>CM036564.1:56920603-61878103 GCA_020745775.1 Theristicus caerulescens | reverse complement strand
CAAAGAATGTCATAATTTTGTATCCTTGGAGTTACCATCTCAGAAAAGGGATACTTTCACACACTACGTAATGGCATTACTGGGGTTGTGATGCCATTTCCACAGCCCCTGGGAATGATAGAAAAATATTGCTATAGCTCTCTGAGACATATATAGAAAAGGAACATTTACTCGGAAAATTCTGCAGTTAAGGAATAACTCCGTTTCTAGTGTATTCTTTTTCCTCTACAAGAGGTAGGCCTTTTTTTGAGAGCTCTTGAAGTATAGTCATTATGAATTAGAAGATCCACAAAGAAATCCATGTGTATTCTTGAAGATTCTGGGACCTCTCCATGGCTTCTACATGTCCCAACCCCGGCTGCCACATGTCATCCCCTTCTATAAATAGGCATTACATTTTGCTGAGGAAGGTCAAAATGTGCGAGGGGTGTAAATACTGCAGCAGTCATCATTAAGTCATGCATTGATTTATTCTTGGAAACCTAGGAGCTGTGGAAGCGAGTGTGCCTTACAGAGCGGCAAGTCCCAAGTTCCTCAACAGATAGCTACAGTAAAACTTCAGAAATCACCATCACTGCATTAGCAGGAAGAAATGTCTCAGGTTCACTGAGAAAACACAGCGTGCTGTCTCAGCTCCACTCTCCCCGTGTGTTTTGTATCCTGAGGACTCTTCCTTCCACCTTCACTCACTCCTTCCCTACTGCATAAAATAAAGACTGCACATCTGACAGTCTCTGCAGGGATTGTCTGTTAGTAGACAGGATATTTGAAAGAACTATTAGACAGGTCAACTTTCTCCAGTTTGGCCCCTCTACAGATGTTATCTCAGTTACTAGAATAGGCTCTGTGATAAACATACTTCAGCTGCTCTCCATTCATTTTAGTGGGCTATTAAAAAATGGTTATATAAAAATTATAGATAATTGTGTTTGCTTTGCTTTGTGCAGTCAAAAACACCTACCTAACTTCACTGTATGTTAGAAACTGAAAATCTGTATAATCCAACCAATTTAAGTACACGGTATCTGTCTTATTACTGCCAACCCAGATACACAGACATTTTAACATTTGAAGTCGAAGAACAAATCCAAGCTTCACAATTCTAAAGTTACCCAGTAACTACTGGAAAAGGCTTAATACTGGTTTCAGCAAGAAGAACTAACTCTATATGGATGTAAAATACTCTCAAATAGTAACATGGCTCAAATTTAAAAAAAATATTTTTTTCTTTTTTTGTTAAGAATCCTTTTTTGATTTTTTTTTTTTTTAAATGATGGCCACCAAGGAGATTTTACACTGAATTTACTGAGAACTTAAAGATAAATAAAATGTTACAATACAGAATATATGTTTTGTTTCTCTTCAGTTCCTAGAAGAACATGTTGGTTTTAAATAGCATCTCCATTTAAAGAGGAAGTAGTAAGGAACAGACGAACGCTAAATTGTGCTTCTCATCACTGAAGTTCTTCATTTGTTTAGAACAGCTGGATCATCGACTCTCTTGATTTTCCAACTCCGACCCATTTAACTAGGGAGGAAAACACATCTATTAGAACAGTTACTGAGAGCAAATATTATAATCAATGAATTGGAATAATTTTCACCTTTCATCATGCTTCACTACAAACTGGTCAATTTTGTGCTGAAACACAAGGCTAGGAAGTTTTACTGTCAAAAATCACTTTACTCCTGCTGCATTACCAGCCTAGACGTGCAATATACTGAAGTTTGAAAGCAAGAAATAATTATACCATAAACACAAAGCATCGCAGATCAAATGCCTAATAGAAGGTCAAGCATGTTTGTTGCAGGTTTAACTGTCATTGTCTTGAGTGATAGGATGTCTAGCTAAATCCCTGCAGAGAGGAAGCGACAGCTCTGTCAGACTGTGAAGTTTTCTTGATGTGGACCAGGAGACAGTGATGCACACATGCTATAATATTGTTAAATGTAGGGCTGCAATTAAAAACGTTATCCACTGTGAGCAGCCACTCCAAATACCATACTATAATTGTTCCACTACAGTTTTTATTGCCCATGCATACCATAGAACTGACTGTAGGTAGATCTCCTTGAGCCATCAAACCCACCAAGGCACCCTGCCTTCACACTGAGAACCGGAGAAATAAAGTAAGGGGAGCTTTATTCACATATCCCATCGCCCACACCCGTGTCCATGACCGCACATGAGCCACCCACCAAGTTTCAGGCTCTGCTATCAGATGCTTCCTAATGCATGAACAATACTGGAATTGCCACAGTTGCAAATAGCTCACACTCCCCAAATGTATCCTTTGAGGTGCTTTATGGAAAACAAAAGCACACATGCCAGCTTTTTAAGTTTGCTGCTGTGGAAATTCCCTTTCAAACTCCACCATTCATGCCGCATCTAGCTCTTGGCACCTCTAGAGCTCTAGCGATTAGATTTGAAAAAAACTGGACGGCTTAACCTTTGGAGACTGATCATGTTAAGATTCTCATTCTTCCAAAGGGGCAGAATTGGGCTAAACAATCTTGTATCCATTATGCAACGCATCTCCTTATATGGCTAAGTATGGAAGAGAGAAAAAAAAAAAGACAAAAAAGAGAAGTCTATGTGCAAACAGGGATGCAGTGCAGGAAGTAAAGTGAAAGGAAGAGGTTAGTAAAATGAGGGCATTGGACTAACTATGCACTGAAGCATGGTGCAGAGATCCCTAAGCTTTCACTGACAGAAGGCAGCAGTTTGCCAAGAATCATAGAATTGTTAAGGTTGGAAAAGACCCGTAAGATCATCAGGTCCAACCATTAACGTACCACCACCAAGTCCGCCACTAAACCATGTCCTCAAGCACCACATCTACCCGTCTTTTAAATACCTCCAGGGATGGGGACTCAACCACTTCCCTGGGCAGCCTGTTCCAGTGCCTGACCACTCTTTCAGTAAAGAAGTTTTTCGTAATATCCAACCTAAACTTACCCTGGCGCAGCTTGAGGCCATTTCCTCTCGTTCTATCACTTGTTACTGGGGTGAAGAGACCGAAGAACAATACACGTTTATCTTTCCTGTGGTTAAATCCTTGCCAGCAGCAGCTTGGAGCTCTCTGCAACACTGCAGACCTGCCCACAGAACACCACCCTTTGGCTGCTTCTTGGCAAGCTGTCATTTATCGTCATCAGCCTGACCACAGGTACCTCCACTGCCTCCTGCCCAAATCAAGCCACTCCCTGGCTAACAAATTGAGCACTTTTACAGAGCTGTTCCTGTCTGCTGTGGCATCCTCACATGCACATCTACAGAAGGATTTACCTGGCACTCCAACATGGTTCTCCACGCAGCGGATGTAATTCTGGGCCTTGGGTGGGAGGTCCTCCCATTTTCGTGCACCAGTTGTGTCAGTCTTCCACCCCGGCATTGTTTCATACTCTACTTCCACCTTCTGTAGTATCTCCTGATTAGCTGTGGGAGAACAATTTTTATCACAGTTGATTTTAGCTCCTCCGCCTTAAAAGAACACACCTATAATTCTTGACCAACAAAGTCTTTTGACAACATTTAAAATCTGATTAAAAAAAAACCCCAGTATTTCTACTGATCGCTTAATTCATTTATTCTTAATTTACATTAATTTCTGTTACTTAGGAAGATAACTCTGATTCGAGAAGATCCAGTAATCCAGTTTCCTCTTGTCAAAACCTTAGGATGCAGTCTATGTTGTCAGAAGACTACCGTAGTATTTTTAAGGAAACAAAGTATTTGAAGTTTGCAGTAGTTCCATTTTTTGGTTCAGGTTTGCATATAATAAAATAGAAGTCCTCCAGTAGACAAGGCGTGACTTTCTCAAAAATTTTTACCTTCATGGAACAGGGTTAAATCAGGCTTGCTAAAAACTTAGATGTCTGCAAGCCTTTCCCCACTGGAATTCCCACTGTGCTACTGTCCACAGCCAGGAACTACCATCCGTGGTGGGAAAGCTGGCTGCTGCCAGCCCTCCTGCGCCTCCACAATCCCCCATCTCAACAGAACAAACCCCTCATCTTGGCGTAGACTGTTACGGTTATCTTGAAAACATCATTAATGTATGAAAATTACATATTATTACATCTTAAAAGTTTTAACATGAAGCACATTCACGAGGCAATGTATATTTTTATTAACTGCAGTGTTGCTGCTGTTAATTACAGTTATATGATGGTAGCCCATAAGCAGCTTTATTCTGCTTGTATCCATCTCATTTTTGCACAGCTTAAGCACTGATTTTAGTTTTACTTTACTTCATTAAAGGCTATTGCCAATGATACACAGTCACTGACTTGAATCTTGCTGACTTATAGACCCCTTGTGTTGTCAATTAAAAAAAAAAAATCTAATGGGACAAGACACAGAGGCCCTAAGACAAGATTTTATTTGCTCTGAACTTCTTGTCGTCACACATACAGACACAAGGTGACTAGAAAATGCTAATACACTGATACAGTAGTCTTTATACTGACATCACAGTTCTGCAAATTTCTACAGGTCTAGTGAAAAAGAAATCAAGCCTGATTTTAAAACGCAAACAGTCTTTCCCAACAAGAATGACTTAACAGGCAGGAAAGAGAAAAATAAACATAGATATTTAACAACATACCTGGAAAATATGGAATTCTTTTTCCACCTAATTTGTAAGCAACACCAATTTTAATCTCATCAAGGACATCAAGAATATCCAGTTTTGTTAATGCCAAACTGTACAGAAAAACATGGGTTACAATTACACACATGATGAATCTCCTCTTTAACACTTTGCACCTGTCTTTTTTTTTTTTTTGTCTTTCTAGCTTTGTATTCACAAATCCAGCTCAGGCAACCCAGCAAGCAGAAATACACAAATATATTAAACTATGAACACGTTAATTGAATTCATGCCTTTGGGATGAATACATGACTGAGGTACTAAGACACCTTTCCAAATGCTTGGCTGCTCTTATAGGTGCATGGTGTTCAGAGCATGAAAATGCACGTTGACTGTGTAGAGTGGCACTTACTGGACTTGGTTTGGGTGTGTATGACGGCATGTCACTTTAGGTCACTACTAGTGATTATTTCTGTTATTCCTACCGATTAACAACAATCACAAGACTGACTTATTTACAAAATTACACTTTTAAGACTCCACAAGCATGATCTGGCTACTAAAATCACATACACAGTTCAGTAGGAAAGATCCCAGCCTGACTTTCAGTGCCTGGGCTGTGCTATCAGGGTTGTCATTTTAATGAACCTTTTTCATTTTTTGAATGAACACACTGGAACACAAAAATGGAACCTCAAGAAGACACCGCAGTATTCACTGATCAGAATAAAACTGCATTTTAAAACTAGTCAAATTCTCTAGAAACAATATGCCAGACCTTGCTTGGTAAAAATACGAGTAGCTATGGATTTAGACAGGTACGGGCATAATAGTCCATGCTGTATGTCCTCAGTAAGTATAGGATGAATGCAATGATAAAAGTACTTGTGGGAAAGAAGCGGCATAGATCCAGTTCTTCAACTTTTTTGAAGTTTTTATCTCCCCATGTTTTTTAACTGTCACAGTTACCAGAGATAACATGGTTTTGTTCATAGAAATGCAGTAATTGCATAGAACTGAAATGGAAGGAAACGCAATGCCTTCCTAATACTACTTCCACACAAACTAGAGCTGTGTAAGGTAAAGCACAATATAAATCCAAGGAAAAAAAAAAATTAAAAATCCTTCTGATAAATCAATGAACAAAGATCATTGTTCCTTTGTAACATTAGTAGCATAAACAATATTAAGTCTCAGTTTATAAGATATTAAAATGCTTGGGGTCATGCGTTTGCATATATGAACAAGTTTGCCTGAATGGATGAGTAAGTTTACACTTTATATGAACAAAACTGTAATGAAGCTTTGCAACTTTTTCTGAAATACAGATTGGTAATTAGTTATAAATTAATGGCTTGTGATAGTTACTAGCATTTTAGCATTAGACATAAGCTAGCTTGATGGCATTATGGTCTCGAACAGTTCCTTTAAACAGCCACTTTTCCTTTAAAATGTCAATTATACATATATTTTGAATTATAAAATAATTTATCAACCAAGTTAAGCTGCTCAGTCCCAAAGAAAATAAAACTCAGCCCATTAAAAGCAGAACTTATAATACAATATTAGACTACATCTTTGCAAATAAATGAACCTGTCGGGACTGGAATGAAAGCCGTGCCAATTGCTGTACACGTTGTGTCATCCCCCTTATTTCACTTAAAGAGGTAGCAGTTCCAAATGATGCAGAATGGGTCCTACAAGTGTGATCCACTAAAGCCAACCAAAGCTCAAAACTAGCAAGTTTTAGATCATGACATAAGTCAGCATGAAAGCACTGGATAAAGAACACTAGAGCAAACTGTTAGAAAACTGATACATTGATCCAATCTACATTGGTCATCTGATGTAAGCAAAGTGAAAACACATATGAAAAAAACCCACTGCTATGATGTTGTAAAATCACTTGATTTGAAAAAAAAAAAAAGTCAAAGGAATTAGATTATTATTAGCATTAAGATAATTCTCAGTTGCCCATTGTGAATTATTTTATTGCTTAAAATGTAACACTTTACTAGACTTATATTAATGTTACCTACATATTTATTCTGCGAAGCACAAAATTATCACTTCCAAATGTAGCGCAAAATCTGTGATGCTTACGCAGTGAATCCGTTGATCATATGAGCATATTTCAAAATGACAAGATCTAACCAGCCACAGCGTCTCTTTCTGCCTGTAGTTACTCCCCATTCATGGCCACGGGACTGTAAAAGATCTCCAATTTCCTAAAAGAAGACAGAAAGAATGCTGATGGTATTTCACTGAAAAATAGCAGAAAAACAAATACAAACAAATACAAACAAATATAGACGAACAGCGAGGAAAATATAGTTGTTCAATTCCAAGGCTTTTTTTGTAGGAAAAAAACGGAAAAAAAAAAATTAAGTTTTATTAGGAGGGGACTAAGGCAGAGAATAAAGCCCCTCATGCACAGGATTTTTGCATTTCAATCACTAGCATCTCCAAAATATTTATTTGATATGACTATTTCATGTTTCAAGGAGACACTTTTCCTTCTTCATCTGATAGGAAGATTTCCTTGACAATTCAGCCTTGGTTTTAATTTTGTTTACATTTACTTTCTTCATCTGGTCATTTGGCATCTATTGGTTTTGGGGGCAAGACTGTAAATGCTTGGGACCAGATCAATGCTTGTACAACGTCTAGGTCAACGGACTCCTTGACCATGCCTAGGGCTCCTAGGTTCTACCACAGTATGAGATTGCCAACGGTTCCCTTCGGGCTGGCGGTGTTTATAACGTGTTAAAAATGAAGAAGAAAGAAACTTTATGCTCACGATTCATATAACTAAAGGATATTACCAATTTATTTCAGCCATTAGAAAAAGGATTTTAGTGACTAAATCCTTAGATTAGATTCGGATCACTGACCTAGAGATTGCTGTGTACATAGCTCATAATCAATACCCTGAGCTTTCTAGTTTCTTGATAATGAAAATACAATAGACAGTTTAAAAGAATCAAAATCTCTCCCCTTCTTTTTATTGACCAATTTGTGCACGACTGGCTGACGCACACACCACATTTATTCTATAGATCACACAGAACACAGGCTGTTAAGCACAGAAGTTGTATCTTGTAATTTAAGCTTTCCTGTCATGCACTGACAGTTCCAGTCTACAACAAACTCTCACCACGGAAATGCACCTAACAATATTACATAAAATGATGAAATCTGTTTTCACATCATTCATTACAACAGAAGTGTAGTCACTGTAATCTAACATCATCACAATCATGTTTCTCTCCTCTGAAGAAAAATACCTTAAGTTTATAATGTAATTATACTCTCTTCATGAGTGAGATTGCTTGGCATTATTATTATGGTGCTTATTTATCATTGGTATACCCTGACCCCATTCCATTGACCTTATTTTTTGGCAATGGTATATACTGAATTTTGTAACATTAAACCTACATTAATCTGCTCAGTGGGGAAGGCTCCAATTCCCACCCGAGTAGTATACGCCTTCACCACGCCATACACATCACCGACATGCTGGGGAGGAACACCAAGCCCGGTGCATACGCCACCTACAGTGCAGTTTGATGAAGTCACGAAAGGATACGTGCCTGTCAGAAAAACACAACAGCACAACTCTGTTTCAGCAATGATAAGAAACAAAGACTGATTTTCCTTTATGAGTTGAAAGGAGATTTTCACTTTAAAGCTAAACTGAAATAGCAGCCAAAGAGTGGGGCAAATTCTTCTTACTATGTGTCCCCATTTTGCTTTTAAGAGAACAAATTGCTTCCTCCTGTAGTGAATAATATGTATTTATATTTCTAAAGCTCCACAGAAACCCCTCAAAATGAAGGACTTTTTCCACTCAAATAGCTGACTTATCCTGGTGATTTCTGTAAGCATATTATTAGTGAGCAAGAAGTTCACACAGACAAATAAGAAAATATACTACTTTCTTATACTTAAGGAGGTATCCAGTATGTGTGATCTGTTGCAATGCATAAGCTTTTCTGCATTCGTCCTTTGCAACTTTCACTGAGGATTGCCCACAAGGGAGAAATTTAAAAGCATCTCAATATTACTTCCACTAGGCACTGGATCTATTATAGGATGCTGCTGCTATGTAAGGCTTTTTTCACTGTCCTGTGTATCACAGCAAGTATTTCCACAACATCCATGGAGAGCCTGGTGTAAAGGTCACAGTCTGACATTCCCAGTGCTCTACACAAGTAGCTCTGAGTATCTGCAGCAAATTTTCTAAGTCTTAGGAGGTTATTCGTGATTTCTACACTGTAACTCTGGATTGGAGCATCTCTCCAGTTTTCATTTCATCTTCATGGAGACCTAAGTGGTTTAATTAGACTTTTGGTAAGAGAGCATAGCAGAGATCAACTGAAGAAGCTAGACTTAGAGGTTGTCTGCACCTCCCTCCACTGCAGAGGAATTATCTCAGCAGCACTGCAATGGCTGCCTGGAACGTACGGCAATGTGCACACACGTTTAGAAGTAATAAAGACAAGAATATCTGGAGTGAAATTTCAACTCCACTGGAATAAACTTCAGTAAAAATCAATATTTAAAACCTAAGCACTTAATCCTGTTAACGATACAACCTCTGACTTACTGTGCTTTACTTTTGGGAGATCTGTTCCTATTAAAAGGAAAGACGATTTTGTTTCTCTATTTCCCTGCTGTTTGCAAAGCTGATATAAACACAAATCAAAATAAAACTAATAAAAATAAAACTAGTCTCTTAGGAGTTAAATCGAGTTTACAATTCAACTTACCAAAGTCAATATCAAGTAATGCTGCATTGGCTCCTTCAACAAGAATCTTCTTTGGGGAGCCATGAAGAGCTTCATACATAAAATACACGCCATCTCGAACCATGGGTCTTATTTTTTCAGCATATCCCTGCAAATTTGAGTAGAAATGTCAGCTTCCCCAGACAACGGCTGGAAGCAGGGAACACTGTGTTCACTCTTGAAACACGAAACATACAGATAACCCTAACACACCAGCTTCAGTAACTGTGCTTTACCTGAAAAATACAACCATTAGCTTATATTCTATTGAAAACAAATCAATGTATTGAACCACTCACATAAGAAAACATGACTTGTTATGGCATTAGAATGCCATAATTTCTGTAGCATAATTTCTATTCACAGAGATGTTGTATACCTACCTTATTTTGTTGATATAGTCACTATATAGTGTGTCTATAGTCTAGACGCACTGAGAGTGGGACTGAGAAATAGTGCAAGCTCCGAAAGAAAAAAAAAAATCACTACTCATGAATATTAAAAAATGTCTTTAAAGGTAGGGTGTCAGCTCTGAACAAGTACCAGACAAAACCTGGGAAAGGTAAGAGATTTTTCTAGCATCCTCTTTTCTTACATATTCATGAAAGAAGATGTTTTACCAGCATTTCTTCTGAATTTATTTATAAAAAGACATTTTTCTTGTCATACCAGGATCTTGAAACACAGCTTCCACAAACTATTCTTCAGTAAGTACGGAAGTCTCCCAGACACACTAGATCAGTCATAGCTGGAGACTGCTAACTGCAAGTATCACCCTGCTTTCTCTTGGCTACTTTAATACAACAGTTATTTTATGTCAAAAAAGTAAAATATTATAGAATTAAATCATCCACAAAAATTTATTTTAATGCCCACAATAAGAGAACACTCTATTACAAAGCATAGCTACTGCTTATTAAAAGGCTTTATAATAATGAAGATATGCATTTTTCATTTAAATTAATTAATTAGTTTAATAAGTACTAGTTCTGGTACACTTCATTTTTACTTTTAAAATTAAAATAAATATTACTGTTTTTTTCTATACTTTCCTGGAAACTGAACAAATATTACAAGTGTTAAACCCTTACCTTTAGCTTTTTCAATTGTCCTTCTATATCTATTTCCAGTGTGGGAAACATCGACTTGTACTGTTGTGCCAGATTTTTAAATCTGTAAAATATTGAAATCGTATCTATGAATAACAGTCTTTGAGTTACTGTTCACAGAACCTTTGGCAAGAACTCAGCTGATATTATACAGAGTATATACTGAGAGCTATACGGAGAAAATACCCAGAACTTCGATATGCCAACCAGTGCATTTCCCAATGTACAAAATTACATTTTAAATGATGAGAAGCTCTGTGAAGTACAGGAAATATACACACACATTCTTTCCCATTTTCTTTTCCTTCTAGACAATTTATATACAAAATTCAGATACATATTTAAAAACATCCCCTTACTAGCAAATCTCTCAGCCAAAATGTATCACTCTCTAACATACTATTTAGAAATGAAATTAGTTGTACCTTGAAGAAAATTCATCAAAGTCAGAAAGGAGGTCACAAATTCGAAGGCCTGTTCGTGCAGCTTTGGAAGAATATGTTGGTCCAATCCCCTTCTTTGTTGTGCCAATACTAATTAAAAAGAGCCCCCCCCCCCAACATGTATAAATATATGCAAAAATATGCTTTATGCTAAGTAATTTTGTTAAAGCTCTTCAATATACCATATGCTGGGCAGAAGATCTCAGACATAAAAAAAGACTAAAGTTCTATAATAATAAATATATAGCAGCTTTCATGCCTCAGTGGATTTGCATAAATATTGCTAATATTCATGGTATGCAGTGAAGCATTAAGCCTTGAGTCTGGCTGAGACAAGATTATTTGAAACTATGTGGATATACACATATATTATACAGTAATAATGGTTACTATACTATCCTGTGGTACTACTACACTCCTTACCACAAACAATAGGAAACAAATATCATTTTCACATTTTCACAGTTGCACTGCTGTCTATAGTTGTAAACAACAACCAGTTCTGTGAGCGATCAAACTGGTTTCCTATGGCTTTGGCATTATTCAGACTATCTCTGTCCTTATGAACTGCTGCTGCAGCCTCTACCTTGATGAGGATAACAATGGAACTGTTCCCCTACTCACATGCCTATTTTAATGTGCATTTTAGAAATACAGTAATTTGAAGATCTCTATTTGTATGTTAGTTTGGCTGAAATTCTCCAATGGGATCAAAAACTAATAGACTAACAGAGAGAAAAATACAGTGTGTTCACATAAACCTTTGTTCTTTCAGAAACCAGAATAATGAAGTATGAATAGTTACATACTGTGCTAAAGTGTAAAATGAAAATATAAAGTAATATCTCCATGAAGTATAACTGAATATATAATAAACAATTACAAGCGTGGAACCTAAGCGCGCCAACACTTCAGACCGGATTCAAAAGAGCATCACTGGTCTGATATCAAACTGGATTGGAAACATCATTTTAATGGAAATGGGTTTTGAGGATTTGGTAGGAATTTCAAAATGTCTCTATGTGTGGCAGAGAACTGGAAAACAGAAATATGTAAGAATTCATACCCAGCCTTTTCAGTAATACCTCAGAGTTTGTTCACTAACACAAGCAGGAGCAGAACAGAGTCACAGAATTAGTAACATCAGCAAGGCTCTTTAGAGATACATTGCATTTCTGTTTTCCAAAATTACAGCAATTTTTCAAATTTGCATAATTATTAATGAAATGAAGGTGCTGAAAATATTTACTTTTTTCCTTCTTGTGCTTGACGTTGCACTTCCTGGAGACCATCTACTGCCTGGTGAAAGTCAAACACTGCAATGGAAAATCAAACCGACATAGTGGGAGACCAAAGGAGAAAAACATCCTTGAAATCACAGACGTATAATTTCAAGACAAAGACAGAGCGAGCATTCCTTAAACACTGTGAAAACCTGTAAAACATCACTCTTTAGCGGATACAAATTCCATGATTATGCTTCAGATACACAACATATAAAGAAATCTTATTAGATCAAATACACGACTGCGCTGGGGAGTAAAAATGTAGTTTAGCACTGTGAGCTAAGCAATCATTTGTGAGGTTTTTTCCCCCCTTCAATCATCACTTACCTATATGTGCTCTATCTGATATAATCAGTCTTTTTTCCCAATCTTTTAAACCTGTCAGACGATATAAAGAAAAGTAGGATTTCAGCTGTGCTGATTGTTCAAACTTTGCGATTTGCTTTTAGTATTTCTATGTCTTTCTTCTAGTTTATATAGCTTCTAGTTAAGAAGACTGTAGACAAAATGGATAAAACATAAATGAATATCAAATATCAGCAATGTTTTAGTTAACAAACTTTTCTCATTTTTTACTTTTTCATCTTTCTCATTTTGTTATGGATAAAGACACTCCTTCTTCTTCATGCCAGAATGCCGTGGCTTACACGCAGTTCTTATTTTAAGGAAAGATCTTATTTACCTGTCTATACGATAAATCACTTAAACTCCATTTGTGCCTCAGAAAAGAGAGAATTTTTATATATAGAATCATAAAACAAATTAAGATGTAAGGGACCTTAGGAGGTCATCTGATCAAAAGCCTTGCTCAAAGCAGAACCAACTGAGTTTATACTTGGGCACAGAAATGGGGACACAGAAACTCTGGGTTAAATCATCTCAGTTTGAGGTCAGAGGAAGCTTTGCCACACATTTTAGGATTTTATTTTCTATCTAATGTGGTATAAAATGCCATAAAACTCCCTGAAAACCCACGAAAAGATTGCTTTTGAAAATCTGCCTAAAGACTACAACACAATTCAACATTTTAAATACTGTTTTCCTCATTATTTAAAATCCAGAATGTTATTGCACTGAATATTATTGGTCAGAAACAAAGGCTTAAAAAACCCTCAACCTGGCTGCCAGTATCAAGAAAGGTTAAAAATTACTCGATACAAACCTTTCTTTTCATTCTTTTCAGCTTCTTCAAACAGGCCTGGTAAATGTATAACCACTCCATTACCTTTGGGAACATAAATGATTTATTTTAAAGCAAGAAATAAAATAATCATTCTTAGGATGTAAGACATGTAAACACTTGCTGTCTGAAATTTTATTTAAAAAGTAAGACTAAGTTTCTCATGTTCCTCACAAAGCAATCTAGAGAAATTTTTGAATAAATCCTTATTTTGGGTAAGCAGCTACAAGCCTGCTAAAATCAGAAAAAAACAGAGCTTGCTTGTTTCAGATGTGAATGCTGGGCCTGCTCCGAAGCCAGCTGAGGTAAGCGGATTCTTGTCTTTGTTTGTGGTGGACTTTGCACCACGACTTCAGCCTCAATTGTTCACTGGTAAAAGCTCAAAGAAGTCCATGGCCTTAAAACACTGACAAGTCTGTGCACCAATATTTACATTTTCTTCAATATTCACCCGTTTGTCTTAAACTCAGCTCAAACTAGTGTTGCAATACATTATAAATGCCTTCTCCCTGCTTTTGAGCTACAATTTAAAATCCACAAGCAATACAGAGCATTACTGATGAGACGTGGAGGATTACTGATGTAGTGGGCTGGAAACAGCTGCTGCTTCCTTCTTGGGAACATCAGAAATATCTGCAAGAGCCTGACTCAGCCTAAATTTAGGATAACTTAAGTTATAGTCTTTACTAACTGACAAGGGAGTAAAGTGGAAAGCAAGACAATACACCATATGTAGCAGAGAGAAAAAATAGGTTTTGTATATTTCAATCAGCCATTTGGAAATTATCAAATGGAACAAAACTATAACTACAGTTCTGTGACTCACTAAAACTTACACTCATTTCTTGCACAGTCTGTATGCATTTTTTTCCTAGCAGAAAGAATCATAACTTTGGACAAGTAAAAGGCTTAAGTTTGCCTATCACTTAACTATGAGTTTAAGGTCCAGTAAGCAATGCAAACTTTTTTATGATGCCATTTGCACTGAACATCTTTACAGTGAAATACAACATCACCTTAAACAGCTGGTAATGTGAACAAAAAGGAGATGGATGATGACCTTCCAAGCAGAGCCCTGTATCCTGAGGCCTATTTCTGGAAAGTCAGTAAAGAGATGTCAGAGATAAATGATATTGTTTATTTAGCCTAAGTGCTGGGGCTTGTGTCTTCAAACAATAGCATTTATATTTCTGAAAGTATAAAAGGAGTGTGCAAGTAGAGGGTGGGATCCAAACTTGTACCATAAAGTATAAGAAAGAGCAACATGATAGAAAGAGAGGGTTCTTATTTTCAGTTTTCTAGTAGCAGACACTAAACTGGCACGGAACATAGAATAACTGTTCATGTTAAAGCAGCAGTGAAATAAAAGACTAACAGCTGAAGCTAAAGCAAATTTGACTGACAGTCACTTATACATTTTTGTTTGCTACTATAAACTGTAGTTGCAGCTACCCACCATGTAATGTTATTTTATTTAATAAGTTCCAAAATTGTCTTACCAATAAAAGAAATTGCCTTTGGATTAATGATGCCACTAGGAAATAGGTGAAAATCATATTCTTTCCCATCAACAACCACAGTATGGCCTGCGTTATTTCCACCCTGCAACAAAAAGAAACACCAGAAGATTAATGGTCTCATACCACCGCTCTAAACTCTCAGCAGATTTGATGAGATCATCTTTTTTTATTTATACATTCATGTCTTAGGTCACTGCTTTCTCCACCTTATAGTTTCTTGAGATGCTGTAGCATTGTAAAAAAGGGGGCTGAAGGGTTTCAGCAGGACTGTGTAGAATTAGGGAGCAGAATGATACCATGGAGTTGAGGCAGGACTGGGGCAGAGCAAGAGTAAATACGGGAGTGGTGGCAGAAGCTAGAAGAGAACTGAAGCTTTCTAGGAACAAAACTGGATTGAACTATCACCCATGGAGTCCTGTCTCTGACATGCCTAGACAAGCCCATCCTTTTTGGGCATCTTCTGTGCATGGTCGTTTCTTTAGAGTTAAGCCTATAATGCCCAATTTTTCCTTTTGAACAGAAGCTCTTCCTGCCTGCCCTTCCTGCCTACCCACAAACAGCTACTGCTTCTCTAGGTGTTCAAGACAGAAGGTCTGTATAGAGTTGGGAGCATGTGCAGTCTTTGCAGCATCACAGAATCTCCCTGTCAAGGGATGATCATCCCAGTTAACACCACCACACCTTTATGGAATCTACTACAATTCATACCTTACATGACCATCTACCAGACCTGAGAACGGAAGCTGGTATTTTCCTCAAGAAACTAATTTTTCCTACAAGGCTTTAAAAGAGGATGATGAGACAACAATAAACTTGGGAAGAGGCGAGTAAATCAAGGTCACGAGTTCATTTGAACTGAAGCAGCAAACTTTTGAAAATTAAACGTCCAGTTTTCTCAACAGGCTTAATGTTTGTTGCTGTTCTATGGTGACACAACTTTTTCTCCTACTGATAAGGCTGGGAAATCTGACTACTTGTCTGCTGTGATGTTACAGGGCTTCCATTTTCCAAAATGATGGCAAATCTTCATGGATTTGATATGAGGTCCGAATGATGTAGAAGCTGTCTGGAATGAGGGCATCTACTGGAAGGAGAATTGAGATGGTAACTGGTAATTTGCAAATAATGAAGAGTGTTGGCTGAATGAGTGGAGCTGTTACAGGAAAACTCTGAGAAAGAATAGTTATTTATAACAATTAATATAACACATGTTCTTCCAGAGCTTCATTTACTTGTTTGCCTATTCGTTTGCATGTAATATACAGGAAAATAACAATTGAGATTCCTTTCAAATTGTGGATATACACTGAAACATAACATTAAAAAAAATAAAAGATATAGGTTATAAAAAAATTCAAGTTCTTTTTTAAGCAGTGGGATGGAGGGAAACATTAAGAAATATGCCTTTAAATACAACAAAAGTAATTCTCGTATTTTGGAAGATGTGAGCTGAACAACAAAGTTTCAAAAGATAACCTGCTAAGGGAGACCTGAGTATGAGTTCTAACAGAAAAGCTGGTACATGCAAAATTTCATTTGATTTAGCAAATTGCTGGGTAGCTCATCCTTGGGCTGGGAAGGACTCTGAAGGGTCTTGCTAATGCAGAGTTATAACTTGGCTGGAGAATCCTGAAGAAAGCACAACCATCCTGGGTATTTAGCTTGCCCCCCAGATATAATAAGCCAGTAGTAGGAACCTGGATCTAGATAGAAGTACTGAACTATCTAGCAGGCTAATAAATCATGCAAGAGACTCGTTTACGTGATATTTAAGAGGTCTGAGACTGGATGGATTGCACTGGTTGAAACACTAGCTTATTTTATTATAGTGGTATCAGGCCTGAGAAAGAGGCTAGTAACTTCTTCTGAAACCATCAGCTTTCCCCTTCTGCTAGCCTATAGACGATGGCAAGATGGAAACTTTGAAAAGAATGAACTCCATCATTTTACACTGATTTAATCTCTACTACAAACAACAATTTTCACATTTCCTGAGAAAATGGGGAACCAGGGTCCTTCAACAGTATTTGTTGTCACTAACAGTATAGTTACAGTGTGCTTTTCTTAATCAACATGAACAAATGAAATTGGGCTTGAGGACTCACAATCTGAGATAACAGCACTCCTAAATTATAGTCAGAAGTGTTTTCTTGTATCCTAAAATTTTAGAAGGCAGGATATACCAGTATGAGAATGTTTACGAAAGATAGTTTATGATTTTGGCAATTTTCCTGAACTACTGATACACAGACAAATGCTGTTTCTTTCTTTAGCAAATGCTTAAAAAGGGACACTAATCAATCAGCTGTGAAAGCCGGCATACATAAAAAAAAAATGCTGAAGCACAGAAACGTCAGCAGATATGATACATCCTTTAATTGCCTAAATCTCTGAATCCACTTTCAGTCCCTCTGGATAGGCAATATAAACCCAGAATTCAGTGACAGACCTTATAAAACAGCACTTCTCTAATCTAAAGCTAATGTTGACAGTTCTGGAATTGTTTTTGTGCACTGCTCATGTTGGTCCGTGTTGCCTAAACAAGTGTCTTCCGAGTATATTTTTACAGCCTAATTAATTACATTTTTACAAATATAATTAAAGTGGTAGCAGAGCATTGAATTGCCCAACAGACATGATCTAAATTGCAAAACATACCACTGGTCTGATGAGATACTTTCTATTTATTATGTGGTCATCTCAGTAATTTCTCATGTTCAGTTTCATAGATATTTTAACAGCATATTGGCAGTCTAATGACTCAGATATTAAAGATATCTACTCCTCTTCTAATTTCACTTGAGTTCTAAGAGTCAATATAGGGTCTATATCAGCCATTTCTTTCGCTAACAAAGTATAAGGGAAACCTAAAAGCTTGTATGGGCTTAAGCTGAAGATTACATGATTGAAGGTGCATGGTACACTGCAACCATGTAAGCTCCCTTCTTTTCCTCAAATGGTATTTCATTAAAATGGTGTCAACACTGACACACCTCGTGACAGTATTCTCTGGACCCTCAGGATGCTGCCACTTGGACCAAGAAATCTTTGGTTTTTCTGCTTGGCCCTTGCTTCAAATGCAGCTCTGCATAATGAGTGTCCATTGAATATCCAGACCAAGCTCACAGAATCTCTGCTGTGCACCACTGATCTCACCTGAATTTTATTTATTTTTATATTTTTATTTATTTATTTATTTATTTATGAATTTTATCATTTGCACTTTCCTAGGTCTCTAGAGATGGTATCTGCCTTCTTTTGTGGTTCTTCAAAAACTTCTTAAGGGAATGTTAAGGCAACAACTTCTGACAGATTAACCACCAGTGCCACTTTGGCATCATCTATGATGGTATGACGAGAAATAACAATTAGCATTCACTTCCAAAATCTAGGAAGCCTGGGCATTCCCATTAAACTACTCTGGCGTGGGAAGTTCTGTTCCGAAGAAGGAACCATTAGGGGAGCTGCTGAAGCTCCAAAAGGCTGACTGCAACTGGGGTGACAGCAGTGTCTTGAACATTAGCATCCACTTCAACGTGAAACCTTCCTTACTGCTCCTGCAGTGATTCCGACATGTTCTGTAGCACTTATGCCCCTTCTGTTAAGCCACTTTAATCTCTAGTGAGTCTTAAAACTGTACCGAATGCGGGAAACCTACCAGGTGCAGGTGATTGGGGCTATCAATTCCAGCAAACTGCAGCAATGAAGTGGGACTCGAGAACTAGAAAGTATTAAGCATGCCAAAGACAACATGACATACATCTTACTGTAGTAATAAAAAGACCTAAATATCATTTAGGAAGTTCATTTCCAGAGAACACATCAAAAATCCTTCCTTTGAGGCACTGCCTAGATACAGCAATACTTTTTGACTGTGCAGCCATGGCTGTTGCTCTTCCTATCAGCTATATGAAAGTTTCAGCGCGGATAAATGCTTGTTTCTAACAGTATTTGGTAGGTGTTAAAGTTCTTCACATTTAAATCAGGCATCTAAAAAAAATAACTTTCATTGAAGTCATTCATAGCCTGCAGTGGAAAATTAGTATTCCGCCCTTTGAAAGTACCTACATTGCTTAACAAATCAGTTTTTATTAACTTTGAAAGTGCTAGAAGTTGAGGCTCCATTAACAGCATTAAATATGTATAACTTCAATATACTTTGCCTAAGGAATGGTCTATTACCTTGTGGTGCTTCAATCTATACCCCCTTTCTTCTAAAATCCAGCAGACCACCAGCAATATGGTTGAAATTCAACAAACTAAAATGCCTGTTATTCCAGGTTGGAAAACAGACTTTAAGTTAATGGAAAGAGTTGCAGCATGTTGTTTTCAAGAGTTAAACAACAGGAAACATACTAGGCATTATTTTCAGAGCAGAGTAATCCTATATGGTGAGGTTTCGTTGGGGTTTTTTTAAGTTATTTTTAAAGAATGTTAAAGTTGAACTCAAATAAAAATGAGATTTTTTTTTTCTGGAAGATTTTAATCTATATTTTCAGACTTCTAATAATCAAAGTGTAAAGTTATGTGTTGTCCCAGTACCAGAAGAAGCTAAAGGAACTTAAGCTGCCTTATAAAACATCAAAATGTTTTTTTCAAGTACATTATTTAAAAAGAAAATACTTTTCCAAGCTTTTTACATGCTGACCTATTTGTGATGTTGGATTCTTGCACTGAAGTGATGTACTTTGATTACTACTCTATAGCATGTGAGCTCAAGCACTGCATCAATACACTAAATTGAGAAGCTATTCCATTTTACCAGTGTTAACAACTGTGTGCGCTTGTATAAATACTATCTTTCAGGGAATTAATAATTATTATGAACAGGTTGGCAGAGGAAAACACAGAGTCTTTATCTTGTTAGTAGAACTTACAAAAAAGATAAAGAAACAAATCCACCTTCCAAAGTGCTCAGCCATTTCAAGGTTGATGTTTTGTTCTGTATTGTGTTGGGTTTTTTTTAAATCATCTCTTCTATTCTCTGTAGCTGAAACATCCCAAGGTAGAAACAGAATTTCTATTCAGAGCAGCAGTGAGGCTGTTCAGTACCTGCAGCAGGAACTCCTTCCTCCCAGCTAGCCTTATGATACATGTTTGAATACGAATGAAGTGTGTCCTGATGCTCAGATGTGTTTCTGCCTGCTCTTGCCAGCCAGGTAGCATGCAAGAGAGTTCATTCTGCATATGTGGGAGCAGTGTTTGAGTGGTGTACCAGCAGTATGCGGCAGTCTGAGCTCCTCAGCCAACTGGTATATGCAGTGAATGTATAAATGGTCATGACCAGGTTTCGAATAAATGAATTAGAAACAAAAAGGTAGGCCAAACTTTGGATGGGAGATATCTATGCTGGAAAGCATGTGGAGGTGTCTGAACACAGTTTCAGTACTGGCTGATATGCCTAAGGTGAACCTCGCATGTATAAATGGGAATATCAAGTAGGAGCAGAGAGATTGTATTACTTCTTTTGGCAGTGGTGCAACTGCTACTAGAATGCTGTGTCCTTGGTACTCGGACAAGATTACAAGATGATCCCCTCTGGCATTATAATCTATGAATTTATAATCTATGAATTGAAATACCAGCTACCTACCAGCAGTTTGGGAAGTCTGCATCTGAAAACAAATGCTATGATTCCTGCCTATCTCTTTTCATCGTAAGTGTCGCAGCTCTACTAATTCCATCCATCAACGAAGCAAAGCACTTTCTGAAATTCAGCTGCATCTGCAAGCCAAATACCTCTCATCATACTATGAAACAGACTATAAAATACTTCAGTTTTCTTATCTGGACTGAGTCATTTTCTTCCACTTACAGCATTTCATATGTGATCCTGAATAAACAAGGAGCATTGTTACATAAATTGTTTCTTCTTTCTCTTTACAATTTAATTAACAATGGCTATTTCTAACTTACATTAGCAACTGCCTGGAACTAACTTGAAAAAATGTAGCTAATAAGTGTTACCAGCATAACTGGCTTTGACATGAACTTTATAATAATATAAATCCATTGCCTTTCATGGTATTTCTCTTGATTTACACCATTGCAAATGAGTTTAAAATATCATTGGTTTAAAAAAAAAAATCCAACACAGACAAATGCAATGCATTAAGTGCTTTGAACACTCAGACCCTTAGACACAATGTCACAAAACCACCTGTGTGTGAAAGCTTTTGTCAGATGACTGAAAGTGCTGCACATTCCTGTTGGGAGGTTGCTGCCACAGGCGCTTGTTATAGTTTCCTTTACTGGAAGTTTTTTCTTGCTAATTTTTCCAGTTAAACTATTGCCTGATAGCACCCAACTCACCCCAACTCAGTTCCAAGAAATGAATCACAACATTTTTTTTTTTTAACCCAAGCCATTGGGAAGAGCTGCGTTAGGGAATAATCAGAAGTATACTTAGACCAGAAGAACTGAGGGAGCAGTGATTTTTAAAGCTACGGCAGTAACAAAGAGCTGGAGTGAGTTGTAAGTATTATCTCCTGACACCAATCATCATCAGCCAAATCTAGCTTGCCTTGCTCTTCCTCCCAAAGAATATGTTTGCAATAACGGTTTCAAGTAAAAACTACTCTGCACAGAACTGCTATGTCTGATTCCTGCATCTGTTGAAGTGTGTTCCTGCTGTGTCCCTTCTCACCGTCTCATACAATGAACAAAATCCACAGGATCCCACCTTCCCAATTAAAATAGTGATCTCTTCAAAAATTCCTGAATTCCCACTGAAGGAGACCTTCTAAAAGCCTAATGAGATAATTAGTATGATTATAAACACAAACACTCTTGAGAAGAGCTGAGCAAAACTTCTGACCTTTTAAAGAAATACATAATATTATTTCTAGTGCAAATATCAAAACCTGAAGCTTATATCATGTTTTGCACTAATAATGTAGTATCTTTCCTTTACTACAAATGAAAAGTGACCCTAACTTATATGGATACCTTGTTCTTCCTAAGTATCTGAAAAATGCAACTGGAAAAGCCAGCTCTAATTCAGCTCAGGTTTTAAACAGCAGTCAGTGTAGGCAAACTAGACACTCTTAAACTCCAGTTATTTTCTCTCAAACTGAATTTAAAGTTTTGTCAAACCATGTAAAAACAATCTACTACAACAGACCACTGCAACAAAACACACACTTATATCCAGCAGAAGATTTAAAGAAAATAATGAATTCAAGGCATATTGATAGAAAATGCTATAGTGGAAAAAGCATTCTGACTAATGTTAGCAGAATTCTCAAATAAAGGAAATCAAACATGAAAAACCTAGACATGTCTGCTCATCTGTAGTCCTCTCTTCTGAAGAAGTGTAGTCATGTCCCTGTGGGAAGTAATATGATCCAAGGATATGAGCATAACTTTTCTTATATCTGTAAACAAGTTAACAACAGCTAGTGAGTTACAATAGGAATGAAAGAGAACAGATGTCATTTCAGCTTAATTTTCAGCTGCTTTCTTTTGATGCTTGTAGAGGATAATAAATTTATCAGGCTTTAAAAAAGGGATTGAAAATTAAGCTTGCTTTCTTATGGAGATCTGGAAACTTTAAACCTGACCTTCTCATACAGTATTTATAATCCTGGTGGTCCTGAGATGATCTCGCTGATGCCCAAAGGAGAGGTTAGTTTAAAATAGCAATGTTACCATGTTGTTCTAAAGCCTAAAATGATACAGTGTGGCATGTAAGTATGCATAAGCAAAATGAAAAATAAAATTTGGATAAAATACCAAAGTGACATAATAAGTGACATTATAAGTGACAGATTGCTACCAAAAAAGTTTCAATTTTGAAAGGGTGGACTTCTTTATTGTAGCTAAGGAAACCACTCGCACTTAATGAACCCTCTCCTGTGTTGAAAAGCAAAATAAAACCTACTTGCTTTTTTTGCAGGGAATCTTGCAAAAAATTACTTAGAAAGAAATATGCCTGTATGAACGTACATGTATGTGCAAATGGGAATATCAACCTTCCCAAACATTAGAGAAATCAAAAACAACAGTCCTGCAGTCATTGCATACTCATGACTCCAAGGTCATCAATCTCTTCACTGAATATCATCAAGCACTAAATCATTAGGAGATTAAAGCCTTTGCATGGTACTGTATCCTGTAGGGAGAAATTATACTAAATATCAGGGTTAAATCTCACTGAAAGGAGAGCAACACATGATACACACAGAGAAAAACAGTAGCCAACAAGCCCCTGTAACTTCATGTGATCATCACATAAAACTGCCCTAATTTAATCCCCGTTGCAAATAGCTCCAGCAGCCCCTGATCAATAGGGACAGGCACAACAACGTGCGGCTGCTTGGCCCTGCCATGTCAGCAGCACAACAGAGGAACAAAGGAAACCACCCTGTCTCGCACCTAAACCCCTGAGAAAAACTTCTCGTCTGGCATTTCTGCCACGTTTGGTTTTTATTATTCAACCACTTGCCCACAGTATATTCCTTTGCATTCCTCAAAGTACCATTTCTAAGGTATGGTATTTACTTTGCATTCATTAAAACACTAGAACAAGGCAATAAGGAAACTGGCAATAATATGCAACAGTTATTTGTATCCTAAGTGTTGTGCACGTCCTTTCACCCTTTCCTAGATTGTTCTCTAATGTTGCAATGGTATCTCAAACCCAAAATGTTGCTGGGTTTTTCTTACTGGTTAGCCCCTCTCAATCTTATTTGTTAACATCTGCTAGATCGAGAAAACTAACCACTCCATGTCCTTGGTGTATGACTTGGTTAGATCTCGTCGGTCCGAATGACTATGAACTACTCAACCACAAAAAACCTTAAGAGCAAGTTTTTCTGGTACCTTTTTCAACCTCCTCAGCTTTTATTCAGTATTAACATCAACTATAATTTTTGTCCATCTGTCTCAAGAGATCAGATGATCCCTTTTTAAAACCAAAGCAATTCTTAACTTGAAAGCACACTGACTTGGATAGAGGAAATGTTTTAAAAAGTCACTGCATATTTAGTGAAAAATAAAAGCACATTCATATGAGAAACTTAAGAAATCTAGTAACAGCTCTTCTTATTGCAATCACATTCTTGCAATTTGGTGTTGTTTCTTCAATGCCAGTTCTTAAGGGAACGCGGATAACATCAGGCAGACTGCTTCCAGAATTCCAGAAGGCAGAAGTATCACAGGTCTGACACATCCAGCATTGTCACGGGCAACACTGGGACAGCAGTGCCAAATGAAGGCTTGAAAAATCTTAAAAACTGTCTTGGACTCGTCCCTGCTGCTGAATCATTGTCACTGGTTTCAGTATGAAGACGCATTTGTGCTGCAACTGCTTTACCAATCTATTCAGTAACAGAGATCAAACCCACTGCAGGCAATCAGTTAAAGCCCCTTATTATCACAGGGGCTCTATTAATTTACTAGCAATATGTTTTGTATCTTTCACATTGAGCTTTTGGAAAATCTTTTTCTCTTTTCTCCCCTTCAAATTTTTTATCAAATTGTTTATGGGGCATTTTCCTACAGTGCTTTTGGATGATTTGTTGAAAAACAATTTATTGCGCAAGAAAACTTCATGGGGAAAGGCAGAATTGTTTACTCTCCATTACAACAGGAATTCCTAGACATTCTTGGCACACACCTAAAGAAAGTGTCTCATGAGCAATTTAGCATTATTGGCAAAGATGCACGGTACTTCTCCTGCCATATATGACAACACACACTATTTCCTTTTCCATTCACACCCATACAGAACTGTACAGTAAATATGTTCAGTGAAAAGTTATTATTACAAGTGCACCTTACATAGTCTCAGCTTAAGGAAACAGCTAGAGCTGTATGACTACCAGCTGTCCTCAGTTAACTCTGAACTTACTATAGCAGTTCTATATATGACTTTTTGGGAACAGATCTAGTTTAAGTGGTGCCTCTGGCAGCCTATCACCTCGGTAACTGTGACAGTTGACTATTTGTTTGATTATGCTCCAAAACAGATCGGAGAAATTATCCAATTAAAACCCAGGTAAGTGCAACCAGCCACAAGCTCTAGTTTTGAAGGCAGCCACACAACAACATATCAGGTGATGTGAGAAACGTACAACTGGAATGAGAGCTGTCACTGAAGAAATCACGATCTGAAGCCACATTACGAACAATGCCAAACCTCTCTTCATTAGTATCTTATATGTATCCAAATTACTTAAGCTTACATTAGGACTTCTTGTTCTATGACAACATGCTAAGAGGCCAGGTAGAAAGTGAACTTCCCTCTATGTCTGATATTCTATCAGTTAAAAGCTTTAAACAAACGCACAAAACCTGTTTTTAAAGAAAACATAACAACAAAACATTTGCAGTTGAACTCCTTTGATTGTACCTTCCCTCAAAATATACCAGGGATTAAAAGTATTGCACAGCATAATGTGACAGCTCTATGCCCCAGGAGGCCACAATAAGAAGGAAGTATTAGACTCCATCATTCTGCTTCTGAATGCTGTTGCTTCCTGAAAGAGCAGTTTAGAGGAAAAATGTTCTTGATGTTCTCCATTAATATAGAATCATAGAATGTCCTGAGTTGGAAGGGACCCACAAGAATCATCGAGTCCAACTCCTGTCCCTGCATAGGACAACCCCAACATTCACACCATATGTCTCAGGGCGTTGTCCAAATGCTTCTTGAGTATCGTCAGGCTTGGTGCCGTGACTGCCTCCCAGGGGAGCCTGTTCCAGTGCTCCACCACCCTCTGGGTGAAGAACCTTTTCCTAATGTCCAACCTAAACCTCCCCTCAGGTCCTATCATTGGTCATCAGGGAGAAGATATCAGTGCCTGCCCCTCCTCCTTCCCTTGTGAGGAAGCTGTAGACTGCGATGAGGTCTCCCCTCAGTCTCCTCCAGGCTGAACAGACCAAGTGACTTCAGCCATTCCTCGTACTGCTTCCCCTCTAAACCCTCCATCATCTTCGTGGCTCTCCTCTGGACACTCTCTAGTAGCTTCGTGTCCTTTTTGTACTGTGGTGCCCAGAACTGCACACAGGACTCAAGACGAGGCCGCACCAGTGCAGAGCAGAGCAGGACAATCACCTCCCTCAACCGGCTGGCAACACAGTGCTTGATGCACCCCAGGACACGGTTGGCCCTCCTGGCTGCCAGGGCACGCTGCTGGCTCATGTTCAATTTCCCACCAACTAATAACCCGAACTTACACAAACCTACTTAATTCCTTAACAGCCTTAAACTGCCTGTTGTTATTCATTTATTTAGAAATACCTTTTCTGCTTGTTTATATGGGTATGTGTGCCTGTGTATCTGGTATTTTAATGAAAGCAGCATGTGAAAAGTTTTGTTCAGCATCATCTATGAGAATATCCAGAGATCCTTTACCCTTACTGAACCATCCTCTTTCACAAAGAATGCTTCGAGTATACCAGTGAAATGAAATCAATTACTTCAGGTGAACTAAGATTTCATATTTAAATTGTCGCATATTTCAGTGTCACTAATGTGAAAAATTAAGTGAGTTATGGTGTGTACCTAATTTGTTTGGACTTAAGACTCTGTGTAATCTAAGCACTGAGAAAGACTGAAACATCATCATCAACAAATTGAAACTCTTCGATTCATGTGAAATTAAATTCTGAAAGCTCAGGAAAATTAAAGAGGCCAGGGTTTTAATTTAACATATTTTTATTTAACGTATTTTGAAGCTTCCCTTGTGCCTGTGAAGGACTTCCTGTTCCCACTTGCCTGCTTGCCTTTCTTTCCAGTATCCCAGGAAATATCACTTCATTTCCTCTGTAGCAATCTAGCTGTCATAGACTTTTTCTCAAGAAATCAACACACTAAAAATACTTGAGAAACATTTAATGAAAATTATTTCCTTTCATAGAAATATCGGGGAACTACTATTTTGAGAAAGCTCTTCAAACTCAAATTTGGCCCTGAATTGAAATTCCTATTCAGAAGGGGGGGGGGGGCCACCACCTTTTTTAAAAGGTTAGCTCAAAGAGTATCCTACCATGATGAAGAATTAATCTAGTTGAGACATTGTTTTATAAGACAAACATCCCCCTTTTATACATTGATTTTCTAGCTTTCCCTACTTTCATTTTGCTGAGGACTAGAACAAGCTGTTGAACACTGTCTCCATCAATGTCTCAGAAAATGGAGTGGACAGGGAAAAAACCTTGTCAATCATCATATTCTAAACCACAAAAAATTCCTGATGGAACTTTTTCTCACATTTTCTCTAAAGTCTCTAATAAGGGAGACCTTCCATGTTTGTTGTTTAAGCAATCTCTTCCAGTACACAAGTGCTATTGCACTAAAAGTTTTTCTCAGTTTCTAGGAGGAATGTAAAGCAAGCAAGATTCTGGTCCAAACGCTGATGTTTTTCATGGCAGTACACAGCATTAATGAAGTCTCTCTCAAACTGATTAGGCCTATAAGTTAATGACCTACCATTATCACACTGAGAGAACTCATCAGTGCTGTTCACATGCTTAAGATATTGTGCACATCTTTACTAAACCTTAACAGTCCCGTCTGAGTTCTAACAGAGGCAAAAATCATACACCGTTATCTACTTGCATGATTAGCTTTGAAAGTATGAAATCTTAAATTATTAAAATGGCATCTTTTTAAAAAGCATCTTCAAAATTGCCAAATGCGCAAAAAACCTACTTATTACCCCCCAAACACTTCTCACTTAAGTCGTATAATTTTTTCTACTCAAAAGTAAATCATTACTCATTTTTTCTCTTTCAAATGTTTTATATTCTTTCCTAAATCCTAATCCTAAAGACACTTCCATTAAATCAGTGTATTAGTAATCCTACTGCAGTCTCATACACATACCGCGTGTGTGTGTGTGTGTGTGTGTGCACGTGTGTATCGGTGAACACTATTCTGACAAGAGTCCAGAGCTCCTCTAGATCCACCTGCCTTCCATCCATCCCAGTCTCATCATCAGGCTACAGAAAGATGATCTAGATGTGCCCGGCAGCGTATTAAACCATCTAAGCCATCTAGCCTGTTGCTAACACACTAACCCTTCCGGCATGCTCAAGCACAGAGTCCTGTATCCTTCAAAGTGTATTCTGGGGCTGCACCTGGGGGCCATGCTTGCAAATTAGTTCTCTGGATGGACAGCAAATCCGTCTTGAAAGCAGCCTCAGGGCATCCCTCAAAAGCAGGTCTAAAAAGAACTGATACAACTTCTTGCAGTAATAACAGGAAACCCATGAGACAGCAGTGTTTGACTGGGGCCTATGTGAAATGCTCCTCCTCAGCTAAAACCTTTCAATTTCGTTTTCTCACCAAAGCAATTATGAGACCTGTGTTTAAATTCCTGGCAACAGCTTGGGGGGGGGGGGGGAAATAAAGATGGAAAAGTAGCTATACTCCTCCTAATACATATTCATTAGCTAACTTTTGCACGGAAACCTTTCCCCAAGGTGATTCAAGATCTTGGGAGTTTAATGTCCCAATTGAAAATACTTCCTCCACCTTCTAAATATTTAACTCACATGGCAACATTTATTTACATAATATACTGAATTACACAAACGTCCTTGGATTTATCATCTCAGTTTCAAGGATATCTGTAGCTTTTCAGTAGCTATCACACATTTTAAAGCAAAATAAATTTCATGGTACATATTAATTGAGTTGGACTAAGCTGACTACTTATTCATGCGGTCATACAGTTTACAACTGAACAGATTATTAGCTGTATTGGTCTAATATGTTCATAACTAATGTTCGAAAACAGTTCTTTTAAAATTTACTACTATTATCTGGGATCACCTTTGTGTCTAATTTGGTTTATATTAGGCAAATAGATTGTTTTAAGAATCCTTGCATTATATTAAATTAAAAAATATATATAAGCAAAGCCATACAAGATATTCCCCGTTTTCATCAAACTGTTTAAATCTTGTACTTTTACATAACTCTTTCCCCCCCCCCCCCCCCATTTTACTCACACTCCGTTTTTAAAAAATTTTTAGAATAAACTTCCAGGCGTTTTGCAGGGAACACAACCTGCTTATCCAAAAAAGCCCCTGCAGTAAAACTTAGCAAAACTCATGAGGTTTATTAGCTGCTGGTCTTCAAGCCGGCTCATAACGTTGTTTTGGTTCCCGCCGTCCGCCGGAGGAGCAACAAGCCCGGGGACACCAACCCCCCGACCGGCACCGTACATCCTCGCAAGCAGCTGACCCCACCCCAGGCCCTGGGGCTTTGCTTCCCAAGGGAACCCAGCGCCGAGAAGCGCCCGGCCCGCGGCCCAACGCCGGCCCGGCCCGGCCCGCCCTCCCCGGGCAGCAGCGGGCCGCGGCCCCGGCAGCGCTGCCCGCCCCGCCCTGGGCAGACGGTGCCCGTCCCCGTCCCCGTCCCCCCCCGCCTGCCGGCACCTCGGGATCTTGTGTCGCTTATCGTGAAGGGTCAGCTATTTATATTTATAGTTCAGGGCTTTTTCTTTCCGAGTGGCATTTCGAGGCGCGGCCGGGGAGGGTCGGGGGGGTGTGGGGAGCACATGGCTGCCCACCGGGGTGCATTCGCGTCCCACCGCTCGCTGCGGGAGAGGGGACGGGGAAGAGGAGTAAGGAGCGGGGAGAGGAGGGAGAAAACCGAGGGGAGCGAGGAGCGGCAGCAGGGAAAGACAGGCAGTCGGAGCGAGAAACGGGAGAGCAGCGGGGACCCGCGAGGGAAGAAGGGCGCCGGGCCGAGGGGAGCGGGGGTAAAGCGGGGGCCGAGGAGAGCACGAAACGCAGGGCCGGGGAGCGGCGAAGGGGGAGCGGCGGGCAGAGCCGGCCCGGCCCGGCACCCACCTGGCACCGGCACACAATGTCCGACTCGGTGGCCAGCAGGTCGACCACCTTGCCCTTGCCTTCGTCCCCCCACTGCGCCCCCAGCACCACCGTCACTTTGTTACCGCCCGGCTCGCTGCGAGCCCGCTTCAGCCCGCCGGAGGGGTGGCTGCTGCGGTCGTTGGACGCTCGGGTGCCCGACATGGTGGGTGGGTGAGCGGGAGGGTGGCTGTGGCTGGAGCCGCCGCCTCGCTCTGCCTCGCTCCGGCGCCGAGCCCAGACCCTCCGCGCTGCCCGCGCCGCGCTGCCGCCGCCGGCCTTTAACAGCGCCGGCGCCGCCCGCCCCGCGCGGCGCGCTGACGTGCGGCTGCCGCTGCCCCGCCGCTGCCGCTGCCCCGCCGGCCGCGCGCGCACACGGGTTGCGTCCTCACACGCGGGCGGTCCCCTCACAGTCTGCACACACACGCAGCGTGTCCTCACACGCGGGCGGTCTCCTCACACGCACGCACGCACGCACACACACGCAGCGTGTCCTCACACGCGGGCAGTCTCCTCAGTCTTCTCACACATGCGTGCACACACACACACGCGTGCAGTCTCCTCACACACAGGCAGTCCCCTCACAGTCTCCGCACACACACAGACAGGCACACGCACCCCGGCAATCTCCTCACACACAGGCAGTCCCCTCACAGTCCCCTCACAGTCTCCTCACACGCACACCCCCCCCCCCCCCCCCCCCCCGCAGTCTCCTCACACACACGCACACTCTGAGGCACTGGGGCTGTGTCACTGTGAGGCACACACAGTCCTGAGGCACGCGTGTGACCAGGGCACCTCAGAGGGACGTGGGCCTGTGCCCCTCTCAGACACGCTTCCCTGAGGCAGTCAGGCCTGTGGCACAGACAGACAGACAGATGGACGTTGGGCTGGGTCACGCGGGGCTGTGTCATTGCGAGGCGCGCTCACGCGCTGGTCTGAGGCGTGCGGCTGTGTCACTCTGGCACGGGTCTGAGGCGTCCGGCTGCGTGATGGAGAGACACAACGCATAGGTCCGTGGCGCGTGGCTGTCATGGCAGTCTGAGGCCTGGGGGCTGTGTCAGAGGGACATACGGACACGTGCTGTCACGTGTGTGACTGTCACTGTGAGATGCACGAGCAGCATGGAGATGTGTGTGACAGTGTCACAGCAAGACAGACCCCGAGTCTGTCTGTGGGTCTTAGGCACAGGGGCTGTGTCACTGTGAGACGCACACACAGTCCTGAGGCACGTGAGCCTGTGTCACTGCCAGATGGACAGACAGACGCTGGCCTGAGGAACACAGGTCACAGTCACTGCAAGACAGATGTGGCTCTGAGGCATCTGGGACTGTTGCTGTCAGACACGCAGAGAACTGCACGTGCAGAGTAGCTTGCCACGTGCACAGGTACCCTCAGAGTACCCTGCGGTACGTAACAGTGGGAGAAGGACAGGCACACAAGCTGCGCCATGACACACGGGTCATGAGACACAAACATCCACCCGCTGGCCCGAGAAACGTGGGCAGGCGCACTCTGAGTTTGACAGACACAGACGCTAGCCTAAAATACATACGACTGTTGTTACTGAACTGGCACGTACCCATTGACAGGCACAGACATACCCTGTCCTGGTGGCCTGAGACACCCGAGACCATTTCGGCGAGGCACACGCGCACACCCGCACATACACTCACACACGCTGACCTGAAAAAACACAGGAGTGTCACTGCGAGACAAATAAACAAGCGAGGCGCGTGGAGCTGTGTCACAGGGACAGATTTACGTGCCCGCTTCCCTGGTGTGACAGGCGAACAGACAGCGCCTGGCGCCCATAACCCCTTCCCCGTGCACAAGCGGTGCACTAGGCTTGACTTTTTCTGTAAGACACGTCCTCGAGCTCCAGGCATGCGGCACCACGTCCTTAAGAAAAGCAACTTGAAAAGTGTAAGCGTACAGACCAGCCTGAGGCACCTGCAGCCGTGTTAGTACAAGGCATATATATGCACATACGTGCCTGCACACACACGCACACACAGAAGCAAGACATGAACAGAACACACCGGCTTGCAGCTTCAGACAGGAGGAACTGCAGCAGCCGCTGCTTGTGCTCTCCTCCCGGCAAACGCACGCGTGTGAGTCCTATCGATAGAGCAAGTGACAGAAATTCAGCATTTTGAAGTGACACATTCCTTCTCTTACACTGCGGCTCAGATGAGATGCCATGATATATATGAGGTCACACAAACGTTGTGTATGCAGTGGTCAAAATGCAGACGGTACTCATACGATCCGTTACTCTGGTATAAGGATGAAAAGAAAGTACTGGAATACTCGAATGAACTCCTGAGAAATAACAATATAGCAGCATGTACAGCCCATTTCAAACGTGCCTATGTGGGCTCTGTATGTGTGTGTGTATGCGTATACACAAGCATCTACCCAGGCGTATACACATACATGCATGTATTTATGTATGTGCGTGTATAGAAATAGTCTAGAACATATTCCAGACTCCAGCACCTTGTAAGCATTCACGGTGGCAAACAGAGCAGACATTTGCTCTACTTCATCTCTAGCATTTGCAGTATTTCCTCTGGGAAAAGGAGGTAGGGAAGAGTTACTGTTCTGTACGCTCGCGCTGAGTATTTAGCATCGATCAGTGGAGGTGATAAATATGGAAGAGAAGACTGGAAGGGAGCTCCTGATGTTTGAGCCTAGTTTCTCCCGCTACTGCAGTCAACTAAATCATACAACCCCTCACTGTTCTACTGAATAACTGTTCCAGAGCTGTTCTAGTGAGAAACCTCTGCTAATTTCCAGCCTTCTGGCCAATTTATATCCATATGTTCTGTGCTGACATTGCCATTTAGTTTAAATACTTCTTCCTCTCCCTTTCCTGTGTATATATTTATAGAAGGAATTACATCCAGTCTCTGACTTTGTTTTGCTCGGCAGAAAAAGACAAGATTTTTTACTCCTCTGCTCTAAAGACCGGCTCTCAATTTGCTGGTTGTGCTCATCTGCCTGCCCTCTTCTGAATTTGGTTCATGTTTCTTGAATATGGGCACCTAGAATTGTACACTGTGGTCCCCGTCAAGTTCCCTACTACCCTCTGCATGGGAATTAATATCTTCTCCTTTCAGCTGGAAATACCTCACCTAAGACATTCCTGGACTTGTCAAGTTTCACATAGGTGATGGAAGTCGGCTCCTCTCCCACACTTCTTCACTGCGCTGCTGGTGTGTCACACACCGAAATACCGTGACCTCTTTCTGCCATTGGCACCTCACACGCACAATACAGCTACTTGGCATTTCGCGTATATAGTCACAGCCAGACGCCACACGCGATCTAACGTGGCCTGGAAGACAAGCCTCCAGCTCGAGTTTCAGAATTTTGCATTATAGAATTTTAACCTTTACTTTTATTTTGACCATTGTTTCAGTTGTAAGGATGGAAGGTTACTGTGAAGTCTTTTAAGACATTTGGTTCCTGTGGTCTAATACGCACCAAATGTCTGGCCACAACTCCTCAAGCATAAGCTTTACGCCAAACTCTTTGGGCTTCTTGCCCTGGTACCAGCCAGTCTAGAGCTGCCCAGCGTCCCAGACCAGTCGAGCTTGAACTTGTTCCACCTGACATGGGAACAGCCAGCACTGGCCGTGTTCCTCCTCACAGCCACGCACTGAGAGCTCGTGGATCTCATCTGAAAAACTTCTGCACTGGTCTATCATCTCCTCAGTCATTTGCAGCCAGCCTGGTCCTGCTACGCAACAGAAATTCTTGTTAACGACTTAAACTTCTCTTTACCTGATACCTTAGCCCCCTTAGTAATTGTACTCACCCCGTACTCCGCACCACATTGAGTGTCTTAATGAAGTCCATGTCTACTGCATTTGGTCTGTCTTGATAGTTGGCAAAGGAAGCTGGTGCCAGAGCGATCTGTTTCTACTTTTGCTCGTCCCTTTTGTACTTTATCCCAGTTTCATTCCCCTCCAGGCTTTTATTTTCTTTCAAAATTCCCTCTAAAGCTTTCCTTACTGTCCCATCAAATCTTTCAGATTTTTTTGCTGCTTAATAACAGAATCATTTTGTCCATTAAATAATAAAAATTGTATCATCTCATTGTGGAATAAGTATTTGTCGGGCGTTACGTTTACGGTTGTTTTTACAATTCGGAAACATGAGCACCAAGGACAGCAAAATGTAGCAGTGGTGTCACTCACTTCCCTCACACACTGATTCTCCTCAAAACTGACGGCTTGCGCGTCAGCTCCACACAGCTAGAATATAAAAATACCCTTTGCTGCAAGAAATACACATTCCTGGTGCTGTTCCTCTGCAGGAGAAGCTGTATACAGCTACATTTTGAAGTCAGAGAGGATCCCTGGGTTGTATTTATTTTTATGGCATTTAGCATTGCCATTCCTGCATGGCTTTTTTTCTCTCTTTATGATACTCTACACCTATTAGTGCAGGGACTCAGATCTTCTTCCAGTGTAATGCTATTGCTGTTCTTGTGTTTGGTTGGTTGGTTTTTGGTTATGCTCTGTTTTTTTAAAAAGCAAATCATCCTGGCCCAACTGCATGTAAATTGCTCTCCTTAGGGACCGAATCTAGCCTTTTTCACAGGGGATGACAGTGTTTTCAGCTATTTGTTCTTTGTGGCTCTCAGCCGCAGAGAATACGTTAATAACTTTCATGTACCTTCAAAGTGATTGGCTCGGTGGAAATTTCTGTATTTTTTTTGTGTAAAGAAAGATGCAGTTTCTCTGCTCTTAATAGCCAGAAAGTATTCTAAAGTATTCTGGCGTTTTCTTCTTATGTCATTTCAGATGTAGCAAACTTGAACATTTTTTGATGTTCTCTTCAGCATTTCTGTAATCAGATCCGCTGTCATTCTGAGATGGTCAGAAACTCCAGTTGTATTTTCTTTCCAGTGCCGACAATGTCAACCCTTCCGGTTCTGTGAACTGTTTTACATGAAAAAATTACTGAACACTTTGCCAGCAAACTAATCAACCAGGGGAACACTCCGCTATAAAAGTTCAAACCATGTAACTCAGCACAGACATAATATGAAGCCGTTCATTACTTGCAGTGATTTATTATTCTCCTCACACCAATTTAAAAGCAAACTCAAGTCCACCAAAATCAATAGATTTAAATCCATTTTGATGTGCGAGATGGAAAAAAAATCAAACCTTCAAGATAGATTTTGCTCAGTTAAAAGCAAGTGTTTGACTTTTAAATTGAGTAATAGATGAAATTAACAGTGAGGTCATGCAGAGCGACATGCGACTTGTCAGGGCTGCAGGTACGCAGTGTCCCCATCCCCTGGGAGTCACCTGGCGCTGACGGGGGAGGGAATGAACCATCAGCTCAATAATCAGTATCTCAGGGGAGCGCCCTGTTCCTCAGAGCTCTTCCATTAAAACCAATTTACCTGACAACGCTTGACCTTTGCAATTTCACAGAAAAACTTTCAAGCATTTGCCTTCTCAGATAAGAAAACATGGTGGTTTTTACTTTAGGGCAACTAATAAGAGCAAAACAGGTCCACGTGATTAAAGCAGTGCACTTTGGATTTACTGCAGAATAAATTAACCAAAACTATACTGTTTCTTTTCAGAACTACATTTTTACCAAGCACTTGCTTGTTCACAGCCCTGAAAAAAATAGTAAATTGGTGCAAAAACACGTGAAGAACTATACTCTGAGAGTAATAAAAAATGATTTATTTGGACAAAGTGCACATCAAATCGTAAAGGCTCTGTTTGTGGTTCAAAATGTGTTCTGTTTCCATGAAAGGCTTGGAGTGTGCAATAGAGAGTGCGCTTACTGAGTGTGCAGATGGCATGAAGCTGGAAGCACCAAGAATCACTCTGGAGACCAGGATGTTTCTCGGAATCGGAGTCAAAATGTTATATGGTTGCAAAAGAAGTCAAACATCATGCTGAGATGGAAGAACAACCTGTAAAACGCAGGAAGGTGTCCTTTCGCTCTCCTCAGCCCTGCTGAACCGCCCAGCTGGAGATCGAGCACTGCGCTGTGAGGAAGATGAGATCCAGTTGAAGAAAACCTAGATGAGTGCCACAAGTGCATGAACACAGATTTGGAAAACCCTAGGATGAAAAAACTAGGAAAGCCCCAGGATGAAAAACTGAAAGGGCTGAGATTGTTTAGTCTAGGGAAAAGACCAGAGCTGACATGATAACAGCCTCCAAATACATAAAAGGCTGCTGCAAGTTAAAACGGAGTGGTATCATGTTTTCTCTGTGGTGGATAGGATGAAATGAAAAGACTTTGCATCTTTTATTAGGCTAAACCAACTGATCTGATAAATGCCGACAAACTTGAAGGTATATAAAGCTTTATTAAGCTTGAAGCAGAAGCTGGGAATAAGACCAGCTTTGCTCCAACACTAGTCCTAAAGATGGCATTTTAGCACAGCAGCATTTTAGCACCATCTTAGCACAGCAGCAGCTTGTCCAGGCTGCAGGATTCCTGTGTCCTTGGGTATTTTTTGAGAAGAGATTAGGCAAAAATGATTCAGCATTAACTGCTTTGAGTTAGACCTGAAGACTTTGGCCCAAACCCTCAAAAAGTACATATCCACCTGTTTAGATGCCCAGGTCGAATACTTAAACAACACCTAAAAAGCTGCTCAGCTGCCATCCAACTCTGTAGCCACCTACACGTCTGTGGGTGGGCACAGGCAGTTTATCCCACAGTTCGGCTTGTTGTGTCAAGCTGTGAGAGGGGTCTCACACCGAGTACTCTGCTTTGCTACCAGGTCCCTCCCTCATGAACACTGAGCGTATAAACCAGAGCAAATGCCCCCCCCAAATTGTATTTGGACTATTGCCACAGACTGGCTGAGGAGTTAAGGGTCTCAGCTGTGATGTGACAGACATTGGTTCAAATCTGTGTTTTTCCCCTGACTAGAGACATGAACGGGAACTTTAGTCTCTGGCATCCTAGGGTGAGCCCTCTAACAGCTGAATTATGTAGCATCTTTCTCTGCCTAACAAATAATCAAGCTGATACCAAAACCGGAGGCTTCTTCACATTATTTCAGCTGGCTGAGTAAATAATATGCACAGAAATAAGATTGCATAAAACCTATGGAAAGATTTAAAAACACATTTTAATGAAATGAGCTCAATTTGGGCCACCTCTCCAGCCAATATAACGAGTTGCAGATTCTGCAGGGCGATTTATATTTTAAAAAAGAGATTAAAGGAGCACTGCAATATGGTTATTCTCCTTTATGCCTGTGAGAGCATGGCCTGAAGTCTGCTGGGCTCCCAGTAAAAGAACTGTGGCAAATTCATTGAACTCTTGTGCGCGGGGTCAGGCTTTTTAAAAAAAAAATCTTTGCAGTTTTCTAGAATTCATGTGGAATTAATTTAACTGCTTAACAGTTTTATATTGCCAGATGCAATTAAGAAGCCTTTTCTCATTTATTCACCATCTTACTTAGGAGATTAAGATCCAGATAGTCTATCCTTGCAGTTGCGCTTAAAAATACATAAAATAAAAATACCACAACAGTATTCGCAATCAGCACAGGAAAAGCAGTTGCTTGGGATCTTATTTGCTAGTATGTGATTGAAAACCACAACTAATAAGCCTCACAGATTCAGGTACATTTGTTTAGCTCTGTCTACTAAAATGAACATATACAAAAGTGAAATACATCCTGGATTACAAACACATACTAGAGTACAATGCAGTCGTAAGTAAACTCTGCATTGAAAGTTGAACTTGTCCTTAATACACAGTTTTTAAACCATTATTACACGCTTTAAAAAAGCAAATCCAAGCAATACAACACTAACCCAGCAAGCAGTAAGCTTTTAGCAGCAGAACATTTGCTTATTTCCCCAGCTTTTGAAGACTTGATGCTTTTACTATTGCAAGACCGATTTATGCTGATGACATTTTATCGTATATCACTTTGTTACTTACAGCCACATGAATGAGTCCTGTGTAAGTAGAGACAATAAGAATTTTGCCAGAGAAAAGCTCTTGTATTTGATGCTGAATATATCAGAATAAGAAATTGGACTGGGGGAGTCTGGTTTTGCAGTTGGTTTCTATATGTAACAATGGTACTTATGCTGTGGAATTCCTGTACTGTTCATCAAAATTTACTTGCTCTTCATCTTTTAATAACATTTCATTTTCTGCTTCATATTCCTCTTGAAATAACATATATATATATTATATTGTATGTTATTTCTCTTGAAATAACACAGAATTGGTCTTTGCAAGTATCTGATACAATTCTCCTGAAGAATTTAAATGCTCAGTAACGGAAGCTGCTGCAAGAGAAGCTGAAGAAAATAAAGCAGGATAGTTGCTTAATCCGTTATCAAGCATGGAAAAAAAAAATCTTAATATAAATACATATGTAAACATGTTCAGAGGAATTAAAAAAACCCTAGATGTCTGAGCCTCTGGAATCAGTAGAAGCCTGCCACCAAACTTTTTTAGGAAATTGTATCTTAGATTTTATTCACAGAAAAGCTGTTAATACCTGGAGTCAAGTAAGATATTGCTCTGTTCCCTTAATCATGCCATACATTTGAATTTTGGTAACAATTTCTGACTCAGCTTGGTTCTCATTAATTTTCAGTAGCTGCAAGCCCTCCCTTGTAATCTGTTAATAATACATCAGCGACGGGTGCTTCTGCCTTCACCTCTTCTGTTTGAACTCGGGAGAGCGAGATTATTGCCTGCCCCAAGAGACTTTGCTGCTGTGTGCTGCCTGTGGCAGATCTGTCAACTGCAGAGAAATGATCCTCAGACAACTGGATAAACCAGATATTGACGCTGACAGAGCATGTGACTGGAGTTAAGGTCAGAGATTCAAAGACTGTGGGATTGGGGCCTTAAAGATTTATGCACAGGATTACCTCGTGTGCTGCATATCGCTGGCTTCCAGGGAGATACCTGCAAAGTTAAAGGTGTACTTAGCTCTTTGTGGAACTAGGCCTTGGTAATCCTGTAAGCACGTGCTAATAGGGTTTCACCAGATTTACTGTCTTTTCATTCCCTCCTTCAGAAAATAAATACTGAAAAGAATTAGTTAACTTGCTAATAATATGATAAAAAAAAGAAAAAAGGTTTTACACAGACTGAAGAATGTTAAGATGAGCTCTGACATCCTGCCATGCCAGATCTGATACCCTCTATAATTTATGTCACTGTATCCTGATGGAGATTAAAATAGATTAAAAAAAAATGCCAGATTCCCATTGTCGCTAGTGCTATGCACAGTTTTCTAAAATGAGTACTGAAAAACAATTCAGAGTCTAAATGCTCTCTCATGTTTAAGTTTATACCCCAAGAATTAAATCCACCTTCTCACAAAGGACCAAAAATAACGACAGTTCCATCTAAACTGCGTGTTGGAAGTGCAGAAGGTTCTTCTGGTCTGGTGCTCCTTCTCTTCATGGGGTTGAAACACACCTTTAATCCTTACAGCTGCTGAATGTCACTTTATAATTTTATTTTACCATATACTAAGTTACTTTTCTGTATTTACAGCAAAAAGGTTTATTGTTCAATCTGCAGCTTTACATTAAGCATGTTACGATTGCAAAGTATGTGAAACATATTTGCAGTACAGCTTGTCAAGACTATTGAAAACTTTGTTTTGGTCAGTTTTCAATTAATTTTATGTCTTTTTAAAATGTATTTCTAAAGATGAGTAACTGTGAAAGAGGAGCTAAAAGAAGGCCATTTATTTAGACACCAGATACAAGGAAAAACAGTCTTCCAAGGAGTGAGCATCTAGTGTAATGTTCACATGAACTCCACTCTGATTTACTAATGCCATTTTTGCAGTGGTTCTCTGAAGAACCAAGAATTGTAACCAAATGTTATTGGCAGAAATCTTCAAGAAGAGTGGATGTCAAGTATTTACCAAAATAAAATTTTAAAATATACACGTGCCAATGTTAGCACTAGAAATGCTTCACACCCAGGTAGGCCCCGCACAGCAAATGCTTTTCTGCATTTATGTCAATCAGCCGTTCTTCAGGAAAGCGCAGACACTCCTTTAAGCACACACCTAACTGCTTTAAAGAATCAGACCTCTAATCAGAAAATAAGCAAATGTTGTGGTAACAGGAACACATGACACAACTTGCCTACCACAGTGACACAGCGCAGCTTGAAGTTCAAGTATGTGCAACTTTCTATACCCCTAGAAGTCTTCCAACAACTATTCAGAGCAATAGCAGGATATCACCCACCTCTAAGCAAAATGGTAGTAACTTGCTCATTGGGAGTGATATTTTTTCTAACATCTCTATCATGATTTCTTCCAAGCATTCACATACACTTGAAAATTGATGTCTTACTACACTATCTGCTTGACAGCTACATCATCCATGGCTAAAACACTCTCATTGTATTAGATCAGCCACAGCTAAACAGATAATTTCCTCCTAATTAACAAAAGACTGGCTAATAAAACCAGGATTAGTTTTTGTTAAATGTACTGCTCTTTTTATACTCTCCCTTTAGCCTCTTCGCATCTTCTCCTTTAAGCTGTTTCTTCCTTTTCTCACACTTTGCAGCTTGCTCCCTCCTTTCTTGATTATCCTGCATTCAGACAGAATGACAAATAAAAAAATAAATAAGAAGAGTTACGGAAGGAAAAGCTGGTTAAGAAACTTTCAATTTGCAATGAATAACCATTCTGAATATTCTTTATGCAAGCTTAAAACTCTCAGCTGCTGGGGTTTGAGGGTAAATAGCAGAACAGAGCTTCCTGGTCAATCCCTTTGGCCTGCTCCGTATGATGATGTTACCAGCAAACTATTTCATTAGCTTTAACTGCAACGTTCGACTATGGACTGAAATGCATTCTTCTTAATTAGACCCTTTGTCCGCAAACAGAACACTAGTTTAACTTAATTAGCATTCTAGAGATTTATCCCATAGCAACCTTGATTTTATATTGTTTGTATTCAGGGATTTCTACTAGAAATTTCAGGAACTCTTCAACTGTGTTCAACAGCAATTCAGAGTTTCTCTTCAGGCACCCGTTAAATTTGCCAGCTGTATTTCTGCACTAGTGTTCAGTGGCAGAGTCCAAGCTGGATGTCTGTTGGTACCAGTCACGCAGCTGCCAGGACGGCATAAATCCTGTTGGGATTTATGCAGACAGGCAGGACTCTGGTTTCCACAGAGCTGCTGGTCCCAGGATGATGTGATTAATGGAGGAAGAGAAAGAAATTGAATGATTGCTCCTAGTAAAGAAAGACCTTTACTCAGTGGAAGAATATTTCTGGGTTTTGATAGATAGCACAGTCGTAGGAGAGGGTGGTTCTGAACAACTGGGATAACTGTAGCAGAACATCAAGATGACAAAAGCCATTTTCTTAAGAGCTTATGCACTCCTTGTTCCAGAGCTGCAGTCATCATCAGAGCATTGCCATCACCACTTGGAAGCTTGCCTGCTTTTGATTGCAAACGGTCAGTAGCTAATCTACGTATTGTAGGTAGATCAGTAGTTATTGGGCCTGCTGTCATAGAGATTTGTGATGTTAAGAGGAGGGTGCTGCTGTGTCATATTACAAAATTTAATAATGTCCAGGAAGATGTTGATGATTTGGTGCAGATAGGATTTTTGATGAGACATGTCTGGTCTCCTTTGCAGAGAGTTTGGCAGCAGAAAAGACATTTTCCTATTATAGTGATAAATTTGGTTGAGTGCTATGGATCATCTGCCACTATTTCCATAAGATGAGCTGTAGAAGTCCCAGGAAACATGCACAAGTTCCTTAGAGCCTTTATAGAAAGTAAAAACCTAGGATCCTTTAGTCCAAAGAAATTTCCGGACAAATAAAGAAACCTTGTGAACATTAATAGAGTTAGTCTCTCTGAAATATAGGAGCATTATAGGCTCAAGGTTATGGGGACCTTCACTGGATGCCTAGAAAAGCAGAGAAAAATGGTATACTCTTGACAAAGAAAGAAAAGGATATATTTGCCCTGAATGGAGGGTGCTTCTGAAAGAATGAGGTACAGGTGGTGAAGTCTTAGGGAAAGGCTAAAAGCCTTTCATCACTATGCCTCCTATGTGCTTGCCTGATAAATTCCTGCTGTGTCTTAGCATAATGTCTTTGAGATATTATGGCTGTTGAGAGACTTGCAGATCTGTGGGCCCTGGGAGAATGTCTCTATCTAACATGCCGCAAGAAATAAAGGAGGTGAGTTCAGGGATACGTTGTCCTGCTGCTTGAGCAGCACACACACAGTTCTGAGAACAAACCGAAACACATTAGGCATAAATTTATGGATTGAGCAAGCCTGAACTGAATTGTTCAGAAGCATTAAAAAATCCCCAACATAACCACTCGACGCAAACACACTGTTAACAGAGTTTCTTCAACACAAGAAATTCCAACAAGGTAAAGTGGTACCGAGACAGAGGAATGAATATTCACAATCCCTTCTCCATCTCCTGGATTAATGAAGGCAGCTGTATGGATGAGATTAAATGAAAGAGGGGTGTCACTTTGGATTTGCACTTTGTGGGATGGTAGATACTTGCTTGATCTTTGAATTAAAAGATGCTCCATGACAACTGTTTATCCCCACACTATCTAAAGCACATCCTGTTCCAACACCATATGCACCCTACTGAGGAGCAGCTGCTCCAGCTCAGTTATCCTAGGGGAGCACTCGGAGGAACTACCCCTGCGCAGAGATGTCTGTATAACCTCTGTCATCAACTGAGTGCTTCCTAGAGCAGATTTTGTTTGACAGTTTTTCTCCTCTTCCTGAGATTAGACAGCCTCTTTGTTGGGAGCTCCCCTCTTGAACAGCTGCAAGTGCAAAGGAAAATCAAATGTTTCTCCCAATCCCGTATAATCACACAGTGTTTCTTTTCCCCGCAATTTTACAACTCAGTTCTCAGTGTATCTCCAATTCTGTTTTTTTTATCTTTGAGCTGAGAAGCTATTTTCTCCCCATCTCCTTCCTCCTGCCATCTGCTCCTTTTATTTTTTGAGAATTGGTGAAACAGTCATCAGCCCTGGGTGACGAACCAGCTCCTTTTCCCCATGTTAGTTTTGGGGATCATTTGGGTGTTTGAAAAACTTTTTTTTTTTCACCTCTTCAAGTCGATGGAGAGGAAGAGGGCAGATTCTTATTATAGTAATTTCATTTGTGTAGCTCAGTTCTTGTTACCTGAAGGATAAGAGACCAGAAAGAACCCTCAGGGAATGAAGAAGGATTTTGTTTAAACAAAGAAGTAACAAACCCAAAATCTCTCTAGGTAAGCTTAGGAGCTGTGAAGAATCACTATATATCAAAATTATTTCCCTTCTTATTTGATGTGAGAATGGAAAGACAGCATTAACAATTTTGGTAATGCTAAGTGACCTGCTTTACATAGAAGACTCGTCTCAAAATAAAAGTCACTCTTAGCCTTAAAGCTTACGTCAAATGGCACTGGAAAGAGATGATGCATGTGGCTGATTCTAGTGTACAAATCAAAATCACAGAACAAAAACATGCTTTAAAAATTAAAACCTTCAACTTTTCAGCATGTTGCTGTTTCAAGCACAGACAGTATCTTTACTACAGTGATAGGGAGAAAGCAAGGCAAGAAGGGAGAGGAGATTACAGCTCTGCAATGGAGGTAGCAGATGCATACAGTGGGGCTAATAGCTGTGGTACCTTTGAGGGGAGGTGCTGCTGAGAAATGGAACCAAAAATAGGGTGAAAGGGAGTTTACATGTTTGGTAGATAAAAAGAAGCTTCTTTGCAGTTGCTCCAACCTGGCTGTGAACAAGCAGCACTCAAAAAAGTAGTTTAAATCTTCTGCAACTATACTAGGACACTACATAACCTTTATTGGGACTGTTTCTTAAAAGAACTGCAGTTGCTGGATTTACCCTTGGCAGCAATTTTCCAGTATAGCTCTCCACAGATGTGGAGCCATTATGTTCTTGACTCTCTTAATTCTTCCCTTCCTGCCTAGAGTTTCAGGAACTCTAAGGATCAAGTGTATTGCCAAAGGATCTGTGATTCGTAGGGTTTATTTTCCAGGCTGTCTGTGGCGCTGTCGCATTGTTTCGGAGCCTGGGTAGCTGTATTGCTTGCAAAATTGAAGCCCAGTGCCTCACAGGAGAAGCAGGTAGTGGGAACATTACAGGATATATTTTTCATCTTTCACCTTCCAACACTTCCTCAGAAGCTCCTTCGTTTTCATCTGAAACTGCCCTAAAGCACTCCTTCAGCCTCTCTTGCCTTGCCATTGCCCAGCATAGTTGTCTGTATTTTTCCAATACTTCTTGTAACGTGGATGATTCCCTCTCTAGAAGGCAAATTCAGACTGGGGCTCTCTTGGAGTCAGCACAGGAGTGGGTGATTGTTGCTGTTAAAATACATAAATGTGAAGCCGCTGTCACCTGGCATTAAGAAAACCCTAGAGGAAATACCTTAGTGCAGGTGTGAAGTATGGAGTAGGGGATGCAAAATGGAGGTTTGCTGGAGGCTTACTAATTGGAAGGTGCTCTACACAACTTTTGTGGTGAAGTTGCTGTTTTCTTACTCCTCATTGCAAGGAGTAAAATACTATAAATTAATAAAGTGCCAAATATAATCTCTTGGGAGATTTGTAGTTTTGTAGAGGACACAAAACATACTGTTTTGAACTAACTGGTGCAATGACATACCTACATGTAAACATGTCTTCCAATTAGGCTTTGCCTATTGGCAAATTTACCTTTTGCTTATTGGCAAAGCCTATAAAGCACGTCAGGTTGCTCATTCTTTCACATGCCACTAAGCTCCTATTGCATTGAGATCTGATTAATAATTTTGCAGTGGGAGCAACAACTTGGAGGGTTCTTAGTTCTCCATAGCAAAAAAAAAAAAAAAAAAAAACAACAAACCAAAAATCACATTTTATATTTGCCCACATGCTCATTTCTTGCTTCAGGTTGCAAGCAGATAAACAGTTACTTTCATTTACTTCTGCAGCCAGGGTTTAGGTAGCCCAGCTTGGAGTAGAAGAAAAAAGAAATTCTTGCTTGCTTAAAAAAAAAAAAAAGTTCTCAATCTATTTCTAAACAGTCACAAATGCAAACCACCTGTAAGGCCTTGAGGAAGAGCTCTCTGAAGGTTTTCATTGTGCTAAATACATCTTCCAAAGACAATTTTTTTCGGTCTTCACAAAGATAATCAGCAAGTTCTTCCTTCTTCTTTTCAATGGTGGCAAGCTCCTTCTGCAGGTCCTTTGAAGCATCAAGACTGCCCTGAGACACAGTTTGCAACAGAATTTATGCATATTAGGAAGTAGCATATTCTGAGTTGCCCAGAAGACTCAAGCCAGTTAACACAGAGCAGTCAGTTATTAAAAAAAATTACAATTAAGATTCGTTCACAATGTGTGATATTTTCTTCTTATTTGAACCATCTGCATTTCCCCTGGTTTCATTTGGCCCAAAGCAGCTCATGGTATGTTGCCACTTTCATCACACGACCACATGGAAATTAGGCACAACCTGGGATGACTGATCAAGGGAGATACAGCACCAGGATTTATGCCTTTTAGCTTTAGTTAAGCGACCCTATTTTAAGTACATGAAAAGCTAGGATGTTTGGAAATATGTGCAAAAAAAAAAAAAGCATATTGCAAATCTGTTCACTTCCCCCCCCCCAAAGAACAGTGAGACAAAACATGTTTCTGTACTGCACTGTACGCATTTATAGTTGTGTCCTACATTTCATTTTTAGGGCCTTCCTTTGTTTTGCCCACGCACAAAGCTGACTGGTCCTCGGCTATTTCCTTATCATGATACCACATTACAGAAGTGGAGGAAAATCTGGGATGCTCCTTCCACTGGGGCGCAGGGGGAGCGTAGTTATGACCCCTTTCCCATAGAGCTCTATGTCCATTTGCAGCCTGAATTACAGTGCCTTTGAGAAGAGATTTAAAGTGTTTAGGAAGAAGGATGGGAAGCGTGTCACACTCACATTACCTACCTGAACAGATTTTGCATGCTGTATTTTTAACTCATCTGTCGACAAAAATAAACGCTTCTCTATTTCCAACAGTTTCTTCAAATTGGCACCTGCCTCAGCCCGCATAACGTCAAAGTGGATTCTGAAAAGTCCACAAAAGGGACAGTACATTGAAGGGGTGAGTCTTGTTTTCATTAAGTTAAAAGATTATTATGAACAGTATCATCTCTGCAAATGAACGTAGAATTAATCATCCAACTCGGACCCTGCTTTTGCAGGTATATAACTCTATATAAATCCTTTTCTATGTGCTCAAACCCTCATCTAAGAAAGAATCTGTGCTTTTACCCTCACTACCTCCCTGGTCAGATTGTGGAAGAACGTCACTGTTCTAGTATTCAGAAAAGCCCTCCAAAATTTCCAGCCTATTTTTATTCATAGGCAACACACGCTCATCTTCCTTGTGCCAATACTGTCCTTACTTAGCTGCTTCTTTTCCCTCCTTGCCTTTTCTCCCTAATCTATTTATAGTACAAAATTGTATCTCTTCTCAGAGTTCATTTAGCTCACATGGAGACCCAAACATGTTACGCTGCCAAGACAACATCTTCTATGATTCTGACCTACGCTTTGTGCCAGAGAAAAAATACTGAATCAGCAAAACCTGACGTGGTGTTTCATGGTGCATCCAGATGTGAGCAGCATTAGAAGAATCCCGTGCAGGATTTGCATTGTAATCATATCCAATCATATGCTAATCAACTCCACAGGTTGATTAGCAAATCAAATTTGTAAGTTTGAGAGTTTGACTAAACTAGAGGGCAATTACTTTATAAAAAAGAGCACATTTATATCATTGACCAGCAAGATTTAGTTTCAGGTAACAAAAGTATTTCTATTATGACACAACCCAAAAAGAAATTCATGTTTCGAAACAACATCCAACTTGAATTCTGCACAGATAACTCACAAAAGCCATAATATTTTCTGGTTTGTTACTGAATAAAAATACTTTTTAAAAAATTGTTTAGCAGCTACCTAACAAATGTCAGTCCATCTCCAGATTTAAAAGTTACCCCTGCTTCTAGTTACAAGGAAATGTAAACCACTGCAAGGTTCTTATGAATTCATAACAGGATTAAAAAATGTTAATCCTGGTGCTATAAATGTGGATTCTAATTAGTGTAATTTACCATATCTCCATGTGATTCTTCTGAGCTAAACAGAAAGAGCTGGCGTTAGACTCATGAGGCTTTCAGGCACATGGGGGAAAGTCTGCAGAAACAGATTTTTTCTTTCTACCCACAGATATTAGAAACTTGTGCTGATACTCAGCTCAGGGACTCCCAAGTCCCCCAGTTGCCAGTAAATCACCCCAGTCATTCCCTCCTTACACCAGCGCTGTGCATGTACCTCCTGATGGGCTTGCACATGAATTCGACTGAGAAATTTCAGGGAAGATATGTTTCCTTTGTAATATGTGAAAGAAGAATCCGGTCCTTGAAAATGAGGGAGTTCGCTGTTTACAGAGTTTTACTTCTAAGGTAGTACTTGAGCGTCCGAAAGAAAAATCACACTGCGCTCCACAGAAAAAGTCTTAAGCAGGTTGATTTATAGATCTCAGCACTGTTTGGTGTTAGAACGGAACCTCTCTCTCCCACAGCAGAGAAGTCCTGTGACCTTATTACACCACCATAAAATGACTCAGCTCCTTGTTGGCTTTAAAGAGGTTGGCAATTCATACACGACAAAAACAAACAATAATGTCCTACCCCGCTGCCTTGGAAACAAAGTCAAGATCTCCGGGAAGCTGCAGCAGATCTGCGTCGTTTTTTTCAACCTCCTAAAATTGAAGTGAGAAACGGTTACCTTACACAGTCAGTCAAAGAGTATGAAAGTTTTTCAACTGGACAACATCAGGACTGAAAAATTAACACTTCAGTTTTCATTCTTATAAGCATAGGGATAAATTTAGTCTCGTTCATTCTTTTTCTCGTGTTGGAACCCATAGGGAGTTAAAAAGAAAGCAAAAGGCTCTTTTAACTGCTCAGTCTTACATCCCATGTGCTGCCACAGTGCACAAGCTGACCTGAGATTTTGTCTTCATACCACTAAAATTAATTTCATTTGACAGATGCGTTTGGGAGACATGTCAACACGAGAAAGAAGTTGGAGAAGAAGAGTAAGAAAACAGCAAGCAGACACATTAAGCAAATTTAAGAAAGGAAACCTAGTGTTAACTCTCTAAACATTACTGCATATGGATTTGATTCCCTCCGTACAGAGCGTGGTGGAAAAGTTTTCATGGTATTTCAGGCCCAGAGGCTCACCCTCCACATACCTATGTGGGGTGCTACTGAGGTCAAAGCCCCTTAGTTTATTTGAGAATAATGCACGCAGGAATAATTTCACAGGTTTGTTGTACCTCCAAAATATGGTGAAGCAGAGTAATGTGACTTTGGTTTGCTTTTGTTTCTGTTAGTCTGAGCAAGGCACTAATCTTAAAACCTCCAGCATCTCCAGTGTGATGCCCCTGGAAGATACAGAAGAGAGTTCCTTCTTTCAGTTTCCAAGTCTTGCATTTGTATTTATTTTCTGTTATCTTTAGAAATATAGCAATTAAAGAAATCAGTTTACTTACATAGTTCAGAAAGTTTCCAACTTTAAGAATCAATTGGCAGAAAACTGGCAGTCGGTGACTGGTAAGAAGTGCTAAAGAATAAAAACAGAGACATTTTCCATAAATTAAATTAAATGATCTGAAATAGGATTTTCCTTAGGTTTGACAGTGGGGGTAACAAAATTCTCATCCAAGATTATGTCAAGCCATTGTTACAGATTTGGAAATATACCAGTGCAGAAATAAATCAGATGAATGGAAGTGGAATGAGTGAGTTTCTATTGTGGTTTCTTCTTTACAAATACATGGAAAACTAGTTTTCCCATCAAGTTTGGGGTATAGATGTGTCACCCCTGCAGCTGCTTATGAGGGAGAACCACATATGAGAAAGCGTATAGATTTGTGAATGTCTATAGCCCCCATTTCCAGCACATACTATTCTAGATTAAGGAAAACAAAGGACTTTTTGCCTTGTTATCATTGTTAGTGAGAGTGATAACCAGAAGCTGTGCATTTTAGCAGGAGAATCTGGGGTAAGAATAAAGTGTTTGGCAGAACTAGAACAGAAACAGTGACCCACACAACGGGATGGAGGGGGGACAGGGAGGACAGGGCGGGACTGCAGAGAGCTGTTGACTGCAACACAGTAAAGGGTAACGATAGCACTGACATCGGACAGCCAGGTATAGCCACGTTTTATGTGCAAACATAAACAAAAGTTTTGCAGTTTTAACTGTTCAACAGGAGGTCAATGACTCCCTAAAACTATTGAACTGAAGCTAGAATCCAAGAGCAACCTCAAGAAAGAGCTGACTTAAAACTAAAACCAAGGCTAATTTTGTGTGGAGGGAGTTCCTGAAACACTGGTGACCATCATCTGGGGCATCTGTTTTGGAAGCCAAACCAGATTCTTTTATGTCACTGTGGCCTGCTCCACCGCCGAGCTAAGCTGGACTGTAACCAGTGTGCACTAGAGGAAAAACTGGAACCAATTCATTGTTATGGACAAAAATCTCTGCTGCACACAAAAATTTAACCTATATTCAAACAGAATCTGACACTGACATAAAGTAAATTTTCTTCTTCTACAAAACCACTAACAGGAGAGAGGTTTGTGTCATTCATGTCGACAGAAGGTCCACTTCAGACCAGGGCAGCACAAATTGCAATTCTGCAGAACAAATTCTAGAAGCAGGAATCTGCAGAATCATTTTGATGTTTGCTATGTATTCAGCGATTAAAAAGTTAATTTTGATTAGATTATAGCATATGCTACCACTGATGCTATTCAAGTAGAAGAGGAGCTTCCTATGCCTGAGCATGGGGCATAGGCACAGCACTGAGGTACTTACTTTCACAGGCTGTCCTGATGGCTTGTGCTTTTGGCCACAGACACTCCAGCAGAATTTTTGTTTCCTCACAAATCAGCATACATTCAATCCGCAACTGGTAGCTAAAAGAGATCAGTGAAGAAAAAAAAACCAAAACCACCAACAAACACCACAAAACCAAAACCCACAGGCCTGATTAATTGACTTGTGTTCAGCAAGAGAATCACCCATTTTAGGCAAAGCACAGTACCAGCATTGTTATGGTCTCTTTAATGCTCTGACACAAGAACTGGATTATAAATAAATCAAACACTTAGATATTTCCAAAGATGTCCTAGAAACAATTATCATCTCCTCTTTCAGAAAGCAATGTTGCACTGACATCTGGCAGTGATTTCCTTGCATAATGAGGCCATAATTTTTGACGGTTCCTGGGCAGCACTAGCCAGGAATTTTCTTCTTCCTTTTAACTTCCCAAACAGAAATTTGAAATATTTTTGCAGTGATCTCCTTTAATGATATTTATGCCTCACCATGGATTAATGTTGTGGAAGAGCCATGAGAATATTTTCTGAAGTGCTTTTAAAGCTAGCTATAAGTTTGAGAAAACAAAAAGCCACGTTTTCACCACGACATTTTCAAAAAAGCGTCTCTAGCTCTGGCATGGCAACTGATCAGATTTGTGGAGAGCTATTCCTATGAATTATGACATATCACCATGTTTTTATGAACAGCATAAAGATTTCTCTGTGCACACCTCATCTGACTTGGTAAAAATCAGGGAGGTGGTGAAAGCACCAACACTGCTGTGATTCACTCACGGGTTTGTGGGCTCTCTTTGGTAGACTGGAATCTCTAAACTAGGGGCGGAGTGAATCAGCAGCCTGGTGGCAGGATTCGGTCTGCAACTTCATGCCATACAGATAGTAGCTGTACAGCAGTCAAGAGTGTTCTCACTAACTTATTAATACCGAGGTTAATTTAACTGTGGTTTGCCAAAGGTGTCTGAAAGCCTGTTTGGCCTTTGGGAAAGAAAAGTTTCTCAAACCAGCTCTACAAATAGCAGTCATGATTTATCCTGAAGGCTGAATGTCAGGAGCATCCCTCTAGCACAGGAAACAGAGGCTTTATTTCTTATGGACAAATCTTATAAGAACCACACTCATGCTTGAAGACAAAGAAAATTTTGCTTACCTAGGAACTTCCAAGAGATGGAGGTAGAACTGATCTACATTTGCTAGTTCTGATTTTTCTTTGCAAGATTTCAGGCCATTTATCTAATGGGGAATAAAACAGTAGAATAACCACACAATTATTTCTGGTGCCCATCATTTCTTACAGGCATGAAACTGGCTTTTCTGAACTTTCTGTGTGCGTAGGCAATGGGACTGAGGCAGATGAACAATAAATTGCATATATGAACTGCTTTGCAAGGGCAAACACCTAATTTTTGTTTTGACTGGAAGGCCATCTGCATTTGTACAGCACCTTGTACAATGAATCCCTGATCCATAGGCAGGGCTTCAGCAAGCTACAATGCATCCAAGTCTAGCAACCCCTTTAAAAAGATAGGTCCTTTCTCCTCATTGAAACCTGCTCTGAAAGGGTCTTTATTCACCTGAGTCCACAAATGCTAATGTACTTCAGCCATCTAATTAAAATAATGGGAATAGAGAACAGCACTTGCTCTACACCTGTGTTGAGTCTCCCAGCGTGCTGTTGCCTCACCTTTGTGTGAAGAGGCCAGACTGTTGCTGGGGAAGACTTCCCACCACTGTACCTTGGAAGGTCATTGACTGAGATGGTGCAGGAGGATGTGGGATCTGGTCATAGCTTCTTGCTTTAGCAGTGCAAGCGTTTCAAGCTGAGCACAAAGCACACTGGACTCCATCAGAATAACACACTTAATAGATACCTCATGGTCTTCAGGCAGCAGTTTAAGTAGCTGCTTCAGTATCTCAGCATCCAACTTGGATCTATCCCCTTTCTGAATCATGGCAGCAATCTCTTCATTGGAGCTGTAGGAAAGACAGAAGTGCTGTGGAGCAATGGTGCAGGGAGGAGTAACATGACAAAGAAGAGACCCCAATCTCTCAGCCTGCACTGTAGGAGTAAATGAAGTAATTCCTACTATACTTGCCTCCCATTACATTTTGGGTCTTAGTCCTCAGAAGTACAGTGGAGATATGAAAAAGCAAAGGATTTTTTTTAAGCCTAAAGCAATATTCCTCCTCGTTTAGATGTGCTTTCTAGGCTTTGTTCATCTTTACACAACAAACCCTGAAGGCTCCACTTTTACTGTGGGTGTCCAGTGTCACTGAGAAGAGATTTACTTTTTAATTTCTCCACTGCTTGCAGCAAAGCCAAGGCCAAAACCAATGGCTCTCCTCCTGCTGAGAAGTATTTACAAAGACCCCAGAAGGTTTTACCCAAAATCCTTGCCTGAAACTTTGGCAGACAACATGTCTTTGAAACGAGTCCAGACTGCTCTGGTTTGGGCTCTGGAGAGCTCGGCTCCCTGCAGCCACCAGCACTAATAGAGGCAGCGCCCAGCTGCAGAGCAGCCTCATCCCTCACGAGTGCAAGCAGGGCTCAACTCTTTGATCCCACGGTCACTAGCTGCTCTCGGGAGAGCTTAACCACTGCCCAGGGAATCATGCAGAGAGAGGAAATAGCAACTGGATTAGCCTATGCACAGCTCTTCCCCACTGAGCAGCAGTTTGCAATGGAAAAAAGAACAAAATAAAATAAAAAAAAAACGCCCTCGGACTGATTCTGATTTATTCTTAACACAAAGGAACTTCTAGGCTGAGTTTCTTTTTGAAGTCCTTGTAACATGGGCCGTTGCACAGTGGGCAGGGAGAGAGCAGAAAGTCCATCTTGATCCTGCAGTAGTTTCAGGGAATCTAAAAGTAAAGATATTTTGCCAAAAACTAGTACAGATTCCTTTCTTTTGCTTCCCCCCCATGAGGACTGTGACTTGGTAAATTCCCATTTCTTTAATTATAGAAACTGTTTCCTATTTATGGAAAAACTGCAAATAAAAGCTATATATGATTTTGGATCTGAATCCCTGGAGATGTCTCTTTAAAATCAATTAAGTAACTTGAAACATCCAATCAGGAATCTTCACTAATAGTTGCTGCCAGCAGTTGATATTTATGTCAATAATAGGAAAGAAAAATGTTTCCACATGATTTTTCTGTTATTTATGAACATTGCCTCTTTAGGAATTAGTGATCCATTTTATGTTTAATACCAGTTTGAGACATGATATTAATTGTCTGCAAAGAGACTGCCACATCTCATTAGTTTAAAAAAAAAAAAGGAAAAAAAGTTGACTCCTTGCTAAAGAAAGATAGTGGTTGTAAAGTATTTCTGCTAAATCTGTTTCATTTAATGTCTGAATAAACACATAGACACATCAAATAAGTAATTCAGATGGTACTCGCCAAATCTTACCACTTAAATTGCTTCAGAAATATACTCAGAAGGAGGCTTTTCTTTGGACCTATGAATGTGATCTGTGAAAAGAAAAAAACCAGTCAGCTAGGAATACATTTACCTTGATTTTAACAGAAATTTTAAAGCTTTTGTTTGTTTGCTGGGTGAGATTCATTCTTCTCTGGTAATAACATTATCAACAATCTTCATTGATCAAACTCAGAGAAATTTACAACAGTACAGGTCATTAGATCTATTTTAGAAAGAGAAAGAAGCGAAGGCATAGAGAAGGGAATTGATTTGTGTAGAATATTCCACTTTATAAGAATTAATGCTGAAATTCCCATGTCCTCCCTCTCTCAGATGAAGACCTGTCCCTCACTAGAGTTACTTCAACATGTTTAATTCTAAACCTCTCCTGTGCTTTTTTTAGGTAATCTTAGGTGATGGATATCAAAATATTTCAAACTTTCTTATTATAAATGATTGACAACAATAAAGAGTGAATAAGCTTTTCACTTCCAAGAACTTTGCCAGCCTCTACAAAAAGTGAGCAGTCCAAGTACCTCTTTTGTTTTCTTTATTTTTGGCCTCATTTTCTCCTTAGGTGTTGTTGGTGGGACAGAGAAAAGTAGCTCCAAGCTTGCATAGTCAGGCTCTACGAGCTCCTTGCTGCTGCTTGGCATCACAGCCCACATGGAGTGGCTTTCTGGAAGAGAATAACACTTCAGGATGGACCACGGAGGTAGAGGAGCACTTTCAAGAAAGTGTGATTTGTGGAAGGGAAAATACTTTAGAGGATGAATGAAATACGACGCTCATTAGTCCTGGACAAATGTTAATTATTTAAGAGTGACAGCTCCCACAGACAGCATCCCAAGGGTTTGAAGACTAATTAAACCTGGAAAACTACTGCCACATTTGATTCACTGAAGGCAGCAGATGAACTTAGTGGGCTGCTCCAAATTCTTTTTGCTATTGCTGACCAGCTACACATCGCAGAATTGTGGTACCCAAACAGGGGATGTTGCGTCCAATTAGGTAAACGTCTCTCTTGCAAGAGATAAGGACTCCCAAGCCCAGCATTACCAGAATCATCAGGAGCCATCTGAATAACACACAGCACTTTGAAACATCAACTTGTCTACAACACTGGAATCTTTAACAAAGGATCTCGCCTCCTTTTTCTTTAGGAGAGACTGCAACAGTGGCACTGAAGACATTGGGGCTGAATCTGAATTTTTATCTCTGCCCAAGAAATCAGACTGTGGCTCAAACTGGTTTTTTACATGTGCATTGATGTATTTTATCATAGCAGCAAGTTCTTAACCTCTGATGTCCCCCTTTCTTGGTGATAAGCATAATGGAGAACAACTATGAGATCTGTGTTGTGTGAACTGAGTATTAAAAGCTGCAGCATAAATGGAAATGTGTTCACAGCCTCCTTGCTGAAGGCTGAGCAGGACTTGCAAACCCCTTTCGCAGATCACGTTAACCACAGACCTTAGTGTTATTTTGTGTGTGGGAAAAAACCCACACAAATCACGTGGCTGTGGTCAGTATGAAAGGAAGTTGGAGGCTACATCCTACCCTGAGGGTACATGTTCCCCAACCCTGTTGACAAGTTTTCAGCCTTGGATCTTGGCTGATATACCTTCTGGCTGTGCAAGAGGAAAAAAAAAAAAAAAAAAAGTAAAAGCTTCAGCTAGGAAGATACTCACCGGTGATGTGCCAGGAGCTCCTTAGGAAGAACCACAGAGCATGACTGTTCAACAGATCTTTCCACTCAACACACTCAGAGCATTTTGCAAACCTTAATTAGTGCACTCACAACATCACTTTAACAAGTAACAAATAGAGACTGAGGGGTTAAGATAGTTTTAGCAGCCATAGAGCCTCAGTTCAGTGCTTTTCCCAAACTACTATTTCCTCCATTTATTGGCAAAGGCCTAGCATTCAATATTTATTTGTGATTACTAATTTTTTGTAGGACTAAGACCGAGCAATGGGACCACCTATGTGACCTGACTTATTGCGTCAAGGCCTAGCCCCCCAACATGAGCATTTTTGTTTGGATGCAAAGTAAATGAACCAATCAACCCAGTGTTACAAACAAGCACGTACGTCTCACCACATCAGAGGGGAGCTTCTGCCAGTGAAACACCTTCATCCTCAGTGTTGGTGTCTTCTTAGGGTGGGGCTGCCCCCCATATCCACAAGTAAGATGACTGCACTTGGGATTACTGCATGGCTGGGGAGGTGGGAGTGACGGGGCATTTATGCCAGGCATGGGAAGGGCTGGAGGAAGCACCTTACACCCAGGGGGTAGAGGTGGAGGGGCTGGCAGCAGTGGCAGCAGAGCTGGCAGGGCAGACTGTCCTTGGGAGGATGAGGAAACACCTTGCTGGGAAGGTGACGTGTTCCCTGGAGATTGCTGCAGCTTCCCAAAAAGGCCAGTTGTTGGAGAAAGGCTCAGGTCTGCATTGGGGTTCTCCTCTTCCAAGTCCATATCAACTTGAATGTATTTGTTCACTTTTTGAACAGATCTTCTGGACACTGTTTTGTGGTGCTTTGGGCACTGCATACTTGATAGCAGGTTCTCCATGACTTGCCCTGGTCCTATTTTCCTGCTCTACGAGACAACGAGGAGGTGAATAGGTTAGCAAAGCTCCCCACAACTGCTGGCTCCTGCTAACTCCCACAGAGAAACAGAAATAACAGTGACCTTCCCATTAAGGTAAATGGCAGAAATATTTCTATCTGCTTTACAAGTGACATTTCCTGGTGGTTTCAGCTGTGTGAGTCAGGAGCAAAGCAGTACTGCTGGCCATAAAGCTCCTTTTTGACTTCTCGTAATCCTTCTACCTTCTTGTGACACATAAAGAAAGGAAGAGCAAACGCTATCAGTGCTGTAAATCTCTACCTGGTTGCTCCTTTCCTCTTGTTGTTCAGCCATTCTGTGGGATTTTTCTTTTGAAGGGGTAAATGGATGCCTCCTACAGAAGTTGCTACAGGTGCTCTATGCAGGGGACTTCTCAGACAGCAGGGACACAGGCACTTGTTCCTAAGAAACCATGTTACCACAACTTACCTTGAGTGCAGAAGGGTGGGGATTTTAAGAGAAACTCTCAAATAGCCTAATAAATTAAACAAGCTACAGCTGAGGAGGACTCAGGCTGAGCTGCTTAGGGACCTGTGACCACACAGGGAAATGACTGGTAGGCATTAAAATGAATAAGATAGTCTTTGGCCTTTAACCAAATTTGCATCTAGGACAAATCTTTACATTTGCCCTGAACCTATACAGTTTCTCTTGGAGCCTCTTGCAGAAGACTATGCAGAAGTCCCCATCTTGTACATATGCCCAATTTTAAACATGGAAGTGGACCTCCCAGAGTCAGCAGAGGTACTTGCTGGCCCAGGACTTGGTTTTGTTTGCTTGACTGAGAGAACCTTTCTTTTGCAAACACTTGCATCTCTTGTGGTTGAACAGTGTCCTGGGACGCTTAATCTCAGTAGCTGTAGTTGCTTTGTGATTTCTCTCCTTAGCTAACTTCCATAGCAAAGTCTATCGGCAGCAGTAGAAACACCACATGTTAAATGAGGAGCAATGAGCAAACTATCAACGCTCCAGAAATGACACAGTAGGTGCAGCGTTTTTAGGGACTGCATGTAAACGGAAAAAAAGACCCCCATCATCCCAGCCCTTACACAAGTCTTTTTAACAAAACATACATTAGTAGCACCAGTGGCTTTAATGGAGTTAACTGGATGGGTACTTTCATTTTTATGATTAGTGCAGGATCAGGCGTATTTGGTGTATACACCATGTTTATGTTCCCAAAGGACTAGATTAATACTTATGAATGACCATTTTCCTCCTGATGCAGCAATTTTAAGTAATGACTTACACAGACAAAACTCTTTAAGGGAGCTGCATTAAAACCTACAATTGATGCATCTCTAGGCCATAGTATACCTCTAAAGGGTCTCCTATAATCTGAAACAGTTTGTCTTTGAAACCTAGCAGTTTGTACTACAACTACCTGAAAGGAGGCTGTAGTGAGGTGGGGGTCGGTCTCTTCTCCCAAGTAACAAGTGATAGGACAAGAGGAAATGGCCTCAAGTTGCACCAGGAGAGGTTTAGATTGGATATTAGGAAAAATTTCTTCACCAAAAGGGTTGTCAAGCTTTGGAACAGGCTGCCCAGGGCAGTGGTTGAGTCCCCATCCCTGAAGGTATTTAAAAGATGTGTAGATGTGGTGCTTAGGGACATGGTTTAGTGGTGGACTTGGTGGTGATAGGTTAACAGTTGGACTTGGAATGATCTTAAAGGTCTTTTCCAACCTAAAGATTCTATGATTCTATAGTGTCCGGCTCTTACAACAGCCTCAGTAACTGTGAAACAGTGGATCCAAAGCAAAAGAAAGCAATAAAACTTTTGATTTGTGTTTTTAATCTTAATTTAGTAAGAAATTATTTACATTAAAAACATGAAATGTTAAATCAACCAGAAAATAACACTTGATTTACATACAAAAGGGAAACAGTTAAAATAGCTAAGCCAAAGGCCTATAATAGAAAATGAATATTAACTGTATTTGCTGTTTACTTGAATTAATTTGTTGTTGGTTTCCATAATTTTTTTTTTTCACAAATAAGCACTAACACTTTCCCAAAGGTAAAGCAGGCTTACATTTAATTTATGTAAACAACTTAATGTACCCCCTTTAGGACTTCACAATCTTTGTGCTAAACTTGTACAGATGTTTGTAATTACCCTAGCAGGACAAGTGAGGGATTCAGCACTATGAAAGAGCCTAATGAAAAATAAGCCACTTTCTGCTAGAAATATTAGGAGTAAAATAGCCAATTAAAAAAAAAAATCTTATTAGAAATAATCATGTTAAAATTCTGCTGCTTGTTTATTTTAATTAAGCTACTGGAGGAATCAGTAAAAGACTATTAATTAGGAAGCTCTTTTTTTTAATTGGAGTGCTCGTCTAATTTGCTACAGGGTTTGTGTAAAGGAAAGTCTTGTTCTTAAAAATCCTAATAAACAAGGAATACTACACAAGAAACAGCTAATATGCTTTGAATGATAAATAGGCTTATAATAATGTACCACCAAAGATTATACTTTTGAGACTGTGTAGAGAAATCCATTCTCTTAGGAAGATTAAAGCTTTGGTATAACTTTAAGACAGCTGTAACTTACATTGCTAATACTGTTCAAATGAGCTTGTGGGTGTATTTAAAAAAAAAAAATCTCTGCATGAAATTTCTCCTTAGAAAGTACAAAAATCCATCTCTGGTGAATATATACATGTGTATACACATACATCCCAATGCAACCAGACGAGAACTAGCATACTGCAGAAAGCTGCAAAAGCTCGGTAATTGGCTGGCACCATTTAGGCAGGGCAGGGAACAGAGATTGACTCAATACGCCAGCCCAACTCTGATGATCCAGTTGAAATCAATTAACTTGTAATTAACTGTGAAGCTGTTTTCAGTGCTTTGCTACTCTACTTTTGGTTTATTGGAAAAGCTGCTGATGTTTGAGGACTGCCACAATACAGGCTTTCATTTTCATCTGCTTACTGACATGCTAAAAATAGGCACATTTCTCATTAGTCTAGAAAGATAAGTTGTATTTTGATGGCATAGGGATTAGATTTTTAAGTTAGATCCAAAAAACATCTTACCTCTGTGTCTTGGGCCATGTAAGCACTCTCATTTTTTCATTTCTAGTGTTGCTGATGGGCTGATATGAGGCTATGTTATTTTGTAAAACTTGATTTTCTTTGTAGCTGGAAGTTCATTTATTGGTCATTATTATGGAAACAAGGATTTCAATGAATGCTTCAGAAAACCTGGTATTTCCCCTTGTCTGCTGTTCTCAAAGGTTGGGTTTTTTTGGGGGGGGAGAGGGAGGAGGGTTGAAGTTGGTTAAAAGCTGTGCCCCTAGACACTTTCAAGGTAACCATCAAAAGTGTAAGCACAAGAGTCAATACCTCCAACGCAAGATATCTTTGAGGGTAAGATGTGCTGCTTACCAAATGTCTGGAAGTGAGCTGCAGGATGTATAACCCAACCAGGCAGAGAGGGTCAGTCGCTTGGTTATGCAGATAAATGATCCCTAACTAGTACAGAGCTATTGTTCGTTACCTCCCAATTGGCTACACTTGTTATGGTTTGGGTTCAGGGACCTGCTTGCATTAAGAAGCTCCCAGCATGATATTCTTCACTGTTGACTTTTCAACAGATGTAATTCTTGATGTTTATGATTCTTTTATGAGGATAAAAATAAGAAGTAGAAGAAATTAGAGATCTTAATCCTTTCTTGCACAAGCAATCTTATTTCTGTAAGGGTCACCCTCTTCTTTTCAGATACATGCCTAGGGGTTTCCAAGGGAAAACTTTCTAGCAAGTTGTCCACCTCTCCCTTATTAAGGTCCCGCTACTGCTGTGCCTCCATTTTCTCATATCAAAAAGGTGGAAGCAGTTGGAAACAAAGCAAAAGTGCTCACTTTTCACTCTGTTACTACCTCTGCTGCTGGCTGGAGCATGGCTGTGAAGTCTATGTGCTTAAAGCCTGTGGGCTTGATCCTAGTGATAGAGTTGAAATGAAAAAACCCTCTAAGGGAACTGGCTGCACTTTTTGGCAGCTGGTGGGATGACAGGAGCCTTGGGACCTGCTGCAGATGGAGCCTTGACCAGCAGCAGCAGCTGTGGGTGGCAGACGTTGGGGGAGACTGCTGCTAAGGCCCCTTTGCTGGTCTTTGTGCCTTGCAGCAGAGCGGTGAGGCAGTTCAACCAAGGAACCATGCAAAGGTGTATGTCGAGTACGGGGATGGGATGGGGAAGGTAGGAGGCTGGGAGAGGGTGGGCTGTAGGACTAACTGAGGGCTTTGTAGAGAGTAGGGATGAACTCTTCAAAATGGAAAGGAATTTCGGCAGGGCTTGTAAAGCTGGAGGGATTAGTGCAGGATATAAGCTTTAATCTTTGGATGTTTCCTAGATTTGAGATGGGTCATGGTTTGGAAGAGATTACCATGTTGGCTGTCACTTGATCTACATGCAGTTATGCTGTGGTCTGCACCCAGACCTCTGCAGGCAGCCATATGTGTCATAGAACTTGCCTTGTGGAGGTCAGGGTCTCTCCTCTGTCCTCTAGACCTCTACACGTGAAGTAGAGCAGTTGAAAGTACCTGGAGGGAGAAAAACCCTTCTGTCCTCCTGTTCTCCCTGAGATCTCTCCAGTTAAGGAGGTATTTTAGAGAAGTGTTTGTCTGTTTTTCAGGATGGGTTTGTAGACTGCTACTATGGTGAATGCAGTCACTACTCCTGGGGCATATTCTTCTGAGTGTATGATACCGGTTCACCAAGGAGGATTAACATATAGACCTGAAAGGGTTTCTGAACTCCTACTACTCCTATCTTTTCTGAACTACTCTGCTTCTCTTATATCTGGTTCTTGCTGAACAGAGAATCATAGCAATGTTGGTTGGGGGGGGCCCTAGAAATGGGCTTGTCCAAGCTTCCCTTCAGAAGACTATCACCACCACTGTAGATCAGGTCAGCTATGGTTTTGTCTAGTTGAGCTGTGAAAACCTTTGAAGAATGGAGACTACAAAACATGGCAAAGTGTATAGAAAAAGTCTGTTGGCCTCAAAGGATCACTCCTGGAATTGTGTGCTATTGGGGGTTTCATTTAGATTACAAAATCCAGTTGTGGGTTTCAAAGGATCGCAGCAGCAGACATGGTAGATCTGTTACACTTTTTGCCTGTGCTGCCTCTTCTTCTTTCAGCAAACCCTCTCTCTCTGTGGTAGCTCTGACTTTCTCCATCTATTCTGACTGATGGATTTGGTAATTACTTGTCACCAATTCATGACTGAACTCACTGCAGATTATGTTGTATGAAGCTGCTTAAGTACTAAACAAACACATCAGGTTCTGCATGCCCAGAGCAGGGCAAACCAACCGTAACTATAATGTTGGTGTCATCAGCAAAGACTGCTAATCCTAGAAAAAACCTACTTTGACAGGCTGGGAGTATATCTAAACTGACTTGATAGGAGCTGACTGTCACAGAATGATTCTTGTCTTCTGACTTTGAGTAATGTAAGCTGAGTCTTCTTAAGGTGGCCATTAGGGAAGAGCAGAGCTCCTGCTAATTCCTACCGACACCTGGCTCTGTATGATTTGTCACACACAGTTCTTGCGAGAGTTGTTCATGCCGCAGCAAAGAGAGAGTTAGAGAGTCCCTAATGAGAATTAAGTGCTAGCACGGCACAGATGAAGGACTGAGTTACACTTATAGTGCTGAATATGCTGATGAACTTGCAGTGATCAAATTCTCCACTGGTGTTTAAGGTCTGGCACCTGCTCTATACTAAGGAGTTGGAAACCTCTTTCTGTGCTATGGACCTGCATTGCCATTGCAAATCCTGCAAACAATGCGGTTATTCTGCAAGATTGTCACTGTGTAGTAATTGCAAACACCTAGCGACGTCCCTTCACTATGACTGCCCCATTTTTAATCCTCTGTAGTCACACTTCTAGACATGGCAAAGCAGTTTTTCATACCCTGCCCACAGCTTGATTGTGAGGTGACCAAACAAAATGTGGTTCGTGATGGAGTTGGTTCATGACTGTATTTCCTTTCAGATACATTAGGTGAACATAACCCCATAACTAACATGTTCACCCATATTTCATGGCTGTGACTATTACCACATAGATGGATAGAGTGAGCTAGGATTGGTACAGTGCTGACTTTTAGCATTGGTAAGTTTGAATGTTGTACTCAGTTGACCACTGTGCACAGAAAACCAGAAATATGAAGCTGTAGATCCAGGCTTTATGTTTAGACAGAATGAAAACTGATTAATTTTGCTGAAAGGCTCGTGCATTTCTTTTATTTCAATTTATCCTCTCTCTTTCTAACCAGAACAGAAGGTATTTCTCAGCCCCCTCCACTCTACTGAATGTAGGAGAGGACCAAACAGTATACTCAAACTGAAAGGTACTGGCATAACTTTGGATGCAGTTTTCAGCCATGCTCTAAGTACAGTGCAATGCTGCAGTGGTGCTCATGTACTAGATATAGCTCCATTTATACATCTCTGGTTCTTTGAGAGAAAACAATGGATAATTATTACTAAGCATATACAACAATGATATGCTTAGGTGCTTTATAAACTAAGTGGAAAATATAGGAATTTGGTGGACATGTTCTGCTGAATCATAGGCCTTCACCATCCCCACAAGAGAAAGGAAACTTGTCAAATACTTATTTTATTCTAAATGTTGAAATATTTTCAGTAATGAAATTAAAATAAAAAACAAACAAAAAACAAACTCTGAAAATCCATCCCATTAAACACATCTGAATTCTTAAGTGAAATACTTGGAAAAGACTTCTGCTGATTTCTTCCATAGCTTCATTTTATCATATAGCCAATGCTTAATTAAGGAATATGCAGTTATCTGGCAGCGAGAAACTTGTGGTGTTCACAGGCTGGTTTACATATGGGACTCCATGTGCAGTCGCTGTCATATACCACAAGAATTCTTTTTTGAGGTCCAAACTCACTGTTGGCTTAAATGACCACAGCCCTGTTGAAATAGCTGCAAGTGATGTTGTTTTTACCAGCAATTAAATTGGCCTTGCAACCACTGAAAAATCTTCAGGATCATGAGCTCTATTTCAGGGTCTACAAATGGAGCAAAACTGCACATCCCAGTTATATTTCTTTGAGCTGCTCTGATTCTGTCCCCCTGTTCTTCTTAAATAAGCACTGTAATGGAAGCAGAGCTGCTCTGGAGTAATAAATTATGAATGCTGTGCTTCAGCCTGCTTATTGGGATGTGATTGTATAGATAATTTAATGTAGTTTTCACAGGTGACTATGGAACAAAGAACAGGCAGTGGCTCAAAATAACCCATTTCTCCATAAACTCTTGAGGGCAGTGGAAAGATAATGCCAAACACCCTCTGTTTGAAGGCCAAGGTAAGAACGCAGAGCAATAAGACCTCTGGCTGTGTGAAAAGAGCTGCTCTCTCTAGGTGGAAGTGGGGGGAGCTGAAAGACCCAGACGGAGAAGTGGACACCTGCTGCAGCATCTGAAGAGAGCAGCCTGCAGGGCAGCAGCAGGTAAGGTTCCCTAGGTAACACCCAGAAAGCCTGTTTGTTCCCAGGTCTCAAAATGATGTTGTTCCTATTGATAAAACAGCAGGGTAGGGAGGAGGAGACTGGCTGCTGGAAGGCTGTTGCTGGAAACACGGAGGTTGCAAAGCTGCTGGGAAAACATGTTTGATACTCAGAGGTTTGTAGCCTGGGGTCTAATCTGAGAGCAGAGAAGCTGGATTAATGGGAGCAAAAGGACTGATGCTTTGGGTGATGTGCTTTGAGACTGGAAAAGAGTCAGAAAAAGGAGAAACGTGTAAATATGACAGAGACAGTCCTGCAAGTCAAACCTGGGGTGGGTTATGTGGCTCTGCAGGGAATGGTGGGGCTCTGCCTGCTTCTGCCAGCTGGGAAGGGGATTTCAGCTGCAATGGGGCTGTGCCACTCTTCGGGGTCTCCTGCACTGAAGCTGCCCATGCGTCTGCTCTAAGCTGACCTTTGCTTTTGTTAACCAATTCTCAATACGCTCATAGCAATGCTTTGGTTAAGATAAACCAGTGATTTAATTCTTGGTTTAACGTCTAACTTAGTCCAGCAAGTTTTTCAGTATTACAAGGACATTTCAAGTCCCATTAAGCAGAGCAAAAGAAGCTTTAGCCTGAACATTAGTCTAGCCACAGTGAGTAACCATATAAAGGCAGAGTTCTTAGACATACCCAGCTCTTCCACTTGATTCGTGTTTCAGCACAGTATCACACCATAGATTCAACAAACATAGATCATTTTAAATGGACAGCCTTGTATAAAAATATGATACAATGTTATTACAAAACTTCAGAAATAAAGCTCTGAATTTTGAAAACACAGTACTGCACATTCCCAATTTTAAAGCAAAAGTAACATGAATCTACACATTCTGCAGCTTGAACACAAACTTTTGAGTGCAAGCAGCTGACAATGGCATTCAAACCCAGAGACTTACTAAAGGATGAGCTGAAAATGTGTCCAATAGAGCACTCTGAAAAACCTCTTTCTGGTGCTTTAATAACAAGAACTGGGGCCTTGGTTCTCCAAAAGTTGGTGGATGCATGTGTGCATGTGAGAAGACTACTGCAAGACTACTCATGAGCTTCAACTTAATTGCTCATGCTCATTGCTACATAAGCATCATGTAGAAACCAGACACTGTTTATATGGCCATATGCTTGCTAAAATACATACTTTTTTTTTTTTTTTACTTTTTTTCCCCCTGTAACTGATTTCCTTTGCCTTAAATGACAGAGTAAAAATACATTTGTCTGCTCTAGGTCTTGGACCTGGTCCAATTTAAATCATCAGTGGGCAATGAGAAAAGACAGTAACATGCTTCCACCTGTGATGGTACAGCCACTGCTTAATTTATACCCTTAATTTAGTTGAGGCACTGCTATTTTTAAAATTTCTCTGAGGGCTAAACGCTGTGGTCCTTTCTTGGGCCACACTCGGCTGTCGTTTCAAGAGGAGTTTGGCCTAAGAGCAGGTTGAAAGACTTGGCTTCGAGGACAGCGGGTGAGAGGTCTGACCCTTTCACGCCGCCAGGCGCACAACCAGCCCCCGTCCCCGTGGGCCCCCGGCATAAGGCACGGGCCGAGGGGGCTGAAGTCTCTGGGGAGGCTTTTTGGGTCTTGGGGAGGGGAGTGAAAGGCTGCGCAAGAAGCGGTGTGTCCTGGTGGGGCATTTCGGTGATGAAAAACCCGGCTTCTGAGAAGCTGGCAGCACTCCGGGGACGTGTTATTTCTTCTGCCTTGCCGTGACACCTGCAAGAGGAGGGGGAAATGCAAATTATTTGCAGCTATAAAATGAAAGTGGTGTGTTTTTGCATATGTGTGTGTATCTAATCGTTGGGGTGCTACTAGGGAAACCAGTTTCAGATAACCTAAAACCAGGTGGAGCTAAATCTTTATCTACTTAAAAAACTCATTTCCAGAACTGATCCTGATGTTCAAGAGTTTGGGCAACTTCGCTTTTGAGCTGGGCACTAGTTCAGTCCAACAACGTGAGTCTTGTGTTTTCCAAGCAGAATATTGGAATATGCTTCTAGATATTAAATTGCTGAACTTCCCAAATCTAGAGGATTTAGCAGGACTGCCAGGAGGATGGGGTGGCACACTGTCATTTTTAAGAGCCTGTCTCACTTCATAATCAAAGCAAACACCATTTTTAATGACAGACACGAGGGCAAAGGCCATATAGGAAGATGAGCATTAGCTTGATTACATTCTCATGGTCCATTAGAAAATTGCACACAGACAGTACTGAGTGCAAAAGGGAAGGTGAAGCATCTGGTTCTCTAGAATTAAAGGAAAAAAATGAAAAAAAATAAAGAAGGAAGGAAAATTTTGACTTTCAAACCCTGCTGTCTCTTTGCAGGGGGGAGGCTAACGTCCCGCTGTGCCCCGTGCACGTCAGAGCTGCTGGCAGGCAACGCTGTGTCCCCCTCCTGCCCCTTCCCTCCCTCCTCACCGGGCTGCAGTCTTGGAGCACTGGCCTGTGCTCCCCGTTTGGTTTGTTCTTTTATTTCCTAGGGAATAAATCAAGTAGATTTGTGAGCAGGGAAATTGCCAAAGCCTGGTTGCTTATGGACTCGTGCTTTCAAGACTTTTGTTTCCCCTAACCTTTCTAAATGACAGATGGCAGGAGAGGAAAAAGGGAGTTGCACAAACAGACATGAACATTTGTCTGTAGTGATTCTCTAGGGTCTAAGACACGGAAACTCAAGCAGCATCTCCCCTGAGTGCAGGCATTTATACCGTCCCTCCTCTGTTTGACTGTCAGCCTTTGTTAAATGGTCCTTCTTCAAGCTCTTTTCAGATTTGGTTGGAAATGAGTTCAGATGTCACCAGCACACATATGAACACAGTGTGACCACCAGTGCCTTGATTCCATGGGAAAACAGGCTTAAGCATTTCTTTCAGGAACATGGAGATAATGTGGGATACCACTCTTTGGGTGTAAAAACTGACATTTAAAGAACATTAAAATTAATACAGAAATTGCTGCATAACAAGATATAGTCAAGGTGAGGCAAGAGCTCAGTAGCTGATTACAAGTCTTTTACTGCTCTGAAATATTTCATAGAGTCACAGGCTGTTACTGCCCTTACTCTGCTGCTGTTACAGAAGCTCTAAAAACTGATAAGAGGATCGAATCTTGATCCCTGCAGCTGGATCTGCACAAGAAGGAGGAAGATTCCCACGGCTTCACTGCAATTTCCATATCCAGCAAATCCGCCACAGAGAGAAATATCCTGTACCAAAAGAGAACTGGTACTGTGACCTGAACAGACCATGGGCACTTGGGGCAATAAATAAAAGAAAAAAAAAATGAGGTGGAACATCCTAGGAAAAAATATTGATGGGGAGCACTCTTGGCTTGCTGAGTCTGTCATATCAAGAGGGACGGACCTGAGCTGCATTTGGGTGAGGAAGCACCGTGGCTGGACACTATGAGAAGCAAACAGATTTTTGTTTCCTCTAAGCTTTCCAAGTGACATAAAGATGGGAGCAGAGGAAAAAGGGAATTGCAGGTTTCAAGGTGCAGCTCATCTCTGCGCTCCCGGCACCGAAGCACAGCCGGGTGCTGCTGGCGCGATGTGGCTGTGCCAGGCGCTGCATTTCAAGGATGCGCTGAAACTCCTGCCTGACTCGGACACTTCATAAAGGTACTGTTCGCCCATGCATTCCTCTATATTGCTTTCCTATGTCTTCTAAGGGGAATTCAAAGCTGTCTGTCTCTATCTTTTTCAAATATTACTTTTTTTAAGCTTGCATGCTGGAATCCCTGTGCTTAAAACATACATAATCCCAGTTACACTTAACTCACGATTTCAGCTGCCCTCCCTGTGCAGCACGACCACTGGTCCTGACATATTTCTTTCCTGTGCCTCGCTGCTACTATTTTCTGCTCTTGCTGCAAATCTTCCTTAGGATTTTTAAACCAACAGAGCTACTTCCCTTTTCCACTTGATGCAATCCTGTGGTTTGGCACAGAAGGCCAAGAGGAAGGCAGGAGTAGTCAGGACTGTAACTACCCAATTTATATCTCCTTTTCCATTGCTAGCAGCGATGCTCAGGTGCAGGAACAAAAGCAACCCTGTGTGGAAATCCTGCAGAGATTTCTCTGTTCTCCCCCCTCCAGGGGCCAGGGCTGCTGGGCTGCACAGGAGCAGGGCTCCCAGCCAGGCTCCCAGCCCTGGGCACTGGGGATGCTGGAGAATAAATACATTCCTTTCAGGAAATGAGACAGTGAGAGATTTGACATTATTGATTCAGTTCATAAGAGATACTCATCAGTGTGGAAAGAACGCGTAACTATGCAATTTCAGTACAGTGGGTGTTTCGATTGTTTCTTTTTCTTGCTTTTCTTTCCACTTGCTGTAAACACAGGCAAAGTTTTGCAAATGAAAGTCTCATCCTGAAATTCCTTAAGTTTTCTTTTGAGGAGCAACTGTATGTTGCCAGCATCAATGAAGGATGCAGGGAACTTGGTACACAATTTCACTAGAAATTGGGTTTATCTGTATTATTTTTGAGGGGACAAAAGCCAAATTACACCCTCCCGCCCCCGTCCCAGAAAGCTGCATGAATGCACATAAGAAGTATGCACGGTCTGTTTGCTTCAACAGACTACTTTGTGTGCAGCTCTGGAACGGAATTTGGCTTTGAGTTGGAGCTGGTATCTTGCCCCAACTAGTACTTCTCCCCGGGTCCAGTGTTTTATTCCCTTTTCCAGACACCTATATTTAAACGCTGCTGTAGGAAGTGGCTACCTGCAAGCAAAGCAAACATTGTTCTTCGCAGGAGGGAGGTACTGAAATTGCATTTTTACAGTTTTTGAGAAAATAAGGGGATCAAAGCAAGGACTTTGTTTATCACAGGAAGATGGATTCACTTGGTTAGATTAATGACTTTTAATTATCTGCAGGGAAAGGAGGTTTGGCTGCTGCTGACACAGAGGACAGACGTGGGCTGTGACCCTGTGTCGAAGGGAGATCAGCACTGACTCCCCTCAACGCAAGATCAACACCCTGGAGAGTAAAAATCAGAGTAACAAATTTATTTTACATGTATTTATGATTAGACACAAAGACAAAAAGCGTAGCTGATATGCTGAATACTGATTAGGTCTGTGAAGTCCCAATGCTGTGGTTAGTTGACGTAGAAACACCTTTGCAAGTTTACATACCTCATTGTACCACACAACCTTTTTTTGTTTTATTATCTCCAGTATCAGTCTCAACCTCTGCTTTTAAACAAAAGAGAGACACTAAATATAGCTGATCATGGCAAGGCAAATGTAACAAGAGGGAACTTTTTACAATGAAAACATTGTCTAGTAGCAGGGAGGCTCCTAAGATGCCATCCCTGGATGCCCAGGGAGCCCCGTGGCTTTTGCGGGGGTCAGTTCCTTAAGCCCAAAATACTAATTCAGATGTCAGGAAAGCATCGCCATGGCTGGGACTGTGGGGTGCTCCCGTTGCTGCAGCTCCTCCTGCTGCCTCCGAGGAAGCAAGTCTGGGAACCACTGCTCTTGGAAAACACTTGTGTTTTGTGGCTTGTTTTTAACTAGGGGAAGGTGGCATGTTTAGAAACACAAATAACTACAGCCCCAGGGCAAGCCAGCAGTATAAGGGTAAGTCCCTCTGTGGTAGATGCTCAACCCATGCCATCTTTCTCAGCAGTGGATATTGAAATCCTCCTTTCATTTCTCCTCCACCTTCCTTGGAAGGAAAAACATTAAACTGATAAAGAGACTTCCACCACATTCCTGCCCATTTGCTTCACCCCAGGATCTTGAAGAAAATGTGCTTTGGACAGTACATTGCACCTTTCTAAAGGCTCACAGACCCACGTGTCTTCCCTATGAGGCACCTCTAATTTGGGATTAAAGTACCCACCCAAGGGTGGCTTCAGCTTGGTAGAGTCTGAGGGACTTTGATGCACTTCCCAGGTTTGGGACTGGCTGTGGGTGCTCACCATCAGGCAGAGCGCAGGGTGGCTCCACACCTCCGGCGGCCGAGCTCTCTCCTGGCACCAGTGGGGCGACCCAGTGCGAGGGACCGATTCGGCCGGCCAAATACAATACTTTGTACAAGCATCGGCAAGATGCTATTTTTTACTTGTTGGCTTTCTCCCCTCACCCTGCAGTGATGGCTCAAGGGCCTGATGTTTGGGAGCCACCTGAAGTACCCCTGGGGCAGGTTTTCAAGTCATTGCAGGCAAAGTGCTCTTGCAATGAGGCTTAGGAGAGGAAAAACCAAACAACCCCACGGCGGTGCTGATGTTGCTGGGTTTATGTGTTTATAAGTAGTTGAGAGGGGGTGATCACTGATTAAGTACCCAGTATTAACTGCTCTTAATCACTGCTCTGGAGTATAACGGAGCTCTTGTTTGCACATAACCATGCCTTGTAGCTGTCTTTAGCACACTTGACAGATGTGCTTATTGCCATCTTTACTGCATATGTGTAATGGGCTTTTTAATTATTGATTCATCATTACCCCTTTATAAACTACTTATAAATGTCAAGAGAATGAACAATGCTGGTGTTTTTCTTTTTAAATCTCTTTCAGGTTTAAAAAAAATAACAGCTCTATGAAACAGAGTGGCTCTAGGGGCAGGGGGCATTGGACCTCAAAGTGGGGAGGAACAGATATATATAAATATATGATGAAGCATCCCCAATTTAACTCAGTCCCTGAGGGCTATTTATGAAATAAGCTACCTGAGTAGCTTTTGCTGTGCCTCTTCTTCTTCCTCCGTTTCCCAGATGGCCTCTGCTTTTCCCTGTCGTTGTGAGTTTGCCCTGGGGGGAGTGTTGCTGAACAAGACGAGTCGGTGGCTGGCTCCTCTGAGAAGGACTTCTCTTGAGAGGTGTCCAACAGTGAGTCTGTACCAGGGTCTTCATTTTCCTTCGCCATCTCTTTCAACTCTGCGTGATGAGCCTCATCACAGGGAGCAGACTGAGCGCTGCCAGGGTCGACTCCAGTCTCGCTCGGCTGGGTTTCTGGCTCCTGTGCCAGTCTGTAGCTCTCTGAGCCATCAGCTGGGCATTCCTTGTCCTGACCTTCTGAGATGGACCCATTGAGCTGGTCTCTCAGAGCAGTGCCTGAGCTGCTGCTCACAAACCTTATCCCCGTGCCTATGTTAGCAGCAGAGAAGGTGATGGAGCCGCTTGGCTGGAGGCCTGCCCAGCTGTCTGCCTGCTCCATCCTGGTGCCGGGCATGGGCTGACCAGCCCCATCAGCTTCCACCAAGCTTACTGAGGGGCTTTCTGTCCAGGACTCTGGTGGCAAATTTCCTCCAGCATTGTTTTTAGATAACGCCTGGTTTGAAGCTGAGGCATTTGTAACATCTCCACCCATCTCCATCAGGGCAGTGGTTGAAGGGGGAGTGCTTTCTGAGGGATGACCATTGTTGCTTTGCTTGGTCTTATCATTGATCTGCTTTTCCGCTGCTTGTGGATCCTTAAGGCTCTTTCCTTTAAAGAAAAAACATGCAATCAGCCAAAGCTGCAGAGTTGCACCTGGAATCAGCCAAGGTGTTTCTGCCACTGGGAGAGCAGTTGCCTGCAGAGGGTGCACTGACCTTAAAGCAGCCACGCAGAGACAGTACCATTTTACCCTCCCTATACCTCCCCTGCTTATACCCCATGTGGTCACCCCAGCTGGACTCCAAGGCTCCAGCTCAGCAAAGCCCCTGCTCTGTTTTCAGCAGGTGTTTATGTGTCCTTGTTGCCAACCGGCTGACTTCCATGGAAGGCCCCGGACTCGCAGGGGTGTCTGAAAGCCTGTGGCAGGAAGAGGGAACCCGCTTGCAAGGTCCTGAACCAGCCAAGTCTGCTGGCTTGGCTGCATGAGGACTTCAAAACTGCCCATCAGCCAGCCTAATCCTGCCCTTGCAAAGCAGGTTTGGGAGAGCTACAGTGCACAAGTCAGGCTCTACAGCAGGCCGATGTCCTTTGACTTACCTAATGTGCACTGACACTGAGGTCATAAGACCAAAGAAAAGCTAAACCCACTGGCATCTCCTAACAAGCACGTAAAGGACTTGGGTCCTTCTGCAAATAGGGGTTTCTGGTGTTTTTTTAAGGGCTGCTTTAGACTCTCAAATGTAGACTGAGAGTGCAGCAGTCTCCAAGGCAGTGACAAGCTGTGCTACTGAGACTCGATAGCATGGAGGGGACTCATGCGGGGATGATACCAGCGCCCCGTCAGCGTGGTACTGTGGCTGACCCATGGGCTGTGCCTCTCAGAGGGTTTATCAGCATGGGTACAAGGCCATGATGTTCCAAATTGCTGCTAATTCTAGGGCAGACCTGGCTGGCAACAGCTCAGGGCTCTCTGCTCCTTTTCTCCACAGCACTGGCTGCAGAGCATCCTTAAATAAAATGCCCAAATGCAAACGTGAAGGCTTCTTGTTTGTGTGCTTGGCTCAGGCTCAGAGGCAGATGGGAATGAATAGCTGCAGGTACCGTCAGGTGTGTGTCCTTACCAGGCTGCCTCTCCTCTGAGTTCTCCACAGGCGAGGTTTTAGGAATTGCATCCGACTCGTGTCTGTTCTTTGTCTTTCTCAGCGTGAACCCTTTCCTTATGTCGGCCAGCAGCGCATCAATGACGCACACCTCCTCCTGCTTCACCACCCCCTTCTTAACTGGGATAGAGAGAGACGGATGTTAAATCTGCCCATGAGATGGGGCAGACGCAGACTTTGCAGCGATGGTATTGCTTGGGGCAGGTACTGCTGTCCTGGTACAAGCAACCACTGGCCAAAAGCAAGGCACCAGTGCCAGGCCTGGGAGCAGCCCCTGCTCCGTGCCCCCGCAGCAGCGTTTCCTGGCTGAAGTCAAAGGGTTTACCCCAAAGTCTGCGTGCTATAGGCTGTGCACCAGCTCTGCCCGGACTTGTGCCTGGTTGTACCATGACCTTGAAATGCCTCCTGTTTGCTACCTGTGTTGGTGGGGGCCTTTTTTTTAGGGGTGGGGGATGGGGATGGAGGGAAAATAATCTTGATTTTTCTTTCCTCTCAGCTTCTTCCAATTGTACTTTTCAGTTGTGCCTTTCGTTTTCATCCAGAGAAAGGCAGATTTAAGTTATCTGCAAGATTTTTGGGACGTCAGTACTCTGTGGTAAAGAGAAACTATTCAAATGTATATGGGGATTTTGCAGGGGGGAGAAGTCAAATGTTTCTTCTTAGATGTGGGATTCAAAATTTATGTTTAGAAACTGAAAAAATCAACTGAAATGTTTCAGTTTGATTTTTTTTTTCTCTGCTGTTCAGTCAGCAAACCTAAAATTAACTTCTCTGCCCAGCTGCAACTGTGAAAAGTCAATTCTTAGCTATGGCTGTAAGACACCTAAAAGCCTTTAGTCAGCCGGCGCCTGGAAACCCACAAAATAAATTACCACTACTGGTCCATTAAAGCAGGACCAGCAAAGAGCTCCCGTTGGCTCCATCTCTTTTTTGAAGCCCGTTCAGCTACTCACTGACTTTTCCATTTTCTCCCTTCTGTCTCTTCCCCTCTTCCTCTTCCAGCTGTTTCTTCCTCTTCTCTGCTTTGGCAGCTTGCTCCTTTCTGTCCTTGTTTTCCTGCAGTGAGGTAACAGGGACATGAGGAGGTTGGCTAAATGTCTGCTAGAAAAGCCGATGAAGAGAAAGATGATCTGCAGATGGTTGCAAAGGAGGAAGAGAAATTTTGGCCTTATCCTGTGCAATAAAAAAAATGGGCCTGGGGAATAAGGGCTATCTCGCCAAGAGGGTGAGAGGGAGACCACTTGGCCAGGACTCTGCCACATCCCAGTAGGAGGTGGCAGTGGTGATCTGCCTAACGTAGCTACCTACCAGTGTGCTGATCTGCCTGACCTTTAGCTGAGGCACAAGTGGAAGGTACTGAAGCCACAATTTCCTCCAAACTGGTGGTTTTTTTACTACACATCCCCTTTCTGAGTCTGTTTGCTCAGGTTGGAGCAAAGGGTTAAGTTTTATAAGCACCTTCCTCTAAAACTTACACACTTGACGCCAAAGCATCTTTGTGATTCTGCAGCTAAAGCTGCACCATAGTCACAAACCACCAGGGTCTGGGCCAGGCCAGGAGCACCAGCACTGTATGAGGATGCAGTGGAGCAGGACTCAGACACCCCTTCCCCAGGTGACCTCATGCCAAGTGCAGAAAGGAGGAGGCCATAACCAGCATCTTCCCCCCACCGGATTCGGGTGCCCATCCCACCCCTGGCTGTCGGAGCGGAGGCATGCACCAGTGCTAGGGCTGCTCGGCATCATGTGTGCAGACACCAACCTTCAGGGCTCGGATGAAGAGATCTCTGAAGGTCTTCATGGTGCTAAATATGTCCTCTAAGGACAACTTGCTTGGATCTTCACAGAGATAATTTGCAAGTTCTTCTCTCTTCCGTTCAATGGTTTCAAATTCTTCTTCCAGCTTTCTGGAGGCATCAATGCTATCCTGAAATATATTTAATATACACAGTAAAACACCATCCAGAGGACAATGAAGGAAGTACACTTAAAGAAAAAAGGATGTCAAGGTAAGAGCTTGGAGCAGGATTCTGGGCTCTGGCTTTTACCTGCAGCAGAGCTTATAAGGTTGGAAGAAACTAAGATTTGCAGATGATCTTTGCTCCTGGTGACTGTGCTGTGCCAGTTTACAGGGGTGGCTTGAGCTAGACATGGAAAGCTCAATGCAAAGCTTAATCCCAAGAGAAGGGGTTTACTCTGGTGATCCACAGAGAGGGTGAACATCTTCACTCGAAGTGAGGAGTCACACACAGAGTGGAGAGAGCAGTTGGGGCAGGGGCCTGAAGAAATGGCCTCACCACCAAAGGTATCTAGGTTTGGGGTGGAGCTGGCAAATGAACACCGATGGGTTGTGTGGCATCGCAGCCTATTTCCAAATCTGGGAGCATGTGTTGTGGCAATATTTTTGACCCTCTCATAAGCCTCCTCAGCTGTGTATGTACTGCGCACTGCCTCTGTGTGTGTAATGGGGGAGATATAAGGGAGCTCCATTACTGACCTGGATAGGTTTCTCATACTGTTGTTTCACATCCTCATTTGATGATAAGACTTTTCGCTGAAGCTCCAGCAACTTCTTTAAATTGGTACTGGACTCCGTGCGTATAATATCAAGATTAATTCTGAAATCACACAGAACCCCACCATTAATTGACACTCCAGCATCTTGTGCTGACCAAAGAATGGACAAGTCTGAGCTGGCGGTTTCGTTGTCCCTCTGCTTCCCACCACTTCACTGAACTGAAACCTGGTCTCTGAACTCTCTATACAGTCCAAGCTCATGGAAAACAGCCTCCCTCCACAGCACTTATGAAAAGGCTGCCGGGTCTACCTACAACTTTGTGTATTGAGTAGATGAATGCCAGAAAAAGTCCACCCATTCAAAGGGCTGTTCTCCACCCTCAGAGCTCAGCATTAGCTCACCTTCCTTGGTTGAAGGCACTTCAGAAACGCTTCTGAGTAGCTGGCCTTCACAAGCTCCTGCTACCATAAAGGCAGTGCAGATTTTGGAAGGGCCTGGGAGGCAGCATTAACTGAATGCTCTGCAAATTTCAGCCCTAAGTGTTGCCAGCTGTAGTAGAACTATTATATATTAAAGGGGTTTCAACATTCATCAACCAAATCTTTCGGTTAAAACTAAATAAGATGCCATCTTGTTAATGTGCTATACCAGCTGCGTGTGTCCTAATTTCTGGTACATTGTTGATGTGTATGGGATTTATTTTTGTTTTTAATTTGAAGGAAGTGACACACAATTTTACCCTGCTGCTTTTGAAACATATTCAAGATCCTTTGGCAGTTCCAGTAGGTCCGTGTGGCTGTTTTCTACTTCCTGAAGTGGAAGAGAGAAAGAAGTGTTATTTGCTCTGTGGCAGGAGCTGAGAGAGGATGCTGGGGGGAAGAGACACGGGCAGAAGTGCCTGGGACGACAACTGCACCACGTCCTGCTGCTGCCCCCCCTCTGCAGTTTGCTTTGCCTCGCAGAGCTGAGCTGCATTCAAAACAGGATGGTATGTTCAGAGAGGAAAGGCATTGCTCCCGGGCTATAAAAACACACAAGAGGGCTGAATGTTGAGAAATACTCAAAGCAAAGCTGACCTGCTGCTGAGCTCTTCTTCTACTCTATTCTGAGACACCTACTCTTGACCATAGGAGCGGGGGGCAGGACTGTGGTTTGATGCAGTCTGACACTTCCTACAGTCCCAGGAGGGTATCAAAAGGGCTTGAATCTTATTTGTGTAATTTACTTTTATGGCTGTGCTTGCTGAAGCTACTGCCACCTAAAGCAGGGCTTGAACATGCATAACTGGAATGGAGAGACCTTGATGAATGAAGGTGGCAGAGCAGAGCATGGAGATAAAAGGAAATACAGCACTGCAGGGAATAAGAAAGCCATGGAAGCTTGAAGAGGAGCATGAAAAACTCGAGCATAGTCTGGTGGAAAAGGGAGAGTCTGTGGAAAGGCAGAAGGGCTGAATGGGCACAGACCAGCCAGCATAGCTTTGGTAGCCATGCACTCTGTGGTTTGCAGCTGATGATGTGCATATTGCACAAATATGAAAACAGAAGTTCCAGCCATTACAGGGAAAGATGTTGGAGGAAAGCAGAACAAGTCTTAAAATAAATAACTCCCTGAGAAGTACCCACAAGTAGCCTCTGCCAGCCTAAGTGAATTGAACACTCCCAAGTTGCGACACTCTGCGGCTAGCCAGGGAGGATACAAATACGAGCATGTGGCATTAACTGAAAGTAGAGTAGGAGAAATGGTTCATCCGTGACAAAATCCTCCCCCTTCCCTATTGCCTGGGACTTGGCAGTGGTACCTCCAGAATATGGTGGAGCAGCGTAATGCGGGTTTGGTTTGCTTTGGTTTCTGTTAGTTTGAGTAAAGTGCTGATTTTAAACCCATCGGCATCGCCCGTGTGACTTCCCTACAAGACAGAAAGAAAGCAGATGTAACTCCTGTGTCCACTCAAATTACAACCCTAAACAAGATCATCCACATACTGTAATCGGGGGAGGACAAGACAAAAGAAGTCCTTACGTAGTTCAGAAAGTTTCCAACTTTGAGAATCAGTTGACAAAAGAGCGGCAGGCGATGACTATTCAGAAGATCTGAAAAACAGAAAGGACTTTTAAACAAAAGCCTCTGTTACACCAGAACATTTCCTAAGCTGCACTGAAACTGGGATTCTGAAATCCACCAAACCAAATCTGATATTTCAGCTTTGCAGCCCAATGGCCCAACCTACAGAGAGACTGATTCTACATAGATTCAATTTCACAAGTTGTAAAAGTTTTTGTTGACTTACTTTTCTTTCTTTCTTCACATCTGGTCTTTCATTCCTAATGGAAAATAACCTGGAGTTGGACCCTCCATCACTAACAGCCATCAACTCGCTGCCTTCCTTGGAAGTACCCTGATTTACCCTGGTGTGGGCAATTTTAATCTTGCAGACTCCATTCAGCTGTGAAGCAAAGCCAGTTCTGACAGCCCTGTGATTACCTGCCAGCTGCTAAAACCAGACACCCTTGCCCTGTTCTTGGTCTCGCACGGTGGAGGTGATTATCAGGGCATGAAGGGTACAGTCCCTGTCCTTGCTCTTACTGCAGGGTGTTGCAGTGGTGTGCTTTCTGAAGCACTCAGCTTTGAGGCAGGAACAGCTCCAAAAGGACAACTGGGCTGCTGGGAAGACACTTTTGGGGGGAAGCTTCAATTTATCCCAGCAGGCAGCTGTAATGCCAGCTGGAGAAACCCCTGGCAGGAGTTGGGGGAACTGGCTCTCTACTACAGGCGGCACTTAGTGCCAAGAAGAGCATCCTGCTCTCAGCAGAGTGGGACCTGAGGTTTCGGCCACAAAAAGCCAAAACCTATTGCATAATCTCTCCATGTACTCACAAAACTGGAGCATCAGCAATTTATAGCCCAAAATAACAAAATTTTTCTCCTGGTTCCATTTGTAGGCAGGGAAAAACTAAAGCACCACTGTTTCCTGAGGGAAGTTTGCAGTGTGCTCTTCTGGCAGCAGAGAAAATTGCTGTGTGAAGGTCTTAACATGGCAAATAATGCTGGATGAATTAGCTGAATGGGGCAGCTCTGCTGTCTAAACTCAGCTCCTTTGAAAGGGCTGATGAGCTTCCAACACTTCACCATTCAAAGCATCTCAGAGGAATACATCTGCTGCAGAAAAAAAGGGCTGAGGGTGAGGGAAAATGATCTCCAGTCCTATTAAGGGCTTTGACCCTCAGTGGAGATACCTAAAGCTGCATCCCGTATTCTGCAGCAAACCAGTGAATGGAGCACAGAGGAGTTTTTTGGGGCTGGGTAGCACCACTGCAGAGCTCTAGGGGAGTTTTGGCAGGTTTAAAGCTTCCTGTCATAAATAAGATCCAGAAATAAGGTCAGGTCATTTACCTTCGCAGGCTCTCCGGATTGCTTCAGCTTTCGGCTGAATCATGTCCAGCACAACGGTGGTCTCTTCACAGATCAGCATACATTCAATGCGCAGCTGGTAGCTAAGGATGGAGATTGAATCAAAGCTTAAAGGCACTGTGATCTTGGACTGCGCAGTGGCCCTCTTCCCACATGTAAGTCTGACGACTCCACAACATTGCTGTCAATCACATCTACATCAAACCAGTGTCGGTGGCTTGTGGAGGGAGGCGAGGGGCTGCTGCTTGCCTTGGGGATCAGTGGGGGTGTAGTTTCTTCTGACACACTATGATCAGCAAAGAGAAGACTGACCACCATGTGAGATATGGGTTCCCCCTTCTTGGCATTGCATTTGGCACTGCCTTCCAGTAACTGATGGGGCCTCCTTGGGCAGGTCTGACCCTGCGTCTGGGCCACCTTCTGCTACTTCAGAGGGAGAGGTGGTGCTGGAGCAGCAACAGCCCTTCATCCAAGGGTAACAGGGAAAGGGATGTAAGGATGCTGTAAGGTGGAAGGGGGAATCCACAAGCTATATCCATCAGTGTCTGTCTGTGAGGGTCCTATAAAGAAACTTAAACTTCCCAGAGGTAAACCAAGAAACAGATTGGGCTGAAGTTCATGACCAACACCCTTACCTGGGAATCTGAAGGAGGAGAAGATAAAACTGATCGGCGTTTGCTAGCTTTGACTTCTCTTCTTTGAAGGCCTTCAGGTTTTCCATCTAATGAGAAATAAAGAATCAAGACTGTAGGACTGCACTGCGTGTTCAGCTCTGTGATCTAAAGGTACCGTTTTTCCTCCTGACCTCATGCTTTTCAGGCAGCAGCTTCAGCAACTGCTTCAGAACCTCAACGTCAAACTTGGTCCGGTCCCCATTCTGGACCATGGCAGCCACCTCTTCGTTGGAGCTGCAGGGAGGAGAAGCAGAGTCAGCCGTCACCCAAAGACCCCTCTTCCACAATCACACGCTACCGAGATGTGTATCTGTGCAAGCACTCGGTGCTTTCCCTGGTGAGAGCCACAATGATCCAAAAGGAAAGATATGTCCCCATGATTAACTTAGAATCAGGACCTGGATTCCTGCAGTGCCCCAAATTTTGTTTCTGGCCCTGGTCAAATGACTCAAGGCCAGAGATCAATCCTGCAACTCAGATCTCTGTCTCTGGGCATTTGATTACCTTAAAAGAAAATGTATTTCTTAACTTCTCCATTGGCCCTATTTTGAGAAGGGGTTTGACCTCCAGAGGTGTCTCACAGCCTAGGTCACCCTAAGAGTCTGTGCCACAACTTTATCTGTAACATGGAGATGTAACACCTTTGCCAACATACAGGGATATTGTATGTAGAAACATAATTAAACCCCTAAACTCAGCATTTTAAAGACAGCATAGGACAAACCAGGAAATGTTCATATGTTTCAGTAACACAGACCACCAAAGTGCATTGGCTAGAACAGATTTCATGAGGACCTTCCAGATACAAGGCAAAACCTGCTCAAAGTCAACTGTCATGAAAATTGGCCATATCTTACCATTTAAATTGCTTCAAAAATATGTTCAAATTGAGACTTTTCTTGGAGTCCAAAAATGTGATCTTCATTAAAAAAAAAGAAGATATCTCATATTAGATGAGCTGTCTGCAATGATCTTTATTCATAAGAATGAGAGGGACCTCCTCACCTCCTTCGGTTCTGCCTTCACTGGTGCAGCCGTTTTCTCCTTGGGGGTTGGTTGTGGAAAGCAAAACAGCTGCTCTATGCTTGTGTAATTGGGCTCTAAAGTTTCCTCGCTGCTGCTGCTCACCGAAGCCCACATTGAGTGACTTTCTGAAAAAAGACAAGGTGTTCAGACTGGATACAGGGAAAGCTGAAAGCTCCTGGCTTTTGGGGCAATGTGAGTTGCTAGAAGGGACACTTCTCAGAAGATGAATGAAATAAGAAGAGACATATTAGTCCTGAACAAATGCTAATTATTGAGGAGGGACAAGTCCCACAGGTGGGATCCAAAGGCCCTGAACGGTAATTAAACCTGGTGCTTTACCCCAAGATGTGCTGGTAAGAGGATGCAGCACTGGGCACACAGAGGCCATACAGCCCCATCCCTCCCTGTACAACTGCATTCTCCTCCATGGCAGGCAAACTGGATCATCATGAGAAGGACCTTGTCCATTTCCTTCCTAGTCCCCTGGCTGATGTTACTTTTACTTCCTTGCATACTAGCTGAGGGATTGGCCACAACCTGGCCGTTTTCTGACTGTGATCTTCCTCTGTTTTTCATTTTATAATCAAGCCTCCTTATATAATGCTGGCTATAGGACTGCTTGAATTAATTCCCACTGCACTTTCTTAAACATCCTTTTAAAAAAAAAAAATCACCCAGATGTGCCTGTAGAAGTCTCTACTGAAATAATCCCAACAATTAACTGCTCCTGTGATTGAAAACACGCCTTATTTAGACTTCACCTATTCCAACTTCCATGCAGTGGATGCCTTTCTTGTCTAGGACAAAGCTGACGTTGCTTGTCCTGGTTTCTTCTCACATTTCATGCTTCTCTTTGGATCCACTACGACAGGGAAATGTAACCCAAAAATCAAGAGACAAGTCAATGATTCTCATGGCTCTCCAATTCTTTCAGTGTCCTTCTTGAACTGTAGTGTGATCCTTACCTGCACTCTTACTCATGACTTTAATATACCCAGATGTAAGTATAGATTAACTGGAGAATGAAAGTCTGGGGAACCCAGATCAGAGCCTGTTGAGAACTGAAGCCTAAGGCATGTCATAGTGGATTAGGGAAATATTCCCATCCCTCCCCTTTCTTTTAATTTCAAACCATTTTAGTTATAAACAAGCTATTCCAAATGACTGATTTAGTTGGAATGGTTATTATATTATATTAGTAGTTTCATTCCACTTTTATTTATTTAAGCTCTGCAGGTCAGAAGGGGAAGTTCTGAAGTATCTAAATGGAGTCAACTACGTTTGACAAACTCAAAGATAATGTTTTCTCCCCTGGGTCACCCCTAAAGCTGCAGTGACTTTATGACAGAAGCACCCACCTCTCACCACGTTGGAGGGCAGCTTCTGCCAGTTCAGCTTCTTCATTCTCAACGTTGGTGTCTTCACCGTCTTGCGGGGAAGCCTGCCTGAGCCAAGAGGGCAGCTGAACTGGGAGGCCACCACAGCTTCTATATGATCTCCTCCCATGCCAGGCAGGAGGGGTGGAGGCGGGGGAATGCCCCCCATGCCAGGCAATGGAGGGGGAGGGGGAGGGATGCCCCCCATGCCGGGCAATGGGGGGGGGAGGGGGAGGGATGCCCACCATGCCAGGCAATGGAGGGGGAGGGGGAGGGATGCCCACCATGCCGGGCAATGGGGGGGGAGGGGGAGGGATGCCCCCCATGCCAGGCAATGGAGGTGGGGGTGGAGGGATGCCCCCCATGCCTGGCAGTGGGGGCGGAAGGGGAGGGATGCCCCCCATGCCGGGCAATGGGGGTGGGGGTGGAGGGGTGCTGGGGAGCGGAGGGGCTGGAGGCACATTCATCATGGGGGATGTGGGGGTCACGGCTGCTGTGCCAGAGGGCAGGGGTGGAGGTGGTGGGGGTGGAGGTGCTGGAGCAGGAGCAGTGTTGGGTGGAGGGTTAGATGTCTGTGGCAAAGCAGAGCAGGCTGTGAGCTGGGAGGACGAGATCTTTTCATTGGCGGGTGGCCCTGAAGGAGATGCTGGTGCCTTGGAAGGGTTTGATGATCCTGCTGGGCTCTGAGCTGCACATGCACATGGCTCTAGCTCAGCCTGGACGCCTCCAGTTGCACTCCCGGACAGACGGTTTTCAGCTCGCTTTTGCTTGTTTGGAAGTTTCTTGATAGATAACAGCCTCTCGATGACTTCTTCAACGGTGTTACCTTGGACTAGAGAAAAGGGTTGGGGTGAGGGAAGGGAATGGGGCCCAAAGGTTGGTTCACGCTATTCAACCCTCGCCAAGCAGCAGATCTGGAGCCACAGAGCCCACTCCCTGGAGTCACTTTACACAACTGCACTTTTAGCTTCCAGGCAATTTCCTTCCCATGGTCCTGGCCCATAAACACTGTTTTGAGCATGCCTGCAAGCAAGACTAGCCAGCACCAGCGGCAAGATGCCAATGAGGACAGATTCCCCCTGACTCCCATGACCCAAAGCTCAGGGCTTAAGCATCAGAGTGAGACCATGAATCCCAAGCCCACTGCTAAACATGGCCAGCTCTCACTGGCATTCACATAGCTGGGGCTTCGCATCAAGACTTGACCCTGTGCAGCGGGTGTAGCTTTGTCCCAGCTTCTGTTAAGCTCTTAGCAAGTCCCATAGATTATTTCTTATGCATTTGGGAAGGACTTTGGCGCTGGGTGGGACAGGGAAAACGAGGAGAGTGCAAGGGTGGATGGATACATCATTCTTACTGTCATTTGCGAGCAAAAGGGCTCTGTTCACTACTGCATCCAAGGACTCCCACAGAAGGAGGCTGGAGTGATGAGATGGTTCCAAGTGCAGCAGGCTCTGGAGGATGGACAGCAGCTGGATGGAGACCGGAGAGCGGCTCACCTGGAATACAGGGCAGCTTTCTGTCACAGCAAGGCTGTTTCCAAGCAAAGTGTGTTAACCTTGCCATTGCATGACTTTGCGCCCCACGTGAGTGCCTACTTACTTTATTGAAGAGAGATGAAAAGACCTCATGATGATCGTTCATGTTTATCCCATCACATATCTTTAATAATTCCTCATCATCTTCTATCTTGAACTCCTCAAATGTATCACACTGGATAAGCAGATCCTCTTCCTCTATGTCTCTGCAATATTACAGCATTCATTTTCACTGGAGAGCCCTTCACTGATTTTCAGATGATTGTTTTTGTTTAAATGGCTTTTATCTCTTTGCTTCTCAGACTCAGCCAGTTGGTGGTGAAAGTACCCAATTCTACCTTATTTATGAAGGATCAAATGCCATCAGTGCATCCTTTCTTGAACTATGTACCTCTTTCTACAATTGACACATACACATGAATGGGACTTTTCATGGCATAACCTGGCCCAGTGTGTGCTTTGTATGGACTTCTCCTTGGAGGTGTAACAAGAGTGGCATTTCAACCTTTTTGAAACTGGACCACCTTCTTCTTTTTTTTTTTTTAAAGTCAAGACAAATTGAAAATATTCCAATGATGTTTCTGTTTGAAAAACTTCCTTCTCTGTTACTCAAAATTGGATTTAAAAAAACCCAAACACTCTAAAGCCAACTTTTTCGGCACTCTCAAGACCACTCAGTGCAGGAACTCTGCCCTTGCTAGGTGTCAGTATTGAAAGATTGTCTCTTCCCTAATTTTTATGGGGTTGAATGGAGCAATTCCAGTTACATGGATAACTGCAACTCACATATAATGCATTCTAGAATTTATCATGGGTGTTTCTGACAGAACATAATTTTTATATTAAGAAACTGCGAAGACAGGTATGTCCAGACATGCATTAGTAAAGTGTCTTAGCTGGATGCTTCTGAGACCAACACCAGCAGTGAAGGGGTTTGGGTATAGCAAGCTGCTCAGTGAGCCCACAGTATCACTTCAGGTTCAGTCCAAAATGCAGCCTCAATGAGGATGTTGCTGAGCCTTGCTCCATCTGTGCCCAGAGCCTCTGTCAATGCCATCTGCACCAACAGCTGTTCCCGTGACACTGTGGCTGGCGAGAGCATCTTAAGGCTGGCCTAATGCCTCCAGTTCCCCTATAACGGGTGCACACTAGTGTGGTCCACTCCACCCAGGTACACTTCACTTCATACAACTGAAGGCTGATAAGTATTAAGTTTCCACAGCTATGTTACTGTGAATCTCATTTATAAAAGAAAATTTAAACAGTGATTCTTACCTTAGCTTGTCTAAAATATCCAACAGATGAAGTCCTGGAAGAACAAAAAAAAGAGATCTATTGGCATTATGAGCTACTTGGCACTGATCTACTATGATCTTTATATAAAGTTAGGCTCATAAACACTTTTTGCAGAGAGAATAAGCGAAAATATCTTCAGATGGATCTGTCAAAGTGAATAGGGTCATCTGGTAAATGAAGAGACCCATGGTATACATGTCTGCAGCTGTGTGAACCACTGCAGCATCCCCCTGGAGTTACTGAGGGACACAGGCACTTCTGGGGCATGAGTCACCTCATTCTGAATTAGACATCTAAAATCAGTCAGATGAACGGCGTGGTCAAATGTCCCTTGCTCTCCAGAGAGAGAAATGGAGCCCAGGCTCACCAGCTCGGATATGTGCATTATGTGAGGTGAATCCTAACAATGGTACCTAGGATCCTGGTATTCAAGCCGTTGGAAAGTATTTCTGAATTACAGGGCAGCTTCTGTGGCTCAACTGAGTAGACACAGAGCAAAGAAACCTTATCTACTCTTATGAGGAGTTGCAAAGTATGGAAATGTGGCTACGTAAGATGGTTGGTTATAGAAAAGTGTTGAAAAAGCTCAAGTGATACAGTGCTGCTGGGATTCCAGAAAAGATCAAAGCTATGGGAGAGCAGCAAAGTTAAAAAAATCTGGTTACAGAAAGGTTGTTGAAGAGAGTAGAGACCAAAAGAAAAAAAAAAAAAAGAGTCTGGCTTTACTATTTGCAGTTTTGCTCCCCAGCCCTCTTTAGTCACCTTGTGGATACACCTGAATATAAAACTGCTTGGCAACTGATTTTCTCCAGAGAAAGTCAAGTGCAAGAAACATCCTTACCTATGAACTCATTTCTGATTTGTGTCCTTGTTCTTAGCTCTTCTTTCCCCAGTATGATGGCATTGATAGCACTCAGCAGTGTCACCATGTACGGCACGTTGTCTGTGTTGGAGAGCTCGTTCATTATGACACTGAACCGATACTGCTGGTTCTTCACACTCTGTTAATAACACAAGTGATATTTCTGTTCAGACAGTTCAGAAACATCTACCACTTTGGTGCAGGCTCTCAGATGGAATTAGCATCTTAAAACCTCTCAGTTAATCCCACTGTGCACAAGACAGGAAGATACAGGTAAAAGCAGCACTCCATCACGGAGTGGGGTCTGGTCGGCAGACAAAGCCAGCAAAACTCCTCTTGGATCCCTTTACGCTTTCTGATAACTGATGCACCTACCTGGGCTTGTGGCCAGTGAAACCCATGGATGTGGCACTATCTTGCTAATCTGGTAGTGCTTTTCCTGCCAAAAAGGACCTTGTGGTTGGCACTCATCTGTCCAGACAAGTCACAGAGCAGCACCACGGACTTCTGCTGACCAGGCCAAATTTCCTACAGTTTTCACCTTATAAATCCCTGCCTCTCTTACCAAAATGATGCAAAATGACCTTCATTCCCAGCCCTTTTCTGTGGTACATGGGTCTGCCTGCATGGATCAGAGCAGAGCCACACCTCCTGCTTCAGCCCAACACTTGCCTTGTAATGGTCCAGGGCATCCAAAGCCAAAGCGTGGCCATCTGATGAGTAAATGCACAGTGCAGCCAGGAGCTCAAATACTTGCTTTTTGACCATGACATTAGTTGTGTCAAGTGCTGGAGGAAAACCAAACCAAAACAAAAAAGAATTTATAATAACGTTCATGTTCTGAATCTCAGTGTCTTCTGCTACGTGGCTTATGACCAGTGGTAGAAAAAAGATGGAGGGAGTGGAGCCAGTACGTGGAAGATGGGAAGAAAAATATCTCAATTTATAGATATTCCATCCCAACAGCAATATCTGGTAGTAACTTCTAGTGGGAACAGTAAATGCTAGTTCAGGTACCCTACTGGCATTTTGGTGCTGCTTGTAGGTGTTCATTTCTTCCATGTACCAGTGGTGCACTGCAACAGCAGCCAAGATCTCAGCACTCACAATCACACATTTTATTTTCCATTTTCACATATGGGTATTTTCTAGAACAGCAGATGAACCATTTTCCTCAATTAATGAGTCTTATTTTTAGTGCAGAAACACCCATTATGCATATCAAGTAGGCCAATTGTTCTAACCAGTCCCCATATACTCCTTTTTTTCCACTATTCTTTCTCTGTGAGCCCTGGGAGTTGGGAGGAGTGGATTAGACCATCTTATTTTTCCTTTATTAGTCCACAAAGAAGCTTGACCACTGAAAAGCCCAGGGTACCCCCCCTGCTTTTCACAGCACAAAAATGCCAGCTCTATATATATTTCACACTGGTTAAGAAAATACAGGGTGGAGAGGAAGGAAGAGAACTTCAGAACTGAAGAGGAGGGCAAAGTAGCTTTCAGACTAAATGCATTTTAAAGAGCTATTAATAAGGGTTTCTGGGCACAGCTGTGATCTTAGCTCTGTGAAGCAGCACAGAAGTCATCCTCCCAGCACCACCATCAAGTGCTATACAATAAGTCCTAGGAGATGCCCTGACAAGTTTCATACCTAACGACAAGCCAAGTGAATGGCAGGAGAGAGTGAGTGGTATTATCTACCATCTTCTAGAAGGAACAGACCGAGCAGTGCAGAGAACGAGCTCTCTTGAGTCTAAACCATGCCACCTTCCTTTGTCTTTACAGGCTACAAGTCTCCAAGCCCTTTCAATTCCTCTCCCTCTGCCCTTGGGGCTCACAAAGACTAAATAGCAAATGTCTGCTGACAACTGAAGGGTCGAGGACTTCTCACGCCTGTGTACAGCTAAGGCTGGGTTTATCCCTGGCTTCTCAGTAAACTATAAAGATATTCGTGTGGAAATAGCATTGGGTGGCAAGGGCAATGTGATTTCAAAGCAGTATTATTTTAAAGAAGAAAACAATCTCATTAATCAGTTGCAACCAACAATTTGCAAGAAGCCTGGTGCAGGGCAGGAGGATAAGCAATGGGAAAGTCCCCCCCCCGCCATGCCAGATGTGATGGATGAAGCAGAAAGATGTCTTCTCACCTTGGAAGAGTTTTCTGACGTAGCCCTCGTTGCTCACAATGTATTCAATGCCTTTGTGGGAGTTCATGACCGCTCGCACACAGTTAATGCACGTGAGCTGAAGCAAGGCATCAGAAATCCTGGCCACTCCTCGCCCGGACAGCCTGTCCAGGGCCTCCAGGAGGAGGTCCAGCCCACACAGCTCCAGGAACTGGACCATCCAGGCATCATCGCTGTTTTCCAGCCGCTTCTTCAGCCCGGAGTAGTTCACCACCGATGGCATTTGCAGGAGACGAATGCACAGCTCCGGCTCTGCATTTTCCAGGTTGGCCTCCGACTGGTCAGTCTCCTGGGGTCCAAGTTTCTCCTTCAGGGCAGCCCACTTCTTGTGGGCACCTTCCTTTTTGATTGACATCGTGAACAGTTTGTCCTGAAAAAAAAAGAAAAGACAAAGTGAGAAGTTTGTCTGGACTGACCAACAACCCTCTGGCAGCCCTGGTTTTCCTCCCAGCAATTGGGATGTAAAGCTCAACTGCAGCAGGTCCCTGCTCCTAGGCCAGCTCTCCAGCACGCAGGGCACACACTGAAACCAGTCCTCTGTTGAAGAAACTCAATATATCCCCTCCTTAAACACACACATTACATTTAGGCCTTGCAAACTCTGTAGAGAGACTCTTAGCACATCTAAGCCACCAAATACAGCTTTAAAAGTAGCCAATTTACACCAGTCAATAGCCACTACCTATTTTCATGCAGTGAAAGGAAAAGGTTGGAAGTAGCATTATCAGCTCTGAACTCCTTATGCCCATTAAGCCACTTTAAAATCTCACTGTGCTGGAGAGGCTGTGCAGTTTCTAAGCATTTGTAATGGGATGGAGAAGTAATTTTGAGCATATCCTCCTCATAAGAGCATCTGATTACCCTGTTATTTTTTGCTTTTGTTTCTTTTGACTGATGCGGAGGTTAGTTTTATAGCACTCACTTAATCTCTTCCTGTCTGCTGTAATAGCAAATACGCTTGCAAAATGCAGTGCTTGTGCGTGATAATGTGAGAGCCCGACAGGTTGCAAGCGGAGGGACAGCAGTGGGAGGCTATGAAAACAGCAGTGCGTCTTTTTGGAGATGGAGAGCATCTCTTCAAGGCCCGTCTCCCCGGAGGACATGGCCTGTCTCAGCCATGCTGTTAGCAGCAAGGAGGGTGAGGAGCTGATTCAGCACAGAGAAATAGCAAAGCCAAGTCTAATTAACCCTTGGTGCCAAATTTTATGTTTTAGGCAGGATCCTTATTTTTCAGATCCGCAGTGATTAAGTTACACAATGCAAGTCCTTTTCAAAGCTGAATGCAATAGTTTTAAAGCTGAATTGCTCCCAGAAAGGACAGTTTGTCCCACAAAAGGGGGATAAACCTGCTGGACCCCAAGCCAGCCACTAATGTTACCTCCCCTCCCTGCCACACCACCGGGACCTCTGCTTTCCTGGGCTGGTGAGCCCGCATGGGTGTCAAAATAATCTGGGGGCCAGCTGGCCCCCAAAACCCAGCACGTGGGGGACTGAAGGGATTATAGGAGAATCTTGCTTTCCCTTACCAGCTCCAGCACAAGGGTTTCTAGCCCTGCAGCATGTAGGGAAAAGGCTTGAAAATCTGAACTGAAAAATCTCTGAAAGGTTTTATTTGCCAGAAAGCAAAGATAAAGGATGGACCATTTACAACGGTTGGAAATAATCTCATTATTTTAAAGCTTGCCTTGTGATTTTTCCTGAGGACTGCACTGCTGACAAAGGTCCTGGCTGCTTCGCTGCAGCAGAGCCGCATGGCTTCTGGTTTACCCCAAAGTCTCATTTTGGTAGTCACCCCTTGGGAAATAAACAGCCCAAAAGTTTGCTTGCTAATTTGCAGCAGGCATTTAGGGCATGTTATTATGGGCCTAAACATGCCTCTTGGAAAGATGGAAAGTGCGGTGGGATGGGATATTTGAGAGAGCTTGAACAATTTCCCTGGGGCAAGGTGATGGTGGGACTCTGGCTGGGGCACTCAGCTCACAACTCACAGCATCAAAGGCTGTGCTGAGTAAGGGTCAGAGGGGTGGTGGAGTTAGGGGGATACGGTCACAGAAAATCCTTTTAGAGAGCTCTGGAGAAACCTTCTTGCAGAGTTTCCCTTTGCTTCAAAGGCTAAAGAACTGGCCAAGTGCCCAGTTGTTCACTGCTCTGTTATCTGAAAAAATGATGGTCACGATCAAAAAACATGAAGTTGTGAATATACCATCTGAGAACACACTGTAAAGCTGAAAAGTAATAAAAAGGACCAAATTAAAAAAAAAAAACAACAACCAAAACTCAAACAACAAACCCTCCTGCCAAAGTATAGGCTTGAGTTTCTAAGATTTGTCATCACTGCCAGCAGCTCAGAGCCCTTAATCACTCCCGGTAAAATTCTTGTTGGAGTTAGTCACCCCTAGTCACTCCTCTGCAGCCAAGCCAAGGAATTTGGGTTAGGCTCAATGCAAAGGAGAAGAGAAATCCTCCCTCCCTGGAGGGAGAGAAGCGAAAGCGTCCTGCCCCAGGGTCACAGCCCTGGCGACGGGGCAGCATCCTACACCTCTCACAGCGGTGAATTTACAGTCATGGGGCTGGAGAGGTGCTCCCAAGGAGCTGCGGTCAAATCCTGCCCTGTGCTGTGCATTGAGCCCAGCAGTCCCCTTCCAGTGCCTGTGGGTGAAGACCTGCAGTGCGGGGCAGTGCTGAGGACCATCCACATGTGGTGGAGCACAGCTCATCCTGCCCAGCCCCGTTCTTTGGTGGCTTCCCCAAAGACCCAAGATCCCTCAGCCTCCTGCTGACCCAGGTAACTGGGAATCCACTGTCCTGGATGCAGGGGATGGACACAAACCCAAGGGTTAGTAGCAGGCACCAAGCCCTGGCTCGCTGGGTGGGACTCGTCCCTCCGCTTTGCTCTGCTGTAACCCAGGCTCTTTCCTCTCCCCAAAGTGAAAGTGTGCACCAAGGAGAGAATCTGCTTTTGGGCCCTGTGTGTGCATGGAAGAGCCTTGTGGTCCCACTGAGTGAGAAAGCCTGCAGGAGCAGCCATGGGAGGAGGACGGTCCTCCCGGCTCACGCCTGGGCTCTGCCCTGCCCGGAGCCGTGCCGGGAATCGTGCCGTTCAGCTGAGGGGCTGCAGAAGTGGCTGCTGACCGCAAGCTCCCTCTCTGTCTCTCAGTGTGACTTCTTTTTATACTCAGCAAATCACTTTTTTTATTTGCATATGACTGAACGTTTCTTATCGAATCAGATAACAAAGTGGGCTGGCTTTTTGCTCCCAGTTGTACAAATGCTTCATTGTATATTGTATCAGCTACAGAAAGTCAGAGAGATTATAATAGCATTATTGACCTCAGCTTTGCTCATTTCTGAAAATTAAGCTCAACCAGTGCAACAGGAGACAGGAAATACCGACCGAGCACCCTGTTTACTGGCGGATTTGTGCTGAATTATCCTTTCCTCCCCACCTGCTCCACACAGATGTGAAGAGATGAGAAACAAACCCAGGCAGGTACCTCCCCAAACAGTAGCGGCTTGTGTTTTTATGCACTAAGCTGAACAAATTGATTAAGGATTCTCTCCCACAGAGAGTGCCCTCTTTTTGTGGGGAAGAAAAAAAGATGGCTAATGTATCTAATAGTAAAAAGGGAATAAAGTAAATAGCAGCTCTACTATATAACTGGAAAGGAAATAAATATGGAGGAGACCGCAGTACGATTCTGCAGATGGTGTGATAAATCTGTTTACAAACACAGATATGAGTGATATATTATGAATGCAACATCTTTCCATATTTTCCATGAAGCACAGTGTTGCAAAGCCACTCAGATAGATACATCCTTAAAGGGCTGGTAGTTTCACCTTTTATCTCTGACCACAGGAGCTTATTAGCAGGTAAATGATCTGGGCAGAGTGAGACAGATAAGAGATTAAAATGGAACGCATCTATCTGGCTGTCTCACAGAGGCCATTTAGACTATGCTGGCTGAGGAAAGGAAAGTCCCCTGACAAAAAAAGACAGGCGCTAGACTTAAAAGGCCGAATACATCTTGCCTCCTGCCAGCAGAAGGGCATGGGGAGCTTTGCTTTTTTCTGCCCAGGCCATAGAGGAGGATGGGATGGTGGAAGCAATGTCCCCAGCCTCTGTGTCCAGCCGTGCTTGCAGCACCCATGGTCTGCCCTCCCCAGGTATGCGCTCAGCATCGGTGCTGGGTGCTGCTCCCGAGGGCACATCCATATGGTGCATCTGTGCTTGCTGCTGTGGGGACACCCACAGCCCATAACATTCACTGTGATAAATGCAACCCTCTCATCATCTTGCTTCTCACCCTCAGAGGCTGGTTGGGCCTGATAGAGAATGACAACTAAAGAAGCATCAATGTAAAAATACTCTTCATTTGAAGAGATTCCCTTGGGAAACATAAAGGCATCATCAAGGCTTGTCCTCTTGCACCTGGCCACAGCGACACTGCAGTTCCTGCTGCTAACTTTTTGGATCATTGGGTTTGCAAAGCTGTGATGTTCCCTGCATCCATCCAACCCAGTTCATAAAATTTCCTCCTCCTTTGTTTTTGAAGCAGGTGCTTCCCAGATTCAGTTTTCTGTGCCCCTCTGTCCTTCAAGTCAGCTCCTAGGGAGATGACATCTGTGGGAGCTAAATCAGGGCATGTCAATAATTTCTCCATCCTGCGAAGCTGTGGAGAACAGAGCTGCACAGCACAGCTTTCAGTCTAAATTATTACACGCCTCCAGGATGACATGGATCACAGCAAGGACCTGGGAGGACATGTAAAAAGAGATTTCTCAGGGCAGCTAAGTACAATTGACTGAAAACAAAACGGAGGAAAATTACAGGCCAAAACCATTCTGATTTTCTGGAAGCAGACCGGCTGCCCATGCTGCAGGATGGGGGGGGTGGGAGGGGGAACAGCAGCTCCCTGCTGCCCTTTGAAAAAGTCTGATCCCACGTGCTACCCTCGCAGTCCTCAGCTTCCCTCCGCAAGGCTGCTGGGGCACACCGCCGGCCCCTAAGAAAAGCTCTTTTTTTGCTGCTCAGCCCCTCCTCCCTTCCATGCCTGTGCCTAGCACTCCAGAGCCCGTTCTGCCTGGCTGGCTGCTAATGATAGGTTTTGCTTCTGGGTAGTTCCAGTTTTCACTCTGCTGCTGGGAATATGCCGAGCCTTTGTATTTTGCAACATGTCAGTCAACTCAGTCACTAAAAAGAAACAACATCCTGGCTTTGTGCTTTCCAAAACCACTTCAAGAAGCGTGATGGGTTTGTTCCTCCTCTCCTCTTGCTTTCGTTTGTACTATTGTGTTTTCCCGTGCAGCGTCTGAGCAGCTCGTGTACATACAGGCTAATGAAATCATCCTCCCATGCACTGAAAGAAGTGATGGTGGGGGAGACAGATCTCTATTTTAGAAACCAGTCTGACCCCTTGGTGTGGGCCCATTAGCATCGGTAGGAACCAGTAGTGTTCGTAGTCTCCCAGGGGAGCTGACAGTAAGGGTATGGTGGGAAATTGAGGTGTGCAAACCAAAGGCACAGTTTGCCCAACAGACCCAGCCTCAGCATGCAAACCAGCCGCTGCTCCATCCTTTTCTGCCATAGCCAGTAGTCTCAGTCATCTTCAGATCTAGGTCTTCTTGATCCTCAGCTGTATCAGAGGCTACTGATAAAATACTGGCTACATAAATCATGAATGATTTATGCTTAAAAAATTAAAAGGTCTTGGAATGAGTGCCCGATTTTGCTCTGCATTACTGAAGAAGTTCATGAAGTCTCCAGCACACTACGCTCTGCTTTGGCACAGCCCATGTGTGAGGCAAATAGGAGCTCTCACAAAGCAGCCCAGGTCGGCTATGTCCTCAGAGGCACCGTATCATTACAGGGAGCATTTTGTCCTTAGCAAACGAGGGAGCACGGACACGCAGCCCACTGCGGCCAGCGGGAAGGAGCTGTGCTATCCATGCGCTGGTGGCGGCACGGGGTGGCGGCATGGGGCTGGCAACGGCTTCTTCTGGCAGTGAACTCCCAGAAAAGGACTTCAGTGCCTAGACAAAAAAAGACCATGGCCCTACTGGTATAAATGTGTATGTATTTTACCAGTATAGCTTATTCTTTTAGAAAGAAAGGAAAAACACATTCAGTCCCATCCACCACTACTAGGATGCTGTGCCCACACAGCTTCTCTCTCCGGGGCAAATATAAGCTATGATTATCATATCATGTCTTGCACAAGTGGTAAATGTGTCCATTCAATGCATATTGGTAGTGGTGGGGTTACACCAGGATTAACTAAACTGGTAAAAATAATCACCAGTGCCTTCTTCCTTGCCAGTAAATAAACAAGTAAATAAATCATCAGGCTGCTACAGGTACCACATACCAATCAACCTCAAGTGCGATGCTCAAGGATGTTTATGTTAGGATCTTCAGTGGCATCTAAAGCCTTATTTATATTTCAAGGTTGCGCTAGCTTAGCTTTAAAGGGGTTTAAAAACACTCTTCATTACAACAGTAATGCTGCCTGAGACGCTCAATAACCAATTTACCTTAACCCGGTAAGCTGGGTTTGAATCAGGCTGGTGCAGCTGTCGGACCTTCGCTTCAGAAATGGCCACTGCCACTGGGGAGACTCGGCCAGAAGCAAGGCGCCAGCCTTCCCTATCTGTTTGAGTGCCAAGTCAGCCGAACCAATTCAAAAAGCTTTCCAGGGTGGATATGAGTCCTGCGGCATCCTCACATGCTACCACAGGCCTTCAGAGGCACGGCAGATTTTGGGTTGGAGGGATGCCAGGTGGTAGCCAGCACTCGCCCCATGCAGAGGGTGCCGGCTCCCAGCTGCGCTGCAGCAAATGGGGCTGCAAAAGCTTCAACCCGGTCTCACCGGGGCTTCCTCCTCGCTATCGTTAGCAGACCCACGGGAGCCAGCAAGGCATCCTGATCCCAGCCGGAAAGGAATGGGACTCTGGTCTGGACCCCATGAAAATCCTGCTGAAGCCTAAGGCGGGTCTGGGGGCCCCCCTGCTCCCTGCTCCAGCGCCCGCACTCTCCAGCACCTACCCCGCAGCAGCAGTTCCAGCATCATTTGGCATTTTGGGATGCAATTTATTATTATGATTTGGGGGTCACGTGAGAAGCAGAAACTGTTACCCAGCAACATGGACAGTGCGGTGGTAACTTTCTAAGGCTCCCCTGGTTCCCGCTCAATGGGAAGCTGTCACACAAACAGATATTATGAAAGCCAAAAACCTTTTATTGCTTTTTGTTTGTTTTTAAACACCTCCACAGGATGCCACGAGGACAGAGAAAACAGACAGAGGAAAGAATTCCTACCTCAGAGCTGAAGCCTAATTATTCTCTTGTGTCTCTTGCACGAAGGATCCTTCTCGACCGGCTCCCTAGCCAGCTCATTTTCTCTCTCTGCCAAGCAACCTTCAGTCAATAAAGTCTAAATCCCTGAACGAGCGTGTCTGCAAATCACACGCTCTAAGAAAGTTCAACAGGATGTCTGTGTCTAATAGTATGTAAATACCAGTCTTCGGAAAGGTGCAAGCAAGTGACTTTTCTGTAGCCTCCAGGAAAAGAATTTGCATGTCATTTGTCACCCCACTCATTCACTTGGTGCTGGCCACTGGGAGGGTGACACTTGTACTGCACCGTACTGCACATCTGTCTGCCAGAAGCAGAAAGCAGTCCTGGCACAGGGTGACTCAGAGCAGGGAAGTCATCAAAACAGGGAAATGATCTGGCAAAGGAAAGGAAAAAAAAGAAAAAAAAGAGGAAGAGGCATGGCCAGGGTGGGTGGGATGGAGAGCACGGGGGTGGCAGGTGGTGGGGACAGGCCCCTTGCATCTTGCATCAGCCACGTGGGGTTTTCTGGCTTTGTGGCACCGGTGCGTTAAACACTGCAAGAATCTCAGAGGTCTTAGAAGTGCTGGGATGGCCAGGACAGCTTAAAATAAGGAGGATGTCTGACCCACCCTGCTCACCCTGGGACTGACGGACAGCACAGCAAAGGTGGGACGCTGAGGCAGTGACCCCCTGGGCAGGGGCTCGATGACGGGAATCCTGCTCTCACCAAGGCACCCCTAAGGTCCCGCTGGGCTTCAGTCCAGCCTGGCGTTTATGGGCTGAGCAGGCTCTGAAGACTTGAAAAGCTCTTTTTAACAGAAAACATCTCTGCGCCTTTCTGGTCGATATTTCATGTGGAAAATAGTTTGTGAGCCACAGCTGTAAAATGCATCCATTCAGCCTCTTGGGAGGTGTTAACCAAAAGCCAGTTATTATTAAATTGTGAATATTTCAACATTTTAGCAGAGACCTCCTGCCTGGCTCAGGGTAGAAGTTAGACTTCAAATACTGTTTTTTTTACCCTGAATTGAACCCCCTAGATCAAAAGTTGGAGCCCACAGCAGGAAGAGTTTTCCTGCCTTAGTGGGGAAACTCAACCCTTGTGTACACGAGCACAGCTCCACCAATATTAGAAATACGCTGATCTCTCTGCCCTTCGGTCCAAATTCAGCTAGCCTTTCAGAGAGAAGCTTGCCCTCATGCTTTCTAATTAAGGCATTTTCCCCATAACAATTCAACGTCCAGGGAAATGACTCTGCACAGCTTCCCATCCTGCTGTAGGAAGCACTCCGAGGGCGTGTTTATACAATCCAAGACAAACATTAATTCATGATGGGTTTTACATCAGCAAATGAATTTCACTTTACGTTATATGCACTCCTAATGTGTAATCCTCAAGTCCTCAAAAGATCAATTGCTAATCTGGTTCTTGGGAGTGGGATGGGACTCACAACAGGTTTTTGGGGAAAAAAAAAAGTTAAGAGAAAAAAATTCCTGTAAAGAAAAGATTGTTGATGTTGCAAATTCCTGTCCTTGCAGCCGTGGAAGAAATTTAAAGGGCTATCAGCTCCCATCAGGTTTCAGCTGAAGCCTGGACCTGTGAGATATACCAGAAATGTTTGTGTTCTTAGAAAGGCTGCATCGCCTCCCATGTAAAAAAATAAGCAGAAGCAGAGAAATATGGCTAAAAAGCAGAAAAACAACCTCTAGGGCTGCAGTGTCCCTCTGCAGGCCCCGTGGCACACGGACAGGAGCAGCAATGGGCAGCAGCTGAGAAAAATGAGGGGGTTTGGATCCCAGCTCCTGCTCTCAGCTTGTGCATCACTTGCGCTGCTTCCAGGTGTTTGCAGCCCTGCCTGGCTGCTGCAGGCAGCTGCCCGCGCCCTTGCCAGTCTCTAACGCCAGCCTGTGTTGTGGCCAGACGGATGCTTCTGCACCCTGCCGAGCTCAGCCCCCAGCCCCGGTCCATCAACCCAACTGTCCATAACTCAGCCCTAGCAAAGGCGTTTGCTTTTCACGGCATGACCAGAAAGAGTGCGCCCATGGGGCTGTGCCTCTGACTGAATGCTTTGGGCACTGCCCGGGGAGCGAGGGTTTCCTCAGCACCCCTGGCCTCCTCTTCCTCTGGAGGAAGCAGCGGCAGCCCCATGCTGTTGTGCTTGGAGAGGAGTGCCAGTGGGGAGTCCGAAGCCTTATCTCCCAGGAGAGCTGAGTGCTGTTCTGGGAAGCAAAGATTTTCCTCTAAAACCACAAGGATGTAGGATGCTAAGGGCGTAAATCCTTTTATGGATCCATCCCTTCATGTCTGAGCTTCTGTGCCAGCAACTTTGCTTTCAGGTTGCTCAGAGAGGGCTAACGGTTTTTCCCCAGCAAATCAGCTCAATTTTGCCCTGATTTTCTAGCAGATGATTTGGTTGTCCTCTGAACAGTAATTACATCAAAATCAGACAGATTAAATCAAGAACTGAAAGTTTAGTCCCATGTTAGGTAAAGAAGAGCCGAGATGCTCTACAGCTCCAGCATCACTCTGCTGCCTCTGGATCGCAACGCAGTGGATCCCCTGCCCACACAGCGGGTCCACAAAATGCAGGAATCTAATTAAATAGAAATAAATACACCCCATTTGCCCTTAGGAATTAGATTATTCCTAATTACATCAATCAGTGTCATCTTGCTGCTCTACATTTATGTGACAAATCAGCACCCGTGCCAGTGGCTTGTCTTGTAAACTGTGTCAAGGATTTTGGAAAGGAGACACCCAGCTCATTTCTGGCTGGCAGGGCTGCGATGGCTCTTTTTAGGTGATCCTGCCTAAAATGCCTAGTATCATCCGCTGCTAAATTACTAAACATCAGCACAGCCAGTATTCAAGAACTACAGGTATAATATTCACCTCCGCATCTCTGTGACCGGCTTGCTGGGTACTGTGGCTCCTATGGAGCCAGTGAAGACAACCATGTCTTTATAGTGGAAAAATTAAGGTACCGGGAAGAAATCTAGATAATTCAACACTTCTTCATTCAGCTGAGAACTGAACTCTGCGTCAAGCAACCAGAAGGACCAGTGTCAAAGAAAGTGCTGAAAGGGCACTGAAAGGGGGTTTGGCCAGATGAAGGCATACAAATTTAGGGGGAGAGCCCAATCCTCCTCATGCCCACAAGGAAGAGAAGGCGTCTGGCCTTTGCAGCATGACCCTGTGCCGCGGGGACAGCAGGAAACGCCAGAGGAGCTGCTGGGGAGCAGATGGGGTGGGCCAGCGATGACCTTGCCAGGCACTGCGAGAACACAGTGAAAGCAGCCGGTTTGCTCCCTCCTTGGGGAGCAGAGACATCTGAGCATCCTCAGCAAGTTGTGGGAGCAAGATGGGAGCTGCAAAGCTGACTGCTTGCTCTTCTGCTCACTGAATTTCTCTGCTCTCCTTGGAGACTGACATCCCTCCAGCCCTCTTGTTGCAGACCAGCTCTCTGACTGCTTTTCTGCTGGATACATTCACTTTAGATGATGCTATAAGGAGAAAAAAGAAAAAGGCTTCTGAAGTAGTCTTTATCTGATGGATACTTCAGAAAATGAAAATAAAGGACTCTGCTACTGCCAGCACACACGTATTTCCTGGAACTTTGTATTTAATGGGGTCGACCTGCTTTAAAGATCCAGAACATCTGGTAGGAAGTTTATGCAACAAAAAACATCCTGTTTCAGGGAGGGTGCTTCCAGCCGGGGAGACTACTCCATTAACCGTGGGGAACTTGGTGCTTTCGTCAAAAACCCAAACTGCACCAGCAGTTCTACCCAGAGCAAAGGGCACAGACCCATGCATGGGTTTCTAAAGGATGCATGTGCTCCCAAGCACAGGCTGAGTAAAGAGCCTGATATTTATTCAGTTTATTTATCCTGCATACATATATTACACCCATGCTAAGGTTGCAGGGGAACCGCTTAGGAATTGCCAGGATGAAGGCTGCCCCGGTGGCTGAACTCTGCTCCCTTGCACACACACCCTGGTGCTGCAGTAGCGAGAAGATGTAATTACAGAAAAAAGCCCTTTTGAGCCCTGCCCCGGAGGGAGAGAGGCAGGCACGTCCTGTGCTGCTTTTAGCCATACTCCTCCTGCACAGGCACAAACCCTCCTCACCTGCACAAGGATGAGGATCTTCCCTGAAAACCGGTGTGACACAGGGGAAAGGGCTGTAGGCACCACTAAAGCAAAGAGCTGCTTGGATGCATACGTTTACAGACGTCCCTGCTGAAAAAACTTATGGAAACACCACAATGGTGCACAAGGAAGCAGCTTTTTCCAGCTGTTCTCCGAGTAGGCTGCAGATGCTACGCCCTCCTATTGAGATCAGCTTTTCTGTTCAACCGCTGATGAATCACGGTGGCTGGTATCTCACCTGGTGAACAGCCCAAGAGCAAACATCCTGAACATTTTCGTTCAGATAAGGCTGAGCATAGCCAGGATTCCTAATGGCACAGGCAAAGTGCACGCTGCACACGTTAAGGAGAACAGACCCAGATACTGCCAGGTATTTTCCTGCGAGCTTGTCTGAATGTGAACGTTATTAAGAATAACCAGAGAACATGCTCAGCTGCTAATTCAAAAAGTTAAGCATTTGAGCCGTTTAAAACAAATTCTTGCACAGAGGAGAAAAGTGGCTTAGCATGATTTCAAAACTAATCCACTCCAAAGATGCCTTCAGACTATTTTCTCTACTGCTGGGTGAAAAAGTTTGAAGTCCCTATTTTAATAACGCAGTAATCCTAGAACATTGGCTGGCTTAACCCTTCACTTTGCTACTTGGTCCAGCTGTTTCAAGAGGACCTAAAGCTGTCAGTCCTAAAAAACCTCTTTCCAGTTCTAACCCACAGTCTTGGAATTAATGTGAAAGGATTTTAATATGGCCCAACCAGCTGGAGGTTTACGATGAGATATTCTCGTGCTGGGGCAAAATGACCTTACTATATATAGGTCTCATTTACATGCAGGGCATCTTATACCAACACTTTGATCTCTTTTAGTTTTTCCTATGTAATACTGTAAATTACTTTAGAAACAAGTAGTTGATATTGTTTTTTTCTTTGCAAAGAAATCGGTTGTTCAGTCATATCCTCAGGTTTGCATAGTCCAAAGAGCTGCAGTGCTTTACGCCAGCCGAGCATGTGGCTGTCATTGATCTTCAAGAGAAAAATCACTATATTTATCTGATAAATAAATATACAACTAATATTAGGGTATAATTTTATAAGTGATTCATCTCTACACATATGGCTTCCTCCAACACTTGCTTACAAGTGTTATCAGAACAGGGGTTTGGGAATTTCAGGCTTGTAAATCAATTTAGCTTTGTGATAGTCCTTTCCCTTACCTTTCTTCTAGAGAAATAGAGGCCATATTTAGGGCTTGGTAATGGTTGTGTAGGTTCAGTGCATTTCCAGTAATGGAAATAACAAAACCCAGAATTTATCCTTAGGCTTATAAAAGAAGCCTCAGGACTGGGTAAATACAAAATAACTCATGAATATTGGACAGCTTGTTCTGAAATGTGGAACTACAGTCCATCAGTGCATAAACAAGCTAGCAGAGCCAAGCAGGCTGGAAAGCAGCCTTCAGAGGAAGAAATGGAGCCTCTCAGCCAGGCTGTGGATGCAAGCTACTCGGGGAGCCGGGTGCCACATCAGCATGATGTAAACCAGAAGGGAAACAAGTCATAAAATGTATCAGGGAATAAAAATATTTGTTTTCCAGTTCACCTTCATGGTGGGCTCAAATTTGCACCACTTGTCATCTAAGTCAAGAACAAGACACGTTCACAAATACTTCCTAAATTGCGGAGCCCACTGCTGAAGTGCCAGGTAAATAGCGCAACCCACAGTTACTTTTTCCGTGCAAATTTTTTTGCTCTGGCTCAGAGCACATTTGCTTTACTGTGTTGTACACGTAGCTGAAAGTTAAGCTGACCAACTCTAAAGGATTTTTTTTTTTTTTAAGTAGCAGAAGTAATTAATCTGCTTCAGAGAATGAATCAGCCTTTTCTGAGCTAGAAACACACAAAGGAGGAGATTGTGGCTGTTTCTGGGGCAGGAGGGAGTCTTACTCACACAACCAAGGTAGCGGAGGCAATGTCCACAGCTGTGGGCAGCAAAGGGGGCAAAACCCCGAAGCCAGATCCCAGAACCCCCTGATGCCACCCCGTGCCCCTGAGGGACCCCCTGCACCGCATGGAATGAGCTCAGCGCTGGGCAGCAGCGCTGCAGCACGGCTGGAAGAGACGGGCCAGTGCAAAACTAATGGTATGGGGTGGGCTGTGCGGCTTTGCCTCTCCTCCCGCAGTGCCCCTGGCTCCCATAACCAGTCCCTTCACCCACACAGGGGTTGCACCCGCTCCTCGTAGCAAACTCTTTGGCAGCAGGGACCATGCTTTTATTTAGGTGAAGTACCGTGACCTGGGCCAGGCGGTGGAAAGAGCTGATTTGCCATGGCTCGGTTTCTTGGCGGGCTGTAGGAAGAAAACCATCGCTCACAAAAAGCTGCTACCTTGTACTATGGGAACTTCTGCTTCCACCTGGGGCCTCTGTCAGAAAATAATGCTACTGCTTAGCTCGCTGCTTTCACTGAACACCACGCAATGACTTAACAGAAAAGCAGGACAGACAAGAAGTAGACAGTTTCCAGATAGGGGAAACCAGCACAACAGAAGACAGCTGCCTTATTAAAAATAATGCAATTTAACAGACAGAGCAGAGGGTAACAAAGTTATTCCTTAGCTACACTGACACAGAGCCACTCACCAAACTTATAAATAAATAAATAGAAATGATGCCATCCTCATTCATTGACTTGGGGAGAGGAAAGGGGCTCTGCTGCAGCCCGGGGCTCCCTTCGTCCCCTCCGCCTGCCGGGGCAGATTGGAGAGGGGCTGTGTCTCCACCAGGGGCCAAGCTTGCCGTGCAGCCCCTGGGATGGGGACGGGGCTGGCACGTCCCCTGCGCCGCACTGGCCCTGCCAGGGGGTGGAGGGGGAGCAGGCGGCCCCGACTCCCCGTGGAGAGGCTCGCTGCAGAGCCGATGGGAGCAGAGCAGACCTGCGGGTCTCCAAATTCATCTGACCTCTGCCACGGCAAAATCACCAACATTTTCCATTTTAAACTAGAACTAAATTTAGAGGTTTTATGGTTGCAGGGTGCCTCCTTTCCCACAGTTTCCTGGAGTGATGTCCAAATTCCTCCGCTGTCCTTGCTCGTTAAAATGTGACTCAGCTCTCCCAGCTGGAAATATGGGGACCAACATAGTCCTGAGGTGGCCTGCTGCCATTAGTGGTGTCCTGCTTCGGCATTAACCATCAGCTTGGGAGCAGCAGAGGCAACAGAAGGCTTTCCAAGTCGGATTTGGGAGAAATCAGTGTTACTGAACCTGTGGGTACTGTGTGAGCAGCTACGCAACTTATCGACTGGAGTTTCTCTCATGTCCCTTTTGGGAAAGTCCTCCTAGCATCAAGGGCTGACTGAGGACACCTGCACAACAGACTCTAATGGAGCAGCGATGCGAAGAGCAAATTCCTCCTCTGCCCTTAAACATTGCCCCAAATTAATACCATATACACCTCAGTGGAGGCAAAATAACGGTCATGGTAAGAAAAATAAATGGGAAGTCAATGCAAAATAACACCATGTGGTGACACCTACTATAACCAAGCCAAGTTGAACAATGTACCTTACCAACTACAAAATTTGGCAGCTCTTCATTTGCCTTTACTTTTTTTTATGGGACATAGTGCTGGAGCAATGTCCCTTCTGAAGTGAGCTGTTACTTTTAGGATACTAAAACATTTTGGAATTGGCTGAGTGACTCCAATGCTGGGATGAGGACCTCATCCACTGGCTCTCCTCCTTCTGCCTTTGCCCAACCTCCTTTCTCAGCTCAGTAGGTTTCCCAGAGCACCTCAAAGTATACCATCAAATGCTACAGAGCTTTTTGCAAACACTATTGCTTGCTTAAGATTTTCATTGCTCTGTGGCTTCAGCATTCACAGCATTTTGAACTGTCAGCTCAAGTATCAAACTAGTAGAAAGAGCTGAATCTGGGAACAGTACCTGTTCATTACATCAAATAGAAAAACTGTGGCACTGTTAGACCCTCTCCTGATGCTTTCCGCAGATGTGAAAGGCTAGGTTGACAAAACGGCAACAGATGTTCACCTGCCACACTGTACAACCACTTACTCTTAACTGCAGCTGCTCTTGTAGAGGCCAGGCCATGACTCAGGGGCTCATGGGCTCCACACACCCTCTTCCTATTTGTTTCCACATTCAGTTCCATAAAATCGGCTCCTCCTCTACCACTGATGACATCTGGTAGAAACCGTAAGGCTTGGCCATTGCTCACTAGTTATTTTTTCCTAGGAAAAAGGAACCAGACGACACTTGCCCTTGACGAGGATCCTGAGCGGCACTGAGAAGTCACACAAACATAGCAAACCCTTTTTTGAAGCATTCCCGTCTTGTGCTTTGTTCCAGTTCGTACAGCATGCCTGCAGAACTGGAATAACTGGAATGCTGTGACAACCCCACACCAGACCTACCAGCACAATGCCGCCCTCCATTAGAAGGAGAAAGCCAAGGCTCAACATTTGACATAAATTTTTTCCTTCTCCCAGTTTGGTCCTAGCATCACGGTTGACAGCATGGGACCCAAGAGTTCTCTGTGTAATTAAAATAGAGACTGTTTGCCCGCTCTGTTGCGGCACTTGACGCTTTCAGTGCTTTTTCTCGCCACTGGGAGATGAAGGCAGCCTGTGCAGCACAACGCTCACAAGCACTGTATGATAAACTGCTGCACATGCAATGCTGAGAAACATTGGAATAAACTTGAGTTTGGTGGGTAATACCAAAGGGATTATAAAATATGAGGTCAGAAGCACGTAGTCATTCTCAAGCCTCCCTCCTGCACTGAACACCAGGGGTATCAACACTGCAGGGCTGTACCTAGCTTCTGCAAAATATGTAGCTATTTTTCACCTAGTTAGATAAAAAGCTATGTACAATGTTAACGAATGGACCAGGGATAACCCCTTGTGATATGTCTGTCTGCACCTACCAGCTGCAGTATTCTGCACTGAGAAGAGCTGGATTTGTTCAGTGCCGCTGTGTGATCCTATGAGCTGACTTTGTTATTTCCTCTGAATCATTATTGATACAGATCATTGCAACTATTAAGAGCAAGGATGTTAAACTGGGAGTTAAATCTGAGCTCAGATATAAGCACTGAGTTTATCTGAAGTTCCCCCAACTGTTTCAGCTCTACAAATATCATTGACCGCCTAATCTATGGCATTGTGTTGCTATCCACTGCCGAATTACTCCCATCTTCTGCTCATGGCTGGTTACGGTACAAAGGTGGGATTAAAAATCTCTCATCAACAGAATAATCATTGCATAAAAAAAAAAAATTGAAAACATTAAAGTAAATGGGGGGGAAAGAGGGACAAAATGCAACTTTATTTGCTTTTATAAGAACAATTTTCTACTCAGTTGCTCTGCGAAACCTATCCGGCATACCTGGCACACAAGAAAGCGCTGGAGTTCAGCTTCCAACACATCTGAAGTGCAGCCACTCGCTACGCAGCTCACAGTGAAACCGGGAGTTAAGCCACGAAAGATGAGAATCTGTAATAAATAGGGTACAGATCTAAAAGGATCGGACAGCCAGTCCCACAGAAGGGGTCAGTCTGGCAAGTTCTAGCTTGTTTGGCATTGCACAGAGAAGAGAAAAGCACGCAACTCCTATTTCTATACTGATAAGAGAGAAAAGCATCAGACTGGGAGAACTAAGCAATCATAGTGCAAATACAAAGTAAGAGAAAGCCATATATTGGGGGAAAAAATCATAGTATCAGTTCAGTAAAGTTCTGAAACTTCCCCTTCCCAGGAGACTGGGAACAAATGAATTACAGTGGTGTGCAATAAGGCGTAATATCATTCAGTGCTTAGATTTGCTGACCTGCCGGGTCCCTTCCTGTCCTACATTTAGACTATCTTTTACACAATGGGTCTTGTACTCTGCTTGCATTTTTGAAGCAAAATTCTTGGACAACAGCCTAGAATGGGATTATTAACTTACAACAGGGCAAAAAAAAAAATCACATATGCTCATAGGGTCCTGCAATCCCCCCCCAGCCCGCAATTTTGGCAGCCACTGCTCCTCTGTGTAGTGGAAAAACAAGCTTAAGTGGATGGAAGAGAAATGAGATCAGTGGCCAGACAGCCCAAATTCTGAGCGAGTTCAGCAGGGCGATTGCAACCTTACTGTAACTCTGCTGACTCCAACTTTTCTTTTTAACTGACTTAGGCCAGAAGTTTTCTCACAGTCTACTAGGGAGCCTGATGTGTTTTGCAGCCAGCAGGTTTACTGAGAGAAATTCCCCCGTCTCAGGAATCTGAGAAAAATGACATACAGTTCACAATGCTGATCTGGTTAAAGGGAGGGAGGACCATGAACACCATTTTGGGGTATTTCTCCTAAGAACAGTGTATCCGAGCACTCCTTCCCCGCCCCCAAGCTCTGGAATTCAGCTCCGCGTGCTGATTTTGCAAGAAGCCACTTCATCATTGCAGAGCTATTGAGCAAAAGGGAGGATAAGGCACAGCAGAAGTATGTGAGTAAACCCAGACAAGACTTGGGAAACCCTGTCCAAAAACGACTGGATAACAGAATATTTCAAAATAAAAGCATAAAACCGGCCCAGCCCGGGAGCAGACACAGCAGCCGTACGCTATATGCTAGGAGATGCGCTGTCACGCTCAGGCAGAGCAGGACCACATCCGGCCTGCACATCACACCTGCAACCTGGACCATGTTGCACCTACACGTCACGCCGTTGCAACTGCCATCAGGACCATGTCGCACCTATACATTGTGTAGTTGCACCTGCAAGCGAACCACATCCAGCCTGTACACGGTATCTTCGCAACTGCAATCCATACCAACTCCCACCTGTATGCTGCATCGTCGCACTTGCGATCTGGACCTTGTCCCACCAATACATCGCACTGTTGCATCTGCAGTCCGGACCGACTCGCAGCTACCAGATGGACTGTCAGACCGGCAGTCGGGACCAGGTCCCGGCGATGCCCTGGACCGTCCCACCCAGCCCAGGTCCCACCCACGCCTCCCCACCGCCGCACCTGCAATCCCCCCCTGCCGCTCAGCCAGCACCTCCCTGCGGCGCCCAGCAACACCTCCGAGCAGCCGGGGCTGGCGGGGTCTTTCCTCCCTTGCTACCAACCCCGTGTCCCCGGCTGGGACCGGGGAAAGGATGCCCAGCCGGGCTGCAACCCCGGGAGGGGGGGGATTCAGCCCAACTTCTCCCGACCGACTGGACCCCGCTCCCGCGATGGCCCCCGGCGGGGCTCAGCCTTACCCCGACGGGGCTCAGCCTTACCCCGGCGGCCTCCTGCGGGCGGGAGGCGGCGCGGCGCGGCGCGGCGGGCACCGATCCTGCACCGGCGCCCGCAGCCGCCGGGCTCTGCCCGCCCGCAGCAGCCGCGCCCGGTTCCGGGGCGGAGCGCGGGCGGTGCGGCGGGGCGGGGAGGGGACGGGGGGGACCGGACCGGCCCCGCCGGGGAAGTTTCTCCCCACCCGAAAAGGGGTCCTGCCGCGCCGCCCCCGCCCCGGCGCCCTGCCGGGTGTATCCCCGACGGCAGCCCCGGTCCCCTCCTCCGGGCTTGCCCTGGCAGAGCCCAGGCAGAGCCTCCCGGGAGGAAGGGCCCTCCCCGGAGCCAAAGTGCTGCGTCCCCCTCGCCCGTGGGCATCCCGGAGGCAAGCGCTGCCTCCCGCCCCGGCAAGAGGCATCTTACAGCCCGGGCTGCTCATTGCCCCGGCGTGGGCACCCCGAGCCTGGCGTGGGGTCCCTCTCTGTCCCGGGAGGGGTCTTGAATCCGCGGCCCGCGGTTGGGAGATGAGTGGGGAATCACGAACGCTGGGGAGAGGCTGCCCAGGCGGTCAGAGACCCAAGGGACCCTGCGCCCTCCTCTAGGGACCCCCGCGCCCTGGTCTCTGCAATTTAAGTGCTTCGCTTTATGCATCTGTGAAAAGAGGGGAGGGATGCCTTTGCCTTTAGCAAAATGCATCAACTCTACAGATGAGCAGTGAAACGGTGGAGTTAAGCCTACGTATTGTCAGCCAAGGGGGGAGAGTTTGGTGGAAAAGTTTGTTTCCCTTCGTGGGTCAGGAGCGCTGTCTCCTATAGGCATTAGGGGCCAGACAGTTCTGGTTGCAGGCAAAACCACTCAGCTTCGGCATCTGGAGAGAAAACCTGGCAGGGAAAATCATGGGTGGGGGAGAGGGGGATAGCTGATGTAAAAATCATGATGATGTGTTTTGCAGAGGGCTTCTGCAAGCCGGTGAGAGCCGAGCTTAGACCACTGAGTGTGATTACAGGAGACTGGAGGATAGTTACAGGGTAAGAACACAGTGCTGAGCATCTCTGAGACTTCAAATTGGAAAATGAGACCTGAGATTTTACTGTTTGCTCGTAAAACACTCTTGTTTTTAGTGGGAGAGAAGAGAAATGAAAGAAGACTGCATGTCTCAGGGATGGCAATTAACCAACGTGGCTCATCAGTTTTTCTTTTACTCAAATGTTTCTAATTGGTATCTTATGCAATACTCAGGTGGGTACATAATTTGTTTTACAAATCTACACAGCAGGAAAAGTGGATGTGTCCCCTGGAATCTTTCTCTGAGGGTATAAACCTGATTTTGAAAGACCTATTTGTTATTTAGGAAATAGTAATTGTCTTTTGCTGCTGCTGCTGTTTTTACTGTAGCCTTTTTCCCTTCTCCGCAAGTTTTTGCTACTTTGCTGTGTGAAGAGGAACAGGGAACCCATATCTTTCCTACTAGAGTGCATTTTTCTTCTTTGCCTTCGTCTGTTCCCTTTTCATCCTGGGGCAGCCCTGGCACATGAGCAGGGTTGGCCACGCAGAAGGCAGGCAGGACACCTTGCTCCTGGCCGTGATGGGACCCATGGGCCTTCCCCTCGTGCTACTTCATGCACAAGCCCATTTCAGGCATTTTCAGCATCAGGTTTGTGGCCTCTCCCCCACACGGTGACTGTGTGTGCTGGGGCTGTCGGCCAGTGGATCCTTTAATCCACTTATCGGCTATCGCATAGGACCGTGGGGTAGCAGGGAGGCTGGGGGGCTGTGTTACATGCAGGAGACCTGCAGCTCACAGTGACCTTGTACTCGGAGCAGATATAAGGCAGCAAGGGAGCTCTTTCCCTTCCTCTGTGTCTCTGCTTCACTCATCCTTACCCTAATGCTTGACACTTGTCAGTCATGCTTTCTGAGCTGGACATGAGGGGGACAGTACACATGGACCTAAAAATTGCTCAGGGAAGATAAATTGTAACTACTGGGCTCTCCTTGCCTTGTCTTTGCTGAGCTTTTTTTATAAAGGCTCTCACCATCATGTAGGAGTGAGGAGCAAAGCTCAGCAAAGACAAGGCAAGGAGAGAAAATGAAATTCTGTGTAAATGCCCCTCATTTTCACCAAAATCCCTTTTGACCGAAGCAGATATGAGAGCGGGGGTGAACAGCGAATACACAAATGCTCCTTTGTTGGGATAAAGCCATATTGTGCATGTATGTCCAGAGCTGGATGCACACGTGATGTGGCCGAGGGGATGCAGGAGCTGATTTTCTTCCCCGGACCTGTATCTGCAGCGTGCTTTGCACCTTGAAACCTCGCATCCTCGAAAAGCAAGCTGAACTCTCCCTGGGCTCTTCATTTGCCTGTCTGGAGGGGGTGTGATCACCGAAGGTGCTGTTGAATGTCTGTCTGTCTGAATGGCCATTTCTGTTTGGTGCTATCACTGCCAGTTTTATCAGAAAAGTGTAAATAGAAGTCCACCAAATGGACTAAATTCTCCTTTGGTTACACCATGAGCCACTTTTCTAATCCACAGCTGGTCATTTTTTTGCTTTGGTTCAGGCAAAAGAGCTGATGGCAAGTCTATTTTTCTTCAACAGCACCCTTGTGCTGGTCCTTGGTTCCTTGGTCCCACAGCAAAAGGGATGGAAAGAAACACCGCTACAGCTGGAAGATGGGGCTTTGAAGCTCGGGGGGATTGTTCCCCTGGCTGGATTGAGCTCTTAGAAAGGAACTTTTTCAGTGGAACAAGCTATTTCCGAATCACCCTTAGCTTGTATTGCTCTGTGTTGGCACTACCTACACTAATATAGAATAGAATAGAATAGAACAGAACAGAACAGAACAGAACAGAATAGAATAGAATAGAATAGAATAGAATAGAATAGAATAGAATAGAATAGAATAGAATAGAATAGAATATTTCAGTTGTAAGGAACCTACAATGATCCTTTAGTCCAAATGCCAAATATTTGGATCAAAGTTTTTTTTCTTCTGATCTCTTTTTTCTTACTGTTCTAGGATCCATGTCAGGTTCCTGATATTTTACCTACAGTTGTGCCCTGTCCCTCAGGAGGACTGAGACATTTATTTGGGGCTTGTAATATGAAGGCAGAGCTGCAGTTGAGCTCAGGAATGTCTGACACACATGAATGTTTGTGCAGACATTCCTCTTCCTACCAATTAGCTGGGTTTTAGACAGAGATCTGCCATGCTGAGAATGTCATTACTGCACAGCTGCAGGAATTGTTATCCCAAGGTCTGATGACGAGAGCTGGTTTTGTGTTTGTCCCTGCTCGGATTAAAGTGGGACTCATTTCCAGCAGTGGTGGAAGTTAAGAGCATGTACTGCACAGAAGGATTCCTGATCTCTTGTTTCTTTGCTTCAGCCCTTTACAACGCTTACAGCAAAGGTCAGAACACAGAAGAAAAGTGCTTTTTGGTTTTGAGTCGCAAAGCGGTGGCAGCAGTTGAATTTTCCTGAGGGAGGGGCCCCAGGAGAGTTAAGAGTCTCAAAGATGAAGATAGATATTATCTGTAATATCAAGCACACAATAATCGTTGTGTTTTAGTGTTCCCTGAACCACAGGAGATTAAGTAAGAACACTGGGGAGCAATCTAGTCTTTGTAAGTCAATAATGGTGCATACGTACACGAGGATTTAGACACGCATTTTCAGTTGTTGTAATGGGAGGAAGATGAAAAAAAAATCCTTTATGAAGCCTAGAGACACAGAATGGGTGAAATGCCTCAGATTGTGTGATTTAGATAAAGACTCGCTGATGTCCTATTATATAATGTAGCTAAGCGCAGTCAATTTTTCTAAGATGTTTTCAGTCACTCTGCCTCATATTTTGTTTTGTTAGAGACGACACTTGGAGAGCTAGAGAGTCCTTTGTTGTCTAAGAGCTCATCTGCTCCTCTTGCCTGCTCCCCGCTTGAGAGCGTTTTTTTCTTCATGTGCCATCATGTTTATTGCCCCAGCAACAGCGATTGCATCTCAAACATGATTTCGAAGAGGTTAAAAGCTTCCAGAACAAACGTCCAGTGCCGTTAAAGAACAGGCTAAAGTCTCCTTCCCCTCACCCCCAGATGTCTACCTAATTGCAATTTAGGATTAATGGCTGTGTTTCCCATGTAATGGATTTTTAAGGCACTGTAGTTCTGGCCCTGATTATTCAGGCACACTCAAAGCATGGACTAACAGGCCATAATTTTGTACTGATTCAGTGCTCTGGCTTTCCTATACATCTCTTACTCCTTGGTCTGCCTGGTACTCTTCCAGGTACACAGCAAAGCCACGCTTGCTGTCACTTGCCATGGATAAGGGAACTGGTTACAAACTCAGGAGAGGATATTCATCCAGGTATCCCCTTCACTGCTGGGATACACATCTGTCAGCCAAACTGGGGGTACAGGTGATGTGTGGCTCCCTGCCCATGTCTCGTATCCAGACGGTGTAAAGATTTCTCAGTCTGCCAGAGCTTGGAAATGTTTCCAGCTCTGGCAGGAAAGCCTTCTGCTTTTATGCCCAGCTTGCTTGAGTTCAGGTCCCCATTGCTACTAACTCAGCTAGGAGCATCCTTTGAAATGCTGTGTGTAATTCTTGATAATTCCCAGAATGGTGAATTTAAAGTGGAACAGATGCCAAGAAGGGGAATGCTAGTGGTTTACAGTGTGAGATTAAAAGACTTTGGCTGATATAGTGTAACAAAATGAGGGTTGAGAGGGGATGTGATCACCTCTGAGCATTTCAGGAAAGGTGTCAGTGCCACGCAGGAGTGAAATCCCCCCAGCTATTCAAGCGTGTGAACTATACTGGCACAAGAACAAATGGGAGTTAATGAGAAATGAACACATTTACACTGGCGATGTGAGCAGGTTTTTTAACGGTCAGAAAAGATATCTCTGTCAGGAGATGAAAGGCCAAAAATCCTAGTCTGAGTTAAAAGGGAGCTTCATTGCTTTATGAAAAGCTCTTGAAGAGAGGTTTGTCTGCAATGGCAGAAGCCAGTTTCAGTGACCACAAAGGGATTTGGTCCTAAATTCTCCTTTCTTTTTACTTAAAAATCTTTCTATAGCCTGAAGGAATGAAGAAAGGTGGTGATATACAGTTTTGCCCTCCCATTTTGGGTAGCGATTAAGGACAGCTGCTCTTGCAACGTGGGGTGGGGTGCTCTTGGATAGGTCACCCCTCCTTTGGTTTCCTCCTCATTCCTTAGATATTCACTTTAGGCTCAGCCTACATCTCATGCCTTGGCTGTGGACCACTGGTGGCTTCCTTTCTCCCTTCGCATCCTGCATGCCCAGTGTGTTTCATACAGTTTGAGACAGAAGGTTCATGGGGTATGTAGGTTTGACTGTCTGTTGTAATGGAAACTTGCTCCATCAACCTTTGGATGACCAATCCACAGGCACAGGAAGAAAGACCAACCAGCTTAAGATGTGTGTTACAAGGACTAGTTATAGCCAAATTACTACATTAGTGACACAGTTCCTACCTTTTTTCCCTCTCCAGAATACTGGAGGTGCAGATATGGCAAAAATAATGTTAGGTTTCTGGGAAAGGATTTTTGCAAAGACTTGGGCCCCACAAGTGGCTGGATTCAGCAAAACACAATACAGTTATTTCATGTCTTTTCCAGCAAAAGAATTAAGAACTTCAGAAAAAAAATAATAGTAGAAGAAAGGTTCAAGGCAAATAATAAGAGGTGATTCCTCACACAATATCACAGGGGAGTGGTTAACCTGCTTAAAAAATCACCATCAAAGAAGAAAAGGGGGGGGGAATGCACCACCACACACGACATTAAGTTGTGAAACTCCCTTCTGCAGGATGTTGTGGACGTTAAAAATCATTGAAGACCAATTCATGGAAGAAAAATAGACTGAAGGCTATTAAGATAATACTTCTGGCTCTGGAATTCCCTAAGCTGCAAAATGCTGGAGGCTGAGGAGTTGTTATGGGTGGGTATCATTATATGCTGTACTTAGGACTAGCAACTGTGAAGCATCTGGTTTGGCCACTTACAGAGACTAAATGTGGGGCTAGTTGGATGGAGACTTTGGTGTGGTGCAGTACAGCTGGTCTCATGTTTTTGAGCTTTCTTCCAGCCTGCTCCTCATAGGTGGAGGTAGCCCTCCACTATCTGCAGAGCCTGGGTCACCATCCATTCTTTGAAACATCATCTGCAAAAGTCTTAGCTAAGTGACTTAGCAAAAGACTGATTAAAAAGATATGATATCTGCAAAAGGGTTTCTTGCTTCTTCCCCAGAAGGTCTTTGTTCTGGTTTTGAGCAAGGCATGGGATTTTTTGTTTCCAGAGACAGCTTGGTGCTAAGCTAGCACTGACTTAGCCAGGTTGCCTGAGCTGCTGGAAGGATGGAAGTACCACAGCAGGGCAAGGCATGGTTCCTTCTCCTTTAGGATCTTCACTATTCCCACCATCCTAACGTGCTGAGAAGCAACATGTTCTGCATGTTAAGTATCAACATGGCAACAAATTTCATGCGCAGTTTTGATAAATAAAATCTGTGTTCTAAGCAAAGGCACCCAGACAGAGCCCCTTTGTGAGAGTGAGACTTAGACCTAGTGTGTGTCTTTGGGAGAAATGCAGAATTCATTTGGGGAGGGAAACTGATACAAACAGCAGGCCATTTTCTTTTACAAAGGCTCTCTTTCAAAGCTGGTGCATGCAGCAGAACAAAGGCTGACCCCATAATCTGTACTCAACAGTAGCTTGGAATATTTGATAATTTGGCTATTGTACATGAATACATCATGCTTGGCCGTAAATAAATAGGGCCATGGTTGGATTCACTGTGAGGATATAGTCAGCCTGTTTCCCATTACCATTCTGGTTTCAAGGAAATGCTTATTTTGTGTCTCTACCTCCTTCTGGCCAAACTAAGTCCATCTTGCCACTGAGGCCAAAGGGTCTCAATTTCAAGCCCAATAACAAAGACACAAAAGATTTTGCCACCTTTTAGAGGAAAATTCTTTATCGATGCCAAACTGGTTCATCACTCCTCTCTTCTAACCCTGTAACTTCTGTTTCTTCTAAGGACCTTTTCTTGGCTGAATTCCTGGCCAGCAAACAAGCAGCCCAAGAAGACCTTGGGTCTTACAGGTATCTTGAGGTCCATGCTATGATGAATGTAACTCTCTGCACTTCTGTTCCTCATGTGTAAAAGGAGGAAGATACAACTTCTAAAGCCTATCCTTAGATGCCTGAGACACTCCAGCAATAGAATAGTGGCATTTGCTCAAGCATGTAAAGCAGTGGTAGTCTGCAGATTAATGACAGGTTTTTATAAGTTGTCTGCAAAGTTCTGTGGGGATGTAACGTGTTTGCTCAGTTCATTTTGTGGTTATGCTTATAATGCAAGGAAAATTTGGGTTGCTGTACTGGAAACATAGGAGATCACTGGCTTAAGGCACAGTGTGTTTGCAATGTAAACATCTGAGCCTTTGTTAATAAAATTGGCTATAACTGGAGAACAAAGCAACCAGAGTGAGACTCTTGCAAAATCATCAGTTGTTTTACTGGGTGAAACAATTTTTACTTGGACATTTTGATCACATTCACTTCATTGATTAGCATTAAGCAAGAGTTTTTTTCAGTGGCAGTTGTCAGAGCTTGGCATGAATGACTTGTCTCCTATGTACATCACATGGCATAACAACACATAAACATTTTCTAGTAACGTCAAAATCTTTGTGTATGTTTCAGTATTCAAGCCAAGAACACAGAGATCTGTTCCAGCAGGAGAGCGGGTGACATATATGACTCAGTACATGGCATTGCCTCTAAATACGTAAACACTTGATTACCATCAGCATTTACTCTGAGGCTTTGTGACATTCCTATACAGTGACTTTTTATTCTTTTTTTTTTTTTTTGGTATTTAGTATTTGCATTCCTCAAATATTGTGAAGACACATGGTGATGAAGGGTCAGATTTTCTGGAGAACTCAACAGCCAGGTGCCTTAGGATTGGGGTCTAGGAAAGTATAGGAAAACTATATGGGAAACTTCAGACTGTCCTTGGAAAATTGGTAGAAAAGAATAACAAAGGTTTAAATTAGTACTTAAAGGGGTAAATATAAAAGGAACAATCAATCAACCTATGAAAGGAAGCCACTTCCATGGATTAATGACTGGTTAAAGCATATGAAGCAAGAAGTTTTCACAACTGAGAAGGAATGGACTAACAGACTGCTAAAGTGATATATCTTGGGTTGCTTTTCTCTGTATTCATAAGTGATCTAGAAAAGGAGTGAATAAGGAAGTGACAGCACTTCCTGGTGATACAGAGTTTACTGAGAATAAAAAAATTAAAACTGACAGTAAGGATTAACAGAGAGATCTCATAATGGTTATTGGCTGAATGGTAGAATAGCAGATGCAATTCATGTACTTAAGGAAAACAAAACAATCCCAACCATGCACAGCCGTGAGGTCTAAAATTAGCTATTGCCACTCAGAAAGAAGAGCTTAGACTCATCATGTGTAACACTATGGAAATGTCAACTCAATGCTCAGCAGAGAGAAAATGGCAAATCAGATGTTAGGTACTGTTCAAACAGGAGAAGAGCACAAAAGATAAAACATAACAAGCTACTCTAGAAATATTTTGCACTCACGGCTGGGATACTGCATACCCAGAGCAGTGCATGCAGTTCTGAACTCCCTTGCTGAAAAAAAGAATTAAGCTGAAATAGAAAGGATGTGGAGAAAGGCAACAAGAATGGTAAAAGGAATAGGACCTCTTCTCATGAGAAGACTTTTTACTGACTAGGAAGAGGGATGATTTAAAGAGTCTGTGGTTGAGGCTACAGTGTCATGAGTGCAATGGAGAAGGTGAATAGAGAAAAAAATTATTCACTTTTTTCCCCCAAATGAGAACCTGGGGTCATAAAATGAACTCATTTTTTCAGTAACTCAGTTTTTAAACAAACAAAAGCAGGTACTTCTTCACACAGTCTGGCATTAAACTGTAGAGCTCACTGTTCTGGTGTAGATGCTGAAGAATAAAGGGCTTTAAAAAATGGTTAGAGAAATTCAAGGGAGAAAAGTCCATTGGGGCTATTAGTCATAAAGATCCAATACAAGCTGTAGATCAGAAAGCCCATAAACTGCACGTGGATTAGAAAAATATTGGTATTAGCATGCCAAGTCCTTATTGCCTAAGTGTTCACTGCTGTCACAGACAGGATACGGTCCCATACCGTACAGGGGGCATATGTGGTCCCACAGCGAGTGTTCTTCTCCCCTCCAAGCTGTAAAGAGCTGTAATGCTGTAAATTGGGTGCCAAGCTTCTTTTAAAAACTGACCTTCAAATTGGTGCTTTGTCATGGTTTAACCCCAGCCGGCAACTAAGCACCACACAGCCACTCGCTCGCTCTCCCCCCTGGTGGGAAGGGGGAGAGAATCAGAAGGGTAAAAGTAAGAAAACTCATGGGCTGAGATAAGAACAGCTTAATTATTGAAATAAAATAAAATGAAATGAAATAAAATGTGATTAATAATAATAATAATAAATTGTAATAAAAGGAAAACAAGAAAAAGAGAGAGAGAAAGAAAACCCCGGAAAAACAAGTGATGCAACTGCTCATCACCCGCTGACTGATGCCCAGCCCGTCCCTGAGCAGTGATCGCTGCCCCCCGGTCAACTCCCCCCCAGCTTATATGCTGAGCCTGACATCATATGGTATGGAATAGCCCCTTGGCCAGTTTGGGTCAGCTGTCCTGGCTGTGCTCCCTCCCAGCTTCTTGTGCGCTTCCTCTCTGGCAGAGCATGGGAAGCTGAAAAGTCCTTGATTTAGTATAAGCACTGCTTAGCAACAACTAAAACATCTGCGTGTTATCACATTATTCTCATGCTAAATCCAAAACACAACACTATACCAGCTACTAGGAGGACAATTAACTCTATGCCAGCTGGAACCAGGACAACCTTGAAACTCTGACTTTTCCAAGGTTACAGAGGAAGATGGCAACAGAGTCTGCAGGAGCACTCAGATGTCCTGTGTCCCCATGGGATTACATACCATGGGATGAGGCAAACCAGTCCGCCTCCCCATGTGCAGTTCTGCTTCTGCTCTTTGCAATTAAGGTACCATTTAATCACTTGCTAACATTTTCAAAACATTTATCCCCTGCCACTGACAGGTTTTGAGCTAAATTGTGGTACAGAGAAGCTGCTTTTTTGGAAACATCTGAAGACAGCAGTCACAAAGCTGATATGACAGGGAGTTTCCATGGCTTGCTCTCACTGCACAAAGGTTTGCTTCTTATGACTCAGCCACTGATGGGGCTTGGTTACTCATCAGAAAACTGCTTGAAGAAAAGACTAATTTCAAGTTGAATTTGATTAAGATCTGAATGGTGGAGCTGGGGCTGAGGCTCAGAGCTGGGTTTAGCAGTAGGATGGGGTAAGGAGGACCAACAGCTTTCTACATCTCACTGGTGTGACTTCTGCTTTCATAATAAACCCTTCCCTCCTTCCAGCCACACAACAGCTGCACTGAGCCCCAGGGGTTTGTGCTAACCTCAGAAAGCAGAGTATTTAGCCCTGGAGCCTGCTCGAGGGACCTGCCTGCCTGTGTTCTCAGCCATGTATGGGCTGACGTGCCCCCTCCTGCAGCTAGGTGGGCTGTGTGGGGAATATGCCACGTCTCTATCCCATGTTTATGGGACCAGGCAGCCGAGCCAGCATGAGAAAGGCTGTTATTTAACATTGCCGTGGGCCAGCAGTAAATGCTTCTTTCAGTTGCAGGAGGAAACCAGAAAGGGAGTGGTGATTCACAGTGAACCTCTGAGTCATAAGGCTTGCAAGGATTATATTAGGGTAGGGCAGGATATACCCTACCGTGTGCTTGACGGCAAGCCTTCAAGTCACTGTCTAGCTCTTGTTTCCCTATTAGGAGTCTGTGCTGCCTCGTGCTTGTTTCATTCGTACTATATGGCCTTGCCCTTCACCCGACCGTTTTGATAATGAGTGAAAATTGTGTTTGTGGCCTTGGCGTTGTGCAGTGAATTGCTTCAGGCTGGACAAATCAGTCCTCTCCCAACAAGGCCAGGCTCCGAATGAAGGATGGGTCATTGCAGGGGGCTTTTGTCAGCAGCTGCAGAGCCAAAGCAGTGCTGGTGCTTGTGTGCCCAGAGAAACTCATCACAGATGCAATGAAGATCTATGAGTCTGGCCTTCCTGATCTCTTCTTGCCTCATTTCAGGCTGCCAAATCTTAAGGATGAGCAGTCCATGTCGTGGCTCCTGGTTGCACAGCGCAGATCCTACAAACCACAGCAGTGCTGGCTGTTCTTGGCTACAGACTCATAGCTCTTCCCCAGAGCAGAGGAAGACCTGAATCCCAAAAGCCATCCTGTAGGAAGTCAGACCAGATCCTGCCAATGCTGCTGAAAGCTGCCATGGACTCTGAATATTCATGGAGCTGAGTATTGCTGTAGTTTTGATGCTCTAAAGATGTAAGCAGTGTGAGACATACAGGGAGAGACATCTTTTGTTATACTCACTTCACTTTTATTTATTAAGAAATCTGCACAGGGCTTAGGAAAACTGGTCTTTAAATCTGTCATCAGCTTTTAAAAAGATGAGCCCAAAAGCTTCAGCTTGGCATTATCTGACAGATTTGTAAGACAAAAGCTGGGGAGGTGTGTAGGTGCAGAGCATTATTTTCCAACTCCATGAATGGAGCTGTAAATGCATGGGGAATGGCTAGCTCACATCTCTTACCCGCATCAACAGCTCTGCCAGAAAAGGGCCTATTTCTCCACTGAGCTCACCCTACTGGAGGTAGTTATGCCAGTATAAGGCACTACCACGTTAGAACAGCAGATTTGTCCACTCTCAGATGCTGGGCATGGGATTTACTCATTTGACTTCTTTCCATTCCCTCCCTGCAGATGCAGCGTGTTCATGGGCAGTATTGTACTGTACCGTGGTAGCTCCTCTGTGTTGAGATCCCATGTGTCTGGTGCAGCTGCTCCACTTGGTCTGTGAATTCCCCAACAAACGTGTAGAGGAGGTCCCAGATGGGAGGATGGAGGCAGTGTCCCCTACAAACACCTTGCACCCATTTTCACTCCAGAAAGTCCAGACAAGTAAACATCAGCCTTGCAGTGGTTTCTTATGGAAACAGCATGTTGTTTGCCCTGAAAATGAAGAGCCTTTTCTCATTTTCAGAGGCAGTATGATAAATATTTTCATTTCAATATGTTTTTTTTTGTTGGAAATCACTTACATTTGGCTTCTTATCACAGTGACTTGGGGGCTAAGAATAACTAGAGTCTAGCAGCTCCTAGTTGGTGAGACATGTATTTTGAGAAGTGAGTTCAAACTCGCATTACTCATAAGTAAAGAAGCAAAAGCTGCTCCTGCACTGAGCTCAGCTTCCTGTGGGCCTGCGAGAAAGAAGAGAAAGATCAATTTTCTTTTACCTCATCAAAATTAAAACCATTAGGACCATGCAGCTACTCCAGTCTCTTTGCACTGAAGGAGCTTGATAACAAGCAGGACAGCAATAGCTGCCTTCAACCCTCTGGCTGGAAATAGCTGCTATTTCCCAGATAGGCACTGCCAGAGATACCCACCAAAGCTTATTAGTGAGGTGCTGGCTTTTGTCCTGAAGGTTTGTGAAGATGCTCTGTGCACAAACCTCTGTGTGTTTGAGTGTAGAGAAGCCTTTTGCAGCTGGCAGGTTTGCAGTTCAGTGGGCGCATGGCCTGATTGCCTGCTCAAGGCTGCCTTGGACCTTTGGAGAGCCACCGTACACCAATGCAGCAGTGTGAAAATGTGCCCATCTACACGGGCCAGCTTTTATCATCTAGCAGCGGTCAAGTGAGCTGTGAAGACACAATAGGGCACTGTCCACAGAGCAGAAGCCAGATGAAGTCTGTGATCTGGTGGCTTGGCTATGGGTTGAGCTACTTCCTCAGGCAGATGGATTTAAGCTGGCACAGCTCCCTGGGTTGATATCTCACCTCTGTTTTACAAGGCTGATGTCCAAATTCGTACCCTTGACTGGTTTTGGAGGATTTTTGAGGGATCTTCTGATGGTCAGAGAAGGGAGAAGGGAGAGAAGGTAAATGCTTTTCAGTTAGAGGAGCTCAGCAGGGCTCTGTGTGCTCTGGCTGCTCTGAGTACCCAGCGCGGGGACAAGGAGCTTTTGGCCAGGCGGTGTTACGCATGCTCTGGAGCTCCAAGGCTCAGCCCTTTGCAAAGCTTCGGGGCTGGAGGCAGAGGCTCTGCTTTCTGGAGAAAGGAGAGTCTCGCCTTTCCCCCGGGAGCAGATGAGGACAGCGTGGAAAGGTCCGGGTCGCCTGTAACGTGGGAGGTGAGCAGAAATGCTGGAGGAGTCAGGCACTTGGAATGGGAGGGGGCAGATAAAGCCCGCAGGACTGCCCGGGAGGAGCAGGAGGCAGCGTGGGAGGCTTCGCTGCCATGCCAGGGGCAGGGGAATTGTGGAGAGCTCCAGTTTTTGGCTTGGAGGTGGGATTGTGAACCTCAATCCTTTTTGCCTTCTTCAGGCCAGAAAAAGTTTCTTTTTAATTTTTTTTGCCGAAAGCCACATTTTAGTGTGAACAGGACATAGAAAAGAGGTTTATGTGTGTCAAATGAAAAAAAGGAAACAGAACCAAAGGTGTATGCTGAAGTGTCTGAAACACAGTATGAAATGAATGGCCAGTTGCTGTTTGGAGTTACAGCTGGGTAAAGGCAGTATCATTGCACTGAGGTTGATGAGGTTGATTAGATTTCTCTGCCGTAGATGAGATTACACCCCCAGGAAGCCAAAGAGGAAGCTGTGAATCTTGGCCACTTTTAGAATCACAAATCAGTATGGGGGGAGGAAATTTGGGCTCTGATTAAAACCAGAGAATCGCAGAGCCTCTGGGAGTGGGGACTCATGCAAAGCAACACTCAGCTACACAACATGCCAGTGACCCGGACATATGGGTATGACAGGATGCTCTTGAAATTGGAGCACTGCCAGCAAGCTGTGGTGCTCTCCGAGAGGGTGCAGGAAGATGCTGATAGTGATCAAAAGCAGAGAGGTCTAAGAAGGTTTTCAAGGTTTTCACCTTGCATGGAGGAAGCGCTGTCACACTCCCTCCAGTAGCAGTGTGGTGCAGCCACTGGGGAAATGATGGGGACAACCAGGAGAACCAACATCTGGCCATACTTCCGGACCTGGATGGTGGTGTGACTCTGGTCTCAGAGCCCATTAGGTGCCTGAAAGCCTTTGGAGATGTGTATCTTTGTCCCCATGCCCTTCCATTAAACAGAGACATCCTATTTGCCTGTGTGAAGTGCTCTGAGATCTGCTGGGCTGTTAAGCTCTGGGTTATGATCCCTGCCAACTTCTCTGTGGAATGTGAAAGGGGCATGTTCACAGACTGTGTGATTAGTCCGCTCAAGCCTTCACTGGCCCTGTGAGGGTCTGGGCATCAATCCCTGCCAAACCAGGCACCAGGCACCAATGTAAAGATCACAGAAGGTGATGCACTTTGTCTGGACAAATGACTGACTGTTGTGTTTAGGAAGATATAAAAGGGTTGCTGGCAGTTATGAAATAAACAGCTATGAGATGTGGTCTCAGGAAGCCTGAGAGGATGCCTGCACATTTTTTTTTCTCCTTTTTTTTTTTTTTTCTTCATGTTCAGTAAATACTAGCTAGGGAGAACTTAAGCAACACCTTCAGCCTCTGCACTGTGCAGGTCAGATATAGAGTTGACGGAATCGGCAGAGACTCCACTAAATTCCCCTCTGAGGATCTATTTGAAAACAACAGTAACTCCAGCTGCACTGATTAGTCACAGGCCAGGTGGGAATTTCTTGCCACTGATGGAAAAGTGAGCTTGGGAAGAGCTGGGGCATCATTTCTAGTTGAGATCCAAGCACATGTACTTATTGCACCTGTAACTCGCTTCTTGAATTCATGCTGATTTAGAGAAAAAAAGCCCCTTTTCTATCTATCCTCAATGAACAAGATGAAAACATGCCCTGCTAGCACAGGTAAACTGGGTTCCGGGCTCAGAAACCTCCAGTCAGAGACCTGCAGGTGCTTGTTCCCCGCTCTCATACCCATCTGCGCTGTAGTGACCACAGACTGAGCGCTTTCTTTCTACTTCCCATATTTGCAGCTGTGGTTTGATTTCTCATGCAGGGCTGCCCTTGCTGGGGGCTAGGGCCACCCTGACAAGCTCCAGCTGCCATGTAGGAAGGGCACCTGGAGCCACAGCTGCAGGAGGAGGCTGTGCTTATGTTGTTGGCAAGAAGGGGTTTGAGCCCCATCTCTCACTCTTGGGTGAAAGCTCTTCCTCTCCTGAGGACAGGGGTGAAGGATGGGGTATCTCAGGCCTGAACGGGAATGACTGAACACTTGCCTGTGATGCTGGCAGCCCCTTCTCTTTGGCCTGAGTAGAACCATGCACCAGCTTTCTCATCAAAATTACATTGCAAAGGAGAATTAATCTGCATGGAGAGGGAGAGGCTCTGACATTCAGCTGGGTAAGAGGAAAGCCTGAGCCTTTGGGGCCCTCGATGCTCCTCTGTGCTCTGGGTCAGCACTGTCACCCTGAAGTGATATGGGACAAATCAGCCAGACCCCTATTTCATTTCTCCATTTTCTGAGAAAGGACCAAGTGAGGTCCCTAACTCTGGGGCAACAGCCCAAAACCCACTCCTTTTCTCTGCCTCTGGCCTGCTGGGGCAGCTCTCCGCAGGGCAGGCTGGGGTTCAGTTTGACCGTCTTCCATAACGTCTGTAGCGATGTGGCTACGCAGGGGTGAGAAGCCCCGACCCCACTCACCAGCAAGCTGCCCAAATGCCTGCACCAAGGGAGAGGAGGTGCTGCTCCCTTGCAGAAGTGGTCAGGATGAACACTGGACTTAAAGGGGTCATGAAATCACTGTCCAAACCCCCCACGTGCCGTTTAGGGCCCATATAGGACTCCATGAGGAAGCTGGGGCCAGGACATTGTGTGCTCCATGGAGAGACATGGCACTTGGGGGGGTTCAGGATTGCACCTTCAGCTGATTTTCTGTCATCAAGAAACAGCCCTACTTCCAAAACATTTATCCAGATCCTGCAAATCATCTAAGTTCCCTTGTGGTCCCTGAGTCAGTTAAAAACATGTTGGCTTCAGCGTAACTTCAACCTCATGGCTAATTGACGTACCTGTGAGTTGGAGTGTTTTGCTGAAGATAAATGGCAACCGATTAAGCCTTCTTCTAAAATGTAGCAGTTTAGCACAAATTATGACCTCTGGTAAACATCCCTTCCAGGAACTTTACTAAGTAGAGCTGTCAAATGAGGACCTGCCTATACCGTATGCCTCAACTTGTCCATCCCTTCTCTGTATCAACAAGTGAGTGCCCACGTCATTTTCCATACTGCCGGTGTGCCAGTTGATGTAGCACAGCTCTCTCTCTGAGTACCACACTGGAGTACATCTTCCTCTCTCTCATTTGCAAAGGAGTTATTTATGGCCCCTAGACTGCAAGACAGTGAAGTGGCTTGGGGCAGCCATGTAAAATGGCTTACAGATCATTGATTGCCACAGATGAGAAGACAGTAATTACACTATTTACACCACAGTTGTTTTGTTTTACAGCCTAATTCACATTCGTTCCCCTGTAACAAACTCGCAAAGAAAAAGCACCCGTTCATTGGTGTTACTCATCTGTATAATTAAACAGTAAGTGCCTGATCTGTCAAGTAGATAAAAGCTCATTCAGGTTTTGCTTGCAATGTGTTTGCTCAGTGGAAGGGTGGAGCCCCTCAGAATTGGCACAGCTCCATTAAAGTCAGGTCTGTTAGTGATGAATGGAGGTCTAGATAGTTACCCAGGCTGTTCTTCCAATGGGCAAGAGTACTGATTTCAGACAACAAGGTGCTTGCTTAGGTTTTTGGGCTGTATTAGCATCCCAAAACTTCCCAGGTTGAGTGGGATGAGCATTCAAACCACTTCAGAAAAGAAAGAACCAAGTGTGTCCCCCAACTCCAAACCCTCTCCCTTTCCCAGGGTACTGGAGAGCACGTGAGGATGGCCTCTTTCCTTCTTAAATCATAACCTGACAGTTTCAAAACGAGGATATCTTGTAACGGCTCTTTACCATCTATATTCTTTGCACTTGGATTGAATGACACTGATCACACCAGGTGGCACTGCTATTTGATTTTCTGGTTTATAATTGGCTTGCATTACCCAGTTGCCATGTGCTCTTTGCAGGGAAATGACACAGTGGAGCCATGCAGGCACAGCTCTGTCCCAGATCACCTTGTCTGTGAAACAACCCCATGGAAGACTACATCGTCCTTCTCTGAACACGTCTTTGTGGCTTCATTTGAATCCCAAGGAGATGCAGCTATGGGGCTCTAACCCTTGCTAGCCTGGCTTGCAGGGGCTGATTTATTAGTGTTGGACAAGCTTTGCCTGCCTATATTGAATTCCTTTAGGTGGTCTGCGAGGCTCAGTGTCTGCATCCCTAACTGAGACTGAAATCCCTTTTGAGCAAGGCTTGTAACTCTTATTCTGCCTCTTCTCAGGTCACTTGGATGCCAATGAATTCACCACAACCATGCAAGACCATATAAACTCCTTATAATGACCAGAGCAGTGCTCCTTTATACTACTTTGTCCAACTACTGCTATCTGTGTCTGCCTTTTCTGCACTTCATCCTGTTGATGGATTTCACCAGACCAAATCCCCTGAAGGAACACAAATCAGGCTACACTGAAGAACATTTGCACTGGCAGAAGACCAAGCTTTCAGTGGAGGATATTTCATAGAACCTTTCAAGGGAGTCTTATGGAACAGGCAATGTCTATCAGATGCAAGGGATGTGCCTTTTGTGGACAACCAGAGCAGGGCTGTGAATACTGCATTTGTGATTTTGCGTTTATCCAGAAATGCTAAATGAATATGCACTGAATATGTGGGCCTTTGGAAAATAAGGTTTCCCTCCTAGAATATGAGGACAGGTGTATTCCAGGTTTTTCCAGAGAGTCCTCACTTCCTGCAGCTCAGGCTTCAGACTTTTTTATGTTTAGGCATTGACAGTGCAAATGCCCTTGACACGGGTGAAGGAGAAAACTGTAGATCTGTGCCAGGTTCTGCTCTGGGACCTGTGTGAGTGGGTCTGGTGGCCAGCCTTCACTGTGAGTCAGCCTGGTGACTGCCACCTTCCTATTGCATGGTTCTGGTTCCATGGGTTTGGATTTTTAATTTTTTTTTTTAAATTGAGAATCACATATCTAGTTCTGTGTTCTTTTATTGTTTTTAGAGAAGTGATACCTTCAGACTGAATGCTCTTCCTGTGCAGGCACCACTGGGGGCAATGGGTAGTGACTCAAAATAGGTATGAATCAGATCTTCTCTGCATTCCTGTGAACTTAGAAAGAGGAAGCAAAGCCATCTGAGATGGATCAGTCCTCCCTACGTTACCCACACACATCCTCCAAACTTCTGGCACCTCGGTATGTGCTGCTTACCATGGGTACTGCTGGTGAGTCAGACAGACAAATGCAGTGCTGCCCCCCATTTAGGTGCATGTACCCTTAGTGCAACAAATATATGTACTTCAGTAAGGAGGTATTTTACATGTGTGTATCTCTTTATGTTTCTATCATTTCTGCCAGAACTTGATTGGCAGCAGCAAGGCATGTGCTCAGCTTTCAGATCAGATTCCTAACAAAACATTGGCTGGGGTGCCCAGCTTGGGAAAACTAAGCTTTCAGTTGCTTGGGGAGATATTTTTCTACTTAGAAATGTGGATTAGTTGGGTAAATAAACCGTATTTTGCTGAAGGGAGTAAAGAAAAAAATCTGGTAGCTCACTCTGTTCTTGCTAATGGCCCCCACTTTGTAGACTTCCCTGCCCCTTTGCTTCTTTGGCACCCCAAACCTCCCAGAGCTGCTTTAGGTGAGGGTGGCAGCTCACCATGAGTGCTTGGGCAATTAATTCAGATTCTCCCCTCTGCCTGCAGTAATAACATTTCCTCAGCTTTCTGCCATGTCTCCTCTTTGAACAGAAATACCTCCTAAATGTATGGAGATTGCAGAAGTTTCAGGTCTTTAATCTCCTTTCTTTTTTCCAGATGCCCACAGAGCCTCCTGCCAATTTGCATCTTTTTTTGCCAGGAACTTAGGTTTCATGCAACCAGCAGTGTCTGCAGCTTCAGTTAGGGTTTAAGAAGCAGTAAGGGTAAGCAAAGAGCAGTGCTGGGATAAGGCCAGTGACCTTGAGGCTTCCCCCAGAGAAGCAAGGAACACGTTGAGAGGCAGGGCAAGACTTCACTGGCATTACACTGCAAGGTCAGCCTAGTGCTCCTTTTCTTCATGATTTTTGCTTAATAACCTAGGCCACTCTGTAGTCAACTTGTGAGTCTGGGAGCTTAATTTAGGCTGAAATTCCCTCTCCTCCTGGAGTCTCTTTGTCCCTCTTCAAGCAGCAGCAAAGTCAGGAGGTAACTTGTGAACTGGCTAATCTGGACAGGTTTTCACGCACCTGGGAAAACCCATGTTCATGACCCAGAAGTTACTTCACTGCTTCATTCCACGTCTTGTCCCTAAACCACTTGAGAAAGGAAATTTTGGGGTTTGCATGGGCAAAGCAACATTTCCTCCATGTTAGCCTTGTTGTTGGAAAGAGATAAATTCCTTTCTGCTGTGTTTCTGAAAGCCAGACTAACTCCCCAGGTATGCAGCCTGAAATGTGTACACAGGGGATAAAACTTCAGCCCAAACAACAGACATTTGAAAAGTTATAGGGAAGAAAACCAAGGTAAGCATAGAGTAACTTTCCTCGAACCAGTCCTACCAAGCTGATCAGTCCATAGCAAAGTGTTGCTCAATGTTCTGTCTGGTGTTCTTGCAGGGAGGCACCACTCAACTTGCATGATTAGATAGTCTATATCTGCAAATCCTACTAAGCACACATTGAACCAGCAGGTATCTTAAGCGGAGGAGGTTTACCTCAGTTCTCAGGTATTCTCTTTCTTTGGGTTCTTATCCTCTTTGATTTAAAACGTGACAGCAGGAAAATAAGACACCAGAGTTGTTAAATTTAAACGTAAGTATAACTTCTCTGCTCTGATTCTTGAGTAGAGGAAACCTGAAAAGATGGGTATGTCCCTAAGAAAACACTTCCTTAGAAATAAAACTAAAGAAGTAGAAATTAGGATCTTCATAAAATCTGTCTGATGATCTCAGTGTTTCTGTTGTTGACAAAGTTTACTGAAGTTGACTCAGTTCCCACTGAAATCTCCAAAAAGATTTCTGTTGACCCAAGGGGGATTTGATACAGGCCCCACACAGAAAATCAAGCAAAATAGTCCAAGAGTCAGGTTGTCACACACAGTATTTTATGTTTCACCCTCTGAGAGGCATCTAAGGCTGTACGTACTCTGTTTCATTGCTCCAGGCTCTTTGGCCACTTGTCCACACTTGCCCCTTCTTGCAGCTTGTTCTGTCCTACACACTGGCATTTTTTTCTTCTGGAAGCAGAACATGTTGGTAAAGGGAGGGAAGGGCTGGCACATGCCCACGTCCAGCTCTGATAGCAAACTGGGAAGTGGCTGCAATCTGGGAGCTCACAGATAGATACCTCAGCTTGGATTTATCATAAAAGTACACATACAAGTCGGTTTAGGGACTGCACTATTGCTCCTGCCCTGGAAGTAAGCCAATGCAGCCGTGCTGATTTGTACCCCTTAAAAGACAGAGAAAGAAGAGAACTCAACCAGAAACCCACCTTGCAGTAGCTTTGGAAAGGGACAGGTTATTATACTTGGTACTGCCAAAACAGGAGAAGATCTTAACTTGGAGCCGTAACAGATTCACCATCCCTTGGGCTCCTTATCCATGGGAAGAACACTTTGGGGAAGACCTGCTACAGTTCAGACAGCAGTGACAGATGTTTTGAGGTGATGTTATCTGTAACAGTCCAGAAGTTTATAAGAATAACTAAGTCTTCTTCTCTGAAGGAACTTCAGGGAGGTGTGATGTTGTTCAGACTATTCCCAAAGTCCATTTTGAAGGCCCACATGAGCAAAAGGGCTTTTTGGTGACCACATCCTTCCCGGTGACCTGCTCGTGCCTCAACCAAGACCCAAGCCTGGCTGTGTCACGGCCCCCAGGAGCCCCCTGTCCCGAGGAGCTAATACAAAGCGGACAGAGACTGTCAAGGGAACAGGGCAGGGGGATGCCCTGCCAGAAGCAGCAGAGCAGTGCCCTGCTTTTGTGTCTCCACTCACTGTATCCTCCCAAGTGGATGTCTCTTGGCTTCTCCAGCAGAGAAGAAGTGTTTCAAGGCAGGGAGCTGGAGTGGACCAGCATGATGGCCAGGTCATGCTGGCAATAAGATGCGAGAAGGAGGTTTACTTTGCTTCCTTGGCTGCACTAGGCTGTTGTAAACACCCAAACCTCCTCCGTGGCCACTCTCAGGCAGCTGTTCCCACAGGCTGGGAAGACGGGCGCTCTGCCTGGTTGGGTACCCAAGCCAACGGCTCTGCTGCTGAGCCTGCTCTGGCAGAGCTGAGTGAAATGCTGGGTTGCTCAATCCTCACAAGCCCGGGCACTGAGGCTGAGCGCCGGTGCCTTAGAAGTGCCAAAGAAGAAAGTCCGGGTGTTTCTGTGGTCAGATAATAGCCGAATGAAGACTTTCTTGAGCTGAGACCTTGGCTTTGCACCAAAATTAACTTAAATCCTTTGTTGCATCAATTCCTCATTCTTGGTCACAGTTCAGCTCCCTGCCCTTGCTGCACGTTAATATTTTCACATTTCTTAGAAGTGCATTATTTTTTCTTCATTATTTATCTAGTCTGACTAATTGCCTGGGCATTATTTCTGTTCCTTGTTTAGGACCTCTCCCCTTCTCCTCTCCTATTATAGTGTGATGACAGCATGAATACTTCTGGCATGAATGTTTCTATGAATACAAATTCTCACCAGCTTTTGCAATGCTTCATGTGTGCCAACATCCAGGGAAAGTGTAAAGCTGAGGTAGCAAATGCTGCCACACAGTCTTCCTTTGAACAAAATCTCATGAAGAAGGTTGTGGGAGATGTCTGTATCTGCCTCTAGTTTATCCAAACATCTGCTAGGAGAATGGGACTCTCCAAAACCAGACATGGTTATTAATGAAACTCGGGATTTGTGTGTGTTAGCTGAATTTCACACCTCCTTCCAAGTAGTGGGGAAAAGATAATTAGGTCTGATAACAAGGGTAGTGAATCCAGCTGGTTTTTAAGAAGACAAATGCATAGCAACAGGTTGTAAATCAATCCCCCTTTTTTAACAAAGGGTGTTAAAGAAGGATACAAACTCTTTCAGTAGTTTAGGACTATTGGTCCTGAGATGCTGGCTGAAATGCCAGTTCATCTATGCTCCAGCAAGGCTTTTGCTTAGAGGATGCAAGAAGCAGCATCCAATGTTTGTTTTTTCTCTGACCTACTGCTGAGTAATTGAATCATCCCAAGCACCAAGCTAATGTTTTTCCTCCCTAGGAGAACATAATGTTACCAGGAAAAGGAGAGGAGGAAAAAAAATAAAAAAGGCAGCTGCAGGTGTTTACTCCAAATGCCATACAGTGTGTATCTGAGACCAGGAAAGAGCATTTTCGTAGCTGAAGAAAACATTGAAAAAGCAAATGAGCTTTTTGATGCTGGGTGGTGCTGAGCCCCTGCCACCAGTGGACTCTAGGAGGGTACAGCAGACCTGGCTGCTGGCATGTAAATGCAGCTATGCAAAGGCAAAAATGTAGGACAGGACCTGACTTCTGGTGTATTTTTCAATACTCCCAGGGCAGATACCTGAATTATAGATGCTCAGAGCTGCCAGAGCACCAGCTCAACAGACTGGCTATTTCCATGCAGCAAACAAGATGCCGAGAGGACAACCTGGGCTCATTTTGACTCTTAGTGAGTACCCAAACAAGTGTCCATCTTCCAATGGTGTGGGTGGGCTAACTGCTTGGGCCAGGACCTGTTGTTGGTAAGTTTTTAATTCACTGTTCTGTGGGCAGGCAGAGAAATTGGGCAGAGACTCCCGCTCCACTGTTCTGGACAGAGGCTGACAAACTCGTCACAGCTATTGCTGCTAGCAGCTAGTAGATGCCAAGGTATTAAAAAGCATTTCTTTGTCATTCTGTGTTTTGGCCCACCTGCCTCAGAAGGATATGGGCACTTACTGAAAGGAAATATTTTTGTCCTAGTAGTGTTGTCACGTAAGAGGATTAACTTTGGGGAGAAGGATGGAGAGGATGGTACCAAACCTTGTTGGGCTGCATTAGCAAGGGCAGAGGCAGCACAGTTCCCCTTGTGCATGAGATCCAGAGATGTTACTCTTGCACGCAGAGACTTTAGATGTCCAGAAGCCCCTACAGTGCAGAGAGACAACACTAACAGACAGGAAGCCTGGCAACTGCCAATGCACAGATAGGGCACGTCTGTGGCTTTTGGAGTCTATCAATCACAAGCACATTCTCCCGTGGAGAATATCGAAGGAAGAGGAAAGGAATTATTTAAATAAAGCAAGTGTTTCCTGCATGTCTGCTGTTTGCTGCTTCCACAGACAAGGTGCTGGGGCTGCCTGAAAACTTCCAGCAAAGTATTTTTTATTTTGCAAAGGGAAACTGGGTTGTGCACAAAATAGGTGTCTTTTGAATGTCTGATTTCTGTAAAAAGATTCAATTTTGGTTTTTTTGGTTGATGAAATGTGTCCATTGTGTTTTATTAAAGTGCTGCCTTTAGTTTTCCTTTTTTTTTTTTTTTTTTGGTTCTACAAAAGTTTATTTTTCCAGAAGAAAAAGAAATTTCATCTGTATTCAGCCTGCTCTCCAGAGCACTAAAACAGGCAGATCAATGGCTGCATTTCACCTGTCCATTACAATCCATATCTCTGTTATCAGTGGTCACATCAGTGGTGACTGGAACGTGTCCCTGTTCAAAGCCCCATCCAGGAGGAGCCACCCCAGCAGGTGCTGGCTGGCAGTGGTGCCCTGTGCCGGGAGGTCCCATGTCACTCAGCTCCTCCACACGAGCAGTGTTCAGAGGTGATCCAGGTGGGCATGTGTTTGCCCTGCTCTGCTGTACCTGCTTAGCAAAGGGAGGATTTCAGCTCTCAGATGTGTCATTTTGCCTCGTTCGTGAGCACTTGGCTCAGCTAAAAATATTAGTGTGTCATCTCAGAAGTTGTATTTCTGTGGCCACCTGTGATTTCAGCTCAGCTGCAGCATCCCAAGGAAGCAGACTTCTCCGGGTTTCCAATCATATTAGAGCACCAGCACAGAGTGCATGTGGTAGCTGCAAGGGCGGGGGGGGGGGGGGGAGGGGGGCAGATTGCTGTCTCCATTACGTGGGTGTGGAGCAAAAGCAACTCAGCTGAGGCTGGTGCAATTATACACGCACAGCTTGGATCAGGATCCAAACCTTGACATTAAACAGCCCTCAGTGATTTTTGTTTTTCCCCAAACCCAAGTCGATTTTAGAACAATGAGATCAGCGCTCTAAATAAAGAGTTTTAATGGAAAAACATTTCAAAAGTGCAATTTCCTGCTGCCAGTTTTGCAGTGCAGATACAGTTCAGCAGCATCTTTGCTTTATTGGGGGTCCAGCTGGTTCACTCGGTAGACAACTTGCCAGCATTCCTGGCAGGTACATGGGGACTTCCCAGTTCTTTAGACCTCTTGTGTACTGTGATTTGACGATACAGTAAATCCTGTTTTAGGGTTCCCATTACCAAAACAAAAATACCAGAATCCTATGCCACAAAGTACTGATGTTGCATAAACTCTCTCTGCCAGTCCAAGCGTGCGCTGAAGGCACTGCTGGTGTAGCACTGCACGGACAAGCTTTATGCCACGTCGCCTGTCGCCTGCCTTCCTGCAGCTGGAGAAACACCAGCCCAGCCTCTGACTTGTGCTTTCTGGCTAGCTGGAGAGATCAGATGCCTCTGCCTGATGCAGATCCCATTTACACTGCTGAGTGCTGGGATGCAGCCCGGCTGCCTGGGGAGCTGCATCCAGCACTGCAAACCTGGCCTCGGCTGTGACTTGCCTAAAAACAGGCAGCGCAGCTCCACTCTGTGGGGAAGGAGGGGAAGCAGCCGGGGAGCTGGCACGGGGGATTTCTCCACTCACTGGCACCTCATCCTCTGCTGGGATGCTGAGGGGGATCCACGGGCTCCCCCCACCCCAGGTCTCCCCTTGTCCCTTCTGCGGTTCAGGGCTGGGAGCCTCACCCTTCCTCCAGCTGCTTTGGAAATCTCCCCTGGGATGCACTGCGGCTCCTTCCACTTAACATTTTTTTCAACTTGCAGGCTTGGAAAACAACAGCAGGTGACCTCAGGAGGAGACTGGACATGGGACTGACAAAGCTCCATGGAGGACTTTGCTTTCCATCTTTGAAGGTGTGTTTCCACTCGCAGGGGATGTCTGCAGCAAAATTCCCCGTGCCTCCATGGGGAGCAGCCCTGAGCAGGGTTAATCTTCAGCTGCTTCACTGGCTGCTGCCAAAACCACCTCTTCCAGGTGATGGGCCCAGCCCTTACAAGGGGGTAATGCCATGCCCACCTGGCACATCAAAGTCTCTAGTACCATGCTGCCCGGGCTCGCTCTGCACTGATTAAAACTCCCTAGGGTGCTGATAAGGTCCTGAGCATCCCTGGTCCTGGCAGAGGGTCAGCCGAGTGGGGGGTGAACCCTTTTCTTAGGGAGTAACTGCTGATGGCAAAGCCAGTTCATGGTGCAGCAAGAAAGGCTAGTGGCAAAACCAGTCTGCCTCCGCCACGCCTGCCAGCTCTCTGTTATGGGGATGGGAGGGCTGAGTACTGCCAAAAGACCTGTCTGATGCAATATTCCTGGTGAGCTGAGGAGTATGGCAAAGGCACACTTGTTCTGGGATCAGTCAGGCTTGGCTCCGGCAGGGATAGGTGGCAAGGCTGATCTGAACAAGTCACTGCTCCATGTGCCCCCTTGAGTAGCAAGTGCTGAGGGTGTTTTGGGGCATCTGGCAATGGTTAGTCAATGACCTTTAGCAGCTGATTTCTCCTTGAGTTGTTCTGCCCCGGTTGAGCTTCTCCCAGGCTGCCCTCAGAAGGTCACCCAGTGAATAGTGCAGCAATGTACAGTTTCAGCTTGGTATTATCGAACGGGTCCAATTGCTTCCCTGTTATTTTGGCTGACAAAGCCAGTTGTACCCTTTAACTGTCACAGCTTCCAGCAAGCTGTCTGCTCATCTCCACCCCTAAATGTCATCAGCAGTGACATGGATCCCTGAGAGTCTTGTTAGTGTGTCTTGCTGGCGGCATCTCTACTTTTCATCCCCAATGGCAGTCTCAGCCATCTGTACTTCGATCCTGGTGTTCAAAACAAGGCAAGGAAGCTGCTTTCCTTGCCTAGTAGCTCATGCCAATCTCCATCATTGGCATCAAACACTGGGATACCTTTTTTTGCTTTTGCTAAGTCAGGTAAGGTTTCTTTGGTGACAGGCACTTGGATGGAGGTGTGTTCAGTGCCCTGTTTAGCTTGCTTGGGTCTGTTCAAATGCACAGCTTGTTTTGCTGCCTTGATAACTGTGCCACGGCTGGAGACTCTGCCTTGAGCTGCCATTTTCCATTTGTTGTGTCGCTCTCATTATATTTTCTCTTAAGATGCCGTGTAGTCAGGGAGGTACCTGACGATTGCTCATGTGCTTTTAGTCTTTTAGCAGCTTGGATGTAAGAACATGGGGGATGTTGTCAGCTCTGGTTGCATTTTTTTATTCTGCTCATGTTTTTACCATATGAATATTTCATCCCAGGTTTGGCCTCACTTGGATTACAAAATTACACAATTTTATTGACGCTGTAGCTGCTGTATCCAATACCAATAGCAGCCCTATTGCTTCTTCCTCCCTGCTCAGGCTTGTCACATCCCAAACCTGGGACCCGGTCATACAGCTTCTGCTTGGTGCCATGTGGCAGCGGTCTCTCAGGCAGCTATACAGCATGTTGTGACACCTCTCCCGGCCCCTCTCACCCACGGTGACATATCCACTTGTCTCACGTGCTGCCAAAGAAAGTACTTGAGGGTCTGAACATCTTGTGTGTAATTTAGAATCTCCTCAGGGGTGTTTGGATCCTGCCAAGCTTTAATTTTGCTTTGTTTAATTGCAGGTTTGGTTTCTTTTTTGCATGATGCTGAGAAATGCCTGGGAACCCAACCTGCTTACCATCGGTCCCCTCGCCTGTTTACCTGCTGCTTTCTTCTTAATCCTTATCACTTCAAATCAGTAATACTTCTTTCCTTTCCTTTCCTTTCCTGAAGCTTTGACATAGTGATTTCTCTTGCAGTAATTACTGTTGATGACCTTGTGTGTCATTTTCTGATATACTCTGCCCTTCCCCGTTCACAAGTAAAGCACTCGCAGTGCATTTTTTTGCACCAGATTTTCCTCCTCTGCTTTGTCCTTTGTCCTCCTCTGCATTTCCTTGTAAATAGCGTCTGGTGCTGTTTTTCCATGTGTTTCTGGGCTTTTCTAGGCCTGCTTAGCAAACCAGCTCTGTGTCTGCTTCACGCAGGCTGCCTTTGGAGGGGTTCTCATTAACTACCTCTGTGCACGTCTCCAGCTCTTGGGAGCCAAATGGAGTTTATTTGAGCATTTCTGAACACTGCTCTGGCATCTTGGTATTGTCTCTGCTGACAGGCTCTTTCCCCTCTGCTGTGAGCCCACAGATGCTACAAGTTTCTCTGAAAGAAGTGCCTGAATTTGTCCTGGCTGTGGATTATGCCCCTGCCATACCTGGGAGGTCCCAGGAGCATGTTTGCATGGTGCTGTTGTGCAGGTGCCGGTTGTGTGTGTGCAGCAGAGGAGCTGCAGTGCGTCCCTCTGCACGTAGCCACACACAGCTGGCGGCTGCTCCCCCTTCTCCTAGATGTGACTGCAAGCAGGGACTTTGGTCTCAGGAGAGAGCAGAGCTGGCTGGAGAGAGGCATGAAGCTCTTCGCAGCACCAGGATGCTGTTGGGATCAGGTGTTGCAGTGCTGGAAAGTGGCTGTGAACATGATGGTGGTTGCAGTGCTCCAGAGATGTACAGAGCAGAGCTACGGGTGAGCTAGACCCAAATGCCACCGGTAACTCTTGGACATGATGGGATGCTCTGTTATGTTGTGGGCAGAACAGTGTAATGGGACTTGGGCTCAGCTCTGCTACCACCTTGCTGAGTGCCCTTAGTCTTGTCACTCTGCTCTCCAGACCAGCATTTCTCTGTCTGTTATAGGGGGATTTTGTGACTTTGTGGTACATTTTAAGTTCAGCAGATTGACAGCTGTACAAAAGATAAGCCTTATTCTTATATCAACACATTTCCTTTAGCAGGGAGGGCTATCCCTAAGGTAACTGCTGATCCAGACGCTCTTGGAATCAACGGGGGGTTTGTGCATCTGTTCCTTGCTGACACGGTGTCACATCCAAATCGTGTGATTTATGATGCTACTGCTCTCTCAACACCTTTCTGTTTTTTTAATAAAGATACTTTCGTGACATATTCCTCTTCAAGCCCAGCCTTATTAATGTGTTTAAGGTATAAACAGAGTAATTGGTGGAGCAACAGCTGTTTAACAGATTGGCATGGCTGAGAAAGGAAACCTGCCTCCTCTGCAGCTACCCCCGGGTGGGGGAGTTGGGAAGGCAGAACAGCAGATTAGTAAGCACTCTGCTGATGTCTTCTTGCTACATCAACAGTATATTGGCAAGGAAATTGCAGGCTTTCCACTTTGACATAGTTATGGTGATAAATTAGGTATACAGAAGAGCTAATGATGAAATTAAATGGAGTTATGAATATATATTAGATCTCTTTCCCAAGGTCAACTCTGGATGACACAGGAAAGATATTATAATAACAGGTAAGCATCAGTCAGTGATGGGCAGCATGTTGCTGAAGCCTGGATGCTAACGTTTGTTAAGGGTCTGCAAAGAGAAGAAAGAAGATAGGAGCTTTCAAGTTCATGGTATCTCCCTTTGCTCTTGGTGGGACCCTGTTTTTAACGGGCAATTTTGCCTGTTGCCACCCTGATGATTAACTAACCCCAGCACCCCTCACACTAATGTGCTTCGTTAGGAAGCTGTGCAGGTGTAGGACTTGAGACCCGAGCTCTGGGTGCCGGGTGTAGGGATGCCCAGCATCCCTAAGGATGGAGACCTGGGCTTTTCGGGGGCTGCTCAGCAATTCAGGAGGCAGTTCGGTTTACTTGGCCCCATCCCAGTCTCCCCTGTATAACCTGGGGCAAGTCATTTGGGTCGACGTTTCAACAGTGACTGGTGATTTTTTATTCTCTTTTTAAGCACCTTCATGTTTGATTGTTTAACTTGGGGCAACTAAACTGAATTCAAGCCAAAGCTGCCAGCCTCGCCTCTGCAAATAGGGCTTTCTCAAGTAGCATATCCCAAATACAGGACTTAGAATTGCCAGTTGCTTCTGAAAAGCCTCTCCTTACATCCTCTGTCCCCCAGTTCCCCACGGTGCACGCAGAAATAACAGTGCTTCCTTTGCCTCCAGGAATGCTGAGGGCATGGACACAGGAAAAGCAGAAGGGCACTCTCAGACTCAAGGGGATCAAAAAAATATCTTAAATAGATTTTTTTTTTTTTAGATTTGATTCCATTTCCCAAGTCTTTGTAATTACTACCACACAGAAGTCACACAGCTCTGCAGGCTTTGCCCCAGTAGCGGCTGCTACGTCATTCCAGAGGAGCTGCACACCCTGCAGGGAAACGCTTTGTGAAGCGATTCTTGAGAGACGTCCCTGTGCTTTCTAAATGATATGAGAAGTTTTAGTCACATTTCACCAAGTGACCTTGCCCAGAGCTGCTGCTCTGAAGTAAAGTCTCTACAACTCTGGAAGTTGTGTGTATGCAGCAGAATTTTGTCTCTACTATTTTTTAGGTGAGGATGTCCTTTTCTAAGGTGAGGGTATTAAACTGATCAGTTTTCATTCCACTCTTGTTTGCAGTTTGTAGAATAAATGGAAATGAGCTGGATTTGCTTTTAACTGGTGAGCAAGTGTGTCTGCCTTCTACCCCAATAGCAAAGAGAGAAGATGTATTCTCCCGGGGGAGTGCCTGGGCTGTCCCAGACTGAACCAGCTCTGCAGGAGCTGGGAGCTGCTGCTTCTTGGGAAGGAAACACATTACAAGCCAGTGTTATCTTGTGTCAGGGTGTCGAGGTCCAGCTTTGGGGGAGTCAGGGGTGGAGAGTGCTGGCAGTGCTGTAGGACGGACCTGTGTGCATGCCCTTGCAGAGGAGTTCTGCTTCTCTGGGCAGAGACCGAGCTGGCACAGCACTATGGGCAAGCATGAGTGGGTCACACAGCCACCCAGCAAAGCAGGTGGGATAGGGACATCGTAGGTCCATATACCAGACCAGACACTGACCCCTATTTCTCTCCTTCTCATCCTCCCGAGTACTTTCTGGCAGATGTATGTTTTTTATTCCCCTTAATTTCCAGCCCTTGGAAAGGCACTTGGAAATCCCTCCCAGGTGGGGATGCAGCTCTCCCCATCACCTCTGTGCTTGAGGTTGCGTGTGCTGAAAACCTCCCATCCCCTGGTGTCGTGGTTTAACCCCAGCTGGCAGCTAAGCACCACACAGCCACTCGCTCACTACCTCCCAGCAGGATGGGGGAGGGAATCAGAGAAGTAAAAAGTGAGAAAACTCTTGGGTTGAGATAAAGACAGTTTAATACATAAAGCAAAAGCCACACACATGCAAGCAAAGCAAAACAAGGAATTCATTCACTACTTCCCATGGGCAGGCAGGTGTTCAGCCATCTCCAGGAAAGCAGGGCTCCATCATGTGTAACGGTGACTTGGGAAGACAAACACCATCACTCCGAACGTCCCCCCCTTCCTTCTTCTTCCCCCAGCTTTATATGCTGAGCATGACATCATACGGTGTGGGATATCCCTTTGGTCAGTTGGGGTCAGCTGTCCCAGCTGTGTCCCCTCCCAGCTTCTTGTGCACCCCCAGCCTCCTCGCTGGTGGGGTGGGGTGAGAAGCAGAAAAGGCCTTGACTCTGTGTAAGCACTGCTCAGCAGCAATGAAAACATCCCTGTATTATATCAACACTGTTTTCAGCACAAATCCAAAACATAGCCCCATACTAGGTACTATAAGGAAAATTAACTCTATCCCAGCCCAAACCAGCACATTCGCCACCCTTTATTTCATACCATTTACATCACACTCAGGTCTCACACTATCCAATACATTTTCATTACCCACCACCACTCTTTCCATCCTTTGATATAATACACAGATACCATTCCCCTAGTCTATGGACCACCCTTGTAAAATGTCCATAAAATGTCCACAAATATCCACAAAATGTCCACTGAGTTCATTTAGTCCGTGACTTTGGGCTCCGTCGGTGATGGTGGTCACTCAGGACAGGAGAAGTGGTGTGTCCTGTGGAGTTACTGGGCACCAAAGCTGGCTCAGGTCGGGTCACTGCTGCACTTGTGCTGCTGCTTGTCAGGCTTCTCCTCCATTGGTTCAGGTGGTTCCTGCTATAGTAATTCCCATAACACGCACCTCAAATCCTGGGTTACAACAGTTTAAAGGTGTTTCCATTACAATCTCCACCCCTGGTCCCTTCGGACCAGACCATAGGGTTTAAGATTGCGATCAATCCAACACTGTTTCCAGCACAAATCCAAAACATAGCCCCATACTGCCCACTGCAGAGAAAATTAACTATCCCAGACAAAACCAGCCCACTTGGCAGAACCGCACTTGCAGCAGTAGCCGGCTTGTGACAGCAGAGGGAGACGAAAGCCCGGCGAGCGGCGGGGCCCGGCGGGGCCGGGGCTCCCTGCCCTGCGCTCCCCGCGGCCGGCGGGCGGCCCCCGGGCTGCGGGAGCTGCTGCTGCCCGGGGCGGCCGCTCGGCACGGGCAGGGCAGGCATGGTGTCCCGCTGGGGCTTTCCTGCCTCAGTCAGGGTGGTTTTCACTCTTCCCTGGGATGCCCAGCTCTCCCAACAGCGCATCACAGTTTTGGGACTCATCTCAGGTTGTGTGAGCCTGCTTCTAGGTGCTGGCTCTACACAAGCACGGTGCAAACCTGCTCGCTTCCCAGTACTAAATGCAGGCATCAAAGTATTCGCTTGTTAGGGTAGCACATGTTGCCCTAATAGTAATTTCTGTTTCCTCTCAAGCACAGGTGATGAGCCAGAGAAATAATCTGCCAGGCCAAATCTAATGCACAAGCTATTAGGTGGATGAAGTGGGGAGGTGTATGAAGATGTACCTGATTTTTCAGGCATGGACTGCCTTCAAGTTTTCTCTAGTGGCAAGCATCACCTATCTGGAAATTTTATCAGGTAGGGAAATATAATGTTTACAATGTTATATACAGTATTGAAATTCCTAGCCCAGTGGGAGCCAAATTCTGAGGCAGAACAGATTTCCAGCCTGCTGATTCCAGGAGGCAGCATCCCCCACAAAAAAAAGAAAAAAGGAAAAAGGAAAAAGGAAAAAGGAAAAAGGAAAAAAGAAATAGGAGCAAGAAGCCAGAAGCCAGTAGCTGCTGCTTAAGGATCACAGCACAGAGACCAAAACTGAGAAAGCACAGCCTTGTAGGGCTGGCTTTGGACTCAAGAAGGGAAGAGGTGCCTGGGTGCTCTCTGCACACTCTCCTGTGCCCTAGAAAGAGTTTTGCAGCTCCCCCACAACTCCAGCTAGCAGGTTCATGCTGCTGCAGGCTGGTGCATTCACATCCCTTGTCCTGGGGGCATGCTGCCGGTGTGAGGTGGAGTGAAGCTAGAACCGTTGTCAGCCCACATGAAATCCCAGATGAATGGGGGATATTACTTTAAATGGCTCAATAACGCTATAGCTTTGCTATCTCTTCCTCTGTAATACATAAACTCTTCTACAGACCTAGATGGAATTTCTTTGACATCTCCTTGAATTGCATTGTTTTAAGGTACTTTTGCATTTTTATTGGCAACCCAGTTGTAATAGAAGGAATCCATATAGCATCAATGCTGCGTTCTACGAGATGCCTGGTAGCTGTGAAATATAAACCAATAAGGTCTTGGACTATAGCTTAATCTTATCAGCAGAATTCAGGTAGTGCGAGGCAGAAATTGTGCTACTAACAAGTGTTTCCAGCCATCACTGCCTTGATGAAATGGGATGGAAAAAGCAGAAAATAGAGCTGTGCCTGGATCCACACAGCTCCTGAATACAGCAGCCCAGAGAGAGGAGCTGGCTGTGCCTGGCAGCAGCCTCGTGATTAAAATAAACAGTTCTGCGCTCCTTGTATGCTGTAACGCTAACACTGCTCTGGTGAGCCTCCCAAGCCAGAAGACATCAATCCTCTTCAAATACAGAGACAAAAGGCAAGTGATCACAAGAAAATGTGGATAGTCTGCTGATATTTTTAGGGCCTCCTCTCTTTCTAGGTTAAGAAAGAAGTGAGGGCTGTTAGTGCCTTGGGGATTGCTGTGGGTGTAAGCCAGCACCTTGATTTATTTCCATTCCCTTAGGAACAGAGATATAGGTAAGGAATCATTTTAGCTGCTGGGATTTTGATCTCTGCAGGCTTTTTGAATGGCTGACTGTGGGTTTTAATATCCACTTTGGAAGATATGCAAAATCCACCCTAAAAGCTTGCCAATACCATCTCTTAATGCCCCCAGCTCTCCTGTCTAATGTCCTACCCTGTGGAGCTGTGCAATTATTAGGCAGCTTACACTGTGTAGTTTAAAATGGAAGAATCTCTGTTTCTTAACAATTTATAGCCCCCAGTTATTGGGGTCTTAAGGTCTCACAAGCCTATGTTCATAAGGTAGCCCTTTGGAGAGCAGGAGGTGACTGCTCAGAAATTACTGCATTTAGCTCAGAAATTTAGCTCAGAAAGAGCAGCAGAGAAATTCTTAAAGGCCCCAGTCCTTGGGGTGGCACAGCTGGAGAAATTTAAAATGTATGTAACCTCTTTGCTTCCTGTGATCTTAAAAGGGCTGAGATGTGTTCACTCCCCTTCTCTGGCTGCAAAGATCTGACTTTGGCGCGTCTCAGACCCGAAGGTTTCCTCATACCCCAGCCCCGTAGAGCCAGGCTGCAGCAGTTCCCTGTTCCCAAATCCAACCCGGAGGGAGGCAATGCACACACACGTGCAACCACCCCCCAGTACAGATGGGGCTCGCCTCCAGCCTTTTCATGCAGAGACCGGGGCCTCTACAGGCACTACAGACAGCATGCACGTAAATGTGAGCACTATGAATGGCCTGATCCTATTCTTATTTGTCAGAAAATCAGCTCAAAGGCCACCAGCAGATCTCCTGGCCTCCCCCGGATCTGGCCCCCACAGCGGTGTTCTTTCAGGTATTTGGCCCCAGACCTCTCGTCCAAGTCTTTTTGTGCTTCATCGCTGTTAAGCAGACATCCCCGCTGTCCAGATGCACATGCCATGGTGCTGCTCTTCTCCTCCTCTGCTCTTCATGTGGTCCTGGAGCTGTGAGATGAGCCCAACAGTGTCACTGGGGCACCTGTACATCCCTTGCACCACTATTTGTTTAACTGCTTAATTAGTCCCTGTCGTAATTAACTGTGTACCATTTGTTGTTCCCTTTCAGTTGATATTTACCCTGTGGGAATCAGGGGTCCCTGAGAGCTATCACACATCAGCACGTTACGGGGACCCCAGGGAAGAGGAATCACGCATGACTTGGGCTTTGGTAATGGCCTGGGCAAGGGGGGAAGAAACCAGCCCCAACCTCGTACTTTTAAATACTGAGCCAGGGAGACTGGAGCTGGTCTATAATGGTGATTTTTAGCTGGCGTTCCTCTCTGTCTCTCCAGTGTTCATGGGACCTGTGCACGCACCTCCCCTCGCCCTTCCCGGCTGCAGGAAAAGGGAGCCAGGCAAAGCATATCAAGAATTGTTTGCCAAACCATGTCTAGCCAGAGATGGTAGGATGATGGAGAGGTAGTTCCCAGGGCCAGCAGCAACCCTTCCCTGCGCGCGGTGGCTGAGGCTGGGCTGCAAGCACACGTGTGGCACGCAGGATGGTGTGCGTAGCCGGCCCATCTGCGTGGCCGAGGCGAGAGGGTGCTCTCGCCAGCCTGAATTGCCCAGTCAGGTGTTTCTGGGATGAGAAGCCCTGGGAATTTTTGATGGTGTGCTAAAAATTAATAGCCAAATAACCCCCCTAAAGGTGCTCCTTTGACATTTGCATTGCTTACAATTCAGAAGCTTGCTGCAGCGTCAGTCCTTGATTTTTCCTCTAAGCCATACATTGGAGCAGATGAAGCACCCACTGACCTCGGTGGGAGTTGGGATGCAGGGACGCCTTCACTGGCCAAAAGCACCATATAAAAGGTGGCCTTTCAGGTCAGGTGCTGCATATGGCTCTCAACTTGTACCATTACATACCTAAAGAAATACCAGTTCTCGCAGACTGATGGATTTGAACATGTCAGCATCGCTAAACACTCTGTTTAGAATTTTTAAACATTTAATTTGTAGTGATGGAGACTAAATTGAGGATTAAAACCATGCACATCAGTCCCAAGGGAGTTCCCCCCATCCCTCCCACTCCATCTGGAATGAAGAGGAGTCGGAATTATACATGAATTAATGAATAAGTAATAGAGAGTCACACAAATAAATTTCAGATGCAAGGATTTTTTGAAAAATCATCCACAAGTTAATATTTATTTATGTAACTTGCAGAATTCCAGCCAATGGCTGCATAAATATTAATTACTAATTAAACTTTAATAGCAAAGCAAAACCCTTGCATTTTCTAAATGTATGTATTAAAGCCATCATTATTTGTTTGGAGAATTGGGTTTGTTTGGGACTTTGGTCAAGCAGTGCCAAGAATACAATTTTAGAGCAGGAGACATCCTAGGTTAATCTTGCTTTCTGCTTTGATTGCAAGTGCTCAAGGAGAGGATGAATTAATTTTTTTTTTCTCCCATGAGGAGATGATAACAAATTTTAAAAGAGCCCTTGGCAAAACTAGGGCATCGCTGTACTCCCAGTTGTGCCTCCCCGCTACATTTTTGACTGGTTTCCAATACAAAGAGCAGGAGGATGGATTCTCAGCTAGTTAGCGCTGCTCTGCTGGCTGCAGTAGCTGTACTGATTTAGACCAGCTGATTGTCTGTGGTGGTAGTTTAGCGTTTATGTGCCTTTTGGCAGCCTGAAGGCTCATCTGCAACTGCCATTTTTGCAGGCTACCGTGAGTCCTTTTATATTAACCTCTTGGGTTTATAAGTCCATAACATCCCTGTTTATCACTTTTTCGTGCATGTTGGTAAACTCACCTGGGAAGGAGGTTTACAGAGATGAGCTTTCCTCCTCCACAAAGAGAGTGAGGGTGAGAAGCCGGTGAGTCCCTGCAGAGCCGTGGCTCAGCTCCGAGTCTTCCCTGCGGCATCTCGCACAGCTTCTCTGGCTGCTCTGGTCGCTGCTGTTTTCTCTGTGTGTCATCTCACTGCTCTGGGGCATTTGTGAGGGTTCCCAATGCCGTGGTTAAACCAGGCATTGTCCCCTTGTGATCCAGGCTGGCTGCTGCCCTCCTGGTTCCCAAGTGGCTTTTGCTGGAGCCTTGCTGTGACTCGGGGCCCCTGGGCTGCGGCTTCCTTGGGCTCAGGAGAGGGAAGCAGGCGAAGCAGCTCTCACGGTCAGGGGCCTGCAACTAAAGGACACAGCTGGTGGTACAGCTGGCCAAGGGGTAATTTTGCTGAGCTGTGGCTTCAGCAGCACTTGAGCTTGGGCGGAGTATCATGAGGTGAAATTACCAAGTGGTGCAGCAAACATCTAGGGGGTAAATAGAGCTAAGATGCTCTAAGAACTGAATGCACCTTTGTGGTTTATAGGTATCTATGTGGTTTATAGGTATCTATGAGTTTTTAAAGGGGGGGGGGAAAAAAAAAGATTCTAGCCAAAAAGAGAGCTCTGGCATTCTGTGTAATCTCATGCAAAGAGTTAGTGGTACTGCCTGTGGTGCATTCCTGCTCTGGGGGAGTCAGGAAGGTCTAGTTGCACTGTGGTTTGGGTTTGGATTTCCGCTTTGCAGCTTTCTTCTTTTAAGCCAGTAATTACAGACTAAAGTTGGTGAGACCAACCCTGAGTAAAGCACATCAGGCCATTTCATCCTTGTGGGGAGTCAGGGTCTGCCTCCTGGTACGGTCCCACTGTGATCCCCTGACCCCATGGTCTGTTGTAACTGTGGTTTTGGAAGTCAATGAGGTGAGTCCCAGTGCTCACCGGGACATTCATGTGTAAGCTTTTGAAGGCTCAGGGCTTTAGTAAGGATGGGGAGCAGATAAAACATTTATTGCAGTACTCTTATCTTGGGCCTCATTTAATTACAGGGACAATACTGGTTAAAGAATTTAATAAGCAATTTTCTTACCCATTTTGAGATTGATGGAGCATACAAAGACATGAATTGATTAAAACCAGCCAGGCTTCACCCAAAATTCAGAGATTAGTAATCTGTAAGGTCTGAAAAGACAAGTACATGACTTAGGCTTCTATGCAATAGCCCGATATCTCCCCAATGAACTCCCCTGGATGATGTGTGCTCTTTGGTTCAATAACAGTGGATGGCCGTTGAGTGTGTCCGTTTTAACTAGAAGGAAGAAACAGAGACAGAAAATAAATTAAGATGGTTACAAGCACAATAAAATGAAGTGCACAAATTTAAATGTAAAACATTGAAAATGTACCAGAAGTAATAAAGACAAACCAGTGATAGGACTCTGAGTGGGAGCCCTGGCTAATTCCATACTGCAAAGATATAAAAGAAAATCAATATTAAAAAAAATGGGACCTTTAGCACAGAACCTTGTTAAATGGCGTATGCGACAATTGAAAAGAAATAACTTGGAAGTTAGAAGTGCAGCATAGAAACATCTGAATAATTGACATTTAAAGAATTAACATAAAATTATTCCAAGATAGCAATGAAAGTAGTCAAGCACTCTTCTAATGCCCATATAAAACCAGGCAGCTTTAACAGTGTACCCTCAACCTTGAATGCATTTCCGTAATGATTAGCACCGTGTCCCAGCTCTCTATAGGCAATATAAGCACTCAGTAAAGTGTGGACGAGCCTGTTTAGATTAGGTTTTTTTTGCTCTGGCCTTGGCCTCACTATTAGCTAATGAAATGGCAGCCCGACATGGGGCTTGCTCTCTCTCTGCTCCTCCGGATATCATGGGCAAAACTCTGGATGGACAGAGAATTAAATCAGCATTCCCTGAGTAAGACATCACTCCTTTGGGGTATGGCTTTCTCTGTCAGTGATTGGCATAAACAAATAGAAATTGTTATGGTATTGCCATGCACCTTTAATTGATCCAAATCTTTATTTCAGTATGGTGCTCTCCTTTTAATGTGATGTCACAGATCTTAATTAAACAAACACTCATTATTTAAGCAAAGACATTTAAAATCTGTCTTTCCATTCTTTTCAGTTAATTCTTCCCTCTGCATCTACAGCAGGCAAAAATCAGGAGACAATGTCAATGCTGGTGTGCAAAGTTCAGAAGATTTCTATGTTTTAATGACTGTGCAGTGATCTTGAATTGGTTTTTGAACTTCTCAGGCAGTTTTGGATGGGTACAGTCCAACACCAGACTGAGTGACAAGGACCTTTAAATATACAATAACGTGAATGTACTCTTGTGTAATGAAATGAAATGCCAATGCCCAAACTGATGCCTATGCAGAATCAAGACCCTCCATCCTTCAAAAGGTGAGATTAAGGCGCTCTCTTTACTGTGTGGCTCCCAACAAGGCTCAGAGCAATGAGCCACGGCACTGCCAATGTATACTGTCTCCTTTCCTATACAAACAAGGAGCAGTTGGCTCTGGCTGATGCAGGCAGTCCAGGAAGCAGAGGATGGGAACATCTTTTAACTGCTTTGATCAGTGCAAAAGAGGTTTTGTCCCTCACCCAGATAAAGATTCCCAAGGGGCTGAGGCTTAGCATCCATCAGATCTTCTATCTCTTTAATAAAATATACACCACACACCTAAATCCTGTCCTGTAACTGCTGAGCTGGTTTTTTTTGTATAGTGGTGCAGGCAGCATAACATCTGAGCAAGGATGATACCAAAGAGCCCCTTCCTGATGTTTGGGATTCAGGCTACCTGCAAACTCCAGCATGCCTCAAAGACTCCTTCGCACAGCCTTCACAGTCCCAGGATTATCTTTAGAACAAGTGGGACGTTACTAACCAGGACATTTTTTTTATTACAGATCTGTAGAACAAGGCTGACAGCTGATGCGCTTGATATCTGATATGAGCCCAGCACCAAGTTATGTCTAAACCAGACCTCTCTCTCACATGGACTATCCAGCTTTCCTGTGAGCTCAGACTTCAGCCTTTGCATTTAGGACACATTGTTTCTCTTGCCTTTGCATGACACTTGCAGGAACTTGCATATTTTTGAGATCTTACCACTCTGTGAAATGTAGACTTGGCCCCTGGGTTTAGAGGCTACCAGAAGGCCTACACGCAGTGGTAGGATTGCAGCCTTCATGTTTCTGCAAGAAATCAGCCTAAAAAGGAAGCCAGGAGCACTGCGATCATAGAATCATAGAATCATAGAATCATAGAATTGTTAAGGTTGGAAAAGACCCTTAAGATCATCGAGTCCAACCGTTAACCTAGCACTGCCAAGTCCGCCACTAAACCATGTCCTTAAGCATCACGTCTACCCGTCTTTTAAATACCTCCAGGGATGGAGACTCAACCACTTCCCTGGGCAGCCTGTTCCAGTGCCTGACTACTCTTTCAGTAAAGAAGTTTTTCCTAATATCTAACCTAAACTTACCCTGGCGCAGCTTGAGGCCATTTCTTCTCGTCCTATCACTTGTTACTGGGGTGAAGAGATTGACCCCCACTTCACTACAACCTCCTTTCAGGTAGTTGTAGAGAGCAATAAGGTCTTCCCTCAGCCTCCTCTTCTCCAGAATAAACAACCCCAGCTCCCTCAGCTGCTCCTCATCAGATTTGTGCTCTAGACCCTTCACCAGTTTCTTTGCCCTTCTCTGGACACGCTCCAGCACCTTGATGTCCTTCTTGAAGTGAGGGGCCCAAAACTGGACACAGTACTTGAGGTGTGGCCTCACCAGTGCCAAGTACAGGGGCACTATCACCTCCCTGGTCCTGCTGGCCACACTATTCCTGATACAAGCCAGGATGCCATTGGCCCTCTTGGCCACCTGGGCACACTGCTGGCTCATGTTCAGGCAGCTGTCGACCATCACCCCCAGGTCCTTTTCAGCCAGGCAGCTCTCCAGCCACTCCTCCCCAAGCCTGTAGTGTTGCCTGGGGTTGTTGTGACCCAAGCGCAGGACCCAGCACTTAGCCTTGTTGAATCTCATACAGTTGGCCTCAGCCCATCGATCCAGCCTGGCCAAGTCCCTCTGCAGAGCCTTCCTACCCTCCAGCAGATCGACACTTCCACCCAACTTGGTGTCATCTGCAAACTTACTGAGGGTGCACTCAATCCCCTCATCCAGATCATCGATAAAGATATTGAACAGGACCGGCCCCAACACTGAGCCCTGGGGAACACCACTTGTGACTGGATGACAACTGGATTTGACTCCATTCACCACCACTCTCTGGGCTTGGCCATCCAGCCAGTTTTTAACCCAGCACAGAGTGCACTTATCCAAGCCATGAGCAGTCAGCTTCTCTGGGAGAATGCTGTGGGAGACAGTGTCAAAGGCCTTACTAAAATGCTTGGAGGAGTGAGGATCAGTCCCATGGCTTTGCTTATGCAGGGAAGAGAGTTAGAGCCAGGAAAAAGCACCATGCCTCAAGCCCGAGTGTGTGCCGGTGCTGTAAGCTTGGGCTGCACTGCAAAGCCCTTGCAAAGCCCAAGTACAACCCTGGTGCAATGGATGGAGCTGTGAAAATCCAAACCATGAGCATTGTACTGCATTTTCCATTTCTTAGAATTCAGATAACATATTCAAAGAGGTTTATACCAATATTTTTGTCTGCTTTGCAACTACTATACACATCCAGGGCTATTTTTTACCAGGCATGAGATTTTTTTCCCCCTGTTTTCCCTTTTCATAAGCACAGTTTTTCTAATTATCTTTTAAAAAATAAGATGGATTTCTCAAAGTCTTAAGTTTTACTCTCTTTTACTTGAAGTTTTGTGAGTGCTGGCTCTCTGTTTCACAGTTTAGCTGACTTGGGGGCTGGAATGCGTTAATTATTCAATGATTTAAAAGAAATATCAAAGGAGTTTTTATTGATTTGCATATAAAAGTTATGAAACCCAATATATGGCACAACAGACAAATTAGTAGGTCATAAAAAGCATGAGTGAATTACTATTTTATTAAAGCTTTAAGATAGCTTGCTGTAGTGTCTGAAAATAAAGGTCAAAAGGAAAAAAAAAGGAAAATTTAAATGTGTGCACATTAATGGACTGGGGAATGTGGCTTTACTAATAACTTCTGTGCATAAAAATTTATATTTTTCAACACAGCAATCATTTCTTTTACCCTGTTGGGTATTTTAAATGTGCTCCTGTGTATATAATATTAATTTAGTCATAAAATAAAAGGCAGTAATTCAGACAGTAGCCCATGTGAGCTATTAAATTCAAAGTACCATGTGAAGTATTTGTGGTTATGGTTTCTTGCAGTTCTGGATAAGACGCAAACAAACCACTCCTGACAAGATGAAAGTGTTTGCTTTCAGAGTACCTGCCTGTGCTCAGCTCCGGGTTTCTGCATTTCCTTCTCCAGAGCTGACACTATCTCCGATTAGGTTGTTTGGGTATAAAATATGAGAATGTTCCTTGGAAAAAAGCACAAAATGAGGATTTGTGCAATAGCCAGGCTTTTAAAGGGGGATTGTATGTTCTTCGAGTCTATCTAAACTAGCTCATGTTATAGTCCACTTCTTTTCATGCTAGATCAGCGAGCTTTGCTGCCTTGGGAAGTGAAAAGATATTTTCTCTTGTCCTGTTCATTCGCTAATGCGGGGCTGAGAGTTAACCAACAGCAAATGGGCTTTACTGCGAAGCCAGTCAGCCGTGTTAAACATTTTCATGTTGTCTCTCTGAAATGCTTGAAGCAAATATTCCATGCTCTGCAGTGGCAAATTAATACACAGCAATTAATCAAAATTCTTCTCACTCGCTTTCTCTGTGCATGTACTCTTGCATTAAGGCTGGGAGTGCCTGGTTGTTCTCCAGTTAAATGCGTCTATCCTAAGACTCAACACAAGCGCTTCTCAGCAAGCAGGAATTAAGCCTGGACTCCGGCTGAATCCTTCAGAGACTTGGCTCAGCGCCTGCAGCTCAGCTAATACGTATCTGTCAGCATCCAGCCCTTAATGGTAACAGTGCAAAGACTCGGAGACTCCTGGTAAAACCTTCTCTACGGATTCTCTCTATATTAGGATATATCATCACGTAGCATTTCAGAGACATCTCTCACCTTTTAATACGAGTACCTTGGAGAGAGATCTCCTTCTTGCCCCGCCCCCCGCACAGAGAATCCGGTCTCAAATCTGCTGCTGGGAATAGCCCCTGGTACAGGGGAGTCTGCAAGGAAAAAAGGATTTCCATGGGTCCTCCTTCCTGCAACACACACAGCTCAGAGACCACATAGCAGAGTCTCCTCTAAAGCCACGTCTAGAGAGAGTACACTTGCATGGGGCAGAGGATGTGCATTTGCCGTAGCTGAGTTACAGCAGCGGTTACTTACACAGTTCCTCATTCCATAGTTCCCAAAAATAACTGTGCAGCATGAATCAAAGACAGACGGTAACGAGTAAAAATTATTTCCTTCCTCCAATGCTTCCTCTTGCCAGCTAGGGGCAGCTTAAAAGCAGTTGGTGAGTTCACTGCAGGCTTTGCATGCTTGATCCTGGGTCAAGGCACAGCTGTGGCAAGAAGTTGATAGCAACTGTTCGCTTGCTGCTGCCTCTGCCTTCTGGCTGTAAAAGAGAAGATGAGTGGGTTCCTGCAGGTGTCACAACAGGATGGATAATTGTGACCCTTCTGTCAGACCTCAGAAAAGCCCCAGATGTGTGTGTAACTCTGTCTTTCACAGCCACACGGCAGGGCTGGTGGCTTGGCCCAGGCTGCTTCCAGTAGTGCCAGTCCAGTTTGAGCTCCTCCACAACACCCCAGGCTCAGCCTGGGAGCCTCTGCTCCATGCTGCCTGGGGTTCTTGTGGTCAGAGCTGCTTGGGCTGGCCTGAATCTGCCATCGCAGCTGTCTTCAGTGTCCCCTGCACTTCATTGTCACCTTCCAGGACACCAAACAGTCTTGTAGGCTATGAGAAATGTCTCCATCCAAGTTCATCCTCCCTGTCAACCAGGGAAGAGAAGGATGGGATGCCAGTATCCCAGGGACTCCTCAGCCAGCAGTATTCCCAGACAACTGGTCCTGTTTGCTCCGAGATTCCCATCCTGCAGAGAAACATGGGAGAGTCATTGCCAGCATGCTGGAGGTGGTCTGAGGGCAGGTGTTTGTGGTATTTGTTGGCTTCAGCGAGGCAGAGATCACAGCTTGGCTGGGGAAATCAGTGCAGGCCACGCCCATACCTAAAATGAAGGGTTAATTCACCACCAGGAGAGATGTGTGTGGGCAAGCACAGCATCCCCACATCTGTGGTGAGTCAGACACCCCAGAGATTCAGCAGGCAGACGATGAAAGGGAGAAGTAGGTCAGAGCAGACAAAGACACCGAGGGATCCATCTGCCAGATCAGACAGACCAAGAGACCTCCTGCATGGTTGATATGCAGAGCAGCAGAGAGAGCATTCATCACCCTGAGGCCTGGTAGAGGGGTGACGTTTAATGACTGGCAGCTGGAAAAGCAGGTAGCAGGCTGAGAGGAAGGTGCATGATAGGGCTCCACCTGGTCAAATAGCCGGATAAGATTGCAAAGCAATGGGGAGTCCTTTAATTATGCGCTTGCTGCATCAATTAGTAAAGGCAAAAGCATTGGCCTGTCTAATTTAATTGGCAGAGCTAGTGAGGAGGGCATCTGACATGGGCACCCTCAGCCTCCCTGGGGCAAGGCAAGCCCAAATGACTCCGAAGTTGCAGGAGAGGAGCTGCGGCACATGCCAATGTGTTACTGCACTTAAAAGCAGCTCCTATGACGGAGGCAGCTGAGCTCCACATGGTCCTTGGCCATGAGGTCTGGAAAGCCTCACTTGAAGCTGGTGAATATGCACAGAGTGAAATGTTTTAGAAATCAAGGCTCCAGAAGGGAAAGGTCAGCCTTTTAAATGAAAGGCATTTCCCTTTCCCTAGCAATGCTGATGCAAGGTGTAAGTTGTTGTATCACTGATTTGTTTACTTTCTTTGCCTCCTTGGTGGGCTTGGAGTATTCCAAGCCTCGAAGGGAAGCAGGCACTTGTCTGTGGAGGATGCAGCCTCCTGGGTTTGTCAGTGCTCAGGAAAGTGAAGATGAATCAGGTCTGAAACAGGGGCACAGCATTTCAGGCCAGTTAAATTCCTGAAGGGATGTTCTCAGTCAGGCTTCAAGTGACATAGTTTCTTGCCACTTCATTTTCTTCACAGGATTAAAGTCATTCCTGCTGATGATTTGTCTTCATTCTTCTGGCTGTCCCCAGAGCCATTGCCTTAAGCTGCAGGAGGAAGGTCTGGTTGCTCTAGGTGTGTCTAAGCTCGTACCTTCACCAAGCCCTCAAACAGCATGGGAGTGATGGATAATTATATTTTCCTCTCTCTGATAAGCAAAAAACCAGCACAGGCATTTGAAGATGGTCCCAACAGCAGGATGGGTGGGAGCTTGGTGCAGGAGTCAGGGTGGCTGGAAGAGCCAGGGGGAAAGCAGGGGCTGGCTGAGGGACTGCCCACCAGATAGAGCTGGCATGGACACAGCAGTGGGGTCAACCCTGACTACATGGAAAGGGAATAAAATCAGTGAGCAAGAACAAGTTACTAGCCATGCCTTGTGTCCAGTGGGGATGGGGAGATGTGCATGAGCCTGGGAGGTTAGGAAGGAGACTGAGATTCTTCCTTCATCCCAGGATCATGAAGTTTAACTAGAAGAAGTCCTTCCGAAACATTTTGCAGAGTTCAAGCCCACTGGTGATTTCTGCTTCTGCTGTGAAACTCTCACTCTGCCACTTCAGATAAATTACCATTGAAAGATTATGTTGGTGGAAATTTTCAGTCTATGTAGAAATGCTCACTGATGAAAAACAATGAGGAAACTGCTTGGCTGTACTGATCAGTGTGCATCTAAAATTATGCAGATCCCTAAAGGATCTGTCCAGCCATGATCTCATCTGACAGTGGGTTTTTGGCAACAATAACAGTTTGTCTCGACTTTGGGACTTTATTCTCAGCTGCTTTGCATATGTGATAGTACCAGAGCAAAAGGAGTGTAAAATGCAGCTTTTCCCACTTGAGAAGGGCTAGTTGTCCATTTCGTGTAGATTTAAAATGATGGTGTGCAATGCAGCACAGTGGAGGATGGTCTGAAACCCCATCACCCCAAGAACTGGACCTCTTTAAGCAAGAGTGAAAGTAAAAGTGTATTTTCTAAGTACTGAGCAAAGAGCAGGAGCAGTGGATGGGAGGCTGCTCACTTCAGTGGGAGCGGAGCAAGGCTGGTGCTAGCTGCTCTGAACACTCCTGGCCAAAGAAAATGGGAACCTCAACATACCCCCTGCAGCAGAAGCCAGGGTTCCTCCTATATAGATGCCCCTGCAAAATAGAGAAAACAACAGGTTTGATGAGGGATGTTGTATTTAGAGCTCTAGAAGGGGACGTTCATGTGCTTGGGGCTGGGTTGTAACGACACCCAGCTGGGACTAAGGGAAGGCATGGTGACTTCTCAACATCTCCATGCACAAAAAAGAGGGATGCCGTTCTGCAGGGTGCCACAGAAACCTGGCAGATTAAATGTCCATGTCCTATGCCTCCCCTAGGTACTGAGCTTGCTGTTTCTTGAACCAAAAAAAAAAAAAAGAAAAAAAGCCAAAATTTGCCAGTGGTTTTGTTTGCATAAACTTTCCAGCTCTGTCTGGAGCCAACTCAACCCAACCCAACCCACTGTGTTGTGTGGCTTTTCCTGAGGGTGCTCAGCTACTGGGGTGACAAACGCCCTCTCTGGGGTAGGCTGGAGATGGTGGGGAGGGCAGCTGTGGGCTGGGAGCAGCAGAGGGGCCTGTCACGCAGCTTGCAGCTCTTAGGTAACCACATCACACAGTCCCCATCTCGCATCTGCATAATCCATCACTTTTAAAGACATTTCCTTATATCGGTTAATATAAAATGTTGTTCATTGTGTCAGCCAGCAGGAGGTTTCATAGGTCCTTTAGGCAACTTAAACAGTGATTAATCAAAAAAAGCCTCCACCTTCTTCGTGCTGTTAATGCTGTTGTTAGGTTGCAGGGAGCATAATTTATGGCATTTCCTGATCCTGTTAGCTAGGATGTCTGATTAATTTTGGCTCTGGGATTAAGTCAGCAAAAGAAATTTGACTTCCTCAAGCAAGTGATATATATCATCCACCCGAGTGCAGGAGGGACAGAACACTATCTTTCTGCCAACATTTTTATTGTGTCCTCAACTATAGCCAGAAGGTGGCATTATGTACTCATTTTATTACTGCTGCTGGCTGGGGACTGAATTGATTTTAAAGCCCAGGACATGGTCAGCTTCTTGATCTTGACATGGAAAGGAGAGCGCTAACATATGATGCTGGAGACGCTGCCCCTGCTTCCCGACATGGACCACCGTGTGCAAGCTGGCACATTTCTCATTCTTTTTCCTCACAGATAATTCAGAAAATGACATATCAATGACTTATTTATTAGCCAGGATTTTGCTTTGTACACATTTTTTATTCTTGGTGCTCGGGTGGATTTTTGATGCTGCTGTTTCATTTTGTCCTGCTGCTTGTATCTTGTCTGCTTCTTGGGGCTAGAGAGCAAAGTTGGGGGATAATACAGATTTTTCAGTTCTTCCCTGGCTTTGCTTCTGATAGAGAGCTGCTCTTTCATTTTTCTTTTTTCCTTATTATGGAACCTTTTATCAAGCAGGCAAAGGATCCTTTAGTAGCTCAGGGAATTTGTCAGCTGATGAAACAATCTTGTCTGAGTGGGTTTCTATGAGGTAATTTGAGCCACTCTGAAGTGCACAGATATAACATGAGTGTCTTCACCTTGTAGCATAGCATTTGGTCTTGTTACGTGGGATCCTTACTCTCAGAGGCCTGGCAATACCCATGCTGCTCTCCATGGGTGCAAACAAGACATGGCCATGCAAAATACCACGCTGCTTTCCCTCTCTGTGCCCGTCACCTCCATTCCTTCATTTTGGCTAGCTATGTCCAGTTTACAGACTGAAGAGCTCTGTTTGCTCCATTTCTGGAGGGTGATAGGAAAGGGGGAAAGTCATGCAGATCTCAGACTGCTGCAACATTCAGCCTTCTGATGGCAAGTTCAAGAAGAAATCTCTGTCCCATCTTGGCCCTGCAGGCCATGAGGAAAGTCATTTCGCCACTGCAGCTGGAGGTGTGACTGCAGCCTGTACAAACACAGCAGAGATCTGGATCTGAAACTGTCAGGAGGATGCTATCGAGAGGTGACTGTAACCCTAAGATGCTGCAGTTTATATTCTTGCTCCATTAACTCTGACAACAGACTTCTGAGACCAGAGTTTTCTAAACCTGGCTTATAAATCATGCTGGTAAAAATGCACTGGGATTTACTTGTGCGTAGCATGGAGCTCTGCAAATAAAATTAACCCTTTGTGCAAGGACCGCAGCAGATGCTGGGCACTTAGTGTTAGACTGCTCAAATTTGGGGCTGGGTTTGTGGAAAGCTGACAGCTGATACTGCATGCCTTGAGCTTTGGATATTCAGCTTCTCCCCAGCTGGACCCAGACAGAGGTCAGAGCTGATGTGGTGAGAGCAGCCCCAGTCTGGAGGCTGTTATAGGCACATCAATGCTAGACTATGACTGAACCATCCACTTTGCATCCCAGCAATTAATGATGCTCAACAGCTCCCAGCCCCGAGCTGGGCTTACACCTGCCTGCTCAGCATGGCGGAGCTTAGTAGTGTTTGTACCCAAAGGTTTACTCTGCCCTTGACCAGATCTGTTTTCCAGAAGCTATCAAATACTCTTTAGTCCTTTGTGAAAATACGAGCCTTTAAAAATAGCTCAGTTGGTCACACAGAAAGAGACCTGCTTGAAATCATGAATTGTTTTTTAAAACCTTGACCTTAATCTCTGAAAGGATGCTATCTTCTGCATAACTCAGACAATACTACTAGACATATATAACTTGAAGCCATGCCTGCGCAGGTCCCTGATGCGTACAAACTTTTTGTAACACCTACTTGGCACAGCCACGGCAGCTCCGCAAGAGTGAACCTGGTCACCTCCCGCCTTGTGCATCAGCAGCAAAATTGGGAGCTCAGTTCTGGTGGCAGAATCTTTATCAGTGCTGATGAATGGCAGAGGGGATTTTCATCTCTTTGATTAATTTTGCAAGGCTGACAGTTAGAAAGATCACATCTTGGCTTCTGCGCCAGGAGGTTTGAGTAAGGGAGTCCTTGGGAGGCATGGGTCATAACTTTGCTTCTACAATGCCCAAACCTTGAGCTCTTGCAGCTCCTTATGCCCGAGGGTGGGAAGTGGGCACATAGCTAAGCTGGCAGGCTTGGGGAAACCACACTTGTGCTGTCAGGCTGGGAAGAGAAACATTGATGGATCTGAAGTCATGGTCTTTGTAAAGGAAATATTGAGGCAAGAGCAGCACATTTTGCTCACAGGAAGCATCTCCTTTGCTTCTGTGGGATGTTTGGAAAAAGAGAAAGGCAGAATGGATTTGACCTCTCTTTTGCTAGGTGTTTACTCGTTTGAGAGATGGAGGTTTGTGCCCTAGGGACTGCTGTGGCTGTGCCGTGGCTGGGGAGGAGGGCGGCAGGCTGCAGCAGCTGGAGGGTGCCACCAGTGCTGCTGTGGGCATGAACCTGGCATGAAGTGGAGCAATGGCTGGACAAAGCCTCAGGGTGAGGGTTTTAAGCAAACACATGTGAGCTTTTCTTTTGCACCTCACCTCCTCCTTGCTGCTGTGGTTCACCCATTCTCCCTGCCTTTTCCCCACACCCACTCCTGAGCATCTCTGTCCTCAGTGACCCAGGTTGCATATATAGGGCATTTCCTTGCTTTTCCTTCTGCCAAAACCAGTTACTCCTCACTCAGCTCATTCCTCTGTCACCCTCATGCTCTCCTCTACAGCTGCAATAAAGAAGTGTCTATCTCCGCTTGAGATATCTACCTACGATCTGGGTCTGAACATCTTTTATTAGGGCAATGCAAATCTAATGTTGCTGCACTGCTCAAGAGAAACTAGTTCCTGCCTCCCCTTAGAGCTCTGTAATCTTCTTCCTTCTGCTCCCAGGGCATAATATGTGAATAATATGTGATATTTCAGCTGTAACCATGAACTCAACAGATGAAGGAGCCTCCAGTACTTCCACAAACACAGAATATTTTTCTCCCCTTTATGACAAAAAAATCATCTTAACTAGATTACAAACAGTGTAACATGATGAGCAAAAGGAAGGAATAAGCCAATTTTATCCCAGTCGCATGGGATGCTGTGGGCTGCTTATGGGACTTCAGACACTGAGTGATCTTGCACTTCATTGCTTATTAGACTGGGGAGTCCCAGGCACAAATCCTAAAGAGGGCAGCAGAATCAAACCCAGACCTCTTGCCTGTGGCAGACTGAAGCAATGCTGGTGTTGCTAATTGAATGTGCTTTATGTACAAGTGCAGTTCGGTACATACATCCAGAACATGCTGTGTATCGTTTGGTAATACACAAACCGACTGGGACAATTTACAATGGTGATTTTTCCACTGACGGGTAAATTAATGCTCTCTATTATAGGCATTTAATCAATGCCAGCTCCCTAAGTCTCTAAACAGGCCACCAAGATAGAAGATTGATTGGTCTGAATGCATCATATATAAAACAGGAATGCTTCATAAGAACGTAAATGACGTGTTTGTTTCCCAAAGCCACAAAGACAGCTCTGTGGTAAGGAGTGTTGACAGCCTCCTACTGAGACACAGCAAAGGGCAAGACTTGGGTTTGTTGTGGGGTTTTTGTCTTGGGTTTTGTTTGGGTTTTTTAAAGGCAAGAAGACTGAAATGACCTAGAGATGGGGAGGAAGATCCTGCTAGCTCTGCACATGGGCACGGTTATTTGTCTGGAGGGGATCCTGGAGATCCCTGCACTGTCTGTGTGGGTTATGGAGATGCTGCTCTTGCACTGCACTTCACAACAAAATTAGCAGATCATCAGAGATCTCTGAAATTTGGCTTTCTAGTTACACAGGTGACCAAAACTTCAAAGATGCCAATCCCCCACCCCCTTTATTAATGTTATTTCTCTTTTTATTTAGAACAATATAATGATTTGCTGCTTGGATCAGCTGGGAGGCTAAACCTCATTTCCAAGCTGTGGTTTGGGCACCCAGGAGCTATTGGTGGAAAGAATTTGCTGGGGCCATGGGAAGCGAGGGTCTCCCTGAGTGTGTGTGTGCTCTTAACTGGGACAAATGCAAAGTAAAACGTACTAACACAGGTACCCCTGGAAGACGTATAAACTGGCTCATTTTATCTCATGTGAGCAATGGGTTAAAGCACACAGGGGGTCAGTTTGCATTGCTTCTTGACTTTTGCAAAGTCATTAAGTCAAAGTACTGAGCACTGATTTGATTTTGAAACTGAGACCCATCTTCCTAAATCAATAGGATAAAATATACCTTTTATTATTATGGCCAAACACACCTCTAGTTGCATAAATAAAAGGGGAACACATAAAGTGATGGTCACTCTGTCAGGATCTTCAACTCAAACTGTCTGTGAAAGCCAGGGAGACCAGTGAGGCTCAGACACTTAAACCTTAATCATGCTTAAAATGGGATTTAAGTGTCCGCGTGCCCTAGAAGTTTATTTCCTTTGGCTTCTCTCAGGTCTGTGAGATTGTGATTAGGAAATCAGGCTAACTTCACAGCTGGAAAGATTGTCACCGTATTCCTTCCAACTGGATGGCCCAGAGCCACTCTTGGTTTCTGCTGATGGAAAGACACAGAGCTCAATAAATAAGACCTGGTGTCTTGAAACTTCATTACTTTACACTCACAGAGTATCTTGTGTATGCCACTGAAATTAAGGAGGAAACAGGAGTTTGTGGTAGTGTTTCTGGGGTAGCAGGGAAGTAGTATCATCCTTTTAATATATTCTGACTTTGTTCCTGCATTGCTCCAGAGTTCAGTCCAGGGATCAGCACAGGTTTTTATCCTTAGTCCTGAAATCCTCTGCTTTGTGAGCTGGTTTATCTTCTCAATAAGGCATACGAGGGTATCATTTACAGCCCAGTAAATTCATACCTCACGCATTCGGTGGCACACGGCCTTTGGGCTCCCGGTTAACAACACACAAGCGTGACTCGCTGTACTGTAACTCATGCTCTGTCAGAGCTCCTGGCTTAATTACAAAGCACTAAAAATGTGAAATAACAAAAATAATTACTGTAATAAACTAATGAAATAGAATATGTTTCGCTGAAATTAAAAAAAGTCTCTGTCCAGGCTGAAAGGTCCAAACGTTAACCTGTGTGTAGGGACTAATTACAGTCTGAGGTATGTGACTGTAAGGATGACTTCTGTTGGATTGCTCCGATTCCAAGATCAGATCTTCATTGTATGGGGAATATGTCCTTACATTTGCATAACCCTTCCAACAGATTTATTTGTCACTGTGAAAAACTGAAATGTACCCTTCAGTTCCACACCACTGTGGGATATTTGCCCAGTTTACAGTGAGCTAGACTGGGGAAAGAGCAGGGACTATGTGCAAACTCATTTGCTGCATGAGTATCACCACTCCTGTGCCTTCAGGGCTGATTCATCCTCTTCTGTTTTCTTGCCAAAGCGAGCCATGTGATGAGATCTTTGGAGCTGAGCTCTGTGGTGCTGGTGATCACGGGGCACTGTATAGGACTGATTCCTCAAGTCACTTGTAGCACATGTTGTCACTGTAAGGCCATAGGAGGAGGTCTGTGCAGAGAACCTTATCAGCCACCTTGCAATAAGGACCTTCCCTAGTAGCATCCACATAGAGCTTGTGAGTTGGTCTATGCTGCCATTGCTATAGCACGAACATGAATGGGAAATATTCAGGTGTGTTTGGGGATGGTGATAATTTCTGTATGTAAATACTGAAGTGCAATTACCTTCTATTTTTCAGTTCCCTGATTTTTGAAGGAGACTCCTATGTGAGTTGCTTTGTTTCACACTCCACCCCACCCCCTGAATGCTGAAGAGCTGTCAGCAAAAGGAGGGAGCAAGGAATGTGCCTGTGGATGCAAAGATAACATGGACACCCAGGCACCTGAAACAGGTAACATTTTAATTTACTTGCATTTTTTTTGGCTTTGAAGTGCAGGCTTTAAGACATCAGCCACATGCATTTGACTTCTAAAATCAGCATTTACGCTTCTGAAATCGGCACCTGTTTTTTTTTGTTGGAGCAACCAAATATGAGGTTTGGTGTCTCCTTTGCATCAGTTGGATGTATATAAAATGTCATGAGGACAGCAGTTTTCATTGACAGTGCAGTCAGGCAGGGCCAAATTTGCCTTGTTGACAGGAGCTAAGATGTTTGGGGAAACAAAGCCACCAGCTGCCAGGGCACTGGCAGCCTCCATCCAAGAGGTGTGTCATGAACAGGCATAAATTGGATCTGTAACATGCAAATCATGTCTTTAAAAGCAAACTTAGAAGTGACTGAAGCATCAGCCTGTTTGCTAAAGTTGCATTCAGAGCAATATCCCCATGACTTACCAGTGGTGAACCCAAAATCTGAAGCAGTGTGGGAAGAGGCAGCACAGAACTGTGCCTTTACCTGGCAAAACACCAAGAGTAGAAATATTCTTGTTGTCCACTCATCTGACAGACCTGCTATAACAGCACTTGGTAATTTTTAATACTTCTTTTCACAGAGATTAAAACTTTTTCACAGAGATTAAATTTTTTTCTTTAAGATTTTTGTGTTTTAAAGGGTTACACATAATCCCAGTTGTCAGGCAGACCCCAGGTCACCCATCACAGAAGGAACTTCTGCTTCTCCCTCAGTGTTAGCTGGCCATGAAACAGTATTTGGGCATAAAAGCTACTCACTAACCTGTGAAACCAAGAATGAGAATTGTGTTTAATGGGCCTCTTAAGTAATGCATGTACTCAGGATTTCACACATTTCTGGTGTTACCACTGATTGCGGGCTGCCATGCAGATAACGGCGATTTGCAAAAACGCACAATTGTTATTAGGATTGACTCTTGCTATTATCCATGTTTGTGTGCCATTTACAGTGAGAGCAGGTTTTAAAAGGTAATAAAGGGAAAAGCTTCACAGTTTTGGCCTGCTCTCATTCTTAACCTTGAAGCTAAAATAAGTTATGGCCACGAAATGTTGTACCAGGCCTCAGTATAGGGCTGGGCTTGTTAGAAAGAGGGTGTTTGGCAGCACTACTGCCCTGGTAAACTCCATTGGCTTATCACTGCTAAACATAGACCGGGGGCAGCAGGATTCAGTCTTCTTAACACAGCCCTGTGCCTGGTTTCCGACCCTGCTCATGATTCCTCTGAGTGCCCACAACAGTGGGTCTTCATTGCAAAATAAACCCAGGTGTATTGTTGTGCTGAACACCACTGTTCCTTACGGGCCAAGTGGACACGGGTTCATTAAGCAGAGACCACAGGAGTGCAGTGGCTCAGTTTCCACCCAGGCTAACTGGGACCCAGTGAAGGGAAAGTTTATGTACTTATTCCACAGTCTTTAGAGCTTTTATGGAGTCTCCACACCAGTCATGAGTCCTTCCTGGGTTCGCTCTGGCAGAGGTGTTCAACCTGGACCCTATCTAAAGCTGCAAATAGAATTAAACCATGAAGTATGAAAAACACCCCTTGGGGACCAAAAGTGCTTCCCTGTGTGTCACCTTGTAAGAGGCAGCCCTGGTGCAGCTGTGTCCAGCTGTGTGTTCTCGGAGGAGGTACTGAAGGAGCTGTCCAGGTGTAGCTGGCAGCATTTACTCAAAGCTGTGAATCGTCCTTTAGGGTCATATTAGGGACTGGCACTTGCCTTTGCACAGATAACAAGAAATTTCATGTTTAGGATTATCAGATTTTCCAGCTACTCTGCAGAAACAGCTGTCAGGAAATCTGTGACAGCAGATGTTGGGATGTTATTCGGTGTACTGTGTGCTAATCTGCTGCTCTGCCCTCCCCAGTTAGACAGTCATTTTTTGCTATCACAGGAGGAAGCTTGGACAAATATTGTTATAAGAATGTGCATCAAAATAGTCTGGGCCCTTCCAGAGTAAGGAGCCTTCGGCAGGTGCTTACTTTTCCAGTCAATTGACCTTATTTAACGAGTCCTGTCAAGACAATCATTTTGTGCTTTGCTTTCCCACTGCTCCATGGGCATTGTCAGGGTGGATTGTCTCAAAAGAGCAGGGAAGAAACCTGTGGGGACAGGGACTGCTTAGAGGTGACAGCAAATGCTACACACTGCCTGAGCTGCACTCTGGTAAACTCCAGCTACGTGAAGGGCCTGATCCAGCTTGCAGGCAGATTGGTGTAAATTGTGGCATACCTTGTAAATACTGTCTCCTTTGTACGCGAGATGTACATTATGCCTTTGGGTATATGTGAAAGGATCCACCTGCCAATCCACAGGGCTAGCTGCTAATGACATCCACTCTCGTGCTGTCCTTTGACATCCCAGCTAGAGCTTTGGAGACAGCATTTTCTAGTGCTCAGCCACTCAAACTCAGAAACATCATCTAATGTAGTCCAGTTTCATACGCCTCTCTCTCAGCAGCAGTGCTGTTTGAGCAGATCTCCCAACTCAGTCTTTCAAGCTTAAAAGGTCTGAAGTCCTCACCTTGAACAGTGTCTTCCCTCTTTATGATCTGGAAACATGCAGAGCCAGTCTTTCTAAGAGAAACTCGCTGGCTGAACTCTTTCTGGTGATCTTTGGGACTATGTCACGATGTCCCCGTGTTTCTCTGTTAGATGAGTGTAAAACTCTTGAGTGAATTCATACATGGACAAATCCAACACATAATTTCTGCATGCTTTCCTGTAGCCACGTCATTGGACAGTCTGAATTTCAAAGCATCATAGAGTTTATGCAGTCTGCCAAACCTCCTTAGAAATCTCAGATTATTTTTTATCTCTGCAATTTTTGAATAAAATCTAAAACTAGCAGAAAGAAAAATAATTCTATATTTTTACCCAAATTAATGTCCTGTATTATGGGAAACCCAACCATTACAGAACTGAGATTACAGATGTGAAATCAGAAGCAAAAATGAGAGCTCCTGGATTTTCTCTCTCCAATAAAGACTTATAGAAAAAGCTGCCTGCCACCTGGCTTGTAATGTCTATGTCTACCTCAGAGCTGGTCATGCAAGGCCCCTGCTAAAGTGAATGGACGAATCATGCCTTGGAAGTGCTTCTGTGCCTGTAGACAGAGTCAAGGTGACTTGCTTAGATACAGAAGTCACACTGCTGACTTCTTTCGGTAAGAAAAATCCTGCCTGTGGTGATGATGTAACTAGATTTAGAAAAATACTGTAGAAAAACACAAAACAGAGAAGGAAAGGCTGTATTTATATTGCATTGCATTTTGTACTCAGTTATTATTAGAGGCAAATGCACATTTTTAAAAGCAACCCAGGTCTCTCAGTAGAATCATCTGTGTGAGCTGACAGGAAAGGTCTACAAGCAGTATTTCATAATGTCTGGTGAGGATGCTGTGCAAACTCATTGTTTGCCTTGATCTGGAAAGAACTGCCCCTGGAGAGGAAGAGGAGGAAGCAAGACACAATAACTATGGTTTCTGAGAAACTTCGCAAGGAAATGAAACAATAACAGAGTAGAAGATCAACAATTCCAGGTAAACAACATGCCAATATGTTGATTTTACATGTATGGGAATTTTCATCCTTGCATTACTAAACTCCCACGGTAATGCTGTGGTTAGTGTTCTCCTTTGAAAAGAAGTTAAAGATTAGCTGCAGTGTCTGTGGAAGGGATTGATAAGAATTCCCATGTCATACACAAAAAAATAATTATTTCCATGGTGACATTCTGCATAGAAAGTTCACTTCTTTTCAATTTCCATGCAAAAATATACCAACATGTCTTTTTTGTTTCAGCAATTCATGGGATAAATCTATACCACAGAGCAAGGTTGTTGCTACCCCAAAATGAGCTCCTTTGCACATGCTCATCATGGTAACTGCTGCACTTCTGCTGACTCTTGCAGTTTTACCCCACATTCACATTTGCATTGGTTCAAAAAGCTTTCAACTCCAGTGAAAACCCTCTCTAGTTTGAGCTTCCATCCCCTTCCTTCCTTGTGATCATTGTGACCAAACTGGTGATTTCCTGCTTGGTTTCTGCCCTGGTAGAATTTAGGTTTAGAAAAATATTTTTGCTGAGGCCATAACCAGATGTTGTTCTGCTAAAGCACAGCTGCTCACTGTATATGGTCCTGACAGCCTCCTATTTCAGAGATGGTCATTGCGTAGCAATCCCATCTCTCTTTAACGTAACCTGTGAGCCTACAACAAACGACGATCACAACTCCTAAATGCACACAGCGCTCATAAAATCACAGCTGGAATTCATAAATTGGCCATAGGTGGTCCCCAAACTGTCGCAATGTGCTGGTCTGTTTGCCTTCACGGATGCGCTCCCTAACCCTCTCTCTCTCCCTTGACCAAATGCTGGAGAGACTCACGTCTTTCAGGATCCACAATGCAGTACTTACACTGAGATTTGTTTTATTTCATTCTGGTAAGCTCACTCGCTGCTCTCTCTTGCACAGAATACAAGATTACCCTGAAGAATAAAATAAAGGAATTAATTGACATTTTAATTAATTACAACTTTTAATTAATATTCACCAGGGTGACAAGTGTTCTGGAATGCAAAACAGGAGTAATACCTGAGGAAAAAAGGGAAAGGCCCTGCAGTTTGTGTTCAGGTTAAATGAAGACCTTGTAGCTGAATATATGATTATATCATGTATCTGCTGACTCTGTTCAATGCCTGAAATTTTTGCTCATTTTGAAACAGCATGGACAGTTCTTTATTAACCATATCAGGGGCTGTGAGCAGGGCTCAGAGGCAGAGTACACTGACTGAGTCAAAATCATGGTCCATAACCTAAACAACTCAATGTCTAAAAACCTTGGTTGAGGTCAGGCACAACCTCTCAGGCACCACAGAGAAAGAGATGAAGGGACGCACATGACAGGTGCCATCTCCTTCTCCTTCTGTTTGCAGCCTGCCTTCTCCCATGCACTGAAGAAACCCATGTAGGAACATGTAGAAATCCATGTAGGAGATCTGCAGCCTGTTGATGGCTCTGCAGGAGCTGAAGGACTCCCCACAGCCATCCACCACCCATCCTCACTATGAAATACTGAGCAAGGCTGTCATGAATTGTTGCATGGATGCACTGTATTTTACTTGCATAGTGGGGATCCCTTGCCTGAATTGCTATAAAAACTGTCCTGTAATTTTCTCCCAGGCATGAACTATAGCTCTTTGACATGCCTATGAAAGATGCGCTCCTTTTGCTCACTGGTGGTAAAGAATGGGAAGGGGAAATTCTCCCTGTATATAATTTAGTATTCAGTTTATAATGCAGTTTATATGTTAGTAATACTCCACTAATTGCAAGGAATGCTTACAGGCTGTGATCCTGAAGGACAGGGCAGGGCTGTACTACAGGCGGGATCAGGTGTTTGGCAAAAGAAAGAAACCATTGCTTTTTTCTGAGTTTAAACAACTGTAGCTGTTTGTGGAAAGAGATGAACTGAGAGTGGTGGGGAGTTCCCTGCCCTGCCTTCCAGCATGAATATTCTGCAGAGATAGCTACTAAAATGGAGTAGTGCCAGAAATTATCTTACTGCCAAGAAATAGTTCTCTTTGACTTTGCAGTAGGTTTGAAAGGACAAAGGTGGAAGAGACTTTGCATCCCTTGGCTGTTGTCTGAAACATAGAAATTTCCCTTCTCCGATGGAGGGCAAGATCACACAACACAGTCAAGCTGACCCAATGATTGATTTTCACTAAAAAAAGAGCCCTGCCTTCTTCCTCTCTCTTCCTTTGCTCTTTGCCTTCACCTGCACTCCAGCAGCAGCCCTGGTCTGCCAGCCTGACCCTTGCATGAGCCAACACAACTTCTTTTGCTGGGTTAGTTTTCTGACAGGTTAGTGAGTTCAATTCAGCAAGGACCAGGAAAACCACTCCAGTCACAAAAACAGAAGTAGAAACACACAGCTGGGAGCAGGGGAAAAAGAAAACAGGGAGGCTGGAGGGACAAGGACTGACCTCTCTCGATGCAGTGACCATTAGACTGGCTCAAGTACACGATCCAAAGGTCTTGGAGAATGCTTCACTTCTCAGACAACTTTCTGGTAGCACAACAGTTGGGATACTCCTTTATCAGTTCAGAGGAAGTGTTATTATCATCTTGGATAGTGTTTTCATCTATTGGGGTGCCACACAAAAATTAGATCCTGTAATCCTTTCTCAGGCAAAACTCTCCTGGGCTGCAAATGATCTGTTGCAACACCAGAGCAGTCCACAGCAGAGGCTGAACCTGCTCCTTTGGGGATCATCATTCGGTTATGCTCTTTTATTGATGGTGGTGATGATAGTTTCCAAGCTGCCCATGACTTTTCCCGATCCTTTGGTGATCTCCAGGTGGTAAGAACCTTTTTTGACAAGAGTTAGGTCTACACTCATGTGCTTTGGAAGTGGTTTGAAGGAAGCTGGGGACCCTTCTTGGGCCTCTCTGCTGATATCGGTTGTATGATGTTACCACAGTGGAGGAGGAACTTAAGGAGTTGGACTTATCTGCCCATCTGGCAGCTAAGCAGTAGATTATGCTCTGAGGCACAGAAGACTTGTTGACTCCTACACCAGGAGGAAAGATGAAGCTGAAGTCACTCAGCAGGTGAATGGGGAAAACTGTCACCAGACCTGATCTTGTGGCCACTCCAGCACTCCAGAAGTCAAGAAAACCAACAGACTTCTGGATGAAAATACAGATCCCTCTGTGCATCAGCTATGCAGAATCAGACCCCAAATAGCAAAGGAATTTACTGCAATCCCATCTTTGCCAATTAAGTGTCTTCTGCTTCTAAATCGAAGGAAGCTTCAATGTTAATTTTAAAATATTGCTGGCATTTATCACAGTAATTACTTTAGCCATGTAAAACTCCAGACGCCATAAATAGTGTTGATACTATAGATTAAATGCTCCCAAGGTACATATTACTGATGCTACAAAACACACATGCAGACAAGGATATTCTTCTCCAAGCTCAGCATTTGTTGGGCTCATGCAAAACCGTTTGAGTACACATTTGCTTCATCAGATTTCTGAAAATGACTGATGTTCCTTGTCAAAAGCCATCCATCTTTATCAGTGACTATATTTTGGAGGAGCAAAAGAAGCACACCTGGGCAAGCACACTCACAATCTGTAACATGAAAACATGCTTCATTGCAATTATATTTTTCAATTAGTAACTTAAAGGTGGAAAAAATTTATCTCAGGGACTTTGAATTTCCATGGTCTTCAGTTTCCAAATTCTCAGTCTCTGAAAATCAGACCTCTTTGATGTCTTAAAGATATTGTGGGTATGTAACCCATAAATGAACAATTACAAATTACTAATCAGCTTAGAAAATGTTCATCTTAATCTACCACTGTGGGCCTCTGCACCCAAGAACAATGAAAGGTGTCTTTGTAGGTGGGAAAAAACAGAATCTTTATCAGACACCCTTCCCTAATACAGACAGGCTTGTGCAGACAGGTATGAAAAGGAGGATAGAGCAAGGATTTAGGGACATCAGGAATAAGCTAGAAACTGATAAGATAGCAAACTGTGAGGTACTTGAAACCAGAAGTTACACATTGGCCAAGTTTACACATGTAAAGTGTGACCATTAATGTAATCAGCTGACGTCAATATTATTGATTATAGGCACACCTGACTGGGAAATGTATGCTGCACTTCTGTGAACACTAGTAAATGGCGTTGTTGCCAAAGAAGGTAAAGAGATTTCTCTTTAGATTTGGCTCTGGGTGCTCCCTGCAGACAATCTGCCCCATCACCTGCCGATAGTGCTGATGAAAGGTTCCCTGGGCTTATGTTTTCTATAGGTTTGCCTGTTTACAGGAGGAGGCTGTATAGAGCCTGCATACAGCAGGAGGTGGCTGCACTGTTGGAAGCAGCAATATACATATATAGTGATGTGTGTTGCGTAAAATGCACATTTATCACTCCATTGCTCTTTATTAATAGGAGGAAAGATACTAAAAAATAACTCAACCCCAAGACACAGAATGGAGATAAAGCTGTTTTATAGCATCTGAAAGCATGTGGAAAAATTGTTGCATAGCTGGAACTTATTTGGCACTAGGGAAACTATTTGTTGAGCTGCCAGTAAAACTGTAGAAGAGGAAATACTTATAAGAAGACATCCAAACAAGCACTGAGCTTCCTTCGCATGAAAATCAAGGTCAACTAGAGCACTTGAAATCATTAGGAACACCTGAAAAAATGAGCCCATATTGTGACTGGGAATGACTCAGACAACAGTTGGAAATACGACGTGTTTGTAAGGACCCAATAGCTTCCTACCACCTGGGGAACTTCTCAGAACTTGTTTCTTGATCACAGTGACTGGCATAGCTTGGGCAGAGTTCCCAAAATTCAGCTTGTGTGGCCTGAAGGGTGAGCTCTGTCTGCAATATCATTGCTCTTGCTCATGTTTAACCCAAGGGGAGATTTCATTGCTCGTTAACTTCCATCCAGGAGATGTGGCTGCATGCTTTGGCACAAACTTGGTCAGCTTCTGCAATGCAGTGCTTTGAAAAGCTGTATGGCCAATCTGACTTCTTAAAAGGATGCATATTTTGCTGTGGAAAACTGCATCCAATTTGCTTTCATATGGAAGCATTGGCTTAGTGTTAATATTTTGTGTCCTGTGGCCACAGTGGCATTGTCCTAAATATATGTACAAGTATTGTTGCTTATAATCTTTATATAGAAAATATTCAGTGGCAGTAAGAAATCACAGGCAGCCAGCGCACTACAAAAGTTTATTGTTGTAGGCTTTTTTTAATTTTCACTGAAGCTACACTAACTTCTTCCAGAAGACGAACTGACTTCAGAAACAGAAATGAAACTGTATATTTTTACATTATTTAAAACCTTCTTTTACTTTATATTGCATTTCACACAAGAGAAAGAAGGGTTATTTTTGTTTCTAAAGTGAAATATACTAATAAACATTTTGATCTGTTTCCGTTCACTGTAACTAAGAGTCTTCTGTGATCATCTTTTGCAGCCAGTATGTTGCTGGTTGTTTAAGAACTTGTGGTCATTATGGAAGATAAATGACAGTCCTTGGAGCCCATGGCTGAAGCACACATTAGTCACTAGTAAATGATGTATAAAAAATATTCAGCTTGCAAAAAGATAATGGTGGTTCCTGTTTGAAAATGCAGAAAAATGTACATATCTGGAGCACAAAAGTGTCTCATCAATATCTCTGTGGGTAGAAAACTAACCTGTCAAGAAGAAAATGTTGAAGAGATGGAGATATTTATGTACTCGCAGCACTGATCATAATGATGTAAAGGACTATTAAAACAAACTTAAAATATTAGATACTGCAAGTATACCACTTAATTGTTTTTCCATGCAACCTAGGAATGCTCTAAAAAAATTAAATTAAGAATTGTTCATTCCACATCTTTGACCTCCAGTGATCCTGCCTTTCCCCATTTCACTGTTATCCATAAATTTAATAGGCATTCCTGGTTTGACCTTATACTAATGGCAAAGTCCTTCGCCCTCTCCAGTGCTGGAGCTGAGGACTGGGACTCACAGGGAGGGAAACCCAGAGAACAGAGTCTGTCTTGGTGACTCTGGCATTGCCAGGGCTGTAGCAGCTTCCACAATGCAGGGATTGTGGTGACCTGATGGCTGTGCTCTTCTCTGGCCCTCTTCTCCCGGATGATGACTTCCACATGAGACATCACCCCTGCATTACACAGAAAATCCCATTGCCCTCCCAGAAGAGGGCAATTCTGTCATTTCCTTGGTGTGGAAATTGGGTGCAATTATCCTGTTTCAGGGCTCCAGCTCCCAGGCTTTGTTTAGCACCAGACCTCGCTGAGTAAGCCACATCGCAGGACCAGGCTGTTGGTATGCGATGGTTGAACACTGGCGGTGGAGAAGGCAGCTGTCTGCCAAGAGCGGGGCATCTATTTCTAGCCAGTGGCCTCCTTATGGGCCTTTTTTCCTTGCCTTTCATTCCTGTCTCCCTTAGCCTACCTAACGAAGGACCTTTTCTTCATGGCTTGCCAGTAGGGCTGAACTGACCTAAAGACTGGCAGAGCCAGTCCTACTCCTCTTCCTCTACCCTCAGGCTTAGTGCTGTGGCCTTGCTTCCTCCCTTATTCTAGGTCTAATGCTTCTCTGACTCTTCAGTGAGCCAGTCCAACTCACTCATCTGGAAGAAAACAAATATAAAGATTTTATATATATATATTTATATATATGTGTGTATATATATATAAAACACCTGTATTTTTAACTACCTTAATTTTCTGCCAGTTCTGTGAGATCAGCAAGAGGTTCTCTGAGGACCAGGGCAAGTGAAGGGAAACAGCAGAATGGAAAGGAGAATGGGGCAAAGAAGGGACGGGGTGGAGAGAGCAGGACCACCCCTTCCCAAGGCAGTGAACCATTAAAGCGGCCCAGCTCTGCCTTTGAACAGTTATTAAAGTATACAGGTACAACACTACAACAGTAGTTTCCCTACTTAACATGAAGCTGGAAGAGCCAGCAGGAGAGCAGGCAGCAGTTTGCTGTTGCTGTAATGGGCAATTCAGTACCCACTTGGAGGGCTGGTACTTAGATGTAGAGGGCAAAATCAATTAATCAGGCTAATTTTAATTTTCTTTTTCATTAATAACTACAAATTCAGCTGGAAAGGAGAAAAAAAGCAGAGTGATACCTGTTGAATGTTATGGATGCCAGAGAAAGCTACTTGTACTTAATCCCTGTCAACATGTAGAGGCAATACAAACTCCTTCATGGGAGGCCTTTCTGCCTGCACAATGCTCTCTGTCACTCTGTGCAGCTACTGAATGATTTTGTAGATAAATATTCACCTTTAGTTCCTTCCTGGCACTGTTTGCTTTAGAGGGGATGGTATGACACCGCAACCCGAAAGGTTATATAGTCCTTCTTTTACAGTAAACGCCTGTGAGATGCACAAGGGAAAAATTGTTCTGTAGATCTGGACATCAGTAAATGGCATATGTCAGTCAGTCAGAAGCTGCCCAGCTGCTTGAAACAGGACCTGGCATCTTCAGCTGCTCTCAGCTGTGCTTGAACAGTCTGTCAAAGCTGTCCTGTTGTAGCAGAGGTGACCTTGGCTCTCAGTGCTTTTCTTCATCCTGTAAAGATGCCATGGCTCTTAGTGTATTGAAATTTTGATATTCAGTCCCTTTTTCAACTTCTATAACCCCTAAAAATAGGGAGATATTTTGCAGAAAGGGAAGCCTGGAGAATTTGCCTGCCTTCTGCTAAACCTTGGCTGTGTGGCCTGTGCTTAGGGGAGATCGAAGGTTAGTTCAACTCCCTCAGCATAACAGAATGCTGTTTGGCACTTGTACACCGAACCAACAAATTGAACCTGCCCACCCTCTGACCTGTTCAGCTCTTCTATAATGAAAAGCAGTCAAATTCAGCATGTCGCAACTTTATTATCAGAAAAGAGAGAGAAATCTCTTTAGCAACACTTTATTTACTTCAGAAGTAACCTTGAGTTGTCAGCTGGAGAGGAATACGTTCCCTCTCTGTATCCACTTTACATTTCCCTTGCTTCCAAGGTTCCAATTTGAGGCAGTTTCTCTTGCTGCGGGAGGGACAATAGTGTGTTGCTGAGTGCCTGGTTAAGATATTTATAGGTGCATGTTTAGAGCCAAAGACTGCACTGTAGCATTATGTTTTCTAGACACAAAGAACGGTTACATGTTTTCAGCTAAAATGTTTTTTATTTGAAATGAAGACACTCAGTGCCATAAAAAGTACAAAATCAAACTCACCCAGAGGCAGGTTGCTGAGCATTTATTATATGAACTCTACTGCAGGAACAATGAGAGCAAAATTGCTGCTTTTCCAGGAGTATGAGAAGGGACTTCAGGAGGGCAGTCCCCCACTAGCAAAGGTAGTTACCTCTCAGCTGCTTATTAGAGCAGGTTGGGAAAGGGTACTCGCTCTCTTTCACAATGTTTCTATTCTGAAAGAGTGTATAACCAAAGTCTCTGAAGTTTTCACTGAAAATGGGGACAGTGAGGGAGATTCTGGAAAGGCAAAGATCTTGTTCATATCTCTTCCCTTCCTCTGTCTCCTGGCCGGGGGCTTTTACTGCCATGCTGCTGGGAAATCTGGGGTGGAAACCAGGTTTGGGGCTGTCTTACTTTGCATGAAAGCTTTTTATGTTTGTGGTCTGCATCCTATGGAACAAGGAAAATAGATTAAAAAAAAAGTGAATAGAGGAACAATTAAATAGACTGGAACTCTTTAGCATGGAAAACAGATGATTATATATTTGCAAACAAAGGGATTTGGTTTTTCCCACCTTCCACTTTATTCCCCTCTAAGGAAGAGAAAAGTGTGACCTCTGAAAATATTGGTTGAGGAGACAGCACTTGGGATGCTGTAATACCGTCCTGTGATGTAGTTGATTTGACAGCCAAGGAAGCACTCTGGGAAGAGATGCTCCATTGAGGTCTCTGGCCCTTGCATGCCACAGCAAACCTCTTCTGGAGACGTTTGGGAGAGAAGAACAAAGTGTCCTCTAAAGGAACAATATGGGACCCTACCCAAGCATCACTAAATACACTGGGAAAAAGACGAAGTTTATGAGCTTAGGCAAATGATTTAGCTTATGATCACGGGCTGGAAATTAAACTTAAAAGGTTACAAGAAAAACAGTGGCTTTTGGAAAAAGCATGTCATGTAAAATATTAGAAGTTGGCGCTAGTTAAAACTACAACTTCCTTTGGAAATGGGTCATTCGTACATTTTCTCTAGGACTAAAACCAAGGCTAACTTTGGCTTTTGGTGGATGTTTGCAAACAGTAGTATATTTGTTTTAAAACATATCCAGTATTACAGCTTAGAAATGGAAATGGAGAAAAGAGACAGACTTTACTGGAATAAATAAAACCCTGCAGTCTAATTTGTCATTTGAATAAATTATATTAATTACACAATGTCTTGGAATTTTGTGTGCTGGGTTTTGACAGGGTTGGCCTCCAAATTATATCCTACACTGGAGAAGTTATCACTAGATTTAAGACCCTGAGTCATATCAGCAAAGCAGCACTCCTCAGAACACATTTTTGTTAATAACTTCTGTTGCGAAGTCAAACAAAGCAATACAATTGCAGCCTGACAGGGGAAAGAAAGGCAAGGCAAACAGCCTCTGTAGCACCCACGCTATCCATTAAGCACAAACCCGCTCAGGGAGACAGGAGGTTTTTACCATGCCAGATAATTCTTCTCCCAGTGGTCAGGAATTAACACAACATCACCCAAATGCAGGGCATTTTCTTCTCATTCATTCAGACAGCTTCTCACTCAACGCTCTCAGCTTTTAGGAATCCCATTCCTTCCTGCTTAATTATCCCCCGGCACTGAGCACTGGCGCTTCTGTGGAGTAGGTAATCCCACTGCTGTCTGGGCATCTAACACCTCCCTTGCAATGCCTGAGTCACTAGGGGACTGCTTTTGTATAACTAGTTCCTTCTCTTGATTTCTTTTTTTTTTTAAATACAGATAACCTGAAAACCTGAATCACTTTAACAAAACAAGAAAGAACGTGAGGCTGCTTTGGTTTGAAGTTGCTCTTCTGGTGCACTGGAGGGAGAGGATGGCAATTTGTGTGAGGGAGAGCACCTTGCCCAGGTAGCCCTCAGAGAGGAAAGAGATAGTGAATTAAGGAGTCCTAGTTGTGAAGTACCATCAAATATCCTCTGGGATGGACCTGTTTTATGCTCCCCCATCTCTGAGACCTTTTCTGTCTCCGTACAGGAGGTTTGCAGCAGCGGGATGATGATACTGAGAGCTGGCATATGCTGGGAGACTGACAGCCAGCTCTGCGAGCGGAGCTGGCAGCATCCCCCCTGCTCCGCGGTGATGAGAGCGGAGGCCTTGTCATGGGATAATAAAATATTCATGTCATTGGGAAACATGTATTTCCCTTGCACTTGGGCACTGCGGGTCAGAGCTTGTCCTCAGTGACTGCGGTGCAAATCCCAAATAGCTGCTTTGACATTGGGATGTGTCTGTGTATGTGTGTGAGACTGTTTTCACACCAGTGTGAGAGGTTTTAGGGAATCTGACGCCTTCTACCAAAACTATCTGGAAGCTGTTTGTTCAGGAGGAGACTGGCATTAGTAGGCTCTAGGGATTGTTATTTATACATATATTTTAAACTGCAGTTGTACTCAGAAAATCCACTTTAAAAATAGCAATATGCCTTTGTATTCCCCTGGTTGTCATATGAGATGCCGTGTATTCCCAAGGATATGTTTGGGTTTTTTCCTCCCTAACTGCCAGCACTAGAAATTCAATCTCAGGTCTGAGAGCAAACAACATCCTTGTCTTCTCACATATCATCACCAGTAATAAAAACCTGAAGATCAAAGTGTACCCTTGGTGACACCTCTACAACCACTTTATCTGCAAGTGATCAGCCCTGGGTAGGAATCCTGCCAGCACTTATGTCCTGGGTGCCTGAGAAAAGGCTGAACCCAGATTGCTCTTAGTGTTGTGTCTTCTTTGACAGCAAAAGAAAAACAAGAGTAAAACAATTACTTTTAGAAGGGAATGGATGGGGATGTGATTACATGTAGTATTACCTCACTGCTACTAGATGTAATACTGCATCAATGCTATTCATCTGTTGAGAAGGTGCTAATTTTGCCTTTGTGGACAAGATGTGAACTTGAGTGCACCCAGACGGACAAATGTCAAAGTCTGATGTTGCTGTTACTGTTCCTGACAAGTCTCTTTGAGGTATGGGGAGTAGAGGAAACTAACTCTGAAGCCTCTAATCTGTGACTTTAAACTCCAGTGACTCTCCCTCAAGCTGCAACTTGTTCTCTGCTTCTCACACAGCTGTCCCGGCCCGAAGAGGACATACCCATGCAGAAAACAGCTAAACCACCCCAATTATACAGAGTGCTTAAGCAGCTGATGAGCATTTGACACATGACATGCTCAAATTTAAGTGTTTATTGAAATGGGCCCTTCAGGCAGACAGGGCTGTGCTTGCTACGCCAGGGGTTGCAGACTGGGCTCGTGGCGCCCTGCAGCTCTGATCCACGCTTGGAGAGCCATGCAGCTCAAAGGGATGCACCCCGCTGTGCTGGCTGCAGGTCCCAGCCCTTATCTTGCTGGCTCCAAAGCTGTGCTCAGCCTTGGGTGTAAATTTAATCTTGTTGGGAGCTAACGGACTGAGGAATTTGACACACCTTTTCCCTCTCTGTAAACGGGAGCCATATGGCTCCCAACTCTCACAATGTTCCTCAATCTGAAGATGAATGAGCATTAACATATGTTCTCTGGAGTAATTAAAAATGTGATCATAAACATAGTCTGACGCATTGAAGGTAGAATGTGTTACCAGGGGACCCACCTCCAGCAGCAGGGAAGGATCTTTGGAGAAAATTAAGGAAATAGGAACTGGAATACTCTTTGGGGGCTGCCAAGCCCATTCCAAGTGTGAGTTAACCTGCAGCATTTTAACTCCTTTTTTCATATTTATGCAAGATAGGTTTGATGAGATGCAGGGAAGTCTGTTTACACTCTGTCACTATGAAGAACCTGTGCAGATTGGTTTTGCTGGAGGCAGCTACTGAAAATTGAAGTCAAGCCAGTGCTAAAGCAACAAGAATCTATCTGTGGTCCCAAATGCAGATAAAAGTGCAGCAGTTTGCATTCAGCATTGGAAAGGAGGGCACTGGGAAGAAGAAAGGAGACTTGTTTTGCATAAACCACATTAGCTTAAAACTCTCTCAAGAAAGTTTGAATTAAAACATTTTAGGGTGTTTGAATTAAGACATTTCATGGTGTGGACAGAAGAAACTGCTGCAGCTCAGCTGGGGTGAGGTAACTCACTGAGCCAGAGGAACACAGTTATGATTCCGAGCCCTAAGAAATTCCAGTTGCTGAGCTAGAGCTGAATTTGAGGGATGTTTGAGAATTTCCCTGGAAAGTATCTAAGGACTGGATAGCTCTGGAGATAGAGAAGTAATCCCTAAGGCTGGAGGAAGAAGATTCATGCTTGTTACAAGAGCTGTATTTCACAGACTCCATCTACCAGCCAAAAAAAAAAAAAAAACCAACACAATAGTTCCTTAGGTAAGTTTGAGTATCCCATCCTGGAAAGCTCTGTGAAAAAGCAAGAAGATTGCTGTTTCCCATCTCTCCTTAGAGAAAGAAGTGACTGGGTGGGAAATCACTCACAGAGGGAGAGCTTTTCAAAGCAAGAAACCTTCACAGATGCTCCAAAATGAAAAGCTGAGAGCTCCCACCAGTGCAATCTGTTTCGGTGCGCTGGTGTAACTTGCTTGTTGTGTGCTTTGCTCTTCAATCGGGTGCTTATCTTCATATCTGCTGAGGGTGCATTTTGCCTTTCCCCTGGGATTAGAAATAGGTGTACTCTGCCCTGGGGTCATTGCACAGCCGTGCCCCCATGCTCTGCTGTACCCCACTTGCCTTTATTCTGCTCCCTGCTCCAAGCCTGGAGCCCCACTACTTGCGTTGGGTTGTGCCTGACACATACTGTCTGTTTAGAAGAACTCTTCCAAAATCAAAAGCAGACTCAAGGCTGGCTTTGGGGTTTTGCATTGTTTTTTCTGTTTCTTCTTTCCTTCTGTCCTGTGAGATGGGGTTTCATGACGTGCTACCGCTTTGCCCTGCCCTTAGCACAGAAAGGTGAATCTCACTGAAAATCCATTGCTGGGAGAGCGGCTCCCCAAGGGCTGGCTGGGCTGGGGTGAACCCTATGGCCATGAGATGCAGCACAACCTCTCAGTGCTACAAAAGGAGGAGGGATTTGACATTTTAGCCTGTGGCCATGAGCAATGTGGCCGCTGTCAGCCAGGAATAGCAGTGGAGCTAGAAAGGGTAACCCAGGCCACCGAGCAGTGCCCGGGGCAGGCAGCTCACCTGCTTCCGGAGAGCAATAAAAGCCAATTCCTATCATTTGTGAGAGTCCTGGCCAGCTCGTCCAGGCATATTCGTTCCCTTCCTCTAGCAATATTTATTTTAAAATTGCATTGTGTCTGACTCCTCAGTACTCTGGTGGTGTGCCCCATCCATTCAATCTGAAAAGAAGTAAAACCAACCCCTTCCACTGAATTTTTGCCTTCTATATTTTGGGAGCAAGTTACCAGCGGCCTTGAGGTCTTGAAGCTCTGGTAGCTGATGAAAAACACCATCAAAACAAAATCATGTTTTATACCAGAGAATAGATTTTAGGAAACTAAACTATGAAAAGCTAATTTGAACGCCACTGAAGTTGGTGGGAAAACTAGTAATATCAAGTGTAGAAGGATTTCACCTCAGGAAATACAATATTGATAAATGTACAGGGAATTTTCAAGGTTTCAAGATGAAAATTTCCAGTCAATGTTCATGAATATTGCTAAACAGATATTCTTTAAGTCATTAAAGTCTCTTCTTTCTTATGACTGGGAAATCCTAGACAAGGTGTATTGACTTCTCCAAATTAATGTTACATTAACAAGAAAAAAAAAAAAAGAAAGGAACAAACTCTTAAAACTAGGTTAACATCAGGAAAAAAAAAAACAAACAAAAACAAAGTCCAAACATATCCATTTGAATTCAATGTTTGGTCCAATGGTGTCTGTTACTTTAAGTTATTTTCTGTATATTTTGGGGAGCAGAGGGTTTTTTTAAATGGCTTTTCTAGAGAATTTCCCAACATATCATAGGTCAAAAGGCAAACAAAATAAAAGGCAAATTTGCCATAAATCATTTATTGCAAATACTTTGCTTAGTGAATGATGAACCAGAATAACAGAACAGATTTAGATCTTCTGCCCCTCTAGGTCATGATAAATTACTGTCTGCAGGTCCTTTCCCATTCTTCACCCATTCACATCTCCATAAAATGTCTTGAAAGGAAAGTGAGTAATAGCCCAAGTCCTGATGTCCAGGCACTGTCAAATGGATGGAGAAAAAAAAGCGACAAATGTAAATGTAAACTCTACACTGCTATGTAATAGTAGGGCATAATTTGCATAAATATTGTTTGCAAAGAGCAATTAGCACTTCATTTACATTCAGTGAAGTAGCAATTTGCACATTTTCAGGAAACAATTTCTTTACCCATATGTGCAAATTTTGTGCACTGCAATTGACATGCTAATAAAAAGATGTTAATAGACCAATTTTTTTTTACTTTATATCACAGTGTACTGAAATATTGATTCACTCTCCTGAAATATTGATTTGGTGGGCTATTTGTAAAACCAGAAAAATGCAGATTTGAATTTTTAAAACTTGCTTTTTAAAAAAAAAATCAGAATTAATTTCAGATGTCTGCAGTCTTCATGCTCTTTAAGTGGTATTTTAATGGGTATTTTTGTCAGAAAAATATAATAAACATTATTAAAAAACATTAGCAAATTCAGTCTCCTAATCTGCAATAACAATGAGTATATTTGCATATCGCAGTATAAAAATAATACAGTCCATTTTGTAGTGTCAATATAGCACTCAATTCTTCATTAAATGCTAATAAAAATATTTCACATTTATATAGCATTTTTTTCAGAACGCAGAAACTTCCTAGTTAAGAGACAAATTTTATACTTATTGGGGGTACAGAGCATTTTCTTAAACACCATGAATTTACATGGGAGCTGGTCAGGAAAAGAATAGCCCCGTGTCAACCAGCTATTGTCAATGGACGTTTCTGGCCTTTGCAGCAGAGGAAATTGATGTTAAGTGAATTTTTTAGACCTCCTACAACACGGTCACTAATGGTTGTTTTGTTTGTTGTGTTTCCTTCAATGTTTTGTCATTTCTATCATGACATGCATTTGAGGAGGGGTAGGGATCGAAGATCCCACAGAAGTTGAGTTGCACTGTGGTTGGTGGTTACTGAAGGAGTGGTAAGAAATCTTTTGGGCAAGATTATTGATTTTTGGAGTGTTGCATTTTTCCATTCTCAATCTCAGTTCCCCAGAAGGGACTATTTTTGCAGACTGTTAATTCTGAAGAGGGGTAGGCATTAGGATACAGCAGCAGAGAAGGATGCAGACAGACATGAATTCCCCTGCCAAGCAGGCTGGACACAGTCCGCCTCTGCTCTGCAAGCCATGTAACAACATGTCCTAGCTAGTAGGTCCTGCATCTTTTAGCAGGAGATTCTCAAATGAACATATTAGCTAAATTTGTCCTAGTTATGGCAAGCTCAGAGCACAGACAGAGTCAAATGGGTCTGTCTGTTACTGTCTGTATAGAGACAGTGTCAGTGGGGCATCCAAACATCACAAGGCACCTCTGAAAACCTTGCTCATAGTGTGCATTTTAGTAAAAGGCATTATTTGTCAATTGTTGATCAATCACAAGGAAAATGAATACCAAATATGACAAGAAACAGCAAAACCCCCCAAATCCCCTTTTTACATGCTTGTTAAAGCAATTGTTGCAATAATGAGCTTGTATTCCCTGTCTTTTCATCTCTGCCAGGAGATAAGGTATCACTATGGTTGCACCCAGGAGTGTGACATTCAGATCTGTTTTGATGTCTCATTATTGCTGTTGTTGTCTTTTTACTTTGCAAATCATAGATCTATATTTCATCTCCTATGTCAAGTATTCAAAGCTCTGCTTTGATCAATGTAAAATGCATGTGTCCCTAACACAAGGTGGGACCTCTGTTTGAACCTACAAAGTAGTTAATTTTGAACTCAAAATATGAATCTCTGATTTGCTAATCATTATTTTACTCTATTTTCATTTACCTTTTTTATTATTTTTTTTGTTTTGATAGCATCCTACAGAACCTTTGAGGACCTTGGCAATAATGCCGCATAATACAGCTGCATCTCAGCTGTGCAGCAACTTCTGGGGACCTCAGGTCTTACCCAAGCAGTGGCTGTTATCCTCCCTGTACAGCCCTTTAAATATAAAATCCACCACATCGTTGTTTTATAACTGATCCCTGTACATTACAAACAAATAACACCCTAATGAGAAGGGGAATAAATAGTTGAACCTTTAATGTTTCTAAAGCCTCAGAGGGACTACATTTTGCAAACACCTCATAACATTACAAGAGAGGCTAATAAGAGAGCGACAATGACACGCAATGTTTGGGAGTCCTCTGACCTTCAGAAAGCCCATGGGTTTATTGTTTTCAAAACCAAACAGATCTATCCAATTTTCTGTTGATTACCAATAACTAAATCCAGTGACAACAACAGATGCATACCCGACATCCATGCATGGGATACGCTGGGGTCAGCCAGTGTGTGTCAGGGCAGGTACTTTTAGCTTGGACTGAAATATAAAATGGAGCTGTGCAAAACCACTTGGTTTGTGCGGTTTCATGTGCTGAGTTGAAAACCACACCAAGCCAGGAATATGATGATCTGGGGCTCTTTTTTTTTAGTTATTTCCACTTCTTTCGCAGTAGCCTCGAGAGATGATGTACCAAGTCAGACCTCCTGCTGCCTGTAATTAGGTTAGTACCAGCGCCTTCAGCTGAGGAGCTGAGCTGAGGAACATTTGTCTCTATCTCACATATGAGCAATGTGACTAATGAGGCCACAATACACTCCGGAGCTATTTGAGGGCCATAGTCACCTTATTTCCCTCTAAGTCTTTGTGTCTGGTGTTTTATTGGGGCTGGCTCTCAGCTTTCACAGCTACCTGCCCAATGTGCATTTTGGTGGTGAGACTTTACTCAGGTTAACAGATCATATCTTTAGGATGCTAAGCGTGGGCTTGACATGATTATGTGGTGGAGAAGCCACAAGACCCTTGTACTTCACCCTTAATCTATGGCTCCAGAATCAGTTTAGGGCCACTTTCTCCCATTACAGATCCATTGTCCTATCCACAGGCAGTAGCAAAGCCCCATCTTAATGTTTTGCGTTCTTTTTTGCTCACTGCCTCATGAGAAGTAAACAGTCACCGTGAAGTTCCTCCTGTCTCCAGGAATTAAGGATGTGCCTCTCTGTCCTGATTTATTCACTTTTGAGACAGAGTTTAATTTTGCAAACCGGTGCTCTCCTTAGTCTTTGCATTTATTTTTGGCAGGAGCAGTTGCCTGCAGCGCAAGCACTGAAGACTAGCTCAGTGTTAATAGTTGTCAAGGAAAATGAAGAGGCTATTTCTCACATCAGACTTTCACCCTGCATGACAAATGCTAGTTTGAGCAGATTAAAAATCAATGCATGGTACAATACGTCACACATGAAGCAACCACATGTTATTAATTGGCATGCTACCCATTAGCTGCTCTTAGTACATGTTTATGTGAGTGGAACAGAAACTGGTAAAGACAGGTGAGTCAGAACCTCCTTTGGTATAAAGTAGTGCAGCAGTGTTGGAACTAATTGAGATACGCTGACTTGTAGCACCCAGTTACCTGGACAAGGGTTTGAGATGCTTTTTTTTTCTAAAATGTGATTCAACATACATTTAATTAGAATGAACAGCAGTGATACTCTGTGATATGTCTCCCCCTGCAACCTAAAACCTTTTTAATCACAATAACTCATTTAAAAACATGATGTGTTTTACAGAGGGATTTTTTTTTCTGCTTTTCAGCTGTCTTTGTGGTGGATCCTTGATTACTGACCTTGAGAATTTCCCAGGGAAATGACTCGATCTTAAGATACAAATTAGTTAGTGGCTGCACATAAAAATGGTTTTACAAAGAAAACCAAAACCAGCAAAGGCTGAAGTTCTTTTTCAAAATCATATTAGGGCTGGGCAATTTTTGAGTGATCTTCAGGAAAAAAAACCTGAGCATCATTTTCAAAAGGCTCAGAGTTGGAGCAGCAGTGTTGCAGGTGCTGGGCACCCCCTACACCAGGCTCTGGGTGCTGGACTCACTTCTGCAAAGTGTCGATCACCAGTAAAGGCCTGAGGATAAAACAGTTCAGAGGTTTTCCCCAAAATTGCTGCTAGATTTCTGCATGTCATAAAACACACCTTCCTGCAAGAGGTAGAAACAGAGAAGGGGATGTGGACAACACAAGGGACTTTGCTGTTGTGTGGCTGGTGACGCCACAACCTTACCTGCCGGTTCTGCTCGGTGCCTTTCATGCTACAGAGCAGGCAGGAGCATTAGAAAGAGGCACTTTAGCCATTTTATCGAGGGAAATAGTGCCTCCCAGTAATTCTCCAGGTAGAAAAAAGCAGTTGAAATAGAGCAGAACACTGCGACAAACTTTGTTATATGCACACAAGGGACTTTTGGAAGCTGAATGTCTGCAAGTACAGAAAGCACAGGCTCTGAAGTGCAGAGTTTTGAGCAGATCCAGCACGGTTCAGGTGCACAAGACCTCAGTGACTGCTTGCCTTCTGGATCTGGTGATATTGCAGTCTTTGGCAGTCACAGGTTAAGCTGCAGATGTAAGATATTGATGTAATATGTAATGATCCCATTTAATCTAAAGCAGGGCAGGGTTACATTTATCCTCAGGCTGGGTTTTGATTGCTCGGACTTCGTGGGTCCCTAATTTGCTGATCTCTCTTCTGTCTTCTTTTTCTCCCCTCATGCTTTTCTAACGTCTTTTTGGTGACAGAAGAAAATATACATTCACTCCTGAGGCTTGTTTTTTCGATGCAGTCTTCACCTGTGCAGAACCTGGGATCAGAGCCTTACTAGAGTTTGTCCTACCCTTGTCGTTACCTCTGTCCCCTTAAAAGAGTACAGGAAATGCAGGTGAGCAAATAATGTGCCATTTTGGGACCATGCCCCTTCTAGCTGTTATAGCTCTCACAGGCTGTAAGGTGCCGTGTGGAGTCTGACATGCACTAGTCACTCAGAGCTTAGGGTTAATGATGCTCTGAAAAGCTCAAGCATTTTTTTTTTTTAATTTATACTTTAGCCACAGCCTGGCTTTGTTCAGTTCAGAATGTGAATAGGTTCAAATACGTTTTTTTTTTCTTTGGGTATAAGAATACAAAGGTTATTGTATCTGGACACATTAATGACATTCTGTTGCTTCCTGATAACTGTTCGATTAATGTCTGTCAGCATGGCACCTTCTCTGCCCATAACCTCCTCACAGACAAGACAGCTTTCCTAGCAGACTGGAGATACTTTAAAAAAAATGCTTGCACAAAAAAACCCCAACCAAAAACAAAAAACCAAAATGTCAAGATGTTCCCAGATGAGATGCCCTGAGAGATTCATGACTCAGTAGTAGTGTGAAGAAATGCAGATATGACAGGTGGGTGACAGTTAGGTACTTTGTCTATAATCCCTCTGAACTAGTGGCAGACACCTTCTTAAAGACAGTCATTACCATGAGAAGCCTCTCCCAAAAAGTGGTACTTGCAGTAACTACCATAAGATGATATACCGGGTGCCTGGATCCTTTCTATTGGTTTCAGAGGACAAATATCATAGGTCAAGACTTGTGAAATAATTATAATGGATTAATATAATAAAAAAACAGACAAGAAAATCTGAATAAAATAGAGTCCAGAGCCTGGAGCTGGTTTGCTGCATTAAATAGGCAAACTGTATTTGCTAAACCATTTGGTAAAATGGGCTGAGGCAGCTGTTTGAGCTCAGGTAAATCACAGAGAAGCTGCCTTTGGGTGACTGAAGGGCTGGCTCAAAAGCAACCATTTGGACTGGTTTTCTCTGCCTAGAATACAGACATATTGCTCCCTGGGCATCCTTCTGCAGAGATACCACTGTGACTCTGTGTCTCCTCTCCAGAAATAAACAGCACATTACTGGTATCAAGATGGTAGCCACCTTCTAGACATGCAGCCATTATTTTTCTTGGACCACAGAAATGATATATCCAAGGTAAAATAAATATATAAATAAATAAAGTTGCTCACAAAAATGTTTTTGCCTGAATAATTAATTCCTCAGCAAATTTTCCCATAATAAAACATGTCCTAATGAGCTATCAGGAGGAGAGGAAATTCATCACTTACCTCACAAATATCAACTTGAGAGCACTGCTCATGTCAGAGAGCATAATTAATGACTTGAGAGGGAGCGTGGAGCAGCACAGCCAAAACCACAGTCCCCATCAGTCATTCCACATCAGTCCAACTCGTACAGTGTTACTTGATCTACAGAGGATTAGCCAGGCAACTAGAAGGAGATATGGGGCTGAAGGGAATACAGGCAAATACAGTACATCTGATCTTGATTTATCCAGGCTGGTTTTCTGCTTATCACTAAGGTGGCAATGGCAGTTGATCCTGGAGCCTGTTTTCATTTTTTGTGACTTTTTTTCAGACAAATAGAATTTACAAACTTTGGACTTCACCCTCCCTGATGTTGAGCAAGTCATCTTCAATCCCATGTCAGCACATGGTTCCCTTGGGGTTTCTTTCCTACAGGAGATGGGAGTTCAATTCCTGTGCAGAAAGCCCAGGTGGGTGTCCTGGAGTGGGCAAGCCCCTTCTGAGCTGTGGGCAGGAGGTCTGGGATGTTGTGTTAAAGGTGCTGTTGGTCATGGTGGGGCCATGCCCATCTCTTCTCTCTGTCCTGGGCAATTGTAAGCACTACTCCACTGGCTTCCTTCACAGTGCAAAAGAGACCAAATGCTGACCACACATCTGATCAAGTGGTAACCCCCTCCTAAAGATGTTTACAGAAGCCAAGCTATGGGGGGATGCTTTGGAGGAACAGCTCTCCCTACTTGGATGGCAAAGCTGAGACAGCAGGCTAGTTGTCAGCTATTGTAACGAGAACCTGAAATGGCCATAGTGGGTCAGACCAAAGGACCATCTCACCTGGGATCCAATCTCCAAGAACAGTGGCATCACCATTTAGCAGATACTTGGTTTAGGGAAGAATGGAGGATTCTGACAAATGCAGAGTGATCATTTTGTGGCTCTACTTTCTCAGCAACCTGCTGCCCAGGGACTTCCCAAGCTGAAGGTTACTTCCTCAGCTCTGTGTTTAGCAGCCCTTGATGGGCTTTTTTCCATTACTTTCTCTAATCTCTTTTTGAACTGATATTTATTTTTGGTCTCTGCAGTGTCTTGTGATGAGTGCCACAGAATAATTATGTGCTGTGTGAAATACGTACATCTTTTCCTCTGTTTTAAAATTTCTGCCTGACCTGTATATTTGATGTCCTCTCTTCCCTGTGATATGAGAAAGAATGAATAATCATTGACCTTGCCTTGCGCCTTTCTCCCCATTTCAACATTTTAAGGAAACTAAGCCTTTTTAAGTCTTCTTTGTAAAAGACCATCAAATTTACTCCACTAAAACAGCTGCATATTTCAGAGACCAAGTTCCAGCCTAGTGTAGGTTGTTTTTTTTTTTAGGATTTACATGAGAGAAGAGTATGAGAAATCCAGGCAGCTGCCAAATGAGTGACATCTGACAGGTTTGATTTCTACCTCTTTGCTCACTCCAATGTGTGGTCGCTCCATCTGACCAAGTACTGCGCTTCAGTAGCTGTCAGTCTCCTAAGTGCAGCTGTTTTACATGTCTGTTAACATTTGCAAATGCCTAACTGTATTTTCTGAAACTCTCCGATAAATGCTCGCTTGAGTTTGTTCATCAGCAAAGACAACTTTATATGTTCTACAAGTGACCCTCACGTTTCACCTCTGCAATAACCCTCCTGCAACAGAGCCTTGGGCTTGCTGGTGGTAAGATCTGAGCATTGGGCTTGCCTGAGGCAAAGCGCCCTTGGCATCTGCTGGCTCCTTCTGTGGACTCCAGTGTAAGCAATAACTGAGATTTTATGTTGGTGTTGACCTCCCAAGTTAACTTCAGAAAACATTATCTGGCAAATCTGATGTGTCAAGTTTCAAAGAAAAGAGTTTTCCAACTCAATCCAGGTCTGATTTCCTTCCAGATAAAGGACAAAACCCTTTGGGAACCCAGCACTTCTTGGAAGCAAGGTTAAGAGCAATAAACTTTCCTTCTTACTACCAGACTGAAATATCAGCGATATCTTTTCTGTTAGGAGTGCACCTCTATCCCCACAGGGTCAGGTCAGTGCTCTATAACTCATCTTGCAAAACTGAAATACAATTTTTAATGATCAGAGTTGGATAAGGATCAGAAAAATAGCCTGACACATTTCATATATGCTGACAAAAGTTTTTATTCAAGAAGCAGGGTCTGCACAAAAAATATTTTCCCTGTACAGATAGAGCAAGATTTCAAGATAAAATGTATTACAAATGATTTACAATGAAGCTGAATTAATGTCTTCTCTGAGAATAATCCCCCCAGCACCTGCCTCAGGACTGTATCTGTAACCTCTTAACAACATAGCAAAATGATTGTTTTCTTGCCCAATGGAAACACAAGCCTGAAATCCCATATGCATTATATTCGGGGCCCCAGTGCCTCATCTGCTCCTCTAAACACTACCCGGGAAGTGGCACAGTGCCTAAAATGAGCGGAAACAACCCTGGGATTAAGAAGTGATCTGAGAGCTGCAGTTGATCTCAGACTGGATACGGCTAGGAAATTGGATTAGGAAATGACTTACCTGGGACTGGAGATGAATTGAGGTGTCTGGTGTTGGAAAGAGGATTCATGTTTAGATGGAAAAATGAAATTGGGATTAAGGGGAAACTCTAACTTGGAGACAGTTTAATTTGGATTTTTGTGCAGGGTGGAGACTGAGCGCAAGCCGCATTCCCCTCTGATGCCTTTTGCTTTCTTCCATCCTGGCCATGCAGTTTTGGACCCTACAGCTCAGGAGATGATCTGATGTCTTTCCAAGAGTGGTGTGGGGCAGGGGGCTGGTCCCTGGTAGTGCCAAGCAGGGTGGATGCTCACCCCTGGGAACTGAGTGAGCAGTGACTGTCCCTGCCATGCACGTACCATTGCTGTGCTCATCCCTTCTCAGCTCAACGTCCAGCTGGAGCTTAGGGTTACTTTCTTTCACCTCTACTCTGCCTGCCAGCCAGGGGACAATGCAGGTAATCTGAACCCTGGGCAGCCCCTAACTGACACCAAGGCTCAACAAAAGTTCTTCCATTTCTGGTGAGCCCTTGCTGCCACTTGCAATATCTTGTTGGAGGGATGACCAGCTGGGCTAGGAACAAAACCACTCTGTCTGCAGGTCCTGGGGTGGCTGTGCACCCTGTCCCTTACGGCCACCATCCGAGGTTGGTGGCCAGATTTTTAGAAACTGGGACAAAAACTTGCTAGGATTGAGCAGCCAGGATGAAGCTGTATTTTTTTTTTTTTTTTCAGTGGAAGGTGCGTGTCACGGCCACCAACACAGGTGACGTCAGTGTCCTATGTCATTAGCAGGATACCCCACTGAGAGCCTTGTGGTACCCAGCCTTTCTGGGAAGGCACGGACTGATTTAACCCCCTGGGCGCCAGGGTGTATCAGCGGCCAGGTTTTCCCGAAGAAGAAGGATCCCCCACAACAGCTCTTCCTCTATGCCCGCCCCCGCAAGCCCTGAAGCCATCAGTAGGAGCAGCTCGGGCTGCGGGAGAGGCAGCAGCTGTGTCTGGAGGAGGCATTGCATCGCATTGCATTGCACTGCGCATCCTCCCTCCCCACCCCCTACTGCTGCAGGCTTCCTCCCTTCATCCCTCCATCCTCCCCCCCTCCCGCCCCTCATCCCTCCCTCCTGCATCCCTCCCTCCTGCATCCCTCCCTCCATCCCTCCCTCTGCCTGCGCAGAGCCGCGGACATGGCGCTCAGCAATTTCCTCTTTGCTCAGTGCATCTGCTATTTCCTGGCCTTCCTCTTCAGCTTCATCGTGGTGGTGCCGCTCTCCGAGAATGGCAACGACTTCCACGGTCGGTGCCTGCTCTTCACTGAGGGCATGTGGCTCAACGCCAACCTGACAGTGGAGAGACAACGCTTCACCGTGCAGGAGTGGGGGCCCAAGGCCGCCTGCCGCTTCAGCATCTTCACCGGGCTCCTCTCCCTGCTGCTGGCCACAGTGCAGGCCTGGAGGACCCTCTTCTTCCTCTGCAAAGGGCATGAGGAGTAAGTACCCCTGGGGAGGGCAGGGGGTGCCGATCCCTCCTGCAGGCTGGGGCAAGTGGGAGCAGCCTGAGGGTGAAGCACTGGGCTTTGCACCATCCAGATCATCCTGCTCCCCTGCAGGGGTTTGGGGTGAGGCAGTGTATTGCCTCTGTCTGTCTGCATACACACCAGGTACACCCCCACCTGTGTCCAGGGCCCTCTCCAGAGGATGCTCCCCTGCAGGGGTTTGGGTTGTGGGGCCAGATTCACCGCTATGCGCCCGCTGCCCTTTGGCAGTCTGGGAGAAGTGTCTGGCCAGCTCAGCTGTGGTGGGCATAGAGGGTGCTGGTGGCCATGGGGCGATGCTGGAGGCTGGGGCTTGCAGGTGCCTCCTGACCATGGTCCCACTACATGTCCTTCCCAGTATGGACACTGGGTGCCTGAAAAACCTTGAAACAACCTGGTTGTGTGGGGGGGGGGGCAGAAGGGAGCAGTTGGTGATCCCCCTCTATTTTTATTCTGCTTTTGTGATGGACATGTCAACTATAGCAGAGAACAACTATTGCTTGGTTATGACGCGAGAGCAATGCTGAGCACTCCCTGCAGCAGCTGTAGGGCTGCACTGGCAGCCAGTTACTGTGCTCAGACAAACCAAGGGGCATCAGACCCCAGCAGGAATAGTGAGAGGCTTGGTGGTCCAGGCAGCATCTTGGGAGAGCTGTGCCCTGTGCTCAGCTCACCAGTGTCCTGTCCTGCCACCTTGGGTAGAGACCCTGGCACAGGTAACCCAGTCTGCAGGTGCTACAGGGCCAGGGCCCTCCAAGCATCCATCTACACAGAGGTGGGAAGGCAGGAGCACGTACTGGTGGCTGGCTAGACTAGGAAAGCCATTTTCCCATGGTTTAGGGACCATGCCAAGGGTAAATCACTCGTGTCCAGGTCTATTTGGATTGGAGGTTTCTTGGGTCAGTGGCTGTTATGCACATCTGGGCTTGTACAAACCCCTGATGTTGGTAATATTGGGGACTGGGTAGCAGTGTTGTCTCTCTGGCTCTTTCCGACCGCTCTTAAGCTGCCTAATACTAAAGCATGCTATAGCAAGTATAGATCAGAAACTTATTTCCATATTAAAACTTACCTTACAAGATCTAAATATAACCATGGACTTCTTAATACATTTAAATTAGGCTTCCTCAGGTGATCAGACACGTATAGAGGATTAGTTGAATCCAGACATTTTTCAGTTTTGCAGTTCAGAACTAGTTAATTTTTGGAAGAAACCAGCAGTAAAAATCTTGTAATAATGAAATTTGTATCAGATGTTTGGCCTGATTCCAAATATGGCTATTTAGTTCAAAACTGTTTGGCAGGCCTCTGAAAATTGTCCCTTTAGGATCACTGCTGCTGGGTCAGCTCTGGAGTAAGTTGGCTTGAGGAAGTCAGGATTAGCACCCTATGCATCCTAGCAAGGTGGCCAGCCTTCATGTGCAATAGCTTCGAATGATTGCTGTCAGATAGTCAGGCCTGCTAAAAATCCTTCTGAACAGGGTCTCAGCACCCCTTGCCTCAGGGACAGACTGAGCTCGAATTGCCTGCAGGGGTAGGAAAAGCAAGTGCTGGCTGCCAGCCATGCTCTGGGCCTGGGACTGTTCAGCTCAGCTGAAAGGTAGAGGTACAGCTCAGATACTTCACTACTAGGATTGCAAAGAGACTTCTACCTTGAGACTTCTACTTAAGAATTTATCATTACAGGGCATCCACTCAATCTGGAATACATAGCCTGAAATTCTGATCTAAGCAAAAAAATAGGTGAGGTAGAAAGCTAAATTAGCACCGTTCTATACCAGGATGCCCTGGCCTGAGGAACCTCCAGCACACGATGATGGTTACTGTTTGCCTGGTGCAAATCAAGTGCAACACTCAGCTCTGCTTTGTTAGTGGGAGGTCTGATTCTGGACCTTGGCACCTCTTCTGTGCTGCAGGGTAGGAAGTAGAGGGAGGACTAGAGGTCCCGGGCTGGCGATGATCCACTGAATACACTGGCAACTGATCCTTTTCTAGAGTTGTTACTAATTTTGGTGTCAACTCTATTTTTATTCAGTGGACAGCTCAAGTCTTTTGTGCCTCTCAGGCCAGCATACCATGCTAAGGTGCACACGGTGGATACGGCTTTAGCAACACTTGGGATGAAATCTAGGCTAGGTGTGAAATCAGGGCAAGGACAGCGAACACGCAAAATCGTGGTGTGCTTGTACCAGCTCCCTCTGATATATGGGTGACCCTGGCACTCTGCGGAGGTGAGCTGATCTAGTCCACCAAGTCCCATGAAGTCAACGGATAAGGGTAGGATTCATCTCCACGTTCATCTAGAAGTCAGGTGTCCTGGCATCCAGCTCCCACTACAGTCTGTAAGGGCACTTCTGGAAGGTGGTTTATTTCGCTTCTTTTCTGTCAGCGTTGGGATGGGATGGGATGTGATGACTGTCACTTTGGAGAGCGCCTAGACAGCCCCTCTAAAGCCACATCAACCCAGAAACAAACATCCTAACCCCACTGGTAATTGTTTCCTCATCTCATTTTAAAGAAGTCCTCCTGAGGTCACATACGTCTCACCATGTATAACCTGTACAAATTAGGACTGACCAGCCCAGAACCTTCCCAGGATTCAAACACTGACTCAAAAAGCCTCTCGGCTTTTCATTTAATGAGCCACCAGGGAAGAGAAATGACTGGATATTTGTTCTCTGGGGTGAGTAGACCCCTTCTATCCTCAGCATATGACAGTGGCACTGGTGGGAAATTCATCGTATTCATCCTTATGACCTAACCTGAATAGGATGACCTGCCTCCTGGAGTTGCCAGTCTTTCTCCAACCTAGAGTAGATGTCCAGTTTTTAGATAATGAGACTTTCCAAGTGTCATCTAGAGCAGTTTCAAATAGTGAAGGACTTGGTCAGATGAATGAGAAAAGGATAAGAAAGTTTTCAATAACTAGAATTAAGGGGGAGAGTTAAGCAGCAAGATTGGAAGATGAGTAGACAATTCCTGGGCCTTATGGGACCACTGTAAGCATCCCACCCCCTACCACTCCAAACACTGCACATGCCTAGGGCTGGCCCTGGTTGGGCAAACTTAACGGAGCTGAAGTAAATTGACATTCAGCTGGCAGAAAGTACATACTGACACCAAAGACAGAGAAGTCCCAAGAGTAGCTGGCCTGCTCTGCAAATTGCCCATAAAACTGAGATTCGTGTCCTATGATGGCAGTACCTTGTGTTACATTGCCTAAAATGATTATAGCTATCAGTACTGTGTTGTTTTATTTTTAGTTTCCCTCTCCTAGGCAATTTTTGTCCCAATTATCACTTTAGTCATGAAATAATTTTAGCTCCAGTTACTATATAATTTAAGCTAATGACATTTATTTTAACAATGGTGATTTTCATCATTACAGCTAATGAAAGCCATGATGTGTATGAACAATCGCCACTTAGTATTTAGGATTTAAAGCCTCATCCTCTTATGGTGAAAAAAAAATCAAAAGCAAAAGCACTTACAAATGAAGATAATGTGACTCAAAATCATAATCCATAGTTTTTCAATGTATTAGGTGTTCTTAATTAAAGCAGATGTGTTTCAAATGGAAACTGATATCTTTGTGCCCAGTGTATGCTGCTTAGAGAGACTGCTGATGTTGTGTTTCAGCTGTTTATGAGTTACATTTTTCTTCCCTTTTATTGCAGCTCTTTCTTTTATGCCTTCCTGAATCTGCTGATCAGCGCCTTTGTGGTGTTTATCACATTTATTGCTAGCACTATAGTGAGTGTAGGATTTAACATGTGGTGTGATGCAATTACCGAAAAAGGAAGCATGCCAAATAGGTTAGTATTGAAGAATACATTTTCTTCCTTTTTTTTTCATATATGCACAAATGAACAGTGATGTTACAAACTGTAGTTATTATATGCAAGGTGAGCAAAGGGAAGAAGGCATTTGTAATGTGGAAATCCAGATTTTTTTTCATCTGGAACAAAACCAGCAAATAAAACTTTTTTTTTGCATTTAGTTCCTCACAAAGAAAAGTACGGTTTCCCTGGTGTTTCACAGTCTCTTTAAGAGTCAGGATCATAAGCAAAAGAAATCCATTAGTTTAGAAAATTTTATTTCCAAAGGAGATCTGGATTTGGAAATGCTGTAAGAATGGGGGGATTGTGGTCTTGTGAGCAGGGCAGAGGACTGGGAGTCACGGCTCCTGGCTTGCTGTCCTGGCAACCCGCTGCGTGAGAGCGGGCAAGTCACTCATCCTGCCTGTGCCACAACGCACCATCATCCAAAAACTGGTATAAAGATGCTGGCCTCAGCGGTGCTGTGGATGCCCTGAGAGCTGCAGAATGGAAAGTGTTTTGTAAGTGCAAAGTACAGATGGTTGGTGCTTTCTTACAGTGCACAAAATGTACAGCTCTTAAAATGGCCTACTGTATCCCACGATGCTTATGCTCCTTATAGGAAACATGATAAGTTGAGGTAGATTTTTTCCTATCAAACAAATAACAATGAAGAGAGAGGAAAAGGTGACATTTTATGTCATATGATATTGAATAGGCATACTATTTAAAGCATACATTTATATTGCACATTGTCATATGTTGTAAAATGCCATAGTAAATGTTCTGTTTAGGGCTGCAACGATTAATCGAATTATTCGAATATTCGGTTAAAAATTCAATTACAAATAACGTCTAATCGAATATTCGGATAAGAACCCAAGATGACCGACAGCACTGAAAAGGAGAGAGAAGAGGCTGCAGAAATCAACCAAGAGATAGAAAGACAACCTCAAAATCCTGGGATTTTTTTCACACCAGTAAAAGTCCAAGTTATTTGTAAAATCTGTAGGCAGCCTCTATCTTACCATCAGAGTATCGTCTCCTTGCTGGAGCATCTGAAACAAAAACACCCACACTATCCCTTCTTCTGAGGCTTTTCCTGATGAAGTCAAAAGGTAATGGAGGCTTATACACTTTGTTTCGTTGAGGGGTGAAGCAACCAAGCTGGGGTAATGCCAGATGTGTATATGTGGGAGGACTGGGGGTAGTGGGAGAAGAGGGTTTTAAGTATATTGTTGTCATAATAACTATTCCAGTTCCACTTACGGAAGATTGGTGTTATCACTTACATAATTATACATTTTTTTTTAAAAGAAAGTAATTACATGCCTCTCTTAGCCTAGTTTTAGAGAAGATTGGCAAGCAACCTGGTTACTGCAATGACTTGAATATCTTTTGATAGAACATGCTGTTATGACTGTTTGAAACGCATGTAAGATGTTGCTTCATGTTACGTTTGGTTTGCCTGTTTGGAGTCTCTGAAATAATTTTCTTTTTTCCCCTCCAAATGCCGTCCTTGGGTAGCTGTGAAGAATTACAGGATATAGATCTTGAACTGAACTTAGAAAACTCTGCTTTCTACGACCAGTTTGCTATTGCACAGGTAGGTCAGATTAGGTCATGGTTCTATTCCAGTTCATTTGCCATTTGCTCATTGATCTGGGATTGCTGGAGCTGAACTACTGTTCCTCTGAAATCAATGGGAGCGTTTCCACTGACTTCAACAAGTGCTGAATCAGGATGATAGTGATGGGCACATTTGCATTTTAAATTCAAAATAGGTAGTTTTGAATGAGGACATGTCAAAACCTGACTCTGCCACTGATCATGTTACTCGTGATGGAAAATTTATTGTTTCTCCAAAGTATGAGCTCTGCAAAAGTTGCAACACTGGTGTCCTGGAGCTCTTCATTGCTGTTTAGAATAATGTCTGACCTGCACCAGATTATGGGGCTATTAACTTTGCCTTCCGTGAATTTGTCTGAGATCCCCTGAGCCCATATAAATGTCAGGCCACTGAAAATAATTAAAGATTACTGTCATTTACATAGGGCTGTTTTCTGATGAATCTTTGAGAATTAGACCTCGAAGGCTGTCAGACCTTTCTATTGAATATGCTAGCTCTAAGTCAACAAAGTCAGTGAACACTGGGACTTGAGTACTTGCTTGTGTAAGCACATATTAGTTCTGCAAGGAGGATAGCCCCATCCATGCCAGGCTGCACCCATACACATACTTCTTATGTTGTCCCACATGGGAAGAGGCAATAGCTTGTCTGGGGCACTGCTTGAAGGTAACCGTGCCTCTTGGACACAAGATAGTTTCGTGCCTTTGTTGCCAGAACTGGCATCTAGACACCCAGCTCAGACATATCTGCATGTAGGACAGAAATATGCCATGAAAGTGACCCCTTTCTATGATGTTAGCCAAAGGCCAGGCTGTATTTTGTAGCAGATTTTGCCATTAGCTCCTTATCTGCCAGCTAGTGGGATGGTAGCAGAAGTAAACCTGTTATCAGTCTGTAGCTTTGAGTTCATGGGAACTAAATGTCCATGTCCACCTTGTGAGCTTCCAGTTCTTTAGATATGGTGATATAAAGCCAAATTAATATCTCTTATTTCCAAGGTTTGTAGAATAACTCAAAAATGTTCTTTACTGGTGAACTGAGATAATTGTAAGTATGGGCAGAAATACTTAAGAGAATTTCCAAAGTGCATAATATATATAGGAACATAAAGTCCCTTTAAAAAATAGTGGCCCTTGCTTATCTAAATTGGCTATTAGAGTAAACAGCTGTATTACTGTCTGGAAGTGTTTAAATTGCTGTGTTTTTTTAATTAAAAATGCAGTATGTCAAAACTGAAATACAGGGATTCAATTAATGTTTCTTTGCTAAAGGCATCACAGAATTAAAATGGAATTTCTGCCAGAAAGCTGTACTGCAAATGAGCCTCCTCTGAGGCAGGGAGGCCAGCATTCAAGTACTTGTACCAATCAAAGTGTAATTATTTCTATGAAGTTAAGCAAGAGAGACTGACAAGTTAGTGATGGAACGTATTGCAGATCTGAGGCAACTTGGATGGATTGGAGTGGGTTTCTCTTGCTGTCTGAGTTCATGTTAATGTGAATCAGTTACCCCAGGGTGTAACAGTTCAATTGGTAAGATTTTCTCAACAATATTTTGTACAGAAGTACCTTAAAATTTATACTTCTCCAGGGGTAGGGGGAGGCCCGAAGGACTTGGGAAGAAAATTTTGGAAAAATGTCTTAAAACATGTTGCAGTTCTAAAGTAACAAAAGTGAAATAATCCCAAGAATTTTGGGCTGGCCAGAATGTCAGATATGGGAAGTTCAATGGATGCACCTGGATGATACAGATTTCTTTTTTTCATTATTGTACTTAGTGCATTTTTGCTTCAGTTTTTCTAGTACATAAAGAGTTTTTCCTTTTAAGCTAGGAATAACTTGACAGAGTTGAGGAACAGTGGGGCCAGGACCTCGCTGGGTGCCACTTGGTGTGCCTCCATGGGTTTTGGTCCAGCTGAGATTTTGATATTCACCTGGACAGTTGATTTTGTTTTTACAATACAGTACTGATCTCTTTATCACTTCTTTTCTTCTCTAGTTTGGTCTCTGGGCTGCCTGGCTGACTTGGCTGGGAATTACCATTCTGGCTTTCCTGAAGGTTTATCACAACTACAGACAGGAGGACCTGCTAGATAGTCTGATCCATGAGAAGGAGCTGTTGCTGGGAAGATCCTCTTCACGAACCTCTTTGCAAGATGAGAAAAGTGGCATGATCTAAAGTGTAAGCAAATTTCCAGGGCAGGATCTAGATTTTATGATTCAGTAGTGTGAGCTGAAGTTGAGTCAGGGTATTGAGTGTGTGAGATCTTTTCTTTCCTGAAAGGAGATATACTTGTGAATCACCCACTTCCTCCATGAGAAATTGTTGGCAGAAATACTTATATTAGGATGCAGAGAATGAATGGCCCCATGTGCCATTGGCACAGCAAACTTTCTGTCCTGTGAAGGCACAATCATCTAACCTGCTCTTGCTAGCAGAGCTCCTACATGCTATCACTGGCTTTTGGGGGAGGGGTCATTTTTGAGGACTGTGCTGGCAAGACCAGGCTACAGAGTCTAGGCTATTTCTTCAAACTATTCTGCAACAACGGTTGTAACTGGGGCTGTGTCCAGTTCTTCTTCTCTCCCTCTCCTCCCTTTTGCCAGTAAAGCTGTCCCTATTCTCACTTTATTCTGGGTAATTGCAGCTCTGGTCCAGGTACAGACTCTCACTGTCTCTGCTTTTGCTATGTACGGATGCAGTGCTGATGAACCTGTTGCTCCTGCTCTGATTTTGAGTTCACTTAGAACATGAGACCTGTGTTCCAGACTTGATATTTAATATTGGACAGTGTTAATGAATTTCATGAAACCACTATATTATTACAGTATCTGTCAAAAACTGTGTATCATTTAGAAGGATGGTGGAGAATTTTTGTGGTTTTGTTTCTTCTTAGATTTTGGCATGACCAACATTTATTATGACTCCTGAAGTGTAGTGTAGCTAGCAATCGCTGAAGCTTGCATACTAAGAAATTAGGCTAAATAGGTAGTATTAATGCTTGTGCATTTATAAATGTAACTTGGTCCCTAACATTGTATACTACTCAGTTTTGAGTATTAGAATTTACTTGTGATTTTTATTTCATATAGGGTATGCAAAATGACTGTAAACATTTGCATTGTAGGTATCTATATATCTGTAAACATAGCAAGGAGCTCAAACAGCTGAGTTATTTTATAGGTAGTTCAGTGTTGAATGGGTCCGTTCTCCCCACTCATGGGCAGGAGTTCCAGGGCTGATGAATTTTGCTGTGAAAAGGGAGAAGAACTGTTATTTTCGCAAAGCTCACTAGTAACTTTGTTGTTGCGTTCAGTTTTGCTTGGTCAGTGCTTCAACAAATAAAGTGGATGGTTGAGATGAGAAGTAGATCCGATAATTAAGGAGAGTCACTCCGATGAGTGTGGGATTTGCATGGTAGAGAAGTAAAGTTGTACTACAATTAGGCAGCTATCCCTGGGTACATATTACACAGAAGACCCCGATTCAGCAGAAAACTTAGGTAAGCAGTTCAGTTTAGGTTGCAGAAAAATTTTTGTGAGTACACAGACACTGCCTGCGACAGCTGTTTTTGAGTTGAGACTCAAATTATCGCAACACAAGTGCAAACCATGCATATCTATATTGCCTGTTAAATAAGAAGGTTGGGGAGAGAAGACAGCAGGTTTCTACCCCATCAGAGCTCAAGCCTGGGGCTAGCACAACCATATAGATTTACTGGTGTCTTCTGGGGACTGTCAGGTGCTTGAAGTTAAGTACCTGCTTAAGTGTTTGGTTGAAACAGAATTTGAAGTAATAAAAAAATCCTTGAATTTGTAAGCATTTAGGGCATAAAACCTAACATTACATTTAAGAGCCAAATTGTTCTCATAGATTTAGGGAAAAAAACCCTCCATGGACTGTAAGCAGTGAGCTGGTCCTGTGAACATAGCTTACAGCCCCAGTTGGCCACAGCTGTCTGTAGAGAGATCATGTTTTTCGATCTGATTTCTGCCCACAAGGGAATGCAATTCCTTTGAAAGCTTAGAGCGGAGGCTTTTTTGTAGTTGTGAACTGATGTCAGAGGAGGAGTTCCTGAAGAGAGAATCAGAGATCAAGTTATTTAATACCAATTTAAAATTCAGAGATCAGGACTGATGGAGTGCTTTTTTTTTTATTAATTTGGTCTAATAAGAGACACGTTCTTGAAAGTACCTAAGCCCTTTGCCAGGGCATGACCTTCCCCTTCATACCTTGAAGAAGAGCTTGGGTCCTGAAAGTTAGCCTGCTTCCTATGTTTCCCCAGTTGTTTCTCCAACTGTAAAAGACACTACTTCTCCTTTCAGTCTCACTGGATTCAGCAATGAGACTCTCCCCACAAATTATTTCAGTGCATGCCTTACTCCTCACGTGGAACCATGCTGTTGCTGTGTATAATATATTTTATGTATGTGCCAAATCAGGCTTAGGCTGAAGTAACGTGTAGGTTTGGACCATCATTCCGGATCTTGCCTCGGGGTTTGAAGAACCAGGAGGTAGAAGATAGTAAGTGTCCCCTCCTCATCCTTGCTCTGAGATACCAGGGCTCAAGCCTTGTCTCTGGTTCTGAGGAGGAAGAAGGTGCTGCTCATCAGTGAGGCTGTCTAGAGCTCATGCTCTCTTCTACCTATCTTTTCTCTTGTCTTGGGGTCTTCTCCTCCTTTCCCCTTCCATGAGAAGCAGCAAACACTGGTCCTGGGGTTTATACTTTTGTTGACTTTTGTGGTCAACAATTTCAGTAACAATTGTCACCCTGACACTATCTCCCTGACACTATCTTCATTGTTCAATAGACAAATTTAGGCAATTTGCAAATAGACAAATTGCTCAATAGAAAAAAAGTGGGATCTTTAAAGCACCTGGGGCAGCCAGGATCCCACCTCAAAGTAAAAGTCAATAGGAGTGAAAAACCTCACTTCAGCCTTTGGAAAGTCCAGCCCAACACAAGTACATGTACAGACTCACCTATTAACTTTGGCTTCAAAGCTTAGCCTCTCATTCATTTACCTGGGTGAATTCTTCTAGCCCCAGTTGCATTTCAGTGCCTATGAAGCAAGCATCTTGGCTGTTGGAGTTGGTATGTAAACTGAAAAGAGGCTGAGGCTCTCCTTTGAGTCCCACATGCATCTCAGTCTCTTTTCCCCAGCTTCCCTCACTTGACCAGGTGGGGTGAGGCTGGCACGCAGCTTGCAAGCATCAGTGATGCTTAAAAGCAAAGCTAGTTTTGAAGGGAGCCTCTGGGCAGTTGAGAAGGCAGAGCATGCAGAGAGAAGCTCTCTGGCTGACTTGAGGGAAGGAAGGGTATCGTGGAAGGCTCAGTTATTGGACCTGCTTGGTCTTTTTTGTTTTCATTTATCTTTCTGCAACCTCTTCACCTAAAGCTTGGACACTCAGGCCAACCTGGTGACGCCAAGCTGAAAATGTGTTAGAATGGTGGTACTATTTGTACACACTTACATACCCATGCTCTCTGTCACACACATCTCTCTCTTGAACATTTCTGACCTCTCCTTTTAGTCATCCATTGCAAACCAGCGCAGAGTGTGGCTGTAGGAGTTTCTCTGAGTCAAATGTTGCATTTCTCTGATATTTCAATGCCTTCTTTAATTTGCCGTCTCCAAAAGCGGGCCTCTGGAAACACTCTAGCAAGAGATATATTCAAAGAACTAGAACCTTGTGTGGTATTTATACTTCTATTTATTTATTGTCACATCGTGGAAGGGGAAAAAGTTTTGTGGCCTTTGCCCATGAAGCCCCTCCTGCTGCTGCCCATCATAAAGCTGTGAGCCATTCTGGTGAAGAATGTGGGATGCAGTTGTTTAGTCACTGTGTTCCCTGTGATGCTAAAACCACAGTCAAAAGATCTCTGTTTTGGCCTGTGAAAATTGCTAGTAACGCAGGGAGAGCCTTACTTGGTCAAATGCAACTGTATTCTGCTGTCTGAGGCACCAGGGTGTTGCCACACAATTATTCTGTTATATTGAATATATTCCCCACATCCTGGCTACCATCTGTGGTTAATTTCCCTGCCAATTCCCTGCCAGCAGTCCATGCTAGGTTAGAAAAATCTGAGCTAACAAGTGTCGTCTGAGCTTTTAGATCAATGCTGTTCATTATTATTTTTATAATGGAGAAACAATTGAAGCCATTTTTTGGAACAGAATTTCCTCACAAGGGCACAAATTCTCATAACTCCTTATCCCACTAATTCATGAGGCATCTTTCAGCTGTGAACTTTCAATAGGAATCACAAAAATAAGAGCATGATGATTTACTTTAAAAAGTGAAGGACACATGCGTGCTATGGCAATTTTTCTATGGTCCCTTAGAAAACTGGTTGTTATAATAACCAGTGATGGATGCTTGAGTACACGGACCTTGTCATGAAAGCATTCACTGTCAGGAGGTGGTGTATGTGTGTATGTACAATGTACACAGATATATGCCAGAAATAATTCCAATGCTCTTCTGTGATATGGCGATAGGCTCTTCTCTTAACAGGCAGCTTAGGTCGGAGTAGTTGTTAGGTTGCCTTAACTTTCTACACTGCCTTTTTCTTACTTAGTATTAGGATCTGTGCGATGATACAGAGGTTATGATACCCAGAGGTGGATGTGGATGTGATGTGAGCAGAGTAGGAAAGCACTGGCCAGTGCACAACTTCCAAAGGGCTGAGATGGGTTTCTAATGGGGGTTTGCAGATGTTTGAACTCCTCCCCTGTCTCTGGGTAATGTCCTGATGTTAGCTGTATTAGTCCTGTTAGGAACAGAGAGTCACATTTCGCTTCAAGGTCTTCCCTCACCAACACGAAACACTGTTGATTTAATCTATGTAGTATTCAGGATGGAAGCAGAGCTACAAGGAACAGGAGCACACACTTTACAGTTATATTGCATGAACAAGGGGTACTTTTCCCCCGATTCAGGAATTCTGCACCATGGACTCCTAAATGACCAGTGACCCTGGCATGAATATGGTCCTGTTATTAATTAATTTAAAATACAGACTTGCAGGTGACAAACAAGATATTTTGATAGGAGTGTCAATCCTTTGGTTGCCAAACCATGCTCTTCTGCAACACAGTACAATATTCTGGCTCAGAACAGCCAGCATGTCTTTTTGTAAACATTTATTTGCTGTTAGAAAAGATAAGGTGACAAAGGGGAAAAAAGATGTATTCATAATACAGTTATTTAGTAGCGGGAGTTTAGATGGAAGAATTCATTTGAAAACTTATTTATTGTCTTAATGGTTGAAGAAACTCAAGCAGATCTTTGGTGTAGCAAGTTAGTGTGTAGTTCTTGAGGGACAGAAGTCCTAAGCTGATTCATGATGTCTGAGAATCTAACCAATCTAACACTCTGCATTTAAAATAACCTGAAAACTCCTCTTAAGAAAGCACATACACTTGCCCTGTTTCTTCTAAATCCCCAATGTAAATAGGAGGTTAGAATGCCCTAGGCTGTGTTATTCTCTGAAATGGAGAGCTAGACTGGACAAACTGATTCCTGGTTTGAGGGCTTTGGGGTTTCTTGGTGCAATGGCTGCTGCATGTGAAATGCATGACCGGTTGAGAGAGGACACTCAGAATTCCCCTGGACACCTGAAGGCTCTCATCAGTGAGATACAACACCATGCTTCACCATCATTTGTCCTCCAGAATCTTTTAGTCTTTGTTGCATATTGGTCCAGCCTCAATTGTTCGCACCTCATGCAGCTTAGCCCTTAGGTTGATGGTTGGAGAACATCTCCTGATGGGGGATGTGCATAGGAGTCTCTTCAGGCTGATCTGGGTGCAGAACGCGGGGTCCCCTTGCTCAGAAGTGTGAGCCACAGGCCATTGTACAGGCTTTATGCTGGAAACAGGGTTTCCACACAACCTCAAATCACACATCGATCTACTTGATGGGTCTCAGAAAATGCAATATCAAATGTGCAAATTCAGAACGGATGCCAGCTGCAAACTGTTCAGTGCAAGAAAGTACATACAAACCTCGTGTTTGGGTGAATGTGGCTTTTATCATCTCCCTTCTCCAAAGCCCCCCACCTCAAACATATTGCATGTAAAATCACTTTTACTATTTAAATGATAAATTTAACAAAGATCCAGACAGTAATTCATACTGGCAAGACGTACAGTATTTTGTGACAAGCCAGTCTGGGTTTTGACAAAACTTCTGTCTTTTCTTCTAAATCAATGGCCTGGGTGTGAACATCCTTGAGCTAATGGGAATCCTGTCTGTATCCAGATCCTAAATTTGTGCCTCGGACCATTTCCTTTGCTGATGGAAATAGCCCATTTTTATCTCATTGGAATGTTTGCTTTGGAGACCACGAATGTCCTTTCCTTATGCTTAGGCAATCTGGGAAGAGAGGCAGGTTTTGCCTGGCTAGTTTCCACAGCTGCATGCAGTGAGAAAAGGCTCATACAGGTTCATGAGCACTGAAATTGTTTTAGAATTATTTCTGTTCATGGTCCTAATGCCTTGAAGTACATTTTTCTATTTTTGTCTTCCATAAGAAAGAGGAAACTTAACCTGATCTGTATTTTAATATGCACAAATACACATATAAGAGATTTTTGTGGGTTTTTTTGAGGTGACAAAATTTCACTCAATAATTTATGAATCTAACAACTGTGTAGAAGACAGCACTTTGACGTACTCTTGACATAGAAGGCAAAAACACAACCTCACTCTCTCAGAAAACTTAACATTTCTTTCTGAGAGGTTAGACGGCAATTTACTTAATATATAGCAAGTACTGCTTACTTCAATGCAGGCATGTAATTGATAGCATCTTTCGTTTCTGTTGTTGGGAAGAGTATTTACATAGCAATGCTTTGTCTTTAGTTTCTTTTGTCCATGCCAAAGAGTGTAATTGAACTGCCATTGCAAACTTAGATTAACGTGAATGTATTCACCTGAGTGCTTAAACTTTTCTACCTCTCATAGCTGCTATAACTACTATAAGTGCTTGAACTGTTATTGCACACAATAGTCAAAAAAAATTAATCCATTTGAGAATCTAAATCCTATTTTTACAGATAGCTAAAAGATTTAGGATTTAACTCATTAACTTCCTGCCAGGTTCTTGTTCCTAAAAAGTGGGCATAGGCACCCAAGAAGGGCTGTGTGAATAGCCCTTTTGATTGGTCAAATAGCGCCTTTTTTTTTTCTTTTTTTTTTACCTCACCAAAACAAAAAGCCAGCAACTGTGATTTGTTGGACATGGAAGGTTATATGTTACCTGAAAATCTGCATTTCACAAGGGTGGAAGAAAGCAATGAGCTACTTGTTAAAATGCCTGTAACAGTCCTTCCCTAGCCCTCCCTGCTGGCAGGTAACTGTGAGGCACAGGTTTAATCTCCCTCTCTGCCTTGGGAGACACAAGCCTCCATCTCCATGGCAAATGCTTCCACAGTGGTGTTATCCTGGATCCCCCTCAAATCCTCCTGCTGGAGCTTTTCTACATGGCTTGAAATTCCTAATTCCTGCTGGTTCTGGTGTTTATCAAGGAGACAAAGTACTTGGCAGGAAGAGCTGCTTGCTGAAATAGCTTGAATTATTTGTATATGATGGAAACCCAATTTGAGAAGTTTTTGTTCCCCCTTTCCACTTGACTATATCGTAAAGTGAGGGTTGAGACAACCTGCCAGGAGGTGGGAACAAAGAGTCATCATTGCTGTTGACCCCTTGGATGATTTCTCACACAAGTGAGTAAACAGTTGTGTGGCAAAACTGCTCTTTTATCTACTTTTTTCCCCCTCGTTTCCCCCCAGATTTGGGCAAGTTTGACTCCAGTTTATATACAGATTCTGAAGAGTATTTATGAATGTGAGAGAAATTGCAGCTCCTATGGCAAACTTTATACATTTGTCAAAAAATAAGAAAAAGTGTGGCAGATTTTTCCTGTTCTCACTCGGGCTCTCTGGGGTATGACGCCAAACCCTTCCCTTTACATAAACCAGGCCTGATTCAGGTGACGTATTGCTCTAGGAGGTGCCCAAGGCTGGTGCCATCAGTCCCTTGAGGAACCTGGTGGAGTTAGATGAGTGCTATGTTAAACCATAGATTTTAAGGTGGGAAAATGTTTGAAAAACATCTGTCATGGTATCCCACATAACACAGTCCAGAGCTCTTCCCCCACTCACTCCTGCAGCAGAGGGAATTATCATTCCCTGTTAACACTGTGAAGTCCAGCAGTTTGTGTCTGAAACAGAGCACATCTTCCAGCAACACACTGGATCTTCATTTAATCAGTTAACCCTTTCCACTTTCTAGGCTGCTCCAACAGTTTTAACTGTCATTGTTAAAGTAGTGTTCAACACTTGACTTTAAAAGGTGCTAGCAGTCTCCTTATTAAACCACAGTCTTCCAGAGTTGCAAGTATTTTGCTAAATGATGCCAAGAAGCTCTGTGCTGAACAGTATCCTCCCAGGGGGAAGACCAATGCACTGGGGTCCACAGCCAGTACAGACTGATGGCATCAGAGCAATTCTGGTCAAATACTCTCTGAATAAAACTATTGCTATTTTTCAGCCCGAGCTACACAATTGAGAAATCAATATATTGTGATCTGAAGTACACTCCTAAGAGGTTTTTGAAGGTTTATAAACAAAAAACCCCACCACCAACAAAAATCAACAGTTCCACTGGCATCTGCTTCCCCTGGATCCTTTCATCTCCAAAAACATTCTTGCAAACTTCAGAGAATTTTATTGCCACCAAGCTGATCAGGCCTTATTTCTCATGTCTCTTCCTACTGGGGACAAGGACTGCTGAGGGGGACAGGAGAAAGCCATAAACCAGAATAGAATAGGTAGTGGGGAGAACTGTTAGTGCATTTGCTATGAGGGATTTCGGCTTTCAGGCTGTGATGTGAGGGATCCAGCATGGCAGTGCCTGTGCTGGCAGTGCTGGCACCAATTTCAACCTTTGCTCAGCCTGTTCAGTCTCAGCCTGCTCATGTGGCTTCACAAACTGCAGAGAACCTCCTTGAAGTATGTGTTTGCCTAAACTGAGCTTCTGGAGAGAGCCACCTGTGTCAGCTGTGCAGATATCTAGTGTAAAGGTGCTGGCATTGCCACCACGTTTGGAGGGGCTGCTTTGGAAACCTCTTCCTTTCACGCTGGCAGATCCAGGTACCCTACAGCTGGCTCTTTGCCCCGTGCAGCTTGTGGCTTGTGTGGGGAAGGAAAGATTGTGCCCAAATCTCTGTAGAGTTGCCATTTTTGAAAGGAGCTCATTAACACCCATAGTTTTAAAAGGTTTGGGGTTTTTGTGTGGTACCACCTGCAAAGACCTGAAGCAGATCTTTCTTGCTTGTAAGTCAGTGCAGAGCCTGAAAGCATTTCAGCCTCTCTGAAATGGATGTCTTGTGACTTACGCATTCATAAGCTATTGTCTTTTCTTATAGCCACACGGGAAAAGCTTTATAAGAGTCTAGATTAACTGTTGTGTTATGCTGCTAGAGGTCCTCGCGTAATGGGTATTTGGGGACAAAACTGAACACTGTTTCATAATTTGTTTAACCACTGAAATCAGTAGAGGGGCAGATCCTTCGCTGGTGTATATAGCTTAGCTTTGTGAGCCATGCTGGAGCCCCGCCAGTCCACACAAGCTGAGGGTAGAGCCTGGTCTGTTTTGAATATTCTCTCTCTTGATTTGTATGGTCTTTTGCAGTGTAATGACTGCTGATTTGGAGCTTTAATTGCATGCATTTGACAGAAACAGAATTGGAGTGAGGTTTATTATTGTTTTGATACAGTCTCAAAAGGAAAGCTTTTTACTAGCATTTTAATACGGCTCTTTGTAAACACTGAGCAAATAAAAATTCTGAGTCCAATCCTTCTGCTAATGGAGTCACTGACAAAGTTTCCTTTGGCTTTAGTAGGAGCTGGACTGGATTCAGTATAAATGATACACTCCAGTGTTACTGATAATGAGTTAACGTGTTTTATATATTGATGCTTTTTGCTGGACAGTGCATTGGCTTTTTATGATTTGGTGATATATACAAATAAATTATTTGAAAAGTCAATATTTCTGTGCCTGTTTTTTGAAGGTGAATTTGAATTGTTACAATGTAAGACAAAAAATTGTTCTCAAAGTCAATGGTACCATCTTAGTTCGTGTACTCATTCCCCAGCATCTGCATGCCACAGCTTGTATAGTCAAGGATATAGCCAGCCATCCTAAGCTGCCTGAGCCCTTCTGGTACCATCTTCCAACAGTGAACCCTAATGCCGTAGGAGGCAAAGAGAAGATGCTCCCATGTCATCATGCAGCTGAAAGGCAACTTGTTACCAAATGTAAAGGGGGACCACAGGCTGCACGGGCAGGTTCATTTTCTAAATGCCAGCTGGTTAATTTTCTTCATGTAGCATCAGCCTTTCCCTTCAGAGGTGGGCCTAAAGGTTCCCAACAGCTTTCCTGGAGCAAGGAATTAATAAGAAATAAGTCCACACTATTATCTTAGATGTTTCTGAGTTATTCCTTAGGGCAGCTGGTAATACTCTTTTTCTAGTCACATGCTGCAGCCCTTCTGCTTGCTTCTAAGTGGCAAAAGGCAGAAATGACAATTCAAATTGCTGCTATGGGCTTCTCCTGCTCCATTAACTTGTTTCCAGACTAGCAGGGTTTGGAGAGATGAAAGGAGGGAGTGGGACTAGAAACAGTCTTTAAGGCTACCTTTTACCAGTGCTAATGCCGAGTGCATTAAGAGGTTAATGTAAAAAAAGTTAGTGTCATCTCACTGTGTCCTTTTCTATCTCCTCTAATCGTATGGGTATGGATACACCTGCTAGTGCAATCAGGTGCTGTTGATGTCGTGAGCCTGCCTGAAGAGAGTGTTGGCAGCTGCCCTCTGTTCCTGCTGCAGGAATGTACTGGGGACTGCCAAAACACTTATCCCGTACTGTTGTGATCTGTTGGTTTCTGTTGTGCATTAATTTAATACCCATTGCATAAGGGATATTAGGCAGCACTTCTACCCTTAGGCCCTGTCACTAGCCCATTTTCACGCACCGACCTCATTCTACTCTCTTCTGTCCCTTTGAGTCTTGCCACCCTAGACACTGCTCCTGGGAAGACCACTTATTTGCTGTCTGCTTCAAAAATTGCTGCAAGATCCCTGTCCTCCATCACTTCTCTTTCAGTCTTTTAAAGCAAAAGCATGACCATTTCCAAGCTGGATTAAATAATTGCTCAGAGCTGGTTGGCTTCAGGACTCTTGACTTCTGAAGTGATTCACTGCACTGGCACCAGCGTGAATTCAGGTGAGCATCTTGACCATTTGTAATAAATTATGTACTCCTCTTTTTTTTACCTCTTTATGGGCAATTCTCTGGAGTTGTACGGAAGGGAAATATTGCCCAGCATGGCCTGCAAGGGAAATATTACCCAACACAGCCAATTTTGTGCACTTTAGAGCTCCTATCAGCTCTTCCAAACTCATGGACTCACAAAGATGTCACACCTAGAAAAACGTCATTGAACAAAAATAAGGAGAAACCTTGTCCAGCTCGCAGTAGTGAGGATAGATCAGTGATGGATAAAGAACAGAAAGAAGGGGCAAGGTGGGAAAAGGCGGGGTGTGTGTGTGTGTGTGTGTGTGTGTAAGCAGAATGGATGAATGGGAAAAGAGCTTCAGTGTGAGAAGGAAATAAAACAAGATCACAGTGAAGCTGTGCAGCAATAATTAAATGCAGGCCCAGGAGCTGGGATTTTTGCTCCTGTTCCCAGCCTTCTTAGTGACCTGCTTCATTCACTTGCACAGATGCTTTGGCTTTCTCAGCTTCAGTTTCTTTACCTGCAAAATGCCACCACTCTCCCAGGGATGGGATTTAGCTTTTATTTATTCCAAACATTCTGGCTTTGTAGCAAATTTGTTTTGGCTTTCTGCAGCCTGCCACATGTCTGACCGATGGCAGTAAACAATCCTGACCTGGGAGGCCTTGCAAGGCCATGGCGAGTCCTCAACACATAACACAAGTGCTGCTTTTGCCCACGTCCAAAACTGTCCCAACCAGAGCCTAGGCAGAAGCCAAGAATAGCTGTTCCTCTGCTTAATTTCCCTGACAGCCCAGATGTGATAGCCATTCTCACTTGCACTGATAAATTTGGGCCTCATCAAGGAGAACGTGGTCTTTTTCCATTTAAAGCAGACCCGCGGGAAAGGTGGTCCCATGCCCATCTCCTGGGGAGCCGTGCAGGGAGGTGAGCACACATACGGATTTCAAACTGCCTCTGCATCTTCCCTCACAGCCCTAAGAGGAGTTCCGGTTTTACTTTAACCATTTGGCTTGTTTTAAAGTTATGGAAACCAGGTTGCTAACATACTGGAAGGGTTCACTCTACTGCTTTTGCTCGTCAGATTGCTCAGTTCTTGTCAGCGCAGGCTTTGCTTTCTTGTTGCAATGTGCCATGACTTGCTGTGAGAGAACCATCCCTTCAGAAAAGGCTGCTGTTTTGAAGGGGCTAGTTGCTGTGTGCTGGGAGGGACGTGTCAGTCCAGAGCCGAAAAAGGAATGCCAATGATTTGCCAGAGTTTCAACATGAACACTGGAAAGATCATAAACATTAAAGAAAGAAAAAAGAAGTTGTAATGACCTCATTGCCCTATGCATGTACCAAACCAAACCTTTTCATCAGAAATTCACCAGCACACAATTTGAAAACCTTTCTTCTTTATTACCTAAACAGCAGGGCTGAGATGAGGGAGAGGAAAGGGAAGCAGCAGTGAAACTTACCCTCTGAGCTGGGGTACCCGAGCGGTTTGCACAAAGAGCCCCTGAGCTAAACACTCCTCCTGCAGCAACCTCTGCTTCCCAGACTGGCAGCGTGCTGAATGCAATTGCTGTGGCCTTTGATATCTTAGGAGGAGCATGAGAATAGCCACTGAAGTCACTTCTTTCTGTCTTGGACTGCACTTTTTTGGACTCGTTCTCAATCAAGTTGCTGCCCACTCTCCTCTTGAGACAAGGATGTATAATGTGTTTCTGTGTATCCTCTGCCTGGTTAGAGTCCTTGGGCTGCTTGGAAGAAAGTTGTTGGGGCAGAGAGGTATGGCCTTCTTTTAAAAAAAAATCAATTAAAAATAAAGCACCATTTTTTCTTTTTGGTGGGTTGCAATGGCAGGGGAATTCGAGCGAAGGTCTTGCAGTCATCTCTTCCATCTTCTCTGCAGTGTTTTCTTTCTCTTTTTTTTTTTCCTTTTCTTCAGCTCTTACAGGTTCTGATGTCAATCTTATCATACCAAATAAACCCAAGCATGCATTAGGTGCTGCTTGACAGGAATCTAAGGCCTAAAAAGCTCGTTGTGATGGTTTTTTCTAGGAAGAAAACATAGCTGAAGCTCATAAGCTTGTATTCACTTGTTCTCCTCTCAGACACCCAGAGCACCATTCCACGTTTATTGCATGATCTCCATTAAAAGGATTCCCTTCAGAGAGGTGCATACTGTGGTGGGACAATGGAGGGATAAAGGGGCTTTGCCTCCCATGCCTTCATAAACAGTCCATATTACCATTATATAAGGCCTTCAACACCCAGGCATAAAAGCATAACCTCTGACTGAATACAAGCACTATCATAAATCTTGTAAGCTCAGCTCGTGGGGTTTATGGACTGAATCAAACCCAGAGGATTAAACTACTGATTTGATAATTAGCCTGGGATTCAATGCTGCTATTTGTTATGTTAGGCAAATAAACTATTTATTGTTTAAATGAGTTTTCATGTTCTTTTTCACACCTGGGAGTCAAGTGAAACATTAAGAAACAGCTTTTGCCCATGGAGGAAAATGCATGAAGGGAAACAAGAAAGCCATTTGCTGGGATTTTACTAATAATCATTTCAAGTGTATAAATATAGCATCTTGACAAGCCTTTGGTCACCAGAGCAGTGTTTGTGCAATAGCTCAGCTTTATTTTAACTTTTGCAGACTAGCTCTTAGGAGACTTGAGGAGAAAGATGGTTTGGTATTTAAAGCCTTGCCTTGAGACTCAGGAGACTTTTATTCAGTGCTTGCTGCTGCCTACACAGATCAATGTATTTCTCTTTCTACTTCTGCTATCAGCAGTTTATAAGCGCTTTGGGGGACAAAATTCAGATAGCTGTTTGCTGTTCAGGATGATGGATCATGAGTTTGGTGGGACTGTGTGCTGGTTTTGGCAAGGGTAGAGTTAATTTTCTTCACAGTACCTAGTATGGTGCTGTTTTGGATTTGTGCTGAAAACAGTGTTGATAACACAGGGATGTTTTAGTTACTGCTGAGCACTGTTTACACAGAGTCAAGACCTTTTCTGCTTCGCACCACACCAGTGAGCAGGCTGGGGGTGCACAAGAAGCTGGGAGGGGACACAGCTGGGACAGCTGACCCCAACTGACCAAAGGGATATCCCACACCGTATGATGTCATGCTCAGCATATAAAGCTGGGGGAAGAAGAAGGAAGGGGGGGACGTTCGGAGTGATGGCATTTGTCTTCCCAAGTAACTGTTATGTGTGATGCAGCCCTGCTTTCCTGGAGATGGCTGAACACCTGCCTGCCCATGGGAAGTAGTGAATGAATTCCTTGTTTTGCTTTGCTTGTATGTGTGGCTTTTGCTTTACCTATTTAACTGTCTTTATCTCAACCCATGAGTTTTCTCGCTTTTACTTTTCTGATTCTCTCCCCCATCCTGCTGGGGGGGAGTGAGTGAGCAGCTGTGTGGTGCTTAGTTGCCAGCTGGGGTTAAACCATGACAGACCTCAAGGTGCTAGTATGACTGCCCACTAACGTGAAAAAAAAAACAAAGAAGAAAAAAGAAAGAAGAACAAGTGGCTGCTAGACAGTGCACAACAGGGGTGGTTTTCTTGCTCTTCGAGGTGGATGCTCACGTGTTCCCTGCATGTGGCTGGAGTAGACCGGGAGCTTTGCGCTACCGCGTGCTGGTTAGCAGTGCTCTGAGATGTCTGTCAGGCTGGAGGACATTGCTACTGCCTCATAAACCAAGTCCAGCATTTCTGAGCAATGTGTCTTATCTGAAGAAAGAAGATAACAAGTCGGGATTGAAATTCCTCCAGGACTTTGACATCTTGCTTCATGCTGGTGTAGTAGAGACTCACAGCAAGGATCAGCACTGCGCAAAATGAGAGCCACAGGAGCACAGGCAATCCAGATGATGACCTGTCATCTACTGAATGGTGATGAGGAGAAAAAAGAAAGCAGCATTATTTTAGTGTCATCTTAAACACTTCCCAAATTTGACCCCCTGCTGATGCTTTTGTCCCACTTTTCTGGGAACACAGGGCTCTCTGGTTGTGAGTACTTCTGTACGCATCAGTTAAGTGATAGTGAGTCACACCTCCTGATGGAGGGTGGTGAGTATAAAAGATCTCATCTAATGGAGCATTTAGAGAGTTTAATTATATACAATAAGAACAGGATTACCATAGCTAATGCATGATATCAAGTTTCCCTCCAGCAATTAGTTTTTATACCTTTACGCTAAATGTTAAGTTAAATACTAGGAGAATATTAAGCTACATCATCTAATTATTTAATGTTCACAAATGTTCCATAAAAGAGAGAAGATCTAGATTTCTGTCCTTTTCCCTGGTAACTCAGCTTTTTTGGGGCTCCTGCTAATTACAGTAAGAACCAAAATGTGTCTCCATTAACCGAGAGGCATATTTAGAAAGCTCTGGCAAGTTTAACCTTTCTCTAAGTCCTAGGTGTGCTAATTACACTGGAACATCCTCTGCACTTGCTCTTAAGCAGGAGGATACTGTAAACATTTTTCTTGCCTTTAAAATCTAGGTCAAGTATGTTTAAAGTGCCATAGGTCAGGCACAGTACACATGTGGAAATCAATGGGCTACATTTAGCTCACCGACATCCGTGCCTCAGCCCTTGCACATGTGTACCCATCCACGGGCCTTGGGGATCCAGTTTGATTCACATCTGGCTGCTCTGTTTGACTGCATGGCCATTGCACAATCGGTATTATTTTATAAAGCACTTTGAGTATTAAACATGCAGTATAAAGCCAAATTCATGCCTGAATAAAAACCTGTAGTGTGCAGCTATTTTCCTGCCATATGCACATAATCAATAAGGAGATAAAAATGTGGTGTGTATTATTATGGGTAAAAGGGCCAACATTAGCTGTAACGTATTTAAATTAGCTTCTACTACGAGCCCTGGAATACACAGCAGTCAATTAAGCTGTCATACAGATGTACAGAGAGGAAGGTAAAAGTCATAAAACCAAGCAAGAAACACATAATAATGTATCAAGAAGTGTATGGGGAAAAGGTAAAATGTTAATAGGCAGTCATTTTATAGCTAACCAGAAACCAAATCAATGTCCCATAATAGATCTGAGTGAATTATTTGCAGCAAATAATTTATTCATTTGAATTTAGCCCTTTTTTCTGTTTGCAAATTATCCATGAGCAGATTTCAATTTTTATGAATTTTTTTATTTGGCATTATTCTATGAATGGTTGATATGAAGGTGTTTAGCCAAGGAACTACTCACTACTTTTTGTTTTTGCAGAAATTTGTGTTTGGAAGTTGGTATTTCCCTTGTGTGATCTCCCACACTACAAGATACAGTCCTCGACTGGGTGACTGCCCGCCTTTCAAAGCATGGGGCCTGGCTGATGAACATACCTGGTAATAGTGAAACTTTTCTGTGGAAGCTGAACAGCTTCTCACATCAGCCCTTTTCTATGAAGTGCTTATAACCTTTTTCAATCTCGTGAAAGTTACTTTCCATGCGAAATTTCTGCATGATCTCAAATGCAAACTTGACTTTTCCTTATGTCCTCTCAATTAGGGAGTATGTTCAGTCCAGGAACAGAAAAAAATAATGTGGGAGAATAATCCCACCCACAAAATAGTGATGAGCTATGCTCACAATAGCTTCAGCACATCACTACAATTATGTGCTTAAATGTAAGTTTGCTCTTTTCTACATTACAAATAGAACATTAATGCTTAAACTTGTTAGTTAACTTGTTTGTTGGAAGAGCACATTCAGCCCTACCATGTGCCCAGTCTAACAAAAAGGCAACTCATCTGAGAAAGGCACTGGGCCGGGATACAGGAGATTTTGGTTCAGTTCCTGCCTTGGGCACGCATTTCCACTGTCACCTGAGGGATATTTGGTCTTTCCTTTTCCACCTGGCTTTTTCCTGCCTATAGTACCTTGTTCCTAGCCCAATAACTGCCTTAGCAGATGCTGCCATTGGTATGAGCATGCAATCACTCTTCCTGGGCAATAGCAACAGCTAGGGGATGTGGGGACATTTGCTTCATTTTGGCCTCCCAACACTATGGTTCTGTGCATGTGGGTATACATACACATATATATGTACTCCTCTCCCCTTACTGCATTGCATACAGCAGGGGCTGGATGTTGGCCAGGGCCTCTAGAAATGATCACCATCATCAGAACATCCAGACACACACATTTGCTTGAGGGTCTGTGAGGCTGGCTGGCCTTGAACATCCTTGCAAACAAAAAAGAAAAACCAGATTATTTTTATTATTTCTACCCTGCTGCCAGCATATAAATGAATTGTCTCTTCCCCACATATGAAAGTCAGCAGGGAGAACTATTGTTTCGCTTGGGGTGCTTTCCCTGCATATCTTAGTGAAAAACCTGTACCTATTCTATTGCCATAAAATATATTAATTATATTTAAATTAAAAATAGCTTCAGGGATTTCATTTTTGTTTCCATTATTTGTCTTACTCGATGTCTTGTTTAAAATACTGCACCAGACCTCATCAACACCTTGTGCTTCATATGCTGAGAAGAAAAAGCAACAACCACTGACAGTACAAAATGCTTTGTATACAGAGGATATATTTGCACAGTGCATCCCAGCAGCCGCAAAGCAAACTCAGGTTAGTGCCATGGATGGCTCACAGTTATAATGTGAAACTTTGACTTACCCACTATGTAGTCACAGCAGGAAATGGCTAGAAAACAGAATGAAAATGTTCTTACATGCCTGGAAAGGCCACTTTGCAGCAGATGAATAAGAAAGAAAGCACCAAGCAGTGTCTCTGAAATTGCCTGTTGCCTTATAGACACTGGGCTACCTCTTACACTGCTTTTGTCTGTACAGAGTTATGCCAGATAAGGATCTACCCACACCGTGCAAACATGCAGAAACACTTCAGAAAAGTGAGAAAAAAATATTGTTTGGGGGATTTCAGAGACAGAGATTGCTGCTGTTGCAGGGAGGTCAGGAGTCAGCTCTTAAAAAAAGACCTCCCTATTCCACATCATTTCTAGAAGGGAAAGGAGATAGACCAGCAGGCTGAGAGAATGAAAGTTAAGAGAGCAAAGCCCACTGTCAGATGCAACTGTCATCCAACAATATCCTGGAACTGCCTTCTCTTGGCAGCTGGGACCCAGATGCAAACCAGGATGAAAAGTCCAGAGAATGGAAAAATTTCAGTGGTGCCAGCAACCTTCATCTTACCAGCCTCTACATCAATAACATTGCATGGGCAAACAGCAAATAGTCTAAATCACAGGCTGTTTGCAACACAGAATACTAATTATGGGTTGGGACATTTCTCATGTCTTCATGAAAAAGAGTCAGTCTTCTCCATCCTTGCAGCTCCCTGGAGCTCAAGCATGGCTGTGCTAAATTCAGAGCCAGTGAGAGATGAACCAGGTCCCCCAAGCTGGACTGACTGCAGGATTACCAGTGCTGATGTGGGGGCATGGACTCTGGCAGGGAGCTGAAGGAGGTATTACAGCTCATCAAAATCCTGCTCTTGAGCAATCAGATGAGCTTTGGAGAATTTAGGGCCGACTCACCGAGTATTCCCAGGAGTTCAGTTTTGATGGGGAAGCCCAGGCCATGTCAACAACCTTATCAAGAAACAGCTTGTCACTCCTGCATCAGGAGGCACCAGAAACATTTTGCAAAACCAATGCAAGGTCTGTGTACAAACACAGTAGTGGATGCCAAGCCTTGTTTTTAGAAGCTGAGCAGCAGTCCAAACAGGTGTCTGACAGAAATTTTACCATTCTGTCACCTGTGTTTTTACTGACTGATGTATCAAAACCATACAATCAGTATGTTTTTTAGTTCCCTACCAATAAATACAATTTTCCTTAGTTGGGTCAGTTTGTGAAAGTCAGAATGAAGGAACAGTTCTTATTTGGTTATGAATTGTATATTCACGTGCAGAAGTGCAAACTGGGTCCTTGTACTAGACATCTGCTTAAGCTCACTCCCAGTTGACCTACCTGCAAACTGCTGTTTCGGCTCATGAATGAAAGACCGGAGGTTATGTTAACTGTGTCATTCCTTAGGTGCCCTCATTGGCAGAAATGGTTACATCCTGGCTTCTTTTAACCCCAGTGGGCCAGTCAGGCTCAGACCTTTACTATTGTATCCTGTGGCATGCATGCTGCTCAGAAACATGAAAGGGCTGGCTCCCTCCCCGCCATTACATCCTAGTTACCCAGAATGACATAAGCATGTTTAAATTTGGTCTGAGATCCTTTTCTATAAGTGGAAGCATTGTTCTGGGGTAGACCTGGGGTTCAGCCAAACCCATGGTCTACAATAATCCCTGTGGGAGCTGACTCAGGAGTTCACCACGAGAACAGCCCTGAGGCTGCTCTAATGTGATGCAGGAGCTTGTCTCCTCCCAGGGCAGGCAGGCAAATGAACCAGATACAATTCTGCAGAGCAGAGAGCAAAAATTGTCTGTTCTCTGCTGTGTGCTGAACTCAAAATCACAAATAACATTATCAGAAGGGGAAGCTGATGTGGGCAGACAGGGTGAATGTTAAAAAGCTAGAAAGGTCATGCCAAAAGGCTTAATAGCTTGAGCGTACCATATTCAATGACTTCTGGCTCACGAAATCGAACCCTTCTCTCTGCTTTCCGCTTTTCCCCCACAGCTTGGTCCACAGGTGGCCTTTTCCTCAGTATTGAAGGAGGATAGCTACTGTCATCTGTCTAAAGAGTTGATCAAAACACAAAACACATGGCTATTCAAACTGGAGTAATGCATCTGGGTGAAGCTTTGAGCTTCTGTGGCTATGTTACCATGTCCCTTGAAGGACGTGATATGAAACACATCTGTTTTGACATTTATAGTCAGACCACTGTAATATTTATAGCAAGACAATATGGATATTCCTTCATTGTCATAGATCTTCAGTACTCTAAAGCTATCTTCTCATGAAAAAGGTTAGTTAAAGTAACAGACAGCAAAGTGTTCAGAAATGATTTCTCTAAATTGGAGTGAACAGTTACTGAAGGTGGCTCCTCAACAGCCCTGGGGTAGACGGACATAAATGTGATATGAAATACATGAACCACATCATTGGGAGCACCTTTGAAATGTTCTTCTGAGCTAAGCAGCTCCATTCTGCATGCAGTGTTGCCATTTCAGCAACTGAGACTACGCAGCAGTCTTGAGTTTGGCCACTGTCCTGATGGGTACGAGACGGTAGTTTGTTTGCACTTCGATATCACAATTATGTTGTTGCTCTGGTGTTTACTTGGAAATCACACTCAGTCTTTGATAACGGAATCAGATTGCTGTGGATTCTGCCAAATGACAAGAAACAGAGCTGCAATAATAGTAATAAGTCCCTCTTCTGCATAGGGATGCTCCCACAGTCGACTCCCCAAAGTGAATCCAAAGCATCTCAGTTCAGAGACACCCACTGCCCTCTGAAAGTGGAGAGCAGATGGCAAATTTTCTACTTTTCAAAGATCTAAGTGGGTGGCAGAGATTCTCCTTGTTTTATTTTTACTTTAAGATTGAAGTAATCTTCTCTACCTCTTTCTCCTCCCCTCTGTTCCTTTGCTGGGTAAAGGGTATTATTTCTAAGATGGTTTGTTTGCTCCTTCTGGTCACTGTCCCTGCTCCTTTTTTTCCCTCATGTATCATTTCCCCACTCAGTGATTGCATGCTCCTTCCTCCATGTTTTTCTTCCTGCTTGAATTTTTCTACTCCCCAGTGCCTGCTACTTTTGCCCATTTTTAGACTCAAATACCCTTGCTCTACACCTTTTCTCTTTGGATGCTTTCCCCACACTCACCATTTCACATACCCACTCCTTGGGCTGCAGAGGCAGGATTAAGTCCCTTTAACTACAGTCTGGGGGTGTCAGACCCCAGAGCACAGAGGATAAGTAGGTTTCCCTACACATCACACTCTGGATAATCTTAGAAAGGCACAAAACATAGCCAGCAGGAACTGCCATGGAGTGAGGAACGTTTTCAGCTTTGATACCTTCTCCTGAGGGATTTATAAACCAGATTTTGGCTTAACTCACTGATAAGGATGCTTTCTCTGAGCTTGGGGTCATACAAGCATCCATACCACCTGTGTCTCATGAACAGGGACAGTGTGTGTTGGAGATCTCTGTTTTTTATTCAGCAGCTCAGAAGCTGGAATACCCGTCCAGGGTATGGGAAACCTGGATTCAACTTCTTTCTAAGTCCAAAGGAACATGAACCCACATCTCTTATATGCACACCCTCATCATCAGAGCTATGGTACCCACGTGGGAGCAGGGAATCTCAGTCTCTGCCACTGAAACCATCTTGTTTGGCCTCAAGTAATTAAATATTCATTGAGATAAAGAAAGAAAGAAAGAACGAAAGAATGACTTTACAGTCTGGTGTTTGGGTGCTCCCTTGGGGGTGGGAGAAGTCTGCTCCTATCCTTGCTCCAATGAATACTTAATATGAAATACTTAAATATTCATTGGAGCAGTCACTGGGAACAGGTCTCTCATCTACCAGGTGAGTACCCTAATCACTCTGCTATAGCCACACACACAGACACACACTTGGTGGCATTATGAATATTTAATTACTCTGTGTAAAACAAAACAGGCTTAGGGAGACACAGCAGAAGATGCCCAGCTCAGACTAGCAGTGGTTATAGCTTTAGCTGGGAGGGCTTCTCCCGTGGCACAGTCAAGGAAACCAAACCTTATATTTGAAGAAATTTATAACTCCAAGTGCAGCTCTTGTCCCTTTGAGCTTTTCCAAACAGCTAACAGCTAACACATCAGAAGAGAAAAACATTAAACAACTAGCTTTTTGGGTAGGACCTAGACAAGGAAGACCTTAAAAATGAAGTGGCATTTACGATATTTACTAGACTTTAACAACTTATGGAAATCAAAGCTACACAGTGTCAGAAAAAAATGATGCATTTTCCCCTCAGACAGAAACCCAGTGTTAACATACTGTGACAAGAGCTGGAAACCTATCAAAGTGCTAGTCGGGAAATTATATGCCCTTAAATACAACCCATTTGTGAAAAGCTCCGGATGTTGGACAGAAGGACTCTATCACCCATCAAGAGACTACTTACCAGCAGCTCCTCTGCATTAGGGTCAGAAGGTGGGGCTGGACATATTTGGGACATGTACTCTGGATGCCAACATGAAGCCTCCCACACGAAGCTTCGGTCGGAAAGCCACTTGCTCAAGAAAACAGGAAGAACCAGGGGAAAGTGTCTGGAGATCTTTCTGCAGCGAGGACTGGGCAGGCAGTGCCACCGAGCAGATGGGAGCAGCAGCAAATGACAGAGGAGTGGAAAGAAGAGTTTCTGCCCTTCATACCAGCGTTGGCTTGGGAAGGATGACGTTACTTGAAATGTACTCAGTAGACAAAAATAGCACATAGTGATAATAGTGATTGTGCAGCTGAAAAGCAGGGCTTTCCTGGCAACTGGAAAGGGGCTGAATGGAGCAAATCAGAGATAAACACCTACATATTTATATATGTAAACGTGAAGTTGAGGCTGTTCTTTTTGTAATGGTTGCTGCATTTCCATGATCATGTTCATCTGCTTTCCAGAAGCCATTCCCAAACTCAAAAATCTTGCAAGTGGGATTGCTTTTAATCCTTCTCCCGCTCAAAATATGTGGGTAAAGCCATCAGGAAATGATATAGGTGTAGTGGGATCACATATATTTCCCTTCAGTACAGTTATGGCCTCACTTTATATGTTTTACAAATTAGATCCATTATTATAGTAATAAAGTGGGATCTTAACATTAGACATTTCTACAGATATTATAATAAGGTTATTGATAGGAAGAGAGGTGATTTACTGTTCAAGAGGCTTTAACAGCCCCTTGTCAAATGTTGAAGGCTGGTCATCATCAAATATACAATTTCCAGTCAGAAATACCTGCCCTGACTGCTGAAATATGGTGGTTTACTGTCTCTACATGCACAAGCTTGAGCTTTTTTTGTTATTATTTTCCTGAAACTATTTATTTGCTGTGACATGTCTAAAGTACTCCAGTTTTGTGCTATTTTCCAGGTGGTTGGATGGATTCTCCCATGGCATGCTCAGACTGGGGCCCTCATTTTGCACTTACCCAGTGGAGCAAGGGTTGCAAGATGCTTACATTGGCACTAGGAACCAGAAGGCACAGCAGCTCTGTGGGCTTCACTATTTTAATCTTCCTTTCAGGGATTTGGGGAGTGGGTGAGTAGATGGGAAGGGTTGAGATCCTCCCCCAGAGAAAACTGGGCCAGCACAGCAGGTGAGACATCTACGGCTGATGTGGGGCCAGCAGTTCCCTTTGAGCCTTGCTGCCTTCCCACAGCTCAGCCTCTGGACGGGTCTGCAGCGCTTGTAGGGGCTGCTGTCCTCAAGCCTTTCCCTTTCCAGCAGTGAAAGCAGTGTAAACATGGAGAAGGACACATTTTTCTGGACTGGGGCTCTTCACGGAATGCACCATATCTAAAAACCACCTGGAGAGAGTCACCTTACCTTCTCTTTCCTGTACATTGGGGTGATGGAGGGCTTTTCCTCATGCTGCAACCGGCTCACAGCTGCAGGGCTTGTGAAATGCTCTCAAAATCCCTTCTCTGGTGTATCCTGCAAGTGTTTCACAGCAGTTATTGTGGGATATCTAAGCTGAGCTTTGGGTGGGAAAAAGTCATTCTTCAAAACTTTGCTCATAGTAGATCCTAGACAGAGAGGTGACAAATCCTTCCAAACCGTGGTCCCTAGCTTCTCCTGTGGTTCCTCCTTCCTCCCATTGTTATAATCACTTGCTACTAATCAATATAAGGGGGAATTTATCTGCCTACTTTGGCCAATAAAACTGGTGGAGGTAGGAAGAAGGAAGTCAAACTCTAGTCTTCATCTAGCTTTCACTTTCTCTATGTGAATTGTCTCATTTATTTTTACTAGTGTCATCCAGCAAGGCACATAAGAAGGCCTTTTGCAGCCTTTTATTCCTGCAGAGAGTGGCAGGGAGCTCATGAGATTTTAGACCTGAATGAACAACCTTGTTCCTGTCTTTTTCACTGAATCTGGTTTTATTGAAAGAAAGATTTCGCATTTTTCTAAACCATTGATCAGATTTTTTTTTTGTATTTTCTTTAAAAAACCCCAAAGAAAAGATGGAGGGTGTGTTGTTTTCAAGAAATGGGCATGTGGAGACAACATTTACCATTTCTGATGCCAGAAACCATTTCTTTTCAGTTCTGGAGATTCCCCTTAAATGTAAACAATTTTTCTGTTCATTTGATTGAAAAATAATTAGGCAGCTTATAAATGTTTTCATGAAAGATTGCTATCCAAATGCTAGGAATGATCATTTCATAGTGCCATTCTCACTTTTATCCCAGAATGTGTTAATTATATTGATAGTAATGGTTGTAAATGCTTGAATAATTAGTAGTTACCTGGGCACTCAAGTTCCAGTGGATAAAGATGTCAGGAGTTCAAATCTCATAACAGGGACAGATCCATTCCTACTAAGTGCTTTTGACTGCAGTTTAACAACCTAAAATTGGATATACATTAGAATAAAACACAGTTTAGTGCATGAAGACAAGGATTCCAGGAAAATAACTTCACTAGCTTCTGAAATCACTGGTAATAAATAATAGTTACGATAGTGGGATAATTTCTGCTTTGGAAGCTGGAAGAATTTCCTTTAACATTGCCCTTCTTTTTAAAGTAATTTTTCATCCAAGCTTTGATCTCATTTCATGCAACATATGTCAGAAGCAAAGCTGGACAAAGAATTCATAAATGAATTATTTAGCTGATGAGTGTCACCTCTATTTCTTTCAGCTAATTGTTCACAAATAGATAGTGACTTTTGTGAACGTATTCATTATTCAGATTTATTCAGTGGATAATTGCTGGGAGTAATTCTTTGTCTGTAGATTGCTTGGAAGCATTTCACTGTGAACATTTAATAGTAAAAATCTATCCAAGCTTTCAATACAAGACAAACTAAAAATATCTGTAACTGCTGATGGAGTCCTTAAGCACGAACAATATACTGCAGTCTTAATGAGCAACGCCAGCATTCTCAGGAAGAATTCCACTACTTCCCATGGTACATAGGAGGGGAAGCAGACATCTCAACTATCTCTATAGTGCTGACTTTGAATGGCGCACATTGTATATGCAAATAAGTTTTTACAAGAAAAGGGTTGCTTAAGTGTTTGCTCAGCAGAAAAACAAAACAAGCCTGAACAAAACATGATTGACTTCCCAGCAAATAAATATGAACAGTCCACACAAAGGAACTAACTGCACAGCCAGTATTTTCCTGCAATACCCCAATGGAAGATGTCTAGGAAATAAACATAACATGATAAAACAATTTTACGCTCAGAGGATAGCTGTGTAACCATATGAACTCTTTTTCCATTTCCTTCTGTGGGGATAAATATTTTAGACAAGCAAAGTACTTTGTAAATGATGCCTTTGTGGGGATTCGTCTGGCCTGGTTCAATTATTTTGAAACCTAGCAATTTTCTCATATCATTGAATCTAGTTTTATTGCAAATAGGGTCATAGAAATAGTCACTCATTGCGATAATGGACTTAGTTTATCTTAACTATTAACACTTCCAGTAGGTTTACACACACGTATATATTCAATATTTATGGATATGCACAGTGCATATATATTAATAATGAAGTAACTTTATCTCCAACAATGTGAAAACAAAATCACGTAATACCATACAGTATGGGGTGCAGTGGTAACTGGAAGCAGCATATCAGTATAACAGAACAGAAAAGGAATAAATAAATTAGAAGGGAGTCTTCCATATCTTCTTCAACTTCCAGAGTGTCAATTGAGCCTTTGTTCAATATACCACCTTTCGTGGTTCTGTGTGCTCTTGCTTAATAATTTAGAGATGCACCTTTTGGCAACAAGGTAAGTTTTGTGTTTGCCAAGAGTGATTTTCCACCAGTCAGGGAATACATCAGGAAATAAAAAGGCAAAATGCCCCACAGAGCATAATTAGCTGTGTGCCTTCTTCCTTTTTCTGTCTCTGGAGAAACAGATCTACAGCTAAAAGATGTGGGACACCTGTGAAGTGTCATACGGCACCATTTCTGCTCCTCAGACCATCCAGGGAGGAAAGCACTATATATATCCCAACCTCAAGACAAAAATCAGCCCTTTGCACTATACGTTTCCGCATGTATTCCATGACCAGAAGAGTCATGGTTAATCTCTCATCTGATGGTCACTCCAAAATGGGGCTTTTTTGTGGAGCTGGAGAAAAAAAGATCAACAACAAAACACAATGGAGACAGAGCAATGAATGGGCAGATGGTTTGGTAACATTTGGCGTGTGTAGCCCACTATGCTGAAAGCAATCAGTTTTCCTTTCTGTATAGTCATTAATTCCTGTGATGCCCAGAGAGCTGTGCACTCACGTGCATTTGCTCCTAGGGAAGGTCAGTGTGGTCAGTGCAAAGCGCAGCATCAACAGTCCCTGTGGCGTTCCATGAAGGACCCACAAGGCTATCCTCCCAGTGAGACCTTCTCTTCGCCCTTTAGATATTACTCCCCTGCACTAGAAGTTTTCAGGATCACACAGATCTATAAGCTCCCCTTTGTTGCAGGTAGGCAGACCTGGGGCCATCCATCCAGGAACTGCAGGCCTGGATTGCTACTGTTTGCAAAAATTAGGTTAGGCATGGTAATATCACTTGCAGCCATCTGATCCAGCATAACAGAATTAATTTCTGAAGGCAGAGCCCTGGCTTTATTTGTGGCTATGACAGGTACCTCTGAGTGATGACTGTCTTCCTGGAACCATGGCACCAGTTTCAAATCCACAGCGTGTAAGGGTTTATACTGGTTTTGAACTGAGTTCTTCTCTAAGGCAAAGACATAAACACTGAGCAAAATTTGTAGTAGGGTTTTGCATTGTGGTGAGAACATCCCCACTGCAGGGCACAGTGATTTCTGCTCTCTTGGGACTGGTTAGAAAAGATTTAACTCTGTTGAGGAACCTGGTCTCATTTCATCCCTGGCATGAATCCATTGACTTATAAAAGGTATGGATCCATCTCCATTTCTTAAAATTGGCTCTCTTATTCATGTGTCTTTCCGAGTAGATGTTACAAATAACCACAGAGTACTTGTGATGATATATAGTAAACATAGAGAGAATTTCTGGGCTGCTGAAATGAACTTTCTAAATAATTACAGAATGATTCCACAACCATTTCATAATTAGACCCCTGAGATTACAGCCAAGCTATTATTTGTGATTCAACATGCATTTTTATTTTGGAAATGTCCCATAAGCCATTAGGTTTATTCCACCTGAGGTTTTCTAATTCGTTCTGTTCATCCTGCCACTGGGATCTAAAATGTAAAGCATGTATTGATTGAACAAGAGTTACCAAGTAACCAAATGCTAATATCTGCTGTTGGCTCACATCAGCCAGTTCTGTTGATGTGGGATGTAGGAGATGGACAGGGCTGGAGTGAGTGAGGTCATTCTGAGTCAGCTTTTATCACACGCTCATTCTTTTTAGGAACAAAAAGGAGTGGAACTGAAACCTCTGTTTAAAGCATCTGGGCTGCTGTTGATGGCAGGGCTGCCACCAGCCGTGAGATGAATGAGAAGGATGAACCCACTGCCAGCAAGAGGATGGTTGAGCTGACATAAAACAGAAAGGGAGGCAAAAAAGGCATGAAAAGAAAAACCCTCAGAAATGGCCAAAACAGAATTATCTTCAGGAATTACATGTTAGCAGTAATCACTCTGTGCTCTCTGTTGCGTTGATTGGGACTTTCTGTAATGATTCCTCATTTCCCCAGGTGAGTTTTGGCCTGAGGAGAATTTAGGCTAGGATGACTGCAGGGTATAGCCTGAAAAGAGGATTAGCAGTCTTGTCTAAATCCCAGATATCAAAAGGCTCCCGTTGACTGCTGCAAGCCACTGTCTGTCCTTAATGGATTTTAGAAACCTGGTAGCCATTAATGCCAAACTGGTCCCGAGAAGGGCAGCAAGTGGGACTGACGGCAACAGGAAGGGAAGAAGCCAAGGGAATCATAAAGCACCTAGATGCAGGCATTGCTGCATAAGATGATTTGAAGACACTGATGTAAATGCTCTTGAGCTCCATTTGCAGTGTCACCTTGGAAAGGGATTAGATTAGATTAATGACATGAAAGAAGAACAGAAAAATGGAGAAAAGAGCAGATTGAAGTGTGAGAAAAGCCCAAATGAGCAAAATATGCATGAATTGGAAAGAGTTTGGAAGGTGATACTGAATGATGAAGAATATAAAGAACAAGTGGCAAATCCTGCTGTCATTGGCAGCCACTTTACATTAATGTTAAGTCTATTAACGCAATATTTGTTCTGGATTTAATTTCTTGTAATTAGTATTTAAGTCTCTCTCCTCCACCTCTCCAGGCCCTGGAGGCTGGTGTTTTCACAGTAAAACAAGTAGGTTTAACAAAGAGTAATTGGTACAATTTCCAAAACTGGCCAAGTGCTTCTGGAGCCTATATTCAATTGCATTTCAATTTAAGCTGAGGCGAGGAAATAAAGCAAGGGAAAATTCAGGAAGCACATCAAAGAATGCTTGTGGACATCAGGATATACAAATAAGTCAGGTTGAAAGCTGGTTATGTTTTGCAGAAGCAAGCTGAAGATTTAAGTTGTGCTTTTGTTCCAAAGCAGAGCATCCTTCGGCATGCCTGCAGGAGTATCGGAGAGTCCTGCTCACGCCACAGCAATTCATATATTACAGTGGGGCAGCTAAGATCAAGATGGGCTTTTACTGGAGAGTGTGGAACTGGGGTCAAGCTCTGATCCCTGGCAGGTTTGGATCAGATCCTTAAAATGCAGTTCTCCTAGGAGGCAGCTTGTTACTAGCTGCCTTGTAATATAGTCACAGCCCTCTCTCTCCCCCCCCCTTCTCTCTCCATCATTCTTATCAGAAATTTGGTCCGGGACCAGGAAATCTCTCAGCTTAAATTAATATGTTGGTTAGAATCATCTCTGCTTCAACAAATGTGCTTTTTCTGATGTGGAGCGTTTTCATCACCGTATTTTTCATCATCTCAAAGGTATGAGCCTTTCAATCAATCTCCTCAATGAAACAATGGAAGTTACATTGCCTTTTCTTTTAAAGCTAGACAAATGCAAAGGCAAGGAATAAGCTTCACAGGACAACTATGGAGATAGTGAATTAATAGTGTCTGAAGGGAGGAGAATTGAAACTGAGCTCTTGGTCTATCATATGATTCTGGTTATGTGCATATTCTCTGACAGAGGCAAAACTTCTGGGTACAGAGAGCTGGTTCATTGTCTTGCATTCTCTCTTTCATGCATTATATCCATTCTAGCAAGCATTTCTAGGAGGAGTATTGAGACTGGGGTGCTCTTATGTGCTCTACCTAATGTTAGCATTTCTGCCTATGTATTGGAGAGATGGAAAAAATTAGATTCCTTTTGGAGCATACTGGACCAAAAGGCTTTTTCCAGCTCTAAAGTGAAGATGATGGAAAGGTGATGCCACAACTCCTCTCTCCCAGAAGAAGACCTCTCCTGCTTCTGTGACTCCCCTGAGGCTGTAGAACTGAAACACCTTTTCCTGACACTCCTGGTTTTGGCAAGCTTTGTCACTTGCTGCATGGATAGTGCCAGAGCTGGGAAATAGTGTCAACTTCTTTGATGGACATATTTGACAGCCCAATTCAAAAAGTTATTAGCAGGGGATGCTTTAAGACTTCTTTACAGAAAAGTTGCCTTCTGTTTGACTGACATATTTTCTTTACAAGTCTTTTTTTTTTTTTTTCAACATTTCTAGAAGAAAGTAAAAGGGCACCTGGTTGCTCCTCACTCCACAGTCAGGGATGCCACTGACTCCAGTGAAGAGTTCTGCATGTGGAACCCAGACAGGATTTCACCTCTGCTAACTCACATCTGTGGAACTGATAGATCTCCATTAAATGAGCAAAACTTATCTCTTTTAGGGCACTTTGGGTCAAGCTGCCTTTCTGCTTACACCCTTGAAAGAATATTGCAGTGAATGGAAATTTGTTAGTGCATGTGTAATGGCATTTGCTTTTTGGTTAAGTGAACTAACATGAAACACAAAGACTTGGGCAAAGTACTGTTGATCCCAAAACACAGATAGCAAGTTTCTTGTCTGACTAGAGCAATAATTTCTATTTTCCTCTGGTTAAAGTAACGTTACTGTGAGGGGCACAATCTGACTGTAAGGTTGGCACTCTGCTCTCTAGAGCTACGACTCTACTGGCTTCTGCCAAAAGGCCAAGTAATTTCATCTGTCACATTCCCACTGCCTGGTCTGCCATCACAGGCTTATTACAACTGGTGGATTTACAGCATTTTGGCACTCCCAAAATTATGCACTGACACACAGTGTAATCTTCTGAATAATACACTCTGCTTGCAGTACACAAGTGAAGAAAGTATCTGTCTGCTTCACACTTCCCTCTCTTTAAATCAATTTTCCTCACATGCGCCTGTCCCTGCACAAAGACATGTGGTTCCCATTTCTAAGCCCGGTAGCCAGCCTACTCCTCACCTGCTGCTCCAGCCTGGGTTCCTTCAGGCAGTGCTAGGTGGCTTTACCTGGCATTTGTCATGGTGGCAGCAAATGCTGCAGACCTGGATGCAGCCTGCTACCAGAGAGTGATGGGTGAACCAGGTGCTGAGTGCGTCTCCTGTTTCAGATAGGTGGGTATAACAAGAAATACACACTTTCTTGAAGCCTGCATATTTTCCTTGGATGCAAAACATGTCCCTCGGCTGAAGCACGTACAAAAAGCACATCTGAGACTAGAAGAGGAGAGGATTTCCTCAAACTAACCCATAGGAAGGTGGCTGCTGGAGCCACCACTCTGTCCTGTCTCTCAGGAGGACCTGGTGTGAACCATCATCAGTGTTGGAAAAGGAGACCAAGTAAGCGCCAGGCTAATCAGGCTGGTGGGTTTGCATGGCTATGATACACTACCTGTTCTGTGCTCCCCACTGCTGTTTCAGAAAGGACACCTTCAGCTCCTTTGTGTTTACCAAATAAAAACCAAACATACTCAAGGCAGCAAAATGGCATTGCTTCCTTTTTTTCTGGGGATGCGCAACATAAATAAGCAATATCAAGGAGAAAAAAGAAATGGAATTTGGAGAATTTGGAACAGGTGGCACTGGTGGTTGTCACCTTTACGTGTCAGTCCAGAGTTGGATTTGAGGGCAGCATGTAGTGGAGGAAATGGGCTGGCCCTGGCAAGGAGAAGCTAGCACTCCAGTGTACCAAGCAGCTCTCAGTCCTTCAAGCCTGCTTACTCCTGCTTACACAGGAGTCTCTTTGTACCAAATCAAGGCTGGAGATATCTTGGGAATGAATTCCCTCAAATCTTGGTTCTGCCCAACAGTCCATGCAGTAGTAGCTCTGGCCCTAGGCATGTGCAACCAAACTCCTCCTATCTGAAATTTTTGCTTTATTTGCTCTCCCAAACATAAAGTAGCTGCTCCAGGATGCTTATATAAAATTTTGTAAATTCAGATACTTGTCAAAACCTTTTATTGTGAAACATTGCTGTCCGAATAATGACCCGTTCACTCTAGGTGCTTCATATGAGCAAAGTAGAGGTTAATTCCTGGGTTTGGGAATGGCATTAGGAAGGGAACATAGAGCTTTCCTGATCCACACAACATTAAGCAGGTTAGACCTCCTTTCTGGAGGTAAAGTGGGTTGTTGGGGATCTGAAATGTTGTCTACCTTGTTTTCAACATTAATGGCAAAATAGGCTCTAGAGGAATAGGTTGTCATACTGCTTTTATACTGATTCAATTCTAAAAAGTCTGCTAAGAGATTTTATTGCAGTTCCTAGTAATGGTTACTATTGATCATAAATAATATGCTCATTTTCATGTCTTGTTTAAGACCAGGGCAGTATAAGAGCTACAGATACTGGTAAAGAGACTTTTCCTGCCCTGAAGTCTGTATGAACTGAAGGAGCAATGCCAGTTTACAACAGACTAAAGCTTTGGCCCACAGTTTCCAGAGAGGCTGAATATAGAACATAAGGGAAAAGAAGCCAAGAAACCGCAGCGTTTTGACAGAAGCAGGTTAAGCAGTTTTATGATAGAGGCTCCCTCCACACTGGCCTATGCAGGCAAGAACACAAAAACTTTTTTAGACGTACCTGTTGGTCACGATGAAAAACGTAGGCAGCATCTCATAGTGACATGTCTAGCTTGGGAGGCCTGCTCAGAAAAATCCTTCATCAGAGCAGCAGCTGTCTCCTTCCCCAGAGCAAATTCCTTTAAAGCTGTCAAAGATGCTGTAATCAGACTAGGTCATCAAAACCAGTCCTCCTGAGGACTGGAAATAAGATCCAGAGATGAGCATTCAGCTACATGGGCAAGGTCTAAAACACTAAAGTTTCCATTGAAATTAAATGAAGGGACTGTAATTGCTGTGAAAGAAAAGCGAAGCAATCACTGGGAGAGCCCGAAAGCTTTCAAACTACCTCCTGAAATGATGCTGGCAGTAAAGCAGGGATCTATGTACCGCATAACAGAATCCGATAGCAGAGCAAAGCTTTTACCGGGAAATCAACTTAGGTAACTATTGGAGCATTTGCCTGTGTGGCTCCTGGAGCTAAGGCAAATTTTAATTGAGATTTCACCACACAGTTGAGTAGTTTTATTACTAGGTTAAATAAAAAAGGTTAATAAAGTAATAAAAATGGATTCTTTTTTCTTCCTGATTTCAAAACATGAAGCTGTGGTCAATATGTTTAATAATTTGTAAATAGAGTGGAACAAAGCACAATAGCCATGGTGACCACTGAGAGGGCATTGTTGTGCATTTACACCCTCTCTTGTATTTGTGCTTGCATCAGCAGTTTTGCAGTTTCCATAAATCGTTTGTCAGTAAGGAAGAGAAAATGGACCAAGTTCCTCTCTGGTGCAATGTTTACTGCTGTTACTGGAGTTACATCTGGGATAAATTTGGCTTGGATTTGACTAAACCCAGACTTGGATAAAATTAAAGGGTATCAGTGTATTTGATTTTAGCTGTATTTACAGTATATTGTTTACAATGTCTCTGATTTTACGTGATTGATCCCTGCTTGAGGAATAGTATTGGAACAAATAGATCAAAATGTGTTCTTAATGCTTCTCCAGTGCTCTGGCACTACATCTGATACTGGCTCCCACCTCTTTTCTAGAGCTCAAATTTAAAAGAGAAATCATCATAGTGCATGGTGCAAATGTTTGCATAACTACAGGAAAAAATGAGGAATAAACACCCTCTGTCCTAGGCAAGCGAAAATCACTGATTGATCTGACACTTGATGCACCGACAGTCTAGCCAGCCCTTCGGTACCACTGGGCTTACAGCTGCCCAGGACGAGCAGGCAGTGCCCTGACCGCTGCGGTGGGCACAAGCGAGGGGAGGAGAGAGCGTGCCAGGCTGCCTAAACTGAAAACAGCAGCCAGTATTTAAGGGGAGGAATCTTTGGGGAAAAAAAGAAAGAAAATGAGGGTAATATGCTCCATTGAGCTTCTGAAAAAAGGTAGTTGGAGGAGAGGTTGCTGAAGCACAGTAGAGGTGGAGGTGTGTTGTGGGGACATGGGGATCTGTAAAGCAGTTAGGAAAACCCCGGAGCAGTAAGGCATGGGGAAAGCTAGTGCAGGAAAGAAGAGGGCAGCGGCCCCAGAAGGTGGATCATTAGTGATAGAAAGGAATTAATTTCCCGTTTCTGGTTGCTGTTTTCATCAAAGTCTCCAAGAGTGTTTCACCCATCTGGCTCTGTGCTGCTTTTCCTATCTGTCAGAAGGGGAAACTGAGGCACCAGGTTGCAAAGTGACTCGCTCAAGGCCACTCAGCAAGCCAGGAGCAGAGCTGAGTGCCAGGGTGCTCTGATTGCTCATCATTCCTCCTCCTACAAAATCCCCTGCTACCCAGGCCAGGTGACTGCTCTGAGATGCTTCAACAAAAGGCTTCTGCAGGCTGTGAAGTTCACAACTATCCACAGAGAGCACGCCAAGCATCATCAGAGCATAAAAACTGTGGGAAATGCTGCTCTAAATCCTGTAACACTGAAGAGCAACCCTGCAAAAGTTTTGCAGCAAGGCAGAGCAGAGTACAGAGCAGGTAGCAGGAAGGAATATCGCAGTATATATAAAGCTATATACTTGCCTGAACCCTCTCGAAGAGCAACACCCACCAGAGGCTCTGTGCTTGACTGAGCCGCAGGGCTTCCTCAGCTGTTTATCCTGGTGAAGGATATTTAACAGCCCAGACAACTGGCTGAAGCTCAGCTGAAAAACCACAGTGCCAAAAGCACAGGAGACAGAGCCACTGCGATAAACACGAGGCTGCCTTGAGTTTTTTCTGTGTCTAATTATATATATGTTCAGAATTCCTGGGGCTCAATTATAACTTTAAAGTTGCTTTTCCTTCCTCAAAGGTTTTGTCCCTGAGTTAAGCAACCAAGAACAAAACAACAAGTGTCTTTACTCTGCAGCTCCCGTGCCACATTATTCCCGTATCGAATCTGGCAGCTTCCAGTTTTCCCAACACTATAATTAGAGCATCTTGCAGCCATCGAAATAGCACTGACCCTCACCGCAGTGCTGACCTGTCTGCTTTGCAGCTCTTATCTGTCACGCATGACAGCTCCTCACCCACGCAAAGCAAGCGCACGGAGGGGACGGGGGTTTTGCATTTCGGCTGTGCGTGCCTGGCCTGCAGCCTTGGTCCAAACATCGCCCTGGCTCCTGCACACCCTGCCCTGCGTTGTGGGAGGCTGGCTGTGCTCCAGTTTGCTGCTGGAATGGGGGAGCTGGGTGAAATGGGGAGGAGGAGGAAGGAGGCACTTTAACTTGACATCCCTTCACCCGGGCTGCTTCTTGAATTAGTGCATGAAACTCAGTTCTTCTGTCAACATTTCATTTGGGTTTGATTTATATGAATGTGCAGGCAGGCTGTGGCTGACTGTACAGACTGCTGATTTAGGGAATGCTGAGACCCCAGGATAAATTAACGCAGTCTAGTTTCCTTCAATCTGTGCTCTTTGTTTGGGCTTCCAGCTCCAGAAACCCCTCATTGAGCACAGGGGAGCCCCTATCACCTCCCAGGCTCCCTGCAAGGGCTGGGATGAGAGGAAGGAACAGAGGGTTGCCCTGTCAAGCAATGATTGCTGTGTTTTGGGTTGACGGGTTAAATTTGCCCTCAATCTGCTTTGAACAGTTAGGGGGATTCAAATTGCTCTCAGTATTTTGCTGAGTTTCATTTAAAGGAATTTATCCTCCTTAGTAAATGGGGTGAATAAGCAGCCAGAAGAGGTGTAAGCAGTCCCAGATAGCAGTTATCCTATCCTAAGAGCTCTAAAACAGATGAGATAATAGCCCCCTGACAGGCTTTCTCCAGAGAGCCACAGTGGCTACCTTAGATCAGATATCTGAGTTTTATGCAGCTGGGAAGGCACATGAATTGGGTCTTCTCTGAGTAGGACTGTGTTAGTGTTAAGGAGCCAGTGTCCGTGGTTTCATTGCTGGGTACGCATTGGATTTGGCTGCCTTGGGAACCACAGGATGCAGGGTTTCAAGTGCTCTGCCACAGGGGGAACTCGACATGGACCAAGACTTCTGTTTCATTCCCCACCATCCTTATCACACATGGGCTATCATGCTGTAAATACAGCATCCCCTCCCTCCCTCTCCTGCTCCTTCCCATGCTCACCAGCCTAAACTGAAAAAAGCTGTAAAAGGCCCAGCTTCATTTCAACTACTCTTCATTTCAATCAACTGGCAAAAGTTGGCAGCAAATCCACACTCATCTGGATGGAGTAAAAGCATGGGTGTTTTCACCGTGTGTAGGATTTTTCCCTCAAGAGCAGAGTTTCTCTCACTAACTGCAAAGTTCGGATTCAGCTGCCCTGACGTTTACTGCCTTGCAGATGCTCCCACTTCAGTACATCAACCCAGCCTCCCACGATAGTCAAGGGACACAAACAAGTGCTTTTAGGGGCAATTCATCCACCCTAATTTAAATATCTACATCAGCAGCAGATGAGTCCTGTCCTGTAGGTGCCTGTTCCTCTCCCTGTAGCGTGAAGGACTAGCTCTGATGCAGCTGCCTCCACCCAGCCAGCTGGATCACACCTACCCTATGCTCCAGCAGAGAAATTTTTTTTTCCTCAAGGCCAGAATGACATTTTAATACGTATTGCTGGGAGGCATGGGAGGGGGAGACCCCTTCAGGGTGACCTTGCACTGAATGCAAGTTCTCTGCTGTGAGTTTGTTGGGCTGCAAGGGGAAAGACAAGGAGAATTTACCAGAGTGCAAACTAACCCCTCTACTGAAGTCCCGGCACAGAACTACCCTGCATCAGCACCTGTTTACATCTCTCTCACTCTCTGTAACTGTGTTTCAGAGAGTTCATTTTAAATATAAACCAAGGCTCTTTCCCCTCTTCTGAAGTCTCTCTTTGTTTATCAGAACATAATCTACATTTTCTTTTACTTTTATGAGAGGTTTGCATTTCCGTGTATGTCAGCAGCATAGAGAACAGACATCTGTTTGGGTGAAGCGGAATTTTGATTTATTGGAGGAGAGTGCATTATCAGTAAATTCAAGAGACTAAATCTGCCATGGAGAGGACTTCTTTTGTTTCCATCATCAAGTCAGACATTATATCCTGTCAAACATCCCAAGGGGTGCTTTTGCTCCAGGCACCAGAGGTAATAACTCTGCTTAGAAATTCACTGTATGCTGAAGTCTTCATCTTACAAAGAATCATAGAGTAGTTTGGGTTGGAAGGGACCTTTAAAGGTCATCTAGTCCAACCCCGTGCAATGAGCAGGGACATCTTCAACTAAGCATGTTGCTCAGAGCCCTGTCCAACCTGGCCTTGAATGTTTCCAGGGATGGGGCATCTACCACCTCTCTGGGCAACCTGTTCCAGTGTTTCACCACCCTCATTGTAAAAAATTTCTTCCTTGTATCTAGTCTAAATCTACTCTCTTTTAGTTTGAAACCATTACCTCTTGTCCTATTGCAATGGGTCCTACTAAAAAGTTTGTCCCCATCTTTCTTATAAGCCCACTTTAAGTACTGAAAGGCCACATTATGGTCTCCCCAGCGCCTTCTCTTCTCCAGGCTGAACAACCACAACTCTCTCAGCCTTCCTTCACAGGAGAGGTGTTCCATCCCTCTGATTATTTTTGTGGCCCTCCTCTGGATCCACTCCAACAGGTCCATGTCTTTCCTGTGCTGAGGGCTCCAGAGCTGGATGCAGTACTCCAGGTGAGGTCTCACCAGAGTGGAGTAGAGGGGCAGAATCACTTCCCTCGACCTGCTGGCCACGCTTCTTCTAATGCAGACCAGGATATGGTTGGCTTTCTGGGCTGCAAGCACACGTTGCCAGCTCATGTCCAGGTCCCTCTGGATGTCATTCCATCCCTCAGGCATGTCAGTTGTACCACTCAGCTTGGTGTCATCTGCAAACTTGCTGAGGGTGCACACGATCCCACTATGTCATTGATTAAGATCTTAAACAGTACTGGTCCCAATATGGACCCCTGAGGGACACCACTTGTCACTGATCTCCATCTGGACATTGAGCTGTTGACCACTACCCTCTGGATGCGACCATCAAACCAATTCCTCATCCACTGAACAGTCCACCCATCAAATCCAGATCTCTCCAATTTAGAGAGAAGGATGTTGTGGGGGACTGTGTCAAAGGCCTTACAGAAGTCCAGATAGACGACATCCATAGCTCTTCCCTTGTCCACTGATGTCGTCACTCCATCATAGAAGGCCACTAGGTTGGTCAGGCAGGACCTGTCTTTGGTGAAGCCATGCTGGCTGTCTGAAATCACCTCCCTGTCCTCCATGTGCCTTAGCATAGCTTCTAGGAGGATCTGCTCCGTGGCAGATCTCTCAGGCACAGTGGTGAGGCTGACAGATCGGAAGTTCCCAGGGTTCTCCTTTCTGCCCTTTTTAAAAATGGGTGCAATGTTTCCCTTTTTCCAGTCCCCAGGGACTTCACCTGACTGCCATGACTTTTCAAATATCACGGTGAGTGGCTTGGCAACTACATCAGTCAATTCCCTCAGGACTCTGAGATGCATCTCGTCAGGTCCCATAGACTTATGTATGTTCAAGTTCCTCAGGTGGTCACAAACCTGATCTTCTCTTACAGTGGTAGGGACTTTGTTCCCCCAGTCCCTGTCCTGCAGTCCATTAATTTGAGAGGTGTGGGAGGAGAGGTTGCTAGTGAAGACTGAGGCAAAGAAGTTGTTGAGTACTTCAGCCTTCTCCTTGTCTGTTGTTACCAGTTTGCCAGTCTTGCTCGTTGCAGGGGGTACGTTTTCTTTGACCTTCCTTTTCTGGCTGACATACCTGTAGAAGCCCTTCTTATTATTCTTTGCATCCCTTGTCAAGTTCAGCTCCAGAGCGCCTTGGCCTTCCTGACCTCATCCCTACACAACCGGGCAGTGTCCCTATACTCTTCCCAGGATACCTGTCGCTGCTTCCACTGCCTGTGCACTTCCTTCTTGCCCTTTAGTTTGACCAGCAGGTCTCAACTCATCCATGCTGATCTCTTGCCTTCCTTTCCTGATTTCTTACTCCTGGGTATTGAGAGCTCTAGCACTCTATGCAAAATGTCCTTAAAGGTCTGCCAGCTCTGTTCTGCTCCCTTGTCCCTGAGGGCAGTTTCCCAGGGGGTCCTATTGACTAACTCCTTGAACAGCTGGAACTTTGCTTTCCTAAAATTCAGGGTCCTCTTCGCCTGACCCATATCCCTCAGGACTGTGAACTCCACCAGTGCGTGATCACTGTAGCCCAGGCTGCCTCCAATCTTGATGTCACCAATTAGCTCACTTGCGTTGGTGACCAACAGATCCAGTATTGCATCCCCTTTGGTAGGGCTGTCTATTACCTGGCTTAAAAAGTTATCCTCAAAGCATTCCAGGAGTCTTCTGGATTGCCTATAGCTCACTGTGCTACTTTTCCAGCAGAACTCGGGGTGGTTGAAGTCCCACAATAGGGGGAGAGCCTGTGAGCACGATGCTTCCTGTAGCTGGAGTAAGAAGGCTTTGTCAATAGGCTCCCTGTGATCGAGCCACCTGTAGTAGACACCAACCACAAGGTTCCCTTTGTTGCCTTGGTCTCTGATTCTTACCCATAAGCTTTCAACTCTTGTTCAAACACAGAACACAAGTGAAAAAAAGAAAAAATAGGCATTAATCCTTAGTCTTACTAGCCCTGTGATATCCGTTTTTTCAGTGTACGCTGTGAAGTTCTTCATCTGAACTTTTTCTCCTGGTATGATCCCATGGCTGAGGGTGGTGTTGCATGATGAAATTTTCAGATTTGGAGGCGGTGTCACAACATCGTAAATATCAGCTGACAGCATCCCGTCACCACTATGATTGCTTCATCACCTTCCAGTCCTCAGAATAACTATAATGCTTGTTATTAAAAGAGGGATGGATCCTCCTTCTTGCCTTTATCCCCTTGCCTGGTGGGTTTTGCAATGGAGGGATGGCCTGTCCCTCTCGGGCGTCCTGGCATTGCTCCTGGTCAATGGGCTCGCTACGGTGCTCATTGCCCTCTGACAGACAGGGAGACCATCGTCAGATCCCCCACCCTGATGTCTCTGTTTCACTGACACCACTGCTACCCACAACACTAATACCACACAGGGTCAGTTGTTGCTGGCTCAAATGTGCTCAGCTCTGGTGACATTTCTGGAGAGCCACCAGGTCACCTCTTCAGCACATCTGTTCCTTCACTGAGGCTGTTCATTTGCTGAAAGTCTGCTTTTTTAATGAAGTCAGTGAGACCTGTAGTGCAGGAAATTACCTCAGATAACAGCATTTTGCAGCATGCAGTCAGTTTTGGACTGTGCTGGTGCTGTCACTGTGACACTAGCCTATGGCAAACCAAGCCATGTCCCCAAGGGCAGTTTTTAACCAGAGCCCTCAACCCAGAGAGGAGCCTGTCTCAAGCTGGAGCATTACCCCTGTTGCTTCTTCAAATATCCCTGTAGCCCTTCTGCTCTTAACAGAGGTCTGATGACTAGGTACAACATTTAGCAACTGATTTTTGACCCTCTTTCAGGCTTCACAGGTCAATAGTGAACCACTGTTTGTACGTCTGAATGAAGCTCACAGAAGCTTGTTGTACAGGACATGTCTGTGCAAGTTGACTAAAGAAATATACTGTTTAATGAGTTCCACAAAGTGCAGGGAGACTCAGTGAATAGGCAGCTATTTCTGAATAAATATATCTATTCAGAGGGGGAGTTACATAAAACAATGGGCTGGCAGTGGCTGGTAATTTAAAATGCAGCAGGCAGACTGTTGCTCACATTAGTAACCTAAGAGACACATTGCTTAAATAGCACGATCAGCTCCAACCAGCTCCTTGGGAATTACTGAACCATTTGTGGCCTGCTTTATTCTTAGAGAAACTTGCTCTTAAGACTCTATTGTATCTGTTTTCTTTATTTACATAAACTTGGTATCTTTAAGTGACTATGGTTTCCTTTAAAGCATATGCTTTTCATTTACAGGAAGCCACCTATAGTCAACTCCTAATATTACTTACTTTGAGCTCCTGGTAGGGTAATAATATTTAACAGTACAGTACTATGCAATTTGTTTCATTATTTTTGTCATTTCTTTTCATCTCTGATGTGCAACAGATTCTTCTCACCACTAAATTTGGAGCTAAACTGTATGCATTTCCCGTGAATTTATTGTGCCTTGTCCTAATCATTTGGTGCTTATATCATCCCCTTAATTTTGCAAATACCATCTGTTGTACCACAGACACTGTAATGATGGGCTGTGTTTATATGGTGGCCTTTTTTCTAACAAAGAGGTATATGGAAAATGGAGGTAAGATCATACGTTTGAAGTAGGGGTGGACTTTTGAGAAGCAATTCAGTAGAACCTCATCTGGCTTCAGCTACAAATGCAAGTAGCTCTGTTAAATGCAATGAAAGGTGCTAATTTAGACCAACTTGCCCAAACATGAACTTGAGTATGATAATAAAGTAGAATAATCATACAACTCAAAAAAGTGTAATGGAAAAGCTAGTTTTCCTTCTTTGTAGTTAAATAAGGCATTGTCTTTTAGAGGATACTGACCTATTCTTAAAATAGTTCGTGCAAAGTTTCTGTTTCTAGTCCAGACTGGAATCAATATGATCTCAGAAAGACTAGGAAGAAAACTGGCTTTTAAATATGCAGCTAAAATGTGGACTTGAATAGCATGAGTAGCTGACCTCCGATGGCCAGTGGGGAGGATGAGTCTGCTGGAGCAGCCAGCTAAGGCACTCTTTCTCTGTTTAGCATGGGCATAAGGAACAACCAAACCAGCTGTTATGCAAGAAGAAAGTTATCAGTAGTTTGAGGTTTTATGGGGTGTGTTCTGGGACTTCTTAATATTTTTTTTTAAGTGGTTCAGGACTTTTCTGATGTATTCAGCAACCAATGGGATGGAAAGCACAGGAGAGCAGTTTTTCACCTTAACTGTATCTGTCACCCTCACCTTCAGGACCTAACTCCTTCATTCAGTCCTCCCTTGAACCTCAGATTACTTCGATAAAATGTCTGCCCTCACTCCTGGGATCACCATCAGTGATGTTGATCCTGCTTAGCCTTTCTCTCCATTAACCCTTCACTCACCCCATTTCCATGAACTGTACCATGCTTGTACAAGTGACTTAGCTGAGCTGAATAACAACAACAACAACAACAAGACAGGGGCCCACCGAAGTGAAATGAAAATGCAATAAGAGGTTGCTTTGGCTCTTGTTTTCAAACTTTTCATGACTTTTTTCCCTAGCACCTTTTGACCGGACAGGATATTAACAGCATTCATGGAGATTGTGTTGCCTCAAAACGACAATCCTTAAAATCAGCGATGAAGAAATTAATTTGGAGATCTGCTGAATGGTGACCTAAAAGCAAAAGGATGCACTAGGCATTAAATCCTGTCCCCTGTTACAGGCAATCACATCATACAATTTCGCTTCTAAATGCAGCAGCCTTCACACAAACAACAGCGTAGTAGCTCTCAGCCCTCAGCATCCATCAGAAACCTTTTCCAGACTTTCTCTTCTTCTAATCGTCATGTTTAAATTTATTGATGGCTAGTTTATAGTCATTTATTCTCATGGCAACATCCTTTAACTTCCACAGCTCCTTCACAGAAGAAACAGCAGTGCCATTTTACTTTTATTTTTAATTTTTCACATCAGAAATAATACTGTTAAATGCTAAAGATCAGGATGAGACCTAATGTGTAGCTGTGATGGGGAAAATCATTCCTAGATATCCTGCTGAGCCCATATGGTAATTTCTATGTTTGGGTACGTTTGTAAATGTCTGATTCAGCATCAGGGAGAGACAAAGTAGTGAGGGAACAAGAAAAAAGACATTACAAAAGAAATTCTCCCTCCCTCCCCCTTGCTTCTCCTCCTCTAAGTGGTGAGCCTCTTGCACACGATCCTTCAGGAGTGACTGGAGTAATTACTGGAATGGAGATTTTTTTTCCACTGAGGCATCATTTCAGAAAGTCCCTCTGCTGCTTTCTGAGCGGTCCCTATGATGATGCCAGCAGACACGATGCTGTGGCATCTGCTGCTCACAATTACAGCTCTGTCCCAGTCCATACCAGAAGCTGAGACAGAAGCTGATTTTACTGCTTCTTCCACATCTGATTTCATTTCACCCTGGTTCATGAAAGAGTGACAAGGTTTAGGATAAGTTCGTTATGCCCAACTGCACGTGAGCTCCAACCAGGTTTTTGGAGAGGGCTTGGCCAGTACAATGTCTTCGTGGGTCAGGGATTTTCACATTGGCTCTCTTATTCCACACAAGGCTGCTGTAAACGATGATTCCTCAATTTCACTTTCCTCAGTAAATGGATGTTTAGATGTTTAATTAGGAAAGAAACCATATAATCAGCCTTCTGCAGATATAGCTGCACAGTGTAATCAGTCTCGTTCAGCTTCTTTGCATACTGCTGGAGTACCAGCAACTGCTGAATTTATCAACAATGTTGTGGTTCGAGTGGCAATTTGCCCAAGGATTTCTCAATTAATAACTATGAAGCAGCAGGCAGTCCAGGCACTGCACAGGCTATGCTGCACATCTAACATAGTGGTTTCACTCTATTTTGTCAGGAAACCAACTCCAAAGAAATCAGGCAGAAACACAAGTGACAATAATAACAAACTGTGTTTACCTTTTTGGTTTTGATGTTTTTTGCACTGTTTCCTTTTCAGATTCCCACAAAGTGCTTGTCTGAGCAGTGTAAGTTATCCCAGCTGGCATTCAAGGTTATTGCATTCTTGGTGAATGATCTGGAGCCCACCCACCACGCAGATGGAGGTATGGAAAGCAGGAGAAGGATGTACAGCCTATGTCAGAGGTGCAGCAGAAATACGGAGGTGCCCCTGTCGAACACAGCTCACAGTCCCACAGCTCTTAGACTAAGCGGTAAAGTGAGATAAGTCTGGGCCAAAGTGGATGCTGACCGCGAGCGGGATCCTTGGGAGGGTGGTGGACTGGAGAAAGCAGGAATGGAGAGGCATTTCTGCATGCTCAAGTTGGAAATTTCTTCTTCTGGTGCTCCTCATGCAAGCAGGGGAGGAAAGGGTTGAATTCAGAGGGTGAATTGAACTCTCTTCTGAATAAATCTCTCCTTTTCCATTGTCAGCAAGGGGAGCCAAGGAATACTGGCCTCTAGCAGGTGCCTGCGGTGGGTCTCTGTGAGCTCCCAGCAAGAGTGTCCAAACTTGCAACCTGTGAGTGTCCAGATAATTTCCAGTGAGGTTGCAGACCCTCCAACAGTGGGATAGTCTGGATTCTCATGCTGAAGGCCACAGGGTCACCCATATCCACCCTGCCTGGGTCCTGCTAAGGTTTAAAGCCGCAAAAGATGTGTTATTTGCATGTTCAGCCCCATCTCTTTTGCTTACAATGGTGCAGCAGCAGACTGCCAGAAACATCTCTGATCTGACCAAGACAGCTGTTTTTGAATACAATTTCTGCTCGGTCCATCCCAAATCTACTCCCAGTCCCAGGCCAGGGAGGTTGTTGCAGCAGAGCCCGCTCTCCCCTGTTACAGTTAACAAGGAGCTGCACATCTGTCAAAATGATGCGTCAGGAGTTCCTTCAGAGACACTTTCTTGTTATTTTGGTTTTGGCGGTCCTCAGTCCCTTCATGCCGCAATCATTTTAACCACTGACATACTAATCCTTTTTGACACTTCCACTTCTTTACTGCATTCAGACTGCAATGAAACATGAAGTGCCTCCCAGGCTTCCACCGCAGCCCGTTCAGACGTGTTTGCCTTCTGTCCTGGAGGAGGCAGAGCTGCTGTATCCTTGCACGGGAATGTCTGCATCTGGGCTTCATGTATCCATGAGAAACCAGAGCAAGTAGTGAGGTAATAAACTGGGAAAAAACTCCTGTGGCTCCTAGTCACCCAAGAGATTTTTGTTACAGAACTAAAGGCAATATATGAAACAAAGGGCTCAGACAAGGCATGCAACTCTGGCAGTCGAGCAAGTGACTGCACATCGGCAGGTCCAGAGTAACTGCTCATGTGTGCTCCTACAGATCATGGCAACAGAGATAATTCAACTTACCTAACACTGCTCAGAGACGTACACTAGGTCACGTTATTGTCCATTTTTTGCACATTAGGAACACTTATGTAGACTGTCACCAGAACTCCCCTGATGTGCAGTAGGGTTCTTAGATGTCATTAAAGTGCTCATGTGTCTGTGCAGTTCTGGAATACAGAGAGATTAAATAAGTTTACACGTTCTATGGAAGAAAATGTTGGAGACTGACTTTAAAAGCAGGCAAACTACACACTGAACCGTGTGCATTGAATTAGATGTCCAGGGCAATGTCTGAGCTTTCACAGTGACACGGGTGTTCCAGCCAGATGACATTCAAGCTATGTAATAAGCTAATAAAAATTTTTTTGGCTAGGACTCAGAAATGGAGATTTACAGACTGATAGATTTTTTTAAGCCCAGAAAGATCCGTATTATTTGATTACCTCCATAACACTGACCCACACTAATCAAAATATGTAGTGTTTGACCGAAACACTATTTCCCAAATGGTGTCTGAACATCATTTGCAACAGAAAATAATTGAAAAGTCCCAAGGCCCAATTACCCACTGCTATGTAATTACTGATGCCTGTGTAATAAACTATTGATTTGCCCGTGTTTTCCTACACTCATTTTGCACAGGTGCTAATGACTTACAAAACATAGAACATTGGAGAAACAGCCCCAAAGTCTTAACAAGAGTAAATCACAGTTCAAAGGTCCTTAATTCCCTTATCTCCATATTTATTTACAGTGTATGTCCCCACCAACCATGTGGAAGTGAATGTGACCTGACTGTGGAAACGTTCCATATGTAAGGGCTTTTACCTGCAAACGTAACCCCACACCCTTCCTTGCTGCCTTATGCACTACTCGCTGTCAGCAGTTTTCCTGCTGGTTTTGTGGACCATGGCAGAAGCAACAAACAACTGGCTGCTTCTCCGGCGATCAGGAATGCGGTGATTCTTTTTGACCGCACATCCCTTTTAAGGATCCCAGTGGTCCTGTCAATCAATGTTTACTTTTAATGAGCCCAATTAGGTATATCTCTCTAGTGCAGGATTATGAGGATTTGAAAAGGGTCAATTTGTAATGGTTCTTGTGGCAGTCGCTGCTACCTGCAACATTAATGAAGATTTATTAAATTAACAACACATGGTTTTTCAGTAATCCAAAATTCACACACACAGTTAATTAGGGTTGGATTCTATACATGCACCAGCTTGGTGAGCTGCTTATATCTTATGTGTGCATAATTGATTAGCTATAGTCCTGGCATATTCATCCAGATCTTTGCTGTCCCTATTTATAATCTGTTTTGTTCCTCATAAGATCTTTTAAAAACTCAGTGGAGTGCTGCCTGTATTTAAACCAGAGACTCCCACAAAATGTTGTTTTCTCATCATATTGTAGAGTCCTCAGAGAGTAGGTAAGGTTGCTGCAGAAAACTTTTGGGGCCTGAATGGGAAATCGATTTAATTTTTTAATGTTTCTTTTCCCCCCTCAAGCCTCAAATTAATGCATAAGACAATAGTCAACTTCTTCAACAAAATCACTCAGGCATTAAGACAAGAAATGTCACCATAATACTTCAGGGAGGAATATTCATGTAACCAACCAGCCCATTAATTACATCTTTTATCACCTTAAACAGTATAGCTCAATCAAGGAGACCTAAGTATTTTTACGATATTCAAGGTTAGCTTCAAGGGAAATGTTCAAGCCAGATGTGTGATCTGGACTAGATATCTAGTAAATATTTAATAACTAAGAATCTGCCTTCATTCATCAAGGAGAATTCAAAATACCTGATGCAATGCTTTTGGACTTTTTACCTCCAAATGCAAATGGATGGGAGGTTGTCTAGTTCTGCTGAGATGCAGTAGGTGTCCAGGTATTTTGGAAGTTTTGCAAACAATTCTCTAATTAATTGGAAATTTTACTTCTGTCCTGGGCAAGCTGCTGTCTCCATTCAGCCAGAGGTGGATTAGGGTTGTGTAAATAGATTTAATGTGGTTTGAGTAGCTGTAGCAGTACGGGCTCTACTAATAGCATGCCTGCTGGAAAGGAGACTCTTCCAACATCTATCCAACTGAGGTATTTCCATGCTTCTCGCATTACTGGCATTACATCCAAGCATAAATCTTAATGTATTTTCCACCTGGAGCACTGGGTAGGTTTTCAGTAACTAAAACACCCCACTCCTGAAATTATAGTTATAAGTGTCCAATTTAGAAAATCCAAACTTGCCTGTGTATTGAATCTATTGCTGGGGACATACTCTCAATCTCCTTTATCCTCAGTACTCCTCCCTATAAAAAGGGGGCATAATAAAACCTCTTTACCTGGCTGCTATATGGACAAATACATGAAAGATCATGAGGCTTCTCAGTTACTATTACAATGGATGCCATACAAATAATTGAGACAGACACCAGGCTACTCTGCCATGTCACTTTATGCAAACCATGACAACAGTGCTCAACTGGGGGTTAAGGTAGCTCTGGTGTCCCATTAGATGGGTACTCTGCTGCCTTTCATTTATAGGAATGAGGAGCCATACTCCTGTTTCAGGTCTGACTTGCTGAACTCGCTCCCTGCCCCCTGTGCCCCCCTCCCCTGATGCTTAGTCTGGATAATTGCTTCACATCTGAAACCAAATGGTCTCAGAAGAGTGAGGCAGCAAGGTGGCAACATTGCAAGCGCAGCACGGCACTGTATGACTCTCGGAAGAATGGGAAGAGACTTTTTAAAATAATGGTGACAATTGCTGACAGTACTGAAATTTCCTCTGTTCCCCAAAGATTTCACACAAGTGGGAATGCTAGCTGGGCAAAAAGAGATCTTTAACTAAAATCACTGGCAGTATTCATGCTGCTCCAGCCCTAAGTGTCACCAGAAGTATGGCAAGTCCCATATCCCCTCTCCTCCCCTTCACACTGGAGCATTTTGCTAACCCTGCTCTCCAAGGATGCTTTAGTGGACAAGACATTGACCTGGAACATGGCATTGGGCTCCCACAGGGACCACATGTTGAGGCCTGGAGAAGTCACATCCATCTATAACCACAAGTGTATTCAGGCACCCAACTTCTGCTTGAGAAAGTACGTCCCACTGATGTCACTTTGCTGATGGTGTTTTATTTGTTAACCCTGGGAATTAGTTATTGGGGTAAGGCTTTAAACAGTTTTGGTGAATATGAAACTTTGTTGCTTGGTGCTTAGTCTTCTAATAGGAATAATAATATTGTCACACCTCACTGGACTGTTATAAGACATGTACATTAAAGATTATGAGATGCTCACATGCTATTGTTATGAGAGCAGTGAAAGCACTGAGAGAGAAAGATGAAGTGATACCAGTGTGAGCAAGAGAACAAAGATATAGCCTTGACTGATTGCTTTTTTTGTCTTGCAATAATGTACACAATCAGTGCCAATCAAATAACCAAGATTGTGGAAGCTGCCACGGAATTAGATAGTTTGCAGTGCAATTCTGATATGAGGGATTGATCCAAAGCTGGATCCTTTGATTAGCACATAAAGGTCAAGGCTCTGTGTTCAAGACATGCTGCTTCCAGCCTCCTGTGTGGCTGTCCTCAAGTCATTCAGGCATCTGTGTGTCTGCAAGATCTCATAACTGATCAGTGAGGGTGAAAATACTGAAGGCCTTAGTCCACTATTGCAGAATAAACTCTGTGGAGGTGTCACAGTCCTATCTATAGCTGGTTTGTTAATGCTTATTGTGTAGTATCAGAGTTGGATGACACAGAGCAGAGTGAATTGTGACTAGGCTGAACCCGTAAGAGGTTTTGGCCTATGTGCCTTAGTGTCAGTCAGAGATAAAGAGAAGATGCGTCACTAGCAGGTGATGTCTTCTTACACCTGGTTCACTCAGCAGTGTGCAGCGACAGGACGGAGGCTGACACACAACCCACTCACAACTTTGGTGTTGCTTGACCCAGAGAAGCCCATGACATGTTACAAAGGTTTCACAGGGTATTTTTTTGCCTTGTTGAGCTTGTCTCATGCACATGCTCAGGCATATGATGGACTGAGCTTTGCACTGGTGAGGGAGGGGATCGTGGACCTGCCATACCTCTTCTGCACTCCTGGCCAGGCTGTGGAGGTATGAGTCCAGGGGCTGGGGCTGTATCTGCTCTGTCCCTGCAGGTGTCCAACGGGGCTGCTCCCTGTGGAGGGACAGTGTCTTGGTGGCACACCCCTGCACTGTTGGGTGTGGCTGTACACATGCTCCAAGGCCCCATAACATTTGGAGAGGAGAATTGCAGATACAGGACCCACTGTCCCACTGTGTGCACTAGGAGCATTTCCAGCATGCAGGAGGAACAACAGCTCTCCTCTGCAGATGCATGGGGTGGTGGGGATGTATGGGGAGACGTTGTCCTAGTGTCCCACTCCAAACATGAGACCTGACAAGCTTGCTTTCCACTCAGGGAGAGAACCAGGATCCCAGAAACAGGGGAGCAAACCTTACTCTCATTGCTCATTAGCTACAATTAAACTGCTGTCAAATGTCTGTGCAAGAGGGAGTCTTTGTGCAAACCATAGGTTTTGTTTTTGTAGAGGAAAGCAAGCAAACAAAACCTGACCTTGTCAGTGGTTGGAAAGCGGTATGAAAGAGCTTTGGAGTAGCCTCATCTCCCCTTGCTGGTGTTTGGCTGTTATTGCAGCCCTGTCTTTGTTTCTGTGGTGAGACTTTGCACTGCATTCCAGCTGCAGGTTTTCAGGATTTTCCAAGTATTGCCAGAGAAATATTACATTTTCTGTGTGCGTGCTTATGAAGCTAGAACTGAGCTTGCTTCTTTTGATGAGGTTTAGCTAAACAAATTGATTTTTTTGTTTTCTGAAAGGTCTTCATTCATACTTAGCACAAGTATTCAGACTTAACTGCAAAGTGGTTCCAGCATAGCCATAGTTGCTGGGAGGAAAAAGGAGATATTTCATTAAAAGAAAGAAAATTTTAAAAAAGCACTTGAACCAAAGTGGACTTGCAAAAATGTTGATTTAATTACATACAAAGGCCTTAGCCTTTGTGGTCAAGAATTGCATGAGTTATGATCCTCACCTGGGAGGCAGGAGGGAGAGTGAGGAGAGAGTCAAGTCTAAAGCCACACACTGATCTCGATGAGGCAATTTTGTGTTGTTGTGATCAAGAGCCCCCAGGTACAAGGCTGTGTGCCAGGATGTACAGGCCAACCTGGAGCTCACTCTAAACTGCTCTAAGGCCAGCATTCTCCTGGGCCTGGAGGCAGCAAGAGATGTCAGACGTAAGGGCAGGGAGGAGGGCTATGGCAGCTCTCTGCAGCATAATGGAGTTAAGCTCCGGAGAGCAGGATGAGCTACCTAAACTAGCAGCAGTGCTGGCACAAGAGCAAATGGGCTAAGAATATGCTCAACTTGGAAACAGCAAGAAGATTTCTTGCCATCAGAAGAAGTGGAACAGCTTGGTAACAAAAATAGATCTGTACAAAGCCAAATTGGGCTTGCACCAGTCGATGAAGGATCTTATATGATATGGGAACCAGATGTGATGATTCAGGAGGTAATTTTCAGGCCTGTGTTCCTAAGAGGGTGGTCAAACATTGGAACAGAGAGGCTGCAGAGTCTCCATCCTTGGAGATATTCAAAACCTGACTGTAGATGGCCCTGAGCAACCTGCTCTCACTGACTCCGCTTTGAGCAGAGGGGGTTGGACAGAGGTGTCTGCTAACCTGAGCCATCCGGTGGTTCTGTGGGGTAAATACATAACCCAGTGACAGCGAAGCAGGTACCCAGGTTCTTTTCTTCTGTGTTTATTTATAGGTTTGCTCTTTATGGGCAAATACACTTATTACCCTCCTGTATTGATCCCCATCCATACATCACCTTCATCTCAAGCTTGCAAGAGTAAGTGAGATGTGACTGGGACCAAGGGTGGACTTTTGTTCTGAACCTTAAGATCAGCCAGGATTAATGCTCTTTTTTAACAAAACTCATCAGTGTTGTGCTGTCTAGGACAGGAAAGTGCAATTCCTCCCCAAAAAAACATAGAGGAAGAGCTAACTAAGTTTTATCTCCAGCGAAGGACAGTACACTCAGGAATGTGTGGGTCAGCTATTCTGATGGGCTAAATTTTGCTTTACTCCTCTTTTCCTTGTGATTTTCTTTTACTCGCTTTAGAGGTTTTATTCACAGAGGGAGAAGCCTTCATACTGCTTATTCCCACATACTTCAGCTAACGGTTGTTTTGGGAATGAGAGAGATTTACCCTTTCCAAAAATCTCTCTCCCATGGACTGTCTACCCAGGATCATGAAGATATGTGAAGTCAGAGCCGTGCTGGGATGCTGTGCTGAATGATGGCCAGCGTGCTCAGCACAGTGCATGAGTCCTCTCTCACACGCACAGATCCCAGAGCCTCTTCAGAGCAACATCCATAGCTGTCAACATATGAGGGTTGGAACCTCTACATGCGGTTGTTTTTTTCCTATTTATCTTTGAATAAGCTTTGGAAATGAATTTCCTCACCTTTAAATTATTTCTTGGCACAAGATCCATGCTTCTGGCTTTACTGGTTAAAGAGCCATGGCTGGATTTACTGCTCTCTCTGACTTTAACCTGCTGTTCAAGGCTACAGTGATTGAACACTGGCTTGCAAACCCAGCTTCTATATTTTTTATACCATATAACTTCTGCTGGTATTTCCCTAATGGCCTGGGAACGTGCATCATTTTTTCCAGTGAAATAACCACCCATTAATATATTTCTCTTGAGAGACGGCATGATCTGACATTGCATTTAACCCACAGCAAGATATTTAGTTTGTTGAATGGGTACTAAGAGGGGACAAACATATGCAGCACGGTTTATAATAGACAGTAATTTACCAGGTAAAATACTGCTCATATTGGAAATACAGCAGGATTGAAACAATGGTATTTTCAGTCCCTTCTTTCTCCTTTTCTGCTGCATAACCCTTTTATGCAATTTATACAAATAAACTAGATATACCAGATAAACCTTATAACTAATGAATCAGTATGAGGCAGGACCAATAAATGAAGATTGTTTCTGTGCTGTTTGAGGAATGAAGCAAATGACAGAGTGAAAACATGCCTGTGTAGTGAGGAAAGGCATGATCACACATGGATAAAAGCAGCTGTGTTAGCTTTGCCTCATCTCACTGGATTCAGGATAACAGCCAGGATTTCAGCTTATGCTAATCAACGGAGTACACACCAGCAGTGTGTACAGAAACCTGAAAATCTGTGCTAGCATGTTTTCATGGGTCAGTCAGGCATGTGGCTACCAGTATTGCAGTCGCGCCTTCCTCTGCAACACCTTGCAACCCTTTCTGAGACTGATGTCCTGGAAGTGGTCGAGCTTCCCAGACTCCTCATGGGAACTGACACCCAAGTTAACCGCAGCGGAGGGTACTCAGCATCATGCAGAATTAGGACTCCCAAGTGTAATCCGAAAGCCACTGAAATCACCAGAATATTTCTGTTCATGTCAGTGGAGCAGGTTGCTCTTGGATTGAAATCTCCCACTAATGTAATTATTCTCTACTATGGGAAGAAAATGGAAAAGTGAAGATGGCATTTTGTGCATCAAGGTCACACATGCCAGCCTGCTCTCAGCATCTGAAATGGTTGTACAGAGATTTTATTCTTTTCCAGACATAAACATATGTGAAGTGCATCACAGCACGGCCTCCCTCCTGCCACTCAAGGTGAGTTTTGATTGAGAGCTGAGAGAAGATGCTCTGCACCTCAGGCAGAGGGGCCATCAGGGCAAATGGGGGAAGAGCATCACATCTGACCTGAGCAGAATTAGGGGCAGGGGACAGAAATTGGGAGGACTTTGCTGGGCTGACCCCATGACAGCTTTCAAATGCCACGATGGCTCCACTGACCCTGCGCTGACCACACGTGGTCCTTATTGTCAGGACTCTCACCCTCACAGCATCCTGGTTCTTACATCAATCCAGCAGAAGGCACTTTTGCAATCAAAAAATACTTCTTTGTTTGTTAAATGATTGCTTTCTTATTTTTTAGGAAGTGAATCATCTGTGTTCTGATTGGAAGCATCAGAAAATCTATATCACTGTCTAGCTTCGTGTTTGTGCTCTGGATGAAATCATAGTAGGTCAGTTTAAGTCAGGTTAGTTCAAATAAAATTGAATAGAATGGTTCTTGAAAAAAAAATACAACATATAAAAAACTGTGTCTGGTTCAGAACTTTCTATCCAGAGAAGTTTGGGATAAAAAGTTAAGTTCCTTCTAAAACTTTTCAGGACAATAGCTTGTTTGACTATGCTAACTCTATCTATTTATTGATTACATGAATCATTCAGTTCCTAAAAAGTCAATCCTCTCTGCTCTCCTCCACCCTAATTATGGACAGAAGTCAAGGTGAATCTTTCCATTAACTTCCATGATCTTTGGATCAAACACTGAAACATGATCATGAGAGTCAGGCATTGATAATGAATCCGGGCACAGTGAGGTTATCTCTGGTCCAGGTATCCTAATACCAGGGTAAAACCAGGGCAATGAGACACAGAGCTGACACTTACCCCACAGTGAATTTGTTTAGAGCAGCTGCAAATACAGTGAAGCCAGACACTGCAGACATGAGCTTGGAAATGCTTGTTTTATGGTCTTAAGGGAGATCTGTACCTTGAAGAAAATGGCTTCTGTAACCAAACAGCAGCCTGTTAATTGTATCACATTATCACTTGATAATGGAGCGATTTAAAAGTGTGACTACAGCAAACAGGAATTTCTGTTTTGCACCAGACCACTTAAAAAGCTCTACCTTTATGTAGGGCATCAGGACTTTTCCGTGTCACATTCTATTTCCGTTTCTTATTAAGAGCAAAATTGATTTGATGTGCCAGGAGCTTTCCATTTGCATTTCAATTACAGATTTCAGTGGCTTCTTAGGCTTTCCAGGCTTTTAAAGGACTAGTATTTCCTATAAAATATTCTGAAGAAAAAAATTTAGAGGCTGAGGTGGAATGAAGTTCATTAAAAATAAAGCTTATCACAAGGACGGCCACCCCCACAGTTAAATTCGTTGGTGATTGCTTGTATTTCCATTGTTTATTAAATAAGTAAAGAAAAAGTCATTACTAAGAGCTGAAAAATACTATATGTGAACAGATGACTCGTATGATTTTACATGTCCTGTAATCTTCATTCACCCCAACTTAACAGTGAGGTAATGAAGTTCCTGGAGGTTGTGCAAGAAAGGGTAAAGAAGTTGATAAGGGCAATAAGAGTCCAACGGGGGATGTGGGAGTTTGGGCTCTCAGCACTCTATCGGCAACCAGGGAGCCAGAAAAGCTTCCTTCAAGCTCAAATTCCCAGAGCCTCAATTTGGCTGGGATTCCCAGGAGCAGGGACCCAAAACTGAGGTAGAAATCCTGGCACTTGAGCTCTCTGGCTCAATTGCATTTAAAAAATTTCAAAATAAAATGTTGGGATGATTTTGAAAACAATTCAAAACCTCTTCCCTCCCCCCTCCAGCCCCCATCTCTCTTACACTGAGTGCATCTTCATTCTGGGCAGAAACTACATATGCAAATCTCAAATCAGAGAGTTTTCTCCATATTTTTCTGTGCCAAGGTGAGAGGACCTTCACTCCCAAAGAAAAAGCTAAAGATGCAGCTTTAGGATACACAATACCACATTTTATCGCTCTGTCTTTGTGGAACCGAGCAGACTTTTTAGCAATGATTTGCTTCTCTCCAGAAGGGATCTCTTTACCTGAACCTATTTTTTTTTTTTGCAATACATGCTGTAGATTGTGCACTGTGGGGACGCCTGTCAGTGCTGCCAGCACTTTCCTTCATGCCACACACTCTCCCAGCCGAGTCCTCGTGGACCAGCTCTCCCAGCTCCTGCGCTGGCTCCTCTGTCAGAGGAAATGCAGGAAATACTGCCTCCTGCGAAGCAGGAAAGGGTTTCCATCCAGTCCGTAATTCACTCTGCTGATTCCATGTACCACACATGCCCTTTCCTACCGTTGGAAAGGAAATGAAATAATTACACTGCCTGCAAGAAACATGCTTTATGGCTTACATTTATGATAAAATTATGGAGCTGTTGCAATGAAATATTCCATCAATACATTAAAACAAAGCAAAACCAGTGTGGCAGTAAAAAATTCTTATTGTCCCTGTTTCATCCCTGGTTTTCTTTTGTTGGGTTTATTTAGTGCCTTTATTAAAATATTTCTGTTATAATAATGGTTTTAATGCTATATTGTTCTTATAATGATATGATTTTTATTGTAACATCACCTCCAATTTAATATCTCTTTCCATTATATGTGAATTGCTACTAAAATGGAATTGCTGTTGTAATGGATGTAATACCCTTGTAGGAAGTTTTAAGAGCCATTACTACTACATAATTACAAAAGAAAAGCCAGGAAATGACATGGGGAAGAGGAAAATACTAAAAAAATAGGAACTGTTTGTGATAAAGACAAGCAAGAGCAAATAGTCTGGTGACCTGCAACTGAGGAAAGATATCTCAGAGAGGAAACACAAGAGAGATGTCACCAGAGCCTGGGCTGGACATCCTTCCATCTTCTCAGTTCTTCAAATAAAATTCAGAAGAGTAAGGTGGAACAATGGTTGCCTGCTCCTTGACTATCATGAAATGCCCACCCAGATTCTGATTTCCTGGTGATGGTGCCTTCAGAGCACAATGTGTAAATGCAAAAACCGCCTCTTGCCTGGCGAACAGGGGGCTTGTGGAAGGGACTGAGCTCACTTACTTATTTCTCTTCTACTGCTACTAATGTCGTATTGCATATGCCCCTCTTGGAAGATCTTTGGATGGCTCGTCTTCCTCCCTGGAGCTTGATCTTCTCATTCAAGCTGATTTTCTATTATCTTTAACAGTAGCATCCAAGGTTACTCTGGGGTGTCCTCGCCAGGGAAACCAGTTGGTGTGCACCTGAGCAGGGGAGCCCCATATGTCCCACCATGAAAATCTGGAGAACACTAATCTTACAGTACCGATGTACCAAAAAATGGGAGCACTCATGCAAAAAGCCGTGGTTATGTTTACTGAAGTACCTTTAGCTATGGATTTAGATACCTAATCTGAGGCACTTATATTTAACAGTAGCTTCTGCTATCAAATGTGCCATGTTTTAGTGAAATAATAATAATAATAATAATAAAAATGAATCTATGATCTTAAAAGTTCTACAGATCACCCAGATAAGGCAGGGATACATTTTATTTTTCATGTGACATTTTGAGGGAGGAATAAAACTCCTTATGTTCACACAGTTCTCCTTTGGATCATTGAAACATATGGTAGCAGATTTATGGCAGTTTATCAGAAGATTTGTATATACATGGATACAAACTAAATATGCATGTAAAACTGTAGCTGGCTCTTTTGCATTGTAGCTGAAATTTATCTCAGGGTGGATCTGCAATTTCCAGAGTGTGAATTATAGTTCGAATTCTGAATAACAGGACTCACTGGGTTGGTTAGCCCCCATATCTAAGGATAATATATTTTAATCTCAGCATCTCTCTGGGGTGGTGCAAATTAAAAAACCAAACCAAAACAAAACAAAAAAACCCCACATGCACACACACAAAATCCCTGAAGCCAGTTTGATGAATTTCTATGATCTTATCTCTGCAGAACATTTTCTCTTTCGCAGGGTAGATTTTTTTTGCTTCAGCGGATAATATGGGAATTCAATCATTGTTTTCCAAAGTACATATTATTTGCAATAGTGTGGTCTGGGCGATTGCCTCTCTCAAAGAGCAGGACAATATTTCAGCTAACAGGGTGGAAATCAATAGCAAAAGATTAAAGCTCAAAGGATGAACAAGTGCACATGAACCAAAGGAGAAAGTGACAGTGAGAGCTGCCTTTAAGTGATAGCAGGTGCTCCTGTTGCCAAAGAGGAGAAGAACGAAGAGAGACGCTTCAATTAGCTCATCGCTGTGCTCCCGACAGACGCTGCTTTGTTCTTAGCTTTGAAGGATTCTTTCCTTTCTTCTGATAGGTTTGCAACTCCCTACCAATTTCTTTTTGCAGCTTGATCCTCTATTCCAGTCAAGCCCTGGTCAGTCTGTTATCCTGCCTGATGATTTTTTTGCTAACTACATTCTGACTGGAAATCAGTTTAGCTCCCCTAGAATAACAGAATAATTTCATGCCTGCCCCCATCAGTGCCAGGGCTCCCATGCCTGATAGTGATGCCAAGGTGCTTTGTCTGTACCCCTTCCCCAACAGCTAATCTCTCTGCAAATGCTGGGGTGAAATCATCAGAGACAAATAAACAAATTGCTCGTTAGAAATTATTAGGAAGAAAACGGAACAAAACATTAGGCAGCTGCATGCTGAGTACTGTGTGCAGCGTGGCTCTGCTCATCTCTAAAAGGAGAGATAAGGGCTGGAAAAAGGCAGCACTGATGCCCAGCCGTGTGGTGGTTCCCACAGAAGGAATGGTTACCCAGACTAGGATGCTTCAGTGTGGAAAAGATTTCGTCTAGGTAGGATATAATTAGAAATTACAAAATGAGGAATGGCATGCACAGAGCAAATAGGGAGCAACTGCTCTCTTCCTCTTCCAGCTGGGGAGGAGCGGTGCAATTGGCAGGTTTGAAAGAAAAACAAAAGAAGTACTTCATTGCCAATGTGCATGTAAGCTGAGAAACTCCTCTTCGCAATATGTTGTGGATGCTGAAAGTTTACAGGGCTACAGACTCTGACTGGATAAATTCATGGATGAATTGTCTATCCATCCCATTCCTTGCTAAGAAATGCCTCAGCCCTGAGCGCCAGCTGCTGAGGCTGCTGCAGAAACCTTCTGCCGTTGTGTTCTGGCATCAGAGGTCAGAGAGGGGATCTGGGACCAGTCAGACTCCAGTCCTTACCAGTACAGCCGTGTTTATGTAAACACTGACTGTCTGCATCAAGCCTTGATTCTCCAGCTTCTGCCTGGGATGGACCCAGAGACCTCTACCTGCAGCACTTCATCTCCCTCCCTCCATCTCTCCTCTCACACCGATGAGGGCCCAGGCTCATAGATTTCCTTGCTTTGAAAAATTATGATTCATGAGCTAACCCATGCTGTTAGCCCAGGGCAAATACAGGTGGTGGGACTTACAGTGTGGGCTAAGCTACGCTGAATTACTTTGTGCTTGCTGTCGCTAGAAGTTTGCATACAGATCACTGCTGTGGATATGTTGGTGCACAGGAGCTTGTTAAGATGCACTAACTTCATTACATACCTGAGTAAGCAGAGAGGGAGAGAGGGCAGAGAGGGAGAGAAGAGGGAGAAGGAGGGAGGGACACTTTTGGCCACTGGCATGTTTTCATGGAGAAACATGGGTATCAGAGTCTTGACTGCTTTACTCAGTTTGGGGGCTGGGACAAGCAGTTGCCTTGACAAATTGTGCTTGGCAAACTGAAGTAAACAGACCCCTTTGCCAGGCTGCTCCTGCCATGGCATTAGCTGTTCCACCATCCCGGTCTGATTGACTGTCCTTCACTGTCATGGAGTTACTGTCACTCCTGTCTGCAAAAGTGAAAATATGCCAGCATTGATCCCATACGTGCTCATAACACTTCTGACTCCCAAAGACCACAGAGAATTTTAACCCCTAAATGGAATTAAATTGCATTTGGTGGAAGTTTAGGGCCCATCTATTACCTTAAGAACAGGTACCTTCGCCAGAATTTGGTCCGTCTCTGCTGTGCAGGCTGGGAACAGAACAGGATTCCCAAGATGCCCCATTTCAGTGGGGTTCAGCTGAGGTTCTGCCTGTGAGCAAGTGTCTGACTGTGTGGTAGCAGAGATTTTGTCTGGACTTAAACTATAGATTATTTTTGAGGATGCAAAAAAAAAAATCCTGGTGTATATCATACATTTGATTCAGTTGCAAGACTTGAGAATTAACATATTTATTCTAAAATGATGGTGGATATTCTATAGTCATTAGCCTGAAGCTGGGGATTCAGAAAAAAGAAAAAAGAGAATAAACAGTCTTCAAAACCAGTCACAAGGCTTGAATTTCCCACACTGCCAGTATTAGGAGCTAAATTTAGCAATTTGGAGAGCTAAGTCTAGCTATTTGGAGATAATTCTAGCAAGAGCCTTCTGATTACTTTATTTCTGAACAAAATCAAATAAATTAGAGAACTTCCCAGTGAAGTTAAATAAATTAAAGAACTGCTGCAGTGGGAACATCACCTTTTCCATATCAGGATGATTAGACCCCAGCATGACAGTAAATATGTTCTGCTTCCTCTATACCCCTGTGCCTGCAGTGAGGTGCTGGAGGAAGATGGCTCTGCCTCTGTCAGTCAATGCTCCTGTCCAGGACATCTCCTCTACTACTTCAGGTGACAGGTGGGTTGCTTTGGCCCTTGCTTCAATTGCTTCTTAAGGGGTAACAATTCCTGAAGGAATTTCCTTACTGTCTGACCTGGGTGACTGCTTTGCTTTGCTGAGCTGTGCAAGCCAGAGAGCCAGAAAACACCAGGCTGGGATGTCTACCTGGTAATTTCCATTCAGATGAGGGGAAGCAAAGTCCCAGGGAAGTGGGACAACACTGGTAGCACCAAGGGATGTCTCGCCTGTGCTGACAGGTCTCTGGAGACCCTGCAGAGGTAGCAGCAGGCTTATAGACTCACCAGTTCTCAAAACATATATAATTTCATGGAGACAAGGAAGATGGTGTCACAGTACCAGAGCGACTCACATCAGCAATGTTCAATGTGCAGGAACCCACTTGAAGCAGACCCAGAGGTTGATGCCATAGGTGGACAACATACTATTGCAGTGACCTACTGCTGAAGAGCTGTGGGTAAATCCCCGAGTCTGTGTAACATCTGGTGAAAAATAAGCTGGGGTGAGGCAGGGGATAGTATGACAGGTTTTGACAGCCCCTTCCAGCCTTAAGCTCTACAAACTCAGCCTACATGCAATTCCTTTAGAAATGCAAAGGTGGAAATGCTCCATACCTCAGGTCCAATAGCAGAGTAATGGGGACGTCATCATACTCTTCCTCTGAGCCTCAGCTAAAGCCGGAGGCAAGGTAAATATCTGGTACAAGCTGCCATTCATAGGCAGAGTGGTAGGGGTGTGTAATTCCCTGCTAGGAGAAGCCACTTGGATGAACTATTACCTTTTTTCCCAGATAAATCCACACTTACTGTGTCAACAGCAGCACTGTAAACAATATCCTCTTTTCCAGCCATGGGAGAGAAGCAAGGTGAGCAGAAAACCGCAAATGCCAGGCTGCCAGAGCCCCCGTTATTGCTCAGCATCCTCTTTAACTTCTGTTTTTTATGATCAAAACAAGATTCATAGTCTCCTGTTCCCGGTTAGCTTTACTGAGAAGCGAAAGGTTGATGTTGCCAATAAATGTCTCTAATACCCATTGCACATCAATGATACAGAGATGGAGGCCATGAAGAAATTTTGGAGGGCTGAAAGGAAATAAGACTGTAGCTTAAAAAAAGGGCAAAGTGCAGCTACAGAGAGAGCACGGAAACAATACTCAGTTGTATTTTTCTCTGTGAATGATGAACCAGTGCAATGATGCCACAGGAACTCTGATGGGCCTCTGGCTTTCAGGCATTTTAATTCTTTTCCTATAGTTTTGTCTCTGTAAACTCTTACCAGCACTTGTGTAGCAACATTTTGCTGACACCATGCACAGGGACAAAGGGGTAGGGGGAGAGTCACACTCACTGCCTATTGTCTCATGTGATTCCCTCCCACCACCCTTAAAATGCAGTTTTATGACACAAGTTCAAAGTTGAAAGTTTATGACCAACATATGGCATAATATGCAGGGAATAAAAATAATGACAAGCCAATGAAATAATTATGCTTGTATTTTATTTCTTTTTTCTTTTGGAATTCTGCTAGCTGGGATCTTTCTCCAAAATTTGCCAGGTTTGGTATCTGGTCGTATTCTTCATTACATACATTTCCTCTATGTCTTGTCTGACCCAATATTAATTTACTTATGTTTTATGCACTTGCAGTAGCATTGACTGATAAGCTCTAATGGAGGCCTCCAAGCACTAAAAGCTGGCTGAAGGAAGAAGAAAACTAGGGTAACTAGTAGGATTTGGGTTATAAAAACACCTCTTTGGGGACTTGGGAACCAAATTTTCCTTTGCAGAAGAAGATAGATGGCAATGTCACTCTACTTTTGGCACCCAATGTATTTAGCTAATTTAGGTGCAGAGTTTCTCTCCTGCTCAGAGGTCTCTCTTATTGACATAAGACCAGCTCCTCATTTGCTTCTGGTGGCTGTGCCGGACACAGCACCTTTTGAGGAGTCACAAGCCCTTGGGGAGTCACTGCACCTGGTACTTAGCACTGGGGGCAAAACTCATGAGGACCTTGACCTCTGATGGGCACAGCTCATCCAAAATCCAGCAATTCCCAAACCAACATGAACTCCCCCTTAGAAAAGAGAAAAAACAACATGCAGAAGAAGAGGAGAAAGGTTGCACTGCTGAGACACTGGATATTTGAATGTTAACCAGCTTGGAGACACAGGGAAGTCCCTGTAACTTGCTGATACTACCAATTGCAGGGTTATGCAGCGCCTACATCGTATGACAAAAATAACATCTGCAGCATGGCTCAGGTAACTGCTCTCTCACTGTGTTTTCGTCCCAGTCCTATAGTACCTTCCCACTCGTAACTCAGCAACAGCAGGTGAATTCACAGCCTTGCATTGACAACAGCCCAGAAGCAAGGGACACATACAGCAACCTGAAGAACAAAACATGCCACCAGTATTTATTAACATAGCCTTGTAAATCAAAACAGTCTGCCTGTCTGGTGTCTTGTCCAGAAATTATTGGCTCATTCATCTTAGCCATATTAAGCAGGCCACATTTATCAAGGTCACATAAAAAGAGATATATAAAGACTATTCCTGGACCATAGTTACATGCAGGTATCATGCCTATGGCAACTGCTCATTTTGCAGGGATTTACCAGTTGGTTGGCATTGCCATGTTGTACAAAAGGAGAGAGAAAAGGTGCTTAGCTTCTCTGCACAGGTGTACCGGTAGGGATACAAAAAGAGGTGAAACCCAGAGAAACTTCAAAACTCAGGTCAAAATAATGGCACAGGCTGAAACACACTGAATTCAAGAACCTTCTTCTGGTTGTGTGAATATTTTAGCAAAGATTTTGTGCAACCACATCAGGTAACAGCAATAATCTCCTATCCTCCCAGTATACTGCCATGAAATATTGGGAACACAGAGCTGTACTGTATATTCATTGTCAGAAACATATGGAATAAATTTTGTTTGCTGCCGTTCACTCATTTGATAAAGCAATCATCAACAATACTTTAATTTGGATAAAATTCCAGCAGGACACAGGCTGCATCTCACTGGACCCAGCTGCCAAGCACACTCCCATTCTTGACTGCTCAGTGGCCAGATCCCTCAGATGGCTCTTTAGCCACCTGAATGAAGACGTGGCCATTTTTCCACTGGTCACCTCACCAAGGTCAGTACATCCAGGACAACTATTTGAAGCTATCTGTTCCCTTTTACCATTCAGGGGTTATCTTCCAAATCAAATGCAAGCAAATTTTAAATGATTGACACTAAGTCCATAAAGTGGAATTCTGTTTCTCTCCCCATGATGGTATAATGTTTAGTAAATAGGAGGACTCTGTCAGAGTAGTATATTATTGTGCTGGGCAGTGCACAGACACTCAGGGAGACCCTGCCTCTGTGAGTTCCCACACTGAGAGACAATCTTTTTCTCAAATAATTTATAGTCTAATCAGACAAAACAGAGGATGGCTGGGAAATGGGGGTAGCAGCTTGCCATGAAAACATATCAGTGGAGCTTGCTCACAGAGGAAGCCTGTTAAACTGTTTAATTTTTTTTAAAAGAATATTTTCTTGTTTTTTCTAAATAAAGAAGATGTGAAGATAGGTGTTTTAAATAATCAGGTTTTTAAAAATCCATCTATTTGAACTGCTTTATTGAAAAAAGTTATACAGGACGCAGTACAGTAGCCTCTGGGAAAATGATACATCATACCCGTTTTCCTATTTTGCTTCAACATCACTATGAAAGGCATAGTATAAAACCCCTTCTCATTTCCAAGATGGTCAAAATCACATATCTAATAACACATACTAGTAAGTATTTGTAAATATAACATTTTGGAAAATTTTCCTTTAGATTCCTTTAGAATCTTTTTACTGGGTCTTTCCTCTTTTCCAACTTCACCTATCCATAAACCCACTTTGACCTAGTCACTACCTATATGTGTTAAATGACAGAATAAATGTTAAAAACCTTTAAATCATCAGAGAGAGATTTTCCATAGATCACTGTCATAGCCTTAAGGCCTGAGAGCCAGTGAACCCCTAGAGCCTGCTGGAGACGGTTATATCGTTAGAAATCTCAACATCCCAGCTCCCTGAGACAGGTGTTTCTAGTGATGATGGGTAAAGCTATTACATCTTAAAACACTCCCTGCTCCATGCTCATATAATGCTAGTATAAATGGTCAAAGCAGAGCAATTTGGGGAACAAATTACAGCACAGAGGCACCATGTTATATGTGTGCTGTTCTGAGATGTTCCTGTGAACTGGATTATTTCTAAAAGGAAAATTCCACTTTAACAAGAAACGTTGAGGATTTCTGAATGAATATTTTCTGTTTTGGACTGAAAACCAGACCTTAAAAATTGCATGTGTGTGTCTAAGTGTAGGACAGAGAAGGGAATCCTGCCATGTGAAAGCTGATAGCCCCAGAGAGGGGGATGCAGGCAAAGGAGGGTGAGTTCCTTGCTCTGAATCTGCGGAGATCCCAGCTGATGCTCTGGCTGTGGAGCCAGCCTCACACGTGGACTTTGTGGTAGTTTCCTCAACAAGGTATCCCCAAGAAAGGTAAGAGTAAGAAAAGACTTGGCCCTGCAGGACATTAGCTGTGTTACATCTCCTAATCTGAGTTACAGCTGTTGTGGTCCCTCTACCTATATCACTGCAATGAGGTATTGAAACCTGTAGATATGCATCCACTAGTAAATGGAAAAAAGAAAGGACAAGAGAAAGCTTGGAAAAAAGAAGGAATTGACAAGGTCTTAACTGTCTTATTACGTAAAATATACATACTGTATGTTATGTATATAAACATGGTATATACATAAAGGTGGCTAGCTGTTGCCCACGGACACTACACACGACCAGAAGAAATGAGCAGCAAGGAAGATGCATGTTGGGTATTAGAACTGTCTTAAATGGAGGGAGGGCAAAACACTACAACAGGCTGCTGGGAACTGTGGAGTCTCTTTGCAGAAGAGGTTAAAACACAGGCAGAGCAAGCATGTTATGAAGGATTTCCAGAGACTGATGAACCTTCTTTCATCAATGGTCCTCACCAGAGGATCTTCTGAAGCTCCTTCTGACCCACCATTTCTACCTCTTGATGTTTTTTTAGGAAAAGTTGTCATCCCAGCCAGCAAATCACTGCACTATAAAATTCCAGATCAGGCCAGCATTTGCCCAGAAAGTAGGGAGAAAATGCTAAGTCCCACCAGAGCCTGTTTGCTGCAGTGTGGTGCCAAACACTTACATGGCTCCTGACCCCGAGGTGAGCCTGCCTGGGTCTGTGTCATGGGGATTAACCAGCTCAGGTCCCTTCCCTGACTTGGGCAGCTCTGCGCTGCATCCACAGCCCTCAGTGATGTTACACTGCATGTGGGAGGGGACAGAAGCAGCAAATATATTTTCTAGGAGTGTCCACTGCAAATAAATCACCCTGTATGAATTATGGAATGAGAGGAGGTACACGGCATGATACTGCTGTTATAAATGCTGGTGTTATTAGTTGTGCTGGGATGCTGGAGGAGACAAATCGGTGTGGACGGAGCATGGATGTGTGGTATGAAGATTAGGTATGATGGATTAGTGTTGCATTTCTTCAGGACTGCAGCACTGTCTGAGATCTGTGTGTGGTCAGGCAGCCCCACGGCTGGAGAGGCAGAACATGCTGGGGTGGCAAGGGAGATTTGGTGGCATTATGTGCGTGGCCATGTCGGGATATGCAGAGACCACCATTTATCACTCGGGTTCCTTATTTCTGATTTCCTGCTGCTTCTGGACAACAAATGGAATTGAAAATGCAAGTCTGTGCAGCAGCGGGACTCTTGGGGGTGGCTGTGAGTAACTGACAGGTATAAATTGTAGCCCCTGCAAGCAGTTAGGAGGCCCGTGGGAATAAGAGCTATCATAACATGAAAATGAAGGTCAGCGACAATGCTGTGAACATGGAGTGATCACCCACTATATTATAGGGTCTTTAGGAACTAGCAGAACTACCCAGCCTTTCGCAGCCATCGTGGATCAGAGGGCTGCTCAGTGATGCCCATGAGAAGCAGGCATGGCTGTGGGATGGGGCAGAGCTCTCGAGCCCCGCTGTGGGGTTTGGTCTGTCTGTAGCTGTCAGGCAGGAGGGATTTGCTTTGGGTGGTTTTCACTTAAGTATAATTCCCCAGGATTTAGTAAACACAGAACAGGAGAGTTAGAGGGAATTAATGAATCTCCCCTGGCAATAAAATCCAAATGTTTCTGCGATGCTTATATTCCAACTGGGGTAAAAATAAAAATATTGACTTACTTGCAGTGATCTAACACAGCTTATTTTCACTAAGTTATTTCACAAAAGTATTTTGGAATAAAAATATGAAATCAGAAAAAGCAACAGAGCATTTACAAAAATCTCTTTACAAAATACAGCCTATTTTTCAAACATAGAGATACACCTTTTTTTTTTTTATTATTTGTTTCTGTGCTCAAAGGAGAAAAAGTCACAACTTCAGGGAGAAGGAGAGTTTACCCCTTTTTCCAATCAGTTTTCAGGTAAAACATTCAGAAGTAAGTGACTTAGGAAAGTATGGTTTTCTCTTCAGAAGGGACATGGATTGCTTGGCAATTACTGCCAGGCATGCACTGGGTGATAAAGCTGGCTGCAGAGATTCAGAACAAAAGCAAAACTGGATCATGAAATAAGGTCCATCAGAGACTTCCTTGCTTGCTGGGGCAGGGGATCCAAAATCACCAGCATGGGTTTGGAGACAGTTTGTGAACCCTGCTGTGTGCTCATGATGAGAGGCTGGTGGGCTCAAAGACAAGTACGGTAGACAGCATTTGGCTCTGGGCTCTTCCTCCCCAATCACTATTGCCAATTCCCCATCTAAGCTTGGGGGGGGAGGCTTGGGATATGAGTTGCCCTGAGCCCTCACCTTCTCTTGATGGACTAGTGCTTGCATGTTAACGGGGGGCTTGTGCTCAGGGACAGGTACCTGGAATAATGCAAATTGCTAAAATGAGCTTCAGTTGGAGATGTAATGGACTATGTGGATGGAGTCCAAATGAGGAGAGGTAATAGACACTCGGCAATGAGTTATATCCCAAAACCCCAAGCAACTTTTGCAGATCTGATGTGTAAGGATGCTTTTCACAGCTGCAGATGAAGAGCATTCTGGTAACAGCCTCAGTCTCTGGGAAATTCTGCAGGGATTTTGCGGGCTCTGATCCTTGCTGTACCCTAATTTCCATTCTCTTCACTAGGGCCCTTATGTGGGGAGAGTCTGGTTTCATTTTCAGTCCAAACCATGCAAAAGGCAAATCCTCATCAGCCCCTAGCAGATGTGATGGGCTGATCATTATTGAAGATGATGTATTTGGGATTTGTAATTAAAATTAAAGCTATTTGCTATAAAACATGTAGAATTTAATTCCTTTCATTAGATATCTTAGGCTAATTGTTGCATCCAGCAGGGAGCAAATGGCATTGTAATTGCTTGATATCCCATGCTGGTTTGATTAGAAGATGATAGGAATGGGAAAAAAGAGAGATAACTCCGTGAAGGGTTTTATCTTCTTTCTTTGATTTCTGCTTGGTGCCAAGCATTTCTAAAATAAAATAGAAATTTTCAAACTGACTTTCTGTTCCTGTCTCAGTGAGAAGGCTATGGGGTTGAAGAGTGAAAATGCTGGTTTTATTTACCCCTGGAGAGGTGCTGAGACTCCTACTTGAGGAATGGCACTGTTTTAGAGCTGAGCTTAGTAAGCACTCACTGGTCATGTACAGGAGTTCTCATGAGTATTCTTTCCATCCTTCTGGAAGGAAACTGAGGCACAGAAAGGCAAAACATTGGGTCTCATGTCACACAGCATAAGTGGCAAGGAGAAAGACTGAGCCCAAAGAGCCTTCCTTTTCTTCTAGGATTTACAGTTCTGAAATGACTGTGATGAAGTTCAGGGAGGTGATGGAGGTGTGAAATACTAGTGAGTCACAGGGAACTTCTGCCAGTCCTGGTTTTTAGCTACCTATAGTTCTCATTCTTCCCATGCACACTAGGCAGAAGTCTATTATGGGTGGTGTTTAAGATAAGTACTGGGGCGTGCACGTCTGTGTATGGGAATTCCGATTTCCATTGTAGCTCTGAATACGGCATGCAGCTTCCTAACAGCGCCCGTGCAACGTCCATACCAGCCTCTGTGCTGAACGTGGTGAATAGCACCAGTTCAGTGTTAATCCCAGGATTAACACAGCTAACCGGGGAAGCATTTTGCAGTAGAGGAACAATGTGGTGAGTCAGACCATGCCTCCTCTTTGGACACTTACAGAGATGGGAACAGGGCATAAAGACAGTTAACAACAGGTATGAAAAAAGGTAGAACAGTCTTGGAAAAAGAAGATCTAAGAGGAGAGAGTTCGAGAGTAGAAAACAAGGCAAATATAGTGTAAAGTAAAATCAAAAAGCAATTCCACCTGTGAAATATAGGTTTTAGAGGAGGCATGATACACCTGGGATAAAGCAGATGGCAAAGCTGTTCTAGGCCACCTGTATGTTGCACAAGCCAAAGAGCCACAGATGCGCACCTGGTGGGTTACACTGCAGCCACCCAAGGTGCTGCAGGACACTGATGGGTGTAAAGGAAAGAAGGGAGGTGAGCAGAAAAGGCTGGTTGAGTTTGGCCTTTTCATGGGAATTTGAAGACTGACCACAGAGGGAAACCTTTCCATGGCAGAGATAAAGGCAGGGAAGTTTTACCTTTGTCTGTGTTGGAGACTCGCAGGACGTGGGAGGTATTACTGTGGCAAAGTGAAAATAGCAGTCTCTACAGTGAGTCTTCTCTCAGTCTTTAACAGGAGACTTCTTCATATTCCACTTGTATAATAATTGATACAATGCCATCACCGTGGCCTTGGAGAGTCCAGCTGTCGGCAGCCCCCATACCAGTCCATCCTCATCAGTGTGTGAGTCAAGGCCCATGTAGGAAACTTCAGCCCCCAGGCAATGACCCTTTTATTGAGAAGCAGGCTGTGCATGGCCCCCATCACAGTGCAAGAGGCAGGTCACACCTCAGTCTTTTGAAGATGTTGTTACAGTACTTGCTGCTTCAGACTCTGAGCACCTCATAATCTTTATTAACATCCTCTCCCCAGCATTTCTGCAAGATAAGGAAATGCTTCTGCCTTCGTTTTTTAGGAGAGGGATAGAGGTTGATTCACAGAGGTCCTTTAGGTATCACAGATGTCTTCTGACCCTATGCTGAAGCTCAGGTACCCCTGCAAGCATCCAAGTTTCACACCTGGGCAGGTCACCTCAGGTGCTGGTAGTTAATGAAATTCATAGCCAGGGCTGAAATCAGCTCTGCAAAGGCTCCAAAGCACTGTTTTTTAACCAGAAAAAGGTCCTGGTGGTAGGACTACAGTTCCTACCTAGAGTGCATGGATCCCCAAGGCAGCTGGGCTGGAGCTGCTGTGCAGGGATGCACTAATCCCCAGCTGCACCCTGCAAGTGGGAGCTGTGGCAGGGGATGAGTGTCCGGCACAGGGCGAAAGCAGGCTCTGGGGATGGGTCTGTTCTGCCACGGCATTTGAAGTCGGACTTACTGATGGACTTCAGAAACTTTGTGAGTAGGGAAATTTTCTTTTGTGTCTCTGGATATTAAATGTGGTGGCTACTTCTCCTGCCCTCCTTTTTATTTTATAAAGAGGTTTGCCACTGTTTTTTTCTAGCCCTTCCTACATGGTGACAATCTCTTATTGGAGGGTTTTTTCCATCTGTGCTGCCAGCTATGACCGGCTTTTGCTAATACCGGTATGCAGGCAGTTTCTGCTTTTAACTTTTTAAAATAATCTCCCCCACACATTAAATAAGATCCTTGTGCATGAAGTTTGTCCACGGTATGTGTGATATTTAAGTCTAAAAAACAAACCTATAGCTAGCTGCTCTGCACCAGGCTATATTAAGCCTATATAAGCAAGACTTTTTCTAGTTAGCAGAAGGGGAAAAAGTCTTTGTGGCTGTTATACTGTCAGCTTTTCTATCCAATTTAATTAGTTCTGTGGAGCTCCTTGACTAAATTTGCATATAATTTATTCTTTCCTCCCTTTCCTTGTTATATGCGTTAATTATTTTCATGCGGCACGCTCAGGGCTCACAGATGAAGCGCAGATCTGGGCAAACATCTCTGCCTCCAGCAGGCGGTCACCCCAGGGAAGTGCGGCCGTGAATAGGTACGGGAGGAGAAAATTGTGTATGATAAATCTAAAGTTAGGCAGACTGAAAGGCGGGAATGGAGCAGTGGGAAACTACTGGCAGTCCGGGTCTTCCTCAAGTCTGTGCATACAAATATGCAGGTTGATGGAAAGTGTCTTTATGAAACTGGCTTCTGCTGCTAGCTTAAGGGCCAATACTGCATCGGTCCCTTTGGGATATTGGTTTGAAGCACATGAACAAGACTTTAAGAGAAATAAACCCGCAGCTCTAATTTTAAGTGGTTTTTAAGGGCGCACATGGGCATTGCCTGGGCACAGGCTGTCACGGGAGGGAGCAGTGCGAGGTACCAGGGCACGCATGGTAGATGTCACCACCAAAGAGAGCAAGTGGGACAAAATCAGCTGCAGGTTGAAGACTGATGTTCCTGTCACAACTGTGGGGGCTGCTGGAGCAATAACACCCCTCCCTCAAAACCCAAGGGCTGTGGTGAAACCTGCAGAAACTGGTTTTGTTTATTTGTTAGATAGAGATACATGAAGTGAAAAGCTGACGGTTTCACACCTCTGTCTAAAATCATTATGGTCATCAATCAGGACCTGAGTTTCCCAAATAGTTTTCCGCTTCTTTGGAAGGAGCAGTAGGGTGCTACTGCCTGGCCTTGGGATGGGGTAATGACCGCAGGCTCCAGCTCCCAGGTCCTCCTGCTGCTCCTTTCGTTGTGAGGAAGTAAAAAAAAAAAAAAAAAAAAAAAAAATTAAAAACCTGCCTAGGTACTGACAGAATAGCAGATTTCCTCCTCCCACTCGATGGCAAAAACTAGGTTTATGTCCACCTTTCCCTTTGCATTTATTTGCTTACAGGGGCATAGAGGAATTTAGATGAGTACCCTTCTTTTCTCTGTGGTGGAGCCCTGGTTTGATGAGATGAGGAAGGGGACTGCTTACTGCTCTGCCATGCATCCAAATGAAGATAGCAGCAATCTAGTTCTGCATGATAAGCATAAAAAATGGTCATTTTATGCTAGATCATCTCCTGTTGTGCAAGGTAAAATGGCTTTGCATCTCTGTATGACAGAGGCAGAACCACTTAAACACAGTCCAGAGGTATATTTTGTTATCTCCCTAAGTAATTATATTACTGATAATTAGCAGACTATCCTGTGGCCCATAGTTACTTCTAAATTTCTCAGTGAGGAAACAGTTTGTGGGAGCTATTGCATCTTGATTTTGTTATTAATCCATCTGTACAGCTGTGTTCTCCCCCCATGGTAAATGTCAGATATGGGAATTTGCAGAGTGGACAGAGGAAATACTATGTCTGGAAGGCACAGATTGTTGGCTAAATAAACCTCCCCCAGGAAAGCATTTGGAGAAATGGGAGAAGGGGGAGAGGAAAGGGGAAATCTGATTCCAAACACAAAGAGGGAATTTAGTTTAAATACTTCAGCCAATGGAGCAGAGATTTTTAACATATGACATGAGCAAACGATGCTTTTTTTTTGAGTGCTTTGTTTACTGCATAATTTAAAGGAAGATTTTTGTCGCCCTTTGCTACATAATTGAATTTTTATAGTGCTGTTAATAAAAATATACATCAAATGTGACAATTATTATTCTTCAATGGATTTTTATATTATTTCAGTCTGAGAGAGATATGAGAAAACATTAGCGATAACTCTAAAGATGTATTCTAAATCATAGAAATTATTTCAGTACTTCTTAAAATTAGTGAAATAGTTGGATGTCTTCTCTACTTCTGAGAAGTAATTCTGGGTTTTCAGAGAGAGTCAATGTATTTTAACAGTCGTAAAAGAGGGGCCAATCCTGCAGTCACTTTCAGGTAAAAATCCCATTTGTTTCCATGGGAGTTCTGTCAGGGTAAGGGAGACGGTTGCATCAAGATGCATAAATGTATGTAAAAAATGTCAGTTCCAGTATGTCATTTGTTTGAGTGTTGAAAACAGCATTATCCTTTCATGTCCCATACAGTGAGGCAGTAAATCATTTTAAAAAGGGTTGGAGATAAAGAAAAATACATTTGACCCTTTCTGCTTGATCCTGGCCCCTTACTTATGTCACTCCCTTGGTTTCTGGGGGACATGCTACAGAACAAAGCTGCAGAATTTAGTTGTGTCCACAAGTGGAACAATGATGCAAATCTCTACAGCTTGCCTTTATACTTCATGAGATATAAACTTATGGAGTTCAAAAATTATTTCCTTGTCTTTTTTAATGGGGAAAAAAGACACATTAAACATCTGTCATTAGATTTATTTGGGACAGCAGTTTCCAGCTGAAGCATTTCTTAAAAGTATATTTATCCTTTGAAGAAGAAATGGCATTATTTCCAGAATGGAGAAAATGATGATTTAAATATGTTTTCTGATAATGGGACCACTTTGTTAATGAACAGTAATTTTCTGGCTACCTCCAGAGGAATTAAGCTCATGGATTATATAATACATCTGTGAAAGCTTATCTGATTGCCCAGTAATTGTGACCTCATTGTGGGTTGTGCAATTAAGCATTAAGCTACTATTTGGCACCATGGTTAATTGTGTTTTACTTTTCTGATACGCTTGTTGACAATACGAAACAAAATTACCGATAACAGCGGAGGGGTGGGAGGAACAGCGCTATCTAAGCACTGTCCCCACGCAGCACTGCAGGTGCCCCTCTCCAGCCTGGAGGAGATAATTAAACAGGCAAAGAGCTAATGACAGTGGGGAGACTGTCACATCCAGTGTGAAGGCTTTTAGGCCGGGCACCAAAGTCCTTTTGCTTTAAAACTAATGTGTTATGCTGAAAGAGGCAGATGGGTCCAACATGCAAAGGAGTAGTTCTGCAGGGCAAATTTGCGGATCTATCTTTTTGGATATTTTCCTGCACCAAGTCAGAGCTTCCCAAATATAAATGGTTGTTTGGGAAGGTGCAAAGCAGCAACATTTTAGAAACCTTTTTGGGGAAATTGTGCCCAAAATATAAATGTTAGTCAAATTGAAGGTGGGTTTTGGAGACACGGTGAGAGATGAGATCAAGATGAGCAAAAAAGCAATGTTTACAGGCAAAGATAAATGACTCAATACTGGGAATGGATCTCAACTCTTCCAACCTGCCAACCAATGTGCCAAAATCTTCAGGTGACCAAGAGCCAGGAGATGCTTCCCTGATACCTCAGAGAGAGTGGGGACTCCAGGAACGGTTCATGGGCAGGAACCTACGTGATTACATTAATTGCAAAGCAGGGATTCATGTGTAGCTCTCCTGTAGGACAATTCATTGTAGACACCTTTGTCAACCCAGTGGATTTTCTTCTCCTCCCCAATAAGGACTTGTGCTGTGCTTTGCTCCCTGCACCAGCAGTACCCTCCTGCTTGCTGCATGCCATGGCTGAGCCTGAAAGCCAGCTCTGAGCTGCTGAAGAGCTGCAGGTCCCCATGTGTGAGTGCACAAGAACTAGAATGTGAAACAGGATGGAAAGAAGAAATAAATTTGTCAGTTCTTTCATGCTGAGAGAAGCAAGAAGGGTAAACATTCACTGTGGCTTACTTCAATAATGTAAAGTGAGGAAGTGTTAAAGGCTTTTTATTGTGGTGTAGTCAACGCTTCTCAATTAAACATGCTTCCTCTTGGACCTCCTCCTCTTTGCACTCTGCCATCTTTTGAGTAGTACATTAACAATACGCCCTTTTCCGTCATGATGTATTGTGCTCATATATCTTCAGAGTGAGCTTTCTTTCTAATGATCTATTAGTGAAATGCATCATTTGAGTGAGGATGATGATGATGATGATATACTACTCCATAGATGATGCCATCCAAAGGAAAGGAAAGAAAAGGTCAGACAACAAATTCAACAGAGTTATTGGATAAAAGTCAGGCAACACATCATGTCTGAGGCCTCTTTCCTAATGCCAAGGAGGATTGCTGATACAAGCAGTGCATTCCGGGGACCATTTCTTTTACAACTGTGCCTGAACTGACCCCTGAACATCAAGGGAAAGTAGTACATTGTATCATTTGAATTGAGAGAGTATAAAAATATTTTTGTGTTTGAGACTATGCATATGACAGGTTCAGCATCAAATCCCCAGGCAGCATATATCTTCTGTTCTTCTGGCCATGCTTCTGTCTTCTGGGTCCACATTCACAAACATTGCATGCGTGTCTCTACGCCTAGGCTAGTTCTAAATTACGTGCATCTTTGTGGAACTTGATCACTTGGTTCACTGCAATCATATAAGATGCTAGCAAATAAGCTTTTTTGTGAGTTTAAGTTACCAGCGTAGGATTATAGAACAGCACCTACAAAATTCTTTATTGCAAACATTTCCTTCATCAAGTCTGAAATTATATTTTAAGATCATTCCCTCTGCCTCTTTTCCACAGTATTCCAAAACCCTGCTATGCTCAGGCTGAACAAAAAATATTCGGTGTACTTTAGAGGGAATTTTTAAAAAACAGTATGGATTTTTCTCTTCTCCTCTCGTGTGTCTTGTTTGTTTTCTTAAAGTCCTAGAAATTTGCTGGGGAAGGGCACTGAGAGACACACATAAATAATGTGCAGAGTTGTATCCCAAAATGGTTTAATTGTTTAATGCCTACTGAAATGTAAATGAAGCTTATGAGAGCACTAAGAGAGTCATCTATCCATCCAAGGTCAATATATCGAGTAAGGTGCAATTTGCTGTGGGGGAGGGGTCTTCCAATGAATATTTTGCTTTTCAGAAAAAGGCTTCAGGCTGGCCTCTCCTTTCAAGCCCCCCATATTTGCATTTGCTGATAATGATGAACGGTTTTGTAGTGCCGAGATGTGACATCTGACTACTTGATTTTGCCATTTCACACATGAGAATGACATGCATTGCAGCTGCTCAAACAGTGGGAATGTGATCTGACACTGGTCTTGGAAAATCAGAAAGGATGCTTTTGAAGCCAAGGGCAGTTCAGTGCTGTATGTACATTTCAAGATGCTGGGGATGAGCTGGTGCCAGGAGCTAACCCCCCAACATCCCCTTTTCTGCAGAGCATGGGGTGTGCTAGCAGTTGTGTCATCATAAGGGTGATCAGACATCTCCCAGCCACCATCTGTGTATGTCCTATGGAGTACTGTGGAATACATTCAAAACATGATGCATACACTTCATTTGTTCCACCAGGATTTTTCTGGGTTTTTTTCCCCTGTATCATTGACACAAGAGACTGATTATTGCTAGGGAAATTGCAGAGTGGGTTCCCTGGAAATCTTAGCATGCCTGAGTCTCTGCCTCTAGTGAGGTCCTTCTAGTGGAGTGAAGTGAGGAGTTGCTTTTGGAGAGAGCGTACAGGAAGATTCATCCTGCTTTCAGCTGGGTTCCTGAAAAATACAACCCATTAATAGCTGGGAGTGACTGTTTTGAGGCCTGCAATGCTTGTCTTCTAGTCAAAGGTAGTGCACAGAGCATTGAATGGAATTATCAGAGATTTATTACGCCTTAAGGAGTAGGAGTCTAAAACAGCAAAATCGCAGAAATTTACCATGCACAGAATAATTCCTGCAGAAAAAGCTTAGAGACGTTTTTGACACTTCTGTCCAATTCCATAATCTTCATGTCACTTTCTTTTGTTTCAAGAAATGTATGTTCAGGAATGCTGCCTCTTCTTAATTTAAAGCAATTTCAATGAACTTAAATTGCTTCAGTATTATTAAAGCTTCTTGGCAAGCGTGACTTTTCTGGGTTGACTTAGGGCATCTAACAAGATAGAAAAATGCGAAGTCTGAAGGTTTACTTGTTTTTAAAAGCTTGAGCAAATCTCTGGTAATGGCGTGTCAAATGCAGCTTGTAAATTATACAGTGCCATTTCATGACAATATTTTCAGCTATTCCAGGCTTGATTCTGGTTAAAATAAAACTGAGAACTAGTTTAGCATGTAGAGGTGTGTGTCCACGAATCACAGAGTTAGCCTTGGGAAGGATGGATCTACATGTCTCCAAGAGCTAAAGCTGTTGTAAATGCATCTGCAAAATAAGTGCTGTAAATATATGTATGCGTGTATATTTAGACAAAGATCCTATAATATACACAGACAAGCAACCTCTGAGTATGTCTGTGGTTATCTGAGCTGTGGATATATTGTCTATCCTATCTCTGTTTCACTACCTGCTCTTTAGAAGAGCTACCATACAGATGGTAATTTGAAAGATGTAAACAGCTAACCCTTTATTATACAGTCATAAAAATTTCCTCAGAGCAAAACAAAAGCTCATACTTATTAATGTTCCACTATGAAGAATTAATAACCTGTCAGTATTAAATATTTGTAAATACATTTTTGCTTCTCAGCATTGTAAGAGAATGTCAAGCTAACCTGAACAAAATGCAGTTGCCTGTTATTTTCTTCATTGCTTCCAAATAACACCAAATAGAGCTTAATAATTAATGACCGATCTTTTCCTACCAAGCCTGTTTTTTCATGGTTGTTCCTTCCTTTACCTTCCCTGTCACCGCTCTAAGCTGTTCGTCCAAATCCCTGCTTACCCTGGACTCAGCTTAACCATGCCCTAATGGTGCAGCAATTCACACTACAATGGCAGTGTCTCCCTGGCTCAGTCTGTGAGCTGCAAAATTAACTCATTACACCCGCAGCCCAATTTTGCAGTATGCCAAACTTTCTCTTTAAAAATAAATAAATAAATAAAAGAAATGTCATCTTGTCGCTAATGGTATTTGCGTCATTTTGCAGCTGTGTTCGCTTTGAAGTGAGCAGTCAGTGATTTTCGAGTTAGCTAGGTGAAGTGGAAAAATAATGATGGATTCAGCAGTCTTTTGTCACTTTTGGGCCTGAATTTTCCTTATGTCTGTGTGAGTGTTGTCTGCGGACTATCTACCGGTGGTAAAAAATAGATTCCAGTGCAGGTTCTGCTGGAAGAAAAAAATCTGGGCCATTTAGTTTCTCGTCATTTCCCCTCCATCCCCCCTTATAATGAGTGTTAATAAATAAGTTTGGGAAAAACAACTCATGATCTTTTATCACTCAAATGTGCAATGATGAAAATTAAAATGGAGGAGAAACTGATAAGATGCCTAATACCTCATAAACGTTCTTTACCCAAAACAATGAATAATAGGAAATAGAAGCAGCTCTTAATGGGAAGACTTGGAGGTTTGAGACCAATCTTGATTAGGCTTTTTCCCCCCAATTTGTTGTGTGACTTACAACATCTCTTTCTAGACAGAATAATACAAGTCAATAGCTGACTTAAAAAATCTTTAAGAACTGGAATGATTAGTGGTTTGAGCAAGAGCCATTAGCCGATTCACCAATTCATGCTCTGTCGGACACGAGCTTGTCTTTGGCCAAGAAGCATAAATCTAAAACTCCAAACAACTCCACTGTTTGCATAAAATAAATCAATATTCAACCCTACCAAGGCATGCATTGATTTGGTCAAAAGGAAGGAGGGCCTGATCGTTACAAGCTCTTTTTTTAACCTTTCTTTCTTCAGCAAATGATGTTTGTCATACTGTGTGCGCCCGTGTCCCAGATGGACAATTGACTCTGTTACCAGATTTCAGCCAGATTTAGCCAGTGTGCAAGACATTGGGGTCTGAGAAGTTTTGTGAAAACAAGGACTGAAGTTTGGAAGCAGGAGTGAGGATGCCAGGTGCTACCTGCTTGCATCAGCAGATACTTCTCCTGGGGCATGCCTTCTGATGCACCCATCCATGGGCAGCTGCTCACAGCCCTTGTTTGATTCTTGAGCTCAGTCTGTACCTCAGCCTAAGTTATTATTTCATGCAATACTGGGCAAGAGAACTTGACTTCTCAGGGCCCCAAGATCCCTCTTGGTAATCCAGGGAGAAAACTCCCTTTGCCTGGCCTATCTCACCCTTTTTGGGTCTAAGCTCTTTGGGAAGAAAATAATGTTTTTTCAAATACAGTGTTAGGGCCAAGGGACTCTGCCCTGACTGAAGTGCCTGGATGCCATTGAAATACGGATGACGTGTGTTCACGTACCTCAGAAACCAACCTGTGTTCTCAGGACCTTATGTCCACACCTTCTCAAAGCAGAAAGGCAACTCACCACCTCTTCACTTGAGTGCAGGTAACTGCAGAACGGAAGGCATTTTTCCCCGGTCTGGCAAAAATACAAAATGAAAGAGGTTACCATAACTCTTCTCCTTCACTGTCCAAGCTTTCCCAGTATTTTCACTTTCCAGAATGTAGATTAATTGTTTGAACCCCAAGATCCCTCTGGAAAGCAGTGACCTCACGTAAACTCTTTCTACCTGCTGTCTGTCAAGCCATAAGATGTTGGAGAGATTAAAATATATACAGTGGACAGAGGAAAATATATAAGGTGGTGCAATTACCTTTTAAGGGCAGCAGCCAGCAAAGGAAGTGGGTGGGAGTGGTGGTGAACTATAATTTTTCATGGTTAATAATAATCACACACAGTTTCCTTCTGCAAACTTCCTCCTGCAGCTCCTCTCATTAAATGGGAAATCAGGCAAAAAGCTTTTGATGTTGCCTTTATCTGTGCATGGTAGGTTTCCCCTCTTCCACACGGTTGTATTGAGGGGAGTTGTTGCCCTGGCTGGGCTGGCGGGTGGGAAAGGCAATGGGAAGAGAGCAGTGGGGGCTCAGATCCACACTAGGAGCACCTAGCTTGTCCCACATACTGGGGCAGGGGGAGGGAAGACACTCACAATTAGCAATGATCATTATCATCAGGAAAGTGATTCATAAATATTCCATAAAACAGGGCCTCGGACTGCACAAGCAACAGCAAATATTGTAGCAGATTTATTAGTGGAGCATGAAACATTTATATTTTTCAGATGACAGGGCAGATGATGACTGTGTTATGCTAGCAGGCAGGATGAACCTCATTCGAAAAGTGCCTCGTAGGTGATGGCTAGATATGACAGCAAGATGAATTAAGGTCTTTGAGCATCAAGATGGTGTGATAGACCCTGGGAATTGAAAACTAAACATCAGTGGTATCCTTCAGAAAGCAGCTGAGCTTTCTTTGTGTAAGTCAAGGCACAGCCTTGATAACTGTGGTGCCCCAGTGACAGTGGCAGGGATTGAATTTTCCCATCATCTTTTAGCAGTGTGGCTTACCAGAATAAATGGTGTTTTGAATTAGCGTTATAGTTAGCAAAAGACTGAGGAAAACTGTGTTCCCCACAGATCTGGACTTTGGCAAACAACTTTGTTGAAGGGGTTTTGAGCCAGTGACAGCTTCCTTTTCTACTGTTTATTAAATGTATTACTCTCCAAATCTATAAAAGAGCTGGACTGGGGTGTCTCTGTACAAAAAGCTGATTGAGGAGGACAGCTGAATAAGATCTGACTCAGAGCTGCAGCCCAGGTAGGGCTAATGGAGTAAGTAATTGGACAATATTTAACTTAAACAGTCAAGCTCTTTGGACTTACTGGTGTTTAATTACACCCATGTCAGTTCTTGAAGGGAAAGGAAAATGCTATGGAGTAGAATCAAACAGGACTTTCCCTCAGCCATTAGCTGCCCAGAGGGAGAGACTTGCGTCTTTATCTTTTCTGCATTTTTTACCCCCTTCTAGGTTTTCCCATTTTGAGCTGACACTGTCTTTAATATAAGCACATTTCCAGATGACAGATCTTCCCAGCTTTCACTGTGTTACCATGTTTAAATACATTTTCTTGAAGCAGCCCAGTATGTGAATGAGTTTCACACCTCCTTTAAAATGTATATGCAGGTGGATCAAAACTGTGCCTGAGATGGCAGGTAATCTGACTTATGTCCTGGGAATCTGTCCCCTGTGAAACTGCACTGTGTACACCAAGATCATCTACTTTCACACTCAAAATACTTCGAACTCTACCACATCCTGACAAATTGTAATGGTCTCCTTCAAACAGAGAAGGGAAGAGGTTGTGCACCAAGGTGTGCTTTTTCTTTTCTTTCTCAAGCATGAAACAAGTTTTGTCCTTTTTTTTTTAGAGAAATCTGCAAAATGCAAAAGCCAAAAAAACCCAAAGCCAAAATCTGATCTCTTCCCTGTTCTTGGGAGTATTTAACATTGTGCATAGTTATTTTAGTCAGTACTGGATTAATTCACACCAGTGTCTGTGCTTGCTTCCATTTCATTGAAGAATGACTTACTGTTATATACTATAGTTAGTCATCTCAAATTTGTCTGGTCCCACTGAGACACTCATTTATCTGCCCTCTTAAAAGCCACATTCATTCATGTCCAGCACTAAAGGGTTTGTGTCTTCATCTTACCAATGATCTGATCTTCATGAGGAATATTTTTGTTGCTGGAGGACTTGAGGAGATTATGGGAGGTTTGCAGGACTTGAGCAGACTGCCTATCCTTTATTGATACTACATAGTGGCTGTGTTGGCTGCAAGCAAGCTGGGAGCCCCTGAGGTTTAGCCTATTTCCATTTTCAGGCTGGTTGGCTCCAGCTACAAGAACTGCTGGACTAGTGGGAGAAAAAATATAAGTAAATGGTAAGAAAAATCTGTGTTCCAAATTAAGCATGGAACTAAGGTTTGGTCTCAACAAGCCTGTGATGAGAAAAAAATCACTTTTTCTGCTATTCCATACTTCACACTTTTCTGAACTGTGACATGAAGTAATTGGTTCACCACTCAGAGATCAGGCAGACAAGGCTGTCCTTTGGCACAGAGCTTCCCCCTGCCATGACTGCTACCCTGGAATACCAGCAGCTCCATTGGCACACTGCAGGGACCTCCGCCCAGAGTTATCCTTGCTTGCTCTCCCTATCTGTCTGGGCAGACCGCTGCAAGGAGACCCGAGCAGAGCTGAAGTTTTCCTAAGGAGAAACTGGACTTCCACCTTTGCAACTGCAAACAGGCAGTACTTCCCCTCCTTTAATCGAATCTGGAATTTCTGCCACAGAAGAGCAATATTTCTTGGGTTTTATTATAGGCATATTATAGCATCTGCAACCCCATCCTGTTGTTATGAACTGACATGGCCCCTACCTCCCCTCTGCTCTGGATTGAAGGCATGAGATTCCCATGCTCCCATGTTTGTCCAACATTTCTTAGTCAAGATAAAGTTTGCAGGGAGAGAGAATTTCTTTTAAAATTAGAACAGCTGGTAGAGTTGAAAGAAAAGCAATGAACTTTTGGTTTTCAGTTCTCTCTGGAGTGTTTAGCATTGTGAGTAATGCTTACAGATTCATTTATGTGGCTTAATTCATCCTCCTGGACAATGGATATAATCCTAACTTTAGTTATTTTGTCGGTATGATGCAAAATAATTTTATGTGCTTTGAACAGTATTTAAACAGTTGGATGAAAGGGCACTTATGGCTCAAATGGATTTGTTATATCACTTGAATCTGCTAGTGCAGGACGTTCAGTGCAAGCTGAATTGCCTTTTGTGTCTGGCACAAGGCATTCCTTTTTTATTCGCTCATACCGTGAAATCTGGGACTAGAAGTTACATGTCTGGCAACAAGTAGATCTCACAGGAGTTTGGATGTCAGAATAGAATGGGCTTTCATTGTGTAATGAAGAGGAAAAAGGGAATGAACCCCTAAAAAAGAATTTTACCAAATTCTTCCCATGATCATTGTGTTATTAGAGTAGCTAGTGAGTTAAAACAACATCTGAAATGCTGGCAAGCCAAGAAAGATCATAAAATGGCAAGAAGCAGGAAAAATGGCACACAGCACACAAACATGTAAATTAAGACAAAGAAAATGACTGTAAATGCCAGCAGTCCCTAAAACATTAGGGACTAATTTCTAACAAACCATTAGCTGCATGGGGAATTGTCAAACATTATTAAATATAATTTGCTACATCTGTTTTATTATAGAATTCATTTGGCATATATATTATTTATGTTGTACACTATTTTTTTTTTCTTTGTATACTGTTTTTTTCTTTAAGCCTTACCTGACACCCAAACATAGTACAGCAAGTGGATTAGGATTTATCTTACTCCTGCTGTAGGCGCTCAATTTTTGTGTTTGCATGCACGCTTACATGTGAACCCTCCTGCCTTTGCCTGCTTCCCACCTCCCACGAGCGGCTGTACACGAATGTTTCTGCATTACAATCAGCAGCCAGCCCCCAGCAAGTGCTCTTGCTGCTGCCTAATGCTATGAATGCATGTATGGATGACATGGTTTGCAGCCTCTGCAGGGATACTGTTACCATCAATATCATTGTGCCATTAATATTTAAATGGAACCATGCTCTGAATTGCATTGGGGTTTTTAAAGCTAATATTCAAGGAGTATGTGATAACCTATAAGCATCGATATCAACCGCATCAGCCAGCCAATGCTGTAATCTTGATCAAAAATAATAATGTCATCCATAACACTGTAAAGATTTATTAGTTGTGACAGATCGATACATTAACAAATCACTACATGGCCCTGAATGCCAAGTAAACAGAGACAGTTGCATAAGGAATAGTAAGACCTTTGGGAAACCCTATTAAGGAGTGTTTCACACAGGAAAAATTTGCTCTGAAAATAATACAGATTTGTTTGTGTGTGTGTGTGTGTGTATGCATGAGTGATGGACGGCTGTCTGTCCACTCTTGCTCTTCTACGGTCAGGATGGGGGATGACCTAGTAAACCAGAATGGGCCCAATAAGTACTTTCTGGTGCAGTTCTGCTTTGTGTTCTGCTGTAGCTTGATTTTGTTCTGATTTGGTTCCACTTTCCCTTCTACAAAGCTGCAGGATAACTCACACTCAGGTTTTTTTTGAGAAGATATCACAGTTAGGATGACTTTTAAGCTTGACTTGACTCCTTCACTACAATTGTTTAAAACATCCATTCCTATGATGACAGTAAGGTGATCTTCTTTTCTGTCACTCATGTTGGTGGTTTTTACTGGTTGGATTTACAAACCATAAAGTCAGGACATTCCTTGTTGATGTTGAAGTTTTAACAAAATCAGTTAAAATAATGAAAAATGCAGATAACATTATCCATTCATGCTTAGCCCTGTCTCTGTGGTGTTTCCATCTCAGGTGTTCTGGTGACAGAAACATCCCCAAGAAAGAAAAGATGATGTATCTGGCATCTGAGGAGTCCTGTCCCTGAGAGGAATACTGGTAAGTCCAGTCACTTAAAAATTGTGACACAGTACATAAATATTAGAAGATTAAAGTAATAATGACCTGGAGGTTTTTTTTTTAGTCTACTTCCAGGTTGTCATATCTCATAGCTCATACTGTCAGCGTTTTCTTCGAAACAGAAACATTCAAAAATGACCAGCAACGTTCTCTCCAGAGTTAGTTTCCTAGTGCAGGCAGAGCTTTAGTGTCTAGGGACTTTCTGCTCCTGTCCTCCTGAAGGAAGAGCTGATACTGTTCTTATGCCATAGCCTGTACCAGAGAGGAAATTAAGATCTTCTAGTCTCAGTCACTCTTTTCCTTCTCTCTCTAATGCTATCTCCTCCTAATTCTTGTCTCAGGGATAAGCATGTAACTCTGTGCTCCAAGACTGGTTTCACTTGTTTAGTTACACATTGCCAGAAACTCGAGGGTGCCTGTGACCCTGAGGATTTTGGCAACCTGGCCTCTCTCTTTTGTCGCCCTAAGCAATCATGTTGCCTGGAATGGGAGACAACGATCTTGAGGCACAGCGTGCAAGGGTGTGAAGGATACAGCTTGGACACAGCCGAGTCCTCAGCCTAGTGTCTCCTAGACTTTCCCTTTCCTTTGCTCTCAGGGGCTGTATAAACAGCTCACGCTGCCTGGTGCTCAGGCTGCTTCTCTGTTCCTCACATCTGGACACTGGACCGCAGATCTCTCCCCGCTACACGTAATATTGTGCTTTCTCTTTCTCCATACACCTCATCCACAGACCCTCTAGCTCTTTCCTCCTGTAGGATTACTTTTCTCCTTCCCTCAGCAGTGTTGTCACATTACAGTTCATCTGAATGCTGGTGCCAAGATGGTTTTCTTATTCCACTGTTTTAGCCTCTCCTTCTCTGCCATTTCCCATTCAAGATCTTTCACAAACTATCTATACACTAGTGTCCTTTTTTGCTGCTGACTCCCGGATGACCTCTAGACATTGGCCTTCATTGCCCGCTTGCCAAAGTTTCAAACAAGTTTCATACTCTTTTCCTTAAACTTGGGATGAGCTCACTGTGAACATCCACCAATCTTTATCCCTTTCCCATACTCTCTTGGGATCTGTGTCTGGCCAAGAGCCATCATAATCTTAACAGTATATGACCATGCTGGAGGAACATGGTAGAACAGCAGGGTTTATCCTTGAACTTTTGCATTTTTAGTCACTAAGCCAGTGGCAGGACATGGAAGTCTCAAGTTAACAGCTACCAGTGGTTGAACAACTGATTTTGTATGGTCTTTAGGGAGGATCAGCCTTTGCCAAGCACTTGTGCAAAGGGTGGGAAAGTAAAAAACTGAGGATATCCTGTTGATCTAATTTATCAAAGATTCAAAGGAAAAATTGGTTTTGACTAGTTTCATACTTTGCAGAGAAGAAGCAGCAATTCCTATTTGCCAGAATGTCCTGATTTGACTTTTAGAATATTGCTAAAGGTTTTAATGAAAGTCAAATGCTTAGATCTGAGTGAAGCATACTGAAAGACTCTCTCTGCATTTTTTTGAATGTTAGTTCAACAAGATTTTTGAGACTCATTTTGGTCCTGAGCTGGGACAGAAAGAGAACTATGTAATCCTCCAAGCTCTGCAGATGGGGGGGATCTGTTTCCTGCCTGGGAGAAAGCTTCATTGTCAAGGCAGCTGTAGAAAAAAACAAGCAGCACCAACATTCATTCTCCTGATGGTGTTTTGACCCAGCTTGACCAGGACTCCTTTTCCTGGTCAGCTTAACAGATATGGCAGGATCAGCTGGACAGGCTTTTAATTTGTATTTTCTGCTGGAACATGCAATTTGTGGAGCTGTGACAGATAATATGTTAGGAAAACATTTTGTAGAGTGCTCTACCTCATAAGTATAGGGCCCTTGATATTATTGGAGGAATGAATCATAAGCTATGAAGTGCACACCTGAGGCAAAAACCGAAGTATTAAAATCCTCTTTTTACATATGGGGAAGTGAGACCAGAGTGGTGCAGTGATTTGTGTAAGGGCGTATGGCTACTCAGTGGTGGAGCTGAGGACTGAACCTGGGCTCGTGCTGACAATCCAAGTACAGGGCTGCTTTTTCTACCCATCTCACTCACAGACAGCCTCTTCACATGGTTTGGATGTCATGTAACACGTAACATCATGTCACATGTAACAATTGATAACTGATAAATTTTCTACTTGGGATGGGATGATGTGAGAATACAGAGGAGGCTTGAATATCTTCAGCAGCTTTATTAACTGTGTATTAAAAGCTATAAAGAGCAGATAAATTGCATTTGCAGTTACTTCTGATTGAGAGAAGGGACTTTTGCCAGACGATTTAACACCCAAGACACTGGGATGTTATAAGCAATTATCAGGGAAACTGTGAGAAGGGACCAAAGCAGCAATTTGGTCCCAATACTGGGACCATGCAGAGACCTTGAGGCCAATGGCAACACTAAAGAAGTGGGAGATGCTTTGATAGAAAATACCTTTGAGGATGTTAACAAGAAGGCAGATCCAGGCTCTTCACAGCAGTGTGTGGTGGGAGGACAAGAGACAATGGGCATAAGCTGAAACAGGGTAAATTCAGACTGAATATGAGGATAAACTTGTGGCGATAGCAAAACACAGCAACAGGTTACCCATAGAGGCTGCGCTGTTCCCATCCTTGGAGATTTTCAAGACACAACTAGATAAAGCCCTGAGCAACCTGGCCTCATCTCACAGTCAACCCTGCTGTGAGCTGCCTGACCTGTTCTATGATCCTATGAAAATGGGACCCACTTCACCCCAGCAGCCAGCCTGGGACCCAGAAGTATGTTGTTCCCAGTAGGAGAGTGAGGACGTACCAAGAATTGTTCAGAAGCTTTACAATGGAGCTAGGATGCAAGTAAGGAAACAAGGATTTGGCTTTTTCTGAACACCTTTTCAATTTTACCAGCTCATCTTTGTTTTCCCTCCTAACCAGCTTCAGACCAAAGAAAGCCTTTGTACTTCTCTTTCCCCCTGAACTCTGTAAAGCCAAGAGAGCTGGACATGAGGTCTCTTCTGAATGATAAGAAGGGGCTCAAATGTGATCGCATATAATCATATATGTCCTTCTATGCCAGGCTTTTGCATATTGCTTCTGAGCGCTGCTCACTCTGCTAGCAGGGCAAGATTAAATACTGTACTGATATCCCCCACATGCACCTATGACTAGACCATCAAATCAGTCAGTGACATGCCACCAGTGGAAAAGTCATCAATCTGTCTCCATAGTGACACATCTCCTGCCGAGATAGATACTTCTGGGCAAGGCACAGGCAAGAAGCAAAGTTACAAAAGGTGTTTTTCTTATGCTGAAGATGCTGTTTGTGTTTGCTTTTTATGTTTTTTTGGTGTTGATTTGTGTGGTTTTTTTCAAATGGGTCTTGCTGCCATATATGCTTAGGTTATTTTTTCCCTCTTTCGTGCACTAATTTCTCTCTTGTAAAATATATCTATGGAAACAGATGATGGGTTAGGAAGAAAAAAGAAAATTTTTAAAGCCTGGGTCCAAGGTAGCAATAATGGTACCTACACATTTCTATAGTGGGGTCACTTAATGAGACCCCCCCCACACCTCCAAACTCCCAGGCCATTTATGTGTGGCCAGGGTTGAAATCCAGATCTGATTTCTCCTCTCTGAACTCATCTCTAATAATTAGCAAGCCTTTGCTGGATTAATAAACATGCCAGTGCAAGAATCTCATGTTCATTTTGCTTATTTTCAGTCCTGTCCATATTAACGCATAACTTACAAAAAAAATCTAGTGTTACTTATTGTAGTATTTGGGAGTTCTGAAAAATTGCCTGCCACTAGAGGTTATTCAAATTCTGGTCTTGATGTATTAGCCTAGACAGTTTTAAAGCCATATCTACAGCAAGTAGTTAGCCATACTGCTGAACAGACATTTTTTTAAATGAAGTACAAAGAATAGCCTATTGTGGTTAGCTTATTTTATTTACAGCATTTCACATGGTGTGAACATTAAAAATTTACAGAGTAATATTGATTTGCAGCTCCATCAAACCATTTCTACCCAAACTACGGAACCAAACTGTTTGAGGAAAGGTGCCTTATTCGAATGATTATTTGTGCTGCTCCGAAGGCTGCTCTCTGCAAGGCAGCCATAAATTCACCTCCTGGCAGAAAGTTAAAGAGGAGGTTCAGAAAGTAAATAATTGCCAGGAAGCATCAGGAAAGGAGTCTTGCTAGTGCGTGTGATGCACGAGAGCTGGAGGAGACTGGTGTGTCTGATAAGGGTTTAATAAATGCATTTTCGGGGGCTGGGAGGCGGTGGGTCCCGCAGCCGGCTGGGACGCAGGGTGGCACTGTTGTCAGCCACTTGGCTGGCTCTGAAGCATCGCCCATTTTCAGCTGGTGAGAAAGAGTTTTTGTAATTTCTGTCACTCCCCAGATAAAAAAAGCTAACAAATTTGAATAGACCAGAAAACCAGATGATACCGGGTAATGGCACATGGCTTTGCAGTGACACTTCTGCCTGACAAGTGAGTTGCAAAAGGGAAAAAATGAAAAAAACCTTCTAAAAATCCAGAAAGCCACAGAAGTCCAAGCAACCTTTTATAAAAAAACCCACAAATACAAAAGTGTGTGCTGGAAATAAAGATGCCCTTCTCAACCCCATTAATGGGAACTTAATTAGGCATAAAATTTATGAAAGGCATTGGAAACGTGATCTTTTTCCCATTAGGAGAAAACTGGGCTAGCCTCAAGTCTGTGGGAGAGCTGGGTGAGATTCATATGTAAAAAGATACATCTCCATCAGGAAAGATATATTTGAAACATCTGGTAAAGTTCTTTGGCCAGCGATGTGTACATTTTGAAAAATAGATATAGAAACTTTTCGGTCTCCTCTATACTAGACACGTGGAATTAAACTGTATTTCATGCAGATGTTATAAACTAGATTACTCAGCTTTCAGTCCCTCTGCTCACAAGTCCTGCTCACATTTTGGAACTGAACTGCCAGAATTTCAAAAGAAATTGCAGTGGTGGTATGACCAGGCTTCACTTGTCAAGACAAAGGAGTTGAAAATCCAGATATTTTGGAAGTACTGATCTAATTCTGCTGCTGTTAGCCCTTTTTTTTTTTTTTTTACACTGCTATAACCCAAACAATTCTAAAGTAAAACTTTTAGATTTGCACCAGTGCAAGTTAAAGCAGGATCAAATTCATCTTAACTCATTAAACTTACTGCTCATATTAACTCACCATCATAGTAAGCCAGAGTCATAGTTAATTAATTTGAGAGCATCAGGAGTGGAGGAAAAGAAAATAAAGATAGGATTTGGTAGCTCAGTCTAATACTTCTGAAAACAACACATCAAAAGATGATCTGGAAAGAGGAGATGAAAGTTTGCTTGAAGTTTGTGGGTGAAATCCAGTGAACACATGGATGATGGTGCATGTTACATAGCAGCTGTGAGGAGGTGAAAAGAGATTTCTGAGTAATTTGCAGTAATATGAATGCATAGATTTCTCACTGGAAGGGCAAGTAGTAACAAGAACGGACAAAAGCGGTGTCTGATCTCCATGGCACCACCTCCCACTTGCATGGGTTGGCTGTGGGGGTCTGCCGTTCTCCCATGGGGACACATCATGGAGGGGTTGGGTGCTGGGGTCCGTAAAAAAGGCAACAGGCAGGAGACAAAGTTAGGGCTACTTTACAGTAGTCTATTGCTGGTCTGTTTAGAGGCCTTTGTCCAGTGTCTAAATTACTCAGCGTGTTACTCAGCAGCTTATGGCCAGATCTGAAGACACTTAGGCTCTCCAAGTAAACGTAGGTGATTGAGTTCATCAGTATAATCCATTACCTTCCCCAGCCTAATCTTTTAAGTCTCTGGTAATTTTTTTTTCACTGGAGAAGTAACTTCAGCACCTGCAGTTTTGCTCTAGGGGATATATAAGGAAGGAAAATTGTCCCTGTGAACACAGAATTGCTTTGGTCCATAAAATGGGGCATCCCAGGAAGGATTTATTATTTGTAATGGTTTTATAAATGATAGTGAGATAAAAGCAATGTGAGATTTGAAACAACATGAGTGTTTTAAGGAGAGATCTGAGTGACAGGAGATAGTGAAAATACCTTCCTTCCCTCTGCTGGCATTTCAGTATGTTTGAGGAGGGGAGGGGAGGGGAGGGGAGGGGAGGGGAGGGGAGGGGAGAAGAGGAGAGGAGAGGAGAGGAGAGGAGAGGAGAGGAGAGGAGAGGAGAGGAGAGGAGAGGAGAGGAGAGGAGAGGAGAGGAGAGGAGAGGAGAGGAGAGGAGAGGAGAGGAGAGGAGAGGAGAGGAGAGGAGGAGAAAAACTCAGTCATAACTAGTTATACTGCTGCCAAAATCAATTGCAAAGATCCTGTTCATCTTTATCAGGCAGAATCAGCCCTCCTAGTGAGACTGTGCTATGGACCTGGGGCTTGCCTGCAATCTCACTTCCAAAGGGGTAAAGTGGGGCTGCTTAATTGTAAAGCAGGTCATGTCACTGGGAAAATTATGCAGGAGGGAGTTGCATCTCTTCCTGATTCCAATTCTCTATCTTTTACAAAGATCTGTCTTAACGGTACAGTCCTGTGTTACCTTGTCATACAAACCGCTCAAGGGAGGAGGAGGAGGAAGGCAATTCATTCTACAGAAGTAGGTCCACTAGAGAGGTATTTAGGTTTTATAAATAGGTCTATAAATAATACATTTCTATTTCTGCTGGTTTTATTGCTATTGATATGCAATATAGTCCTCTGGGCTTAAATCTGCAGATATTTTTATTACTTGAGGTCATTGCCATGTTGCATTGTACAAATAGCACACTGCATTCACCTCAGCATATGTTTATTTTTGCATGCCTCAGTGGCTGTCTTGAAAAGGCGATGCATTGGGTGTTATCCATCTCTTCTACCTGTCCTTAGATTTTTCTAAGTGCATACTTTTATGGATCAGTTGAAAAGCCCCAATCACTCTGTAATTTAAGATTTTATACCTGAATGCTGGATATCATCCTAATAAGTGTGGTGGTGTGTGCGTGTGTGTGAGGAGGAATAAAAAAAAAAATGCTATGTTTCTGTGATGGGCTTCTGTGACTATTTTGTGATATTGTCTTCACCTTTGCTAATTAAGTAAGGATTATTTTGGAATGAGGAAAGATGTAGCGGCTGAATAAGATGCAACCAGTGCAATTAAAATATTAATGTAGATTGCTGCTTAAGAGGCAATTGCTTTTTTTCCAAAGTACATCAAAAAAGCAGAGGTGAGAGGTAGGTGGTCAGCTGCTGAGTTTTATTCTCTTCCATTTTACAGTGTGGATTATCAATAGTCTGCAATAATTCCCTCTTTGAAGCTTACTTTAATTGTACTGTTATATATGTCAAGTCACCAAATGAGACCTGAGACTGCTTGCCTGCTGCTGTGTAACTGCCTAGCAAAAACTTGCAACCCCCATTAAGATATTTGTATGCTGGTTTCTGAATTTTGCCACGTGCTGGCTAGTATATGCACAAACAGCCATGCTGTAAAATCACACTGAAGATACAGCGCTTGAATGTTTGTGGCACAGTAAAACCACACGGGCACCTCTGTGTTCCCCCCGGCCTCTGAGTCTGAGCCAGACTGGAGCCAGGATGCAAGTCTATGTGTCAGATGCCCCAAGCTATTGTGGCATCGTAGAAGCAAAGAGCAAGGCTGCTTGAATCCAGCTCTTCCAAAGCCATCCAGAGCCTGTGCCCAGAGGGTGATGGAAACTGAAGAGGTGTGCCAACGCGGGTCATAAAGTACTGAGGCTGCTCTGCCATTTCCAAGCAATGTCTAATGAAATGAAAAGCTCTTCCCTTTTCCCTTGTCATCACCTCTGTCACATCATCCCGCAGAGATCAACCCTAGCTCACAGAAAGGCTTTCTCCTAAAATATATTAACTTTGGCTCTCTCTCATGTCACTACTCTAATTGAGACTTAATGTATTTACCTCTGCTTTTGTCACCCTCCCTCCCACTCCCCTTTTATTGGTACTGTGTTGTATTAGCATCCGTAAGCATATGCCCTTTCCTGCACATGTCAGACGGGCAGAGTGCTGTCAGTAAGACCTATCATTTATCCAGTGGTGTTCTGGATCATTAGCACACAGTGTCGCAGTCTCACCCTCCATCCTGGTGCTTTCCCTTAAGTAGATTTCACTGCATAAGTCTCATTTTCAAAACGATGGCTTAAGTGCACATGTTAATTGCAAGATTTAATTATACGACAGCAAAGTTGTGAAATTTTCCTCCTAATTAACAAGGAAGAACTTGGCATGGGAAAAAGGGTATAATGGGGAAACGCCTTTTACATTTCATCATTAACAATTCTTGGACGTGGCTGTCGCAGTGGTACGTGCCCTGCCTCACTGACTTCCCTGTGTGAGGATGGATTCAGTGCAGGTGAAGGCCAAAAGGTCCATGGCCAGAAACCTGCAAGGAAAAAGGTGGTGTAGGAGCTGGAGGGGAGCGGAGCATTGGCATTACAAGAGAAATATCCAGAGAGTTTCAGGGAGCTTCTTTTCACAGACATGCTGACCTGCAGCAAGCAGGGTGAGCCCAAATCAATTTTATTCTGCGATTTCTTTCCAAATTGGTATCTAGAGATTTGGTTCAGATTCATATCCAGCCTCCAGGAACTATATCCTAGCATTAGACGGGAATTAGAGACTCAGACAAAAAAACGCTGCTTCCACTAGATCAGAATGTTTCTGTTTCCGCAGATCTGCCTGCCTGCCTCCTAATGTGCCTTTCGAAGGTGGGACACCTGTTTTTTCTCATCTTGGTTTTTTCTTTTTTTTTTATCTTTTTTTTTTCTCTTTTCTTGTTCCCGTAGCCAGTTCAAATATTTAGCCTTTCTGTTAACTCTCCTTTCTCTTTCCTTTCCCCAGGGCAGATTCTCAGAGAAGCTGTGCTGGCTGGGAGTGTGAACAGAGCCAATGTCAGTACCAGGGAATCAGCAATAAAAGAATATTAGACATTTAATGTCTTCTTTTGGGTAAGGCTGTCTCACAAGCCCGGCCTTATTGAGCTGAAGGGGTACAAAGGGCTCAGCTCACATCAAGACTGCATCCACCCTCTGCCTATAGCGTGTTCTTTTTTCCTTTAGCCTTTGTCATTGCCTTATGTCATGTTTTTATTTTATATTAGTGCCTCTGGTGCTAAATGGCTGATGTCCTCAGGCTTCTGAAGCACGCTGCTCTTCCTGGCAGCCTTGGCTCCTTGCACCCAGGTCACTCCTCCTGGGGCTGCCATTTCCCACTTGACAGTGGAAGAGCCTCCTAAGTCCTGGCAATCACCTTTTGGGGTGGGAAGGACAGCACTGGGAATCCCTGGCAGGCTGGATAGCAGGAGGGTCATGGGAACAGGCTACAGCCTTTGTTTTGCAGGGGCTCAGTGTGGTGGAATTTGTTTTGTGTAATTTTGCAGATCCCATACTGCTACATTTCAGTGTTTCAGGATTTCCAGATAATTGTTTTGAACACAATTGAAAAGTAGCAATTCTACAAAATAAAAGTATTTTATTCTTCTTTTGTATTTCTTTTAAATCAGATATTACATTGTAATTCATAACACAACATAAAAGTCCTTCTAAAATGAGGATTTGAATCTTTGATTTTGACCTTATAAAAAAAGTTGGTTTTTTGTTGGTTTTCCCCCCCGCCCAGGTGATTTTTTGTGGAATTCAAGACACTCCTGTGGAAGGTCCTGAGACAAGTAGTGTATTTTTTTCATTCATCATGCAGTCACCTTATCTGACATTAGGATTTCACATGCTTTTTCTTTAAGACACACTGCACAGATACATAATTCTGTACTCTCAGACTTCAAGTAATGAATAATCATATTCACAGATCAACCTAATTAGGTAGCAGAGAGCATTGCCTACAACAGAGTGAAAAAGTGTATATATTCACAGCTAGATAACTGTTCATTAGGGGCCTGACCTTGCAGCCATTATTCATGTTGAGTGGTACTCACTTATGGGAGGTATTCCTATTGTCTTCAGCATGCATATTACTACGTAAAATATCATCTGCCAATGTTATGACTTCCTTAACATCCCAATATTTTCTGCCTACAATGACACCTGGTGTAAATTATGCAAGCAAATTTTTGAAGAGAAGGCAGCATTGGCAGTGATGCTGTGCATTTCATTGCATCTGTAGGAAAAATACTTCCCGATGCATCAAGCCAGTTACCACCCTAGAGCTGAGATAATCATAACTGGCCTTATGTATGCTCCTAGTCTGTTGCTGTGTGATTTAAACTTTATTTACTTAACCCTCGTGAGGAAACTTGTCTGACTTTGTATTGCAGAGCAACAGAAGGAAATGGTCAGTAGACCACACTGCAGCTGACGGGGCAGTTACCAGCAGCTGGGGGCCCGCTAACATATTAAAATGCACTAATGCAATTGCAAGCAGTTGTTTCACCAGTCCCTCAGGGATGAATGGATTTGAATTGCAGATTCTTGTCTTCCTTCTCTGGTGTGCTCTGTGTTTTTCTGTCCATTTCCCATCCTCTTAGCCAGGAGGTCTAAGTCGCTCTCTGACCTAACTTGGTCAGTCCGAGTGCCATGTGTGCCCCACACGCTGGCCGCATGCCACGCAACCCTGTGTACATACAAACCTCTGGCAAGGGACGGCTGGGAGCAAACTGGTGCTGCCAGACCAGTTCATACACCCATGTCTGCCTGTCCCCTTTCCCTTGGGAATGGACAGGGAATGGGCTGCATTATTTGGTTAGCACCCTCCTCACTGCGTTGGTGGTTAGCCACTCCTCTGTTGCAGCAGACAATAAGCAGAAGCTACTCATCATCAGACACCCATGTAACAGATCATCACATTATTTTTTATTTCCCAGTGAATCCATTCAATGGTGGAAGGAGTGTTTGGAGGCTCCTTCCTCAGAAAGCATACCCAGGTGAGGGGTCAGTCTAACATGGAAGAAGAAGTTGTGTTTCAGGAACAGATAATCCACCTGAAGGCTTGGGATACCCAGGTTTTCTCCTTGTTTTGCTGCAGACTGCCTGCAAGACCTTAAGTAAATCATTTATTTCCTGTCCCTGCCCCAGTCCCCTATGGCACGCTGGAGACCCATATACCCTGACAGAATATTTGCTGCCCTATCATCTCTGCTTGGACTTGCCCCATTTAAGAGAAGTTTTTCAGGGTCAAGGCTATTTACCAGTGCTGTACTGCTTGGTAAAAAAGGGGGTAATTTCCTGCTCAGCTGGGCTGGGCAGTGAGAAATAGGCAATCCTTTCATTGCAACAGGGTAAAACCCATCTGCCTGTGCTACCTCTTGATTGCCACTCTGCCTCCAGCCCCATTTCTGCACCCAGCACCGGCACAGCCAGACCCCCTCCTTGTCTTGCTCTGCAAGCACCAGTGTACCACAGGCAATAATAACAAGGCAGCCCCTGTATTTGTTTAATGCTTTGCTGTGTGACAGCTTTTCAATATAGGTAAGCTTCATGGAAGAAGCGGAGGTAATGAGCTTGTGTATTGGCTTAATATATCAGGCAGCAACATTCGTACGTACAAGGCACCTTCTAAATACTGTGAGTGGTTTGTAAGCAGCAAAGATGCTATCTGCTGCTGGGAAAGGAGGCTGGTTTTAATATGTGAGGCATGTGTTGCTGTCAGGTTTTGTCAAAGAAAGGATGGCTTATCTTATCTTGTGATCAGGCAGCTCTGAATACAACTGTGGACATGGTGTGGTGACATGGGAAGGTGAGCTCCAGGAACAGCCTTTACAGGTAAAGTGGATGTAAGGATTTTGTGCACAGCAGATCCTCTCCCCTCACTTCCTTCTCCAGTGAGAAGCTGCCCTGAGAAACGAGTTAAAGCTGTTTCTTCTTCAGCTCTGTTGGTATGCAAAGGATTTGGCACACAGATGTTGAGCATGCATGTAGGGCCAGGGTGATCAGACAGGCTGAAGAGAGGTGACAGTGTACCAGCCCCCAGAACCCTGTGAGGCTCTCAGTAGCCACTGCTGTGGTTCAGGTTTCTGTCATGTCTGATAAGAGCAAGAACAGAAGCACATTCCCATGGTCTAGGAGTTATACAGACAGGGCTGTGTGCTCAGACAGGTGTTTTCAAGTCCATCAGTGTCCATGTTATTGCTGGAAGTTTGGCTATTAAGTATTCCTCTTCTTGCTTTTGCCCATATCAGTCCATGTACACCAGGGCTCTTACTCTGTTTCACGGTGAATCAGGCAAAGCCTTTGGCCCTGATGGTGGTAGAAGATGATCTGACTAAACTGGAAGTCATCAGGAGATCAATAACATATTGATACTCTGTTAAAATGAATCTAGTCTGGATGGGTCAGGCACCTATTCAGAAGTTCCCTGAGGCAGTGGAAATCTATATTTGATTTGAGGTGACCAGGCTGTCAAGATGCAGCTAATCCTGGCCAGGATCCTACTGTTGTCCCAGTCTCTGGAGTCAAGCTGATCTTGAGTAATGTGATATTCTCAGTATTTTCTCTCTTGTAATTTTTAACTCTTTTACAGGCTTTCTCCTTCTCTCCATTACACATGAGCACCAGGTCTGTCTGAACCCACTCCGACCCCAGGGTAAGGCCCTGCTGTCTGCCTTGGGGATGGAGACCCAAGAGCAGCCCAGCACTGCCCCATCCCAGCCAGCTGCCCCTCTCCACCGTGCAGCCTGTTGTGCCCATCACTGGGGCTAAGCTCTTAGCAGCTTTTAAATGCTCCTTTCTCACGTTGAGAGGGAGACAGAAAGTGATTGCGAGAATTATCTCAGCCTCATTCATCTGAGAAGGGCTGTCTGTCAGGGTTGTGATTTTCCTGATTCCTTTTCCATAGTGCTGGCAATGATACAAAAGCAAAAAACCACAGAAAAGCTCCTAGTCTACAAAGAGCTGTTGCTGTACGGCAGTCTTGTGATGACTTATTGCCAATAGACATCTGAGTTTACTATAGATCTACTTTAGGTCATAAGTGCAAAAACATATCTCGTTAATATTTAAAGATGCTTAGCACAAAAGCATGCATAATTAAACAGTGCATCAGAGCTGATAATTCCAAATAATTTGTCTTCTGAAAAGGGATTTTTGTAATTTGTTAAACTGGTTTGAAATCCACAGCTTAGCAGCAGGAGCATGTTTGCATTACAAAATGAATAATTTTAAATGTTGGGCTGTGTCCATCCTCTCTGAGAAGGAAAAGAGACATGGCATGAAGGGGGGTTTTTAAAAATGCACATAAGTGTGGATTTGGCATTGCACAAAGCTCTGTGTCTGTCTGACCTGTGTCTCATTTTTAAAAGCAAAATTATATTCCTGCCAGGTGTAGCATTGCTTTCTCTCCCAGGACATTTTCATGTTCCATGAGGAACTCATTGTTATTAGCCATGTCTTTCTCTAGATAACTCAATAGTGAAGGTATGCCTGTAATAAGAATGATCTATTAGTTAGTAAAACAAGTGACATACAAGGCAAATATGAAAAAATTAATGGTGTCAGGTACAAGATACAACATACTGTGAGCTTTTCATTACATTCAAAAGGCTATCTGAGCACATTTTCTGCCTGGATGCTAAAAATCTATGAGGAAAGAAAATGTGCTTATGATCTACTGCAAATCATGCTTTTCAGAAGTGCCAAAATACAAATTGGTGTGTGACCACAGCTCTTCTTTAGTTTAATATAAGATCAAAAATTAAATGGCAAATGTTCCAGGCACACTCAGATCATTGATCACACAGGAGAGTTATTTACAAGCAAATCTAAAAAAATTATTTTACAGACCTCACTGAAGATATTTCTAGAAGTTACTGAAGTTGTCAGGGTCTTGTTTACCTGTGACAGTACTGGGAGAGCAAATCTCAGCAGGCACAGCTCTGCTGCGGTGAAGCTGTGTTGGCTGTTATTAACTCAGGACCTGGAGCTTTTGGCTTAACTCCCTACCACAGATGTATTTTCTATTTAGACTAGTTGGAAGGGGGTTGGGGGGGGGGAGTGCATTGGAAACTGTCACATATTAATGTCCTACTTAGTGCTGTGTTTTATGTACCATCTCAGGACTTCATTGTTAATAGGAGTACAAATTAAAGACTGAACTGTGTGTGCCGGGTCCTGCTCTGAAGTGGCCGACACCAGTAATGGAGAGAGGGAGAAAGGAGACGGTAGGAATTTTCTCTCACAGCTAGAGAATGAAGCCCAGAGAAGTATATTCCGATGGTATGCCCTGGATGTTGTGGCATCCAGAGTGGATTTATGATGGATGTGGGTATCTAAATTCAGTTGATCGCAAGTGAGCATCTGTCAGGCCTGCTGTACCCTGATTTATCAGGTAGTCAGAAGAGAGAGATGAGCAGCCACATCGCAGCTGCCTGCGAGGGCTGACCGGGGTTACACCTGACTCTCCTCTGGTTGTATTGGGAGCCCTCAGTATGAAAGCAATCCAAATAGCTCATCATTTTCTTGAACTTAAACATCCCAGTTGTCTGTCTGAATATAGCCCAGAGAGACATTAAGGCCAGCTCATGAAATACATTTAGTTAAGTAACTAGTACTTGAATGCATAGTTTTCAAAAAAAAAGAAGGGAATTCAGCTATGTCTGACTTGGCTCCTTTGGCACCAGAATGAGTAGATCAAAGCAGCTGGTGCTGAGACCCCTGTATCTGTGCTATATTTGGTTCAGATGTTTTACTTTGTGATAGATTTTGCCTGGTCCCAACAGCTGAACATTGTCATCAGACCTGTGGTTCAAGGCTGCCCAAAGGACTATGCACTGGTGCAAGCCAGGATGTCCCCATTAGGGAGTGCATCAGTAGCATACGCAGAAGGCAGCTTTTCTCCAGAAGGAATATAATGTGCGTGAATCAAAACTGCTCTGTGAACTGGACTGGCCTGTCGTAAGCAGGGCCAAACAGAGGATTCACTTCAAAAGAGCAGAATTGCTCAGAGCCCACCACTGATGCAGACACAGCCTGGAGCCTAACCTTCAGCATCTGGGCACAGGGAGTTGTGCACAGACAGTGAGGAAACCTGTGTGACTGAATCTGTGACTTTTGGCTCTACCTCAGAACTGCACTGGTCCCAAATATACACTATCTAAAGTTCAACTTGTGAAGAATATGCATTTTATATACTGGCTATGAGAAAGAGACAAGGCTTTCCCATCCAGCCACTGTAATTTATTTCTCCTCTAATTCCCTGTCTCTTTTCTCTGTAAGTTGGATGCTCTGGGAAGCCAATGACTAGTTTGACTGCTAATAAGACCCTTCAAACTGGTCACAAGGGGATAATCAAAGGCTGTGTAATGTGGCATGTACTTCTCTCTTAGAGCTGACGATATTCCACTAGCAAGTCACAGAATGATGATGATGCTATTAGTGGGACCACTGAGTTTGTTTCTTTGACATCAATTTCTGCTTTTTTGAGGGCAATGGCCTGCATTGACTACATAATGCCAGAGAGAGATAACTTCCTGCTATTTTGCAAAAACTTAATACGAATACTAGGAATTCATCCTTTTGGCCTCCTTAGGGGGAAGGCTAGAGACAGCTTTCTCAATCAGATTTCTGCTTTGGAGCAACATCTCTTCAATACATACTTAGCCTATGCGGAAGAATATAGCAAGATATACCTCCTGGTCCTACTCCATGTCTGCCAAAAGCTGTGGAAAAGGGACTAGGAGGGACAAAACATAAAAGCATCTTTGTCCCCTTGCCACCAAATACTTTAGACTGGGCAAGGACATGGGCAATCCAGCATACCCCACAATTCCAGTTTGTGCCTTGGCTTAGTAATTATTGGGAAAAAGGCACAGGTATAAGCTTTGGATCTAGACTTACATTTCAGTTTTCTTTAAGGAAAAGAGACTTTGGTTCCATTTTTTCTCCATTGTTCTTAATTTGGGATGATGCCAAAATGTCAGTATTACTGTCACACTGAAAGAGCCCTGGATATCCTGCTGGAAGCCACAGACCTGCATTCCATAGGCATTAATGAGATTCATCATTATTATCCAGCAAATTCTCCCTGGACATTGGTATAAAACATAGCTTCATGGTGTTACATTTTGTGTGAAGGTATGGTCATAGGCTCATCAGGAGCTGTCAGATGTATATGTTTCCAAGCTGGATATTCTCATTTCTGTTTGTATCCCCCGTTCTTTTTTTTTTTTTTTTTTTCTAGTAAATAACCTTGGACTGGAATACCAGGGATATACAGGGAGGTTGTGGGACAGCTATTGAGCTTTCACAAGTCAGCTGCTTCTTCGGACTCTGGGAGTGGGATACAGCTTCAGATTAAGACACCTGAACGTAGGTCTGTCCTTGTAGATGCCATTTTGTGAGCTAGGTGTCTAAAAGCCTGTTAGATATATTGGGTGTCTTAGGATGTCTGAAGTGGTTCTAGACATTTATAGTTAGGGAACCATCTCCCCTTGCTACCTAGATATTGCTAATGAATGTTCAGATGCTTACAAGTAGGCACATATATTTACATATCCTAATCTGAAATTGAATCTCAGATATATTGTTGTTCTTTGGTTTTGGCTGCTTCCATCCCACCCTGGTATGGAAGGATCTCTCTTGCTCACCCTTTCCCTAAAGCTGTTTCTTCGGGCCTGCACTGGGTAGAAAGGCAAGGCAGTAAACTGAGGTTATGGACTGATGATAATTTATGATGATTCACTGCTTTTCAGCTGCTTGTCCCTGGCTGGAGGGCTGAGACAGTGGGAGGAGAGCATATGGGCACTGTGAGGCCACTGCTGTGCTAAAGCACGCCAGATTTGCTTAAACCAGTCGAGGGATTAGCAGTTCATGCTCAGAATTACAGTATCTCTGGCGAGAGCAGGATAATTGATTCAAGCATGCCAATTTGCCTGCAAGGAATTGTCTTAACATATCACTAAGTGATGCAGTTAAATGTTTTCTCTCTTCTGCATTTGCAGCTGCCTCTTGGTTCCTCTTCTCCACCCATCTCGTGGGAGCTGAGGGCTAGCATGGACCAGCTGAACCATTCTGGCAGTGTTTCCTCCTGATTGCTTTCCTTCATGTTTGCCTTGGCAATGGGACTGAGGGTCTTATCCTAACCTGGGCCTTGTGTGTAACCAAGCACTTGCTTGGCACCCAAGAGCGAGTCAGCACTGTGCAAGCACATGGGCAGTTATGATGCTGGCGGTGAAAAACCACAGTCTAACTAATGCTAGAAATAAGTTACTAATAGTTAAACTTCTCTCACCAGCCTCTCCTCCCTTAGAAACTCACTGAATCACACTGTCCAAGGCCAGGAGGAGCCATTTCACCACCCACTGTGACCTGCTGAGCTTCGCAGGCCATCTATTTCTGCTCAGTTAACCCTGCACTGACCCAGCTAAGCTGTGCATGGCTCAAGTGTGTCTTCCTGCACCCAGCCGTGACCTGAAGGACAGGTCCAGGCAGTGCAGACATCCCGCTGGTCCTCCTGAGAAATGCCTCCCCTTCCCCGTGGTGATGTGCCCAGGTCTCCATGGCTTTTACCCATCATTAATGCCTGAGAAGCTGAGCTGGCCGAGCAGCAGCTTTGTCATGGGGCAATGCCTTATTGCCAGCCTCTCCAAGAAACAGAAATGTGCGGAAAGGGCGGATAAAAGAGCATCCAGGAGAGGAATATTTTCGTACATACTATACATCTTCTAGCCTAGATGATGCTTTCAGCCTGCTGCCAAAATCTACTTAACACGTTGCACTAAACTTTGGCTCCCAGACTACAAAAAGTCGCACTCTGGACTGCTATTACCGTCTCCTCCACAGTGAAGTGTTCTGCATGATTTAGTTGGCAAAGCACCGTGAAAGAATACTACAGGTTGGGACAAGTTTTACTCCAGAGTTTACCTATCTAAAATGATTAATGCGTGTTTAATAACTTCAAAGATTTCCCATCTCTTCAGAAGGAGGGGGTTTCTTCAAAGCTTTCAGACAGAGAATCTCCCTTTCGAATTGATGAAGGCATGGTCCCAGTGGAGATTTTACATTGCCAGTATGTACTCCTTCAAAGATTTCATTGTTGGCATGCTGTATTTGAAGATCTCCTGCCCTCTGCTACCCATTCATTTCATTTTTTCAAAAAAGAAAAAGAAAAAGAACAAGAAAATCATATCATTGGGGTCCCCTTCAAAGCAATTTCATGTCACACCCCTGAACCCTGGAGAGGAACAGTGTACACCAAATTCAGGCGTTTGCTGTAGTGTAATTAGCATCTCTGAGGGAAAGAGCAGCCCTTTCCTAGAAGATTTGTTTTTCTTACTGGGAACTTTCTTTGATGTGCTTTGATTCAATTGCCAGATCATTTTTCAGATTAAATGCTGAATAATAAGTAATTCTTCAGCAAGTTCTTCATTCAACTGGAAGGATTTTGGATAAAGAAGACACCCACTCATAAGTCTAGAAGGATTTAAAGGTGCTTGCAAGAATATCAGAGTAAAAACTTTCAGGATTTTTAGAAGCAAAGGAAAATACTTATCACATGGAGTTGCTAGGACTGTAGGAACAGTGACTAACTTGTTTCCTAGTTGTTTGTGGAAAGAGATGTACAATAATATACTAACTCCTGGAATGCATATTTTAAAAGTTTGCAAGGACTGCAAAAATTTATAGCTGCTTCACTTCCACTATTCAGTCCTATCAATATAGTTTAAAGTAGATCTGAGAAAGATATAATTCTTCTAATGGTTTAATCAATTTACAAACACTACTTTTACTCCTATTTTCCCCTGTGTAATAAATTGTTAATTAGTATGTGTTGGAAACACATGAAAAAAAAAGTCCCAGCCTGTATAGGCTGCTGAGAAAAGGAGGTTATTTCTGAAACTGTACATAAATCTGTGCAAGCTGGTAGAGCTGAGATTCCAAAGCATACTTAGAGGTGTCTGCATGCCAAATAAACAGTAGCGCTCTGTTGTTTTGAATGCTTATTCTTTCTAGTTGTCCTTTGTTTTGCCCAGTGAGTGCATTCATCAGCTCTTCATGGCTCAGTAATTCATGAAATTCTCTTTCCATTAAAAATAAATACTGCATTTTATATCCTTGAGATGGACCCCATATTTGATTGTCTTTTCTATGGCAGTGTATATTGAAAACTATAAAATTATAATACAACTATTAATCCGCTGTATCTGCTTGTACCTAATTTTTATTAAAAATATATTGTGCTCCAGCTGGCTCATAAATTACAATGTGGTTGAAAAGGCTCCAGTTGGATTACTTCTGAAGGAGAACATATTGAAATAAAGAAAGGCTTACTGATTAATATTTTGACTTTATATACAGTGTTACTAAGGTAGCAGCTTGATTACCACATAAAAGAATTTGTAGTTAACTGTATTGCAGATCTGGTGAATGTAACAATGTGAAACTTGTAGAAAGTGGCATTTACCAAAGAAACCACATTATCACCACTGATCAAATCTTTCATGTCATCTTCTCCTTTTATGAATGACATAAAAAACCTACTTCGTTTCAACAGTAAATTAATACATTTATAGGAATGTGACAGAATCTGGAATCACATACCATCTGTTCTCTGTCTCTCAAGTGCTACCACTGATTGTTTTTGATAGCCCTTCTAAAAAATGCCTAGAAATAGCTGAAATAGCTTTGTCTTTAGTTTTAATACCATGAGAAGCAAAACTGCTTAATTATGTCTCATTTGGGAAGTAATGGGAAAGGAGAAATGAGGATATTTGGCTTAGAAACAACTAGGGGCTTCCTTTCCCCTTTTGTATGCTTAACAGTCAACACAATTTTAGGGGTAAAATTTATACATTAGAAACCACCCCATGGAACTCAGTGAGTGAACTGAGACATTTCAGCTGAAAGCTGAATTATTCTAACTCATACTTGCTGCCTAAGACTGAAAACATGAGTTAAATTCACACTATGCACCCAGTTGTTAAACTGGAGGCAGTGACTGCTCATGGGTGGCAAAAGCTCAATGAAAAAATGAGTTGCTTACTGTAGGCAAATGGGCACACAGGCACGTGGACTACAGCCCCCATGAGGACTGGTAGCTCCATTTCCAGCCTGAAACAGTTTAATTTCAGACTTTTTTTGTTTTTCCATAAAAAAGCTTAGTTTCCAAAAGAGCCCTTTGCATTTTTTGTCTGTCTCACATCTTCTCTCATTCTTTCTCACACATGCACACCAGGCTGTGCTCCTTTTTAATCAATAAGATGATAGAGAAGGTAAATTTTCTCTTACATTTGTGAGTTAAATGAGAATAAAGCCCCTTTATTGTCTGTACTTTGTTCCTGAAGTTTTGCCAACAATAATATTGGCTTTATTAGCTGTGTGGGATTGAAGATGTTATCATGGTGTCAGACCACATACCACGATGCAGGACTGCATATGTTTTTAATTTTCCAGTTATTTGTCTTGTCCTTTTTGGTCAGCCAAAGGCTCATAAGAACACCATCAAGCAATGAAAAAGAAATGGAGTATTGGAAACAGCAGTGGCAGCTGCATAACATAGAAAGAAAAGATTACTTAATGGCTGCCTTCCACAATTTTCTGGGCCAGCCATACAAGGAGATTTACATATGCTCTCTTAAGATGTCAGTGTAAGAACATAAGCATTATCCTTGATGTACCATAATGCTGACTGACAAGATATACACATGATAAGACTACTTTAGAGAGTAAAGTGGTATTCCTTTTGATCACAGGTATTTACAGTCATATGTAAAACCCAGTTCATTCCCTTCTTTATCTGATAGCAAAGAGGCAGGACACAGGATTTAATACAGGATGATTACTGGGTAGTAAAATAAATAAAAATAACCAGAAGGATTTTGATGCCCTGCAGTCTGCACAACCTTTCTGCTCACTGGGATAGACAGTCTCCCAAAGATTTGGTTGATCTGTACACATGGCACCCGGATGAGACACCCCACACAGAGTATGGCCTCATATCACATCTGAGCTTGAAAAAAAGTAATTTATTTGCATTTGTGGGTATTTTCCATTTTTTTTATTCATTATATTCCTTTTTTACAGGCAATTCCTCTGCAGTTTCAGTCCTTGGTTACTAAAAGTGTCTGAACAATAGCTGACTATGGCATCTTCACTCACATCTGCGCAAAGCTCTGTCTAGTTCTGAGACTATGCAAATGGAGAGCAAACAGACATGTATCAATTAATATGAGACACCGTCACTACAGTAAATCCCACTGAGGGACGCTATTAGAGGAAAACATTAAGAAAATAATTCCATTGTTGGGAACCTTTCGTTTTTCATTCCTTTCAGAATTTTCACTTCAGTGCCTCCCTCCTGCCTTTACTTTGCTTTCTTTCTCTGGCCAAAAGAGGAACACAAGGCACTGAGACCATGTCTCCTGTGAGGCAAGAGAGTTACAAGTACAGACTGAAATTTCTTGGATTTCTAAGGAAAAAAGAAGGAAGGACATCCCACACCAAGAGGATACATCTTGGGGGTTTAAAATTCACACTAAATTAAATTTTTATTTTTTAAATGTTTAGTTTTCTTGAAATTGAGAATTTGTCTCAATTAATAAAAAGGGGACTACCTTTACTGAAAAAACTGTTTCACAAAAATTCTAGGGATGATAATAGTACAATCAGCTGAGGAAATTCCCACCGAAGACTTGTGGGGGTGCCCATGTTCATTATTTACAGAGATATTACTATATGTTCCTTAAGAAAAGTAGCACTCATAACTCTCTGTAATGGGACAGTATTAGCAAACCACAAAGCTGAAGACTGAATGTGGAAGTAGGACTGAAGTTAGGATTAACTTCACAAGAAGAGTCTTGCTGGGGAAAGATGCTAAGAACCCCAAACACTCCCCATCCATCCAGTAAAGAGTTAGGGGGAATCAGTGATTTCTAGTGACCTTTCATCTTCATAAGCTAGCAAACCAATGGCACAGATACGGGTCTTGGGATTCATACACCTCTTTGTCCAATTTATACTTCCTGGACATTGCCAAAGGGTCTGTCTTGTCCAGTTCCCACATGCTGTACAATGCCACCAGACCAGTGCCTCAAGGGGCTGAACTCTATTAAAGAAATACCAACACAAGTTTCTTCAGCATAATCCACTAGACCTACTCAGCAGCAGCATCCCGCAGGCAAGTGCGCTGCCTAACATTTACTAGTGCTGGGATTTCAGGCAGTTTGATGTATCAAGCTGAATTATCTCCAGTACTGTCCTGAATTGTGTTGGGGACACTCATTCTTCCTCTCCCCAGAGCAGCTCCTCCTTTTACAGCAGTCAGAAAACAAGGCCAGAAGTTCCCTGTGTTTGATGACTTTTGACATATCCAAGCTTGCAAATGGGTAATGAAATATGGCACCTGCAGGAATTTGTAGCAGGATTAAAAAGGGTGAAATATTAAACAGGGCAAAGAAACCAGTAGCTATGTGCGTTAATTACTGCTTTACTAAAAAATGTCCTAAGGCATTTCAAGCACACAGTTCTAGATCTGTGGAGGAACAATCCCTAAGCATGGCGGGTGAACAGTCCCTAAATATACACTGGTGCCCCTTCAGTCTTGTGACTATTTCAGCGATTTACAAACTCATGGGATGGGCCATGCTAACTCTGAAGGAGCCTTTTGCTGTGTGATCTGCAGTTAGTGGGTCTCTAGGAGATTTTGGAACTGTACCTTTTAATTCATGTTATTGTGCTTTGAAGGTGCACAAAGGCTCAGCACACTTAGATGCACCTCAGAGCTTCCTCAAAACACCTTGGGCTCTCTCCTATACACATCGATTGATGGAGCCATTAAGACCTGAATGGACGAACAGTAATGATTCCATTTGGACCGATCCAATTTCAATGACATTGTCTCATACAATTCCATTAACATTGGAGCTGTTACAACCTCAGTGACAGATTATTATTTCTTTTAAAAAAGGAAAAGGAAATTAACACAATATATTGAATTGCACTGAATTGAGACAATAAATAATGGAATGTACCAGACACTAACCTCTCCTTTCTGTAATTCCAGGAGGAAAAATAGACATATTTACTACAAAGTTGATGACATATGTAGCACTTACCTTAAAATATGTGGCAAATACTTATAACTTATGGGTAGAATTATGAAACTGGCTAGATCTCATATTGGCTGCAATATAACTTCAGGTGTAGAATTAGACAGTATGTATCTATCTATATCTATCTAACAATGGTCATTGCTATAGTCACTGAGCAAAACACACTGCTAAGTGCTTTATAATGGAAGAAATGAATTTAAAGAGCTAAGTTTTTCAGAAGGCACAGTAGGGCCAGTGGCAAAATGAAGTGTGACCCACCACACTCTACATTAATATACTAGGCTGATATTTGCATGGACAGAGGAAGGGATGGCACGTGGAAGTGTACGCAGAAGCCTTCCTCTTCCTCCAGGGCTACTTGAGGGCATAATCTAAGTAGCTCTATTCCCCAGATGGAACAAGAGCTATACCATAAACTTTTTTTTGTTGAAAAGGATTTGTTTTGACTAAGATTTCTATTACAGATCACAGTCTCTGCCAGATCCCCACCCTTGATTCATCTGGTCGTGAGGGGAATTTGCATAGCTCCATTTCTATTAAACAGTATTGGGTCAGTTTGTACTGTCTGAAGAATAACACATTATTCCTTGAATTGGCTTACTGATTCAGCTTCAGAATGAGTGTCATGATCTTTGAAGATGCTATTCATAGTAATTATTCCCACTGGATATTCAGCACCTCAAGACACATTTTTGAATGCACAAGCACACTCTAGAGATTAATGTAAGGATACCAAGAGAAACCATGTTAAGAAGTTGTGCCTTCCATCTCCATGATATTGTCCACTCCTTAATCCTGGCTAGCATGGAAAGATAACATAGGCATATAACACAGGCCACACAGATGAGAGAATGTGCAAAGTGAACACTTTCAAAAGTGGATGCAAAAATGAGCTAGCAGTGAATTTGCAAATCCACTTGTTGCATCCCCTTTTGAAAATGTGTCCTCTTTGCATTTCCTTTCAGCAAAGTTTCCATGGTTTTCTAGCCACCTTGAATAATTCCTGTGCATTTGTGGTGCAGTAGTTTGCTATCTATTGTATTTAGAGATGGGAAGGCTGTTTGTTCTTTGTCTTCAAGCCCCTTGTTTCCAGTTTGCAATGCTGCGGGCATCAGTGGCTGTTGCAATTCCCTGTCATTTGCAGTAAGCAAAGAGATTAGACAGAGGAAGCACAAGGGCCCTTCCTACAGCATTCAGGTGAGTTCAAGACCCCTTACTGATTCTTCCCATTCATTTTACCCTTACATAAAATCCTTTGTCTTCAGTGGAGATAACCCAGTTTACTGCAGTATCAGAAAGCAGATAATCAGATGTGGCTTTTGGTAATGCCTGACAGCACCAGGTCTGATGGAAATGTGATGTTTCCAGCCACTGAAGTAACCCACCAGCTTTTTCAAGACTTTCTTGTCAATAAATTTGCTGATTGAATGACTGTCTCCATACTTCGCTCAGTAGTTCATACGGACCTTGAGTGTTTGACTCAATACTTTTTGCATAGATTTTCTTTATGCTTATTAAGCTCAGGCAGTTTTATGTTAATAGGGCACAGGATTTTTTTTTTTTTTTAGCCACTTGTTCTTGTGAGCAATTGCTTAGTGATTTTTTATCTGTGTCTTTCCTGCCCTAATCTGAAGCACTAGAACAATTAAAATAAGTGAATTCCAGACTGTATGACTTATCTCACATGCACATGTATCTGATATAAAAAGGCTGCTCACCAATGCTTTCCTTTGTCAGGCTGGTGGATGCTCATGGAGATTTCCTCTGAAAATGTCTCTCTTTTGAGTTTAACCTTTCTGTAGCTGAAGCCACAGTCCATTCAGCTTCTCACAATGCCGGAACAGTTTTACACACTGAAAGTGCATCTGTCTGAAATGTAATTAGGCTCATAATGGGAAGTGAGTTTCAGTTTTAATTAAGATGAGAGAACTTCTTTTCTCTCGAATCTTGCAGGACTGCTCTGAGCAGGTCTGCCTATCTATACGTGAATCTGTTTCCCTTTGTTTGCTTTAAATATGCACAGAGTCTGCACACAATTGTAGGTACCAGAGGGAAAATTTGTGTCGGATATAGTGACACAAGGAAAGCAGACATGTTCCCTACTCCCAGGTCTGGCATCCCCTAGACTATCCCTGAAGTGGAGTGAAACACCTTTAATCCTGTTTCATGAAGTCCCTGCTGTGCAGGTGAGAGCATGTGTGGCAGGATGAGGCAAGGAAAGAGCAAAATGGGAGAGGTGATGGCAATTTTGGTGGAATTGAACTGCTGTTGACTATGAGGTGTTAACACAAAGCTTAATAGCAACTGCCTGGTATTTTACAAGAGCAAAGCTTGATCCTGACAGGAAAAAAACAATAATGCAGAGTTACCACCCTCTCTTCAACCTGCACATATCTGCAGTTTTATCTTCATCATTTCTACAGATTCATCTCTGCAGCTGTGGAAATAATTAAAATAACTGGAATGCTTGTGGATGGCTGCTTTCATCATATTGTTTGTAGGCTGTAGATGAGTCATACCACAGGGAGAGCAGTGGGGTTAGTGTTGGCTGTAGCTCTGCAAAGCCTTTCTTTGTAATATTCACCTTTTGATATTCTTAAGCTGCCTTTGTAGATCTATTGTTGTTGTTTTGTAATCTCAGGAGTGGTTCATTGCACACTAAGACCCTTTTTTCAGCCTCTTCAGGTACTACAAGTAGCAATGGGACTTTTCCACAACACCATCCCTTAATTCACACAGTGGAGGAATTTTATTTTACTGTAACATTTCTGTTTCATATGTTAGCTGATTAATTTGTAACATTATCATGATACAGTAACTAGCACTAAAAAAACCTCTAGCAACAGAAATAAAAAACCCCAAGCATGCAGAGAGGTGACACACTGAGTTCTGGTCAGCAGGCATCTTCACAAACTCTCCTTGCCTTGAGGGAAAAAGAGGGATTCACTATTTTCACTTTCCCTGGTGATCTGACACCATATGGCTCCTGCCAGCAAGAGCTTCCCTTGAATGGCTCAAGAAGGCTTGTGTTCTGGTCCAAGCACTAAGCTTGTGTTTATTTATAAACACTCATAAATCACTTTGATTTGAAAGCATTTTTGTACAAGTACCAGATTTTTTCATGAGATTTTGATACAATAAGAATCTGAATTTCATTTTAGATCACTTCAAAAGGAGGAGCTTTGTAAGATATGCTATTAGCTTTAGAGAGCTTGGGGTATGTGTGGGTTTTTATGTATTTGTAAAGTTGACTTTATAGTTGGTTTTGAATTCAAACACAGGGGAAGGAGGAAAATAATCAGGTTCCATTGGTGTAACCTATCAGTTTAAAATGCTATCTTTTCTTCCACTTAAAAAGAAATTGGCGTATTCATTTATACATATTGTTAATTATCTTCACTCCGGTGATCTAAGTATTTCTCACAGCTAAATGACTGCAGCATCTTAAATCATCTTGAATTAAAAAAAAAATAGAAAAGGAAAAAAGGCATGCACAAACCATAATGAGATTCCCATGAGTTTAAAAACGTATCTGTATATTCTGGGCTTCTATAAAGCCATTTAAATGAAAAAAGTATTAAAAAAAAAGAAAACTACTTGCCTTAAAGATGCACACAGACATAAAAACTTATTCCCCATGGAAATTGTGCCTTTAAATGACATTTCACTTTTATGAACAGCTTTATTACAAAATAGATTTCCTGCAGCTAATTTCATCAGTTGTCCCACTCGGCTGCTACTTTCCACTGCCTCTCTAACTTCTTGTTATCTAAGTAAGGGTACATTAATTGCTATATGATGTAAGAGAGCTGGCTGCATGCCAGAGCCCTAAGCAGGGAGGCCTTGTGCCTAGCAGGTCTCACTGAAGATTCCTGCACCCAGCTGACTGTGGTAGCAGTATTTAAGCAATATTTCCATGTGATGGATTAAGTGTCATTGATGGATGTGGGTAATGGTATCTCCTGAGTGTCATTTTAACAAGACGTATGTGTTGTTGGATGTATTTCACAAGTCTTTGTAATAATGCATTAGTCTCACTGAGAAGGAATAAGTGATTAGTAGTACTAATTAGAAAGTTCTTGGAGACAGACTTTGGTTGATAAAGTATGGTGTGAGCTTTCAGTCTTTAACAATAATACAATGAGTTCAAGGTAGAATTAATCTAGGAGGGTGATTGCACAGATGACATTAAAAATTATACATTCCTTATTAATATATTGATTTGCATTCTAAATTAATTGATGGCATTTAATAAAGAAGAAAAAGAAGAAAGGAATTTTTTTCGATTATATTTGCTGTGTGAGTGGTGTGTCGTTGTTTCAGAGTGAGGAGTTTAATCTTCTGCTATCTGCAGCAAGACCTGTATTTATGGAAAAAGAAAAAGAGAGAACACAAGAGAGGGAATTACCTAGTGCCTGAGAAAGCTCATTATCTTAGATCTGGGTGGGCTGGGAAGCCTTTCACAAACATTGCCAGTAATTTTTTTTCTTTCTGTGTGGCAAAAGTGAAGAAGAAATCAATTTCTCATTCTGCAATTTCCATTTCCTATTACCAAAGCTGGGGGAATCTTGGAAATGGATGAGAAATGGATAATATTTATGGTTCCATTCAAAATGTTCACCCATCTGGACCAGCCCTCGCTGGGAAATAACCCTGAACCCAGCCATCAGGAGACCACATGCTGTCTTTGCAGAATTGGGCTAGAAGCAATAGCTAGATATCTCTACCTTCAATCCCACAAGTTTGTGTCGAGTGGCTCAACAACCATTTAATTCCATTAAATCACATCACAGCAGGGGCAGTAGCTGGAGCCCCTGCACAGAAGGAAGAGAACTCTGGATATATGGAACCATCCAGCTACAAAGTCATTTTGTCTCATTCCAGTTCTTGCCTGAGCTTGCTGTACGACAGCCCTTAAACCTTTTGCATTGCAGGGCTGATAACGCCTGTATGTTCCTATTCTTCTCTTGCCACCCCAATGAACAGCTGTTCCTGCACTGGAATTGGGGATAGCAGGCAAGGCAGTATTTTAGGTCAATGCCTCTGCTTAAAAAAAATGCTCCTTTCAACCAATAAAAAGGTGTCAGGATCCTCAGGATGGACATGTATCACAGGGAAACACTGCATGGTGGAGCTCTGCATTAGCACACGTGCTCAGTGTGCCTAAGTCAGCGACTGTCACTGGAGAAGTGCTCTCACGCTGTATTCTTATGGACTTGCACTGCTGATTGGTATGTGCCATAGCAGAAACACAGATGAGTAGCATACAGTTCTGATATATTTCACTTCATCTTCTTCACTGATCAAAAAGATCCCTTTGTGAAGTTGCTCAGTTATTAACTCCATCCCAAAGGGAACAACTCTGACACTCAGCCACAGGGAGCTGGTTTCTTCCCCAGCTGCCTGCAGCATGCAAAGCAGAGCAGGACACAGCAGTAAAGGTGTGGGGAATGTACACTGTGCAAAGGGGAAGGAAGGGTTACAGTCCAGGGCTGAGCAATTTGCCTACCTAGAGATGTCTGTGGAGAAGAGGCCTCTGCTCCCTGAGTGCACTGTCTGTGTATGCCTGTGGGTTGGGCAAAGAAGATGAATCTGCCAAAGTGTAATATGAGTGTCAGCAACACGAGATATTCAGGCAGGATTAAATTCTTTTATACTCCAGGTGCAGAGCCATGGTCATCATCAGTAGGAGGAGACTGTGCATACCATGGGGTAGACCTCTGCTGAGAAGCAGTCTCCAAGCAGCACATAGTTCATTGCACGTCAGAGAATCCTTCATTGTGAATTGCAGGTGCATCATTTTCAGCCACTTAAGTACAAACAGTAGAAGAAATCAGAGGCTTCCAATTGCCTGAAGGAAGGATGCGGCAGGTTTAGAGGTAAGTACAACTCCCGCTAGCACTGATGCGTGGTGCTAAGGGAGGCCATCTGCAGCACTGTGTCACCTCACTTCAAGCCTTTGGCATCTGGGATCTGGTCTGTGACTTTGTATCTTCAATGTTGCTACCCAAGCTACTGAGACATGCCTTTAGAGAAACATCTATCCGCTGAGTCTTACCTATGCTCTTTTTGCTTGCTAAAACACAGTTAGACACACAGATACAGTGTCAAAAAGGTCTTTATTTGTGATATAAATATTCTTTTGCAATGTTATACTGCATATGCAGCTTGGGACTAATCTTAAAGAAAGGCCTCTTCTATCTGCTGCTCCTAAATGTTCAGCTCCCTTTTCTCCTTTGTCCTATTGGACTCAGTTTGAGAACTGTTGCATTGAACTATTATTTGAATTATTCTTCAAGATTTGGAGAGGGGTACATCATACACGTGCCAAGTGATAACAGCTCATTTGTGACCTCCACAATACCAGATGTGCCATAGCTCCATGTTCAAGTAATTGCACAGCAAGCCAGTGTTACCTACCTTCTGACAACATGGACACATTGAAGGGTTGCAGGTAAAGTGGACTTCAGGTGTGCTTCCTTCCCATGGAAACAAGTTTGGGATCTGATGCAACCTCAGATCTCAGCCTGAAACAGAGTTGGGATGCAGCTGAGAGAGGCACCACATGTGGGAGCTTGTAAGCTCACCCACAGGTCTTACAGGTAGAGCAAGGTATGCTTAAAAGAGCTGCTTCTCTGTATGTTAGCAGAAGTTGCCACATTAAAACATAAAGGTTGTGAGAATAGTGCCTGCCTCTCCCTCCTGCCTCCTCCCCAAAAGGGATACAAAAGGGATACAAGACTCTCTCTGGTGTCTTGTATACATGCCTATCACATGCATTAGGCTCACATTCAGTCCTTCAAATCATCTGTCTATAGAGTGGGATCAATGGGCAACTTTCTGCTCTTTAGGCAAAACCATGTGTTTTGGGACAGGATCTCTCTTAAGCTTCTCTGTGTTGATGGAGGCTTCACAGAGTAGCACGTGTCACCTACTGAGGTAAAACAAGCTGGAGAAGCTCTCAGCGGCACAGGACATCTGGGTTTATGAGGAGGAAAGTGGTAGGCTGGGAAAACAGGTGTCCAGAACTGAAGCTGAGCCTTTTAAGAATTTCATTTTTAGCAGATGCTCAGGACTGAGTTCTGCTGATTGATAATTAGCAGGACGGGCATGAGAAACTTGCTCTGGCCGTGAGCGCCTTTTGAAGATTCTGCATTTCTGATGAGTTATTCAGACCATTTTGAGAGAAGATTTTTTCTTTTCACTGGTTAAAAAAAAAAAAAAAGAAGCAGATGGTTTCTATTGCAAAAAAAACACACCGAAAAACATCTGCTCAGAGATTTCCCTGAGAATTTTTGTAGCCTGTCCCCTGAGTGTCTGACTGCAGAGCTGGCACACTCCGATTTGGATGTCTGAAGTTTATGGCATAGCAAGGCACGGAGGTTTAACAACTCATTCTGCTAGGGAGAAATTAAAGACTGCACCCTGCAAGGAAGAAACAGGGTCAGTAAATGTTAGCAAATCCTCTTAAGAAGGCCAAGTCAGAACTGAAAGCCCCTCTTTAATCAAAAGATTTCTCCAAATCTTGTCTTGTCCTGAAGACTAAAGACAAGTAAAAACTCTCCAAGGAATCATTTTTTTTAACTAGAATTCTGCTAAATTTTGGATGCCAGCCCATGCTTAAAAATTAGGCAGTTAATTTCAAGTATCTTTTCAGACACCTTTGCGAGAAATAGAGCTGTTTACAGGAACACATGTGCATGGGAGGCCTTATTAAAGGAAGAAAAGTATGTTTTTACAAACACTTTCAAGTGTCAAAAAGGAAAGACACCAGTGTGTAGGAAAGTAGTGGGAGCTATAAACAACTTTATGTTTGAACATAAAGAAGTTATGAGCTTGTTTAAGCATAATGGATGGTGGTCAGAAGATAAGCTTTGAAAACCCGGGGTAGAGGGAATTTCGTAGTGAGTTTATTTGTTTCAGTCTGTTTATTCCTCTAGCATTCTGTGCAGGAGGGTCAGAAGGGCTGTTGGGAGACCTGAGTCAGGTTTAAAAGCTCTTTATTTTGTCTCTACTACTTGCTGCCTTTAGAAAAACATAAGTAAAAAAAAACCCAAAAAGTAAAACTTCATATACAATCTCCAACAGGTGGAAAGACAAGTATTAAGGTGGACTCACAGGCTCCTTCTTGCCCAGGTTTCTCATTGCAGAATGACCCACTCTTGGGAGGAAGGATGAAGAGTTCCTTTCTGTTTGCCTCTACTTCCCCTGAATGTCAGAACAACCTCTGCCTTCGTGGTTAATTCCCCTTGGGAAGAAGGAGTAGTAGGTTCAAATCCTTGTTAAGAAGAAGTACATGGCGATATGAATCAGTCAGCACTCCTGGCACAACACACTCATTCCTAGCAGTACCTGCCTCAAAGGACAGTGTTTGCAAGAAGGTGTTTTGAGCAGGTATGCATTGATGTAAAATATGGCCCTCCTCTCTCTTATTGTTCAGTCTCTGAAGGTACCTTAGTGAGTACAGCCATCTCAAAAAGTAGCTTGAAGTTTTCCATGTCATTTGGCCCTTGCATAGAACTTGATATTGTACGGAGATCTGCACTTCATTGTGTCACAAATACAAAAACTATGAAGCCCTTATTCATTAATGAATATGCGTACTTCATCAAAACAATAGCTTTTGCAAGAAACAGAAAGAAATACTTGGAAGGGTAGCATTCATTACCTGGATGTTCAAACACTATGGATCTGAGTCTGAACAGGTTGTGATAATCTCCCCTTATAGCCAGCAGAGTGATCTATTTTTCTGTGGTTTCCTCTCATACCAAACCAAGTATTGAAGAAAGATCAGAGAAATTGCATCCCATAAGTGTGAAATCTCTTTGTTGACTATAAAAGGTTCCTAGATTGACTGGCTCAAACTTGTGCACCTAGCTTTTATCTATCTTAAACTAGGACACATAAATCCAACCCGCAGTGTCTGAGCCCGGCTCTTCATGTTGGCAGTTTTGAAACATGACAGGCACAGATGTTGTAATATGTAGCATATGTAGCACAATGTATAACAACAAGTGCATCTCCAGGGTATGAAGAAGCAAGACTCCCTTCACTTGATCAGCTTGTGGAGGGGCTCCTTTCTACCTTTGACGGACACCAATTTTCCTACAGTACAGTCAAGGCTGTCATTGACATTTGATCCTTACTCCTTGCATGTATATTCTTTAGCTTTTTAGTTTTGGATCAGGTTGTTCTTTTGAAGCACATATTCTGATTTTTTTTTCTACTTATCACACTTTGGCTGATGTTAAAGAGCAGTCTTGAACCACATGAATTGGATTTCTTTTTGGCTGAAACAAAACCGGAAGATATGTTCCAGATGTGCACCAGTATGCAACTGCTAAAGGGAATTCAATCCATGACACCAGAGCTCCTCAAGAATGAAAGCCCCTTACTTCACTGTAATATGGGTATCAGGTGCTTAGCACCAGCAGTTTAATTCTGCAGACACACTCCTGCCAGACTGCACTACTTGATAATGTAGAAGAGTCTTTGTATTAAGGCCTTCCTAAAATTTGGGATGCTCAACGCTGGAATTAGATGAAGCTGATCTTTTCTCATAATAAAAATGGACGAACCTCTCAACATCCTTCAGTTTAGCTAAGCACTGCAAAATGCAGGTATTTTTCCTCACCCTCATGTGGTTTGAAAGCTATGCTGAAAATATAACAAGATTACTCAACGCCAAAACTTATAAAAGTTGCTGGGGAAAAAAGGTACTGAAATTGCTTGTTTAGTTTTTTCAAATGTGTCATCATTCTTCCATCCAATCCAAAAATAATTACATCTTGTTTGATAAGGTAACCCTAAATGATATTTTGAAATGTGTATACAGGTGATATTTAACATGGCACAAAAAGTAAAGGTTAAAGAAGAGATCTGAGGCATGGTTTTACCAGGCAGGACTGATGTTGTTAAGAGAGCCGTCACTTCTACGGCTCCTACGGCTTACATAGTACAGTTTATCTGACAGGGGTTGTCATATCTGAGAAGTACCATGCCTGTAGTTTACTGAAATCCATCACAACCAGGTAGACCTTTGCTTTCAGGCAGTCTCTGGGAAGAGTTTCCTTACATCATTTGAACAAAGATCTACTTTTTCCTGAAAATCAGGGAGCAGTTTTTCTAAAGCATGAGCTGTGTGGAAAGGCATGTATACTTCTCCTTCAGTGGAGCCTGCTTGTGCACTTGATATAAATTTAATCATTATACATGCCATTCTTTTTTATTAAAATAATAACATCTTCCAGGCAATCAAGCTGAGTTTCTTGAAACTCAGCAGTTTTACCTGCTTATTTATGGTAACATCAAAGTATGGGCACTCTCATTACAGTCTGTAAATAACCAGGGTTATGTCCTTGATCGGTGAAATATTAGCATTGTGTGAGTGGGAGTGTCTGTCTGTTACCCCTGGGAGGCTATAAAGTGCACAGAAAATAATTACCTTTTTTTTTTTTTTTTTGATAATAGAGTCATCCTTTACTGATGGGGTGTCTATCATGATCTGCTGATCTCTTATACTGTCTTCCATAACATCTCAAACAGAAGCTGAAGAAATCATCAGGCTGCACAATGTGATGGTTCCCTGTGTATTTAATCCCACAGACAAGTCCATGCAGAGCAGAAGGACACGACCCAGCCCATTTTCATGCATTAAATGCTAGAGAAAGGGTGTCAGGGAACAGAATAAGGGTTTGCTGGTAAAGTCCTGTTGCATATGACTTCAGTGCAACCGTTGTCATGTTTTCTCTCTCAGTGACAGGACAAAAAACTTATATAGATCAGGGGTATGCTGAGAGGAGGCATTTAAAGGTGACAGCTGGCGGTGGTGGCTCTACAGTTGCTCAGTTCTGCGAGAGCTGTGACCCCCACTTGTAACCTAGGGTTTTACAATTAATCGCAGACCTGAAGGGATGGAGATTGCCCCCCGCACTATATGAAAGCCAGAGAACCACAAGAGCAACCTTTTTAGTAAGCCTGGGAAGCTGGACCTCTGTGGGGCCATCTTGGAGCTGTTCCATAGGTGACGCTGGCACCCACATAAGAGAAGATATAAAATCATAGAATCATAGAATTGTTAAGGTTGGAAAAGACCCGTAAGATCATCGAGTCCAACCGTTAACCTAGCACTGCCAAGTCCACCACTACACCATGTCCTCAAGCTTCACATCTACCCGTCTTTTAAATACCTCTAGGGATGGGGACTCAACCACTTCCCTGGGCAGCCTGTTCCAGTGCCTGACTACTCTTTCAGTAAAGAAGTTTTTCCTAATATCCAACCTAAACCTCTCCTGGCGCAGCTTGAGGCCATTTCCTCTCGTCCTGTCACTTGTTACTTGGGAGAAGAGACTGACCCCCACCTCTCTACAACCTCCTTTCAGGCAACTGTAGAGAGCGATAAGGTCTTCCCTCAGCCTCCTCTTCTCCAAACTAAACAACCCCAGCTCCCTCAGCCGCTCCTCGTAAGTCTTATTCTCTAGACCCTTCACCAGCTTTGTTGCCCTTCTTTGGACATGCTCCAGCACCTTGATGTCCTTCTTGAATTGAGGGGCCCAAAACTGAACACAGTATTTGAGGTGCGGCCTCACCAGTGCCAAGCACATGGGCACTATCACCTCCCTGGTCCTGCTGGCCACACTATTCCTGAGACAAGCCAGGATGCCATTGGCCCTCTTGGCCACCTGGGCACATTGCTGGCTCATATTCAGCCAGCTGTCAACCAACACCCCCAGGTCCTTTTCAGCCAGGCTGCTTTCCAGCCACTCCTCCCCAAGCCTGTAACATTGCCTGGGGTTGTTGTGACTGAAGTGAAGGACCTGGCACTTAGCCTTGTTGAACCTCATACAGTTGGCCTCAGCCCAACAATCCAGCCTGTCCAGGTCCCTCTGCAGGGCTTTCCTACCCTCCAGCAGATCGACACTCCCACCCAACTTGGTGTCATCTGCAAACTTACTGAGGGTGCACTCAATCCCCTCATCCAGATCATCGATAAAGATATTAAACAGCACTGGTCCCAACACTGAGCCCTGGGGAACACCACTTATGACCGGTTGCCAACTGGATTTGGCTCCATTCACCACCACTCTCTGGGCTCGGCCGTCCAGCCAGTTTTTAACCCAGCGCAGAGTGCATTTATCCAAGCTGTGAGCAGCCAGCTTCTGCAGGAGAATGTTGCATCAAATCAATCCTGAATATCCGTGTCTGAGTCACTAGGAGAGAAAACTGTGCCCATGTGGTAATACAAATGGCACAAAGTGGAATTCAATTTGGGTCCAGTTGCTCTTACTGACCTTGGGCTCACACATTCTACCATAGGTAGATGTGGTCAGGGGCTGTACTGCCTTAAGCTAATATGCTCCTCCTTTGCACCATGCGTGTACATGAGTAGGAACATTTGTACTCTCAATTACCTCATCTCCAAGGATGAGGAGTCTTAATAGCATACTTTACTTGGCCATACCCAGTAATTAGCCATCACATTTGCAATTGTTCATCATTTCAGTATTTATTCGTTTTTCGTCATTTAGCCCTGGAGATGAGGTGTTAGGGGTAGAAATGTGAAATCCATTGCCAAAATACTCAACCTGCCAACACAGTACCTGTGATATTTACATTTGTGATGTACTGATGAGCAAAGCTGAGATTTTTGGGTGGGAGAGATTCATAGGCAAAGGCTTGAAATGGTGTGGTATAAGAGCTTCTAGAAATGTTAGGTCTTCAGGGAACGGGATATGAGGTTTCTGCTGCTCCTTAGCAGATCATTAGTACATTGTGTGAATATTTGTGTGTCCTCCTCCATCCTCAGAATTCCCCAAATATTTGCAGTTTTACCTGTAGCTAGTGCTTCATTTTAGCATTTCTCCAAACATTAAATGTCCCGAGCGAATGTATTGACACAATGCAGCCTGTTACAAAATCACTCACACTTTATAGAGATGTGTAAATTGCTTATATTATTATTCTTTCCTTTCTGACCTCTTTCTCTATATTTTTTTCTCATTTAGCTGTTCTCACACAATGACATGCGCTAAGTGTTCCTTTCAGCATGTGAATGTCAAGATAACCTGAGGTTAAATTATAGCTTGCTAAAGAGGAGCCTTGAACCATGTGATGTTATGCTTCCATTTCTTTCTTGCTGGGGGTGGGGGTAGGGGGCAGAGGGACAAGGAGGAGGTTTAGTGGCAGCATTTAACAAAATATCCAGATTCTAGCTTTGTGATTTTGCTCTTTATTCACACTCTCACTTAAGGTGTACGCCATGCTTGCATGTGTGTTAAACAACATCTGAAGAAGTTGGAATACATTAGCATTTTAAGTAACATGAAAATGTACAGGGTACCATCTGGGACTCTGCAAGTTGTAATATGAAGAAACAAGTTGTATTTAAAAGCTACATTTAATGTTTGGAATAAAATCTGTGTTTTCTTAACAGCTGAGAACAAAACATTTTCCAAAACAAGGCTTAGCTGCCTGGGCTCTCCCCAGCAGCCTGATGATGTGTGAAATGGGGAAGGAGGGTCCCACTTTATGCAGTTTTCCTCCCTCGATGGGAGGAAAAGTCTTGATGGCTTTTTTGGTTTGCTTACTTTTCCACTCTGTAGGCAATGTTAAGAAGTCATGTGCTGTGCTACAAAAAATCAGGTTCAGAGGAATTTACCTGAAAAAGCTTTGTTTCACTGATTCCTTTTTAAGGTTCACTTGCCCACGGCTGGGCATCAAGCCTCTCCACCTTGTCTAGCACATCTGGGGAGGGGCTGCTCTCCTGTGAGCAGTCCGCTGCTCTCAGTAAATCACTTCATTTCTCTGTGCTAGTGATCGATTTTGTCCTGATTTTACTTACTTGTCAAATGAGTGTTCCACTACTTCACTCGGAGGTCTACACATGGAAATTGCTGTATTAGAAAAAAATGACAAGTGAAAATTAGATCAATTAAGAAGTTTCTCTGCTCTGATGTTTTCTTATGAGCTTTGTCAAAGCTGCATTTCAGGGTAGACGTGAAGGATCTACATGCACCAGTTTGCCTTGGTCAGTCTCAAGGTGAGTTGATCAAAGCTGATGAGTGTAACACCCAGATTAATTGAGGATAGGCTATTCTGCTCATGTTATTAGATTTACATATACCCTTGATTATTAACACTAGAGCATGCTGGAGATAATCTTCTGACACTGAATATGATGAGTGGGGGCTCTGAGCGTGTTCCTCATTTCACTCTGCATTGATTCCCACAGTGTCTGAGTGTGTACTTAGAGTTAAGCATGCTCTAGTGCACTGCTAAACTTAATCTTGGAGGATTCCTAAGTCAGGTTCCTGTGAAACGTGTAACACACAATACACAGTAAGATGGCAAAGCAAGAAAGTTTTATTACCAGCCTATAGATAGAAAACGTAGGTCTTGTAGCTCTTAATACAGCTCTCACCAAAGATGACTTTGTACCATGCAGCATTACTACACAGTCTCAATGTCTGCAACAAACAACTCACCACTTCTCTGGCTTTGGATGTCACCCAGGCAGTAAAGATGGCACGGGTCTGCCTTTCAAGGGAAGAGGCATGCCTTCTGAAATGGGGTCTGGGCTGTCCAACAGGGGAAGCAACTGGGAAGTAAGACAGGAGGTGGGCTGGGTACAGGGCTGGGTTGTTACCCACCCATCGTCCCATGGCTGAGCTGGACTAGACACAAACCCAGTGCTGAGGAACCCTCCGAACAGCACTCTGTAGGGGCGGCATCCATGCTGGTTAAGGTTATGGGGTATAGTTTGTGCTTCTGGGGGAATGGATATAGGATTGCTGAGAGTAGATCAGAGAATGATAAGATGCATTTTCCCACAGGCTCCACTTTCTCTGCTAGGTAATAACTGACTACATGTAATTGGTAAATCAAGGGTCTTGTTGCTTTAAAACAAAAGAACAGTGCATCCAGGAGTACAAACCCTAAATAATGAATAATAAGAATAATGTTATTGAACAGCTGCAATGTTGCAGTGAGTACTTAAATGTCAGCTTTAAAAACCTATATGCCAAATATATCTTCTCTTGGAGAGAATATTTACCTTAATGTTCTCTAATGAAAAATATAGCTAAAAGATTTATAATTACAGTGGTACACTTAGAAAGGATTTACAAGTATCAACGTATCTACTGAGCTGAAAGAAAATCCATTAAGTTTTGTCCCCTAAAAATGGCTGTTGCCTTCCCTGTTCCCAAATAAAATAATATGAGTAGATGTTTTTCCTGTGAACATTCATTAAATGCTCATCAGGCATAATCTAAGTGACAGCAGAACTTCAAGACACAAATCACTCTCATGTATCCTCACACTGGATCATTCATTTAAATATGTACTTGTCTCTTCTTTTCTTTTTTTTTTTAATGATGCCTTTTCTGTTGCAAGAAGAGATGTTTGATTGCTCTTTACAGGTAAAATTTTTTTTGCCCCTTTTTAAAAATCATTAACATAATAGAAGATTGGCATTTCTCCATTTAAATGATTCACAAATAAGAGAATTTTTAAAGACATTTTTTCTCTTGTTCTTTTAACAGAAATAATTCTTTAAAACAGATTGCCTGAAGTTAAAGGATGTTATTGCCCCCCTCCCCCAAATAAACTTCTCTTTATGAGGAAAACCTGAATATAAATGAAATCTTTTCGTCTACAGAGAATGGAGAAAACTAGATAAATTGAATGAAAATGGACTATTAAAGGAAATTAGGAGCATACACTGCTTTTTTGAAAAGGCTCAAACATTAGCTATAAGTCTTTTAAATCGGCTGATTGCTGGCGGAAGAATGAAATGAGGTAGGCATGATATGCATAAAGTAGACTCCAAATGCATTACTACATTCATCACATGAGAGCTGAAGGGAACAGCAAGGATTTTCCTAAAAGGAAAACAAGGCAGGGAGAAACATTTACATTGTCTGATGTGGAGAAAAGTATGATATAAATTCCATTTAGAGGCCAGCCTGTCATTGCCCTAAGTCAGCTGCTTGGTAAAGGGGAGGGAGTTGTCTTAGCAAAATCTCTCCACATCCTATTGCACTCATGGTAGTGGGATGAAAAGCCACAAGAGACCTTTCTCTAAAATGGGAGCAACTAATCAATGAATCCATTGCTTGAATGTTGTCAGCCACCAATGCAGCACAGACATTATCATGTTTGCAGAGATGCTGTTGTTAATGCCTGCAGCACAATGGAGCTATTAAATCCTGAAGCCAGCCTGACTCAGAAGAAGTGGATGCCTGCCTATGGCTCCACAGACTGTCTTGGGTGTCTCCTCATCTATGTGCTGTCCTGAAGCAATGACAAAACAGGAGGACTGCGAAGTCCTCTGCCTGCTCCAAGGATTGCTGGGTGTAGGAGTATCTTCCTTCCATAGCGGGGAAGAAAATGTGGACACCCTCCAACTTGAAGATTTGCCTGAAAGCAGCTAAGCCAGCTGCAGAGATTGGGCTGCTGAACTAGATACTAGTCTGGAGTCACCACTGATCTAATAGAAGACAGTTATACCCATATTTATACACATCAGAGTACAGGTGCCTATATCCCATGAGTCCATAACTCTATTTTGCATCCCCCTCCCCTTCTTCCCCTTGGGGAGGAGTGGTACATCAGCAAAGCACACAAATCAAGGTTACTGATGTCTGCCTTTGCATTCACTTACTCTCTTGATAGCAGTTTTTCCCCTCTCCATGGATCACTTTACTATAATTTAAAGTCATCATACGCCATCATCTCTTTGCATTCCTGCAGTTTAGTGTCTTTTAGAGGTTGTGTGTAAAGCAGCTTTAATTCACAGGTGTAATTTAAACAGTTATGGATCAGATCCAACTCTCAGGGACATCCACTGGGACATTTCTGCAAGCTCAGTTCACTCTGCAAAAGGCAAACAGCATGGTCAAGAGGAGGGGATGCTGAACATGATTTACCTGTCACTGACCTCAGGACCAAGATATTGGTTTTTATTTTCTTATCTGATGTGGAAACTCTCAGGAGAATTCTGTGAACATCATGATTCTGTTCACTTCTCCTTGAAACATGCCACATTAACTTGCAAAGAAGGTACGTGAGCTGGAGATTAAAATGAGTTTATAGGGTATCCATACAATATTAGCAGTGGAGGGCACAATTCTGCTTTTAATTCCCTGACAGCAAACCTGAGCCTCATGGGATTATGCCACATCAATTCAATATAAAAGAAAGATATGCCTAAAATGTGTAAAAGTGTATGTCTGGACTCTACAGAAAACAGGAGTGATCAGATACGGTGTTTTGCTGCTTGGGAGAAACTAATTTCCCTGTTCCAATAAGATGCACTATCTTATAATTAGAAAGCATCTGACTGTCTGTCTTGAGGAGCTAATATGGTACAACAGCATTTCTGATAGCTTCAGAAAATAGCCAGCAGTATGAGCAGTGATGTGAGAACCAAAGCCGTCTGGCTCACTAACAGAGCCAGAGTATTTCTTCCCACATGAGTGTAAACGCAGCTTGATGTCCTTAGCCTTTTCCCTCTTCTTCAAAATTTGCTGTAGCTGAGAGGCCAGATGCCCTCTGACTGTACTCCAGGATTATTAACATGGTTTGCAGATACAGGTCATTGATACAGATAATGTAATAACTAAATGTACAAAGTACTTCCCAAGCTGATCTCTACACAGGCTTCACTGTTGCTCATGGGCTCCAGCAAGCATCTCTTTTCCTGTTCATCATTTTTGACATCTGATTTCTTGCACACTCAGCAGTGTGCTGCAGGGGCAGGGGCTTCTCCTGCACAGCAGGGCTTATGGTCCCTTTGCTTGTCATGGCTTCAGCTGCATGTAACCCAGGTCCCACTCGTATGGTGGGAATGAGGACCTTTCCCTGGCCCATTAAATGCTGCAAGGTGCTTGGGTGTTATAGTTAGCAGACCATACCATGCAGCTATTTCCTTTAGTTAAGAAGTTTACAAGGAGGAGATTCTCATAGCAAAATATGTTACTAAACAGCTTTTCTAGAGATTTTACTCCACCATATTGGAATATGTCAGCGCCTTTATGCACAAGGATGTGCATCTGCCTGCTATTCTGTGAAAACAGAAATAGTGGTACAGGGACTAAATCTTTTTAATTGGATATTCACTATGTTTGCTACCAGGTTTGTTTTTTTTCTTTCCTTGAAAGATCAAGTGTTCCTCAAGCATGTTGATTAAAAGATATTTATCGATCATGGTTCCTCTTTTCTGCAGACAGCATTTGCAGTAGCTGCTGTATAGCTCAAGAACATATTATGACAGCCTGGTACCTAGATTTATTATGCTGGTGTCTAGATCTGCACTTCCACACACTGGCAGAGAATCAACCCACCAGCTAGTCTTTCCAGTGATTGCAATAACCATGTAGACCAATAAACTGGGAAATGGTTTGATTTTCTTAGACACCAGAAAACATCCTCATCTTTAACAGTGTTTTACAATTAATTAAATAATCAGCAGACTTCCCTGGGAAAGGATCTATGAGGAGCACAAACCAGCCCTGGGCACTGTTCGTGCTGCAAGGCTGGGAAACACTATGGCTGCATGACTCGGGTCAGCTCACAGCCACAATAGCAAAACCCTATAGTTCAGTTCTGCTAAGTTTCCTACAATACCCTTGATAGTGGCCAAGCAGCTGGTGTGCTCTGCTTGTTATGCAAACTATAATCATATCACTGTACCTTGTGCTTCCTTGTCTGTTTGACATACTCTCCTAGTCCCTCTTGCCAGATTTGCAGGGTCCTGCTCTTTCCTCACTGATGCTGAAGCAGACGGTCATGCCCACGTGGGGGTCTGTGAGGGATCAGCAATCCCAGCAGTAATGACACTGCTGCTTTTCTAAAATCATCAGTCTGAGAGTTGGTTGATCCACATCACAACTCATGTGGGAAAATAGGTTCAGACAGCCCACGTCCTCCACTGACCTAAAAGCACACTGCCATAAATTGCTGAACTGGACTGATAAGTTCTGCAAAACAGCAGTGGGTATTCTCTGGGACTGAGATCTGTGCTACTATGTTCACCCAGCACGTTATCACTGCTGGCATGTGTCGTGCAGGCAGGGAACAGCAGCAGAACATGCACCCATCCAGGGGCTGTGCAGGCACAGGCTGGCTTGCATCAATTCTTTCAGCAGAGAAACTCCTGGGACTGAGGAGTGATGAGAAAATATTAGGAAGCTCCCACTGAAAAGTGGGAGCTGTTGCAGCCCTCTGAGAAGTGTTGATAGGAGTATGCTGTTGTACTGATTGTAACTGAGGGTGCAGTAATAACTCATTGGAAATTGGTATTGCATGCAGATTCAGAAATGTGAATGAACGGGAAGATCTGTAAAGCAATGCAAAATGTTGGGAGCAGAGAGGAAAACCCAGCAGCCTCCAGTAGCTATGGGATATAGCAGAAAGGGTCAGTTTGACCTATGCGTTCTGCAGAATTTTTTTCAGAAGGGGGAGGAAGCAAGACGAGCCTGGTGGCGTTCCTCCAGCACACTTTGCTTGAAGTGCAAAGATGAAACAAAGAAAGAAGCAACAATGGAACACGTTATGTTAAAATATCAAAACCCAAGTCAGGTGTAGCTCAGTGCCTTCTTGGCCTTTTGATGCACTGTAATTATCGCACAGGGAAGATAAAAGCATTTCTCAGTGTTTTGGGAACAAATGTCTATGAGGCAAGAAATGGCACTTTTGCCTTTGGGCCAAATTCCTTGCTGTTTCAAAAGGTGAAACACGGCTGAGATAAAGGAACCTCCATCTGCTTCCCCCAACACATTACTCATTTCACATCTTTGCATGAAAACTCTTAGTACTTTCTCAGGCTTTGGAATATGCTTCCTCCTTCTCAGTGCCCCAGAAAAAAAGGCGACATCTCACCAGGCATCAAACAGCACAAAACACTCTGTATAGCTGTGAGAGCTGGTTGGGGGAGAATCTGGTGCCTCTGAGGTATTCTACTGATTTGAAGCCTGAATAAACAGAAGAATCAAAAAATACAGGTTTGTAACTTTTAATTATCATTTCTAGAGAGAATAAATTGTGAAATCACTGCTAATTTGCAGAACTGAAAACACACCCACTCGAAGTGGAATTTCTTGGGGAAGCTTTTTGTCTACAATGCCACTGGAACAGCCAGAGAAATAATTATAAACCTTTTTTGTTCACTTACAGTGATTTCAGTAAGTTAAAAATGTTGATACTGGTTTTGGTCTCAACAAGTGCACTGCACTTTATGTACGTATACATACATTATAATCTAATATAATGTAATATGTGTATGATAGCTTTTGACAAAATATTGGTAATAATTTTTAAAATTAGCTTGAAATTTGAAACAAGATCATGGTAGATTATTTTATTTTTATTGACTGATATTTTTGACCTGCTCTAGTCCATTCTTCCCGTTAGGAAAATGAAGCAGATTCCTGTCTTACTGAAGTCTATGGGGTTGTGCGGTTGCGCCTTTTCCTCCAGTGCAGATAGTATCATCTTAAATTAGTTTTCGTTCTCTACCTTCTGATGAGCTTTTTGTAACTGGTGAGACAAATTACAGGGGGGTTTCTCTTCTCTGGCTGGATGAGCAAATAAACACTTCAAGAACAATATGAGGTTTTATACCAACATTTCTTGGGAGGCAAAAGAAATCATTGCATGGGATTTCTATTATTACTCACCCAGCTTCACTCCCATTTCTAGAAGTCTCAGCAGTATGCTCCCTTGTCTTTTGATGTAGTCAAAATGATTTTCCCATCTTCACCTTCTAAAAATCATCTGGGCTCTGAGCTTGGTACTTCTTTTGAGTATTGCTGTTCTTGCTCTGCAGATTGCCATTGGTGGCAATGTTTTCTTTCTAAATCCTTCCATGCCTAAGTGTGGGCACCTCTCGCTCAAAGGTAGCACTTCCCCAATGCTTCCCCAATGCATTCATACGGATAGAGCAGCGATCATACCCTCTCAGAACTATATCCCTGCGTGCTTATTTGAGGCTCTGCATCTCTATCTGAACTAAGGATGCACAAGCTGTAGGTATAGAGTCTCTTCAGGAATGGGGTGGGAGGAAGAGACTTCTTGTGAACTCTGCCATGAGGCAACTTTATAACATCATTACCTGAAAGAAAATTCTTTTCTTCTCACCTCAGCCGACTGATGGAGATATCCCCAGATAAGCTGTGTTTCGGTCAAAACTCTTCAAACATCTCATGGATTTTCAGTTCTCAAAGAGATTTTGTCATGCTTCCTGGACAGCTCCTAATCTACATCTATTGGCTGCCCAGGACTAAGTAGATCAGGAATCAAAAAGCATGCCCTAGAGCTCAGGAAGGTGTATTCTGGGATGAGCCAAGTGGTACACCACCTGAGAACAAGCTGTAGCAGATTTGCACCTGGGACATGGCAACCCTGGACGTACATACACACTGGGGAACAAGAGGCTGGAGAGCAGTGTGCCCTGGCAGCCAGGAGGGACAAGCGTGTGCTGGGGTGCATCAAGCATTCTACTGCTAGCCAGTCAAGGGAGGTGATTTTCCCGCTCTACTCTGCACTGGTGCAGCCTCATCTTGAGTACTGTGTGCAGTTTTGGGCACCACAGTACAAAAAGGATACGAAGGATACAAAGGATAAGAAGCTACTAGAGAGTGTCCAGAGGAGAGCCACAAAGATGCTGAAGGGTTTAGAGGGGAAGCCGTATGAGGAGCGGCTGAAGTCACTTGGTCTGTTCAGCCTGGAGAAGAGTAGACTGAGGGGAGATCTCATCGCAGTCTACAGCTTCCTCACAAGGGAAGCAGGAGGGGCAGGAGCTGATCTTTTCTCCCTGGTGACCAATGATAGGACCCAAGGGAACGGCAGGAAGATATGCCAGGGGAAGTTTAGGCTGGACATTAGGAAAAGATTCTTCACCCAGAGGGTGGTGGAGCACTGGAACAGGCTCCCCAGGGAGGCAGTCACGGCACCAAGCCTGACAATATTCAGGAAGCATTTCAACAATGCCCTGAGACATATGGTGTGAATTTTGGAGTTGTCCTATGCAGGGACAGAAGTTGGACTCGATAATCCTTGTGGGTCCCTTCCAACTCAGGACATTCTAGGATTCTATGATTTCCACCCTCCACAGTCCAAGCAAAGATAGTGTCCTACAGTGTACACGGGCTCCAGCCCTTGTTAGAGCAATGAGAGCTTCTACCTCCATTACCTTCTATCACTGTGAAAGATTTGGCCAGAAATCTTTCCTTTAGGGAGACTTAACACATTAGCGTGAGCATGCTGGTTCCTCCACAGCTGAAGAAGTCTGAAATTGTCACCCTTTGTGCTGTTAATCAGAGGGGTTTTGCTGGAGCTGTTATACCCCATGACCGTGATGATGTGATATCCAGTGAAAGGCTAAGTTTCTAGCTCTCCCTTAATGAAAAGCACACAGTGTGTAATGGCAGTATAAAAAAGTGCTGAGGACTGCTTTTTATTAAAGCTGGCTTGGGGTTTTTATGTGCAAGGCCCAGTAAAAGCTACTGACCATGAACCCTCATGGTCAGTTCAGCTGAGGGCCAGGAGGAACAACCATCACAGGAATAACAGGGTGACAGCAAAAAAATGAAAAGCTGAGAAGGCACAAAACCCAGCTGCCATCTTCCGTAATGTTTCTGTACCGCAGAATGAACTCAGCTCAAGCTGGATGTGCTTCTTGGTGAATAGATATGTGAAATGGGATTTTTCATGTAAATTGGCATCAGCAGCCTTGGAAATAACCAGAGCTTGCAACAGAATGAGCGAATAGTATGTGTTTTCAAGGGAAATAAGTCTACAGATTGATGGATGAGTTTTGGGAGGATAAATTGTTAAGCTTGTGAAGATGAAAGTCTTTATTTGCACAGGTACAAAGTTTAAGTAGCTTTTTTGATTCACGGTTTTGAACTACAAAAGAGCAGCATGCATCGTGCTATGTGTAACTTAATAATCTGCTTTAAAACAAATGTGAGGCAACACCAATTAAGGCCATGTTTTTTAATGAATAGCTGCTCAGCCAGGTAAAAAACCGTGTAGCATATTGTGCCATCCATTTTAAGTAGAACTTCACACAGGCCTTCAAAGGCAGGTTCTGCCTAACAAATGGATGAAGCGATGCATCTCTATTTTACAAGGCAAAAGGGAATAGAGTGGGCAATGTATGATCTGCATGTGTGTGTGTGCATGTGCATGCTCGCAGTGTTGAAAGCACCAGATTATGCTGAACTGATTAAACAAGCTTACAATTGCATTACAGCAGACACTGTAATGAGAGCCAAAATATGATTGGCAAAATATACGTGACATATTGTAAAACAGATAAAATGATAAAAGCTTTTTACTGAAGAGCATCTGCTATTCAGTTGGGAAATTAGGGTAGAATGCAACTGTTCTTATAAATCATAAAATGGCATTGCCATCATCAAGAATTTCCCGTCTTAATTTTTTAAGTATGATATTGTTGTTGCTCTTGCTTGTATGTCAGAAAGTTAGAGATTCCAACTATTTTTTTCTGAACATGCTAGATAGAAACAAGTTTCTTTAACCACACCTTAGAATTAAATTCTTTAAATCTTGTGCTCATTGACAGGTATGAGGACTAAGCCAGCTCACCTGGGTAAAATAACCCAACATTAGTGGGTTTTGAATTTGTTCAGTGGAACTGCATAAGAAGGGAGAGTGAATCTGATTACTCTGATGTTAGCTGAACCTCCTTCCCTTCTTGTTGCAATGGTTTGCCATTTGTCTCTGCAGGGAAGACTGCACACACAGACTGTATTGTTCTGTGCGCTGATCTGCTGCGATTACAAGTACTCCGACTGAATGCAGTGACCTTCAGCTGCTTCCATGGAAGAAGGTCTGTTTCTTAAGCCAAATAACTAACCACTGCAGGATGGATGTTGTCTCTCTATTGAATTGCTTCCACAGGGTGTAATGACTCATTACTTAATTGCTATGTAATTTTACTATTATCTATAAAATATTTTTCAGAAGGGAAAGAAATAATTGCAAATGGTCTGACGTAAACTGACCTAGCTTTACTGACTTTCAGTAATCATGCATTAGGTCCCTGGCTGGTGTAAATGAGTAACTTGAAAGTCCTGATTTAAGTGGCCTGCCATACATTTCCCTTACAGGAGCAGAACACATGAGAAAGTGCAACACAGTGCTCTTTGTGGTCTAACCTCCAATTGCATGACATCAGGGCAACCCAGATCCAAATTGTTTGCTGTGCTGCCATCTTTCTGATCAATTCTGACTGTTCTGCTGCCTGCCAGGTCATGCAGTAGCCACTCATTTTGTAGTCTACAACCTGCAATCAAAAATAAAGCTTCATACAGTCTCTTAAACACACAAGTTGCTGCCATTTACCTTTCCAATCCCACACTACAGCCAAGAGGTCTTGCACCTGCTTCAACTTACTGGCTGTCCCGTATTGGTTAGTCATCTTTTTTTCTTTCTCCTAACTGGGTCAGCTTAGGAAGTGCCTGTGTGTATTAAGATTTTTATAGGATGCAGCAGAAAGAAGGGATTCTGCCATATAAGTGTAGCACTTCTAACTGGACTGGTTCTAGTCTGCCAATTCTGTTTATACCAGAGGTTCATCCACTCAGCTTTGGCACCATGCTCTTACATCAATGCACCATTTTAACCTTGAATTGTAGTGCAGGTAGGAGTTGTTCTTGATTTGTCTCGCTAAAATGTGTAAACATATCCTGTGGATGCATGAAAATACAGCTTTTCCGGTTGAGAGAACTGTTTCTTATCTCTAGTACTTGTTAGCCTGCAGGTCCACCAAAAGCTGTTGCACTCCCCATCATCCTGTATCAACATATGTGCTTAAATGAATTTAGAACATGCTGGGCAGCAAATTATTCTGACCAAGGGTCCCCCAAAACACCTCTGCCCTTTTTCTGCTGCTTACCCTGTAGCTTTTAAAAATGTTCCTCCTCCCTTCTCAAAATTGCTGCATACAAAGGCCCAGCTGAGGGGAAACAACAGTTGGTAACTTCTTGCTGTCTTCTCCTCTTCTACTAAAACTCATGGGTACTGTAAGATATATCTCTTGTCTGAGAGATGATCTGTGGTTTTGATTTTCATATGGCTACATAGATTAATGACCTGGCAGAACTGCACCATTGCCAAGTCCAACAGCAATGCTGGATTGAAGGTGAATTAAAAAAATGAATGACTGGTCTTGTAGAAAGGGATGAAGGTGACTGTAACACCCTGTGCTCCAACAATATGCTGCTAACAGAAAGGTAGGTGGTGGGCTACAAACTCCAAAGCAACTGAGAGTGGTTTAGCTGGCCACAGTCAGTCGTAGATTATTCAGTAGTGATTAATCAGTAGTGATTATTCGTTCTGCTTGGCACTTACTAAACCACATGTAGATACTTTATCTAGTCTGGGGTCACAAATACAAAACAGACATTGACAAACTGGAGCAAATTCAGCAGAGGGCCAACAGGATGCTCAGGGCTGGAGCACTTGCATTTGTGAGGAGATGCTGAGGGACCTGAAGTTGTTCATCCTGGAGGAGATGTGGTTTCAGGGTGCCTAATAGCAGCCCCCCAGTACCTAAGAGAAGATAATTGAAAAGGCAGAACCAGGCTTTTCATAGTGGAGCATGGTGGCAGAATGAGAAAAAACAGAAATAAAATTAAACAAGAGATATTCAGATTGCATATAAGAGGAAACTTTTTCACCATGAGGACAGTCAAGACGTGGAACAGGTTTCTCATAGAGGTTTTGCTGTCTCCATCCTTGGAGGTTTTCAAGACTTGACTGGATAAAACCTTGAGCAACCTTGCCTGATCTTATAGCAGACCATGCTTTGAGCATTATGTTGGACTAGGGATCTTCTGAGGTCCTTGTCAATCCAAATTATCTGATGCCTGTATTGTTTAATTAAAAGCTCAAAATTTCTTCAAAACTCTTATCTGTACTCCCTGTGCACTGAGGACTCTTTTCCAATTTTGAAAACTCACTCATTGCAGTGACCTACCCTGCTCGACTTGACTTCTTCAAAGCCTCCGAGCTTTTCAGATCTCTTCTTTTAGTATCTGCTTGTCATGGTGATGTATTCACTACCTGTTCCTACTGTCTTTCTTCAAAGACACTTGTAGGGATTGCTCACATCTGCAGTATTTTCTAAAATTCTGTCCAGTTAAACTCATAATTTGCTCACTTCCCCACAATTCATGGAGGTATCATTTTTCCTAAGCTTTGCCATGTGTCCCTTCCCTGGGGAGACACATTACGTGATGTGTATGACATTGCACTTTACAACAGAAATGCATTTCACACCACATCTGATGGAGAGCTGAAAGACTGAAGCTTAACTTAAACCTAAAATTACTTTTCAGTGCTTCACAAATTGTTCCTATACAAACAAAAAGGAAAGTCTGTGGATTGCTTTTGTCTTATAATTTTTATTGCACATTATGGAAGAGTTCAGGAACAGTCAGTAAGTTGAACTAGAACCAATTTTCATCTGTTGTTATGGTTACCAGGAGTAGAAAATAATTTCCTGTAATTTATCTTAAGATCATTTATGTCGGATACAAACACAGATTAAGCTGAATACCATGGTAATTTCTTCTTCAATTGTGTTAGGAACCATAAGACATTCATTTTTACTTCATAAATAAGGGTTACAGTATGTCATGCTCAGTCAAAGAAGATAAAATGAATCTAATTAAGTGCCATCAGAAGATCACTTTGCTGTTTTTATTGCGGCAATAAAAGTGCCCTTACCTTCTTATTCTTAGAGAAATGACGGAGATTATTATGGAAATAGGATGAGATCAAGTAAGTCTTGCTTGACCTAGACTTGGATACAACAATATTCTTGTGTCAGTGATTGTTGAAGTGAATAAGCAGTTTACGAAATCTGATGGGCTAAAGCTCGTAAGAGATGCACTTGCTTTATTAGAATGAATGAAACCGTATGTAAGCCTCAGACAGGTCTTGTTTATTGGGTTTTATATAAACAATATCATCTTTTTATTGATCTATAGGCCTCAGTGGTGATGATGGCAAACAAGGCTTTCAGATTGATGACTGCAGGTCCCTAATGTTGATTAGTTGATGTGTGCACAAGTGAAAAGATCCATTTAGCATTAGCAGTATGTGTATACCAGTATAATAATCCAGAGGTTGCTTCAGGGCATAGAAGAGCTCTGCATGGAAATAAGAACAGTGGAGAGCCCTGAAAGAGCACAGGTTAAGTGAAAGCCTGTTAAACAATATCTTGAAGACATTTCCATCGAGTTGCCAGAGTCTTTAAAATGTCAGCAGGGAGTTTAAAAAAAAATAACCAAAGTCTGTGAAAAGTCTGCTATAAACATCAGAAAGTTTAGGGGAGGTTTGCTGCCTCTAAATTAAAAGAGAGTTCAGGTGATATGTGGTAACAACACCTGACCCATGTGTTTGGAGATTTGATGGAGAATAAATTCAGCCTCCCATGGCTACCGAAACCCCTGGTCACAGTGGAGTGGCCAGTGAGCCAGGAGCTCCAGAGCTGCATGGCCATGTACCACATGGCTTTCATCCTGTGCTGAAATCGTGGCCCAGCCCACCTCTCTCCAGTGTCTGCGTGAGAGTAGCTTGGAGCAGTGTGATCTCCCACTGCTGCCCACCAGCACCAGGCAGGGAGCCACAACGACTCAGCCAACAGGATCCCAGGCCAGGGATCAAAACCAGATGATAACTGCACAGCATTTCCCTTCTGGAAAACTTGAATGATGATGCTTTCATTGAGATGTTCTGCAGAAAGGACTGATTTGTTCATATCCAGGGTGATGGAGTGCTATCCAGAAGATTTTCAGGAAAAGTTAGACTTCTGCAGTTTTCTTGGTGGAGCTTTGACAATTTTCCTCCTGAAGGCAGATGTGAAAACCAAACCTTCCACTAACATACTTTTTCAATAAAAGCCTGGATCTAATCCTAATAAAAGCAAATTCCTGCAGTTGATGAACTGGGTGAGTCCCTTTTTTCTTAGGAAAATGATTTGTAAAAGAATATAATTTAGAAATGTACTCTGTCACCATCCAGTCACCTCCCACTCAGTTCCTCAGGTGGAAGAGACTGAACATGGTGCCACCACTGCCTTCCCTTTCTTCTTCCCATCATCCCTTGCTCTCCTGGGGCTGCAGGACCACAGCAGCTCTCCAGGGCAGTGGGTGCAGTGGTGATGGGCTGCCTGTGCATGGTCTCAGCAGGCATGTCCAAGGGCCATGTCCAAGGGCCATGTCCAAGAGTGCTCTACACACCTGGTGCTCACCTGGCACCTTCAGAAGAGAGGGTACAGGGCTCAGTCAGAGGTACCCCTGAGCAGTAGCATTGACATAACCCACATGACCAATGCTGGGGCTCCTCTGCTCTAGATTTACTACTAGCTGAGTGGTGCCTGCAGGTGAGGTATTTACAGGTGCATCAGCACAACAAAGTCAGGCTGGTAGGTAAGTCTCCTACAAGAGAAATTGGCCCTTGCCAGGTAATGAAGTAATGTCTGTCCTATTTCATTGCATGCCTTTTTCTCAAATCTAGTGTTTGCTGCTTTAGCTGGTCAGAACCTCATCCCTGGCATCCGAAAACTATAGTGAGATGATAAAAGAGACTAGCCCTCCATCTCTGTGGTGTGCTCTGGGGCTTGAACTAGGGCTCTAGTGATTAAGCAGAGTTTGGGATGAGCATTTGGTTCTCTGGGAGCTATCAAGGCTGTGATTGTCTGCCTTTTTGATCAAGAAGGGTATTTCCAAGAGGTCAAATAGCTCTACTGTGTGCCTTCAGTGGCAGAATTATCCATGCACGAAGACAGGGGACCACAGAGCACTGGGATTTACCAGAGTGAATCAGTAGGTTTGGTCATAAGACAAATAAAGACAACTTTAAGTGAATCTTGGGGAAAAAAAACAGAAAGCACTGCATAAAACCAAAGCTAACTAAGCCGAGGAAAGAAAAGCCTATACAAACATGGTGAGTCACAGGGTTTCCTTCAGGTACATAGAGTTTACTTCAGGTACTGGAGGTACTCTTATCTGAACCTCTGTATAACATACCTTTTTTCTGTAATGATACCTTTGTACAGCATACTTTTGAAAATCCTTAGGACCAGTTCTACTCTGTAAAAGGTCCTGCATCTATTTGTGTGACTAATGTTACATTTTTGGTGCATCCAGGAATGCACTGGTAGACCTGCCCATCTTTTCGTATAAAGACAGCACATTTTGGCACACAGGATGAAACGTGCTCCAAGTCCTGTTCTATTTGGTAGCCAGCTGTCAGTTTGCATAGTGACTACACGCGCAATAAATAGAAGGTACGGAAATAGTAAATATGACTGAATCATTTTCATGCTAAAGACAGCTAAACTCTGTGTCTCCACTAAATGATCCTGGGAAGTTTCTTACTCAGAGACTATCCAGTTCAATATTTTCTCTATGCAAGAGGGAATATGCCTACAAGTTTATATTTTTGTACGGGCTTAAGGCCCAAGTGGAGACATCTTCTCGCTCAGGAGAATGCTGTCTTTGCCATTTTGACTTTAGTTGATCTAGCAGAGATATAAAGTGCCACAAAAATCCAATAATGCTAATTTATTTAATTTCCTGATCTGGAAGTGACAAGGAGCTGAGTACACGCTATCCAGCTCACAGGAAAGCTGATGTGTAAGTTGAAAATCAAAAATATTGCCAAGAAGACAACAACTTGCATGGAGTTAGCCCATATCAAATGAAGGCTTCTGAAATCCTTAACCTGCTTCAGTAAATGACATTTCAATGCTAATGAAGAGTGAGGAAATGAGGGGAAATATTTAAGGGAAACATATTGCAGCTGCAATTGCTGAGCCAGATCCACTGCTGGTATAAACACTGTTGAAGCAAATACAAGATATCATGATTAGCATCAGCTAGGAATATGCCCTTTAGCACTGTGCCATTAAAGTTCCTGAGTGTGGGAGTTAACAAAGGCAGTTTAAAGTGTATTGGAAAATGATTTTTCATTCCATTTTAAAAACTCATTTCATGCATTGTTGTGTCATCTACTTTTAAAATTACAGTCCAAGCAGAAAGACCAAAATGTGATACTGATCTTTTAAATCACAATCCCCAGGGCAGAAGTACATGATTGACCTGTAGTTATTTGTTAGGTCTTTCTAGGCCATTCACCAGAATAGTATGCAGGAGAGTCATATGAGTACCTATATAACAAGTGAAAGGTATTTGATTGAGAACTATATTAGAGTAAATAAATAACAGTGAGATGGCTCACGCTGTGAAGTTGTGACTGAAACTTAAATAGCCATTTCTGTTGCCTTGATGTAATTGGTGACCTACTGGAGCCAGCTCTTTGCTGGTAATCTATATCAACACTCGGACAATAGTACCTTTCAATTCATCGTTTCCCGAGAGATTTAAAGCAGTCATAGAAACATTTTCTTTTGCTGCATGCCATTTATTTCTTTGAAGGATGGAGCAGTCTCTTCTAAACTCCCACTGTGCATTAAATATTACAAATTAAAATAAACTACTCCATGTCTAAATAAAACGGTAGCCACAGGGGCAGGCTGATATCAGCTTATTTTCTAACATTTTTCTCAATTAAGGAGAAAGACTCTGGTAACTGGAATATAACACAGTGTTGCTTCTTATTCTCAGAAAATATATATGTACATATATAAAAAAAACCAGTTCCTGAAAATGAGAATTAATTGTATTTCAATATGATTAGTGGATGGGGAACACTATACAACTTCTTATGCCTAGCTTTATTACTTAATCATATTAGCTGAGCTGGAAATGCCTCCTGTGTAAGTATTCAAGATGATTAGACTTGCAGCAAGATATTGACTGGAAAAATTACAATTTTTGAGAAATGAGGTTTTGCTGATTTCTTTTTTCTTGTGAATGAACAGAGAAAACTGGCCAATTCTGTTTGGATTTCTCTGTTGCTGTTCATAGCACGTGATGGGGAAGATGTCATAAGCCGTGAATTTAACTGTGCTAATGTAAGGCTTTTTTACAGTATCTGTAAAACTCTAGTTTTCTCCTTTCTATTCATCTTAATATAGTTTATTTAACTAAGAGCAAAAACTAATCTTGCACAAGAGATTTCTGTCCATGTTCAGAGTTTGTTCCTTTGATCAAACTTCCAGATTCAGCCATACTTCTGGATTCTGCCAGGTCTAGCCTGTCTGAACCACAGAAAACTCTTTTTGCTTTTTTGGACTAAAAAGTGTCTGTCTGCCTCCCCTGTCCATGATATCTGTCACTATTCTTTTCTGAAAAGAGACTAACATTTGAAGAGGGTTGGTGACTTTGGTTTACATTGTCCTCTCTTAATTTTAGCAGCAGGCTGCTGTCCTGCAGGAGTGTGGATAGGTTGGGAAGCATACAGAGACAGGGAGCTGCTGGCCATCCCTGTGTCACCCCTTGTCTTGTGGTGACCGCTTCACTGCTGTATGTCAAAGGAGTATTAAGCATATGAGCATGACTCCTGTGCATTCAAGTACCCAACTGCCATTGACATCAGCTGGGCTGTTTACGACCAGAATCCTTAGGAGTTAAGAGCCCAACACTTGTCTATGTGAGTGATTAGCATGGCTCCCCCGATGAGTTATTGCAGAAAATGAAATGGGTGCCAGCTACCTAGCAGAGTCACAGTGGCTTGGAGGAAGGTGGGTTTGTGTTGGGGACGAGGTGATATCAAATACCCCTATGTGACATTCACAGCTGTGTCTATTTCCCTTCTTATGACCGGTGCACACGGTACAAACAGCAGGTATCTTTTTTTTTTTTGACTGTTTTTGAGCAATCTTTTCATAAACATATTTGAAGATTTTATGTGTCCTGTCAGATGTTTTGAGAAAACAGCTATGCTTTAACTCTCCATGTTTCCACAGCACCAAATGACCAATTTAATTTCACCCCATCCCTGCCAAAACTCTTTCTTTCACAGAGAATACAGGTTTTCCTATGAAACAAACACTATAACAAGCACTAATAAACATACACACAGACACACACACAGAGCGTTAATTCTGAGTCAACATTCTGAGATGTTATCACTTCCATTTATTTACTATTACAGATGATGGTGGCTGATAGCCACAGCTGAAGCTGAGATTCAGCGGTAGAAGCACTGTACCAGAAGAAATAGTGAGAATATTATATGGCTTAGAGTTCAGAAGGGAAAACCAAGGCATGTAGAGGTGAGGTGTCCTGCTCAAAGCCAGAGCAGGTCCAGCAAAACTGGAAACAGAGCATAGTCATGCGAGTTCCCCATTCAGTGCAGTAACTGCTTGACCATACTGGTTGATCTAACTTCTCTTCCAGTTTTGCTTTGTGTGCCTCAGCACCCTGCAGAATCACTACAAGCACAGCAAGGAGAAAAGCTCCATGTTTGCATGTCTGCAGGCTGAATCTCTGTCTCCCACACATTCACAGTTCAACCAGAGAAAAAATGCATCAGGCAGAATTATGTTTGGACTTCCTCCCTGCTACAGGATTTCTGTTTGTTTTTAATGTGAGGTAATGAATGGCTGATTGGGAGATTAGGGGCAGATTCTGTAATCATAAGATGCTGTATCTTTTGTAGACCAAAGCATTCTCTGAAATAAAGCTCCCCGATAAGATGAAAGCATACATCTGAGGTGAAGAATTCACAGTAACATCATTTCCGAGACAATTCTTTCCCATGTCTTTCAACCAAGGAGACTTTGGAAGGAGGAATACAAACAAAAGACAGTAAATATGATTATTTCATCAATGCGAGATTCCCATAGCCCATTGTTTTCTTCTCTTATGCAGTAGGTAAAGAAGGTTCAATACAAGGCAATAATGACATATAGGATGGGTTTCTTTTCCCCACTTTGTGTGTACAGATAGCCTGTTGTCAAGCCAACCAATGCAGCCTTCACGGTGCTGTAAAGATCACAATGACTGAGATGTTTCTTCTGTGAAAATTCTCATTCCTTTCACTTATACTCTCAGGAGATCCTGAGCTCAAATAGCTTAATTACTAGTCATATGTGTTAGATACTAGTCAGACCTGTGGCTGAAATTTTCCTTATGTGTAATCAAAGTTGTGGATGACTTTTGACAATTGATGAGGACACTTCAAGTGGGAATAGAGTAAACTTGCACAGCGTAGAGTACAAATTCGAACAATTGTGACTTGAGTGGAGAGTGGGAATAGGCATCCACTATCTATTGTCTCTTGCAGTACTATAATTATTAAGTGTGACCAAATGAAGCTAGTAGGAGCAAGGTACAAAACAAGCAAAATGGGGCAGTGCTTGCATACTGCAGCAGATATGTGGAAGTCTTTCCTAGTGTGTATTGGTCCTACCACTCATTTCTAATGTTGGCTCTGACACCTGCAACTTCTGAGCACCATGTAAAGACATTGTCTTCCTCCCTGACCCTTTCCCACCAGCTAAACATCCTCAGGGCTGGTTGTCTTTGGGCTGCCTTCCCACAACACCACTTCTTGGCCTTCTGGTTATGTCCATGCATATGCAACAGTTTATGAGAAAACATTCTACAAATTAAAATTTCACTTAAGTCAAGAAGTTTGGAGAAAGTTCAGTGAATTCCCACACATTCTTTTATCCAGCTCACTGTGGTTTTGCTTTTGAGGTACTGTTATATGAACCAGCCTGTGACTCTGTCCCTGTCCCCTTATGATGCCCATAACTGTTTTATTTTAATCAGACACCACTTCAAAGCTGCTATCTGTAAGCACAGTCAGGTCCTGTCTGGAAGAATGCCATCACAGATCTTCAACATCTGAAGTTCTCGGCTTTTGTAGATATAATATTTTTAGGTGCTGATCTCTTCTCCCTGGTGACCAATGATAGGACCCAAGGGAACGGCAGGAAGATATGCCAGGGGAAGTTTAGGTTGGACATTAGGAAAAGGTTCTTCACCCAGAGGGTGGTGGAGCACTGGAACAGGCTCCCCAGGGAGGCAGTCACGGCGCCAAGCCTGACAATATTCAAGAAGCATTTGGACAATGCCCTGAGACATATGGTGTGAATTTTGGGGTTGTCCTGTGCAGGGGCAGGAGTTGGACTCGATGATCCTTGTGGGTCCCTTCCAACTCAGGACATTCTATGATTCTATGACTCTATGATTCTATGATTTATTTTTTTCTCCCTCTAATAGGCGACACCTACCTTTGGAAAGCCACAAAAACGAATATAGATTAAATACTAGACAGAGGCTGCATGAAGAAGGTGTGCACAAACAGGTTTTTACAGTCTTAAATAGGCCTTAAAGCTGCCTTCGTCTGTGCTCTCTCAACTTTTCTTGCTGAAATGGATGCATTGACAAAATTGGTCATTTAAATTCCAAAGCCCTGGTTCCCTTCTGTACTCTCCATCTCTTTGGATTTACGTAGCTGGAGATGTGTTGTTAAGCATCCTTTTAGGGTTTTTAAAACTCTGATATATTTCTGGAAGCACACATTTAAAACAGCCGTGGTTTGTCTACTTACATGTAAGGAATTGGTACATGTAACTGAAAAAAATTAGTTCGGATTATCAGGCATTATGCTCGTTAAAATGTGATTTAACCACACAATGGAGATTTTGTGTTTGATTAGGAGCTTATGTTCAGAGGGCAAAGTCATCCTCTGAGCCCCACAATGGACAAAGAAATATGCAAGAACAGGTAGATTTTGTAAAATTTTCTGTTTGTCGGGCTGTCAATTCTGCCTCTTTCTAGTCTGATTCCTTAATGGACTGAATATGTTACCTGACATGCATGTGTACTTTTACCTATCAAAGACAGTTGCTGAAGTTGTGAAGTTAATAGGAAGAATTTATAGCTGTATTTTTATACATTCCCCTTTCCACCTCAGGCCTAAAATTCCCTTTTTGTCAGAAAGCCCAAATCATCCAATATTCAATAAGAAAATGACAGGATATATTTCTGTGACTGCATTTTTTCCAGTGGTTCCAACCTGGAATATCTCACTGTCTTGCAGCCCTTTAATGCATTTGCCTCTGTGACATTTTTGGAAGGCAGGGGACTCAGAGCTGGCTAATGGAGGCACTCTGGGACTGGGGCAAAGTAGTGTAGTGTTGGATATCACAAACATCTATGAATGTCCGCAGACATTATCCATCAATCCAGTTGCAGGTCTTTTAATGCAAAAAAAAAGGGGCAAGCTTCTACTGTAGGATGTGGAGAAAGCTGAGTGAGGCTGATTGCAAATTTAGCAAACCAAAAGGATGCACTGTCAGTCAGAAATCAGCAGCCTGATTTACACTGCATCTAAGCACAGTCAAAATCAAGCCCCACAATTCAACTGAGGAGGACTGAGTTTATATTAGTCTTTTGTATATAGAGACTTCATTAACAAACCTGATGCAGTGAGAATCTCTGATACTCTCATGGCAGGAGATTCTGTTTTAATTATTATCTGTGATTTTGTAATTTTAATTGTATAATTATTACAACATTAAAGGACACAATTACATTTTAAATCTTCTTAAGAACTCAATTTTATTACCTTTTTATTACTTTGTAATGATATGATATTTTATTATTCGAAATTAGAAATTATTAGAAATAATTTTATGATTTCACAGTTTTAAAATATTATCTTTTTACCGTTTCATCACTTTATCTTACAACCATCCTAAACATCCAGTGGAAAGTGAAAGGCTGAAAGCATTTTGAGAGTAACCTAGATAAGACATCAACGATGATGCTGAAATTTTTTTCACTTTAGCTGTTGCCTGCCTTACAGAATTAATGAAGCAGCTTACAATGACAGAAGTTAGTTCAAAGCAAAACTGTAGTTATGAAAACAGCTTTTGTGGAGGGCTCATGCTTAAGATGAGTTGTGTCACAACTGTCTATGAGATCAGGAACTGTGTGAGAGGAGGTGGTGAAGTTGTCTGGTGCTAATTGTTCCATTTGCTCACAGCAATGTGAATCAGAGGCAATCCTGTTGAAATCAGAAGCAACACTTTTGTTACGGAGATCTGAGACTCATTTCAAACCTGAACAAGGCTCACAGTCATCCATCTTGCAACACCCAACGAAGTGCACGTTTTCCTAAATACAGGAGACGAGTGAAATGGTTCATGCTGCATATCAGAGCTTGAATGACCTTAAATGACCTCATTTCCTCTTCTATTTTTTTATGATTTGTATGTATTTACTGTTTGCTTTCATGTGTTTTCCTTTGTGTTTTTTATTAGACAAAGTGTCCTCGTTGAGTTATATTAACATTTTCCATTGTTCTTCAGACTTTGATATTATACATAAAAATATTCATCCTTTGTCTCAACTTGCTCCTGAGTCCTGTTACAGTCAGAATGGAATAAGAAAGCATACTTTGATCTACTGCAGTTAATAGAAATACAAAGGCAGGGAGGCAGGGTGGGTAGGGATGTTTCCACCCTGCCCTAAAGAGCTACTACCTGAAAGACAGGGTGGTAGTAATTTTAACTACTGTGCTGCCACAAGTGCACCGAACACATGCACTTTGTGATCAAGAAGAATATGATCTTACTAGTCTGTGAGACATTGCAACAAGGACAGAATTAATCCCTGGTGAGGATATCTCTGCCTTCATGGTTTGGTCCACAGAGTGAATGGCAAGTCTCAGCAGAAAAGGGACTTGTGTCCGCATGCCTTCAACAGTGGTAGTCAAGATAGGTAGTTTGATAATCTGTCCCACTGTGCATTCATATTGTCTGCCCCACATCCAAACTGTGTAGCAAGAGAGAGGCAGAATCTTAGACATATGACATTCACCTTAAACTATAAGTAATCACAAAAAAGAAAATCATAATAAAACGCCAGTGTAATATTATATTCTGGTGAGCACATACGGTTTGTCCAAGATGCAAATCATCAATTTTAAAATTCAAGCAAATGTTTACTCTCAGTTTTCTCTCCTCTGTTTTCAGATCTGTATTTTCTCTCATGGCTTCACCTCATTTATAGATAACCAGGAGAAAAGCTTCAGTGGATCCTGTTATTTTTGTAAAATCCTAGGTAATATTCTGTCTGCCCAAATGTCACAAATTCTTTTCATCAGGAACAGATTGATTGGAAGTATTGTATCAAAATTATTAAGAACAAAAAGAAAGCACACTGAATTTCCAAATTGTGAAAGCTGCTGTGAGGTGGTATCTATACAGAACATGCAATTGCTGGAATTGCCCTGATTGTGCTCCTTTTTAGTTTTTAACTGGTAGAAAATATAGTCTCTATTTATTAATTTTCTCGTAGCTACTTTGTACTGCATTTCAGAATGGTATCTGAAGTAGTGCAGTGTAGTGCAGTACATCAGGTAGGAATGAATACTTTGCAGGGAAGCTCAAATCACAGTGTGCAGTCAAGAGTCACACTTCATCTCCAGCCATTCTTTCAAACCAAATGAGAATTTACACATCAGGACCCGATATGCTGAGATGCTTTCTCTATTTAGTGTCACAGCTGGCATACATGGGAGGGCAGGAGTACTCACATCCATCAGAACTACACTTAAAAATCAGGGAGATTTTGGCATTGTGTGTTACTGCTTTTGATCACAGCGCAGACCAATTACCACTCTGTCCTGCTCTTTCTTTCCTTTGCTTAGGTGCTGATGGAAGTATCCCATGCCAAAGAGGTTATTAAGCCAAAAGTGAAAAACTAAAGTCTCTTCTGCTATAATAGTGTCAGCACTTGGATCAGTATTTTTTTGAAAGGTGGTTATGGGTTTTTTTAAGGCAGAATTTGTTACTAAAGCAACATCTATATTTGCTACTATAAAAGAGGAGAAACTGCTGTACCCTAAGAAGAGCAACAATGTGTTGAAGTGTAGAGGCTTAGTATTTTTCTTCATATCATCATTGCAGGTGATGTTTGGTTAAAGACAAAACACTCTGAAAGCAACGCTGCCTTAATTTTCATCTGTCCTTACTTGTTAACCTTTCTGAGATGGGATACAGAGGAGGGGAGAGCTGAACTCTAAAAATAACAACCTGAAAGTACTTGGAGGGCTCCCTGTTACAGCTGTGTCTGTGAACCTTACTACCTTAAACATACATCTCCCACACACTACCCCAAAGGATGCAAAGCATCCTACCCTATTTGTAGGTGAGCAGAAGAGTTGTGGAGATTCATTGGATGACACAAGTCCTCTGCATGTGTATGCACATACACACACACAAACATGGAGTTACTCTACACCTGGTTTCATCCAAGTGCCTCCAACTGGTGCGGAATATGCTTAATGGAGTCAAAGGGGCAGCCTATAAATTGATTCCAGTAAGTGCTGAATCAAACGGTCAGAGAGGGCTCCAGGATATATTGCATACACAAGCAGAAGTGAATCACTGAGGAATTTACTATCAGCAACATGGATCATTTGATCACATCCAGTTTTACTGCTTCTGCAATGAGCAAAATAAAAGAAACTAACCCTTGAATTCCATTCCACCTGCAAGTTGTTGTTTTCCCACGTCCCTACTAATTCCATGTAGAGAAATCAGATAAACTAAACACTGAGTTTTGAACAAACAATAATTCACCTCAAAGAAATTATCTTCCAACACTCACTTTTTTTTTTCCAAATAAATCAACTGAAATTTTGTGTCAGGTCTTGTTGCTAGGACCACTTTGGCTTTCAGTGGAGGAAGAAGATAATTTTGTATTTTTCAAAAGATAAACTTTTGATTTTGACCAATTTAGTATGACTAAAACTACAAATTGCTTGAGGATTGTATTCCAAAGCCGATTCATTTCATGTTTAATTATGTGTCTAAACTGGGAGTACTGCCAGCGATTGTCTTTATTTAATAAACAAAAGCCTATATGTTTTGAAAAATGGAGTGAAAACACCACCAGTAAAGAAAGATCAATAATGTTCCCTTTTCCTGATACTCTGAAGACATATCTCTTTCTATAATTGAGTGTAAGGGCCAAATTTTCAATTGATAAAAATCAATATAGTGCTTGGGGGTTATGAGGAGCTCCAGCAGTGTAGGTATCTGTGGGAAAAAAGGATGTGATGGCAAATTTCATGTATTCTTAGTCATATTCTCCCTGAACCTCTAAGTATAGGGGATTTAAATAGCTACTCTTCAACTTGCAGTAAAATTGCAAGAATTGCGTATGAATAGTCCTGGGATTGTGGATTGCAGTGTTAGATTTGTATGCTAATAAAACTAAGAAGAAGTGCTCATCTGCCTACCTGGTGGCATGAGTATATATAGCCCTGAATAAAATCATGGTCCAGAGCACCCTCCTTCACTAAAGTAGGTAAAATTTAAAGAAGGGACAAGGTAGGAAGGTGATTTAAGCATGCCATATGCTCATTGTCAAGTGTATTTCAGCCTCCCTGCCTGACAAGTGTGCATTCACTGCCATGGTCCAGATCCTCAGGAGCTTCTGTGGCACTCCATGGAACAGCACAGTGGCACAAAGAGCATTGCAGTGAGGGGGGATTCACCTGAGGAACAGCTGGTGGTGGAGCACTGCCTTGTGTGCTGACCTCTTCGAAACACAGCAGGCAGCAGAAGTTTAAGACTAATCTTCTGAGCAATGGAAAGGTGATGGAAATATTTTCTCAAATCTTCTTTTGGATTGGAAAAATATTTATCTGTGAAACAATGGTGCTTATCTCCATGGAACGGACATGGAACTGCATATCTGCCCCGTGAGATATGACAGCATCGTGGTCGCTGGAGCCCCCGAGTCCCTGGGCATGCTGCGATCCAGTCATGGATCTAGGAAATGTGGGGACCATGTGTTTGGTAGCCGCCTTTCTCACTATGTCCATGGTTCCCTATTTCCTATAAACCTCAGCTGAAGTTGTAACAAAGAAATTGGGAGCCTTCTTAAAACGGGTGATAGTACTGGAGAAACACAATTTCCAACATCTTGTAAGAGTACTGTGAGAACAGCCACTGAGCTGGGAGACCCATACAGCATGTGGGTGCTGAGAAGTCACCAAGTAAGCTGGCAGGAGACATGGCTGCTTATGTTTGCTTGCATTTTCTAAATCCCTCTTAAGAACATTTAGATGCAGATGAATTTGAATTTCCTATGTAAAAAATGCTCCATTGGAATTTTTTTAAACAGATTTCAAAGCCACTTTTGCCTGAAAGTCAGAACAACAAAAAAAACATAGGTGACAAAACTGTCCTGTGTTCCACGTGAGGGAAACTCTGTCTCCCAGGTACTCTCCCAAACTGGGAACCGAAGTACCATCATGTTGTAGAAAAGCCTGTTCTCTAAATATTCCTTGTCTGGCCAGAAGCAGAAACAAATTGAAATTTCATAAGGCACCTCATTCTCATGACATTTTCAGGCCCTCTTTGAAAGCTGATTAATATGCAGTGAGTGCCCTGCTATTAAAGTTCACCATGTTATGATATTGATGTTCTACTTTTATATTTTGGGGCAAAACATTGATTTGGGGAGTTTAATAGATTATAATAACTTGTTCTACCTGCTGGTGGGAAACACAGATTTCTGATTCTTAAACAAATTGGAGCAAAGCTCGTTCATTAACAGATCTGTGCTTAATGAGAGAGAATACTAAAATAAAATCTTTTGGTAAATGGCTTAATTTTACACCTTCCATGTGGAGAAATTAATGCTCTTTTTGCTTTGCCATAATACTTGGGTGGGTGCTCCAGTAGCTCCTCTGTTCCTAAATTGGGTGATTCTCCTATTGTTTACTTTCATAGAATCATAGAATCATAGAATGGTTTGGGTTGGAAGGGACCTTTAAAGGTCATCTAGTCCAACCCCCCTGCAATGGGCAGGGACATCTTCAACTAGATCAGGTTGCTCGGAGCCCCGTCCAACCTGACCTTGAATGTTTCCAAGGATGGGACACCTACCACCTCTCTGGGCAACCCGTTCCAGTGTTTCACCACCCTCATCATGAAAAATGTTTTCCTAGTGTTCAGTCTAAATCTACCCTCCTTTAGTTTAAAACCATTGCCCCTTGTCCTGTTGCAGCAGGCCTTGCTAAAGAGACTACCCCCATCTTTCTTGTAGGCCCTCTTTAAGTACTGAAAGGCTGCAATAAGGTCTTCCCACAGCCTTCTCTTCTCCAGGCTGAACAACCCCAGCTCTTTCAGCCTTTCCTCATAGGAGAGGTGTTCCATCCCTCTGCTCATTTTTGTGGCCCTCCTCTGGACGCGCTTTCCTATGTTCACAGGCTAATCTAGATGAGCTGTACCTGTCAAAAATAAATAAACCCAGTGTGTCTTTACGTGCTTCTTTCCAGAATTGTAACATACTGCTCCTCTATCCCTTTCACTCAACTGAACAGTTTACAGCAATCAGTAATCTTACTTTCATCTACATCTTTTTTTCTCCACCAATGTCATTATCATTTCCTCTTTCAAGTCAGGGAAATAAATGTGAAATAATCTCAAGCTTCCTCTCCCTAATGTATTTTTTTTCTAATTTTCCAAATGAATCCCTGTTTCTGGTTCAAGTCTAGCACAGTGTGATGAGTTCATTAGTTTGCTGGTGTGCATTCTCTGACTCACATTAAAGCACTAAAGGTCTTTGAGTTAGCAATAATTAGATGAGGTCATTAAAGCTACAATGAGATCACGATTGCCAGAAATGGCCTCACATGGTACGAAGTAAGGTCAAATCAGCTATAACCATTACTCATTCCCGATTTTTTCATCATTACATATGCATTAAGTAACAGTAGTGGGTAATCCACAGCTTAACATGAGTGAGATGCCCTACAACCTGTCATACACATAGTATTGTATAGTGAACGGAAAGTTGCATGGTGAGGTCTTTTACAGTAATTGACTCTTACATGCAGAAATTGCAGCAGGGACTAAATAAGAATGGATCAAAAAGAAATGGCAGGGGGTGTCTACAACATTTTGAAGGAGAAGCAAGGCAGGAAAACATGGGCTGCATTGTTTAAAGTCACCAGGAACATTTTCCAGGAAGGATTAAATTAAGAGGTAGCAAGCGAGGCTCCCAAGCAAGACAGGCTCAGATGCTTCTCAGGTCTATAACTGATGTGAAAGCCGTGGCTCCATGGAATTCCACAGCCACTGTGCATAGCAAGCCAGTCCATGTGGTCATCTTGCTGGAAGGTAGCACTATTACCTGAACAGTATGAGACACCCGTGTTCCTCTATCAATCACATTTGCCTTTGACCCATGGACAGCACTTCTCCAGACAAAGGCAAGAGTCAGCCCAGGCAGCAAAATGCATGGATTACTTTTCTTTTGCATAGGAATGAGTGCCATGTCCATTGTTCAGGGACAGTCATTCATTGCAAGCACACAGTAACCTGGCAAGGGATGGCAGAACCCCTTCCATTTATTTCTCATTTTGTAAACCACCAAAAAGCAGCTTTAAAGCCAAGCCACTCCATGGCAATAGATAACACAAATCAAGCTGAACAAATAGTTAAGTGGGAGAATAGCTGGAAGAGAAGAAAATCAATACACTAATTAATGTAGCGATTGCTTCCAGATGTGTATATCATAGAAATCTGAGCCATTTTTGTGTGGTTTCCGATCATGTCTCTCTCCTCCTCTTCCTCACACTCTGCTGATTAGAGGCACAATGGAAAAATGACCCTTCCAGCACTACAACACGCCACATTCCTTCAGCACCGTGCAACAGGCAACGCGCTCTGCAAGAGCAGGGCAGCTCACTGAGCACTTAGCAGCAGCTCTCAGCTCTGATGCATTAAAGTCTGCAAGAAATTTAAGGCTCCATTTCATCTGCTTTCACTGTGAAATGCCTCCTCCCTAGATTACAAGTGACAACCTCACCTACCTGTCAAGGCTGAGGAGGCACATGAAATTACATGTCCGTTCTGGGCCGTGCCAGAGGAAGGAAAAATGCCCTCTTTGACAACTACAGTCCAGACATGAGGTATAGACCAGAGGCTCTGCCTGGAAATCAAAAATAGTTGTGGCCAGGAGACTGAGCATAGTATCCAGGGAACTGACCCCCAACAATATAGGCCGCCCTTCTCCCGCCTGCTGCTTCTCCCACCCTCTGGAAAGATGTCCTGTCAGGAGAGGCTGGACTCCTCTTTGATGCTAAGTTGCTGATTGTAAACATGCACAGACCTAGGTTTTGCTTTCAGGCAATGCATATCTGCATTGCCCCTGTAACCAAAGTAATTAATGATCCTAAGTAGCACAGACATCTGAATTTCCTTGCAGGTATACCTGAATTATGAACAAAAATAATAGTTGCTCAAGAGCTCTTAATTTGCAGAGGCACTTTTGTCTGTGTACAGAGGCACTCTGAATGACCAGGGGAATTTGCACAGCTCCCTTCTGTGCAGTCAGGTTGTGAAGTGCTGTTCCTCACTCTAAAACCCATGTTTTGCCTGTTATTTTAGGTGAGGAGTACAGTCTTTTCCTGAAAATACTAAGGCTGTCGAATACAGATTCTTCAGTGTGCAGTGAGGTTTTGTCCACATATGGATGCTGGGGGATCTGGGACTATTCGGTGTCACTTCCACAGTCCAGATGCTATGGGTCAGCTTGCACGTGAGCTGCCAGTGTCCCCGGAGAGGATGTAGTTAAGAGTTTTGCCAGCAATAACCTGCAAAGATGCTTCACATATCTGTGTCTAGGAGTTTGCCGTTTTTATTTCCAAACTTGTTTGACTGATGATGGGAAAAAGACGTGGCAATGAAACCGCAAATGGAGGAGATTGCACATTTGCATGCTAATGCTTTTCTGACATTTCAGCTGCCCTGAGGATCTACATATCGGTGTTATGGAGCCAATGGTTGGGTTTTTTTCACTGAGTTTTTCTTCCCGTGAAGAGATAAATCATTACCACTAATAGATCCTAAAATATCCACAGTGATGGAAAAAATGTTTTAAGATGTGCAGTAGAACTTCTATACAAATAAATAAGGAGCAACCAGGTTCATTAACACTGATGTGTTAGCCTGAAAGGGAAAAGAACAGAAGCAGCTAATGTTGTTTGTCCTGCCATCCATCTTCCATGTCACTGAGAGGAAAGAAACCTTTCCTAAATTTCCTATCAATCTTCCTGACCTTTTTACATCATTTACATCTTTAAACAGATTATTTTTTGCTGTGAATTTTCCCCTTGATACTTCACTTAAAAAAAGAAAGATGTTTCCCCTTAGAAATCTCTTCTTCCAAATGCCTCAGCCCAGACAGGGGTCTTTATACCCCCAATAGGAAAACCCAGCATTTGACATTTTGCCCATGAAGCAGCAATCCAAGGCTCTACTTAAACTGGACCTGAAATGATGTCCTGGGGTCAACCTCACTGTTCACTCAGCCTAAAAGAGCAGCAGGGGCCAGGGGAGCTGATGGACTCATCCAGAGCTGGTCACTCAGTTTTCTCCCCTCCTGGCTTGCCCAAACACCCTGCAGGCTATCAGCAAAGAAGCACGTGGGTGGAGGACCTGTGGGCAGCAGGGACCACTTACACATCCATGTAGCACTATCAGTGCTCACATAGCTCAAGTAATTTTTGGAGACAGAGGTTTTACTACTCTGCAGGAATGACATTTTTTTTGTAGCTTGTTTTTTTGCAAAGCTATGTCTTATTTACACAGCCAATAATAGATAGACCACGTCATGACACCTCTACCCTAAAATAAAGATACACTAGGTACACAGTAGCAGAGCAAATACAGGTAGTTGGTATAATAGAAAACATAAACACATTTACACAATCAGCATTCTCACACTGCCACTTAAAAATTGTGCACAACTTCTGACAGCCTGTGACATTCTTCATGTATTTAGTTAAAAGCATAAAAATATATGGGCATGTGTCGTGGTTTAACCCCAGCCAGCAACTAAGCACCCCGCAGCCGCTTGCTCACCCCCCACCGGTGGGATGGGGAAGAGGATCGGAAGGGCAAAAGGGGAAAACTCATGGGTTGAGATAAAAACAGTTTAATAACTAAAGTAAAATAAAAAAAAAGAACAGTAGTAATACAAAGCAAGCGGTACACTGTACAATTGCTCACCACCCGCCGACCGATGCCTAGCACGTCCCCCAAGCAGCAATCGAACCCTTCCCTGGCCAACTCCCCTGCTTATATACTGAGCATGACGTCACGTGGTATGGAATAGCCCTTTGGCCAGTCTGAGTCAGCTGCCCTGGCTGTGCCCCCTCCCAGCTTCTTGTGCCCCTGGCAGAGCATGGGAAGCTGAAAAGTCCTTGACCAGTGTGAGCACCACTTAGCAAGTACTTAGCACTACTTAACAAGAACCAAAACATCAGTGTATCATCGACATTGTTCTCAACCTAAACCCAAAACACAGCCCCATACCGGCTACCAGGAAGAAAACCAATCCATCCCAGCCAAAACCAGGACAGCATGTTAAAGAGGCTCAAAAGCTACTTTGTCAGCTGTGGCAACTGCCTGTGGTAACCAAAGTCAATATAAGTAATATGAGTAAATAAGTCAATTGCAAGCATTGTTTTAATTAATTTACTAGAACAAAATGGCTTAGAGTTTACCAGTAAGTAGACAAAAAGCAAATCTGGCTAAAAGATAAAGGAATAAAACAATAACCATTGTACTGTTATAAAACATACCCACTACCTCTCTGTTTCTAGAAAAAAACAAGCCTGTCTTTCACCCTTTCCTAACAGTTTCCATTCTTGCAGCGAATTTTGGCAGAAAAGCAGAGGAGGGTTCCCCAGCCGAGCTCTCAGAAACAGCAGACCAGTCTTCTCAGGAAAGAAAGCACTCTGGGTTGAAAGCTTTAGGAGCTGGCTTTGAGGATTTCGCACCAACAAATAGCTGTACTCAGATTTTTTGATCTCAGTTCTGCTAAGTACACAGATGGCAGCAAATCCTTACCCCGCTACCCAACAAAGAGTTCATCTGAGTCCATATGAATTGCATTTGTGCCTGTAATTAATGGGGAGGGAGAGAAGGAGTGCAGAACTGCCCATAAAATCCAGCTCTTAAAATTACACCCCACAAAACGGTAGGAGCTGACTGCAGCACCACAGGACACGAACGAGGTGACTTATTGAATCACTCCCAACCCTAACTTCTGTGAGAAGCTGCAAAAATGAAAGCTTTGCTATTTTTAGAGCCCATGCTTCTGGGGAGTGAGAAGCAGCTTACTGACAAAGAAAAAAAGGAGAAGAATGTTTTGTATTTGTGATTATTACCATGACACTGATTCAGCATTCAGATGTTTTTGGTGGTATCAAAGAGGGGATGGAAGCAGGGGAGGGGACCTCCCTGAGCACGGCTGCTGCTCCTTCTTCTGCACATCTCTCCCATTTCCTCCACGAGAAAGGAGACTTGGGAAGTGGGTTTAAAAACCTGACATGCAAAATGTATCCTGTGTCATGGCGTGCTGTGGAAAATGATCATCAGTAGAATTATACATGCTATATTGCCTGCTGAATCCCCCAAAGCAGCTAAAGAGCCAGGAGAATATGAGACTGTCATTACTGCGTCTCCCTCCCTCTGCTTCGGAGCATAAACCTCTGCCAGACACTCAGGCAGAACAAAACACTTAATCAGTGTTAAGGATGCATCTGGTCCCCCCAGAGAGATGAGCTGTTCATTTATGCTTGTTTACAATATGTTTATAAACATTAGTGGACAGGGATAGATTACCCCAGTTTACTGCCACATAAAGGAGTCAGCTGCTTACGTTTCCTATCATGTCTATGTGCTTTTCTTTTACATTACTCAAGTGGTACCTTATGGCAAGTAATCTTTGTGAATTAGGCCAGAAATCAGGAGTGTCCCTGTAGAATTTATACCGTTTTCCCCGTCATTATCTCAAAAGTATTACTTTTGGATCAAATCCCTATCCAAGATGCCTATTTTTCCTTGCCATCTACATTGCCTTGCTTCTTTTTTTCTTTTTCCCTTTGGTCCATGAAGGAATGACATTGTTTTTATGCTCTAGATGAAAAGCATATTGTTTGGACAGAAATGGGAAAGGTGGTGTTGTGATGACAGCCCCCCCTATGTCAAGTGTTCATACCCAACCAAAGAAAGTAGTCTTTGTAAAGGAATTTTTACTTTTATTGTTCTTATACTAAAAACAGGTTATCCATGTATGTTCCCTCTGAATTATGAGTTATGACTTTACAGAGCAGTGGCAAAATGGAGAGAAACTGTGCAGCTTTGGTCATGCACCAAATCTCCATGTCATCTGTAGAGGGGCGAGGAGAAAGGAGTGCCACTGAGTCCTGGGAACAGCCCTGCTCTGCAATATTACCTCTCACTTCACCTGTCAGTTCTGTCTTTTCTCTCCATCTTCTGTTCAACTGTGAGCTTTTTAGGACTTGATTGTTTCATTTTAAGCATTTAAATGGCACATTATGATTCCCGATTTGAGTTTAACAATCATATTCAGGGTAAGAATACATGTGGTTACAAAACACTGATGTAATGGAGGAGAAATAAATTGAAAGAAGACAGTAGAACAGATTTCACAGAGGGGGAACGTGATGGGCCAGGCGACCAGCTGGGTTTAAATCAATGCAAGCCAATTGCTTTGGGTGAGGCTCTACTTCATTAGTGAGAGAGCGTAACGGCAAATCTTTGACTTAAGGTTGCTGTATTGTGTACAAACCCATTTGTAGGCCTGGAATAAAAAGATGTAGCCAGATATAGCTTCTTCTCACTGATCTGATATTTATCACAGTGCCTTCCAGGATAAGGTCATAATTTTCATTTTGTTGGCTGAAAGTCAGGTATTGTAAAGAGTATCGTCACACCTCTCATTAGATCAGCATTTTAAATGATCCAGCAATCCCATCAATCGATGGATATGTGAAAAATGTCCACGAGCCTGCTCTCCTCTAATGGGATTCCCCAAGTTGCCATCAGGCATGACTTGCATAACAAACCAGACCTGAGAGTGCGACTCACTTACGGAAAACCAAATCTAGCAAATTACGGAACAAGGCTATGTATCATATGGGAAAAGCAATCTGAGCAAAATCCACAGCAAAATCTTCCCTCTCATACACTCACACACACACGGACGCAGTTCTGAATCACCAGTATTTGCACACTGGCAACTCCCCCTCCAATAAAGCGCAGTGGTACCCTGGAAGGCAGATTTTTCTCTTTCCTAGTATGAACCCACCTGTGCTCTTCACTATTTGAGTGTTTCATGCCAAAAATCAAAGCCACTGGAAACCCAACCAAAGGGATTTCCTGGCCTGTTTTCACTGACAACAGAAAGCAGTGTTCCCCATGCCAATGGAAGAGCCTTCAACGTGCATATCCTCGTTATTCTCTGTATCATGGTAATAAGTAGTAGACACAATCTCCTTCCCTCTATTAAGTCTTCAGGTGGGAGACTGAGAAAATTATATTTGTTTACACCTTCTTCTTGAGGGCTCTATTCTCCAGAGAATAAAACACACATTAGGGAGGAAAAAAGATTCTTATATCAAACCATCCTATAGACATGCAAATTTATCTGTTTGCAGGGTGAAATAGCTTGTAGACAAGATTGATTCCAAAAAAGGTGTGGATAGATTCTTGATATATTATTATTATTATATAGCACTAATATGTATGCAAAATAAGTTAGGTGAGTCATGAGGTACTTCAGACTCACTAACAAGATTTGCACTAAAAGAAGCCAAATAACCTTTCAAGTATAGATTATTCCTACCTAAAATACTGTTGTACTCTGCTTCACCACATTAGAAATAATATGGGGAAAAAAAGGCACTCCAGATTTCAAAGTCAAATTAATTTCAGATACATTGACAAATTTCAAAAGATTAAGGTACCAAAATGAACTTTAAAAAAAGACAGAACAATGTTGGAAAACTTCCCTCGGAATCTCATTTTACATGACCGGTATTTGTAGAACTGACTATTAAAACTGAAAAGATCAAAATTTGTGATGTTATCCACCTGTATGGGTGGATATGTCTATGGGAGGTAGCAGATTTTATATTGGGCCCTAACCATTACAATTCATATACACCTTAGAAGTAATCCTTGCCACATTACCAGACCAGAACAAATGAATAGTAACACATATCCTGCTTTGTAAGCAGAATTTTCTGCCACTCTTAATTTAGAAGCAGTTCCATTGAGTTCACTTTCAAGTTTCATACATGAGTGGCAGAATCTGACTCTGAAGTTTGGGTGTTTTCCTTTGCACAGGCTGACCCTGGGCAAGTTTCAAAGCAGTCAGATAAAATTATCATTCAAGATTACTCACGGATATTTTTACAAGAAATACTCAGGCTAGAGCTTTTCAGCATGGAAAAGAGACAGTTTGAGGAATATGAGAGGTCTAGTAGCCTGAGTAGGCTGGAAAAACTGGACAGAGACTGACTGGTCACTGCCCCCTTCTGTACTGGACTAGTGGACATCAAATGAAGCTAACTGAGAGCCAGGGTCAAATCAAACAAAAGCATGTGGTTCTTCATAAAGTCAGTGATAGATACATGGGAGTCCTTGCTAGAAGCCACTGTGGATGCAACAAAGTACTTAGAAGAGAGCTTTGTGTGGAGTTACTAAATAGACAGAGCATTTCAAGCTCAGGAAGTCCCAGGAGCTGACAATGGCTTGAGGCTGAAAGGTAACAGGAGAGAGCAGCCCATGTTCTTACTGTTCCTTAGAGGTCAGATTTTGGACCCAGTGGAAAAGGACAGAGGGCTACGTGAACTCTTCATCTGAACAGTACAGGTCTTCTTAGGATCCTGTGCTCTGGCGTCCAGTTCCCTGCTTTTGCAGATGACGATGCCATATACTTCCTTTGAAGAAGCCATGAAGACATATCTTAAAACTAGCTCTGCTGTTTGCCCCTCTGCCCCTACCCCTGTTCAAGACCTTCAAACTCTGATTATGAGAAATCTCCATTTACTATCCAGCCATAATTTACCAAGGGAGAAAGTAACCATGGCTTCTCTCCCAGTTCTCAGGATCATTTCTTTTATTTTAACCAGTGACTATTTATAGAATAAAAAAGATGTGGTTTCAGCATCACCACAACCTCTGGCTTAAGAGGATAAGTCCCAGCTATTACAAGAAAGGGTGTAGACAGCCGTTTTCAGGAGAGCCTTCCTAGCAGAGAGTGCCAAGGTATCTTCATGGGCTGCTGCGTGCAGTGTCCTACATCCAGAGAGAGGCAGCAGCTCCCCATGCATCGTGTTCCCTGTTGGCTAACTCCAGGCTGCTTCCTAGGCATTCTGCTACCTTTTTTGATCCTATACTCTGGGACTGTCTAACTAACAGGGAGCTAACTCAAATAGGCATATAGAAAACCAGGGCCCTCATAATCAGGACTCCCCGATTCAAGGTTTTAACTTTGGGGAGCTCTCAGCCTTTTACCAGAGTACCCCTCATCATGGGTGGCAGGTCCAGTGAGGAAATTCACATCTACATGCTGCTTCTGAAACTATTTTTCTTCTATGTATTTTTCAACTTGTGAAATTAGAGAACAGGTTACGCGCAGGTTTAGCTGGGAATTCCAGTTTTGAAAAGCTGTGTTAGCTTGGCACAGGCTTTTTTTAATGAAGAAGTAAAAAAAAGTTTAAAACATTTTAATTATAGCAACCTGCTTCATGCAGTGTGCAGATAATTCAGGCTATCGGACTACCTAATGTGTAAGTCATTAATTCCTAGAAGCACCTTACACATTCTAATCATAACGACATCACCCATTAAAAAAAAATCCATACTCCATGTTTGCTCTCATTTTCATCTAATAATAGCAATAGCGACCTCAGCACAGGGCATTCTCTGGGATTAATGACCAGCTGGGACTAATGGCACCCTTGGCTACACCTCTGGCCATAAATGCCTGTCAGTCTATCATCAATCCTCAGAAAATGCCCTATGCCCAGATCATTACTACTTAACCAGTAGTTAGAATGAAAATGAAAAGCAAATGTAGGGAGAGTTGTAAAGAATTTCCACCTTTTATACATGGGAGACTGTGTTTGCCCCTATCAGAAAGCTTTGGCTTAATAAGACATCACAGCAATCTGGATTGACTAACACACATTGAGTGTGTTTCTGTGATTAGTCCTTGTGCAATTAGCCCCCTCGACCACACATTCTGAGGCAGAAGAAGTGAGAATTCATGCTGAGAAGTACCCCCAGCCCTCTCCCTCCTGGGGGTGGACAGAGTGCAACACCAGTTTTGTTGCTATCACTAACTTCTGTCCAAAACATGGTTTTGGATGACTAGCAACATCCAGCCAGGATACAACCTTTTCATCCCAGTCCTTCTCAGGATGGCAAAAGCTGAGAGCCTCAGCCTGGGTAAATTATTAACATGCCATGGGAGTTAGCAGCCCTAATCTCATTAAGAGAAAAAACATAGGAAGTGCAGCATTGGTTCAAGCCAGTGGTCAATCTAGTTTCATTTTTTTTTTCATACTGGCTTCCAGAAGAGGTGTGTATTGAAGATTTGACCCAAGAAGTCTCTAGATGTTGTATAAATTTTCAACATATAGCAGCAAAAGCAATCCAAAACATGTGTCTCTGAATTGCTGGAAATACCAGAAATGTTTGTGAAGGCAAGTAAGAAAACATGGGTGTGATTTGACTGACAACCAACTGCTGCCATTTTTACTTTTTGCTGACTGAATGACCCCAGGAAATATTTATGCTGGCAAACTTGTAGGTGCAAAACGGGAAAATGAATTGAAGCTAAAGCTGGCAGGAAACTGCTTTCTCCACTCCCCTTAGGTATGTGTGGGTGTTCACATATTTAGAAACTTAATTAATAGCTTTCAGGGACTTTCCCTGGCTATTTTTCAATGAAGAATGTTGCCGGTTGATTTTTTTTTAATTTTTACATTTCTGTTTCACTAATTAAAAATGATAAATTTTGGCCTAGAAATACTCAAATGGGGAAAAATATGATCTTTCACCTTATATTTTTCAGATAGGTGTTATCAGAAGAGATTTGAAGATAGTCACAAATTAAGTATAGTTTACTTTCTGATGCACCTCGTTTCACCTGTAGGTTCTTGAGCTTCTTCTCTCACAAGCCAACAGTGACCAGGTCTGACCAGTACTTTAACCCTTAATCTGCTGCTTCTTTCATTGGACATGTTCAACCTTACTGTCCTGAGAAGTTTCAATGGTTAGGAAATTAAACAAATCTGTAAGTATTGCTGGGGTTGAGACTTTAGAGAAGACTATGCCGTTCTAGCTTGATTATTTGTAAGTGGAGGTCTCATGAACTTTAGCCTGTTATGGAGAGGTAACATCAGAAGAACTAGTGCATCAGTGGGACACAGCATCAGGAGATGACTTGGCCCCAGCAGCAGCAGAGACCATGCCCACTCTGTGTGTTGGTGTTGTTTGAAGCTAAGCTCCTGAAGTGATTATGGTGTAGGTGCAGAGCTTCAGGACCAGAAGCTTTAATCTACAGACAGCTTTCCTTTGTTGCCTCAGTCTCCAATGCAGCTGTAGGACATCCATCCCTGGCATGCCACTGCACTATACTGCACAGCCAGGCCAGGGAAAGGCAAGAAGGGACATCAGGGTCATTAATGATGCTACATGTGAGGGAAGCGATATTTCCCCATTCCATTTATCTTCTGATTATTTTAAATTTCTTCACTGTTTTAATAGCATTGAGAGTTTTCTTCTTTCCTGTCTATAGATTTTTTTTTTGTTTCTTGTGTATACATGCTGCAGATAGATACTACAGAAATAGTTGCTGCTTTCCTTCCCAGAAACAACTACATTTGGCAATGGTTGAATCAAATTCTTAGGAAATCTTGAGTCACTGGGCACTGAGTTGGAAGAAAAACCAAGGTTGCTTCATAGAAAACAATCCATCAGAGAGGAGTGCTGGGAGAGGGGCTTTCGCTGGCCTTTCTTCTCTTTTGCGTGTGTCCCTGTAATTCCCACTGTGTTGCTTGTGTGTGAAGGAAGGGGAAGATTTTCCTAATCATTCATCCTAGGATATTTTCTTTATTTTTTCATTCCCATGTTAAATATAGATGAGAAGTTGTGGGATGACACAAGAGTCCAGTGCAGAGCAAACATAGAAGCTAAGCCAGCTCATGTTCTTATTGAGATCTACAAGAAGTGTTCTAGCTAAATCTGTCCAAAAGCCTCTGAATAGGAGTCCGTCATCTTCATAGTTTAAATTCATTCATCTTTTCCTTTTGAGGGAAAGAAAGGAAAAGAAGCTATCTAAATCAATGGGATTAAGCAGCATTTTGCCAATTTACACTAACACCTGGCTCCTTTTAGATAAGGCCCAAATGAACATTAGCTCATGCCAAAGCACACACTCAGATTGTTGACCTAACTGTTTAAGCTATCATTCCTGAGATTTGGATGAACGAATGCTGGAACTAATCCTGTCTGTTGCATGTAACCTTATGCCCAGGCAGGCATTCATGAAATGTTATCAACATCATGTGTCAAAGGACTTTTAAATGCATTTTTTATTATTATTTTTAAAGGGAGAAACCAGAAATGAATATCAATCAATCCAATCATAAGCCACGTGAAAGTATTGCATCCTATGTACATGACAGGTCTTTAACATTCATTAAAATTGATGTAAGCATTGTATTATTCAAGGAGCAGAAAAGCCTGGGGAGAACAAAATATACAAAAATACCCCAGAAAATAAAGTAGTAACCAATGACAGGGGAAAGATTGGCATATAATTACCTGCTATAGTAAGCTTTGCTATGCCTTGGGAACTCAGTCCTCCTCTAATATGAACACTGTAAGTAGCCATTTACATGGCAAATATGAGACAAATGCGCCTGATCCTTTGGTTGCGGAATCCATTGGGGCCCTTTGAGACTGACACGTCCCCCATGAGAAGTTCAGGGCCCAGTCCTGCAGTTGCTTCCAAGCCAGGAGGTTGTTACATCAGCATAAGGTCAGAACAACCCTCACCCAGCTCTGCTTCATCACATTTTAATCTACACCTGACTGGGTATGCAAAGAAGTCCTAATGCACAAGGTGCAATCCCTCACCGAGTGACATTGAGCCTGAACATCCATGCCCTTAAATCACAATAGATTACTGCTGGTTTGAATTGATTGGGTTTTTGTCCAAGCAAGTGGCAGCCGAAGGGATTGTGAATCATATAAGTGCCTATGAATAGCCTGCAGCAGCAGGTGTGAGTGTCTGAGGACAACAAGAAAGGCTGTAATAACCCCAGTAGCTTAGTGTCAAATAAAAACCAAGAACAAGAGCAGTGTTAGCAGTCAGTGAATGTTCATCCAGTGCTTTTATTCTTTACAGCACTGTGTAACTACTGTTGTCAGCTCTTGTATTGGTCTGAAACCACATTTGCCTTCTCCCTGGTCCTCCTGTCTACTCCCTGTGATTGGGTTTGTTGTTGAGAGAAGTTGTTATCATAGCAATAGCACAGAAATGGCTAGATATACACAGAAATTTGCCCTCTTCTAGTTAATTACTCCTGCCAATTAGGTGTTTACCCAGGGTGGTACTACTGTAGGAATAAAAGCCCTAGTCCCTCTCAATCAGATGGCATATTCTAATTGAGCTAGGACTTCCACTGAACAGCTGTACATCAATTAGAAACTGATATCCATGAAGAAAGCACCATTGGCTAATTATGCTAATAAGATATTAGCCACCACTTCTTCAGACTGCAGGCTTGTCATGTCTCTCAGTGGTACCTTATTTTACTGCAAACTGTACTGGGTAGGATTATTTACTTTTTTGCCCCTGCTCTTACAGGAATGCAACATTTTACCTGCTTACAAAATCTGCTTTCAGAGCCCAGTCCTGCTAGGTTTTGGGTCTCAGGCTCAGGACTAGGTTTATCACAACTTAAAGAGATTATTTGATAGGAACTATTTTAAAAGGAAATTGAAGGAAAATTGCTTTTCCAAGGCTGGCTTACAAGAGCCACTGGAAGCTCCACTGCCTCCAACCCAGTGAGAATACCATTTATTTGAAAGAATGATTTCATGTTCAGAGGGAAGAACTGATGCTGCCCTTTATGTTAAAAAGCTCATTTTCATGTAATTCATACAAGTGTAATTTAGGGCTGTTACTCATGGATTTAATTTCTTATTTGTTGGGAAAGTGGTCTTCAAAAAGTGCTTTGAATCTATTGTCTTGTTGGACTCCATAGCGATTTGTTACCATTGATTAAAAAAACTATTCCTCATTATTAACCCTTTTAGAATTATATGTGGAGATTTAATATGAAGTATGATTAGAGTGGGTTTCTGCTCAAATCAAGTAGGATGCTGATGCACTGAAAATGAACTGAATATCAGGAAAGACAATAATGCCTTTCCTTATTAAAATCACTACCTCCAAGTTGCACTGAGATCATTTCAGATGCTTGTTCATTTGATTGAACTTTTTTACTTCAAAGCCTGGCTGCAGAGGATGAGAACTTGTCTTTTGGGGTGATGTCCCTACAAGCAAGCCTGCTGGGGGGTCAGAGCCTCTGCAGGGCACTGTGCTCCATGCACTGTGTGGCCGCACGGCTTGGCCAGCCGCGCAGCAGCCCTGCCCCAACTGGGGGAAAGCAGCGCAGCTCCTCTGAAGCCCCTCACTGCCACTTAGTTTTCAAGAGAAGATTTACACAAACACCAAAGCTCAGCAGGGCAGTGTTAAGCTTCTCTGCTCTGGCACGTGTTTGTGGGTCCACATGAGAAAGTTGCAACAGTTGTTTATTATTGTTGTTGTTGTTTTGTTGGACTCAATAACAGCTTGTTGGCACTGATTAAAGTAACTATTCCTCTTTAATTAACTCTTTTCAGAATTGCACATTGAAATGCATTATTTAAGTATCATCAACGGGTATCTCTGTTCACTCTGTCTTCACAGGAGTCTTACAGCAATTGTTAGTTTTGTTAGTTTAAGTGTCTACAATTTCTGATAACTTTTAAGCACATATATGCATTTTATTTTTCACAGTTCACAAATAGCTATTAATTTTATTTCATTAGTGATGCTTTGACTATACCATATAAAAAGAGACAACCACTTCCTTCAGAGCCATAGCCACAGGTCACCATTAATACTTGACAGTCTAATTCCTATTTAGATGATAACTTCCCAACTATTTAGCAAGCTGTGAGGTATATAAAACTTTAAACAATGTGGGCTTTATTCCAAATAGACAACAGACAAAGAAAGTCGATTGCCCAAAACACCCAGACAGGATAGAAGCAGTACCAGCATCATGTCCATCAGGACACACAACCTCCCTAAGCCATCTAAGTCAGTATGGTCTGTAAGATGTGAGTATCACATTTGTACCACATGCCATGAACATGGTGCATAGAAGCTGACCTTTCAGAACATGGTGCTGGTAATCTCCATGTTGATATGTCTGCTACCACTGCCTGAAGCACTGGGGATCACCCATTTGTGTGAGGCACACAAAGCTGGAAGCCACTAAAAGTTGAACCAACTCACAGTGCAGAACTGAAAATCCTTATTGTCACTGGGACATGGACAGAGCAGCTCTGAGAACAAGGTCTGAGAGAAAGAACTGTCCAAAGCCCGGTTGAGTCACAGCATTAAAAAAGGGTGGAGGAGAGAAGAGTTTTTCAATCCAGAAGTATTTGCTTCAGGCAGGAGGCACAACACTGTCCACATGATTTCATTTACCAGCAAGAATTTGTTCTTGTGCATGTTCAGACACTAGCATGGTAATGAACCTATCTCTGTGTAAACAAGCTTTTTAATATTCACTTTTTCCTTGAGTCCAAAACATTTATTAAATGCTTTTTACATAAGGTGGCTCTATTGAAATCTCAACACAACTGCTACTAAATGTAATGCTTTCAAACCTTCTGAGTAAGCTATACTGAAGTGTCTACCTGTATTTTAAATAGAGAGAACAAAATTATTCCTAAAGTTAATTAAAAAAAGAAAACCTACCTCTATTTGCATTCATAAAAAGCTAACCTGACATCCCAAAAGCAGCTATTATATGTCAGCATGTCATGTGCATTGGGAATATCTGATCCAATTCACAGCTCATAAATGTCTAATTAAAAAAATATATATACAACAATTTTAACTGGTTCATTGCATCATTTGTTTTTATTACGGTTTTACACTCTTGCACAATAGTCAGGGCTAAAACTCTCTCAATTTGCAGGGAAAAAAAAACTATGAAGAAGAAGGGTCTTGAACAACATAAAGATAAGTAGGAGTTCAATAATCACCATATATACAGTGATGGGTAAATAGCTGAATGTTAGTTAGAATAAAAATCTGGGTTTTAATACATCACGAAGTAGATTGAGTCTATCTGTGACATGTTTTAACAGTGCCAGAAGAGTCAGCATAGAATTAAAAAGAAAGTGGAGCTAAGTTTCAGGGTCGGTGCAAAACTTCAAGCTGAAGAGTGCAGTAGATATATCTGTGAGAGTACATTGCTTCTGGTCTAAAAAAAACCAAGAGAGATAGAAATCAGAAAGTTATGCTTATGGTTGGTTTTGTCACTGTTGATTTTTAGAATGTTGTAGGGAAAAAAGTTAAGTAAGAGATATCTCATGGCTAACAGTTTTTATCTAATACTTGATAAAGAAAATTCAATTCATAATTATTTATGAACCAACATCAAGGAGTTTATTACTTTGATTACTCACTAATCATTTCCCGTAAATGCAGTGACCTAAAAATCCCATATAATCAATAAAGTAGTAAGTTCCAGATTTAAATCACTGCACCTTGTATTCTTGAGTAAACCTTTGGGTAATTTACAAAGGCTGTTGAATTTTATAGTAAGTGTTTTTCAAACCAAGCTGGATTCTAAACAATAATGACTTTTTAATGTGGATCTGTGATTACATTGTCATAGTGAAATACGACAGTCTTTGACTGCATTCGAAATGAGGCAGAGGGTGAATTACTCCAAAGGCATAGATTACCATAGCCTCAGGTAAAGCAATCTTCATAAATTAAACTCCCATCTAAAGTGACCTGTCACTACAAACCTGTTGCTACTCCCAGTAACTTAAATTTCAGTGTACAATTTGTAAACAAGTTCTTTTCTTATTGTCACAATGGGGAAAGTTACTTTGCTAAAGTGCTTTAAAGTGAATGTGAGAGAGGAGAATTATACATAGGTATTCTAGGGTTTCTTTTCCATAATTTCAAAAAGCTGTTAGCTAAGGAAATGCAACTTGTTGTCTGCTAAAATGTTTATGCTTTTAAGATATCTAAAGCTGTCAACTGAAGGAGCCTTTGGCATAAACAGCAACTACAACAATTTCCTAACTCATTTTTGACACACTGAGCATATTTGACTCATATGCTCAGCAATAACATCTACAGTTCAATGATATTCAGAAATGTTATGTAAATTTAGCTGCTTGAGCCCACGTTTCCCAAGGGGTTTGCTGGGTTTGCCATACCTTAGTCTGGGGAAATCTGGTTTATAAATGTTTTTTCAGAGGCACCAGAGCAGCTGCCTTCTGAAAATCATATGGCTTGTGTGTAACTAAAAGCTGAGGGTTTTGTTCAGAGATGGCTTTGGACATCCACAGCAGAGACAGCACAGAGTCCACCCACCACCATAGGGACCTTGCAGGCATAGCAGTCCTGACCCTTGGTAGTTTTCAGCCCAGCCTAAGAAGGAAAACTGGCACCAACTTTAAATTATTCAGTAAGTACACTGCAAGTTGTTAACTACAGCCAGTCAGCAGCTGCTGCATGAGCACTTCATCCATCCTTGCAGCAGTAGGTGGGTTCTTCTAAGCAAAGGATAGAGCCAGGCAGGATGGGCAGCTGAGGACAGGAACCATTGCATCTAGCCCCTTGTATTATCTCTACCTGAAATAGTCCAAGTTTACTAAACTCCTGAAAAAATATATGCCTCCTTGGGTACTGCAGCAGCATATCTGAAGCTTTAAGCTCCCACATGGTTACATTCTCACAGCTAGGAGATAGCCTAGGAGATAACAGCTGAATTTCCACCATGGCTGCTGGTACTTAATGTGTTGAGATTGGGCAGCTGGAAGGATACGTCAAACACAGTCATGTTGGCCTGACCGGTTAAAGTAGGAATGGTGAGTGAGAAGGAGAGGAGTGAAGGTTGAACAGCATTTCTGCCATTCTGCCTTGAACTTTCACCAAGGAGTATAAAGGGCTTGAAATCAATATAGTCTGACACTCTGGGTAAGTACTGTCCTCTTCAAGGTCCAGCACAGGGTTGTTGACTCTGCGTTGTCAACACAGCTAAAATCACATAGGGAAAACCTGTTCTTTCTTCATTGTCCTGGTTTTGGCTGGGATGGAGTTGGTTTTCTTCCTGGTAGCCGGTATGGGGCTGTGTTCTGGGTTTAGGTTGAGAACAATGTCGATGATACACTGATGTTTTGGTTCTTGCTAAGTACTTGCTAAGTGGTGCTCACTCTGGTCAAGGACTTTTCAGCTTCCCATGCTCTGCCAGGGGCACGGGAGGCTGGGAGGGGCACAGCTGGGGCAGCTGACTCAGACTGGGCGGGGGCTATTCCATACCATGTGACGTCATGCTCAGTATATAAGCAGGGGAGTTGGACGGGGAGGGGTTCGGTCGCTGCTTGGGGGATGTGCTGGGCATCGGTCGGCGGGTGGTGAGCAATTGTACAGTGTACCGCTTGCTTTGTATTACTACTGTTCTATTTTTTATTTTACTTTAGTTATTAAACTGTTTTTATCTCAACCCATGAGTTTTCCCCTTTTGCCCTTCCGATCCTCTCCCCCATCCCGCCGGTGGGGGGGGTGAGCGAGCGGCTGCGTGGTGCTTAGTTGCTGGCTGGGGTTAAACCACGACATTCATAAAGATTATTGTTCCTAATTCCTACCAGGGGTTCAGTTCTTCACAGCATGGGCACCTGAATAGCTGATTCAAAGTTCAGTAAGACTATGGTGGTCAGAAACAGAGGAAGTAGGTCGAGAACCTCTTAAAATGCCAGAAAAGTAGAGCAGGTATCACCCCAGCCATTCAAGTCTAGCTTTTCCCTAATGAATGTTTACAGCTTCAGTCCTGATGCTCACTCACATCTCCCCCACAGCTTTTATCCTACACATCTGTTGGCCCAACAATTGCTCTGCCACTACTTGGTGTGCTACCAATTGAGGATTATACAAAACTGAAAGGTTGCCCTATGCCTTATAAAGAGCTGAGCTAATTCATTGGAGTCAAATGTTTTGCTTTTCAGAAAGCAAGACCAAAGTATGGCTCCTTCTTAAGGAGACATTGAAACATTCTTTTTTACTGCATTTGCAGCTATCCTGTGAGCAGCAAAGAAGAAACTTTAAAAGGTAGGAATGGAAAGCAAAACACATAATTTTGTTGATACAAGAACTAGAATGAAACATTTTATGAAAATATTTTCAACTTATTTTTAGGCTTACTTTTAAAGCCTAAAAATGATAATCCCATGATGGTTGAGAAAGCCCAATATTTCTTGCAACTACCTAAGTGGACAGCGGTTAATGGCTATCAATAGCAAGTTCAATTTGTGTTAAGGAATACCTTCATATTGATACAGCATGGTTCTTTTCTGTCAATTGTTTTGCATTGGTTTACTTTTTAGTTTAATAAAAATCACAGTCAGCATCACGTACATGATAAGCATGATGCTCTCACAGTGTGGGGTCTGGGTTTGAGTCACAAGCTCAGTTCTTGGCTCCCTGGGATGACAGGTTTATATATAGGAAGGTAATGAGGCAGAGAAAGGTTTCCCTGTTCTTCCCCCTGTTGAGGGTGTTAAGCCTTCCTTATTAAGAATGACAGAGGTCTGGGTCATGAAGATGTTTCTGAGGAACTGAGCAGAGTGGGTTGAAGAGGACTGAATTAAGTATGTACCCAATTTCATTTAATATCAGGTTTTCAGATGGCTTCCTTTAGGATGAATATCTCCTTCCTCAGCCTAATAAGATATTAATATCATGTCCACTTCCTGCTCTCCTCTTCTTCCATGTTTTATTCATTGTCTCATCATAATCACTGAACCTAGTGTCTTAAGAAAATGGGTGTTATACAGGCATTTGGGCCAGGCAGTTTGCACCTCATGCCCAGTTACTTTGGAGCCTGTGACCAATTTCAACCAAACCTGATGTCTAAAAAGATATCCCATTTTTGCAAGAGTCGTGAGAACAATCAGCTGTGTTGTGCATCTTTCCAAAGTTCCTGCAGATGTCAGAGAATCTACCTTAAGGTGATTGAAAAGAAAAAGTGAGCCTAAAAAAGAAAGCTGAGCAAGTTAGCTTATTAATATTGTATTGCATTTTGAGGAAACTCAGCTGAAACAATCACAAAAAAATATTTTCAAGCTCTCACAATTGCATCTGCATTTGTAGGGAGGTATGAAAACTTCTAGATGCCTTCAGAATTTTTTGCATTTTGTATTTTGGCTAGTCATAAATGCAGCTGTGAAACTCCTGATCTTGCTGAGTAGTTTGACACATGGGTCATGCCTAGATCCTGTCAGGTTTCCCAGTATTGGAGTTCTTCACAGATTTTTCCCTTCTAATTTTGCTTGAGAGACCAAATACAGCAGCTACTAGAAGCATGCTTCATCCTGCAGAAAAACACAGATATGGCTCCTATACTTACCACCACTTTGTCAGAGGGATGGCTGAAAGCACTCAATCAGCACATGGCACTCTCATTTCACATCTTCCTTTATCTGCTTTCCAGCAACATTGCTTACACAATATTAATTTGCTTCTCTTATTATGGTGTCCTTAATTGAATGACCTCATACTATTTTTTCCTGCCCCACTCAGTATACAAGAGTGGACGTGGTCATAGAAAGAAAAGAAATTCATTATTTCCTTCCCCCTACCACTCTCCAGGGTTTGGCCCCAGCCATACTCACTGATCACTGTTCGGGTTGTGTCTGCCCACAGAATTGCCAGTTTCTTTCTGGGCTTTTCTGGAGTGCTCCACACCACAGCATCTGTCTCACCGTTATTAACATGTTTCCATAACATCCTTGGGAGGTGAAGGAATATTAACCCTATTTCACAGGTGAGGAATTCAGACAGGGAGGGATTAAGGCTAAAAGCCTGGTTTTGGATTCTTGACGCTCCAGCGCACTTATTCTCCTATACCATTTCCCATGTTCAAAGACCAAATCTGATGGACATCATTACAATCCACAAATGAAGTTTGGTGCAAGGACAGAATCCAGTTTCCTCTGTAATGTACAAGGGAGGGCATTGGACAGAGCCTGGACATCAGGTCCCTCGCTGCTCACCCTGATTCATCCCCCAAAATAGCCAATTCCAGTTCAAGGGGAGACTCTTGACACATGTGCCAAAGAAGGAAAGGCTAAGGAAACAGAATTATTTCAGATATTTTCTGGGTACTCACTTTGCACTGTAAGTGGTCCTAGGTCATTAGTTTTTGTTTCTGATAAACAGTCACATGAAGCCAAGGAGACATTCATGCAATGAAAGTAAGTATTTTGAGCTGTGTAATCTGTTTTAATGGATTAATAAGGAATTATATTTTCACATTAATGACATAATAAAAACAATTAAAAATCATTTTAAGTTTCATTGGAAAACAAACATCTCTGAATGGCTTGCTCATTTTGCAATTCTGAGTGACTTTTGATTGCTAAAATGCAAATGTGGGATTTACTACTTTTCAAGAGCTGATAATGGAAGACTTTTTCAGTGAAAACACCACTGAAATTACCAAAGCAAATAAGCTTTGAACTCATATCACAAGCCAAGATACCACGTCAGCCGTGTCAGGTAGCACAATGCATATACCACGATAAAACTGACACGCTTCAGCAGATAGAAATGGGGTTTTGTACCGCAAAGTTTGTTAACAGCAGAAGTTAGTTTTACCGCACCTTCACCAGCACAGTCAAGAGCCAGCTGTAGAGGAAACACAGGATGTGTAAAGAATCAAAGCAGAGGACAAGATGACACTGGGTGGAAGATAGTGAACAATAAGACTATGAATTGGCCTATTTTTAATACAGCTCATCCACTGTCTTGCTCTGAAATAAGTTTTTAAAAATCTTTTATGTATGATTAATCCCATTATTTTTGCACAGGAGTCTGATACAATATGGTTTGTTGGTGGATATTTCAAGCACCAGGTAAGACATAAGATGAGAAAAGAAGTAGCTTATAGAGAAATAACACCTCAGTGTATCAGTACGATTTCCATCAGCAGAGTGTGTGGATAGGCCACACTGAAATAAATCTCACAGAAAACCATCGTCTGAGCACAGCTGCACCTCTGTTCCCCAAAAACATGGGGAGCCTTTTGATGCATGAAAAATCCCAAAGGACCGACCAGCTGTGAAATGTATGGAGGACATCATGGGAGGTAGGACAAGGCTCTGGAGCTGCAGTCCACTGTGGGAGTCTCACACACAGGGGTGAGACTTGATGAGGAGGTCCCTGCACAACGAGGGAAACTGAGTCAACGGGAGGCAGACATTTCCCCCACCACAAGTGCTGGGGACTTAAAGCCCTTTGTTGCAAACAAATATGTTAAAAGGATCAAAACATAACCATTACCTCCCTCATTCCCCAGTACATCTTCATTTTTTGACTGTATCTCAGCCTTTGGGGAATGCCCGCTGAAATTAGTGCCCACATATTTTGTAAGGAGCAGGTAAAGGAGCTTCCACCTACAGGAGGAACCGCACCGCTACCGAGGCTGCGGACACATTCTGACTGCAGGCGCTTGCTTATTTGCTCTGCTGCCAAAAATATCAATTGGATACTACACTTGCTATTGATCCAAAGGAAGATTTTGTTGTTGTTGTTGTTGTAAAAAATGTGAATGCATTATGCTATGTCATGTAAAGCTATAAAGCAAAATAAAAGGTACAGGAGGAAAAGCAGCAGAACAGAATGACAGCAACAATAGTGCTGCAGATTTTCCAGCCTGTAATGGCACATTTTGGCAGATGGACAAAAACCATGACATATCTAAGAGTGTCTGAGTCTGGAGATGATTCAGCTCCTCTCTGCTGTGCCTTGGTGGGATTGACTGCGATGACTCACACAGCTCCATCAGCCTGGCTGCTATCACTATTTGCAACACCTTAATTGAGAAATAAGCATACCTGGAGCTGCACAGGGTGTTCAAGGAAGAGTCTGAGGATGGGTTTCACTGTCTTCCCAACTCCTTATCCAGCTTGAGCTGCTACACACAAGTCAATGAGCTGTAAAGTGCTGAGTAGGCTCTGAGAGCCCCTTGCTCTCCCCATCTCTCTTTGCCTCTCGAGGGGAAATCTCTCCTGGGTGCACAGTGGGCCCATGACTATGGGGCAAGAGACCTCACACACACATGATGCAGATGAGGTACCCACAAAGCAATGAAAGGTGTGTGATTGTGTGGGAATGGGCTTTTGGAGGCTGGGCTCCTGCTCTCCCTGCTCGCTGGCACATCTCTTTTCTTGAGGGTGGGCAATGCCTCTCTGATCAGCCTTTAGTGTGTTTTGCATTGACAGATGCCTTGTGCTGAGATGAAGGCTATGAAAAGCCAAGTTTCTGCACACTTGTAAGGCTGTTCCTGGCCAGTCATGAGCCAACCTCTCACAGTTTTGGTTGTATTTCTCTGACACACACAACTGTGCCTCCTCATGTCAAATTTAGCAGAACTACCTAAGATGCTTAGGAGCGAGCTCTGATTTTCATGTATCTGTTTTCAGCTCAAAGTTGTAGCTTTATGCCAGAGATCGAGCTTCTCTTTCCTTGGAAACAGCAGAGAAACAGTGATTCCCATGGCATCTTGGTATCTGATAGTCACCAAATGGGAAGACTTCCCAGCTGGATGCTCACTCTCATGCAGAGGATACAACCCTTAACTGTGGAACTGTGTGCTCTTGCACTCTTTGTGATCATAGCAGCCTGTAGCACTGTTTTTCTGTCTACACACTTAGCAACATGTCCTGGGCAAAGGTTCTTAGTCTGCTACCTAGCTGGAAAAGGAATCAGGTTCAGGATTGAGCGGTCCCAGGAGGACCCAACAGTTTATTCTGTCTTTTCTTCAGACTTCCCACATGGTGAATATTTTGTGTTTATGGAGTCCTTGCAGGGACATATAATTACAGAAGCAAATCACTCTTTTGGCATGGCAAGAAATACAGTGATGTGGGTAAAAGACACTATAGCTCATATTCCTGACTTCTTTTCCTTGTGGTGCTCTTAAATCTTCCTTCTCCTTAAAGCAGGGCTTTCTGAGTCTGGGATGCCCCACAGGAATTCTTGGCTTCTCCTGTGAAACATAGAGCCTTTCCTTCTCTAACATAAAGCCAGTTTCCTTTTTCCTTAGCTGTAACACTGTTCCCCCTGGCAAATCCATTTTTTTTCCTCTGAACCTGTGAACCTTTCCATCCATTTTTCAGAGAAATGCAAACAATCACGAGGACATCTGGCTATATTTGTAATATGTGCATGGATAAACTTAGAGAAAACAGTGTAATAAGTTACTCACTGAATGGAAAATAAGTCTAAACCCTCACCAGCTTACATCTAGCATAAGTATCAATCAGTGTCCTTCAGTGGATCTGCTCCAACGTACCCCAAATGTGGATGCAAGCCAAAATCTGAACAGCAACAAACAGCCCATTATCAATCCATTAGTCCTCACTGACTGAACTATACACATAAAATCTTGTTTTACATGCACACTCCTGCCATTCCCCAGCAGAGATAATGAGATTACATGTGCCATATCACTCAGCCTAGAAACTTGTCACATTCTAATGAGTTCCTTCTCTCTGCCCACAGACACAAACAAAATACCTGCTTTTACTATTTCTACATAAGAGGTAGCCAGCAGCCAGAAGCTTGCTCGTGAAAACACCAGCACCCACTGCAGCACGCAGCTAGCACACATGTGGTGATTCATTGCTAGTTTTGTCTGTTACTTTGCATCACACAGAAAGCAGAATAGCTGCAGTTATCATCTACACCTGACCCATGGTACCAGTGTGCATGTTCTTAGCCCACAGTAAATGTGAAATATCCAGCGCAGTTTGACTGCTTTAGCTGGTGGACAGCCACTGCTGAACCTTGCTAATATCACAGTGCATCTGAAGGAAACAATGTTTCCCTACTTGGAAAAACACTTATTTCAGAAAAGGCTTTTTGAGAGGGACTTTTCTTCCCCACACTATCATTCTCTCCTACCAAATAGTGGATCCACTGGTGGTTCACCCAGAGAACTCCACGCTGAACCCATCCCTTGGGGCCGTATCAATGGGACAGTGCCATGTGGGCAAAATTTTCCTGCCTGTTGCACAGTGCTACTGCAATGCTACAGTGTGCAGTGTTTCATTTCAGTGCATCCAAGTGGAGTGTAAGTGGTACATATGCCTTGTGCTGGTTCTCTGATTTGTGAAAAAGGAAAAAGGCACCTTTGTAAAAGTCACTGGGCTAAAATTCTGCTCTGAGATGTCACTGTGCAAATGACATCCTTTGTTTTAGTGGGGAAAGCCCTGCTATAAATAAAAGAAGAATCTAGCTTCTCAGTTTCACTTTTTGATGTTGGATAGGTCTACATTTTGCTGAAGAACTGGTAAGGTAAAAATATGTACAAAGGGATGGCCAATTTATGCCCTAGGTTTTAAAGCAGAATAGCTCATTGATCTTGTCTGGTAGCTTTGCTTAAAATTCAGTGGTACAGTATGGCTTAGAGCCTGAAGAGATGAGTGAGGATCTGTATAGCTTGCGTGAGCTGAGGAGAAAAAGGAAAAAAAAATCTCCCATTACTGTATAGAGTGGTTGTCTTTTCAATTATGGATGAAAAGATGAGTATGACCCTGAGGGGCTGGATTCAGACAGAATACAAGGGGGGAAGAGCCCTAAAAACAAGCAAAATCTTTACTAAGAGATGATTAAAAGGGAACATAAATGTCTGGAAGTGTTTTGAAGAAGGAAGCGCCATGGAGAGGGAGAAAATTATTGTGGTGGACATGGAGTAATGGTATTAAATTAACAAAAGGAAAAGGTCTGTTGAATATCAATAAAATCCTTTCTGTTTTCCTGTGGCATCATCTCCCAAGGGAAGTTGCAGGAGCCCCATCATTTTAGTCCTGGCAAATGACTTGGGACAAACCACAAGAAAGTGTGGTTTAAGGCACATTACTGTGATGTTCAGGGATGGAATTACTGACCTAGTAACTTATTTCTGTCCCCCTCTTCTCTGGGAATCTACAGCATTAAAGAAAATAAAACAAAAGACAACCATGGTGGAGGATAGCTCCTGTTTATACACGAGTGGCAGTGCTACAGCAGCAGAAAGAAGCACAAAGGCGCGTCCAAACAGATCAAAAGGACTGATGATGGCTGCTAGCACGTGGGGGAGGGAGATACACAGAATAACTAAATTTCATGAGGAGTGAGAATGGGGTGGGTGAATGGGCTTGCCAAAGGTAGCTAGCGCCCACGGACAGGCACTACCAGAGCTACATAAAGGTATTTGTGCCCTTGCAAGTTTTCTTCTGCAAGGGACTGCTTTCAGTCACTCTGTGTTTCTGTCATAAGGAGATGCAGCCCTAGTAATTAATAAAGCAAGCAGTTGTTGCAGAATATGCTCGGAGTTTTCCCTGGAGATTAGTCCACTTGGAGGTCTCATTCCCTTCAACAGGATGGAAATCTGAACTCCCCATTTTTAGTCTAGCACCAGGCAGGGTAGGAGGTGCCACTCACACCTTCCCAAGCCATTTGTTCACATCTCCCATCTCTTGGCAGGAGTAGCTGAAACACGGAAGTAACTGGTGCTACTGGGGAATCCAGCTGCTTGGAAAAGCCAAGTGGAAAAGTGAAGGGGGAAAAGGGATCTGGAAAATTGGATCAGTGTAGGAAAAAGCATGGAACTTTATCCTGGAAGTGAAAGGATGGAGCTCCACTGTGGTAAGAATGAGAAGAGTTTATAACAGCTTCCTTTGAAATGTTACAGGAAGGTGTGTGTGTGCTTGGTAATACTGATGTCTATTTTGCATCTATATCTTAATTACCCATTAAGGGTCTGTCCCAGTTTCAACTGGGATAGCGTTAATCGTCCTCCTAGTAGCTGCTATAGTGCTGTGTTTTGGATTGAGCATGAGAATAATGCGATAACACACAGATGTTTTAGTTGTTGCTAAGCAGTGCTTATACTAAATCAAGGACTTTTCAGCTTCCCATGCTCTGCCAGAAAGGAAGTGCACAAGAAGCTGGGAGGGAGCACAGCCAGGACAGCTGACCCAGACTGGCCAAAGGGCTATGCCATACCATATGACATCATGCTCAGCATATAAGGTGGGGGGGGAGTTGACCAGGGGGCAGCAATTGCTGCTCAGGGACTGGCTAGGTATCGGTTGGTAGGTGGTGAGCAGTTGCATCACTTGTTTTTCCTGGGTTTTGTTTCTCTCTCTCTTTTTGTTGTTTCCCTTTTCATTATAATTTTTTTAAAAAATATTATTATTTTATTTTATTTTGTTTCAATCATTAACTGTTCTTATCTCAACCAACAAGTTTTCTTACTTTTACTCTTCTGATTCTCTCCCCCTTCCCACTGGGGCAGGAGGGTGAGCAAGCGGTTGTGTGGTGTGTGGTTGCTGGCTGGGATTAAACCATGATAGTGTCTCAAACATACTTTGAAGCATTTGTTGGCTAAGCCATACAGCACCCTGGTGCAATAGAGTCTCACCTTTTCCAGGTGCTGGGAATGCCCAAAACAAAAGCGGCTGCATCATTCGAGTGAGGCCATGTGTCAGATCTGGAATCACAAATGCCACTCCTGAGCTCCCAGCTGTTGCTCAAAGCCCTTGTCTGGTCTTACATCCCTGTTTACGAATGAGCTCTATGATTATGCACACACTTAAACTCCTTAGCCAGCAGGATGTAACCACCTGCTTAAAATTAAGCATGGGCTCTGAAGGGTTTCTTGAACAGACTATCTAACTACAAAATGGCACAAGATATTCCACCAAGTTAGCTCAATAATTATTTTAAAGAAATAAAAAAATCCTTTTGAAATGGAGTCCCTCAGCATGAAATTAGAAAGACCTGGGAGCTGGTTGGGTTTTGAAAGGAAGAACTGATAGGAATCTGACCATTTTGTTTTGCTGAAAATTCAGGTGAACCCTTTGTCACTGCACAGAATCACTTGTCTGCAAGAACGGGGGTCAGAAAAGGCACTAAGGGAAAATGCAACTGAACGACAGAGCTTCTCTGCTTTCCTGGGAAGAACCTTAAATATAAACATAAATTGCCATAGAAGTGTGACCAATAGCTGAAGAATAACTCCACTCTACAAAAGCAAGAAGTCATACATTGTTTTAAAAGTAAAATAAAATAAAATAGGCATAAGGCAAATTGCCTCTCATCAGGACAGCTGAGAAAACTAATTTAATTTCTGTAATATAAGACAACAATGATTATTAAATCTCATGAAAATAAATTCAACCACCTTAAGAGCAGGCTATAAATGCTAAGTATACCGTGTCAAAAATTAACATATGAACTTCAAATCTGTGTAGCAATTCAAAATCTGATTTAACAAACTGCTGTTATTAAAGTCAATTGGAGAGCATTCCACTATAAAAACAAACGAAATCTTAACTCTACATGAAATAAATAATTTTTTCAAAGCCTAAGCAGAATGCATTAACTTAACATGCAATGATCTAAATTATGTATTAAACTCAATTATTTTTATTACTACTTTTCAATTAAGGAGACATGATTAACTCCATTCTTATTAGACTCTCAGTTCTGATCCTACCTGCATCTCAATTTTGGTATCTTCTTGGGGAGAAATTGTTCACAGAGCTATTGTAATCAAGTCTATCCTCTGGAGTTCTAACAAGAGACAGCACAAAAGTCTGTTGTGAAGAACAAAACAGCACTGTGGTTTAGCAGGCATATCAGAGAAGTGGTGCTTTCCATCACCTTTGACAGCATTTTTAATGGAAGAGTAAGACTACTAAGGTTCAAGAAGTTATACAGTTCTTACCCAGGTTAATCCTCTGGCTATATTTTTGAAATTACCACTTTGTTTTTATGCTGTGTCTTCCTTAACATTCACCAAAGATCTGAAACAGTTTAAAATGCAGAAGCTACTTCTAACATGACATGGACTCTGAATCAGACTCACTTGCCCCAGTAAATGAGATCTCATCGACATTAGCATTTGCAGTCATTGAACTAATTCAATGAGTTAACGCAATAAGTTATTTAAAAAATATTATTTTCTTATAACACCATATTTGTGCATATAGAAATCAAAATTAATTGCTCTGATTTCAGAATCATTTATTTCTGTATGTTTTTCATCGTAAATTGTTCATCATTCTTCACATATTCCTTTTTCTAGTGTAATTTCTTACAGCTTGAAGTTACATCTTCAGCATTTATAAATATATTTTCTGATGCTAGTAAAATGTGAAAGTTCCTTGGGAACATGGTTTTAGTCCTAGAGAGTCATGAAAGGAGACTTCACTAGCACAGTGCATCTCAAGGGTTTTTGCTATAATTGAAAACCAGGCTTAGAAAATTTTTGAAATATGTGGTCTGCACATCCTGAAAAACAAATACAAAAGTTAGAAATGTTAGTCAGATCTCCTTTTCACTAGGGAATCTTCCCTGGATTCCTAGAAAAAGCTTTGAACTTTTGCTTGAATGAGGACTACTGGATTTGACTCACTATCTCCTTCACACACAGAGCTCCTATTTGTAAATCAAGAACACTAGCACTGATACAAAATGCAAGCCTTCGTAGACTGAGTGTTGTGTTCATATTCCATGCTTATCTTCTTGGAAGAACTCACATGATATTGTGTCTGTCCCTCAGCAAAAGCTTTTTGTTTATTCATTTGATGAATTTCTTTGAGTTTAAAGAAAGAAATTAATTTTACTTATTCCTCTATGTGATCATTAGAAAAGCTTTTAATGAACACAGTAAAACCCAACTAATTATCACAATGGCATTTAACTCTAAATAAAATTGACAGGAAGCAAGAATATGATACATATAATTTTGCACATTTTATTAAAACACATCTATCACTTTTTTTCTCCTAAAGTAACCTGATCATATTATTCTATGATAATTTAGCTAATATTTTTTCTGTGAGTTTAATATTTAAGTGGCTTTTACTGATATTAAAGTCATAATGCATTTTATGGAAATTACCTTGCATTCTAATTACTTTTCTTGGTGAGGAATGGTAAATAGAATTATCTCGTTACGCTTGTTGTAGATGAAAGCAAAGAAATATTTAATGACAAGAGACCACTAACAGAAAAAATTCTATATTCACGTGTTTTTTTCCAATTAGTCCATTTTGCCATCAATTCAGAGATGCGCAATTCCCAGAACCACTAGCAGGAACCAGGCATGTATACAAACAACAGGAAGGCTCTGAATGGCAAGTTGGATGCTTTTAACATCAGTAGTTCTCTTTTTTCTATGGTCTACCTTTCCTCTCCTCCAGGCTGAGGAGAGTTGAGAGTAAGACAATGTGCTACCTCAAGAAAGCAAGAAACACAAACAACTGTGTCCTTGAGCCCAAGCTGCCCCATGCTTTTAGTAAATTAAGCCACGGTTAGAAAGCTATAAATTGTATCTACAAAAACGGTGAGGTCAAGGCCTGGGTAAAAGTTAACCTCTTGGCTTGTCCTCTTTTTCCAGCTCTTTATATGAAATATACTTACTGACTGGAAAAATTGAGGAATTAATTGCTGAGAAATCAAATTTTCATGCCAGCTCTGCTCTCGGTTACTCTACTGAAGTCCAGTCGAGGTCATGGACAAAACTGGATTAGTGTATCTGAAAAAAAGATGGAAAATTTTTTTATGAACCTTTATAAGGTGTGCTTCAGGACTAGTGCCATCTGAATGGGGCCACTTTGGGTAAGTCATCTTTTGGGGGATATGAGACGGAGTCTATCTCCAGAGAAATCATGCTTCACTGGCCACTGTGCATCTGGACATCTCTCTGAAAATCAAAATGCTCCATGGCTCTTACTTAGTTTGTATGACTTTGTAACATCCAGAGAGCTGCCACCAGAGCGGCAAAATGGAAAGTGACACAGCAGAGTATGAAGCAAAATTAGGCAGAAAGGAAGAAATAAGTGAATATTAGCAAGAACAAATGAGATTTCAGGTACCAGTGTTTTTCTGTAAGGTTCCACAAATTTGTCTGGCTTTGATTTTATTTGACAGCATATGAATTTTTCCTGAGAACTTTCTTTTGCACTGGTGCTGGGGTTTCCTTGCACCCACAAAGATCTACATGCATGGAGACAACACTTGTGCTATAGAGGATATATTTTATGGGTGGTTATAATCTGGGTAGTTCCATCACCAAGTGGCCATGGAAAGTGGACAAAACGATTAGCTCAAAGTGCTTAGCCAGGTATAGACACAGCTCTCCTAACATGACTTTTCTACTCAAGCAATGCTTTCCTTGTAACTAGAGACAGCTTCAAAGCAAAACCCTTGAAAGTGGATGAAGATTTGAACTTCATTAATTAGTGAGCCTCTTGGGGCATGCAGAGATGACATGTCCGTCTTCTTTAGCCTGACTGCCATGTCATGGACGAAGGTACTCCAGGAAATGTCCTTGCCACAAATACTCAGCTGGGTGGGGAGACAGACATTTCTTGCCTGGTGAGTGAGAAGCAGCAAGAGGAACAGGGGTGTCTCCTGTGGAAGAACAGCTCTAAGGCTTTCCTTTAGTCCAAAGAGATAATCACTTTGCTTCTCCACATGCTCTTAATTTCAAGGGTGAGTATTTTCTGTTAGCCTCTCCAAACTCACCTGCAAGACAAATATTATAAGATTATCATTGCTCTCATTGATTTTACTTTCAATCTTCTTGTTATACTAACTTTGGAGTTATAATCATATCAGTCATTAAAAGAAAGTGTATGGAAAATGTAGAGTGAATTTTTAGCTCACACTGAAATTGCAAATTCAGTTTAATTAAAACATTCTGTGACTTTCTGTGTAAATTAAGTAAAATTTTCTATTTAGGGAAAGGATCCTAGAAAGTTCTCTGAATAATGTTTATTTCACAATCTTCTAAGCTTTCTTTCCACTTCAAATGACCTTTAAATGAAATGATTTTTTAAAAAAGTTACGGTTCAGCTCACTTCTTTTTATTTTTTGAACAGCAAGAAAAACAGTTCTTTATTCCCCTGTCATCACTGAAAACTCCACTACAGACTCTAACATGGTAGTCCAATCTACAAATCTATTTATTCCTTTTTAGCCAAAACATCTTCTGCAACATCTACTATAGTTGTACAAACAATAATTACAATAATATTTCACTGTTGTACAAAGGATCAGGTTATCTGTGTGGAATATTTAGAAAGGTCAGTGTCTCATACATAACGAACAGGCAAAAATAAAGCCACCAAAGAATGTCATTAATATTTACTGCAAATGCACTATAACATTCTGAGTTTGCCATGCACATTTCTCCCTGTAATAGAACAAGTTTCTAAAAAGGATTAAATCCTGGTTTGATTTTACTACTGTACATATTACAAATGCATTTAATTTTAAGTGACAAAATAAAATGTAGCATGTGACATCCTAATCTGATGTATAGCAGTTTCACCAGCAATTCCCTATGAGATACATCTTTTTTTGTAAAAATGTCAGCGTTGCCTGAGTTAGCTCAACAGGGCCTTATATTCGAGCAGCACTGCACCTCAGTCCCTTGTCTTAACCAAAGGTTAGCTAAACTGAAGAGATCTCAGCAAGAGGACAAAAGTGAGTTAAAGGAGGATCATTTGTTTTACAAGGCATGGTCTTGCTGTGCTCCAACTTATTTAAACAGACACAGAAGAAAAATGCATGTAGTGCTTTTGAAGGTCCACTGGAAGAATTGCCATTGACTTTTAAAGACTCAGGATGAGCAGTGAGAGAATGAACCTGATGTAGCTGTGTGTCAAAGGCACAGTCTTGTTTTGGAGGTCACCGGGTATCTCGCTGATGGAAAACAAATAAATGAGTAATAACATTAACTGAATGATTGGGTTATGGGCATTATTCTCTCCAGAATCCTTCAGAGGCTTCAATGTGTTGACTTCAGCAAGGCAAAATCCTCTCAGGGCATCATGACCATTACGACCTCTTTTCTCTCAAATTATATTAGTCCTGAATAACAATTATGGAAATTAACTTATTAGTGCAAATTGATACATGATGCTGGGCCAGCAGAATTGACTGTTCTGTATTATTTTATTTATTTATGCTGCACCAGTTATAGTGCAATAAACAGAGACTGACTCTATCATTAATGTAGAGGGATATTTAAGTTATGGATAGACCAACGAATTCATCTGTGTGAGATTTACCTCAGAAATATCAAGGAATATTCTGGTGTTATCTGAAATTTGCTATGGTTGAAAAGCAAAAAAAGAAAGGGCTTCCACAACACAAAGCCCAAGAATTAAGAAATCACATTTGTTCTTTGAGCGTCAAAATGAATTCCTGTTTGTTTAAAATCATTTGTGCCATCTTAAAAGAGCAACATATTTTTTCCTCTCATATTTGTTCACATCTTCCCTCATTCGTCTCTTTTCCATCAAAATGTGAGATGGACAACGGCAAACTGGGGGCAAAAACAAGCACATAAGTCTCGGGGAGAGAAAGCTGAAACAAAACAAGTGCAGGCAGAGATGCAGGGCTGCTGCCTTGAGTCTGCCAGCAGTGCCAGGGAGGTGCCAGGGGCTTTGCTGGCATCTCATGAGGGCCACATGGAGACCTCCCCATGCCGGAGAAGACCAAGGCAAGAGGTGTCCCATCTGCCCAGCCGCAGGGAAACCCCTCGCATCTCCAGGAGGGCAGCAGAAAAAGCTCTGCAAGTGCCAAATCCCACCCCAGCAGACCTCCCATGGCGGAGGAAAGCCCATGTGCCCAAACAACCTTGCCGCATGAGCGTAACCCAAAAATCCAGCAGGAGCACCCACTGACACAAAGGCTGTGGTTAACTCACTGCTGCTTCACCCTCTCCCAGAAAGGCTGGGAGGAAAGTCTGAAGGAGAATTAAGAAGCTTCTGATGAGGCCAGCTGCATTCACATGCAAATTTTTGTCTGCAAGACTTGAGATTAACAGCACTGCCATGGGACTGAAATGACCTGTCCTGAGCCTTGAATAAGGCACCTCAAATCAGCTTTGCCACCGCTCGTGTCATGCTTGCGTGGGAGCCCTTCTAATCTGGCCTGTATCGCCCCAATTAATTTGGGGGCAGCCCCTGAGGCTTAAGCGTGTTTACATCAACTGTCTGACAAATCATCACACATAATGAGGAGAAAAACAAAATTCAAATTATGTTTATATGGGGGGAATGGAAGCTAATTTTCTCAGGAAAAAACAAAGATAATTCTTTCTGCTTCCTTCATGTTACTGCGTGGAAGTACAACAGCAGCAGTTGTAAAGCAAATTTTAATGATATACCTGAATGTCACAGTTAAATCTCTGACAAGTTTTCACAATGGCAGCATTTTGATTGGTTTTTTTTTTGACCTTAGAGATTACAATCAAAAGCTTTCCTTTTTTTTTTTTCACATTTCACACTAAAACCTTCAAACTTTAAAATTAAATCTTATCTGCAAATTAACAAAGCCTGTGTTTCAAAATGAAAAAGGGAGATAATAAATACACAGTGCAAGTAAAAATTTATCTTTAACTTAAAAAAGAATTAATTATCTTTAATTTTCTTGTCTTTGCATATGTCATGGAGTGTTTTGGGGAAAGTCTGTTTGCAGTTTTGCCTGGCTATGGCTAACGATACTTGGCTGCACGCAGCCCCCGCTGGTCATTTCAGACATCAGCAAGAATTTGGGTGCAAAGATGTTCTGTGAATGCTCATTTTCCTCTGGCCATCTGAAAGCTACTTGGGAGGAAGCGAGGGATTTCCAAGAAGGGCTGGCTGTATTAACTTCCCAAGCAACATGTGCAGCTGGAGCAGTGAAAAAGATGGCTTTGCAGCAGAGAACTGGACCCTGCACGCATGCATCAGTGTTAACTCAGAAGTCTCCAGAGCAAAAACAAAGCACAGAAGAGCCAAGCTCTGCTGGTTAGAGCTATGACAGATTTCACAGCCTTAGAGCACAAGGCAAAGAGGCAGAGATGCAATGACTGCTGGCTAGGAAGATACACAGTGGTTTAAAAGATGGGATGTATTGCATAATATAGACATTAAAATGCTCAGAGGTTTGGAAAGTTCCTGGAAAACACTGAGCTGCTGCTCAGTGCTGTGTTTGGGTACTGAGTGCCCCTGGGTGCCCTGTCTTCCACACAGGGCCAGCACATGGACACAGGACCTGCTGGTGCACCTGAGGAAGCACAGGCCACAGAACAGAGAGCGTGGGGAGCAGACTGTAATGCATCAGCAGCAGCTCAGTAAACAACCCTTTTAAAACAGATTCCATGTTTACAATCTGCTCATATGAATACCCAGCACATGGCAACTCTTCTCTTTTTTTCACTTCTATATTTTTGTGCTAAACTCACAGGAGAGTTAGCTTAAAAATTCACCCATTAGCCCCAGAGAGACATTTAAGGTTGATTTCTCATCCTCTCACAGTCCTTCTCAGGGACCTGGAGGCACGAGGAAAAGGCAGGAGCAGAAACCTGCAGCTTGTCTCACAGGGACCCACACCTAACTGGGGCAGGAAAGCCGCTGGTGATTTCTGCTGGCTCGCTGGGCTGCAGGCTGTCAAGCAAGCCTGTTCCTTGCAGCATGCCAGGGGAGGGAGCAGAGCTGCTGAAAGGAGCCCATCAGCACCACTAACTCAGGAATCAAGCAGCTGACTAAAACCAACCAAAATTCCCCTTCTTGCAGAAGAAGGAGGTGTAGAAACTTATTAGCCCCTCTTCCAGCCTCCAGGACCTACTGGGTGCTACGGGGCTGGGTTGCCACCAGGCTTCCCTGTCCCAAAAGCAAGGGTGGGGACAAGTGCCTATGTAAAGCAGCACATAGCAATCCCGCTTGCTTGCTTGAGAGGGGCATGGGAGGGACAGGGAGAAAGGGAAAGCATTTCATACTGTTCCATAGTTGCACAAAGCGGTGCAGTCCTCTGAGCCTTCACACCCAAACAGGGGGATGCAGAAGTGATAGGAGCTCTAAGTATTGCTATTGTGCAGCTCTCAGTTCAGTCTGTTTTGTCAGGGCAAAGGAAAAAAAAAAGGATAATGAAATCTATAGCTCTTCATGGGCACTTAAACCTGAAGCTATCTTGGTGCAGCTTGAATCAGGATAATAGGTGAAACTTTCCTTTCTGAGCCCTTTCTTTTTCTTCTTAAATGGTAGCTTTCAGAATAATTTTAAGCTGTCAGAAAAAAAAAAAAAAACAAAAACAAACAACAAATGTCATGGTTCTTCTTCCTTTCTCAATCCTGATAAATAGATGTGAGTCTGCTGACAAGGAATTCCAGTGAGCTTAGATATCTGTTAAACTTGCACTTCACTTCTGATATCTCAAAGATTTCTGGGCCCTCTCTGATCGTGGGTGGAACTCAGCCAAGTCCCACTAAGAAAAATAGCAACATAAAGTGGAAAGTTTGCCAGGAATTCCTTGTTGAGGCCTTAAGTACAAGACTATTACTATCTTTTCCTCTTCAAAGAGATTTCTTGCAGTTTCATAAAACTTTCAGCCTCATCCACTGAAGTGTGCCTTTCAAAAATCCTTGTTATTGTATAAGTCCATGCCATTACTTTAGTGTTAGTTCAGAGTTTTACAGAGAGATCTATTGCTCTGTGTCCTTCCTTCACCTGCAGAGTCTGATGTCTGTCTATTTTAGCTGTAGCAGTACCACTGCAATTCACCAAAATCTGCGGGAGAAATACCAAATGTGAGAGTACAGTCTAGGTTAAATTTTTAGTCTTATATCATGCAAGTGTTTAGACAAGTATTCAGTTCCTCCAGGACTTCATTCCAGGGCCATATAATACCAAGCGTTACTTTTCCCAACTCTTTCTCTATAACTCTGAATTTTTGAAGATGTGGATTGGGCGTTAGCATGTGCTTCCATAGCAAGTGGGAAGAGTTGGTCTCATTTACTTGGGCTTCTAATCACTGCCCATATATCACCCTTATGGTAGCAACAAAGAAAAGCCTAACTCCTCCTAGGACAGCAAATATGGATTAATTTGGGAGGCAGAGATGATTATACACTTTCCCATTATTGCTGACACCATGTAGCATGTATGCCTGGATCACACAGTGGAGTGATGCGGCTGCAGGGCACCCTTTGCTGTATGGGTGCAGGGGCTGCCCTCCTGAGATGAGGCAAAAGAGTAAAGAAGTTGGAAAATGAGAGTTGTGACCCGAGGACCTGACTCCAGTTAATGGATTTAGTACTAAATGTAAATTATTGCTAACATAAGAAAGTGGAAGACAATTTTAGCTATTAATGAGAACAAGTATGAAGTAATTACTTCTTGTCAGTCTTAATGAGAGACAGCAAAGAATGTGCCAATGGATTACCACTTTATGACCCTGCCTTCACTGGGATGAAGCTCCATGCTGGAGCACAAAAGATAAAACAGGACAAGATGGAAAAACAACCTAAAAATCACTGCTTTGAGGACATCTGTAAAAGCCAAGTGTTTAATAAATTTAAGTTATGCAAATGTTTGGCATTGGCTTTATTTACGCATTTTTAACACATTCAACATGATCTTGATTTGAGGAGGAACAATGAAATTATAGCAAGTAATTTGTTGATAATAAGCTCTGTCTGGTTTTTGTAATTAAAAAAGTGATTAAGAAAGGCTAAGTCATTAATGCTTGAACTGCTGCTGCTGGGATATGTACAGTAACACACAATTTATAAACTTTTGGCAGAGGGATTTATTTACTGGTTCTTTTTCAAGAAACTTCTTTCTTTATGGTATTTATAGAATGTGAGAAATAATAGATCAATATTATGAGCAGAGAAGAGCAATCATTCTGATAAATGCCAGTGGAATTGTAAAACTAGACCCGTTACATAGAGGATATAACTACTGAATCTCACAGCTCAGCTACTTCATCCTTTGCCAGGTTCATTATTCCAAGGGTAGATGGTCAGGTTTGGCAGGTAGCTAGGTAAGCTATGGAGAAGCCACAGCCCCCCATAGCCAAGCCCAATGCTCAAGCTCCTGTCTTCAGTCTCAGAAAATAGGCAGTTTTTCCCAAGTTTTTTGGTTCGTGTATCCACTTTCCAGTTCCGAGCAAATGCAGAAGCACCAGAAGAGAATGGGGCAGGTCTTCTGATATAAACGGAAGCAGAAAATCCAGGACCTCCTTTCATCCCATGTCACAGGAAGGCACAGACTGGTATCTCAACACCCCAACCACAAGAGAGTACTTGAGATAGTATTTAATATTGCATCTAGTGCCTGATCTCAGGTAGGTCTCCAAACTTGTTGAATATTTCGCATTGTTAAGTGGGATGTGTGTACCAGCCTGGGCTGTGAGTCTGCAATGCATCCCCTTCTCTGTCTGTGGCGTGGAAGCCAGCATCCTAAATCAGCTGTAGCAGTTTCAATGCAGAAATATTGATTCAAGAAATTATTTGCACACAGAAGACCACCAGTCTTTGAATTTCATGTCATTTATAACTTGCAGAAAACTCTTTGAAAATTAATTTTTATATTTTATCACAAGTGTCACAAGGTTCACTTTTTCAATTGTTTTACTTTTTATTGCAATGGATGAAATAAGGGGAAAAGTACTACTTTTATAAAGAGTAAACAGCCAGAGTAAACTGGACATCTCTCTATATATAGATGAATAAGTAGATATAGATATTAGATATATTATAGATACTTCTATCATGTAAACATATCTGTCATTATCAATGAAAGCCAAACCATCTTTTTTTTAGAGAGCAAGGATTTTCAGATCTAGTCTAGGTAGAGACGGATTTAGGTTTGAGACTGAATTACGTTGGAACCGATGCTGTAGTTCTCAATACCCACTTTCAGAGCAATTTGGTGTAGAATTTTTCATGAACTGGAGATAAAAAATATTCCCTGCTACAGTGAAATCGATTAAGATCTATCAAACTTCAGGCAAATCACTTTCTGTTTGGTAATGCCACCTAAGAACAGCCAGATGCTTTAAGATTTATTGTTACCCTTGCTGAGCAGCAGCATGGGTCCTAGATTAGTCTTGTAAAAATTATGAAATGATGTCAATAGAGGTCTTATATTTTCCTGCACAAGGATACTACAGGAGATAATGAGAGAATACCAGGAATTAAAGCTTTTCCTTTAGAAAGATTTACAGCTGCTGCTTCATACCATAAGTCAACACTGAATAATTAAAAGACTTGTAGTTAAATGCTAATTTAGTATTGATTGTGTCCTACAGCAAGGGGGCCAGTTCACTGTTCTCACACCATCCTGTGCAAGCTTCATCAGCCAGACAGCGAGAGCGCAATTATCCTAAGTAGCCTTCAGCAATGGAACAGCATCTCCTCCTATCCATTCCTGTGCGCTCCACAGGTGCATTAACAGGAGGATGGAGCAGCCTGTGGGTGAAAAGTGATTATCTTACAAGGTCTTCAGTATCACACATCCCCTCAGACCACTCCATGCTCCAGAAGTGAACGTCAAGTCTATTTCATTTGGGAAAGTGAGGGCAAGGGATACCTCTTCAGTTTTCTTCTTGCTTCTGTGCTTCCTCTCTTCATGGTTCCTGTGATGGACCATTTTGGACTGAGCACCTTTCTCAGGTGTCTCTGTTTGCTGCCTCCAGTGCTTTTCAGAAAAAAGTTCAGAACTGCTGTCTGACTAGAGGAATAAATGAGAAAAGGAGGGCCATGGGTACCTGCTCTCCAGACTACGGACCCGTCTTGCACCTATGCAGTCATGCATATAATCTAGTGAGACTTTCTGAAAGTGGAAGACTTCAGCTTGCTAACACACAGAGAGAACTTATTCATCATTGCACTGATGAACAGGAAAAGACCATGTGTTGTAATATGGCGAAGGTGGCTGTCAAAATTCAGGAAGTCACATTTCTTTCTTTGACACCTTGATGATCCTCCGATTAAATTTCACTGTCCCTTAAGTAGTATAGTGCCACCAATCAATTGATTTTTTTTTTTCTTCCAGGATGTCATATGCCTGCTGCATGCATCATATATCATAGAAATTAGGTCATATTTAATATACTGAATCATAAACATTAGAGATGGAAAATCTCATTAAGTCATCAAATTCATTCCTTTGTCAGTGCAAAAAGGTTCCCATGTAGAATAGAATTTAATTTTTAACATAACATATGTTCAGCCCTCAAATGTTTCTTTTTAGTGGGTATTCCACAGAACCCATTTAGTCCTTGCTATCAGTGATTTTTATGATAATCTGAATTTCCTTTCTGAAACTTTGTTCCACAACTTTTAATTATATCTCTACATTGATCTTCCTGTCTCTAGAAAAGTAGTGTTTGCACGTAATAATCATACACCTTCTTTCCAGCACTGTTCAAAAGATGAAAAGATGGGGCTAAATATGGAAACAATCCTGTAATATCCATTTGCCAAGATCTCCAAATACCCTCCATTTTGTTTTCTGGTAGTGATTTTTTTTCTTCAGAGTTTCAGAAACTGAAATAATCACTTTTAATTTAAAAACCAACTTTTGCTTAAGGGAATTGTTAATGACTTTTCAGTACGTATTATCATGAAAAAAATCTAAACCTATGTTTTCTTATAAAATCTTTCCTTTACTTTTTTTTTAGCTAAGATTTGGAACAAGAACAATTTTCACTTATTTAGCCAAATATGTGGTTTGGACTCTTTCAAACATTACAAATCATTTCTTTTAGTTGTCTTCCAGCTGACCTGATGGTTTTGCATCAGATCAGAAAATCAAATAACTTCAACAGGGGGAAACACTCCATGAAATATTGCTGCTTTTGAGGGACAAAGAGACGGAAGTCTGTCTGGGAGATCCTTTGTGGTTTTGCTTCTCCCAGTGAGTACAAAGCCCAAAGAGAAATTTACTGCCAGAGTCTATTGTGGTGGGTGACATTCTAGGATTTATTTACATTTTAATTATACTACACAAAAATGGAACAGTGCTGAATCACTGGGTGGGACTGGGCATCCCGTAGTTTTTCTGTCACTGAGGAACACCTGGGGATAGGGACAGGAGATGGAGCCACATCTCATAAACCTTATCTCCTTCCATCTGCTCTCTCAGGTAGGCTATTTTCTGATATCATTGGGTACACAGATAACTTAAAACAGCCAGTGGGACAACAACAACAGAAAACACAGATCACAGAATCACAGAATCACAGACAGGTTACAGTTGGAAGGGACCTCTCGAGGTCATCTGGTCTGACCACCCTGCTCAAGCAGGGTCACCTAGAGCAGGCTGCCCAGGACTCTGTTCAGACGACTTTGGAATGAGTCTAAGGTGGGAGACTCCACAACCTCTCTGGGCAACCTGTTCCACTGCTCATCATCACAGTAAAAAAGTATTTCTTGATGCTCAGACGGCACCTCCTGTGTGTCAGTTTGTGCCCTTTATCTCTGTCACTGGGCAGCACTGAAAAGAGCCTGGCTCCATCTTCTTTGCACCCTCCCTTCAGGTATTCGAATACATTGACAAGATCCCCCTGAACCTTCTCTTCTCTAGGGTGAACAGACCTAGCTCTCTCAGCCTTTCCTCATAGGAGAGATGCTCCAGACCTTTAATCATCTTTGGAGCCCTTCTTTTGACTCTCTCCAGTGTGTCCAAGTCTCTTGTACTGAGGAGCCCAGAACTGGACACAGGATGCCTGGCGTGGCCTCACCACTGCTGAATAAAGGGGAAGAACCACCTCCCTTGACCTGCTGACAATGTTTTGCCTAATGCAGCCCAGGATACCATTAGCTGCCTTTATGGCAAAGGCACACTGCTGGTCCATGCTAACTTGGGGTCCATGAGGACCCCCAGGACACTTTCTGCCAAGCTGTTTTCCAGCTGGATTGCCCCCAGCATATTATTGGTGCATGGGGTTGTTTCTCCCCAGGAGCAGAACTTTGCACTTCTCCTTGTTGAACTTCATGACATTCCTGTCAGCCCATTTCTCCAGCCTGCCTAGGTCCCCTTGCATGGCAACATGACCCTCTGGTGTATCAGCCACTCCTCCCAGCTTTGTGTCATTTGCAAACTTGGTGAGGGTACACTGATGAATGTAGATAAGGTTTTTGGGTTTTACAGAGTATTTGGAGTATAAATAATGTGGCCAGAGAGGATGGCCTATTTATGAATTTTGATAAAATAGATCACTTTCTCTTAAGGCTTCACACCACCTTATTAGAACCTTTGGCTACGAGCCAAAGGGCAATTTCTGACTAGTTTCACTAATTTTCCCACTTGCAGCAGTGTCACCATCCTGCCTGACCTTTCAAATCAATTCATCTTGAGATACATTATTGACTAATTTCCTGAAATTCAGGTGAAATGTGCCCATTTTTAACCTTGGTCCTTCCTTACATACTGAAATTACCTTATCCTCTGGTACTAACATTGCCATTAGTAAGCAATCAAAATTCTTCTCCAAAGGCTTTTCGATTTTATTTGCTCTTTCCACACTGATTTCAGTGATGTATTTCATCTAATCCTGGTGCTTTGTCAACTTTTTAATAGTACTGAGAGCTTTAATTGCCTTATTATCTTCTCTACTGCAGTGAGGTTTTTTTCTTTAGCATTTCTATTCCCCTCAAGGAAAACATGGACTCTGGGATATTACAAGTCCTCCATTTCCTGGGATGAAGAAATCGCTCACACCCTTAAGGATATCTACTTCATCTCTCAGCAACATTTAATCTATCATGGCCCCTCTTTATCTTCTTAATAAATTTGCTTCTCAGGCAGTAAAGGCTTCATCATCACAGCAGCGTCCTGTTGCTTGGTGTCCTTTTCTTCTTTTGTGTAGTGAGGAGAGCTAAGATCTCAGGGCTAAAAAAGCAGCAAGCATTTTGGGTCAGGACTCTAGTCTAAGGCAGATGGCACTCAGCTAGGAGAAATGAACCCTGGGCTCTGCTGCTTGTTTTTCATGGAAGGGTTGAGATAAGAGGAAACCTGCCCAGCCCGGAGGATTTGACACTATAGCAAGCTGAAGTGCCTGTCAGCCTTTCCGTGGATGGATGGCAGTGGGGATCTGGGCAAAAAGTTGCCTTGTTTCCCAAGCCCAGACTCTTTTGCAGAAAGCTTAGATTCAGGTGCCTCATTATGTTGTCCTCCAAAGCATAGGCACAAAATGGGTTTGGGTGACAGGCAACAGTAGAGTTACTTCATTGCTGGTGCTCTGGATTATTGTCTTTGCTGTAGCCTGTCTCATTTTAGACGGCAAGCGGCTCCCCTGGCTCTTCCCCTCATGCGCCCATTACTGGGATCAGTGGCAGGGCCCCAGCTATCATTGTCCTATTGCCTCCCAACTGCATGCCCTGCCATGCCTTTGCTCTGGCTTTGTCAAAACTGAATGAGCTTAGGGTGATTACCAGACACTGTGAAGAGACTGCAGACAGGGAACTAGAGGACTAGCATGTGAGAAATTCAGGATTAAAATCTTCTACTATCTTGCAAACGGATGTTGTTTTATTCACCTGGCTTTCTCATCATGTACTCCAGATTACACACTTGCTCTCTGTGTCACCTGTAGACAGCTCTGCTGAACTGAGAATAAAGAGATGAATAACATCACCGCCTGAACATAGCCATGAAAATCATACATGAAAGAAAAAACATATTCCTGCTCAGAGCTATATTAACTGGAACTTTTATGTTATTTATGTTTTGCCTCAGATACACACATATACCAGCAGAAAAAAATCTAGCACTTACAGTAAATCTACGGCACTCGTTGTAAGCTCGGAAAAAAAGTGGTGATTGATTTGCTTGTCTGAGTTATTTAGAAAGAGCTGAAAGCTGGAGGGCTGTTAGTTTCTGCTAAAGTGAGTACTTTTCCCCCTGAATAAAAACATTTAATTTAAGGGCTCTCAGTGTTTGTGCACGTATTCATGTTTCAAACGCAGGAATTAAATGTCAGCAGAGCCAGACCTTCAGCTACATTTGATGGCAATACTGAAGTCAGTACGGCCACATTGATTTATGCTACCTGAGGAACTGACCCAGAGTTGTTACTTTCCATTGGATGTCACATAAGAGCTATAAACGGATTTCTGAGTGCAAAGAAAAGAAAATGCAGCATGGAGAATGACTTGAAACCAGAAGCTGTGTCTGAAAAGAATGCTCTGCTCTGTTGCAAATACACCAATCTTCATCAGATGCGTCCAGTGAAAATGATGTTATCTGGGCATCTAACGTCCCCTGTGTTCCAACTGGAAGCTGAAAAAGATCCTATCAATTCAAAGATCAGGCTTGTCTTTGCAAATTGTTCTCTTCCCGCTGTTACAAGTGATGTTACAAGATTGCAACAGCAAGAAGAATTTCCATTTTTTCGACAATAGCTTTACTGTGGGTTGCAGAAGAGCAGTTTCTGTGCATTGCCCTGCAGCTACCATATCTAGGGCTGAATAAGTTATTCAATTACTTTCCATTTTTTCAGTAGCTTTTCTGTGCAATGGACAACCAATACAAGTACTGTGACAGGGAAGAGACTATGGGTGAAACCAGCAAGTTAAAAACCTAAAAACATCCCATGCTGCGAAGCATTTTGATCCTTAAACTAGATTTAAGGCTTATAGTTGAAATCTAGGTTGGAATCAATGGATTTGCATGGATTCTAGCAGAGCCCCTGTGGCTTGTAGCGGCAGGGGATTTGGTCTAGCTTGACTTGGTGAATTGCAAGTTTTCTAGTAAAACGCTGAGAAGATTTGACCATCTCATTTTGCAGTGGCACTAAATAACCCAATAAGCTTTGTTTGCCTTTCTGTCTCCACTAAATCTGCAAACAGTTTAAACCTGACTTTTCATTCTTATATAACCTCAGTTAGATGGAAAGGGTCCTGCTTGCATGCTCAGGTTAAATCCAAATTGAAACACCAGGGTGGAAATACTATATCTCAATTTCTGATGAATTGTTTTACTGCTTACAAATAACCTTCTTTACTAACATAGCCCTTTCTTCTGGATTAGTAAACTGTTCCACAGAATAATGCAGACTGGCGGGAAGCATCTTTCTCACATGGACGTAGGTGCACCATAGTTAAGGCAGAGAATTTTCTGAACCTGTGCTGCCGCTTCAGAGGAGACAGGCTTTGGTTATTCACCCCTGCACATACATAGTCTGCTGTGCAATCTGTTATCAGTTTTGTTTCCTGTGGTAAATAATGAACAATATACTTCAGTAGATATTTCCAAATAAACAGTAATTCATGCTGAAATGCATAAAACTTCTGGGATTAACAAATAGTTCCAGAGATATCCTAGAGGTATCTGAATATATGTAAGTAATATGACCAGCAAGCAGTGATTTAAAGCAAACCCAATTCAGTGGAAAATTTTCACAAACCAGCATTTTATTTGACCAGTTGTGATCCTCATCCAGTGCCCAGAGCTACTCAGTACCATAGCTTCAAACTGAAGGCAGTCCTTTTGCCACTGCTCACTGATGCTATGTCCCTCTAATAGGCAGGTGAACTGATAGCTGGGAACCAAGAAGATTAGAACTCAACCCACTTTAATATACGAAACACATCACCTCCAGGAATTGCGCATGGGATTTAACTTGCTCTTTGAAAGACACAATTCATGTCTAATCTACAGCTTGAAAACATGCTCACTGTCATGGCATGTGAGTGCTTTAACAGGTTGACTCTGTGTGTCTTGAAATTTCAGTAAGCCCAGCTGATCGGATCAGCGTGTTCACAGGCAGCAAGCAGCAACGTGTTATGAAACTCAAGATTCCTTATCATCCTTCATGGGGATTACTTTTAAGGCACCAAGAATCACATAAAGGGGTAGTAACACTTGTGAACAGACAGAAAACATGCTTACTGCTTCAGATGAGGGTGTAATGGTTAATGAGAGAGGCAATGACATCCACTCAAGACTTTCCATCTTTTCAATGATGTGCCACAATACAAAGGGCATTGCAGATGTCAGCTGATAAGGGAAGCGTAAGTAGAACTGACATAGTATTAGAGGGAGAGAACAGAGAAATTGGCTGGGCTGTCATATTCTGATGAGATAAACCACCAGAGTTTCCTTTTCTCAGACACCTATTCCACAAGTGCATGGCAGGTATAGCTCACAACATCCCACAGTCAGAAGCATGGGCAGAAAGGGGGTTTGTGTTTTGAAATTTTCTGGATTTTTGGTTTTGTAAAATATCAGGAGAAATGAGGAACTGGATGCAAAAATTTAAATTTCTGGATTAAATATTTTTGTGTGAATTTTAGCCACAAATTTTTCTGGTCATTGAAATATTGAAATCACAAAAAATTTAGCAAAGCATTCTTCTTCTCCATTTGGAGGGCAGGATTCAATTACGTATCTGTTTGGCTTTTCCGACTGGACAAAAAGGGAGAGTGTCGCTATGATTAGATATACGTCTATATATATGACAAAACAGTTAATCATAAATAAGACAGTTAATAACTGGAAAGGTGAACTTTTATATGATGCCAGTAATACAACTGTATGCCAGCAAATTCAAAGTAAAGAATAGATTGCTCTCCATGTTATGCAAATCAAAAAATTGTGTGTCCTGCCTACCTGCACAACATGGCAATGTCCGTAAAACAGGGACAATACAAGTTCCCATCTGGGAACCAGTAGTTCTGATGTAAAGCCAGTAGGTGGGAAGTTCAGAATACAAACAAAATAAGGCAGTTGTTCATGAAACATATAGTTAATAGAAGAAGCTCTTGTCACAGGACATCATGGATGCTGAAAGTTCAAGGGAGACTGGACAGAAGTCTCCAGAAGACATATCCCTTGCGACTTGCTAGATGCACAGAATCTACCTCCGACTCGGAAAGACTCTGAGCTGCAGGGGCTGCAGGTTAGGAGGAATTACTAGGGGAAACATTAACCAGTTTTCCTATGTTCTTCTGTTCTCCTCTAGGCCTACTGGGACTGCTGGACCTTCAGTCTGGCTTAGAAGAGACACTTTTACTCAATTTCTCATGTAATGCCCATTAGCCACATTAATAATCACCTTAAACCTTCTAGTCGTCTAGAACACACAAAGAGGTTAAAGAGAGCCATGATGTTTCTGAGCTATCTTTAATTCAGATACCAGATGTTCCTGCTTGCTTTGGGATCATTATCCTGTTACTCCAAATTATTCACTCAGTTTTCTACTGTGCACCTAATACAAGCCACAAAATTCAGGATGTAGAAACAGGATTCATGAAAACACAGTCATGATAGCTTTATGGGTAGTTTATTGTGTTTTGAAGTCTTGAACTTAGAATGGATGGTTCACTCCACCAGAAAAATTCAACAAATATTCAACAATATGAGGCAACTATGCAACAGGATTGCACTCTTATCTCAATCACAGCCAAAGCAGCCTGTAAGAGCAATTTTCCAGTGAAGGGTAAGGGTAGGAGAATGGGAACATCTCTCCTCCCTTGTAAAAGGGGCAGAAGAGCTTCTGAAGACTCCAATTTTGTAAGGAGCTCTGTTCTTAATTCCCATCTAGAAGAAAGTGTGACAGGATTTGTCATCTGTCAGGCACAGCTGTCCCAGAAAGTTAATCCAATGTGTCAAAAACCTGGGTGTCGTGGTTTAACCCCAGCTGGCAACTAAGCACCATGCAACCGCTCGCTCACTGCCCCCACCCCAGTAGGATGGGGGAGAGAATTGGATGGGTGAAAGTCAGAAAACTCGTGGGTTGAGACAAGAACAGTTTAACAATTGAAGTAAAATAAAATAGAATAGTAGTAGTAATAATAATATAATAATACAATAATAATACACAAAGCAACTGATACACGATACAATTGCTCACCACCCACCGACCGATACCCAGCCTGTTCCTGAGCAGCGATCGCTGCCCCCCCAGCCAACTCCCCCAGTTTATATACTGAGCATGATGTCATACGGTATGGCATAGCCCTTTGGCCGGTCTGGGTCAGCTGTCCTGGCTGTGCCCCCTCCCAGCTTCTTGTGCACCTGGCAGAGCATGGGAAGCTGAAAAGCCCTTGACTAGTGTAAACTCTACTCAGCAAGAACCAAAATATCAGTGTGTTATCAACATTATTCTCATCCTAAATCCAAAACACAACACTCTACTAGCTACTAAGAAGAAAATTAACTATCCCAACTGAAACCAGGACACTGGGAAAAAGCAGTCTTGAGGCCAAAATGGACTAGTTCTGCTCTCCTTCTGTTTTTCTCTCTCTTGTGTTTGAATATATGATACCATCCTGCATGATGTGCCCCACTGAAGTCATACATGTAGAAAACAATGTGTTTAGCAGACTAATCTCAAGCTGCCTGTTATCTTCTCATATACAGTGCAGCTCACATTACCATTCTTTTTAAATGTCCCACTTATTCAGTGCTGAATTACAGCTGGACAATTAATCCTGGCTAAACTAAATAGCATAGTTACACACACTGCAGTCTGTCTGTCACAGGTCGTCATTATGATATTAATGACCATCTGTAAGGAAAGTACATGGGCAGGGTATTATTAGTGCAAGCAGTTTAGCTACTATGCTTTTTGTCAACATGAATGCAGTTTAAATTAAACCGCAGTTGGCTACAGCTGAAGAAGCCTTTACTTAGCCTGCAATGAGCAGATTCCAGTTTTCTCACAAAATCCATTCCTTCAGTAACTACTCACAAGACAATTGTGGAGTTGCAAAGACTCTGTGCCTACATCTTCTGTTTCTGCACTGTTGTTTGGAAAAACTCACCAGGTTCCAGATCAGCCTCTTTTTTTCTGTTTCCTGAGAGTGAAATATGATTTTTGCTTTTGTGTAAATCAGAGTTCTGCCTGTTGTACTTAGGTTATGTCGATTTGAATGAAAACATATCACCATTTAATTTTTTTTCTCTTCTGAAGCAAAGGTGGTGTTTTCTTTTTAAGCTGAAATACTGATTACCAGAATACAGTAGTCCCACAGCAGTGTGCATTAGTCGTCCACTGTGCAGCTTTGCAGCCAAGGGAAGACATAAGACTGTTTTAGAGTCAGTCTCTAGGGATCCAGTGCTCCAATTCATTCTGCTGTTTGTGTCTCAGAAATCCTCCAGAGTGCAATACAATGACCATTGAAGCCAACTGGCATTGAACTGTGTCATAAATCCAAATCTCATGATTAACAGGGTTTAAAAGTCCCTCAACAGGGGAAAACTGTGGATGTTTCTGCTGCAGCGGCAAAAAGGTCTAACAAGAGCCATGGCTGTATGTACAGGAGGAGAGACATAGGAGGAAGGAGGTGGTTTCACCTCTGCCTCTGGCACTGGTCAGGCTAATACCAAAAGACAAGGTATAGTTCTGGCATCCATGGTTTAAAGATAACACTGGAAAATCAGAGTGGGCACGGGTAGAACCAGGGCAATTACTTAAGGGTGGATACAGCAATGATGCACTACTACAGCAAATATAGTGTCTTCACTGCATCAGGACAAAACTGGATGCCTTTGCTGAACATAGGATTTAGCAGAGGTACATGAGGAGTATCTGGGATCTGTATAGGTGTGAGACCAGTTTTGTCCTCATGGCTTTAAGCTCTGTGAATCTGACAGGTGTGACAGCCGTACTACAGGATTCAGAAGCAATAAACCTATTTTCCCAGCTTTCTGAGCGAACAATATTCTGATTGAATCCAAGCGTGCTGGCTTGCACAGAAGCGATGAGACAGCTTATTTCAGTTACAGGAGTATTGCCATGAAGTGAATTTGGCTAGGTTGTTAACAGGCCTCTGGGGTGCTTGCTAGAACGTCATAACATCATAAGGAACTTTTTTTTTTTTAAAAAAAAAGGTATGCTGGACACAGCATACATTTTATTGGATTTTTCAGCATGATGTAATTTAAAGACTGTAGGCCAATCTTAGCTGTCTCTTTCTTTGGACTTCTTTCCATTTTGATCTTATACTACTTTTTCCTTTTTTTTTTTTCTTTTCCATTCCCAGTCTGTTTATTTTGATTGATGTTGATATGGAGAGATTATACCAGCTTATACTTGTCTTGTTTCTTGCCTTAGCATCCAATTCTGGCCATTCCTGGAAACATTATTGGGCTGGGTGGATTTTCACTTTGACTTGCTATGGGTGTTCCTGTGCTGTCATATTGTTGGCATATGCAGTACAGAGTTTCCAAAGCCCCCAAAACATCGAGGATTCCTGTGTTTCTTTACACAAACACACTTTGAAAACTTTCTCTCTGTTACCTCGAAGACTTTTTCTTTACCACTCCTATGTTAAGCACACAAGACAGTAAGCACAATAGGCAAAATATTGCCTGTGTAATTGCTATATAAAAAGTTCATAATTTACATTCAAAATCTAAATATTTGTTGATATTTACTAAATGAAGAATTAAACCTAGCCAAAATATTTTCATAAAGAAGGCAGGGGGAAAGTATGAGTCTTCTCATTATGAAATTTCTTTATTCTCTGACCAGCTGGCTGGAATTTTTGGAAAGAACACACAGATTATTTCTGGTATTTGACCAGCACTGCCACATATTAGAGACACTTAAAAAGTAGACCCAGCGGGAGAGCTGTTAGAAAGCTTCCAGAATAAATGTCCACTGGATTTCTGGCCAACTGCTCAATTTGACCACAATCAAATCCCTTCTTATTTGCTGTTGCTGAACATGTGTGCCACGAGTCTGTTTGCTTGGCATTATTGCTCTGGAATACTTAGTCTCTAAGCAATAATAATGTTTGCCTTCACATGTGGAAACATATTAATAATTGAAGTAGAGCATAACCTGGTTATTATGTTAGGTCCTTACCTTGCGTTGTTTACTCTTCTTGTATCTAAAAGTCTGAGTTGTCTAATTGCGCAGCAGTGAGTGCTGTTCTCAAGTAATCAGATACATACTCTAAATAATTAACAGGAAATAGCTTGTGATAGGTTTGTAGAGGAAACATAGACTGGTACTTGTGCATATGGCAATGTATAACAGTACATTAACAGAAATCAGGACTTGCTCTGATAGGCATTTTGGCTGTCATCTGGCTTTTAAGTAACATCCCATTCTCCCTAATTTGAGAATAGCTACTTTTGCTCTAGGCTGCTCATGACAAATCTCTTACACTGGAATAGGAAGGGAGGTGAGGGTGCGATGTTTGATGTTTCCTCTCTTGGTAAGTACAAATGCCTTGAGATCTCCAGGTCCAAAGCACTCTGCTGAACGGAATAGGCCATCTCCTTTCAGTGCTTGGGGAATTCAGCTAAAATAACATTTTTTCTAGAATTTGCACCACCATGCTACTGCCCTGAGTATCTCTGGGGAGAGTGAATTTACCCCCTTCTCTATTCTGTTCTGGATTATATAGCTTTGCAAAATAAGGTCTACCTCTTTCAATCTCCTTTCATAAAATATGTTCTCCTTTACCCGATCCATTCAGTGCATCCAGTCCTGAAATCCAGTCTTCAGACTGAGTTCTTGTCGGTGCCTTGCACAATGGTGCTCATGCTTCCTCCTTAATGTTGGGAATATCCTAATGGATACTGTCTATTATTTCAGCTGCTCTTCTTTGTCTGTGCAGAACACATTAATGACTCATTAAAGAATGATTTTTTTCTTCTGAACCCTCTGAACTTTTTCCTCTTGTTGTGTCCAGCTCATCAGCTCTCCCATCAGATCTCTCATCAGTCTCCATATGCATGACATGCATTTTGGCTATGAAACAACATTCCATTTTTAACATTTTTCATACTACTACAAGTCTTTGTTTGTTTTCTGATGTCTTAGTGATGCCTCTCAACCCTGTGTCATCAGCAAAGACTCCCACTTTCAGAGCCACACCACCTAGTGAAAAGTGGTCCCAAGACCTATCCTTGTGGAGCTTCACTAATAACTTCCTCTAATCCCTTGCCATCTCCCCTTCAGTTAGTTCCTCAGTAATTAAAAGTTTTGCTTTCATCTCCAGCTTGCTCAGTTTAACTAGTAATTTCCCAGGCACTAGGTTGAGGGGACATTTCTTCCTAAAGAAAAAACAACTGTCTCACTGAGAGAAAAGCCTGAGTTTGATACAATCTCCTTTCAATAAGATTTTTTTCTGTTTCATTTTTCTTTCCCGCAGAATTTGTTCTAAAACATTGGACGTACTTGATCAGAATATATGACCTCTAGTTGCTAGATTGCCCCTTTCCTTTTTCTCTCTCTCTTTTTACTTATAGGGACTCACAATCATAACCATATGTTAATTACAAGTTTTGAACTTTGTTCTTAAAATGTCATATTCTGGTTCTCTGAGTTCCAGCATGGGAGAGCACTCAGCTCACCCAAATTCCATCTCCAGACATTGTAGTTTCCATTAGCTCAGCCACGTCTCTTTAGAAAGTCTAACTTCCCTTAATAAAATGATAGAGCTGGAAGGGAAGGTTCATCACCTAATGTCCCTAGCATAATCATCTATACCTACATAACTTAACTCTTAATTGTCCAACCTTTCCTATAAACGTTGTTCTGAAAATTCAATAACATCATCAGGAAATTTATTCCAGAGTTTTTCTATCCTTACCATTAAAGTTTCCCTTGTGTCTAACACAAATTTTCCTTGTCTATAATTTAAACTCATTAGTTCCTGTTCCAGCCCTCATGGACATGGAAAGCAGACCATATCTTATCTGTAACAGCCTTTTGTCTGCTTAAGGGCTATCATGCACCCCTCTGGGACCTTTTCAGTAGCATAAATAGTCCCAGTTCTCTGACTTACACAAAACTGGTCATATTAGTTTAGATCCTGACCACTCTTACTGCTGCCTTTTAGACAGCATCTTTTTCAGAGCACTGTGCAGAGCAAAAATCTCACAGAATCTTTCTTAGTGCTGAGTCAAATATATGAATTGCTTGATGTTCTTTCCCACAGCACTCCTGCCTGAACTAGAAATGACATCACTGACTCATGTCCACCTTTTGATCTTCTATAACCCCAGGGTCTTTGTCCATAAAATTGCTTCCTAGCCTATTGCCACCCAGCTCAGATAAGTGCAGTTTATTCCTGCTGAAATATTATTTGCTTTGCTTTTTCTCCCTAACAAACTTCATTCCCTTCAGCTTCCTGTTAATTTTCAGAATGTTCCTTCAATAGACAAGCTCATTTCGAATTTTCAATGAGCTTGTAGTCCCTCCTTGCTCCATATCCTCTGCAAATTTAATAAACATACTTCCTATTCCATCATTCCCGTTAATGAAAATATTGAATAAATGCAGACTTCGGACAGACTCCTGCAGAATGTCACTCAATACACCCTTCCATTTGGATAATGAACCATTGATAAGTACTCGGTAAGTATAGATTTCCAATCACTTTTTCACCCCTCTCATGCCAGTTTTATCAAGATAGCGTTTGCCTAGCTTGCTAATGAGAACGTCATGTCAGATAGTGTCAAAAGCCTTATTAAGGTCAAATACGCTTACTGCTTCTCCCTCATTCACACAACCCTTAATCTGGTCAAAGAAGAAAGTTAGATGGATTTGACACAGTTTGCTCATGACAGATATATAGCATCTGCTGCTTATCCACTTTTATCTTCCAGGGGACAGCGTGTTACAGTTGTTTTCTAAAAATCAAAATGAAGATGGGTGGCCTAAGTCCTTCACAGGATTTCAATTTTTTTCTCTCTTAATAACCTGAAATCCTCTTGCTCCACTTTTTTTTACACACTTATCCATGGCTGCTACTGTTTTGTGAATTCAGTGCACTTTTTATTGCCTACTTTCTCATTTATTTTATCACTTGATTGAAAAGATAAGGCAGAGTATTTATTTGGTTCAAAGCTCTTTATTGTATTTCCTCTCTGCCATGGAAAATATTTTGATATTTTTAATGACTTCTGTATTTCCCTTCTGTTCTGTGAGGTTTTATTATCCCTGGCTTTATAGAGAAAACAAAGGGCGACAGGAATTGTACAACAGGGGCCAGGTTCTCCAACACAGTGGTCTTCCTCTGCTTGTGCAAGCATCCACTGTGCACGGGAATGACCTGCTTATCTATGGAGCAGAGCATGCACTGTGCACTCTGTGCACGTGCCAGTACTGCTTCCTTACCCCTGAAAGACACTGAAAAACAACTGCACGTAACTTTGCAAGGCCAAACTAAGGGCAGGCTGCAAGTGTGGATGCAGCAATGAGCTCTGCCCACCTCTTAATGGGACAGGGATTCATAAACTCGCCTGCTGGTCCTCAAGCTGTGTCTGCTACTCTGTGGGTTGGTGCAACTTTTGCTGGGTGTTAGCCCTTCTAATGAAATTCTGGCAATAATGAAATCCATGGAAAAATATAAATTTTTGGCCTTAAAACCAGGATTTCAGCTTCAGGAATGGCTTGCCCCTTCAGTAGGTTTTCTAACATACCCTGGAAGTGAAGAATCAATGTTCCTTTCTTTCACTGTTTTCCTGCTTTTAGCTGTTGGGTTTTTTTCCCTGTTGAAGTTACTGCAGCTTTCTGAACTCTGAGCTTACAAAGCTTCTGTTTGTCAGCACAGAGGGCCTGCTAGCAGGATCACTTTCTAAGCTCCCCACTCTCTTATTAAGCTAATCCATGTACATTAGTTGTATTTCGGAGTGTTCAGATTTCCTGAAAGTGGTTTATTACACCATTTAAATACTTTTATTCATTATTAAAGGTCAGATAAAATCAATCAAAACAAATCAATGTGCATTTTAAAAACTGTGTTAATGTGACACGGCTATGGCAACAGAGATTGAGAGACCCCTAGTTTCAGGGATAAATTAAAATAGATATAGAAAAATAAATAACTGCTGTAATTGTGAAGACTAAGAACTGAGCTGATGCATCAAAAAGAAGGAAAAGGGGTTTAGGGCTGGGTCTGCAGCTGATGTAATTCTAGGGGGTGATGCTGATTTTAAACCAAATGAGAACTGGTCCAGAACCATTAATTGAACAGCATAATTAATTTCTGTAGGCTTATCTTTTGGGGTTTTTCCCTCTCATAGAATTCCTCTAACCATTCCCAAGCAGTGTTATCCACAGTATATGCATCTCTTAGCTGAAGCCTAGCTCCGTACTGAATATGCGGTGTGAAAAATGACTGAACATATTCATAAACTTTCTTGCCTCCAACCTCTTCTCCCCATCCCATTGACACGTTTGCTTGGTTTCAGATCATCACATTACCTCGCAATCTTGCTCGCTATTACCTGTTTAAAATTCAGACATTAAATATATTATAGACCACAGCAGCACTCTTGCACAGCTCTTCCCTAAGTCAAGACAGAGAAGAGCATGTTGGAAGCTGAACAGAGGGAAAAGAAATGGTCTGTCAGCTGAACTTTCCTGCTCTTTGCAAACTCTAAGGAAACTTGGGTGAGGCAGCTCAACAATTCAGTGGCATCTCAAAAATGCAAGGTCTTGCTGCAGTTTTTTCCTGCTTCTTTCCCTGTCTACTTAAGAGGCGGAACAAGCCTTTAATTGCCAAAGTGGTGACGAATTTCAATACTTTGGCCAGAATTTCAGGGGCAAGTGACAAGCTAAACATTAACCTTTCAACATGTGTCAGTGTCTTTATGATTTCTTGCTTTTTTTAACACCCAGCTAATCACACTCATCCCTGTTTATATATTACAGAGGATGTGAATGTATCTGGGGCTTTTTTTCACACTCCCTCCAAGGTCAGAATATACCTCCATTTTATCTCTTCAAAGGGAAAGAAATCTATTTTGTGCAGAAGTTTGAGAGAAATTAAACCCCACATTTTTCCTATTATATTTCCAAATTCCAGCTGGATGAGTTTCACCTGAAGTATCCAACAGGAGTGTAGCTGCACCAGTCTGGAGCAGCATTCAGCTCAGCATCCAAGGATAGCAGCCCAGTGATGTAAGAGAGGGCTGATCAAACCACTTGGAATGAGATGTTTTCCTGGATCCTCCTGTTCATTTTTAGAAGCCAAAGCAACTTCAGCACTTTAAGGAGCTGTTAGAAAATCTGGGAAAACCTACTTCTGTATTTATTGCCTTTTACATTTACAAGATCTACTTAGGACTAGGACCAGAAATGCTGATGTGTTGATGAGAAGCTACTCTAAATTTTGGTTGTGATTAGCAGAAGATTTGCCAGAAATCTCATTAACAGACCCCTCTTTTGTCAATTTTACAGCCCAATTGCAGTGGCTTCAGAGCCTTGGATACGCATCACTGTCTGAACTTGCAGATGATTTTCCCAACCAAGTCCCTGTCTTTTAAGATTTGCTCATTAATCAAGGCCACCTTAAATCCTTCAAGTGATAATATTCAATAGCAGTCTGAGTAAAATTTAACAGCTTAGTGGTTTTGGCGGTAGCAAATATTCTATTTACTTCTTAAAGTGAGCATTTCTGTGTTAAAAATCCTTATAAGTGTAAGGAATGAAAAAAGATGCATCCTGGAACGAAACTAATAGCATTATGTACATTTGATCTGGTGACAGCTCGGAAGGCTTTGTGAGCAGCAGGGCTGCATGGCAAAGCCAGGACGATTTCCACAGTCTTTTCTCAGAAAAAAAAACTTCTGCTGTGTCTCAGGAGGAAGGAAGGTCTGGTGGATATGGTACTGGATGGGGTGTCAGGAGACCAGGCTCTTCCTGCATGACCTTTTGGCTGCTCACTTAATCTCCCCATACACAATTAATAGGCCCATCACTGGGGATAGCAGTCTTCCTATCTCTTTCCCTCTCATCACATCTGTCACGTTTGTTTTACTCTTTGGGTGATAAATTTTCTCCCTGGAAGTGCCCTTTTATAATCTCCTTCTACAACCCTCCAAGCCCGGATTCAGGCTGCTTTAAAAAATAGATAAGACTGCTGGGTCTGAGCACTGAAGATGAATCATAGAATCATAGAATGTCCTGAGTTGGAAGGGACCCACAAGGATCATTGAGTCCAACTCCTGTCCCTGCATAGGACAACTCCAAAATTCACACTCTATGTCTGAGGGCGTTGTCCAAATGCTTCTTGAATATTGTTAGGCTTGGCACCATGACTACCTCCCAGGGGAGCCTGTTCCAGTGCTCCACCATCCTTTCGGTGAAGAATCTTTTCCTAATATCCAACCTAAACCTCCCCGGCATATCTTCCTGCCATTCCCTCAGGTTCTATTATTGGTCGTCAGGACGAAGAGATCAGCGCCTGCGCCTCCTCTTCCCCTTGTGAGGAAGCTGTAGACCGCGATGAGATCTCCCCTCAGTCTACTCTTCTCCAGGCTGAACAGACCAAGTGACTTCAGCCACTCCTCATACGGCTTCCCCTCTAAACCCTTCACCATCTTGGTGGCTCTCCTTGGACACTCTCAAGTAGCTTTGTGTCCTTTTTGTACTGTGGTGCCCAGAATTGCACACAGTACTCAAGATGAGGCTGCACCAGTGCAGAGTAGAGCGGGACAATCACCTCCCTCGACCAGCTAACGATACAGTGCTTGATGCACCCCAGGACATGGTTGGCCCTCCTGGCTGCCAGGGTACGCTGCTGGCTCATGTTCAACTTGCTGTCAATCAGAGCCCCCAGATCCCTCTCCACGGGGCTGCTCTCCAGCCTCTCATTCCCCAGTCTGTATGTACATCCAGGGTTGCCATGTCCCAGGTGCAAAATCCGGCACTTGCCCTTGTTAAACTTCATACAGTTGGTGATTGCCCAGGTCTCTAATTGTCCAGATCTCTCTGCAGGGCCTCTCTGCTCTCAAGAGTGTCAACAGCTCCTCCCAGTTTTGTGTCATTGGCAAACTTAGATAGCAATCCTTCAAGTCCTGCATCCAAGTAATTTATGAAGACATTAAAGAGCACTGGCCCCAAGATGGATCCCTGCGGAACCCTGCTAGTGACTGGTCACCACCTGGATGTAACTCCATTTACTATAACCCTTTGAGCCCGACCCATCAGCCAATTGCTCATCCATTGCAATATGTGGTTATCCAGCTGTATGCTGGACATTTTGTCCAGGAAGATACTGTGAGAGACAGTATTGAAAGCTTTGCTGAAATCCAAAAAGATTACATCGACTGGCTTCCCTTGGTCAACTAGGTGGGTAACCTTGTCATAGAAAGAAATTAAGTTTGTTAGGTAGGACTTTCCCCTTGTGAACCCATGCTGGCTGGGACCAACGACTGCGTTGTCTTTCAGGTGTTTTTCAATAACTCCCAGAATAATCTTCTCCATAATTTTGCCAGGAAAAGAGGTGAGACTGACAGGCCTGTAGTTACCAGGGTCATCCTTGTTGCCCTTCTTGAAGATTAGGACAACGTTTGCCAGCTTCCAGTCAACTGAGACCTCTCCAGATTCCCAAGAGCATTGAAAAATCATTGAGAGAGGTCTCGCTGTGACATCAGCCAGCTCTTAAGTACCCTCAGATGAATCCCATCGGGCCCCATTGACTTACAAGGATCCAGCTGGAGCAGCAAATCCGGCAGAAGTTTGGGGTTGGTTGGGAGTTTATCATTCTCACAGTCATGGTTCTCTAGCCCAGGGCTCTGGGGGTCCCAGAGCCCATCATTGCTGTTGAAGACCAAGGCAAAGAAAGCATTAAATATCTCTGCTTTGTCTATGTCCCTGTTTGTGAGGTGACCATGCTCATCAAGTAATGGGCCAATGTTCTTTCTGGCTTGCCTTTTGCTATTAACATATTTTATAAAGCCCTTTTTATTGTCCCTGACAGTACTGGTCAGCTTCAGCTCTAGTTGAGCTTTGGCCATGCGAATTTCCTTCTTACAGTGGCGAACAGCATCTCTGTAGTCCTCCCATGTTGCCTGACCTTGCTTCCACTGGCCATACATTTTCTTTTTTCACCTTAGTTCTAGAAGATCCCTACTCAGTCAAGCCGGCCTTCTGCCTCACCTGCTTGACTTCTGACATTTTGGAATTGCCTGCTCCTGTGATCTTAGGAGGTGGTCCTTAAAAAGTGACCAGCACTGATGGACCCCAGCACCGTCAAAAGCTTTTTCCCAGGGGACCTCACTAAGTAGTTCCCTGAGCAGCCTGAAGTCAGCTCTCCTCATATGCAGAGTTGAGGTCTTGCTGGCAGTTTTCCTCCTGTTACCATAGATTTTAAACTTGACTGCTTTGTGGTGACTGTGGCCAAGGCAGCCACCAATCACCACTTCACCCACAAGACCCTCTCTGTTAATAAGCAACAAATCAAGGAAGGCAACTTTCCTGACTGGTTCCCTTAGTACCTGTACCAAGAATTTATCATCCAGATGGTTTAGGAATCTTCTGAACCTGTTTGTATCAGCTGTGTGGTATTCCCATTTGACATCTGGCAAGTTGAAGTCCCCCATAAGGACAAGGGCAGATGACTTAGAAGCATCCCTTAGTTCCTTAAAGAATAACTCATCAATGTTGTCATCCTGGCTGTGTGGCCTATAGTAGACTCCCACAACGACATCCGCTTTTTTTGTCTGTCCCTTAATCGTTACTCAGAGGCTCTCAACTGTGCCATCGTCCACTGCTGGCTCCATGCATTCCAGCCCCTCCACTACATATAATGCCACACACCCCCGTCTCATCTGCCCTGCCTTTCCCTCCTGAAGAGCCTGTAACCATCCATCATGGCACACCAGTCACAGGACTCATCCCACCAGGTTTCACTTATGCCTATGATGTCATATCTCTGGGACTGGGCCAAGGCATCTAGCTCCTCTTGCTTGTTCCTCAGGCTGCATGCATTTGTGTAGAAATACTTCAAGTGCAGTTCACTTGCACATTACCTCGTGGAGTAGTCTGAGGAATCTCACTAGCACACAGCTCCTCAAACTTTGGCATGCCATCCCGTTGCTCGTCACTGACTAGACTGGTATTGTCCCTTTCCCCCTTCCAATCTACTTAAAAGCTCTATCAATCAGCCCTGCTAGCTCCTGAGCAAAACCCCCTTTCCCCTTCTGAGAAAGGTGCATCCCATCGGATGTCAGTAGACCTGGTTACGAAGTTCTGCCTCAGAAAGTTGTGCATCTGGACCACGCATGCAGCGATGTGCTGGAAATGTAGTGATTTTGTAGCCACAGCAGAATAGGTCCTGGGAGGGAGCAAAAATCTGGGGGGCAAAGTGAGAATGTGAGTAAGTGTGGGGGACACAGTCCCACTTTCCACTCTTCTCTGTGGCTCTAGTTTTTACCCCTTTAATCCCCTTACCCTGGGCAGCTACCTATATTGACAATACCATGAGCTGGCTCTGGCTGATACAGCTCCTAAGCATTTGCTGTTTTCAGAAGTCTGCAGCTCCCTTTGCTAATGGAAAGCAAACCAACCCCTGAAATTACTACAATGGGTGGGGTTTTCCCCTCTCCTTTCCATCTTCAACTATCCTAAAATAGCCATCTCATTTTTGGTCATCAGTTCTTCAAGGGGAAATTATGTTAGTGAATGGAAAACTTTTTTTAATGCCAAGTTTTAACAATTATTTTGTCAGGTTCCAAATCTCTGGAAAATAGGGTTTCCTAATGGAAACAGACCCTCCTCTTGCCCAGATAACACTGTCACTGTAGCTAATATCATGTGTCTTGTGATACTGACTGTCAGCCTAAATTGATTACCCAGGATGTTCCCCCCACATCCTGCTGTAAGATGTCACTGCTCATATTTATAACTGGCCTCTATCTACATACCAGCAGACTGCACATGCAAAGCTTTGGCCTCACTCTCTTCATAAATGTTTATTGAAGAAAGAGAAAAATATGGTATTCAACATTTCTTCCCCCCTCCCATCATTTCTATCGTGAAAAAAATTTACTAGCATCATAAAATAATTTGTATATTTGAAAACTAATTGTAGGTTTCTGAACTTTACCTTAGCTCCACACTACGATGTTATACAGGTATACATTTATGACCTGGATAGATTTAATCAAAATGATAAAAAAAATAAGCTGTATTCAAGTGTCAGTTGCTACTTAACACACAGGCTTATATTTCTTGTAAAGGTTGTTTTCTTGAACACTAGAGAGATGAAAGATTGAAATCCTTAGTTCTAGGAATTGCATTTTTTATGTTTCCTGGAGATGTCTCCCCGAGGACCCAGAACATGATGACATACTTTGGTAAGGAAATAAAAGGCTGTCTACTTAATAAGCATGCTGCCCTTTCATATTTTAAGATGTCTAAACAGTATTTGCATTTCCCCAGTCTGATAAAACTTCTGACAAACATCTCAAGCCATCAGGTAAATAAGAGAAGTGAGTGTTCCCTTACTTCATGAGAAAGGTGTTTTTTGATGTTTAAAGTACCGTGTTCCATTTAAGGAGATCATTATGGCAATGCTGGACAGACTTAATGAATGTTTTACTTTGATCCTTGAGATTTGATGTCAGGAATATCAGATCTCGAGAAAAGCAGCCGGATTTGGATCTGTATTCATCACATGTTTGTAAAAGGAATGGAGGATGAATAGCTGTGCCTTTGAAGGAGGGGAGCTGAAGAAGAAAAAGATTCATATTTTAACTAGCAGCCCTTTGGTAAAACACGAGCACACTTTAATGGAACAGATATGGCCATTCCAACTGCCATGTTCCACCTCTGCCTGGCCCAGCAGATGGATCTGCATTGACTTGGATCAGGCTTCAGAAGCAAAATTCACCTCAGCTCAAATGTACAAACTTTGTGCATCTCACAGGCTCCCTTTCCCATGCAGTTTGTTTTACTGCTTGGAGAGGTTTAAGTACAGAGGCCAGATATTTCTCCTGCTTTGGAAAGTCATTTATACAGCTGAGGTGCACTGAGATCTTTTAATATTTTGACAAAGAAGCTGAATGGTTCAACATGAGATATTTTCCTGTTCTTTCATTAGTGTGTGAAGCTGAATGAATAGGAGTGGGGTGGACTATGAAAGGAGTCTGAGCATACCTGTCGTAAGATTCTAAGCTGATTTATTTCCAAGGAAAGTCTAAAATTTTCAGTCATTTCAGATGTGGTGCATTGTCTCACAAGTAACTCGATAATTAAGGTTGCTTAGATGGTTTTACTACCTTTTGTGCCTAGTCAAACCAAATCACTTATAATTTTTCTACATGTATGGAAAAATATTTTTTTAAACTTTACAGCTGGAGAGCAAGGAGCTCTCATTAAAAATTGAAATATTTTTTTATATTTCACAAAGAAACTGTAATGCCCAAGAAATTGAAGCTTTAAGAAAATTATTATTCTAGTGTCTTTTTATGTTGATTGCTGAAATAGTCTAGCTTCACAAAAATCTACTCACAAAAGAAAGCCAGCCCTTAAATTACTGTTAGCAATGTATAAAGACTTTCATCCTAACCTATTTTAACAGGAAGGTCTCAAAAGCAAGCAGTCACTGAAGTTGATAATAGCAGTTAATTACTTTGAATGGAAGAAAATATATTCCTATTGTGAAGAGGATCACCTCTGGAATATGGGCAAACAGGTGGGAGAAATGATGTTTTTTCTGGAGGTTGCCTTTGCCATCTTTGGGTACTTTTGCTACCAAATTTGTATGTCTTCCAGATGTAGGGGCTTTAGGGGCCTTTTTTCAATGCTTTTATTTTAATCTTCTCTCTTAGGATCAGGGGGAGAGGGTGCATTGCCTTCTCTCTGCTGGCTCTGAAAACTGCTCAAGATGTTGTGGGAAGGACTGAGCAGCGCATAGAGGAAAATGAGGTGAGGTGAGGTTTTGTAAAAGGGGGTGAAACATGAGAAGGAGAAAAAAGAAGAGCAAACAGAAAAGGAACATAGTTGCTGAAGAGTGAAACAAAATTTAAATTGTGAAAAACATGATATCAGAATTACTTTTCTCTCTATGAAATAAGAAAGACATATAGTAAGAAGGAGCAATAGCTGACTTTCCCCTTGCACTGAAAAAGCCTATGTAATGTTTTCAGTGCTAGCTATCTGATTTCTGTGTTCTCTACATTGTGAAGTAGGTGTAGTTATTGATTTAACTGTGCAGTTGAACAGCTTGGTAGATAAAACATTCAGACCTCTTGAACTTTCTCAGGTCCTTATCTTCAGGAACGCTCCATCAGAAATTTTGTCAGTTCTTGGGGAAAGAAGCAGATGTACAAACAAACGTATGTTGATTTATTTGCGAAGGATGATTCAGTTGTGATCATAGCAAAGCCTGAAAATGGCAGAGTCAGTGCTCATAACTGAAGGTATGTTTCCATAATAAGATATGCCATACTATTTGTACTCCATCCAGCTGGCCCATTGGAGCACAGTATTTTATGTAATTATTGCATAAATTTTAAAAGATAAAACATGTAAATGAACCTGAGTGGTAGTAATAGATGATTTTAATTACCCAGACACAGAAAAGATTGCATTAAGTAGAGGAAATATATTTCTAAATCTGGAATGAGAGTGCTTTCTAATTCAATCTGGACATCAGCTGACAGGCAAAGAAGCAAGGCTGTGTTTGAATGTAACTTGGAGAGGAGGTTGACGAAATAATGTTAGATAAGAATTTGGGCTTCAGTATATTAACTAGGGTCACAAATACACTACAGAGGGAAATAAAATGACAATCATCAAAGCAACAGAGAGAAGCAAAAGGGAGGACGCCAACAATCAGCTTCAAAATAGCAAACTGGGATACCATGTAAGGCATTAAAGAGAAAGATGATAGAAACCAAGAGGGTTAAAATTGAACACTGAATGCTGGGTGATATCTAGACTTGATAAATGGCTTGCCTTACACCTGGTTGTATTCTCATTTGTCAGAGGCTGGGCAAATAACCGCTTCTTCAAATGTAAGATGAAACTCTTGCGTGCTGCCTGGAGCTCATAGATCTACTGACCACTGAAGGCAGAAAAGAAGTCCACAAATTTTTGTGACAATCCATAAAGACTGACATCCCTCCACTTCTTCTGTGTTTGCAGTTAGACTCCTACTTGGACGAGCTCTTCAGATTCCCTCTCAGTGCTCAGGGCTTGGTTCAAATGTATTTATTTTCCCATGCCTGCCCCTTTTTCCTTGTTTGTGTTCTCTGCACATTTCAGCAGTACAGGTGCTACAGAGCAGTAACAATATAAAACTTATTAACTATTTGTGGATACAGGATCCAGACCTGAAAGGGAACATGTAGGATGCCAAGACCAAACTTCTGTAGTCAGATGCAAGTGTGTGATAGATGCTTATACACTGGAAGGGTTTACAGAATATCTGTATCTTATGCTGTCCTATCCCCTAAGCCACCAAGCTCTCTTCAGCACCCTCTGACAAGTGAAAAATACATGGAAAGAGTCCAAAAGCTATATAAACTGTAGTGTGCCGTAGAAAGAGAGAGGGAGAGATCCCAGAGGTTGTGAATATCACTGAACAGGTAATATTCCCAGGTGACCCCAAGAAGTCCCATTTCCTGAAAATGAGCCTCATGAGAAGGACCCCTGGTTCTCATGCCATGCTTCATATGACTGCAGATCTGTAAAGATCACCACCTCCAATTCAAAATTTTCTTGATATTTAAGCTATGTGCCTGTTTGATGTGATATAATACTCAAGCTGTGATTTGCTTGCTGTTTCTACTGATCTTATCAGCTGCTCCAAAGTCACATGTAGGCTTAGCTGTGAATAATCTCGCTACCAGTTGCGGAAGCATGGAGGGGATTCATAAGAGGAAGATTAGCTGGAACAGAAAACCTTAGATCAGGGGGATTATTGTAGCCTTCTGCTCACCAGCAACTTCCTGATATGACCACACATTTATAACCTGAGCAACACCACCATCTATGTGAACAATGCTGGCCAGGCATTTGGAATGGTGCAGCCCTGCACTTTGCTGCATGGTCCTTCCCCATCACATGCTTGGGGAGCCAGTCCCATACTAAGCAGCCTCTCTCCCATTCTCTCCTCCTTGACCACTTTTGGGCAAACCTTGCCTTCATGGTGATTGTTACCTGCATGCAGCCATAATATATAATAATATGATGTTCTGCATGTTGAACATTTGTACCATTAATGGTCTGGAAAAAGACTGGCCTAGCTGGTTTCCTCTCTTGCTGCTTGATGGGGAGGTTAAGAGTGATCTTTGGATCCACACTTGTTTCTTCAGAAGCTCTTGATCAACCTCCAAGGTGTACCTGAATTTTGAGATTGAGTTCAGAGCAGAGGTGATGCATGGATCTGGCTCTGGATTATTACAGTGGCTGAAACCCATGCCTCAGGGATTGTTTTTATTATTTAATTTATTATTCAGCTACAACCTGAATTTTGTCTGAAATTCAGTCCCTAATTGGGATTTGGCTTTGAGAAGAGGCAGAAGCTGAAGGAAGCAAAAAGTTAGTCCAACCCTAAGGCCCAAGGTCTGCTCAAAAGATGGAGACCTGAAGAAGGTTTACCAGGATTGTTGACATGAACACATGAAACAAAAATGCCAAGGGAATTAAAGAAAAACACCCTTATTTCTCTGTCCCAAGAAAGCTGAAGTAAACAGCAAGGTAATGAGGCTATCTAGCTATTAAAGAGCATGACTGGGAAGTTAGTGACAGCTGGGTTCATAGAATCATAGAAAGGTTTGGGTTGGAAGGGACCTTAAAGATCATCTAGTTCCAATCCCCCTGCCATGGGCAGGGACACCTTCCACTAGACCAGGTTGCTCAAAGACCCGTCCAGCCTGGTCTTGAACACTTCCAGAGATGGCACATCCACAACTTCTCCAGGCAACCTGTTCCAGTGCCTCACCACCCTCAAAGTGAAGAATTTCTTCCTTATATCTAATCTAAATCTACCCTCTTTCAGTTGAAAGCCATTACCCCTTGTCCTATCACTATGCACCCTTGTAAAAAGTCCCTCGCCAGCTTTCTTGTAGGCCCACTTCAGGTACTGGAAGGCTGCTATAAGGTCTCCCTGGAGCCTTCTTTTCTCCTGGCTGAACAATCCCAACTCTCTCAGCCTGCCTTTGTAGGAGAGGTGCTCCATCGCACTGATCATCTTCATGGCCACCTCTGGACTCACTCCAACAGGTCCATGTCCTTCTTATGTTGGGGGCCCCAGAGCTGAACACAGTACTTCAGCTGGGGTCTCACAAGAGCTGACTAGAGAGGGAGAATCACCTCCCTCGGCCTGCTGGTCACACTTCTTTTGATGCAGCCCAGGATACGGTTGGCTTTGTGGGCTGCAAGCGCATGTTGCTGGGTCATGTTGAATTTCTCATCAACCAACACCCTCAAGTCCTTCTCCTCAGGGCTGTTCTTGATCCATTCTCTGCCCAGCTTGTATTTGTACTTGGGATTGCCCTGACCCATGTGCAGGACCTTGCACTTGGCTTTGTCGAACTTCATGAGGTTTGCGCAGGCCCACCTCTCAAGCCTGTCAAGGGTTGATAATGTTGCTGACAGTCTGAATGATTTCTTTCCTTTGGCATTCACAAAAGGAGCTGAAGGTCACATTTCTGTGACTAGGATACATTTTCCTGGGGAAAAGTGAAATGTTAAAAGGCTTTATGATTACACCAGAACAGATAGGCAATTAGAAGTATTAAAAGGTGACAGGCAGCAGGTCCTTATGAATTATATCTCAGAATTCAGAATTCAACAAGAAGTGATAATGGAAATAACAAAAACCTTTTGCTGCTGAATTTCTATAGGTCACCATAGACAAGAGCAGAGGGTAGGAAGAACAGCAAAAGGCAGATGGCAGGGTTAAATGCAACAATACTGAGTAAGAATTAACTGGGAGAAGTAAAGAGGCAAGCCAGGTCTGTGTTTGGCTTGAGCAGAAGGTGTAGGAAATGCTGTTCAGGGATGAAGGCAGCAAAGCATCTGGTGATTTTGGGCCTGTAATGAAAAGATCTAGGAATGGCTGTCAAAAGAGAGAGGAAAATGTAGCAGCTGGGGAAGCAGTGAAGAGGGGTCAAACCAAGGAATGGCTTAAATTTTCCTGTCCTACACATTCAGCTCGGTCCCAAGACAGCCTGCCACTGAAAGAACATCACAACATTTCCAAAGTTCAGCCAAAGTAATAAAGTTAATCCCTATCTTCTTCTTGCCATTGCTCTCCATGGTTTCTGTGCTATGCTCAACTTCCCACTCTTGAAGCACCTTAATCTGAAAGTGGAATGAATCACAGTTGACTTCAGTAGACCATATTGCTAGATACTTGCATGGCTTCCATGTCTGAAAGTATGTATCATCCTAAGAAGCCTGAGGAGGCACTAGGATAGAGGAAAGATCATTTTGTTTCCCTGGGAGAGTAGGGGGAGGTTCTGCCAGCATTTTCTAATAGTGCCTCTGCTTGAGAGTTATTTGGAAGAATGAGAGTTACGCTAAGAGCAGGAGATTGAATTCATGCAATTAAACACGCTGTCATAGATGATCTTATGATGGAGAAGAATCATCTCTTTCCCAGCATTAACTACAAATAGTACAGGGGATAATGACCAGTCCTTTAGGTGTATGATGTATGATACCTTTTCTCTTTGACTTGTTTTCTTTTTTTTTAATCTCATTATTGCTGTGTTATGGCAGCACGTAAAGACTCTGCTGAGATACCAAGTTCTGTAAAAGAAACAGGAAATAAACATGTTGTCTTACAGTTATAAGCTCTATCAGGCTAAATAGACAAAATGGGGAAGAAATGGCTCCCAAATGTAAAACAGGGATAACACTGAGGTACAGAGAAAATAAATGATTTGCCCATGTCATGAAGGCAGTTAATAGAGGAGCTTCAGATTGGGTAGGGGTGGGCAGAAGAGCTAATTTCAATGCCTTATTCAGCAATGAGCTCTAGGTTTATCCAGAATCTCCAGGAATAACTAACACAAATACTGTAATAAATAACAATGACAAATAAAGCTGTGCAGCAATTTATGGAGATATTTTTCCTATTTACATTTTTATGTCTTTTTAAAAGCAATTATTTTTTATTAAAAGCAAAAAAAATTGTTTGTAAGAAAATTCTGAAGAGTATTTTGTTTGGTTGAAGAGACAGAAAAAAGCTATTAGCAGGAGTTGAGTAGTTAAACTGGCTGCTTTTCAGTCAAGAGAATCCTTCATTCTAGTATTACCTGAAGAACTTACTTTGTGACCTTGTATAAGTCATCTGATTTCCTCACGTCTCCACCAACCCTAGTGAAAAATACGAAAAAAACCCAGGATCTCATTTAGAAACAGATTTCACAGCTGATCTGCCTTCCCTTCAGAAGTGAACTATAGAAATAAGGAAGATGACTATTGTTTAAATACTGGGAAAAAATTATGGACACAAAATGAAATAAGGGAAATGGCTGGATTCTGTAACCCACTTTGACAATGATCCAAGAGTGAACAAACTCTAGGTATATAGCAAGAGTTAGCAAGGCCGTTATGAGCTTAACAATGGGCACAGTTGTGTTCATTGTTACAGTTGCATAAGTCTGTTTTATACTCCAGCTTTTCACTGCAGCCATCCTAAGCAGAGACAGACTGGGAATCTCAAAAGCATGAGGCATTTCAGCCTAGCTGTAAGGTGCTGAAAATCCAATCACTTGGGTTGTATTCCAGATTCTGCACTCAATCTGCCCTGCTAGGAGGGAATTTTGCCTCTTTTCCCTTTCAATCTTTTTCTGTTTTGTCTATTGCAATTTTAATAAACACGTTTTTTAGGAAAAAAGCATTTATAGTGCTTACTATAATGAAGTACTGATCTTTTCAGTTAAGACCTTGGCACTGTTTACACCTACCTTTACTTTAGGGAGAAGAGTCCATTTATTTCCTTTCCAGTTACTCTTCAGCATGTTGTTCTGTAAAGACCTAAGAAAGCCTGAATGCTAAAGAAAATACTCTAGGAAGCTGCTCAGGAATTTTGCATATACTACATAGCAAGATCAGATAAGGCAACTCTAATTTATTTTATAGACAAGTTAACAGCAGCATCATTTTATGCTTTGGTCTAAACTATGGCTGACAGATATTGTAAATAGAACCACTTGAAAATTCTGTAAAACTCTCAAATAATCAACAGGTTCACCTGTGAATTTGAGGAAGACATTTTGATCAATTCTGCCTTTCAAAAGCATTAAGTATTAAAAGACAACCTTATTTGAGCTGAGAAGCAGAGCAAAACCAAAGTGAAATTCTCCTAATTTTGTTATCATTTTCACCCAAAGAACGTTTTCTTAATGCAAAATGGAGCCTATTTGTTCATCATTGGCTAAAAGAATATCACTTTACATATTTTTTACCTTACTTACATGGTTATATGATTGGTCTGGCTACAGCAACACAACTACTGCCCATTATTTTGTTTAAAAATTTCATTCAAAACAAGAATTTTTTTTTTCCTGACATCCAGTTTTGTGCCAAGAGCAACTTCTCTAAGAATAGCAATGAATGTATGAGCTTTTCACTGCTGAGTGTCAACCATTGACAAAAAAAAAAACAAAAACGTAAGACTATAGTTCTGCCAGGTCCCATCACTGTTCTGGTGTCTGTGTGAAAAATTGGTTATTCCACTTCATCCTTACCTGCATCCATTGACACCCTTGGTTAGAGTATAAGGGCACTAACTTCAGCATCTTGGTGTGTTGCATGTTTCTTAACACAGGAACTGTTGACTTAGCAAACCATAAGGCATCAGAAAGCAGCAAAAGAGTTGCCAAAAACCAAAAGCTCCACCCGTCAGTGAACAAGCAAAGTGGAAGGGAAAATAGAATTTATATGCTTATCTCCAAAATTTAGTTTGATCTGTGTTTAGTCACAAAGGAAATCCATTGTGGTAACATTAATCAGGATAGTTTAGAGATTGCATCAAAAGATTAAGTAATCCTTGGATTTGAAAAATCTGAGAAACGGTGAGCAACACTTTTCTTTCCTTCTGAGGATGGAGGGCATGTAGGTGAATTATGGTGCTTCTGTCCAGAATGTGTTTATGTTCCTTCTGCAGATATTAGTGAAAATATACCCCATGCCATTCGTGAGACACCAAAGGACCTGCCCACATACCTGCATGCAACTACAGCAACAGCTGACCTCCTCGGCTCCAGTTCATGAGAGTTTAGGAAGTGCTTGTGTCTCAAATGAAAGGCAATGTCTATATCCAAAACTCCCAGGTTTGTGTCAGTTATGTATCGATCCAAGGGAAGCTTCTCTGGAAGCGCAACATCATGGGGCAACTCCTGTGTTTCCCTCTCTCTACTCCAGGATTATTTAGGTGATTCTTCCTATCCTTTGTCAGATCTGACTGTAGGAAAGTCACTTGGTTTGAGACTTGGTAATGCTCAAGAAAACGGGGCCAAGCAAGAACTACTAGACCGCTTCTGCAGCTTCAATGGTAAATGCTCTTCAGGCTTGCTCTTAGGTGACGGTCAATGTAGATAGTTTGTTTTATTTTAATTTTTGACTTGTCCAGGTTTCAATGAACTGGAAAACATCCATTGAAATTTGATCATCACTATAACCACATCTTGGCTGAAGTTCTGCAGTTCTCAGAATCCAGTCCAGACAGGAGGATTTATAGTTTTTCATTTAAGACTCAAAAATGGTCTTTGAGAATCGAATATAGAGTCAGAAGTTCTCAGTGAATCTGGCTTGAATTTTGAAACTTGAGAAAGAATCCCCAAATACTTATATTCCTTGTAACATTAAACAACGTTCAGCAAAGCAATTGCTAAATGTACACAAAAGATTAATAATTGCCCTTTATAAATATATTTATATATCCTGCTTTGGATGTCTCACGTTGCCTGCATGATGTTATTGTTACTGTGCATTCTGCTGCTTCCTAGACTATTGCTTGTATTTCCTGAGAAGGCTGCTGGCCAGCTGAACTTGAGAAGGTGTAGAACAGTGTTGCATGTGGATTCTGGCTCAACCCTTTCTTCTTCCTGCTACGTTTGCCAAGAATTACACAGGCGATAATGTCACTCACCTTGTCAACAAGGACAATCCTGTTGCAATTGCAGAGGAGAAAAAAAGCTGCCTGCTTTTCTTTGCATTTATATGTCAGCATAGAAATCTCAGAGAATGTTTCCTTCCTGCCACAAGTATTCAGTACTATGATGCTATTGTTCACATCCAAAAAAAGATGCACAGGTTTGGTGCAGCCATGTAGCATGCACAACTGAGAGAGGACGTGAGACCTTCCCACATCCTATCGCCATTTAAACCCATTCAAAATGAGGGCAACAGAATCAGATCCCAGCAAGGCTGACCTTGGCTCTCTAGAGCCAGGTAAAAGACTAACATCCCAGATACCGCCCCAGCATCACTGGATAGTAAGTTGGATATTTAGAGCTGTGATGCCATTCTAACACTAATATATTACTCATCACCAACATCCAGACCCAGTTTTCAGGGTACAGCTGTAGCCTACTCCATGCTATGATTCACAGTTCAGACTCAATACCAGGTTTATCAAAATGCTTAAGTCAAGGATGATGCCATAGCCTCACTTCACAGAGACTCCTGCTCCTGAAGAGTGCCAGCAGGCTTATGTCAAGGCTTATACAGCCATTGTCCCCCAGCCTGGCAGGACAAATCAGTCGCATATACATTTATTTATGCAACCATTTCCAAGCACAAGCTCTCTCTCTGGGGAGTCACATTCTGCATTTCAGAATGAAAAGCCAAGAGTCCTGACAGCTTAATCTACCAGTTTTTAAAACTCCAGTCAATTTAATATCTGTATTTTGGATTAAAATCTTTTATCCAGGACTCTTGAAAACTGATGACTACATATGCCTTTCATTGCCTTCATTATTCAGGATTCAGCTGGAAAAATAGTGCTGTGCATAATTCTGTCATCATGTGGTTCCTTGTTCTACAAGCCTGTGGTCTGTGATTCTCCAAAAACCCCAGGACCTTGCATAGATATGGGAATAAATTGCACAGTCCTCCTTTGGTAAATCTGAAACGATGCTTGGATGCTCCTGCCTGGCATCTGTCTACTCATGACATCTAGAGAGACACAGCCCAGATGGAGCAGAGCCTGGGCCTGCAGGCTGATCCTATATGTACAGCATTATAAGTTGCTTTAGAAGCCAGTGTTGCTGGCTCAGCAGAAATGTACTTATGGCCATTAAAACAAAACAAAACAAAAAGCCAAGAAAAGGAGGCAAGTCTAATAATAGATCAAACCAAAGAAATATGCTGGGAGCAGCATTGTTTTCCATGGTGACCAGCTTGTCAATGAATCACAAAAAAACTCCCAGGGAGCGGTACCATATCGAGATGCTCCAAAACTCCTACCCCAGCCACTGTTCACCTGGTGGCTCCCAGCGGGGGAATGGCACACAGTTGTGTGCTTTAATGATATGACCCTCCTAACATGGGTCCTGTTGCTTCTGGTCCTGCTACAAATCTGAAACAGTGAGACTTGCTTAAAAAAATGCATATAAATCAGGCAGAAGTCCTCTGAGCTTCAGACCACAGCCCATTACAGTCTGGAAGACAGGAGAAAGACATAAAATATGGGTTTGTTTGCCCATATCTATTGCCTTTTTATCTTCTGTCTTCTAGGCGCAAAGGCATTTGAAGTGAGGAGATGTCAGTTTTGTTTTGTATGTTCACGGTTTCATTGTAATAAATTATGTCTTTGACACATTTTTGTAAAGAAAGAAATAAAAGAAAAAAACCTGCCCAAACTCTTGTAGTCTCAGGTACAGAGAGATCACATGCATTCTGGTGATGATTTTTGACATCCAGAGAAATAATGTAATTCACATATCTTAAATGAGACATCAGAAGACAGGCTTCAGACACCCCACGCTTTGCCATGCTGGTTTGCTGCGAGTTTAAGCCCGCTGCCCTGCTCTGTCCTACCTGGGAGCTAAGGTCAAAGCCTTGGGAAGGTGGATGGAGAGACTGGAGCCTGCAGGAACTTATGGCACAGCTGAACCACGCCACAGCTCTCACCGCAGTCATGGTAGCAAAGAGATACTGTGGGTCTCACTAAATGGGAAGAAAGAGTTGAAGTGTCCATTGCCCACACGAGCTTGAAATCACCATCTTTGCTGCTTGACACAAGTTGCAAACACCTGAGAAAACCCAACAGAAAAGCCGTGAAAGCAGGGGATGGCTGGCGTCCCACACCTGCCCCGCACTCACTTATTGTGTGGCCATGAGAGGCACTGGTACCTGCTGCCTCTCCCTGCTTGCTCAGCTGCAAAATGTGTCTATCAGTGCTGCTCTTGGTGGGGGATTAATTAAAATTTGTAAAGCACTTTGGATATACTCAGATGAAATATCCTAGAGAAGCACAAGATATTTAATCCTTTGATAATATTTATTTGGCTGATACATGCGTGAGAAGGGGAAGGAAAACCAGGGCATATGTCTGTTTAAAAACATCCTTTCTCATTAAAAAGGGCCAAGCTAAATTAAAAGGTTTGTGGAATGAGTTTCCTGTCAAACTTTGGGCCTGGGGGGAAAAGTACTGGAGAAGGATTTGTGGCTGTAGTTTGTGGCTATCTGAGCACAACTACAAGGCTTTCTATGACTTGTGAGACTGAGGGTTGACTTATCTCGTTACCCTGTAATATTGCATGCTGTTAATACCTGCATTACTGTGTCATTCAGTTCAGCTACAGCAGGTATTAATTACCTATCCAGATAAAACTAGTTTATGCTTTTTTTGTCTGATTTTTTAAATTTATGTAGAAGCTGGTGACTTTATATTATTCTAGAAAACCCAGCTGGAATATTTCCTGAAGCCCCTGGTAAAAGTTGGTGTGTATTTTGTTTCGCTATCTAAAAATCTTTAATCTTTCAAAACTGACATAAAATACATCGTTGCTCCTCTCACCTTATTAATTTTAATTTGTTGTGATCCCATATTTGCTGTTTTAAGGATCGTCCCAATCTAACTTCAAGATTCAAAGCCAGGCAAACAGCCTATGGTGCAAACTTCACATCTGTATCACGTTACACTTGGCAGGAGAGATAGGTGCACTCATTTACTGGAGCTCAGCGTGGGGTGAGAGTTCAGAGGTTATCATTCCTGATGGCTTACATCTTTACAGATGTTTTCCCTTTATGAAAAACAGAACCGCTTGTCATTCACAGCTCAAATCTAAAAAACAGACGCTGATACCTTCTTCTCATAATTATTTCCATGTTTTGCAGAGTTCCTTTTTTAGGGTTCAGTAGTGGGGAAATGATTACAGATTAACAGTTGCAAGAGATTAGTTAACATTTTAAATGTGTGTGGAATATGACAAACTAAAATAATAGTGAAAAATATAACTCTAGTTAAAACATACGTGAAACCTAATCTGCAACAATCTTGACTTAATATTAAAGCCTGTATCACATTTTTCCAGTCTGCCAATGTGGGAATACTGAATGCACACATGTAATATACATTGCTATAGAACTGATAATCCAGGTGATATATTGCAGTAAAGCTTAAATTTGACTGGATCAGATTTAGGTACATGAGTCATTAGAGTAGTGACCTTTAGTTTAGCCTTCGTTTGGCTTCTCTAGCCATTTACAAAAAACCTGAAGAACAGCACCTGGGTAAGAACAAATGCCACTTGACAGAGGGAAACTCATAACCAGAGGTTGGGTTATTTACCCAAATCTCATGGGGAGCCTATGTGAGAATTAAGAAATTGACCTGTTTTTTTCTCCTGAGCAGACCAGGTTAGCCCAAGAATGATTTTCCTTGCTTGCAGTGAATAACACTTAGTGTTTGTGTTACAAATCCAGCCTCAATCTAAAAAAAAGTTCCTATGATAGCTTTTTCTGCAGTAACTTTCATCCAACAGATGAAAGTTTGCTTTAAGCTCTGTGAACTTCTGAATACATGAATTGTGGTCACTGCAAAATTTGTAGGTGTTCAGAGAATATAGAAATTGTTTCAGATGACAATGAGCAAGTCACAAAAAAGCAAGTAATTTAAAGAGTTGCCCCTCTTCAACTAATCCTCAGTAACCAACTGTGTATGAACTCCTTGTCATCTGGAGCACAAGCCAGATCAGTGGTGTGAATTTTGCACAAAGTGGATATTACTTCGCAGAGCAACAGACTTGGAAGTCATACAAGACCATTTACCACACCTTAGCTAAGGGGTAATCTTAAATTGCTTCCATTAAATCACTGGAGATTATCTGACCACTCCTTATTTAAATATTTAATTTAGCTCTCCCATTCTTATAGTTTTATAGTCATCTCTTTTTTTGTAATACTAGAAAGAAATGTACTTTTTGTCTGCATATGGTTTTCAAATTCTAGCTGTGATTATATATGCATAAATTCTTTATAATAAAGAGTACCTACAGTGACACAGACTTGAAATCTGCATTATGTGTCTGGAAAGACTGAGTGGGGATGGGTGACTTGTCACAGGCAATAAAAAATGTCGGTGGCGCATGTTTGTGTGTAGTCTGTGAATGCTGTTTGATGTACTTATCAGTTCCTTCCTACAATATGCCGTAGTTACCGAACAGCACAGCTTGGCTATTGATGGGTAAAAGAAGCAGAAGATAAGAGAATGGGCAGCTAGTGATTTGGATTCTGCAGATGATATTTTGCAGGTTGGAAAGGACAAAGACAATCTGCAAGCACCAGCAGCTGATACAGCCTCAATAGAAGATAATTCTGGGCTTGAAGACAGAGAAAAAACATGCACAGTAAATCATGCAAATCAAGTTTAAATGGTGGGGCATTTGACAATGAGGCAGAAAATGATGCAGTTGGAGGTTGTTTCATTTTTTTTACATAAATTTTGTAATAAAGTTATTGTTGGACTGATATAATCTATTAATCTCGGGGGGGGGGGTGGCAAAAGGCCATGGCAATGGAGCATACTGGGATAACAGCAAACTTGTATTGGGAAGAGGGAGGACTGAATAATGGTCCCTCTAGATCTTCTTTACTGACTTCCCTGAGTCCTCTGAGAAAGTCAGAAGTGGATAAGAAGAAGCCAGTTAGTGGGAGGCAGTGGGGGCATTTTCCAGTGTTTAAGAGTGAGAGATTCTTTTTTTCCCCTTCATTATTTCCAGTTAACCACTCCTTCTGTGAATATTTAAATCTTTTAAAAAACAAAACAAACAAACAAACAAACAAACCCAAAACCAAACAAAATAACACAAAAGCAGTGAGACTGTTTAATGCCTGCATCCCTTTGTAAAATCCCTGCAGCACTTCCCCTTGGAGTGGATGCTGACCAGATGAAGAAAGCCAAATGGAGCTACCAGCCATTTCTTTGTCACTGCAACATCTTGCTAGAGAGTGTGATACTTGGGAATAGAGACAGCGACCAACTGTGGCACCATGCCATGGAACTGTCAAATTATCTTGAGAGAGGGTGGTAATGAATGTGTATCACTGCTACATATGATTTGCTTTTAAGCAGGTAGGTAGGGCTGTGACTGAACATAAGCCATTAAATTATGAACAGAAGGAGAGCTATCCAATTTTCTGCCTTGCTAAGGAAACAAATAGTTTTAATGATAGCTGAAGACTTTGAGTTTGCCCTTCCTTTTATAATCTTCCTCAATTGTTTCCTTTAAGTACAGCAAATCTAATTCTCTAGTCCATACCATCAATGTTGTGCTGATATAATTCCATAGATTTTTTTGGAGAAACTGGGTTTTGTTTTAGTGCAGTGGAAGGAAAAATGAAGTTCATTGTTCAAAAGCTCCTCTGGCAATGAGATGAGTGGAATACATCATCTTATATCCCTTCGGCTCCATTACTGGAATGTCTTCTGCAAGAAGAACTTGAGTTAGGGGCCCCGTTCATAATCTGTGCTGCATCCAGACTTTCTTCCCCACTTCCACATAGAGCTTTTGCTCAGGACTAGTTTCACCAGTGCTTAGAGAAGAATATGAAAATTATGCAAATAAAAGGACTGTGGGACAGATTGCTATAAGAGCAAAAACTACACTCATCAACAGGAGGTTCTGTCACCCACCAGCTGTGGGCATGCAGAACTGCAAAAACTTGTATTCAAATCTTATCGACAATGCTGTTATTGATACAGATTGTGGTCGCTATAAGATCACATCCTAGAAATGAAAGTGCTGTGCTCAAATCCATACTTAGTAAAGAGGCATACAGTATAAATTTTAGACTAGGATCAGCTTGTGTAGGTCAAATAAGAAGAAAAATTGTTTATAGTGAGTTCTGTCTGCCTTGTATTTACAGTTTCTGCACATCTGAGTTCTTTCTCCATTTTGTTGAGATATGATTGAAATATTTATATATATGAATTTCTTACAAAGATGGCTTTCTGCTATTGCAAGCTGACCTTAGCTCTGTACATTAAAGAGCAGAGTTAAAAAATATGTGCATTAAGGATACTTTCAATACATACTGCATGTCTTCTGAATACCTTTTATCTAGTTCTGATTAAAAGCATTTCACCACCAAGACAACTTGATGGGTTTATGACTTATTGACTGTCCTGTTACTATGTAACATAGTTAATTGCCTCTCTCCTTGCTTTAATCTCTGATGTTTGATTCTGCTAAATCTTTAAAATATATTTTTGACTGCATCATCCTGTAAGTCTTTAAAATAAATGCTCCTCAAATGTTTTTTTTTTCAGTTTTAATAAGTTCTGTTTAACAAATAAATGCGAGAAGGAGTGGGGAGAAGGGAGAATACATGAAATATTCGTAAAGACCAATATGATACAGTCAATAGATAGGGCTTGTTAAGCTAAAAGCTTGTTTTACAAGGCATTCAAGTCTGGATTCTCAGCTGGGACAGTCTGAAATAGCGCTGTGTAGATCACGCTTTCCTTTTCCTCCTTCCCTATACTGACAGGGGCAGAGCCAGCAAAAGGAGCGAAAATTTCTCCCCTTTCTTTTTTTGTCTGCAATGGTCAGGAGAAGCAAGTCCTTTCTGGAGCTCCAGCACGCTGACTTTGGATGCTAAAACATCATTTGGAAGAGGTGCACAAAAAATGTGTAGGGCCAAGGTAATTCAAAGCAAGCATTTGTTTCTGTGCATCCGTGCACATCTGTGCATATCATCCATGATGCTCTGACGGGAACTGGCTGTGGGGGTGAGTATTGTGGGGACCTGTGACTCTCTCAGGGGTAGAGTCATTTGGGTCTGGCCATAGATATGGCAGAGACCATGGATATGGATAGAGGTTTATGGCATGTTACAGCCACAAATAAGCCTCTTAAGAAAAAAGTTAATGGGGTGGGTGGGGGTGTGTGGGGGGGTGTGTGTGTAAGTTTGAAAATGTAGTGAGAGCTGGGCGAGGACCTGGATGCAGGATGACTGGGTCATAGGGCATCCTGCTTTGGGCAGGAGAGTTTGTACAGCACATTTTGCTCCCTCCAAGGCTCTCAGGGACAGCATGAAGCTCAGCTCTTCACTGGGACAAAGGCATCTCCCTCTTCAGCCAGGGGCCAGGGGAATTAGCTTGTTTGCATGTCAGAAAACAGATGTCTTGAGACCAGCTCCTCCATCAGCCCGTATCCTTTAAAAACCAAACCTAAACAATTAGTCATGTACTTCTGGGGGTGTCTGTGTCGCAGAGATCTTCCTGGGTAGCCCTGAGAGGTGGGGAATGATTTGGGCAGGCTGTAGGACTCTTGCAGTGCTTTCTGCGTTCAGGAGCTGGTTGTGGTGGGACTGAGCCCTGCACATGGTGCAGAGCTGAGACCGGGCAGTGACTGACCTCACTGCATCTGCTTGATGCTTCACACTAACCTTGTGTAGAAAAGGGGAAAATACAGTAGCTGTGTATTATTTTATTGGCTGGAGATAGAAGTGAAATCCTGATGGGGTGTAAACTTGTGCTTATCTGTGCTCTGAAGGCAATGGGAAATGGTGAGGGATGTTAGAGGGATTCCCTGTTATCTGCTTCGTTTTACACATTTGAGTTAAAAGGACATAATCTTGGGAGACTTTCCCTGTTCAACCAAGTAAGGGGTTTGTTGTCACTAATATATTTGTAGTGATTTCTGGGAATTCCTTACAAAAAAAAATGAAGTCTCAGAGAAAATATTCTGTGGAGTTAATTGTCTGCATGATTTTGTGCCTTTTGAAAGCCTGCTTTTTCTGTAGGACAAAATGTCAATTAAAGCCATTCCTGTAACATGTCGCTAGAGGGACATGAAAACGTGGAATAGATTAGCTCCTGTTGTTCTTAGTTATTGCTCTTTAATGTGGAAAAACACAACAGCAATGATTTAGGGCTTTCCCTTCTCTGACTGAATGGAAGAGCTTTAAAACATGATCTTTGAACTGCTTGTTGCTCATTTAAAAAAAGAAAACACATACTAGTGCTGAAGATAATGTAACAGTATAGTGGTACACCAGCAAGTCTTCAAACATAAGATACAAAGACATAGTGTCTTTTACAGTGCTTTGGAAATTAACTTCCTACTACCAGGTATTTATATTGAAGGTTACCCACACACATGCACCTATTCCTTTTTATAGCGTAAATAAACAGTATTAGACCTACTTTCAGTCCAGAGTGTGAGCTCTAGCTGTGAAGCTTTCAGTTTCACCTCCAGGTTGTGTTTGGCAGCCATGCAAGAAAAGGAGGGTTTCTCATGGGCTGCCGCAGAAATGCTGTGGTGCACAGCTGGGAGGCAGCAATGAAACTGCTTCTTAGCAGAGACTGGTGCTCTGCGAGCAGCCCTTCTCCACCCTTGTCTGGCATCAAGCCAACGAGTCCAGTTTCAATCCTCCCACAGGTCTCACTGAATCAGAAAAGGCCCATCCTGCCGCTGGTCTGAGCTGGGAAGAGGCAGCTTCAGTGGCTGTCCCCGTGTGTTTGAAACCTGCTGCCTCCCAGCTGAGACCTGTGATGACTGCCTGCAGGATGCCACACGTGCCTGGTTGGATGCCACAGGCTCTCTAGGCCACCATCCGAGCTTCAGGTTTACAAACACACAGCAAGAACACAGCCCAGGGAGTCCTGCTGTTTTAAGCTTAATTATATTGTTCTTCACATTTATCCTGAAATAAATCTGCGGGCACTCAAGGCCAGTGCAATCAAAAATTGGGAGTAAACAGGTTTTGGTTACAAGTAATTTGCAGGGAAGCGAATGTGCCACAACTCCCTAAAACCTCTTTTTGTGAAGGTCATTAAGGTAGCACAGCTGAGACATACCCTCTCTTGGCCAGCCTGGCTTCCAGACAGCTCCAAGCATGTGTTGGTCCTATCTCGCTCAGAGACATGAGACTTGCAGTCGTTGTGCATCACCCCTCTGCCTCTCCTGCAAGTCTCCACCGTGGCCTCAGCTGCCCGAAGCTGCCTCCAGCTCTCCCTTCACACGGAAATAGCCATCCATAAAATGAATTTTTTTGGTGCCCAAATGGGATGACAGCATTTCTCAGTTTCTGCACGGGGAACGGGAGGAGGGTGTTGGTGACACCAGTGTCCCCTGGCTTTGCTCCAGGTGGGGAATTTTATTTACATACATTTGTCCACAGCAACTGCAAAGGTGCTCGGTATTGTTTTCCCTTCCAAACAACCCCTTGGGTGGCTTTTGTTTTGCATGAAGTAATTAAGGAGAGGAAGCTGAGCCCTTTCCCTTCATGCCTTTGTTTCGCCTGTGTATCACATTACAGGTGCGGAGGTCATGGTGTGAATGTGTCAAAGATTGGTGGCAATAAATAGCTCCAGAAGAGGATTTGTGTTACTGCTGCTTCGGTGGAAGAGCAGACAGATGCTGCTCTCTTTTCTTCTTTTTTTTTTTTCTTTTCTGGCTTGTTTTTATTGTATTTTATTTTTAAAGAAAGTAAAGACTCAGGAGAGTGTTTAGGTTTAGTTTGGCCCTCATTAACTCTTGAATGGTTACACATGCAGCATGATTAGTTACATGTTGTACCTGTCACTGCCTCTGCCCTTTGTTCAGTCTTGCTAAAATATAGTAGTACCTCATTTCAGTAATAGACCTGACCTAGAATAAAATGTGCAAATTCTCACAGAAAGTGCAATAATTGCAATTGATTTACTCTTCTATGGGGAAATAATGTCTGTCTCAAACAATAACATCAGCTTTTTGTTAATTACATTACATTAATATCATATTAATCTGTATTCGTATCCACATACAAAGCTGTGAAGCACATTTGGGCTGTGGTGGGGTTTTTTTCCCCTACCCGAATGACACGCGCAACTCTCAAAATGTGTTACCAAGTCTGGGAAGCCCCTTTTTGCCCATTCCATAGAAGAAAGGCAAAAGGGAATTAAAAAAATAAAACAAAACACTGGCCCATAATCAAGAAAGCTGTATCTCACTTACTGCAGCCCAAAGCTCCCATGTATATTTTTGCTGTTAATCCAGTGGTGGGGATGATACCGTATTAATGATGTGTGGGAGCTCCGGACTATTTCTTATTCCTGGCTCATAGCATCTGCTTTCAACAAATGTCTTTTACACACATATGTGACCTTTTGGCTACCTACACTTAAGTCCACCTGTCAAGATGGCATTGTGCCTGCTCATGAATGTGGTCCAACTGCTAGGGCACAGAGGAAACCAGCCTCTGTGGCCCTGTAAACGCCATTTCGTTGCAGAACGCCTCTCTCTTCTCCCAGACACGTGGTGCACGTGGCTCTGTGCTTTGGGGAGCAACCAGCCACCTGATTTACAGATGACTCCAGTCCTGGACAGCTGGTTGGGATGTCTGAGGGGACGCAGTGACAGATCCGAATTGGCACTGAGCGAGGGAGATGCTCTGGCATAGCAGCCTCCTGGGCCGCAGGGTCTCTGCAAATGCCAGCAACAAGAGGTGGCTCTTTTGCAGTGGGAGGTTCTGACAAAGCTGAGACTCAGCCTGTAAACCCAACATTTTTCAACAGGGCAGAGTCACAGATAAAATCCTGGTCACTTTTCTCCTTCCCGAGATCAACCTATGCACTGTTGAGCACCTTATGAGAAAGCTTTTACCACAATGGTTTCCTTCAAAATAGATATATTTTGAGAAATTTGCTTGATTTTTGTTTGGAGTGGATGAAATTTCAGTTCAGAGGCAAAAATCCCAAAGTGTTTGATGTTGTCAAAACACCAAATTTCACAGTATAGTGTTTGGCATAAAGGCTTTTTTTTTTTTCTGTTTTTCACCGAGACGGCTGTTTGAAAGGCAGGTTTTGTTTTTCAACTTTTAGGCAATTGGACACATTTGCTTACTTGGAACGCAATATGCTGAGCTCTCCAAAGTGATTTTGTGTTTAATTTTTGCAAAAAATTTACCTGTTCTGTTTCAAACTGGAAAAGAAGTCAAAATGTCAGGATTTCCCATGAAGTGGTACGTCTCATTCCTCTTCTGCTTTGGCTGGATTCAAAACATCACAGGGAGAATTGTGCAATAAGGTTATTTATAACCTTTTGAATATGGAAACATTTCAATGTTTTCAACCTGCAGTGTGTGGAAACAAACAGGGAAACAAACATAGAAACAAAACATTTCCATGGTTTTTTGATAACTGAAAAAAGAGGTGCTAGACCCATGAATTATGAAAGGGGAACGTAGAATTAAACTACTCTTCATCATATAACACTCAAGGAGGCAGTTAGTGGAATTGCCCAAAGAGCAGGCTTAGCACAAACACAAAGAAGAACTTTTCACACCCTGTACTAATTACATTGGGGAACTTTTTGACGCAGGATGTCGTGGAGGCCAAAAGTACAAATGAGTTCAAACTGGGATCAACAAATTTGATGGAGGAGGTCTATCAGGGACAATTATGATATTCCAGATGTTACCTCCAGCTCAGGAAGTCCCTGAGCTACAGACTGCTGGAAGAATTCCTGTATTTCCTCTACTTCCTATAGTTTTTCCTTAATTGTGTGCTGCTGTTGGAGGAAGGATAACCGGTTAGAGGATCTTTGGTCTGACCTTGTCCTTATGTCATTGGCTGGTCAGAGAACATGAACAGCAACCATGTCATGCTAATGCAAATGGAGAGCGTAACAAGAGACTTCAAATGAAACAAGACAAAGCCAAAAAAATATTATTTCTTTGATTTGTATTTCTTTGAAAAGTACTGTATTGTATACTTTTGAAAAGTATATGTATTTCAGCCAACCCTGTTTTCCAGCCTCAATGGCATCTCAATAGCTGCAGGACACTGAGCAGGGACTCCTTACAGAAACCTTGTTAGGAAAGAGAAAATTGAACATCAATAGCAGACAGAGAAGATGAGAAGAGAGAAGAAAAGGAAGATGAAGATTTTAAGACGGTGAGAACAGAGGGCTCCATTTGGCAGCTATTTAATGCTTATTTTAATATTGTATTTGGCACCCATTTACCATAGTGATTGGCAGCTGATTGACAGGATTACGTAATGGAGCTGTCTCTGTAGAGCAAAAGCCGTATTTTCAGGGGGAAAACATCACTTTGTTACTGGAGATGGGACCAACGAGAAGTATGCTTGGATCAAGGGAGGGTTTTGAAGATGGTCTTCTGTTCAAGCAATCAAATATTAACAACTCCTTCCCAGCAAAATGCGAGTGAAAGACAAATAGCCATCAGGACTTCAAGGCTGTCTAGACATCTCATCATCCTCATGACCATCTGACAGACCCTGCGGCAGCTGCCAGGCGGGCAGCACAGAGCGCCTATTGAACTAGCGAGGTGGCATCCCAGCCTCAGGGATCTCCTGTTAAAATTGCAGGCATAAAAATGTTCCTTTCAGAAATGTCTCAGTATAAAAAGCTGTAAATAAGGGTAGTGGTAATAAAACACAATACAAGGAAACAGTTGATATCACAGAAATTTTCCTCTTAGATATTTAAAATAGTCTGGTTTTATTAACTGGGGCACAATGTTGGGCATGACCCAGCCTTGTTTGCTTGTGACGGGCAAGTGAAGTGGTTTGCCAGTTTCCCTGCAGGACATTTATTACGCCAGTAACAAGGATCTTGCACCTTGCTGTTCCATACCTAGCACTTACACAATAGCCCTTGATTTTTGTTGCCCCTAATCAGATAATCCCGGGATTTTCTCACACATTGGTGGGATTCAGGTGTACAGTGAGGGACTTTTGCTACATTGGAAGAAAGGGGATGAGCTCCTTCAGGGACTGAGACCACAGATAACGTGGCTGGAGTGCTCCTAATCACCCTCTGTCCCTCAGGAGATGCTCCCTAACCCCCTTTCCTTCCAGGAAGATCTGATCCTGAACTGACTTTTGTCCTGTGTAATCAGGCTGTGTAAATCAAGCCAATACAGGTAGCCAGAAAGCAATGCTGGACTTCCCAGCCCTCCTGCTTAAGATTAGGACATCCAGGAGCTCACTCTTACCTGGAAAAGCTCAGAGCAACACAATAATAGCCCTTCTGTCTGCAGCTGTAGGACCCTGGCTGGCTACACTGAGAGGAGAAGGTGTTAGAGGGTGCACATGCCACCCAATTGCCGCTACCACAGGGACCTTCTCAGCTGCTGACAGCAGCAAAATTCACCTCCTACACCCAGCTGCTCTCTGGAGAAGCTGTTGTCCTCTGTGGCTCCAGGGGCAGCCTCGACACTGGCTTTTCTTGTAGCAGAGCTAGCCTCTGGTGGGGCAGATGTCCTCTCCATCCAGTTTCTGAATAAGCATGTATTTTCCCTTTCCCAGACTGCATTTAACACACCCCTAATTATACACTAGATTAATGTTCAAGGTACTGCAACGCTAGGGAAGGCTCCATTGCAGAGTATGGGTACTTGCAGTATAGACAGCATACACATGAATGCATGTATGGATGCATGTCCTTTGTGAAATGTAGCACAGATGTGGTCCACACATCAGTCAGAGGCGCTGCGAGTGATGGAGGGGGCTTGGATCTGCTCTGGGCGCATGTGTAGGACTGAGCGGTATTAAAGGCTCTCTTTCTCTGTAACAGCAACTTGCATGAGTTGCAAGCTGCACGCTCAGTCTCCTGGTGGGTAAAATAGCTGCTTTTGGCTGCCCTCAGCACCTACACCGAGTAATTTGTGTGCCCGGCGGGGTCTTTTGCTGTGACGCACAGCGTGGAGCTCTCCGGTCTGCATATGGGGAGATGGAGTTTCCCAAGTTTCTCTCAATGCAGCTGCACTGCTCACACAGGGCTGTGGGAGGGCTGGGGGAAGCTCACACCTTTGCCAAGTGGGCTGGGGGAAGCTCACACCTTTGCCAAGCAGGCTGGAGGACAGGGGCAGCTTGTGGGGCTGGAATATGGTTGCCCCAAAGAAACACTGAACACAGTGGGGCAGTGAGGGGGATTTTATTTCCCTAGCTAGGAAATTAAGTTTCTGTAACCTCTGGCTGAGTTTTATACTATCAGCTGGAGATGATAAATCTAACTATTTTCATATGACTTTAAAGCATCCCGGAAACAAAATGCAGTTTTTACATCTCCCTTTATTCAGCACTGTTTCTCTCTCTTTCAGTGGGACCTGGAAAAAAGCCCACCAAAGCCAAGGCAAAGACTCCCATTGACTTCAGTGAGAGCTGTATCTGGCCCTTTACAGAACATCTTTATAGGTCTCTGTGCTCAGAGAGCTATTGTTAGAGAGCAGCAGTTCTCCTGGACTACATGTCAGAGAACATTTCTTTATCGAGATGCTTTCCTTTGGACTTCCAGCAACGATGACAACACCTATGCACACACACGCGCGCACGCACAAAAGCCACGGAGAAGTCATCCATCTTAGAAAACGTGTTATGCCTTCTAAGCGTTTCTAAATCAAAGACTGATAAATAAAACATGGGTTCAGTGTTAAAAGGAAGAAAGAGCGCTTTTAACAGATTAAAGTGCTCACAGTGCCTGACACTGTGAAATAAGAGTGTTGAGCAGCAGGGCAGTTAAGAAAAAGGACTGGTTTTGCTGACAGGTACAAGCTGTTGTGTGTCTTGTAGCAGCCATTGGCAGAAAAAAAGCCCAAAAGCTACTTTCCCAGCAAAGCCATCCCAGAAGGTAACAAACTGTAGCGATCTATAAAAAAGTTTTGCATGTTCGCCAGCTGAATGTTGTGAGACAAAACTTCTCCCTCTGAAGGAAGAGGCAGAAAATAGTTTTTAAGCCCACCAAAATAAACAAGCAAACAAAATCAGCATCCTTTCTATTGCTATAATGGGTTATTTCAGCAGATTGGATGCCCTGCTGTTTTTTTCAGTACTTTTTTTTTTTTCCTCAGTGTCCTGATTCTTCTTAAAGCACTGGGTTGGGTCCTTAACTATATTTCCAATTGCTCCTCAGCAGTTGCAAAAGAAGGGGTGGTAAAGCCCTATGCATTTTCTCATTCCTCCAGGACTGTGAATGGAGAGGCCAGGACATCTAAAGGCTGTATTTTTACACATGGGAACATTTCTCTGTATGAATTGGCATTAACTAATTATGTTTATTTGGCGGATCAGAAAAGTTGATCATTAAGACTGATTTTTCTTTCACTCTTCCCTTCTGAGCCAGTGGTACCTTGATGGAGGGGAGTCTTATAGCAGAGGTCACTGAAAATCCTCCTGAATATTTTATCAGTTCTGCTTCTTATGGCTTAGTCTACAAAGACAAACCCTTATGTGTGAAGGGCATGGAGCTGAGAGCAGGGGGAGGAGGGATAAACCTGTGTCTGCCCTTGCTTTGCTTTCTGACCAGAACACAGAGCATGCTAACTGTGGAAGTGGCAAACAGAAAGAATTTGTGCACCATTAGGATCATACTTGATATGGAATCTTGTTCTTATTAGCAAAAAAGAGCCCAAATCAATGTGAATGAGAGCCAGATGATTTTGCTGTCAGGCTGGTAAGGAGCAGTTTTACAACGCCAGCTGGCATCCCATAACCTTTTAGGACTAACTTGCCTGCTGGTCTCATGGATTTTGAATGTTGCAGCAAATGGCAAGCCTAGGTTAGAGCACAGACAGGCAAATCTGAGATGCTTTTTCCCTAACCCAGCAGTACAATATGGCCATGTAGTGCCCACTGAGGAAAATCCATGTTGCTGCCTCTGTCATTTGAGAACCATTTCCACACAGTTGTATAAACCATCTCCAAAATGCCCTGGACAGCAAGACATGTGAGCAAAGGTGGGCGGGGGGAACCTATAAAATTAAATTGCATTATTTATTGGAGAGAGCTATGTTCTATCTTGCCCTAGGATGTCATTATGCACCTCTATTTTATGCTGATAATAGTCATCTGAAATCTGATAATGACTTTAATATCTTTTTAAAATGATGATAATTTAACACCTTTATGAAAGAAACCCCTTTTTGATGTACTGACACCCCTGACAGACCATGGTGTTAATACAGGGACTGAATGGGACCAGAGCCTGGCAAACCACACTTGGTACCCCCTCAGCAAGGCATGCTTGGGTCTGTCAGCAAAGGGAATCACTAACTTCCCTGCGATGCTGCTCATGTCGAGTTTGGGGCCATACTGGCACAGCAGCTGAAGTTTGATCAGGGGCAAAAGGGAGGTGAACACCTCACACCATAACCATATGGGACTGCCACACGTATTGTCCCCTTTCTCTGTTCAGCAGGAGAGAAGGAGGGAGTTTTGTGTCTGGCAGGCTAGATCACCCTCTGTTCAGTGGTCCTTGCTTAATGTTATACCCCAAGTGAGTTTTCTATTTGTCTTCCATTTATTTCATGTCACTCATAATAAGCATCCTTCCAGCCTTAGTGGGTCAGAGCTTCTTGTAGCATTTCCCTATATTTCAAAACTGATGGGAAGAAGTAATGGGAAAAAATACTTCTGCTCACAGGAGGCCATTCTGAGCTTGTTTTTTAAATATGTTTCTTTTCCAAAATCCCAAAAGAAGCTTCCACCTTGGATTTTCCATAGTACCGTTTCACTCAACAGCATCTCCAGTGCACTCATAAGGCAATTGCTTTGGTGAAACACTTTAGCCCTTACAGGCCTGTCTACAGCTCACATGCAGTCTGGGACTTTTCACTTTTGATTTTTATTTTATTTATTTACTTATTTATTGTAGAATTGACAGCCTGTGGACTAATAGCTCAGGTTTGTCCACTTGGTATCTGCTGCAGGGTGCAGAGCATTTGCTATGTCTCTTTGCCCACGTGCTTCAGGCCTGACCCACAGCAAGCACCTCGCAGCCTCTGCTGACACTGACAATTAACACCAATTACACCAGCAGTTTTGTAGGGTGAACATTTGCCCACTGGGTGTCTGAAAGAGACCAACTCATTTCATATAGGCTACCTGATAGTCATTAGATAATAATGATTTACTGACTGCAGCTGGGCTCTGGCAGATGACCTAGATTTCATCAGTCTCCCCTGACACCTTCAGCCTACCAAACCTGGGACTTTTGAAGGAGTAAATGCCACCCACCATTGAGATTATTCCCTCCTTGTTTTAAAAATTGCAAGGAGATTTTTTTTTTTAATCCTCCCTTTGCCCTAACATGGGAGATGAGCAGAATGGGATGTCAGATCCATATCCCATGGAAATGACTCTTCCTCCACGGCAACTCCTAATCCTCTCCAGTTCCTTACAGCCAGACTAGTAGTAGCAGGAGCTGCGTGGCATTAAATAAAAACAGCAAAGAACTGAGCCCCCATGAACTAACTGTAGCACAAGCACAAGTTTAGGCAGTGAAAACCAGGGTGAGCAGAGTCCAAGTCCCTTGGTGACAAGAGCCCTGATTGTAGGCCCATGCGCAGCAGCAGTGCAGTGGGATACTCTCAGTGCCTTGGGACGGTAGATGGTAGTACCAATAAATAAAAATAAATGTGGTGTTCCTAAGTTGTGATGAAAACATTATGAGGGTTTCCCTGACTACTAAAGCAGTAGAAACTTAGAGTGTGTGCCTGCCTCTCGGTAAATCTCAGCTCTCCAGGAGGAAAGGACAGTCTTTTTACAGGAGTTTGGTGGTGGGCAACAGAAATCCCACTCCATGCAGAAAATTCGTTCTGGGAAGAAGAAAGCACGAAAATGCCTCCTCCCTCTAGTTCGGCAAAAAGGGAGTCTTTTTATTGATTAACTTATTAAACTTCTCTCAGTTTAAAGATAGTGAGAAAACACTAAGCCATTCCTAACCATGCTGACAAGTCTCCTTTCTCTAACGCACCACTGTTTCTTTACTTTTGTCTTACTCTTTCCCCAAGGTAACTTCTGTCAGGCTCGTGTGCCCATCAGAGATATGGAAAGCTGTTGTGAGGTGCCAGACATGCCTCCACCATGTGCAGCTGGATGGGTCCCAGACCACCTCCTTACACACGCTGGTGTTTTCACTTATCAGGCAGTGCTGTTTTTACAACTTCTTCTTTCCCTGAAGAAATCACTATTGCTTTTGGAGTTGATCTCTGAACAGATGGAGTTTCGTGAGGGTAATAAAGAGAAGGGGGCCCTGTGGGGAGTGAGTGGGGAAGCCACTCTGGCAGAAATGAGGGAGAGTTGAGGGGCTGCTTTGGGGGAAAGGAGAAAGGGCAGTGGGAGGGAAAGCAGAGCCACTTCAACGGGCTCAGACCTTGAAAGCCCAGGGGCTAACATCAGTGAAGACATGTTTGGGCTTTGACTCCATCCTGGCTGGCTCTGTGTCACAAGACATCTTGGGGATCTCCTTCAGTTGAAGAGAGTGATTTCTCCTTCAGACTGGTTCCTCCTACTCAGAAAATACTGAGACTTCATAAAGGAACAAACTGAAATGGATCTCCTACCCTTCAACATCCTTGAATCTAACAGAGTGGATGGAGAAAAATCTTGAGAGATCCTTTTGATTTCTCAAAATCACTTTGGTTTATGCTGCCATTTAAGTAATTTGTTGGAAATGTTAAACCTAAGAGAGGAATGTTTGTCCTGCTGCTGAGTACTACAGAACTCAGCAAAGCAGACAGTCTCCATTCTCTCATCTTGGATCTGTTCCTGAAGTCTGCAGATTTCTTTTTGACGTCCACCTTGTAGCTGCCATCATAGTCCAGGCAGAAGAGGCAGATATGGTAGAAAAAAAGGGTGAGAACTAGGAAGGTAATGAGAAAGAAACTGTCCTAATGAGAGACGATGCTAAAGCCAGCTAAACCAGCATATTCATTCCTCTTTGAATTTCTGTGTCTCCCATAGCCATTTTCTCTGCATGTCTGCCCTTCCTTTCCTCTTATTACCAATAAATGCTGTTGTCTGTTCCATGCTATTAACTTTTTTAATATCCCATTTTAAAAATTAATGTATTTTTAATAAAATCTCCCAATCACTCATGCAGAGAAAATTACCGATTAAGGTGTACAGCATATACTGATGCAAAAAGTAACTTTTGACATTCTCCAGCTTCCACTACTGGGCAGCAATTTCTATTTTAAAAACAATGTTTCCTTTGTCAGCTGCATTCTCATTTATTGATGTTGAAATGATTTATAGCAGAAATACATACAATGGTGACATTGTTGTGTTTAACTGCCTATTTTAGGTCTAAGCTAAAGAGCTTTATGTATTCTTATGGTAACAATATTGTTTGGCTTGCTCTTCCTTGGGTTTACCTTGTTTTGGGGTGACTTCCTTTACCTCCCCTCGCTCTGTAATGAACATGTTTATTTTTACAGCTAATCACTTAAGTCACTGTATAATTTCCGCTGAATAGAAATACTGGAAGTTCAGCAATTCCCACAGTTTCTCATTTTCATTCTGCATCTTAACAACCTATGTTTGATATTATGGTGTCCCCTCTTTTTACTTTCTTTTGCACCTATTTGTTGAAATGAAGCTCAAAAGGTGTTTATTTTTGTGGCAAGGTTGAGGCCCAGTATCTCAGCTTCCTCAAAAAGAATTCAGGGGCAAAGAAAACTTTTTGATCTCAGAGCTGTGATTCAAGCCAGTTTATAAATTTCTCCCCAACAAATGCCTTTCCTCCACCACTGCTATATCAGACAAGAGGCACAAGTCCCCCTCCTACCATAAAATACCCCAGTATCTCTATTGAAAAGGGAAGAAAAAGCAGGCAGGTGAAAGAAAGTAACACTGTGTTATATCAGAGGAGAATTTATGCCTTGAAAAAGAATTGTAGGCAACGACTCAGAACATCCTCAGGGTCCCTCTGACCCACCTGAGGGGCACAGAGGCACTCTGACACCTGTTTGCTTCTTTGTTTTGTTCTTCTGATTAAAATCTGACCACATATTTGCATTATATTATAAAGGAGTTTATTTTTGTTCTTGCCATTCAGAAAAATAATTTATTTTGCTCATGGATTTTCCCCTAGACTGAGCAAACTTAAATTCACTCCAAGTAACCAATTTCTGAAATTAAAGAGGGCCCAGTTAAGCATTATTCCCAAATCTTCTTGAAGGGAAAAAAAAAAAAAGATTTTATCTTTGCTTTAAGAAAAATGCGTGGTGCATGAAATTGAAACTAGCCTTGCTGGATGAGGTGATGAGTAAAGATGAAGCACTCCTTTGTCTTCTGAGGGGACTAGCAAGCAGATCAGTAAGACTGACCCTTTGGCCTCCTGAGACTGCTAATAAGGGTGCCCTGCCAATATTGTCTTTTTCTGCATGGAGCTTTCCCTGTCTGAGACTGGATTTGCAATCCTCCCCAGGTTACTGGTAGGCAGCAAAGTCTTGTTTGATTGACTGTGCAACCTAGGGGTTCTTGAGGCTGGGATTCAATCAATCCCTGCTCTGGTTATCATCTCACCAGGTCACTTCTGTGCTATGTCAGGCTTTTGGGTTTTTGGAGGAAGCTCTTTGCCCTAGGGAATATCTCGCACTATGTGATGATACCATGCCTGATGCTAGGAGGTATTAAACAGACTTCAGATGAGGGTCTCTTGACATTTACAATGTTGAAAATACCAATAAAAGACTTACCTACATCAGCCTCCACCTATATCTTTAAATATTAATATCTTCTGTCTGGATTATCATCTGTTGCATAATGATGTTGCTCTGCAGAATTAGAGGCTGTTCTGGAGATCCCTACCTAGCCAACCCAGCTAATCCTTGTATGGGTCATTCTTTGGAGCTTGTTTTGTGTTGACATTGGCAGAATTTCTCAAAAGAGCACAAACAAAATCACAGATCTTGCAATTTCCTGCAAAAGACATTTTCAGAATCTCAGGAAAAAAAGTCTCTCAACAGGCTGGGCAGGAGCCTGCTTGCAAAATCCAGCTATGGACTTTCAAAATGGTCCCATGTTACCCTGAAGACTAAAATAACTCACAACATGATAGGCACTTTCTGAGTTGTACAGATTTTTCTTTTGGGCCAAAAATAATTTATTTCAACAAGAAATAATGGAAGAAATCAACTGAGACCAACAACACTAGTGATCCCTTCTACTGTTGTGTTCCCAGATATATAACCAATGTTGTTGACAATCCACCCCTTCCCTTTTCAAATTCATAATTTCCTCTGAAAAGATTTATACCTAAAATATTGAAAAATCTCTAATTTGCAGTTTACCTGTGCTAGTGGTTCTAGCTGAAATCAAAGGCCCCTTGGTGCTTAGGCACTGTTCAGTGATAGTAAGATTCAGTCCCTAAGCTGAATGCTTTACAGATTAATACAGCAAGACAGACCAAACAGGTGAAGTGTGGAGGAGAAGCAACTTTCCTGAGACCATATATAAAGCAGGTCACTGTCAGAGCCAGAGACAGAATCCACAGCCCTTCAACACCACTCTACTACTTTCCCCTTTCCCATAATCACTCACATTCTGGGTGAAAAGAAACTTGATTTAAATAGTGTTGGTTTGGTTTACTTTTTCTGCCAATACAGTAGGAATAATATAAAGTTAGCAAATTTCACTTAAACATAAAAATTCAGCATTCCAGACCTGCACACAACAGCAACAGAATCTTCAATGCAGAAACTCCTTTTAGAGTGCTTGGGACGCTTGAATAAATATGTTTTACTTATAGATCCTTTGTATTTTTATTTGATTTTAAGAATAATTTTAAGTTGGCTGCATACAATTCACACTGCTTCCTCAAAGAACAGAGCACTGACACTATTTTTTCTTCCCTGTCTCCAAATCCCCACCCCCCTTTCCACATCCATTTATTTGTTGAGCAGGTAAATGACTGCATTTTTGCTAATTGGCCATCTGACACACCCCTGACTTGCAAATTGGCTGCCACCTGTTGGCATGAGCAAAGTGTGAGTGGTTACTGCTTTTCATTCCATATAGCACTCATCTGAGTTACTGATCTCTGTCTGAGAGCCAACTTTCACAACCCTTTTAGGGTGCTATGTCCATCTGACAAACGTACTTGAACGTGGCCAAATGTTACTAGGGGAAGGACTGGCAAGACACAGTGGTCATGCAGATGTCTGCTATAAAAGCCAGGCTAAAAAAAAATGCCCAATGGTAAGTCTAAAATGCATTTTGTGGGAAGGTAAGGGTCTCCCTCACCTGAGGCAATGGAACAAGAGTCATTGCTAATCCAAAGGCCATATGATGTTGTTTATTACAGGGTTGAATCTTAGGCAAGTGAGCACTGCTGGGAGGCTTTATAGGTAAAAGGGAGCCCTGTTGGACACAGCTAGAAAGCGATCTAAGAAAACCAACACTCATGCAGATCACCAAACCGTCATGTAAGAGAAAACAGGCAACACCAGTTTAGGTTTGACATCTCATTCCTTGTGCATTTGTTTCTTACAAATGCATTTCATTGTTCATGGAAAATTAGTTTCAGGCCTGTCAATGACATTTGTTTCCTGATGTAATTAAAAAAAAAAGGATTTGTGACAGTGATGGTAGACTGTGCTGGAATTAATTCTAGCCAATTTCTCTGAAACAAGCAAGAACAGACAAACACCCATGCTATTTCTTAGCATTGCTCCTTAGTCTGCTATTGTCAGAATTAGCGTGCTGGAGGAGAAGGAGGGAAGATATTCCCACTGTCACTTTGGGTCTGAAATAGGAGGCTAGACACACTAAATTCCATTATATAGTCAGTTGAAAGAGAGACTCCTCCAAAGGCAAGTTCAGAGCACCACAGGGTATGGCTGGATGGGGTCGAGTTAAAAGATGGTTGATGCCACAGCAGCAATGCATGCCCCTTCCTTGGGCTTCCCCTGCCTCATGTCATCACCGGCGCTTGGTGTCTCACCCTCTGAGCTACTTCAGTCAAGAGAAAATTAAGCCACAAACAGGAAGGATGAGCTGTTTTCTGAGTTAATTTGGCTTCCAGAAGAGGAAAAGAAGGGGCAGTGGCTGGAGGGAGGCAGCTCTCCTCCTCTGAGTTGCACCAAGTTCTTGGATCATCTGTGGGTCTGCAACTTACCCAGGGAGCTCAAGACCAGCTTTTAATTCAGACACCTCAGTACATAGCTTAAAATTAGGCACTCTGAATATGTTCCACTGCACCAATAAGAGTCATTGATGTCCTGCCAGAGCCTAAAGGTACCTCTCAGTTGACCCTCTCTACATCTATTTGTCTTTTCCACAACAGTCCCCATTCTTCCCCTTCCTGGCAAATGATCTGCAAGAGGGTCTTTACCTCTTCAAACAGTTTATTCTTCCTGGCCTCTGTGCATTTTAAAATACTTTCTTCTTTGAGTTTGTTTTTTGCACTTAATTATCTAAGCAGCCCTAAGTATAGGGTTGCTGCTGGCTCCCCTGACATCTATTGCTCAGTGGTTTTGTCTTCTCCCCAAGAGAGAATCAGTGCTGCACAGGATGTGTGGGCCCACTTGGGGGTACAGAAAATATCTCCACAAAGCCTTGTGGATGTGTAGTGGTAGTGTGTTCAGGGTTAAAATTCAGGGTGAGGAAGGACACTACCTTCAAGTGAGATTGACAGGTTCAATTGTCTCCTGTTCTCCCTCTCTTCAAGTATGTCCGTTTTTTGAGCTCATGTGTCACTGAGTAGATTTTCTGCTGGTATGAGCAAAGGCAATAGTGAGAATCGTGCTCACCCTGCTCTCTTCTTACAGTGTGTGCGGGTTTTGGTCTTCTGTTTGTCAGAGGGCACTGAGGACTGTGTTGTGGTTTGTGCAGGCAGCATTTTCAGTGAACTAAGCAATCTGTTCTGTGCTTGCAGAGACCTGGCCTCAAGGACCCCATCAGTCCTTTCCTGTTTTATTTTCACGAGCTCCCAAGAACTGCTATGAGATGCATTATGCATGCTGAGCACCATGCTCACACACCACTTACCTGAACTTTCAGTCACTTGCTTAATATCAGCCTGGTACTCATTGCACTCGTGCATTAGTGGAAATATGGACTCACTCAGCAATGTCAGGAGTGATTCTGGATCTCAGCTATGTATAAAATCAAAAAGCAGCTATTCTGCCTAGATTATGGGGTTTTTTACATTGACCCTTTGACATTTTCCTGTGCAACCAGAAAGGGAGTTCAGAGCACCTTGTATAGAGCTCCCCTCTTGCAGTCAGGAGGGGACCAGTCGCAGGATATAATCTAGTGTGATTTTATAGGCTGCATGGTGTCTGAGATGTCCCTGAAGTTCAGCAGATACAAAATGCAAGTTACCCATGCCCCATGGAGTTGCAATAAGGGCTGGGCAGGGCAGCCTAGGGTGACACTAGATGCCTGTGTTGAGCTCCATGAATCATTCCTCAATATCTTTCCGTTAGCCTCAAGAGAATTGAGAGGTGGCCCAAAATCTCTGAAGACATACAGCAGCACCTCTCACAAACAACTGAGTGAAAACCAGTGGTGGTATTAAACTGACGTTAGTTCTGGCTGACCTATGTCACAACGGACTTCCCATGCGTTGAGGAGATTTTTCACAGTAAATAATAAAACATAGAGATCCTCTGCCTACCACTGAAAGGTACCTCTGTTTACATCACTAAAGGACATGACCAGCTTAGGGCTGAGAGGTGTGCAGCTGATTTTGCTCAAGTGCAGTAACTAGTTGATGTGGTTGTACCATTTCCAGAACTGTCTTTGCATGACTTTCTTCAGCTCTTCCAGTCTGAAGGTCAGCTCTCCCCAACACACAGCCTTGACCTGCACTGCACTTGTGGGGGTACAGGTTGTCTGAAGTGGAAGTTCCCCTAGTCCCCCACAGTGCATGTACACAAGGCAACTCCACACTCAGCCCTGAAGTTCACATAACGTGTTGTAAGGTGCTTGGAAAGAGAGAATTTTTTTCTCAGAGAAGCTTACTTTTATTTGTCAATATACTTGTACTTCCCGAATAAAGGCATTTTATGTACCAAGAGAAGGTTAGCTCCCCCCCCTCTTTTCGTTTAAGGGCTAATTCATACGCAAGCTAATTTGTTCTGGCTATTATCACAATTTATTTCCGTTGCTACAGGGCAGCCAATAACTTTAATAAAGGAGGTTCCAGTTACCCAATCTTCCCAGTTAATAAACTGCATTGAAATGCCCAGAATGAATTGGCTTCCACATGCTACAAATACAGAAAATTACCATGCTGTAGTGTTATCACTACCACACAGGTACAATTAAATGTGTGTTATGCATGGAGCTGCACAGAACATTACCAGTAATGTCAAATGCAATTAAAAAGGAACTATTGTGTAGCTCCATCTGAAAAATCAGCTTGCTTGTATGTACTTTACACTGGATTACTCACCGGATAGGGCAATATTGAATCACTTGATGCTTGGGATTCACAGGAGAGAGCTAAGTAAACAAAGGAGCACAGCCTGCCAGAGAGATGGTTAGTAGTGAAGAGCTGAGGCCTTCCACCCTGGATGAAAGCATGAGATATTTATTTCCTGCATCACTGGGACACTATTTGTTCATTAATGTTGACCTTATTGGGTATAGGCACTGTTTAGAGGGTTGCAGGTTTTGTTCGCCATGTGCGCTATCCTTCTATCGAAGTGACAGTTTTATACAAGTCCACTGCTCTCTTTAATAGATCATCTTTCCATCACGTTATGCTCTAGTTCTTCTCCCTTTATCTTTAAATCTTTAAGTCTCAACCTTCTTTTTATACCCCTGTCAACCCAAAGACACCCCCGATCCGTGCGATTGCTACAGTAAAACTGTTGGTATCTTCCTGCATCTCAGCTCTTGGAAATAAAATCCTCTCTTGAGACCTATCACTATATTAAATAAATATGAGCTCAGTATTTTGATTACTTTTATTTGGTGGTTTCTTTTGCTTACAGTGCAAAACTGCAGTATCCTTGGACCAAATTCAGTGGTGACTGAAAACTGAACAAAGTCCTACTAAGTCTCTGTAAGTTGCACTAATCATCCTTATTCCAATGTGTAGAGACTTACCAAGTCAGGACAGCATTAGGGAGGGAATCTCTGAATCACAGACTTCTTAAAAGACTGCAGAAAACAAGATAGTTTTGGTGGTGGGTTGAGAATTTTATGCATAAAATTCACTATCCACCTAAGAGAGGATACTAGTGGGACAAAATATTTATTTGCTTTGAAGTTAACAGGATAAGCAGAGGAACGCTGGTTGGGAGGAGACCTCCTGGGTCTCCGAGTGCCATTCACACGACTGCAGGTTATCACACCTCAGCACGATACTGACCTAATTGCAGCAACCTGCGTGAGTGCTTCCCCTTGCAGAGCAAAGTCAGCCCAGGCACAGATGTTACCCCACGTTTATTTATTAGTCCAGAATGCTTTTTCCCCCCCTTTTTCAACTGTTTGATTTAGGCTCTCAAATAAACACCACACTTCCTAAAAGGAATTAGAAGCACAGTATGAACCTGCGACTGCCTTAAAATGCTGCATTACGTGTTGGTCCTGGTGCCAGACTTTGCCAAAGAGAGTCATAAAATGCAACATTTCTAAGACCATGTCCTCTGATAGAACAAATCTGCCCAGCTCCATCCGGACCACTGAAGCTACAGCACCTTACCCCCATGAGTGTCTAGCTTGTATTTTTATTGTTTCATTACAAAGTTCAAACCAATTGAAATCGTGGTCTAAATGTCAAAATAACAGCTGTTCCATGAAATTATTAAAAATTCATTCCTTTGAGAAGGACATGTTCAAGTGTTGTCTCTCTCAGCACTGCTGAGGACTACAGTTCCCGCGCCCGTAGGCTTCCTGGGGAGCGTTCCTGGAGTCAGAACAGCCCTTGCTGGATGTGGGTTTGGTAGCTAATCGTGAATCAACTCGTGTTGGAGCTGTCGACTGAAATTTAGACTGAGAGCTCATCGCCCCATCCCTGGGATGGGGCTGTTGCAGCCGCTGGTAAGCAATGCCATCTGTAAACTGGATGAGCTCTGTGCAGGGAAAGGCAGAATGGGAAGGGATGTGGGGGCTGCCAGTTGCAAAGCACATGCTGATGTTGCTTAAAATGTCATGCTACTGTGGAGTTACAGTCATATCAAATGCATTGCATGCCATAATATTGGGTGGGAGCGATTACAGCATGCATAATTGCTGCCTTCCTTTCCCCCCGCCTTTCTCCTCAGCCCAAGTTTCATGTACACGTTATCCTGTGGGTGAAAGCTAATATAATATGAATTAAAGAAAATTGCACGATTCCCTAACGTCCACATCACACAGATTGATTTGCATTTACTTGTAACTGAAAACACATGGCTAGTCACGGTTTAAGAAAAATAAAAAGGATTACAGCAACCCCAGACCATGACTGAAAGGAGTTATTCAGCCCCTGCATTGTATCATTTAGCTTCACAGTGGAGCAGATACCTAATCTAACATACAACAGGCCATCTATAATCAAAGAGTTTGCTGCTCCCCGGCTGTCCTGGAACAATTGCTTAAGGATTTGGCACGACAGATATCCAAGGCTCATTTGGCGAGGGGAAAGTAGCACCGAAGGGAAAACCCAGGTAGGAAAACCTTTAGGAGACTGATTGAAATTGCAGGTGACAAGGGGATTGATGGCAATGGCAATTAGGCAGCCTCTGGGAAGTAGATAACTATTAGAGATACAAAAGCTTGGTTCTGTGTGGGATACTGCAGTCATCCCCTGGTCAAGAGAGTGACCCGCTCTCTTCTCTGAGATGGCAGAGTGATTTCCAGCAGGGCTCCTGCTCTGCACCTCATTGTAATTCAGGAAAGCCCAGTGCTGAACATTTTCACTGTTCTCATACCCCGATGAGATTGTTCTGCCACGATGCAGTCAGTACAGTGCCTGAGAAAATTACTTTGTGAAACGTTGGGCTTCAAACCATTACCTTAAGTAGAATCCTTAGGCTGAATTTAAAGCACGATGTGATGCAGGTGCTTGTGTCCTTACCTTTCCTTTTCTTTCTTGCTTGGTTTTCTTTTATTTTCTTTTAATTTTATTTCTTTTTAGAAATTCATTCAGACTGTGGATTGTTTGTTTTTCATAGTTCTGGGCTCGTCAAATTGATGGATAACTCTAAGCAATGAATCCCATGACTGCACTATTGAAATTATCTCAACCACCAAAATGTCTGTTCAATCTACATCAGAGTGCCTGCACTCCTTTTGTGCCCAGATAAATCAGCTAAGCATAACAAAGTACCTCCAACATTCATTTCCAAAGATCTGAAAAGCAGTTGGCTTGTTTTAGTGTAGTTCTATGGCTGGCAGCTGTCTGGCAGTGTTTCTGACAAAAAAATGGGGGGGGGCAGGGGAGGAAACTTCTCTCTCAAAAGAAAAGAATGATTTTATTAAAATCAGAGTTCTGGAGGTTTTTCTTGTTTTGTTTTAATTTCTATTGCCAGTCAATCAATATTCTCACTGAAGGAAATGAAGATGCTTTTAGGAAAAAAGCACGTTTGTTTTCTTCTTCTTTAATTGTCCTTTCTTTTTGAGTGGATGGTATCTATCTGAGGCAGCCAAAACCCCACAGACATGGGCAAACTTCCAGTCTTGCTGAAGTGAGGCCCAAACAGAAGTAATGCTGCTAAAGCAACGGCAGTCCTGGTGCCTGCATACGTGCTTGCATGAGGTCATGCTCCCATCCAGGAGCAGCCAATTTCTGGAGTCAAATTTGCAGCTGTGGCTGCCAGGAGAGGACAGCCTAGCCTCCCAGGGAACATCGCCTCCATGATGCTGAGCTGAAGCATGGGAGGACTTCTCCATCCCCTGTGGTGGTGGGGTTTGGGGTTCAGGCTCACCCAAAGCCATGCCATTGGACCCGTCTCCCAGGCTCCAACAGGGGAAAGAGGTTGGGCAGGAGGGACCCAAGCACCAGCTGAGCAGGGGCTCCCCAAGCTCTGCAGACCCAACAGGGCCGTTGCATGGTGCTCATACCAGTCCTCCGCTCCCAGCTGCCTCCTTGCAAAGTGGCCAACGTGTCAGCCGTACATAAATTGGGGAGAGGTTTGTAACATAGAACAAATGACATTTTAATCCTTCCAGGGGGCTGAATGGAACTAATAACAATGTTAAACTGGTTTCCACCAGAGTTAAACTGTCTGGGTCTATGTTTCTGGATTCCATTAGTAATCTTAAAGAGGAAAAAAAAAATCCAAACAATGTCTTTTCTGCCTTTCATTCCTTGAGACAATGGAATAACATGTAATTGTCATTCATTAAACAAATCTCTCTGTGCAGGATATAAAGGAACCACAAAAACTGACATCCCCAAATGAAGAGATTCATTAATCACAAACACAATGAATAATTATTTTTAAAAGAGGAAGCACAAAAGGCCTCAGAACATGGAGCGTACGTGGTGGGATGTAGCAGCTGGGAGCATAGCAGCCCTACCAATGATGACTGACTCACTCAGAACAATCTTTCCCGGAATATGTCGTGTTGGGTTTTCTGTTTGTTTCAATATACTGTTTGTTTGTTTGCCACTTAGAGCAGTCCAACTGGCTGTATTGCTCCATAGGATGCTAATAAAATTTAATAGCAAACCTTAAAAAATGTTTATTTAATTGTACCGTAGAAATGTTTGGTTAAAGAAAAAATATTCCCCCCACAGCCGTATGGTTTCTGTTTGAAGTGCTTTTGGATTGGACTCAAGGCATTTGGGAGTTTGCCAAGAAGGGGTGTAAACAAGGGAGGCGTGGAGCTTTTATTCTCAGAGAATGTATGGCAGATCCAGGGTGCAGCAGTGCCAGGATGTTTGTGCTTTAAATTCAAATCAGACACACAAAAAACAAACAAAAAGCCATTACTTTTACTTGAGAAAGAAATGTGCTGGGATCACCTTGTTGTAGAATTTAGATAAGAAAGGATTTATTAATTTGTGTGGTTCATCTGCCTGCCAGAACAAGGTTGATCACTATACACCTTCAGTACTCTAGTCTCTGGACTAATCTGAATAATTCCCAATTCCACCTTTTTTTTCTAGAATATTATTTGTTATCTTTAAGCATCCAATAATCAGGAGGATTTGATTATATACAGCAAAAATAATTCCTATTTTATGCTACAGCTTTTTTAAGTAGCTCTAATTCAAACAAATATTTGCTGAAGCCCATTTTTTTTCAAGAAGATATCTCATACTCTCAAGAAGTAGGGCTGGAAGGTCCTGTTTGATATTGTGTAGTCTGTTTCTCTACCCCCAAAGCAGGATCAACTCACTTCTTTTGTTTACCTTGTTCTTGAAAATCTCAGATGATGGAAATTTCACCACCTTTCATGGAAATATCTTCTGTTGCCCAGCTATTTATCACCTACAGTGTTTTCCTTATGTTTACCCTACATCTCCTTTCCTGCAAGTTAGGCAATAATTCATTAATCTTTGTCCAAGCCATAGAGGACAAAGAGAACAATTTCTTCTCTCTTTGCAGCAATTTCTCACATCCTTGGTATCTGTTATCTTCTCTTTTCTAGTTGAAGCTGCCCAGTTCTTCCAAAAGGGACCCATTTTCTAGACTGGTGAACATTTTTGTTGCTCTCCATTTGATACCCTTTCATTGGTCCACCTCTTTTTTAAAGTACAGTGCCAAGGATATCAGGTGAGAAGCACTGTCTTTGCATAGCCACATGGAAGGATTACTTCATGTGACTTTTATGTGCAACTCTCCTGTTTACACAGCCCACTATAATATTTACTTTTTGCAGTCGCGTGACAATGTTGACTCAAGTTCAGTCTGTGAACCTTGGTAACCTCCAGATCCTGTTTCACAGGGCTGATGCCCAGCAGACGTTTTGCATCCGGTGTTTGTACAGTTCATTATCTCCACTTAGAAGCATTCACTTTTCTCTGTTTTCATTGAACTACATCCAGTTTTTCTCAGCTCATTTCACCCATTTGTCAAGCAGATTTTAAATTCTAATCCTGTCCCTCAAAATGATTGCCGTTCCTCTGTGCTTGATATTCACCCATTAAAGACCTGCCATCATGCCTCAAATTAGGGGGTAATCTTCCTAACCCGTAAGCCATTTAACAAAATATATGTCCAAGAGCTATAAGACACCTGTCACATGCCCTGGAAAGCTGAGAGGAAGGTCAGCTTCAATCATGGCTCACACAGGTTCTCAAGAAGCCCAGTATCTCATTATCAAGATGGCTTTGGGCATAGAGAGAAGTGGCAGCATGGCCCAAGCCCATGGCTGTCAACTTTTCATCCAGAGTTCAGGAATTTGTGTTACCCAGGAGCCACCATATCATCACAGCCCTTCTGCTGTGGTCACCCCCCAAAGACCCAGAGTGGGAGCTATGATCATGAAGCCATTAGTAGAACAAGAGCCATGTAGCAACTGCCATGCGTATATGTGAACATATTCTGGCATGAACATGGACACGAACACAATTATGCCTCTATATGTTACATATTATACATTTCTATTTGTTATATATGTATATATTTTACATGTTAGGAAAAAAAAATTAAAAGCCCTGCTCATTTGAGTTAAAGACCATTGATACTATGCTCTCTATAACTTCTGTAAGGGAATTTATGGTATAAAGCACTCTCTTCTAACTCCAGCCAAATGCATATTGCATCTCCCTCTAGTGGCTTAATCTACTTGTCCATCGTCCAACGATAAGTCTAAGTATTGATACTAACTCTACTTTCTTGTCATCGACAGGAACATAGCTCACTCATACAGAAGAGAGCTCATTTATGAGCATATCTTTCTTTTGAGGTATCTTCTATTTCTTTACTTCCTGACAATGCTTAAAGTCTGCCTGAATTCTCTACTGCAGCACAACAAAACTCCGGCTTTTGCATACAGAAAATCATGATATACATGAGGAGGAAAATGTGGATTTCCAGTCTAAAATTAGCTTGGTGGTAAGCTAGCAGAAACAATAAGACAGAGGGCAAAACTCAAGTCTGTCAGACAGCTTTGTAATGTATATTTGTACTTTTCATTAAGAGGCTGGAAGCAGCTCAAAGAACAAAATGTTTTTTAGGGTTTTGGGCAAAAGACATGCTGAGAACCTTCACAGAGGTACAGCCAAAATGTCCTCTCTGTTGCATACACCAGGTATATAAGTTCCATATTTTGGAGTGGTGGCTTATGCTCAGATACTTGTCTGAATCACTCCCACTCAAGCTACTTGTTTTCAGACTTGCAGGTAAGTCATCATCTAGCTAATCAGCTATAAAATGAGGCGGTCATGACTCTGAATAATTCTCGCTTCTATTCCCATCATTGAAACGTGCCATGTGCCTCTGAGTACAACATGACCACCCCAGTTGAAAGCCAACAACTTAACTACCTCTGTGTTCATTAGACATTCTGCACCTCTCTCCAGCCCAGTGTCCTTCCTCCAGAAGACACATAAAACCAAGGTCTTGGGCACTTGTGTTAATTAACATTCCCATAGTCCTTTTTGCAAAACTGGAGATAATAGTCCTGGTGTGCTGGCCAACTTCCAGCGTGCAAATCACATTTGGCTTACCTCGAATTCCCCTGGCAGCTGGAGGTGGCTGAGGTATTCAGATGCTCTCTGTCCTTTGCTGTGCTGTGCACGCAGAATGAGCCAGGCTGGGAGCTGAGCTGCAAGGGGATGGGGAAAAGCTCCCCTTTTGAAAAATGTACCAGCTAAAGGTATAGTCAAAAAGCCGAACACAAATACAAGGAGCTTATCCACCGCTAATACGGAAAGAAAAGAGTTTATTTACTTCCCACTGACTAGTATCTGGCAATAAATTAGCAAGTTTTCCCATTTTTCTCCATTTTTCAGTACACATCTGCTCTTATAAATCACTAGCCATAAATCTGAGAGAGGAGTCTGTAACAAAGCCATAATTAAGTCAAAATTTAGGTGTCATTTTATTAGCTTCTGGGTCTATATTCACATTCTCTATGGTCCTAGACAAGACATTTTTCTTATTATTCAAATGTCTCGTGTACAGCTAACTGAAAACTAAATGTGCTTATTAAACCCAGGTTTTTTAATAAAGGTTGAGGCTCAAATACCTGCAGTTTAAATGCCTTTTTAGCATTGGTATGACTACAAGTCCTGTTTAGGATATTCAGTTTGGACCCCGAAGCGGTTGCTAAAGACTTGTCACAGAGAACCTATTTATCTCAAGGTGAGAAACACTGAACCAAAATTTTGCCAAGTACTTGCTTCAGTGTATCTCTTCCCAGTCTCATTCCACTCCATTATAAATCTCTATTTCAACTGGGGATGAAGACAGGACTTGAAGATTCTGGATGGACACTCTAGGGTCCTTTTGGATGCTGCCATGCCCCATCCATGATGCGGTTGTTCCCCCATAGTTGTATGAGATATGTGTAGATGCTTCCCTAAAGCCTCAGCATCCAAATCCAGGGAGTCAGATTGTAAAATTCCAGCAACACATCCTTTTCTCTCACCTGATTTGGAGAAGTCAATGCAACTACTAGATTACAGAAGAGATATCTCTTTGATTATGGCTTTATAAACCTCCTGCTTTGCCTGCTGCAGAGGTTCTTTAATTTTAAGAGGTTCTTTAAAGGCTGAGAGAGCTGGTACTCTTTAGCCTAGAGAAGAGAAGCCTGAGCAGGGGATCTTATTAATGTATATAAATACTTGAAGGGAAGGTGCAAAGAGGAGGGAGCCAGGCTCTTTTCAGTGGTACCCAGTGACAGAACCAGAGGCAACGTTCACAATCTGAAACACAGGAGGTTCCCTCTGAACTTCAGGAAACATTTTTTTCTTGTGAGAGTGACCGAGCACTGGCACACATTGCCCAGGGAAGTTGTGGAGTCTCCAACCTTGGAGATATTCAAAAGCCTTCTGAACACAGTCCTGGACAGCCTGCTTTAGGTGACCCTGCCTGAGCAGGGTGGTTGGACATCCAGAGATCCCTTCCAACCTCAACCATTCTGTGATTCTGTGAATTTTCACCTCATTCCACACTGTTGAGGTTAGGGACCAGATGCAAGATGTAAGGCTGGCAAAGAGCTGGTAGGAGACAACTTGCAGTTTCAGTCAATGTGCTGACTTTTGTCTAAGTGCAAAAGGAGAAAACTGAATGTGGGCCAGCATTTCAAAAAGGATATCAATGGGTCATATCAAATGCTCATCTAGCCCAGTCTATTGTCTCTGTTGGTGATGATGTCGATGCTTTAGGAAGAGATAATAAGAAGAAAGTAAGCGTAAGACTTGTTTCCTTCACTTATCAGTCTGAAGATTACATGGTTTGCATGGTGCCAACCCAGCAGAGAGGGAGGGAGGACATGATGCCGCACAGGGGACAGCAGGATGCAAGGATGCTTGTATTTCCAAGAAGTCCAACACAAAATTATTCTGCAAGAAGTTAGAGTGAATATTCCAGATTTAACCCTGAGCTATTCTGAGGCCTGGGTCTCTGTCAAAATTGTGCAGTCCTTTTGCTTCAAGGCAACAGGTTGATCCAGATATAAACTGTTCTGATAGGTTTTTTAGATTAAGAAGTGAAATTAACGGATTCTAGAGGACAGAAAAGCTATTCCCGCTGAGATCTCCAAGACTTCCTCACTCAATGGTTAGTTCTTTCATTGGAATCTTATCTTACATCTTTTTCTCAGAAGCTGGCAGAACCGGACACCTGCTAACTTGTTTTTGATTTGTTCATTAGGACATCAACAAAGACTAGTATTGCTCTTCTTGAAGTTTTAGATCACTGCTTATTTTAAACTAAAATGGAATTGTCAATCCCTGCTATTAGCTTTTCAAACAAACTAAGTGATATTTATGATAGTCTTCTGTATTTATCTGCAAGATGACTTTATTTGTCCTAGGCTGTGGATCCCTGCTTGATCTTAGATTATTATGATTTGTTTTATCTGTTTCTCAGAGATTTATATTCTGAAACTCCTCCAGTGGCACTAGCGAAGATTTGATAACCCAGGTGATAAACCAGTTCTGCTTTTAAGTTTCTTATAAAACTTCATTACAAGTGAAATTAATCACGGTAGATTTTAATGTGAAGAGAAGACAGAGGCGGTTATTTGATGGACTGTGTTCAAAAAGCTGGGTAAGCTTTATATCACTCTATATGATAATAAAAAATTACGGTGCAAGACCAAGGTCATATCATAACACATGAGCAATAGCACCGTGTGCTCATGATGCACCGACAAAGGATGCTTGTTCAGCTTTATAGCTCATACTGTAACCTTTCTCTATTTCATATGCACTCCTAATACATTTGCAGTTCAGCTACCTACCTGAAAATAGACAATATTTTAGGAATAGATGGTTACATTTAGCTTCAGTTAACTCAAGAAAAGCCTGTCTTACATGCCTACATGAATCTGGGTTTTTCAGAGGTACAGGGCCCATCCTAGGTCCATGTTCAACTAAAGCGATGATGTGGTTACTTGTATATATTATCATTTATATTCTTATTTATCTGTCTTGCTCAATGCTTTGAAATCCCTTGAAAGCTCCAGAAATAAAGTAGATTCTGCAGGCAAAAGAGAACAGCATGGTTTGTTATGTTCAGAAATCTTCTGTCAATGGGAAAGAGTAATCATATTGAGAAGCTGTTCTGCTAGGTATTGGAAATGAATATATCACTCTTTTTTTTTTTTTTGTTCAGAGCAGGAAAATATGTGTTAAATAAAATATTTCCAGCTAGTATCTATTGGTGCATAAAAGGCTGTAATACAAGCTTGTCTGGAATGAGCTGAAGGAGGAGTGTGTCCAACTGTGTCTCTGAGGCAGGGAAAGAGAATTGTTTAACAGTGCCCTTATTCCTGTTTGCCCATGCAGCACTCAAGCACAAAGAGTCACTTACACTTTCCCATAGTCACCCATCTACTTAATTCTACCTTGCAATCCTGGCAAATGAATATTACACAGCTGAGACCTGAACGGAAGTTTCCTGGCCCAGTAAGTAGAAGCCATTGGACCATAAACATAAACAGATGTTTGCACATGTGTGTGATTTGCTCAAAGTAGCTAGCTGGGTTTGGAGCCGTAGCTTATAAATACATAGAGAATGAAATGAAATTACAGTAGGAAATTAATTATCTCCAATTCTGCCAAAAGGCATCCTGTTCTTTACAGTTTTTAAGGTCTTGAGTTATCTTGTTTTGGTAATGTTAAATTGAGACTATACTAAAAATAACGATTATTTCACCCACTAAATAACTACATTATCAAATAGATGATACAGTATCACAAGCACAGTGAAAAAGACGCGCACTGTCCTTTTCATCGTTGTCACTAGGGCCAAGCTCTAAGCAGCTGGAAAAGGTGAAGCTCTGTGACTACACCGCTTTGCAACAGCAAGGCTCGACCACTTAGGGCTGTGGAAATACAGTGCAAATCAGCAATTAGAGACAAATAAAGTTGTGTTCAGGTGATTTGATTCAACACACATACTGTATTTCATCTCTTCCAGTAAGATGAGAACAGATTTGAAGGTCTCAGTTGTAAAACAGGAATTTAAGTGGCAAAAATATTCCAGTGTGAGCAGCACCGAAGCAAGTCTATACAGCTGCTTTGCAGAGTAATTTCATGCAGTCATGGGTGAATGTGATTTTTTTTTTCCCGAACATGCAGGAGGAGATGACAGATTTAAGTGCTTCCTGTGATTAAGTAGACAAGGTGGCCATTTTTCTGCATTTATGCAGAAGCAATAAAAACGCGTGGTCATGCACCAAATCCTAGGGTCAAAACTGCAGTTACTACTCAGGCAAAACTCTCATTGACATCTGTAGTTTTTATTGAATGTGGGCAGTGAGCCTTCTTTCATGCACTTAGTCTGTCCTCACATGTTCTTAAATAGCACCATCAGGTGGCTAAGCAGGGGAGAAAAAAAGGCAATGATTCACGTAGCCATTTGAATGCCTAAAAACTGTAGCTGCCCCCTTTTGCACCCCCAAACCCATGAGGATTCAGTGTAGCAGCCGAGGGATGTTAGGACAGTCTGACCCATGAGCTGGAGTCTTGCAGGAGGATATCTGCTGAGACAAACCACGCTGCTCTGGCTTGAAGGTATTCAAGAAGTTTTGGATCTGTTTAACTTTCTGACCCATTTGTGGCTTAAAACAGCAAGTTGCTAGGCATAGTGCAGCTGCACAGTGCATGAGCTGAAGTGCTAAAGCTTGAACCTTTAGATGATCGAGCAAAAAAACAAGGATGCATACTCTGTGGTGTTATATGCCTGCCCACTGACTCTGCTATAACTAGTGCACGAATAACAGAGGACGGGGTTAGCCCATTATATTCTGTTTCATGCTGAACTTTAAGCTGAATAGACTCTATCTATTAAAATTAATGTTAGAAGTGGGAAATAATTTTTTCACATCACACCCTTCTTCATAAGATCAATCCTCACACCAGAGAGAGCAGGGAGACGAGAACGTGCTCTCAGCCAAATGTGCCCTCCCCTCCATGGAGCCCTGCAGTTTTAACCAACTCTTCAGTGTCCAAAGAAGTCACACACCAAAGTACCACGCAGTGCTCTGAGCCTGCTGACACCTGCGCTGGCTAATTTCTGACTTGAATAATAACAATGAAACATGATTGAGTTGCTTGACATTTACAAAAAGGTGCTTGTTAAAAACAGTTCCTCCCAACTTAATTAACACTCAAACCCTTTAGGTGTTCCACCAAGTACATATTAAAACAGCTGTCCTTTTCCCTGAAATGGAAGTAAACTAGAAGCGAGCTTCAATAAAACCAATGGACTATGACTTCTTCCAAGCACAACTGTAATGAAATGTTACTGCTGTAATATCCAGCTAAATAAAGACTGGTGAGCTGGCTAGGCCAGCTGCAGTGGCAGATGCAGACAGGATCATGGGCTTTAAACAATGCTATCACTGAATAAACACAGACGAGGAGATAACATTTCTACACCTCCCCAGTTTCCATTAAATTAGTTTTTGTTATTCTAAATCCAAAAGCTGATAATCCTCTCAGTATAAAATGAATGGTGGTGATTTTTCCATAAATGGTATCATAAACTACGATTAGTCATTAGTCAGGACCATTTGGAATTATGTGTCACCCAGCACTGGAAATTGCATTGCATATTTGAGGAGACTTGGTGCTTTGGTTGGTGAGAGAGATCACCTGCTGTTTTATAGCTTTTTACTTGTATGCCATGCTTTCCTACTTAAGATAGTTAATATATGACCTAATGGCCACATCCAAAAGGAATCCTTCCTTACGGAAATACCCCAGTAAATACCAAGTTAAGAATTGACTAAAGGAGCAAGTTAACCACTTCAATACAAATACGGGTTTTCTGTGTTAGATGTGGCCAAAAAGAATGTACAATCTATATGATATACTGAAGTTTTGAAATTAAACACCATCCCAAATTGAGGTTAAAGTTCAAAAATTTCTCCAATTTGTCTATGGCATATGATACCACCTACCAGCATCATGAAAAAAAAAAAAAAAACAACCAAACAGAAGGAAGAAAATATGTCAATAATATCCATGAAGCTTTTTGAGAATTTGTTGCGTTCTTGTGAAATGTTTAAGTCTTAACAGCATTTTCCAAGGAAAAAAAATACTATTTAGTGTTACCAGTCACTTGACAAGGCAGATCCAACAGAACATAAATGCCAAATAAGTATCAAAATTTACCTTGCATCATAATTTAGGTGTCAAAACTTATAATGGTCCGAGCTCAGAGCCTTCCAGCATCCTATAGTCCCACCGGTGTTCATGGACTGGGTTCAGATATATATTTGATCCTTTCAGCATTTGTTTTCTTTTATCCTCCTTAAATCTGAACCTTTCACCCCATTAAAATTGGCTTCGCAAGATAAGAATCTGTATGGTTATAGGATATAATAATGTGCTTAATAATGACGGGAATGATTTGATTACACTTGCTCGTATTAGGTAACAGTGTTTTATCCAACAAGAAGTTCCACTGAAGTCAAAAGGCCATTTGGCACTTGGGTAATAAAGTGCTCCCATGCCATAATGAAGATGACTCAGTCCTACCCCTATGCATTTTATTGGATACTATTTGGCCAGCGTCTGAACAGATTAAGTACTACTATTGTGGAAGATAAATCATCACAAATTCACCCTGTCATCTAAGCTCATTTTTATAGTATTTGCAGGGAAGGAGCTTTAAGCTCAGATAAATATTGAAGATGACATTTTCACTGAAAATAACCAGTCACTGGGAAATAAATGAAATGTGCATAGATATTGTTTTTAAAGATAAACTTGGTTGCCAGGTTTTTAAGGGTGCACTGAACACAAACCATCGAAATGAAACTCAGTTTATCCTGCAGGGATTCACAGGGAGCCTGCTGAAGAGCAGTGTGAAGAGTTGTGTGTGCCTGTGGGGCCTTCAGGCTTCTCCAGAAGCCAATGGCTAAGCTCCACAAGCAAGACCAGGAGGAAGCTGCAAGTGGGAGAAAGGCTCTCTCAGTCCCTCTGTTGCTGTTTCATATCCTGCATCTTCCCCCTCTTTGTCTGCACCAAAGAGACTTTATCTAGCTGTAACATCCCCATCTTCTGCTGGGGGAATGACAAAAGTGCTGTGAAGTATTAAGACCTTTTCATTTAAATGAACAGGAGAAAGCAATGGAGGTGCAGAAAAGATCCCATCATTTAATATAACTATCCTGTAGCAATCAATTTGGGACAACAGGAACAAATACCTGAAGGGTATATATATATATTATTATCCTTTGGGCCAGACACGACAGTTTATCTGTTAAGAACAAACTCAAGGGAACATTTCCTTACCTCCCTAGCATCCTATTACTGTATTATAAGAGGAGGGTGACTGTTTATCATTGCTTATAACATATCACCAAACAATTAAGCCTCCTTCAACTAACATGATGGATTTGTAATGAATTTGCTTAGCAAAGTAATTCATGCATAGATCCTTACCAGATATCAGTTACCTGTTTCACAAGATCCAGGGCATCCATCAAGCAAAAGGGCCCAGGCTGTTGTTAATTTAGAGGCACATATTTCTGCTTAAGCAGATTTTTTTGATAGAAGAATTTATAGACCCCAAAGCAAAGTACATAGCTCCAGACTTTTCATAGAATCATAGAATGATTTGGGTCAGAAGGGACCTTCAAAGATCATCTAACCTATTCATTCTTGCTTTAGGAACCCACTTAGTTTCTTGATCGTATAATAAAATTATAATTCTCAATAGCAACATCACCATTTTTCACTGTGGAAATGAATATATGACATCAGAAATTCTTTGTTGCAGGCTGAAAAGCAACTGACATTTCCTTAACCTCAGCTTTCCTAAAGAGATATCTGCTGTGTCAAGTCCAGTGATTAAGAACCACACAAATGTAATAAACAGTTATTTTATTTTCATACACTATAATTTCTTAATCCACTATTTCCAGGGAAAGATGACCTGGTATTGAAGAGGCTAGCCTGTATCTTGAGAGAGACAGATTCAGTTCCTGGCTGATTTGGTTCCTTTCTTCCTGATTCCAACCTTGTAGCTTATCTGCACATCTCTCCCGCCCCCCCCCCCCCGCCCCCAATAAACCAACAGAACTAGTTAAAAAGAAACAAAACAGCTCTCAATTTATGTTAATCAACTCTAGCAGTATTGCAGCATCCAGCACTAAAACTGTTGCTTTCCCTGTAAATACTGCCTATTTCTAGTCAAGAAGAAGTACTAATAAACAGAATGATCACTTCTTTCCATCAGTCATTATAAGCTAAGTTCAGGCAGTTTTGGGCTGGTTTCATGTGTGCATTACCTGACAGGGCAGAAATTGATTTACATCCACAGCTGTGCACACATGTATCCTCACAGCTCAGAGCAGAGCGAGAGGATAATCTGCAGCCGACACACACTGGGATGACCACGTTGATATGCTGGGAAACCCTGAACAGATTTGCTAACTGGAGAGAGTTTAGTAAATCACAGGTTATCCAGCTTCATCCAAATTACATCAAGGAATCATGCAGAGTTGTCAGTTTAAGAGCCGATTGCATACTGCTATACTCCCTCCATTGCTGATAAAACCTAAAAACATTTTTTTTCTGGTTGGACCATAACTATGTTTTTTTCTCATTTTTCAATTTTCATAATTGCTTCCAGTAATTTATCAGCGTTGCAATTTTTTCTGCCTTGTCTTTATACACGGATTGACTGTTTATTCCTCCCAAGGACATTTGCCTTGCTGTCAGACAATAACAGGATCAAATAAGAGGGATTTAGATCCTTTTGCTTCTTTACAATTAGAAAACAGACTGAAAATGGAAACAAAGCATCTTATTTATGCCTTTCTTTCCCCCATTACAGCAGCTTTCAGACAAGCCAAACAAAACATTTTTAGCACTTCATGTAATTATCATTACACTTAATGAAATTATGGAAATCTGTTAAAGATCTGGCTGCTGTAGGTCACATTGCAAGTGGTGAGTAGCCACAAACAAAGGAAGCCCATGCAAAGCTGCAGTTCTGTGTTAGGCACCTCTGCACTGGGACCAATTGTCAAAAGGCACTTCGAGGTTCATGTTACAAGTGTTCAGTATCTACAGGAAGGACCAGATATCTGTAAGTACTTAATAGGTCCATTTATGCACCATATGAGAAGACTTTGAAAAAGTCTTGGTGTCCTTTGAATAAACTCTTCCAAATATGAAACCTGTTATTTAGGCAGTTTTAGTGTGACTTGAGCCATTCTGAACAACTTCGGCAGAACAGACATTTTGCAAAGAGGTAGATATGTGCAAGTACACATTCCCATATGGCTTGTGCTGGGGTGAAAATACCACAGAAAGCCAGAGAGCAGCTAAGGGAAACCTTTTGCACTGACAGCACAGTTCTGTGACTTATGGAACGGATGCTGTATATTGCAGGAATATTATTGTCAAGCTGAAGCCAACAGCATGGCTGGAAAGTTTGGGCTCAGCATGCCTGAGCCTGCCCTTTGCCTTGCGGTGTGGGTAGACCCAAAAAAATTCCTGTTACAAAAATGAGAGCTGCTGAAACATCCTTTCCAACTCTAGTTTCTTCACCTTATGCCCTCCCAGGTGTGCTACTTCAGCATACGTAAGTAGCACATCAGAATGTAACGGAAAGTGAATTTATTTCTATATGATGCTCCTGAGACAATATCAGAAATCCTTCTCTTTCTTATTTATTGCACTGGTGTTGTATTTCTTTATATTGAACTTACCATCATCTGCTCAGAGAAGTATGGAAGAGCTCATCTCTCATAAAATAAGTAAAATTATGTCTATGTTTTCCTTCTGCTGTCCCTCCCTAATGGGACTGTTGCCATCTTGAGTAATGAACTTCTACTTTAATTCCTCCTTCTTTTCTGCAACAACAAAAGAAGAAACTGGACTATAAATCATTCAGAAAAATAAATAACTTTTTTGTCTGTTGTGCCTGATTAAGTGTTCTTTATGCTTATGCCCTTCTCAGGAAAAATAAAATAAAATCTGGATTAGCGCTTGAGCTGAGTTCATAATTTGTTTTGATTTGAAAAGTCATTAAAAGAAAGGGTTATTGAAGAGGTAGCCAAATATCCCTGGAGAAGGGTCAGGCTGTAGGTGTCTCCAGTCCATAATACAGCTAAACAGGACCAGAAACCAGTCAAAAGTCAAGCAATCAAACAACAGTCCTGAGACATATTTTTGCAATTCAGTTTGATCAATGGATGTTATTACACAGAAAATAGCCACCCTAAAAAAACAAATGAACAAATAAGCACACAAAATATGGGAACATGATTACTACGAAGGCAAAGTATTTTGCTTGTGCTTCAAATCATCTGTGAAGAGTTGCTTGGGGAAAAAATGAAGAGTGAATATTTATAAGTGACCATTCATCTACATCTAGCTACATTCATCTATTTCAAATTCTTAATCTTTGAAAAAGAGGCATCACAATAAAAGGGAAACACACCTGATTTCTGCCTTAGACCAGCAATGAGTTTCTGTTTCAAGGTGGACACAAAATCTGAATTTTCAAGCACTCAGGTCTCCAAAAGGACCTTTTACACCTTAACACATTAATTTACTCCCTCAAATGTGAATTTTACAGATCTCGATGGTATTGTCCAGCATGTTACACTGGGGAAATGGCACCAGGGTGCTCATTGCACTCCCTGAGAGTACGGGCCTGAGGTCTGACTGCTGCATGCGTGGGGCTGCCACCTCAGCAGGAATATCGCCATCACTACTGTGAGGGGGTCTCCAGGGACGCTTCCACTACTGGAAGGGGGACAGCTGAGTACATCAAGGTAATGTTCCTACATCTTCTCTGGCTTGATGCAGCTAAGCCCACAGCAGTGCAGCTTGGGACTGACAGCAGGTGAAGCGTCCTGCAGCCTTAGCTGGTTCAAAGGAGAGTAAGGAATACCGACATGCATTCACTGCACATAGTTAAACAATAATAGAAACAGCTGAAAGCTGATATTATCCCAGAAGATGGTAGAAACCCTTGTGCAATCTCTTCTTCCTCTCTTCTTCAGCCATCTTAGTGCTTGGTTGATAACAACGTGGTTCTGTGACAGCAAATGGGTATGCTCCCAGCCGACTCATAACGTAAATACCGTTGCATTATTTTGAGTTTAATGCTACGTAATTGATGTGATTTGATCCCTGTCCTGCATCCAGTTTGCTAGAGCAAGAATAAATTCTCATTGTCCCGTTGAAGTAGACATTGCAAGGCTTGCCTGCATCACTGGAAAAGCCAGCACAGCGAGTACAGGGGCTGAACCCACACTGCACACTGTCCTGGTTGCAAGATCAGCTTGTATGGTCAGCCTTTGCTGCCATTCACCTGTCAAACATGCAAATACAGGCTCATTCCTGGTCAGTCACCATCATCAGGGCATGCGGGGCACCACGAGTCTGAATGTGCATGCTGGGTTGGTTTCTCACAGCACCAGGCAGGGTAGGTCTGGTGACAGGTCATCTGTGAGGCTGTATCTGGAGAGGAGGCAGATCACACAGTGCCTCCTTCCCCTCCAGAGACAAAACTTCAGGCTGCATAATCACAACCAGAGAGTTACTATTCTCCACTGTTAGCCTTTGTGAGGTATCTTCTTTTATACACTTCTCCTGGAATATGATCAGCCTTTTAATACACTTGGAGAAGGCCTCTTGATTCTGGTTATTTGTAAAAAAATTCACAGTGAATAATAGTATTCACTAATCAGCTTTAAAAAAAAAAAAAAGGCGGCATTAGTTTGCTGCTTTCAGTGAGCTATCATTCCTGAGATATTTCATTTACGAGCTATGTGTCTGATTGGTCTGAACTTTGATAGAGCTTCAGCCAGGCTGTGATCATTATTAGGCGATCATATGCAAACTACAGCATGTTTTTGACAGTTCCTGTCAGCTGCTGAGACAGATCCTTTCCTGATAAAACATGCAGGAGCTTTGACAATCATGTAGTCAAATGTTTACCCACTTGTCCACATATCAGTTTGCTTAAATATCTTTATGCTCACTCTATCTCCAGGCATGTTTGTTAAGTAGGATACACTGCTGTGCAGATGCATTATTCTATCATCTGCAAAATGTATTAAAGATGGAAAGTTTAAACCATAGGTTAATGAATAGCTGTAAACTCTGAGAGTCAATTCAAGAGCTTAGAAGGAAACCCTTGGCCCCATGGCTAAGTGTATGCCTAAAGGGAAATGAAGCCAAAACCAAGAAAGCTGAAGAGTGCATTCAAAGCCTTAGGGAAAGGGCATTGCTGCTGTTTGCACTTAAAACTATCCTATGAAGGCTGTTATTTTCCCCAATTTTCGTGAGTATAATTTAGCAATTTGCTAGTGACAGAAGAAGCTCATTTTCACTGCAGTTACTGCTCTGATCATGTTAGGTATCTTGTAATTTTAGACAGTCACTAAGTGCACAGAGGATTCATTGGGTCTAGTTCCAGGCACAGATATCAAGAAACACTCGAAAACAGAGAACATCATAAATGGTGTGCAAAGAGGTTATTCTATCAAACTTACTTAGTTGGTCATGCTAAATAATAAAGACCTAAGAACTTCAATAAATGGGCACGTCTTCCTGGACCACCTAAAGATAGTGTTATTCCAGTAAATATTGTTCAGTGGTATTTCTGACCATCTTTCTCTTCAGTTGCTCAGTTTCTGAGAAAATTTGTGTATGTGGGTCGACTTTCTATACTGCCACATAAAACTGAAATGGGAAAGATGAGGGATTAATACAGGAATTATAACATGGATAAGGAAGAGGCCAAAAGAGAGAGAGCACCCCATTTTTGCTGCGACAGGAACTACTGTACTGAAGAGAGGTCTACCAGTGACATTCCTGAAAGGAAGATTTTTCAGACAGATGTGATTTGATGTTTTCTTTGAAACAGTTGGCATAGAATTACAACTGATTCTGATATTTGCTGATAATGGAGCAACCTTTAATACCAGATGGGACATTTGCGTGATCTTCAGGACATACTCAAATCCATCAGGGAATATGACAAAATTCAAAAATACAATGTGCAAATGCCTGTACTGAAGGACAAATTAGAAGAATTTCTACAGCAAGCTGGGAGCTCCTTATCTAGAAACTGCAGAAGTGGGGAAAAGACTTGAATGAATCAAGGATGTAATAGAAGGAAGGACTCATAGGAAGAAGCAAGATTGGAGAGTGGTTAAAAATGGCAACTGTTGGGCACAAATACTTCTCCTGGTCTGAAACAGAAGCAAGCATGAAGCGAGAAGTTTGTGTCAGCATTACTAAAAAAAACCCAGAAAAATAAATGCCTGAGATGGCAAGAATCTCTTAAACCAGCTCTGTCATCAGATCAATTAAAACATGGAACTGCACCCATCTATTATCTCTCTTAGACATGTCAGTCATTAATAACCATACACGCCTTCAATATAACGCAGCTGTAAAGAAATAAATGCAATGCATTTACTGTGTCTCAGGCAGGGTACTTAAAGACTGGAGAGTGTTGTTATTTTACAAAGAAATATTAAGATTTCATCTGGAATAAAATTTATGACTGGTGGTTGAGAGAGAAAGTTAATCTGAAGTAGGTGATTAGAGGACTTGTGAAGATGATATGGAGAAGTCCATCTTAGGGAAAAGCATGTTTAGTGTACCAAAAAAACAGCTGAGAAGTAGGTAGGACTGTTCACTGTAAAAATATTGGAGAAGTAAATGCTAGGAAAGAAAGGGAGTGATTTAAGGCAAAGGACCGTGTTTGCACAAGAAGTGTAATCACAAAATTGAAAGAAAAAGCCTAAACGAAACGTACTCCAAACTGAGAATTTCTCATCTATCCAAAAAAGCAGATTCCTCAACAGCTGTGTAGTGGCATGTGTGGGGGCAACCCTGAACCCCCAGTGTTCTACCTGATCCATTTCTGAATGAGATTCAATGATACAATGTCTGAAAGATCAGAGGATGGAGTCAGTGATCCAAGCATTTTATATAGTTATGTTCCCAAATTTTTGTCCACCACACAGGTAGCAAAACGTATTAAGGCTGCTTACGTTCGCAGGGGATGGGGCAGGGGTTGTGGGTAGGAATCTAATGAGAGAACAAAGACAATCAGTAGTTACTTAAACGATCAGACCCACAGTGCCAATATTGAATGCTTGCTTAAAGACTCAGAGGAAATGGGTTTTGTTTCAGCTATGTGTGCATATACGCCCCCAAAAAAGATTCATCTGGCACTGGCAAATAACTTAGGTGGCTATTTTAAAAAGTCACCTTAAAACTATAAATTTACTGAGTGAATTATTCAGTATGGATTGTTCATGCAACTCTTCTTGTGATGTGTGAGAAGAATGAATTTAACTATTTTGAAACCATGTGCGTGCTCCTTTTTTAATCAGTGAAGTTCCAGAGATAATAGAATTTATTCATGAAATTTACACTTCAGTGGTGTAAGAAAATGGTACAAAATCATAAATGCAATATCACAGAAAATATTGAAGAAAGTACTGGCCTGTAATTCAGCTGAAGATTTTGTTTACATTGTAAGCCATCATAAACTTAAGATACAGTTGCTGTATCTCAGTGACATGGGGTAGCATTTGGAGGGACCTGCATTGCCATGGAGGTATTTTACAGAACGACTGGTGAAACCACTGTCCCTGGCATCCTCCTTGAAAAAGCTGGCCCACAGACCAGTGAAGAAGGTGGAAAAACTCTTTCTAATTCCCATGGGCTTTGAACAGTGCCTTTAATATTATATGATAGTTGAAGCAATTTTATTGAATTTCAGAAATGGTGTTCACTTCTGTAGCAAGATGGACATGCGGGAGTTGGTTTTATTCAATATTTGAAGAAAAAAACATCTAACACCCCCAAGCAGACTTCATAGATTATGAATCAAAAGGTATCTTGCAGTCTGGCCTTGAGCAGAATACTGGCCGTGAGACTTCTTGTTTGACCCAGTCCTTTGGAAAGATGTGATTATATTTTTTTCAGTGACAAGGAGTCAAGAACAAACCTTGCAAGTTGTTACAGTGAATAATTCACTATCTCATCATATCCGTTACTTCAAATGTGAATTTATCTAGTATCCACCTGATTTATAAGAGTATACCTAATACTTTGGTAATCTCCAGTTACTCTATGTACCCAGACTCGGACTGCTCTGTCCCTTTTGCCATAGCCCCTCCTGTTGTCAGATGGTCATTTGTCATAATCATGGAGCCATTTTTAAAGATTGTTTCCCAGTGTTGAAGCAGAACCTTCATTCTTCACTGCTGAATATCTGGTTTGTTTGTTGTCTGTATCAAAACACACTGTTTTTTGCGGTAATCCACTTATCATGCTATCCAGATCACTCCCTATCAGTAATTTGTCTTCTTTGTTATTCGTCATGTCCCCATTCTGCGTGCCATCTGCAAATTCCATGAGCAATGATTTTAAGTTTTCTTTCAGATCATCAACAATGTTCAAGAGTTTGGGAAGATGAACAGCTCTCAGCAGCCTCTCACCAGAAATTCATGTACTTTCTAATGATTTCTCATCCATAATCATACTATGAGACAGCCATTTATAACCACATTAGGTGTGTCAGGTGGATTTTAATCATTCTTTTCACTTACCAAATAACACACATCTCAAGCCCAATGCCTTATGAAGCCTGAGTACCTGATACATAACCAAGCAGCCATGTTAGGGAAGGGGTGACCGGAGTCATGTTGTAACTACCGTGTAGCACATTTGGCTGTGTTACTGGGGGATCTACAGACAAATTACTGTCCTTTGAACATCTAGACATGATACGTTATATCAACATTGTGACCTTTATCATCAACCAAGTTTATAGAGTCATAAGCTTGTAGTCAGTTTGACAAGACTCCTTTCCCACTAACTCAACCTTGTTATTTTAGCCTCCTTTCTTTCTAAGTTAATTGAAACCAATACTAGCCAGCCGTTATTTTGCTTGGGAAGAATGTCAGGGTCATATGACCCACTCTATTCCAAATATTAGACCAGCATTAGTTTCCCTTCAGCCTTCTGGATCTTCTCAATCAACAATATAACGAGCTCCTCAGACAACACTTTTAAGGTTTTTGCTTGCAAGTAATCTAGATGCAGTGTTCAACTTTAATTTAATTTAATGCCTTTTTTACTAATTGACAGAAAATACTTTCCTCCTCATTGGATAAGATTATCCTTTCTCTCATTTCTATCTAGTAAAGTAGCAGCACCATCATTAGTATTTCCTTTGTTCTTTTGTACTTATTAGTCTTAATTCTGCAAGCTATGTATTTGTTCATTTCCTCCTCTTACCAGTTTTCTACAATCCCCAGTTTATAATTTCTATTATTTTCTAGTAAATCCTCAACATTTCCATCTGTTGTAAAAATAGGTTTATTAAGATATATATTTGTTTTCCAACTAATAGGCTTTAATTTTATTTTTTTTTTAGTAGAGGGCCTACACTGTGCTGTGAATTGCACAAACATATTGGAAAACAGTTGCCACTTTAAAGCAGTGGGGTTCTCAGACCTTTTTTCAGGTCCCCTGCCCAGGATATGTTCTGTTCATTTCCCTACTGTTTTCCCTCCATCCTCCAGTACTGAGTGAGAAGTTCTCACGTCAAGGCACGTACCCTGTGCAACATAACCAGAGAGAAGAGGTAGATGATCACTGGGAACAGGGTGGGGAGAGGCTGAAGAAGATGTGGAAGCAGGACTTGGACCGGGGCGCAGGACAGCAGAAGTGGGAGACCAGGGCTGTGATGAGCTGTCCCGCTAATACTTCTAAGCCATAAGGCTGTAGTAGTTTCTCCATTACATGGTCCTGCCCCAGTCAATTCCTTCTGGTCATATCCCTGCTCTACTCCCTGTAGCAAATGTCCCCCAAATGTCCTCAGACAGAGTCACTTTTGGCATGCTGGTTACAATACCATATGAAAGGGAGAAGGTTCTCCCAAGGTGCTCTCTCAATATTGGAAATTGTTCAAAGCCAGTCATAGAGCTAAACACAGTTTAAATCCATGTGACTTGAAGCTTAAGGAAATGTTCGCGCAAATCTCTGCAAAAGCAAGCCACCATGATTTGTATGTGACTTTTCCCAGCTGCTTGTAAGGGAACAAGTTTTATGATCAGCTTGGTTTTCCTTTGTGCAGGAGGCGGTTCTTCTCCCTTTTTCTTCCTCCAGATTGCCTCAGTAGAAAGAGACAGTGTTTCTCTCTGGGGAGGGAGAGACCTGTGGGCACAAGGGCAGCTGGAGTGCAGATATGATGTCAGATGTGTTTTAACACAGCTGGAAGAATGCTATAAAACAGGGCTTTTAGTGTTTGATTGAGGAGGGATTTGCATGAATTCCAGATGTTCACTATATGATCAATCTTGCTATGTACACAACAAGTGTGTCCCCATGCACATGTAAAACAAAGCCTGCCTAACCTAGGGAGTGAATAAGGGCATGCTTGCTTTCCTGGAAGTCTTTTGTTTGCTTTTCCATTCAGATCTCATGTGTCAGGTCATACCCAGTTTCTGTCAGGCTCATGAGATTAATACAGGACTTTATGGTTGCTATGATGATGTAATACCTTGATTTCACTGAAATTGAAGAATCTGTATGTAAGAAAATGAATTTAAAATGACAATGACTAAAAGTAACCTATCTGAGCCTTTACAGATGAACACAGATGGTCGTATTTCAAGGCACAAACCAACCTTTGAACTGGAGGTTAAGAAGGAGTCTTCTCTATAGGCAGGTCATGCTGTAATTGTTTCTAAAGCCTTTCTTGTCACGTCCTCTAATGTAACTGCTGCTGGCCAGGATCACAGACAGAGCTGCAAGAGCTGGATTCCTGGCTTGAAATGGTGCAGCAATTCCCGAGTTCCTGTCAGTCACTATTAATTTACTTCATTATAAATAAGATTGGGATCAGACCCTTTGTATTTCACAGAAAGCAATGGTTCCACTCTTTCCAAGGGCATCAGTATTTTAGTGTTAAAAAGCCTAATGCCCCACATAGTCTCAACAAAAGCTTTACATGAGGACTATTCTCTGTGGACTAAGCCTTTTATTTTCATTCTCCACAAGCAGTATTACAGCTTAAAGCTACTTATAAAACAGAAAGGTGACTAGTAAATGAAACAGAAATTGGGAGCTGAAAGTACCGGGATTAAAGCCATGCACAAACCATCAGTTTTAGCTGGAAGGCTTCAGGAAACCAAAGCCAGCAGATTTGATTTGTTTGGGCTTACTGGCTCTGAAGCTGGGGCAGATAGGAAGAGGGCATTGAGTTTGTTGCTCACCCCCCCAGGAGTTATTACACTTGAAACTCGGCTTTTTTGGTCTTTCAGGCCAAAGATTCCAACTGTTGAAGGCTTAGCATTCAAAAGTGTCTCCATTGGCTTCAGCAGTAGTAAGATTTTAAAACCACACCTTTGCCTAATCACATTATAGCATATATAATCATCAAAGACTGGAAATGGAGGGCCCTGTTTGGGGACTGACTGCTGTGATTTGCTCAGGGCCAGAAAAAGTGGCAAGTCTTCACACACATTTTAACCTTGATGTAGAGACTGACACAGCCTGGGTAGCTTGAAAACTCCTCTGAAGTGAAGCCCACAGTACAAACCAGATGTCTCCAAGGTAGCCAGGGCATTGGTAGAGACAGTGTTAGTGTCAAGCTGGGAATGTGGTCCCCAGGCTGGTACCAAGCCCATAAACCTTGCTGAGAGGCTGAGTTCACTTGCTGGTGCACAGCACCGCACTGGCACAGCTTGGCTGCTCCTGATGCAGTGGCCACAGCAGTGTGTGGACAAACCGTGGGTTGAGTCTGTTTGCCGTGCTCCTATTGACAGCCAGGTGCTGTACCTATGGCCTCAACCTCATCTTTCCAGAGGGGCCTGAGGTATGGCCTCAATTTCATCTTTCCAGAGGGGCCAGAAATCCGAAAAGCAACCTACTGAAGCAAAGAACCAGGAATTAAGATTCTTGCACTTATTTATGATTTCATCACGGCTTGGGGTATCTCGCTGAACTAGCGTGATTCAAATTACTCACCAATAAAATGCAAATCTCTGTTCCTCACAGGAATGCAAAGAGATTCCACTCACTCTTTCCTATTGCTTTGCTATCATCACATTAAGGCATTTATTTCAATGCAGGTATTTTCTGGGTGGTTATTGTCTGAATGAGATGCAAGCAAGATTTGTTTTGTTAAACATTCACTGTCATACTATTTGAAAATCTCAGTCTGGTTTTACCAGCTGGCTATTTTTTCTCTTCATGCAGGAAGAACATCCTGAATAGCAAATAATCCATGAAGTGTGTTTAAGCACAGTATTACTGCAACAAGATTGCTGCATCATTTGTGAACTTCCCCATGGGGAAACAAAAAGGTAAAGCTGCAATAAATCTCCAGGTAAATCTTGCTTTAGTGGAGATCAGTCAGAGACATCCTTCATTCAGAGGCAACTAATTTATTCCTAAACCTAATAGAAAATATTGCTATCAGTGCCAGGATTTTGCAGAGGTTGAGGAAATTACTATAGTTGAATGAAAGTAATTTTTAGCACTCTAATCACAAAATAAAACTGCACTATTGTTCATGTTGGCTGCAAGGGAAACACTGAGCAAGTAAGAGACCCCATGGTGTCTCTACAAGGGCAAAATATTCCTTATTGTAGGAGGATGTATGCAATTCCACACAGTGACAAGGAGGAGAGTCCTACAGAGAAGAACTTACAGGGTGATGTCTAGATGGTCTCTTCTCTCTGTGGGCAGTTGAATAGAGGGGTTTAACAATGAGAAAAGGGAAAATTGGTTGTACTGAATTATGCCCTGAAGGAGCAAGGTTTGTATTTAATGAGGTTTTCATTGTTGATTTTTACCATAAGACAATGTAACTGTTTCTGAACGAGACACTTTTTTCTTACCAGCTTTAAGTTGAAAACTTCGGAGCCAAAAAGCTGTGATTTCCAAATGAAAACAAGATAGAGGGCACTGCTGTGCTTTGGACTCCCATGAAGAGCTCACTCGACTATGCTTTCTACTGACTGCAATTACAAAGAGGACACAATTCAGTTTATGCGTTTGTGGGTGCCTATTGTACAGCTATCTACATCACAGCTGGTTTTCTGAGGTCCCATCTAGTCAATTCAATCAAAGAGAACAGCCAGTGATTCAGCTCACCCTAAAGAAGGCACCTGCATTTCATCACATGAATTGTACCTTAACTGTCCTTAATACATTGACCAAGACTTATTTGGCTGCAATGAGAGCTCAGGAAGATGAGCTTGGGTCAGACACCCTCATTGCAGTGACCTAGATTTCAGCAAGATGGTTTGCATCCAGAATGCCTGATACTGGTGATGGTGACAGACTAGCTGCAATGAAGGAGCAGAGAACTGTCCCTTTCCTGCAGAAGTTACACAGCTGAGCCTGCCACAGATGGGAACTGGAGCTCGTCCAAGGCTTCTCAACATGTTGCACCCAAAGATGAAGTGCCAGTTTATTCCATCTACAGAAACACCATAGGGAAGGGGCAGAGAACAGAACAGACTAGACTATTGCAGTTGGAAGGGACCTACAACGATCATCTAGTCCAACTGCCTGACCAGTTCAGGGCTGACCAAAAGTTAAAGCATGTTGTTAAGGGCATTGTCCAAATGCCTCTTGAACACTGACAGGCTTGGGGCATCGACCACCTCTCTAGGAAGCCTATTCAAGTGTTTGACCACCCTCTTGGTAAAGAAATGCTTCCTAAAGAAGCTGAATGCCTCCTAAAGAGCTGAAGAATCAGAAGATTTGCCACCATACGTAGAAGGCATGGAGCGTGGGAGGTGGCTATCCCTGCTGGGCAGGATCCTTCCTCTCCTCACTGGGCACTGATGCTTTACACACCCCAACCCCTCCATACACAAAAAAACCCAATACAGTGGGTCCAAGGTCATGTTTGCAATCTCCACATGTGCTTCAGATCAGCTCTCCATGTGCCTTCCTACGCTCCTCATGCTGATTGCTGGCATTGTAAAGAACACTTGACGCACTGTGGTAAAACAAGTTTCAGCAGCTGTTTCAACATACAGCTTAATGCCATGGGAAAAGGTATGCATAAAGTACCATCTACTCTGGGAAAACACCAAGCATGTTATGAATATTTCCATTGGGAGGGAAAAAAGTTGAAGTAAAAAGAAGTTAAATGTTTAAAAAAAATTATTTATGATGTTTTCCTGCAAAGTTTCATCTTTTCTGTGGGGTTTTGTGGAGAAATCTTCTGGCTTGGACCCTTTTTGGCTGGGGGGGGTGGGGAGGGAATTAAAGCAGCAGAATTGCACCTGAATCAGAAAATCTAGTTCCTTTCCTTCATCAGCTCTCGTCTTCTCCTCTTTTAAGAAACAGGCATGATAAAGCCTCAAATTGGCATAATCATGTCCTTTCACATTGTCATACAATTTAATTAATATTGAAGAACCAATTTGGATATCAGTTACAACAGTGTATATCCAGTATAGCTTCTCCAATGTCAATGGCATTGCAGCAGTATATGACTACAGTGAGCTCAGAATGAGCCCTGAAGCCTTCGTTATTCTCTGGAAAATGTAATTTCTACTCATTTATCTCATTCTGAATTTCAATGAAGCCTTCAGTATTATCTCTCAATTCCAGTTTTAAGTATTGATAGTAACCTGCTGTGTGACATATATAATATTCAGAATTGTCTTTTGCACCATATGAATCAGTTTCCAGTAAATAGGAATGAACTTGAGATAATCTTTGAAAATGTACATTCAGTTGGGCTAGAGGGCATTTTGTGGTTAATGTCTGTAACTGTTGTAGACTTGGATTCAAATCCAAATAAATTCTGCTTCATCCTTTGGTAATTTGCCTGTATCATAAGTCATTAGTGCAACATAGATATATGACAGCGCACAATGGTGAGAGTCTAGAATTCAGGTGATTTATAGAAATGGTGGATTTGGTAACTATCCAAACTAAATTCTTGTTTAGGGTTTGCTACTGCCTTCCACTGCTGTAACACCGAGCACTTGGGCTGTTCCTCTGCTCTTCCGATCATGCTTTCATGAAAGAGGCAGATGTGTGGGAGGTTTGGATGCACAGATCATAGAGGATCAAGCCTTGACTTGGTATGTATCTGTTAAAAATGCTTAGGGCCATATTCACATCAGCTTTTGAGAGTTGCAACTCCATTAGTGTCATTTAAGGATGTATTTAAAAGTAGAAATAATCTTCTCTTTGAATTGCCTTTTTAACCCAGTATCTTGATTTTAAACAGCATTTTGAAGAACTGTAAGTGAATCCACATGCAGAATTACATTACCAATAGCAACTCTTGGAAATGTCAGTAAAGATAACTTTGAATCTGACACATTGTTAAGTTTGGATCACTCCCATGTCAGCAAGACTGAACTTCTTTGCAAAGCATCATTAGCTCATGTCTCATTCTGTAGGCAGGAGCAGTGAGAATTTTATATTTTTCAAAAAAAGAAAACAGTAGTAATGACTAGGAACGTTTGTAGAAAGAAACAGCCTACAGTGTTTATAATGAGGAGCACTAACTCCTTTAGTAGCATACATGATCCTTTAGAGACTTTTGCCCTCCACAGACAAGGCCATTACTGAAGACTGCAAGTAGGAATTTGGAAAGTCTCTGTATCGTGGCATATCAGTTCTAATTCCTTTCTATTGCATTGATCAGATCTCTGCATATCAAAGAGAAAGTGGAAAAAAGTGCTATGTAACCTCTACGAAAATTCAAACAGCATCATTAGGCCAGACAGTAGCAGAAGCACAGCGCTGTCACCTCTCCAAATTAGTGAAACTGAGAAGAGAGGAAGGGACACAAGCAAGCAAACAAAAAATAAGAGAAATAAATGAAGAGGAAAAAATCCTTCTACCTCTCTGCTTCCAGCATTTTTAAATAGGGAAAATTTTCAACTCCAAATCTGTCAGTTTGTATCCTGTAATTACTGCCAGGCATATAGGTTCAGGCGGATATTATTCTAAATGGATAAGCATAAAGACTCTGATGCTCTTGGTAATAAGTGTGACTGAAAGAGGAATATCATTATCTGTTGATTTATATTTACCATTCCTTGTCCAGGTGCTTCTCTCCTCTGTTAAGTATACTGGAGATTATATGTGAAATTGCACAACTTAATGGGCTGAAGAAGTTTGATGACAATGCTTAAATTGCCACTGTTTTTCCAGGGTTCCTCCTGCAGGTGATCTGTTGCCATTCACAGAGGTGTTTTCTAAGAAACAGATTGCAGAAGTTCTAAACTTTGCACGTTCCTTCATAGCAAGGGTAACTTTGCAGTTTTAGGAAAATTAATGAAGGAAAAATGTTATTGTTAATATTTTTACTGTGAAATGAAAGCCTAAATAAAAAAAAGAAAGGATCCTGGCAAGTTTGTATTTCTGTGTATTTGATGCAACCAACAAACTGGAACACTAATGTCCTTGTTTGAGGGGCATTCAAACTCGTCATCAACAATTCAGGACACATCCAGATCCCAGTGAAGTCAATACAAAGATTAAGTTGAGTCAGAGTCCCAGGGTACTGGGGCTGCAGGTATCCAGCCCAATGCGATCTAGTTACAAAATTTAAGAGATTACCACAAATCTTCTGCAAGTCTTGATGTACATCCTTCTAACCTGCCCCAAACACAAGGGAAAATATAACATGAATCCCTTTCAATGATATGTAGAGGAAATGCATGAGAAACTGCTCAGATGATGGGCGGTAACCTATCACACATCTGCAATTCAGTTGTTTTTACTGTGTGTTCAAACCCCAGATCTTCTTTAGCTGCTATTTTCAACCCATTTTCTTTGGGTTGCTCAATGGCAGAATGCAGCTCCATTTTCTCTCTTGTGTCTAAACAGGCAGTACTGGTCACTGATTTTTGTCTACCAAGTGTTAAAGCACAAAAGTAAGGCTGTGTAGGAAGTCTAGCATGGGAATGGTTAAATTCAGGACCTCTTTGTAAAGGAAATGAGGCAAGTGGATGCAGTCACTGAGTGGTTCAACCTCCTGGAATCAATGACTAAGTCCTAGCAGAAAAGAAATTAAAGCTTCAAAACTCCTTTAAAAAAGGGATCCAAATATAACCACATTATCTCAGGTGTCTCTGTGTTTCTGGTGGTGTGTCAGCGAGCAGTGATGTGTTGCATCAGATTGCCACATCCCAGGTACTGGATGTCATATCAAATAAGTGCAATGCAGCCTAGCAAACATCAGACTTAATATGATTCATCACCCAGAACAATCAGTATGTTGAAACTCCCTGCAATCTGTGCTTAAAAATACGCAAGTGGTAGGTTTTTTCCTCTAATCTATAACTGTAGAATGGAAACCAACATCTCAAATGTGAAATATGTTAGAGATAAGCCAGATGGTGGATGGGAAAAGAGGTTTTAAAAGAAATAAACTCAGAGAGATTCTTCACTCTTTAGGAATAAAATTTAAGTATCTTTCCAGGTGGAAGGATAAGCTGACATGTCAGCTGTGTCAGTGGAGTGGAAGGAACTGATCAGTCCCTCTTTTCCACAAAAGTCCCGTGTGTGCTTCAGTTTTCCCCAAATGGGTATAATATTCCAGTATTACCACGAGGAGACAAGGAAAATAAATACATTAGTGAATGTGAAGCATGTGGATCCTGTGCCAAAGAATGCACAGAAAAATAGGCAGAAGTTCAGTTGGAAGAGTGGACGTGTGTGTCTTAGATTGCTTCTTACTCTAAGGCAGATAAAAAAATAAATAAATAAACAAACAAAAAAATCCTGAGCTGATACTGCATTGGTGTGTTTTCTGTCAAGCTACTGTGAGCTTGAGAAGTAAGCAGTGACTTTGTCTCCTCATGCCAGGATCAAACTTGTTTTGGGGTGATTCAACAGTAGCATCAGTTCAGGCCAGACAAACCAAGATGTTTCCTCGTCCTAAGGTTGCACAGCATGTGAAACTCTGTCTTAACTAGAAACCATTCTTATGCCAAGGAGAAAATCAGTTGGGCATTAAAGAGCCTACGCTGCTCACTTTGCCAAGCAACCTGTTCAGTAGTGTTAGAATTACAAATGGAAGTTACTAAGGATTTATTTACATCATCATGGCACTTTAGTCTAGTACTAGGACACAGTTTTGGGACTACAAATGATGCAGGGATGTCTTTATTTCTTTAACATTTTGTTTCAATGAGCTGGTAGAATGTGCTTTTGCAATGATCCCACAGCATGTACTGATATCTATAATCATTATTACATTTTTGCTATTAGCCTGGATTAATAATTCATTAATGACTTGAATTAATTTCTTAATAATTTGTTATACTTAAAAATCCTGCATATTTTAAAATTAGGGAAAAAAAACTTAATTAACGATTTGGAATCAGTTGGTGTAAAGCTAAATTAAAGTGTGTGCTAAAGAGCACTGTGACCATGATTTGAAGTCAGAATGAAACAGAAGGAAACCAGAAATCATTTCCTGACTCTGTCTTGCAACAGATCAACTCACAAACTACCAAGATTTGCTAGTATATTTTAATTAAGAGTAATTTTAAAGAACTACGAGTGCTAAGAATCTCATAGGTATCTCCTAGTATTTACAATGCGTGAGAAAATACTGCATTCAGTTGCCCTTGTTGTCTCATACAGCCTATGTTAAAGAGATGCTCAATATAACAACTGACAGTCTTTCCCCTTGAAAAGGATGCTCTCAGTCACCTCAGCACTGACTGTAGAAAAGTACAGGTTCAGAAGGGCGAATTACCCTTCAAGACTGATCACAAAGTGCCTTTTAGTGAAAGGCAGCCTAGACCTCTTTTTTACAGGTGTAGGGACAGCCTATGGGTTTGGTACAAATGAGGGCACGATACAGAAGCAAACACCTCTCTGCTCAGTGATAAGTGTCACAAATGTCTCTGCTGTGACTGAGCCCTTTTGCTCCAGATGTGCTGGACATGACTTCTTGCGAAGTTTGTGAATGACAATTACCCCACAGTCCTTGGTGACAGAAGTGCTGAAGATGACAAGGCATTCATTGCAGCGACAGTAGTGCACCAAGTCACAAAACAAACCAGAAGTTTTTGTCTGCTCTCACTGGGTCTACTTGTGAGCTGCAAAATAACAACTTGAGTTCACTTAGCAAACCAGGGATAGATGCCAAATAACGTCATTAAACAAACAACAGCAGAATCAGCAAATGTGTTCTCCAAAAACTCTTTCCTTGTGCTAGGTTAGAGCACAAGGGAGACACAGCAACCATATTAATGATTTTGGGCAATGTGTTATTCTTCCAGTAATTGCTTTTACTGTTATCTAGGAGACTTTGAAATGACTGCAGCAGCTGTATTTCATGGTGCACAGTGGTACAGTAGTGTTTGCATTTATTATTCATATCTATTTGCTTTTCTTTCTCATTTTTTGTATTAATGTTTGTTTTATCTTGGCTTCAGAGGGTACGTCCCTGGTTTTGGAAGCCACCAGATTCCTAAATCCACGTAAGGCCAGGAATTCCCTCACACCCAGTTGCTCCCTTGGTTTAGCACTATAAATAAAAGTAGAATCAAAAAATCATAAAATAATTTAGTTTGGATGGGACCTCTGGTGGTCTTCTGATCCAATCTTCTGCTCAAAGTAGGTCCAAGTTTGAAGGTAGATTCAACTGTCATGCTAGATCAGGTTGCTTAGGGCTTTTCTCTGTCATTTTTTGTGCATCCTTAATTATGGAGATTTCACATCCTCTCTGGGCTCCTATGCCAGTGGTTAACCACCTTAATCATTAAAAAAAAATATTTAAAAAAAATCCTAATATCTAATCATCGTTTCCCTTGTAACAAATTGTGACTGTTGCAAGTTGTCCCTTAGCTGTGCTCTTCTGAGAAGAGTCAAGTCTCTCTTTTCTATAACCTCCTGTTAGGGAGTTAAAGGCAGAAATAAGAAACCCTCTTAGCCTTCTCTTAAGGCTGAACAAACCCTGTTCATACCACCTCTCCTAACATAACATGTGCTGTACCACATGCCTTGTCATTTTAATGGCCTTCTTCTGGACTCAACCCAATATGTCAATGTCTTTCTTGTACTGGGAGCCCCAAACAGAGCACAGTACACCAGTTCTGTAATTAGTAGGGATGTGTTTGGCTAGCATCGCACCGGTAAGCTTTAAATCTCAATGTTTTCCTTCAAAGTAGGTTTTGACCAGAGTCTAGAGAGAAGTTGGAACTCAGGCCTGTAGGTACAAAATGAGAGGCTTTCACTCCTCCACATAGTAGCTGAGGAGGTGCAAAAGCATTTATGTTGAAACAGACCTGACTTTTTCATGTTTTCCTTCTTGAAATCAAAGGTCTTAGTACTGTGTGGGCTTATGAATGCAAATCAGATTCTAGAAATTGGAGCCACTTTACATTTGATCACAGAAGGAAAGGAACAGGTAAGTATCAGCTCACAGTGATTATTGCTTTCCTTTTCCACTGCTATTTAGGTTGCTTTTAGTTTTATAAACCTACAGTCAGTTTGATGCATTCTAATGCTTTTCTAGTCACCATAATCAGTGCAGACAGATAAAGGCAGAGCTGACTCCAAAAGCTTAGGTCACCTTCACGCAAAAGTCACATTTAAAATGCAGCATGCAAAATGCATTTACATTAACAACATAGCTGTGCTAGGATCCTGGGACTCAGCTGGGAGATAGCCTCCAGAAGAGCTAAGTGCCGCAGTGAGCATTTGTCCCCATTCTCCTCTAGAGCACAGAAATCCCACACATGCCCTCAGCAGCCACAGAGCTCTTTGGGAATAGGCATTCTCAAGGAAAATTAAAAGACCAGTCTTCAACAGGTAGATAAGGTGGCTGAATCATGAAAGACTGAAGAGCAAGAGCAGAAGACCCATTAGCATTGGGGATACATTAGGTAGACTCTTGGAGTTCTTCTTCTGTTTTAATTTTCTCTGAAGGGAGTTTGGTTTGCATGCTCTAACACTGCTCTGTAGTGTAAACTAGAGTACACATGAGCAGGGAAGATGGGACTATTCACTTCAAAAGCACTCTCCTGATCTAAGCTGAATTGCTAATGTAGAAGCACCAAAGTCTATCTCCATTTCACCTCCAGTTCAAGGATATGAAACAAGAGGAGCAGATGGATCTTCCCATTCAATTAGGACTGGACATAGTTACTTGACAGCAGATATCATGGTTCATATTTTCATTGTGAAAAGGAAAAAAGTGTGCTTGGAGGCTCATCAAACTTTTCTAATCTGCTTTTAGTGTGCAATCTAAACCATGTTCTGCAGTAAGCAAGATGATGTAAAAGATGTCCAAGTCTATTCCTTACATCGTACAAATCTCTCAGCCTTTGGGATCAAGTGTAAAACGTGCCCTACTAATTTCCTTGTGATTGGGGTCAATAGCTGAGTAAGTGTTTGTTATTGCAGGCTGAGAAATGGTGATGACATGGGATGTTTTGTTTATATGTTTTTAATGTTCATACATGGGGCTGTATACTGTCCTGATAGACATGGCACAGTACATATTAAACATCACTACTCTTCACACTGTGGGGTTTGTAAGCATAAAATGTCATTTGTCTAAATTACTTACTATTCTTTAAAAAGACGATCTCTAAATTTTGCTAGGAGCTTGAATCGTACTCCTGTTGGAATTTATTGAGTATCACTCTAGATTCCTCTGTGTGAAACACTGTAATAAAAACATGAAGCAATGCATCAGAGCTGTGATATAAAGGACATACTTTTTATGATCAAATACTGTACCTGTTATATAGAATATCTGTTCAGAATAGATGTGACAGACTCTGGAGACAGGATCGGTAAATCATTGAGCTCTGCACTTCTTCCAGGCTCTCTCCCAGATGCTAAGATACACCTGTATACACTTGTAAATAACTCCGACATCAACTCTGTTCTTCTCAGGGATGGAGAGGAAAAGAGTGAGGACAGACGTCAGGAAACTGCACTTATCACTAAGGAAATACTGAGCCAGGGAAAAAATTGCTCTAATCTCCTTTCTAGAAATGGATGAATTTCACTAGGCACAAAATAATGTCCATGAATAATCCTCGGTCAGTCAGGAGGGGTTCACTATGTTGGCTGTTTCAGCTGCTTTGTGTAGCACATGTGTCAGACACTGTCTTTTGTACCCTGGACTCTCCAAAAGCTTTCCCTCTGCAAACGTCACCACCAGTCAGTGCATGTATTATGTTCCAGGACACTTCCAGTTGATTTATGGGGCATATTGAATCCACTGCAAATCCTATCCACAGAGGTCAGTCTTCTACCTGCAAATGAGTAGAAATACCTTGGCTTTAGCTGTGAAGGTTCCTGGTAGCTGACATGGGTTTTGCCACAGTCCCTGCTTAACCAGCAGCTGTGGGGTACCCAGCAGCTGACCTGCCTGCTTCCCCATCAGCTTTACCCTCAGTCCTAATTCATCTGACAGGTATAACCCAAAGTGGTGGCCGTAAGACCGATATGCCACTGCTGACACAGAGCTGGGCTTTCTGCTACTGCTGTGCAACACGTGGGTCTAAGTCCCTGTTTCTCTGAGTAGATGCTCCGTTTGAAAGCCAGACAGCATTAAGTCTAGAATTCATATAACAAAGATAATGATTGTGTTTCATAAAGTTAAAAAAGCAGTAATGTGAAGATGTCAAGCTGGGAACATGTCCAAATAAAAACCTGCATTTGAACAAAGATTCTTTGGGCTTATCTGTTGGCTAGCTTTCTGTACTTTAATAGCTTTCTTTTGCTATTGTGTAAGCTACTAAATATATTGCAGTAGTTTCTGTAGCTGTCACAGGAACGGCAGGTGTTTTTGCTCCTCAGGGATGATATTCATCCTTCTGTCTATCTCTTAATGTAGTAATATAGCTCCATTCATACTGTACCTTGCAATCTTTAGTGTAGTTCCCCTTACAACATCCCTGGGAGGTAAGCAAGTACTGGGAGGTGAGGAAACGCTTTCCCCATTTTATAGGAGAAGTGAGACAGGAAAGAAATACAGGACAGCTGGGTTTTTACAGCATATAAGCATCTATTACTCATTTAGAAGAAAAATAAAACCTCTGCAGAATCTTTTCTGATTCATGCATGCAGGCTGTGACAGATTGAGGAGGTGAACCTCGACATGCCACCTTCAACCTCCAGAGCAGGTTTCTCCTGAGGACTCCACACTGCTACCTCTCCAGGCAGAGGGGAGTTAACCCCTAACTGGCAATGATACCAGTGGTTTTCCATTTCAGCTTGGCACGTCATCTACGACAGACCTCTAATATACAAAGATTTCCTTCTACGGGGTTCAGTTACATATCACTTTCTCTTCCAAATAAATCAACACTGATTTTTTAGACAGGACTGCCTTCTGTAGCTAAAACTTGATCATGAAGAAAGTAACTAAAAAGAAGTATAGGAAAAACATGTACAAAGGTCATTCAGAAGTAATCAACAGCATTCAATCCTCAAGCGAGGGGCAACCTAACTAGCTTCATTCTGTTTTGCTAAAAGATATTTTTTAAATGTCCAGCCATAGTTGTCTAACTTAGAATTTTTCCTTCAGATTAATTATCCATGCATATCTTTAGATAAAAAGTACAGGCAGGAAAAAATACTCTGAGGGTCTACTTTAGCAGCAGAATGTGTGTGGCTTTTGAAAATATAGCTTCCTGTGGAAGAATCAAATAACATTTCCCTATCAAGTAGTAAAGGTATTTTGATAGACTGAAACATTCCATTTATCAGCACAAAGCTCATCTTTGTTTCAATTCAAATTGTGTTGTGTAGCGTAGATGATGACATCATGCAAAGAGCAAACAGGAAGATACTAAAGCAGATGAAAATAAGTGCAGGAATCCTGCATTTCAGCTTTGCAGGTTTTGTGGTTTTGTTTAGGTTTTGTTTTGACCAAGGCATGAAAAAATATTGGAGTGAAAGCATTCCCCACTGGATAGCAGAACCTTGATTTACAACAGCCACTAGTGGGAAAGAAGGGTTTCATCCTTCTGTGGTGATTCTCTTATCATTTAAGTTTGCCTCTGAGGATGTTATTTTTAATTGAACTTAAGTGAATCTAGAGCAGGATTATATACTAAATAAAATTCTGCCCAGGGGACAGTTTCAAGTTTTCACTGTTCTCAAAGAGCAGTTTTAAACCTCTCCCTTCTCTAGAATTGCTTCTAGATGTATGGACTCTAGTCATACAGCAACCAGATTTTCTTTTCTACCCACCTCTCTAAGTGACCTTCAGCTTATAACCACTATCTGTTCTCTACATGTTGGCTCTGGCCTGAAAGGTACCTTGGAAATAACTAACAGATAAGGTAGAAAACCCTCTGTTCTCCTGCCCCTGCTGTTTCATTGGAATGACTTGGCAACTATGGTGGAGATATTGCCCTTGCTTTCAGTTGTATCCCAGCTCATCCAGGTAACAATCATTGCAATCAATGGTGGCTCAGTAAAATCTTGCATAGTTGCATACACTGCACAGTTCCCCTGGGATATTTCTGGTTTTGTGGGTACATGGTGCCATTGCTGAATACATTTGTCTCATCTACACTAATAACAGTGCCACTACAATCAGCAAATACATGACTATTTTCCAATCAAAAAGAAATAGTGATACAATATACCTCATTTTTCTGTTCTGTTGTAATCGGGTGGTAATGATGTTTGAAGGTAACAGTCAAAATCTATTTGCAATTCAAAGTTAGGAGCCGACCTGGATAAATGTTACTGCTCATAAAGTTAGTGAATTTTTGAACCCAGTTAAGGTGGTTTTGTCTATCTACATTCTTTCAACAGCTGGTGACTCCACTATTCTTTGCATTATAAGGAAACAGCATATGGCGATTCTTTTCCCAGAGACTTTACACTCTGAACAGGTAACAAGGAGGAAAGGAATGATGATTTTCCACAGACCCCTAAGGGAACACTAATCTTTGCATTAAGTGACTTTACCAAATGAATAAAGGTGGGGTGGGAAGCTACTTTTGTAAATAGAATTGAACCCAGATCCAACTCTGTACCTTAACTCCCATATCAATTATGCTTGAACACTTAAGCAATTACTTTGCTGAGGCACAGGACACCAAAACAGTGCATATTAAGTGTGTATTAGATGATAGCTGAAGAAAATGAACTTCAGGTGCTTGCTGTGTGCTTGGGTTATCACTGCCTATAGTTAAGGCTGCCTGACAAATTCCATTAAAAGACCCTTTTTTTTAGCTTTCAGAGCAAACAAGTTCAGGATGCAATTTCTCTTGCCAGAAGTTCCCTTAGGCTGTTTTTTTTTAAGAAATCTTTAGCTAAAAATAGTTCTTACATTTCTGAGAACAAAAGGAAAGAGAAAAATACACTTTAATTTTGCCTGTGAATAATAAAAAAAAAAATTTACGTCTGTTCCACTGGCAAACTGCTATACTGCTATACCATTACAGGTGGGAAGAGACACTTGAAAATTAGGTTAGATCCTCCAGTGTCAAGAGCACACCTTTTCTTTACCTGGTGATTATTGATTTTTTAGTTCCGTCAATATGTGCTCATAAAAGACTTGTTAGAGTTTGGAAGCTAAGTATTTGAAGAGCCCATCTGCCCTGAGCATAGCCCCTTCTTTTATCTGCTAGGTAAATGCACAGGCAGCTCCACAGAGCAACGGAACATTGTTATCATGGCTGTAATGGCTGAGCAGAATTTCCCTACAATTTGTTTCGTTTCACAGATGGAGACTACTGTGGGAGAAAGCTTAGAAATTCAGAGAAAAGAGATCTGTATTCTTTACTACTGGTGATGTCCATGCAGTACAGAAAAAGAAGGAAAATTCAAGGGAAAATGGGGAAGTAGGGACATTTTGCAGGGAATTATAACGGAAAGAACAGGGAGAAAGAAAAGCTGATATGTGACTAGGACAGGACTTCAATCCTATGTAAAACTGGTAAGGCTTTTCCTGATGTGTTCATGTATGACACACAACAGGACAGAATAGGATCCCAAAGGCATGTTCCGTCCAAATACTTGATTGCAATGTTAACACTTATTCAGCTGATTGCTTGGAATGTCAGTCTGTGTCTCTGTCTACAGACCTGTTCCAGTGCTTTATTCTTCTTCAACACAAAAATAAATAAAAAAAAAATTCAAACAAAAATTCAGATGCTAACAATGTCTAAGAAAAACTTCTTGTATGTTTAGTTTTGAGTACTGTATAGAAATAAATGGCTGCTCATGAGCAACTATTCACAGAAATACCTGGTGTGTTATTTCAAACAGAAATGGTAGCATCCTGTAATTTAACTTTCCTCTTAGCGAACGCATTGTTTGTTCCTGCCGGACCAGTTGAATGGATGGCTGTTCTCAGATGCTGAGTATTTTCATTGTAATAGTTTATCAGTTACACAACAGGCACCAACTAATTTAAGCCAACTGTCTTAATTAAATAACAATTATTTGTAAAATCTCTATGTCTGTGATGCAGGATCACCAGGATCCTAAAGCCTGAAGAATTAGGGGATACAAAGGCAAATGCTGATTTACTGGAGATCAATAAACAACAAAGGAAAATCCAGAGCTACCTGAATCTCTTCAACAAGTGTTTTTTTACTAGGCCATGGTGATGTTACTGGTGCCTGTGGATATTTCTGTCCCCAGAACGTGACCATTTTCATTCCCTTTTACTTTTGTTTAAAATCCCAGGCAGTACTTCCAGTCTGCTCTTCTCTGAAAGAGATAATGTACTACCGCATTTTCTCCTGCTCAAGCCACCATAACATCCTACCTTGAAAATAACGGTCAGAGAAAGCATTCATTTTTGTCTTGCAGAAGGATTCAATTTTTTTTTTCCTATTCTTTGGCCTGCTTTGCAGATGGTATAGTAAAATTCATTATGGATGTTGACATTTTCCCTTCCAGTTCCATATTCACAAATAAACATTTAATTACACAATCAGTACAGAATACATTGTAAAAGGTGATTTTACACAATCAGAGGCATCTCATTCTTGTTAGAGAGTAAAGCAGGCTGATGATGGAAAAGTGCAAGTCTGTTGTTTTGAGGTAATACTATATCTGAGCCAATGCACACTAACTGCCATCTGATTACCAGGCCCTCCCACCCAGAACTGCTAAGGTAAAATAGTTGGCAGATTTTTGTTATTTTGGGCACACACTTCTCCAGATGACATGGATATGTCAGCCAGCGAGGTGTGTGCTCACACACACTGTTTACATTACTTGATTCACGCTACCTCTCTAGGTTTCCAAAACTTGTTTTTTCCTTTACTGATGGTAACAATGTGGATGACCCCAGAGGAAGCATTTTATGAACTAGCTTTCGGTTACTTTTTCTTATTTATTAAGTGTTTAAAACAGCAGCTTATGCTATGCATCATCAGTGGTCAGACTAGGAGGGCATGTCCCAGTTTGTCCCACACTCATATCCAAAAACTACACGAGCACTTTCCATAGAGCACACCACCTAGTGGAATAGCAAGATTTTTTTCTCTTTTTGCTTTTACCAGTATTTAAGATTCAAATCTATATTTTCAAAGACCCATTTTAACCATTCACTGTAGACATACATATGCAACTGTCTGAAATCTCCACTAAATTGGCTGGCAAAATCCAACTAGGCAGTTTCCCAGATTACGTCTGTGTTTTAGCCAGCTGCTCCAGGCTAGATGTACATCCAAAGGGCACTGCTTTAAATTTCAAAGCCTGCATCCAGCTTTCCCTTAGTTTGCCTTATGTAGCCAAACAGCTACAGACTTAGAAAATGCTGTCGCTTTGTATTCACTGTAAATCCCTACCTCAGCCTCCTTGCCTCTTTTTCCTGCTTCTAGGCAACACTATACTCATCCATCCTACCTTCAAGAAAGTTATCTGAAAAACTAGCTTGCATGTACCACCACCTGTCATGCTTCTGCCAGTTCCTATGCATCATGAAGGCCAGAGAAAACACTAAAGATGCTTAGCAGACAAAACAAAGGATCACCTTGACTCACTAATTACTTTCTCCTATAAATCTAGGCCAAGGTCCTGATGGTCACCTTTCCACCTTGGCCTTTGCAGACTGGGCATCGGAGATGGGTAAATTACTGTTATTATCTGGCTACCAAGTGTCAGCAGGACTGTGTGCCATGCAACATTTGCCTTAATTAGGAAATTAAAATGTGTAATGGTTAAATGGATGTTATGTCTTCAATTTTTGCAGTCGAGTCTTGGTTTTATCTTTCCCTAAGGTCACCACAAGAAGTGCAGATAATATTCACTTATAACAGAATGTCGCGTCAACCATCTTTAAGAAAATGGCTCATTGCTCTCACTTCTGAAGTGGGTTTCAAGATGCATCATCCATTGCTGCTTCCTCTGTCCTCCCCCATGATGTACACTGTACTTTTGGGAGGATCCCAGGGCTGTGATAGGCAGTCTCTTGAGTGTTTAATGCCTATAGTTTTTCTTTTTATTCTCTTAGCTCCAACCCAACAACACACTGGAGAGGATATATGTAGTTACTTAGACCTTCAGCATCACAAAAAGTTGTATCTTGAGTATTTCTTGGGGTTCCTTGATCCAGTCACTGCTGACTGAGCAGTCTGTGAAGTGCTTTCCCCGGCATTCCTGATTCTGTAGTTTTTGCCCACTGGTGAAATTTGGTTTTCCTCCAATTGCTCAGATTACCCACTTTTGAGGACAACAAATTTCTGCTTTTTGAGAGCATCTTTGGCATCTCCTTGTGGCTGGAGCACTGTGGGACATGAGATGGGTTAGCAGTAATGGCAGGGCCTCTCATTTTCCTTATCTCTGGTTCCAGTCACAGTTTCTCATGCTTTGCTCTGGGAAGGGGAACCAGGAACCTGATGGATCATCCTGTCCCTGAGGTGAGCAAGCCTTTATGGTGCATCACCTCCAGAGAGGGAAAGAAGTTTCCAATCCCAGGCCTGTGATCTTTCTTCTTGAGTACAAAAGGCTGTTGCGTGCACTGGATGATGGATCTATTCCTTGGCTGCCTTTCAAATGCTGTCATCTAAGGAGATGAGGGTGGTCTAGCACATATGTGACCTCTGGCGCAGGGAATACATTCTGCATTTGCAGGTTTAAGTGCTCACCCGACCCCCTCCAGCCAAGAGCTTAGCTCAGAAATAAGGTCTGGTTTCAAAGTCCCATCTACTGATTCATCCACATGCCTAACCAATTCTCTGGCTCATCTGAGGCATGCTTAGCATTTGCATTTTGTGCCTAGCTTTCAGCCTTCACAGTTGTTAAATGTGTTAAAAAGTTCTTGATGTGAAATCCACATCACTTCTTGGCTTGCATTTCCAGACCACAGAGTTTGCAAGCAGACCCTGCTGTACTGAGGTTGTTGCTTATTGCAACTCAGGAGTTACTTAACAGGGTTAGAGCGAGTCTTGAAGTGCCAGTGGTGTGATTTTTGTTCCTGCCATATGAACCAACCCATTCAGGCCCCAGCTTGCAGATCAGCTGCTCAACTGAGTAAAAGCAGGAGACTGGGTCACCAGATTTACCCTGATATGTTAGCAAGTGTTAGCACATCTGACAATAAATTACCATAAAGATAGTCACAAAACCCTCTTCCAGTCATGACTGACATCTGCTTGGCAACGTCTCACTTGTTCAGGACGCCTGGACTGGGAATCAGAGTGGGACAGCTTTCCTCAGTGCTCTGTGGAATCCTTCTTTTGACCAGCCGTGGATAATCAGCTTTGATCACCCCTGAGGATTCATTATGAAATACCAGGACCCCTTGCTTGCACTGGCCTTTCTTTTAAGCCTAACTTGGCCAGCAAAAGCATAATAGTTGGTTTCCACCTGCCTGTTTAGGTTTTACAGACCTCTAGGGTATATGGGATTTTGCCTATGTATACTTCACTTCTGTATTTTCCAGGATTATTGGCTTTCACCTGTTTGTTTCAAGACGTTGTTGGATTTATAGGAATACTCTCCTTACTGCCCATTTCTCCACCCAGGGCAGTCCAGGTTTCACTTTGTGCTGACCGGCCCACTCCTTGTTCTTGTTGGTGGTGGAGAAGACTTTCCACAGGATGACTTAGAAGATGTCAAAAGTGGTATGGACTACCATCAACCTTATGTCTGGCTATCCTGGTGCCCAAGCATAGAGAACATTTGTTTTCCTGAGCCTTCTTTGGGTTATTCTGGTTCTTTATCTTGTACGCCTTCTTAATGTCACCCACTTTCTAATGGGTCACTTTTATTTTGGCGTCTTTTACTATGCAAAGACATGCAAACAAATTTATACTGAGCAGATGAGTTATGACTGACATCCAGAACAGAGAAGAACATCTCAAGTCAAGTCATAACACTAAGCCCGGCACTATCATGAGATATGAGCATTTTGAGTTGCGTAAAGCAAGATCTGGTCAGATAAGTACTGAGATAGAAAAAAGGAAATACAGGCGAGACCTAGGTGGCAATGTTTCCTTCTATAGAGGGAATTTTAAACAAGAGTATTTGTCTAATGTTTCCAGAGATGAGACAGGCTGAATGCCAAAACACAGTTTTCATAACCTTTAAACCTGAACTATGTAATTGTTGCATGAATCAAAAGAAAAAACAGTGACAGATATGAACAAAGAAAATCTGTCAGTTATGTGGAAAGGTGAAAGATTTATGTTGCAAGTAAGAGAGCAAAAAGAGTTGGGGGAGTTAGAATGAAGCAAAAAAATAATAATAATAATGTTGAAATTAAATTATTTCCCTAGATTGAAAAGAAATTTCAGTTATAATTAAAAAGCCTATACGCATGTGACCTGCTGTCATCTAGAAACAATTATAATCCTTCAGTGGCTGAGAAAACAGATGCAGTCCCTCTGTATAGCTAAATTAAACCCGTTTCTTTCTCCCCCTTTGATAACACATCCCAAAGTGAGCCAGCGTACACAGCTATTACACACTAATTAGTGAGACAAGGCACAGTCTCAGATTACCAAGCAACCAAGAGGCCACATGGCCATAGCCTATTTCTCTCTGCCTATCTGTCCCCTTGCAGCTTTACTCGGTTATAGTAAGAGTCAAGTAATAGTGCAACAGCAGCCACAGTGGTCTAAAGAGGCAAATTTAATAGAGAAAAGAGGTATCTTTATGTATCTTTATATAGCTGGAAAAACTGAGCAAACTTTCAGGCTCTTTGATCTTTCCCAAAGGCTTGTGTGCCTAAAATTTTGTCCCTTTTCCTAATTATGTCTGTTATTTTAATAAAAGGTTTGGTGTCTCACAACTTTGCGTCCTTTATAGCAGAGCCAGGACAGTCTGAGGCCATCCACTCCCTGGTTAGTCCATGGTGTAAGAGTAATTAATCCACAATTTTAGCAACCTGTATGACAGGAGGAAGAGAGCTGAACTGCCACCCTACATTTCTTGCATTTCAAATGTAAATGTTTTGCTGAGCTCTGGCAATATTAAAATAGCCTCTTGGCTGTCAGAGGACAATCATTTCATAGCACAGACTGAAAGTGAAACGAGATGACCCTGTGATGGGATCAGGGGCCTGAAGTCATTTCTCTTACACCATAAAGCTGCTGAAAAGATTAGTAATTGGAAACTGCACTTAGGAGGTTGTTAACAAGATTCACCTTTCTAACCAGTGTGGTAGCTGGTAGGGTTACCTCTGAGGTCATTAATTAGTCGCTACTTTAAATGAACCTTTCTCCATGTAACTTAATCTCACTAAACTTTGTAACTTCAGCATTGTCTCCATTTCAGGCATATGGCTTTCCCTCAATGAGGCTGTTAGCATGATAATTCCCCTTTTGCCAACAGCAATCAAGAAGAGATAAAACAATTTGGAATCTTTATTCATACATTAGACTTTCCTATCAAATAGATACATTTGCATCTTAAATGTAGATTGTTAAAAAGCTGCTGATTTTGGTATGATGTCGAATTTAGTGAAGAACACAGTGCACTTACTTCTAAGGCTTGTCTCTGCTTTGCTTCTTTTCCAGAGGCTTAGAAAGACAGAGTCGCTTAATGAACCTTTGTTAATATGCACATTTATATGATCTGATTGGCCCCTGCAGCAGCCTAGGAAAACCTGTGAAAAGACAGCTGCCAGAGTTACTAAAAAAATCCCACTAATTGGAATTATTAATTGTTTACAGTTACATTTACTGCAAAGAGAAAAAATAAAAGGAAGTGATAGAAAACCCCTCTATTTTTACAGCAAGGCAGGCTGCTAACAAAATGAGAGTAACAACGGCTGTCTGACATGTCGCTGTTAGAAGACACATGATCAAGTTCTAATTATGCGTACTTTTTTATATCAGTCCTACAGGCAGGATCAAAGTATGTACTTCCTACGAGATTTAATGTTTTCTACTTCAGAAGCCCTTTCTGCTTGATGCTGGACAGACAAGTAGGTAGGTAGCTACAGAGGGTACAGTCCAGACAAGCAAGAGGATCACAATGAATTATATAAACCAGTCCTCATCTTCGTTAAAGGAGGGCAGGCTCTGGTGGTGGATATCACAGTCAGATACGAGAGCAAGTCAACATCTCTGACAGATGCGGCTGCGGAGAAGGTCAAGAAATATCAACATCTGAAAGAACAAATCCAAGAATTAATGAATGCTAATATCATTAAATTCATGGGGTTTCTGTTGGGTGAACGTGGAAAATGGTACGAAGGCAATTATGAACTATTGAAAGAACTAGGACTCTCTGGTTCACAACAAGAAAAAGTTGCCCTTCGTCGATCAAATTGGGCACTGTTTTTGTCTGTAGATATCATACACATTTTTACAAGTCAGACACAGACTATGATAAGATCATAATGTATTAATGAATTGTAGCTGTATTGATTGATTGACTGTTAATAAACTGATTTCTTCTTTTTCTCTAAGGCAGTGGGATCCGGACCCCAAAGTGGACATGGTGCCTGTGGCAAATAAAAGCTTGTGTTCAGGGCTGACTCAATAGATAGGGTATGATAGTATGTAGGGATCTATTGGGCTTGGATGATGATGTGTTGCCTAAATTTTCCATCTATGACATTAATTTACTGGCCATTGCCAAGGTGGATGGGCCACCTTTACTTAACCTGGAAAAGGAACATGTATAATTTTATATATGTTCGATAAATAGATGTCAGCCCAGCTGAGTGACACTTCAGACACGTGATTAATCCCACAGACATCAGCATTTGCTAAGCCTACCTTTAAGTGGTTTGCTGACTTGGAGCCAAGGGTCTTTGGAAAGGGTCTGACACAGGGTAGCCAGTGCTGGACAAGGTTGCCCTTCCCTGCACTGTCAGCATTTGCTACTCAAAGCACAGGGGGATGAATTTCTTAAGTGAAGACGAAAAGCTGATGATGAAAAATACGGAAGTATTGTAAAAAGCTGATGATGAAAAATATGGAAGTATTGTAAAAAGCTGGGGTATTCACTCATGGGGCAGGGGGCTGTGGCTCCAGCTGGGTTTGGCCCAGAGGATAGGGAGGAGATGCTCTGAACTGCTGCTCTGGGATGACAATCAGGACTGAGAGAAAGCCTCTGCTCCCTGGAAGGGCTGCCTGAGGGGGGAAATTAGTGTTTTGCATTGCTTTTGAACTGGGGGACCCAAACTTCAGAGTGTTGAAGGCTGCTTTGGCAAATTGCCAAGAGCCTGAGGGCTGCTCTTAATCTACATAGGCATTTGCATAAGTGCTTTTTGTTGTGATTTCTGGGGTGTGTTTTGTTCAGGATTTTTTTTTTTAATCAACAGTAGAGACACTACCAGGATATATCCTTGCTCTGGATTTTTTTTTTTTTAAGTTTGAAATTCTTGGAAATGCTTTTGGTATGTTGGCATGGTTTTACACAGCAGACACACTCAGTGCAACTCATGCATCTAGTCTTGAGAGGAAGAAAGCAGTGCACAGCACCAGTGCTTCTCACCCATTTCCATGTGCCAGCCTGCTCTGGTATAGCTCTTCCCAGGGACTAAAAGCCCTTGTGCACCCCAAAGGCAGATGTTCTGTGGGGTTCAATGTGTAGGGAACTGCATTTCAGGGCAGTAGAATAACTCTTAAACACGTAATCTGGAGTGAATATTGCAAAATGTAACACAGCCTGGAACGGTATACCCTGGTCTCAAAAATAATAGGAAAGAGTGTGGGGCTGGGGAGAAGTTCAGACATTTCAGATGTTTTGGCTGTTTCTATGCATGTATATTTCTTAGTGGTTCTGTGCCTTAAAGAAAGGAGACTACTTCTCAGTATATCCATGCTCCTAGGAAATGTCCCGCATATAAATCAGCTATTCTGGCTGTTTGCTAGAGATTTGTTTATTTGCCTGCATTTGTTTTATCTTCCAGAAGAGACGATTAGAAACTGCTTGTTGATTGAATGTTTAGCTGATCAGCTTTCTCCTCACTATGCAATACAGGGAGCAGTTCAAGAAAATTGCCTCATGAACTTTAAATACTGGGCAAAATATGATGTTATGTCTGCTGGATTCATTTGAGTGAGATAAGCACACTGTAGGAAGTCCAATATCACTGAGATCTACTCAAGCTGTGCTGAAGTCAAAATAAGTCTTCATTTCTGGTTACTTACAGCAACTGGGCATTTGCAGGCCCTGCAACGTAATAGCAGCATAACTGAGTAGGTAGGAAATAGGGCTGAGGAGAGCCACAACACTTTGTTCTCAATTTTGCCATGGATTTCTTCTATGACTTTGAACAATCTTCTGTAATCCCTGAAAATTGCCACCTCCATGATGTGCCTGGAAATGAACCACTGATCCTCCCTCAGGTTCTTACAGTTTCATAGGTGATATCTTGGAGTTTCTGCAATGCAAGGGCCCTTCCCTGCAAAGAGGGAAGTCAGAATGAGGGGGAATGTGACCTCATAAAGTTCAGTGACAAACCACATCCTTGCTTCTCAAGCAGTACTGGAAATTCTCCCTCCTTTTAAGTTGCAGCCCAAAGCCACTGTGGTTTTACTTGTGTGTGGCCAGTGGGGGAGGTTCGGACAAGGCAAGGCTTCAGTGCACAAACCATAAAAGCTCAGTAACCACCCAAATAAAAAGTAGAACTGAGCAAATGAAAGAAAATCCACTAGTGTGTATATTTCAATGTCATGTTTAAGCCCATTTCACAGTTCGAAGGAAGGCAGGAAGATGAGTAATGGCAAGTGAATGCTCGAGGCTGGCAACACAAAGACTTTTTGTTTGCTTAAAAAATTCACTCCAAGGTCATCCTCACTCCATTGCTTTTCCACAGTGGTACATCCAGGTTGCAAGCCCTGCCAGCTCTGAGCAAGCAGGAGCTCTATGGACTGCCTGACCTTGCCTAAAGAGAAGAGGGACTTCCACAATGCAAGAGGTGTGGAGCGCAGTTGCTCGAGGAAACTCCTGTCCTCCCTGAGCAGCTCCATGCATGCTGCCAGGAAGCCGTACCTATGAGACCTCCGCTAGCAGGTGACCTTTCTGCTCAACAGACTTGCACATTATGGGTTGAGCGTTTGTGCATTTCTGATGCTTGTGCCTGTGATGACTGTGAATGTTATACATTCCAATCCTGACTGAATTTCAGGCTCAAAGCTCTCCTGAAAAGACATCACCAAACAGTGCCAGCCAGCACTGTGATGTTTGTAATACAGATGATCACCCAGCTGGGAGCAAGTCTGGAAGTCCTGATTTCATTTTGAGTTGGACAATCTCACAGAGAGTTTCAATGCAGGTTTGTGTTCAGTTATTCTTTTAAAGCACTATTATTTCAACCATAACCTTTTCGCCTTTCCCAAATGTGATGCTTTAATGCTGTGGTTATTGTGACTTAAGGCAAGTAGAACAAAAATATTTCATTACCCAAGGCTGTGGCAGAGTCCCAGGGGAAGGCACTGAGACACCCCTTCTCTTTCTGCAGACCCCCCTCAGAAACCCTTCAGTCTGAGAATGCTCCTTATGCATATTCAAGGGCAGAAAGGTCTATGCTATTGGAAAATAAATGCCTCTCCTTACACCAGTAATCCCATAGAAATGCACAGCTAAAACTGCTGAAGCTGCAGTTTCAGGGAGTCTGGGGTGCAGACTGGGTCTAAAACTGATTCAACATCTGGCATGAGAGCATACAACTGAGGAAATACATCTTTAACACGTATAGCTCCATTGTCTGTGCATGTCTTTTAAAAGGCTATTTCATAACCAGCTTGGAATAAAAGTGCTGGGACAGCCCAAAGATGGTCACCAGTGACTCTAGATGCCGTAATGCTTATGTTCCTATACACTGGCACATACAGGCAGCCTTTTCTCTCCTACACAAGCTGCTGGCACAGAGCTGCTGTGCATGAGACAATGCATTGCAAGCAGACATGAATGACAGTGTTGCTGACAAGTCTGACAATCTGGAACCCACATAATTTTGGATTATTCTGCCAGGACACATGCCAGTGAACATCATCTTTTTCAGTTGCCTGTGCCTTCCTAGAGACCAGATTCTGATGGGCGTGAGAGGTCTTTGGGGAGTTCCATGATTCTGGGCTTTTCGACTCTTGAAAATCTGCCTTCATTACATTACTGCTGTCTTAAGCATTCCTCTCTGAGAAGGGACCAACTGAAAGACATGGGTGCCAGTTCTTGTTTCAGCCCAGATTCACACTGCTGTGGTGCAGGTGGAGTGAGGTTGTCTGATGGTTCTAAGCGAAAGCACAGTCATTTCAGGCACATTCCGTGAAACCACTCTTGGTGGCAGACCTTCCTGTTCAAGCTAGACATACACATAGCTTTACAACTACAAGCATGGGTCACCTATCTACAACTTGTCCAAGCCTAAGGAGGTTTAAGATCCCATCTTGGTTAATTCAAAATACAGAGTGATAAAGAGAGGAACTCACTTCACTTATCCTGTTATTTCCTCAGGGGTGCAATGACATCTGTCACTCCTGAAAACCTGCCATTCCTTGTTGTTTAGTTCCTTAAAATAACTATGAACTCATAAGGTTACCTGCCACATTCCTTCTTTATCTGGTATAGGGTCCCTTTTCCTCTTCACCTCCCTCTCTCTGAACTAGGAGCTGCCTGTTTTTCTTTCTCACAGATAATAACCTCCTTATCTCTATTGGTATACCTTGTTTTCCTAGACGAGCTGGGGCCTACAGCCCTATAGATAAGTCCCTCTCTTGTTTACTGCTCCCCACATAGTCCTTTCCTACAAGTGGTCTAAACATCCTAACTGGCTCTTCTGTGTTTACCTGGCTTCTGGCAGTGTGGCACAGGCTTTTAACCTTAACAATACACCTACTATCGAGAATTAAATCCTATTAAGGATCATATTCCATCTACAATCACAGCATGCCATTTTGCATACAATTGCAGGTTGTTTTCTTTGCAAATTAGCAATGCAACACCATGATCTATGTATAAATCAGTAACAGATTTATTAGCCACCCACCTTGCCTTAGATTGTAATGACTCTGATCTCATCGTTGGAAGCCCAAAAGAATAAATCACAGATGTCTTGCAGGTTGTGACTTCAGTTTTTCACTGCATTTAGGGGTTGAAACAGATTTATGAATACTTCAGCAGTACAGATTAAAAGCTGGAATTCATTGGTAGTAAGGACTGGTCTGTTGTATAGGGCTGTAATGATCATCAGTATTGATTAAGGATCTGGACAGTATTTGTATTCTTTCCCACATGTTCTAGGAAAAGTGTACAGATGATCTCTATAAATATATTAGGATGTCTTTCCTATGGTATTAATAATACATTAGCCTCTGAGAATGAACATTTACCGCACTTTAGTAGGTAAGTGGCTGCAGATTTTAAGTTTCTCAATTTGAGAGCAGGAATGATCGACTCCTGGTAGAAACAACATGGTTTATTACAGTAAAGCATACCACTGTTTGTTGTTATTGGGAGGAACCTTCCAACCCCTTTAAATTATACGTTAGAGGAGCTGCTTTGAATTGCTTGACCTATTTAAAGAGAAAATGATGTTCGACTTATTATTATCTGGCATCTGCACACACAGTGTCAGTCAAAAAGTCCACCAGTAAAAAAAGCTTGTTCCTACCTTTGAGTTGCTTTAGTATACCCATTTTTTTCCTCTAATACGGTCAAAATATTCTACAGTCCCCACAATCTCAGACTCAAGTAAATACCGCTTCAGAAATAATAGATTTCTTATCAAAAATTTAAATTGTGTCCCAGTCAAAGAAGCCAGTGAAGTCAATGGAACTTTGATGGTCTTCATTAACAGACCTTCATGTGAGGGGCAGACTGCCTGGTGGGATGGGAACATTGGTGCCTCCAAGTGTAGCAAGAGATGTTGTGGTGTGTCCTGCAGGAAGCAGATAGCAGGGCAGTCCCTGCTCTCCACTACACCTATCTGAGCAATGCAAGCTCAGCTCTGCTTCAGCATGCCTGTGACTCCAAATACAAACAGCAGAGCCTGCGCCCCTGTGGCAAACAGACATCTCCTGGAGTACAGAGGCATTTCTAGATCTCATAAGGAGGCCATATACATGTCTGCATTCCTGTCATACAGTCCCACCATGGCTTTTCTGGGATCTCTACATTTCCCTGGTGCTTGTGCTTCCAACTCTGCCTGGGTCTTGCCTGGCTCCTCAGTCCCAACCTTAGAGTATAGACATTTATAGTGGCTGGTAGGCTGGTAAAAAAAATTGTCTTACACTTGTTTTCAAAGACTTTTGCCTAGAAAAGGCTCCTCAGGAAAAAGTGATGTTTGCTTTGAAGTGAATTATTCAGCACCATGATTCTTTTTCTGCACTGCCGCTGGACAAGAAAAGGATAGGCATTACAGTGCAGTTTGCTGAATATGTCTGAAAAGTCTATCTCACACCCAGAGAGAAAAGAGTTCACCATCACAATCTTAAGTGATTAAATGGTATTTTATCCCAAATGGATATGTGAGATTTTAACAACCCAAGAGATGCAAAACCTAATCCAAGCAAAAGGGAAAGGAAGTAGAGTGAGAAGATTCATGAGTTTAAATAGTGTTTGTGTGGGCAATCATTCGGCTTTCATTGCTAGACCCAATGCAGGCTTGTGAAGACATCTTTTGTAGGCTGCTATAGTGTAATTTTTCCTGCTATTATCACTTTCAATGTATTTGTGACGTTTGCATAGTGGCTATACCCCATACACATTTTCTGTTTAATATTCTCTCCCATTGCCACAGTGTCACACCAGGCTTGTGGGAGGCTGGTAATGGGGTGAGCAGTTGCATGCTAGACATGGTATTGGGGTGGTGAGAATAGAATCATAGAATCATGGAATTGTTTAGGTTGGAAAAGACCTTTAAGATCATCAAGTCCAACCGTTAACCCAGTGCTGCCAAGTCCGCCACTAAACCATGTCCCTAAGCACCACATCTACCTGGCTTTTAAATACCTCCAGGGATGAGGACTCAACCACTTCCCTGGGCAGCCTGTTCCAAGACCTGACTGCCCTTTCAGTGAAGAAGTTTTTCCTAATATCCAACCTAAACCTGCCCTGACGCAGCTTGAGGACATTTCCTCTTGTCCTATTGCTTATTACTTGGGAGAAGAGACCAACCCACGCCTCGCTACAACCTCCTTTCAGGTAGTTGTAGAGAGCGATAAGGTCTCCCCTCAGCCTCCTCTTCTCCAGACTAAACAACCCCAGCTCCCTCAGCCGCTCCTCATAAGACTTGTTCTCTAGATCCTTCACCAACTTCGTTGCCCTTCTTTGGACATGCCAAAAGTCTGGCAGTAGGTTGGACACTGCCAACAGTCTATAACATTGAATATGTTGTATAACATTGAAATCCTGGCTGATGCTCCCACTGGCTGGTGGAAATAACAGCTCTGGGCTTGGACCTCAGTTCTGCAAATTCTTATCATAGATGCAGAGAAGAATAGGACTGGAATGCACCCCCCTGCCTCAAGGCAGAGAGAATTGCACCTCAGTCATTCCTGATAGCTGTTTGTCTCATGTATCCTTAAAGACATCCAATACTGGAGACTACACAATCTTGCCAGATAATCTGTTGCTGTGCTTCACTGTCCTTGCCACTGAAAGCATGGTAATATCTGCCAGGCATTTCACAGGGGACAGTTTCTTCCAGTTTTTATCTTTAATTTAGGACGTGGGCCAGGGTTGGGAAGTTCACCCCTAAATGTTCCTTCCCAAATATTTTGGGTACTCTAAATGCCATTCTGCTGTCCCTTGGTGAAGCCAAACATACGTTGTTCATTCTGTGAACTCTTGAATACGTCATGGGAAAAGCAACAGCACACTCTGTTAGCAGAGCCTCTGGTCCCCTCCAAACATTGCACAAACGAGCCTTGAATAACTAGAAAAACTATCAGACTGGGATTACTCCCACACTACCCTTTGCTAAGCATGCCACACCAGGTTCCTCTGCACTCTGCTATGTCTGGCACCAGATCCCTTTTTCTTAGGATGGCAGTTTTACCTTGCCATGAGGCTGCAGTTGCTTAGCTGGTTACTTCTTGCGCTGCACAAACTTTTCCTGCCAGGAGTATGTCTTTGACCTCAGATGGTCCTGCAGTTCTCATATGTGAGGCATTGGGTTACATAACAGAAGTCTGCTGACTGTGTTTTAAGGTTTTGGATGGAGAAAGGCTATGGTGCTGCACGGTGTCTCTACTCCCTTGAGCTAGGGTTCAGGCTCACTCATGAATCTAGGGGTAAGCCATGCTGGAACATGTGAGGACAACTGGAGAGAACTGAGAGGCTGGGATGATAAGAGCAGGTCCCATTCTCAGTATACAAAACTTTGCAAGCCATGGCATGGTGTTGCACAAATATTGAACTGTATTCAGAGTTGTGGACAGTTTAGCCTTTATCTGGCCTTTTTATCCTCAGCACAGTGAGGAACATCAGTTCTTCTTGCCATAAGATGTTGTTCCACATTTGTAATTCAATGACTGTTTGACCCTTTATTTGTCAGAAGACAGGGAAATAGCCTTGGAAGTTTGACAAGATATAAATACCTTCCTCTTTGCCCAGAATTACTAGGATTATATACAGGGTTGTGCAAGAAGGATTATCACATGAATGGGTCTTAATTTTGCTGGCTGTATGTGCAATTCTGTCACTTCTTTTCCTGGAATAGTACTGAAATTTTTATAAAAGTGTCAGCAGTTTAGAGGTCATAATAAGCAGCTGAAAGGTAAGAACTGATTAAAGTCTGTTTCAAAATGCCATGGATGTCATATGACTCCAAAAATCCTCTTCTATTTTCATTTCCAAACTGAGGGGAAGGGGTATTAAATTATGTAAATCAACCACAAGTTGCTTAACCTTTCCATGAGCACACCATAACTGGGGAGGAGGAAATAAGCCCATTATCAGCAGCAGAGCAGCAAACCCTTTTGGGGAGCTCCAGTTGATCCTGCTTACCCCCTCCAGTGCCGTTGTGGAAATTGCTGTTTGGGAACTGTTCCTCTCTCAGTGCAGCTCATCTCATCCCAGGGCTTAGAGCTGCACAAAACATCCAACATGCTTCAAAGGCATCAATGTGGAAAGCACCATATTCCCTGCATTCTGTCACTGCATCCTCACGGCTGTGCATTAGTAATTACTGATGACAGCCAATAAAATCAAATAAGCACATGTGCAAATGCTAATGGAGGAAAATAAAGCTAAATAATGCCTTAGCAGGCCCTGATTACCTTGATCTTGGCTTGCTGTCACACTAGCTTGTCCTCATTGGGGAAAAGCCATGAAGTTCTACAATCTCTTCAGCAGGAAGAGTATGCATGAAGGGGTTTTCATAGGTAATTATTTACAAATTCCCTGAAACCATGCTGCCTCTGTTGTTTTTATTAACCTAATAAAATATATTATCTGGAGAAAAGCTTGGTGTATGTAGCAGTTAAATTTATACGTGTTATTCTAGTATGACAAATATTTTGTTATAGTTTGCTAGCAATTATTCAGAATAACGCAAACAGCTTGGGATGATTGTAGCCTTGTGAATTGACATTTGAAATATTTATAAGTACAGCCATCCTGCCATATGGACCCTCTTTGGAGTTATCAGTCACCGCATCCTACTGCTTCTGCAACTTGGGTTCACATTCTAATGCTGTCTGATTCTGTAACTCGAAGGAGCGCAGCTATGGGCAGTGCAATATGCACCACTCTTTTAGCCATAGCTGTCAGCTTCGACAAAGGAGATGAAGGCTCATGGTGCACATTACTTGCTGAGGCGTTCTGCAAACACCTGCTTAATGCTTGCATGCGCTGTTTAATGTAAATGTGGTTCATACAGCATAATGGATATCTCTGAAAGTGAGTTTTAAATGCAAAAACACCCATCACTGATCTTTCACTTTGAATGTTGTTATTATACAGTGAGGAAACAGAGGGCATCTTTCCTTGACCTGCTGGTTTACAGGGTCTCTCCTTATCATGTAAAATGCATACAATGGCCTGGCTAGCAAGAGCAGGATGTGTCATGTCATTGTTTTCCCCTAAAATGAGCCTTTCCTCTCTCACGTCCAACAGCTTATGAACAAATAGCTGGTATTTACCCATTCAACAGGGACTCGCATCCGTGCAAAACTCCTATTGCCTTCAGTGAAATTACATTCAAGGAAATGATGATAGGGTACGTCCGGAGCAGAGCCAGGCACTAAAACGTATATGCTGTATTCTTTCTTTGACTAATGCTGTATGAATGAAATGTATGAAATCTTTTATGTCAATGAAGAAGGTGGAAATTCCTCCTGGTGAACTCAGTAAGGTCAGGGTTTCAGTCCTAGGAATTCAATCAAGTGCAAGGATCATTGGAAACTGGGACAGGAGTGGGGGAACGTAGCAAGAACAGAAAAAAAGAGAAGAGAAAAGAGGGAAGAGAAAAGACAAAAGAAAAAATTAAAACTTAAAAATTATATTTCCTATAGACATAAAGACTCTTCCCATTTAAAATCCTTGTTAGCTTAGTGAGAGCAGTATTTGGTGACTGGTGCGTTTTGTGTGTGCACAGAACAAACACCAGAGGATTCCCAGGCTCAGTGTACCTACAAAAGGGGGGGAAGTAGGGTAGGAAAGGGAAAATAATTTTTTGCTAGCTCTGGGGAATTGCCTCCCCAGGCAAAGTGGGTGAACAGCTCAGAGAATTAAGCTCCCAAAAGCATATTTTCTCCTCTGATTGCAAAGGACTTTACTGAACAACTGACAACTCCATCTTCCCGTTATCCGCACAGGGCTCTCAACAGCCCAGAAGAGTTAATGTAAGCAACATGGGTTGGTGTTAGATAGACAACTTCCTAAATGAAACAGTGAAAGTGGATGACAAGGTGGAGTTTACATGACAGGGAGCCTGAATAACGACACTGAAGCGGGGACTAGTTGTCTTTTCTACGCTGTGCGGTTCTGGTGTGCATCAGGAAGGCGCAACCCCTGCATTTTCATGTTTCTTATCTTTATTTGATGACAAAGCTAATACTCCTCAAAATGAGAGACTTAATGAAAGCCTAATCAAAATGTCTTCAGCCAGGTGGAGCAGACCTGGCAGGAACCAGAGCTTCTTTCCTTCTTTTTACTTCTGCTTTGCTGGTCACCTTATACTCAGTGTTCAAAACAATCGCGGTGGAAGACCTCCAAAAATTGCCCAAGTAGGGTCCTGCTGGACCTCAAAGGCCAGGAATATTTGCTTTTCAGAACATAACTTGAAAGGCACATGTCAGAAAAGCTTCTGTTGCTAGCTGTGCTTTTGGCCTTTTGCCCATATTGTGTTAGATGCTTTTACAATTTCTCCATCTCTAATGAAATACACACCATACTGAGGGCAGTGAAAGAAAGCAGAGAGGATCTTCTCTTCAGGGAAACTCTCCAGTCTCCCTGGCCAAGCTACAAATTGGAAAGGCCCTGAGCATGTCTCCTGAAATAGAGGAGACAAATGAGAAATATGGGCTTTGTTCAGAATAAAAAGCAGATGAGGCTCAAAGGCACTAAGGCACACAAGGATTAGGACACAGAACAGTCTTTCATTTGTCATGGACTGCTCAGCTGGGATCCAAACAACCCCATAGATGCCTCCTACTCTTCCTCTTAAAGGAAATCCTAAAGCCTCCCTCCAATTCATACGTAAAAGGATGTTGACAGAGAGTCATGTTTGGAGATGTGTGGCTTTTTGTCCCAGATAATGAATCCCTTTGTACAGGCTAACTGTCACAAGAGAAAGGACAAATTGGGCCACATGCATCTTCTATCTAGGCAAAAGGATCTGCTACCTACATAGGATACTGGAGGGTTAAGGGTAGATAGGAGGATGTGGTGGGGAGAACTGGCAAAACTGTGTTGGGTTTGGCTAACCTTCATCTGTGAGTGGCTCTGGGATGTCGCTGTCAGCCAGAGAGGCTTGTTTGATCTAAAAGCCCCCTTTAAAATTCCCCCTTGCTTTTCCAAATGAGGGCGTGTGTCAGCCAGCAGGCAGCACCGCATGGCTGACTGCAGGGCAGACCTCGGGCTGCTGTTCTCCAGGGCTCTGCAAGTGCCATGGGAGCTCCTAGCTGGCTCAGGTCTTAAAACTGTTCATCCTACCCAGGGCTTGGGCAATACAGACTTCTGGTGCTGATTACACTGGCTGGCCAGCCAGTTCTGTTCTGGTTGCACAATAGGCTGCACAAAGCATCTTACAGAAGGAGTGTCCTGGGAGGTAATTTTTATAGAGCTGAATCCATCAACAACCTCTAGAAAGATCTTCCACTGGCATAAACCAGCATTTGCCCTGCTGACACCAAAGCAATTCCTTCCATTTTCACTTGCTGAGGATCGAACCCTTAAACAGTTATATTTTCATATCATACCACATGCATAGGAGTTTACAAAGCCTGTGTTTATTACTTGCTCCCCAGACCATTTAGGCAGAAATGTCTTGATCTTCACCTTGCTTCTCTGCTGCGAGGCAGGAGAAATCCCAAAGAAGCAGGAGGAATTCCAGTGGTGTAAAAGTGGTGGAAGCCAAAGCAGAATCAGGAATCAAGAAGTCTCATTGATCATTGCTTACAGTGATCTTTCAGCTACCCTCATCAAATATTAACGATAATGACTTATTTATATAGCACCGACTGTGAGCTAGGTGCAAGAGGATAGGCATAAGTCCCAGAGAACTAACAAACTAAATAATAAATACATATCAATCTAGAATAATAAATAATAAATCTCATATTCCAAAGTCGCTTCTTTTTTTTCTTCAGAGGTGTTTGCCCTCACTTTTTCTGATCAGTAGGAGGGCTTGGTTAAAAAGATCAGATTAGAAATGAATCTCTTTGATGTTTACAAAGGCAATAGGGCTTTCACACCTTTCCAAGTGCAATTCAGCTGCAGGTAAAGAACTCTGCAGCTTGTGGAAGTGCTAATTAAAGCCAATAATAACATGATTTACCTTCAACCCTGCTCTGAAGTGGCCGGTGTTTTTTTTGCCAGAAGGTGTTGCATCTCCAGGTCACTACATTTGAGAAGTCCTCTTATTTCAGGGATCTGCAACGTAGCAACCATTTAGGCTAGAAGGGGAGGGAGCAAAGTTGTTTAAATCAATCCTTGTCATAAGATCCCACTACTTATTGATATCCTGAAGGTGAAAGGTTAATGCTTTACTCAGGAAACCACTCATCCTCCAAAATACTATTATTGTTTATCTTGTTGAAATCTATTTTTATATTTCCCAAGACATTTTTATTTAATTTCTGCTTCAAGTTGTCTTTACTGTGTTTTCATAGTATCACTGTATAGACTTAATCCTTTTCCAACCTGATATTGCAAAATGTGATGGAAAATGCCAAGTGCCTGGTATTGTTTTAGATAGAAAGATTAGCAGAAAGAAAAATTATTAACTTCAGGCTACTTATTTTAGCAGAACATGAGTTATCAGGGACTCCAATCAAGCACTGAAGTTGAAAGTAACAGATCAACTAGAGTAAACACTTGTCCCCAGGAATAATATGTCTTGTCACTTTAGCAGCTTGGAACATGTTCTCATTTATCCAGCCATTTTCTTGCCACAGCAATTATAAAATGGCCAGTTTGAAATGAGATCTGTTTCCATTGATTTTACTCTCAGCATCTTTTTTTTTTAAGTCTTCGTACCTTCTGGTTAATAAAAGAGCAAGGAAGTGAAAGGTACATAAATCTGCAACATATATAAATAGCTTTTCATGTAGACAGTTTGCCTGTGGAATTCAATCTTGAAGGAGCTTCAGGTGAAATACTGAATAACTGGACTGTAAATAACTACTAACACGCATGAAAATACCAAGTGGATGTGTTGCTTCAGAACAGGACTGGTGTCTGTGATGCAGATGCAGCAATAATTGTCTTATTCTCCACCTGTTTTCAACATTTAGGATCCTCCTCTCCTCGTGATTGTTGGTAGCTACTGGAAATAAGTTAATAAATTCCTGGTCAGATGTAGGTTGGCAAATACTCTCTACTTATATTCATGAACCTGGAATTACAAGAATATAGTAATCAGAAACATGAATTGAGATTCTCTCACAAAAGGACTCTGGGAGAACTCAAAGAAAATTCTTCATTTTTTAGAACTGACATAAATCGTATGTTGTTAAGACTATAGAAAATACCAAGGTCCAACCATAGCTACTGAGAAGCTATAAAGAAGTTTTTGTTGTATGATCATTTTTATAACATTGTCAAAAGTGAAAAAAAAATCTTAATGTTCTTGAATTTTTCAATGCCTACTGATTTTTCATGTATTAAAGTGGAGACTGCAAATGTTGTTTAAACCAAGAAAACTCTTCCTAATTAGAATCGTTCATTTAACAAATTACCCTGCATCCTGAAGGTGTTTCTTCCCTACTGTTTAGCTTGGACCCAGGACCTATCACTTGACCTTGTCTGTCATCATTTTAATCACTTCAGGACAGTCAAGAATGGCTTTACCCCAAACAGGTACTTTTCCACACTCAAGCCCAGAGACCTGCCAGACCTCCTGGGAAAGCCTGAATGCTCTTCAATGCATTCTGCCTGGACAGAATTGTCTGGGAAAAGCCTTCTCAGAGGTGGCTCTGCTGGCTCTTTCCCTATGGGAATCACGAGCTCAGAGGTACTCAGAGACTTTTCATGATTAGAGGGTGATTAAGCAGTCTGCTGTGTATCATTCAGGGCAGCAGTGTCTGGCTCAGAATTAGAAGCTGCTATTTAGACCTTCCCCTTAGAAAATAAAGCTTTTGGATTTTCATGGGAGCCTCAGAACTGGACGGATTCATGTCAACTTAAATTAAACAAAACAAATAATTTGTGATTGTTGATTAGTCTCCTGACTTATTCTCCAAAACATGAGGTACAGCTGAAACTCACAGCTCAGACCGCTTTCCATTTAGCTCCCTCATCTTCCTTGGTCTGCCCACTCACTCTTTCCTCCTCTCCTTGCTGAGAGACTGCCATCCTCTGCACACAGGGATGCAAGTACTCACCTTCCTGCAAATAGTAAATCTTTACAAAGCAGCCTGCAATATATGAGTCTTCTAATAGTCACAGCAGGCAAATGGTTCTTCAGTTTGAGTGCAAAATTGTGGAAAGGAATGAAAACAAATCAAATTTTATTTGCCAAGGAGCAAAATTTTGCCTGCAAGTCACTGGCCCTGAACTGATGATTTATGGAGGGCAAGCACAAAGTGATATAGTCCTTGAACCAGATCCTGTTGGCCCCTAGAGTCTCAAAGGTGAAGGCCAGTAAATGGCCCTCTTCTAAATTCTTCACTTGATGACTTTGCTGACAGGCATAAGCATCCCATGGAAGCCATGCAGGCAATGGCTCCCTGGACAACTGCTGGCAAGTGTAGTCTTTTATGAGTTATTCATTAAATTCATTTCCACTGCTGAGAGACAGCCATTACTTCTCCTTTCCTGCAATGTTAGCAATTAAACTTTGTCATTCCTATTTCCATCTTCACGGTGGTTCTCAGCCACTTCCCACTGAGGGCGATTCTTCTCTCTGGTCTGTGAAGCAGATCTCTGCTGCTGTGAATGCAAACCTCAGGCGTGACCCCCATCCAAGGCAGATCCAGGAAAATCAACTGTTAAAATGAGAGATGCTTTCTGTACTGGCAAGCTGCTCCTCCTCCTGCTGCTCCTTCTTGCTTCCAGGGGTTGTCCCATATATTTCTCAGTTCAGGCAAGGCCCTTCCACCTCTCCTTCCTGCTCATCTTCACATCTGGATGTGTGGATACATGGCCCCAGGTGCCTTCCCAGAGAACTGAGTGTCAATGAGCCCAGCTTTAGCATATGCTGCCGGACACTTACAGTGCTGCTGGACACGTTCCTGGAAGAAAGGGCCGTTCCAAAACCCTAATCCACAGAGATCATATAAAGGCCAGCAGAAGTTTTACCTTGTTTGAGGATCAATTGCAGAGGGCTTGTTTCTTTTGAGTCTCATTCAGTGCTGTCTTATAGGCAGGAAGGGGTTGCCCGCATCACTGACTGTTATTAGACATTAGCTTTGCTCTCTGTCCTGAGTGAGGCTTTAATCTGTAACAATACAACCCAGCAACAAAACACTCTCAGCATAGCCAAGGAGGCAGAGGTCCCAAGGAACAGACTTTGCCTGTGTTTCAGGAGGAGAGAGTCCCCCAAACTACGCAAAACTACCCATGGGTGGGATGTGATCAGGGTCCTGTGTCCAAAGGCAGTAAGTGAAAATCAGTCCCCCTCTTTTATCTAACCCCTTCCCTATAACAAATCCCAATCGCTTTCCAGTTCCCTGCTCCATCCACCCCGTGGATTCTTCCCACCTTCCCCTAAACCTCCCAGTTGCATCACAACCTACCTCTCAACATTTATTTTGCAAGAAAGCAGCACATTTTCATTTCCAAATGGTAGCTCCAAATGTTGGTTTCCAAATGTTGGATTATTTCAAGAAAGCAAACGTGTATACACATTTTCTCATTAGAGAAAGAAAAAGGTAACGATCAACTCCTAAATGCTGCACACAGTTGCTATTCTAATTCAAGCACAGCATGTAATACAAGTGGCTGTGGTAGGCTACAACATTATAAATTACACCCCATTGGTGATGGAAACAAATCAGATTATGTGTGAGTAGGTTATTGATTGTGCTTAGATTTCTTAATCTCTTAAATCAATGAAAGAATAGTAGATAGCAGAGAGAATGTGTGCTTGGAGGGAAAAGCATCTTTTAATGCTTAGTTTTTAATGAGCATTTTTTAATACTCAGTAATATCTTAACTGGAAAAAACACTCAGCCAACTTGAAGTATAGGTTACTATTTAATACCAAGATGCCTCAATCTAGATTTCCTTCTCAGTGTTTATACTAGACATCAATCCTGATTTAGCTCTTGTTGAGTTAATGAAAACATGTTATGTAGTTTTATTAAAGAAAATAAAGTCTTCAATTGACTGCCTCTGAAACAGTACAACAAACTCTGAGAACATTAGCATAAGGATTAAACATACAGATTTTGTTGCAGGAGTTGTTTTCATGAATACAGTCTTAATTGATTGTAGCAAAACAAATACGCACTTTGGTAATGCATGCTGAGTCTCCAATTCAGCATTATTTTAATTAAGTCTTTTGAATGATGAATTTCAATACAGCAGATGTTCTTGAGTATTCAGGTATATAAATATAACTGGCATCAGTATCTGATAAGCCTACAATTTGAGAGTTTAAGCACATATGAAACTGGGCCAATTGTTGAGAGTTGAAAATGGAAGGAATTTGCTAAACCACTGCTTGCACCTGTTTTGAATTATGATGTTGTTCCCTCCATGCTAACCTTGGGGGAAAGAGTGAGTCTTGTGTGCAATGCCAGAACATGGGGAATGAGACGTGTTCACTCCCCATTTGCAGTTTCTCATTAACCAATTGCAGCAGCTAAACCTTGTGAAGAGGGAATTTCAGTACATCTTACGTACACAGCCACAAGCATTTCATTACAGAATTGAAGGTGAATAAAAAAGTCCCAAACCCTGTGATCAAATCATTTTAAGGTTGAAATTATATCTTCTCACAAATAAAGGAGTATGCTAGGCAGTCGTTTGCCTTTCAAATAACATCTGATTTGACAGGAAGTGTCTAATGAATTTAAAAATATTTGATATCAGCTTGAATTTTAAATGAGATCATAAACATTATTGGTCTTCAAAGTATTTGGCTGTGTTCTAATTAGATTTTCATATAGGCTTTTAATCAGTGGATACACCCCTGTGCAGAAGTTCTTGTGCCTCAGCTCCAGGTCATTCAGAGTCATCACCCTTTGGCTGCAGAAAATATATTGATAAAAGGACTTGGTTTTCTTCAGTAACTTGGCATTTTTATTGTTCTCTAAAGACATACGAGCAGAAAAGCCCTCCCTGTTTTGAGCATGTCCAGACTTCCATGGAAAAGCACCAGAGCCTCTCAGTTTTATGTCACAGACTGAGGAAAGACAAGGGTGGAAAAAAAACTCAAAAGGCACGCAGGTCTCCTACTGAATAACATCTGATTTCAGAGAGCACTCCTCTATCCAGAGAACTTTTAGCTGAGACAAGTAACGATGATTTCAAGTCACCAGCCAATGCAGCCACATGTGGGGCAAAAAAGATGTCTCGTATTTACCAGAATTGGACAACACTGAAAGAATATGAGAGGGAAAACAGGGAGGAAGGTGTATCTGAGTCATTTTAGGAAGGAAGGATATCAAATTGGAGTTGTTATCAGAGTCTAGGCTGAGTTGCATGTATTTGTTCACAGGTATTTGTTCACCAGGAACAGCCAACCTGAGGGTACAGGTCATGACAGTCACCTCAGCTGTCACCAGCACTGCCACATTCAGCACCTTGCATTGCCCAGCCAAATTTCTGTGAGATCAGCATTGCTCATGAGATGTCATGGAGACCTCATATGAATTCTGGATACTGACCCTATTACCTGCCCTTCTCCTCCTATCTCAGTCCCCTTCAGTTTCAGAGCTCCAGATTTATTTTTGGGGAAACCTGAGGGTGTGTTTCATAGGCAGGAGCAGCTTTTCACACAGGTACTTTTCTATGTTCCAGAAGCCCCATTGGCAAGGGCAGAGACAAATGAATTGGTGCAGCTTGCTGAGACACAGCTTCCCAGGCTGGGCTCTGCACGGGGCTCACATCTGGCTCACCCCAAGCTATAGGGACCATGGTTGTCTTTTCCAGTCCACCAAAGTTAGGAAACCAAACTCTACCGACAGCTCTGAATCCCCCTACAGCCCCGCAGATTCACAGATTAATACACATCTTCAATATTTTGAAAGCCATAATATTGGTGGCCTTCTACGACAGGGTTACAGCATTGGTGGATAAGGGAAGAGCAACTGCATCTACCTGGACTTGTGCAAAGCATTTGACACTGTTCCACATGACATCCTTGTCTCTAAATTGGAGAGACATGGATTTGATGGATGGGCCACTTGGTGGATAAGGAATTGGCTGGATGGTCACACTCAAAGAGTCGCGATCAATGGCTCAGTGTCCAAGTGGAGATCAGTGATGAATGGTGTTCCTCAGGGGTTGGTATTGGGACCAGCTCTGTTTAACATCTTTGTCGGTGACATGGACAGTGGGATTGAGTGCACCCTCAGCAAGTTTGCCAATGAGACCAAGCTGTGTGGTGCTGTCGACACCCTGGCGAGAGAGGATCCCATGCAGAGGAACCTTGACAGGCTTGAGAGGTGGGCCCGTGTGAACCTCATGAAGTTCAACAAAGCCAAGTGCAAGGTCCTGCACATGGGTCAGGGCAATCCCAAGCACAAATACAGGCTGGGCGGAGAATGGATTGAGAACAGCCCTGAGGAGAAGGACTTGAGGGTGTTGGTTGATGAGAAGTTCAACGTGACCCAGCAACATGCGCTTGCAGCCCACAAAGCCAACTGTATCCTGGGCTGCATCAAAAGAAGTGTGACCAGTAGGTTGAGGGAGGTGATTCTCCCCCTCTAGTCAGCTCTTGTGAGACCCCAGTTGGAGTATTGCGTCCAGGTCTGGGGCCCCCAACATAAAAAGGACATGGACCTGTTGGAGCGAGTCCAGAGGAGGGCCACAAAGATGATCAGAGGGCTGGAGCACCTCTGCTATGAAGGCAGGCTGAGAGAGCTGGAGTTGTTCAGCCTGGAGAAGAGAAGGCTCTGGGGACACCTTAGAGCAGCCTTCCAGTACCTGAAGGGGGCCTACAAGAAAGCTGGCGAGGGACTTTTTACAAGGGCGCATAGTGATAGGACAAGGGGTAATGGCTTTCAACTGAAAGAAGGTAGATTTAGATTAGATATAAGGAAGAAATTCTTCACTATGAGGGTGGTGAGGCACTGGAACAGGTTGCCTGGAGAAGTTGTGGATGTGCCATCTCTGGAAGTGTTCAAGGCCAGGTTGGACGGGTCTTTGAGCAACCTGGTCTAATGGACAGTGTCCCTGCCCATGGTAGGGGGGTTGGAAGTAGATGATGTTTGGAATCATAGAATCATGGAATCATAGAATCATAGAATCATTAAGGTTGGAAAAGACCTATAAGATCATTGAGTCCAACCATTAACCTAAATGCCAGGTCCACCCCTAAACAATGTCCCTAAGCACCACATCCACACACTTTTTGAATACTTCCAGGGGCTGTGATTGCATCACTTCCCTGGGCAATCTGTTCCAATGCCTAACCACTCTCTCTGTGAAGACATTTTTCCTAATATCTAAGCTAAATCTCCCTTGGCACAACTTGAGGTCATTTCCTCTTGTCTTGTTGCTTGCTGCCTGGGAGAAGAGACCAACCCCCATCTTGCTACAACCTCCTTTCAGGTAGCTGTAGAGAGCAATAAGGTCTCCCCTCAGCCTCCTCTTCTCCAGACTAAACAACCCCAGCTCCCTCAGCCGCTCCTCGTAAGACTTGTTCTCTAGACCCTTCACCAACTTTGTTGCCCTTCTCTGGACATGCTCCAGCACCTCAATGTCCTTCTTGAATTGAGGGGCCCAAAACTGAACACAGTATTCGAGGTGCGGCCTCACCAGTGCCGAATACAGGGGCACTATCACCTCCCTCGTCCTGCTGGCCACACTATTCCTGATCCAAGCCAGGATGCCATTGGCCCTCTTGACCACCTGGGCACACTGCTGGCTCATGTTCAGGCAGCTGTCGACCAGCACCCCTAGGTCCTTTTCAGCCAGGCAGCTCTCCAGCCCCTCTTCCCCAAGCCTGTAGTGTTGCATGGGGTTGCTGTGACCCAAGTGCAGGACTCGGCACTGAGCCTTGTTGAACCTCATACAGTTGGCCTCAGCCCATTGATCCAGCCTGTCCAGATCCCTCTGCAGGGCCTTCCTACCTTCAGGCAGATCAACACTTCCACCCAACTTGGTGTCATCTGCAAACTTACTGAGGGTGCACTCAATCCCCTCATCAAGATCACTGATAAAGATATTGAACAGGACCGGCCCCAACACTGAGCCCTGGGGAACACCACTCTTGACCAGTCACCAACTGGATTTGGCTCCATTCACCACCACTCTCTGGGCTCGGCCATCCAGCCAGTTTTTTGCCCAGCGCAGAGTGCACTTATCCAAGCTGTGAGCAGTCAGTTTCTCCAGGAGAATGCTGTGGGAGACAGTGTGAAAGGCCTTACTAAAGTCCAGGTAGACAAGGTCTACCTGGGTCTTTAAGGTCCTTTCCAATGCAAACCATTCTATGACTCTATGATTCTATGATTTTATGATTCTATGATTCTATGATATTTCACTAGAAACACATAAACGTCTTGTTTTATATTATGTCCTGTTTCAGGATGGATTTCAGGGCCAGTTCTATGTGTGCCTGAAAATCTCCCTTTCCAATATTTGCTTTCACACCTTTCTCCCTCTTTTTGTCCCTTTCATTCTCGTCCCTGAGCTTTGCTGGCTCTGGAAGCCAAAGACAGCCGTCCATCACAGATTATTTGACATGAAGGCAATTCACAGTCTCTCAGCTCCTGGCAAGTGGACAAGTGTGTTGGAGTATGACCTAACATTTAAATAATGATTCACCATTGAATATTATGAGAAATTGGCTGACAATTTCAAGGTAATGCCCTTCCAAAGATATACAGTATTAATTTTTTACTACCATATAACTGTATGTTCACTTGGAGAATCTTAAATAAAGTTTACACATTGCAATTAATTTAGGGAAATTCTGAGTTAAATTACTTGCTATAAAAGTATTAAACATATTACAACTGTCTGGACATGGTCTTCTAAATGAAAGGGAGATTCAATTATTTAAGAAGAGAAATATAAACATTGTCAAGATTTAAACACTGCTCAATTTAATATAACTTCTGCCTAATTTTACAAATCATTATTTATACAGTTAACATGCATAAAAAATTAATAAATGACCTCCATAATATAGCTTTTGGTATAGTTAGCAGTGTAGGCAATTATTACAGTAATGTTAAAAAAATCCACCAGGGAAATCTGTACTTGCTTCCCAAACACAAGAATCATGGAAAGTAGAAGAGAAAAGGAGGAAAAAATGTACAAAAAGGAGCTTCACTGTGCAAACCTTAGCTGTGAAGTCAGTCTTGCATCCCTCCTCCAAAAAGAGACTACTTGAAATCAAGGCTTTGAGACAGTGTGGGACTTGAAAGCAGAAAGAAGCAATGTGAAGCTTTCTGTCACCTTTCTGCCTTCACAAAGAGCAGCTCCAGGACAAAATGAGAGCAGGAACCTGCTCCGGGCCAGCTTGCTGCACTTATAGTGGTGAAGCCTCCTGGGGCACTGAGAACTCTGTCCCAAACCCAGTGCAAGCATTAATGCCACAAAGTGTCTTATACAGGAGGGGGAACACCAGAGACCATCAAATACTCTTTCTGTCTAGGAAGTTTCCATCAGGAGCCATCTGGCATCCCCAGAGAAGTGCAGACAGGGTACTGGAAGGACTGGGCTGCAGATACAGAAATTCTTGCTCTCTATTACCGTATTCTAGTGGTTTCAACCTGTGGTCCATGGGCTATTTCTAAAGGCTCCAAGGAAGATAATTAAGAAACGCAAGCTTAGTGGTAGCAGACTTACACATATTCTGAATAGTGTCTCCCCTTAGTGCCAGGGTCCATAGATTGAGCATGCAAAGGTTAAACATCTCTATTAGAGAAACCGGTGCTGCAAGGAGCCTTCCAAAGTGCAGCCTGCCTGTCTCCAGAGGCTGTACAGGACAGGATTGCAGTGGTTTTAATAGGCCACTGATAGGGCCAGACACATCAAAACAGTGTGGAGGAAATCTCAGCCCTCCTGAAGCTAGTGGGAGTTTCAGCAAGGACTTGTCCCTCAAGCTTTGCTCTGAAATGCATGCTAGATTTTCAAATAGAGTGAATTTTCAAGTATTTATACCACTTAAAAACTTGGCCTATACTGGCAGAATACTATCTTCCCTTCCTTCTTTTTTGCTGACTTTTATACTTATACACCCTGCTGATTTACATCTGCAAGTGTTAGGTGTAATATTTGGAGGCACCCACTGTACAGTAATTACTTAATTCCTTTCCAGAAAGGAAGGAGGCAGCCAGGACCAAATGCAGATATAACATTTTGAATGTTTCATTACAACAGCACACCCAAGTGATCTGATCCCATCCTTATTCCCAACAAGAAATAGAAAAAGACAAGGGGGAAAACTTGTTGTACCTCCTTCTGAAGCATGATGTAAAATAAAAACGATCAGAAGTGGGTACTGAGCTATCACAGGGGCTGCTTCAATACCACAGTGCTTCAAAGATGCCTGTTTGTCAGAGCCCTAGGTGGTACTTCTCTGTGTTTGCAGGATGAACCTCAGCCAATAAAACAACTGTGCAGCACTCTTTTTCTCCTTTATTAAAAGGCGTCTGGCAGATAATAGAAAATTATCTCTTCAGACACTGCAGAGGGGTTTTACTGCACTAGACAATACAATAAAAGTTATTCGTTCTTCTGTAAAATTATTGAGGGTATTTTTTAAATAGTCTTTCGGAAGGTCAGCAGCCTGAGTCCCCAAACATCCCTCAGCAATGTTATATGCAGATTCATCTCCAAGTAATTTTAAGAAGAGGAAAGACTCTCCACACCCATTAATATACAAAAGATTGAAACTATTTCCTGGGGAAAACAAGGCTGTTCTTTGGACTTTAACCTGCATCTTTCTGCTAGGTTGATTTTTTTGTCAGCTGAGTGAGCTGAATAGACTTGCTGAGTTGTCACAGGAGCCAGAGCACCAGGGAGGGATGGGGACCAGGGAAAGAAGGAGGAAGGGGGAAAGTAGGGAGGTACCCAACTGTGTGGTATCTCATCTTGAATCAATAGATGGTTTACGATCGGTTTCTATGGAGGCCAAGAGTGTCAGGGAGAGATGTGGAGAAGGTCTGAAGTCCAGGAATTTCCCAGTTCCACATGGAGAAAAACAAATCATGAAAGCCCCTGATTCCCCTACTTTCTCTCCCTTTCCTGACATTAACTTCCCAGACCCACTCAGGTGTATTCGTCTTCACTGTTGCTTCATTACTGAAGACAGTTGAGAAAATCAAGCAGCCCTTGCACGTGTGGATTAGTGAGATTCATCAGGGCTTTGCTTTAGTTTATCAGGAACTCTGACACATGCTGGGCTGTGCCAATTAAGATCCAGTCATTATTCTTAATGGCACCTGGCAATGAAATACCAAGATATGCTGCCTGCATTCCTACGTATACACAGGAGAGAACATTTTCTTTTACAAAACTACTGTGCACATCCCAGGTCATCAACAGAAGAAATTTATGCACCAAGAAGCCTGTCCTCAGCCTGGAAAACCACAGCTATATGCAGTTGCTCTCTCTATGAGAGCTTATATTTCAGCTGAGAGATGCACTGTGATTTAGTGAACTGCCTGGTCTCTAGCAAGACCAATATCTCTTTATATTTTAAGTTCAGGAGGGTATTTAATCATCATAGTTTGTCAGTGCTTTGTATCATGCTATGCAACAAGCCAGCTTAACATTAAAGGCTCTCTCCTTGCACCTCCTGTCTCTCACACTTCCCAGCACTAATTAGTGAAGTTTGACACAAAGTCCTGGATCCAGCATGTCTGGGAGACCTGGAACTCCGCTCAACTCCACATTTTACAATGAATAGCTCAAAGCAGAACCACACATCCTTTTAACCATTAAGCTTTGCCATGTTTTAAATCCAGGTCTTGACCAGTGTGCCAAGACTGTGAGTTGCGTGAATCACATATGAGGCACAGTTTGAGAAACTAAGTGGGTGTTGTTAAGGTTATTAGGAGTCCTTCAAATAATTTGAGAGCCAGAGGCCTTCTGAGTTCATCATATTGGATAAATCCTGCCAAAAAGGTGCCAGCTGGACATGCTTGCTCTGGACTATCACTGCAATGATATTTTGTAACTGAGCATCTTATTCTCCAGTAGTGATTTTTTTTGTGCCAGTCCACATAATGGAGATGAATATAACTACCAAATATTAACATGGCCTCAGCAACAGTATTCTGAAAGCTTCCAAGATCACTGCTATAGAAAGATAGTATCCTGTCTTTATGACATAAAAAATACAGCAGTAACAAATCAGCCTTCTCTGGCAAGGTCTGTTTCTTGGCATTTGTCTTAGTTGTCCTAAATGTGTTATCAGATGTTGACAGTAATAAAGTCTCTGTGTGTGGAGGGGATGGGTTACAGCCCCATCTGCCTTGACTGCTTCTAAGAGGAAGGGACTGAATTAGTTGACCCAAGTAGTCCCTTCCAGTTCCATGTTCTTTATTAGGAAGTTCTCACTATTCCATGTGTCGTGAAGGAGTCATTTGTTTTAGGAGTGCTCTTCCTAAGGACACAACTATTTCCTGACTAACCTTTGCCCTAGGTTGATATTTCTTTTTTTCATGATATCTCAATGTATGGAAAAACAGATTTTCTGTTCAATCAAGGTGTTTGTGCTTGGTCCCTCTGCAGCTGACTTGAAGCCTTCAACTTGTGTAGGCTGCAGATCAATGACCACATAGCTTGGTATTTCTAAGAAGGCAAAATTGGTTGATGTATAAACACCCACAAAAGAGTGCACAGAATAGGTCATTGCATGTATATGTGCCTACTGGCATGTGAATTCAGCTTTGTCTGCACATGCAAGCGCAAGGATCTGCAGACAGAAGGAATGCAGGAGCCTTTGGGGTACATCTGTCCTATTTTCATCTTCCATTGCTACCAGTCTGGCCAAGACTTGAACTCAGGAATGAGCAATGAAGGTTACAAGTAGTGAAGCATCCCCTCTCCTGTATTAAAATTACTTCTGCCTTATCTTGTCAAAATTGTATAATTTGTATCACCACGTCACCAGCCAAGCCACAAACAGACCTTCCAAACTATGAGCTCAGCCCACAAATCAGACTCATTAAGCCTTCAAATTTTTGCAGAGTACAAATAAGGAACTTTCTAACTTCACTTATGCCTGTATATGAAACCTCTACAATTCAGTCATCATTCCAAAAGCTATCTTAGACATTTTTACTGAAGTTGGCACCTCTGCTATCATAAATGAATCACCGAGGATAACATCTTTATTAAGTTTATACAACTTGGCTCTAAAATAGCAGTGCTATGTGTAAAAACAAGGTCTCAAAGAGCAATAGAAGTGTTTTCATTGTGTTCTGCATGCTCCAAGAGGACAAGGGTGATCATAACACCAATAATGTGCTTCAGCAATGGCAAAATAAAGAGGAGTGTTAATCTTTAGGAGTGCACATGGCTTGCACCTCCCCCAGTCAAAAACATTAAAAATTCAATGTTTTATTAAATAGGTTTCTGCAGGAGAAAATGCTGTGCTGCTAATTAGGAATGAAATATTAGTGCAAAACAAGCAGGCTTAGTATAAGTTAAGGTTCGCAAATTCTCACTTGCCTAGTAGGAAAGGTTAGTTAGACTATGATAAGTCTAAGGCCTGATTAGGTGTGTAATCATGGTGTTATTATGTTAATGGATTTGTTTGTTGTTGTGTTATCAACAAAAGATTAAGCAAATCCCTACATTAAAGCTAGAGGTGAAACAGTCGCTGGAGAAGGTTTTTGGGTAGCAAATCTATGTATTACCATCACTTCTTTGTGGAGCCATTATTGCTGTGCTGGGCACTTTTCTCTCAGTTCTCACAGGTGGCAAAACCGCAGATGTTGTTGAGCAGTTTTGCTTACCGTTAGTGTTGCTCCTTGGACTGACTTGGTATAAGAAGGCTGCTTATTTCGTTAGAGCTTGACTCACCAGTTAAACCACTGATCAGGGCAGCAGGGAACATCTTTTCACACAGAAAGGCATCTTTGGCTAAAGAAACAGCCTTAGGCTATGTAAGCTTTTTCTTAATACTTCAAGCCTGAAAGCTCTTACAAACATGGCCCACTTGTGCTAGACTTGATTAAACTATATGGCTGGGCACATTTCAAATGCATGCTGCCTCGGAGTCAGATATCTCTCTGCTGTGCTACGGGCTTGCTATTACACTGCAAGCAGCACTGCCTTTGCAGGTTGCTGTGCTCAAACCTGAGCCTCCTAAAACAGGGCATGTAAATGAGGTGGGTGGCTAGAGGATCTTTGCAATGAATTGCCTCTGCCACATCAGCATGTGGCCAATAACTCAATCATGTCTGTGCAACAGTATGCACCAGGCCAGGAGGAGGAAAAAATGCGGTTTGCATTCTGATGCAAACGACATGCTCAGACTCTGTCTGGGGCGTCATGCACATATCTTGCAAACGTTGATGCTTTGTGCCTGTTCCATCCTGATATGATCCACTGGGATTCCCCAGGGGTTCGTTGTTTTTTTTTTTTCTTTTGGGGGCTTTTATTTCTTTGTTTTGTTTTTTTTTTGGCTTCTTCCTACACACTCGTTTGTTTTAAATCTTCGGGTTTTAGGACTTATGCCTTACAGAATACTTCCTGCAGAGATCTGGTTAAACACAGCTGGGTAGAGTACTAGATATTTCAGTCTACAATGACATAAAATGTTGTGACAGCAATGGGTTTGGGGTGGGGATTGTTCAGTTATCGCTACGGTTGCCCAAAGGAACTGACAGAAGATTTGGCCTCTTTGGCTGTGTAGTCTCATAGCTTTCTTGAAATCAATACAACGCCAAATTTTGCAAGATCTGAATCTGGTCATCTATGCTTACAGACTAGAGACCAAAACAGCCTCCCACATGACAGTGTCCAGAGCTGGTTATGGATATTTTACAGAAAGTGTCATGTCACTGAAGTGGAGTTTTCCTATAGAAATATTTTGCCATTTCATTCTGGGAAAATAATAAAAAAATATTTGGATGAATTTTAACATTTCCATTTAGACATATTTTAGAACATTTTGGTTTTTCATAATAAAATTAATTTCAATTTCAAAGTATTATTTTGTTTTATTTTGCAAAAAATGTCTTGGGCTATAGAATTATTTTTCTAAAAGAGGAGATACATAAGCACATGGAAATGAAACAAATAGCACAATTGCAGCTGGCCCCTTACAGAATTCTAGCTCAATACATACTGAAGACCTCATCTATGTATCATGATATGAAAGATAAACAGATCTATACAGAGAACACAAACATTGAAATAATCATGAAGCTAATTATGTTACCTCAGTGGGATGTAAATGTGCTTAATTTTAAGTATGTTATCTAGGGGCCTTGCTGAATAGGCAAACTGAGTAACTTGATGAATATCTGCAAGCTGTAAATAAAGTAACAACAACATGCTGAAAGTAGGAGTAAAGGCATCACAGTGACCCACTGAAACCTGTGTGTTATCACTGAAGAGACAGTCCCAGCCACAGTATGTTTTATTTTTCCATTCCAATGACAGCAATAGTTTGAGTGACTCACAGTTTAATGCACACTGGTTCAACCAAAAACGGTATTCAGCATGCAATTATCCATCCTGACCTTAGTTTTCAGTCTGTTTCCAGTTCATTTCCATGTTCTTATTATGAGGTTCTCATCAGTCCAAGCTGGAACACAATTTGCGCTTGGTTTGGATAGGTTTTGCTGGTTTTAATTTAAAATCTCCTATCAGTTATGTCCCCATGTAGGAAAACCAGATCTGCAGAGACTGAGAGGAAAATTTTGGCTGCCAAACTTGTGGAAGGTGGACAGGGAGGTTGCGAAGGTTGGCTCTGTCGCCAGGGCAAGCCAGTTCCAGACCTCTGGGGAAACTGTGAAGAATGGTGCCAAGTGCAGTGTGGCTTTTAGTCATCATAATTGTATTTATAAAGCCACCAGACCACCTGCTCAAGTGCTTGAGTTGCTGCTCAGCCGATTAAAACACAGTAGCCAGGTCATAAAATATGTATTAGAAGAACCAGACAAACTGTTAACTTGTGGCATGGAGAGGGAGCAACCCTCACCCTTGAGCAAATACAAGCAAACACAAAACTTATAGATTGCCCCAAATCTGGCAACATCACTGTCGTAGGACAGGGAATGCCAAATCAAAGGGTGAGTTGGGAGCTGCGGCTGAGCAGGACTCAGATGGCCTCTGCTAGGAGCTGCCAGCCCCTGGCACTGCTCCAGGGCTTTCCTCAAACAGCAGCTTTGACCATTGATGGTCTGCACTGCATTTGGTGACTTGCTGTGAAAGGTCTCTTGACACCCCCTCACCCCCACTACAAATAGTCTTGGAGGATATATATGCTACTCCGCTGTAAAATGATAACATCTGATCTTTCTACCCAGTCACCATAGCTACCTTTTCATCTGAAGGAAGGAAATTGTGCTGCACAGGTTTTTTTTGTGGTTGGTTGTTTTTTTTTTCCAAAGGAAACTCAATCAAGACTAAGCACTGATTCAGTTCTGAACTCAACCACATCTTTCCTGCGGCTCATTGACAGTCTGTGAGATCTTCCCAGGCATTTCTTTCTCTGTACATTTAGTAACTGAAAGTTTTAACAGTTATTCATGTACGGTGAAGTCTTGATGCATTTTCACATTTTTCCACTAGGTGCCTTAAGTGCAGGAACAGTTGTTCGGTGAGCAGTACCCTATCTTTTCCAGAGCAGCTAAATGATTGGTTTACGAGAAAATGGCATCTTAATATTCCCAGATTTACTGTAAGGTCAGAATTGACAATACCGCTTTGCAGACAGAGCATTGGCCGTGAACTTTATTTATTAAAAGCACTGGCCAGTACAGGAAATCTGAAAATATATTAAAAAAAAAAAAAACCACACATAAAAAGCATCTAATTGGTTAGGTACTTTGGGTTTCTTACTTACTGGGAGCACTAATTCTGAAAAAAAGAGTTCTTGGAAAGGGGAAGCTCTGCTCTGCTTTTGGGGCAGGTGGGGATGTGAGGAAGGAGAAGGAATATAAAGAATTAAATATAATTAGGAATGTTCATTATTCATGGCAACAAGTGGGAATCTTCCTGGCCAAAGATAAATAGTTAACATGCATTTAAAGGAAAACAACTTAAAGGGAAGAAGTAGCTTATCATAGAAGAAAATGAAAAACAAGTTATAAAAGTAACTCTTATCTATACTGAAGAGGATTGTTCTTGGAAAGACTGTGACTCAGTAGGCCAGTTTCTGCCATTGCCCTATGCCCTTTGCTTTGGCAAACCAAGCAAGGGCCACCTGGAAATTTCTGTTGCCTGAGGAACTCATCAGGTAGCAGAAAGATGAAACCAGACCCACTCTCCCCACACCTGTCCCCCTCCGGGAAGAGGGAATGAAAGGATGCCAAAGCACCAAATTTGGGCTGGCAACATAATCCCTGGAATCCAGTTGAGTCTGGCATCACTTATAGCGCCCCTGAGGCTTCTCTAATACCTATGGCCAACTCCCTCAACATCTTGTCACCTTTGTTTCACCCCTTTCAGTGTTATGCCAGTAAACCAGTCCTAGGAAAAGGCATGTTCTCTCAGAGGGGGAAAAAAATCCGTACAAGAAAATAAAAGGAAAAGAGTTTGGTTTTCCACTCAGATAGAAGCATTTTGTTTCACAGTAGCATCACAAGAAGCTTGGCCCAGGGGACCACAGGGATGGGATCACAAAGCACCAGTGCAGCAGCAGCAGCAAAGCATCTCCACAGCTGAGGTGTGAGGTGAGACCACTTCCACCCTCCAGCCAGCCATTTCTGCCTTTCGAAATCAGACCGCTCTCAGGGCATTTGGCTCCAAAACGAAATATTTCAGCAATCCACTTAGAAAACAAACAGTGAAATTTTGAGCTGCTCTAGAGTAGCTCTAGGTGAGGCAGGGACACATTAAACATCTTCATTAAGAATTGTTTGTTCCTAAGTTTGCCTGCAGGAGCCAGAGGAAGGAAGGAAGTGGCAGGTGTTGGACATCCCCATCCCTGCTCATGGCCAACCATTTCATCTCCAGACAGGACTCAAAAGCCAGGCTAAGTATGAAGACAGCTGGTCTCTTGGAGAAATATCCTTTCTTTGCTTCTCCAGCTTGCTTTAAAATAAGCATGATTTTTTCTGTGCTTTGTTTTTTATTCTTTTTTTCTGGGGGCAGGAGGTGGTTGTCAGCAGAAGCTTTAGACATCTGTTAGTTTCCCTTAGCCAGAACAAATCATAAAATGAAGACAACACCTTCTTATTTCATACTTTGCTCTCATAGATCCCTGTTCAGCTAGTTATGCTTACAGGCTGTGTTGGGTCCAGGAGCTGAAACCATGTTGTGTTACTCTGTAACAAAACTGTTTATTTTGCAACACTTAAGCCACCTTGGTGCTTCCTCATTTCCCCAGTAGTCCTTTTTCAGTTAGGCAGCAACTCCAGCTGTCATCACCAGAGCCTAAGAAGGAAATCTCTCCCTCATCCCACCCTCCATTCTTTGGAAGACCATCACTGTTGCTATTCTAAATCATTTGCCAGCATAGGGAAGGATCATTTTTAGGCTGCTGTAAGAGTTTCCTACATACCAGTGTAGTGACCTTCCTCCTAAGCCTTGTGTGATGGCCATGTCCTTGCTATATATCTATGGCATCCCATTTGAAATTCATGGGTAGTTTCTTAATATGTTAAAATCTACCTTTTAAAAATCTGCTTGTGTCCTTTTCTGAAGATGGTGTCTTGAAGCAGGACAAGACTTCCCAGTAGACATGATCTGATCCTGAACATGGAGCTTTCATGCAAGCATTTACTGAAAACCTGAAAACACTTGGTGTAAATTACTACCAGCTCTGAGCTGATCCATTTATATCAAGGACAATGACAGTGCACACCTAGATCATACGCATGATCTTTCCACCAGACATCCGTGATTTATGGTTGTAGGAAAGACCAGCCCCTCTGCCTGCAACTGAATAATATACTCACAGGTCAAAAGTTAGATACCTAACCCTTACACTCAAAATCCTAGGGAACAGAAAGAAAGAGATGGTGATTCTGTCATATACCGTCTTGCTTTTTATAAACCCAAATTTAACATGATTGATAGCATCACTGTAGAAGGTGGAATTGAAATGTTCAGCCAGTTTGCCTACCTTTCTGTTAATAATAAGATCAAAGTAAAACAAAAGAAGAGATTAATTAACCTTATTTAATCAGAACATGATATGAATAACGTGTGTTTTTACACTTTTACCTATTTATTTACACGGTTATCTTGTGCGCTTCATTGTACAAAGCTGTTCTTGTTTTTTATTATGAAGTTGATAACTATTGTTTTCATATTCAAGGCTCTTCTTCTCTGGCAGGTTACTTTCCTCAAGTTGCCTGCAGAACCATCAATATAGTAATGGAATGAGATATTTGGACCCTCAAAAATGGAAACTCTAATTTAGATCTTGCCCTGGCAGAACAGAAAATAAATGCCAAATCTGTATTCTTCTGAGTCTCTTCCTCTATCACAAATAAAGAACCACTTGAGGGATATTCATGTATATGCACATCTGTTCACTCATCCACTTTATTATGCACAATACAAATTACTGAAAAAAAATCCAGTTTCTGTTACTCAAGTAGATTTTTTTTTTCTTGAATGTCTGTAAAATTGTATATGGACTGTATTGTGTCATTTTCATTTGCAGTATGCTAAGCAGAGTATAGAATCATGTTGAATATAGAGTTGAATTCAAACCACAGGTTTCCACTTGATATTATAATCGAAATTGCAACAGTGGAACAGTGGAGCATGTTGCCCGCAGAAGCTGGGCCGCCTCAGTCCGTGGAGGCTTTCAAGACCAATATGGACAAAGCCCTGAGCAACCTGGTCTGATCTCAGAGCTGACTCTGCTTTAAGCGGGAGGTGGGACTAGAGTCCCCTCCAACCTGGATTGTTCTACAATCCTATACCACCAGATAGTTGAAAAGTGTTTTAAAGAAGGTGAGGAAACTGGTAAACAAAGGAGGCAGAGCTGGAAAACAAACTATGTAGAAGACTGTTTAAATACTATTTTAAATAGGAAGTGATTCAATACATCATGACAACCAGGTGGCACTAATACCCAGGGGTACCACTTATTGTTATCGGTTGGCTAGAAAGTTGTTTGCAGAAATGTTTTTGTAAATAAGAGTAAAAATTCCGCAAAAAAAATGCAGAATATGATTATATAAATACTTGTAATTGGAAACATAAATCTTAGCAACAGAGGAACATAAACTTCTAAACTAGAAATGATGATCGCTCCAGGATTATTCAGATCATTTCCATGGTTATTAAACTAGCTTCTTTATTCTCTGAGATAATTCCATAAAACTATTAGGGTAGTAGACATACACGAAACTGCATCTGCCATTACCCTAAGCGACTCAATTGTTTGTTTTTCAACTACAAAAGTGGTAAAGAAACTGTACAAGTATTCCTTAACGTAATTTACTATCCCACCACCATCTGCTACATTTGGCACTCAATGTGAAGCTGAAATCCCTTTTATAAGTGTGCCCTGAACCAGGAAGCTGATTCAGACCAGAACCAATTAGCGTTCCCAGCCTTTCTCAAAGCAGACAGAAACAGAAGCGCACACACTGATTGTGCTTGCATTTTACAAGTGTTTGTGTTTTGTGAGCATGAATGTGTTGAGGAATCTGTTTTAGTGTACAGCACCTCTGACCAATGCTGCAGATCACTGATGCCAGTAATGAGAGGCAGGAACACAGTGAATGGAGACACGTGGGGACCGCACAGCTTCTCATTTGTGACCTGTGGCTGGGGATGCAGGAGCAGCTCCATGGCAATACGAACGCCTGTGTCATGCATTGCCCATTGCTGCAACTGAATGTGAGCCAGACCTCAGGTGAACACTAAAGAGTCATTTAGGATTCAAGGCTGGATCTCCAGCTGCTGCAAATCAGTGTGGTTCTCGTGTTTCCTATGGCTCTGCAGCTTCCACCTCAGCAATCCCCTCTTGGATGGTGGGGTTTTGCCCGTTTCTGCTCTGCTTTGTGGAGCACTCAGCAGCCATGCCTGGCTGATGGCACCTGGGATTTTACAAAATCTGTGAAACATCCTTTTGGCAAGTAGTTCCAATGAAACCTAAAGTGAAAAAAATGCAAATGGGGAGCCACAAACTCACTACAGCTCCAGTAGTCTTCTGAGTGGTTTGTGAAGGGAGGTCCAGGCTTTGGTGTGGCCATTTGACAGAGAATAATATCTCCTGCTTTCTTGGAGAGGTGTTGGGAAAACTCTTCTGAGGCTGTGGGATGAAAGCAGATTTGTGCAGCATTCATGATGTGATTCCAAGAAATCTTCTGCTGTAGAAAACTGTAAGTCATCCTCCAGACTCCTCTGGATGAGATCAATGGCTGACTGAACAGGAGGTCACTGATATCATGGAGATTAAGAAAATCAGTGGCATCATTTTTTTTAAACTACTTTGACAGATGTGTAGGAGTTTTGGTTTTGGTTTTTGGGTTTTTTTTCCTCAGTTCTGCCATACAGTGGCTTATCACCAGTGCAAAAGCTTTAGAGTTCTGCCAATTTATTAATTAAACCTGGGAACTACACCACTTTATGAGAGGTGACTATCTGGCATTGGGAAGAGAAGGAAGGAACCCAATGGGATATTATTGTTGGAAGGAAAAGAGAAAAGAACATTTTATTTAAGAAGCAGCAGCAGAGCAGAAAGCCAGGATCTTCCTTATCTGCTGATGCCAAAGGAGAAGAAATACAAAGAGGAACAGTGATCAAGTCTGAAAACACCAGAGTCCAAAAAAGTGTTAATAAAGAAAAGGCTGCTTAGGAAGAGGCATTGACAACAGAGGGGACCAATAGACCAAGTGATTAAAGAAAGAATTGTCAGATTAAAGAGAGAATTGTCACAGTGAAGTAGATACTGCACAGTGGGCTTTTGGGGAGGGAGGAGGGATGCCAGACGTATGAGGGATTATGATCTAGACAAAATCACTACAAAGCTGGTACACAAATGCTTGAAAAACCTTATGCAAACAGTAGTTATCAATAGTCTGCTGTCAAACTGGAAGGTCACATCATGCAAGCCCCATAGGAGCCTGTCCTCTGTCCGTTGTTATTCAATACTTTTATAAATGACTTGGATCATGGAATGGAGAGTACACATATAAAATTTGTGGATGACATGTTACTGGAAATCTCATGAGAATTTTTGAAGACAGGATTAGACTTCAAAATGATCACAATAAATTGGATAAATGACCTGAAATCAATAAGATTAAATTCAATAAAGATGCTGTATTTAGGAAGGAAAATTACAAAATGGAGAATGTCTGACTAGAGCATGGTATCACAGTAAAGAATCCGAAGAATTTAGTGGATCACAAAATTGAACATTAGCAGAAAAGTAGAGATCCTGGAAGAACAGTAGATGTCCATTTTTACTCAGCACTGGTGGTATCTCACCAGCCCAGTCTGGCTGCTGCATGTAAACACCACCACAGACCAATGACAAAAATTACAAGCAGATAAAAAAGCGTCATCCCTATACAAAAATAATCAGTCCTTGGTTTTTTTAATCAAGAAAAGAGAAATATGAGGCCTATAGGGAGGTAACGGAAACAGAAGATGTGTAACAGCTTATCATAATAAAAGGTTATTCTGAAAGAGGTAGAAATCAGTCGTTTTCCATACTGACAAGAGTGGTAATTGTTAAAGGAAAGGAAAAGTTACTGGGACTGGGAGAGAAGGGAGTTGCCCATAGCTATTTTCGCTTGTAACATTTCCATCCTAATATAAATGTTATTATTAGAATTTCACTGTTGGTTTTGGCCCTGCCGGTTTAAGAGCAGCATTTCCATGCATTTCAAGTCTTCGTGTTGTTTCACATTGGTGGAGTATAGAGTAGCACATGGGCAGGGAGAAACCAGCACCTGACTGATTCCAGCCCATATTTGTGTAATAAACAGAGCCTCTGCCTGCAGGTGTACTACCAAGTGCCCTTGTGCTTTGCTCAGCAACTTAAAAAGATGAGATGGAGATTTCTGTAGGTTCAGGTTACCAGGAAACAGTACTGTCAGTATGGATTCGTTGTTCATCGTGCTTCACAATCTTTGCTGAACTGCCACAGAAAGCTCTCTTAGCTCTTTGGGATTAATGAGACCCAGACATTTTATCTGACCTCATTATCCTCCTATTCTCCACCTAGCAGCCTCCTTTAGTCATTCTTTTATTTGCCTGCATCACATCTACTGTAATAAATGAGATGTCTTGAATAGGCAACCATCAATTTAGGCACTACTGGCTTTTCCAGTATGCAAGAGTTTTGTATGTTTATGGGGTGTGGATAAACATTGATAGCCATCCCATTGTTCTGGTGTTTGGAGGGAGCATTTATCATTGAGATTTATTGTCTCATGAATTAAAGAAGTGAATACAATTTGTCAAATATATTTATCTGTTTAAGGCATCAGATTTTTGCTTCTAGTCACTTGTGTTGAAAAGACTCCTGCTCTTATTTGTTCTGTTGCAATCAAGAATCAAATCCTCAAACTTATAGCAAGTCACCTGAATGTCAAAGAGATTTGGAAGAAAATGTAGCCCAAATTTGTATAATGTGTTCTGTACCTTAACATCATTTTCTCCACGTTTGCATCTTACCCTTAATATTTTGCATACAACCCTTTAAACTTTGGCTTGGTCTTAAACAGCAGTGGGAACTGAGACATCAGGGCCTATTTTAATTTAGACAGTAGCACCAAAAGGGATGGAGACATTAACACCAGAGGTCAAGAGCGATGATAAGGATCAGAAGGATAGGAACGGAACGTACCATGATGGCTTGCAGCATATATGCTCAAACCTGCAAAGTCCTGAGTTCCTCCTTCAATACATTGTATACACTTGGCTCCCACCTTAGCTCAGCAGGAGCACAGGGCACCACCCCTTCACTTGGACTTTGCCCTAAATTGTCTTATCATCCACATCAGCATCTGCCTAATTACAACAACTCTCTCTCTGAATTTCAAAAAGCCTCTGATTGCAAGGGTAAAGTTACTTTCCTGTAACAGGAATACAATGGGAAAACCATGCTAATGCTGGTTGTCATATTTATAAACTATTCACTTCTTTTCCCCTCAGTGCAAGAGTCATAGAAGAAAAATACAAATGTGCACATGCAGAGAACAGAATTGTCATTTCAATACCCAGCCTAGCTGTATTTTTTTTTATTATTTTTTAAGGGAAGAGAAAAATGGCACTGCTTTAGAGGCCAGCACAAAGAAAAGACAGCGAAGACTTATTGCCTCAATTAGCTTATGACAGCAAACTTTATTATAAATACAATGTTATTTCTTCAAAGGAGAGAGAGGAAAGAAAGATTTTCTCCCCTAAAGATAAGTAAGAATACTTACTTTGAAAGATATTGTGCAAAAAAGACAAGTTTCAGGGACTCTCATTTTTAAAAGTGTAAGATTTTGGCTAAATTTTAGTTGTATGACATTGGTGGCAAACCCTCTTTGATTTTGACAGTAGTTAAAATAGGCCAAAGGCAAGGGTTTTGCAAAATGTCACCTGAAACATTGTTTTATTTGCTTTCACGTGTATAGAAACGTTGCTGAAGTCACCTCACTTCAAGGCAAATGAAACACTCATTTGCCGTGATGTTGAGCAATACCTACAAAGCTAGGCAGTTTACAGTACAAGTATCTACATACAAGATACAAGAGCTGAACAGGTCACTGTGTGTTCAACAGATAGATAAACTATTGAAGGCTACAGAGATGCATAAGTGAACATGAACAAAAGCATGATACAAATTGCAACGGGAAGGCAGACTGAGTGATGTTCTCTGGTGCTACTGGTTTGAGAAATCTTGCTGCTCCTAGCAAGACAGAAGCTCTCCAGAGACCAATAGAACTTTATTCACACATGAGAAATATTTTTTCCGGAAGATGAAGCATTCTCTCCGTTCTCCATCCTAAAATCATTCTTACAAAAAACTCTAAAAAGCTCTCAATGGCACCTTTTCTAACATCCAAAATTGAAAAATTAGGTTTGGGAAAAGAAACAGGTGAGACCATGTGTGACATGCTTTGTAGACTGTTTATATTTTTGTTACTGATGCCTCAAGTGAAGAGATAGACCTTCTCTTCCTCAAAGGCAGTCTTCCTTTTGAAAGGAGGAGGAGGGAACAGGGAAAGAAGATGAGATAAGAATATCAGGGAGCTGTTATTCAGGCCAAAAAATGTTAAGGTAATTGCTTTACATGTGTAGCAACCAGCAAAGAGAGTTTACTGTTTTCAGAATTCTCTGAGAGTGCCACTGAAGAGTAATGTGGTCTAAGTCCACTTTAATCCCCCTTCAAAGAGGGAAAGAAAGTTTTTCTTCTGCCTGAATAAAGCACTGTCTCAGAGGTGAGATGCATTCTGTTCAAATTCAGGGTCCAAGCTCTATAAAAGAGTCTGATCCATAAGCAGAAGCCATGCTTGAAGCATGGGAGGAATATCACCCAAGTACCTGGAATAACTCTCTTGCTTTAACTTAAGTCTGTTCCAAATGTCCTGGGGAAGGAAAGTTTTAACATTCAATCGCTCAAGAGGCTGAGTAGCATGCTGAGGCCTCCACTCTCCTTGGCCTCATCAGAGCTTCCAAGCCACATTTGCAAGGTCTCAGCAGCACTTCGGTATGGCTGAATTCCTGGTTCCTATGAATGCTCTGCTGTTCGCTCCAGCCACTTCAGCTGGGCTTGGTGCAGGACCTAGTTATCTAGCTAGATTTGTGCATGTCAGAATTCATACCACAGGCATCATTCCCTTTCCGTTCTGTAAGACATACAACGTTGCTGACGCTTCATTATGAAATGTGATTATCCAAACTGCATTTTTTTTGTTAGATAATTGCTTACTATATTCCAATTACCATCAAATACACAGTCCCCTTACTAGATTTCCACAGTTGCAAGTTACTGAATAATTTAAGTTACTGTGCTTCATTTACTTCAGAATTATTTTATGATCCAATTGAATGTTTTAATGATATTATGAAGCCTTTGTGATGATCCAAATGGCTGGTCACAGAATGGATTAAACAAGATCATGCTCAGTGTGTAAAGAAAATAATTGTTTAAGGAATGAGCTTAAACACGCAGTGATGCACACCAAAAATTGGAGTGAATGGACGGACTTACCATGTTACTTCCAGTAGGACTATGCTGTTTTACATCTGTTGAGGAATCTCACCAAAACAACTTAATAAATGTAATCAATGGCAATGCATGTGAATGAAGGGAGGGACAATTTACTCTTTTCACTGCTGCTTAGTCCATCCACAGTCCCTTGTGATAGGGATTGTTTTAAAAGTTTCCAGACTCTGAGGAGGAGGGGAATGCCAGATTCTCATCAGGTGTCAATCAGCACAGCTCTGTTAAAGGTGACAGAGCTGCACAAATTCATACCAGCTGAGAACCTGGCCAGTTATGTTAAGTGAGTTTGATAGTTTTAATATTCTTTGTCTTGAAGTGAGGTTCATGGCCACTTTGTGATATAAAGTATAAATTGAAGTTTGCTCAGCTGCACACTGTAAATCTCATGCAATGACAGTGCTGTCGAGCTGCACTATTGTCTTTTACTGCATACATCAGGCAAGGGATTACTGTAAGTAATTTGTTTTGGAAGGCTGGCAACCCTAATGGGGCATGCCTGATAGCGTTCAAAGGTTCTGATTAGGCACAGTCCACAGAGATGTTCTTTCAACTTGAATCTCCAAAGAAAAAGACTTAATTTTTAACAAATTGCTTTCTTCACAGCTTTGTCAATTTGGTTTCTTTGAAACTCAGTAGTAAGATGTATCAAAGGAATAGATTGTTTGCCCAAAGCCTACCAAAAAATGCTTTTTGCCTGAACTGAATATAGCTAATCCATTTTCACAACTCATTTAGAAATGATGCTGTAAGGACTATTATTCCTATAATGGTTTGTAAAGCTGGAGCCCTAAGAAGCCAGCAAGGTGCCTCTGTGCAGCTGAAATGATACGAACACGTCCTGGTTGGCTCTTCCAGAAGGACTAAGCTGGAGGAGGGCTCCTGCTCTCCCCACCACGCTGGCAAGGTGAGCCCAGGCTGCTCCCTGCTGGCTACGAGAGATTGGTGGTGAGCCTGTTGGAGATAACACGCTTTTCTGTGATGACATTGACTTTCTGTCAGCTGCATAGTCGCCTCCCCCCATAATAATCCAGAAAGTCACAGTTACCCAGTGCTTCACCTGAACAAATAAAAGCATTGAGATGGCCTCTTGTCTGGTTTCACAGCATGGACAAAGCATTAGAGGACATTAACCATACCAGATCGAAATAAGGTGGACCTTTCTGTTGTTATATCTGTCATTAATCTCCCCAATACTTTCAACTCCCAGAGAGCCAAATCAGGAGAGACGACAGTTGGAAATAGCTTTAAAAGGATATTATCTCATTGATTTTTGAAAGAGAGAGCCCCTTTAACAAGAATATTGTTCTTTCAGTGCACTCGGTCTCCATCTTTAATGTTTATTCATTTGGCTGCTTCACAGGGGAATGCAAATCACAGAAATGTAGGAGCTGTACAGTAGTGTGCAAAATGAGTACCACAAGGGATTCAGGGTTTCATCTCTTCCTGTCCAAGCTTCTGAGGCAGACAGCTTTGTGTGCTGAGGATCTTGGGAAGAAAAAGCAACACAAAGCAGGTTTATATTATCCCCTTTTCATGGAGAAGTTGAAATTCATGTGATTACCTGGGATTTGTGTTTGAACCACTGCTGTGCATATGTTGGTTTGTGAGAGAATCTGGCAAAATAATTTATTTATAGTCACTTTCTGGGGCTTCTGTAAGGCAATACCTCTTACATTTCTGTTGCTTGGTTTTGAGGCATAGGCCCTTGTAAGGCAAGTCTCTAAACCTTGGGCTTTAATTTAAACCTCTAATCTTTTGTTAGAGGTTTCTTAAACATTCCTTGGTAAACATAGATAAGAAGCAGCCTTAGGAAAGAGCCAAGATTAGGCATTTGCAAACTGGGAAATGAGTGATCTAGAAGTTACCTGTGGAATTGTTCATCTAGAGACAACTAAAAACTGCTCCACAACTGGGGGATTCCTCCCTCTCAGCATCACCTGGCTCAAAATGAGACTTCTGGTCAATGGAAGGAGATTGGCACCATAGGAGACATCTTCTCCCATCTGAGTGCTGGTTATTGAGGCAAATTGAATATTTCATCCTCTTGAGGTAGATCAACCTCAGTGAGGCAAGTCCCTCCCCAAATGCAGGCTCCAATGGCAGTCCTTCAACACGTACATTTCACAGGTACGTATACTTAACAGAGTGTAAAGTTTCAATGCTCTCTCAGTCTCCACTGCTATTAACTTCCATCTGTCAGTTCAGCTTATAGAATAACTGAACAAGTTCCAGAAAACAGGTTTTACCTGCAAAATGATGAAGCCCTTGGCTATTAAGCCAAATACATTAAACTCACGGTAGTTGTATGGTTAAGTAGATAACTGAGTAAATATGTAATTATTATTTATTAAAATATTTTATTATTTGCTGTATTCTTAGCACAGTAGTGCAAAAGGCTTAACCAAATTAATCAGAAGCAATAGGAAAAATAAGATATTTTCAAGAGAAGTTTGAAGGAGCGAGGAAATGACTCACTGTTTTGGCCAGATAGAGCTAAGTGCAACATGTGGTTGATGCATTTATCCTTACTCTGTGCCAGCTGAGGAAATGTAGGAGAGAGATCCACTAAGTGTTATATGTTCCTCTCCATTCTCCCTCCTTGGACCCACATACAATAGAGGTGGCTGAGGTAGTGTCTGCTCCTGCCAGTTTTATGTTGGTTGGGGATTTCCTCATACCCAAGGGATCCTCTTCTCAGTGTTTGTGGATGGAGTTCATTCCAGTCCACATACCTGAGTGGCAGATCTGGGCTAAAACCCAAAGTCAAAGCCTAGAGTGATTTTACCTGGGGGGGGGAAATAATATAGATGCATATTTTGTTAGAAGATCAAAAGAGTGTCTAAGAGATTTAAACAAAACACCACATGTATAATAGCCTATGAAGTCAAACCTGGTCAGTGGAAGGACCTGGGGTACCAAAGGACTGATATTGGCTCTGGGTTTATTCAGTATTTTCATTACTCATGTGAAATAAGAAGGTGGAGGATGTGTTAATTAAACTTGCAATTGACACTTCACTAGGAGGTGTCAGAAACACCAAAGAGGACCAAAAAAAAAAATACAAAAGGACTTGAAGAAGCTGGTGAACATGAAACAGGATTTAACTTAGAAAAAGCATGTGCTAATGGCTGAAGGAAAAAGTAATCAAATCTAAAAGGAATGATGCCAAAATAGGCTTATTATTATGGTGCTAGAGAGCTCTGTGGCTACAACCTCAGAGTGTAGCTTAGATCAAGTGGAAAACAGCCGTTTGAGGGAGGTAATTGAGTTGGGCTCTACATACAAAGGGCTTTACTTTAATTTCATAAATTAGAGAAGAATCTATTTCAAAATGAACAAAAGCATGTCTCAATGCAGTCTTCATTTTTAAAGGCAAGCTGGTTTAAAAATGAGATTTATATTAGTAGAATTACTCTAAAAGATGAGCATGCGAGGGCTCTTTTCAAATTACCTGATGGCTAAAATGCTGTCCTACATGACTGGAGAGTTTATCTTTATTCCCCTGCCTGTCACTGAACTTGGATACGTATTTGTAAGAAGAGGACACAAGCAGACAGCAAGGCTGCAGCATGACAGGGTTTCTCAGCCCTTCTAGGTGGGTTCTCATCCATGTGTTCAAGTATACTAACAGACACAGAGAGGAGATGCATGGGTCCGGCTACTTTAATTTGTGAGGTGGTGGTGGATGAAAGACATGTTCTAGGAAGCTTTCTGTGGTACCCGTCTATTTAACATGTTTGAGGACGACTGCGTTTGATAAACTCAGCAGCATTTGTGTTGGTACTTGCCACACACCTACAGCAGCAGGGCAGTCTCTCTATGCCTTCATTGCTGTAGCATCCTGAGCATGAAGAAGAAAAGCACCAAGAGAACACACAGAGCTGGTTAGCCTGCTTTCATAACTCAACATCCTGTAGCAGATGTATATCATTAAATTAGTATTTAATTATAGGAATTAAATTGTCAAAGGCTTTACTTAATAGAGCTAATCCCTTCTCCTTTGTATTCTCCTGCTTGGCCCCCCAGATTTGGTGGTATTTACCACAAAGCAGTAAGGGACCACCACCAGGAGCTGAGTAAGGTGAGCTACAGAGACCTATGGGCCAAGAGGGTGGGCAGCTAACGGCCACCATTTATGTGCGTTATTTCTCCTGGTCCAAGTGAGATGGGTGATTACCACATGCTACAGGGAAATTAGTGCTGTACATGGGACCCAGACAAGCTGGTGAGCAGGAGGATCAACAACACCTGGTCTACCGCACAGGAACTGCAGAGTTCAGGGATGTCTTAACTTTTTCCAGTTTTTAGCTACCTCAGTCAGCTGTACTGGGAGGTGGTTTCTTTCTCCCGGAGATTCATATCTTAGACCTCCTCTGCAAGTGTGCACATGAATGCCTCCATTCCAAGACAAACCAAGGTAACGCTCTTTCAGATGCATTCATTTCAAATATTTCCTCTGGGGATTCAGTCCCTCCATCTCCTAAATCCTTTAGTCGCCAGGTAATACAAGAAGGCAGGCAGGAAGCTGGTCCATGCTGTGTAACAGAATGAAAGAACCAGATAGGAAACAAAAGGAAATGGGGTTCAGTAGCCTCGTGATTACCGGGTCATCACCTTGCCTCCAAGGCCCCACTCCAACAGCAATTTACTCTCCCTATTAAATAGCTGCCTGATAAAACTCATAGCTTGAAAAAAGCAGAAACGTGCTGGGCAAAAATGCATCTTCTGGCTTGTTCCTAGGTGGGAACAGCTACTATCTGGTATTTGCTCAGGGCAGGGTGTAAAGGAACTCTCCAGTCTTTGACAACATAATGCCTTATGCATATTCCTACCTGGTTTTAAGATTCTCTGTGGGCCAACTTTTAAGTTTTTTTCTCATGCTTTGTTCACACATTAACACATTCGGCAGAATAAACATCTTGGGATGAAGAGATTTGGGATTTTCTTCTAAACTGTATGGAAACTATAATGTGAATTACAAAATTTCATCAATAAGGAATTATTGCATTACAATGCTGCAAAATTACTGAAACACCTCATAGCAACTGAAAAAATTCTACCAAGCTCCCATGTACAGGGGAGACTGTGTTTATGAAGTATGCAAAGGTATGGGTAACTCTGTAGGAAACCCACAAATCTTGGCATGTTGTTACTTTGTATTTTAAAAACAAACAAACAAAAATAACAAGGCTGTTATCCATCTTTTAATTCAGGATTTGCTTATATTTGTGTATGAAAGACATTCTCTCTCCCTTTAAGAACTGTTTTCCCACTGCTTTGAAGAGGCAAGGAAAAAATAGTGAGCGTTATGACAATGCTCAGCCAGCCTCAAGATGATCTGTACTGAACAGTTCTTTCATTAATCAGAAAATCTCTTTAGGTCCAGTTACCACTCAGCAAGTTTTGTTTGAGTTTCATCAGGGCCCCTTTACATTATGCTACTGATGTAACACAATATCAAAGTTCATATACATTATGGTTATGGCTTTTTACGTTACAGAAGAGGCATAAAGGGGAGTGTGCTATGATACAAAGAAGTCATTCATATCTTGAACCATGTCCCAGTTCCAGTCCTGCCATTTGTTATTAACTGGAGCAATGTATACCAAAGTAAGAAAGTAGTTCCTTTGCCTTCAAACGCGTGTTCACTTGTCCAGAAATTATGTAGAATAGTTGGCAACCAAAGATGCAGACGTCAGACATCTCCTTTTGCAAGGGAGATGGATTTCACTCAGCCCGAAGTTCTGGATACTGTGAGAGGGGCGTAATGATTACATAATTTTTTTAAAGATACTACATGTAAGCACTCCTCTTAAGTGAGAATACAAGTGTTTGCAGCACATGGGTCCTCTAAGTAGTCGATAGTTTAAAAAGGTGTCAGAGAGCGAACATGCAGACATTATCAAGACCTTCAGCAAATGACATTTCATTTCCTCTTCTGGTGTAATCTGTCCCTGCTGGGTGCTGCAATCCATGGGGTTGTCCTGTTTCCAACCTCAGGCAGGCCACAGTGGCAATGTCTCATATTCCGACATCCCCTCGGAGTTTAGGATTTCGTGTTCACAAATATCTGAATATATTTACATACATTTGTATGGATTTTTTTGCTTTCATCTTCATGATGAATGCCTTTTGCATTAAGGACCTTTCAGCAATGACGTCTTTCCTCCTGTGAAATTTCTCCAAGCAACAAATGTCCTGCCTGTATCTGTGCAATCTTAGGAATGGTGCATAGGAGTGTGGATACTCACTGTGGAATGCACTTCTTTCTAGCTTGTTTTTTGTTTGGTTGGGTTTTTAAAAAAAAAAAAAACAAACAGAAATCTCTGTGTTTCCAAGACAGTTTTAGTCATTTCTGGCTGCTGTCTTTTTAATAATTCTACAGCAATTTGCAGTGCAGACTTGGAAACCTCTCATGTAAGGTGAATCTTTCTAATCTTGCATTCTCCATAAAACTATGAACGCATGCTCTTCAGGAGATGAAGCCAAATCAATATGATCCAGAGAAACCATTTAGCAGCTTCATTGTTGCATTTATACAGTAAGTTGCTCTGGGGTAATGTTTTGTCATTCATTTTTACACTTGACAAATTTTAATGATTATATTGCCGGGATGGGTGTACTGTAAGATGTCATTAAACTCCTACCCGGTTTCCTGTTTGAAAACTGCCTTGTTAGGTCTATTTAACTTACAGCACATTTAACTATTAACAGGACACAATCAGCATTTTGATTTACAGTTGGGGGAGGAGAGAAAGAAAAAAAATGTCTTGCATCTTGGGATTTAAGGATTTTTCCTACTTTTGTCTTGATGGTCACTGAGATTTTGTGCATGGTTAATGTAAAATGGATGTCAGTTGTACATACATGCATTCACACACATGCACACACAAAAGGCTTAGACATAACCACAAGGGGCACTGAATAAAGCAAGTAATTCACATTCTGAGGCTGGTCTTGCTGGCTTTTATCACTGTTCTCATACCAGGACTGCTAGTTTCAGCCCACTTGTAAGACTCTCATTAATCTTAATTCATCCTCCATCTACCTTAAAACGTGCCTCGAAGTCATTTTTTTCCTAGCCCTTTTAAACCATGCTCAATCTCCCAGGCTAAAGACAAATTTATCAACCTTGTACAGCAACATCCAGTGTCTAGGAATATTTCAGCCTTTTGAGAAAATCTCTCTGAGTCTTTACATTGCTCCTTCTTCAGTCTTGTGTTTCTAACATTCCCCCCAAAAGTCAGGACTGTTTCATTAATTACCAGCGTTGCCACCATTGCAATATAAATCTCCAGCCATGAGGGCTAAGTACAATTGTTTTAGAAAAGATGACTTGTCTCTGCACAGACTATGTCACTTCCTCATTCATCACCCTCAAGTGATCACAACTGAATTACTCCCCACCACTGCCACTCATTTTTCAGGCCTCTTGCTAATTCATGGAGGCTTGTTAAAATGCTGCAAGCAAAGGTGCCCTTCTGATCTTTCCAAACATTCACTAAATGGTTTGAATTTATTCATTGGACTGAGCTCATCCTGGGTCATGTCTCTTTTTTGTGTGTGTCTCATTGACTTTTAAATTTTCATTAAAGCTGCAGCATCTTCTTTTGTTTGAAGCCAGATCTGCTGAGGAAAGTTACTGCTTTGAAGGGAAAGGGGTGGAAAAAATCTACACGAAACAACCACAGCAGAAACAAAACATGACAAACAAGCAATTAGCTTTGCATAGAGCCATCAGCAGCTTGGACTAACAGGAGTTTGAATTTGGTCTTAGAAGCATTTGGGGAGCAGCTGGTTCCCCTTGAAAGCAAAGGGGATGTTGCTAGAGAAAGGGTTCTAATAGCAAGTCCTGCCTCTTTAACTTGGCCTGTATTTTGAATTCAACCCAAACAGCATTTCCAGAAGAATGACAAAAATGAAACTGTTGTTCATGATGTGTCACAAAGCTCACACCTGACAACACCTGATTAGCTTAGGCTTCCAAGCTTTCTTGCATTTCTGTTTCTCATATATTGAATTTCAGAGCTGCAAGACTGAGGAGAGTCAGAGGAGGAAATGAAGAGGTCTCCCAAGTCAATACAGGTTAGGGCAAATGCCAGCCTAACTGAAGGACTGACACAGTGCCTGCCTCCACCGTCATAAAGATGAGAGTTGCAAAACCAGTGATATAAAGCAAACACTGTAAGGAACAAGCTCTTCCTTTCCTGACCTTGTCACACACTCTGCCTGTCATGGCAATGTTGGGAGCTATCATATTTAATCATCTGTCCCAGAAATTCATGCAATGGGGAAAATTCAGAGGTTCCACTGGGAGAGAAAGCTTTCTCAGCCTCAGTGTTGCTCTGACAGGCTTTCCTCATCCTGTGGTGGCTGCTTGGAAATGATGAGTATCTGTGTAGCCACCAAGGGCCATAAGCAACAAGAGCAGCAGGCAGAAAACAGCATCCAAAGAGATGTTCTAGGTGTTATCATTCTTAGCACCTCAAGACTGAGCGAGATTTGTGGCTTCCCTTTGTGTGTAGCTGCTCCACTTCTGTGGTGGCTTCCATACAGGCACTGCCCATCCCCAGGCAGAGTCCAGGGGACCGGGGGAAGCGGGCTGTCCTCCCCCCACATCTCACCTGTCTTCAGCCAACAGATCTTCAGGGAGCATAGGCACGGTATAGTTATTTCTCCCTTGTCCTTGGGCACCAAAATCCAGATTAATACTGAGAAGCCTTCAGCCAGGTCTGGTATGATGTGTCCAACATGTCTGTCCCACTGTCCCTTCTCTGCTCCCATGAAGAGCATTAGGAGACAAGTTACTAGCCCTCATACTGTGATTTATCTGTTTTTTCATGGACAAAATTCAGAAAGTCCATTTCCAGGTATTCTGCAACAGAATGCCATTAAGGGGACTTTCATGCAACACGGTAATGCTGGTGTCTCTTCCTAGCACATCCTTCCACATAGCTGAGCATTGGAAAGTATCCAGCCATTGAGTCACACTACAGCCATTGAAAGTCTCAGTAGTTTTTCCCCTCAGATAGTAGTTCTTCCTTTACAATGAAAGCAGCAAGAAGACATTTTAAATAATTGTAATAGCTATGTCCAAGGTAATTGCTCAGGATAGCTAAGCACCTCTTGTGGAAATGATATTGTGGGCGTTTTTTTTTTTTCCCCCACATAAATGTCTTTTGTTCAACTGATTTTTCCCCCTACAGGGCAATATCCCTGTTTTTTAAAATAATTGATGTTTTGGGCATTTTACTGATCTTTCAAAGTAAAACAAAACAAAATCCCATTTTCAACAACTTCTGTTAATGACTGAGCCTTTCATGGTTAAGGGGAAAATATTTGTAGCAAGTATTTGCATGCCATAGTGCCAGCCAAAAGACTTATATGTCTGATGAACTAATTTCTAATTGAGCTGTTCAGATACAGTTGTTTTCTAAAAGGGTCTAATTTGTGATCTGAAGCCAAAATTTGTGGGGTGTGAACATTGCAAGTCCCCTTGAAATCCCACCCCACCACATCGGTGGGGTAAGAAGACATGTCAGAGTGTGCCATGTTGTGGTACTCAGCCCCTGCCAGACAATCTCAGTGATGGACTGCAGAGCCATCCCCTGGGGATCTCCTGGCATCTTCTCTTTGGAAAGCAGATCCACTTGGCTTTGAACATGGTTCCATCCTTCTCAGGCACAGTGAGCACTGTTAGAGAGGAAAGGATTATGGCAATTTCCCTATGGAACAGGGAGTCGCTTCCTTTCACCCCATGCTAGATCCAAGCCCTGACTGGGATATGAGGGAATAGAGGAGGAAAGTTTGAACCGCCACAGTGTATTGGGCTCTGGGAAAGTTGTTGTTGAGCACCTAGAAATCTGTTTCTAAATAACGCGGGAAACTGGCATCTTCTGTAAGTCTGGTGTCAAAACTTCTCTTCAAATGAAAAGTTTCAAATCCTATTGCCTGCTATAAATAACAATAAGGTCTGCTACACCAACTCAAGTACTCTGAGCCTTGGCTAACCAGCAAACCCTTCTCAGGAATGGCACTGACTTGGAAGCAATCTAATAATTAAACCACTGACATTTAAAATGTGCAAAGACAGGGTGATTTTCCAATTTCCAGTGTGTCCCTCTCTATTCAATATTTATTTAGGCAATACTCAACTGAGTTAAGCGAGATGACTCTTTTAGGATCCCTTCTCTTCCCCTGGGTAAAAAAGTCAAGACCTGCTCTAACCTCTTTGAACATTCATGGAGTGTTTATAATATGTAAACACACCTTTATTCCATTATTTGGCACTAACAGTGTTTCCACAGCTCATTATTTCCTGCATGAAATAATGCTTAATTAGTGCTGAATTACAAGGGAATTGCTGTGGAACTACATAAGCCATCCTTGCAAATCCCCTAATGAATTCGATGTGATTGCTGCTATTGCATTGAATTCTAAATGGATTCATAATGATTAGAAACCTAAGGCATACCTGCCTCTTATTGATCAGTGCTTGACAACAGGATTTCTTTATAAACAGTCATGCAGACAATATGTTGATACCACTACCTGAAGATTTTTAGTGCCTCTTGGGAGAAAGCTGGTGACTGTGGCATTTAAATCCCAGGCTACAGTGATAAATGAATCAAATCTTATTAGTTTTTCCCAGGCCTATTGGGGTTACAAAGTTACCAACCCTGTTGAGTGCACAAATAAATTGAATTTAGGTTTTTGTACTGAAAAGAGGGATAATCCTGAATTTAATCAGAGGTACACAACACCCAGGTTCTTAGCTCAGGTACAGTGCATATATTCACAAGACTCTTTCCACGAATCTCATTCATCTGCCATTGTAGTCACATAGAAAGTTTCTCTCTGGTTTTGCTGGATGATGGATTGGATCACAAGTTCACAAAGTTGCTCTGTAGAGATGACTTCATCCCTGAGATGGGAACAGCTCTGCGCTTCCCCATTGCAACCCTCAACTAGAACGTGAGGAACAGGGATGTCTGTATCACACACCATCCAGCTCCAGCTTTCACTTTTGTGGTGCGAAGTTCTACAAGCCTGGTGATGGGTGGAGAAGCATCACCAATCCCACAGTTAGGACATCTGCTTTTGGTGTAAACTGGGAAGAAACTTTGCCTGCTGTTTCAATACATATTTCTATTAAACAATGTTTTTTCAATAATTCATTATTTGTCCAGTCATGCTTATAATCTTGGGGGAAGCATGCTGGGACTCAGCTCAGTACCTTCTTTCCCTGGTGGGTTATTAACTTTCTCTTTCTAAAATTCCTGTTATCATAGTCTCCCATGCCCTGAATCCTGCAACCCTCGAAGCCAATGCCAAAACCACTACTGATTTCAGTAGGAATACTTTCAGGCACATTGGGGTTTTTGTTTCCTCTCTTGCAACAGATCTTCCCAGTTTGTAGTATCCTTCAGACTTTGACATTTGGAACAGGTTAGGCTGACACAAACACTTCACTTTAATACCCACTATGTAAGATTTATTCCCACAGACTTATATTGGTCTGTGTTCAAATTATCAGTGGTTCCAGGCAGTCTGCTTCCTTGGGCTATGCTGGCATAAATCTACTGACTTTGGGGGAGTTACTTCTGATTTTCACTGATAAATGCAAGAAAGGACTCAGCACTCTCCACCTAAAAGTCTTAGATTAGATTCCTCCTGGCCTCATTAATATTGCCACTGATACTCCTTCTGTATTTCTTTTTCTGTGTATGTCAGTAAGTGCTTTCTCCTTGCCTTTTAAAATTCCTTTAACTATTAAGATAACTGAAACTCCTTTCCTTAAAGAATTCCTAACTGATCTGTAATTCTGAAATACACTTGAATGCACTGTGGAAAAAAAAACCTTTGTCCCTGAACTACGTAAAGGGCCATAGAGTTAAAGAGGACAATCTGGGTCATTGAGTCTCATACCTCGTAATCGCAGCAAAACATGTAATGGATGCTTAGTCCAGATTGGTCTACAGAACATCCCCTCCCCACAGACCACAAACCTCAAGATGCTTCTCCTCTGCTCAAAACAAACTCAGGATCATTCATTAACCACTTATCTCCACAAAGTGAAAGCTACCTGAATTATAATAAACATCAGAGGAGACAGTGAGACACAGATTGTACTTACAAGATACTGTACTTTAGTGGGACAGCACTGAAGGGATTGGGCCCAGAGGAGGATGTTTAACACATCTGAGTCCAGCCACCAGTGCATGCTAATGTGGTGGCAATGTCAGAGGCAGTGTAGTCATGGTATTGTCATCGGTCACAGGGACAAGTAAGAGAGAGGGGGGAAGAATGGATAAAAAGTTCCTACACTCAGCCATCACCCTTACATGAGGTATTTGCAATGGGATTGCAAGCAAAGAAACTTCCACACACCTCCTGGCCATAAAGTTGGAACTGGACCTTGAATTTCAATTCTCTAGGACTATCTCTGTTTATAATCACGCTCCCAATTACAGGCTCTGTTTGCACAGGTTGGCCTTGGCAAGATGCAGATAGTAATCTTCTTGGGTTCAAATGGGAACTTGCATCTGACTTGCAATTGTGAGAGCCAACAGTTGGGTAAAGAATCCTTTCCACATGCTTAAACCAGGTAAAGATGTAGACATGCTGTGTGTCACTACAGGCAAATGTTGAGGCAGTTATACTCCCATATAACTCATAACTTCTGGCAGAACTGATATATTCCTAAGTCTCATTAAAATGGTTTGCTTCTGACATGTTCTGGTTTGAACTAAGTGTTCAGTACTTTAAAAGTAATAACATGGTGGAATATCCTTCCCACAAGCTATTCTGCTCTCCTTCCAAGAGATGTAATCTGAGGCTGAGATCAGGAAGTATTCATACCTTCTGAGCACCCTTCTGTTCAGTCTACATGCCCAGCAGCTGTGTAGACAAGGCCTGGTAATCACGCACATCTTAGAGATAAGTGTGTGAAGACATCAAGAAATGTGCACATTGCTAGTCTGATACAAGCATTTCCTACAGAGCACCGTCACTCTCTTGTCTGGCATGGATGCTACTGGTCCGTCTCTGACAGCATTGAATGTTTGACCCTTCCCAAATGGCTGTGCACATTTGACCCTCCCATGAGAGGTGAAGAAGGTTGAATGCAAGTCTAATCACTAAGTGTGCAATACAGAGGATAATGAGTCTCAGCAATGGCAGGCAGTGACTTTAAGTGGTATGCATGCAAAATATGCAGCTACATTAACCAGTCAGGCAAGGAAGCAGAGACATTTCCTGAGGTGGGAAACATATTGCTATGCTAATAGACCCCAGCAGGTATTGTTGGTCCTTTGGGGAAACATACCTAGGAGGAACTTCTTAATTGTATGTTCACCAGATCCTTTCAGCAGATCAAAAGAGAGTACTGATACAAGCAAATAAACTTTGATACGTGCCTTTCACTGCTGGTACTAATTGGAAGGAAATTCCCTGGCCTGTGGACCAACGCACTTAATTTAAAAACATTGGAAATGTTAATTGAATAAGGGGGGAGGGTTGATTAGAAGCATGACCTCATGTCTAAAATGATAATGAGGGCTCTTGACACCTGAACAACAAAAGGTCATGAGAGTATAAACAATGAGATGAGAAAGAACCATCAGCTAGAGCCCAGACAGTGACATATGAGTCTCATGTGAGAAAGGGTGTTGGGCAGAGAGGAAACTGCCGGCGTCAGAGTTGAGACAAAGTCAAGCACACTCTAAAATGGAAGACCCTTATTCTGTACTCAGGTATACCCATTCACCTTCTTTAGTGTTTCAGGGCTACAACTGAGGCAGAGCTTTGCCCTAAATGCTTAGTTTTCTGCTCATCAAGAAACATTGGGTCCTTTCTTGTGCAACCTTGTACCTGAATTACTCGGCAACGTGCAGGTCAGAGAAGATTAGCCCCATGATGAGGAGTTAGGGAGACTGACAGATAACCCTTGGATAACCAGCTGGAAGGGGTATGCAGAGATATGCAATCTTCTCCTACTTAGAAAAGGTCATTCCCTTGCCTTCAGCAAGGAGAGTCCCATAATTAGGTCAATAGCTGGATTTCTGCTGTTGGAAGAACAGGACTTTGGGGTATATCTCATCTCCTTGACAGAATGGAGTTTATGTCTTGTATCTGGACATGCAGCTGGAGCAAAGCAAAAGAGAAGGCAATATATGTATTAGTTTTGAACTTCAATTTGGGTAATAATTCCCTACATAAAAATTGTGTTTGCAAACTGCTGAACTTCTATGAAGTGTATATTCTTTCTAGATTTCCTTTTATCTCTCCTCAGATGTCTCTGTTACAATATTTACAGAGGATGTTTGCAACATATAAAGAGAGGTCATGAGGAAGGATGCTTTTTTTTGGCCCAGAAAACAGTTCCAAGACCAGGGAAGGGCTGTTTTTCCACATTGGTCTCATCATTGCTGCATCTTAAATTCCAATATTTGAACTCAACTGACTTTGTTGGTCATATGAAAGTACACTCTCAGTGTCTGATAGAGCTTTGGCTAGGGCAAAGTCATTTGAGGATGGGTTTCGGGTTTGGGGTTTGCTTCTTTTTTTTTTTTTCCCCCCCCAGCTGGGACATGTATAAATAACAGTAGAAACCCAAACAGGGTCAAAGTAGAGAAAGCGGTATACCTCATAGCTCAACATCTTTCCACCTGGAGAGTCTGTCTGTGAGACGACATGTTTGCATGAACTCTTCAATACCCCTGGGCTTCCCAGCTTCATTTTCAGTACTGAAGCAGCAGTAGAGTGTGGTGAGAAAAAAGTTCACTGAGTGGAGAGATGATGTGTGGATATGCTTTGAGAATTTGTGTTTGGTTAGTAATTTCCCACACAGAGATCATGTTTGCAAACTGCTGAACCTCTATTGAGTATATATTCCCTCTAGAGTTTCACTCTACCTCTCTTCTGAAGTCTCTGTTATTATATTCTCAATCTTGTTTGCAGTCTTCAGATTCCATTTACAAATTCTTCCAGCCTTCTTCCTCCTTTATTCCCAAACCCTATTAATATCTGACCTAAAGTGCATTCAAGTCTCACTTTTTCATTCATACATACTTTACCATCACTGCCTTTCATTCTGTCTGCCTTGCTCTTCTGTATGCAGTTAATCAAACTTCTCCTCCTGATAATTCCTATTTACTGTTATATTAAGTTAAAATGATTTGCAGGGTTTTTTTACTCTCCATTTTGATGATCCATAGTCCTGCATTGCCAAAACCTCTTCTATTTCTTGCCAGGTTATTATGCATATTGAATTAATTTCATGAAATACACTGTATTCCCCTGATTCTTTTCAAAAAGCAAAAAGAAAGAGAGAGCAAGGAGTGTGGAAAAACAATAGGAAATTGGTTAAATGCAACAGCAGATACACTTATAGTAATCAGCCTATAAAGCTTAGTACAACTATCCGCTCTCTTTCTTAGTTTCCTTAGAAGTTGGGCACACTTTAACTGTTCCCCAGGAATGAAGCTGTACATGGGTAGATTCTATACTTTTATGATATGCTGTAGGGGGTATATTATTTTAAGTTGAATAAAAAGGTATTTCACTTCTGCTTCTCCTATGGAACCCTAGAGAACTTGAAACTTCCACAATTCAGAACGCACTGAAGGAAAGCATTACTTGGCATGGCTCCATGACTCATTTTCAAGCTGAATCCATGCTGGTTTATACTTGGCCCCCAAAGCTACTGCAGCCAGCCAAAGCGGAGTCATATCTGAGCCCTTAAAAGTGGGTATTGTCAGTAGGAAGCCTGTCACTCACATGTCAGAGCTGAGGGGGCCAGGAAACGCATTCCAGACGTTGGCATCCAACTCGTTCAGCTGCCCAGCAGTCCCCCATGTGAATCTGGATTCTCTGGGAAAATGAAGGGAATGAGCAAAACAGAGCAGAATAAGCAGTGACAGTAACAGAAGACAATTAGTATTGTCAATATATCTCTATGCTAGTGTGGTTCCTAATTGATTGCCCATGTCTTAAAAATGTAATTACTGAGTGTACTTGTACCATGGATGCATGCTTAAACTATTGTACTTGACAAAGATGTTAGCAATAAGCTGTTCATGTAGCCACTGGAAACAACCCTAACATGATGAGCTGGGAGCAGGAACAATAATGCTGTGAAAGTAGACATCATGTCACTGAACGTCTCTCCTCCTGCATCTGGATTCTTTTGGTATGGTATATTTCAAAGGATCCCAAGTGCCAGAATGACGGGTTTATTTTAAAAACCTTGAGTGACAGAGGGCTCCAGACCTTATTCTTTATAACAATAAATTAAAATTAAAAAAGCATTCCCAAATGGGGAAAAAGCCGTCTTAGAAGAGGGGTGATTTGTTTGAACTAAAAGCTACAAGTAGGCTGGGTTTCCTTCAGCTGTGGAATGGCATTTTGTTCTTCACCCACCCCTGCAATCTCATGCCATACTGCCCTGCTGCAAAAACTAGATACCAAATCTGATACTGGACAGGAAACAGCTCCATGTTTAACTGGTTGCACTTGTGGATGCCCAGTTCAGAGCTCAGATGAAATGATGGAGAAACAAGAGGTTGCAACACCCTTGAAAAGAGGAAGGCAGAATCAGGAAAACAACTTAAGGGTCAATTTTTCAAGATCTCAGCTCCTACTTTTGTTTCAATGCATTTTGTGAATTTTGGGGGGGGGGAGCATGTTACTGTAAATGCAAGAAAGACTGGCCTTGACAGTTCCAGCCAGTGTTTTCCTTCCAAAGTCATGATGCCAGCTGTGACTGTGATTTCTCTATAACATCTTGCTAACGGTAATCATTGAAAACTGCCAGTCTAAATTAACAGACTCTTCTTCTCATGATCCCTCAATGCATCTACAGTGATCAGCCACAGTAGGAGGTGAGGTTGCCCTGCTTAACATGTCCCAAAGCCAACAGCAGCAGCTACCTGACCCCCTACCAAGCTGCCTCTGCTCTCCTCTTCCCTTGCCACTGTAAATCTGAACTACCATTGGGGAAATAACAGTGCTGGGTTCTCTTTTCAGCTGCTGAAATAGCTCAGTCACCACTCAACCCTTCAAGCAGTGGAGAGGACCCTTCTGATACACCAGCCCTACAACCCCCAGAGCACTTTGCAAGGATCCTGAGAGGAGCCCCATTTGCACAGGCTGCTCCCCCTCCAGTGATGCTGCTGATGTTATCGTCCTCTTCCTCCCCTCCACGCTTACTGCAAATCTAGTCTTTGTACTCCTTAGCCTGGCCCTGATAGTAGGCTGACATTTTTACAAGAAAAATTTTCTGCTGATTGTTGTGGAAAGGTCCTGTTTTGTCTGAGGCACTGTCTCTGGGGAGAGTGGTAAGAACCCCATTGGTGGGATGTTTAAAATTAGACAATAGACTCTTCAATGTACAAATAAGGAGTAATCTCACCCCAACGTGGAAATGGGTTAAATGATGGAAACTCTTCTGCCTGTAAGTACTCTGAATCTGCCCAGTGCTCCATTCCCCTAGACTGTGCATCCTCCCAGATGGTGATCAGAGATGAAGCTGACAACAGCTGCAAAATGGATTAACTGAGGTCTTGAATTATTTTTGTTTCTCAGATTACTCACTGCTTTGCAAAAGACTTTGTGGGGAACAACACTGAATGCTTGAGTAACCCAGCCTCTTCCAGAATGATTTATGGGGTAGGAGCATTTGCAAATAACTGTGAACACCAAAAAAAACCCAGTTATGGGTTTAGGCAAGTCCCAAATATATTCCTTTTGCCCTCATGATCTACATCCTCTTCAGACCACTTTGTTCTGGTTTTCCTTTCAGTGCTTTCCAGGATCTCTGTGCTGACGTGCCCTGTGGCAGAGAAGAGAGGCACAGTGCAGTAAGAGGTTGCATTATTAAAGAGCCTACATAATCGTTATGGGCTTGCTCTTCAGCAGGACTAAGTCTTCAAAGGGTAATGACATTATTGGAGTTACACTGCTTATGTGCAAAAATAGAAAAGGTTCCGAATGGCAAGCAGCAGCTGTTTGCTTTGTTTAAATAAATTGCTTTGGCTTAATGACATCTAAAAATGTTACTAAACTCTTTCAAGTATTTTCCTTCAAAGGAGAAATAAGTCCTGTTAGGAAATTAGCCCACGTGCCAATCACACTATCTTTCTTGTTTACATAGTTGTGTTTAGTTTCATCTTTACTTAACCAGTCTTTTGTGATTTATCATTGGTTAAATCCTATGAGATCGCCTTAGGAATTCATTGCAATTCAGCACAGAAATCTAGCCCCATACACTGCAGGGCTATTTCTGCCTTACCTGCATTTTAACGGCTCTTCTAGTCCATCATGCCTTAGACTCTGCAGCCATTCCCACCAGACATTAGCACATTTTGACCTCAATTTGAGAGGAAACAAAGTACTGAAAATGATTTTTCCATGACTGAAGCACCAGATAAGGTTTTACAAATGGAAAAGTGAGCCACAGAACACCATCTGTGTTACACCCTCTGTTTAAAAAAAAGAAAAGAAACAGCCAGTTGTCCCACCCTTTCTGACGCTACCACACATTGCTTTGCAGGATTCACCTTCTTGTAGAAGTAATGCTTAAAAATTACCACTCAATCTTTTAAGATGAAGAGGTTAAAAAAAGCAGCTAGTATGTGACAGAGGATATTCCCAGCAGGACCATCAGGCAGGTTTTCTGCATACTCGAGCACTTACTCCTTCATACGTGACCGCTAGATTGCAGCCATCCAAAACTCACAGGTTGCCTATTACTAGACACAAAAAATCATGCTGAGCATTATTCCTCCTGCAGTTTTTGCCACTGACTCAGTGCATAGGCTGAGCACAGAAGCAGCAGCATTTTGCTGTTGGTGGCACAGTTTTGGAGGCTGCATTTATAACTGAAGAGACTTGATGACTAGTACGGACATTTACATTCACATCAAATCCCAAGATATTCCCAGGAGGAGCAGTAGTTAACTCCAGTGTCCTTGACAAATACAAGCAACAGCATGTTTGTGCCAGGCTAAATTTCTCCCTGTGGCATTCTCTGCTTCCAGTCTTTAAGTGTTGGGCAGTCTGGCTTGTTCGCTATTAGAAGTGGAGCCAGGCAGGAAATTCAGAACTTCTTGAGATTTTTATTATTTTTCCTCTTTGTTAACTGAATATTTGGAAATTTTCTGTGGAAAAGAAAAGAGTGAAAATAGACCCTGGCACAGCGCTTTTTTCTTATTCACATTTGGGTTTTAATCTAAGATCTACTTTAGCATCTCAGTTCTTTTGACCAGCAAGTCCATGTGCTCCTGAAAAACTTTCAAAAGGAAAATTTCATCAAATCTTGTACGTGTCTGTGAAAAGAAGCTTCAGTCAGTTTGTATTTTCATCAGAGGCATCCTTTGACTAGAAGTAAAAAGATATTCCATTGTGTTTTTTTAAACTTGTAGAGCAATTATACATGTTTTGGATTATGATGCTTTCAAAAATCTAAAGTACCATTCTGTTATGATTTCTAGGTGATAAGCACAACAGAACAAATTCAGGGGCTCCTCTACTTGCTTCTCATCTGTAGGAAATGACTTGCTCTGAGCAAATCACATTTTATGTGTTCTTAGTATTAATATCCAACCAAATGTCAATGCAAGAGTTAAATTGCTATTCTACAGAGATTTTTTTTCTCTTAGATTTCGAGAATAAAAATCAAGTTCAGACTATCCAAAGGTCAGTTGGCTTAAGTTTTTGTTAAAAACCACAACAAGACTGGATAAGGATCACTGGATTCAAGTGAACGTGGGCTGGCTTCTCTCACAACTGACAATCTCTGCACTAGTTTGGCTTTTGATTTGCAGTTCTCTGCTAAAGAGAGATTGAAGAAACCCCCAGGCCCACATTGCTCCCTATTGTTCTCCCAAGGCAGCAAAGAAAGCAAAACTTCAAAGCCTTATAAATCTGTTATTAGTTATGAAGATAATAATAATCATGCATACTACAGAGGTGCCTGTGGGATAAATACAACGTGGCCTCTTACTGCTATGAAGCAGCAGATGGCCATAGGCTTGGAAAGTCTGTAACCCAAGTGGGCAGCAGAAAACCGCATTGTTATTCTAAGCTTTCTTTAGAGATGTGTCTTTGAGTTAAGAAGTAAATCAATCACTGCAGAAGCTCCTTCTGAACCAGGAGTCTAGCACAGACAACTACAAATAGATCCAGATTTTTTAAGACAAAATCCAAGTTTTGTTGGAAAACATTTGTTTCTTGAGACAACATGGATTAACAAAACTTGCTGGGTTTGACAAACTTCAATCAAATCCAGTGCAAGGGTCCTGGCAGTCAGTTCTTTTTGCATCCATCACAGAACGGAGAACCAAATGTCCCAGATTACCTACTCCACACTGTCCATTGATGGATCACTGTCACACTGGGTACATGGATGATCTCTGAATCAGATCAGTGAAGCTGCATTTGCCAATCTTGTTTTGGTGCCTCAGGGCTCATGAGTGATTTTTATTTGATTTTTTTAACTTCAGTCTGATTCAAAAGGCAAGGAGGAAACATTGGTTTTCCACTCACCCTATCCATGAATTTTGGTGAAGAGGTTGAGGGAGCAGCCACTTCTTGCTGACCCTGATGCAAAAAAAGTCTCCGTAATGGCAACACTTCAGCCAATGGTGTTTACTGACCATCCTGAATCAAAATGAGCATGAGAATATGTTGTGATTCTTCTTGAAGAAAATTATTCTTATAAAAGAACCTAGAAATTAAAAAATCCACAATTCTATGGGCATTTGTAGGCATTTGCAATTCACATCTAGAGCCAAATCCAGTGCTTGGACTCTGGCTTGTCTGTAATTTATCAGTAATAGCCTAAAGCAATTTGTTTCATTTGAAATACATGAGGAAGTTTTTCTCTGGCTATAAGAGAGGTGAGGTACCTGGGTTAGAATAAAGATTATCTTGGTCAGGAAAAAGGAGGAGTTGTGACAGCAGGGGACTGAAGATGAACAGGACTGTGCTATCTCTCCTGGTTTGTTTACAAGTCTTGCTATCAGTCATCAGCGCCTGAAGCTAGAGGAAGTGCGGGCTTCAACTAGCTCTTTAAAGTGTAGATTGAGTTACTCCCATTGTTGTTGTTCGATGTGGATCATTTAATTCATTCTGCAGAAAATGTGAAAATCATGTGGTTACAGCAAGTTAGCCCAGCAGCAAGTTGTCTTGAGAGCTTCGTTTTCTCTCTTTTATTAGGAAGCACTGGAACATATCCCAGTGGCTACATCAGTGGCTCCCCTAACATTTCTGGCAGAAAAGGAGTAACCAGTGCTTCATGCTGCAGGGGTTTCAGATGGTATATTCAGTAGTTCCAGATGACACACAGATGATACCAAGCCTGTCTGTGAAAATGCTTAGAGCCACTCAATGTCAAAAAAAAATGAATGTTCATCACTGCTTTTCCCTGCAGATTAAGAAATTTAACCATTCAGACTAGAGATCGGGTTTACAGCTGGTATTCCCTGGTACGGCTTGAATGACTTAAGTCAGTGTGTCATAGACTAATTTGCAGATCTGTTATAACAGTTCCATCTCCTCTTCCCCAAACCCAGCTAAAAACCCAGTGAAAACAATGAGTTTGAATTGCAATAACAACAAGATGCTTTTTATCAGAAGAAACAAAAAAGCTTTCCATTTCTTCCTCTCCTTCATTTAGATGCCACAGTACTGGCATCATTTGTGTTCCCAAATCATCTGCCCAAAGAGTTTCAGCACAGTGGTGGAGGTACAATCAAGGTCACCTCTGCAGCAAAGGAATGAGAGGAGATGGGGCTAAGGGGGAAGTTGAAGTTTCTCCTATGGCTATTGCAGGGAACAGGGCATGGGTCTAGTCACTGCAGGGGAACAAGAAGTCACATGGCTGCTCTTCTGTATGTTCCTGTGCTAAAGTTCTTGTCTTTTGGCAAAGGAAATGAAAAAAGATATGTGACCCTGACCTGCTGTGGGGAGTTCAGTATTCTCAGCACAGTGTTCTGATATATCACATACGGTACACACTTTACCAAATTTCAGGTAGGTTCTCATTCAGATTTATTTTTCCACCCCAATGCAAAGGTCAGTCTGAGCTACAGAGGTCCTGGAGTTCTCACCTCCGTGTGTTTGAGATCTACTTGTCAATATCGGTTAGTCTAAGAAAATGTGTTGTCCAGAACTAGGGGGAGCAGTAATAGGGTTCTGGCATTACCAACTAATAAGTTCCCAGTTGCTCAAAAATAGTAGAAAAATCCTTGTTTTGTACTGTGGTTTCCATTTTCTGGTGGAAAATCACATTAAATAATCATTTTCGTGGAACATGGAAAATTCCACCTGCAGTACATGTGTTGTATTATCGCAGAAGAGGAAAATCCCAGATATTGTTTACAGAGACAGATAGCTTGTTTATTCAGCATTGGCTAGAGCTGGCTAACCAGCCTTAAAATAAAACTGTACGTGAAATGCTTGCGAGAACCAAAATGATTTACTATCAAAATTATCCGTTCATTCAATAAATTCAGCTAAACCTTCCAAATACAGCCTGCAGTTTGATTAATGGAAGAAGCTAGAGAGCTGTGCTTTAGCTGGGATTCAGGATATTGCTGATCACTTCTTTCTGATGGATGGGAGGGATGGGATGCCTGTTTCACAGGAGGAGAAGGCAAAGCATCCTCTTTGGTAGTTCCATAAAAGAACATCCCAGGGCAAGTGAACAGACAGAGTCATTTCTGGTGTGACACTAAGTACTCTGTGAGGGTTGTTGCTTTCAACAAGCACACTAACTTTTAACCTGGTGGAAAGTAGGGGGTAACATAGATTTGATTGTACAGCTATGCCAGAACTCTGCCATCAAGTTATAGAAACAGACAACCAGGGCGTATGAACTCTTATGGACTCTGCTGGAGTCACTCACCTAAGATTTCACCTCAGAAAACATTTAGCTTTTTCCTTATGACTGTCCCATAAAACACTTCTAGGCAGAGTTTTTCTTTCACCTTGATTATTCAAACCTCTTCTTCCTGTTGCTTATTGTAATATCCTCTTCATTCTCCTTTCATCCATTCAAAACTTTTAGCTGTAAATGTCCTTCAGTGACCCTCTTCACTTGGCCACATACCTTTAATTTGGTCTTTCAAGACCACATGAAAGAGACGTTATCTATCTCACCTTTTAATTTATTTACTTACCATTTTTTAAGAAAAAAAACCCACAGGTTCAAGATGTTAGAGCAGTTAGACCTGCTGCAGAGGTCAGGACCAGAGCAAGCTCGTCTTGAAATCCTTGATATCCTGGTTCAGCATTCATAATCTGTCCTTTATAAATAAAAATGTCTTGAAAAAAGAAATCAAGGCTGATGAGGACCATTATTTGTGAGGTTTGGAAAGACAAAGTTTACAAAATTCAGCTTGCTCAGCCCCTGCACTTATGAACAATCCTGTTGGGAACACGTAAAGTTGCTTTATATTTACTCCTCATGATCATCACCTTTGTCAAGGGAGACCGAAGAGGTTACGAACCTGTGAAATATCGCAGATCCATGGCAAGATGGTTTTTTTTTCCTTTCTGCCTGACCTAGTGAAAATGCCTCTAGTGAATTTTCCCCTTGATGCCTCCCTGTTGGAAGCAGCCAATTGAGGAGCTTTCCACAGAATCCATCTACAAATGGCACAGTCTCTTGCAGCATCCTTCATTAAAAAATGTTCTGCCGTGTGTTTGTCATGCAGAATGCAGCACCTCAGCAATTGTATGTACATTGGCTCTCTGTGACAAGCCTTTCAGGCAATCATGCAGGCTACACACAAACCACCCACCCAAAATACATGTCTCACACCAGTTTTATATTCACCATTTTTGACAACTCAGAAAGAATCAGACCCCTCACATGCCTGTCCACATACCACAGATAGGTTCAAAGGGGGTAATGTCTCGCATTTTGGGGGCTAGAGCTAATTTTTGGTCTTACTATGGGGTATTTGCAGTAGCTAGGATTTTCATCAGCAGCCAGTCAAGCGCGGAGCAGGTCCCCTGGGTGGCAGCCAAGATAGCATTAACTCAAAAACCTTGTCATTTCAATTTTTCCTAAGTTTCCCTCTGCATGCCCATGTTTTAAATCTTGCTGTGTTTTAAAGCTTGCTGAAGTCTCACCTTCCCCTTTTTAAGCTGTTGACGGGCTTCTAGCCTGATGCAAAGCCCAACCACTGCCAAGGACCAGCAGCTCAGGGAGGCAGAGCAAGCTCCAGGGCACATGCAGATTACTCTGTGCCCCAAGACAGCAAATTTGGTCTATGCCAGGCTGGTTGCTTCTTGTTACTGAGAGGGGGGACCTGGGATGTGCTGGACTGGAGGCCACTCTGGGAGGGAAAGGGGTGCCCAGCCACTTCATGTCCCACTCCTGCTCATAAAAGCAATCTCTCTTCCCAGATCTACCTCAACCTTCCCCATAGCCAAAGCACGTCTTGGGGATGAAAAACTCAGTTTTGCCTCCATCCCCAAAAAGCTTTGGTCAAGTTTTGCCCTGAGACTACCAACAGGAGCAAGACAGGCACCTACTGAAGTTGAATTGCAGGTCAAGGCACTATCTGGCAGTCATTCTCCCAGCACTGATTTCAGCCAGCGTGATTAACTCTGAGCAATTATGTTTGTACACGCAAGTCAGTCAGATGTAGCTGCAGAAGGAGGTTATCTCTGTGCAAGTGCTTTTAAGGTTCAGCAACAGAATCAGCCAGTGCTGAGTCATTGATCACCCTAAATCAGCAGTGACCAGGGTGGTCTGATTCCTACACATGGTCCATCTGGGTTTAAGTAATTACAAGTTTCTTATTATCTGCTGGCAGCTGATAGTTCTTTCCTAACCTATCTGTCTCTGAAAGATCATTGTAATAGTTGCAGTGCCAAGCTCCAGTCAAGATGCAGAAAGGACAAAGCAGCTGGGCTCCAAGTATTTATCTTGTGAAAACTACCTTTGCAGGATTGTGAAACAAAAATCATTTCCACCTGGAAGTCAAAAATGTTGGATTTTTCTTCATAAGTGAAGATGTTCAATATTTAGGAAGGTTAATGAGGTGATGGGCAGAGTAAATGTCTCTGCGTAATATCACACAAAGAACCTATGGCTGCAATTAGTTTACTGCACGAGCCAAATGGCAAGGCTTTATACTGTGTTATTTTTCTCCTTGACTGTGCTATCAAGTGGCATGTGAGGTGTAAATACTTGGGGTCTGACTCTGCCCTCCTTACTCAGCTGCAAGTCCATCAGAGGCAGTGGGAACACTGCCCTAGCTAAGAATTTCAGATTGAATTTCAAAAAGTTGAGCTTGCTGCTGCGAACTGATTATGCAGTATTAACTCTGCAGTTCTCCCTATGAAAAAGATAAGCACTGAGACCTCCATTTCACAAGCGTGAAAAAGCGACAGAAAGCAAGTTTCTGTGGTCTCCGTTGCCATAGAAAACACACGTTTGTATTGTGCTGGGTGTTGGTGCAAGCCAGGTCTTCAAAATCCACACTAAGCCCCCCTCAAGCTCACCCTTGGAGGATCTATCTGGAAAAGAAGAATCTAGTAACACTACAAACCCTCACTCAAATCCCATTCTGGGAAGAGTGGGCACTGGCAGGATCACACCGTCTTCAACAGCAGGGGTTAATATAAAAGCATACAGTAGAGCCGTCTTTTCAAATTAGTATTTCATTCATAAGTGCCCTTTAGCACACTACATCACAGAACAGAGATGACATTTCTATCCTTGCAAATGTGCTGCGCTCTTCTAATCAGGATGTGTTGTGTCGGTGTTGCTGGCTGGTAATACAGCCTAGCCTACTGCAGTGATGTCATTTGTAATATCTTGCCATCCCAATGGCGAGCTGTAGAGCTTTCTAAACAGGGCTGTATTGATAAGGAAGGACTATCTGGCAAATGTGTCATGTTTCAAGCGCAGCTGAAATATGAAATGTAGCAGGGATTAGGAACAGCTTTTAACTGGGCCAATATACTGTTTACATGTATAAATAAAACTCCTTGTGTTGATTTATAGTCTCATTCACCCTACATTCTTCATAGCACCAAGGGTGATGTAGCAGATTACTGCATTCCTCTACCATCCTGCACACTTCAGTTTAGCATTTCCTTCATCGTGCTGGGTTTTGGAGCAGTACAGTAAAGCACATAAGTGACGTTGGTTAACTTGGACCCTACTCTGATGCTGATGCCAGAAGAAAATGGTTTTCAGTGTCTCCAGTTATCCCAGCTGAGTGTAATAAGAAAGGAATCACCCACTATGCTTAGACCACAATCCAAGGAGGATTTCAGTGGTTTTCATTAGGATCTGGAAACAGCCTGGGAACTGGATTAGTGCAGGGTGAGGCGAGGCCTGTGCGTTAGCTGGATTTGCATGAAGCTTAGTGGACCCACATTGGACTGCTTGGTTTTTTGCTCATCAGTCGGAGTTACTCCCAGCTTCAGCACTGTATTGAACTCCAGGCAGATGGTCAAGGATGACTGCAAACAAGAAGATACTTAGCATATGTGGCAAAGCTGGTTTAAGGTATCGTGGATCTGCTGCATCTAAGCATGTTTCACCAGCTGGAGGTAGACAAGGAGGTTTAGAGCTTTCAGATATGTAAATATCTCAAATCGTTAATGTTTCAGATGGATTATGAGTTTCTTGAACAATCTGCCTGAACATGTTCAGCTCTTTGAGACTGGATAGGAAGTGCTACATAACAGCCAATCATTGCTGGGAAAATCCATCGGGGGCTATTAAATGCAAATAAAGAGCTGACCCAGTCCTTCCCCTCTGCTAGTCCACAACTATGAGTGCTGCAGACAGCAGACAGCCCCTCACATTCTCTCTAAAAAACATCTCCCACCACCATTGCCTATATTATCAAGCTGGCACTCAGCCCTAAGGAAACCTCACAACCCTCTCCAGAAAAGGAAGACCTAGCAGGGGAAAACACAAAGAAGCCAAATGATGTCAGGAGACAAAAACAAATACAGGAGAAAGGTATATTGGTCACATGTCTGAAAAATAAAAACAGGAGAACAGCAGGATACACACATCAGAGTGACCCAAATATTTCCCCCCATCCCTGCACATGTCCAGCGAGCTGGTGGACACTGACTAGACACTGGGCTTGGTGGAGCTTTGGCCTGACCTTCTGTAGCCTTTCTTGTATTCTTTTTGATAAGTGAGGGGATGAACAAATCAGAGAAACTGGTATGTTAAGAATGGCTGATTTCCCACTAGCATCGTGAATACCTAGGTCAAAAGGAAAGTCTGAGACTCGCTTAAAATCTTTAAGGAACTCTAACTACAGCAACTGGTCTTCAACACTCAAACCTTGTCCTCCCTCTCTCTTCTCCAGAGGATAATATAGTGTACATGTGAGTGGGTAGGAGGGATTATGAAGAAAGCTATTAACCCTAAAATAGAAGTCAAAATGCAACATTAAAGGAAAAATATGCAGCATTCAGAATAATGTTTTTTATTATTGAAAAGAAAGAAAATTTTACAAAACCAAAGATGGTAAAAAGAAGGAGGCATGGTTTGGCATCACCAATTTCTAGTTAGCATTTCTACATCATCCCCATATGTGTGACATCTGCAACACTGCTCTTTGGCAACAAATACAATAAACATAACTAGGGACCACAGCATGCTTTTTGAAACATGACAGAGATACCCAAGAGACCAGGAACTTTAGGTTACAACTCATAACCAGTGAAAGCCCGTCTCAGTAGTGAAAGGTATACGTAGGCTTAAGTGAGGCTTCCTCTTGCAGCAGACTGTCTCAGGTCCCCTGTGATTGCTTTGGAGATATCCACCAGCAGCCTACAGTGCTGACAGGGAATTTGAGCTTGTGTAACTGACATTTTTGAAGGCTGGCAGGGAATATAATAGTAAATGGTTGGCCATTCTCACATGAATTTACTTGCCAGAGAGCTAGTATTACATCAGCTCAGACCCTCTGGAAAGTCTACTGGGGACAGAATCTCCTTCGGTCTAACCTAAATGTGTTACATGGGGGAATTAAAAACCTTGGTATACTCAGATTTTCATTGAAAATTGGCTCCATATGTATTCAAAATTTTGGATTTGGAGCCTGCTACATAGTTTGGATGAAGTGGCCCTGAAATCAGTGAGCCAGTATAGCAAGTTCTTGGGTTTTGAATTGAATTCCTCTTATGAAATACAAAAAACCTAGTGTTTATTGTTACTCAGAAACAGATCTTGGTTAAGGGTTGACACCCATTCATCTGCCTCCCAATCTTAAGCTGTCCAGACGGAAGTGCTCCTAGGGTGAGACCATAAAGTAGGTCACTAGAGCAATACTTTATAAACATTTTGGAACAGTACAGAAAGATAATTTCCTTATTGCAGTGAGGAGAAGAGGGGTAAATATCTGATCCAGTGGTGAGAGCATTTCAGTAAGACTCAAAAGATCTGGACTGCACTCAAGATCCCTTTTGGTAAGTCACCACACTTTTTCACGTTTTGTTTTTTCATTTTACAGTATTAGACAAATGTCCTTTTTACACATGCCTTAATAACCTGACTTGAAAACAGCAAAAAAGAGCATCTCAGTAAAAAAAGACGGATTAAGCAAGAAATCAGTAGCTCTGATCTTCCTGTAGCGCAGTTTCTAGCAACACACCGGGCTGCTGTTTAACACTGGCTTACAGTGTTATTTAGGAACTGACCCCAAAACCTGTGTTTGCTCACTTTGTCGAAACAGAGATTTATAGTGCGTGTTCTTCCACTAGAATGAAGGAGTCAAGACTTCCCTACAGAAACTGGATTTCCCTTGAGGGTTTCAAATCCAAGTACATCCTGACCTTATTCACCGTCTGACAAAAATACTGCTTGTGGTGCTTTGTTTCTATGACATGTCTTAAGAAATGCTGTTATAAACTCAACATTTCAGGCTGCGTGGATTGCTAAACCTCTTAATTTTTGGATTACAGCAAATGGAAGATTTCTCTTTTGTGCTCCACTTGCCTTCTACCATGAACAGCCAGAATCTTGAAAGCTGTTGTATTGTTCATGAACAAGGAAATTATTTTGTCCAAACTCGCACCTGACATTTTGTCACCTGGTCTTTCTGGAGGGTTACCCCACTCAACTGCAATAGTAGAGTGAATATGTGATACCTTGCTAGTCCAGAAGGTCTATACCTGGGTTACGGGAGCACACAAGAGGATTCTTGACTTGAGAAGACTGCCATGAATACATGGCAACAGATTTGTTTTAGTATGCATTTTCTCAAAGGTAATTTTTCATCCATCATTGCTGCAATTTGTAGCTATTTTTTTTAAACTCCCAGTATTTTATTTAAAGTATAACACTTCGCCTGACCCTCCCTTACTGTAAACATATTTCTAAGAATGTTCAAGAAAATGGTGAGCTTACTGTGAAGCAACTGAATAAATGCCAGGGCTGAGGACAGTTTCCAGTTTGTGGGGAGCCCTGATCTGACCAGTCATGGCATGCTGTAGGAGGACAGTAGACACCAAAGCTAAGTACTGTATTGTGCTGAACTAATATTAGTTCATATCTTGTCTGCTTAGATGTGACATGTTGGCAAGGGTTCATCATTCTGGACAGTACTGGTGAAATTCCACCTTCAGTGTCAAAACACCCTCTAATTTCAGCCAGGCCAAGATTTTGGGAGCCTTCTTGCATAGGACATGGACCATATGCCTTTGATGGAAATGAAAATATCAATAGGGTTGCAGGCACATTCTTCCACCTGGGGCAAAGGTATAAAGAATTTCCTTGCCATAGATTATTCCAGGAAGCTTTATAAGTAGTTCACAAGTCTCTGAAAGTGCTGAATGGGCTTCCTTCTTTCAGCAGTCAAGCCTCAGGTCATTAGACTCAAGTTAGTTTTGCACTGTAAAGGAAAAAAATCCTTAACCCCCAGCATGGACTTACTAAATGAATTAGAAAGTTACTTCTTGGCAGTGTACACATCACTTTTCCACCCTAGGAATGAGTGCTATGTCTTCCACAATCTACTTTACTTTCAGGCTAAATTCTGTTTTGCATCTCATTGGGATAAAGCTGGCGTAACTCCAGTGAAAGCAATGAAGCAATTCCAGATTTACCAGGATGCCATGGAGAGCAGATTCTGGTCCTCCGGTTTTATAGTTGAGACAAATGAGGCCACAGACAGTGTGTTCATCACTGAAGATAAAACTGGAGTCCAATACTTATTAGGCTTTAAATGCTTGGCCTCCTCCTGAAACAGCAAATAGAGGCAAGCTGTATGAGAATTATATAAAGTGAATCAATGACTTTGCACTTGATAGCTCCCTCCTAAATCAAGAGTCATCTGTTCACACTGCACAGGCTAGCTAAGCCCCCTCCCACTTGTGACTTACTTCTTGTTGATACTAAGAAGTGCTATGAGACACCAACCACAATAAGGGCCCACAGAGGACATCAACAGGGGACACAGAAGAAATTAGGAGTAGTTTAACACTTTGGGTGGAGAGGAGGGAGAAAACAAGAAGCCTGCACCCGTGCTTGCCTTAGGAAAAGTGTAAAAAAGGAAAATGGCACTGGAAAAATAGAGACAGTAGAAAAAGGAGAGAAAAAGCCCTCAAAAGCAAATAAAGAGACTGATGAAAGAAAATGAAAAGAAGGGAAAATTCTATTTGGGCCTATTTTGCCTGCTGAGCATTTTTTTCAACAGCAAGTATATGAGGCAATCCATATTCTTAAGCAAAAAAGAAAATCATTCCACTGCAATCTAGATAATTTCCCACTCCATTTGGTGATATAATGCACTAAGAGCAAAAAGCTCTAAATCATCTAGAATAACCTACCAGTCTCACTTTTCAGCAAAAAGGAATAAACTTTATTCTAAACTGTTTCACTCTCAGAGCTAATGCCTTTTACAGCCTCTATTAGGTGTTCTGTATGTACTGCATTCCTCCCACGTGGAGCTGGAGGTGCCGAATAATTTCTTCACACAGGTGTAGCTGGTCTAACAGGTCTCTACCTATACATACCACAGAGCAGCTTCGCCTTTCCAGAGGCCTTCCCAAGATCATTTCAGTCATCAAGGGCATAAGCAAATAAAAGGAAACAGAGATTTTATTAAATACATCTAGCTATGCTAAGCAATTGTTTTTAACATCATTCTGCCCTTCTCCTGCAGTAGCAAGTTGCTGTTGTGTGTGTGTTTCCCCCCCCCCCTTTGCAGAGGGCTAAATCCAGCCAGAAAGCTGTTATGAAAAAATACCCAGGGGAAGTGTGATGGAGAGTTTCTCCTCACTGATTTCTCTTCTAACATTGTTTCCTTCCTTCCTCCCCCCTCCACCCTGCGGACTCGATCCTCAGCCCATTGATGTCAAAGGAAAAACTCACACTGACCTCATGCGGCTTTGGATCATGCTTCCATTCCTGGGCCATTTGTTTTTATAAGTGAGCTAACTGCAGCACTAAAAAATCCCGTCAGTGGAGCTCTGAAAGTGCCATCCACTGCCCTAATGGCTGGTGTGAGTTTTCAATGGAACTACGTCGTTTGAATCCAGGATAATATTTTACCTTCAATATACCACCATTATGAATTCATTTGACATTCAATGTACAGTAATAACAATGAATTTGCTGGATATTGAATGTCACATACTTTCACAAGTACAGCATTTCATTGTAGTGCACAGCAGCATTAGTTTAACGATACCAGAGTTTTTCCAGAATCCTCTCTTTATGTACCCCCTTTCTCCAGGAGAACAATAAATAATCCTTAACAATGCCTAAGAAAAATAAAATCATACTTTGCTTTTGGAGAGAAATATGATCTATATGCAGGCCTCTAGCGAGCTGAACAACAATGCTTCCTGGGACACTGTGAGCATGAATTTGTGTGTAGAGGCTTTTTCTAACCATAAAATGGATGGCCTGGAATATTAATCAGGGTTTTTTTTGTTTTGTTTTGCTTTGCCTTGTGGTTAGGGTTTTTTTTCCCCCTTAATTGATTCCAGAGTGCAAAAGGAAATAACCCTGCTTCAAACCATCCTGCAGTAAAAAATAAAAAGATATAAAGATGTTAATCTGAAAGAGGGTCAGGAGATTAGTTTTAAAATGAGCATTATAGAGTTGCTTGCTGAATATTTCAGGTAGTCAAGAACAACGTGGAGTTGTTCTTTGAAAAGCAAGATGTGACATTCAGGGCCAAATCCTACCTCTGTTTTTTACATGGGTTATCCATAGGAGATGAACAGGCCACACTGCAAGAGTGTGGTGAGCTGGGCTGAATCCCATTGCTGGTGGAGTGAGGGGCTGAGAAGTGAGGGAGGGGTGGGTTCCCCCCATGCCAGAGCATGGGGAGGCATGGGGTGTTCATACAGTGTTAAGGAGAGGCAGTCACAAGGAGGGGCTACAGCCTTCTTAGACCTCTGGCCAAACCTGCACCTTGGTGAGGAGGATGTCACCCTTGAAGTATCTGTGACGGACTTCACTCCATCACTTCAACTCAGGTGATCAGTTGGATATCTCAGTCCAGAGAAATACATAACTGTACACCCAGCTATTTTTTATAGTGAGGATGCAGCCATGCAAGTGCTTTGCTGGATGAGTGAACCCATCCTACTTATCTGCTATTTTTGTGAGATGGTCTGCTGACCATCAGCTGGTCCCATTTCTACACAGTGGTGCCGAAGCCTTGTCATCCACTGTCACAACATCTGCTGGGGAGGTACCCAGGCTGGCAGCCTGGTACCCCATCCTCCTCAGGAGACAAAAATGAGTTGTACAGAATGGGTTTCCTGGTTGCCTGCTGGTTTTACAGGTTATCTTTAAAACAAAAAGAAAAAAACAGAGAGGGAGCGAGAGAGACATGCAAGTCATCTTTTATTGTAGAAGGAATGATCACCATGCAAATGGATTTTTTTTCTAGCCTGGTTTTGTGCTAATCACTTGAATACACAGTGTCTATAAATGTCCATGATGAAACCCAGATAAACTTTCTTTGATTAACCAATCTGTTTTCTGAAGCGGTATTTTTTGTAATTTTAAGGGGAAAATTAGTAATATTTCTGATGATAAAGTAAACATTGACATCAGCTGTACTGCTAATAGTGCAGAGTCCCTCAAGAGTTTTGTCATAGGAGGTCTTTGATTAATGCTTAATGTTTTGCTGAATTCTACTGAATCACAGATAAATCTATTGTTTCTATAAATGGTCCTTCAGCAAGATGAAAAGAAATACTGAGTGGCCAAATATGACAAGGCTTGATTGAGAAAGACCCCTTGATGGGCACGTGGAAGTCCAAGGCATAAGAGTAGCCTGCAATTAGCATGTTTTTATGTGGTTTACTGTAACATGAGTGTTCCACTCCTCTCTTTATTTAAAAGCTCTTGGAGCTGCAAGTTTTGAAGCTGCCTCTTCAGCTTTATATTTGCTTGCATGTATTCTAGTTTTCATCTGAGAGTATGGAGGCTGTTTCCAAGGCAAGGTGCCCTTCAGTTTAAAATACAGAAGCATGGTGAATATATTAAACAGCAAAATGAGTAAGAGAGCAACTGTAACTATTGCAGCTAATGCCGCACCACCCAGCCTTGCACAGAAGGAGCTGAATCTACACAATTATTTGCAATGAATGTGCTCCAGAAGACCAATCAGCATTTTGAATGAAAGAGAACCTGGGGGAAAAATTGCTCATTGCAGATAAAATAATGAAGGCAATAATCAGTGGGATAAGGAAAAATGGATGGCAAGACCCGCTTGTTAAATATTAGCTCTTCAGACCCGTACAACAATAGAAAAGAACTGCATCCTAAATGAGATACTGTTATGTCACCTGTCATGGATGTTTAATCACGTCTGGACAACATTATTTTTTCCCACTTATCTCCTAGTGCCAATATTTTATCCCCAGTACTGTATATGGGCTTTCAGGCAACTGTCTGCATACAGTAGTTTTGGAGAAGGCTAGGTTAGGAATAAAAAAGTCTGAAATCTGTTTCTCGTACTTAATAACTGATGTGACATTTCTATATCCAGCTCTTGCACCACAGAATGGCCAAGAAAAAAATTCACCATAATTAGATCCTGTTGATGAAATGCTGCAGACAAAAGGTCTCTATGCGTGGGGATGAAATGGGCTTGCCTCAGATATTTATATGCCACTTATTTAATGAGACATTGATTGATAACTTACCAATCTCTGCACTGCTTTTTGTAGTGCAAATACACCAGTATTTTCAGATATATAAACAAATAAAAGACAAATAGAAGAGGCAATGATCAATCCAAGCAGATGTGTGTTTTAATGAAGAATTACAAATAGGTAAGTGATTCCAGACAATACTCAAAAGGCAAAGGTTTAGATCAAACTATCTGAATAAATGGTGACTTGAAAGAGTTCAACACAAAGCATAGGGATGTCCCAGGAGGGTGTATGTGTTTTACCTGTCGATTCATACAATTGTCTGTTAGATCAAATCAAATATTTCACTCATAGAATCCATGCAGTGACAGAGCACAGACAGGCAGTTTTTGATGTGTCAGCATGTCAGTGGTGAGACACCAGACACATGATGTTGCACTCGTGATGAGCTTTGCTTCATGTGCTTTGCTTCTTACGCAGCAGTGAAATAGTAGCAGAACTGCTCGGCTATGCTACCCAGCTAATACAATTACCAGCATTGAACCAATCCAGTCTATGAGCAAGATGAGTGCAAAACCAAAGATACTAATCGCAATGATACCTCAATTGTGTGTAACACTTTTCCTCCCCAAAGCACTTAATAAAGCAAGAGCAGGGACTGTTTCATGCACCGTTTAAAGGAACATGATTGCTTAACAGCACATGGCAATGCTGCCCGAGAGCTTTGGATCAGAAAAGAAGACTAGCCCACCTAATTGAAAGTGTAAGGCAGTCAAACAGGCAGTAATCTTTCAATATGCAATGCAAAGAGGATTTCTATCCTTACTCTCTCATGAAAAGTGCAGTTTAATGCTTTGTGAACACTGGTTACTGTGACTTGACTTTTACATCTTTGCTGATGGCAAGCCCAGAAAGTCAAACATGTGAACTCCATGATGGAGAGGATGCTTAATCTTATTTTAGAGGAAAAAAGAGTAATGCTTACTGAATTAGCTATATCACTTCTTCTAGCAATTTAGAAGTCTTATGGACTCTGAGTTTTTAGTTATGAGATGTGACATAATAACAGCTTCAAGTGAGGCAGCTGCTCCTTATAATCAGATTGAATCTGATCATTAATCTAAAATGCCTAGCTATATTTACTGCTTCTTTTAATAAAAATATGGATTTCATACATATTCCATCTAGATATGTTCACGAGCTGCCGGAACACACAAAACCAGACATCTTTCATTTTCATCAAATGCTATGTTATGTTGTGACACTTTAACTCTGCAATTAAGCTCTTTTAGTTTCCTAGAAAGAAAATCCATCATAAGCTATGTATCATCATTTCAACACTTTACTTCCTGTCCTTTAACATAATTCTTACTCTAGCAATCTGCATTTCAAAAAGGCATGTTTAGCCACATGCAGCCTCCAACTTCAGAAGCTGTCTAGAGAATTAAAATGCTTAGGAGGGGAGATGTGACATTTGGGTTGTGCCTTTCTCTTACAGAAGCTGGAAGAAACTTAAAGACACAAGAAGCGAGATTGGTAAGAGATAAATGAAAACATGAATTTGTGTTATTGAAATGTTTGAATATTTTCCTGGACTTTGTCCTGTACAATTAAACAAGGTATTTAAACACATGCCTAAATTAAAATCTCTCTCGCTTAGCCTCATTTCCTCTCACAGAGTTTATTTCTACAATCTTGCCTGTGCACACTTCCTTTCGTTCTCTTCCTCACCGTTCCTTTTCCTTTCAGAAGCCTTGTTTCAAAAAAAGTTACAGTGTGCTCACTCAACCTGTAATTCAGTTCCTGAAGCACAGTGGAAACTTTTAAATTGCTTTCATAGAGTAAAGTCTGATTAAGTGCTGTGACATCACTCTAGTATTAATGTTAAAACCCAAATTAAATCTTTGGTAGTTTTGGCTTTGTGTGTGTGTGTGTGTTTTCTTTCAGCAGCTAATGACAAGGTTTGGAATATCTGAAACATGCCGCCCTTTCTCCACCCCAGTCACATCCCAAATAAACAACCCACCCATAAGTGCTTATCCTGCATTGGATCCAGTTTTGCTATGACAATACCCAAATTTGGTACCTCTTGTATGCTATTACTGATATGATTATCCAGGTACTGCTGGACTTACAAGATTTGACTCGCTCCAAAATCTCCAGTACTCCTTTTCATTTTTTTTGGTGAAGTTCATCTGTTTCTCACATAGCTTCCCCTTACCCACCTGTGCAATACAGCCACCCTCCATGGAGCTGTCTGTAACTTCTGTCGGCTTCTCACATTGCTATCTGTCATATCCAGCAATTTCTCATGTCACATCCAGCAGTTTTCCACATCCTATTCAGTCAGCTAAACCTCAGTTCAGTCAGCACCTGGTCACCTCCCTGCAGCCCTAACACTTTCCTTGCAAGAACTGTAACAGCCAAAGATCTGTCTTCTGAATTCCTGTTACCTCTGTCACTATGCAGGGGGCTCGGTGAAACTGTCTTTTTTTGCATTCAGCTGCCTAGTGCTTTTATCATGAAGTTTTGTCACAGTGATATTTTATTTAAAAAAAAAAAAAGTCTTGTTTTGGTAGATAAACCATCCTAATCTGTTAACAAAAAAACAAACTCACTTGCAATGCTGATTTCCCTACTGTATGGACAACTTGATTTAAAATCTAATAAAACAGAATGCCTTTCAATTCTTGTTCCCTGTTGCATAGCAATTTTCAGTTATTCATTTTCACTTCTGGATGCTGTATTATTTTTGCCTTCAAGCCTCATGTTGGTAAGATGAGGAAAAGGAGAGGGGTTCAATTTGGTTTCATCATCATTTCAGTTTTCTCTGATTCTGGGTTTACTCACAATGGAGCAGTCCACTGCACAAATGCAACAGCTTTTTAACCACCAAACTCCTTCTGCTTATACCTAATATCACATACAATATGCAAACTTTGCTGTTAATTTACCAGGTTCTTGCAGAAAAATGCAGGCTGTGCTAGCCGTACTGGATATGTTCCACCTTGCACTGACTCACTGCTTGCCCCAACCTGCACCGAGCACTGCCACCAGATTCCTTTACCCCAGCCTTGCTCCAAATGGCACTCTCACCCCAGCTTTCTTGTCCTCGCTGTTCTTGGTTTTTTTCCAGTCCTTCCATCTACAAAACCTCCTCCCAAAATCCAGGCATAGCACAAATGGCTGAAGGCAAGTGGCACAGCACGGCTCACAGAGTAAACACTCCTGCTCAGGTGTAGCTGTAGAGATCGGGGACTGAGAAATTATCCTTCACTTTTTCAACTCTTTTCTTTGATCATATATCAGATCTGAATACATCATATTCTTATAGCTCAGTACAGGCTGATGGCTTGGTTCTTTTCTCTGCAAAGCAGGTCCTTGGTAGTAAGAGGTGGAAATATTAACAGAAAACCTAGAGACAAGCAAGTAGATCGCACCACATCACTAGTGGGGATGTGGAAAAAATTGGCAAAGGAAAATGACATAGCTTAGTAAATACGTTATTTTACCAGTGGTGATCACAGCTACAAAATCACCTAGTAAATGGGGAAAAAAAAAGGGGGCAAGTCAGGGGGGGAAGAGGGAAAATGAGATGTAAGTAAGTGACAGTGTCGATTCTGTGTACACATGCTGAGGTAGTGAACAGCTCCCATCACCTACTGCAAGCTATCATAGAGCATTTGATATTCTGCTCTAAGTATTTTTTTTGTCAGCAGCTGACCAGTCACCGTGAAAATTCTCAATTTTATACCAAGTATTTTTATCAGTTCAATATTATCATACATTCCTTCTGAGCTTAACAGCATCAGCAAAATAAAGAATGCAAATAACGTTCCTGATCTAGCAACAGCAGCAGCCAGATAGATCACTGTCTCTTTCCATTTAAACTTAATATTTATGTGTTGAATTTTAAATATAATTTTCCTATCACTTTTCAATAAATTCATTTCTTTTTCTTACCCAAAATGTCTTCAGCTGTGACTGCACAATGTTGGTGCTATAGGCACTGTCTTATTTCCAGCCACAGATAATTTATTTAAGAATGGCCCAATCATGTCATGCAAACTTCAGCTGGACAAAGAAGTCAACATTTTGTTGAGACATAATAATGTTGACACTAATCTGTTTGCCAGCTGACCTCTCTTTATCATTGTGTACCAGTTAAAACCTAAACTGAAAGAGTACATCTGGGGAAGAGCTTGAAAAAACAACTCAGAACCCCAGACCCTGCAGTACACTAAAATCAGCAATAAGATTTAGGTGAAAATTTTAGCATTGCCTTGGTGCAATTGCAGAGAGCAGGGTCTACAAATAATGTGATCCAGATTCTTACCAATATCCCATCCATTCTACTGATCTTACACCCACAGGGATTTTCTGGAGAATTTAAATCCCGGCCTTCATGAAGCATGAGCACTGAAGTGGTCTGTAAGCCGCCAGCAAGTACGTGTCCAGCTTACATGCATGACAACTGGATGTTCTACTTGAGATGGTTCCTCTCTTTTCCATTTGTTTGTTCCTCCTTTGCTATCTGTATATTGCTTATTACAGTACTGGTATTAAGATCAGAATGACTGTAGCTTCTCCTGTCACAGTTTTTTTTCCCATTTAATTTCAAGTAATTAAAATAAAGCAGCAAGGCTCAGGAAAAAAACACCATTCAAAAATTGTACCTACCCTGGAAGACTCTTTTGCTGTTGTTCTGTCCCTAGGAAACTGGAAGAAGGCAGCAAAGTTATCCAGGAGGGCATTGCCAATAGAGCCAGAGTCCATCATTGTGGTCATGGGAGCTGGGAGGAGAAGAAGGAGTGTATCTTGGCAGGCGGTGTGGGCGCAGTCCTTGACGTCTGGCAGAAGAAACAGAATTCGTTAAATGATGACTGAGCCAGGCTGAAATGTAAAGGTTACAATACGGTGACTCTTAGCACACGGAGGGCATGTTTCCTTTGCAGTCAAAGGTGTGATTAAGGCATTAATAGCAATAATAACCATTGTACTATTTCTGAGGGTTCCACAAAGGATGATGCAGGAAAACTCACTCATTTTTGCTTCCTCTGCCAGAAAATTTTCAGGGCTCTGGGCATCAAAAGGGATGGGAAGTTATTGAGTGAAGTCATCTCTGGCAAGAGTGAAAGCATGCTGGCACATTGCAGGCTTGCAGGAGACTCTGTGAACTTCCTTAGGTAACAAGTCAATGGTGAAGCCACTGCCACCTAGTTTTCACTCCTGTGGTACCTGAAGTACCTGCAAGATGGAGCTAACTCCAAAAAGCCTACTGATGCAATCACTTGTCTCCACTGGCAAGCATAACCTTGTCTTCCTAAGGAAAGAGACGGTCATGTTCTCAGCTGATATAAATTGACATAAATGCATGCTATTACAGCAATTTATATCAGCCTTGATGTTGCTCCAGGTCTCCCATGTATTTGATTGTACAATCATACTCTTCTATGGTGCAGGCTGCAACTGAATCTGTGGCTCCTTCAAATTAATCCATAAAAAAAAGGTTATTTGAGATGAATTTGTGGAGTGGTATTTAGGTGTGATCCTGGAACCTGAGGCAAAGCTGAGCACTGGCTTTGGTGGAAGTTCTTGCTAGAATGGAGGTCAAAGCTACTGTCTTTTTATGTTGAATTTAAACCAACATTTTGAAATTGTTAAGTCTTTGAATACCAGGCACAATAATAAATATGTGGTTTGAATAAGTTTAAAGAGATTATTTCCATGAAACCTAATAAAATCCTACATGGTTTACAAAACAAAACCCAGGTTAGTTGGAGGCAGGAAAATTCATTCTGATTACATTTCCAAGAGATTAAGTTCAGCAGGATTAAAATTACTACTACACTGGAATCATACAAATGGAATTTTTCTGGCTTTGCAACAAAGTTGCCTTATCTTTATTTAACTTCACTGTTTTATCAGCTGTGTCCTGTTTTCTGCTTCATTGACAACTCTGTTCACACCTAATCGGATAACATTAAATTCTGGATTGGAGGTTCATCCAACAAAAGCTTACATGTGAGGGACTCTGTGTGCTTTACATTGGTAAGATTTTTTCAGCATTCACGTGCCATTTTATAGTTAGAAGAAATTTTACAATTTTACTTTTCTTTTAAAAAATCTCCCTCAGTATTGTCAGCTATGTACAGCATCTGAGAGTGTTTTTTGAAATAGTGAAATTCAAGCTGCTGAGTTTATTATATGTTCCACCAAAAAGATACATGTCTAAAATGACTAGAAGAGGTTTCAAAAGGGCAGTAGGTCACATTTAGAAATCAAAGATTTGATAGACACCGCAAAAGTGGAATTTAGTCTAATCTTGCACATTTAGAGACTTCTAAACTGGATATAAATCTTTCCAGATACTTGTCCCATAAAATGCATCCCCATGGAATGTCACTGAATTGCACACACTTGAGTAATTTCTTTAATTAGTCACATGGGAAGAAGTTTATTTCCAAAAATGAGTGCTTTCTTTTCCAGCTATACAAAGGAAGCCACAAATATTTACGTGCTTTTTATTTGCTTTTTCACTGAGGATATTCTTTAAATTTCACCACAGCTTTTACTACTGTAAACTTCTAGAGCTGCTTGATTGTCTCATACACCTTACAGCATTTCAAAGCCCAGTGTCACCAGGAGTGCAGGACAGTGAAATATGGTTACAAAGTCCATGTTCCATACCCAGCACACATGGCTTGAGGAAATCTGGAGCAAGTGAAAAACATAATGGCTTGATCTAAAACCTAATGAAATCAATGGAAAAAAAAAAATCATTAACTAGGGAGCTCCTGGGTAGATGTTAGAATCTCACTCTGTTTTCCCTGAGATAGCCCTCATCAGAATTTCTCTCTCTCTCTTCCACCCTCATATCTCATTGCCAGCAGTCTGCAAAGATTGTTCTCCATTAACTTTGACTGTCTTAACATAAACCATCTACCCCAACTTGGCCGCTGAGGAGTGTCTCCTATATAGAAAGAGAGAAGGAGATCCTATTCTAAAAGAAATGCCTAAGATCATTGGGAAAAAAATCTTTCTGGATGTATGTCCCTCTTTTGGTAAGTTCGTTAGACTAGACACTGAACTTTCCAATAGCTATTTAGGTAAGAGTAGTTCACCCAGGCTAGACTATTCCCTACGGGAAGAAAAATTGATTATTTTAGCTGTCAGAGGAGAGCAGAAAAATAGAATCAAAATGTAACAAAATTTGGGTGGAAAAGGAAGAAAATATAGCCGTCTCCCTGAGAAAGGAGAATCTCCCACAATAAGACACCCTTGCATCTCCCACGGAGGTTCCCTAACAGCAGGTTCAAAGCGCCATGCAGTCAGCAGGAGCTGTAAGGTGAGCTCTGCTGCTCAGCTCTGGATGGAGGCAGTGGATGCCTGCCTCCTCTTAAATACAGAGTTGTGGGTTTCCTTAAGTAAATATATTTGAAATAGAACTCATACATTTGGAAATGGTTTTCCTTCCCCCAGACTACTTCTAAGAGCCCATGAATTGAGGTTTGATATAATAAAACATAAACCTGGTTGCTACATAATTAACTCAAAATTTAACGAGCAATAAAAGTACAATTATGCTCTTGTAATGCATTAAGCTTATACTCCTGCTTAATCCATTTAAAAGGGCTCTCTAGGTGTTCACTTGACAAATAACAAAATAAGGCAAGTCAGAAATTATGCTTATTAAAAGTAAATGTGTATCTTTAGCAATTGATATCTAACACCATAGGACAAACTTGCCAAACTTAATTAAATGAATAAATGCGATTATGCACTTAATATCTCCTTAATTACAAGGCTAAATTATCTTTTACATACCGCACTGTCAGCTCGACGGTTGCCTGTTACCTCACAAAAACAGCAGCAGTGAGCACCGAGCTCTCAGCTGTGCTGGGCTGCTGGCTCAGCTGGAATTCTCTACACTGTAACACACAGTCCTGTGTCACAAACTTAAATTTCACACACGATTACTACTTTCTTAACCAGCTACCAGTCCTATTATGGTAGCATGCAATTTTTTTGTTGAAATTCGACTACATAATGGAGGAGAAAATAAATAATAGTTTCATTTCGATACTGTAGACTATGTCATGAGGTCTATCAGCTTGTGGAATTATTTGGGTTTTGTACTGTATTTTCACATAGTGGAGGACTACAAGAATTTTTACTGATGGATGCTGAGCAGTTCTGTCCAGCTCCATCTACCAGTATATCTGGGTGGTGTTACAAGTGTCCTTTCAGCAGGAAGACATATTTCAGCTCTAGATCCTTCTCTTTAAGGCCACCATGACCTACATGTCCCTTGATAGTCCCAAGCTCCAGCTGCTTCACAGCAGGACTACAGGACAGGCAAGATCTCTCTCCAAAATGCCAGAGATTTTACAGCCAGTAAGGCTCTAGACAAATCTCATCGAGGGCCAAGGTGTGGGCTGGCATGAGAGACGGTGCTCTAGAGACTGTGACTCATCATGTGAGACCCTACAGAAATGCACAGGACTGAACAGATACAGAAGAGTTTCTCCTCCTTTTCTGAAAGGGGAAATGAAATATTGCAAAATTACATCTTTTGCCACAGACACATTAGAAGCCAACAGCAGACCCAAAACCCAAACTCAATTCATGTAAATCTTAGTTCACTCCTTTACCTCTAAAACAAATACCAAAGGAAACATCTCACCTGTTGTAAGCATATCAGCTAGCTCGAAAGAAGACTTCACCTTAGATAAGTGTTTAATTCACAATTTTCAATGTTTTACTTTTGTTTTTATCACATCCCAATCATAAGCTACAAATAGCCCGTAATATTCACAGGATTTTTATAAAATGCATTTCCAGATTGCTAGAACTGAGTCCCGCCTCCCCCACCCCCCCACCTCACCCCGCCCCAATAAAACACACTTGATGGGAATTTACCAGTGGTGTTCACTTTCTAAGTAACTAGATCAGATTCCTTTATTTTAATGATTATTGTGCTTCTCCATTCCAGCAATATCAGTCTCTTTTAGCCAAATCAAATGTTGAAGTCTAAATGAAGTGTTTCAACCTTCTTTAAAAAAACTACCTCAAGGAAGCATTTTGATATTTCCAAAATGAATTTTTTAAGAAATGTCATTTTTTTGTGCGAAATTTTGCAATTTTCATTCCTTGATTTAGGACAAAAGAAATGTCAAAATATTGCTGTTTCTCCCATAAAAGCAATTCCAAATTTTGACCAGCCCTATAAATTAGACTAGCCCTCAACTCCATTTTGAATGCACAATAGGTAAATGGCACTGAGAATTCGAAATACGCTCTTAAGGAAAACTCTGCAACATTTTGCTCTCATCATCATTGTGACTCATGGTATAATGAGGACAGCTCTGAACTTTTAAAACCCATTCAGAAAAACTGTTGTGTTTAAAAAAAAACCCATCATTTCTTCTGAAATCTGATTATTATCCGTTATTGGTTGTACAGGTTGGCAGTGACGAGGTAGCTGATAGAAGTGTAAAGACAATCAAAAGGGATTTTAGAGAACTGGGGCAGTTACTTGAGGGATCAGGAGCACAGGTGGTGTTCTCCTCCATCCCGTCAGTAGCTGGGAGGCACACAGAAAGGAACAGGAAGACCCACCTCATCAACACATGGCTCAGAGGCTGGTGCCAGAGGTGGAATTTTGGGTTTTTCAACCATGGGGAAGTTTACATGGCACCAGGCCTGCTGGAGGCAGATGGGGTTCACCTGTCGCCAAAGGGGAAAAGGATTATGGCTCAGGAGTTAGCAGGCCTCACTGAGAGAGCTTTAAACTAGACTTGAAGGGGGAAGGGGATAAAACCAGACCTGCTAGGGATGAGCCCAGGGGTGGCACGCCTGTGTTGGAGAAGAGATCGATAGCCCAACTCAAGTGCATTTACACCAATGCACGCAGCTTGGGCAATAAGCAGGAGGAGCTGGAAGCCATTGCGCGGCAGGGAAACTATGATGTTGTTGCCATTACAGAAACATGGTGGGATGACTCGCACAACTGGAGTGCTGCAATGGATGGCTACAAGCTCTTTAGAAGGGACAGACAAGGAAGGCGAGGTGGCGGGGTAACCTTGTACGTCAGAGAGTGTTTTGACTGTCTTGAGCTCAACAAAGGTAACGACAAGGTTGAGTGCTTATGGGTAAAGATCAGGGTGAAGGCCAACAAGGGAGATATCCTGATGGGAGTCTGTTATAGACCACCCAACCAGGATGAGGAAGCAGATGAAGTTTTTTACAAGCGGCTGGCTGAAGTCTCAGAGTCTCTAACCCTTGTTCTTGTGGGAGACTTCAACTTACCAGATATCTGCTGGAAATACAACACGGCAGAGAGAAAGCAGTCTAGGAGGTTCCTGGAGTGCGTGGAGGATAACTTCCTGACGCAGCTGGTAAGCGAGCCAACCAGGGGAGGTGCCCCGCTGGACCTGCTGTTCACGAACAGAGAAGGCCTGGTGGGTGATGTGGTGGTCGGAGGCTGTCTTGGGCACAGCGACCATGAAATGGTAGAGTTTTCGATTCGTGGAGAAGTAAGGAGGGGGGCCAGCAAAACCACAACCCTAAATTTCAGAAGGGCAGACTTTGGCCTGTTTAGCAGCTTGGTTAACAGAGTCCCTTGGGAGGCAGTCCTGAGGGGCAGAGGAGTCCAGGAAGGCTGGATATTATTCAAGAGGGAAGTCTTAAAGGCACAGGAGCAGGCTGTCCCCATGTGCCGCAAGTCGAGCAGGTCGGGGAGAAGACCGGCCTGGCTGAACAGAGAGCTCTGTCTGGAGCTCAGGAAGAAAAGGAGAACCTACCACCTTTGGAAGAAGGGGCAGGTGACTCAGGGGGATTACAAGGATGTGGTGAGGTTATGCAGGGAAAAGATTAGAAAGGCGAAGGCCCAGCTAGAACTTAAACTGGCCACTGCTGTCAAGGACAACAAAAAATGTTTCTACAAGTATATCAGCGACAAAAGGAGGGCTAAGGAGAATCTCCCTCCTTTGTTGGATGCAGAGGGAAACTTGGCCACGAAGGATGAGGAGAAGGCTGAGGTACTTAATGCCTTCTTTGCCTCAGTTTTTAGTAGTCAGACTGGTCATCCTCAAGGTTTTCATGCCCCTGAGCTGGGAGATGGAGATAGGACACAGAATGTAGTCCCAGCTGTCGAAGAGGTGGCAGTCACCAATCTGCTCCTCCACCTGGATGCCCACAAGTCTATGGGGCCAGACGGGATCCACCCGAGGATACTGAGGGAGCTGGCGGAGGAGCTTGCCAAGCCACTCTTCATCATTTATCAGCAGTCCTGGTCAACCGGGGAGGTCCCAGATGACTGGAAGCTAGCAAAGTGACACCCCTCTACAAGAAGGGCCAGAAGGAGGATCCGGGGAACTATAGGCCTGTCAGCCTGACCTCGGTGCCAGGGAAGGTCATGGAGCAGATCATCCTGAGTGCCATTATGCGGCATGTGCGGGACAACTGGGGGATCAGGCTCAGCCAGCATGGGTTTATGAAAGGCAGGTCCTGCTTCACTAACCTGGTCTCCTTCTATGACAAGGTGACCCGCTTAGTGGATGAGGGGAAAGCTGTGGATGTTGTCTACCTGGACTTCAGTAAGGCCTTTGACACCGTCTCCCACAGCATTCTCCTGCAGAAGCTGGCTGCTCACGGCTTGGACAAGTGCACTCTGCGCTGGGTTAAAAACTGGCTGTACAGCTGAGCCCAGAGAGTTGTGGTGAATGGAGCCAAATCCAGTTGGCAACCGGTCACGAGTGGTGTTCCCCAGGGCTCAGTGTTGGGGCCGGTCCTGTTCAATATCTTTGTCGATGATCTGGATGAGGGGATCGAGTGCTCCCTCAGTAAGTTTGCAGATGACACCAAGTTGGGTTGAAATGTCGATCTGCTGGAGGGTAGGAAGGCCCTGCAGAGGGACCTGGACAGGCTGGATTGTTGGGCCGGGGCCAACTGTATGAGGTTCAACAAGGCCAAGTGCCGGGTCCTGCACTTGGGTCACAACAACCCCAGGCAACACTACAGGCTTGGGGAGGAGTGGCTGGAAAGCAGCCTGGCTGAAAAGGACCTGGGGGTGATGGTTGACAGCTGCCTAAACATGAGCCAGCAGTGTGCCCAGGTGGCCAAGAGGGCCAATGGCATCCTGGCTTGTATCAGGAATAGCGTGGCCATCAGGACCAGAGAGGTGGTAGTGCCCCTGTATTCGGCACTGGTGAGGCCGCACCTCGAATACCGTGTTCGGTTTTGGGCCCCTCAATTCAAGAAGGACATCAAGGTACTAGACCGTGTCCAGAGAAGGGCAACAAGGTTGGTGAAGGGTCTGGAGAATAAGTCTTCTGAGGAGTGGCTGAAGGAGCTGGGGTTGTTTAGTTTGGAGAAGAGGAGGCTGAGGGGAGACCTTATTGCTCTCTACAACTACCTGAAAGGAGGTTGTAGAGAGGTGGGGGTTGGTCTCTTCACCCCAGTAACAAGTGATAGGACAAGAGGAAATGGCCTCAAGCTGCACCAGGGTAAGTTTAGGTTAGATATTAGGAAAAACTTCTTTACTGAAAGAATAGTCAGGCACTGGAACAGGCTGCCCAGGGAAGTGGTTGAGTCCCCATCCCTGGAGGTATTTAAAAGACGGGTAGATGTGGTGCTTGAGGACATGGTTTAGTGGCGGACTTGGCGGTGGTAGGTTAACGGTTGGACCTGATGATCTTAAGGGTCTTTTCCAACCTTAACAATTCTATGATTCTATTCAGTATATTTTACAAGTGCTTGGGAACCACCAAAAGCCCTTCATGCCCATGTTTTAATATGAATACTGAAAATGATATGTTGTCATTTTCTCTTTTTTTCCAGGAATCTTTAGAAATTCCCTTCCTACTAAGCAGGCTGTTTTATCTTACATTAAAGGCAAAAGAATCAAAACACAAAACAGAGAAGGTTGCCCATTTATTGAACAACAGTGCTTCAGAGATTTGCAGAATAGTTAGCAGAGGCCAAAGGGATTAGCAACAAATGCAAGCTCCTTTCAGGAGATTATTTTTGAAATGTTTTATTCATTAGAGAAAAAGGAAAGTTTTCAAAGTGTCTTCTGAGTAGTATTATGAAGCAGCATTTTTAAAAACAGAAATTCATACAGTGTGCTTTCATATAGCTAAATGTTGCATTTGGATTCTAAAAGATTTCTTGTTAAAGAAGAATCCTTGAAAAACCGCCACAAAATGTCATTAAAACCTACCAAGTCTGATCACAATTTACAGTGGGCATTTTATATTGCTTTAACAGTATAGAAGGGACCTACCAGCAGCGGTAAATTACATTTGTACTTGTTTCAAGTGTTATAAATGTGATTGAGAACATTTTTAGAAATTCTGAAGTCAGGTTGAGTGTTAATACTAGTTGCATTATATTCAAAACACAGTGCGGTGTCAGTGTGTTAGGTCAATGCATCTTCACTGTTATTTAGCTACTGCACCATTGAAACAAGAAAGGTTTAGACAGTTTGTAATTCTGGACAGAATTTGGCTCCCAGAAGGAGCAGAGTAGTCAACTGAAACTAAATCCTGACTATTTAGATGATGTTCATCTCTGAAAACTCTGCTTGAGATGGTGAGAGCTTTGGCTTGGGGATCCCATTATGTGTGAAGGGAAATACATGGTGCTCAGCTTCCCTGCTATGCTTCCTCAGATATTAAATCCTCCCCACATTTAAATCCTTCTTCTGTTATTCTGTATAGTGCCCTTCAGCTGAGGTCCTTGTCATACATTTTTGTTCTACCTTTGAGTGTTGGCATGCTGTGCTCCGCAAGCAAATATCCATCCGTATGCACTGACAGAAACATGCCTACTGCACTCACACTTCAGCTGAATTCAGTGAGGTTTTACTAGGAGGAAAAGCTGGCCAAGGACCAAAACCAGGCACAGCCTTTTGGGTCTCTGACAGGTTTCTCCTGAACCCTGTGCTATGGAGGAGGATGCCCAGCAGGGAAGGATGAGGATGGCATCACGGGTGGTGCTGGGACCCTTTCCCAAACTGCCTTCAGAGCACTAGTCAGACCTCAGGGAAATACAGTCGTTGCTTCCCATCCCCATAGCTCTTACTGTCATTGCTCAGCCACCACTCCACTTTAGCTTTCTCAGCCAAGGGCTATTTGTTTTAGAGGTCTTGGCCATATAAAGGTTTTAATATGTGGCTTGGAGTGGAGAGGATTCATAGGTCCTGATAAATCTGCCCCAGAGTATACCCTCAGACATCCCTTGCCCCAAGCGCTTAAGGGCCCTCTGCTCCCGCTTGGCTCTCTCAGACACCTTGGAGATATTCCTGTCGCACACAAATATGCACTCAACAAACCAGTATATGAAAAAGAAATAAAATTTCATGTTGACAGGCACAGCATTTGCAAAGTGACCTCTTGTGAATTATATAGAGGCTGTAGAGATATCTCTGTCCTATTCCCTGCTTCCCTTCTCAGATATGTGCATTATGCTTTCTCTCTATTTAAATATGCAGAAAGGTCTTTGTGAACCCAAGAAAGTGGCTTGTGCTGCATTAGCTTTCCATATCAGGGCCACAAGATCTCAGGATCTGTCAAATACTTTTAAGAGATTTATGGAAGGTAGCTAAGAAAAGCGTACTTAAGGGGGCTTAAATTTACTTTGCAGAAATCTGTGTATCTATTGAACAATTATTAAGACTTCCACAAACTGAAGTAAAGCTGATGTTCTCTAGTGTGCTAGCTATGGATATTACTTGTGATTTGGGAGTAGAAAGATGTTCAGGAGATGACTGGGGTCTCAAGATGCATGAGTTTAATTCTAACCTCATCCGCAAGTGAGGTAACCTATTGCCTCAGTTTACCATTCAAAAAATGAAAATTGTACATTTCTTCCCCAAAATGGCATTCGGAAGATAATTTCACCAATGTTATGAAATGCTCATGTATTAGTTTAATGAAAATCCTAGAATATAAACATATCCCCAAGCTATCGTTAAAACTAAACAAAAAAAAATTCTTAGGAAAAAGTTACCCTACTTGGAAATGATCAGTGATTTCATTTTTTACACGTGACCCATTTATTCAAGACAGAGGAATCCTCTATTGAAACAAAATATATCAGGTGAAATTTTAATCAAGCTGTCAGGCTTCATTCTAATTCTCAGGCAGTCTACATGGAAGAGAGAAAAGGAGAGGAAACATTAAAACTGATTCTCATAAAGAGATGGAGAGACAGAGAGCAACAAGCTGTGCTGATATATTAATTATCTATTTATAATATGTAATCTTTTCAACTTCTGTCATGTTAAAATCAACAAAGAATTTAGCTGAAGACAGCCATAAAATGAACTGATTACAGCTTGCATACAACAGTGATGAAAGAGCAAATACACACAGCTATGCAAATGTGAAATATAACATGACAGAAAGCACAGCCACGGTGATAACAGCAGGTAATTGCTGGGCTCTGTAGCTCTCCCGCCAAACCGACTCTGTGATATTTCCTTTGTTCTGTAACTGGCACATTTTTGGCACACGGGAGGGAGGGGGAGGAAGCAAGCTGAGGCTGAACTCCTTGTGAAAGCTGCTGCAAATGTGCAGAGTGCCAGAGCAATGGGAGGGCAGGGTTACACAGAGCTGAGTCTTCAAGGTACCACCATGTCCAGCAACTGGGAGGAATCATGTCCAATAACCGTACGCAGCCAAAGGTTAAAAGCTGATATTTTCCCTTTAATTCCACCACAAACTCTCCATGAAGGCAACATGTCGAAGGCCTGATCCAGCCCACTGGAGTTAATGGCAAGATCCCTTACCCCCATGAAACGGCTCCGGGTCAGGACCTAGTCTGAAAGCTCACTGGGTAGCAAATAAGACAGAGCATTTCATGCATATATTTGCATGCATAGCAACTTAATGGTGCTTCTCATGTAACTAGAAACAAGTCTGAGCTATGAAGTGAAAAGTCAGATTTTGTGGAGTCGGCATGTTGTATCTGGGAACTGTACTGTTAATCACGGTCACGTCATGATGAGCACAGCTTGAAGCACATCTCTAGCTGCCTTCTTCCTCTTCTGTTGATACACGCCAGAATTAAAAGTAGCCATTGCACTGGGGTAAGACACTTAAAAGTTTTCTAGTTCTGATTCCTACTATTTTTGGTTGCATTTTTGTAAGAATTTGGGTGGGTTTGTGCAGGCTTGTGTGCGGGGATCCAGACAGACATAAGCCCAGATGGCATCAAATATACCCTACCCAGAGGCAGGCTATACTAGCGTGGACTCGGAATCAACCTGATGCAAGCAACCGATTTTCTGTACTGGAGCTGGGTGAGGCAGAGTGGGCTGACTGGGAGCATCTACTTCAATATGCATCTGTGCAAAACTCCATGTGAACCCTACTCCCATTTTCAGGTCTGACTTTGGCAGTTGCATATCAGCAGTTTCATGAAAGTCCACAGTAGACCTAGGGCAGTAGTGCTAGCCACTTTGGAAAACAAAGTGCCTGAATCCACAGGACAAGCTTCAAAAGTATTACCTCTCTCTCTGTTTTGTGCTTTTTCTCAAGCACTACAACCACACCTTTAACAGAGCTTTGCTATTATTTCATGCAACAGGAGCTAAAAACTGGCCTTCCCGTGCAAGGCTAGGGTCTTGTCAGCGATATATCACCTTCCCTCACCATCCCCTCTTACTCACTTCATGCCATAGGACCTGGTCCCAGATCCACGCTCCCCATTTGTCATGCAGTTCCCTTCCCAAGAGACAGTCCTTCGGAGTGACTTTGCTGCAGGCATGAGTGACTACCAAACACAACAATATGGGCTGGAGCCTAGGGCAGAGCCCAGAAGAGTCCATCTCCATCATTTCTAAAGGGAAAACATTTAAAGTTCTGCTGTACAAACAGTATGTGGAGTTGCAACACATCCCTGTTTGCACCAGACCTAACTTCTGTCTTTGATTAGTCACCAGATCCCCTTACGCTTCTGTGTTCAGTATTAAGCAACTACACAACATGGGAATTGACAGGAGTATAATGAAATACTGGTTTGATACCACAACACAGTCGATCCCTAACTTAGCCCTGTTTAATTAAAATTTGTTACTGCGACAGTAACCTCATTGTGTAGAGCTAGACCCAGCATAAATTATCAGTGATTTGCCACTTTGATAAATAAACATTAAATGTGTGTCAGGGCCTCTTGCTATCAAGCATGAAGTAATTCCTGCAATAAAAAAGTAAAAATCTTTTAATTATAAAATTCATTAGAATCTATCTAAAATAAAATGCTTTGCATTTCTAATGTTAAAATGATAAAAGTACTCAATGAACCAATACTAAACAACCAGAATGCAATCTCTGAAAGAGCTGACACTTGAAAAAGAACAGTTTAATTTACAAAACAAATAATGCACTTAATAGAAAGAAGATCAGGTTGCAAACCATAGGCTCATAACTGTGTTTCCAACTCCTCAAAAAGTTCACTGTTCTTCAGTGCTCGAGTCTTGATTTATTTATTGTGAGGTGTCTATTATACAATGTAGGCATGAGACTGTTCCATATTTTGTTCAGTATTCACATTTTGGTGTATATTTGTAAGATTTCAGGTTTAGCTCAGGGATTGCTTATCTTTTGCCTCTTCCATTTTCCAGTGGCTCCAGTGTAGCCAGATACTCCCGCATATGCTAAGCTTTTAGAACATAAGCTAACCCACTGCAGTCAATGGGGATAGCTTCATGCTCAAAGCTGAGGTTCACCCAAAGCAATTACTCACAGGTTAAACTCTATGTGGCCAAAAGAAGCCAGTTAACTTCAGTAGAACTCAGTCCTTTTCCAGCACAAAGCTGAGCATGTACCCCGTGCTTTGGCAGATGGGAAATCTTAGGGGTTTGTTCAGCATGGGGAGGTTGTTCGTTTGGGGCATGAATGGTACTCTTGCAGATTTGGGGAATAAATTTTCCAAAATTAAAGGGTAAATTGTTCCTTTTTTAATATTCAGAAATCTCTGGAATTTTTTTGAAAAGTAGCTTTGAGACAAAAAGTTCTGTAGAACAAGGGTAGAGGTTCTGTTTCTTTGGGACTGTCCTGAATAAAAGCAGGAGCTGTGTGCTTCTGCTGCTATACCTTGCACCCCATCTGCCAAAATCCTTGTTATGTCTATATCTGATCTTTCACTTGATCAGACACTGTCACTCTGACATCAAGCATTTCCAAAAAGGCCAAATCCAGACTGTCTTTGATTTCAGTGGCAGATATATTCTTAAGATTATACCAAAAGGGAAGAAAATAGCCTTTGGCAGAGAAATCAGATCTGTAAATTAAATAGTTGGTATTTCCCAGAAACAGAAGGCATAGAATTTCAAGTCTGTTAGAGAAGGGATTTGAGCTGAGGTCTTGCACATCTCACGTAGATGCAGTAATCTCTGCGCTACAGACAAGTGATGGATGATGCAGGAATTAGTTTTAGGTGATCCTTCTTCATGCCAAAGTGCATTTCTGGATCTTAGAAATCTTTTGTACACTTTACTTAAGCAGATATATTTTTGAAAAAATTTTTGGTAAATAAACACTCTTTGCCAAAAAAACTTTTGTGTCATAACGTTCCCAGCAAATTTTAGTGAGAGCTAAGAGTTCTGGATCTTAAGAATTCCTACAGTTATCTTTTTGCAAATGTTGACAGCACATCAATATATTGCCTGGATTTGGTAGTATGTAAATATGTACATAACACCTTGTTTGTTTCTTTGGTTTCTTTTTTCTAAATAAATTCCAACATCCACGTTCCTGACACTGGAAAGGCAGTCCAAGGAATTGTATGTTCCTTTGCCAGAACCAGAAGAATAAAGCAATTCCTAGTTTCCTCTATTTCTGGGGGGGGGGGGGAATCTTCCCTGAAAAGATTATTTTTTTTCCACCCAAAACCTATGTTTTCCCAGCATTTCTACTCTAGACAGATTGAAACAGGCCTCTTGTTGCTGACAGAGGCATCTGCTAGAGGGTTACACTTGGGGTCCAGAACTCAGCTGTTCTGAAATGAAAGATTATTACATCAACCCAGTGGACAACCTGTAATTGCCTTGCTTTATTTCGGCTGGAAGTTTTTATGTCACAATGCTGTCTTCCTGTTAGTTTACTATAAATAAGCCTTCATTACATGAGCATCAAATTAAGCTAATGTGAAAGAAACTAATCAATAGCTTTCTGCTTAGCTCGCTCTGGTTCAAACTCTATTCTTCTAAACCTTTTCAGACATCACAAGTCATTCTAACCAGTATCTGTTGACAACAGCCTTTTACCAAACTTGGCTGATCTGACCATTTAATTTCAAAGCAGTCACCTGTAAACTAGTCCCCACCACACAGGGAGAGGGAGCAGTATGACACGAGAGTTAATTTTGCATTAACAGATGTCCACTGACGGCACTACCCAGAGAAGGGAGACTGGAATAGTGCACATCACCACAGACTATCAGTGTGGCTGTACAGGGCTCTAAATGTCTGGGGCCAAAGTTGCTAAAGGACTCTTATGTTCAGCCTACTTCCAAATTCACGTACCTTCCTGCATGCTTCACAGGCTGTTGTTTAACTTTCTTCCTTAAGGAAGGATTTTTTCAGTGCATAGTCTGCAGATGTTTTTCGCTTTCCAAACTCCTTCCATGTGTAGGTTTTTGGTTTTTCTCAATATTGACATTTCCATGCTTTCAGGGCTGGTAATACAAGATATGCAATGTGGGATCAGATGAATTGCCAGTCTTATCAGCACCCTGTCTCTTGAAGGAATGAGGTGCACTGGGCAGAAACTCAATAATCTACTCAGAGAAGAAGGGCTGGGTGTTTTGTTCTTTGAGGTGGAAAGGAGGAGAGCAGTAAATCCTAGTCTCCTCCTTACAGTGTTTGCAAATTTGATTCACATGTATTATACTGATTTTTATCTAATGTAACTTTTTGTTTTTATATAAACATATATCTTTTCTGATTTTTTTTTAATTTGACTTTTAACAAAATGAAACAGAGAAGGGGCACAAACAGATGTGTCCTTGCAGATCTGAAACCTATTTAAGCTAATCTGACTGACTTTACACTGTTAACAAGGCTCAGCTGTGAAGGCAACATCAAGTAAACAGAAAGCTGTAACATCTTGAATCACTGTCCAGTGTGAAAGTGTTTGCACCATGGTGAACCGAGCATCTACCACATGAACTCTTTACGTTCATCCACTTCTTCATCCAATGTGAGTATACTAACCCCAAAGGCTTTTCCCAGCCTTTAGTGCTCTTCGATTTTCAGATTTATTTAAAAGCTACTTCTATAAATAAACTTTTTGCTTCTCATTTTTCATAAAAATGAAAATAATAACAGACCTTTGAGGAATGAGTAAATTGTTATTATATATAAGTGGAAAACAAGTAGGTTGTTTTAATAACTGCTTATAGACAGGAGACTGCCTAAGTACACAATGAGAAATGGTATGAAAGATAACAGGATTGTTTGATTGCAAGTGACTTCAAAGATGACATCCAAAGAAGAGAGACAGTTCATCAACCTACATGATAACCAGATCATACCTTCATTCCTTCATTGTCAAGTGCTTATCAGCCTATTAAATCACCATGGGAAAGATAGAAATTGCAAAGTTACCATGAAACTTCACAATATTTTTGATCATTTTTCCTAAATTAGGGAATTAACATTTTATGGAATTCCAGTATATATGACTTCCACTTCTTCTGTTAAAAGACTTAGGGTCATAGGTTGAAACCTATAAAAGTGCCTGAAACAGTACCTAGGAAAAGTAGAAACATCTAGAAAAACAGAAACATACAGAAAAGTGCCTGAAACATAGAATTCGGGGTCTGACACCAAACTCAGATTCTAGGGAAAAAAAATCTGCTCTAAATAGTCAGAAAACCCACAGGGTTACCTGAATAGTACAGTTTTCAGAAAGAAGACAAGGTTCACCTTCTGCCTCATTTACCTTCATGTATGTGTGTTGAGAGGGAGTATATAATCCCTTTTGTACACTAGGCTAATGGCTAAAGCACTCATCCAGGAAATGGAAGATGACCATTTTAAACCCTTCCACCTCATCTTCTTCCCAGAAAGATGCCACTAGCACGAGACTAGTCATGGGTAAGGGTATGATTTCTCCAGTTCAAGCGGAGCAATAGGGACAGTGTCAAGTCTGCAAGTTGTGGAAAAAGAAAATAGGCTGGCAAGAAATAGCCTTATTTTGTACTTTAGTGTTTGGGAAAAGATAAAAAAAAAACACAACAGGTTTCTCATTCACATTTCAGTTTCCCTTTCCCAGCTGAGCATCTTAATCATGAGCAGATTCCTTCTTCTTTGTTCTCAAAGCCAGGAAAGGTTTTCCAAGATAAAAGCAAGCAATCAATGGGATTAGCACCATGCTCCAAGTCACAAGCACAGGAGGATGATCTGGAGCATGCTGAAGTCAGCCCATACCCTGCGGGGTCTGCTCAGGTAGGTCTCCCCCAGCTCCCCAGGCTCACCGAGTGCAAGTCCTGAGTGATTGTCACAAGCTGCCCTGGCTTCAGCTGTGAGAGGCTAAGATAACCCAGATTTGAATGTACCCTGCAGGCACTGTTTCTCTTCATTTTGTTATTCCTTATACTTTTAAGTGTATATCATTAAGCAGCAAGTCTCCAGAGAGCTGTAGTTAGTCTTCTTATTTTTTTCTGTAAATCAAATTATCTCCTAACTGCTGTATCATGAAATTGTGCAGCACCACAAAATAGAGAGCTAGTTTGTGGCATGCATGTTTTTAAGAAAGAAAAAATACTAAGAAAGAAGTAGAGCTGTAATCATTTCCAGTCTACCTAACTAATGATGGTGTTGTCCTTTCCCAAGGGCCTTTTTCACCTGTTCTAATTCGCTGACTCTGACACTTTGCGTGCAGCCACGAACAACTGAAATCAATGGGAAATGGAAATGTCCTGACAAGGCCAAATTGACCCACCTAGGTTGTCAATGATTTCTTCGCCCTTATTAATGCTGTGTGAATCTTCCTGGGTGTACAATGGTAAATCAAACAAAAGCAGGGCAATACAGAGTGATGCAATGTCTAGCTCTGATGTGGCTAGTCTCTGGAGCAGACCCCTGGAGTTAGACACCCTGCAATACATCAGGGGAGCTAAGGACCTCAGAATGGGACCTAGACCAACCAAGACATTGACTGCAGAGCTGTCTTGCCAGTCAATAGGTGAACACTGAAGACAAGGGTGTACCTTATACCCTACTTGGGAATAATCAGCTAACCTCCCTCTTTGCACCCTACTCCAAATGTTCATTTGAAGCTACTTTCACTGCTCATTGTAGTCCTTTGATGTGCTGACATGCATGGAGGGTTTTTATGAGGATCCACAACAGAAATGGTTATCCATCACTTTTAATTTTATTCAGGTAAGACTCAAGCCCTGTGATATATAGTCATTTAGGAAGGTAGACCTTGGGTCTTCTCTTTATTGTGCCACATGGCATCTCCATATTCATGTTTTGGAAAATTTAAAACTTACTAATTTGCCTTTCAGATTTTTCCTAATTAAAAATTAATATGTTTTAAAAATCAGCTCTTTTACACTTCTCTAATTAAATTTCCACAGGATATTTTTTGGTGGGAGAATTCAATTAGGTTTTAATTTTAGTAATCAAAAAAGCACTGGTGCTTTGAGTATTTGATTTTTAATTTAAAAATTTGACATGGCATTCTAATTAAAATGTTCAACAGTTGCATTGTAGCATAAAAAGTGTATTACATCTGGTAATCAGGAGAATCCAATGACCATAAAAAATGCAAACAGTATTTCAAGAACCCTCAGGTAATAACCATATTTAGCAAACACTAAACACTTCAATTACAGCTGCCTATAGCAGCTCTGATCACTCAGAACCCATGGCAGCAAGTGGAAGAAACTCTTTACCTATCTCACCTTTAGATAAGGTTGTGCCTTGAAAAGGTCATCTAAACTCAGGTTCCAGAAATATAACCAAGCCTGCCAGAGGCAATATTGAAAAGGAAGTATTGACTCTGCTTCCCTATTCATGCAAGCTCCTTTCTCTTGCCTTTTAAGCTAACTCACATAGTATATTCTTTATAAACGATAGTCTGTAGCTTGAAAATCTAATGCATTACTGTGCTCTTTTTCTCACCTTCTTTTGCTGCTTGCCTACAGATTTGAGTCGGCAAAGAAGTAAATACCTCAGAAAGGTCCTGAGCACCCCTTTTGGGAGAAGAAGATGCACTGCTTCCATTTGCACAATTGAGCATCTGACACTCTCCCCCCCAAAATAAAACCTTCCAATTCTAATAAGAAGGCACTTTTTCAGAATTAAAACCCCTACATATAAATTTTTTAATCCCACATGATCCTGCATGAAGAGGTACACAACCTCTCACACAACTGAAAAGCAGGAGCTTGGATGTGCCAAATCCACAGAACGAAGAAGAAAAATGAATCATGTGTAGTCAAAGCAAATTAGCAATAGAAAAAAATTGCGTCAGTTTTCAACAGGTAGATCATATATATAAAACATATACCAGTACCTTACTAGTGTCCAGCACAAGCTAGGCTTGCAGTGATTGTATATAAAGCAACCCCAAGACTATTTTGGTCCCTAAGGGCTTAGTCATTGTCATAATGGATCACAATTGGCTCCATCTAGTCTACTGACCTGCCTCTGACAATGACAAATGCGACTGAAAGATTCCAATATTGTCATTGCTCCCAACAAGTGGTATGACATTTCAGAAGAATTGTATCTGTCTGTCTCAGCTTTCATATGTCCTCCATTGCTAAATAATGTAATATTCCTGTGTTAAATTTTTCCATTTGCCTGTAAATGTCAATTTCACCATGTACTCTTCATCAATCACGTGATTATTACACATTATTTTTGGAGCTCCTTTGATACATGTGACCTTGCATGGTACAGACAGCAAGGCACAAGGTCAGGTGCACCTTCATACTTAAATGTGTGTTATGTTGCAGTGGGGAAAAAAACAGGCAAAATATTTGTCAAGATGGTCCATTTTTTTTTGTATAAAGAATGGTATAATGCACTGAGAGACAAACTGTGCTTCAAACCATGACAACAGATGAATTCATAATCCAGCCTTATACCAGACCAGGATGATGTTTGAGTGATGCCTGCTGCAGGTGTGTATGGCTTTGCTGAAGATGTTGAAGAGGAAGGGAGTTAGATTGGCTCATTGGTGGTTAATAGAGGGAATTCAAAAGATAAAAAATGAAATAGAGAGGAATTAAGATGAAAACAAGAGAAAAATGAACACAGGGTGTAGTGGGACATCTTCTTTGCAGTTCTCTGCCAAAGAGTGAACACCAGAGGGGCAGGCTTGGGGAAGCTGGGGAGAAGCAGTGCTGGCAAGAAGGCAAATTCTACTTTTGTCAGATCTAAAAACTATTTGAAATGAAGAGGGGAAAGGGCTTCATGAAAGCAAATAGGCCCAAGGACTGCTAAGATATGAGACAAGAAAGACAGCAAAACAGAATAAATGGAATTTTAATTAAAATAAGTATGACATCGAACTAAACAGGCCCTGATGAAGTAGTCAGCCAAGGACAAGCAGGATTAATGCTTGCCTGAGAGTGCTCTAAGATTGGGATAGCTTCTCTGGAGTCAGCACAGTTACACCAAGGTAGAGCCATTTATTGGGAATGAGAGTCCTTGCCCCTTCACAATGCACCGTGCTGCTGCTCAGTAGGGATGGGAAGACAAGACAAACATGCTGTAAAAGCCAATGTGTGATGAGAGCACAGGAGCCCCCCAGCCTTAGCTCAGGTATCTGCAGCCCAGATGACACAGAGCATGCACTTCAGCACACATGATAGCAACCGTAACTACAGGTCACCAGCAAGTACACCAAAGTGTAGATCCACTAGAGATACCAATGGGGAGGTGTGGAGGGAATGAGAGCTGAAAGAAAATGTCTGGGTTCAAAACCTGCCTTGAGATAGCTCCTGTAGGGTTGCTAGAGTGATGCACACCTTGGTGTCACCCTACCACTTGAACAGAGGTTTTGTACACTAACTTCTGTTTCTGCTTATTACAGTGACACCTCTAATGGCAGCCATTGCGGGGGGTTGAAAGGCTAAAGTCCGCCCATCCCCTGCCCTTGGCACCTGAGAAAGCTAGACCAAAATTAGTAATCTGTGGCATGCTGGAAGAGCAGCTCCATTTCTCTGTGTTCACACAGTCTCTGCAGAAGACAAAGAGCAGCTGGCATTTTAAGGAATGAATATGAAAAGGGATAAACTTAAAAGTCTAACTGAAAATTTAATAACAAACAAGAAAAAAGACACCAAGAAGATTAAACAAAAGTTGAAAACAGGCTTAAAAATAAAGGAGCAAGCAAAGGAATCATTTACAAACCAAATGAAGAGGGGAATAGATAAGATAAACTCTGAATATTAATGAGCAATCAGAAGAAGGGGAAAAAAGAAGCTAAAATAGGTCTATTTTACCACAGGCAAAATAATGTACAATGTTTCAATCTCTCCAGTTAAATTACAGAATAGAAAGGAACCTTAATAAAATATCAGCGTGGAAATCTCTCTCCAAACCACCCACATGCTGACTGCTGCTGGAGACAAATAGGTACAATAACTGGTAGAACGCAAAATGTCACTGCTACAAATGCTGTCAGGTTGTTTTTTCTTCTGTGGACAGTAAAGAAGGTATTTTAATAAGCACAAAACAGGAAAATTAGAGCAGCTGAACTGACCAGCAGAGCAATTTTAAAGAAAGTGAGAATGCATTGTGCACCAGCCAAACCCTGTGTGAGGGGTTGAATGTGTAGGAAAGCTGCTAAATAATCTTGCTGAAGTGTTTTGATATTTCTAGTCAAGAATCTCTGAGTTTGCTGATGACACTGAAAGGTGGCTGCTACATTCAGGGTCCAGCCTAAAAAGTCACACATTCCTGCATAAATGTGGCAGGGAGTCTCTAAGAGAGACTGTGACTTTGGGAGGGAAAAAAAATCATTTTTGCCCCTTTCATTATTTTGTTTGGGTTGGGTTACATTATTTAAGGGTGTCCTGAGGGCTGCGAGACTCCTGAGAGTTGATCCTATTTGAAACAATGGTCTCTCTCATTTGTCGTGGGGCTGGAGCAAACCTTCAGCTTCACATCCAAACTGCTCATGAGGCATTCTGCTGTTCTGCTTGTTGTATCCTCAGGGCACCATATACACTAATAAGACAGAGCAAGAGAAGAACCTACGTGGAAAGCCTTTGATGTCTTGTGCTGAGACTCCATGTACAATTTGATATGTTAATCATGGCATTAGCCATTATAAAGAAACAAGGAAAAAAAATTCATTTCTACTATAATGAACATTTAGTTTCCTGGAAGTGATTGCACAATCCGGGCTCTTTTCCTGGCTCGCTCAGTCCTATCAGTGCACACTGCTGTAATTTATCTCACTGGGTCAGTCTACTTATTCCTCACTGTGGGACAGCAGGTCTCTCCTCTGCTGGCAGAACAGCACTCTGGAAATAAAGAGTGTTGTCAGAGACTGCTGACATCTTCTGTTCAAAGATCCTCCCAGTGCAAAAACCACAGGCTTTCTCATTGCCAGTATATCCTTGTCTATTGCCCCACAACCTAACAGAGACCAGTGCAAAGCTTTGAAGTTCAGTCTTCCTCTCCTGAACACAAGTTCTGCAGCCTGAATTGAATGAGAGATGACACCAACTCTGCTTTTTTTTGTTGTTGTTGTTGTTGCTTTCCAAAGGTAATTCTCATGAAGGGTCACAGGTGAACATCTAGGAAAAAATACTGGCTAGACCTGCAGTGGAATTTCCCCAGCTTCTGAGAGCCGAGGTCTGGCCTTGGTGAGCTCTGATGTCCGCGCAGCTCTGCACAGCCATGAGACTTACCAGTGGTGCATGGGTATCCCGGTACTCCCACTAAGAGGTTTAGTTATTTTTTCTCTGGGATCCTTTTAGCTAGCATCAGAGACAGGATAATAAGACATCATCCAGGGCCTGGAAGTTCACACACTCAGATGAGTTCCCCCTAAATATTGAGGAGCATCCTATATTAATTTCTTTTAGACTGAGAAATACAAGGTAAGTAATACAGAAAATAATCCTGCAGAGGATAAGGGAGCAATCACCATATATTGCGTAGTGAAAAAGAAATACTTTCATTCTTTTTATCATCCTGAAATTATCTTGTGAGGGCTTCAGCTCCAATGAGAGACTGCCGTCTTGCTCAAGGGAATTTCAAATTAGCAAAGTCAGTTAAACTCTAAGAGCTGTTTCTCCTGAGAATAAACATTTGTTTTGTTTATCTCCAGCCAACAGCTAATAGCACAATAATGATCCAATCCCCAGATCCCTTTGGCTGGAAACTGATACCTTAATCTCTGCAGTGCAAGTCTTATCAGTCTTTGCTCGTATGCAGTTTGAACATTTCCTTTATATCCTCAGTGCCCCCTGCAATGAAAGACTGTCACAGATTCTGGTTATCTTTGCCATGAATTACCTTTCCCTGACCCTATTCACTCCTCTCTCACAAATATCTGCTTTGAACTATTTTCCTCTGGTCCCTGTATGACTGTTACTGAAGCCCAGTGTTATTGTCTTAATTTTGCTTAACTTTCTCTGTTGTTCACTATCCCATGGAATGGCATTATGTTTGATTCAGTGATCAAGACAAACAAGTCCTGCTGTTACCCTGCCTTTACCCAATGGTAATCAACAGGGATGTGTAAAGCAAGCACAAAGCAGACATGTCTTTTGAATCTCAAACTGCAGCAAACTTCTCCATGCTATCAATTAGATCCAGTAGTACCTCCATGAAAGAGAAAATTAATATTCCCAAGGGCAGTCTTGTGGCATCCCCAGGTGGTACCATTTCTTCAGATTCATAGTCCAGACATATTGGGTAGGGACCGGGTTCTAGTCACGTTTAGGGAATCTTTAGCAGAACTGTATCAAAACTAAGCTTTACAAGGTTTACTCATCACATATATCAAAGTGTGGAAATCATTTTGTGAAACAGTGAAAGCTCAGGCACAACACAAAGAAAGCCGCTATTAAAAATGAATGCACGTATCAGCAAATATCCTCCATTCTTACTTACTTACGCCACACATCTTAGATTTAATGCTACCCTTCTCTTACAGCGACGACCTATCTCTCATCTATCCTCCTTCTGCATGTTCAGATGCTGCAGCTGTTTGATCTGGTGACTTGATGCATAAGGGAGAAATAACATAGGATAGCATAACAACATACATTTGCCTTCCTCAGGATACCTCACGAGTTTAATTGTTTTATAGGCACCCCACTAATTTGACCCTCTAATTAGAGTTGGCTTGTCAAATAAGCAAAAGTTAAATGATTTTTACTTCAGCTCCTCCAAGGTATTGCTTGATCTGAGCATAAAATATATTTCTGTATCCATGGTCATTCAGAGTACCTCTGTAGTTGTAGTGCATAGCAAATACCACTACTTATAATGAATAACAAGGATATTCTTCTCCATTTAAGCTTCATTTGTTTGTAAGTAGGTTTAGATTTTCCAGGTATCTATATGTCAGTAATAAAATTACAGACAGACAGGAGATGTGGCCATGTTTGCCCCACAGTATGCCATCCTCCCATTTATGTCATATGCCTCCCTCTAAAAACTAAAGTTCATTGGAGCCTAATTTTGTCTAAAATAAAACAGAATGAGAAGAGGCCTCTAATGGAAGCATAAACCAGAGACCGTGAATGAGTCACACACCAGACAGTGACACTGTCCAGGAATGCAGATAACTGCATGATAAAAGGTTGCAGTGCATTCCTCCTTGTTTTGCCTCAAAAGGAAATGTACTCAGAAACAAGAGTCAGGAGCACAGAGACTGCCAACCTGATGCAAAACTTATGCCAGATTTCCTTAAAAATGCAAAACAAGCCTCAGCATACCTGACCAGGTAAATGCCATTTCTGATTGCATGTTTACCACTTTTATGGTTGTCAGAAGATCGTTACGGTTAGGACTTTGGATCAAATATTTTCTCTTTGGAGGATAAAGAAAGTGCAGAGGGAGAACAAGACAAGTTTTTTTTTGTACCATGGAAAAGTAAATCTACCACACTATCTTTAGTATAATTGGTTGCACATCAGTTTGCCTGAGGAGAAGCAGCTCTGTCAGAGTGCATGGAGTTTACCAGTGCTGTTTGGCATTTTTTAGTTATTTTCTTCTGCCTTGTGGAGAAAAAGAATCATCAAAGTGTGCTGCTAGAAGCCATTTTGGCCCAAAATCTGTCTCCAAAAAACCCTTTGCAAAATACAGGTAAAGCAGGAATAGTTTGGGAATTCTAACATTCCTCACTCGCCCTCTCTTCTCCTCCTTGTTTTCCCTTCATCATTTATAGCCCATTTATTGCTGATTTGAGCCCAAGGGCCCAGCAAAGCACCCTGACTAGAAACCAGCGCTGAGTAAAAGTGAACCTGACTGGTTTATTTCTACAGCCCAGCTGGAGAGAATTGCAAAGAATATAGAGTAACCCAGCTAACGGAAAATAAATCAGTCGTTTAGAGTTCTTTCTGTTTTAGTAACTACAAGTGTTACTCATCAGTGACATGGATGAGGGCTTTCTTTTTAATTGTGCTACATCCTTGCAGGGATTTGGCAAACTCAGAGGTGATCCTGGGCTGGCTTCTTTGCCATGCTCCATGGCTCTCTGTCGTTCAATCCTCTTGCAACTGGTGTAAACTGGTGTATAATGCCACCAGCTTCAATTTCAAGTGGGAAACAATCCAAACTCACTCACACACTGGAGGAGAGGGTGTAATGAAGACTTGCCTTGCATTTCTATTTTAGCCAGCTCAAGATGCTTGGCCTGAGTGCACTTGCTCAGACCTGTAGTGGGATTAAGCTCCTATTTACACTGCACATGGCATGAGCTGCCCAAGGAACCAGGATCAGGCTGAGAGGAAGGGGAAAGCAGCCTCCAATGCATGGCCACCAGCTCAACCCGGTTGCTGCCATGACTTCTGCACAGCTCTGCCCCACCGTGTGGGTATGCACAGGAACCCCACTCCCTGCAGAGAGCTGGCTTGTCATCCACACGGATCTGTCTGGGAGCGAAGAGCTTAAATAGGGCTGGCCTTAAGTCAGACAGCGGGTCAGTGCAAAAGTCAAACAGCAGATTTCCTCCCTAGTGCCTTATCCACATGCCTTTCCTCTTATGGACCCCGTACAGCTCCACTGTTGAAGACATTTTTGCTGAAATTCTTTGCACCATCCAAATAAGCACAGCTTGACACGTGTTTCATGGGGGTGTGGGCAGGGAGAGACTCGGAAGGGAAACAGTGGGTGGTGGAGGAAATGGAAAAACAAGGCAATGCCGGGAGGATTTGAGGGCATAAACATGACACCAGACCCAGGGTCCACTGGGCAGGGGGCGAGGTGTGGTGGATCCCTGAGGGGTCACAGCAGTTGGGCTTATTTGCCTGACATGCTTGTCCTGTGACTCAGCGGCACTTGCTGGGACAACGCGGCTTTGATCAGGAGGATGCTGCACTGGAAGAGGAACAAGGAGATGTGGGTTGGACCCTGCACTGCTGCCCTTCCATGGAGCACTGTACTGCTCTGATAGTTGCATGTTATTTCTTACTTCTTGGTGACTGAGAAATTAAAATGTGGTCTAACACACACACTGCAAAATGCTCACATAGGAAAATGAGGAGTCACAGGGGAGCAGTAGCCCTCAGTTCCCCTTCAACCACCACTGGGCAAGGCCTGGATGGAGCTTTATGTCAGTGAAAGCTAGTGTAGGAGTATGGAAGCAGAGGGGTTAAAATGCCTCACTCCAAAGTTGAAGTATTGAATTCAAACCTTGCTTTGGACTAGTGCAGAGTTTCTTAGTGAACCCAGCTGTACACATGCCCCTGATCAGTCAGCCAGGAGAAGCAGAGGTCTGTGAAAGTCCACTGTGAGTTAATGATAGACACTGGTGTGCCTGAGCCATGATAGTTCAACGGGCTATCTTGTCTCAGTGCCTATGGGCTCCATAAGGGCTCCACACAGCAGTACAGGGACTCAAGAAGCAGTCAAGAGGCCAGTTTCTTTGCTGATAGACCTGAACAAGGTCCCAGCATGGAGCAAGGAGGTGAGGTGCAGGGGAATACCTTTGTTTTAAGGACAGTGAATGAATTAAGAGTACTTTTTCCTAAATCAGGGAGGATTTTCCCCTGAGTTCATTGGAGGTTGCATCTGCATTGCACAAAGGACAGCAGAAGGTTCTTGTGCACTTCAGGCAGGAGCTGCCCTGTTTCTGCAGTGTGTCGATCTGCAGAATAAAACCCGCTTGAGAGATGATTTATCAGCAAGATTTTTACATTCGTTGCTTGGGCATACAGGAAACCATGCCTCTGACTCCTTGAACAAGGGTGACACAGAGGGTCAGATGGCAACTGAAGTGTCTGGACCACATTCCTGCCCTGTTTCTGAGGCAGTGCAGCTGCTCTGCCTGTCCTGCCTTGACATTGGCTATATCTTGCAATTCTACCCCAGCTGCGTGTTTCTATTCCTGGCAAATGTCATATTTTTTTTTCTGTCAGGCCTCAAAAACAAAAGTTATCTGTCCATCACTCCACAGAATCAAACTTAAGACATGAGTTTCTGGAGCATCTTCCCCAAATGTGTAGTCCTCCCTCATTGACACAGCCCCCACTAACTCAGTCAAGCAATTCAGTTGTAAATTAAAGATTTCTGCAGGCTTCCAAGACTGCATCTCCTGGATCAAAGTCCTGTGGGAGAAGAATGTCAATAACTAGCATTAAGGTTAGATTTGTAAACACAGCTTTAAAGCTGGTTGAAAAACGGGCTTTTGCTGGAATTCCTAAATCTTTCCCCTGTAACTTGCCCCCCAACCTCAGACTTTAATTCAAGCACTAAACATTTTCAGGCAAGACTGTTCCACTCTGGGAATGTGGTCCTCCTGCCTTTTGCTCCTGCTTTCTTCTTTAAGTGTGGCTTTCCCTATACTTCATATGCCACAATATAATCCCTCCCCTCTAGGAGAAAGGTGGCAATAAAGTTGGACAGAAGCAGATGCCATTTGGATGGGAACTCCAGCCTAAGGTGGCTATTTGATTTGGATATTTTCCTCCATTGTCCTGCTTTCCCATTGGACAACATGGTTTGTGATCTATCAGAGTCTTTCCTCTCGGGGAAGAAAAGTGATGCATTACGGGGTGCATACTCTAATTAAGAAACATAGCTCAGAGACACAAACGGATCATCAAATAACAGATAAATTTAATGTTATAAGACAGAATTATTTCCATGTTGCCAAATTATTTGGGGCTTTGGATACTTAGCTTTTCAAGAGCACTTCAAAAATTTTCATGGCAAATAATAGAAAACTTTTCATATTATTACATGGAAATGTAAGCCTATCAGAGAAGAGTTTTAGCCAAATTAAAAAGAAAAGAAAAAATGCTGGCAATCCTAATAGTTTCCTTAGATGGCAAATCAAGAAATATCTAACTTCTGCATGGGTAAATTGGAAGCATTTTGTGAAGAGACTTTATTGAAATGATAATGTTAGTGATACAATGAAACTGTTGCCTACTTCAGAACAGAATCTGGCATGTGCAGTGGATAAAAGGGATTATACACTATAGTTATAAATACAGCTTGTATCACAGATATTTGCCTGTAGTAGAGGAATGAATTGATACATTGAAATATAGTAATACAGGTCTGAAATGGAATCAGCTTATCCCTCCTGATGGAGTAAGCAAAAAAGTATACTTTCTTTATAGAAAAGAAAATGAACCAGAACTAGTCACAAAGCATCTTCCATTTCTGCTTCGGGAATGGTGCCAGATCAGATTGGGGGCTTCTCGTGTATTTGCTCTTTCCTTTACAACCCGGCACTGGGAGCCTGCCCAGCAGCAGGGTGCTGATAGCGTGTCAGACACACACTGTATTGAGCAAAGTGTAATAGCTACAGATTTTATAAGCAGAGAGTGAATTGGAGGCAGGGTGAAAGTAAATAGGTTTAGAGCACAGAATAGCAAATCTTTGTAAAAGTTAGTACAGGATTTTTTTAAGCAATTAAAAATCAGACATGATTGAAATATTTTTTTTAATAACAATGAAAATTTTGGATTAAAATAAGCAATCTAGCAATTTGTTTAGCTCTTAATGGAAATGATCTTTGTTAATGTCTCTTCGTGGCAACTACAGCTGGAGACTTCAAGTATTGGGCTGACAGACAAGAACCTTTGAGTGAAATTTATTAGGATCAGGCTGTAAACAAGCAAGACAGACTAATCTATTTTCATTTCCCAAACAGAGAAACACCAAACTGTGGTCATCTGGCAGAGCAAGTGGAAAGTAATGGAAATGGAAAGCACATTTGAGTTGTAATTGAATAACTCTTTATCTATATCACTGGAAAATAAACTCAGTGTTCGGGGGCTGTTTTGGTTTTTTAATACATGTTTAAAACTGACAACATCCCCTGAAAGATCAAAACTACCATTGTGTTCAACCCCAGGTGCAGTTTAGCAGCAGGGACTCTGTAAAACACAGATGTGTTTCACTGAAGCAAAGTCAATGTAACTTAAGTGCTTTGCTGCACTGGAGCCGTAACTGGACCTGAGTCAGAGACCCATCAACCTCACATCCTGGAGCACTTCCATAGTTCATAGAAATCCCCTTTCCCAGCTGTAACGTTACCTGTCCTGGCAGGGAGATGTGCAAGTCATGCAGGGACCTTGAATAAAGGTGTTTCCACAAAAGGTCTGTTTCTTCATTTGTACTGATTGTGCATGAAGCTGATGGTACATTGCTTGCACGCTCTTGCTTCTTTGTGATCTTTATAACTTGTGAATAAATTATTTGTTTTATGGAGCTGTAGCATATGGCAGCAAAGAATCACTCTGTTATGAGGAACTCCCAAATGACAAAAATCCCTTCAGCATTAATACTTTAATACATGGAACATGAGTATGAAAACAGGATCTTCTACTTAAGAGCTGCTTATTCCCTCACCTGAACTTCTGATCACTGAAGTATGACTTGATAATGCTTTCCCCAGTAATCAACTGTGATGTCACAGGAAGAGGATTATGACCCCACATGAGAATCAGTAACAAGAAAAGAAAAAAGTCTTAAACCAAAAAAAAAAATGCCTCTTTATGCAAATAGCATGCAGTAATAAAAGTGAGGAGAAAATATGTTCCAGTTGGTAATCTGCACCTTTGATCTTACTCTATTCCCATGGTCTCTTAATATTTGTTATGTCTTTTCCTCATTAACAGAATGGAAGTAATTGCCCTTGTTGAAATGGGATCATAAAAACCAGGATCTTGAGAAGTCACAGTCAAAAATCCAAGTATTGGTATGCAAATACTTAAAAGCAAATATTTACTTAATCGGCACTGTAAAGTCTCCCCTTTATATCAATATCAGTCATCTATAATGTTTGCTCAACAGAAGTACAGCAGAACCCACACCTAACAGTCCCTCACAGGAGGTAAGTTTATTAAACAGGCAAAGTGTGGTAGTCACCTTAACACACCCCTTGAATTCCAGGATGTAAGATATCCTCTTAGACAAGGCCCAAACCTAGCGCTGGAGGTCTGGGCTTCAGCCCCTGCTCAGCCCCTGTTTTCCTTTAAATTTGTCTCTGAATTCCAGCTCAGTCTCACTACCCTGTCTGAAGAAAGGTTGATTCTGCCATTTCCAAATTCTGTAATGAGTTTTATTCCATGACCACCTGTGTGAGGTGGAAAAACATCTGACACTTTGGTACAATCAGCCACAGACTTGCGTGCCGCAGAAGCAAAGCTGGATCCAAGGGGAGGTGATTCCTCCTCTGATGTGCCTTTTCTTGGAAGAATAAAGATTCAGAACTTCTGCTGAAAAGGGTGGGAGCAAGAAAAATGGGAAAACGCTTGCTTTGCCAGTAGCTGTCCATTCTGCTTCAGGAGGAGAAAACTCATTACTTAGAGGACACTATGAATCGGGGACTACAGAACAGACTCCCAGTCTGGAAAGATTTTTCTATGTCAGAAGTGTTGTAACCATGATGGTCCAAGCATATACTATTCTCAACCTATGTTTCATTCTCTTCAGACATAACATAAGGCTCAAGTGCCTGAAAGAGCAGTTGTGGTTTTTTTCCAGCAAGCTAATACCTGTGCTTAGGAAGCTTGCCCTGGCTATTTGACATTCTCATCACAGTGTGCAGGGACAGCAAGAGCTGGCTGTCTGCAGTATTAAGCAGCCGGAGTTAATGACCTCAAAGGTTGGACCTGTGCTCCCATGACCAACTTCACTACAGTTCCTGTATTTCAGTGGTTTCCCAGTTCTTTCTGTTCTCTTTCCCTTTGCCTCAGCCGTATAAACCTCTGACCCTGGAGATCATAAGCACATGGCAAATGTTGCCAGTGCTCAGACCTAATCGCTGCTGTCACAAACATTCAGGATGAGCCGCAGGTTGTTGCTATCCAATACACTGATCAAAAGAGGATAACTCAAAATGTGATTTTGGTCAACCTACAAATTGGCAGGGGATTTTTCTTTAGCCTCAGTGCTACGCATTCCTCTCTAAAAATGAATTTTAAAATTGCATTTGTAGTAGCCTGGGTTCAAGAAGTGACAGGACAAATCCATGGAAGAAAAGAACCTGTTTTGTGTTATTAGCTGCATCCCCTCTGCCTCGCGGAGGCCCTTGGCCACAGACCACTGGGAGGATATTCTGGAGGAGTGTCGCAAGGCACTTGCTTCAGTCTTACATTACTCATCGGGCATCTGCTTGCTTTTGGACACTATAATACAGCATACAGAGCTGGGCTGTCCACAGTACCTGTTCCTGTGCTTCTGTATAAGGGGGTAAAAACAACTTGCAACATCAGTAGGGTAGAAGTATTCCTGATAGGCAAAAAAAAAAAAAAAAAAAAGTAATGGGATTATATCTTTTGTGAAGAGATTAAAATCTGCAAAGGCTTTCTGAGTGTAGTTTGAACACAAACTCTTGAGGAAATACTAAAACAAAAAGAAGAATCAGCAAAAATAGAAAAATGCAGGCCTATGAAAGATTGCCATGATCATCCCTAGTGAAGACTATTAGAATATTGTTTGTGCAGATACTGAATAACCCCATGCTGGTTGCTCCGAGATATCCGAAGATTGAATTCTGTCAGATCAATATAAGAAATGTGCTTTCAATACAATGTCAACACTTAGTGTAATAGGCAGCAAAATGCTTCATCCACATCTAACTCGGTATTGCCATTTCGGATTTGAGTTCAGATATGTAAGACATTTTATGACATGCCACAGGAGAGGGATATAGTTTCTGCAGCAGAGAGTATTTTCCCTCTTAGACATAATGCAACGTACTACCCCTTATTTGCATTTTATGTGCATTTGAGTTTGAAAACCAAAGAAAACAGAAAATTTTAAGGCCTTATTCTCCCTGTCTGCCATGTAGGGGTTTTCAAAAACCAGAACCTGAACTCCGGTAACCCAGCAATGCCAGAAGCAGGCACAGCAAGCCTGGCAAAAAGGGAGTCCCTGCCCGCATGGTGAGTTTGTTCTGACAGAAATGGATGTCTCCTCTCTTCAAACTCAGAATGATAGAAATACTGCTGAAAGAAAGCAAAGATGAACCAAATGAATTTTAAGCTCTGACATTTACAAAGCTATTTTCAAGACAAAAAATGAATAGGGTTCATGTGTTGAAAGACTTGCTGTCACCTGTGTCAAGTTTAAAAGTCCATGTCACATCCCTCTGATGCCTTTCTTAACAAAGATGCCTGATTCTAAGACCTAATTCGATCTTGCCAGTCCACAAATACAGAGAAGCCCTTATAAGACAGGTTCTTCTTACTCTGAAAAATAAAAACAGAATGTCAGCAGTTTTTATTATTATAGCTCTAGGGAACTAAATTGGAATTTTTTAAGGTAAAGGCATCAGACCATTAAAGCATATCTGTTTATGGTTATAGAAAATGGAATAGAAGATCTTTAGCATATACTATTCATAGTGTCATCAAAATGTTCATTTCAGGTCTAGAAGGTTTATTAAGTTGCCTTTATGGGTTGAGGGTGCAGGCATAGGTTTCAGAAACAAGGTCATTTCAGAAACCAAAGTGCCCTGTAAGGGAATGGACATACTCCAAAACCAGTTTTTAACATGATATTAATTGCACTTAATGTTTCTCTTGCCACATATCAGTGACTCAGAGAGATGTCTTTTTTCATGGATATAAATTCACACAGTACTCCCAAATACAGTTAGCACTTTTCAGCAAATCTCTGCCTTATTCAATAGGGAGCTCATTTATCTTCCTATTCAAAAGAATGAAGTAAGGGGATCTCATTTTTCCTTTTTTTCTTTTGTTTGAGACTTCATATTCTTCATTGGAGAGCAGGGAATTATTAGGTCAGGAAATGGAGTCAGAGCTACAGATTAATCAATCATGCCTCATGTCTTGATATTGCAACACACAGACTGATGTCATTGGGAATTGATGAATGCCACATCTGCATGTAAAACTCACAGGCAATGTCGGGAACTCATTCCACAGCTATTTTGTGGTTACCTTCAACTCTGATTGATACCATCTCCTCACTGCTTCCTTCTGTACTCCCTTGTGCTCTGTGAAGGAAGGGAACTTATTCCTGACACTCCACTCTCACTAAGACATGGGGATTCCAGCTTTTTCTCGAACACTCCTTCAAAGTTGGGTCCAAGAGATAAAAAAGTTGAAATTTAATATCTAAATTTTGCCCAAATTCAGCAGTGTTTGCTTGAACATTTTTGTTCCAACACATTTCTCCTTTGCTCAGGGTACCTAAGAGCCTGTCAGGGTCCACATACCACAGGAGGTGATTAATGCTCTGCTTGCTTTGACTATTGAATGCTTGCTCATCCAATATGAGCAAATCAAGAACAAAGGACCACACACATTAAGCTGCTAGACATACTACTAGAGAAGATCTCACTGCAAATATTGACCACATTCAGATAAGTGATGTGGAAAAAGCAAAAAACAAAAGCAGTTTAATCAGAATAGCATTCAAACTGAAGTTATGCCACAAATTAAAATTAAAGACTTGGGAAAAAATCTAACTAAAAACTTTTATTTTCACTTAACACAATGAAATTTTCTGTTATTTGGGGTGAGAAAGGATCAAATGCTGAAAAAAACTTTCATAATCTCATAAAAATCCTATTCTCTTCTGTTGGTGAGTGCTACAAGTAGTGACCAGAGCATAGAGATGCTGAGAACAGTTAGACCACGATCCTTGTTCTTCTAGTCAGGCCATGCAGCCTTCCAGGAGAGAACTTGGTACCTTTGCACTCCAGATAAGAGACCTTCATCTAGTCACCGAGCTGAACAAGTACGTTAAAATGTAAATTTAAAAATTGCATTTAAAAATGTAAAATGAAGCCATCCTCATCACATGGTGGATTCAGTTGTGTTCACGTGGTGAGGCTCTGAGTGCAAGTCAGTTCATGCCATCAGAAGCTACTTATCTATCCAGTCACTGGGGAGAGCCACAGCACATGACAAATGCTCTCCATAGCACTGTAAGGAAATTAGGGTACAAAAGGCAGGCCATGAGCTCACAGGACAATTAATCCAGCAAGCAGTGCATTCATTACATGAATCCAATGGGCTCTTAGGGAAAATGGCAATCAGGAGCGTGTTCAGAAGTATTAAAGAGAACAGCATCAAATCTCTAAAGTCCAAATATTTGCTGCTCACCAGCATGATATGTTTTGGAATCAAGAGTAGCTTTGGATATGATACCCAAGTCTACAACAAAATTAATAAACATGCTTCGAAGGACAGGGAGAGGGGAGACACTCCTGGGAATTGAGCACTGCGACATGTCTGTGGTTCTGATCTTACTGAATTTTATGAGAAATAACTAATTTTAATTACTGCTTTTCCAAACTAATTTCAAACATTTCTCCAAAATATACAGGCTTCTACAGAGACTCATGTGCATAATGAACATCTGTAGTAAAACTGCTTTATTATGCGTTGTTTGATACTGTTTATTGCATACCCATTGGTTTTTGGAATGGCATTAGTGAGCAGCATTTTGAAGACGAATGCTAATTTTTGCTGTGGCAAATTAGTGTCAACCAAGAACATATTAGCAAATAAAAGACTGCATCTGCTCCAAACAATGGTTTTTCTTTGTATCATGATGATGATTGAAAGACTGTAATAAAGAAATGATACATATACTGTATCCTCCAAACTACATTAAAAAGCTGTTGCAAGTAATCAGCAATGCAGCAGCATAGACAACTGCATTGCATGTAAGCAGCATTTGGTGGCACGACCCCAGGTAGTTTTTCCTGTGTTTATGAGCAGAACACCATGCTCAGTACCCAAATGCAGTTCAGTGGAAAGTGTTCACTTTCTCCCCTGACAATACTTTTTTGTTTCAGCTGTCTCACATCTGTCCCTATTTCCTGGATGGATATCTCTTTGTCTGGGTTTGTACCCCTTTCCTCCCCTCTAGATTAATATCAATTCCAGGCCAGGGCATGTAAACTCCCTTGATGATCATTACAGTAAAACTTCAAGAAAAATCTTTCTGAGATATGGATAGAAACATATGGGGACAGTTTGCTTTATGTCTCATTTTTCATACTAATGTGGTTATTTTATAGGACTGCATCTCATCTCCTGTCTGACTAATGCCTGAGTTGTGCCTCATTCAAATGAGAGGTTCCTCAGTTTCACTAAAGCACAGGAGATTTAAAGCTTTATCATGCATCCGATGTTGCAGTGAATATTTGCTTAACATTGCTCAGTAGTGAATAAGCTCCTCTCTTCAGCCTCCTGGATTTTGCCATCTTGTAGGCAGTTCAGTTAAAACTGAAATGCTGTGATACATACGTGAATTTCTTTTTTTCTTAGACAGGAGGGAATCGTGGTTCAAATCGCTCATGTGGTTTAGGTTTTCTTGCGGCTGGAATGACACTCTAATGCATGATGCTCAGTCACTTGGCAGACTCCTTGTGGGTGTCAAATATGTTCTTGGCTTGAACTAAATGTCTGAGCAAGTACATTTCCTTGAGGGCAATGCTAGACACAGCAAAAATATCATCCAGTGCAACTACTTGGGAGAGATAAAGTTTTTAAATGGGGTCTTTGCAATGAGATTTCTGTTTCTAATTACAAGAGCAGAGGGAATCATGAGATTCCCTCATGAGAATGAGGGAGAGAGTTGTCGTCCATTAGGAATCTGGAAAACAAAGGGTTCTTTTTTCTTTAAAACTCTCACTTTAAATGGTTGCATTTTCAAATGCAAGCTCATTTTTAAGGAAAAAAAAAACCTGTCAAAAAGATTAGTTAGTAATTCAGGTGAAATATCTCAAAGCCATTCATGTGAAATGTTTCGATGAGTCACATCTGTGTTTGGGGACACAATTTCAGGTTAAGCACATTTGGAAGATTTCTACTCTGTCTTGCCTTGAGTTTGGAATTATTTTTTAATTTTAAATTTTGTTGGAAGGGGAAACTGGGTTTGTGCCCAAATTGATGTCTGAGAAACAGTTCATATTACCAATATTTTTGTGCCAGAGGTTTGCCAGAAAAGTATATCCAGGAAAACTGAATGCTGGAATGAACTCCCTGATGAATGTTAGGGGGATTACAAGTGTAATTAATGAAAGCCAAAACTTCATATATTAGTTAATGTATTGTGACGTGCTTCCTCTTACAAAGTTTGCAATACAACTCAGATTACAGTTAGGAATTTTTACATCTTGACTGCCAGCTCTGATCACAAAGATGAAGTCTCCTCAGCTGTGGAAAGCTGGTAGCTGGCTGGTTCAGCATGAGCACTCGGTACCACAAAAGCTGCCCACCCGCAGTTGTAACCTGCCACCTCTGAGTCAACACGACATGACTGACTGAGCTAGGGTTTCCCTGGCAAGTGACACACCCCACAATTCAGGCTCTGGTCTATGATGAGATTTCGGTGCTCTTAGCAAAACTTAAGTAGTATTTAGCTGCCAAAAAGGACAGTACTCAAAATTCCTGCCTAGCCTCCACCCCATGCAGAGAGTTATTCACGCTTAACTTCTCTGGTGACAGATCCAAAGACCTTTTTTTGGGGAAATACATGCACATCACTGGAGCAGAGACCAGGTCCAACCTCCCATCTGCATGGCCCATTCTCCCTTTGTTCCCTCTGGCTTCCTCACATAATCCTTAACTTTGTGCAGTACAGTAAGTCACTGTCAGCAGAATGGAGGACAATGATACTCCTCCACCTCCTCTCTCTCACAGCTTTATTAGCAAGGTGAAAAGCTTGATCTTTGTCACAGCTACCTACAGTGTGATGTTTTGGGCACCTCATTGAGACAGGAGAAGTGGTTTTGAATCCCATATTCAAAAAACGTCTGAAAAAGTCAAAGATCCCATATGCCTGAAGAAGATAAAGAACGTGAGTGTCCCACTTTCTGGCAACTCCTATAGCAGCAGGCTTTAACATAAAGAGTTAAATATCACCTCCTCTCTCTCTGGCAGTGCTTTAAAAGAAAAGTCAGCCATTTACCCACAACAACCAACTTGGCACCTAAATGAGGAAGGGACCGGGTCATACATCCCAGCTTTACATAGCTATTGAATTCATGACTAGTTGCAGACATCCAAATCCTGGAGAAACATTGGATTTCAGACATTTTCTATTATTTAGTAAGGACACCTAGAACCTCATGATAGGTAAGGAGAAGGTGAGTATGGAAAAAACCAATAAGCAAATGAAATTACCACACAGACAGATGGATGTCCTTTGTCACCCATGGAATAGACCATGACACTCATTGACACAGGCTGTTGTAGCTGACAAAAGTTTGTATGGATTTAAAACACAGGAAGACAAGTTCATACAATTAAATCAATTAGGAGGTACTGAGCAAAGAGATACTATCTCTGGTCTCATGGTAGTGCTGCACTGGGAACATGCCACTGCATACTTGCTTCATTCTTATGTACTTTTCTAAGCACCTGCTACAGTTCACTGATAGAGACAGGAGTTTAGACTAGGCAGACCTTTGACTTGCTGATTTCCCAGCTTGCTTGCTCTTCTGGATCCTATCTTAAAATGCCTCTTACTTGACTTTAAAGAAGACGACATCATCTTTTCCCACAGACTTTGCCTTTCCTGAGCACTGTTGGCTGTGCACAACTAGGACATGAGCTTTTGGACTCAGGAAGATGAAAATTTGCTGTGTTATGATGCAGACTTCATTGTCTGAGTGGAACAAAAATTAGACCATTGAGTTTTATTCTTTCTTTTGAATTCAAATTAATTCATAAAATGACTTGCTCAAGATCTGCTAGTGATTGTAATGGTAAAAATCACTGTCAATCCTAAATCACACTAGTCCTTAATCTCTGCGTTTTACATAGTCAACTATAAATTACAATAGAAATAATTCCTTTTCTCATGCTTCATATTTCTCCTATTTTAAAAATGAAAGCTTCTTAGAGTATAGATTCTTTATGTTTCTATATATGTGAACCTGGCATTATGTACAATACAAACATGAATAATACAAATGCCAGCTAGAACATGGAAGCAGCCACCCAGCTGCTGATTCTTCATGGTGTGCTGAGTGGTCCTTGACGTGGGATAAACTGTGCAGCAGACAGCTATTTCTCTCCTATTGATAAAGACCTCATTTTCAGATCTTCTCCTCGAAGTGCCCAGCTCATATTTTCTCATTCCTCTCTTTCTTTTTAACCCAGAGAGAGACTGGGAGCCAAGATACCATATTTTCATTAGCTGAGTGAAGCTGCCACATAGCTAGTGAAGGGTTAAAGAAAAACAAGCACCCCCTCAAGATGTTCCTGAAAAACCCGTGCAGATAAGCACATGGGAAGCTCAGACAGCCGGCCTTCTGTTAAGTATGTGACAGAAATTTCCCATCTCGAGGTAAGGAAGATAGAGGCACTGTTAAATTATGTTTCCCGTGAGTGTTGCTAAGGCATACTTACACATATTATATGAGGTAGAAAATTAGTACTTTGAATTGTTATGGTTACATTTGCAGTAAAGTGTAAGTGTTTGCAGTTTTTCAGAAGTTTGCCTATGGTTTGTCATGCAGTTCACCCACTGAGAAGAAAATTTACTTACTGTAAAATAGCGAAACAGATCGACGGCTACAAGGGAACAACTGCAAACTCTACCCAGAGTCCTGTTTCTGGAAGAGATGTTTATTCTAGAGATGAAAAGACTTAAATGACAGCTCCAGGCTTCACATTTATCCACTATTTACCTTTAGAAAGATTTAGGCCTGATCTTCATTGCACACTCAGCAATGATAATGGAGGACTCGCACACATCAGCGTCAGTCTCTGCCCCTCAGGGGTGTGAATCTGCTTGTGAATCAAGGCTCGATGTTATAACACACCTGAAATAAGGTTAGGGTTTCTTTGATAATGACAAGTGTCTCTAGCAATGGTAGAAAAGATGTGGTACCCAGGTCTCAGAATTTTTTAGATATATACATATAGAACTATATATGTATATACTCATTTTATTTATGTGTGTGCATCTATATTTATATATGCATATGTATATATAATGTACATAGTCTATATACTTAAATTAGGTAGCCCCACTACTGTAAGAAGTGTGAAGAAGGCTGACCTCTGGCAGCCTTGGGCAGTGGTGATATGAATTGCTTCCCTTTCTCTCTCTTGGACATAGATAACTAAGGCAGGCACCTACTGTAGACAGGCTGAGCACAACCCGATAGCAATTGCAAGGGATTTTGAATTGAATAATCAACTCTCATGCATGCAATAAATTACATGTTTTTTCTGTATCTACACAGCACACATGTCAGGAAGGAAAAAAAAAAAAGGAAAACAGAAATCAAATCAAAATCTCTGACTGAGGGAAAGTGTTTCCTAACTGCTAGTCCACATGTCAGAGCCTGGTATCCCCATCCCCACCCTGACATTCATGTGACCAGGGGACTAATTCAGGGGGACTAAATTTCTCCTAAAGTCTTGACACTTCTCTTAGCACCGAAGAAGCTACAGTGCCGCAAACTCCTTTCAATCCCTACTCTCTTTTATAGGTCCCCACTTTCCTGCCAAGGAAGGAACCACTCATAGAAGCTGTCTGGTACCTATGTACCACTGGTACTGCTCAGTCCCTTACCTAAGTGCTGACCAGTCATGAATACTGCTATCATCACACCATAAACCAGGACAAAGCCCAAGAATGGTGAATGAGTGTTTCTAAGGCCACACTGAAAGTCTGGGTCACAGCAGATAACTGAATGTATGTCACCCTAAAGACCACTGACACATTCTTCCCCTATTTGGACTCCTAAGCAAAAGTATTTTAATGTCATGGGGTGTCAGCTAACATGTGCACTTGGTATGCACATGTGTGTGAGAACTGCCATCAAACTTCCATATAATTTTCAGTGCCACCACTGTGTGGATGAAGTTTGGCAGCACCATACAGAAGTATATCAAAACTATTCAATGACCAGAAAGACAAAGCAAGAGCTTTTAACTTCAAATTCTGAAGTCAGTCAGAATGAAAGCAGAGATCCCAACCCTCAGCTCAATCCATCAGTGTAACTTTGTCGGCTTGACCAGCTGTGTTTTTATCCCCAATGAAGATGCTGACCATCCATTTCAACTAAGCATTCAGTAAATGATTCTTCCCTCCCTGTTGCAATATCCTCTGCAAAGTTACATGCAATTACTTCAAAGGGAAATTTCTGTGCAGCGTTCTTGTCACAGGAACTGGTTTCTTAAAAGCTGTAAGCATTTTTGTATGGAACATCTCCATCTAGATCTAGTGGTTATTTGCTCTTTGAAGATGCTCTGCACATCCAGTGGCAGGACAAGCTGAGTAACATGGACTAAACATACAGAGAAAAATCACAAAAAGTAACATTTCATTTCTCTCAGTGATTCATTTGTTAAAGGTCTTTGACTTTTATTTTGTAGGTGTAGGGCAAAGATGGAAGTGCTGAATTTGTCTGATTTCTGCTAAACACTAAGCATTCTTTTCTGAGAATCATAGGAACCTACATATCCTCCATCAAATACTGAAAACAGTCAGGATGCTCTATGTGGTAAAGTCATTTACAGGAAAAGCAAGGTGAGAAGTCAGTACCTTATACCCACATTAAAAAAAAAAGAAGTCTGGAAATGCACACGGAAAATGTGTTAAAGAGATAACAATGTCTGGGAGGGGAGCAGTGGTTTGAGGATAAGAGAAGGGGTATTGAGTTCCACTGTTACTAACTATTCAGCAGAAAATGGCCCAAGATTGAACATGTCCTTTTATGGCGGTTGTAAGAGAGCAAATCCATCACAGGTAAAAGGAACAGAGATGAGGGGAACTGATTTAGTGCGAAGCAGTTTTGCTTTCCTGGGTTGCTTCTTTTCAAGCAAGCTACTTTTTCACCTCTGAACCCATCACCTACCACCACAAATGGACACCTCATTAGGGCTTGTGCAATAAACACTGATGCATAAATTTAATCAGAATTTTTAAAAATTACAAGGGCAGTTGGCTGGATTGCCACACACAGCATGCTGAGGCTGCACCATTAGTTAAAAACAAAGGTCACCATTTTCTCTTTGTTGTCTGCTAATATGATTTTGAATATTACTGCTTTCCAGCTATTACTATTTACACTGGGTGATTGGCTAGACTCATTAAAGTGAATGAATGCCAGGAGATGACATCATTTACATTTAATTGTCTTGTTTATCAGCAAAGGCTATACAGTTGTTTTAATAAAGGGCAGGGGAAGATAAAGGCTACATTTGCATTCTCTAAGGAGCCTTTGACAAGGGTCTAGGATGCTGTTGACATTTATTGTTTGCAAATGAGATAATCAAATATCGTTTTGTTTTGCAATTGTTGCTCTTTTTTTTTTTTCAGTAAGTTATAGTTATTCATTACTGTTATTATTCCTGGATGTTAATGAACAGATACTCAGTTTCAACTTTTTAGCAGACTCTTTCCAGGATTCAGAACAGTTGACACTTGTTCAGCTTGCTCAGATTCCTCGTTTGCAACATAAGATGAAGCACTAATACACCAACTTTACTCTAACTAGAACAAGAGTTTAATCATAGGAATAAACTATGGGCTTTTGTGAATCAGGGCATTCCGGCTTCAGAAATCAGACGGTCAATATTTTCTGGGGGGTCGTCCCTGTTTCCTTCTAAGATTTCCAGACAATACAAATTAAGCATGCAACACATTGCCAATTTTACACCTTTTTTTCATCCCATATATGATTAAAATACAAATGGTTTGATGGGCTCATATGTGCAGACACCATAATCCTTCCTCATGTGACCTCACAGCAGAACTATGTCAGCTCTTGGCTGCCAAATCTCCTGCTCCGAAACTTCCCCATTATGTTCCAGTTGCAGTTCATCTTTTTTCCTTATTTTCTACCCCCGTGCTCCCTTGAGGGTGCAGCTGTGCTAACTGCTTTTTGTATTTGTGTACTCAGCCCAAAGTGTTAACTTTATCCACGATAAAGCCAAACATGCCACTGCCATCTATGGAGCCTACTCCTTATTTGACTTTAAATTCTGCCTTTAAGTTGTTGTTCTGTGGTCAAAGATATGTCAGCCTATTTCCCTTTCTATAGGCGGCCTTCTTGAAAGCACGTCTGTGGAGAGTTTTGCTTTTTGGTTCACTGTGTGTCCCAACTACCTGTCATGTATCCACTCAGATGTTGCTGTTCAGTGAGGGAAGTTGGTATTAAATGCACACAAGAGAAAGAAAATGAGGGCATATAAGTTTCTATATTAGTCAGAGAATGACACCTAAGGCAGACTCTGGGTTTATGTGATATTTACACTCAAGACAGTGATAAAGAATGGAGACTGCCTATTTAACCCTAACTTTTCAGGATTGAGGAGGTGGGTGTTGGACCTCAGCTCGGGAGAGGTCCCTGTGAGGTGAATGCAACCCCTCATTCTCACCATCAGCTGTGTAATGAGCTGGAGTCCAGAAGCCAGTCTGAACTGCTCGTGGCTGTCTTGGACTTAGATGTGCTAAGAGATATCCCAGTCCATCTTAGGCTTCCACAGTGGGTATTTTGGATAAAATGAGTAAATACTTTGTACCCTTTCCAAACTTCTCAAGGATTTTCTTTTAACTTCTGATATAGAGGAGGAACAGCTTTCTTTCATCTCAAAAAAAAAAAAAAAAAAAAAAGTGAAAAGGATCTGTGTGCTTGGGAGTGAAAATTTAAGTCTTATCCAGTCTCTGAAAGGGATGAGTCCATGATCGCTTTGTGCACTTCAGTCCACAGGCTTCACCTATTTTGCTGAGAAGCCCAAGGCAGCAATAGAAGTATACCTGCTGGTTAGATCCATGCCTGTATTTAACGTAGGTAAGATTGTGCTGGTTAGAAGCACTGCTCTTGCCTGGAGTATAGTTGACATTTTCTATTCAATTGCCAATAAGCACTTTGGGCATGATTCTCTGCTCCAATTTTACACCAGTGTAGATTTAGTGGAATTACGTTGACTTAGAGTCCACGTGACACAGTAAAAATCAATTATTTCATTTCCAACAGGACCTAAATTCAATTACAGGTATATACCTGTATAATTTTTCTTTCCTGTTAAAGAACAAACAAAGCACCTCTAACAAAAAGTAGTGTGTTGTTTGTAATTGGTTAGTGAACCCAATTGCCAGAGTACCAAAGAACTACTCCCAGTGGGCCCCTATATTTGAGGTGATCCTAAAATAACCCGTCATTTCTTAGGTGGTATTATGAAACAGTAGCAAGAAAAATAAGCAGAGTACTGCTTCATTTTTGTCTAATTACTCTGGCACACAAAGGTGTGAAATGATTAGCCAGTAACATATGGGCTTGAGCTTGGAGAGGTTCCCAGTGAGAATTCTTTTTATTCCAGGCATATTTTATCATTTAATTTAAGGGCGTTAATCCATGGGTGAGCCTCTGCCTGCCACTCTCTCACTTGCTTTCTTGCACTTATCAAACATATTCCTAATCTTAATCATGCTTTCTTCTGCTTACTTGCAAACAGTGTAAATAACCCGTTGGCCTGATGCTGATGACACTGGTGGGTCGGGAGACGTATTGCGATGTGAAGCCTCATCTTCACAGGACAGCCATAAACCTGAGAATTTACTGTTTGGGTACAATAAGGGGGCTTAACAATGCTGATCTTATCTATCAGTCCCATAATGAAAAGAAGGTGTCCTTTTCCTCCTCTCAGAAACACTTTTTTGGTGCTGCGAACGGGGTTGTATCATTACTGTTTTTACTTGAACACTGAAGCAGCATTTCGGCTTGCTAAATATAGGCAGCATAGGAAGGCACACCCACGCAAACACCATTTTTCCACTTCTACTTTAGTCACAACATTGCCCAGTTAGTTATATTTAGCTTATATTTGAGGTGCCTAAAATTCTTGCATTAAAACAAGCAAGTGTATATTCTCTTCATCCAGCTAGTCAAGACCACAAACAAGAATTGCATCATTTGGTGTAATAATGCACAACTTTGCCTGTGGTCATTCATTTAATCCCCTAATACTCTGCTTGTGCTTACTGAAGCTCTGTAGCCAGCAAATAACAATGTGTAGAGTAAAGAGACAGGGTTTCAGTTTTCAAACACAGGCAACTTAATCCCTAATCTGGATGCTCCAAATTGCCACTTAAACATGTAAATGTCAATTTTATGCACCTAAGTGCCAATTTGAGTGTCCAAATGCATGACTCGGACATCACATTAAGACACCCATTGGGTTATATCGCTTGTTTTATCTATCTGAGTGCACATTATGCGCTGTAAGCAATTATGCTCTGTTCCATACCAGTAAAACAATTCATTCAAATAGCTTTCCAGAAGAAAGTGATTTCAGCAATGCAGAAAATATTAAAAACAAGTAGCTGGTCGTGTGTCAGTGTCACACTCACCTAGGTACCCGCTCCGTTCCCCATCAGCACCACATAAATTGCCAGTGCCTGAGAGCCTCCATTTACCGTAATTTCTAAAAAGTATCTTAATCTGAGCATGGCCATTTGGGAACCCTGTTCCTGCTGCTGCATTGCAGTCCACCTGCTGTGTTCCCTGAGCTCAGAAAATTATTTGGGGTGCTCATGAGCAGGCAAGGTGGGAACCGAGCCGTGCTGTGCCCTGGACAGCCGGGAAGCCCAGGCTGTCGGGGAATCCAGGCATTGCTCGCTCCACACATTCCAGGACACTAATGGACATCTTAAAATAGGATTCTTGGTGTCGTTGTGTCCATCCCCCCTTCAAAACAGTGTTTAAGTGGCCTTGAGAAAATGAGACTAAATGATACCCACCATGTTTTTCCCTGAGACATCTTAAAAGGCTGTAGGCAGAGAGGCACAGGCAGAGGCACTTTAACCCCAGCCTTTTCTGAGCAACAATGTCTAATATCTCCTTCACATCACAGCAGAGATTGTAAAATTAGGTGTAATTTGCAGCTTTAATAGGGTGAGGAAAAGAGCAGCCAAAAACTGGCAGCGCGTTCTCTTCCCAGGCAAGAACTGTACAGTGTGTTACCTGTTTATTTTCTTCACTATTTGCCTGACCGAAATGACCGTTTCAAAATTTCCAAGGAAAGAAAAGAAGCACCTGGAAATTACCCCTGAAACAAGCCCATACTGTTTGTCTGGGAATTTACTTGAGTTTTAATAGACATTTTCATTGTTTCGGTTGCTTTCTGTAGACATGCCATTGTTAAAGCCCTGTTCACACAGGCACCCTCACAAAGAGAGTCAACATGGCAAATGAAAAATATTGCCCAGTAGATGCAAGGCTGCTTTCAGTGCCAGGGACACTTCTTTCTGTGCTTCAAACCCTCACAGCTTTGCAAGTAAACTGCCTCAGCTCCTGCACCTATGGGACATGAATGTCCTTAGAACATTCTCTTCGTGGGCAGGTAGGGTTTGGGAAGGCTTGAAAGCTCCTGAGCTCCCATAGATGCTTTGAACCCCAAACCACATGAGGGCTGAAAGTGCTCGGTTCTTGGAGTTCATCATGCTTATACCCAGCTTGCTTCTGCTCTCATGAAGCAGACCTAGCCAAAATTCACCCTAATTTCCTATTCATTGTGACTGTGGGTCTGATCCTAGAAAAGCACTATGTATACTGTAAAGTTACTCTTGTCCTGAATAGAGAGAGAAAATGAGCTGGACAAGAGGCTGACTGGACTCCCTCGCAGTGAAGCCAGCACAGAGGCAAGAAGTTTGTGTCCACAGCAAAGAAAGAAAACTGCAGCCCACCAGATGCCGTAATGATCTCAGTATATTTTTGGTGAGGGGAACCATGATGATTAGCATCTCTTCATAACATAGTTCCCAGGATCCTTCAGCAAAGTCCAGACAAAGACAAGCCCATATGTAGCAAAATTATAGCTGCACATGCATGTGTGGTTACTTGCTATATGAAAGGAATATAATGGAATATTATATATATATACTATATAAGGGAATATAAGGGAATCAAATTTCATGTAAATGCTAGTCAGCTAATAGGTCTTTGCATCACCCAATTTTCATTTCCTCTTATACAAACCAAAAAGGAAAAGATAACAAGTGAGCTACCATTCCCAAGCCCTGCTTTACTTCCTATCCTTCCTCAGAGATTCAGGGCCTTGGCTCATTAAAGGTATTTTCCTTGCATGTGCTCCTCCAATTCACATATGGAATCAATACAATACAAATTACGTGACCTATCAGAACAAACAGTTCAAACTCTCATTATCAGACATTTGTGGCAATCGAGTTTTAGGTCAATGTTCTGTGAAAGAATACTTGCAAAACACTATACTAAAAAGTTACAGATATTTTAATTTTCTTATGGAAACTTCTTCTAAGTATAGAGAGAATATATTTATGTAGGAGCCTATTCTCTATTCAACATTCACACTAACTTCTAATATAGAACTGTAGACAGTTTCTTCACTGTAAATAAAAATGAGATGATCCATATGAACTGAAATTACAACAGCAAAACACACTGTGCCTTGAGTTCCTCCCACTGTCTTATTCACAGAAAGCATTAGAGAAGTAGAGCCCAGTTTCTAGAATAACCCTACTGAGGTATTCTACACAACATGAAAAAAAAAATCAGAAGTCTGCCACTGCTGGGATGGGGAAAGAGGTTCTCCTCCTCTTCCTGCAGCTATTTTGTATTCAGACGTAGATAACCAGATGGGGCAGGTTAGCAAAGGAAGTCAGGAAAAGAACATGCCTCTTTTGTCAGCCAAGCAAAGTGTTGGCTTTCTGCAAAGTGTAAATCATCATCTTTTTTTTTAGAAATGTGTTTCATTTGGGGGGATAGTGCAGTAAGAAAGCATGCTCCTTCCTTGCAGCAATTCAAACGCTTAGTGCAATCCATGGAAGTCGTCCACTACTGTCTGTTTGTGGAAATAAAGTTTAGATTAGAGACCAGTCTCAGGAGTCTTCAACCCTAAAGCAAATGGCCATAATTCCTCAGAGACACTTTTCCACAAAGTTTTATTACTCTCAGATTAACTCTGAACACTTAATAGAAGTCTGAATATCTACAAATTTAACTTAGTGGTTTGAGCTTAACTAACAAGGTTCATATTGGCACTTCATGAAGCAATTTAAGCATGTGACATTGTCTGACAGATTTACTTAAGCATCACAGAGAATTTGTTAGTTCCTGTTATTTCTGCAAGGCTTGGCTGGGGAAACGATGAACACCAAGCTATAACACAAAATTGATATTATAATGTTTTCTAATAATCTTGAGCTAAACAGGCAGCCAGAGTTTTTACAAATAAACATATAGAAAGTATGAAATTATACATGGACCATATGTGCAGAGGCTTTTGAACATACAAATGAACGTCAGTCCATGTCTCAGGGGCTAGAGACACTTTTCCCTTTGGAAAAACCGGACTAGTCATTAACTTGTTCAAGGCCAAAAATTAGTCATTGCGTAAATTAAATTAAACTCACTTGAAATGGAATTAAAATGATGGAAAACTGCTGAATATAGTTTTTGTAACAATTAGAGTTGCTCTACGAAAATTAATGAAAAGCTCCATCTTAATCAAGTCATAGTCCTGTCAGCATCTCTCTTTGTCGTTCTCTATTGTAATTTAAATAACTAATCTTTCTCTTTTCCTTGCCACAGTTTCTACCCTTCATATCAGCTAGCATTGGTTTGCCTCCAAGTTCCATGATAGTTAATTAAACAGTTACGAAAACCAGCTGATTTAGGTTTCCTGTGGCTGAAGGAAAGCAGATACACTCGTAAGGAACAGAAAACATATAAATGAGTTGATATGCTATTTTTTATAAAACTACAGAAAGCAGAGATCAAAACAGCTTCTTAGGTCAACTAGTTCATCTCTCCACTAGGGCAGAATCATTTCCAATAGGAACAGTTTTTATAGTTTTAACTAATCTAGTTTTAAGAATCCCAAGTAATGAAGCTTTCATAACGTTGCCAATTTATTCTGATTACTCCCTTCATAAACCATATCTGCAAACTCTTCTCTTTTTTTCTATTTTTTCTTTTTACTGTTCTTGGAAATAGTATAAATAAAAATTACTATTTTAGATACCATGAAACAAGCTGTGTGAAATATAAACATTGTGTTGGGTAAAAACATGCTTTCAAATGTGAATATAGGAGATTTCTGAGACATCCATCAACATATGTCACACCTCATAGATTCTTTAGCTTTGCCCTCAATGAATGCCATTAACATATTCAGAGGCAGCTTCATCAAAAGAGAAGAACCAATTGCATGAATGATCCCATTAACTTGAATCTCTCTAGGCTTCTGTAGGAAACTAATCTGTATTGACCTGCTATATAGATGCACAGATAAAAGTAAAGCTACACCCATGTTGACAACATATTGTCCAAGTTGTATTTATCCCCAAGCTAGTAAATTGGTATTCTCAATACCAGAGTAAAGGAAGGATGTTGGAAGGAGAGACTGAGTCTTCCCAATAACGGGAATAGATGCTCTTTAATCTTTTTCCCAAAATTCCAAGAAGAAAAAAGTTTTAACTCTTAGCTGAAATTTAATTAAAAATCATAAAATATAAAAATATACTTGCAAAAATATACATAATGCAGTACCTTTAGAAGATGTTTTGATGCCTTCCTGGCAGGGGAGCAGAGCAAAGAATGGGACAGGATTCCTAGCAAGGGGTCAGTCTCTCAAACAGGATAGGGAGCACCTGAAAAGGGCTCCTTAATCCCACCAGAAAGTGAACCAGATGGGCAGCCTTTGCTCTTCCTATAATAAGTATAGCAGGAAGTAAAAACAGACAGAGGGCTTGAAAGTGAGATAACTGCACAGTGAATACAGCCAGCCTGTGTGTGCCCAGACACACACCTACCCAGGCTGCTCTTTAAAGCACAGCAATAGCTGCTGGAGGGTTCACCAACCATTTACAGAAACACTGCCTTTTTTCTGTAAGCAGCACAAGCTTTGCTCTTAAAGCATGTGAACAATCAGCTGCCATAAATCAGGAGGGCTTGCAGGAATTAATAAAGAGCTAGACAGTTCTTTTGCACAGAAATACCATGAGAACTATACCCTGAGAAAGATACGCAGATATTGTTACAGTGGGAATCACAACACAGTAATGCAGTAAACCCACTAAATGACACCTGCCTACATCACCCTCATTAGGCAGTATCAATATGACACCCCTTTCTCTTATTTGTCACCTGCCTTTTTATTTAAACTTGGAGCAGAGACTGTTCTTTGTATACAGCTTAGATTTACTATGTTCGTGTGCTGACCTAGGCAGGACTCCCTTGTTCTCACACAGCTAAAGGATAATGGAAAAACCAAGCAAATATTGCAATCGTCATATGCCCCAAATAAAAATACAGCCCTTTCATTGTCCTTATGGTTTGTCAGAATTGTGATGGAAGCATGAAGTCCAGAAGGGCTTGCTTTATTATGAAACAGTGTTTTTATTCTGCAATGAAACTGATAAAAACCTGGCTTCAAGGAAGTCACAAAGTCTCTCCCAGTCAAGATAACGGCTGCACAGTACTCAGAATTAAAAAGGACTGAGTAGTTCATTCACACTACTTGTACTCACTCCACCCCAAAGGATATGTACTGATAGTAACTCGGGTATTCCCAGAGACACAGATCATTCAACAGAAAGTCTGAGAAGTCAATTTCCTTAATGAGGACTATGTGCCTTTAAGAAGGTGACCCAGGTCTTTGAAAGGCACAGATTTGGGCCAATTTGGACATTATACTTACACATTGTACTTTCTAAACCAGAGGATGCACCAGACTTATTAAAGAGCATTCATTATTGCAATGTCATAAAGGCTCCGTTTTTCAGCTGGGCACAGTCTTGCTTTTTTTGCAGCCATGATTTTTCATCTTCAGACACTATGCCTGCAATTTGGTGCCAACAGAAATAGCAAATTAATGCCTGTTTGCTTTGTAGGTAGAATCAACCAGGGCAGCTGGAGACCAACCCTATGGAATTATTTTGCTTATTTTCAGTGTGGATTCCAAGAAATGCTTCTTAAAGAGCTCAGGGGGTTTGGGTCAGGCCCATTCTTAGTTATTTCCATCTTTCCCAAGACCATGATCTCTCTGTTGTCTTTCCCTATTTTCTTTCAATTTTTCCTTCAAGCTCTTGCTTCTCTTTTTATTTGCTTTCTGGCTAAGAAGCTTTTTTCCATTTTCAGGGGCTATCTCACTGAGCACTTGGTCAGAAAAAGTTAAAACACAGCTGGTTTTCCATGACAGAGGCATGATGATCCCAAGAACAGACATGTTGTATTATTGGCTGTCTGAAATGTAAAACTCGGAATCTGAAAAATTTTACATGAGCTTTCATGTTTTGTTCCAATGTATCCTTGTGATTTTTTCCCCTAGAAGTCTTTTATGTATCAAATTGATTTGTTATGCTTCAAAGATATGATTACAAATCCCTGAAAACTAATCAGTGAATATCAGTAATTTGAATCTATGAAGCACATCAGTCAATACATTCACTCTGAACCCCCTGTGACAGGCTCATAACAATGCTTCATTTTTATCAGCTTCCTTCCAGATCAATATTTATAGTATCATTCAAACATTTATTATTGTAGAACAGTAATGCTCAGGATCCAAAAAAAAGGAAACAGTATTAAATGCAGAGCACACTTTTAATCAGCTGCTGATCTCAATGAGTTTTCACTCGTTTGCTTTGCTTAGAGTTTAAACTGGAAGGCTGTGGTCCTTTCAACACAAACCAACAGAAGAGCTTCCTGAATCAAGGTAGCAAACTCTTTTTTGATTTCAATCATCACGTTCAGTCTGGGCTCCTCCCTGGTGCTGATGGGAAAGGAGAGGCTGCACAACCACCCAGCTCTTTCTCACCACATCTGTATTACCTGTGCCTCTGCCATGGCTCACTCCTGGCCATGGTGAGTGCTAAAGCTAGACGCCACTTCCCCTCCAACCCCAGTTACTCCCTCCTTCTCTGCATTCTCCTACATTTTAGGATCTCAAAGCCATTTTTAACCATTAAACTCATCCTAATGACAGTCCTAGATAGCACAAAAATGAGGGCATTAGGGAGCACAGCACACTATGGGACATGCTTCAGTCCATCCCTATCTCTCCTTATAGCCACTGCTGCACGCTGCTACAATGCCGCAACCTCATCACTCCTGCTCCCTGCCAGCTGCAGAGCTCCAGCTCCAGTGTAAGTAGGGAAGCCGCACCTTTGTGAGTGCTGCTGTAAATTCACATCCAGAGACTCCTTTTTTTTCACACCATCTGTATGTGAAACTCCTGGCCTGGGAAATATGAGTAGGAAAGATTAAACATTGGCAAAGTTGTGAGTATCTGAAAACAAGATCTAACAAGAGGAAGTGCCAGGCAACCTTAATAGGCTGTGCTACCAGCCTCGCCTATAACATATCTCTCTGTTTACTGAGTAAGTAATGCATAATTATGATGAGTGATCCAGTCTGCTAACTAGCCAGAGCTGTCAGAACTTGGCTGTCTGCACAGTTGACGGAAAGAGGATCATAATAATTTCTAAATGTGACTGATAATGTGGTTTATATTTTTCACATTGTTAGCTCATGCACGTTGGGATTTCTGGCTGGTAGGGAATAGATAACGTTTCTATTACTTTTGCCTGGTTTTATCTCAGTTCTTAACAGTTGGTTTGCTTTGGACGAGTGGTATTAGCAGCATCCTGGCATTCTTTACATGTCTGGCACTTTTCTGTTTTTATTCCTGGACAGTACACCAAGGAAATATATTCTGGCATGTGGTCCTTACCTTTTCCTGAGCCAAGTTAACCCATCAATGTATGTCTAAATAGAGACATTTGCAATATTCATAGCTGTTACTGCTAAAGAACCAAAGTAGATGCCAATGTTCAGAGAGTTTACAGTTACAAAGATGGTGGAAAGAATCCCCTTTATTTGACTTCTGATGTGCACACGGCTGTAAACAAACATGTCCAAACTCTTCAATTGCTTGTGGAGTCCATAGACCCCATTTTAATAGCTTTCCATGGGGAAAGACTAAGTGCTGCAACAGAATTCCCCTATTTCAAGGCAGCTTCCTGGTCTTCAGGAGAGTTAGAAGAGTTTCAAAATTGCTTTAGCTTATGGTATACTCTTCTCTCGTAACAGAGAACAGGGATTAGATTTAGTTCAGGAAGCCTGTGTTCATTGCTTCTTCTAGCAATCTGAAGACAGCAGGAGTTTGGAGAAGAGGCATCATTCAGCTGCCATAAGTGTTCTTCCCTTCCTCTGTCCAAGATATATTTTGAAGAGACTGGTCTTTCAAGACCCTTTTTGCTATGGAAAAACGTGGAAGCAGACCCAGTTCTTTGCTTAAAATTTCCAAGACAAGTGTTTTCTTGATTAGTGGCATTAAATATGGTATTCCTGAAGGATGACTCCTGGAAAGCAATACATTATTTTTATACACACACCTGGCAGAGAACAGAAAAACTGGCGCACCAGACTGAAAGGGTCCTCAGGGACCCAGCCCCCACCTATGCTGCATCATGTGCACCGTGCCATGAAACCATGCCAAGCTTGACTTTATGTTTTCTCTCTCCTCTGTCTGTAATTAGGAAATTGTTTCAGAATCTCATTGCTGAGTTGGTCAGATGCTGTCTTCTGATCCCAAAATAAGTGTGTTCCCATATGGCTTATACCAAGAAGGTCCTTTACCTTGAAAAGATATTTTCCCTCCTCATGCTGAGCCCATAAATGCATCTACACGGCAGTTGTCACCATTCTTTGTGTCACTAAGCTAAACAATCCAAGTTTTTTGGTCTCTTCTTATAAAGTAGGTCCTGCTTTTCCCAGCCCTGCTGTTTGCCCTTCTCTGTGCCTATTGCAGTCAGAAATCATCCCTCCTATGGTGACCATACAACGTACTCAGCAAGGTACAAGAGCTTTGCACAACTCTGCTTGTGTTACCCCCTCACTCCTAGAAATGCTTCTGTCCTTACATCTTGGGAGTGGATTTTACCACCCTACTGCCACATTATGGCAATATGTTCTGCAGTCTTTTTTTTTTTTTTTTCTTACAGTCATTTCCAAATGATGAGCTTCTAATGTATAGCAGAATTATTATTCCTGCATGTACAACCTTGATTTCAAGCTTTTGAATGTAATTTTCAGGTCAGACCAGTTTTCGTGTGCCAGTCCACACCTTCTCTCCATTAACAGTGCCTCCCAGCACTTTGTCATCAGTAAGTTGCATGTGATATTAGTTAATTTCCTAATAGTCCTGCCAAGTTCATTAATGAAAATAGTAAATAGAATCAGTGCCAGACATTATCCTTGAGGAACTCTGCTAATGACCTCTCTTCAGCCTAATATTTCCCCTTTAACCCTATCTGTTGCCATCTCCCTGGAAGCTGGGTCCTTACCTACCTGTGAATCCCCATCATGCCCATTTTACTCATAGTTCCCACATGGTGGTGCAACTGATACCTTCCCTGATTCCAGATAGACAGGATCTATAGCATTCCTGCAATACAATTTTTTAATAGAGAAAGCCATTGACTAGTCTGATATGAGATGCTTTTTATGATAAAATGAAGGTACAGTATAATCCCATTTTTCTTTAACATCTTCCTTTTAGATTCTTCCAAAGTCTGTTTCAAAATCATTACCCAGTATTCAGATAAGATCTATGCAGGTCATTCTCCATTGTCTCTCTCTCAATATCAGCACTATAGGTGCTGGTGGTGGTCACCTGGTGCCATCCCACATCTGCCATGTTTGTTCAGGTTACTTACACCCAGATAGGAATGCCACGTGTGAGCAATTCCAGTCCACTGGGGAGGGATAGAGAATATCTGTCCCCTCTGCCTCTCCCTTCCCAAGTACCAGGCCTTGGCAAGTGTACGGCTTCATTCAGAAATGCAATTTTGTTTTTGTTGTATTAGTTTTCTGAGGTTTATTTCTGTCTACTTTTCTGCTGTACAGCCAGACTTTCTTTGTACGCAACACTAGCTGCTCCGACCATGACCACCTTATGCATGCATCCTCCCAAGGCCAGAAGTACAAGCAGTTTATGTTTCACTATTAGGAACCTCCTCTGCCTACAGTCTCATTTCTGATCCTGAAAGGTCTGGTGGTATCACTCAAAATATTACAGATAAATTCAAGATTGAGAGTTGTGAAAGGAAGAATGTGCACAATGGTAGATTTGTTTTAAATATTTGGTCTGTATGAAATTGTGTAAGCAGTTAGAAATGCCAGAAGCAGTTGCTACACATGAAAGACTGACAGGTTTCTTGCACCTGGACTAGTTGTAGGAAGAGGCCAAGTGGGCTGGGGGCATCTCACTGCTTGAGGTGGCAAAGCAGCCATGGAGCCAGGCTGCCCCTAAGTGTGGGGCAGCCACTGCTCCAAAAGCCAAGAGGCAATAGTCGCCAACTCTTCTCCTCACTCTCTCAAAACGCACAAAAGCAGCAATACCCTTAGATCAATATCATTAGATGTTCTCCATAGCCCTCCATCACTGCTTCACCTCTTTTTCTTCCAAATTTCTCCCTTGGTAGAAGAGGCAAGATCCTCTGCTCCAACCTAAAGTTGCAAATTCATTTTTTCATATGCTGTTGGGAAGCCTTCAGCTATGCAGTCTTTCTGCTTCCAAGTTGTCATATAAATGCAGTATATCAAGTAAGGAGCATCCTGATAATTGATATACATATACATATGGGTAAAGAAATATAACATACATTTTTCATGCATAATTACAGACACACAGAGATACATATATATATATATGTGGTATTTCAGCTAGTATAAATGGATTGCTGTAAATTTACTTTAATACACCTTATTTAAGCCCCTCTTAGGCCCCGTATCCTAATTCTGTTTCAAACCATTTCAGAACTTTTTTTGGGGGTTGTTTTTTAAGGAGGAAAAATATCCTAGTAAACACTAATTGGTGATGTCTGTCTTATCAGGAATAAAATAGTCCTATTGGGGAATAATTCTTCTCCAAGAAGTTTTTTATTGTCAGACTAGTAAAAATGAGTTAAATGCAATTTTGACTCATCCATAATAATCTGTTTATAGCTATGATGGTTATTTCTGTTTTCTACAAAAGCAATCACTTGCTAGATAGAATGGTACCGTAATCTTAATTTATCACATACATTTTTTTGCTAGCAGCCAGCTGACTGCAGTAAATATCCCAGTCGGAACAAAGGTGCAAATAATCAATACATCTGTTCCATTTACACCAATAATGGCACATACTAAGATTTATAGGCCTCAGTATAAAGGAGGTGCACTACTCAGTTGATTACTCTTCGATAGCTGACATGCATTTGAGATTCACTTGTCTGTAAATATGACAAGAGACTAACTATGCACAGAAAATGATTGAATGTACCACTAACACCCTCTCATACAGAGTTTTTCTCTCCTGTTTTTTTTTAATGAAATTCTCTTTGGGAAAAAATACCTTGCTTCCCTTCCATGGGAAGAGATTTCAATCAGCTGACTGCCTGCATTCCCACCCCACACCAAAGACAGGCCTCATTTTAATTCAAAACCAGATGTATTGTTTGCTACAGAAAGGAACCATAGCTCATGATGGCAAAATTTTCCTCAGCTGTCTAAAATTGCTCAGAACATTAAGGGCTTTATTATCTAAGTGCTGATTTGATTATCAATACTTTAATCGGACAAAAGAAATACTCTCACTGCTTGGAAGCTGAGTAGGCTGGATGGAGAAAATTTATGATGAAGAGAGCCTCAAGAGCAGGGACCTGCTGAAAGGGAAGAGAATTAATTGTTTGTTAATGAAGCAACATTTTATATACTCTCTTTTGACATCAGGTGCTACATTAAAAACATATCACAGTCTCCAAAAATTAGGTCAGTAAGAGTCCAAGACATGCTTTGTAGGAATGGAGAACTTGTTCTCCATCTTTGCATGTACTGTTTGTTTGAGGTGTCAGGTCCAGGAACATTTTCCTTTTGCTGTAGGAAGGTAAAGTGCAGTAAGATGAACAGCCATTCTAGGATGACAGGCTGACAAGAAGCCACTGAACATTACGTGTTTACATATGCTTTTCTTTTGCCAGCAGCTGACAAACTGCAGTAAATAACTGCTGGGACAAGGGTGAAAATGACCAATAGATCCATTCTGTTTAAATCAATAAAATAATTTCTTATACACCAGGAATGACATGATGCACATTGACAAGGTACTCATGGTGGTCCTCGCTTCTTCTTAAGGTAACCCTTCTGCTCAGCATTTTCTGAGGCAAGTTCCTCTATAGTTTCTCCACACTTCTAAACCCCAAATTAAGACACTCATTATCATTAGGTAGCTTTGGAAATCTTGTTCCAAGGCTCTCCACTGATGCCTCGTGAAGCAAGATAAAGTTACGTTATGGTCTGTAGGGGTAGTAGTAGTGGCAAAGAGCAGAAGAACAGGAGACAGTGCTTTGGGCGAAGCGTGATGCCCTGCCTCAGTGGCAGAGCTGAGCGGTGTGCGGTCTGGCTGCCAGCCCTTTGTAGGCTGAGAAAAAAAAATGGAGGAAAGAAACTGATAATTTTGTATTTTCTTTCCATAGCTTTATTATCTCAAGTCTGCAAATAAGACTTCCAGGTCTCTTCCCGCTGCTCCCCTCCCAGCACATACAGCACACGAGGTGGGTAGGAGGGAAATAAGTGAACAGCACAGCCTGCAGGCAGATGGTTAAGCAGGTAGGTATACTCCAGCAACAAGTGCAGTCAATTGACACCCATGCTCACATCAGCAAAACCCCACCAGGTGACATGGTATGGCTTGGTTATGGCTTGTGTTACAGCCTCATGGCAACTTGTGAGCCTGCAGTAATCAGATTGTATCATCTAACAGTCCATTGAGTAGGAGGCCGGTGCCCACATTTTCATCTCATCCAAGCTGTGGTACATCTAGGTGTGCACAGTAACAGAATTATAAAGATGTCTCACAATAGCCCTGAGATGATAGGAGCCAAAGTCCAGGAAAAAGGGGAGGCTGATGGTCCAGTCTTCCTGTGCTTCCTTTAGAATCACAGAATCATAGAAATGTAGAATTGTTTAGGTTGGAAAAGACCTTTAATATGATCAAGTCCAACTGTTAACCTAGCACTGCCAAGTCCATCACTAAACCATGTCCCTAAGCACCATGTCTACATGTCTTTTAAATACCTCCAGGGATGGGGACTCAACCACTTCCCTGGGCAGTCTGTTCCAGTGTCTGAGTACCCTTTCAGCGAAGAAATTTCTCCTAACACCCAATCTAAACCTCCCCTGGCACAACTTCAGGCTGCTTCCTCTTGTCCTATCACTTGTTACCTGGGAGAAGAGACCGACCCCCACCTCACTACAACCTGCTTTCAGGTAGTTGTAGAGAGCGATAAAGTCTCCCCTGAGCTTCCTTCTCTCCAGGCTAAACAACCCCAGTTCCCTCAGCCGGTCCTCATAAGACTTGTGCTTTAGACCCTTCACCACCTTCATTGCCCTTCTTTGGACATGCTCAAGCACCTCAGTGTCTTTCTTGTAGTGAGGGGCCCGAACGCTTTATACTCGACAGAGAAAAAGAGACTTATTCAGCTCATATTTCATCCAAGTTCACTATATTCACATTGTTACCAGTGATAGTCTCCCATTGCTTAAAAAAGCCGGAATAACTGTACAGTGGCATATAGCCAGAACTGTGCTAAAGAAAACTAATTTAGACGGCACTCTAAGAAATGTCAGATTTCTGCTCATCCACAATTTTTCCTTCTGAATAAAAAAGTCCTATTGAAAGTGTGTATCATCTAAAAACAAGCATGAGGTTAAAGCTGCCTGGACAACTGGATAATATGTCTTCACTTAAATTTGAAAGCCTTTGATTTTTCAACTTTAAAACTGTTCTTTTAAAATGGGCATTTTTGTTTGATTTTTGTGATGGTTCCTGTGGTTCCTTTATACATAATTTCCTGTTATGTACTGTCAGTGGGGGTTTGAGCCTTTGCCTTCAGCACAGGCTGCTCATATTTTTATTATGGGAGCTAATCAACTGCTAGGAGGAAAGTGCTGCTTTTCCGAAAGTGGGATGGACAGGTCCAGGTGCCCTGTCCTAAGCAGTGCAGGGGGACAGGGAATGGGGGTTGCAGTCAGTTCATCACACGCTGTCTCTGCCGTTCCTTCCTCCTCAGGGGAGGACTCCTCACACCCTGCCCCTGCTCCAGCGTGGGGTCCTTCCCACAGGAGACAGTCCTCCACGAACTTCTCCATTGTGAGTCCTTCCCACAGGCTGCAGTTCTTCACAAACTGCTCCAGCATGGGTCCCTTCCATGGGGTGCAGTCCTTCAGGAACAGACTGCTCCAGCGTGGGTCCCCCACAGGGTCACAAGTCCTGCTGGCAAACCCGCTCCAGTGTGGGCTCCTCTCTCCATGGGTCCACAGGTCCTGCCAGGAGCCTGCTCCAGCGTGGGCTTCCCATGGGGTCACAGCCTCCTTCAGGCATCCACCTGCTCTGGCATGGTGTCCTCCAGGGGCTGCAGGTGGATATCTGCGCCAGTGTTAACCTCCATGGGCTGCAGGGGCACAGCCTGCCTCACCATGGGCTTCACCACGGGCTGCACGGGAATCTCTGCTGCGGCGCCTGGAGCACCTCCTCCCCCTCCTTCTTCACTGACCTTGGTGTCTGCAGAGTTGTTTCTATTATATATTCTCACTCCTCTCTCCGGATGCAGTTGCACCGGGTTTTTTTGCCCCTTCTTAAATATGTTATCCCAGAGGCACTACCACCGTCGCTGATGGGCTCAGCCTTGGCCAGCAGCGGGTCCGTCTTGGAGCCAGCTGGCATTGGCTCTATTGGACATGGGGGAAGCTTCTAGCAGCTTCTCACAGAAGCCACCCGTGTAGCCCCCCACTACTAAAACCTTGCCATGCAAACCCAATACAGGTTGTAAACCGAATTTCTCCGAAGATACATCTCATGATTGCTATCTGGAGTCACACACTGGTGAGCCTGATTAATATGAATGTAGTGGGATAGAGGAAGAGCCTCCCAACCTTTGAATATATTTATTCCCCAGTGAAGCAGCATGTCTGACAAGAGCTCTCAGAAATGTAAAGGTTTATTGCCTCATAATGGAATAAAAGGATTAATTTAGAATAGGTCTGTAGCCACTTGTAAAATATTTCATTTTAATAATTTATACTAATGGAATATGTGATCTAGGGAGGGTCACATGGGTTGCTCCTGGGCAGTTGTTGACAAGGCAAATGTGGCTGGGGAGACCTGGGCTGGACTCTTATTTGCTTGTCCCTGGTGGACTTGTAGGATGTTGAAAAGAGAGAGTAAGAACAAGCGGCAGACAAAGCCTTTAATTCATCTACTCCTCATGTCGCTGCAGAATGCTCATCAGATAGCAGAGCTGATCAGCTCAGCAGGTTCCTAAAACATGCACAAGGAGAAAAAATTTAAGCTTTTATCTCTGTAATAAGTAATGAATCCTAATTTTCCTTTCTAACATTAAAAAAAAATTAAAAAATAGCCTTCTTGTGTGAGCACTGAAGAGCTCAGTAACAGCAACAATCTCAGCTCCAAGAGGCATGCAGAGATTTAGGGGTCACAGACGCTGTTGTGGGTCTGAGTCTTAGAGATGTGGCTGAAGCAAGAGCTAGATGTGATAGGCAGGAATTATGCAGTCTGTACAGAAAGAGGGTTGTATCTCTTTCCACACATGTGCTGTAAGTCTGTTATCTCCCTTTATCCATCTGAACTGTGTTTGCGATGGATATTGCTGATGCTCAGTCCTGTCCAAAATCTGAGAAAGGACTTTGGGAGCTCAGTATTGCACAGGGACTCTTAACCGAGAGATCTGCAGAAATTCTTCAGTTCTGTTTCATCAGTGTCTTGTTTTATAAATCCCTCTGCGCTCTGACAGTATCATGCAGAGTCCAATGTCTCAGCAAGGCATTTCCTTCAACCCTTCTATATGACCGCTAAGTCTGTGTAAGAAAAGGCATCTCATAAATATTTTTCAACTGTTTCTGTCAGCATCAATAAATCAGAATCAAAAGAACTTGTCCTCACTTTTGTCCTATTGAAAAAAAAAGTTACACAGAAATTCCTGATTGTTTGGTTCTCTTTCATCTGACAGTGTAGAAAAACACAGGACTTTGTTCTACCTCTGCCTCATTTTTAAACATTAAAACTTGACCTGTGCTTACTGCCTACTTCCCCAGCTTTGCTTTTGTTAAGCTGCAAACATTTTTCTTTCATAACAATTTACATATGTAATTACTACAAGTACTTCAGGAATTGTTTGCTAAAGGCTCTATGTAAATACTAATTATCAGTAATTAAAAATCCACAGCTATTAGGAAGATACTGATAGGGAGAAAATACTGCTTAGGAAGCAACTAACATTTGTCTAGGCAAAATTAAACATCAAATAACTTTCTATCTATGTAATTATATAATGTGACTCATCATCTGCTGCATAAATGAAAGTGCAAATGGGAGAAAGGTGTCCCCCCAACACATGCACACACACCCCAGCCTGCTCACAAACTGTGCATCTTCAATATTGCAAACTCATTTCGTGTTGGGAGCAAAGAACATTTAGAGGTCTCACATTGCAGTTGCAGAAATGTAACAGCTGCATTGAATGTTTTCTATGGCATGCTAAAATCAGGTGCTTCCAGGCTGATGATATGCAAACTTAACTCTCCAGGTCGTAAAATGCACTGGGATTCTTTCTTGCGCCAAGTAAGCGAGAAAATATCTTGCGTAAAGAGTAGAAATAAAATACAGGAACAAATGACACCTGCTTCATATTTTTACAAAATCTCAGGTGGGTTTTCACCCTCGTTGATGTATTTTTTTAACTGCTAATGAATTTGTTTCCTTATTAACTGTGGTTCAGCATCCATGTACTTGAAGCGGAATTTTGGCCCATCTACAGATGTCAAAGGGCGTTTTGCCACTGTTGTACCTGGAATTATATTTTCATTTTAGTGATTTATTACAGATTTCAGCAGGCTTTGAATCAGCCTTAGTCCATCTAAAAATTAATCAACTTTCTGAGCCTGGTGGGAAAAGTAAACAAGTAATCTATGTGCATTTTACAGCAATCCCAAAGTTTGCTCTCTGCTGTACCTGCTCCTGATGGTAGGGGAGAAAACCCATTAAGCAAGCAGACAGGCAAAGGGGCCAGCAATTTTACAAGGGGCGCAAAACAGATTTCTGCTCTCAGAGCACAGGCTCCATCTCACTCAAACCTGTCACTGTAACGGGGTGGCGTGAATGTGCCTGGAGCACAAAGCTGCTGCTGATGCTCACCTCTGACAAGAAAACGATGCAGCTTTGAGAAAGCCTCTCTTCCCATAATAACGCTCAGTCTCAACTTGCTCGGTGCCTGTAGCCGCATTGTCAACAGGAGCAAAAAGCCGCTGGTCGCATGAAGGCAGCTGGGCTGAGCTGCCTCCAGAATTCATTTTCGAGTATGTTTTTGTTCACTTCTGTAGAGTTTATTTTTCCCTTTCTGGCTCTGCCATTTTAGGCCTGGATTCAATACAGGGAAACACTTCAATTATCTCTGGATCAGGCCCTCAGATTGTATTGTGGCTGAAGCTTTGAAAATTGCTGTTATCAAAACTATTAGCCGACTTGCCTGTGCTATTTTGAGCTGGACTGAAAAGGGCTTGATGGGACTTGGAGTCACTCACAAACCACGAGTCAGGCAGGAATAACAGGATTTTCACTGTCAGGTTTTGACTTTCAGCTTTTAAAAGGTTTCTCAGCAAACAGCCATCCTGTTCCCTCTCGGTGAACTGTCAGACCCAAACTCCCCCGAGACTAAGGCCAAGGTGTGGCAGAAAAGGGCAGTCATTTGGGCAAAGTCTGACCTTGGCTTGGCTTGGTTTGCTTCTGGCAACAGGACAACACCAGCCTGGTGCTGGGGGCTTTTCCCTCCTGGGACATGAGGCTCCCACCACACCAGCTCATGGGGCAGCTCCAGTAAACCTATTGCTGGTCTATCTGCCACCAACAAGTGATGAGAGCTGAAAAAAAACAGTGCAACCTCTGTGGCTCTGCATTTGCTTCTGTGTATCCCTCGCCTTGAGCCCAGCCTGCCTTCGGTACACACCAAGCACGGGAACTCCCTGCTATCTGGAAAAGCTTAGCTGTCATGCAGCTCCCAAAAACACAGTTTTCTAGCCTATAAGTAGTACTGGCCTCCTCAAGTCTGCTAGTAACTAATGCTTTGGATCAATATTTTGTTAATTTACAACATTTCCTCAGTCTTAACTCAGCATTTTTGTTCTTCCCTCTCCTGCTTTCACTTCTTCTTTTTTTTTTTTTTTCTCTTTTGCTTCAACAAAGCATGAAATCATTGTTTGTCAAAAGATAATCTGCTCACTGCTGTATCTGGTTGTAACTAATGATATTTTCTTCAGTCTTCTAGATTGCTGGGGAGACATGTAACTGTACTCCAAATAATTTGAGATCAGTCAACCCAACTGTTATGCTTGCAGGTTACAATTAGGAACATGCTAGTCAGACCCTCTTGGTCTTATTTTGTTTGGCTTCATTTACAGAAAAAGGTAAGTGCAACTGTCCTGGACAGAGAGAGATGCCCCCTCCCTCCCACCAGTCCCTCTCCTCCCCCAGCCCAGTCTGGTGTGCTAGAGATGAGGAACTGGACAAAACACAATGGCAATCAAGGCACATTTAAGGATTTAGGCACCTGCACAATTCATGTTCATCATCTAGACCTACTCACAAAATGGACAAGGAGATTCAGACACTGAAGAAGAGGACTACAAAAGGCAGCATGCTGCAAGGGGCAGAGGGAATTCATCTGTGGGGACCAGAAAGAAATGTTTGGGGCAGGAATGGAAAGGAAAGACCCTTTGGACGGATCTTTGCTTGGTTCTGGATGGAAGGCTTGCATCCATGCACAGCACAGCCTCAATTCTCCCTGCACGAAGGTCCCTCTCTTCCCAAACATGACCAGGTCTTTCTCTTAGTTGAGAAGAAGTCACATCCTCCTCTTGCTCTCCAACTCACAGGCTAAAAGCCCAGCTAAAACACAAGATAGAGGAGATGAGTTCAAAGCTATCTCCTGTCTGAGGGTATCAGAACCTGTGGTGTCCAGTTACAGGTGGGCCACTAGGATGAGGGGATTCTGAAGGAAGGAAGAGCATTTTTTTATCACCCCTACTGAAGCAATTTGACTTTTCATGGAACATAAAAACATTCATTGCATATGTAAACAATGTACAACTCTGTGTGTTAGCTGCTAGCAACAGCATCAACAGTGAGAAGATCTGGCAGTGAATACACCATGGAGTGTTATGAGAGACTTGGGGGGGGGGGGGGGGGGAAGCACCATGTTTCCAAGAACAAGAGTGAGATGAAAGTGCTTGTCATCCTCTGCTGAGTGGTGTGTCATGGTAATGGCTTCCAAAAAAAAATCACCACTGAGCTCTGCATGGTAGTGTATCACTCAGGGTGGCAGAAGGGTGGAGTACACAGAAAGAAAGGATAAAAAAAGGTAGCAAGCTGTCAAAGTTTTATAGCGGTATCCATCACACACACTACAGGAACTGTAACTATGTTTGGTGAAATGTTATCACCAAAGCACCCCTCAGTACATGGTCAAGTCCAGAGGGGACTGACTGCTTGTCAGCAGGCCAGATACCAGCATGCCCAGGGTGAGGGTCTCTCCTCCAGGACCTAATGTGGGGCCACCTGCTCTTGGCAGGGCAGGGAAGGGAAGGGGCCCGGACTCCAGGTGCTCTTCCCTCCCACCCGCTTTCCCCTCCTTCACCTGATCCCTTCAGGTCATTCACAGACATATCACAGCCCTCCCTCAACTCAATTCTATTTTCTTTAATGTGGAAAGAAAACAAGTTTTGAAACTTCAAGAATTGCTGGTTGTCCTCTGATCAGCTTGAGCTGGGATGCCAAAGTGTATCATTTCCAACAGTGGGAAGATCAAAAAAGCACCCCAAAATGTGTACTATTTATTCCAGGGCTGTCATTCAGCTTTCTAAAGATTGATGAAACTAAGCTGGAAGCACAACAAAACCAGGTTTTCAGCTTCTTGCTGGACTGTAGAAACATGAGCTCAGCCTTTTCTGTGGCTTCAGATCATCTGTGTCCAGGTCTGCCAGAGACCAGTGAATCCGAATAAGCAAGGGGATGGCATTAATGAAGCTAAAAATGTTTTGAGTCTGATTTTATATTCAACTCAGGACCAGCTTCCATTATTTTGGCAAGAAGTGGGGTATGTGTTTGTGTACACATAAGTGTGTTTACCTTGTGGTGGTTTCACGGGTGGTGGGAATTGCAAATGTGCTTGCTCATTCCTCATGGTTTCACTGTACAAGACAAATACAATTGATTTAGAAGGAAAGAGCTTTGCCAAGGACAGTAGTAATGGCTTTGTGCTAAGTAAATTTAATGCAGTATGCTTTGGCCAACAGCTGCAGCTTTGGAAAGAAGCAATTCACCTTCTTCCCAAAATAACCATGAAAATCTAAGTAACTGGCTGAGAAGCTAGTTTATGCACAAAAAGATTTGAAGGCCTGCAGTGGTAGCTAATAAAATCAAGCAGCTATCAAAAATCATGGCCAGCTGAGCTGGTGAATCCCAGGAGGGAGGAGGAGAAAGGGGGAGAGATAAAAAATTCCTAGGAGTGGTTTTCTGTGTAGATTGAATATATACTCTTTTATTCTGGGAAAGATAAAATAGAATAAAAGTGTCAGAGACTGCCAGGTTTAGGTATTAAAATATTTAAAGAAATAATCATTATGATATTAGTCCAGAAAGTATTATTCCATCTAGCAGAGGTTAATACATGTCATAGATTCTAGGGCCAGAAAAGGCCATTAGGATCACCTAGATTAGGTTTAATATAATTCAGGTTCAGTAATAGATGCAGAGACCTGTTCTGCCAGGCAGACAGCAAAGGATAAGGTCGTTCCCAAAGTCCTTAAGAGAAAGAGAAGAGACAGCCAGACACAGCTCTGCCAGCTAATTCTCCAACAGAAGAGAGCAGAGCTTGTCTGGAGACATGATGTTATTTTACAATCAGGTCCAACAGCTTCCCTGAAGCAGTGAGGTATTCTCTGCAGCACTGTTCCAGCCCCAGCATGGGGAGGACCAGAGGAATCGCCTTCCCTCGCATGCGAGAGCTGTGTTTTGCTACGGATGCACAGCATCTCGTCAAATCTCAGCTCACCTCTTGCAGCATGCGGGAGCCTCCTTTCCTCTCTCCCACCCAGGTCTGGGCTGGTTTTTGGACCAGTTACTGCTGAGCAGAGCCTGCTGCTGCGCTGGGCCAGCTGCTATCGTTGTCCCATGCAGGCTATGCGATTTCTTCTCCCCATTGACCTCTCCAACAGGCTGGCTGTGGGGGACTGGAGAGCAGCTGGGCTGGCTCTTCTCACAGCTCTTTCAAGCAGCCGCATGATAACCAAGTGCAATAGTGCTGGTGGGTGGTCTGGCTGCAACCTGCGGCTCCTCGCAGGGAGCACCGAGAAAGTTAAGTGCTTCAAAAGGCGGTTGTGTAGGAAGCTGCCTCAGACGCTACCCGCTGAAGAGATGGGTAGATAGGATGCAAGCTCTTCCCTCCCCTGGGCTCCGGCACCTCCCCGGGACTGCAGAGACATACCAGATATTTTTAGTTCCACACCAAACTTACACTGTTCACCTCAGGCTTAAATACAGGAGCGTGAATATCTTTCAAATTTACTTTTTGGGTTGTTTGTTTGTTTTCTAAACCTGCCTCTGTTTTGGAGGAAAAGAAAAAGTTTTTTTAAAAAGTAGTGGTTGGGAAATTTTCCCTGGTTTATAAGTGGAAAAAAGTAAATACACAAACAAAAAGAATCACTTTTATTTTCACCACAAAAGACGTTTCAACATTTTTCCCCTCCATCAAATCACTGCATTTAGTATAAATCCCCCTCTTTTTCCAAGAGTGACAAAGGGTTTCTTTGAAAAGCTTTTGCTTAGTGCTGGCACCCTGGGCTGCACAACCTGGGCCTGGCCCCGAGCTGCAGGTACTGCTGGTCTCTGCTACGCTTTTCCTCCTTTTGCCTTGGGGCAGCACAGAAAGAGCAAAGGAGCCAGTGAGGCCACTTCTGAGCCTTATGTGTTTGTGTCTCACCTCTGTAAGAGAGCTCAGGTGACTTTTTTCTCCAGCTTCATTTGTATGCTTGGAGCCAATCCGGCCATGGATCTAAAAACCAATCATTCCTATTGATTTCATTGTGAATTTGCCATGTGGAACAACAGTCAGAAGAAAAGGTTGCCTTGTAGCTATAAGCAGAAAAAAACAAAACACAAAAAATCCTCACCAAAAAAACAACAGTAAAAAAGGACCCCAGAACTCCCCTTTGCATTAGATAAGCATCTTGGCATGTTAAAATCACCCTTTCACACCTCCCACTGAAAATTAAAAGAAAGTCTCAGTTTTGTCACCAAAGCTGAAAAATGTTATTATTTAACAATTGGTTGTGGGCATTGTTGATGTTATAATATATCTCATTTCAAATCATAACAGATGAGTGATCTCTAAATTGTCAGTTCAAATGAGATAATACTCCATCATGCTTTCCTTTGCGACACAAATCCACATAACTAGCACAGTATAAATACAATCACTGGCTGGTATAAAAGCTTCAAATACTATTTTAAATCCTGCAAGTATGGCTGGTGCTCAAATTGACAGCTCAATGCTCTGTCAGTTCCCACTGCCAATCTCATTATGGAAGTAAACGGCTCTATCTTATTTTATCCTGTTCTATACATGATGCACTTAAAAGGACTTTAAAAAAATCTAGTAAATGGAAATATATGGTACAATGAACAGTTAAAAATGTCAATTGAATTAGTGGTTCTGTGATATCTTTTCAGCATACAATGTGAACACAGATGCTGTCTTTTATAGAGGTTTATGCATACGAGGAATGTGAAGTGGAACAAATGAGATTTGAATTTTATTATTCTTTTATAGCATTGCATTGCAGATAGCTTTTTTTAATTAGCTCCTATCTCAACACCTTTGGCAACTCTAAATAATTCAGACAATCTTGTCTTTTGTTGTTTTTGTTGCTGTTGCGGTGATTTCTTTTGCAGAGAAGTAGTCCTTGCGAATGGCAGGAAGCTTATCTATCACCTAGTTTAAAAATGATCATCCAATTAAACAATTAAACTCACAGGGAGTGTGCTATGGTCTGCTCAGGGTCTTAAACCCAAATCAGCTACCAGATGCATAGTGACAAGTCTATCCCAAGCCCCAGGAGGTGCCAGGAGCGTTAAAGTTTGCTTCCCTTTTCATGAGATTGCCTACATGCTCCACCGAGCGGAAAAGTCTGTAGAAGTCAGTCTGATGGAGTGGGGCTCAGGGAGCTGGTTCCCCACCAGCCCCTCAGCTCACCCAAGGAGGGACAGGAGGAACCCAGTGCCACCGTGCAGCTTCAGGAACCTGTTACTGCCTCCTAGCCTGGCATTACACCCTTAGCAATAAAACGAGAGCTGGATATAAAATAGGCACAAAACCCATCACTCCCAAGACTTCAAAGCAACAGGCGGTATTTTATGTCAAAATAAATAAACAAATGCATATAAACAGAAATTGATGTTTATGCTACACTGCGTGGTGTGGCGGGGGGGATAGTCCCACCAGCTCCGTTTCTAGCCAACACATCTTTGCACAACTTCTTTGTTGAAAAACTTCAGGGACATCGTGTCTTATAAGGATTCCCTCGGGCTCCCAGCCTCTCCCTCACTTCACAATGTGTGGGCAGGATACAGCTGCTCAGCTTCACTGCGTGGTCTTCTCATCCAAACTGTTCACATAATGCAAAAATTACATCCCTCAAGGCACTATGGAAATTCACATCCTAACACAGTTTCGAATGCCTATTTATTTCACAGCCTAGTGCAAATATTACGCCTGTTCCAGAGTCCACTGTTTCAAACAATACCACGGTGCCTCAGATTAAGTCTGTGGGATTTCTTTTGTACCTAAAAAGGACAAGGAATTTCTTATTCTTTCCAGAACAACAGAAAATAATTATTTAGTTTTATAAAAATCACAGTGACGTATTTCCCTCCACCCACTCACTCACCCCAAGTTTTTTCAAGGCAAATACAATCTTCAGAAAATTTGTGAATTGCATAAAAGGTCATTCTGGAGGCTTAGCCCAGCTCAACAGAAAGGACTACTTTAGGTTAAGGATTGCACTATAGCCTGTTCACCTACTCCAGCTGAGTATTCCCCATTCACAGGAGAAAAAAAAGGATTTCTGCTGCTGTACATCATATAAATGCGACATGATATGAAATGTTTATAGACATGGATTTGAGAAATTTCTAACTCAAGCTTTCAGCAACGACATTAGTCTGAAAAAGTAGTCCTTATGTTTTTGGCATCCATTTCAAGTCTGGGAAGAAAGCACAGAAGAATAAGTTCAGCTCAGGGGGTCTGGGGAACCTCTGTCCAATACCAGCCCTGACCCAGATCCTTGTGTGGCCCCAGGGGAGTCATATAAGGCCACATCCAGAAACAAAGGGGCTCACATACACTGAATGCAGATCCTGGCCCCAACACCACACTGTGTCAGGCAGGTTTTACAGTAAAAAACATCATTTACTGCCATGTATGTTCTGCCCATGTCTCTTGCTCATGTCCCTCAACTCTGTTTGCACTTCACCCCCAGAAATATTGTTCATATGTGTCCTTTAGCTCAGTTATAGAAGAAAAACACATTTGCCAGGTTACACAAGTTTGGAGTTTGGTAAAAAATGTGATTGCAAACCGAAGTTGCGTGGCATGGGCATCCTGTGTTGAGCCCCAAATTTAATTCAATCCATCAGAAAAACAAAAGGAAAGAGGAAAGAGGATAAGAAGCCGACATTTTGGCAGCATCTGCTTCTTCAGAAGGCAGCAGGTGCTGCCAAAATATTAGGCTCTCTCATCTGTTTTCCTCATTGTTTTTGTGATGGGGGGAATTAAATCCTGCAGTTGCAATTGATCTAGTGTGCCAAGGCTCCTTCCTGATAATTGATTATTTTCTTGATCTCCTTTTTTTGACACACCCTGTCCCCAGATGCCTATTGTCCCACCGAATCTCTCTGTGGTCCCTAAGCCTTAATTAGATCTTGCAGGTTCTGTTTCTGTGGTGCTTTCACTGCTTCAGGTTTCATTTCCACTCCAGGTCGGACTTTTCTTCAGGCTCCAGCTGTAGTTCAAAGATGCTCTGCTGTTCTTTGCCATTAGCTGCTCACCTAACTACCTTTTCATAGCAGTTGTTGTAGCTGCTGCCCCAGACCTCTGTGAACAGCTGCTGTTCACCTCAGCACTCATGAAGAGGGATTGACGGCAAAGAGTGAGTATGAAACAGTAACTTTGGGTTAAACCTAAGGAAGGAACTCAGGCTTCATGATACAATGCAGAATTCAGGTATCTGGTTCAGGAATGGAGCAGAAAAATCTAATTTACATCTCTGTGTTACACGTTATGCACCAAGAAATGGGATTTACAGGAAAACAGTGCATTGCCATTAGCAAGCCCACCTGAGGGGTGTGTAAGGCATTGCATTTCTCCCAGTCAGAAGGACCTAGCCCAGAGCTGAGGTTTGGATGTTTCTATGACTTAAAGCCCCATCCTGTTTAAATGCCCAGGTCATGCATTTAGGGGCACAGTAAGCAGCATGGATATTTCACACGATTGCCTACCTTGTGGTTAAGCCATGGCACAGGAGGACAAACCAGAGGAAACCCAAACCCAGCACCTAGGGCTAGGGCAATCACTTAGAAGAGGGGGAGCTGAATTTACAGCTCCTGCTCCCTAAATTTTCTGGAGACTTTCTAATGTAAAGGACAACGGCCAAGGCAGAAGGCTTTCTTCTCCTATATGGCAGCCTTACTCACTTGCTCAGTTGCACTCTCTTGCTTGCTCTTCAGGTAGCTCCATAACTGTTTCCTACCTGGCTGCAAAGTTTCCTAGCATCAACATATTGTGCAAAAGGTGGTTTTGAATAATGTCAGCTCTCCATAGCAGAGTCGTAGGTGTGTTTTGAACACATTTAGTAAGCTAAGGCCTTCAGGGCAGGGGATTTTGAAACCGAGAAGCCTATATTTTTTGTAAATCAAATCAAGCATAAGTAGGAGGTAGACACCCTCCTCTTGGCCAAGATGGCAGTACTCCTACTCTGGAGTATAGCAGAACTAACATATAAAAGACTTTGCAAGAACATTTACACTCTTTTAGGGTATCTCAGGTTCTGAGCTGCTTAAGTAGAGATTTGCTGGGTTATTGGTTTGAATGAGGATCTAGTAAAGGTCTTATTCCAGACTACACAAAACATTAGACATGGTAGACACACGTGAGGAGGGAGGAAAGGGGGCTCTAGGCAAACATCTTCATGGGAAGCCTGAATAAAAAGTGGCACATTGTGAGGTGGATACTGCTTAAAGCAAACCAAACTAGACATTAGCCACAAAACTCCCCTGCCCTGCAAGTCACCAGCCACTTACTGACATCATAAGATAATGTTTGACATTTGCTTTTCTGCTCCAACCCCCAGCAAGTTTGTCTGCTGGCTGAGAGCCCCTTTGGAAATGCTGGCAGCTTCCCTTCTGACTTCCTTTCCCCGGTGTACCCTGCCCTGTGGTTTTTGGCAGCAGAAGTGATGACTTCAAAGCAAGCAGTGGGAATGAACTTTTAAAAGGTGGGCACTTAGTAGCAGCCACATTAGCAGCTGACTATTTCAGAGTACTTATTAAAAGAGAGGGGTCTTAGTAGCAAGGGATACATTAACAGCTACATGGTACTTAGAGTGCAGAGCGAACAGCAGCCTGTTCTTTATTTATCAGCTGCCATGCTAGTAACTAGCTTTGGCAGAGTGGCAGACTAAGTCAGCAGTCCGGGGAACAAAAGAGGCAGATTTCTTTCTGCAGTGTTTAGATACTGTATTTGCAGACTGTCTTGCTAAAGACACAAAGAGAAGAGAGAGATTATGGCTGTGATAATCTACATAGCAATGCAAGGTTTAGGAAAGCTGGATTCCAGTTCACCTGGGAGAGGGCAAGCGATACCGAGGGTCTTTGGATAGCAAATACAGTGCCAGTTTTTAACAGAAGCACACAGGGCATAGAGAGGCAATGAATTGTACAGTAGTGGCACGTACTTTGGAGGGGATGGCACAGGAGTATCACAGTGGCAGACTTAACAGCTCTGGGTGCTCTGGGCACACTCAGCTTTTCTAAACCCATTCAGCATAGCTCCTAACACAATTATCATAGCCACATTTTCAAGCTAACGTTAGATCAGAAGCACTCAGTATATGGAGCTCTTTGGAAAATTGGCTCCTAGTTTTTGGCAGTAATTGAAAGCTGAGCTCTTAGGAAAAATGGGAGCTCTAAATGCTTGAATGACATTTCTCAACTTTACTCACAAATAGGAGAACCTGTAAGCCACAAAGGCAATGCCATCAGCCGTCTTTTGAGGATATCACCATCAGACAAACTATTATTACATTTTCTCTTCTATTTCATCCTCATGAGAACTATAAGACAAAGTTAGCAACAGCAGAGTGACAGAACACTACAGCAGTCAGATTCAAATATCCCCTGTTTTAATACACAGTTATATCTAAACAGAAACAGCACTGATGTGCTTGTAGGTAACAGTATGTGTAGTGCATGCCTGTTCCTTTAAATGAATGGAAACGCCAAGGAGTTATCTCCATCAGATTTTATTATGTGACATAGGATGAACAATTACATACTGTGCAATAAGCTAAGTGAGGTTTTAATCGCTGCCGCATTTATGGATGGTTTATCCTGACCTTTCATAGCCTTAAAAACTAATAACTGAAGCAAAACGAAGTTTACCAGCTCCTCTCAGAAACTAGCCATGTGAGCATAATCAAATCCCAGGCATTAGTAAAGCCTGGATTCCTGAGCTGGTGAGGAACTGAGTCACTTCCTGTGTCAGATGGTGCTGGACAAGCAATGCCTTTTCTTCTTGACCAAATTAGAAAAAAAGGGTATGGGTTTTATGGCTAAGGCCAAATCATCACCCGAAGTAAATGACACTGAATTTGCAGCTTACATTGTCTGCATACTTCATTTATAAGACAATAACAACAGTTGTGATATATTTAATGAAGAATACTTTTTCTAAGAAATGTGGTGTATCTAAGAATAGTTATGTAGAAATTATGCTAGATAAATGTCATACTAAAAAGGGAGAGCTCTGTCTTACAGAGAGACCAATTCTATGGAAAGATTCTCTTACACAAAGAGATTTTATGAAGTCCATGTGCAGGTTAGTAGCAGAGCTATGAATAAAACCCGAAGTGTCACCTTTTCTCCTTCTTCGTTATACCGCCATGGCTTTCCAGAGACATGAATGAGATGACAAGGAATGAGAGATGGTATTTAACACAGTTTTCACATTAACGTTTTTCTGCTGGTCCCCTGAAGACCCACAGCTGTCGTTAGGACTCTAATACTAGAATTTTCTCGAATTTTCTCTCTTCCAAAAAAGTTGGAATAAGAGTTGCCTCCCCTTCACATGTTCTTTGCATGCCATTGATTTATGGACTTTCATGTCTCTTGCAATCAAGCTGTGCCTTGCAACCCTAATGCATCCGGGAGGCAATCATTTGAAGTAAAACACTTGAAGAATCACTACCATGAAGCTAACTCTAATGGTAATCTCTTTTCACCAAAATCATGTTTGTAAACATGCTGCCCTGTTTCAGCTTATTTTAGACATGAAGGAAACAAGGTACTGCGATTCTCTCTTTTTCTTTTTTCCAAAGGGGAAGGCACACTTGCAAAGCCTGCCTTCAGCAAGCCCTGTCTACCTGTGGTCTGCTTCAGAAGAGTGGCTTTTCAAGGCCTCTTGCAGGCTGCCTCATTCCAGGCCTGGCGACAAAATTGCCTACAGCAATATTTAGCCATTTTATTTGCCACCCTCAGCTGCAAATGCAAAGGAGCAGACACGCCTCAGATTAAACTCACCACAAACATTCAGAGAAGTTAATTGTTGTGATCTGACCCACAAAAGAGAGACAAAATGCACATATCCTATGAGTTTGCAGGCATTACTCTGTGCAGCTGCACAGCTGTCCTTCACACATGAAAGAAACAGGTCCAGCTACCAAATATCTCTTTCAGCTTTCCTCCTGTACAGCTATGTTCAGTTTTCTCCAAACCACAGGTCTGCACAACATTACAGCTGCCTGGGCCAGATCCCCAGCAGTTGTAACCCAACCTGGTTCCATGGATTTCAAACGCCTTTTCCACCCACTGCAGAATCTGTCTGCAAGTTGAAAGTACTTCCCTCTCCTCCTTCCCCGCCTGCCACGCAAACCTACACACACACATCCACATACATGGTAAATGGAATGAGTCCAAAAAGTTTTTCTCAACTCTGGTAGCATTATTATTTTTTTTTCTTCTAAACTAACTTGAAAGGAAAACTTTGAAAGCTTTCCAATGCAAATGTTCCTGGGGCAAGAGAGCTGAATGTAAGCAATAGCTAGAGCTTGGTTCTGCAAGAACTTTTAGCATGGGGTCCTAAGTCAAGCGTCCTTTCCTCCTCCTCTTCTTTCCCTCCTACAGCTCATGTGTACTGTACACAGTTGTGCGTTGCTCCATCAGACACTCCTCATGGCTGCCAGGTCACTGAGTACATGGCAGCTTCTGCCAGGGAGGTAGAAATGTGCTGGTCTGACATTTTTGATAATGACTTTCCCCCAGCAAGTCAGGGGAAGATAGCCGTTTTCCCTAGTTCATGTGGTTCGCTGAGGAACAGGTAAGACATGCCAGAAAAGCATCTCCTGCTTGGCTGTGTCCATGTGAAAACTGCTGAGAAAAACAGAGAGAAAGGATCCTATCTTGTGGTAATTAGGGCAAGGGGAAAAAAAGGGGGAACATGGAGAAGGTGGAACCTTTGGTGCCTGTTTCATAGTTTCTTTGGGCCTTGAAGTGGTTAAAATCAAAGAGCTGCTGATTTTCAATATTGTGCAATGGCAGCCCGCTCAGATCAAACCATTAAAGTGAGAACGATCACACGATAGGATGCTGGGAAAAGGGGTCAAAAGATAACGAAGGTTTCTGTTTTTATTTGCTAAAGAAATCACCAGAGTGGGACTTGATGAAGTTAAGTCGGATAGATGTACCTTTACTCTGGAAATAGTGCAACTTTGCACTAAAGGAACTGCAGTTGGGCTCGGTGAGGTGAACATGCCATGAAGAGTTCAGGGAAAGACCATGAACTTTGGCCACTCCATCTGCAAATTCAGAGCATCTCTGAGCATTTAGTGAGTTCTGTATGACTCCCTGATAACTGTCCAGGTACGAGCACATACAGAGCCATTTTCTGAGTTTATACAGCTCTGGGGTCCAGGCTGATCCTGTTCTGACACATGTACAATGTTCAGCAGGCGGAGCCTCTCAGTGCTTTTGCAAGACAAACCACAGTAAGACTATAAATGATGCACTATCTTTTAAATTAATCTCTCCAGTATAAAGTTGGAGGTGGTGGGCTATTAATATATTTTAGATAACCATATTATCTGAGCATCTTCTGGGTAAATCAAACTCATGCAAAGTTTTTAGTTGATTTCATCATCCCACTGCATTTTTTCCCTTTGCAAAGTTTTAACATTTCTTGGCATATAGGCCGCTGTTGTTGCAAATATTTGTTGCAGTTAATTTTTTTTTAATTGGTTGATCAATTGGATTTGAAAGATGCAAAGCTGATGAAGGAAAAAAACTGCTCATTTGACTAGATCCAGTTGTGAAACACACTAATAATCTCCAAAGATACTTGGATGAATCCTAAATTCATATATAGGATTGTCGACGTTGTTGATTTTTTAACTTCTGGATTCATAATGCCCTTCATGCAATGGATAAATGTAACCATACTTGTGGAAAAGATGGCTTGTTGGAAACTCTGGCCATCTGCAAGGCTGGCTTTATATACGACTGTTTCCTTCCTTTGATGAGCAACACAGGGATTTCCAGATTCAGCAACTCGGCATCTTCCTTTAAAGCATGCACCAAATTTGTAACATACCATAGGCTGGCTTTATTAGATTAATTAAAGAAACCTATTAATTTCCAAGTAAATGAAGAATATTTTTAATCATTGCCTGTGAACCACTTAGCACATTAACTTGTCCCTCTGAAGTCATTTACTTAAGTGTGCCCTCAGTTTGCTTAATCCATAACTGGTCAATAGTATATTAATATTACAGTCTCATTTCGGATCTAAGCATGTCTGAGCCTATTAAACTGTCACCCTGGATTTACTTGCAGGGAAAAATTATCTGCATTCAGAGATAGAGGGAGAAAAGTATTAAAGTGAATCGAGCACTAATGAAATTAATCATAATCATCGTAAGTACTTTCAACTGCTATCACCCAGTGGGAGATGCTGCTACAGGAAAGTCTCCCTGCTCTATTGTTTTTATAGCTGAACTGTGGAACATACTTTAGCTTTTGTTTGTTCCAAAGAGACTGATAACGCTCTGGTGATCATTTGGAATCATTCCTATTTTTTTTTACTAAGACTCAACCTTAGAGACAACCTTGAAATACAAGCCACTTTCATGCAAAGCTTGTTCTACTGAACTAGTTTAATGTAGGTCAGACCTACTGTAGTTTGTGTTATAATTCATTCAAACTGTGAGGCTCCATCTCTTGCTGTTTACTTTTACTGCACTGCTTGGGAACCTAATATATATAATTTACAGGTCCAAGACAACAGGAAAGAGCAAGTCAGGAGAAAAATGATCTGTGTCCCTGCACCGTAAGATACATTTAGATATACAGAGCCAAATCCCGAGCTTTGTAAATCAGAATAGGTGCATGGTGCATTAAAGCCAATAAAGCTATGCAGATTTATATTAGTGCTTTAACATTATCCTTTACAGCACTCCCTTTAATTCATGCAAAAATTTTATAATCCTTTAATAATACTCGAATTTAAAAAATGCTTTTTTTTTTCTCCTTGCAACTGTTGGGGTCTGTAGTGGCAAGACACTAATCCGTATCCTGTTTAATACTCCGTGAAACTTTTGAAGGGTTCCCCCATATATCTTCTTTGAATTCTTCAGTTGTCTAGAAACTCTGGTGTTGTATGGATTAAACAGTTGAAGGAAACCTCTGATGAAGAGGAACATGACAATGGGAAAGACAAAAAATAGCAGCAGATCAAAAGCAGCTATCTCTAAAAACAAATTTGGTGCTATCCACAATTAAGCAACATTTGACATTTAAAAAATATTTGATCAGTGTTTTGGCTTACAGAACTGCTTAAGGGGCACTGTGATGTGTAAATTAAATTCAAATGAAGGTTAAATATAGTTCTTTGGGGAAGACTGCACAGTTTAAATTACCTAATTATTTGGACAAAATCTGTTCTCCTGTAATTAATGTATACAAAAGAATGTGTCTTTTTACGAAGTACATTTGGAGAGGAGATGTTTATCAGCAAATGGTTACTTCCTCTTGAAGATCATAAAGATACTGTCATCACTCAGAACTGTGTAAGAAGGAGGAAACTTAGTTTATACATTTATCAGAGCTCTGTTGAGGTTGAATGGAAGTGAGACAGTGCTCCTGTATTTTGCCGTATGCAGCCCTCCAGGTCCTGATCCTGCAAAACCCTTTAATATACGCTTTGCTTTAGGTCTTTCCCTGGAGTTCATACCTACGCAAGAAGGTATATACCAAGGCAATGTGCCCAATCAGTGCTCTGGTGATGAAAAAAACTGATAATTCATCTACTCCATGTCTGCGACAATGCAGGATCGCTGTTTGCAGTACCCGGGACCAGATTTCTGCCTTGCATTCAGCTCAGACCCTCTCGTTCTGCAAGTGTTCCCAGGCTTCAGAAGGATGACTATTGGAGTGAGTTACGGCCCCATGTGAGTAAGGGGATGAGAAACTGGATCACTGGGGTTTGTCTAGTCTATTTTTAAATGTGTTGAGTGAGGGGATTTCACCATCTTTCTGAGGGAGACTCCTCCTGAGCCTAGCAGATGTCAACAGCAGGATATCTTTTGCATGATATTGGGCATGAACTTTCTCTTCGCCTTGCCGTTCCTCTTCATTATGTTCTTTTTCACTTAACTGTACCTCTAGTAGTATTCACACCCTTCAGTATTTCTGTTTCTTTCTCCAGAGCCATTGCTCACTCTCATAAACTGTAGCCCTTTCATTCTACCTTTGGTGCCACTTGTCGTGGTTTAACCCCAGCCAGCAGCTAAGCACCACGCAGCCACTCGCTCACACCCCCCACCGGTGGGATGGGGAAGAGGATCGGAAGGGCAAAAGGGGAAAAACTCGTGGGTTGAGATAAAAACAGTTTAATAACTAAAGTAAAATAAAAAATAGAACAGTAGTAATACAAAGCAAGCGGTACACTGTACAATTGCTCACCACCCGCCGACCGATGCCCAGCACATCCCCCAAGCAGCGATCGAACCCCTCCCCAGCCAACTCCCCTGCTTATATACTGAGCATGATGTCACATGGTATGGAATAGCCCCCGCCCAGTGTTTGAATGTCCCACCACCCATTGCTTTTAGTGTAGTCTTCAACAGTCCATTGTATCGTTCTATTTTCCCGGAGGCTGGTGCATGATAGGGGATGTGATATACCCACTCAATGCCATGCTCTTTGGCCCAGGTGTCTATGAGGCTGTTTCGGAAATGAGTCCCATTGTCTGACTCAATTCTTTCTGGAGTACCATGTCGCCATAGGACTTGCTTTTCAAGGCCCAGGATAGTGTTCCGGGCAGTGGCGTGGGACACAGGATATGTTTCCAGCCATCCGGTAGTTGCTTCCACCATTATAAGCACATGGCACTTGCCTTGGCGGGTTTGTGGGAGTGTGATATAATCAATCTGCCAGGCCTCCCCATATTTATATTTCAGCCATCGTCCTCCATACCAAAGAGGCTTGAATCGCTTGGCTTGCTTGATTGCAGCGCATGTTTCGCATTCATGGATAACCTGTGCAATAGTGTCCATGGTTAAGTCCACCCCTCGATCACGAGCCCATCTATACGTTGCATCTCTTCCTTGATGGCCTGAGGTGTCATGGGCCCACCGAGCCAGAAATAATTCACCCTTATGTTGCCAGTCCAGATCCACTTGAGCCACTTCAATCTTAGCAGCCTGATCCACCTGCTGGTTGTTTTGATGTTCTTCAGTGGCCCGACTCTTGGGTACGTGAGCATCTACATGACGTACTTTTACAACCAGGTTCTCTATCCGGGCAGCAATATCTTGCCACAGTGCGGCAGCCCAGATGGGTTTGCCTCTGCGCTGCCAATTGCTCTGCTTCCATTGCCGTAACCACCCCCACAGAGCATTTGCCACCATCCATGAGTCAGTATAGAGATAGAGCACTGGCCACTTTTCTCGTTCAGCGATATCTAAAGCAAGCTGGATGGCTTTCACCTCTGCAAACTGACTCAATTCACCTTCTCCTTCAGCAGTTTCTGCAACCTGTCGTACAGGACTCCATACAGCAGCTTTCCACCTCCGATGCTTCCCCACAAGACGACAGGACCCATCAGTGAACAGGGCATATTGCCTCTCATTTTCTGGTAGTTTATTATACGGTGGGGCCTCCTCAGCACACATCACCTCCTCCTCTGGCGATATTCCAAAATCTTTGCCTTCTGGCCAGTCCATGATCACTTCCAAGATTCCTGGGCGACTGGGGTTTCCTATTCGGGCCCGTTGTGTGATGAGTGCAACCCACTTACTCCACGTAGCATCAGTTGCATGATGTGTAGAGGGGACCCTCCCTTTGAACATCCAGCCCAGCACTGGCAGTCGGGGTGCCAGGAGGAGCTGTGCTTCGGTACCAACCACTTCTGAAGCGGCTCGAACCCCTTCATATGCTGCCAATATCTCTTTTTCGGTTGGAGTATAGCGGGCCTCGGATCCTCTGTATCCCCGACTCCAAAACCCCAGGGGTCGACCTCGAGTCTCCCCCGGTGCTTTCTGCCACAGGCTCCAGGTAGGGCCATTCTCCCCGGCTGCAGTGTAGAGCACATTTTTTACATCTTGCCCTGCCCGGACTGGCCCAAGGGCGACTGCATGAACTATCTCCCGTTTAATTTGTTCAAAAGCTTGTCGTTGCTCAGGGCCCCATTTGAAATCGTTCTTCTTCCGGGTCACTTGATAGAGAGGGCTTACGATGAGACTGTAATTTGGAATATGCATTCTCCAAAAACCCACAACGCCCAAGAAAGCTTGTGCTTCCTTTTTGCTGGTTGGTGGAGACATGGCTGTGATTTTGTTGATTACATCCATCGGGATCTGACGACGCCCATCCTGCCATTTTATTCCTAAAAACTGAATCTCCTGTGCAGGTCCCTTGACCTTATTTTGTTTTATGGCAAAGCCTGCCTCCAGAAGGATTTGGACTATTTTCTTCCCTTTCTCAAAAACTTCTTCTGCTGTGTTGCCCCACACAATGATGTCATCAATGTATTGCAGGTGTTCCGGAGCGTCACCCTGTTCCAGTGTAGTCTGGATCAGTCCATGGCAAATGGTAGGGCTGTGTTTCCACCCCTGGGGCAGTCGATTCCAGGTGTACTGGACGCCCCTCCAAGTGAAAGCAAACTGTGGCCTGCACTCTGCTGCCAAAGGGATTGAGAAAAATGCATTAGCGATGTCAATGGTGGCATACCACTTGGCTGCCTTTGACTCCAATTCATATTGAAGTTCTAACATGTCCGGCACAGCAGCGCTCAGTGGTGGCGTGACTTCGTTCAGACCCCGATAGTCTACTGTTAGTCTCCACTCTCCATTAGACTTCCGCACTGGCCATATGGGACTGTTAAAAGGTGAGCGAGTCTTGCTGATCACTCCTTGGCTCTCCAGTTGACGAATCAGCTTATGGATGGGAATTAGGGCATCTCTGTTGGTGCGATATTGCCGCCGGTGCACTGTCGTGGTAGCAATTGGTACCTGTTGTTCGTTGACCCTCAGCAACCCCACAATAGAAGGGTCCTCTGAAAGACCGGGCAGGGTAGACAGCTGTTTAATTTCCTCTGTCTCCAAGGCAGCTATGCCAAAAGCCCACCGGTACCCTTTTGGGTCCTTGAAATACCCTCTCCTGAGGTAGTCTATGCCAAGTATGCATGGAGCCTCTGGGCCAGTCACAATGGGGTGCTTCTGCCACTCATTCCCAGTTAGGCTCACTTCAGCCTCCAATACAGTCAGCTTTTGGGATCCCCCTGTCACTCCAGAAATACAGATGGGTTCTGCCCCTTTATAGCTTGATGGCATGAGGGTACACTGTGCACCGGTGTCTACCAAAGCCTTATACTCCTGTGGGTATGATGTGCCAGGCCATCGAATCCACACAGTCCAATACACCCGATTGTCCCTTTCCTCCACCTGGCTGGAGGCAGGGCCCCTCTAGTCCTGGTCACAGCATTCGTTACTCACTTCTTGTAAATGCGAGTCAAAAATCCCTTTGTTAGGATCGGAAACAAAATCAGCCCTTCTACCCTGTCTGGGGAACTGTTCACTGGAAACTGGAGCTGCAACTCTCCTGGGAGAACCATTTTTTGTAGTTGTTTTTCCTTGCAATTCACGTACTCGTGCCTCTAGGGTCGAGGTAGATTTTCCATCCCACTTCCTCATGTCCTCTCCGTGGTCACGCAGATAAAACCACAGGGTGCCCCGTGGTGTGTATCCACGATATCTTCTCTCTTGAAGAGAGGGACGCTTACTCCTAATAGCTGAGATACTGGTCCGTACAGGTGAGGAGTAGGATATATCCTCTTCAAGTTGCTGGACCTTCTGGGACAGTTTCTCCACAGCTGAGACACAGGCCTGTAGGGAGGAAGACAGACTTTCTTCATATTGTCGGAGTTGGCCAGCTATTTCATCTATCGTTGGTCCCTCTTCATCTTTCCAGGTCATTATTGCCAGCGAGTTTGCGTGTGATGATGGTGCACTCCGTACAAACTTCCGCCACATGGGTCGTGTGCATTGGACTTCGTCTGGATCTTTGGATAACTGATCATTGTCCAGGTCATTATAAATCACTTCCAGCACAGCTAATTCCCTCAGGTACTGGATACCTCTTTCCATGGTGGTCCACTTGCCTGGGTGACATATAACATCTTCCTTGAAGGGATACCTTTCCTTCACACCTGACAGGAGTCGCCTCCAGAGGCTGAGGGCTTTTGCTCCTTTTCCAATCGCTTTGTCAATGCCCCCTTCCCTAGAAAGGGATCCCAGCTGCTTGGCTTCCCTGCCTTCTAATTCCAGGCTACTAGCCCCGCTATCCCAGCATCGGAGCAGCCAGGCAATGATGTGCTCGCCTGGACGACGACCGAAATCTTTTCGCATATCTCGCAGCTCACTCAGGGACAGGGATCGGGTGGTTACCATCTCATTTATGGGTTCTGCCTCTTCCTCCTCCTGTTCTCTTGATGGCCCGGGCTCATCATCAGCCCTTACTAAACGAGCTGATTTCCTTGTGTATTTTTTCTTCTGTATAGGGGCAACTGATACTGGCAGGGGTTGGTTCTCTGGTTCAGCTGCAGCGCCTGTCGCGGGGGCTGGCGCAGCCGCGGGGACCGGCGCGGCTGCAGTGACTGTGGCAGGGGCCGGCGCCGCCGCGGGGGTCGGCGCCGCCGCGGGGGCCGTCACTTTGTCATCCGATCCAGAGACCTTCCCTTTCCCCTGAGGGTACTGAATAGTGTTGAATAGGGCTCGGTACGCATGGGCCAGGCCCCAGCACGTTGCAATGATTTGTGTCTCTCTGGAGTTGCCAGGGTGACAACATACATTTTCCAAATACTTTACTAGTTTTTCAGGATTCTGCACTTGTTCGGGGGTGAAGTTCCAAAACACTGGAGGTGCCCACCGCCCTAAGTACTTGCCCATATTCTCTTGCCATTCCTCTTCATTATGTTCTTTTTCACTTAACTGTACCTCTAGTAGTATTCACACCCTTCAGTATTTCTGTTTCTTTCTCCAGAGCCATTGCTCACTCTCATAAACTGTAGCCCTTTCATTCTACCTTTGGTGCCACTCCATCCACCTCCTTTCTGCTTTGGGAGGGCAACCTTTTCACCCTTTTCTGCCTCCCTCCAGTTTGCAAATTCATTTCAAATCTGCCATGTGTGACTGACAGACAGAAATGTCAGCCTTGCTTAGGACTCAGAGCTCTATGCCATCAATTTAATATTGCAATTCAGGCATAATGCACTTGCATTGTTCAATTCCTGCTCATGAACCAAAGTCTTGCTCTCCAAAGGGCTGAAAATTAAGTCTGCACAGTGTGCCTAAGCTTCACAATGCCGTTCACTGCAGCAGATCTGTGATACGGAACAGAGCCTTGGAAAAGAAAATAAAAAGCAAGGTCGTATTGCTTAAAATTCTGAAATTTCCAATATGTACCTGGAATTATGCAAATATCTGTGGTTTCCCAGGTTGGAAGAGTAGCATGGCTCTGCATGTCTGGTCCCTGGTTATAATATCTGTCATAATTATATTGGAGAAGAAATTGTATGCTCATTAGAAGTGCATTGGTGCACAGAACTTGTGTCTGGTGGGCCCAGAGCATCTGAACTGCATGTGGGAGGAATGTTTTGGTTTCACACATGTGTCAAGGAGGGATTTTTCAAAGTGAGTGGGAAATTAAAGGCAGCTCATCGAACTTTCCCACAAGTTATTTTATAGTCCACTCTCTTTACTCAAATTCATTCTGCAGAACACTTACAGGAAAAGGAAGAGAAAAAGAGAAGGAAAAAAAAGAAATGGATTTATTGCTAATAGTCATAAAGGGAAACCATAAATCTACTGGGGCCGTGCAGTGAGTCTAATAGTGAGTACGAACACATATAATCAATATGAATGTATTCATTTTTATTTTCTCTCAGCCACAATCAATATGCACGGTTTCTCACCGTTGAATAGGAAGGCACAGCTTTTGCCCCAGTGAGTTTACAATAATTCAGCAAAACTCCTGCTGAGTTTTGATTGAATAATAAGTTTGGCTTCGGCTAGACAAAAAGCACAGGCAGGCAATATGCTGACAGGGAACAAAACTGGGAGCCAGCAATTCTAGAAAAGAGCTGGGTGCAGGAAGGCAAGGGAAGAATGGAGCACTATGGGGTGGCTTTGAGGAAGAAAGACAAAACTGCTGCGGTTGTTTCTCTGGGTGGTGGAAAAGAATACAGAAGGAAGCTGTCCCCAACCTTTGGTGCAGCATGAAAAAAGATTCAAAGGTGATCTTCACGGCACTGCAGGAAGGAATTGCTAACATGCAAGGAGCTGACCTCCACAGAGTTTCAACCTTCATGGGGCTCCTCCAAATACTCATTTACAGTGCCATTCTTAATTGTTTTCATAGCTCTTGTCCATGGTTACGTGCACCCAAAGGGCATAAAACAGCACTGGTGGAGTTGCCAACAGCAGAGGAGGAGGAGACGCAGGCCCCAGGGAAATCTGGAAGTGCACGGGCTCCCGCTATCAACACCCTGGGCAAACATCTTTGTAAAGAGCAGGCACGGACGGTGCAGAGGAAGCCTCCGCTCTGCTCCCCGCCGCTAACACTGCTGAGCAAGCAGCCTGTTGCATTCTCCACTGACTTTAATTTGCAAATAGCCTTGAAGCATTGCAGAGAACAGCATGGGAATTTTTTTTTAATGACGGTAACAAAAGCTTGGCTGTGTAATGCCTGTAATGTAATCACTGAACAACCAAAGAGTACACAAGGTGTCAGGCAGAAACAAAGAAAGAGGTCATCCTGACCAGAACAGGGAATGAAATCAGAAAGAAACATTCATATTCATTTAATCAGCCTTCTGTACTATCATGTCTGGACATTGAACCTACCTGGGGCACTAATAAAAATCCAAACAAATAAATATAAGTCTTTCACGTGCTCTTGAACTTACTTGCCAGAGCAGTGACTGTGCCCCTCAATCCCCTCAAGCAGGCAGCGTGAAAACAGTTCAAAGAGCAGTTAGGTTTTCACTGAATTTCAGTTTTCACTGAAATTCAGGAGTGCTGGCCATTTAGCTACTCTTTGAAGACACACACACACAAGCATGCACTGCTCTGTGTCAGACAGTATGTTTCTCTCTTTTCCTGGGCAGAAGTTCCAGAAAAATCCTCCTGGATGAGCTCTCCAGGACTAATCACTGTGCACTGCTTACCCATTCACTTCCCAGGCTGGTGATATTCTAGTTATTACACGGTGTCCTTTTGTTAGCCTCCTAATGAAAAGACCTAATTGCTTCCCTGACTGGTTGGGAGGCTTGGCTAATGGTGCTGTGTAAATGAAGAAGACAGTTATTACTATGATTATGAGTGTTACATTAGTAATAACAAGGAACTGTGGCCAGGTACGTCAGATATACAGGAAATGAGAGAAAATACCTACTTAAAAAGAAGGTTAAAGAAAAAACTGCTTTTCATGAACTGAGAGATTTGCATGTGAAAAAGAAAATTATGAGCTCGGCAAAAAAATTCCTACTAATGTTAACTCCAATTTAAAAATTATTTAATCTTGCAATGCATTTTAGCCCAAGGAACACTGGCTTCCTGCAAGTATGCAGTTGAGCTCGTGAACTGCTCACAGGAATACCTGCAGGAAGGGAAGGTTGAGCTCATATATTTGGTGATTCATATCCAGTGAGAACTACACTACCCTGAGTGAGTGGAGGATTCAAGAAGAGAGCTCCTCTCCTGTACCAGAGAGGCCAATGACTAAAGAAACAAGTAAAAGACTAGACAAGTTAAGGATGGTCTTTTCCTACAGCATCTTCACAGCTTTTGGCAGTCAGTAGGCTTTCACGTCCCTGAAGAGGCCCAGATGGCACCTGAACACAACGGTGTTGACAACCCCATCAAAGGATCTGTCTCACCTTTTTGTTTGCCATGGCATACCTGTGCACCTGGGCCAGATGCAAACGTATTTCAGATAGCAGAGTGTGGAGAAAAAGAGTGGTGTAAATCCCACCTGTAGTCCTGAGTACAATTCTCCAGAAAGGAGATACCAGCTCAGCTGTCAGGTGGAGTTAGGTCCTGTTTAACTGGACAAGGAGAGCTCCAGATGATAGTGATCCAGTTGTCTCCTCAGAAGTGATATGCAGGCCACAAGAATTTAAAACATGACACTGCAAATGCTTTCAAATAGTGATCTGCTCACAGCAGCTTGCTTTCAAAGTAAGAGGCAATATTTTTCTTCAGGGAATGATTCCTTGCAGCTCATGCACCAAGCCCTAATCCAAAAAAGCCCACTTATGCCATGGAAAACCTCTTACCAACTGCAAGGGGCTATCTGTAAAGTCCTTTCCAAACAGCAAGCTAATGAAATCAATGCATATCAAAGATCTATCCAGACATTACGCCATTCCTTCAAATGCCCAACACACCAACAAGATGTGAGTCAGAGAAGCGCTGCTGTGTCCCACTTAAACATGGATGGAGAAACCAAACGCAACAGCTAACATGTCAAATCGACCATCTATTGTATTGGTCTGTTTATTCTTTTCCATTCTGACATTCATCCAAAACTCTCATCATAATCCATCTATGCCCTAAACGCTGTCTGGCATACCTTTCCAGAGAAAACCAGGAAGCTCATTAGCTTCCTTTAGAAGATACAAATCTGCAGCTCAACATAAACTTCAAGAAAATATATTCGATTCCCTGTACTGGAAGGTAATTTTTGCAAAACTGACAGCAGAGTAGTTGATACATCTCCAAGATTCTTGTTTGCTCACAGTCTGTTCATGGGACACCTCAGATATCTGAGCATGGAAGTAACTCTACCTCATGTCATCTGCAAAGCATTGGAGGAAAAAATTCGGAGAAGTAGTGGAGGAATAGGAAGATAAATTTTATAAGGAGTAGCAAAAAAAGCACAGGAATTATTTCAATTAAACAGACAAATTAAAAAATAATTAAATGGATGCAGTTTCTTCTTATTTTTACAGCTGGCTAAGATTTAATAGTAGCAATTCAGTGCTTGTACAATGGCATCTGCACAAACAGCTGGAGTTCCCTTGTGTAAAACACACTGGATACAGCAGCGAATTTGCTTGAACTTGCTTTCACAGGCAGCATGGTCTAACAAAGGAATGGTTAATGATTTCTGCTAAATAATAGAAAGCTTCAGACATAGGGCAGTGTAGGATGCTCCTTACTCTCCCTTTGTCTAGGCGCACATCTTAAACCTTGCACAATCTAATTGGGGGGGGTGGTTTGGGAGTGTAAGGGAGAGGCGGTGAAGAGAAATCTTAATTCACTTTGACTGGCTGTGGACTAGACCGCATGGATTATCTTTTTATTTACATTTACTCTTCTCTGAGTATTTGTGTTTAAAAAGCCTAATATGCCCTATCAAAAAGGATTATGTGTAATTGGCTTGATGCTCATCTCCTTGAAACTGATGCTGGGAGGCATACCAGTGTATTCCATTTAGAAGTTTGTATATAGGGCAGCACCCAATAAAAGTCCCTGAAAACAGATAAAGTTGTATATGATACAATTTCTCTGTTGCCCCTCTATTATTTTTTTTCTTTGTACAGAGAAAAGGTAGAACATTTCTGTACTTGATTAAGACCAGTTAGTGGGGATTTATTGGCAAAGATTGCACTGTGCTTTTGGTATTAACCTCTTAGATCACAGCAAGTGGCTTTTGAAGTTGGCTGGGGGCTGGAGGAAAGTTCTTCGTCAAGGGACGTACCATGCCTGTCTCCTTCCAAGGGGAGGCTGAGGGCAGAGGGGGGAGTGGGAAGGTCACTCTATTCTGCCTGCCACATCATGCAATAAATATTAACTGGAGATGATTATTGAATGCAAAGAAATAAATAACAAAGAGCTCTTACAAGCTTTACAGCTTGTATGTATCTTGTTAGATGATTAAAGAAAAGCAGGGTTAGGAAAGAATGACTCTGCCAGACGAAATCTCGTATGTTTTATTCCTAGCTGGGTTGCAAAGAAAGGGAAATGATTTAGGGCTGTATATGCCCTTACTTCTCCCTCCCCTTCTAATTCCTCCTGACCCCTTCCAGCATCCCAGTAGCCCTGTTTCTGGAACCACACTGCCAAGTCCCCCACCAGCAGCAACGGGTTTTCCTCCCTGCTGGTTAGCACACACAGACCATCAGCACTTTCCCAGTAGGAGTGTGCAGCAGTGCCACTTCTGCCAGGAGAGAACAGCAGAGCAAGTCCTCTCAGTCCCACCAGCCGGGTGAACAGGGACTTGCACACTCTGCCCCACAGAGCAAAACCTGGCTGCTGCAGCTGGACTTGAAAGAGAAAATTAAGCCTGTGGAGTTTCAATTTCCCTGATTAAATTTCCCTATTAAAACAAAAAGAGAAAGAAAGAGAGAAATGTGTCCAGTAAAAGAGGTTGTAAACAGACCATGGACTTCCTCCCAGAGCACAGTCTTTCCAGGCAAGGAGCAAATAGATCTGCAGCTTTAATTCTACCATTATTAGGACAAGGGCAAATTGACAAAATTCACATCTCAGTGCAGTTTCAGGTAATGAATGTGCCACAAGATGCAGAAAGAAGATGTTTAATTGACAACTCTTCTAATTGTATTACTTTAAATGCTGGAACAAATAATCAAAGAAATTATTTGTAAGCATCTAGAAGATAACGAGGAGATGAGTTACAGCCAGCATGGATTTGTCAAGAACAAATTGTGTCACACTAATGTAATTTCCTTCCCCCACAGGATAATAGACCTTGCGGACATGGAAGAAGCAGTAGATGTCATATATCTTGAGCCTAGTAAGTTTTCTGACACTGTCTCATATAACATTCTGATAAATAAGAGAAGAAAATGTGGACTAGGGGAAACCTATATAGAATGAAACCAGCAAAACTGGTTAGAAAGCCATACTGAAGAGAATAATTATCAATGATTCACTGTCAAAGGCTGCATCAAGTGGATTCCACAGAGGTCTCTCTTGGCCTAATACTATTCATTGCTAATGAACTGGATGATAGAGGAGATTGTGGTGCTATTAAATCGCATGTTGCCCATTACTGGGAAAGGTTCCACATCTGCTGCAGGAAAGGACTAGTGTTCCAGAGGATCATGACCATTTTGAAATAGTTTAAAAAACAGGATGCAATTCAATTCAGGATGCTTTCCTCGGTGCTGGGAAAGGTCATGGAGCAGATCATCTTGAGTGCCATTACACGGCATGTGTGGGACAACTGGGGGATCAGGCTCAGCCAGCATGGTTTTATGAAAGGGAGGTCCTGCTTCACTAACCTTCTATGACAAGGTGACCCGCTTAGTGGATGAGGGGAAGGCTGTGGATGTTGTCTACTTGGACTTCAGTAAGGCCTTTGGCACTGTCTCCCACAGCATTCTCCCAGAGAAGCTGTCTGCTCACGGCTTGGACAAGTGCACTCTGCGCTGGGTTAAAAACTGGCTGGATGGCCAAGCCCAGAGAGTGGTGGTGAATGGAGCCAAATCCAGTTGGCAGCCTGTCACAAGTGGTGTTCCCCAGGGCTCAGTGTTGCGGCCGGTCCTGTTCAATATCTTTATCAGTGATCTTGATGAGGGGATTGAGTGCACCCTCAGTAAGTTTGCAGATGACACCAAGTTGGGTGGAAGTGTTGATCCGCCTGAAGGTAGGAAGGCCCTGCAGAGGGATCTGGACAGGCTGGATCAATGGGCTGAGGCCAACTGTATGAGGTTCAACAAGGCTCAGTGCCGAGTCCTGCACTTGGGTCACAGCAACCCCATGCAATGCTACAGGCTTGGGGAAGAGGGGCTGGAGAGCTGCCTGGCTGAAAAGGACCTAGGGGTGCTGGTCGACAGCTGCCTGAACATGAGCCAGCAGTGTGTCCAGGTGGCCAAGAGGGCCAATGGCATCCTGGCTTGTATCAGGAATAGCGTGGCCAGCAGGACGAGGGAGGTGATAGTGCCCATGTACTCAGCACTGGTGAGGCCGCACCTTGAGTACTGTGTTCAGTTTTGGGCCCCTCACTACAAGAAGGACATCAAGGTACTAGACCGTGTCCAGAGAAGTGCAACAAGGCTGGTGAAGGGTCCAGAGAACAAGTCTTCTGAGGAGCGGCTGAGGGAACTGGGGTTGTTTAGTCTGGAGAAGAGGAGGCTGAGGGGAGACCTTATCACCCTCTACAGCTACCTGAAAGGAGGTTGTAGCGAGGTGGGGGTCGGTCTCTTCTCCCAAGTAACTAGCGATAGGATGAGAGGAAACGGCCTCAAGCTGCACCAGGGCAAGTTTAGATTGGATATTAGGAAAAACTTCTTCACTGAAAGAGTAGTCAGGCACTGGCACAGGCTGCCCAGGGAAGTGGTTGAGTCTCCATCCCTCGAGGTATTTAAAAGACGGGTAGATGTGGTGCTTGAGGACATGGTTTAGTGGCGGACTTGGCAGTGCTAGGTTAACGTTTGGACTCGATGATCTTAAGGGTCTTTTCCAACCTTAACGATTCTATGATTCTATGATTCAAGCAAAGTGACTGTTATATTATACAATGACCCAGCAGTAGTCTGTTACTTAAATTAAAAGTTAAGAATAATTGACTTGGTACTACAGCTTTGTAGGTAAGGATCTGTGTGTTACATTTTGTCAGAAGATGAACACAAAAACTTAAGAAGAAAAGTTTTTTTTTTTCCTTTAGTCAACACTTGTAAGACCTCAGGACATTGCATCCAGACTAGGTTTTGGCCACCTAACTTTAAGGAACATGTAAGTCAAAGAGGTCCAAGGGAGAGCAACAACCAAAAATCTGGGCATCTAGGAGAAAGAGCTGGGCCTGCATAGTCTAGAGAGAAAAAGACTGATGCAAAACACAGCAGTGATCTTTGAATCTGTAAGTGATTGTTGTAAAGAGAAAGTGGACAGTTTCTTCTTTGTGACCATGGTGAACAGGGCAAGAAACAAATAGTTTATAACTTAGGAAGAGAGTTTAAGGATGGCATTAGGAAAAAATTTCCAGTGTTATAGACAGTTGAACAATGGAATAGACTCCTTAGGGATGCTGTGGAGTCTCCATCACTTAGGGAAGATCCATGTACAACTTGATGTTGTCCTGGAGTGGGGAATGGACTAGATGACCTCTAGACACTCCCTTCCAATCCACTTTTCTATAATCCCATGAATTCTACGAATACCACAATCTAGCTATCTTTAATAAATTAAACTGTAAAAGAGAAAAATAATCCCCTAGACCCAGAGCTATGTCTGAAAACACTAAACATGTTGTAGTAATAGGCCATAAATTTGCTTTCATTCCCTAAGGAGATTTTATTGCCACAAAGACTAACATACCAGAAGCCTCCTCTAATAGTTAAGTAACTCCAACACACTGGCAGGTTCTTTGATTCATATTCTGGAAGAAGTAGTTTATGTTTATAGAAACAAATTGGTTGCATCAGAAATACAGGTTAGGTCAATCTTCTGAGCTCTATATGTCTCCAAAATGTCTCTTTGTAAATCCTCATACGTCTTGAACAGCAAAAACACAACTCCAGACCATTATTAAAGGGCACTTTGAATTATTTTCATCCTATTCCTATACTCACTGCTTCTCGCTGTAGCATTCAAATACCCTACTACCAGAATGAAGGCAAAGGCAATGCAGACAAGATGCAGTATGGCCTCATCAGCTAATCAGAAGACAACACAAAACCATGATATTCTTCAGTGTTAGACATTCATATTTTATGTAAAGCAGAAAGCACTTTACCTGTAAGTTGATGGAAGGGACCCTGAGGCGTTTCCTTTTGATACCATGAGTACAACAGAGAGAAAGAGAAACTTTCTAATTAAAATCTTCCTAAGAAAGTGTGGTTTCACAGAAAGGAATAATTATTGCTCTAAAATGTTATACCACTAAAGCAATCCAAGTTATCAATCAAGGTTTTAATTTTCTTTTTGCCTCACCAAGCGTATTCCATAATACATTTTCATATAAATGCCTAGGTTTTATTCTTTTTCACTTGGGTTCACTATGGCGTTATAGGGGAATGAGGCCTCTTGCTCATTTTGATGAGCAAAGCCTGGTGGAGGGAAACAAAAGCCACCAACTACTTTCTGTCTGGAGTAAAACTAAACAATTCACTCAGTGAGTTTGAGCTTCAGAGAAAATAAGGTCAGAATGAACCGCCCTTGTAAAAGCCTGTCCCCCAGCAGTTCATGGGGTTCACACAAGCTACATTTGTTCAAAGCAGTCCCAAGAGGACAATGCAAGCCCTGTTTTACTACCACAGGATATAAGGTGGTATCAAATAATGAATCCAAGTATTTCCCTTCTGAACTCAGCCCAAAGCACTTTTAAAGTTTTCTAATATAAAATAATATACCATGAAGTGGAAATCTCTCTGATATTTTGTCATTTTAAGCTGTGGTAATATATTTTCCCCTGGAAAATATAACTCTCTGCTCATTGTATGCTTTTTTGTTTTCTGTTTAATCTGTGATGCATATCTGAATGGAATTTTTGCCTGTAATTCTATAAAATTTACTCCGAACTGCTGCTTATGCTCTGCTGATCACAACTCTGTTTTAAGGATTGGCTCTTATTTTTCAATCTTCTCTTCACTGCCTTTTTGCTGTATTAGAATATGAGGAGTAAGAGGGAAACGATTTTTGCACATTTAACACTTTGTTTCCCCTGGACTTCTGTCTAGGGCTATGAGGATCTTGCTACCTCACATGAGCAAACCAGGAAATCATACTGCTGGAATGACAGATTCAGCAAATCTGATAGACACACACATTCACTGATATTTTTGCTCTCCAAAGTTTTTGAGAGTTATTTACTATGTTACAGCTGTGACAGTTCTGGCAAATGTTACAAAAGAAGGAGGTTAGATCCTCAGCAGGTGTACATCTACTTAACTGTGAAATCCTGAGTTATGGTTTGCACACCTATATATCAGACCAGATTTAAACATGGCTCTCCACCATAACCTCTGGCCATTGCCCTCCAAAGGCCACTGGTTCTAATAAGCATTTAAAAATTACACTGATTGAAGAAGGCCCACGTCATTTAATTCAGCTTCTGTGGGAAATGGCTTGATTTGTTTTCAGTCCAAATGAAGCCTAAAATCACTTCCAAAAGTGATTTTAAACCAAAAAGTATGAAAACTACTCCAAGGCTAAATTGGACCCTGCACTTACAATCACTTAGCAGCTTCTCAGGTGCTAAAGTATAGTATTTCATTAGCTGCTAAGAAGATGATGTTCCTTGTGCAAGTTTACACAGTCTGTTGAAGCTGCCTCAATTGGGACACTTTAACAGCTCAGAAATCATAGGGAAAGTCCATGCTTTGTCCATGCCTGAAGAAGGTAAACCTTTAATCATCACAGGGGGAGAAGTGATGTTCAAAGGATGCAACAGAAGAAGTGACTGGACTTCTAGCTCCTCTGTGTCTAACCACAGAGCCACTGCACAGGCTACAGTCCTTGTAAGGTGCAGCACAAGTGAAGAAAGACTGATCACTAACAGGAAAGAAAGAGAGTGAGGTAAGGATAGATGGGGAAAGCAATCTCAGAAAGAGGTGTGAGCTTCAAGCAGGTCATTCAGTGGTCTGACTTAATGCCTGGCTCCTCTGTACATGGGATGAGAGCAAACCAGATGTCTGAAGTACCCTGCCAGAAGTAAACTAAGAACGTCTGAAGTCGCTCTGCCTTTGAAATAAACATGACTTTAAACATGAATACATACAACAGGGCACAGCTATTTATAGGAAATCAAATGTAAATTAAACAGGATGAGCTTCCATGAAATAGCAAGAAAACAAAGAATACAAAGCAAACAAACAGGAATGTAAGGAAAGCACAGTCAGCATTTGTAATATGGTCATTAACGTTGTTTTGTACTTCTGAATGCCCTTTATTTGCTGGCCTCAGAGTCTGCAAACATCAAGGATTTGTCTACAGAGAGTCTGTGGTAGTAGATGATTTATTTAGTCTGCTGCCAGTTTTGTCTCTGGTTACCCTTCTGCTGTGTCAAGTCTATTTACACTCTTCATGGCTGTAGTGTGATGTAGTGTGTGTGAGCATATACGCGGAACCAAACAAGGGCTGTCCTAGAGCATGCCCATTCATAGGCAAACATGCTCTATCTGTGCAATGCACACAAGGCACCGCCACACCCAGCACTGACACACAGTGCAAACCCCACAGACCAAGCAATGAAAAATTCCAGTTACCGATCGTCACCAGCACCAACTCCTACTTCACCCAGGTTTTCCTCGAGACTATTCCTCATGAGTGTCCATTGAGCTGTGTGGGGAACCCGGGAAGATTTGCCCAAAACCCTCCCACTGGGAGCTACCAAGTTCTGCGAATCTGTAAGTCCTGTGTTTGGGTCTTTTGAAAAGTCTGGGCTCAGTGCCTGACAATGTGGATCTGATATGCTTGGGATACATACCTGGGGAGCTCTCCTAGCCTTTACTTCCCCATTTGGAAAGAGACTATATTTATTACCTCCTGAGTATTAGGAGCTACTGCAAGGATTACTTGTACACAATAGTGATCTAGAACAGAACATTTCTAAGTGATACCAAAAGGAAATGTCTTCTTTTATTTGTGTTAGCATTTTTTTTTCTCCTTTTGTGGCGAGTTTAATGCCTGTGAGAAGCACTCAGAAATTCTCTTTTCTTAAAAAGCAGCTCGAGGAAATAAAGTATTGCTGTCATGGAACAGTCAATCCCAACATGTTGCAAAAGCCTTGTCACTTTACATTACACACCCTGATAAGATACAGGTTGAGAGATCTGTATCTAAATGGTTTCATGGGTGGTAAGAGGGTCACACATGAAAGTAGCCCCTCTCCCTGCAAGGCAGCAGGTTCTCCCAGGAGATAATCAGGATTTTCTTCCTGAAACAGTGGGTCTCTCCAGTTAACCACCCATCACACATAGGAAAAGCCAGGGACATATTTTACAGATTTGATTATTGTGAGAGCTCAGAGAAAATTGTGGGGACTAGGAGACTGGACGCATGGGAACCTATACTTTGATGTTTCTATTCTGCCACTACCTTTATATTTGTGTTTTTTCTCCAAAACTGATGGATTCCTTATGCTGTGCCACCTGCTTTAGGCATTCTGCAGCTGCCACAGCAGAAAATGGACAGATATTACATTGCCACTGAACTAACTGAGCTATTGCTTACTTCTTCCTTCCTACAAAGGGGAAGACGATAGACCTGTTTCCCCCAGCATATTTCTTACATAGAGATGGTGCTTTGTTAATAAGCCAAGCCCAGTATTTTAACAACTGCAAGGTGAAGGGTTGAAGCAGTAATATGCCTTAAGGTCATGTGGCACACGGTCATATTTTAATTACCACTCCCTGAGGCTATCTCCACAGGTATGTTTCCTTCCTGCATAAAACATGAACCTGGGAGTGATTTCAAAACACACTGTCAAATAGTCTGTGACTCCAACAGGATGTACACACTATCAGACTTTAATCCAAGGGCAAATTTTATTTCAGTATTTTATCTTGTAGGCTCAGAGGGGCGAGAGAAAGAAACGCTTTTCTGTCGGTAAAATAATAATGTTCAGCAACGCAAGGTGTATCATATGTTCTAGAGATCTTTCATTTCCTTAATAAATACCCAAGCATAGCAAGCTCTCAACACCAATATCCTTTCAATAAAAGGTAACCTTATATGGTCACTACATGATACATGATTTATAAGATGTCATGTTAAAGTAAACTCAAACTCACCAAACACACTGAAGGAAGGAAATGGTTGTCTGGCTCCATATGGTGTTTTCATGTTTCTATTAAAACCAGACTATTCAAACACTGTGGATACCAGCACAGGTTTTAGCTCTAAAAGAAGGATAAAGAGAGTCTTATCCATACCATCTGTATCAATAGCATAAAAATTGCTGGCAACACATGAATGTGGTTAAAACACTTACGGTCATCTTACTGTTGGGGATTAAAAAGACATTGCTCCTACAGACTGGTTTGCTCAAAGAGCTATCATGAAAGTGGATCATTGAAACCCTTTGCTAGCCAAATATTATGCAAAAAAGAATAAGGATAGTTGAACTGTAAAGACCAACTCCTTTGAGACAATCTCCTTTAAAGTAGAATATAGCATTGCAGAAGTTGAAACCTAATCTTCACTATCATACTTGACACTTAAATCCAAGGTCCAGATTTTTGTGAAGTCATGCTATTATGACTGAAGATATTATACTGCTTTCGCAAACATCTTCAATCTATGAATTTATCGTGCACCTTAAATAAATAAAAAGTTGCTTATTTATTATGGATGACCATAAAAAAAAAATCTAGGGCACTGAAATAATTTTTCCCTGTCTGTTCCCTCTGTTTTCACTCCCTGGCAGATCCTAGGAGGCATGCTTCTACAAAGGGCTACTTCAGGGACTCCCAAGCTCAGCCCCTGCCAGGCTCCACCCAGACATCAGCAGAAGAAACCTGATGTAAACAGAAGGTGGTTGAATTATATTTTTCCTTCCCTATAGGGGGCAACCCTTCACCACTTCAGTGAACAAGGGGCCACCACATGTCTCAGTTCAGGCCCAGGAACATGCTGCATCACCGCAGCATAATGAAATCAAAGAGGGGAACAGATTTCAACGCACGTCACAGCAGGTCAGTGCATTTGCTCGGTAGCATGCTGCACAAAGCTCACATAGTTGCTTTTTAAGTTATTTTTAAACCCGCTGCCAAACCATGCTGTTGTAAAGCCCAGCTGAGCTGAGAACCTGCAATGAACTCAGTGAAGTACAAGATCTCCTAGATTTTGTAGGGGAGGACTCATCCCACATATTTTCAAGGTGCCCTTTCACTGCACCTTAAGTTATACTAACACTTTCAAGCATTCCACTTTGCTTGGAGATTAATGTATTTATCATGTACTTTTGACTCTACAAGAATTTTGGTTCATTCACTTCAATGGATAGACAGCAATCATTAGCCTTATGCATCTACCACTACTTCTACTTTATTAACGCAAGTACCTTCAAGAACTTCTGCTAATGAGAATGGCAAAGACCCAGAAAACATTCTCAATCTTTTGAGCCTCACTTACATCATATTACAAGGCTAACAGTATCACTACTCCATTAAAATTTTTAAGTATTACAACCTCTAGAGCCAGTAGTACTTAATGACTTAAACACCTCCCCCCCACCCCGCTTTTCTTCCTACATTAAACACTATAGCATGCAGCAGCTATTCTTTCAGCAGCAAACACCACCCATGTTTCTTCTGTGTAATGCTCCAAATGGTTTCCACTTAGCTTTCTGTGTACAGGACATAGTCCTTGCTCAGTCAGAGCTACCAGTGGACCCCAGAGGGCAAAACATCTTCTTTCTCATTGCCCTCTACAGCACACAGGCAGGGGAGCTGAGTATGGATCAATACCTGGGGACCTGAGGAACATCTCACCAGCTGCAGCAGGCACAGCATTCTCAGATGCTTTCTTATCAGGTCAAGGGTTTTTCATCCAGCTTTTTGGTTCCTCCATCTTCCTGTGACTCTTCAGAGTTTCAGAAAGATAGGCTGAAGTTGGAAGTGAGTCAGAGAAGTATCTTAAGCATCCTCAACTTTGATAGCACAGTATCTAAAGTGAAGCAGCTGACCCCAAAAGGGTGATTCAAGGGGGTGGAGATCAGTACATGAAGCATATTGTAAAGCCAATGAGGAGAGCTTGAAGCCTCCTCAGTGTGATTCGCAGTGCAGGGGGGGCGGGAAATCAGAAGGACAAGGAACAGAAGTAGGTCCTGAGCTGGAGCTACCTGGTGCTAGGCAATAGGAAATGCGGAGCACAGAGTATATCTGAACTCCTGCTGTCTTTCAAGAGCATTGATATCCCTATTCATGGGATTAGGGCACTTACCTGGGAACTAGGACACCAAGTATTCAGAATCCTCAGAAGACCACACTTGACCACAGACTCTAGAAAAATCTTCCTGTTGCAGGTGGGCCATCAAGCACAGTGTAGGATTCCTGGGATAAAAGAGCACAAGCAGGAGGTCCCTGGGCTGTAATTTTGGGGTTGCAGGTGAGAAGCTCTGATCTTTGCTTCCATGCTGGATTTTATCACAGAGAGAAGACCCAGGCTTCTTCCTGCCACAGCAGTATGCTAACCACAAAGCTCACCCTCCTTTCAGGCTGCCTGATAATACCTGTTCCTACATCATGGCAATGCTACCTGCTGTCCTTGTGCTAGAGCCAGAGCTGTTTGCTTGCTTGGATCTCAGCCTTCATCAAAGTCTGAAGAATAGGAGGTCCTATTCCCTGCATCGTTCCTCTGGTACAAGCACCAAGCAAACAGATCTAATCCACAGAGCAAGGCAACAGCACAATATCCAGAGGCCTTCAGCCTCATCTGAGAGGAGGAAGAGGCTTGCTCACATCACACTCATGCTGTGGGTGTTAGAGAAGAGGATCACAGGGGTTTGGAGGTGACTGCAGCTTGTGCAGTAGAGATAGAGTGAGAAAGGGAGAAATCTGCAAGGAGACCCTTTCTGCAAGAAGAAACCCGAGAACAAACTAAGGAACCAGGAAACTCGTTTTCTGCTCTTTCTCTTCAGCATGATGCTCTGTCAGCCCAACAGCCAACACCTGCCCTGGCCTCACTCAAGTGATGGACATTTGCCACTAGTGAAGATGGGGCCCTGAGTTTTCCTGACAGTGTTTTTGTGAAAGGATGTACCATGAATGAGGGCACACACTGCCCTGTTAACACTGAAATCTCTACAGCTGAGTGAACCCAGGCCTGCCTCAGTTGCCAGCATAATTTCTCGCTTAATTATTCTGTGGCCTGACTAACAGGGATGGTCATTTTAGGTGGGCATTATTTTTTTCAGGCTAATTGCTATGGTTTGTTGCTGCTTTGGAGTGGTTTTCTCTATAGGCTGTTTGTGCAAGCATACGTGTGTGTGAGGGGGCTCTTTTGAAACAAGTGGCATAAGTGAGACAACAAAAATTCCTACTAGTTGCTGACATGGTCCTCTTTATCATTTTTTCCTGACAGGACCTGAGCATGCTGTGAGCTACACTTGCAACTGCGCTCACTCACCCAGGATTTAAGTTACACTAATACGTTTCAGCACAAATGAATATGTTCATCTGAACTTCAGGCCAATTTCATTGCAGTGACACAGAAATAAAGTGACAGAAGCATCTGCCAGCAGTCTCAAGCACAGGGCAACAGTATGCACAAGCACTTGAAAGAGTTTTAAAGAATAGTATTCTTCCTTAGCTTATTATCTTGCTGTTTACTATGTTGGAACCAAGATTAAAATGCTTTAGTGTTTACTGAAGCAGCATATATGGTATCTAACAGCATGTTATTTTGTGCACACTGTTTAACATTCTTTATTGCTCCAACTCATAAGGTTTATTTGAAATCAGTGGAGGAATTCATCCCATCCACCATTTACTCAGCTATTATCAGCTACTGCAAAAGTGCCATGTGGAGAATAAACACCAGTTATTTATGAGCTTTCACAAGCATGCAAACTCCTGATAGAATATTACATTTTTAAGATCCATTGTTATTTATGGCATGTGCATGTCACTGTATGCAGTTGCATTCTGTATATAGGTTGCTCCAGAGGTACCTCTGAAAAGAAATGCAGCTACCTGGTTTTACTTGGCACTTCAATTGTCTTATGCTTGATTCGAGCCTCCTTATTCTCTCCCTCCCGCTCCCCCAGCCAAGCAAAAGTTCTTCTTCTTTTGCTGGTAGCTACAATGAACATGGAGCTGATGGAGGATTAAACTCTACCTAATGTTTTGATCAAATCTTAGCCAAGTCAACGGGAACCCTTTCTGTCAGAGGGGAAGACTGATCATGGAATACTTCTCCCAAACGCTAAGAAATTTCCACCACAGAAGATCAATAAAATGTTAGGTGGACATTGGTCAGGAATAATTTGATCAGAGAAAGAAGAGGTTAGAACATGAACCACTTCACATGGGGACATCATTTTGCTCAATCTGAGCCACGGACCAATGCTCACCTGCAGGCAATTCCTGACTGTCAGCTCAGTGAAGGAAACTCTTCTAAATTCTCCAGCTAAATATAGGAGAGCATTGTACGTTTTTCCAATATTTCCACTTATCCCACCTGGTTTTTTAAGTTTGGTGCATTAATACAATTTATGTGAAATTTCACCTTTGTGAAATTTTTCCTGGTCTTGCTACCCAGCTAGAGACAAGGGTGCATGTAATAGCTAGTGATTGCTTCAGATGAGCAATTTGAGTGGAAATGTTTAGTGCAGCTTCATGTTTCATCTTCCCAGAACCTCGGTGACATCTCATCTGGAATACATGGTTTGCATCACATCTCTGTATATGTATTCCCAGGTTTGATTATGTGAGCTCTCAGAGGAAATAAATGCCAAGAGCTATGTACCTTTGCTAACTAGCATTCTTATGCTGGTTTTGCATAATCAAGCAGCACCTTTCATCCAATAATATATTTAAAATATCTTTTAGACAAAGCCCAATTTGATGAGGCTGACCCTGCAGCAGCAGGGAGCATGCATGGTACATTGGGCTTTACAGTAATGGTTTAGATCTCTCTACAGCATGTAGTGCACATAAGCTTTGAAGCATAAAAATCATAAATGATTAACCTACTTGATTTCACATAAATGATAGAAATATGCTATTCATGGTTTATTTTATTGTCTAAAAACAAAGGCATTATGTCATCACGTGATGGGGTCTTTTTATGGTCTTCAGCAATGCTAGTCCATTTTGGTTTAATTGCCAATTTTTCACTGTATTAATTGCTAATTATTATATATTTGTATACATGACACTTCAATTATCATCATGTGATCATAACTGTTTGGATTGAATATTGTCTCATCTCCATGAGCTATTTTCACTACAAGCTAGGCAGCCTTAAAAAAATTGCATCCAAACATTTTTCTTTTTTTTTATTAAAAAGATTTTTCAAATAAGAAAGAAACTTACTAAAACAACCAGTTGGCAAGAAAACATGAAGGGCCTTTGTAAGAAAAACTAAATCAGGATTTGTTAACTTTTCAATAAAGCAACATTTCAAGTCAAAATTTGGGAGAAGATATGATACTACTAAAAAAAAAATGTTAATGCACACCAATATAGACATTTCCAACAGCAATTAAAAAAAACAAACAACATTTCCCAAGAACTTCTCTAAGATCTACAAATATCTTAAAAGTAAAACAGTGCATATTTTTATATTTATGTATTTCAAAAGTGCTCCAGAAGCCTCCTTTGGATTTTCAGGTGATGTTTGAAAAGAGGAACAGTCTTATGGATTGTTATTTTCCACAGGAGTTACTGGATGCTTGCTATGTTGTTGTTTTGTTTGGTTTTTTTTTTTAATAAGATAACCCTTCAGGACAGTATATGCCTGCCTGGTTAAAGTTAGCAAAGTCAGAGAACTTGCAAGATGTGTCAGAAGCACACTTCAGGTTGGACTCATGTAGGAAACAGAGAATTTGGGCTTTTTTGCAACTTGGCTACTTCATCCTCACAGTGTAATGAAATTATTTTCAGAGAACAATGAAATTCCTGAGGAATTTTTTGAAGGTTTACTTCAGTTGATCTTAATCCCAATTGCAAATTGGCTACAGTGACTACAGGAACGATGAAGCTAAACTGACTATTTAAGCTCTAGTTTTAAACACTCTATGTATGGTTCCTCAGCTCATCTCCTTGCCAGGTCAGAAAACAGGTAGCACGTGCTTGAAGACAGCTGAGGCAACCAGGAGACTCTGGAGACAACCCAAAATATGTCCCAGTGTCACATACACGAGCTTACCCAGAGAGATTATGGCAGTGTTACCTACAAAACACGTTCAGTCATATATTGGTATACCTGAGCCCCATCAGGAGGCATGATCTAAAATATGCATCTCTGCTGCAAACTAAGAGGCAAAGATAAATTCCCCCACTTTGTTTGAAATGCTGTTGTTCTTGACCTCTGGGATATAGAAAGATTTATATAAATAGAATTTCTATTTCTGCTTGCTTCCCTATCCTGGAGAAATATGTATAAATAAGAGATCAAAGATCCTGTACAAACATTCAACATAAAGCTGACAGGCTGCAAAAGCAGAACTTCTTCCTCAGCGTCTCAGAGAATGGTGACTTAGTAAGCCCCTGGGACTTTGCAGAGCTGCTTCCTGCACTAGACTATACCCTGTGAGAGAGGCCTTTTTTAATTTCATTTTCATCTCAGTGGTGCCTTTGAAAATATAAATATGTCAGAATGATTAGGTGGTAAATGGTTTATATTAGCTGCTACAAGATATTTTTGCTGCCTATTCAGAATCACACGGTGCTGGCTGTGGCCTGATCTTGTCATCTTTCCAGAGGCTGCTGAATTCCCATACGGCAGAGAAGACAGAGGACTTGCAAACTTTGGCTTCAGCTAGCCCCTCAAAAGCCCCAACGAACTTTTTATTTATTTGGGGTTTTTTTCAGTCAAGATTCTAGCAGGCAACATGGCATCTCCTGGTTTATCTTTGTTTTGTTTGAATGTCTCATCAGTTACCTCCCAATATCCCAGCCAGCTGTGCAGATCAACTGAGCAAATAAGGTCCGGTAGGAAGTTATTGATGGCTTTATCAGTATAAAATACTCACAATGCATCACCTGCATGCTTAGGAGCGTAATGCTGACAATAAATATGATAATAGTTGTCACACATCAGTGAGAGAAATGTTGAGCTTCCAAAGCACTGAATAAATTGCATTTCCCTTTATTTATTCAGTGCAATAGATGGCACAAAGATGGTAGAACCAACCAACCATTTTGACATGTTTACAAGGCTTTTAAATCATGAAATGGATTATTGCAGTGCTGAAAGTATTTGGCAAACGCATTTTATGCACAGCACATTCCGCTTGAAGAGGCAGGCTTTTTAATTTACATTTGTTAGAAGCACCTATGATGAAGGATTGTTAGTCAAAGAAGCTACACCTTTGGTACCAAACACAGTAACTTGCACTGTTGCATCCAAGCTACTTCACACACAACCACACAACTAGACAGAGGGGAGGCATGAGAGTCAGAAGAAACATGCAGATGCCCATGAATCACTTTGCTGGCTGTAGCCTGATGTAAGCTGAATCCACAATAAGGTCCAAGCATGGCCCAGCTCTTTCTCTTGAGTAGGTTCACAAACACACCTGATGGTGAGTTTGGATCCATCGATCTTAATTAAAAAACCTTCTTTATTGGTCCTTCCCCACTTCAAGGATTTGGATTTGGATTTAATGTAACAAATCTATACCCATTTGAGCCTAGTGTAACACAGTGCTAAATGCTTCCTGCAACATGTACCAGACTTGCTTCATTTCCCAGTGAGTCTCACAAATAACCAGTAAGAATAAAATCAGACCTCCATGACTTCATGACTAAGAGCTGGTAGCAAGCATCTTGATGGACTGGGCCCATCTTACATACAGCACACATTTTGTCTCACCTAACTTGAGCTGTCTAAAAGTGAAGCATTGCTAAGCAGATCATCGGTGCTCCTTGTAATGAAAGAAAACAGGTGTATGCAGGAGGTGACTCAATCCATTTATCTCATTTACCTATCCTCCTGGATATGCTTCGCTGTCTCTCTTCACTGGCCATGGTTAGCCTTGGACAACTAGCTCAGCCTAGAGTGAGGTTCAGGTGCCATGGCTATAGAGTGCAGCTAAGACTTCCTTGAGTATCAGAGTTACCCAGGACAGCCAACATCACATAGCACCCTTATGGGGTGGCCGCTGAAAGGCAGGATGCCACAGGCATCTATGATAATACTACATGTTTTTGTCTGGTCAACAGTCCCACTCTAGATGTCTGAGATTAAGTAAATCCCTAGGCAGTACCATCTGCCCAGTACCTGCGATCTTATCCCTTACAGCACAACAGTTGTTTAAAAGGATCCCCCTAAAAACTCACCACGTTCCAATGGTGCTACTTCAGCCAAAATCTGATGAGCAGTCTCTGAAGAAAACAGTTTTCCTTCAACCATTTCTTTTTTCCCTTCCATTTCTGGATCCAATAAACCAGATCTTCAGCAACTCTAAGCCAAACCCATTTCAGCTCTGCTGGTTTAGAGCAGCTGATGGTCTGGTCAAAGCTTCTAAATCAGCATTTTGGCTTCAATTAATCTTTGCTGCTCTAAATATGGTGTTCAAACATGGGAGCAGTTAACATAAATGTGAATTGTTTGAGGAATTAAGAAGCAGAAAACAAACCTAGTAAGAAACAAAGGCTACATTGTAAGCTGTTGGAAGACTTGCGTTTTATTTGAGTTGTAGTTACAGGCTAAATAACCATGGCATTCTGCCAACAATAAAGCTGTGGCTTTACAGAAGTGCCTTTGTTTTATTTAGAACAAAACCCCAAAAATATCAGAGCACCTTACAACAGGGGGAAATAATAAATTCAACATAAAATGGAATAAAGAAGGACTGAAATCCCTAAAACTCAGTTTATAAAATGAACCAAAAGAAAGGGAATATTAGGGGTACATCAAAAAAATAGAAAAATAGCTACTTCTTTGTTCCCATAAACCAGAAATTAATAACATGCACATATTTAATGTTCTCCAAGTTTAGACATGGTACTGTTCCCATTGAATTAGGCATGTATACATTATTAACACACATCAAACTACATTAAAGTAACATGAATGGTTTGATTTAAAATCCACAAATGCCTGGCAGTAATGTATCTTCACATCAAGGAAAGAAGTGAGCAGAAACCTTTCCACAAGTTTTGAGTTCCGCTGAATAGTATTACATCCTTCACATGATTTCAGGGCATACTAAAATGAATTTCTCCTCAGTATCTGTGGGATTTTGTGTATTTGCTTGGCCTTGAGCTTTAAGGAAAGGGGAAACAGTACTAGGAGAGGTATTTGGGGCAATCTTAGAAACCACAGGCCATTGGCAGGACAGAGAATAACAGCTCTGAGCAGTGCCAGTGGCTGCTAAAGACCTTTCTTTCACTGACTCTTGATGCAGCAGAGCAGTACTCATTTAAAAAAAAAAAATGCTGTGTGCAGTCTGTGTACTCTGCTGCCTGTGCACAGTAGGCCCTTATGCTAAATGGTCTCAAGAGAGTATTATTTATGTGTGTATTGTGTATCCCGTCAAGTTTGAGATTACTGGACTATATGAAGGCACATGGAGAAATTTTCTTCTCCCCCCGCCCCTTTTCTCCACGTATACCCGTTAGCACCACTTTCTACACACTCTATTTCACAGCAGAAGAGACTGCCTTCTTCGTGGCTGCACCCTATTCAAGAGCTATTTCATGAATTATTATAGAGTACCCTTTTGTTTATATTGTGGAACACATATATGTACACACACTCTGTTACCGGACCTCTCCTCACCATTGGCTTAATTGCATTTCGTGCAAGTCAGATACCAGTTTGCACTGTCCTACATGCTAGGCTGCAGACTGGGCTTCACTAACTTTCTATAGTCTACTCAGCTACTGATCCACAACCCGAAAAACTTATTTCCATTACAGGAAGAATTTGCAGGAGTGTTCTGATAAGGACAGATATTTTTCATCTCTAATGCAGTGTGTGACAGTGAAGTTCAAGGAACACTGCAGAAAAATCTTTTAAAACAGAGACACGGTAAATAATAGAATGAAGTCAGAGAATTGTTTTCACCTGATTTCTATAAGAATGGAGGTTTATTTAATTATGTCATCTGCATGTGTGTGCATGAAATTGTCTGTCTTTCTCCCACACCGAACCTACCAGACATCTTGAAGCAAATTTGACGAAGGGGTAGGGACCTCAAAGATATGCTTCTACAGGTATGATGACCAAAGGTAGCCAGGTAAAGAAAGATCCCCTTTATGCTTCCACTGAAGAAATGACAGAAATATGAATTAGGCTCTTACTAAACAGTAGGGAATCAATCCTCAAGGGAAAATGGCTTTAGATATTTTCCACCTACAAAAGATGTTTCTCTAGGTGATCATCTTGAAAACCAGCAGAGAATCCAGCATAAAGCTGCAGGAAACCATGCTTTATCAATTCTTCCCAAGGAACTGTTTTTTGTCTACTCAGAGAAATGTCAGAAATAAAGGTTTCCAGCAAAATATTAAATTTCTTAAACTAATTTAGAATATTGCACAAGGGAATTATTTTGCAAGTTTCTGTGTACTGAAACAACAGCACACTCTTGGAAAACACGAAAACCACAATCTGCTATTCACAAACCGGTCTTTAGATTTAGTGTTGGCTTGCAGTATCCAGATGTAAAGCTTACCATAGCCCCTCTTGGTGTAAACTAGCATAACTTCAAGAAAATGAATATAACTCCACTTGTCTACATTCAGCAAGGCCTTTAGTTTGAGATATTTGGCAAGAAATCCATGAAACAGTATGAGCAGAAGGTCCTCAACCTGCTGGAGCTCAGTATTAATGACTTCTTTTGCTTTAAAAATTACAATTTAAAAAAAAAGCCCCACCCTAAAAATGAAAAAAAAAAATCAAGTAAGAGCAACCCACATTGCTGCAAAAGTACATAGAAAATGTTTTCCATTCTGCCTATCCTAGCATTTTCTCCTGGGGGCAAAGGTGATGGCTGTCCTAAACCCTAGTTTCTCCTCAACAGCTTCTTGCAGCAACAGAGAATCAACTCCTTATGTGCAGTTTCTTCAAGTTTTGATTCAACACAGATGCCTGGTTTTCCATTGTTTTAAAATCTTCTTCCCCCTTGGACACATTTTTCTTTTCCTTGCCTTCTATAGTATATTTTGAAGAATGTTCTATTCTTTTTTTTTTGTTTAATTCATTGTTTTTTTCAAGACTCATTAAGCTTTCCCTTCAGCTGCCTACCCAGGCTGTGTGACAAGATGGCAACAACCACCTGAGGGAGTCTGGATGCATCTGTTGCTGCCTCAGGCAGACAGTTGGAGATGTCTTGAGGTTCCTTCCAGCTTTACATTTCTGTCTTTTCCACTATCTTTCTTCCTTGGCCCTGATTTGTTTTATTTGGCCATAGATTACACGATTCCAAATTCAGCAAGGCTCTTAAGTTTACATCCATGTTCATCCTGTCTAGAAAAGTAGTCAGGAGTGAACTTGGATCCCACCAGAATGACTTCTTGAGAATCTCAGTAAAGCCTTTTCTCCCAGTTCCCCCTTTTCCTCCTGTTCCTTCAGAGTGTCTCTCATCCTCATATCAGTATGCATGTCAGACCTTCCAGACGATCTTGTCACTCTCTAGTTCCTCCTTTTCCTCAGAACTCCTCTCTTCATCCTCTACATCCCAGGATTATTTATTTGTACCCTGAACAGCTCCACCTATGTTCTCTCTATCCAGATCCTGTTGTTCCCATACTCAGAGCCTACTGGTAAGGGAGCATTGGGGATTAATGCAGCCCCAGCTGTGCAGCCTCTACCAAGCTGCCCTTCCAGCTCTTCCATTGCTCCTAACAACAGGTTTGGTTATTGGTGCCCAGAAGAGAAAGGAACTGCAGAGGTCTTCAACCCAAATCTAAGCAAAGACTAGGAAGGCCTGGAAAGGGGCAGTAAAAGTCAGAGGACCAAAAACTGAGGACAGTGATATAGGTTCCCCTGTACAGATGCAGTGAAACAGGGAGCAGCAACCAGCTCTTGAGTTACCTCCCTCTGTCTCCAGCAATGGGTGGCAATGGTTCAAATAAATGTAAGGACTAAATTGACAATTGCACAACCCAAAGACTTGTCAGTGGGATATATACCAAGAAAACAGGCAGGTTCTTTTGAGGAAGATCTTGAAAGATCTTTTTGGTGGTTTTTTTTTTTTCTTTCCAAAAATTTAACGTGATAGGAATTCAAATCTAGCAATAGTAAATAATATTCCTGTCCTAAGACATTACATAATAAGTATGTCACCCCAGAATAAGTTTTTGTGGTTCATTGTGAGATGCCTGGAAATAAGATTTATGTTTAAAAAGGTAGGGAGGGGAAGAGCACTATTGATCATTGTTATAATAACGAGGCTTGTGTTTGCAAGTTAAATCTGTTTGTGCTAGGCAACAAAGACTTACTGAAGAAGAACCTGTATCTCTGACATAAATACAAGGAGATTAGACTGGCTCCAGGAAAGACTGAAATCTGGAAATAATTTTCAAAATTTGTGGGTTGATTTTGCTGCACCTGTGGGTTTAAGCTTTCAATTTTACATTATTATCATTAGATTCTTTTATTGTGTGGGGTTTTTTTTTTTTAATATGAGAAGAACAATTAGTGGTCCTTCTAGCTAGCAAAAATGGGCTCCTAATAGTGAAATATCAGGAAGATGATAACATATTATACTAAGTGACTGATTTACCCTTCTTCATGCAGGCCAATTTATTGTAATTAAAGATTGCCACTTCAGTACAGAGGTCAAAGACTAGGGCTTGTACAATCATTTTCTAAAGAAATTCTGAAGAGACAGAAGAATGGGCTCTCTGCTCCCTCCATCATTTTGTTCTGCCTCTGCATTGTTAGCAAAGCTTGTTGCTAAAATGCATAATTTGCACGCACACAAGGAGCTTAATTTTGATCTCAGTTACAGACTTGTTGTTCCAACCCAGAGTGAATAAAAACTGCTTTATGTAACCAAAGATTGAACTAAGCCCCAAGGGCCAGTCCTGCAAGACCTTGTGTGCATTTAAATTCAGTTGACCTGTTTGCAAGGAAGAGGATAGTACAGACCAGAACTGGCTACACAACTAGTACAAAAGTGGCAAGTATTCTGCTTGGGTTCAGTCCTTACCTGCAGGGGTAACTACCTTACCTACAGGGAAACTACCTCTGAGGCATGGCTCACATCATCCTGGCCTTTTTGTTGCTTAGTGCTGTATCAACATTATTTGCTTAATAGGCAAAGAGATACACAGAGACCTCCCAAACACACAGATGGCTCTACCTTAGGTCTGGGAATTAGAGGCAGTAGGAAAATGATAATGCTGGCAGACATTCATGTTGCTGGTGAAGAAAGTGGGGATTGAAGAGCAGTAAAAGCAGGAGTGAGACCTGGGGAAGGGAAAGACATGGATGAGACCTGATGCTGATGGGAGGAAAGAGAGAGGGTACCTGCAAACACCCCCTTGCATGTCCAAAAAATGAATCTACTCTGTAGGATGAAGTCAACAGTGCCAAATAGGAAGGATGCTTCCCGATTGACCTTGGGTATTCCAAAATTTAGGGCTTGTTGTGGTGAACTCTTTGCTCGTAGTATGCTCATTTTGTGCTGGGGCTCTGGTACTTGTAACTCTGATATATATTTGTACTTGTTCTCTTGGCATATATTTTCTTACTCTGAGTTTGTCTTCAGCACTTCTTAGCTTTGCCCAAGAAGCAATTTAGTGCCAAATTATGAGAGAAATTAAATACAGTAAACACCAGATAACCATCAGATGGGCAGGGGCAGTACTTTCTCCTCTGGAAATAACAAAAGTGCGTAATGGCGCATGAATAACCGTAAGATATAATTCAATTTAAATTAATGGACAGCTAAACCAAATAAGATTGCCAAGGTCTTATTTACCAAAGGGTTAACACTGAGGAAAAAAGGGAAAGAGTGACTGAAACTAAGTAAACAGGCAAGCTCAGGAATTCGCAGGCTGACGGAACATACAAAAGGTGCAAAATCTACCTGGAACAGGCAATCAAAGCAGAGAGGAAAAAATGTATAGATGTATTCAGGCTTGATTGATCCAGTTTAACTGGATGAATCAGTTTAAGATTAATCTTCAAAATCATCAGTTCAGTGTGTAGCAGCAGCCAAAAATACCAAGCAAATCTTGGGTATCATGAAGCAAGTTATTGAGAACAAGACAAAGGGAGTCATTTTGCAGCTACAGAAACCCACGGTGAGCCCTCATACTGAGTACCAGGTGCTACGACTGGTGTAGTCCTACGTCTCCAGAAGGGTATCATGGAGTTAGGGAAAAGGTAATGACAGGCATATAAATGGTCAAGGGAGAGATGAAAAAGGCTCTGGGTTTGGGGAGTGGAAGGCTGAGGGGGACGTAATCAAGGATTTCAAAGTTATGAAGGTGGTCAGTGAGCTGAATGCAGAGCCCGTTCACCTATACTTGCAGTATGAGGGCTAGGGGACATTCAGTGAAACTAACAGGGTATCAGTGTAAACGAGATGAAAGACAGTGAGTACCTCTTTGCACCGGGGCAGTGAACTCATCAAAGCTGCTACACAGGAGGTTGTGGATGAAGAGGTGTCAGCAGGGTCAGAGAGGGATTAGAATAATTCATGGACTACAGACAGGTCCACAAGTGGATACAAAAATGTCTAGGCAAGGACATACCTTCTAACATCCCTAATAGAATAAATCTGGAAGAGGGGGAGCAGGGGGCAGACTGCAGAAGATGGCAGGCTCCAGTGCTCACCCTAAACAGCATCTCCAACCTCCACTGCTGCAGACACAGCCTTGGGTGAGATGAACTGCAGCTCAGATCTATTTCTTATGTGCTTAAAAATCAGCTCAAAAGGCATAAGAACACTAGTCTGTGGTGTTGATTTCATAGAATCATAGAATGGTTTGGGTGGGAAGGGACCTTAAAGATCATCTAGTTCCAATCCCCCTGCCATGGGCAGGGACACCTTCCACTAGACCAGGTTGCTCAAAGACCCACCCAACCTGGCCTTGAACAATTCCATGGATGGGACATCCACAACTTCTCTGGGCAACTTGTTCCAGTGCCTCACCACCCTCATAGTGAAGAATTTCTTCCTTATATCTAATCTAAATCTACCTTCTTTCAGTTTAAAGCCATTACCCCTTGTCCTATCACTATGCGCCCTTGTAAAAAGTCCCTCGCCAGCTTTCTTGTAGGCCCCCTTCAGGTACTGGAAGGCTGCTCTAAGGTGTCCCTGGAGCCTTCTCTTCTCCAGGCTGAACAACCCCAGCTCTCTCAGCCTGCCTTCATAGCAGAGGTGCTCCAGCCCTCTGATCATCTTTGTGGCCCTCCTCTGGACTCGCTCCAACAGGTCCATGTCCTTCTTATGTTGGGGGCCCCAGAGCTGAACACAGTACTCCAGGTGGGCTCTCACGAGACTAGAGTAGAGGGGGAGAATCACCTCCCTCGACCTGCTGGTCACACTTCTTTTGATGCAGCCCAGGATACGGTTGGCTTTCTGGGCTGCGAGTGCACATTCCTGGGTCATGTTGAGCTTCTCATCAACCAACACCCCCAAGTCCTTCTCCTCAGGGCTGCTCTCAATCCATTCTCCGCCCAGCCCATATTTGTGCTTGGGATTGCCCTGACCCATGTGCAGGACCTTGCACTTGGCTTTGTTGAACTTCATGAGGTTCACACGGGCCCACCTCTCAAGCCTGTCAAGGTTCCTCTGCATGGGATCCTCTCTCGCCAGGGTGTCGACAGCACCACACAGCTTGGTCTCATCGGCAAACTTGCTGAGGGTGCACTCAATCCCACTGTCCATGTCACCGACAAAGATGTTAAACAGAGCTGGTCCCAATACCAACCCCTGAGGAATGCCACTCATCACTGGTCTCCACTTGGGCATTGAGCCGTTGACCGTGACTCTTTGAGTGCAGCCATCCAGCCAAGTCCTTATCCACCAAGTGATCCATCCATCAAATCCATATCTCTCCAATTTAGATACAAGTATGTCATGCAGGACAGCATCAAATGCTTTGCACAAGTCCGGGTAGCTGAAGTCAGTTGCTCTTTCCTTATCCACCAATGCTGTAACCCCATTATAGAAAGCCACCAAATTTGTCAGGCACAATTTGCCCTTAGTAAAGCCATGTTGGCTGTCACCAATCACCTCCTTATTTCCCATGTGCCATAGCATAATTTCCAGGAGGATCTGCTCCATGATCTTGCCAGTCAGAGGTGAGACTGACTGGCCTATAGTTCCCTGGGTCTTTCTTTTTTCCCTTTTTAAAAATGGGAGTTATATTTCCCCTTTTCCAGTCAGGGGGAACTTCACCAGACTGCCGTGACTTCTCAATGGATAGTGGCTTAGCAACTTCATCTGCCAGTTCTCTCAGGACCTGTGGATGCACTATAGAGAAAGTGATCCCACTATAAAGGAAGTGACAACTGCCAAAGTCAGTCTGAGTCAGAGAAATGCAAAGGAAAACAAACTATTCTTCTTATTCCTAACAACAAAGAAACAAAATAGAAGTTAAAAATGCAGCAGCTGGGACTGAGGATTACTGTATCAGCCACAAATGTGGTAGGGCATATGAAGCCCTGTATAAAGGACAGTATTTCCAGAAGATGCAATATTACCATGTGAAGCACTGGTGAGACCTAGATACAGCTCTCCTCAATCTTAGAAAAACAAAACAAAACAAAACAAACTTAAATGGGTATACCAGGGAATTGAGAGCCTAAATTGGGAGCTAACACTAAAAAAGTATGTGTTGGTCAGCCCAGCCAAAGAAAGCCTGAGAGGAGAGATAATTTGTTCTCTATAAATGTATTAGTGAGGTAAATGTCAGAGGAGGAAGATGAGGTAATTAAGCTAAAGGAAAACGTTGTCACAAGAACTAATGAGCAGAGACTACCCAGAAATGTCCTCAGGCTGGACTTGCTAATCTTCAGAAGAGTTTGATTCTGGAAGAGATTTCTGTTTGGAGCAGGAGGAGGAAAACAAGTAGTTTTAAGCTGGTCCTTGATCAGCCTGTGAAAGGAATAACACAAGGAGGAGGTCTGCAGTAGCAAAGGATCAGACCTGATGACTGAAGAGACCCCTTCTTTTGCCGTGTCCCTTGCTCTCAGTGCCCCTTAATTCTTGAGCACGGATATCAAATAAGAGTGGCAAGTCCTGTGGGATTTCCCATGTCAGGGACCTTGAGGAAGGGGAGGAGCAGCTGCCTATTATTTTGCAGAGCCCCACCATCAGGTCAGCAATACCAAAGGCAACTGACTAATCAAGCATGAGGCTTTGAATGGCTCTACATACTGCACTTTAAAATGGGGCTCATTAGCAGGAGACTGCAGCACGTGGTGTGGATGGGGGATGTCAAAGGCACTGGACATTGCATTGTACGTCTTTTCTAGACCCAAGGTCACAATTATGTGTATTGAAAACCTGTATTGTATTTTCCACCAGCCATTTCACTGTTGTCCTTTCTACTGTTTGGGGGGTTTTGTCTCTCGAAGCCTGCTTTCTATTCAGTGTTTCTGCTTTTCCTCTCTCTCTATTCTCTTTTGCCTGAACCACTCCCACCCCCCTTTTTATCCCTACTGCTTCTGCATCCAGAGGTAAGCAGAGATGCACTAAAGCAACCTAACACCACATCCAGCTTTGGTCACGACCTTCCTAAGCCTTCATATTTACATGTCAAGAAACAAAGGGAAAGAAACAGGTGGAGAATCTGCTGGGGAGGTTCTTTAAGCTTGCACTGCTAAAAGAAAATGACAATATATTGAATATTGGCTATATTTTTCAATGATGGTAATTAAAACTTCACTGCTGTCTCCTGTGTTACCTGGAATATTGAAGAATACCACCAAGGCTTAAAGCTTTTGCCATTAAAGCTAATTGTTAGTTATTTTCAACACCCTCAAGGCAGTAGTTTAACATTGTGTCTGTCCTCTTTTTTCCCCCATGAAGTTTTCATATTTCCAAGTCACTGAACACAGTCCCGTGATTACTGCTGTTTAAATGTATTCTAACGCAGAGCATTTAAAATCTACAGGACCATAATCAACTCAACCCACACAATAGTGCTTTGAACACCAGAGCGCTAGGGAATAATGGAAAGGCCACACATATATATATAATTAGCTAATTTTAGGAGCCTAAGAAATCTGTTTAATATTATAGCCAAAGGCCTAGAAAGCCAAGATTTCAGTGCTGATGTGTCAGCTTTTCCAATATTCCTGTGACCTGTACTGTTACAGTCCCAAGAATGACATCTGTACAAGTCTGCCTAGGGTGTCACTTGAAACAGAAGATGTGCAGAAGATGTGCAGAAGATACTCCAGCTGACTATTAGTCGTTCCCCTGCAGTCCTATCTGCTCCGCTCCTCCCGGGAAGGAAATGAAAGGCATAAAGAATGATATAATGTATCTATCACTGATGCAACCTGTCAAAACAAATGGAGGGCTGAAAGTTTGCATCTAGTGCCATGGTTTCTATTCAGGCTTGGTGCATTTGGTCAGAAAAGAAATGAAGCAGATATTGACATGTAAACGCTGCAAGTCCCTCTAACCCCTAATAAAAAATGGTATTAGCAAAGGTGTTGTTAGATGGATGGATCTAAAAAAGGAAAAACCTTTTACAGTCAGCAAGTAAAGCAGATACTGAAAAATTACCAACAGGGTAGAAAGCTTATTTCTTTTACCTGACTTCATAGAGGAACAGATCTGTGATGCAGCTGTTTTCAGCTCTCTGTCACACTGCAAAACCGAAGTTGTCATACCTTTAAGGATAAAGAGAATAACAGCCTTTTAAACTCTACTCAAAGTGTCAAGGCCTCACACCCCACAGCCACCCCACCTTTAAATCAACAGTAAAGGGTTCACTGATTTCCAGGATAATAGGAATTTGCTCTTATTTGAATGTAACATTAACATGGATATACTGTTCTCAGGAGAACTGACTGCTATGGGCCAGAGTTGGACATTGATTTCACACAAAATTCTCCATTGATCAGGCATGGTAGGAAGTCTATTCATTGAATTGATAGCAGGATATAGCTGTACAGTATTTGTTTTCCTTTTAATATACAGCTTCAACAGCAAGCCATGCATGAATTTAATAAAAGAAGATAATAATCTATGCATTCTAGGAGCTATAGACTGAACCTGGGTGGTTATTAGACCTGCCCTCACTGCTATAAATCATGTCAAATAGGAGACTCATTTTAGCTTTACCAATGAAAAGAATTCTCCTGTTTTAAATATATAGAGCCTGTTCTTTCTCCTCACTCACATTCAGTAAATTGGTAATTGTATTCAGTTATGGTTTACAAATGTAAAACCATCAACAGAAGAGAATCAGACCTATTGTACTGTTAGAAACCAAGCATTGAAGGCAACAAAGTAGCTCTAAACAGTGAATTAAAGTATTTGTAGTATCTGTTGCAATGATCTCTAGTTGTTCAGTATGCCTTTTCAGCCATTGCTTCCTATTTAGGATTGGAGGTTTTGTTAAGGTCATCTTACAAAATAATAAAAGGAGATGCTTTGAATATGCTAATGCCTTCTATTGCAGGAGAGCTAACACTGGTAATAGAGAAAATGGGCTGATGTGAAAGTCATTGACCACTATAAGGGAAACTGAGTGGGTGGTACAATTGTTAGCAGAGTGCTGTGCCTGCAGCTCAATCTGGGAATAGATCCTTAGCAATCATCTTCTGCTAGACACTTGCGTGTAAATGACAGAAGTTAGGCAAGGGGAATTACACCCGTAATGCTTTTCAAGAAGAAAAGATCTGTACTTTTAAAACATAGGTTGAAAGTTACTTTCTAGATGCAGAAGTGGCTCAAATTCAGCTCTTACTCTTCATTCAGGGAGCATCAGTGTTAGTAAGATACAATCAAAAAACAGTTGTAAACCTAGTTGTGTCCTAACCTATGTAGGATCTTTCATCTGCACAGCTCAAAGTGCTTTTTTTTTTCCAAAACTCATAGTGTTTGAGGCTGGAACGGATCGTTACATGGCTTGACGGTCCCTGCAATTAAATTTTATCCAGTTACTAAACAAAACACCTAGTGGTTGTCTAAGAAATAACTTATATTCAGCTAAAACAGAGGTTCTCAAAAGATCTTTTACCTGGGACTGAAAATCTTGGGATATGGAGAATTCATCTGTCTCGGGAACATTTAATCATACCAGTAGTTAAAAAACTAAATATAATCTAAATTAATCTGGCTTCAGTTTCCAGCAATTGATTTTTCTCAGGCTTTTCTCAGATTGGTTAAAGAGTTCTTTAATACCTTCATTTTCTCCTTGTGAAGGTACTTATACACTGCAATGAAGTCGTCTTTATCCTACTCTGATAAGATTCAGCTCTTGAAGATCTATTATAAGTAGGGCTGACTAGAAACAAGACCTGTGTTTTGTTAGGTCTTCAGAATTCAGGTATTTTTTTCCTACTATAAAATAACATGGAATTTCTGTAATTCACAACTCTAAAAGCAAGATTTTCCCTATTTACTCCCAAATTACGGGTGAATTGTTTGATAGCATCAGACCTACCCACAATATCTACATCCCCAAAAACTTCCATTTATCATACCTTCCCCTTTGATGACTGTCATTGAAGATGAGCTGTCTGTGCACTAAATTGACAATATTTTTTAGCTATGCAAAAAAAAAAAAGACACTCCATTTTCTGAATAAAGAAATTGAGGTACAATGTGATAATGCAACAGTGGCAGGAATTTAATAGTAATCCTACTATCCATTTGGCCTCTTGCAACACATTAACTTTCCTGGTTGGTCCAAATCTCTTCCTTATTAGTCCTCTCACTTTCTCTCTTTCCATTTTGTACCCTAATCTGTGCCATTTTTTTCTTTACCTATGTTTTCCTATGGAATACTTGTAAAATGGTTATAGTTAGGGACAAGTTCTAAGGGAACAAAGGAACAACACTTAAGATTTATACAAAAATCTGGAATTTAGGTATGTGTCTTCTATGTACCTCAGTGAGAATGTAAGGAGATGGTTGAAACATCCTGTATTTCCAGTTTTCAGTGTATTTTTTTTCCCCAAGAGTATGATTTTGCCTAAAAAAAACCACCCTCTAACATTATCTAAAAGGAACTAGGAGTGCAGAATATTAGATTGTTTCAGCAGCTCATGAGTTCCTCATTGTTTTATCAGTTCTGCTCAGAAGGTTGATTTTGTTAAATCCCGATAAGCTCACAAAATAGTTTGAAAAAGTTCCACCAGTGTATTTTCTGAATTTTCAGAATGCTCCAAAAATTCCTTTTGCCACTCAAAATCCAACAGGGAAGCATAAAAGAAAACCAAAACCAAACCAAACCAAAACAAAACAAAAAAATCCTGTTCTGAACATGGAAATAGATCAAAAAGCATAGTTTTCAACAACTTCAAACTCTTAATCGTTTTTGTCAAATTAAAGTACCAAAACATTAGGACAACTAAATCTCAAATGACTTCATCATTGACCTTTAAACTACAGTGTAGAATGGGAAATAATACTACACAATGGGAACTGATAAATATCAAAATGTCTTTTTAAAGAAAGAGACATTTTTGCTGTTGATAATTGAAGTGACTTATTATGTGATCTGAACAGAAAACAAGCTAGTGCCTGAAAGCTTGTCCTACTCACTTGGCAGAATTATCCTGAATAATAAACAAATCACAACATTTTCATTGCTGTGATACTTCAAAGGGAAAATAAAAAGAAAATGTTAAGTGTATCAATAGCCATATTTTATATCTAGTGAAAAATTCAGGCAGATTTAGGCAGGAGAAAACCTCTTAATTTTACATTCAGATCTATACATAAATGTGTCAAGGAATTTCTTCTCTAGAAGTTGGTTCCAAACCATCATTATTTATGTTCCCCAGGAACACAAGAAGAATCTCATGTCTCATGCTTCTCATGAAAAAAAACTCAAAGTGGAGCTCTGTCACAAAGGGCTATGAAGAACTGTGTCTTGTATCAGTATATAGAAAGCTCTGCCACTCCACTTAAAAATCAGAAACTCTTCCCTAGCTCCGGTGACATGTAGCTCTTCTACACTAGCAGAGTGGAGTTCATTCCAGCAGGAGTGATTAAAGAGTTGATATAAAACAGAATCATGGGATCCCTTAAAATAAGAGTAATATATGTTTCCCACTGTGTAGCTTTTTTCCTTAAAGAAAGCATCTATTTTATCAAAATAATTATCAGATGATACCAACCAGTGAGCACATTTCATAGTTCATGGTATATGAACTGAACCTGATTATTCCGTAATCTCAGGGGATCACCTTATTCATCTTCTGCTTCTTGTATGTTGGTCCATTTTGATGATTGATACACCTCATTCCTCAAAATTTCTGTATTTTACAAAACGTTACATTCCAGCTCCCTGCTTTCTGCCTGAGAAATATCATACACTTCTTTGAAAGGGCAGCTAACATACCTTTTAAATGTCACTGAGGATGAGAGTTCAGGTTTTGCACCATGAGGTCTATAGGATTATAGCTGGACACACCAAAATCTCATGCAGTTTTCAGAAATGCTGACTGCAGAGAGCACAAGTAAGCAAGCAGCAGGGTACTCAGCTTCTGTGAAAATCATGCCAAATAACGCAGGTGCTCAAAAACTTCTCTAAAAGTCTTATGTCTCAACAGCTACAGTTTATGAACATCTCCCACTGTACAAATATCTTATGTGAAAACAGGAACATCACTTTTCCAAGTGACCACTGTGCAAAACTAGCTCACAGTCTACCAAGTTTGTTTCTCAGCAAAAACATCCTGGTCAGACTACATTAATTTAACTGCTAATGAAGGTAGCAGTCAGTGGATCAGTGTGTGCTGAGAGAGGAGAAGAAATGGAGAAAAGAAATGAAAAACACTTGAAGAAGGAACTTGTTAGAGAGTGTATCTTTTTTAGAGTGCCTTCTTTTAATTATTCTTACAGAAAACAATCAGGTTTAGACTCATCTTTTGTGCTCAACCTATATTAAGTCTTTCATTTTCCTCACTGACTTAAAGGAATGTTCTTTATTCCCACTTCAAATGAAATATCCACATCATTTGTTAATGCAGGTTGTTGGTTGTCAAAGCTTGTAAGGGTCCTTCAGTTTTGGGCAACTCACTTACAGAGCCTTAGGCTTCAATCCATGATATGTAATAAGGCAAACTGTAATATACAAGCCATGAACAGACTCATATCTATGGAAAAAAGGTTTCACTTTCTAATGCTCATATAGCTCAGGGTAAATTCAACTAAAATCCCGTCTGACTCTGACATAGCATGAAAGTCATTCTTATTCATTGGAAATTAGATGGTAGCAGAAAAAAGAATTCCTTATTTTATATAAATATAAGAATTTCCTCTAAAGTGGTTTTCATTTTTGTCCTGGGGGAAAGGAGGGAAAGGAGTTGCAGGGGGTCTTATTCCATGTTTTGTTCTTTCTGTGTTCATGTTCTTATTTTTTTCTGTAATTTAGGGAGGGGGGAAATTGTTCCATAACAACACTTTAACTAACTGTACCACCCTGATCTCAAAGGATAAACTAGATGTTCATAGTTTACCATTCCTGCTTCTACTTTCATGTTACAAATCTAAGGAAAGAGATTTCATGAACACTAAATATCCCATACATCCTGATGAACAATTCAGCCATAAAATCATTTCTGTGTCATTATTTTGTATGCTTTTTTACCTGTTGTTCAAAGAAAGACTAAGCTTGTACCAGTCATAAGTGCTAATGTGCAAATTCAACTCCAGGTCCTCTTACCTGAGTTAAGAAAGGCAATTGCCCACTGTCTTTTTTCATGACAAATTATAATAATAATTTGCATGAAAAAATATTGATCTTTTAATAGCCATGTTGTTAAATCTTTCTACTAGTCCTTATTTCTCATATCAGGTATTACACCCTGCCCCTTAGATGTCCCAAGCCCTCATGAATGCTTGCCTGGTTGTTCAACAAGAAAAGAGATTACCCTGAGAACCAGTTCTTCCCAGATGTCTTGGCAGTACGGTGCTGCCCCATATTGCATCCAACATGGATAAAAGACGTGCAATCCCTTATAGTATAGCATATATAGTAAGACATGGGTTTCTAAAATCAGAAAAAAGTCTAAGCTAACTTAAAAGTCCTCGTAGCTTTGAACTACCTAGGCAAAAAAATGCCAACGCTTAAACGTTGTTGAACTGGGAGAAGAATCGGGCTTTAAGGAACTAGTTTCAAAGCCTACTGACAGAACTAGTTTCAAAGTGTACAGCAAGTAGGCCAACTGGTTGAAAGACAAATTTGCTACTACATTTCCAGAGAACCTGCCATTTGTTGGAAATGAACCAGTTTTGATCACACTTTCTGGACTCTAACCGAAATTCTCTGGCAAGAGAGTCCTGTCAAAACTAGGATAGTCCAGTCAGTCAAGAATTAACAAAATGATACGGATGGCAACATCCCTGGGCCAGGAGCGTGACTGCACTAGGCAGAGCAGTCAGCCTCCCGAGCTTTTGCTGGAGCCAGTTGACTTTGTTACACATCTCAACATTCAGCAGTCCACAGCCAGCAGCTGCCTCTGCTGCCTTGCCATGATAGCACTGACCTGGGCCAGCAGAGATGCATGTTTGACTTTACTCCAAAATCAGAAGAGCAGAGATCTGATCCTGCCCCTTCAGCGCTATTTGAAAGACCATTACCACCATCTGAAGACATGATACAAAGTCAAGTTTTGATTTAGAAAATAATTTTTTAGCAAAAATAACAGCATCTTCTGGCTAGCTGAAGACACTGTCAAGAAATACATGGAGAAATATGTCTGTGAGCTCAGAGAATGCTCCTCAGTAGTTAGGCACACACAAATCTGTGAAACACTGTGAATATTCCCCCAAATTGAGTGCTACAGCAGTGAGAGAGTGGGCTACACCCTGCTGAGTTCATTCACATGAATAATCCCAGGGCTTTCCATCAGACTGTTTGTGTCAACAAGGCAAACAAGTTTTGGCCTGTCCTGAATATTGTTCATTACAGATTGCAACAGAGCAGATGTAATAATGTAAGTGAGAGAAAGGCAGCAGGAGCAATTCCTAAAGGCAGGACATCATTAAGATTTCACAACAGGCACATTTTCCCAAGGGATCCAGAGGAAACGAGAGCCATGGATTTCCTGAGGCCAGACTCTATGTTTGGCTTCATATTCAAGTGCATTCTTAATTGCGGCATTCACTTGAAAGGCATAAAATTCCTCGGGAAGGGAATAGGATTTGAAACAAGTCCTAAAAAAATGTCCAGTCCCTCATCCTACACAACATGGAATTTGTGCTGGAAAAGAAAATCCCAGAATGGACAGCTTTGGAGATTTACCGCGTGCAATTTTCTCTAGATAATAGACAAATAAATGTTTGCATTGCAAGGGGAAGCACTTGCTGCATGTTTTCATGATCAGGGCATCGTCAATGAGAAGAACCAAATCTGTAGGAAAACTCTGAAACAAGTCAAGAGGCATTAGAAGTGAAAGCAATCAAGGTTGGCCGATGAGCTTAGCACATCCCATGGGAATGGAAAGAGGTACTGGCTGGGCTTGGATTCAGTTTCATTCATTATAGGGTCAAGAATCAACAAAATACTTTGCCATGCCTTAACTTTACAGCAAATTCTCTATTACAGGTTGGAAATGGCACTCAAAGCTAGCTAGTCACACCTTTGGGTGACGAAAGTCAAAACATACACTCAGTCCAGGTTTGCTTGGGGGTTTTTCAATCTAGTGAAAACTGAATTAGACATTAAGAAAAATCACAGGCTTTAATTAAAGGGGAATGCTTCAGAAATTACTTCTTGAAGCAGGAAATTTCCTGCTGGAAATAAACCTTGAGACAATTGCCGCTTTACCCGTCTTTGTTGGGCTAACTAAAATTGTTTATATATCACAACAATGTAACACCATCACACTGGCACCTGAGCTGCTTTGCAATAGGGAAAATCAGTGTTGTAGCTGTGTATGAAACTGTGCTATGTAGTTTTATAAACACACACACATATACCACACATATATGTAAGACAAATAAGAAGGTCCCAGGAACTAAAGCCAAATTCTGATCTGATAAAGAGGGAGCAAGTCTATCGGCTTTAATGTGGCAGAACCCCTGTGTGTGAATCTTGCTTAGCTCTGATAGGTGGCAGTACTATTTCTGAATTGTTCCACTTCAAATTTTAATCAAATCCACTCCTTTGTGACTATAATACGCTGCTTCATAATCATGAAGCTTAATGAACAGAATTAAAAGTTGATTAATTGTAAGCACAGTTAAACACAGAAATGCTTTTCTTCTTTGCCATAAAATCTGTCTGCTGTTAAAAACTTGTCACTTTCTGTCCTCTCTGTCTTTGGATTTTTAAACAGCTTTTATGGGCTTTTCAATTCCTGCCTGCAATTCAAATCCACTTTCTGTTTTGTCCTATTTGGCCCTTCATCCTCCTGCACCTCCATTTTCCTTTATCTAAAGGCAGAATGCCCCATTAGGTTTAGAAAATCTGTAATACATATCTGACATTGCCACAACCTTTTTTATATAGTTTAACAGAACCCATTCTGTAATACCAACTCACAGTGTAATGACACAGGATGGTATTGTCCTGTATCCTTGCAGAGATTCACGCAGAGCCACTCTAGTCACTAGTTCATTAGCTGATCTCGTAAGAGTATGACGCTGCCTTACGACTGATGAGATCTCAGTTCAATCCTCAGCATATTTCCAATCTCTAAACATGAGAAAAAGAAAAGAAGGTTTTCTACATCACAAGGAGCAAGGAGATAAATAGCTGAGGGAGGTAACATGTTGAAAAGAGAAGATAAAGATTGACTTTGCCGGGGGAAAAAAATGTTGAAAAAAATCATATTGGAAGTTTTATGCAGTATTATGTACACGTTTTTGTCTGATTTTGTCTTCCGTGAGTGGCCTTACCTGGATCATGCTCCTCTTGTAGTCTTATAAACGCCAATGCAGCCCAGGGTTCCAGAGAAGGGTATTGAGCAGACATGTCCTTCAAAAATAGCTGCTGTGAGACGTGCCAATGTACTTACATGCCAATGTACTTACATGCCTATTAAAGTTAGGCAAATACTAACTGAGACCTCTTAAACCCTTTGAAAATCCTCATCTGGAATATACTACCTGTTGAACACTAACTACATTTGACTGATTTTAAATCATATTTTAAGCTCCTAAGTCAATTGGCCAATCAGGAAAAGGGCTATTTGTCCTTTATACACAGAAATCAGCAGCTATATGTTCTACTGTCTTTTTTTCCAGGAAGGAAACATGATTTTTCAAATAATTTCAGTGTCCAGACATCTAAAGGAGTTGTATTAATTCTCAGTAACCTATTTTAATTTTCTTCTTATCAGATCTTTGTACACATGCCAAGATTCAAAAAGACCCAAAAAGTTAATGAGAACATTGAAATATTTTAAAAGTTTAAAATAATATATGAAAAATATAGATTCCTGAGATATTATGTATCTCATTTATGTATTTCTCAAAGCTCTAGAAAATAGGCAGATGATACAAAGTCTGAGTAAAAATATAAATGCAGTATGTCAAGTGAAAAATAATAGTGATTAGCTTAACAGCATCTTGGGTATCTATCTTTTATAATACATGATGTATTGGGAGTGTGTTTTACTCAGGTTACAAAATTAAACCAGTAGGAGGTCTAATTTGAATTAATATATAGGTTCACTGGGAAATATTGATAGGTTTAAGTATGATTCCTTGTAATACGCTGTTGTATACATCTACAGTTTGGTCAATGGAGAAAATGAGCTGCATAGACTAAAATTATACAGTATTCTTGAAACACATTTAAAAGAAGTTTTGAAGAAAGTACAACACAACAATTGCTTTCATAAGTCCAGACCTCAGTTCATGCGGCGCATGAAATTGCTGTGATTTTCCTTACTGTGCACTGTATCTTTAAAAGTCTAGGGGGTGCCTGCCATTTTTCAAGACAGACTCAATAATATGTCCTGTGCTGTCTAGTGTAAATTTGCCTTTATTGTTTTGTTGCTTTTGTCTCCGATACACATTATGCATCTCCCAGAAAAGGGGGGTTTTCAGGGCAGCAAGGACAAGCATACCACACTGGTGGCAAAGCTAAGGCTAGCCAACGAGTGCCATGTAGCTCCCATGTCAGGGATGAGGATGACCACTGTGTCTACCATATGGATTTCTGGGTAACCTGAATCCCTCTGGGATGAAACAAACCTACAGAGACCATGAAGGCTGATACACTGCTCATTGACCCTCAACCACCTCAGAGGAGTCCATGCAGCATGGGAGTAGACCCCAGTCAAGTTCTTTCCTGAAACCTCTGTCCAGACCTCCCCTTTCCCTTTCCTCTCTGATCCCTGTAACACACCTTTTGCACCTATGAGCCTTCAGAGGATTCAGGTATGCAGTTCTGAAGGTTGGCTACCTCTGGAGGTTGGTTACTTTGCCGTGACAGTGCTGAAACCCTTTCTTTCCATCCCAGAGATCATATTCCTTTCACATACAGTTCAAATACAGGGTATTAGTACACACCCACTTCTTGGCATTGAATACCAAAAGGGCTTAAAAATCAGACTCCTAAAGTGAGATGGCAACAGAAGTAGCCATTACCCTGTAAAACAATTTTAATCTTCTAACTACTGGGAACAAAAGAACATAGGGATAGCAGCGAGCTCTCGTCGGCCCCAGAGTGCCAGGTGACTACACCAAGTTGTAGTCAATCTGCAGCTATAGAGAAATACTGCACATTTGCTCCAGCAAAATGTCCTGCTCAATATTAGACAGCCTGGCTAAGTGTTTCCTGGTAGCTCCTTACACTTGTGAGTGCCATTGTTATTTGGTGAAAAAAATGAAACCATGTTAAGTGCACAAGTAAAACGACAAGCATCTTACTGTTCTCTAAAAACCCTCCCTGATTGCATGTCACTCACTTTAAATTCTGATTAAAAGAGGGCATTGAGAATCTCAGCTGGGAATGCAAAAGGATAAATGGACTTATCATCAGCTAAATTTTGCACAAACTACCAGGTTGGGTAGCATTCATTTCAGAGCAAACTACTAGGGACTGCCACTACCCAGATGTTAGCATATGGTCTCACATTGCATCATTTACAGTAAAGCATTGCAAAATTGTTTTTTTAAGAAAAAACACTTCTCATACAAATAGAAGTGCTCTATGTAAAACTAAGGGTAGTATTGGAGCAGTAAGGGCAGCTTTATTTATAACCTTGGAGATGGGGAAATAACAATACACATGGGAAACTGAGAAGTGTAGTCAGTACTGAGAGGCTAAAATCAAGAAGACATGGTGAGTCCTCTCTTGGCATGACTTTGAAAATACCTTGTTAGAGCTTAGACTTAAAGGCTAAAGCAGAGCAGAGGACCAGCTGAGCACAAAAGAAACTAAGGTAAGACATGGTCATGCTAATCAGCGTGAATGGACTATCTGCCCATTTTTCATTTTCAGATGGTTTTCATCAATTATCTGCAGAGATAGAAGAGCAAGTCTTCCGTGTGGTGAAAGCAAGCATGGGAAGATTCATCAGCCAATACGATCTGGGACAAAAAATAAAAATAAGCCTGTTACTGAAGAAGTGTTGGTGATGACTGAGGTGTAGGATAAGAGAAGTAAATACTGAATGCCTATACAGGGTCTTGAAGGTGAGAAGAAATGCAGATTGTCTTCTTAAATGTTCAGAACTTGCAACAAGGCTTATGTGTTTTATTAGTCAATAGAATAGTAGAATAAGGTAGAATAAGGCTCTCCAGGATGCCATTAATTGTTTAGTATATCCTGGAGCAAGTGCTTCTGCATATTCACTTGATCTCAATCTCTTTCTATGCATTATGTTACTACACTAACACCCCAGCTGTATTTGGTGTTCATTGTCATTTTCTAGTAGTGAGCTAATGACACTGCTATAAAACAATGAGCAGCTGGTGGCACAGTACAAATAAGTATTATTCAACATGAACTATGAATGGCATGGAAGCACTAAAGAAAACTTTTCAAAATACATGTGATCATGCGCCCCAACTCTTCTCCCATTCCCAGCTGCTGACTCATCTCTGAACACTGCCTAAGCAAGGGAAGGGGCCAGCAAAGAGCTCTGGTTTGGTTCAGATGCCTCACCGCAGGGTGCGTACGTGGCACTCAAGCAGTTCACTGAAGCACTAGCTTGACAATACATCACACCAAAAGACTGATGTTTCTCATTCTAATTAGCCTGCGTGCCACTGGAGCTTTTTGTTAATATCGCACCCACTTGTGGCTGGGAGTAGGTAGAAGTGGTACAAGAGATCTGGACCTAAAACTGTGGAGTCCCTAGATTATTCTGCCATAACAAGTAACGGAACCATTTGGGGTTGCCCTACACAAACTGGCCTAGCAGGGAAACGCTGGCAGAGTTTGAAACACTGGTCTTAGAGAAGGCTCAAAAGAGAAATCTAAGTCCACCAGTACCATGGAACAAGCATGGAAGATGACAGGCAAGTTGCAGTATAGTCATGATCCATCTCTGAGACTGTGGTTTCAGTGGAGATTTGGTTTGTACCTTGCGATTTACTGGAATGCATAAAGCTTGACATACAGCTGTGAAAATGTTGGTGCAAAGAAGGGGAGAGAACTGACTGCTTTTGTGTTGGCAACTGCCATAGGAAGGAGACAAGAAATCCTTGTGTCTGTAAATTGTTGAAATAAGAATGTATTTAATTTCTGTAGCTACCAATGATATTTGGAGTAAGCTAAACATATAGGACTGCATCTACCTATTTGTAGCATGCTGTAAGGTCAATGCACCTGGTGATTTCTTTGAAAGGTCTCAGATTTGCATTTTGTAAATAAATACATAAAAAAATTAAGATCTCAAGAAATGTATGGTTTGTTCCTGGACAATGGGATTTTCAAGATGCATAGAGCTGTTTGTTTGCTTTTTAAATGAAATTCTGCTTTAGAAAGATGGTATGAATTCAGTGGAAAAGCACTATATTGATACAGTCAGAATACAGCCTCAGTTAAGTCTTCGAAAAAGGAGCCTTTAAGTTACACACTGAGGCTTTCAGCCTGCAAGGACTTCATGTATATACTTGCCTTTATGCACTGCAGTTAGTCCCACTGATGTCAATGCAATTACTTGCATGGATAAAGCTATATTCCATGTCTCTCAACAGATCATAGCCTGCACATGTGCACAAATACTGCATCACAGTATCATTTATATATACAAATGGTAAAGTGATTCCCTGTTCACACATTTAGATAGCCAACTCATACAAGCAAATACTTGATTCAAAAAAAGCCTGGTGTGAATGGGGTCTTTTACTAGTGCACATCTTCAAAAAATCAACTTGTTTTTAATTGAAGTTGAAACAAGGACTGCTATTTGATTTGGTAGCACAGAAATGGTTTCCTAGGAGAAAAAAGGGTGGGTTGCTTTCAGATAACCAGGTATAAAATTACCTCCTGTGACAGTTCTCTCCAACAGACATCCAGCACAGAACTGTAGAGGAGGGATGCTACCTTCATCTGTGATGCAGGAGCTTTCTGAAGGCAGAACAAAGTATGGGTGCCCTCCATACCACAGGAGACATCAGTACGAGCTCAGAAACCTTCATAAAACAAAGCAGAGATTGATTACCACGTAGATAGCACCAGGCTCCCACTAACTCTGGCATAGTTTTTGTTATTATTATTGGACCACTGGGGTACCCAGAAGTCAGGGAATTTCAATACCCACACATCCTCATTGAATATTAATGCCAGAACCGTAACAATAGTGGCTAATAATGCAGCTTTTCGCTGCCATGTGAATTACACATCAATATTAATGAAGCCTTTGTTAATATTCAGTGTTCTTTCCTTTCTGTGTCTCTGCCAGGATTTTGGACTGGTTTATGCCAACAACACAGACTTAGATGTCAACCCTGAGCAGGTCCTAGACATTTCAGAAAGGGCTTGTTTTGGAAATGTACATTTAAATTAAGAAGTATGCCATATCAAGGTTGCTTTAAATTGATGGTTGTTCAGTTCTTTCCCCCTACACAGGACAGATGCGGCTTTATATGTTTGCATAACCTAAAAGTAATACACAGAGGGCTGTCTTTTATTTCAAGACGTCATTACAACAGCCTTTGTGTATAAACTGTAACACAATCATTCAGAATTATATATGGTTCTCCTTCTTCCCAGAATCAGACATATCAAGAAAAGGCAATGGTTCTGTGGTGAGAAATGGAGACAAGTCATTTCTAGTTCTGTAAGAAGCCCAAGGTACAGATCGCTAAGCAAGTTCACCCTGAATTCTGCTATTCCAAACAGGAAATTGTTCCAGTGCTTTGAACCTTCATATGAAATTTAAATGTAATTGCCAGAAGCATTACCTTATTAATAAAAGTAGAAAAGCATCATTACTAATTATTGTGAGCTTCATTTGCATTTTCTAAACATTTACATTATCTAATCTAACTATGTAACAGATGCTTGCATGATTTCCAACACAGCTCTTTTCCAAAACGAATACCCAACACTAGTAAATAATAAGTGTTCCTTTGGACTACTCCTGTCAGATGTAGTGTCTTACTCAAAAAGGAATTTCATCCGTTGCAGAAGCAATACATTTTTTTAATGAATACCAAACCACTTCATTTCAGTACGGCTGATCAACCTTGCTGAATGCTGTATCAACTGATCCCATTCAACAGTAGATCCTGCAAGATATCTGCAACAAATTACCACTTTGAAAGAAAGATTCAATTGATTTGCACTAATCTAATTTAGAGGAGGCCAGAATAAAATCATACTGGGACTTAATCTCATCTGAATACAAACAGTACAAAAATGCTGCCGATAAGTAGCTGATGTAATGCTTTAACACACCAGGGGGCTGATGTACCAATCCTGCTCCCATTGAGGAGAGCACTCTGCAATTCCCAATGGTGCCTCTCGGATTAAGACTTGAAATTGCATGTTTAGCATAGAATATCTGGAACTTAATATCACAAGATTTAAAAAAAAAAAAAAAAAAGAAAAAGAAAAAGAAAATGCACGCTGTTCTTTGCAACAGTTGTCATGAAATGGAAATGACCAACTCCTAGCTAGATCCGCTATGCACAGCACCAGGCCCCTGGTGAGATAACAGCCAGAAAGGAATCAATGTTTTACTTCTCACAGCAGCAAAGGAGCAATAAGGAGTGCAAGGAAGCCAACAGAGACCCAAACCTGACCAAATCACGGGGTAGTTCTTCTCAGAATTGTATTGCTTTAAGCTTAAGGTGAGGGTTATCTGATGTCATTGCTAGTAATCATCAAAAGCATATGAAACCACTAGTGTTGCTTTTCCTTCCTTCAAAACAAGCCTTCCAGATTTTGGTGGACAGTCAGGCAGTTGACTTCCAGCAAAACCATCATTTTGACCTGAGCCATCAAGTCCACCGCAGCAAAGAATGGAACCGATTTTACAGCACAGGACAGGATGCTGTAAAAGCCTGTGTCTAGAGTAACTGGACTTTGAGTCAACACATTTCATTTATAGACATTTCTTTGCTTATTTGCTGATTTACTGTGTAGATTTAGGGTAATTCAGCCCTCCATCTTACTGTGTCTGTAAAATGGTGATAATAATCCCTGCTCCATGGGAAGCTCGAGGTTAAACTTACTAATGTTTCCAAAACACTCTGAGGTGCTGCAATTCTGGCAGTAATATGAATGTAAAATATCACTGTACTATGGCTATTATCTTTAAATTTATCAGCTTCACCTGGAAATGTATTTTTTCTAAGGGGAAATACAAGAATTCTCCCTTATTGTACACTACAGAAATAACTATGTGAATATCTAGGGAGTAATTTTAAATTAAAACAATTGTAACAAACTCGGAGAACTTAGAACTTGCAATGTATTCTCTTCATCTGGGACAGGAAACAAAAATAAATGGATAAAAAGACAAATAGGTACAGAGATACACAAATGATCAAATTAGGGAAGCAGAAAGGATCTTTGGATCATAACCTCCAACCTTAGAAAACTGCTTTGTTTGCAATTGACTTTCTGGTTGTTCACAGTTCTGTTACCTTCACAGAATATGCTAAGAACACAAAATTAAGTACATGGGTAACATTTGCAAGTCGGGGGACTGACTGTATGAAACCATTACCCACTAAAATCCTCTTCAATCTCTGAGCATCTTTATTCCTTGACAGCTTTGCAAATAAATGTCTCGGCTATCATAAGAGTATTTCCATGTTTGGATTCCTTTATCCCTAAATAATGTACAGTTTCCTGGATGATTTGAAATTTTATGCCATGTTTCACATCAAATCCCAGGAATGAAGTAAAACAGTAGGTAGGCTTTCTATATAGCCAACAGGAAGAATGGAAACAAAAACCTTCATCTCTATAGTTCAAAAATTAAAAGCAATAACATTTGTCATTACTGTGGTGCCAATTTAATGCGTTTCCCTGAGTACGAAGAGAACATGGTTTCTGACAACAGGCACTGTTTTGGCATTAACAGCTGTCCAAAACCACTTCCAGTTATAAGCTCTTTATAAATGTCTGTCTTCTGGGAGTACTCATGTTTGAAACCTGTATTTTACGTTCAACTTGATTTCAGTAGCTGTCTGGAAGTATACAGCCAGCAGACTGACTTCCTGCTTTATTTTGTATTCACATATTTAAAATATGCCACTGGAGAGAAAAGGATTCGTGGATTAAGGTATTTACCCTATTTTCATTTTCTATTTTCATGGCTTCAAATAGAAAGCAGAATTTAATGATAAACAAACCCCAACATGGGCTAAAACAACTCCCACTTATTATTCACAGCAGAGGTAAAGCAGGATTTCAAAGGCTAGAAGATGCCCTCAATTTGCATCCTGCTTCATTTGTCAGTAGAGCTGTTTGCTGTTGGGAAGGCGTTTGCCATTCTGTTCTATTAGTCATTCTGTTAAAGCCAGACTTGTAATTAACACTTGTGATAATTAGGCGTTGGTTTGGTTTGGTTTGGAATCAACCTCTGTGTTTTAATTAAATCTCAGGAATTGACAAAAATGGATATGGGGTTTTGTTTAGCCAAATGATTAAGCGGTATTTTTTTATCATCTTTTTGTAGAATCCGTGCTATTTTCTACCACAAGCAAGCAGGAATGTTTTATTGTAGATTTAAATGAACAGTTTACAAATAATTACTATTTCTCTATTTAATGTTAATAGGAAACTCATTCTAAAAACAAATCACTAACCTCACACAGAATGCTTCTCTCAATGGGCATATTATCTTTATGACAACACTAGGTCAGCCAACAGTACCATATATTACACATGACTTATTCTTTATTGGAAGATGGGGAAAAAATATCCTCACACTGAGCTCAACCTATCCCAGTAAACCTGTTACACAAACGTTTTTGTCCACCAGCAAACAGACAAGCCAACCTGCCATGACAGATTCCAATTACAAGAAAAATATATCTTAAACAAATGAAACCCTCGTGTACCTAATGGTGCAATACAATAATTACAAAGACGATTGGACCATCTGTGCATCAAATTTATGGCCTTATCATGTACAGTCAGACCTTCCTAAAGTAGCTTGTCAAAGGAGTAGAACTTAAAAGGAAAGAGCTGAGTGAGTGTGTGCCTACCTCTTTAAGTAGCTTCCAAAAAAATGAAGACACTGTTTTGTTGATCAGTTTTCAGAAGGTGAAAATTACAGGTCAAAATTAATATGGAATTAAGACTCTGGTAATGAAGTCATTTTTTTGTCTGGCAAATGCCTGGTGGTGAAAGATGAACAGCCAGGAGGAAGGGCTGCACCTGGGAGTTTCTTTAAGAATATCCTACAGGACAGCACTGGGCTCTGAGCATTGCCCTTCCTGTGGGTGCAGATGCTCTGGGGAAACTACCATTGTAGAGGGCATTTGAAGGAGGCAGAGAAAGGAAGAAAATAGTTGATTTGGTGGTGGTGGTGGTGTCATGAAGGAGGTCAGAGGAGCTGGAGCTTAGGAAAAGCCCAAACACCCCCGATCACTGAGTGTGCAAGAGAGGAGCTGGCTATAGGTGACTCACAATAAGGAATGAGCAAAATGGCCAGCAAGGGGTGGCTTGAAGAAAATAATGACATGCTGTAGTGTGCCTAGGACCCAGTCCAGGGCTTCTTTCTCAAACAGAATGGTCTTGGGAGCTGCACTGTCAGCAGACAGAATTAAAACTCTTAAAATACATTTTTAAAGAATCACCAAGCTTTTAATTTTAAACTTCAGAGGAGCCAGAATATTCACTACTTTAAAACAAAAACATTTCAAAGGAATGTGCTGAAAAAAGTGATATATGGCAAGGTTCTTTCCTAGAGATACATCTTTCCCAAGAAGCAGCTAGTACAGAAACCTGTGTATTCTAAAACCAGCCAGTACTCCACAGAAGAAAGCCAGAGCAGCAGACCCAGTCAAGCTTTTACAGCAAGTTCACACTCCAGTATTCATTACAGTGCCTTTTAAATGGCATTGTGGTGGAGATATGAAGCCCACATAGAAAGCTGAGGAAAAGATGTTCATCAGTCATAGAGAGACTATGCTGCAATGTCAAGGAGGAGTCTGTTTACTTCCCTCACCTCCCCCCCCCAAAAGAGATTAAATGATATTGTTTCATACACACTCAACTGTTTTTTGTCAAATAATTTTAACTCAGAAGTTATAAATATGCCAATGGATTAAAGGACACACAGGGGACAGCAGAACAATGACAAAACAAGCTAATCTGTGCACAGAGAAATGAATAAAGGCCATTTAAACTCATTGTAAAAAAGATAAAGCAAGCAAAGAATTGTCCCAGCCTCCACTGCAAATAGTTTACAGATGAATAATGAGCATAACTATTACAGTGAAACAAGTTCTTAGAAAAACTCCGCTGAGTTTGATGTAAACTCTTTTTACTTCTCTCAGTACAGTTATCGATGAAATGGAGCTTTGAAAGAGAAGGAAAAGAGAAGAGACTGTGATAAAACATCAAAATACTAAGAAAATGTACAGAAAAATAGATATAATACATTGGAGATAAGAATGAGAGAACAGAACTCAGAATCACAGAGAAAGCACTAAGGAGGGGAGAAAAAAGAAGAAAATCTGGTTTGAATAAGATAGGAGAAGACACAGAGTGCAAAGCACTATATTAAGGCTGACGAAACTCCCACCCTCAAAAGAATTCAACATTAAAAATCTTGAAATCAGGGGAAAAAAAAAAGTTAGCAAGTTTTAAAAAGGAATAGAAGTCAAGTTACAAGCAGCATACCCAGAAAATACCATCTTTCTCCAGCATGCCAGTCCTGTGCTAAGGGAAGTAAGAACATTATTCATGTTGTTTTTCACTGGCAAACTGTGGCATTAGGCAGCGAGGAGACTTGCCAGTGTCCTGCAGTAGTGAGAAAAATGGGACTTTTTGCTAACAAGTCCCAGCCCAGCTGCTGCCAGCATGCCTTTGGCTGGGACTAGCCAAGAGGATATCATTCTTACACAAACGCTTATCTGAAAGGGAGAGGGACAACCACCAGCCATCCTATGTGAAAATGATCCCACCCAAAGGTGGAAATGACTTAATGCTTTCTAGCTTCAGGCTGGTCATGAGCTAAGCCTTAGTTCCACTCAAGAAGAAAGAAATACAGAAAAATACCAATACTGTGGAATGAGTAGAATCTAAGTCTGCTTTCTCGCTTGCCCTCTCCAGCAAGGAAACTGAATTCCAGGCATTTGACTTTGGGCACAGGTATTTCTCATTCATCTTTGCTTCAGTCAAGGGCTCAATGCTGGGGACAGATGAGTTTTTCGAACTGTTCCTTACTGTCACCAGAGCTAGTCTGGATTTCTGAGCTTCCCCCCTCCTGAATTAGACAGCCATAGTCTTCTTCACGGATGAGGTCATTTTTTTAATCATTTTTTTTCTCCCTAAAGGACAAGCCTGTTTTATTATGTATGAGAAAATGAAGAAGCCTTCAAAAACTGCAGGAGGCTGACAGGAGTGGGTGGCTTTTATATTAGATGAAGTCCCACATACAAAATAAACCTCCCACTGGCTGCATCAGGAGCAGGATTTCAGCTAGGGTTCATCTCCGCTTTGCCTTTTCTACCTCCAACTTTCTCTTTCTTACTTTCTGTTTGATACTTGGATGCTCAATTCAGCTAAACCTTAAATGAAATCATTGCTCTAAAGCTGCATCAAGATATGTACACAAAGAAACAAAAGAGAAAGACCTATATGCATTAATGGAGTTTTATATATATTATATAAGAACTTGTGCATGGTATCCCCAAGATCCTGTCCAAAAGACAATGAATTCAACCAGACTTTTTCCCTTGCCTTTAAAGCACTTTTGGAGGAGGCCTTAGAAGAGCTGTAACACTGTCAGCTCTGCATGTCCAGTGTAGCTACAGCAAGAGACCATAACTTTTCAGTTTCTGAGTGTACCTTAGGTTTTATATAAAGACAAGAGTGCCACACATGCCACATGTGCCACCATTTGGGTCTTGGCAAACAGAGGCATGTGAACATGGATGGTGGCTGAAATCCTGTCCCTGTATTTAACGTTTTCAGCTTCAGCGCAAAGCAAAACGTATTAGGGCATGGAGTTTAGTCTTAGAATTAATGTTGCAAAATCTAGCCTTTTTATCTTAACCATTGCAATTATTTGGTGGTGTTTGCATAATCACACTCCTACCTGTGTTTCAGTAAGAATGTGAAATGCTTTAAATAATTTCTTCACACTCCCAATTGGAAAGAAACTTTTGGAAATATGAGCTAACCATGGCATGCATTTCCAGAAAGCAAAAACACCCTTGAAATGACTGATATTTTAACAGCTCCTTTGTTTCAAGTAAGCTGCAAGATTCTTTGTGGCTTTAGTACTAAATAATACTACAGAGGAATAAAAGCCCTTTTCACCTTTGTCTTCACATAGGTTCCAGGCCACAGCTTGTCACCACACAGGCTGCTTCCTTGCCTTTAGGGACCACTGGGACAGAAGGACGCTGTTGGTATAAGAAACAAGCAGAGCTTTGGCTCCAGTCCTCAGCTGTGCCCAATGGCACTGACTGGAAGGAGAACAGAGTGGTTGGGGGAAACTCCTGCCTGCAGGGACGAAGGAGGAAAGAGTGGTGAAACCAAGTCAGAGACATTGGCCTCAGCATCCCCCTGCATGCTGCAGCACCAGCGCTGATACTGCTTTTGCTCTGGGTTCTGTCACAATCAAGCCCTATGTGTTTGTGCTAATCGCTTCTGACTGAATTTTCCCTCTGTCTAGCCGCCAGACCTTCTGAAATATCTTTTTCTACCCTTAGTCGCTTGAACCTAAAGGAACAAGCCCATAGTTCATGGTGCTTTGTTACTTGAAGACTGACCGGAAGGCAGTACCATGTTCTGGCCAAGGCTGAAGTGACGTCCATCACCTCACCTGTCAGAAATAAGCTGAAATTTCTAGATGGACATGTAGACACAGTGGGGGAAGATGGGGGGAGGAGCATTTTCCCACCCTGGGGAAAAGATTTATACAAAAAGAATCATAAAGCAGAGGAAAAAGTTGATATTTCAAATAAAAAATATCAATGTCCAAGGATTTGGTCTTTGGATCATTGTGTAATTGCCTTTTTTTCCCAGTTGCTACACCTACTTCAGACCAACTGGGCAGATTGGCTGTTTTCTTCAGCTATGCAAGTTAGTCTAACAAAAGATATTAACTCTTTTTATGTATTTTGTCTCACCACAATGATCAGAAAATTCTCTTTTTTGGCTTTTTTTAAACTTTTGCAATATTCTGACTTAAATTGTTTTTAAAAATACAATGTTTGGTTTATATATCAAAGCAAAAAGATATTTTTAAGTAAAATCATAAATGTTTTCTTTTCAAAGAGTGTCATACTAAAGTAATTTTGTGAATTTGGAAAATTTATCCCAAAATTCTTGTAAAATAGGATGCTTTCTAGAGCCATTGCTTTCCAATAAGCAATGACCTGACATTAAAAACAATGAAACATAAAAAAAAAAAAACAAAAACACAACCACATCAACAAAGGGATTTTTGCTGGAATGAAAGAGGCAGGAAAGAAGGATGGAAAGAAAGCCTGCATCATCTTGGGAAGTAACAAAAGGAAAGGAAGGAAAAGAGGTAGGAGGAATCTCCCAAACCTGTCCAAGTAATGGATTCCAAGGGAAAAGCGAGTAAAACATGGTAATGAATAACCAGATGTTTCCAAAGCCAGGAAATCTCCTCTTCCCCTCAGCCAATTTCAGACTAGAGTGAACTCCCCTTCTTGCTCCCAGTTCATTGGTACACACTGCATACTCAGATGCTTTCTATGTGCCTCCTGCAATGTTTATTAAAACCAAGGAAAGTCTTTGCACTGTTTGGTTTTGGAGCAGTCTCCAAGCATAGCTATGCTATGGTTAATCCAACACTTTGATTTGCTTCGAGACGTGACACCACATTTTCCATTACAATAAGCTTTCCTTTCTTGTGGTCCTTTTAATTATATACAGAATAAATTTTTCTTCTGCTATTGAGCCAATGGTTCAGAAGACTTAAAACAGAATCCAGTATTCAGTCAGTTACTTTTCCAAATTCATGTCAGAGATTAATCAAATGATTGCCCTACCATTTTGGTTTCGCTTAACTATTGACTTTGGCGAGTCTGCCTGTATCCCTACATGTTTTCAGATCAGAGTCTCCATCTATAGTGAGACAGCAGTCTGAGGAATTAGCATTTCCTCATCTTCTAACATTCAGCAGACAAGATGGGTCTGTAGTATAACATGTCAGAGAACTACAAAGTCCCTTTGGACAACCTTCTGTGAGAATTAGATCCTTAGGATCGTTTGACAAGTGTGGTTTCTTTTTCTTTTGTTCCTCCTGTTGTCCTCTATGGCAGGTAGAAAATGAGCAATTAAAAGGATCTTATGTCTTCCTGTATTCAATAAAAAGAGATGTGTAAGAGGCTGTCATTGTGTCAACCCATTTCTTCATCACTGCCTTAAAGACATGCTTTCTCATCTCCCACCCCAGCCATTAAAGGGGCAGAAACTAATTTCCTCTACAATTTCTTCGGCCAGGCCTAAGCGGCTTAAAGAGCAGTCCTGCGAATGTGCCCAGAAAGAAGTTCCACAGCTTCTGCCGGGAAAGGAGTTCAAATAAATTAGAGCTCGTTGAACATTAGTACAGCTTGTTGCCTATGGTATTTCCTCCCCCCAGGGTAAAGGAAATAATCTTGATTAATGACACCCCAAAAAATCATTTTTTTCTTTAATTCACTAATTGGTTAACTTTTATGACATCAAAGAAGGCTGCAGCACTTGCAAAAAATGGTCAATGCAAAAGCCAGATTTCCTGTGCATTTTCCATGTGTGCTTTGTTTCCTGATGTAATTTCTAACTGAAAAGGAATGAAAAATTGAAATCTCCAGTTTACATGAGGAACGGCAGTTTTGAGCTCCCTATCAGACACCTCATTTTCTCTACATTAGTCACAATCAGACAGACAAGGCTCTGTCTTGTTGAGCTACATTTAGCAGTCTGTCTGAACTGCAAATTTAGATGACATCCAAATTACACAGACTCAGCCAGTAGGTTACACTAATGCAAACTAGGAGAAAAAAAAATCAAGACTATTGATTTTTTTTGGTCCTTTCTTTGTCATATTCCCTTAAAGGCATTTACCAAGGCTTTTAAGATCTTCAGCATTTTCACAAAGGAACAAATTACGTGCAAATAAGACTGCCTTAATCTATTCTTCCCTGCTTAGATTGTTCCTTCTGTACAGTCATTATGTGTTTTTTACATAACTGCTGCTGCAGTTTACTTGATCCACTTTCATGCACCATGTGGTCAATATATATGTTGAAGAGTAACTGTGGAAAAGAACATCTCTTGCACCTGCCTATGATAATCAAAACCTTGTTTGTTAATTCCCTGCAATCCAAATACATCACACATCTCTGCTCTTTCTTGCAGCTGTTTCAGCAATCTGATGTCATATCCTGCAGAAAGCTCTTCTGATCACATTTCCATTTTCAGACAACTTGATTTTTGAAATGAATATTTACAGGGGGATTCACAACAATCTTGCTAATGTGAAAAGCAAAGACCACAGATTCTAATGACAAATAGACCTGATTTCCAAAGTACTGAACCTTCACAACTCTGTCAAAGCCTAACATCCCTGTCCCTTCTGACTCGCGCTGAACATGACTCCACTGAAGCCACAAGTAGCTCTACTGAACTCATACAGCGAGATAATTGGCTGGTGTGAATTTCTAAACTCCACTGAAGGCAACAAATGTATATATTATTTTTTGCCTACCAGTCTCGGCAGTGGAGCTACAGCCAGTATCCAGCCCAATAGTATGTTACTGAGAAAGAAACTCTCAGAAAACACACTCCTTGGAGCAGTCTGTCATTTCAGTGCAGGTACAACACCTAGCACAACAGGCCAAAGACTCAACTTTCTAGATGCTACAGCAAGTAATAAAAATAATAACAGCTTCGAGATTTTAAGGGCTTCCCTCTTTGAACCGGCTACCCACCAAGAGAATTAGGAAGAGCTTTTTCTAGCTGATCTCACTAAGCAGCTGTATAAGCTTTTTTAGGCATAGTTAGCAAACTACAGACTCATTAACCACTACATATGGTACTGTCACTTTCCATGAAATCTGAAACTCACATACTTTCATTTTAGGCTGTGCACATGCTTCCCATCGGAGTCTAACGTATGTGCCATCAGGCGGTAATATGCCCCTTATGCATTACCATTTGTGTTTGTTTGATTTTATTTTTCATAGGCTCCCAGGCTTCTGACTTTTTAGCCTTCAAACTTACATGCCTTGTTTCTTTTCCTGCACCTATGAAAAGGAATCAATTCATTTGCCCTTTTTTTTTTTTTTTTACATACCCACTAGGACTCCATCATCCATTTTCAGTTCCCTCTTGCATGTTATTAATTCAGACAGTTCATCCTGGCTTTTGGTGGTTTTTTTTTCCCCTGCCAATGGCAGGGTTTGTGGTAAGTGAGTTTCTCACAGGCAAGTAAAGTTGGCCAAATGTTTTCTTAGTCCTTTTTTCCCACCAGGAAAGCAAATACCTCTGCAAAGCACTAAGAAAGGTCTCAGGTTAGCATGTTTTTCTCCCCCTTGTAAAACACAGAGACATTTCCACTCTTCAGACTTACATTTTCCCTATTATTGATTTCTTTTTTCTGACCTTTCTGTACTATAATTTTACTTCTGGCCTATCCCTTTGCTGACCCCGATGGAACAGAATTGAAACAAAGCCTCAAAATTCCTTGAAGTTTATTTCTCTTCCTTCCTTTTTTTTCCTTCTATCTTTGACAATCTTTTAACAATTTTCCATTCCCACTGATTTTTTTTTTTTCCCAGAGCTCATTCAAATCACAGAAATAGCCTGTTTAAGGTATCTGCAAATTGTGCTGGTTTCCTATGTTCCTTTTTAATCAAAACTTCAAGTTTATACCATTGCTATGGGCTCATGTCATCTCAGAGTCACTGCAAGATAATACAAAGATTGAGTTGAATTTGAATGAGCCCTAAAAATTAATTTGAATTACAGAAACATGCATGGTTGTCCTCTGAACATCTCTCTTTCCCAATCAGTCTAGGCTGTGTATTTCCATTAAAAGAGAATTTGTGTAGCTGGAGAAGACAGATGAAGAGAACAGAGATGTTTTAGTGTCTAGAAATGGAACAAAATGTGGCACCTCCAGCAGATTCGACTGAGGGAAAAAAATAAATTTAAAAAAAGTTTGCCTGCCTTCAGTAATATAAGTATTCAGAGGACTACAGTAAGGCCAGTAGTTTAAGATCCATTCTTGAGTTAAAACATAACATACAGTGCTATCTCTTGCTACCACCATACTGGTAATTACTTAAGAGATTGGAAACAATGCTGTCACAGTGAAGAGCAAATCAGCTGGCAAGAGGACAGCCTTCATGGAAGTGCAGCATTTCAGAGATGCAGTTTGCTACCCTACAGAGAGATTAGAAGTAAACCTTGCTTGGCTCAGTTGCAGATAGGGGATCCCCCACCACTTGCCATGGAGACAGCAAGTGTCACAAATGGAAAAAGAAGGAATTTAATGAGCTGCTGTTAAGGATGACAGTATTTTCTAGCACACCATTTTGGGAGAGAGGATAAGCCTCTGAGAGGATGGTCAGCAAATCCATTTCACTTCCAGCTTAACACACTGCTAGCCATAACTGGCGCAGATGGCTATTGCATGGGACTTTGATTCTACCCATATCTGCTTAGCGCCAAAGTCGGTGATAAACCTCTGCTTCAGTACCAGAAGACCACAGTTTAACTCCTGCTGAATCACGAAAAAATGCCTCACTTCTTCATTTTTTTCATAATAGCTCTTCAGCACTCTCAGAATATCCCATTTTATACTTTCAAAAGTCTTTGGGAAAAATAAGTATATACTGATATGCATGTTCTCTAGAGACAATTAAATGTTATTATCCTGTTTTTACCATTGGAGACAGCAAAACACAGAAAGGTGAAGCGATTCTCTATATGCCAGAAGTTTCAAAGAGAAAATCACAGCTGAAGATTCCAGGTTCCTGAAAAACTTGCTTAACTGTGTATAACGCACCTCCTGCCACAAAAAATGTGGTCTTTCTGAATTTTGTGGGGCACTTTCAGGAAAAGGGTTGGCTAGAAACAATATTTTACAAATTACTTCTTGTAAATTTTAGAGATTGCATGCAGAACTTGGTGCTGGAGCACACAGCACAAGTCTTAGTTACCATTCTCCATATGTAAAGGCAATTATCATGCCATGAAAGAAGGGGGTCAGGGAGTACAATGGAAACCAGTGAATGGTATATTATATTTTAGATGTCCAAATGTGAAAACTAAGTCAACTGATGACACTAATTGGTTGACCACAGATCTGTACAAGAGACTCCTATTTCATGGAGGACACCAAGTCTGTGACTGGAATCAGTCAGCCAAATTAAAGGCCAGGCTCAAAAAAAATGATATGACTGATACTATATATACTGTGGTATCTTCTGTGCTTCACAAAAATAATAGTTATTTCTATTAACTTTGGGAAAAAGCACATTCTTTTCTTTTTCTAAGGTAAAATAAAATCTGTTGCTAAGTAAACATTCACATTTACACTTGGTGGATGACCTTTAGTATTAAGAAGAGGTCACCTGAACCACATCATCCCTATTTGAATGGTTATATAGGACTTATTTTACACAGAGGTCCCGAGGGTAATTATTTCATATCAGGGCTAGGAAAGTTTAGTATCTGTATGCAGTATGTATTTACACTTCATGCCAATGCATTAAATAAAATTCTATCACATTCTGTCTTTGTCTTTGTATTTTCTTCTTTTCAAAGACATACAGTACATGATCGGATTGCAAATTCCCTCATAGTCTGAAAGGCTCTTTTCTGCTATTGTTAAAACAGCTAAGAAGGGTTCGGCAAAAACAGGAAAAAAAGTCAACACAGAAGCTGAAATTGTTTTAGAAGAGTACAACATCTTCGACAACCACTCTGTCACAAATGAAAAGGCAAAAAAGTAAAGGAAATGCATTGTTATACCATTAAAGGACATACATACTTACATGCACATGAAAAACAGAAGAACATAAAACTTTAATGAAAACCTTAGTTAAGAGAAACAGCTGAGAACTGTTTAGTTAAAGGCCAAGTTCAAAACCCTTGTAAGCCGATGGATATTCATCAAAATAACTTACGCAACACTGAGCTGTGCTGAGCACAAAAAAGAGGAGGACACACAGATTGAACAGCCTGAAACATAGGATTTTACAGTCCTATAAGAGATTTAAATTCCATAGATAGAGCCAAAACCAAAAGACCTAAGAATGACCTTGAATCTGGAGTGTTCGAAATCTAGATTTGGATGCATCTGACTTCTGTGGCCAGTGTGTACTCAAACTTGTTACTCAAGCTAGTTGAAACTCAACACAATTTATAAGGAAGCTGACATAAGTGTCTTTTCAAATTCTTGATACCTGAAAATCCTGAAGCCATACTACAAACTGTTCAGAACAAAAGTACAGCTGGTTAAAATATAAGAATCTCTTTCTGTGAGAAATGTTGACATAAATACACCATTTTCACATTTTCCAAATACTTTCTACATTTCTTCCAGGCAGGAAGTAGTAAAACAGTGGTTAGGAGGTTCCTTCTCCCTTCTCTCTGCTCCACTTTACTCACCAGTTTTCAGAAGTGTCCACATGGAAATAGCTTTTTAAAAAAGTAAGACTTTTTTTCAGAGTTTTTATCTCCTTTTTCCAAAGGAAATTAAAGAGGAAAATAGGAAAGGGAAAACAGACCAACTCCGTTCAAAACAACATACTTTTCCCGTTCACAAAAAGCCACTGAGCTTTGCATGGTTACCATGCATTTACACAAATCAACTTCAGTCCCCTCAAAATTTGGCTAATGTTCAGCAACTGGGTCACAGCTCGTAGCCAAGCTAGTCTGGAGGGAATGAGGCGGTGGCTCTAGATGCCCTGCAGGGCCTAATGTAGCTGAACTGTTCAGAGGAGCAGGGAACAGGCTGCTGCTGTAGTGTCCCATCTGTCCCCCCATTGCACAGTGCAGCACTCACCACCCTAATGGAGGTGTGGAGAGGCGAAATGCAAACACTCCTTTGATTAAAAAGCCCCAAGCACGTTTCCTTTCATATGAGAGTAGAGGTGGGATCCTTATCCCATTCCTACTTTCCACCTGCTCAAGAGGTCCCTTCCAGAATAACAGCATAGGCAGGACTCCTCAGCTCCTAATTCAGGTTCATACTGCAGCAACATCCAGGTGGTAATGTGTAAAACACACACAGTTCTTGTAAAACACAATTCACCTGAAGAAAGGCCATACCCCAAAATCCAGCTGCTTCCACTGGACAGTAGCAGAAACAAAGCATCCCAGGCTTTGGAGTTGAAATGTCCTTTCCCGCTTCATTCCAGCTGCTGTGAACTTCGGAAAAACAGGAGTCCATTTGGCACAGGGCTGGCAGGATCTGTTCCAGAACAATGGGAAATGGGAATAGAAAAGGTGCTGCAGGTCAGGACGGAGGTACGCTTGCAATGTTGATGTTTGCACAGCGCTTGCCAGCACTATGCCTGTTTTAAGCCAATACCATTAATCATTCACTAAACTCTCTTGAAAAAATTACAAATAAAAATAACTAAATAGCACCAAGGCTTTGTATTTTTATACCACAAGCTTTGACCTTCAAGTGCATATTACATGCAGACCATGCCTGCTTAAATAAAGTTCTGTAGCAGACAGAACATCTGTTAAGTCTATTTTATATTCATGTTTAAGATGGGATTAGTCTCTAGGCTTTGTCAAATAATGAAGAAAAACAAAAGGGAAGAAAGAAATTAAAATCTTAATTCCCCTTTGATTTTGTGAAACAATTTGAAATTAAGATAATTAATACAAATGCTTATAGGAAATTCTGTAGGATCGTTGCCTGAAATCTTCCAACCTTTCAGACATTAAGAATGCATTTATAGCATAAAGCCTTTTGGAAACGCAGCACGTGTGTGACTCTGAAGAATTATGAGAAAAGTTACATTTAAGCCCCAGTGCTTACATGGTGTTAACGGCTACAGCTATGTTGGAGGTAGCCTTGTTAGACCCGTTTTACACCAGACTAGGAGCTGTCACCAGCTAAAATGTTTTCCGTGTTTTCCTCTGGTGTGCAGAAAGCGTTATTTTCCAAAAGTCACTGTGATCAGCAGTGATGCCAGGCTAGAGCCCTCCTCATTTTAAAGTAATAGCCTCTCTGCTATCCTCACTTCAGAGCGTTATTTGGTGCCAGAACATCCCCCTTTTTTCACATAACTGAAGACCTTCAGCAGAAGAGTATCTGATCTATCAGCATGTGTTTCAGCCCAGCAAACACTTCAAAGCTGGTTGCAGGAAAACTGAGTGACAGCGGAGTTACTGAGCATCACTCAAAGCCCACCCACCGGTGACGGAAGCTTGCGTCGGAAGCTGAGGAACTTTGGCACAGGCACCACGGAGTATGTGTCTGTAGCAGCACTGGGAGGGAGGGCAGTATGTGTTGGCAGTGTTGAGTTAAAAGGTAGCCCAAGCAAATACTGACAACTTGTCAGGAAAGGCACTAAATATCAGATGCGTGAAACTGGAACAAAAGCCTCGGAGAGAGAGAGAGACATAGGTAAGAACAACTGCACTCGGCTGAGTGGGGAGCTTGTCAAGGAGCCTGGAGTCAACCCAGATAGCTGGAAGGACAGGAAGAGTGAGCCATCCACAAACATAGATGAATGAAAGGGTGAAGTGTGGCTTAAATAGTGGTTATCCATCATCACCAGTGTAACTCCTTTTCCCATCAAACTGGGAACCATGTCCATTTCAGCTCTACAGGCTAGGCAGGGTTGTTGTGCAAGGTTCCTAGTTTTCTAAGCTATAGGATATTGAGAAAAGAGCACAAAGTGGGAATGAAAAGAAAGGTATTATTTAAAACCACAGGCAAACAATACAGGCATCCACTGTACCACATCCCGAGAGGCAGTGCCAGTTCCTGGACAAGCACAGATCTACAAATCAAAACATATTTTCACTCACATAATCTTTTGCATGGCAGGACTTACCGCTTCTGCTGCACATAGAGCACCTGAGTTGAGATCTTTTCCAAGATGTCCTCTCCCTACTGAAAACCAGACTGGATATTCCCCAGTAATGGCTTTTACAGCAAGCATATGACAGCCAATTTGGAGGGGTCACTTCTCTAGTGGGGAAACAGATGGGAGTGAGCAATTACGAACAGAGAAATACTGCACATAGATAAATATCAACTGATAGGATGACACCAGCAGAGCTCTCGTAAGAGTTAATCGTGCCCCTTCGCCTTCTAGAATGTGTTGCAAAGGTTCATAAAATAGTGGGTAAAGGGGATGTGGTGGGTGTAAATTATTTGCACTTTCAAAGGGCTTTTGACAGAGTCTCTCACTGGAGATTATCAAAGGGAACAAATAACCATAGGATGAAGAGCAATGTCATGTTAAGGATTAAATCCCAGTTAAATAATAGGAAACAAAGAGTTACAACTAATGGGTTTTTCTCAGAATAAAGATAAGTTAATAACAGGACACCCCACAAAGCATTATAAAAACTATTATGGTTCAATATAGTTATTAATAATGAAGAAGCAGGACTGCGGGGTCACAGCATATGCCTGGGACAAGAATAACCTGGGACCTTTTCTGCTGCCTTTTTTTATCCCCCCAAAGCCCCCTGTGAAATCAATGGGAAAGCATGATCATGGTTCATAAAAGCCAGCTCCCATTCTTAGACCTCTGCAAATAGCAAGTCATACTGGGACAGGCTGTAAATCAGTAAAAAGAGCTCCTGAACACTGCTGCTCTAATAGCTAACAGCTTATCTGTATTTCAAAATATCTCTGGCTAGATAGTGATAAATGGGGTGTCATGGTTGCTTGGGAAAGCATAGCTGAGATTTTATAAACCACAGTGTGAACTTTACGTCAACACACATGATGCAATAATTGGACACAACTAACTTTGATCAATGATTAAACTTAACATAAGAAAAGTTAGAGCTTAGGGGGGTTTGTTTGTTTGCTTTTCAATGCATGAGGAATTGATTATTTAAATTGCAAAGAACTGTTTTTTTCTCTTTTCTGATCCCACTGACAATGGCAAGGCAGTGCTCTGCCGGGCTTTTGTTACCAGATACTTCACAGTGATTCTTGTCTAGCACTTTAGGCAATTGATTTTTTACTTTCCTTTCACATACCTAAAGCTCCTTTGAAGGCACCAGCCTCCCTTATTCCGTCCTCCTGCTATTCCCAACCTTCTGCCCTAGAGAGACTGAAAAGCTAGAACAGCTGCTTGCCACAAATAAGTTTTCATGTACACTAATTTTAGTGTAAAAGGAGCAAAGTAGCTGGGCAAGACAAGCTAGGCATGACCTCAGATGTCACAGGTCCTGTCAAGAATAACACTAAAGAAATGTGGTTGCTTCTGCACATCAACCCCTGCACGTACAATTGCAGATGGAAGAGCACCAAGAGGAAGAATTTAACTCACAATCAGTCTGAAAACTAATCTAAATTAGAAGCAGAGAAATATATTGGTCTATAACCAAGAGAAAAACCAGAAGCAGGTCACAGCCTTCTGATTTCATCGGCAAAAGGAAACGAAAGAATTTTAACCGGAGGATTCCCAGAAGCACTTACTGGTGCCTAATTCCTGTTTACATCAGTAATAAAAACATCAGCTCCCACCAACCATTTCTAATATCTTGCCCTTGGGATATCATTTATAATGTCCTTGTTATTTAGAAACAACACTTCCTAGAGAAAATACAGCCCACTTAAACCCACAAGTCTGGGTCAACAGTCAGTGTAAATCATTATTGCTTCACTACAGTTCTAATGTACAGCATCTGAAAATGGTGAAAAATTCACGTTTTTGAAGCATTTTCCCTGTTATTCTATAAAACTGGGAATAATTCTAGTCTCATTAAATAAAGAAAATAATGTTTGTGAAATGTAACCACATGATTCAGAATAATACAGATAGCAATATATTCCTATACATGCCTGTCTTGGCTTTAGCGTGTTTTCTTGAATCAGATTACACTATTTTTGACAGTTGTTAATTTTGAATGAAAGAGAGATGGCTTTGGCTTGGAGTCCCTAGAAATGACTGCTTATAGTTTTTTGTTGATTTTTTTAAAATTATTTGAACAGCTACAGAGAAAAAGAAATTACAATAGTTTGAATTCTGGAATGCTAGCCAGCGATTATATTTTTAGCTGTGCAAATAGGCTTATGATACTTAAACAGTATCAGTACAAAAAGAAAAAAGTTGTTATCTCTGCAAAATCTTTTAATGTACAGCACCAAAGGTGAAATCAACTTTAATTGACTCTCCTATCTTGTATCTTGCTTTCCAACCAACTGTTGGAAATAAGTTAGATTGAAAAACAAAAGATATTCACCAGAAATTGGAGATACTGGGAATCATATGATAAGATTCTTTTTTTTAACCTTTCAGCAGAAAGTTGTAAGAGCAAAGCTTTCCTTTCTATGTCATGCTATAAGTTGCTGCTGCTGCTAGCCTCAGTTAGTCCAATTACAAATGTTGGGCTGTTGTACTAAATAAGAATCTGGCCTTCGCATTAATGATTTATTCACATTGCTTCACTAACCAAGCAACCATTACACATACACAAATCAGCAGAAGGGTCATGCAGAATTAGGAAATGTTTTCTATTGATCAAAACAAAGCAAGCCAAGGTAATTCCAGAATAAATTACCAAGAATGTGCTGCGTTCTCCATAAGTACTGCTCTTCACCTCTATTTGGAAAAGTTGAAAGGTTCATTCCTTCCGTTTACCTAAAATATTTTAAACATGAAAGACTCCACAAGATGTTAGCAAAGAAAAGCTCCTTTCTGTGGGGGTGGATTTAAGTAACTACTATTTCATGACCAGTTCCATTGAAATGGAAAGCTAAAACTGTCTAAAAGAAGTAGCTGCAATAGCCTAGGAATAGAAAACTGAAATAGCTATTGGAAAGACAGAAAAAATTTAGGAACTGGAGTTGGAGGCATTAAAAATTCATAGGCTCCAGCACTTTAACTCTGATGCATTTGAAGCACTGAAACAGTTAAGGTATTTCACTGAGGCACAAAATAACCTCATTATCATTTCTAATACAGATCAATACTCAACACTGCCCTTTGAAAAACACAGCGCTTGCTGGTCTGCACATTTATTGTGATCCTTGCATTAGCTCACTAACATTAAAGCTTTCGCATAAGCCCTTTGCTAGCTTCTGAAACATGCCTCTTCCTCCCCCCCCCCCATTTGATCAGCATATTCCTGTATCAAACTGTAAGGAAAAAAATAATGCAAATCACTATCCAACGTATCGATTTTTTTTTTCCTTTTTTCCTTGTGACATTTTGTCAGGTGGGTTTCTCTGCTCCTTGGGGCTGCCTGGTGGCATTAGAGGGCTGCTCCAGTCAAGACTAATGGCACAGGCTCTGTCCCAGGTGGACGCCGGGTATTGTTTGAAGTAACTGATTGGTGTGAGAGCCCTCTAGCTCCCTCTCCCCAGCATGTGGTCTAAAGCACAACATATGCTTCCTGCTTGCTAGATTTGTCTCCAATAATAAAAACAGGATTTCTTTTCAATTTTAGTCTTGTGCCCAATTTATCAAGCAAAATAACATCAAGGCTTCAAAAGGCTTGGTTGGTAATCTGGTTCTGCATTGGATTAGTGGGAAGAAGTGTAACACAGTGAATAGAGAATTACCAAGATAATATCTTTTGCTGCACCATGAAAGAAAAAATATGTGTACGTGTATGTGGGGTGGGTGTGCGTGTGAATTCTGACCCATTATTAGGGCTTCTCCTGCACAGAGCTGGGAATTGCAACCTGCAGCTCTCTAAAATGAGTTAAAAAAATAATAATGCAGGGGGAGGAGAATTGAAGCCACAGTAATACTGAGATTCTGATATTTGTTCTTTTCATTGTAAATGCTGATAAAATATATTAGCTCCCTGGGGACTGGGGGGATGCAATTGTTTGGTGATGTTTCATTCATGCTGCTATAGGTCTTTAAACATGGAATGGGAAGGAAAAGGGGCCCAGCTTTCTTGCTGGTTTTTGTCTGTTGTTTTTTGTTTGTTGCTTTTTTTTTTCTTTAGAAGATTGAACCATAAGAATAAAACTCCACCCTCTCAATTAACACAATAGCACAAATTAAAGAATCTTGTCATTGTTCGCTAGAACAGTAATGAACAGTGCTACAGATAAATTTAGCACTCCTCCTGACAGTACATCATAAAAAATAAGATAAGGCAATAATGGAAACAGCCAACTTAATCGTATTAGAATATAGCATGCAAAATATTTAACTAAGATTTTGTTGTGAAAAACAGATTAGACATATTAAAAGCCATTGTTTGGTATAAGCAGTTAAGATTTACATAACTAACACAAGATGTATTCTCTTTCAACAAAGATTTTGATTTGTCTAGAAATCTCTCTAAATACTTTGTATTTAGACCAGAAAAAAAAAAAAGAAAATAATTTGTCTTTATTGATAGAATAAATCTGGGACCAATTAGACTTCTTCTAGTAGAGCATACAATTAAATGTATTGCTTTAGGGGAAGTTTTAATGCCGGTAGCACATTAGGTGAGGTAATGCCAAGCCAAACACTTTACAAGCTGCTCTAGGAACAGGCTGACTTCACAGCCACTCAGCTGCAAGAATATCTCAGTCTTCCTATGCAGCCGCTTTTGACTGACTGAAATCTGGAACCGGCCCTAGACATTCAGTAAGCTCAATTTTAGCGTGCAAAGATACCAGACATAACTCCTGCAGAGTATCAGGATATTCAGCGATTTATGCTGTCTTTTGCCATATGATCTGTCTCTGTTTGAATGCCTAATTTACTCTGTATCAATCATCCTATGTGATAAAACTTTGCCTTCCCTATTGTTCTTACAAACAGAACTGATCCATGCACGCCCATGTGTAAAGTACTTTCAAAATGGCTCCATTTAAATGCAGAGTTGGACTTTCTGCGCAAAAGAACTTGGAAAGTCTTTGCTAAGAAATACTAATATAGGATTATATTCTATTTCATAGTTTTCTCTCACAGATTTGTTCCTTGTTTTTCTTAAGGATTTTCTCAACTGCATCTGATAAAGAAATGACTGCCAGGTAAATGGGGAAAGTCTTAAGTTTGAACCCATCCATTTTCTGTCAAGTGAGCACAAATATCTGAGAGCTCCAGGATTAACATTCCTCTCAAGAAATACTTCATCTTATTGTAAGACTGAGGATAAACACTAGGCTATTTGAGAAACTATGGCGATGCTATTGCTAAGTTTCAGAAAATGTCCAGAAAAAGTCCAAAGTCTGGATGCCTTGGAGCATCAGTTTCTTCCTAATTTAGCAGCAGGGGATTTCAAAAGAAGAACTTCTCCTGAACACAGCACGAAGCAAAGCAACATACAGCTACTGTTTTGGGCCATGGTAAGGGGAGAGAGCAGAGCTGACAGGGCAGGATCCAGCTTATTATGAGGCAAAACAGCCCAGTTTGGGGTAATACAGAGGTACAGGTGGATACAAATGGGGTTGCGATTGCAACAATATTGTGTAGCCCCGTATGCGTCTTGCAAAGTGAAATAATGTGATTACATTTCTGTACCATATATAAATAGCTGCAGATTCATCCCAACATACCTTCTGGGAAAGACAGGCAAAAAGTACAAATTTGCCGATGCACAATCAGATGGGAATACTACACACCGAATACAAATATTCTACTCTGTCCCCATGTGGGGACATTTTGGGGGTTTTGGATGCCTAGTACAATATCATGCCAAAGGATCCTGGCACCACTGTCTTTCCTCAAAACCCATGGACCATAACAATCTGTACGAAATTATGAAATGAATGTGGAAATCAGTTATCCCCATCATACAGAAAGCTGCTGTTTCTGTGCACTGTAGCACAAAGAAGTAGGGTATAGTGTGAGATCTGGGCCACCAGAAGTCCCCTAAAACTTGGACTTCAGTATAAATTAGGAACTAATGTCTCTGACTGTGCCTGTGTACATAAACATTTGAATTCTGGACTACAGATTTCCCTACATATCTAAACACAGGTATTTTCTGGGAAAGAAAACTAGATCCAAACAGCTAGATGCTTTAGTTTAGCCTAATAAGCATCAGAATTCAGAGATAAAGTAGGGAGGTGAGTAGATAAACCCTTGGAAGGTCCTGATCCATTGGGCATGCTTAGACCAAACGTAGCAAACATTGGCAGTGCTGTGGTCAACACAAAGCTCTGCATCTCAACACTGATTACATTTTTTCATTTTTTCTCAGGAGACTATTTACATTCAAAATGCGTGAGCAGGCTCAGGTGCTGTGGCTGGAAAACATGACTTCTTTTCCTGAACCCTCTCACCCTCTCTGCCTGTGTTGGAGAAGAGATCAATAGCCCAACTCAAGTGCATTTACACCAATGCACGCAGCTTGGGCAATAAGCAGGAGGAGCTGGAAGTCATTGCGCGGCAGGGAAACTATGATGTTGTTGCCATTACAGAAACATGGTGGGATGACTCGCACAACTGGAGTGCTGCAATGGATGGCTACAAGCTCTTTAGAAGGGACAGGCAAGGAAGGCGAGGTGGCGGGGTAACCTTGTACGTCAGAGAGTGTTTTGACTGTCTTGAGCTCAACAAAGGTAACAACAAGGTTGAGTGCTTATGGGTAAAGATCAGGGTGAAGGCCAACAAGGGAGATATCCTGATGGGAGTCTGTTATAGACCACCCAACCAGGATGAGGAAGCAGATGAAGTTTTTTACAAGCGGCTGGCTGAAGTCTCAGAGTCTCTAACCCTTGTTCTTGTGGGAGACTTCAACTTACCAGATATCTGCTGGAAATACAACACGGCAGAGAGAAAGCAGTCTAGGAGGTTCCTGGAGTGCGTGGAGGATAACTTCCTGACGCAGCTGGTAAGCGAGCCAGCCAGGGGAGGTGCCCCGCTGGACCTGCTGTTCACGAACAGAGAAGGCCTGGTGGGTGATGTGGTGGTCGGAGGCTGTCTTGGGCACAGCGACCATGGAGAAGTAAGGAGGGGGGCCAGCAAAACCACAACCCTAAATTTCAGAAGGGCAGACTTTGGCCTGTTTAGCAGCTTGGTTAACAGAGTCCCTTGGGAGGCAGTCCTGAGGGGCAGAGGAGTCCAGGAAGGCTGGATATTATTCAAGAGGGAAGTCTTAAAGGCACAGGAGCAGGCTGTCCCCATGTGCCGCAAGTCGAGCAGGTCGGGGAGAAGACCGGCCTGGCTGAACAGAGAGCTCTGTCTGGAGCTCAGGAAGAAAAGGAGAACCTACCACCTTTGGAAGAAGGGGCAGGTGACTCAGGGGGATTACAAGGATGTGGTGAGGTTATGCAGGGAAAAGATTAGAAAGGCGAAGGCCCAGCTAGAACTTAAACTGGCCACTGCTGTCAAGGACAACAAAAAATGTTTCTACAAGTATATCAGCGACAAAAGGAGGGCTAAGGAGAATCTCCCTCCTTTGTTGGATGCAGAGGGAAACTTGGCCACGAAGGATGAGGAGAAGGCTGAGGTACTTAATGCCTTCTTTGCCTCAGTTTTTAGTAGTCAGACTGGTCATCCTCAAGGTTTTCATGCCCCTGAGCTGGGAGATGGAGATAGGACACAGAATGTAGTCCCAGCTGTCGAAGAGGTGGCAGTCACCAATCTGCTCCTCCACCTGGATGCCCACAAGTCTATGGGGCCAGACGGGATCCACCCGAGGATACTGAGGGAGCTGGCGGAGGAGCTTGCCAAGCCACTCTCCATCATTTATCAGCAGTCCTGGTCAACCGGGGAGGTCCCAAATGACTGGAAGCTAGCAAAGTGACACCCATCTACAAGAAGGGCCGGAAGGAGGATCCGGGGAACTACAGGCCTGTCAGCCTGACCTCGGTGCCGGGGAAGGTCATGGAGCAGATCATCCTGAGTGCCATTATGCGGCATGTGTGGGACAACCAGGGGATCAGGCTCAGCCAGCATGGGTTTATGAAAGGGAAGTCCTGCTTCACTAACCTGGTCTCCTTCTATGACAAGGTGACCCGCTTAGTGGATGAGGGGAAAGCTGTGGATGTTGTCTACTTGGACTTCAGTAAGGCCTTTGACACCGTCTCCCACAGCATTCTCCTGCAGAAGCTGGCTGCTCACGGCTTGGACAAGTGCACTCTGCGCTGGGTTAAAAACTGGCTGGACGGCCGAGCCCAGAGAGTGGTGGTGAATGGAGCCAAATCCAGTTGGCGACCGGTCACGAGTGGTGTTCCCCAAGGCTCAGTGTTGGGGCCGGTCCTGTTCAATATCTTTATCGATGATCTGGATGAGGGGATCGAGTGCACCCTCAGTAAGTTTGCAGATGACACCAAGTTAGGTGGGAGTGTCGATCTGCTGGAGGGTAGGAAGGCCCTGCAGAGGGACCTGGGCAGGCTGGATTGTTGGGCTGGGGCCAGCTGTATGAGGTTCAACAAGGCCAAGTGCCGGGTCCTGCACTTGGGTCACAACAACCCCAGGCAACACTACAGGCTTGGGGAGGAGTGGCTGGAAAGCAGCCTGGCTGAAAAGGACCTGGGGGTGATGGTTGACAGCTGCCTAAACATGAGCCAGCAGTGTGCCCAGGTGGCCAAGAGGGCCAATGGCATCCTGGCTTGTATCAGGAATAGCGTGGCCAGCAGGACGAGGGAGGTGATAGTGCCCCTGTATTCGGCACTGGTGAGGCCGCACCTCGAGTACTGTGTCCAGTTTTGGGCCCCTCACTTCAAGAAGGACATCGAGGTGCTGGAGCGTGTCCAGATAAGGGCAACGAGGCTGGTGAAGGGTCTAGAGAACAAGTCTTCTGAGGAGCGGCTGAGGGAGCTGGGGTTGTTTAGTTTGGAGAAGAGGAGGCTGAGGGGAGACCTTATTGCTCTCTACAACTACCTGAAAGGAGGTTGTAGAGAGGTGGGAGTCGGTCTCTTCACCCCAGTAACAAGCGATAGGACGAGAGGAAATGGCCTCAAGCTGCGCCAGGGTAAGTTTAGGTTGGATATTAGGAAAAACTTCTTTACTGAAAGAGTGGTCAGGCACTGGAGCAGGTTGCCCAGGGAAGTGGTTGAGTCCCCATCCCTGGAGGTATTTAAAAGACGGGTAGATGCAGTACTTGAGGACATGGTTTACTGGTGGACTTGGCAGTGGTAGGTTAACGGTTGGACCTGATGATCCTAAGGGTCTTTTCCAACCTTAACAATTCTATGATTCTATGATTCTATGATTTTATTTGTTTACATTTAAAAAAACACAGAGTAAACATTACAGTGGTTGAGTTCTGATCCCACCATGTGATCTATATACAAGTTAAGCTCAGGGAAACAATGTTTATCTCATTCATCTCAAATGCAATAGAGCAATATCCAGTAACACAACCCAGTCTAAGGTAAGAGCAGTGCTTTTGGCTTTTATGTCTCCTCAATTCATACATACATCATGCAGAATCATGCATCAGAGATAGGGTCAGAGAGAAATTTTATGGGGGCGACATGATTTATTTGTTCATTTACCATGAAATCTAGAGTATTATGTTAAAACCTATGGGATATAGCAACTCCACTGGAAACAATTACCGCTGTATGATATGTGATATGCATTATATTTAGTTAATGTAATTATTTGTTCCTGAGCATCACCAAGGAGAGACAGAATGATCCCTGCATGAAGGAATTTATGGTACAACAGCTACTTTCTAAGATTCTCAGGCACATAAAGTTCCCACTGAGGACTATGTCTGATAATGTTCTGTGTAGTTAGGATGCACTTAGGGATTCAACATGGTTTTATTACAGGCTGTAATTCTAGGAATAAGAGTTCTTTTGTGAAGTCTTACAGGCACTACAGGTTTATATTACTGAATACTCAGAATATTCCTGTGATAAATGGGCAAGAGTCTATTTACTCTATAAGGTTCTTAAAAGCATGGTTTAATCACAAAAAACCCACCATATTAATTGCTCTGTTTGCATGTCCACACCTTCCTCTTTGTATGACAGGAGCTGCAGAAACGAGAAAACTCAGCTTGTAGCATGAAAAATGTCAACAAAGTGGGGAAAAAAAAAAACACAGAAATATTTAAAACAATAAAAAAATAAAATCTGTGGACTGAGGGAACTAAGGAAAGAATGTACGTTGTTCTAAGTTTGTTCTGGTCATTCTTACATAGTACTTGACATTGTGATGATTCACAGTAATCAGTTATCTTTTGTAATGGATAGGCCATCCTGAAGAAAAGTAAAGATGTGCATGTACTATGTAATAAGAAAGGAAATAATTTATGCTCTTCCGCTTTTTCAGGCAGGTGTGTTTGCTTGTACATCGTATGAATCTTGCTTTAGAACAGTTAATCTGTCAGTGGATGTCATTCTATAGAGGAAGGTTAATAGAGATAATCCAGGTTTCCCCCCACAAATCCTTGGGCATTTGATGATATTTCTTTAGAATAAAAGAAAAAAAATTCTCTCCAAGTACCAAGATTGCATTCTCTCTCTCACCTCCTCCAAAAAAAAATTTTTAAACCATGAGGAAATATGTGGTTTCATTACACATACACATCTTCAGCTACATCACAGAATTCATTAAGCACTAAGACAAAAAATATTCTTTCCACCATTTCAAATACTAATAAGCTTTCCTTAATTTCTCTGAGATTGTATTAGTTAAAAAAATGGAATATAAATGTTAATAAGACAACCGATGTCTCCAAAGCTTTGTTAAACACAATAGCCTGGGAAATTATAATTTATTTTAGATTTGATGAATCTGGTGAACAGAAGCACACTAGGGAGAAGTTGCAGTCTTTAACTTGCAAACCACATGGCAATATTTTGAGTCTGCCTCATCCCTTAAAGGCACAGATGCATGTCCTTCTTCATGTGCAGTGGAAATACTTCCCCAAAGCTTTGCTAATCACAAGAAACATTGAAATTACTGATTTAAATGATCTAAAGAAAGGCTGTCATTGCATAAGTGAGACAGTTCAGCAAGTCTTCCTCCATTACTGTACCTGCTCTGTTACTCCTTCAGGACTAGGCTGTGTGACTCCAGCCAGGGGGTCAGGAGCGGGCTTGGCACCAGCCTGGAAAAAAAATGAGAGCAAGGAAAGTCCTCCTCATCTCTGAGAAGGGAAACACATCTCAGAGGCAGTTTTTCAGCTGCTCTTAATTTGAAAGGATATTTTGCTGAGACAGAGAAAAATATTTCTTCTTGCCCTCTACAAAAGCAGAATCTGAAATCACTGATTCGAAGCATCAGTTTTCTAGAGCCTCTCAGGTATATGTTTTTAAGATATGTGTAATGTTTTACACAGCTATCAGCAAAGGGAGTAGATCTACTAATTGAAAAAAAAAAAAGAAACAAAACAAAAAAACAAACAAAAAAATAACAACCAAAACCAGACCCCTTTAATAACTGATTACACTTCCAGCTCTGCCTACAGGATGGCTAGGGTCTTCTCTTTCCTACAGTGGGCAAACTGCAGCTGGGACTGGTTTGAGAATGGGTAATGGGAATTATAACCAAGTGCAGATCTTTAATGGATGCCACCTGTTTCCAGCTCTAAGAGAGTCAGAAGATACAGTGTTAGGGCTCCATTGGCATTCAATATTTTGGGGGTTTTGGATGCCTAGTACGATATCATGCCAAAGGATCCTGGCACCACTGTCTTTCCTCAAAACCCATGGACCATAACAATCTGTACGAAATTATGAAATGAATGTGGAAATCAGTTATCCCCATCATACAGAAAGCTGCTGTTTCTGTGCACTGTAGCACAAAGAAGTAGGGTATAGTGTGAGATCTGGGCCACCAGAAGTCCCCTAAAACTTGGACTTCAGTATAAATTAGGAACTAATGTCTCTGACTGTGCCTGTGTACATAAACATTTGAATTCTGGACTACAGATTTCCCTACATATCTAAACACAGGTATTTTCTGGGAAAGAAAACTAGATCCAAACAGCTAGATGCTTTAGTTTAGCCTAATAAGCATCAGAATTCAGAGATAAAGTAGGGAGGTGAGTAGATAAACCCTTGGAAGGTCCTGATCCATTGGGCATGCTTAGACCAAACGTAGCAAACATTGGCAGTGCTGTGGTCAACACAAAGCTCTGCATCTCAACACTGATTACATTTTTTCATTTTTTCTCAGGAGACTATTTACATTCAAAATGCGTGAGCAGGCTCAGGTGCTGTGGCTGGAAAACATGACTTCTTTTCCTGAACCCTCTCACCCTCTCTGCCTGTGTTGGAGAAGAGATCAATAGCCCAACTCAAGTGCATTTACACCAATGCACGCAGCTTGGGCAATAAGCAGGAGGAGCTGGAAGTCATTGCGCGGCAGGGAAACTATGATGTTGTTGCCATTACAGAAACATGGTGGGATGACTCGCACAACTGGAGTGCTGCAATGGATGGCTACAAGCTCTTTAGAAGGGACAGGCAAGGAAGGCGAGGTGGCGGGGTAACCTTGTACGTCAGAGAGTGTTTTGACTGTCTTGAGCTCAACAAAGGTAACAACAAGGTTGAGTGCTTATGGGTAAAGATCAGGGGGAAGGCCAACAAGGGAGATATCCTGATGGGAGTCTGTTATAGACCACCCAACCAGGATGAGGAAGCAGATGAAGTTTTTTACAAGCGGCTGGCTGAAGTCTCAGAGTCTCTAACCCTTGTTCTTGTGGGAGACTTCAACTTACCAGATATCTGCTGGAAATACAACACGGCAGAGAGAAAGCAGTCTAGGAGGTTCCTGGAGTGCGTGGAGGATAACTTCCTGATGCAGCTGGTAAGCGAGCCAACCAGGGGAGGTGCCCCGCTGGACCTGCTGTTCACGAACAGAGAAGGCCTGGTGGGTGATGTGGTGGTCGGAGGCTGTCTTGGGCACAGCGACCATGGAGAAGTAAGGAGGGGGGCCAGCAAAACCACAACCCTAAATTTCAGAAGGGCAGACTTTGGCCTGTTTAGCAGCTTGGTTAACAGAGTCCCTTGGGAGGCAGTCCTGAGGGGCAGAGGAGTCCAGGAAGGCTGGATGTTATTCAAGAGGGAAGTCTTAAAGGCACAGGAGCAGGCTGTCCCCATGTGCCGCAAGTCGAGCAGGTCGGGGAGAAGACCGGCCTGGCTGAACAGAGAGCTCTGTCTGGAGCTCAGGAAGAAAAGGAGAACCTACCACCTTTGGAAGAAGGGGCAGGTGACTCAGGGGGATTACAAGGATGTGGTGAGGTTATGCAGGGAAAAGATTAGAAAGGCGAAGGCCCAGCTAGAACTTAAACTGGCCACTGCTGTCAAGGACAACAAAAAATGTTTCTACAAGTATATCAGCGACAAAAGGAGGGCTAAGGAGAATCTCCCTCCTTTGTTGGATGCAGAGGGAAACTTGGCCACGAAGGATGAGGAGAAGGCTGAGGTACTTAATGCCTTCTTTGCCTCAGTTTTTAGTAGTCAGACTGGTCATCCTCAAGGTTTTCATGCCCCTGAGCTGGGAGATGGAGATAGGACACAGAATGTAGTCCCAGCTGTCGAAGAGGTGGCAGTCACCAATCTGCTCCTCCACCTGGATGCCCACAAGTCTATGGGGCCAGACGGGATCCACCCGAGGATACTGAGGGAGCTGGCGGAGGAGCTTGCCAAGCCACTCTCCATCATTTATCAGCAGTCCTGGTCAACCGGGGAGGTCCCAAATGACTGGAAGCTAGCAAAGTGACACCCCTCTACAAGAAGGGCCGGAAGGAGGATCCGGGGAACTACAGGCCTGTCAGCCTGACCTCAGTGCCGGGGAAGGTCATGGAGCAGATCATCCTGAGTGCCATTATGCGGCATGTGCGGGACAACTGGGGGATCAGGCTCAGCCAGCATGGGTTTATGAAAGGCAGGTCCTGCTTCACTAACCTGGTCTCCTTCTATGACAAGGTGACCCGCTTAGTGGATGAGGGGAAAGCTGTGGATGTTGTCTACCTGGACTTCAGTAAGGCCTTTGACACCGTCTCCCACAGCATTCTCCTGCAGAAGCTGGCTGCTCACGGCTTGGACAAGTGCACTCTGCGCTGGGTTAAAAACTGGCTGGACGGCCGAGCCCAGAGAGTGGTGGTGAATGGAGCCAAATCCAGTTGGTGACCGGTCACGAGTGGTGTTCCCCAAGGCTCAGTGTTGGGGCCAGTCCTGTTCAATATCTTTATCGATGATCTGGATGAGGGGATCGAGTGCACCCTCAGTAAGTTTGCAGATGACACCAAGTTAGGTGGGAGTGTCGATCTGCTGGAGAGTAGGAAGGCCCTGCAGAGGGACCTGGGCAGGCTGGATTGTTGGGCTGGGGCCAGCTGTATGAGGTTCAACAAGGCCAAGTGCCGGGTCCTGCACTTGGGTCACAACAACCCCAGGCAACACTACAGGCTTGGGGAGGAGTGGCTGGAAAGCAGCCTGGCTGAAAAGGACCTGGGGGTGATGGTTGACAGCTGCCTAAACATGAGCCAGCAGTGTGCCCAGGTGGCCAAGAGGGCCAATGGCATCCTGGCTTGTATCAGGAATAGCGTGGCCAGTAGGACGAGGGAGGTGATAGTGCCCCTGTATTCGGCACTGGTGAGGCCGCACCTCGAGTACTGTGTCCAGTTTTGGGCCCCTCACTTCAAGAAGGACATCGAGGTGCTAGACCGTGTCCAGAGAAGTGCAACAAGGCTGGTGAAGGGTCTAGAGAACAAGTCTTCTGAGGAGCGGCTGAGGGAGCTGGGGTTGTTTAGTTTGGAGAAGAGGAGGCTGAGGGGAGACCTTATTGCTCTCTACAACTACCTGAAAGGAGGTTGTAGAGAGGTGGGGGTCGGTCTCTTCACCCCAGTAACAAGCGATAGGACGAGAGGAAATGGCCTCAAGCTGCGCCAGGGTAAGTTTAGGTTGGATATTAGGAAAAACTTCTTTACTGAAAGAGTAGTCAGGCACTGGAGCAGGTTGCCCAGGGAAGTGGTTGAGTCCCCATCCCTGGAGGTATTTAAAAGACGGGTAGATGCAGTGCTTGAGGACATGGTTTAGTGGCGGACTTGGCAGTGGTAGGTTAACGGTTGGACCTGATGATCTTAAGGGTCTTTTCCAACCTTAACAATTCTATGATTCTATGAAAATGCCCTCAAAAACTGCCTACAGAAACAGACTCTCTTGCTTCCTCTCACTCTTGAACTCTTTTCTGCACAGCTTCAAAAGGATGGGCAGAGGTTGACCACCTCACAGCTAGGTGTATAAAGGGGTAAATGGAGTCCTCTCTGAGGAGGCGAGGCCCTTTTTATGCTAGCAAATGAACTACATGAAGGCTCCACTTCTGAGTAACTGCATTAAACACCAGGCTGCCCACAAAGGTTGTTTCTCTTTACTGACAGTCCAAAGAGCATCAAATGCCTAAAACTGGCTCTAAAATTTTCTTCCTAGGGAAAGGGAGGTCAGAGAGGAGTCTGTCTGTCTGGTAATTTTCCACTGAAACAGTCATGGTGACTGTCCCTTGAACATCACAATTTGATTTCTGCGAGTGGGCATGACACAGGCTGGTCTAAAGCCTGAAGAAATGTGGCTGGCACCAATCAATTCACTATCCTTTAATCAGATCTGATTTGTTTCTCCAAAAAGGAGCATTTCTTTTAAGTAATGATGAATGAATGCATCTGCATCCATGAAGGTGTATAATCAAAGCAAAGCCAGAGTTAGCTAATCCACCTCACAGGAGCTGCAGTAAACCTGTCAGTCATAAGATGCACCAGCTATAGCTACTGGGGATAACAAATGTGAATTAACAGCCAAATGCTTCAGCTTACTGGTGTGGTGCCAAAGCATGATCTACAGCTAATTCCATGGGTTTTTCAAAGTTGGGGGAAAGGTTGTGGGCTGGGACATAGGGGGATTTGAAAGAGATTGAGAGACCCATATGGGATTTTGCTGAGTCCTGATCAGAGAGGCAGTGCCAACACTTTGTGTCAAAATTACAGAGGACAAAATAGATTTGGGGCTACGCTGAAGGAAAATGATTGATGAGCACAAATATGAGAAGCTAGAATAACACAGTCAGGTCAGTGGAAGTCTTTGCAATGACTCCAGTGAGGCCTGGATCTGTTAGCAACTATAAAGTTGTGTCCACCACAGTGCTAATCAACAGTTGTTTATTTTTATCTACATCTAAAGCATCGATTTGTATATAAATAAATTCCACTTAAAACTACTGCAAAAAGAGAGGGAAGCCAAAGGAACTAAAAAATACAGTGCAGATAAATATGCCAAATTAATTTCAGGTGGAGCTGAGGCACCTTTTGATATATGACAAGAAAAGTAATCATTATTAGGCAGAGAAAAATAGAAGAAAAGATGCTGAAGACCTTGGGATTTTCCCAGAATGTAGTACAATCAAAGGAAGGAACAAGCTGGAGTAGAAATCAGAATGGAGCTGTGTGAAATTATTAATAGCATAATCATACCTACAACATTATTGTCTGCGAACCCTGACCGAGAACAGAGCTCTACCTTTTCAGAATTGTATAAAAGAGACCATGATCCTATCCCAATAGTTTGTCATCCAGTTAGACAAACCAAAAGGAGAAAGGAAATAAAATTTGATCTTCATTTTGAAAAGGGGCACTCTCTAGAATTTCTTTGGTTTTGCCATAGATGACACAGGAAGTTTGCAGAGAAGCTGGGATTTACATTCCCTTTTAAATTCCTCACTTTCCAACAGAGCATTCCTCCTTCTCAGATACATGTTCAAAATCAGAGTTCTTGTGGAAACTGAGAATTATAGGAATGGAAAGGACCACAGAAGGATCATGGAATATTTTTGTTAGATGCATATACTCCCCATAAGCTTATTACAATACTCAGAGTATTACTGTTCAAAAGTTGTTTCTAATGTGTAGCCTGAATTTTCCTTCCTTACTTCAGTTCAAGAGCATCAGTTCTTGTTTATTGCTATCACACAAGGAGAAAAAATTATTTCCTTCCTCCCTCCAGCAGAAGTGGTTTTATGTATTTGAAGACTATTAGCCTATTCCCATTAGACTTTTCTTCTGTAGACTAAACAATCCCTATTCATTCAATTTTTCATCATACCATCTAGATTGCTAATTGCTGTCTCTGGACTTCTTCCAGTTTATCCCCTTCTTGCTTGTAGCACAGAGCACAAAACTGAACAAAGTACTCAAGCTAAGGCCAGCCAAGTGCATCTCCAGGCGACAAACAAAACCACTCAATTCCCTTTCCATAGCGGATGAGGAAGCTGCACCATGTTCTTGCTATTAAAGCAAGTTAGGAAACAAGCTAGTGTTTTAACGTCAGCTTTCCTTGCTCAGCTTGCCTGCCTTTGCCACAGTTCAAAGAGCAACTTGCAACAAGCTAGGTTTAAAGCCAGCCCCAACAGCTTCACTAAGAGGTAAAGAGGTACATTGGAGAGCCACCAACACAGCCATATTCCTTCCAGCACCCTGAAATAGCTGCGTGGTAGCCCATTGTGCTGTGTAAAGATGCCAGCATTGTGGAGTTGGTCTAGGATCTCTGCACTACACTTCTGTTTATGAGCTTTAGTAATCCAAAGCTGATACATAACTGATGGAGAGAAGCGAAAGGTAACAAGAGGCAAAATCTTATGCTAGGTTCAGGGAGAAGCTGCAACATTCAAGCATATGGCTTTAATATCACTGGTAACTCCAAGCCTCATTTGTCATATGTTAAATATTGTATGTTAAATATCGCTCATTTTCAAGAAACAAAACAACATTAATAGGCCAGCACAACTTCAAAGCTCTTAATCAGAATCTATTAGCACATGTTCATGTCCCCCTAAGAATGCATGCATGGAAAATATGAACATGTTTATTTCATTGAAATTTTGTTACGTTCTAAAGTTGTTGAGCAATGAAATGCACAGAGGCTGTGTAACGTACATGGAGTCTCTGAGTATTTAAAACATCTGTCCATAAGTACTGCAGGGCCCAATCTTGCTGACTTTTATTCACCCTAGAATCACAGACTAATTTGACAAGGGACCTTTAGAGGTTATCTGACCCAACCAGAGCAGGGCCAGCTTGGATCAGGCTGCTCAAGGGATCATCCAATCAATTTTTTTAGTAACTCCAAGGATCAGGATTCCACAACACCTCTCGCTTATTCAAAATTATTCCTGTTGGTTTCAAAAGGTCTTGCTGGCTAAAATATTACTCAATATCCAGAGCAGAATCTGAACACAACCCTAATATATTACAACCAGTGTCCTTGTCTGCAGCTGTATCTCTCTGTGAATAACACAAGTTCACCTTTATTTTTAAGGGCCAAATGATGAACTCTCTGCTCCCACAGCAGACATTTCAATGCAGTCACTGTATCTTTTCTGGTGAGCATCTGGCTGTTAACAGCAGCAAAACAGGCACACTTTGGCTCCTAATAGTTAAAGGAAAAAGTACAATGTGTGAGGTAACATATGGAAAAACCCAAAGAATTAGTAAAACAGTCCCTTCCATTGTCATTTTAGAGATAGTAAAAAGATGGCAAGCAAAGGATCAAAGAAAAGCCAGGTGAAACATACCTAGGCCACAATTAATAACAGTAGTCTTGGAGAAGTACAATAATTCATAGTTCAAGTAATTTCAGAAATTGTACCAGCTTTACTAGACTTCTTTTTCTAATTTCCTCTATATTCAGTGCTAGCAATCCTAATTGTTATCCCATTCCATACAGCAATTTTCATCAGCAGAGTTCAAAACATATTATAAAAGTGCTCATTAGCATGAGAGTTCCTCATTCAAAGTCCAACAAGATCAATGAAAAGTGTCTCTACTGATGTCTCCCAGCTTGTTTCAGTTCTGTTAACTAGCAAGGGATCTATTCTATCTAGCATCTGGAGGGTGTTAAATAGTCACCCATTGGCCAAGCACTAGAAAACTTAGTTTGCAATGTAATCTAGCTGTCGATGGAACAAGATGGAACAGCTCAGTGAATGTCAAAATAAGGCCAAGTGTATTGACAGCAGAAGAACTTTAATATTAAGGTCAATAGATATCTCTATTTGTCACTCTTGTCATTCTAATGGTATACAAGTCTGTTCAGTATCTTCAAGACTGGGTCTGAAGGACAAGGCCAGGTCCGTTATTTAAGAATTCATCCACCTGAACTGGATCATACTTCCAAAGGATTTGTTAACTGAACAACCCTGCTTTGACCCAGGAAAAACTGCACAATGTTCACTAAATTTGACAGAAACGGTCAGTAGTCCCTGTAATGTAGAGGGGACCTCACAGTTATCAGAGGTCTCTAGTATCACCTGGTATTTTGACCAGCCTCAGCTGTGCACAGCTCCGAGCTTTTCTGTAACTTTCATCTTCTAAGCGCTGTTCTCTGCTCTACATCAAACTCTATGGGCAATAAGTGACCAAGGCTTCCATTACCTGGGATCTGGTTCAATAATTAGAAATTTAGCCAGAAAGGTAGAAACAGGGAGGAAAACTGTTGAAAAAAAAGCCAAGCAGATCAGTTCGTTAAATTAGTCTCAACCAGCCTCCAGGCAGAGTTCTAGCAGAAAAGGTATTATTCTTAGTCAATGGTCATCGCTCCCTGATTCTAGTTAAAAATGCCTTCTCATGCTCACACACTGAGCAAAAAGCAAAGAAATGCATGGATAACTAGGATAAACAGAAATCATGGATTTCTGCGTAAGACTAACTGGTTTGGTTGATTAGCACAAAATTCAATTTGCACTAATCAGTCTGAGGGGTTTTTCCCCTTCTAGATGAAAGCAGTTATCTAAATATCCCGAGTATTGTCAGCATTTTCAAATACTCTGCATGAATATGAAGTTCGGAAATGGAAAATTTCTAAAAGATAGGTCTGCATGTACGCATAAGACTATTATGTCCAAGAGTACTATATTAACTAGCTGGCCTAAACAAAGATGGCTAGAAAATAGGTTTATTATAGGTGAACTTTTTATTGGAAAACAAAATCAGGTACTTTTTAAAGAAAAAGCTCTAGCAAATTAATCAATTAGAAAATTAATCTAGAGTTGAAATTATATTTTTACTACAGTGGTACAGAAATGTGAAACACTTCCATTTTCCTGGGTTTGGGTTTTTTCTTCACCAAGCGTTGCAAAGCTAAAGCAATACTTTTGTCCTTTTCTGCTGTAAATCTCTGCGTATGACAAAGTAGTGGTTTACAACACAAATATATGGCTCGAAGCCTAAATGGCTCTTGTGGTCTTAAACAGAGCTTACAGATAGCTCAGTCCTCTGTATGGAGCAATGGGTAACAAAGCCAATGATGGAAGAAAACAAAACAGTGAAAATACTGCGTTTTCCCAGAAGGCACCGTTTCCCCAGATTTCTCTTTTCTTGCTGTACCAGGCCGTTACAAAAGGCTGTGTATCAATGCCATCAACCTGTAGCCAGTTCTCTGGACAATACAGGGAGAAGAACAATCCCCAGTTTATTTCTAGATTTTCCCAATCTACTTGAATATTAACGTAAACATCCTTGACTATGTTTAGCCCAAGAACCAGGCTGGGCCCTACTGCTCTGTGTGGCTACTTATAAAACATTCACTCTCCTTGTTCTTCACAGCTTATCAGTAACCCTGGGAAGATGCAGTGAAAACCTTCGGTATCTTCTTCCTTGACTCTGAACATGAATTCTCTCCAGCCCTGTCCATTTTGTTATTTTGTGTTTACCTCCACAAACATTACAGTCACTGCATTTTACAAACTCATGAAAATCAAGCTGACTGCATGCCATCATTCATCAGCACGGTACTGACTATGAATGGAATAAGATAACACAACATGCAACACTATTTGTAGAAACCTATTTTCAATTTGCACATGCAAGTATCCACACTGGTTGAGACATTGTCCAGTCCAACAAAGGCAACAACACTATGTGATCTATGTGACAAGTCATCTCTCTCTAATGAAGTAGAAGTGCCGAATCTGTCTTATCAGCAAAACCAGATCTGTTTGATTCAGCTCCAACATCACCTCTATAATAATTTTCAGTCACCAGCCTAAGTAAATATGTTCAAATAATGAGCATTGTTCAAGGAAATTGCTTCCTTCTTTTTGATATTTTTGAGGCAGAAAAGTGAGACTAGATTTATTGAACAGATTATTCCTGCCTGGTGCATTATTTGTAGTACCTGAATGCTACCTTTTTTCTAATTAAACAGGTAAAATCTCAACTTGTCTGCAGTCTTCTGGCATCTAGCTAGTAATCATAAGTTGATTTCTCTATAAATGTAACTGGTTTTAATATCTATATTCTTTTCTTATGGTACATTTTAAAAATACACCTGTTTTTATTTCTTCAGAGGCAGAGGAATAACTCAAAGGTTTTCTTCAGGCAGACTGCAAGAAGCACTCCTTCAGCTCTTCTGAGCTCCCATGTTCACCAAAGAGCTTTAAAGTCTCAATCAAGCAGACTCAAACAATAGTCTGATCACTGGATGGAAACTGTCTGTTGTCTATTGCACCAGACATGGATCTTCACAAGATACACCATCTTGGAATTCATTCTCACTGCAGGCAGTTTGGAGGAGTTACTCCCGATATACAACTCAGTAAGTGAGATCAGAGCCAGGCCTTTTCTTCCAAGCTATTTTTATATTTAAGTAAAGGTTGGTTCAGGGATAAAATTTTTAAAAATATATTTTTTAAGTACACAGGAGTGAAAGGAATTCCCTGAGCACATACTGGCTTTTCAATAGTGGCACATGCTTCTTAAGGGGGAAGATCTGTATGTACCTGTGCCATTGATGGCGATACCGCATTTTGAATCAACTCCCATTTTCCCCTTAATTGTTCTGTCAACCTGTTTGGGATCTCATCTACCTTCCTCATTACGGCCTTCAGAGGGAGGGCTCCTACCACACTGAGAGTCAAGAGCAGATCATGTCCCTCATTTAGACCCAACACATCTTTCCACAACCCACTAATTGCATGGCAGCTCAGGCTCATTTGTCTTCCCGGATCGTTAAAATTCATCACCATGCTCTGTGAGCTCTCACTCCTGCCCTTGGATGGGCAGCTGTAGATTATTTAGCCAGACCAATCCCTAATGTTTTTAACTAGGAACTGACCCCAGCACCTGAGCACCTGCTGGGCTCTTAGTCTCTGTCATGTTAAAAGAGTGCACAGAAGGACCCGAGCCATCAAAAGCATCCTGCTGCATTACATTAAATATTGATAAAAAATATGCAAATTATTTATTGATCTTCTCCAGGAAGGACTGAGATAATGAGAGAGGGACTGTTTGAGATGATGCTTGGGATTTTTAACTTCTTTTTTTTTCACATTAGACTGTTGTTGATAGCTGAAGTTAATGAGGTCTTTGGGTTCACTCAGTATTTCAGACCTTACCACTGGTTTGAAGATAAAAGAGATCAATGCACCTTTATTGTGCATCACTGCCAGCAAACGCCCTGAAAAGGGCAGGAGTATTTGTACAGGTGCAGTGCCAGCACTCCTTACTAACTTTACCTGGACTGCCCTGGTTAATATTATACTATTCTAAATTGTCTTATCCTTCATAGTACTTGTTTTCCAAGGCTGATATATATCAGAAGTTGATGCTCACACTGTCTCCAACTTATTAGCAGCTCAGTATATAATTAATACGCAGAGATCAGTTGTTTTTTCTTTCCCCTTTGTTCAGAGCATTAACTGCATTGCATATGTTTCCTACCCTTTATGTGATTGACATGTGACAGCTTTTAGCTGTCTTCCTGTGCCTTCATCCTCATGGTGTAAATTTCTTTGCATTCACATCCTTGGCTTTTTTTTTCTGTCTTTCTGTCATATCTCTTCCTCAAATTTTTGGGTGGTGTCTGATGCCTCAGGGGAGTAAACAACAATAAACCCAAAGCAGCTGGACCAGAGCATTATTGCCCCCACACTGACCACCCATTTGAAACCATAAATCTGTCACACCTGGTTTACCTGCAGGATGTTGCTTCTGTACCTCCATCAAACCTAATTCCAGACAAAAAACACTGTGGATGTGGCCGCAAGAAGTCTCCCTCTGCAACTGGGCCCCCATTAACCACAAATTCCTGGAGTGACTGCATCTTGTCTAGGAAACAGTGAGAGGCAGGCCACAAGGGTTTGCCAGCGCAAAGTCCAGGCTGCAACGACTGTCATTCTAGACTGGTACTGATTTGAAACAGAGCCTCCCTTCCCAAAGCATCCAAAGAATAAGCTTCAAATTCTCACCATAATTATTTAAATTTCGTTAAGATTTGGATGAGCCCATCTAGGTGGACATCGGTACTGTGTTAGGAGCTGCACAAAACCATATTAAGCTGCATCTTTGCCCCAAAAAGCTTACTGTTCTTAGACGAACAGAGCAGATGCGATGTTATCTGAAAGTGAGAGAGTGACTGTTTGGTAGCAGGGAAAGATCTCAGGTTTCTCCTTTGCCACAGGGTTCAACCATGTACCACCATGGGCAGTGCCCAGGAGTCAGGGAGGAACAGGGCTACAACTTCTTTGCCTTTCTTTTCTTTCCTCTTAATTACCTGCAGCTGACAACACAGAAACAGAATGAGAAAGCAAGCAAAGGCATGGAGAAGTAGGAAGACTTGCTGCAATCTTACAACTGATTAGTGGCAAGACTACAAGCACAACCCAAACCTCATGGGTTCTAGTCTGCTGCTGTGGTCCCTGTGCCACCAGTGTCCCCATGGGCGTGCCTGCAACAGGGGATGCCATCCTGACCTGTACTTCTAAAAGCAACAGTCTATTTTGTCAATGTTACCAACTGGTTTTGTCACAAAAAGGTATGGCCTAGGAAAAGTATTTCCAACACAAGCAGACAGCAATAAATGGAGATGGACAAATACCATCAGTAAAATTTCAGAGAGAAGACAACACCTGGGGATGATGCACCTAAATGGGATGGCCAAATAAAAACTTAGATCTGTCATGCCCAAGTTCAGGTCCCTACTGTGTCAGTTTAAGAGTAATCTGGAATTTAAAACTTGGTGTAGCTTGGTCCAGGGGCCTAATCCTGGATCTACTTGTGCTCTTAGTACTTCTGCCACATGCAAACACAACTTTACGAACACTACCATCTCTTCTGAGAATCTGCAATGTGAAAAACATACTTTAACACCATCATATTTTTGTTTAAATTTTCTAAAGATTTGGATATAGAAAATCTTAACTATAAAATCTCAAGTATGCTATTCCTAGAAACAGTTACATCCGAGCACTTTTAGGAAAAAATCTAGCAGCAGTTACTAAAGATATTCTAATTTATACACTAAGTATATTCTGGGATTTTGTATTGTTCTACATCAACTAAGACTATGGGAGAAAAGATTTCACCTGAGCTATGCTGTCTCAAGGGAAAATACTCCACTGAGAGCCTGAAAAAGTTGCTTTTCCAGAATAAATCAGAAAAATAGAAATAAACAATTATTCAAAATTGGATGGAAGAGCAAAGTGATTGATGGATTATACTTCCCTGTGTACAGTTTCAAGATTGATGCCATACTATTGTGTATGTCAGGATACAACAGACCTGAATTATTAATTGCTCTATGATTCCCATTCTCTGAATGATACACTCCCTCAGTGCTTCCCTGAATGTATATTCTGTACATGTAAAACAAGAGCAAAAGCGTTGCTGCATTCCCAGATAAACAGAAGCATTTTTAGGTCTGACAGTATTTCACTGCCCCCACCAACAGAAAGAACCAACCAATTTAAAATTGCTAAGCAGCAGGGAAAACATTTTTCCCCCTTCTCTTTCACACCAGAGTATTTAATTATGAATTTATGCAAACAAAAATTTCAGAGCTCTCACTGCTTCAACAGTCTCTTGCCCGAGGTGCTTTCAAGCCCACAACTGCAGAACAGAGGGGGTGGAGTAGAGCCCCAGCATTTCAGACAATCAGCTTTGAAAGCATGTTACAGCCTGTTTAGTTGCAGGCCCCTATTCATTTTCTATGTTTCAAACAAGAGTCATTTGCTTGAACACTGCTTGCTTTTTTTTTTTAAAAAAAAGTCCATTTATTCAAAGAAATGAAAACATATGAAAACAAGAACAAAAGCTAAATGCAAGTGGGAGACAATAGAAGGAAGCTGTTAAATGTGACCAATGAAATTGTATTTTTTTCTCTATTGGCTGTATTGGAACTGAAAACACAGACAAAGGACCTCTCAGTTACACTTCTGTAGACTGAGAATAAAGCCACTGAAGCCATGGTATCTTCATTTGTTAATGAACCCGGAACAAGCCCAAGGTGTCTGTGTTTCTTTACCGTACTAAATGTATTTGCAGTTCAAAACCCATTCCCATTTAAACAAAGACCACTGTAAACATTTCTGGTGATGTAAACAGACTTCAAGGTAGGAGCAAACTATATTTACACCTACTGAATGACCACTTTGAACAGTGAGAGTCGCATAAAGTAGCCTTCATGTTGATAGAAACCAGATCTTAAGTTCTGAAATCAGAAGAATACAATGACCACACTAATAGCTAGCAATGACCAGTTTGTAAAACCAGATGGTTTTAAAGAAAATATTCCAGATAATCTTCCAGTTTGTAGTTTAGTTTTACAGGAAGTTTAGGTTTTTCAGATGCTGGTCATACACCAAGCAACAGGCTCTACAGGAAATAAGAAGCACACCAGCTTCACTTCTACATCTGTTTGGGCAGAGATGACTCCATTTAAATGAGGATTTCATCTCTGTTTAGAACAAAACCTTCAAACCATCTAGAAAACAGACAAGCTCCAAATGTGTAATCCAAGTCAGGCAGTCCCACCAGCTGCCAAGTACCACTGACTCCACTTCTCGGCTACACAAGAGCCACAGACCCAATGGACCCCAGACTATTTGCGTGGTTGACAGTCACATGCTGGGAGCCCTGCACCAGCACTAGAGGTCCTGCAACCACTGGGAACCTCTACTCTGAGACGATCTCTCAAGGAAGCCAATCCAAAACTAGGAGCCGTGTGGATCCTAGGAAATGCAACTCACAGCAATCTGTCTAAAAAGCTGATAAGATCTATGAACTTGGGAGATTCCCAGAGCTTTGACAATTTCTTAACTAGAAACAAGACTGAAAGCAGGCTGGAAGCCCAGCTGCACCACGGGCTACAGGATCAGTAGCTAGCAGTCTGGGCTTTCAGGCTCCCCAATCTTTTAGGAGCCTCTCTCTGAGACAGACTTGATCTGCTATCGATTAAGCATGGGAGCTAAGGAGCTGGGTCCCACAGTCTCCTTGGCACTTGCTGGGCAGGCAAGCTAGCAGAAAAAGAAAAGTCATCAAAATTCTTCCTATGCTCCTCCATCTCCATAGATTATTTTGGATTTGACAAACAGGAATTTTCTGGGAGGAAAGAATTCTCTTGGAAAACACCCAATTGAGCCCGAAGTCCACTCACCTCAAGACACGCAGCTATCTCCAGCAAACACACAGCGTCAGATACACCTGAAAACAGGTATACACAGTACTGAAAATGCACTTCTTTCACAGGATTCCCACACTGCTAGAGAATTAGTGAGAAAACAAACCATATCTGACAGATATTAATCACATCACTTAATACACAAGCACCAGGTGTGCTGGAGATGAGATGGCAGAAGAATTGATACAGAATAAAATTAATCATTTTCAACTGTGTTTTTTCACACAAGAAAACCCTCTAGCATGTCTCCCTAATTTTTTTTATAATTATTAGTCATTCTTTCATCAATGAATTGTAAGTTAATATTCTGCAGTCATTTGGAAAGAAAAAATAAAAGTATGTTCAGGAATGACAAAATGCTGCTCAAAGAAGAGCAGTAACAACACACCTGCAATCTGCTTTGAAAAATTACCTAAAGCCCACAATTAAAGTTCTTGAGAACAGAGCAGAACATAGCTTGCATCACCTTTAATAGCACTCCCATATCAAGTACTTTCTCATTTCACCCCAGCAGCCAAAAAGGAGCATTATCAGTGTCAACCCATATCTGCAGGCTGTGTTTGGGTTACCAACAAGGATGTCAGAAGCCACAGCACATGATCCGAGATGTCACACATTAGCCCCCCACAAGCAGAAGATGCTTCGCAGTTAGTTTTCCAGCACTCCGTTCTCAACAATCTAGCACAAATTTAAAAAAAAAATTTAAAAAGAGTTACTGTGTGAACATTCCTCCCCGCAAAGAGACTTTTCTTGACTCCGTGGCTGAGTACCAGCCCATCTGTTTGTTTTTGTATTTGCAGGTAAGCATGGCAACAGCCAGAGTGAGGTCACTGAAGAAACGTTTAGGTTAATGTAATCATTTCATCCCTTTGAAATACAGCATGTCTTGCCAACAAGGCTGCACGCTAGAGAAGCAAGATATTTGTTTAAGAGCAAGGGACCTCGCTCTTCTCGTTATTTCTGCTTGTTTTACACTAGCATAGCTCATCTGATTTCTCTGGCATTGTTTGAAGGAAATTTCTAGAGACAGGAGCCCAGTGATACCAAGACCCAATAAAATCTATACCATCATTACTGGTGATTGAAGAAGTGTGCATCCAGGAGAAAGAAGGCTCTATCACTTTCCCCAATCACAGCTGCCAAGAGGAAGGAGCATCTGGTTGATCCAATCCCTGACCTCCAACAGCTCCAGAACAGCATCAGTTATACCATCCATGGCCACAAACATAGAGTTGGCCCTTCCTGCCTTGGTCTCCAGCACCCACACTGCACTGGAAGACAGTACCGCAGCACTGCCAGACCAAGCTTTATGCCTCTGCGGTGCTGGGGTAGCACCCACTGCTCCGGGGTAGTCTCCTGCCTGCAGGTACTCTACCACCCCACAGCCATGGGGAATTAGAAGAGATCTTTGTAGAACAGAGGAACTGATTCAGGTGGACCTCCTAGGAGCAGCAAGACATGTGATCCCAGAGCTCTCTGAGCTAAATTTGATCTGTTTATAGACAAATGCAACTCTCATTGACACCAACAGGAGAAGGACTCATGGAGTATGCAGGAAAACGGTGGATCCTACACTTCTTCCCTGGATTTCTGCTGTGCCCTTTGTCAGAGAGAAAGGCACATATACCTACACTTTTATCACAGCGCTGGCAGACTGTTTCAGCACTCACAACAATGAAAGTAATGCATACAGTCTTCGTTGTACTGCCCAGAAGAAACATGTTATTTATTGACTGTAAAATTGAAAATTGAAGCATACCAGCCCTCTTAATACTGCAAGGACCTGATTCAATATCCACTGGATTTTTTTTCATTGTCTTTAATAAGCTTTAATAATCCAGGTTCATAGAATTACTTCTTTATTAAATCAATGACAGAACTACAAGTTATTTTGCATAGGACTGGTAGTGCTGTTTACTCAGGATACATATTTACTGCTAATCACTTTCTTTTTCTCTCTTCCTCCTCTTCTATTATTTTTATATTTGTTTTCTGTAGATCTTTTTTGTGCCTATAACTCTGGAATTCAACAAGTGAAAACACTAATTAGAATCAGGTACTGAGATTTTAATGATAAGTATGAGAATATTTCTTGTTTAATAAAAAACAGATGAGCCTTAATTTGAAAAAGATAAAATATAAATCACATTGAAGGTCAAATCCTGACACAAACACCCCCTTCATTACAGCCACTGATAAAACCACCCGTGATTTTCAGTGACATCCAGATTTAGGTCTAATGATCAAGCTGATAACCACACAAGAGAGGAAAATCAGGATCTGTACTGGAAATTCAAGCTGACACTCTGACCTTAACTCATGCTGTGGCGTTTTTTGAAAGGGAGGAGAAGGAGTAGCTTTCTTCTCAACAGCATGAGTTCAGACAGAAGTGTCATCCCATATTTTCCTGTCCTTCTTTACATAGTTTTATTAAACATTGCTTAAATATGTTCCAAGGTGATTAAATATTTAAAAAGGGGCAATTTCTTGCATTAGGCAGAGTGCAATCAAAAGGCAGAGTGCAATCAAAATTATTCCATTTCAGGGGGACAATGCTTTTATCCATACAAAGTCTGCAAAGACTTGTTTTATAGTGAGAACTCAATGTTTTTAAAGAAAAAAAAAAAAAAGGAAAAAAAAACAGGAAAAAACCAGCTTGTATTGCCTGTTGGTTTATCTCCAATGATCCTTAAAATAACAGAAAATGTCTTTTTTAAATACTCAATTTCCACCAGAAACTAAGCTTGCCAATATGGAAAACAAAACATGAGCTCCTAATCTTGCAAGATCTGGAGATCTTGAATATATGTTTTATTTTGATATTTCCATGAGTTGCTGAAATGCATAATGCTGATGAGATTGTTTGTCTGATTTTAATGCAGGTAATGTACTCTGAGCTCAGTGATCCAAGAGAAAATTTCCCAGCAGGCCATACTTGACAAGCAGGTGTCACTCAATCATGCACGTTTTCACCTCCCTGAGAGGACAGATGGTCCCAGCCTACTTAGCAATTCCATCCTCTGTTGGCAGCCCCCTCTCCAATGCAGTGCCGTAATAAAGATGCTCTGAGATTTGTGTTAATCTGTGGTCTTTGGGGTAAACTGTAAACAAAGTGTGTAGAGTTATCGTTTCTCATTATGAGCTGGACCTCTTATCTTCTCCTCTGCCTATAGCATATAGATATCTTTAATAGCCTACACCCCTGGACTCAGCTTTCATGGAGATTAGTTCCTATCATTTTAAGCACTACAGAATTACTTTGTCTGCAGAGACTTGACCTAATCTGTTTGAGGCTTTTACTATAAAGACAGTAAGACAGCCTTTTTTCTCCAAATTAGGAGAACAATTGTTTAAATTGGCAATAGTTCCTGTTGCTGAATTTTATGCATATGCATGTATTATACTTGCTGATTTCCTGCTCTGAGACAGAAGAGGTAGTGTTATTCCTCTCGTCATCATTCAGAAACAGAGCAGAAAGGACTGAGAGGGGAGGGAATAAAAAAATCCTTACATCTGAACACCATGTTGAGGGGGGTTATTTGTCGATCCTTTTTTCACTGCTATGATACATTTCCACTGCATCCAATTTCCCCTGTGTAAAATGAAGATTATCTTCTCTTCACAATCTGACAAGTGCAGTAGGGAAAAAAAGCAGAGGGAGAGAGGGAGCATGTCCAAGAGTTCCCAGAGTCAAGTCTGGTGCCTCCTATAATTTGTGCCATTAGGGAATTTTCCAGGACTTTCTACATGCAGAAAGGAAAAAGAAGGTCAAAGGTTTAGAGTCCTCATAATGCTACTCAAAACAAAGCCAGAGCTGCTTCCAGCACCAGCATGTGCCACAGAATGAGGTTGGAAGGATATCACATCATAAAAATGAATTATCCAAATTCATGCCTCTATCACAATTTTAAGTACCTTAATCTCATCTTTCAGGTGTAACAGAGATTACATGAAAATCAGGGAGCATCATACTTTGGTTTTGACTTGTGCCAGTCTCATAAAAGGGATCTATGAAAGATTCACAGTGATTTTAATGGGCTATGGATCCAATCAGAGTACTTGAATGGACAGGGCTCAACTGATGTTAAGAGGGAATTTTATCTGCAGTTCATCTCTGAGGAGGAGGAGGGAAATTTTCACCTGTTGAAGCTGATGGAAAGAATTAAACAAGATTTAAATGTGTGTCATTTCAGAAGTTCTTGGGTTTCTCATTCTTAGTCACAAATCTTGGAAGTTTTGCCCAGTCCTGGAAAAGAGGAATACTTTTACATGATTTTGTCAAAGGCGACAATAAATGCCAAATAGGAGTTCAGAAGAATCAGCTGACACATAGTGAAGCTGATTAGATGATAGGGGAGACATCATGTCACCACAGGTCTCCAGGAAACATATTTTCTTGCTTTCTTAGTACCTACATAAGCACTACATTCCTCATGAGGTAACAGACACCTGTAGACCTTGTGCAGACTAGTCCTTACTGACCAGTCACACAGGAGTGCTGGAAACAGCTATGAGGTAACCACTTAACTGACTTCATCCTTGTCACGGACTCCAAGCCGTCAAAAGACTGTCAAGTAAGATAGGGATAGAAATGGAAGATATTAAAAAAAAAAAAATCAGATTAAAAGTCCTGTATTAAAGTTTGACTCAGTCCTGTGGTCAGTAGGACATTGTACACTCTGGTGCCTATCTTAGGAATTGAAAATCTGTGAAAGGCCTTTCCAGTGTAGTGTAATACTTTATTTGCGCATAAACACAGTGACTGGGCCAATGAATCCTTCTCCATGTGAACAAATTGCCCGGTTGTTATCTGTATTACAACAGTGCCCAGAGGCTTTAGTGGAGGTAGGGGATTCAAGAGCCTCAGTGATGTCTTGAGTATCACACTGAGCTGAGGGCACATTGACACGGGCACATCCAGCAGTTGCAGCCTATCTCTGCCTGACTGGTAGGGCATAACCCAGATCAGATCCTGAAGCCATGCAGGCAGTTTAATTCCCATGCTAAAATATCCCATTTTCCCAGACTTGCCCATTAGTCTGAGCTCAGCGATAGCTGCAGGGCTGCACAATCAGAGCTGGCTCACCCTCAGCTAGTGGGAGGAAAGGAGAAAGGGCAACAGACTTTACCTTTCCACGGCTGGCTGTGGAGACGTACCCTGAAACCAAAGACATTGAGGTTTTTTTTCTAATTTCACTACTGGTCTCCTGGGTCATTCAGCAGACTATTGGCAAGTCCTTTTGCCTCCTCCCTCACAAGCAGCAATGACAGGGACTTCCTATGGATAAATTACTCTCCCTGCCCTGGGATGCTCACTAAAGGTAAAGGAAGAATAAGAAATAGCACCAGAATAGTGAGATATCAAGCATGCTGAGTATCAAGTCTCTTGTCTCTCAGCTCAGTACCCTGTAGTCACAAATCTGGTAGAGCAGTTCCCACATGAACACTCACAGAGCTGCTGTGCCTGGTCCCTCCAGTGCCCATCCGCTTTGCCCACACAGCTCAGTGGTGTTCGGCTCTCAGGCACTGCAGCACTATTTCCACAGACTGCTTGGGCATATGTTCCTTTCTTGTTTTTCCTTCCTAGACATGGAACCTTGCTCTCTTAGTGCCATAAACATCCGAGTCCACAAACCATCCCTATACTTTGCAAACTCAAGCCACGTGAGTAGCCTGTGAGTATATTTTGGATAAACCACTTGAGTTTTCTCCTTCCCATCATTAGGAGAGCTCATAGGAAATGAGAAGTGAAGGACTCACAAGCCTAAACCACTTTATGTTGTTGCCAAATATGTCTTTTGCTGAAAAGAGGAAATTATTGTATGATTATTTCCTGTAAATTCAAACCACTGTCAAATGAAATATGAACACAAGAGTGGCTACACTGGGTCACACCAAAGGTATGCCTAGACATACTCTGTTTCCAGCAGTAGCCATAAGCAGATGCCCAAGTAAGAATAAGAACAAGAAAAGTGGATGGGACACTCCTTCCTAAAATTCTCCCACCTTCAGCTGTTTCAGTTCAGGGACTTCCAAAACTGGAAGAACAGAGATGATGAAAACTGAAGGAAAACACAAATCCTAAATCCATCAGATTCATCCTAATAAGATGAGGTAATAAAATTTACTTTCAAACATATTTGAAAGGCTATTCAGAGCTTAAAATTAGCAAAAGAGCTAGCATCCACCCACAGTCTGTCCAAGCCATTATTTTTGCTATTTTATTTTATATTATTCAGTACTAGCAATAAAATCTGGAGACTTTTAAAAAATGTTGTAAGGGAAATATAGCTGCATTTGAGAGGAAAGGACCATTTCTTTGTTCTGTATCTAGCAGTGCTCACAACTACAGAGCACCATGAGTGGGAAAGAATAACGCAGTTTCAAAAGAAACATGAACGAAGCACGCCAGCATAATGTACACGCAGCACTATACCTTCAGTAAACAGGCGTGCATGCTTTGGCTCTGATTTAGAACCTGTATGTGGATGCCTGCTTATTAACACGCTCACATATGTACATTTTCCTTGTGCAAAACCACTTTCCATCACTGAAAGAGGAAGGGCAAATATATCAATGATCCATTTTGCAGAGCGGCATTTTCTTTTCATTCATACACCCGAGGAACAGGGCACATCCCAGAGCAGTTATTTCCCTCCCCAGCTATCAGTCCTTTTTTCCATTCTGACCAGTGCTTGATTCACTGAAGCGTCCACTGACAGTAAAACCCAACTGCCTATGATCTTACTGTGGCAGAAGCAGAGGGAAGGAAGCAGTGCATCCAGTAATACATTACACAGTTGTATATGCTCTCTGTGGCTTGCACACAACCCTCCTCCCCTCCCCAAACCTCTCCTCAGGTTGTACTGTGGCAGTGAGGAACTGGGCTGCCATGTAACACAGCTGGTTTCAGTGACCACTGTGGAATTGAAAAATGTGTTTGTCTTCTCAAACTTACAACCTCCCTTTGCTTACTGGGAAAGAAACAGCTAAATTCTTCAACATGTTGGTGTTAAATACCCCCTCACACCTCTGGAAGGAGTCACCTGAGGACCATAATCTGGCTTATAAAACAGGCACAATGAAACCAATCAATTTAGAAGAAATAAGAATCCTACAAGGTGTTATTATCTTTAGGACTGGAATAGGACAATGCAAGCAAGTAAGAGGAACATAGCTCCTGCTGCTTAAGGACTGGAAGGGAAAAGAAAATCTAGATTAGAAAAGCATTACACAGTCAAGCAGAACGGTGTGTACACTGCTAAAGCTCCCAGGGACAAGTTGACCGGTTACTGCTAGTAGAAAGGATCAAGGTGAATAAGGGAGGCTTTAAGACACAAACTGAATAGCTGATACAGAAATTTGCTAGACCAGAGGGAGATAAGAGACTCAGCTGTTTAATTTATTTGTGAAAAGTCATAGACATCTGAGATGATGTATCTACAAAAGCGAAAGGGAATGCACTATGTATTAAAGTTTCAGTCTAAGGGGAGAGAGTCTGGCAAGGACCAGAGACTGCAAGGACAAACACTCGTGGGCTCTCCAACCCCCATACAGTGTTGGAGAGCTGAATCTGTAACTCTCAGAGATACCAAAACGGTCCCATTCCAAGTTCTGTCCCTTACAAAGTAATGAAACAGCTCTGAGACAATTCTTACTAGAATGAATGCAATACTATATATTACAGAGCTAGGCTTTGTTGACTTTACAGTTCTGTTGAAGTAGCAGTAAAAACACAATACTGCTGGTTAGTGAAGGAAACATAAAATCCTCCTACTTGCTGATCTCTTTTAAGATGAAGGTTACATTACTTGTGAATATACATGATTACTCATGAATACTGGGAGTCCCTGAGCCTCAGCATGTCTCCATCCTCCATCGGGTGGCAGAAAAGTGAGTTTCTGAAGCAGTCCTGCCTGCAAGGGGCAGGATCCTTCATGTAAGCGATTCCAGTGCTAGCTTCTTCCTCAGAGACCTCACTGCCTTGACCAAGGATAGCACAGTGCTCTCAGCTGGTGCTGAGCTTATTGGCCAGATTCCTCACATACATGTGAAGAATCACTGCGTATGGTACAACTGGCTGATGTTTTTCTTTTCCTCATTCTTTTAATGCAAACTGACTTCTCACCCAGCAGGGCTTTTTTTTCAGTGAGAAGCTATGTTATTTGTGTCATTTCTTTTTGCAACTTTTTTTCCAAAATATCTCATTTAGTTTTTACTAAAAGAAATCACGTTGTCATTCTCTTTTTCTGTTTTATCCTAGCCTCGTTTTTCCCTCAGTACTGAAGGTTTTCTTTGTTAGCTTATTATCAAAAATTTCTAACAAAAAAATAAGGCTTTCTTTTCTCCAAATTACAATATAACTGTTAAAATGAGGAAAAGCATTGAAATTATTGATAAAACTAATTTAAAACATTTTCCTTCACCTAGCCCTGAGAACTTGTGAAGTACTCTCAGATTTAAGATCATTTCGGATTCAGTTAAATACAGTAATTGGTTGTAAGTCCAGCCCATCTATGCTAAAAGCATTGCTAGGAACTCTTAATGTATTTGAAAGGAAGAACTGAAAGTCAGAGAAAGAATAATTTAGTACATAGCTCAGAGGTATCATTAGTAATGACAGCGTGATGTTAAGAACAGGGAAATTTAGGTTCAACAGCAGGAGAGAAGGCTGAGCACAGTCACAGGTGTGATGAGGGGTGAGAACCACTCTCCCATCGCATGACCCCAGGCAGGTCACTACCAGAAAGCTCTTCCCACCCTCAACTCTTCATCCCCTTTTTCTCTAAGGATAACTTCCTGACAGTATTAAATTACAGGACAGCCCCCGAAACAATTTTTAAAACTAGACTGCTCAGAAGACAAGTTGTCCTTCTACACTGAAAATTGACTTGACAAGAGACTGTAAAAGACAACTTTTCTCTTACTGCTGCCCCTCCACCGTGACCACACCTCCATGTTGACAGGTCCTTGTGGATATCACAGCTGTCTCCTACCTCTAACCAAAGGATCTCAGGGTTTTTCAAGCTCATCTGCCAGCCCTTGCACCTTCTCCCCACACAGAGCAGATTTTGAACCTTTCTAACTGTATTAGCTTCATATATTTTACAATATTACTTTAACACCAGACACTGAGAAAAGAAAAAAAAAAAGAGTAGCAGACTTATCTTTCTTACTTTAAAATGTTTGTACTTTATTACAGGTAAAATAATATTTCACTGTTGGGTCTTTTTTAGAAAAAAAATATTTAAACACATCAACCTGACATTCACAAAACCTGCTACAAACAGAGCAGGATTTAAGCACTGCATAATCTTTCCCAGAGACTTTTTCAAACAAAGATGCTGTGGTTTTATTTGGTTTCTATTTAACTCTCCTGAGAGGTCTCTCTTTAAATCCAGGCATGAAAAATACATTCTCAGTCCAAACACAGAGATTTTAGAAAAGAGAAATGCAGTGAGACAGCATTTCATTTGCAAGTCTTTTACATTTTAACAGTGTCTATGGCTTTCCACTCAGCAAACATTACTGAAACTGCTGGTCCCTACAATAAATTTTCTTTTAAATTGCAATATTTTAAATAGTGTGCATATAGTATATATGCAATATAAACAGCTTTAGCATATCCGTAAATGTGGGCACATAAGATGCATGCATTTGTGTCTGGGCACGGTAAGTATAAGCAAAATATACACAATATATACTGTATTTTTGTATGTGTGTGTAATGTCACTCTGGCTCTAAATATAACATACATCATTTCAAATGATAATGTTGAGAAAATGAAGAGCCAAATCCAGTCAGCAAACATTACTGAACAGATACTTGGGAAAAGTAAGGGAAAAAAGTTAAGAGAAAAAACAGGCTTAGACCTGACTTGTTACACATGAGGAATAGAGACAGATTTTAGTTATCACAAAAACAATTCAAGTTTTTCTAGTGTTTAGTCATATTATTCAGGTTCTAAGAGAGGAAGGGAAATTGAATAGAAATGACTAGGATTTGTTTGCATATTTTGGTGATCTTTTCCATAACAATAAATGTACCCTTTTAAGCCAAGTAATTGTGTCTGGGAGTTCTGTTTTAAATATGCTCTGGGGCATCTCATTGTTCCCACTGAGTGTAAAGTAGATTGTTTCTATGCTTAAGGAACTACAGTGTGTGGGATTAAATAATACACTTAATGAAGAGGCTAAAATGACTGCATTCTTGCTATTTCAAAGGGATTCCAGGAAAGAAAACCACCCAGGATCAGTGAAAACAGTCTTTTACCATCTCATATTTTATTAATACACATTCTGTAGTGCACCCTACTTAAAACTGCACTTAAGGAGTATCTAGCTATGATATTACACCACCACTTCCTCAGTACTGACTTCCTCAGTATAAATCTGAACATCTCATCTTTCAACTTATTTATCCTTCCAATGCACTCAGGACCAGTCCTGGCCAGATGAGTACTTGAGTACAGAGAGGCTGCGTCACATGCTGGTGGTCTGTGAAAGAGAAGCAAATCCATGTCTCTAAATCCTAGACTATTAACCTAATCACTTGAGTAGGCCTAGTGAAATGACGGACTCCTGTCTCAAACTAGATCATGTTTTTGGCATGGCAAACAAAACTCAAACCCTTCCAAAATCCCAGACGTGATGTCTCCCATAGTCCCATGGATGAGCACATACTGCCTTCCACAGCTGTAATCAGGGTGCTGTGCTTAGTCTTCTGCATATTTTGGATAGGGAAATTTGCCACCTTTGTGCCCTTTGCACAACAGAGGCATATGGGACAGCCCCCAGGTCTGAAGTGGGAGGCAGCCTGGAAGACCTGCACCTGGCCAATGCTTCCCCCAAGCACAAGGGAACTGCAGTGAAAACTATTTGACCAGCACTGCACTACCACACAATGTCATGAACATGCTGGTTTGTGGGGGTATAGCAGCACATTAGTTGAATGCTGCAAGCCATTTAGGAGATCCTATTAACCTGCACCAACAGATGAACCAATGCTGAGGTAACAGCCAAGTGATGGCTAAGTTTGGTCTATGAAACCCTAAATGGCCTGGCTCCTGACAACTCCAATTCATTGTCCCGTCTTAGCTTTACAGTCCATTTGCATTTGATATCTCACGTCAAAGGTGAATTAACTGCTATGTCATGCCTATTTCAGACACATTCCCACCTTCTCTTACCATCATCTTCCAATGATCCTCTAACATATTTTCCTATCTTCCTGCATAGTGTTGTCTTAGGAGAACTCCTCTCTTCGTAGTTCATAAAGTACCAACTCTATTTTAAACCAAGGGAATCAGAGTTCCTTCCCTGCCATGCTTGACTCCAGTTGAAGAGAAGGACCTGGATAAGCAGTTGTAACACCTGGGAGAAGGAGGGATTTGCCCTAGGTCATGCATATGCTTCTCAGTAGTGTTTACTCTTGGAAAACCTGAGAGGATAAAAGCCAGCTCTTGAATCTCTTCTTGTAACTTCATGGCATGTAGCACTGTTTGCTCAAGCTTTTTATGACTGGGCATGTGCCACGTGCTTTGCATACCCCCTGTGCATGCCCACATTGGCATTTGCCGTGTTTCACAGATGGATCAGCAGTGGCACACACACACATGCCTGTTTGGAACACAGGTGCTTAATGCTGTCTTTGCTACCAAGATAGCCAGAACCTTTAATTTTTTTTGGAAAGGATAGGGGCAGCTATGAGAAAAGAGAAGCTGCCAAAAAACTCTACTGCTGGTACTGGCACTTCTCTTCCTTGCTAAAGCACACAAGGGCTCAAGCCAAAGCCATTTAGCCTTTCTACCCATCTCTGACTTTTACCCTCTATTGGGTCATATAGACACAGTGTTCAAAAAACAGCTCTAATGATCTCAATTCTAAAGCTTAATGCCTTTTGGAATTTAATCCAAAATGCAGACATCTGATCTTTATGTCCTTCTCAGTATACAGAAGTAAAAGTTTTATTTATGAAATTCCACTTTTAAAGCATTTGTGTGTGAAAAATATTCAAGCTCCCTTCCCAGCATTTACGGATAGTCTCTATAATTTGTCTCTGATGGCCAAAGCTATTGCAATTAGCAAAATCAGACAATAGGATGGAGCCAACAGAAATGAAACATTATCTTCTGCTGCCAATGCTTGCATCATCCTACTGAGCTCATCTTATAAAATACCTAAAAGGTGAGCCAGTTGCTTGGAATCATAAATTGTGCACTTCCCTCCTATGCCAGCTACCAAAGTGCACCGTGGACTTTGCCCTGCCTCTGTTACTGTAGCTCTTACTTACTCTTTTTCTTTTTTTCCTGTTTTCCCAGGGGGCAGCCTTGGAATTCTTGTGCTTCTCTCACTGTAACACATCCTCTGCTCTGTGCATGGTCACCGGTCAATAATCTGTGGCAATGGCAGCAAGAACTTTTGAAAAAAAGTTTTCTGCCACACGTCAGCGTGCTGCAAGGACTGCTCAGACAAGGAGAAAAAAAAGGAAGTTGACTGGGAAGAAAAGGTTCATACACTCCTGCCTCTGTGCTCACATGTGGGACTGACCCTGCAGAATTTTGCATGAAACTTCATGTTCACAGGGACACTATAACTTCATACAAGTCTACCTAGACTTGAAACAAACAAACCCAAACAAAAACCAAACCTCTACTTGAAACTCAGCAGACTGGTGAGTGCATGATGCTATATCTGTTGCTCTCTTGCTTCCATATCACTCTTCCCCATAATACCTATGCCAACGTGTGATGACTGACACAAGAGCTGGCTCAAATGGCTCTATACCAACTGAGAGGCACCTGCTCTAGAGGAATTCATTGCTAGTTCCTTACAGCCAGATGTTAGACTCCTTGTGCTTCCTGATCCAAACAAAGAAATAAAAACATATATGGTCACATGAAGCCACTGAGAGGGTCATTCTTACAATTAGGGGCAGCACTATTTTAATTTGTTTTTTAAGGTTAAAATATCAGAAATTGGGGCAATAGAATATAATTCAGTAATCTCCACTATAAACAAATATATTTGTCCTCTGAAGGAGTTGTGGATGTTGACAGCTTTAACTGTGGGCTTCATGTACCACTCTAACATTAAACTGAGACATTCGGTGAAAGAAAACTCCAGCCTTAATAGTTTCAAAAAGCATCCGTAGCTGCAACACACCATCACACTGACTAAACCTTGTCTGCTCTGACCACCATACTATCTGTCACTCTAAAGCTACTATGGATGTATTGCACCAGCTTATCTGTTCCCTTAAAGCTTGGGGATTTATGGACTGCAAAGTCTATTTGTAAAACCTACAGTAGTTTCAGTGTGAATTTGTTACAATAAATTTTGCTTTCAACACCCTAGGATTTTCCTGCTACTGATTTGTCACATCCTGGACACCTCTGGTGAAATGGAGTCCCATAATATGTGTCCAGAAGTGGGAAGATGACAAATATGCGTTACCTCACTAGCAAGATTCATAATGTCACACAACTCCTCTCTAAAGATTATCACCTGCTCTAGGAAGATGCTGGATTCTCCCAACCATGGACCTTTCCAAGGAAAAGACTCGGTACAACTAGAATAACATCAACTGGCACAGAAGAGAAATAGGCTACTTAGCATACATGATTCTCAGTTCCTGGCACCTGATTTTTTTGTGTTTACTCAGACATGTCATCTTTATTTACAGGTATAGAAGTGTTTTTCTCTGGGTGAGACCACTAATTGCGTCCATTGTTCCTGTTAAACACACTCAAGAATTGTGCATCATTGTATTGACTTCAGGACCTTATGTAACTGATAGGGCTGTTACGTGTTTTAGTATCTTATGGAATAATGACCACATAGAGGAGGACCTGGTGAGGAGGTAAAGCAGAGGGTATTAGGAAGCAGATGCTGTCTAAGGGTGACAGCAAAGCACCAGAGGAAAGAAACAGAAGCCAAGTCTCTGTAGAAGCCTTTCTTCTATGGTTATTACAACAAATGAATATTTGAACTCTTTCATGAATATTTGAACTGAAACTGCTGAAGGTGCTTATGAAGCAGGTACTCCAAATAGAAAATGGGTTTAAACATGGATTCTTTATGCAGAACACCTAATCAACTCTGTCTGCACATGGGGAGAGAGATGATGGGAGCACTGTGGTCAGTAACACACAACCTGCCCTGCCACAGAGATACCATCCACCTCTACAAACTGTAGTTTTGCCTCTGAAAAAAAATGACTCTTGACCTGTATCTGAACAAACTGCTCCCTTGTTTCTCAACTCCTTTCATTCCTTTCAACCTGTATTGCCAAAGCTGCGCCTGCTATTGCAGGGGTTTTCAATAGGAGGTCACACAACCAAATGATAAGCCGCGGGCAGGTAGTAGCAATGGAAAACATTTCTCTCTTCCTGAAGAGATGAATGAGAAATGAATTAATCTGGATGCAGGTCTGGCTGAAAACAGCACTGTTTCAGGTGCATCTGCTTCTGGCTCTGCTTGTGACTGTCCTCCTTTCTTCACCCTGCCCCATCAGCAGGAGATTAAAGCTGCCTTCCACAGCTCTTCTCCCCAGTGCTAACACGGAGGGGTATGAACTGCCTTTTTCCAGGTTAGAGGCAGGAAAAGGGAACAGAGCTGAGCAAGAGAGAAGGATAGCATAATAAAACAAGTAGGGGGGGAGAGAGGTTTCTTTAGCTGGGGTGCCAGCTTTGAACTGTAGCCTTTTAACAAGGCAAACTCCAGGCTGGGTCATCTTCTGTCATTACCTCAGAGCAGGAGCCACACAGGCGTCTGCATGTGTTCATATGTATATTTCACGGCGGCATGGGAAGCCTATAATAATAAAGTTCAAGTACATTCCTGTTTACTCCTGAATACGCTGTTTAAACACATTCATATTTGCAAAGCTGCCGAGCCCCCACCCATGTCTTTTGTTGCCCTGACTCCTGGGCAGACCCTGATGCCTCTGGGCTGGCTTCTCCCCTTGCTGAGCCTGCTGGCTCTCCCCGGCTCCCCTGCCTGCTCCTCCTCCTCCACAGTGGCAGATTTCCACCTTCACTGAGCTGTGGCTGTTCTCTCTTCTTCCCATTTTAAGTCATTTCAGTCACAACTACTGCCACCACAGACAAGTGCACGTTATTATTAATGCATTATTAAATTTTATCTCACATTTAGAGCCTTGTCAGTGGTGCTCACTTATAGACACTGTGGTGATAAGCACTATAGGAATGGCTATAAATAATGAATACTATCCCTCTCATGTCTCTCCCAGTCTCCCAATCCAGTAGGTATTCACTGCAAGGCAAATGCAGATCAACTCCCTTTTATTTTTACTGATTAAAAGCATCACCAGGGTGGGTAGTTGCCACAAGGTAGGCAAAAGACTGCAGCTACTGTGGGAGACAGCCCAAGATACTTGAGCGGCTTCTGTTCCCACCAGGGTACCTTTCTCTAAAAGCAAAGCACTAACTCTAATTTGCCTGCTACGTTCCTGCTCCTTGCAGGGCTCCAGAATTCAAGAGAGAGGGTGGAAAGATAGAGGAAGGGTCCAAATCCTCCTGGTGTTTGCCCTTTGCAACTCAACTGCACAATGCAATTTTTAATTGGGGAATGCATCATCTCCAGCATTTGTCTGCCATCCAATGAAGTTCAGACACCCACTGGTTCAAAATCAGAGCCCAAAAGAGCAGAGCGCCAGTGCCATCTCAACTGCAGCCTGTCCTACCTCATTAATGTCTGTTATTCATTTTTTCTTTCTTCCCTTCCTCTGTAGCTCCTGCAAATTAAGTCTTTGAACACTGTTAACACTCCTGTGCATCTACAGTTCTTGATCACTTAGCCACTGAAAGATATAGAGGAACTTTGCTATTACCTAAGTATCTACAGGAGCTTAGAGAGGAAAATTTGGAAAAGAAAGGGCTTCAGGAGAATAGTGAGAAGTTTTAAAAGAGGTGATGCAAACCCTTTAGTTTCAGCCTCAGAGGTGCCTAACCAAAATCTAAATTAATCCTCTGGAACAAGATACCTCAGTCTCTTCATGGCTTTGTAATGGACAAAAGTTCACCGTGTGGTTCGGGTCTCAAAGGGAATTCTGGAATCAGGATAGATGCCAAAATCAGGCTGCACTCGAAGTATCACTAAAGTTAGGACTGTTTGGAGTTACTGATTAAATTTGGCTCATCAAGCACATTTTCAGCTGGCAGTTCAGATAAGATGCCAGACCTAAAGCTGACATGGGCAGCAAATGGCTTTTTAACTTGCAAAAATATCTGAGAAACCCTATTTTTTGTTCAAATGAATTTAAAATGTCAAAAGCAAAGTCCTTTTCATAAGTAAAAGTGCAGATGAAAAAAAAATAGTTTGGGTCAGTTACAGCATTTTCTTCTGTTAATGTTGCAATGTTTAATTTTTATTTTGACCTGGTTTTCAGTTGTGTATAATTAGCTTATATTTAACAATAAAATGTTCTTTAAGAAAGGAAATGTTGTTCGTTTGTTTTGGTTTTGTTTTGGTTTTTGGTTTTGTTTTTATGCTGAAAATGTCCCAACATTTTCTCAAATGAACAAATATTTTTTTGGGGAAAAAAAAATTTCCAGTAAGAAGAAAGCCCCATTTTAGTACATCCTTGTCTTTTATGTATCAGAAACACAATTCTATGAAGAAATTACCATCTGCTCCATCTCAGATACAAGCCCTGAAAGCCAATCATCTCCCCTGATATTCAGACTAAAGTTACCCCTGGCTTCATCAGGGCAGGACTAGACCTTATCACAGACTCCTTTAGTCTTACCGCATGAATTCTGAAAGAATCCAAAATTACCAGGGAAAAAACTTCTCAGATTTCCTGCGCTTGAGATCTCCTGACTCCACTCCCAGCTAGACTCATGTTTGCCAAACATTTGACCTAGGCTCCCAAGAGTTTTTCACTTAATACCTTTGCTTGAGCTGCTTCAAAACTTGAAGTGGGCTTGCTTAAAGCTCAGGTCCCCCATTGCTGTGCTCTTTTCTGAAAGATAAGCTGAATTTTGTAACATTATCATAATGAATGGATTTATCTCAGCAACCATACCTTGTACCACATGGCTGTTTCGCAACACACAAAGAAAACGTCCCACACTGATAGGTTTAATCACCAGGGTACATTATATCACCACTAAGGGTGTATCCTTCTGTAAAGCTGGGTTTAGATCTAACATGGTTACACAATTTTTGTTCGGCTTAAAGTGGAAGAAAAATGAGTTTCTGCCTGCCTGCAGAAAACTCCTTGGATGCACCCTCAGGAATATATAATGAAAACCACATTGAAATTTGATAATAAACCAAAGCATTCAAGCTTATTTAGCACATGTATTCACCCTGATGTCATTTACATCTTCTGTCATTACTCAGGTAACATATAGATTTATTAATAAATGTTCATATTTGAGGTTGCTTACATTTGTGGGCCCTAATCTTAAACTCTCGGTATCAAGCCTGATTTTCAGGGGCACTAAGCACCCACATTCCCCATGAGTTTCTATTTTGCCAGGGTTTCCCACCAATAGAGAGATCTTTGAGAGTGGAAAAAAAAACTCAAGCAGACAGGGAACAGTTATCACTCAGCACTCCCAAGATCTGATTCTGGGTTACTATCAGCTGCCCTAGAGTTTCTCCAACAACACAAAGTACTAACTCATCAGACGGAAGAAAAACAAATAGTAGCAGCTGGGCTCAGTGAAATAACGCTGTCAAGATCCCTCTCCTAAAGTGGAGAAGGCAATCAGTCCACTCCAATATTTACTTTGTTATCTGCCCATCACAACAAACAATAATTAGATTACTGTGGGTCAGCTTTTTCTAGAGAGGTCACGCAACCATATAAGATGCTGTCTTGACAAGAAAATCCCAACATTTTCCTTTCAGATTAGAAGCATTTTCCACTGCAGCTTTACTGAACGTTTCACCATCTATAATTACAATACAGTCATTACACCACATAGAAACCAGGGCACACAACACAGCACCATAAATTACGAAAATGAAGGCATAAAATATCAACAGTCTTACACACCTAACTCAGTGCATAAAGGAGGAATCGCAAGTTTATTTTTCAACTCAAAAGGTGAATGGCAAACTTCTCAAAGGGTCCAATAACCCTCCCCAGCCACCTCTTGTTTGTCAGAGCTTTCCCTACACCTACACAGTATTTCTCAGGATTAAAGAGGATTAAATAACTCCTTCCATAAAGGTTTTCACCAGCTCACACATGTCAGAAGACCTCAGAAATCATATCATAAGCTGTAAATGGTGATGCTCCCAGTGCTGTACTTTTGGAAGGCAAGCTCGCCTGAGATAAATGTTGCTTGGAATACAAGCTGTTTCTCCTCTTATCAAGGAAAAATTTTGTATCCTGAGGATTCCCCTGTAAATTAGCCAAGCCCCACTGCTACACCCACTGCTTCCCTACAGCAACACAAAGAATATGGTAACACTCATTAGAGCGCTCCACCAGGGAAAAGTCTAATTGCTGGATTTACATTTTGTAGGCAACGTGTATTTATACTAATAATTCTATTTTGTGCTGCTTTACTAGTCAGAGAAGAAAAGAGCATATTGTATTAAGATCCAGCCCCCAAGCACTGAAATAACACTAACAGATCTAGAGAGACGGGCTTTCATATAATTGGCATCTACCCATAGTATGCAGTTGATGATGAAGCATATTTCCAGCAGTTCACAAGAAGGGCATGTGATTCCCTGAGGATTTTCAACCTTTAATATTCGTCTATCTTTGGGAGCATCTACTCATCTCATCATTACAGCAGTCCTAGTCACTTCACTGATTGAAGTGGGACTGGAAAAATCAGCACTTTAACCTTGCCCATTTGGATCTTAAGCATTATTGCTCTCAGTGGTCACCTCCAGGCTCCCACAGATCCTGCGAAAAAAAATGTTCTATCCACTGTTTATTGAGAAAATAACTTTAAGAATGAATAAAAAGCTGCAAAATTAGTCATCCAACCAGAAACAGTACCAGAACCTGAGACACCCAAATATTTCTTTTAAAGAGAGCTATATATTTTTTTGTTCATTTTACAATGTCCTCAATTCTTGGAGGACACAAAAAAAAATAATCCTTCTTCACAGTATTCCAGTGTCTCTGCTTCCAGCTCCACCTGAAGTGAGGAAGTGTTAAGCTGTTGGCAAACCTGACTTCTTTTTTCTTGTAATGAGTTCGCTAAAACATTTTGCAACCTGCAAAAGTGCTCAGATTTGATTCAAGATTTCCACAGGCTCTTATTTTATCTGAATAAATTCAACCAGTCTTAATATTTTCTTTTCTTTTAATACTATAAAAGTGGGAGTTCTAGACCCATCAAACTGATGAAGGATAAGCCAAAACTTAAAGCCAGTATGAAATTTCTAAAGATCAAAGTTGTCAGATGCAGGGGTTTGGCTTAGGACTGTCTTGAGAACTGCTAATAAAAAAGTTAAAAGCAAACAAAGAAAGAAATACTTGTCTTACTCATAATAGCTTCACATAAACTTAAATATACATAAAACGTAATTAAAGGCTTCTTCTAAAAGGAGCTGGAAGCCATAGTGTTATGTCTCCCTTCATACTTTTTTTTATCTGATTGAGCAATCTCAGAAAAGCTACTTTACACATCTTTCTAAGACATGGTTGCTTCACGTTAACTCACGTAGCTATTTTACCAGAGTACTGCACATCCTGCTTCTGGCCTCTTTACCTGGAAACATGTTCCCACAAACACCGTGCTATTAATACTTTTCTATTTGATATTCTCTTCGCCCTCATTTTACATAGCACTGCCAAACATAAAGCATCTATTTGCATGGTTCTCATTGCAAATCAACCCATTACCCTTTCAAACCAATTCAGCTTCTGCGTGGGAGAACTTGGAAATGAAAATAGGCATCGAGCTTCCCATGCACTGCAGTAGTGACACAGCACCGGAAGACGGGCAGTCCAGTCTGTTGCAGTCTGGTTGGATCTTTCATGAGCGGGACATTAGCCTCAACTCCTCTTCCAACTCATCCTGAGCTGGCCAGCCACAAGCCTTCTGAAAGCAGGCTTTCTTTCTGGGGGGGAAAAAAAAAAAAAAAAAAAAAAAAACAGTTGCAGATACGGATGCACAATAGCATGACTTCCAGTCAAATAGGTATGCACACCAGAGGGATTCAGGAAAAAAGGCTACATGAATTGCAGGCAGCATTGGAGAAAAAAGCCACTGCTGAGCGAATGCTGTTTGCTGTCAGGCACTGCATGACCTTTTCACTAGGTACAAGATGAGGAGACTGTGGAGCACATACTGATTAGGTGTATGGCTCCAAAAATACCATTTGGAAAAAGAATACCCTTCATTACAGTGTAATAGGAAACATGCTGGAACATAAGAAAGCCAAGAACATCTCATTTTCTAAAACTCCTTATCTTTCTTTATTTATTCCTATTAAAGCAGTCACTCTGGTGTAGAGAAAAGAAAGGGAGAGCAAAAAAGTTCAATCTTTTTTTCCAACTTCTGCTGGAGCAATGACTGCTAACAGCATCTCCCCTGGTGCTGTGCTCCTGTGCCACATAGTGCACACACGGCTGTCAGAAGCAATGACACACCATAAAACAAGGCCAGCAGACGAAGCAGACACCATGGATATTTTTGCTGATACTGCTTGGGATGGGATGGGGGCAGAAGTTTTATACACTTACTTGATTTTGGGGCAGACAATCCTACACAGACTTAATTATTTCCTTATTTGTAAAATATCTTGTTTCCCAGAGACTCCCCAATTTTAGTTATCTCAGGCACTCTGCATCACTGTTTGGTGTTTCAAAGGAGGAAAATACCAGTGGTTCGTTGTAGGCTGTTGTACACAGTGGGAGAAGACTGGTGACATCATTACTTGACCTCCTGAAGTGTGCATAAGGCCAGCACGCAACCGCTAGCCCCTATCAACCCTTCATCCAACCCTGCCAGTCCCACACACCAAGCCCAAGACAAGGGTTATTTGCAGGGCTGTGGCATGACCTCATTCCTAGGAAGTCCTAGGAAGATAGATACTATTATGCTAGTTTAAATCTTTCATAATTGAGTGTATGATTCCTAACAGTGCTTTATATCCAAGGAGGTCTCCTTCCACAGTCAAGGGCTCACACCATGGTCCCTGGCCAAGACATGATCCCAGACAAAAACCTATGGCTGTAATGTAACCCACCCCCTGACATGTTTTCATGACATGAAGAGTGGTGGTCTTATGCTTTAAGGCAACATTAGGCTGAGAGGTCTGTCCAAGTCCTGGGCTTGCTCTTGATGCCAGGCTTCAGGAATGGGACAGACCTAATGTAGTCAGTGGCTATATGTCTTGAAGAAGTGATTGCTCTTATCCAAGCATGTGCAGTTGCAAATCCTTGGCCTGTTCCCCTGGCTGGCCACTGACTTAATGAGGAAGGCAGACTATTGCTCTCAGCATTAGCTGATACCAGAGGGTCCCTAATGGGGCCAGACACAATTTTTCATATTTCAAAATGTAAGTGAATTATTTTTGTTAACAAGAAGAAATTTCATCAGACTAAAGGAAGTAAAAACACAACTCCTTTTCAAGTTTCCTGACCATCATCTCTTATTCTGTTAAAAATAATTAAGACCGGGTGCTCATCAGCGAAAAAACCTCATTTGAGTTTGTCCATAAGGAGCTCTGAATAGCTAGTCAGTATAAACACTGCATAAAAAATAAAAGTAACAAAGGGAGGGTTTTTTTTCTTCATTTGTTATTTTTGGGGAGAAAAAACAGCCATCTGTGTTCCAAATGTGTTGCTTTTCAATGATCCACAAGCTGTTTCTATAGTTTTAAATTATTTGACTGTGCTCTTCTTTTGAATGGTTGCCTTCACCATATTAAAATACAGTGCCTCATCCTGCTGAGTGCTGTGTTATTTGTCTGGCTGCTCTGCTAGATAAGCATTGTAGAGGTCTGGAAATGATAACCCACACAAGAGGGCAGTTAAGTTTTCACTGCAATAGTGCAGGAAGGAAAAAAAACAAGGAAAAGTTCACATTGCTTTGGTGAAGATTTCACCTGAAGAGCAATTTTATATATTTCTGGTGACAGGGAAATTGTTTTAGTCCCTATCTGCAGCCATCATGAATACAGTTTCTCACTCTTCCTGAGCTAGCTCTAAAATGCCTAGAAATCAGGCATTTAAGTGCTTAAAATGGAAAATAAAATGCATGTATAAAAAAAAATCTTCCTGCATGTATAATAAAAAAAAAAATCTTCCATATACATTGCTTGTACAGAAAGCATCTTATTTTGATTGAGAGCAGATTGTTCACTCCTATCCCCAATTTGAGATTGGACAGATCGCACTGTGTGCCCGTTTTCACAATATAACGATCTTTATGTACACACAGATGTACATACAAAGACATACACATGGCATTTTTGTTAATTTAGCACTTTTAATTGTTTTGATGTTCAGATCTATACTTACTAGTTAGCCCAGCACACATTTATTATTAAGAACATTGTGGATTCAGCAGTTATTTATTAAAGGTAGAGATGCAAATGAAAAAATATTTACATAAATATCTGCAAACACTATGCATCATTCTCTTTGTCTTCAGGAACACAGCCACATGCCAGGTCTTTTGTATATTAAATGACCAAACGCACACTTAAATCAAATAGCTATTCCATTCGGTCTATGCTTTCCACAAGTCGTTAGACATGCTATGTTGAAAGGAGTGACTTCGTGCACACTCAGCTTTTTCAAAGAAACATCTGTGATTTAATGACCAGATCTAAGCCATACAGAAGTCTGAACTCTGGGAAACTTGCAGCCTGACTGCCATCCACCCAGGAAACTCCTGCTATAAAGGAGTCTATAAAGATGCCATTCACACAGTCAGTCACCGGGGCCCTGGTGCATAACAAACCTAAAAAACTTTTACTGAGGTCTGTCCTAGAGAAACTCAAACTGTTCCAAGTATGGGAGTCACCGAGAATGCTGAAAACACAAAGAAGCACTTCCTCTGAGACAGGCATCTCTTAATGAGAGCAAACATTCCCCTCTCTGAAGAAGGCAGCAGGAGACGGATGTGTGCAAGGACCAAGCTCTGTCTATTGTACTTCCATGGTTCCCATTACCGCAGCATTTTAGAGCCTCATAGCTTAAATGCATTTCTCCCCAAGATGCCCCAATGAAGGGCGGAAGTGCTATCATCATTTGGGACAATAATTCTCTCCACAACAGGAAACCCAGCATAAAATCATTGGTGCCCTTCAGGTCAGACTAGGAAAATACAGATGACGCTTCTGCTTTTCAAAGGTCTGCTTTTAAGTTTCTCATTGACACCTCAAATTTACATTGAATATTTGTCAGTGTTTAAGAACATTCAAATTTAATTCCAGAAACATAAGCACAACAGAGATCACGTACAGTTTCTCAAGTATTAAAAGACATGCCAGAAAAGTTTTATTCTTCTCCCCACACCACACCCCCTTCTTCCCACCCAGAATTATTTTCTTTCTTACCCACAGACTGAAAAGGCTCAGATTCACTTAAGTCAGAAGCACTGAAAACATAGAGTTTTACAGAATCTTATCAAAACTATCTAAACAAGCTGAATCTGTAAAACTGGGCTGCAAATCTCATCAAAGCAGGCATACGTCCTTCTGCCCTTTGTGGTACATCAGATATCCCTACAGTATTTTAGCTCAAGAATGGAAATGAGAGAAATTGTGCTTCGTGTCCTGCAGGGACTTGCACACGTGCCTGGCTTAGCACCCTCAGGGGAGCAGGGGTTCTCCAATAGACCCCTCATTTAGGTGCAGTGGCTGGCCCTCTCCGGACATATCTCTTCTCCTAGAGACTATACTGAGACCTCAGCACACAATCCTTTTTTCCCCAGTTGCAGTACCAGCTATCTCCTGTCCCTGGGTTGCTCTCTCGGTTGTGCCAGCTCAGCTTCCTTCAAGGTAACACCGTGAACTGCATCAGGAACTGATTCAGCTGAAATATAACCTAGTCTTTCATCATTTTTCCTTTTATTTTTTGCAAAGTTATCTTTCAACTGAATCAGTGCCCTGAAACATTTCACTGCACAGCCACACAAACGTGCTGGCACAACAGAGTGGAGAGGCACTGGGCAGAGACCGCTAAAACCAGCTTACACAGCACTGCTGTCTAATATTTAACCACGGCCATAAGCTCCTAACTCTGGTCCTCTGAACTGCAACCAAATTAGATACAGGAAGCAAAGCAACCAGTGCAATCTCCTGCATCTCAGTCCAGGGTTTTCATCATCACTCACCAAAACAAGTTGGAAATATTTCACGGGTTTCATGGTTTCTCCACATCCCTCATTCCTTTTATGCAAGTTTGAAATGTTGATAAAAAGTGCCAACAACGACAAAAAAAAACTTGCAGAAAAGTTTGACTATCTCTACCTGAGCTGCTGCCTAAAGCCTGAAAGGTTATCAAAGCAGAGAGATATGTCTCAAAACCAGGTTTAATCAGCTGAAGTCAGTTGCAAAGCTTTCATCAATCTGTGCACAGTCATACAAATATTTATTTCCAAATACATATGAGCAGATACACATTTGCCTTGAGTTACAGAGATGGGAATCCTATCATCTCTGATTTGTAGTAAATAGAAATATGACTCCAGAAGAATGTGTTGTAAACTCAGTAGTCTCCTAAATGCACGTCCCAAGAAGAACTAAGTAATTTCAGGACCAGATTTTCAAGGTTTAAATCCTTCAGAAAAAGGCATGAAGTATAATTTTCATATATAAAATATAAATATAAAAATGAATATAAATATATAATATATATAATATAAATATATATAAAAATATAAATATAAAAATATAAAATACTTTTACTTAACTTTTTCAGTTTTGCAAAAGATTCATCATCACAGTGAGCATTTGTGTTATAATGATAAATACTATTTCCATCATCCTTTTATACACAGTGCCAAATGGTCTTGGCTTTTGGCCTATGGTTTGCACAAGAATTATAAGAGCAAATGAATTTGCCTCAAATACTGTAATAACACCATGGACCCCTTCAAGCTCACCATAAGCCTGGGATAGTGCATCAAAAAATACACACCACTGAGCTGCTATGCAAAAACATAGTTTTCAATTCCCAAGCAGTATATAGCAAATAACAAAGCAAAAATTATCTTTGCAAATGGGACTGATTCTGTGTTTCAGAAAGGCTCGGTCCAGGGCAGGCAACTATTTCTCCTCTGAGCTCTCTGGAAGTCTCTGTAACTGTAGTCTCCCCTGGCTCTCCAGTCCCATTCATCCCTTCTCTACAGAAGGAAGCCTAAAATACTAGAATCATGCTATTTCCCGTGTACAGTCTTATGCATCTCCTATTTTTTTCCTCAGTTAATCTGTACTGCATTTATGGCCCTCGCATGCTACCGGAAAACAGTGAAAAATCAGTATTGGCATCTGTGCTGAAATATGGTACATTGTTGGCAAGGCCATTGAAAAAGACAATGGTTTCTAGCAGGTGACATATTAAGGGCAAGTAATATCATTCCTTCATAGGACTGCATATGGAAGAACTGACAAGGACAGGCTGGTCCTTTGGAGCTGTCTTTCCCTAGAAGTCCTCCACTGAAACGATAGGGAGACACAGAATAAAAATTTCAGTGACTCTCAAGAGCAGACTCAAAACAAGCAGTTTTTCTGCTGGTGAATAAGCAGAAAGAGAGGTTTGCCAGATCACTCTGCTTTGGGCCCCTCTGTGCAGCAATAAATGACAGCATCCACTTCTTTCTCCGAGAGATTTGATGTTGCTGCCAACTTAGGCATCCAAGATCAAAAAAAAAAAATGGTCTCAGGGATACACTTAAGGTCATAAAACCTATTCCCACTCTTCCAGTTCATTGCTAATTCTTCAACAGCCCCTTGGTACCAAATCACAGTTGATCCCTTTCCCACTAAGTCATACTTTTATTGGATGATCTCTGCAGGCAGGAAATCCCTTTTATGAAATCAAAAGGACTTTAATGGTGAAGGATAGTTCAAGAGCTAATAATGCCACCCTGGATCTTCTTTCTCTCTGATCAGGAAAGGAATCTCCAGAGTTCAGTGAATCCCTAAGAAGTTACAGTACTAATTTTACAGCAACAGCTGTACTTAGGTTTTAAAAGCAGGCAGATGTCTTTGTCTTTCAGTAGCCTTCAGTGATAAGACATCACTTGTGTTGCCAAAATTTAAAAAAAAAAAAAAAAAAAAAGAGTAGTTGCTGCAGGAAACCTAAGTGTTATTCATTTTTACTGTCATTTGCAAAAGAAAAAGGAACTTTTCTGTCCCTTAACTGAATGGCAAAGCTCAGCCCTTGATTTCAGTGCTGATGCTCCCTGAACTGGGATTCAGCTGTCTACAATAATAGGAGAGGTAGTTTGAGGGAGAAGGTCCCTGTTTAAACATAAAATTCCTTCAAGAATTAGCAGAAATGACAAGCAAAACATAACGGCAATGAAAGTCCTGTGTTTGTTTCTTTGCTGTAATCTGGGAATGCTCCTTTCATAAGATTTCTGTCTTTGTTAGTTGAAACATTATTCATTTTTTATTGTAATAAATGTTTCAGAAATCAATTTGCTCTCCAGAAGGGACCCTCAATCACCATAAAACCAGATGTGAAGAGTGTTTCCCTAAAATGCAGAGGGTTTATTTCCTTAACCTGCCAAGTTTAACAGGGAAGAATTTGACTGGGATAACAAGATGTTTCTATTCTCTTTAGTTGGGAAGGAGCCACTCCATTTCAGCAAATATCAATGTGTGAAAGCCTAGGGATTCACCATAAAAATGCACAAGTCACACTGGACCTTCAAAAGCCAGCCATGTCTCATGCTGCCTTGCTATCCAAATCTCACCTCCTATCACTCCTCATTCCCTATTACACCTGTTATCACCAGGCAGGTATTTCTTAAGAGAGGGTGGGAGGCAAGAAAGCTTTAACACTCCCCTTGGCTCCATCCACTCACTATAGCACAACTGCCTGGGATTTCTGGACATCTGACTACCTCCACCTCCACCCAGGACCTCTTTCAGACAGCTGCATGTGCCCACCCTTCCCCATAGAAAAAGCCCTTACCTCCTACAGCAGCCACCAGTCGCTACCCTGGGGTAAATGTGTAACACAAGCAAGACCAGCACGGTTTGCACAGTAACAGCCCCACAAAATCAAACGTACTTTTGCTTTAGCATTTCCGTCTCTCAAAAATTAGATGCCAACGTGACTCCCTGAGCTTGGAGCCTGTCAAAGCAGCCTGTCTTAGACACCAGCCCGCACAGACAGCTATTGAACACCAGTTTCTCAGGCCATAGAAAAAGCAATATATACCAGAAACCTGTTAAGCCATTACAGTAAAAGACAGTGATGCGTACAGATGATCCAAAGAATATTTTACTGTTTAACTCATCTTGTCAAAAAACTGCAGTAGGACCTAACTCATAAAATAGAAAATTCATTCCCAGATTCTGTATGCACTCAACATAATTTAAAAAGCCTTGCTACACAAGACATCCATTTCAGCACAGGAGAGCATTTTTTTTCAAAGCAGCTAAGGCAGGGAGTAAAGATGGGGCAGTGGGAACTGTGTGAAAGAACACCAGCCCTGCAAAGAGAAGGCTCTTAGTAGTCTTTCCTGCTTAGGATTGATGGTGACATAGAGTAAATAACAACTACTGCATGTTCAAAGCTTCTGGGTCAAAATCTCAGCCAACATAAATCATCAAAGCTTTTTCTCTGTCCCTCTGATTTTATGAGGGAAGCTCTTTTTTATTCTCTATGAACTGTAGTGATCACATCATGCCAGACGGAGCTGGTCAGAGAACTGCGTGTTACTCAGACTGTGCAACTCCAGCAAAAATGAATTACTAGAGTTTTACTTTGAAAGAAGGCCGGAAGCAAGATTGCCACACAGGTAAAAGAAAAGACACAATGTATTGGAAAGACACATTTAAGGTTTTCATGTCATAGTCTGTTGAAGGATGCACTATATATTATTACTTACACTTTAAAAACTATGCATCTTTATATATAGTGAAAATGAAATTGTGCTGGTTTTGGCTGGGATAAAGTTAATTTTCTTCATAGTAGCTAGTATGGGGCTATGTTTTGGGTTTGCCCTGAAAACACTGTTGATAATACAGGGGTGTTTTAGTTATTGATGATCAGTGCTTACACAGAGTCAAGGCCTTTTCTGCTTCTCACCCCACCCCACCAGTGAGCAGGCTGGGGGTGCACAAGAAGCTGGGAGGGGACACAGCTGGGACAGCTGACCCCAACTGACCAAAGGGATATTCCATGCGATATGACACCATGCTCAGCATATAAAGCTGGGGGAAGAAGAAGGAAAGGGGGGGACGTTGGGAGCGATGGCATTTGTCTTCCCAAGTAACCATTATGCGTGATGGAACCCTGCTGTCCTGGAGATGGCTGAACACCTGCCTGCCCGTGGGAAGTAGCGAATGAATTCCTTGTTTTGTTTTGCTTGCGTGTGCGGCTTTTGCTTTACCTATTAAACTATCTTTATCTCAACCCACAACTTTTCTCACTTTTACCCTTCCAATTCTCTCCCCCTTCCCACCAGGGGATAATGAGTGAGCAGCTGGGTGGTGCTTCATTGCTGGCTGGGGTTAAACCACAACAGAAATGAAGTGTCTTCTCTGTGGAAGGAAAGTTTGCTATCTATCTGAATGAGAGAGAGGCATTTTTTCCCCCCTGAATGTTCTTCTGTGGAAAATGTTAATTAGTTTTGTTTTTCAGTCTACTACAATTGATCACAAAAGCAGGTTTCATCATTTCAAAGTCCATTGCAAACTGACTTCCCATTTTGCAGTTATCTGTGGTCATGACAATTCCTTTAACTAGAGAAAGTTAATTCAAGATTTAGGAGTATAATCTCCAGTTGCAAGGTCCATCAGCCAACAAGAATATTCTTGCTGTTTGTACTGGATGTTCAACATAACAGAGTCTTCAAATTGCCCTCAAGGAACCACAAGAATCACTATTTAAATACACAAGAATAAACAACTTTCACCTTCTTCATTGTTTTTTAAAAATAGGTTTTTTAGCTTCTTCCTCCCCTTCTATCCTTCCACCTATCCTACATTCTCTTTTTTTCTCTCTACTTCAACATTTTTCTTGGCTTTTTCTCTCTCTCCAGTTCCACTTTGGTAACATCATAAATCACACCATCCACACACAGCTTTGACTTCTCTGACCATATATTTGTTGACTATTCCTGTTTCTCTCCTTCCTCATAGGATTGCTCCTCAGATTGTAATATCTTACTCTAAAAGGAGATGAATGTTTTCAAAAAGCCTGTTTCAGCCCCAAGAGTAAAAGCGAAGTAGTGCTGGGAGAGATATTTGTGAAGAACTGTCAGTTCTTCTGAACTGAGAAACTCTAAAACTATGCAGGAAGAAAAAAGCATAGCTGGGGGGAGGGCTACTGTAAATCTGTTAAACCTTAGTGTGGGATGGCAGAATCTGTCCCTAAAGGAAGAGCTTGCATGGATTTATTAATTTTCAATGACGACACCTCAAGATTTGACCATGATTCCCAAGACCTCAATGAAAGTCATGCAACCACATCCCTGGCCATCCAGAATACACACGACTCATAATTCTGGATGCCTCCAATTTGCTTCAGGTGTAGATGGAGCAGTGTGTATTCTGGAGGGACAGGGATGTGGTCACATCTTGAAGTGTCATCATTAAAAAACAAAGCAGCTCTTATCAGTAACACCTTTTACCTAACCATCACCACATTTGTTATTGGCTCCAGCTGGTTCCTGGACCCCTATACAATATATTGTCCGCACCCACAAAGTGAGGTGGGTCCTGCTCTGAGGAGCTCACAACCAGCAGAGAGACAGGAGCAGAGGACAGATGTACTCTGATTGCCATGAGAAGTGAGGTGTTGAGAAATTAAAGGTGGGATTTTCAAAGGAGTCCACACAAACTCCTCCCTTCACGAGCTGCCTTTGAAAATCAAAGACTAAATGCCTTGCTCATAGTTACACAGGAATTATACAGCAAGGCCAGATATTAATTCCAGTTTTTGCAAATTCTTCCTCCCCATGGAAAGGAGTTAAGACTTACGTCTCCAGCAGTCTCCTCAGAAAAACAGCCTTCCCAGTCTGTCTGTTCTACTTTTACTGGATTTTTCCTTACAAAAGCCAAAAGCCACCATGTTTGCCCTTTTCTAGCATTGCAGCCAGCCACCCATATAACAGCTGAAATGTTTCACAATTTTTTTACTTTACGTATTTTTTCAAGATTTCTGCAGATGGTTGTTTTTGTTCTCTATATCAGCAATAAGTATATGCTGAAGAGAGAGCTTTAAAACTGCTTTACCTTCATGTATAGATCTCAGGATAATTTTCTAAATGCTTCTGGGATACTCCCACCCATGCTGCCCAGCCCCAAGTCCCATGAGTTGAGCCCAGTCTGTCTGGGATCTTTTCCCCCGATATTGAAGTAACCTTGCCATCCTGCTTGCTTCACCACTTTCTTTGAAGGCCTATAACAAACATATCATAACAGTGTTATATCTTCTACTTAACCTTTAGAGCTGTTTAAGCTTCTCTGAGATGGAGACTCTCTGATTCTACTTAACCTTTAGAGCTGTTTAAGCTTCTCTGAGATGGAGACTCTCTGATTTATACTCTAATGCCTTCTAGTCTAAACTAACGTAATTCTTTCTAAAATGCCCAAGTTTAAATTATGGAATGCTGTCCAGAATGCTACTGCAAAACCTCTCATTAAGCTTGGCTCAAGCTCACTGAACTCTTTTTCCCGTGTTGCACTCATTAAATTGCCTTCAGTTTTATGTTCATTTTTAAATTCTGTTTGTGATATTTAAACATCTTTATAACTTTAATTTTCCTGACAAATTTGATCAGGAAAAGAAAACCTCTGGGCTTGCCCTGTTCTCTCAAATGCTTTGTCAAGCAAGTTTGCTTGTTCCAAGACACCACTGAAAAAAATTTCAAGGTAAATGAGTAGAGTCACACCTGACTTTTTTTAAAGTCAAATTCTGTGTTCATGGAAGCAACAGTCTTGACAAATGGGAAAGCTAGTGTTCTGGCTTAGGCACACTATTAAAAACACCAGAAAAAGAAAATGGACATTCCCCAGATCAATGTCTCTCCTAGGACCTATCATAGTGTGAGAGGTATGGTCCTCATTAAGGTTATGATGGTAATATGCAGTCCTTTGACTTCTGTACTACAGTTATCACTGCAGACGTTATCGAAATCCATTGGCAATGGACATTTTCACAAGAATGGAGACCAACAGATCAATTTAGAGAAACCACAAGAGTCACCAACCAGTGGTAATAGCTTTCAAACTCTCCACACCCTGAATTCAAAGAGAAGGTCTAGATGTAAAAGGCTAAAAGTCTCATTACACTGCAAATCTATCACCAGGCACTATCCAGTTTCCCATGATAGCTTGTACTCAAACCTCCATTTCATTGCCATTTTAAACCACCTTTTAATCCACTGCAAAAAAGTCTGTGAAGTACCTGTTAAGAGTTGCATCACACAGATGCCTGAAATTTGAGATTAGGTAATTTCAGATAAAGTTAGTCAGAAAGGCATCTGGAACTTTTCACAATTTAAAGAAAGCCCTATTGAAAGGTTCATCTGTGTTACATACTTAAAATTATTGAAAGTGTCCAATTCTATGTCAAATTGAATGAAACACGGGCATATAATCCTGGAGAGGAGGCTGTAAAAAAAGATTCTTGCTCCAGCTATAAACTGATGAGTTAATATCCATGGCCCATTTCTGCAGTGTGCTCCAGGTAAGTAGCCAACCTCTCTGACCTCAATAGGCACAGCAGGCTGCACACAAGGAGTTGATTGCAGAACCAGGGCCCACTGTATGACATCACATCAGAAAAAAAGAAACATCCTGTCAAGCAGAAAGCAGATTTAAAAAAAAAAAAAAATCCTATCAAAAGAGAAGGATATGAAAATTTACTAGACAAAATCATCATGTGTTTTGTCTCCACAGTTTTTGTGGGTTTAGCACAAGTTTTACCTATCAAAAACTTTGATGGAGGAAGAAAATAAAAGAGTTAGACCCATCCCTGTAGAATTAATTAGTTGTGGAGAGTTTCCCCCCTATAAAAAATTCAAATAAATTGGTTCTGTTAGGCCATATACAGACCCCGGATGTAATTAGTGTGATAATCAATATATCAGTAGGAAACAGCTACTTAAGTGCACCCAGTGCAGTTGTAGATTTAGGACAAGTGAAAGGGGCGTACTCAACAACAGCAGGGAAGAGCATAAATGCAAATGAAGCTCATAAAAAAGAATGAGTGGTTCTGGCTGTGCAAGCTGCTCAAAATTCATCTAGGTTTTTTTTAAACAGAGAAAAGAAAAGGCTGCTGTGAACTACCTATATTTGGTTAACAAACGTCAATATGTACTATAGACCTTCATTTCTTTTCCCACTTACTTGAAGACTTGTTAAAAAGTGCTGCTAGCTTTCTTCTTTCCAGTAATGCACAATAAAAAAAAAAAGTTCTAATAAAATGTGCACCTGTCACACTCATATTTTTAGTGTTAAAAATACTCCCTGTTGTGTACGGAGTACCAGCTGTGCCAGCAGCTTCAGTGCATGACTGACAAGCTCAGAGGCATCGATGGCTGAAGGTAGCTTGCCTCAGATTCAGCTCTGATATTCTCTCCTTGCAATGGAACTTCAAAAAATGCAAACTAAACACTGACATGGTGAAAGATTTCTGAAGGAATGATGTCTCAGAGACGCGTTTCTCTTTCCTCTCCTTTGAATATTTAAATATTTCAATACAAAGGAGAGAGTCGGGATTTCTTCTAGAAAAATAGAAACAGGTTTCCAAAAGAACCCTACATAACAGTTGTTTTACTGATTTCCCTCAGGGGAAAGAAAGAAATCAAGAACACCTAATGAATGAAATGGAGGTGCAAGTTTTGTAGAGTTTGGGTCCTGGCTGTTTTTCTTTAGCGAGTGAATCATGGGACACCATTTGGCAACGTATTTTTGAAGTCACAGCAAACTTCACCCTGCCATCCTCTAAACACAAGAATAGTAGGAATATAATGAACTGAAAACAGCATTATGTGTTCTATATTATTCTTTAGGCCATGATACTCCTTTAAGGACAGAGGCATCTGACTCCTGAGACTTTCCCCGCCACTAAAAGCAAGGGGAAGATGGACTTTAGGCATGAGGATGAGATAGTAGAAATAAATATGGCTGTAGTAGAGATTCGTGTTCATTGCCCTACTTGTAACTCATGATCCTCTAAGCTTTGTACAAAGAAAAAAAAGGGGAAAGATACAGCTGAAGCAGGGAATAACTGACTGAGATCAGATTATCTGTTTCTCTGCAGGGAAGCACAAAGGCCCACATTTTACTTAACTCAGTGGCATTATATAGTTTCTACAGACTTGGTCCTTAGTCAGATGTAGAGGAATCTTAAACAAAATACCCATCTCAGTGCTCTGAGACATTCATCTTTCACAGCAGTCACCATCACTAAGACATGGTTTGAAGTGAACCATTTGGTGTCAGAACCCACAGCGAGATTTACAGAAACACCTCCACAGCTTCACAAGTCAGGGTCTACCTTAACAAAACCTTTAAGCATGTGTTTAATTTTTGGTGTGTGGGTAAACTCTACAAATAAAATCAAATTAATACAACTAAGCTGCCAGATTCATCCATACGTTCTGGCATAATGAAATGAGGATCAGAGACTAGCTCAAGCAATCTGCAACCAAAGAGCAGGCTGCAAGATTCACAAGGTACTTGTCAACGCCAAAGTGCCTCAGAAACCCTCTCTTCTGTCAATGCATTATTCATAGCAACATAGAAGGGAAGGTCAGAGATGCAAAGCAGAGCTGCTATTGTTTAGGGCATTCTACCTGTGAATATCCATACTTTCTAAAGTTTAAGAAAGGTCTTCCCTAAGAATGCAGGATTTTTAATACACAGCTTTTTCGAAGAGAATGCATACATTCTTTTAAATATTCTTTACCCTGCAGTTACTGATAAAGCTTTATCACCTCATGTGAAGCTGAATTATGTTTTTGCCTGGAAATATATACATCTACTAGAGAGAAACAGACGGTGTGTATTCATATATTTCAAAACAGAGGATTTAACCTCTGAAAAGAGATATCAAAGTGGCACCGAAGCGTGGACCTGTATTCAACACTTTCACATTTGGTTCACAAATACCCAATTAGGTTTCTATCTGAATCACAGTACCTCAAATTTATAATTAAAGTTACAAGGGCAACAATAACCGTATTATTTTGAACAGTGATAAAAAAAGAAGTTGAGGTCTTATGAGAGAATTTCTTAGCTCTGAGAAGCAATATCAAGCTCTTCTTCAGTGAAGAGTTAAGACAAATACAATATCTCCATAGGTAACAGCAGCGTGTTTTAGCTCAAAATAAAGACAGAAAGGACACACAATATTTAGTGTAAACTCAAAATGGATTTCTGTAAATGATAACTGATTTTGTAAAAAGTAAATTGTTAGGAATCAACCTACATTTCTTATCCTGTTCCAATATTAAGATTGATTCTTTCAAAGCTCAAATATCTTTTGAAAAATACTTTTTTCCCCTTTATTAATTGCAAGTGGCTAATGACCTCTCTTTCTTTGTCTGAGAATGTGAGAGCCTGTAGTAAATTTTAACAACGTTAATTAACACCTCCATATAAAGGAACAAATGTTTATAACTGCTAAGGATGCAGAAACCCTACCAAACTAAACTGAAACTCTTTTGTCCTAATTGGGGATATAATTGGAATGAATCCCCTAGGAATTTTGCTGTTCCTTCTACATAAAACCCTATTACTGGTTGATCCCAGAACAAAGATACTTTCCTGGAGATTCCCATAACCCTAATCCATACAGTTCTGTCCCTAGCGGGTACACAGGTGCTCATAAAAAGTGAAGGTCCCCATCTTTTTAAAGAAGCTTTAATTGATAAGACCTAGACAGACTGCAGACAAATACAGCAACATAGTAGGAAAATGACCCTTTCCCACTTTTCCAGTGGGAAAAAGATAGAGGTTATTTGGCTCAAAGAGTAGTTGTAAGGTTAATTTCAGAAAATGGGATCTGTCTGAAGCATGAAATGATACTCTCTCAGTATTAGCAGCCACATACTGCTATAATTTGGGACCATATTCTACTCACTATGTATTCTCTTAAATAGATCCACTGTACACAAGGATGGTTGCCAGGATTTATTCCCTGATGTTATCTGCCTGTCCTATTTCCAGTAATTCTAGAAACGCAGCCGCCTTCTTCCTCACAGCATTGGGCAAGTCTAACACAGAGCTTAGTTTTACACCACGCTTACATGGGAGCAATCCCATTGAAAGAAACAGATGCACAGCAAGGAGAGGGAAAAGACTGCAACAGGAAAGAGAACAGAATCCAGCCCTCAGAACCAAAACCTTATTTGGCATAAAAATTCAGAGAACCACCAAAATCAAATTCACTTTTTGGCAAAGCAAAACATCTCAGTACTAGTCCAAAAGCCTCCCTGTAAAGTCATGCACTTTTAATGCTTCTCGTACAGAAAGTAATCACCTCTTAGCCCAGTCTAATATTTTATACTGTAGCCATATTTAGTAGGACACTGGAAGAGACAATCATCAAACTAGTTACCACCTGTAGCTCTTGCATTCAATTACTTTCTGTGCACAGAGACAAAACGCATCCCAACTTCAAGCCAGCTTACACTGACTGGGACTCTCCCTCACCAGAAGTCTTAAATCCAGCTGCAGCCCAGTTTATGATGGCGTTGCAGACTCATTTTGGGGACAGAAGAGCAAATCTGAAGGGATGAGGTCTACCAAGCTGTTGGGGCAACAGCACAACTACACTGTGGTTCAGACTGGGTTTTTTTTTAATTGGATTAGGAATATTCAAGTCTCTAAAACACACTGACAGTAGCAACAATTACCAGAAACAGGATGTAAGCGTACCCCGTTAATATTCACAAAACTCCCCTGACCACACACATAGGCAGACAGGAGCAGAGAGACAAAAGGTGTCTTAATTAGTTTATTATTTTACGACTCTCTCAAGCTATGAAACACAATTTGTTTTACAATGCATCATTAAAAATGCACCCTCCAAGGATTTCAAATTGTTTGAATAATATAATTATCAGTGTTAACACTTCCTTTTATTGTTTTGACAGTCTCGATTCTGCTCCCATCTCATTTGAGCATCCTCCAGCCAATAAAGGAACAAGCATTTCTCACCCGCTCTCCTTCCCCAAATTAGGTGCATAATTAATAGAGACACGACAAAGTTTCAGGCACTTTTAAAATACTGAAATTATACCAAGAGATTTTTAAAAATCTTGAATCATAAAGATAAAAAAGGAAAAAGAGCAAAATTATTAGTTCAGGAGAGGCTGTTTCCATTCAGGTCTCTCATGCAGTTTAAATCATACAGGTTCATGTTACAAACCCCATTTTTGACACGAAGCATTTTCGAAATAAGAGAAAATAAGAAATAAGGCAAAGAAATAAGGCACAGAAATAAGGCACAGAAATAAGGCAAAGCAGGACAATCTTAAATTTCTCAGGCAGGCAGTTTACTATCAACTGCTAGAAGAGCTGTATGAAAGAGTACCCCTGTGAATGAGCTCGCTAGGATACCTTGTGCCAAATCCTCAACTGGTATAGCACAGATGCTCCATTAGCACCTTTCTGCTGACATCGGTGAAATCACACAAGCAAAAACCCACAGAGAAGTAACATTTTCTCATCAGTTTAGACTCTCCCCTCCTTGGGCCACTCTTTACCTGCTCTTAGGTTAAGTCACTTGAGGAGTAACTTTGAAACAGAAACCGGCTTTTGTAAATGCAACGTTCCCCTCTATTTTCCTGCTGTATATTTAGTTATTACATATTAAGCATCAACATGTGCACCAGTGAGTGAGAAATGGAACTCTTGTTTGCTCAGTGTCGCAGGCCTCTCTCCTAACTGCACAACCGTCCTTCCCCCATGATCAGTCATATCAGTTCCAGCCATGTTTCCCTTAGTCACAAGGCTATGCCTGAGATCATTCATATCAAGTGCCCTCATGGCATTTTTTCTTTCTTTCTGTATACAGCTTTACTGTACAAGTCCAATCTAAGATGGGCTTCTCAGACCCATGAGTCTTCAAAGCAGTGGGAAAGCACAACTTGCACAGTATACAAAAGAAATGGGAGGTTCAGACAAGTCTTCCACAGTTATACACAAAGAGTTTAAGCTGCCTTTCAGCTCATCATTTTTCAGACTCAGATACAGCACAAAATCCATGCAGTGTAACTACGGTGGGACGGCATGCAAGGTTTCCAAGCTAACCAACCACATAAAAAATATAAGGAGTCAGCCGGGAAATGAGAACTAGCAAATTTACAGTCAAATGAAAGGAGTTTGGGAAGAATTGGGCCCAACGTCTGCAGCAATGCTACATACAGACCCAGCCTCCTAACTCTCAGCTTTGTGCCTGATCCATGAGCATGGTCTTCCTCCCAGTTGCGCTCTACTGCCAGCCTTTCAAATAGTGAGCTCTGAAACAGTTAAATCAAACAGAGATTAGTAACCTAGCACTAAATTATACTTGGAGGACTTATTGAATGGAGGATATTATCAATATCACATCTGTCACAGATGAAAAACTACATATATGGATGAGTACTGTATAATCCAGTCATTGTTTTATAGACCTGAAATTCCCCAGAGAAGAGCACAAAATCCGCGTGATGTCCCTAAGTGTGGAATTTTACATTCAGATGTCCGAGCTGGCTGGATGTGTAAAATCACAGCTAGGCAGCCAGCTCCCGAGGGACCACACCACTGAGGAGGCTCCTCTGCCCTGTTTATTCCAACAAGGATGTGGAGCATCTTGCACTCATAAGATAGGTCACAGCAACACTTGTCTGCAGTGGCACTTCTACGCACTACTGACACGTAGGACAGAAAGCTTCTACCTTGAGGGAAATCAAGTCCTTTCAGAATATCTGAACAACAGACATGTTAGACCCTTGGATCTGGCCATGGCTTTCAGAGCTGATAAAGCTATGTACAAGCTGCTCCCCTTTTCAAGTATAAATTCATGCAGAACCAAGCCCTGAAGTATTTACATACACGGGGGCTCTTGGCACATTAGGTGGCCAGCATTTCCCCCGGGAGCACGCTACGCTGAAAGGCTCCAGCTGGCAACTTGCTAACACTGGTGCTATAATTTGCTTGGTCTGGGGTTCGCTTCCTTGCTTTGAGCCATGAAAAACTGCTTCTGCCTCCTGTCTGCATTTCTCCAAAGCAAAACAAAGGTGTGTAAATAAATAAATAAATAAATAAATAGAGAATTGGCCCTAGGCAGTGTCTTACAATTTTAGGCAAGAAAGAAATACAAGAGCCAGGTTGTATCTTTTACTACTTTAGCCGGTATGCAGGTTATTATGCTGCTGTTTGGCCCTATGTAAATAAGGTTCTCTTTCACGTGCAGAAAGCTAAATAGTCAAGGTGATACTATCCAAAGTCCCTGTCTTAACTATCACAGAGATATGCCATGCAGGCTTCTGGAGGCAAGGGCTTATATGAGTGCTGGAAAATGAGAGATGTCTCCTAATACATACCAAACTAACGTCTCAGAATGGCGTGTTTCTTGATCCTTTCTAATAAGTTCATACAGTCTGGGTTCCCCACTGATTTGCTATACCATAAGTACCTGTCCATCTCCAGCCAAGAGCTAAGCAAGGTCTGATAGGGACTCCTGAGAGCCTGAAATGACCCCACCAAGCAACTGCCTCCTCAGCTCCTGAGCGCCACTCAGATGTAGTCCACGGACACCAGTAATGGAGAAAAGTACAAAGAACTGAAAGCTACAGCCACAACAAAACACTAAAACAACTTTTCTGAAGTCAGATCTTCTGTTTTAGCTGAAATATTTCCGTTTCAAAAAAGATATTCAGAGGTTTGAGGGTAGTTGTGCTTGGGTTTGGGGTTTTTTTTTTTTGGTTGGTTGGTTGGGTTTTTTTAAAATTTCTGATAGTAAACTGAAATTCTCCATAGAAAAAGTTATATTTCATTATCATTGATGTTTTTGATGGAAAAATACATCTACATTCTCCATCCAGCTCTAATATTTCCCATATGACCAGTTTCTTCAGGATGCCCACTGTTTTTTGTTTTGCCCTCATTAAATTTCTATAGCCCAAAACTACCTCTGTGTGAGGCACAGACCACTCTCAAAATAAGCAGATCCACTCAGAAATACTAGCCCAGTACTCATGTTTACCACCATCTACTTGGTCCTCCTGGATACTGCCAGCTAGCTTACTTTTCACAAAGAGCATGGACTCACTCCAATTCATGTTACTATTACTGTGGTCATTTTTATTATTCAACATATAATTTCAGTCTCATTCCTGCCAGCTACAGACTTGATTCCTGGAGACATTTAAGACTGCAGAAAAAGGAAGGAAATTTATCTTTAAAAAGACCTTCAGTCAGACCTTTTTAACTTTCCTATAGTTCAGATGGCGTGTTCTGTTCACACACATGAACAGAATTCCTAAATGCAAACACATTGATAATACAATATGATTTGGCATTTTTTAATGGGGCAAAGAGAGGACACTTCTGTGAAAAATAACTCACAGCACATAACTGATGGGGGAGGGGGTTTATAATTTTTTTAGAGAAAAAGACCTTTGAAAACCATTTAAACCCTTAAATGTGCACATTACTAAATCTAGCTAATCTACTCTAAAATGCAAGCGTGAAATAACTGGTGTATTAAGGTCTGTTTTGTTCAAACAATTTATCATGTCTTAGTATTTATAACAGCCTAACAAATGAAGTCTCTTTTAAAGTAATCTGTTTCTAATTAACAGAAGGAAAAAATTCCTATGCAACTGTAATAATTGCAGCCTAAGTGCAAATTCTGAAGCGCTGCAGAGGACAATGTCAAGGGGTTTGCTATTATTTTTTTTAAAAGCAGCAATAGTTAGAGACCATTCAATTCAAAGGTAAGTCTTACATATTTATCTTTAGCTTACAGGCATGTCTCAGATAGGATTGGGAAGCCATTCTATGAAATATAAATGGAGAAAATCTAACAGAATACAAAAATATGAGTTTGAGATAAAATTTTAGTTAATGAATTCTGGATGGGTTCTTTTTTGCATCTATTGCAAAGGCAAGAAAGAAAGATTTCACAGTACAAAAGTTAATGTGCTCAACGATTTCTCAATATGCTTTTTCAATTCTCTCATTAGAATAACTTGTGACTAGTCAAAAAATACCGGGATAAAAAGGATAGGGGGAATGGATTAACAAAGAAAAGAAGACCAGAGCTGGTTACCTCAGCCCCAGTTATATTACCACACAATTATTACTTCATTGATTCTCCAGTAAAATTCACTTAACTAGTTTTCTGGTTTTTATAGCTAAATAAATTGCTTAATCTATTTCAGAGGAAAAACCTTATGCTGATGAGTTTATGTTAAAGATGTCATAACCCCTTGGGTGTCGCTCACTAACTGCTCATTCACGATTTCTCTCCCTTGAGACCACAGTACAGACATCAAAGGCACAGCTGGATAAACTGTATAGATTGGATCCCGAGCAAGAATTATCATAAACACTATGAAGCCACAAAGAATGTGGAAGGAATGATCATTTAGATCCAGAGAGTTATTAAAATTCTTTCAGTCCATCTGCTTATGGAGGTATGCGACACTAACCATCAACCGCATTATCACTTGAAGTTCAAAAACTGCTTGGGAGAGAGGGATTTTGCAACAGCCATTCCACAACAAGAAGAGGCCGGACTCAGCACTGACTTAGTTCTCATGAAATTTCACAGTCCTAAGTGGGATTTCATGACATGTACAATCACAACACAATCACGGTGACTGAATAAATCTGGTCTTTCAAAGATCTGGCAGATGATGGAAAACTGACCCTTTATTATTCACCCCACCACATTTACCACTGATGGACTACTTATTACTCACCGATTTCATTAGACTCCCTAGGGGATTTCCCAAACCTAGGCCAAAAGAGAAAAACATTTTTTGTGAATATTCGTGCAATATGAGAGATCCACTTTTCCCGGTTTCCAGTCAGCTCTAACAGCAATTCTCTTGAAGCAAAAGCAGAGCAAGCTGTATTAATGAGAATGTTCTTAATGACTTTTACAGGAGTTAATAGCATGTATAGTAAAACAACTTTTCAGTGAGCATCTCTGTTTGTCAGGAATGACACTAAGTTTTTAGGAAAATTACTTATGTCCAGCACAAAATTTTCCTCTTCTATTGAAAAATATGAACGGAAATATTAAAAGTCTGCTATTTTCTATCACTATTAATGTTACATCCTTGCAGCCTGCAGCAAGTTAAATGTTAATTTTTCAAAGCTGTTTAATAAAAGAGTAAAAATCCTTTCAGTTCCATATATAAGGACATTGATTAACCTTGACTAGACTAAAACCAGCTTTCCTTATTCCTGAGTGGTCCCCCTATTTTATTCATTCTAATTATGTAAGCAATACAAGCTGAATTAAGTCTTTTCCAGTGTACAGAAACTATAAAATACTCGTTTTCTTGGATACTAATGTATATTAATGACTAGCCCCTTCTCTCTGCACTCACATCGTGCTCCACACAAAATGAGGCACTGTTAATAAAGTGATTTTCAACCTCTCCTCTGTGGGCCTTTGGGAACTTGCCTGTGGGCTATTTCTAAGTCTTGTGAAAGGTGCCCAGAGAAAGCAAGTTCAAGCTTGTGCTAGAGTAATCCATGTACAGGAAAATACTAAACCTTCTGTGGAAGAAAGTTAGGTACCCACAAATCAAAACCAGTTAGAAAAATATATTTGCTTAAAAGTATTACTCAAAAAAAGGCAGCATAGCACTACATGGAGATTTTTAGATTATCCACTAGGTCATACACGTAGAAGAGAAAAAATGACAAAGACCTGATTATGTCAACTTGGAAAACAATCCAAAGTAATAGATTATCAGGGGAAAAGGGCACTTTCACCTTTTGTAGTACAAAGATGCACAGTCAGGCTGGAATAGTTCCCCCTTTCTCCTCGTACTTAACCACCAAAGTGAAAGGGAAGCAGAAATACTGTGATATCACCAACAGCAAGAATATTGATCTTTGCATGTATTAAACAATAGGTACCAAACACCATAATTGTGTTTAAAGTCTATGCAAATGAAATCTCTACTGTCAAAACAGAAAAGATACTATACCACATAGAAAATAAGCACTTACAAAGCTGTATGCTACTGTTTAGGAAGGCACTTTAAAAAAATATCTCCAGTTCTCTGCTCACTAGAAAAAGACCCATGGGAATGCCATGAGCGGCTGGCTGTCTGCTCCTCTCCAGAGGAGACTGCCAGCTAACTGGCTATGGAAATTACTTTGTTTCTAAGCTCTAAAAGGTCCACGAATATGCTTGGGAACATGCTGAGACAAAATATACAAACGTTCCAAACAGATTAAACATTAATTAATCTCAAGATGGGGACACCCACCTCTCCTAGATAAAGACACCACCCTATTTTGTTGGCCTTAGCCACTAACTTCCAATGTTACTTATCTCACCCAAGTAGGAAGGAACTGTGAGGAAAGGGTGTATCGTTGGATTGCTCAACAGAATTACCACCTCTCCCATTTCCCCTTCAGTCAATGCCTGCACTTTTCCCTTCAAATACTTGGAAAGAGGAATGTCTTGTTTTCAGACCATCGCAGTTTCCAAAGATCATTCCTGGAACCTGAAGAAGTGTGGTCTCATGGTCCTCGAGAGACCTCATAAGGCAAGTCAGTTCTTTATTACTCTCTTCCTCTTTCTCTTGACAAGAGGATAAAATAGAGATATGTGTATTTTATTCATTTATGGTTCTTGGAGAAAAAAACATAGACTTTTCTAGAAAAACAAGAATCTCTTCTAACGGCTAAAAAGGTGTGTGAATTTGAGCCAAATTTAGATCATGGTTTGGAATTCTTTCAAACAATATTTTCAGGTGACTCTACCACTTGCCAAAAGAAATTCTCTGTGATTTGGTTCCTGTTTTCCAAGTTAGAGCTGGTAGCCATCAGTCAAATACATCTGTAGGTTAGAAAACAATTTGTTGAAGGAGCTTGACAAGCATTTTAATATTATTCTTGACATACAGTGGTGGAGGACTGGTAAGACTTTTTACTAACACAGAAATTACTGGGTAACATTTTCAAAAGAGCCTGATTCTTACAAGTTTCCTGTTTGATTTAGGCACTAAAATTCCAGTCTCATTTTTGACTAAGGCTTCTAAATAGCTTAGGGCTTTTCAATTCCCTTTCCGCTACTGATGCTATAATTGACTATTTTTCCTCAATGTGTTAGTATGGCTGTACACTGTCATACTTCTATTGGTTTGGGGAATTTGGGCCAACCATTTCAGAAACTAGAGCCAACAGTTACACTTCCTAAATCCATATGTGACTACCTGAATAAGTGCTTTGCTTTCCAAAAGCCAGAAGCACCAGAACAGCTACCATTCATTTCCAAGGCAGCTGCTGGATGCCCAGTGCTTTGGCATATCACTCCAACTACTCCAAAGCTGTAAACAAAATCTGCAAAACTTGGCCTTTAGGTGATTATCTACAGCACCAAGCTCAACTGGTAAGTGCATTAAATCCATTCTCTCCCTTCCTCTGAGACTGAGGGGGTGGGGGAGAAAAAAAAAAGAGAGTTTAAGATAATTGAAATGCATAAATGATAAAAAAGCTATTTGTGATAAAGAACGCTGTGTGTAAAAGACGTTGATGCTGTAGGGAGCAGCAGTGGGCTGGTCTGCCTGGGGACATCTGTTTGTATTTGCGAGGGTCAGGATGCCAGAGGCTTCCACGCTGTAATGAGAAGGAAGTTAATATCACACAAGCATGCAAGCTGCCTGCCACGTGCCAATACAAGCAGAAACCCCCCTTTACTTCTGTCTCCCCTCCTCACCCCCAATGCTTGTTTCCCATCTGACATCCTCTTTTTCCCAGCCTGCAGCCACAGCAGTTTTGTTTCCTCCAGTGATAATCTCCATTCATCTCAAGCCATCTTTGCTGAACAATAGATCCCAAGCTACTGGAGGCAGAGCAGAAAGGCCAGAGTAGTCAGGAAAGTAGCTCTTGAAATTGGGGGCATATGAAGCACAATTTGCTGCAATGCTAATAGAGAAAACGTATACACTGACCCATTTCTACCATGTTGCCTAGAGGGTATTGCTGAAAACAGCTAGGTAGCATACTGGTGGAAACTGCAGTTAACCAAGCGTATTTTGTTGCTTATTTATTCTCAGCTACGTAGGCACTCTACCCAATGATGTATTTGTTAGACGTCCCTCCTTCCACCACACAGTTTCATCTCACCTTTAAACTGGCCTTCAATCCCACAGGAAAAAGAGTCAAGAGGCAAAACCACCTTGATTTCAGCAGGGCTCCCAGAGAGGCAGGAATTCAACCAAAAACCTCTGAAAGGCAAGACTAAAGGGAGCTAAGCTCTTTACAATATGTTTTTCTTGCTGTTCTGTAGCATTTGTCTGACAAGCATGAGCAGGCGGACCAGGAGCTTGCCTGTCCTCTGAAGCCAGGTGATTTACACACCAAGCTCCAGGACAAAGCAGACACACCTGAACCCAAGGCCAGCAGCCTTCTAGCCAGAGCTCAGGGATCCTTCTCAATTTCAGCTCCCTTAACATGTTGGGAGCCCCAAGCCATGGCAGCTGGACTGCCCTGGGGATCCCAGCTAGCCTATCTAAGGCTCACCTGATATAAAAACAGAAATTAGCCATATATACTTATATCAAGCCTGGCACCACAGAGTCCTTCTCTAAAGCCAACAATTTGTACCCTGAGGTAGTAATAGCACCATATTTGCACTACTTCCTCGGTATTGGAGATTCCTATTGTATTACAAGATGTGTGTTTTGACAACCACACATTATATTGGACTGTCAGATGGTCTCTCAGATTTCCCTTAGTGACTTTGCTTCAAACCTGCTATGCACTAGGTCCCTGATCCAGCAAGAACAGCCCCATTACTTCCAGTGGGAATATCTATAAACCTTAAATGAAAGAGGCATTTTTCTAAGTTGGACCTTAAACCGCCAGCCTACGAAGCTACTTAATGCATGCTACTTCTAGCTATCAACAGCATCATTAATTTCTCTCTTTCCCAAAGCAGTTTTCTGACAGTGGATATCCTTCTATTCATATAAAGGCTTTGATTTCCACTTTTCCAAAAGTAACTGGAAAGAAATTGTCACACTGTATATTATATTTCCAGTTTACAACTTACATGGTACATTTCAATCAAGCTTTGTATTAGGTTTTGGCATTCAGACACCGTATATACCCCTGCAGGTGTATGTCAACCCATTTTCCTTCAGTCTGTATTATACGTTCAAATGATCTTTATATTATTGATGATGCTTCTTTAAATCAATGGATTACTCAAAATAATCCATCTTCTTATTTTTCTGACAACCTGAGTGTTATTCTGAATCTTCATACTTTTAATGTTTGCCTCTAGTTGTTGCTTTTCTTGTTTGTTTTTTTTTTTTTATAACGCAGACCTAGCTTTTTTTTTTTAAGGGGAAATATAAGAACTAAACCTAGTTACTGTTGCCTGAAGAACATCAGTAACAATATTTAGTCTACAAGAATGTTTCCATGTGAGACACAAATTTTGGAGGGCCTGGCTCTTTCTAAATTGAAAAGGCTAAATGATATTGATTTAGTCCTTTTCTGCACGAATTGCAGTTTCCCACATGTACTTATTTTGGGCTTTTTGGTAATAACATTTGCCTCTTTCCCAAAGTAATAATTTTGTCTAATATAATTTTGAAGATACCTCTGACTGAAGTTTCTGGCTGTAATACATTTTTATAAAGCTCACTGTTTGTTATCAGCTCTAGAATCTATTGAGGTTGTGGCCCATTATATTCTTTCTATGATTCTTATGCATATTTTTATGATGACCTCATGGGATTACAGCAATTGATTATTTATGAAACTCCTAGCCGCTTCCCTCTAGCAACTGCAGATTCTGCAGTCTCAAGCATCAGAAAGTTTACTGGAGGTAGACTCTCCCAGCTCTTGTGCTTACAACCCTTTTTTTGACTCACAGTGAAGAAAATTATCTTATCCTTAAGGCTTTGTGTAGGCTTGCTATTTCACACCAAAGAGCAAAAAGAGTTCCTTAATTTATACCTCCTGAGGTGAGCTACAACCATTCAAATACTAAGGACTGTTGACTGCCTCTCTAATACCAGCTGTATCATTTTGTTTTAGAATTAGGATTCCTTCTTTGTTTACCTGTTATTTATCTCTGTTGAAGGGCAGACAGCCTGTCACTTATACTCAAACTATGAACTGTATTGGTTTAATTTGATGATACAAATCTAGCACACAGGCATCAGACTTTGCTTCCTTCCCCAAATCCCAACCTCTGGGTGAGGAAACCAGTTTTCTACACATAAGCAATAGCCAAACAACAATCACTTAGAAACTTTACAAGGCTTGTATTTAAAAATCCAGCTTCTAAACTCTGAAAATGAATCATACATATTAATCAAAGCCTATATCAGAAATAACATTTTCCTTAAAGGAAAAGACCCTATTAAAATATCAGCGTTTTAAAACCAAACACCAACTGCATTTACATTTCAAACAATATTACAAGCAATAAAAGGTTCTGCATCGCTAGCACCTATACATGAACTCTTATTTTTTTGTGGTATTTCAATACCACCTAGAATACAAGGTGAGGGACAATTCCCAGTGTCATGGTCACTATGCACACATAACTCCCTATCAGTCAAGCAGGATGTATGCACGGACTTGCTGGGCACCATGTAGAGCCATTTGGCTATGGTGGTGGCTTGACAGCCATATATGAAGCTAGATGACTCCATGTGCATAAAGACTGTAAACCACCATCAGAGTACTTTGGGACCAGACACAAATGTTCTCCAGCTGGATCCAGCCCCTGGAGCATCAGCTGGACATCCCTGACCTGAATAAGGTTGTCCATCTGTAACCAGAATGAACTCTCTCTGTGCCTACCCACGAAACATCTCCCAGTAAGAGTTTCCACATATGTCCTTGATACTCTTTACCGGTTGAACCCATTGTCTAAAACACACACCCGAGCCAGCCCATGGCATTCTTATAATTCACAGCTCCTTGTTATCCTATAGATATTGTCGGAACTAGAAAGTTTTCCGGGTTGAGACCATCTTTAGATGACACTCCTTCCTTTGCCTTGCATTTATACATATAGCAAAACAGGGCTCCATTCCCAGGTGTGAAGCTATGTGCTGCATCATTATAAATGATAATAATTGAGAACATCCTAGGGCTACAAAAAGCAGATACACCAAGCTGTGGGATGATCACCCCCTGTGCTCATCTCTCTCTGCAAGATGGCTCATTTCCAAGCAGCCTGCCCCTCGTGCCAGTTCAAGCAACAGGCACCATCTCTGTGCGAGTGGATTTGCAGCCCTTGGTATGCTCGAGCAACCCTTTGAGTGCTTCAGAGCCCTCAGTGGCTTGCAAAATCACAGGCGGGTGATGGGCAAACGCCACCCCGGAGCTGACACCTGTGCAGTGGAGGCTTGCGAAATGCCTGACACCTAGGGGGGCTGTGACTTGCTTTCCTTTCAACTCCTCAATCAACCTGACAGGAGCTCGCTTTGAGTTTTCAGTTTTGGCAGTGCCAATAAATTGCCCTTGCACTGTGAGATTTCAGGCTCCATTCCCGCTCATTCTCGACTGCTGCCTTTGTGGCACTGCTCCACACCGGGGCAATTACTGAGCCTGTGTGGGACGCATTAAATTCCTCATCAAGGAGTGTGCAGTAATATCGCTGCTGCTGCAGCCACCTCTGCATCTTCTCCATAACAGAAGATGCTCTGGGCCCTCGAGCTCATTTCGTTCCTACCTTTTAATTAGTTCAGACATTTTCCAGGGGTGATTTCCATATTGTTTTAGGGACATCTTTCTAGCCAGTTCATCTTGCCTTCTGTTAGAGAAAGAGCAGACCCAAGAAAAGTGTCAGAAATGTGACAGTATTTGCAGACCTCTCTTTACCAGTACTTCTCCCTCTCCTCCCAGTATTTTCACTGGATATTAATGAGCCAGAGTATGAATTCACCTGAGTGAATGGTATTATACAGTAGACATGCAACGTATGTTTTAACCTACAGTAAAACGTGTTTTATCAGTTGAGGCCAACGGGACTTGAATTCTAGGGTGTCAGGGAAATACAGTTTCTCCTGAATTAAAGGGACTGATCCACCCTCTTCCAAGCAGGGAAGGGGACAAAAGCTGCCTTTGCTAAATGATTAAATCTGAGTTTTCTGAAGCTTCTATTTACTGTTGCACCTTGTCTGGGTTACCTCTACCTTGAGTCTCAGTCATGATTATTTTGCATTAATATACTGGTCAGCAGTGGCATACTTTATGCTGTGGCCGCAGGGTATTTGTTTTAAATAGTAATAGTGCGCTTCGTTGAATTTTCACTTCTTTAATTTCCTCTCTTTTCTTCCCTGAGAATAACCAGATTTAGCTGTCACTGCCAGTTCCTACCAGCAACTCAGGTGCTCTCATCAGCTCTGCCTGTCTGCCCAGAAACCCACAAATTGCCACGGGCAGCCTCCAACAGCCACCTCAGACCGTGCTTTTCTCTACAGTCAATGTGCATGGCCCTCAGGATTTGTTTTCTTCTGAATTCACTTCAGCAAAGAGATATATCTTTTGCTGTCATAATGAGACATGCTGGTGCATCAGCATTTCTGGGTTAATGTGAGAGGAAAAAAAAAAAAAAAGAATAAAGAACAGTGACATTTAAAACACCGGCAGGAAAAGCATATACCAGTCTCATCATTTGCTTAACTGTTATTTGCTTGATGGGATGGATCTATTGCCTTCCCTACCAGAGGGAAAGTGTAATTTGATCATTTCTTCTTTCTTCTTTTTTTTTTTTTTGACCCTTCATTGAGCTTTTCCTCACATTCATTTCCTAATGCTCCTAATTTAAAGTCATTGTCCCATAGCAGGCTGTCTGCCTACCTATTAATAACAAACCTCACCTTCTAATAATACAGTGGGCAGTGTGTGAGAAAAGGTTTCAGCATTTCAGCCCAGGGTGAGGAAGCAGTTATGCATTACAAAAAAACAAAACAAAAACAAGAAACTGAAAGCTTAGCAGAATCAGAGCTCTATGTATGTACAGAAAAATAAGTGCATGGCCTTATCCCTACCTGTAATAAGTGACCTTAACTTCATACAGATCTAAAGAACCATGCTCTCCCTACAGCAGACGAAGATCTGTCCCAAACATGATATTTACACTGAGTCTCATCTTGTGAGACAATAACGTGCAATGATCATCCAGAAAGGAGGTTCACAAAAATATGTAAGAGATCTTGGAACAGTGAATGAATTGCTTTGCTCTGCGTTTTGAAACCCTACAGCCTCAAATTGTTATGATAATCTCCTTCCATCCTTTATTAAACAACATCAGGCTTTCAGGACACAAGGTTTCCCCACACCACTTGAATCTTTCTAAAAAGAAGTACACAACTTCAAGTGCAATACATCATCTGAAGAGAGGGGAATGTTCATTCATCCTTTCTCCCTTTCACCACATGAAAATGCAGGAAAGACAGGGAGCATCAACCCAAGCAGTTCCAGGTTCATCAGGTTTGTGTGGATTTTTAAAACTCTCTTTCTGCCTTCCCCAAAAAGATTTGTTTTCCCCTCACCATCTGTGCAATCCTGGCAGCAAGATTTCCTTAGCTCTTTCTGCAGCAGCTATCCCCTCCCAGAGCATTAATTTTACACTTGCACTGAGAGGAGGAGACACAGTGCTTCTCCCATTGCTCAGTCGCTTTGTTCACATAGATTCTGCTCCGAGTCAAAAGTTTCCCTTATGAGAAATCAGCTGAGCACTCATTGTCTGAGCCTTTCTCTCCATTTCAAGGCAGAGCACTTATTTTTAATTTGTTTAGATGTGATCAAACGAAGTCTTGAAATTACATGCCAGAATTTGCCTGCTTGCTTATTTTGCTGAACCATACCACTTGCAACCTTTTTTCACCCCCTTTATTATTTAATATTCTATTAGATAAACTTTCTCTTGAGGAAGTACTATAAACATCACTTTGCTGACACAGATCAACAAGAGCCACCAGAGATAGCTATGTTCTGGGAAAGAAAAAAGGGCTCATCTGTTTTTAAACATTCGCCCCCACATTCACCCTCCTCCGGCTCTCCAGCTCTGGAGTTCCCAGCCGGGATCCTGGGTGGACCTGTCTGCCTGCAGGCAAGGAGTGTAGCTCTGCCACGCGTGGCTCCAGGCACGTAGCACAGAGTGCAGCGCTGGAGCATGCAGGAAAAGCAAGGAAGTTTTCAAAGTGCCACTGGTCTGATTTCAAGATATTTAAAGTTAAACCCATAGGTATTCACAATAATAGGCACACAGTTGCTTTTCCAGGATAGCACCCATCTGCCAAATTACGTCTAAACTGCACAATTCTAATTTTGTTTGTTCAATATTTCCCCATCATTACACAGACTTGAAAAAAAATACTGTGGGGAAAAATATTTTCATTCTAAAATGGATATATTTACAGGCATTAAGGAAGCATGAAAAGGACACTGTAGGACTACTGAAGTCAGTAAGAGTCTTTCTGTTGACGTCAATGAGGTTTTGGATCAGATTCTAGTTTATTGGATAGATTATTTGTTGACAAGTCTTCATTCATCTTTAGCAGGAACAGACCATGACACAAATAAGAATCTGGGCAGAGAAAATGTATTTTTATAAAAACATTAGGCCAAATGTTCAGACTGAATAAATTGGATCAAGCAGGGTGAAATGTGACACTTCCGCGGACAGAGACATATGGCTTTTCATATAGGAAGGACTGAAGAAAGGCCCACATGAAAAGATGTGATTTTAGCATTTCCTGTGACATTTACAGCACATAAAGTTAAAGTATGGGAGAAAAAATAAAGGATGCCATCAACACCAGTGTGGAGTGACTCACCCATAGTTCTCACTGCGGTCAATGGTTTGACGGAACTTCTTGTTTTGCTATGTGACTGCCAGTCCCAAGCAGTGGTACGTGCACAGCCACACGAAGCAGAGCAATCAACAGGTTAACCTGCAGCAAGGTGGCTTTCAAAGACTGAAGACAATTGTATGCCCCTGTCTAGAAGGTTACAGCAATCTCATTCTCTAGGAGTAACATTTTACTCCTGGCTCAGCTGTCTGATTTTTTCAGTGGAATGACACCTCCAGTCACTGCAGACACTCAGATGTAAACAAGATGATAAAAGGACAGCAGAATCCGATTCCTTGACAGCTCTGGAATAGTGTGTCATGTAATGTAACCTATCTCGGTGCAATGTATATAGGGACGTGCGTGTAATAGTGTTATATCTCTATGAAAGTATGTAGGTGCACGTAAACATAACTTTTTGAGATCTCAGGGCTGTAAATGGGAAATGGTTGCTTTGAAGTGAATGGAGTAACCCAAGTGCTAAATCTGTAGTTACTAGCAGCAAGCAGGTCACCTTATTATCAGTCAGAACTCCTTCACTTTTATTACTAGTATTTGGTTAAGGCAAGAGATTTCTGAGTCAAAAATGTGTAAAATAAGAGTTACATATACAAAGCATCCTGCTTTTCTTTTCTTCAAAGAACTCAATGGGTAGCAACATCATCAAAGAGTAAGTCCCTTTTTTACAGAAACTCCACACATGTATGAGGCTCAATTTTCTACTTGGAGCTGCAGGTTGTTTCCCTTCCTTCTCCCCATGGGACAGAGGCAAGCTCAATCTTTGAATCCTTGCACATTTCTTCCCACTCATGAAAGATCAGAAGACTTTTCTGGAAATTAAGAAGAGAGGAATAGGGCACATGGGTCAAACTCTGTCTTTCTCAACAAGTCTTGTTACCAATGGAAATTTGCTGGGAATGCAGTTTACTGCTCATAGAATTGCTACGAACACCAGAAAGTAATGAGACCCTTGCTCCAGACCATTCTCACTAACTTCCTGGCATGTGTCTTCCACTTAAATAGTTTTAGTTTTAGCTCAGCTGTCTGCTTGAGGACATTTAAAGAATGGTTAGAGTACACATCAGGCTTCTTTTTTAAATAGAGGCATTAGGCAACTCTTTTTTTTTTTTTTTTTTTAAACAAGAAGAAATAATTCATGCCATTCTTAGAAAAGGAAGTGATAAATTCCAATGTACACAGTAAACTTAAAAGTAAATCCAAGCAGAAGATAGGTATGACTTTTAAAATCAAACCCCAACAAGCAAGCTACTATGTGGGTTACTAAAGCCCAACATGCAATTTACTAGGTAGGACTTCTCAGCTGATGGCTAGACTTTCATCAGACTCTTCCCACTTGAAAATCAAGACAATGAATTGTATCAGAGTTCATCTTCTCCAGGGAATATACACCAATAACTTACTGGGGTTAGTGCCAATGAGCCTATGTATTTAGCCTTTATCCACGCTACTTCAAACTAAAATGAGTGACTAAAGATAGAGCAAATCAAAACCAGCTACCCTGTGTTATTTACAGAATTAGCTGCCATCCTCCTGTAATAATCAACTGTGTTTCCAGTAGCTGCAAGTTCACAGGGACTGTTTCTCATTTCCCACTCAATTCTAGTCTTTACAGGAACAACAGAGTCAGCTGAGCCTAAACACTGGCTGATGAAATCAAAGCATGCGGCTTGCAGGATATCAGCCATATCTGTACATGATCTGTGGGAAGTTAAAAAATGACCCAGCCACGTATGCTTTGGTGTGTCAGCACCTATGCAAATTAAAATCTGCACAATTAGCACAGCTGAAGCCTTTCCACATCACAGCTGTTCACACCTGGGCAGTATCTCCTCCCAGGCTGGTTTCAAGTACTCTCAAAGTTAGGCTGCAAACAGGACAGCGCCAGAAGCACTTGAATTGACTAGCCAATGGCCACAGCAGTGTATCCCTAGTTAGGTGAAAAGGAAGATCACCTCCAGCAACTCCCCATGCCTTGACATAGAAAGGGCAGACCTACACTTATCCTGCTCACCTGGCACATGGCAATCCTTTTCATGTCCTCTCTTCAATCACTGCTCACTACAAAACAAGATTCACCTGGAAGGGAAGAGCTCATCTGCTATAATTTAGACATCTGAAAGGCAGTTGCCTCTGTAAGAGATGAGAGTCTATTTCTATAGTGATTCATCTCATCCTGAAATAAGTTTAAGGCTTTGATATCTTGCACACTCATTCCTCGCCCATCTACCCACTCAGATCTATACCCGTGTGTGCTCAGAGCATGCAAAGGCTCCTGCCAGGTACGTGTGCTTGCCATCCATTAGGTGGAACCAAGAAAGGGCTGGTGCTTGCCCAGGTCCTACCCCAGTGTGGTTAAAGGTGTGGCTGAGGTGCCTCAGGACTTGGGAAATGCTTCCACATGAGACAGTATAGGCAGAGCCTAAGACAGAAGGAATAAGACATCGTCTAGTGATGCCTTCATCTTGCCAGTTAGGTGAGTAAATGTGTATCAGCATACAGAAAAAAACAACACTACATTACCTTTGCAGTGATTCCCCAGAAAAAATTGCAAAGGGGGAGCACAGTTGATATTTTTGTTCTTTTCCCTCTAGGAATTTCCTTATCATGAATCAGGAGCAGTGGGAGCCAATCCAATGGTGTTTTTTCTTATAATTAACATTTCACAATATGCCCCAGCATGAATTCATCTTGTTCAGTGCTAACTATAACACACTTCATATTAGCTAGAATATGGGCAGCAATGACATCAGTTTTCTTTGCTGATAATTTTTCCTAACACAAGAGGACATTGGTCCAGACAGAGTATTTCAGTGTGACACTGGCAGCACTAATATTGTGTATTTTATGAATAATACATCTATAAAGAACAGCTTAGTGTGTTTGGGTTGCCTTTTTTTCCATATAGCACTTGGGCACGTGAGTCAGGCACATATGCCTTCTGTGATTCAAAGAAGAAAAATCCTCATTAAGTTATATGTATAATGGCTTCACACGGTATGTGAGTAATAGACATGAAACCTGTTCAGATATGCTGGTGCAATGATTTTTTTTTTTCTCCTACAGCATGCTTTGCCCCGCCTCACAATGATTTATTCAAAATATCCATTAATTCAGAGGAAAGAGTCGCAAATGCAATGAAAACTAAAAAGCCTAAAATCCCACTGGTGCTAATAAAGCCAAAGCACAAGGAAGCAAACCCTGCATTATCTATATGGCCAACCACAATCAGAGAGCTAAAAAAGTTAAAGTAACAAGGGCTTGATCAAAATGCTATAGGTTCCTCTTCACAAGCACCCAACTGGATGTCTGCTCAGCTTCACAGCTAAACAAGGACTGGACAGCAGCAGAATCTCAGATGCTCATTTCGTGTATCAGTTCACGCTCAAGTTAATTCGCTTTAGCTCAAACCTCTACAAAGAGCACACCATGCTACACAAAAGACAGGAGGATTCCAGCAAAGCCTTTGACTCTTACTTCTTGCAGATGAAAGCATGGGGTGGAGGTAGGAGAGAGAACCTGTCCTGCACTGTATTAATGTTTTTCATTTTGTGAAAGGTGTGACATAATTGCTCAACAAGCACAATACAGAGTAACACAGGACGCTAAAAGCAAGATTCTCATCCGGCAGCCTGAAAACAGTAGAACAATCAGGGTCCGACTTCATGAACAGCAGCTCACCAGCAAAACACAGCAGGAAAAGCCTGAATTTGCAAGTCAGGGCAGCAGATTTGGATGCTTTCTATTCCTAAGCAGTATCCAAACATAAAGACAATAGCATAGATAAGTGCACATAATCAGAGCAACAGTAAGCTTTATTTTCTTCCAAGAGTAACTCCAAGTGCTGCGCAAGGCAAAGTGATATTTTGTGTTTGGGCTACATGTTTTAATGCATGGGTACTGAACCACAAAATAACCTGATTTAATGGGAAATTAAATCAATACAAGCTTTTGCATTTAAACTTTTAAGTTTACTATTACCTGCAGATCCATTATTTACTTGGACTTTGCAAGACACAGTGTGAGCAGCTGTAGTAACCCTTCAAAATGATGACACCAAAGCATTTAGTTTTTAAGAGGCTGAAAAACAGTGAAAGAAATAAACAGGAACCTTCTTCCCAGATGGAATTAAATGCTTGACTCCTTGTTTCATCATATAAAATGGATTGTGCTAAAAGAAGGAATGAAGAACGACTACCCTTTCCTATGCTGGCACCACAATACTTAAAAACAACACAATTTTCTGGGTGCTTATTCCCACTCCACAGCCTGATATGTGTTTTGGAACCACTGATCTTCCCCACATAAAATAAAATCAAATCAACCAAAATAAAATAAAACTCTCCCTAAGCCATAGCGTTGGCACTACTTATTTACAAGCACTTCTGCATTCAGTGGAGTCTTCAATGAAGACATGGATCTATATATACTCCACAGTGCCTAAGTGTGTTTTGTTCTTCTGTTTTCATAAGACAATTTAGTTTCATCCAGTCTGTTTGCTAAGTACACCACACAGCAGGCATTCCCTAGATTCACCCAACACAAACTTTCCACATACAATTAAATGTAAGCCAACTATGCCTTCACAGCTATGACAAGGTTCTCCTAAAATCCATGCATTTAAAAAAACCTGTTTTGTGATCAGTATCTAAACTTTGTGACCCAGTTACTACCCAAAGCAACCACACACAAAACACAGACCTATCACGTGGGGGAACAATCCTTCTCCTTGCTTGAAGGAGCAGAGTTCAGAGTTACAAACTGTCCTTTCCACTTGAAAATCTCAGTCTACAGGAGCTGAATGACTTTTCAGATGTGAAACAAAACTCATTTAGGAAACGGGTAGATTTCCAGAGGAACTGTCAGGAGGTGACAAGAACGTGTGTCACACAGACAGAAGCGCAACCTTTGCACTGCAGAGAGGAAAACTCTCCGAATCCCACCGAGGAGCTACTATATTCATCAGATCTTACCAGTCAACTGTAAAACAGACCAATTGTTACCAATTTAATTACAATCCTTGTTGCTAATAGCACCATTTTCAGCTGAAAATTATTTTGCAATTATTTTATCACCAGGAAGCACTGCATGCAAGCCCCCTCGTTTTGCTAATGAGAAGGCACTGAGTAACTCCATATATGACAATGACAGAATTTGTTTCTTTTGTAAATGAGAAGATTTCTACCTCCCAGGTGATTCGTCTTTCCAAACAAAGAATCTGACACACATTCAGTTGCAAGGGGGTTATATATATTACTATTAATGTTATGAAAATAACTGTGCATCAGAGCCTGATAAGTTTAGCTGAAAATAGTCAATAAATTATTTAGTTCACAAAATGTCATTATGTGTGGGGTTTACTTAATTGAATAGAATAATTTATGGTAAAACCTAGAAAAAAGATCAATGCAGATGGCTTGTGAGAATGATTGAGTTTCAGTGAAGGCTATTTGATTTTTATCCCTCATTATAATAATGTTAAAGGGAAAGCATCAACTTTGGTAAAAATCAATATTTGATGAGTGCCTAGGCCATGAATTTTAACTAGAGGTAGAACTGAGGTAGGAATAGGTGTAAATAATTAATAACTTCCATACCCTGAACAAATAACTGTTTTGTTTTGGAACAAATGCCTATTATCCAGAGATCCTTCTGTTCTCATAAAAGATAATTTAGTAATGAGTGTTTGGGTTTTAAAATTATTTTTTTAAATTGACAAATCATCCTTAAAGGACTCTTGCAATATATTTAACAAAAGGTTTTTACAGGCAACAGAAGGCTAAAAAATACAAACATCCTAATTTTCTGAGCGAAGTAACACATTTCTCGTTTTTCTGTTTCTCTTTACACTGGAAGAATATTTTCCACTTTGTCATCAACAGCTATGATGGCTAGAGATGGAATGAATAAAAAAAAGTACACATTTCATGAAAAAATAAAAATGTAAATTAAATCTGTACACAACCTTGTATGTGGACTTGCAGCTGTCAGAGCTGTGCTATAAAAGCAACCTGTAAAATTTATTTAAAGAGCAATCTTACTGTGGAACACTAGCCATACAAAATTATGTATTTGTGGTTTTTTAAAAGAAAGCATGATTGAATTGATGTGAATGTAGTGTATATATTTATTTTTGCTGTGTAAAATATTTTCCCTCTCAACCAGAAACCAAAAAAACATCTCAGACTTTTCTAACAAACACTTTTTGTCACTGGAGCGTCCAAGAAAAGGTATCCTACGGTCACATCTTGGTCCCCTTCTCCCCCATATATTGGAAACCTCCTCTCCCACTGTCACTGCACAGCACTTCTGCACCTACATGGATTCTCTTACACCATTAGCTCACTTGAATAAACTGGCTCATCATGGCAAGCAAGCATACATGTACCATTGTAAAGGAGAAAAATGTCAAATTAGTCCCTATTAACAATGCAAGGCTCTTCAATTTCTTTTTTATAGAGACAGAGGTGCAGGGCAGAAACTGAACACCCAAATTATGCCTGAAGTGGTTAGAGCCTCTCAGGTGGTACCACAAACATTGTACACCCTTACATTCATGAAACAGTGAAGAAAAACAATGCAGAACAACAGTTGGTGGAAAGACCTCTAAGAAGGGAACACCAGGTTCAAACAGACTTGAATTCCCATTTGGTTTACTGAGTTACACAGAGGTTGCTTTTTCTTTTTTTTTTTTTAACTACAGTAGACAACACTGCTTGACAGATCTCTACATACGTGCACATGTAATTTCATGGGTCACACAGCACTAATATTCATTAGACTTATTGTACCTTCCATTGGATCCAGGGCTAGAGACTGTCACAAAGACAACTGACTTCCTTCAATAGCATTCCAGCAAAGTAACAATTTACTTGACCTAAGGATTCAACAGGTCACTGATTTTTTTCCATTAAGTCTTTGGTTCAGGCCGAAAACACTGACTGCAGTTTTCAAAATGTCATATCAACATTAATTTGTACAACAGATTACAGAACATAAAGACACTAAGAAATAATAAAAGATGGAAACCCTCCACTCTAGAAATGAGGTTGGGAGGCATACTGCTGTCTTTGCTCCAGAATTTATGTAAGACTCTGCTATTTAATGTACTTTGGAAATGTTTACAGTCAACCTGTTAAAGTTTCCTCTTATCACAGAGAAACATCCCATACATGGGCTTCAAAGGAAGCATTCCTCACAGCAGGGATTATAGGTTAGAATAATAAAGCAACTTCCTGCAAGGTTTGTGAATCTTCTGTTCCACGCTTTGAGCCTCATGGTTATCATCTACTTTTAACATTTACTTTTAACATGCGATCCCTTTTAGCATTCATTTCTCAGCTCAAACATCCTTGCCATTTGTAGCGAGATCCAATATGCGATTAATACAGGTACCACGATATTTAGAAGATCCAATACGGGATTAATGCAGGTACCACGATATTTAGAAGTATAAATCAATTAAGCACGGGTCTTGCTATGCAGGTGATATGACACAGACAATAACTCTGGTAAACCTTATATTATGTCTTCAACTAATTTTCTTTGTTTATTCCCAGCATCCTCCTGGCTGTGAGTACTGTCACTCCATTTAAAGCAGCGTTTTCTTGTGCTGGACAGTTTCTTACCCTGTAAGCAGAGCTCTGGAGGCCACTGGTTGAGGAAAGGTGCAAACTCCAGGCAAGGTAATTCTATCAGCCAAAGCATGCACTCATTTATGACAAGAGATTACGCTCTAAGCCACTCCACAGAAATCAGTTCACACCTCTGTTACTCACCATACAGTTGCATCAAGAAGTGACAAAATTAAAGTGATGGGAAACCGAAGCTAAAATTCATCCCTGAATTTATACTTCTATTGATTCAGGCCAGGTCCAAAGCCAAGTTTCCTAGAAATATGTCAGTTTCTTTTTAGCGATATTGAATAGAAAAGTTTTGGAAGGGGTAGGCTACAGATACATTAACATTTGCCACATTTAGCTCAAGAATTCAGTTACTGTAAATCAACTGGGACACCACAAAGTTTATTCTTTATTTTATCTAAAGCTGGTAGCATCATCTAAACAACACAGAACAATCCTGTGTGTGGGGAAGGAGTATATTTTGGAACTAAAAACATTCTAGTATTTATGCTTATTTTGGAAAGAGCAAAGCTCAGCAAGCTCAGGAGGTACTCTGCCTCCCCTCTTGTCTGCTGCCATGCCCATACATGCATCCTATCTAGCGCCCTGCCAATCTGGCATGCTGAGTTTTTCTTCTGCAGCTCTGAGTCTGTGTGGAAGCAGGAATACAGGTGTGCCTTGACTCATACGGCACTTCTACTTTGTTTTCTTGTGAAAAATATTGAGGAAATCAGTTGTACAGAATGACCTGCAGAAACCTAGGAAGTTTCCTCGCTCCTCTGTGATTTTAGACCCTCTGTAACTTTCTGATCCTTAAAGACAGTAACACTAGTTGTAACCTCACTGCAACAAAGTAGAAAATAAGTCTTTCTTGACCAGTTCTCCTCCAAGTCCCAAACTTTTGCAGGCTTTCTGCGGCAAAAATGACAGCAAGAAGCCCTGCACCAGAGGAATCCCAAGGCAGCAGAATATCTATCCCACAGACTTGTAACATTTCACCTCTGCGTGCACAACTGGAGAGAACGATACACTGTGTTCAAAGCATAAAATTCAGTCGTCACTCTGTCCTAGAAATGTTCAGGCTGCCTGAAATATCCAGTGTTGGCTGCAGCCATGAGCAGAAGGGTAAACAACCCCACAGGCCAATGTGCTTTCTCATCGAGACTTGAGATAAGTCTTCCACAGTTTAATCATGTAGTGCTACAGCACTGCAAAATTTAGATATAGACTCTAAAACAACCACCTGAAGCAAACCCTAACTCATATCAGGGCCATTTTCAGATCTGGGATGTCTGAGGGCTGTGTAACCCCCCTTATCACCAGCCCTGAGTCAAGCACGGGTCAGCCAGAGCAGAGCATCCGACCGCTGAATGTGGTGCCTTGGACTGGCTTGCAAAGCCCAAACACTAAGTCAGACTTAGTAAGGACTAGTAAGGATTGCTTCTCAAGGTTTTATACCAGCACGACAGAAGTCTGAAAGTTGTGAACTGGTTTGAGCCTGAATTTATTGTTAGAGAAATGAGTGGAGCTTGAATCTCAGCTGAAAAACCTCCTTATGACATTAAACACCTCTAATCACTCTCACACATGCATAGTCCCTCTCACTCTGAGCATGTTAGACATTTCATCTCTGCCAATCAACCCAGTACATGCATCAATCACACAAATATTAACAGGTTTCTTAACTAATGAAAAATATATCATAAACTGTCACTTCTTTCTAAAAAGTGAAAAGACTAAATCTGTATCTATTTTTACTTTGAGAATAGGACTAGAAAACAAAGTGTTTGTTCAGTTAATCTTTTTCTTAACAATCGAGATGAGACAAGGACCACATAGCCACAGTTAGCGCAAAAGATAGCTTTTCTTTCATGGGAGTTAAAGAATTGCACGCTCCTGTATTTTGTTGCATGACTACAATGCTGATCATGAAACGTGCAGCATTTTAACAGGACATAATGTATTATAAAGCAGTTTCACAAGCAGGCCTTTACCTCAGGCTTCCTCTACTGGAAGGGGTACTCCACCATATCCATTGCAACCTTTCAGGAGACTGAAGAGCTAAAGTGGTTCCTAATTCATACTGAAGTCAGAATTCCCTTTTGTTACCAGAAATATTAGACCTCAAGGCAGATATTCAAAAATGCTAATTTAAGCCAAGGAAGACTCTTGCAGACTGTGATTCAGTTTCGTCTTGGAAATGCCTCCAAGAAGCATTTCTTTTTCTCTATTGACTGTAGGAGGGAGCCTAAGACAGAAAGTTCCCCAGACAACATTGTCTTTTATGAATACATTACCAAAATCACAGAGACAGGACTTTTGAAATTCCCATTAGGTGCCTAGATAGCTTTAGAAATATGGCCAAAAAACATTTTCTCAACCTGTTGTCCAACACACATTTTTACTGCATTGGCTTGGTGTGCCATTATTAATTAACTTGCAACCCTGTTTGGAAGCCCTCCAAGCAATCTGAAATGGGGCTACAAATTCTGATCTGCCTAAGTCCACAAACTTCAAGTCTCAGAAGGATTTAACTGCCATGATTTTAATAATCTTATTAATAACCCATGATGAATTTATGCCCATTAATCCAGAAGTTGCAGGAAGTACAATTAAAAATTCTGAGCATATGATACAACCTGAATATATTATTCAAGCACTCATTCCCATCACTGGCCATAGTATAAATTATATAACATGAAAAATACACCATAAACTGCTTTAAAAAATTCAAATATCCAGAAAAAAAATCCCTCAGAAAAAGCCTCAGGAGATAGTTTATTGTACAAATAAAACTCATGCAAATCACTGATGTTTTTCTACTAAACATCAAATCTTAATCGGTGTATGATTTCTAGTTTTTACATTGAAGTTTCCATAGATTTCTTACCAAGAAATTTGCTGAGGAAATGGCATAACCTCACACCTTCCCCATTTCTGTTTTTCTTCATAGTGATCCTAGTGATTTTTAAAATGGATTTATATTCCTTATTGATGATATAAGGGTACATTGCTTTTATTTTTTTTTTTTCCCTTTTATCAACTCCACATAATGTTCCTTACAAGTAACCTAGAAAAAAAGTCTGGGCATGTCCCAAGAAATAATCTAAATCATAGATCTCTTAAGAGTAATGCCATACTTTACCTCAAGCGATGCCACATGCAAAAGTGGACATCTGATTGACAACTATATTAATTTTTAATGCCAGTATTTGCAGTTTTAGCTCTTGCACAAGACATTTTGATTATAATATACTGTTCAGTAAAGGCACTTGTCACTCAAAAGGACAGAAAAACACACAAAAAAGATGGAGTAGGTATACCGAGAATACAGAGAAGTGAAAAGAAAGTACTAACATTTCATCCCCCAGTATGGATCACCACAGAGGCCAAGCTGTGGAACTGAGCTGGCAAAACAAATAGTGCCATTCAGAGAACAACAATGCCTATTTGTTCAAATAAAAACCAAAGACATAAGAACAGAATTATGCAGGAATGTAGTGGTGACAATGGTATCCAGCCCTTTTTCTTTAAGCCTTGTTTTTAATGGCAATTTAAACAGGCTGTAACGTTCTATGAAGTACATTTCACATTGTATAGACTGTATTTTATGTAGTATAGACTGAACACACACACACTCACACATTATTCACATATTTGTCAATTTTGTGCTTTGAGATAGCTTTACATAATGATCTTGGCTGAGATTTTCAAAGGCAGCTTGAAGATCACAGTCTTAATATGCTGCTGTGATTTACTTTTTGGTTCTCTCAGGGTATATTTTACATAAAAAGTTGTGGAAAGCCTTACCAGCTCATATGTTGCAAGGTCAAGAAACATTTAAGTATGCAAGTGTGGGAAGCAATAATGCCCTCAAGCTCATTTCCCTACAAATATTAATTAATAAAGGGGTTTTTTTTGTTTCTGCTAGAGAAATTGCAAAACCTTATTGAACAGATAGAAATTAAAGAAGCAACAACAATTCTCACTCATCCTCTCCACACCTGCATTACATTGTATTATAGACTAAAGCACTATAGCTCTACTCACTACCTTGCGATTGCTTTCAGCCAATGACCCACTTAAAGCATTTTTACACTGTTGCTTTTAGAATAATTCTTCCAAATCAAACCTGTTCTGCTGCAGATAGGCTTTTGTGTTGAAAGGCATTTTCTGAAGTAGTATTTATCAAAACCCAAACAAATGATAGAACAATCTAATCAAAACAGTGAAATGACTGCCTGATTGTATTTTAAAAATCATAACCTAATTAGAACCGAATTGATTTTTCCGTTAGCATGAAATTAAAACTAATTTCCCCACACAATATTTACTCTAATATTCCCCAGATGCAAATACAGTCTCATAAAACATTTCATAAAAAAGGTTTTATAATTGTTTCCTGATTTTTTTTCATTACATCATCAATTGCATTTATCTTTCTAAACTATCCTTCTTGTTGTCTCTGGAAAATGCATTAACGAAGGGAGAGATGATGAAACATCACTGAAATTCTTTAACTGCTCAGATACCATGGACAGATAAAGAGGTATTTTTCAGAGGATCTAGTCTTTCATTTCCTTTCCTAGCCAAACCTGCTCCTGAGATGACTTCTCCTAAATTAATGTTACACTCAGGCTGATAGACAGCAAAAGGTGGCAGACGCTCCCTGTTCAATTTCTTTTAAAGAAATGGGCTAGAAAAGTAGATTTGTCGCCAAAAGAAATTCCTCTGTCATCCTTCAACATATTCACAGTTTTCTCACTCAGTGTCACGTCTACTGCCCTAGGCTCTTCCTTTCTCTTTGCCACAGAAAAAGTTCCTGAATTCCTGCAGCGTATGGCAGTTTGTACGTTGGGAAATTGAACAGTGAGACACTACCTCACTCAAGCACAGACACAATCAGATTTATAGGACTATAATTTAATTTGCTACGATGGCTGCCTTAATGAGGAATGCATGTTTCTATCCAACCAGGACTATTCTTAATGTAATATACTCTTGACCTTGAATGCTCATTGGGTCTATCTGACCAACGGCCAATCTTAGGGAGTCCACCCTCTTTAAAGCCAAGATAATGAACAAAAAGAGCTATATAAATATCAAGAAAATTATCTAATTGCCTGAGGAAGAAAATGAATTATAGAATAGCCGCCTCACAACTTTTTCAAATTTACATACCTATGTATGGAAGCACATTACCTTTTGCAAATAGAAAGGTGATTCCCAAGCAAGCAAATCTAATGCAACACTACCACTGAATGTTAAATATCTTCCCTGTTTCTCTCTATTTCAATGGAATATGCAGTGTTCAAAAGAAAATTTAATTCCCAGAAAACTCTAGCTTACTCTCTTTTCAGGAGATACCTTTTCTTTTGCTATTAGAGAGAAGCAGATGCCTTCCTTTATGTCTATAAACCATTGATTTGTGAATGTAGGTTTTCTCAACCTAAGGGAGACCATATTGTGTCATTTGCTCTAATACGCAAAATAAAAGCATTCCTTCCGATTAGGAGAGTTCACACATCCTTATTAGAAAACTGCAATGGAAGCATCTCCCAAGCCAGGCTTGATGAGACAGTCAAATAAAAAAAAGGCAACGCCCTTGTCATGGAGACTTTTCTGTACTTGGACCACAGGGCCTCTGGACAGGACCTGGTAAGATTTTTACTGTGCAAACATATGGTTCATCAAGCAGAGAAGGTCCTTGGTCCTTGAGACATACTTGCCTATTTGCTGCAATACAAGTAAGTAATAAACGGAGTCGAGGGCTTGGGAACTTTGATTTCAGTTCACACCTCTGCCACAGACCTTAGGGAAATCATTTCTTTCCTCTTTGACTCAGCTCTCTGAATGTGAAACGAGGTTAATGATATTTTTATCGTACCCTTTGTCTGATTCACCTACTCAGAATTCAAGTTTTCAGGGAGGGGGGAGGCTCTCACTGCATAATTCTACAGTAGCTGCTGTAACAAGGACAAAACTCTATTAGGGTGTCTGTTCTCCTCTGCCACCCATATAAATATGATAAATCATCTACTATTAATCATCAAGACTAAAAAAATTATCGCCTCACGAAATGGTGATAACACAAAATGATTCCAGCAATATCCCTGCCATTTATCAAAAAAACAATTCAGGACTTTGTTGATGGAGGAACACATAAGCTGACTGATCCAAGAAAAAACTTCCATCGACAAAATATGAATCCAATAGAGTGGGTAAGTTCCCGTTCTGACTCTCTGCTTTTGCATTTGTTCTCTATACTTTCTTGAAGGAATTGATAAAAGATTACAACTTACTACGGAATTATTCACCCAGATATATTTTTGTGATTATTTTCGCTTTTGAAGGGGGTTCTGCAGGCTGTAAACACAAGGAGGCCTTTGCAGAGAAGTAAAAAAGCTAGAATGCCTGGAACAGCAACAAAGGTTTAAGCATAAAACAGATGTAAACTTATTTTTAAAATAATGACCATGCAACGAATGAATTTGAATATGCATATCTCACATTTAAGCACTTGCTGTAGTAAGGAAATCTCCCTCTTGAACCAAGCTATGCTGAGTGAATAAATTCAGGGAGCAAGGTCCTTCCCCTCTCCTTCTCTTCTAAAGGACAGTAACCTAGTGGTTAGGTTTCTTTAATGATGGTAGATGCTACTGTGTAGCCTACCCTGCTTTAAAAAAAAAAAAAAAAAAAGATTAAAATCCTGTAATGCTAACAAGTATGTAAGTCTGCTCACCTGCTTTGGAAACTCAGTGGCACGTGTGTATTTCACTGCAAAACGCCACTTAGTTATGTGTTTCTAGCATTCAGCCAGCAAAGTGCTACACATTTTAATCTCATTGCACAAATTCTCTCATGTTGATGGCAGTGTTTGGCAGGCCATTAACTGAGCCTGTTTATATTTATCTTCTTTGCATTTATAGGATGGTGCACATAAACCTATGTGTATTTTCCCAGGTCTTTGCCTTTAACACCAACTTACCACCCAGCACTGAAACTTGCAGCAAATTCTCTTTGCAAATGGGCTGAGTGTCTCACAGGTCTGTGCAAGAAGCAATTCCAGTGAAAGCAGTCCCAAGGAAACAGGTTGCCAGTTTTAAAATGTGCATTGCAATCCAGCACCACAAAATAACATTGCCATCACAGATAAATACACCATCATTTAAAATCCTTTGACTATATCACCAGCTGATCACATGCTCTGGTCCAGCTTTGTATTACATTAAACCCATCGCACTGTCTGTGTTTACTCACAGTGACTATCATAACGATACTCTTTTTTCATTAAATATATCATTAAAAGAAACACTGGAAAACAAGCATTTGAAATTCACCTATGCCTAGAAGCCACAGGCTAAAATAACACAGTAGAAAGTTATTAAAAAAACTTTTGTCTTTTTAAACAGACAAATAGACGTAAAAAGAAGCAAAGCTGGTTCTGGCAGCAAGCCCACAGAGCGCTGTGTCTGTGCACAAAGCAGGAATAGTCTGAGATCCAGCAACGGGAAGAAAAGGAGGCTGTGATTCATGGAAGCTCAGCTAACACACAGACTCAGTGCATATTCTCTCCAAAAAGAAAAAGTGCTAGTGGGTGACACTGAGCCAGAAGACAAAGCTGGACCTTCTTCTGTGTTTGCATATTGCTCCTCTGATAAGGAATTTAAAACAGAAAAAAAAAGGAAAAGGGGCTGTCCCAGAGCTTCCAGCTAAAAGTTCTGTCCTACTGACTGTGGTAAGGCACTCAAGAACATGAAACTGTGAGCACCGGTTCACATCAAAACAGATATCAAGATTTGCCCTCTTCAGTAAACCTATAAAAATTATAATAAATATGGTTTTGTCACTGCCATCTCTCAACAATTTTGAAGTGTTTATTATATACCAGATGTCATTTGAAGGATTTGGGTTTCAAAGTGACATGAGAGACTTTGGAACAGCGTGAATTCTAGGACAACATATTGTGTGTGTCTGTCTCTATCTGTCATGGTAATGATAAGAAAGGGCAAGAACGCAGAGGCACTTGTTCCTCTCCAAATATAATCACCGTGCTCAGAAATTCCTAAATAACAGCCTCGAATCACTTGTTGGGGTGAACAGAAATGGTAATCCTTGACTGGCCTAAATTAGCTCGAGACCACCACATAGGAAACCTGTCAGGGAGAAAGCTGACAGCTCCAGACTGTGAGGCTGTGTGTCTCATCTTACATATTCATCACCCGAGGTACTGCTCAACATCCCAAGCAACAACTGCGCAGAAGGACCAGCAGCGTACAGCAGAGCCCGCCACTCACAAGCGGTAAAGAACCCAGGGCAGTCGTTGCATGAGGAGAAGGACTTTCAGAGAAGGACGAGCAGTGTGAAATTAGGAAATTAAGGAACTCAGTGAGCAGGGGAAGAAAACACTTTAATCTAGAGATTTTTCAGGAAATCCAGATGAATTGTTTCATTTGCACAAGTTAATACTTTCAGAGGCTAAGGATACCATAAAATAAATGAGTGCACACTGCTTGGGGTCTCCCTCTTGGAGAACGACAAAGATCAAAGACTCCCTGCCTATTTTCTCTCTGAAAAATTGAAAATTAATTGCCTGAATTCACATACCAGTTTATTCAACTCCTGCCTTTTCCAGTCATACAATTTGCATTGACTGACAGATACTTTTAGAATGCTAACATAAATAGCTGGCCTAATACTCCATGTCAGGGTATATTTTAATTGGTAAAAAGCAATCATCATCTTTGTTGCAGTAGGGTCATTTTCTGAATGTCAGATATCAAATTAACACAAAAGGATAAGGTCCCTATCAAAAAAGTTGTGTATCTATGGCCTGTGAGATATAAGGTGGAGAATAAAATCTATCAAGATTGAAGGGCAAATTCAATTCATAATGAGGACAGTGATATCCAAAGTGCTCCTGATCTGTCTTAAAATTTAAAATAAAAAAAAAAAAAAGAAAAAAAAGGCTAGGATTAAAGCTATAGAATTGAGGTTGCAATATGTATACTTTATGTATACGGATGTTCATGGCTCCACCTATGCTGCAAAAGCTGAGCATTTGACAGTAACCCTAATTAGTCATAGCTATGGCTGTCAACAGTAGAGGCAAACTCAAACAACTCTGGGTGGTCTCTAGGTTGGCTGCCTGCCCCTTGCACATTCATATCAATTAGTCACCCACCTGTATTACAACGCACAAAATTTTATTACTTTATAAAAAGGTGAGTGTGAAATATGAAGCCTTGGGGTGTTGCCATTCATTCCCTTCAAACAATAAAAAAAAGCCTGTGCGAAAGCTGTGCATACCTATTCTCCAGTTGCCCTTGACTAGTTAATTAAGTTTCATGAATATGAAATTCTAAACATTGTAGTGGATTCTTTAACTTTCCTTTCAGTTCAGCACTGCACTAATAGACCTGGGTCTGCATAAATAAAAGGTACAAAGCCTCTGTATTTTAGGATGACGGATAATGCCCATATAGCACTGATCTGGCTGCAAGAGGGTGCAGTTTGTGCCTGTCAGCATCCTGCCTTCATTATCATCCTTCACAGTTTACCTGCAGCAAAGTCATGTCTAGGGCTCTAGACCAGAGTCTAACATTCCTGTGAAAACCAGAATTGTGCGACTAAGCTGCAGCCCCTGCTTTGTTGTGTAAAATCTAGTCTCTACCTCAGACCAAGATTCAAAGCTTCCAAGTCAGAAATCATGTACTGCACTCCCAGGAGTAACTACCTTTAACGGCTCCATGGCTAAAAGTTACAGAAGGTGTCCTGGAGCCCGAGGGTTAAAACACTGGATGTTCTTGTTGCCCATAAATATCCAATCAGTTGAAAGTCTGGCTGCCACTGTGTGAATAATGGATTTTTGTTCAGCGCAAGAACTTAAAGGAAAAAAACACAATGCTTCAAGGTGACCTTAAGCCATTTTTTTTTTCCCCTCCTGGTTTGTTTCCAAAAATTTTATATAGCCCCAAATTTGACTTATTAGCCCTGAAGAATTCTATGTAAGCACACCTTCAAAACAGAACCAAACTGTTTCCTTTTAATAGTATTGAAAGTAGGTATTTTTATTCACCTCCTTTGTATCATAGCTGAAGAAATTTGTTTATATTTGGCCCGAGTTTGAGCTGCCAAATCGCTCTTCTCAGTGAATTTACTCTTCAAAGTTTTTTTTTGCCTATCTCTAATCCTAAAAGATTCTCAATTCCATGATATTTAATCTTCCGTGTTCACGTAGTAGGTGTAAGCTATTTTTTTGCTGTTTCAGCAAAATCAGCTCCTTTTTAAAGTTCCCACTACCTACTAAACATATATTTTTCTGTCTGCCTACCAGATCGACTTCTCATTATTCTGTTCTACTTAGGACATAGTGAACACTGCTGCCAGGAGACAAGATTGTTAAACAAATTACAGTAGATGCTATGGATTATATCCATGTACATGGAGTTGTTTAAAAAAATAATAGTAATAGATAATCCTAAGAAATTTCAAAATGCCATCTTTATCAAAATTCTACCTACAGAATGTGAAATCAATATATGGATGTTGCTGTAAAATTAATGAGCTCTTCAATAGGCTGTGTTGAGATTTTTTTTTTATTGTGAATCATTTCTGATTTTTCTTTTCCTAAATTGCATAGACACATACATTGGTTGACTAATGCTGCACCATAGCACAAGAAAAATCTACAGGAGGATTTGTCCCCTGTAATGATTTCCACCAGGCATATATTCTTCTTTCTCTGCACAGATAGACATCAAAATTAAGTACATTGGCTTAATTCAGTTGCCATTGTAAGCTCAAATGGGACACAAAGTGAAATCAATATTAGTGAAATAGATCAGACTAGAATTGGAAGGTAATATAATTAGGTTGCCTTTGCTATACTTTGTAATGCTTATCTGTACTATTTTACTAAATAGAATACGGGTATCTATTTTCTGAAACTGTAGGAGGTTTTCAATGCTGTATTGTCCTTATTTATTTCACTTTGAGGGAGCACTTCAGACAGACCTGTCTGTCCATCTCTGTGGGATTTAGGGCTGCCATATCTCACTGAGTGATCTGGATTTCATGCGTACGAGGGAGATTTGCTTCTTAAGCAACAGCATTAAGAATTGTTTTAATAGCACAATACAGAGAAAGCATTATGTGTTCTGGCTGTAGGAAATACGCTCTTTACCTCTGAATACAAAGCATTTCACTGTGCAACAGTCTCGGAGCACAGAAATTAAGAACACGGGATCTCGTGCTTCTGCTTCTCAGACTTCACCCCAGCTCCATCAAAACTTCCTCCATCAGGTGGACAGCTTTACCGTGTATCAGCAAGATGGGGGATGCAATGCAGGCTAGCATCTCTCCGGGGCTCTCAGCAGAGTAAGCAGTGCTCCTGCACCTTTTGTTTGTTCCATTCTTCTTGGGCTGAGCCAACACATAGGGCCAAGCCTCAGCTCCTGCACAGAGGTTGTCTCCAATTAAGAAACTAATTTCTGAGCAATCAAATGCAAATCATGGGCTCCTTCCAATGCCTCTGATGCACAAATCTTTCCCCAAAGAGAGGGGTATTTATTCCTGAAACCCAAAGTGTATTTCAAGGATGACTAAACATACTTAATTTAATTAGCTTGGAACACTAAAAATTTAGTGGAGGTAAAATTCCTTCTAATGATGATATTAAGAGCCTATATAAATTGTGGCTATACACCCTTTTGATTGATAGAAAACATGCTAAAGGTTTTAATAAAAAGAAACTTGAAGAATACTCAGATTTTATCTAAGCATGAAGTTTGATGTTCCCCGAAAGACCTGCTGGATGTGCAATGAGAGCTCTATCTTGCCAGGATTGAGGCATGTCACATTAGGACATGACTCCTGTAACATGGTAGAGAAACAAACCACCCTCAGGTCATACCAGGCAATGAATTCCCATTATTCTCGCATGTCTTGCCCAGGGTGCCACAAGAGCCAGTGACACAGAGTTAAAAGTGGCCTCACAAAGACGGTGCCCTAATCATTGAGGAGCCTTCCTCTAGTAAAGAATAGGCTGAGGAAGGAAGTGCTCCTGCTCTTCAGCAAATGCTTTCCCACTTTGGAGACTAATGATAAAGCCCCAAGCTTTTTAGTCAGAATTCCCCTTCATGGATTCAGCATTGACTCCCTTGAATCTTGAATTTTGACTCCCTTGAATCTTGAATTGACTCCTTGAATTTTGTCCTCTCACTGGAATACTTTTTTTTTTAATTATTTTCTCTGCCTCTCTCCCTTCAATACTAGCTTTAACATTTTTATCCCATTGGACTAAAACTTGTGATCCCAGAACTTGGTTTAGTGACAGAGCACAAATTAAGGAGGTGTGTAAGAGCCAGGAAAAAACAATACATCCAGTGAGCTGATGAGGAGCTACTACCTCCTGAAGCTACTTCAGTTCAACTGCTCTCCTGCTGAATTCTGCTGTGAGGAGATTTGATGGTGCACAGCATCCACGTGTGGATTTACTGGGAGAAGACTGCATCGACCTCCTATGGCGTGCATGCTCCCAGATGGAGGCAGGGCAGCACCACTGCCATATAGCAAGGAGGAACAACACCTCATCAGCAGCCCCGCACAACCGAAACATCGCTGTTTGCACATGTGCCACTTGTGTGATTCCCCAAGGCCTCAGAATTAGAGAGGAATGCAATAAGCACTCTCAAGGAAAGGGAAGCAGGTTTGACACAAGGCACAAAACCACTGTGAAACGGATTACAAGAAGCTCTCGAAAGGCTGGCATTTGTGGTTAATAATCCAATGCAGAAAAAAACTTGGAACTATAAAAGCAAATCTAGCAGCAAATGACAAAACCTGTTTTCCCTGTTCCTAACTCAGCCCTTGAGGGGCAAGTAGGAATGACCTCCTTCAGTGGATGCAGCAGTGCAACACAGGAGCAATAACCAGAAATGGAAGGGCAGTACCACAGGGACACCAGTGCTATCACACTGGCGCACAAGGACAAAAGAACTAGGAGGACATGGGGAAACTAGATATGAAAATAAAAGAAGGGAAATCACTAGAAATGAGGTTTTGATCTCATTTAGGATTGCTTGTTCATTTTGCTATTCTGCTACCTGCTTTCACAGGCAACATAAGCCAGAAATCAAAATTATAGTAAAAAAATCACAGATTTATCATAATTCTAACATTCCCATCTGATTGAGGGAATGCCACAAATTTCAGTCAACGTCAAGGATCTCATTTATAGAGATACATCATAGACTATGAGGAAAAATAAAATTTTCTGCTTTTTAAGTAAATTAAATAGAGTAAATCATCTAAAGTATAGTATCAATAACATGTATATTCTCATATATTAATTATTTATAAACAGGCTCAGAGGCAGAATATATGCCACACCTGTCCTACATCCTACCAGACCTGGACAGAGATCTGTATTGCATACCAGTTCCTCAACTTTGCTTTAGTGCAGGATTATTTCTCAAAATGCAGCAAGATATTGCATATTACAGTAAGAAGCTCACATAAACCCACAGGAAAGTGCTGAATGGTTATGAGTGTGAGAGGTCTTTAAGGTGAAATGAAGCTAATACTGGAGTTTCTACCATCACCCAAGCCTACTTAAATGATAGTCTACACAGATGTGGTCCAAAATCTGACCATTTTGTCTAGAACTTTTCAAACACTGTATGAATCCCATGTTATTCTGGGAAATACCTTTTTATTTTTTCTCCCAGTGTTTTGGAGAGCTGTTGTGCTTTCTGCTATCCAACATGATAGTACCTGCCTCATGTGACCATCCCAACAGCACTATGGCAAACTTCTTCCAGCTGAACAGACTGACAGAAATTACTGCGCCTCAGTCAAATTAATCAGTGGACTCTGCAGGAATGAACAGAAGTGCTTTTCTACGAATAAGGAAATATTGTCAAAAATGCACACAAGTATCTGCCTCCAAAGAGAAAGCTCCACCACTGTATTCACAACCATTTTGACGTCTGCTAAGTGGCACAAGGCTACAGATCTGTCTGGATAAACCATGGGCCTCTGGAAATAGCTGCATTTCAAGTCAACTTCTATCCCCAAAATACTTTACAGCTACTGATGGGAAACTTTGAAATGGCACAGATAAGAATCCAAGGCTGCTTTACTGTGCTACACCTCGTTTCTCAGGACATCATCTCCCACTCCATACATGCATTTTTAGCTGAAAGAAAGATTAAACAAGGTATATTGAGTTAGCACATCTGTACCTGTGGCAGTCCCATCCTACATGAGATTCCCTGCTGGCTAATCATAAGCAGTTTCCAGTAGTTTGAACATTTTCAGTGACATAAACAGGTGAGTAAATAAGGGTGATTCAGTTGCTATCAACTGTATCATATATTTCATTTGAGGTGGTTTGACCAACTTTTGCTGAATTTCTTTCCGGATCACAAAGAAAAGCACTAACTGAAAATTTCACTGGAATAGACAGTTCTTAAAACACAAGACAAAAAGGAAAAAAAGAAAAAAAATCTCATAAAACCAGTCAATAAAAGTGCCAACAAGAGAATAAGGTTACGAAGTATCATTCACCATGGTATATAACACTGTACTAATGAAAGTGTAAAAGTACTAAGCTAAAAATAATACCATTTAACATTTACGTATTTATTTTAAAAAGAAAGGGCTGAGAAAAAATAAACACAAAAAAGTTAATATTTGCAAGTGTAGGTTCATGCAGTGAGAAACAATAATTAAACTACTGTTGCTTTATTATTTTAAAAATATTGCATGCCATGAGAGAAAAAGAAATGTAGAATCACCTGCCCAGGACCAACATGGTCACTTGGATCACGAAAAACCCTCATGCTTGTTAGTCGCTTGCAAGGTTTTTCCATTTCTGTTTGACCTATGAGACAATCTAGAGTCAAGAAACTATCCCAATGAAAGTTTTGCAGAAACAAGACATTTTACAGTACTGTCACTTGCCAAAAGAAGATAAAGACTATCAAACATGTCCACCCAGGGGCCGTGCAGGTCTCAGGTTCTTCCCAGGACCCAACAAGCTCTCCCACAGTTCAGAAGAAATGCCTTACGAAGCTTCATACCTTACTGAGCAAGAGCCCTGGAACATACCCTCAGCCTTTTCCTAGCTGCAAGCAGGAGAGTACAACTTCACTGAGGGAAAATAGATTATAGTATGGAAATAATCTCATTTTCCTCCATTTTAAACGGATAAAAGACTTTCCTTCCCCTTGCTACTCTGTTTAGCAGAGTGATCCAGAACCACACTATTTTGATTATTAGAGACGTACTTTCCACCCTAAAATGTTCTTCTCCCTTCCAGGTGCCATGTCCTGATGTTACCATAGATAGCAAAGATCTACTAAACCAGATTCCTGTTGGTAGGCTAAGCAATGCTCCTTCAGTAAAATAAACACTTTATCCCCCTTGAACAACCTGGTGGCCCTTCCTGGCAGCTGTTCCAGGTTGAATTTATCCCCTTTGCCCCTGTTTTTGTTCTTCATATCATCTTCTCCAGTCTAACAAGTGGTCCCCATATGGCATTGCACTGAACGTTACAGTGAACAATATTGCATTGTCTTTACCTAGAAATTGTCTGTTTAGCCAAGAAATACCGTTATGTTAGTCTGGTAAAAAAAAAAAAAAAAAATCTATCTTTGATAAACCAATTATACATTTTATGCTATTTCCTGTTTACCTTCAGGCAAATATTTTTGCCTTCAACTTGTAGTATAATATAATCTGCCACCATTTCTACAGTATATGTATCAGATCTGGTATTATCTTCTCACGCTTCGATGGCTTCAATAGAAATCCTTGCTGCCAGAACTTCCAATTTATAAAGCAATCTCTCCCAAAGGCTGAGGTGGAGATTATCTGGGACCTCAGACTTGAGCATATTAAATGCTGCAACCGCCTTCAATGCAGATATCATTTCCACTTTCTTGATCACTTGCCTTTGAGTTCATGGTCAGTACCGTCATCCTTTGTGAAATAATGATGCCAAGTATACATTTAATTCTAGGGCCATCTCTAAATCTTTTCTCTTTAGCATTCTCACTGCATAGATGCCTTCTGCCTTTCCTTATTCTTTTTTTGTTTAGATGGCTCCTGGATTTCTCTTGATGGAATAATCCTCTACCTCCACTTAGTGTCCTCTGCGAGTCAGAAGTTACAAACTTTTGTTCCATAAATGTAGACAGCTTCCTTTCTCTTTACCCAGATGCCTCGAAGACTAGACCTTGTACTTCTTAATGTTAAGGAATCCAGGCATAAAGTTGTGAAATGTCACTAGCGGATGACTAACCTAGTTTCAGAGCCATTTGATATATCGGGGGTTTTTTGAGGGCATAAGGTTGCTTTGGCATCCAGTTTTTCACATAGTGTTTTCAGCTAAAAGCCAAAAAAAAGGAATCAATTTGTCTTTCGTACTAATTATTATTTTTAAATAAACTTGCCTTACACAGAAGTTTGATCTGTAGTACTGCAAGAGAGTAGGTTAAATTGCACAGTTGCACTTTACAATTTCTTTATCAAGGTAACATCCTATTCCAGTTCATATGTGAAAGATCATTAATAAATATTGCTTATTGTTGGATCCAAACTGCAAAGAGGATTTAACATTGAATAAAGATTATTAAAGAATGAATACACATAAAAACGCATCTTGGGAAACAGTGAAAGTTAGACATTGATTTCTGTCTGGTTATTATGCAAACTCAACTGGGTATGAAAATAGTAAGTATCTGGAGAAAAATCATGGATAAAATTTGACTCCCATCTTGAAGGAATCTCAGCTCAGCAAAAATTCCATATTTCAGCCCCTAAGAAGTGCTCTGTTTTTATAGCTCTGACACCACTAGAACATGAGGGTACTGATCACCTCTGAAAGTGATGCTGTTCTTTGTAATTATGTCTATTTAGACAGAGTCAACTAACTTTAAATCCTCCTCTTTGAAATTCTTTTCCATATGACAGTAGTGAAAAATAATGTGCGTTAATCATGTATGCACAAGCCTGAGTCAAAAATCAGAGCCCCATTGAGTGAAGCCTTGTGCAAACATACTGAAAGACAAGTGGATGGAATCCAATGATGATGGAATCATGGCATTTTAGAAACCAGTGTGGGGTCTGCATTTGATTTGACCTGGATCAGGCTTTTTAGGATTACACTCATTCCTGATCACAACGTCAGAAGTCTTTGCAAGATAAAGCCAGGATGTGGAAAAGAGAAAAAGTGTGGCAATAACACTCCCATGAGCACTGAAATGAATGATGCTTTATTTTCAATTCATTTGTTCCTCATGGCTGACTGATTTTTTTTTTTTTTTTAATTAATTTAACTAAGGTAACAATCTGAGACCCCATCACTTCCATTTTACCACCAGAAGCTTAGTTTTCTTTGACTTCCCCCTTGGGCAAGAGATGCTTTAAGCTGCAGTCTGCCCCAAATTACACATACACTCCCTGACCAGGAATCTAAGCACTGTGGTCAGCTGGACACCAGCAGTTAATGACTGGACAGAGCAAATAATTTACCGTCTCTTAGCTGGTGGCAGGCTGAACTAATGATTTTGGAGGTTAAAAATTGTACTTGATTGTCATAAGAATTCAATATTTTGTTGAAGTTACACAACAGGTTCAAACATTTACGGGAGAATTGGGGAATATGTATTTAGATTCACAGGGTGATTTCAGACACCTCGTTTCCATAGTTAAACTGGATAAAAATTGGTTTACTTGCCCCAGGTGGCCAAATGGAAGTTATTAGAGCAATACCGAGTCACTGGAACTGTGCAGACTTACCTTACCTCAGGTTATGGTCTGCTTTGCACATGAAAAATCCCAAGTAATTTTGTGAAATGGTAACAAGAACAATAAATAATACTAGTAATGCCCATCGCGTCACAACGTTGCCGTCTCACCAAGAGTGGCGTGACTGAAGTCACTCACAAGCACCCTAGCAGGAACAAGCTTAAAAAAAGCCTAATCTAAATCAAGATACAAGTATCCCAAAAGAGAGGGCTGGACTTTTTAATTCTCATGCACAGCATACAAGGTGAGGATCAGCACCATTTTTCATGCAAGTCTCTCAGAAATTAAGTGTAAATAAGACATATTTCTGAGTATATAATGTGCACATTTAAAAATACTGTCTAAAGATATCAACTGTACAGAGCATGAATAATACACTGACAAGCTTGTGAAAGAGTGATGTTCTTTGAACTCATCATTGCATACTTGAACAGGGTATGAATATTTTATATTCATGCTAACTGTCATACTGCAAGTTGAGCCGTTTGTACTAGAAAGGCATACACATAGCACTACTATTCGTGTTTACATTTACCCTGCAAACGTCAGCAAAATGTTTCCTTCTTGTAAGCATCCCCTCTCCCTCCCTCACTCTTTTTAATTCAGACGTAAGGTTATTCAAAAGGACCACACAGCAGCAGGTTGAAAAAAGAAAGATAAATGTGGCTTCTGGGTATCCAGCCTAGGGAGGAGGCAAACGGGACCTTATAATCCAACACCCACAGCACACAGCAAGTTACCTACCTCTAACAACTGCTGGAAAAGGCCCTTGCTGGATGTGGATTGGCAAGGGAAGGTGAGGGGGAAGGAGGCTAAATAACATACCCATCTAGATACCTCAAAAGAGTCCATCAGAATCTGCAGAAACTAATATGTAACGTGGAGATGACCCCCAGAGAAAGCAGTCCTATTAGCTTTTATCCCAAGTGATCACAGCATTATTTGATAGAAACATCTACCAGAGCTGACGCATCAAGATTGCTAATGTTCTTTATTTGGCAACTCTCTTATCACTTGCTATCAAGAGGAAAAACAGAAAGGATTCAAAAGCAAGTAGCGTTCAACTATAAATTAGCAAGTAGCTAATTTATAAATGCTGGATATTTTCCCTGAAGGGCACCAAAAACTTTTAAGGACAGCAACTAAAAGCTTAAAACTTCCATGGCTTGCTTTCATGGCAAGTTGAAACCTCTCATGAAATAGCTGGCCACCTTTAAGACACCCCAAAGTACTGGGGGACACATGTTAGAAAGATCTAGTAAGTGCTCCCAGCAACAGCAAAATGCAAACCTGAGTCTGCTGCCCTCCCATCAGCTCATTTGACATTAAGGGAAGGACAGAGGATTGTTTACGTCACGCAGCGAATCATCTGGCAGCAGATTGTGCAGCACGCCTCTTTGCACAAAGATCACGTCATGTTTACCAGGATGATCAGAGAATGTTTTTTAGAAGAAACTGCTCCATAGCATTGCCACTAACGAGCTTCCCTTGCCAGTTTAAGAGATCAACAACACTCTCACCTCCAGGTCTTCACCACCACGGAATAACCCTACACATTGCAAGTTTGCATGCACCTACCCATGATCATCAGTTTCTCTATACAGTTGCTGCATTCATAATCTCTAGACAAGTATTTTGAGGATTTGTTTCTCCAGTAGCACACTTGGGCATAGCATGACTTCATTACAGATAAAATGAAACTGTTAATAATTCTTCTGGTCCTGAGCAAGTATAAAAGCATATGATGTAAAGTGTACCAGTCTTTCAAATCCTACTGTAGGGCTATGATTGGGCTTCTGTTGACATCTGCATAGAACTTAGCTTCCTGTCTTCTGACGTAATCATCACTTACTTACAGTTTCAGAGACAGCACTGAAGACCCACTATCCAGGAATCTGATTTGAATCTGCTTCATAATGAATGACATTTTAAAACCAGGCTACTGCAAGAAAGAGAGATCTTTTTTAATGGTTCAAAAGAGATCAAGCCATCAGATAAAGGAGGAACTACCAGAGCCTGGTGACAGTATGGCTTACAGTGAAATATGAAAAGCTAAATTTAGCCCCTGCATTGATGGCAGATTATTAAACACTTTCTTACATGTACATTCCTATACATAATGACATCTACTACTAAAGCTTAATCTCAGTGCTGATTTATTTTACTCCACTTAAATTAAAAAAAAAAAAAGGAATTTTCCCTTTATTCTTCAAATATTTTTTCATACAGCATAAGCAGAACTCAAGCTATTTCAAATGCATAGCAACTGGAACTACACCACCAGATTTCTCTATCCCTCTCATCAGGTCATATATATGAAAGAAGAGGAAGTTAATGTCCTGCTCCCTTACACTGAATTTACACAGGTGCTCTGGTCAATAAGAACTACTCAGTGAATTGATACTCCTTTGGCCCAAGGTGTTCCCAAATGATTAAACAAGAAGCGTGCATTTTTCAAAGGCTGTACAATTTGAAAACTTGTAAAGATTACCACTGGTTGTAGTACAAGAATCCTTTCTTCCTAAGAGATTAGCATAATGGTCTTTATTTTTTTTCCTAATCATGCTGTACCACATCTTTACTACAAGTCATCCTCGTTGCATTGCTTATAGACCAGCTCAGCAAAGCTAAACCTCAAGAAATCACATAGCACTTTATTTCTTCCCTTTCCCTCTCTTGCTCTCTCTTTGCCTGTGCTATTTTGAAAAGCACAAACAGATGATAAATTCGTACCAGGATTACTAAGCCAGTCAAGTTATCTAGGTGAGTCAGTGGTTTCTGTTTTCCTGCCTCCTGTGGTCTCTGCAGTCATTAAAAGGGTGGGCAATAATCTGAGACCCCCTAATCATGCTACAAGTTCTTACATCTCCATTTATGCAGGAGATATCTGTAATTTCTGTAAGTTATTGAGATGCAGCTGAATGCAATCCAGTCTTGTCAAGATAAGGTAAGCCTTGGCACTACTTCTGTGGGATCAATGATAAGTCCCTGATTTGGAGTATCAGAGGCTGCCAATGAGTCACAAGACCTTTGTGTTCCACCAGAAGAGCTGGGCATACGACCAAAAGTATTTCTAGATTACAAGCCTATAATGTGCTCCTTTCATGCCGATATATATGAATTTCTTTCATGTCAATATGCATAAGCTTTCTTTTAAAATAATTACCAAAAAAGGTTGGTGAATCTGAGTCTCACACAGCTTTCACTGTCCTACAGACTTGGATTCTTCCCCCAGATCTAGAAGAACATTAACACAGAACAGACACAAGAAAAAACTACCTACCAGGTACCACAATCTACTGCCTGCAGATTTGCAGGGCACAGAAGAACAGTCTAGTACCACTCTCCCCATTGACTTCCACAACAAATAGGTCAGGCCACTTTCTATCGCACGTGCTCCATTCCTCTTTGCACAGTCCCCCAAAAGTCAATAAGTTACTCTATTTTCAGGGGTAACAGACCATACACTGTCTGCAAATACACACGCTAACTTATAACAAGCCATGAATCTATAAGGCCTTTTCTAGTGAGACACTCAAAAAGGGAGGAGGGAGAGGGAGGAGGGACCCTTTGACTGGTACCAATTACACACTTCTCCAAGGCACAATAATATACCACTAATATTATCCAGAGGGAGTCCCTTTGGCTCCATTCTTAGCTGGTGTTTCTAATCCTCCTTTACAGAAGGATATTCAATAAATGAGGTATTTCTGTGACCTACAGCAAGCCTGCACACAACTGTTTGTATTATATATGGTTTCATTTTGCTCCCTGGCACTGCTCTTTGGTAGCTGTTACAGCCCATAAAGCCATCTGTTAAGAACACTCAGTCATAAAATTATTAATGCCTATAGCCTAAAACCAACCCTAAGTAAATAAACAGTACCAGAAGGCCCAGTGCAAAATTCTGGGATGTTAAATACACAGGAAATACACAGAACCATAAATCTTGTTAATAGTTCTACATGCAATTATGTATTCACTTGAAATTCAAATAACACACAGAAAGACTAGACAGAAGTTGCTTCTAAAATAGCGCACTGCAGATTTGCCTCAGAGTTGAACCCTACATGAAAAAATCTGGGATACTATTGTGAATCCTTGTGACATTTAGAGCTAATAATAGAGAATTATGCAATTACCAAAGAAAGTTCCTTACAAAGAAGCTCAGGACACACATAATCCTCAAGGCTCAAAAAGGCTCAGAGAACAAAGGAAGAGCGTCCCAAGTTTGAATCACTCAAATTCTTAAGAGAGGAGGATAAAGGAAATTTATTTGTGTTGGATATGTGGCATTTGCAAACATGAAGAAAATATTAAGAAATTAAATACAGCTGGATCTTTACCACTGTAACAGCAAGTCTCTTATGTAAAAGACAGGCCTGCCGCCTTAGTCAGTTGGTGCTGGCTCCTACCTTAATGAAAAGATGGAGCCTCTTTGCCCTCCATCAAGGTTCACTTCGACTGTACTTGCCAAGGGGGTCTCCAGAAGGCTGGCACAGAGCCTGGCCTGTCAAGTCTCACGTATGGGATGCGAGACAGACACAGTCGGCTCTGGTTCCCATCCCTCCCACGGCTAGGGCCATATTTCATGCATGCCCAGCACTGAAGAGCAGCTTGTCCCCCTAGTCTGGTAGCCACAGATATCAACAAATAACGTCAGCTAGAGATCCTAGGATCTAATCATCTGCTGGAACAGGAGAAAAGCTGCGATACTGCAGGCATTAAGCATATCTTTTAAAAACGTCTGGTCTTAATGAGGCTCATCAGCTCCCTAGCTGCAGTTTAGCATCAACAACAATAAGTCCAAGTGTTTGCAGTCTCGGCACATGAAGAAGTGTCTGGTTTACAAATGCCAGCCCTGCAAAGAAGACCAAGACCTGGCTATAAATGGACAAATACTCACTGCCTGGAAACCGCCTGGCCCCCAGGGAAGCTGGCACAGTCAACAGCTCTGTCATGATGGGGCAGAGGACTGGACACTTGCACCTATGTCAATGGCTAAATCAGTAAGGCTGCAAGATCAGCTGTGGTACAGCCAGCACTAGGCATTAACAGCCCCCAGCTGACATAACTATGGTCAGTATGGTATGATCAAACCAGCCATTTGACTTTAGACCTATACAAAAGTTGCTTCCACTTACAGTTCTGCCCATGGCAGCAGCCTGCCATACCACAAGCCTGGGCTCTGCAGTGAACCTGCTTCTCAGCTCTCTACCTCCAGCCACCACTTCTCCTGCAAGAAGACCTCCTTGGGATGCCTGTGGGATATGATGAGCCCCTGTGGGGGACATGCCACAGAACCTCCCATCCCCAGGGCAACTCCAGCACCAACAGAGTACTAGAACCACCACTTGGTATAATACCACTCACTCCTACAGAAGACATGGTTGCTCTAAGGAACTCGCCCATCTTAAGCCTTAACTCCAACACCATCACCCCCTCAGGAGCTTACTGGAACATACAGCAGTATTGCTCAGTTTAGCTGGCTTGATATGAACTTTGAAGAAATTTGAAATGAAATCTTCAAGTGTCTCTTATATTCTACAAAAAAAATCCAGAGTAAACCTGTTACTATAATAGAGAATAATTCCTACCTCCTAGGAGTCCCTGTTAAGCTTTAAAACCACAGTAGTCTACCAGAAACCAAGCAAGAAGTTACTTTATATTTTATTCTCTTAAATAAAGGTTTTAAAATCTTCAAATCTGAGTACAGCATTGCACTGAAAACAGGAGACACTTGTTCCAAACAGTTGCTTGTATTTTGCTGCAGTTTAAAACTGCAGTGCCCTTTCCACCTTATCTCACTTGGTTTGTATCCACAACTTGTGCACCTTTCACTTTTTAACTTAAGGTTTTGTTTCTTAATCACAAAGGGAAGGGGTTTAGAGTTGTGCAAGTCATGGGGGTCTTTATAGTATGTTGCACATCTGGGTTTTCTCTTAAACTGCCAACTTCTGTAAACTGGGTTTTGACTTTTACTGTGAACCACATTTTGACACATCACATAAAAAAACCTAACACCTTATATTTGTCTATCATGGTTTGTTAGGACCTTGAATATCCTGGAAATACATTTTATGTATGTCAGAGCTCTGTAGAGTAGGAATTGAAGGGAAAAAACCCAGACCTAGTAATGCAGGAAGTTTCATATGAAAATGGAAGTAGATTACAATAGTCATAAATCACCCCCCACACGCAGACTCGTGCTGCAGTTCAATTTCCAAATGAAGACTTCTAAAATCTGAGTTCTGTTCCTAGCTCCAATGTAAATTTCCATTGCAACTTTTGATAACTGATTTCATTTCTCTGTGCTTCATGTCTGCCAAACAGGAATAATTTCCTTCTTTTATCTATCCTATTTAGAAATTAAGATTTTGTGGAAAGGAAACTGAGAAGTGACAACACTAGTGAAACTATTTCTTAGCTGGGTTCTTAAGCGCCCGATCTGACCAAGGCTTGGATTTCTGGATGTTACTGTAATATTGATGAACTTTCCCTAGTTCACAAAAAAAGAAAATGTTGCTGCCAGAATATATTGCTAATAGAAAAACAACTTTAAGCAAACAGCAAACATCATCTTCAGGGACATCCTTTGATGCCTCACCTCACACTGTAATTGTAAACAGGATATCCTGATATATTTTCTACTTTACTGACTAGGACATTATCATAATGCCCTTTTCCAGACCAGATGAATGCAGCAATCATTCTTATCCATCATGTATCCTACTGTGTCCCTCCACAACCATAGTGCTTTACACAAAGCAATATTTATACATTTCAACCACTAATTTCATCCGTTTGCACATCCTCTACACCCGGCCCACCTGACCATGGAGATTCCTTGGTGAATCCAGGTCAAACCTGCATCCTCCCAGGAGCACATTTTCCAGTTTTGTGCTATGCAACAGGTTTCCTTCGAGAGCAGGGGGACTCAATAGATCCATATTTTCTAAATTACATATGTCGAAAGATATTCTAGGCACTCTATAATTAGCCAGCAAGGAAAAGCATTTCTGATTCATTAGGTCAACTTTAATGGTTTCCTCATTAAAAGTTTTTGCTGTTAAGCTGACAGAAGCTAGAATTTAATAGTAGCTTCCAGCACTTTCTTTATTAGCCGATCTCTATTGAATCAGTCTTTATCACCTGAAGAGATATTTTAAATGGAAATTCCTCAGCCCCGAGCAACCTAGATTGACCAAAGGCCTAGAGATTGCTCTGTCCCTGCTTTAATAAACTGACTGTATATATTGCTGCAAAGGTCAGTCCTCATTAGTCAGTGATGGCTATGCAAGATTTAACACATTATATTCCAGTACTAAGTTGTCACTTGTTGATACTGACATATTCTTGTTGATACTAAATATCAATTACATGGAATTTATAAATATGAATCTCTGGGGACCTTTTACAATAATTGTTCCCTTCCCACCCAATTCACAACAATTGGACAGTTCTATGGTTTGGACAAGCTAACTGCTGTTAATGTGGCAAAATATACAAATAAGTTCCTTTATTGTCCCTTCTGAATACAAATCAGTCAAAGAAAAGTGACAGGCTTGTATTCTACATGCCTGAGGATGAGTACTTTCACAGGTAGCTCATGGAAGCTTAGATTCCCCTTTGTCATGTTTCAGCCAAACCAAACTACATCTCATGCTAATATTCTTGGGTTTGCAAGGGAGAGAATTCTTTCTTTAAAAGGGCAAAATTGCATTTCTTCCATTTCTCATTAATGTCCCAACTGCTAGACACTGAATTTTCACAGAGAGCAAGCCCTAGACAGTAATAAGCTTATACAACTTGGTTATTTCAGAATATACAAACTGCAAATACAGTAAAGAATTGAGCCCACTGAATCCAATCAAGATTGCTCTATGTTAATTAAAAAATAACCTCCTCAGGAGACTAACCTGATTTTTTTTTTAATGGCTCCTTAATAGGTGTCTTGCTCTGCATTTGCAAGTCATTTAAAAAAGCCAACTCCTATTCAAACTTATACTTTCTGTGGGGAATGTAATTTGAGGAACTTAGAGCATTTTAGGAGAAATGCTTGTCTAATGAATAAGCTATTGTCCCAGGACCTGGGAGGTGGGGATTCAATCCATGCATCTCTCAGTGAGACTGCCTATGACCTTGAAGAAACTATCTCTCAGGGCTTCAATTTCCACAGACACAAAATAAAGGTGACATTTGCCTTCTCTCGCATTTGGTCTATCTTGTCTGTCTGGATCATAAACTCTATGTTGGCAGGGACTCCCTCTCACAATTTGTTTGTAAAATGCCTAGTGTGGCACTTTACAAGCTGTAGCAGCTAGTCTAATAGAAATTAAAAATAGTAATTCATATGTCAACGTACTAACTGATTTTTCCCATCATAAACCTATGTAGGTGCCTTAAGTAGAAGTGTTTCTTTTAAATGGTATCAGATGAGAGAACTGAGGGAGAGAGGTCACATGAGATGGGAAGACATTGCCAGAGGCAGTTCAGCTCCCCGCTTCTTCCATCTTATCAAGCTACCTCAAACACTAATTGCATTAATTTGGAATTTAACAGATTATTAACTAGGGAACCTTCTTCGGTTAGACACTGAAAATGGCATAGAAGGGAGAGGACCCTAGTCTTGGCCAGGGTTCTTGGCTTTGCAGAATTCCCTCATTTCAGTAGGAAAATTATAGGGATTCAGGCGCTCAGCTGGCAGTGACATTTTTCCTGGTAATCTACTCTTGAGGAAAACCAAAACTGGCATACCCAGTGTTAAGACGTGACTGTCCATAGCTGCAAAAGCTTGCTGGCACAGGAGTGACCTTGGCATCCTTCATCAGTGCCTTACGATGTTAATGGAGGATTAATGTAGGGAGGAGGAGACAGCAGCAAAATAGGGAATAGATGGGGAAATGTGTGGGCAGTAAAGTAGCAATGAGTTTTCAAAACCCCTCCATACTCACAGACCATAAAAAGGGGCCGAAAGGAGTATTTACAGAACCAGTCTCTGGAACCAGGATGAAATAATTCAGCATGACAGCAGTTTAGAGAGTCAGTGTAAAAAAAAATAATTTTAATTATGGATAAGGAAAATGATAAGCACTATAGTAGCACCAGCAAGTGGACACCTTGAGCTCTTCATACAGTCTCTATTACTGTGGCCACTTCTGACTGTCAAAACATCTCAACCTCTCCTGTTTACATTAGCATACATGTTTTAAACAGACTCTTTGTGTTGCCATCAGCAGCATCAGAATGGAGGTCGAGGTTAGCTGTGAAGAATGGCTGTAAAAGTGGCATCCAATCCTAGGCCCTCTTCCAGTTTTTGTTTGGGTTTAAAAAAAAAAAAAAACAAACTTAGACAAGCTGCAGAGTGGCAGACTTCTTGCTGAACAGAGCAATCCTTAATGTAGAAAATAACAGGAAGGCTTAGAGGCATATGGAACCCATTAGAAATGGCATGTTTGCAGGGACAGATTATAAATTGGATCAACCAGAAAAGCATCTGAAAAAAGCCTGTCTACAATTCCATCTTGTGTGAACTGTCTCAATCCAGCTGAAGTGTGTTTCTAACCAGAGACTTCACTTTTCCATCATTTCTTCATTTTACCACATTTGGAAAATGCCCCTAAGTGATGGTAGCAGAAGCCCCACATACTATAAGACCCACCCTGGAGCAGAGGGAAAGGGGAGAGGAATGAATGGCACACTCACGTGGGCACCATAACATACAACCATTACATCTCCAACGTTTGCTGCAACCAGAAATGAACCATTTCAAAGGTTTAATGGGGCCATAATCCATGTTTGTGCAGATCCCAAAGCTCTTCACGCCTGGATGCGATAGACATGCGGCTGCTGCACTAGCCCAAGTGACACACACTGGGGTGCTCTCCTGCAGCCCCTCACTTGTTGTGAGTGTGGATTTCTACTCCTTGACCCCCCCGCTCTGCCTTGCAACTTCTGGAGTCTGACTGCTAACTTCCCTGTTTTATGCAGATGTAATGTATTTCAACCTAAAAGAATAACAACGAGTCATTCATTAACATCAGACAGGCAAAACAAATTTAGCTAAGCTGATTACTGTAATGTAGTAGCCAAGAGCACTGTTCAAATTGACATGGGAGAAGAAACGCCTTTGATACTCTCAGTACAACGAGCTGTCTATTTTTGTGAAGTCTCATGTTTCCTAATTACCTTAATACTATAAGAATTAGGTAATACCAATGTACAATCACTCACACCGGGCTGGGTTCACAGCCTCCCATTCCACAGTGCTTACAGAGAATGCTAATCTGATATGAGAAGTCTGGCTGTGACAGAAACAGTATCAGGCAGCATCTTTGCAATAATCAGCTGCACCTCAGGATAAGGAAAACCCTAAAATGCCACAGGGCGGAATTCACAGTGGAGTAAAGGAAATGCTACAGGCATGCAGGTGGCTGCAAATCACAGAATGAATCGCAGAATGGTTTGGATTGGAAGGAACCTTAAAGGTCATCTAGTTCCAACCCCCCTGCCATGGGCAGGGATGCCTTACACTAGACCAGGTTGCTCAAAGCCCCGTCCAACCTGGCCTTAATATATAAATATGTCCTCCTGAGTTGTGCCCCATCCCCTGCCTTGGTAAAACCCTTTTCAATGACAGCTGTGCTATGGAGGATTGTTCCCTTACCCCAGAGAGTCCCTTCCCCATCCTACCACCACCAAAAATGAGGATGAAGCAGCGTCTTCCCTCAAGTGCTGCGAAAGCAACTCTACTTTCCCAGCCGTATGTGTGCCAGAAGATACCTAACACACTCTCTCACCCCACACATCACCTCCATAATCTGCGCACAACCCACACAGACTCTCAATATGAACCTGGCACAGCAAAACAGTGCAGTTATGGAGATACCCTGCCTTAACCTGAGAGGAAGGAAGCAGTTCCTGGAGAAGGTTAATTTTCCATTCACCCAGTCCTTTCCACTAACACTCGAATTTAGACCTGAAGGAGTTGCATAAGTTATGTTGGATGTCAGGTACAATATATGCTGCAATAGCTGAGCATGTCAGTGCTGATAGACATGAAGCAGGATCTTCTGTGCTAACCCCATAGTGTGTGCTTCACACCCCAGTATTTTTCTCTGTGTGTTTATTTATGGGCAGACTTTGAAAAAGAAAGCAAAATGTCCTAAAATGGGAACAGATGGGGTCTGCCTATTATCCCAAATCATTCTACGACAGAGAATAAAAACAAGCAAGGCTCATATGTGGCAACCTGCAGTGCAAGACACTAAGCAGACCCCGCTGACAAGCAGTATCTTATTGCTGAAGAGACCCAAGCTGGCTCCCCTTTCATGTACTTCGGCAGAGTTACTTCTAGTTCACAATAGTGAGAGGAAGGAAAGGAATCAGCCTTTGTGTGAGACAAACACAGCTGAGACTCAAACTTTGGCTCTTGGGCATAAAGAAAACAGAAAACCAAGTAGCTAGGAGCAGTGTTAAACTTTCCACAGCTACAAATTGCTCTTTCATGCATGATACATACAATTACAGCATGCTTAAATCCTGGATTATTGGGACAATAGGTTGTAGCAGCTTTAATCCAAGTGAGTCATTAAGCTGTGCCACTTCAGTAGGAATCTGCATACTTAAAAAGTGTCTGTGTATGGTACAGTCCATCTGTGTAACACACAGTCCATACAGCCCAGCTCCAGTAATTAACTTAACTACACTTCCTCATGAACATATTGCTACCATGTGTATACATTAGCATCTTGGCAATATTTTCTTTTTGTAAAAAGATTGAAAGTATTAGTGCCAATGTGGTAAATCTGTCTACGTCTGTCTGTATGTCTAAGCCTTACGGCTGTTCACGGGAATTGTCTCTCTCTCTCTCTCTCTCCCCCCTTGTGTTAGACTACCAACTGCTTTGGAAACTTCTTTTTCCATTTCAGATGCATTTTATGCTTCCATATTGAGATAAAACCCCCAGGAGATGACTAGCAAGACTCTCGCATCTGAGGCAAGGCTAACAAAGGAAGGCTGTTAGCTGTTGACGATGGTGAGTTCAGTTGGAAAGCTTATAGGGTAAAAGCCAGTTACCATCCAATGCAAACCAGGTTGTCAGACCGCACTCCACAGAGAGGCAACCATACATGTCTGCTGGGAATCTTCAATGGCTTATCGGCCTTATCGTATAACCCGAGAAAGGAAAAAGGAACGCCTAACAGGGAAGCATGCTAGCAGTTTCAGATTCACAGTTCAGGGCCAGACTCCAAAACTTGAAGAAACCTTGTCAAAACCAGACTGTTCCAGAGACTCTGACATAAACCCCAAAACACTGAAGAGTAACAAAAAAAAAAGCTGAGGCAGGAAAATGAGCTCAGCTTGTTTCTCTGATCTCTGCAAGTACATCTATACTGCATAATGGATGAAGACCCCTAAAAGTCAGTAACCAACCTGAACTGGGAAGTCCACACATCACAGCACACTACAGTGTAGATTCACCATCTCAGACCAGTCCTGCCCTGCAGGGCAGCCAGCTCAATTATCTCCAGCACGTTGCTTACATGTTCCTGGGAGTAAACACAGCAAGAGACAATTTGGGTATCCAAAATATAGATAGGCTATTTCTTACACTGTACAGAAGGACTGGTATCAGAGCCTTTGTAAAGCTCATAGGTGACCTGTTTCAATATCTGGTGTCCTAGATAAATAAGCTGCAACCCAAACAGTCCTCTGTAAAATGTGCCTACTCTACTGGACTCTAGACAAAGTAAGACTAACCCAAGCTGTGGAAGACACTGTCTTGGTTGTATGACAACGTCCTAAACAAAAGGCATGAGCCTCCTGATGGCACCCACAAAGGTGAGATGCAGCTGCCTAGAGCCTGCTTCATTTCAGAAAGCTTGGAAGAGGTGAGTGTGCGGAGCCCAGATATACCAATGTGGTCCAGACCCAGCAGCAGGGGCTTTCCCAAGTCTGTAACACCACTATCTTCTCCTCCAACTAAAAAAACCCAATAGATATTACTTACCGACAAATGTTTTGCCATAGAACTGCCAGAAAGTTTATAAAAGCACAAAGGCAGCAGTAGTCATGCTGTTTCGTCATATAACTGTAAAGGATCACAAAAAAAATCTAAACAATATTTGGTACATCATTGCTCCCAAGCTGCAACTATACATGCCACGTTTTACCACCAGAAGATAAATGGGAAAAATGCATAGGGAAAATCTAAACAGACCCCTGACTCTATAGTTTTAGTAAGTCGTGCCAGAATTATGATTTGATATTACCTGCTACTCAGTGCTTTGAGAATTCCCTCCCCCATTCCTGCCAATACCTCTAAATGGAAAGATACACCTTAGGAAAAATATTTTAATAAATGGAATGCTAATTAAAATCAAGCTTGTGACCTGAAGTAGTGACCTCAGATTTTTACATGCTAACTAAGATTACTAGTAGGTAGCAGATTAAAAAATGATTTTTTTTTTATTATTATTATTTTGTGGACTCTCCAAAATGGGACAAAAAAGGCCAAAATATAAAACAGTTTACAGAATGAAAATACCACACTCCCCTCACTCCCAAAATAAATTAAAGTTGTCTAAATATTTATTTTTTGGAAGTCTATCTTGATGGTGAGCCATATCCACCTAAGTGCTCTCTGGGAACTAAAATGTGAGAGCCTCAGGCTTTAATCCTCCTGACAAAACAGTGCGCAGCCCATCTCCACCTCCAACCATGTACAGCAATCATGGGATTCCTACAAAGGCACAGTTGACAGAAGTTCTTCATGCTGCATCACAGGATATATAATCCAGCTAAGGAAAGGACCCCAGGAAAGAACAGAAAAATGAGATGCAAAAAAACAAACTCTCACATGGGACCATGGAAGCTGAGCAGATGCAAATGCACAGTGAATTGATATGACACATTCTGACTGGACCAACTACAGCAAAAGGGCTTCCAGAAGGGCTTCTACAGGTATGTCAGCCAGAAAAGGAAGGTCAAAGAAAGCGCACCCCTCCTTGGTGAACAAGACTGGCAAACTGGTAACAATGGATGAGGAGAAGGCTGAGGTACTCAACTTTTTTGCCTCAGTCTTCACTGGCAACCTCTCTTCCCACACCTCTCAAGTGTGTTGACTAGCAGATCGAGGGAGGTCTACTCCATCCTGGTGAGACCCCACCTGGAGTACTGCATCCAGCTCTGGAGTCCTCAGCACAGGAAAGACATGGACCTGTTGGAGCAGGTCCAGAGGAGGACCACAAAAATGATCAGAGGGATGGAACACCTCTCCTGTGAAGGAAGGCTGAGAGAGTTGTGGTTGTTCAGCCTGGAGAAGAGAAGGCGCTGGGGAGACCATAATGTGGCCTTTCAGTACTTAAAGTGGGCTTATAAGAAAGATGGGGACAAACTTTTTAGTAGGACCCATTGCAATAGGACAAGGGGTAATGGTTTCAAACTAAAAGAGAGTAGATTTAGACTAGATACAAGGAAGAAATTTTTTACAATGAGGGTGGTGAAACACTGGAACAGGTTGCCCAGAGAGGTGGTAGATGCCCCATCCCTGGAAACATTCAAGGCCAGGTTGGACAGGGCTCTGAGCAACATGCTTAGTTGAAGATGTCCCTGCTCATTGCACGGGGTTGGACTAGATGACCTTTAAAGGTCCCTTCCAACCCTAACTATTCTATGATTCTAAACTATCTTAATTCTATTAAACCCAACATGAAATAGATTTTTTTTTTCCAAGTTTACCTGGGAAAATTCAAAAACTTTTTGTTTTCAATCTTACAATATTCCTGCAGAAAAATGTTTTGGTTTTGTTTTGATTTGGTGTTTCAGGAGGAAAGGAAAAACCACACTACCATGTAGACTGAGCAGTGTTTACATCAGTAAAAGAATTCAGAAGAAGGAAGAATTAAAAAGAGGTAGGGTTGGCACCACTGCTCTTTAAGACTATTGCTAAGGACTAAGCACTGCTTACATCCCTGCCTCAGCGCTCACTTGTGCCATGCTAGGTGAACTAAGAAAACAGGGTTCCGCACACAGTACCTCTGAACCTCCACTTTCCCAGAAAAGGAAGCAGATTCTGTCCTTAATAAGACATCATGGACTGCTGGAGGGTTCAGCCAGCTCGGCCTCCATGCACAGGGTCAGGTTATGAGCAGTCTGTCGCCCAAGATTCCCTCACACACTAGTCTTGGAAAGGAGTACCGCAAATATAACTTTATTATTCCCATGCTCATGACACTCATCCCTGGGTAGCTAAGGATGTTGAGGTGTGGGGAGGAAGTGACAGCCATTGACTCCCAAACCCAGACATACAGAGAAAATAACAGTAAGCTGAAGCCATCACTGGGCTAAAGTCACAATAGCAATTTTGATATTCCAGGGCCAGAAGACTTGAGGCATCTCACTGAAAAGCCAAAGATGCACATTTGCACTTCATTCTGGATTCGTGCCAGAGGAAAGCTCTCATGGAAACAGCTGTAAAGGAGCACCTGCATTGTCAGACTGGAGAACAGAAGCCAGATGTGGGCCAGCAGCTGCCACGTGGCTTGGCCATGCTACCTCGACAGGACAGGCATCAGATTATGATTGCCTGTAATTGAATTCAGAGTTTTTTACCTCATTTTGGTTTGGATAATTTCATGCCCCTCAACTATTTTGTCACGTTAGCAAGTTTGCTGGAATATTTGGGGGTTTTGCATGAAAAAGCACTAGGGAATCTGAATTTCCTGTAGAAACAAGCCCATTTTTTACTTCATAGGTGACATTTTCTCTGAAAAATGGACTTCAGAGACAATTTACCTATCTGAGCTCACAGGTCTGCAATTTACAGTTGTATACACTTTATTTCAAATACTCCCTTGAACTCTGACTTGTTCTGCTGTTAGTAGTGAGGTTGCGCACCTTTCAAATCTTGATCCCCTGAAATGAGGCACTCATGAGTATATTCACAAGAGACAGAATATATTGGTCACATTCAACCACAGGTATTTGTATCTTTTAAATGTGTTATCTGTAGTTTCTGTAGTCATCAGCAGTCTTTATTCCTTAATCAACAGTACAACACTTATCACATTGAAGTATGCCTGCATTTCCAGAAAGCAGCAACTAGTACATCAGTCACTGCTGCACACCAGATTTGTAAGCAAAGATGAGCCAACAACACTGGGACGTCAATCTGAATACATTCTTAAATAGATTAGTGAAATGCACTATAATCATTGCGCAAACAATAATTTCTAAAATGAAATCAATTTAGTGTTTAATATTCACAAGAATTTAAAGAAGCCCACCTTGGCATAAAAGAATGAATATAAGGGAGATTTGTTAACTTTCCTGAGCATCATAAGGAACAAAAGATTGCAGTTCATAAAATAATCTGGGGTCTCTTCAAAAAACAGCACAGCTCCATTATCTCAGGGCAGATGGGTTTAGAAACAACACAGATCTGTTCAAAGTCTGGTTTTGCATGGACCCATTCACTAGCCATACATTCAAGATAAGAATAGCCGTCTTTCTCTAGAGCAGCCAGGCCAACATCACCACAAACAACTGCAAAACAATGACCGCGAGACAGCAAAAGCCATTGCTGATCTTGCCAGAGGTTTGTTGCCAGTTTATAATCCTAACATATGTTATTTTGCATCCTTCAGGTACAGCATATTTATATGTCTATCTCATGACTCCACTGGTCACAATACTCATCGCTGCTGTTGATCCACCAGCTCTAAGTCACCTATTAGGCCTCAAATATTTGATACTAAATATAAAACACTACAATAAAGAGAAGGCCACTTGTATATCTGCACCATCACTCTCCACTGAACCAGTATGGGCGTAATTACTGTCTCCTTGTTTATGGAAGGGAGGCAAAATTTTTGCACAGCCTATCATCTTTGGCAATGACCACTTAGCCTACAGGCAGAAATAGAAAACTGCTGAAAAAAAATTACAAAGGAGGCATATTGCAAACATGCAAACAAAACTCTGGAATACTGGCAGGAAAAGAAATAAAACAGTGAAGAATGAAGGGGACATGGTTAGACAAAGTCAACATCTTGGGAAGCAGTTGGTAAAGTGAGAGACAGATTTCAGCGTAGTAAACAAGCTATAAAGTTCTCCACAGGAAGAACAGACAAAGCACCCTGGATTACTGCAATGTCTAAGCCATTTCTCCTTTGTGATGATTTTCTTAAAAAAATCTTGGTTTTCTGCCCATTTGTTTACAGGGAGACATATAAGTGGCTGTCTGCTTTGGAATGATACTTTCAAATCAAATGCTGTAACTTGGCCTAGACACATTCTCACTTGTGATGAACACACTTCCCACTTATAGAAAGAAAATGAAGTGTTCTGGTTTCAGCTGGGATAGAGTTAATTTTCTTTCTAGTAGCTGGTATAGTGCTGTGTTTTGGATCTAGGATGAGAATAACGTTGATAACACACTGATGTTTTAGTTATTGCTGAGCAGTGCTTACACAGAGTCAAGGCCTTTTCTGCTTCTCACCCCACCCCACCAGTGAGCAGGCTGGGGGTGCACAAGAAGCTGGGAGGGGACACAGCTGGGACAGCTGACCCCAACTGACCAAAGGGATATCCCACAACATATGACATCATGCTCCATATATGAACTAGGGGAAAAACTGGCCGGAGGTCCACTGCTTGGGAAGTGGCTGGGCATTGGTCGGCACGTGGTGAGCAATCACATTGTGCATCACTTGTTTTGTATATTCTTTTACTATTATTGTTCTCCCTTTCTTTTCTGTCCTATTAAATTGTCTTTATCTCAACTCATGAGTTTTACCTTTTTTTTTTTTTAATTCTCTCCTCCATCCCACTGGACAGGAGTGAGCAAACTGCTGTGTGGTGTTTAGCTGCCTGCCAGGGTAAACCACAACATAAGGGTTTTCAAACAAAGCAAAAAAAGCTACTGGATGTTTTATTTTTTTAAGATACATTTTTCTATTTTGAGAAGAGTTAAGCTCTATCACTCACTATTCCAAATACAAAATTGCACAAGAACTTGATAGTAATTGAAGGTTTGAACAGCAGGAAGGATATACCCATAGAAACCTTGGTTTGTCAGCATGTTGCAGAAATTCCAGGATATAATGACAGGCATGTGATCTCCCAAAGCTGTGTCTTATGCTCCACATTAATAGTGTAGCAGCAAGTGCTGGCTTTGCTACCTTCTGCTCTGGCTTCCTCACACAACAAGGTTGTGAGTTTCCCATCCCCTCAGCTCTCGTAGATGTGGTATATCTGGAAAGACATCGAGCGCGTATGCAGTAGACCAAACAAGTGAAATTTCTGTGGAGATTACAGTGAAGAAAGCCATCTGTACCCCATCCCAGCAGGTGCAGGAGGTCTGTGACAGCAATAGCAGAGTGGCTCCATTGTGCAAAGAGCAATATTGCTATTCACAGATTTGGACAAAACTAAGGTGTTTCATAGTAGTGGTGTTTTCAACACAATCCCTCACAGATCTTCTATCCAATCTTTTGACTGACAACAGATACATCAGGTGGGTACACAACAGACAGACAACTATCTGAAGAAGCCAGTGGGGACCAACTATGAAAACTGACTGTACAACCAAAGAAGATACCTTTTCATGAATCTCCCTGACAGAAATAAAGCAACTACCTGTCACTCAGCCCAGACCCTAATTCTTTATTTTGGAGTCCTAGATGTAAGCCTCATGCCTACATTTCACCTCCTTACTTCAGTTCTGTAATAGTCCATACAGACCCAGACGAGTCAGGGAAGATAACAACATCTTTCCTGTTTTCCTGACAGCCCTCTTTCACTTCAAAATAACAGTTTTGGAATGGTTCACGTATCCCACCTATGTCTGAACCCATTCAAACCTCACAGGGAGAAGAGAGAGAGCTTCTAACAGAGATAATTACAGTCCCTAGGTGGACGGAATTTCGCAAATTCAACATCTATGAAAAGTATCTGCAGGCTGCATGGATGTGCCAAAACCCTCATCTGTCTTCCCAGAAATCAAAGGGCTTGATTAACAAGAATGTTATCCCTGAAGTTTAGTTTCATAGGCGTTACATCATTCACAGAGGTATTGCAGCACTAGGGAAAACAGTGAAAGGAAAAAAAAAAGGCCCCTTCTCTGCCTCAGCATAGTTGCTTTGCAATTTTTAATACAAGGAGTAATATCATGTAGCTAAAATAAACTGTGCTTTACACCACCGCAGAAACTATTGTTGCAGTCATTGCATGTGAGCAGGTCCCACCTTAACACTGATTCCAAGCATTGAGAGAAAACTCCAAGTAAATTTGAAAATAGTTGATAAAATTAGTTTTTGACCCAATAACCTGCTCTTTGTTCGCTCATTCTTTGACTGGTGGTTCATTCCTCATGTATATATAGACACAAATATACTCACATGTATTGACTCAGACATAAAACTTCCAATTGACACAAGGAAGAAAAAAGGTCTTGAAATGTAAAATTTGCTAAAATGCTCTTACCAAGAAGTGTGAATGTGTGCTGATTATAAATATTCACTGGAGTAGAAGTAATAAATTTGACATGCCTACCAAGGGCTGTATACTTTCAGCTGATTTTATTCTTTCTGGAAGGCTTTATAATACATTTATGAAGATATGCTTACAAGCAGGATTAAATCTCGCCTGTTTGCGCAACTATAATCCAAAATGTGCAAATATTGTGGTAAATTAAAGCAGTTGTTGTTGGCTTTTCTCTTCCAAGGAAACTTGATTGTGAAGGATTTTTCCCTTCTGTTTAGCTTATTAAAGTAAAAAAAATACCTTATCCCATAATTTCTATACCCTGAAACCAGCTTTTCTCATGCACCACCTTCCAGAGAAGCTATTGTGTATTTTGTCTGGGAAAAGACTACAGGACTTGTCCTGCTCTGGAGTGACAAGCATGCAGTATGAGCAAGCCAGGGCTTGTACTGAGACAACAAGAAATAAAACAACATGCATTTAGACATTTGACACAGATACTGATCACCAGAAAGAGCATTTACTGTATTAAATTGAAATCCATGAATAATTCACCAGTTTCAGCTGATGACAAACCCAGAAGTGGCAGAGTATTTGATGATCAATAATTATTTCTGAGATTTTAGGAAGCGTGGCATCTTATAACTGAACAATTTAATTAAGCACTAGATTTGATTGTTTAATTGCACACGCTGTATCAATCTCTTTTCCTTTTGAATTTTGTGCAGGTGCTAAAAATAGTTCCTCGCTTTTCGAACAAATGCATTTCTCACTATGAATTACAAAACTGGTTCTCTAATAAGGTTTTCAAATATCACATTTTGTGCTACATTTCTGCTCTCTGAACTGCTAATAGACTTCAAATAATAAGTTTACTGGAAACCATAACTCTAGGTTCACTGAAATCACATTTGAATCTGATCTGTTGCTGAGGTTTATAATAAGTGACAGTGCTAAGACTGAATCTGATTTTGCTGTGACCTTTTGTCCAGCACTATGGTACTCCAACAACAGATAAAATTTCCAGCAGTCAGAGCCACAGCTCATGTCCAAGTTGTCAGTCTTGGAAACATTCTTGAAAAATGAAGCAGATCCATACATCTATCTAAAGAGCTTTTCTATGGGAATAGTTCCTTTCTAAAACATCTCCTTTTAAAATGTGATAACATTAGTTTTCACACTGAGCAAAGCTCGAAGTGCCAATCAAATTTATTCACTGACAGTGATTTCCTAGGTCCTCTGGCTTTGTGCTATCAGCTTGGGATGCAGAAATCCAGCTTGCTTTTTCCAAGCAGGATAAAAGGGGTTTATTCAGCTCCTCACTCTGTGTCAGAGCAGCAACCTTCTCCACTTTTCCAACAGCTTTTAGGTTTTAAATATCCCCTAGGATGAGGATACTGGTGTTTCTCCTGAAATGCTGTGGGATGGTTTCTGATGTCTCTCACTGTGAAGCCTTTTTCTTGCTACTTTCTCCAGTTTTCTTTTTCTTCCATTACTATCAGTTACATGAAACTTCCCTTTGCTGCAGTGAAGGGTTCTTATTCCTCCTGAAAACACTCAAGTCTCCATACACAGGTATATGCTTCCCCACATGATCCTCACACCTCAAACCCCGCCCCTGATCAGACATCAATATATTGGGTCTTTAAATCTTCTCTCCTAAGTGACTGTCCCAGAATCTTTGCTTGTGCACTCTTTAAACCCAGTTTCTCTACACCCTTTTCAGAAGCAAGCACCAAAAGTACAGCTTCCTGAGATTCTAGATCCCCTAGTCAAAACCAGCTGAATTCTACTAAAAACTGACTTCATCAGGCTTCTGAGGCCCACGGTGTGCAACTACCAATTCTCTCTTTATGATCCAGTGCTTTTGAACATATGTAACCCTGGACTGTACAGATCCTTTTTGAAGAAATTTTTCATAAAAGCTCTGTCACTCACTGCCATCTCCTTTCATGGCTAGGTTAATTTGTAATAACTTTCAGTTAAAAACCAGCTTTAGCCTGTTACAGAGGCTTGCTGAAAACTTCTCAACCAGATCCATAGCTTTTACTGAAACAGCCAGAACTAAAAAAGTCAGTTCATACTTGTACATGCATCTAATTCCATCGCATCTCTCTGCATGGTAGCTGAGGTGCTAGGGCAGCCCAAGACCTTTCTGACTTTATGTACTGTAATTGCCCTTGGCACTAGCCAAAGATTAAATCTTTGCAGGAGGATCTGAGACACTTTTTTTATTAATCAAGTGGGCCAGTTTTAAAATGCTTCTTGAAGTAAATAATGCCAACTCTAAGCTGCAAAGAAACTCTAGAAATCACAGAAAGCCTTTAAAAGAGGCTTTTCACACTAAAAAAACATTCCAGTCTGGTCTCAGCTTCCATGAGTACAGCAGCATCTATGGTTCATTTTCTATCTGTCATGAGAGCTCATGTAAATTATGTCTTGTGTGATCCTGAAACCAAGTTGATGTACTGTAAACCATTATTTCTGTCCTGGTAGAAATAATTTCTTATAGCTACAATGACACATACTATCCCCACTGTGAGAAAGCTGTGGTGATTAAAATGAAATCAGTCCCCGTCACTGGACATCCTGATGCTGAAGCAGGAGTGAAGACACAAAAAACCCAGCATTCAGAGACGTTTTTGCTATGTGTGTTCCACACTGCCTTTCAAACTCCAGTCATTTCTGATGAGATTTTAGTTTTTCTCAGTTAATTTTGCTTTGACCGTTCTCATAGCCCTTCATTGTCCACTTTCTTAAAGTGTTCTGCCTCTACAGCCTTTACTGACAAGACTGTTCTGCAAAGCACAGGTTATTACAGAGCAGTCATAGAACAAGAATTATAAATGCACACATTTGCCCCAAGAGCCTCCTGTACACAAGGCTGGGAACAGCCCCAGTCTGAAGGGCAAGGACTACAGAGCCATGTGGTAAATAACATTTCATATAGCCCAGAGTGGGTAGGCTATGCCAATTAGTAGTAGCAGGGGTGTTTCATCCTCTTAGCTCCCAAGGTAAATCCTGCCTGCAGTCAGCATTATGTTCATATGGTTTCAGCAGACATTTGATCTGCCTAATCAAAAGAATCCATTTTCTGCTACCCAAAGAAGGAATAATGCAGTACATTCCAGAAAAAAAAAAAAAAAGATGCAACAGTTTTACACAAACATGCTGTCAAATCATACTTGAATAATTATGGCTCCTGTGGCACTTGTTCATGAACAGAAAAGAGGAGTTCAATTAGTTAACACATAACTCCTGAGAAAAAAAAGGAGCTGGCAATCCTGAATTGAATAATTTTGTTGGATTCATTGTTACAGAATGTAAGAATATAGTTAGGAATACCTTTTGAGAAGTTTCAGTGAGCAACATTTCATTTTCAACTGCTAGAGATCACTTAAATTTATCTGGACGTCACTCTAATCTGGTTTAATGTCTCTGCTCTCTAGCTCATTTATTTCAAGACGACATTTGGAATAGTCTTCGGTGTTCTGCAAGATTAGGTTTAACTTAAGGCTCATGACACCTGTACGTATATCTTAGTCATGACTCCGTTATCCCAGTACAAGTAGGCTCCATTAGCAATGGGTGACACAGCAGAGAAGTCGAATCAGCAACTGGGGAATACTACAATTAACAACTGAATCCATATTCAGCTTCAGAATAACAACATATGAAAGCAAGTCAGCTAACACCTGAGAAACGGTCTATCATTCTGGATGATGCTTCAGAGGTATTGCTCCATATGCTTGTATCATGCCGCCAATATATTACCATAAGTCTTTCTTGGCAGACGTTCCAAAGAGTATAGTATGTACTACATGACCAGACAGATAAATATCGTCTCACAAACCTTATTAAGCAAAGCCACAAGAACACTCCCTTTCAGACTGAGTTTTATCACAAAGTAAGATTAAAAAGATCCTATGAATTTTTTGCCTTCAGCTGTTGTTCATTTTTTTCTTATAGTGCTATGCACCAACCAGCTAAATCAATAACCTGCCCTTACTTTCATGCCTGGAACAGCCACAGTCCTATGAGCACTGCAAAAAATGGGCTTTGGCCCCCATCAGAACAAGACAGAGAATCTCTCTAACCTATCAGCAATCACCAGAGAATTGGTAATGTTATTACAAACTTGGGTTATTCTATTTAGCAACTGTCTGCATGCCTTAAAACAGCACATCACAATCATATGTTATAGTCTTCGCTTTTTAGCCATTTCCTTTAAAAAAAATTGTAACAACACTTCTCCAGCTGTAAGGCATTTGCCCTACATGCACTAGCAGAAACTTCTTTTGAAGTTCTTGTGTGACAAGTCACAATAATTGCCAGGATAAGATGTGATCTAGATGGGAAAATGACCTGGGCTGCCACCTAACAGGTTTAACAAAGTCACTACGGTGTAGCTAACAAGAAGGCTGGACAGCAGAGATTAGATGCCAGGCTATGAAGATGGAAAAAGACAGGGAAGATAGGCCAATTCAGTTTACCTGTCTCAATGGCTTCCTGTAATACAGCCACTTTGGCATCTCCCAGTTATTCCCACTACCATTTCTGCTACAACCATTCTGTGCAGGGTGTCTGTAGGCACACTGCTCTCCTGGTGCGCTATGCAGGGCAAGGGATACTCTGCAGGACCTTTTGCGATATCGCCATCATTCTCCTGAATACATAGGGAAGAAATAGCACTTGTGTATTACATACATAACCATTTCTTACCAAGCCTCAGCAACAGTTCCTGCAACAAGGGCAAGCAACTTCTACAGTTAGAAGGCTTTTCATCTGCTGCATTTCAAAGTTGTTAACGCTTGTGAAAAAGAAAAAGGGAGCAGAAGTCTTTCCTGATGGCATATCTCGGGAAAACTTGAATATGGGGATCACTATCTTTGACTCTGTAGTAAGAACTTCCAACTTTTTAGCATTGATTTGCAGTTGCTTGTCATCTGGGCCTATCCAAAACAGCTTTCTAGTGCCACATTGTAAGCGTGTTCTGGATGCTCCATGAAATAAAAAAAATGCTGTTATTCAATTGAATTTCACCTTAAGACATACTCATTCTTGAATATGTATAGTTAATCCCATGGAGTAATTTGATTCTTTTAATCTGTTCAAACCCTAACTCATCTTCTTTTTCTTTTTTATATCCTTTGAGCTTTTGTGTTGCCTTTGTTAGAATTTGTCATCATTTAACCCCAGCTGGCAGCTAAGCACCAAACAGCCGCTCGCTCACTCCCCCCGAGAGGGAAGGGGGAGAGAATCAGAAAAGTAAAAGCGAGAAAACTCTTGGCTTGAGATAAAGACAGTTTAATACATAAAGCAAAAGCCAGGCACACAAGCAAAGCAAAACAAGGAATTGATGCACTACTTCCCATGGGCAGGCAGGCGTTCAACCATCTCCAGGACAGCAGGGCTCCATCACACATAACGGTTACTTGGGAAGTAACCAAATGTCCCCACCTTCCTTCTTCTTCCCCCAGCTTTATATGCTGAGCATAGTGTCATATCGCATGGAATATCCCTTTGGTCAGTTGGGGTCAGCTGTCCCAGCTGTGTCCCCTCCCAGCTTCTTGTGCACCCCCAGCCTGCTCACTGGTGGGGTGGGGTGAGAAGCAGAAAAGGCCTTGACTCTGTGTAAGCACTGATCATCAATAACTAAAACACCCCTGTATTATCAACAGTGTTTTCAGGGCAAACCCAAAACGTAGCCCCATACTAGCTACTATGAAGAAAATTAACTCTATCCCAGCCCAAACCAGCACAGTATTATAATAGCAGATTATTAACAGAAATTTAACTCACTGATTATTTCTCTTTTATAACTAGCTTGCAGCTACTGTTTTCCATTTTTTGCCATCCAGGGGGGATGGACTAGATGACCTTTAAAGGTCCCTTCCATCCCAAAGCATTCTATGATTCTATGATTTTGGATGATACATACTTCTTACATTTTGGAATTACTGCCACTTATTTAGCACCTCTGTATGAACCATCTCTTCCCATGTCTACTTATGCAAAGTTCTCCATAACTAATCCTACTGACAATAGCACACAGGGCTTCCTTCTTCCACATGGTAAAGGTAACCAGAAGTAAGGTACATGGGTCTTCACTAGGGTCTTCTAGATCACAGAAAACAGGGTGTTCCTTTCAGGGGCACCCATAAAGAGTGACGAAGTTCTGTCTGCAGCTCTCATCTGAATTGACCTTAGTGCTGATCATGGAAGGACTAAGAAATTATCTAAGGACATAGCACTGAATTGTCCTATGAACTATAGGAGCAGCAAAGTCCTGCCCTTCTGCTCCTGCCCTGACACAACCGCACCCTGCTAGAATTTCTGGTCAGTCTGGCCCCACAGATGACATTGCTCAGCCTTAATTAGGTACTATGTCTGCTCTAGGGATGTTAAGGGTTTGAACTACAAATATTGCTACCAGAAAAATCCAGTGTATTATATGTGAATTTAAGTGAAGCGCTGAGGGACCTTGAAAAAACAAAAGGTAAATTAAAGTTACCTTTTTTCCCCACAGCTTCTGTATAATAAGAAAAGCTTTTTCTATGGGACTTTGAGTTTGCTTTTTGTCCCCACGGAACAATTCTCAAGTGCCCCTTAAAAGCTCACTGTAGTTATATTGGTCTTGAAAAGATCACGGTACTGAGGTCAACGTGCCCAATTCTGCTACAAAGCAAGTGTGGAAGTGAACTTTGTCCACCAAGGGTGGATGTGATGAGTAGCTAACGCATCCAGTTTAACTGGAGAAGGTAAGAAGCAGAGCTCAGCATTTCTCTAATGTAGGTAGAACAAAATAACCTCTGAGGCCACCCATTCAAGGTTCTTCAGTCCTCAATATTTGTGCTGATTTTGGGTACTCAGCACCATGCAAGTGGAGACTCAGCTGTCTTCCTCTTGTAGTTAAATACAACACACGTGTTTTAGGAGTTTTGTTTTGCTTTTTATCAGTAACTCCAGCATTGTTATTCATCAAATAAGATACTCAAAATTCCAGGTTTCAGCCAATGCACAGATATTACAAATAACATATCCTCTCTATCTGCCTTGGATTTTTATGTGTCATCCATTATGGGACTTCATCTAAATACCAACTACAGAATTGAGATAATCATCAGCAGCTCTGTATGGATGAGACCACACCGTTGTGACAGTCACCAAGAAAGGGGAGAGTTTTACCTTCCCACAGGGGAGCTGGAAGCCACTCTGTCTCAGCAAAAAAAAACAGCGTCCTGGTCTGAAGGGAATAAATCTATTACCGCAGTCTGTTTCACTCTTTGAGACGAGTCTGGAGAAAACATTCACATTAAGCATGATTTAAAGAAAAAAAAAAAAGAAAGACTGATAATAAATACAAAGCTTCATGTTCCAAGGCTTAACCTATTAACTGACAGAAGCTAGGCATATTGCATTGTGAGATTTCTTGTGTATTTTCAATCCACCTGGTACTGTCCAATATTGAAAACAGGATATTGGACTAAATGGGCAATTAAACTAATCCAGTACAGCAATTCCTATATGTTTTTTCCCCTCTAAACATATGCCAATATAGAATTATAAACAGCATTGGAAACATTTGAATTTGATGTACTGAAGGTCACTGAAGAGCACACAATTCTCCCTTCCTCCCTCTCCATTCCACAAAACAGTGTGCTTTGTTTTCCCAGAATTAATTTCTATTTCATAAGTAATTCAGCTTTTAGATAACTTGTTACTCAGAAAAGAATCAAATATTCACTCAAGCCTATGAGGCTTCGGTTGGTCTTTTCAATAGTTAAAATCAGAATGGTAAAAAAATCCTGATTTCAAGAGCAAAACACAACTCAGAGTTCAAGTAGTAAAGCAATTTGTCCTCAACAGGACAGCACATGGTAGCTCTGAAACCAAAGCTCTAAATTCTGACAAACCTAAAATATTTAGCACTCAATCTCTTTGGAGAGTTCTGTTAGAACTCAATAGAAAAGACCCATCATCTGCTTGCAAAATAAATGCAAATCCTTACAAGGCTGGATGACCATAATATGGCTCGAGGCATATCTTTGGTTCTTTCTTACCACCGGCTCCTATGAGAATCACTATTCCCTGATGCTCAGGGAAAGCTCTTTAAATGGCTGCTTTTTCCAGTCTCTTCCAACACACTCATTTTTTAGGCATCACCTCTTTTTTCTTTCACATTTAACACTCCCAATTAATGACTAAGATCATGTCTTGGTGCATTAACCCAATCAACTCACAGTTTGTGATTTTCACTTTGTTTTATAGTTTATAAAAACTAAACAGCAAGCTAAAGAAATAAATTAACACTGTGCACTGTCAAGGTAAAGTCAGAAAGAAAACTATTTACAGTCTGTTCTTGAAAGGGATTAAGCTCACTTATGACTGAAGCCTACACCAGTGCTACCAAGAGCAGACCCTCTGTGCTTCGGCGTTCCCTTCATACTGAACACACACCCAAGACGACAGCACTCTTGATCCCCTGACATACAATACATGCATTTGTGTGCCAAATTAACCTTTGGTTTGAAAATCACCATGATCTCCAAAAGGTAAAAATGAGGAAACCCAAATTTAGGTTCCTTCTCTCACTGACCTGATACATCACTCAGTTTTCTTGTCTGCCCTGAGTTTCTTACTTATGTCTTTGGGATCACCTATGGGACGCATGTTTCACTACACAGGTGCCATGACCAGCACAATGGCTTTATCCCAGCTGTGACCTCCAGGTAGGAGTTCAAACTGAAGTTTTAGGATAACACTGAAGAAGTAAAGGACATTTCTCAGCGCAAACTCAGAAACAAAGTCTCAGCCTGAAGTCAAAAAACATTTACTTTGATAGATTATGCTAATTCACATCAGTGAATCATAGAATGGTTTGAGTTGGAAGAGACCTTAAAGATCATCTAGTTGCAACCCCCCTGCCATAGGCAGGGATGCCTTCCACTAGACCAGATTGCTCAAAGACCCACCCAACCTGGCCTTGAACGCTTCCAGGGTTGGCACATCCACAACTTCTCTGGGCAACCTGTTCCAGTGCCTCACCACCCTCATAGTGAAGAATTTCTTCCTTATATCTAATCTAAATCTACCCTCTTTCAGTTGAAAGCCATTACCCCTTGCCCTATCGCTACATGCCCTTCTAAAAAGTGCCTCAACGGCTTTCTTGTAGGCTCCCTTCAGGTCTCCACATAGCCTTCTCTTCTCCAGGCTGAACAACCCCAACTCTCTCAGCCTGTCTTCATAGCAGAGGTGCTCCAGCCCTCTGATCATCTTAGTGGCCCTCCTCTGGACCCACTCCAACAGGTCCATGTCCTTCTTATGCTGGGGGCCCAGAGCTGAATGCAGTACTTCAGGTGGGCCCTCACAAGAGCAGAGTAGAGGGGGAGAATAGAGGTATAAGAGCAGAGCAGAGGGAGAGAACAAAGCAGAGTAGAGAGAAGAGGCCAACTATTTTTTCTTGGGGGTGGGAGGCACCTTATATGCAATATTTATTTGATACTTACTATTTCTTACATGATTTCACTTCACCCACCTACATACCCCAACTAGGGAGTCTCAGAAAGTGCACCATGGTATGTTAAAGTTCATCCCGGTCTCATTCTTCAAGAAATGAAAGAAAATTATTCAGCCTTCCTTCATCAGCCATGTTTTCTTACCCTTTGTGTTGATTCCCATGGGCTCTTTTCATCTCCTGTTTTGTCACCTCTTTCTTAAAACACAGTCTTAAAAGGGATATTCCACACTTTCTGCTACATCACATCTTAACACAGTATGTGCTCCTTCAGTAGATCACTTAGAAACCATTCCTGCTGTGCCCAGCCGAGAAAAATATATGAGACTTGGACTTGTCAGCTGGAGTTCTTCAGAAATTAAATGTGCAAATCCTTTTTCAATTGTGATTAAACAGACAATAAAACTAACACTAACCCATAGGACACTGTTACAGGAATGAAACTTTTAATCAGATTTTTGTTTGCCTTTATTTGCAAAAAAATGTTGCTTCTTGGCTTGTATATCCTTGTATATGTTTGTGAGAGGGCTAGTCATCTCTGCAATAATAAAGCAGCATGTCCAGTCAATCATATTTTACTGCTGCAAATCAAATAAAAAAAAGAGTTTCATGCTTATAACAGGAAAAATACACCAAATGCAAAGGTGTCGTGGTTTAACCCCAGTCGGCAACTAAGCACCACGCAGCCACTCGCTCACTCCCCCCCGGTGGGATGGGGGAGAGAATCGGAAGGGTAAAAGGGAGAGAACTCGTGGGTTGAGATAAGAACAGTTTAATAGTTGAAGTAAAATAAAAGAGAACGCTTAAATAGGTAAAGCAAAAGCTGCGCACGCAAACAAGGCAAAGCAAGGAATTCATGCACTACTTCCCATGGGCAGGCAGGTGTTCAGCCATCCCCAGGAAAGCAGGGCTCCATCACGCGTAACGGTTACTTGGGAAGACAAACGCCATCACGCCAGATGTCCCCCCCTTCCTTCTTCTTCCCCCAGCTTATATACTGAGCATGACGTCATGTGGTATGGAATAACTCTTTGGCCAGTCTGGGTCAGCGCCCCTGGCTGTGCTCCCTCCCAGCCCCTCCGTGCACCGGGCAGAGCATGGGAAGCTGAAAAGTCCTTGACCAATGTAAGCGCTACTTAGCGACTATTTAGCAGTACTTAGCATCGCCATTGTTCTCGTCCTAAACCCAAAACACAGCCCCATACCGGCTACCAAGAAGAAAATTAACTCTATCCCAGCTGAAACCAGGACAAAAGGTCAGAACCTAACAGAAGAGGAAAAAAATTGAGATGAGATAGAGGAATCATTCAGAAAGGAGTATGTGCAGTTATAAAACAGCTATTGCTCTTCTATAAGCCTGTATTATCAAGACATTTCTGAGGGTTCAAGTGGACAATTACTATTAAGAAAAACAGTCTTGAAACTCTGAAGAGCTGATTAATTTTAGTAGGTTAGATTCTTTCTCTGAAAACTCCAGAAATACATTTTTGATTATATACTATCCATCATGAGTTCAGTTTCATGTTTTCCAGTCATTCAATGGTAGGAAAATTATGTAGCTCTTATTACCCATGAATCTCATTTAAGTGAATATCTGGCAGTTAGGGAAGTTTGAGCATAATTAGTTTATGCTATGAAGACCAAAAGATCTTATAGAAGCAATGCTGGGAGAGGCCAAAAATCTACTGTCTCCCTGACAGATATTTAGAGAGACAGTATATGGAATAAGGCAACTACAGATGGTCCTCCTCATTGAACATTATTCCCAGGTGCTGGGAACCAGTGATTTAGAAATCATTACTCATAAGACCCCCAAAAGTATCAACATAGTTTTATTGGTAAACATGTTTGTCTGCAAAGAGCTGTCCTGGAAGAAGCCAGAGTTGGAAGCATGTTTATCAGATTGTCTTTTGACAAAACAGGGTTTGTTTGCCCCCCTTTTTTTTTTTTTTTAAATGTCTTGCAATTATTTATATTCTTATCACCATGCCTGCAGATGATCTTTGGAATAAAACTGTGTCTCAAATGGTCTCCTTTCATTAACTGTCTCCAGACAAATCAATATATGGGGTGAGAGATGTGGGCAGCATCTTTCAAAAGAAACAAATTCCCATTGTAACTTATAACATGCAATTAGTCATGCAAAAGTGAAATGCTCTGGAAATACAGTCTGTTTTATAAATGCTTCATTGTGAAGAGTAGATGGTACTTCAAAATGCTAGTGGAGCAATAAGTTCTTGTTTGTCAACATAATACTCCCATATGTAATTACAAAATTGTGTGCAAGCTGACCACTTTACTTTGCTCCATTAGGGAAATGGACCGCTAGCATTAAGAATACCATGACAAAACATCTATTTTCAACTATGGAATGAAAAATAATTCCAGTCACTGAGTTACTTCCACTGCTTTTCTCTCTGACTTATTTCATCTGTGCCCTTTGACCAAACTCAAACCTTTTCCCAAGCCTTTCAGGAACAAATAAAAAAAAAGTCAATTATTCAATTATCTTCATGTATTTACTAGGGTAAACAAGAAGAATCAGCTTAATTGCATCTAAAAGATTCAGTCTGAGGTCTAGGAAAAACTTTCTACCAGTAAAGCTGGTGACACACTACAATAAGGCTGCCGAGAGAGGTCAAATAATCTCCTATACTGTCCCTACATGCGCCTGAAGGTTTTTAACAGCTGCAGAGGAGATCCATACTGTGTCAGTGCAGAGCATTAAACTCAGCTATTTCTCAAAGTCTTTTCCAGCCTGGCATATCTATTATTCTCTGCTTATATGCACCTGGCTCTATAAGCACATTGCTGGACTGTTGCACTCATACAGCTGAAGCTGACAGGGCTTGGCATAAGTATAGGATGCTGTCATAATACTAATATTTGCAGGACCAGAGCTTTTCTTAATAATGAAAAATCATGGAGTGTTAAAGACATGCGTGAGGTCTCATCGCACTTCAGTTTCCTGAGGTCTTTGCAGTATCTTTTTGATTAACAGATCAGTAGTGCTTGCTTTTTTGCAATTGCAAAAAAGACCTTCCTGAGTAATATCAAATGCAGTTTTCATTCCTGGTGAACACAGTTGCATAGGAAAGGGTGCTTAAAACAAGTTAGTTATCTTACTAAAACAAGTATGAATTAGTTGTCTGTGTTAGCTGTCATTTAAACAGCAAATTACAGTGAATGCTATGCAATAAGAAATTAAAAAAAATTCCTGCCATAGTTAATAAAAATAAACCAAATCCATAGTGTAATCTACCCTCAAAAGACAGTCAAGACTAGGTATAATGCTGATTTTTTTCATCCTCTCAAAAATCATTGCATCCTTCAACTGCAAAATGTCATCCAATCTGAAAATAATATATAAAAACATAGAGAAATTTAACTTAGTACGGAAGTGATCCCATTTTTAGCTATATTCTGGGACTCCACAAACTGATGTGAGTATCTGGTTTGCCTATTATTTTATTTTTAATTAGTCATAAACTAGACTGATGCCCTCAGGGAGATTTCTATAGCTGGCCCACCAAATACTATTCCTGGTCAGTACAGCATGACTGTTCCCTTCAATACACATACTCCCTAGTTTGCTCCATTACCCAAGAAACCACATTTTTCCACTAGCGTGAGATAAAAATCAGGTAACAGTCATGAGATATGATGGAAAAATATACTTTATGTAGCCAGCCTTTTATGTTCAACAAATAAAAGATACCACTTCTCTAATGTGTACATAAAACATAAATGGTTAGTGCAAGCAAATTAAAGAGGTTCCAAGGGACACTGAAATGGAAAAACTTTTAGGAATTTCAGAAGCAGCAGGGTGGATGCTGGGACCATTATCTTCCCATCTGAAACAAAAACATTAAGTTTGAAATTTCAAAGTGGTTTGTTGTTTTGGTTTTGTTTTTTTTTTTTTCCTCTGTACCAATGTCTGCCGAGCACAGAAGCACGTGTAGGTAACGGGTGCCATCGGGAAGACTATTACTGGTGTAACCAATCAGTTATCTCTCATTGCTACCGAACCGCTGTTTGGTACTGAGCACATCAAACAACTGTTCTGGGGTTGTTTTGTTTTACTCTATTGACAGCTAACATAAGCAGGATTTCACCTGACTAGAAATCCTGTCTATTTTAATCATGCTAAAGGAGTGAGGCAAGCTCGACAAGCATTAGAAAGAAAACATCATTTCTTCAAAGATGTTACAATCAGATTAGTTTTCATAGACTAAGCCATAACATCCATGAAACTTCTGGTTTATTAAATTCTAAGCACAAGATAGATACACCTAAACTCAATTTCAGACTACCTATGGCTCTGCATTACAGGGTGGTCCTTCTTCCTTCTCACCCAGCACACGGTATTTCTCTCACTTACTACCTAATATGTATTAAACAAGGTGATCTCTGGTGGTTGCTGTTTGCTGTACATTCTCACAAAGGATTACAAATACTCTTAGACGAGGAAGCAGGCTGCTTGGGCCATGGGCCTGCACACATAGAATGAGCAGTATCACACACAGTATTCTTTCCTGAATCACGCAAGAGAAAAGCGGAAAGACTGGACAAAGCTTTATCCCTACAAACACATAGGTACACACAGATTCTTTAGCCAATATGGACAAAGGCTCAGGAACTTTCCAAGGGAAAAATATTAAATTCTTTCTTCAAAAAGCGTTGCAATATGCCCTGCTCCTCACGCAGGACAAAAATCAGTTTCTGTATGACATTTAAATTCAATGTCTTTTTGTTGCTTCTCAAACTTCAGAAAATACAAACATACTAACCTGATTCAGCTAAAGGCTTCATCTGTTGCCTTTTCTTCCTTTAACACTGAGAGATTTCTCCTCCCCTCTCCTCAGCTCTAAACAGTATCTAACTTTTGATGAGCATGTCCCCTGCTACTTGGTCTGTTTACATGTCTTAGCTTGCCCCTTCAAATTTTAGCAAATTTACCCATCTCCTTGACAAAGCCACATCTCTTCTGTCTCTCTAAAGACAAAAACAAATAAGCAAGTTTTACTTTGTTTTTCCAAATAAAACAAGCATCAGCTGTTTCTTCATTCTCCATCTTCAGCTCCGTCCCCAGCTCCCCAGGGAACCAGTTCCCTGCATACCTACACGTCACTGTCAGTATATTTGGAAAACCCTTGACCTCAGGTTAGAATGTACCGCATGGCTCTCCATGTTCAGTATTCATATTTACTCACAATTATCTTTAAAACAGATTTGTTTATATAGTCAGCTGTATGTTGAAAGCCGCACACTTGTTGCTTACATCCTGCCTTGAGCCATTTTCCCACAATGGTATCTGCTGCCCTTTTGCCCACACACTTATTTAGTGCAATTGGGATGAATGTCAGCTGCAATCCCTCTGACTGCCGTCCCACTCTTGTGCTGTAAATTGATGAATTCTAATCAAAATACCTCAGGGCATTTTACAGTCTCTCAAAGTCACTTTCGTGTTGCTTCATCTAGTGCTTTCTCTTAACAAGTATTTCAAATTGGATGATAGCACTAGAAGGTTTTACTCAAATACAAGTAGTACCCATTTTCCAGCCTTATTAAATCATAAAGCACTTGATTCATTTCCAAGGATTAGGTCCAAAATATCCTCTGGCTATATTGACCATTCAACAAATTGCATTATGAAAGCAGCGCTACACTAGAGTAGCTCTAAAAGCCTGCCTTCCTTGGATTTTGCATGGTTATTATTCCAATCAATACTGGAGTGATTCAAATCCCTCATGAGCAATCTCCAAGGCTTCTTTTAGGTGCTTTTCTTAACAGTACAAACATTTCACAAATAATTTTTGTGAACCGCCCTCAGGGTCTATAACAACAACCAGCCTTTTCATCATCAACTTCTTTCCATACCATCTCTGGTTTATGGGACAGAATACATGTCTCTTGGGAAATTCTTTGCCATCCTTCAGTATTAATGCTTGCCATCAGAGTCAGTTTTGTATTCTAAATCTCAAAACCCTAGATCTTTCCTGGTTGGCTGGCTAAATGTCACACCCCTTAAAATGTTTATTCATTCAAAAATGATAGCTACTGAAGACTAACAAGCCTCCTGCCAGACACCCATGTGGTTTGTGTGGGAGAGAACTCCCATTTAAACATCAAAAGCAAGAAACAAAATCCAGTGCTATATTAAATATGTCTGTCAGAACATTTTAGTTTGTAACATAAAATGCTTTTTCCCCACCAAAAAGATGTGTAGTCTGACTCTAGCCAGAAGCATGTTTTTTCTTATCCCTTACTTTGATAAATTCAAACTTCTAATGGGAAGAAAATCTATGGTCTCTATACCCCATAATCAAAAATTTCATCCCCTTTCCTCCCTCACTTGCAAAAATGCTTCTTTTAACATGTGTTTCTAGAACACAATACCATGAAAATACATAGTCATTCAAATCTGTACCTTGATGCAGGTCTACAGTACAACCCCCACCACATCCCCTAAACTGAGGTTCATTATAACCTGTCTACTGCAGGGGTTAAATCAGTTAAAATCCAATGGAATTTCTATTCAAGGCTCTCAATAGTGTGACAAATCAAGAGAAAAGGCAGGGGCACATGAAGGGTACGCTAATTTCATTCAACTCTTTCCAAGTGTGTGAATGCCAGAGAATGATTGGATCTCAAATTTCATCATATGTGTGAGTATTGCTTTATTGTGAACATTTGCATTAGCAGTTTAATCCCTTTAGGAAAAGAATATTGAAAATTGGTTTCAAAACGTTCCCTTCATTAAATCTGTTGCAATTTCTCTTGAAATAAAAGGCACAGTCTGAGGTAGGGAGAAGCTAACAGATGAACTTTTAGAAACATTAGATAAGGACCTCTCAACCCTTAAAAGGAAAGAAATTGTACTGTATATTCCCCAGCTGAATTGTTGCAACGTTTTAACATCATTTGGGGAAATAGAATTTTAAGTAAAGGCTAGAAACATGTATCACATGTTTAAAGAAAATCAGCCACAAAATAAAGAGCTCTAAATGTGCAAGGAAGCCACATCCATACACAGCTGCTCATGTTTTTTCTAACCTCTCTTTTCTGCCCTTTACAGTAGCTTATTCACAGTACTTCACTGTGCTGGGAGACAGAATGATGATGTACCACCATGGGAAATCTATCTCAGTTTTGTGCTTCAGCAAGTTCCCATCTCAGAGAAGATCTTGTAAGATTGTCCTAAGTCTTGATTTCTTGCATCTCATCCACGCTGTGCGTTCCACATTGGCAAGAGATGTATATTTAACTTTTCACTGTTGTGTGGACATCAGAAACCTATCCATGCAATGCAGGTACTGGATACAAGACCAGATGTCAAGTGCAGAGTTTCTTCTGGAAATAGTGCTTTGGAGGAACCTCTTGTGAAAAGCAGAATTTGGTCCAGTAGAATTTGCTTTAATTAAATATGTTCATGCTTATCTCAGTCCTGGGGCATGTGGTACAAGCAGTTATCGTGGCCTGGTGTATGCTCAGTAACGTGCTTGTGTCTGTCCTCAGTCTTCCCCAAAGCACATAAACAGCCAGCTATTAGCTTATTAGAAATAAGTACAGTTTCAACCTTTGGGTTAAGCAAATTCAAATTGTCTCAGATCTGCTGTACACTACAAACATACATGTGGGGACTACTGTAAATTAGCTGAGGTACTTGCTACTCTGTTGTAATTTATGAGGTTGATAGGACTCTAGTCCCTTCCCTGAAATTACTGTATTCCTAAACTTGATTTTCCCAGATGTCAGGACATTTAGGGGTGGCTCACACTCTCGCCAGCTCCCACAAAAACTAAACCAAGGAAAGTTTCACTGAAGTTGGTCTATTCTGTGAACAAATTCCTATTTTGATGAATTCACACTTTCCAACCATAGATATTTCATTTAAAAATTCCAAACACACCTAAAGGCAAAAACATTTCAAGCACTTTAAAAAGCTCCTTCTGTAAGTAGAAATTAAGGATAAGCAACTTACAGAAATTCTTAGCTTTTCTATGCAGCAATCTAGCATGCTGAATTAAAAGCATGATGATACTGAAAGAATGGCATTGGTAAAGCATGTTTTGTTGAAATGTCCTTTTGTCTTCTCTACTCAAATTTCCAATAATCTATTACTTGTCTTTCTGTGCAAACCACTTATGCATTATTAGAATATCAGAATTATTTTTTAATAATACGCTTGACAAAAATGCTTATCTGACCCACACAGAAAAGTTACAGAAAAGACTTAAGTACTAATTTATGAATGAGACTAAACAGGGCAGTCAAAGATTGATCTACAAAGGAGGAGTAGGTGGTAGTTCTGTCTTCAAAAAAGAATCTTACAGAAGGAGCATTAAAAGTAGCAGCACACAGGAAGCCTTACACTCCTCCAGTTTCGCTGCTGTGATAATGTTTTGGAAACAGGAAAGTAGGAGCGTACTTATACTAATAATTGCCACCATACTGGTGGCTTGATAAACCCCAAATGAGAGGAATAAATAACCTGTTGGAAACTCCCCATGTCATGCACCTCTGTTACCTCTTGTCTATGAGCAAACAGGGAATGTTAGCATTGCTCACAACAAACACCCATGACTTTAAATCTGGGAAGGTTAAAAATTTCTGCTGACCCATTTTATTGTATGACACAGATGCAGAATTATATTGATAACAAAAACAGAGAGGGTAGCATTGAAACTAAATGAGGTTTTCTATAAGCTCACTCTTGATCTACCCTCCGGCATCAGGTGTTTAAAAAGACAGTCACAGAGAGAAAGTCAGTTTGTGTGGGTGGAACCGACACAGAAAACAGAATCACATGCTATTATATTGTCCTTGGTGGGTGATTTTTCCACAGTTTCAGAAAAGAAACCTTCTAGACTCAGTCTTCACCTGCAGAGATGCAATGGCTGTGAGAAAGCCCAGAAAACATCCCTCAGGACCAAGGTCCCATTAGGAGGGGGCCACACAAAGCAATATGCAGAAATCCCATTTAGCTTGGAAGAGCATAAAGCTTTGATACAACCGAATTCCAGAAAGTACATAGGGAAGCATTTGAACATTTTCTTATGTTCTATCGAAGCATGTGGTTGACGTTAAGCATTTGCTTTTGTTCTTTCCTGAACTACAAAGCAATGAACAGAACAGAAATAGATACACTCTTTAGTCTTCATATGTGTCCTGTCTCAGTAAGGAACACCAAACCATGCCCTCTATGACTGAGTCTGTATAGATCAAATACCTCTAAGAAGGTATCCCAAAGTAGGACTGCAACTCTTTAAAAGAGTAATCCTAAAATCTGCAACATATCACTAGCTCAGGAGCTATACTGGTTCCAACCAACAAGAAACCAATTTAACAAAAACTCTCACAGAAAATTCACAGCAAAGAAGGCATTATTAAAAAAGCACTTCATATAAATTGATTGTATTTTATCTATTCAGTATTGCTTTTTAGTGCCAGAAGTCCAGCATTAACTCAAAAATGGCTGGGTCTGTGCTTACACAGACACCCAGTCAAACAATTAGGAACCTAATCATTAAAGAGTTTAAGACAGAAAACAGATGTTCCAGCCAATTTTGTTAGAGCTGGGAGCCTCTGAAGAGAGACGTCTGGATTGTTTAGCTTGCTTATTTCTGCAGCGCCAGAGATCATTCTTGTTACTGTGTTTTGAAGCGGTAATTTCTGAATGATGATGCTGGCAGAACTACAAACAAAGAATTACACTAATCCAATCTGGATGTTACTAACACATGTAAGACTGTCTTCAGATTTTCACAGGTCAAACAGGATTTAAACTCGGCTCCATTAATAAAACAGAAAGACACTGTTAAAGTGTCTCTGCCTAAAAAGGCACAGGAGTCCAGAGTGGGTAGCGGTGTTTTGTCCTGCAACAGGAGCTCAAGGAAATAATTTATATAGATTGGACTGCCAACAATCAAATTGCTTTAAACAGATAAAGCTCATCTTACTCTAAACATTTGCAAAACCATAACCTTAGTAACACAGAACTGCATCTCCAGGGCCTGTCCATGTACATAAACTTTCACTGTAACTGATAACCAGCTGTCAAAGAACAATAAGCATTACATTAGTCATGAATTACAACTTCGCACTAACATCAACCCTCCCCTCCAAGATATTGGACAAGAGGACTGAGCATTGACTCAAATCGCTGGATCCAAAACACGGCCCTTTCGGGTTTGGCTGTAGGTCCAAGCTGGAAACCCAAGTTAAAAAATTTATACCTTCAGTTTTGATATTACCTAGAGCAGCTTCAGGAACAACCTAATTCTCAAAGTTTTCCCTAGTTACAGCTGTCATGAGAAGAGCTTACAAGACACTCCTTTTGCAGTTGAGAACACTTCACAAAAGACAGAGTTTAGCCCAAACCCAAAGGCCAGAATCCAATTCAGCATCTTACCCAGATGCTGGTAGAACCTCAATCTAGAGTATCTTTACCACCTGTATTGCAAACAATGAAGAAAGGAAAGGCTCCTACCGTAATACCTGCTTACGTAACTTAGTATCCACCAGGCTGCCCACAAAAAAATAAAATAGGTTGGAAACTAAGACGCAAGTGTTCAAAATGAATGCATAAGAGAGAGTGATTAAATAAGATTCCACAACAAACTGTGGTTGCCACCATTCTGAGAGTCAGCCAAGCTAGCGATGGAACATCAGCCTTACCTTCAAAAAAACAAGGTCAGTAATTGCTTATTTATTCTAAGATTTCTCCTACAGTTTAGAATGTATTTCATAAAGGTTGGACTGACAGTACTTTATTTTGTTAGTACGAAAAAAGGACTGTAATTGCAAGAAAAGTATTTACTTGACAGAAATAGCAAAACACCCACTCAGCTTTCTTAAATTTCCTGGTCCTTTTAGTAAACAAAGGAAATAAGTATCTATCTTGCCTATGCTTTCCCTCATTAGATGAAAGCCTAAGTGACCACCAATTCAGTACAGTTCTTTTAGATAAAACTAAGCTGCAAGTCATAAGGAAATGAACAAGGTTTTTCCTTTCTATGATGCTTCTGGCTCATTAGAACAATCACTTCATGAGTGCAACTCTGAGTACCAACATGGTAAATTAATGGTGAGTGGGCAGCAAACATCAAACTGCCAAGGACAGGTCTGAATTTTAGGAATTGAATATTTTTTTTCCAATTACTTAGGTTGATCATTCAAGGTAAGACTAAACTGGCTTTTGAGGCTGCATTTCTCACATTTGAACTATTCAAAATTGTGGACCAATAGTATCTTCCTATGAATTGCAAGGGTGACATTTACGGTAAAGCCTTTAACATTGTTCAGTGCACACAAAAAAAATAAAAGGGAAGCAACAGGAAAAGCAAAGCAGGAAGTTGTCTCATTCACGTAACTTCCTCAGTGCTCTTGTCCAGTGGACAGCAATGGCTGGGGACTTGTGAGGTAGATGGAACCAGAGAATATATCCATAGAGGGGAGTAATAATAAATAACAAAGCGCTCTCACAGCCCTTGATACAGTCCCCAGATCATGAAACCCAGTGGAAAGAGCAATTACTGCTAAACAGACATGTATGGAAAACAGGGGAAATGGATGGTTAATAGGCAAAGCTACAGAAAAGCCCAAGATGAACATTCATGTACAGCCCTCCCCAAAGCTAGTTACGGCCTGCTGCATTTTATATATCATCCCTTGACAGAGCTAACTTGGTCTCTCCATCAGTAGGAAAGCTCCCGCCATTGAGTGCAGCTAGGTAAGTCTGCACATCTTCTGCGCTCTTAGTCTCCAGTCTCTGCCTAGCCAAAATAAACTGGCATTACTTGAGAGAAAAGGCTTACTAGCACAACATCTAAGACAGCTATACTCGTTCACATCTGGCTCACATCTGGCCAAATAAAACCTCAAGCAGAGTAAGCATATTGTCATCTGCTCTGCTGCATAGGTGTACCAGTAAACCTTGCTAAAGACAGCTCTTTCTCTGCCTATCTAATTAGGTTATCAGCCATTTTAGGGCTGAGGATGCAATTAAACAGGAAGCCAGTGGCTTTAGTCACTTCTGGTTCTGCACCCATACAACAGCAATGAAAACCAGAAACCTTCAAAGGTGCTTCAAAAGAAACCTTTAAAGGTTTCCAATTTTCAGTCACCAGATTTCCCTACCACCACACAAGCCAGCACAACTATAAGCTGTGTAATCAGGAGATTATTAAAGACCTGGAAACAGATGAGAAAAGAGAAGACAGAAAAAGCAAAAGATGTTATACCACATTGAAATATGGCCAGGAATCTAACCTCAGGATTCCCATTAGCCACAACCACCTCAAAAAAAAACCTGGAAATAAGTAGTTATACAACAGTATAGCATTAAACTAGAATTCAGTGGGCAACTGAAAAAAAAACACAACAAAAAACCCGCTCCAGCAGAAGAGGCACAGTTCTCCCTGATCAGCAGGAAACTTTCCCTCAAGCTTAGCAGCAGCTGGATCAAATCCTGTCAGAAGATAATATTCATGATCTGTTTAGAAGATGTCCGTTTGAGATTATCAGAAATAGTCAAATTGCTTTTCACCAGAGTAGGAAAAAAAAAAAAAAGTTGCTGGCATATCCTCTGCTGGATCCTGAAGAAACATAGCTGTGCCTAACCTAAGCCAAGAAGCTCCTCAAAGATGACGATCAGTGTAGAGAAACTCATGAAGGATGGTTTTCACCAAGTGTGCCAAGCAACCAACAAAAAACATTATTATAGGCCCCCAAAATTCTCAATCTAGCATCCAAATCAACTTTACTTAACAGGGTTAAAGCATACAGATCCACTGCAGTTTCTACTAAAGGTACCATAGGAGCCACAATACTGAATTGATTGGAATGGCATAAAACCTAGAATCTCCAAAAGCCTAGAAAGTCCAAAATAATACTAAGACTCGGAAAAGGTCAGATTGGGGGAGGCTGAGGAAGAGCTGAGGGGTAGAAGGGGATATTTAAAGAAGGCAGCAGTGTAAAAAGCAAGGAAGGTGCATGACATTTTTATAATAAGCTGGATGCATTTAACTTCCAGTGTATCATTTCAGTACAATGTTGACTGTGTGAACCTATACGTGCTGGACAGAGGGCACCCAATGCCTGGACTGAGAACAAGCAGCTTCCCTTTTCTCCCCCCACTCCTCCATACCAGAAATAAAAGCTCATGTGTGCTCCAGCCTTACTGGAAAAGTCTAGAAGTATTTAAAAAAAAAAAGTGCAGCAGAGGAAAAAAAAAAAAAAAGAAACAAGAACACAAAGTCCTCCGCTGCTCGCGCCAGAGAAGCAGTGGCCCATGGAACACACTACACATCATGCCTACACAACTAGAGAAAGAAATTCACATGCACACGTTCAAAATGCTTTCAAGTCAAGCTATCCAGATGTTTCTGCACAGCTGCATGTTAGTAATGTTCTGTGGGCAGAATGCAACAGACCCAACAAGCCCTTCTTGCTGTGCAGAACATCTGCAGGAAAATGAAAGGCACAACCATAACTCACAAAAGCTAAAATTAAGTTCTCTTGTGCGTGCTTTATAATGAAAACTCAGACAACATGCATGAAAGAAAAGGGAAAGGTAATGCATATGAAGACAGCTAAAGAGAAAAATACATCCTTGCATTGGTTTTCAGTTTGGATTGTAATTATGATTTTTTTTTTTCATTGCTCTCAGCAACCCATTTTCACATTCTCTCCCCTCCTCTTTTTGTTCTGTATATTGCTGATTTATGCTCCTTCACAGAGGAACTTAATCATTTGGAAAACTTCAAACCACAAAAACTCTAAAAAACTAAATACACTCGCTGGAATAGTAATGAATGGCTCTGCTTGAAGAAGTTCTGACCATGAAATTTCTGTCAAAAGATATTGTTCCATATAAAGTTACTGATTTTAATGACATTTTTGATGGTAGATTTGGCCAGGCCCATGATGATATTTTCACTCATTTTCAGAGTCTCAGAGGGAAAGTGGGACTTTTCCAGGAAACCGAAGCTTCAATGCAGCTGCATTTGACACAAGAAAAGATACATTTTGCCTCACTGTAAAGTAAAATAAGCTTTCAAACATCAGAATTTGTTCTCTGACCAAGATCTGTTTCTACTCTCTGAACCAGAATCAGCTTTTTGAAAAGCTGAGACTTAGGTACTTGAGCATGACAGGACTTCAGTGAATCTCAGAAGAAAATCCAGAAACCTTCATTACTAAGAATAATTGCTCAGACAGCTCCTCAGGTTGTAAGCGTTTACGTTAAGAGTATCAGAGATTACATCTTCTACTATTTGAAGCAATTAAATGAACAGAGTTGAATTCTTGCCTGATATTCCATGAACTTGAACAAATGTGCACTGCTGTATTTCTGTTAAAGATCTGATAAGAAGACTTCGTGCTTCTTTTATCTTCAGATCTTTGTCAATTGCAGGCATTTTCAACTAAAACCTCCCCAAGCCAGTATAATCTTCAGAGCTCAACTAGTGACAGCAACAGAGAAAATCTGAGCACATGCAACATGAGCATTAACTTGGTCAGGTTTTCCAGGCATATTTTATGTAGAAACCAGCTCCATGGCCAGAGGTAATGAAAGCAATTTACTCTAGGAGAAAAGCCTACAAACTTATTCCAACATATCAGAGGGACCATGAGTGAAGCTCAAGGTTGTTGCTACACCTGTCCTTTGGATAAAGAGAATCCTCCTGGGTTGTCAGTTGTTATCAGCATCAAAATGATACTCTGCTTTAACAACATAGGATTTGCCTTTTAAGTGGCTTAGAAACAAACCTTCTTCTCAGTGGGGAATTTTGCAATGGGAGCTTCAAGCCTGAGAGACCAGCCCAAACCATACCTCATTTTCACTTAATCTTGAGCATAAATCTGCTCACAAAAGAAAGCACTGTCTTCACTTGAACTCATAGTCTATGCATGTGAGGCAACACAGGTTATTTAAAAAAAAAAAAGGATATTCATATAGGCTAGACACCCCAGTGAGGACAATAAATGGTCCAATAAATGCAACAACAATGTAGCAGCAACAGCAAGAATATTAACCATTTCAATACCATGAAAAGTAACCGATGACAGGTCTTCTAACTTGCCTTGCACAAAAAAAAAAAAAAAACCAACAACACACACACACCACAAAACAAAACACTATTTTAAATGAAAGCCCAGAAGCTTAAAGGCTTGAGACAAAGCCTATCTGAAAACGCCCACAACCATGACCTTTGCATCAAGCCTTTGGACTTTCAGGTCTTCAAAACAGAGCTACTGTCTTCTGCAGTACATCTTTAGTACCTAGAACAAGCATCTCCTCCTCCTGCCATCACACCTCCCTCTTATAAGATCTTGTTGGAGTCAGTCCTCACCTGCAGCTCATTTTCCATTCCTTCTCTCATCACACAGATCTTTCTTGGCTACCAGATTTTCAACCCATTGCTTCCTCAGTAAACTCCCATCTCCCCCATACCCATTTTCACCTCATTTTCCCTCTTCTTATAAATGTGTCTCCCTATGACAGTTTCTTTCCCCTAAGTTACAAGTATTTTAAGCTCTTGATCTTTACAAAATCCACCCTTCACTTCAGTTTACTATCCAACTACCAGCTCTTTTTTATTTTTTTAAATCTCAAGACATTAACTGTGCTGTCTAGTCTGACTGAAGCAGACCTGGATGTGAATCTGTTTTCCCATGCCATGAAAGATCCTGAGCTTTAATTGCCTTTTTTTTTTTTTCTGTTTAACAGTGAGATAAAACTGAGATTGTTTGATATGTTTATTAAAACCAAAGACAAAGATGTCTGTCTCACACTAGACAGTAAGTCTTGCAAAGATACTCATATGGGAAAATCCGTCTGCCTAATTAACAGGAGAATTTTTTAAAACGTCACCCAGATTAATATTTTTCATATTGTGTGCTAAGGGCTATAATAGGAACCCAGCACAACTTTACTTCCTTTCTCCCAAAATTTAATCTTGAGCTGGGAAAAACCTTCCAGGTTAAATACTTCATTCAGATGAATACAGCCTCATGAATAGTTATGGTTTCAACAGAAAAACTGTGCTAAAAAAACATTTATCTGCTTTAACCTGGACTTCTCCCCTACAGCTCCTCTCCACTCAAAGAGGTCTCCAGTAATTCTTCCTAGCTAGAGCTTGCCTGAAGATATCCGTCAGGCCTAACATCTCCACCTTGAATCTGGTCCTCACAAGGCACCTTCAATTCTGTCCAAATTATGCTTACATTCTCCTTCCTAATCACACCCCATGATATCCTCTGGAAGATCTTCACTATGTGGGAACCACAGGATTGGCTTTGGTGGATTTCACATGATTGCCAGAGGTTGCTTCAAGGAGTTAGCCCAAGACAGATACCTTCTGATCAATCTTGCTTTTAGCCATTTAAGATGTTGTCACCAGTCTTCTGGGCATAAGCAAATGTAGACTGGCACATATCAGACACCAGCCCTTGGTCCAGTGCAGTATCTTAAAGAGAAGATTTTATATAGATATTAAAAAAAAAAAAATCAAGATTATTCTGAAACAGATCAAAGTATACCAAGCCAAGTAAATCTACCTCAGGTGATGGCTAGCAGTGGATGTCATGGGAAAAGCATTAGAACTGAGTAAATCTATAGTCAAAATTCTCCAATTTTACTTTACTGTTTCCTGAACCAGAGGTTTCTTTTCTAGTTTAACAGTTCTTAGTAGATATTTTCCCATTGATTTATCTAAACATTATTATTTTGAAGATCCTACATGTCATTTCTCACCTGACTTCTACTGCAATCAGCCCATGAGCCAATCGAACACTCATTACTAAGCTCTCAAATACACACCTTTATATTTTCCCTTATGAAGGTCTTCATGGCTAACATGTACTTCATTTAAATTTTGTGACCATGCCTGTGTGTGGTGCTTGACAATAGCCTGCAGCTACAGCTGCGTCTGCCTAGAGCTGCACCATCATTTTGCTCACCACTGTCTGTTGCCATCTTGTACTTAACATAGACTTGTTGGGGCAACACCACTCTGTTCTGTGTTTGTACAACATCCAAAACAGCAGGATCCTGGCCCATGACTAGGTAGCAGGGCAACAAAAAATTACAACTCAGGCACAGTGTCAACAAGGGCTTCAACACAATCTCATCTTTATGGTTAGCCAAGTTGTAGGACTTTGGGAGTAGGAGCCATCATTTGTAAAGCGGTGTGCACACATCCTGGCACAAGGCTGCCTCTTAAACCACTTTGCCTTTGGGGAAGGAAACTCTTGGTCCTTCCAAGGAAAGATCAGGCACAGTTATCTGCCAAAATTCAGTCTCCCAGTGTCAACAAAATAGCAACTATCCACACAACAACAGGTAAATGTCATTTGAAGGAATTCCACAAGTAATATTGACAGCTGCGGTAAATATAACCTCAAGCCTGCCCTTCAGGCCATTTGAGAATGGCAGGTAATTTAACAACAAAAATCTGATCACATTAGCATGGGGGTGAGGAGGGGGAAATAAAAATAAATGTACTAATCCAAAGTGGACATCACTGCTTCTACCAGATCTTTGCCTTTGACTATTATGACAATGTTGCCAAATCTTGTTATTTTAGTATGTGTCATGATTTGAGGGATTTTTTTTTTTATAATAATACCTCCTAGAGAAATGTTATTGGCCTTAGTTTTCACATAGAAAAAGCATTTGAGCAAAAGTTTAAGGACATGAAAATGAAAACACAGAAACCAGAAAATAAATGGTATATACCTTTATTTACTTGGAGGAGGAGGAAGGTGACAAGCACAATGATTTGGAAGGTCTCTCAACAGTTCAGACTTCTGACTTTGTCAGATCAAACCTTATCAGGAAATCTTGATTAAAAACTACAAGATCTAATAGTTAGACTGTCCTTTTCCTGCAAAAAGCTTTCATTAAACACAGACCTGAAAATTAAAGCTTGAATAAAATTAATTAGAGTTTGGGTAGGGTTTGGGAGTGGGGAGGACCTGGGATGAGTCCAGGGAAGGGCTGTAAGTAGGTTGAATATGTAAACAACACATAGTCAAAATTATCCTGGAGGATGCTGAATTCCCACAGTTCCTGTCTCATCACTAGCCTGTGTTTCTTCTCCAGGAAATTTTGTAATTTCCCCCGGTTTAATTATCCCCTTAACTAGTTTGTCAGTATGCAGAGGACATAAATAAAACTAGTCATGGGTGATAAAGCCTTGCAAATCTTCTATTGTACTGCTCCAACTCCCTATCATCCCTCCTAATTTTTAATTGAATGTTGCCATTAAGTGGTTCCCTCTAATATGCACCCAGTGAGGTTTCTTTAGCATGCAAACTCCTGTACTCCCAGAACAAGCATTACTGACGTGACATTTCTAATTCTAATTATTTTAGATTATTTTGTAACAGTCATTAAAAAGAGAGGGATTTTCAATATTCAATTAAGAAATAGGCCAACAGCCTAAGTAACAGCCTTAGCAAATTGTGCTGGTTTTGGCTGGGATAGAGTTAATTTTCTTCATAGTAGCTAGTATGGGGCTATGTTTTGGGTTTGCCCTGAAAACAGTGTTGATATAATACAGGGATGTTTTCATTATTGCTGAGCAGTGCTTACACAGAGTCAAGGCCTTTTCTGCTTCTCACCCCACCCCACCAGCGAGCAGGCTGGGGGTGCACAAGAAGCTGGGAGGGGACACAGCCGGGACAGCTGACCCCAACTGACCAAAGGGATATTCCATGCGATATGACACCATGCTCAGCATATAAAGCTGGAGGAAGAAGGAAGGGGGGGGACATTCAGAGTGATGGCATTTGTCTTCCCAAGTAACCTTTACCCCTGCTGTCCTGGAGACGGTTGAACACCTGCCTGCCCATGGGAAGTAGTGCATGAATTTCTTGTTTTACTTTGCTTGAGAGTGTGGCTTTTGCTTTACCTGTTAGACTGTCTTTATCTCAACCCACGACTTCTCTCACTTTTATCCTTCCGATTCTCTCCCCCATCCCACTGGTGGGGGGGGGGGGGGGGAGCACACGGGGGGCTGGGTGGTGCTTAGTTGCCAGCAGTAAACAATAACACAAATACACTGAAGATATTCTCAAATATTAAAAAACTGCTGCCAGAGGAAGTGAGCATGATTTCTAAAGCTGCTTTCTGAAACTGCTGCTAGAGATAGCAGGATAAGCTGTTGTAATCCTAGGTCTGGAAGCAGGGATACCACATCTTTCAAACTGCTGTAGGCAGTAACCAGGAGACCTTTCCCCCCTCCTTCCCCACGATTTAAACCTATTTCCAGCCCACTGAAGTGGGAAATACATGCAGTGATACCACGGCCAGTTTCTGCCACCAAACAGATGGTGACTGCTGGAAGCCAGCAACACAGATCCAGTCACTGAAACTTTATTGGGAGCGCCCACCAGTGTGAATAAATGTCTTTAGACGGACTAATTAAAAGGACTCTTTTCATTAGTTGGGACCATCTGTTAGGCCACAGACCTGGTGGAATTGCATACAGGTGGACATTCCTAGGTGGGAATCGGCAAAAGAGCATCTCATGGCTTGTAAAGCTATTGTGTCCCAATAACAGGCTAATGAGGTTTCACACAGCATGTTCCTTCAGTCTGTGTCCACAGAATGATTTTTATCCTGTCTCTCCACCTCACCCGGATAGGTACTGACTGGTGTTGTGCACCAAGCTCAAAAGTAGATTAGTCGTCCTGGCCAAATGTACCAAATATTTCTTGATGTGTCACAAGTGTCTGTACCCTCCCATAATTATCCTGGTGTTTGCATCAAGCAGCAAAAGGGAAAGCAAAAAAAAAAGAATATTCCCCCCCCCAAAATATATGACAAAAGACCAGCTTGTAAAAGCTCAGGGTAAGTCTACAAGAATGTGGAATCCATGATAATGAGCTTTGGGGCAGAGAGAATAGCAGTACAAAACACTTCCAAGCTTTTGCTTGAAATCAAATCCTTCACATAGTACAAGGTAATTCATATAAGACTCAGCATTAAAGCCCTACGCACTCTAATTCAACCTTCCTTTGAAACCCACATACATGATAGATACAGTGCAATGGGCCAGACCTGCAGTTTTACACTTATTCTTGCCTGCCCCTCACCCTAGGACACCCAGCACCCCTCAGTGCTTACACATGATCTCATATTCAAAGTCCTTGGTAATGGAACTCCTGCGGAAGCCCGTATCTTCCAACTGCTTAGGGTTTTAAAAAGCCAAGCCAGTTTACCCCTGTGAAGCAAAAATCCCACATGTAAACACCAAGTCATGGCTGTGAATCACTCCTGGCAATTGCTCACATTTCTTGGCATGGCAGCTTCCAACAAGGTACACTGTTATTTGATATTTGCTTTTCTGAGGCACCTGTAATTCCCAGATGAACCAGAAGCTGTACAAAAATAGACAGATTAAAAATCCCAGTCTGAACAAGTTAATACAAGTACTGGTCACTGCAATTCTCCTGTACTATCCTATATGCTACCAAGACTTCTGGGGGTGAGTGCTGGACAGCGAAGACCATTGCTAAATTAAGATGAAGGTCTGAAAGGAAACATTTTCAAGAAACCAGTTGTTTCAGGCCTTAGTATACACAAAAGGTCACCAACAGTTTATTTCCCCCCCCCCTTATACATCACCTTTAGGCAGCCAAATAGTTAAGGCAACACAGACATCCAGGAAGCTGGCTAGCCAACATACAAAGAGCTTTAAAAACAACAGAAAGGCCAATATGTTCCTATTTACAATATTTTGTGACCCTAACCTAATCATCATGTTTTATTATTTCTTCATTTTATAGCTCTGCTCTTTCAAGAGAGCCAGCAGCCAACATTTCTTCTCCACTGGCCAAAGAAGCAGCCAAGTGTCTGCTTCACAGCCAATATCAGTTACTGAGCCATAAGCAGCTAATATGAGGTTGTGAATGCACAAAGTAGCAGCTGATGCCCTTCTACTGGAAAATTAGACTTGGGTTTTAGGCACCTAATGATTTTTTTTATATATACATAGACTTAATTCATTCTGCAACCCAATTTGAAATTATTTGATCAAATTTGGATTTAAATTAGGGCAGCCAGTGGAACTACACTGATTTATGCCAGCTGAGGAACTGACTTTTTTAATACTACACTCTTGGGTTTGTGCAAGAATAAATGGGCGAGAATTCAAGCCCAAAGAAAGCAAAATACCATTGTGTAATTTCAAGGCCAAATAGAAGCATGTGCGCTGAAATCAGAAACCTCTAATTTAAAAAGCCTTGACAAAACAGAGATGATTTTCCCAGTGTGGGAGTCTACAGATCTCAGTAGAAGGCCTTCAAGTCCCAGCAAGAAGAATCGCTTGTATCTAAAGCTACTCAAAAGCATTCACATGGTGCATTCACTTACAACCCTGTGTAAACAGCAGTCATGACTCTTGGATTCATTCAGCTGATACCTCTACAAGCAACCAAACCATTTGTAGCTAGGCTGTATAAGACAGTACTTGTTCATTCCCATTATCCGAGAATGGTATATTGCTTCACAGAAATGCACTTCCTTTATAAGGCTTTCAGCCCTAGCAATGACTGGCAAGCTTCTTGTAACACTGTTCCTGAACATAGCTGTTGTGCGAAGGGGAAAACAATGCGTTAAGCCTATTTGAGTCCATCCTATCTGAATTCATAGTAAAACTAATGCCGAGACCCACATTTAAAGACCATCTCACCCCAAAGCTTTATGGCCTCCTGGAAGCCTTGAACCTGAGCATGCTCTGAACAGATTTGCATTTGAACATGGTTGCTCCATCAAGAGATACACTGGGTGGGGTGCCTGTCATATGGAGAGTCCAGTTATAACTTGGCTATAGCTAGTGATGTGTCCAGAAGAGGTAGAGGCTGAAAGATCATGATAAAGTTCATGCTCACTGTTTGCCTTCTAAGGCTAAGAGCCCCAATTCACTAAACTCATTAGTACCTTTATCTAAGGATTTAAATTGCACTTCAGCCCTTATTGACATTTTGTATAGGACCAAACAGTAGCCCCTCAAAGAGAAAGCCATTCCCAAGCATTAATCTTACAGAGACAAAAATAAATATTTTCAAAGAAAAAGTGAGCATCCCAAAGGAACTGCTTTTGCAATATCAGTCTCCCCCTACATATTCAACTCAAATGGAGCCTGTTACAGAAGCCATACAGAACTCCTAAATATGAAGGAGTGAAGTGAAGTAGCAAAAAAAAGGTATTTCAAACTTTTTCTAGAAGAACATGAAGTCGATTTCAGAGAATTTGAAGCAATTAAGATGTAAAGCAGGAACATGCTTCAGCAAATAAAAATCTAGTCAATTGGTTTAGTAGCATATTCTAACAGCTATGCAAACCGATACAATTAACCTTATAGTGCACCTAGAATTCCATGTTAGCCTAAATATGAGGAAGGTATAGCAACTAGGTAAGATCAATACTGCAATTTCCCCTTAAAGGGAAATTCTTTTTCCAGTACACATCAGAAATGCCAGTCAATACACTTGATTGGCAAGTTTGTATTCCAGTGCATTGCTTACAAAGAGTTGTTTTCTGACAAACACCAAAGAAAATTTCTGCACAAGTTGATTGCCCAGAGCACTGTAAAATATTTTAAACTCTGATCCTACATCAAGAGAAAAACAAAATCATAATTTCACCTTTACCCAGTGCATTGCCTGTTGAGGATATTTCCTTAGGTACACAATTTGGCATTTTCTCTAAGTAGCAGCTCCATTTTGGAACTTGCCAAAGAATACGAAGGGGAGCCATTAGGCCACAGAGTTGGTTTTTGCTCACTTGCCATTAGGGGTTCAGAAAGGAAACATTACACAAGACAAGTAGTTGAACTTCCTCATCCACACCTCTGAAAAGAATTACTGTAAATTTAGGGGATGTATCCCTAAAGGATCCATAGGTTCTTTTTGTTTTGAGAGGAATTTTGGGAACAGCATCCGTAGGGGGGTTATTGGTATTTTAATGCTTTTCTAGTTCCCCATTAAAATGCACCTTCATGCAGAAACATGTACGTTTAACAGCTTCTGACTACAAGAAGCATGGGAAGCTCTTGTGCAGAGCAACTAGTGAAATTTCAAGCAGGCATCTGCATTTGCCAGTCCCAGCCCAAAAAGGAAATCAAATAGCTCCTATCACATTTTACCTGTTATGCTTTTAACTAGTCTCCTTTTTCCTCCCATTTACATTTCATTCTTGTTTTAGTCAAAAAGCAGACCTGTTAACAGTTCATTCATAACGAGCACTGGGTAGGTACAATCAGTAGTGGGCCAACTTTATCCCTAGAGACTGAACATGCCACTTCTGTGATCTTAAACCTCTATTGGCCCAAAGGTCAACAAGCACAATTCCATTTTTCAGCTTGCAAATCCTCGAGTACAAGTAGCACTGAGTCTCTAGTATTTTAGGGAAGCTATAGTTGACCATTTAGCAAAGACCATAAATGTGCACATAAAACATAGGAGGGGAGAAGAGGCAGGGATTAAGGTGTACAGCTAGTGTGCAGCAACAAATTGAGGAAAGACAATTTTAGAATAGAAGTTAAATAGGAATACGAAATATTTAGAGTAACTAATCATGCATAGAGCACCACAACTTGTCATCCCAACCCAAGAGAAAGGCTGGCAGTAGAGCTGGGGGCCTGGGAAAAGCCATGATTCATGCACTGGCTAATGGATATTGTAATAGCATCCTGAAATTACTGGCAACAGCAGAAGCACAACAAAACAAGCAAGACCACTCAGCTAAATATGCCATTACAATGCATGCACAGTTGTTTTATTATACACAGGCCAGTAGATTAGTACTCATCACCTAACATCGTATGATTAGGTTCACTTCAGAAGCATTTCTAGACAGGCAATGTGGATGTCCACAGAAACTACACAAGCAATGAAAAGCTACGTGCATGGAAAAACTGGACAAACTTTGCCCTCTGACAGATGATGCACATGGATAAAGACAGACTGATATTTTCCCTCACCACATGTCAGGGGATAAAAAGGTGTTATAAAATCTTCCATTTCTCGATTACACAGAGCCATAAATGCCAGCTTGTTTTAATTAAAAGGATGGAACATCAGCATTTAACAAGGTTTAGAAAAACTGCTTATGAGAGAACTTCCATTTACCCTTCTGTAATATGCCACTAATAACAACATACATTTCCCCACACCACATGTGAAGCTCATGTTTGTCAGCACTGCTATTTGGGGCTCCCAGCATATTTTGTAAGTCCCACACAAATTAAAATAATGAGCAAGATTATACAATGCCTACCTCAGTTACCTAGCCATGGACTGATTATACTCCATTTGCTTCCACGGTGCTGCAGTCACTGCCTCTGAGCAATTTTGTCTAAAATGGTTCTTCTAGAGCAGAATAAAAGATAAATTTTCTAATGTCTTAAGGAGACTGTTGCTAGACACCAGCCTGGCTGTAAATATTTGTTGTGCATTATATAGTGTCATTGATCATCATTTCCTACTGTAATGGTCTTCATTACATGAGCCTGTTTTCAGGCCTTCAGTCCATTATTAAAGTTTCCCTTTAGCTCAGATTTGACACACTTTTTTCCAAATAATGGTTTTTGAAGTTTTGACAGTGGCAATAAAGGTAAAGAGCTTAATTTTAAAGTATAATTTTGTGCTCACACTACTCAAAAGCAACTTTGATATAAATAGTAGAACCAGACACAGACTACATGAAATAGCTAATTATTTTAAATCTTTTTTTTTTTTTAAATCAGAATAAGACCATCTTCACAAATTAACCAAAGGCTGCAAGCCAGGTCTTCTGCAGCTGGTGCAATAAGTATAGTGTCATCCACCTTCAAACAGACCCTATGAGTCATGTTTCCAACGATCAGGAAGCAGTTAGAAATGCCATCATTGTTCACATGAGTTTGGAGATCTTTTCTGAGTGGCTGAACCACTTTCAAACTTCTTATCAAAAAGCTAAACCACGAATCTCAGGTACTAGCTTGAAATAAGGCAACAGGGCTTTAAGATTAACATCAAATATTAAGATTCAAGATGAAAGCTGAAAAGCTGGAAACAACCAGTGCTTCCTTTAAGAGCAAGAGAGCTGCCTCCACTGAAAACATAGCCATGTTACCATTTCTGCAGTCAACAAATAGCATGCTTTCACCCAGTGCTCTGAAGATGCAATTAAGAGGCAAATCTTCAAGTATTAACTCCCACTCTACCCTTCATTTCAGGCAATTCACCCAGGTGCATATAGCAAGTACAAAACAGGGTAATAATATACCCAAACCTGGCAGCTAGCAAGTAGACCATCACCATTAATCAAGTGAGCAAAGTCTTGCTTTTTCCCTAACCTCAACCCATACACAATTGAGATTTAACCATGACAGTCTAAGTGTTTCAGGAATCCTGTAGCCTCAGCGCTTATGGCAAGGAGTTCTGCAAATTAACAGCAGGAGTGAGGTAAATCAATTACCCACCACATACAGTTAGTCTTGCTTACGTGTACACAAATATGTGCATATATATACAGAAATACATTGGCACAGCCTCCATCATAAGCCACAAATTACTGAGAACTCAGTGCAATGAAGGAGGGTAGTTATGATGCTGTAGCACATTAGAACAGCCCCAAGATTCCTGCAGCACATCAGCCTATAATGACACCCTAAGAGAATGGCATCCTAGGCCAGATGCATTGGTACAAAGCACATACCACCTTCTTGTACATAAACACTCCCTTTGGCTCCCGAGATTCAACCACTTCCTTGCAGAGCCCAGAGGGCAGTTGGTTATACTCACTGACTTAAACACCTGCGGAGTTTATATTTCTTCAATACATTTTTTAAAATAGAAAAATGAGAACAAAGAAATTTAAAAGCATACATACATTTGAATAATGTTAAAAACAACTTAAACATTAAAGCAACAGCAGACAGGAAATTATGAGCTAAGACAGCTACTTGGTTCTTTCTGCGACTCACATCATCAGCACTCCTTCCTGTCCTTCTCTCTAAATCAGACGCATGGTTATTTAAATGCATTTATTTAATTTAGCTGTGCACTGCTCCTTCCTCTGGCAAAGCAGATAAAAATCAAGCAAATAGCGATCAAAGACTTTAAAAGATCAGCAGTCAGAAGGACATGGCTATTTTATCCTCCCTTCTCTCCACCCCATCTAGAATAAATTGTAGAGGCTTACTGAGAACCAAAGGGAACTGTGACTCTCCGGTTGCTTCTGACCCTTTAATTAGAGCAGCAGGGTAGAAATAAACAAACCCTGTCTTCTACCTTTATGACCTTTGATTTCTGACACTGCAAGACACTCTGAAGAAACATTTTAATAACAGAATTCCTCATCTGAGGGAGGGGGGAAAGAGTCTGATCTTCTGGTACAGTGGTTTGTTTAGAGATGAGAACATAGCACACTTCTGTTCAACAAACAATGAACGTCCCTTTCAGTTGAAATGGGCACTGGGTACTTTGTATTACACTACTGCTCTTTAGTTAATAGAGGTGTCTTCTGAGTCTGAAAGAAAGTTCTTTCTGAATGTTACTGTGACAGATGTGTTAAATGTAGTGGGCAACTGATTCTCATTTTCATAATGAAAAAAATCAGGAAAAAATCTCAAATTGACTCAAAACAAACTATCCCATAATATTAGAGGAAGAACAAGTTTAAAAATTACTTGAATTCCAATTTCAAAAGTGAACTCTTCTACTTAATTTGGATGCAACCCTGTAAAGCTTTTCTTTGTCATTTTTCTTAGTTTTTAAACTGAAAACTCCAGTTTCAGACAAGTTGAAACATCTTTAAATGTAAAAAATTCTCAGCTAGATTAAATCACTGAATATGATCCAAAATTGTGACAGTTTTAGTTAATTTGGTTGGTTTTCCAGAAGATTTGATGGTTTTCAAAAGCAAATCAGTCGACTTAATACAGCTTTTCATAAAGACTTGTTTGCAGACTCTGCTTCAACCTGCAGCCACTTTTATTGGCCTCTGTTCTTTTCACATAAAATCTTTCAGAACAATGAAAACTTTGAGACAGATCCTCAAGCTGGTATAAATTAAAGAAACTTCTCTGGCTGGTAGATTTATGTTAGACAGATTCTGGTACTTCATTTCAGCAGCAGGCATTTCTGTTATTAGTTCAGAAAATATATTCTGTAGAAGAGTATACAACACTGGTTTAAAAAAACAGCTATAATTATCTGGTGTAGTTCTTTCAAGTGTACTAATCCAATTCATTTTCATCAGCAAGTGTGTGGTCCTTGTTGTCCCAAGGTCCTCAAGACTCAAGCATAAGCAGCGATGAATGGGCCAGACCCATAACTAGCAGCAGAACTAGTGATTTCAGGAGACACACACACACACACCCCCATCAATTTAGATCAGATAATAATTTGGTCCAATCATCTTATTCCTCCCTCTTTTCCTCCATGCAAATCCTGACCTATGATGCATTTTAAGAGTCTAACTTTTAAGACACTTTTTAAAATTATTTGGGCATCTTTATTGGCAATATACTGGAGGAATAACAGTAAAGCTTTACTTCTCACAGGGCCATCCAAGAAAGCGCCTTTTTCGAAGGAAACAGTCCGTCATTTCTCTCAGCAACACAAGAAAGCCTCCCTGAAGAGCTTCCTGCTATTCTGCAGGGTGCCTGAAAAGAAGGGGAGTTGCTGTTAACCATGCCTCTCAGGCTCCATTGTTATCAGAATCCAAGTTCTTTCTTTGTCCATTTTCCCCTCACCTTTTGCTATTTATATTTCCTCAGGCATAAATTTCTTGCTTTTCAAAAATGGAGACCTACCTGCCCCATGAGAAGATTTTCAGAGTTAGAAAAAAAAATTCAGAGAAAAGTCACCTCAGGTTTTACATATGTTAGTGTAACTTGAAGACACAAGAGGTTCACTTTTCTCCTGTATATCTACACCTTCATTTTACAATAAACAGACTCATGTTATGGGAGTAAGGCTGCATGAATTCCCCTCCCTACTGCTAGCTCCCCATGAAGCCTTGAGAGACACATTTAGTCTGTCTCATACACACCATATCCTCCCAAGGTGCCAGAAACCTTAGGTTTTGTTGTTATTAACACCCACTCCCTGTCCACTCTCAAATGTTAAAATGAAGAGGGACAAAAAATGCAGGTAAATCCCACTGGTCTTAGTTTTCACTGGTTAAAACTGAGGCTTGTACCCCCATTATAATTCTTTGGACACATCTTAATTGCTCCCATTTGAAAAAAATCACAGATGTGTTGATACTGCTTTCATATGAAACAGCAAAATAAAACAAGTCACAAATCCTTTGTCTACATATTAAATTGAAATCCAGGTATATTGGGATTTAACGTAGATTTAATACCTCTGCTCTACTTCCAATATTTCCTAACTCAGCTGAGTTACTGGCTGCTGCAAAGCAATGCATAGTCTAAATAACCACAAGTGTTCAAAGAAAGGACTGATAAGTGCCAAAAAATTCTCCTCCACAAAAGAAATGATTCTGCAATCTGAATGACCAATATCTCTGCAAGTCCAAAACAAAAATAGTCTAGATATACTTTGTAGCTAGCATCTGACATATACTACATTTTCACCTTGGTAACAATACAAGATCAAAAGAGCATAGGCAAGGGGTATAATTTTCTCCTCCTTTGTCACATCCCAAAATGTTAAGTACATGTTCTTTTCCAGCAATCCCCACACAAAAGGATAAAATGAACAGCAGTGAACTTCAGTCTATTAAATGTCACCCCAAAATAGGTAATTACCATATGAACATTAAACTGATGCACTCCTCTCCTTACGAGGTTCCTTTTTTACTAGCTCAAGATATTACCAGATCTTAATTGGTGTGGAAATGAAATCTCTTGGAGCTGCAATTCAAAGACCTCCAAAACTTCACCTACCAGCTTGCTTACTCTATTCAGTGTTGACAAAACTAGGCCAAAATAAACCTTAAAAAAATAATCACTAAGCATACATACGTGGAGCATGTATTAGAGCCAGAACTGCATCCAGAACTTTGAATTCATGTCTACACATATACTCTACATGCATCACTTCTCAGACAGTAATTGATGGTCTCTTCCTCTGTGGAAAGGTTTACTGCACCCCGTCTGTGTCCTTACCTGTGAGCTTCATGGTGAAACACAGGTACATGAGCATCAGTATGTTGTAGACTATAGGAAAATAGGGTATCAGCAACTGGCATCAGCCAAGCAGTTCAAATCAAAAGCTACAGGCAAACTTAGACTGCACATGAATCTAGCACTTGGTTCATTCACTGAGGGGAAGAGAGGAAAGCCATGCATTTCAGGTTCTTCAAAAGATTTATCTCTAAAATACAGAACTATTTTGAGACAATCTGATTTAGCTTCACTCCAAAGAAATACTTAACAAGGAATCTCTTTTCTATGATAGTTCCTTCATCAGCTCTTTCCTAAAATAAAGGAAAGGGAGACAAACCCCTGGGGAGTTGACAGGGATCATGAGAATGGCTGCATTCATGTTACATCAAGGGCAGCCATGAGAGAAGTCTTAAAACTAGGTATCAAAGGAGAAAGAATGGAAAGCACTCCAGTCCAGACAGGTCAAAGCACGAAGCCATGGTACGTCACATTATTTTAGTTCAGGATGTCCTAGCCAGTTTGTTCCTGTATGAACTGACACAAAGCTCATTTTTCTGCTTATATAGTACTTAAAGTAGAGGGTACATGCAAAAATACACTGACGCTGAGAGGCTGAACAAACCCTGGCATGTTTGAGAAGATGATCTACATTAACTTTCAAATACCCATCTACACCCTTCCAAATGTAAAGCAGCTGATGTTTAGCATGAATGAAGAATTTTTTTTTCCTAGAGGAGTTGAGACTGAAGTTACTTCAAAAGGAAGTAAACATTTGAAAAGTCACATATACACATAAATGCTCTGTGATTTTAAGGTCATGTCATATTGTTGATCAGTCCATGTAATCTCCATGTCAACATGGAGAAGTCACATAGGAAAATATGCTACCATCTTTCTAACAAGGTCTCTAATAAATCCCATAGCCTTCCATGGACTCAGCACTTTCTTTGATGCTCCACACTCAAAAGCCATAGCTTGTAAAATTATCCTCCCAAGCCCACAGCTTTCCACTTAACTACAAATTTTCCTTAACAAGTGCCTGTGAGCACCTGCTCACATGAGAAATGTGTTTCCTTGCTTCCTCACTGCAGATTCCCATGTAGGAAACATCACCACAGCCCAAAAACTGGGGAAAACAGGGAAGGAGACATGTCACAAAGCTGCAGCTCTCCAAAAGCTTTCAACACAGAAATGAGCTTTCATATATCTATTCCAATTTGACAGTTATTTTCTCCATTTGTGTCAAACGACAAGTCTCCTCCACAGTCTCACAGCAGACCCAGTCCAACTGGCACTGCTAAGCTCACACAGGCTTGATGCACTAAGCTACCAACTCTGACATGAGTTACTGTCCCTGCTCCACAGACCTGCTTTCTGCCAGAGCAGCAGGGAAAAAAAAAAAAACAGGGCACCAGTCTGCTTGTAAGCATTTTATTTTTCACTCCTCAGTATTCATCACCTAGGCATTTATTTGTTGGGACAATCACTGTCATCATCATCATGCTAAACTGACAGAAAACTGGGATTGCTGTTTTACACCCACAGACTCAAAAGCAGCAAAGAGCACAACATACAGTTCAACAGCAGCACATAACTTCTGCACCCAAAACTTTATGGAGAGAGTTGTCTCACCTCCCTCCCAGCTGCCACAGTCCACCCCACTCCAAGCTCTCTGTGGGCTCCTGGGCCCCCACTCCCTCCCATCTGCTCCAGCCTGTGTGAAGCTTGGAAGTCAGCCCTGGACCAACACCGATCTCATGAGCACCAGTTCCATGTAGACTAAGTTTTTAGATCCTGCTCTTCAGGATCTAAGCCACAGTTCGTGGACTGATTCATCTGAGAATAACTTGCCAGCTCCTGCACTTGATTCTGCCTGAGGAGAGCAGCAGCAGCAATAAAAAAAGGTCATGACTGTCACTGTTCAGTATGAAGATTTTACATGCTGAAATAGTTTTTGCAAGAGTTTGCACAGATAGAAAAAAATTCCTTGCTCCAGGATGTTGGCAAGGAAAATTATTCCCTCTACCAACATATTGGCAAGGAAATTTTCATTTTTCCCCTCATACCAGTGCTTTCAGATTGGAAATTTTCCTTGCATCAGGATGCTGGCCAGTCTAACACAGCCCATAAGCATCTTAAAGCTGACATTTTTTATTTGCCTAATGGTAGCACTGAAATCTGTCAACACCAGCTTCATTAACTAGAGTTAGACATCAGTAAGGATTACTTTCAATACCTATATTTTCATCTACCTCACTAGCACCTTCATACAGACAGATTTTTAGGTACATGAGCCATTCTACCCTGAGGTTAAGAGATAGATAAGAGAACATAGGTTTTGTTTTGTGCTTGTGCAGAGAGTAATTGTGTACAGGACCTGTCATTGACACATGCTGTCTGTTCAGATCAACTTTCACCTCCAATCCATATCACAACCTTAATTTTGAAGCAAGAACATTCTCAGTTTTGCTACTAACATGCTACAAGTCACTAGATTCAGGGAAAAACAACCTCCACCTCACATTGCTCTTTAAATAAAGGAGGATTTGCAAGAGCTTACTCTCACATTCCTCAGACATTGCCTGGCACAAAAGGCATGGCTTCTAGTTTATAGCACATACTTTCTGCAGCATTAAACAAGCTGTGGTGGAAGAGGGAACTAGCCTACAATTTTTCTCATCTTAGACCCAGAAAGTGAGGCTCTTGGAGCCTGCCCACAGCTCCAGAAACTTCACATTACCACACCCCTTAAGTGTGCTGTACGTTACTTCTCAGCAGGGTTTATTGGATTAGGTTCACTAGCAATTGCATGGCTTTTAAACAGTAACAGGCTTGTGACATGGGTACAGAGCCTTATGCACCTGATAATATTAATTGATACCTGTTTTTATAGGCCTTGCACATTGCGGTATCTTCCAAGGGCTACTTTTGACTTCAGGCAGAACAGAGTCATGGTGAGTTTAGCAGCAGCATTTCACAATCAAGGTCTTCCACAAACAGTTATTTTCTGCAAGATGAAAGCAGACTCCCTAGACACCAAGTAACTGGTTCCCTGCAAAGTTAGGGCTCTATGACCTTCAGATTAGGGAAATTGCAGATTTGTTTTCATTATAAGAAATAAACTGATTAGCAGATGGCTATTCATTTTTCCCCCCCTCTGTCAACTCTAATATAATATAAATGGAAATCTTGCTTCAATGAACATTCAAAGAGCTCTCAAAAAAAAAAATCAAAATTCCTGTACCTTAAGTGTATGGTTTTTTTGCAAATGAAGTAAATTAATCTTTTAAAAAGGAAGTTTGTTTTTTACATTTGACTGATAGCACGCAATATGATTAAAATACATTGATCTGCAAGCTTTAAACAAATGATTGAAGATTAACTTAGACATTAGACCCACTTAGCTAGGTTTTACCCACTGATATTCTTCAAGCTGCATAAGTGCCATTTGTTGTCTTTACTTTGGCTCAGTATCTTTATCAACATGGCAAACCACAATAGGGTGTTAAAGGACAAAAACTCAAGCAAGAAAGTCCTACTTTCAACTTGCCACACTCTCTTCAGGGCCAGCAAGTCTGCAGCTTTTGCCTAGCCTTTGGTTTCACATTTATGCAGCGTGAAGTGGAATGCGCATTTGAAATAAGCAGGAAAGCCTGTGCAGTAGGCACACAAGTGTGTGCAGGGAGGCCCGAGCCCATGACTAGAAGAGGTAGAGATGACCTGTCACCCCGGATATGTCATTCCATGTGTCTTTCTTCTCCCACCATTTCTCTGCCTGCTCTATTTTGATTATAAACACTTAGTTGGGGCTGCTCACAATAGCCCAGGGAGGCCTTGGCCACAAGGGCCTTCCCAAGCATAGCATAATGTGAAAACTAAAATCTCTGGAAGGGATTTACAGGACTATAAAAATACAGGAGAATGCTTTATTTCCTCTGTAAGCTGTTGTTCAGAAATCACTGATAAAGGACAAAATCACCATTACACTGGTGCCCTCCCCTACCTGTTCAGCAGATGCTACTTTAATAACAATGTGATCCAGCCTCACTATAAAGTTGTACAAGACATACCACAGTATTTCAGTGTATTGCTATCATGTTTTCACATAATTTATGCCTTCTTGATCCCCAGCTATCACCTATCCAAGTAATTGCCATCAGAAAATACATTCTCCCAGAACCAGGGAGATTAGGGAAAGTGTTCCTTTCAAACTCCAACCGTTTCCTCCTCTTGCCCAAACCCAGCAGTCAGAGCAGCAGTACACCAGGCTCCAACACAACACTAATCAAAAAATATTAAAAGTTACTGCATTGTAGTAGCAAATACAAATCTGGACCAGATAGGAGACCCATGGAGCAAGGCACATAGTCAATGAGTGCTTGCCTCTCACTGGGAATATACCTCTAGTCAATAAAGCACTTAAACATATATGTAAGTCACATTGCAGCCAGTGAGCCTTAAAATGATTAAGTGCTTTCCTGAACAACAGCTTAAAGAGGAAATAAAGTATTCTCCTGTATTTTTATAGTTTATTTCAGAAGAAGGTCCCTTGATTGAAATAATATTGTTTGTGTTGTAACTATTTGACTCATGGCTTGAATTTCCTGCCATATAGAGTTTCCCCAAAGAACACCTGGAGATTACAAAATAAGGATTTGTCTTAATGGCCATTTCCAGTCTTGCAGTAAGGGCATCAGTTATCTGTTTCCTCCCAGACAGTGAATGATATATTGTTATCTAAAAAATTCAGTCAGGTATTAAAACAAATTTTGCAGAGCAGAATAAGGTTAGAGCTGTCATCCTAACCCCAGGCCTGGAATGGCACTGGACATGAAGTCTCCAGGGGCTCTGAGGGAGCAGAGAGGACCACAGGGCCTCCTAGTTCCCCTCTCATTCCCATTATATTCCTGGTCTTACTCCTCTAATTCCCTGGGTGGTAGTACAATTGCTGTATATCAGCTGACAAATCCACAGGTCTAGACCCTTTTTCAAAGCCAGGTTTACCTGCTGTCCTCATAGTGTTCAACTCCTACCTCAACTTGAGCTCCAGAGCTCTCCAGAAATTACAGAAGTAAGAAAGGCTTGCCACCTTAACCCAACTGCCATCCTTCAGGTAACTGTTTAAAGGAGGCAGGCAGGGCTAAGCATGCTTCAGCCCAGTCCATCAGCAGCAGCACTCAAGCCTTCCTAAGGAGAGTGTGAGCTCAGAGCCCAGATCAGTCAGCCACAGGAAGGAGTCTTGGGTTACAAGACCTAGCTCATGGTCCACATTGTGAAGCCTTTTCTTCATCATATGATGCAGATCTTCCAGGGTTACTTTATCACCAGGGATCCTTAAAACCTTCTGCAATTTGCATGGCTTCAAAACTTTACAAGTATCCTCATTATTTAACCCCAACAGGAGGAGTTGAAGAATTTTAAAGCCAAGAGATTGGATTTTTACTGTGTGAAATGAATTCAACCAAACACAGCAATCCAGTGGAATCCCCAGACCTCTTTAAATGAGCCCCTACAGCAGATAATCTCTTCTTAATCAGTTTGATGCTCTGATAAATCGGCTCCTATTTCCTAGCACAGGAGAAAAGGAGCAATTGAGTAGATGCTTGTTTGAAACAGAATATTTTGAGATAGAAGCTATTTGTATATGTAAATGCCAGAAAGCCTCTAATTTAGAAACACAGGCAATTCATTTCTATTTCAACTCCATAAGTCAGTCTGTCTAATCCTGGGATATTTTGAGGGATTTTATGTTAGCCCATGTGCATATCATTCCACTTGCCTGCACAGCAAAATTTGCTTGAGTACACAAAACATATAGCAACTTGTTGGGCTGAGTAATAGTAATAATCCATCTAATCACAGTCAATTCAGCTGCTGGTTGCTTATGGGCATCTTTTACACATTAATTTAAAGACTGAATAAGCAAGATCAGAGCAGCTATTTAAAAAAAGCATGCTCATAAAGCTCCTCTAAGCACCCAACACTCATTTTCAGAGGCTTGTGATCTGGGAGCATGTTTTTAAAATAAGTTTGCCAGCTTTAACCTTTCCTCCTGTCATCAGAAAAACACTCTCAAGTCAGGGAATTTTACTTCATTTGTTACTAAATAACACACATTTCTGATCACTAATTTGGGCATTGAGAAAAAGGACACAGATACACAAACATAATGTGGTGGGGTTTGGGGTTGGTTGTTTTGGGTTTTGTTTTTTTTTTTTCCCCCCATAAAACATTTATTGTATCCATTCCTCAGTCTCAACTTGCCTTATTTTCAATGAGTTACACTCAGTCAGTCAAAATTATCCCAGCAAGGTGATGGGCAGCTCAGGAGGTCTAGGTGGCACAAGCAGTCTCTTCATTTAGAAATATTACTTGTTTAAATATGTTTGAGCAGGGATACCACATGCTCTAACTGGCTGAGGTTGTGGCCCATGATGGGTTGCCACTGTTGATTCCAGCTGCCTCAGAGCTGGCTGGAGCAGTGGTGAACAGCTCAGAGCAGTTCATGGCCTGCTCAAACAGGTCACCACTGCAAGTCCCCACTGCTTAAACCTGGTGACTTGTGTCCCTTACACTGTCACAACAAGGAAATAAAGTAGACCACTAGCTTATGGCTTCAAGGATGGATGTGGAAGAACTAAGGGTCAAATTGCCCCAAACTGGGTGGATGTTCCCATGTAGAACAAGCACTCCCTGATCAGGGTGTCAGGAGGTGGTATTGCAAAGTACACAGTTAAAAAGCGTGACTCCAGGCTTCTGTCCAAACTTGTGCCAAAGGTTGTTCCAATCCATGGCACTGTAAACAGGATCTGGTCACTTGGACCATGATTCAGAGTTGGCTAGAGATGATACCTCTATATCACTCCTAAGCGTGCTGCAGGAGTAGCTGTGCCTCAACCACAGCAACCAGATCATCACAGGGACATGTGTATTTCCTGCACAGGTGTTGTCACAGGCAAAGGTATTGCAGAAGATCAATTAATTCCTCCCCCAAGACAACAGCACAGCAATTTGACTACAGGAGAATGTGCACTCATTGCTTAAACTCAACTCTAAAGGTACTAGAACTCAAGCATCAAGAGGATGGAAGATCCCTCTGCCTTTTCAGGAGGAACATTAACAATAAATCAGAAGTCGGTTCTGTGAAGACTTGGATGAATATATCAGGGGCTAAGAAGCACTAATATCCACTGAGATCAACACGTGAGAAGCAAGAACAGCTCTTACTAAGTTTTTCCTGGCTTTTTGCTTTAAAGGCTGAGACACTAAATGCAGACAAAAATGAATGAGAAATGGATACATGGCAAAAAGCAAGTAGTGAAAGTGTCGGTGACCACAGATGTGTCTGCTTCTGCACGGCAGCAGTTCTTCTGCAGAGTGCCTGGAACACTCCCCAGCGAAATGCTATTCAAGAATCAGGTCTTTTTGTAATAGAACTGTACTGATCGGTGATATGCTTCCCTACAGGCAACAATACCATCACAGCAGGCGGTACAGGGAAAGCATAGATCAATGGAAGCCATGGTGTTAAAGAAATTAATGTATGGAGCAGGGTGGGGTTTTTTCAGTGGAGCATTTGACATGACAAATAGGTATGCATGGAGATGTAACTGGTTCAGGTCCAATATCACAGGCAGAACATAATTGTCAAGATTTCTATTGGAAGCTGCAGCTGTATACATTACCTTTCCCCTTCTTCTAACTAGAAGAGAGATACTAAAAAGATCCCTAGCTCTTTTTAGAACACCACCTTTCATTTAAAAGCACTTATTTACACATGACTAAGGATGTGCCAATTCTTTGACTATACATCTGGTTAATATAAATTTGACTTGTCAATATAGCATTCAAATTGTTGATTTACAAAGCAGCAAGGTCTCTGGGCAATGAGCTCTGCTGATACTGACTACAAAATTTTCATGTACAATTAGACTCCTCTAAAAGTAATCGCTTTTTGACCAGTAAAGATACCATTGTTACATCTACCTATGGTATATTGCATCCAGGTTTCTCAATGAGGCTTACTAATCACCATAAGCTTCATAATATTCCAGTTAGATGCATTTACTGTACCATACATTGCAGAAGTAAACAGAGACTGAGAAGCTAAGTGTCTTGCCGTCAGATCCCTTGAATAGTCTGTGGCAGATTCAAAGTGTTCTTTATAGTAATGAAAAGGAAGGCTGCTTAATAGCTAAGTACCAGATAGATACTTAGGAGATCTGAAGTCACTTCTTTCCCATACTCCTTTTGTTTTGTGGCTGGCATGCTTCCAGATACCTCCAGGTTCATCCCTAGTACAAGTGGGTGAAACTAATCAGATGGCAGCAAGATCTGGGACTCCTTAGATAAGGACAGAAAGTGTCAAAGTAACACAGCCACACACAGCACGAGCAAGTACTGCTTGTGCAGTAATGTTGTTTTCCATATGAAAGAAGGGAAAAATAACTCCTCTTTAAATTGCCCACTGCTTAGTCTTAGACAATAGGAGCCAAAGCACAGGTTAATCCAAGGAGGTTACACACCACTCCCAGTGCAGATACACCTTACACAAGGCAGTTTATTCCATCTTTCCTTTCAAAGTATAAAATGACTTCACATCAAGGCAGTCTCGGAGCCCCAAGAACGTGGGCAAGTTCATGCCAGTGCACCATAACTTCACATCACAACTTAACTGCTCATGCCTATCAGTGCCATACAGACTACCCTATGGTCCTTTGCGATTGTGCAGCTTCTAGAAGTTTCATGGCAGCTGAGGCATCCAGACACACAAGTAATAAAGCAGAAGACTTTGGGAAAAACTTGTAAATGCTCATGGGACTCAACTAACCTCTCCCAGAGAAGAGGAGAGAAGCTATAGGATAAGTATTCATTCCTGCATGCTTCAGCACCAGTGCCACCACTCCATCTCACACTAACTGGGGGAAACAGTGACCTGCAATTTACAGAAGCAGCAATACGGATCTCAGTCTTATGGAGTTAAAGATGTGAAAGCAGAGACATAATGGAGTGATGTTAGCTTTGACTTCATAATTCCTTCAGTTCTGTGCCCCAATAGACCTATTCAAAAACTTGCTTGATAAAAGAACACACCTTGTGCATATGGGCTCCTAATATATTATGTTGATTCCAGGCTTTCTTTGATCTGTTCCCAGGGCCACTGCAGTACAATTCATATCACACATTAGTTTCAACCTTTTCATTCAATCAGCTGTCAAATATTTACTACACATTGAAACATCTTTCCTTCTCTATACGAAAGCAAAATTTAAGATTAACAGAAAAGACCCCTGGCTCAGGCTTAGAAAAAAAGTACAGAAAAGATTTGGCTTTTCAAGCTTTCCTCTACAGCCTGTATATGTTCTTCTACAGCTCTCCCAGTATCAGTAAGTCTGTTCATCTCAGGGGAATTACATTTGATAGCATATTTAGTTCACAGGACTAGCACAGTTACATTAAACAGAGGCTGCTAATAAAACATTACATCTCCCTCCCCCTGGCACTCCATTTGCCATGATGTAAAAGGCAGACACCCCATAGAGAAATTAATCAGAAAGGAGGAAAATGAATCTAAGGAGTGAAAATTAAAGACCCCATGACATCTACATCCATCTACTACATCCAGATAAAACGGTGTCCCAAAACTCAAGGATGTATTAAGATCCTTCTGAGAGATGGAAGTGGTTACAGAATTCAGCATATTATCATCAATATAAATTATAGTTATTTAAATGGAAAGACTTCTCTTTGCTCATCACTGAAGCTCCACAGAGAACACAATATCTTTTAAGAGGAAAGCACACCTGTGTTGCTCTGCAAAGTGATGAAAAAGACTTAAAGCTTAAAGGCAGATCCTGTAGAGGCAGTGTCAGTCTGACTTCAGTAAAGTCATGCTGCTTTACCTCCACTAAGGATACAGCCTAAGAATCTACATTTCTCCCATAAAGGGAAATCTGAAGAAGTGTCTGTGTTCAAAGAGACAAACATAATTGGGTGTCCCCAAATCCCAGTTCTTCCCCAGTTGGTTTAACTGCTCTCGAAGCTTTTCAGCACCAGAACTATTCCAACATAAGGAGTGCCTAAAACTGTCTTAAGGACATCTTCATTTCCATTTAGCCCTTAACCAGATACTCATCTGCCAGCATCCCTACAAAAAGATGTTTGCAGAATATATTGAAGCTGTATATGGGAAGGATCCCAAATGCTTGGGCTAACAAATTTGGCTGAAATGGATTAACCTGGATAGAATGCAAAAGAAGCAATCTTGGCTTTAAGCACACATGCACTACTCTAACTTTTATAGACTAGAACTTGTAGCGCAGGGGACAGCTTTAACCAGCAAGGGAAATAGTAAGATGTGGGGAAAAGTGCATGCATTATGCAGCACGTTGTAAACAACCACACAGGTATGCAGGTTTTGCAACACCCTAACTAAATATCAGGATTTAAATTTATGACATGTGAGCAAAAGTATATGCAAGAAAAACCTCATGAACCTTAGCTCTTACAGACAGTACTAGATTTATGAAGCAATACCCAGATTAGAGCTTCCTCAAAAAGGAATTTAATAGAGCAGCTTGTGAAATGCTACTTTCAGATCTGTTATGGCTGATTCAGGCAGAAAACCTGAACTTGGAGTGGGGAGCAGGGAAAGACCCTTAAGTAATTCACATCCCTCCACAACATAGGATACAGAGTAAACACAATATCTTTACTGTATAAGTTAAGCTACATCACTTCAGGTGTTTGCAGATGAATAAGGCTGAATCAACCATACAAGCCTAGTTTTCTACCAAAGGCTTTACTTTTTACCAAAATAAATGCTTAATTTTATTTTAAATGTAAGCTCACCTCTTCTAGCCACACATAGCAACCTTAAGTCACTTTAAGGGAGACTGCAAAAATCCCAGCAGGACGAGAATTTTAAGTATAAAGCTGCTTCTATTCTCAAACACCAAGATTATTCCAATCTTGGCAGCTCTGGGTCAGAGATCACAACTGGGCCTTGAGAGATTATTAACCAAGTATTAAAGTAGGATGAGGACTATATTACGTGCTCTTGCTAGACAGTCTCATACTTCCTGTGTCACAAAAGCTGTTACTTTTCAGCAAGAGACTGCATGCCAGAAGATAGGAAATGGCAAATTTAGTTAGAGATGACTTTCGAAGCACACGTCATAATTTATTCAGAGTGAAAAAAGTTTCTTACCTTGTGCCTTTGTGGACTGCTGAGTTGAGCAGAATACAATGATCTCACCTCCTCTGCAGGAAGGATGGTAGTATCAGATTTTTTGAGGGTGGAAAGGGTCTTCCCATGTATTTAAAAGTCCTGCTTGTATCCACACTCCAGTAAAAAAATCAATCACAGTAGAGACTGCAACCCAAGAACAAGACAGACAGTGCTCCCATTAGCTGCTATTAGTGCAAGCTCACTACTTGTCAGGAACATCTTTGGTACAGTCCTGCCTAGTTACAGAAGACATCCACCAAGTCCTGTCTCAGTAAAGCACCAGAGGAACAAACAGCAGCAGGCAATTACTTTGCTACAAAATACAAGTCTGCCTTTCTCACTTTGTCCCCCACAAACGCTTCTTCTGTTTCGTCCACCTTCACAACAGCTTCCTTACCTTTCTGCCACTGCATATGCAGAAGAAAGCCCACAACTAACCAGTCGCCCAGGCCCCATGTTTTTCAGAAAAGCCCCTCTGAGCCTCTCAGCTCATAAGGAGCCCCCTGCTTAAATTTATCAAACAGCCCAGTGTCCAGCCCAGTGCCCAAGCAGCCTTCTATTATTTCAGCTCTGGTAACAGAATGCTACAGACATTTCATTTTACAAATTTTGCTAGATCACTACTGGCTTGTGGATCAGACACTTGATAGTAACAATTCCTCCCAGTGTCACATTATACTAGACTTCCAACACCACCATCAATAGGACAACAGCAAACCACATGAAAGCACCATGGCTATGTCCAAGACTGTCCTAGTATTTAATTTTTCTAAGTGATGAAATTTATTTTGGGCTGTGGCAATATCTGTGATACCAAGATATCTCATTCCACCACTGCAGTGATAAGCAAGGTGCTATCCTGGTTATATGATAGGAAAGAACAAGTACAAAGGGAGTGTTCAAGTAACATCATTTAATAAAACTATTTATGCTACAATGTCTTCTGGGAATTAAGAAACATCCCAAATGCATCCTATAAACCTTATGGTGCTGTCTGTATAGGAGGGGAAAGGATAAGAACATTTGTAACAAATGCTCATGACAGATGAGGTCAAGATGACTATCCATGCTTAAATGTTACTTGGAGGATGTTGGTTTATTTACCTGGTAAAAGGCTTAGGTGGACTAGATCTTAGTACTGATCAGCACTACACATGCAAACACTCTGCAAAATATTAACTAAGTGAAATAAAGTTATTTGGAAGTTGCCATGTGTTTCTGGCTTTGCACAATGCCAGGTTTTTGTAAGCCAACTCTCACTGGCTTACTCTTGCCATTTCCATTGGTTATTTTCCACTACAGCCTTATGAAACAATAGGCATTATTTCATTACTATGTTCAATACTGCAGTTTCCTCTCTTAGGTTACCGTTACAAGAACAGTAGAAAAGGCTATACCCTACAACTTTTAAGAAAAAGGTCTGGCCCCATGGGCACTTGCTGAATAGAAATACAGAGGGTTTTTTGCCTTTGGCACATTAGCTGTTCTCTAATACAGCAGGCAAATGATAATTAAGATAAAGGCTTAGGTATATGAATAACTTTCACTACGTATGTTAGACTGAAGTCAAGGGTAACTTCACTCAGGGGTTAATAATCTGCCCAGGGTTGAGGCCTGTGTGAAATGTCAGAGTTTATCTGAAGCTGTAAGGAAGACTTGTTCTAGCTTTCAACACCAGCAAATAAAACACCTTATTTTAACAAGTTCACAAAGCAAAGCAATGCAATTTTGTTGCTACCACAATTCTCTGCCTGAATGTGTGTCTGTGCGTATAATAAAATTAATCATTTAGTCCACATCAGCTTTCCCCAGGAATGTGACAATATCCAATTGTAAAAATATCAGTGAATTCCTACCTGAGGCAAGTTTAGCAGAATTCATATTTGCTAGTTTTACAGTGACAGGATGAGTATCCTTTTCTCAGAAGCACATTTTTGTCCTACAAAGAGTATTTCTGCATTTGATTCAAGATGTTTGGGCAGGTCCAGGCAATATTAGACCGGTAGCTCTGGGATGTGATGTATTTTCCAACAGCCAGAGTGAGGAATAAGGAGCCAAGCGTACTACCTACTAGCCTCACTGACTTGTGTGCCTTTCGTCTTCCTCAGTTTACCCTCAATAGCACTCTTCTAATAGCAGCTTGCTTCAATGTTTGCAAAATATACTGAGTGCTAGGCACTGTGCACCTAAATACATATACTAATGATTTCTCTTCACAGCAGGGTGCTCAGCTCTGCAAAGCATTTTGGCATACCATACAAACATGAGAAAAGGCTTAACTGAAAACTTCTTCTCAGACTAAATGCTTCAGTTCAGACTGACAATTTACATTGGAAGAATTCATATCCACTTCAGGCTAAGCTGTATTTCAAACTAACATAACTTTTTGCATTACTACAAGAACAAGAGAACTCTGGTAGGAAATACACACATCAGCACTTTCTTCCCCCTTTAAGCACAATGCAGGCTTTGAAGTAGCAACAAATGCAAACAGGTGTGTTTTGTAAACAATTTTCTACATCAACTTGCAAGATTATCATGCAAAGTAATTATAAGACTCATCATGTTCCTTACTGTAAAGAGTAACATAAATATATATTTTTTTTTTGCAAAGATATTAGGTTGATCAATTAGGCCTGTTGCAGAAAGACTTGAATTAGTCTGATTAGTCTCAGCTACTTAAATTCAGAAACAGATGCCTCACTTTGCAAGACTGGTGATTAAAGGCTGCATTCACAAAAAAAATTGGATTACACACACTTAAGACAATACCTACTATTTTTCAGCCCTCCCCCCCACAGCAGATGGTCCATACAATTAGTGGCTTCAAAAAATTCTCACTAGAACTCCTCCAATGCTGAGACATGGCTGCCCTCACTTCTAGAGACAAAGGTATGTGCAAGCCAAGACTGTTTTCAAATGTTCTCCTTGTATTAGGACTGATCACACAGGCCAAGGAAGCCATTCAATCCATTTACACAGGGGTGCAAGTCAAAATACAGTGCTTGCATGTTCCCCAAAGAGTCACCCATATGGCTACGAGCAGCATGGGAGGGCCAGAATAATAATACAGGAGGCTCAGCAGCAAATAAAATCCACATCTCACCCTCATAATGCTCCAGCCAGCACAAGCAAGTGAGAAAGCCAGGACTCAGAGACACAAAATGGCTCATTATCTACCCCAGAAGGCACAGCACTGCCAACACTGCTCTTTATCAAGTCCTTAACAGGTGTAAAATTAGCACTCGTTATTAAAGACAATGGAGTTACATGTATTGCCAGCAGCTGAAGAAATGTGCTAGATTGTTTTCACCTCCAGTTAATTCGCTACCATTCAATAATGCGCGCGAAGCCTGTAAATTAGAAAAGTGCTTTCTGAAGCATGGCAGTGAGTTAAGCCAGTGTGTAAGCATCCTTTCCAAACACAGGTGCTTTCTGGAATGAAGGCCTAAGGACCAAATCCTCTTTTCATCAATACTGATGTAAATTCAGACAAACTAAATTTACCTGAGTGTAGTCTCAGGTAAAGCTGCACCTATGTAATCTATAACCAGAATCTGAAGCTGTAAAAAATCCTTGTAAGCAAATTCCAGGGCAGAGTTATTTTCAGCTTTTCTAACCCCACTGAACACACATCGACCAACTGCACCGATATCCTCTCTTCTCAACTGCTTACAATTCATTCCCAGAAGCAGAGATAGGTGTTATTCATTGAGAGAAGCAAAACCCTATTTCAGATATATCTCATTACAGGAGATGACCTCAGGTTTAGGACTAGAAGTCACTGAATCACTCAGGAGTGTGTAGCTTCATTGCATATTTTTCTGTTTTAATACCATGGTCAGCTTTGAAAGCAAATTATTTAGATTCATGCTGCACATAGGAACTCCTCTAACTGCTGAGACATTTTTATTCAACAGCACTGTACATCTCACCACTCTCCCCCTTATCCCCAGTAAACTGGGAGGAGGGTTGGCCAACATCAAACAAATCTGACCAAGGGCAGAAATCTCAGTGATAATTACATTCCCACGGGGTTTCATGAAAACTGGCAGCAAGATAGAGGAGGAAATTAACTCCACCACCAAGGGAAGGGTGGATGCAAGTCAGGTATCACGCAGTCCCCGTGGCAGCAATTGGCCAGGCAGCCAGCATGCGAATTGCTCTGCACTAGCCGCAGCACATGCTGCCTTTTGTCTGCTGGGCTTGTCGCTGGGAACGTGTCAGGAGCTCGACTTTAGTGGGAGGGGATGGAGGGGAGCTGTTCGTAAGTCCATGAGAAATCATGCTTCACTGCTTCCCCTGCTAGATACCATGCACAGCCTGAAGTACGAACCGTGGGGCAAAGCTCTCTTGCATTAATATATTCTGTTACTGGCGTGTGGGGGAATGGTACTGGTCTAAGGGAGAACAATAAACTCAGATATAGTTACTAACAGCCGCAGGTTCTCTGTTATAGTTGTTCTGCACTATTCCTAGTGTCGTTTTATGATGCAGTCAGAATATGTCTGAAACACCCAAGATAAAAAGCAAACTGCCTCTATTCAGTGGCCTCTGGACAAGTTCAAGTTTGGACAAAATGGGAGAAAAAAAACTGTTTGCTAAGGTATGAAACATCTTACCACTGTCCTTCGTTCATCGCACATCTTAGAAAAGGCAAAAAGCAACATAAAGCAAATAAAAAGAGCAATTTGTCCTTATACAGAGCACCTCCCCAGCTCTTGTTGGATCACTTGGTGCGGTGAGTCACCAGCACACTGCCAGGGCTGTCAAGTTGTCACTTAAGCTGGCTACAGTACAAAGCTGAGTCCTTCCACATGGTCACTGCTCCCCTCTCTGTGTGCAGAAGAGCTGCAAAAAAGACTACAGCTTTTTCACTCCTTGTTCTAAATGCACAGTGAGATCTGTTATTTCTTCATCGGTCTCACATCCCTCTGGGCAATGGGAGTGATCGTCATCTGATGCATGTAAGTGCTAACAAAACTCCCATCTTGACATTAAGTGGTTTAAAACTTAAGGTACAAGAAACAGCAACTACAGTGCACTAAGAACAAAAACTGGACAGGTTCCAGGTGGTCCACAGGCCCCTGCCACACTGGCACTGACATCTGTGACATTGCTAAAACTAGACCTGGGGCTTTTCAAAGACTAGGAACTAGGAGGAGAACTTGAATCATGTTCTGGCTGCCACAGATACTTCTGTCAACCAGTGGAGTTGCTCAGTCATACACTGACCTTCTCCCCAGCCTATATGTGTGCACTCCAGAAACGAAAAGCAGCAACAGGTCCCTTAGAAGAGTATGTGCCAACACGCTGCAGGCTGGCAAAACACATCAGTCATTCACTCTGATAAGATGATAGCACAACAAAGGCAAGGCCCATGCAACACATTTGTAAACATAAAGCCACGCTGGCTTTGTTGAAGGATTGCCACATTTTAAACTTCTATACAAATAGCAGAACTACTGCCTGTACAGCTTGTTGCTGTGGGAGATTACAGTTAAATCACCCCTTGCAAAGTATCGGGAGCTCTGGGTAAATAGCAACACAGTGGAAGTCACTTGAAATGCATGCAACAACTTGCATGGGTCCTAGAGCGCCGGGAGCAGCCCTACATCTTCTCAGCTACCATCAGCTGGAAAATTATTAACTAGCCACATATATGCAAGGGGCAGAGAGAGGCTTTTGCCAGAGAAGGGAAGGCAGGGCGCTAGCATTTCCAAAGGTTTCCAGTTAGTTTGCATATGGTGCTGTCAGACTGCTGTGCTCGTTTCCAACCTGATTATTAACACTGCTAATGGGGAAAGGCCTTGGAGGGCAAGGACTGCACAGCTGCATGCCTGGTGCATACAGAGCTGAAATTCCTGGCCACATTCCTAACATATACAGACCTATCTATTATATTAACTGATGTCATAACATCAAGGACTCAAATATCACATCCATACCATGAGCACGATGGAGGGGTAAATTTTATTAAGCTTTCAAACCTGCATTTACAATTTACACACCTGAAAAGGGATCTTTAGTCCCAGTGGCAAACCAGTCAGCATGTTGCCAGTACGTCTGGAAGTCCCTCCTGACAGAGTTAATCACAATAGCTTCCCTAGCTTCTGATTTTAAAGAAAATTAAATGAGATGTGTCTTCGAAGTTTAATGGTTGTGTTGTGTCAGCTACCAAGGACAACCCCATCAAGTATCTTCAACATCCAGTCACAGGACTTCTGAAGGCTCCAGGTCACCCCAAGAATGTACCAGGCCTCAGTTTGCTGATCCACTGCATTTTGTTTTTTCCAAACAGTAGATTAAGAGGGCAACATAATAAGCTCTGAACATGTAAACCCAGAAAAATAGTTGGTTTCCACATTCAACACTTCCCTCAGCAGCCTACTGGATATCTTACAGAGAAATCCCATACAAATGAGAAGCTGTATTGCTGGAGCTCTTTGGCATATGGATATGTGGTGCATATGCATTATTTCAGTAGTTGCCTAAAAATAATCTTTAAAAAATCCTAGCAGTGTGAAATTCTGTCTTTTGAACTTGGATTTAGTATTGATTATGTCTTATTGTCTATGCCCAACAGTGTGATGGAAGTATGACACAAAACTGAGCAGTTCTCAAATGCCGTTTAAATACAAGCATAACTCAGTGAAGTTCGGGCAGAAGAAATTTTGACCTATTGTATATGAAGACGACTAAGAAATGTCTCAGCTGTGCGTATCAGCATTGCTGGTCCAATTCTAAACATAACCTCACTGGCCCCAGCACAGCTGAGTGTTTGAGTCCTAGAGGTGTCCATTCCCAGTTTTTCTACCAGGCAGCTTTCCTTTTACCAACCCTTCTTTTCTTATGCTGTATCCTCTCCTGGCAGGGGCCAGTTCACATTGCACAACACCTAATGGCAAACTGCATTTACAACTGGAATATTAGTAAAGAAGAGCTGGAAGAAAAGGTGGAGATACTTTAGATATCAAAAAGCAAATCAGAGACCAAGCGAGACATCTAAAGAGGCAACAGCAAGAGGAATAGACAATGCCTTACAGAACACTAAGAACTGGTAAAAGGAGAACACAGGGAAACCTTGAGATTGCAAAAGTGTTTTATAAAATTGCTACATCAAAGCTATACATAGGGGTTTTGGAAATGATTCAGCTGGGAGGAGGCTGAGCAGAGATGTGACCAAGGATATAAACAGGGGAGGATGGAAGGTGCAGCACGTGGCTGCCCTTGGTCTTCGCCACCCCTTTGTGCCTGCCCAGAATACACAGCTTTTGCAAAGACACGCACAGTCTGGGCACTGGCATGCTCTTTCTTTATGGTTGCATTTGTATACATTACTACATTTTCCTCCTTCTGTTTCTGTCCCCAAAAGCTGAAGGGAAAGCTTTGCTTTCCCTCATTTCCTGTCATAAAAGTAAATAACGTCTTCACTGTGAAAACTTAACAGTTTGAAAATGGCATCCCGTCAGAGCCTGCCTGCAGTGGTTTAGCTGCCACGTCTGAAGGTTTTGCTCCATACTCAGCAAAGGACATTGAGAGACATATTCTTAAGAACTGTTACATGCTCAATAAGGAGGTAAACACAGTAGTCTACTTTGTCCTTCCCCCTCATACCCTGTCTATTTAGGCAAAAAAATTGTGTTTGTACAGCACTTAGCCCCATGAGACTGAAGTCTTTAGGTACAAATGTAACTCATTTAAATGGTAATGTACAACAAAATGAGTGGCACCCTTCAAAACAAGGGGCATTTATAAGTATATCTGTGCCAGGTGCTGACAAATGAAGTGTCATTGTTACAGACACAGGGAAAGGTCTCGGTGAGCCAATATTTAAAAGTCAGTTTTTCCAGTCAAAGGGCAAATTCTAAAATGTCTGCTTATTTCTCTACTGCCTGTGCCCTGGAGCACTGCGCCTGCCTCCCAGAGAGCAGCACATTAGGACTCTAAAGGTATTTCCCATACAAGGTCAGATCAATTAAAATGTGCTTTAAATACAATCACGTGAGCTGTGTCAAGAGCTCTGCAGCCCTGATTAGGTCCCTGACACTCTGAAGGGCAGAATCTAAGGCAATCTGCTGACCTCGGGTAGGAGAGCCAGATAACGAGGAGGCTTGAACCTGCTTTTTCACTACCTTGGGACTGAAGGCTTTTCTCCTTCTAGCCACGTAATATTGCTGTAACACCAGCAATGCCAGGAGTTAACTAATGACCTGCTTCTTCCCTTACTGAAGTCAACAGCAAAGATCCATTTAGTCTTGGTAAAAGAGAGGGTTGTGCTTTCAAAAGTGAGGACAAGCTCTCTCAGCTGTCCCAGGGAGACCAGGCAGCAGAGTGTATGCTGCTGCCTTCCTTTGCCAGACCTGATAGGAAGCTCCCATGGAAACATTTACATTAAAGAAATAAATGAAGCGAAACCTTTGCAGAATGAAGCTGTACTGGCTCACACCAGGACCTGGGCTGTCCGCTTGAAAGACAAATTAACCAAACAAAAGCTGTCTTAGAGAGACCTCCTTACTACCAAGATTTGAATAAGGTCCTAATCTCTATAGAATATATTAATATAAAAATACAAGTGAATTATGCTACTGAATAAGTGTTGATGCAATGGATAGAAGGCAGAAATGTTACTTGTATTTGCTGTATGAGCTTCTCTTTACTGTCCATCCCCCAGTGAGATGTAGCCAAGTGACAGCTGCCCTTCCCTCTCATTCAGGAGCCACAGGAATATGCTCAGGAATAACCTGTCTCAAGCTGAACGTAACAGTCAGAAGCAAAAAACATATAAAAAAAGGTAAAACCAGGCCACTGAGGAAGTGTGCATCACCCAGAGTCCCTGCGTGGGTTGCTCTGAAATATTCCCTTCCTTTTGCCACCATGGTCCTGCTGCCCCTGCCACGAGTTTGTGGGGCAAGTCTTGGGAAGGGAAACAATGAGGGAAACAATGGGCTCCTACATAAGCTGTGGCAAGGTTACTGCTGTGCCAAACACACCCCATCATTGGGCAGTTCCCCTGCAGGTCTGATAATAAATCTCTCTGAACATCTACACTGCAAGTCAAATTCTGCATGAAACCATGAGATGCTACATACGGGAGCAGCCTGGGAGGCAGTTTCTGCTTCCTAATTTGCACTCTTGATATCATTGCACATCGACAGAATTATTCTTTCCTTTTTCCCAAATATGACTGATAAGTAAAATATTTTCAGCAGGATCTTCATCTGGTGAAAGTCAGCGTAGCTCCACTGAACTACTGCTAGAACAATTTACACCATCTGAAGTCCTGGAGCAAAAAAATCCAAGTCAATGGGATATAAGCCAAAATTGGAGTGTTTTGCTGGATACAAACCAGATTTACTTGCTTGCTTAAACAGGTGCCTAAGTGCTCTAGTGAACTGGGGCCCAAATACGGCACCATTTTTTTTATTTGTGTCCACTTCTGCCAGCTTGGACATCTGATACAGAGGTCATCTTATAGCTAACATTTTTGCCTTAAACCCTGCCTATAGCCACAATATAGAACAGCTGCCTGTGGAGTTATGTTCCACACATAACTTTAAAAATAAAATGCAAGTGACTGGAAAACGTGGGTTTATAACTAGAAACAGAATACGTGGGTACCTTGAAATAGAAATAAATGAAACACTTCCTGCATGCTGAGAAAAGAACAAATAATCTCCTATTTCTATTGCAATCTCTTTTAGTACTGACGTTTCAATACTGCAGTTAGAGTGTCCCAGAAATGCCTTAGCTGGAACTGGTTAGACCAGAAGCACTGTAAGGAAACGGGTTTTACACATCCATTAAATGAGTGTTTGCTTACACACCATCTGATTTCTCTATAGGGAATCTATGTTTGTAATAACTGCATTTCCAAACACTTCTAGCAATGTAGCAATGTCCCCATAGATGTACACTGCTTCGGACGTGGTTAGCAACAGCACAGCTTACAGATGTGGCTACTGACTCCTCCAACTCATCCATCCAACTTGCAAATTCTGACAAGTGAGTTGAACTCCCACGTCCCAGGAGTAGTTTCATATATTGGACCATGACCATTGGATGGGAAAATGCAAAAGTAAGCTTGGAGGCCATGTCCAGAATGCAAGGTTCTCCTCACTTTCCTGACTCCCTGGTCACCAGATGAGAATCCTGCTTTCTCACTTGATTTCTAGTCCAGTCCATACTTCATCTCTTCCTGAAAGGTGCCTGACCTTGTGACTGAGGCAGTGGGGACCTCTCCTCTCCCTGCCCCTCACACACAGGCAAGCTCACCTCTGGCCTCCTGGTTAGTGAAACCTAGTGAGAGGTGGGGTTTGAGGAAAAGAGAATTTATGTCCCACTTCCTGAACTTTAATCTTTAGGCTTTATTTAGAGTCACCATTGCATTGGCTTAAAAAATCAGCAGCTGTCAGTACATTTTTTCCTGTTGCTGGGAAATAAGTGTGATGTGAGCTGCTTGGTAGACTGGGCCATCAAGGGACCTAGAAAGGGTTGCCCCAGCAAGGAGGATGTGAGGGATTTCATGGGAAGATCTGCAACCAAGGGAGAAAGAATTCTAGTGTGAATTAGCCCTGCCAGAAGTAACTCGGGCAGTTCTCCAACACCAGTGGGTTTCTAAGGTTTTATTTGATACCATAACAAACCCAACAAGATCACTTCTTCAAGTGTGCAATTTAATAGCTCTCTTAAATCATTAAATCTCAATCGAAAATTAATGAAATAAAGCATTCAGCTTTATTTTGCAATTATCATTTGTATCCTTATATAATTAAGGCTTTTGCAAAATAGGCTTGAATCGTAAACTAAGCATATATTTGTATGAATTTTAACTGGAGACAACTGTAGAAGGAACCAAAAAGAAAGAAATATTACAGGCTCTCATGTCTCGAGATATGAAAGATAAGTTACTATCCACAGCTATTCTGTTCTAAGAACAGAATTTGCATAGGGAAAAGTCAGCTATTTCATCCATCAGCGCCTCACCTTATTTTGCATCTCAGGCTTGTTTTGTGTCACCAAGCCAGAGGCTAAATGCATTTAATATGCATGCTATTGCCATGTTGACATGGAACTAAGCAGCCCTGAAATGTCTCTTTAGGTACTTTGTGGAACACAAAACCATCATTAGACATTAAGGAGAAAGTATCAAAGGATGCAGGACTGATCAGCAAACACTATATAGCGGAATATTTAAACAAATTGTCAGGTTTATAAAAATTGGGATGGATGATTAGTGGCTTGATTTTTATTTCAGAGGATTATAATATTGCCAGAGCAGGGGAGAAACAATGGAGACCTCTGAGGAGAGGATGAAGTGGCTGGCAAATAAAAGAAACAAAACCTCTTGCGTCTATTCAAGAGGGGGTTACAGGCTACCCTGAAAGGACTGTGAGCCCAGCCCTGCTGTGCCCAGGGCTCAGAGGCTACCACAGGTCAACCCACCTTGCAGCAGCACCATTAAGAAGTGCATCTCCAGAGGACAGTGTAATGGCACCAGCGCAAAACCTAACCAGTGCAGAGCTCCCCATGAATATATTCTCTTTCAGCCCTCTCGTTTGCAGGTTTTCCCCTTTGCTAAGGAATACTCGTCCCTCTGTCCACTACTGCCTTTTTTATTTTGACTGTATTTATTTATCTGATCCTCGCTCCAAAAAAAACCCACAATGTGTTGAATCACTCCATGGTTTTGATTCTATCTTTGGAAGAACTAACTTTCTGCACATACAGAAAGTAAATATAGCAAGAATTTACAACTTAATAAATATATCTAGTATTCAAGGATAGCAGCAAGGGGGTCCTCCAGAAATTCTAGATGCCACATTCCCCTGCATACAACCCAACACAGTGCCAAACGTCAGTAAGTAAACACGGTGCACGCTTTTCCAAGGATAAATCACAGAGAGGTAGATAAGAGCAGGGCATCCTTTGTAACCTACGCAAAGCCACAAAGGTATTTAAGCATCAAACTCTTGCTCTCACTCTCCCACTTCTCCAGCTGCAGAATGAGGAGGAAAGCATTTCGTCCCTCTCTCAGACCTCTTGTGAGGGTAGGAGAACTTGCTGCTTGGATGCCATGCTGTTAGGGCTACATAAGAAGAGATAAAGAGGGAGGAGGAAATTTCATACATTACAGGCCGTTTGGCCAAATAGCTGGAAAATACCGGAGATGGTGTCATTAGAAGCACTAGCGTTACATTAAATCTGCCTGGAGTTACTCCAGCCAGCATCAGTGGGAGACAAGGACCAGGCACAGCTACCGTCTAACCAGAGAGCAAACGCAGCAACGTCAGAGAGAAATGAATGTAGTCATTTGCTATGATGGACCTATGGGGCCCAGGGCTTGATTCCAGTTCCTAAAGATTTCTTGTGTTTCTAGACCCATTTTTAATTGCTTTGTCTCATCAGGGAAAACAATCATGTGAGCCGCAGGTCTTTGTTTTGTAAACTATAAAGTGCTACGAGAATATAAGTATTATCATTGCTATTTATTTTACCCTTTGGTGTTTTGTCTCTCTTTCCCAATTGGTTTATGATGACTAATGTCAAAATTCTGTTCCCAGTTATCTCTCTTGGGCAAAGAGATAATATAATATGACATTTAATGCAGTGTACCACAGGCCATCATCTCTCCTCCCAACATTAAAATCACATACATAGCAAGAAGCAATCATAACAATAGATGTATCTTTTATTCACAGATAAAAACCGAAGCAAGCTGTTATAATACATATTTGTACAAAGGATTTGAAAAAACCATAAAAAGGAAGATGATTAGAAAATATGATTCATTGTGAAATGTGGTATTACATACACTATTAAACCTTTTCAAAAGTATTTGTTTGGCAACAATTTATCAATAGTTTCCACACTTAAGTGGCCTCCTTCAAAAAAGCACAAATCTCATGCAGCATGTATAAACTTGATCCTGAGGGTTTGCCTTCCTTAGAAAAACTGTAAAAAGATATACTATTTGTCTTAAAAGTTCAAAATGCAAATGCTATATTTATAGTCAAAACTATATAAAAATATGGACCTAACTTAACATTTACAAAAACTTTTTGTTCCTTTTTTTTTTGTTTGTTTTATGGTTTTGGTAATAAACATAATTCTCAATTCCTGCAGCCAGAGAGGAAAAAAGAAAACCAAAACAAACCACAGTGCCCTTTGTAGACTTCCTCACATTAAGTTTACGACTCCAAAAAGACCAGGTCTGTGATAAGTGAGGTTAGTAACCAAGAAGTAGGTAAGCAGTTAATATATATCTATATATGTATATATAAAATGGAAAACAAACATTTATTTTGATCTGAAAAAGTAATAATACAAAACCTGAAGGTAAAACAATCATCTCAAAATGTCATAATACACCTTTTCAATAGATAAATGTTCATAAAAATATCTTGAACCCTAACCAAGAAAACAATTATAATACAATTTTAATTCTGCTACATAAAACAGCTTTTCTATGAAACAAGAAGGCAAGTTCAGGTATGAAAACATAATTTACTTATTGCTTTTGCTACAATGTTGTTTGTTTTTTACATATAGTCATAAATACACTATACAGTATAAAATATTTCGTAGGAATACATTTTGTGGTCTGCTTAGGTTTGCTGGCTTTAATTCTAGCACCAAATAAAAAAATGAAAATCAAATGAACTTGAAAGGCACTTGCATTGTATGTTTGTTTGTTAATTAACATCTTGGTTTGTACTAAATCTCTTCACTTCCCTCTGGTAGAAGCAATACTTGATCCTACTTTTATCTTTGTACAGTTCAGGTCACGTTGAGGCACCAAATGATTTATGAACATTCCCATCCCTCAGCTGTTTCTTTCTCTTACAACATTCATTGCTGCTTTTTAGGCGTCACCTTTCCTCCTTCACTTCCCAGCTACTTAATCTCTTTACTTCTTCATGTCGGACGATCCAGCTTCACTTCCTTAGTCCCTTGAAAAACCTCTCTTCAAACCTCCACTTCCCTTACTCCATCTTGTGCATCTGTTATTCCAATATCAAAACACGTCACTATCATGATATGTGACTTGCACAGATTAACACACTGCTCCAGTTCCTCTGTCACTTGTTCCAGTGCCTCCAGGTACTCCTGTGACTCCTTATCGAGATCAGGATCCACTTCAACTGTCAGACAAAAAATTAGTGAGTAAGAGAAATAGCTCGTAGCAAAACATTATTCTATCACAAGGGAGTCAATAATGTAGAGTACAGTTTTATTTCTTTTGAACTAAGAAATTTTTTTCACTTTGTTCAGCAGATGCAAAACCCTACCTTGAGGCTCCAGTTAAGCACAGCATTCAGTCTGTGAACAAATCTCATGCCTCAGTTTCCCAGCTATAACATGGATATAGAAACATTTTTTTCCTTCTTTGGAAAGAAGGATAATAAAAGGTTATATAAATATTTAGTATTAACAAGCATCACAGTGAGTCTCTGCATTGTTTTGACCTTCTCTTGTCGTTGGTTTGGAGGTGGTTGTGTGTTCATTTCTGGTACTACTCAGCACTCAACAAATCCCGTATCACAGAAATAGAATGGAGTAGCAGAGTATTTTAGGGCTCAATTCAGCAAAATATCTTAGCAAGTGCTTAACTTTTTCAGTGGGACTGGTCACATGCTGAAAATTTGTTACATGCTGATCATACCGCTGTTTTTGCAAAGTACTTACAGTCTTCTTTCCATTTATTTGGATCCATCATCAACCTGCACTTTGTCTCTTCCAACTCTTCCTTCAAGAATTCATGCTTTGCCTTTACTTCTTTGATTCGCTGCTGGCGCCTTTCTAGTATCTTCAGCTTGGTATGGAAATACATCAGACCCTTTTAAGACACACAGAAAGACCATTTCATGAATTTGCCTGTTATGAGCTGACCTCCAACAGTTTGACACAAGTTGCTCCCAGCTCATTACTTGTAAGAGTTAGCAGGAGGGTTGTTTTGTTTGGTTGTGGGGTTGGTGGGGTTTTGGGGTTTTTTTTGTTGTTTTTTTTTTATTATTTGAAATTTACATTAATGGATTCTAATCTAGAGGAACAGCATGCTACATCACTTGAGCATTTGTTGCACTTCTCTGAATTAGCAAACATCTCTAATACATTCTGAAATTACTACTGTTTGTAGAGGATTTTTTTTTCCAGCAGTGCAATTGATAAACACAGCCTAATAATAATGTGAGAGTTATATTTAATCCTAAAACATATGAATTCTTATTTTCTTAAAAGCATTCCTACCTGCTCAACATCCTGGAAAGGCTATCATGAAAGAAATGGGAGAAAGGCATCAGAAGAATATAGAATTCTGGTCTCCAAAACAGAATTAGCTGAAGTGTTTTCCAATTACAAGTAAATTAAACTCAGTGCATCCCCGATTTAATAAAATCCTGTCATTTACATAAAGAGTTAATGACCCTATAGTGGAGGGAGGCTGTAAGGTTTCATCAGCCAGGCTAAGATTATAAAGTCTTCTCATAATGTATTCATTGGTAACTTCCATTTCCACCATCAGTCATGTTAGACACAATTAATTTTAGACAGTAATCATTTTCATTTTCTGCGTTAAGGGTACCCCAACATATGAATTGTAAAATTAATAATTATAGTGCTTTAATTGCAATCAATTTCCTGAACACCATTCCAGCATTCAAGCAAGGATTCTGCCTGTATACTGTAATTTAAGTTGTCTACAGTTGTTGTAAAATATGTGCTGACCTCAGTTTCCTCTTGTCTGTGTCGCTGTAACCGTTCCACATCATCTATCTCATAAACTTTAATTTCAAATGGCTCTTTTAAAGTGCCTGGCAAAGGTGGTAGATCAACCCATTGGCCAGTGACGCTGGGTTTTCTTCCTAGGGAGGCAGCATCTGGCAACGGAGCAGGAATCAGTCTACGACGCTGGAGACCTAAAATACAAAAGACAAGCGTTCCTCAGACTCTAAGAGACTATCAGACTGCTAAACATACTTCAGTGAATGAATTAAAGAAAGATCTAGGTTCTCAGGATACTTAGGAAGAAATGCTTTTCTTGATCTTTTCCTTTCAGTAAAATACCCTCAGGCTGCTGAGTTACTGCCTTGACAAAGTATGTTCCACTTGGTTCATGGATCGGAGTAACAGCAGTTCCTCTCCCAAAGCAGATGTCTGAGCATCAGTTCTTTATTCTCTCCTTGCAAAAATATTTTGCCTGGATTAATTTTTCTTTGGTGGGCTACAATGGTATTCATTACCTTGCAATGGCAATGAGACAGTGAGTAATTTCAAACCAATATTGGCAATGGCAGACGAATCTGGAAACCTCCCGCTCCTCCAGTTAAAGCCAAGCAAGGCTATATAAGATCCCTCTCATTTTATTACCTCTTTGCAAAGAGCAAACAGCCAGCTCCAAGATGGACCCGCTGCTGGCCAAGGTGATAGCACCTCTGTGATAACATATTTAAGAAGTGGGGGGAACTGCGCAACTGCAGCCAGAGAGACGAGTGAGAATATATAAGAGAAACAACTCTGCAGACACCAAGGTCAGTGAAGAAGGAGGGGAGGAGGTGCCCCAGGCACCAGAGCAGAGATTCCCATGCAGCCCCTAGTGAAGCCCCTGGTGAGGCAGGCTGTGCCCCTGCAGCCCATGGAGGTTCACGGTGGAGCAGATATCCACCTGCAGCCTGTGGAGGACCCCATGCTGGAGCAGGGGGATGCCCAAGGGGGAGCTGTGACCCCATGGGAAAGCCATGCTGGAGCAGGCTCCTGGCAGGACCTGTGGACCCGCAGAGAGAGAGGAGCCCACACTGGAGCGGGTTTGCCAGCAGGACTTGTGACCCTGTGGGGGACCCACGCTGGAGCAGTCTGTTCCTGAAGGACTGCACCCCATGGAAGGGACCCACGCTAGAACAGTTTGTGAAGAACTGCAGCCTGTGGGAAGGACTCACAATGGAGAAGTTCATGGAGGACTGTCTCCTGTGGAAGGGACCCCACGCTGGAGCAGGGGCAGAGTGTGAGGAGTCCTCCTCTGAGGAGGAAGGAGTGGCAGAGACAGCGTGTGATGAACTGACTGCAACCCCCATTCCCTGTCCCCTGTACCAATGCAGGGGAGGAGGTAGAGAAATTGGGAGTGAAGTTGAGCCTGGGAAGAAGGGAGGGATGGGGGGAAGGTGTTTTAAGATTTAGTCTTTATTTTCTCATTATAATACTCTGATTTGATTGGTAATAAATTAAACTAATTTCCCCCAAGTTGAGTCTGTTTTGCCTGTGATGGTAATTGCTGAGTGATCTCTCCTTGTCCTTATCTTGACCCACGAGCCTTTCATTATATTTTCTCTCCCCTGTCCAGTTAAGGAGGGGGAGTGATAGAGCAGCTTTGGTGGGCACCTGGCATCCAGCCAGGGTCAACTCACCACAAGGTGCTAAATACCAGCAGTTTTCAATTACTTTGTGGGATTAGGAGGCATTCAGAAGGCAGCAACCAACCAAGCTGCAACTTGAGGCACCTCTAATGTCAAGGCCTATCACCACCCATTCGCACCATCACTCAGAAGCTCAGAGCATCACAAAACTCACCAATTCCTCAACAGGAGGGCTCCCAGATTTACAAACAAACAGCATACTGCCACCTTGATGCATCTGCTAGGGCTCAAGTTTCATGAAGCAGAGACTGACTTACATCTTCAAAAATGCTAGTACTTTTGTATACAAGAGTTGGCACTTTGGTGTCCAGCATTTTTTGTGATTATAAGTATCTCTTCGTTCCCTAAAAGGCTGACCTTTACACTACATGTGTCAAGGATGAGTACATGCATAGAGCTGGTCAGGCAATGTTAACAAGGCTGCAGTCCAATCCCTAGGTAAATAGAAGGGCTGAAGGCCACCAGCAACAAGCTGAAATGTCACACAGTAGCAGTAAGTATAAGCAGCTTTTTGGTGACTGGTGACAATAGATTTAGCATCTAATTTCCTCCTTTTATTGAAAACCAACTCAGAGGTAAGGAGTCTTATTTCTTTTGGTCTTCTTACAAAAAGGAGCACATCAAACAGATGAGACAGTGCTGCTCAGAGGACAGTGCTGCCAAAATAACTTCTGGGCTGAGACCTCTACAGGAGACTTAAGTGCAAGTTAAGGCTGTCAGGTAAGCCCTGTCACAAACTTCAGCGTGAAATAGAGACAAAATCCCAGCAGGTACCCCCAAAGCAACACACCTCCACAGATACCTGAAGAGCTAACTGCTTTATATAGTCTTAAGAAAAACATCCCTAATTCTTAATTGCAACCTTGCTAATTTCTAAGTAACAAGAACAATCACAACAGTGATGTTTTGGAAAGGGGAAGATGTGATTCTACTTCTACAACACCTGTTCATCATTCTCACAACCCCGATTCATTTAGCCTGAATCACCACTATAGTCCTGCCTACTGAAATCTACCACTGTAACTCTGATCCTGTAACCACTTTGGTGACAGCAGGATACTCTGAAGGGGACACTGAACAGATGCAGTCAAACACATATACTAAGCAGAAAAACTTCATATTCTTCCACTGTACCAGCCAGGGTCAACGTCATTTCTCCAAGGATGAAGTTAAAGCATAAGAGGACAAGGTTTCCAGTGACATATATGGGAGTAGGATCTGTCCTTAAATCCAGAGACTGCATCACTCCAACACAGTTTGGAGCAACGTAAGCTACTTCAAGAATCTCTAACACTTTGCAAAGATTACAATATATTTCAGGCCAATAATGGTTCTGCACCAAACATTTCTTGTAAGAAATATTTCATGAACGTCCTAGGAAACCTCATTTCATGTATAAAACACATTATTGTCTCAAAATCTACAGCACTCCAAAAAAGTAATGCATAATTTACTGATATAGAGCAATTTAAATTGGAAAAAGAAATAGTTCGTCATTTTTAAAGACCTTGTAAGCATTTCCTGGGGCAAAACCAAATACAAATCCATCAGTTGGTAATGCCTTCTCAATATGTGTGCAATTTCTACAGCTGTTAATATTGATTTGTAGGAAAGGTTTAAGAGGTTGATATGCTATGGAAAGAGAACTGCAGCAAATGTTGCACTAAGTTTCCAAAATGATTTATCACCTGCTGAAGCAACTCCATTGCTTTGACCAGAAAGCACCATGAGATCTACGTCAGTTTAACTCATTTGGTTTTACTGCCAGAATCGAGCATCATGGGTGTCTACAGGGATTGCAGTCATTACCGCTTTCGAACCAAAAGCTCAGATTCAGCGCATTGCTGATATTAGTTTCTACTATATTTCCAAGTCAGTATGCTTAGGTTGCTGAACGAGGCTGCTGGTCATTAGCAACATGGCACCGATCGCCACTGATTCTTTACGATACTAGAGGACTTCAACCTGGATCAGTAAAAATGAATACTGTAACGGCAGTCCTATGAGCCTGATTTTGAAGCTGGCTACAGCTAGCAGCACTTAAGTGAGCACCATCTGTGGAAGCAATAAGGAAAGGCACCGGAGAGCAGGAAAGGGGACCTGGCTCTCGTACGCCCACCTTTGCATGGCGTGGTCGGACATGTCTGCCTTGGCACAGTACGTCAGCCAGAGCCGCCTCTTCCTAGTGACTCCCACAGTCGCTTTCCTATTGTTATAGTATCCACATGTACCCTCTAAAATTTCTTTATAAAAACACTATTACAGTGCAATACAATAATACAGTGCAATTAGCTGGTAGCATTAACATAAGAGTTGCTGCATCTTGCGTACACAGCCTACTGCTCTGCCCCTAAGCCTTACCTTTGGGTAATCTAATGCACATTCAGCAATCCTCATTAATTCACAAACACTCTTCTCCCCTCCAGGCCTATTCCCTTGTTTCCAAACTACAGTCCCAGACCATCTCACTGAAATTCCCTCACAGACGCCTGGCAGAAGAGCTCCTCCTCTCCTCACGGCCCCCTTCTCTCACCCGTCTTCCCTGACACTCACTTGATCCTCACAAAAACTCATCAGTGCCCACCCAGCACCCTCACTCTTCCCAACCCACCCGTAACACCCTGCTATATTGGGCCGCCCTGGTGCCGCACTCGCTGCTGACCCTGCTGAGGGAGGAAGGAACATCCACCCACCCCATCCCCCCGGCCCCGTCTGCCAGCGGCCAGCTGCTGCCTCCTCCCTCGCAGGGAGGCTGCCGGCGCCCCGGGGCACCCAGCGCCTCTCCTGCCCTCTCCGCCACAGCACCTGTGTCACACCTGCAGCTTTGAAGTGAAATAAATGACAAGTAGCTGCTGTCACAGCGATTCGCGTGCACACGCAAGCGCATGCAGGCAGTCCACCTCCCCGCTTTGAGTTTCCCCCAAACCTCCTCTCTCTCTCTGTCAGAGACGCCGTGAAACCCCCCCATCCTCAGGGACGCAGCGGAGCGCCAGTGGACACCTGGCCACCTTCCCCTTCATTTCTTACCTGTTGATCGTTTCTTGGGGGACTTGAGGCTCCTCATCCGGCCTGGCGATGACATCCCGCTTTCGCTCATGGAGTCGTGCGCCGAGGAGGCGCTGCCGGTGGCCTCGCTGTCCCGAATCATGCTCTCGTAGCCGCTGCTGCCCCCGCTGTGGTAAAACAGAGCCGTCCTCCCCATGGCCGGCGGCAGCTCCCCGCTTAGGACACTGCTGTTGTCACTGCCGTGCCCGCTGCTGTACCGCTGAGGCCGCCGGGGTGCCGTTATCTTGCTGTATGGAGACGGCAGCACTGGGATTTGCGACTTCTCGTCGCTGAGGTTAATGCCGCTGTCGTTGCCGCTGTCGGAGTCGGTGGAGCCTCGGAAGTGGCCCACCTTGGCAGAGCTGCCCGACACCAGCTCATTCACGCGGCTGTTGGCCGCCCTCATGGCCTGCTTGGTCCCCATGATGGTCCCTCGGCCGGGTTTGCCGCTGACGGGCTGCACAGAGCGGGGGGCCGCCTTCCCGCTGGGGGCCATGCCAGAGCCCTTCCCTGTGGGCTGTGCCAGGGACTTCACAGAGGAACTGAGAGACTTTGACCCACTGGCAGAGAGGCCCCGGTTTTTATTCCCGTTCACTTGCACCTTCTGGTTAGCTGTGGGTTTTGCCTGGCTGTTTTTACCAGGTGCAGGGGCGGTGAAAGCCGCTGGTAAACCCACACCAGAGGCAACAGGGGGGACCCCCAGCCTGGGGACGGAGCGCCCTGCCCGGCTGGTGCTGGCACTCCCATTCTCCCTCGCCACGCTTGCTTTGGATCCGACTGACGTCAGGCTGTCGCACCTCTCCAGGGACATGTGGCTCCCGTAACGGTGCACGGCTTCGCTCTTCGAAGCCTTCGCCTTTAAGCTGGATGTCATCTTGGGCAAAGAGTGGTCACCCTTCAGGTTCATTTTGCTGCTGGCGCTTTCGCTGAAGTAAGACCCAGCTTTCAACCGCAGATCTGCTTCATCTTCAGCCTTTGGCATGGCAGCTCTGGCGAAGTCCAGGCTGGAGGGTTTTCCCCCACCATTACCCAGACCAACAGGTTTCTGCTCCAGGCTTGATTTGCGTACAGGAGGTGTTGGAGGTGTTGGCCCACCTGGCCTGGGCAACATGGTTGACTTCTGTGGTGCGCTCTTCTTTCCCAGTGACGATTTCAAGCTGCCAGTGGCCAAGGGAGCATCTGAATTCCCTCGGGTCACGGCCTCCGACAAAGTACTGTTAGCGTGCGACACTGGCATCACTCCCAGTGTGGTGGCTCCTCTCTTCAGCTGTGGCATCTTCATTGGAACTTCTGACTTCTTTGCAGCTCCGCTGGAGGATTTGCAGGCCATTTCGCAACCATCCACAACCCTCTGCGAACAGGCAAGCATAGTCTGTGACTTTGTTGGCCTGGATGCTGCGCCAAAATACTGGGCAGCTTTTCCTGGCTGTTTCTCAGTACCAAATGCGTGAGATTTTGGAGACAGCAGTGAGTCTGCAGGTTTTGCTTCCAACTGATAATCGGTGCGTAACAGCCAGGGATCTTCAAATATACCATGTGGATTCTGCAGCTCTTTATAGCTGAGGACAGTATTATTGTGGATTGGAGACGAGGTAGTTTTTGTTTTCCTAGGAAGACTAGAATGTATTGTTTCTATCACAGGCGTATCACGAGAATTACTAAATTTTATTTTTATGGGCTGATCAGTGACACAAAAAGCACTTTTTATCTGAGATGCTTTGGTAGTTTCAGAGGTTTGAGGGCTTTTGCTGATGCCTGAGGACAGGTTGCTGGAACTCAAGCTCTCACTCTCCAGTTCAGAGAAGCAAAATCCACTGTCATTCAGAGCGCTTTTCAGGGGGACGGATAAATGGGATGAATCCAAGTTGAAGGGTTCCTCGGACTTGTTACAGCTGTAAGACGACTGTGCGACAAAACTGTCACTAGACTGGGCTCCATCACTTTCGATTGTACAGATACTGACTTCACTAAGCCACGAACTGATGGAGGAACGTCTGCTGCTGGTAAAGGGATCCTTAGCAAAGGGCACAACAATATCAATATTTACACCAGTAGAAGTCTCCTGTGAGGTATAAGCATCAAACTCATCATTTATGCTGCTGATAATACTGACCGGCCTCGAACCTGATGCAAGGGCCTGAAGGGAGCAGTCGCTGTTAAAGCTAATGATACTGGAAGGTCTTCCATTATCCATAATCCCACTAATGGACAGTTCTTCCACCACAGTGAAAACAAGCTCATCCTCTCCATTCAGCTCAACAGGCTGCTGCAAAGTCACCGTGGTGGTTAGTATATCCCGATCAAAACATTTCCCTCTGAATGCTGACCTGAAGCTGTGTACCTCTATCGCACCTGACTGATTCTGGGTGTTGCTACCAACCAGGAACGTGCTTCCTACGGGGTTTTGCTCAGGTTTGTTTCCCATCTGCTTGCTCATTCCCACAGGAGGAGTCCGAACTGCATTGCCATTGTCCAGCTCCAAATTCTCAGCTTTGGAGCTCGGTACGTGCTCTTTCTGCTGTGGAGGTGGAGGTGCTGGGCTTGGCAAGGGTCTCTTCATGTACAAGGACTTTTCCTTAATGACACATTCAGCTGTGGCCTTATTCTGCTCCGGATTCCTTGAAGGGCTACACCTTGAGGACTGCAGGGAATCAGTGATTGTCTCTCTCTCTCCCTCCAGTATCGAGTCTATTATTTTGTTGTCAGCTCTGCTCTGTGGCTTGGAAAGCTCTGTTTTCAAGTGAGGTGTGCTCTTTTCATGACAATTGTCATTGCCACCCCTTGGTACAACAGCTTGGAAAGGAAGGTTATGTCCTTTTTTAGGAGATGCAGTTTCTTGTGGAACTGGTTTCTTAAATCCTCCAGAAGGAGAAGATATTTTTTCCTTTATCAGCTTAGACTGTGCATTTTCTGTACCTCCAGGGACTGGACTACAATTGGACACAACAGAGATTTCTCCACAAGCAAATTTGATAGGTTCCTCACTTCCATCAATGCACTCCAACCTTTCTTGCAGTTCAGCAAAAGTGTTGCATTTAAAATGGTCCTTGTCAGAACTCCTACCAATAGCAGAATTGTCTTTACTTCTCTTCTTGTTTAGGGATGGGATTATGGGAACAAACTCTGGAGGACCTTCATTATCTGTCAATTCCCTGTCAGACAAAGCTGCACCATTGGGACCAACATAGATGACAGTATCACAAGACTGTTCACTGCTGGAGGAATAATCAGGATCACTAGATATACTCAGGACAGGAAGGTCAGGGTCAAGGGCAACGGTTCGTGGGTGGAACGGTCGCAAATGGGGTGGTCTTCGGACATGTCCTTCTTCACATGAACTCTCGCCTCCAGACGAGCTGGATGCATACTGCAAATGATCAATAAGGCAAAAGTTATTAATATAAATTGATATATAAGAATATATATATGTACATATAATTGATTAAAAGGTCAGGTTTGCTATATACTCTGCTTTGTGTATACTATCACAACTACATCTAGTAGAAAAATGTTAGAGTGTGAATTAAAATAACAAGGTCATGCTACATAAATTTTACTGTATTAGGAGCAATACTACAATCACACCTTTTCATATAATTTCTATTAAATATTATGCATTGTCTTCGTCCTCAACAGTTTTCTGTTACTTCCTTATTGGTTTTTAATTACTACAAATAGGAGCTTTTGAGATAGTTCCACATATAAGCAAAGAAAGAATACGTGTTTGGAACAAAAAGAAGGGAATTTCAGGATTAAGGATTGGGGGCGGGATGATGGCTCAGTGCCAAGTCATTTGTCAGTTCCTCTCCTGAGCTTTTATGCATTTTGTATTACTTCTTACTGCTGAGAAATCCCATGTTCCCCCACCGAGAGGTTAGGAAAACTCATTTTCAAATGAATTAATTTCTGCTTGTTTGTGAACCAACCTTCGATTTCTTCTTTCTCATTCGGTGGATTCGCGATGCAAGCTGAATGGTGGTGAGAGTTTCTGCATAATTGGCTGGGGAGTCAGAAATATGCGCAATCATAGTAGTTCTGCAGTTGATGTTCCCAAGCGACTCCCTCAACAACATTGTCAACTTGTTGTCCCTGTGTAACAAATGAGAACACTAGAATGGTTTAAAGAAATCACAATCTTTTTTTGCAGATTTTTACACCACAAGCTGTGCTTTCACTCTCATAGGATATATGCATGTATGGTACTTGTAGATAAGAAATATGCTCCTATTATTTGACCACACTTAAGATGTGTCTAAATGTACACATACAAAGATACCAATATTTTAATTATTTATCTGCTTGTATATTTTCAGTATGATAAGTAATTTTATTTATTACTTGGACAATTGTCAAACAATTGATTGATAACTAGTTTAGTCATCTCAGGTTTAGCTCATATTACCGAAAAAGCTCAAGAGTGCTGCATTTTTAGCTGAGCAGACTTAGTACCTGGATAGCTAAGCACTGTGAGCTCTACAGAAACAATTTTGATAATAAGAAAAAAATAAGTCAAAGGAAATGGTAAGAAAACTCTAAACAAATATAACAATGTTAGATATCAGTGTCACCCCAACTAATCTAGTTTCCATTCTGCCTGCTGTGCTCTGCTCTGACATAGCAAATGGAAAGCAGAATTTCTCTCTGAAGGCTTTCATGGTGATGCGAGTCCTCCACCATGGACAGCAAAGCTGACAAGACAGGTGATATTTTGTCCTCCACTGGTCTCCAAGACATCTCTCCCCAGGGCTCCCTGGAGGCTGCTTCCTATCGCCCCCCTGAGCTGGCCCAACATGTGGGAACTACCGTCATGTCTGCTCACTAAACCATGGTAGGTGACAAAGTTGAGGACCTGCCCTTCCCTATTCTAACCCATCCATCCTCTACTCCATCCACAAACATAGCAACTAGCCTGAGGAAATTATCTTTCTGCCTAATACAGACAGAAAGAACACCTGTTTGAGATGCAGCACTAGATAAATATGTGAAATGACATGATTGATAACAACGGCACAAAGTTGTAACGCATGAAGACAAGCAGCAATTAAATTTAAGGACTGAAGGCCAAGTTCTGGTAAGGGTATTTACAATGTGGCTGTTGTCTTTAAGCTGGGCTCCCCACAGGTGTGTTTGACATAATATTATTGTCAAGTACACTCCACAAAGGAACACACCTAAATGTTCGCTTCTGCTAAACAAGTGTGCAACATGGTGGTCTTCTTTTTTTTAACTGAAAAGATGTATCATTCAAAAAGGCATACAGAAATAATAACCTTTGATGACCATACTTGGTAAACTCTAGTATTTTCTGAAATTTCAGTACATTTTTTAAATTTGGAAAAAGCAGAGAAAATCCTATGAAATTTTGATGAAATTGTTCACTAATGTCCAGCTGGCTGAGATCGGTCTAAATTCCAAACCCAGGAAACAAAGAGGAGATAGAAGGAAAGAAAATGTTTTGGCCATTTTCCCCTGCTTTTTTCAACAATCAAACCCTCCCCAACATTTCACCCAACTTAAGTATATACCAATATGAATATAATTTTTAGCCATGTAATTTCATGTTACTATGTGACATTTTAAAAGTTGTATGTATGTACACATATGTAGAGACAGGTATATGAATAGATATGTGTATCTGTAATGTAGAAGTGACCTTAAAAGAAGACAGACCCCTCTCTGACAGAACTTCCTTTAACTTCATCTTAGGTAAAGAGTAAATTGTTGATGCATTTCATTGCTAAGGTAAGACCAGCCACAAATTTAAGACAATGCAGACAATAATTCACTTACTTATATGGCACATGCTTAGCACCATTAATTAAGGCCAAAATTACATTGCCCAGGGCAGAGAGAGACAGACATAGAGAGCCTCCTCCATCTCGGCTCTTGCTCAGCACTTTTTCACAGCTCCCTAGATCAATGAGATGCAAACGGCTGCGTCCTCCAGACACTAAAACAAAAAGGGGAAAAACAGTTGTACATCACGTTCTTGCATGGACTCAAGCCAAACTTGGTATTCAAAATGTATTCAAATGAGGAAAATAATGAATACAGCATAGGATAATGACCAAATTAAATATTAATAGTAAGGAAACCACAGCTACCAAAGTTAAAGGTGACTCGACTGGCTTGAGGGTTCACTTCATTTTTTTCTTTTTAAGTTTATTGCAAATTATTGTTTAAACTAACCCAAAACCACATCATTTAAAAATAAACAATATGGTAAGAAGATTCATACTTCCTCCTTTGCCACTCTTCTCCATGCGATACTGGTATATGTGAAGAGTAAAGAGCATATGTGAATTCCTCCTATCTTCTTCCTCGCATTCAGGTTTGCTGGTACTTCTGGCAGCAATTGCAGCATCAAGGAAAAAGGCAGCTTTCTCTGCTGTCGGGGCCCTTAGCTCACTTTGGTTTTGAAGCTTGAATATAAACAAGAAAATGACTAATTAGCACAGGGGCATTTTTTTATTATTATTTTTTGCTAAACTGGCTAAATCTCTGGGGCACTAAAAGAAACAAATATGTACACCATAGGAGAAGGGCTTATAAATTAAAAGCAATAAATTTTTTTTACTGTCTTAAAAGTTGTCATAATTGTTGTCAGATAAAAGGAAATAAAAAGCAGAAGAAAGTCAGGCTCAGAAAAATCTATGTTGTGATATCCATTATACCTGGGTTCCACATATTGGATCTTCTCTCAGATAAACCCCAGGAGACTGGCCATCCTGAAGGCTGCCAGTGGCTACTTCAGCTAACAAATCCTTAAGGTTTTCATCTTTGCCACTGATCTCCACAGCAGATACTCTAATAGAGAAACGAGTCCCAGTTTTTTCTTTACGTTCATTGATTAATTTGAAGAGCCAAGAAATTGCACAGGGGATGATACCAAGGCTTTGTGTGGAATTATCTTTCCCAATCATGGTAAAAGATTTTCCTAGAATGAAAAGACAAACATGAACTTAATTCACCTTTCTTGTACAAGACAGTGTCTCTTCATATCACCACTGTACATTACATGCAATGCCATGTGCTGCACAGATAATGGGAAAGAACAGATGCAAAAATGCAAAGTATTTAATTATTAATCCATTACTATTTATTCAATTAGCTTTGCAATTTTTGTAACTCAGACCCACAGCAAATTAACGTTAAAAACATCTTTGATCTTTTGATTTTCATCACAATGCATCTATATAAACTTGCTCTTGAATAAGCTAATCTGATGTTACGTTTTACCTTTTCAAATTAAAACTTACAATCCCAGTGTAGAAATAAACCATGATAAGTTTGCAAAGCTAATTAAAAAGAAATTCTAATCTATTCATATACTCCAGGTTTATTGTTCCAGGAGCTGACAGCATGTAATTACCAGACTGACATAGTAATTAACTGTAACGAATTTGGGAGCTCACCAAGCTTGACATGACCAAAGCAAAATATGCAACCATCTGCACCATTCACAACAGACTGGATTACTTCTGCTACTGTTCCAGAGCATACCTCAGCCTGAAAGAAAGATTGGAGACAAATAAGTAAAAGAGCATATACTGCTGTGGTTTTTACTATTCTTCTATAATAAAATGAATGACTCAATATTTTTGAGGTGCAATATTCTCCCCATTTTTATGGCATCAGTCCTATTATTTTAGTAACTATGCTATCTTAAAAAAATAATAAAACATGCTACTACAGCCTAAAATAGTTCTCAATTCTATTAAACCAATTCTCTTGGAATATTGATTCTATGACTAATGTAGCAAACTGAATGCTATCCAACCAGGCTTCCTGCTGGTATAATAGCTTAGCCAAGGCTATTCAGCAATAGTAGCAACTCCACTGAAATTAAGCTACTCAAGAGTGCTCACAGGAATTAAAAAGACATTTATACTAGAGAAAATGCATTAAGATCCCTGAATAAGATTTCATAGTATCACATTTTCTTCTTCCAGGGGAAACATCATCATCAATAAAGAGAACTTGCTAACATATTTGAGTGTACTAAAACCAGTTTATCCACGTCAGTGAAGGTTTCAAATATACAATAAGATGATCTATTAAGTACGGGAACTGGGGGCCGGGGAGAGGGTTGGTGTAAATATGTAACTACAGTGAAATGATAAGGCTCTGTTTGCAGGTGCATGGCAGCAAGCTTGCCTCAAGCAACGACGCCTGCACAGAAGTGGCTGCGCTAGCCAACATCACCCAGAAACACCACAAACAGGCCACCCAACAAGGACCTGAAAGAGCCCAGCCCAAACTGGGGGTCAACAACCTGAAGGACTGGTGCCAAAACCAGCAGAGAAGCAGGCTGTGACCGGCCACTTTGCAGCAGAGCTGGCAATACAAGTAAGAAAAAGCCACTTCCAGTTCTGGACTAATGTTGAGATCACTGTTGCGTCCTTCTGCACAAAGATGCAGCTTGAGCTTATGCAGAATCTTAAAACCAGCCTCCTGGCATGGTCACCATTGTTTTAGGCACTGATCTGTGCAGGATGTTATTCTCCACCTTTAGTGCTTGGTTAGAACTTGGACCTAATAGATATTTTCATATCTGTAATTTGGTACCCCAAAAATTAAACAAAATCCTAGGAGAAGATCTGAGGGTGGGATTCTAAACTAGATCTTGTCATGTTTTCTCAACATTAATGTACCATTTTCACCTTGGATGTTTTGTGTTTTATTTTTCTTTCATCAAACCCTAATTTTTTTCAGGCAGTTCAAACTTGAAGTAGTACTTCATATTCTGCTTAATTTTTCTCCTCTTTTTAAAGTTGTCCTAGGATTTTTTTTCTGAACCCAAGATTTTTCCCAGAAGGAAATTTCAGGTGTCCAGTCTCACCGAATATACTGCAGCCCACAATCCTCCCAAATACCAGCCACCCCATCTGGGTATCAGATTTCAGGTCTGGGGCTACGACTGTACAAATACACCCTTTTGCAGGGCAACAGAAAGGCATGCACCATCAGCACCACCACCAAGATAAAATAATCAGCCAAAAACACAGTATAAACAAACTGGAAAAGGCGAGGAAGATATAAAAGCTCCCTAACTGTTTCGGTATAGCAATCCCACGGGGTTAGCTGCATCTCTTCTCCTAACAGCAGCATTTAGTTTAACGTTAAGCACATGTTCATTTCCCATTGAAAGCAGTGGGGAAGGACTTTATTTCAGTGACATCAAATGGGTTAAAACCTAACTGGATGGAAAAGTGAATTTCAAATTGGCTGTATGTCTTTCTCTAACAAGAGAAAATGCACGAAGATAATTTAGTTGGCAAATCCATCTCCCCTGCTATTACTCCTTAATTTTACATCTCGACTAAACTGAAAATGTAAGAATTTACCCACTTGTCTATTAATTACCATGTTTTTTCCAGACATTAAGGCAACTCAATCAAATAAAATTCCCCAGAAACAGAAAGAACTCTTAAGGCAATCAAATGCAGCGGCCATGAGAAGACTCAGGAGGTTTATGTGAGTGACTCCAGTACCTGCGAAGCATCCTGGGGGAAAACCGCATCAAAGGCAAACATCTTTGGGACAGCAACAACACCTCTCCTGTGACCTGCATTGGAAGGCCCACTTGCTGCTGGATCATAAAACGTGATTTGCTTTTTTCGCGGGTCTACTTTTAGGAAGGACATGGATTCGGATGTTTCATGTGCTCCTTGAGAGGGACAAATCCTTACCATCACTTTCACCTGCAAGAATTCAGAACAAAGTAATGATTTGAGTTCCCAGCTACAGATAAACACATGCAAAGCATTCCTCCCAAACCCACCCCCCCTCCCATCACACGTTCATTTGTAATATTTAGGTGTGTCAGAACAACCGTGGGACAAAAACAGAGCCAGATTTTCCAGCCTGGTTTCCACCCTAGGGTCTTCACTGACCTAGCTTTTAAAGGTGCACTTTGTCCCTTCAGTCGACTATGTTCCAGTTTTACCATTTCAATTTATAAATATCTGATCTGCAGGTATAATCCACTGTAGGCGTAATACCATGCCTAAAGAAAAGAAAACTCTAGTCTCCTACCTTTCAAGTACTTAATGTGACTGAAAACACAAACCGATTCACTCTGAAAATCAGCCTGAATAACACAAGGCTCAAACAGCTAGTGCATTCAAACTGAACTAAATCTAGGAACTCTCAATTCCTGGTTCACATTCTTCTAATAAAAATGTGCTTCTCTTATAGCCTTCCCAGGCAGATGCCTTTATGCTGTCATTGCTAAGCTCTTTGGTGGCTAGTTGCAGATTTAATGGGAAAGAAGGGAAGAAAAAAAGCATTAAAAGGTCAAGAAGCTCGAAAAGAAACCACTCACAAAGTACATTTCTATTGCAGCATTGCAAATGCCTATTTCCTACACATGGCATTTTAAGACAGCATTTTAAGAGAGCTCAGACATGTTGGCTGTGATTTCCAAAGCAGCTTATGGGAGCCAAGTGACTGGGTCTCACGAAAGTTCAGCAAAGGCTGCACACCTGCTTCTTTTAAGCTTTCTGGAAATCATACTCTTACTTTGAAAACCTGTGAAATATTGCCTCACACCCACGTACGACCATTTATCCTTATGAAATGCTCCCAGGTCAGAACCAGCATGTTTTATACACCTTGCACTGAACTAAATGACTATTACAGGCGCAGTGAATCACTTTGCCGATCTTCAATTCTGCACTGCCCAGCAGATCAAACTTAAGAGAAAAGCAATGCTCAGCCAGAGTGACTTTCCATGGCCAATATGAAATGTTTCAATAACAAGCTGAACAACAGTATTATCTCCTTATCCAACTACCAGACAACTTTCACAGCACCAGTGTTAACCATCTAGTTTCACTGGGTGAAGAGCCTCCATGGCTGTAACGCACCACAGCCAGCAGAGCTGGAACAATTTACACCCGTACTCTCCAGAGCACCCATCAGGAGCTTCATCTTCTGCAGTGCAACTACTGACCCACAAAACACCCACTCCTTTACAGCACTTGCACCTGATTTGGAAGGGGAGTGACAGATAGCAACCCCTCTGCTGCAAACCACCAGGTGAACCCTCTAAACACAGAGCATGCAGTCACTGGCTGATCTGAGTCAGGCCCACCTCTAGCCCTGAGCTGGATGTTGCATGGGGAAGCCAGGTTGGAAAGCATCCATCTGTAATAAAGAATGATCCTCCTTTTCAGTAACTTTTTGTTGCTAAATTTAACCTTAAATCTGCCTGAACAATTTGATTCCTATTTACTATGTTCTGAGAACATTATTTCATTAAAATGGTGCGCACTTACTACACTGACACATTCTTTGTGTCTTTACAAAAAACGTGCTTTGCAGTCAGTGCTTCCCTGTCACTCCTGTATCCAGAGAAATAATGGCAAAGGAAGAACCAAAGCTGAAAAACTACTTCAGCAAAGCACAACAGGGGAAATGCAGGCAAGGAACAGAGACCAGAGCAGGCTGAGCCACCCTCTAGGATTGCCCTTCATACCAGACAAGATGACAAGGTGATGGCATTCACACCTGCACCCAGTGGATGCAAGTGAAATGTAGTTTCCAAGCCAGGATGATCCGCAGCAGATGGGTGGGTGCAGCAGTAAGCACCACGCTGAAATGTCCCTGCCTTTAGCAGCTGGGGAGGGTGGGTAATTTGAAGATTTCATTTAGGTCCTCAACTGCTTCATTTTTCCAGCTCCTACTTTCAACAGGGGCTAAGCTGCACACAGGCATCCCTGCACAGTTACTCAAGCATCCTCACGGAGAATATTTTCCAGAAAGCAGCTATAAAAGCTTTTCCCCAACATTTTTTCCAAACAAAGAGGTTAAGAAACAACCAACCCCTCCAGTAAACGCTGCAGGAGACTCCACCAAAGGTAGCAGCAAATTCTTCCACCTATTGACTCAAGCAGTCCCCCGATTTCAACACTTTCTTTTCTTTCTCCTTTCATAGTGATATGAATATGAAAATACAGTCCCAGAAAATAAGCGAACCTTAGAATAAATGAAACAGCTGCTTCAAAAGCAAAGTGCATCAGAGGTGACACACTCAAGGCTGTTTCCCCATAAAAGCTCCATGAAGCCAGCTTTGTGTATTAGCCTGCTAGCTCAACCTTGACATGCTACTAAGGTGCTCAGAAAAATAAACTCCCTCAGGAAAAAAAAAAAAACACAACACCTAAATATATATATAAATACAAATGCCCACTTCAGGGTCACTTGATTAAAATGAATTTTAAAATATATGCTGTTTTCAAAGCACTTCTCTAAACAGTCCTTTCTGTTCTCTCTTCCACCTATTATAGCAGCCAGAGCTTGGATAAGAGGAAAATTGGTTTGCTCCTGACCTAAACAGCACGTTACCTCCATCAGAGCATTGCTCTCCCTAACACAAAGATCGCTTCACCCCCAGAAAAACCTCGTGTGTCAAATCAGCTTTTGAGACCACCTCTCTGATGCAGAAAGATACTAAAATAGCTTCCCGTAATGGATCAGGTCCCAAACTTAACAGGCCTCAAAGGGTCATCTTCATTTTTACAGTGGAAGTGATCTTTAAAGACAAATGGGAGGGGGGAAGAGAAAAGCAGCCCGAGGGAATTCCTCTTTTAGTGTTTTGTGTATAAAAGCTGATTTGCAGAGTAAAAAACCACTGATTTCAAATTTAGTTTCTCTGCCCACTAAATCTGTCTATAAGTGATGCCTACCAGAAATTGTAGGGTTATGATGTATCACACTCATTCATGATGCTAAGCCAGACGCTGACTTCACTCAGAAATGAAGCGGAAATGCTCATGAAAGTACAAACAAGCACAAAGATTACTCAAACATACCCCTTCACAACAGCAAAAACCAAGTACAGGCAGATTCCGGGTGCATGCACATGCTTCTAAGTATGTAAAAGAAAGGTTTGGTGTTATACTATTTATTCTTCTTACACTTCTTGCCCTCTTGTGTTTCAGGACCAATCTTAAGTGACAGGTTTATATTGTCAGCTCTGAAGTTCATCCCAGTACTCTTCTGGGATAAGTACTGCAGAAAAAGCAGCGTACTAGAGAGCCAGCACGGTTCCTGCCTTAAGGAGCGACTTAACTGCATCTTCTCCTGGGTCTCTTTATCCAGTTCTCATACAAAAGCATGCTCACCTGTAGAGATTGCAACGTGCAGTGCAGGAAATCATTCAGATAAAAGGGCTTGCAGTGAGTGGACAATTCAAGCAAACATGGGAACCTGCAAATTTTAAAGTAACTTTGGCCCGTAACTGGGGAGCACAGCAGCAATACCTGCACTGCACTCTAATGCTTCTATATGCTTATGAAAATGAATGACTGGAATTAAGTGCAATAACATTAATTTCAGGCCCACTCAGGATCACACCCTCTGTGGGCAGTTATTCAACAATATGGCCAGCTTTCTGGTGGTCAGTTCCAACTGCAGCGGTACCAGCTACTGGCAACACTTGCACAAAGCAACGAAAACAGAAGATAAGGAATTTACAGGAGAAGGGAATGAAGAAATGGAAGAATAAGACAGGTCTGAAAGAATAAGAACAGGACTGGGGAAAAAAAAAGAGAGCTAAAAGGAGTGGCGGGCAGCTCGGGGAGAGAAAGAACACAAAAAAGGAAAGATAATATAAATATGGCAATTCCAGAAAAGTCATCTCAGGCTCAGGGCACCTCTGCTCTCATCACTTTTAGACTCCTTAAGGAGAGCTAAGATGGCACATCCTTCCTGTGATGGGGGTGACTCTTCCTGCTAGAACTGGGGGTTTTTAGTAACTGCTTCCCCCCCCCCCCTTTTTGTGTATTCTCCTTCAATGTCACAGAAAGGTGCAGAGTAAGAGAAAGAATTACAAGTGGAAGTTTATCATTATCAAGGATTTGTACATAGACATTCATACAGACATTGAATATTGGATAGAGGCTCCATTTTAATGAGGATGTTGATAGAAAAAGAGGATGGGTTTGTATTTGCATTCAATTTCTGCAAATAGAAGAAACACAAACATCACAATACTTGCACATTACTAACATTTTTCTCAGTGCCTGAAGACAGCCTAAACCATGCAAATCACTGAAGTATCTCATTAATTAACCGACTCTAATCTGATGGGTTTTGTACACTGGGTGGTAACACTCAGCTGCTGAACTTTCCAAATTCATGTTTCTGCAGGAACCAGGAGGTCAGCAAAATTGCTGAAGGAAACTCTATTAAAATCAAAAGTGTCTGGGAAAAGATGATGGCAAATACATCCTGAATATGCCATTAAAAGACAAAGAATTTTAAAAGTAAATAAATGAGCACATAATTTGGAAAAGCCCTAGAAATGGGTGGCATAAGGTCAGAGGCCCACCCACCCAGCACAACAACGGGTGCAATTTTAACCTTCACTGACAAGGATGGGAGAGAGATTCATAGAAATCAAGGAGCTGGTTTTTTTAAAGTTTATCTGTCTGTCAGCCTACAGTGGAATTCAGAGAAAAGAGGCTATAAAAGCAAACATCTGCAAGCTAGAATTCATTTACTCCAGCTATGTAAGGGCAAACCCAGTGGATGGATGCTGTAGCAGAAAAACAGAAGTCATACCGCAGTTTTATGCACGCATAAAGAATTTTAAGGGAGACAAACTGGCAAAGGGCAGATTTCTGAACAAAATGAGAGGGGAAAAAAAAAAAAGTCCTCTGTGTGGAGGACAATGGCTATGTGGAGGACTATGGGGCTAAACCCCATACAGTTTTAGGAACATCTGATGAGACCACTGGAGAACCACACAACCATACAGTACACTCAAATATCAATTATTTGTTGGAGCCCTGAGCCAAAACTCTAGACCTTGACATCTTGGACCCTTATGAAAGTCAAATATATATGCATATTTAACAATTCTGACCTAAACAATGGAACATCTCAGAAACTGAGGGATGTACATCCTGGCTGGCACCTGCCCTTCCTCCTCTTACAGCCCTCCTCCTCCATTGCTACTGTCTACCCTGTTTCACACCTAAGGGTCACAAGGAGAGACCTTCTGCCTCATCACCACGTGGCAGTTGCTGTTCCCATGCTGTGACCTCCTCCAGGAGTGCCATCCCCACGTGCCCCCTTTGCGTGGACTCGTGATTTCCAGACCTCCCTCTGCATACTGAACCAGCTGGAGTTGAGGAGAACAGGACAAGTGAGTCACAGCAACCAAAATAACGGGCTGGCTGCAGGACTCATCAAGATAGTGCAAAACATCAAGCGTATGTCAGTGTCAGAAAGCAAGGTTGGAAAAAGTAAGAGACAGACCAAAAAGCTGTGAAACCCAAATTTCAAAGCAACTCTCTGACATGAATGTGAGACTGATGGCCAGAGGAAAGCTAGCAGTTTTGTCTAATACAGCCCATATATTTTGGATATGCTGAATTGAATGGAGCTATGGCAAAGCTACACATCAATGAACACAAAACTCGTCCAAGACCAGTGAGGCATGCGTCGTCCCAGAAGAAATCACGTCCAAGGCTGAATTTGTAGAGAAAAGAGCCAGTGATAACAGAGAGAATGACACAATCCTACACAATTTTAGACAGAAACAGCCAGGAGACTGAGACAGTCAGGTTCACATTGATTATTACCCTGTAATCAAAAGAGATGGAAGGGCTATCAACTCTGAGACCAGACAAAGGGGAAGGACAGTCTCACACTTAAAGAACCAGATGATTTGGATTCTGTTCCTAAGGCTATCACGGACCTCTACTACATGTTTTAGACAATGAATACAAAACATACTATATATATCTCAGAAAGCTGGTTGTTCATCTTTCAGTGAAGGGTGCCAAATACTCTATGCAGTTTAATTTGGGGCAGACGTAGACAGAGAATACTCCGCTAATTCACTAAGTAATGACTAGACTCCACAGCATTTTGAACACTGAGGAAATTAAGACCCTGACCCAGCCAAGTATGTTAGCACAGGCATAACTGTAACATATGGTACCTCCTTTGAAATCAATGGATGTGCAATGTTCATGTGTTTATAGTGATGCTTTGTTAACATTTGATGCTTATATAGTTGTCAAGTTTCAAATTAGACAGGATGAGAAGGAAAAAAATACAAGGAATGAATTAAAAAGCATGTAAAATTTTAAAATACATGCGCTCAAGCCTTTTTTACTAAAATAAATTCTGACTTTATCTATCTGTATTTTGGGAAAGTGCTGGCACTATACTGGAATCCATTCTAAAAATGTTGGTCATATTCTGTGTTACAGCGGTATCATAATCCCTAAATGAACAAGCAATTTGGTCTTTAGCAATAAATGTCATTATATCAAATTTGAATGGACACTAAATATTCCCTGGAAACACACAACCTTGACAGGCATCGTGCAGCCAGGAAGTTAATTTTGTCCAATGTTCACAAAATGGCATATAACAGCAGGTTAATTAAATAACTATGTTTAGACATCCACCATTCTGAATTAAGATTTCTCAGCAAGAAATTACAAAGAATTCACAGTCAGTTGAATAAAGACCATTTTCCAATGAAATCACTTATTTTTCAACTACAGTGTAAATCAAATTACAAAAGTCCTAGTTCAGAGCCAATATTTTTCATGGATTTAATTGTAACTGACAGATATATAACCCTTGCTAAATTGGTTTACTGTGGGTAGTTCTTACAAGCCTTTCATATACTGCCACTACCAATGGATGGCAAATTTATATGCAAAATTGCCATGCTAGCATAGACCATCTAGCTCCCCTGGGAGAACCTTAAAAAAAAAAAAAAAAAAAATCACTTCTGTATTGTACTCTATTAAAGAAGAATTGATTCTCTGCTCCCAGGAGATGTGAAGAAAACTATTTCATTTTTAAAGGTGAAAACAAAGTAGAAGAAATTGTGTATTTTTATCTAATTTTTCCACATTTTTGTTTAAGCAGTTCAAGGCATTTCAGCAGGGATGTATGTACCTTGGATGATATGGGACTATACACATGGATAAAAGAGTACTTAGTATGATACATGATTTATATCAGAAATAACACTCTAGTCATTAGGAAACAAGCAGCAATAAAGATGACAAAATTAAGTACCTATTTGTTATCCGTCATCAAACCATTGTAAGAACCAATGAATGGGACATACAGCACACTTAAGAAAACCCTGCATGATCAGTAAATCATATTAGCAGTACCTTAGCTATGGCGTGGTAAAGCATAAATGAAAGTAAATGTCTAAAACACCTAAATGGAGACCAGTATGTATATACCTGTCCAAGAAACATGTCTGACAATTCAGGTTCTCTTTAAATGCTCCACTTCAATTGTCTCACATAGGAGTATTCTGTCATTCTAACATAAAAAATTGACAGGATCCTTGGAAGAGACAAGCACTTAAAGTTGCTGTTGTAAGTGATGCAGTATTATAAAGAATGAGCTGAATAGAACCCCAGAAAAAACATTTTGCATGAAAAAGGCTTCCTACCATGCTAAAGAAAAATAGCAAATTAGAATGCTGCACAGCAGCCACTGTAAAAAGGATGTCTTTTTTAATACCACAATATGATAAATTATCTTAAGTAGCACATTAATGTCAGAAATTGAGCATAATCTAACTTCTTTCCTGTGACAATATTAAATGGCTTTCAGACGTCTTTCCTACTATTCTGACATTAAATTTAATAACACCCAGAGAGACCACAAAAATGATTCAGTTACAAGAATCATACTGTACTGGATCATTGCCTTTTAAGTAGGATTCAGCTAAATGATTTGGACTCTGATGGTTTTGGCACATTCAAGAGAAAGGTATGAAATTTGCTACATAACATTAATCAGTAGTGAGCAAAATTCCTTTCAGTATCCAGTTTGCATTGGTAGTGGGATTTTCCTTTGTGCATGAGAGTTTGATTATTGCTGATTATATGAAAAATTGATCCCAGATAGACCTACAGTTCTGCATTTTTTTTTTTTTAAACTTTTCCCTACTGGGTATTCCTGAACATGGACAAACCCTGCAAGCACCTGTAAGAGTGTATAACATTTCGCACTCTTAGTAAAGAAAATTAAGCAAAAGGCTCAATTCAAGATTTGTATCACAGGACAAGTCCACACACTCCTGCTGACATTATTGTAAGGGGAAAAACTGGTATTTGTGAAATATTAAAGAAATTAATAAGACATTTATTTCCCACCTTCCAAGGGAGTACTTGAAACAATGAGAAATTATAAATAGAAATTGCAAAAGATACATATAGGCTCTCTGCTGTAGTAAGTCTCTAACGACAAATGTATTCAACCATAAAAAGCCATATAGCAATTTCACCACAGCAGAACTGTATGATATGCATGGAGATGATGATGTGAGACTAAGAACAAATTTAGATCTTGGGCTCAAATAATCAATAACTGAGTTCAAGTGCAAGAACTGGCCATCACAATCTTTTCACATTTCTGCCTCCTCCAGTAGTTCTGACAATGCACAGTTACTGCCTTTGCTATAGTCATACAGCTTGCAAAAAGCAGGAATTCATAGAATCATAGACTCATTTAGGTTGGAAAAGACCTTTAAGATCATCAAGTCCAACCGTTAACCTAGCACTGCCAAGTCCACCACTAAACCATGTCCCTAAGCACCACATCCACCCATCTTTTAAATACCTCCAGGGATGGGGACTCGACCACTTCCCTGGGCAGCCTGTTCCAGTGCCTAACTGCCCTTTCAGTGAAGAAGTTTTTCCTAATATCCAGCCTAAACCTCCCCTGGCGCAACTTGAGGCCATTTCTTCTTGTCCTATCACTTGTTACTTGGGAGAAGAGACTGACCCATGACTTGCCACAGCCTCCTTTCAGGTCATTCAAGCCTCTTCCCTTCCCCAAATGTCCATTGAGCTCACAAGTTCAAGACAAGGTCCCACAACCAGTGACAGGATCTGTCAGCCAGACTGACTAATTCCAATTCTAGTCAGAAACACCCAAGATAGTCCTGATGCTGCCTATGCTCATTTCTATCAGTTTTTTAGATTCAACTGTCCCTTACCCCAGTTCAGAATAATTCTTACTCACGTGTTTACGTTCAAAACCAATGAAAAGGACTTAATGCATGGGGAAGCTCTCCACTGAATCAGTGCTTTGTCCAAAGGGAGTTTCTTTGGCAGGAAAAGCCAACAGTCATGGTAGAGCAGCTTTGAAAGTGCAAATCAAATAAGGAAGTTAAAATTGCAGGTACAGATGTTAATTTGTTTGGTGACGTCTTTTTTCCAAAGGTTTAGGCTTTACTGGGACCCCAGTCTGTTAGAGACCCCCTAAAACTAAAGATGCTTAATCTTCTTGCCTCCTGAACAGTCAATAAAGCATTTCTTTAGAAGCTCAGACTCATGATAACAAACCTAATGCTGTAGCTTCCATGATAGCTGGTAAAATGGGTTGTGGTCATGCCTGATTTCCTTACAGCTTATTGTTTGTGCATGCATAGTTAGAGCTCCTTTTCTTATGTACATTACCTTGAGTTAAGCAATACTAAAGTTCATCTGCCTCTTTATCCACTCAGTAACTTCAGTGTCACAAGATCTTTTTGCAAGTCTTCACAGTCAGTTTTACCTGTGGCTGCTCTGAATATGCAGCTTCACCACCTCATCCAAACCATTTAGGAAGACACTGAACAGCATGGACGCCCATATGACACTACGGCTAACTTTGCTCCAGTGTGAAATCTGCCCTCTTGTTTCCCACCAGTTATTAAACCACTAGAGAATACACAATAGCTTAGGGTTTTTTTAAGAAACATAGGTCAGGGCACTTGTCAAAAACTTTTCAAAATCCAAATACACTCTATCGACCGGACCAACCCTATTCAAATGCTCACTGACTCTTCCACAGAATGCTAACGTATGTGTTCCACCTGTAAACGCTCCATCAGCTGATCCCTACTATATCACATTAATCCCTGCCTGCTAATCTCTACCTTTATTATTGTTTCAACCACTTTGCCTGGTTGCCTGGTCTGAAAGTCAGCCTTACGACACTATACTTCTAGATTCCCTCTGGAGCCCTTTTTTCCCTTTTGGCCCCAAAGTGACATCACATTTTCCACATTCTGTTCCTTTGTGTCTTATAATGTATTGAATACCAGCTAAAAGACAACCTTGAGCAACGGGGGCGGGGGGGGAAATGTTAAGAATTACCATCACTGGGGAAATACAGAAAGCCAATCATATTGGTCATTGTAAATGTTTCAACATGTACTTTGCCCTAAGCTTTCAGCAGATTTACAAAAGAAATGGGACTATCTAGAGTGTGTCATTACAGATAATAATTAGTCATTGTAGTATTCAGGCCTTACTCACTAGTTCCCTCCTAATATAAACGGTATTTCCACACAGTTGACATATCATTCACCTCTTCAGCTTTTCATAAAGGGAGCCACATTGCTCCCATTGAAGTATCCTGGACACTTAATGGGTTTCCAGTTTGTTACTCTATTTTTCATTCTCACATAACTTATACTCTTCTCCTTAAATTTTACCTCTTCGGCCCCTTTACAGTAAGAAAAGGCACATTTCCCTATGGAATCCTGTCCTGCTCTGAAAGAAACCATTTGACAAGAAGGGAATTAAAACTTGTCAAGCTATCTGTGCTCACAGAAATCACCCCCTTGAGGAGAATAAGGACGGGTCCTCACTGGGTCATTCTCAGCTTAGTAAAGTGAAGTTAGGTGGGAATTACGCAGCCTATCAGCACTGCTACATTCTTACCTGTACAGCAGAAACCAGCAAGGAACCAGTCCTCTACATCGTAACTAACCATGAAAGACAAAACAGCAGCAAGCCGGGAAGTGAGGAAGGAAAAGGCTGCCCCACCAGCTGCTTAACCTACTGTAACCACACAGTAATAATAGCGTGAGGGACACTGCTGACCTGGGAACAATCACACAAACCACGGAGAGCCACAGCCACAGCCACAGATGCTGCAGTAGGAAAAAGTGACTCCAGAATCTATCACTGATTCTGTCCCCTATGTGTATCTTGTACTTATTATTGGACAAGCTGCAAGAAAAAGCCACGGAAAAAGTTAACCAGGAGGAGTGTAATGTAAAAAGCTGTTAGAAGAAGAGGGACTGAAGTTAACAGAGGACCACAGCACATCTGCCAGCGTTTGCTGATTCTTCTCTCAATTGCTATGATACTTAAAGCAGTGAGTAAGAAAGATAATTACTTTATTCCCATCATCCTCATAAGGAGATACTAGCTGACTAAATCTTGATCAGCAGAAGCTGGTGAAGAGGAAATTATAATGGAGAATGTTACTGCACAGTGGGCTAAATGCTGCCAAAAGCTTCTTGGCATTGCTCAGTGAAACTATCAGTGTTTAGTACTAAAAGAACACCTATATAGGACTGACACTTTTCCTTTGACCACAAGTTCTAAGAACTAGGATACATAAGATTTCATTTGTGCTGATTCATAATTTTTATAAAAAGCTATATTTCTGAAGTTTTTTTCCTACGGCCAAACACTGTCATTTATAAAGCTGCCAAAGAAGAAGGGGTTAAGAGAGGCATTTACTAGGTATTGCATATTTTAAACTGTGGATCAGAGAAGAGGAGCATTAAAACTACTAACTAGCACACCCCATCACCATTTGGATGGTCTAGATCTTAACTCAAGACTAAAGGGCTGATTCAATTAGCAGAGAGCTCTTATCGTCTCCAGCACAGGATTCTTCCAAACTGTGGTCAACAAGTATGGGGCGAGAAGGACACAGCTGGAACCCTGGGCCCAAACAAACAATATCTTCAATAATGTTTTCAGCTGAGAGCTAAGTAACAGAGACATTTGAGGGTCAACAGCAGCTTGTTGACCCATAAAGTCTGGAAATTCTTGGTGTAATGTGCCAGGCAGGAGAGAAATACCACCCACATTGCCAGCATGGGATACATATATATCCCATGCTGGAGGAGAAGCTTACACAGCTGAGCAGCATAGCTGTTCAAGGTCCTGCCATGCCCCTTGGCATTCTGGTAGACCTCTTCCCTTTGAAAGCCCTCTGCTGTGCTCACTAATGAAGAAAGTAGGTAGACCACATGACCTAAGGCATATAATCTCCGGCCATCTGGGATCATGCACTTGATCTTTATTAGACTTTGTTGATCTGGTGGAAGACACCAGATAAACCAGGGCTTTGCATGAGGCACAAGTCACGCTGGTAACCTCCACTGGCCACCCTCAAAGTGTAGTAAAAAGGCTGAAGTCTTTTGGCTACACATAGCTGCAGGCACACAAATGCAGTGAGGTGCAAAGACAATTTTATTGAGCTGCAGGCACAAGTTGATACAAGCATGCTTTAAAGGTCTTCCTAAGGCAAAGAGCCTCAGAAATGCCACGTTCCCTGACATTCCTGGTGCCACGGCCCAGTGCTAAGCCTCACAACAAATAGGCTCTGCTCAAACACACACATAGAAAGGGTGTTCTTTAGCAAACCCTCCTCCATCTGGGAATCTCTAAATTACTGTGCCAGGTTTGCTGTATTCCACCATTTAATACTACATCCTCTTTTCTAACACACTGGAAAAACAGGAGAAGAAACCGCATTTTCATCTGTGAGTTTCCCTCTGCTTAAAATAGCCCAAATTACTCCTTTGTTTTCCATTTAGCACAAACTCACTGACTTAAGAAATACAGAGTATTCTCTGTGAGCAACAGTGTCAGCTGTAGGTATTTAGGCTGACAATCTCTTTATGTTAATGCTGATTTGTATGGTTACTCAAGCTGCGTATTTTAGCTCTCCTGTGCACATTACATGCTTCAAGTCTATCTTCAAACGCTAATCTCTTGTAACCTATGTAAATAAGTATTCAGACTCCACTGTGTGGGTGATTAAACAGTTACAAATATGAATAAAGCTCTAAATAATTGGGTTGTATTTCAATTAATTTTAAATAAAATTAGCACAAAATTTACAACTTGAAAGGTGCTGTATTTCCTAAATTGGAGGGACATCTATTTCTCTCCTGCTACTTCATTTCCATACTCCTGATTTACAATGACATGTGAAGCAGAGGGAAACAAAGCCCCCTCAATGTATCTCCTTAACCTTAAGCAGACAGGACCAGCGGCTGAGCCTCGCTGGCAATGCAAAGACTACTTCTGCCAAAGGTGAAGCCTGTATGTCCATTGGTTTTGGACCAATGATGTCAAAGGAAATTTTGTCTCTTACTTTAATAGGGGGAAGGACAAAACAACTTTGCCAATGTTGTTGTCAGTGATGTTAACTGGCTTCAAGGAAGCCAACACTGAATCTGCTCTGAGGCTGCCAACTCTTTCCAAAGTCAACAGGTGATAACAGCTCTCAGGCACATTCAAACAGTTGTGGCTATCTCTCTGTCCCAAGACCCTTCCCTTGAGCCTATCCAACCCTGTTCTAGGCTGAAAGCTCCCAGCCCTGTTAAAATTAATCTAGAAAACTATTTTAAAAAATCAAAATCCAAAGTTACCTTTCCAATGCCAGGGTTGTCCTTGATTTTGGACACAGCTCTCAGAAGGCATGGTGGTGCTGGGGGAGGACAGAGCTGCAGGATGCCACTAAAGTTAGTAGCATAAATAGAGAAGTCGTGTGTGTGTGGCAGGGGCGGATGGTATTTCTTTCTCTTCGAAGACAGGTTAAGCTTCTGTGCTGCTCTGTATAAAAGTAATAGCAAGAAAGGACAATGTTACTAGGTGTTAATGGGAATCTGGACCAGACAAACAGATGCTCATTGTCATCACCTCCTGCTTAAAAAATCAGGTCATTGCGTTCTAATCTGATTTCATAAGGACAAATCATCAGGAGACTAATAGAAGGAAATATGGGTAGAAAAATTACTAGCAAAATATTCAGCTAATTTCTCCCCCAACAGAGTTCCAATTATAATCTAACTTTCCCCTGTTTCCCCCAACAGCTTGACAGCTGAATCCTAAAATGCTAAAATCTCACTGACATAATAAAAAGCTGAAATAATCCCCTTGTCCCTGGCAGGACCAGATGGACTTTGCTGGTGATAACACTATGAAAGTGGTTCTTTGTACTCTACAAGTTACTCAAGGCAGAAAATAACACTCCAAGTCAGCTGAGCTCAAGATCCTCTCTTGTTGGCTGCACTGAAAATCCTTAGATAACAGAGAATTTCCTTCAAGACAGATTGGTTTTTCCTCCTCAATTCCATTCTTTCACATTAAAAGGGAAAGCTATTAAAGAGACATGCTTTAATGTTCTGAATGATAATGATCCTGCTTTTGAAATGCAGAATTTCAAAACATAAAAGATGAAGAAGAAGGAAAAATTAAAACATACAATTAAAATTGTAACATTCTTCCTTGTGAATAAGAATAGGAACGTAATCAGTTTTTCTGCTATTCCCCTTCAGCAACACCAAACAGTATAGCAAAAAACAAAAACAGAAACTCGACTCTACATCAAAATCCACATGGGAAAAATCACCTTGCAGAGTTAAGTAGAACAAACGTATGCGTTAGTGAGCACACACTGGACAACTGGAGGTGGCAGTGGGGGTGAAATCTCAGCTCTGTCAAAGCGAAGGAGAGCTTTGCCACCTGAATAAGACATGTGTGATCTGACCCTAAGACTGTCAGAGGATAGCCCACACCCAGATACATATTGTAAAAGCATCCAACGTGCTATCTTTTACCATTACTTTGAATGACTGTTAAGCCAGCAAAAATGAAAAGTGTCACACTGCCAGCATCTGTGGATGACCTGAGACCATGCTACTGATGCCAACAGGTCTTCTGGGGGCAAAGCACTATTCTGGTCCATGCTTGTAACATAAAGGCCTGCAACTTTGACAAATAAGTTTACAAATATGTGACAACAAAAAGTTCCTTTATACAATGGCTACTTTATATTTTCATCATGCCTTTCAGCCCAGGATCTCCAAGTACTTTTCAGTGAGAATGAGCTGGCATTAGCATCTGTGAAGTATTATAAGCAACAGACATATGGAGAAACTAAGGCAGTGCTTTGCTGTCATACCTAATTCACAGTAAATCTAGACCCCTAACTTTGTCACGAATCCAGTGATCAGGCAGCCTCAGGCTGAGTCAGCTCAGTAAGATGATCAGAGAAGGAAACTCTTCCTTTGGTTATAGTTATGGTAGGTTGGAAGCAAAAATGAACACTGTGAGCAGGAGGGCTGCACAGTTTCTTCCAGCAGCACTAATTGCTTCAAATGAGTTACAGTACAAAGAACTGGTTGTGTCTGAGAGCAAAATTACTCACTTGGGTCAAGATGAGACAGCTAGTCAGTACAAGGAGCAGGACTCTCAATACAGATCTTCAAAATTCCCAGTCTTATGCTCTACATTCCCAAATGTGTGTGTTAAACTCCTGGACCTTTTTCCTTCATCAACTTCTAGAGATGCAGACCCCCTACGTGCTTTCTTCTCCCTCTACAAATGCTACAGTATTTAGAAAAAGACAAAGACTTGTGTGATGAAAAAATGAGGCTGTAGTTCCAAACTCAGAGGGAGCCAGAACTCACTGTCTTGTGAGGGACAAGTTGGACTCTTGCCTCTGAGGAAAGAAGCAGCTTTTGACTCCTGCCGCATCCTGAAACCAGCAGGAACCATCCCCCACAGCAAAGCAAAACACTGCTAGCATGGGTTTACACAGAACCTCGGGTTTTTGGTGGCAATGAGAACAGATTTAACTGCCTAAATCTCAAATCCCCTTGCTAATACCTCATTCAGTATGAAAACATATGCCTGAAATAGGACACCAGGCAAACAGTTGCACAACTTCACTATGGTTGCAGCTGCACATTAAAACCGTAATGCCTCCTATATTATATGCAGCTTTATTGTGCAGAAAGGAGTCCCTACCTGTTGGTACTGTCATTGTGGAACTCAAGACAGTCATTACCCTTTATCTCCAAGTACCAATTAACAGTTGTGTTTATTATTTAATCATCTTGTTGATTAATATGAAAGATAATGTTTATTTCCTTGTTTACATGCTATGATCCCTTGTTGAAATGATAAAAACTTCTCAAGAGAATGTCTTCAAAGTGCAATCAAGATATACATTAAATCCTGATGAAATAATTATTCCTTCAATAGATCTGGCTGAAGGAGCTCCTCTGGGAAACATATGCGAAAGAGAATGAGATACAAAGGACAAATTTACTCAGGAATTGTGTATTCAAGCACCTAACTAAGCACTAACAAGCAATGAGTAAACACACCCAAAAAGGCCAAGCTAAGCAAAGTATATAAACAAATAAACAGAAAATTCAGCCTTTTTAAAGCATAGCACCTCTCGAAATAGCTCAGTAACACAGTTTTGGACCATTTCAAAAAGCAGGTCTAAGATACCAAATCCATTACTAGTTGTCTTAACTTCCCCACCAAGACAGAACAACTTCCAAAGTGATTCACTTCCAACAGTATTCACACACTTTCTGCATCTCTGGTGTTCAAAGGACAGTGCCATATGCTAGCTAAAGCAATTAACTGCTATAGTGCTGATAAATCCTCTTCCTATGAGTCTGGAGTGCCACAATTTTACTAAGAAATTTGGCAAAGGGACTGCTGATGTCCATGCAAGATAACAGGAAACTGAAAAAGCAGAGGAACTGGAGTAGCTGTTGTAGAAAATAATCAGTGCTTTGATGGGCAACAGGCCAACTGCACTAATAATGATGCATGTGGTTCACATTTAAAAAGTATCTCTTCTCAGGTAGCAGTGCACAAAGCTTAATTACAACCTCTATGTGTTTGAATGCAAGAATTACTTTGCCCAACATTAAAATGAGGTTGTTTCTGGAGTAGGAACATCACAGACATCTTGTACCAGCAGTATCAAACAGCTTGTTGGGTTTGGTTTTGGGTTGTGTTGTTTTTTTTTTTTCCTAAAAGGGAAAAGTTAAGGATCTAATGGAAAGAACAGGGCAATTTAGGCACAACGAAACATCACTATCAAACCGTAGACTGAATATGAATGTGTGTGTCATCCTCAGCTCCTATAAGAAGCACAGTCAGTTCTTTAACTGCTACAAACGCCTCATATAAAGGCAGCAGCCTTCATATGCTTTGCTGGGGTTCCTGGACTGGTTCAGGCAAAGAGCAGCACATAAGGACTCATCAATCCTTATGCACTTCTTGCATCACCAGCAATATACTTGGTGGCATCCCAGCCAAGTATTCATTAGGCCAAAATATAGGCCAGGCTGGTTTGGATATGGGCCCAACTAAATTAAACAAAATCCAACTTCACAAAACTCCTTACTTCAGCAAAATTCATGAGAGTATGTATTTATAGGGAGCCACTTCCAAGAGACTCCAGAGTGCTGGATTTTCTGCAGTTGTTATCCACCAACTCATTATTGAATTTACACCTGAGTTTCCAGTACTTTTTTTTCCTCTAGTATTCCTTTTCTCAGGTGGAATCTGTTCCATGAAGACAGGGAAGGCAAAGCTCTCATAAACTGTGCCCTTTTTGCCTAGCACCAGAAAGACAGAAGTTGAGCTCATACCAGCTCACTTTCTGCAGGAGCCTAATTAGGTGCCATGCCTGTTTCCTGATTTGCTTCTTTTTCTCAAATTTAGTCTTGCACAGGGGGCCCTCACATCCATCTTCAGCACCACAGTGGCTGTCTGACCTTCTCCAATATCAACTTGTTTCCTCAAAGGGAAAATTATGACCTCTAGGGAATATGATGCAAAACTTAAGTGTTACAGTCATTTGTTTTCCTGGGCATTTTCCAAGCATTTTGTCACAGCTTTGACACAGATGTACGCTTTCCACCTATCTTTGCTCTCCCCATTCAACCTCCACCAAGCACTCTTCTACAAAACATTCTTACAAGGGAAACTAAGCTCCACATTCTTATGCCTCTCTTCCAACTAAAGCATGAGAGACACCCATGTATGTTATTTTTACCTCTGGCTGTGAGATCTACTGTCTGCGTTTTGCTTAACTCTTTCCATCTTTAATAGAAGATGTCTTTTAAGATGCTCCGGAGAGTTCTTTTCTCATAGCTCGGTGTCACGGTAGGAAATAAAACTAATATACAGCACATGCAGGGGCACTCAAATATCAAATGGCAGTCTCTAACTTGCTCTTTCCCCCACACAATTTACAGATTACTAGCTTTTCTGCCATAAATGGATGAGACCAGTGAGGAAAAGCATGGCCAGATCAATTACATAATGTTCAGCATCTAGGGAGTAAGACTGTGCAACAAAAGTAGCTACAAAGCCTGACCATTAAAAGAACCATACATTTTTTTATTTTAAATTCTGTCTATGTGGTTAACGTGACATTTCAGATATTCTGACGTACAGCAAGCTGTTTCTAGCTTACTTTCACTGAACCCGTTCTGCACATTATAGCTGTGAAAGTAAACAGCACAATTTAAATTCCTAAAGAACAGTGTTCCTTCTGGGCATAATTTCTCCATGAAAAAGAAAACTAGATTTGAAACTTTTATAACTATGCAAAATTATAAAACTTTTGCTTAACACTTCATGGAATTTATTAAGCTTCAGAAGGAAGAGTGATGTGAAGTATACTCTGGGACACATCCTAGAAATGGGTCAACCAAGAGAGATACAGAGGATTTAATTGACATGGTGGGTTTACAGACAAACCACCACAAGTCAGAAATAGAACTGAGAGTCCTGCTTCCCATTATTAAGCTCCACTGACAATAGTAAAAGAAAACTTCTGCACATTCATTTCAGCATGACTCATTACATATTAACAGTTTTAGTGTTATTAGCTAGTCTTATCTTTCAGAGATCACTGTCATTATTCATATTGTGAGAATGCTTAAGGGCTTCACGGAGAGGGTCAAGGCCAAAGAATTGTACAGTCCAAGCCTTAAGTATCCTGAACTTTGGAGTTTACTCAGAGTACACTTACTCGAGGGTTTTTGTTTGACCTTGACAGCCATCATGGGAGCAATTGTTCTCCTGATTCTGAACCCTCTGTGAAGCTTGCAAAATTCTGGACACAGGTTTACACTGGGAATCAGTCTACTCTAAAGCAAGACTCTTCCAAATTTTCCCAGTTCCCAGCCCGACAAGGCATCACTCCTCCGCCACATAACAAATGTCCCAAGCCTTTCCCACTGTAAACCAGCTCCAAAGGAAGCAGCGGGAAAGTCACAGTCTGTCATTGTATCTGCAGTTCCAGTTATTGTTTCCTTAATTACTCGTCAATATAGACAACAAATAGACGGATGTCCTACAATACACCCTCCAGCACTCTGTCCCGAGCCTTCCGCAACTCACAGCATAAACTTGGTTGGCATTATTACTTTTATTATTTCTATTACTGCTTGATTTGTGGTTCTAAAATTAGAAAGGTAGCACAATGAAACAGTGCAGTTGCTACCCAAAATCCCAAGCAAACTTAAAAATAAACAAGGTATCCATTTCCACTAATGGCATTCGATCTGGAAAATAAAATCTGGTTCAGAAAGAGCCATTTTTAAACAGAAAACTGAGACTGTCTAAATCTGTCATGAAGGTTTGGAAACGACAGGCACCATCTGTATTCCTACAATAAATTTTGTCCAAGGAGTCACTTATAAAATATATGTTAAATTTTGAGGTTATGGTCTGTTCTTCCCCCTAGAACAAGCTTCCTAGGTTCCTGTGATACATATATAGCTTCAGGAGGATATAAAGGCTTTCCTCACTTTTGTACCATTATACAAGTACAGCACCAAACCTTTGTTTGCTTAGCTGTCCCAGCAATGCTGTTCAAGAAGCACTGCCAGGAAGAACAAACAATTAATGTTCCTTATTTCAGTGGTTCAACTTCCTCAATAAATAATTAGTTCATCTGGATCACAATGCACAGCCTCAAACAATAGCATTTTTATAATGGGTGATGGCAATAAAGTTTCAATAGAAAACCATTATTCTGAAACATTCCAAAATGTCAAACCACATCTAATATTGTGGGGATATTACCAAGGCAACATTATGAGAGAAAATATCTCCAATATGAGATTAAGTTCATGCCTTGCATCTCACACATAGCATAATCTTGCAATTCAGGCTTGAATTTCAGCCTCTCACTTTGAGTGACCTCTTAATTTTCTGTTACTATCTCCTATTAAAATCAGCAAGGCAGAAATAAAAATCAGCTATGTTGACGTATTAGGAACATCATCTGCTCACAGCTGATCAGAGAAGATGGTCTAGAAAGAATTTTAAGAGATTATCTACGTTTTCCCCATGCTCCATGGTAGGATGAACTTCACCTAAAACATTCCCAATATATATTTGTCCAACTTGTTCTTAGAAACCTCCAATTAAAGCAAGCCCACAGCCTCCCAAGGCAATAAATTCCAGTTTTTAACTATTCTTACTGTTAGAAAATTCACACCTCATGTCTCTCATAAGTCTGCCTTGCTGGAATTTATGTTCCTTGTTTTCCCCCACCTCCCCAGCAGACATGCAGAGGACCTTACTTCCTTCGGCTGCAGCAGCTGTTATCTGTATGAAGACCACTACCACACCTCAGTCTTCTCTTTCACAAATGAAAAAGTCCCAATCCTTCCAACCTTTCCTCACAGGTCAAGTTTCCTCGATTTCTGACCATCCTTGTTGCTCTCCCTCTACTCTATTCAGATCTTCATAAAGTATAGAATTCAGGATTAATGCATCAGTGAGCAATAGTCGAGACTCACATGAATTCAGGCACCACCCATAAAGACCAGGCAAAGCCATTTGGGATAAACTCAAATAGGCTTCTGGAATATGACAAGTTAAAGCAACCTGCAGGCTACCCCCGACATCAGAAGAACTTCCTCATGCTGTACAGACCCAAGAGCTGATCTCTCCTCTCAGCTACGCATTATTATTTAAACAGAAGCAACCAAGCAAGCCCATTTTCAAGCATTCAAGCAATTTGCATACAGGAATCCAAGAAGGAATTTTCACAGCTCTTCTCCATAATTTTTCCAAAGGGCAGATGTTCATGAGCACTGACTGTTACACTCCAACCATTTTTTCCACTCTCCCAAACCAGTGGTTTCTGAGGTCACTGCTACAAAATTGTTGTCAGTGATGTCAGCTCCATATTCTCCTCAGCTTGCAGACTTAAGACACTTTTCTGGCCAGAGAACATTGCTTCAACAGCCAGGACCAGGGTTCAGGAACTGACTTTTTTATATATATATACCAGAATAACAGCTAGTCATTGCAGCCTGCCACATACCATTTCCAGCTCTGTTCACTAATGATGTTAAACAAAGCAAGAGCAGACGAACATATTGCTGTACTTCCATACTTGCTGTTTACAATTGTACCATATGACAAACTGCTGAAAACCTGTGTAGGTTAATCTTTATGTAAGCAAGACTGTCAACACCTAATATAGAAATATGTCAGTTCCCAGGCTGCACGCTGCATAGATAGCTACATATTGAAAATACAGCTACCTGAATGCCAGCAATATTTCCTCGCTCTGTTTCATGAACTAACTGAGCTAAAGCAGGCAGAACCACATCAATCTAAGCACGCTCCTTAGGCAAAAAAAGTTGGACTTATTTGCCAGCAAGACATAGGCTCATGAAACAGTCAGGTTGAGGAAAATAAAATTCTAGTCTCATTTGTATTCTATCAAGAAAAACTAAGAAAGACATTTTTAAAACTACAAAGTAATGAAACAGAAACAATGGTGCTAACTAGACATTCATTATTAAAGTAATTGCTTAAGTAGATGACTTAAAATTTTGCCCTGCAATATCAGCTCCTGGTATACAGAAAGAAGCCAGTATCAAAATGACTTACTAGGCAATGAATTATTTTTGTTACAAAGGATATTACACTCCATGCTATTCACCAAAAACAATCTGGTATGAAAAGCAAAAGCATTCTGCTCATTCAGGCTGCTCCAGGGAAGAAACAGGCACGTTTGTGAGTGGAAAGGATGAGACAGAAAATGCAGGACATGGCTAAAAAGGGGTTCATCTGAAGCACAAGGTTTAGACAAACATCAGACAGGAAAGAGGGGGACAGAACGGGGGGGATATCCAGTATTCACATCCCCAGTCACATATAGCAGTCTGAATATAAGTTAGCATCTGTGACTGTAAAGTCTCCTTTACCATAAAAGCTTTGGGGTTATGTTTTCAGGTTACCTTCCTTTGCCCCAACACACCATCCCCACAGACATACCTTTCTCATCACCTCCAGCACCCTCAGTTCCACATTTTAGTGCACATCTAGAAAATCCACAGAGGATCCATCCTTGCTTCAGCCAGGTTTTATTTCAGATGCTTAGTCAAAGGCTTGACACCTATACTGCCAAGCAAATAACTTCCCAGGGGGGCATTTACTTATTCCTACTGTTAGCGAGTTAAATGGTCACTGACAGCATTAAATGATGCAGTGGAAATCACCCAGGTACAGAAGTCGTATGCCCACACAATGAGTATTTTTAAACAGAGGAGGCACACATGGGCTTCTTAAAGCCCAGCATTCCTGTGATTTATTTAACTGACATCAGTTCTGAAACAGTACTTCTCAGAGGTATAATAGGCTGAAATTGCAGCACCATTTAAAATAGCACTTAGCAGGAAAATGTGAGATGCATGTTCTTCCATCACTGCAGACAGAGAGATTTGACTATTTCTGACCCAAAGATGCTAACTTCAAATTTCAGCAGAAATAAGCAACTCCTGAAGAGAGACATTATCAAAGAATATTCTGAAGCTTGGACTCCCAACTAGCTTCACTAATAATGTTGAGATTAGATTCATTTTATGCTGATTAACTTCCACTGAGTCATTTCCTCACCGTAAAAACTCCATAGGGCAGTGCTTCTTAATAAGTGAGCTCCACCACTGAGGACACAAAAAGCCCAACAAAGCAGAAAGCAACCCCAACAGCGTCACTCTGTGATGACCAGCAAAGCAGCACTAACTAATGCTGAGTGAGGTATTGGCTAAGCTCTTTGAAATATTATGCCAAAAGAAACATCTTCTGTCCTCTGGCAGGAAGGATAAGGGAAGTTTTAGAAAGCCAAAATTCACTGCTATTTCACTGAGAATTTAAAAGTACCTTCAGAGTAATCCTGCAGTTGATCAAGCACTGCAGCTATAGTGCTGGTGCATTATTTTGGCTTGACATTTTATTTTTGTTATAAATGATAATGTGGGATGTCTCATTTTGCCACGAGCACAAGCAAACAAAGCGGTCTAGCTCAGAATAGAGACAGTGTCACTTGAAAGTCCAGCTGCCCTGCAAACCGCATCCTGCACACAGTAAACTGAGTGTTAGAGCGACTGCAAGTCAGCCATGAGAACTAAATATTCAGTTAGCTATCAGTCTGATTTTACTTTTTTGCCTGCTAAGTCTGTCTGTCTTAACAAAGTATTAAAATAGTTAAATACGTTACTGGAAGAGTCTGAAAGTCACTAATAAAGTTGCAAAACAGGTGCAAACTGTCAAATTACATCCCTGCAGGAAAGTCACTGTTATCATTTTACCTATGGAATGCTCTGTTCCCACTGCGGCAAAACCACCAGTGCAGCTGCCACTGCCGCCGAGCTGAGGAGCCCCAAATAACGGAGTCAGAACAAGCAGTGGTGTTCAGGAGTCCAGAAACCAAAAAAGCAGGCAGACTGGGAGGGCTGGGGTGGGGGGAAGGCGAGAGAAGTGCTCCTCTTGACAAGCTAGGAAGGGCAGAGAGAAGGGAAGAAGCCAAAGGGAAAAAGAGACTCTGGTAGCTAGACATCAGCGAGATTCCATATATTCAGGAAAACAGAATAAGCAGGTACATTCAGCTATGGATGAACGAGAAAACATAGAAAGGATCACATGAAAAATCCTTAAATTAAGGGAGAAAATATTGAGTTCAGGAAAGCAGAAGATCAGAGAGAGGACAAAGTAAGAAGAAATATCTGCACGACTCCAGTCAAGATTATCCATAAATACTTCAGACTTTTCCCTAGTTTAAAATGCCTCAAGCTGCGCCAGGGGAAGTTTAGGTTGGATATTAGGAAAAGCTTCTTCACTGAAAGGGTAGTCAGGCACTGGCACAGGCTGCCCAGGGAAGTGGTCGAGTCCCCATCCCTGGAGGTATTTAAAAGATGGGTGGATGTGGTGCTTGAGGACACGGTTTAGTGGTGGACTTGGCAGTGCTAGGTTAATGGTTGGACTTGATGATCTTAAGGGTCTTTTCCAACCTAAATGAGTCTATGATTCTATGAAAATCCCTTCCACTGACCATCATTTACCCCCACAAATAAATTCAAACTTGGGTGGCTCTGAACGCACAGATTCTCCTCTCTGACATATCTGTGAGCACATCTGTTTTAAATTATTCTGCTTTGCTCTTCCTCCTGGGCAGCATGAATGTCTCAGAACATAGAGCTAATCCAAGACCCAACTGCTGCAACAGCAGTCTGCACCAGAGCCACTCAAAAAGTCACCACGACTCCTGAGGGGGGCTGCCTCGGGTGCTCCAGAACCTCCTATATTATCCATCAAGGTACTCGGGGCTGATAAAAATCAGCCCTCCTCAGAGGCAACTTCACGATAAAGACCTTTAAGGCATCTGATCAGCAGGAAGCACTGCAAGTGTTTTGTTGTGCCCCCATTCTGCTTTTGCTATGAAACTGGAGTAAAGACCTAGAACATCCTCTCCAAAATCCCAGCCTCACCGTGAGGTTCCCACATCGCTAGATCCTTTTTTTTTCCCCTCTGACTGTCTCCTCCTTTTCCTATTTCCTGCCAATCTGGTTGGCACCAGGCTCCCTCCTTGCTTCATTTTGCCACCTCCAGCACAGCCCAACCTGCACCCTGTGGGGCCCGTGGTATCCAGGTAAGGATTCTCCTTCCAAACATCTCCCTGACACTGATGCCTTGCACAATGTCTCCTTGGTTCGTACCATGATCCCTAACCCTCTGCACTGGGGAGCTTTGTTTGCCAAGGCAAATGACTCCTGGATGCCCAATGCTGCTTCATCTGATCACCACCGCCCTTGCTTTCTCAGCCAATTCCTTTAGGCTCTCTCAGATCCTCACCATTGTCTCTCCACCATGGCTAATGATTCCGTGCCTCCTCCCTCTTATTTAATAGCCATATCCGGATCACAGATCTATTGGCCTTTGGGACATTTTTTATGCTTTCAGCAGTGCTCTAACTCAGCAGTGCCAATGTCCAAAACTCTACCTTCCCTCTCCTCTCAGCTACTCCAATCTCTTTACCTCCTCCCTTTGCTGAACTACAGCTCTGTGTCTCATCTCTGTTTGCCCCGTCAGTCTCATAGTCATCACTGATGAGCTCTTCATAGCAGGGAGCCTGGCTTACCGTTTGCTGATAAAGCACTGTGTTAATGTATGATGCAGTATTAGCAATGATACCAGTAATGATGTTCTGCTCTTAAACATGCTGTCCTGAGAGTCATTTCTGTCTCCAAGAACAAAGCCTACTAAATTCAGGCTTATCTTCTAATTTATCCTCCTTACAGGCTAATGCGAAATGGGATATACCTAAAGCATACACCGTTTTGTTTGCCCTTAATTATAGGCAGTATTATGCTGCCACAGCAACTAGGAAAGCTCAAGCTGCCTTAAGATGATACAAGATACTGCACAATGCTGCACACCCTGCCCTGTCTCCTGTCCCCGCATAGCGCTGTGCTACGCACGGGTCATGTTTACTCTCCGGGGACAGCTAGCAACCACATTCCAGCAGCCGCAGCATGGCACCAGCAGGACGAGGCAAGCCCTTCAGTGGCACCCGCTCCGTCTCCATTTGCACATCTGCATGAGGGCTTTCTTGCTCTCCCCGGCTCCATGCAGAGAGGCAAAAAGGGTCCGGGAAGGCATCTCCTTCTCCAGCACCATGCAGCGGGGAGGACACTCTGCAGGGACCAGGCTGCTCCAGCCGACTAGATTCAGAGGAGAGATTCATTAAGGGGAAAAGGCTAACTATATATCTGCCCCGCCCCCCCCCAAACAGCTGGATGCTCCACTTCATCTGCACATGTGTAGCTCCCCCCCAAGCTGCAGATTGCTCAGCCACCCTTCCTGACTGGCTTGCAACAGTGATCAAATGGTAGCAAAAGAAAGTGGGGCATTGCGGGGCATTTAATGAAGAAGGGTTGATGCACTGAGCGGCTGTTGAGCTGCATCAATGCCAGCGAGCCATCACGTCCCTCAAGAGCCCCGCAGCTCTTCACAGTCCTGTTACAACACTGCAAAGTAGGGACGAACCATGAATGGGGTTTTGGCTATATCTGCCAGCAAGGCAGTCTTAACTGGGAAGAGCTGGTACCCTGTTTTCCTGGATAATTAATTCAAATTTAATTTTCCCACATCACCTCAACATAGGATTTCTTGGGCGTGGGTTGTGCTTAATGAGGAAGCTTTAACAACTGACTCTGCTTCTTCCCTTGACCTGTCATTCACCAAGAATTTACTACCGTTACCCATAACTATAGCAAGCACTTCTGTTTCAACCTCACAGACTAGCTTAACTACCACAGGTCAGCACAAAAAGGTCTAACTCAGGATCCGATGAGTCACATATTTTCTTCACCTTTTGGTGAACTATTACTTATTCATAACCCAGTTATCCACTTTATCTGTCAAAGAGATTTAAATTGTGCCAGCTCTGCACAAAGCCAGAATACCAGTGCATCCCAGCAGGGTCCAGGGCAAAAGTTTACAGCTATTAAATACAGAGAACTGGTGAACTACATTATGAGATTAGCAGAAATATAATTCTTGCTTTTAACAGGACAGAGAATGACAGGCTGAAGTGATTTAGCTAGAAACATCTTAAACATGGCAACTTAAAAAAAATGTATGTTTCAATTTTTTTGTGCTTTTTTCCCCTGCATTAAATTCTGACAGTACTGATAGTCATGGAATAATCAGGTTTAACAGGTTAGCAGTAATATATGCCTCAAGTGTTCCTAATACATCATAATCTTCTTTCACAGAATTTGCATCACTGTCAAACCAAACTACTGATTTTCGGGTGATGCTTTTAACATGTTTCTATGGTTACTTTCCAAGGTCGCATCACAGAAGCCTGAACAGCAGTTCAGAAAGACAAAAGGCATTTTGCATCCTTCACCATATTAAATAATTTATGAAAGTTAAGGCATCCTCATGGGAAAAAAAAATCATAAAAGAATAGGTTCTGAGGTTATTTTCTCAGCAACAGTTTGAAGCACAGTAAAATCAGTATCTCTACAAAAGCCTTCAAGAACTAGACTATTTGACTAATGTTCCATATGGTACAAAATACTAAGGAACACATTCTATGTTTAGATCTATATGCACAAGCCTACACGAACTGCATGAATGGACCTTAAAGCAGAATATGTAGACATCTAATTTGCTGCTGACAGCTTCATCTTTTACATTAGGCACTAGGCATTGTCTCAGAAAGTATTCTAAATCTAAAAAATGCAAAAATAAAACTGAAAAAAAAGAAGTCAAAATGGTAATGACAGCCTTTATTATTTCCATCATTTTTCATTCAAAGCCACACAGCTTTCATCTGTCCCCAAAACGTTACAAATTTTGACTAGTGTAATGAAAGCTTGTACACAAAATATCTGAATTCTCTGCCTACTGCTACACTAGATCAGAGTTTATTGAAACTAATTGAAGTGTCTGAGGCTTGGAACAAAAACACATTAGTCATTTAGTGGTTGTGCTAATATTGCTATGCTTTTCCTGCAGTTTCATTAGATACAGACTGCTTCAATACCCTAATCATATGCTCAGTCACAGCACAATCAGTACACAGAGTACTGACAAGCTGTCCCACCATGCCTAAAGCTGATAAGGTGTCTGCTCTATGAGTAACCTCAATTATTGACTATATTTTATGGTCAATCTAATGACCAAATGCTTATCAGTGAACCATCAGGTGCCTGTGATAGGATAGTGACCCTTAGTTTATATGTACCATTACTGCTCATTAGTGAATAATTAGATTCTTTAATCCACAACTCACAGGCATTAAAATATGATGGAATATCCTGAATCTAGAAAAAGACAACTATGCTTATTTTAACTCTTAAGATGTTCAATTACATTACTCAGAGATTGTATGTTATATCTTGTTAAGAAAAGCTGCTGGTAAAAAGCATATCATGTGCAATGCTTTATATCATGTCTAAATTGACACAGCTTTCCCAAACATGCAGGAATATGATGAGAGTGGAAAGCTAATGGATGTGATTCACCACTGTGGTTCTCCAGATTTACTAACTTAAATGGTTTTAATCTAGCAAAGCCCAGCAACACTGCAAATAATTTAGAAACCTGAAAACTAGTGTGTGCATAGTGAGTGCCACGTTTGGAAGGCTAATTTCATCAAACAAAAGCAGGCGGATGCAACGGAAAGTAGCTGCAACGACACAGCTCTTTCCCTGCTTCAAAGGCAGTAGTCCCAAGGCAGCAAGTGCAACCCTGTGACCAAACCAGTTTGAAAAGATGTGAAAATAACCCAACATCAAACAAGATTAAATTTAAGAAGGGGGAATTAATACAGCTTGTCTTCTGCTCAACATTGCTCAGAGTTACTTGCTTTTATACATATTTTCTTCTAAACAGCTTTGATTCCTCCTAGCTGCCCTGTCACTGCTCAAACCTTCCTTCCAGCTTGCCCTTGTGCACCGAGGCCAGACACCCATGCTCTCACCGAACCACCATACCCCACCCAGCAGCACAGGCAGTGCTGCCACCGCTGTCACCAGCCACCAACAGGCAGAGATGGCACGTTAATGGTGAGGGCTTTGATTTCTCGGGCGTGAGTCTCCTCCCAAGGGAGTGGTATTTTCTTTTTTGGCAGATAGCCCATTAACCTCTTCCCAAGTGCATGCCCATTCTCCTCCTCCTCCTTGCTGCCCTTCTCCTGCCAGTTCTTGGAAACACCATTTCTTCTCTTCCCCAGGTGTCTGGGTGACAAAAAAAACAACAGCCTATTACAGTTTATACCACAATATGCCAATATTTACTTAGTTGCAAGCATAGCCCACAGAAGGGTCCTACAACTATCTCACATATTTTCACTTAGTAATATAGTTTGTTCAGGTTCCTTATAGAAAAAAAAAAACAAAACTGGAAACAGGTATAAAGTGTGGAGCACTAAGCAAGGCATGGCTCATGCCACACCAAGGGACAAAGCTGAAGAATGCAAGATTAAACTTCTCCTCCTGCATTGTAAGGGTAAACTGGGAGCTTTTTCGCAGCCATCCGTGCCCATGAGCTGCACTTTTTGCTCTGGCTTTCTTATTCTGTCAGTGACCTACTGAGAAGCTGCATTTTCTGCTAAATCCTCTGGTCCTTCGGTAACATGATCATTGAGTAATGTCTGGCAATTTGCTTGTGTGACAGTCAGATGTTAATCAAAGCTTTCCTCCTTCTATGACAGATCAGAGTGAAGAAAAAAGCTTAAAACTGATTTAATTTCTTAATACGCTTCTGTCTGCTGGCTCTAATATTTGGCTTTGATTTTGAATACTTAGCACTTCCATGCTAGACACTCTGCATTTCTAGGAAATGAATAAAATACTTTTTTTTTTTTTAAAAGCAGAACATAATTAAGCTTCAAGAAATTAAATATGACATTCAAATGAGAAAGAGCTTTGGATGAATATGTAGATTTGGGCTGCACATATGCTTAACAAAATCAATGCATTCACTGCAAAGACTATCTTAAAGATACTCATTTTAACCATGGGTACCTCTTATCACCAGGTAAATGTTTCGCTGACGCTCTTAATTATTATTTTCCAGGTGAGGACATGAACTCTCTGTATGGTCTTTTGAGCTTGTGACCTTACAAACACAAAGCTATGACTCTCACCAAGGAACAAACTGGAATAATAAACAAACCAACCAACCAACAAAACCTGCACAGACCTCCTCCCTTCCCAGGCACAAGACAGCCCACAAGCAAGAGTCAAAGGGTGTTATTTCACCAAATAGAGACTCTAGTTTTAATGTGAAAAAGACATTTATTTGCTGCCAGGAAACTATGCCACAGCCCAAAAGCTAATTGTGCTAGGACCTGTACAAACACAGTTAATGCTGTTTCATGAAGAACAAGACTGGAATCCTTTATTCATGTGAAAAAAAATCTGTATCTAGTGTTGTTGCTGCTAAGGAAATCACAGCTGCAGTTTCCACAAGCACCCTATGAAGGCTTTTTCTTCCAAAGTAACTAAACCTGCACCCCAATACACTCAATGTTAACATGCATGCATATTTTTGCTTAGCTACTTTATTTCTATGACAAAACAGCCTTTTTCCCAAGCTAAAATCCCAACCACAGCCCCTTTTACAAAAGGGCTCTTGTAAAAAGATGGAGGTACTCAGTAGATTTGGTCAAAGAGAGGGCAATAATTTGAAAAAAATAAATATATGTGTGTGTGCTATTATCAGTATATTAATTGCATTTATTCCAGTAAAGAACAAGTAACAAGATGTGCCAGGCTCTGCATAACACAAGTAACACACGGGCCCTGCTATGAAGTTCAGAATTTAAGTGGCTGAGGAGAGAAAACACGGTAAGGAAAGATTCAGCAAATACAAGGAACGGGGACTACAGCATAACACTAGTGCCATGACTCCTCTTTCATCTCTAGGTGCTTGCTGAGAGAGGATTAGCTCAACAGAGAGACAAAGGACAGAGAAGTGGATGCTGCTGCAAAGGATTCAAGGCAGGGATGACCTTCTTCCTCAACGTGCTTGAGGCTGGATGGTGCAAAGGGAAAGAGGAGACTGGACTGGAAAGGCTGAAGCAAAGAAGCCTGATATCCCATCAGTACTGAACAAAACCAGCCAAAACTGTTGATAACCCAATATTTGTGGTCCCTGGATAAGCTGCTTCCACCCCAGTTTCTGCCAGCATCTGTCTCTCACTCATCCTTGAAGATTTCTTCCTCTTCCTCTCCCCTCCTCCTGAGGGCTGCAGGGCTCAAGAGCAGGAGGAAGGCTCAGCATGGAAACTTTGATCCGTAAGGTCCCCATGGCAGGAGAAGTCAGAAGAGAAGATGGAGCAGTGGGAGAGGGAGCCTCTCCTGAGGTTAATGCCGATGGTGGTGGAGCAGCCTGGCTAGGACTATGCAACGGTACCCACCTGGGGACCTGCTCAACGTATTTATGACTGCCAGGGATCAATAATGGATCTCTCTCCCCCAGCCTCTGTGAGATTTTCTGTGTTTCAATTTGTGTTTTTAATCACAGTCATAACTGAACTTGTTTCTTGAATGCTTGCTTTTAGGGAAACCGAGATTCTTAGATGGGCTCTAGAATACTGAGAAATGAATGCTGAAATACATTAATCAGCAGTGTGATGAAAGATCATGAAAATGCTACAGAACTAATTCAGATAACTGATAACTGTTAAAGGAAAAATTTACTTCTCACTTAAGTCTCTCTCTCCAACAACAACCACAAAAAAAGAAACAGAAGTGCTTTGTGCAAAAAAAATTTCAACTAGCCTTGTTCTTTGGTTAAAAAATTGAAGAGAATCAATTTTGAACAGAGGAAACATGGGTAGGGAATAACAATGTACTAATGGGTTTTTAAATGTTTTAGCTAGCACATAGCTGCTGAAGCTATAAAACTCTGATTCACTCAAGGCAAAGACAGATTCATGAGAAGCAATTAGGGCCTGATCCAACATACAATGATGTCATTTGCCGTCTTGCTGCTGACTTCAAGAATCTTTAAATCAAGCCAACGACAATCATTAGTAATGATCTGTCGCTTTACAATAAAACCAGAACTGAGTTTTGCTGACCAGTGACAGAAGCATCACTGGGAGAAAAGATTTTGGGTCTTATTTCAGATTATTAGGCACTGATGTCTTTCCCTCAGTTCCAAGGAGGATATTTTATTTTCTGTATTCCCCAGTGAAAGTTACAGTTTTTACATTTGCTTACAACATACAGATGCACACTGAAATAAATCCAAAGTAGATTAAGCTAAATCACACTGTTCATACCCACAATATGAAATACAGTAATGAAAGCTGTGCTGCTGTCCAGCCTAGGTACTTTGGAGAGGATTCATCTGTCCTTATTTAGGTAACTAAACAAGAAAAGAGATGCCTGAGCTTTTCCCCTTACCTTTCCTCTCCTCTCCTACTGACTTCAGACACCTATCTTACAATGAAACAAATCATCCTTTGTAGGCAACCATTTCTCTGTGTTGACTTTAAACCTGCAGCACTTAGCACAGAGACAAAGCACTAACTTACACACACCACTCTTGGGGCAGTCATTTCCCAGCCTCTTGTGTACAGACGGACTGTGATATGTACGCATATAATGCTTAAGACTCACTGTAATATGTTCTTCTAAAAACAGAACTTGGGAAGTTGAGCTCCTTCTGAGGTCAGATTGTAACTTATAGTAAACACCATTTTTTAATGGTGCAAAACATTTTAAAGATCAAGGAAAAGGAAACAATACAATTACCATCATGATTACATGATAAGAAAAATCCTCATTCGGTGCATAAATCTGACTTTAATGCCATTCACAGACATACGTTTTTCAATATTGTCTCAAAACATGTTCAGTTCTGAATTAAAAAAGGAGTTTGGAATGCAAGTACAAAGCCCTGGATTTTGTTGTTTTAAATACCATCTGCTTGACAGCGTATTGCATTTAATCAACATTGCTAATTACAACAAACATTTCACAAACAAAACTAACATATCATTTTCGTTATAAGACCCAAGAATAGGGAAAAAAAAAAAGATTGTTCTAGGCTACTGCTAAAAAAAGAATGTCTTAAACTGTTTTAACTGTTGTTACCAACTATGGAAAAACTTTTATTTGCACACATAGGCCATGCTACTGAATAAAAGTCTGACTTTTTTTTTATTTAGATCTGAGTGAAAAAAACTTTGTTACTTCAGCTTCTGCTCCAAGGAAACCTACAGAATAACAGGCTTGCTACAGGTGGAAATGTCCATTAAGGACTAGACAAAGACCAACACACATTCTCTTGGGTTTTGGTCAACCAAGGTTCCTGCTCAGGTCTCCAGAGAGAGAAACAGGGCATCACCATCACATCCCTGCTCCCCAGTAGCAGTGGGAAGCCACAGTCGTGACCAGCTGACCAACTCCACATCTCAGCAACCAGCACCACACACTACACCTTCTACCCATGGCAAGGAGACTCAACAGCATTTCACAAACGTTTGAAGACCCATGAGCAGTTACAGAAACCAGAAAGGTGGAAAACTACCTTATGAAGAACGAAGCCGCAGCTGAGGTACCTGCCGAGACCCCGGCTGGAGCAACCAGGCTCTGGGAGGCTGCTGAGCCACCTGCTCCCGCAGGGTCACAGTTGTTCTGCCCTGAGCTGATCTGAACACTGGGACCATCCCGGCCACCTTCTGGTGCTGTTTCTGCCTGAAAAAAATAAAAACATATATACAGGTTAATACACTTGCTGAATGACCATGACAGGGAGAAATCTCATGTGGCACTTCCAAAGAGTGTCTTTGCAAGGGCGAAGGTGAAGATAGCAGTGGGTGAGGAGTGATACAGCTGGACAAGAGTACCGCAGTAGGTCCTGCAACAGGGAAGGTAAAAACCATGACTGCAGCAGACGAGCAGAATAACATAGGGACCCTTTGTGATAGGTAATGCACAGTTAAATTGTTTGACAGGCATGAAGAAATGGAAAACGATAAGCAGAACCCTTTTGTTTTACAGTGTTATTTGGGAGCTGGCAGAACTGTTTATCTGGTTCAGTTATAACTGTCAGGAATTATTTCTCAGTGGCACATCATCTGCAAGACCTATCTGTTTAAGAGGAACTAACCAAACAGTCACATTTGTAACATGTTTCCACATGAATAACCCCAAGAACTAAATAAAAAAAAATTGATTTTTTTAAAACATATATACAGCCCTGCTTTTCAACATTATCTATCTGAGCAGCACAAGTACATGGCATTTTTGTCTCCTGCAAACCATTCCAGTGGAAGAACAGGAGTGACTGAAGATGCATCTTCTCCAGCATAATGCATCTGCAGTATCTGAGACAGAATAGGGGTAGGGGGGAAGGCAATTGTTTTGGGATTTTGCCAAAATATCAGACATCTGTATTGTGAAATTGTGTCATGTCGATATCTTCATGCTTAGGCCATCAACTCTTTCAGTACCAAGTTCAATTAAGTCCCATCAGTCAAATACTCATTGACAGTGCTGGGAAGGCCTCCTTTTACAAAGAACCTGCTCTATGTCTAGGAGTACTGAAGATTTAATTAAAGATGACACCACAATAAATATTTGTCAAAAGAGTTAATTGCTTCATGTATGATAATATATGACGTTTCTGTCATCTGAAATACTACTTTGACATTTCCAACTAATTAGCTAAAATAAATTCCAGAAAAGGAGACATCCTTGTAACGAAGCACAAACACAATTAAGTACTTCCTGGGATGCCACCAAATTTTAAATTTTGTGCTGCCATAGATCATGTTTTACAACTACAGATATGCAGACATGGTAATAGGGCCTTCCCAGTTACATACACACCCTCAATTTTCTCATACACTGGCAACCCAAACAGAGTTTTTCTCATGAGAACTGAGGCAACCCCATTATTAGGTATAAAGTAAAAGAAAACTGCCAACCGAGCACTGCTCAGCTGGTGAATGAAAGGCTGTCTGGAGTTTCATCTGGACTCATTCCCATCAGCTGATTGCTGAATTCCCAGTTCCCAGCAAAGGCGACACGAAGAAAATGCGCCCAGCTCTTTTGAAGGTCTGCTCTCTAAAGATTAATACTATTATCAGTATTATGGAGCAGCTGACATACTTTACCATAGACTGCTACACAAAAAAGTACATTTATAGAGCTCACCTAAGAGATCTGAGTCTGAGACGTAGAAGAATATTCACGCAGATTAACTTAATCCTAGCAAAGCTACTCATGCTAGAAGCCTAACTGGAACCTTTGAACAACCCTCTGCAAAACCCTTCACTTTGTAATACAGAAGTCTCAGAAGACTTAGCGATACAGGCAAAAAGGCAGTGACCAAGCACTGCTAGAGGTCAAGACTGGCACAAAAAATGGTATGCCAGCAATGTGAGCAGGTACTTGAGCATTAACAAATTGAAGCGACAAATGCGTGGTCTTGACCTATACCAGCCGTGGAAAGTATATGGCATGGGGAAAACAATGCAGACTGGGAAAGATCCAAATGTGACATCTGAACTTCTGAGTTACATGAACTGATGCAAAGCACTAATAATAAGCAGAGCTTACTACGGACTAAGCAATTTACAGGCTAAGAAATCTACACCAGAAACTCTGGAGCCAGTACGTAGGGCTCACAAACTGGCATGCCGAGAGGCTGCCATGCAGAGCAGCCAGTGGCATGATGGCCAGCAAGAGAAGGAAACCATACCAGCAGCCACTAGCAGGCTAACATTAGTGTTTGAATACTCTCATATGTTCTGCCAGGAAGACAACCCTAACCCTCTGTCATGTGTACTGTTGTCTCAAACTAAAAATTACAGGGTCAAGATGACTTCCCAAGACATATTTTTCCATTTGCTTTCAACAGGGGCTATATGAGACAACAGGACTTTTAAACAAAGAAAATCACATGTTTAAGCAAAATATTGAGAAAAGAAGGTAGAAGCAGCAATGTGTTTCTAACCAATAGTCCTTTAACTAATGCATAATCTAAATGATGGCATAATCTAAACCTAAATATGACATCTGCAGAGTTAGCATGAAACTTCAGTGAATTTTACAGCAAAGTGTAACAGATTTGTAAGAACTGACTGGAATCTGTTAACAGATCAATTCCTGTAAAAGCTATTCACACTTAACAAAAATATAAGCAATGTATAACATACATTCCTTTTTCACCACTTTTTTATTTCTATGAGAACTTCAAAGCCTACATTTCTAAGAGACCAATGATTGTGCCTGTGTTAGATGTCTGTGATATCAGGCATCTAATTTGAAATATCCAAATCAACCCTGATATTTCAGATACCAGATGGTTAATATACTTTCCAAACCAACATATCTAGGTTGGACGTCTGTAAATTGCCATTCCCACATTAAACACTTTTGAAAACTCAAACTAATTTCTGGGTAAATTTGGAAGTTTTATTCTCAGTTCTGTGCGTGCATGAAAGGAGGATGAGGGGAAGCCAAGGAAAAGGCACTGATTCCTGTAAAAAGTGAAGTAAAACATGCAAGATAAAATCATCAGAAGACTAGTGCAGAAGACAACCCGTATCTTTTTCATTAAGTTTTCAACTACCCAATTAGTATTCTTAAACACAGAGGTAACATCAGTTTTGCTGCATGATGAGAAGCTAAAAAAGTACAAAACAAGTTCTTCCAAGTTTAGGATTCATTTCAAGGACTGCTTGCACCATCCAAAGTGACAGCATTTTCCAGCACAAGCATGTTCAGGTCTCCCTGAGACAGCTACATCTCTCAGCTGATGAGGAGGGCTCAGGTATGAGGAAATTTGTCAAGTCCGAGTCATTTGCCCTGAGGCAAAACTAAAGACAAGTAATGGGACCCTCCCTGGTTTGTCACACAATGGTTTCAGCTTGTGTGGCTTACAGCTGCTGAAGGGGTACAAATAAGATAAGGGGGTTTTGGTTTTAAACTAAATGCAGGAATTATTTCATGAGTCTCCCTCATCTCAACCTACGCTCTTCTGGGGATTGCGTGTGGAAATTGTAATTCTCTAGAGGAATGGAAGCAACCCTGCATGACTTTTTTAAGCGTGCAAGTCTGCACAGGGGGAAGACTCCAGTCTGCAGCTGAGAGGGAACTGTGCTTCACCGTTTACCAAATTTTCATAAATCACTCATGATCAAACACAGAAATCACAACCTTGTCACTAAAAAGTGTTACTGACTGCACTGGATATTTAAAGTGTCATAGGCCTCCACATCCAGAGATTAATGTTTGTTTTAATTTTCTAAGAAAAGGTTTGCCGGACAAAAGCCATTAACCCTCTGGAAACCAGCTAATCCTCAGAGGAAGGATTTCCAAAACTGCTCTATAGGGCCCCTTCCCTCTACTCACTCTGAAGCCACATGAAAACTGGTACCAGTAAGAGCACAGCAAGAACACTTGAAAATGTCACACCAGGAATGACCAATGTCTCGGTACTTTGTATCAATGCCTGAGTCAGGGACGGGAGGGTTTTGGTACCGGGTTCCAGTGCCCGTCCTGAGGACATGGGAGCAGAGCTAGACGTGCTGCGTTTTGGCTGGCAGCATCCACACAGGCAGCTGAGGTTGGCAGGGCCACAACAAGCAACGACAGCGTAAGTTGTTCCCAGTTAAGGTGGCCAAAGGCTGGGGGAGAGGGCAGGAAGAGACGGAGGTGACCTGACATCCTCAGGCTGTGGAGGTGTGCTGGGCAGAGCAGGGGCATCCCCTGCCCTGTCTCCAATTCCCAGCACACAGGTTGCCTGCTGTGACCAGATGGCAGGAAACATCTGCCCAGGTTTGAACAGTCAGACTAGCCCAAAATTACGCTGTAGAGAAGCTGGCCATAGATTAAATTTCCAGGTACACAGTACACTGTGTGGCCATTACCATCTAAAGGACAATTACAACCCTAACAAGGTCTTTACAAGTTTGAATTGCAAAGCCAAAAACTAAGCCATAATGTTTCCAGTTTCCTGAATATTTCTATTCTCTGGACATTGACCTTTGTCCAGGGATCCCAAAAAGCCAGCCTAGGTGCTGCCACTTTGTCTCTGTAACTCGTGCAAAATATGTGCCTGGTGACAGGCAAGAAAAACATGGGAATATAAAAATCTAGAGAAAAATAGATCAATCCCAGGATTGCACTGCGATGGTAAAAGAAAACCAGAAGGCTGGATAGAGCTGCAACAGAAAGTAATCATATATGATGTCTAAATATAAGTATGGAGAACAGATTCACAGAAGAGGGAATAGAGAAAATTACAAAAGCATCAACGAGTGATACACATATGTGTAATCAGAGTCAGAACTCAATACAATTTATTTCATATAAAAAAATGAAAGCATTCAGCAGGGCTTCAACCGTGAATTGCAGGTGAAGCTCTAGCAAGATCAAGCCTGAGTCTGCACTGGGGCTTTCCCCCCCCCCCCCCTTTTTAAGTTGTTTTTACCCCCTTCTGACTAGCAGGCAGACATACAGAATTTTGAGTATTTGCTTCAACTTACTATATTCCCCTTTCAGACTGGAATGTCACAGCCAGTTAAATTGTAAAAACTGCTTGATCAAATGATTTTGCAATATATTAAATCTACTGTTTGCATGTGATAAAACAATAATTCTCCCTTAAAATGATTCATACTAAGACTCTTATGACCTACTACCACTAACTGGAACAAATGTGACGTAAATCTCTATCTGGATAATGCTCATACTATAAACCCTTCCTTCCCGCAAGCATAGGTAAGTCCTGCATACGTCTTCTATGTGAAATGTCTCCTCCTCATGCCTAGCATCCTGTAAAGTTAACTGTGCAGTATATGCCATGTTGAAGTGAAACGTGTTCTGGATAAACTTTTTACTGCATTTTGACAATGTTTCTGCCGGGGCTCATTATAAAATAACTAGGGCATTTTATAACTACAATACACTACTGTAGTCATTTTATAACCTGCAGCTGCAATGTGGTAACGAGAATGCCTAAACCTGTAGTTTCAGACTTTTATGTGCATCTCGTGTTCAATGTGAATCAAATGCAGAGCATAATATCCCTTCCCCCAAAACAGGTTTTCAGCTCCGAGAGCTGCTAATGCCTGGCTTATTGTTGATCTCTGAAGATGAGGCAGAACGAGAAAAATCACAGAGAAGTAGAATTAAATAGAAATAGGAGGGCTCATCTGCTGTCACAGACTGGAAAGTAATATAGGAGATCCAAAGACAACCTCAAGGCCCTTGCTTTTTGGATTAATATCTGAATTACTGAGACAGGTTAAGGGTTTGCATCTTCACCACCAAAAATCACTAGCAGCCTGTGCTTCATGCACAGAAAGGACCGCATCCTTCAACTGCAGGGCACATGCACCCAGCTGCATCCAGAGCTGATGACCCTGGCAGAACAAGGATGGAGAAGAGGCAGCTTGTTCCCCTCTGACCAAGGGGCTCCTGATCTCACCTTGGCCCAAGATCTCTCCCAAACCATGCGCCTTGGTCCCTAAGAAATTTATTAAGGTTTTGGGGAAGGTCATCTACAAAACGCCCATTCCTTCCTTCAGCCTGCCCATGTTCCCAGGTAGCACAAAGGTGCCACCACACAGCGATGGACCAGTTAATTCACATATCAACCACTCAGGACAGTGGTACCAAAAGAGGCAGCAAGCAATGTTTTTTTTCCCTTCTTCACAGCTATCTGACTACCAGTCATGCAGACTTCACCCTCCTATCTGCACATGTAAACCCACCACTTGGAAAGTCAGGAGGACATGAAAAAGGGCTATCAGGAAGGACCTATATCCTGCTGCACTTAAACACTCTCGAATTGGGACTTTTCATGTGCAGTGGGTTTAAAACAGCCAGACTAGAGGAACTGTTTCTTCTAATGCCTCCAGGCAAACATCAGAAAGTGTTGCCCAGAGCCCTCCCTTCTGACATGTATTACAATAGTTACAGCCTCCAAAGCCAAAAAAAATACAGCTATGTACTGCTCAGGGTGTTTTAATTTACCATTGTGGTCAAAATTAAAAATGAATTGTTTATTCAAGTAGACAAATATACAGTTGAATCCCTTGCTTTTTGTCAGAGGCTGATATGAGCAAGCAAAGGAATTCATTAACAAGCTCATAATAATGCAAATTTCTGTCAGCTTAGGATTGGGTTCCCTACAAGAAGACAAATGCTTTTCCATTAGGACTGACTTCCACAGGCCAGATGCGTCTCTAACAGCAACGAAACACAGGACACGTACAGAGCTTTGAATCGGAAGAACTGGTATCGTATTCCTGACTCCACAACAAAATTTCTTAATGACTTAGGCAACTCAACCAAAATATCACTGTGCCTTGATTACTCTCTATTCAGCAAAATGGAATAACCACGTTCCCAAGAATTACAGGTCTTACAATTTTATTATAATTTTATTATTATAATACAATACATACAATAATGTAATTATTATATTGTTATAATGATTGACATAAAATGTCAGCAAATAAAAGCAAAGGTGGACAGAGACTGTCGTACCTAATTTCTATTGCAATCATGCTTGAACTGCTTATGTATTAGATGTAACTGCTTTAAAGAGAGCACCCCTTGGGACCAATTTGCCTGACAGCTACCACATGCAAGGCACCCATTGACTAGTATCTTGCTTGAAGAGGTATCAGCCCTCATTACATGAACTGGGTCTTTAGTACACCCAAATCTGGAGAACCAGGTTCAACTACAGGCAACGTCATGAAGCAGCATTAAGTTCTCAAACACGGGGACAGCTCTGACTATGTGACCATTGTTGAAGAACACCGAGCTTCCAAACTAGGGATGGCGATATGCAGATGCTGCTCTTTTTTCCTTGTGGCTGTTCCCTGCTGACCTGCTGTTTACTCCCCACATGGAAACCACGTAACCCAGATGCACAGACAGTCATGACTCACCATGACTGGAGTGAAATCTCCAAGTCTGCAGGTGTCCCAAAGCTCTTTCAAGTGGTCAAATGCCATGCCAGTGATGAGGAACTCCAGAAGAACTTCCCAAATGTGAGTGGGTAAAGAAGTGTCAGATGAGATTTGACACAAATAAGACCATGTATTTAGGGAAAAATAATCTAAACCACACCTAAACGATGCTGAACTCAAACTGGCAGCTACAGCTTAGAAGATCTGAAGGTCATTAACAGTTACTCTGTTGCTGATAGTTACTTCAGCCAAAAAAAAAGAAAAGAAAAAAAAAAAGAAAAAGCCACCAAACATATTTTGGACATCACAAGGCAGGGCATGGAGAACAAGAAGGAGGGCGTCCACACACATACTGAGTACCAGGTGCAGTCCTAGTCCTGAATCTCAAGACAGTGGTATTGGAGTAAGGGAAATGACAGAGCCAAGCAAGTAAATGGTCAAGAGGATGGAGCTGCTGCCTTAGGAGGAGAGATGAAAGAGGCTGGGACTCTGGTTTGTAGAGGGGAAGGCTGAGGGGGATCTGACTGAAGTTTACAAACTTCGGGAGGTAGTGGCTAAGCTGAAAGAAAGGGAGTATTTCTTTGCACTGGGATAGTGAACCTGTGGAACCTGCTGACCCAGGAGGCTGTGGAGGCAGAGTGTCAGCAGGGTCAGAGAGGGATTAGATAAATTCCTGGACAGCAGGTCCGTAAACAGATGCTAAAGGGAATAGACAGGGATGTGTCCCTGAGACTTCCCCAACTGTGCGTGATGGGGAGTATGAGCAGACTGTAGAAAGCAGCCAGGCTCCATGGCTCTCCCTAAACATCATTTCCAGCTCTGCTGCTGGAGACAGCCCTGGGCTAGATGGGCTGCAGCTCAGACCCAGTATGATACTTCTTATGTTCTTATCATTCCCATACAATCTTTTCAGTAGAGTCTTTCTTAGCTTAACTAGTAACAGGAGGTTGTGCTATTCCCACAGGCCCCCATGTGTACTTCAGAGTCATTAGGAGAGGTTGGTGAGACTCAAGGGGATGTCTACACAGCTACTCTGCATGGACCAACTAAACCCAGACCCTTCCCAAGCCAGGCATCACAAGGGCCGCTCTCCCCTTCTTCATTCTGCCACTGCCATTTACCCCCCCTACAACAGCCAACTGCCTTGCCCAGCTTTACCACCGCGTCTTTTGAGAAGCGGAAGGGGGAGGTTCTGAATGGTAGATCCATTATCTTTGCCTAACACCAGCAAAAACACAGCAATGGACTCCTGCCTATGGCACCTTTCAAATGCTTCCTTCAACTAAGGTATCAGAAAAGAACAAACTCATCCAGTTTTGAGATAATGGCAGCTATGCAAACCCAGAGGAACTAATTCATAAGCACTTGGGCACCAAATAAAAGTAATAATAGGTCAACTCTGGAAAACGCCTAACCACAACATCAGTTTGTATAATAATTTATATGGACTCACTTGCCTAGAAGTGTTTCACGCTTGAATCTTACAAGTACTACTTTCAGATTCAAAGCAAACCTCTAATTATTGATCCTTCGTTACACTGGGAAATTACCTCATCGTAGTTTTAAAGTTCTATTTATAAGTCTAATAATCTCATCATTGATTATGGTGACTGTATTCTAATTATAAATCCATTATCTCCTCAACAATGAAATAAAATCAATAATGCACGTAAATGGGAAAAAAAGGAATTTAAATGCATACATTAATGTCATTTCAAGTAGCACTATTTTATGCACCATCTCTAACAAAACTGTGTCACATCATTAGCAATAATGTGAAAAATCTTTTTCAGTTAACAGAACTGATTTGATGCTATGTTCAGTAAAGTGGCAATCCATTCCATTAAACACACACATGTGAAATGCTTGAAACATCTATGAACTCTACCTATACATCATAAATTCTCTCCCAAGTGCTGAAACAGAAAAGCAGATACATTTTCTATTGATGCTTTTTAAACCTCCTTTCAGATGCTACCACACAGGGCATTTCAGTGATTCTAGTTGCAAGTAACAAAGAGCATCAATATTTGCCACATGCTCAGCCACTCCTGCCACAAAACAACAGGAGATGCTTTCGACAACGCTCACGCTGTGCACAGCTTGACCACCTGGAGTCCAATGACCTCAACATGCCATCATTCCAGTACAAAGTCTGTGGAGCAAATGTTAAATTCAAAGTGCTTTCCAAAAAATATACGATGTTCAATCCTATTTTACACAAGCAGGATGACTGGGCAATCCACACTTGCATCCAGCTGTGCAAATCAGTTCCTTCCATGTGGTATACAGGGACCACTGCAAAAGACTTCCTCTCCACCAGCCTGCACATGACAGGTCTGAGGTCAGCCTGAATTTATCTGGTTTCTCTGCTGCATTAACCTCTGAAACCAAAGGGCATTATTCAGCTGCAGCCCACCCTTAACAACCAATGTAACCAGTGCAGAGCAACGGTAGCCTCATAAAAGCACTTCTACATCAGCTCTATAGAGTCTTTCTCAAATGCTGGATGATGCTTCTGAGCTCCAGCCAAAAAGTATGAGCCTTTCTTGTAAGGTGATTTCTCATGTTGGGGTGGCATGGGATGCATCAATTAACAATCAGTTCGCTGACGAGTTCATAGTGGAGTTTGTGCACAGCATAAATGGACCAGCAGGAAGCAAAAGAAGCTGAAAGTGAATTGAGTGAACAGAAAAAGCCAACCCAAAGAAACTAATTCAAAGGTGAGAGTAGAAAATTTAAATATTTTGGGTAAAAACAGAGGGGATTTTTTTATCTTAGTGTAGCTTATGATACACTTGCTGGATGACAGAATAACCTACGGGCCAAAGGTAAATCCTGTGGATTATCATTTGCACATAATCTCTAAAGTCTTCTTGTCTTAAATCTATGCCTGATGAGTACAGGTGAAGTCTGGGCCAACATTCTTTATTATTGCTTGTCGACTTCAATTGTCAACAAAGGCGAGTATGGACTTGTTTCCCTGTGAGAGCTGCAATAACAACTGCTTAGCCTAGAGGGGTGAAGGATCAAAAGAACTGTTTGCAGGTGGTAATTTGAGCCACAGGAGGGTCTGAGTCCTGAGAACAGTTACCCTGTCCCACTCTGCAAAACCAATACTATGGCAGAAGTGTCAAATACACAATATAAACAGATGCAATCCACACCCTCACCTAAGAAAATGCTCATTTCCATCTTGTAGCCAAATACCCTTTCTGTCAACTCTTAACATTTTTCTTAAGTCACTCTGATACCTGGGGATACTTTAAAAAGTAACCTCATTTTCACCTTCAGCATCCTACACTGAGGGCAATCTGGAAAAAAAGAGCACGAAGTCCTTGGCAACTACACAAAACAGAGGGCTACATTTTTATCTGCGTGTTTAAGGCTGAATTTCCAACCCACACTTTCTAAGCCGGTCTGCTACCTGGCTGCTGGGGCAAGGTCTCACTGACTCTGAGTGCAAGGCGCGGGTAGCAGCATCGTCCTCCCACGTCACACCCCTCCCTCTGCATTTGCTAAGGCAGCAAAGTGCAATGTAAGGCAATACTGCCCAGCCAAGATGCAACAGTGTCAGGAAAAGTCTTTTCCATGGGGGCTATAAATTAGGTTAGTATGAGGAACTTGTAGTTAGTAACTTGGATCAAAAGGTTTCCTTCTGCTGTTCAGACTTGTTACAGAGAGTGACCAACACTAGCTTTGAAGATTTATTTTTTTTTTTCGCCACCTCCTTTCCTTTATGTACTTCCTCTACAAAAGCAGTAACACCAAAACCACTAAAGCTAAAGGGAAAACAGAAAAGCCTCTATGCAACCCTGGCCCCACCACCTCTCTGGGGTTTGCTACTGACTTCTGCAGAGCCAAGATGTTATATGTAGAGTCTGAGAAATGTCCCAAAGCTCAAAGTCATCTAGATGTCTCACAGACAAGATTTATGGCCAAAGCACTATATTTTAATTGTTTCGTTACAAAATATATTTCATGCATTGTATTAATAAAAGGTCACTGAGAAAGCTATCAAGAAGGATTTTAAAAATTAATTTAAAAATCCATTTGGTGTGACATTTATCAAAGTAAAAAAGTAAATGCTGGAAAGTAAATCTTGTCATTCCTCTGTTTTCCAGTTAGGTTTTTATTGCATCTCCTAAGCAAAATGTAAGTCATCCTTGCTATAAACAAACAAAGAGGATTTAAGGGAAGTCAACAGAGGCTGAATTACCCTCAGATGAATCCATCTGGTTTACATCAGGGTAAGCAGGAGACTTATTCCTAAGAATTACAGGAAAGCTTGAATTGTAACTAAAATAACTTTCAGAGATTTTTCACATTAAAAAAATGAACATAACTCCTTTAACTTTAGAGTATATGCACCCATTTACACATGCTATGGGTGAACCCTCCCTCTCTGAACCTCACTGAATCAGGCCATAAACTTACACCTAACTTTAAATTTGTGAATACTCTCAGGAACATACATTGGTCTATTGATAAATTTACAGTTTTATATACACATGCTTTAAAAGTTTTACTTAAGTCACTTTCAATTTTTCAGTGCTCCAGCTTTCCCAATTTCCTAATGGTGCATTTTTTAATGTATTTTTAAAGCAACTTAGAAACTGGTAAAGATTCAAGGAGCCACAATATTTTGCCTTATAACCAGTACCATTTGTATATATTCAAATTAGAAGTATAGTGTGGCAAGGATTTCATTTTGCGTAAGATGAAAGAAAAAGCAATTTGCAAAACAAGCTCTATTTCACTGTGATTCTTTATAGCACATGGCATGGCTACTTTTCCACTTTTATGCAGTACATAACACTGCATACTAATAACACAGCCAACTGAAAGCATACAATAAGACCTCTTTTTTCCACAACACACAATACATGCAGATACTTCTAATAGGTGTACAAGGTATTTTCAGCAGTTTTAATTTTCTACCTCTCAGTCAGATTCCAATATATCTAGGAAGCCTCAACTCCCCTTGCTCCTCTGCTTCTGTGTTGAACTGAGTGGCAATGCTGAGCACTGATAACGTTTTTTCATTTGAGTAGTAACCTTATATTCACTTGTCAGGTCTAGAATTAAAAACATCAATATAAAACTATTTATTAATTAAAAGTTGTCAGTTGTCCACTACAAATCAGCTGTCTTACCCAGAGTTATACCAGCTCCCTCCCCTCCACAGTGCTCGCTGTCTGGTCAGACTACTTATCACTGCTACTGGTGATTATTTTCTGTAATTTTTCACAACAGGCCACTTGGGTAAAGCAGCTGATTACATCTTCACCTTTTGCACCTTGGTTGCAATCCCAGTCTTCCCCTCCCTGGACCTTCCTCTGGATCCTTAATTACTGTTCCTCTTCACGGCTCCCGAAGCCCACAGTTATTATTTTGGTTCAAGCAGCACCCACACGATGCTTCAAAGACACATTCCTGTTCAAAAAATTTATAATCTATATAATGGATTTTCACACTTGAACTCCAAACATATATTAAAAATTTACGACGTCCTGCACTTCTGACCCCCAACACTCAGCCCAGAAGTGTTTTCACAACCGTAAGTGACATTACAAGGTAATACATGCGAGTTTGGGGAGGGAGATAAGAGCAGAAATCAAGTCATTTTTTTTCTCTCTGCAGACAATTCCACTACTGCCACTATTAAAACTGTAAATAAAAAACATGGAACCTGGAGAAATGTTTGTAGGTACGAGGTGTCCGAGGGTTTGGCAGCCATACACTGTGGTGTATTTTCACCCCTCCAAGGCACCGGGCAGACGGCACCCCGCATTGGCCACCCAAGCAAGGGTTTGCTCCACGTCACGAGGAGGACAAAGCACCTCTTGAAGGTGCCTGTTGCTCTCCCGCAACTACAAAAGAAGTCTCGGTAATTAGCTCAGAATAAACACCTGTCTTTTTGGTAGTTAAAAATAGTTGAGATGAACCCCAACCTTTGTCTGTGTCTGTCTTCCCATCTAGAAAATTAATCACGTTCACTTTGGATGGAGCACCAAGTTAAATCACTGAGCTGTAAAGCACTTGGATAACAGTTTCCTACCAGGGAGTTCAGTACTTGTTTCAAGAACAATCCTTTGGTAAGAAAACAAGGCAAAATTAGAGATTCCAAGTGAAACGCGAGTATTTACAGAGTGGTCAAAATAACTCACATGACTACTGAGAGTGCAGACTCCCAGGCGAAGGGACCATCTTTTTCTTTTGCATTTCTGTGGTATCTTGCCTAGATGGGGGCTGTAGACTCCAAGATGCAGTCACATTACACATAATAATACATTCAATGCTGTCCTTTCTACTACAATTCTTCTTGCTCCAGAATTCCTCTAGCCAGACTAGCTTTGCCCCACAAGAAGATGGGAAAGGCTATTAAAGACAGACATCTCCAAAAAGTATGTATATCCACAGCTCTCTCCTGGGTTAATCTTAAACCTAAACCCTGTCTCCAACTTCAGGAATGAATAGCCAAAATCAGAAAATAAATAAATAAATCAAGAAAACTTTTCTAATGGGAAAGGAAGTTCAGACTTGACAATCGACAGAAGTCGGGGAATCCCAGTCTTTGCAAAATTGTAAGTTGAGATGAAATGAGCATTGGACAAGAATGTCCGGCAGTGGATGCTGCCCTAGACAAGGGCTAGACTAGCCGGTTCCTGAACTCCCTCCAATCCTATTTCCTCTGACACCTGTGATTCCTCTGGGGAAAAGCGTAGGGGAAGCACTTTCTGCCTCACCCACCCAAATAGCTTCATCAGACACAAGGCTCTTAATAATACAAAAGGAATTCAGACAGACACAGAAAACACAACCTGGACAGAGATGCACAACAGTGTCATTTGGGCTTAAATGAATCTTAAAAATTTAAAAAAAAAAAAAGAGAGAGAGAGAGAAAACAACTGAAGCCTAGCTTCTATCCAAAAACTGCTTCTAAATCTAAACTGTCCTTGCAGATGACTGGATCACATCCAAGCAGCCTCCAACACTCACAGTCCAACAGTGTTTGTCCTTTCATTAAAGGTCACTGTTTTCCAGGCTACTGAGTTTCTTTGCACATTTCTAGATCACACTTAAGCTCTGTTGCATTATACACGTTTTCCCTTCACAGGGGTTAAATGAGGCAACTCAGTTTTATCTTAGAATAATGCAGTGGTTAGGGAAAACCACATCTATCAGTCAGCATGGTTAAGCAGGAAGAAATCTGGAGCTGGCTGTTAGTGAATTATTTAAGAGAAGAATAAGGGCAGACAAGGAATGAGCAGGGAAATGGAAACACTTGGGCTTCCCGAGACTGCAGGCTTCTTAACCCCATAGCTTTCCCATTATTTTCTACATTTCTGTGATATACACAGAATTTAAAATATAATTAAAAGGTAACATCACATGCCTTACATTAGCCAAATTGATCCCTAATGCATGGTGCAACATTTTAGAGAAAAGCACTCATAGCAGCAGTTCCTCATAAACTATGAAGAGCTGAATGGGCCATTTTTTTCCCTTTTCTCAATGTAAAATCATCAGAGAGCAATCTGACATCAGATTCACTGGATTTAAATGGGGACCCCTCAGAGGTGGGATGTGTGTCCATTCACAAATTTCCATATGAGAGAGAAGTATGGGAGCGAGGAATCACATCTCCAAGCCTTTTCTGGAAGGAAACACAACAGCCACCCTGTGAAAGTAATGTTATACAGCAGCACTCTTAAATATTTATCTCTGATGATCTTGGAGCTCAACCAGCTGAAGCTACCAAGCAATATTAGGTAGTGTTTATATACAACAGCACATAAGGCTTTGTAATTATGTTAAATTTAAAGCCGCCTAGCACCAACATACTTGGTCTTGCAAGATCTGCTCAACGTCTTTAAGTGAAAACCATGACTTCTATTCGTACACATGTCATCATTACTCACAATCCCCTGTTCGCTACCATGGGAAAACAGTTTAGGAATAAATCTTAGTCAAAATCAGTCACTATATCCTTCTTCTTAGCACAGTTCCATAGATAGTCACAAAACTGTAACGAACTTGCTTTTAAAGGTAACAGGCACCACTATAAAGCTTTTTCATTTCCCACAAGAGTTCTTAAAATATACACAGAATACAGGAAATCAACATCAATGCTTAAAATCCAAGTGCAATGACATTTACAGACAAGTGGCTCTGAAGCAACCTTCTGAACACCCTCCTTTACAGCAAACTGTTTTGCAGCACATCTAACCTGAAGATTAATGCTCTCCATCACAGTCTATCAACAGCATCTGCTGAACTGAATACAGCCTTAGAAGCTCAGCACTGGACTTGAGGGTCAAGTTCATCTTTGATATAATCCCATGAAGCTCCCAGAGTTTCATGTGTGACAAACTTGGCCTTTTATGTTTTTCTAAAGGGGTCACCAGGTATGTGACAGCAAAATAACATCACCTGCATACATGATGTTATAATAGGTGCAAAAACATCTGAGGAAAGGATCTCACCATCTGAGATAAGAAAGCAAATTCCTTGTGACACCTGACAGAACGTTGTTCAAAGCTCTTTTCCAGCTCTTGAAACATGGTTTAGAATACCATTAGCTGATGCCCTCTAAGATAAATATGTATACATCTCAAATTTTATCTTTATCTCTCTGTATATCCACACACATGTAAACAAAACTCAAGCATCTGAATTATTGCTACTTACTAGACAAGCCTGAGGCAGGAAGCTGTTCACCCTGGAGATACTCCACATGCCTTCAAGGTACTGCTGAGCTTGGATGGTGACCGAGCTCAGAGCGCCACTGAGACCGCTGGGGGCCACTGTGACTTGAACGCTGGAGTTCGGAAAACTGCCCCCACCTTGAGACCATCCAAGTCCCTTCTTCCTCTCTGCCCCAGAGAAGAGATTCGGTGACTTTCCAGGCTGCCTGCCCACCTGCCCAGCAATGAGCGGCAGGTCTCTCTGGGAAGAGACCGTGACCATCCTGGGTACCATGCTGGTCACGGCCCCGGCGCCGGGCGGGAGGTCGGGCATCTCTGGGTAGTTGGCTTGATTGAGGCTGTGCATCATCTGAATGGCTTCCTGCTTCAGCTGATTCAAGTGAGTGGCACAAGTTTCGCATCTGCTCTCTCCTTCATTCCTGTTTTTCTGTAAATAGTCAGGCACTTGAAGCTTGTCAAAAATTAAAGCTGATAATCGTGGGTCCTAAAGAAGGAGGGAAAGGCAGAAAAAACATACTGAGTTAAAACAATGCAGAAAGACAAAAAGAAAAATACAGAAGTTCTCTGTGATTTGCTCTCCACCCATGGAAGTACTTTAAATCTGTTCTGGTAACTCTAAGCTTTCTTTCCCCTCAAATACCCTGAAAGACTCACAGGTCACAGCAGATTAATAAACCATAAGTGAATTCATTTGTATGAGACCCAGCATGAAAATTATCATCAGAATTAAACAGTGGAGCTGTGGTGTACTTGATAACTACTCATTCTTCTAATTAACTCTCCTTTGGAGACTTCTAACATGCCTGTGTTTCCCATGCTCAGGAACATTGTTGTTGAGATGCTGACCCTACAAATATCATAATGTGCTTCAAAAGCACACCACCACCTTAAACCCAGGAAAATTAGACTTTAGAGTATTTTAAAAAAATTAATGCGTGACCTGGTAAATGTTTTGTTGTCCTCACCCTCAGAAATGATTAATCAAGTGGCATAAAAAGCAGTTTACATGGTGCTGCCCACAGCTGGCTCCTCCACTAGCAAGGACCGTTATTTCTGATCTTTGCAACCCAGATGGTCGCAATATTCCCTTACGCTACAGTTGCTTTGATGAGAAATAGATTTGAGCCTACAGCCATGTGTGAAGGTGCAACAATGTGCACGCTAAGAAGCTCATTTAAAAGCAACACCTATTTTGTTTCCACAGAGCAATTTTTCCTCCCCTCCCCCTTCCTAGTTCATTCTAAGGCTGCCCAGGCATTTTAAAACCCAGCTCTGTGTTTCCACTTCAGAGATAGAGTTACCTATCTCCTGAAACACACAAACACCTTCCCATCCCAAGCCTGCTACTGTAAAGATTAGTCAAGAGATTAAATCCAGCCCTGTTGTAAACCTGCTATCAAGAGTAATGCCCATGCAGTAAAACTGACCCAACTTCACACAGTCTTGTTGAGCTCTCTAAACAATTAAGGTTTTAATGAAATCACAGCGCAGCCAAATGTTTATTTGTATAATTATTTTAAGTGAAAATATTTAATTTGCTTGTTAATAATAAGGGCACACAAAGCTAGTAAGTCAGCCATCCAACATGTGCTAGGGGTATCCCCAGATCAGTGCTCCTTTTAAAAAATGTATTACTTTATGCCAAGCTGCAATTGCTCTCTAGGAAATGAATGTCCTATTAGAAAACTAACTAATTCTGGTTTTAATTACAACACACATCAATAAAACTCTTTTAAGAAGTCTTGGCACTGGCACTTTGACTTTGCTCATTATTCTCTTTCAACTTCCAAATTCTCCCTTTGCTCTGAATTCAGAAAGTTCTAAAACACTGCCTAAGTTCTGCAGCAGCAGCACAAAATTTATCTCATTTTCAGCTTCTGGACTACTCCTGCAATAGCTTTTAATCTACCTCACAAGACACCGTACAGTGTTGGTAGAAACCATTGTGAGTATATCTAGCATCACATCATTCCGCAGCCAAAAGCCATTAACAAAAGTTGCTTTTTCCGCAGACTTTAAAAAAAAGGGAATTCTTAGCATAAGGAAGGCTACTCCTGCTGCTGACTGAACAATAAATTTCATTCACATTAGTGAACCAGTTTACAAAATCAAATGAAAGACACTGTTTCGGTTTTGTCTCTTTTCTCTTTATTGAGGTTTAGATCCAAGTAAAAATGTCTTTGAAGTTGCACCATTTTCTTACCCTTATAAGCAAACCTCCCAGAAGACGATAATACTAAATTAACAGATATTAGTCAGGAAAAGAAAGTAATTAATATTTTAGAAACTTTTTTCTAACGCTTCAGCAGAAGTGCTATTTGTTAGACTTAAAAAAAATATAAAACTCAGTGCTGCGAGCACTATTAAGCCTCAGGCAAAACAAAGGCCATGCAGTCTATCTCCCAAGAAAAACAAACAGCACGGCGCTCTGCAGAAGCCTTTCCAAGGGAGAGCCCTCTGAGCAAATTCTTGCTGAGGCCGACACACAGCATCTATTCAAACAGCCCCAGAAAACAGCACCTTCCAGCGCCGGGTGCCACATCTGCGGCCAGGCACATCCCTGGGCTCGCTCCTTTGATCCAAGTTGGGCACACAAGGAAGCACCTGCAGGTCCTGACTGCGTGAGCCTCATCTGGCAATGTTTAAAATTGCTATCAAATGTCAAAAGTTTCAAATAAGCAATTAAAGCGAATTACTAGGTGAAACAGGCTTCTCATTTAAAAGAAATGACTTCTTTTGATGTAAAGAAAATTAATGACCCCAACTCTAGCTCCATAAACACAGTTTACAGTGTAAGGCAGATCAGAGTCAGGCCTGTCTTGCAGTTGCAAGGAAATCAAGTGGATGCCATATTAAAGGTGGGGAACAAAAAAAAAAAATTTAAAAATGGACTTATTTAGAAAATTACACAGAGCAAACCATATAAGCACATGGTAAGCCAAATTCAAACCTTCTAATTTATTTATAGGGTTTTTTTTTAAAAAAAAAAAAGCAAGCCATCTCATTTCCAGTGCTTGTATTTTGCCAAGCATTTACAAGAAGCCTTTTAACCCACTCATCGAGCCTCTGTGATCCCCAGTTTGCATCTGCGGCCATCCTCCTCCAGCACCTCACTGAGGGCCCAGCTGTACGGTTAGATTACTTTTATTTTTCCACTCTGTGCGACAAAAACACCTGGCTAATGGTTGGGCGTGAAGGGCAGAGGAAACACAAGTTGCTGTTAAAAACATTAACCGTAACTTAAAAAGTTAAGCCAGCCCCATTAAAGAGGTTTCACTACCCGGTGACAATGCCTGGTCCCGGGGAGCCCCTGCTTCAGCAGCTCACGCCCTAACAAGGCCAGGGTGGAAGTTACACTCTCATGTTTTACAGAGGGAAGAAATAAAACTTGAGTGACCAAATGTGTTAGACACACACGTGGGAGGGGAGGAAGCAGTTAAAGTCATCCTTGTTACAGCTCCGCTGGCAGAGAGGCCAGACAGACAAAGACGGTGTGCAAGTCGCTGGGGGGATTGGCACAAAAATTAAAAATACAACATACAAGCCTCTATTCCAAACAGTGCTCCAAAACCAATTTAGTCTGCTGTGCTACAAAGAAGATGACTCCTTTATTCCTGCACAGCATAAATAAACTATGCTTTGTCACACCTACTTTCCAAATGCTGTTACCTTCTGAACAAGCAGGATAAGCAAAATACTGTGATGCTCTAACATTCACAGCTTCCCCTCCCACTACCGAAACCAAAACCCTAATTTCAGTCTCAGCTTGTTAACTTTTGTGTACAGATTTTAGATATTCAAACATCACAGACTGTTAGAAGGGTAAAATAAATGGTCCCACTAGGGACAACTGCACTGGGGAGCCCAGCAGCCCCCAGCGAGGTCAAGGCACGAGATAATTACATGTACTTATATGAGGAAGAATTTTCTGAAACCCCTGAATTTACCACTGTTTTTCAGCAAGCAGTTCTTACAGACACAAGCAAGCTTGCAAACTGCTGCTGCGAGATGAAACACACATGTGCAAATTGCCCACATGAGGGGGAGCACAGGGATGTGGTCTGCAAGTCCTTCCAAGCTCAACCGGACAGGATGGTAAACTTGGGAAACCAAGACTGTGCTCCCACTAGAACACAGGGCAAAGCACCCATTTAGTTCAATACCAGCTGCATTTAGCCTGGAGTTTGCCTTCAGGCTTTATCTCTGAAACTAGGAGTAGGGAAAACGAGCTCACATTTGAAAACACATCAGCAACATATAACAGAAAGAAACAGTCATTTCTGTGATTCTATGATTTTAATTCACGCACCCCTCTCTGATGTATACCTCAACTGCTGCATTGCCTCCCCGTGAAGTCCAGCGAGGAGCAAGCAGGGTTTCAGCTAGGCAGGTAACACCAATGTGCTGCATGTGGGGCACACAACAAAACCCATATCTCCCAACTGTAAAATACTACGGCCTGAGACCATTGCCTTTGAAACTACAGACATACTCAAAGCCACTGGGATGTGGCCAAAGGGCAACAGTTCTGAAAAGCCCCTTACAGCTCAGGCACCAAAATCATAGCCAAGTTTTCAAAAGCATGCAACACCAAATGACCTTGCTGGAGCTGAACTCTTTTGAAAACCTGAAGCAGTCTATCAGTGATACTGCACTTAAAAAATTAGATTCTTTTGAAATTTTAGCTCAATCTGTAATTTCCCAAGTATTTAAAGTTAGCAGTTAGATCGTTTGTTTAGTTAACAAGGAGTAATAGAGAGCTTTTCCATTGCAAAGGAGAAACAAAGCTTTAAATCTTACCTGCAGCTACTGACTTGTAACTTCCAAACTAAGCAAGAGGAGAGGATGCAGAAAAGCATCTGGATTCTCACTTAAGAAGTCCCTGAAGTAATACCCACCCATCTGTAACCTAATCCTTTCAGCGAGGAACTATCCACAGAGTGCGAACAAACGATGACGAACAAATGATGAAAAGTCAAATTGCCAACAACCGTCCTCAGTAATTACCTGCAATTCTGCCTGGCACTACTTTCTGCAACGCAAGTGTATCTGGAGCAGTATTCGGAATTAAATTAAATTCTTGATATAAAGATAATTAAAAAGAAAGAAGAAGAATCACTGAATGTCACACTGAAATATATACTTAAATACAGACCTAGGTAAACAACATTTTTAAAGGATGCTTTGGGAGAAAGGAATGTACTTTCCTAGTGCAAAAGAATCAATGTTAATGATTTTTTGTCTTAATTGTCTTTCCAGATTTCTGCTGTGCTGCTTACAAATTAGTTTTTATCTTACATGACATTGTGAAATATCCACTAATATCTTCTATATTGACAAATACTTTGAAAGCTGATGCTTGCTTTTAACTATATAGCAGTCATTGTCAGAAAAAGAAAAGAAAAAGAGAACACTATACTTAGCAAAACCAGAGACTGCTCAATGTAATCAAGGAAAAAAACAGTGCTAATGGTTAATTTTTATTTTTTTAAAAGAAAAGTTTCCAAGTAGCTCACTGTCTCAAGGGAGTGAAAATATGAGCTGTAAGTCTTCAAGTAACTCATGTTGTGAATTCATTCGTTTACTGACCTAATCTTATCAGAATATAAACAATCAAGGAAAGACAAACACACAAAGCCTTCACAAAAACAGAATTCATGAGAAGTCCCATCTCCCGAGGGTTAAGGGTATCTGGAACTTGCAGTGTAACTTTGCCGTCCTTGAAAACAGCCCTCTGAATAAGCAGGAGAGCAATCCGCATTTCCAAAGTAAGCAAAATGCACATGCATTAAAAAACAAATAGATGCATTTTTAAGGCCAAATTCCAGCCGGCCTCTCTACCTGAACGTCTCACTACCTTTAGGCAGAAGATTAATTTAAGCCAATGGACTGTGGTCCTCCTCCCATGCTACCCGCCAGCAGGATTTCTTCAAATCTCCAATCCCATTATTCTGTTTCCAACCACAACCTCAGGTACTGCACACAGACATATCCTACTGACTCTACCCAGCTGACACTCAACCCAATATCTTTTCATCTTTGGCATCCCAAAGAGTTTGAAAAAAAATATCCGAGCACATTTTCTTACTTATTTTATAAGTATACCACATCTCTTTTAAACAGCGCCCATCTTTCTAACAAAAGTCAAGCAATACGATAAATCTGCTAAAAAACGCATGACCCCACACTAAAAACGACTGCAGCATGTTTAGTTATTCTGCAGCCTCCACTGAACTCTATTTATTTCCATTTCCTGCCCACTTTAATGTACTTCAGTGGCCCGCAGTAAAGTTAAAGCAATAGGTGTCTGTCATAAAGATGAATAGTGCTATTGGAATGCATAATACAGTGGAAAGAGGAAATGAGAGCAATCTGGTTTATTTACATCTCAGACTCCCATCAGCACCTCAACCCACCTCCTAGTGGTTTCAGCCGCCTTTCCTGTTATCTTGCTGTATAGTCCCCTGCAATGATTTGGCTTTTAACCTCGCAGAACCAGAGGGTATAAGCTGATCTCTCAGATTTGTGTTCATGAGCTGGCAGAGTATTGGAGGAAACAACAGCCGTGCAGTGTGTTTAGTGCAAAGAAAACAAAATAAAGGTAGTGGTTGGGATTGAAAATAATTAAAGACACAAACAAAAGACCACGAAGAGATCTGCTATCACGGTTAAATTTAGATCAACACATAGGAACCTGACTACTTCTGAAAAACAGTAATTACTGTATCGCAAAATATTACTTTTAATCTCCTTTCTTTATGATCTAATTAAACAGATACTTTACTTGCCTTTGGAAAATGTTTTTCTTAATTTCATTCAATTTTAACATTTGGTGTATTCTATAAACTACACATCCAAACCAGTATGTAATTTTGTGCTTATTTTTAATAGTGTATGACTTCATTTAAAAATGATGACTTTTAATTTGCATGTTTATTGTTGGTTTTAAGTAATCCTTTAATTTTCCCTCTTGGGTCTGTGGCTTACTGTAACTTCACAATGCAAATTCAGTACTGATTTTGTTCATATGAAAACACCAACTTCCAACGCTCTTTTTTTCTTTCTCTCTTTTTTTTTTTTTTTAAACCTTCATCAAAGCATTATCATTTTGAACAGCAGCAAGCGTTTGGGGAAATAGTTGCATGCTCATCACCACGCAATACTTTGGTGCCTGAAAAGCCTTTGTTTATTACTTTCAGAAATAGCCACTTAGTCAAAGTTGCCTTTCAGAAATTTAGACAAAAACTTTTGACAGAAATCAGAGAGTTCTATTTAAAAGATAAATAGCTTTCCATCCTTAATTATTTTTCCTTGAATCCAGAGAGTAAATTTTGGTTAGCCTATGAGCATGGTAAATCAGATTATAGAAACTCTGCCTATTAGACTGCATAAAGAGTCACAACTCTTTCCTCTTAAAAGCAAACTGAGCGCTTATGGAAAGTGTTAGAATGACTACTCTGGAAACCAATGCTCTCTGACACCTTCATCACATCTAATGCTACCTACTCCACATACAGTTCGAGTTCAGTCAGGCTGCTCAGATAATACCATAGCTCTGAATTTCAGCATAGGAATGAAAATCAGAGAGCAGCACCCACTAGGGAGAAAACATGCTGCCTTGTCAAAATGCCTCAGAAACATCACCTCTTAATACCATTGTATTGGAAACAAAAGGATGTTTTCACTATTACAGTTATTTAGGCAACAGCCCATGTTTTCAGAATGACAAATTGCAATGGTAAGCCATGAGATGGACTCCTTCACTGATGAACTCAGGCCAGAGACCAGCAACCCAGCCCAGACAGCCCAGTGGATTAGGAGAGGAGTAATGCCCCAGATGAGATCTTCAGCATGTTTAAGTGATCGTAACTGCATTTGTCCCAGTAAAACCGTGCCCATTTGTACCAGACAGACCTTTAATGAGGGAGTTCAAGAACGTCTGGACACCAGCCGCAGCGAAGGCGACTCTGGCTTAGAAAAACTGGATAGGAAAAAAAGTGCTTGGAGCACTCAGGACATCTGTATACAAACCCTACAACTGTTTCAGTCCAACCATCTGAATCCAATTAAAAGAACGCTCAGCAGCAGAAGTTAGGGAGTGGACACATTTTCCAAATGAACATCATTAGCATAATGTAGATTTAAAATCAACTATGAAAACCAGTGCTTGGCATTGGATCACACCCTCTTAGTGTCTCTTTCACTTGCTCATTTTATCAATTATTTGTTTGGTAAATGAATACTTGAGGACCGTACCAAAACGATTTAGCTTTCACAACCGAAGGGCTGCCCATCGTGCACTCCTCTTGCAAGCTACAAATTGCTGCATATAGTGCACAGTTAGCACACCAGGCAGTCTGTCTCCACAAACAAAGTGGATTACACTTATTCTTCATCTTAATTAAACTGCCACTGCCTCAGTTTAACTGCTTCACCAAAAGCTGACTTGTTGGCTGAAAAATTTTGGGTTTACATCTTAATTTAAGCAGTACTGTAGTAGGTTAGAGTTTTTCCTTTTTCTCCTTGCTTGGACTTACTCAAGAAAAAAAGAAGGAAAAAAAAAAAAACTTCTAAGCAGAGACAAATAGAAAAGGAATGATGAAGTATATTTCTAATTCCTCAACCACAAGCAGACCACGCACTGCCTGAAGAATCTGCTCTAGTTCCTTGGTTTACTAGGTGGCACATGTGTGAGACACCACCTCCCTCTCCAATCTGTTCATCCCACAGCAGTTCTTTAAAATGGATTCTTGGGTGGCTTTTTTCAATACCACTCTTCAGCAAAGGAACTTCAGCAAGTAAATTCACAAATTTGCCATCTGCTACCTGTTGGAAAGTGGGGTCCTGGCGCCTCCAGTATCTCCGGACTTGGATGGAAGGAAGGTCCATGGTTGTCCCTTGGTTTCAGTTAAGATGCTGGTGCACAAAAGTAATTGACCTCATTCTGCTGGCCCACCTTGCATTAGAAAGAAAGGATAAATATGCAGATTCTAAGGGCTATCTACAGGTGGGGGACATTGCCCAAAGAATCAAATGATCCTCCTATGGAATCTCATTAGGGTGAAGTATGATCTCAGCCATATAAACAGCAAATGGAGACAGACCATTTGAGGAGCGTCTATAGGACAAAAAGCAGTTTAGAAAACAAGAATGTTGTGGGAAGTTCAAAGGAGTGTGGTTTATTTAGTTTAGAAGAGAGAAAACTGAGCAGAGTCCTCCAGTACACAAAAAGTAGTTACAAAGAGACTGAGGACCAATTACTTTCCATATCCGCCTGGGAAAGGAAAATAAGAAATCATGCTACTTTTCAGCAAAGATGCCTTAAGAAAAACCGTCAAAGGTGAGTGAATACTGGCAAGTGCTACAGAATGATGTTGAGAAGTCTCATTCCTTTGTGACAGGTTCGGTAGAGCAGGTGAGAAACATCCATGGGAGGTGATCAAGAGATAGGTAATCCCACTTCAGTGGAGGAAGCTGGACTACTGTTTAAAGATCTGAAGATCCTTTTCCAGTCCTACGTTCTTATGATCCTAGTTTTGGAAAGATGAGTAACACATCTGCAGACAGACTTGTTGCTTGGGTTCAAGTGCCACAGACAGACAAGGAATATAGACTTCAAAATATTATTCTCCTTAGATGACTCTTCAGTAGCCTATGCTACCTTGCTCACAGCACGTTTTCCAACTTGCATCATTCCTGTATTAATTCCATGCCTCTTGTCCTAGTTGTAACCCTCTGTATCACCTTGAATAATTCTTTTGCCAAATACTCACAGCCCGTCACCATGATATCCAAAACATTCTTTATCATTAACTATAATACATATACATTCCACTTTCAAGCTACCCTTACACATAAAAAGCACAGAATTGTTACATTTCATTCCCTACAGGTTCAGGGAATAATTTTAGGAATCCAAATTAGATGCCTAAATTAGATGGTGTAAGTCCAACCACTCCTATCTGTCCATAATATTCTGGAAATAAACAATAATCAAGATTGATTAAAATCTCAGAAATGAGAATTGGGGAAAAAAAAAAAAAAAAGAAAAAACAAACCACCAGAGAGTACTAGTTGCATTACAGTAACTAGACTATCTCCTTGCAAAGGTTCAAAAAAACCTCATTGCAAAGCCCACTAAAAGGAGCTGTGAAGGAATGAAAACTAGCCATTCCATATTACAAATGGAAGACATCTCAGGGTTTCTGATGATACATCAGAAATGTTCGTAACAGGATGGCATGAGAAAGATGAATCCATAGCTATCTGCAGGCTTATCTGTCCAGATTTTTCTGGAGGCTCTGACATCAATACATTTCACAGCATCTTCAAAAAAAATTTTCTCAGTAAACCTGTTGTTCCTCTGACCTCAAGACATTTCTATCAGGTTTTCAGGAGTAACAAATAATCACCAAAAAAAGGGTATGTTTTCCCCCAGGTACCCACACAAATCACAGATGGACAGAGATATCAAAAACCTAAATATAGACACTGAACAAAGAACAATAAGGACTAGTTACTTAAAGAGCTCCTGAAAACTTAAAATAGCCCAGTGTGTTCTATGGCTATAATTTACTTACAGACTTCTCCTATTTCAACAGTTTCTTTAGATGAGAAGTTCAGCACCTAGCACCACAACATCATGGACCATGAATAGTAGCAGCAGCATAGTAAGACACTATGTAGAAACACAGCAAGAAGATTATTATTAGTTGTAAGATACTCGTTACTGGTTTTGTTGATCCTGTTGGTCTTCAACAGCCACTACCTGAACAGTATTAGATAATCCTTATCTACAAAACAACTTATTTCTGATAGTCCTATGTCAGATGAATCAATTGCTTTGCATGAGCATACTCTGGCTTCCCAGGAGACTACCGCTTTTTGCAAGCTGGCTGCTACCCTTTGATTGTACAGTCTTGTAACAAGCCTTTCAATGGCTATACTGTATTGTGAACAATAAAGCATGTATCCAACCTTGAACCCTTAAAATACCTGACTGGGCACCAAAAGGCATTGTACATTTTCTACGTGACCTAAATAACAAGCAATTGCCTTTTTTAACCCCCTCTCCTTCATCAGCCCAGAAAAAAAATCACACTTGTGTGTGCAGGACAACAACAGTCCTGTGATTAACACCCACCTGTAATCCTTATGGCAGCAATGATGAGAAGTCTTGCAGTGGTCCTACGAAACCTGGAAGCTGTGCAACCTCTCCCCATCCAAAGGGCTGGTGTAATTAAAGAGAGGCAACTCCCTTTGCCTAAGGTCTCTCTTCTACAAACATAAATCAATGTGATTATGCCCACAGGCAGACAAAAACCCACTCCACCCATGCTCAGAGCATCTTGAAAGCCATGTTAGTAGGGTTTATAAACTCTGCTACAACACAGGATATAAACACATTAAACACATGGGCAGAGTGAGCTTGTATCTGCCTATAACACACATGCATGTAGACGTGCCCACAGACGGCTGGCTAAAATAGCTCTGTAAACTCTTTCAGGCTCCTCACCACAAAAAAAAAAAAAGTCTTAGCTCCTGAGACACAGAAGCAATCAAATACCTGGCAACAACTTTCAAAACCCTTCAAGACAGATCCTATTCAAACCAGCAACTGAGAGATGAAAGGCTCTAGATCGTCCTACCAGTCACACTTACAGGGCTCTTAAACATTTACTGTACCTAACGTTGCTTCTGTAGAAATTCCACAAACGTAGGCATCATAGGATACATTTATGTTTCCATTCAGTTGAAGGTACTACATAAAAGGATGTTTTTATTTTCATTTGTGTTCTGAGACCTTGGAAAAGAAGCTGCCTCATCACCTGCTGGAAAAGACCAAGTACAGAGGAGGAAAGGGTTCTTTTAAGAAGAGAAATTACAGCCCCAGAGTGAGACCTGGGCTCTAAGGAAATCCATGGAAACATTCATACTGAATGCAAAGTCAGTATTTTCTCCTTTGAGTTCAAGCATCCCCGCTCCTGACTTCAAATCAGCAATAAACTCTTTCACCAACCTGCCTCTCCATTACATAAAATGCCCATGAAACGCACGTTTGTAGTTGTTGGGTGATGAGTTAAGTTACATCTTAGTGTGCAAATTTCCCCCATCATTTTAAAACGAAGCTTTGTGTTAGTAGATAAAGTTGTGTCAAGTTTGCAGTGAATCACTAAAAAAAAAAAAATATACAAGCTACCCAAGTTGCCTTATTATTATTATTACAGATGTAAATACACATTTCAAACCAGAAAACTGTGTGTAACCATGCCTTGCTAACATCCTTATAAAATCTGACAGCTTGTCAAACAGCTCCCATTGTAGGCAGTGCTGAAGCTGTTCCTACAGATCATTAGAGTTAAAGGCCAGTGAAGATAACCATCTTGTCCAGCCTCCTGCACATCACAGCTCTGCTAATTTCAACTAGAAGAGGCAGTGACCCTGATAGGCTTATTTAATGAAAACAGATGATGCTTTAGTATTTTAGGAAACAGTCACTTTTATTTGAGCCCACTTCTCTTCCAAAGCCACAGTACTTCTGAAAGAATCATGTTTTTAAAGTACAAGGTATATGAATAAAAAACATACAATCAAACAGACAGGGACAGCACTTGAGGTGACGTAAATCCAGAGCTGACACACTATTCTTTGCTCCTGGGCCAGTTTATATCAGCTGGGACAGAAATTTTACTCTCTATGGTCAACTTGAGAAATCCACGTGGTTGACTCCAGGACTCTCAGCTCCATTCCAGACACTAACTGTGTGCTGGTAATATTTGATTTACACTTGCAGCTCTAGTCTCAGAGAAACCCATTATGCAGGACATGCTCAAAGACGTGTGTTTTACTTCACAAGACTGATGCTGTGATTCACAGGGAAAACCTGCACAGAAGGTACAGACAGGAATGTTATTGCTCCAGCTCCAATCAGCAAATAGTCACTGAAATAAATTAACATCAGCATCTCATGGAAGTCCCTGCATGAGGAAGCTCGGCAAGATTTATTCAAGACCACAATCTCGGGAGCAACTCATCAGAATCAAAGGCAAGCCAAAAAATAAATAAATGAAAATGGGACCAGCTAGAATAACAAAGCAGCACGGCCAAGGCAGCAGCCACAGGACAGCCAGAGGCATCTCCAGAGCGATCAGAACAACTGTCCGCAGATCTTGCCAATGAGCCAGATGCTGCTGCTGGAAGAAGGCTTGTGTTGATATAAACTCAGAGATGCGAGATGCTTAACACCAAGAGCAATCAATCTTCACGATTCCCATGTGGCTGCCAAGCTTTGCTATTATGCCACAAAGAGATGAAAACAAACTTCATAAAACACATGTAGATTCTACATGACATCAAACTCCCCCCGCCCTCCTCTTACTACTCGGAAACAAACCAGCAATTTGGGTGTAGCTATAAATGACCTGATGCTTTTCCTGAGTTAACAACAGAACCAGGAAAGAATATCGTTGGCTAAACAGCTCACTGTGCACACGTTGCCAGAAAACCAACGAACTTATCATACTGTATAGGAAATTCCCATCTTCCACACCAATTAGTGACCCAACAGTGATTGATTTTATAATCCCAAACTTGACTTACAAAGTGACTTCCTCTGGGGCCAACTTTCCATTACCCAGCATGTGGAAAATTGCATACAGTCAGTGCACTACGAAAACCAAAGAAAAATAAGTGTTATTTAAGCTTCAGTTCTACCATGCCTCCACATTCTTGCTTTCCTAAGGGAGACGCACTTTTGACAGTTACTTCCTTTCCCTGCCCCAACATCCTATCTCCACCATACACCAGCTGGGCACTCAATCAAAACAGAAACAACAACAGGAACTAGCAGCTATTCATTACAATAGGATCAAAACATTTCTAGGCACTAGTGCTCCGCCAAGTCACTGTCCTTGAAGACCCTGCCGCAATCCATTTCTTCCCTCCCATCGCAGACACCATTACCGAAAGTGGCTCCACTTCAACCTGAAGCACCATGTATTAAAAAATCATGGCTTTTTAATCAGAAGCCACTTGGTGGCAGGCAGTCACATCTCAGGACTGCAGGAGGCAATGAAACTGGGCAGCAAAAAGGTGAGAAAATTAACTGGCCAACAACACAGGCCAATGTTTATCCTTTATTTTAATCAAGCTAACATTAGCTCCAGTCTATAAAACCAGAATTGCACCGCACGCTAACTACCAGCGTAATCACAGAAACAGCACTGCAATATGATTACTGGACGCTAATTATATCTTATAAAGAGTTAAAGACAATCAAGTACATGTAATAAAGATTTATATACAGTTTTCCACTGACCTGGAAAACAGCTTCATACACTAATAAGTTAACATTACTGTCAGGAACAAAGCAAACAGTTACATCTACATGACAAAGTACATGGAACACAAGAGCCAGATGTTGGGTCCTTTAATCAAGGAAGCAATTATTTAATTTCTGGGAAAAGACTTTCTCTCTCTTTGTTCCATCAATACATAATACTGCTCATAAAAGACCCAGTCCTGGCTCCACGGCCTGGTGTGGGTACAAATATGCAGTATTGCACAGGGTCATGAAACAAGGGTCTCCTTTTCTTGCCATGCAGTTGCTTCTGGGCAGTAAGCACAGGGCAACTGGAGACATCCTCAGACCGCATCCACATCTCCTCATTCCACGCACAACAGAGCAGACCCCAAAGTGGCTGCCAAGAGAGACTGTGCCTCCCCTCACACCTCTCCAGGAAGGCTGGTCCTCCATGGGTGAGCATAACAGGGAATACTAGGGAGCTGCCCACACTCTCCTCCAGCTGACCTCCAGCTCCCAGACACGAGGAGTCCCTTGGCCACCAAACTAACAGCTCCCCGCTCCAAGCACCACTGAGAACTGGTGGTCTTTGGTGAGTCATTTTGGCCATACCCTTCTCACCCGTTGTCCCTCCTCCCAAATGACAACAGCCATCATCTTGCACAGGTGAACACCCAACAGCCACCATCAGCAGCCACCCAAAGATCATAGAATTGTTTGTGTTGGAAGGGATCTTTAAACATTATCTAGTTTCAGCCCCCCTGCAAAAAGCAAGGACACCTTCAACTAGACCAGGTTACTCAAAGCCCCCTCCAACCTGACCTGGAACACTTCCAGGGATGGGGCATCCACAGCTTCTCTGGGTAACCTCTTCCAGTGTCTCACCACCCTCACAGTAAAGAATTTCTTCTTTATATCCAATCTAAATCTACCTTCTCTTAGTTTAAAACCATTACCCCTCGTCCTATCACTACAGGCCTTGGTAAAAAGTCTCTGTCCATCTTTCTTATAATCCCCCTTTAAGTATTGAAAGGCCACAATAGGGTCTCCCCAGAGCCTTCTCTTCTCCAGGCCAAACAACCCCAACTCTCTCAGCCTTTCTTCATTGGAGAGGTGCTCCAGCCCTCTGACCATTTTTCATAGCCCATGCTTGGCCATACCCCAGAGTGCTTATGGAGGCAATAAGGGTAAGTATTTACACGCCGGTCACATCCATAGGCACAACTGGGTCCAGCCCCCCCCCGTGTGAAACTTGCAACTCTAAAGCATTTAATGATTTTACCAAAAATCACAAATTACACAGTACTCTACACAACAAACAATTCAGCAGTTTTGCTAACTACACTATGGACATCGTAACTGAAAAAGCATATCCCTCTGCAAGGTTACTCTGAGGTTGTCGCTAGATAAAATAGCCAGACTCAGCCTGAAAATACCATATGTAAGGTACACTCCTGAACAAGACACAACAGATAGAAGCACTTAATAAACAGATCCATTAACTAGGAAACATCCCTGCAGCAATTAAAACTCTGCAAAGTACTACAATGTACACCTGGTTATTGCTCTGACATCTGCTTAGGTTTTCTGTGTGTTTGTAAGTTGGACCAAAGAGAAAGATAATTGAGTTTATGGACATATCATGACAAAAATGACAACAAGGTACTGTTAACCATTCATGAAAAATGGCATAAAAACTCAAATAAAGCATGTGTACTGTTTGAAATGCTTAGAAGTTACCACATTTTATAATGAACCATATACAACCAAATGGTGTTTCTCCTATTGCTGAAGAATAATTATATTCTGAACAAAGGATCCCATCATAAAACGAGAGGAAATTCACAGTCTGAACAGTCGCAGTTGTGCTGAGCACATTCTTAGGCATATGGCAATTTTATAATGGTCATTGGGGATGTAGAGCTAAATTCTGTTGCAGGCTCTGAATTTAAGACATTTCACATAAAATTGCATATCTCGGGAAAAAAATAAATTGTTAAATGTGCAACCTCATAACGTTATGGCCAATATTCAGCATATGTAAATCTGACTACCTCAAAATATGGATGCTATTTTCAGCACAAGGACCCAATTACATTCTAAAGTGTCCAAATAAGGAAAAAAAAAATTGTCTGAAGGCATCATTAAAAGAAAACAAATATAATGAGATCTGTCTTAACTTTATACAGTCTGAGTTACCTCGACATTATGCAGCTACAATATGTGATCCAACATTCCCAAGTAAATGCCCTGATTACTATTGTAAGTCTGTCATTTAAATAGTTCCTTCCTGTTTAAAATGGAGAAAGCCAAACGTGTTTTCCCACCACTAAGCATTGTGTAAGACTCCTTTCTCTTCCAGCAAGCTGGCTGAAGATGGAGGAGCTTCCAAACTGATATCATTTTTAATTACACGTTTTTCTCTCATTACTAATTTCCTAAACATGTCTCTAATCTTGCAGTGAAATCTCTGAGCACAGTAGGTGTGTCCACATACATCATGCTCTAGAAAATTAATATGAGATAATGATCAGGACTGCCATCACAACATAACCTGAAACAAGCAAGATACACTAAAGGTGATACATACGCATTAGACTCTGATCGCAAGTGTTTCTGGAAAGCAGCTGTTAATGGATAGTTTCCCTCCCTCCTACATCTTGGAGCTAACAACACAGTTATTGGGGTCTGGGAGAGGGAGATGCATCAAACAACCGCCCCTTTGCGCTTTCCACCATGCAGTTACAAGCTTGTGATGCCCAATGCATATTTACCCCTTTACTCCCTTGCCCTAAATACTCCACCAAGAAGCACTGTTTGCATAAAGAAGCCATGACCATCTGCTCCTCTACAGAAGATAAGCACAGGTATCCCAGCTCCCTCCTGCCACCAGGGGTCCAACAGCTCCCTCCACCTACAACAAGGTCTCCTGGTGGGGCTGTCCTCTCCAAAAGCACAGAAGGAGAGCAGAAAACGTTGGAGGTTGCCACACCCGCCAAAGAGGTAGGAAGGCACATGCCCACGCACATCCCATGCACCGAAAGGGGTCACACACCCAGCAGCTGTCTGCATCAGATGCTCTTTTGGCGGGCAGGAATCAGGACTATGTATAGACCCGTCAGCTTAGGTCAACCAAGTGCCAGCCAGTTATGCACATGGGATCCTTCTCATTCCTCAGGTATCACTACCTGAAAGGCATTGCACAGCTAAACATGCTGCAGTGTTCTTTTGCCATTAAACCAACAGGGCAAGATGGTAACTTTTAGGGGAAAAAGAAAAAAAAAAAACCAAAAGGGCAACTGTCACTGGGCTTTCTCCCAAGCTACACACATCACACACCAAATTCTTAAGGGAATGATGCTTTCAGCACACCAGCTGCCTTCTCATCATCTGACACTTCCCAAATAAGAGAGGAAAATCCAAGGAACTGTTCAGAGTGGCTGACATTTAAGCAATCAAATAAAGCAAAACAAGATAAATCAGAAGCACTTAAATAAGTTTATATCTTCTACATGGTTTTAAAATATGTCACAAATATGACTCTGCCTACTTACTCAAAGAAAAGGGATCACTGCTGTGTAGCAGTCAAAAACATGAAGGTAAAGAGAGATTCGAAATAGTTGAAGTATACGCACCAGATTAATGGACATAAAAAACAATGGATATATAAGGAACACCAGCAGGAGGGCTCTGGTATATATGCATGCAACTCACTAGTCTGTAATTGCATGCTGAGTAAAATGCATATGCTAAATGGGGTAAGTATATCTAAAAATGTTATGCTAGCTGACTTGCCCTAGGTCCCTAGGGAAGTCTGTGGCACAGACAGTGCAAGGAGGCTGGAGTTGAGATGTTTCACTGGACTCACACATGCTCCTGTGGAAGCTGGCTAATGGAAAAATTACAGAATTTCACATTTTCTTCTCAAAAAAAAAAAAAAAAAGTCAACAGTTTCCCAAAACTGCTACCAGAATTTCATCCTGGTTTTCTACCTGCTGTCCATCTACTGACCAAGATCGAAAGCTTTAAATCCAGCCTTGACTTCCTCAAGAACTTCATGAAGAAATTAGACCTCCTACAAGAACACTGGTCCTTCTTGAAAACAAATACTTCTCTTCTACTGGACTTCACTCATTCAGCAAAGGGAAGGAAAAGCTGGGGGATGTCCCCATATTCTCTTTCCCACAGCGTCTTGAAAGGACCATGAAGAGGAGAGGTACAAACCCAAGGCTTCACCAGAACTTTGCTGTGCACCACCCACACCCTTGACTGGAACCAGTGCCCACATCGGACTCGTGATAATGCTGAGCTGCTGCGCAACACAACCCTCCACCTCAGGTGGGAATTAACTGACCGTTGAAGTCAAGGCAAGCCTTTCAAGTGACTTTTCTGGGTTATGACTGGGCTCCTACTTCTTTTTAATTCTCGTTAGCATTTGCTGACAACTCCTTTACAACCAGAGGGACAGGTTCTTTATGAGAAGCCGTTTCGGCTGCCCCAGCTAATGCCTTAATCCACAGACTGAAGCAGGTCAGATTATCTACACGTATCAAAAACAACATTATGCTTCATAAGCTATTTTTCTGCTTCAGTAAGGAGTAAGCACGTTTTTATTTCTTACTATGTTTACCCATTACCTCACCAAGCAGCATTATTGTTAGTCTTTCTGAGGCTCTCCTAGAATAGGAGCGTATAAAACAGGATTTCCTCTAGCTCTGCATACCTACTTACTCCAGAGTCATTAATGACATAGGACTGGATTGAACAAAGACTTAACATCAAATGAGCATTCAAAACAGCTGGGAACAAAAATATATCTGCGTGGAACACTGCATCTCTGCTTTGTCTTTAAAAAAAATGCCAGTGAGGCACTAATTGGCTTTAAAGCCCACTTTTACAGGAATGTTTTCATGAGAAAAATGGAAGAGCTAAACACTTGTATGCGGGACACGTATCCCAGTAGGCTCCAAATTTAAGTTTATAGCAGCTTTTACACAGCAATCTGCAAATCAAATTGTCCTTTTTACTGGAAATTAGAAGTGACTTCTCTGCTGTCAAAAGGAACTCTGCAGAAAAGATCCAAGTCCTGCATAAGAATCCTCCAAAAACCCAAACCAACTACATATGGTCTTCCATGTGATTACAAGCAATAGCTGAAATATCCAAGGGTAGGTAACCCTGCTCAACTCTGAGATTTTAAAATACCTCTAAACAATATGTTAAAGAAAACTTATAGAAGTATATATGTAAGAAAAATACAAGTGACACTGCCCCAGGATTCATAGAAGTTGATTCCTCAGGTTGTTATACCATTTGGGTGTTGGATGTGGACATTTATCAGAAGGACTCATTCCCCTGACAGAATGTGCTTCCCAGCAGAGCCAATGCCGCACGGCGACATGCACCCCATACCCATCGCACTGCACCACAGGACACGCTGCTGATAGCCCAGCATTAAAAAGCAGCACACCCTGCTCCCTTCTCCCTTCCCTCCCCACCATTCCACAGACAGACATGCTAACTCAGGGTATGCTTTCATTTGAAGGTACCCTGCAAGCACATCTCCCCTGAAAATAAACAGGAATTTGGAACAAAATTATAGACAAACAATGAAAAAACAAGCCATAGGCTACAGACTGTCCATATAGTTACCCTATACAGGGCCAAAGTCCATAGGACATAGAAGAAATAACCCAAAAGCTACAAGGATACTGCTTGGGTTCAGTGCTTAGCATCCAAAATTACGTTGGCAATCTCTTAAAGACCTCCATACTGGTTGTGTACACAAAAGCAGAGGCAGCCAGCAGGCTGGGAGAAGCACACAAGCAATGTAAGGATGCTTGAGGAGAAACACTACTGCTCTGTTTAATGCTATCAGCTCCTGCCTGCCTGAGGACATTTCCTACCTCTACCTACAAACACAGCGATTCCCCAACCATTAAGTAAACAGTCTTTGAAGATAACAAAGATATTCTAATCTCTCACTGATGTCACTCCTGTATTGTACTCAGCTACAAGACTCCTGGGTTAACTAACTCCTCTGCAAGATCAGGATTACCTTAACTCTCTGCTCTTGCACAGACTTAAGGAATCCTGTCGAGGTACAGAAAGCAGCAGATTTTTCACACAGTGGATCTACATTTTTTCTTTTTGAACAATCATAGACATTTTTCAGCTCACTCCTTGAGACGCAAGTGAACTGCTTCTGTACCATTATGCTTAGTGAGATGACCTTCTGCACCAGACTTTTCACCGCTTCCAAAGAAAGCAGAATTACAGCCTTTAGTAAGGAGGGGATGCCCTGGACTACTTTCCAACACTAGCAAACAGGGCTGTTGCTCCAGTGGCGAGAAGATGGACTAGCAAGAGGAGTTAAAATGGAAACTACAAAAAGAAAACACAGAAAAGCAGAGATCTTCCAATGCATCACCTCAGAGAACGATGCCTTTGTGTTCTCACTCATGTTCACTTCCCAGGGTCAAGTGTTTATTCTGCATTGCAGTTCTTTAGCTATCTACTCCACGCTTTTCATTGCGCCCAATCCTACAAGAGTCAAGCCCTCCCACAGCAATAAAAAGTGCAGGGAAGAACTCAGCATGGGTCAGAAAAGCCAGCCCTGTGTATAACATATCTTTCATGTCATCAAAAGACTTGGCAATAAGAAGCTGAAACCCAACTAAATTCTTACAGCACAAGTCAGAGCTATTTTGCTCTTGAGCTGCGTGTGCTTAGGAGTAGTCATGACCAGAATAATAAAAGGGTATACAGCGCAAATCTGAGAAGAGGGGCTCAAGCTGTGGCTGACTGTTCATGCTCAGTGTCAGTCCCAAGGCAAATTTCTTTTGGAAAGTCTGAATATTATCAGCCTGGGTTGTTTGCCTCTTGGATAAGCTATGTCTTAGTTATACCAAACAGATCCTGGCACTATTTACACACACGCACACATACACAGGTAATTATGTTCCCACTGAACATAAAAATGAAGAGGATGTGCTGGAAAAAAGCAGACAGAGGTAATGATACCTACACAGAGAGACAGATTTGGAATACATTGACCCAGTTCTGCAGTCTGGCTTCCTCTTCATTTCACCGGTGTAAATCAGCTGAAACTACACAGTGTCAACAGGCTTCATTTTTCCACCTGTTAACACAGGTTTTCAATTCCACTGTCAATAAAAGAACCACGATGCAAACTGTTATGAAATGAAAATCCAGTGCCATATGTAACTGCAGACAGAAGTAAAGAGATGTACAGCCAGATTCAGGACAACATATTGCTGAAAATACTCTTCCCTAAACCCAGTCATGGCTCGCCCAAGGGTTATTACCAAAGACATGACTACTTTCCACTGCCAGACGCCCCACTGGGAGCCAGTAAGGCCATAAGCTGAGGCCAGGGTGTTGCTACTCACGATCAAACTGGCAAACGCTGAGCACAAAGTCCACCCTTCCATGCAAACATCAGAGAAACCCATTCACAACCTGTGTTTCACAGGTACAACATGGCAGGCTGAGAAATTCTCTAAATCACACAAATATTTTTCTAATCATTTAGCTCTTTGTGGAGGTCTCAAATTTGAAACTCAAATAAAAAGTAACTTTACCAGAGGTCAGTCAAGCAGCAGTAAGACTGCACAAGGTGGCAGGTTTAAGCATCTCATATTTATAAGAGTATAAGCATGAAATTCAGAAAGGGCCCCCAGGGATCCTAATGCAAGACATGAAGGTGTAATTAAAAACCATAAATCCATCAAATGAAAAATATGTAAACTTAATACATTAACTCATGTATTTTTCTTCCTCAACCACATTTGTCTTACTCTACACTCCTTTGGAGCCTACAAATAAAAAATTAACAATATCAGAAGAAATATTTCTTAATATGTGAAATGTGAATATCAATAATAAATGCTTTTTACTTTATTCCTACAGGTAATTGCTGAAAGAAGCTCTCTCAGCAGACGGCTGAGATTCTGCATATTATAAATTACTTCAACTGTATCTCCTCTTTACAAAACCCACAAAAGGACAATATCTTAAAGTGTTTCCATGCCACTCAATCATCCACACAAAATTACCCTTGTGCGAGCTTGTTGGAGGAATGTCAAATGTACTTGCCTTTCTTTGCAACAAAATCTTCAGAGAAAGACAGCAAAATAGCTCACTTGTGCATTCACAGTTATACAAGCTACACTAACACCTGAACATTTTAACTGGAGATTCTGGGTTTAACTTTATATTTAATTACAAGCTACAGGCAAAATAGTTACAGGCCAAATTCTGGCCTGTGTTTCACCCACAGCATAGTTTTCAAGATAGCTTGCAAAAGCTCTGCAGCACCTGTAGTTCATATTAAGGCTAAGGCACTTCTTCTAAAAGTGGTATTTGGGACAAACCAGTCCTTCCATCTTCTGCCCACCTACCAGAAAAGGAGCACCAGCATTGCCCAGAAATGACAGTGGCAAAGACACTTGTGCCTCGCCTTCATCCTTCAAGTTTTGTAGAGCAAATTTGTTTCTCATCACTAATGACTGTTTCCTTGGGACCAGACGGCCCAGGGCCAGGCAGTGGTGTGGTAACACCTCTCTTCCTGACAACGCACCCAGCGTTAGGGCATGCACGTGGGGATTATGTGACATTTTCATCAAAGATTGAACTCCATTTCCTCTCTGTTACTGGAACACTTGTTCTCACAAGTGAAGCAGCCAGGTCCCTATACAAACACACACATGTACACACGTTCAACACAAAACAGATGCGCTATCATAACACGGTTAACGTTTCTCAAATAATACCCAAGGCAGCCAAACATCCCTTTTTCAAATGCTCAGCAATCACTTTTACTAAATCCAGGCCAAAACACTAACACAACTCTGCTGGTCTTTCAACACAACACACAGTCCAACACTGGCAGAGGTTGGCATGCTCTTTACGCTTGTCCTAAGCACCCTCGCCACATGGAAAGCAAAATCCTCCTTGCCCTGGCTGCCAGGGATTAGCTCACTCAATTATCTCCCTACCCTTCCTTTGCTCATTTGGACGTCAGGTGCTCTGGCATCATTAGTCAAGCTTCACTTGCTGAACAGAGGCCAGATGTGTCCAACTTTTGCTATTTATTGCAGCTGAAAATCATTTACTTGCATGAAACAGGCCATGTGGGATGCTCCCAGTCTGGGCTGGTGACTGGTCACCCAGGCCTGGAAGCGGCCTTGGCTTCTGGAGCCATCTCCACACCAATGTCTACCAAGCACTCCACAGACGCAGCACAGAGCACATTTATAAGGTTTGGCTCTTGGCCACTGAACCTTCCTGGGAACTGTGCTATTGGTCACTACAGCCTGGCTGCAGTTGGGCAGTAGATACAAGCAGTTGGTTTTACACTCCACATTAAACAATTTGGTGTTAAAGACAGGGTCTGTCACAACACTGGCATGTTTTGCCCAGAGGCACTCAAAGAGGACCCAACAGCTACCAAGTAAAGAGCTGAATGCTTTCGCTATTCCACACCAAGCAGTACAGAGAGCCTCTACAGATGACCCAAAAGTAGTAGAGCAATTGAAACAAGGATAGACAGATTTCTTGATGGTACAAGCCACTCGGATGTCTTCATATTTCTGACAGCTGTTAAGACTGCCACATCCCAGAGAGACCCTGGAGACAGCTCGCAGTCTGGGGATGGCAGCTCCTGCTGCCCTGTTTTGGGATGGGAATCAGACGTGTGCCACTGGTCCAGCACAGTGCCATTGATCTCAACCAGCCCAGCAGGCTCACCTCCTCCAAAACACTCAGCTGTACCGCTCTGCTGAGGGCTGTGTGATGTACGCGGGGCACAGCCACCACCTCTGACCTGCTCAGGAGCCACAAAAGATGCAAAAGCAGCAGGCAACCCCTGCAAAAAAATTTTGCTTGACAAAGCTACATGCAAAGCTGTAGGAGACTGCTCTACTCTGAGGTCCAGGAGAATACCAACAACGCCAAAAAGGAGTAAATACATGCTACAACACACAATACAGTGAGAATAACACAAGGCAATAAAAAAAAAAAAAAGAGCACAATACAAACTGAGTACATCCAACTTCCCAAATGACTCAAAACACAAAGCCAAACGCTGCCCATTTACAGTATAATCAGCACTGATCAATATATACACACTGACAGCCACACAAACCATGCTGTAACAAATTGTATGTTGTGGTAAAACAAGAAACACATTTAAACATCATCTTTTGAATGCTGTGAGAACTAGGACTAATGCTTCGCTTTCACAGTTAATGCTGAAAGCCCATCAATGCCCAGCCTGGCCAGAAGTATCACATTTCGGTTTTGTACAGAAGGCTTCCCATCCCACTCACCAAGCAGTGTAACATCCCTCAGCAACGTTAGGGGAAGATTTGCTATGAGCTAAATGAAAATTGATCATTTTCCCACAGCCATCCGGCATTCCAATCAATTCTGCACAGGTATTGACGTATGGTAATGCCAACCCAGCCCCAGACGAAACTTGGAGCAGCCTGCCAAACTCCAGGTATGCTGATCAAAGACTGATTTTAAGGCCTGATGCAGGAAGAAGGATAATTGTGTGCACCTAAGCCTTTTTTTGTGAGCAAGTGCCGAGATTTCGCTGATTCACTGTACATTAGGGTGATGCATACAACAGTCAGACTCTTCGTGATAAAACAAACATGCAACAATGGTATGATGCTGCTTAAAACAGGCGGATATATTTATACCAGTTAAACATTCTTTCTCCAACATGAAAATGAACATCTGCCAGCTACACCATAAAAGCTCATGCAGCTTCAAAGGAAAGAAGTCAGTCCAAAGAACTATACGCCAAAAGTTTACATTCACTTTAACTTATCCTAGAGAAGAATACATTACTCCTGCAAAGTGACATATCCCCACCACCGCCCTTGCTTGGAATAATCATTTGAAGCTTTGCTCTTGGGTTCCTCTACAAAATTTTCATTTTTTCCATATAAAAATAAAACATTTTTAATGAAAAACTAATAAGTAACACACTTTGGCATAAACTTCAACAGCAGTGTGAGGGACAGAAGCCACTGAAGAGTTCCCTATTTACAAGGCCACACCACATTTCCACAAGGCAGTTTTCTAGTTTCGTCACAGGGAGGCACAGAGCAGTAGGCAGATAAATCCCTTTTAGATAGCATCGGCACAGCTCTAATCCATGCTCCCTGAGTTGATTTGATACCTGCTACTTAATCAAGCTCCACTCGCCTGGACATATGCTGCAGCACCTTCAGTCCCTTTTCACAGCCTCACCGCTCCCCTCCTGGTGAACTGGCAGATTTTCAGGGCTATCTGTTACTATCTTCATTGTTTATCTGAAGTCCCTGGCTTGCTTTGCTGTTTCTGCTGTTGCAAAGACCCCAGCCCCAGAACCCCCTCCCCAATACCCGACCTGAAGGTTCAGCTGCCAGTCACAGAGTCTGTGTCTGTTTTCTGTGTCCCTGTGTTATTATATATCCTTCCTTATTATATTTATGTTATTATATTACAGGAGCAGTCAGCTCTACTAAGAACAGCAGTCGATGATGCTTGATGCCATACAAGCAAGAGAGAGTCCCCACCACAAAAACGAGTTTCTTCTGGAAACAGACCAAAGATGGAAGCATTTTCTCTCTGCTGGTTAAAGGAGAAATGAAGCACGTAGATATTAAGCAGCTTGCCCAAATTCACAGAGTCAGTGACAGATCTAGGGATTAAATTCAGGTTTTGCATCCCTGCAATGGGACACAATTCCTCCTGTTAACAAAGGCAGCAGGAAGCATGATTCTCCTCTCATGAAAGTAAGGCCCGAGTTTTGTCCCATAAGCCACTCATCTGAAAGACTATGCAAAATTAGTAGACACTTGTAAAAGAAATCAGCCTGTTCCTGATCACGAGCACAGCCAGCGACAGAGACAAGACTCCTGCCTTCCTGAAGATGCCTTCCATTTGGGGATATACTGGACACAATAGTTATTCCAGTGCTGCAGGTCTGAAGTCAGAGGACAGGGAGACAAATCCAGACAAATTAAATTCCATAATTTCCAGTAAATAAAAAAAAAAATGAGGATACAATACTCCCAAATGGACAGCTGCCTGCCATACCCAGTGTGAGCAATATCTGAATAGATCTAGTTCCTGAAGATAATCCAATTTTGAGAAAGACAACAGCATCATCATGGAAAAATCTTCCATAAGACACGCATACATTTCCAGATAGATTCTCCTCCTCTAGCCAGGATGAAGCAAAATCTCCGCTCACTTTTCACAATAAAATGTTCATCAGCCAGCTGAAAACCCAGGGAATAACTGGCTCTTCTCTACATCAGCATCCTCACTGTGGAAGAAGGATTCACACCCACAGAGCGCAGTTATCACCGGGTACCTGAGCAGCAGGAGACCCATGCAGCAACTGTGTACATGGTGGGCGATTCTGGTCTCGGGAAAGAAAAATCTCTTGGTGGTTTCAGCCATCCTCGCTCCAATACCCTGTGGTGCCAGGTCCAGAGCAGCAGGCACTATCAGCTGCTGTGGGCCAGGGAAGAGGAGGATGACTACTGCCTCCTACAACCTCGCTGTTAACAAGTTAGAGGTTAGGATCACTGTAGGTGGAAACTCTTGGCAAAAACAATAAAGCAGCTACTACATATTTCAACAGGTTCAAAGTAACCTCAGATGTTAGGAGCAGATGCTCTTTTCCACCTCCTGGGATTTTGAAATGGTTTATGCGTTTCCTCCCTTTTCCCTAATAGGGCAGGGTGCTGAAGGAATTAGCTACAGAAAGAGCCGGAGCAATACTAATTACCGTCAGCTACCCGGGAGACCGCAGTACCTTGAGCTAATCACACAGTCCCCACTCCCCCACTTCAGATCCCCCAGCAAGAAGGTCTCTTGCCTTCAGCATCTGAACTGCAAGATAATCCCGCTCACCTGTATTTTAAGAGGGCATGCTTGAAAATTCTAAATGTCTAAAGCAAACTCATTACAATTAGTTTCCGCAACCTATCGTATAGCATGGAGACCACTGCACTGACTGAAACAAGGGAACTGCTCGTGTCAACACGTTTGACATGGTGTTGTCACTAACCCCGTTATTAGACTGCACACATACCTGAAATGCACATCTGAGCTCATAGCCTGAAGCACTCCACAGCCAAGTCTCTGTAAGAGTCTCTCTCGCAAAATTAAATATTAAATGTGCATCTCAAAAAAATGCCCTGTAGTTTCATATTTATTAAGACATTACTTTTCCACTTACGCATTTTTGAAATGTTAAATATAGAACATTTTAAAGTGCATTTAGTGCTTGTAAAGAGCCCTGAAAACTCGATTCCTCTAGAGAGGAATCTGTAAAAGACACAGTTCTCCCACTCAATTCCCCTTATCCATATCAACCCAGTTGTAGAAAGGCCTCCCACAAAAAGAAAAAACAGTCCCTCAGTAACAGAGGACCCCAAAGTTAGGCAAGATAGCACAGGGTTTCTAAACCATCACCAGGACTCTCAAATTCCAGGTGACCATGCCACTCAGTAGAAAGGGCTGACACATTAATAGAAAATAATGGGCACGGGAAGAAAAACTCTACAAAGAGTCAGGGGTTGCTTCTAAAAGCTTAGACCTATTCCATGTGTACATCAAATGTTGAGAGAAGTCCCCACATGCTCTGAACCCTTGCTCTTTCAGGGAAACATGGGCCTGCAGGCAAGCACTAAGGACACAGAGCCCTCTCCCCAGGCTCCTTTGTGTGCAGCGCAGGCTCCTGAAGCACCCAACAGTGCACACAACAGTGAGGACACAGGCATTGACAGCCAGGGATCACGCGAGCGATCCTTGCTACTAGCCCTGCTGATACCATGCCATCAGAGTAGTCAAGGTGGGAACAACCTGGCCCTCACGCATCAAGACCATAGTCCTCAATCCTATGCCTGTCCTCTTAGCCTGATTTTCCAAAGCAATGAGAACTGCTGCACTGCCCTTCTTTCCATCCTCCTTTCTGCCCACCCTCCTTAACAGCTTTTGAACCTGTCAAATGATCTGAAATTGAGGTAGAAGGCTCAGAGCAAGTTCCTGCAACTTCCACAAACTGGCCGTGAGAGAAGTTGGGCAGGACCCACCTGTTATTAACTGTTTGGCAGAAGCCAGATGTCCAAGTACTGGCTTACTGTCAGCAAAACAGTATGTGTGCAACTGCAGAGAAGGTGCTGCCTCTTATCGAGTCATCGAGGACAATGAGGGAACAGCTGGGATTAATGCAGAGGGATGGGGAGAGCAAAGGAGGTGAGCAAAGCATCCATCCTACCAAACCATCCTTCCTTAGTTCTGCTTTTCGTAGAAATGTGTGGGGGTTATTTAGCATACAGGAGAAACCCACAGGAAAGAGCATGCCCTTCCCAAAACTTTGTTCTTTATCGCCCCTTCAGGTGATGCAATCAGCAGCACATACAGGTGTACCCAGAGACCATCGCTTTGATCAGAAGCGGGTGTGGTGGGAGTTCAATCCAGCAGCACTGCGTGGCACCTGCGCAGCTGAGACACGTCCGTGCAAACAGTGTGTCTAAAGCCGCTGCTATCCTCCCCTTTTTTCCGGGGAAGCCAGGCTTCCTCCAACTCTAACTGGTGTGACACAGAGCTCTGCCAAGGACACGGCGGGCTAGGACTTGCTTTGCTCCCTCAAATGATTCATTAGCAACCAAAAGCATGACCTGTCCTGGTCACCAAGGCTCTCTGCAGACCAGGGCTGGCAGCATGCTTCTATGTACCCAACCACAGCTGACCCAGTCAACTGGGAATAGAGAGAATACTCAGGGTTTTTAGGTATTGGAGAAAAAGCCTTGTCCATCCCACCAGCAATAAAGAACCCACACTCGCTCCTTTGTCCCTCAAACTCTTGGGAAGCCGTTCAGTGGTGTGCCTCATGTAACACGCAGTGCAGATAATGCAACAGGGGGAAAAAAAAACAGGGAAAAAAAGAAGCTCTCAAAAATTAGGACAGCAAGAACTGGGCTGAACTCAAGCTGCCATCCAATATGCGTGTTTCTGCCCCCCTTAATGCTGCCTCTGACCCCTGCCTGCACTGGCAGTAGGTACAATACAAAGTGCTCAGGCTGGGGGGGTCAGGGGGGACGGGGACAGGTGAAATGAGGTGTCTGAATCCCTGGGCTCAGAGAAACTCAATCATCAATGCTAATCACTTCCAAAGTGAACTTCCTCTGATCTTGGCCTCCTGTCAGTACTGATAAAAAATTATTTTATTCCAGTGCAACTGGGTACAATTATTACTCTTCTATAACCAAAATATTTATACCAGTATAATACCCTTCTGTGGATGTAGCTGTATCAATGTGTGCGCTCCTCATACCAAATGAGCTTTCTTCCTCTGCTCATAAGGGATTAGCTAAAACCATTTTACAGTAGCTGTATATCCTTAAGGCTATTGCCTGCGCTAGAGGGAGCGCAGAGTTTACTTCCAGCAACGCAGCTGCAGGAGCGCATCTCTCATGTCGGACAGTCCCTGCCTGTTCCCGTCCTTTCGGAGACACGCACCTCGCTCCGACATACACCTCTTTAGAAATGACAGCACGTTTGGGTTTACGGAACAGGGGCATCACGCAAATTAATTAATTAGCATTTGTGAAGATTTTAGGTGCTAAGTATTATTATTACTAATTTAATCTACATCCCCATTCATTCCTCAGCCTCTCCTGTGAAACTGCCAACAGTGATGCCAATTAGCGGTAATTGTTGTGGTGGTTTTGTGACAAGGCTATTTGCCAACTGGGAGTGAGATGGAGACCACCAACCCATTTCCCATGGATTGCCCCACAGCTGCCAACAGCAACAACTTCCAGGCACAACAACCTGCTCTCAACTCCAGCCAGAACCCTGGAGGTAGGCGATCCCGTATCCCCTTACCAGCTCCCCAGGGACACAGCCTGCAAGGCACATACAAAACTTTTAATTAGGGATAAACCAAGGCACCTTCCCCCCGCTCCCCCCAGTTCAGTACATGGCCCAGCAACTGATGCTGATGCTGCAATACCAAATTGCTAATCTGGAATAATTTCAGATTAAACTTTGCTCGTTTCCATCCTTGCTTGATGAAAATCACATTTTGATTCACACATAGGCCTCACTGTGGTGGCAAACTGTAAAGGCAGCAGCAGTACAAAGAAGGGAATCGACAGCGTAGGGTGCAGTGTATCTCGTACTTGGGAGAACTGTTAAAGAGTTTTAACATAAGCAGAGGTGTATCTTTTTATCAGCTGTCCACAGAGATTTGGAGGACTTTAAAGAGGCGCAAACAACTAACAGTATTCTGTAATCAATGCACATCATCTGAGCACCAAAACTTTAAATTATTTATATATTTTAAATACACCTAATTGAAAAGACAGCAACACATAAACTGTATGAATCATAGCCCTCACAAGCAATTAGATTTGTTATCCCTGCGGACTGCAAACAGTAGGTTGGCTTTTTATTCTAATGTGAATTCAATCCCTTGGCAGCTGCCCCACGCATGAGAATACACCTTCTCTCTTTCATCAGGAAAGATATCAACAGCAGGAAACTAGCCCTTCTTTCATCTCTGAGGCACCCACCCACCTTTCCAAAGGGTTTTCAACCAGGTGTGGAAATCTTTCTGAATCTGTGTTGAAAGATCCCTTAATTATTATGGCAAAGGAGGTAAATCCTTTGAGAGCAGGGTGCTGCAAGCAGTAGCCTTCTGGTGTTTACTCTTCCAGTAGTTGCTTAGTTTGATAGTGCATTAGAAGACCTTATAAGAAACTCTTTGGACTTTTGTTGTATGGGCATGAGTCTCTTATGGAGAGGAGCTGCTTTTTCAGATGCCTTGTTATATAATTAAACAAGAAAGGAAGGGGGGGGGGGGAAGCAAGCTGCCTTTCTGGCACAAACATTACACAGTGCTCAACCTGCCAGCATATTGCATCAGATTCCCACTGCAAGGCCAATTCGCAGCAGCTGAGTAGCCAAACCCCTGCCTGTTATCTCCCGCTAACCTACTTCACACTCAGAAGGCAGTAAGTAGCACTGTTTATTGCATCTTCCTTCCTGAGGAGCTGCTCGCGGCACCAGGATTAGTGGGGGTTTTGAGCCTGCAATTAGGCTAGAGGTCTCACAAGCATTAGAAAATGTATTTTTAAAAATTTTTAAACATCTAACTCTACTGTATGCTACTCAATAAGTAAACTCCAGGTATCTGTTACTCTGCGATCAGGCCTGCTGAGGTTCTGACACTGTGATGACTGCTATTTTATTACGTTCCTAGGCATGCTTTGAAACCCTGCAGAAAAGGGGGATTAATTTACCCATCATCGAGTGCTTATCAAGGAAGTCCCCGGAGACTTGCAGGGAAGAGACCACACAAACAGGCCTTTGCTCACAGGTCTCTTCACCTGAACACCTGGCCAAGCCCCCTGACTCTCCTGCACCGGCAGCTTTTTTTTTCCCCGTGACAGATCCGCTCCCAGATAGGACACTGGTCTTTACGCTCCGAGATAGGACACTAGTCTTTACGGCAGAGGCCCACCCCAACAACGGGAAGAGGGGTTTGTGCGCTCCGCGCTGAAGCAACCTATCGCATGCACTTCACCAGGGGAAATTAAACTTCTTTCCACCGTTCGCGGCAATCCAGAAAACAAAAGGTCCAGCAAGTCCTGAATTCAATGAGCTAAGATACGTGATCTTTTACACCACATGAATAAGAGCCCACTCCAAACCTAGCGAGTCAATAGAGAGACTCCTGTTGATTTCAAAGGGCTTTGGATCCGGCCTGAAAATACAAACCTCACTGTGCATTCGGACACTGCTCCACAATGCACTTCCAAACGAACCTATATTTAGATTCAATGGGAATTCTGTAGATCATACAGGAACTCTTTGAATGAAAATGAAGGTCAGTAGGGTTTGGCTTCCTCTTCAGACCCTCCCCCCCCATTCTTGCAAACATCCAGATAAGCATTGTTTAGAAAACAATATGTTACTTCCAAATGTTATCAAAAACCCAACACGCGTTTTGGGTGCCCTGGAACAGAATCTTAGGGTCTTCTATTGCATTTTGCCCTGTCAGCTAATCCTTAGTATCTCTTCAGGTGTCTAGGCAAGACTCTGTATCAAGACTGTATTTTTTTCACCTGTATCACCTTTGAAAAGTTTTGTTTCACGTGCCCCCACCAAAGGAAAAGGAGCAACAATAATAAAGACCTCTGATATATACAGAAAACAAACACGGAAAGAAAAAATGGGCAGGCAACTACAACACAGAGGAATAAAGCTGCCCATGTGATAAAGGAAACCTCTGCCGTGCTCACGCACTTTGTCCACTCACTACCAGATACGAAGGGCCATCGTGAGGCACAAACTGGAGGGAAATGACAGAGCCCCGGCTTGCCCCAGTGACACCGAGGACAGGAATGAGCCCATCAGCCAGGGAGAGAGGTCCACTCAAGCACCCAGAGAGCAAAAGCCCAGCGAAACCATCCCGCTCAAACTTTCCTCCAGCGCCACAAACAGGAGTGCGTGATTTTCAGCTGCATTTTATGGGCTCCTCGGAAGGAGGAGCTGAACCGCAGCTACCCGCAGCTTCTCCTAGGAGGGATGAAGGCGCTGCAAAGCCCAGCTGCAGCCCCGAAACCCTGTCCCAGGGCTGGGAGGCACAGGCCGGGGAGCAGCCCCTGCAGAGCGGCACGGGGAGCTCGTTTGGCACCGGGGCTCTCGGAGCGGCTCCGGGCTGGACCGCGGGCGCGTCCCGGCCGGCGCCCGCACAGCCTCTCGCCGGCTCTCCCGCTCCTCTTGCCAAAGTCACTGTTGTTTTTTTTTTTTTAACTGTTTCTGGGAGTCGGTGACTGTAACAGAGGGTGAGCGTCCAGCCGCGCAGTTTCGCTTTTTGATAAAGCCCGGGACGGGAAATCCTTGAACTTCTGAAGAACCCTCCCGAGGTGGAAATCGCCGGCTTTGCCGTCACGCTCTCCTCCCAAATCCGCGGGGACGTACACCTGACCCCGCCCGGGCTGGGGGCCAGGCTCCCGCGGCCCCCGCACCCCCCTCCCCGCGACCTCCCGGCGGTGCTGGGCGCTGTACGGGGGGCGTGCGGGCACTTACCGGCGGGGCGTTGGGCGGGCAGCCGCCGGCGGCCAGCCGTGCCGCCTGCCTCCTCAGCTCGGCCAGCTGGGCCTGGCAGCTCCGGCACCAGCCCCCGGCCGCCGACCGCTCCAGCGGCCGCGGCTCGGCCCCCGCGGCGGCCCCCGCTCCCTCGGGCGGCGGGCGGCTGGCGCAGCGCTCCTCCTCGGCGGCGGCCGGCGGCCTCTTCCGCGGGGAGAGCTCCCGCACCGCGCTCCCCTCCGCCACCTGCGGAGAGAGCAGAGCTCAGCGCCGCGGACCGCGGAGGTAACGCGGCTCCCACCCCCCTCGCGGGGAACAAAAGGGAAAAGAAAAAAAAAAAAAGAAAAAAGAAGGAAAAAAAGAAGCCCAAACGCGGGGAGGAGCGTGGCAACAACTTACCCCCGGCGCCCGGGGCTCGGGTCCCAGACCCTTCCTGCCGGCGGCCGCGATCATGATAGCGGGGGATGCGCCCCTGCCCCGCGCCCCGCTCCGCTAGTGCGGGCGGTGCGGTGCCCGGCCCGCGGCGCCCATGGCGGGGCGGGGGTCCGGGGGTCGGGGGGTGCCAACAGTGATCTGGCCGGTTCCCCGCCGTCCGGGCTGCCGAGCTAGGTGATGTTGCCTCCCATGTTGAGAAGGGAGTGAAGTTTGGGTTGGGAGAGGGAGGCGGAGTGAGCTCCCCACGGCGGCACGGGGAAAGACCCGGAGCACGGGAGCACGTCGGAAAAAAAGCTGGAAAAGTGCTCGGAGGGGCAGGGGAGGAGGGGCTGGGCGGGGGCGGGGGGGGTGGGGTAAGCGGGGCGGGGGAGCCTCGGCCAGGGCGGGATGGGGTTTAGGTTTGGAGTTTTGGGGGGGCGGGGGCGAGATGCCTTTCCATAGTGACCCTCCAGGATGGTCCCAGCCCGGTGTGACTAAAGCGGGGGTACTCCCGCCGTTGCCTCCTTCACACTCAAACACCCAAGTTCCTCGGGAGTGGGGGGAAAAAAAGGGCCGGGGCGGGGGTGCCGGTCCCTCTGCGGGGCGCGGAGGCAGGAAGGCCGCGCAGGCGTCGGCCCCTGCCGCGGGCGCCGTGGGTGCGGGCCAGCTGCAAACGGGGGTCGGGGGCCTGGCTCCCCCGCTCCGCCCCCGCCGCCGGTGCTCCCCTGCGCGGGTTGGGGGTACGGTGCCCCCCCTCCGCGGGCAGATGCGCGGCACAGCGCCCCACGGGGCCGCCTCCCCAGCCGCCCGGCGGGCGCGATGGGATTTTCCTACATGTGAAAATTGACCTGACAGATGGAGAAATTAACGTTCGCAGCTAATTGTCTACTTGGCTGCCGCTCCGGCTCGTATATTTAGCACTTTTCTGGTTGTTTTTTTTTTTTTTTTTAATTTGGGGGTTTTTTTCCCCCCAGAGAGAGGAATATGCGCCACTGTCTATCATGATCCCCCCGGCTGCCCGTTCCCGTCGCCCCGCGGCGGTGGGCCGGGGCCGCGCCGGGACGTGCCCGGGCCCCGCGGAGCGGCCCCGGGGGGCGCAGCCCGGCCGCCGCCGCCGTCCCCGTGACCATGGCGCCACCTGCCGGCGCGCCGCGGGGCCGCAGGCGGGAGCCCCCGCTCCCACCGCGACGGACCGGGGAGCCGGGCCCGGCACCCCGCGGGGGGGGGCGGCGGCGCCGTGGCTTCCCCCCGGCCGTGCCAAAGGCGGCTCCTCGTCTCCTTCCCCGCCACCGCGCGGGGAGGGGGGGGGGGCTGGTGGCACCGTGGGGTGGGGTCTGTGGTGATGTGAGCAGCGCCGAGCACAAAGAGTGGGGGAAAATATATATATAAGGAGGGAAAAAAAAATCCACCCTCCCAAGAGGCACCTTCCCCGGCCGCGTAAACTTTCCTGATTCTCCCGAGCACGTGTCTGAAGCGTGTGTGTCCCCCCCCCCGAAATGGGCGCATGCCCGGGGGCGGGCTGGGGCCACGTGCGCCCCGCACGGCGGGCAGAGCCCCTCGGGGCACCGCGGCCGCTGCCCCCGCCCGCCCGGACCGGTCGCCTGGAGCCGGAGAAAAGTTTGGGTGGGGAGGAGAAGAGGAGAGACGGGGCGAGTGCGGGCTGTTGCTCGGGGGCTGCCCCGTGCCCCTCTCGGGGGCAGGCGGGGGAGCGGGGTTGGCACAGACACGGGCACCCGGGCGGTGCGCCCCGGCTCCTTTCCCTCGCCTGCTCGGGGCTCTGCAGGTCTCCGGGAACTTGCTCTGAAATTTCATGTGCCCGAATAACGGCTGCAAAACCCTCCCTCGGCTCCAAGTTGGACGGGGCGGGGGGGGGTAAAGGGGTGTGCTCCGCGCCCGGCGCTGGGGCTGAGGGCTGAGCCGCGCTGCTGGGCTGAGCCACCTCCTTGTCTTATTAAGTTAAAAAACCCTCCTGGCAATACCGGGACGCGGTGCCCCCACTCCCCATTCGAAGCCGGGGGCACACAAGGCGCCGCGGTGCCCGGGGGGCCGCCCCGGGAGCGGGCCGGCCAGCGCGGTCCCCCCGCACCGCTCCGCGCCGCGGAGCCGCCAGGACTGTTCGTGGTGCTGAAACCCGCCCCGGCGCGGCCGCCGCCAACTTCGCCCCGCCAAGTTTGCCATCCCCTTCCCCTCGGCCGGCCCGCGGCAGGGCAGGCAGCCGGACCCCCCCGGTCCCCAGCCGGTCCTCAGCCGCCCGGGGCCGGGGCAAGGTCCCCTCACCTTGGCTTTCCTCCGCAGGAGGTGGCTGGTGAAGCCGAAGATGATCTCCGAGTCCAAGCACAAGGCTCCTATCTCCAGCAGGCTGGGGTTTTTCCTCGTGGCGTTGGAGGCATCGGGCGATTTTTGAAAAGCCATAGTGTGGGGTTGGAAATATCCGGCTCCCTGAGCGGAGGCGATGTATTTGTATACACACACACACACACACAAAAAAAAAAAAAAAAAAAAGGATAAAATAGGAAACACCTCCCACCCCTTAAAAAATAAGGAAAAAAAAGAAAAAAGCCAGGCGCGGGTGAGTTACTCCTCCATCTGCCGGGATGCGCGCTGCCGGGGTGAGGTAGCTAGCAGCCGGGCAGAGCCACCAGCCTCCCTGCCTCTCTCTGCCTCTCTCCGCCGCTCTCCCTCCCGTTTTATCCCCCCTCCAGCGCACCTTGCCTGAGGAGCGAGCGCGGGTGCGGGCCCCGCTCAGCGCCCCGCCGGCACCGCGGCCGGGGCCGCCGCTGCGCTGGGTGCGCGGGGCCGGCAGCGCCCTGCTCCCCCGCCGCCGGCCATCAGCGTGCCGAGCGAGGGGGCTCCCACCGCCCGCTGGCCAGGAGCCCGCACTGCGAGCCTCCTGCCTCCCCCCATCCACTGCTGGGTGGGTTTAGTGGCTGGTGGGGGGGTTGGTGGGGTTTTTTTCCCTCCTCCTTCTCCTCCTCCTCCGGGTTGAGCGCAAGGAGGGAAAAGCTGCCAGTGAAGTCAGTTTAGGAGGGGGGGAAAAGACACGCACAAAAAAAAAAAAAAGAGGAAGAAAAAAAGAAAAAAAAAGAGAAGGAAAAAAAAAGGAAAGCCTGAGGGAGCAGAAGTGAAGCACTTTCCGGAAGGGATCCGGCCTTTCACTCCTCTGAAAAGCTTCCCCCTCTTTTTTCCCCCTGCTTAATTTTATTTGCAGCGGGTGAGGACGGCAAGAGGGAGCGAGCTCCTCCTCGTCGAGGGGGCCGAGAAACAGCTCCCCGACGGCCGCCCCGGGGAGAGGGGAGCTCTCCCTCTCCGGCCGCCCCCAGCGTACGCCTGTCCCCACGCGTGTCCCCGCCTGGGGGCCGGGGCAGAGCTCTTGCAGCGGGGGGCTCCGCCGGGGCGCGGCCGGTGCCGTCGGGGCGGGCGGGATGGATCGGGCTCCCCGGCAAAGCGGGGGAGGGGCCTCTGGGCAGAGCGTTAATCCCTTCCCGTGTATTTTCCCGCTAAACAAATAATTCACCCCCTGACAAAAGCATTAGCCCGCTTCATAACGCCTGCAGTGAAAGCGAGTTGAATAAGCCGTTTAGCCGGGCTCCACGGGGGACCGCGCTCCCCCCGCGGGCTCCGCGCCGGCCGCCCCGCCCGGGCACTGGGCGCTGCTGCCCCCGCCGTCCCGCTCTGCCCACCGCAACCGCGCCCTGGGCAGGGCCGAGGTCCTGCCCCGCAGCCTGGCCTCGGCCGGGGCCGGCACGTCGGGGGGGGAGCTGCGTGGCCGTGGGTGCTGCGGGGGAGTGGGGAGGGAGGGAGGGATGGGGGGGTGGAGGGAAGGAGGAAAGGAGGGATGGAGATGGGGAATGGGAAGGGAGGGAGGGAGGGAGGGAGGGAGGAAGGAAGGAAGGAAGGAAGGAAGGAAGGAAGGAAGGAAGGAAGGAAGGAAGGAAGGAAGGAAGGAAGGAAGGAAGGAAGGAAAAGTGAGGAGAGGAGAGGAGAGGAGAGGAGAGGAGAGGAGAGGAGAGGAGAGGAGAGGAGAGGAGAGGAGAGGAGAGAAGAGAAGAGAAGAGAAGAGAAGAGAAGAGAAGAGAAGAGAAGAGAAGAGAAGAGAAGAGAAGAGAAGAGAAGAGAAGAGAAGAGAAGAGAAGAGAAGAGAAGAGAAGAGAAGAGAAGAGAAGAGAAAAGAGGTCTTAAGTCTCTATGGCCACAAAAGGACACCATAGCTTCTCTTTACTCTGAATTTACTAGGTTGCCTGTTCTGGGCTTCCAGCTAACAATGAGCCTGTGTGTTAGATGAGGGAAGTGGGTTAATGGGTGGCTTTGTACGATGGAGGTGGAATACAGGTGTCACAGGCAGGCACAGGTGCTGGGATGGAGAAGAGGAGGAAGGGAATGGTGAGATGCTTACAGCAAAGGGGCAGTGATTTGTTTGGCACCTTATTCCATCCCTTCCTGATGTAGACATCTCAGACCAGAGATGTACCAACATGTCAGCTGGTCCCTGAACCCACCTGGGAATGGAGTCAGCAAGGACCCAGCCCCTGTGCCACCTTGCAGGGACTCACCCTCTCACCCCCCACCAACTCCATCCCAGCCTCCTGCCTCTCTGTGCACCACTCTGCATGCAAAGTCTTCCACCACCCTCCCCTGCACAAGTGGGACATTCCCCTGCCCTGGAAGATCCCTGTGCTTGGGAGGTGCCACATTGCCAAGGGCGTGGGAAGAAGAGGGTGAAGGGGAGGGCAGGAGAAACAATTCAAGCAAAATGATGGTATGAATATCAGCTGTCCAGGTAAAGAGTGTCCCCCACAGGCCCTCAGCCCAGGTGCTCAGCATGAGGTGGAACAGTGCCCATCACCAGAACCCAAAGCACCAAATGTCATTTCCCATGCACTGGGGCAAGAGGCTTGGAAATATCCAAAGGCAGAGACAAACGTGGCCAGGCCAGGGGGGAGCCTGTTGCGCGCTTTGGAGGTGGCCTGAGGCATCTGTGCCCATCACCCACATCTTCAGCTCAACCCAAGTTTGAGCACTCACATGGTGCTGGTCTGGCCCCAAGGAGAGTCCAGCTCTTCCCTGTCCCCAGGCCACCTGCAGCTCACCAGGTCTTCCTTCCCCACCACAGTTTGCCCCTCTTCCCTAGCTCTTGGCCAGGATCCTAGGAAGGTCTGGGTCTAAAATATGCCCTGAATGTCAGGCACTGAGAGTCCCCGTGCAATCCCAACCTCACCCCTAATCCTGGAAAGTCTCTCTTCAGTCACCCCTATTAAAGCAAGTATCTCCCCACCCCACTGCCCTCAGGTACCTTGCCGATAAACAAGCTGAAGGGAAAGTTATTAGCTTTTATTCATGGTGTCTAAACTAAAGTAAAACATCAACGGGGTGACTGTACATAATAATAGACTAGATAAAGTCCATTTTTCTTGGGCCCTCTGAAAGTGATCCCAAGCATTAAAACGGGTCTCTTAATAAATATCTTATCTCCCTGCCACAGAGCCCTGGCTGCAGATAACCAGACAGCCATTACCGTACCTCTGAAATAACCCCATTTCCATCAGGGCCACTTCAAACAGGCTCTTCTTTAAAGACCCCCTCCCTCCCTGAGGGGAGGTAGGGGAGGCTTGAACCTCCCTGGGTGGGGGGGAGCCAGCAAGGGGCAGGGGATTTCATCCAAGTCCCCAGGCAGGGTGGGGGGTTACTGCACTGCAATGCATTCCCTTCCATAAGTAACCATGGAGAGAGTCGTTCCCTCTGTGAGCCAAAAGCCTAAATCCACCCCCCCACTCCATGCCCTGCATTGGGGTGAGCGGTGCTGGGCTCCCACAGTCCAGCTCCCCTGGGTCTGCTCTGCAAGTGGAGAGGAGGTTGGGCAGGAGAGCAGGGACATAGCAGGCAGCTGCCACCTCCGCGGGGGAAAAGGCCTTCCCAGTGTGCGCATCCCAGGCTGCAAGGTGATGCTGCACAGGTCGCACTGGACTGCTTTATTAATACACCATACAGGTGATAGTGGATTTATTAAGTATATTGCTGTGATTTCACATTTAATTTACTAAGAATACAATGGTTTGGGCTAGAGGACCCAAGGGAAATCTAGGCAACAGTGAGCAAAAATCCATGAAATTCAATGTAGCACACTAATCATGGAGGCATTATAGTATTAATTGCTATAATGATATACTTCTAATCCTATCTTACACCACGCCACATAATTTCATTGGGTAAGAGAGGAAAGGAATTAAATTGAGTTCAATATAGGCAAGCGTGTAACTTAATAGAGTAGTTTGACTCCTGCACACTCCTGGGTTTAGGGCTAATGTCATGCAATGCAGTCCGCAGCAGGGAAGAAGGATGGCACAAGACTTTTGACACCCTCACTGAAATCTGGAAGCAATATGGAAAAGTGTTAGATTTCTGCTTTTCGAGAGGCAACCCGGCCATCTAAAGGATAATTAGAATTCGTTGTAAAGATGATTTATCATGTCTATCATTGTGCTTGAAAAGGCTAGGTCACCCATGAATGCTGATGAAATTTCAAAGATCTGCTCCCCAAGGACTCTCCGCATCTGCTGCCCTCTGAGATGGGGAAATAGCCCAGGGCAAGCTTCTCATTAATACCACAGGAAAATATAAGCATTTTGTCCGACATAACATTTTTCTTCAGTATTATACCTGACACGATCAGACCTTTAAATACCGTGGCAATAGGGCTCACTTTAAAGTTCATGTACTTGGTGTCGTGTCCCCCTCCCGCCCCCCCCCAGGTTTCAGCTAGGCGGTAGCTCTCTCTAACAAGGCAGGGTTTCGACCCGAAACACACTTTCTCCCGTAACAAATATTGCGTGAGGTGGGCGGAGGTGGTAAAACTAGCGTTTGATCTTGTTTGTATAGTATGCAGAAGGACATCAAAGCGAAGGAAGAGGGGGAGGGACAGAAAGGAAAGCAGAGCAGGAATAGCCCTAGACACTGGAACACCAAATAGCTCATGAATAGCTAAATAAAACATAATTAGGAAAACACGATAAATGAGTGGTTCTTTAAAGAGATAGATGGCGGAGCAGGCCGGGAGCGGGCCGGGGGAGGCGGGCACGGCCCGTTTCAAAGCCGGCCCCGAGGGCAACCTGAGCGCAGCCCAGGCCTCGGGGCGGGGGACGGGAAAGCCCCGGGGGCTGCGCTCGGCAGGACCCCGCGGAGACCCCCCCTCCCCGCCGCCCCGGGAGGCGGCTTCCCCCGGCCCCGGCCCGCCGGGTGGGAAGCCGGGGGGGCCCCGGGGGGTCCGGACCCGCTCCCTGGGGCGGGGTAAAGGGGATTAAATGGTTTCCCCCCCGGGGCGCGGCAGGTTTCGGGGCGTTCCCGGGCGGTCCCCACCCCGGGGGGCGCGGGGGCTGCCCTGGGAGCCGCGGGAGCGCCTGTTGGTTTGGGGTTGGTTGGTTTGTTTATTTGTTTGTTGTGTGGCCTCTCCTTTATTTTGATCAGGCCCGGGTGCCGGCGCTGGGTTTAATTGATTTGCGGGGCGGGCAGTTGAGACCATCAAGGGAAACTTCAGCCCTCGGAGGCTCTGGAGAAAATAACGATCGTATCGGTGAAACCGGCGTGAAAAGCAAACACAGCCCCCCCCGCGCATCTTCACACGCAGGTGGGGATGCGGCCACCCCGGAGACCCGGGGGTGCCCGGGTGAAGCTGCAGGGCCGGGCCGGTCGCCTGGGATGCCCCTGGGGTCCGGGGGCCACCCAGAGAAGCCCCCGGCCCTCTCCCGGTCGCCAGGGCTGCAGGAGGGAAGAGGCCGGCTCCGCGGCCGTGGGAGAGGGCGGGATGCGCCCCAGGAAGGACAGGCGTGTGGAGGGAGAAGAGAGGCCAAATTCACCCCCCGAGGGAGATGTCCTCTCTGCCCCCGAGGTGAGCCAGATTGGCAGGCTCCGTCCTGCCTCCAGGCAGCTCTCCTTCCAGCTCCGGACTTGGGTGCTTCCCCTCTTCTTCTCTGTGACACTGGGGCTCTTCCCTCTGCTCACTTCACTGGTGCTTCCTTGCCACCCCTGTGGTCCTGGGGGGTCCAGCCCAGCCTGCAGGACCCCTTTTCAGCTCCCACAGCAGCAGGGCTCCCTGCCATGGCAAGGCCATGTCCCACCTGCACCTGGGGCAATTCAGGCTGCAGGGTGGATCCCCGAGTCTGTAGCAAAGCAGGGGCTTAAGCAAGGCCCAGGTCATGACCTGCCTTGTAGGGGTGGGCTGGGTAAAACAGCTTGATGCAAGGGCTCTCCTGTCACTGCCTGGGCTTGGCGGCTCAGAGCCGATCTTGGGTCTGCTCTGGCTCGGTCCCTTGCCTCTGCAAGGGGAGATCGAAAGCCCTCCTGTAAACAACTGGTGAAGGTCAGGGGAAGGAAAGCCTGACACCACTTAATGAAAGACAGTTGCAGACAATCTTTTGCTCAGTTGTCCATGTCTGGGAGGCGTGGGGATCTCTGTGTTCAAGCTTTTTAATTTCCATTCTAATTTGCAAGTCATAAAGAGAGACAGTATGCAGTCCATGATCTCCCGTTTAATTTCTTGTCACCCTAATCATGCCAGTTTAACCCTCGCTTACTTGCCTAGGTGCTTCTTACGCTCAGCCCTAGCTACCACCTCCTCTGTGAAACCTGCCTACCCCGGACACATTAGTCCTGCTTGCACTACAGATCTGTGGTTCTAATACTATTTCAATGACCTCTGCCCCGAGGCATTTGAGCAGCAGCCAGTAGGAAGGGCAGAAGAAAAAAAAAATAAAACAAACCTCTGCCTACTTTTTAATGTACGGTTGGATGGTTTTTAAAGGGGCTGGTGGGAGTGAGGGTTACTTTTTCCGAGCTCCGCCCGCCTGGTTAGTACCACCTTTTCCCTGGGTGCGGGGACGCGCATCCGGGGAGTCCCTCGCAAGGCTGTGCAGGGGAGGAGGGGGGGCACAAAACCTGGTCCCCTTTCCGTGCTGCCGGGGGACGGGGACCCCGCGGCGCCTCCCGGGGCTGGAGCGGAGCGGGGCGGGCGGCGGGGAGCGGCGGCTCAGCACCCTGGACAGCGGCCCCGCTCCAGCCCCGGCCCCGCGGCGGGGCCGCTGCCGCCTCCCTCCGCCCGGCGGCCGCCCCTCCCGCGGAGACACGGGGGGCGGGAGAAGGTGCCCGGAGGACCCTGCCTCAGGTCTGCAGCAGCTGGGGGGCTGCGATTTAGTCTCCTTGGGGCTTTGGCAGAGGGATCCCACGGGCTGCAAGGGGTGGGTGGTGACGGACGCTGCCGCAGAAGTAGGTGCTCTGGGGACTGTTCTGCTCTCTCCCGTGACCGGTTTGCGTTACCGAGCCCTCACAAACAGCGTGAGAAGCAATAAAAAACACCTGTGCCTTAAACAAGGCGGCAGCCCTGCGCCGCCCACTGCTGCCACGGTCCACGGGCACCTTCACTCCGCCATAGCGGCGCGAACTGGGATTAACCGAGTCTCCTCTTCATCCTCCTCGCGTTAGTCAAGCGACTCCGGACGGCGGGAAACCCTCTCGGGGGGCTGCGAGCGCCCTGGGCAGCAAACGGTACCTAGGGGAGACTTTGTGCATGGGGAAGGGCAAAGAGAGGGGGAACAAACCAGCCCCGGCTTCCAGCCTTCATCAAATAGTTCCCCTGTCCCCCCAGTACAGCGCACATGGAGGCGTTCCCGGGGACACTCTGCTTTGTGACAAACGACTCGTTTAAAAAGCAAACATCAAGTTCTATACAACCATATTCTCATCAAAGGTAAAATAGCATCATAACAAACACGAAAATATCCAAGAAGTTGCGGCAGGAAGAATCAGCTTTGCTGGCCACACGCAGCAGAGGCATTTACAGATTTTGTGACTTGAGAATACAGCGTGCACAGCCCTGGAAACACAGCCTCCTCCCCTCCCTCGTCCCCGTCCTGTCCCCCCCCACACAATGAAGATTATATTGTAAGGAACAAAGTCACCAGATGTGCTCCAGAGAGCTCGGTGTGGCCTGCTCTTGTATCTCCTCTCAGCTCACCTGATGCCTTGATTACTGGAGAAGCTGCTGTTTTATTTCCTTCACCACACTGCATCTTGAGTGCATTCTTCTTACTGCCCCGACCAAAGCTGAGGACTTTATTAATCTTTTAACCAAGCAGAAAACCCCCATTTTCTGAAGTCAATTTTTAAATATATTTGATTGGAAAGTGAAACTTGTGTATCTCACCTAAAATGGGGTTGCTTTGTCAGTGAGAGACAAAGAACAGAGCAGGTGATTATTGAAATTTCAACAGCCCAGCGGCTCCTCAGAGCAGACTTCACTCGCAGCAACAGGCAGGAACTTTTGAATTGAGAAATACCGGTAATCCTAAGAACTACACCAGAGGAGCTTGAATCCCAAACCTCAAGCAACCGCAAAACAAAGAGTATTTACCAGCCTGCCAGCAGCAGCAGCCGCGGCCGGGCCGCCCGGAGCCCGGCGCTCGGCAGATGGCGGTGCGCCGCCAGCAACCGCCCCGCTCCCGCTGCGACGCCGCCTCTGCCGGCCTCAACCCGGCAGCCGGGAGAGCCGCCAAGGAGGAGGCGGCTGCCAAGAGGGACCCGAGTGGACCAGGGAATACCTGCATGGCAACTGCTGGGATTTAGCCCTGCCTTCTGCACAGTAGAAAAAAGTCCCAATAAAACACATATCACAATAAACAAATGAATCAGCGGACTGACGATGGTTGGGCTTGCTTTCTTTCCTTCCCCCCTCATCCTGCAAAAGGGTGCTTTATAAATGAAGTTTTAAAATCAAGTGGCTAGACCAATCAATTAATCGATTGGTCTTCTTCAGAAAACCTTCTTTTTTGAGTTATTCAGCTTTTGCGCTGAAGTTTGGCTATATGTTGTTTATTCTCTGTCCTGGGATAGAAAGGATGAAGAGCTGAACCAGTGTCAGGGTGCTGACAGCCTGAGTAGGCAAAGGAGAATGAATGCAGCTTTCTGTGAAACAAGGCGGAAAGGGGGTGTGAGAGCATCAGTCTTGCACATGGAAAACATTGCTGGAGAGCCTATGACACAAAGAGTGATGACAGGTTCTTGCATAATATGACACTTAAAACTACAAATGGTTCACTAAACTGGAAAAGCACTCCCTCTGTACCCAGACATTTTCAAGCTACAAATACTTTACTGGTACAGGAGGCTCCTATGGGCTTACCAATGTTCTTGCATTTGTACCTCTGGGCCATCCTGAACCAGTAGCCAACAAACATGGAGGTAATGAAGAGCAGGAACAGCTCCAGCTACTGGCAAATTAAGCAGTTGTCTAGAGCAGCAGTCAACAAGACATGGCAAAACGACCATGAGCTCCAGTGCCTCTGTGCCCTTTGCCAGAGCTCCAGAAAGCCAGTCTGGAAGCTACAGACCGTGCTGTGGAAGAGAGAAGGTCTCTTTGGCTCTCTCATACAGGCACATCTCCCCCCCCAACAGAAGGGACACCAAGCCAGAATCTCTCCCCCAACATTTTTTTCTAATTGCAGAAGACACCTGGCCCATGCCCTTATTTATAGGGCAATGTATTAAATTTTAGCTACTTTGCCTGCCTAGCTGAGAAGCCTTCAGCCAGCTCTGCTGAACACATCGAGCCAAAACAATCCATCACATACCAGATGCAAACTGATGGTTCAAACAAAGGAAAAATTTATTTCCAGTAGGGGAGGAAAGAATTCAGAAATATCTTCTTCAGAAGACTAAAACAATAACTGGGAGAAGCAATCTCCCTGGTTCGCTGATTTAGCTAACTAAACCTTAACAGGGACTTACCTGGAAAAACTAGCAACAGCTTTGAGCAACAAAGGTTACTTTCTCCTCTGCTGGTCCTTCTGGCAGGTGGGACGGGAGGGAGAGATCAGAGTGAAACAGGGTTTTGGAAATGCAGTCAGGAAGAAGGTGCATGAAGATGAAAGGAGACAAGAGGGAAAAGAGAGGGAAACAGAGAGGGCAAGGGAAGGCTAAGAAAAGGCCAGGAAAAGCAGCATTCCCACACAGAGGCAGATGCCCCACTGGGAGAGAGATAAGGGGTCAAAACTCCATTGAAAAAGATCCTGCCACCGAAGAAATGGCCCTTTGCTTTTTTTTTTTTTTTAACTAACAACCCACACATGAGAAGGAGGTGCACAGGAGCGGATGGTTTGCTGTTACAATTATGTCATAGTATTATTTTTTCTTAACTGCCTCAGTTATATTAATGTTGGTGTAGCTAAATGTGGTGAAACAGTTACAGGCACGCAGGTCCCAGAGGTGCCTCCTCACGTCTCTGAGTGATCTTCTGTCCCAGGACAGAGCAGTTGCTACCACCAGTAAAGGATCTCTCTTGTACAATGCTCAGCCGTGCTGAAAAGTCAGCTCTTAAAGGAAGATGGGCAACAATTTTTTTACTATTACTAGCATATTCAGAAAATTTCTCAAGAGACATTATATAAGAAGCTAACTATAATATTAATCAATGCTCTTTCTGGAATTCATGGTACATGGAAGACTATTGATACTTGCTCCTAGTAGGAAGGCCTGTGAAGCCAGGTTAGTTATCTCTCTTTCTGTCAAAAACCCACAGTTTTATGCAAACACATTCTGTAATTGTTTTTATTGATCAATGAGTAACAAGTAATAATAATTCATAGCTTCACAGAGCCATATCCACAGGCTGAAACTTCTGTGACAGAAACACTGTTCACGGATCGCTATAGTGTCACTAAATAGCACCTGAAGGCACAGCTGTATGGGCTCAGACCCACACCAGCCCAGATGCGATGCGTATTGGACAGCAAGTGAATCCTGGCACTGCCCCTGTTCCTGGATGCCGACAGGCTGAAAGATGCAGTATCTTACATGTTGACTTTCTAGACCACTTACAATTAACTCTAAATATGGATTTTGGAGCTAAGTTTAGGCTTTGGGGCTGGAAAGGCATGACTTTGCAAGCTGCTGGCCTCTTCAGGGATATTAGATGTTTAATACACAGTCTGTACAAACATAAAAATCCAGTGCCTGTTTTTAAAGTAGTGTGGTCACTCTGTTTTTTTCTTTAAACCCTTATTACAAAATGGAATGTGTAAGAAGAGCCAGGAAAAATATGTTTGTATTTACTAGGGAAAGAAAAATAGGGAGGGAAGACGTGAACAACATTATTATATGTGATGAATCTCCTGTTTATTTTAGAGAGTCTGGAAATTGCCTTATTTTTTCAATTGGACCACATGTCTTTGTAAAAGATGTGTTCCACTCCAAACCATAAATATTCCAGGGACATCCTATTAGCAGTGTTATGCAAGAGAGGGAACTAGTTTATCCCAATGGAAGGCATTCACACTGCCTCCTGACACGCATCTGATTTAAGCCTGTCTTCTATACCCCCTCTATAGCAAAGGGGATTCTGTCCAAGAGCCTCACTACAGCCTCTGTCCTCCCTTTGGAGACGTCTGGGAAGATAAGCCTCTCACACATGCCATCTAAAATTAGTGTCATGTGAATATCCTCTTCTGGCCTTATAAACTTGGAGTCTATGAAAACAATAAAACACTATTCTTTAATTTGACATGAGCACAAAACTGCCTGTTACAATTTTACATCTGAATCTGGTTAGCGGGAGCCTGGGATGCCACCGCTTTGACCTTTAGTATTTGGCAGTGCGCTGCTGAGGTACGAAGCCAACGGTGGCCCCCAAAGAAACCTGCACGACTCTGCGGACTCCACATTGTGAATACGGCAAGGTAAGTATGGCTGATGAGGCAAGTTTACATACAGGCTGCAGTGAGAGTGGAAGGATCAAGTTGGAATAAAAATCCTGTCAGACGTTCTCCTTCTAATTCTAAATCACCTTTTAGATCCCATCCATCCATGGGGGAGATTAAGGTGCCCAGGAACATCACCCACAAAAGTCGGCATACTCCACAGGAAGCTGCTTATCCTGAGAGGAAAAACTCAGGAGGGAGCTCAAGACACTGCAAAGAGAAAGGCTATAGTGCAAAGAGCCACTCCTTCACACTCCAGATCCTCCCTTGCCTGGAGCCAGGTGCTTATGAACTCTGCCCCCCAGGCACTAGAGGCACCAAGGGAACCTCTTTCCAGATCTCTTGCTGCCAGAATTTAAATTGCCCTTCTCGACAGCCCACCAAAAGTAATTTTTGCATGCGCCAAACGAGCTTCACAAGCCTTCTGACCTGGTAATAAGATCAGCAAAACACAGGCTGGGCCAGACAGCATTTGGGATTGGGAATCACTGGTTTTACCTGAAATAACAAATGCACAGATTGTTGTAGCAGTTTTAGTGTCTTCTGTTTGTTTATTCTGTTCCATCAGTGTACACAAATATCTGGTGTTTTCCTGGTTTTAAGCCCACGTGAAAGAGAAAAGACTTGGCTTTCTGTTTGGATGTCATAATATTAATAGAGAACATCTTTAGAGGCTTATTACAATGCAATATTGCTAATTCCAAGCATTAAGAAAATGAAGAAAAAAAAAAAAAGAGGACATAGTGAATCATTCCTCCCCACCCTACAACAAAAATCACGAGAGTAAAAATGGCTTTGATTCCATTTGTTTACCAGTTTCTGAGCATTTCTGTGTTGTCAGACTACTATTTCAAACTCTTCTGCCACAATGAGAGCTAGGAACTGTCTTTAAATAAAGATTCTCAGTTATCCTTAAGTCACATGAATCCTGAAGCTGGAGCCTTTGGGGCAAAAAGCATCTAACAAAACAAGCTAACGAGGAACAAAACCAGCTAACAAGGTACTCGGGATGAAAATACCAGAGTAATTAATGACCCACTGGTACCAAACAGGTTCATAAGGTTGGCTATGCTGCAAGACCCAGAAAAGATGACACTTGCCAGAACAGATTAAAACTGCCTAAAATGAAAAAAGGCCAATATACTACATTTTGGGTATTAATCCAGATCAACCATGCACAATGTTCCTGGGAAAAAAATAACCAAACAAAAACCCACACCCAAAAAAACAGTTGGGGCTTTTGTTTTGAGGCCAGTTCTCCCAGTCCCGATCTCTTACGGAGTCAGGAAAAAGCTGCTGGCAAAAACAGCGCTGTGTAAGACTCGTGAAATGTGGTAACTAAACATTATTATAAATTTATTTCATCTTGACACCAAAAACAGCTCTCAAGCTGTTTTACGATACTGTGAAGGTTAAACTACTACGGAACAAGTACTCCTGCATGCGGCTACTATAAAAGTGTCACTGAATTATTTCTAATTTTACTGCCCGTTGTTCTTAAAATTGCTTCCCGCTGCACTCCAGGAAGCAAGAAAAAAGGTGATTCACATAAACCTTGCAGCTGAGGAACAACACGGATCGCACCGGCGGAGCTGAGCAGCTCTGTACAGCTAGAGGGTCTGCGTCGGACTAAAACTGCAGGGAGACTCACGAGGGGGTTCAAGTCACCGTACCACAATGTATAAGTCTTGCGGCTGATTTAGTGATGTTGCCCCACTTTTTAGCAAACTAAGAGAAACAGGTATTTTTAGGGTAGGATTAGTCTCACTTACTTCAGCCACGCAGTTTAAGATGATGAGATGAATCACACCTGAGAATGGCCACTTGTCTGCACTAACCATAAAGTTAGTTTAGGCAACTAGATATTTTATTTACCTTTTTTTTTTTTCAGGTGAATCATATCCAAGTGTCCAATAAAAGGTAAATTGGCACAACACTACTCCAGCTTCAAATACTGCTACACCCCCACCACCTGGGACCCAAAGTTACCACAAAAAATGAGGGAAAGAAACAAGCTCAAACAGTAGATATTACAAACAGGCCGGACATGCTTGTAGAAATCAGTGCCTTCCAAAGGCATTCCCATTACTGGTATTCCCAGATACCAGTAAAAATCATTATCTGAGAGCTGGGTCTAAGAACATAAAAAAGACGATATGAAGCCATGTAAGTTAAAGAGAGATGTAAATCACTGATCTCGGTATCAGACAGAGATAGAACAAAAACTAGTTAGTGAGATGACTGCCAGCGCTCATCGGCTACCTGTATAAATTGCTGGATACTATGAACACCTTTAAAATGAAAGTCATGCAAATTCTAAAATCACAGGTTGTCAGATAAATTTTCCAGCTTAAATATGATAGCTATTCCAGATAAATATGCCAGCTTACACAGGCTGAAAGTACGGTCATTAATTCCCGTCTATAGGATTGGAAGCTGCCAGCAGTGGGTGAGCCTCTTCTCCCCCCCCGAGGTCAATAAAGCAAATGGTCAAATCAGGCCTAAGATTTTCTGATGCTCGAAGTGGTGGACGTCTGGTCTCAGCGTGGAAATTATTGCATGAACAACATTGCAAGTACCATCCCAGAAGCTAAGCATAAACGCTCTGTGAATGTTGACTGCTGATGTCTAGAAGTACTTTTTTTTTGGTATTAGCTTTTCATAAAACAGCTTTTCACTGTTATTTTTAAGGATTTCTAGAGATGCAACTACCTCTTGTTCAAGAGCCTAAGTATGACGCCTAAGTATGATGCCCTGATTACAGCAGTACTCAATAGCTGAGAAGCACCAATATCCAGATTGCTCCTACGCAGAGGGGCGTTATTCAGTAGATGACAAAGAAAGAGCAACCTGAAACACACCTTTCTTAATTCAAACCTGAATTCGATTTGAATGCATACTTTACTAGGTGTTGCCACCCGAGTCTCTGACCAATCAGCAGCCCATCCGACGTGTGTATACTGAAACTAGGGGATGCTGCCAAAGCCTTAAGCAGCCTACAGAAAAGGGCGGGGAGGGAGGAATGTGCTTCTACTTCCTGTGCTTGGGCAGAGCAATGAGAAATGCCTCCTTAGTCCAAGGGTTAGTCCAGAACCAGAAGGTTTAATCCACCTATGCTTCCAGTCTGGCCATAATACCTTTGCTAGTCATTTTAAAAGGGAGTAAAAAAAAATTATATGTTATTATCCAAAGGCCAAGATTCCAGTGATAAGAAACTGGAATATTGTCCGAGATGTTAATAGTAAGAGCTAAAGACACGCTCTGCAGCTGCAGGGCAACATTTTACTAAGTTTGGCAAAAGAGTCTCCTCCCTTTGTCCCCTCAGGCTTTTGCTTAGCTTAGACAATATCACAAGGAAGGGCTGTTCGCCCAGAGGTTTTCACTGCATATTTGTTGAGGATTTTTGTTTGTTTGTTTGTTCATCCACATGGCTTACTGCCAGCTTATGAAAACTACAAGCCTGTCATCAGGAGTTCACCCAGTCCGAGAGAGGAAAAACAATGGTTAGAAGTCAACCTGATTCCATACCTTTAAAATGTCACAGAATACAACACAACACACTTAAAACAGGCACTCCAGTAACGTTGTGACACTCCCCGGTTTCAGCCACCGATTATAATGAAACATCAGTTTCTATAAGTAATCAGTAGAGGTTTGTCTTGACATGGACAACCCAGTACAAGAACATGAAGGTCTTGTCTTTGTGTAAGCAGAACCTCCCCCACAGGTTTGCTCTTCCAGAATGACTGGCGCTATCCTTAAAAAAAACAAAACTCTTTTCTAACCCCCATCAGACAGGTTTCTTTCAAACTTTTTCAGGGCACACTGCACTCAAACACAGGAAAAAAAACAACACTTACATCATCTTGAGCTGTACTAAGAGGAGCAAAGAGGATTCCCTGGAAGCAGGAAACGCTACTTTGTACAGGTCATATTCTCACTGAAGCCAGCAGACTGCTTGGATGCAGCCAGCTGAGAGGATCAGACTTATCAACTGGAGACGGGCAGGAGACAAAAACACGGGGTCAGATGCCAGCTGGTGTAAATCAGTGTAACTCCACTCAAGTTAACAGGGTTGTGCCGATTCAAGCCAGCTGTGGATCTAACCCACACTGTGTTTTGCAAGTATATTTTCAGCTCTTCAGGGCTCTGCTCTGCTGTGTTTAAACATTCACAACACCCACTGAAATTAATGAGAACTGTGTGTGCAGAACACTAGTGTTATTTCTTTTTAAATATTTGGGAGGTGCTCAGAGACTGTGATAATGAGTGCCATATATTAGAACCCAGACAGAATGGTATTGAATCATCAGACCCTTAAGTGGGACAGGTCGTTAATCTTTTCCTTGGGAAGAGCATTTCAGTTTTTGCCTTGGCAAACGAGGAATCATCATTAATGGATGTGGGGGTTCTACCTTTGCCAAGTCCCAGACAAAGTGTGTTTTTCCATTTGCCTTGGGCTTGTGTAAGCTTGCCTAAGGAGGCCAGCCTTGCAGTTTGAGAAACACTGCTAGCAGCCACCATGCCCTCATTCCCAGCTAAATTAAACTCTATTATGCTGTAATTAACCTTGCCTAACTTGTTCTGAGTTACAGCAGTAGGTAAAATCATGTTTTTCCTAGGCTGTCCCCGAGAAGCATTTTTACATAGCAGGCTTGCCTACTCTTCAAATATTTCCAGCTTCTCCTGGAAGCTCTTCTTCTGAAGATCACAGCTTGACTGCAGGCAACATCAGAACTCCTCTTGACTTCAGTGAGGCCAGAATCACCTGCAAATATACTCACCCACCTCGTGTTGATGCCAGATGGCACATTTTTGAAGCAAACACAATACCACAGAAGCGATGGTAAGAATACACATATACACCTTGTTGGTTTTTAAGGTTTAAAACATACACATAGGCAGATCACTAAGTTTCCTTGGTCAAATTTAAAGCAGTAAAATTCCATTTTATGAATTAGTCTGTTGCCCGTTTTATTTAGATGCAAGTTAAAAAAAATAAAGAAAAAAGGAACCTAACACATTTCTAGTTCCATTTGTTACTTGGGGTAAGGGTGAGAAGAATGAGCATAAGGTAGGAAGAACTTCTCATTTACAAAGCTACCCTTTTACAAGAAAAATAAATTGTTGGCAGAATTGCCATTTCTAGATTTTTTTTTCCTCTTTTTAAAACCTTAAAATTCTTCAGCTGTATTTTGAAAGATCCAGCGTTTTAGCTAAGGACCATCCAACTTGATTAAGTCCATGGACCTTGAAATCAGGCCATCAATGCAACACGCGTAGAAGCTGATACCCACTAAAGTCATTCCGATGAAGGTAGGACAAAAGTCCGGATAATCCTTTAACTGCCTGCAGTAAGTGTATACATGGAAAATACAGTATAAACCAGCACAGCATAAAGGCTACAAGGCCCTAAATAAAAGGGCACTTAAAGGAAAAAAAAAAGTGCGATTGCTGAATACATGTTGCACATATTACCAGTGGAAAGGTGGGAAGCCTCTGAAGAATTCAACCTGGAGAGTCAAAGGCAATCGGATTTTTTTTTAATCTGTGTGCCTGGATGTACGGGCGAATAAAGGAGAGAACGAACAGTTACGCAGTCAGTGTAACAGCCGGCCTGCAACGGAGCCAGCTGACAGCAGAATTTATCCTACCTGTTCCTTCTAAGATGTAAACTCCTCAGTTCCCACGGTACATGCAAGACTTTTTTTTTTTTTTTAAAAGAGCTTGCACTACATTACTCGTTCTGCCATCCCGGACGGGCACCCCGGCGAGCGGCGGGTCTCCTCCTGCCACACCGGGCCCTCCGCCTCCCTCTCCTCGCCGCCCGTCCCAGGTGCTCGGGGGCCCCCGGCGCTGCGGGGCCGGGCAGCTCCCGCCGGCCAGCTCCACCTTCCCCGGGGCCGCCCCTCTCCCCGCCGCCGGCCCGGCGCGGCGCGGCGGCTGCCCCCGCTCCGCCGGGGTGGCTCCGGCCGCGGGCCGGGCCCGTCTCTGCCGCCGGCGCTGCAGGTCTCCGGCGGCGCCAGGGGGCCTCGCTCGTCCGCCGCTGCCGGCCCGATGCCCGGGCCTCGCTGGTCAAGTGGTCCTAAACATTTCACAATTATGATAGAGAACTGTTGAACTGTTAAGAACCACTGCACCAAGGAGGCTGCGGAGCCGCGGTCCGCGGGGGGAGCGGGGCGGGGGACGCGCTGCCCGCTCGCTCGCTCCTGGCCCGGGCTTGGCTCTTCCTCTCGCCACGGCGGACCTGGGGACGAGACAAAACACACGGGGCTGGCGGGCGGGCGGCTCCAGCGCCGCGGGGAGGGAGAGCGCCCGGCCCGGCCCGGCCCGGCCCTGCCCGCCGCCCCCCGCCCGCCCCGCCCGCTCCTCACTCAGCGCCGACACTTACTCATGGCCACCGTCCCGCGAACGTCCCCCTGGCCTTGCGCTGGGGCTTTGAAAGCTTGGAGGCAACAAGCTTTCTTTAAAAGGAAAAAAAAAAGAAAAAAAAGTCTAAAAAGAACAACAACAACAAAAAAAAAGCCATTCTCCTCAGAGGACCCGGCTGGGGGGGGGCAGCCCGGGACGGGCGCCCCACCACCGCCGGTCCCCCGCTACCCCGCCGCGGCCGCCCCTCTGCCGCGGCTCGGCGTGCGGGGCCCTTTTATACCCGCGCGGTACCTCGCGGTGGATGAGCCGTCCCCTGCCGCGGCAGCCAGGAATGCAGCCCTCGCCCCTGACACGACCAGTTTTTCCAGGCTGCCTTCGCACTGACGGGGCGGTTTTGTTTCCAGCCATCATCTGGGGCAGCCAAACGTCAGCAGGTAGAAAAGGACAAACCTGTTCCAAGGCGGCGCGTTTCCTCCCGGCCGCCCTCCCGCCCTGCGCCCTGTCACCGGGGGGAAACTGCTCGACAGGTTTCGCCGAAGCTGGAGGTGGCTCCGGGAGGTGAGTAAGAGACTCCACCCTGCGCCCTCCTGACAGGAGCTGCTGCTGACAGGCCGCCTGCCCTCGGCGCCCTCCCGGCTCCCCTCGCCTGGCTGCCAGCCGTAAAAAAACAAACCAACAAAACAAAACGAAAAGAAAAAAAAAAAAAAGCCCTAAACCGGCCCGTCACGTTCTGTGGGGGATTTCGTCGCCGCAGCGTGAACGCCCGCCTTGGCCCAGGCTCCATGCTTGTCGTGGCGTCGCGCCTGGCGAGGAAGGCTGCTTCCCGCCCGGCCTGCCCCCGGGCTGGCCTGGGGCGGGCAGGCTCGGGCTCCTGCCTGCCGTCCCGGTGTTCAGAGCTGGGTCTCTCCGCCTTCCCCACCAGCCAATGCTGTCTGACAGACGGGGGGCTGCCCGCCAAAGGCAATCTGCAAAAGCCCCCCGACATCCCTGTGTGGGCTGGCGCCATTGCCACGGGCTGCCCTGCCCTCCAGAAGGGTAGCACGGCCTGCCCCCCAGCCTGGAAGTGTTCACTGCTGGCTTTATTCTCCTGAGTGTGGGTTTTTTTGCTCAGAAATGGCGTGAGAAACCCCCCGCTGTGTGTGGGGGGCTGGGTTTGCCCCATCTTCCCCCACGCTCCCCACAGCCCTGCTGCTGTTTCCCCAGGTGAGGCACCTGAGGAGCTGGGGGGCACCACACCGTTTCAGAGCTCGCTTTCTGCTGCTGAATGTTCCTGACCTCGAGAAGATCACACTGCTTGGTTTCAGCAAGGCAGGACTAAGAAACCAGGACTGAGAACGGTGAAGAAGGGCCTGATTTTCAGAGGTGTTGGGCAGCCAAAAGGGAGGACGCCCTGAACTTCCAAAAATCAGGCCACTTGCTCATTGTCACACCCTTAGCCGTGACTCAGGGAGCAACCATCTCCGAGTTGGGGCTTCTTCAATTAATTCCTCTGAATTTTACTCTCTTCATCGACAGAATAGCAATGAAACCTAATTCACTGAGGCTTCCGAGCTGCGTTGGGGTGAGCTGAAAGGCCTTCACGCCCTGCCACCTCGGGACGGGGTTTATGGTAACCTGACAGCAGGCTTCCCCGTGGTGGCAGCGGGGATGCCGGTTGGTGGTGGTGCCAGGCTGCCTGCGTTGCCTGACCGCACGCTGCTCTCGCCAGCCAGCCCAGGAGACACCATTTCAAAAAGATGTAGATGGTAAACCCTGCTCTGCCAGTGACTCAGCCTACGGCCTCAGCCTACGGCCTCAGCCAAGTCACTTCACCACACCTTGAGAGGGAGAGATAATGCTTACCTACCTCATCTTATGAGGCTTCACTAATGTTTATATAGTGCTTTGAATGTTTAAAGAACTGTCTAAGTGCTGTGTATGAATTTTGGCACTCCAGATCCTATGATCTTTGGCCCTTTAAAAATATGTAGGAGACTGAAGCCGGTCCTGGAGGAAATGCCCGTACAGGTGTCGCAGAGTGGCAGGGGAGGGAGAGGCCTTCGTGACTGTGCAGCAGCCGTTCCAGCACAGCTCGTGTGAACGCGGTGCTCGCACCAGAAGCAGGAGCAGACCGGTTGCTCTAGGAGCCTATGCAAACCTCGTGCTGAGGAAGCTCCCCGGATCTAGGCTGGAGGCGTTTCAGTCCACTTTGGTAAAACCAGCTCCTGCTCTTTTGCTCTGCCCTCTCAGACTCAAACCCAGAAGTTAATTTTGTACCTTCTTCCAGATAGCCCAATCCATAAGGGCTTTCTGGACTTTCTCATTGTCCCAAAAAGATACTTGCTTGCCTTGGTAGAGGAGGGTGCGCTATTTGTGAGTTCATTCAAAGGGGACCTCTGTCCTTACTTTCCGTGGAAGCAAGGCAGCTCTTTATGCACTGGGAGAAGAGTCATTTGGTTTATGACACAGTGTCCTAGGTCTCCCACTCCTGCCGGTGATGTACACAGCACGCGCAACGTGATCGTGCTAGCCGTATTCTATACATAATCCCGCACTAACTATGCTGCCAACTCTCGCCTGCCCCTGACAAACACAAACCCACACCCACGCCCACGGCTCCACAATACCACCCAGCTAAATAATAAGCCGGCTGTCCGTACTAACTGGGTGCAAAAGCCCTTTCCAGCCAAACCAGTCAGAACCCAGTACTGCACTGGTGAGATACATAATCCCCAGGGATCCCATCACTGTTCTTGTCCGGGTTCAGACCCATGTGGCTGATGGCCCCTAAAGAAGAACTCTGAGCCCTGAGCGGGGAATTGCCTGGGGCAGCCAGGGGGAACTGAGGTACAAGAACCTGTATGGGGTTTAGGCAGGATGAATCATCTTCTGCTTTGAATTTTTTTTTAATAAGTGTTGGTGGTTTTACTGATTGAATGTTTAAGTTTTGCAGTTTTTTTTCAGGGAAGAATATAATAAAAGAAAGTACAGGTCTCTTGTGTTTCTTCATAAGGAGGATGTAAGGGGTGGCTAGAGTGAGCTTTATTGGCTTAAAGGGATCCACCTGGTCAATGTATAAATTCCCTTAGATCACTAGTATGAAAAATGTTCTTTTTTTAGTAGCTTACATGTTAGAGAGCAGTGAGCAAATGTACATTCAATTTATTTATGTAATTATGTAATAAGTTCTGTTTCTCCCCTGTATACCCCAATTATAAAAGTAAGAAAGCTAACATCCTGCTGCCTCCCTTAGCTAGGCAGAGTCTCCCAGAACAGGCTGAAGGCTTTAAAAGGTAGAAGAGTAGAGGTGCCGAACAGTAGGAGTGGACAGGTAGCGCTACAGAAGGGATAAACCATGTATTAATTGTTCTTCCTCTGTGACAGTATGAAAGGTATTTGAAACATTAAAATAATAGAATTGGTTCTGAAATTGTATAAAGGGAAAAATTTAGTTGTAATAGAAAGAATAGTAATTAGTCCTTAATTTCTATTGATGGTTAAACTGGGTATATCCTAGTTTATATCCTACTCTTTTCAGCTGCATATATGTGACTACAGTAGTTCTGTGCTTGGTTTTTAAGGGACCACAGTGCAATAAATGGCCCTGTTAAACAAGCAGCAGGTCTGTCCCCCACGCGTTTGCAGTCCAGGGGCACAAACCCAATAAAAAGGACTATGCTACCCACCAGCGGGGACTCATCGCACTAGATGTTGAGAGCCCTCTGATTGCGCCGACACCCCTGAAACCCGGAGGAGCAGCACCCTGTCATATGTGGAACATGGTGGTTCCAGCACCTTGTGCAGCAGGTGGAGTTTTCTTGGAAGGGGGAAGCAAATACTAATCAGCTGATAGTGTCAAACAAAGAGGGCAGCACAAAAGGAGACATAATGCCAGGGGTGATTGTAAGAGACAAAGAGCCGGCCTGGGAGGAAGCGAAGATGAAGGGTAAGCTTGTGGGAGGACATAAAAGGGTGTGCTGTTTGCATGGCAGAATATGGAAGATCATGAATGCTCTGGTAATGAGATTATATTTCAAGGAGGTTCTACTTTGAAAAAACGATGTTGTGAAAAATGACTGGGAGGTGCTATCATTATTATCCATCAGTGTCCCCACACTCCTTTGGCAAAAGGTCCCAATACTTTCCTGCCAACTATTCCACAGGTAATATCGTGGAAGGGCATGGGACAACCCAAAGTACTGTTCCTTGTACTACAACACGTTTTATCTGACAATTCTAAACTTAAAATAAATCCAGCACGCAAACTAAGCCTGGACATGGAGCTTACCGTTTCTCGGTTTATCATTTTTACCTTCCTCGTCATTTCCCTACTGATTTGCTATTCTTGCTTGTTATGGCTCACCTGAAATGAGGTTGGAAGTTTCTTAAGCAAAGACCCGGAGTCTGACATGTCCTGTAAGTACCTATCATAGTCTTGGGCCTGGTAAACAGAAAAAAACCCTGTGCAAGTGGATTTTCTCCCACCCTGGGAAATCAGCATTCCATATGTTCATAGCAAACACTGATGGGGCAACTTCTTGTTTACTTTAGTTGGTTCAAACTCATTTATCAATACAGCAGCCCACTACGTGTCACATGTGAGCATAATAATAGCTTGATAGTAACTTGTTTTGCAGTAGTAAACACCTTGAGAGATGGCCTAGTACTTCCTCATAAATAGGACGGCTTTTGAGATTATTGCCTAAATAACATCAAGTGATTTATAGAGAAATAAGATGGGGTGGGATGTTTTTCCAACCAAGAACTTTTAGAAAGATTGGGGGTTTGCCATTCAGTAGTTAAATTAATAAAGACATGCTAGGAATTAAAATACGGATAACAGCTTCATGTGAAGCTAAGAATTCACTTTTTATTGGAAAATGCCACCTTTGTATGCACAAACTTTTGATTAAACCCAAAATTATCGATTTAACAGGAGAGGAGTTTTTAATCTCATATGCTCTATCTAAACAGACAGTTCATCATCCCTGAGCACTGCAGAGGTTACATACTAATTTAGCCTGTAATACCACACTTCACCATTTTCCTTGTTCTGATTTAACATCTTGTTCATTCCAGCAGTTAACTGCGTAAATTACATTACACAAATTAATGTACTTTTTCCCTCTTTGGGAGAATTTTTCAAGTCAAGCTTTGTCTGTGTACAGTAGCACAATGGCTAGCAGTAAACAACAGTACAAATTTTCTGTTTTCTACTTCGAATTTTCCATTTAATTGTTAAACATGACAGTTCTTTCAATAACGAGTCTAGAATAAGGAGACCTGAGGGCTTTGCACGCTTGCAGGCTGGATCAGCGGGCACAATTACCTGTGCATCAGCAGCTATTAAAAAAAAAAAAGGCGTGAAAAACAATCCTTGTGCTGCAGAGATGGCGCGTGAGCTGTCAAGCGGCTGTGTCCTGGGAGAGCCATCAGCCTCTGCATCGAGAGCTTGATATTAAGGAGAAGTTTCAACTCCAGCACTGGAAGCCCTAAAAACCACTAGGAAAAGCATATTGCCAGCAGCGAGGAGGTACTTCTGCAGTCCTGGTGTAGGTTAGACTTTGCCGTGACTTTCCGCTGGACGCTTGGGAGCCACAGCAGTGCGGCTGAGATGACGGCCGGAGGTGTGTGCATGAGCAGTGGAATCCACCGAGTCCTGTTTCGCAGTCAGCTTTGGATAAACAATCTCTGTAGTATTTTTACCAAATTCAGGAAAGTTTGGTCTCATGGTTACTTATTTTTAATCTCCTCATAATCAATTCTCCTTTCTCCTGTTTTTTTTTTTGTGTTGTGTAGTTTGTTGTTTTTCTTTTTTTTTAATTTGAAATAAAAATACAAATTAAATAGCCAGTGAACAAGATTTTGACATGACCGGTAATTTTGAATGCCTCGCTTTCCAGGTGCCTGACTCTATAGACTGGAAGAGGAGCTGACTTTCATAAAATGCCAGACACCTTTTATTCTACCATTAAGGTTCAGGTCAGACCCTGGAAGCTGACACTTGAAATCACTAGCTTTTTCTGAAAATTTCAGCCAACAATTTCATATTTAAGATTAGCAGCTGTGCACTAAGCGCGCTTTAATAACTTTCTAACTGATTACAATGTTTAATTGTGATGGCCATCACAAACCTGGTACCAACTTTATTTTTCACTGTCACCAGCCAGCTGGTTTTTCAGAGTTAGCAGAATTATGTGTTCCGTCCCATAAAGCCAGCAGAAAGGAAGTTTTTGCTAATGATTTGACCATTTATTGAGATTTCCTAAGTATCTGCTGGTTGAAGCTACTGAAGATACAGAGTGTGACTTTGCAATGAAGCAGCGTGGTAATTTTTAGCAACATCTCACATTTCTGGTTTTATGTCCTTGAATGTAGAACTTTCCAAACAACAGTGGTGAATGGTGACATAGTTGTGGGCAGAGAGCTCGGTCAAAGTGGTCCAAGTAAATAAACTGCCTTACTTCACATCACACTCTTGTCAGTCAGCAGGGAGAACAGGCAGTTGTCTTTGTCCTGGAGGCCTGGAGCTCCATGGGATTCAGCAGAGATCTCCGCTGGATGTCTTGCCTCAGGGGTGCTGGGAATCACATCACCCAAAACTGACCCTTCAGTGGCAATCGGAAATTCAGATGTGCCACAGAAAGAATCTGATGCATCGAAATCTCACTTTTACTGGGGCCTGGTCACAAAGATCCACAGCAAAACATATCCGGGAAGGAAGCCACACGCCCTGAAAGATGCAAGTGTAATTATTCAGGCACAGGCATCACCATCAGAGAATCTCCCCAGCGCAGCAGCTTCTTGCATATGACAGGACTAATTCACAGCTCTCGGTTCTAATTGCGATAGCTCCTTATCTCTCAGCAAAAGATTGCCATTAAGATTCCTTTTTCTATATCCTGAAATTCTTTTCTTTGCTCTACGTGACCATTGCTGCTGAATTGCCAGGACTGTCATTCCCCTTCTGTGCTAATAATTAATCATTTAATGTTAAATAATTGGAAACCAAGGTGTAGAAATAACTAGCTAATCTAAACAAACATTATTGTCATTCTCTGGCCCCTTTCTTACCACCTTTCACTGCGTGGAGTCTCATCTAATTTCACTTATAAGCTCTTAAAAGCAGGGTCTGTGACTGTTGAACACCAAGCACAAGAGCCTAATAGGATCTACAACAGTGGCACTACAGAAGAAACACATTTATTGTGCACATAAACGTGTAATTAATGGGGCTCATCTGCACTCAGAAATGCGGCACCGGGTACTACACAGGCAGTTCTGGCCAGGTAACACCTCCCCTGGCCACCATTCCTCTGGTTCCCTTTTGAAGCTGAGAAGATGTGAAGGGATACCGTGGCTTGAGAGAGTGGTTCTTTATTGTTGTGATATTTCTTGCTGCTGCAAGACAGAGAACGATCTCTCGGCCTTTTCCCCTCTGGTCGTGCAATGTGCCACGGATCAGGTCACGCGCTGCTGGAGCCTGGCAGTGCCGGTGTGCGGAGGAGGCTGCAGAGCGAAGCTGCGGGATGTTGTTCCTTGGCACCTTCCCATGGATTTGGCTGACATCTCCCTCTGATGTGCAGCATCCCGGAGCGGGAGGGAGGTGCCGGTGTGAAGCTCAAAACGCCAGTGGGAGTGCGCAAGATATGCCCCAGCTGAGCGTGCCCCAACAGGCGAGCCTTGGCAGGGCTGGGTGAGGGGGAGAGGGGCGCTGCCTCTTCCCTGCCAACGCAGCCTGCGAGGAGTCGTGGTCCCCGTTTGTCACATCCTCCTGTCACGTCAGCGGCAATTTTGGTCAGGCATCAACACAGATTTGGACATCAAGGACCAAATCCTTTGACCGTGAGATTTCTATCAACTCTTCCAAATAGAGCCACATTAGGTAGTGCTATTTTGTGCGGTTTATGCTAGACGTTTCGTTTTGTTGCTATGATTCAGGATACTCGTCTCAGCTACACTTCTGAGATGCAGGCTTCTGCCTCTTCCCGTTCACCTGATCACAGGTAAACAAATGTATGGCTAATGAAGTTTCTAAAGTAATTTTCAGGTAGACACTTTGCACAAATAATAAATCTGGTAGTACCAGATTTTATTCTGACTCATGGACTATCTAAGATAGCAACGTTTGAGTCCCACAGATTCATTTGTATGGTTCAGTAGAGTATTTTACATATCTTATAAGCTTTCTACATTAGCAGCTTTTCTAAAAGAGTCACTAAAATGAAAGTGTTGTTACAACCATGCAATCAAGCACCAGTGTCATAAAACATTTTTAAAGAATCATGGAAAGACTAGTCTTACTAGTCTAGAAGATGATTGTACTTCTGATAGAGCCCACTTGGAAGAGACACAAACCTATCAGCAATGCTTGTGATGACATATGCTGCGCACATTTGATCGGTTCTTTATAATTTCTTGTTTTCACCCGTCATACAATTACTTCAGGTTTATCTCAGTGATCTAACAAATTGTGATTGAAAAACATTTTATCTCTTACCCTGCTGCGGTAGGTCCTATGCAGGGATCAGCACAGGTACCTGGAGAAGGGGATTACACCTATGGTGGCGTTTGATCGTGCTATGGGTCCATTAATGCTGTGTGTAAGTGGAACTGGGTGCGCTTTGTCTTCTGTGTACTAGGGGTACATTTTCCTCCTTAGTCATTTCACTACTTGAACCCACCTTAAAAATGGAGGAATCTTCCAACTAGATCACAATCTTTTTGGAAAAATCCCAGTAGATCACACCATTCAGAAGACTGCAAATAAAGAAACTCTGATTCAGGGAGGATAAAGGGGTTTAGTTCCAGATGAGAGGTTTCATTATCACTTATTGCTGAACACCAAAATCCTTGTATGAGACAACCGAGACAGGCTATAGTACAGTAATTCTAAGTTAAGATGTGCAGAACTGGAGTTATTTAGCAATTTGAGAAGAACGAGCAGATACTGAAGCCTTGCTGAACAGCCGATTTAATTCAGCAAGTACTGATCAGACACAGCCAATCTGTCAGTGGGTCAGCCAGCCTTGACAGCTGTTAACAGTTTACCAAGATGATGTGCAATAAGAGAGCAAGCACATGCTGATTTTTCAAATAATTAAGAATGCCCTTCCATCACAAAAGTTTTATAAGAGGATATCCAAACAGAAACAATGTTTTCAGACATCAGTAAAAAAGAAAGTGGTTGCATTCAGGAAAGGAAAGTTGTAACTCAAATCAGACAGGAATTTGGACATGTTAGTTGTGCAAATCTCTGCTTTCTGCAGCGTTAGCGAAGTGCTGACATAGGCCAAGTAGTCCCTATCCCTTGGCAGTATTAGCTGGATCATTAGAAAAAGAAACAAAGTGGAAGCTGGGTGTTGTCTTTCAAGTGAAGAAAGCTGTAGAATTGATGTAATGTTTGACTTTTACAGGAGGCATTCGTAGCGTCTCCTCCGTGGAGAGGCAGCAGCGGTTCCAGCACCAGCATTCATTCCCAGAACATCACTGCATCTTAAAAGACCCAACACTGGAAACAAATCCAACATTTGTGCAGCAGCTACGAGTCTCAGCTTGCGGACTATGCCTTCTTGCTGTTGCACGGTCGCTGCGGACATCACGCGCACGCTTGCGCCGCAGTTCAGCAGGGTGGACGCGGACTGCAGCAGCCCCTCTGGCACTCACACTAGCAGGCTGTCTCAGGAGCTTGTGTGCTTTCCTGGCGTGGCATTTCACCTGTTGGTGCCTTTGTAGGGCAAGGGAAGCTACAACCTGAACGCTTGCATTATCAGACGAAGGCTGGAAAAGAATGGGAGCCACTGCTGTTTTCTAGCAGAAACCAAAATGTCATCTTTATGTTCCAATAAGCATTAAAAACTGATACTAAAAAAATCATAAGCTTTTCTGCACCAAAAAAATGCAAAACTAGCTTTACCCACCTTCTACCGTGCTATTCCAATGTGTACTGTGTATCAAATATCAAGCACAGATCTGCAGATGATCCTTGCAATCTGTGTTCGACCTAACAAGCTATAACTGGATGTAGATATGAAAGGGTGCATGGACATCACGGGTGACTGGAGTTAAAGCTGTTACAGAAGTTACGAAAGGGACCTGCAGCCAGTCCTGGCCATAGAATGAGTGTGTTTGTATTAGTAATGGCCCTGGACAGCTGCGTAATCTGCAAACCTTTACCAAGCAGAAGATGGCTGGATAAAAAGAAGAGTGTATTTAGTGTATTTGATCTTTTCAGGGATGATCTGAAGGAGAAAAATTAGGATGTTTAAAAAAATTAAGCTGCCCCCGGAATGTCTAGCATGCTTTAACTAATGAAAGACACTCAGCTGCTTACAGTAACTAAAAAAAATAGGTAGGAACAAATAGGTAGAATTTTCATTCCTTACTAATAACAAATTTTGCTTTTGACCAATAACGATGTAAAGCTTAAGGGTTACTATGCACAAATAGATTCATCATAAGACTGGGAGTTATCACGGAGAGTATAATTATGGTTATTAAATCCACTGCACAGAGCAAAGGGTGTAATAGGCGAACAAGACAAACACAGGATCTCGGAAGCGTTATTGAAGTTCATCCCCGACACCGAATTAAGAGCTGAAGTTTCTGGCCTTGACTGGGGGGGGTTTGCCACTTTTTTAATCACAGTGCCCTATGCACAGTTTATCTTCACACTTGTAGACTGTTACAGTTCTTGAATGAAATTTTGACATAGAGACCCAGTTCTTTCTCAGATAAATGTTAAATTTGCATTCATGCGTTTGCCATTAAAACATGTTTTAGATATCGGTCTATTTATAAGGCAAATGGTAAATTTTCTAGAAAGTTGCAGGAATACTAGATTATGCAAGACAGGGTATTAATAGGATATACATTTCTGTAAAGGTTTGTCAGAAAGAAGCTAATACTGCTTTATTCTCTCTGTAAACATAGAATCATAGAATGTCCTGAGTCAGAAGGGACCCTCAAGGATCATCAAGCCCAACTCCTGTCCCTGCACAGGACAACCCCAACATTCACACCATATGTCTAAGGGCGTTGTCCAAATGCTTCTTGAATATTGTCAGGCTTGGTGCCGTGACTGCCTCCCTGGGGAGCCTGTTCCAGTGCTCCACCACCCTCTGGGTGAAGAGCCTTTTCCTAATATCCAACCTAAACCTCCCCTGGCAGATCTTCCTGCCGTTCCCTTGGGTCCTATCATTGGTCACCAGGGAGGAGAGATCAGTGCCTGCCCCTCCTGCTTCCCTTGTGAGGAAGCTGTAGACCGCGATGAGGTCTCCCCTCAGTCTCCTCCAGGCTGAACAGACCAAGTGACTTCAGCCATTCCTCATACGGCTTCCCCTCTAAACCCTTCACCATCTTCATGGCTCTCCTCTGGACACTCCTGAGTAGCTTCATATCCTTTTTGTACTGTGGTGCCCAGAACTGCACACAGGACTCAAGACGAGGCTGCACCAGTGCAGAGTAGAGCGGGACAATCACCTCCCTTGACCAGCTGGCAACACAGTGCTTGATGAACCCCAGGACATGGTTGGCCCTCCTGGCTGCCAGGGCACGCTGCTGGCTCACGTTCAACTTGCCGTCGCCCGGAACCCCCAGATCCCTCTCTGCGACCCAAACCATTTCATTTTAGCTTTATGAGCTTCTAACTACAAGTTTTCTCACTGGATCACATTTCTAAATGTTGTCCTTCATGTCTTTACCCGGCTCATATGCAGGAAGAAAATGGTTGTCTGTTTTCTTCCCTCTCCTTCAGTTTTACTGTTAAGACCTATTATTTCAGTAATTCACACCAGAATACCATTCTTTGTTCAAAAGAAAAGTATGTTTTGTACTTTAGATGGGTGTTTTATTTTAGAAATATAAGAACATTATTGTCTAGAAAGTTTTCTGTAGATCAAATCAACCCTTACTGAAAGGTGTAAGGCCAATATTGATGCTTCTGTATATGTTGTCAGTCATTCTGGTACAGAAATAAAGAATGGATGCTGCTACGGACAAATTACTGCAGCTGAGAATCATTTAAAAAAAAAAAAAGATTCCAATCCTGAGAAAGTCACTTGCAGAGAAGTTTATTAGGGATTTCCTAGTTCAGTGCATCAATTTTTAGACTATTGATTAGGCAAGAGTTAAGATGGCAGGTCTTAATACTGTAGGAAGAAGAGCCTATGCACCGTTTTTCTCCTGACCATAAAAATTTTCACAGACATTACTTTGTTACACACACTGCCTTTATGTATTTACAGATAGGGCACCAAAAAGGTGATGAATTTGAAGCCTGATTTTTTATGTTAGATCTCATTGACTTAATTCCGTATGAATTTTATTCAATCTAAAGCATGTTTATTGCTATATAATATCGATTATTTAATAGTGAGACAGCATAGTTGTAATTTTTGTGACTGTAGTAAAGAGGTGCACTATGCATTAAAAAAATCATGCATTTTTATGTTTTTGTTTTGTTTTCAACTGGAGCGTATACAGCGTTTCCTCAGACTACACGCACAGTTACCTTGTTTTAGGGGGATCTGATATGCACCATACCTTGGGAATCTTTTAATACCAGCAGGCTCAGCAAGTAGTCCATGCAGCTTTTCTCCATGATAAGAATAGCTGTGGGAAGGCTGAAGAGTATTAAAGAGGAAAAAGAAAAAACTATCTGCACTTCAAAGATTCCCTTCAGATGAAGCAGATAGAAAATCCACATAGATTATTGCAGAAGCTGTAGGTGAAATTAAAAGTTGCCATCTCCAATATATGCATTTGCCTGAAGTATTCTTTACGTTTACATATTCTAAGGCGGATGCAGCTGGAAAGATATATATTGCTTTTTTTCCTTAGTCTGAAAGTGTTGGGACTTTAAACTTGGGGTCTGTTAATACTGAGATCACATTTACAGTCCAAAGTATTATGTGTCCAGCATGTAGCAATCTTGATTATATTCCGGTCAGGATGTGGGAAAGATGCTATTAGAAACAAAACAATCAATTCGCTTAGACAGTCCCACAAACATGCTTTATGGCATCTGCCTCCTACTCGTTTTAAGTGAGGTTTTATAGTGACACATTGGTGAAGATTAGTACACAACTGCAGGCAGATGCCCATGACTGATTCAATTGTTTGCACTGACACTCACAATTGCTGTAATTGCAACCGAAGTGATACAAGCCATTGCAAAAAACAGACAAAGTGAAACCAACATTGTTCCTCAGAGATTTTATTAGCTGAAACCCAGAAATGCACAATCCACTCTTTTTTCTTGGTATGAATTCAGCACAGCATTTCTGTTTGCTACGCCTGCAATACTGCCCTCATTGATTTAACATAAGAAGATTTAAAAGGCCTCTTTAAAAGCAGAACTTGTACAGTAAAGGCAATACATTCCAGTCTCACTTGTTTATAAAAAATTCTTTAAAAAAAAAGTGATTAAAAGATAAAGCAGCAAATCATGTTTAGAAAATCAGTAAGAACTTAATGTGATCCTAAGTAAAGAATATTTCTAAGCTCTAGCTTTCCTGTATGCTCCAAGTGGAGCCACCTTTGTTCCTTTCCTCTTTGCCTCCCATAACCGCTTAAGACCGCTAATGTTCAAAGCTGGTATTTCTGAAGAGGAGTGACCATCTTCTACAGCCGCTGGAGAAAGAGAAAATGGATGTTTAGAACTAGGCAGTACCCAAAACCTTCCTGAGAAGAGATTACCTTGTAGCCTGCCAAGCAAGTTCTCACGTGGTACTGAAGACTTCCTTCAGACTGCCTACACTACTGGTGGCTCAGTCCAAAGGAATTAAGAGACGATCCATGTAGGAGTTGAGGATTTAACACATTCACTCCCCACTTACAAAAGAAAAGTGACTTTTGCAGACATATTTCACTGAAAATGGAAATCCCTTTGCAACATAACCCATATTCTGAAGGTATTTTTAGCATCTTCATCCTGGACACTGGAGAACTTCCATTTAAATGCTCAAAACTGAGATTTTTATCTAATCCTTCTCTATCAGCTAAAGCCAAAGAAAACCCCAAAAACAGGAAAGCAAAAAATGCCTGATTCTGTCCTATGTTCATTTAGACCAGTACACAGGGATGAAAAAATGCTATTGTTCCAGTTGCAGTTCCCCACTTAGATCCATATGAATTCGGTCAAATTGATCAAATGGGACACAGAAGTGGCAAGGTAGCCATGGATCCAGCAAAACCTTTAACTAAATTAAATTGCAATTAGACTTGCCAGTATATTGGAGAAGAGATATCTAAATCAACAACGTATTGCATCAGAAAGGAGTTCCGAGAAATGAAAGGCAAGTGTTTTAAATGTTTCCAGTTACAGCACAGCACTGGAGAAGGTCAAACGCCCAGACAAGTTTCCTATAGAGAGCCTTGTCAGATGTGATGCTTTGAACACGAGGCTCACCCCCGCCTCACACGCACACGGCTAGGGAAACACACCTTGTATGTTAGCAGCACAAAAGAGATTCATGCTGGGAGTCCGTGTCGGAGACAACCAGGCAGCTACATCTGAGGTCTGAGTAAGAGAGAGGCCATGGCACGGCCCTGTCCTGCGCCCAGAGGGGGAGCAAGCCCTCGGCAGAGCTCTCTGCTGAAAGGGAGCCTTCTGCAATCTATGTACGTAGTACAGCTAACCCCTGTCTATTAAGAACCTGCCCCACGTTTCCCGTGGTGGTCGACAATGTTACGGTAGAAGATGGGCTGGTGTAAGGTGCTCCATTAAAAGCTAGAGGGAGAGCACACGTGGACATGCTGTAGGTACCGCAGTAGCACCTCCTGAGTGGGAGGCCGTGCAGCCAAACGGCTGCCATCGCCTCGCAGCTCTACTGGAGAAGTGCATGGCCCTCTGCTGTGGGCACAGCACCCTGAAAACCAGGCCTGGCAAGGTGCCCAATAAAAGGCATTTCCTCTAATGCAGACGAGACAGAGGAGCAATTTATTGCAACGGGCCAACGGAACAAGACATTGCTGCCCTCAGTGGTTTTATTTTGGTAGCATTTAGATTCCCAACCAAGTTCAGAACCACACTGTGGAACGCACCATAAAAAGCACTTCCAGGCCCAGGCAGAAAGAGGAACAAACATTAGCCCCACTCTACAAAGAAGGACGGAAGTACTCAGAGTCGTATCAGAAACTAAGGCAGGGACAGCTGCTTCAGCCCAAGGGTGAACTAGGGCTTCAATACAAAATCCCCCTTTATACATGTATACGCTGATCCGTACATTTCAGGAATCTAGCACTTGAAAAAAAAAAATCTTACCTTCTTTAATGCTTTTGTCTTAAGAAGTCAAGAACCTCCTTATGCCCTGTAGCCTCTGCCTGTAAGTAGAAACATGAATAAATCCTGCCATCCTGTGCACCAGGACATGCAAATACTTACTTGTGGGAAGTAAGAATATGTTACCACAAAATAATTAAAATCCAATTTAAATTTTAATTCCTCTGACATAGATGAGAAAATTCTGGCTCAAACAATTTATTACTTCAGAACAGCACCAGATGTGAATTTGTAACAAACCGTAATCTGGTTTATAGTCCCCAAAGAAGCATTTACTTTTCCCAAACTAATATTATCTGACGGTGTGCGTTATTACTCACACAGCTAGCACACCGTACGCAGTACAGCCGTATGCACACTTACTACTTGTAGGGGATTCCTGCCATCATAACCAGTTTGCTTCAGGTCTGCACCAGCTAGGTACCAGGCATACAGCCCATCCACATCTCCTTTAGCTGTAAGGCTGGAAAAAGAAAAATTAATATGGGTTCTAAATCTTTCAGGCCATTTCAGTGTGCTCCTGGGTCCTGTCAATTAGCTCAGCAGGCAAACACTGAACCAGAACAGGTTCGACATGGCTGCCAGGGTAGACAGGTAAGTAAAGGAACACTATTACAACAGCTTTGAATAGCTGAGCAAGCAACACGGCTTGATGAATCAGTTCCTTAAATTAATAGGGCTGTGGATAAGTACTTACAACAGGCTAGTTTCACATAGTGGGTGTGACTATGACCAAAGGGGAAAAAAAAGTCATGCAGTTTCATATTTCACAACACAATATTTATCTCATGAAATGAGTTGGGGGAGGGCAATGGCTAAATCAAGATGCAGCTGAGTAAGTGAGAGCACAAGCAGATGTGCCAGCAACCAGCGTGCCTTCTTTAAAACCATTAAGAAACCCCCTTCACAAGTCTGCATAACTATGTTTGCTATCAGAAGTTATGACAGCATATTTATGTGATATCATTTGGACAGTAACACAGCTACATTTTTTTGAGTTTTATAAGATCATTTGTAAGATTTAAATGGGCAGCAAGCAAAAAAAAAAACCAAAAGCTTTTTAAAGATGACCTCCATCTGCCATGTATAACAAGCAATAGAAAGGATCAAATAAATCATATACAAATAAGTGAGTTAAAGTTTTCAGAGGAATGTATACCAGACTGTTTCCTCGCACATCTGCTGGTAGTCTCAACCATAATATTTAAGGTTCATTTTTAACTTTTATTTTGGTAAAAGAAGGGCTAACAGCCTGCACATATGCAAAAGCATGACCGTCTGTACCAAGCCTGTGGACAGGCTGAACTGACGGCAAGGCCGGGAGGACTGCCTTCACTTTTCTCAAGATACCAACATCTGTCAGGCTTCAGACCTGAGCTTGCCGAGTGCTTGCAGATTGTTTCAGCGGAACCACACCAATAATCATCAAGTGAGGTTGAATCTCATTAAGAAAGGGGGAACCCTCCCCAAACTTACTAAGTTCAGAGTTTGCTGCCTTAAACAGTGCTCGCTGTGGGGGAATGGCACGCTGCTGGCAGCAGGGATGGAGGACGGTGAGCGGCTCCTGGGTATGACAACCAAGCCAGGCAGACTTGGTGGAGGGTGGAGAAGGCTGGGAGATGCAAGGGGCAGACAGCCAGGTAAGCTTATGGAAGAAACCCTGAAAGCAAGGCTGCAACATTCACTTCTCTGCTAGGCTGAAATCACTTCTGTTGTTGATTAAATCTCTTCAAGTACCTGCAAAAATGTTTTCAGGGGAGTGGAAGCCTCTAATTGCAGCAGTCTGAGGAGAAAGTCAGAGAGAGGCTTTTGCTTGCAGCAGTCCCAGAGGTTGGGCAGGAAAAGGGGAAGCAAACGGTCTCTGTCGGTATTCCTCCATGCAACCCTACCAACCCTGAGGCAGGGCAGAAGACCTACAGCTGGGGCCTTTGGGGGACAAGGAAGTGGCAGTGGGGTGCTATGAGGTTTAACAGTGCTTCAGTCTGACATCATGAAGAAAAGGATCAATAAATCATTAATGAAAACGGCCATCACAAAAAAAGGCCCCTCAGAAGCAATAAAGAAAGAGAGGAAGGCAAAGGAGTTCTAACAGGAAGCTCAGTGGGAAGTCGTTAGGGAAACTCCAGGAAAAAGTAAGCATTAGTAAAGCAGAGAAGAAATTGCTTAGCAGCCACTTCTGAAACACAAGAACTATCTTTATTTACAAAGACAAGTCTCTTACCATTGACACTGGAAGGTCCCAGAATTAAGGAACACACACACACACCCCCTACCTAGCGAGTGAGAGTTACAAGCATCTCCAGCACTGCGCAGGAAAGCACTGTATTTGCCAAACAGAATCTCATCGTTCAGCCACGTGCAAAGCGGAAACCACTTGGGGCAAAGACCAGCACATTTAGAAATATTACCAACCTACATACCCAGGGCAATTCAGCTAGCATCACTGTAAGCAACAAACAAGGACTACCGCACTTACTTGAAAATTAACTGCCTAATAGCACCTGTTCAGAAAGAGCAATTTAACCCACATTGCCAGAGGTCAACACTGTGAAGTGGGCTCCTTCTGTGACATTAGAGCAATCCAAATACACAGAAGTATCTTCAATTTTGCTGCAGCCATTTACTGATCAAGTGAGAAATGTATTCTATGGGGCCTGTGACCCAGAGAACAAAAAGTGATGTAGCTTGCAAGAAAATTTAGATACCACTCTAAATAGAAGATACCTACTATTCACTAAACTGATTATAATCAAGAACACCACAAAACATTTTCTCCAATTCCAGATCTCCGTAGTCAAGCCAAACACATCTATATTTCCTTTACACACTGTAAGTGTACTTCATATAGTCAGATACATACACAGAATTTCTCAACATTCACTATAGGGACCTTTGCTCTGTATTTTTCTCAAAGATACTTATGCCAGCAATTCCAATTACAAGTGCATCCTCTAAGCAGCAAGTCCATCATTTTTCTGTCATGAAATGGAATAAAATAACTTCAATATACACTTATCAGGATGTTTAAAACCTGCTTTGTTGACAAAGAACTACTTACCATATTTACTAAACTCTAACTGATACTTTTTACAGCAGATAATCCCAGGTATTTTACCTATCAATAGTCTTGCATTTAGAAAAAATGATGATGTACCCATTTCACAGTTTCAGCATGACTAATGAAACCATGATGATGACAGAGAGAAGATATCAAGAATAGTGATAATGCAATTACGCTCTGATTTTGTGCCTCCTGTCACACTAGCATCAAGCAAACTCAGTTACAGGAGCTGCTGTTCAAGGGGTGCTCTGTTACTGTCAAGGTACCAGGAACGAAGCTGCTCAGGTCTCGGATTGTTTAGAAGGACAAGGGCCAATGCAGATCCAGATCTGGGAAGTAACGAGGACAGTGAAATGACACCGGGGCTCCCTCCTGCTTCCTCAGGTACCAGGAGGGATCTTTCCCAGGAACACAAAGCTCTGCTTTTTCAGCAATTCTCCTTTTTCGGTGTCTGTATAAAGTGATCAGGAAAGACTTTCTTTTTTTAGGTGTATCATCAGCCTAACAGAAGAGAATTTTTTTTTATTCCTTTTTTTTTTAAAATGAGAATCTTCAAAAAGCAAGTTAAAAGTCCAGCACAAGGCATGGTTTGTTCTACCCTGAACACATTTGGGAGTGCTGCTCTTAGCTAGTATCTCCACATCTCTCTCAGTTGAGACAGACTTCTTTGAAAGACAGCAGGCATTAGCAGCTTGGTCCTAATTCCTGCAGAGGCATAGTTATCCTTCCTTCCCCAGCCTTACCCCCCAAGTTTGTGTTAAATTGAAGAGGCATCTTATTCTGAAAGTTGCTGATTTTGAAAGGCTGCATCCTTGTATATTATATCATATCATTTTAGGAAATCTAAGAATATGAAAGAGAAAGCTGGTTTGGCTTTATGCCCCTATTTAATTTTGTGAAGTACAGACTTTGTACAGAGTATCTCAATTACATACAGGCTTTTTTCCTTTAAAAAACAAACACAAAGCAACAGTTTATCAACTCCAGAACTTGACAAGCCTTCAGAATAAGTCTGAGTGTCCCAATTTATCTTGTCATGGTTTGGTTTTGCAGACAGATGACAATACTACTGCAACATGAGAAGAGATTCCGACATTTTTAACAGATTACGAACATTGAGACCTCTTTCTCATTTCAAAACAAAGCCATGAACCAGATACCAAACATCAACAAGGTGATTCTAAAAGTCAGGCTAACACCTCTCACTTAAAAGAAGAAACCAGCAAATGAAACCATGAAAGATTTAATAACTAGATCATCTTGGCTGCACCTATGTGCATCTGCACTTCCTATACAAGAGTTCCTGCTGATACTGTCCAACTTGGTTCTTTCCCTTTCAAACATCACCAATGCCAAAGGAGCACATCTATTTTTATCTCCAAAATCTTCCAACTGAACTATTCTATTCTATTCTAAAATCATGAGTCTAAACAGAAGGAAGCTGAGGAGACAGTATTAGAACACAAAAATCACTGTACATGGTCTTTTATGGAAGCTAGTTTGTTTGAGGATAAGTAGCAAGGGGGGAAACATGATTATAGCTTCTAATTCAGAGAGAACTGTATGGGAGAAAAAAGTTAAGTTAGCTAAGTGCAGGAACCCAGAGCTTCTCAGAAAGCAAGCAGCTTTGTCCTTCTAAACCCCAAGAAGTTAACATATTGCCTTGGTGACAAATTCAGACTGGTACAAATTGAAGCTTAAGGCACATTACAAGATAGAAGAGATGTAGGAAAATAGTTCACATTAGACAGAGGGAAGATGTTATAAACAGCTTGTTCTATAAGCAGCTTGACCACGTGAACACACTGACTGCCATGAAGGTGCCAGTGCCTGCAAAGAGAAGGCTTAAAAGGAAGAGGTAAGAGGTAGGACAGAGAAGTGAGCCCAAGCATGCTGGAAAAATGAGTGTGTCAGTCAGGTCATCTGAGGATACTCCAGAAGAAATATCTGAGACATTTTGACAGCAGGACAAACACCGGTGCCTCAGATTTAATAACTTTTAGGCATCTGAATAATGCTCTGTGGAAAAAGTCCACTTTGGTGGAAAAGACTATGCCGGGCCCCCTAAAACAGCAAGAGGAAAGAAAGCCCTTCAGCTCAGGAGCAGTGTATGGAAGAGCCACCATTCACAGACACTTCAGCGCTGTCTCGAAGCCTGACCGCTGCCTTAGGCTGGCTGTGCTCCCGGTACATGCCGTGCAGTGGGCATGCCCCTGGCCACAGCCGCTACTCCAAGCTGCCAGCCGGGAGAGAGCCACGGCCCTGACTCCTGACCTGCACCGAGGTGGGAGAGCCTTTTCCCCTCTCAGCCCAAGTCCACCGCTCCACGCAGAGTCTTCATTCAGCCTCTGCACACACGTGCACTCTCACCCTCTGTTTGGAAGATTTACATTGTTTTTATACTGAACTTATTACCATCAATGCAAATTCAAAATATCTTAAATGTTTATTATCAAAATACCAGCTTTGAACAACAGAAGATCATGCAATACAGATGCAGGGTGTATGATCCTCCTTAAAATGCTGTAACAAACGGCATCAGAACCACTTTTTGTTTAAAGGACCCTTGTTCTCTTCTTTGTTTTTTTTTTTTTGGACATACTCCTCCCAGGTCAGCTAGCCAAACTGGTTCTGCACGTGGCACCAGGGCTAAGTAAGGGGCCAATTTATTTGCAGAGGAACTGTCATTCCCTAAGCCACTCCTCTCGCCTTCTAGGCAGATGGAAACTACGCAAACCAAGGGTTTAGCTTGTCCTATCACTTGCAGTGCCCTGGGAAGCGCATATTTTAACTTCATGATAAAAGTCTTATTACCCAGTCTCCTCTGAGAGTGTTACGACAACGTAAACACTCCAGCTAGTATTTCTTGATTCCAGAATTGCTCAAAGGACAGAGTTCAGTCTCTATACAGAACGCACATAAGCTTTACCTTGACCTTATAGTTTTGTAGACAATATACAGCACTGGCTGGTCCCTACAGGTCTCATGGTTTCCTGCCAAGTCCTTATATAAAGGCTGATACTCTGGGTTTTTTTGTTTGTTTTTGAGAAGAGGAAGAGAAGAAAAAATGAAGTAAAAACTATAAGTAATTTTAGGAAATACATGAAACCTTACAATTTTCAGAGTAATTTGTAATTCAGGACCAGTACTGGAAAAAATTAAATCAAGGATCTATTTCTTTTCATAATATATAAAACCCATTAAACCACCTTATATATTAAAAGAAATTGTATGGAAAAAACAGCTATAACAGAGGATTATATCCTCTTAAAATTAAATATAGAGACAGTGAGCAATTGTTCAAAAGTTTTGGCATTAAACCTATTTGTCTATTTGATTTCGTTATTTTTAAGAACGATGTTATATGCTAGTTAGAGTCGAAGCCATCCCCATAGAAGTGAAAAGTGGATTTTAAGAAAATAAAAATGATGCACTATGTGCAGCTTTATTCTCAAACAGAGATGCTATTAAGTCACACCTTGCACAGCTTCCTCCTCACCCTTTCTCAGTGAAGGTGCTTGGAAAAAACAGGGCATATATGCTTCCAGTTCACTTAGCCCCACAATACTCCCTGCGTTGGAGCTCTCTTGAGTTACTGGTGCTCCAACACAGAGTTGATTCTTAATTTCATCACTTCCCTTGTTTTCTTATTGTTAGTCTAGCACAGAAATAGCCACGCCATGTGCCAGGGACCCAACTGTATCTTGGAAGTTGTCTACACAGTTCTCCATTCTGAGAGTCTCTTCTGAAAAACCATCCCTCTCCATCCCAGTTTTACAGCCACCTCACCTTATATCACATTTACCTGCAGAGTGTTGTTCCAATGTTCTCCAACTCATGGCTTGAAAGGTGCGCTCCCGTTTCTCGTAACAAATTAATCACTTTTATGTGCCTTTATGAAAGGAATAGAAAAAACAGAGAAAGTGTCTTGACTGGTAGCTTTTTTCCCCACTAAATCCAGCATTACTCATATACACAGTCAGTGAAAGTTCTTATATGATATTCACCACCATCACAGAACCAATGAATCTTCTCCAAGGTGAGAGATGTAGTAAACAGATCTGCCCTCCCTATCAAAAAATCATTCACATACTAAGCTCATGGAAGTGTTAAGTTCAGCTCTGAAAATGAGAGAGATGCATCCCTTTCTCTTCAAAGAATTTTTATTTTCTTTACCTTAGTGCTAGCTTAATTTAACACTTGAGATGTTAGTAATTGAAGTACACGCAAACAGTGAGGACAGTTATTACATAGCATCATTCCTATATTTTACAGAATACAATGCCTATATATACCAGTCTCAAATAAAACATATCTTGCAGATAAGCAATGAATCTTTAGGTTAATGTAGAAGCTAATCAGGTGTTTAAGGCTTCAAAATTGTAGTAAGTATTCTTACAAACCTCCCACAAAAGCACACCTTTTCCTAACCCCCTCCTCCCTATACCTTTATTCCCACCTGGAGTCTTTAGGAGTCTTCCTTGTCCTTTCCTTTGAAATAAAGGGACAAATAGGTACTTAAGCACTACCAGCCAACTCCTATACCTTAGTCAGATGCTTGAGAAAGTCTATGGGAAAGGCCAGTCTCTAAAGGTACTGCTGTGCGTAGAAAATAACATGACAGATGTTGTCAAATGTGCAAAATATGTTTTTCACAAGTGACCTAGTGAAAAGTTTAGAACTACGTTCCAAAAGGAGGTGACAACATGATTCTCCGCTAAACAAACAATCTAGTTCACAAATCCAAACACAGTTTTTTTCTCCAGAAAGAGATGACACCAGTAGATCAGGAATAGTTTCATAGTTCCTCTTTTCAGAAAGTTGCTATACCATAACACTTCAAAATAAAGAGTTAGGCATATAATTGTAATAGGAAATAGATGGGCTTTCCCAACCCATTACCCAAAAATTCATCTGTATTAATTAAAAATAAAAAATAAGCTCACATACACATTCTGCTGAATCCCTTGCATTTTCTTGGAGCTAGCCATGGGCCCTTCCATTTTAGAACTGGACTAAACTGCTTATCTAATCCCTCTGCTTCTTTTTAGGAAACTCCATCTTGAATGAGAAGTTACTTTACAGTTATCCATATTAAGCCTATGTAAGCTTATATGTTTCATATAAGATCTTAATTTATAAACTAAACAAAGAACTGTACAGATTCTATAGGAATCATTTTGCTTTTCCAAACACAGGTTATTTAACCTACCAGACAGATTTATTTAAATTGTACTTTGTTTCAATTGACAGCCAAAAAAAAAAAAAAAAAATCTTTGTTTCATGGCAAAGCATTGCTGGAACAGCACATGCTGCACATTTGTTCAGTTATCTAAAATATTTTCTCAGGTGGGTCCCTTACGACATGGCTAGTCATCCACAAGCATCTCCTTGAGCCAGCAAATAATCGCACGGCTTCCTATTTTTCAATCTGTGGTGAAGAATGAATTCTACATGTATGAAATTTTTAGTTCAGTCTTAAGCAGAACAGTAATTAGCTGAAAAGAAATTTGACCTAAAATAGATTAAAGTAGAACATATTTGTTCACTCAAGCTCACATTGGGTACAGAACTGAACGTGGGGAGTGTCTGCTTACTCTCCAATGACTGCCCTGAGGTATTCCTCATTTCCCACCTTCTACTCGAAATCACAGCATGAAACTAGCGCTTTTTTAAATAATAGCTATGCTATGGGACAGCACAAAAAGATAAAAGGCAGCAAAGCATGTAATGTGTGGTATCTTCCCTCAATGTGCTCCCCCTGTGAAGTCCGTATCTCTGGATTCCAGCGAAGAGCCAGGATTTTCTTTTCCCCTGCTGCAACTATTTACTCCTCACTGGTAGCGAGATTCCCTCCAGAAAGCACGTCATGTCCCACCTACGCCACACAGCCATTACCACTCTCCGTGGCACTCTATAAATCTTTGATACAGACAGATTTGAGGGCATTTACCCCACATGTTTAATACAGCAAATTTAAATGAGGAAAAAAAGTGGTTTGAAATAAAATAAATCTTCAAGCATTGACACTAAGAATGTTTACAATAAATGCCTACAATGAAACATTTCTAAATAGAAGTACACTGTCCTGATGACTGGGAATCATTCAAAATCATGTTTCTTGGTATGGTGGGAAGAAGAGGACATGTTGTATACCACTGCTTTTTAAGTGAAGGGTAAGGGAGAGGAAGAATAGGGACAAATAGTAATGTGAAACTTAAAAGTGTTAAATTTAGTACTGTGACTATAAAGAGCAGATCCATCCAAGAAAGCAAACGGACCACCTCTCACATTCCCATCACTCAACATGAAAACTATGCGGGAGGTAAGTCGCACTACAGCTTGTTCCTACTTGCACCCAAATGGTATCTACATTCTGCAGAACTGAAGCCCTATCCAGAGTACCACTTCTGCTGTCTTGTACCTACCACAAGAGCATTATTCATATTTCAAGAGGCTGGCTGTGAATGTTCTGATACGGTTGTCTTAGGCACATAAGAGGTATTTGTCTTTAGAAGTTGTTTCTTTAAGTGCTGCTCTCCTGTGGCTTTACAGAAGCCTCACAAGGGTCACAGTTTAGCTGATCTGAAGTTCAGCTGATGTCACGAGCCATGAACTTCTTGGGAACGGTTCAAACACAATTCCCGATCTAAGGTGACAGCACGAAACCAAGAGCAGAGCAACTGCTGGACAATGAAAGTTCAAGGTGTGGAGGGAAGGCCAACGTCGCCATGTTAGCCTGGGGTGCACAGCTGCTTGTCCAGTCTAGCCCCATCTGATAAGCGAAACCATGAAGAGCAATTGTCACCCGTGAGCTGTTCCTGACTATCCCTTTTCTTCGTGTGCTTTGTTACCAAACTGTGGCTCTTGGTCAGACATAGGCTATAGAAACAATGCTATTTTGCATCTGTTACTTCAGTTAGCCTTTTGATACTACCACTGTCATTCATCTGCTCTCTGAAGGAAAAAACAGAGACAAAAAGTGTTTCTATTGTCTCCTCCCTGGTAGATTCCATTATTGATAGCACTGGAGATAAAAACCCCAATGTATACTAATATTTTAATGGATCGATAGCAAAATAAATGATTCGGTGTGGTCTTCAACATTCACTGCTATGAGCAAAGTTTGAGTTCCAGATAAAGACATCCGAACTTCTACCAGTTCACAAGGGCTCTGGATTTACAGCAATCAAGGTGCCATACAGTACGTATCATCCTAGGCCTTGACTTGGCAGACACTTATTAAAAGTGAATCAACTTCAAAAGGGATGAATCACACATGTGAAATTAACACGCATGTAAGAGTTTGCAGGATTGGGGCCTTAGGGTGCACACCTTCCACCAACTCTCTTTACAGAAACGCAGGTGTAATGTAAATCCAAACTTGACTGGCTTCATTCTTTTTAATGCTTGCTCCCCTAGCAACTGGAATGGTTATGGCAGGATCAGCTTAGTTTCACTTGTTCGGTTTTCTGTATGGTAACAGTGGGAATTTTATGCTCGAATACTGTAAGGACAAGCTTCAGTGCCCTTCTGGAGTCAGCGGTGGTTAGATTTTCACTCTGCCTTAGATTTCCTGAAGTAATGTAAATGTAACCTTTCAAAATATCAAGTATTTAAATTCATATTTACGTGGGAGGTAATTTTACTGCCTCTAATCTGATGTTCTCACAGCACTGTAGGAGCAACTCCCCATTTTCAACCTTTTACCACTGCTCTACACGTAAATGGAAGTGCTTTTACTACATAAAATATACACAATTTTTATTCAAGCCGTTTTCCTGCTTAGAGAGTTTCTGTTATTAAAAAAATATTATTCTATTGTTTTGAAAATGAATTATCCCTTGAGGGTACTCGAAGAAATTAAAGGAATGCTACTAATTTTGATATATCAAGCAACTGGCCTAAATTAACAGTGGTCTGTTTAGCTTCATGCATAAAGTGAATGAAACTACACGCGAAGTGCCGAGTTACAAATGAAAAAGTGGAAATGCAGTAGTTTATTCCTTATTTAGAAAGGGACTCCACATTTTACCATCTAAAGAAACAAAGAAAGAGTCACTTAAAGTAAAAGAATTTAAGAGACTATCATTGATATTGATTAAGTTGCTGGCCTACTAGCTGACAGTGCTATGTTAAGAAGCTTTTAAGAAGAGACATAACTCCTGATCATCTTTACAAATTATTAAATGGAAAAGAGAAATCAGTCATCATTATATAGGTTTGCATTCTAGGTTAAAAGGCAAGCCACTGAGAAATGTGACATAAAAAACTGGAAGAAAGCTATTTTTAAGATGAGTGGATACTGTACTGCAGTTAAATGCCAATTAAACAAATATTAATTCTCAGAAAATGGGATTACGCTGATGCAATATTCAGTAAAATTGAGAAAGTTACAATATTAAACAGTTTAAAGCATTGACTGCTCATCAAGAGCAGTTTTCCCCCTTCCCTCCCTGCCACTTTGTACACTGCATCAGGATAATCTCTTCACTTTCAGCATGCAACTGTTTAATAAATAGAATTTAAATATTTCTGTAGCAGAAATCTTTTTAGTGGGTATCTAATTACACACATATACAGCTGTCTGATCTTTACCATTCTCCTTTATATGCTTATCAGTGTGAAATGCAGTGTGAGTGCACAGATCATAAATACACATTTATGAGATTAGTTCTAAGTCAACTCTTCCTCTCATTCCAACAGTAGAAACAAAAAGAGAAACTGAAAATGGTTATGGCGCAGTTTCCTTTTACAATTCCCTGTATCAAAATGGGTGTGCAGTTTTAAAGAGCTTAAGAGTCATAGTAGGAGTCTCATATAGGAGTGGCAATGCTAAGGAATCCAAACAACAAGCTCATGTGAAATTCCTCAGGCAGTAGATGGGTGTGGTAAAAAAAGTAGGTGCCTGATTTGCAGGAACATCTAATGGTATCTAATGCTTTAGCATTTTCTCACATTGGACAAGAGCCACCTCTATTCAACTGCGAGGTTGTTTGTTTGATTTGCTGTTGGGCTTGTTTTTGCTTTAAGACTTTAAGGGTTTGCCACTGAAGGGCTTATATATTCATGAGATAAAGCAACAACTACAAAGCCATAGGGGACCATGCAGTAGGTATGGCAATAGCACAGTGTGGCCACACAGGACTTCAGGTCTCAAGTTAATAGAGCCTGTTGAGTTTTCTACATCTGGTCTTTGAGACAGAAAAAGCCTTCAAGTTATTCCTGCAGCCAATGGAAAACCAGGACCGTCAGACCTCCCAGGGAGCTCACTCCAGCTTGACAGACCAGGTGAACTTGTCAACATTAGAAAGCTGTAGGAATATTTGGGGACAGACATCCATGAAGACCATGAAAATTCTATCACTCCAAGCTCCTTTACAGAAAAAAGCTTCTCTCCTGCCATCATACAGACTGAATATGAGATAAGGTGCTGAAAGTGGATCAAAGAAACAAGAAGAGATTAGGGCATGCAGCTTCTAACACGTTAGAAGACCAATGGCTCTCTGAATCCCCAGGCTATATGAACTGTTTTAAAATTAAATTTTGATATCTGATAACTTTTATATTCTGTGCTATGGCCATTCCTTAGGACTATACAACGTGGAAAAGACCAGTAAATCGCATGTCTATGACTACCATTCAAGAACTGCTGACACCCAGAACAACAGGAAGAGGAAATCCACAAAGCAGGCAGAGCCATGCAGCCATCTCATATAATAATGAGTGGGCGGAAGGGAAAAATCAAAAAAACCAGTCAGCCAGCAAGAGACTCGGGAAAGCACTGGTGGAAGGGAAAGATTAAAACATGTCAACCTACCGGTATATTTTGTGCCAGTTGAAACAGTCTGGTCTTGATGAGAAAGGAGAGGGCAGAAAGAAAAACAGACAGCCCTTGGTCCTGCACTCTCACTTCTGACACTCAAAAGGAGTGATCAGTTTGGCTCTGTTTTATAAGGGAGGCTCATAATAAAGAGTGGAGTCCTGAAATTATGGGCAAAATCTTGGTGGGAAGGCAGCAATAAGTTACCTTATCCTAAAATTTTGCATGCATACCAAGTTGTTTGCTTTCATTTCATATTATTTTAAAAAATCTTTTAATTTAGGCCAGTCACATCCTTTGAAATGAAGCTGGTTTGTGTTATTTTAACTGCTGTCCGTGTCATTTTAACACGACTGCTGAGACAAAACACGACCAAAACACAGGGATGGACTTTAAATCCAAAATGATAGAAGGTTTATAAACTTTACAAAGCATGGTGTATAAATTATGTTGTTACCTGAACTTGATCGCATTCATCAGTGGGGTAGATCCATATCTGTCTTTAGCATAAACAGTTGCACCAGATGTCAACAAATATTCAACTAATGGTAGATGCCCTTCAGAGGCTGCAATATGAAGTGGAGTTCGGCCATCATAGTCTCCACAGCTCAAGTTTCCACCCTACAAAAGGACAGATCCTTCACATGCTAAGAAGATAATGGCTGCACATTAAGTTGTTGGTACAACAGTAGATGCATAAACCACATTTTAATTCTGCCACCAAAATGTTAAGCTTGTCAAACTTACATAAAGTTTATCTTGTAGCGTTGTTTTAGCATCAATAAAGATATTTATTCCACCTTCTGCATGTTCCCCCCTCTACACGTATTCTCATTACAGCCCCTTCAGATATGCTCTTTATTGTAGTATGCCATACAGCAGCTTTGTGCCTATAGACTGCTAATTTTACTTGTCTTAGTTTATTGTTATTTTCAAGATATATTTATCCTGTCTTGAGGCCCATTACCAAAGTCTCAAGAGTAGGGTAAACCAAGGCAAAGAGGAAAAAAAAGAGGTGTAGAAGATGATACAGGGAAATGCCTGTTTCTTTTTCCAGGTATAACCCAAGCTAGAGCTATAGGGAGGGCCAAAAATCCTGAGTTAGCACTGCACTGTGTTTTGCTTAAATATAATTTTCAAGTTTTTTTTTTAATCATGACAGATTTACATCCAAAAGCTGGATACTATGAATATGCATAAAGAAAGTTAAGCGAAAGAAAGTAGCACAAACCATTTTAAAATGTTCCAAGTTAGCAGATAAGAACTTGCATTTTAATCTACCTGTATTTTCACAGTTCAAAAGAAAATGTAAACAGCTGAGAACCAGATAGGGGAAAGAACATACCAGTTTTGAAAGACAGAGAAGCCTAGAAACCAATTGTATTAGTCAAAGCACTTTGATTGTAAGACTTAGGTAGTTGCTTCCCAGTGAGCATAGTTTACTCCCATCGTTTACAGTTCTATTTAAAAAATTGTGTTTTGTACAAACTGTTAATTTTAGATTACCATTTCTGCTATGGCTCTTAGAGCGTCTATGTCACCCAGTTTAGCTGCAGCACAAGCCAAAGGTGGAATTAATGCATCTCTTACGGCTTCTAACTCCTGAGAAACAAATAAAATTAAACATTTAATATCAGCCTCGCCTCTAATATGCTTGATGTCCAAGTCATAAAAACATTGCCCTTGCTTTCATGTAAAGTTTCCAAATTAGTCATTTGGTTATTTAAAAATGGTAGCATTTAGTTCTTGGAAGGAAAGAAGTCTCATGTTATTTTACATTTTGTCAGTCTCACATCCATGAAGATTTATATTCCTCCCTGGCAACACTACAATTACCTGATATCTATATATACCATTTAAGGTGCATACACTAATTACCCTCTTGGTACTGCCATAGTTACACATCAGTACAGTAAGAGAAACAGCGCTGGTAGGAGTAAGAAAAGACCATATAGTCCAGTCTCCTCAAGACTGGATCAACTTTATTCATGTGATTCCTCAGATATTTGTGTAACCTGTATTTCCAAACCTGCACTGACAAGCCTCATAGGCCCCCTAAATATCCTCCCATTTCTCACAGTTACTAAAGAAGAACCATACATTCAGTATTCATTAGCTACTAAAAATCCCATCTTCCCCGAAACCAAGCCAAGAGAAAAGCAAATACTTGTATCTTACAACCAATACTGTATTTTCTGATTTTCCAATGGGGAGGGACTAATATAAACCACCACAAATTACTCTTGTGTAATGCTTCCTTAGTATCAGCCTTCTGTGACTGCATGTACAATTAAGCTGTTTTACCCACTATTATTTGGATTGCTCCAAACTGTCAATACATTTGACCACAAAAATACAAAGCACTTTTTCATATCGATACCCTGAATTACAGCAACTGTCTGAGGCTTGTTATTGCAACCAGCCAGCCAAGAAAATAAATTCAAGATGGGGCTACAAAGAGGGGAAAAAAAAAGTTAATATGTTTTTAATTAAAAACATTTTAATGTTATGCTTGTCATTGTGGCCTTTCTCCCTAACCCAACTGGTTAGCTGGGACACTCAGTACTAAAAAAATAACATAAAAGCTCCAAAGTCCTATTTTTCTTTCAGCTTTGCTGTTCATCTTTAAGCTAGGTTCATTTAACTGAGTCTACAGCTTTACATGAGTTCAATTTTAAATATTTAAGTATATACCTCCTTGCTGCTGATATTCAGAGATTTGGCAATCACTTGAATAAACTTGCTATCTCTCAGAGAGATCTTGGCTCCTGTGGGTACAACAGTCATTTCTCCTCTTAGATTCTCACTCAGCATCTGAAAAGCAAGCAATCAAATCCTTTGTTAGTAGAGGAAAAATATGGTAGTAGTCTAATAAAAAACCTTAGGATCAAGTTAGAAAATTGTTTGGAGGAATTATGGAAACTAATTGAATGCAGACAAAAGATTAAAGAAATAGTTACTGTCGCACGAAGATTGCAAGTTTAAAAAGACAAAGGGGGGGGAAAAAGGGACAGGCAAATAAAACTTTCTTCCAAAGCAAAGAAACCAAAATAAGCACATAACAAAACACCCCAATTTTTAGAGTATGCAGACAAAAGTTCCCTAATGGGGTAAGCTGCAGCCTACTTAAAAACACAAAGATAGTAATTAGCAGAGTGAGGCTGAAGACCAGAATATTCTGAAATACTGCCTTTTGCCAGCATTCCCAAACCTCAGTACTCCTACACAGACTGCATACGTAGGCCTCAAAACAAAGCCCAGTGCTGTCTGTGGACGGTCATGTATTTCAATGGATTTTCAAACAGCTCTGTTAGCCCTGATTTTGTTAAAATTTGGCCATGGAGCCAGCTGTGAATGCAGAGGGTCTACAGTAGCACTAGTCATTCAATATTAAAGCAGGCATGTAACAGTTTGCAGGATGGGTGCATCCAATACAACCGGGGGAAAAAAAAAAAAAAACAAACAAAATCAGTCAGCCAATTCACATGTAGAAAGTGCTTGAACACGGCAATAAAGAAAATACTCCAAAAGACATGTTCTGGGAAATCTGGAGAACAGAGAGAGTCATTGAGAAAAAGCAACTGGTTTCCTCAATTCTGACAATTTTACGTACTGGCACACTTTCACGAAAGGTTGCTGATGCAGCTATAAAGCACGTAGTTATTTCAATTAGAATTTTAAAAAGCAGGATTGTGAAAGTTTGCAAGAAACAGATGTGATGTTGGAAGGAGGAATGCCCCAGGTTTACTTATGTCTAGGCATGCCTTTTATTAAAAAAAAAAAAAAACCTCCAAGCGCTGACAACACTGTAGCTGTCTGCTGGAAGAGTCCCATATACATGTAACTCAGAGGATACCAACTGCTTTGGCACACTTTTAGAGTTTGACAGGTTGAGATCATTGCTTTGCACAGGTAACCCTAGCAATTGGCACCTGTGCTAAATGCACTCAGTGCAAAGCCCTACGTGCCTTACTCAGTCCTACGAGCTCTGCAGTCATTTGCATGTGTCTGGGGGCACATTCCTTGCTTCTTCATGTTGAAAGAGAATCCTAAAATAACCATGCCAGCTTCAGGAGAGCTTCCGTCTCTTGGGAGACTATTGTTTGGTGATATGTTTAGCCTAGATATTGCCACAGACAACATATTTCCAGGCTTTCTTCTTCTCCTGGTCTCTACCACTCATTCCTGCCCAGGCAATGCAGCATGCTGCTCCCTTAGTTGTGCCAACACAATTGTTTGTGGGTCTGTACAATGAGTCAAATGAGGAAACCGATCCTGCTTAACTCAAAGAAATTGCAAAAGTTATTTTGTTTTGCAAACCATATAAAGGAGGTCCCAGCACCACCACACAAAAACTGTGTAGCACATTCCAAAGGGCAGCACATGAAGATGGAGGAGTACCTCGTGCCAGTAGTACCTAAAACGTCCCATCACCAAGTCCTCACCTGAGTAAGTCAGCTATCTCACCTCAGCAAACTGGATCTCACATTAAGTTTTAACTCACACACCTAGGCAGGAAGCCAGCTGGGAAAGTTTCTCCTGTCCCAGGTCAAATAATCCTCTGTGCAGGAAGATTAAAGTCTGCATTAAAAAAACAGGCTAATATATGTATGTTCCAGGGTCAGTGAGTGTACCAAAGGGACATCAGTGAAGAGCCTGGGTTTCTAAAGTGTATGTACACAAACACATGCAATACCACCACTCTTCACACAGCATTATGTCGCCCGTCAAGCATGCTCTTGCACAGAGTTTGTTCTTGCCATCCTCACTGAAGAAACACATAGCTCCTCCTCCTCTCATTTTTCAGAGCCAGGGCTTTAGCAAACAACCAAAAGCTCAGAGTCTGAAACTGTTTCTAAGCACAGTAAGTGGTCCTTCCAGCCACCCCACTTATGATCATAGGTATCCAAATATGTTTGTCTCAAGAGCTGCTACTGGTTGGAAGATATGGAGCATGAAATAATGATCAAATTTGTTTCAGTTTTAATAAAAACAAAACACCATCATAAGATACACATGTGCATGCAGTGCTTAAGTCTAGAGAGTGACTCATCATGATGTCATCTCCCAAAGTGTCAGGATTATGATTTCACTGCATACAAGCATAGAAGCACATGCATTCCTGCAGACTGCTGCTCCCCTATCTAATTCAGAGCTAGATGTTCCTTCTATAAAAGGAACATGATATATAACTATGTAATTTGAGGAAACAACCTTTGATTAAGCATCAATGAACAGTAAGAATATTATTAAAGGGGTCATGATTTTAAAATCAGTTACAATTGGTTCTTAGAATAATCATCTATTTTTAATGTATTTTTACAGTGTATCTCCTCTTAGAGAAACAAAATCTAACACTGTCATGAGTAATGCTGTCAAGGAAGAGGCTGGAGGCAATATTTATTTTCAGAATTAGCTTTGTGTGAATGAGTCTTGGATGAAATCTTTACCACACTAAGATCAATGACAAGATCTTTGCTGACTTCAGTAGGGTTGGGATTCTGTCTCCACATATGGGTTTTTAGTACAGAAATGTCCAAGGTAGACTACTACCGTTTAAAGATGGCATTTTTATGGCTCAGTCATGGTCTTCACCTGACTTCTGCAGAGAATTCTTTTCTCTCCCAATCTACATGCATTCATTTGCTTAACAGTATTTTCCTTATGGAAAAAAACACGTGATGTTCACACTATGGCTCTGGAACCAATTGCTTTTAAATGCAAGGGTGAAGCTCAGGCATTCAGCTAAGCAGAAGTTAGCACAGTAGATGAGAGAGTTAAAGCCTTTCAAGGTCACACTGAAATATTTACCTGCCTCTTCTCCTCCCAGCTAAGCTTATTCTTGCTGAGCGTGTATGACAGTTTAGTTAGGGCTGCCTCTGGTGTCATATCACCTCCAGGAATTACTCCAACATCAGTGAGAGTCTGAATAAAAAGGAATAATGATTCCAATTAGCACAGCATTCAGAAATACCCGCGTGAACAGAAAATGTATATGAATGATGAGTAGCTACACAGAATACAGTATGCAGCCGTGCCTCCACTCTCTTGCTCCTCCTACTGCCACTGCAATTTTTGTAATTTTAGTTATCAAATACCAAGCAAATACTAGAGCCAACTGAATAAAGATGACTTTTACTTTAAATTACTTTTCATGCAATAACATTGAAGAATTCACCCAAACGCTTGCCACGGTCACTTACTATGCTAAAAGGGAAAGGTTACAGGTCCGTATCAGCTATCTGCAGAGTTGTCAGATTCCCTTTATTGAAAAGCTGCAGTTACTCTGTTTTAACCCAGTGGCATTTTGAACATTGCCAAGTAGGCTGTTCTCACACAGACATATTTACCATTCTTTTATGGGGCATTGCTTTGGATGAATTCCAGCACTACAGTGTGCTCACAGCAAGAGTGTTTTCAGATCCTTTCAGCCTGTGCTAGCAGTGTATGATTTAGAACATACAACTAAAATATGTAATTTACACAGTTCTGATAAGAACAACTGAAAAAGACGACCTTTTTAACTTATCTTTCTGGTAGTTAAAAAAAATAAACTATCTGAACCAAAGCAAAAAGCAGAAAGATCTTTGCTATGGTCAGCAAGCCCCATAAGTGTACAGTGAGCAAGACAGCAAAGACAAAGGAGATTTCAGATCTCTTGTCACTAAATTGTACCTGGGCAAACACTCGGGCTTCCTGAAACCACAGATCATCATCTTTGCCATAATGTGATGCCTCACAGTTAAGCATCTTGCAGTAGGTTCTTTATACTGCATTTTACTTTTAAATACCTTGTATATAAACTTCAGCTTTGAAACTTGTTGTGGCTTAACTAATATTTTTAGCAAGAGACAGAGCCTTAATCAGCTCATTAACCACCTCCGAGAGCCCCAGACTAACATTTTTAAAAGTCCCATGGGAAAACATATACAGAGAAGGGGAGAAATACTTTCTGTACAGCAGAGCTAGCCAAATAACAGTTAGGGCTTTTTCAGTGGGTTTGGGAAAGAGGAGGAGGAAGGGATTTCCCAGCTTCCTTCCTATACCTAAAGTCCCTTCAATTATAAGTTTCTACTGTGCAGATGGATCAGGGGCCAGACATTCAGTTAATTAAAACAAACACTTCAAGGGAAACCAGGGACTCAGCTGACCTACCTGGCTAGCTTGAATGAGTAAAAAATGGCCTAGCCATATGCAGAGACCTGTGAAAGATTTTATTTCAAGAAAAATCAAAGTAAAGTTAACATTACAGCAACTTTCCAACATTCACCCATGATACTTCCTCCATTGAGCAGTTCCTTACGAAAAGGAGAAGACAATGAAAGAACAAGCATGAAGTAATTTTGTAGGACTTGGCTCTGTCAGTGTTCTCCTCAAAAGATGCCAAGAAAACAGGGCAGCCTCCATCAACAGATACTGAAGCAACATAATACATGCTCCATATAAAAAGTGCAAGCCAGAAGTGAACACATTTCCACACAGCCTTACAGTGGTTCAGTAAGACCTGAGCAGAATCTTTCAATTCAGCATATCAACAGTCTGGATCAGAGTGCAAAAAGCCATTTTAGAGGTGTCTACTTGGAGAATCTTTTAACCAGAGCATAGAAAAGGTTTTTTTCTTTCTTCCATACATTTTAGCAGTTCATTTCAAGCAGAAGATCACATAAAAGCTAGGCTTAATTTTTATGTTGTTTTTCAAATATGTTTGGTATCTTTTATTGACTTAACTGCTTTCTTCCTTCCGTGTGAACTGTTTTATATAATCCATGTAGTCCTATCGTATTCGCTATAGAGCACAGGATCTTTGTAAAAGTTAGTACTTCTCAGAACATCTCCATTAAGTTATGCAAAAGTTTTACCAACACCCAAATGACTGCCCATATCAGAAAACACCGAGTTTGGATACTGAAGAGGTGGAAAGAAACTCTTATAATCTCCTTTTCTTTCTCCTCAAAACAGACTACGTGTTCTTGAAGCAAATATAATCTAAAGCTGTGTCAAAACCAATGTTAAAAGAGGCAGGTTTCAGCACCAGACTAGAGTATCTAGGTTTGTCGTGCAGTCACTGAAGAGGCTGGCTCTGCCAGAGGGGTGGTTGCTCCCAACAAAACCAGGTGTCTAAAACAGGGGGATGAGTCACCCTCTGGCATGCTTCTTGGCTATTTAATGGCTAGCTTTTTTATAAAGGCCAGTTAAACCAGCTTCCTTCACACTACCACATGCAACACATACTCTTATATGGCTTTGAGCTCTTATTAGTCCCAGTGATGTCATGTCTTAATACACAATTGAGAAACTCACTATAAAATGCCCTGAATATTAACACTATCTACACAAAGTCTGCTTTAAGCTAGCCTTCATGGGTTAAACACAACTGATTTCTGTGCTGCAAGACAGACAGTTCCTTACATACTGCTCTCCAGTCTCTCACTGAATTCAGGTGTATTTCCAGGCAAATAAAAAACTGGGATTTGGAATATTGCTTGGATTTGCAGGCTTTCTTGATGCTCTTACATTGTAGCTAAGTAACTGCTGGTCTATCTTTATTTGATCATCTGACTCCTAAACTAGCTTCTAGCTCGGTGGAATCCCTTTGGGAGAGATACTACCAATCTAATGCAAGGTACCCTCAAGTGCTGCACACGACAAGAGCAAGCAATCGCTAATTTGGGATTTGAGCTGACTGTTTTGACCATTCAGACTAGGAGTAACATGATCTTGTTTGCAGATACATATTTAAATGCTTCCAGCTTAAGATTTTTCAGATATAGTTATTTTATGTGCAATATCTTTAGAGTTCAACAAATCTGGTCTTATACACCAGGACTACTAGAAGTATACAATCAAATTGTATCAGTGGGAATTTTCTTTTACACAGCAATAGAGTCTGAAGTCATTGTACAACCCTTACCTGCCCTGTTGCATAGACCATTTTAACAGACCCTCGTAAGCACTGTGTACAGTTCAGAAGCACTACTTTTCGTTCAGTTGCTTTCTTCAGTTCTTCCAGCAAGTCTGCTCTGTTGTTTGGGGCATTGCCATTTCCATAAGTTTCAATTACAATGCCCTCAATTGGAGGCTGAAGAAATGCTTTTACCTGTTTAAAAACAAGACAGGGAAGAGAGACAAAAGATGCGTTTAAGTCACATTAAGATTTTCATGCATGGCACAGAGTTTTTAAAAATGGTCTATTCCTGTTATAGTCTTACAGGCTCTCATGCCTTAGTCTTCTCATATCCTTCTGTGCTCCCCATTTGCAATAACTGGGACTGTAGAATAAGCTTTAAAAAAAAAATGAGAATTTCACTCTTTAGCTTCCTTTAAAATTCCTAGAGGGATAGATTTTAAAATAAACTATTTTCTACAGTCATGACCTCAGTGTGAAAAAGGACGCTATTGTTCAAGTGCCATTAACAGGCTATACTGTTGCACCATGGCGGAACAAAAGGGTAGATTTACACTTACAAAATAAATGCAGAATTATTAATTGAGATTAGAACCCCCACCCCTACCCAGATTTGTTACTTTAGCAAAGAGTTTTGTTAACAAATGCCTGCCTAACTAAGAGAGAGATAGAGTCTCACCTTTCAGGAAAGAACATTCTAATGAAGCCTGGAGTTTTTTTAACTCAAAACTCAATTGATTTAACTCAAGGCAGAAAAAAAAGGAGGCACTAGTTCATTCTGGGCCAGTTGTTAATGAGGTAGCTATTGTGGCTCACTGCAAGAGGATGCCTAGTGAAGTCCTCTTTCCAGAAAGATGTATTTTAAACAACCTAGACGTTTCCTTGCTGATCACATATGCTAAATGCAATACACTGTAAGCCCCCATGAGGCTAACTATGCAGTTGGAGTTTTATTGCAAATATACCACCCCTCTGCCTTTCCATCTGTTCATATTCACCTAAAAAGAATGGTAATGTAATTGAGAAGTGCTGCTTAAACTACTGGATTCAATTTAAGATGGCAACAGCCACAAAAGACCTGTCAATTTAATGGAACTAGTATTAGACAAAAATCTAAAGACAAATCTACCTAAAACCACAGTTCTGCAAAATAACTCCTGAAGGCAAAAAAATCACACTTCCCATTTTCAGCAGCAAAATCCCACTTCTCATTTTCAGCTTTTTATGAATGCTGAGGGTCATGTTAACCATCAGTGTGAGACAAAATGAACCTTAAAAAAGAAGCATGAGTTGTAGAGATAGTCACACTCCCCTCCACCCACCATATTGTGTATTCTTTCACAAGATTTCTATTAATATGCCCCAATATGCAGCAAGAGAGCATTTCCATGGTCACTGTAGCCTGCACCTGCCTAGAAAAGCACACTTGACCTATTTATGAGCCCTGATAAGAACTTAAATTTAAGTTTCAGAGCCCAGGCGGTTTAGATAAAAGATATTTGAAAAGCTTTTATCAGTTGTTTATAGCATATGAAAATAGTCTTTGAATGCTCTGATATTCCAAAAAACATTTATCGGAAGAAGACAGATTCTTTCCCTTCCCTCCAAAAACCCCAACCATTGCTACAACAATGCAGCTTCCCTACTTCAGCTAACTAATCAAGTATTTGAGCATCACTTCACCCACTTCCAAAATGAAGCAGTGACACTTACAGCAGCAGCAGTGATTCCTGGGAAGATTCTCAGAAGCCCAACATTCCTGTTCATATTGGTGTGAACTCGAAATTTCTTTTTGGTATTGGGTCTCCACACCGTTTCCCAGTTTACTGTTAAAGAGAAATGTCTTTTTAATTTAATATTAAGACATAATATTAAGTACACTTGTAGCACTTCATACTTACAAAAAAGTAAGTCTGTCTTTAAAACTGTTTCTTATATAGGGGATTCATGAAACACAATGTATTTTGGAAAAGAGGAGATAAGGACCCATTTAAGACAGCAGCCGTAACAGCTGATCTAACACACCTTATTTATTAGGTACCACAGAAAATGTCTTCAAGGCCACATCCAGGTCAACTTCAACTGTGTTATATTTTAGCTTTAATTCCAAAATAGCCCAGATTCCAAGATATATCAGTATTACTCATCAATATTTCTGTTAGTGCTCTTCAAGAAGATATTTAACATGCATACTTCAATTTCATAGCATTTTATAGCAAAGACTTCCAAAATGGATATTTTAGTTCAATGCCCATTAGTGAACAGGATGACCTATCAGACACAAAGCTGTATACGTCTACTACAACCTCTTCAAAAGAGAAGTCTGATAGCTGTGAAAAGCATCCAAGTACTAGACCCGATGGGTTCACAATGTTGAACATGTTCTGTTAACGCCAACTCTTCCAGTTCAGAGTGCTCAGAAAGCCTCAACCAACAGAGCGCCGTGCAGGTCTAGCATAGGTGAGATATCTACCTGCCACGCACTGACCTAAACTTCATTGTTATGTAGTTGGCCTGATACCAGCCTGGATTCATGTTTAGAAAACAGACCTTCATCTTCCCAGACATAAGAGATGACAAATGCAGTTACTGTTGCCGCTAATCACCTCCAGAGTTTATTAGGTAGTTACTAACGATTAAATAAAATAGCAAGGATTCAATTAACTCCGATTATACATTTAGAGCCAGAAGCCAGCTGTTTAACTAATAGTTTGTTTGTGTTGCATTATTAGAAGCCAAGTCATGCATTATTGATTTCAAAATTTTACTACTTCAGTGTAGGAGCGCAGCACTGGTAGCACTGACGGCTCCTACAAGGCAGTGGAAGAGGTTTAACAAACAGCAGCCAACAGCTCAGAGCATCATGCTTCAATGAAAGTAGACCATGGTGTAAAGCCACCTGTTTCCTCATCACGATTTAAGCTTTTCAGATTTTGGAGAAACTCCAAAGCAGCAAGACAGATAAAAGATCTGCGTGCATAATACTGACTTGCTTTCAGCCATGTGGAGAGTTACTCACACCAATTACTGTTGCAATCTCTTGCAATCAGCAGACAGCCATTTGCAAGAAAATTCAGAGTACATTTAAAAGTCTCCATTGAAGCCTACCGTATTGCCCCATTACCAGAGATACTAAAAACTACATAATCCATTAAGTCAGGACAGAAAACAGCAGTCACCTATAAGACTTTATGAACTTTCCCTTCCTGTCGTGGTGCCCTGTCAGCAACTAGAGCCTCTGTATGTTCTTTCTAAAAAAAATACCATAAGTCTTTAAACAGGTCACAGGCAGTTGGCTTGGCATCATGTTTGTCCAACCAGTCACACTTCAGCACGTGGATTCCTAATGTTCTGGGAATGGGAGAATAGAAATATAGACCATTTCTACAGTTTCTTTGTGCTAAGCTGGCCAGAGTGGTTCTGAAACCACCTGGTTGCGTTTAGTAGTTAGCCAAGTAGCTCTCAAAGGCCTCCATGAGCTTTCCAGAGTGAGTTAGAGATCTGCAGGAGGTACATGGGTGAGTGCAGAAAGCCGTGCATTTGTTCTGCTTGAGGTTCATAGGCCTGGCTAACCACGTTCACTCATGAGCACTGTGCTTTAAGAAGCAGCAGTGTTCAGCAATAAATCCAGTCCTTTCAGCCTTCTAACACACAGATTAATGCTTTAAAAGCAGCCTCCTCTATAAGAAGGGATAGCAACAAAATTGTATCAGAGCTTTCTTTCCTTTATCCTCCATAAGCTAGGAGTCCCTGCCAAAACTTCACAAATGTATACTACTAAGTTTGGCAACTATTAGCATCCCTAATGCCTGGAACGAACTTGAAGAATGAACTGAGGAAACCTGCCTTGGCATGGATCACTAAGATATTGCCAAAAGTAGAAGACCAAGGAGAGAGATCAGAGGATAGGTTCAGAAGTCAGACCTACACCAGGCCTATACCTGTACTCTTGGAGTATGCTCTACCAAATAATGTATCATCTTCAAGATAAATGTAATGCATGCAGACATAGTACAGTGATGTAATTCCAAACTATATTAAAAAAAAGAACTAAAGATTGTCCCTGAGTTAACATTCTCTTGGTCATGAACCTCGTCAGCCTACATAACTTGCTCAGTACTGCAGACTCCACAGATGTCAGTTTTCCATTAGACAAACGAGTCTAAAAAGCAGAACAAAAGGCAAGTGTGATGCAAGAGCCAAAGACAAACAAATATACATAAAAGCCCGACTTCATCTCAGATTTATTCAGAACTGTTGTAAAGTGAGGCAGAGCGCCATGCTGGGGAAAAAAAATTTTAGAACACACCCTTTGCATCCTCCATCTCAAAGATTACATCCACAAAAAGGAGGAATATTTACATCGCATAGCTAAGTTCAAGCATCTTCATCGTACTGAATAAACCAGCCGTCTTGCAGCCTATAGTCATACCACACAGCAATCTTCTTTTTGTTAAACAAACAAACAAACAAACAAAAATTAAAAAAAAAATCTTAGGAATCACTAACTGTTCTTAAGTAAGAAACTCAGATTCAAGCAGGTGAAGTACAAAAAGCTGTATATATCGGTGTTCATAACAGTTTTTTATCCTATGGATGAGTGACTAATTAGGGGTATTCGGTTTTGGCACAACACAGAAAACAGTAACCTGTTCTGACTTGGATGGCCTGTGCTTGTAAAGAGTTTAACTGATATAGTGTACTGCATTATGTAAATATGGATACAAGGCTGAGGAACAAACGTAAGCTAGCTACTGGTCTTGCATAGCAGAAAGAAAGTTTTTAAAGCAATGTACGTAAAATAGAGAGGTAATGGCTATTTATATACTGTATCCAAAATGGCTTGGGATAGAAAAGATTGCATTATTCAAGGAGACTGCATTCAAGATACTAAGGCCTTTTGTTTATTCTTCCAAACAAAACCATTACATAAACAATACTCTGCTATTTCCAATCTCCCCCTCCCTTCCAAACACTACAGCTTTTAAAATTACAGCTCAAAAATACATCCTTATCTTATTCAGCTTTATTCACACACACACGCACCCCCCCATGGTGATAGGGCTAGCCCAGAAAAAACATCAACCTGACTTAAAAATAAAAAAAAAAAGAGAAGCAGCTCTAAACAGTCTAGAAAGCAGCAGAAAAACCCCTTTTTTAAACAGCGCCTATGCCACAATGCAGGTTTCAACTTATAATGGGAGAGCAGCAACTAAGAGCGACACCTCCCTTAGGAGTGGTGGCTGAACTCCGAGTTATGAAATCAAACAAGAAATACAGCTTTTCATGATTGCAGAGCTCCAGACAAACAGCAACGCTTTCTTCTCATCCTTCTCTGCAGGGCTACGGGCGAGCCCTAGCATTATATAAGCTGCCCCGGCGTTCATTACGATTCATGGCGGCAGCCAAGGGGTGGGGAGCACAGGCCAACCTATGAGTGCAAATTCCTGAAGGAGGCAAACAAACACAGACCCCCTTTTTTGGCAGTTTGTTATAAAACAATCGACACACACCTTTTGAAATGAATATTTAAACTGAATGGTGGTGTTGCAAGAATCAGCATGCCTATTTACAAGGCGGGGGGGAGACCAAAAGCACTTCGTGAAGAGAGCTGGCATTTGCCTTAATATATAAATGACTTGGGCTTTTTACTATAAATAACCAGAACTGCCAACCAAGACACAGACTTGGCTAGTGACGAATAGCTTCTCTCTAATGAGACTGGTGGGTAGACAAGCCCAAAAGGGCCTTCTAACCTGCTGCTGCACCACAACTGCATGCACAGTCACACAGGCTGTTCGTCCCCTACACAGCTTATGGTTCTCATCATATGGTCCTGTACACGTGCACCACTCACAGAAGTTACATGCATATGTGATGAAGAAAGTCCAGCCATGGTAACAAAGCAAATTTCATATTTGCTTCATTAGGACAATAGAGAACAGAGGAGAGTAATCAGTTATGAAATATGCTGAGACTCTCTACATATTTCAAGTAAAGTAGTCCTCCTTGTCTCTCCTGTTTTCAAAATATGATAAAAATAAGGCAAGGTCTTTTATTTGATAAGCTTTAAGATCTTATATTTTTGGTTATTCCTAGATTAACCATTTCATACAGAGATTTCTGATTCTGCCGCAAAAGTATTTCCTATAGGCATTGGGTTTCTCACTCATCTGAGGAGTTTGCTAGAATTTTTCACTTCTTACATGAGTTTCTTGTGCTAAATTGAACGTCTTGAGGAAGCTGACATGCTTGCTTGTCTAAAACTGGATATCGGGACTCTTAGGTGCTGCTAGCAGAGTTAAGGATCTGGCCAAGAACACAGCCAGTCGATGGGATCAGAAATCCACTGGGAGCCTCATCTGAAGGGGGAACAGGGTGAAAAATAGATATCAAAAATGAAGAACAGCACTGCAGCTAGGGAAGCAAAGGGAAGCGGACTAAACTTCTCCCTCTCCTCTCTGGCTCTGAAGTAGATTGTTGCTTTTATATGGTATGCCTAGCCTCAAACAGCATCTCCTCTCTTCATTCCTGTGTACCAACCCATGATTGCAAGCTCTTATCCCATTACACTCCCCACTCCCTCCATCCTGTCATCTCTCCCCCTCTGCTTCTCTGGAGTTTTCATTCCCAGCCTCGTTAGAACCGGGAAGCCTGAGGAAAAGTTTCTGCACGTGGCCTACTCCTCCTGGTATCCTCAGGCTGCTCTCCATAATGCTGAAGCAGCAAGAGTCAGCCCTGTCTACTGGAGGATTAAGACATATTATACAAAGTCATTTGAAAAAAAAAAAAAAAAGTTAAAAGATGCTAGATTTGTTTGAGTTGTTTTTAAAAGCCCCGGGTAGTTCCTTGTCTCCATGAAAGCTTCGTAGGAGGATTGTACAAGCAAACTAAAGGGAGACAGCAATGTTTCAAACAATTACTTTGGACAAAATAAAGCAGCACTAGTAGATTGCCTATACTATAAACTATGTTTTTTCAAAATGAAACAATCCTTCAATACTGACACTGTCATCTTGGATAAATGATGCTACCCTAACTGGGTAATCAACTGAAACAAATAAAAATAGAGCCTATCACACCATCAGTTTTTAAATCAGAAATCCCCGCTGATCTCAATGGGGCATTCTGCTGAAAAGATAATGGGACCCAATATGAGCCAAGGGAAGTACTTAATAACTTTCTCATTTTTCTACTATAGACAAGGAATCACAAAACAGTTCATTCAAATCCAAGAGAGAAATAGCATGCAATTTGCAGCTTGATTTCATTATTGATCAGTCAGTAAACGGAATTTATTTATACCCTATTTGATGCAGTTCATAAAAACCCAAAAGAAGATTCTCCCTAACTTACTGCAACAATCAGCTGACAGCATTTCTGTTGATTTCAGATACACCGTATTTGACACAGCACAGTAACACAACAGTGGCAGACACTCTACCTGAGAGATGTCTTATGGACCACTACAGTATTTCACAGGCTTCCTCAGTTTGTATCTGGCTGCTACAAACACAGCACTTTGATACTGAAACTTTGCTAAGTAACTCCCACTCATTAGGTGGAAGGGATAAGTTTATTTTTCCAAATTGCAGAATGTCTCTACCTCTAGTAGTAGAAACCATTCAGAATGGCATGCTGCATGGCACAGGGCTAGAGCTCCTACTGCCACTAACGGCACCTAGCAAAAGAATTCGGGAACCCCCTCCTATTTCCTGTTTTTGGAAATAATGGAGATTGTCACCAAGTCCTACTCCTTTTTAATATACCTAACCTATCCAAAAGCAGCTCACATAACATCTTATATTTTTTAAACTGTTCTTTAGTAAATTTTTTGGCAACTCCTCATTTGGCTAGACTCCAAATGTGTTTCTCGTCTCCCCTCTCCAAAGAAAGGGTGCCATTTATCCAAGAACAGACATCAGCGTGTTAATGACTTTGCAAACGGGTACTGAAATCTTCATGTAGTCTTTCCTCTCCTTAGAAAACAGACACACAGAAATTATAGGGAGTCTGAGTAAGTTTGGGGAAAAAAAAAAACTTCACACACAGGATATTCTAGGTCTGCCATTTTCAGTGTGCTTGCAGTTTAGACAGGTACTAAATATCCAGTAAAATATCTTACACAATGACATGCATCAAACAGAGAATCTGTTGAAGCTGCAAGTACTCTGCAATGACTCTTTTGCCTGATTTCGGAGCCCTGCATGGTCATTACCGAGATTAAACTCTTTGTTCTTTCAGTCCTCATTCCCTCATTTTTATCTTCAGAGCAAGCATTTTCATGACACAGGGGCAACATTCCCTCTGGTTAGTCTGGATCTTTAGTCAAAGTCAGTCTAGCTCACATCTATATTCAATAGATAAATGCAGTTGGGTCACAAATTCTCAGTCTTACTAATATTTAAACAGTTTCAGAGCAGATAAAGCAGAGTCAAGGTACAGGGCTTTCAAAGATATTTGAGTTTAAAAACAGCATTTCAACTACATAGGCACAGGTTCTTTTCAGCTAGAGTTCTATTGCATGTGGCATAAATTACAAGAGGCTTAAGAGATGATGTTGCTTACTTGTAATATCAACCTCAGCATTTGCAAGTGGAGGCAGGTTAGGTGAGGAAAAGGCATTGAAACTCCCAGCATCCACCTTAGTCACCCTATTTCCCCTGTACAGTTTATTATAAAAATACAGGCACACCTGCAAGACAAGTAAAGAAACAGGTCTATGAATAAGCCAGTAATTAAAAGATTCAGTAGATAAATACTGTAGTCTGTCCTTTATAAAGTGTTTTCTAAATCTTTAAAGCAACTCAGAGGCTAGTAGATGTTTACAACCCTTACCCTTTCAAAAAGAGTTGGCACATCTGTCACACATTGGTTTAAGAATTTAAGAACAAAACAAGTTAAGAGCTAACTAGTTTCGTAATCCTCTCATGAGGCATAGTCTAGGAGACAGCAAATTTGCCTGAGTCCACTTCAGAGATAGAGGAAAGAAACAGTGCGGGCTTTTTAATAAGTTCATCAGTTATATCTAAAATCAGAGAGCAAAACCTTAACAAAAGGCCTAGTGAAAATGAGGATTACTTTCATAAGAGTTACCATGCATAAATAATTAGGTTCCTTCTCAAGTCCCTTACAGTTTGTCAATCGGAATTTGAAGGAAAAGAGATACTTCAAAGTTGTTATTAGCTATGAAGATCTTGGCCAGTCAGCTGTTGTTTTACAAGAACCGGCTTTGGGAACATGGCAGAAGTGAAACGAGGCAAACCTGACCAGTTTTCTCTCTGATTTTTGGGCTGCACAGCACCAACATCTTTAAAGGCAGGGTGCTGAGACCATGGAGGTACTTCCATGTCCATTAGGTATATCATCCTCGACACTTCAGTCTTCAGGAACTAGAGCTAGAAGACACTCCTACCAGTTCTAGAGCAACTTCAAAGTGCATTTCAGTTAGAAAATTGACCTGCAAGTGTTTCAGATCCCACATATTTGGAAGGGAACCTCTGATTTCAAGAGCTGGAAGCTACATTTCAGACTTGATAGTCTTTATGGATTGTATATGGGCAAAATGGGATCCGACTCCTGAGAAAACGGCATGTGCGTTGCCATGCAAGCGCCTGTTACCTCAGCGGAATCCATTTCTCTTCCTGTTTAAGTGCAATTCCTTACTGCCTACCGGATATTTTGAATGTGTAAGTATATGTCCTGGCTAGAGGGAGAAAAGCAGCTTCTGAGATGGTCTTCACAGGCAAACAGACCTCAGGAATCACGAACTGCCCAGCAAAGAGCAGTGCCCCCAGAAGGTTGGCTCGGCCGTCATTCTGCAACTCGTATATGGGCACCTGAAGAGCAGAGACTGAAATTACACCCTGTCCCTTATGTAAAGCCTACACAGCAGAAAAAAGAGTCCAACTTATGCAATACAAATACATGAATAATTTATGTAACAATGATTTATGACAAATAAAGTTTCCTTCTTCATCCAAACTATTTTAGACTGCAGCAGATGGCAGGGTTTCCCTCTGTGCTTAACAGACTTTTAAGTGCTTAAAAGCTAATATAGAGATGATTCTAGTGTGATTAAGCAGATTAAAAGACTGATTTAGGAAAAATATAAAAAATAGAAAGCAGGCACAGTTAAAATGACTGAGCATGGAAGTGATTGTACAGAGGAAAAGCAAAAGCCCCAGATCATACAGAACTGCCAGTACAGGGTACACAACAGCTCTCTTGCACCATCTTTCCTCATAGTATAGAAAAACTGAGCGAGCAGGTTATTATCGACAGAAAAGGACAAGATTAAAAACTGAGTGATGACTTCCATGCCTTTTCAGATTGCCTCTTTATTAACAGAGAGTCAGAGCTCCTTTCAGCAATGAAAAAAGCATCACATGCTCCATTGCTAGATCATATGTCAGGCAGATCTACAAGCAATAAAGCCAAAAAGAAAGTAAAGCCTTGAATATGATGTACCACAGCTAGACTGCCCAACATCAAGACAGTAAGTGGGAGCCTACTCCTTCCTAGACTTTCGTATTTCGACTTCAAATAGACCACATGTTAAAGGGAAGTTATGAGATGGGGGAGGGGAATTTACGGTGTGATGTTTCATCTCTCTCATGTGATTAGAGCTGTATTTTACGCTCAAGCAAGCTATTCTAGTAAGACAACCCCTCCCCCTCAGACAATATGCAAAGGCCTGATCTCCAGCTAAGAGAATGAAAATTAATAAATATAGTCTTCAGAGGAAAGGAAACAGACCATGTTAGATGCTTTGTGGAACAGAAATGATCAAAAATGCATCTAATGCTTAGAGATTATTAAAAAGATGATAAAGAATGCAACAATGAGTAACATAAGACAGAATAACAACTGATGAAGTAAAAAGTAATAAGCTTCAGGGCTTTAAAAGAAAAAAAGAGAGCTAACAACCAGCAGCCACCTGAGGCTGGAAAGATGCTTCTCTTATAAACCAATTAATACACAATGGCCAATGACAGGCTCTTATATCTTTCTCTGAAGCATCTGGCCCCAGCCATAATGAACTACTGGTCTGATTCAGTACAGAGTTGTAAAGTCATTAATGATAAAATTTTGGGGCAGATCCTCAGCTGGTGAGCCCGTCAGTTCTCACTAATTTCTATCAATCAGCACTGTGACCATTCACCCCGGCCAGAGGCCTGCCCTGCACCAAACTATACAGTGATAATCAGTGTACTACCTAGTTTTGCATATAAAAATAAAAAATGAAGCTTCTGACTCCAACTTCAAATTAAGTCCATTACCTGAGATCCTGTCAGAACAACAGTTTTACCCAGGTTCTCGCACATGAAGGATAAGGCTGAAGCTGTATAAGCCATGGTATCAGTGCCGTGAAGGATCACAAAACCATCGTACTTTTCGTAGTGCTCCTGGAGATGGAGAGTCAGTTTTCACATTGTTAGAGCAATGCACTGGCATCCACAAGTGAGGTACATATTGCATTACTTTCACTGATGCAAGCAACAGCACAATACTTTAAAGGGTACTATACGCATAATTTCTTCTAAAGGTATCCTGGTTTCAGTTTAAATACAATTAAGGGTTAATAGGACACCAAGCACTAGAGCCAGTAATTCTAATTATGGAACAGTCAAAGAGATTCTTCTATGTATACATATTAATGCAGCATTTTTAAACCAGAAGACTGCTAATTAAGAAAAGCTTAGCAATGGCTTTAAACAGGAATGTTAACATATGCAAATTAGTCGTATAGTCTGATTTCTTGTTGCCGCTTTTACTTTAGGGATTACACCATTTACAGGAACAGATTAGGCAAACTAAGGCTATCATAACATATAGAAAAACCAGTCCATTTAATCCGGGTGGCAGACAGGCACATTACCAGTGTGAGAGTGCCCTCTTCTGTTGAAAAGTCACATCCAGTAGCAGTATGTGACCAGCAGAAAGAGGTGAAGAGGCTTCTTGCTGTTTGTTAATGTACATACATACACTTGCTGGTTTTTGAGAAGTCCCTTAGACTATCAGGCACGTACAGACGCAAAAAGGAATTTTATAACTTTAACCTACATACAATTCCACACTGGAGTTTTTTAATGCAAAGCCATGAAATGCACAGCTCATCCTGTTGGAATAAAGTAATCTGCTGGCTTTTGGAAGAAAAAGGAATTGGTTCCTCTGTTTTAAGAGTGATGCACATAGTAAACACTGTAGTGAGAGACAGCAATGTCTCTGATGTAATTTGGTAACGTGGGAAGGATTACATAGGAGTCTAAGCAGATATATGAAGTACCAGCGTGGGGAAAAAAGGGGGGCTTGCCATAGAAGTAAACAAGATTTCTTCTTAATTACACTTCTGCTACAGTAGGCACACATGCTTGGCATCTTCTGATAATAAGGTCACCTCCAAACTCACCTGCAGATTTCTACTTGTCCTTTTGCTATTTCTTCACTGATACTCATGCCTACATGTTGCTACCTACTGCAAGTTTCAGGGGATTTCTGTTTATCTCTAACAAGTTAGCCAGCAGAACAACAGCCAGTGTTGCAAGATCTTTCTGTAGGCCAAACTATAGCGTGATGCAAAAAGCATGCTGTTAGTTATTCACCAGTCCAGTAACAAGATAAGTAAGTTTCAAGAAGGGCTGAGATCACAGAAATAGCCACTTGTCCTCTCTAACTCAATCAGTACGCTCACGAATATTTTCAGTCTTATGAACCTTATTTGATGCAAAAGAACATAGCTTGGTTTAAGGTTTGTAACATAAAAGATCAGGCTGGCATTTAAGGAGATATTCCAGTCTGGAAAGTCATCAGCACGTTACAGCTGTGCCAAGTACGTGTCCAAGATGAACACAAAGTGGCAGTGTCTATACACAAGCCAGACAGTTGAAGAAGTTTTTCTTTTTTTTTTCCCTTCTCAGCACTTTTCGCTTGGATTACATGTACTGGGTATTTGTATATACAGAGAAGCTGCATTCTGTGTACAAGAAACACTTTTTTTTTGTAATAAAACTAATATGCCATTAAAGAAGAAAAGTAAATTCTCTCCTGTTCAGCATGGGATTGCCGCCTTCTGCTCTTGGCCCTGGGCTTTTCCCAGCTGCACCCCTGCTCCATCTTAGAGGCTCTCCACCTGTACACCAGCTCCATCTCTTCCCTACCCTGGCAAGATGCGTTCAATAGGAGGAGCATCATCTCCAGTTTGGTGGTTTCAAGATTAGAGGACCTAAAGATGAAAGACTTACCTGAATCTTCAGCATCATTCCCTGCATTATTACGCTGTTCACATGCATTGCTACAGCTTGGTTGAAGAAGGAAATTTACACTATAAAGCCCACTATCGCAGAGCGAGCAGAAGTGGAAGAGTAATATCTTACCAGGCCCACGGTTATTTATTTCTAACAGCTATGTATGAATTCCTGGTGTGAAGTATTTGAAATGTTTCCCATTTCTACTTTCTTAAAAGTACACAGCTAAGTTCAGACACAGGGACAGAAGCAGAGAAATGCTGATTTTTTTAATCTAGAAAAGGATGTAATAAATTTATTTATATATGCAGAAATATCTAGGGCTTTAAAAATTTCCCAGTGTGGGAAACGTAACCACAATAGCATTTTTTCTGCTGGCTGCAAAGTCAAAGCTAGTCAACTCCATCTGTGTCCAGAGTAAGAAAGGCATAAAGACGTGAAATTATTTTCTATGTCAATAGTCAACTATTAAGCTATTTGAACACTCAAATGATGTGTAACTAAGCAACCTTCAGTTAAGTCACCTACCCCTAAGGATTTTATTCAACATTTTGGGACAGTGAATTTAAGTCAATGTTTTAGAACATATCAACCTACATATTACAGACCTTATTCAATCATAGCTGCAATTTTCCTATTTATTTTCTTGTACAGAATTATGACACAGCTTATCATTGGAAGAACTATATAACTTTAATGAGCTTGCAATATTTTCAAAAGGAAAAAAAAATTCAGCAAGCCTTGCAAGCACAGTACTTGTTATTTGCAAGTAACTAAGCAAGGTACATAACACTGACATTTTAAATAAACATATACATATAGCACTACTGATTTGTTTTATTTAGCTAAGTATACTAGATATACTGCTGGTTTTGTTTAAGCAACAAATGAATTCTTATCCCACACCATAGTACCTCGAGTTTCTTTGCAATTTTGGCCCAGTCCTGTGGCGTCATGTTGGAAGAATCAAGCAGTGGTGAGAGCTCCAGGATTGTGTAAAAAATTCTTTTGTTTTGCTTAGAGACACTACGAAGAAAGAGAATTGGAAAAAAAATCTTAGAGCTAATATCAGCTCATCACTTCTGATTTTTTCTCTAAATCAGTAGTTTTCACCCTTTTCCTCCCCATCCCCCAAGTCTATGGCAAAAAAAATGGTCTTAAATTTGAAACATTAGTTCCAAGTTTAGAAGTTCATGGCTTGCTGTGGTTTAAAGCACAAATCCCTCAATTTAATTTAATAATAAATCTAATTTAGGAGGCAGAGAAGGGCTGGCAAAACTAAAGACACAAAAGAAGAACCCAGACTTACTTTGTTTAAGTTTGGAACTGAGTTCTAACAAAGGTCAATGCAAAGCCTTAAGGTTTAAAAATGCTTCATAAGCCATTGAGAAGAATCTATAAAGCTCCCAAGGTTTACAGGGGGTCAACAGAAGAGTTGCAACAACTTTTTGATCCTTTGATAAATATAAATAGACATGCTATAAATAGATACTCTTTCCTGACACAAAGGGAATCTTCTCTTAACAGTCCTATGACTGGGATTCATTTTTGTGGCCTTTACAAGACCCACTCTTCTCAGTTTCTCTGACCTCAGATTTCAGAAAAAACTCTCTTGGTTAGTTAAGATCTTCAAGTAAACTGTTGCCTTTGCTAGTAATAGGCTAACTTTGTAAAACCCTAGTCCCAGACTATTAGGCCTGTTGTCACCTTGTCATGGAAGTTTGCTATATGGTACCAGCTGTCTCTTGTTATGATGTGGAGTTTAAGCATGTGATAATAGCAAAGATCTTAAAATACTGGGATAGGTTGAAAACAGAGGCCTCAGGACTATAAACAACTCACTGGCAATCAATTATTGGCCACTGAACAAGTGCAACCTTGACAGCTGGGAAAAGACTGCTCTAAGTACAATAAAAACAAGACAAAGCAACTATGCAAGGGAAAAAACCCCAAACCAAACCAAAAATGAACAGTCAAGCAATAGTGTAAAGTACTGGTTGGGCTGTAACACTTTCAATCATCATGCAGTGTGTAGCCCAGTAGATGGAGACCAAAGATTAAGAAGTGTCTAGACACTCAAACATCTTATAAAAGTACACAATCCCAAATTGGGAGGGGACTTACCAAAGGCGATGATGGCTATGGAATCACAGTGGGATTGTCCTAGCTCTAAGCATGCTGTCTGCTCTCCCTGCTTCCCAGGACCACGGGTCTCCCTTTCTCCATCTGCCTATCTCAAGAAATCTGACTCTTCAAAGACCTTTGATTTGCCAGCCAATGGACTGCATACAGAGCATGTGTTTTACCCTACAAAATATGCCCATTTCTCCACAGTAACTTTCTAACCCCTTAGAGTAAAGTCAACTCCATATAAATTCCACTTCGCTAGTCAAGATTTGGGGTAAAAAAAGAACCCTACTACTATTATTTTCTGCTACCTTTCTGAAGCCTGGAAGAGGACAGAATATCCACCATTTTCACCCATTCTTACGTTAGTTGGAATATGTTCCTATTTAGCAATGCAGTGGCCAGCAAACAGCTAACAAAGAAGAAATGCTAGCAGGTCAGCTCTGCCCTTCCTACTTGTTCTTCCAGGCCAAGCAATCCAGGAGCATGTTTAACAGGATCATCTCCAGAGCGTTCTCAATGCTTTTCCACTGCCTGAGCATGATGGAAAGTTCCCTGCCAGCTCTAACTGTGCTAGATACTTCAACATTTACACTGGAAGACTGTCAAAGGCTATGGAAAAGACCAGGATACTGCATGGATGTGTAAAAGTTCCCAAAATAAAGTGCTCAGAGCACAGAAAAGTTGATTACCTTCCCTCGGCATTTGCAATAGTGTTTTGTTCCTACTTGCTATTCTTGTATATATTTATAGCAATATAAAATATGTAAAAACACGAGTCAATTGTCAATTCATCAGCTAATAAAATCTGCAGACCTACTCCCCTTATGAGGCCTGTAAGACAGTTGCGTACAGCACAGAGAACATTTAAACAATATATAGTTTTCATTCATAACCAACTGACATACTGTACCTAAGAAGTTAGACTTCATATGAAAAATTGCCTTGTTGGATATCACATTTACACATGCTAAGAGTAACTTTGGAAGTCAGTTGAAAATCTGTGAAAAGAAAGCTCCCCTGAGGATGATCTGTTTAAATAAAACACGACATACCGACACCAGAGACCAGCCTAGTCTACAACTTTTGATGCCTCTCTCAGAAAGAGATCATATCGTTCCTCTTACATTGAGGTTATCACACAGATATACAAAGTTCACAAAATACTCCTATTTTCTCCCCTCAGGAACTCACAATATTTCTCAACTGGCTAGTTAAAATATCACTCAGCTAGCACAAAACAGAAAATGGCAAATTGCCATGACTAACCTCCAGAAACGGCACTCAGCAGTGCCAGAAAAACAAGACAAGATTGTTTTTTAAACCTCAGCTTTTGAGGTGAGTGATTGTTTTAAGCTTTTCTGTTCTTCATGGAAAAGATGTGCCAGGATATTTAGGACTCAAATGGGTATATTAGTGTAGTTTTGTTATATTTCAAACCCTTTGAAGTATTTAAAAATTATTCAGTTACAAGCACAATATCGTAACAGAGCTCCATTTTTCTTAGTATAACCATCGCATTTAACACAAATTGTGTGTTCACATCAATACTACTCCACCGGGAGTCCATTTCTTTTCCCTTTACCCCTTTTCCTGCCATCTGCCTTTTAAGTGGTTACTTTTAAAAGCTTTACACAGAGGCCTCAATACAAAATAGAAAGACATTAATAAACCTTACATTTTCTTTGTATGTCCTGATTTTCTCCTTAAAGATTAAAGAATATCCATTTTTACTCTTATAGCAAAACAGCTATAGTCCCATTTATTTTTGAATGACTGTGTAAAATCATCCTTTGTGCAAAGTTAACATGTTTACAGGGGCACAGTCATTCATCACAGCTGGGGAATATCTCAAATTAGCATACTGCCCTCTAAATAAAATCTATAAGCTTATAAATCATTGCCCAACAGTTAAGAAGCAATGCAGATTAATTATAAGCCCATCACTTATTATCATAATGTTGCATACATTTGGGAAAGACAATCGGCTTTTAGGGTTTTTTAAAAACAGGCAGCCTGCAGAATTAAAGCACAAGGCCTATTCATGGATGCATTAATTAGATGCTACTTTTTCAGGCATAAGCTGAAGATAACTCACACAGAGCTGTATATACAGTTTTCTTAGTTTCTATAGAATATTTGTGTGTTTGCACAGTAGCAAATTAATATCCAAAACAAGAAAAAAAATGCAGGACTAGGCTGCCCAGAATGGTTACTTGTTGCCTAATTTAAAAGTTATTTCTCAAGCAGTTGTAGGACATTTCACTGCAAATATATCAAAACAGACATTTTCTATCGTGCCAGACATGGTAGGCTTTTTCCTTTTAAGTCAATATAAGCATTTTTGCTAATCTCATAATGGATTCTTCACATTAAATGTTTGGAGATGTAATTACCTGAAAATTAACAAGATACTTCCTAACCCTCCCTCTCCCCGAGGAAAATGTACTTACGGGAGCACCAATGTGTTCTCTGGAAATTCATGGAAGTTGTTCAGTTTTGCTTCCTGGGCATATGCCTCGTCATGCAGCATTGGCATCGTTTTCAAGCTGCTTACTAATTTATTCGCCTCAGGAGCAAGTCCTTAAAAATAAAGAATAAAGGGAATAAATAAAGGAGCAAGGATGGAAGGAAGCAAGTGGCACAGTAAGGAGGGAAGAAGTCAAGTTACACAGCTGTTTGCCCATCCTTCCAAATTAAATTTAAACAGTCTATTGCCAGTTTAAGAATGTGAAAACAGAATATAACCAATAAAACTCCGTGCAGTTATTCTTTTCTTGACTTGAAATAAATAAATAATGTTACAAATCTCCTCCATATCAAATATTTATGTTTTACCTGTTTTTAATTGTTGCTTGTGTACAAATACCAATCAGCAGTAGGGGCAGGAAGCCAATTTTTGCAACTGTAGCAAAAAGCTACCATTCTCTTCTACATTTGCCATAGCTATTCTCTATCTAGTGGCAGAAGACTTACGAAACACTGAGCATTATTTTGTACTATAAAGTTGTGACATTTTTACTTAAGCTTCTTAGCCTACAGCAGTATTGGCACAAACACTAAGGTACTAGTATGTCTATGCTGGGAAGCTGCATGTTATGTCTCGCTGTCAATGGCAATAGCAGTTCCATAGGGAAAAAAAATAAATAAAAGAGAAAGCTAAAACAAACCCCACAGTAGGTATTGAGCATTGACAAATATAGACAAAGATATATATATATACACAAAGATAGAGAAACCTTAGCTTCCAAGAAAAGTCTTAAATGCTAAGTGCTCTAATCACTCTCTCTTGAATTGGTACTTTCCACCAGCAGGTTTAGGACTGAACATCTCAATTGGCAAGAGGCAGAGAAGGTGCATAAGCTGCTGAATGGAAAAGGTCAAAAGCGTGGATGCACCTTAAGCTCTGTTCACCCTCTCCCTGCCCATGATGTTGTCTGTCTTTCTGTGGCAGGGGTCCTAAAACGGTTGAGGCTTAAACTAGCCTAAGTACATTTAGTGTGTGCTGGATCTGCAGGTGTCCTGGTTGCAACCAGGTATTTCAGAGGGAATCCACATACCATTCTCTGTTAGACAGAAAGGCACCTAAATTTTTGATGTTACAATCCTCAGCATCATAGAATCAATCAATAAAAGCAAACCTCAGCATCATAGTCCAGGTGTGAATCTAACTTGCAGCTCATCTCCCAGTACGCCGTTTCAGGAAGGACAGCGACAGTCCTGGTGTCCAGACTCAGAGGCCACCCTGTTTTTCTTAAGTTTGACTTTTTGAGACGTTTTTCATTCAAGGAACTTCCATCAGAGGTACTTCCTTCTGGACTTCAAGGTTCTAGTGGCTTTACTGTCCAGTTCAGTTTAATCTCAGTGAATGTGTTTTATACCACTTGTTCAGGTGGCAAACAAACTCTCAAACCTCATTATTCTACTTTTGTTAGTTCTAGTTATTCCTATTTTAAGGCCAGGTAATTCCCTCCTACTTCCTAGTTCTTCTGTTTCTTTAAACATGATTCTCATCCAAGTTAGCATGTGTATTTTTTTTTTTTACCTTCAAACAGCAAAGTTCATTTAAAATACTCCAAAATACAGAGAGTATTTTCAATAGTATTTCTATCTTTTTCCGTTTACTTTCCAAACTGATGGAAAAATCCTTAAGAACTCCCTAATCTCCCTTCTGGCTTGCCTTAAATGAAGTAGCAGGCCCCTTCATAGCCAACTTTTTCACAGGATGGCAACAGCATTTGAGTGGATTTGTTTGGATTCCTGCCAGAATACTTTGTTTCACAAAATATACTTAACATGCTTTCAAGCTTTGGATGTTTTGTTCATTGAGCTATAATCCCTGCTTTTCCTATTAAGGATGTTCCTAGCTTAGTCACAAACGGCCACTTCTGCTGCACTTGGGCATAGAGGCATTTGGGCTCTGAAATGCAGCCCAGTTTCAAGTGTTTTCTGATTATTCTTGTTTGGCCAATGCTCATCTTGTTCTGAATACTGACAATGGATTAGACTGTTTATTTTTTGTATTTGCCCCAGGAACTGGAGAGTGATGTATGTTAATATTCTTAAATCTCTTCTTTTGAAATGGCAGTTCCTCATCTCTTCTCTTAATCACAAATCTGTCAGGATTTTTCTGCAATTGCTTGCACTGAAGTTAAACCTTTTTTTTTTTAAGACATTCTGCAGATGTATCCAAGATGACCCACTTACAACCTATGCAGTCCCCTAAATGCATCCACATTTAGCAGTTTTCTGCTTTATGGCTTCAAGAAGCAAACACAGGGGAACTCAAGTGCAACTGTTTTAAGAACACTGCTACTTTATTATGCACGGAAAACATCTTTTGCGAGCCAAGCTTGTTAACCAAGTATTTGAAGCAACTTCACCCCTGCAGAGAAGAGGCAGGCTGTGCAACTTGTCCAAATCGCTCTCATCAACTTCTGTCCTTTCCCTCTTTAGCTGGCCAACCCCGGCATCACAAAGCGGACGGATAAAGGCAGAACAGCAAACAAGTAAATGTGGCCGAGGAGAACAAGCATGGTTCTGTCTCATCTACACTCAAGGACTCTGCTTTTCACACCGGTGCTACAGGTAACACAATTATAGCTACTTGCCAATCAAGATATCCTATAACCTGTGCTGCAGCAGGGAACGGGGGGCTGAAAAAGTCTGATGCAGCTGTGTCAGTGGGGCTCTGCACCCAAGAAACCACAGGAGCTGGGGAGAAGCAGCATAGTGTACATCAGCGTACTGAAGTCATCGTCCCCAATCCTAACAAACTCTCCATGCTGAGGAATACAAAGGACATCACTAGACCAGTTTTTACCTAGAGGAATACCAATACAAATGGCACATACAGCTACAGTGCCAGATCCCAAAAGTAACGACTACATTTTGCAAAGGCAGAGAAGCAGAAAGTCTTCTCCAAAATGTTCATTTCTGCAGCTGTAGTACTTGGAGCTTTCGGAAGTGAGTGCATAGGTTTCAAACAGAAAAAAGGTTTGGACTACAGCAGCCAGTCCTTTGGCAGTCTAGTATGTCTAGAAAAGACAGAAAATTAACTAAGTTACCCAGGCAGACTCCAAGATAAGTAATCTTTCTAAGGGGATTTAGGTTAGTTCTACTTCTATTTGTTGGGTGTTTTTTTTCTTAATATTTCAAGTAAAAGCTAGGAAAGAGATCCAGCCCACAAGCCTGAGGAAAAGATCTTCCTGAAGGCACCAGCCAGGAGGAACATGAGCACAAACGTGATGCAAAGATTACTATCACAGTAACCTCACTAAGGAGCGCAGTAAGATTCTCTTTCTGAAATGAGCTACCAATAAGCCAAAAGAGGCTGTTGTAGGAGGAAATAAGTAGGAAGAAGAAATTTTTAAAATGCACTGAAATAGCTTATTTGACAGCAAAAACATGAACACTGAGAAAGTCTGCAACTGAGTCTGATTGTCACTCAGCTCACACAAACAGAAACAGACTATCCATCCTCTAAGAACAACTCCTGCACAGGTAACCCCTTGGTGTGCAGAAAGTCCAACAGGTCCAAGACATGCTGGAGTTGCCACGCGTGCACAGGTCAACTGCAGAACCTTGCAGGAGGTTTATAATCAGAGCTCATGATGATACATAACTGCTCCACACATACACAGTGAGCCCAGGGAATGTGATTGTATCAGTCTTGTACATGGGGGCAGTTCTGCACAGGAACATATTCCTTGCAGAACACATTAGGCCTATCAAAACTGTCTGATTTTAAAAGTAAAACTGTCTTCTCCCAGCAACTGGAAAGGCCATGGAAAAGCCTGTAAGCCTAGACAGAAATCAGTTAGGTAGAAACCCAGCTTGATCCCTTCAATTTGAGCAGTTGCTCAAGGTTTCGTGCAGCTCGAGGAAGCTACTTCTGTTCACTGTGCTTGAAATAAAACACTTGTAGTTCTAGATATGGTTGTAAACAGGCACTTTCTATCCATTGATTAATAAAAGAAATGAGCACCTATTGTTTTTCCCTTTGAAGCACACTGCCTTTCCCATGCCCTTTCACCAGCTTCTGTCTGAACACTAAAGACTGCCAAATATCCTGAAAGGTACTCTGGCCGCTCTGCTGCTAGATCTGTGTATGAGAAGCAGGCTGAAACCCTCACCAGGATGTAGCAAGTCAGCATCATTAGATCATAGCTGTTACGATTGTTTGCACATGCTTTAATGATTGACACCTGCTAAGCAAAAGGAAAAAAAAAAGGCACAAAGCATGAAAAGAGGTTATGGAGTTCATTTTTAAAAAGGATTAAGACATGCAATTTTCATTTATTTGCTTAAAAAGGTGTGTCAGAAGCTGAGACAATAGAAGTAGGAAATTATTTTAGTATAAACAATGCAGACAGAGAGAAAAGTCACCACAATGTCATTTGAAATACAGACTTTTTTTTTCCCCACAACTTTGCTATATTAAACACAAAGATGACAGCCATAAAAACCTAAGCAGAACAACCCCTTAAAGCATCTTCCCTACAATAATAAGGATCAGCCAGCCACCGTCTTTTGAGAAGGAGGGATGTATATGGGGGGGGATCTAGCCTAGGAGGCTCTGAGGTGAAGCGCCAAGTGTTTTAATCCTACAAATGAGTAGCTGAGATGGTATTTCAGGCTGGGGCTTGAAACTCTGTAGTAGGGGACACAAGTACCCACACTTCTAAACCTAGACAGACACAGGCTCTGGAAGCCCTGGGATGCTCCACTGCCTCCCAAGGGAAGGAGGAAGGTTGACATTTAGGGGCACCTGAAAATGCAGAGCATATACCTGTAGGTGCCTAAGAAGCTTTCAGGTAAAATGCAGGCAGCATACTGAGACATCTCAGAGTTCAATTTTGGATTTAAACATTTTTCAGCTGGTGGGAGGGGGTTTGGCATGCCTAGCCTTCTCATCAACACAAGTCTCACCCTCCCTTGGTAAGGTAAAGCAGAACCCTTCAATGGTTTCTTGAAGGAAGTCAAGAGCTGGTCGGAGAGCAGCAGAAGCCTGCCCAGAGGCAGGTGAGCACAGATCTGCTGCATCTGATCTCGCTCGTTATGGCACTTGGCAGGACCTACGCTGCCACACTTACATCAGCTGCGTCTGTCAGGTCACCACTTGAAAATCCTTGACGTGGCCACCACCTCCAACAGCCCACGCTCTTCCCAGTGGGAATGTGAGGCACATGCTCTCTAGGTAGCCTGGGATGGTGGCTCTTTTGGGGCTAAAAACAGACCGCATGACTGGTACGATTAAGCTGGTTTCATTTTCAGTGCACGAAGGAGGGGAGAAAGGACTCCTGCTTCAGGAAACACGTTGTCCTCTGCCAAAACCTGCTCTAACGAGCCGTGAGGCTCACTTCTCAGAAGGATGCCTACCAGCTAAGCTACTGAAAAAACCACCTGGTGGGAGCAGAGGATTAGAGGAAGGCGCACACCCTTTTGGCCTTGCTCAAGCCAGTTACGAGAAACCCGGGGATGCTGAACCATAAACGGGGCCAGGGAGAGCGGTCACAAAGTAAGGCTGTCGGCTAAGGACGCGGCAGCCTCAGCCTCCGCTCGCCAAGCACCGCGTCCCCCAGCCCAGCGCCCAGCCACCGCTCCACGCCAGGCCGGCTTCGCAGCGCACCCTGAGGGGGAGCCCGCCTCCGCCGCCCCGCTCCGCTCCCCCGCGGCCCCCTCACCCTTGACGTCCTGCACCATGCCGATGGTGCCGCCCGTGTTGATGACCAGCACCCGCGCCTTCGAGCCGCCGGCGGGGGCCGGGGGGCAGCCGGGGCGCTCCTGAGGCCGGGCACCGGCCAGGGCTCTGCCCAGAGAGCGCGCCCCCGGGGGGTGCTGCCCTGCCGCCTCCATCCCGCTCCTGAGGAACCGCTCTGCCTTCTCCACCCGGCTCCCGAAGAACCGCTACCTCCCGCCCACCCTGGCGAAAGGCGAGTTACAGGGCGGCTGCGGGGCCGCCCCTTCCCGCCCCGCCGGCCGGGCGGGCGGGCAGCGGGGTGGGGCCTGCCCGGGCCGCGGCGCTGCCCCCGGGGCGGGGAGAGCGCCGTGCCCGCCCTCCGGAGCCGGCGGCGAGGAGGCGGCGGCTGGAGCTCGAGGGCTGCCGGCGGCCGTGAGGTGCAACCGGGGGGCCGTGAGGTGCAACCGGGGGGCGGCGAGGGAGAGGGGCCGGGCCGAGCCCCGGCACCGCCGCCAGCGTGCGGCACCACCCCTTGTACTTTGCGCCGCTGCGGCCGCGGGGCAGCGCCAGCCCCCGGGGGGAAATGTCAAGGTCCTTCATGCTTGAAAGAGAAGCAAAGAGCAGCGGCGCGGTTTAGGCCCGGGGAGGAGAAGGGGGTCAGCAGGGCTCGGGGTCGCCCCCGGCGAGGAGAGCTGCGTTGTCCCCTCTTTCTTTCCAGAAGGCTCGGGGGGAAGAAGGCAGGAGCTTCCTCTGCTCACCTGGGCTCTGAGGTGACTCGTTCCTACAATTTCAGCGTCCTAATGTGGACTCTCGGTTTTCATCCAAGTTTTCTTGCAAGAGAAACCACCTTCAGGCTGTGCGTCGAGCTCTGGGCCAACTGGGGAGAGTCTGGTACAATACTGCCTGCTAAGAGCTGCAATACAGAAAATCAGGGGTGTGCTGGAAAGGTCTCCTTGGGCAAAGATGAGAACTGTGGAATAAGTAACAGTCAGCAGCCTGCAAAACCACAACCTACCCAGACTGATCTCTTAGTTAAATCAAGCATCCATACACAGTCTCGTGTAGACTGTATGGCAGTATTAGCCCACAAATTCCTTTATTTGAGCTCTTCTGTCCTTTTGAGGACATTCACCCTCAAGGATTGGTATTTCCTGGAAACCTGTGACCACAAAATGATTCTTGATACAGCCAGATCCAACATGCAATTGTGAAAGGTAGCTTCTGTTTCTCAACAGTCTTGCCAAAAGTGCTGAGGGAAAAACACGTTAATGGTCCACAGAGGTGACCAGTTGTGCATATGATGATACCATCTCTATCCATGTAGCTGGGACCTCTGTAAAAGAAATGAGAATAAAGAGGAGGGGGAAGCCTACTACTTCAACCTCAGAAGCTCTGAATATTTGTCTGTTTTATCCTGATGATCATCTCTGCTGTCATTGGCCGTATTTGCAAAAAGCTGGTGATCACCAGGAGCTGAATACCATGGTCCTGAAATGGACTTTTTCCATGCAGTAGGGACACTTTAGAGTCTTTACTGATGCGGAGAAGAACATAGAGGAAACAAGTTTAGGAAACAGTGACAAGGTATACACGTCTACCTCATTTCAGTGCTCCATGAGAAATGGAAGCAGTATTATAGCCCATAGCCCTGGTGATGGTAATGTTGTAGTAGAATTGCTAGTGTCATCAAAATAGATGGAGCTGAAATTTATATGGCTATGGAAAACAGTGATGTCTTCTGGTCTTACAGTACCAGCAGTCCCTCCAGTCCTTAGTACCTACAGAGCTGAACTGGTGAGAAAAGAGCTGTTATTTGTAATGAATACCAACAGAGAGAGTGGTGAATTACGAGTTCAGGGTGCAGAAGACTCATCTCCATCGTATTCTACATTGTAGGCTTAACTGAGCTCCAGTTTATATTTCACCTGTTTGTTACCAGCGATGTGCTAGGCATTTCTCAAATTTTCCTCCATCTTCCTGTAACAGTCTTCCTAAGCTTTCAGACATACAAGCCTTTCTTCAACTCAAATGCTTCAAAATAGAAGCATTAAGCTTCAAAACTAAATACAAACTTAGGGTTTAGTGTCTAGGTAAAAATAGTTGATACATCTGGATTAGAGGGCAATTTTGCAGGTAAAGGAGGTGGGGGAAGTGTGATGAAAAAGGTGATGTTATAGGTATTTTACAGAAAAAGCTAGAGACGTGTACCTTATAGACTCTGGAACTCAAGAGGTTAATTGTGGGAAAGGGGCAGATTAAGCTCTGGCATAAAACAAAATCATCTATATTAAGCCCTGTATTGGTATGTAGCTCGGATACTGGTTTTAATTCTAAGAGTTATGTTTGGAAGGCATATGGTAGTTTCTTTTGAGGATCAGGTGTGAGATCAAGTATAAGGAGGCTGAAGTTGTTTTCAAGGAAATCTGGTAAGTCTTGAGGTCTGTTGTCATGAGATCTGCTATTTCTGGCCAATTATAAAGCAAAATTAGCAAAGTAACTGGCTAAAAACCAATGGGCCAGTTACTGAGGACTGTAACTGCTGAGAATCAGTCTGCATGAACTGAGAACAAGCTGCCATGCAAGTACCTTGAGGCAAAACATGCAGGTTAAGTGCCTACGTTACTTAGTAAGCCAAAGGAGAACATGCTTCCAGTATGAAAGTGGTGGGGATTTTTGGCTCCAGGTCATATGAACTTAATTTGTACCTTGTGCTGCAACATTTAAATAAAATTTAACTCAATTTCAAGATAAAAATATATACTATGGGATGGTCCAAGCAATTTCTTCCACTTCCAATTTCTATGACTTACTATTCCAACAGAAATAAATTTTATGCACTCCCTCCAACTTGTCAATCTCTCTCTTATACTGGGTGGCCCAAAACTTGGAACAAAATTCCAGATATGGCCTCACAAGTACCAAGTAGAGAGGAGTAATCATTGCCCTTAATCTGCTGGCTGTAACTGTCTTGCTAATGCAGCCCAGCCTGTTAGCTTTCTGTTAGCTTTCATCGCTGTAAGGGCCCTTTGCTGACTCATACTTGACCTGTCCATAGGACCCCCAAGCCCTTTTTGCACAGCTGCTACTTAATTTTTCAGTCTCCAGCCTGTACTGATTTATGCGGTTATTCCATCTCGGCTTTGCTGAATTTTATGAGGTTCCTGTCAGCCCATGCCTCCTGCCTGTTGAGGTCCCACCTCGCATTTCAGGTTGGACCATTATTCTGCTTTTAGTTTGTCCCTAAAGAACAGCCAGCTCTCCGGGGCTGCTTTGTACTTCAGGATGGCCTCCCAAGATATCTTGCTTACTAGGTCGCTGAAGAAGCCGAAGTCTGCTCCCCTAAAGTCAGAGCCTTTAATCTACTCGGTCTCTTCCTCACTTCTGTAATATGAAGGCCTGCTCGTGAAACATGTCCTGTTTGCCTTGCAGCCAGATATACCACAGAACTGCTTGATTGAAAGTAGGAATTATTCTGTAATACCTGTTTGCTTTCCTTAGTTGCAAGAAGACAAAGAACTACAGATAGCAGCAGTTGTAGCCAACAACTCGGCATCGGACTCATGGTATCGTATACCTAATAAGGCCTGACTAATGTTTGATTAATGCTTAATTTTTGGTTAGTAACAGATGGATTACTCTGTAGCTGCGGCATAAATCAATGCTTGTAACATTTGAGACTCACCTGCTGTCTCAGAAAAATCCCCATCATGGCAGTCCCTGCTTCCCCGGTAATAACAGCCGCGCCTTTTCCTTGAGGATCCTAAGCGCTGCTATCTCAGATATCGCAGCCAAGGCTGCCCTTGACCGTCATTCCCTGACCAGCTCCCTCTTGTTTGTGAATAGCAGATCCAGGAGAGCACCTCCTGTATTCAGCCTGTCCAGGACCTTTATCAAAAAAATTGTCATCGATGTCTATAAAATCTCTTGGATTGCTTGTGCCTCCTCCACGTTGCCCTCTCAGATGTTGGGGTTGTAAAGTCCCCCATGAGAACAAGGACCCGTGATCAAGAGATGACTTCTCCCTAGCTGAAGGGGGCTTCACCCACCTCCTGTCCTTGATGAGGTGGCCTAGAGTAGGCACCGATCAGGATGTTGCCATTGCAGCCCTCGCTGTGATCCCGAGCCTGTCTCTCATAGAGCTCTCAATGGGCTCTAGCGTGAACAATTTACAAGATCATAATTAAGAGTACTATCAGGATATCTGAAATTTAGCTTGTGCTCAATTGACGGGCAGCAAGAGTAGTGCTAGCATAAGATAATTTAAGGCCTTACTTCTCAGAAAGGTAGAAGGGAACTTGAATTCAACATCGTTGCTTTTATTGCAGTTCTTGGGAAGGATCTTATTTCCTTGGATACAGCAAAGAAGTTTGGCTCAAGAAGGCCAGGCAAGAGAAAGGGACACATTTGACAACGCACCGCTCCCGTTTCTCGCTTTCTCATGTTGTTACACGTAGAAAGGGTAATAACAAATAGCGAGACGTCTCGCTTTGTCACTGCATAAACATTAGAAATAGTGAAGTTCCAGAGAATTTCTCAGGTACGGTACGGTTGAAAAATGACTTGCTAAACCAACAAGATGACCTTAAAGGGCAAACAGACTTACTGAGCTGAACTGAGCTGAACTTAAATTCTGGAGAAAGAGGCACACGCTGTTGTTAGTAACACCTTGGTGTAATGAAAGTCATATTGTTCTAATAATTGGTATTATAACTTAAACTCAGCCAGTACATTGAATTGTTTATGTCGGTGTTTTGACAGCATTTGAACAGAATGCAGAAATGATGAACTAAGAAACTACTGAGCCAGCATAATGAACACAACACAGGAAAAAATAATGCAATAGTGGTGTGATTAAGACAACTATGAATAGAAGAAAAGGGCAAATGCTTCTCAGCCAGTTCTTTGGAAGTGATTTCCCCACAGCAGGGAGGAAGAAGATCTGCAAGGCGAGATCACCGTGCCTGAGGCCACAGCAGCCAGGGCTCTTTGGAGAAACATGGGCTGGGCAGGCTGCAGAACCAAGGAAACAAACCACAGGCTACGTCAAGGTGGGATCAGCAGAAGAGGACCAGTGTCGTAGACCTCAGTGGATGAACACCGACGCCTGTGGAAGGCAGCATCTTCTCCAAACCACCTCAATGCAGGTAGGTTTGCTAATGCAGCTTGGGCAACAGGGCAGGTAAGAAAAATCAAAGAAGAAAGGTATTTCTGACTTGTTATTCAAAAGCTATGTTATGTTTCGCAGATGTTTCTTCTCTTCGATTTACAGCCTATATATCCTTTCGGACTTTCTTCTTGTGCCACAGGTACTCAAGAATGGAGAACCGTTTTAACCTCACCAGTACACAGCGCTCTGTCCCTGGCCTTCACCTCCTGCCAACCAGCTGGTATATCGGTTACAGCACGCTCCACGTCCTCAGTGGGGCTGATCACATGCACGTGGTTTATTAACTCATCCTGGCATTTGTTCCCTTCTCCTACTTGTACGTCAGGATGCAGGATGTTGTTTATTATTAATTTTGTTTCATTTTCTAAAGCCCTTAAAAAATGTCAGTAGTTTATCTTGCCTGCAGTCTCTGTGAGGCCTGGGATTCATGCAGCACTTTGGTGCTCATGCCTCCTGTCTGCCTTCTTCCAATTGTATTTTAGTTCTTGATGCCAAACCACTTATCGTGCTTTGCCTAAAGCCGTGTTCAGCCTGCACCCTTGCCAGTGCCTAAGCCTAGTGCCCAACGGTGCTTGAGTACCAAGTGCAGGATCTGTTGCCCACCCAGACCCCACAGGTGACGGGGAGGTAACTGCAGAAACTTCTCCTTACTGAGCCATTTGAGTGCTGCTCTAGACTTGCCGTGTCTGGATTGGCGTGTTTTGTGTCATCAGCGGCTTTTCTAGAGCTATGCTTCCAAGGCTGAGACAGGATAGTTTCTTGGCCGAATGCCCACAGACCTACCTGGTGCCTTAGCCGATACAGCCCGCTTTGAGATGCGATTTCCCCGTTCTCAGAATGGTGATCAGTGCTGTACGGGGCCTAACCCTTCGGCTTTCTGGCAAAACTAAAAAAGACAAGCAAGGATTAACAACCTGAAGCCTGAAAAAACCCAGAGGGTGAGCAGCTCCTCTTGTAGAGTAGTCCACCTACTAGTCCTGCTAGTATTTTGTGTCGTATCAGGATTTTTCCTGGCATTTGCAGTGGTGCTTTTAGCATTACTGACTTTCTCTGAGACTTGACGCCTATGGCAGATGCAAGGGGAGTTAAACTTGGGCAGCCCAGTGGGCGAGTTTCTGCAGTCTGGTAACCACTGCAGCATTTGTATGCAACAGCATCTGCTTCCCATCCTTGTGTCCCTTGTCACTGTAATCAGTGACTCGTGGGGCTGCAGGCTGAGAGGAACTGATGGCACAGCACGTACTCTGACCTAGGTGTTCTCTGTCAGCAGATCAACCACAGCAGAACGTAAATAAATTAAAAAAAAAAAACCCAAACCAAACAAAAACGTAAGTGGTTTTTTTTAGCTCATGGTCAACCATTGTGAATGCTGGACGTACACTATGCCTCTCAGGAAGTCCTGGTTACTACTAAATAATTACTGACTACTAATTATTAAACTGATCAGTTGAGACTAGATGCCTGTCTCTTAGATAGCTGAATTCAGTAAGATGATGGATCCTACGTCTGAGGCATATTATTTGGCATCTGACTGTCCATGGAAAAAAATATTAAACGGTAAATTAATAATTTAGTTGAGTATTTCAAGTGAAACGTTGCTTGTTTTTTTCCAGTCCAAAGATGTAATGTCTTGATTCGAGTATTTTGATAAGACATCTCCTCGGGATTTTGTTTGGACTATGAAGTGTGTTAGGATGTATAACAGGAACTAGGAGACAGCTAGGACCGATCAGAGACTTAGTTTACCTGCCTTAAGCTCCAGTAAGGGCTGGGAGCTCTAAGTGTTAAACTGGGTCAGCATTACACCTGAAATTATACATTGAATGAGATTAGCTACCGTGATTATTTTTTTAATACCTTTTTTCTGACCAATTACAGTTTCTTTAAGGAGCTACTGGTTTGGTTTAGAATTTAATTTCCTGTGTTGAACTCCAAAAGATTTCTGTTGACTCATTTGCTCAGCCTGTCCAGGTCCCTCTGAATGGTGGCACAACCGTCTGATATAGCAACCACTCCTCCCAGTTTCGTGTTGTCTGCCAGTTTGCTGAGGGTGCGCTCTGTCCCATCACCCAGCGCATTAATGAAGATGTTGGTGCCGTTATCGGCCCCCGGGGTACACAATTAGTGACTGGACTCCAGCTGGATATCGTGCTGCTGATTACAACCCTTTGACTTTGGCAGTTCAGCCAGTTTTAAGCCCACCTCACTGTCCGCTTCCCTAACCCACACATTATCAAGTTGGTCTATGAGGCTGTTATGGGGGACAGTGTCAAAAGCCATAGTAAAGTCAAGACAAACAACATCCACTGCTCTCCCCTCACCACCGAGCCAGTCATCTAGTCCTAGAAGGCTGTCAGGTTGATCAAGCACGATAAATCTGTCATGACTGCTCCTAATTGCCTTTTTGACCTTCATATGTCTGGAAATGGCTTCCAGGTTTATTTGCTCCACTGCTTTTCCAAGGACTGAGGTGAGGCTGACCAGCCTCTAGTTCCCCATCTCCTCCTCCTCCTCGCCTTTCTTGAAGGTAGAAGTGACATTGGCTTTCTTCCACTCCTCGGGAACCTTCCCCTGATTGCCGTGACCTTTCGAAGATAATCGAGTGCCCTCAAATGGCATCAGCCAGCTCCCTCAGCACTCGTGGGTGCAGCCCATCAGGTCCCAGGGACTTGTTGGTGTCTGGCGTATTTGAATGTTCCCTAACCTGATCCTTCTCCATTGACAGCAAGTCTTCCTCGGCCCACACCTTCCCATGGCTTTCAGGTGCCTGGGATTCCTGAAGGCAAATATTACCAGTAAAGACTGAGGCAAAGGTTGGCATTGTCAGCTTTTTCCATGTCCTTTATCACCAGGTGCCCTGCCATCCAGCAGCAGGCCCACGTTTTCCCTAGTCATGCTTTTGCCGCTGATCTACCTCTAGCAGCCTTTCTTGTTGCCCTTCACATCCCTCTCTAAATTCAGTTCCAGGTGGGCTTTGGCTTTCATAACAACATCCCTGCTCTCTCTGACAGTATGTCTATACTCCTCTTGGGTCACCTGTCCCTTCTTCCACCTCTTGTACACTTCCTTTTTATGCTTGACTTTTGTCTGGAGTTCCTTGTTCATCCATGTAGGCCTCCTTCTTCCATTGCTTGGTTTCCTGCTCGTTGGAATGGATCATCCTTGAGCTCAGAGGAGGTGATCCTTGAAAAAGGATCCAATAATGTATGGAGATTTTTTTAAGAGCTTCATTATTTTTGATGGAAGATGTAGCTAGACAATCACTCCGACTATTGTGTACCAACATAAAGGCTCTCCAGAGCTTCCAGGATGACTGCAGGAAGACTATGTGCTGGAATTGCTTTTATGATGGCTCTTAACTGTCATGTACTTATATCTCTCTGTTGAAGAGACCGACCCCCACCTCGCTACAACCTCCTTTCAGGTAGCTGTAGAGAGCAATAAGGTCTCCCCTCAGCCTCCTCTTCTCCAAACTAAACAACCCCAGTTCACTCAGCCGCTCCTCATAAGACTTGTGCTCTCCAGCCAAATCCTAACCTTGCTTTGTGATCAGTGCAGAATTTCCACAAGGAAGGCCAAACTCATCTGAAATTGCTCCAGTTCACAACTCCAGGTATATTAAGGGCTAGCATTACTGCTGTCCTTGATTCCCTATGGCAAACCTGAGCGACTAAAATGTCCAGCTTTGTTACTTATTTTTAATAATTATATCCTTTTCTCTTTCACTGCGTAGAAGCGTTCATCGTAACAATACGATTCTACTGAAATAACTGTAGGGCAATCGCCCTCAAGCACTGACAGCCAGCCTTAACCACACATCACAGGCGTGGGATCAGCGTTCCCTTGGTCATTATGGACAGGCTCACACAAATTTGCAGAAAATAAATTCAGAAGCACATCTTGAGATCCTTTGGTCCTCGAAGCTATGCCGGCCCTTGACTGGCATTTAACCACTGGAGGCACTTGCACTTCTCACTTTTAAAATCCAGTTGCCCTCAGTACAGGCGCTCATTCCTCAGATAATGGGTAACAGGTGGCTGCAGCCTTGTCTACACAGGCTTTTGCAAAAGCCTCTTTTCCACAGCATCACAGAAAGGCTGAGGTTGGAAGGACCTCTGGGGGTCACCTGGTCCAGCCCCCTTGCTGCCCAGGACCATGTCCAGATGGCTTCTGAGTTATCTCCAGGGATGGAGACTCCACAGCCTCCCTGGGCAACCTGTGCCAGTGCTCTGTCACCCTCACAGAGAAAAAGTCTTTCCTGATGTTCAGATGGCACCTCCTGGGTTTCAGTTCGTGCCCACTCCCTCTTGCCCATAACTCCAGCTGCTGCTGTTCAGCTGTGTGTATCTACACATCCACTGCAAAACTTTCTACATAAACAAACATTTTGGTTCTGCTGCAGGAAACCATTTTTTCAAAAGAATGAAAAGTGTACAGCTAATTCTTACTATGTATTGTTGTCACAACGGAACACAGTCCACTTCACTCATTTATTTCTAACACAGATCTCAACGCATTTTTAATTGTTGTATTTTTTCCCTTTGCAGTGCTACGCAGAGTAAAAAAAATCACGGAAATCCCATGATAAGAATCATTAGCTTTAAACTCTACAGAAAGATCATTTTAGGTTCTGCGGGGCTCCTTCCAGAATGAACTTAGGCCTTTCTGGTGAATATGCTTTTGCCTGTCCGCTAGATGATCAGATCTAAATAAAAAGGAACCATAGAATTGTCAACAGTGAGTTGTATAGGTCATGTAATATTTTCTTTCACATCTCTGATCAAAGAGACCCAATTCAAAAAATTTAAAGCTCTGACTTAGAAGGGAAGAAAACAACATATCTTCGTTTTAACAGAACTGAAGTTCACTTTGAGTAGGATTACTGGAGTTGGTCGGAATTTCAAAACTTTGTTTTATAGAATAATCAGCTTTTGAAAATGTTTCTGGCAAAAAAAAAAACCAAAAAACCAAACCCAAAACATTCAGCACTGTTAATTTAGAGTTGTCTTTTCTTTTTCCACATAAAAATATATTTTATTTTAAAAAATCAAAACTCTACGCTATGAACTGTGTACACCCGATATCACTTCATGTGTTGGAATATAGAATTGTGAATGACATCGCTAGATTAGAGAAGTGATCTCAAGTAGAAGATTGTATAGGAATGGCTCATTGCGGAAACAGATGGGTGGAGGACAGAAGACTAGGTACCAATTCCAGAGAAACTGTCTAGAGAATACACAGAAATAGCACTTAAATAAGAGACGTTGACAATAGAGAAAGAAACATAATGGGGAAGCTCAGAGAGTTGAAACACATGTGATTTTCTTGCAAGCAGAGAAGAATAATGGCCTTGGATGACTTATAGACACAAGTTCTGGACACTTAAAGCTCCTCAAGTATGGAGCAACTGTTCACGCCAAAAAGACAGATGTGGTACTACCCCACTGAGGAATGCAGTCCAGCTAACTCCTAAAAAAGCAAAATTAGGGTTGGTTTGGTTGGTTTTTTTCCTTTATAAGACTGTAGAAAAAAGAATAAATTGACAAGATGTAGAAAGGAGAGTCCAGACCAACAGGATTCTTTTTCTCTCTTCCCTTTTTCACTAAGAAAGCCTTTCCTTACAAACTCATTATCTGCCTTTTTTCAAATTACCATTTTCCCCTGCTGGCACCTTTTATCTTTTGTGAACTCTACATCACTACTAAATGAGAATGGTAATTTTATGCTAGCTTCTACTTGAAACATATGCTGAAGAACCAGCACTGATGCCTTTACTGTAAGTTATGTAGTGTCATCTGTTTGGCAGCTATTAGCAGATATAAAATTATTTCATTTAATGATTTTATTCCCTTCCCCAAACTTGCTCTGATAGCTCCTTCACTAAATTACAGGGCGGGCCTGTTGCTGCGATGTGCTAAAAAACATTTTCTTTGACTGATAAAATACCTCCTTCTGTAGTTGATTGACTCTATGGACCACTAGTCCCTTTAGCTTTGTATCATGGCACTCCAAACCAAGCAAAGTTATGTAGGGCCGCATCCCGGGAAAGACTGCAGTGGGCAAGATGACAAAACAGGTCCTAGTAGAGGTCTCAGGGTAGCAAATATTCTAGGGTGTCATGTCAGCGTTAGACAACTCTTTACCCTTTTCAAGTATGGACTGATATATTCACCTAGCTTGCTGGGAACCACAAAATCAAAAAGATATGTGAAAATCAGCGAGTTAATGGCCTAGGTCTGACTGTCTGGGTTTCTAGTACTAGCTTCTTGTGTTTTCTGCAAAACTTCTACCATTCTTATTTAAACATTTTTTTTTACTTTTATAAAGGCACACAAAAGCAATACAGTTACTTTGTGGAAGTGGAGCTCAGCTTCTTAGCAATGGTTGGAGACTCTTGAGACAGAACTTTGCAGTTCTGTCATAGGTTATGTTAACTATACGAGAAAGCAAATAATTACATGCATTAAATCTTGGGGTTTTTTGCATGAAATATTCTACTCTTAAGAAATATAAATAAAAACAAGAAACCAAAAAAATGTCACTAAAACTCAGTCTCAGATGGGAAGGAAATTTTGTTTCAATTTAGTATCAAAAAATATACCATCCTAAATAGTTCTTCTAATTTTTATCTACTGTCATACTATTGAAGTTGTCAGGTGAACGACTACTCACCTAATCAGGGCAGAGAGACAACAGTCTGACCTTTAACTCTGGGGCATTAATCCAGCTACGTATACCTCAGTTTTTTCAACTGAAAAATGGGGATAATACTGACAAATCTCACAGGACAATATAAAAATAAATACTTTTATAGATGTTTTAGCAGTGAGAAGTAATGTGTGAGAATATTCAAGAATTTTCACTGTAAGGCAGTATAATAAAGATATGTGTGCTAGATATGTCCGTTAAAGACAGAAAAATTTTTTTCGAGTTTAAAATGGTGTAAATTGGAAAAAAAAAACCAACTGTAAGCTGCATGCAACAAATCTATGTACTGTGTATTACTTACATTCTAAGACGCACAGCCTGGGCCTTTTGTTGAGCTATTAGAAATGCTGGAAGAAGTTCTTCTCGGAAATGGAAAATTCTAAGCTTGAGTTCTCTGCCCTCTTAGGTAATATTCTCTTGCCTGTAGCATCACTTCAGGGAAACACATGTGTTTCAACTCTCTGAGCTTCCCCATTATGTTTCTTTCTCTATTGTCAACGTCTCTTATTTAAGTGCTATTTCTGTGTATTCTCTAGACAGTTTCTCTGGAATTGGTACCTAGTCTTCTGTCCTCCACCCATCTGTTTCCGCAATGAGCCATTCCTATACAATCTTCTACTTGAGATCACTTCTCTAATCTAGCGATGTCATTCACAATTCTATATTCCAACACATGAAGTGATATCGGGTGTACACAGTTCATAGCGTAGAGTTTTGATTTTTTAAAATAAAATATATTTTTATGTGGAAAAAGAAAAGACAACTCTAAATTAACAGTGCTGAATGTTTTGGGTTTGGTTTTTTGGTTTTTTTTTTGCCAGAAACATTTTCAAAAGCTGATTATTCTATAAAACAAAGTTTTGAAATTCCGACCAACTCCAGTAATCCTACTCAAAGTGAACTTCAGTTCTGTTAAAACGAAGATATGTTGTTTTCTTCCCTTCTAAGTCAGAGCTTTAAATTTTTTGAATTGGGTCTCTTTGATCAGAGATGTGAAAGAAAATATTACATGACCTATACAACTCACTGTTGACAATTCTATGGTTCCTTTTTATTTAGATCTGATCATCTAGCGGACAGGCAAAAGCATATTCACCAGAAAGGCCTAAGTTCATTCTGGAAGGAGCCCCGCAGAACCTAAAATGATCTTTCTGTAGAGTTTAAAGCTAATGATTCTTATCATGGGATTTCCGTGATTTTTTTTACTCTGCGTAGCACTGCAAAGGGAAAAAATACAACAATTAAAAATGCGTTGAGATCTGTGTTAGAAATAAATGAGTGAAGTGGACTGTGTTCCGTTGTGACAACAATACATAGTAAGAATTAGCTGTACACTTTTCATTCTTTTGAAAAAATGGTTTCCTGCAGCAGAACCAAAATGTTTGTTTATGTAGAAAGTTTTGCAGTGGATGTGTAGATACACACAGCTGAACAGCAGCAGCTGGAGTTATGGGCAAGAGGGAGTGGGCACGAACTGAAACCCAGGAGGTGCCATCTGAACATCAGGAAAGACTTTTTCTCTGTGAGGGTGACAGAGCACTGGCACAGGTTGCCCAGGGAGGCTGTGGAGTCTCCATCCCTGGAGATAACTCAGAAGCCATCTGGACATGGTCCTGGGCAGCAAGGGGGCTGGACCAGGTGACCCCCAGAGGTCCTTCCAACCTCAGCCTTTCTGTGATGCTGTGGAAAAGAGGCTTTTGCAAAAGCCTGTGTAGACAAGGCTGCAGCCACCTGTTACCCATTATCTGAGGAATGAGCGCCTGTACTGAGGGCAACTGGATTTTAAAAGTGAGAAGTGCAAGTGCCTCCAGTGGTTAAATGCCAGTCAAGGGCCGGCATAGCTTCGAGGACCAAAGGATCTCAAGATGTGCTTCTGAATTTATTTTCTGCAAATTTGTGTGAGCCTGTCCATAATGACCAAGGGAACGCTGATCCCACGCCTGTGATGTGTGGTTAAGGCTGGCTGTCAGTGCTTGAGGGCGATTGCCCTACAGTTATTTCAGTAGAATCGTATTGTTACGATGAACGCTTCTACGCAGTGAAAGAGAAAAGGATATAATTATTAAAAATAAGTAACAAAGCTGGACATTTTAGTCGCTCAGGTTTGCCATAGGGAATCAAGGACAGCAGTAATGCTAGCCCTTAATATACCTGGAGTTGTGAACTGGAGCAATTTCAGATGAGTTTGGCCTTCCTTGTGGAAATTCTGCACTGATCACAAAGCAAGGTTAGGATTTGGCTGGAGAGCACAAGTCTTATGAGGAGCGGCTGAGTGAACTGGGGTTGTTTAGTTTGGAGAAGAGGAGGCTGAGGGGAGACCTTATTGCTCTCTACAGCTACCTGAAAGGAGGTTGTAGCGAGGTGGGGGTCGGTCTCTTCAACAGAGAGATATAAGTACATGACAGTTAAGAGCCATCATAAAAGCAATTCCAGCACATAGTCTTCCTGCAGTCATCCTGGAAGCTCTGGAGAGCCTTTATGTTGGTACACAATAGTCGGAGTGATTGTCTAGCTACATCTTCCATCAAAAATAATGAAGCTCTTAAAAAAATCTCCATACATTATTGGATCCTTTTTCAAGGATCACCTCCTCTGAGCTCAAGGATGATCCATTCCAACGAGCAGGAAACCAAGCAATGGAAGAAGGAGGCCTACATGGATGAACAAGGAACTCCAGACAAAAGTCAAGCATAAAAAGGAAGTGTACAAGAGGTGGAAGAAGGGACAGGTGACCCAAGAGGAGTATAGACATACTGTCAGAGAGAGCAGGGATGTTGTTATGAAAGCCAAAGCCCACCTGGAACTGAATTTAGAGAGGGATGTGAAGGGCAACAAGAAAGGCTGCTAGAGGTAGATCAGCGGCAAAAGCATGACTAGGGAAAACGTGGGCCTGCTGCTGGATGGCAGGGCACCTGGTGATAAAGGACATGGAAAAAGCTGACAATGCCAACCTTTGCCTCAGTCTTTACTGGTAATATTTGCCTTCAGGAATCCCAGGCACCTGAAAGCCATGGGAAGGTGTGGGCCGAGGAAGACTTGCTGTCAATGGAGAAGGATCAGGTTAGGGAACATTCAAATACGCCAGACACCAACAAGTCCCTGGGACCTGATGGGCTGCACCCACGAGTGCTGAGGGAGCTGGCTGATGCCATTTGAGGGCACTCGATTATCTTCGAAAGGTCACGGCAATCAGGGGAAGGTTCCCGAGGAGTGGAAGAAAGCCAATGTCACTTCTACCTTCAAGAAAGGCGAGGAGGAGGAGGAGATGGGGAACTAGAGGCTGGTCAGCCTCACCTCAGTCCTTGGAAAAGCAGTGGAGCAAATAAACCTGGAAGCCATTTCCAGACATATGAAGGTCAAAAAGGCAATTAGGAGCAGTCATGACAGATTTATCGTGCTTGATCAACCTGACAGCCTTCTAGGACTAGATGACTGGCTCGGTGGTGAGGGGAGAGCAGTGGATGTTGTTTGTCTTGACTTTACTATGGCTTTTGACACTGTCCCCCATAACAGCCTCATAGACCAACTTGATAATGTGTGGGTTAGGGAAGCGGACAGTGAGGTGGGCTTAAAACTGGCTGAACTGCCAAAGTCAAAGGGTTGTAATCAGCAGCACGATATCCAGCTGGAGTCCAGTCACTAATTGTGTACCCCGGGGGCCGATAACGGCACCAACATCTTCATTAATGCGCTGGGTGATGGGACAGAGCGCACCCTCAGCAAACTGGCAGACAACACGAAACTGGGAGGAGTGGTTGCTATATCAGACGGTTGTGCCACCATTCAGAGGGACCTGGACAGGCTGAGCAAATGAGTCAACAGAAATCTTTTGGAGTTCAACACAGGAAATTAAATTCTAAACCAAACCAGTAGCTCCTTAAAGAAACTGTAATTGGTCAGAAAAAAGGTATTAAAAAAATAATCACGGTAGCTAATCTCATTCAATGTATAATTTCAGGTGTAATGCTGACCCAGTTTAACACTTAGAGCTCCCAGCCCTTACTGGAGCTTAAGGCAGGTAAACTAAGTCTCTGATCGGTCCTAGCTGTCTCCTAGTTCCTGTTATACATCCTAACACACTTCATAGTCCAAACAAAATCCCGAGGAGATGTCTTATCAAAATACTCGAATCAAGACATTACATCTTTGGACTGGAAAAAAACAAGCAACGTTTCACTTGAAATACTCAACTAAATTATTAATTTACCGTTTAATATTTTTTTCCGTGGACAGTCAGATGCCAAATAATATGCCTCAGACGTAGGATCCATCATCTTACTGAATTCAGCTATCTAAGAGACAGGCATCTAGTCTCAACTGATCAGTTTAATAATTAGTAGTCAGTAATTATTTAGTAGTAACCAGGACTTCCTGAGAGGCATAGTGTACGTCCAGCATTCACAATGGTTGACCATGAGCTAAAAAAAACCACTTACGTTTTTGTTTGGTTTGGGTTTTTTTTTTTTAATTTATTTACGTTCTGCTGTGGTTGATCTGCTGACAGAGAACACCTAGGTCAGAGTACGTGCTGTGCCATCAGTTCCTCTCAGCCTGCAGCCCCACGAGTCACTGATTACAGTGACAAGGGACACAAGGATGGGAAGCAGATGCTGTTGCATACAAATGCTGCAGTGGTTACCAGACTGCAGAAACTCGCCCACTGGGCTGCCCAAGTTTAACTCCCCTTGCATCTGCCATAGGCGTCAAGTCTCAGAGAAAGTCAGTAATGCTAAAAGCACCACTGCAAATGCCAGGAAAAATCCTGATACGACACAAAATACTAGCAGGACTAGTAGGTGGACTACTCTACAAGAGGAGCTGCTCACCCTCTGGGTTTTTTCAGGCTTCAGGTTGTTAATCCTTGCTTGTCTTTTTTAGTTTTGCCAGAAAGCCGAAGGGTTAGGCCCCGTACAGCACTGATCACCATTCTGAGAACGGGGAAATCGCATCTCAAAGCGGGCTGTATCGGCTAAGGCACCAGGTAGGTCTGTGGGCATTCGGCCAAGAAACTATCCTGTCTCAGCCTTGGAAGCATAGCTCTAGAAAAGCCGCTGATGACACAAAACACGCCAATCCAGACACGGCAAGTCTAGAGCAGCACTCAAATGGCTCAGTAAGGAGAAGTTTCTGCAGTTACCTCCCCGTCACCTGTGGGGTCTGGGTGGGCAACAGATCCTGCACTTGGTACTCAAGCACCGTTGGGCACTAGGCTTAGGCACTGGCAAGGGTGCAGGCTGAACACGGCTTTAGGCAAAGCACGATAAGTGGTTTGGCATCAAGAACTAAAATACAATTGGAAGAAGGCAGACAGGAGGCATGAGCACCAAAGTGCTGCATGAATCCCAGGCCTCACAGAGACTGCAGGCAAGATAAACTACTGACATTTTTTAAGGGCTTTAGAAAATGAAACAAAATTAATAATAAACAACATCCTGCATCCTGACGTACAAGTAGGAGAAGGGAACAAATGCCAGGATGAGTTAATAAACCACGTGCATGTGATCAGCCCCACTGAGGACGTGGAGCGTGCTGTAACCGATATACCAGCTGGTTGGCAGGAGGTGAAGGCCAGGGACAGAGCGCTGTGTACTGGTGAGGTTAAAACGGTTCTCCATTCTTGAGTACCTGTGGCACAAGAAGAAAGTCCGAAAGGATATATAGGCTGTAAATCGAAGAGAAGAAACATCTGCGAAACATAACATAGCTTTTGAATAACAAGTCAGAAATACCTTTCTTCTTTGATTTTTCTTACCTGCCCTGTTGCCCAAGCTGCATTAGCAAACCTACCTGCATTGAGGTGGTTTGGAGAAGATGCTGCCTTCCACAGGCGTCGGTGTTCATCCACTGAGGTCTACGACACTGGTCCTCTTCTGCTGATCCCACCTTGACGTAGCCTGTGGTTTGTTTCCTTGGTTCTGCAGCCTGCCCAGCCCATGTTTCTCCAAAGAGCCCTGGCTGCTGTGGCCTCAGGCACGGTGATCTCGCCTTGCAGATCTTCTTCCTCCCTGCTGTGGGGAAATCACTTCCAAAGAACTGGCTGAGAAGCATTTGCCCTTTTCTTCTATTCATAGTTGTCTTAATCACACCACTATTGCATTATTTTTTCCTGTGTTGTGTTCATTATGCTGGCTCAGTAGTTTCTTAGTTCATCATTTCTGCATTCTGTTCAAATGCTGTCAAAACACCGACATAAACAATTCAATGTACTGGCTGAGTTTAAGTTATAATACCAATTATTAGAACAATATGACTTTCATTACACCAAGGTGTTACTAACAACAGCGTGTGCCTCTTTCTCCAGAATTTAAGTTCAGCTCAGTTCAGCTCAGTAAGTCTGTTTGCCCTTTAAGGTCATCTTGTTGGTTTAGCAAGTCATTTTTCAACCGTACCGTACCTGAGAAATTCTCTGGAACTTCACTATTTCTAATGTTTATGCAGTGACAAAGCGAGACGTCTCGCTATTTGTTATTACCCTTTCTACGTGTAACAACATGAGAAAGCGAGAAACGGGAGCGGTGCGTTGTCAAATGTGTCCCTTTCTCTTGCCTGGCCTTCTTGAGCCAAACTTCTTTGCTGTATCCAAGGAAATAAGATCCTTCCCAAGAACTGCAATAAAAGCAACGATGTTGAATTCAAGTTCCCTTCTACCTTTCTGAGAAGTAAGGCCTTAAATTATCTTATGCTAGCACTACTCTTGCTGCCCGTCAATTGAGCACAAGCTAAATTTCAGATATCCTGATAGTACTCTTAATTATGATCTTGTAAATTGTTCACGCTAGAGCCCATTGAGAGCTCTATGAGAGACAGGCTCGGGATCACAGCGAGGGCTGCAATGGCAACATCCTGATCGGTGCCTACTCTAGGCCACCTCATCAAGGACAGGAGGTGGGTGAAGCCCCCTTCAGCTAGGGAGAAGTCATCTCTTGATCACGGGTCCTTGTTCTCATGGGGGACTTTACAACCCCAACATCTGAGAGGGCAACGTGGAGGAGGCACAAGCAATCCAAGAGATTTTATAGACATCGATGACAATTTTTTTGATAAAGGTCCTGGACAGGCTGAATACAGGAGGTGCTCTCCTGGATCTGCTATTCACAAACAAGAGGGAGCTGGTCAGGGAATGACGGTCAAGGGCAGCCTTGGCTGCGATATCTGAGATAGCAGCGCTTAGGATCCTCAAGGAAAAGGCGCGGCTGTTATTACCGGGGAAGCAGGGACTGCCATGATGGGGATTTTTCTGAGACAGCAGGTGAGTCTCAAATGTTACAAGCATTGATTTATGCCGCAGCTACAGAGTAATCCATCTGTTACTAACCAAAAATTAAGCATTAATCAAACATTAGTCAGGCCTTATTAGGTATACGATACCATGAGTCCGATGCCGAGTTGTTGGCTACAACTGCTGCTATCTGTAGTTCTTTGTCTTCTTGCAACTAAGGAAAGCAAACAGGTATTACAGAATAATTCCTACTTTCAATCAAGCAGTTCTGTGGTATATCTGGCTGCAAGGCAAACAGGACATGTTTCACGAGCAGGCCTTCATATTACAGAAGTGAGGAAGAGACCGAGTAGATTAAAGGCTCTGACTTTAGGGGAGCAGACTTCGGCTTCTTCAGCGACCTAGTAAGCAAGATATCTTGGGAGGCCATCCTGAAGTACAAAGCAGCCCCGGAGAGCTGGCTGTTCTTTAGGGACAAACTAAAAGCAGAATAATGGTCCAACCTGAAATGCGAGGTGGGACCTCAACAGGCAGGAGGCATGGGCTGACAGGAACCTCATAAAATTCAGCAAAGCCGAGATGGAATAACCGCATAAATCAGTACAGGCTGGAGACTGAAAAATTAAGTAGCAGCTGTGCAAAAAGGGCTTGGGGGTCCTATGGACAGGTCAAGTATGAGTCAGCATACTCAGTTTAAGTTATAATACCAATTATTAGAACAATATGACTTTCATTACACCAAGGTGTTACTAACAACAGCGTGTGCCTCTTTCTCCAGAATTTAAGTTCAGCTCAGTTCAGCTCAGTAACTCTGTTTGCCCTTATTGTTGCTTTAAGGTCATCTTGTTGGTTTAGCAAGTCATTTTTCAGCCTTACCGTACCTGAGAAATTCTCTGGAACTTCACTATTTCTAATGTTTATGCAGTGACAAAGCGAGACGTCTCGCTATTTGTTATTACCCTTTCTACGTGTAACAACATGAGAAAGTGAGAAACGGGAGCGGTGCGTTGTCAAATGTGTCCCTTTCTCTTGCCTGGCCTTCTTGAGCCAAACTTCTTTGCTGTATCCAAGGAAATAAGATCCTTCCCAAGAACTGCAATAAAAGCAACGATGTTGAATTCAAGTTCCCTTCTACCTTTCTGAGAAGTGAGACCTACTTAAAAGTTTAGTGAGGCAGACAGTAATCACGTGAGAGTGCCTAACAACACAACCTGCATTCTTAGCTGCTCACAGTGTCCAACAGCATCAGAGCCTTACATAGCATCAAAGACAGCCTTAAATGTGCGACCAGGTATTCTGGGGAAGTTCACAGTTCCTTATTTTGTTGAGGGTTAGAAAGAACCATCCTCCCCTTCACAGGGGCCCTTAAAGTACTGTACTTTAAAAACTAGCTGGGTTCTAGATTGGCTGGAGCTCTTGAAAATTATGTTTAATTGCAACTGGTAGGGTGCTTGCTACAGTCCTCAATAGTGGATGTGGCTAGTTAGAATTATACATTTTTTTAATTAGTTGATATTTAATTGGCCACTGACACAATTGAGAGTTGCATAAATAAAAGACCAGAGCCCTTGTTGGTGGATCCCCAAATTCTTCTATCAGATAACACAGGAACCAGGACCATATGGTCCAGATTCCTGTACACTGCCCCACCCCTGCTTGAATCAAGAAAACTCCTGCCTCGCATCCCTTTTTCCTGACACTAAAGGTGGAAAACCACATTGTAGCCACTCCTTCATAGTGTAGGCCTACACAAATTTCCCTTAGCCTCTAATTTTCTTTATACTTACGAGAGAACAAGACAACATTAAAGGTCACTTTTCTGTAAATGCCTGCTAGCACTAACAGCCTCTCCAGCCCAAAAGTTCCTTTTTATTCCAATTCCATAAAAACATAAAATATTTAACACATCCCCTACTCACCCCCAGCCCTAAATAAAAGAGAATAAGAGAACTGAAGACCACATCCAGTACCTCAGGATACTTGGCAATTTTGGCCAAGTCTTCTACTGTCATGTTACATGAATCAAGCAGTGGTGCGTGTTCTGGGACTGCACAGGTAATCCTTCTTGTGTTTAGAGAGACTATAAAGAACAAAATTACGTCATAAAATTTTTTTCTATTGTAAACTATAGCCATTTTACTACTACTTCTTCTTACGGCAGGTAATGTGGCCCTAAGTCATAATCTCCCTATGTTTCAGAATGGTTTGCAGCAGCTTTTAATTTACTTCAGACAAAAACTACTTCAGATTATATTAAAGCTAGGTAGATATTGAAATTATTCTGAACCGGGAAAACTTTTATCAAAAGGTAGCCAGCTCAAGTTGACTGTACATCAATACTTAGCATGAGGTAAATACAAGAATTGTGTAATACCATGCTAGAAGACCTAAATTAACTATAACCAGATTTATAGTTATCAAGCAATCACATCAGACTATATTGTTGTAGCAGAAAAATATAGAGGGGAAAAAAAATTAAGGACTGTCTCAGTTCAAATAAATTGAGAAACAACTTGAAATCTGGCAGCAATAAAATTAAGACAAAAATTTACATTTTAATATGAAAATAATAATCACAGCATCATCAGTGAATGCTTTCAGAAGCATGACACAAAGATCTGAGTTGAACTGTCTATCATCTTGCACGTACACATCGAGGAAGTATCCAAGAAGCCCCTTCCATTCCGATTCTAGTCTGTGATACAAAGCTTTACAGCACAGTATTACAAAACATGCATTTCTAGAAGCATCTTGCTATCGTTCATATATTTCAGCTGAAAGCATCCATTCGGCAAGTGTGAAATTCTCTGGAAGCTCACGAGTGTCACAGACTGTGCTTCCCTGGGTATACTCCTCATCCTGCAGCACTGCCATCCTATGGGGGGGCTCTACTAACGATTAGCTTCGGTAACTATTCTAATTTTAGGACTTGCTATCAGCAGCAACCACTGTTTTTTTCCCCAGTGTATTTTCTACCTCCTTATCTTCTACTTCATAAATAAAATCCAAGAAATATCTATTCCTTACAGAACATGTAAAATAGTCATATTGAAAGCCTGCCTGTTCAATTCCCAGCTTAACTGGTGATAGGGCAGGAGGAGTCTGCACACGATTGCTTTCCAGACAGAGTAAAACTAGTTCAAGAGAGAACTAACATTTTAAACCAGAGAAAGCAGAGGAACTCCCTACAGCTGTTTTCTGTGATCTCCTGAAATGCGTGCTGTGGAAGATACTGCCCGTATCAAGCATTCTAATCAAATCTTATCTACTTTCTTGTCTTTTAAATGTGGGCTTTCTGTCCTTATTAAAAAGATAGACCAAAAAAGCCCCAGAGATATATATGCATCCTCTGTGCTGTTCATTTACTGATTATGCAGTCTAGATTTTCACTACTAACAGACCAAAAAAAGAAAGAGTTTTGTAAATATTGAAATATTGCTGACAGCTGTACTGTTCCTTTTTTAAACACAGGTATCCAGGGCAAAAGTTACCCCTGGGCGTTTTATTCCCTGTTTAGGAAGAAAACAAAATGAGAGAAGTGAAAGATTTAAAAACCCTCCATGGACTGCATGAAGACCAAATACAGGAGGGAAAAAGAAAACCGTCACAGTGGTGTGTTGGTAGAACACCTGGGCCCATCACCATGACCAGCAAGGAGAGGAGACAAGCTTCATAAGCGTTGCATGAAAAGGACATGAACTCATCCGACCATCAGAGACGAAGTTTTGACTGCAGTTTTTGGAGAAGAAAGCAGTCTCTGCACTTTTTGAAGAGTAAGAGGAGACGGATGCCCGCACTTGGAGCATACTGTTTACCTCCCTCCTTCCCCTGCACCAAGTGACATCCCCACTGCTCTCTGTCTTCAGGTGACTCACTTCGAGGAGGGACTTGCTCGGGAGGAGTGAAGGCCACAACCCCTCAGGAAGGCAGGTGGTGCGTGCAGCTCACTCCTGCCCCGCTCACCTCAACCTGCGTGCTGGCTCACCACCCCCGTGGAGAGCCCCACAGAGAGCATCAGTACCCCCTTACTGAGCACCAGCACCCAAGCTCTGCTCTCTGCCCCTTTGGAAAAGGCCCCAGGTGGCCCCACTGGCTCAAGAAAGAGCCAAGAGCTCATCCTCATGCCAAGAAACAGCTGCCAGGACCACCCCATCACGGGGATGTGAAGTCACCAAGGGGGTGACTCCCCTCCCTTGAAGGGGGGACCTCTGGGAGGGTCCTGTCCCTGTCCCGCAGGATGGAAGAGCTTCCTCAGCAGAGGGAGTGACCACTGTACCCTCTGCTTCCCCCAAGGGATTTAAGTCATAGCATCTCCCAGACCAGACATTTCTGGAGCTTGAGTGAAAGCTAAATACAGGAGGATCAGACAGAGGTGACAGAAACACCCACCCATGCGGGTGTGTGCAGTGCCTAAGAAAACACCAATCTATCTTTCTACAGATTCACCAGATAATCTCAGAGGTTGCCTCTTCCCTCAACACTCCTTTGTAGGACTAATATAGACCTTTCTCCTTCCTCAGATATATCCTTCTTTCCCTCAGGTTTCTTTCATTTATTAGCCTTTTTGGAGTTTCATCTGCTTTTCTCCAGGTTCTTTTACAGAAAGGAAACCCTAAATCAGACTATACAGTGATGGTGGGTTTTGGTTGTTTTTCTGTTCAGTTCTATCCCTTTCTACAGGCACTGGTGAGCCCACACCTCGAGTACTGTGTTCAGTTTTGGGCCCCTCACTTCAAGAAGGACATCGAGGTGCTGGAGCGTGTCCAAAGAAGGGCAAAAAAGTTGGTGAAGGGTCTAGAGCACAAGTCTTCTGAGGAGCGGCTGAGGGAGCTGAGGTTATTTAGTTTGGAGAAGAGGAGGCTGAGGGGAGACCTTATTGCTCTCTACAGCTACCTGAAAGGAGGTTGTAGCGAGGTGGGGGTCGGTCTCTTCTCCCAGGCAGCAAGCAACAGGACGAGAGGAAATGGCCTCAAGTTGTGCCAGGGGAGATTTAGATTAGATATTAGGAAAAATGTCTTCATGGAGGGAGTGGTTAGGCATTGGAACAGACTGCCCAGGGAAGTGGTGCAATCACAGTCCCTGGGAGTATTCAAAAAAAGTGTCGTGCTTAGGGACACTGTTTAGGGGTGGACCTGGCAGTTAGGTTAACGGTTGGACTTGATCTCAGAAGTCTTTTCCAATCTTAATGATTCTATGATTCTACAGGCCAAGGCAGACAAAAAGCCCCCTGTTACAATGCCCCTAGAAAATGTGCTAATTATTTTCCAAAATCAGTATAACTCCTGCCACAGTCTATGCCAACACTTGTATCCTGGTTTAAACTCTGATTCTGTCATTTATCCTAATTCACATGGCCTTTTTCTGACATTTGAGTGTAGACTGGCATCTCAATTTAATCTGTTTTAAGGAGCGTGGCAGATGTACACAATCCTCATGGCATGCTGTTTCTGTTTCAAAGAAAAACAGGGGAACGGAGCCCAAACAATAGGCTGTCTTGTTTAAAACTTAAATAGTTCAGCAGTTTCAAGGACCAACCCAGGTACCTCCAGAGCTACAGTTCTAAATTTATCCAGAGAGGCTCCCCTTTCCCCATCTGAATCTAAGTGAAGGCTAACTACTACTTATTCAATAAAATAAAGATAAGGGGGGGTGGGGAAGCCCTGAAAAACTCACTATTGATTGCACACAACGGTGTTTTTCTTTCCCAAGATTATACAAATTCTCCACAGATCTCAGTCTTAGAGAAAAGTCGCACCTTGGGTTAGCAAGCCGCAGCATTTCTGTAGTTTCTCCAAAGCAATTCTTTTCACTTGGACCATCATCTGTGCAAGTGCTTGAACAGTCCTTTGTCTCACTAAGTTCTCATTCTGCGCATGTCAGAGTCACACCGAAGTGAGGTGGTTAGCGTAAACAAACCTGAGGCATCTGACCGTGGCTTAAGCAAGGCAGAGCCTGTTGTGACTGCACTCACTGGGCTCGCTGAAGTCACCCTGGTCACTCCATCCCTTCACTGTTCCAATGCCACCTCCTGCCTTCCTTCCCCTGTTAACTGCCAACTCTCTCCATCTCCGCTGTAAACAAAAGCTCACGTAAAATCCACGAGCAAGCTTTAGGAACAGGTAGCTCAGATGCCGACAACAGCACAACTGCGCTAGAAAAGATCAGCGTTTCTAAAGTAAATACAGGCACTCACCTCTACCTCTTAAAATCACACACAGTTAAAAAAGGAGAGTCCTGTTTTCTTTGGAAAAATAATCACTTAAAATCGATATCCATAATCATCTTGATTTCTACACTCACCCTCACTGCAGAAGGCACAGGCTGCCAGTTCACAAGTGTCCACCCTCTCAGCAGGAGAGCTGTAGGGTTCATTCAAAGCACCCACATCCCCACTAACACACGTTTTGGGGAAGGAAATGTGAAAATCATAGAATCACAGAATCAATCATAGGATCGTTAAGGTTGGAAAAGACCCTTAGGATCATCAAGTCCAACCGTTAACCTAGCACTGCCAAGTCCACCACTAAACCATGTCCTCAAGCACCACATCTACACCTCTTTTAAATACCTCCAGGGATGGGGACTCAACCACTTCCCTGGGCAGCCTGTGCCAGTGCCTGACTACCCTTTTGGTGAAGAAGTTTTTCCTAATATCCAACCTAAACTTACCCTGGCGCAGCTTGAGGCCATTTCCTCTTGTCCTATCACTTGTTACTTGGGAGAAGAGACCAACCCCCACCTTGCTACAGCCTCCTTTCAGGTAGCTGTAGAGAGCAATAAGGTCTCCCCTCAGCCTCCTCTTCTCCAAACTAAACAACCCCAGCTCCCTCAGCCGCTCCTCAGAAGACTTGTGCTCCAGACCCTTCACCAGCTTCGCTGCCCTTCTCTGGACACGGTCTAGTACCTTGATGTCCTTCTTGAAGTGAGGGGCCCAAAACTGAACACAGTACTTGAGGTGCAGCCTCACCAGTGCCGAGTACAGGGGCACTATCACCTCCCTGGTCCTGCTGGCCACACTATTCCTGATCCAAGCCAGGATGCCACTGGCCCTCTTGGCCACCTGGGCACACTGCTGGCTCATGTTTAGGCGGCTGTCGACCAGCACCCCCAGGTCCTTTTCAGCCAGGCAGCTCTCCAGCCAAATCCTAACCTTGCTTTGTGATCAGTGCAGAATTTCCACAAGGAAGGCCAAACTCATCTGAAATTGCTCCAGTTCACAACTCCAGGTATATTAAGGGCTAGCATTACTGCTGTCCTTGATTCCCTATGGCAAACCTGAGCGACTAAAATGTCCAGCTTTGTTACTTATTTTTAATAATTATATCCTTTTCTCTTTCACTGCGTAGAAGCGTTCATCGTAACAATACGATTCTACTGAAATAACTGTAGGGCAATCGCCCTCAAGCACTGACAGCCAGCCTTAACCACACATCACAGGCGTGGGATCAGCGTTCCCTTGGTCATTATGGACAGGCTCACACAAATTTGCAGAAAATAAATTCAGAAGCACATCTTGAGATCCTTTGGTCCTCGAAGCTATGCCGGCCCTTGACTGGCATTTAACCACTGGAGGCACTTGCACTTCTCACTTTTAAAATCCAGTTGCCCTCAGTACAGGCGCTCATTCCTCAGATAATGGGTAACAGGTGGCTGCAGCCTTGTCTACACAGGCTTTTGCAAAAGCCTCTTTTCCACAGCATCACAGAAAGGCTGAGGTTGGAAGGACCTCTGGGGGTCACCTGGTCCAGCCCCCTTGCTGCCCAGGACCATGTCCAGATGGCTTCTGAGTTATCTCCAGGGATGGAGACTCCACAGCCTCCTTGGGCAACCTGTGCCAGTGCTCCGTCACCCTCACAGAGAAAAAGTCTTTCCTGATGTTCAGATGGCACCTCCTGGGTTTCAGTTCGTGCCCATTCCCTCTTGCCCTTGCACTGGGCACCACTGAAAAGAGCCTGACTCCATCTTCTGCATATAGCTGATGTACATTGATAAGATCCCCCTGAGCCTTCTCTTCTCTAGGCTGAAAAGTCCCAGCTCTCTCTGCCTTTCCACATAGGAGAGATGCTCCAGTCCTTAAGCATCTCGCTGGCCCTTTGCTGGACTCTCTCCAGTAATTCCATCTCTCTCTTGTACTTTTTCATAGCCTATAGCTGAATATTAATAAAACAGATGATGTTTAGAAAAACTAAATCTGAGCATTTTGAACACACTGATACTCCTGCCATTGCTACCATGGTCTAGACTATACACTGGTTGTTTTTAATAGAGAAGCCTTCCTGAAAAATGCCCGTAGATATTTGGAATTCTTTTTTTTTGGTACATAACCCATAACACTGAGATCAGAAAAGATCTTGGTTTCATGTCCTTCCAGCCCTCTTCTCTCAAAACACATCTTTCTGGAAACCACCTTACTCTGCAACATTTAGGGATACAAGAAAAATACAGAGATAATTTGAGTGATAAAGAATGATTAATGTACTTATTTGAAGAAAGAAGAAGGGTATTGATGCTGAATGCAATCAGCTGGCTTGGGCTGAGTCAACACTGTGTTCATAATAGCTTAAAAGAACTGAAGATATCATGAACATATTTTCTTGTCATTGAGGGATAGTAATGTTCTCATTGTCTCTTTGGGGCAAGAACAACAGACTTCAAACTAAGGCTAAAACTGTTCCAGCCCAACAAATTCCACATCACTGTCTGTTGTGACACCCTCGCAAAGACAAATTGATAAACTCTCTCAGATACAGCATACTTATTACTTCACTTTAGGCTTCTCAAATTTCCTCAAGAGTCACAGGTTTCATATAGCGCATCTCTTGAACTGTAGTTCTGAAAGGTATTGCATTTCACAAGCTCTATTTTTTAACACTATCCTTTTTTATTATTATTAATGATTTGAAGACTAAATAAATAGCCTGGCCGGCAAGAGTCTTCTGTGAATCTCATTTCTTTGTTCTAATCCAGATGTAACCAGTATAAGCAGTAATCTAGGAAAAATGCAAGATTTCAGTGTAAACCAAAAGAGTATCTGGGCTACTCACCAAATCTATTATCAGCTCAAATTATTCATAATTAATTCAAGTTCTTTTCAGGTACTAATTTACAGAAGAAATGAGAAGTCATTGATAATGTAGCAACTAGAGTTTTTTTAGGATGTATTTGTCCATAATCACATCCAGCTGCTGAGATGCATACACCTCATGTTCTGGTTGGAATCCTTTTGGCCAGGAGTATCTGTATTTGCATGGTACACCTGCGTCCTGGAAGTCCTACACTTCCTACAGATGACCTGATGGCAGAGAACACCAGCTGTGCCTCCACCTCCTTTCAACTGCAGAATCCTATATAAGTGGAGTTATGAGGCAGCAGAAGACAACAAGAAACACAGACTACATATCCTGAACAGCTCTGCTGTAGGCTTAGTTAAATGACATCTCATTCTATTAGTGATCATCCATGCTATGCAACTCTACTATTGCTGATTCCAGAATGTTTCAATCACAGATGGAATTATTAGTCTGACCTGTTGCAGCATCTTTAAAAGGATACGTAAACAATATTCTCCACCCTTGTATCTGCCCAAAGGAAACACTTGGGAAAGGATAAAAATAGGCATTCCTTCAGTATATTTTTCCCAGGTTCTGGAATTCAGTGGGGGAGGCAGTTTGAGTTCCTCAGTTTTAACAGCTATTGAAGGATCTGCCTTCTCTGGAGTTCCGATTCCTTTTTGTATTTGTTTCTATATTTGGTTTCTAGCACAGCCTGTGGCAGTAAATTCCAAAATGAATTACATGCAATGGCAAAAAAAAAAATCCTTTTGATTTAAAACTCCTACCTGAGTTCATTGTAGCTGTGGGGGAAATTATGAATAATAGTGAATGCACGTGTTTTCAGACTTGAGAAGCACCTATCAATACAATTTGTCACTTTATCGTTACTACTGGAGGCATTCAAGAGGGTTAATTGACCATTTATAGATTCAAATATTTCTACCTTGGACTCAGTGATGGAAGAAACACATAAATGTAGACAATCACTAATAAACTGTGGTAAGTGAAATCTCATTCTGCTAGACGTTGGTGTGCACCTGGAGATAAAAGGAATCTTGGCAAGCAGTCATGGCCATTTTCTTATGGAAGTAACCCCTGAAAGGCACAAGGCTGACTGGGATCAGGTCTACAGGCATACAAAGACACTACTACTTTACAATATTTCTTTCTCCAGTGCTACATACTATTAACCTTGAATGGAGAAATCCTGAAGCTTGTTTAAGTGACTCTGCGGTGCTGCTGAAATCTAAATCAAACAATAAAATACAACTGCTGCTTTTTAAATATTAGTACTACATTGTCATCTGGCAATAAATAACATGTCCCCAGCAAGGCTACCTTATAAGATGTTCCGTTTCCTTCAAGGATAATCTGTCACGTATCACATCTGCAGGCTTATTATGTACCCAGGACAAAACTAGGAGCTCTTAAAGAGTTAATACACACTTCTCATTTCCAACTGACCAGTGGCAGGTTACGGGTTATTGGACTGTGGGGGAGTTAGCATTATCTACTACTCTCATCATAAAGACGAGAGTAGAAACCTTGCAATTTTATTAGGACATGAGCCATTACAGAGTACCTCTTCTTTACTGAAGGCATTACAACACGCAGTAGACATTCAAAGGAGAACAAGAAGCACATCAGTAACCCCTCACCAGATGGCAGCACAGGCACACGGACAGACCAGGACACCTTAGCCACCCAATTAAAAAAAAAAAAAAAAAAAATCTATTCCTCTCAATTTCAGTGTTGCTTATGAGGAATCACGATAAGTTACAGTATTTATATCATGCCTTTTGGTATTACCAAGTTACCTTTTCCTACAGAAATTCCCATCATTAATGGCAAAGCAAAGATTTGACATTCTGCCTGTTTCATTTGCCCCCAAAGGTGTTTAACTGCAACACTTAATTTGCATACAACAGCTGAGAAATACTGTAGTCTAAGCCACCTGAGATGCAATTTTTCTATTAAACCTATCTCACTATATGAAGTATGATGTTTTATAATTCACAAGGATTAGTAAAATGGGTCTAAGGAAGTAATGCTTACAATAAGCCACTGAAATTGGCTATTATATGGTTGGCCCTCTGTGTACGTACAGCTTAAAATAATTTCTTAGTTCAAGCATCGCCTTATTTTCCCCAAATCTGCCACTTTTTTTATGGATACCATTGATTCTATCTGTTCTTCAGAGGATGACTTACATGATCTTCAAATCACTGAGTGAATAGTGAAAAGATTAATACTTTTCATATACTGTTTTTGTATTCATGTATTTCATGAATGCAGTCACATACCATTAATAAGTAAATTTAGCTTTTATTAAGCATGACCGCACAACAGAAGAGTCAAATACATTTTATTTCACTTTTGCATTTTATTCTGAAACCACTGACCTCATTTTTAGGACTAAAGATCTCATGGGTAAAAATAAGAGGAAAGGATGAAACAAAGGTGCCATAAATCAGTAATTCAAAAGCATTCTTCTGCCATACAGGAAAAGAAATCATATATTATATTTTGCTGTATGAAAAACTAATGAAAAAATTGTATCCAGTATATGAAGTTATATTTTGGATCAGAACATAATCTGGATCATCAGTTTCCTTTGACCTCTAGCTTCTGGTTAAGAAAAACCCCAAACACCTTTGTCATACGGCTTTTTGAAAAACTAATGACAAAGAGAACAGGAAAATGCAACTTGCAGTTAAAGACAAAAAATCATGCCCCATGGCTTATGAGCTTTTAGACAGAAAATGAATAACTAAACCTAGATTTGCTTTGTATTTCATGTACTTCGTGATAAACCTGCTCAGAAGTATTATTAAAATGAAAACTGCATCCTGCTTTAAGTCAGTTTGTTTTATGAATAAACTCGTCTGCTCTAGGTCAGCAAACCTTAGCTTTTTAAAAGAACATTAACATATTGCAAACTGCATTTTAGTACACTTACATTAATCTTACAGAACAGTCTTGCAAAACAAATATCCAAGGGTTATATAGAAGACAAAAGTAATTTTTAGACTAGTTGTAATACCTCTTCCTCTGAAAGACTCCTAAAAATACTTAAACATTCAACACAACAAGCTTATGTAGCTGATAAAGACCACCTCCTCTTTCATGCTGCTTTTCTGACTGGTCAATGATACACTGAGAATCCACCTAATCAAAAGAAGCAAGATGAAAGTCAGAATGCATTCTTAACGATGTTTTCCTATATAACATAATTAAGGAAAAGTTTTGAAGAGTTTTGACAGTTTCAAATCATACAGACATTTCAGTTCCACGCCACACATTTCAACATAAGAGCCAGTACTATAAAATGCTCTATCTCATGGTTTGCCTGAGTCAGAATACTATTCCACAACCAGTTCCAAAGCATTACAGGCAGTATTTTATGTGATGATGTAAGAAAGATGTCCTGAGATTCTTCAGACTTCAGACACAGTGGGCAAAATCCTGATCCAAGGCCCATACATTAACTTGTTATAAAAAGCTAAACACCAATATAACTGAATAGGAGATTATCTATCAGGATAACTGAATTTGAAATATGAAAATAGAAACACTGTGGCTTAAGGCAGTATATCATAACACACTAACACCTCGGTGAATGTCTATTAGAAATATGCGCCCTTGGTACTCATTCACTGTTGTCAACCTTTTCAAGGTAAGAGACCTAAACCCCTCATTTACAGGCCTCAGGGTGGGAGAGGCAGAGGGAGGGTGCATGTAGAAATCTTACTCTTGCACTCAGTAATTCCTCACCCCTTTTTAATTAAGAAAATGCACTTCTTGATCAGGAAATCTAATTGCCTGCAGACGTCCTTACAGAAAGAAAGGTAAGATTTCTAACAGGGTAGGAAGCTAAACTTTTCAGCTTTATGAAACTCCCAGATTTTGAGAAAACTGCCCTCTATCTGATCCCAGCACATTCATTCTAAAGCAAGCCACGTTTCTGTCTGCTTAAAAGGGAAAAGCCACCTGAAAGCACAGCAACCCAAACCAAAACTAAAAGGCATTGCATTCAGATAAATCCTAAACAAGAAACATGTATCAGTCTTGTTCTTTTAGGCCATGACTGCTTCATAGAAAAAAGAATACAAAATTTTAACTTCCAACAAATGTAAAGTTGCCTTTACAATCTTTCTCAACTTAAAAATCATGGAAGTGTTCTGTTTGAAAATGCTAAATATTTGTGTATACAGAATTAAAAAACAAAAAATCCCACCCAAACTGACTGTACAAAAATAGGATATCAATAGAGGCTGATGTATATACAACAGTTCTTATGCCTTAAATTTGACCACAGTGCTTTCAGTATCTTTAAATTCACTACTTTTTTTTTCCCCCTCCTCAGGCTCAAAAAAGGCATTCTTCCAAAGGAAATTCTCCCCTTTGACCACTTCTAACTAACTGTACTGGGGTACTCTGATGTCTCTTTTTAAGGGGCGGGGGGGAAATTATCTTTATACCCTTACCTGATTCCATGCATATGGCCTGTCATACCATGTAGGAACAATTATATCTCGAGGTTTTGATTTGCAGATTAAGCTGAAATTACATAAAAATAGCTTTAAGAAATACACTTGTATTTGATTATTATAAATACAAAAGAATTTTTATATTGGATACAACTAGGCATTTATGAGGTGCCTGTGCTAAAGGGAATCTTAAATTTCCTTGTTAATCTAGTCTGATTTGTTCACTTCTCTGCATTTTGCCCCTCTACTGTAAGAGGTCAAATACAAATTTTCACAGGGACATTAAGTATATCAGAATGTATTTGCTTTTAAAGAAAATAATGATTTTTTTGTTTATTTACAAAGTACTAGAATTTGCAACTGTCATTTATTCCATACGTTTTACGCATGCTTATTCACTAGAATGTATAATACAGCTATTTTTAGGGTACTTTGTTTTGCATGACAACTCAATTACTACAGATTGTCTGTCTGCTCCAGTTATTTCCTCAAGCTGCGCAAAGTACAACAGTAGTAGACATTAATTAATTCTGTCTAGATGTGTTTTTCAAACACTCATTTTAGTCTTAAGTAGTGGTGACATGTTGTAAATACAATTAGCTTTCGAAAAATGGAAAAAAGTTATGAAAGACTGTTCAGGCTAAATTTTTAAATATTTACTCTTATTAATAAAAGATTAGGTTTTTTCCAAGTACAATCAGAAAAAAAATATTCAAAACAAAGCAAGATTTTACACAAAGGAAAAGAAGATATCATGACAATAACCAGATTGTCTCTTCCTTCAAAAAGGTAAATAATAATAAAAAAAAAATTCAAAAAAATAAGAAAAATTAGCTCTAAGATTGTCAGAACAGGATCAGTAAAAACACAAAGATTCTGAGAGAAAATGCTACCACAGAAAGGTGTAAAATCCTAAAGAAAAAAAAAAGCCCAGAAGGCTGATGAGAATGACTGAGTCAGGCAGTCAGCACTGACTGAACTGGGGAACACGTCAACGCTGAGGACCTGCGCCAAGGAGCTGCGCAGGCTGCTCCTTCCCCTCCCAGCTGGCTGGAGCTGTCTGAACAATCAGCCCAAAAAAGGTGCCAAAACAGTAGCAAGTATTCGCTTGTCTAAAGAAATAGCAGCGGCATTTTTGTGCTTTCAATTTAGCATATCAGTGTTGATGTCCAAGCATGAGCTCCTGTTATTGTCGCAGGCGCCTCCAGAAAGGTTTTGCTTCTTTCTGCCTCTCCACTTCCCTTGACTTCTCCCTACACTTATTACCACATGACTCATGCAAGCCATCTTCATTCAGCTTTGAAGTCTAAACATGGTACTACGTGGCAGTGTCCAAAGGCAATGCAGACACCAACTGGCCTGAGGTACTTGGACACAAATAGGAAATTAAATATTGCATCAGCAGTACGCTCGACAGCTGGTATTTTACCAAGAGTTTTGCAGATGTGAAACACAAACAGCTTGCCATCAGCCTGCACTGGTGCTCCTGAAGTTGAAAGCGCTCCTCTGGGGTAGAGCCCTTGTGAAGCTGTACCACCACTTTCTGGAGGCACGCACAACCCACTGCAACAGCTGGCGGGAAGCTGCCATGTCTCAGAGAGAAGAGCAGCTGACCCACTGGTGGCATGCACAGTGTAGTGCCCAAAACAAAAATAATCACCTTGCTCCCTTGTCATATCCAACACGTCTGCTGGTCAGCTAATATATAAAAGTATCTCCACATCTTCTGGCAATTGTTTATGCTCTTTTAATTTCATCTCCAGTGCCTCAAAAGGTAATGCTGACTCCCCCTGCACTTGTTAAGGTATTATAAAAAGCATCACAGTGAATTTTCTTTCAAGTTTTGGAAATAAGAAGTATGGGCACTTGCTTTTAACTGAATGCATTGTAATAGTTTTTTCACAGCTGGGGAAAAAAAAAAATCAACTGAGCAGGTACATTCAAAAACAAGAAACACCTAAAAACTCAGCACAAACAGCTGCTCTGATAATAATTTTGATAACCTAGGGTAAGGGCAGTTAAGCTTAAAGGCTTCTGATCTTTATCAGCACGAGGAATTGCCTCACTTTGGCATACAGTTACTTTAGAAAAGCTGTATTTGCGAAAAAGGTCACATTTCCTAGAGATGAGGCCAATACTAGAGAGCATAACATAACTCTTAATTCATGGCTGAGCCAGAGTTCTTTTTGAAATCTGTTCAGCACAAAGCCAGGATGAGAAAAGTCTACTGATGATACAGACAGCACTAAAATGCACGCTACATTTACAAACAAGGGAAGATTTTTCACAGCATGCTCAGCAGTGGCAGACATCAGAAGGAGCTGTTACAGGGACACTTCACTGAACTGGCTTCCCCGAACACTTCCCACACACCACGAGCTGAAAAACTTCTCAAGACTGGCTGCACTGACTCACAACAGTCTTTTCAGAACCACTGCTTCAGTAAGGAGAAGCAGGGAGGCCTGCCAGAAAAAAAGGCAGGTGGCCTTACTTCAATTCATAAATTAACCTGGGACTTCCAGCAATTACCTTGGCCAGCACCTATCCTACACAGGTCTGTTGAGGGAGGAAAGGCAGCACACACAATTCAAATTTAATGTATAGGGAGTAAGAATACTAAATCCTTCTGCACTCTTATTGCCATAGGACTCTATTAGCTTTGTCCTGGGTGCACAAAGATACATCAGAACTGGTATCCTGCAGAACAGGTTTTACAGTCTACGTTTTATGACTCTTAAGCAATCAGGCTTCCCTGGAGAACCAGTGCTTCCACAAGAAGTCTAAAGTTGTTGAGTATACTGCTTTATAAATAAACAAAGTAAATGAAATGTATCATTACATGAGAACATATATTATTTCCCCAAAGCCTAATCTGAGCTATGCTTCAAGCAATCATTTATTTTGTTTTTGCTGAGACTGTGAAACAGAAGATCTTATTTCTACAAAATTATTACCATAGAAGTTTCTGACGAACGTTTTCCTGCAGCTGTGTCATTCTCTCTTGTCCAGAACACACTGCACATTCACAGAGCAGCTTATTAATGGCTGTCCTTAGGATGTTTATCTGTAAAAATACCAGTGACAGAATATAAAGCATTCTAAACCAGCACTAGTTCTGTATTATATTATACTGACATGAAGGTGGTCGTGGCACCCATACCAAACCTCAATTGGAATATTATTAACATAAGCAAAAACATCTGAAGCTTTAGAAACACTTCTTCCTCCAGATGCACCTCTGCTGGTCAAAGACCTTAATGTTCAGCCACTTGATACCACAATCTTCAAGGTTACTCAGATATGCCATAAAACATACAGGCTACCACTTGCCTGGATTTTTTCCAACACAGAATTCCTTCTGTAGAAGTTTTGAGGATTTTCTCTAACTGTCCGTTTTCACATGCACCACAGCTTGGTGTTACCGTTCTGGCTAAGGTGCCATGAATACAGACATTACACACACCAGGCCAGCGCTTTCAGAAAACAATAGCCCTCAGATATGTGCACCAGCATGTCCACTATGTCCTTAAAAAGCCTCTAGAAACCACTGGTCATCACCTAATGTACCTGCTCCGTACACAGAGCTAATCGGGGCATGTGAGGTCCTTCGCGGTCTAAAGCACATGTCAAATCTGAAGCACAGGTCAAATACAGCTTACTGTCCTGTGTAACAGGGTATACGTATACACTTCCCTCTGACAGATCTCTGTCTACAGGTTGCAAAAAGGCTGTAATGAGGAATACAGGGGTTTTTGTTTGGTTGGTTGTTCTGCTCTGGGGGAAGTAGCTTGATACAGATGACTTATCAGAGCTGTAAAATCAAACTGAAGATTGCAAAGCAATAATGCTAGGCTGATCAGTAAAAACCACAATAATCCTAAGAACATAACTAACAAGTATTGACATCTGATTAGTGCAAAATCGATGCTTTTGTTTTGAAAAGTGTACAATGTATTGTTCTATAATATTCTATTTTGTTCAAAGTGTATGGAGGGGATAACTGTTTTTTTCTTCTGCCAAGAATCCAAGGTTATAAACAGGTAGTGCACTAAAAAAAAAAAAAAAAAAAAACCAAAAACAAACCCACAAAAAACCCAAAACCAGCTTAAAACAAGTTTTCTTACTAACTCTAAGAGTTAACAAGGTCTGATGCACTCAATTCTACTTAATTCCTACTATAATGAAAATTCTTATGCATGTTTTACCTCTGATACGTCTTCCACTCCAAAACGCACATCAAATGACAACTCCATGTCATTTTCTGGAAACAGTGGAGCCCCACAAGTCTGACTCCAACCCAAACCACACAGAACACCAGTAAAATACTTTCCACTTTTATCAACCCTATACAAGAAAGAAAGAAAACAGTCTTGCTTAGAGATGAAAAAAATAAACTCATATGAAGACAGACTTAAATGAATTTGTCTAAGCCACGCCAAGCAAGATACAGGTGTTTTAAAGAAGCTAAAACAATTGAGAGGCATTCACACCTAGTCATACTGTTTGGGTTTTTTTTAAATATAGTGATGAAGCAAAACTAAAGTTCTGGTTATGAAAACATATACTCATAAAACTTAAAGAAAATCATATGCAAAATGAAACTTTAATTAAGGAAAGATAGCTTTATTATGTTGAAATGACAGTCCACAGATACAAGAATTTCAACAAAACACAACAGTAATGCAACTGCCAGAACTCAGCTTTTAAAAAAAAAAAAAAAAATCATGCAAGTTCCTCTCCTCACGTAGATTTAAAACTTGCCCTTCTACAGTTCATCTTCCTAGGCTTCCAGCACAATTACCAGGAACTGTGTTGCCTTATCATGAGGGTGGAGCCTGAAGCACCAATTCGTAAGTACATGAAAGAAGTTATCTTAGCTACATACTGTACTAAAACTGATAAAAGATACAAGAATTACATGAACAGGAAGAGAATATACTAAATGCTGAAAGCAGAGCAAAAAAAAAAAAAATAAATCAGTTACCAATTTGTGAGGGTCCTAAAAACCTAAAAGAACCACCACTTTTTAAAATGCATGAATACCTGAGTTCTATAGCAGGAGCAAACAGCATACTGAGGAGCGCAAGCAGGCCAGGAATAGGAGGCATCAAAGATGTTTCCTCTAAAATCACAGTAGATCCTGTCACCAAAACAAACAAACAAAAAACCATCTAAGGGGTATCTAAAGAAAATGAAACCTCAAAAAGATGTAACATAGAACTACAGTGACACATTTATTCATAGAACTATTCATATAAAAACAAAAGTCTAGAGAAACTGTCCAAACATTTTTATTAAGCATTACCAGTTGCATTTGCTGATAAAGAAGCAGCAACCAACAACTGCTGAAAGGGATCTTCTGGAGCATCATGGACAACAACAGAGTTTATGCTTTCCTTTTGTATGAAAGCACTTCTGGGGAGGAAATAAGAAATATTTTCAACATTAAAAAACCAAAACCCATACAGACATGTAAAAAAGGAATTATTTTAAATTCACAATGCAACCTCAATGGGTAGCAGTTACTGGCTGAAGATCACCTGAATACCGTTTAGCAGATGTATATGATGGTTAATAAATAATCTCTCTGCAAGACATTAAAGCATCTTTAATAAAACTATTCTTAAAATTTTACATAGCAATAGTTTGCATATTAATGCAATTCAGGCCTGACTACTTCAGTCTTTTCAATGAATAAAAATTCTGTAAAGATCTCTAAGAGCAGCTAGGATGTTTTTGCCTATTTATTGAAAATAACAGCTGAGAACATGCCTATACTTCACAGTAAAAGTCTTCTCATACCTGAACTGGGATACTCTAGTCATACTGTAGCATTTTACCTCATAAGGACTGAACGGGCCAAAAACTGTTACCTTCAAAAAGAGAGAGAACAAATGATAATCTAGTTAGCCAGTACCTGGATCTCTCCAAATCAAAATCCTTTATAAAGGAAAACCAAAACACATTTCAGCATGTATTGAGCAACACTGAATTGATAAAGAGCATTTTCATTTCACCCATCTAAAGCAAACTTTGCTTGTTGAGGCACCTAAACAAAAATAATGTATTTTCACAGGTGCTGTAGATTCATGACTTTCCTCTGGCTTAAAAAACCCAACTTCAGACTTCATACAGCACCTAACAAAATCAGATCATTTTTGTTTATATGAGCAAGTCTTTAATCCTGAAAATGTCTCACTTTATGGAAGTCAGTAGTTAAACAGAATTACTCCTGTGGGTAAACTGAGCATGATTAGGTGCTTGAAAGCCTGAAATTTTGTCAGGTCTGAAATGGGAAAAGAATTATAATGTAGACGAGACTTAACTTGTAATCAGAATGCGGAACAGGACACGCATTTTCATGTTTTATATTCCAGCTTAGTAGTGACTAGATACCTCAAAATAAGTAAGTAAGAATAAATTCTGAGTTTGAAATTAGCAGTGGAAGAAACACCCACTGTTTCATTATTATCAGTTATTGGAGCGTTCGCTGTATCACCTACCCTAGCTGCTTACCTATCAGTAGCTGAGGAAGAACAAAGCACTGTGTACAGTAAAAACCATGTTTAAATTTTCTGAAAAACTGATAGGGTCCTAATCTTGCTTTTTGCTGTAGCTTATATAATGAAGACTACCACACACGGAAACACTGTGTTCAGTTTTTCAATTTTATCTTCATTCTGCAGTGGTTCAAAGTGCTAGAACGTGTTAGAAGAGTTGGTTCACTTAGCTCTTCGGCTATACTTCAAAACTTTGTCAAAAGCTGCAATAGAGTAGTCTGCAAATGTGGTCACATTACAGCTTTCTACCAACAGAAAGCAGAATGTACTATGAAAGGCACCAAGTATGGTTTGGTTACTAAAGGTGCTTTCAGTCTTCATCTTCATTCTAACAATGTGAGAAGCAGGGTCATGTAACAACACACACAAAACCACCACTCAGGTTACCTTATGGGTTGGTGCACCAGATTTATTGTCAGAAAACAAGTTTAACAATCTTTCAATGAGATGCTTTTCTTCCTCTCTTGAAGATACAGACACTTTCTCTTCTTTGTTTACTTCATCCAAAAATAATCTCTTGAGCAAATCGTGGCTTTGCTACATAATAATGGAAGAGCATTAAAACCATGGAACAGCTATATTTTTCAAAAATTTTACAAAAAGGGTCCTACACAAACTGAGTGGGGAAGCAGACACTCTGGAAGGGAGAGCCACCCTGCAGGAAGACCTGGATAGGCTGGAAGAGTGGGCTAACAAGAACCTTATGAAGTTTAACAATGCCAAGTGTAAGGTCTTGCACCTGGGAAAACATAATCCAGGAGTGCAGCTCAGACTGGGATCCACCTGGCTGGAGAGCAGCTCTGTGGAAAAGGACCTGGGGGTCCTGGTGGGCAGGAAGCTCAACATGAGTGAACAGTGCGCTGCTGCGGCCAAGAAGGCCAATAGGATGCTGGGCTGCATCAAAAAGGGCATCACCAGCAGAGATAAAGAAGTCATTATCCCACTCTATGCGGCGCTTGTCAGGCCACACCTGGATACCATGTACAGTTCTGGTCCCCGTTACACAAAAAAGATGTGGACAGGCTGGAGGGGGTCCAGAGAAGGGCCACCAAGATGATCAAGGGTCTGGGAAGCCTGCCGTGTGAGGATAAGCTGAGAGAGCTGGGCTTGTTCAGCCTTGAGAAAAGGAGGCTTAGAGGTGATCTCATCACCATGTACCAGTACTTAAAGGGGAGCTACACAGAGGATGGAGACTCCCTTTTTACAAGGAGTCACATGGTGAGGACAAGGGGTAACGGGTACAAGCTACTCCCAGGGAGATTCCGATTGGACACGAGAGGTAAATATTTCACAATGAGAACAGTCAATCATTGGAATAATCTCCCCAGGGAAGTGGTTGACTCCGCTATGCTGAACACATTTAAGACTCAGCTGGACATGGTGCTGGACCATCTTATCTAGATTGTGCTAGAAAGGTCGGACCAGATGATCCTTGAGGTCCCTTCCAGCCTGGTATTCTATGATTCTATGATTCAAAGAACATGCATACTCGTACATGAATACCAAAAACAATGTTCTTATCACCTTTCAGATTACATGAAACATAGAAATGGAAGACAGTTAAAACTATGAAACAGTCAGATTTTTTTCAAAGTTTCAGAAAACAGTGGAGCAGTTCAATTGATGCCATTATCTCCTGGGAAACTTCTCTTTCAAAAGGTGTCTCAAAGCAGCAATGCTTTTGGCCAACAGCTCAATATGAATTATGCACACACATAAAAATATATTATCCCATTCAAGTATTAATCTTGCCTAATCCTATGGCATTAGTCAAGACTTCAGCTCAACTTCTCAGGACTTCAGACAGCCTGAGCTGAAATAAATTAGTATAAGAAAAGTAGAAGCAGCTTACTCAATACATACTTGTGATTCGTATGGTTCTTCTGCTATTTCAGCATAACATTCTTCAATAAGCACATCTCGAATATTCACAAGCTCTTTGCACCTTGAGTAACGGAAAACATCCACATGCAGAACACTATGCACCAGTGAATACACCTTCACTAGAAGGGTATAGCCATTTACTAGTGAGGCAAATCTCTGGCTAGCACTGTAACTCCACCGTTCCCCACATACAAGAGATTTTGCAGATGGACGCATCTTGCATATCTTGAATTCTAAAGCCTAGAGCAAAAACATTGAAAATAATGCTTGCCTGAGTAGAGAATCAGCACAAAAATCTTTCATCTTCTCAACAAACGGTTTGAATTAATAACTATAAATGACTTCATAATTATTGCAGTGGCTTATGTAAATTCCTAGGACTGCTGTAAAGCTACTGGCATAATTCCTATTCTGTCACTGCCAACACAGCTACACATTACATCTCATATTACTTCAATATTGTACATAGTTGCTAATGAATCAGAGCTAACAGGGCATAAATAAAAGATAATTTGGTATTAATTCACTATCCACATTAAAATCCTAGGAGTGTAGAGGTGCCTACTCTGGAAAAAATTTTACAATCCGCAGTTCTTTTCAACTAAGGTAACAGAAAACTTGGCAAGACCACTGCAGCTATTCTGTCCCTGGCAGGCAAGAGTAATTAAGTTCTCATTTAATCCCTTTTCACAATCACTATCTGTAATTATGTCTTTGAATGACTTTACAACAGAAACCCTGTTTTTTTTTCTAGCCGGTCATTAAAACTGGTCATTAAAAGATTAGGCCTGAAGCAGAAATACATTTCCCTTTAATATATCTGAAGAAAATACAAAAAAGGATGCTTCTTGCCAAAATTAATTCTACTTATTTTTTAAAATAAATTATAAAAGAAAACCAAACAAAATTAACCCTGTCAAGATCTAGTACTAAGAAGAGAGAAATAAAATAAAACTATATTTAGGCTGGTTCATTTCTCATTTTTACCATTAAACACCTCAGAGAACAAAGTTAGTATGATACAGCTGTTTCAATTAGCTTAAAAATATCTGAATGAGGACTGAAAAGCTGAATTTCACTTTAAGTTTCTAGTTATTTTATTTGTAAATATAGCTCAAGAAAATTATTTTTCTGAAAAGCCAACTATAAAGTCCCTCAGATTTGTGTTACAGATCACTATAATTACCAAGAGAGTTCTCTCTGAAAAGATCCAAGTAAAGCCAGTAGTTCAAACAGCAAAGCAGTACAAAGCAAAACAAGAGTTCTAGCTTTGGGAAATTTAAATCCGGTATCTCCTATGTGTTTGTCCTGTAACTAATACTGTAGCAGAGCAGGAGCTTTGATGAAGCAAAAATACTATAACAAAAATATAGTAACAGTATGCAAGATACTTGTCACTGCACACTTGTGCCATGCAGACAAGAAGAGACCCTATCCTGCCATTATCTGTTGTAGGAGTAGCTAGGTTTAAGCAGAGAACAATAGATTAAACTAGTCATTGACAGTTTCTCCTCTCTGGGCTGTTTTCTAGGCTGTATAAACCTCTGTCATTTGCTTAGAGGTTCTTTAGACTAAAGCAAAGCTGATCTGCTCAGCCTGTTACTTCTGAGCTTTGCATATAAGCAGGAACCAGAACAACATTCTCCTCCTAGAGAGAAGTTCTACTTCTCATAGAACTGATGGACAGCAAAGAAACTGATAACCAAAAGCAACAAACAGCAGAAGACAGCTGTTAGAGCAATTTCCTCTCTCCTTCCACTGTTCCTGTGATTGCAGGTGGGAGATAGATCCCACTATGTTGTCCCCACAGAAACAGGACTAGTTCAAACATTCAGTTTAAAAAAAAAAAAAAAAAAAAAAAAAAAAAAGCAAACACTGTTTTTTACATCCAGTCAGGCAGCAAGTTCAGGCTTCTCTTTTCTTTTTTTTTTTGCTCTAGGAAGTGTCCCTGAAAACAAAAGGCTGGATAACATTTCTCTACAATTAAACACAATGCAATTCAGTTACACACAAGAATTACCGCTCTGTGCATACATATCTGTGGAAACCATTTATCCACCTATTAGTGAAGGTGATTTGGAGGTACTCCCATTAACAAAATACATGTTACTTCATTATTATTCTGAAAAGCATTATGATTTGAAGTTCATTTTTGTTTACCAGACCAGACATGAAAATATCTATTAAGCAGCAGCAAACAGCATCACCCCTACCTGGAAAGGAAGCTCTCGAAGACAGCTTGGAATCTCTTTTAATTTCTTTAAAGGCACTTTTGATCTATTGCCATAGTCCACAAAAAAAACCTGGAAAAAGAATCAAGAGCATCTGCAGAGATTCCACAACATTAAAAGTACTACTTTTAGTGGCAAGGAAAGTGACAACCTAAGTTTAATAATTACAGTACAACACAATCTTATAAAGTGAAATAGAAGCAAATTCAGAGTCTGGAAAACATGCAAATGAAGTAATGTCAAAAATAATACGTCAAATATTAGCATGTCTATTATTTGATCCCTTGGCTTAAACATCCACCGGTAGTACAACTAATCTGCTAAATCTAGAAAAGGTAAATTTCTCTGAAAGCCTCTAATTCTCTCCCCGCAATTAAATCTATATATCCTTATTTCTTAACTGTGAGTGATACTACGTAATAACTGCTTTTAGATAAGCAAGTGCTAACATGGATCAGGTGACTGTTTATACACGCAAAAGAGAAGTGATGAGATTAGCACCTTTATTCACTAGTTTTCCATGACTTTAAACAGATGACAATGTTCAGTATTAACTCTATAGTGGTGACGCTCAGCTATGTTAAGAAATCAAGAAATTCAAAGGAGAAATGGGCTGTGCAAAGGCCAATCTTACAAAAATAAAAAAATCTGTCCTTAACTGCTGAAAAGTATTGGCCTGAAAAATGAATACCAACCTTGAACTGTGGCACTAATTTCCATTACTGATCTCAGCACAAAAAGCCAAAATGTTCTGATGAATTTGCTGATGATATTGAACTTGGCAACATAAACAGTAATACAAAAAAGATCACACTGAATGGACCTGAGAACTCAACAGGAACAGGGAGAACCACATGGTATGAAGTAAAAGATCATATCCTTTGGAATTTTTAACAGTTTCTGCTATAAACGCTCCATTATTATTTATAAATTCTAATTAGTTGGAAATTACCAAGGAGTCAGAAATGAGTATATGATGACAAGAGGTGGCCCATGCAAAAAAGCTATGAAAAGGCAAATGTGGCATGTGCTACATGAAATATCTTTGAATGCAGAGGAGAAACACTGTGTTGGAAGAGGAATACTAGCATCATCGCATAAGCAAAGGTGGAACTGTAAGTATGGGAACATGCATAATTCTGCTTCAGAAAACTGAGGTCAAAACAAAATAGAGAAGTGAGATGGAGATGAGATGAACGGAGAGTCAGTGCAGTATGTGAGATAAGAAAGAGTACAGTGTGCTTCAATTAGCAAAATGAAGTCCAGGAAGAAAAAGATAGACAAGAAACTGGAGGGGAGGGGAAAGAGGAGGAAAAGAAGAAAACCTATGTAAACCAGGGGAAGAAGCACTGGCAGAAGAACAAGCTTAGATGAACTGGACATGAATGACTGAAAACTACCAATACAGTGGGGGCAAGAAATTTACTTTTCAGATGGATCTCAATATATTTACGAAGAGGAAGCGATGGGGCTGCTACTAGCAATGCAGCACTGGACTCTCATCTAGGCATTCCTTACCATGTTTTCAAAGTTACTGGAGCTCTTAGTCTTTATTTTGCTTTGCTCTGCTTCAGCACACAAGACAATTTACTGTATCAACAACAGCCCTCTTAATTTAATACTAAAATATTCCTGTGTTCTCGGAAAAACCCTAACTCATCTATTCTGGAAACATTCTATTAAGGTTTTATTTTAGTTCTAGTTCTACAGATTTTTTTTTACTGGAATATTTATAATTATCATGAACATAGCACTTTGTAAAGAAAAAAAAAAGCATAGCTCTAAGATTGTTAACCCAATTACATCCTACCAATTCAATATGACATAACATATTACTGTACCTCAGCAAAATCTCCACAAACATACAGAATACGAGCTCTATAGTATCCTCTGTTTTCCAGATGAGTGAATGGCGCCAGACAAACCAACTCTGGATGTGGAGACACTGGCAAATCCATCAGGTTCTGATAGTTAATTTCAGCAGTTAGAGCCTGGAGTACAGTCCTATTTTTTTCATCTATCCTATAACCCCAGAAGTGTCCAACTTCTACTATCTGAAAGTATAAAAATTAGACAATATCAGATTTCATATTATTTTATCCTTCTACATCAAACACAAAACACATCTGAGCAAAATACATGAAAGCACTCCTGCTCCTGACACACACATAGAAATGCTCTCATGCTGCAATAGTGCAGTGAAGCATTTCTCTCTCATAATTAGATAATGTTATTTTAAAACGTTTATTTGCTGTGCAACTGCAATACACTTTTCATCTAAACAGACCCCGATATAAGCATTACTAAAATACAGAAAATTAAGAAAAGACTGCTTCCATTTTTCTAAACCCAATTAACATACAGAAAATATAAGGAATACAACTGACTAGACAGATACATACAGATATGGTGCACTTTTCTTATTAGTGAAAGAATACCAGTTAGCTACATCTAGCAGTGAATTGGCACTGTTACTGTTATGATTAGCCATCCTTTAGGAAACTGAAAAGAACACACCACTATTTAAATAAAATTGAATAAGGAGTCATCTTTTCAAATGGCTTACTGAACTCCTATACCATTTCTGATCTTACATTGAATGCTCGTGATAAAAAAAGAATCTTTATTTACAATACATGTGATCATTAAAACTGATGTATTAAACAGAAGTAGCATAGATAGCTAAGTGATTGGAATATGTCTGATCAAATCCATGAACATTTTTGATCCAAGAGACTTAGCTGAATAAAATGAAGAAAATATTCTTTTCTGCATTTGCAAAATACATCACTACTATTAAGAGCTGATTTAATACTTCAGCCTATAATTTCCACTAGCTCAGTGGTTTGGATTTTTTTTATTATTATTTTTATTTCAGCAGCATATATATTGCTTGCTATTACTCAATTTCTTGAGAAGACGATAGTTAACACAAGATTTAAAAATTCGCAGCTTCAGAATTCAGAAATATTTATATACAGATATAAACTTCCCCTAACACACTATCTTTTATGCACGCAATATTTTTCCAAATGAGCATGCAGTACCGTTAATCTATCTCATTTCTCACATCTACAGTTTCTGAAGAAAACTGCCAGTTAATAATAACTAGGTAAATGGCCCAAATACCTACTGATTCTCATTTCTATAGTGTACACAAATATTTTACCTCTCCCATTAATCCTCTTTACATTTATGCCTACTTCCAGCTAACATTTACTGCCAGCGAATCACACAAATTTTGTCAAGCACAAATAAATTTCAACATTTGCGAGTACTGTTTATCAAAGAACTACTGAAAATTAGACCAAGAATATTCTCCGTACCTCTTACAGATGCCTCTGTACTAAAAACATTATTAGTACCCATTCTTTTCATTTAAGCTTGTCAGATATTCATCTCTACAAAGTTATCTAGGTACCTATTATTAGATATGACCTACTTCAGATGCAGAACATTCCTACCTCTGTTATCTTGATGGACAGAAGACAATTTGGGATCATCTTCAACTGTTGTAAAGTACCAAATGAGATTTCCACAGGCTCCACTGTTTGCTTCTGACAGTCCACATTTACTCTAAAAAGTCTGTGGAATAGAGATGCTAAATACTTCACTCACAAGCAAAAACTCAAGCGTTCAATTTTTTTGCTTTCATTTGCTTCCCAAGGTGTCGCTAGGGCACATTTATGTGCTTAATGACTTTTACTTAGAAATACATTAATTCAATTAGAACGTAAAATGACCATGCAGAACCAAAATACTAGAGAAATTGTTTGAATTCCATTATGACCAAACACAGAAAGATACATACCAAGACGCAACCGTGCCATCAATTTATTAGAAATCCAAAGAATTAAGGTTAAATAGTGAGGCTTTTTGCTATGGCATCCCTTCTAAGCTTATTTTTTAAAAAGAAATTGAGTACACTACAGCACAAAGATAAATTCATAGAATCATAGAATACCAGGTTGGAAGGGACCTCAAGGATCATCTGGTCCAGCCTTTCTAGGCAAGAATTTGCACAGTCTAGACAAGATGGCCCAGCACCATGTCCAGCTGAGTCTTAAAATGTGTCCAGTGGAGCGGAGTTAACCACTTCCCTGGGGAGATTATTCCAGCGATTGACTGTTCTCATTGTGAAATTTTTCCTCTCGTGTCCAATCGGAATCTTCCTGGGAGTAACTTGTACCCATTACCCCTTGTCCTCACCATGTGACTCCTTGTAAAAAGGGAGTCTCCACTCCAATTCAGCATAGTTTTTTTTATATACAATATTTCTTTTACTTGAAAAAAGTTAAGAACTCTAAAATCAGTCTTTCAGCCTAGGAAGCTTCTTTCTTGAGTCCCTCAAGAATTAATTTTCACAAAGATTTTCAGTGCTGTTTTGGGCACAGTGAAACTGCTAAAATGTTTTATTAAAAACTAAGTACAATCAACTGGAAGTGAAGCATTCACCTGCACTTTAACCTTTCCAGTTCATTCCTGCCTTCCTATTTTAGGTTTCTTATTTTAATATTTTAAAACGGCTGCAGACCAATCAGGAGTTAGGCAGATTACCATTTTATAGCAAGTTGCCTGAAGCTGAGAATCCCAGACAGCATATAATAACAATGAAACCCACATGCCAGATTTTTCTAGCAAAAGCAGGAGTGGACCGAAGACACTCACTACATTGCATTCCTTCATCAGTATTTTCTATTATGCCTCCCCACCTTATGTTGTTACATTTCCCCTCAATTTCTGTTGTTATATTCCTCCTCCTTTCCTTTCTTTTATGTCCCCAAATGACACTCCTTATTTATTTTGGTTCTAGCAATCCTCACATTGTCTCTAGCATGAACAGAAATTACTGTGTACATCCATATTTCCATATGCCAAAGGCAAATGGACGAGAACCTTAAAGAAAAAAAAAAAAAAAAACAACCAGCTTATACCTGGAGTTCTCTTACACAGTACAACACCTTTAACTATAAAGAAATATTTAAGACAATCATGTCATTTCTAGTCCTGCAAAAGCATTCTGCTTATACAAAGTTTCGACATCTGTTTTTTGAACCTAACCAGTCTTCCTTAGTGACACTTCCAAGGAAATTCCCACAGAATCCAACAAATCTCATTTCAACTTCACACTGCAAAGAAACCCATTTTCCATATGCAATACAATTACCTTAGAGATTCCACGCTTGCAGCTGTCACACCTTGCAACTGCCTTTCAATATCATCTGGATAATGAACGTTCAGCTCAAGAGGAATTTTCAGCTGTGACATCTTGACTGACAGGTACACTGCAGGAAGAATCTTAAAGCCCTCCATTGGGTTACGGGAGAACTCCACAAAAGCCCTGTTCAAAAAAAAAAAAAAACAAACAAAAAAACTCCACAAAAATAAAAACCAACCACCAAATAAAATTGCAATAAGTACTTGATGAGGAATCAAAACCCAACCAAAAAACCCACAAATGCCATCATTTCTTTTCCCTGTCTTTATCTTAGCCACCTGGCAAATGGTAAAAAGTAGGCTCCTCACAGGCTTTGCCTACTGCTCTTATGCACCTTAAAACTTTAATTATCATGGTGGTTATAAGAAAACTTTCTAATATTCTCAGAAGCACATACCAAATTTATTGAGCATATTAAATACAAATAGAAAGGATGTGAAAATATATATGAAAATATATGTGAATAAGAAACGAATTAAAGATTAGTAAAGGCATAAGAAGGGCTACATGAATTCAACTTTGGGCAGTTGTAGTCCAAAGTTAGCCAGAAGATTAGCTAAAACAGCTAGTCACATGCATTTTTTGCAAAGCCATCTAACTATACAAATGGGCTAAATTCAGTGTACAAGTTAGAAATAAATACAGACAGATCGGCTGCAGTTAAGGTTCTGTTGTCAGACAACAGAAGAGACAAAACAGAATGCAGTCTCTAACTCGGCTAGTTTTTCTAATGTTATTCCAACCAATGCATATCAAACTTCAAAACCATCTTTCTTACTCTAGCCAATACATTAAAAACAAATTACTGATTCCAAAGAGATGAGAAGAAATAAACTCATTTTGTCAGTGCACCATTGACAAAGAAAGAAATTGATTACTAGATTCATAACTGAGAACATGAGAAAGGCAGGATACTCACTTTGATCCATCATAGGCAATAGATTTTACCTGCCCACACTGTCTAAACAGTGACTGCAACTGTTTGTGGTATAGATATCCATAGGGAGGAATATTCTTCAGCTGTTAAGAAAAAGAAGTTAAATTTGGACACATTCAATTCTTTAAATGCATTGTTAAGTTCACCTAAATAGTTAGCATCCTCCTTCACTTGAGCTGCAATAGTGATACACAATCTAAACCCCAAATTCCAAAAATGCTATATACTATATTAAATTAAAAAATCTCAAAAGACAATAAAATCAGAATTTTGCTGTTAATGCTGTCCTACTGCCTCAAACCAGTAGATAAATGTTTTCTTTCTCTAACTATAACTGAAGCAGATTCATTTGTAATTATATATATTTCTTTGATACAATTTCCTAGAAGGTGTCTAGTATCCCTCTTTTTGCTTGTAACAGAAAAGCAATGGATTGCTATGCTTCCTTGTCCGCCATTGGGAACTACATCCCAGGCAGTGCGCACAGCCTGGGAAACAGGAGGAGCTACAGCCCTGCATGTCCTGGCAGAACTACCACATATTGAATTACTGAGGTATGGTGGGACAGCTTGCACAGCTGGAGAGCGCTTATGGATGGATACATGCTTCTTAGGGATGACAGACAAAGGGCAACCTCCTCGTCTTCCCTGTGTGGAGGAGTAGCTCAAATGTAAGGTGCTCTTACATGGAGCAGACAACCCAGCTCTTGCGGGTTCGGATTAAGAGAAGAGGTCAGTAAGGGTAACACTAAGGTGGGAATTTGTAACAGAGCATCAGTCAGGATGAAGCAGACAGTCTTTAGGCAACTTGCAGAGGTCTCCAGATCACAGACCCTGCATCTTAGAGGGAGACAATAAGGTCCCTGATAAGCTGCTAGAAGGGCAGGACACAAGCTCCTAGATTTCTGAAGGGTGTTGAAAGTAACTTCTTAACACAGGTCATGAGCCAAACAGGGCTCTTCTGGATCTGCTATTAGCGAACAGTGTAGAACTTGTTATGGAAGTGATAATCAACAGCAGCTTGGGCCAGAGCAACCAGGGAAGAGGGGAGCTCAAGATCCTGAGGAGAATGAGGAAGACAAGTAGCAGAATACACATCCTGAAGTCTAGAACAGCACAGTTTGGTTTATTCAGGGAACTGGTAGGTGGGATCCCATGGGAAGTTGCAGAACCTTCATCCTCAGAGCTTTTTCCAAACCCAAGTGGATGAAGGCCTAAGCAACATGGTCTGAATTCACTGTTAATCCTGCTTTGACCTTATCACCAGACTAGATGACTTCATGACATCTCTTCCAAATTGAATTATTAAACAATTTCATTATCCTTCTTGGGTTTTAATCCTGAAATCACTAAAAATTGCTGAAGTTACTGGAGTTGCAACATCTTTTCAAAGGCATTCTGTTAAGAATAACATTCTAGTTAAGTATATTGAATTGTATAATGTTAAGTATAGTGGATTCTATAGATCGTATATAGTTAAGTATAATGGATTATGCCTTTACCATGTATGACCAAGGCAACAAGAGAGATAGTCATGCAATGACTATTTCACAAATTCTGTGAGCTAAACTAGCTTGAAAACTAACTCTACAAAGCAACAGAATAACCTTCTCCTACTTCAACACCTGGCTCACTCAGGAGGCAGACAAGATCCAACAGAAGAAAGGGCCGTGTGTAGTCAAAGCAAAGCAAGACTCCAGCAGCACTAATTTACATCAGTTTAAGGCTGTAGTTTCACAACTACTCATATGCTACTGTAGCCAGATAGCAATTTCTCTACCTTTTTCTTACTCAATTGTCTCTCATAGGAGATGTTTCTTTAATACAGAATCATAAAAATCCTAACTAGCAAGTTCAAACTTCTGGACTTTGAGCTTTTTTTCAGAGGCTATACAACTGTCTATTCTTCTCTTCGGTTGTTACAATCTTGGACAGGAAAGAATAGATTATTTTTAGAAAATCTTCATATGCCTTGAAGTTATAGTATAAAGATCAGCTGCTGGTCAAAAACATGGTCTAGGTCAGACTGCAAAAACTGCCTCAAGGCAAAATGATTTAGAGAGACCAGAGAGTGGTAGGAATAATAGCCTTTTATATGTTTGGCACTCACCATCAGGAGCATCATACGGCTATTAGAAAAGTGTCTCAGATTGAGAGCTTGAGGAACATGCAGCACTTGTGCACAGGAAGATCATTTACATGGATGAAGACACAGCAGATACTTCTACCTTCTTCAAGATAACAAGCAGTTGATATATGAGCAGATCAAGAGTTACATACATTGAAAGTAAATAGCTCCTTAGATTTAACAGTTTAATTTTAATCAATGTTGCTGTGGCAAGACTAATCTTGTCTTTATTCCACCAGATTGAGTCTAGTCTGTTAGACAGAATTTTTTTTTTTGCTTCAATATCCTGAAACAATATGTTAAAAATTTCAGAAGCACACATAAAGGTATTTGTGCACACATATTGCCATGCCAGCATCTCCTTCAGTATAGAACTAGCCTCTCTTCTTGGGTAAGCAGTAAAGCATGAAAAAATTCCTTGTCAGTAAGATTTTATGAGTTTCTCTCCTACCTTTTCATCTAACTATTTTCTCTTGTGCCAATACAAGTCTATTCTTTGAGGCTTACTGGTTCAATACGTTTGTTTTCTTTACGCGTAGGTCATGGTTATTTTACAGTGTTATACCTCGTTCAAATTCACCAAACATTTTCCTAGTTTAGATTGTGTACCGTTCTGCAAAAATCAAAACAGCCATTTCAAACTTGCACTTATTCAATCAGATAAAAAAATATTTCTAAAAGAAAATAAAAAGAAAGCAGAGTGCAATACCTGAGTAACCTTAAAGCAACAAGCATGTATGCCATGCACTATCAAGTAGGAGATTACAAAAAAGTAACATTAAAGTTCCAACAACACATTTCATAAATAATCACTAAAAAGCACCCTTGATAGTCCTGTTCTATTTTTCAAATCTTTTATTAGTTTTATGAAAGTTGTTTGCCTGTGCAAGACTAGCAATCAAACACATAGAGGCAGTTCTTAGCAGGAATTCTTCTAAAGTTGCCCACCCGCACAATGTTTATTGTATTGGAAGAATGGGAGATGGGAGAGAAGACAACTTACCAAATGAGGATCAGAGTAGGTAATTATTTCTGTCCTTGCCCAAGACAGAACAAAACTTGTAAACACCACCCAAACACTACATATTTTTATTACTGGATTCTTTATTAGGTCATTACCCTTCTTAACATACCATTACAGTGGTTTTTGGATCTTTGCCAGCAAGATCTCTTACAGCAATTTCTTCATCACATTTTCCAAAAGTAAAGTAGTTTGGATAGAAAGCACCAGCTATTACAACCTGAAATCAAGAGAATATTTTGTAAAACACTGCAGGTTATATTCAGTTTCTTGAAAAGAGATACACTAGCAACATAAAGAGATACTGACAGATCTTCATATGAAGATTTTTTCCTGTCTCTTTCCAGGAATTGCTGTCATTTTGGACTAAACATTAACTCATGCAAATCCTTAAAAAAATACTTTCATGAAAAGAGTTCAACTTCTGGAACAATTTTACAACATTTTAATATTTTTCTATGCAGTCTTGCTCTATGAAAAGTATAATTGTTAGCTCCAATATCAAGAAGAACCTCAATTTTAAATAAATTCACATAAAATAGCTACACGAAATTTGTTCAGTTTTGATGTTACATCTTACAGTATATAACAATTCAGCTCTGAAAAGTTCACTGCTTATACAGTTAAACCAATTGCCACTGAAACAATAAATAGGTCTGTGAAAATAAAATCACTACTAATCAGTCCAAATAAAACAAGAAATTTAACTGGAAATTCAACAAAGTTACAATAGCTGAAAGACATCTTATCCCCCCCCCCCCCCAATAACTAACCAAGCCAGTCCAAATAGAGCACTCAAAACAAGTGAAAACATCATTTTCAAAACTTAGCCTTCCAACACAAACCATCCTTCTTTAGAGTATTTTTATGACTTTAACAAAGATTCATCTAGATAAGCAGTTTAATTCAACTCAGTATGACTTGGTTTTATTTTGATGAACTGTCAGAAGTGAAGGGACAGTCAGAAGACCAACTTAGTGTGAATTCTGAACCATTAAAAATAACATTAGTTGTCCTTCTAAGTTGTCCAAAAGAATTACTTTTTTTTTTTCACTTGCAATCTCAAAATCTACAGAGAATTTTGAAACATGTGTGCAATACTAGTTCACCAGTACTAGTATATAAAAATCAAGTTATAAATTTTGTAAATAATGGCTCTCCCCTGAAGAGTCAATAAAGCATTACCTGCAAAATGAAGCGTTGTTTGTATACACATTCCTGATCCATAGCAGATGGTTGAGCATTAATATACATATTAAATGCTCTGACTCGCTTTTTCAAGTTGTGAAATAACTGTGCCACCTGAAATTTGAACTCTAAGTTACATATTAAACAGATCAAAACCATCCACAAATTAACATAAAAGCCGTTAGTAAAAGTCTAAATAAGTGGGCAAACTCCCTTTCCTTTTTAGGTGACATTAGTATGCATTTCACCTAATATACTACTTAGCATCTCTACTTCGGAAAATAATTTCAGTACTGTACTCAAGCAGTTTTCTTGACATCTCTTTATAAAGTAGAACTTTGTAGTCGCAAAGCATATTACACATATATGATATACAACAAAATTAGAAAGAGAACTGAAATAACCTTTTACAAGATGATATACTGATTCTCCATTTAAATCATTTTGGGTTTGTATCTTAAAATGTAAAAAACATGCTAACACCAACCTGGACTTCTGCACCTAGCTGTAGCAGTGACCACACATGCTGCACCCTCAGTTCAGCAGACAGCCATGATGACTTTAAGTGAGATCAAACTTATGCCCTACAGCAGAACATGCTCTGTTAAGCTTTCAATCCTAAGCATTTCTAGGAAGCTTCTATAAGCAGTCACTGGTCCTCCAACCACACAGTAAATGCCTTCATTGTCCCAACTAATTTTGGAGCCAATGTAGAAAAGTACAGTCTGCTCAGCTGCTTCGTATCTACATTTTCCTTTCTGCTGTTGGCAGTTTTAGGATACTAAAAGTCCTGTTACTTTCCTCATAAGACAACTACCATGATCAGAAACCAGTCTGCATGGCTGCCTCAGTTCTGCAAATCCACTTCCACAGAAGAAATTATAAAATTAGTATCTGAAAGTGTGCAAATAAAAAACTGCCTATCTTCTTAATAAGTTAGTGTAGGTGTCCATTCTAAACTCCTGAACTATTATGTCATGCACAACCTCTTCTTGAATTATCTGAAATTGGACCAAGAGAACACCAGCTTCCCAAGACGCTATCATATAAGACTGATCCTTCAGCTCTCCAGTTTTACACAATTTGCTTTTTCCCTCATCTTTTTTTCCTTGATATCAGATATACAAGCTAAAAAACTATTGGCATTTCTTATCCAGATGGTTGCTTACTATGAAAAGCTTTTTTTTTTCCTGTGCTTTTTGAATACAGGCCCTACACATTGCTCATGCCAAAGATATGACCCACTGGAATAACCGGCAAGGCCATGTTCTGCCAATCACAGTTATTCAGGAGTTTTACTTATTTCCCCTCTTAACATATCACATTAAGCTTGAAGACCTTTGTGATGCAGAGTTTTCATTAATTGCTGCAGTAATGCTAGCAACAAAGCCCCACAAATTTTCAAGTCCAGTCCTCATTATATAACCATATTTGCTTAAAATAATCCTAACTATAAGACAAAAAAAAAAAAAAGTTACATAACAACAGACAGCAGTCACACCACAACCAGTGTATCTGAGGGACCTACAGAATGAGCAAATAATACTGGAGGTCTCTTAAAAAATGTTAAAAATATGTTAAACAGCTAATAATTTAACACCACTTTGTTTATCCTAACCAAAGGAAAATGCCTTTCTTCTAAAGAGCTAGCAGTTTGACTGTTTCCAACCCACACTTCTGAGCTAAGATAAAACTGGATGTGCCACTCCTGCAGGCTCCACCAAGAGCTCTCTCTCCATAGTGTCAACTGTGGCAGTTAAAAAGTTACTTAAAGAGTCCATACCTCCCCAGGCATGGGTAGTTGGCCTTATTAACATATATCTGAAGCCCATTCTTCACAAAAATGCACACCTGGCTTTGTTAACATTACAATGATTTTCCTCACCTCTCTCCTTTCTTTGAAACCGTATATAAATGGGGTCTCTGCAACCACTTGAGAGAAAAGAGAGGAGCAGAGGGGGAAATGCTGCCCAAATGTTTGCTCACTATGATCACAGTTAATAAAGCTTCTGTCTGATCTGTCTTAAATTGTACTTGGAGCCCTGTTATTCTCTGACAATTTTAAATAGTACCATCTCTCCTCCCTCAAAGAAACAAAACCTAAAAATTCACAGTTTACTTAAAGAAAATATACATCTATATATATTGATAGATACATAATAATACAGTAGGTTTATCCAAGATCTTAACTTTTATAGAAAATACAGAAAGTTAAGTCCTTCTGCTTATAAAAATGATTATCTATTTCATCGTACCTCTCTGACCTTCTTGATGTGAATACAATTTGATCGACCCCACTCAAGCTCTTCCTGGAAAAGAAAGCGAAAAATGCAAATGCAAAAATTGTTAGAAACTTGCTTCTGCTACTGCTAGTAAGCTTTCTCTCATATTCTTCAGTGTAGACACAAATAATAATTACATACAGTGATGGAAGAATTTGATCTCATTTCACAGCTTTCTTTGCATCCGTATCAATCAAGTATTATGACATGTATGAAAATATAGGACAATGACATATTTGACTAATAAACTATACTTTGATTACCACCAGTACAACTGTGGGTCATCGATATTTTTCATATAAACCCACAAGTCCAACTCCTCTGTGTTGCTACTACAGAATCTACTTTAAGATGGACAGTTCTTCCAAAAAAACCAAGACGTCTTTATCTGGATGTATAACTTTATCAGACAGATTCTGGACATCTTGGCCACTCATTATAACTCAGCGTATGTTACATACTGGTGTTCATAAAGCATATTATGCTCTGAAAGAAGCAGAGAAATAAAAAAGGTTTTATCTTATACACACGGAAGAAAGACTGGAGGCAGTTATTGTGTGCCTACTGCTCTTTTTTGTGACTGATGCACATAAAGATCTTTCATCTTTCAGGTTTTTTTTTTTGGGAGGGGGGAGATTTGTGTGTTTCTTTAAAAAAATAAAGAGATACTTAGTCGTATTAAAAATATTTCTTTCAAATACAGCTCAATTTCCCTTTTCTAACCCTCTGGCCACTGTTGATCCATCTGTGAAAGGGATTGCCTTCAAATACCAAGCACTGGATTCAAAGACTCATGTTCTCTCAAAGCCTATGCTTCTCTTTACTTATGAAAAATCGTAACTATTATAAAGGAGGATTTCTAGCAAAAATTCCTTACTAAGATTATAAAATACCCCAGCACTGAAGTCACCAACCTTGAACAGAAAATAAGAAATAAAATTTAACTAACCTTAGGATGTCTCAGCTCCCCTTTTTGTCTGCAGGACTGCCATGCCTAAGAAAGAAGTGGTGTAGTATTCAGCAACAAACTGTAGTGCTTTAGTAATAATTATTACAAATATTAATGTGACATTTAAAACTATGAAGTTTTTTCCATACCTATACTGAGGATAATTTTTTAACACCAATTTAAAAACCAGAGATGCTCTTGGGCTAACAAAGACTACAAATATTTAAGGACAAAAGAGTATAAGGAAATCTGAATCACAGTAATTTAGGTTGGAGACTTCTTCAGATCAATTGTTCCAACATCCCACACAGTAGGGCCAACTTAGATCAGGTTTTTGAGGATCTTGTCTATAAAACCCTCAGTAACCTTGACTGACCTCATGGCTGAACCTGCTCTGAGCAGGAGACTGGACTACAGATCTCCTGAGGTCCTTTCCAGCCTTAATTATTTAACGATTCTAGTCTAATATGATGCTTGCCTGGTTGCTTCCTAAGCAGATATAAATACTTCTCAGTCTTATGAATAGTCTTACTCCATTTTGTTGAGGGTGGGCAATAACTCTGGGTCTTCCTTTGCTCATATGTGAGCACATAAAGTGGTGTGACTGCAAAATGTAATTCTAAGAATGCATTACTGGAGGGCTGAAAGTGTGGCAGGGTTACAAGTGTTGTACCACAACATGCTAAAGAACAAGAACTGCTGTAGGAAGACAACTATTCTGCCTTCAAGTCAGATTAGAGGTTATGGCATGCAATGCCACTGAATAGACTGAAAAGGAGTTTAAGCGCTATTGGATGAACTCTAATTACATATACTGCCTCAAACTCACCACGAGCTCCTGAAACTAAATTGGAAACATAGCACTTAGGTCACTGAATTTCTGGACATAGCTTAGAGATTCTGGATCTTGGTGCATTCCAAAAGCAGACCAAGCACATTATGTTCCAAGGCTTTAAAGGAATAAGTCCTGATTTGTTTTGGGAGAGGTACAACAGCCACCTGATAACACAGCAACATACAACAGGCTATCCACCTAGTTTTCTGAGAGGAAATGGAGTGAGTATTAAAGCACATGCAAACATTCATAAATAAACAGAACAACTTGGATGCTTTGATTTGGCGCTGTAATAAAGGAGGCTACTTTCAGTGCCTTTCTCATCTCCTTGATTTGGGACAAAAGTAAGTGAACTGACTGATTCAGATACAATTCTGACATAGATGCCTCCCAGTAAACAGGGCCTGAAGAGAAATTAACATACCCAGGGTATTCATGAAAATAATTTCACTATTAGGCAGCAAATCTATGACAGAAGCCTGCAGAATCCATTCTTCTAGTTTGACAGCAAGCCACCTCATAGTAAATTTTCCAGCTTACTGTGGACACTAACTATTAGCATAGCTGAATAGCCAGACTGCATTTCTATACCTTGACTAAGGCTGTCTGATGTACTGATTTTAAATAATGCTTTTGACATCCACCACTTCCATACCCAAGCCTTATAATATGTCAGAAAAATAAACTCCACTTATTTGACATTTTTTCTTTTAAAAACTCCCTTTTTTAAATCACAGCACTTAAACCAGGCTGATTAGCCTTTACTTTCCTGGATTCTCCTCTTTCTACTAACAAAGCTTATGACCTCTTCTAATTCACTGAAACTTTTGCATAAGAAAGGGTTTAAAAATATATGCTAATGATTCACAGAACTTCAGCCTACCCTGGAAGAAATCTAATCTGAAGCTGGGAGTTTGAAAACCAGTTCTTTCCCTGTTCTTTTCTGATACTCAGCCATTCAAAACATAAAGCTTTCACATCACTCACACATACAGATAGTGCATAGGAAGCTCTCTTTCAATGTTGGTGTTTATTCTCCAGGAAAACATACTAGCTTATAGAAATATCACCTTCAGATCAACAGGACACGAGGGAAATACAGTATACAACAAGATAAGGGGAATTCAAAAAAGATGATGCTTGAGCCCCAGGATCAGTGGGTATATGTGGCATACGTGCCTGTGTGTGCTTCATAAAATTCTGATACCAGAGTACAGAAAAACAAGTCAGCTTTCACCAAAGTGAAAAAAGGCCAACATACACAAAATGGAATAAATTAAATCTGCAGCTGAAGATTTTGGAGTCTCCAGAAGATTACAGACCATGTCAGACCATCCATAATGGAAAATGTTGGATTTTGAATAATAACTTCCTCTAGGAGAAGTCTTTCCCATACTGTGCCAGCTCAGCTTGTAACAGTGGGGATCGATCTCTGTCCATGGTACTGGGCTACAGAACAGCCAAGCGTACAGAAAAAATCACATTTGGATAGAATAAAATATTACAAAGTCAAAGCTATGAAGTCTGAAGAAAGGAAACCAAACTCATTTACCAACCCAAACTGCCCTCAGTTAAAAGGGAGCTACCAACATCACCATGTCTCTGGCATTTTATTTTTGGTTATTACAATAGAGAGATAAATGCCACAGAAAAGCTGTAAATTTTTCAACTTTTACTAAAGTGAATTTATGATAAACCAGAATCTCTTCTGATCATCAGTGGATTGCCTACACAAAAGCACAGTAGCAGGAAAGCTACAGTCATTTTGGAAAAGACGGAGAGTCATCAGGTTATTAACATTCATGGCCTGAGCCAAAACACCTCAGTCCTGTTTTAAGATGATACTAACATTCATTTACAAACACGGCAAGCCTACCTAGATAATAAGCTGACCTGAAGCAAAACAGTGCAGATAAAAGAGGTAACCTGCTATCACTTGTAGTGTAACTTCTTAGCTAGCAGACTGAAGCAAGTTCACACCACAACAGTTTGGTGATTTTGTATTAATCAGTATTTGCAACAACAAAATGTCCCTGTGCAAATCTGTTGTTACTGAGCTGAAATGGGACATTGTCCACATGACTATTATCTGGTGAAAGACGAGACTTTTTTGCAGAACAAATAAGGAACACTCTGGAAAACCTAGAAGATACTCTTTCTTACTCGAATTTTATCCCGATTACTACAAACTGCGCAAATTACAGGAGACAAGCTTACTTGTCTAGATAAATACCATAAAGCATTTATTAATTTATTTTAAAATATTAATCATATTTTAATTCAACAGCATTTAAAAACCTCCAAGGTTGATAAAAAACATTTTGCCCCAAAAAACTGGCATTTTCCTAAAGAAATTTTGGTTTATTAGGAAGCAGAACTCAGTATGATCGAAGACTCTCCCAGACCACTGAAGGCTCTATGTTCTGGGTATCTGTAATGTGGAAGACATAGGTCTGCAGCAAATACAAATTTCTTGCTGCCCACGACAGGGCTTTTATCATTCCCTCCTAAAAAGGCTCAGGGATAATTTGGAAAGAAGCCTTGAAGCAGCACAGATGTGGACAAAGTATTAAGGCACAGGAAAATAAACCAAGCAGACCTCAAAGAGAAGCATGAGAAGGCACAGTACCAGTAAATATTACAGTTCAGAAGACTTCAGTCTCATAACAAGATTTGTTAACAGCTGCAGTGGGACCCTCAGTAGCACACAGAGAGAAGATATGTTAGAAACTTGTTCAGCACCTCAAGTTATTGGTTCCAGAAACTTCATTCTGCTTACCGGTTAGCCACCATTTGTTCTGTTGGAGGCAACAAGACATCAATTTTATAGTAGCTGGAATGACACAAGTAAATCCTCCCGGATTGGAAAGACTCTACCTCCCCCTGTAAAACAGCTCCTTTATTGAAAGGATCACAGTGGGTCAAGAGAACCTGAGCCTCTGGTTCCCACCTTGTTCAAATTCTGCTCCTACTTCTAGCAAGCAGAAGACTGAGATAAGCAGCAGGCGCTCACTCTTTCTCCACCCTTTGTGCTGTTTTCCATCTGTTTAGTAGAACAAATACCTCAAAAGCCACAGGAGACTAAAAAGTATGGAATATACCCAGAAATTGAGCCTTGCAATCCATTTTTCCCCATTTCTTGCCACCTTACTTTGGTGCAAACTTGCACAGCTCCTTCACTGTGGTACAAATTAACTCATCAGAACTAATAGTGTTATACAGTAGGACACAGCCTTCAAAATTATCATTAAGTAGCTAGGAGTAATGTGAAGTTTTTAACAGCTTCAAGGCACAAATGCCGCACTGATCCTACAAAGGTGAGAAGCTCTGTCTTAGTCTATCAGATTTCACTGGAAGATAAGCCAGAAAAAAGACTTACCTTAAATGCATTCACAATTGCAATACAGTCACTCTTACTATTCCCAGCAAAAAACAGTTTGTTCCTGGCAATACAAACAAAAAGAATTATGAACAATATTTTTTTCAAATATTGAATGTATTATACAGCCCAGAATGCTACACTATTAACACCTTCCAGGACTTTAATAAACAAGCTCAATACATTTATTGTAATTATTTGTTCTTATTCACATCTCCTTGCTGAAGATAAACTGTGTGGGCAGGATGGCAAGGATTCTTTTTTTAATTATTTAAAAAAACCCCCACATTTTAATAGACATTGCCACATGTTCGTATCAGAAAGGCAAAGCTGAAGAATCGGGTCTTGTACTCAGAAAAGGATGAGTTATCTCTTGTGATACTAATCAATTCACATTGAAATAGATTTCAGTATCTCAGCTGCCCTGGGAAAGCTTCTTTTTACACTGCTTGGCACTTTGACAGAAAATTAGACTCATGACATGAAAAATTATATTTAGTGGTCAACTTCACCCTCTGCCCCCAGATGTAGTCAGGAAGTTGTAAAACATCTAGGGTAATACCTGTATCCATCGACGTGCTGCTTGAAAGGTACTGCAAAAAAATTCCGCAGAGAGAGTGCTGCAGCTGCAACAAAAACAAATCAAAATGAAAACCTGCAAATCACTTGTTTTTAGAGAAATATTCTCACGTGTTCTTCTTTCAGTTACCTATAATAAGGCATTCTTCTAAGCACCCGAAGACATGCCCAAGGACTATCAGTTTTCCAAGACGCAGATCCACTGGCAACTGTGCCAATACCCTTCCTAAGAAAGTCAGCTCACCATCATGTGGATTTTCTTCCGTTTGCACACAAGTTGTAAGTGCTCCCAGCTAGAGAGATTAAAATTTATTCACTTGTAAAAGTTGATGAAGTAAATATAAGACCAGTTTGTAAGAAAACAAGACAAGAAGCAAGCAATTATCTCAAAGCAACATAAATTAGTATCAAAACTGTAATTAAGTTGAAGTTCTTAAATCAATTTTAAAGCCTAGTATTTTGAAACCAAAGCTTCTATTACGTATACTAGATATAAAAGCAAGCTATAAATGATACAAATACAATTTCTTATGTACTTTGGAAAAGAAAAAGTGTAATGCAACGAATGTTCTACCCCATATCAACTTTATAATTGAAAAGCAAAATACCAACTTCCTTGTACGGGTCAGAAGGGGATATTCAGGCTGACCCCTATATGTCATAAGGTGCAAGAGTGTGATTTTGCTACTTATTAATAAACAATTTCACTTACAGAGTTCACGTTCTCTTACTTTTTTCCTATTCTTTCTCACCACAGATGCTAGTTCACAAAGAGCATCACTGCTCCCTGATGAAATTATAATCCTGTTCTAATGAAGTAACTGCAGAAGTTATGCTGAAGAGGATGGTAACCAAACAACAGCCAAATGTGAGAAAAGATTCTCTAGACACAGCTCCTATTTCAGGTTCCAATTAAGGCTACTACTACTAAGAAAAAACATTTCTACAGTACATTTTTATTATCTTGATTTTATCATTAAAAGAACGCCTACCTCTTTCAGCTGAAGTATGGTACGTTCAATGTCACCTACACTGGGTGGAGAAAGAGCTGTTGCCAGTAAGGCTTTTGGTCCCCCCATATCAAGCTTTTTTATTTTTAAGACTGTAGTTCCCAGTGGACAACGCTGAAGGGAAGACAATGTTATTGTTACTTCCCCCCCATGGGAAGTGTGACAGAGTGTTTTACATGAAAAATAAGCTAAAGTTTACAATTTAGTAAAACCTGAAATTAATTTTGTATAAGTAAGGATATTTTTTCTTTTGAACAGATTGCTTATTTCTAATCCACACCCATTTTACTGCTACAATGCATCTCCTTCTATGAAGAAACGTATGTGGAATGGTCTTTGTCAATTATTTAACAACTTGAATTCTATTAATCGTTACAGTTATTAGTAACTATTCAAATTGTACACTGTCTTCAGGAAAAGTAAAGCAAAACAACTTTTTATTGTCTCTGCTATGACCACATACATTAAAAAAAAAAAATTCTTAATGTTCCCTAAAAGTCTTACCAGTATCTCAGGTACTGACTTCTCTGGAATAAAGTCTCTCCAGAAGTCCTTGTGTACAAGCCTATAACAATACCCTTTGGAAACACGTCCAGCACGACCTTCACATAAAAGAACAAATCACCCATTTGTAAACTGCCCAAGTTTCAGGCTGTTCAAAACCCATCCATCTACAAGCCTTTCTGGGCAACTGAGCAGCACATGACAGCTGATGCTGCAGGCTGACCAGTGTTTTGCACTCTTGTAGCAGACAGGCCCAGTGGAGACATTCTCTCTGTCCTTTCCTACATAAGGATTGGATGAAATAATTTTGCTTTCATAGCAGCAGTAACTAACAAAAGAGTTACTTAAGTATTTCACTCAAATACCTCTTTCCCATAACTACTCTCAAATAAGCATCCATCTTTCTCAGTTGAAAAGACATGACAAATCCTGTGCTAAAATACGTTACCTCAAAATCAGGAAAAGGCAAGTCCTACCAAATCTAAATTTAATATAGATAAATATGTCAACGCAAGTTTTAGCATACCACCAAACTGAAGATTCTATATGCAAAGTAAATATGCTTTGCGTTTGTATTTCTTTACACAATGAGTATTCTGTGATTTCCTATTTGACTCCACAGCTAGCAAAAATGTTCTATATAAACAGTTTTTAAGATACCATGATGAACAGCAAAACGTCTTTATGATCTACTATTTACAGAAGACACACTGATTCATAAAGTCTATCTTCACAAATCCAAACACCATTCACTTCAACAAACTAAAGCGTACTTCACTCAGTGGGATACTCCACTGGAGAATTAGGCCATATTTTTCAGTCATATGCATATCAAGTCCAAGTCTGCTATACATGGACCTGCAGCCCATGGAGGGTAACGCTGGAGCAGATATCCACCTGCAGCCCCTGGAGAACTCCACACCGGAGCAGGGGGATGCCCAAAGGAGGCTGTGAACCCCTGGGAAGCCCACGCTGGAGCAGGCTCCTGGCAGGACCTGTGGACCCGCAGAGAGGAGCCCAGGCTGGAGCGGGTTTGCCAGCAGGACTTGTGACCCCGCGGGGGACCCAGGCTGGAGCAGTCTGTTCCTGAAGGACTGCACCCCGTGGAAGGGGCCCACACTGGAGCAGTTCGTGAAGAACTGCAGCCTGTGGGAAGGACCCATGTTGGAGAAGTTCATGGAGGACTGTCTCCTGTGGGAGGGACCCCACACTGGAGCAGGGGAAGAGCGTGAGAAGTCCTCCTCTGAGGAGGAAGGAGCAGCAGAGACAGCGTGTGATGAACTGACTGCAACCCCCATTCCCCGTCCCCCTGCACCGCTCAGGGGGAGGAGGTAGAGAAATCTGGCGTGAAGTTGAGCCTGGGAAGAAGGGAGGGGTGAGGGGAAGGTGTTTTAAGATTTAGTCTTTATTTCTCATTACCCTGCTCTGATTTGATTGGTAATAAATTAAACTAATTTCCCCAAGTCGAGTCTGTTTTGCCCGTGACAGTAATTGCTGAGTGATCTCTCCTTGTCCTTATCTTGACCCACAAGCCTTTCGTTACACTTTCTCTCCCCTGTTGTCCTGGTTTCAGCTGGGATAGAGTTAATTTTCTTCTTGGTAGCCGGTATGGGGCTGTGTTTTGGGTTTAGGACGAGAACAATGTCGATGCTAAGTACCGCTAAATAGTCGCTAAGTAGCGCTTACATTGGTCAAGGACTTTTCAGCTTCCCATGCTCTGCCTGGTGCACGGGGGGGCTGGGAGGGAGCACAGCCAGGGGCACTGACCCAGACTGGCCAAAGAGTTATTCCATACCATATGACGTCATGCTCAGTATATAAGCTGGGGGAAGAAGAAGGAAGGGGGGGACATCTGGCGTGATGGCGTTTGTCTTCCCAAGTAACCGTTACGCGTGATGGAGCCCTGCTTTCCTGGGGATGGCCGAACACCCGCCTGCCGATGGGAAGTAGTGAATTAATTCCTTGCTTTGCCTTGTTTGCGTGCACAGTTTTTGCTTTACCTATTTAAGCGTTCTCTTTTATTTTACTTCAACTATTAAACTGTTCTTATCTCAACCCACGAGTTCTCTCCCTTTTACCCTTCTGATTCTCTCCCCCATCCCACCGGGGGGGAGTGAGCGAGCGGCTGCGTGGTGCTTAGTTGCTAGCTGGGGTTAAACCACGACACCTGTCCAGTTGAGGAGGGGAGCAACAGAGCACCTGGCATCCAGCCAAGGTCACAGAATGGTTTGGGTTGGAAAGGACCTTTAAAAGTCATCTAGTATAACCCCCCCTGCAATGAGCAGGGACAAGCTGTAATTGTGAAGTCCTCATAATATTTAAAAATTAGGATATTTTTATATCTAAAGATGTCACTGTTATTATTTTATTTAGTACTCTCTTCAACTGAAACTAAAAGATTTTGATATTTAATAGTACTGTCTTACTAGAAGACCTGATATGAAATCTTATTTAACCTTGTGCTACAAACACTGGTCTACACCAGAGACACTGCTGTAGATATTTCAACTGATTTAAGAGTGACAAACAGACACGAAAGTTTCTTTTACTGCTGAAACTCACAAGTAGTTAACAAATACCTAGCAGTACCTATCTCCCCTTTTTAAAAATGGTCCATGATAAAAAAATTACTATTAAATAACAAAGAATCCTCATAAGTTTTATGGTCCATGAATTTTAATATTTTTCAGTAAAATACAAAACATTCCTCTGGAAAAATACTTGAACAAAATAAAACATTCAGGCACAGTTGTTTAATCACATTTTAATATCCTGACATGGTAAGGAATTACATTTTTGTATAAACTATTCATGGAAAAAATAATCCGTGTCTTTTACTGTTAATAAAATGAAAAGCAACATAGAATTCTCCATGAAGATTAGCTTCTAAAATTCCTTTCCATTACCTATGGTTATCTTACCTTTTCTTTGATTACAGTTGGTTTTAGATGCCCAGCAAAGTCTCAAACTTTGGTAATTAGTTTCCTCATCACAAACCAAAGTTCTAGTTAAGCAGAAATCTATCACTGCAATTACGGGAAAAAAAAAATCTAGTATTATTACAAAACAATTTATCCTTATGGCAGTAGAAGAAATACTGCTGATTTTGTGTTATCAGAAAAGGAAAGTTTCAATTATTTGAAAACTAATAAAGGGAACACTAGACTTATAAACAACCAGACCCAGGATACTTTGAACACTAACAGAACTGCAAATAGATTTTAGCATAAATATAATAAACAGTTAGTGCAGATGACAAGCATTAAAAGGCAATCGTTTCTGCATTTAGACATTCTATATCAGCATTTGCTTAATGTGATACAATTATTTCAAAATATAGTCAGAATATGAATAAAAAGCTTAAGGTACTTGCGACATGAGGTCTGATTCTGCTTCTTACTGCATTTAAAAACCGCCTCCCCCATAAAGATTAAAACCAACACCCCAGATTTAAAACTGTTCTCTGTTGTGAAAGAAAGAATTCAACAACTATCAAAATTAAACTCCAACAGCAATGGTTTGTAAAACGGTGATATGTTGCAGAGATTTAGGCTAGCACAAGAAAGGAAAACATTACAAATACAGTGTATACACAATTACAAGATTTAGATGACTTACCATACTTAACATCAGGAACTGTTACAGAGCTCTCAGCTATGTTTGTAGATAGAATAACCTGAGTTTTGAAGCAAAAAAATGAGCAATGAATGCATAAAGAAAAAATTACTCACATTAATGTTTCTACATGAAAAATCCAACTTGCTATGAAGAAATATAAATGTAATGGCAACATAGTATTTCTGCTCTGCATATTAAAAAAAGCTATGCAACAGAAGAAAACTTGTATTTTCTTGTCCTAAGATCAGAAAAACATAACAAAGTAGTATAGCATATGACGATATAGAGGAAGATTGGAAATACTTCCTTATGCCTTTGTCATAACAAAACATCACACTATTAGCAGTGATAAAGAAAACCAAGACAGTAGCCAAAACGTGGGGTACCAAGCAGACAAGAGATACCCATAATGGGGGACTACTTCGCTATGCAGTGCCACCAGCTGCATACTACTATCATGCAGGCAGAAGAATCAACATGCACAAACTATTCTGAAGGATAAAACAGTGACACATAATAATTTTAGAATAACTTCCTGTTATTGAACTCTTGAGGTCTAAACACCAGTTAAAGCAACAGCTTGGTAAGAAGGGCAATCAGTTTACACCTTGAAAAAAACTGCTTTGCCCTCACACAATGGTTTGAATTGGCACAGCTAATATTAATTTATATACATTATTATTTGCTATTATTACTCTAGCAAAAGGTTTCAAACACTTAAAGTAATGAGTTAGCAATATTTACTTTTCTGTAGCCAGGAACTGTAGTCAAGAATACATTACTTTGTTCCTCTAATGTCACACGTGAGTGAAGTGGGTACACTTGCCACCTAAAGAAAATAAATTAGTGAAATATTTACTGATGCAAGAATATAAAAATTAATTATATTTCTGTGCTAAATCATATTACGTACTTAGAACTCATACAGCTGAAGGATTCATGTTCAAGTTTAACTGAACTGAAACAAATGTGGTCTAACTTACCTTTTGTTAAACATATTTGAGAGACATGAGTGCATGTAGCTTATTTCACTCAAACCTAGGGAAAAAGTAATCAAGAGTTTGTTTTCTTTTTAGTGATCACTAACAATTCTAAACCAATTCTCATGTCTACTTAAATTCTTAGTTAACTTTCATTATTACCTCCTTTTCACCGTATAATAAAACAGCAGAAGCATTAAACAGTAAATGTAATAATGCGTCACTGAAACACTGCGAGTCAATTTTTCAAGAGCCATTTTACATAATTTTACACTTACTAAAGCGAAGTGGCAATATTGGATATAAAGGCCATCTGTCAGTGTCCCATTATTAGCCCTTGTTTCAGTTCCTTACAACTGACAATGCTCAGCACATGCTGAATGTCTGGTTTAGGATAAGTTTGGGTATTTCAGCCAAAACAAGCTGTTTCCAAGAGCAGGACCAAGGGGGGGGAAAAAAAAAAAAATTAGCTATTTCTGCCTTAGCCATCTTACCTTCGGCAGTTCCAGTGCCCATTCTCTGGGGCAAGGATTTCACGTCTGCCAGGGAAAATCTTATGACTAAGGGATTTTTGCTGTCTTCCTAAATACCTCCATAGGTATAAACCCTTCTGAGAAGCCTAGTATACTTCTTATTGAGACTTCAATTCCAAAAGCCCCATTTTCAAAAATCTGTCCAACACTGGGCTTCCCTGGTTGCATATTAAAAATGAAATTATTCTGTAACTGCAGTACAGGATTGCTGCAATTTTCAGTGAGGCTAAATGCAGTTTGAGCACCTGGATATGAAAGTTCTTGCACTCCTTAGATGACTGTTACTTGACTTCAGAAGCGAGAAAGAAGGAAGACAAATGCAAGTGGAGGAAGAAAGGTGTTTTCAGGAAAGATAAGAGAGCAGAATAACTTAAATCAGAAACAAGAGGAAAGAAGGATATGTGATGGGCTGGAAATCATGACTGAGTTAAGGTAAGCAAGGAAAAAAAAAAAACCAGAAAGCAAGAAACTGGGGCAAGAAAAGGAGAAACAGATTCAACAAAAAAACCAACATGATAATATAAGGTTGGCTAGGAAAAGAAATTGCACTAGAACATGGAGATTAGTCAACTACTGGAATCAGAAAGACTGAAACTGGAAAATGAGGGGAAGTGACTATAGGTAAGGGAGATAAAAGAAGTCAGGGTTGGGGGGAGAACAGGTGAGTTGAAGGAGAAAAAAAAATGGTGGTGGGGGGGCAATCAGAGGGAAATTTAAAAGTCTTAGAGATGTCCTTCGCATGAGGCTACTACAGGGGAAAGCAACGTCATTAGAACCTAAAAAAAGACAGCCAGGAAGCCTCATTTACATCACAGCTCAAATGAAGAGTACCTGAGAATGCAAACAACAGGCCAAATAACAAACTAATGACTAGCATAATAACAAAGCAATTAACAAAGCTCTAAGCAAAATACCTTCAGACTGGGAAATATAAAAACAGTACCACTTTTAAAGATTATTATAATATAGAAAAAACGTGGCTGTTCATGAACTAGAGCATGTAATTAAAGATACAGAGAAAACAAGAACACCGTGATATGGTCTGTTTGGACACAGCCTGCCAGACCTACTCCATCCCACTAGGTACTGCTTGACTGTCTCGCTGTCTAATGCTTCCTACTTGCCATGCTGCCGGGTTACATATCTGTAAGACATTAAGGCTTGAATCCAATTTATGTTTAAAAACAATTAAAAGAACCTTGATCCACGATTGGTAGAAGCAGACTCTGCGTAACCAATATTAATAGTAATTATTAATCAGCCTAGTAATTACTGACTAGGCACAGCAGGCAGTATCTGCTGCCCAGTTCTGGAAGTGACAAGAGTTGATCATGATGCCTACAGAACAAAAGGCTGCCACAAGGAGAGACAGATCTTGGAACGAAAAAGAAACTAGTAACAAAATCTGTTCAGCAAACATACCAGGACAATACGGAGTAGGGCATGGAGAAGTGCAAAAGAAAACACAAAACAGAAAGAGACTGACACGAGCAGAACAGATAAAAGCTTAGGACAGTAACAGCAGAATCCCTTTGAAAGAAAACCCTAAAGCTTTAAGCTATGCAATTCCTGCCATCAAGCAAGCACATGCGAAGCACAGAGAAATCAGGCCATCCCCATCTTCTGCAAGCTCCTGAAGTGGATGACAACCTACTGTTGCTTTCATTTAGCCCGTCAGCTAGTCTGGCAGAAGCATGTTATATACTTGAAGGTGTAGCTCAGTGATGATTCAGTCATCACAGTCCGACCTCTTTTTCCAATTTGTTCTTTAAAAAGCCTAAAGAATTATACATCAATGTATATGTTCAAGAAACATTAAGGTTGCCATGTCAAACGCTAAAACGAAAAAATGCCAGAATTAAGATTGGTTGTGCAAACTTAATGCAGCCCACTAGGAACATATTTATGCATATATGTTAAAAAAAAAAAAAAAAAATCACCGTACGGTTTAACATGGCACTTTGTATCACCTAGTACCTAGGGATGGACTAGCTCTGAAATCAAAGCAGAGCTGAGTACTGAAGGATATCTACCTGTAAAGAATCAGACTCAGTAACATAAAAAAAAAGAAAAATCAAGCACTGAACAAGACAGGCAATTACAACAGGAAGGGAAAACATGGCATCCTACTTGAGACAGCTGCAGCTGCTCTGTGGAAGCGGATTCTGCCCCATCACCGAGTTCCACAAAGACAGTGGGCAAAAATCACTTAAGAGTACTCTGCAGCACAGCACTATTCTTTCTGGCTGCTGATGCCTACTCAGCTTGAAATGTCAATGAGAGTGTTATTTTGAATGTACAAAAAGCTATGTAATTGTAAGCACTCAGAAAATCTAGGCATCTCAAATCAGTCTCCTAAATGTGGAGGTTATTTTTACCCAAATCTCTGTCTCAGCTGCCCTCTTGTAAACTGAGGGCTCTTCTCCCCTTTTGTCAAGTTCTGTATAAAGACTATTTGTGAAGAAAATTTCAAGAGGTATTTGCTAATCCTGTGTTCAAAATCAGTCTTGAGTATCCAGTTATAAAACAGGCCAAGGTCAAACACTGAACAACAACAATAAAAAACAAACCTGAGTACCAGCTCATTCAGAAATCTACACAGGTTTTCATGAATTTACCAAATATATTTAAACAAAGAGTTTCATTTTATCAATTGCAGTTATAAGCCATCAGGGATAGCAGCACAGTGTAAAAAAAAAAAAAAAAAAAAGTCAAAGTGAAGGACAAAAAAGATTTGGGAATTGAAAGTGCTAAAGAGTAATTTCAGCCTGAAATAGACTCAGAGGGCCTGACGAAGTCTGAAAGCACACCAGACAACACCAATATGAGAGGCCAGAAGCAAAAGAGATGGTCTCCCTACTTTATTAATGGCAAACTGGAATGGGTCCTACATTGACATGATGAAGTAATTGCTTCTACCCATTGATTTCATAGAGAAAGCGACTCTAAGGAAGGCAGCTCTAATGCCTTTTAGCTGGCAGGGAGCACCCGCCACTGAAAGCTACTCTGCAAGTGCAGTATATTTTTGAGCTGGTGTGCTGTGTTTCCATCCCTAGTGCTAGCACATCTATTGCTAAGCTCAACACAGCAGGGAAATGACGTTCATAAAGATTTTACAGAGTTAGAAAGTCCTGGTAGGGACAGAACTCACTGTGCCCAAGGAAACAGCTACTCCTGACTCCAAGGTGACTCTCCACTAGAACATGCCTAAGTCTTTTCAAAATTTTCAACTAGCAAACTTTCACGCCCATGAAGTAAAAGAATGAGTGAAAGCACCAGGTAATAGGTTTGTGATGCTGAGGAAACCTAGGCTGCAGCCTAGTTACACAAAAATTACTGTATGCTTTTGTTTTGGTAGTCATTCTTACTTGAACCCCTTAGCTAGATTTTAAAGGCAGTGTAAGATAACTTAGGTTTACTGTTTCAGGAACACTAAAACTATATATAACCAATTCTCTCATCATTATATACTATGTCGCCCTGTGTGCTTTTGAGCATTCCTACTACACCAAACAATGTACATGGAAAGAAAAAAGTGAATTTTAATTTTTACTACAAGAATCTAAATAAAATCCAGGGAAGAGACTACCCTATACGCAGATAAGAAAACGTCTCTAAAGGAATACTAACAACTTCATACAATATTTAATAACTAATCTAAAAAATTGAGCAACTGAATTTCTGTGGATTAACTGTAGAATTAATTTTATTACTGTAACTTCATTTCTAACACATACAAGATCTTAATTTTTGACTCACAGCTCTTCCAACTATTGCCATATTTAAACAAGTTTGCAAGAAAAATACCCAAATAGATCAGTCAACCCCAGTTAAATATGTGTTTAATAAACCCCTGGAAGAAGTGCCAAAAGAAATCTTGTTAGATGACAAATAGGGAAAACGGAAGTTATTAAGACATATACTTACCTGGTAAAAATACTAGCACACTTCCACGTTCTGATGCAATACTCAAGTTTTTTTTCTCCCTAACAAGAAAATGCAGTTTCTTTAGTTTTACAGCCTCAGTCTACTTTATTGCCCCAAGTTATTTTATTCTAAAAGAACAAGCAGGACTGCACATTTTTTATTATTTAAACTTCCTGAAGAAATGGAGTTCAAAACACTATCCGCAACTATGCTTTCTAAAAAACATGGTATATAAACATTGAACTAGATCTTTAGGTTTAGTTTTGTCTTCAAAATTATGTCAAAACAGAAACATCCTTATTTAGCAATGAAATTAATCAAAATTGGGTTACCAAAGATCTTAAAATGAAACGGTAGTATACTACTGCAGAATTCTATGCAAAAAACTTATTCAGTAATTTTTCAAGTATATGTAATACTCTTGTATTCTAGAAATATCACTAGACACCTTTAACAAAAGCCTAGCATATAAAAAAGCTAACCATTATCAAAAACTACAGGTCATGACATTAATCGAAGATGTCTCCCTCTAAGTTTATCTGTTATGAGTCAAGAAGCTAAAATCACCTTAACATAATAGAGAACTCATTCCTGATGTAAAATTTTTTGAGGCATCTTGAGAGTCTCTACTCTCAAACTATATAATGAACAGAAAGTACAGTTTTTAATGGAAGATACATTACAATGGACATTTGTAATGGCCCTTTCAGTATTTGAAAGCTGAAATGCTAATGCCTTCATGTTTGCTTATAAAAGGTAACTTATTAGTAAAAGGTAGTTTAATTGAAAAGATCAAAAGAAATCATCAAGAAAAAAGCTCAGAAGTCACTACATATTGTAAAAAAACTTGGTGCCAGAAGTATTGTATTTATGTACCTCCATCAACACTTGTACTTCAGTGATTCACTTCATAACTGCTCAGGTGAGCTTAAGTAATGCTTTCTTAAAACTTCAAAGCTTATGTAATACTAAGTTTGAAAAAAAAAAAAACCTAAGCTTACAACACAAAATTTCTTCAGCATACATTTATAAATGATTAGTATATATGGGAACAAAACCCATTCCTAAAGTAAATACACACTCAGTGTTAGACCAAAGTTGTAGAAGCAACTGGATCCAGCTGGATCCCTATAAGTCAATGGGGCCCGATGGGATTCATCCGAGGGTACTTAAGAGCTGGCTGATGTCACAGCGAGACCTCTCTCAATGATTTTTCAATGCTCTTGGGAATCTGGAGAGGCCTCAGTTGACTAGAAGCTGGCAAATGTTGTCCCAATCTTTGAGAAGGGCAACAGGGATGACCCTGGTAACTACAGGCCTATCAGTCTCACCTCTGTGCCTGGCAAAATTATGGAGAAGATTATTCTGGGAGTTATTGAAAAACACCTGAAAGACAACGCAGTCGTTGGTCCCAGCCAGCACGGATTCACGAGGGGAAAGTCCTGCTTGACAAACTTGATTTCCTTCTATGACAAGATTACCCATCTAGTTGACCAAGGGAAGCCAGTCAATGTAACCTTTTTGGACTTCAGTAAAGCCTTCGATACTGTCTCTCACAGTATCCTCCTGGACAAAATGTCCAGCATACAGCTGGATAACCACATAATGCAATGGATGTGCAATTGGCTGACAGGTCGGGCTCAAAGGGCTATAGTAAATGGAGTTACATCCAGGTGGTGACCAGTCACTAGCAGGGTTCCGAAGGGATCCATCTTGGGGCCAGTGCTCTTCAATATCTTCATAAATGATTTGGATGCAGGACTTGAAGGTTTGTTATCAAAGTTTGCCGATGACACAAAATTGGGAGGAGCTGTTGACACTCTTGAGAGCAGAGAGGCCCTGCAGGGAGATCTGGACAATGAGAGAGCTGGGCAATCACTAACCATATGAAGTTTAACAAGGGCAAGTGCCGGATTTTGCACCTGGGACATGGCAACCCTGGACGTACATACAGACTGGGGAATGAGAGGCTGGAGAGCAGCCCCGCAGAGAGGCATCTGGGTTTTCTGGTTGATGGCAAGTTGAACACAAGCCAGCAGCGTGCCCTGGCAGCCAGGAGGGCCAGCTGTGTCCTGGGGTGCATCAAGCACTGTGTTGCCAGCTGGTCAAGGGAGGTGATTGTCCCGCTCTACTCTGCACTGGTGCAGCCTCGTCTTGAGTCCTGTGTGCAGTTCTGGGCACCACAGTACAAAAAGGATATGAAGCTACTCAGGAGTGTCCAGAGGAGAGCCATGAAGATGGTGAAGGGTTTAGAGGGGAAGCAGTACGAGGAATGGCTGAAGTCACTTGGTCTGTTCAGCCTGGAGGAGACTGAGGGGAGACCTCATCGCGGTCTACAGCTTCCTCACAAGGGAAGCAGGAGGGGCAGGCACTGATCTCTCCTCCATGGTGACCAATGATAGGACCCAAGGGAACGGCAGGAAGATCTGCCAGGGGAGGTTTAGGCTGGACATTAGGGAAAGGTTCTTCACCCAGAGGGTGGTGGAGCACTGGAACAAGCTCCCCTGGGAAGCAGTCATGGTGCCAAGTGTGACAACATTCAAGAAGCATTTGGACAATACCCCCAGACATATGGTGTGAATTTTGGGGGTGTCCTATGCAGGGACAGGAGTTGGGCTTGATGATCCTTGCGGGTCCCTTCCAACTCAAGATATTCTATAATTCTATGATTACTACCTTTTCAGATACTAAACATCAATTTACAAAATGCAGAGAGTAGCACAAATTAATATTTACTTATTTCAAAAGACAGTAAAGCATTAAACAGCCAGTGAAAATTAATGCCTAGTTTGTATTCTTTTTTCATGGCTTAATGTATGTTATAGTTTACAATACAAAATAGTAGTTCTAGTTTTATTCTTTGTATAAATAATACTCAGCTCTGGTCTGCAGCAAAGAATCTAGTTTCCATATGACGTGGCTGGCTTGAACGGTTACTTACACTCCAGGGCATTCAGTAAGATCTACAAAGCAGTCTTAGTATGACTAACCTGAGTAGCAATCACGCAAATACATAAAATAAAAGCAGAGATGCATAGAAAATTAAGTTAGCACTAATAACTATAATATATGGGCTGCTGCTGTTCCTTAATTAGTGTCTCATTTCCCCAAAGAACGGCTGATTCCAGATCTTGAACTGTATCTTACCTATTGCTCTTCATCTCCAACTCATCAAATGACTGAATCAAAGACACTGCTACTTCATACATTTCCCTTACTATCACTGGTTCCTCAATGCGTTGAGAAGGAAGCTGTGTGGAGAAGAAAGTATTGAGGTTGACACAGTATAACAGGCTGAAAGACTATAGATCACATGCGTGTGTCAATTTGTCAAGTGCTTTTCAATTAAAACTGATTCAGCACAGCTGCACAAAGAAGTAACTTAATCTGGAGCTTCATTACCTTCTAAACAGATGTTTTCCTTCAAGCATCCTACCATTCTGTTGCTAAAGAAATACTTCTGATATTTACCTACTTAAGATAAGCACTAGCCCACACTCCATACCCTAACATTTGCCGGACATACTCCTTACCCAGAAGTGTTAAGCACATGAGACTAACCACAACCCTTGGGAACAGGATGACATCAAGGAGAGGAATTTATATAAGGCAGGCACAATCCTTCTCAGAGGTGCTATAATGCAGGTCTCTACCTGATTGCTGAATAAATTTAATGGATTTTTTTTTTTTAGGTCATACCCTATGGTTTTGTTGTACACAATATAGCCATGATGAGTCGTATCTACACGGTTTTCTAGTATTCTGTCACAAACTCAGAGCTGTAATATTTGAGAACTTAAATGATCAACTCTTCAGAGCAAAGACAATAATTTAATCATGTTTCAGTTTTAAAAAGAAAGTGCTTAATGAACAAGACATGCTCTGGGAATGGTCTATAGTATTACACATTTTCTCCTGTAGGGAAAATGGCTTTTGATCATTGCTCACCTTTCACTCTCAGGGTTTCTCCTCATTCTATGGGAAACTCTTTACTGGACTAACTGCTATCTCTAACTTCTCTAGAAGTGTATTACAGTGTTAGCTGCCCTTCACATACTTCACATGATTAGAAATCCCACAGTCAAACTGCGCTTCTCCCCCTCGTATTATGCCTTTGAAGTTCTTTCCTCTTTCCCCCCTCCACCCTCAAGTGAAATATTTTATTTACTTTTATGCTGAAATCTAACAGTTTAAGTCATCCAAGATTTTCCCAAGAAAAACAATAGATTCAAGTGATCAACCTCTACAGCCTTTCTCTGCAGGTTGTGTCTGTGTATGCTTTAAGAAATCATGTATTTTCTCACTAGCTAACAAATCTCCATTTTTACATTTATGCTCAACCAAGTATTTCTCCCAGCCTATCACTCACCTTCACCTGCTGCTTCATACACTACAATAATATTTTAGCTTTCAAATACATCTTTATTTAAGCTTAGATGTCTCTTTTATTTTTAAGGACTGGTACTATAACTGAAGTGACAGTGAAAACAGAACATTTGTGCTTTAAGCGTAACACTCCCTAAGAAGTGGACTGCATGATAACAATAAAAATGCAGTAGTCAGTAGTAATTGGTAAATATGTGCAGATAAATACCAACATAAGATAAGATGCAGCTGTAGCCTGGGACATTTAACAAGGATATAAAGTGTAAGGGAAAAGCCTCTCCTGGAAAGAAATTCAAAATGGAAGCCAAATGGCCGAGAGTAATACTTAAAGGTTTCTACACACTAAACTAAGATATTCCAGATTTCCCTGTAAAAGAAGCAGAAGGTATTTACCAGTTGCCCGCATTTCACAGGGCTTTGATTTTAATCAAGCACAAAATTAGGATTACACATTTATTCCAATTCAGTTATCATATAAGCAAAAGAAGATTTTGCAAAAGTTTTCAATGAGGGGAAAAAAGCAATTGAAAGATATACTGATAAAGCTGGAATGCACCATACGTGTACTGGTAAGACTATAATTCATTTAATGTGTCCTTCAATTGTCTGAAGCAAGATAAAAATCCAATAAGACAATGTAAACCTATGCATCTGGGTTTACAAATTTTGGATACAAGCAGACAGTGTATTGGTTGAAAATAAAGAACCACCTGAACCAGCTACTTTGGTCATAAGAAAATAGCTATCTTCCAGTGTAATGCTGCTGAATGAAAGGCAAACATGACTCTAGGATGAATCAGAAAATGTTACTTTAAGAGTGTGGTGTGTTAGTGACACTGTACAGAACTGCCCCTTGCTCTGAAGTGACTCAAATTGTGTCAAAGTTTTCAGCCAGCATACTCATCAGCCCTTGAAGTAAAAAAAAAAAAAAACTCACTCTTGAAGCCAACAGGTACTCAGTTTGTGATGCAAGGGAAACTGGTGGGGACTGACAATATATCTGAAATTCTTACCAGGTTTTAAGGGGATCAGCCAAAACTTGAACATACGTAAATTATGACTACTTCAATGACCACAAGAACGAAGAGACTGTCTTGTAAAAGGAGAAAAGCAAAGACTTACCTTATCTAACAAAGCAAAATGAGAGCCAGAAAGAGGTATTACTGCTACCTATAAACCTATCCAAGAGTAAATAAGAATGTGGGAAGGAAAAGAGTTATTTTAAGCTAAAAAAACCAAAACAACAAAAAAAAAACCCCAAAAACCAAACCAAAAAAAAACCAAAAAAAACCCAAACCAAAACAAAAAAAACCCCAAACAACCAAAAAACACACCAAACAACCCCCTCAGTGTTGGCTCTAATGTGTCACAATTTCCCAAGGTGTTCTTGGGAGAAAAGGTAGTAGGAAGCAGAAGTGTTCATTCACATGCTCCTTTCCCAGCTCCAGCACTGGGACTGCATATCCACACCAAGTTCAAGGTTCAGTGCTAAGACTGTTTTAACCTGGTCCGAAATCCTTTGCCTGCAACTGTACACATTTGACCTAGTAGAGATGTTTCAGAGAGCTAAAACCACAGAAAACTGAACTATCTGAACTAACTATTAAAATTAAGTTAGTTATTTTTCTACCAGTTTCCTTTTCTAAAGCAGCTAACGATGGAATCACAAAAGCACCACTGCTAACATTAATTTGGCAACAATGATTTAGATTAGCTTTTGCTACCGCAACCTCAGTCCTCAGCTTTCCAACCCTTACCAGAACAGCCAACCTGTAACACTACATCATGTCAACCCTAGGTCACCTTGGTGTCTGCAGAAAGACTCCTTTCTGAAAACCCTGAGAAAATTATCCTGCTTTGTTCTGGTAGAGGATGGATTGGAAGATCAAGAAAAGCCATCTGCAAGAACTTGACAATATTCTTTCCACTTCTCTGACCCCCTTGAATCAAATAGCGAAGCAGACTTTTCAGGTCTACAACTCTGTCAGTCCCAGAGCTTCTTAACTGCTATTTACATCCGCTATAGTAATGCTTTTCCAGTGAAGTTTGACTAGTCCATGAGAAACCACAGACAACATTCTAGTAGTTTTAAGCAGTAGTACTTTTTTTCCCCCCAATATATGTGATAATCAATGGAATTTATCTTTTCTGGGCTGCTCGAACGTAAGACTTTTGGTTTTAGATTACCCCTGCTTAAATAACTGCCAAATTTGACTTTTCAATTTTGTTATCAATTGTACCTTTAGCATTCTTTAACATGACAAGGCTGCCACATCATTCCTAATAAAAGGTAATGATGTGACAAACAGCAAGTCCAAAAGTCCAGTAAGAGCTGACTGAAATAATACAACACAATCGGAATAGCTTTTGACAGCAGTGCACTACCTTTCATCTGGACTCTGACGTCAGTTCCAGGGATATAAAGGAGTTTTTACATTTGCAAGCCAAAAATGGGACTCTCTTTTTTGCCTTAGGTAAAAGAGAGACATGGAATTTCACAGATCTACTGCCAAAGACTAACATCGAGACCCCCTAGTTGCTTACATTTTTTAAATCTGCTCACAGAATTAAGTACACAATTAATTTGCATTTGATATCTCTAATACTATACTACAGCAATAGGTAAGCATTTACATGCTAGCTTTAAAGTTTACAGCCTTCATGCATTTTTCATCAAAACCTGTTTCACTGACTCCTTGGGGCTTAGAGGGTGCTGATATGACAAAATAATGATCCAGTTAAATATCCAAAACAATGTGCTTACAAAGGCCATTATGCCAAAAGAAAGAGAAACTACTTTTTATAAACCTATACTCAAAAATTAAACAGTAGCATCTATAAATGACCCAGTATTCAGGCCAGGGTAGCCAGTGCTACACTGAAGAGTATTTCTCTCTTCCTTCCCTCTTATTTTTATTCTTTCCTACAAATGAAGCAATTCAAGTGGAAAGCTTTATCTTTGATTCAGCTAGATGTCTATCTAGCCATAGCAAAGGGTTTATTGCAAACACACATACAGAAGAAAAATAATGACTGGCATTTCTATTTATCTTCCAAATCACAACTGATATAAGTGAACTCCCAAATTATCCCAGTCAGAACTGCTCAAAGAAAATTTTTATTTTCAAGCATAGTTTTAAAACATTATCACCTACAGAAATGAGTGACATATTCAAGAGAAGAGCTCTGCAGGATTCATAAAAGAATTCTACATTTCTACAGTAACATCCAATTATTTTAAGATTTTTTGAAAAGGGACAAAGGTTCATCCCTCACAGCAAATGAGACAGTTAAAGGACTGAACTGATTCCAATCAAGATGCTTCAAGGAATGAGTTATGATTTATGTCATCTGATTTTATAGTTATTAATTTTAAAATCAAGATGAAACTTGGAAAAACTCTGTTTATCTAAAAAGCAAAGACTTTTTCCTTTTAACTTCTGTATTCTTTTATGCGAATTTTACAGGCTTTTATAGGCAGAAATATTAGGAACTGAAGCCTGGAGCCTGTACCTGAGGCAGCTATCTAACTGATTTTGATTTTAGCATGATGAAAGATGTGCGCCTGCTTCCACGTGACAGCGTTAACTCATTAACTGCCTTAACACTCAGGTTCTGCTTTCATTTTATTAGGATGTTACATAAATCATGTTAGACCTTCTATGTTTTTAAGTATTTTTTAAATGAAACTATTCAGAGAAAATCTCCACACATAGTGCCATAAGGAAAAGGATGAGAGACCAAACACCAGTGCTTTCTAATTCAATTTCTTCTTCTTTTTTCCATATGTATCAAAAAAAAAAAAAAGAAAAAAGAAAAAAGAAAATCAAGAGTCTTTATGTGCTTCTATTGTTGCCCTAAGGTACAAATAACTTCTTGGACAATCATACTGTTCTACTGAACAACAGAATGGCTATAGCTAGGACAACATGACATAAAGAAACAGATGAAAACTTTTTAAAAAAAAAAAATCAAAGTTAAATGCTCACATACACAGAGAAAATAAAAAGATATAAAAAGGCATAAGCACTGAAAGCAGTTCCTTTTGTTCGTGACCTTTGAGGTAAAAGGTGTCGTAGCTGACATTCAACTCGAAGTGCAGCTATGACAAATGCAACTTGACTGAAGTAGACTTCTTACTGAATTTCTTCATTATCTTTTTGTTGCCATCTATCATCAAAAATCTTTTACAAAAATCATATATTACATAATCTCCTCCATATTATTTATCTGAGCTGCCATACTGATGTATAAAAACTGACGGGCCAACTGCTATATGCATTTAGTTTATTTTTTTGGCTGCATTAAAACTTCAACAGTTGACAGCCTTTTATTTTAGCTTGCCTATGTTGAGGCACAACCAATGCCTGTGCTGTGTACAGCATAAGCAATTATTTTCTTCTGGGTTTCCCATAAACTACCTATTTATTTCTCTAATTTAGTTTCTGCAGAATTGAGGGATGAAACCTAAAGAATAACAGTATGTTCACATACTGCTACTTTTTAAGTGCATCTCCTGTTTTCTTCATTGTATTAACATTGTAACACTGTTCTGAATTATCAAAATTGACCAATAATTACTCCCATGCACCAGTTATTTTTAGAGTGGTTGCCACTATTAAAGCCTGAGTGTATTTGTTCTGCTTTGCTTTAACCTGTTTATTTTGCCTTGGACCATAATTCTGAAAGAGTTCAGACACTCAAGTAAATTCCTACACAACTGTTTTTCAACTGCAAAACAAACTCCTATTATAAAACCACAGACAGAATCACAGAATGGTTTAGGTTGGAAGGGGCCTTAAAGATCATCTGGTTCCAATCACCCTTGCCATGGGCAGGGACACCCTCCACTAGACCAGGTTCCTCAAAGCCCCATCCAACCTGGCCTTGAAGATTTCCAGGGATGGGGCATCCACAGCTTCTCTGGGCAACCTGTTCCAGTGCCTCACCACCCTCATTGTAAAAAATTTCTTCCTTACATCTAATCTAAATCTACCTTCTTTCAGTTGAAAGCCATTACCCCTTGTCCTGTCACAACATGCCCTTATAAAAAGTCCCTCGCCAGCTTTCTTGTAGGCCCACTTCAGGTACTGGAAGGCTGCTATAAGGTCTCCCTGGAGCCTTCTCCAGGCTGAACAACCCCAACTCTCTCAGCCTGTCTTCACAGCAGAGGTGCTCCAGCCCTCTGATCATCTTTGTGGCCCTCCTCTGGACTCGCTCCAACAGGTCCATGTCCTTCTTATGTTGGGGGCCCCAGAGCTGAATGCAGTACTCCAGGTGGGCCCTCACAAGAGCAGAGTAGAGGGGGAGAATCACCTCCCTCAGCCTACTCGTCACACTTCTTTTGATGCAGCCCAGGACACGGTTGGCTTTCTGGGCTGCAAGGGCACATTGCCAGGTCACGTTGAACTTCTCATGAACCAACACCCCCAAGTCCTTCTCCTCAGGGCTGCTCTCAATCCATGCTCCACCCAGCCTGTATGTGTGCTTGGGATTGCCCCAACCCATGTGCAGGAGCTTGCACTTGGCCTTGTTGAACTTCATGAGGTTTGCACAGGCTCAGACACGTGATTAACTGAAACTTATATTTATTCCTCCATTATCTGCTGTCTGTGCAGCTACATGCTATACAATAGCATGTCAGGAGTTCTACAAATACACTGTGCAGTTTATACACTGAAGATTGACACAGCAAATGAACCTTTAGCCATTACTACCCTCCTTAGGCATTAGAGCAGCAATTCTCCAGTGCAGCCATACAGGCTGTTAAGTGGCCACCACGGATTTGCTGAGTATCTATTACTCTAACATACTTTCATTACTCAAAATTACATATTTGCCATGGTGGCCTACATGGCTACAACAGAAATACGTTCAAAACTACTGTTTAACAGCTTTGGGACTATTAAAAAAAAAAAAGAAAAGGAAAAAATAGGAAGCACATGAGCCTCAGCTGATAGAGGAGCCAATTTGATAATATCAACTTCTAATCATAAATGTTTCTTTTCTGATGACTCTCTTCATTTCCTAGCTCTTTCTGCCTTTGATACATAACAGCAACATGAACCAACCCAGGAAATATTCCCTGAGTTTGTCAGCTGTATTCAAAAGAGATCTATAAATCCTCATATGTTACTTTCTGCACAGACTTTTACATTGTTGTTCTTGGATGCAAACTACTGAACAAAATGCCACATACTACTTAACGTTCCCAGCCCCTTACATTCCATTTCTGTTACATGAAAGAAAAACCAGGCTGCTGGTAAGGACACCCCTGTTTTATCATCATATATTAATTCTTATCTAGAACCGTCATGTAAAATTGGTTATTTCTAATTTTATTACACAGCTTTCAATTGACTATTCCAATTTCTTTCTTACTATGTCCAAAGAAATAAAGTTATATTTACAATACCTTGAAATGAACAGTGTCCTTCAAATCATCAAGATAATATTCTTCAATTGCATAAGGTTTGCCTTCTACCTTAAATACATAGGCTGGATTCAGACCATTATGAACTGGAAGTGCAAAGTAATCAGCAAATTCTTTACAGTTGATGGAAGCAGACATCAATATTACCTGTTAAAAAATTGCACAGCAAATGTAAAACATCAATTTTAACACAAAATGCTGCACTACGCTGGAATCTCCACTTATTCTTCATGCTAAAATGGCCTAATTTTGGTTACCACAGGTATGTGTCCTAGGTACATTTAAGACCATCAAAGCTAAATGCTTAAGATTCCCTAGGTAGCATGTGGAAAAAGGTAACCATCTATAAGAGAATGGCTCAGCCTAGATGCCTAGGGCAGACAACCTGAAAAACTTTTTCCTGTGGTAAAAGTTCAACCTAAAAACATATAGTACTCTTCCTTAAGCTTATGATCTCTACATGGTCCTCAAAAGAAAAAAGTCTATGCTAAGTATTTTCAACTCCTGTTTTACTAAACAGTTAGATTAGATATCAGTGCCTTTAGCTCAAACAAAAGATGGGCTTACACCTGTCAGAGCAGTAACTGTAATTATAACCCAGCCTTAAAAATGTTACTATAAAGATTTTGAAACATGCCAAATAAATTTTCTCTCAGTTTCAATTAATTTATGCAACTTAAAACCCTCGAGGATCACACTAAGGTCCTCGCTCTGTTTGCTGACTCTGCCAAGATTCTTAACCTGTATTCACCTAAACAGAAGAATAGAAATCACATTTGCTACCTAGCAGCAAATTCTTTCAATTATTATGAAATTCAGAATTTACAGCTTTGTTGTTTTCTCTCTGGTGAGACAGCACGGCATGTGCACAGTGGGGGAAGGGAGAGAATGAAGTAACTTAGTGGCTATGGCTATTTACCCTCTAACCCTCCTATCTGGAATGTGCTCCCACTGCTCTGCACAGCCAGCTGGAATAAACTAGACAGCTTCAACTTGAAAAAGGACAAAGAGCCAAGGAATTATAATGAACTGTGCAGTGTTCAGCTTCTTTATCTTCAGGTCTTCTGAGCCACTCTAAGCAGTACTTGTAAAATGGGACACAGTCAGTCTTCTTTTGCTTTCCTGACACCTTGCATGAATTAAAAAAATAGAATGAAATACAGACATCAACACCCAAACCAAAAATGCAGTAAAATACAAGAGCATCCCCCTTATGAAGTGACAGGCAGGCAAGCTAATGAAGCGGGCATTGTACCACCGTGCTCAGCTCCAAAGCACATGTAAAGGCACAAGGAATACATGGAGAGGGTAGACTAAATCATGAAGTCTTTTAACATGATCCTGAAAGGAGGAGAAATCTGAAAGGACATAATTCTGCAAATATTATATGAAACCTGTCCCACTACAGCATGAACTGCCTCATGGCTCAACAGATATTGGCGCACCTATACTAGGAAAGCAGGCTAAATGTAACCTTGCCTGAAGGCTACTGAAACAAAACCTAATCTAAATTATCCTTTTATCCTTTATTATTATTGCAGTTACAGGCGAGGAATATGTCCTGGTTTCGGCTGGGATGGAGTTGGTTTTCTTCCTGGTAGCCGGTATGGGGCTGTGTTTTGGGTTTAGGTTGAGAACAATGTTGATGATACACTGACGTTTTGGTTCTTGTTAAGTAGTGCTAAGTACTTGCTAAGTGGTGCTCACTCTGGTCAAGGACCTTTCAGCTTCCCATGCTCTGCCAGGGGCACGGGAGGCTGGGAGGGGGCACAGCTGGGGCAGCTGACCCAGACTGGGCGGGGGCTATTCCATCCCACGTGACGTCATGCTCAGTATATAAGCAGGGGAGTTGGCCGGGGAGGGGTTCGATCGCTGCTTGGGGGATGTGCTGGGCATTGGTCGGCGGGTGGTGAGCAATTGTACAGTGTACCGCTTGCTTTGTATTACTACTGTTCTATTTTTTATTTTACTTTAGTTATTAAACTGTTTTTATCTCAACCCACGAGTTTTCCCCTTTTGCCCTTCCGATCCTCTCCCCCATCCCGCCGGTGGGGGGTGTGAGCGAGCGGCTGCGTGGTGCTTAGCTGCTGGCTGGGGTTAAACCACGACAGAATATTAAATTAACTCTTCTCCTAGACAATCTTTGTAATTTGCACTCTCTAATCTTCATGGAGTCCTTCCAAATTGTAAGGAAAACCATAGGTTCCTAACAGAGTGCCTGAAGAATCACATTACTAAACCAAGAGTTTGATCTACTCCCAAAGCAGAAATTCAACAAGCATGTATCACCAACATGGCAGAGAACACATTGGAATAGAGGGTAATCGAAGTAGACAGTTCTTCAAAATCAAGCAGTCCAAAAACACTCGTGCAGCATGGGTATGTCTGAAGTCCCACCATACGATACCAAAAATATGCACAGTAATAACTTCTGACTTCAGATGTCCCTGAATGGCAATTCGCTAGAACCTGGGAATATGACCATCTTCATCGTGTTCTTACTTTCCTACCTAAGCAGCTGTTACTAGTCACTACTGGAAACTGCACTGTTTGGTCTGACCCAGTAGAGCCATTCTTACAGTTGTAGGTTTTCTTGCAACAACCCCATCCCATCAAAAGCAATCTTAGAACAGTCAATCAAATGTCTGCCCTGTGATCTAAAAGCAATAATCTGCACCAGCCATCTGCCAGAAAATTCAGCAGAGTTGGTAGGTGAACCACAACAGGTACATCTCGTCCTTCCTATGTCAGAATCACTCTTGCCATCCTGTTAATTGATGCAATGTTGAATTATGTCCTACTTCTGTGGTCTGCAATGTCCAGATTAGGAGACAAACACCTCGTGTATTTCATACCATCCCGAATTATAAATACATTTTTTCCCTTAAACAGGCCTCCTTGCACCCTTTTGTTTCATGAATTCAGGGGCGCTGGGAGGAGAATCTTGCATTTTCTAAATGAGTTTGCCACATGATCAACACTCCCTTCCTTTACAGTTTTTCAAAAGGGTCTGAAAAGGGATGAAGTAGGAGACACTGCGTTTAGTGTATAAATTCAAACTGAATTACCTGTTCCACTCTGCTAAAACTCAGCAATTGAGATCAAGAGTCCCCTTCCCCCCATAAAAAAAACTTCAAAGGGGGACACCCCTCCCCCAACATAAGATTGTCTCAGATTTATACAACATGAAACTGTCATCTGAAGAAGCAACTGCAGAGAAGGATATGAAGGAGATAAAGTTTTCCAGTAACAATTTTGAGACATTTAATCAGAATTATATAGGGAAAAAAACATCTTTCAGGAACCTATAAAATAAAAATGTTTTCTAACAGAAAAGATAATAGGACCTGTAGGGACTCCTGCCATTGACAACAACCAGATAATCAGCATCAAGGGCAAACTTTTCACAAACTGAGTATGATCAAATTATTTGGTATTCTTGGTAGACAGAGACAAGTGCTACAAGAGGCTGAACAGCTTCACACTACTGCGTCTGAATTTAAAGACAAGGGAGTTTTCTTAACGGCAAGAAAAGGGATAAAAAGTAAAAGATGCAAAGTGCACAGACATGCCCTATGCCAACTGGAAGGGTACTTTCAGTGAGAACATGCTTGGAAGATCTAAAGACCAAGTCATCTGAGTTTGAACCAATGCAGTGGATTGTACAGAAGAAAACAGATTCCTTTCCAATAGCAACAAAAATAGCCAACGTAGATTCAGGTTACATCTGTTTTGAACAGAACAATTTGCATTAACTGAACAATTAACTGAAGCACTTAAGGAAAACATAGTCTCACAAAATTTCTGCAGTCCCAAATAGCTGCACAGAAATATATCTAGTTAGCCTAACTCTATCACCTGCATTTAATTTCTTGCAATTCGAGAGTCCATTACTTTGAGACCACAAAGACTAAATAAGTCATGCTAAATCTCTGCAAACTCTGCTTTAGTACAAAGCACAATTACCTAAAATGCAGAGAAAAATCTCAACCATGTTTACCAGTTCTACCTAGAAATTACAGCAAAAGCCAGAAATGCTTTATTATTTTTCCAAATAGGTTGTCCCATTTAAAAAAAAAGCAGCTCAGTATTTCCAAGAGTTAATGCTACCATATTTAACCAAGGATAAGCACTGCCCTCAATACCCAATACGTAATTCTAGTCAAATATCCATCTTGCATTTTTTAGCCTTAAGCAGACTTTAGAAACTAATGCATTCTAACATGAGGAAAAAAAAAAGTCTCTCAGAACACATTACAGCAGCCAGAAAAAGAATGCCCTTTAGCTTGCTTGCTTATGAAGAGCAGCAAACTAAATAACATTTTAGTAAAAAATAATGACACATTTTAAGGTAAGTTCTTTAAAACATGCCCTTTGTAGATCAAAAACATGTAAAAATTTATTCTTGCAAGAAAAAGTAGCAGAATATACTTTGAACCTACCTTTACAGATTGTGAATTTGTACGCAACAGTTTACGGATCACCAAGAGCAAGAAATCCATTTCTTCTGTACGCTCATGCACCTGGAGGACATTATTCACAATTTAATTTTCCTTAATTCATGCTCTTCTTTTTGACAATCTCTTCCTTTGCTACTCAATTTCATGCTTTATTTTCCTAACTTGGAACAACAATACATTTTCATAGAAGAAAACACACCTTTTAAGACTATGCAAGTTAATCACATTTTAAAATCCCAACACACCTTTTCACATGACTACCCTTTGTGCAAAATCATATGCCACTATTAAATCATAAAAATTGTAGAATGACTAGAAAACCAATTGTGAGCTCTAGCCAGTAGCTCTACTAGAGTTGACAGTAACAGCTGAAGTGATACTGAAGGTGGGTAAGTCAATTGTACTGGTAAGACCACAAATGATCCAGACAGGGACTAAGTCACCTTGTCTAACAGCTAAGCAAATTGAATTGACTCCCCGTGTTCCCAGTGGCTTCTAGCTATGATCAAACTACACAACTGCTTTCTAAAACATTATTTTCCACCCGATTCTTTATATATCCTAGCACCTGACGTTTTCTGGTTGCTCCTTGCAGTTCAATAAATACTTCTTCTCAACATTACTGATGATAATCATATTCCTTTCTTGAATTATTACAGTTTAAATATTAAGTGCAGCAGCTTTTTCCAGAGCTTAACCTTCAAAGGTCAACATTCATCCCCTGTAAGGTAATTAGCATATTCTAACATTATATGAAAATATACTCATATTCTATACTGACCCATTACAAAAAAGGGCAGTTTTTAGGCTGACAGCAAGATCTTGCTGTGAGAAGTCAGGATTTTCAGACTTAGGTTTGCCTAGGTATGTTCCTAAACACCTGCAGTACTCTAAACAGGGCTGAGATCTGCAATTAAGAATGAAGTGGAAAGTATCTGGTTGCTAGAATCATAGAATGGTTTGGGTTGGAAGGGACCTTTAAAGGTCACCTAGTCCAATGCCCCTGAAATGAGCAGGGACATCTTCAAAAAATGGTTACTATTGGGTCAAGGTCTCAGTTTGCAAGGTATATGTGGGGAAAAAAAGTGGCACATGGGGAACAGGAGGGACTGGAATTTTGGCTGGGGAAGCAAAACACACATACAGTCTTGAAAGCTAAGAGCTGCTGAAAGAAGTGGTACAAGCTGATATCATCAGTTCAAATTATAGCACCCAAGCAAACAAGGTTTTTCAAACCTCTGCATAAATCTGTTCTCCTGCATAAGGGGCCACAAAACTCAACTCATTAATTTTCGTACCTAATAAAGGAACAATCTAACACTTCTCTATGTAAGCAGCTTCTATTGTTAAACTTCTGTGTCTTGCATCTAATCTGCATTTCCTTATCTTAGGTTTAAAAATGTTAAGGTTTGCAAGACCCTGCTAATATATTAGAGTGGTCTCAAATCTTTGCCATGAAAACAACTGGTACAATTCTTTAGGATTTGGGGGTTTTTGGTTATTTTTGTCTGTTTGAATAAAATCCTAAAGTTTCTTCATACAAAAGTGTACCTATTTGCTTAATCTTTTCCAGTTTTTCAATGTGCCATCTCAAATCCAGTCATGACAGCCTTCAATTATTACTGCAATGGTCTAATGGTATACCAAGTATTGTCATTGTCTCCCTGCTTCTCAAATATCCAAGAATCAAAGTCACTCTCAGCTACAATACCGTAACGGAATAAAAATGAAAACCAGCTTTAAAAAAAAAAAAAAAAAAAAAAAAAAAAAAAAAAAAAAAAAAAAAGAGTCCTCTTCTGTGTGACTATATCCAAAGATTTAGTCCTACACCTTACATGTGATTTACATTCATCGTTTGTAAAAAGCACAATTTCACATCTGACTATATTGAAAAGTCAAATATTGTTTACCTCAGAAAATAAGCATAAAAACACATAAAAATATACAAATTACAAAAAATCCTACAAGTATATTTTCTTTAGCTTTTTAGTGAAGTCACAGCAATAACGATGCTGGAGTGGACTGTAAATCCAGCCAGAAGACAGAAAATTTTCAGAGGGCTATTTTATTTTTCAGGACATCTGTGAAGAGGAAAGACTCTTTCTAAGGATGTTAACAGCCAAGAGAGTAAAAGCTATCTGCCGCCTTCTCACAGGCCTAGCCAGAAACATTCTTAGAATCCAGGCAGTGGTTTCAGTAAACATTTCAAGGCATTCATATCAAAAGCTAAGCACTCACAAACACACCACCCCCCCAACCCCCCCAGTTCTAAACGTCATTGCTCAAAGGAACACTGAGACAAGCCTGTTTAAAGAAGTGTTAGCTGGGACAACTTATACAAAGCATCGTTACAGGCAGATGTCTACATTTTTTTTCTCTAGCATGGTAAGAGAGATAAAAAATATGAAATATTTTCTTAATATGAAATTTAAATTTATTTCTACCAACTTACTTCATCAATGAAAATGTGCGTGAATTCAGCTAGGCTTTTAGCACAAACTACCTTCTGAAGAAGAACTCCAGTTGTCATGTACAGCAACCTTGTCTCCTTTGTGGAAATGTTCTCTAAACTTACCTAACACAATGAGAAAAATACAGATGTGAACAGATACTTTCATGTATTTACAGGGATTATGCATCTGAAAGAACTCCAAAATGAAATATAGTGTAAACCCATGAGAATTATTCATTCAAACTTGTAAAAGCCTCTACACAAATGTGTTTTTAAAGCCCAGAATCAGCTAACTCAGGAAGCAAAGATTTTATTTGGGAGAAATTAAAAAAACCCAGAAGTTCATAAAATAAAGGATCAAAATTTCTTGCTAGGGGCTATAGCCTGAGAAGAATTCTTCAAAGGTTTTTAAAGGTACACACATGGATCTTTCCACTAAGGAAGAAAAAGGTTTTGCCAAAACATGATTTGCTTACTGGACAGGAGAAAAGGAAAGGGGTATACGACATCATCAAGACCAGGCAACTTATTCTTGAGAGGGAAGTTCTACAACCCTATGTTAAACAATGGATTTATGATTTCTAAAATACTTCTGTAACTTTAGCTATCTCACATGCTGCCTACTCAGGCAGATAGGCAGAGCCGTGACCATCTTTTCCCTTTCCACTTTTAAAACAGCCTAAAGCAGATGAGCCTACACTCAACTGTTCTTCTACTTCCATTTCTGCTCAGTTCACACAAGCCCTTGTAAAACAAGCACGGCACATCCACATACACTGTCCTGAAGACAGTTTAGAAGCACACCACCGTTTAACACCTTTAAGACTCATTATCCTAATGAATCAATTTTGCAATTTTATAACTATGTAATTCAAGGTATCAAGTCATATATAACACTTTGTTTAGAAACTACTTTGGAAAAAAACAACATACATAACCCACAGTAATTCTACAAAGCAATAACTGGACGTTATTAATATTGGCTTAGTTAAGATTTGAGATAATGTCAGATCATAATTCCCACATAGTTATCCAGAATGTTCACCTCTCAGAACTGAAGCTTCTTTAGTAAGCGATCGACCATAAAGAGTATTTTTACCTCATCTTCTAACCTACCTGTGGAAAAATTAAACTTGAGAGTAGTGTAAAAAAAAAAAAGGGGGCAAAAATAATTTTTCCTACTACAGCATTTGTTGCAGATATATCAAAAGATTTCATACTTAGACAAAGAACAGTATTCAGTAAGGATGACAATAAAGATCTTTTTGATGTGGAAACGAAGCTGATATACCTGTGTTGCCCTGTAATATGGTATTGCTATCACTAGTAACAGGCCATAAGCTTTGTACTGAATTTGCAAGGCCTCAGAACTAAGGCATGTCAGGCCTGCTCTCGTTGAACTTTTCTTGATCTGCCTCTACCGTGGCTTTACTTGGTCTGGCTGTGACAGCAATTCAGTGTAGTGTTGAGATATACAGGCCTGGTACAGTAGCAGAGACCTTGGCAAGTGGAGACACAGGATGCAGAACAGAAGGCAGCAAACATGGTCTAATAGATGAGGGAGAAGCTTGGCACTGTAGACCCCATGCTATAAACAACTCTGTAATGGTCAGCTAAAAAATTAAAACCCCTCAGACTTGGAACTGGACAAAATTCGGTTTATGGGTAACAAAGAGAAAGCATCTAACACACATAAATGGCACCATATGTAGTCCATTTGGATGTAACCTGGAGCTGCAGACCAATGAAGAAAAAGAAAGATGTAAATGCATGTTAGCAAACATATATAAATATGACCCCAAGAAATGACAGGACATTCACAAAAGAATACTTTTTTAATATAGTTTTAAATACAATTTCAAATTTTCTTATACCTGGTATCCTACAAATCCACCTAGTGTCCATGATCGTTCCTTGCTAATCCACCTGGCAATGCTGCTGGCACCAATTTTCCGAGGCTGGGTAACAGCAATGTTGCAGTAGATAGATTGCTGAATGCAATAATCCAAAATATATTGTGGAATCTGTGTACTCTTACCACTGCCAGTTGCTCCTTGTACAATCACAACTGAATTGCTTTCTATCAAAGACACTATCTGAAAAAATTTTTCAAGAAAAAACTCATAAGTCTACAAAACAACTCAAAACAGATTTCAAAAAGATGTGAAATATCAATAGCTTCCAGGCCACATATCAAATCTCTGTAAAACATTGTGCTATATTTTCTATCACCTCCTAGGCATCTCTAGATAACTGGACTCCTAAAACATGTTAGAAGATCACAGAAAAGTACATGGGCATGCACTCGCTTATATATTTTTATATAAATACATATAAACAGAAAGTGTAACAGCAATGTTTCTTCCTCTAAGAATTTTTATACAACGGTTTTGTACCATGAGCAAAGGTTCTGTACAATGCTTAAAAAAGGAACAGAAATTTCCTTCTGAAAAAAAAAAAAACACACCAAAACAAAAAAAAACAACAAAACAAAACATTATTTTCAGCTTTATTCCATAATGAGACAAAGTACAATGAAATTACCTCTTCCCTGTGTTTGGTTATTGGCATATCCACATATTTATGGTTAGTTATTGGTATAGAAGTCCAACCACTTGATTCGCACTGAGACAATGAAGTATCTAGGCATAAAAATAACCAAGAGTAAGTTACTTCAACAGAGAAAGTGAAAGACCAGCAGGAGAATATGATCGCAGTATTTGGAAACCTAACTTCTACCAAATTTGAACCACATACTTAGGAGTATTAAGAGAATTAATGCTTTTTAATATTAATAGATTGAAGAGATTCTGTGTTTATGCAACTGCTCTTTTACTGGCAGCAGCTCTGACAGACATTGCTTCTGCTTCTAAGCCACTGTCAGTGTTAAAAATGAATACAATTCTATAATTCTATATGCTTTTCTCTTAATTAAAAAAAATAGTATTTTTGCATAGGTTGCATTACAACTGCCAAATCTACACATTCCCAAGAACTTTTTTGACAATACTGAAAAAATATGCCTCATTCATGTACCCATGTGTTGTTTCCCTTAAAGCCTATTGGATCCACAGTACAAAATAATCCATACTTTGATACAAAGACCACTATATTTCTACCACTTGACATTTAAAACAAGTCCGGTAAGTATCATGATGATCCTTTGATGTGATACTACATTCTGCAGTCTCTTGGCAGGAGTTAGTCACTGTTAGCACTGGGAAATACAGGACAAAAATCTTACAGTGCTACCATGAATTTCTGCTCAGCAGCCTGCTGTCAGTTTGACCATGAAAAACAAAATCGCGACTGAACAGGTGATGAGGCAGGTGTAGAAGGAGAAAACCAGGACAAGACCTTGGTAAGCGACAATTTTGCAAGTTACAATTAAACAATTTGATTAAAAACCACCACTATACTGAAATCAAAAGTGGAAATTATTTCTATTTCAAATGGGTTTCACCAGGTACTATGGTGAAATTTGCTTACTTATTTGCAAACAAACAATAAAAACTTTAAGAAATACAGCAGTGGGAAAGAAATCTAGTATTCCTTTTACAAAGGAAATATTTACTGTAAAATAAAGGCTACAAACTAAATAACTGACTACACAGTTACAGCTTCCTTTCTTCGGAAAGGTTACTAACAATCTCACACAGCAGCGAAGCAGAAGCAGGCAGAACAATTTTTTTGTCTCTGTACCATACCTGAATGTGCTCCAACCCCCCACTCGTCTTCAGGTGTCAAGGAATACAAAATGAGTTATTCCCACATCAAAACAAACCCCCAAAAGCTGGACAGTTCATTTAGACAGTTTCATAAAGCACTAAAAACCATAATTCTCCTGAAGCCACGCTCTCCAGCAAGAAAGGTTCTTTACCTAGATTCTGTGTAATGCAACAGTTATAGGTGATCACTGCACAGTGATTTACTTGTTTACTAAATACATACAAAACAGAACTTAATATCAGCATCCCTGGAAAATATTAACTGTCCTCTTTAAAATACTTTTGGTCAAGTTTCTAAATATATTCCCCAGGAAAATTCATATATAGCGTTCTGTCACAGCAGCACTGTACAAAGGCTGACTGGCTTCCCTCTGGCACAAACATGTCACTACTGAGACATCAGCGGCTCCGCATGATCTGACCAATGCTGGAGGAAGTCTCAAGCTGCTAGGGAAGAGATCCCAGTGTCAGCATATTCCTGATAAAGCAACATAGCCTTCCCACCTCTATCAGGTTTTCTCTGTAACAACTGCAATTTTTAAAAATGTGTTAAAAGTATGCAACAGAAGACAGCAGCAGTTCTATAATAGTGCTTGTAAAAAAGAAGGGAAGGACAAAAAAAGCTAAATGGTAGAATTCACATTATAGGGTCCTCTAACTCAGTAAAAACCCAGTGTATTAATAAGAAATCATTAACCTAAAATTAAATTAAGAATTTTATTTTAAAAATACAAAGGAACAAACCAGAAACAAAATAAACAACCTCCAGTATCCATGTACCTGCTTAATAATCAGATCAATTTAATCAATTTTGTATATCTCATTTTTTAAACTGAGGAAATGTAGGGGTTTTTTTTAAATATTACTTTTTATATGGCAGTTCTATAACAGCCATGTCTTACCTTCTCCTAAGCACATAAATTTGGAAAAAAATTCTACCAGAAGTAAGTGGTCATTCAATGTTGGCCACCATCAACATGCAGAGTTTGACAACTGGCAGCCATATAACCATTTAAAAGATGCTGCAAGTACTAAAAACTGTATGGTTTGTTTTTTTCTCTTCAAGAAATGTACTCTGTGCTTAAACTGAAAGAAACATCACTCAGTTTGCCTGGGAAACTAATATGATGACAACTGTGAGACTTCTATCTAGAGCAGACAGTACAGTCTTGGGCCTCAGAGTAAACCGGCAACTTCAGATGAACACTGACACAACCCAAGCAGCCATCAAAAGTCCCACTCCAAGAAACTGAGGATACCAACTTTTTCTGAAATCCAATGTGACTATTAGTGAAAAAACAAAACTGGGATTGGGAACTTGGGTAACTGTCTTAGAAGACACTAAACTTTCACCTTTTTTTTTTTTTTTAATTTTAAATGAAAGGTGTTGTTCTGAACAATGAAGACTCGCTGCAGAATAGAAATACTTGAACATACACCCCTATGAAAGCTCCAAGGTTGTTCTACTCATTTAAATAACCTTTCAACTGAGGACTCTATACCACACAGTGTAATTACCTTCAACTGTTGTTGTCTGGGTTTGGATTTTTTTTTTTTTTACATCTATTTGTGTAATAAATCCCAAAATAAGAACCAGTCTTTCGAAAAACAGATCACTTCTGCAAATACAGAGGCATCTACAGACTCAAGGAGCTACAGGACTACAGATTTATCAGCAAGAAAGGCACAAAGTTTCACTTTTTCAATTGCTTATACTTTCTGGAAAACATTATTAAGACTGGGACAACAAACCCAACCAGTGCACACCTTTGTAAGGCATCATGCTCAAACGTGTGCCTTGGATTCTGACATACAGAGAATGCAGGACACTTCCAACCTGAAAACAGTGAATTGAGGAAGCATAAGACTGCCCACCACGCTGTTTTATGACAAGCAAAATATTTCTGTGTATGAGAAGCATTAATGCTAATCCAGAATAAATAACGATATTCATTTCTCTATTCAGCATCAGTGCAAAAAGAAACCAAAGACTCAGTTATGGGAAAGATGAATTTGCTTGCTCACTTCCTTTTCAATTATTATTAAAGTTCTGTAGAGGTATGTTGACTGCCATGACTAAAACAGTCTACTGCCCACGGAAAGAGCAATTTACCAACATCTCAGTTATTGTAGCCCATATAGCAGATGTATTTCTTCTGGTACCTGTTTCCTGAATTGGATTTGAAGAGATCCTTTAACAGAAGATTCTTGTATTCACCAGTTCTGGGAGAAGAGATGATACAGCTGGATCTTGGTATCTGCCACTAACCAAATTAAAATGAGATGCATAAAAAGATATATACTTGAAAGCGCTGGTTAGGTGAGTCAAATGAGATGCTTACTATGTCAGCGATCATTCTTTCACTGAGCTACAAACACACAAAGGGACTACAGTTAGCAAGCAAGCTCACAGGAAAGTCCCAGGAAACAACCAGGCTCCTACACTGAGCCACAAAGCATAAGGACTTCACAGTAAGTCATGCTACTTCAGTCATAATGCAAAGCACGTGAAGTTGCTGCTGACTGAGCCCTGAAGAGCTTAATCCAGAGCCTGGGCAAAGCAATTATCCTTCTGGACTGCGGAAAACAGGCTACAGTTTTCTGTGTCTTGAAGTCTTAACTGCTGAAGGATGCCCTCAGGTAACGTTAAAATTCCTAAGAAAACACCACAAGTAATTAGTCTTTGCCTTCTGTTCTCCACTGCAATCCTCTTCAACTTGCACATATTTTGAATACAAAAGAATTTGGGATGAAGATTTGTGCTATGATTAACTTTCCTGGCATGCCTCTGTTCTGAATCCAAAACATTTAAGAACTCTATAACTTAAGTTTTTTTATATTTCAGTAACCTGATCAGAAACAATGTTTAAATTGCTTCTTCTCTGTAAGCAGTTACTTCACCTGGGACCTAGAAGATCCCCAGAAGAGATCTATTTGATGGTGTGAAAATAATGAAGATGCTATCCACAAAGCTGCATGAAAATAATGATATAAGCATCCTTTAAAAGAGAGGGGGAAAAAAAAAAAAAGGACATTCAGTTTAGAATACCCAGATTTGGGGGAAAAAAAAAAAACAACCTACCAACTATCTGTTTTCCATAGGATGCTTAAAGTAGGCAAGAGTCCCGTACACATAGCTCTGGAAGGTTTCCCTCTGCAGAACATCCTGTGACCTCACTGAATCCAAGGTGTGTGTAAGTCTGACTCCAAAACAGCCACGACCAATTGTGAAACTAGCCCGATGGGCCAGGGAAGAAGAATTGCTAATGCTCTACTTGTTTTGGCTAACAGTTGTGACAAAGTATTTTCTGCTCTTACTTAATCACTTCAACTTCCTTTTCACAGCAGTATCATTTCTACCATGTTCTGTCGAAGCCAGAACTCTAATTGCAGTTCCCTGACAATCTCAGTTTTCCCGACAGAGAAGCACATTAGGCATTTATATGTGTCCTCTCAGTATAAAAGCATATGCTCATTCAAAGAAACTGAAAAGCACAAAATTTAAACTCAACAGAACTTCATAAAACACTAAGGCACAAGCAAACATCTCAACAGTTTCAGTAACTCTGCAAGATTTAAAATAGGCTGTCAATTTGCATGGAAGATATCATCTACAGTTAGAACAGCAATTCAGAAAGAAAGAAAGAAAGAAGGAACAGAAGGGGTACCAGCTCTGAAACCTTCAGGGCAAATCAGCTTCTCATTTCCATGTTGTGCTGCTTATTTCTTGACTACATTTGTACTCAACACAGCTAGAGTGGTAGGGCCTGGTCTAGATAAATCCTTGATCATTTATGACAATTTTTCATGTTCTTAAATAGAACATCCACCTCCGGATTGATATAGCTCATAGTTACACACGGGTCTTGCAGCTCTTGAAATCTACACGAGGAACATATTACTATTTGAGAATAGCAGTCTCATTAACAACATATAAATTTATAAGCAATAAAATTAACATTACAATCTCATGCTCACTCACTGAGCTTCTTTACTATATTATCCTAACATAATATTCCTGAATCTGTCTGTAAGTCAAAGTTGATAGCAATAAGAACCAGGATTTTCTGAAGTTTTTGTGTTATTCTACATCTAGGTGGGATATGGCAGCTCGGTCTCAGAACGCCATAGGAATCTTCCAGTCCCATCACTATCCAGTCTGCTTAGAGACCCACACTGGATCACTTACACTGGGGAGCAGCGCACTGACCAGAGAGGGCATGGAACAGCTCCTGAAGCAACTGGGACTCCAGACCATGACACAGACAAAGAACAGGAAGGGGGCGGGGGGGAGGGACAGAGGAAAATATCTAATAGATTAATAATAAAAGAGTATGTATATACTAATATTTTAGTAATTGTTTAAGGTTGTTTGCTAACTAGATGCTGTTTAAGTTAAGTTACAACTGGAAGGCAAGAATAATTATAAGGTATAAATTTCAAGGACAAACATTTTAGGGTAGACCAAGAGAAAATAGGTATTTATAAAACAAAGTACCAGGATGACTATGCAGAAATATTTCCTAACAAGCTTAAGTTATAACCCTGTTTGTTTTACAGGAGGAACATTGCTAGCATCAGTTCCATTCAAAATTAAGCAGGCCACTAGAGCTCCTAAATTAAGTTGCTAGCCTACCTTAGGCAGAATTCCAATTTAATAGTTGAAGGACATTAAATGATTTACAGTATTTCCTTGAATTAATCAATACCACTATCCTTTCAAAGAAACATCTAAGGAACTTAAGCTTAGTCAACTTGCTGCTGTCCTTCCTTCGCTAGTAAAGTGCATGAAAAATTAGGGAACACCACATTCCTGAACTAAAACATTCAAAGCTTCTTCCAGTCCCTTTATTCCCCCATTTTCACTTTCAATACCTCTTCCTCTCCCACAAATTTTATGTTATGTCAAGCGAACAAGAGACAGTATTTTGTGGCTAGGACAGATGGTCAGATGCTGGACTGCACAAGCTGGACAGGCCAACTGCACCTACTGCCTCTCAGCTGATGACAGACCAAACAAACGGCTTCATCACCTACCTGAGTTCCAGAGGTCATATAATTTGCAGAAGCATTGAAGGACAGTAATTTCTAGAAAATTTCTCAATTTGTCAAATTTTGGTATATCAGCAAAGGGATACAAAAAGTATTACAGAGAATGACACGTAGAACAGACAAAACACATAAGTGTTCTTTTCTTGGGAAATCAGCTACATTAACAAATTTGGAAATTAAGAGGCATAGTAAGAGTTTGAAGCTGAGCTGTCCTGACAAGTGAGTCAGCCTCATACTGCTTTTACCAGAGCTCCTAGGAAAGAAGTGCAATCAAATTTCTCTCTGAAGGCAGTTCAAAGCAACAATCGAGTATACACAGAAATAACATGGACAGAAAATGAGAAAACAGAACAGAGAAAGACATGAACCCAATGAAGAGTATCTTTTCCTTGCAGATATTTCAATCATATATCTACATTTATCAATACAATAAACTAGATGTATGCACATATATCTATGCAACAGCATTATACATTGAGGCTTCCAGAAAATAAGGTGTTTACTTTTTAATACCATGCCTTATACAAAACAAACAAATGCACATACAGCATTAAACAAACAAGAAACACACAGTAACATTTCATGGTTTTGTTTAGGGAAGGAGATGGGAGGAAAGCCCACAGGGAGGAAAAGGACAGGTATATCTGAGTTTATAACAGGAACCGATATATGTATCTCTATATCTCCTATACATATATAGGAATCGATATAAACATTTTTTTTTTACCTGGTTTATAGACAAGCTGATCATTTCCAACTACATTTAGCTCTTGGGCCTCTGCTTGTCTGTATTTTTCAGCATATTCGGTTCCACCACTCTCTGTGATAGGCAGTCTGAAGAGGAAAGAAATGACAAATCAATAAATGCTTCCTAATCTAATAGTCATGGATATCTCAGGGAATAACAGCATTATACAGTAAGTGCAGAGTCTCCATGTCATGCAGGAACTACTTCAATGAGCAAACTTCAGAAATAAATTTTGTCTCTGCAGTTAGATACTAGCCTGAGGAAAGTGCCACATTAAATCTTTTTGTTTAGATTCAAAAACATTGAGCTCCCAAAATATCATCCTTTAAGTTTTTAATACCTAAGAATTTCTCTCCTAATGAAAGTCTATGATTTCTGCTGAATAAAGATGAAATACCTCTGTTTCACTAATACTTGACACAATATAATTAAGAAAATACACGTAATTTTTGCATGATACCCTGGAGACAATCACCTCACTGATTTAAGGAAAGAATTCTTGTCTTTGAGCCAAGAGATGATGGTGGCCAGGGAAAAAAAAAATTAACACAATCACCCAAACAGTGAATTTTATGGAAATTTATTACACACAAGACAAAGTCAATCTATGACAAATAGAATGAAATGGGGTAAAAAAAATTCTCTTCTACATAAACAGTGTGAAAAAAACCACATGGATTTCACTAGAGAATAAAGTAGCATATATACAATGATTGTATGATTACTAAATCATAAATGCACTTAAACGTAGAAGAGTTTTGGACACAGAAAAAGCTCCCTGTTTTGGTTGTTTGTTTTTTTTGTGTTTTTTGTTTTTTTTTTTTAAAACAAAATACAAACTAGAAGTCAAAGCTATGCTTTTGCACTTTAATTTAAGCTCTGGGCCCAGTGCAAGCTTTTGCTATGCAATAATTTGCTAATGCATAGCAAATCTGTTTCTCTGTAGGTGCATCTTTGAGACATTTTATAAAAGGATACTGCTGCAGAAGTGTCTATTTCTTGACCCAAATAAGCAACACTTACTCCAAAAACAATTAAGCTGAAAACAACAAGAGATTTTTAACATGACACTACGTCACATAGCTCTCATCATAGAGTAATGCACAATATCTTGATGCCACAGAGCACCCACCTTCTCTGACAAGGCAAACTCCGTGCCAGCTTAGCTCTGCTATAGACTACTCATTCAGATCAGTCGTTATTTCCTTGTACAGAAAACACCCAGTATTTATCACCTACTGCTGCCGAAAAAAACCCAAGAAATGGCTGCTTATCCTATTTTAACAATATTTTAGGCATAGCGCTAAGGCAATTTTTCCCTGGTTCTCAAGTATCTCAATGCAGGGTTCAACAGGATTGCATGCATCTACACAATTGCTATGTGAGCAACAGCTGCCTACTTTCAGCAAGCAGGCTACAACACTTTTACCACCCTAACCCTTCTGGAACAGCTGGGACAGGGCACACTGCACGATAGGCCTCAACCCAAGGCAGAATTCAGAAAAGTTAATACACGTCATGTCAGACCGCTTGTTAAGTAGGTTATTCCACTGAATGTATATTAAACACAAGTAAAACCCCAAAATACAGTGAAGGTATCTAAGTCAAGCATTCAGTAGTTAAAAATAACATAATTAAGCTTGCCGCACAATCTCAATTTGGCAGCACTGTATGCACATACTATACAGATTTTAGTGATTTAACCAATTATTTTTCATTTCTGTAAGACCACAGCCTCACCGAGTGCACTGGACACACATCTTCTGACAACAAAACCTGGTTATGCAGTAAATACAACTTGTCCTTCAGTCCTCCGCAAGAAAAAAAGCTGTCTGATTAAGACATTAAATGCTGTCACGGAGGAGCAGGTATTACTCAACTGTCAGAGCCCCGAGCAACAGCAAGCAAATCACTTCACCAAAAAACTTCCACCGAGGGGTAGGAGCTAAGGGTGAGAAAGGTAGGACTGTTTCCTCATTTGCTGTAAAGACCTTGCAGAAGCATGAGTATTTAAGCAGCAGCTGAAGTCAGCTAACAAAACAGTTTTATATAATACCAGATATATTCAACTAAATGCTTCTGGAGATGGAGTATTAAGCATTTCAAAATGGGCTCACAGAAGTATGTATGTGCTTTTGACCTTTGCTTGTACAGCTCCAGGAAAACAAGGACAGTATGACCTCGGTGATTTGTAAGAATACATTAATTTTTTTTGCTTGGATATTTTCTTTCAGAAATTAGGTTTTCTGTCTTCAGAGAACAGCATGCAGTAAATAAACCTCAGGCTACGCAATGAATAAAGAAAATATTTAATAGCCAGTCATTAAGAATGAACATTGCTCACTCGATGCACTGAATCAGGCTACAGTCTTGGGGAAAATCATATGCAATTGGAAAACTGCATATGGGCATATGAAATGAACAAACAACCTTCATTACATCATTTCTCAATGTTTTAATGCTGAACTTTGCAGCTTTAATAAAATAAAAACCTTACAGAATAATGTTATTTTTTTAAGCAAAATAAAAAAATCATTATGAAGCCCTCTGGTGCTCTCCAAAGTCATTAGAACGATACAAGCCTTTCAAGTAATCATTAATAAGCCATCAGTAGGAGGTATCATCCTATACATACCTGGACAAACAGAAAGGGATGGAACATTTTTCTAATGAGTTGCAACAAACATTTGCTGACAGCAGAGGAATGGCAAGATTCAGAAGATTCAAATCCATTCCAGGCTAGGAAAGGACAACACTGATGAAGGGACTTTTCTGGATTCTACTTATGAAGCATGTGTCTGTCAATACACCAGTTATCTCTTCCCCATTTCTATTCCCTCTGACACAGTGAAAACCCACATTTCAGTACACCTGCCCTGTTACAGCATATATTCCTTAGGCTTTCCAGATTCCAGCCTTGGTGCTCACCTACTCTGAGACTCCCCAGGTCTTTTGATCCCTCAAATACATGACGACATGGGCAAACAACAACTTTTCAGCTGCATATATGAAACACATTCAGAATTTTACCAAATTAGGAGGCAGTAAAAAGCTTTTTTTTTTTGACTATAACACAATTACTGAAAATTTAAAGTCATCAATTTAAGGAAATACAGGAGACTTTAGATGGTCTTTTTTTTTCCTCCCCCCTCATTTAAAAAAGAAGGTGAGTTTGATCTTATTCAAATCAAAGGCACGTTTCATCCTCAAAAGCAGCCAGATTTCTGTGGCTGAACCTGCAAACATATGATATTATGTCCACCCTAAGTGGACAAAGGCAGACAAAACTATAAAGCGCTGAGAACGCGATCAATCGGTAATATCACTCAACAACACGTAACTCTTGATACATCCTAGCATCTGTAAAACGTAACACATCAGTTACCTATGAAGGTGTACACATCTCAAGACCTGCCTGTTTTGGAAAACACTCTCAGAAGTAGAAGACATGGGAACTTTGAGCCTGACAAGCAGCGGCCAGTAGGAGGCTTTCTATACAGGCAAAAGGCAGTACACAGCACGCCTCTTTTTGGAAGAGAATTAACACCGTTTCTCATGAGATAATGGGATACTTTCCTTATTACTTACCATGTGGTTTAACTACTATAATATTTTTCTGAAGTGTGACTGATCTTGGCACATATGACTACTTAAACTAATTTTGAGCATTTGATTGGGACAAATCTTTTTAAATATTTCTTATTTGGGTTTAAAGGAAAATTCAATGTCATAAACACAGAATTAAATACAGCTGCCACTTCAGGGGAATTACTAGAATGGAAACATACTTTAACACCAGAAATTGTTGACACATCCAATCGGAAATGCTCTCAAATACACTCAGGGTGCCTTTCTTTAAATAAATTCAGCTAGAGAAAGGTCTTCCTTTTCTTCAAGCTATAGAATGACCTCTAATAAAGTCAACAAGGCCATCATAACAGAGTACACTCAGTAAATTCTTGTATTTGAGCATTTGAAATATTAACCAGAGCATTTTTGCATACACTTAAGTTATCAAAAATAGAATCAATTGCCCAATCTCAACCATAACTGTGACAGGTAATTTATCTGGCTCTTTTCAGTGACATATACTACAATGCCAATGCATACACAGAACACAGTTAATGTCTCTAGAAGCAATGTTTAAAAAAAGCCTTAATAAATGAACTGATACATACAGTCTTATTCCCTGAAAAACTAACACTGCTTATGCAGCAAACCTGATTGTATAAAGAAAATATTCAAGTATGTAATGAAATTCCAGGGATTAAGATGCTTGCTGATCAAATTTCAGATAATTTTCTATTGACTATTTAAAGCTCCTATTCAAGGCCATATAACTTGAAGAAGGCCATATAACTTGAAGAAGGCCATATAACTTCAAGAACATCTCCATCGTGGAGACAAACAACTGAAAAATTGAAGTATTCTAGGGCTACGATTTTAAAAATTTTTATAAATATACTTTTTGCTTATTTATGTTCTGCCTCATTTGACACAAAAATCCCCGTTCACATGGGACTGGGAGTTGAGCATAAAACTAGTGTCACTCATTTCACAGATCACAAGAGAAGGACTGCCCTAAGTCACGGCTTCTATCACACGCACAAGCTTAAAGACCTTTCGGGGGGAATCACTTGAAAAAGCACTTAGCCTTATAGCATACAGAGAAATATTTTGCTGTACAATTTTAGTATGATATATACAGTAGACTGTTTCAAAGCCTCTTTTCTGAAACTAAAATAATGTGACACTTTACGTAACTGAACATTTGCCATGACAGTAAATAACCTTCCACTGGGTTTACTGAAGGACATACTAAAAATTACTTTCCTTTTAACTGGCAGTTGGCATTCCATACTTTTGAAAGACTGGTCTTACCTGCAGAAATACACTAACTTTAAAGAAATATTGTACTGTCATTCAAAAACCATAATGTTTCAGTCGCAAAAATAGAAGATTATTAATAGAATTCAGAATAAGTGAAAACTATTAAATACTAAAATACACATTTTACAACGTGGTTTACAGATTATTTTAAGAATCTAAGAATCAATGAGGTACATGCTTTTTTCCCCACTCAAAAGAGCTGTTCTGAAAAGGTAATTAGCTAGGTAACAGTAATAAAGTCTTCATATGTAGGTATCTTAGAGGCTTGCACTGCTCCTCCTCAGAGCATTTATTCAGAGCTCCTGTTTTAAAACCTTAATTAGATGGGGAGAGGTAGAGAAAGAGGGAGCACACTAAAGTACTTTGTAAAATCCTGAAAAACTCAAATGCAAACGTTTGGATTTGGATAGACTATGTAAACTCAGCATCTCAGAAATATTTCTTCTATGTCAAACTAATAGCTCTCTAAGACCTTCCATCTTCCACCTTACCTGCAGTTAAAATTCAAGAAAAATAACAACCACAAATGCCAGTATGAAACAGCCCAAATCCAATTTATTGTCTACTGCTCTGGGATTTTTATGTCAGTGGGGAAGACTGGGATGAACTGCTGGGCTTCAAAGAACTGGACTTTTCTTGGAGATGAGCTGTTGATGAGCTCCTCTTTCTGCAGCCATAGCTCAAATAGGGATGTTTGGAAGAAGGCAGCTATTACCTGTGGTGACAAGCCACACAGCAATTACCTCTCTACCACACATGAAACAGTTAATTTTGTAAATTAATGTTGTTATAATTAGTTATGAATTAGAAGTTTGATGGGTATTCATATTTATTAACTTAAACCATAAGCACAGCTCCTCTATCAAGCGCTGTTTCTGATCTTTTGGGAACATTCACAGAAGATCTACACTCCTTAAAACTTCATTCATACATTCATTCCCTCTAACCACAAAGGCAAGGAACTTGGTCAAATAGAAGAAGAAAAAAAACAAAACCAAAAAACAAAACAAAAAAAAAACACCACCACAAAACAAAAAAAAAACCAAACAAAAAACCCTCCCCATAACAAGAAAATTAAGACAAAGGCACTTGCTTATCTACTTGGTAAACTCCCGCTTAAATAAATGTCTGAATAAAATACAATGCAAGTAAGAGACTGTGCTGAATTAGAAAATGTCTGTGAAGACCAGTATCAAATGCAAGATCCTCTCCATTTCAAACTGACACCTGTAACTCCCCTGCCTATTAGTGAAGCACCACCAGCACCAGAGACATTAATGCTACAGACAGTCCAATGGTAAGAAATCAGCTTCAAACATGTCCTGATTTTACTCATCACAGCAAAAGAAATACAATGATAGCTTACACAACTTTCTGTCAGTTAACAGTGTTAAAAGAGAATTATTACTGTTGTTACCTGTCACAGTGAAGGACCAAAGAAGGAGTCTTACCGAGAGGCCTCTCATGTAGGCTCATGGCAAGTTTTGTTCATAGTTGTTAAAAAGCGAAAGCAGTACTCAAACGCTGTCTGAAGTGATCCGAGGAGGTAGACTCACCATCTGTCTGCAGCCTGAAACAGCTACAGTGAGTTGTTCTGTCAAATCAAAAGAAAAATGCACTGCAAAATTGATCATTAAATCCAAAGACTGGGGCTGCGTTTATAAATGGAAGCAAGTCATCTGACCTGCTAGCTACGGATAGCTACAAAAATGAAATATTGCTTTTCTCAGACGACTGGTAGCATTGGTAACCTTTCTATGTAACCGTTATGGGCCTGGCTGGGATAGAGTTTATTCTCTTCATAGCAGCTCTGTGATGCTGTGTTTTAGATTTGTGACCAAAACAATACTCCTAACACACGAATGTTTTAGTTATTGCTGAGCACGTTCACACAGCATCAAGGCCTTCTCTGTTTCTCACACAATGAGCAGATTGGGAGGTGCACAAGAGGTTGGGAGGGGACGCAACCAGGCAGATAACCCAAACTAACTGAAAAGATATTCCATGCCATATAACATCATGCTCAGCAATAAAAAGGGAAAAGCCGAGGGGTTCAGTTAGGTTTGCCATCTACTGCTCGGGAACTGGCTGGGCATTGGTTTACCCATGGAAGGCAGTGTATGACTGCCTTTGCATCACTTGTTTTCTTTCTCTCTTTTTCCACACTAAGCAGTTTTTATCTCGACCCCAAGTTTTGTTGCTTTTACTCTTCCATTCATCTTCCCCCGTCCCACTGGGGGTGAGCAGGGAGAAAGTGAGGGGCTGTGTGGTGCTTAGCTCCGTACTGGGCTTAACCCACAACAATGAAGTATCAGCCCCTCACACAAAATCCGAGGCAGCAAACCATAGTAGGTGACTGTATTACCCACAGATGCTAACAAAGAAATATGGAACATATACCACTCTGCCAATGTGTTGAAATGTTAGCTAGCTAGCAACGGTTATGACCTGATATCAACACTTTTGGTCAAATGAGAATTATGATAATTTCTTGGTGTGTCATTATGAGTCTCATACATGAAGAGAGATATACTTCTTGCCTCTTTCAATTGCAAGAGTCAGTAGCATCTCAGATGGTACAGATGCCATAAAATCTTCCAAAATAAAGAACAAGAAGCTTCTCCTCCACCTGTTCGCACCATTTATCACTTTGTTGCTAACATCAGTGCAATATTTGGTGAAATGGAAGCATTTTTGAAAGGTTGGTTTCATTTTTACCTAGAATCACTCCAGTGAGGCAGTTCAAAAGCACAGCCCCATGGCACAACAGGACAGGAGACCTAACTGCTGTGCAGCACCAACAACTTCTCAAACTGGCTTTCTGTCAAAAAAGTGTGCCGTCCAACAGTACACTCAATCAGCTCAGATACGTACTGAATTTGTAGTTCTTATAGATAGGCATAATAATAGCTCCAGGTTTAACTGGACTGCTTTTTTATTATAAGACCTGGTTGTCAGTTTAGGAAGTTCCTTTGCATATGTGAAGTTAAGACACACATGTTAAGGCTAAAGTCTTCTTGCTGTACTTGGAGCTGACTTGGATTTGCAGGGTTTTTCTCCCACAATACGGTTACAGAACAATACTTGTTCACAAGAAAACACTACACTGGAAAAACAGCTGATCCCTAGAAAACATTTATGCTTTGTGAGAATTTCAGATTTTGCAAGAATGATAAGTGTATTTCAAGAATCTGCCTTCTGCATTATAGCAAATTATTTATTACAGTGGTGTTGAAAGGTCATAATCAGAACGTAAAACTTATTTAACCACACATCATGCAAATATCTAAGTTTCCTGTGCTAAAGAGATTATTTTACTTAGTGGTTTGTTTTTTTTTTTAAAAAAAAAAAGCTTTCAAGAGATTTCAGAAAGCATCAGACAGGATAAAATAAACACCTTCTGTCACCTCTTCTTAGCTAAGAAATATTACCTTGCCATAAACAGTCCCATCTTCTAAAGTAGCTGGTATTAAGGTTAGTTATGATGATTTTCAAGTAAGAATCCACTTTTTTCTAATGCTACCACTTATACTAGATGAAGTTTGTTTCCTGTAAACATCCACAAAACCACCTCACTGTTATTCTTCAAGAACTCCTTTGGAGGGGCTGTGCTTTGCATTGTATCAACAAAGCTAAAATCCAGGTATATTCAGCACCCTCAGAACATGCATCCCATGTTGACTCACTCTGTTTCTCTGTGTTAAGTTTCAGCTATTTAAATCCATGTGTTGTCTGTTGTAAGACTATTTATGTACACTTGTGATAAAAGTACAATTACAGATAGTTGTGCTACGCCTTCATAGAGCTGAGGGCTCCTAGCTGCTAACATGCAAAGCTGTAAGAGTATTGACAAGGAGAGATTCGGAGGTTTTAACCTTGAAGAACTTTACAAGCAAGCAATACTTCTACTTAAGTAGACGCTAAATCTTTGCAGCCTCACACCAGGTATTTGATTCCAGAATACCTTAATCATGAAGTTCCCCCTCACAATTGTAATGTCAGAGGCAAAAACAGGAATTCCCAGAACAGATGAGACATTCTGAGTACCAGGTTAAAGATCAGAGCCATGAACTGGACTTCCATGCCTTTACACCAAGCCACACACATGGCTGAACAAAACCACTTTGAAATCAAGGGTTCTCACAGCAAGTGTCAGGTTTAGATGCGCCTCTGCAGTACAAAACACACCCAGATCATAGCTGCCACCATTGATCTAGTTGAAGATGCAACCTGATCTAGTTGAAGATGTCCCTGCCCATTGCAGGGGGGTTAGACTAGATGACTTTTAAAGGTCCCTTCCATCCCAAAGCACTGTATGACTGTATGTATGATGCAGCACTGTCTTAGAAGGAATTCTTTAAAGATGACATGCACTAATACCACACCAGATTGATGCTCCTTTCCCCTCAGTTAATTAAGAACTAGTAACAGACTCCCTAAATATGCATCCTACTAACCAGAATGAATCAAGCAGTAAATGGAACAGTGCCTCATATTTAATTTATTTTAAGGGTGAAAGAAAATAATAGAATAAACAGAGCACATGGCCCCAGTAGGAACTGTTCTGCCACATGCACCAGGGCATGCTCATTATTCTGAGCACAGAGTCAGTCATTAAGAAGATCACCTTCTAAATTAGAGGCTGTGTCTACGTTCACTGAAGCCAGTAGGGAAAAAACCCCACACGTTTCCATATTAATCTGTTCTAGAGTAATTTCATGTAAATTATGCTTACTTTGTGTACTCACATAAGTATGGGAATCTAAGTTAAGCTACCTCAATGATTCCTCACTTCTGTATTTTTAAGCCAAATGTCATAAAACCAGCACAGCTAAAAGCCATGGGGAAACCAAATATATCCACCATAACCCACAAGAAATCCTCACCACAAGAAAGCAGTCTCACTATCGCAGAGATGCATTTAGATTGTTCCACTGTTTCCTGTGTGGTTGTCTTCACTCACCCGTACTGATGCAAAAGTTTAACAACCTCCTTACGCAGGAGTTCTGCCATGCAAACCTCTATTTTAGATTGCCTAGCTCTATTCAACCACTCTTAAGGTGAAGCATTTATTCTTCATATGGTCTGAAGACACAGGAGACACAAGTCAATACATGTAGCTGCATGGCCATGCAATCAGAGCTTCTCCACGAGCCTCCATTTCTACTGTTATTTCAGAAAAAGGCTTCCGAGAAGTAAATGAGTATTTAAGTTACATAGCTAGAGTAATCTACAGTGGAAACCATACACACAGTGCAATACAATCATTTAGTTATTGTTTATGGAACTGCTAGAAAAAGTATTTTGTACTCTCTTAAGAAAGAGGAAAAATGAGATGTTCCTCTTTTCCCCTCCTCTAACATCTGCACAAACCAGGTTATGCAGTCTCCTAGCCAATTTCCTAAGCGAGAAACATCTTTGTAAACTGGCAGAATTGAGAATTAGTTCAAAAAATAAGAACTGCTTGCTGCGAACCTCCCATTTACTTGGGGTTGGGTGGAGAATAATGAGTGTAGGAGAAAGACGAAGACATTGACACTTGGGAATACATATTTTTGGTACCAAGAATTCCACAGGATAAAAATAAGCTATCACCAAGGTTTTAAAAAAGTCTGTTTTGTACATAGCCATTTTAAAATAGAAAGAAATAACCTGTGTGTCTTACATGCATGGAAAGAGATCCCATTTTATCCATGGGCTGCCACCCTTATTTCCTTATTTACCTAATCAATTTTCAATTAGCTTGTGCTCTTGAAAGGCTATTGTTTTGGAACAAGGCTCTTTACTGAACAACCTGGACCTGCCATAGCAAGAAAGGAGAGACCACTAAAACTATCTGAATTGATTTATGAAAGGAAATCTGCACTTTGGCTCCAGCAAATCTTGCTGCTCCCTCAGTTCAGTTTGAGAACAGAATCAGAAAACAAGCCTAAAACATGCTACAGAAAAAGGAAAGGTTATCTTAAGAGAAAGCATAAGAAATGCTTATATGAAAAGACACCCTGTCTGATTTACCTACATAAGTGGAGATATCATTCACTGCAGTTCAAAGAAAATTGTTAAGTTCTAGAAGCAAAAGATGCTTTAGGAATTCATTACATTCCTTGCCTTGAAAATTAGGAAAACAAAGTAAAATAAGAAGGTTGAAGGAAAGTTTAAAAAAATGTTCAAAGAATCTTCAATTTACATTTTATATTATACACACAGACAATTAGGGTTAATTTACAGGGGGGAAAAAAATCAATTAGCAAACAACTGCTCTGCTGCAGTGGCAGAGTAAATTATGGCTTATTAAAAAAAGACAAAAATTACTCATCATTATATAACTAATGTTATGGTCTCATTCAAGTATTATGTGTTTTAGTCACTAATACCAGCAAAGAAAAATTTGGAAAAGGGAAATTAAAGCTATGAAAAGATCGGTTTGGTATGCTACAGCAAGAAAGCAAAAGTGCTAGGACTGAAACTTTTAGAAAGTTTGAAGAAGTGAGTAATGAGATGAAGAGCCAAAGACGAGAGATTTAGAAGCTTAAGACCATAAATCACTTTCGAAAACACAGCATCTTTAAGTTATCTAAATTTACAGACTGAAGGAAAGTGCGAGATTGCTAGATGAATGTCAAGGAGACGAAAACGTTTTTCCCCAATAATGAGAGAGTCAAAGAACATAAAAACAAACAAACAAAACCCAACCAAACAAGAAAAAGCAAGAAACCTAAAGGCAAGTAGTAAGGACTTCATATCATTTGTAATTTTATTATTGTAATTTCAGGAACTGCCTAAAAATTAATGAGAGGACTCAAAATATAGCCTTCCCCTCAGGTTAAATCATAACAATAACAGTAGTTACTAATAAAGACAAACTCAGTAATGCCTTCAGGGAACAGACCCACTATCAGCCTAAGTCAAGCCAAAACTTCCATCCCAACACAGCACTGGAGAACCATGAGTACATTTAGGGATAGTTGGATGGAACTGTAACTCTCCACAAAGTTTCCAGGATTAACCACTGGCTAGCCACTGCATAAAATACTGCTCTACTTTGAAGTGCCAGTTCCCAATGCCAGCCTCAAATGAGCAGTCATCTCTTCCTGAATACAGATCTAAAATGCATACAAAAGTAGAAAGAATACAAATTTTCAGCTTTAATGTTCTCCTACCAATGGAAAGATAAATATCATTCTCAGTATCCTGCCTCACAAAATTTGATGACGCAACCAAAGATTAGGTAAAAAAACCAAAAACAAACAAACAAACAAAAAAACTGTTGTAGGTTTCTCATTTAATTAATTTGCACACCTTCTAGTATGCATCTCCTTAATTTGCAAAGACACTACAATGGTTTCATACTGTACAGCAGTTTACTTTCTGATTTGATACAGTGGAAAAAAAGTGGTGACGTTAACTGTGCTGTAGAGGAGGTGGCAAGGAGCATTTTAATTTCATCTGAAAATCTGTCAGGACAGTTCTGTCATCATAAACCTAGCTCCCTTCCTTTTTCATAGTACCACATACAATGCAATGTGAAAACCTTCCAGTTGAAGAGGATTAATACTGACATTTGAATTTTTCCAATGTATAAGTAATATCAGCTTTAATAACAGCCATACACGTCATCCTTTATGTTATATGACATCTAGAACAAATTTACAGAACCCTTGCTCTCCCAACAGTTCAACACACCAGTGGAGGCAAAAAAATAGGAATGAAAAATACTTACAGGAGCAAAGACGGTCATTAGAACAAGAAAGAGCAGAGGAGAAGGCATTTCGTATACCATGCCTACTGTTTAGATTAATAGGAAGAGACCAAATAACTGGAACGGAAAATGGCTGCTTCAGCAACCTTTAGTGTGCACGATGCCATCCCTGAAAATGAATCTTGGAGCAGGCAACTGACAGCCAGTTCAGAGAGAAGCAAAGTCTATGGTAAGACTTACAATTCTGGGCTTTTTAGATCAGTTTGACCTCAATTTGCATCTCTTTATCATTCTATTCCTTTAATTAGAGTAATGTGTCTTTCATGGCACACTGTAGGTGTTACAGACTGGCTTCTTTAAACACATTTGAAATGTTAATTAAAAATGCTAACAGCTATGCACAGTAATGAAAAAGTGTACTATGAGATTGATGAAATTCATCTGGAAGAAGTATTTAATATAGCAACAAAATCCTGAGCAACTGTTAAATAGCTCTTTTCTGTCAACATTCACTTAACAAAGGCTTTAGATGATCTTTACTAGAGAAAGACTATTCTTAGCTGTTTAAAAATGACAGAACAGCAGCCTGATCCCCCTCTAATGGGAGAAAAGTCTTCTAGCATCTCAGTGGCCTGAAAGTTTAGTTTGATGATAAAAGCAACATAGTTATTTTTAGCACTCTACAGGCATGAAAATACAGATCTGAACTGTGACCTACAGCTATGCACAGCCAAGCATCACATCATACGACAGCCTTAACTTTAGCTAGAAGCACGTCTGTAGTTGCTTCAGACTATCATTATTCATCTCACTACCAACAATACCTGTGGATGGATTTAGCAACAAGCATTTGAGATTGTTACCATCTTTTTTTAAATTGCTGCCATCGGCAGAACTCAATTCAAAGGTAGGAGATCTTAATGGACTTTGTAGAAAGTATTTGAGAGACCACGTTAGGTTAAATGGATTACTACTACTTTCTGGTACAGAGGATGAAAAAGAACCTTAAAAGCAGAAAAACTTAAACTGTCATATTCAGTACAGAAAGTCATTTTTTCTAAGCACAGTTTGAGTAAATGAAAAAAAAAAAAGAGAGAGGAAAAAAAGAAAAAACCTTGTTTTCTTCCAGCAGTAGTAACAGCCTGGAAACAGGATATGCTAGAATAAGAGACCTTCAAGCAAACTCACCTGAAACAACACTGTTCACAGACAACTGCAAAGGTAATTTATGTTATTTTATTCCAATTTGTATGCTTGTGTCTGCATGATTAGTAACAAACTGCAATTTAAAAGCCTATTCCACCAGATTCCTGTTTCCAGATTATGTAAACAAGAATTTATTTAAAGTAAGAATTTATACAGAAGTTTTAAAAACAGACCATTCAGAGTTCCAGCACCTAACTTTATTTAATCACTTTTTAAATGTACAGGTTACTTCCAGTTTTTGAGGTTTGGGGGTTTTGTGTTTTGTTGGCGTTTTTTTGCTGTTTTGTTTTGGGGGGGTTTCTTGTTTGGTTGGTTTTGGGTTTTTTTTGTTTTGTTCTGGGTTTGGTTTTTTTTTTTTAAACCATGTGTACTACCAGGATAAAAACCGAAATATTTCCAAGATGATAGATATGCACTTTGAAATGCTGTAAACTTCACATAGTTAACTCAGAAAACAGACAGAAAATATTATAAAATGTAAGGCTTGTCAGCTTTAATTAGGGCTTGGCGATTATTGTTATCACTACTTATATTGTGCTGCAAAATATTTTAGAATCATTAATAAAGTCTCCTTTAAACATTCAGCTGCTAAGAAGGAAGTCTATAGGTATAAATACTATCGGTCGGACAGAAACAAGCAAAATTTATTTTTTCTCTCCCCTCATAGCCTAAAAATGCCACTTTTTGGCTGGATGAAATGGTCAAAAAATGATTCCTACAAACCCACAAGATATCCTGGATCAGAAGTAGTTACAAAAACCCTACTGAGGGAATTGAAATGGCACCTGAAAGAGCGTGAAAGATTGGTGCAAGAGATTGAAAATGAACAAAAAGTCCAGAAGACTGGCATGGATTACAACTGGCTGAAGAACTACCAAAACCCTCAAGCAACAATTCCAGCTACTGAGCAACGGCAGCTCGAAGTTCTGTGTTCACAAATTCAGCCTTGCCAAACGGGAACTGTTCTCAGCAGGTAATTGTTTCATATTTCTCTAACCTTGAGCACTCTGTCATAAGATGTTTCTTCTACCTAATCCAAGCTTATATTTGGCTCTGATCTTTCTTCCAAAGTAACAATGACCAGCAACTGGCACACATTTTTACAGATGCTTTAGAAATTACATCTTTACTTTAATACGTTGTACTTGAAGGAAGTTTTTAATCAGGATTTTCCTGGTCTAATCCAAAACAAGGGAATTCTCACATGCTTAAACATGTAACCTCTCAATACTTCCATTTTTTTCCTGTTATTTATCCACAATGTTTATTAAAAAGTAACCCAATAACCAAATAACAAATTAAAGCACTAATGCAATGCACTGTTACACAGAAACCCAGACTTGCTGTCCAAAAATACGTGAAAGCTTCTAAAACTAGCAAATAAGTGTCAAAAAAAATTTCCCATTTTTTTAAAACAAACAAAACCCCCCCACATTTGACAAAGAAAAATTCTTATATGCCTGTATTTTAAATAAATTTTCTAGGGACACGTAGAAATGACAAAACAAGCCTATGTGCCTTTTAAAGTCCAGAATATACCTAAGGGCAAAGTCAGTTTAAATCAAGTTACACAGATGGACCAAAATTTAAAAAAAAAAAAAAAAAAAATAAATCAAACAACACAAACCAAAAAAACCCAAACAACTCACAAAAAAAACAACCAAAAGCATACCCAATAACAATAGTTTTCAGTCCTCATAATAGCTGGACCACATCCAGTGCATTGTTAGAGCTCTTTTCCTCTTATAATCTTTTTGGAGAGGTGTGTGGGGAAATGTGGCAGCAAGGAATAAATGACACCAGAATGCAGTCATTTCCTCCTCCTTCCCCTCCCCTCAAAAGAGCAGAGAGGAAACAGAAAAGTTTTCAATGCTGATGAGTAGATTTCAATTTTTCTTTGTTTCTAGATTTCGTGAAGTTTTGGCAGAAAACGATGTTTTACCTTGGGAAATAGTCTACATATTCAAGCAAGTTTTAAAAGATTTTCTTACTACCACTGAGAGAGAAAACCAACAAGACCAACTGGTAGATGCATGGAATACAAATTGCTCTGAACATTTCAGCCCGCGTGGCGACAGTTCTAACAAATCAGACAGAGATGAAATCCCCACAGTTTCAAGTTATGTCGACAAAAACACACGAAGCATGTTTCCCACCTTCTCTCATAGAATCTGGAATCTACCCTATTATTACCCATCAGGTTAAGTTTGTTTGTGTTTCTTTCAAAAAGTCATGTAGCGTTTGCATTCCTTTCTTGTGATTGCCATGCACAAACATAGGAATAAGAAATGTGACATGCTCCCCTTTTTTCCAGGCTCAGAAATTAAAATCCTTGATTATAGCTAGTATGCAGTATACAAACTTTAAATATGAACTCTCCTCTCATCTTTATAGTTCCTTAAAGAAGTTGTGTTTGAAGGCACCTTTTAACCAAAAGTGTAGATGTTTCTGAAAAAACTCTGAAGCATTTTATTTTTAGCCTCATACAGCTAGATGTATTTAAACAAGAAAACACTGCTTTCCATGTTTTGAAATACCATCAATCCACAAAGTGTTAGGCAGAAACTTCTGTATTTCTCACATAGCTTTTAGGCTCTATGAGAACTTTACACTGTGTAAGATAATTAGTTTAATATAATATCAGTTATACCAAATAAACTGATAAATACTTTTTGGAGCTGAATAGTTATTTCTTAACTTCAAGAATAAGTTCTAAAATAAAAACAATGTCAAAAGTTGTAACAGGCTGCATGTACTGTTCCTGTATTTTTTCCAAATTGTATTCTGCACGTGCTGAAATACCGTGAAAGTAAACAACTAAATGAAAACACTGGATATTTAACAACATTTAAAAACTAACTAGCTCTCTATTCTTTAAGAAATTAATGAATTATTTTATTTCAAATAGTTGTACTTCATTTGACTTATTGGAAGTTAACCTGAAACTCAGACTCTGCATTGAACATTTTGATCAAATCAGACGGTACTTTCCTAGAACAGCAAAAGATTCAACAGATCATTTCCAAAGCAAGAGGAGATAATTTTAAACTTAACAAAATTTCATGTTTTTCAGTTGCCATCATCTATGACTATGGGTTCATAATAAAGTTTTACAAGACCGATTGGATACGTAGCAGTTACGGTCACAGCAGACAATTAGAGCAGAAAATCAATGAAAACATATGCCAGAACTCAGTTTGCTATGTTTCCAATTGGGCTCCCATTACCGTATGTAACAAATTTTTACATGTCTTTTATGTAACCTCTTCATCTCCAGCTTTCCTTTTAATCTGTCTGCCACATCATAAAAAATGGGCAAGACTCACATGGCCCAATTCACAAAATGCACTATTTTGCAAACACAGAAGAAAATGGCTTCCTCTGATACTTTCTTCAAACATACTGAAGCAGACATTCAGATTTCCTCAAGTTGGTAACATACAACTGAAAGATATCTCCTTATGCTCCACAGTTGTATCCCCCACCCAAGAAAGAATTTACTAATGATGCAAAATAAATGGGGTGAAACAAATGGCACAATAACTTCATAAAAGATAAAAATACTATTTAAAAAAAAACTTTTGGAAAGTGTATAATCTACAGAACATTTCATGCAGAGGAGTGGAACATAATATACACAGAAGGTGAAACAATCAGAACTCTTGCATACATCTAGCTGACAAAAGCAACAGAGGACTAGAGCAAATCAGTTCCTACAGGTTTAGAATAATAAAAAATTGCAGCTCAATACCAAAAGTAACTAGTCCCTCCACTTTCCATAAACTAAATACACAAAACTTCACAAGTATGCGCAAACTCATTATATCTGCACTCAGAGCTGGTATAAACTCTTTGCCCTCCTTTTGTGCAGCTGTCGGTTTGCGGATAAATAACAAAAGTGTTGATCTCAACTTACTCTGCCCTACTGATGCAGAATAAAGAGTATCAGATTTTTTTCATGCAGTTCTAAACAATCCAGACACAGATCCCTGCATGAGGTCAGGATGGTTTGAAAGAAAGGTTTTTCCTCACTGATGAAGTTTAACTCTTCGGGGAGCTTTAAGTACCTTTTCCATAGGAAAGAAAGTAACAAGTACGAAGCATATAAAAGGCATTAGCAGAATTAATATTACATTGAGAATTAACATCCACAATGCTGATTTCAGAAAATAATTTTTATTTGGTCAAATGTGCAAGATTCCTGCAATGGTAATTCACATAAATTAGTTTCTTAAACAGTACCTTCACAGCTTTCTATTGGAAAATAGGTGAAAAAAGCCCTACAAATTTAGCTTCCAAATTTTAGTTTATGGAGAATGGTAGGCTAGTAAACATGCAAGGTCCACTTACCTTTATGATCATCAAAACGGGTAGGAAAAAAACCAAACAAACACAAAAACAACCCCACAAGACAACCACAGATACAACTTATCCATTCTTCATAAATTTCACTTTAATTTCACTTTAATATAAGCAAATGCAGTCTTCTAAGTCCAGAAACAAGGACTATCAACTAAAACACACGCTAAAAGGCAGTCGCTGAAAAATAGTTAAAAAAAATTATCTAGGCATCACAGCCAATTCAATGTTAAATCCCAATACAATGCTAAGGAAATGCACAAAAAGGCTTACCTACTTTTATACGCATGTTATATTGATGAAACTGATACCAGGCTACTGCATCCAGTTCTAGTGTCCACACTTGGGGGGGAAAGGAGAGGGAGAAACCGAACTGGAGAGGGTACAGGGGAAAAAAAAAGGCACAGAAAAGCACAGAAAAAGCAAAGGTGTAAGAGCAAGAAGACAAAGTAAAAAAGCTAAACATGTTTTAAAGAAATCAGCTAGGTTTACCGCAACATGCTACAAAGAATCTGTACCTCAGTCTGACAGCTAAGATGAGCTATTTTCTGGAATTTAGCTTACACTTAGATTTCAGCTATATCAAGATAGCAGTAACATGGCTGTAGGCCAGTCATCATTTCTCTGCTGAAGATTACTGTCTGAGAACTCAACTGTTTCTTTAAGCACTTTTTATTTATGGCCTACATGATTTGCATGAGGTGATCTGAACCTATATTGTTCTTTACACTAACCCAGCTGATATTTCTGACGCAGGCAGGCAGCCGACACAAACCACTCCAGTGACAGAAAGGCGAGTGGTAATAATTTCAAAGAGCACCTGTATGGGTATCAGGCAGAACAAACAGCGTGCAATGTTTTTAGCCAGATAAGCTGGCTATAAAAAAGGACTAACTTGGTGAGAGATACACCTTTGAAATGCAAGAAATCGAAGAGAGAATAACCACCTTTTCTACACTTAAGCCTTTAAGTGTTTTAACGTCAACTACAATTGTTTTGATAACAAGGAAGGATTTAAGGGTCTAAATTTCTTTTCATTCAGTTAAACATAATCAGAGGAATTAAAAAGTTAATCAACGAGCTATTTAAGGATCAAAATTCCAACCACAATTTCTGAGAACTATTATCTTTTCCTAACAAGCTCAAATACTAATACTGCTATTCTAGAGGTAGTTCAGATAACAAGATAATCTTAAAGAGCCTTGGAAAATGAAGCATCATTGGTAAAGGAAGAGAACACATTCCACATCTCTTTTTAAAGGAGATGTGAGGCTTTTAGATCCTATTAGACAGTCTCAGTAACATTTTTATAAAATACTAGTTATTACACACACTTGTGTGCAATAACATACCTCTTATTACCATCACCAATTTAGTATTAATCCTACACATTCTTACACATAAATTTAAACAAAAGAAGTAGGAAGACAGTCTCCATCAATAATTGTGTATCTGGCTTGAAATAATAATAAATAAGCATCTAAAAAATTTGAAATAATTTTGGGTTTGATTTTCCCAAGAAACAAACCAAGAGTTTTGAAGGAAATATTAAACTATTAAGCTACAAGCAGCCTCAACAAAAGGAGAGAAATTATTTTGTTTTCAGCTCTTCAAACTCTTTCTTAAGAAGCCAGTGAACAAATCTAAGCATTTCCTACTCAAATCTAAACTTTCTCAAGATTCTTCAAGTTTTGCAAAAACTCTCTAAATAGAAGCACATTCCCAGAACTTTGAAACAGAAGCGTATATGGAAACAAAACACAGCTAAGCAAACACACCTTCTTCCAGAGGTTTTTTTCATTTTGCAGCAGCACACACATGCACCTATCATCTATGCTCAAAGATTTTATACATATTGAATGATGAGCAAATTCTGTCCACGCTTACATAAATGGCTATTTAGGATGCGTATCCCCTCTCTCTCTCAAATGGGAAAGAAAAAAAGAGGGAAAAAAAACCACTGTAAAAATAACTTCTCTCTGTTAACACAACTGTCAAACCCCACCATTAGGTTATCTGCTAAGGCTTTTGAGTGGAAAGAGGTATTTGTCTAACCAAAGATAAAGATTTGCCTCTGCCTAGGCACACAAGGCTTGATGAATCGTGCCAATTTCTTCATGTTTCTTAGTAGATTTTGGTGGCTTAGTGCTCACTGGGATTCAAGAATCTCTTGTCAAACCCTTCCCAAGTACTACAGAAATGTTACTGGCACCTAAATAAAGACTGAGAAGTCCCAGACATCTCGTACACACTGGGTTGAGGAATTACATTCACAGTAAATAACCTTAAAAAAACCTATAAAATTCTGTCTGGTCACTTCTGGAACATTTTAACTACATGCTTAAAAACCAGTAGTTCTCAGTCAGAGATTCAGAGCTTGCTAATGGCAGCACTTTTGCCTTAAAGGATGAGAGGAGAGAGATACTTCGACATGCCAGCTTTGTCCTTTCCTTGAAGCAAAGACAGAAGCCGATAGCCTGAACAGTCTCTGCTGAACTGTCAGAATATCTGCTGTTAAGATGTCAAGCAAAAGGTTCATTCTTTCTCAGAAGCCAGTGTACACCCTTTAAGAGAGTTCCTGAAACATAGTGATCCACACTGCTATACATCGTACAGGAAAAGAAAGACACTTGCTCTAGACCATACCTCTAATTTTGAAAAAGACTTTAGTATATGAAAGTGCCTACAAAGCAGTTTTCTATAGCCACCACAGACACACTAACCAAATCTGATCTAAATACTAAGATTACTATGCACTGTCACAACACCTTCCAGTTTAGGCAGCATCCAGGGGAAAGTCTCGCCCCCCCCCAATATCCAGACACTAGTGAAAACCAAATGTAGCTGACTGCTATACAAATATACATGCATTTCTCCTCCTTGGCTGTAAACTCTGCCGTCTGAGAATAAAGCACATCCAAGGACTGACATGCTAATATACCTTGAGCTAGCTTTACCCTGGTAATTTAAATGCTTCAGATAGGTCACAAGAGCAATGAACGTACACAGTTTAGTTAGAAAACACATAGCAGTCGATTCAGGACAACAGACGGTAAAGTTCTGCTCAGAGAAAATAAAAGTTCCTATAAGGAAGCAAACAAAGATTCAGTTTGAAATAACTGAAAACATCTGCTGTAGGTGACATCAGTATCTTAACTGCTGGAAAACTGCTGGCTGGAGAGGAACATTAGAGGAAGTAAGAAGAACAGGTAAGTCAAATTTTCACAAATTTGTAGCATAATGAATTAAACTTATCAACAAAGTTAGAGAGTAGGTAACACCTACTTATTATTAAGAATATTTGTTTACAAACTTTGGTATAAACAAAGCACAAATCTACTCAAAAGTGCTTAGTTATAAATAATGTATGAAACACTAATGGTCAAAAAATTTATGTACTATAAAATAATTATTCGACATTCAAGGATCAGACACTGAAAACACCACGATAAAAGCCAGTAATACTGTTAAGGGACTATGAGGGGAAAACAAAGATCAGCCCAAATCAGCAGTGTTGCTCACTGATTTAATAGTTAATGCATAAAAACACTCTATGAGAATATTATTCTCTACTGAACAAGTAAGTTTACTCCTGAATCTCATTTTATTTATCACTTGCCACTGCCAAAATTCCTGCACTACACACCTGAATCAGAATAAACCAGGCCTTTTCTAACTGTTCCACTGTTTTTCAGCAGCACTTGCTGCAATTGCACAACAGCACTAAAGCACTTCAGAGGAAGCAAATCCTACACATACCATGTCTAGTGATGATCAATGGAGGTAAGCAGCAAATCAGAAAATAACTAAAGCATTAAACCACAAAAACACACCTATCTACACCTGGACTACAGCTACATAACGCTATCGAGGGTGTTAGGCTGGAATCCAACCACACCGCCCCAAGCCCACACAGAGCAGGGGAGCCAGAAGGGGCAGCCAGACCCTGGGGAAACACACTGCACACATGGGGCCATGGGCACACACACAAGAGAGGGGAGGCCACCCATGCCCTCACAGATAGCCCTTCACCCCGGGTGTGAGGTGCCAAGAGCAGAGGCCCGGCGCCCTGCACTCACCCCGCAGCCATTAACGGCTCCTGTGAGGCAAGGGAACCCGGGGGGCAGCAGGGGGAACTGCACAGGGCGCCGGCCTGCGCCCCCTCGCCCAGAAACTCAACGGCGGTGACGGCTTTGCCGATGGTGAACCAGTCGCTGATCTGCTCCCCGGTGAGCTTCCGCAGCATGATGGCGGCAGCACGCGCCACGCGACCCGCGCCTCGCGCCTACACTGCCCTGCCTTCTTCCCGCCCTCGGCCCGGCCCCGCCCCTGGCACGTGACCCAAGGGCCAGGCGCCGCGGCCTGCCGCCACAGCGGAGGGGAGGCCACCGCCCCCCGAGCCGGGAGCCCCGCAGCCCGGCCTCCCGCCCCGCAGGCTCCCTCCCTTCTCAGCCACGAGAGGCGCGGGGCAGTCAGTTTCCCCCTCACACCCACAAAACAGTGGTCGAGAGCTGCTCTGGAATCCCAGTCGCCCTGTTCTTCCCCTCGTTGGAGGAAGTGGCCCGCAGACACGTAGGCGCCTCAGCCCGCCTGAATCTGCCCCAGCGGGTGCCTCCCGGTCCTCCAGGACAAGCTGTTCGCAAAGCGACATAAAGGCTGGCGACAGGCCTTTCCCGGCATTGTTCCGTGCCCAGGACACGGGCTGCGCTCCCTTCTCAGGAAGCAGGAGTGAGGTGCAGAACGGGCAAAACACTGTGGTGAGACGGGCCCTGGGACTGAGCGTGGATTCCTACAGCGACGTGAGCTCTGCGAAGGGCCCCGGAGCGGCCGAGGGGGCGCAGGGACGTGATGGGACTTGCGGGCCCTCCGGGGCCGCTTCCCCCGCGCGCTCCGGGGCCTGAGGAGCGGCGGCGGGGCTCGGGCGGGACCTCGTCCTCCGCAGCGGTAGGGGGCGCTGCGCGGCGGCGGCGGCGCCTCTCGGTCCGGTACCCTCGCTGGTTGGCGCGTCCTCTCCCAGCATCCCCCGCGGCGGTAGCGGAGCCCGTCCCCGCTCGGTGACCTTCGCTGGCGGCCCGCGCTCCCGGCTCTAACGGTGGGTGTTGGCCCAAGGCAGCCCTGCCGGTTGTTGGCGGGCATCGCTCGGGGGTGTCTCGGGGAGGCGGCTGTGGTTCAGCCTGGGAAGGGAGGCCAGCAGCGTGGCCAGCGGCGCTCGGGCTCTGCCGCTAGCCCCCCTCCCCTCCGTGCGGAAGGAGCTGTGTGGGTCGGGCCCCGGGCGGGCGGCAGGTTCCCCGGGCTGCCGTGGGGTCATGGCGGGGAGATCAACGAGAAAGCAAATTCGACGTTGTTCCGGATAGCTTTCAGAAAAAAGGCCTGAACAACGCCGCGTCCTCCGAGGCCTTGGGGAAAGGTCTCTGCCGGCTTTTAGTAGGGTGTTAATTGGAAATAGCATTGCTTATTCTCTGTGTTTTCTAGCGGTGGGAAAATTCTTTCCTTCCTTTCTATTCAGTCTCCTTGTTTGTTAGTATGTCTTGATATTCTGCTATAGCAGAATTACTGCTATTATGGCACTATTCATCTGAAACTATAAATACTGGAAACTTTGGGGGAGGTGCAGTGTTCTTAATAGTACTGGTGAAAGCACAACACTGTTTCAGGAAATCCGTCCACAATAATAAATTTGATTGAAGTGTCTGTCCATAAACAATTAAACATAAATGTGGGTTCGCCTATAATTATACATTAATTGCCATGAAGATGCTTTCATTCTTTAAGAAGCCCCTAGATTTTTCCAGTTGTTTTGACATTGGCTATCCTTGCATCCTTTTCTCTTTGATGCTTGCCAAAGGATGCTTTACATTTAGTAATGGCAAATAAGTAAGCATTACCTCATAGAAGCTTAAATCTGCTTTTCTTTCCTGGGACTCTGGTTTATCATATACTGTCCATATGTGTATATAGGTGACTTTACTGGGTTGTAATAAGTGTAAATAGTGACTTTATGGGGGTGAAGTGCTGTATGTAAGACAGTAGAACATGTATTCCAGTGCAATATGGTGCAAATGTGTACTAACATGTTGTATGTGAGTTAGGGTAAGCTTTATTTTAAAACATCTTACAGTTTTCTCTTTGTCTAACAAAGCTGCATAGAAAGGAAAAAATCATTGATAGGCTTCTTACCCTTGGGGCATATTTTGAAAGTAAAATATTCATGATAAATCATGAATTCAGTAGCTTAGCGTCATTTATTTTGCTATTTTGAATAGAAATTACCATGTTGGGAGAGACATCTTAGCTGTGGGGGAGGGAGGGAAACTAACTTGGTAGTGCAAGGAAGGAGCCTCTCTTGCTTCTCTGGAACGAGGCTTTCCTCTTGAGAGAATCTGGAAACATTTAAAAAAAAAAAGCTGTCACTAATAGGGAGAGAGGAGCCTAGCTATCGCTACTCTGTAAATGCTCTGTTGAGTCATCTCTGAACCCTTTCATCAGCTGTAATTTATTATTTTTTTATTGTATTAGCCCATAAATTGTAACCTTAACTCTGAATTTTCATTGCTTTGCTTTGGAATAAGTACTTTTGCATGTTTGGGGATTTTTTTTTTAACCTGTAAACTGCTGCTGATATGTATCAGGAGTATGTATATACATGAATATATATGTGTATATATATTAAAAATACAGCAGGTAAGAATACAGGTGCAAAACTCACCATGGCAAAACTTTTTGTAATTTTCAGATGGTGCAGACCATGTTTCCAAAGTCATGGAGAGCCATGAAATTCTATTTCACTACCGTGTATCAAGAAGTATGGGTTGGTGTAGCATTAACAGCTTATGTCTATTACAAAATTTCATATGGCGGTAAGTTACACATTATAGTCTTCTTTAGCTGTTACTTTCTAGATAAGGTTTATAGATGAGAATATCCTTAACAGTTAGAAATCAGTCACTGAAAATATCCAGCAAATAAGAAATTAACACTTTTACTTAAGGCCAGGTCTTTGCCATAAAAATTTAGAAGTTTTAACATGCTCAATGTAGAAGGTTACGCTAACAAAAATACACAAATACCAATACTCAAATACCAATATAACTGTGCTTACGTGATGAAGATTAGGTAACGTAGGAATTGGTTTTAAAACAAACATCTAACTTGCAACGTATAGCTAGAGGCTTCTCCTGTAGATTTGGCCTGAAGGGGAATGTAAGACTGTTCTGAACTTACTTTGATTATAAATTTTTTTAGAATCCTCATGGTTTTGAGGTTTTGCTCAAGATCTGCAAAAAAATACAGTTTTTAAAAGGCTTTCCCATGTGAACTTGTGAAAGTTAAAGCACTTAGTTTATTTTGGGCTGATGCCCCTAAAAATGTGAGGTACATCACTGAACATTAAAATGTGTGTTACTTTGTGATACTGGATCACTTCCTCGGAGGAAGAAACAGAGCATCTAATGTAAAAATAATAAATTTGAGTGGGCCAGGGCCCTCAAGCAGAAGGGTACAACAGATTATGGTATCTTAAAGGTCCTGTTCTTCAATTTAGGCTATGCTGAAAAAATTCCAAGTCAAACCCTTTACTCACTGTCATGAACAATGAAATGTTATAAACTGCAGACAAACTTGACAGGAAAAGGAACCCTTCACTGGGGGAACAGCTGAGTGATGTTACCTCAACATTTCTCTAGCTTTGTCCAAGTAACTTGTAGCATGTCCAAAACTGTTAAATTACACTTGCAAGCTTAAGTAAATATAAGTAGTTGAACAGCCAGAGAGAAAAAAAATAGTTTAACTTTTGCTTTAACTTCTTTAATTTCAAAGAGAATTCAAATTGACAGACTGCGTCAAGTTTGTGTTCATGTCATGCCACTTTTATTTTCGTTCATGCTTTAGATAATAGACGTGGTGGCGTATGGTTTTGAGGGCCAAAACCTTGATACGGGGCAGCTGTATGTTAAACATTATTTTAAAGCAAAAATAGCTTTTAATAGCTGTAGACCTTCCCGCAGTTTGGGGAGCAGTTTTGCAAATGATACATATATTTATAGAAGAGTATGTTGTAGAATAACTTAAATTGGAAGGAACCTCTTGAGCTCCCCTGGTCCAAACCACTGCTTAAAGTAGTTAGACTGAAGTTAGATCAGGTTGCTCATGGCCCTATTCATAATTCAAATGAATATTTCCAAGGGTGGAGATTGCACAGCCTCTTATGACTGTCTTCCTTATGAGGAATTTTTTTCCATTTATTTTTGTCTGATCACTGTGATTCAGTATTTTAGGAGAACAATTACAATGGGAATGTAAAATAAGCTATTCTACTTACAAAGGAATATTTTAAAGTGAACTGTATTCTTATCACTTCAGTTTACATCTGTATATTGTGTATATATCTCCATATATTATGTAAAATAGTACCATTCTGTATACGTTTCTTTTGAATTACAGCAGGAGTCTTGATGACTACAATTTCTAAATGCATGGAGTCTTGGTTAATTAAAAACAAACAACTTTTAAAATATCAATGTCATGTTTACTGACATGTACCATGGAAAGTACATGTTGTACACTTTCTAAATCTTTTTCAAGCTGAATTAGAAAACCATAAGTAGTATAATCTAATTGAAGTTTATCTGCAAAAAATAAATAGGAAATATTTTTTTAAACTGTCATTTTTCAGCTTGTTTTTTCTTTTTTTCCAGGCAAAAAAGCAGTGGCAGACAGTAAGTATTAAATATCTAATACCTTGTTGTATTTTTTAAATGAGTGCAGTAAAAATTAGCTCAGCATATTTTATGTAAGTTTGGAATTTAAGTTATGGATTTAGAAAATGCTTAAGGGCTACTTCAAAATATGTAGTTTTGTTTGTATTGATGGTTTTATAACCTAGAAACATTTGTGAATCTGCACAGATGCTACCTCTGTCTTAAATTGTCCTTTGCATAGGTTTTAGGAGTAGAATGGAAGTTGTATGCCTTGATTGGGTGGGGAGGAATTCTTTCAAATAATAGTACCAACCATTTAATGGAATTACTTAAATCAGCACGATCTCAAGAGTAGCTATTTTAGCTGTCAAGAAACTAAGAAGTTTAAACTTGTATTTTGAATTTGTATTTCTATAAAGTAGTGTTTAGGTATTTACAGACAGTTTCTTCTGACATCACATTGGAATTTCATTTTTCATGAGCTGCTATATCTCAGTTAACTTTCTGCACCATGATAGCCCATTTGCTCCCAGTTGAATTTGTATATGCAAATATTATTTACATTTTTAAATGTGTAATTAGTGAAAACACTACCCAGTAGACTTAAGGATAATAGCATGAATAAACTTTAATTTAGAAAGAACCATAGCAAAACTGAGGAAGAATGAATGTTTGCCTATAATAGTGCTTTAAAACTTGTGGATTTTTAAACTTGGCCAATACTATGTATGTAGTTTGAGGGTTTTGTTTCATTTGACAGGGCAGTTGAATTTGCCAATTCTTGTGCTCACATGTAGATACTGTAGGTTCTGAACTACGTTCCTGAATTGATTTGCTCTACTGTTTGAACAGTGTAAATCGTGTCTTTGTTTCAGAGTCACCTGGTGCTGGCCATCATTAAAGACCTCTTCTTGGGAATATGAATTTGGTGGTTTGTCATCTTTACTGTAAATGAAGCAAGTTACAACCATAGGGAAGTTAATTCTAAGACTGTACCTGATCCATCTGCTGTAATTAAAGAATAAATCCACTGAGCAACAAGGAATTAAACATGTTGGACAAAGTACGCTGGAGTGTATTGTTAACCTAATTTTTAGAATAAGCATTTTTTGTTGTCTACAGTTCTTCCAAGTTAAACTTTTTCAATAGTACTTTGAAAAAGACCAAATTTCTATAACTAGACTTCTTAACAGAATTAGCCAACATTTCTTACAATACCATTAAGCCTCTTGTTTTTTTCCTAATGATACCTTTTTTGACTAGAACTTTTGAAATACTCCATTTACTTTTAAAATGTTATTTTATAGTATGCCAAGCGTGAGGACTTAATTCTCAGCTTTTTGTCAACTTGTGGTGCAATAATTAAGGGTACAAAAAGTTCTTTTTAAAAACATTTTTTTAAAGAGTTCTTAGTTCTTCAAGGTTTAAAAGCAAAAGCTATATTGTTATTAAAACACCATGCAAAACGTTTACAGAGGTTTTTAAAAAGTACATTATTGGCAACTATCTTTTTTTGTCCTTCATATTCAGTAAAGCTAAGGAATTATTCTGAAAGGTTCTTCCTTTAGTCACAAATTTTGCAGAGGAATAAGTAATAACATGCCCATATTGTATGAGAAAATTGATATTACATGGGCCCTCATCTGCCATTTGAGCTATGAAAATCTCAGAATTTAAAGGGAATAATGAAATCACGCACTGTGGCAGAGTTAATATGAGCATAAACAAACATTTAACTGACTTCAAAGAGTTTTCCTTTTTCCTGAAAATATAAAAGTCATTTATGTATTACTAGGATGGGTCATTAGTGGTTTTTGCAGATAGCTGTTAAAGTAACTCCATAGCTAGTATTATATTTTGGAGACTCTAGGAATCTATACTATCTTACAAAAACCAGTTTTCAGAACTGTACATACTGAATTCTGTACCAAGGATACATAGTGTATAAAACTAAAACTGGACTTTGTGTCATGTTTTGTTTAAATTTAGCCTAATCTGCTTTTGAGAAGATTTAAGAGGCTTAAGTCATTTTAATGACTTAATGCTTACGTACATCTTTTTAACTACTTCACTGAAACATCTTACATCTTTCAGCTTGATTAAAGTTTTGCTTTTCAATCTCTCTGACTGCAGTATCTGGCCATAACTTAAGTATTTTGTATTTGTATACTCACTCACCTTACCTGCTGATGTTAAACATTCCAAACACTGTGTTACCTTTAATTTCTTCAAAATTTATACTTCTGCTTAAGCTTAATAGCTATACCTACTATGAGTAGAGTAAAATTACCAGTCATATTTCTCTGAAAGCTTTTTTAAATAAGGCAGGTATAGCATTACTCAATTTGAAAAGAATAGGTGACATCTATCTTTCATGCATTCTTGACATTTCTTCCACAGTTTTCCTTGTTGTTGCCTCTTCCCTTGATATGTTTTAGCTGATTCTTTCATCACTTTCATCATTTCTGTATGGGTTTTTCAGTGTTTTCTCACTGCAGAAGAATGAATGAGAAGGAGAAAGAACTCACTATTTGTTTCTTTACATAAACCCAACAGCATTCAGAAGAAGGGAACAGAGAATAAAAACTAGGCGAAAATGGAGCTTCAAATGAACAGATATTAGGCCAGTGGTGATTACAGGGTGGGTCAGAGTTGTGGTATAGTTAATAAGTGGTTCAGATTGAAAATTTATGCCAGGTAAGGAGCTATATGTGCATTTGTAATGCAAATTTATGATCACTACATTATAGTTCCTAAGATACTACACATACTTCAAATGACCTGCTTTAGCAATTTTCAATTACAGAGCTGAGAAAAACAAGCCAGGGAAAAAACATTAAAACCATTAATCACTGCAGGATTTGCCTCACCTTAGCTACAACCTAGGACACTGGGACTGAGCTACATCAACATGCTGTCTGATCTCATAGACGTTAATTGAAAAGCAAGAGGAGCTTCTGCTAACCTGCCCCTGGAGCACAGTTAACTGCACTTTTAGGTAAACTTAACCTGCTTCAACTCGTAACACTTCTTGATAACTGACTTGCTTTATTTTCCAGTAGGGAAAGAAAGTACATATGGGCAGCGATGTCTGGGTTATGAAAACTACAATTTCTACTGAAATAATGCTGTCTGCAGCTGGTTCTTCCATTAGTGCATCTCTGTCAGAAATTTCTATGAAGGCTGCAGAATATTTGTTCCTGTTTGTGATTCTTAACATACAAATCTCTGCAAAAGATAAGGGAAGTAAAACTGGTGTTTATGTGTAAATAGATTTTTTTTTTTTTACTTGAGTAGGATACAGAAGGAGGAAATTAATAGGAAATAATAAGTCAGTGGCCTGAATCAAAAGCAGAAATCAACACATGCATAACGTGTAACACCTGTATTACTATCTATTTACTTTCTGCTCCTCTATGCTGAAGCATACCAGGTAGTATAAAAGACAATAGAGGAAAGTTGGCCAAGGCATTCTAAGTGCTATTTCTTATTTACAGTGAGGTGTGGAAGGAGTAATCAGTTTTCTTTGCAGCACTAGCATTTGGAGTGTAGCCCTAGGTAGGCAAAGGAGTACCTTTGAAGTGAATACTCTTATTTTAGAATATGCACCTTTTTTTCTAATGTAGCTAAGGTGATTTGTAAAGCTAACTTAAAACAAAAAGCTCTTCTTGTTTCAGGTAAGTGTCTGTGTAGACAAGCCCCAGCTCCCGAACAAACCCATTTTCTATGCAAATGATTATTTGAGATCAGGACTTTAATCCATGGAGGTAATATTCATCATGATTCACAATTAAACACTGGTGGGGGAAATGCTTACAGCTCATTGACAGATCATGCTGTTTCCATTTAGCTGCTCTTTATATTGCTGACATGTCTAAAATGAGAGGATTATATTTAAACTTTTTGTAGTAAAATAGTTCAGCAACTGTGTTTTTCATGTGTTGCCTATGATAAGGCATCAGCAATGACAAAACCTAACTGTTTACTACGTTTGCAATGTTAGTGGAACAACAAACTCCTATATGGGTTGAAAAGCCTCATCCAATTACTACAGCACCATCTTGACCAAGTTTTGCTGTGGCACTGGTTAATTTTTTTTTTTTTAAATCAATACAGAACATGAAAGCTCAGCAGTAGGGAGCTGTATTAATAATGACAATGCTAATGCAAGATGTGTTTTTTTTTATAGTACAAGTACTTCTGTGTTTGCCCGTCCATGCTTGGTCTTACTTATGGCCAGGATTTCTCATTCTGGAGCTCTGAGACTTCTAGAACATTTTCAAGTGTTGTCCTACAATTAGGAATCTCAGAGTATCCCCTGCATGCTAATAAAGTATTATGGCATACTCTAGGGGAGCAGCAAAATGCAGTCAGAGCCAAGGAAACATTAGTCATAGGGCCCAACCTACTTAACCTCTTTAATGGCTAACTTGGAAAAAAACCCAAATGTCTATTCATGTTAATTGAGAGGATGAGTAAAGTTGCAGGAAATGATCTAGGGCAACTAAAACAGCTGAACTAGTCTCCTGTTTATCTGAATCATGATAGCAAACCGCTGTTTGTAGTACAAATACAGCCTGATACAGAGCTGGTATGTATATGTGTATTGTGCTTTCAGTCCCCAAGGAAGGAAAACTATCAGGTGCTTGTTAGACACAGGTGATTATATGTGACATCACCACCAGATGGCTGAAATGAAACTAACTGAGGAAATGAACATGTGAAATCTCTATTGTTTCATTCACGGAAATCTGTAAAGCTACTAGGAAGGAAAGAATAGTAAGATGGAGATTCCCTGAGGCATTAAATATGTTGGTTAACAATTCGGTAAATGGAAGAACAAGAAGGGACAAGATAGTGCTTGAACAGCAAGCTCTTTATACTATAATTCCATGACCTTTAGCAACTCACATTTAGCAGCTAATATTCTCTTTACTTTAAGAATATAAAGCCATGTGACTCTGATTTGGTAATTTATAAGCAAGGAATTTCTGTAGTCTGCTCCACTGCTGCAGGCAAGCTACTTGGAAACAAATACTCTCCCCTAACTCAAAATGAACTGACCACCACAAGAATGGATTATTTGGAAGTTTTAATTAAATTCTGTTAAGCGTGCTGTGATTTCTTTGGTTGTGGTTTAACAGTATGAGTACTCTGGCAGCTACACCGGCTTGTGGAGTTTCCACCCTTATACCACAGTGCCTTGCTCCTCATAGTTGTGCTGATACAACTATTTGTGAATCAGATCAGGCAATTTTTCATAATTTTAGGGGGTTTTCCCCTCTAAAATAACAAAACAAGCACTGGGTTTTTTTTTTCTGTTTTAATTTGGATCCATCTTCTGACCCTGTTTACAGCAAAGCTCCTTTATAACTTGCATTGCAGCACAACAGCATTGGTTTTTTTGAAAAAAAGGGGCAGAAGAATCAGAATTTCTAGGTTCTCCTTGACTCACCCAGCTTTCCTAAGTCATTGTGTCCCTTACAATAATTTAATGCAAGTTTCCTCCTCATACCCAGCTACGCACATGATCAAAGTGCTGTCTCTCCCGTAAGAACTGTCATCAGTGTCAGCACTCACAGGAATAAAAAGAATGCAGAACTCCACCCTGTATACAAATCAGGAATGTCAGCTTGTGCTTCAGCAAAAAGGCAGAACCTTGCTTCCTTCCTCTGTGACAGCACATCGCTTTCTCAAGTTTATAGTATCACTTAATTGGGACAAACGAACAAACAAGTAGGGAACAGGGAGAACAACTGTACCACACTATCCTGATGCTCAATACTTGCAGGAAGAATACTTTCAGTAATAAAGAATAAATTTGGAAGTGATTCTTCAAATTATATTATTGGTTGTCATCAAATGAAAATACACTTTTAATTAGTATGACCTTCAAAAACCTAAAGTAACTTTTTTTAAATTGACATGACCTTTAACTATTTTATATCCATATCATCACAGTAACTTCGGCTATCTGCTGAAACAGACACTAGAGATTTCTTCAGAGCTAATGAAGTGTGTTTGCTAGGAAATGATAATAGGGATTCTGTGGGTGGTAGAAATAACAGCAGTATACTGAATGAATCCCATCTGTGATGACTACTTCTGCCTACACAGATTTTTCTGCAGTATCAGTTGTAGTCTTCATTTCTTGTTTTAACCTGTTGTGTTTAGCATGCTTTTGATAATATTAAGAATTGCTGCAATTAAGGGGGAATTCTTTAGGTATGAAATAGAAACTGTTGTGAGATATTTCTTATGGAATGCTATATAAACAAGCAAAATGGCAACAATTAAACTGTGAATCCAACCAGAGTATCATGGGAGAAAAAAGGGGGGATTAATAAAATGGATTTTTATTTTTTAGAATGTAAACAGGCATTTGATACAGGACGAAAAATACACGGAAGGATACCCTTTTTTGGGGGGGTCTAACCAAAAGCATTTCCACTTTTAGAATTAACTCCATTATTTATCTTGAGGATATCTATAGGAGTCTCAAGCTATACTTTTTTGCAGCACTACTACTGACTCTTTACTCTTGATGCTTCAGGTATACCTTTTAATTTAGTGTACTTGTACAGAAAAAAAGCCTTGCTTAAATTCTCTTGTACTTGACGTTACAGTTCTCCCCTTATACTCTTTATGTTGTATTCTACATATTGTATCACATACAGCTTGAAAAGACAATTCTTTTGGTCCCAGTTAGGACCTCAAGACACTTCTTTAAAATAATTAGAAAAATTTAAATTGGGCATTTCTTTCAGTAAGCCAAAAATTGAAGACACCAATTTTAACAAAGGATCCAATTCTTGTTTCAGTAAACACTGAGACATAAATACTTTTCAGCATACTTTGATTTAGTTAATTCTTTTGGAGGAATGCAACTATAAAAGGAATCTTGCCAAAAATATTTTTACTTTGCTTTCAAATTATGTATTCTTATTAATGCTAACTATCACACCTCTTTTTAAATTAAGGCTACTAATGTAAACATGTACTCAGGCCAGTCTAGAAGGACAGAAACAGAAGGCAAGAAAAAAAAATTGTGTAAGACTTTCCCATAGCAATTGGAAGATTCAAGTTACTTTACCTTGTGCTATAGCTTGTCCTTTTATAAAATAGAAATACTACTTTTGAATTTGAGACATACGCAATAGACAAACCTTTAAAGTAACATCTAATCATCCCCAAGCAAGTAGGTCGTTATTGTGTGTACTCCTCCATGATGAACACACTCCTTTCCAGTCTTTCAAATCTTCTGAGGTTCAGCTGCATATTACGATATCTTCTTTGCATAAATCAACCTAAACCACATTCTAAACACATACCAGTGATACTTTTTCTACTGTCACTCTTTCTAGGGCTTTTCACGGAATCATTTTCAATAGGGTTCCATCAATGCCCTATAGAATTCATCTCCCTTTACTGTTGACATTCTTCTATTTATGCAGCTAAGAATTGCAGTAAATCTTGTAGGATCACAACAGTAAAAATAAAAATTATTCAGAAATATGTTTCTGGAAGATGACAAACAAGACAGAGGCAAAATCAACTTGTCTCATTAATGTTCACAGGACTAGAGCATCATTATTTTATCTGGAAAAGGAATATTTATACAAACAGTTAGAAAAGACGAACCTTAATCATCAGTAAGGCACAAACCCAGTATTTTTGTTTATAACATGGAAAAAACATCATTGCAAATGTCTTCTATTACATCTGCTGGTCAGATTATCTGAGTGCAGCTGCTCTTCTGTAAAAATGCACTATTAAAAAAATGTCTGTGACAAGAGAACTCAGATTCACAAGAAATTGTATATACCTGTATAGAAGACAGCCATGCTCTGACAATTTTTGGTAATCAAAAAAGCCCAAAAAGTGATCACTTAAGTTTTTTTTTTAACATATATATATATGTGAGAAATCTATATAGCACAGAAATGTCTTCCATAGAGGTGTATCTTAAATCATAACCATATCCTGTTTCACAACTGTAATGGTGTTTTATTTAAACAGATTCAATACTCTGTATTGTATTTTTGGAGGAAACTGACCTTGTGTATTCTGATCTGTAAAATGTGTGATGAGTACACACACAAAAAAAAGCTAAAGAATGTTATTTCCAGTAGCATAGTCTTAATTAGTCGTTTAAACACTAGGTATAAACAGATTACTATTTTTTAAAAAATACACATTTAATTTGGTTTATAATTTCTTTCTCCTACTATATGTGAGTAGTCTTCCGCTCAGAGACATGGTTTTCTCTCCAAGCCTCCTTTGCACATCACCTTGTCTCAGTAATTGCTGAAAAACACCTTCCAGTATATCCCAGGCTTCAGAATCAAGCAGAGGACTTTGCTAATACCCCTTCCAAGCTGCAATCCTTCGAGTTCACCCGTTACCAGGTACAACAGCAGGAAGCATGAGCTCCATTACATTATGCCCCCTGCATGTTTTTTCTTATTAGATCTACTTACCTCAAGTAAACTAACCAAGAAAAAGACATATTCTAGCAGAAGATACATATTTCAAATTAGGAATTACTGGGTTTGAATATGAGAATAATACAGATTTAACATGAAAACAAACCTGCATCTGATCCAGCAGTAAACATACGAAAAGAAAGTAGGTTGTTTTCAATTACAGTAAATTAAGTAGTTGCTCATCTTAAACAAGGAAGTGATGGTTAATACAAAAGTTGAAGATTAGCCACCCACCATTTTTGCAGCATGGGGTAAAAACTAATCACGTATCACAGAATTCTGCATTAGGCCTTTAGCTGAGAGAAGAAATATTTGAAGTCACTTCATACAGAAATTGTCAAAAACACTTGAGTATTTGATTCACTGAATCATGGCTGAGATAGCTGAGAACAATTTTAGACTTACGGTAACAAATTAAATGGCTGGACTCAATCTTAAACCATGACCCATCCTTTTTCCCCTCAAACTTCAGCAAAGTGGTACACCCAAAACAAAGCGGCATGTAAAAAAACTGGAGTAGAGCATGAAGGATTGACTTGTTATTCTATCCCCTCACTAATTAATGTTTCAACTAATAACCCATCACCTAGCTAGTCACAGATACTGCCACTCATCATAGGCATATTGAAAATTTAAGAAAAAAATTTTTGTAAACAAACATCTTGAGAGCCCAAATAGTTATAAGCCTAAAGGTACAAGCAGAAAGAACCTCTCGCAGGACATTTTTCTTTTCTCCACCCCTTTGAATATAGTTAATGGTTTCATCATTATAAATTACAGGGGAGCAGAACAAGATTTTCCGTCTGTAAAAACAATGGCAGGTAATCTGTCTTTATAGAGCTCTATCTTCTGCAGCTACAACATAAAAAATTAACAATACCTATTAATGTTAAGAATTTCATGAAAGTGTATAGCAATACATTCCCAATGAGGCCACAGCCTTCTCCACTAAGTATGCTCTTTTGCATCATGTGTATTGGATTAAGCATACAATTTATGTTATTGTTTAAAGAAATTACATCTCTAATCCACCAAATGCAGGGCTGAAACACATGACGCATCAGACACTCAAATCCCCAGGAAGTGCACACAGCTATGCTATATACAGATCATATGGCTTTGCTCCTGCTTTAATTCTTATACTCCTTTTCAGAATGATGCTCTGAGTGGATTGTGCTATGGAAACTTTAGAACATTAGTCATCTAGTCCAGCATACATTACTTCAGAATATTACAAGGTAGCGATGAAAAAGTCACTTTCTCCTGTTCACGTGTCTCAAATACTGTATACAAAACAGACATCAAAGTATTTCCTTTAGATTAATATTTATAGTTTATCTCTGAACAGGTTTGGTGGGGTTTAAAATGCATTGGCTGTATATGAGTTCAAACATGGCAGCATATGACTATTTTTTTTTTTGTAATACACAAAAAATCCCAACACTCCTACCCATACTCACTTTTTAGAGATTTTATTCTGCCGGTTGTGAGGAAACCCATCCTAACTGTAGCCATCCAAAAGTTTGCTCTCTAATCTGAGCTAGTCATCCAGGCTCCATCTTTAATCAATAAAGAGATAGGCACCTTCAAAGACCAAGAGATTTAGATAGTGGGATGAGTATCTCAGCATGGAATGAATTGCCTGCAGAACTGCCTCTCCCCCTTCCCTCCCCATCCCAATTTATCTATAGAAGGAGCCTAGATGACTGATTAAGACTACATGCCTAACTTCTAGATTACTAAAGTTGGATAAGATGGATCCCACCCTAAATGTTTGACCTGTGAGACTTTCTGGCTATAAATAGGAGTACCTGTTATTTAAAATAATACCACATGAAAAGAAAAAGTGTTAGATTAATTAAAAATAAACACTTATTTTCCTGTGACACCTCCGAAGCCTGAAAACATTTTCCTATGTTCCAGAAAAGCATCTTAACAAGTTAATGCAAAACTGAAGAAAACTTGGATCTGAGAAGGTAGGAAAGCTCATTTTCCTCCCTTTGTCTATGCATACAAAAGCAGTAGGAGAGATTCAGACCTGGTAGTTTTAAAAACTTTAAAAAACATCTACATTTGAAAATCTCGCTAGAAGATACTTAAAAAACACAAGTAGGAACTGGAACTTCATCAGGGGTGCTCCTGAAAATCTCAGTAGTCTCCCACCTGTATCTTTGGGAATAACTGCTTGTCCTAAGAATAACGTTGTGCATGATCAAATAAGAGGCCTGCCAATTTATTAGCTGCAGTTAATATCCCCCTTTTCAATAATTCTGGGTTAAATATAAAACACATTTTGATAATCTTTCTCTGTGTACCCATAAATTTCAAGTATTTTAGCAAGACACTAAAACGATAGTTCATACATTTCAATCAAATTTCAATTTCTAGCTAAACATGAGCTCAGCACAAATCTCAAAAACTAACCATACCATAACTAATAAACAGTAATTCTTCATTTTTTGATGTTGTAAGTTGAATAAATGTCTGTTAAGCTACAGTGGCTTCGATTTGTAAAATTAAATAGTATTGCCTTTTAAGAAAGGTATTTGCATAACGTGTTTTAATACTTAAACCAACAAATAAGCACAAACCCTTTCCTTTAAAAAAAGGCCAACAAAATTAGAGCATCTCTCACAAAGGCAATGTATTTGGAAATAAATAATTTGGGTTCCATATCACTGGCTTTATCTGCTTCCATAACCAAATTCTCTTACCTTATCTTCTTAGGCATTCCCCAAATCATGACTGCTTTCACACAACCTCACTTATCTAAGACAGGCAACTAACTTGTAGATATCACTGGCCCCTTTGGCCAAGCAACATAATTTCTACAAAGTTGAACCAGTCATTTGGTATGGAAATGCATGGGCAATGGGGAAAAAAAGAAAATCTACATTATTACAAGTGACCATTTTCCTGCCCAGAGTAAACAAAACATTTGTAGATATTTTAAGTTGGAATAAAAAGATTTTATAATGGCTGCTCTGTCCCTTGACTGATAAAAGATTGGTTCCCAAAAAGATTCTTCTGTGAGAGAGGAGGTTAATTAATTTACCACACTGCAGGCAGAGTTTTAAGTCTGTGCTTTGTAAAGACTGGTTAAGTTTTTTTTCTTTCTTTCTTCATTTCTATGGGAGAATGTAGATGGGAAGGGATGAGGCAAGTGGTTTTCTTCAAGGGAAGCAGAAACAGGAGTAGGAACAGACTTGCACATAAAGTACGCACTCTACCTTTTGAAGACGTTTCCTCATAGTCCACAGTATCCAGTCTGGCTGGCTGCTGCGTTGGCTGAACCTGCATCTGCCAAAAGCAACACAAGTTGACAAACTTTTATACTAGAGGCCATTATTCCAATAGAGGCATTGCATGGAGGAGTGCCTTCCTTCCAAGGAGCAATTATCTACACCATATTCTCCCACTTTTCATTTTGTCAGCATTCCTACCATTGCAATGGAAAAGTAATAGTGGGGTCATATTTAGAGTATTTTAGTTTTTATTATCAATTGCTGAAAACAGGGAAAAGTCAGCTATAAAGTACACCTGCAAAGAAATTATAGACCATCACTTACGCATCTCTGGCAAAAAAAAAATCTAACCTGGTTAATGAGAAACACAGTAATTTTTAAAGAACAAGCGTACCAAAAGGTGCAAAATTCCCTTGTTGCTAAAATTAGAATTTCACCACAAATAGTAAGACGCAGTAAATTTCTATTCACTGCTATTACTTTGTTCACTAAAGTTCAGTATGAATTTGATGAAGATAAACTTCCTTTTTTTTCTTAAGATACACAACTATGAGCACACTACAGCCTGTTTCATTTCAGGTCAGCCTATTTGCAGAGTTAATACTATTATTCTGAGCAGAGCTTGGAGTTCTCTATTGGATCAGAATATCACAGTCTTACCTATTTCCAAAGCTGGGTATGGGAGGTAGAATCCCCGTTTACAAGAAACCGAGTATGGCAATAGCATTATTGTCAGTGAGTAGCACTCTGAATAGTACTTGCAAAGTAATTTTAAGCTGACAAAGTATTATATTGTGATGCTAATAGGTTTTTCCCGTAGGACCAATTTATTAAAAGAAGCAGAAGCTTTGACCCATCACAAAGCTGACACCAGAGCCCGCAAATACACTGACAAGGATACGCGATGAAATCTTAGGCATGTATATATTAAGATAATTGACACAATTATCTGTTATAGAATCTTACATTTATAGGTTACATTTAACATATAAGCTCGTAGATGAGATGAGTATGCTACCATCACTTACCCGCAAAGACTTACACAAACAGTATCCAAGCGCCTCTCAAAAACTTCCCAAGCTATCATTTTTTTCACTCCTGGCTGAGATCTGTCACGGCATTCTACAAATAAAGTAACAAAGACTGGAAACCAGCCATTTACAGAAACAGCTGAAGCACTGGGTAGGTCCGTGTATTTTGTAGATGAGGATTTGAGACTCACAGCAATATGAAATTTGTCTACATTGCATGTGTTGCGGTACTGGCATATGGCGATGTTTTGACTTAAGAGTTGAGCTTGACTTCTTCCAAGCTGTTAACTTTCATCTTGCTGTTGTAGCTCGACAGAATGAGACACCAGAAAATGAAGAAACTAAACCTTACTTTCAAACACGAGACCACATCTCATAGCAGTCTGACGTCAGGGTCCCGGACAGAAGCACCTTCTCTCCTCCTGTTGAGGGGAGCGTTGTACATCAGACAGATTTCACAAGTAACGCACGGGTTAGGGGACGGTAAAACGAGGGTGACGCTAGAGGTGACGTTACTCTAGCCACAACGACTGTGTTTCGGCACACCGTCCCCCCGCGGGAGGCCAGCGACCCCCGCCGGGCCTCCCGCCTCCCACCCGCCGCCTCCCCGCACGCCTGGCGGGTCGCGCCTCGCTGCTCCGCGCCCCAGCCCGCCCGCTCGCTCGCTGGGCCGGGTCGGGCCGGGCCGGGCGGAGCCGAGCCGCCCCGCCGCCACCGCATTCCCCGCATTCCCGGGGCAGAAGGCGCCCAAGGCCGCTGCCCCTTCCTGCACCGCCGGGGCCCGCGGGCGACCGGCCCCGGGCAGCCCGCCCAGAGGAGGCAGGGCCCGGCCCGGGGGCAGGGCGGCGCAGCACCGCGGGGGAAGAGGAGACCGGAGCCGCGGGAAGAACCGGCGGGACGGGGCCCGCGCGACACGCGGGGACGGGGGCGGGGACGACGACGACGGGGGGGGGGGCTGGCGGCTCCGCGAGGGACCCCCCCGCCGCGGCGGCGAGGGGCGGGCACGGGTCCCGCCGCCGCGCCGCGCTCACGTGCCGCACCGGAGCGCGCGCCCCCTCGCGAGCTCCCTCCCCGCGCGGGCCGTGTGCGCGCCTCCCGCCGCCGCCGCCCCGCCCTCGGCTCGTCCCGCCTCGGCCAATGAGGCGGCGGCGAAGGTTAACCCCTGGCGGGGCGGCGCGGGCGGAGCGGAGCAGGAAGCGCCGAGGGAAGGAGGCAGGGAGGCCGCCGCCGCCGCGCTGAGGAGGAGGCGGAGGAGGGGGGTTGGGAGCCCGGCCGCCGCTGCCGCCTTCGCCTCTTCCTTCCGCCCGCTGTGGGGAGCAAGGCGCGCGGGAGGCACCTGTCACAGCCGCCAGGGCGAGCGCGGCGTCCTCCACCGTGAGAGGCGGCGGCGGCAGGAGAGGCCCGGCACGGCGCGGCAGGGCACGGCACGGCGGCAGCCTCGGCGGGGCTGGCTGGGGAACGGCTGCGGAGATGATGCCGGTGAGTGGGAAGGGGCTGAGTTGGCGTCGTCGCCTTCCCGGCCTGGCGGCGCGCTGCCAGGCGGCGGGACGCCTTGCCTTTTCCTGCGGGGCCGGCGGCGGCGGATGGAGTGCGCGGCGGCGCCGCCGTCATCCCCGCCCGTGCCCCGGCCAGCCGGGACAGAGGGCGACGGTGCTGCGGGGACGCCGTCAGGCTCCCCGCCGGGGGTGGGGCCGCCGGTCACCGCCGTCCCTGGCTTCTGGGGGGACGCGACCTGCTCCCGCGCCTCCCCTCAGCGAGGGGCTGCCGCCCCCCGCCGCCGGCCGAGCCGCTCTCGGTGTTGCACGGGCAGTGACAGGTCGAGGGCCGCGTCCCCCCGGGCTCTGCCCTCGCCCCTGCCTGGCGGGGCTCCTTCCCCGGCGCCCTCTTGCGCCCGCGGCAGTTTCGGCGGGGGGCAGCGGGCAGCGCAGGTTTCGCCGTCCGGGCATGGGCCGGCGGGAGGACGGGCTGCTGGCCGCCGAGGCCCGGTGCGAGGCGTGGGTGGGTTTGCTGTGTTTGTGTGCGTGGGGGCTGTGTTTGTTTGTTCGTTCTTTTGGGGTTTTTCCCTTCCAAACAGCGGTTTTTCGCCGCCCGGGTGCGGGGAAGGGTTAACCAGTCCCGGGGCAGGCGGCCCCGGCCCCTCGGCCGGTTGTCAGGCGGGTGCAGGCGGCAGCTTCATGTCAGCCTCGCCACCTCTGAGGGGAAGGCGGTCTCCCTCCTCGGTTTCTGCCACCTCTTTTGTGAAACCGGCGCTTATTTATCGAAGATAAAGCCTTTCATTTCCCCGCAAACAACCTTGATTGTCTTCTGTGACAGAATCTCTCTCCGTTTCCTTCCCCTCTCTTTCCCTCCCCCTTTCGCTGTGGGCTGATGCAGTGGTCAGAAGAGAGTTGTTCCTGATGACTGTCCGTTTTATGACAGGATCTTCTGAGACTGAGTAATAAACAATTGCATTCTTTTTGTTGATTTCTTTCAAACTCTGTTTGATCTCAAATGTGGGTTTATGAGACACTCCATGTAAGGGAGTATCTCCCGTGTTTTCTCTAATTCCAATAGAAATGAGCTTTTTATTTACAGTTCCTCTGCAGTGTTTGCAACCGAAGCACTGCAGCAGAATGCTTTTCAGTGACAATATTAAAGACATCTTTTAGAAAATTTCATTGCTCTAACTTTGTTTCATGATTGAGAGGAGGAAATAAATAGCTCAAACTAGATGTAAAATTTCCGATTGAAGAGTACAGGTAGTGTTTAAAAACTAGGTATTATGACAAGCTTTCTAACATCACGTGCTTTTTAACTTCCAACTGCTAGGTACCAAAATATTCTGTTGTTAGTGTACAAGAATTTCAGTGCACTAGCTACACTAGAAACCAGCAACAAAGTTCATCGAGTTACAGGCTTGTTCTATAAACATATGGATCTTAGCTTGTAAAAATAAAAACAAGGTGACTGTCAGCTTTTTCAGCTTCCATCGCAACTTGGGTTATGCTTTACATTCATAAAATTCTTACTGAAAACCCAGTATGCCAATGACAGGCTAAGTCAGAAGAAATGTATTTGCTTCCCGTTACTAACCCATGTGTGGGTTTCAGGCTAATGTCATAACTTCGATAGTGCAGTGATTGACTTTTTCGAAAAAGTTGGTTGTTTGGGTTTTTTTTACCTATTTGAGTGTCTCGTGTTACCTTCATGGTTGTTTAAACGTAGCAGTTCTTTGTGCTTATTGGAAGGTGTTATAAGATTCAGACTTTTTATTATGTTTTTGAAACATACTTCAAAGCATTATTAATACTGACAGCTGAATTTTAATCAAAACAAATTACCTTGCTACAATGGTAGTAATGTTGCAGGTTAGAGCTTACTGAGTCTGAATCCTAAATTAATAAATATTTTACTTTTCTGAAGAGCTCTTAGATGCTGTTATGGACAGTCTATCATAAGGTACTCAGGAATATGTGTATTTAAATGGACACAGTGATAGTGCCTTTAGTCTTTCAGTTTCTCATCCCAGGTCTTTTATTTCTGGACTGCAAGGATGAAAAAAACCAACCCCATTTACTGGAATAATCAACATATAATATCAAAATAATGTGAACATATGGCTGTAGAACTGGACCAAATGTTTTGGGTTTTTTTTACTGGAGATTTTGTATTCTGAAAAGGGAAAGCCTAGTGATCTAACTTGTTATGTGGTGGAATTCCTTGAATTCATATTCATAGAAGCTTTTTTCCTCCCTGATCCTATTTTTTTTTTTTTTTATAATTAACAGAAGTACATAATAGCAAGAGGAGAGACTTTAATGCTACTAGAGTTGAACTGTTCTAACAAGTGGGTATCACTACAGTTTTGTGTCAACAAATTAAAATGAAATGTTATCAAACTTTTCTAGTTTCTTATGACTTGCATTTATCAGATTTGAAGTAATTGATTGAGGCCATTTTTTGGATTGGTAATTTTTTTTACATTCGTACAACCATTTTTAAGAATGAAGTCATATCTGAAGCATGGAAAATGAAATGATCTATTTTCCTCTCTTCCTGTGTTTTGTTGTTGGTGATTTTTTTTTCCCCACATAGGAAACAGAATTACTTCTGAGAGGTTTTTATCAATTATGATTTCTTTTGTGACCGGGATACCTCCTTCTCTGTTCTTTAACATCCTTTCCCTGTAAGTTCATATTGCCTAGTCTATTTTGTTTTCCAAAAATATAAAAATAACTATATTCTTGGTCCTGAACGCAGTTGGGATTCAAGAAGTAATAATGATGTGGACTGCATTTTTCTCACCCGTTGTTTTTTGCTTTGCTGACAAGTCACATCCATCATATACGCTTTCATTGCCTTCAGGACATAAGGGCTATGTGTATGATGAGCTTATGGTGCTACACTGAATATCACCTCTACTAAGGAACTTGCTAAAGGAGTTGCTATAAGTATGCCTTGAATAGAGTGATGATTTTTTTTACTGCAAAAAGTTAGTATTTATTGCATTCTTAGAATAAAATGTGCAAACCCAGAACTATGTGATATCCTTTCAAACAGGAAATCTTTTGGGTTAAAACAGCCACAGTTGTATTTTGTTTGCAAAAATATTGTGGATGTAGCTCCTCTTTCAGCCACATAATCTATAGCCTGTTCAGAGAAGCCTAATTATCTCCCCCCCCCCCCCAATTTTTTTAATTCTGCCCCAGTATGGTTTTTTTGGTGGGACTTTAGATTTTGTATTTGGAAGAGCATTGGAAATTTTTCCTTAAAGAATGCAAGTAATGCTTTTTCTTCTGGTAGTTCCAGAATTGCCTCTGCTGACAAGTATTAGCCATATTCCTTGGACACTAGGGTGCAGACAAGAAAAAGCCACTTATGAGGAGCACTGTTTTCCTACTTAAGAAGAGATACAGTGGAAGAAGGAACTGCTACAGTTGAGAAGTATATATAACACTTCCTATTTCTTACCTGAATTTTGGGTATCATTCTTTTACAGCGTATGTGAGGTAACATATCGTGCCAAAGGCATAGAACTATGTGGAGTCTACACCATCAGTAAGGTGATAGGAGAGGTGATGGTGGATGCTGTGTAAGAAATTGTGATGGACTGAATCTCTTGGGAGGAATAGTTAGTGTTGCATATTCCCCTGGGAGGAACAGTTAGTATTGCATGTTCCCCTAGACCTATTGCTGCAGAGCTTTTCTGGTTTTGCCTTTAACTTAATTGAGAGAAATCAATATCCGTGAGGTCGCAGCCAGCATTCACATTTTTTGAACGCACCTAGGAGAAACCTTGTGGGACTTTGTGCGAGGCTTAGAGTCGAAGACTTGTTGGACACATCTATTTTTATGTGTAGGATTGGGTGGTTGTGCTTGTTGTTTTAACAGAAGTGAGAGTGAAAAGTTTGGACAGTGTTTAGTGATTTCTTTTTTTTGTCTAGTTAATTTTGTGTGACACCACAACTGTTCTCCAAAGATGACCATGACTGATGCATATTTTATGTTAGACTAGACAATATACAAGTGGATCTCAAGTATTACAGTGTGCATTAATATCTTCTTAATTGCAACGTATGTTCCTGACCTACAAAGACAGATAACATGGCTGATAAAACACAAACCAAAGATGGATATCTGCAGTAGTTAGTTTTGAATTAAGCTATCTTCCAGGTGAATTAAGAAAAAGGGGGTTTTGTTGTGTGGGGGCTTTTTTGTTTATTTGGTTATTCCTAATTTAAAACCAAAATATTTTCAAATCAGCATACACTGTTCTCTTCCCTTAGGAAGGTCACTACTAATATAATGCTATGTTGTAAAAGTCTAAAAGAAGATGTGTCACTTTAATACACTTAAATTAATTTTAGGAATTTTCAGTGATGTTGAGATAAAATATGTTGCAATTAATTCAGTGCGGTATAGTTATCAGCAATACTGATATCATCCTTGTTTGCTGAATAAATTTGAACTGACTGTAGAGAATAATTTGCAAGTTTATCAGCCATTATTAATGGAGTTATTTATTGCAACAAAGCTTAAAGGCCATTTCATGGTTTTTTGGATCATGTCACTGTTTTTTTAGGATGCTAGAATATGGCCTATTCTGTGGTAAAAATATGCTCATCAGCTTCACCATCTCAATCAAAAATACTATTCATAGGCTCCTCTGTTAATGGAATATTTAAATATATTTAATAGCTACGTGTGGATTCTAATGAAACATATGAGAAAATTTTGAGGGAAAGGATACTCTCTATTAATGTCTCTTCATAGATTAACATAGATGAGATGTTTCCCACTGCAGACTTTAGAGAGACTGGGTAGTTATTTGACAACAAAATGCCATTCCACCAGATCGAGTTATGTTAATCTAACAAATTCAAATTTGATGTGTAATATAGGCCTTCTTACTATATTATAAAAAAAATTCTAGCTTATTATTTTATTTATATTAATATATCATGCAGCTGTGGAACAGCCCCCATTATGTTAAGAGTTGTCCATACATAGAATAAAGACAGTGCCTTTTTTGAAGAATTTGCAGTCTAATGCTTGGTATTAAAATCAAAGCTCGCATTTATTATCCTTTTAAACATTCAGGGATTTTTAGATCTATTTTTTTTTTTTGTCCTTAAAAGCTGGAGGCAGCTTCAGAAATAAAAAATAATTGTTGAGAATGGAGGTTTGAAGAAGCAAACAAATTGTTGCCTAATTGAGGAGGGGGGAGAAGGTGTCTTGCTCCCTTTCCATCATGACTCACTGTTGGAATTTACAAGTCTTACATGTTTGTCTAAATTAAAAGCTTAGTGTTACCATACATTAATTACTAGCACAGGATTGCTCAAAATACTTCAACTCTAACTGAATATGCTAGCCTGGGATATAGGAGATTCATTCTTGGGCTTTTGTCAGACCCCAGCAAAGTAATATTTTTTTTTTTTCCCCCTTAAACTGGAAAATGATATTATTAGGTGATTTCAAGTATCTTTAAAATCTTTCTTCACTTCTTTTATGAACAGCTTTTCTATCAGTCTTGAATCCTGTGTCTCACTAATTCTTAAATTATAAGATTTTTAAGTAAATAAATATTATAAAATATTAATTTTAACTCAGGTTGGTACATTTTTCTGGTAGCTTGGAAATCTGTCATTAGAATCAATTAAACTTGGAAGCATGTAATGCTCTCTAATGTATTAGGCAATATATCTGTGGAATGTACTCAATGTTTTGAGCTTCTGAAAGCAATTTTTTTATGACAGACAATAATAGAACTATGTTGTGCAATAAGAGACACCATCCTTCAGAAGTAGATTTGTGTGTCAAAAGCAACAATGCTACCAGGAGGACAAAGCATAAATTCTATAATTCGAAGGACAAGCAAGAATATGAACTGCTTAGTGGAGGAAAAGAATTGTTTTGAACATCAATTTTCAAGTCACTTTAACTAGATTTTAAGTCACTCTGTTTTCTTAAATCGTGCTTAGAAGGAAGTACATGTAACCTTGCTTGGATGGGAGAGTGCAGGTTCATCCTGGTGGTGCAGTAGGATGTTGGAGCAACTGAATTCCTTTCAGGGCTGAGGTTTCACAACAGGGATGAGCAGGGTTAACCATTTCCTCTGGCCGGTGGAAGAGGCCGTTTCCTCTTCCTTGCTGCTCATTCCCACTATTTGCTTTGAATGGACTGCACTGCTTGTCTCAGTAAACTGATCCAGGTCACTGAAAATGTAAAAAATAGTTGTATCCAAAGAATGCTGAAGAGATGTACGTACACACACACACACATATATGTACATTTTGCCAGGCTAGTGCGTTAGATCAGCTTGCACTGTGACTGTTGTATTGTCCGTGCTGGTACAGGAAGGGGCAGATCACTTGGCTGAGATTGATAATGGAGAAGGGGATAGAGAAGTGGAATCTCGCCCTTTCAGTATTTTTGTTTATTCAGTTTGCTTTATTGTGGACCTGTACCCCAGGCAACATATTTTGAATTTTGTTCTCTGTCTATTTAGCAGGTGAGTAGAACAGTGAAACGAAACTAAAGATCTCTGCAGTGCAGTAACATTGTTACTTCAGAGATAAGTTATGGTTTCACCAGTTTTCACATCTTTATTGGGTATCCAGTAACACTTTATATTTTCCCTGAAACAAGTGCCAGTAAGGGATATTGGTTTGTTGGTAAAATGTGTGGTCTTTGAGGAAATCTTGAGAAACAAATATAAAATTGGGACCAAAAAAAAGGAAAAGCAAAACTTAGGTGGCAGTCATTAGTCAGCCGTCATTTTTTCCCCCACTTGGCAGTATTGTGTTCCTTCTGGTTTCTGCCCGTTATTTTCTTATTCTCTAAGATTCATAATGTAATTTAGCCTAGTTCTTCAGAAGTGGAAGTACAATTAAGATTTTTTTTTTTTTTTTAGTTTCCAATTCATTGCTTTGCTTAGCTGCAGAATTCTATTTATGTGTGAGGAGACTGTAGCTATAAAACTAACATTTTATTTAAGGAATTCCAACTTCAGCAGGAAACAATCAAATCTAAATTCGCATATGTTGCAGATGCTCTATTTCACCTATGTATCTTTATGTCTACTCTAAGTTTGACAAGAGGATTTCAGCTTTCACATGACTAAACTATTGTTTATAAATTGAGAACGGGGGAAACTGAAGCTTCAGTTTTGTGTAGGTGAAATTAATGTAACTGCAGGGGCTGCTGTAGTTCTGCCTCCCTACTGCCCCCTCTCTTGTATTGGCTCTGGTATTTATCTGATTCTGTGCTGAGCTGTCTCAGTATGCGAACTCAGCAGGAAGTTGTTTGCTTTTTTTTTTTTTTTTTTGCCAGGGTACTTTTCTGCCAGCTGAGCACACTGAAACCGACTCAGTGCAGGGTCAGATAAGCGCTGGAACCAGCACAAGGGAGGGCAGAAATGCGTAGATTGCAGGAGGGATGTTATCAGTTTTATCAGTGTAGGTTGTTGGGATTTTTCAGCCTGAAACAACTCCGTGGTGGTGAATGAACATGGTGAAATACATCTAGGTGATTTTGGTATGTAATCCATGTCCCAAGTGGCAAAGAATAGTAACTTCCCTGCTCTCTGAAATCAAAACAAGGAAACAGTGCAGTGCCCAAGGTCTCTGCCAGGCTGATCTAGAACTTCTCCAATCCCAAATCCCATGGCCTGAGCCCATGCGGATAAGTACAGTGCATTGACTACCATCTGAATTAATTCAGTGTTCTACTCTCCTGGGAGCCAATTTTTGACACTTCAAGACCAGCAAACCTTGCTCTCCTAAAAACTAGAATGTATCTGTCCACACCTACTAAGGTGAAGAGCTGAGAATTTTTGAGAGTTATAGTATTAGACGAAAAAAAAGCAGTAGACAGGGCTGCATTATTAATATGTGGAGGAAAGCATTGCCTGCATTGCTCTCTGATGTTTAAAGGGAAAGAAATAGCGTGGTTTGAGACTAACAAAGTTTACCATAGCTATTAAGTACAGGCTTACCTGTATATAAATATAGGGTTTTTTAATTTCTCAAAGAAGCTGGGTTAAGTCTTAGTTTAGAATAACAGGTACAGGTTAAGTTGAGAAGACACACTTTGAATGCATGTTTGCATGAGAAAATCCTTTTCTAATCCTGTTTCCTAATGCAATTTGTCTAATTTATGATTCAAGACAGTGCTGCACCTGTTGGCATTCTTACTCCTGTTCTGAAGGTGATGCTTTCAGCATACTTATGGTACTTTCAACATAGTTCAACCTCTTTTTTTTCTACCTCCTCCTCCCCCATGCTTACTACTTAAAAAAAAAAAAAAACAAAAAAACCAAAAAAAAACCAAAAAAACCCCAAAACCACCCAGGCTTCAGAAAGTGTATCTGGCTCTCTTGTAAAATCTTAATCAGTGTGTTGGTCAAAACCTGACCTGAATCTATCCCATCTAGCCAAAGATAAGGATTTTCAAATTAAATTCAAAACATTGTCATAATATGTCTATAATAAATGTTACTAATATTTCAGTCACTTCTTTTGAAAAGATATGTAAGGAGAGAATATTTGTACATTGTTATGGTATAATTGATGTCTGTAAAATGGTTGGCAGGCTGTTAGCATTTTGTAGAGAGAAGAATGTGATAGCCAGAGCATATACTGTGTGATGATGTGGGCAGCATAGGAAACTAGTATCTCAAATAAGTTTAAACAGTTCAACTAGTGATTACTTGCCTGAAACTGTTAAGTTACCCACTGACAGCTTAGCTAACTTGTTATTTGGGCATCTGAGAAAGTACTAGCACCTATGAACCAAGAGCCATTTCTTACAAATCCTGTAAGATAATTTTTATAGTACACAGGTATGTTAGATACTTAGCTTAGTCAAATATATACTTAGAAATAATCAAACAGGGTTCTCAGTGTTAAAGTTGCTATTCAGATACATCGACACAGAAGTGGTTAGATTTTCCTGCTGTGTATTTAAAAACAGCAAGTTCTTGGAATTGAAATTTTGGATGATTCTGCAGGCTAACGAATGGGTTAATTACTATTCAGGCTCCAAACAGTTGGACTGTATGTACACTTGGGGAGATTATTGAATTCTTGAAACAGTGTCTTGTAAAAATAAACTATGAAACTCATCTCTGTACACAGCTTCATCTCTGCATGCAGCTCTGAATGTCTCAGCATGCCTGATGCTTAATTTCCTTATGTACTGCTTTATTGTCCCAAGTTATCTACATTTCAGAAAATTTAAGCTGCAACTCTGAATCATGTACTTCTGATAGGGGGGAAAAAGATCTGTAATGGTTGACCTCCTTTACACTTCTAAATCATGTCAGGATCAATGCAATTATTTTAAAACCGTATCATACGGGTTGGTGTCTATTCTAGCCCATGTCACTTGGAAATCTTTTCAGTCCTTTTTCTGACTAGCTTCTTGGTGTACTAACACTGCAGTGTATTTACCATTTGATTGTCATTTATCACCACTTCAGCAAGCGCTTGTTGGATATGGGAATATGCTATAAAAATCCAAGCTTTGCATTGAAACAAATCAGTTTCAAGTCTGTTGCTTGCAATGCTCTCTGCCACCCCGCCAAATTCCTGACTGTAGCACTTTATTTTTACTTTTTTTTTTTCTTCCCAGATGGTGGAGAGCAGTAGTACTTGTTTTTTTAGCACTGGCAGGAGGTAAAGTGGTGAAGAAGGTTTAAATCAGTTTAAACTCTGAATTATAAACTTTGTTTACCCCAATGTGATTTCCAAGTCCAATTTAAATACTTACATAGGAATAATTTATGTATCAACTAGCGTGTATTTGCTCATTTTTAGTTAAACATAAAGAACTTTTGAATTTGACTCACTTTCACATTTACCAACCTTTAGACTACTTTGATATCCTTTTTATAGTGAATTGTTTGTATTTACGGTACAAAATTATAGTCTGAAAAAACACTTCAAGGGACATAGAAGACACGCTAAATCAGAGGGATTACTCTACAGTGTTTCTAATATGGTATTTTTGTGTTTCTGGGTGTTTTATAACATTCAACCTAACAAGTCTTTGTGATTTGAGTCTTCAACGCATTACAGGATTACCCCCATTTACTGCTGCTCCCTTCCCCCAGTCATCTGAAGCTACCAAATACTGCTCAGTTTGCTCTCTGAGTTCTGAAGAACTGAGGCACTTTGGCACAAAATTACAAGTAAGCTTGATCTGGAGTGTATGTACTTGCCTGTATCTTTTCAGAAGCAGAAAAAAGCTTTTGGTCAGCTTTTTCTTATTATCTCATGAATGATACAGAAATTTTTCAAGCAGTGAAGTCTCAACAGCCTCTTTTCTTCCAGTGCGCAGGGATGAGAGTGTTCTGATTGTGTCTGAATTTCTTTATAAACCTTTTGTCTTCTTTTTCCCACCTGAAGCGGGGACCAAAGTCATTCAGTCATCGTCCTTGTTCTGCTAAGTACTGCAGTTTTCTTGTGAGAAAAGATGTCTTCAAATACGTGAAAGAACACAAAAATGTGAATGTTGTCATGTACCTATGTATGTTTTAATATATTAGTGTCTGTAGTCATACTGGAATAAACACTCTGATATGCTGGGAACTTAGGGATGCTACTGTGTTTCTAACATCATTTGGAGAGCAGTTGGTAAAATCCCTTCCATACACCCTCCCCACCCCACCCGGGAAAAGAGCATGCTAACCACAGTTTCTGTTTTGAATATATGTATTTGACATGTTTAAATCAAATTCTTTTTCACTTTTATTTTCTTTACCCTTTGATTGGAAAAAGGAAATGCACTCACCACAAATCATACTCTGCATAGGTTATTGAGCATACAGTTGTTATAGTGTAATAGAATGTCACATTTTTTACCTCAGTAAAATAAATTTAAGAAAAATGTAAACTGTCAATTTACCTAAGTGGAAGTGATAAGTAAATCTAGGTACCTGTTTCACCAAGTATTATTAATTTACAATGACCTGTGAAAAAATGATGTTTGATTGGGGCTTTTTGGATTTTCTTTGTTTGTTTTTTGTTTTTCTTTTCCCAGTATGATTCATGGATTTTTGATTGATTGTACTGGAGAAACTGAAAGAGACTGTATAAAAGCAAACAAACTGATTTTTTTACTATCTTTATCTTATATGCAAGTTCTAATAAGTTAATTTTCATCTGGAAGTAATCTTAAGGTGTCTGTGGAAATTTAATTTAAACAAAGGTGGAAAAGCTTAGCTTAGAGGGCCTCTGTGCAATCATTCACATTTGTAGTTAAGCGTGTTCAAAATAAATGAATTGTACATTTGCATATTAGGCATTTACAATATAGCTTATATAGCAGGAGAAAAGAAGTTAAAATAGTGAGGGGGGAGATAGGGTGGCAAAGTGGAACAAAAGTTATTAAAACAAGTAAGCCTTAAATTAAGTTACTGATACCCTGCATCCAGTGTTGTATCGTATTCCTTCTGAACTCTTGCGTTTCTTTATACTTGTCCATTGCTTCTCCGAGTATTCTTAATTACTCACATCCACTAATTTTAATCTATAGCTTTATGATAAGTAATTTTCCATTTTGTCTAGATATTTGATGTAAAGTTGTTTTACATTTTAGGGAATTATACTTTGAGTTATACTTTATATTCTTTTTCCTACATCATTCCATGTGGTTTTCAGAGGTCATGAGTGTCTTCATATTAAAAGGCTTTGGTAGGATCATAGACTTGACTTCGCTTTCCTACTGAGTGATTTACATAATCTGCAGATATAGAGTTCTGCTTTGTGACATGGGGCGAGTCCTTTTGGAGCTTATGTAGTTTTTAATATGGGATCATAACTTAGGTCTATGAAATACTGCATGTACCTCACCTCCTTCATTTAGAACATTCAAAACCTTTTTATGTTTTTGGGGGGAGAATCCCCTTGTTTCTTTAATTTAGGATTTTGAGGCTGATAATACATTAACCAACCAGAGGCTGTGGTATCCTTATCTCTCTACATATATTCTAGATCTATATTTACCAACCTAACAGTAACAGTTATAAATCAGTCAGCTAAATAACTGCACTGGATCAGCTACTCAATATGGAGACAATACAGCCATGGACTATATGAGAGAAATTAAGGGGCTACACTGTGTTTCTATTGTTTTTATTATTTATCTGATTTAACAAACTACACATAGGTGTTTTCAGTTATTTCAGAAGGGAGGGTGCAGGATAAAAGGGAAGTTCAGTGACACATGTTTATTTTAGTTCATATTCTCTTTTGAAAGAACCCAGTTATCCAGTAGGGATGGCAGGCTTTCGTTTTGGGCCCTCCCATATACTTCTGGTCTGTGGGTGTATGTCATGCCTTTCTATTGCAAGTGAGGCCTCTATAAGTTTTGGGGGTTTGTTTAGAAGAATTCAGCCAGTAGCCATAGTTGGAAGAGTGGCACAATATGTGTTAATATAGGCCCGGCTTTTCTTCTCAAATATTTATTCATGTGATACAGTTTGTTTTTCTGGCAGATAAAGATACAATCTGGTTTTGGAGAACAACCAGATTAGATTTTTTCCATCCTTCCAAAAGCAAAACAACCCTTCCCTTTTAAGATATATCCTCCAGTTTCTCATTTATTTAAAATGTTCTCAGTTGCGAACAGGTTAATTTTTTTAAGTTGCAGCATTTTATAATTCTGAAGTGATTCTACCAATTATATTCTCAATAAACCTCTCAACATGATACATATTTGCTGAGGAGGAAGGAAGACTGCATGGGATCAGAATGTTTTTGTTACCGACAAAATGCGTTAAGGGAGGACAGTACTATTTCTGAACATTGAAGCAGGCTAAATACAGTATCTTACTAATTTTTTCTTCTCTGCTGCTGCTTGTAAAGAAGGGTAATGTAACAATTCTGTGGCTTACAAAGGAAGCTGAGAACCCCTTACTTTTCCCTTTCTGCAGTTAGTGTGAGGTGCTACATAGGAAATGTAGCTCATAGCTCTCTTTTAAGAGAGATGGGTTTTTCAGGTTCTGTTGATCTTTCATAATATGGGTCGGATTTTTTTGGTGGGTTTTTTTTTGTTGTTTTTGTTTTTTACCCCCTTGGGTCACTTCCTCACTCTTTCTCTCCATTTTCTCTATTAAGGGAATGGATTGGGCTGGAGAATATGCTTTGCTCCTGCAATTGTAGAGTAAGAGCTGAATGCGTTGTTGGTGCCATCTCTGTCTGTTCCCCACTCTGGATCCTGTGTAGTGTTGACAGGAATGATGATAAACATTTGCTGTCCCTTGACATGAAGAGGCAATCAGAAACATAGTTTACCATTTTATATTCTCTGCTGCTTGAATTACGTCCAGCAAGAAGACAGAGTTTGCCAAGAATGGAGTAGTGCTTGAACTATAGTATTTTTAGGCATAAATACATGGTGGATTTGTTGCTGTTGTTTGTTTTGTTGTTAAGCTGGTCGGTCTTTTTAAAACATTTTCCTGATTTAAGAAAATGTGTCATGGAAATGTCTTTTGATAGTTGTTAGGATTATTTGCTCTTGGATCATCTTGCTCGTATCATTGCCCCCCTCAACAGAAAAATCACTTCTGTCTCTCTTGAGACAGTCAGAGCCTTATATGTAAATTTATTTCAGATAAATACTTACTGTTTGTCATTATTATAATAGTAAACAAAGATTACTATTGCACAAGGAGAGGATAGCAGAACTCCCCTGCTGCAACCTTGCCTAATTAGGTGAAACTTGATCTAGCCTATCTTGTTCCTGTCACAACTGTGGCCTGTCTTGTTTCTTTAGAACATCTTATCACTGCTCGTCATTACTGCTTGAATTCATATGCCAGTAGACCAAAAATACTCCATTTAAGTAGTTTTTCACTGTAGTTGTTGCACAGAAACTGTTCTTAGGTTTTAGCTCTACATAATATTTTTATATTCACTACTACTTACAACTGTCCACATGAAGAATATTTTAAGGATGGTTCTTCAGAATATTGTAAAAACATCAAAAGAGAAATCTTGGCTACCAGAAAAGACTGGACTTAACTCTAAAAACTGGACAAAGGACAGAATTATAAAAAAGAAGGTGGGATTACTTTTCTATTTCTTTATTTGCTGTAAAATTAAGCATTTTGGGATTTCTTTTTGTAAAACTGAGCAGTGTATCCTTATAATGGGCTAGAGTGTGTGTATGTGGGATTTTTACTTGAAGATCAGACATTATTGTCTTATATGTGTTTCTTCTGTATATGAAATGTATGAAATTTTTAATTGTACCTTGCATAAGTTGTTTGATTTTTTTATTATTATTATTTATTGGTTTTGATTCAGCCAAAGTGGAGATCTGAGAGTAAAACAGAACAGCTTTTAATTTTTAAATCTGCCATTTAAAAACTAAAGAAATGCACTGGAAAGAGTTATTTTCTATTATGTGCAATTTCCACTCTGAAGGAAGGAAAACTCTGCAGACTGCCTGTTGAATCCCAAAGGATGTATTCACTTTCCACTTTTTATATTTTTTGCCAAGCCAGATAACATTACATCTAAGATTGAATGGTTGGTATTCCCTGAAAGCAATACACTAAACAATCAGTATTTTGTTAATACTTTCCGCTCAGTGGGAGAAAGCTGTGGCAGTCCCTTCTTGTTTCGCTCTATTGAAAATAAAAGGAAAGAGTAGTGCTGATTCCGGTTGCTACATTACATGCGGGTGTGTGTCTGTAGATTTCATAAAAGTTGTTCCTTGTTTGTAAAATGAAAAAGTGATGTTTGGTGCTGCAGATCACCTTAATTAATTGACAAAAAGCACGATGTCTTTAGTAAAAATACTATGTTAGTTGGTTGGTTTGGTTTTGTGGGGGTTTTTTGTTTGGTTGGTTGGTTTGGGTTTTTTGTTTTGTTTTGTTGAAAAGTTGTAAATGAAAAGACGCAAATGTCTGTCTTCATATCCTATATTTTTTTGATGAGATTATTTTCAATGCAGTAGGTAGGTAAGGCTTTTCTGGAATTCAGTGGATTTTGGATGACTTTGCTGTAGCTGTTGACAAGGTCGAACACAAGACTGTAGAAACATCAGCACCTCCCTTTCCTTAGCCTTGGCCAAAATATTTTTAATAATTTGAGAACACTCAGTTCTGTCATACAAATTCTGTGAGACACTTTTGTTGTATGTGGATTTTGAAGACTAAGTTGTCTTTCAGGAAAATTAACCCAAAACTTCATGCTTAACCCTGCTCTTCAGCTTTGCCTTGTGTTGTCAGAATGAGCTTTCTTTTCAAAGTAAATTACAGGATTGTTAATCCCAATATGCAAAAACCTTGAATAGGACTTCTCCCCATATCCTTCACCCAATAAAAGTAAAATATGAAATTTTTGGGGTTTTTTTTATCTGTCATCTGGTTCTTGAATCTTGGAGGGGGGTGTCCTGTTTTGTAGGGTTTGGAGTTTTAGGGGGGTTTGTGTGTGTGGTGTATGGTTTTTTTTGTTTGGGTTTGTGTGGGGGTTTTTGTTTTGTTTTTGTTTCTTAACCTTTCCTTTTGGTGACTTTTTTTCCCCCCCCTGACTAAAAAGCTGATATTCTTATGTAATAAAATGATCTCTGAAGCTGAGTCATCTTGGATTCATTTAATTTTGTTTTTAATTTATTGCCATTCACCTGAGTTTACTGCAAATTTTACAGCACTACAGCTGTGTTGTTCTTCACCAACACGTCTTCTGTAATGATTTGGAAAGTAAGATATTTTGTAGCTTTTTCTTTAACATATTATTCATTTCTCATCAGCTGATGAAATGAAATGGGCAGTTAATATTTTAGGACTGTTGTTTCAAGCTTGTCATGCATTTGATGTGTGACATGCTGGTTACCTTGACAGATATGAAAGATTTGGACCTCTGAATATTAGCACTAAGTTGTGTTTGTGATCTTGTACAATGAGATGCGGTTGTAGTGCCACAGTGATTCCTCCCTCCTTTTCCCTGGGGGCCACGGGGCCACACCTGACCCTGTACTGGGGGTCCCCACCTAACTCTCTGAACCATTTGGTTTAGAGGACCCTGGGTTGGAGATGTGAAGAACAGTAGAAATGTGGATATCACGTTTATATTTTATCAAATTAGAGCTGTCAGAGTTTATGGACAAATGGACTTCAGGAAAGATGACTGCACCAATGTAGCTATTGTTTTGATCTGGAGTCTTGCTGTCTCCTGAACTTCTGCCTTTTCCTGTGTATTACTAGTGTTCCACGCATTTGCAAATGCAGTGTCTGCTGCAGTTTTCTAAGAAGAGTTTCGTGAGAATCCATTGTTTAAGGAGTTCTCATATTAATAATCCTAAACAACTATTAAAATATTTAGTTATAGCAGGAGTATTTGCTAGTTTCTTAAATAGATTAGCAATTTCTTTGACTTCTTTATTTAATAATCAGCACAAAATTGATATACATGCTGATTTTTTAAATTTTTTTTCAAGGTGCTCTAGATAAATCGCATTGAAATTAGGCAGGCAGTGCTAGATCAGGTATGTCAATCTAAGATTCACAGACAAAAAATATTCTAAAAGATAAAAAAGAGTATCCTTAATGAAGCCAACGAGTGTCAGAAAAACTCTGGGACTTCTTCAGAGCTGCTTGATTTGAAGATCAGTCTTCTGTTCTTGGTTGATAGATGGCAAAGACTTATTTACAGTAGTCCTACAACAAATCAGAGAATACTAACTTGCAAGGTGAGAATACTTACTTTTATGTATTGAGTTGTCATCAACCTCGTCAGGGGTTTAGGAAATCCAGCAGCAACTGATTCGAGCAGAGAGTCTTTCAAGAAGAGGCTCCAACTTCCACCTTTTAATAATAGTTGTGTATATCATGAAAGGCAGCATATGGCCCATGGTCTTTTAAACAGTGGAACAAAACAAAATTTCGAAGCCTCGTTCTGGAAAGAATAAAAACCTCTCCATTTGTAATGTATTCTGCTTAATGGAGAGATGGGCTCAGCAAGAACTTGTTGGTGTACCTAGAATTATCCCGGTGTTCTAAAGTCTCTTACATGGTAACTAGTGTCTTGACAGTCCTTTGGTAGAATTATTTGCGTCAAGGAGCAACAACAAGGTCTCTTGCTGTTTCTCCAGATGTAGCAATTTAGGAATCAAGCCAACAGATAATACGATGCAGGGATGTTGAACTCATTCTGTAGCAAGTGCCAAATTACATTTTCCACTGGAAAACATCACAAGAGGCATGTTTTATAGATTTCTCTGACTTCAGGCTGTGTTGCTTTAGCTGATGACATTAAATATTACACTTGGACAGATTTCCCTTTAAATTAATAGTTTTATTTGTAATGCAGCCTCTTTTATTCTTTTAACTTGTCCCTTTTCAGCTATACCCATTTTCCCTTCTGTAGCCACATGTTTATTGCCCATCTTTTAAATTAATTTATCGAAATCTCATCTCCTGCGTGTTTTTAACAGAACCATCTGAATCTAAAAGAAGGCATTCCAATGTTGTGACAACACACAGCTTCTATAAAGATAATGTCTGGAGAGCTGGCATTGGTTTAGTACCATAGATTGACTGTGACTTCTAATATAACAAAGTGTAGCCTAAAATCTTATATAGCATTATAATGTCCAAATGATCATGTCACTCTGCTGTCTTAGGCAGATGCTAGAAACTTCAGCTTTGTTAGGTCAGTTGTCTTTTTAGCCCTATTCATATCTTGCTCCTCTCAGCCTGCAGAATACCCATTTGACTCTGTGGGTTGCTTGTGTTGTTTACACAAGTGAACTTTTAGTTGCTATTGTTCTAATTAGGTATTGTTTTCCTAGAGCTCTGGAAGTCTTTCAATTAACTATTACAATACCTTTCATTTAATAATCTGTGGATCTATCTTGCTCAGTTGAATGTATTTAAATATGTGATAATAGTTGCTGTTTCCTTCCTCTAGCAAAAATCTTGGCTTATTTCTCTGCCCTACAAAAAACCTGCCACTGAAAGAGTAAGAGGCTTCAAATTCCAGATCTACAATTGATTCTGTAGCTTTTCATCTTTCAGTAACAAAGAGCAAAAAAGTGTCATAAGTATCCCTTCAGCAAATAAATATCAAGCATGTGTAAGTTTTTTTAAATAGTCTGAATCCTGTTGAACCCCTGCTGTCAGACATGAAAGCTCATTTACTGAAGAGGGCAAAGGCAACAGTCCTGAAAGTCCTGAGAGGAAATGTCTGTGGTTTCTGTCAGTTCTTTAAGCCATTGCATACATGTAGGCCTTATAAAATTGTAGGAAAATCTTGTTTAAGGATTTAATTTAATGCTATGCTTCCACATTTCTACAAGAGAAGTTAAATACATTTTTTTAATTAAAGTGATTTCTGTGCTCTAGCAAGAGAAATAATTTTATACCCCATCACTAAGTCTGTTGGTACAACTGTTGTCTGACTATTATTTTTTCTCCTGGTTATGTTTTCTGTAACCAGGTTGTCTTGTGCAGAGCCTAATGAAGGTGGATCTCAAGGTGGATCAATTTTTTTTTTTTCTTTCAGTGATTGCAAAACAGCAAGTTAATGCAACTAGCATATGAGCTTATGCAAAAAATGCTTTTGTGAGTTAAGTATAGTTACAGTACATGTAAACAACATTAAATTTTCAGATTTGATCAAAATTGCAAACGTTATCCAAGAATAATACTAGCTTGTTTGTATTTTTGAGTAACCTTATAAATGCTTAGGTTTATCAATAGTGAAGTTTCTGGTTTTAATGTTTGCTAGTAGCCCATAGCTGAATGCTATACATTTTTAGTGTCTGAGACTTGCTCCCAATTTTGTGAATTCTTTTGCAGGCCATATGGAGGCAGTTGGCTTCAAATTTAAAAGTGTAGTAGGAAACATGCTATTGGTTTCACAAGTCTGCATTTTGGCAGAAAACTTTACTCGTTTTTGTATTCTTTGCAAACTGAAGTCTGTTGGTTGCGCTACCTTTGTGAATTTTACTAATACAGTCAAAAGGCATTGCTGGGCTTTAAATTTTAAAGTTTGTACAGCTTGGATGTGAGGAGGATATGAGGAAATGTGTTTAGAAATATGAAAACTGAACATAGTTGTTTCTCACCCCATATATGGGGAAGGGGAGAAGATGTTAAAGGAAAGAAATCTCCTAATGAAAAACACAGTAATCAATAACAAATTTGCTGTATGTCTTGATGCTCTTATTTGAAATAAAAGTCGTAAACATATTGCAAGAAATTCTTCAAGGGATCTGTTTTTGAAAAGAACAGTTTCTTTCTGAAGGTAAATCATTATTGGAACAAAGCATGCTGGTGAATAACTTGTTTATTGGAGGGATTTTAAATGTTTCTTTTTAATATAGGGAAGTGTAATGGTTTCATCTTATTACTGGTTTTCTGGGGTTTACATATAATAATCAACATCAGAGATTTACTTGGCATTGGTATGTCCTGAAATCTCAACAGTATAAAGAAATACTCATGACTTGAGTCAAGAATGTATCTTTAGATGGCTTTAATTAAACCAGTTTTGTGGTTATAATTTCATAGTCTGGTTTCTTTTAAAATGTAATTGCTTAAAGCTTCACAGGTAGCTTGGGAGGACTACAGAGAGATTGTCCAAGCAGCCAGGGATCAGGTTAGGAAAGCTAAAGCCCTGATAGAATTACCTGAAGGGGGCCTACAAGAAAGCTGGAGAGGGACTTTTTACAAGGGCATGTTGTGATAGGACAAGGGGTAATGGCTTTAACTGAAAGAAGTAGATGTAGATTAGATATAAGGAAGAAGCTCTTCACTATGAGGGTGGTGAGGCACTGGAACAGGTTGCCCAGAGAAGCTGTGGATGCCCCATCCCTGGCAGTGTTCAAGGCCAGGTTGGATGGGGCTTTGAGGAACCTGGTCTAGTGGAAGGTGTCTCTGCATATGGCGGGGGGGTGGAACCAGATGACCTTTAAGGTCCCTTCCAACCCAAACCATTCTGTGATTCACCTAATCAAGTCTATAATCTTAAAAAGGGACAGTGTTCATACTGCAAATGAAGTTAAAATTCTGCTCTAGTGCTTGAAATATGCAACTACAAGTTCTACAGCTGTAGCTCATGCAAGATTTATGTAATGGCATGAATTCCAGGCAAGCAAACTTGCATGATATAATTGATAACTTGTAACTTTTTTCTCTGACCATTCTATGTGCAGGGTTATGCATATTAGTATGTCTCATCACCAAAGGGATGATTTTTCACCTCTTCACATTTTGCTTGCATCTCATTCTGTAATTTTTCTAGTAACTGAAAACCTTAATCTTAATCAAAGTTCATATTTGATTTATGGGGCTTTGACATTTCAGTAAGATGTGGTTTTGGACGTTTCGGCTAAAACTCTATTGTAGTAGCACCTTAAATATAGCACGTTTCTGGGGCTCCCAGGTCAGCAAAACCAAGGATGAAAGTTATCAAAACTTCTTGGGAGATCTTGAGGTCTCTACTGTGGAAGAAAGATTTCCTTTGGAGAAGGCTTTTCTTTGCTGATTGTTTTCGTCTTGGAGTTGTAGGCACCACTAAGTGCTCTGAAATGGCAAAACACAAGATGAATGGATTTTTTGGAAATCTATTGGGGAAAATGCATGGTGAGAAGATAATGCCTTCTAATTCCCATGAAACAGAAGGAATGAAGTTGGCACTTCTATCAGAAATGTATTTTGTACTTCTAAGTTCATTGCGTGTCAGCCTTTTAATAATAAATATTTCATATATTTGGAATGTCTGATCACTCTTCTGCTGGAAGAAGAGGGGTTTTTTGGTTTTTTTTTTTCTTACCTTTACACAATGAAATTTCTAGGCTTGTTTAAAAACAAAAAAAAACCACCACACAAAAAAACCCCAAAACAACAAAAAAAGGGAAAATCTAATAAGGCTAAACAGCAGTGTGTGGATTTAGCCATATGAAATATCCAGTATATTCTGAACTCACAATCATATGCTTGATAATTCTTAAATTAGCAGAAGTTATTAACACAAAAATATCTATTATCCATTATACCTTTAGGCAATCCTATATCTAGATTTGGGTAATGAGAGCAATAGATAGCAGAAAGGGAAAAATTCATGGTTTTCATTTTCTTGGGATATGGTTTTTTTTTTTCTTAACCTTTTGTTCACTGCTTGATAGATCTTACTTCTAATCTTTCATAGATGTGACTTTTTTAAATTACTTTGTTGTTGTGGACATAAAATAGGTTATATGCAGGAAAAGTAATGATCATCTGATCCAATTTTGCCAGGAACCCTGCTTTTGAGTGGAAACATGGGGTTTAGTTAAAAAGCAGTTATATGTAAAGTAAAAAGCCAGCTGAGTAATTTCCCATCTTCATCTCCAGAACTCACCATTTCTCTTTTTCTAGTTGAATATATGACTATTTCTATAAGAAAATAATCTCGGACTTGTTTTAAATTCTAATGTTTCAACATGTCCTGAAATAGTACTTGTCTGATTGCTTTCTGATAACTTAATTCAATTTTCTGGGACTAGGGTATTAGGAGATATGTACTTATATGGACTGTGTTAACCTGAAACACCAGTATTTATTGTATCAGCTGTCCGAGTTAGTAAATTAACTTGGGCATAAGGCAATGGAGGTGTGCATGTACAATTTATTCTCAAGCACCAGTGTTTCAGGTCTTGGGAGCATAAGATAATAGTTGAGCAAGATGTATTTCTTGTCTCCACTGAAATTGTTGTTAAAGAGGATCTAATTAAATTTATACCTGTTCTTTTTCATTTGGGATATTAGCTGAAGATCAAAAAGTTGTATTTTTTTCAGTAAGATTGTAGAAAAATGGTGAGGAAAAGACTTCATTCAGCAGCTGGAGTTTTAGCTTTATAGGCTATTTCTTAACTGAGAAACAACAGCTGCCGTCTTCTGTTTTTGTGGTGGTGTTCTAGTTTTATTCCAATCGTAAGTAATTGCATTGTACTAGGGCAGTGCAACTGAAGTTGCAAAACTCACGTAGGGAAGTCAAAGTGGTTTCTAGGACAGTCTGAACAAGCTTATATAGAACGAAGGACATCAGACTCATTTGAAAGATCGTTTGTTTCTATATGGTAGCACATAAGGCATTTAGTTGTGGCTTTGTGGGATCTCTGCTGTGGTAGACAAGTTATGAATGCATCTCTGATGCACAGGTCTTGGAACCTTGGTTTGGGATGAAGTAAGAGATGAACTGGACAGTTAGAGAAGTCTAAGTAGCCAAAACAATATTTATCAGCCTGATTGGCAGTGCTTTTCAGCATATTGACAGCTTACTTTGTCTAATATGTTTTGTAGCGAGAAGAGCAAAGGAGGGTCTTCAAGGAAAATAATGAGGTTGCGTTGCAGGTGCATATAAGGTGTGATGAACAGCACAGAAGAAAGCGTAAAAACATCCATTTAGCACACGGAGAGTAGAAGCTGGTGAAAAGGACCAATTCAGCATCAATTTCTTGATATGGAGTGAAAAATGGTAGGGAAGAAGATTCCATGTCACAATGGAGAAGTGAAGACCAATAAATTGTGCTTATCAGGACTGATACAGAAAGGGAACATGGTCAAAGACATAGGCATGAAGAATGATTTTTGCTGTGATAGGCATCATGAGTAAAAAGGCACACCAGTGAAAAGCTGGGAAGCTGATATGCAAGTTTCCAAACTCTGAGAGCATTAGCTAGACCAGGTGATAACAAAAAACCCTATCTATGTCTTACATATTGTACTGGAAAACTAGAGATAGATCTGAGACACAAGACTGAGAAAATGATTGGTGTCAAAGATGCCTGTATTACAGCTCATAGTGATAGGTACCTGTGTGTTATGATGAATGTGAAATCTAGGCAGTCATTGAAGAAAAGTGGCTAAGGACTGTGTTATGCCATATGGAACTTGAATTGACAGCTAGGCATTCACGAGAGATGACTGAAGATTGTCAACATTTCATCTTCCTTAGTGAGAGATCAGGTCTAGAAATACAAAACTGTGTCATCTCTATTGAAATTTTTGTAGGTGACATCCAGCTGTAGAAAGAGATGAGGTAATAAGCAAGGGTAAAGATCTTGTGAATTTATCCCTCTTTTCTACCTCCTCAAGAAACTGCAGGGATGATTAAGTGTCTCCTTTAAATAACACAGGAAGTATGGTTGGAAGAGGAGAATTGGGATGGGAATGGAGAAAGAGGAGACAACATACTAAGAGGAACACATAAAACTATTTGACAAGCGTCTGTTGGGCAGAGAAGATTTGGGTAGAGTACTGATTGTGAAGCTCTCCTAGAAGGAGGTAATCTGTAAACTGAGAAATGAGTGAGATGACAGAACAGTTTTGAAGGCAGGTTGTGATGTTTGTTATAGCTTATCTGGCATGGAAAAGACCTGAACTGTGAAGGGATATACTAGAGTTTGGGAGGAGGTTAAAAAGATGAGTAAAAAGAGATAAGAATTCATGAAAGTTGGAATAAAGCCATTGGTTTGGTAGCAGCAGCAGCAGTAGAGGAGAGTAACAGACAGGTAACATCCATCTGTGGGTTGAGGAGAAGGAGGGAAGTGTAAGATTTGGAGCTTGGTATTCATTGTGGAAAAAATACATGATTTAGAAGCCCTGAGGTGACCTGCTCATGTGTGTTGGGTTCATCTTCTTGTGTGACACTGTGCCCGAGTATTAAAAGCTTTGAATGACTGAATTGAGAGATTATCAAAGAAATGCTACAATGGTTATGATTTCCTTTTCCAAGATGGGTTTTTACAGTTGTTCCTATTTAGGAATCCATTTAAAATGAGAAATCAAAGGATTTATCAATTCTCCTGAGTTCTCATCTTCAGCTAAGAATGTTTTTTCATAAAGCTTCAGTGGGTGTACTGTGTATTTCATGTGTATGCTTCACTCATGTTCTTCAGCAGCAAATTTCCAGGTTCCCTCAATGCTTCTTTGTATTTTATCACTATGAAATACCTCTGATTCTTATTCCATCCTCACCACAAATAGGTACAGCTATGCCACTGACTTGAAAATCTAATTAATATTGCAATATATTAATAACGTTCAATATTTTGAGTCTTCTTGTGTATGTTTCAGGACATCTGTTTCACAGCACAGTGAAACAGTTTCTTTGGTGTTACTCAGACAACCTGTTAAAAATAAATCCTTACTTAACCAAGTTTGCTTGAGGAGTATGACAATAGTTGGCTACAGCACCTCGCCTCCCTATTAGTGAGATACCTTTCCCTAGGCTGTCTAGCAGATGATATTGTGAGTGACACCCAGCTTTGGAGAAGACCGGTGCAGTCAGAGCAGAGAGAAGAAAGTGGTGTGCTTGAGGTACTGCAAATTTTGGCTTGGTCTTGCAAAGGGGACTGAGTTTATATAGTGGTTGAGGTCTGAATTTATGGAGAATTGACTGAGATGTATGGGATAACTCACACCTCCAAGGTGTTCTTTCTGTTCTTTCTTTTTCAGCCTGTCCGCAGATGCAGACAATCTTGAATACATGAAACAAGTTTTCTGGGCCAGTGTTATCTTTACAGCAATAAAAAATCGAAACTTGGAAACCATGTAAAACCACGTGATGTTAAGCCATTCTATTTATCCTTTCATGACAAGATAACAGGTCTTCCAGACAAACGATAAAGAGGCAGTATGCATCATATCATAAAGGGTCTCTTGGCATTCTCATAAAGTTTGGGAAACTTGGGTTTTATTTTGAAATTACAATCGAGTGTTATGGGGAAACTGTATTTAGAATACTGGCATTAATAATTCTCTGTCAAACTGGTGTTGTTTAATTTAACTTAGTTAATTTACTTACTTATTATATATTCCTTAAATTTAACTGCAGAGGGGAAAAAAAAAAAGGAGGGGGGAAAAAAGAGTGTTTTCTACCACCCCTGTGGCTAGGAGAAGAACTAGTGGGTTTAAATAGTGGCAAGGAAAGCTTTGGCTAGACTTTAAAAAGCTTCTTGTAACAGGAATCCTGGATTTCTGGGGCGGATGGTTCAGGGAAGTGGTGGAATTTCCATCATGAAAGGCTTTTCAGAACAGGTTAAACAAGCATCTCTGCAGAATAATGTAAGTATAGTTGATCCTGCCTGAGGCCAAGAGACTGCATTAGATGACCTCTTAAGGTTTCTTCTAAGCCTGTTGTTTTATGTTCGTATATGACTCTTTCTTCTTAAATATGAGGTCAAATTCCACTACAAGATTCCACATCAGATATTTCTTCTGTAAGAGATTCCACAGCCACTGAATATTGAGACTATGTCTGAATCTTCTACAGGGGAGAAATAACATTGTGGGCTGTTTACAGTAGGTGGTTACATGCACTTTCATTACTATCTGTGGCTGCATCCTATAGCTTCCTCCTAGCTTGTGCTATAGCTTTTACTATAGCTTCCTTTAATGCTGCTGTTGGAGAAACTCAGGGGTGAATTCTAGTATATTTACAACTTCTTGTGTTGAAGTGTAGTTACTTGAAAACTTCAGGATACAGCATACAAACTTGGCAGGCTGAGGGAGTAGAAACATGGACTAAAATAGCCTGGAGGACTGACGAGTAGACTGAGAGCTTGAAGCCTGAGCTTTCTTGGAATTTGTCCTGTGCCTACTTCTAAAGTAGATGGACTGCTCTTGCTCAGTAACTAGCTGTTATTAATGCAGATCTCCAGTTTGGTACATGCATATGTCCCACAGATAAAAGTGTTATGAATGTTTTTAAGAATTGCCTATGCAAATAGAAGCACAGCTCTGTTTAAGTCAAGAATCCTCATTTAATGAAGAGCTTTTAAATAATCGGATTTAATCTTTGTGGTTCAATATGTGATGCCACATTTTTTTACTGGAAAGATCTGAAAGAACTTCCTTTGCAGACAAAATTACTAATTTTGTGACATTCTTCAGGGACATCTATTATTATGGTATCTTTGTCTTTTAAACATTATGTTATCTCTGTTCCATCCCCATGAGTTTACAGAACATTATTGTGACTACAGATGGGAAATTAAGGTGCAGAGAGAGAATGGGTAAAAGTATCTGTTGAATTTTAAGCTTAGGGTCAGGTATCTTTCAGGGGATTTAGTGTAACATAGGAATACTTGTCTTTGAATACAACCTTTATAGGTTCTCAACCAGTCTCACTCAGGAAAAAATGAATCACTTTAGCATCATTGTATTAGGACTTTGCTTCTTGGCAGAATGTTTTTATCTTTTCCATCTTACAAGCCCCTCAGCTGTTAACTATATGCTTCCACCTTTTGCAGTAAATTACATGAGGGCCTACAGGACAAATCCGTTGAGAATACTGCATAAGGTGGCGGCCCTTAATAGGGGGAATGTAGCAAATGACCATATTATTAATGATCATATAATAATACATATGCACCAAGAGGATGAGGTGGGTTAAGTTTATGTGCACAGTTTTTGAGTGTTTAACTTTGCAGCCAGTTACATCTGCTAACATGAAGAGGGATGGGAGTATCTCCGGAGATATATGTATCGGTGCACACATTTATTTGAGGTGGAGCAAGGAATTTGAACAGAAGTTTACATCGATCCAGATTAGTACTAGCTCTTAGTGCTAGGCTTTTTCCTTTATAGATTTCATCCCACTTTTTCTTCTTTCTGTTTTTCTTGATGTCATCTTGAATGCTGTTAAGGGGGAGAGGGGAAGAAAAGATATTTTCTGTTTAGTGGCTACTTTCCAACTGGAATAGCTGGGAGCAGTTACTAGAGGAAAAGAAGTCTTCTGATCTGTAACTTTGAGTGAAGAGAGCACGCTTAATACTGCTGTGGGAAGGTTTTATGTACAGTCTGATCAACACAGCAAGCTTGGGGGGTGGGGCTGAAGTAGTACAGAAAGAACCAACTTATCAGAGGTTTTTAGCTGTAGTAAGTATACTAAGCAAATGCAATGCCTTGAAAAATGTGACCTTTTTTCCTCCCTTTTTAAAAAAAAAAAAAAAAACAAAAAAAACAAAAAAACAACCCTGAGGCTTACCATTTAACCAAAGGCTTACAATTCAACCAAATATAACTGTATCTTCAGACAAATTGCAAAAATTATGTCCATCATGCAAAAAGTTGCCCACCTGTGAACCTTCAGATTACTTTGCCAAAGTATGCATTTATTTGCAACACTTAAATGCTATTATTTCAAGCATCTAACATAGCCAAAACTTGTGCCTTCCCTCCCAGCCTTATTTTCAGACAGAACTAAACCATTTCAACTGCAGCTTTTTAAAAAAATTGTCAATTCAATGCACTGTCAAAAAAAAATCAACACAAAGGACTAAAGCTTTGGCAAAGTTACAAGAAGCTGAAAACTACTTTGAAGGATCGTGGTAACCAACCATAAGCATACACTTCCATTTACAGGGGGATTATAAATCTTATCCATAATCTTATTCTTGTCTTTTTTTTTTTTTTAATATTCTGCTGCTTTTCTTTTTTTCTTTCAGATGATATTAACTGTGTTTCTGAGCAACAATGAACAGATTTTGACAGAAGTTCCAATTACACCAGAAACAACCTGTCGCGATGTAGTAGAGTTCTGCAAAGAGCCTGGAGAAGGAAGCTGCCATCTGGCTGAAGTATGGCGTGGAAATGGTGAGTAAAATGTTCAGTGGAAATTGATTTAAATGTATGTACCAATTTTAAAAAAGGTAAGACTGAGTTTTCAATATTAATGATTTCAAATTGTTCTTTGGGTTTTTTTCCTAAAACTTTCATGCAAAGCATGGTAATTCAATGTCTGTAAGGATTAATGCAATTCTTTACTTTTTCTTTCTCCTCTGTTTTCTTCCTCAGCATGGAGTATTTGATAAAATGCATGTGTAAGATATGTTAGTGTTCTGTATTTCTGTTTTTTAATTACGTAAACAAAGTATTCAGTATCCCCATCTTAAAAGAAAAAAAAAATGGAGGGGTATTTTCACTTCTAGAAGCCATTTATTTCAAATAGGCACACAGCATATATAGGTTGGAGGGTATTTAAATGACAATATGGAATCTCAGTGATCTTCTCTTACAGTAAGTGGGTGCAGATCACCACCTGCGTTCTTTCCAATCCAATTTCCTCACTATAAGGCATGTGAACACAACCTGAAATTTGCGAATGGGTATAGATTTTTTTCCTTCTGTATCATGAATAGCAGATATTCTGCAGACAGAATTGTGCCAGAATTGGACATAGTATCTCCAGCTTCTTCATGAACATTTCCCCTCAGAGATTTGTCAGCCTCTCTTGGGGCAGGTAGTAGTGCCCATATCCTATTTGTGTTGCAATTGTTATTTCACAGAATAATGGGGTGGGCAGTTCTTTTCAGGGGTGTGTCAAAACAACCCTATTATGGATTCTGTTTCTAGATGGATTCTTGCAATTGTGTGTAGTGCAAGCCTCCAGGTTATAGTATATCAGTGTATGGATGTGAGTAGAATCGGTGGATGGGTGAGGATAACAGGCAGGTTCTAATCCCTCAGTTACTAAGGTCACCCCTGTTTAAGCTGTTTATGTCATCTGTTTTGTATAAAGACTGATGAGGTCATAACTTGATATTGAATTCATAAATTTTGCATAGAGGGGTTTTATTTTGGAAGGGGCTTTTTGTCAAACAGACAAAACAGGCATTATTCAGATGCCTTTGGAGCTTTTAAGTATTAGCAATCTAGAATATTTTCCTCCCGAGGAAACTATTCCTCCTCTTTTCTAAACTGTTCTAAGACTTTGTAAAGGGAAAAGGTGCCTCAAGAAGTCATTTCCTTACTGGATGGGAACTCAGAGTTTAGGAGTGAGCAGGGGAGAGGTTAAGCATATCTGCAGTTCTAGGAATACAAATTCAGTTCATAATTAGTTATAAAACTGTCTTTAAGGATAAAAGGGTTAAAACTTTTTCAAATTGGAAGTTTAGGTTATGGAGAGTCTAGGATGCCAAGTGCATTGCATAAATTTCTAAAATGGATCTGCAGACTGTGTTTAACAGCACTCAGATATCCCTAATATTTTCCAGTTGCTTGTCTGTGAAAGTGTAACATATACGGTATTATTTGCTCTTCTGCTTTCACAATACTTTGAGGGTGTACTTCTTAAAAAATGCAGAGAATGTTGTCAACTAGCTTCAAAGGGTGACTGGAAACTGTAGCCAGTGATCCACATCTTTCTGGGACACTTACGCCTTGCAACCCTGGCAAGTGTAAGCACACATTTTCTATAATAACTTTTAAGATTGAGGAAGTATTTTTATCTGTGGATGTAATACATTATTTCTCAAAGCGTTAGATATCTAAAGCTAAAAGTTTCTATAAAGTGGGAAATAGGACTTATTCAGGAAGTTGTGATGGAGAGACTAAGACTAAATTTGGGTATCTACCCTGTGAATTATGCGTCGGTAGTCAATGGAGATCTAGATATTGCCATGAGTAGAACACGCAGAGCACTGATTTCAGCTAGTTGTTATCTATGTGATTTTGAGCATCGGACCTTGCCCAGTTTTGTGAAGTAAACATCTACATACAGACACCTAAGTTTAGGAGCAGAATCCTGCCAAAGGCTTCTACCTGTTGAATGGGTCTGTCAAACTTTTTTTAAAATGTGCTTGTGGCTCCAAGTTTCTTTTAAAACCCACATGAAGGTGCTTTCACAAATCTAGCTTCACTTGCCAAATACCAAAGGTGAGGACTGTATAGATCTATTCCATTGGAAGCATGGAACAGAAAAGACTAGAGTGAATGAAAGAAAAAATGAAACACTTGCATATGTTTCTGAATCTCAAACAGGCCTGTAGTGTCCTCAAAAAAGACGTCCTGCACACTGGTTTTAAGTCTCTGTGACAGGAATGTCAGCACAAGCATTTGTTTGTTGTTCTTAAATGTAGGATACTGTTAAAAAAATCTGTGTGTTGGTGGTCTCAACTTCTTGCCCCAAAGTCTGTGGTACATAAATTTCTCAGTGAAACAACCTGATTTTTTTTTAACAAGGTGTAAATATGGTATTTTTTCCTTCAGCTGCTCCTGAGAGCTAAATTGAACTCCTTCCCCTGAAGTTTTTAAAAATAATTTTGCCTGGAGCAGAGGTCTGATGTGGAAAAGAGTCTAAACAGTTAAATGCAACAGTTACAACAACAAACAACTTAAACTATGGTTCTGAGTGGGAAGTGTGAAGCAATTTGCAATCAATCTGTGGCATGTTGTGCCAGTGGAAGAGTATTTTTTCTCTTTTATTACACTGTCTCTGACCCCTCAGCCCTTATCCTCAAGAGAGGTCTACAAATGTTCTTTCAGAAGACATTTTGGAAAGTAAAATTCAAAACAAAAATTAATACAGAAAATCATGTGTTGAATAAACACATTAGGTTTTGTCACATACCATAAGTGATCCATGTTGCACAGGTGACAAATCACAGCTCTCTCCATAAGAGAGAGCTGTCATACCTGTCCTCTTGTGAATGTGCTTAACTCCTCTGTTCTACAGGTTGTAAAATGTTTAGGTATTGTTCGTATTAGAATTAAGAAACTGATTCCTCTCACAGCTGCATGGCATATGCATTTGGTTTATTTGCATTTGATTTTTGTATTTCATTCTCTGTTCCCCCTCCTTTCCAGTTTCTTGAGACGAATAATAGTTGAAAAAGTCAATAGCATTCGTGCCTGATGTATCAGTACATTTTGTAGCACCTTATGCTTTGTCAGTTTGAAGCTTCCCCTTTTTGCACCGATTTCTCATGCTATAACAGGAGAAAAAAAAACCCAGAATATTCTTCCTCATTCCCCAGCTATTGCAAACAGCAGATGGTAAGGAGGTCAAAAGACAGGTGTGACGCCAGGAACTTGTAGTATGTTTCAAGAGAGAATGGATTTCAACCTTTAAATCCACCCAGTACTCAATTACTCACTTCATTTACATCTGGAAAGCCCTTCAGCAATTGGTATTAATTGGTTTTCCTGAATTTAGTTGTAAAATAGAGGCAAGTGACTGTGAAAGAAATAGTTGTTTACTACAAGTGTACTTCTGCAAACCTGAGGGGGGAAAGACTCGTTCCTGATCTTGGCAGTGAACTCCCCCGCTATGGGGATAATCCATTATTTTGTGTTCTGGTTTCATGTTTAGCAGGCATAAATGTGTTTATTACAAACAGCAGGATACTTGTAATCGGGATAAAAACAGATTCTGAAGTCTGAAACTTATTTTGTTTTAAATAGTGGATATATAGTTCCAACAGATAGATTTTTTTGCAATTTTCTAAAATATTGATATGGTATCTGTGTTTTGGTCTTCCAGGGTGTTTCAGTCATTTTGGAATACTTAAAACTAGCCCATCCTCAAAACTTTTACTTAAAAGGAAAGGAGTCAAGCTCAGTTCACAAAAGCCTTTCAGAATTTTCATCCAACTTAAAATCTAAGGCAGTTTTTGCAAATAATTATGGATATATGCATATATCATGGTTTTCCACTTAGTTATTCATGAAAACAAACATTCTCTAGGTAATTTTTTGATGAGTTGTTAAAGTATAGGGATCCAACCTGTTTATGATTACTCTACACCCATTCTCCTATTTCACCTTTTCTTCATTCTCTTCTATTTAAACTTTAAAAAATTAAAATTAAAGTTTGAAATAGTATTGTGAAAACAATTACCGGTAAATAAGTCTGAAGCTATAGCAACTGGGAGAAGTTAACTGCAGGGTTTTTTTTTGTTTTGGTTTTGATTTTGATTCTTAAAGAACAGGTATTTCCAGAAAGTATCTCTTTGTGCTATCCTAACTTACAGCAAATATACGATCATGCTTTCTTCTTGCAATTTTTTTTGATTTAAACTGAAGGGAAGGAATGGGGACTTGAGTTCTCATCATATCTTGTGTCAAGTGTTAATGTCCGTTTCTTCTTCGTCTTTCTTTTCTGAATCTGTTTCATGTAGCTAAGTTGCACAGAATGATTAGTGCTTCTTCATTTTTCTTTTCTTTGTTTCAGTGATGATGTTGCTGTTATTATTTTAACCTGTTTTCTGTCTAATTTAGGGCAACATATCCCGAATTGTTTTTGTGGAAGAATTGCAGAAGTAGTAGAAAATGTCTTTCCCATATCTCTCCATGGTCATGTCTGAATAATATTAGCCTTGATTCTTCAAGGTATATTATGTAAATGAAACCTTTTATTCTGAATACCTCGTAGGATCAGGGCCTTACTTTTAATGGGAGACCAGCCTAACCAGGAGCAATGCTGCAGCCATTCCTCACCATTCCAGAATTAGCCCAACCCTGTTCAGACATCCAGTTTCTTGGTACCTTCTTATCGAGCTTCAGTTCTTGCTAGGTTTACCTAGCAATTTTTCTATTTGGGAAAAATTCCTAAAGATGCTTGTCTTCTGTGTCCTAAAGTCTCTGAACTAAACCATTTAAATATTTTTACACTCCGTGATCTTTAGAAGACTCATGCTGCATTTTTAGTGGATATGCTTCAAAGCACTTGAAATCTTACTTTACTTTAGGAGCTGAAAAACCTGAAATTCATGTTTTTAAAATTCCTTTTCAAGAACTAAGTTGTAATAAGCCAGTGACCTTATTCTTGTGTGCATAAACACTATTGACAATGTTTCCTGGAGTCCGCTTGAGTGAGGAACAAGAAAAAGAAAAGTATGTATTTTTTTAAATCCAGGTGTTGTGATTTTTTTCTTGGGGGAGGGGGGTGTTAGGAAGATAGGTAACCAGTCAGCTGATTAACATAATTAGCTTGTGGTTTAAATGACCCTTCCCTGTTGAAAGCATCTAGATATAACTGTGGCTAAACTGTGTTAATCACTATACCTATTTGATGTGACAGATTTTGACAAGATGCTTTATTGTATTAAATGCATTGTGAATCAAGTGATGAAAATGTATTGTTCTTTAAATATTACAATTAAGTATCCCAAGAGTATCAAGACATGTATACATTTATGTAGTTCATAATGCATATAAATTTAGGTAAATTTCATTATAAAAAAGGGATATTTGTGATGTGATTTTCCCAAGCTTTCCCCAAGATATCTGTTATATCTTTGAATCATTTTGTCTTCTTATGTCAAATGGATTAAGTATGAAATGGATAACAAATTGTTAGCAGTGCTCTGCCTGGTAGGAGATGCTGTGGTTTGGGATTTGGGGGCAGAGAGCATTTTGCTTTTTAACAATGAAGAACGCAAACTCCACCTTTTGGTTTCCATCCAAGCCTGATTTTCTGTAGTAATATTGGTTTGACATGGTGCTGCATGTAGAAAAGCTAATTAAATCTCTTCTAGTATAATTCTATTCTTATTAGAAGTTATCTTCTAATGCTATGCTTAGTATTAGATCTTAAAAGATCTTAAAAGGGAGATTTTCTTACCTTAATGAAAACATTTAAAAATAAATGCAAGTATAATTATGGAAACAGTGAAAACTTTGCTCTTGAAATGTATTTTCATCTTGAAATACTAAATGTATAGCGTGCAGCCTCTTAGTAATAATATATTTGATCAATTTGGAAGAAATAACTACACTATGAGAATGTTTTACATTTCTTTGGGGGAAAACAGAGAGACTGACTGCTGCATAGAACTTAGCCTTTATTTGTTCAGAGATCTGCCAGTAATTCCACATATGCTGGAAGTTAATGTCTGGCATAGTGTATTGGAGTGGGAGCACCTGCTCAAGTTCTTAGGAGATGAAATGTCAATATAATGATAAGGCTTTTAGTCTGAGTGGAAACCCAGAGGTTCAAATTGAATGAATCATTTTAATAACAGAACAAAATATCCATCTGGTGGTGATGGGGAGCAGAGGTGCAAAGATCAGCATTGTGAAAAAGGTTGTGATCAGCATTGTGAAAAAGAATTCCTAAATTAGGGTTTCTAAACACTGATATTTTTTGTATGGGTTTGCAAACTGGGTATGTACTGCTGTTAAGCTGTGAGTGATGTTACAGTAACAGGCTAGCTTTTAATGCAGTGCAACTATTGTCTGTTGGTGCCTGTTTCTTTGACTTTGCATAAAATACATTGGCTAGATTGAATTGCTACCAAAAAAGACATTCTGATTCTTAATGAGAGTTCTGTAAAACTTTGCTTAATTTAAAATAGTTGTGATAAGTTTTTTGGTCTTGTACTTTTAGAACGTCCCATACCCTTTGATCACATGATGTATGACCACCTACAGAAATGGGGTCCCCGCAGGGAAGAGGTGAAATTTTTTCTTCGTCATGAGGAGTCACCGGCCGAAAGTAATGAACAGAGTAAGTACACTTACCCTGTAGTGTTGTTACCTAAACATATTTAAAACATTTCCGAAGTGAGATTGATTATCAGTTCTTTCAGTGAACTTCAGTAGATGCATGTAATACAACTTCCTTCTACCAAAGCCATTTTGAACCTTCCTCAGTGGCACATTTATTCATGTTCTTAAATTCCCTTCTCTAGAATAATTTCCACCAGTCTGTTGAGTAATATTTTCATAGTAAGACTGGTTTCTATTCTGCTTAATACTGATCCAAAAACGTTGGTGGGTATTAGAGGCTTAATGCATTTTTTTCTTGTTTAGAGAAAGTCCCTACATTTTGAGAGGGTGGGGTTGTTCTTTTTGACCTCCTGTTCTCTTTCAGTTGCCCCAGAGAAAAGACTCAGTAGAGTACTTTGCCTCCCTTAGAAACTAAAATCTGTTTTACAGACGTCATTGGCAGAGGTCTCAGTGGCTTTACTTCCTCAGTACTTCATGTAGATATATTTAATAATGGTGATAATTTGCACGTTGAAAAATCGCTGGTCTTCTTGGTTCTACAGGAAAAGTGTTTATATAAAACAGTGCTGTATTAAGTGGGGCTTTCTTAAAAGACTGGAATAAAAAAAAAGGATTTCATTTTTTCTGATCTAACTTGTATAGAGTGAGTGTACTTAATTTATGAGAAGACTTTTGAGGCTGTGCGCTATATGCTTAGTGGCTGTCAGACTATCGGAAGGATAGGAAAGGTATCTCGAAGTGAGATGTATATTTGCGTGCTCAGATTATCCTTATTCAACTAATCTGACTACTTCTGACAACCGAATTTCAAGTCTTGGCTGAGTCCTTATTGCTTTGAGCTGGAATTTCTTTTCGTGTTTCTAAGTGGTTGCTGGTTGTTTTGAATGCCAGAAGTAGCAGGCCCAATAATGCATGAGGGATTTTTGTATTAATTAGGTACTTTGTAAAATACTCAGTCATCCTTTGGGCAATACAAAGTTAAAGTATGTTAAGAAATTTAAGATACACCTGAAGCCACAGAGTTTCATGTATAAGGAAAATGTTGCTTCTGAACCATGCATGCAAGGCTTTTTAATTAATCATTGACCTATGGATCAATTTGTAGATTAAAGTTGTTTATAAGGCATTAGAAAAGCTTCCTCTACTATATTAATTTATAATGTATTCAACTGAAACTACTGCTTCTTGTGGACACAGAAATACGAAACTTCAGTAATCATGCTCAGTACATTCCCTTTCATGACATCATTGCCTAAACACAAGTCAGAAAAGTAGAGCTGCATGTCTGTACTTTTAACAGAGGAAGTCTGTGAAGTAAATGTTTTATTTCTGCTGACTCCACTGCTTACAAAGAATAACCTAATAAGAAAGTGTTGGAACTAGCAGAACAAAAATTCACAGGTAAAAGCTTTGTATAAAAATTCTTGAAAAGAACAGATTCAAAAGTGAAAACTATTTTTGTTGAAAACTGAACTTTGCACTAAGAGTGACACTTTACTTTTAGGTGGACGTCAAGCCCAAAATCAAAGAAATGGCATAAATATACCTGTGGAGAAACGTACAGAGAATGGGGTATGTAATAAATCCTAAAGGTTTTGCATCAATTCCACTCAAATATTTAATGTTTTTAAAATTCTTGTTTTTCAAGATCTATTATGGTGGGAACTGGTGGAAAATGCATAGATCTTGTTTTGTTTTGATTTTTTGTTTGTTTGGTTTTGTTATAAAGTCAATGGGAGAATATGGCTTTTTTTCATGAACTACTCTAAATTTTCTGTCTACAAAGAAATTCACTTCTGTGATGTGAGAAGCCCCAGGGGTCTTATTAATTACTGCATTTTCTAATCTGTCTTCCTCTGTCTTACTCATCCTGTGTGAAGAAAAAAACCAGCTACGTTGTCCTTTCATACTAGTATTGCCTGTCCAGACATCTTTTCTTGTTTGATTTATCTGACTGGTATTGATTCATGACATACATTCTCATGTTTTAACATATGAGGCTATCTATGGATTGGGATGTTTTCAGATGCTGGTAGAAGAGGTTGCATATCCCTCAGAGACACCTCTTTATAATATTTTTTTTATGCACTCTGTTCATTTCTATGTATTTTTTTTTTACTAAAATATTACTAGGTTTCTAATTTAAAATACATGTTACATAGCATAGGCAACCTGTTTGGTGGCATTCAGTGAATCCTGGCTCGAACATTCTCTCTTTTACAAGTAGAACATCGTACGTGTCTTTCAAAATTACCATGACTTAAAAACCTTCTACTCATGAGCTGAAACTCACTTTACTTTCCTCTGTCTCTTCTCATCCTCAATGCTACTGAAGGCTCTACAGAGCATATTCTGCTCTCATTCACTCAGGGCCATTCTGCTGCCTTTAGTGAGGCACGATAGCTATAGTTGACTATTTTAAAATACTTTTAAATTTCAATAAAAAGATTAGAGCTCACCAATTCATAGTTGTATTGTCTGTATGAAGCACTGTCAATTTCTAAATATGCATAGGGCTCTTTCTCAGGGTAAAATAATGCTTAAAGGTTTAAAAGCAAACAAATCGGGTTTTTCAAGCTGAGATGTCTTAAAATAAAAAAGAACTAAAATGTTAAAAATTGTGCAGATTATACAGTTCTGTGCTTGTATATTGCCTGATAATTGGCATCTAAAATTCACACACACAGAGGCACACACTCTCACGTATTCACTCTCATTTCAGTATGCAGCAACACAGTTGTTCAGTCAGTTTGCAGCTCTTAGCAGCTCGTTTTGTGTATGGCATGTGGGCCTAGTGGACGGAATTTTTTTCTCTATTCAAAACAGTTAATCATGTATTGCTTTCTACGGTCCTTTTCTGTAGAGAACAGTAGCTGATATCCTCTGCTGCCCCGATCCGTTTATCCTGCTTCCATTGTCATATTGACAATGTAGTGAGATCATAGCACTATAATGTGCTAGGGGAACATAACTCTTTCGTGACCTCCCCTGATCTATTCCTCCATGTAAGTGGTAGCACATATACTTAGTTTGAGACATAGTATCTTTGGAAATTAGCAACGACATGTGCAGTATGCCTTATAATATCTCTTCTTGGCAGCACTAAAGTTTATGATAGCATGCCTTTGTATTTAGTTTAATTTGCTGATAATTTTTATGGCTAAAGCTCACGCCTGGTAACTTGAATAATACTGCTACCTTTGTGCCATTCAGTATATATTTTAAAAAAAACGCAAAAGTTTAGCCACAAAATTAGAATTTATTAGGGAACTGATCACTTTAAAATGGACTTTTACCAGGTTTAGGAAATTATTAAAACACAAGAAAGACTAAAACATGAAGGGATTATATTAATGTAAATTGTGGTGGGTTTTATGCTAAAAATGGTACGAATTAGGTTTTGAAACTGTATAAAACTAAGATTTTTCAATTGTGCCAAGTTTTAAATCAGAGGGGGAGGGGGAAAAAGAGGTGGCTTCAGGATCAAGGATTTAATCAGCTTACACTTACGTAATGCATTAGGCTTATTCATTGTTACTGGCATGCTGAATGTTAGACTAGCCCTAAAATCAATACAAACCAATGGAACATTGAAGACAGCTCAAATCTTACCAAATATTCTGCATTCAGGTATATTTTTATCATGTGTACTGCTTTAATGATGAAATAATTGATTTTTACTTAATATATGGCTAGAGCTGAAAGTGTGACATGCATAGAAGACTTTAAGATGAATGTTTGCTTTAATGTTTGAATCAATAGTCTTGGAAAAAATGATGGGCAATCTGTCTGGAATTCAATTTGGATAATTCTATTAGTTGGCATTTTGTCATATGCAGTAGGATTTTTTTTGTTCTTTGAAACTATATGTGCTTGATCAGCAATTACTTAAATAACGGTTAGCTTAAAATCACATTATATAAATGCTTAAATTTCATTCGATTATCTTCCAAATAAAGATTTAATGTTAAAAATAGAATAGGCTAGGTCTCTTCAAACAGTGAAACATGCATTGCTGTAAAAAGAATACTTATCTCTAAGTGCTTATCTGAGAGCTTTGCATTATGCATACCAAAGTCTAAAGGAAAAACTATGTGATGTTTTCAAAATTGACAAGTTCTCTTATTCCTGAGATAATCTTTTGAGGTTTGCTTTTGTTTACAACTTTCCTTCTTGGAAGTGGAATTACGCTGTAATCAGGGCCTGATCTCTTTCCACCACTGCAGAAAGGTGTGGAGATATGTGGAGGTAAGACTTGCATAACTGAACATTCCCTTTGCCAGGGAGATGGGACAGTGTCTCGAGAGGGATTCTCTTCTCTGAGAATAGCTGCTTCTTCCTCCTCTTCCTTTCTTTTGCATGCGTAACTGAACCAGTTTGATTTGAACACAAGTTGTAACAAGGGAAATTCTAATTAAATATTAGGAAAATGTTTTCTCAATGAGAGTAACAGACGTTGGCCCAGAGTGCCCGCAGTCTGTGAAATTTCTATGTAGCTGAATAAAGTCCTGAGCAATCCGAACTGCTCTGAGCAGGGGTTATTGAACCGGGTGACTTCCAGAGGCTCCTTTCTACCTAAATTATTCTTTGATTCTGTGATCAGTGGCCATGAAACAGTGGTCATGCAATGCTGGGTCTTGTTTGCTTCCAGATGTCCTAACATGATCCAAGCTTCGTTCCATAGAAGCAGCAGCGGCCTGAAAACAGTGAGACAGAGCAAACACAGTTGTAACCACTGGGGGTCAGTGGTAGACAGGAGAGGGGCTGGGAGCCACCCGTCGTGGTGCAGCTACCAGTCATCAATAGGAAAAGTGGATCAGAGATGTACTTAAAGGAAGTCCCGGAAAGAGGACTGACCGGATGATGACAGTTGTCCAGATGAAAAGGTAATCAGATAACCGAGAAATTTCTTGGAGATAAGAAAACAAGAAAGCAGATGCAACTCGGGGAAAAAAGGATGAGGTACAGGAACCTGATGGAAGTAAAGCGTATTGGACTGAATAGAAGTAGATTAGTGTAATGGAAACAGTCTGTATATGAAGAGAATACTCATTTGCTGTAGCTGCTTGGTTTCAATTATTTTTCTGCTTGGTAATTTACTTGGGGAGAATAAAATGTCAGTTTGTGGTCTCCTGTACCCTTCTCTCTTTAACTTACTTTTGCTCTTTCTAATATTAAAATTGCTCCCTCAATTTACAGAGACTGATATCAATAAGCTTTTTCCTTGATAGATATTGACAGAAGCCTTTGCCAAGAAATACAAAATGGAACCTGATTTTCTCTCTCACTAGGAAATTTAGCTTTAGTGTAAAAGAAACTCATGCAGCGGAGGAAAACTTCACCATCATCCCAAACTAGAGAATCACACTCCTGTAAATTTTCTTAGTCTTGAAGTTGTGACCGATAGGTAAAGTTGAGATTTAAAATTTTGTGCTGATTAGATAACAGAACTGAGCTTCACTGTTACTGTTAAAGTGGCTCAAATTAAGCTTTTAGCAAAAATTTTACAGCAAGTAGTCCAACTGTTTTAGCTTCAGGAGACTCTTATACTTCCATGCTGGGGGAGTTGCTCAGGGAAATTCCATTAACAGGTAGGTTAAAACTTCTACATATAAATACATGCAAAGCAGTTTTTAATAGTACTGATTTAACTTAGGAGGGCATATGGTTGCTGACGGAGAGTAGATAGCTGTCCGATGCAGTCAGTCTTTGTATCGCATTCCATCGTGGCAGTAATAAAGCTACACTGCTTTTGAGTTCCTGCTGTATGCCTTGTCAAATTTTAGGCTTAGAGTTTAGGTAGACTTACATGTGGTGCCAAAATGCTTGAGTAGAATTGCATGTTGTTCCTTAGCTTTAACCGTTTGATCCATACAAGTGTGACTAGATAAATTGGCATTAAACATCTAATATACATTTTGTCATATATTTGTTATGATATGACAATTAAATTTTTTTAAATGTGTTCTTAAAAGCATCTGATAAAGAAGTTGGCTGAATGGTTTTATAAGTATACTTGCACAGGCAAAATATTTGCAGGTTTCCTTAGCCTGTCAGGCAAAGATATGACAAAGTCTAATTGTGAGGAAAAAGGCAAGCAAGTTAAATTTTTAAAAGAAGTAGTAACCTCAAGAGAAGAGAAATACATCATATGTACTTGCTTGAAGTTTCCCATTTGAAATGTTGAAGGATAAAGAGCTTAGTCTGGAATAGAAATGGTTCTTCAAATCTGAGCTGTAAATTCCATTTAATATAAGCTTGTAAGTATTAAGTACTTTCTGTTTGTTACATTTAACAATGTACTTGGAAGAGGCTGCCATTCACATAAGACAGGTTTTAATCAAATTTGTTTAAAATGAACAAAAAACTATGTCAGTCTTGAAAATCTAGATTCTTTCAGGGGTCTCATAGTAAAGTCTAAGCAAATAATTCCGTTAAAAGATGATAAAAAGAAATTTGGGCAAAAGGAATTCTAACAGTTTGCAGAGAAAAATCTTTTTTTCTGAAGAAATTTTCTTGCAGGCTTCCTGGAACATTTTGACCATGTGAAAAAACCTTGTAATTAAATCAGATCCAAATTTTCTTAATTTTCTACTGCAACTTTGTCTGTTGCTTTTGTTAAGGAGACAAAAATTATCGTATCTGCCACTTTTACAGTTAAGGGTGTTCCCTTGTCTAAGACATACATACCTGAAATTATTTTTACCTGTCAGAGATGGGAGCCTTGCTGCCCCTACAGCAGCCTTCTGCACTGTCAGACTTCTAGTTCAAGTCCTGGGTCAGCTTAATAGAGTTTGGATTCTCCGACTGATACAGTTCTTCGTTAAGTCTGTCTGAAGCATTTTCCAGACAGCTGGCAGTATCTTGCTCTTCAAAAAATAGAAAAGCTAATCCAACTAAAGGGGAAAAAAAATTCAATTAGGAATAAAAAAAATTACAGTCTAAAGCTAATTTTAATGCATACAAATAGCTTTTGAATTCTTGCTGGTCTAGAAATCCCAGTCTCTTCACACCTCAGTAAAGGATAGTTATGTAGGGTAACATCTCTACAAGACTAATAACTGTGTGATCTCATAGAAAGAACTTCTGTGAAACTGTAGGGAATTTAAATGGTCCTGACCTCATGCCTCACTCTGAGGCCTCTTGTAAACTTTTTAGGCCGAATCACATCATTCTTGGTTTTGGAATGTTGTGAACAGTGTTTTGACATGTCCTGTGCAACCTCAAATATATTTCAATCCATAATGGGCAAAGTTACTAGATACTTATATTTTATGAGACTAATTTGATAAGTTTAATCACACTTATTCTGTGATCATTTTCCTGTTGTAATTTTAATTATGATAGCATTAGTTTATGACTAATATTAGCTCTTAATATCTGACTTCATTTGTTTTGAGGAGTCTAAAGATAATTTGACTAATCAGGAACAGGAAACACTCTTGGAACCCACTTGGAACATTGTGAAAGGACTGCTTTCCTCCATGTCTTCCTCATGTATTTACATATTTTTAATCTCTGTCACTCTAGATCCCAAAAATATCTATGTAGATGGCTATGGATATGAGAGATACTCACAGTATACAGACTTGCAGTGTACAGACACTTATACACACTCACTTGTATACAGACTTTGTAGTTCTGCTGCTCTTCTGGGCATCAAAGAGAGTTCTGTTCAACAAGTTACAGGGAACAAAGATGTGGTCTGGCCATAACTGCCAACAGGTGGCTTCCCATTTTGCAGAGGAGGAAAGACCTAAACTGCATCATTTACTCAATCTACACCTTTGGTTCCCACTTTTACAGGTCTGACTTTGCTTTTCCTGAGGAATGGCTTTGCAGTTTTACAGCAATACTTAGTTGCAGATGTCCATGGAAGGGGGAGGATGAGAAGTCCTGGCCGTTCATTTGCTTAACCTCTAACTATGGTACTTATTTTCATATATTTGTATTGTGAACATGGAGCAATACAATTCACTCTTTTACCTAGATTTCTAACTAAATGAAGCATGTGGAGAACTGCCTCCAGTTGTCACTGCAATAGAGATCCTGAGTTGTTTGGCCCTTATATAAAGGTAGAATAGTTTAGAATAAATGAGTGCTTCAGCTGACACATAACATTATACACATTAGCTCATAAAGTAAACGTTAGTTAAGAGTTCATTTGTTATTTTTCATGAAGCATTGCTGTGCTTTCACAGTCCTTACGCTGGCACTGCAAACTTCAATGCCCTTTGTCACAGTTGTATCCTTTTGCAGTCACATTAGTATCATTTTTTGTTAAGCCAAATATTTTAATATTAAGTTATTGTAAGGAAGATGGGACTTGTCCTTTCCTTTATTTCTGTAGTTCCTTATGGGAGACAGATTATGAAATTCACTGTGTCAGTGCAGAGCTCTAAGAGCTTAATTGTGAAAGCTTGAGAGTTTAGACTGCCCGTCTGTCTCTCTGAGCAGCTTTCAGTTCTGAACAGGAGACTCTTCTGGTACTTACAAGGCCAACTATTCCTTTTCGGGCCACCTTTAGAGTGCTCTCTTTTATGTAGCTGTGTCATCTGCAGATTAGTGTTTCCTCTCATCTTTTCCACAGGTTTTTCTTGGGCAGTGCTGCTGTGGCCTCCTTTCTTCAATACACCTTTCCATGTTCACTGACTTATTCATTTAGTTTCCTGTCCATCTAGCCTTTGGACACCCAGCGTACCAATTTCCCACCCATATGTTTTTCCCAGGCAAGTGAACCTTTCCATTTCTCTATTGTCTCCACAGCTGCCTCCAGATCCAATTGTTGTTAGGTTTGTTCCCCCTGCAGTCTTCCTCAGATCAAAGCAGAGAAAATGAAAGTCCCTCTGGCTAATTTAGGAGCAAGGGAGTTGAACTTGTTTTTCTTCTCTTATTCCTACTGGATGATCTTACTCTACAGCTCATACCTTTTCTTGCTTGCTAAAAATAAGCCTGTTCTTTATGCAGCTGGAGAATATTCACTGTATTGTGCTTGGGCATACAGTCCTTCAGTGTCCTTATGGAGACCCATTTGGCTGGATCTCTTGTGTAAAAGTGCACTGAATCATGCTTGAATTACTTTCTTGAAAGAACGAAGAGAGGGTGAACTTGCATGTCATTCGTGAGTTTGACAAGGTAAATTACAGCTTTTTATGTTTTTATCTTCCACAATATCATAATTTTTAGATATATAAGAAATTGTTAATGGGGTTTAGTATTTTCTTTAATATTTAAAAATCCTTATGTCTAGGTTTTGGCTTGCTGCAGTCTTCTCTGACTTGCAGCTTCTTGATTTATGCTATTACAGACATGCTTTAGCGTTACTGCTGGTTCATGTATTCACCTTGTTGCATGAAAGATTTAAGAAAAAGCTGAAGTATGTAGGGGAAAGCATATAGCAAACACTGGAAGGGTTATTTGCATAAGACTGTGGTATCCTGATTGTACTGTTTGCCTTTTATCTTAGGCAGCCTCTGTTAATAAAGAAATTCTTTCTTAAATTTCACGTGGTATAGTTTTCTGTCACTTTAAACAGTAAAATTAAATACAAAAAGAATGATTTTCCTGATCTTTTTGGTACTCAGTCTTTGCACTGAGTCGTTAATACTACAAAAATACAAATAGAACAAATACTTCATGTTTTTTAAAGCTAAATTGTCTGTATTCTAATATTTTCAGTTTAACCTGATAACTGTAAAAGAAATGTGTATTGCTCAACATTTTCCATTAATATGAAAAGTGCAATAAATCAAGCTGATTGTAGTTGACAGCTGGCTTGATCTTGCCGTGATTAGGTCTTTTACTGCTGGCAAAATCCACTAGCCTTTTCCGTTATCTGATCATTGATGAATGCAGAGAGACAGCTTTTCATATTGATAAAGAATTTGGGGAAACCTTTATTTCATATGGAATAAGATTAAAAAATATCCTACCTCCTATTGATTGCACTGAGCCAAAAAGCCATGCAGGAACTCATGTGTACAGCTGTTGATTTGGCTTGTTCACAGCAAACGGTTAAACAATTAGTGTAGACAGAAAAACAACAGAATCATGGAGTTGAAGCATGTTGAAGCAACGCAAATGTTTACAGCCGATGGGCAGTGCTGCAAAATAAAGATGTGCTCTCTTACAATTACATGGGAAAATAGTGATAAGGTAATTAATTACTTTTCAAAATTTGTTAGTTTTACACTTTAGTGGATGTGTTATTTAAATACTGTGTAGCTTTTGCACTTTAGTTTAAATGATTGTGGGTTTCGTTGTCACATGACCGTAATGCAGACCAGTTTGGGTTTTGTAACTCCTTATCTCTGAATTACTATTCTTAGTTAAATCAGGTTTTGTTAGATGCATTTGCTATCATTTTTAAGTTTTAAGACCTTATCAAAAGCTTGTTACTTCAAAATGTCATAGTCAACTTTTGCTTTTATCAACTTAGGTTTTATGGCAAGTGTGAGTTGTACGGTAAGTTTCACAACATATCTTTCAATTACAGGATATTTATTTTCAGTACTTTTGTGTTTTGGAAATGTTTTATTATACTATTCTCATATAAACAATTTTACATCACAGAAAAACTTCATATTGAGACAATTACTTAAGGGAAGAATAAACACACATTTGATGCTAACCATGTTATTCAGACTAATGATAAGTGCATCTTAACCATACTTAGCTATCCTGTCAGAATAAGATGTTGCTTTTCTAAGAGACCCAGGAAAATACAGTTCCAAGACTATTTTTAAAGGAACTTGGGCAGTGTGTTTTCAACATATATTGTAACGTGTCTATTACTCAAAATTACTCTGATTAAAAGGATTGATACTGTAAACAGGTCTGAAGTTTTGTGCACAAATGATCTGTTATTCCCATAAGAATGCATAATTTCTTTTAAGATAATTTACTTTTGTCAGGAGTATGAGGTTGATATTTTGTTTCAAGTCAGCTACTGGGTATTTTAGCTGACACTAAAGTTAATATAAACATGCTTAAGATTTCTGTGGCTGTTAAAAGTGTCTGCAAGGACAATGAAAAAAGTAGTATTTTAAATAAATGGGTTCCACATACTGCTTTCCTATATTGTAGAAGTTATTTATAAGCAGTGTATTTCATATGTAGCAGATGTTCAGTATATGCTTAAATCCATTTCTAATTTTGAACATCTCTTTTAACATTGTTTTGATTTTTGTTAAGTTCTGCCTTTTCTTAGCTGTTCTGTGCAAAATAGAGGACAGCCTCACTTGTGAGATTTCTAAGAAAGCAATATGGGAAAACAGGAAATCTGGAGTCTGTGGCTTATGCGGAATAGACTTTAAATGTTCTGTATAATAGAGAGACTTATTAGCATCAGCAAGTTGGAGGAATTGCTAACGAGGTAGTGTAGTTTATGGGAGATGTTAAGATTTTATCAAGTCCAGGTAATGTGAGATTTTTCTTGTGATACAGTTGAAGCTGTTTATTCTAAGAAATTGTTAATGTATTTATTTGCACAAATAAAATAACTTCACTCAGAAATTTACAATAAAAATGTTATCAGACTCTGTTTGTAATGTTAATTTCAAGATGATCTGATTATCAGGAGATAGCACATGCTAGGTGTATTTTCCTTTAATTCCCAATGTTCTGGTTGCCTTTTCTGGGTTTAATTAGCTTGTTCATTTCCATTAAGCTAAAAAAGGCACGTGCTATTGTCATTGGATTCTTTTAAATGGATTTCTGCTATCGGCATATTTCTGACCCAATTAAAAAAATGCAAGGCAGAGCTGTGGATAAAGCCATTAAACTGGAAATAATGTCATCCTTGTTGAGATCAGCAAAAATTGTATTTTAGTTTAAACAAAACCAGATATTTTCTTCTGTCTTTTTATAGTGTTATATATGGGTTTTCACACAAGATTTTCAAGCTGTCCTCATTATACATGGCACTAGGATCAGGTTTTATGGAAAATGTGGTCAAAATCTACTAGAAATCTTAAATTTGGTAATATATAGGGTCAATATGCTTCAGAAATGTAAGGAGGTCAGAATCAATAACCTTCAGCAGACGCTCCATCCTGTGTTCTCTTCTCATAGTCCTCAGATAGCACAGGGAGGCCACATGTATTTCATATAAGACCTATTTGATACAGAACTGGTATAATAAACTCCCGTAGCTTCCATCTGTTTTCCCCATCACTGCTGTTTTGCTGAGGACAGGTATCCAAAGCGTGCGCTGGCTATTCTTATCAGCAATCTTTAAAGCTTTGTTGCCAACTGGGCTAGTTAAAGCGTCCCCTGAACTATGTTGCTTTGAATGAGGCTTAAGGCAGAAAAGTTAGGCATGACTGATGGACTTCTGCTTGTGTGTGAGAATTAGGAAATCTTTTGCTAGATTGAGCAGGCAAAGCAAGCTGTTCCTTTCTTTCCTGCTCTGGCAATTTGGTAGTTGCGCAGCCAGAGCTGTAGCTCTTCCTTTGCTGTAAATGTGGCACAGAGGAGGAAAATGCAGGGGTGGCCCACTGAGGTGAGAGCTCCCTGGTCTGGGGAGGCTGGGAATTGTCAGAGCCCTGATCCCAGTTGGGAATTCACTGACTGGGAAGCGCTCCAACCTACCCCCGTTCTTTTTATGGTTGTCAGTCTGCTTCGTTCTGAGAAAATGCTTGTTTATGTAATATACTTTGCTTCCTTTGTCCACATACTCCTATACATAGTTCCAGACCTGTCAGTTCTGTGTTTGCCGTGTAGCTGTATAGATTTCTGGGGTTTGACAGCTCTACAAAGGTAAATTGCTAGTCTGAAAGTAAGTTTTGTATTCCCTCATTTGCCCTAGGAAGGAACAGCAACTTAAAACTGCTATAGATTAAGGAAAACTGAGTCTTTCAGTATGTGCAGTAAAACCAGAGTATTTACTTTGTATTTCTATGTCAGTATTTTAAGCCTTCTCAGGAGCAACTTGTGGTACCTTTCTGGCCTTTGCTGTCCTCTCCTATTAGGCTAGTGAAGATGATGTTTTCTTTTTGCCATGGCAAAAGTGGTGTGCCTCATTAATGAATCCCACATGGGGGAGTAAATTCTTTAAATCATGAGCTCAAAGGAGCCGATTCTTGGATTTTTTTTTTCCCCCCTCTCTCTCTGTTACAGTTTCTGTCTCTAATTCAGTACTGATCTTGTCCTCAGTCTGTGGGTTTTTTGGGGTTGGGGTTTTGTTTTTGTGGTATGTGTGTGTCCCCCAACATCTCTAGCCTTTGATGTGCTGGTGTTGTCCCAACCATGATAAAGAGTGTTTTCTTTGACATTTATTCTGGCTGAGGATATGGTTACCTTTACTGTTACAAACGTTTTTGGGAGGGGGGTATGGAGGACTTCAGAGAAGGATTGCCTTTTTTTTTCCCCCCTGCTATAAAAGGCCATTTTGCCAAAATGTTCCTTATCTGTACTACAATTTCAGAGTGGCAGCCTACGTAGAGAATAAACAGTGTAGCTGGGTTGCAGGTAGGATATATGCTGCATTATCTTTAGTAGCTGCTCTGTATTGGCTTGTCAATAAAATAATAGGTGGTTGAAATAGTGGGATACAAGCAGAAAAGCTTTCTGGGTAGCCCTTTTGATGGCCAGAGTGAGAACCACCCATTCTGGGCTCCAAGGCAGAAGCTAAAATGCAGACTTTCTCACCTCACTGCACACTGGTTGATTACGTTTTATTTAGGTTATGTTGGACCTTGGCAATTGGTGGTTTAACCTCAGAATCATCTCTGGCTGTGACAAGAGAGAGGGGTAGACCGAAGTGCTAAAAGAGAAGTAATAAATGAGGGAGTAAGCATAGAGGTGATGAAGGTGAGTGATAGGAAAAAGACCAGAAAACCCATGAGAGAGTTCAGTGTACGTAATTCATTGTACAAGAATACGCATAGGAGAAGGTGGAGCTTGGCCAGTTGCAGGAGGCTTGAGGTACTTGAACCCTACACTTTCTAGTGCAGGGCGTTGGGAAGGGAACTGAAGAAGAATTGTGTGGGAGATGGGTGTGAACGCTTACCTTAAAAAGAGGGAAGGAATAGATAAGGGAAGTTAATGACACAGTGGCTCTTGCAAACCTAGAAAAAGATCTGAAGAGATAGCGTGCAGGAAATGATTGGTAAATTCTTGTACTGCTCCGGTTTTCTTTTTCAATTAATTGGTTACGTTATGCTTTACACTGGCTATTTGAGTGGCTAGGCGTTGCTGAACCTAAACATGAGATTGCCAGTCATTATGGCGACCTGAAAAGCTTTTGAATATTTGTCGTTTTCCTTTAAAGCTCTTATTTCTGAAATCATAACAGTCTCAGGTGTGTGTTTGGTATATGTTTTATTATTATTTTCAAAGTAACTTTCTGTTCTTACTAGTTCAAACTTAGGAAGCAATCCAAAATAAGTATCTTCATGGCTTAGACATGGAGGCAAAGAAATGCATAAAATCAAACCACATCCTAATTATCATCTTATAAAAATAATCTATTTCAAAAGATCAGTCTCATGGGTTTTTTATTTTAATATGGACATAATGAGATTCCTCTTAAAAGATAGTTTTCTGACGGGAGTAAAGGAAAAAACCACTGGAATCTGCCTTTATTGCTTATATGTCTTGACTACAGTACACTTTGCTTGTCAAAGAAATATTTTGAGTTCAGGTGCAATTTTTCATTTACTGTTGTGGGTTGCCAATGAGTAAGCCATTTCATAATAGCTCAGAAGCATGTAGACTGAGGAGCTGTGATGACAGGCAGAACAGCATAGTGTGAGGGCAGAAAGAAAGGAAGGAGGAGCAAGAAAATGAATTTTCAGTGACAAGACTAATGTGTAAAATTAAATATTAAAGGAGGTTCCTTTTTCTTAATTAAATGCCTAAGGTATGACTGGTTTTGAGGCAGCTTGTAAACTGGTTGCCAAACTATTTAATTACTACTGTACCATTCATCTCACCTGTCTCAAAAATATTAATCATCAAATGGTAAAATATTAGTCTGTAGTAGGAGGGTAATGTCAGAAGCTGAAACTCCAGTTCATTACAAATTCTGTCTCTCATCACGACCTTTTAAAGTGCATGCTAAACAAAATAAATAAAATTTTTTTAAGATTCTTGTCAGTATTAAGAAATTAGGGAATATAGGTGTAAAGTATTCTTTTCTCTATGAGACATACATAATACTTCCTTAGTGCCTAATAATGCAGTGTTTGTTCTATAGCATTTTATTTAGGAGTTCATCTCTATGTGTAAGTGCTTCTGTGAATCAATGAAAAGAAATTTACAATTCAGCAAAACTGTCTGCTTTGATGTATCACCATGTAGCAAATGAATCTGTGGAATCTGGAGGAGTAGATATTTGTAGTGGCTTTTTAGTACCTCCTTCAGAAGGCAGGTCTGCAGGAGGTAGGTTTCTCTGTCTGCAGGAGAAAGGAGGAGGTCTGGACCTTAAATGCGATAGGCTCATGTTTGGTATGAGAGGTGAGTGACTTCATGGACAAAATTGTTAATAACTAGTGTGAACAGCACAAACTTAAGAATCCGAGAAACCAACAACCTCATTAAAGAACTGAGAAAATTTAGCACTCTCTTGGCCTCGCATAACCTGAGGTTCTGAAGACGGACCAAGACTGACTTTTTTCAGCGGTGGTGTTGGCATACAGATTATTACAAGCAGACTCAACTAATATGAAGTGCTGTAAATGAACCGATTCAACTAGATCTTGGCAAGAGAAAGAGTCGGTATTTTTCAGGCTGTTTCAAAAATGATGCTGTCCTGTTTTGGAGACCTGAAATGAGTAACAGTCTATCTGAAAATAATTGATTTGGTTGAAGAGGAATTCTGCTTGGTCTGTTTACTGCTTTTGCCATGTGGATGAAAAAGAGCAAACTGCAAGTGAAGTTACAGGTTTAAAACTTTGTTTCCTCAGTTGCCTCTTCTTTTCTTTCCTAAGTATATTATAGTTATTTTAAGTAAAAGGGACGCTTATTGGTATTCAGTGAGGTAAACATTAAAAGATTTCGCATAGAGCATTTATATTTAAATGGTTAATTATCACTGTTTCCCATGTTCCTGTGCTTTGCCATGTATAAAAGGTTTTTAGACATTACACTTTCTAAATGGAATATTTTACAATACTTAATAGCTTCTTCAAGGAGAAGCTAATATTTGCATTCATCTTATAATTAAACTTCTATATTTTACATAATACAACATAATGCAGTACGTTTTTCAGGCATTATAAGATACACTTTCAAATATGCTTATTTAAAGCAGTAAAAATTCTGAGCTTTTGGATCAACCTGGTTTTTTGTTTCTGATGCTTTTACAAACCAGTTTCTTATTGTCATTGTGCGTTCCAGGTTACATTTTTCATTTAGAAAATCTGTAATTTTCACTCGGTGAAATGGCTTTTTTACCTTGAAATATGCACAGTCACTATACAGATACCACTTTTTGAGTCTGGATATATTTTTAACAACATTTCTTAGCAGAATAAAATATCTCTCTATTTCTTGGACAGTGTTATACTGAAAATTACTACTGGAAATAGAATGAGCTATCAATGTTGTTAACTTGAACTGATGATCAAAGCAGAAAGGAGGGAAGCATCGGGAAGACTTTGCATAGTCTGATGCAAGTTGTATATTTTTGAAACAGAGCATATGTGTCTTGAGAAAATAGTATCAATTCACTGCCCCACCTTTTTTACTTCTAAAATCAGTGATCCAGAGGGAACCCTTCAAGCCATTCTGAGCCCCCTTTAAGAATTACCTACAGAGTCCAGCAGAAGCAGACGTAGAGGTTTAGGCTTTTCTGGCGGAAGGTCATGCCAAAGGAAGTCAGCAGAGCCTGAACATGTTCTGGGAGCAGCATCTGGCTTTTCTATGTTATTTTCTTGTTTCAAGTGAGCACATTTTGGTTTGTGGATGGCACTTGGAAAAGCTTCCTTACTTTCTTACCCAATTAGTGCCTTTCAGTCTGTAATTAATAATAAAATGTCTCTCTTTGATTTATTAGCTGGTGGCCACAAGTGCATACAAGTTATTTGGCCTTAAAGAATATTGTGAAGGACTCTTGTCTGTCATAAGTCATGCTAATAAAAAAAGTACACATTACTAAGTTCAATCTTTTTTTTTGTTATTATTACTACTGTGTTCACTAACAAAGTGTTGAAATAGAGAATGAGTGTTTTGGGTGGATTTTACCTTTTGTTCTAGTTCCAGTATTCTATATAGCTGTAACTGTAAATAAATACATAGGTTTTTTTTTAATCACTCCTCTACCATAAATAATTTTCATTATTGTTGACTAGTAAGAGGAGTAAGAATTATAATTTTGCTCCATAATTTATTCATTAGGAAATGTTCAAAGAGGGACAATAACTTTCTCTAAAAATTGTAGTCTGATATGTCTATATCATGCATCTAAGATGCAGCAACTTTAAAAGTTAGTTTTCCAAATCTGGCTTATTTTAGTGACTGACCTTGAGGTGCATATGTTACATGAATAATTTTATGCAGAAACATGAAATATTAATTGGAGTTCAAGTAGGAAAAAAAAAAGAGAAAGCAGTTATTTTAAAACAAATATTATTTTCCTTTCCTAATTGAAGCTTAAAGACACCCTTCCTTACTATGCATTGATTGGAGAACTGACACTTGTTTAAGTAGGAATTTGATGTAGGAATATGAAACAAGCCATTCACAGTGGCTGAAATACTTTGGTATCAACAAGATGGTTGAGGAGAATTTCACTTTTCGTAGAGTGAAGTGCAAGTATTGCAGGGGACGTTGCCAGGCAAGATCACTACAGAACTGCGCTGGAAGTCAGTGGGGTGCGCCCAGAAAAGCAGAGCAGCTAAATCGGCTTTCCTCTGGGATCGGGTTTGATCAGATCCACAATCTAATGCCTGACTTGATTGGGGTGGGGAGGTGTTTGGGGTGGTTTTTTTTTGTTTTTGTTTTTCTTTTTTTTGTGTGTCTGTAAAATGTTTACACCTCATTCCATTTTGTAAACATTAATTTGAAACAGAGTTTTATTTATCAATATATCCAAAACATTTAATTCTCTTGTCTTTTTCAGCAGTATTGACTATATTTGGGATAGGAAATGATGTAATTCTAATTTGTTCTACTAACAGTGTAGTCATGTAGTTTGGTGAAAATACTACAGTGTTTGTTGACTTATTAAAATGCAGTAAGCCAGCTTTACATTGATCCAATAAACTGACTGAATTACATGTAAATACCTGGCAACAGACGCTGGGCTATGCTGAACTTTCCAGCTTACCAGCATAATTTTTCAAAGGCTGGTATTCTCTTTCTCTGCGAATTCTAAAGTTGTGGTTAAACTGTGCAATTCTAAGGTGGTGGCTTTTGGTTTTCTGAGTAGCAAAGCAGGTATTGGGCAAGTGTCAGCTTCTGGAATTTGTCTTGTTACACTGCACTCTTTCTTGTGATTGCATAGTAAAAAATGTGGTTGAATTGAAGTAATTTGATGTATATATTTAAATAATATTTGTTGATAGAACTATGAATATACCAAAACAATGCATTCATTTTTGAAAGCACATAATACTCCGTCTCACACATTGTCACAGCATCATATAAATTTTGAATAATTTTCAGTAATTGCCCCTCTACCCCAATTCTGTAAATGATTTGTTAGTTTTGGAATGCAAAAGAAGTGATAAAGCCCCACTGAAAGTCTTTTCATTCAAAGTTCGCTCAGTAACAGCCACTTACTTATCCAAAGGGGATCAGCTTTACTTTGCTTCGCTTTGTACAGACTGTTTTTTACAGATTCTTACCTCAAATGCTGCTATCTGACAGGAAATTTCACCATCTTTCGATGTGAGCTTAGTGGCAGCCTTTATCTAAGCATTTATCTAAGGGTTCTCATGTGGTCTTGTCCTGTGCTAGGTAAATAATGCTAACCACCAGTTACAGCTGCCAAGGCAGTTACACTTAAAGTGTTAGGAAAGGAAAGAAGCTTCAGATTCCAATTACTGCTTAAAATCCCTGCTTGTGCGTGCGTTATCACATGTGCCATACCAGTACTGTGTACCAATTCTACAGAACGTCTTAACGGAGCAGTGTTAAACATAGTATAAGGGCTTTTTTCTCTTGTTCGTTTTGCCTCTTAGTGTTTTCCTTTCAACTGCTTTTCCCCTTTTTGCTTTTTCTGTCCTTGGTATGTGTGTGGTCTGTGCCCTTTCTTTCTGCTCTGAGGTTCCTTACTCTTTCACAGATATCTATCACTATTCTTCCTCTGAGGACTGGGGAGGAGGCTTTAGCCTTCCTCTGAGGAGTGGGGATTTAGCTTCTATAGTCAGAACACTTAATACATCAACACATTAATGTAGCATTTTGTGTTCTGCAGGTTGGGAATCCACGTGTTGAGCTCACTCTTTCTGAACTTCAAGATATGGCTGCCCGACAACAGCAGCAGATTGAAAATCAACAGCAAATGTTGGTTGCTAAGGTAATAATTATATATGGATCATAATAAATACAAATTTCCTTCAACATACGCAAACATAAGTTTCATGGGTACAGAAACACATGCTAATTCATTCTAGATAAGCTCAAGAAAGAGCTTGAGAAATCCATTGTTTTACCAAGTTAATCTTAACCTAGGCAATATACAACATTTCAGCATAAATGATCCTATAACAACCTATGTCAAGCCAAGTTATGTGTCTTCATAAAAATATTGCTAGGCTTTATTTGTCTCTTTTCTGAGGCCCACTTCATGATCTGTGATCGACTAGGCTTGACTCTATGCTCATCTTTAGTAGCTCATTCACTCCAGTATAGTAATAGTGGTGTGAGATAAGAATATGCCCACTTTGTATATATTCATATATTACATATCCAGAGTCTCTGAGATTTAAGAATCTAAGTATGTTTTCAGAGTGGTGAGTGGCTTTAATGTTTCTGACATTGCTGTGGGTGTTACAATATACAGTATGCATGGGATGCTTGGAGTACTTAGGAATCAACATATCAATTCTGTTGTTCTTTTTTGATGGAAATAATGTAGAAAAAGAAACCTTTTCCTTGTGTGCCCAGCAGAAGCACTGTTATTTAGAACTGGAACATTATCTTCCAGTAGGTCAGCTTGTTTAAAATGGTCTGTTGGACATATTTTGTCGTCTTTGGGAAGCAGGATAACAGCATTGGAAGTTCATTTTGCAACAGCAGGAAAAGTGTTAATAGCAGCAGAAAACAAATGCCAGAGGAAGCTTCGCAGATGTGTTTGAATGAGTGTTCAGGCTATTTGCACATATATGTATATTTGATATTTGGTCTAAAAAATCTTGAATCTCTGTTCTAAAACAGAGTTGTTCAATTAATGTTAGGAGTTTTTCTAGGAGGACTGATAAATATTTTAACTAGATACAAATTTTTCTGGTTTCTGGAAATAAAAAAAACCACTGATCATAGTGATGGGTTTGTCTAAGTTAACTTTTTTTTAAAATAAATGGGTAACAGCTACCTCTTGTCTTACACTTCATTTTGTCAGGAGCAACGTTTGCGTTATCTGAAGCAGCAAGAACGTCGGCAGCAGCAGTCTGTTTCTGAGAGTGAAAAGCTTCAAAAACTTAAAGAACGTGTTGAAACCCAGGAGACAAAGCTGAAAAAAATCCGTGCCATGAGAGGACAAGTGGACTACAGCAAGATCATGAATGGCAATCTATGTATGTGGAATTTTTAAGTAATGAATTTAGTTTAAGTTACTCTTCACTGCATGACTAGTAAATAATGCTATATTACTAGTCAATATAGTATTGAAGCAGGATTTCAGATAGAATGTTTTTTGTCTTACAGAGGGTCCTGTGTTTCTATGAAATTTGTATATGATGTAACTTTTTGTTTTATATAGTCGGGCATAAAGTCAGATTAAGTCTATTCTCTAACTATTAGGAAATATTATGACTGTTAGCAAATTCCCAACACATAAATATTTTATATGTGCATGCATATACTAGATTTAAAACTAGTGTGTTGTATTTATCAATACCTGTAGAATTAAAAAATTAACAACTTCTGCTTTACTTAATTGTTTTTTGTTATTTTTATCTTGTTAATTTTAGCAACTGAAATTGAGCATATAAGTGCCATGTTCCAGGAAAAGCAGCAGGAGCTACAGGCTGCAGTGTTAAAAGTGGATCAACTTACTCAGCAACTGGAGGATTTAAGGAAGGGGAAACTGAATGGGTTTCAGTCTTACAATGGACAAATGACGGGACCTGCAGCAGTAGAGTTAAAAAAGTTGTATCAAGAGCTACAGGTAAGTAATGGAGAGATGCTATTTGGATGATAGCTGTAGATTGTAAAAAGTTGTATTACTGCTCTTACAGCTGGCCATTTGGTTCTGTGACGTCTTATAAAACTGGTGTATTGGAATGCTGTTAATGTGTGAGGTTGTAGTTAGCGTATAGCCCTCTTTAAAACAGAATTTCCTTAGCTTTAAAACCTATTTTTGTTGTTGCTCATACACATAATGATAGAAAGTGCGCAAGTGTTCTGAAGGGCACTTCTCAGCCCCTAAGACTGAAATACTGAATGTTGACATAATCTAGTATTTGTTTTAATCTCTCTTAAAAAAAAAATAAATTAAAAATTAATTTCAGTACTTTTCTATTTTGCAAAGAACTGGGTATAGCAAGCTTACTTAAATGTCATCTTAACTTGGAGACATAACTGGGCAGTGAATAAAATTATATTTAAAATATATTGTGAAAATATAGCTATAATGTCTGGTGTAAATAAACAGAATACATGGGAATTAAATAACACATTTTAACAGAATCATCAAAAATATAACCCGCACTGTATTCACTGCACTATATAGTGCACTATAGCTGCAGTATATTCACACGGTATTCCCTGTATCACTATCATATGTCTTCCTCCAAGAAGATTTTTGCATCTAAGGTATAGTTCTCACAAGAGTAATTAAATATTTGTTTTACATTTAAATTTTGTCCAGTTTTTATGTTGAAAAGTTATGAAATACTTAATTGTGTGCCAATGTGTCAAGATTTGAGGGCTTTTTTTATTTACTCATGTACTTTATTGTGAGCAAGGCAACAGCTCTAATATATATTTAATATTTCAAAATTAATTCAAATTTCAAAATTAGTCTCACTCATTTCTTTACATAAGCAAATACAACATACAAATTAATCCTTCACGTGTTTTCATAAATTAGGAGTAAGGGTCCTTTTTCTCTCTTTTTTCCCTTTCCCCATTTATACAAGGCATATAGAATCATAGAATAGTTTGGGTTGGAAGGGACCTTTAAAGGCCATCTAGTCCAACCCGCCCTGCAGTGAGCAGGGCCATCTTCAACTAGATCAGGTATCTACCTTTCGAGTATTTCTAAGTGCAAAGATACCCAATAGATTAAGATTTCTCTCTTGTGCTTCACAATGATCCCGTACGCATTTATCAAGACTTAAGTTTGCCTCAGGTTTTATTTTTCATGTAATGTTACCGTGAAAATTGGAACACTGAGCCAATACTGTCAGAGTTATTGAAGGTATGAAAAAATGCCAATGGGAAAGCAAGAGAAATAATTATAAAGACTCTCATGGTTGATTTGAACCATAAAGGTAATCCATCCCCTAATGTTACTGGAAACCTGCTATGAAGGTTTCAGTTTAATCCCCCTGTAGAGAGGAAGATCTGTGCCCAGTCCCTGCACTAGCAGTTCTGTTAACCTCCCATCCAGACATCAAGAAGTTTCATGTGGAACTGGAAACAGAATCAATAGCATAATTTCTGTTACAACTTTTATATCACTTAGTTTTCATGATATTTAACCTGTCTTGATGGTTAAATGTAACTTTTAACAAACATTTTCTGTGACTTAATTTTTCACAGTGTAATTCAGTTCAGAAATGTCTTTATGCCTGATTCTTCGATCCATTTGCTATAAATGGGATGCAGTCTACATGTATTTAATAGGTATCCAGTAGTTTATTAGGACATTCTTTTGCTGCTTTCTTTTAAGAGTTGTTAATGGTTGCAAATGCTAATTTGACAGGCTGTGTGGAAGCATAACATCAGAGACATCAGAACATAGCCGATCCAAGTTGCTTCAGGTTTTTTAACACTGTAGTAAAAAAAAATCTTGACAGCAGACAAGATGAGGTAACTGTCCTAACAAGTGGTTGTGGTTTCTTTTCTTTGTTTTGGTTTGGTTTTTTAGATTCGTAACAGGCTTAACCAGGAGCAGAACTCCAAGCTTCAGCAGCAGAAAGAACTCTTAAACAAACGTAATATGGAGGTGGCTATGATGGACAAGCGAATCAATGAGCTGCGTGAACGACTATACAAGAAAAAAGTTGAGGCACGTCAAAAAGAAAACATTCCTGTAAGATAAACTGTTAAAAGGGCCACACTTTAGTTTATCAAGAGCCTATAAAAACTACATAGAATCTCACTTTTTCCCAGCTGAGTAATCTAATTGCATCTAAAGAACCTATTTTAAAAGTAGCAGGCTTCTTAAAACTATTTTACACTTTTGCATAGATATCAGAAAACTGTTAGAATGTGTTTCCTTTTATTTTTCTTTATGGCACAGACCATACTATATTCAAAATTATAGTAGTTTATATTTCTAGGAAGCAAAGTGTGATTATGGGCTGTGTTTCAAAGTATGAAAGCATAAAATTTGTTTTTTATGAAATATTGATCTTCCAATATGGAAAATTGATAAAAATATGAATAGTCTGATAAAGTTAGTCTTAATAGTTGTCTGGAACTTTGAAAAGAAATCAGTTGCATGGTAAACCATTTGTCTGAGGACTAGAGAGATCAATTCTGGATTCCCATATGTATTCCTAACTGGAGGTATTGCTTTTTAAAACAAAAACAAAAACAAAAACAAAAACAAACCAAAAAACATATTTGATCATATAAGAACTCATTTTAGCCTATTTGCCTAAGAAAGGCACAGTGAAAGAGACCTTATACAGATAAAAGTTTCTACAAGAAATATATGTGCTGTGGCTGAGAAATTTAATTTTTGAGGTGTTGATTTTAGGGAATAAAATTTGTACTTTTTTTTTTTTTATAGACACATGGAGTATGGTAACTTAATTATTAAGGTTTCTTAGCTACAGCGCATGGTTCTAGATAATTAAATTTAGACCTTCTGTTCGTGCACAAATACCTAGATTAAATGGAATTTCACGTTTCAATTTGTCTGATTTATTTTTTTTTTTTTTTTTTTTTTTTAGTTGAATCGTATTAATGGAACTTCATCACCCCAGTCATCCTTGAGTGCTTCAGGAAGGGTGGCAGCAGTAGGACCTTACATCCAAGTTCCAAGTGCTGGCACTTACGCTGTACCAGTAGATCCAGTTAAGCCACAGTCTCTCACCATTGCTTCTAGCTCAACACATGGAAGATCAAAATCTGGTAAGCACTTAAGTGTGGTGTTATTAATACACATGGTTTGGAAAGGAGTAATAAAGAAAAGGAGTAATAAAGAAAAGGAGTAATCTTAGGAGACCCAGTGTTGGCATAATCTCTGTAGTGGCAGAGGCAAGTTTTAGATGTCTTGATACTATTCTGTGAATTGGACATTAGTCATCTGATATGAAGCATTTTTGCCTCTCTCCATGAATTTTTCTTAGGACACTGAGTGTTTTCCTTGAAATTTTACTAGCTGGTACACTGCTAAAAGGAGCATATATTCCTTCACGGATTCTATGTTCTGTCTTTTAATAGCTTTTCAATTAGTTTGTGTGTTTGAATGGAATAATGAAATCAACTTTGTGGCAAACTGTATTATAAACAACTATTTACAGTGTGTTGCTTTTTGTCAAGTAAAACAAAGCTAGTGAACAAGTAAAAATAATTTTACTTCTCAGGAGGAGACTAAATAGGAAAACAGAATAAAACTATGGGAGGTTTTTTGCTCCAACTGAGATATTTGTGGTGCTTGAAGCATTTCTGCAATGGAATAACGTTAGCATTGATGCTGTACACTTGTTTCTGCCTTCATTAGTGAAGGAGCTGTCCCTCCAGAGTACTCCCCAGAACTTGATGTCCAAAATTGGCTCCCATGTCTCCCATAATTAATAATACCATCTACATTATAAAATAGAATTATTGTTTTTAATTTACATTGGAGACTGAAGGAAGCAGGTCATGACATTTGTGCCTTAAGTTCTCATTCTGACAAAGCTCTCCTCTCTGCTCACATCTTGGCAAAATCAGAATTCTTAAGAAATAGTTAGCTAGGAAAACGCGCATAATACAAATAAAATGCATGATCCCATGGGTCTAACCACAGGACTTAGTTTACCTGGTCTCCTAGGAGAGATCTAAAAATGAAGTAAGCAATGACCACTAGAGCAAAGCTTCTGCAATATTCACATACATTCCAGTACTTAAAACTGAATACTCCAGCAAAGCTTGCAGCATGCTTCCAAATGGGGCGGAAGAGATGGAGGGAATACAGTCTGAACATCTCTGGAGGAAAGAATGACAGAAATGCCCCCCACCCCACCCCAAGGTCAGGAAGTGAAACTATCCAAACAGAACTTAAAAAAAACCCAGTCTTTTCCATTGGTATTAGTGATTTAACAATACCTTTAGTTTGATTCAAAGGCTGTACAGACCCCATGACTGTGGTTTTATGGAAAAGTCTTAAGAATACGGAACTACTTAATAGCAGGGTGAAGTGACAGTTTTGCAACAGTTTTGTTTTCAGACATGTGGATTCCTCTTCCACATATGGGAAAGGACAGCTCATAACTTTTAAGTGCACCAACCAAAAATAATTTACTATTTTGTAAATGTCAACCTCAGAAGATATACATACCCACTTCTAGAACTACCTCAGGAGGTTACAAGATTTCTGAATTATAACTTTTTGATTTTATAAAAGTAATTATTCTACCTTAGGACTGACTTTGTGTTTATTACTCTGAATGTACTTGAATGAAGTCCTATAAGATAGATTATGTAAGGAGAAGCTTATGTGCTCCCAGGAAGAAAAGAAATTGAGAAATTTTTTCCAACTGTCATGCTTTTATTTCTCATTATCTGAGTGTTTCTGTTCTAATTTCTCCATTGTCATTGTTATAATTTTCCCACCACTTTTTTTCTTTCTTTTTCTGTGTAACTGGATCTGCCTCGGTGTGTCCGGTAGAGACAGACTGTGGGTGTGTGAAAAAATCTCCAGACACCTGGAAGGTTTCTGATTTAGACATAATAGTGGATCCTATTCTGTCACCTCCCACTTCTCTTCAGTCTGCTGTTCACAATGTCATCCGCCTGGCACCTACTGTCTTTGACACCCAGCACTGTGAGTCTGTAGAAGATCTCTGGCTAGCTAAGAACTCAGTTTTTAATATGGTCATCTGAGCTCTTGCATACAGATGCATATTAAACAGCATCTTTAGAACTTGTGTTGTGGTCTAGCATGCAGAAGATGCTGTTGAAATGTAAATTGTTGAGAAGTTGCTTTTCATCTTTGAAGGAAACAGATTTGCAGCAAATTCATCCCTGGAGTACTGGTGTAGTGTATGAGGCATGAGTTTTCTTCACTGAAAAACCGTGACATTTTCTAATTCTAATTCCTAATTCTAATTTTCTAATTTCTAGAAAATTCATGATAATCACCAAAGCATGTTTTGGTATATCTCAGATTAGATAGATGTATTACATACAGGTTTAGCTTGAGTTACTTTGTGAGAAACTTTGAGTTTCCATGTTGCACTGGCCCCAGAGTTGGGATAAAAGCTCACTCTGTCCCAGTCAATAGCAAGAATCTTGCTGACTTCCACTGGACAAAAATGTTATACTTGGTTTGCACTTCAGTTGCTGTAGTAAGTATCCTGGATCCAGACCTACAAAAATTTTTCGGTAAAATCAGAGAAAATGCACAAAACCTTTTGTGTCTGCATGTCACTGTCTTATTTATGTAAATACAAAATGGACTGGTGGGAGTTGAAACACACTGGGCGCTAGGTCTTCCAAGCAGCAGATGAGGGTACATCTGGAGGAGAAAATGAAGCCAGTTGGCTGAAATGGCTATGGGGTGGCTGAGAGCAGGAGCTAGTGAGGGCTCATCAGAAGGGCGTTGCCATCAGATGGACGAGAGTGTCTGGGACCTGTTCAGTCTAACCAAAGATAGTAGAAGGCAGACGCTGTTTTGGGTGCCTCCTTTTAGCGCCTGTCACGCAGACTCTGGCACCGTGCACTGCAGTTGCAGATTGCAACAGCAGCTTAGGTAAGTGCATGAGATTCAGCTTGGTATGCGAGAGGTGCACTCATAAAAAATGCATGGTAGTTGGCAAGTCTGCCAGATTGTGATATGAAGGACATGAAGGTGGGAACAGTTACATTCTGCTGTTTATCTAAGTAGAATGAAACAGAGAAGTTGGAGAGAGGGGAAAGAGTCTGAATTTACTTCCAGTCTGTTACCTCAGGATTTGGGGATGAACGTGCTAATATTTGGAATTCAAAGGATTACAAAAAGTTTTTGTATAACTATCTTTCTGATAGAAGAGTGTGGGCTTGTATTTGCAGGTAAGATAATGAAATTCTTTGGGATTTTTGCTGTTGTTTCTATAAGTGCTTTCTTAATAGCTAAACTTATGGCTAAAGATGCTTTCATGTTTAGCATGAATCAGTTATAACACCTCTTACTGATCTTCAAAACAAAAGTTTTACTGAACCATAACCTTACTGGAGTTATGGAATATCCTGTGTATTTTGTACAGAAAATATTGATTCAGTGCATACTTGGAAAATTTGCCATTATTTATGGTCAAAGTGTTTAGACAGTCATCTTTTTTGGTCTTGCTCTTGATAACCAGATGATTAAAAACAAAACCAAAAACAAAACCCAATATATCCAGTTCTTGAATGTTGCCAGTACTAAAGCCTGGGCCTCGTCACTTCCTGGCAGTTTGCAATTCTGAAAAGTGATTTCTGGACTATATACTATATTCTTAGTGTAAAAATATGCAAGTGTTAACTCTATTTAAATGACCAACCACAAAACCACTCTTGCTCCAAAGTAATTATCTCTCAGAATTCAAACACAGTTGATCTGAATTTGAAAGTTTAATACAATATAGTGTGTGTTAATATTAAGGAATGGTCTGCACATATAATTAAAAAATAATTAGTATGGTAGCTTAAATGCAGAGGTATAACTTTTTTTTTTCCCCTCACTTAAAAGTGGTATGATTTTAGCAAGCCTGTAGAAAGGTTTGAGTGAGCTAATAGAGTGAATTTGCACTCATACAGTGAAAACATTGGGTGGTAATTGTCAAGAAATCTTCAATTTGTCATTTCTGGGGTGGGCAGTGGGGGGAAAAGGGATACTCAATAAAGAGGATAAGGCTTAAGGACAGAAAGTAGAGTGGTGATGTTAAATTCACTGTAATTAGAATGTTCCTATACAGCTTATTCTTAGACTATCCGCTATACTAGACAAGGATGGCAAAGAGTTCTCTAAGTAGCCTTGCTGATTCTGTTTTCTAGGGGCTTAAAACTGAAATGAAATGGGGAAACTTTGCCATTAAATACCTGATTTTCATTTGATGTTGTCTTACTATGGAGTCCAGAAATCTCAGTGAATCTCCACACACGCACAAACCTCCCTCCATCTTGGTTGTTACCTCTAGCAAAGTTAGTTACATGTTACACGTCATCTTTACTGATGCTAAGTGCTCCACTAAGATAATTACAGGCAATAGAGAAGGAGAAATGATCTCTGGTCTCCTTAGAGTAAGAGAAGCATGAAGTTTAATCTTTTAAAGGCAAATCAAAGCCTTAGGATCTAACCAGGGATCTGTTTAGTTATTATAAAACAGATCTAATTATCAGGCTAGTTAAGCTTTCTTGCTTACATAGAGAACAAACTAAATAGCCTCATGCAGTTAATAAAGTAACATATCAATGCATCTAGGACTTCATTAAGGATTCGTTGCCTCAGTTTATGTGTAGCTATGCATGATTTTTTGCATATGATGAAGATAAAAGCCCATGACTTGTATCTTGATACTGTGAGTTGAAGTTGTCAGCTGACTTTCTTTAAAATTAAATCTCTGAGGCAATGCTAATCAGGTGAGTATGTTGAGGAAGAACAAAAGGTGAGTTAACTGCCACTTCCAGCAAAGGAATGTATGCTTTTGTTCCACCCCATTGTTGAAATGAGTTTTTACTTCCTGTTAGGAGTGAATGAATCTAGTAACCATCGTTTAAATTTGGAGTAAGTCCACTCAGAGCTTACATAGACTTAACATTTAGCATAATTTGACAGTGTCTCCACACAGTACCAAAAGAAGTATGTTGATGAAGTGTTTCTGTAAGGATTCTTGTTCTGAACTTGTTTGCCTTCTAATAGTAGGATATGCAACACTCAAACAAAAATTTTAACCATCTTTTTTTTTCTATAGAAATTTTCAATACAATTTGAATGTCAAAGGGTAATGAACAGTATATGCAGTGATTGGGCTTTCAGTATTGATTTCTGAATCAAACATTAACAGTGATTTATCGCATTTCTGGAATCAAATTAATCCTGTTGTAATCTAAGCTATTCCATTTCACATGTTGTTTTGCTTGTTTACAGTGGTGGTGTGGATTATCTTAAATATAGTATTTTTGTCTGTTTTCAAGCTAATGATGGAAATTGGCCAATACTTAAACAGAGCTCAACCCCTGTGGTAAAACCCCCTCAGATCTCCAACACAGACTGGAAAGAATCAAGCATGGATACTGCTTTAAAACAAGGAACTATATCCAGCCAGCCTTTGCCAACTTCAGTATTAGGAAGTACTGATAAGCTGGTGGGTTTCATCTGTGATATATTTATAGATCTGCTTTGCTGAAATTATGAACTTTTGGCTTCCATAGCTGAGCTCACCTCAGTTACATACACATTCACTTTCCCTGCTGATGATTATTTTAAAAGTCAGAAAGAAAATTACCTTTGTATTCCTCCTGTTCCTTTCTGTTCTTATCACATTGCAAGTTATGTACATATTTTTTTCAACTTCAGTAGTCCATATTCCTTCCTGTTCTTTTGCATATCTGGTCTCCCGTTTTCTCTCCCTTTGCTTCTCCCTAATCATCTCCCCCACCTTCCTCTTTTTCTAATTCAAATCTTCGTTACTATTTTTCCTTGGTGTAGATTATCACTTTTTCAGTGCATTCTTTTTCTCACAGAAATCTTACAAAAGAAGTCATTAAATCCATCCTTGAGTGAGTCCACTGGTGTTGTCTGTCTGCACTGTTGTTCTAGTACTTTATGAATTCTTTAAGACTGTAATCATTAAAGAATAATGACCTTGTCTTTAAATAGTTTTGGTAAACTCTGTTATCACACTATATATTATCAAGTACATTGTCAACTAGATACTGAGATCCAGAACCTAGAACAAGTTATTCAGGCTTTGAAAGTATGTGAATTGTTTTGGATTCATATTAACGTATGATAGCTGAAGATGCCTTTAAACAGTGGCCTCTGTCTGACGTATGATGAGGTCTTGTGGTAAATTCAAGTAGAATCATATCTAGTGGTTAAGGAACACAAACTGTTTATATTGACTCCTTTGCTGTCACACAAGGTTATTAGTATGTTTTGTTGAATGAGGAATATTCTTGCTCACAAGTATTTTATTTAATTAAATGGTATACACTTTTTTAATTGTTCTTATACAGGGTCTTGACCTGGGGAAGGTGCCACCAACAATTCCTGGTGTAAGCAAGCAGTTGCCTCAAAACTATGGGACCTATCCAAGTCCAGTTCCCGTAGGAACAGGTTCTACAAATTCTCTAGAAAGAAGGAAGGATGGCAGCCTGCCCAGACCTGGCACCAGTATAACAAATCGGCAAAGACCTGTCCCGCTTCCGCCGCCAAGCAATGTACATCAGCCCAGTTCTTCACAACAGATTCAACAGAGAATTTCTGTACCTCCCAGCCCTACGTATCAACCTTCCGGCCCCCCCTTGTTCCCAGGAGGAGATGGCAGGCCAGAACTCCCTTTAACTGTGGCAATCAGACCTTTTCTAGCTGATAAAGGATCAAGGCCTCAGTCTCCCAGAAAAGGGCCACAGACAGTGAACTCCAGTTCCATCTACTCAATGTATCTTCAGCAAGCAACACCACCAAAGAATTATCAACAAGCTGTATACAATACCTTAAATAAGTCAGTAAAAGCAGGTAGAATATATTTTGTTTTCTTCTTTTCCTTGAAATAGACTGTTAAGATCTACTTATTGGGCTTAGTTTACTTTCCATATCAGTTTGAAAAACTTGTCTAAATCTGTGAGAAAGGGAAAGATATTTTTATGTATGCAGCATGGCACAAAAATGATCCTGTATATTTGTGGGGTGATAAATAAGTATACATTCAATTACCTTTTATTTAAAACAAGATGCAATTAGAACAATACAGTCTGGATAGTCTACCAATACTTTCAGAAATAAGTTGAAAAAAGTGTCTAGAGAGGAGAGTTTTTCTCCTCTTACTGTTTCCTCATGAAAGAGGAAAAACATTCCAGGGGTTACTTGTAGCTTATAATTGTAAGAAGCATCACAATCACCAACAGGTGAGTATTTATTTCTGTTTTGATAGGTTCCAGTATAATTAATTTTTTTTTCTTTCTGTATTAGTGTCAAACAAGTAGCAACAGAGACATATGCAGTTTATTTGCAAATATTTTATTGTGTAATTTGAGAACAGTTCTTCACTGTTTTCCCTGTCTTTTCCTCAGTTTATGGAAAACCCGTATTACAATCTGGTTCGACTTCTCCCTCACCCTTGCCATTCCTTCATGGTTCTTTGCCTGCCCAGACTCCTTCACAGCCACAATCTCAGCCTCAGACTGAGGTCTCTGAAAAAGATCAAGAGCTGGAAAATGCTCCACCATCCAGTGAAAACAGCAATGTGGAAAACATTCCTCGTCCTCTCAGTCCTACTAAGCTCACACCTATTGTGCATTCACCCCTACGATATCAAAGTGATGCTGACCTTGAAGCTCTGAGAAGAAAATTGGCCAATGCTCCTAGGCCATTAAAGAAGCGTAGTTCTATCACTGAACCAGAAGGCCCAAGTGGACCAAATATACAAAAATTATTGTATCAGCGCTTTAATACTCTTGCTGGAGGAATAGAGAGTGCTCCTTTTTACCAGCCAAGCAATCCACAGGACTTCATAGGCATCTTAGCTGATGTTGATAACGGTAACACTAGTACCAATGGCAATATTGAAGAACCTATTTCCGTACAACCTACAGTTCCTCTTCCCGATGAGCCACCCCCTTCGTCAGATGCCAATGATAATGAATTACCTTCTCCTGCTACTGAGGAACTGATAAGCACTGAAACCACAAATCAAACATCTGAGACAACTGAAGATAACAACAACAATCCTGCTATAGTTCCTTCTACTGAACAGTCATCCAGTCCCACACCGGAGGTCAGTTCTCCAGTAGAAGATGAAGCTCCTTTGCCACCTGCTCTTCCTCCTCCACTTCCTCCAGTAAGTAACAAAGCAAAAAGACAATTTTGTGAACTATAGAATTAGTTGTGTGTTTAAACATAACTGGAAGATGGTAAGCTTATGCTAAGCGGTATGTCTACACTTCAACTTTCATGATACTAAAAGAAAAGAAAACCGGGGGGCTCCAAGAAGGATTCTAATGGATGAGTTTCTTTACTAATATAGCTGTTTAATAAGGAAAATATGCACAGAGGCAACAGGAGGTTGTGTATGTACTTTAGGCTGTAGAACTTTTGGGGGATATACTCTTGTTGTAGAACTAATTCTGAGATTCCATTAAAAATAATTTTTTTCATTTTGTTGGGCCTACAAAGCTAACTTACTTGTATGAAACTAAGGGTAAGCTATGGCAGTGGGAAGCTTTTTAATTTGCAAACAAGCTGAAATAACTGTTCTGGGAGAAGTGCACTCCTTTTCTCCTCTCAGCAGAGAAATGTGAGACCAGGGCTGACAACACTAACAGCAACACAGCTGACTTGTTTTAGCAGAAATGTTTTTCTAATGGGCTTGTCGCATAATTTGAATTGCTTTCAAAGTCCCTCCTCCAGCTGCACCAAAATCTTTTAAATACTTGCCATCACCAAAATCTACAGCATATGGAGAATTGAAAGTAGGGAGAAAGCAGAATTTTATTCTTAGTTGTTGATATGACTCACTCTAACATTGGTTTCAAAGAATATCTCCACTCTTTCATTCACACAGGGACCTTGCATTCCTCTTACAATTTGACTACAGTGTGCACAGGGCCTTGTAGGCATTTTCCATGAGCACAAGTGGGCCAGGATACTTCTGGGAGAATGGAATATGCTAGCAACAGATACTATTCATACTGCGAGAGGTTTATTTTCCAAACTGAAATAGCCGCACTAAATAGGAGCATAAAAGCATTCTATAAAAGCTGTAATTAATAATAGATTTTTTTTTTTTTTCTGGCAAGTGGCAAGGACACGTGGATGATTTAGAATATTCTCAAAACATTTAAATGTGTTTCAGATCTTGAGAATGCTTCTTCTGATAACAGCAGCTAGAATGTCACATAATATAGCGTCATGTTCTGTACTTTTCTTTCCCACAGCAAAACTCTAACTTGTTGGTACTGACCTACAGCAGATACTTTTGCTAATTCAAGGCAAAGATTCCTCTGAGTAGACACTGATACTCAGGCTTAATTGTGTCATGCTTTCTAGTCTAAGCAAAAGTTTTGACAGTGTCTCAGACAATCCACCAGAAACATGTTCAGCTGGAGCGTGTCCAAAGAAGGATAACGAAGCTGGTGAAGGGTCTAGAGAACAAGTCTTACGAGGAGCAGCTGAGGGAGCTGGGGTTGTTTAGTTTGGAGAAGAGGAGGCTGAGGGGAGACCTTATCACTCTCTACAGCTACCTGAAAGGAGGTTGTAGTGAGGTGGGGGTCGGTCTCTTCTCCCAAGTAACAAGTGATAGAATGAGAGGAAACAGCCTCAAGCTGCGCCAGGGTAAGTTTAGGTTGGATATTAGGAAAAGCTTCTTCACCAAAAGGGCAGTCAGGCACTGGCACAGGCTGCCCAGGGAAGTGGTTGAGTCTCCACCCCTGGAGTTATTTGAAAGACGGGTAGATGTGGTGCTTAGGGACATGGTTTAGTGGCAGACTTGGCAGTGGTAGGTTAACAGTTGGACCTGATGATCTTAAGGGTCTTTTCCAACCTTAACAATGCTATGATTAGATACCATTAAGATTGTGGTGCTCAAAAACCATTGGCTTAAGTGCTTCGTTCCTTGTACTCACTACCTTTAATTAGAAGCCTCTAGATTATGTTGGCATGCTTTTTCATTTTTTAACTGAGTAAGATGTAGTAAGGTATCAAGCCTTTTATCTAGAGACTTTATAACAGAAACGTTTGCATAGTTCTAATTACCATTTAAGGAGGATGGGATTCTTGATCTAGTTAAAAAGTAACTGAATCATTTGTAATACTTATGCAACCTGAAATGATGCCTTCCAACCTTCATCTCTACTCAGACAAAACGTACTAACTTGAAGAAACCTAACTCAGAAAGAACAGGCCACGGTTTGAGAGTGAAGTTCAATCCGTTGGCCCTCCTCCTAGATGCTTCTTTGGAGGGAGAATTTGATCTTGTACAACGAATCATATATGAGGTGAGCTTCTAAACAATGGCAACCTTTTTAAATATTTAGGGGGGTGAAAAAAAAGTGCTGAACTGTTTTATGTTTTCAATAGGTTGATGATCCCAGTAAACCAAATGATGAAGGAATTACACCTTTGCATAATGCAGTGTGTGCGGGTCATCACCACATTGTGAAGTTCCTGCTTGATTTTGGTGTAAATGTAAATGCAGCAGACAGTGATGGGTGGTAAGTGTCAAGACTTTTAACTTACCATCTGGGACAAACACCATTTTGATGCACATTCAAAATTTAGTTGAGACCTGTTTTGGGAACAATTTCCTTCCCCCTTACCCCCAGCAAACAAGGACTTTCTCATCTCTAGGTGGTGATGAACTCAAATGCTAGGTTACACTGCGTTCAACTCATGTGCAAGCACACTTAAATCATAAAGTATACTATGTTTTGGGTTTACTAAGGGCATAGTTGCATTTCTTGTTCACATGCTGAAATAACTAAACTGTAAATAACAACTGACAAAAGTTAATTTCCTTTTAAGTTTCATCTTCATATAACCCACCACAGATTTTGGTGTTCTTGAAGATTCTAGCCTTAGAGGTAGATGTAGCACTTCTGAAGTGTTTGGAGGGGATATGAAACCTTGCTGTGCTGATCTGTTTTGCCCTCACCTTATTTTACCTTACAAATTTCCTCATATTGGAAAAGACCCTTTTATACCCAGCAGCTTTGTAAGCTATGAAAATCAACATTTTTGCTAAGATCTATTTTATGATGTTTGGCTTTACTGGAGTATCCTGGGTAAATCTACTGGGTAAACCTACTGGTAAATCCTGCGATCCACTCCAGGTGCTTGACAGGTTTTGGACAATACATACATGTACTAGAATCATAAAGAACAAATTCCTTTAAAAATAGACAGACTAAACTCTATATTGCAAGGTAAAATAGTTAGGAATCCTGGAAGTTTATTTTTTTCATGTCTACATTTTTGCTTTATTTCAGGACACCCTTGCATTGTGCTGCTTCTTGCAATAGTGTTCATCTCTGTAAACTACTGGTTGAATCTGGGGCAGCTATTTTTGCTTCAACTATAAGTGATATAGAAACTGCTGCAGACAAGTGTGAAGAGATGGAAGAAGGTTATATTCAGTGTTCCCAGTTCTTGTATGGTAAGCTGTGACACTACTTTACAAACTTTTTTAGCTTTTCTAAAATTAATCCCTTTTTGTCTCTCTGATCTGCATGAAACATCTGCTTATGCCCCAGGCTCGACAATACAGCCCATCACCTGAAAATGCTAGAAACAAGAGAGTCTTTCGATTATGTTGCTCATAGTCCTTCTGTTCTCTGAGTTACTTCACAGGCTCCTTCTAATGTTACAGATTTTTAAAGTTTAATTTGGCTTAATTTCAAGGAAATACTTCCCTGGGGAGGTTTTGACAGTAACAGTGAGTTGTCAAGTATCTTGACAGAGATACTCCCAACTTCCAGATGCACAAATTTCTAGCACATCACATGAAGAAACATGTATACTTTATGAATAATTAACCTACTGAATATATTTAGTTACCAAGATATATTTTGCAAGAAAAGTACCTTGATGGAGCAGACAAATTTTTGATTTACATCAGAGGATATAAGCTTCATTAAGGCTCTATATACCTGACATTGTGCAGATTTTCAAAAGCTTCAAGTGTTACTGTATAAGGTCTGTTGTAGAAAGCAGGCCTGTGAGAAACCAGCGGTTCTATAAAGCTGCTTTGCTCAAACATTTGTAAAGCTATTTTTATCCTCATTTGAATAAAAGATTGTAAAGTTTCTGTTGCATATCTAATAAATGAGAAAAACCTCATGCTCTAAATTGGTTTAAAATATTCTGTAAAATTTGGTCTTATCATGCAGTTAAATTTCTGAAAGCATTTCATCATGAAAGTGCTAAAAACTGCTAATGATATTTTATTAATAAGAGACTAATATTTGGGCCACAGGGTCCATACTAAAAATCTCAAGAGGGAAAATAGGATGTTTTACCATCTAGTGTCTTCTCTAACTTGTTGTTAATAGGAGTGCAAGAGAAGTTGGGAGTGATGAATAAAGGAGTGGTGTACGCTCTGTGGGATTACGAAGCCCAGAATAACGACGAGTTGTCATTCCACGAGGGTGACGCCATTACTATTCTAAGACGCAAGGATGACAATGAAACAGAGTGGTGGTGGGCCCGCCTCAATGATAAAGAAGGCTACGTGCCTAAAAATCTCCTTGGGGTAAGGTCTTCTTTTTAAGTTCCCTTCTCCCTTCTATTTTTTACTTGCTCCTGAAGTAGGAACACAAGATGGATCTTTGGTCAGAATCCTTCTGTGCATCATCTGGATACACTGCTATGAAGTGCTGTGAAGCAGATTATCCATATCCTCTCTGGCCTCTCTGTCATCATAAACAAAAAGGAAAGGCTACAGTTAGGAGATTAGTGCTGGTTTTTATTTGGCAAGTTAGTATATTTAATATAGTTTATGCTTTAATAAGACTTTTTTTCCCTTGGCTAAAATATAGGGCCCCTATGTAAAGTGTGGTGGCTCTATGAGGCAGCTCTAAGCTTTGGCCCAGGAAGTTCTTTAGGAAGGTTTTTAATACCTGGCACAAGATAAGCAATATATAGGTATGTACAAATGTAAAACGGGAAAGAGTCTTGAAGATGACAACTGTTGGCAAGTTTTATTTATGCTGCTCTCAGTCAAATGGAACACTGCTATCATGAGAGACAGGGAATGTAAGGCTATTACTAAGTAGAGAGATACAGAGGACAAAATGTGTAGAAGAGCTTATAGAGCAGGAAATAAGCTCTCTCTAGGGCTCGACAGGGAACTCTTGTACTTACATAAATGCATCCTTTGGTCTAGTCTGGGACCTTGAGCTAAATGAACCAAGCCATCTTCAGAGCAGTGATTTTGCTGCTGTTGGCAGGACTAAGTCAGCCCTTGGCCTCCTGCTGCTTCTGGTTTAATTCTTCAGAAGTTACCTAAGAACATACTGTAGCTTATAAAAAACTCACCCCCCAAAACACTTCATCACCCCAGTTCTTGTTAATAAGTACCCCTTGGTTATAATTGAATTGATTTATATTTAACTTGGTATCAACCATACAAAGCCTAATATTTTTATTCTGTTTTTACAGTTATATCCACGAATAAAACCTAGACAGCGAACCCTTGCTTGAATTCAGTTGCACAACAGTGCAATACCGTGCTGGTAACTGGAAACTGAAAACATACACTGGAGCCATCATTTTTGATCATTTCACACAGAGAAAAAAAACCTATGAGATTTAGTTTTAATGGTGCTTTCTCTTGTTAAATGGACAGCATCCAAGATTTTCAAGATCTGCAGTTTGTAAATGAGGATCGTTTTTATGTGACCCGCCACTGATGAGGAGAGCGATACCTCCACTACCTACAGTGTTGCGCCAACTATCGTCTAAAGCAGTGTTTTAAGTTAAAGTTCCGTGGTAGGAGCTTTCGTGTGTTAAATGTTCAGAGGTGTCATTTGCGGAGTGCAGATACGCTGTCCGGTTCGCTCCAACCCCACAGTAACTGTCCCACACCAGGATTTTGGGTATTTTGTTTGATACCAGTGAATGTTGAGTTCTCATATTACTCATCACCTCTTGGGTTCTAGGACACAAGATCTTCACCCGTTACGTGCATAATTAAGTAGTCACCAAAGCTTTACAAAGGCTAGGATTTTAAGTGGTAACATGCTATACACTTAAATCCTAGTCTAGACAACCCCAACGAAAGCTTTACATAGTCTAGCATCTAGTATTATTTGCGTTTAGAATCAAGCTAGAGGACTAACAGAACAGCAGTATTTGTACACTTCTCAAACCCCCTACACAGTATTTCACTTGGTGGTTTATTTTCTTATTATTCAGCCTACAGCACCAGTGTTACCTCTACTAACGTAAAGGTTCCCCTGCTAACCACCTGAGCTGGTCCGTCCTGGACAAAACAGTACCGAACTTGCAGCAGCTTAAGGGATTTGTACGTCTGCATGGATGAAAGTGCAATAGTTGAAAAGGGTAAGAGTCTGGTAAGGGTTATGCTGTGTACTTTGAAGTCTGCCTGAGTCAGTCTAGAAGAAAATATGAAGGACTGGATAGAAGTAGAAAGAGGGTTGTGTAGATGCTAAGTCAAGGAGAAGAAAGAAACAAGGTTTAGGAAAGGATTTACGAAAGGCAATAGCTTATTTGAGGACAGTTTCTGTGGTTCTTGGCAGCCTACATCTGTTGCCAAGGCAAGTTATGCAATAACCTATTCCACTACATTGTAGTTTCAAGGAAAAAAAAAAAAGGCACTTCACTGGAATTTTAATTGTACATGATTTTATATACCAAAAGTATATTTTGGATTTCCCATTATAAGTTTTAGCCATATTTCTTGTAATTTTCTCCCATTTAACAGTATGCAATTTGATTAATTCTTCATGTACAAGTTCTGTGTATAATTTATATATCCATTTCTGCAGTGCTGTAACTTGCTTTTACCACAGGTTAGCGTTAACTGTATATATTGTGGTGAAAAGTGAAAGGGTATTATTGTTGAAGAATTTGCTACATGAATGTGATGATTTCAAGAGCCTATGATACAGTAATTCAGAGAACATGTAAATGTGCACAATAAAGTACTGCTAAGGCATGGCTGCATTCTCCAGTATTTTTATATAGGTAGTGGACATGCCTTTGGTCATAGTCTACAAAAAAAGAATAATTTGAGCTTGCTGTGTTCTGTTACACTCAAGTTTCCTCGTTGTTTTACCAGCTGCACAGAAAATGACTTGCCAAACAATTCGGGAACCTCCTCACACTACCAGTACTCCAGTATTCCAACTACGACAAATTAATACTTGTCTAGAAAAGCTCTCAAGGGTCCTTAACACACAAGCTGACCACTGAGCCTTGCGTGCTTGTTTACTCAATTTTTACCAGCGTAGGAAGACGGAGGGCAGAAAGACGCTTGGCTCAGCACACGTAGCTGGAGGATTCATCCCAGTAGTGGAACCAATTATCAACGCTTAGACCTAAAATTAGGGTGCTGTTTATAAAAAGTCAAAAGGTTCAGAGTTCAGAAGGTAGAGACCACAGTATCCATCACTAAAGTAGTTACATACTGTGAAATTAAGTATCACCTCTTTTTTTTTTAAATAAGTGAATTAATTTATTCATATTTGTACATTAAATTGTATACAATTTCAGATAGCATTACAGTTAGATTAACAAAAGCTAGTTACCAAAAAGAAAATACAAAACTAAAAACTATTCTGGAAGCTTATTTATTACAGAAGGAAAGTTTCAAGATCATGTTCATGGAAGTCCAATTTGGTGATTTTTGGTGAAATATTTAGATGTTTAAAATGAAATGTTTAAAAAAATCAAGTGACTTCTATAAAATCATATCTAAGGCAGATTTTATTGTACATTGATTTTAAACATTTGGATAGAGGGAAAAACCTGAGATCTATACCCAAAAGCTATTCTCTGCAGAAGAGACATACACATTTGTTTGCGGTTTGTAGCAAACAGTATATATAATTGTTACTATAAAAGTTGTGCTGTACATTAGCTGTAGTGCAGGTCACTTTCATATTAAGTGCCAATAAAGGCTTAACAAAATATACAAAGTCTTAAAAGGTGAGGCTGTTTAAAGCATTAATTGTATACATATTGCACACTATAGTGAATACTCATGGTTCAGAAAAATACTCACGTTGCATTTGCCAGTTCTTACATAATGAACCACACTGGAATGAGAAAGGGTCAAGAACAGCAAATGTTACCAGCTGTCAAATTAGCAAAAGGTGAGAGGCAGGTCCATGGCGGCTGGTGTCTTCCCTCGAGTGGCCAACAGTTTGCTGGTCTTACTGGTCCCGGGACTCATACAGAAGTTTCGTTGCCTAACATGAAGACAAAATGTCCTTGTGTTAACTGAAGTTTCACTTGCAGCCACCTAACCTCCTTCCTACCCCTCCAGACGTTTCCTTTAAACCCAAGGCTAAGTTTTTCCTCTGCTGTCTTCCTTAGGCTAAGGCACTTAATAGCATTCAGTAATTTTTTGAAACTATTCAAGGTTATGTTAAGTGCAGAACCTGAAGTCACTGAAGATTTTAGATCAACTTCTTTGTTTCTTCTTGGTCAGAAATGACCATTTCTGATCAAAACTGCCTTTGAAAGAGTGAGAAGTAGTATTTCTGAGATTTTGGTAATCTGCCTAAACGTATGCAGTAAACAGCGTTGTTCTGTTCTATGTTCCTCCTACCTCTTCTGCTTCCCCCTCGCAAAGTTTTGGTGAGGTGTTCTGTTTGTCTCAAACCATAGTATCAACCAGCCCCCTGCCATGGGACAGAGGTGAGTTCTCTAGCAACGACTCCTTTTACATGCTGTTCACTAGGACCTCGGAAAGTCTCACTACTCTAAACCCCCGTCAAAGGAGACAAATCAGTGCGGGGAGGGTGTTAAGCTTAGCTGTAAAATACTGGTTCTCAGCGTATCTGTGGGAGTTGCGTTGCTTGTGAAAGATGAACTGGAACAGGTATAAGGAAGTGCTGAACTGTCCTCCCGCGGCAACGCAACGTTTGGGTGCGCTGGGCTGAACCAAGTCAAACGCTGGGGCTAGGGGTGGCTGGGGAGCTTGGCTACGGTGGTAAAGAAGCAAACAGTCGCACACTCGCATTTGCAGACAGCTTACAAAATACAGTTCTAATTATCAACCAGATGAACCAAGTTCCAGAACTAGTTGGGGTGGTTTTGGTTTTTGTCTCCCATTACTCTGACTTATGAAATAATAAACTTCAGTGTCATTAGCCATCCAGTGCCTAACGACAGAAGGTGAAACCGTCTTCCACAGGGTCCTGCCCCATCCCTGTTCCTGTTCTCAAAAATCAACAACTTCTTTAAACCTTCATAAAGTAGTAAAAACAATTAGCTGACTTTAGGTTCAAGAGTATTTCATAATGCACAGTCTTCAGCGACTAACGAAAACCTAAGGAAGTTGGAAGTCTAACTCCTGCTTCTTTCAGCTAACGACATACATAAGATCTTGGGAAACGCTGTGTAGTGCGTATCTTCTTCAGGTATCTGAGCATAAAGCTGAAGTCATGATCATAACAACCATCCATAGCTTCTGTTTTCTTAAGCAACAAGGCCCTAAAATCCTTAAATAAAAAATAATAAAAAAGCCGCCTAAGGCTGCATACTCCCTTAAGTGCTACTAAGCACCCCACGTTAAGATTTCCTTCAGCTTTCTGTGAGTTTTGCCTCCTTTGCTTACTTTATGCATAGCTGCCAGCCAGCTCGCCGACAGCTTCTTGTTACAGGTGAAGTCTTCACTGGCCGTAAATTTCATCTGCGTGAGCTCCTCCGATCCTGGTACCTTATACTGCAGAATCATACCTATGGCACGTGTGTTGCCTCCTGAAAAAAAGAAATAAACTCTTGAACAGCAACAGGTTTTACCAGCTAAGTAACACAACAACTTCTAGCTAGTAAGCATGTTTGAAGAAAACTCCCTCCTCGCTTCATTCAAAGCGCTAACACCTGCCGCATCAGAGGCGGCAGCGACCACGGGTGTTAATGCCAGGCAACGGAACGTGCAGGCTCAATATTGTTTAATTCTCTCACCGAGGGTCACTGAGGCAGAACTTGTGTAAGCCCTCAGGTAAAGCCGCTAGCAACACACACTAGGAATACCCTCATGTTTTAATGTTACCATGCCTTCTCTTCAGTAGATGCCACAGTTTCACACTGTGGCCTGCAGTTTGTAACCTGCGTTACTAGTGTCCAGCTAGACTGACATCAGAGAGGGGACCCTTGCTTGAGCCGCAGCCTGGCACAGCGGCCAGCAGCACCCCCAGTCCGGCAAAGAGTGGAGGGTGGGAAAGGCGCTTCTGCAAGACTAGATGACGACTGGCAACGTCACCGACTTCCTGAGGGAAATCCGCTACAAAAGACGTTGCTCTGACAATAGCGTGATAACGAGATGTTTGTCTCTCTCTCTCACTCTAGCTGCACAGAGATTAAAATAAACCAAAGCAAAAATAAAGAAATGAAACAAAAGCTTTGTTTAGAATAGCACACTGATGCTTTGCACAGACTTCACTGGCATTGCTTATTTCCTGAAGTAGCAGAGCACAAACTAAGCCCCAGGAACAGCTCCACCACACAGAGAAGGACACTTTGTGCAAACTGTCTGTGTGAGAGGGCTCCTCTAACACCCAAGAAGCCAAAGACAGGCAATCTCGGTCCAAGCAACCTGATCAACAGCCCACAAACAGTGTTTATAAAAGTAGCTATTATCTCCTCTTCTAGGATAAATTGATAGCCAACTTCTTCATCACTCGCTCCCCTGCATCCACCTGGTCAGAGGAACAGATTAGGGCCCTACTCGGAGATAAACCAGGGGAAATCAAACACCTACAGCCTTGACCAGTTTTATTTATTCACATTGCCTACGTCTGTCATTCAGGACATTACCGACTCAGGCAGAACACACCTTACACAACAAGACATATTTATTTTAAAGAAGTATAAAAGCAAGCCATTAATTAACAGTTTATTCAGTGCAAAAGCCTTACTGGACAGTACACAAGAAGTATGTTATTCATTTCTGGTATACACAGTTCAGCACACCTCTGCTGAAGTAGGCGATGTGTAATGCTGTGTACCACTGAAGATATTATTTCTTATCTTCCCTTCTCTCTTCTAGCACAGGCAATAGCACGTGTGGTCTAAAGAAGGCCTCGAATGTTTTAGTTCTCCTCCAAAAAGTTACAAAACATTCATTCTCAGTTTATTAAACAGACAGCTGGGAAAGAATAGATACATGTGGGATTTGAACATAACTTGTCTTAAGCTGAACAGCTATAGATCAAGCAAAAAAACAGCACTGCAGAGGAAGAAAGATGGGAGGGGGGTCATGGCAACATGCTCAGGTGCGTCATGCTCAAAGGCACTGGTGATACCTTCAGTAATGTGCTGGCTCTCCAGGAGGCTGGTGTAAGTGTGAATATCTTTCTCTACCATCAAGAAGAAAGGAAGGCAGGCAGGCAAAAAGATAAAGCAGTCAGAAGAGCAGTGAACAAGGAATTAAGTAACTCAGCAACGCATCTGGTTGATTGGAATCCCAAGATAAGTTTATTGAAGTTAACATGCTGTACTGACTGAGTATTGCACAGATAGGCTGTCCGATTAGAAAATTCCAGCAGTGACAGAGGTGTTGCTAAAGAACAATTATTAAAATTCCTGACCTTGTTTGTTCTCATTTCAGTGAAATCATATTCAAGTTCATCCTGAAATACTCTAAAATCTGGTAAGAGATGAGGCAGTAAGTAGCTGCCCTCCGATTCAGATGTTACCAGTTTCATTTGGCCACCCCTTCATCGTAAATGAAATTAAGAAAGCATAGTTTGATTATTTATTCCCCCCCCCCCCCCCCCCCCCCAGTTTCTCTCTCACTCCCCTCACAATTGTTGGTACCAGTAGAAGAGAAATCCCAGCTGGATTCTGAAATGGAAGCTACCAAGGAGTAGCATTTCCCTCCTATGAGCTTCTGAATCAATAGATGTTTGTCTTTTGCCAAGGGAAAGGATCAGAACAGATGCTGACCACCTTTACTCAGGTTTATCGAGAAGCTCTCCCATATCAGAGCTCTAAGGTAATTTCTCAATTCTTTGGTTTTCCCCCAGATCCCAACAGCCACATGGACAGGGTTCCACACACACTGCACTCTATTCTGAGAGCAGTTGTAACTAACATAGTTACACCTAAGTTATCAATAGCCTAGAAATGCACTGTCTAGCTCAAACAATAATTACAACTTCACATTTTTTTTTCCTTAATAGTTAATTTGTATGCAATGAAAAAATTTACCTCCAGGAGTAAATCCCTCTGTAAGTATCTGAACAGTTGAAATCTGTATAATTTCAATTTCATAGTGGCTGTCTCCATCCAAAACCAGGTATCTACATAACAGAAGAAAAACTTTAAAAAGAACAAACAAACAACTGTTTTTTCTACAATATCAAGTCCAAATCAAAGGAAAAAAAATAAACACAATCTCTCAGTGACTGGCTCTTTATATGTTCTTTGCAATGGGGAATGAGAGAAATCAAGAAGGAAAAATTACTTTTCATTTAAGTAAGTTCTTCATTTAAAGGAAAAAACCCAACACAAAACGTATAGTTCAGTTTGCCAGGAGACTCTTTCAAAATATTGAAAGCATTCTTCCAAAGTTCTGGGGGAAGAAGAGAACACAGGGTCTGAAGTGTTCTAGCCAGCCAAACTACAGGGATGACCAAAGTAATGCTTGGCTGTAATGTTAAACAATATGGTGCAGTATTAGAATCATTCCAAAACAAGCTTTTTTCAGTGGCTACAGACTTTTCCCTGCTTCCCCTTCCTACGATCCCCCATTAGCTGGCAAAAACCACCGTACTCCAGGGGCACCGAGAGGCATCATCAGTGAGTGGAGCTCCACCATCCCAAGGCATTCTCATCCACACTGCTAGTAAATTCAAACCAACATACTCCAATAATGTTGTACCTATCCTTTCAGTCCGATTCCTCTCTCCAATATCCTCACAGCACATGACTCTCATATTTTGTTTAGGTGATTAGATAATAATACAGCTGTAAGTGCAACAATAATATAGTTTACAAGTGCAACTTCTATCAATCTTTCTCACCTCTGGTTGTTGGAAAGTCGACAAACCATGAGCTCAGATTTATCAGATGTTCCCAGAGTTACAAAGAATGTAGCACCTGGAAAGAAATGTTTTAGTATTCTAATGCAGAGTTTAGGAAGGAACATTCAAGTATCAAAAAGGATAAGTAATTTTTACTTACTGCACCTAATACACTGAATTGGGTGAATTAAGAGACTAATTGAAACGTCAAACTGATTAACATCAGCAGAACACTCAAATACAAAAAGCTGATCTTTAATTATCATGTTCTGAATCACAGGACCTTTCACAATTGCTATGTAATTTCTCCCACATATTGTAGAAATACAGATGATATCTAAGATCATTCTTAAAAATGAGAACAGATTTGGAGATGGCAAAAATAGGCAATTAAAGACCCTATCTTGTCACCCTAATACACACTGTTGTTTCAATATTCAAAGAAAAAAAAAAATCTGTCAGAAGAATCTAATAGCAGGATGTGACCTTCAGCTCTATGCTTAATAAATAGTAGGGACACCTCTTTTTTGTTACTGAAGGCTAGCTCAGTCTTACTTTGAGGTCAATGAACTTCAGCCTTCATGTTATGTTTCTTCCTGCTCAAAACAGCTGCTTTGACATCAGGGAAGTCATCTTAGCTACATTAGTGAAGTGATTCATACTTAAAAGAAAGCAGACTACATGCCTAACCATTTTATTTCCTTCACGCCTCACGCTCCCTGTATTGCCTAATCCCAATACTGTTGGTCTGGGAAATGAAAAAAAAAAAACCCAAACACACAGCCCTGCCTGCAATCCATCTCCATAACCCAAACCACGCAGCCTCAGACAGCTTCACCTCGCTGTCTATGTCACTATTTTACGCAGTCTCACTGACCCCTCAGCATGGACCCCCAGGCTGCTGCTGAAGCGAGACCGAGGCAACAGCAGCAAAACGGCAAAGGACACCACAACCACCGTCTCTCTGAGATGTGTGGCTCTACAGTAAGTCAGGAACAACTTTGGGCTTGAACTGCATAACACGAATGCAAGCAGGACAAGCTTTTAAAAAAATCTTCAGTTTAAAATACATTATTTGAAACCTCACCTACACCTTTGTCTGCAGAGCTGAATAAAGAATGATTTGTGTGTTACAGGGATGAGCATACTCCTTTCTGAACCTAGAATCTCCCTAGGAACGTTCACGCTAATCAGACGCGTGGTTTAGCTTACCGATTATACACACTGGAGTCATGCTGAGAGTTGAGAGCCCATCAAAAGGCTCTCAATCACAGAATATTTTCTGTGAACAGAAACAATCACAGAATATTTTAAAAACTGAAGACTCAGCTTTCTTAACGTAACTGGAACACGAGTTACTGTATTGCATGTAGTTTTAATGCTATGCAAAATTGACCACTCGCGATGATCCGCCATTAACTGTAGCTGTAGGCCATAGACAAGATCAAAGCTCACAGATGAAGCTTGAAACAAGCACTGTATCTTGTTAGAAAATATTAAAATATTCTCTGTTGTTAAGTAGTTTTCATCCTTATTTAATGTAACAGGAATGTGGCTAAAAGATGCATTATTTTAAGGAGAATGCCAACTGCACACACATCTGTTCTCAGAGGCATTAAAAATTCCTTTGTCTTCAATTAAATCACTCTTTATAAACATTGACTAAAAAGCGTAAACTTCTCTCTAAATAAACGGATAACACAGAATTATTAACCTGCAAACAAGAAGCGTGGCAACAACAAAGTATTTAAAGGAGACAAAACTGCAGCTTGTGTGACAAGAGGCATTACTCTTGCTGTTTATCACATTTGTTCAACACCACATTTGAATAAATACAAATGAGATCAAACCAGCATATATATGCACTCAGTCCTTACCATTCATGAGCACTTTAAGCTGTTTGTCATAAAATTCTGTTTCTTTCTGAGAGATGAGGGCACATTCAGCACACTGGCGCACAGGGTCCACAAAGCACATGCGAGGCAGAGGCACTTTTTTACTGCAGCACTTGTCACAGAAGCACTTTCCACATCTTCGGCAGTGATGCTAAGCATGAGAGAACATTTTGTTTATTTGTTTACACAAGAAACTATTAGGGAATCATTTGATAAAAGCTACCACATTAAATATCCTCCTCCCCAAGAAGCAGAGCAGTTTCTCAGGGGTGAAACATGCAAGTTGAGGGATAGGTAAAGGAAATTTAACTGGTAGAGTGGCAGAAAGAAATCTCTGAAGATCAAACACCAAGGACGGAGAATAGTATGAACAGCAGCACTATAAGCCTTTGTTGGCACTCTGTAAACATGCTTCTGACCACACAAGACCCTGAAAGGGCTTCTCCAGTGTCCAGTAAACCCTTCACCTTACTGTCAATAAAAACACAAGAGAAGAGTGGCTTCTAGGTCCCTTCCCACTTCCAAGCAAAGATCTTGGGAAACTTCTGGAAATCCTATTCTTCTACCATAAAACTTATTCCCAAGTTTTTCCCATGGAAACTTAAAACCTAAAGCTATTTCTCTATCAGAAATATCAGGCAGCGTAGTACAAATCCAGTGAAGTTGCAAAATCAGAACTAGCATTGCAATGTGTTTCACAGCCGCTAAATCTGCAGCAAGTGCCTTGTGCTCCAAATCCCCACCGGGGTGTGACAGTCCCAGCAGGCCTTCCTGATGCAAGTTTTCATGTCAGAACAAGTATTCCCAGGCAAGCAGGAACTGATCTTTGGCTCAAAGCAGGTTGGATCAGCTTGATACAAGGAACTGATACACTGCAGTTTTGGTCAGTGTTAGGCTTTCCTTCCAAATATTATGCAAAATTCTCTGAAGTACCTATTTCTTCATTTACTTCCCAAAGCTAACACAAGTAAAACACAGCAGCCTAACAAATTGGTGCTTCTCAATCAAAATGCTCTAACCAACCAACAACCATGCTCTTAACCCATCCAACTACAGGGTAAAACAAGAACTAGGAGAAAGTACACTCCATGATTTAGCAGTACTAGGATCACCAACCGTCATCCTAACGCTCTTCAGACCTCCTGAAAATTTACACCTATCTGGTATAACATATTACTATGTCTGGTTTACAATTTCTCCTTCCCTCGCCCTCCAAACAATAAATTAAAAAACATTGACTATGTCGATGCACTACAAGTCACACTCGCACATCTTTCTTCACTTTCACAAGAGCACGCTAAGTGAGTGTCAGTGTAATAATACAACAGAATGATAGTCCCTGCCAGAAATCATTGTTGGCCTTTTCGGGGAGGCTGCTTTCCTTCTCCATGCAGAAACCCCTATATCAGCAGAATGTTTTCCGATAGTAGCAGTCCGTACACCAGCATGCATTCCACAGTGGCCTGCTTACTTTTATGTAATGAACATAATTTAACTCTAACGTTAGTGTTTTCTCTTTGTACAGTGAGCTTACTTATGGCTCACAGCAGTCAAGGTGGTTTATACTTTCTACTTTAATTAGAAATTCCCTTTTCCAAACCCAAGATAAATCCTGTTTTACTTTCAGAACAGAAGGAGAATCTGAGTTTTGGTTCTCCGCATTTTACCAATACGGTTCTTTAATGTAAGATTAGAATTCATTACTGAAAACATTTTTGCTTACATTTCCACAACTAACTTTATCTCCCAAAACACAACTGAATTAGTTGATTTGATTTCTATGTCAGTGCTGATGTTAGCAGCCCACTCCAGCACGAGTTCCTCTAACTGTTCCTTTGAATGTCAATCCTGTGGATACCCAGTAATTTGGAAAAACTCTAACTATGTATTACACATTGAGCACCACAAAGAATTTCAAAGAAACAGGATTAAAACAAAAAGGACCTCTACTTAGAAAAGACAGAACAGAAAGAAAAACTACTTTAAGTTACATCAGACTTTGCATGCTATTCTACTGAAATCTTCTAAATTTTAAATCAAAAGTCCATATTAGTATTTTGCAACAGTTAATGCTTTACGTTTCATTGATTTCTCTTACCTTTCTAGTTATGAAGTCAAATTTTGTATCACACTGCATACATCTTGGGCACTAGAAAACAGTACAAATTAATATTAATCTACAAGATTTCTAAACCTTTAATCCTACTACCATATACAAAGACTGAGCTTTATATTATGCCCTAAAAAGAAACACCTCCAACAAATTTCCTTCCTTTATCTTTTCACCATGGATGGTTTTCATTTATTTTAATATTGATGTAGCAAAACAATGTCATCCTTATTTGTAAGACAAAAAAAGCTGCCAAACTCATTCACCCTAAGGAATACTGCATCTTGCCAGCGGTCAAAACTACATTTCAGAAGTACTTATGTTTAGTTATGTTTGGCTATCCAGACAGTCATGTATTCCACAGTCGACTGTTTTTATGTAAGTTGTCATCCTCACTGTACTATACTGTGATGCTCTGTTGACTCTCTAAAACATTGTTTATGTATTTTAATGCTCTCAATACTGACACATTTTTGAAACATGCTAGGAGATATTTGGTTTTCTTCCAAGCCACTAAGACTTAATTTTTATTCCAACTACAAAATGTCACTTCCTGAAATATCTCTTTCCCAAAACAAGCTTACACCCACACTCCTCCCAAAAGAAAAGCCAGAAAAAATTGGAAGACATTTCTCTCTCGCAACTAAGGAGAGTTTAAGGGGTGACAGTTTTGATTTTCTAAACTAGCAGAAGTGATCAGTGATTGTTACAACAATTAAAATTTTCTATACAGAAAGTCACCTACCAAAGGGCTGATACTCACCACTCAGATCAATAGATTTTCACCAAGAGTTTACCTATTTTTATCCACCATATTGAAAACCAGTCTCCAATTGCTCATAAAGCAATTTTTGTTAGATTTACTTGCAAATATTAATGCAAAATTATGCCTGACACCTGAATCAGGAGAACACGGTTAGACCCTGCAGTATGTTTTTAACTCTAGAAACTTAAACTCTTCAAACCAAACTATCTCAAACTACAGCAGAATGTCATCTTAAAAGCATGCCCTAAGCTGAGCAGGTGCTATTTGCTAAGCACACAGTAATCACCGTTTGCTTTTAATTAACACATTTCAATACTTAACCCTTTATCTTCTATGAATTCCTTCAGGTTACAACAGCTTTTGCCGTCTATTTCGGGGACTTCTGCTTCAGCAGATACCCAACCACTGTCACAAGTTCAATAACTAGAGCCAAGAAAATATTACAGCAGCTAAGTTAAAAATTCTCTAGAAACTTTTCATGTTCTTTTAAAGTACAAAATTGTTAATAATTTGCAACAGTTTATATGAAGCATTCTGATGTCTAAACAAAAGTTTAACAAATTAGAGAGTAACTGCAGTCACTATAATGGAACATAAATAGCTACTTGCAATGTTTGTCACAACAAACTATCTGTTTCTAAATCCCACACAAAAGAGAACTAGAAGTGTTCCTGTAGTGTTTCAAATAGCGTACTGAATTAAGGCATCCAACCACCTCTTCCCACAATGGCTGCAGAAAAGCTTATTCTAACATTCACCCATGAACAACCTTCAGCATAAAGCAACTTCAGTATTCCTCAGGTTTCATCTCTGTAACAAGCAGTACTCTACAGCTAATAGCACATTCTACTCTACACTGGTGTTGATTTAGTGTTTTAATTTTTGACACGTGTAGCTTAATAGCTTGTCTGGGAGCACGACCTGGCAAGAATTTTTGTATACTTTGAATTTACCAGGAGTCTAACTAATTTTCTTAATGAAAACATATTTTTTTTTGTCAGAAAATATAAAGCACAAGCCACAAACTAGGGGAAAAAAACCGGCTCTTCTAAATACTGTCCTAAATAGATTTCATACACAATGTTATGCTAAACATACAACTTGCTTTTCAGGAAGGAGCAAAGTTATCCATTCTCTCTTATTTAATACAAACTCCATAGAAAAAATATTTCTGAATTCCAAACCTATCATGATAGCACTGCCTCATACATAGAGCAGTCAGAAATAAACCACCAGTCAAATGGCAGATGGTAGCAGGCATCGCAGAACAGGATTTTCCTACAAACATGTTCTAATACCAGTAGGCTCAAGGCACTGTTCCTTCAAGGCACTTCTGCTTTAAGTAACCAACATCAAGTGAATCCATTTGCATAATATCAACTTCTACTTTGCCTGGGAAGAGATCGCTATTGAAAAACATCCTGAAAGGCGAATCCTTCCTATTCATCCATACGCTGACATAATTAGAGAGTGCATGAGTACTGAATTAAGCTTTATAGCTTTAAGGTTTTTTTTTTATCCCGTTTACAGAGAAGAAAGCATGATGTTTGAGTTGCTTTTCGTGTCTTCAAGACACAGGCTTTTTTAAAATACTGCAAATATGAGTTTTTTGGAAGTGGAAACAAAAAGATATGAAAGAACAAATTAAATTAAAATGCATGTCATTAGTATATTCATTTCACACACAATCAACATACCATGAATACTAATATCAGATTACTTCATACAGCAAGAGGAAAATGGAAGAACATCCAACAGTTGTGGGATCTTGTTATTAATTCAGAAATACTGAGAGGTAGTTCATTACAAGTAGAGTGGAAGTTCTCATGCATTTGCTGAAGTGTGATAACGAATTTGCATAGCACTTTGGATCCAGGCAGAGGTGAGAATACTGTAGGTGGACAGGAAGCCATAGTTACACTTCATACGCTTTATTTGCATATACCATAACAAAGCGATTCAAGAAGTGATGCAAGGTAACACCTGGTTAAGCTTGTTAACACAGCGAACTTTTGCAAATATGAATGTTCACAAGCTCGTCAAATCACAGCTTGTAACACACCTGACCAAAACAGCTGATGCCAGAGCGGCAAACACCACAATGCAAACATAGGGCAGACACAGCTTACGATGCCTTCTGATATTACAACTGTACAGGGCCAATTCATTGCCTGAGCTACACGAGTTTGCCAGCAGTCCGAGCGCGGCTCTGTCATGCAACTAGTGCCGACAGCGAGAACCTGAGCCAACAGAGGACCCGGCTACATAAAGCTCAGTTCCCTCCCGCAGCGATCCCAGAGCCCCAGGGAATCACTGCCACCGCATCCGTACGCTCCTCTCGCACATCCCGGCTCGGAGGCACGCAGCGCTCCTCGGCCACGTAAAGATCTGGGACGCGGCTGATGGCACGAGGTTTGGCCACCTCTCCATTCGAACATACAAATTTTACTCAATTTCTAGTCCAAGATTTCCTTCATAGGAACATCAGTTGAGCTCTGCTGGTGATTAACAAAGAAATTCTGGGTTAGATCAGGCACATGCAATGCCCAACATTTTAAGCTCTGTCTCAAGTTTAGTGATGCTCAGCACGAATTTTCATAGTATTATCCACCTCAAACCATTATTTATATTATAAATAAGACTACCAAAAGAAAGTTTTCTGTAGCCTTGCTTCAGTCTTACACTTCAAACTCCTCAAAATAACTGATATTTTAAGGCCGTATAATCTTGTAACATAAAATTAAAAAATTTAAATATATTTCAGTGTTATATAAGAGTTGCCAAACTACTAACTACCATAATTTTTAGGTGGCTTTGCTTTTAAAAAATAAGCCAGTAGACTCTTCCTGCATAAGAAAAATAAAGCTACTGAATTTGTGAGTGTTACTGGCCACACAGCAGAAGCCAACATATTTGAAAAGCCCGATCAACATTTGCCAATACCAGTCTCTTGCTTGGACAAAGAACCTTTTTTTTTAATTACATCTGATATGGTAACAAGAGCAAGTGTTGTTGCTGAATTCATTAACTAGATAACACTGTCTTTTTAAATTTCATTTCATTAATAAAAACATGGGTTTTATAAACTTCCCTGTATATTGTGTACCTGCTTTATTTAAGGAAGAAGTCTGTAACGTATTTGGTAATCATTAACCACAGGGATGTCCGAACTTCAATACACTTTACAAAATCTAGTAAAATAACTTTTTACAAAATAACAACAATGCAAGATTAAGAATATGAATTAACAAATGCATTTAAATGTTTGCCTATAATACAATTCTGATGCAAAAGCAACATTCAGTCAGAAATCCACACCATGAGCTTATTGACCAGCAGACTACAGGGAAAAAGTTGAATTTTAAGGAGAATGAATACCTGCAGTACAACTGTAATACAGAATTCAAACTAACAACACACATCAGACCAATGTATCTAAAATACAGACTTAAGTCTCAGATATATCTAACTAGTTTAAATAAATCCTACCACAGTCCTCAAACAACTTTTAGTTTAATTAAGATGGTGCTATGTATAAGACTGAGTCAGAAGTACCTTACTTTTTTTAAATGAAGCTAGGCTGCTATAATCAAGGACTATTGAAATACAAAACTACATTTCAGAAGGTCAGGGAGAAAACTAATTTCAATTTAACTGCTACACAAATTATATCCACTAACAATGACGTCAGGAATCACGTTTCCAGGTGGCACAGGTCAGCGCACACAGGGCACAGCAAGTCACCAACACAGCAAAAGCAGACTCCACACAACGCAAAGGGAAAGCACTTACACAATAACTGCTCAGACTTTGCTACGTGCTCCCTGATAAATACATGCTCCACCTGCCCCGCACCATGCATGGTGCCAGCTGGGTGGGAACCCAGAGAGCTGAGCACCGACTCCTTGGAACAACACTCAGCTCCAGTCACTGAAAACGTTGTCTTATCTACGCTTCATGTAAGACAGACACCCACCTCCCAGAGGACAGGGAGGATTTTTTTAATTCTCTAAGTATGGAAGAGAATAACTTGAGAAAACTCCCCCAAGATATTTTAGCAGACCGCGTGTTTAAAATAAGTTGATAAAGTCACTTTCCGAAAAAGTGTTGTTATTTTGGACAAAAACCAGCAACTGACGTACTAGTCATGCACCTTAGGACAGTAAAGGTTAGTCTAAGCTGCAGAAGCTGTGCTAGCAGAGGGAGTCTGCAGAATTATTACTTTTATACAGAACTTTTTGCCTCAAGAAAATTTCCTTCCTCATTCCTAACCAAGGAGGACATAGCGTTCCCATACAAAACAGACCAACCATGTCAGTATCTGGCAAAGAATGGCTTTGTATAATGACTCCCTGCTTAAATTCATATTGGCTCATCTAAAAAAAAAAAAAAAATTCTTAAAATACGGTCACATTTAAATGCATCGGCATGCATCCACACCACAGAATGTTGGCAATAATTAAACAAACAAACAACTGATTTCAAGTTGTATTAGCATCTAGCTGTAGGGACTGGTAACAAAGAATGCATATTACATGAAATTTAATATAACATCATGATCACATAGTTTACTTGAAAACTATTTAAAGGCAAAGGTGACTGAAACGGTCCAAGTTATTCAATACTCGCTTAACACCAAGAACATTCACACTGGGAGCCAGAAGGGTTATTCTAACTTAGCTTTATTGCCTTAATACTTTCCACACTCACTAATTTTGGTGGCAGGGCCACGCATCCCCGAAGAACGAGTGCGGGTCCTGTCCTTTTCAGCACATTAACCTCAGCGAAATAAAAAATTGTGGTGTACAACTGAAAACTCCGCACCCGGGCGAGCCCGATTCGCTGCCGGGTCGGTCTGAGGCGAGGTGAGGCGAAGCAAGCCTGCCTGGCTCTCCTCAGCACCGGGCGGGCCAGCTCCCGCCCCGGGCATGGCTGCAAGCCCCCCAGGGCCAGCACAGCCGCCCCCCAGGGCCAGCACAGCCCCCCGCTCGCCCCGGCGGCCAGCTGGCACCCCCGCGCTGCAAAGGGCCCCCCAGCCGCTCCCAGCACCGCCGTGCCCGGGCGGGCAGCGACGGCTGAGGGAAGGAGGGAAAGAGGGAGGCGCCGGGAAACAGGGACGCGCAAGGAAGGGGAAGAAGCGCGATGGCAACCCCGGGTTCCCGGCCCCTCGGGATGAAAATACCTCCTTGTCAGGCACCCAGGGCGGCTCGTCCAGGCCGAAGGGGCTGCGGGCCGAGCGGTGCTCGGGCACCATGCGCAGCCCGCTGGGCGAGCGCACCAGCTTCTTGGCGTCGCGGGCCTCGCAGCCCGACATCTTCCCCCTCAAACGCCGCCACCGCTACTCGCCCGCTGGGGACTGGCAGCGCCGCTACCCAATGGCCGCCCGGACCCTTCGGGACGGGCAGAGAGCGAGGCCAATGGGGAGCAGCGACCCGCCAGTCCCCACTCGCCCGCTCCAGGCGCCCAATAGGAGGCTGGCGCCGGACTTCCCAGCCAATCCCGTATCGCCCAGGGCTCACGGCTGGCATGTTAGTCCTTCCCCACCCCTGCGACGCTCGAGGCGCATGCGCAACGGGCACGGCCGGCCGCGCAACCCGGAAACGAAGGGCGTGCGCGCCTCAGCCACGCCCCTGGATTCCGCGTTCGGGGAAGCGTGATAGCCAATCGGCGAGCAGGGCCGCGTAGGGGGTGGGCTCAGCTGGCCACGGCCTTGAGGAGCGGCTCTGCGGCGGCTCCGCAGTGGCGGGGCAGCGCCCGCCCTGAGGGGCCCTCTGAGCCGCTGTTGCCGCCGCCGGCAGTAGCGAACGCGCCTCTCCTCCGCCGCTCCCTATCCAGCCCCGCGGAAGTGATCGTTACCGGAGCAAAGAGCGCCGCGCCCCGCCCGCTCCTTGAGTAACGCCCTGCCATTGGCTGTCCTGCCGCAGCCGTCGCTTTGCGGAGTTTTGATTGGCCTGTGACTAGCGACGTCGCAGGCAAGCTGCTCGCCGATTGGCTACGGCCCTTGGCGGCGGCTCTGGCGGGGGGTTCGTAACGGGGGTGAGGGCGGTGTGGCGGCCCTGCGCCCGGGCCTCCGTCCCCGGGGCGGGAGGGGTCGCCGAGGCGCCGTCCCTCCACCGCCAGCCGTCCTCCGAAGGCCCCCGTGAGGGTGCCGGCTGCGGCGAGGCGGCTCCTGGCGAGGCCGGGGGGCTGCGAGGCGGGCGTTGTGGCGCGGCGGGCCCGGCTGCTCTGCTTCCCCCTTAGTCCTCCCTCACCGCGCTCCCGCCTGGAGGGGTGCTGCCGTTCGGCTTTCTCTGTGGCAGGGGCGGGCGGCCTCTGTCGGTGCCTCGTCCGTGGGACGCGCCTGGCTTTCCAGTAATTTGCTCCTGGCGATTTTCCCTCTCTTCCCAGTGCCTGATGGAGTGGCTTCGTGTGAGCGGAGTGTACAAAATGGTTTGAGGTCCTTCCGGTCAAAGGTCGTCATAATCATGATTAATTTCAGTAAGTTTTGACTTGCAACTCCTGTCAGAATGTTGCTATAAATAGGTGTTGCTTAAAAATAACTGTTACCTGGATTCATGGCAACCTGGGTAATGGGGTAATGGTTTTAAGCTAAAAGAGGGTAGATTCAGACTAGATATAAGGAAGAAATTTTTTACAATGAGGGTGGTGAAACACTGGAACAGGTTGCCCAGAGAGGTGGTAGATGCCCCATCCCTGGAAACATCCAAAGCCAGGCTGGATGGGGCTCTGAGCAACCTGATCTGGTTGTAGATGTCCGCACCCGTTGCAGGGGGGGTGGACTAGATGACCTTTAAACGTCCCTTCCAACCCAAAGCATTGTATGATTCTATAACCTCTCCTCCCCCGTGTTAAAAAAGGGATTGTTCATTAAGTCATATATTCTTACATGACTCTTATGTGTCTGCTGTAATGCTTCATAAAGATGATCTGAATACTAGTAAAAAACCCCACAGTACTCTTCTAGGCAGCTATAGTGCTAAACTGTTGTGTTTTAGATCAAAGTATTAAAAAGAGTGCTTAATGTTGTTGTAAGAATCAAACTGATTTTAATGTTTTAATAATAAATTTGTTTTTAGCTAATCAAAATATATTTGACCATCCAATGTATGATCCAGTCCTGGATCATTCCAAATTGCACGTGCATGAGATCTTTTTCCTATTTGAAAATGAAAAGCTCATGTAAAGAGCAGCAGGATAGAAACAACTATCCAACGTATTTGCAAGCTGCAGTCCAGAGCAAAAGCACTACACAGAATTACAAGCAATTCAAATTCCTAGTAATTCTTAACTGCAGTATTATTAGTCGACCCCTTTAGTAGCGTGTGTGTAGACAGCCATCTGAGAAGACTTCTGCCAATGTGCTGAATCATTGTTAGTTTCTAAGATAACTGATCAATATATTTTTAAAAAATAAAAAAGAATATTCCTACAAACTTTTCATGTTGAATGATGCTTATTTGTTCGTTGCATGTATATCTGATAACAGCCACTTTAATAACAGATAATTCACCCCAGTGCTGTATCAGGAAATGGACTGGGACCAGTTTGACTTGAACCCTAAAGTAATTGCTGCCCTTAAGAAAGGTAACTTAATTTGCCCATGTCTCGATAATAGATCTGTCATCATAGTGTCTTCCTTTACATAATTGTGTGTTTGTGGGTGTAAGCATATAGATGTACAGTAACATTTTAGAACTGTAATTAAGTATTTCATAAGCAAGGTTTTTTGAGTAATTAGAAGTGATGGTTTTTACCCATGCTCCAATAATAAATTTCCAAACAATTTTATAGCATGTGTTGATACATTTGAAGTAAATGTTGCCTGCCCTGCTTACAGGAATACAGTGTAGGTAAACTTCAAGTAAATGAGTAGTAGAAAGTGGGAAGACTTTTTCTATTGTGCATAAGACTGTAATCCAGCCAAAAGTATTTATAAAAATTCTTTTAATTTCAGCTGAAATAAAATCAATAAAAGAGATTTTAAATCTTTCTGGAGCAGACTTGCAAAGATTGATGAAACTATCCAGTGCAGATATACAGTGCTTACTGAAAACAGTCTCTCACACATTGAGGAGAAACAGTATGCTTACAGGTAATATAGTCAATAAAGAAAACCTGTTCTATTTAAATCTTAAAATACGGTCACTGGGAGAAAACATGGTTTCGGCTCCTCATTGACACAGTAATGGGATTCTGAAAATGAAAAGGCAAGTGTTTTAGTTTTGCTGTAGTGAATTATTTAACTATTCTAAGGACAGCTCCTCTGAGACCTTGAAGGTAGATGGAAGTGCATGGGTGTCATTCTTCAGGATCAAGCCTGCCTGAAACAGGACAAAATGATTCTCCAGTCTGGAAAACTTGATTAGAAGAACAAAATATTTCCTTTTTCTTTCTCACTCTCTCTCCCCCTCTCTCTCACAATTTTCCTTTTGGACTAAGACTACTTGAAAAACTTAAATCAGTTTATATAGCTTTTAATATATCATATAAACACCTCATTCCAAACCAAGCAGGACCTAATAGCTCCTCCTGTACAAATGCTTCATGGCAGCTCTGTACTTAAAATTTATTTTCTTGTGATTTGCATATATCTTCAGGCCTTGGCCAGATGCCTGCTATGCTGTTTCATAGTCTGCTATAGCTTTCCATTTCCATAATTGCTGTCCTTGAAGCTTGCTGGCAATATTTTCCCAGAGCGTAGCTTTCCTTGGAGACTCCTTAGAGGCAGAGAAAGGAAAAGAGTTCAAGAGAAAGAAAGGGCTCAGTGTAAACTATCAATTTTTGAACAGGCATTCAGTTAGTAGGTCCTGTGGGGAAAGGGAGGTGGGGAAGACCAGGCTGAATTAGAAAAATCTTCCATCAACAAAGAAAGCATTCCTTGGAGATGTAAACCTGATACACAGCCTCTATTTTGTATCATTGTGTGTTAGAAAGATACTAAATGAAACTTCTCTTTTTTTTTTTTTTTATCATTTAAAAAAAATCCCAAACCCTGCAGCACTTCAGCTCTACCAAGATAAAGATCATCTCACCTCCCAGCACCAGAAACTAAGCCTGGGATGTTCAGTACTAGACAACTTGTTAAAAGGTGGCATTCCTTTAGTGGGAATCACAGAACTTGCCGGGGAAAGTTCTGCTGGGAAGACTCAGATTAGTTTACAGCTGTGCCTTTGTGTGCAGTATCCATACAAATATGGTGGATTAGAGTCTGGTAAGTACTGAAATGTAAATATTGATTAATTTGCCATTTGGAGGAATAAACTGTCTTTAAGAACATCATCACTGCAGTGAAGTAGATGCACATATTCAGTGCATGTCTTACCCTTCTGCAATAGCATTAGTAGTAAGCTAGTTAGTAATGGTATATATTCCCTAATTGGGGGTTTCAAATTTCAACAAATATTTAGTTTTATAACAATAATTAAAGTGATTTACAGAGTAAAATTGATGGAAATGTAATTGAAAAAAAATTAACATTGTTTTTATACCTGCGATTTTCCTGGTTTTGCCAAAGTAAGTAGGTTTATTCTTTGATTAGAGTATGGTGTTTCAACCATCTATCACGTTAATCTAACTCCTGATATTTTTGGGTTTTAGTATTATATGCTGTCTTAGAAAGGGAGGAAACTTATGTTACTTCTGAGGGTTCAGTGTCCTGGTAGTCTGGCCTAGGTGTATTTTGGCTGTGATCTTGCTCTTCCTTCCATGCAGCACTGAGTTTAGTTTGGCAGCTCAGTGATTTGTTGTGGGGAAACTTAATTATTTCTTGTACTGTATCCACCCATGTGGGAAAATCATGGAATGTCCAAATGAAGATCTTGCTTAAAGGGTAGTAATGAGCCTGTGGCTTACATTACTTTGCTTTAAGTTACGTCATTAATCAGAGCAGAAGCAAATATATTTTGTTCGATTCCTTCGTGTGCTGCTGCTAACTCCTGCAAATAGTTTGAATGCAAATACATTTTTATTCATGCTCCAGCACTTCTCCCTATTTATGTTGAAAGAAAGGAACAAACCAGAATGGAGTACGGAAGAAGGTGCCCAACGTCCTAATGGCACTCTTGTCTCTTGTACCAGATTGCCGTCTTCCTTGTAGGGCTACAAAATGGCAAGTCTTTTCATTATTTGTGTTTGAAGATGGTTCTTGTTTCATATGCTCCTAGCACTTGGTGCCATTACAATGTCTTTGTTTTGTCTGTGTTCCCCATCTACCCACTCTGAAGTGTTTCATGGAAGATAAGATAGAATGGCCATCATATCAATGCTCCTGAGAGAGAACGAGAGCATTTTGGAAGGGCTGAGAGGACAGAACTTCTGAGGATCTTGAAGGTGTAGAAGGTGGAAATATCCTGGTGCGGGAGTTGGAGAGCTAAGGGAGCGGTGGAATCCTAATTCTTGCAGTTCTTTACTCTCAGCGTGGTATCTTGCCATGTGTTAGACTGCATACAGTCATAGCAGCAGATATTGTTTGCATAGCACTTAGAAAATGACACTTGATTTCTCTGCAGTCTATAAATAAGGGTTGTGTTGAGTCTCTTATGGGAAGTACAGGAATTAAAAGCTTATGTTAAGTATGAGGAGTTTTGTTCTTTAGGAAACTTGAGCAGAAGAACAATGCTTAGTAACTATCACAGAAGTCTAGCACTACCAATAGAAGATTAATCTCAGTGCTAAAACTTTGCTAATGATCTAAAATTATAGTGGGTTGTTGGTTTGTTTGGGGTTTTTTATTGGGTGGTGGGGTTTTTTTGTAGTGCTAGAAACTTCCCTTCTCTTAGGTGATGATGTTGAAATACACTTCTTCAGACGGTATAGATTTATTGTGTATTTAGTTTATTTGACTTAGTGCTAATATTGTTTACGATTCTCAATGCTAGGAGGTTGGCAGCAAACAAAGAAATTGGGACATCCTTTGCCTGAAGGTTATCTTTCTGCCATTCTAAGAATGTCAGTTATGGGCAATCGCGTGTTGGCTGAATTTATTTTGTAAGCCCATATTCATAAGTAATACATGAATATAATGTGACAAATTCGTATCCATATTAGAATTCTGAATTAGAAAAAAATGCTTGCTACTGATTCTTGTTAACAAGCTGGTTTGGTGCATGGCAGGTTATGTTCATAGGACTCAAAATTTGTCATCCTTTGAGAGTGGGGTTTTTTAGTGTTTGTTTGGTTGGTTTTGGAGTGTTTTTTGGTTAACAACCAGCATAGCACTTTTATCAGCCTAAATAACAGTAAAGTACTGGGATTTGATGAAATAGCTGTTTTCTGTTTGGTTTTTGTGGACCTGTGAGGAAAGATGCTTATAAGATCACTGGGGAAAACTGACTTCTTAAGAGTGTCTCTCAGCTTCTTTCTCAAAAGTGATAACTACCCTGACTCTTGACTTGCTGTTAGTATTGGCAGCTTCCTAATAAACTGTAAGTAGCACAGTGCCATAGGTTTTTCTGTTTGTGTCATACCAGTCTCCTCTTTTTATTTAGATTATGGCAATTCACTTATCTTTCTTTAAAGATGTGTGAATATTAAGTGCTTTTGCCTCGTAATTAGGCATTGGTCTTTAATACTGAGTTGAGTTATTTGTCAATCTCTTCTAGCCCTTGCAACTTTGCTATGAAGCACTCCTGTATTTTTTAATGCACAGGTGTGTATTCTCGTTAATCAAATGTTTCACTTGTGGTTCAAACTGAAGAGCACAAACAAAAGCTGAAAAGGCTTGATGAAGGTCCAGTAGGAGAAAGTGCAACTCTCATTGTACTGTGAAACTCAAATTTTAAGCCAAGGCAAAGCTCAAGTGATTCATTTTATGTGGCTTAGCTCTCTTAAAGTGCAAGATGAAAGTTACATATAGTTTTGTGAAATGAGCAGCACTTACTTAAAGAAAAAAAAAATGAGGTTGTCCCACTGTATATTTTGGAGAAAGTACAAATGGATCAATTATGTACTTGGAGTACAGTGTCTGCTGTAGTAGATTTAACTGGTGTCAAAGAAGTGTTACAGCAGAGTGGAAGATTGGCAGGTGTCTGAATGCTGGTATTTACAAAATTAAACTGAGGCAGGAAATAGTCGATGAAGTAGAACAGTTCTTAAGAAGGAATTAATCTTGATTTTTTTTTTTTTTTAACAAGTGTTTCACTAAAAAAAATTAACCTGAATAAATGTGTTCACTTGAACTTTAAAATTGCTGTCATGATTTTACGAGGATAGTGTGTATCTATTGATCAGGAATTTTAAATCTATGTTGCTGGACCAGTGGAGCAGAGAGAACCAGATTTTTGCTTCTCCAGCTATTTTTTGCCTACAGGTATTACAGCTGTAGGATTACCTTGTTTGCCTCGATTTACTTGTTCATCAGGTATAAATGTGAAACTGGGCCACAATTGCATATATGTTTGTAATACAGTAAGATTGCTTGATCATTTTATACTCTTATGCTTTTGCCTTGTGTTTGTTCCTATCACTGTTCTTATTACTGTGCTGAAATGATCTGCAAAGGAGGTCTCTAGGAGAATTGTACATTTCTTTTTCTCCGGATAAGTTACTTTTGGAAAAAAATGTGTTTTTTTCAGTAAGTTTCTCAGGTTTTCTGTTTTGAAATGTCTTGAATGTTGCAATAACTCTGGATCAAAATACAATTATCTAATCAATGGAGCACTGATCTATCTAGAAATGCAAATCTGCATTTGAAAAAACCACCATGAAGTCTCAAGTAACAGACATTCCATCCTTATTAAGTAAACCAAGGAGAGCACCAGGGACATACTGCTTAAGGCAGGTCTGATTTTTAGAAAGCAGATGATTTCTCTGTAAGCCAGTATTCATGATAAAGAAATCCCTGTCTTTCAGAATTAGGCAATGTTGTACAAAAGGCAATCAGCTGTGAATAAGAATGGTAGTTGAGAAGTCCAGAATGGTTGGTTTTTTTTTTCACTTTAGGAACTGTTAAGTTACTGTGCTAACACGAGTTAGCATAGCTTTTGTTAACTATGGAATTCAGAAACCACACGGGCTTAAGGAAGCTGCATATCATGGTGGGTTTTCTTTACTTCTTTGTTTGTTTACTTGGTTTTGAATTTGCACCATAATGATTTTCAGTTTTGTGGTGTAAATATTGCAAGACATAATTGGCTTATCTGAGTGAGTGTTGGTGCTAGATATACATAATGTCAGATTTGTGATTAGAAATTTTTCTTGACTTACTGGCTTTTTAGAAATCATGAAACTGAAAATCTGATTAGGAATACATGAACTGCCCTTAGTAAAGACACTCACCAGCCTATTTGATACTCAGCTGTCACTGTCAAGTTGGAAAGTGATATGAAAATTAGTCCAACTAGGAGAAATTAACCTAGAGAAATAGTCAAGAAAGTTAAGGTTCACCTAATTAACTGTTTAATAATGTCACTGTAAACTTAATGGATTCAAGTAATTGTGGACTCGTTTTCTCCTTTTTTATTGTCCTTGTTTGCTGATGGAAATTTGTATATGTGCTCATTTGTGTCTACAGATACTGCATATGACTTCAGTCATTGCAATTACCAAAGACAGCATTTATGCCCACAGTTTAACATCCAGAATTCCATTTACTCAAATGCTAGAAAAAAGTGGGAAAAGTACAGAAAATATTCATGGTTCAGCTTCTTAGTTTTTTATATGTTGTGGTTCAGGAATCATGATCAGATCATGACTGTTCTGATCACTGATGCTTTATTGTATCCCTCATTCACTGTCAAATGTTGTAAACTGCTAACAACCCTCAGTGCCCTCTGCCATAAGTATATACCTAATGAAATTCGGGAAATTAAGAACAAAGACTGAATATTCTAGTGATAAATGCTATTGGCTGCCAGGGCCGAGGAAAGCAAAAAGGAGCCGAAATATAATTTGAACCTGTTATTAGGTAGAATGGAAAGAGAAATTGTGGAATTTCAGTACCTCCTTTGGAAGGTGTGGATGATGAGGAAATATTTTTCCATGTGTTAATAATTGAGGAAGGTCTTTAATTCTCACCTGTCAAAGACAATTTTTTTAATCAGTGGGCATGGGTAATTTTTTTTGCTTTACCTGATAGCTTCGAGTCTTTAAAAATAAGACTTGTATATTGGAAAAATAATTTTTTTTTTTTAAATGTTTCACACGTGAAGTAGGGTGATTTATGGAAGAATTTATGATGGGGTTGGGGAGAATTAAGCTGAAGATGCAAGTTTAGTCCTAAAGAAAATTAGGCTCAGGCTCATCTTTGTCTTATATAGAAGATTCTCAGAATTCAATACCCTGTGTTATAAAGGTGTCCATCAGCAAAATATTTTTATTGATAAAGTAACCATTAATTTTTACTTGATCCAGTCCTGAGACCTTCCAGTTTCTACTATTGGATATAGTTTCTTTTTTTTTTTTTTTTTCCCCCAGTGGAATATATAGAGGATTTGGAAATTACATCTGGAAATGGGGCTTTCTGCTCCCTGGAGAGCCAGCGTAGGGATGGACCATTGGGGTATAGATGTTCAGGATGACTCATGTTGTCAAGCTCATCAGCTGCCCAGCTGTGTTAGCAACTTCAACCATATTAGTGAGTAGACTTAATCCTTAGATGTAACCCTATAAGTATTAGCTGATAATTCCGGCTAGTTCTGCAATAACAGTAACAATTTTTTATAAAGAAAATATTGCATGTATTTCTGTTTTCTTTCCCTGACATCTTTGATGTGTATGGTTAATTTTCTCTGCAATAATGCATACTTGTTAACCAGAAACCACAGTAAAAATATATAGACGTCACTCACAGTAACGTGATGGAAATATAATGTTTTTATTTAATCTGCCATTTTCAGGAAGGGTTAACTGGACTGAGATTGGATGAGTGATCCTCTTTAAACTGGCTTACGAATTGTGGCAATAAGTACCCCTCCATGTGTAAATTTAGAAACAAGAAACTTGAAAACACTGAGTGAAGTTAATCAAAATACCAGTTGTACTGGTTTTGGCTGGAATAGTTAATTTTCTTCATAGTATAGTGCTGTGTTTTGGATTTGTGACCAAAACAGGCAAACTATGCAGAGTCGCTGTATTTGTGGGTTGGATAAATTATGATACTCGTAATCACCCAAGTTTAGATGGTCAGGTGTTCCACAGCTGTGCAAAATGAGTGTCACCTAGTGGAGAGTACAAAAGTCCAATTATGTCAGCAGGCACCAAAAAAAGGACCTGGCAAGTACAGGAAAGTCATAGGAGTGGGTTTTTTTGTTGTTGTTCCTCATTGATTCAGTATGGCTGCAAAAAAAGGTAACATGAATTTCCAGGTACATATGTCTAGCTTTTGAAGTCCAGAACATATTTCATTTTTGTGCTGTTAAGAAAACATCATGTGTAAGAGCCCTGCCGTAATAATAGAGGTGGTTTCCTTGATTACAGGAGCTGTCTACATTTGTACAGAAGATGTATTCCCAAGCAAACGTTTGCAACAACTCATAGATCAACAGCAGAAGCTGCGTGCAGATGTTCCAGCTGAAATCATACAGAAGATCAAATTTGGAAACAGTATTTTTGTTGAGCATGCAGCAGACCTAGTAAGTAGTAGCACAAATTAAGAATGCATAATTATTACACTATAATCCAGTAACCACAAGGTTTTTTTGGTATAGGAGACCTTTCAAAGGTTAAAAGTGAACTAAGATCTGTAATGAATACTTCTTAATCTCTGCAATTTGCTGTTAGAGAAGTGTCTATCACAGTGTGTTATTATGAAAGATATTAAAATATGAATATTAATATTTTTAGAATGAATCACGTAGTGGATTTTTGTAAGTCATTATGTTTATTAAAATGTAGTAGACTTATTGCTACTAGTTTTACTGCAGCTCCTAGGGAGATCTTCACCGAGTTTGGAGACAGGATATAAATGTATATGCAAAAGGTGGTGTGTGTCCTGACTGACTTGCAGTATAACACTGGAGTTGTTAAACTGCAGTTTAAGCAGATGGGAGGAAAGGATACAAAAAATGATGCCTGGAATAGGTAATGGCACAGCGTAACCACAGCAGTGCAGCTGTCTTGCCTCTCTGCCTGTAAGATGTCACAGTACAACTGGAGGGGAAAAGATACAAACTTCAGTACTGTATCCTTGCCTTGTAAACCCATATTTTTGTGTTTTTTCTTAAGTAGCCATGAGTATGCTCTTTATTAGTAGAACATCAGAAGTTCTATTTTCTCTAAGGCATGAAAGTAGCACTTGTTAAATCATTCCAATTGCTGGGTTTTTTTATCGTAGTTTGCCAGTGTAAGAAGATCTTGTATGCTAGTATGCTTGCCACTTATTCACTGTGTGGTCTGGGCAGCAGCTAAGCTACCTTTTCCACGTCCCTTTCATTGGAAATATTAAAGTTCTAATTGTAGTTTCTGGAAGCTACAGAGTATGTTATTGTAAAAAGGAGAGAATCACCATATGGCAGTATGTACATCTCTCTAAAATACACTTAAAAGTAAAACACTACACTCGCTGGTAAGTCCAGCAACTGCACAACAGATTATTACAATTCATATATTGCTATGTATAGATTCAGTTTGCGCGTGTGTGTATCCATATACATAGAATGCATTGCTATATAGAGATAGGCAGATTATAGCAACTGAAGTAGAAACCCAAATCACAATTATGTTCTGTATTTTCTTTCACATCAAAATTGTTTTACTTGCTTCATTCTGAAGAATCCAGTTGCTTGTGTATTCACTTGAAAAGAATGAGTCTTGTACAAACAGAAGGCCCACATACAAACACTGAAGTGTTTGAAGTACAGTATAGTTTCCTGTAGATACACCAGTAAGTGAAACAAACAAAAAAAAATCCATTTTCTGGAATGGAAAGCAGTGATATATTCTTCAGAGTAATTTTTTCCCTTCAGTTTAAAAAAAAACAAAACAAAAAAAACCAACAAACCCTTTGATATTACAATATTATTTGTTTGTTAAAAAGCAACTCAGTCTAATAGATCTTACTGTAATTCAGACTTGAGAATTACAATTCCGTTTTAAAAGCTGTGGAATGCTAGAGGATATTGTACGTAATTTTGGATGCATATAAGCTCTTAGCTGTGAGCCTCTATTTAGATATAAAGAGTGGCACCAATCAGAACTGTGCCTCTCACATTATTGCTTTTTTTGCCAACATTGAAATTTCTGATGGCCAGAAGCTGAGATTATCACCGTGAGCTTGTTCTCCTTCCTGCTCCGCTGCTGTAGACAGCACTGTTAAACAGACAAGATTTGTTGTCTTTACAAGGACCTTTCATCTGATTCATATGATTTTTCTTATGTGATAGAAGTTGCACCCTGCAAAATATTTGTTAGTTAAACTTCCTGCAATTGAAATGTTTGGTGACTTCAAAATATTCAATTAGTAAAACTTTTAGTAGGGAGGATGTAAGTAAGTTGCAGCTCCTCATGTTTATAAGACTCTTGATCAATATGGATTTGATGTAGCAACTATGTATTTTACTGTTAATATGTCATTAGTGGAACAGCAGCATAGTCTCTAACTTCTGTTTTGAATATTTAATGCTAGTCTTGAGTCCTCAGTGTTTCAGTGAGAACCACTCCTACAAAATAGGAATGGTTTAGGATTGTAGTATTGCATTCTTGAGATTTTGAAGTGTTGGTAAATAATTGATTTAAGTCAGAGCTGCAGAATTGCAGTTTGGTGTCTATTTTTTTTGTCTAAAACCACAAGACATTTGTGAAAAATGGATACTAGTGAGGCTTAAAGATCCACAAACTCACTTTATGATTAGAAGCTCCATCAGCTTGTGTTTCAGCAATGAAATCTGTAGTTACTATCTTGATTTTACAAATAGAGTTATTTGAACTGTTTTAATGCTGCTGTTTGTATTTTGTGGTAGGATACCTTTCACAACTGCATTACTAAAAGGATTTTGCTACTGCTCACAAGAGGCATGGTGCGGTTGGTGGTCATAGACTCTATTGCTGCTTTGTTTCGATGCGAATTTGGAGTTTCAGATTCTGTTATGAAGGCTCGGTATTTGCAGACATTTGGAGCACAGCTTCACAGTTTAAGCACTAGATTCAGGACTCCAATAATGTGCATTAATCAGGTATGACATCAAAGTTGCTTCTCATTTTATAGGGACGTAATAAATGGCTGGGGCGGGGAAAATCTGTGTATGCAGATTTCTTGGTGTTGTATTTAACACTGTCAACTGAGTATTAATGACTGATGGAAACTGAAATTTCCTTAAACTGGTGTACTTTAGTAAATTTTAACTTCTAAAAGTTTAAGAATATCATTTAAGCTTTTATAGACTGTTAATGTTCTCAAAGGTTGTCCATTAAAGCTAACGAAAATAGATATGTATAGCAACTGCACAAAGCATCAAACTAAAATAACAGAGTTCGTTCAAATGCCATCGCCAGCAGGATCTTCGCATGTGCAGTTACATTCCACATACACAGGAGACAGTGAAACACCAGGGACTTTGCTGCATTTTTGTGAAGCTCAGCATTTTTGTGTAACTGCTGAGATCACTAAAGCATTGGAGTGCATGCGAGCTGACTCGAGCTGAACCAAAAAAAGGCCACAATGATACTAGTCAAAAAGAATATTCTTTTGAGAAAACTAGATAAGACTCTACCTCTATCCTGTAGAAGCGTCATGCCACTGCTCTTAGTTTAATCACAAGTCGAAGGAGCATATGAATGCTGGAGATGAAGCATTGACACCTGGAATGCGGCCTGAGAAAGGGGTAACTAACTGTGCAGGCGGGCCACAGTTGGGAAACTTCCTTTCCGGAAGGCCCTTCCGTCTCATGAATAAGTACTCAGCCCTGAGGTTTCCTTCTCACAGCAGAAGAAGAGAGGTAGGGAGAAAAGTTGAACTTGAGAAGTCACAAACAAGAAGAATTTTGTATCAGGAAGAAAGAGGTTCTAGAAACATGAAGTCAACTGTTGTTTGATTTGTTTCTGTTCCCCAGGAGGAGTTCCGGAACTACAGAATGGGCAGTGTGTAAAACCTTACATTTACTACCATAACTGGAAGGGGGTGTACTGGAATTCATACATGGCAGTAATTTGAACAGCTTTCAGGCATGCACAGTGGTTTTATTTTCAGTAAGATTCCCATTAACATTCAGTAGGATTTAAATTTCAGCCTTGAGTTACTCCTAATTTTTTACCCAACTTTTTCTTACATAATCTTTCATAGGGTCAGCTAGCTTTTAAGGAAAACTGAGATCTCCTGTAACTGCTTTCTGACTTTGGGTATTAATAGAGACAATTTGTTCTCCTTGGGAAGCATGGTTTGGATTTTCCTCTTTGCTAAGCAGAGGTTTGTGTGTTTCAGCATTTACACCATGAAGCCAGCCAGTGGAGTCAAGTTCCTTGGCTGGCTTCTGGGATACTCTGAGTAAGGGCATTTGGAAAAGGCTGGCTGCCTTTTTCCTGGGGGTTTTGAGGGTCTGTCTAGCAGGCAAAAGAAGATCCGATTTAAGTGTAAGACAAGTCTAGAAGTATCCAGTATCTACCTTGGAATGGTTCAGCATGAGAGGGAAAAGAGTGATTTAAGAGAGCTGCTCAGATCTGCCTTCCCATGATGGGACTTTTACATTGGTGCTGGCTCACGACAGATGAGGTCACTGCCCGATGCTGAATGACAACAGTCTGACCATTCACTAACAGAGGGTCCTCAAGGCTGTATTCTAATGGAAGGTGACTCATTACATCAAGTCTGTAGTTATAGAAATAAACTGTGAATATAACAACATTGAGGAAGATTATGGCTGTAAAGTAATCCATTCTGTACATTATGTTTAGAGAAGTACCTATATATAACTTAATTTGCTGTACTTTGTGAAGAACTTGTGTGGAAGAATCATGACATTAAAAGACAACAGAGGGAGTCAAGAGGTGTGGATTTTTTCTAGGCTGTAGGCAAACTGCTCCATTAAGCAGGCCCTCAAAGGTGTGAAATCACTGAGAACAGGACACCTTTTGGAGATTTGGGCTTCAGTACCTTTTATCTACAGATACAGCATTGGAACAGTTTTGTGTGTGGTTGTTCTGGTTGGTTGGGGGTTTTTTAAACAAATTAAGCACCTAATACTAGCTAAATTCATGTAAGTTGTAGCTAGCTAAATAGTTGTAGCACTGTAAACTAAGATAATACTTCACAACTCCCTTTTAGTTTGCCTTAAAAGAATAAAGGTTTTCTAACTTGGTTTAATATGTGATCCAATAACTTGGTTTTTCTTGGCTTCGTTCCCTTCGCTGCCCTTCTGTTTGCTAAAAACAAACACGTAACTACAGGTCAACATCAAATGTTGTTTTTCTGCTTTAGGTGACCAATGCAGTGAGCGAGTCAGAAGCTGCTCAGTGCAGTTGTAGGTAAGTCATCCGCAAAAGAAACGTAACGATGCCGTACACAGCAGCATTTAACCACTGTATTTTTTTTATAACTCCAATAAAAACTACCAGAGCATATTAAGAGCAGTAGTGCATTTACCCAGCAACGCTGTATTTGCTGGAGATCAGCAATAACTAATGTGCTGTAAAGTGGAAGAAACTGTCATACGCTTGTGTGGTAATCCCTAATCAGCAAGTTAGGGGGAAATTCTCTGGAGTTAATGGCTGGTGTGCTTGCTTACACAAGAGTATTTTTGCATCTCTTCTTATCTCTGATACAACCGAGTGCATTTTCTATCGGCTTAAAAAAACCACAGCAACCAAACCTTATGGGTTGGTTTTGTTAGTTGCTTAAGAAAAAAAAGTATCTTTTGACACCAAGATACTAACAGGATTCAAACATATACATTTGTTTAAATCTTAACTGTAATCTTGATTTACTAGATAAGCTAGGTGCTGCATAAATGTGTTTTTGTGAGGAGCTGGGTATGTCCTCAGATTCAGAAACTGCCACAGAACAAGGATAAGGTTCAGGTTTTTTTCCCTTGTTGTCTTGTAATTCTTTTACTGGAGAGATTGTACTTTTTCCAGGAAAAAAATTGTTTTAAACTTCAGGTTGAAAGTAATATGTATGCATTTCTAAAGATACCTTCAAATGGAATCCAGGGCCAACAGTTACTTCAAGTACTTAAAGTTCAGCCATTTTTCTATTGCTGTTTTCCTGTCACAAGAGGCAGGTATTCACCACGGCTGTAGCTGGAAAAATGACTGAATTATTCTGTATAGAAGCACTTGTCTTCCAGTTGTTACCTTGCTATATAGAGCCTATAGCTTTGTGAGTGTACCTGGTAATCGCCATCTTTGAAGACCTATAGTTTTACATAGAGCAAACAACAGTAAATATAGAAACAGTAGATCATTTCTTCCAGTGTAATTTTGTTACAACAGAAGATATTTCATGTTAAATTCATACATGCAGAAATCTGTAATGCTTTCTTTATAGCGTAGTGGGTAGCAGAGTCTCTCCAGCACTTGGAATAACCTGGGCAAATCAGCTGCTCATGAGACTGATGGTCAGCCGAATCTCACAGCCTGAACAGTCACCTGGAGCTGCGTCACACCACACTGGAAGTGTGAGGACTTTAAGAGTAGTTTTTGCTCCTCATCTCCCTCCATCCTCTTGCTACTATACAGTAAAATTGGAAGGTGTAAAAGGAATAAAATAAATCCTTTGCATAGTAAAGTGTCCTGCTCCAAAAATGTATCAAAACTACTTTGCTTCAGGAAGAATTGCCAGTAAAATGAAATTCTTCCTAGATGACAGAAATAGATGCTGAAATACATAAATGGTGGTAAGACAATACATTAAGCCTTGTCTACATTGTGGAAGATGATCTTTTTGGACTTGGATGTACGCTCGTCAGCTTTTCCTTGTGAGATAGGTAAGTTTTCTGAAGGAGAGTAAAGCTGTGGGCAGGTGGAGTGTGATGTGGCAATCCCCATATTAGGGGAGACCTGGGCTTTAATTTTGTTTTAATAGCATGCTAATCTAGAAATAGCATTTACTGCAAGTGTAGGCCTTCTCTTTCCAGACCCAAAGCGACTCAAATTCCACCAGTTACTATTGCCTGATGGTGTTTCTAGTCCTTGTGCTGCCATTACATATAGCCATGCTTTGTAGGGCCTCAGAAATAACACAGAGCAGCTTTGTCACAAAGCAGCTATCCTATTTTAAAACCATGTGTTATTAATATCAGAATTTTAAAAAAATAGCAGAAAGATACTTGATTTTAACATCTTACTGTAAGAATTAAAAGGGTACTGCTTTTGTACTACATGGGCTTCATAGAACTTCTACAAGTTTTTTGGAAATGGTTCTTTCCCACTCTTTTCCTGCTTTCCAGTTCCCTCCCTCACAGCAAAAGCCTCTTTAGCCTCTTCTAGTCAAAAAATAACAAACCACCACCCCCCTTGTTCTGTTTGCCCATCTCTGAGGCTGTGGAACCAGGGAGTTTCAGAGCAGAGGCCGTGTTCGTGTTCCTCCTGATGATACTCTGCACCGCTCTGTGCGTTGTCGGCTCTGGCTAGCATCCTCCATCAGCTTCTGGATCGCTGCCTCTGGTATCTTCTGCCCTTACCACAGGGCTCGTAGCTAAACTGTGCTGCTGAAGGGCACCTTTAGCTGTTTTCGTCCATCCATGGAGCTATTACTCTTCTCAGGTTTTTGTTGTTAAAGCTTTACATGTTTTTCTTTCCCTCTTTGCACTATTATTTCACACATTTTTTTTTTGTTGTTGTCCTCAGACTACTGCTATGCCATCTGCTTTTCCTAGTCCTTTTTTTCTGCATTCAATGTGAAAGCAAGCTAGATGAAGTTACTCGTGCCCATTTTCCAAAGGCCTTAGACCTTATTTGGGCTAGGTTATGTGAGCGCCTGCTTTTATCAGTGTATGATGCTCATTTACGTTACATATTTGTTGAGCTTTCAGATTTCCCCCTTCTTCCCCCTGCTGCCCCAGACAAGAAGTCTACCAGAGTCTTATGTTTTTCTGTGTAGTTACATTGCTCAGTTCTGTCTGCACCTTTTGTTCTCCGTAGTCTAAACAACACAATCTGTTCCATAAATACAAGTTCAGAGGCCTGACTGTCACTTGGTAAAGAGCAAGGCCAGACGCATTCCTTTTGTGTTCTTCAGGTACACTATATTAGGGAAATCACCACCTCCTCTACCTGTCCCCGTCCCCCAGTAACGCTCCGTAAGGATACCAGCAGCCATCTTTCCTTGTGGAAGCATGCAGCTGGGTAGCAGAAAGGAACAGCTCTGTCTAGGTGTGCGCTTCAGCCGCAACGCTGGCAGGCAGCTTCGCAGGGGACAGGCGAGTACGAGGCAAGGAAGAGGCCGAGGAAGATGGGGACGGCGTGACTGCCCCCGGGGGAGTTCCTGGGAATGGGCACAGTCACGCCGTGCAGCTGAAGGAGGGGAACGCTGGGCAAGCAGAAAGGCGGATGAGTTATTGCTTTCCGTGCCTTCTGAGGTCCCTTCAGTCATCGAAGGGCACCTTGTGCAAATAGCGTAACACATTTTCTAAATCTCTCTTCTAAAATGCCTTAATTCTCTGTATTTGAAATAACCATGCTCTGGTATTTTTTAATAAAATGCAACCATGAAGCTTAGAGGTCTTTGTGTACTCAATCTAAGGAAAAAGTGAGAGTGCTATAGCTCAGAGGCGTGGCCACCTCAGTCTTCAAATCCTTGTTCCCTACCTGCTTCCTAACAGTTTTAACGAAGATAAACTAATGCAGCGTAGGTACCGCTCCAATGTTTCTCTTCCGTTCCTGGGCTGTTTATCTGGGCCAGGACGTTTAGCCAATATGTTGCTCATCCTATTGTACTGATGTGATTTTTAAAAAAAAAAAATAAAATAAAAAGGCCACAGCCAGATGCAGCTGATTCATGGGAGTCAGTCAGCCCCTACCCAGGCATTTACAGGAGAGCCTCATCACAGCCCAGGCTCCCATCCCCAGAGCTTGCCTCACTGCGAACCATGTTCAGAACAGTCCGATACACATCGTAAGGCTCAGTTTTTGCAATACTTTGATAGCTCTTTTTACCAAAAAAAAAAAAAAAAACAAAACCAAAACACTTTTCCCAACAAATTTAAGTAACACCTTACCTGACCAAGTCTTCCTGTCATTGCCCGTGTTGGTTCTTATTTAACTCTCCAGCTGGAGGCTTAAATCTGAGTGGGCACATGTTACAGTGCACCTCCGAGCTCCTCATCGCACACAAACCCTGAACCCCTGGACCGGAGCTGACCCCCAAGCTTACAGTCAACAGCCAGCCCCTGGCAGCAGCTGAGGGTTCATCTGCAGTTCCTACCCCCTTCCTCAGCCACTTCCATCCACCGTCAGAAATGGGGGACGCACCAGTACAGCTGCGGGGGTGCAAACCCTCGTGAAGACTGAGCAAAGCATCTGCCCCCTTTGAAGCCTTGTGTCCAAAGTGTTGAAACATGCTTCAGTTTTAATAAATGCAATTTAAGAACCTTCCCTTTATACAGCTTTATTCATCTTTGGATTTCACAACTGAGATTTGTTTCTATACAGGGAAAAAAAAAAGTAATTTTTACAAAGAAGATTTACATTCTAGAATGTTTTAAGTATATCATCTTTATCCTGTAAGACTACATATAAATATTTTTCTCCACTTTGAAAAGAAACATTAAATGACACTTGAGAAATTTTTAAACAGTTCCAAATTAATCTACGTATCTGTGATATATTCAAAGACGCCTTTTTCAGCAGAAAGTCACAGAGGGTTCTGGTAACATTGCTCTGGAAAAGCAGAACCGAATTCATTTGTGCTTGGTAAAGATAAAGAATTTACGCCACTGAGCGATTAACAAAACAGATGTAGTAAAACGCACTAAACGATCTCATTACAAGTTGCTTGATGAAATCACAGTGAATTACTACTATTTGTTACAAATAAAAGTTGTGTAAGTCTATTTTCAGCAAAGCTTTATGGGGTAGGACAAACAGATGAACGCTGAATGGGATTTCATCCATAGCTGTGACAAGCAGTAACAGCCATGGAGATCAAAATGCAGCAGCTTAAAGCAAATCTTGGAAGGTTTGGTTGGTTGGTTTTTAAAAACCAAACACGAAATCCACATGGCAGGGCAGGGCAGGGGGGGAGTTCTCCTCAAGAAGGATACACTGACATTACACATGGTGTTCTGGTTTTGCTGTTGTTGGGGTTTGGTTTCTAAACCCGGTCCTAGAAAACAGAAAATACCATTCCCGATTGCACAGAACCCATCTGGCGTAATTGCACTGTAACCAACCGCCACTCCTGTATAATGCTCCTACATAATTTAAAACTGAAGAGACAGTAACTTCCCATGCTTGAATTGTGACTCGAGTATAAATACGGGGAGCCTCAGGATTGATCTGGTTTTAAAAACTACGTCACTACGCTTGTTCCACGCTGTATACATTTTTAGTCTCCCTCTCTCTCAATCGTGTGTGCCAGCACAGCCGTCAGAGCACCTTCGAGCTTTCTGCTGTAGCTGGAGCATTAAATGAGCTTCCAGCTATGGTTCTCTAAATATTTCTTATTTAAAAGCAGCCATAACTAAAGAGCAGTTTTGCAACTTCACTACGAGCATAAGCATTTTCCCACAACTCAGGTCTTCTGACCTCTATCAGATGGTGGCACTGTGCTTTGCTGCTTGCTTCCCTGTTTCAGGCTTTTTTTTTTTTTTTTTTTTTTAACTATTCAGTGTACTGAGACTATTGCGAATGGCTGGGGGGGATAATCAAATGTAGATGTTCATGATTTCCTTCAATTCTAAACTATTAAAAAAAAAAAGCCAAGGTTTACATCAATACTTCTGTGACAATGTAAAGTTGCTACAATGAAACTGTAAACTTCACAGCATCACATCTTTTAACATTTATTCTCTCAGCACAGGCTAATATTACCAAAAATGCAATTCTCTTAGCAGCTTTCAGACAAAATACATGATCTCCATAACAAAAACTAAAGTCACTTGAACTCAGCAAGTATTGTAAACACACCTTCCATGAAGCACTGCATGCCCCTCTTACTATACATTTACAACAGAACCACACCATTTTCAAAACTACTGGATTCCAACGGTACAATTTAAGCACAAATACTTCTCAAGCTTAAAACCATTTTAATTTACTACCATTCAGGAGGGCTTGGGCGGTGTTGTTTGTTTTAAGAAAAGGTACAAACTCTAGATAACACATCCAATTGTTTTTCCATTGCTTAAGTGCTCTGGTCTGTCACTGCAGTACTGCAAGCACAAACATCACAGCAACAGCTCCCTTACTCCTCAAAAAGGAGCAGATCATGAACAGTTACATTTCACAATAATATTTAGTAAGATCTAAACTCAAGAACAAATGTTGCCAACATTCCTGAAGACCAGTGCGCAGCCAGACAGGGCAGCGGGCGCCTTTCGATCAGTAACGCCTCCGGGTTCATCCTCCCCGCGCCCCGCGCCGGCTGTCCCCCCCAGAAGAGCTGTCTGCAGGAGGACCCAGGGGAGCTGCCCTAACCTGGCCTCCTCATGAAGTTTCTCATGAAGTTCGCCCTTACAATTCTGGGCAAGGACAAACACGCTAGATTAAAACCAAAACAGCGCTACCAAGGTTGCAGTTTTCCTAACAAGATGTCTGGCAATTTTGAAGGTCTTTCCTAGTTTTCTGTTTCATCAGAGCTGCTGATTGAGTTTGGTGCTGAAGATACCCAAGAATTACACAACTGGGTATTCTGGTTTGATACTTTATGCAGGCTGTCAGCTACAACTGAGACAGAGGAAATTCAGAAAGAAAATCTTACGCAAAAGCCCACCTGAAACTTAAACATACACAAACCACGTGACAGGAATGAATTCATGATGCGAACGTAAGGAAGGTTGACCTTAAAAGTGGTTTTGTGCTTTACAAGTTCTTCTCAAGCTGCCAACAGCTCCTTGGCTCACAACTCTAAGGACCTGGCTATCATGGATTTACGGATTAGAGGAGTCTTGAAATTTGTTTCTTCTCTGAAAAAAGAATTAACCTTGGAAACGTAAGAATTGTTTAATAAGCAGTAGCTCAACAACGTAATCTTCCAACACACTTTAAAACACCATACAAAGGTTTAAAACATTTAAAAGCACAGCACTAGTAACGCCACCAACAGTACGACCCTAAACGAGAAAGTTCCCTCGCTATCACCACCAACATGCCACAGTCTTGCATTTTAAAACTTCATGGACGTTGTAATTTGTCATGGTTAAATATTCTATTGCTATTTACACGAGGTTTGGGTTTTTTTTGAGAGGCTGCAAAAATAATTTTCCTTCCAAGTTGAAAGATCAAAACACATTCTTCAATGTAAGTAATTCATTATTACCAAAAGCAGTTCTGTGTCTAAATAGTCTTGTGGGTTTTTTCGGAAGTCAGATTTTTATACCAGTCTGCAAGCGAAGCACCGAGCTCCCCAGAAGCGCCCGGTGCCAGGCCCAGAGCCACTCCTCGGGCAGCAGCACGGCGCTGGCGTGCAAGGGGCTGCGGGCCGGGGCGTTCGCCGCGAGAGCTGCCCACGGGTCCTGCGGGAGGGAGGACGCCATCGCGGGCGCTCGCTGGTTCTCCCGGTGCCCGCCCAGCCTGGCAACCGGGCATGCAGTTCTCTGGGCAAAGCTAGCTCAGCCTGGCTTTCTGCAGAGAGCCCAGTCCACCCCTGGGTGCATAGAACATGTTTTGCTTTAGGGGAAAAAGAAGTATATATATTACGTATATTTTTTATATAAAAAGCTCTTAATAAAAAGATTAAAACTCAAGAGTCTACATTATATGAGTATATATTGTTAAGAAAACTGAGCAACAACTTGTTCTTGCTCGAGTTCATTAATGAATTGCACTACTCTGTGCTAAAACTTCTACATATTAGCAGCATCATATCCCAAACTGCCCGTAGAGCAGGTATACCATACGCAGCCTTCGTTAAAGAGATGCTAATAAGGTACCTCCTGGTAAACATAGTCAAGTGCATTACACATACAACTTTTTGCATCGGGTACTGTAACACAACTTAAAACCAGATGCAAAGCCACTCAAATACTTCTACAAAGTACTAATTCTAATGACTCTTCACAGCCTGTTCAAATACTAAAACTTGCTTGTGTCCCTGTGTTTTACCTCCTTCAGCTGGCGCTAACCTTGAATGAATACTCCAGCTTTTCCCAAAGTTGATTTCATTCTGCATTTTCCACCTCGTAACTATGACCACAAATACATTTGTACACGCACTGGTTGGTTTTTTTTACTTTCTCATCCAACTTCACATGAATAAGAATTTTTTACAGAAGATGAACAAAATTACAAGCTTTACAGAAAAGCAAAAGGAAATACTAGTGTCTATAAAATACTTAAAACATACATACTTAGTTCCAGCAGCAGTCCTGTATACAGACAGCATATATATTAACCGTAAGTAGATTTAACATGGATGCGTGGTCAAACGAGTTGCTTGCCACTTACGGCCATCTCGTGCTTCCACTGGGGCCCTGCGGATTTGCGTGGTCCTTTGCACAGCAGCTACTCCACAGTGTAACAGCCTAGCGTGCAGTTGCCTGCTCCTGCTGTCATCAGCTATGACGGAGAAAGGCAGGATTTGGGATCAGCATAAGGAAACGTTGGAGCGCTTTCAGCAGAGAACGGGATTGCGAATTCCAGTGGACAAGCAAGAAAGTCAACCTGAGACTTGATGTTTCCCTACGAGCAACAGCAGCTGCTCTGGGACAGTTGCAGTCCAAGACTTCAGTATTCGTCAGCCGCACAAGGTAAAGGTCAAAACATTTTCCATTTCTCCCGATCAGCATGAACCATCCTATCTCCAGCAATTATTGTGCCCTAAGACTTATATCAACAAGTATCAAAGTTATGGTCACAGGTATTGCTATTGATGCTATCTATATGTAACATAACCCCAGCCCTCTCTTCTGTAAAATTTAATAGCTCAATCTAGTGGTTAAGTAAGCCGTGTCTAAGTGCTGTTTGGCCAGCTAAGGTTTGTAACATTACAATAATCCGTGGTGCGAAGGAAAGCCCCACCAATACAGTATGCTCAATTTGAATTTATACAGTAATGCACATAAATTTATCCTTTTCTCGTTCCAGCACTGTATATATTTACTGCTACACATTTAATTTTGCCTGCATTTTCAAACATCTTTGCATTTTGGTATGCTTTAAATATGTTTATATTTTTTATATTTTTTTGGCTGCTGTAATACTCAGATCTATTAAAGAAACCAATGTAAGTAGCATGAATGGGAGCAGTGCAATGAGCAATATAGATCTATATAGTTTTCCTTTAGAAAAAAATACCCACTAATGCTGTGTTTAAAATCGTTCCTATTTAGAAAAGTAAAAACAGCAGTCCATTGGGAAAAAACCAACACAATCTACAAACTGGGTGTTCCTATACATAATGATGAGGAACCAAAGCTTTGAAGGTCTCAGTGCTTCTTTATTCACCAAGGAACATTAGCTAGCTTCTGTCCAAGAATCTCAATGCGCCAGATCAGTATGACTGACACTCAGAGCTCTCGAGTCTGTCAGACAATTATTTCGTTCCTGTGTGAAGGGGGGAAAAAAACAAACAAACAAATAAATTAAGCAGATGTCCAGATAGCGCAAGCAAATAAACAAAATCACTACTTTTAACAAACAGGAACAAACAACTATAAGGAACTACGGAGAACTGGCCTTGTTCATGTTGGGTAGGGGGACACTCATCCGTATTCTAATAAACGTCTTTTTCCCCAACTTTCAACTAGCAAAACTGAGAAGATCCATTGATGTGTACACACACCCTTCACATCCTGACCCACGTCTTGCCAGACGTGCAAGAGGCCATCTACAGGAATTGCCTTGAGCATCTACAGTGGGTGAACCAGCAAAGTTCCCAAGAAGTGAGAGCTAATTTTAATATCGCAGAGTACACACCAACAAGAAATTACTCTTCTGGAAGCCAGATCAATTATATACTAAGGATCCAGTTTAGGGGCACCTAGGGCACGACGTTTTGAAACCTTGGCATTGTTGCTGCAAGGAATTATGCTTTACCCTGTTTTTTTTTTTTGGCTGAAGTTCACCCTAAGCAAAGTTTTGCATATATGTCACACCACAGAAGGCTCTGCGGTACGTTCATGAGTGCTAATATAGTTCAGATACCTTTATGCCACTCAACAGTAAAGTGAGAGCCATACAGTTTGGGCTTTCTTGCTACTGTAGGACAAATAGGGATGAAGATCCTCACGTACAGTTCTGTTAGTACAGCAGCAATTTTATCTTCCTAAAATTAGTTGCAGTTACTGTGTTAGTAAAACACACAACAGTGTTTAGAACGCAGGACATCGCTAGCTTATTTGACAAGATAAGAAACGGTGACTATTAGGTAAAAACGGGAGACGGTACGTAGCAGTCGGGGACACCATATACAGGTAAGCAAAATAAGGTTTTGTATTAGCGGAAGCGTTACATAGCTCAGACGACCTTTTAGAGACTGCTCCTGTACAACCTCACAAACAACTCAAGTCGCGCTTAAGGGAATCTGAAAACATACAGCAATTCAGCTGACTGGGCCCTTGGCAGTAAAGGGGCTGAAGTGAAAAATACTTAGTAACTGGGCTTTAGATGTTCTTGGTACTTAATTAGGGCTTACAAGAACATAAGAATCCAGAAGTTTCACATCCACTAATAGTTATAGTAATAGTCAGAAGGTCCAAAGCCAGAAACTGCTTGATATCATAAAAGCCAAGGCTCTTTACTGGTCGGACTTAAGCACTTGCTTAAAATTAAGCATAATTCACAAAAGTGTTACAGAACCATGCCTTAAGCACATTCTTTAACCATCTTACTGAAGTAGGATCTTACCAAGCACTAGGAGTTTCTTGTTGTATTATTTATCATACTCTCTTTATCCCAAACCCTACTAACGATATCTATTTTTGTAAGAGTATTGTAGGGCTTCTTACTTGAAAATGATCTTCAGTAGCCTTGCCACCCATGTTAAGAACATTCAGAGAACTGGCACGCTTCATGCTGCAACCAGGACAGTGAACATGCAAGGATAAACCCATCAGAATAGCTGAAAACTAACAGCTCTAAAAACACACGTATAACAACGAGCAATGCACAGTGAAGGGAGTTTGAACAATGCCCCAAAACTGATCTGAGGGATAGCTTTAAGATAACTACATAACTTAGAGTATGTTTATATTCGGTTCTAAATTACATGTAAAACCAAAGCTCCTCAGAGCTCAAACGTTTCAGGCAACTGATTTAATTTCAACTCAAAATCTCAATTTTTAAAGCACAAATACATACACTGACTTACCACTGATTTTTAATTAGCTAATTCTCAGTTTCAATTTTATGCAGCTTCTTACAAAAGCATCAAAACATTCAGACAGTTTAAGAAAAAAAAAATGTGAAACATAAATAAGTTTGTCACATAGGCGGCATTTATCTTGGAAAAGCTACAACAAACATTAGTTTAGTACTTTCTGCTTCACCTAGGTAAGTCTCCAGAACCTATTTCAAAAAGCATTTTAAAATATTTTAGTTGAAACATTTCAAAGCGAAGGGAAATAAGACAGTTGCTGCTGTTAGCTTTGGTTATGCTTTTGGCTTTACAACGCTCAGAGCAGTGGTACCAACAACCCTAGAACACAGTACTGAAAGCAACAGATGAGGAAAAAAAAATTAGTCACCTCCAGAGGAGCCACTGACAGTCAAAGTATCACTGCATTAACTGTAATATCTACCAGTGTTTGAGATGAGGATCAACAGTTTATCTGCATTTCTCAAACATATACAAAATTCAACAAAAATATTTTAAAGTGTGTATAATGAAGTTCAAGATTAGCCTGTCATCGTGGTGACTACAACAGGAACGTCTGATGTCCTTTGTCCCAAAGTGTCTGCACCTTACACAGAATGTACTAGCTGTGCCTTGATCTTTCACTATTTTTTTTCCTCTTTAATGATTTCCAAGCTACTAAATGAGTACTTTGAATATATATTCGATGAACTATTCACAATACAATCAGGCCCTAATCCTGCAACGCTACCTACAGCTTTAGAGACAACTGGCTGATGCGAAGTTCCCAGTGCCTTCCAGTAACATGGGAAGGTTTATCCATACAGATCACATTCAATATTAACCAGTTTTTCTTTCTACTGAAGCAAGACCACTAACAGTCAAAGTCAAGCACGAGTTTCAAATGCTTTCAAAAAGCAAAGGCTTAGCAGAATAATGAACCAACAACTAACACACACAGGCAACAGCTGCCACACAGCATAGGCTTACTGGTTTTTCCTAGCATTAAATCTGCACATTTCAAAAGCCAGAATGCACACAGGTTACAGTATTTGACATGAGTGTTAGCAACACCAAAGCAAGGACTCATGCATGGTATGCACCTCCCGTTTATTCAAGGAAACATGTACAACAGAGGTTATATATGGAAGTCAAAGGAAGTTAATCCGTAAGACACAAACAAAACATTACATAAAACTCTCAAAAAGAGCATAAAGGTTTATGGAAAACATTCCAGGGAAATAGAAAATCCACCGGTAAAAATTTACCCAAGTATTTTTAGGTTCCTGCTGAAGTGCCAATTAAAAAAAAAAAAAAAAATTAATCACACATGAGATACTAGTTTGTTTGTGGATTTTTTGGTTGTTTTTATTTTTTTGTTTTTGTTGTTGTCTTTTTAAATCAACATACTTAAGAACTTTAGTCTAGCAAATGCACTTTTAATTCCCTCCATGTTAGAAACACAATGCAGTTGTTTTTTCTGGTGCATAAATAATAGTAGTAACGAAAGCTTTTTTTTCTCCCACCCTTTTAAATTACAAATCCTAACTGTCCTGCTGTATGATCAAAATTTTAAAAGAGAAAAATCAAACCTAACACTAGAAAAGTTAAATGATTGCAGAACTGAATTCTGAAATATGATAAAGAAGTGATACCATGCTTCAGTTATTGTACGTTTCAAAGAACAGTTCTTAAGAGATTTGTTCTTTGTCAAAAAGGCTTTTACATGATTTTAAAGAAACAGTTTCCCTGATGAGTTTTCCACTTCATTCTCTTCAACCTTCTGTACCAAGCAACAACATGAAAACTAAGGCTTCCTTTCATGCTGGGATATTAATGTATTTCTGAGTATTTCTCATTTGGAATCAGACCAGTGCTGTCAATTACTCGTTACAGAAGCACAGCATAAGCAACAGGCATAAATCAACTTCAAAATAAAGTCTTGATAGAGACACAGGCAGGGAGTGCAGAGGTGTACTGGGAAGGGGGGCACAGAAGTCTTCTACCTAGAGTGGCTGACTTCACAGCAAAAATGGTTTATCCGTATGCTATCTCAGTATTGTAACGTTCAGCTATCAAACACACTAAAAACCAAAGGTTTGCATAATAAAAACTGAATATTTATTCAGCTCAGAAGCAGGAAAAAAAAAACTCTGACTATAAATTTTTTTCAGAAAATGAAATCAAAATGACTTCTTGGAAAACCAATGTGTACAGCTATGCTTCATGATCTACAAAGCTGCTGTTTAATACCAGGAACCTTAGCTGGTTTTAATAACAAATGCAAATATAAATTAGGATTAAAAAAATGTCTGTATCTTACAAAAACCAGAAATTGTAACATTTATGGTCTTACACACTCAATGTGCATATCTACATGAAAGCCTGTCAATGCAATACACTTATTGCAAGTTTTAAGAATAAATTATTCTTTGAGAACAACAGTGACATCTAAAAAACAAGAATATTTTGTCAAAAAGAGAAAGCAAGAAAGATATTGCTTTGTTTTCAAATGTGTTTCACATTCATGTCTTTATGTGAGGAAATCTTATCTGGTGATACAGACCCCACGATATAATTAATGTGGGTAGATTACTTCTACGTTGGTCAAATAACACTACCGAAGTGCAGACAATAAAAAGGTAGAGGAGTTCTTACAGGACACTGCAAAGCCAAATGTCTTCCATTATATGTAAGCATAATTTTCTACACTTATAATGACAGAATTACTTTACCTGAAGAAAAAGTTAGCTCTATTTACTACAGAGAACAAGGAATAAAACTCTTGGCTTTTAAAAAACTGAAAACCTTTCCATGTCTCACAAAAATAAGGAGAAAATGCAAAATTAGCTATGAATATATGCATCTATTCATACAAGAATATACGTGAACTATGATGTACGAGCTCTAGACAAAACTGAATGGAAACAGAAAACCAACATATAAATATGCTAATACTGAAGACAAAGAAGGAAATCCTTTTTATTCTATTTTGGCTTGCATTTGCTTGTTTTCCCTAAAGCACTTCACATTTACATATTTCCTTCTTCTAATTACACAGTTTTTCACAGTTCATTCCCAATCTACCATCTTAGAGGCAGTTCTTAATTATGTATCAATAAATGCAAAGGGATTTTTGACCTTGAATTTGATCCAGTGCCTTCAACATCAAGTCTCTGGCAGATGAGAGCGAAATTTTAATTAAAAATCAGATCAGGCTGAGTTTTAAACAGGTATGCGAGGAAGAGAACTCTGTGCGTATTGCAGCTGTACACAATGTTTTACAGCCGCATAAGGCAAAACTTCATTGGAGCACTTACAAAAGCACACTGAGACCTTGCCTCCAGAGCACTGCCTCCAGTATTACCATCATCATCATCTACTATACTACTCATGGATCCAGTTGCTCCATCAGAAGTTAATCCAAGTTCTCCAATTTAAGTGTTTCAAAGCATAAGTTCAAATTCACATTGTCATACAGTTTCCTGTCAACGAAATGAGTTCCAGTTTTCCACAGCAAGGGCAAAAAACCCTGCAAAACTGACTGCAATTATGTTGGGGGTGAGGGGGACCACCCACAAGTGCTATTATGAAAAACAGTGCATTTTAACATTTCAACTTCTCTGCAGCAGCCAAAAAACGGTGCATGTTTTTATGCATTTATTAGAAATATTCCATAAATCCAAATCCATAATCATATGGTAAATAGGAAAAAGTTAGAAGTCAGATTCATTAAAATTTGAATTTTTATCACTGACTTCACTGTGGCCAAAATGTTAATGAGATGCACAACTACATTCAAGTTTTTGGACATTTTCTTCTGCTCTCTGAAATCTGGGTTTTCCAAAACTAGAAACTGAGAAGGGCTCAAGTCAGTAATTCTCTTTATACCCACAGCCATATATAAAGCTGTATCAAGAATACATCAAGATATTAAGCTGTATCAAGAATGTTAGTTGTGTGTTTACTGTATTCAAGCTTTTATTGTAAAAATCAGTAACATTTATTATTCTTCACTGCTGTGTGAAAAGGAGAATTTTGCAGGTAACTAACGTTTACCAATAATTCTATGAGGCTTTTCTATTCTTCAAGTGGCTAAAGCAGTAAAAAGGGAAAAAACACTGTTGAAATCGAGTTAATTCTTAAAAGCAAATATAATTCCTCAGATGTTACAGAACTTCCATTACAAGTTTAAGCAATTATTTCCTATTTTATTTTTCTTTAAGATATAAATCTCTATGATATGCAGTTAGCTAAGCAGAGAAGAAAACACTGCCCTAGGTGCTGCACTAGACTAGGGTGGGGGCACAGAAGGAGGGCGCACCAGCACAGCTAAGAACAGATAGTTACCCTGGATTCTTTGGTTCACTGTCTCGTGAACTTCCTCCCTTCAGCTTTCTAACCAGCTTCTCACTGCTGCGTCTAATGGAAGCACGAAGTTTGCTAAAGGAACCACTGCGTTTTAAAGATCCAGTGCCATCCTGAAAAAAATTGAACAAATGTGAAAGTGCAAGAGTTTGTCACCCTCCCCCAAACCTGGCTCAAAAACATTTCATTGATGAATTTTTTTTTTTTTAAATTGCTATTAATATATACTTGGTACAGGTACCTGATCACAGAATATCATATAGCTATAACTTTACCAAAACAAAAGGGTTCCTTCCAAACTCTAACAAAGATTTCTAAACTGTGAAGACATGCTCAAGCCATGATTCGTAATAATTAATAAAACCCCACCACAGCAGTCAAACAATTCACCATCACCGTGTTACCATTTCATATGAGCGCACTGTAGTGAAGAGTACAAGCCCCAAGCAAAAGCACTGCATCAGAGTCTAAGAAAGAAACTGGTTTATTTTTTCTAAACATCTGCATTACTTGCAAACATCTTTGCTTAATCCTAAAATCCTTAAACAAAAACATTTCTGATCAGAAACATGTATGGTTAAATTCCTGTGCTTCATTTTAACTTTCACCCAAGAAAACGTAAAACATGATGAAATGAATTATTCGTACATTGCATTAATGTTTTACGCTGCTGTGCTGATCCAAAGAAACTTCCAACTGACCACAATTCTATTTTTAAACGTTTTACTCTTTAAAAGAAAAAAAAACCCAAACCCAACAGTTTAGTAAGATTAGAAGTGACCTCCTCCTACTTCATAGAAATCCTACGTGATTATGAAAGAAGAATTGTAAAAGAAGAAAGTAAAGTACTACTAAGCAGACAAAGACAGACACCTGAGTTGGAGTGAGTTTATTAGAAGTTAGAAAGACAAATACACAAATCACTGAACACCAAGATTAGTAGAGAAAAGCATAATTGCCAAATCTCACACAAAGACTAAACAGCAATGCTACTTCAGAATAATTATAAGTGAAGACATCCAGAGTTCCATATTGATGTTAACCATGTAATAGGTCTCTAAATACATTTTAAAGCACTTTGAGAACATGCCTTACTGTTACGGGGTTTGTTTTGTTTTTCTCCTGTAAAGATCACCATCATGCCAGTTCAATAATACCTTGTGTGATACTTTTAACTACCTTTTTTCCATAGTGAACAGCTACTTATAAAGTTCATTGTTACTTTTTTTTTTTTAACTAATGTATTACACAGCAAATGGTTGTAATAACATTTTGTATGACTAGATACATATCTGGCAAAGCTACCCATGTACAGAAATAGAAAAACCAAAAAAAGACACCAGCACTGAAGGAATGGTCAGTTTACAGGGAAGTGTAGCTCTGACAAGAATCTTAAGGGGTTTGCTAAAACACAGCAGTCAGTACTGAAGAGAGAAGTTAAAGCTTGAAGATGGTGCACGCCCGTCATGCAGGAGACAGTATAAGAATCACAAAAGGCATCTAGGCCTGTCAGAAATGGAGAGAGAAAAACTGAATGAAACTGTTGGGAAAAATTCAACAGTTTTCAATTTTGAACAGTTATGTTTACAGTATTTCTAGGTCACATTCAAACCAATTTTTTCCAGAGTAAGTATGTGGACTGGCCGTAAGTACAAAGTGCAGGCCCTTGCAATTACCAGAACGTATGCCTTTACACAGTTTCACCTATATCACTAATATCCGACTTACAAACGAGCATGAATGATGCTGTGCATTCTTTAAGTTAGCATTTGTATAAAATACCAAACAACTTTAAGAAGGGATACCTTTAGCATTACATTTTGTAAACAAAGAAAGGATTTTTTTTTTCAGCTGACATTAACACAAAAATAAAAATAAAGAAAAAAAACCCAGAAGTAAGGAACAGAGCAAGGTGCATTCATTTCAGCTTTAACTTCTGTCAGGAATTTTCCTCGAAACAAAACTGCAAGAAGAAAGAGGTCTTCCCCTAACCTCCAGACAAAATTCTGTTCATTTCTTTAAGGAATTAGAATCCAACTGACCTCAGGAGTATTTTTTAGAACATATCTCTGTGTGTATATATATACACACATATTATCCAAGTGGAAACTTCTGTACTTTCCCTAATGCAGTGAGGCAGCTGAAAGAATCCACCTTTACATGTAAGCTGTGGTTCAATTTACATGCTTTCCATTCTCGGTGTTAAGTACAGAAACCATTACTGATAGTCTTAAGATAACAGTTTTGAGAGCCTTTACCTATAGCAACTGGAATAAACAGGAATTAAAATTATTCTTGCAAATGGCAAAATGCCTTGCTGCCAAATGATTAGAAGATCAAAATCTAACCGAGTATTTATGTTTCAAACTAAATTGCATATATTGTTCACACTTTTAAAAAATAGGCTTCAGCTTTGGAGGACTGAATAAATTGAAGTCTAAATTCCAATTAGAAGTATTAGATCAGTGAAAAGGCTAATTATTCCTATGGTCTTAAACCAGTGATGCTATAGTAGTGATAGTGATCCAATGCACGAAGGCAAGACAAATTTGGTAGATGCAGAGTGTAACTTTTATTATGCTAGCTAGCACATTAGGAACAAGCAGATAAGCTTTTGGGTACTTCAAATCTGAAATAAAAATACTGAACTTCCAAGTTAAACACTGACTGTATCATTAACAGAACACCTTTAAAACACAAGCTTAGGATAAAAAAAAAAATCCTAAATCCAGTGTAAACAAACAAACAAACAAAAAAATCACAGAGATATCCATTTCTATGGCAAAGATTAATTGCCAATTTTTATGTCACTCAGAATGAGAATCACCTTATTACTTTTGCTTACACCTCCCCACCTCCTGTACTTCGTAGCTCTCTCCTACAACGCTGCTCTGACTGTCTGACACTTCTTATTAAACAAGAGCAACTCTTACCAGCTAGTCTATGGTAGTGAAATTTACTGCTTTCCTTTCACACCTGAAAGTGGACTGATGTGTCCAAAAGCTTGTCTTTTTGAAGCATACGGCTTAGAATAAAAAAAGAGAGACTTCCTTACACTGAAAACATTATTTCAAATTAAACGCTACCATACCACAAAGATTTTTATCTCTTCTCCAACTGGCTGCAAGATCAATTTACAAAAATGCCAGGTACAGACACCCACTGTCATTTTTAATACACAAACATAGTAAGGGATAAAAATCTTGGGATTTCTACCTTTAATTTTTAAGACAAAGTATTTCTTTGAATTTCAAGTATCTTCAGTTAACTTTAAAGGATGGACTTTATATGAAACATGTAAGCATGCACTACACAACCTCATTTAGCATGTTCATTTTAACAGTTAATGATAGCTTTACTTCCAATAGATATTTCAGTTCTTTTTGTAAGAACGTAAGACATTGCATCAAAGCATACAATGCTTCCATATGGAAGTCACTTAATTACAATTAATCTTCCAACGTAATTTTTTCGTTGAAGTTTGTTGCTTTACACATGCCACCTATTCTCTGACATGAGAACAGCTTGACCACTTCAGAAGAATTTAAAGGGAAAAGGCAGGCCTCTCTTCAGGCTCTGCACACAGAAGTATCTGCCTCATTAAAAAAAAAAAAAAAAAAAAAATCTACTGTACTTTATGAATCAGAATATTTTGTCTGGAGGGAACACACAAGGGTGAAAAAACTACACGATATAAAGTAGAGGGAAGAACAGCACTGAGATAGAAACACTAGCAGGGTGGAGGGAGAGAGAGTTGCCCACTTTATGTAAAAGATGTAATACAAAATACCTTCTCTTAAGAGGGGGAAAAAAGAAATAAAGAAGATGAGAATAAAGCAATGCCACTTCAGCACACTAAAAATGAAGTGTTTGTTTGCCTTGACAGGTCAAAATTTAATTTTTCAGATCAACAAATTTTATCACTGAGTTTGATTCAAGTATTGACCTAGAAATACTGTCTATTGCTTTTCCAGAAGGCCTTTTCAATCCAAAACCTGCATGCTTGTTTAATTAATGTCAATAACAGAAAAAGTTTAATCCATTTAGAACATATAGTCATGCAAAGTACAGCAAAAATTAAGGGAGGAGTACAGTACACAGTTCTAACGCTGAACGGGCAAAATGAGAATTAAAAAAAAGAGTTATCCAACCTTACTTTGGCTTTATTAATGATGCAGTATTATTCACAACAGATGCTGATTGACTGTCTTGGCACTGAGAACACCAATGCCAAGAAAACGATAAAGAGACAAAAGCAAAGATGGAAAGAACATGCTCCTTTAAGACTAAAGCAGTGTGTGTTTTATCAAGGTTTCTTTGGAATGCTAAACTTTGTCTCATGTGGCTAAAAGAAAAAGAAGAGGAAAAAAAAAGATAGCTATTTCAAGAGAAATGAAACTTCAGAACACTCAATATTGCAAAGTAGGCTACTTCCCCTCCCATACAGCAAAAGCAGGCAACAGCACTTTTATAGTCTAACAGAATATTTTCAGCAGAACTGCAGCTGGGAGTTAGTTAACAGTGCAATATATATCTCATTGCCAGCAATGGGATAAAGCATGGGAAAGCTGGTGACAGAAGCAAACAACTACATAAGCCAGATCAATAACTGAAAGCTTCCACTGTCTTTCAAATAAAGGAAAACAATGGTTAGAAAAATGCATATGTAATCACGTTATATACATGTTTTTACTTTATGACAATCAGTGTTATACAGTGAAGCCAATATATGGGAAACAAATAGGAACAAGCCCTGACTCCAGTCAAATTGTAATATGGGAAAGTGATATTAATATTTCACTTAAGAAATGTGAAGTTAATACCACACTTATGTGATGGCACTGACTCTTGAAACGGAGTGTATAGCAGCTTGAAAATTTATGTTCTTTCCTCTAACAAGTTGGGTAAGGAGGAGACTGGAATTATTGTAGTGTTAGACTGATCACTTCCATTTACTCTAAAACTGCTAACACTTATACATCTCCACAGCAAATGCTCCTTGTGATTCCAACAGATGCAGTATTTTTAAAGAAACATTTAAAATACAGGCAAATATGGCATCAAAAGGACAAAAGCAAAAGTAAGTTAATTGCCAGAATATTTCTACCAGTAAAAAGAAACCACTGACAAGCAATTGTACACCAGACCATAACCAGGACACTCAATCAGCATTAAACAACTTAAATACAACTGCTTGGGATTCTTGAAGAAATTTCACCATTCAGGACAACAACAAAAAGGATGTTTTAAAATTTTTAAATATTACAATTTTTTACATGATGTTATTAAAAACAAAATGTTACTCTTCATTTCTTAATTGATTCTGCAAAATTACAAAATACAAAGATGATCAAGGAAGAAACTACTAAAAACACCATAGCCTGGTGAATGGACAACCATATTTGTTATGGTAATAATTTATCTAGGCTATTTTCTTAAACTGTGTACTGTACTTACCCCATTCCATTCTACGCTCATACTCACTTCCTCGCCTCCATCAGGACCACTCTCGTACTTTACCACATCAACATTGAGGCTTTCTCGGCTTCGCCTTTTTTCTATGCTCTCAGGATCATTCAGCACTTCAGCAACTCTCTGTTTATGAACATTGTCAAGACCCTGAGAATTAGGTAAAATAGGAAAAGGTGTTATTTTATTATGAGCCGTATTAATCTATAGCCTACAGACAATAACCGTATCAAGAAAGAAGTCAATCAAACCCGTAACTCCATTACCCTGATTCTGCCTTCAAAGGGCAGTCAAGATGAGTTGCCCTTTCTACACTGCAGGAATCAGCACAGCATGAAGCGGACAGGCAGTCTGGCAGTTTGAGAATTCAGTGACTTGCCATTCTTTTCCTCCTTCCCTATCACCTGTCAAAGCCTCCTGGTGTATTAACCCACCTTTGGAAAGAACATTGCAGGTGTCTGAATATCTAATACCTAAGACACAGGTTGTGTTATTTAAAAATACTGACATATGACACTTGGCACAGTAGTATAATTTATCCTTCACAAAGAAAACAAATAGAAAATAAGGTTATAATAGAACAGACTAGATATATGGTCAATAAAGTATGTTTACTTTCTGTTAAAGAATGTCTATCAATTACCAAATAATCCTTTAAATATCTTACAAGTGCTAAAATACCTTCTATGAAAACCCTGCACTAAAAATAAGATAAAATCTTTAACACGGAAACTAAAAAGTAACAAAGCTCAAATCATACTTATTTTCAGTTTTGTTTTCTTTATAATAAACCTACTCCACATCATTAACAGTATTTGCTGACAGGAGGAGATCCCAGATGAATGCCTTACACGTAAGAAAATATTCTGCATCTTTCACTGTGCAGCATTAGCAGCAAATGCAGCGGGGGATCTGCGCAACAAGTCCATAAAGTCTACCACAATAGAGAAAGTGAAAATCATGCCAAAATTCTACTTAAAAGTGCACGAATAAGAATGAAAGTTATTTTAGTGGCATGGAGAAATCAGGTTCTTGGTTCCCACATAGCTGCTTTCCACTAACTGAAGAGCAGAACAGCCCTCCCTATGGAATTCTACACACAAGGAAGCATGAAACCAACATAAAATGATCGTAGATTTTCACTTCCACGTGGCAGTATGGTGCAAAAAAGTGGCTAGAGCTCTCAAGACAGTAGAGAAGCGTAGGCTCAAAATGGCTTTTGCACCAAACCCTTTAACAGCACAGAACACGAAAAGCATAAAATTACTTAAAATCACCACTGAGGAGGTGATGTATCACATAAACAACGTCTAGGCTCTGCTCTAAAGCTGTTGTCTCTCATTTACTTCATGTTAACAAAAATAAAAAAAAGAAAGGACAGGGAACTGCAGTTCCCTGGTTTGTTCAATTCTGTCATGAAAGATGAAGGACAAAACTTCACTGGTCTTCAAAAATCTAGCATATACATCCCAGAAGCTAAAGCAAACAAAAAACGTGTGAAGGAGAACAGAGCTGTGGAGCACTGACGCTTTTCCACACCTGGGAACAGAAGTACCTCTTTGCTTTTAGCTCAGAAGGGGACATGCATTAACCCTGTCTGTCCTTTAAAGGCCTAGAATACAAAGGTAGTGTTAAACGCTGCTAGTAAGACAGCATTGCTTCCTAGATGTCCAAATCTAGTCCTGCGTGTAACGTGCTGTATTATGGTATAATGCTATAGGTGGTGTATGATGCACCAATGAAAGTCTGAAGCACGCTTAATAAAATTAAAGTAGCAACAGCAAGCCTCCAGCAGGGTCTATGGAAAATGGAGGCAAGGAAGTTTTTCCAGTGGCACTGGCAAGCCAGAAATCATCCGATTAAAGAGGGACTCTGAAAGAGACTTCTCCAATAGCAAGATCCGCCCATTCTTAATTCCCAAATAATCAATTTCAAGCAGAACTTGAAAAGTTGGTGTTCTGTTTTGGTTTTTTGGGGTTTTTTTTACATTAAAACAGGAAACAAATGTAACTACAAGCTAAGTTTTCTTCCAGTCCTCTTATTACTATTGTAGTATGCCAGTTCATCCTGGTTCTATCTGTTCACACTAAAAAATTATCACATGTAATGGCAACAGTAAAACTAAGAACCAAAGCAAATATGTTAAGATGCAGTGCACGTTCATGTCTTATCTTCAAATAACATTTGAATGAGACACACACAAAAAATGAACCTTTAGTGAAGGTCTGCGAAAATCATCCTCAGTAGAAAAAAGTACCTGTATCAGCTATTTCCCCCCACCTTGAATCTTCCTTGCTGAAGAACTTTTCTCCCAGATTCATACTTTCCTCTTACCAGTTTCATTCCATTTATTTGGCAAACACTCACAAGTTTTCCATCATTTTTTGTGGAAGAAAGAACTTATGCCACGTTCTATCAAAGGGAACTGTTGCTGAATTCACTAGAAGAGCATGAGGTTTGCCAGGAACTTTTTTGCTCGCTCTCCCTTTTGCAGAAATCTGCTTCTCTATACAAACACTGCAGTATCATTCTTTAAAATACAACCAAATCAGTATAACCAATAAATAACAGTACATTATCAATAAAGATATGATCCATCACCTAAGTCAGTTTACTTCAATTTAGAATTCCGAGTTTAGAATTTTACATGGACATATAAGTAGGGGGAAAAAAAACCCAAAACAAACCACTTCTGAAAAAATACAAATCTTATTTACAATTGCATAAAAATAAAATTAAAATTGAATTTTCCAAGGTTTTTTTATTCACTTATATTTTCTTATTTTGCTTTCCATTTTAACACTGACTGACAAGCCACGTTTGCTTATCCAGTCTTATGTACTTCTATACAAGACGTTGTATCGAAGCATCCAAAAGGGAAAGGAAAAACAAAAACCCAATAAAACCCCAACAAATCCAAACTCTCTTCCACCTTCTAAGACTGTGAGAAAGGGTTACTTGAACAGCAGATTTGAGAGCACAGAGACAGCACAGAACTTCTCCACATTAAAAGAATAATACTCCCCCCTTAAACTGCAATATCCATCCCGTCGGTTTGCAAAAGTAACAGAACCAGCAACTGATAAATTCATAATGGTCTTCTGAAGGTCTGCACCAGTCGCAGTCAGTCATATGCAGAACCAGAATATTTGTAAGTTTGACAGCTCTTTATTAAAAGCAGAACAGCATTACTGGCAAAGGAGATTATCAACAGAAACTCTCCACTTTCCCCTAGCTACAGTCTCTCTCCTAGGACACGTAGCCAATTGAGGACTGCTGGCCAACAGCGTTTTCTGCTCTTCCATTTTCCACGTAATTTCACTCCCAATTTGAACCATGCCCCTGGCACATGGTGCCACTGCTCTCGCAATTAACCAGTTTGCAAGCGTTAAGATGATATTGGTTTATCACCAGTTCAGACTGAAATTAGAGGGCAACACCAGGCACCAGACACTGAATAGCTAAAAGTTTATACATTCTGCATGTATGATAGATACTGAAGTTGAAAATCTGCACGATCACAATGCAGAAATATCAGGCGAATTTTCATACTTGCCTGTTTACGAGATCTCATTGCTGCCTCTTCTAATGTTTCAGCAGCTTCAAATTTGCCCTGTCGTCTGTAAAGTGCCCCAAGGTTCTTTAAGGTAGTTGTTACTGTTGGACTATTTAAAGGAAAAAAAAAAAGTGTGTACATATATAAACACACACATTAAACTCTTCTCAATTCACAAACTAAAAAAAAACCTTAAAATAATATAGTATTTATCATATTTTTTTGTAAGTATTTAATAAGTCTCTCTTGAAATATACTATACTGTACTTCATGTACATGGAAATACCTGTTGACCCCTTTCAATGTGCATTAATGGCTCACACTACAATTAGTCAACAGCCCTGAAACTGGAAGTTAGTAACTAGCCTCTAGATCGACTCAAGAGAAAACTGGAGTGCTATGTCCTTGTGTTTCCACCTTGAGGTGAAAATTTAGCTCAATCTGAGTGTGTCCAACTGAATAACTGTGAAGCTTCCAGAAAATATGCCTACTCATGCATACAGTGACCATTACTGTAGCATGTGTTAGTCACAAAACAAATTACCACTTCCTTTCATCAGCTTTTACTTCGTACCTATTTACAGTTTCTATGGATTCAAACTACACTTGAACAATAAAGGGGAAAAAAAAAAAATCACACATTCCATTAACAAGTCTCACACTCCAACAAGACATTTTTGTTTCAATGACACAATGAGAATTAGCTCAGTCACAGTATTGTTGCTTGAAGTTTTGCTCCAGTAACAGCAGAGAAAAGATTTCCTCATGCATTAGAATGATCTAGTACATGAAAAACAAACTAACAAAATGTATTGCACCCAGAGTTCAGGATGGAGAAAAAAGAGCAGATTTCAACAGTACAAAGGTTCTGTTGCTTGTTAAATACAAGAATTCAAACACCAAAGAAATGAAAACCCCTCACTGAACATTATCAGTACTAGGTGCAGGTTTTTCCTTATGTTGTACCACCTGCACATTTTAAAAAAAAAAAAAAAAAAAGGCAGTTCAGGAACAAAATTAAAGCAAACAAAAAATATTTCACCAAGTATAATCCAAGCTGAAGTCCTTGTTTTTCTTTTTCCCATTTTAAGGTACACGTTTTCATTCACACACAACTATTTTTCAAGCTTTAGAAACTCAAATAATGCTGAATTGTGGCAACTTAACTTTTTTTTTTTTTGTGCCAGCTAGAAAACTCAAGGCTCAGTTATTTGCACAGTCTCCTTTTTGCCTCTGGTCCTCTCTAGAGGTCTTGCTGGGGCAGGGAGAGCACGTATGCCAACCAACAGTATAAAAAGAAAGAAAGGTGACCTATGCTTCCACGTGAAGGACTGCCAAGAACACAAGTGGGGAATTTTTATGTCACTTACTAGATCTAACCAGCCTAGATTAAAAGCAGCCCCAGGACTTGAAAACTGCTGCTGTGTTCCTGAAACCAGTCTTGGGGCCTGAATTTTTAATCCTATAGTTTTTATAGTCCTAAGCAAGCAGCTGGTTTGGTTTCATTTTTAAACATACTTTAATCTGACATTTCTGGATACTGGGTATTGCCCCGTTGTTTGTCCTGTAAAGAAATCACCCACCTGTCAACTTTGCAAGCTTTGTACCAGCCACCATATTCTCCAAAAGATGTGCCATCTTTTTGCTTTCCCTAAAACAAAAGTAACATTGAAGAAAAATAACTGATTTGTAACCTAAATAGTAAAAGCTCCGAAAAAGACTATGACAACAGCCTTACTTTGCATTCTTCCCTCTCTTCCGCATGCATCCAAATAGGCTTATTTTCATCTGATGAAACAGAAGAAAATATTTTATAGAAGTACAAAATCACATTCATTGTTTGATTTTCACCCTTCTGAAATGAAGTTGTGAACCAGAGAATTATACTATTACTACCACAAAAAAGCGTACTGTCCATACTACCAGCAGCAGATAAATAAAACATGCACCTCTTCTTTTACAGTTTAACAATTCTGTCTTCTTTTCTTATCTGAACTTAGAAACAGTTAGTTCTGAGAAGCTTTGAAGTCAGTATATGCTGCCATCGATTTGTCATGTTCCTAGTTCTGTGCTAGAAAACACGCATTTATTCCTTATCATAACAACTGTTTTGACATCTACTAAGTGGTGCATATGCTACTGTCACAGAATGCAATGAAAATTCTTCACTGTGATTTATAGTTGATAAAATGCACTTGACTTCAATGTACAGTATAATTCACAATTTAAGGGTATTTCCCCCATTCTTTCAATGTATTAATGGAGGACTCACGTTAACAATGTATTTATTATATCATGAAAAATCCTGCCCTGACTTTTTCCTGGGACTAGAAAGTGACATACATTTTCCTGCCTCTATAAAAATATCAACATTGGTTTTGGTTGGGCATAAGATAAATTATGCCAGAAATACAATCCATAAAACATAAACCTACCAAGTCTACCTCACATAAGAAAACCTCTCCTTTTGAATCAAATGTTACTGCTGTATCTAAATGCTTTCTTATGATGAATGTACTTCAACGCATCTACAATCTCACTTTTTAAGTCTACCTCAAGCAGACAACAACTTTAATCAGGATACAATTAACTTCCTGCAGATTTTATTCCATAACAACTACAAAAATGAAACATACATTCAAATCTAGAGACTAAGTTACTTACCATCTACAGAGCCAAATTCCCGTTCATGAGCGCGAGTAAGAATCTCTTTGTATAAAGTTTCCGCTTGCTTAAATTTGCCCTGTTTTAGATAGCAGGATGCCTGAAAACAAAATACCCCCCCAAAAGATATATCAGCACACTGTTTTATTTAGCTTGATAAATAATAAATACAATACATGCTGAATAAAGGTGCATTTCAATTCATCAAAAAATTTTACTTTTTCTTAGATTTACTTTATAAAAGGTTTACCAGGTTATTCTTTGTTTTCGCAACATTTGGATCATCTGGTCCCAGCTTAGTTTGGTAAATCTCCAGTGCTCTCTGATAGTAGTATTCAACCTCCTCATATTTACCCTGGTTCTGGCATAGTAAAGCCAAGTTATTTAATTGTTTGGCAACATCAGGGTGATCTTTCCCCAGAACCTGAAAATGAAATACCTTGAATTAAAACATTCTCCAGTCATCATATCAAGGTTTAGAAATGCATCATTTAGCAATACCCCATTAGTTTTTATTCCTCATCAGTTCAACATGAGGATGACAAAAGCAAAATGTGCATTTGAAAGATATGAAAATTACTCAGTTCTATTACAAACTGAGAATGCTGCAGAACAATTCATAACAGGACTAATGTAAGTAGTATAATGACATTATATGCAGCGTATTATACAAAGAAGCCTGAAGATGCAGGCATTCAGTCTCATGGACTAGAATTAATATCCACATAGTCATAGAATAATCAACTTAAAAATGTTAATGATGTTTCATTTTTAATTCCAATGCTTTTGTCAAATCAAAGATTACTTAACTATCAAAGGGGAAAGAAAAAGGTAAAGAAGGTTAATTACAAAACACAGAATTTAGAATATACCCAGAGTGCTCCAACAGCTCATAGGACTACTGGAATTTACTACTGTTTTGAATTTCAGACACTGCTAACTACTGGGGCATTGCTAACTCTGTGGTTTATCTGGCAGATCTATTCAACCGAAACATAAAAAAAGTAAAGTGTTTAACTTTGCCCCCTCCCTCAAAAAATCCATTCATGCTGTATTCTTTTACTCATACCTTTTCTCTGATTTCCAGAGCTCGCTTACACAACGGTTCAGCTTCTTTGTACTTTCCCCGTTTACCATAAAGTACTGCAAGATTGTTTAGAGTTGCTGCCACCTGTCAACAGTAGAGAAAAATTAATGACACTGGAATTTGCCGATACAAATATCTGACAAATGAACACATCTGTAATGCACTGATGTTTTAAAATTTTCCATGCACAGGGTAGACCTCTTGAAATTTGCAAATTAAGAAGTTATTATTATTGAATGCATACATACACAAATGAGAAAAGAAAAAAAACAAAATCATGAAATACTTTTGCTTCATTTGTGGAAATGTCATTTAGTGCATACATTTTCTTCATACGTTCTTCTCTTACAAAGTTACCTCTCACACCTATACTCAGAGCTGCCCTGCTTCACACAGGCTACATAAGTGAGATATCACATTAATTTTAAATACTAAGTACAAAAGCTTGATTTAGGTTTCATTTAAAAGCAGCAGTAAAACAAATCAGAAGTACACCTTCAATCTGAGTTTAATAAAGTGATTTGAGTAAGCAAATTAAAATCTTTCTTCCCAAATTAATTTCCCATAGAAAATCCATGCAATCCAAAATCAAATATGTGCGAGTCATTTGTGGTGAAGCAGCATTGAATATAATGCTCAAAAGGTACGTTAAATATTTAAGCGAAAACAAAGAATGTTACATTGTGGCCTCCTACCTGTACTGTTTAGAGATAAGCCAGGTCTTAAAAACTTCCCTGTTGAGTTTAATATTAGAATGAGTTGAAAAAATTCAGTGAAAAACACAACTAAGAATATGATATTGCATGTATACAAACCGCTGGATGATCTTTGCCCAAAGTCTTTTCACGGATAGCCAAGGCATCATTCAGGAGATTTGCTGCATCTTTGTATTTGTTCTGGTCTCTAAATTTTAAAGAGTCATAATTAATACTGGGGATTCAGAAAAGAAAGTCATAAAAACGAAGCTGACTTCAGTAATGGCCTAAAGATGCTAGTACAAAAGAAAAGTAATTGAGAATATATTCAGAAATCAGGAATTAAAAACCTGAAGCCTGTAACTGTAGTTTGCTGGTTGAGGACTAGCATGTACTACTTCTACACTGCTGTCCAATTTATACCTCTAGATTATCTGCAAGTGGGTAATCAAGACATGCCCCCTCAGTAGGCAAAGAAAAAAAAAAAAAAAAAGTATCAAAAACAGCTTCACTCCCAAAACAAAGGCACAGGCAAAAATGCAACAACTTGTTTAAGTATAGGGAGACATATAAATATTGCAGGACCCTCTTGAGGGTTTTAACAAAAAAACAGGGAATGGAAAAAAATACAACAGTCAAAAACGTTAGTCTGAACATTAACAGGTTGTAGCCAAATATTAACTATTTATTTAACTGATATTTATCTATGTCAGTATACAAACCTGTACACCAAAGCAAGTATGTTCAACATAGTGGCAACATCAGGATGATCATGACCCGAAGTCTTCTCCAGATCTTCAAGAGCTTGTTTACAGAGAGGTACAGCAACCTCATATCTACCTTGGGAAGCGTACTGAATAACAAGATTATGAAGGGTCCTTAACCTTGCTGGAATTTCATAGCCACCTTGTTGGGCAGCAGCTGCTGCACTGCTATGCTGCTGTTGAACTGAAAGAAATCCACAAGATTGCAAGTTGTTTAAAAGATGACTGTAACTAAAACATCTAACGTTACTGCTCAGTGACACAAAATGAGACTCACTGAATTTTATTTCTTCAATACAAAGCATTGGTATTAGAACATACTTCACAGCAGTCATGCTGTCTTGAACAGTGACAGTGAAAATATGACCGTTTTATTTTTCATACTCTGTCCAGTATTGTATTATTTTACACTCCTATTAGCTCAAAGGGCCAAATGTAATAAACCAATGAAGAAAGCAGGAAACTATTTCAGCTCAGCAAATCATTAACAATTCTCAAGATTATATCATAATTTTGCACTTAAATATCAACATTTCCCTATGGAAAGGAACATTAACACAGACAAGCCAAATACCTGCAGAAAAGCTCAGATGATTTGTCCTTCTTCCTTTATTCTCCTTCTCTAAACATACTTTGTTTGTTTGTTTCCCTTTGTTTGCTATTCCAAGGAATACTTAAGGTTGGCACATAAAGGATTAAAACACCTTGGATGCCACTAGTAACAGTTGCAAGAGAAAAGGCACCGAGTCATCAAAGCCAGTGTCAACCTTTAGGTTTTACTTACTAACCCTCAGGTCAGCCACTGATTTTGCAGTAGCTCCTAACCTTTGGTTGTTGCAACCCCCACCTTCCCACTCCCCACAAAAATCTACCACCCTTTTTCTTTTCACCTGGGAGATTTCTGGGTAAATTCTAAACAACACACAGGATAAGGGCTCCAGCTGTGAGCCTGACTTTCTTTTCTATTAAGCAGGTATACAGACAGCTTTGCCATTCAATTTTCCTACTACAAAATTCTAGGGCAGGAAGGATGAGCTCAGGATGGAGTTCATAGTCAACACTAACCTAGTCTAAACTCTTCAAGTCTTCCTTCCATTGCTGGCTATGGACAGCATTACCACGCGAGCAAGCACGCGGAGTATCTTTGTGTATGTGCCCATAAAGGAAATTGGAAACTCTGCTGACTGCAAAGGTGGGACCTTTCACTTTTTCCCCCCCAAGTCATTTGTCTACTAAGAACCATTACACTACTAGCACACTTCATATACACTACGATATCAATACATTATACACCCATAGGAAAAACACATTTCACTAAGCAAGCCTTTTTTCAACCACACTACCATACCCCTACCTCAAACTTTACTGCATATTCATCAGTCCTACTACCTGAAGACAATACTTCTAGAATGAGTAGTAAAACTAAGGAAGACAATCTTAGCAAAGGACAAAAGATTATATGAGAAAGACTTCATACTGAAACCTGCCCCAAAATGTTAGATCAGATCATTAAAAAGGTCATTAACAGAATTCACCATCTGGGCAGACCATCAAAAAGCTTCAATGTTTCAGAATCTGCCTCAGTCACTTGGAACAAACCTTTTCCATTCTGAGGCCCACAGGAAAGACTGTGGGACCAAATTTTGTACTGAAGTCAGTCCCAAGAACTTTACAACAGCTAATAAACTCTCTTTCAAAAACTAAGCCCCAGTTCTATACATATGGATGTACGGAATGTATATCAATGACTCGTTTCCTTATTCTAGCAGAGGCATTCACCGCTTCGCTGTGTCCCAGAGGACCCCAAGCACTGATTCATTTTTGTAAAGAGCATCTTTATATCCTGCATTGCAGAAATACACTAACATTGTAATTTGAAGTGCACTTACTTCCTTGTCCTTGGTCATCCTCATCATTGGGAAATAAGTCATCCAAAGGCTCTTTGGTGGAATCCGTATCTTTATCCTCCTACAGAACAACCCCAATCACAAACAGATTGTTACACTTAAATCTAAGGCATAAAGGGACAGTCAGTCCATTTAATCAGCAACATTAAAGGAAAACCCCACATCCAGAACTTAGGAATTGCCAAGAATAACATTTCTCATAGAAGCTTCATGAAGGTCTTATGTCCAAACGTATTTACATACTCTATCCTGAAACAATACAGGACACCTTCAGAAGAGCCAGGAATAGAAATCAGGTCTCCTAGATTTCAGTCTCAATTTAGGCACACAAGAACATGTTTGCTATTCTTACACAGGCATTACACCTAATGGAAGTACCCAGTGAAGAGTGAGTGCTACTGAATACGGAATTGTCCACTGTATTTTTTTAGTCATAAACACAGTTATAGATGAGCAAAGGAGAGGAATAAGGAGATTCATCTCCCAAAGGAGAATAAAGTCGCACCAGCAACTTTAATTCTGTCACCTCAATTTCTGAGTACTCAGCTTCTGCACAAATAATAGATTTTGTAATTGTGACCTGTAAGGTTCAAAAAGAAAAAAAACACTTGGAAGGAAGTTCATCTCCAATAGTATCCATCTGGAACCATATTAATTTCTGCACAATCCATCAGTGTATATTGATTTTAAACAACCAAAGATCATTCCAAATCCCACAACCATGTAAAATGAAGAAACAGATCATCCCTTAATCCTGTTTCTTAAATGTGGAGTCTACACAATATAAATAGTTGAAGTTCTCAGAAACGTTAATCTCAGTAAGGAGAAAACCCAGGAGCAGAACACATTCCTGTTTTTCTGGATCTCCATCCAACACCTTTTTCCACAGATGAGAAAAAGGCAACTGCTGCTGCTGGCATTCAAGTTCAATGGTGGCAAAGTGGGTGCTCTGCAAAAACAGCAGAGTGATGGGACTGGATCTCCGGTGGGAAGTTCATAATTTTAAATGTGCTGATTCCAACCTCATACTAAGTATACACAATTACCTATTTTCAAAGGCTAACAACAGAGACTGTCCATATGGATACCGAAACTATGAAGATGCTTTGCTTACTTTGACCCTACTTGCCAATTAAACTTCAAATAATGGTGCTATTTAGGCCATCTGCAGATTACAGTTCAACAGTTAGCACATCAAAATCCCAATATTCCCTCCTCCTGCCCCTTTTCTAAATAGGCTTCACTGGCAGTATTCAGCTACAAATACCAACTCATGAAATAGAACTGAGAAGTTCCGCGTGCAACTGACCAAAACAACTCTCTCTACTCACAATATGTTAAAAGGGATTTAGTCAAGCAGTCAGTTAAGCATGACTAAAATGCATACATTTTCAACCATTATGTTGCTGAAATAATTGGTTATGAAAAATTGTTCTTTCCAAGGCACAGCTGAGGAGGTCTGAACACACAGAATGAGATATTTCTCTACAGTGCCATCTAACTTAAGAAAACAAAATAAAAGGATAACAAGAAGGGCAAATAATTCAGAAGTCTTTTTAAGTGATAAGTTACGTCCGTAAATTAAAATTGTATGCATTTTCTCTCTGAAGCTAAGAATATGTAACACAATGGGCTAGCTAAACACAACTGAAAATATGCAGATGATCACAATGTCTGGCAGATGGTCATGAAAGGGGATTCAGTAACATCCTATCCTAGTGTAAATTCTCAACAAATATAAAAGCTACACACTGATTTCACTAAACAAAAATTAAATATTTTTCTTGTAGTCAAAATAAGCCAAGCCCCCTATGTATTTAGAATCTCTAATAGTTTACATTTCTCACTTATTTTAACTGCTGAATTTACAGAAGAAAATTTTTGGCTTGAAGTTCAGTTCTTCATATTTTTAAGCTAATATGATACTAACTAATTATTTATGGATTTTGACCCTCATATGTATTTTATCTACAGACAGCAAAACATTTACTCTCTTAAAATACGAATGAACAGAACTCTCAGAATCTTTCTGCAAACTATGTGACACTGGTACAAGGTAAGCATTTTAATAACAAGTTTATGTTAGAGACAAATAAAAAGCTTATATCTGTCATTTCTCAGTAACTAGACAGATTACAACACATATGTAAATGTAAGGTGCTTTTTACTATACAACTACTTACTGATGGGGAAATATCATCGTCATATTTTTTTAACTGATTCATGAATTCTAGATGTTTCTTCTCTTCCTCCAGTTGAGCCACAGATTGCTCACTTTTCTGTAGTTTCTGTTGTGTATTGGCTAGTTCATCCCGTAGCCACTGATTTTCCTGGCATAGCCGGCGAACCTGAGCACGTAATTTCTGCTTCTCTGATTCCACTGCATTTAAGTGATTTGACAAGGCCATCATTACCTAAAATGCAGAAGGTGTCACATGACATACTTCCTCTAGAATGCAGTTCTGTATTTAACATAAAAGCCTTTTATTATTTAAAACCTATGTCAGCTGTGAAATCTGGTAAACATTCAGATTTCTTTTTTCTATCTCTGGTTCTCACTTTTCCTCTGAACTTTTTTACCATTTGTTCAGCCAGAATTAACCTAGAGTAACTCTTTACTAATGATTGCTTTCCATGATGCTATCAGAAGTCAAATTGTTTTAAAATTCCCTGAAGATTACTTACAATCTTAAAATACATGAAAAATTTCAACTAGGATTTAGATTACTGAAATGGAAATTCACTAATATGAAATAGATCAGTAATACTTTTAATTTGAAGGATCACAAAAATAACCTAAGAACTAACGCAGAGTTCTAATTTAGCAGCTTTCAGATGGAGAAGGATTCATATGCATGCTTACAGTTCATAAGGATGAACACCTCAGCATAACAATAATACTTCAAAGGGACAATTATACTACTGAGATCTAAATGTGCAACTGAACACACAATTTATATAAGCACTTTAAATATACGTGTCATAAGCTTGAGCGTGCAGACATTCAATGTGTTTGAACATTAAGGACAAAAATAGAACAGCCATAAAAGCAGTCTACTTGGATTTTTTTTTTTTGCTAAGCAAAGTTAATGAAAAAGGAGCTCGTTAAGTGAAAGCCAACCACTACAGACAGGAGACGCTGTCCCTTCACTGTTTATGTAACCTCCCACCGATACACGTAGAACAGCTGATAGCAATCCCAGGAAGCACGCCTTGTAAGAACAGGCGACTGGTGATAATAAAAATCTTCTTTTAGATGAGTTTGACATGCCCAAGTTATTAGTATTTCATCTCCTCGATTTCATGTTTCTTTAAAACAAAGTTACTCTGAAGTGTTTTTAAACTAAGTATTTCATGCGAAACAGATGGTGTCCTTAACTGAAATTTCAGGTTTCAAAAAAATACATCAAGCCTTTAGAAACTACTTTTTCCTATAAAGGTAAGATAAAATTCCAGATGTAATTTCCTAATACCAGTCCAAATCTCCAGACGTCAGCACCTATCGATTTACATATTCAAAATTGTTACTAATTTAAATTACTTGGCCTATTCAAACAGTGGCATCTGTAACATCAAAGTATATTTAGGAAAGTTGTGATAATAGGGTCAACATATTCAAACAACATTCTACAAGCTACAATGGCAAACTAAAATCCTTTGTAATCTTACTCTCTAGAATGAACTGAAAGAAAAGTTTGATTACTTCTTCAGCAAAGTCAGTTTCATTTTCATGGAAATAATGTGTCATTAGACCTACATCCATGTCACAGAAGCATCTGTAAAATATTTCCATATCTTAATTTAAATACTGCAAATCAAAAAAAATACTACATTGTTGCAACCCAAAGCGTGCAGGGAGAGTAGGCTTATCAGGTCTGAGAGTAGTAGTCTGAAGTGTAATTGCTGTCCTAACAAAGGCAGCAAATGCGGACTTCTTGGCTCCTCGCCACCACAGTTCACAAAACACCATGTGGGGCAAAGAAGGCAGTAACATCTGCAGCTGAGGCTGCTGAATCCGATAGAGCCAAGAATCAGAACTGGCTTTTTGGAATGCCAATACCACATGAAAGTTAGGAAAGAGAAGCTACTCATTGACTCACAGATCTTCTACAAACACCCATTAAAGTTAACACAACTATTGCAATTTTATTCCATACATCTTCTAGTATTTTCTTCCAATACAAGGGATCAAAGCTTGTACAATATACTAAGGCCTGACAGTCTGTACCGTAATGTCCAGGGGTTCTACGTTCCCATGTCTGGTAACCCATATTTGTTCATTCTCTCAGGCCTCAATTTACCATGATCCAATGCACACAACTTCCAGATCACCAAATAATAATAGCTCGGTCCAGATTAGAGGACTGAGCACAGTTATAGACCAATATAAAGCCTATATTAATATAAAGTTAACGCACTGGCATTTTCAACTCATTTGCAAACACTCTCGCATTTTATACTGATGACTGTGTTGCATGACATCGTTTCAGGTTTTTGACCTAGTACAAAATACCCTAAAGCCGGACTGTAAATAGTCCTGACATCCTGACTAAACATGCATCTTCTCAGTCATCTTCTGCAGATGATACCTTCACCAACAAGACAGTTCACAGAAATTAGCTCAGAGTCCTTTCTTTAATGCATCAGTGAAAGTTGTTCAGACTCTGTACTTTGATTCTTAACCCTTAAAATGTCTTTAGATTCAATTTTAGTTTAGTAAAGTGATCAATAAACACTGGAGATTCTTAAGCTCCAGGAGCATCGTGAGCTACTATAAAAAACCCCTCAGAATCAAGGGAATAAAAATATGAATTTAAGGTTACAGCAGAGCTCAAAGGTTGGAGCAAATTAATTTATTTGCGAGACCTCCCTATGCAATAGAGTTAAAATGCCAATGCTCATTTCTTGAGCTTCTCAAACATTACCTGCCTAATGCTGTGGAAAAGTCTAAGCAGAAAATAGCAACTCTCTCACTGAAGTACAAAGGAGCTCAGTTATGAGCTTCAATGCTTTAATACTGAATTCGTAATTAGCTCTGTAACACAGCAAGACAGCCAGTATCTACCTCTATTAAGTACAGCAATCTTTTTCCTTAACATACAATAATAACATAAATGTCCCAGCACATTGCTAATATTCAGTAAGGCAAATTTAAGTCCTTCAAAACTGACCTTTGTTTACTTCAAAATTTCCAATTATAGGTCAAATAATGATTGATCCCCCCCTCCCCCCCAAAAAAACTCATTCAAAAGCTGAAATGCTTTATTTCTACTGCAATTTTACCTGTGCTTCACTAAGGCCAAGCTCCAGCATTTCCAGTGACTTTCGAATCATGTTTGATTTTTCTTCAACCAGATTAGTTTCATCATCTTTCTTCAAACATTTCAGTGTTTCAAGTAAGCTCTGTAAAATTGAATTGTGTTCATTCTTCAGTGCCTCTAGTCCATTAATCACTTGCTTAGTTTTGGCAATGATTTCATCTTGAGTGAGCTTCTCCAACTTCTCTTCCTTTAAATACACCATTGTGGACATGTTTTCATACATTCTGAAATGGAAGAGTACACTAGTTAACCCAGAAGTAAAAATAAAATAAGCAATTCTCTATAACTGAATAAAGCTTTCCTTTAAGAAGTCATTAAAACATACAAATTTGAAATGTATATTCAGAATGTAATGATATTTTTGCACAATTTTTACAGTGTTTTAAGTCCTGGGCTTGAACAGTGTTTCAAGTATTCCAGCTTCTATTTCCAGAGTTAATATTAGCACTAATTCATAAGCCAAACAACAACAGAAAATAAAATCTATATTACAATATGGCAGAATTTCTAACGAGCACTGAAGCATCAGGCTGCATCTCCAGGATGTGCAAAAGCAAACAAAGTAGCTGCTGTATAAAAGATATAGTATAATAGTTATTTGCAGATGCCACTGATCTACAGCTATCTTTACAAATATCCACAAACTAGAGCTTGAGGAATTTGAAGAAATACCATCCAACCCCATTTTCCAGTAAGAAGGAAACACCACCTTCATCCTTTTCCAAGGGCTACAAAAGCTATTATCACTACATATTTTGGAAATAACAACTGCCCCCTAAGATTAGTTTACATTCATTATGGTAACTTTACAGTGACATATAGACATTCAATTGCCTACAGGTCTAGATGCAACTGTTTTGATAAGATTGCAACGACTGTCTCATGCTGGAAAAAATTATTTGTATAACACAACCCTTGCAAGAAACTTTTCACTGTGCTATTTTGTCAGTACCTCATGCACTACATTAAAGCTAGCCAATTTCTGGGTGTTTGTAAACACCTCTACCAAATGCAAACAAATATCCAAAAAGTTTAGAAACTCAGGTAATTTTATATACACTGTTACTGAAGTGACAAACAAGTATAATAATGTAAAAATACAAATAGAAGACACAGAAATCACTTGATCCTTTTTAAATGTCACCAGAAAAATGTTCTATAATGAAAATAAAGAATTGAGGAATTACTCCTTTATACTCAAGATATTTATATCTCTGAGTGTACCAGGAAGTATAAATTAGAATAAAGTAGGAAAGATTTTTCAAAAGCAATAAATTATCACATCTATATGAAGACACTTAGGCAAGCTTTGATAAACTACCATTTCAAATGAATTAGCTAAACTGTATTAAAACTTTGTACAGAAACAAGTCTAGTTTTAGAAGAAAGCCAAGAAAAAATTACAATCACTTAAATCTTCAATAGGAGTGCTATAAGGAAGCCAAAGGATGTGTTCTTATGCTCCGGTATTACATGGGGGGGGGGGGGGGGGAATATAAAAAGAGGCTGCTCTGTTTATCTACACTAAAATTACCCTCTCTGTTATGATGTCCTGCAACATGATATGTAACAGCACATACTCTCTAAAAATGTGTATTAAAATGAACTACAATTTAACATAAGTGAAATTTGTAAATAAATGCTTCTAACATGCACAGTCATATTAAATTGTTATGGGTTATGCCAACTTCAGCATACAGCTCAACCCTAATTATTGTCAACATGCTTCCATGCCTTCAATTAACAATTTCCATCCTGAATGCAAAGAACTGAACCTTTGATCGTAAGGAAATAAAAAAGCAGAGGACATCTAAGGAATAGGGACTTCCATTTTGTATTAGAGAAGTTCTGAGAAATAAAATTTTTAAATACCTAGAGTTTTTCTACAACATTCCAAAATAAGTATGTGATCATTTGTCTGTCTAATGTGAACAATGGTAGCAATTCCTTCTGTGTGCTTCAATATTTTGTAGTCATTCTACAGCAAAGATGGAAGGCAGGTGTGTGCATGTATGTAATGCATGTATAGATCTTGTTTTAAAAAAATCACACATTTTAACCACCACAGCAGAAGTTAAATGAATTCTAGGTGATGAATACAGATAAATTAACAGCCATTAACTATTACAAAAAGAATACACAAAACCAGGAAAGTAATACCAAAAACTACATTAGGCCTTGCAATGGTCATGCCTACATGCCAAAAGAATAAATAGCCTGGGAAGTGCCTACCCGGCATATGAAATCCAGCCAAAAGACAAATCTGCGTGCACAATTACATCTCAGGTGTGAAACGGACACTAATTTGTTGCTATAAGGAAAAAAGGTTGTCAGATCATAGATAGAATCAGGCACATAGCTCCAGCCGAATACACTGAAATTGCGATTAGTGAAGGCTAAGCCAGCACAGAAGCTTTTGAAGAAAGGAAAAGCAGATTTAAACTCAATGGGGCAAAACCATACTGAAAGCCCATCACAACAGTAGACCTGCTTTACAAATACATGCTTCCTGTCTCAGTCTGGTGTGCCAGATTTTTAAGCCACCTCATTCTAAACCAAACGTAGCTATAAGCTTTCACTGCCTCAGAGCTACCAGTACAAGCAACTGTACTGGAGCCAGTGCCAAGTCAAAAGCTTCATCAAGACACAGATTGATTTGAAGGTCCACACAGCCAGGGAGAGGGATTCTCAAGTCTCCTCTAGTGAAAACTGTTAGAATCCTAATCTCTCCCACTGACAGGAAAGGAATAAATCTTTCTGCATAAGTTTCATAGGGTGTCTGTTTAAATGATCTCCATATAAAACACTACAGAAAATGTGGACAGTGTTGTTCAGAGTTTTGTAGACTCTGCTTGGGAGAATAATTTAGAAAATGGGAGGAAAATAAACATGTAATTTATCATGCTACCAGATCGGATTCTTTGTAGGAATAAGATTAATAAATAAATAATACTCTTTAAGAGTAGTGTGGAGGTGTGGTGCTATTTCTATGATTTTTTAAAAATGTATTTTACAAAAGGGCATTACCTATTCATCAAACACGACCACATTTGAATACATAATCATACAATTAGCTTCACATACCCTGAGGCAGCAAACCCCACACAGGAAGCAAAGAAGTTACGTTTGTATGCAGGAAGTAGGCAGGCATGTACACAGAGGAAAAGAGATAAAGCCTACCATGCCTTTATTGTCACTTTTAAAAAATGTTAATTCTTTCTTCCTCTATTTTTTCCCTACAGAAAAAAAAAGGGGCACAGGCAAAGGCTTCTTAAGCTCCTGTCAGTTTTATCCTGTATACAGGCCACTACACTGCAAATTTGACCTGTTACAGGACAGGAATTCTAGATTAAAATACTAATTTTCAATTCAGTGTACAGTTGAAAACAAACAAAAAAATTAAGATGCACAAAGGTTTAGTTGGAAAACAGAATTTTGGATGAAGGAAAAAAATATGCAATGCAGCCAGAGTTACAGGCTAGCCAGCTGGCTTAAGTAATTTACGTATCGTATTAAATATGTGCCTGTGTAGATCTTGAGTATTACCTTCCTGGTTTATTTACCACAAAACAGACTATGCTAAAGTACAAAAGTCACTTAACACTTTCCAACACTTAAAAAAAAAAAAATTAAGCAATTTTCTTCAAATGCACAAAAATTAATTAACTTTGACAGATCAAGATAAAAAGCCCTACAACACCACCTACTAAAGAGGTTTTTGCAGGATTTTATAGCATGAACTCCAATCAAAGAAATGGATTGAGAATAGCAAGAATCAAAGCATAAAGAAAATAGAGCCAAGCCTACTGTCTTTCAGTTATATAACCACTGGGATAATCTCATCATATACAAACAACTTAAGTGGCTGTATCTTTAATCAGTTTAAGTATTTTGTTATTCATAAAACTTTCAAACCAATTGCACTAGTAATGCCGACATCACAATTTGTGCCTAAATTCTCCTAAAGATACACACACATCAGAGCTAGCTACTTGAGCTCTTCAACTCGTATTTAAGGATCTCTCAAACATAAATAGCTTTTCCTACTCAGCTACTTCAAAAAAAAAAAAAAGTGTCATTTCCCTGCAGATCACCTCAAAGAATTCTTGATCCAAAACACAGTCATATGAATTCTTCTTTGCGCAGCAAAGCTTATCAAGAAAGAATATTTTTAAGAAACCCACAAGATTTTTTTCCTTGACTAAAGATTAGCGTGGGTCCTAAAGACAAACAAATAAACAAAACCATTCTAATTTGTTCTTTTTATTTCCTTGTTATGTATCCCTAAGAATTCCCTTTCTCAGTATCGATATTGTCATTATTTAATAGTCAGGTTTCAAGTATTAAAAGCTTATAAGTTACATTTTTAATGTATCTAGTATCTGATCATTACTGTTTTAAAATACAATGCAAAATATAATTAAAAAACCCAAAGTCCGTAAACTGCTGTGACAAGTCAAAGTCTCCCTAAACTTTTTCCTCTGAATATACAGATAGCAGACAGGATAGCTGAAAATTATGGAATAATGTGTCTGCATACAAGAAAAAGTAAATCATCTTCCTTAACAGTAAAAGCTACTACCAGATTGGCTCAAGCCATACCTATGGGCCCTGTCATCTACAAGCACTGCAAATTCCACAAAGATATAATATATACTAATTTGAGCTTTTTGTATCTCCAATATGTACCTATTAGTTCACTGTTTCATAACAATCATCAGTCTATTCAGGGCTTTTAACCCCAATTTCACTCTTAGTTTCTCCTTAATTAAATGGCAAGGCTCACCATCCTACATCTGGCATGCACTTGTTTCACTTTGTATCAGCTACAAATTACAACTCATTAATTCCCCGCTCAGACCAAGAACACACACATCTCATTACATCATGGCACGCACCACCTTGAAATACTACGAGCTGCTTTAACTGCTGATCTTTGTAATGTGGAAAACCGCCTTCTCAAACAATCCTCAAAAGATCACAAGCCTTCCAAGCACAAAAGAAAATCACCAACAAAGGCAAGAGATGAAAAAGAGTCTGCTGAGGGACACGAGTAGTATGTCAAACACTACATTAACTGCACCCCTTCCTAAGAAGGCAGCTCAGCAACACATGCTCGTCAGAAATGGCGAGGATGAATCACCCACGGATGTCTCTTATATACTGAGAAAGGTATCTGTAATGCTCTGGTTTGAATATATTGCTGTTACAGTTTACAGTCAGAAACCTCCAAGTCTGAAAGAACGATGGTCACTCATATTTTTTTTTTTTTAATCTAAGACGTTAATTTCTCTTTCTCTGTGAGGCTATTTCTGCTATCACAAGTCATATTCCCACACATAAGGAAATGTACAATCTTTCTTTTTGTTTAACTTGCCCTCCTTTAACTAAATGATCCCTTACACTCGTGAATTTTATTCCAATACATTCATCTCTAACCCCACAAAAGAAAGAGAGTAGCTTTCTCCTCTTGACATATTCAGGACTGTAGCTGAACTGCCAATGCTATCTATCACTCTTTTCATCATACTGTATTTGAATCCACATATGAGCCTCTACAGAATAGAAAATCTTGAACCGCAGCTGCAATCAGTGTCGTGTTGGAGGTCAGACTCAAGGTACGCTCGCTGACCCAGTTCTATAAACAGAATACTGCTGCACTTCTGTACTGCCTCGGGTTTCCAAAGAAACGATCTCAGAATGTGTCTTCACAATTTAGCACACGTACACAAGCTACCTAAAAAATAACTCAGTGAGAACTATCAGCAGCACATACTGGAGGCTGTAAATCACTGACCAGAAGCAGATAAGAAGATGGAGCTGCACATGACTAGCAACCAACATTAAGCTAAAAGAAGTTCTTTAGAACACACCTCGTGTTTGAAAAAAGAATTAACCCCTTGGAGTCACTTTTTCTATCAACTTTCAGCTAGTAAGCATCTGAATTTAAAAAATCTTATTGTGCTGCTTCTGCCAGCCTTCAACTCAGAGCTAACCCTGAATGCAGAAGTCTGCCCTACCACTTGGTTTAAAATGAAGGTATGCAAGGTAGATACTATAAAAAGGACATCTGTAGTCCTTTAATGTCAAGGGCACATAACCTAATAAAAGCTCAAAATCACATTCCTAATTTGACCTACAACCTAAACACCACAAGACATCTGTGTTGGTAAGCAAACTGGACACTCATACTTTGTAAAGGTTTAGCATTTATAAAGGTAAACCCACGAATTTCTGAAGAAATGCACAATAAGCATAGGACAGCTTGACTAAAAAGTGTAAAACACCAAAAAACTTGAATACTGGCAGAGATTTCTACCAGAATAACATGGCTGCTGCTTTTCTATTAAGACTGCCACATGCAGCCTACTCTCCACACCGCATCAGTGGGAAGAGGCTGCTCGGCCATATGTCCTACCCCCACATCACAACAGCAGCCACCTCTGGAAAACACTGCGTCAGACTCTCGGAAACCCCAACGGCTATCAATAAGCCCATCCACTGCATTAAACAACGTTTCAGTGAAGAGGACTATGTACTTGTTTAGCTGAAGACGACAGCCAGTGTACATTCACCTTGATAAATCTTGGAGTCTTTTAGCATCGCAGCCTGCTATTAAAAAAAATCATATCTTTCAAGGGAAATCTTTGGATTCTTTGGAAGATTAAAAAATTAAGGAGAAAAGCAGGTTAACAAATTATATTTGCTAATAAAAGACAAGATAGCAAAAGTAGCTCCAATAAAGCCTGTAGCAAGGGTGATGCTGACAATTCTCTTTGAGGAAGCACAAGCTATGAAGATTTGCATTGCTGTAGAGTCCTTTTATTTAGATTTCTATAGCATGCTACGTCACCACCGATGAAGCATATACTGTTTCTTAGCAATCATATGTGCATTCTTCTAAGTAACAATCTTAACACTATTTTGAAATAAATACTTTTACACATTTCAAGGATAACTGCCAAAAATCCCAGAGTAATTTCAGCCTTCAGCCTTCCTTTTTTTGTAGCAAGTAAACTGCTTTCATTAAAATTATGACTTCCTGCTGCAACAGTTAATTCAGTAACAAAATCCTTATACAGTATAAAAGTATTCAGTGGCATACAAGCATCCTGTAACTACACAGATTATTCTTCCTCTTAAAGAAAAGGTTATTACGGTGTCAATCCCTTGACGCTACTCCACTGAGTAAACACTAGCTACTAGCTAGCGTTCCAATTACCATGATACAGTCAAATCTGTATCCTTTTAACTGCAGACAATCCAGATGACCTGCCAATCTATCTACTTCCAAAATCTCTTTTAGATTCAACCATATCTGGAATTCTATAATGCTGCAGACTGTGGCCAAATCCCACCCTGCTCCTCCTGCTCACACACTGCAGCAGATAGAGACCCTCAGATGATATGGCTACCCCCCTACACATTACTATGCCTACCCCCATTACTTGTGTAAAAGGAATCAAGGGAAAGCATCCTCTTTCCAGCATATCTCACCCACTACATTTTACCCTTCTGAAGTACTAGATAGCAATTAAAACACAGAATAGTGACATATCCTAAAATCACAGTGGATTATTCTTCTTCCTCTGAAAAGTGGCATCTGTTTGGATCCTACAATCAGTCTGCATGTATCATAAGCGTGTAAGAGAAAAATTTATTCTCTGTATACATTCCCAAGTCCTTCTAACATCTCAGGTTTCAAATGAAGCTGGATAGAAATAAGATCCTTCTATGCATTTCTTATCACATCAGAGATTATTCTTTCTCAAAGCTGAAGCAAGCACAAGAAAAATCTGACAGGCATGTGTCTAAAGCAGTTTAGTAGACCCAGTCAGGAACCTAGAGGAACTACCCCAAAAGCCATACTTTCAAGAAGGTACATGCTTATTAACTCTTTGTTAATCAAGGTTACTATCATCTGGTACAGGTTGGTGGTACATACCTTCCTTACTTTCAATCTGAAACAACAATATCCTCAGACCTGTGCCAAGATCAAAACCCCATTCTTTTCCAGAATAATAAAACTGAACACAAACCTTTTCCACTGTTTGGTAGTCTTGGGCAAAGAGCTCTAATGTCAACTTGTTAATTTTAGTTATGTCCGTGCAATTTCTGAAGACAGAATGCAAATCACAAAGCCTCCTACCTCTTGGAGCAAGGGAGTTGTCTCTTTTTGTACTGCTGCTGTGTCAACAGCAAACAGCGTCTGTTGATCTTCTTCAAAGCTGGCACTTCCTTAGTTTGTTGTGAGCACTAATAAACACTTCCAAGCAGCCACCAATGGACCTCAAGAAAGCAGAGCATTTTGCCTGTTCACTAAAACGCTGACACAACGTACCAGTCTGGGCCACACAGGATTTGCCTTGTGCTTATGACCACAAAGCCCACCTCACTGGATCATTTTAACAAAATCCTCATGACTTTATTAAGAGTAGTACATAAAGACAGAATAAACATACCTAAATGCATCAGAAGGCAGAAGTTGAATCATTTAAAAGGTCATTATATTTACCCTTAGTTATTAATAATGCTTGTCACAAGAGTCAAAGATACATCAGGAAAAATCAAGGCTAATTATTAAAAAAAATTGTATTGTAGTTTAGTATTTTGTAGTTATGAAGACATGCTTCATAAATTACCTACTTTAAGTGGACTGAAAGGAATTTTTGACTGTATTTTTAAAGAAACACTGTCAAGACAGTTTGAGTTACAAATCCATCATCATTATCAAATTCCACAGTTTTTACCCTCAATACTCCAAGAATCTACATTTATTTCTGTGTGGAAATGGCACTTGGCTCTTCATGGATTTGCCAACTTGTGCAACCATGGCTTCAGTGAATCTTGAGTCTTGATAAGACATTTTTAACAGACTGATTCTAGCCGGTGAGAGTCTCTGAGACTGGAATAGAGAGGTACAGTAACATCAAAGTGTTTTCAAAGTTACTTGTCTTGCAATTTTAAGCTATCAATAGCATAGACAAAACTTTTTTGAGTTTGACCCTAGCTCTTTCACTTTGCCCTGTTATTTTTGGACAAGAACTGCTTTATTGACTAATCAAAGTAAGCATCCATTTATGTTATCTATTTATCTTAACTCTAAATAGCACTTAGGTAAAAGCACAGGAATGTTCTCATCAAATCAGACTTCTATAATACATTAAAAACCCCATCAGCTTCCACTTACTAACATCAGACCTATAATCTTAACCAAATCTACTTTTTATGGCATACCTATAAGCATTAAAAAAATGCATGCAGGAAGGGCAGAGAAGGCCACATCTTGCCTCATATTACTGGATCTATGCGGGAAGCTTTGCTGACAGTTTACTGTGGGTACAGATTTATGTTGCTCTTACAGGCTTGAGGACATTGAAGAGAAGGGTTATTTGAACCAAAACGAGAAAACCATCAAGTTCTTCTGCAGACATAAAAGGAACATTCACTAATATTGCTTCAGCACACATTAGCCTTTAGGTTTAACAAATCCTCAAATCTGAGTTTGAAGCTATCTCATAGTTTACATTAAGATGCACAAACTGTGCAGTCTCCCTTCAAGCTTTAGGGAAAACAGCCCCCCCCGCTTATCCTTCCATTAAAAAAAATAAAATACAAAACCACTAACCTAATTCTTCCAAAATGACTACAGAGAGAGTTGCACAATTAAGTTGTTCAGGCATTGTCCTTAATATTGAGAAGGAATTAATTCTACCCCATTAAGTATTACATCAAAATTTATACTTTCGATGGCAATCACTAATTAGCAGACTAATACTTTTTTTACACCTTACAAATTTCATTTCATAGAAAGCATAACAAATGATGTAATCATCTAGAAAAACAAACTCATATCATTCACTGTTGCTTACCTACTACTGCAGAGAGCTGATTTTCCTGTACGGTTGGAAATAATTTCCTTGTTAAGCACTCCATAATCTGCAGGGCTTACTCAGATGGTCTGAACTCTACTGCACCAGGAGGTAGAGAGCAGTACAGCAGGCCCTAACCCAGTGTTTGACAAAGGCACCCTAACATTCTGTGCACTCACACCTGAGGATCAAACCATAGTTTTAGGCCCCTCTCCAGTGATCTTTCACATTCATGATTTATCTTAGCTAGTGCTGGGGCACCGGGTGCTCCTTTGGGACTCCTGAAATACTGGCTGTGGTAACAACACTAGCGTGACAGTTCCCACCATCCTGCTGCAGTATACTGCTCTTCTGGTGGACTGACACAGAACCAGAGCACACATTAACTGGAAAATAGACACAAAAGAAGTAAGAAGTTACATTTTTAATATTATTTTTTAAACCACCTCGCTTGGATAAATCTGTTTTGAAAGCATCCCCCTACTGAGGATGGCAGAAGAGTCACTTCCTAAAACAACTGTGCCATTAAAAGCAACATATCATCCACTTGCAAGTATTGCTCCATGTGCAGCCAGACTACAGGCCGAGAGAAGAAAAGGAAAAGGAAAAAAATAGAAGAGGGGAAGAGTCAGCAAGCGTATTTCCAGGCCATTTGTTAACACAACAACTGGGTGGGGATCAAGATTCAATGGCCCCACAACCTACAGACACTGTAATTCAAACTTCACTGACTGCTGCTTTCAAAAATATGCTGTGCATCTTTACTCTCTACCTGCATTCTGTACAAACTCCAAACTTAGAAATTTTTTCTAAGTTAAATGATGTATTCAGCAGTATTTTAAGTGTGCTATAAAATCAACATGCAGCATATAATTTTAACTTAAAAGTACTGTGAGAGAAATTGATACTAACCGAATAAGAAAAACGTAAAAGCAGAGTAATTGAATCATTAATCTGCCTTTATCTCTTTTCTGAACAATAGAAGAGATGTAATTAAGTAACAGCAAATTACTGGGACACTGAGTCAAAGTCACCCTGTAGTGCCTCTTGCCTTTTCAAAAGATATAGGATGGATAACAAATCTTTGAAAAATGAGGACATCTGGCTAAGACATCTATCACTACCATAACAAAACATTACCTGCCACCTCTGCACAATTTCTTAAGCACCCAGGAACACCCACCAAGCACCAGTATTCTGCATTCCAGAATGCTCCCAGACCAGAACCCTACAGAGCGGTTTTATCACATCCTCTCTGTTAAACGTAATTCTGCCTTACGGTAGGCAGAGTGATCAGGTTTGCACACGAAACCTTCCCAACATATACCACTCCTCAAAATTACCATCTCTTCCTGAGGATTCATTCATCCATACCTCTAGTAAGAGCTCTAGATCACTATCATGTATGCTGGCATACTGCCAAACATCATCATGACTCCTGCACCCCTCCATATTTCAATACGGTAATATTCATTATACTGGACAACAGGGCTACATCCAGGGAAATGGTAAATATAAACAACAGTGCATTCTTATATCTTCCACACATTATTGCCTTCTATGTACAGAGGAATTTAGAGACAGAAATGGCCATCGAGTCATCTGGTCTGGCTCCCTGCAAACACAAGACTGTGAGCATTCACTCACTAAAGCTATGGTTAGAGATAATAACCTGGTAACGCTCCTCATACAGCCATGCATTTCGTTCACATCCTCCATCATGCCAGCACAAGCACTCCTGTCCATAATAAACCAAAGATATGCACCTTTTACTAGATTATTTTTCAGTCAGAGGTGAGGGGACAGAAAAGGGAAAGGTCCAGGACACAACCACAGCCAAAATACACCTATTTCCCCATGCTGCCATGCAGCAAGTTGTGTTTAACAGAATGAGGACATGAAATGTGCAGCAGGTGTGGAACTACATAAACCAGCACTGAGACTGAAGAGAAGTTCAACTATATCCTTAGACATTGATTATATATTACTGTTTTGTCAGCAGAAACATTTTAAGAGGTTGCTGTCCTCCTTCTATCTCAAACCTGTAAGCTCCCCTATATCCTCACAGACTACTATCCCACTAATTGCATTAATCTGACTACACACAGCCACCCTCTACTCGGGGGGGGGGGGGAGGAATCCCACTTTTTTAACCAAATCTTCTCCCTCTAAACACACACTAAATACGATTGCGGGGGGACAGGGAGGAAGATCCAGTTTAAGCACACGAACAAATGAAATGTTAAAGGTGAGGGTACAGCAAAATCCACTCGTGGCAAAGACAGGAGGGACGAGGGAGTAACAGCAATCTCGGAAATGGCAGCTGCTCAAACTGGAAGAGACAGATACAACTGTGACTTTCCTACACTACTCAGCCTGACATTGTTTGATAAAGGAACATCCATAAAAGCTCTTAAACACAATATCTGTTCAGGAAGAAAAAAAAAAAAAAAACACCAAAGCAGAACCACCCCCAAGACAGAACTCCTCTCCTCCTCTGCTAGTCTGTAAGTCTGGATGACATGCTTTGCAAATCATTCAACTCCTGTCAGCTGGAAGGAGCAAACTCAAGATACATTGCAGGAATGCAGCTACTGCAATCCTTTAAAAAGTTTCAAACCACCACCCTCTACACTGTGGAATGGCACACACGCACAAATAATAGCACGTTGCAAGTAATCTTAATTTTTGTTAACTTTTAACTACTTGTGCTGTCTCCAGATAAAGCACAATATTAGAACACTATAAAATATTAGTAGTAATATGCTGCCAAAAGGGATAGCAGCACAGGATTTAAGAAACAGTTTATGAATTTAACATCGGTGTTTGTATGTATTGCAAATTACTAAGAATTAAGATATACAGTTATCTGATAATTCCGAAAAGCGTAAGTATTATCCTTGAGAAAGACTTATTTTTAGATACAACTTTTTAAGTAGTACCAAAAAGCTCCACTTTGTGTCAGACATTTCTTGACCTTCTGAATGTTAATTAGCGTAACGTCAACTTTTTAAATGCTTTGCTGGGGTACAACACACAGTAAGTAGAGTGTAATTAGGCACGACCCCAACCCTACTGATATGTAAGTAAACCAGTACCACTGACTAGACTGGTTACATCCTTTGCTCTATTCACTTTAAAATTTAATGAAATCAACTACAGATCTGACATAATCCCAGAAACACAATCTTAATACGATGAATGGGTTTTATGGCAGATATGTACAAAAGAACCAAAATAGGAAACTGCTCACTTTTAAGTCTACCTGCAAAAGATCTTTTACTGCTTTTACCTGTAAGCAAGACTTGATATTGAGAAACCATGTAAAAAAATCTGTACATTTATATAGACAACAGAAGGAAAGCATATTTGGAATAGAAGATGACATGATCCCATGCTTCCTAATTCTGAGCAAGAAAGATGACCAATAATATTTGACAAAATAAATTCAATTTAATTCTACGTGCATGTCAAAACACAGCTTCCAGCATAATGATTGTTTCTGACTGCACTAAAAAGAGTTAAATAGCAGAGTCCATGGGAGATAAGCTGGATTCAAAGAAACACACAGTCATCACATCAACACACAGATACTATTACTTGCATCTGTTTTCTTAGCTGACTGAATCTGAAGAAACTGTCAACTATCAGAGATTAATTTTCTTTATACATTATAAGAAATTAGCATATCTAGTGTTAACTGTGCTTTAGTGTTCGTCCTCTGAGAACAACTCCTTTGTTCACATTCCCAAATATATCATGGGTACTGGAAGCATACATCCGCAGTCATCATGCTTGCCTATTCACTATGGCCTGTCATTATTAAATATATTAATTGTCTAGCACAAAAAAGAAAAAAACACACACACAAAAAAAAGTAAAGTGTCATCTCATGCCTGATGCCTGCAAAGCACCTCACACAAAACCCTATGGAAGTAATTCCTCCATCGCTGAAAGCATCTGTAATTCTGGCTCTGACCCTCTAACAAAGTGCCCAGTTTGAATCCTGTAAGATGAAGGCAACAAAAGCATCTCAGCAAATCTAAGCCAGCATAAGTGCACCTTTTTCTGGTCAGGCATTTATTGATTAAGTAATTTTTCAAAGGACCCACACTTATTTCTACAGCCTGCTTTCAGAAAGGAAAATGTTTCACTAAAGAAATTACTGGGAAAGCCATAATACCTCAAAAATACCTGAAACCGACTGTGCTTAGGATATAACTATTAAAATCGGCTCTCTTTTGAAGTCAAAGAAGTTTTTTTTTTAGAATTAACAATCTGTCTTTGAGTGGTACTTGGTTACCACAAAGTATCTATTACACATTATATGTGTCATGCTTGTTTTAAGGAAAATGAGAGTTAACATTGAAAAGAAACGTTTTCTTAAACTTTGGTCAAGGTAAATATGATGTTCGTATAAAACAATTAAAAAATACTTTGAAAACACAAAGTATTATGCAGTCTGAATTATGAGAAAAGCCTGTGACTAGCCACTTTATTGCAATGATGATGGAATTGGTCCATTTTTATGATGGTTGTGTCATACTGAACAACACCCTGGAGGCAGACAGACTACAAGAGATGTTTATTTAAATACAGCTAGCATGCTTCTCCCCATCACTGTCTGCTACTGTGCTCTTCAACATTAAATACAGAAGTATATTTTGCTTATTTATGAATTTACGCGAATTTCCTTGTTTTCCACTCCTCTTATAAAAATTTATTTTAACAAGTATTTGTACACTGAATTAAGTTTTAAAATAATCATGAGCTATGCATTGAAAGAGATGCTGTTAATCCCAGAATAAATCCAATTGCATGTCTGCCAGAGAAGCCAAACAGAAGAAGAGATGAAAGAGTAACTGTACAAGCCCACGTGTCTCAAGAGAAACAGAAGCTGCATTAAATGGACTCAGAACTGAATACAAGGCTACAACATTTCCCCAAACTCCCAATTAAATATGAGGCATATGTAGGTATGTATGTGTACACAAATAGATACACATATAACACACATATATAGATACACTGCATAAGAGTAGCACACAAGTGAGGGTTTTCTGACATATCGTGGTAAGTTCTTCATGAACAGAGGAAGCAGCAAATTGCTCTTATATGTCTTAAGTGCCTGTCCAGTATTATTTTGATTCTCGTATGTCAAAGACATTCAGAATATCATATTCTGGACTCCTGCAAACTTAATTCACAATTTTGTCTGCAATTCCTCTTTTGTCAAACACAGACCATTTTAAAAATCAGTTTCCGTTAATAAGACACTGTTAGCATATCATAGTAATTTGACAAACAGTAAATGAGGTTACTTCACAAGACGTTTGGGGGGGTAACTTTATTTTCTTTTTTAATTACATATAATAGAGTGTTTTCTTTGATTAGAAACTGAAGGTAATTTAAGCTCAAATTGCAGTTAGAATTTCTCATTACTGGAATTGTCCAGTTCCATCATCATCCTTCGGAAACAGAAAGGCTGCCAAACTTTTAACTGCAACATGATGCAGAAGTGATACTGCATTGTTGTGCGAGTTTCAGGAACTGACAACTTAAATTCCTTGCGTTTACCCACATGGTTCTGCATTATATAAAATGCGTATCTAAATGGAACTGCTAGAGTTCTCCAGATCTGTTGTAATTTCATGAAAAGGTTCTCTTAAACCATGTGTTCACAACAATAATTGTGCAAGTGACTTACAAAATACAAGGTCTTCTGCTCAGAATCACTAGATGGATCAGCTTTCTCTCCGCTGCCAGTAAGTGCTGAATGTGTTACTTTCAATTGTATCTATAATCCTAGGGTTATAATATCCTCTATCATATTTCGCTGAAGCTTTGGAATTCATAATCAATTAAAATAAAGCTATTTTCCAGAAGAGCATGAAATCAATTGTGCATTGAAAAACGTGTTGGTCTTAGTTTTGTTGGTTTTTTTGTTTTGGGTTTTTTGTTTGGTTTTGTTTTTTTTTAATTAAAATGGTAAGCTGTCTAAATCTCGAAGGTTCCTTTTTAGCTTCCAATGCACATCCTTTGGACATAAGTTTCCTATTTAAGTGAAGTGCAAATACAAAAGTGGAAGTGAAAGAGACAATTACTTCCCAGAGTAATTGTTACTAAACCTTCTGCCAATTGCAAGAACACTAAAATTACATTCTGACAGTCTTCATTTTATGTATTTTTATGTAGAACTGTGAAAGTATTTTATATCATGAATAGCATTTGCTCACCATTTTGCTGTTCAAAGCAAACTATAAAAACAAACTTTCACTTTTTTCTAGCTGTTTTTATTTTCCGATTCTGTATTCTGATTCCATGTGCAGTACTTGAGTATTGCTGCTACATTTTAATCGTAGACACTAATGGAAATCATTAACAGGAAAAAAAAAAAAAAAGAGAGAGTAAGAGCACCGTCATTGATTTAGTAGCCTTCAAAAAGCCAGGCGGTAGCATTATGCTAGGTGATGCTACTTTGGTCATTAAAATATGCTTCAATATGCTTAGAAGACAGAATTCGATAAGGAGTCAAGAAGTTCCTTCTTGTGATTACAGACAACTGCTATGCAGATCTACAAATCAGGCACCTTGTCACCCAAAAATACTAGAAACATGAAGCCAGAATGAGCAAGATTTTGAAGTGCCTTTCTAATTAATCTCTGCCCTAAAGATGCAGTTATCAATTAAGCCAGTTGTGTATTCACGTTATTTTGCTAGAATAAGGTGTTCCTAATCAACGCTTTTCTCATTTTATAAGCGTAGTGATCTGGCCAAGACCTCAGCCTAGGAATCGCCTCCGACCACAGCATGGTAGGTGACCTACAATGTACAAATCCGGTCACTATTTACCAAACCCGAGAAAGAGCTGTCCCCACCTCTTCTGTTGCTAATTCGGAAATGGTGAAAGAACAAACGACCTCAGCCAAGTACGTGAAGTAAAAGCGAAGCGCCGGACGCCCCGCGGAGCGGAGCCGATCGGGCCCCGGCTGCGCCCCTCGCCCCGGCTCTGCCCGGGGACCCTCCCTGGGCGGCGCCCGGCCCCGGCCGCAGCCCCGGAGGGAGCCGGGGGGGGGGGGAAGGGGACAAAGCCGAGCCCATCCCCGTCCCCGCCGGGGGGGTCCCCGCTTCCCGCAGCCCGGCGGCAGCGCAGCTGACAGGGCTTGACACAAAACACCGAAAAACAACCTCCCCTGCCCCAAAAAACACAGCCCACCCCGGCCCTCCGCCCAGCGGAGGGGCTGTCAGTGGCGCTGCGGAGGGACCAGCCGCCCCGCGCAGCCTTTTGTTGTTTGCGTAACGGCAGATAAAAAGGCAAATTACAAAATTAAACACCCCCACCCCCCCTCCCCCGCCTGCCGCCCTCGCCGCCCCCCCGGCAGGGCCGCCCCCGGCGGCGGGCAGCTCCCCTCGCTCACCGCTCGGTGCTGCAGGCTCGGGCGATGTGCGCAGCGCTCGCAGAGGCGGCGGGGGCCGCGCAGCCCGGGGCGGGGGGGGGGGGAGGCGGCCGGAGGAGGATGTCAGCGGTGGGCGGGCGGAAGGGAGGAAGGAAAAGGGGGTTTCGGGGGGGCGGCGGGGGAGAGAGGGGAGGGAGGAAGCGGGTCGGCGCCGCGGCGCTCTCAGTGTCCCCCCGAGAGGCGCTGACAGGCCCGGCCCGGAGGAGCGGGCGCTGACGGCTGCTGACCGCCGCCACCGCCGCCCCGGCTGCCGCTGCCGCCGCCCCTGCGCCCGCCCCGCGCTCCCCGCCCGCCGCCCCGCCCAACATGGCGGCTCCCCATCTTCTCCCACAAGCCGCCGCGCGCCCTTCTTTCGCAGCGCCCCCCCACGCATGACGTCATCCCTCCCCCTGGCACCCGCCCGCCGCCGCGGTATGGCGGGGCCGGCCGGCGGGAGGGAGGGAGAGGGGGGCGGCTGATGGAGGCCTTCAGGGGTCGCGGTGCGAGGCCCCGCGCTGACATCCCCGGGGCTGCCGGGCGGGGGCCGTGCTAAGGCCTCATCTGCCCGAAGCGTGGTCAGCGGAACCCGGCATCTCCTCGGGGCAGCGGGCGGTGAGGCGGCGGCGGTGCTGCCGCCCCCCGCGGGTGCTTCTCGTGTGGGCGTTCCGCGCCCGGGAAGGGAGCTCAGGTTGTGCTTCTGTGAAGCAGGCCGACGGCGGGAGCTGCGAAGCTGATGCTCCCGCCCGAGGTGAACACCTCGGGGGTGGAGGCGCACGAAGAGCTCTGCAGCGTGCGGCCTTCTCACGGTGCCGCTTACACGGGGGAAACTGAGGCTGGAGTACGAAGTCTGTGGTGAAAGCTGGGTCCCCCCTTTGGGCTAATGATGTGCTGTTAATATATTTCAATGCCCTTGTCTTTGTTTCACATTGAACTTGGTGAAAGATCCCTACTCTTCTACCGGTTTACGCATAAAAAGTAAGGCTGCCATGAGAACTCGGTGGCACGTGTCACAAGAACTATTCCTTTGCAGCTTCCAATTTCATTCCCGCTCTCACTAGAGAAGAAGGAACGGTCTCAGTATTTTCTTCATGTTGCTTTATGTTCCGCTAGGTAGGAATTAAGCCCGGAAATGAAAGATGGAAGGAATTGAGGTCTGAGATGAAAAAAAAACAGTTAAATATATCAAAGCAGTAAAGTGTACACTGGAAGTCATCAGGGAACAGTGACAGCCTAACTTTCCGAAAGAATTATTAACATCTGGGCAGAATATTATGGTGCATTATCATCTGAGCTCCACATACAGTGGAATAGAGTACTTCTGTTGGAAGGGACCTACAACAACCATCCAGTCCAACTGCCTGTGTAACTCCTGCAGCACATACAGGGTATGAATCACAAGCTAATGGAAACATATGGAGGTATAGTGGCAAATCAAAAGGTGCAGCCTCACCTAAATGCCAACATCTAAAATAAACAAGGAAAGCAGAGCTTACATCTGTTTGCCCTCACATACAACATTGAGCAAGTCTACAAAATGGCAGACGGGAGAAGAAGAGTCGGGTGAGAAAGCCAGAGTCCTAAGAAGAAGCAGGTAGACGGAAGAGGAATCAAAGGTAATGCTGTTGTCAAAGAGGCAGAAGAACAGGAAGAGTCACAGAAGCCCACAAGAAAAAAAACAAAGTTAGGGGAACATGGATTGTCTGCAGACTGCAAATACAGAGTCACTGTTGGATTTGAAAAGCTGAGGGAACCGAAGTACACTTTCTAGATACCACTCACTGATTGATATCTTACACAGGTCAAGCTGTCCAACAAAAAAACAACCGTGATACTAGTATTTCAGAGCTTCTTGTGTTCTTCATCTACATTTAAAACATTTCTCTGGCAATTTTGCGTTAATGGTTTATCATTATATTGTACTTTTGACAGGCAATACAGGCTAACGATGTATAATAATGTTAAATACAGGTTTGTATAGTAATATGAAAGGGAAAAAAAGATTGAAGGGCATTCCTTTATGCAAACTACATTTTAAAAGTAAGAGTCATGCCAATTGGTCCACAGGTTCAGTGAATTTTCATGAATATGCAAGAGATTTAATTAAAAATAGAACATGCCCTAATTACATAATTATGCAAGAGAACTGATTCAAAGGAACCACTCCTGTCTTTTGAATAAACAATATTCATTGCTTTCTTCCTATCGCACATTTGCTTTAAAAGATTTCCTGCAATTAGCTGCTTACCCGAGGGATCTGAGCATCTCGGAACAAAGCAACTACTCCAGCTATGACCCTGATTCATAATACGCTGGCTAATCAAGTGTATGCATGCTGGCAATTTCCCACATAAGCAGGACACACTATAAGCTCCCTCCTGCAGGAGGGTTGATTAGTTCAATGGAACTAAAGTGCAGTATTACTCCTCTCTGTTTATGGCACACAGCAGAAGATAGACACACAAGAGACTCGGTGAGCGTGCTTCTTCCTCAAGCTTCTGTCTCACATGAAATATCGTAAGAGTTCCTCTCCATTTGGATCTTGTTTTTCCTGTCCCATCTCCATAAGAATTATCCAAGTTCATCCAGTAGTAAAAGCTATTTACTGCCCACATTTCCATCCTCTCTTAGGGAACTAGTTATGCTATATGCCCTGCTTTTAGGATGAAGTGATCTAGACATGCTGTCTCTAGAATATTCTTTGTCTGCCACCAACAAGGCCACTGTGGTTTTCTGCAGACATCTGAGTGGATATTAAAACAAAACCCAAAAACACATTATTTACAATGCTGGATTCTTTATTTCTATATATTTCAATATACCCATTTCCCCCCTCTCACAGAAGAGAGGGAGGTTTGTAATTCACAGTAGGAGAGAAAAAAGCAAACAGTTCAACTAATGTAGCACAAAGCTCTTACGTTTCGAGGTGCAACAGTGTGAGAGATAGACGCAGCAAACTAAGATTCGGTTTAACTGACATCCACAAATAGAGCAAGCCTCTATAAAGAAATTCAGGTTCACTTCATTGACGAAGTATGGGTCGTTTTATTTTACCGTTGTTATTAAAATAAATTATCCTCCTGGCTTAGAGGATCTTTTCTCCAAAAGAGACAAAAGTTCTTTTAAATCTAATCCTGCAGTCTATAAAATCTATGACTTCATTTTATAAATATGGGCTACAATAAAGCACTACATTGGAATAATTTCAACTGCTGCTAAAGTGCTGTTTAAAAGCATCCTGGCAATAATAAATATCGAAAGGCCAGATTCGGCAACCTGTCTGGTTTTTCATCACAATCACCTGACAGTCGCATATGCTTTCAGTTTGTATTTCCTACAGGAACGTCCTTTATGGAAAAGAGGAAACATAAAAATCGGTGCTCGAGAGTCAGAAGTGTCAAGTACGCAGTCCCAGACACAATTTTAGCCTAACGCCTTTGCGCATATGTGCAATTACTGCATGCAAAGCTGCCTTGTTATCAGGGAGTTCAGGCACTTTGGTGTAAAAGGACTGTGTTTTGTTTGACCTGACTCATTGTCATAACCAAGATGCCTGAGCATACCATCGGGAACCCACTGTTGGGCATGGCATTAAAGTACTAAGTAAAATAAACACTGATCATGATCCTACTTCCCAAGTCAATAAGCTTTATTTACATGCAAGTGAATTCTCCTTTTTCAGAGTCACAAGGATTTCTAGAAAGCTGTAACAAATGAAAGCCAGTGTCCTTTCCCCTGCCATTTTCTATCCGCAGAGAAATAACAAGGAAATAAAGCATGCAGTGTTAATTCAACTCTTAACAGGCAATTTCATTAGTTTATTTCTGTTACTTTTTTTAAATAGAGCAGGATCCTTGCTGTGGACATTAACATTTTGCTAACCAGAATTCTTTTCATCTCCCAGCTATTACAGAGCAGTGCTACTGTTAAAGCCCAAAAGATACTGAAAGGTTTTAAGAAGCCCATTCAATTAGCTTTAAACCAGTTCTATTATGAAAAACAGACTTAAAAACCTCAGGTAATACAGTTAAAGTAACCACTTGAAAGCTAGAAACTAGTAGAGAATTTGCATGTCAATATTAATGTGAACATAAAGAAAAATACTAGACAATTTCAGGGACACAGCTATATTTATATACCCCAATTTCCACTGGGATCTTCAAAGTAATAAGTGATCAAGAGCTAAGAATTGCACCCTTTGCCAAACTATAATACTCTATGCTATATGAATTTACAGACACTGCCAGTATTTTCCAAGATCCTACTTTTAAACATCAAAATTCCCAACAGGTTAAGGGTTTGCAGAGGAGAGCTTATGATGATCATTAGACTTGTACCTTTTCTCCCTGCATTCAAGGAGTAGGTTACCACCTCTACGAGGGAATGCTCACACCAATAAGTACTTACTCTGCTCAACCAGCAATTTCTGTTCCTTCTTTACTTCTGCCATACCTCTCATTTCATTGAAAGATGAAGCAACTTCCTTACTTGCCTCCATGTTCTGCACCAGCACCTTTCTAGCTTGGAGAGACTCTCTTCTCCATATTCACTCTGCATGACTTTTAGTGCTTATACATGAAGAAAGATAGCATTCCATTTACGCTCCTCCTTTCCTTCCTCTATACTTGCACTTTTCAGTGAGTTTATTCTCTCTTGGGGTTTCAGTTGCTCATTCAAGGTTATGAGGATTATTAACCGCTGCATATGAGTCACAGGAAGTTACATTTATTTCTGTATTCACCTACCTCAGTCACTGAGCCATTGCAGAATTGCATTAAATCCTTCAGAGGAAATAAAAAACACCACTCTGTTGGTGGAATATCGCAATCGTGGCCACTACTAGAGTGAGAACATTCAGTGTGTGATACAGTGCTTCTCTTCACCCTCCTGTATCTTTACTTCCCGACTATGACTGTGCTCCCTTTCTTTACCCTTCTCTTGGGATAAGGCCTAGTATCGATAGGAAAAAAGTTTATTCCATGAACACAACAAACGGACTCTTCCAAGCACAAAATCTTTGACAGTCTGTGTTCAAACCCAGGAACACTGAGCTAAAAGCAGAAAACAAAAGGATCACCTCTACTGATTTGTAAGTGCCTGCTTTATTACTACTTACATTATCCCCTTTGCTTTCTTTGAACACCAGCTGTTCGTTACCTACACGGTTTGTCAGCATTCCTTCATGGAGATTTGCTAACTCATCAGGCTTTGCTGCCAGATTACTTGCAATTAGATTAGGTGGGACTCTTATCATGATAATCTTGGTAGTGGCTGTAGGGTTTTTTCCACCATGAATGAGACTTTTAGGTACCTTTTTCTCATGAAATTCTCCAGAGTTTCATTATGAAAAGTGCTTTTTTCCTAAAAAAAACCTGTGAGGGCTGTGATTTTAATTTCAGTCACACATCAGTGTAAATCTGGAATAATTTCATTAACCAGTATAAGATTTTTCTTTTTTTGAGAAGTGAATCTTTGAAAGTGTAAGAACAGCATTCCTTTTTCCAACCAACATTAGGCAGAGGCATGGACTGGGACAGAAACTCGTCTCGGCACCAGGGAAACTGGTGCTTCCTCATGGAGATACAAAAGATGTATTCTCTTTATTCTCACTAAGATTCCTACATACATTTATAAAAGAAGGAAGTTGTGATTTTTCAGATGCTGCCTTTTTATTAAATCTCATGCATATGCTAATCACAAGAAATGCTAATGCCAGTGTATGCCTGTATGTGACCTTTTCCAAGTAGAAATTTGCACCTACTGATGAAAGAGAACTGAGTCTAAAAGGCTTTACAGATAACCACCTCATCTGGTCTTTTTCTAAATGTAATTATCAAACTCTATTGCAAACCAAGCAGGCATCTTGCCCTTCCTGCCCAAGAACCTCACTCCTCCAGTGTTCGGTCTCAAGGGTAATATATACATATAGATATCGTGCCAAATCATGTCATTTCTTTCCAGCTCTTTTCCCTTGCTAATGATTAGCCCCATTTCTCTACGTGTTTGCATTTCTAAGGAGGTCCTCAAATGTAACACTTCTCTTTTATATGTTTGATTAAATTATTGTAGAGAAAGAACATTCTTCCCTGGGTAACCCTCCTAGCTGGTCCTTCCTCCACTCACCTGTCTAGGAGATTCTGCACTCCTTTCTCCCCTCCTGACCATCAATTTGCTTGGCTAAACAAACTGAACTCTTAATCTCTTTAAGAGAGATTCTGCATCTCCCTGATTATTCAACTCACCCTTTGCTGCTCCCATTTGCTTCATCTTTCTGGAGCCTAATGTGCTGCAATTGTTTGTGCCATAGCCACTATTGAAAATGATTGTTCCTAAGTCTGATTTATCAGTAACCTTCCTTTCACTTGATGTATTCCTTTTCTGCATGTGCCGCAGTAATTGCCAAACCCTTACCCCCCTTCAGTTCTTCTCTTAAATGCTTTTCTCTCCTCCTCAACTAATACTCTATATGGAATTACACCAAATTCACTTGGCATCCATGGCTGATTCGAATTTCTCATTTTTTATGGGAGGCCATTTTACATCCACTTTTCATTGTTGGAGTTTGCCTTGGTTAAGAGGGTATTCAAACCAAGGCAGCTCTCAGCTGCACTGGACTGGGGAATTAATGGTAACACAGTTTTCCCCAAGGGAAAGGGAAATGTTTCTGCTGTGTGACAGCTGTTTCTGTAGTTTCTGTGCCAATGATCAATTATGTCTGTGCAGAAAATGGCTTCTGTGAATATGCCTGTGGCTAGATGGATGGTGTACAGTCCATGGGGCTGAGAAGGGCAGAGTCACTCTAGAAATCAATAAGAAAGAGAACTGCCTGTGCTAGGTATTTTGTTGCTCATCCTGTCTCCTGGGCAATAGAGCAGATGCAGGATAAGGAGAGATGATCTCACTCCCAGGGGTTCGGATATGAATTCTCTCTCCTTGCTGCCTCCCTCTTCCCACAGCACGTATGTACTGTGAAGTTTATGCTTCGGTTTCAGATGTTGTCACTCCTATCTTTTCTGTTGTAATTCTACCTTTTTTTATCCGCTTTAGTGAAGCATTTTCTTGCCAGTTCATAGAGAAATCCATAGAAAGGTATTAAGTTCAAAGACATGCCGTGGACACACTCTTCACTTCTCTATCTTCACAATGATAGAGAAGAAAACAAGATATGTACATCACTGCCATCAAGTCTTAGAATTAAAATGTTAGTGAGATGATTGTATATTCACTCCTACAGGATGGGTGGTATGTTTTATCTCTACAGGCTTGTCTGTCAGTTACCTGAGAGCAAATATTGTTGCAGAACTCAATCTGTGGACAGTCTCCAAAAGGTCTACAACAGAGTCCGATAGCCCAGATGAGAAGGGGTTGAGAGAATGGTTTTAAATCATCTTTGTGCCTTCCCAGTCCTATACTATTCCCCGCTCCCTGTGTGATTTAGACAACCACAAGGACCTGGCTTCCATGTGATAGTTCTGCTCAGGACCTCCACGGGGTCCATCTGTAACCATCCACACTTAGTATACCCCCTATATTAGGGGATGTGAAAGGAGGCCTTAGAAACTAGCTTTGTAGATGCCAGTTTCTGAAGAAAGCAATTCCTCATACATCTGTGTATAGGTGTTTTAGAGACCAGTATATAAAAAAAAAACAGCAAGGGGATGCTACTAATTTGTCAAGTTTGTCAGATACTGCTGCATCACATCATGTTCTGAAGGTTTTCCTTGTGCCAAAAAGGCTAGACCCAACTTGTAATTTATGCAGAAATTAGCTAAGGAGAAGGCAGTTACCTCATCAGTATGTAGATCATCACAGATGTTCTGAGGCTACCATTTTGCTTCAGAGGACAAATCACTGAAGACAGGAATTTAAAGCAGGAGTCCTTGACCTTTGACGTTGGTGGCCAGCTGGGCATAGTGCAATTCACAGAAAGTAGAGCTTGTGAAGAAGCAGCTTTTTCCTTCTTTCAAGGAAAAAATCTGTGCTACCACAGTTCTCTACAACAGCAGCGTCACCTAAAACACCTGGACTGTGTGAGGTGTTTTGATGACATGGAGCAGTTCACTCTGCCACATCAGTTAACAACAGTCTCCTGGGGAGGTTCTGGGGAATTGCTGAAACGTGCCATATGCAGTACTTCAGCTTTTGAATCTGTGTATTCTAACATAGAATTATTCCTTAGTATTTAAAATAATAATTATGTTTTAGTGAAAGCTGAAATACATTGAAATTGTTTCAAAGACATATATAGTGCAGTTTTACATAGTTTGTCAAACCCTACATATTGAAAATAATGTAAGTGTAAACAGGAACTGAAACATGCCTCAAATAAACACTAGGAGAAAGCTGGGAACAACTAATATGTATAAATTAGCCCTGAAAGTGAAATGTACTGCCTACACAGTGTTACACTCGTTATTACATGCTGAAGGGCCACAAAGTACACCATCACCATATGTTTGAAAACTGTCATGACTCATACAGAACAGGCTGACGAATGATAGTATCTTCCTTCATCAGTGTCTAACACTGACCAGAAATCTACCCAGTAAATGGTTCCGGTGTGGGCAGCCCTTTAACATGCCCTATATCCTTATCATTAACTACATAACCATAAAGATGTTACTGGCAGGTTTATCATGCACCAATGCAGAAAGCACTCTAAATATCCTTAAAGGAAGGTTCACACATTTGTCACTTCCCATCCCACTCATTTTGCAGCCAGGGAGGCGGGAATGCTGTGTTGCCGGCATTCTCATTAATCTCACTTACCTTCTTTCTCTTTGAATTTTTGGTTGTGAACTCTGTTGTGTAGTGCCCAAAACCAAAGTTCATACTGTAAGTAAGTGAGATTGCTTTTCTAATTCACGTGTAAACATATAATAGAACTAAAAGTTGAAATGACATTGTTAATTACGTACGAAATTGAACATTGAGTGCTAAGTGGCCGTTAGCTAATACCTATAAATTAGAGACTCAAGACAGTAAGTAATAAGCTACTTTGCTGCTTTTAGAGAAAGTGTGAACCTCATGATTCAAAAGCCTGAGAAAAATCTTCCTAGGATGGAAACATGCCCTGTCCAGAGGCCGCTCTTCAGCCAGATTCTCCCAGCATCAGCCTGTTTCACTCTGTCCTATGGCAATCAGATTCAGGGCTGCGATACCGCGTAACTGTTAAGCATGCCCAGCAAGTCTCCGGGTGTCGCACTCAATAGACCCCTCTTTGCCCAGCAGCAAAAGCAGCAGCAGGGAAGAAGCAGAAGAGGAGCATAGCAAATGAATTCATTTTGAGCATCTCTTGTCAACTAAAATCGCTCTATAATATCCTATGGCAGAGCTGATCTTTTCTTTGAAGTGAGCTTGAATTCTCCGTTGACACAAATTAGCACCTGTGGCTATTTACTCACATGTCAGCTTAGTATTTTGTTCTGGTTTTCGTGGTGGAATTTTTCATGAGGCCTGAGGAAACTGGAGGTTTTCCAGACATGAATTAAAAGTGAAATATTATTTTGGTAAATGTGAGAAGAGGATTCGTAAATCCAGAAGACATTTTCCTACATATTCATTGGAATTTAGTTTCCATTTTGTCTTTCAGTCTCATACAATTTTTGACAAATAAGACTTTCCTACCTGAGTATTTATAGTTTCTACAGCTACTAAGGTCAGAACTGCCTTGACTTGGTTTGTTACAGAATATTTATGCTGCGTCATACCATCTATTTTCTATATGACACTCCAGAATAATAAAATCACTTGGAAAGCAATCAAGGCAGTCAGTTAATCTCTTTTGAAATTTGCAGTGCATGGATTTTGCCTTCTAATATAGCCTTGACGACAAAATCTGTTTTGCAAAACACCCCCTCCCCGAGAATCTAGACTTCTAATTATTCAAATCATTCTAAATATCAAAATCTGTAACTTTTCTGGAACCCTTCAAAAACAGCCAATGTATGCTACACACTGATCATCATATGAAAAATTTTCCACGGCAGGGATTTATTACAAGGCAGAGCTAAAATTTGTCAACAGGATGTTCTTTAACAATGAGAGTCGAATAGTGACCTGAATTTCTTATCACTCTGAAACTTGCTTTTTGCCTGTTCATGTGTTTTGGCTCAGCTGATGAAAGTTACCACAGCCAATTCTGCAGCTGAATCATATCAGTGGGCTCTTTGGAGGCAGCGGTGTGAACAGAGCACTGCTGAATGCCAGCAGTTCTGGACTGGCACAGGGGCTGCTGGAAACTTAATGCCGGTCACGGTCCCTCACAGTAGCTTCAGGGTCCTCCAGCCTAGGCTGAGGGCTGATGCCCCCTGGCACTCAGGAGATGGATGCAGTCCTTCTGGCTGCCTCCTGCCAGCTCAGGCCCCCTTCACAACGCACCTGGGGCCACCCCAAAGGCTGAGAACACGCGTACACCAGAAAGCAAAACCACTGTGCCTTCCCCTGCAACACATGAGAAACAGAGGGAGGTCTGGTTTGAACTAGTAAAACACGAGCGGCGGTATGAAACAGGGACCACGTCTTCGGAGCATTTACATGGCTTCTAAAACAGATTTTGACTGTGGGTAGTACTATAAAATAATATTTCTCCTGAGTAAGATCACACATAAAAAGGGATCCTGTAATTTTTTTGCCTTTAGTATTTCTAGGCAAAAGTACTGCTTTTGCACTTCCAAAGCATCTGCTATTTGAATGTATCAGTCAACTAAATCTCACTATACTTGGGTAAATCTTAATCCATTAATGAATGCAAATTCAAGGCACAAAGAAGTGATTTCTATAATAATGAATATTAATGAGCATGTATTTCAAGATGATTACATTCCATGTACTTATAAACTCTTTTTAAGAAATAAACTCATAAGAAATAAAGTAACTTGTGTTTCCGTTACTGGTTTTTTTTTGAGAAATGAACCTGAATATTCAATTATGGGGTTATTATTCTGTGAATCACTTTACGGCAATCAGTGGATGTAATTTTTAATATGAAAATGTTATTCATGCATATTACAGTTCTGGGCATATATTATCCTTTCCTGAAAGCAATTCAGTCTCCCAGTCTTTATGCAAAAGACTGGCCCGTGGGCTCTGCACAGGATGTAAATTAAGTTCTTGTTTGGCTAAATCCAATTTTTCTGTAGGATACCAATCTTGCTTAGTGATAGTGGCAGTTAAAAATTGCAAGCAGAACAGTCCCCTTAAAATGGGGCCAGGAAGGGTCAGCTTCCAAATAACAAATCTGAGGTTTGAACTAAATTTTAATTTTATCACCAAGAATTTTCAGTTAAATATAGAAGCTATCTTCTCAGTAGTTGCTACCATTGCTTTTAAAACTCCTAATGAAACTGAGAAATGACTTTTTTTTTTTTTTAAGATGTACAGTTCATTATTAATCACATATAAAGGTGCTACAATCACTTCAAACCAACCTTTAGCTGGTCTGCCTCTCAATCCCCATTTGACACTGCCTCTTACTCCTCTCATATTCTATCGAAATTAATGCTCCAGCAGAGAAATTCAGTGAATAGCAAAAACCCCACACAGATTATCAGAACATAACCACCCCAAGTCAATACAAACGATCTAAAATTATTTGAAATTACCAAAACACTGTTGCTTTATTATGCACTTACTGAGGAGACAGATTAAAAAGGCACATGCTGACACTACTAAATATGAAACACTGCTGTTCCTTCTGACAGGATTAGCTAAATACCTAAATTATAAGAACACTCCCCTGTATTTTTCCTATACTCAGAAAATGTGCACAGAAGAGTCACTCTTTGATCTGTTTCACTAGCTTCAGCTACTGTAGCAGGCCTCTGTATACATAAAAAAATTTATTTTTAGTAGTCTGTGGCAGCTCCTTATTCTTCCTTTGATGTATAAAGGATTTATGATCAATAATGTCTGAAAGCAGCTGGCATTATTACAACTGCTCTGAGTCAAGAAAAAAAAAATTAAAAGTAATGCAACACTGGCAAAAACGATATGGCTTTTGCTGCTCAGAAATGTAATTATCTCAGTAAATGTATGTGGTTTTGGTAATGAGACTCAAAATTTCAGATGGATTATTTTTAATAACATCTTTTCACAGTGGCTTTATTAGATATTCTAAATCAGAGCTCAACACTTACCTAACAGATAAATACCTGACTCCTTCAGTAGGCTTTAGATGAAGGGACCCAGCACCCCACACGGAATCTTAATGAAGGCAATGCCATAAAGGCATGAACTTCACCTACAAGCAGCTCAGAGCAGAATCCTAGCCTGATCCATCGTATGCTGATTATATTATTTTTGGGTGACCGACACTAAAATTACATGTTCAGAAAACAGTTTTAACTGTGAATTGACTGAAGCACAATCCAACCCCCCCATCTGAATTCCCACATCTCCCCTATGCCAACAGTAGAACACTTATATCTGCATGACGAGACCTACTAATTCAAGTGACATCTAACATTTTTTTCCTTGGATTAATTCTAGTAGTGAATCAATTTCCTGATCTGGTTCAGCAGGCAGACACAAAAATGCCTGTGTTAATAGAAGCAGGAAGCTCAGAAGATGAAAATCTTTTGATTGACCTCTACCCACTTAAAGCGTATGTGAAACTACCTTAGGGATCTTATGCGTAGGCTGTCAGAACATATGGCTATCAAGCACCAGTCCGCTGGGGTTCTGGTCTCTGCCTTTCAGGGATGTTTTCTGACATTAACCAATCATTCTTTTACATTGGAACTATTTATTAAAGTGTGCATTCACATTGTGGTCAAAGCTTAGATACTGTAAGATAAGATTTACTGTAAAGCCCTGAGGAATTACATTACATACCCACAGTAGTCTATTTCAAAAAATTATTTTCCTAAAGAAACATGGCATTTTGTGACTTTTTAATAAACATATACTTTTTACAGTACTGAGGCAGTAAATAATATTCACAAATAATATTTTCCTAGAAGTGTTGGTTATCACCTCAGCAAACACTATTAATGACTGTTTTCATTTACTAATAACACAACAGTTAAAACCACAATTCAGTGACCGTTTTCGCCCCAATGATGATATCATCATTGCATGGAACAGCACGATCTGCTACTATATCATTAATATTTATTTCATCTTGCAAAGGAATTATTACAGTTGATACTGACAAAGCTTTCTGCTCCAGCTGAAAAAGCCTCTGAATAAATCATGTCATGTTTAGACACAAAAAACAGGTCAATGGCTACTGAGCTGACATTTCCAAGAGCAGAACCTTCCCTACAGGATAGCTTTAGGAAAACATTTGACAACATACATCCTTTTTAACAGAACCCTCTTAGTAGGTACTGTATCAAAAAAATCATTTAACTGCATAAATGGACAGGGAGAACATTCTGAGGAATGGAACTTCTTTTAAATTACAGCTACATGGCATAACATTTTAAGACTTCATTTAAACCAAACCCCTTCCAACTGATGTTACGTACCTTGAGGCCAGAAAAGTCTCCCTCAGGCGAGTTCTTTTGAGTGCCTCAGAGAAACTGGTGAGAATAGTACGTTTTTTTGAAAGAAATGAACCAGTAGAAAGCAGTACTAGTACTAATGTTCTCCTCCATACAACCAAGTATCAGTTTCCTTTTCTACCAAGATTAAGTGTCTGGCAATGCATCTGTTTTATTGCTCAACAACTAAAATCTTTACCAATCATAGGTTAGAGGAACTCCTGCCCAATGGGGGCATGTTTCTTTTAATTAAAATTATCTAAGAAGATCCTGTTGCATTAGTAATTTATATGAAATCATACCTTAGATCTTTATTAAAAATAGGAAATAATCACACTGAAAAGAGGATTGTTCTACATTGATTGTATATATACTCACAAATTATACTTGTTCCTTCAGCCATGTTGTGGTACTTGTGGATAGCTACTGCCCCAGACAGACAACTGCTGCAAAATGAGGCATTTTTGTCTTTATATACTAATAGGGTTGGTGGAGACATCATTCTCTGACCCGAGTTCAGGTACAGTGTACTGAATCCCATGTTATTTAGGAGCTATGACTCTGTGGTAAAAACGTGACAGTTGTGATCCCTTCCATTTAATGTAAACGAGGAAGAGCTTTTGATAGTTTTCTTAGCTGTGTTTTGGTTGTGAAATATTTTAGATATTCTTGGAATAAAAGGTAAAGGAAATCTACATAGTGATTATAAATTAAGACCAATGGCAACTTTTATTTACATAGTTTAACAAACAGATTCAAGCAATTATTACAGTAGTCATTCAGATTCTGAACATCACAAGTTCATAGCAGGCCTAGCTAGTGTTGCATTCTTCATGGAGCTGTGATCACTAATTCCCAACATTTTTCTTTTTCCAACGAAGCCACCTCAGAGCTCTCACCAGTGCTACTTGTCCCATGAGAAATGTGATAGTAAAGTTACGTTTATACCAATCTCTAGGATTCCAAAGCCAGGAAAATCATCAGCACGCAGAACAAGAACAGAAGAAAGGTACACAATTATATTAAAATATCCTTTGGCATTGACAAATGACAATTCAGTGACAACATGCTTTTCCATTCTTTGTGGCAACACTTTTCCTGCTTAATTAGAATTAAATAACCTATGAAAAGGTCTATGTGAATATCCACATCCATGAACAGATTACATGTAGACTACAGGGCTACAACCATGGAGAGCTTAACTGTAAAAAAGTTAAGGGATGGGTAGTTTTATGACCAACTGTATTTGGAATCAGGTAAGATAAAATAATTGTAACCATATCTCATGTTTCAGAAGTAAAGCTGATCATCAAGCTATCCAGAAGAATTTCCTGCCAGTGCTGTGCTATGGGTAGGATTTGTTTGTGCATGTATGAAGATGTGTGTGTTGGAAAGGGCAGAGTTGGTCACCTATAAAGTGGGGGGAAAATAAAGTAAAATGACACTTCAAAGACTAATTATATAACCCGATACAGGGAGCATTAGGTTTCTAACGCAGTACCCTTTAAAGATGATGCCTTTAGTATTGCCAAAGTTAGTGTTTATATCTTCAGTTTTTATGCAGCATGCATGACTTCTGGAGCCAATTCAAGATGTAGATAAGATAGTCTGTATCAGCCCTTTTTAACCTCTGAGAACTTGCTTCAGATTCTTGCCCGTTACAAACTAATTTCATAATTTCTTTCTAGTTTTCAACAAGGATCACTCCCCCATTTTGTAAAATGCTTCACAAGAAGCAAGAGAATACGCTTACTGTAGAACTAGCAGGGAATATTAAACACTGGGATTTAGGTCTTCTCTAGATACCTCTGTGGGAAACCTTGCATGTACAGATCTAACATAAACCTCAGCTACTAACCTCTCAGTAAGGATAGCAGCCAAAATCATGCTGACAAGCAGCACTGAGCTACCCCCTCAAATGTCATGTTAAATCAAAATATCATGCTAACATTGCAACTGTTTCTCTTCCCCTTTCATGTCTCATTTCCTATATCCTTCTTGGAATTTTTTTTTCCTAAACTAGACTGTATTTCCTGAACTAAATATTCATGGCGTCTATGCACAGTCATTGCTTCAATTTTAACTAGATTTTAGAAGTTGCAACACTTCAGTGGCCACAGTTTTCAGGCCAGCTGGCAACACTGCAAAAGAACATACAGCTGAATGCATAAACAGTTTTTTATAAATATGAGCCCTCAAAATCAGAATGCCTGTAAAAAGCTCCACAGCTTTCAGGGCTGTGCAGTTCCACTTTGAAACTACAATGATGCAGCTTACACCACCTGATTTTACAAGGCGGCAACAAGGAAGGTCATGTTTAGGCACGAAGCCTGAACTCTTACCGTGAAGATGGGACACTATCTCAAGGTCACAACAATGGCAACTGGTGATCAGTTCCAAGATAAACTATTTGCTTTGTCACTCATCAGTTACAGGCAATTTGAACAACAATCCTCTTATTAAAAAGAATTTTTTACTTTCCACCTTTTCATGCTGTTGCTTAGGTTTTTGGTGAGGTTTCCCCCCCCACCCCATGGGCAAGACAAGATGTGCATATTTGTTTTAAATATTTGCTACCGTAAAATTGTTCTTACAGTATAGTATGTTACGATATATGCACAATACATACAAAGAACCCTATACCACAATGTGTTACAGATCAGTTCTAGCGATGGTAGGACTCTAACTAGCATTACACCATTAGGAACCCAATAACACTTGACACCTTTGAGCCCAATAATCTTTCAATCCAATACAGAGAAGAAACTGAAGTTGTTTCATATTCAGTGGACAGTGCTACTGTAACTTGATTAAGTACTATCCTCCTCCAGCTTCCCATTACTTCCTCATTTGTAGCCTTCTACCAAGCGCACGCAGCTACTTGCAGAGTAATGTGTGATTGCAAGGCGGTTTTCAGTTGTTTCATACCCCCAATACAGTTTATCAAGTTGTTGTACAAACAATAACACAAACAATGCAGTAGATGTTGTAAAGAGGCACGGTGGATGTGAGCTTACCCAGTTGTAGCCGAGGTTCTACACAGGATTAGTTCAGGCGATCATTTTACTAATGCTTCGCCACACAAAAAACACTCAAACTCAAGGCTAGTCACTTTCATTTTTACTATAGGCTTGCAAAATAATAAAACCAAGAATACTAAATATTATTCGCATTAAACAATTTTCCTTTGAGATGAATCACATTTACTAGTCCTTATTTAAGTCACCTAGAATCTGTTCTATAGAAATTTCAACTGTTTTACTCTCATGTTTATCAGTTTCAATTAGCAGCATGAAAAGACCCGTGCCATAAGAGAAAAAAAATTGAGTGCCTGATCTTGTCTCTCTGAATCTCAGATGAGAGATTCATCTGTCTGGTAAATCATCAATAAGCAGTAGAACTCAAATGATAATGCAAATTTCTGTCAAATGCTAATAATAGCATTTAAAAAAAATCATTTTCTAAAATGATAGTTTTAGGTGCTGCTTTACCAACTATGGAAAAAAAAAGTTCAAATTTTAAATTTGATCTCATGCCTTTCACTTAGACTGTAATGTATAATAGCCAATATAAATACCTTATACATACCTGTTATACTGCATATGCTTTCTAAAATTTTTACTTAGAAATTCCTTGTAAAAGTCAGCCATTTCTTCTGCATTCAGTGTTGCTTTTTGACCTGAAAATAAGTTTTGGCATAACAATGTCAAGATAATTCTTTGGATTAAAGCACTGGGTTCAGATGCAGGAGAGCTAGGTCTGACTCCTTGCTCCTACAAGCTTCCTGTGTAACCCTGAACAAGTTAACATGCTTTTATCTTCCAACTTTTTAAAACTTATCTAGGGAGCACAGCAGATTAAAAATACTGATCATCTTCAAGCTGGCATAACTCTTAAGCCCTTATTACTTGTGAAAGTTATTATGTTTATCAGGTCTTAGATTATTTAGGGAACTAGTGGACACCTATGAAATAGTCCATAGATCTAGGATTAACTAGCCTTTGAGTAAAATTAATCTCTCACAGGGCTGAAGTCTAAACAGCACCAGTAAGAGCACTTAGAAACTTAAATTTCCCCCTAAAGCAAGTCAATAAATATAGAAAGAACACTATCCATGACTGACATGATATTTTCAGCTGTAATTATTTTTTGTTGCTGTTGATAAATTTCAAGTAACTTATACCAAAGAGTATATGTTTGGAGATGTCAGATTTATTAACAATATAGTAGACAATCACTTTGTGAAAAAGCAAGTACAAAAGATGACTTTGAATATGCCACTCTCATAAGCAGAATATAAGAGATGGATTCTCTCCACAGAACATGAAAGGAAAACCTGTGGCTACAGCACAGATGTAGAATCCTAAGAATCAGCAAATATTCTCAACTCTACCAAATAATTCCTATACAAACATTCTGGCACTTTCAATGTTTCTAAAATGAGGGTCAAATTTGAATGTCCCAGGGGACATGGATATGATGAGGGAGATGGAATTGTCATATTCAACTTGTTACTGTTCCAAAATGGATTTTAAAGCTCCTGAGACTGATCACAGAAATGTAAATTATTGATCAGTTCTGTTTGTCATTATTTACAACTCTAATATACTACAATGGATTAACATTATTAATAAGACTACTTAACACCTATAGTTAATTTGTGTCTTCATACTGGTATCAGCAGAACTGATCGTAGATTCACTTATATAAAAAAGTAAGTTTTGTTCCAACTGTTCACATATATTGTTATTACTCTTATTTTTATATACACACACAGCTGTATTATAGAACAGAGTTAATCACCACATGCAGCCAATATAATCTTGTTTCTAAGGGATGTACATGCTTACTATTTTTTCTTTTATTTCTAGGGTATAAAAACAAAACCACCAAACCAAAACCAAAATGGCAATATAAAAGAAGCGTTTTCTAAACAACAGAGAACTTTATTAAAATTATTTCTCAACCACACACTGATCACCAGGATACAAACAGAAGAGAAAAATAATGGTCTGTGATATACAGAACGTCAGAGCAGATGCTTTACTAAACTCAAACAGATCATTATTCTATGAACAAAATGTTCAACCACATACTACAATGGCCAATTCACTGTTACTATGAAGGCATCTTGTTTTCAGTTTCACATAATGAATTAGAGAGGCAACTATTTCACAGCAACTGTGCTCAGGCAAAGACAAGCAGATAGCAGCTGCTGCCTCCTCAGAAGCTGTCTTATTCTCCCTCAAGGAAAAATATTGTATTCATTGTATACACTATGGACCTGAAGCCAAAGAGTGTGAATTTATCCACCCAACCGTAACATGCGCTTGAGGCAAATGCTCTGTGTGTTTAAGTCAGCTAGCTCACTGGGTTAGGAGGTGTGAAAGGAAAAAGCCCCTTCCTCCTTAAGACTACAGAATGATTATATTACTTCGCTAGGATTCCAGCGCCTTCCCTCCAGCTGCGGGGAAGGAATTAGGGGGAGAACAGTGCAACAGACGATCTGACCCCCACATGCATGTCTCTGAAGAGCTCCTCCCCTCTTTTTTTATCATGCTCCTGAAAACACTTCTAAATCCTACCCTCAAGATTTACTTGTGACAGAACACAAAGAACATAAACTAACGAAATTCAAAGTCAAACAGAATTCAGAATGCATCCTAAACTATAAACAAAGATCTCACTAACCTGTTTCATCTCTCATTTCCAGACCCTTGGCTTTCAGTCTTGAATAAATAAATTCTTCTTTTTCCTAAAACATGTTTTTCCACATTAGAATCTGATGTACTCAGTCCTTGAAGTTAACCTTTTTTTTTTAATCACATAGCAGTGTAGTGCTTAATACCCTCTGAAATAAGCAACACTCATTCTACTTGTAAATGTCAACAAAACATTTTCCTGAATCCAGCGAGTTAAACCAGTACCTTTGTCACTTAGATCCTGCAACCTGCATGCATCAAGTCAGTCATGCAAGTGTTCTGCTGAAACATATGCAACTTATTTATGGAGTAAAGTTACAGCTGAGTTTCAGTATTGTTTGACAGGATCCGAACCAGAATTTTATAAGACAAACTGTGAAGATTTGCTATATTGTATAACCGAGAATTTGAGCATGGAGAAAAACATGCAGCCTTAAAAAACTGAAATTACTTAGATGGAAACAGAATAATTATTTGTACATAAGTTTTTCAAACTTAAAAAGCAGTTCTATGGAATTAAAAAAACAACCCTTGTTTTTTCTCCGAGATCTTTGCAAGTTTTGGGAGGATATGATGATCAAAGATCATCACAAATGATGGTGAATTACTGAACCACTACTGTTCTTCCAACAAAATTCAGTGTCTCCTAACCAATGCTGCAATCAGGAAAGAAGACAGACCACAACTGAAAAGTCCCCACTTTTAGCCTTGTTGGGATACACTGCCAGTCAAACAGGGCAGTGTCCTGGTTTCGGTTGGGATAGAGTTAATTTTCTTCCTAGTAGCTGGTACAGTGCTGTGTTTTGGATTTAGTATGAGAATAAGGTTGGTAACACACTGATGTTTTAGTTGTTGCTAAGTAGTGCTTAGACTAAGTCAAGGACTTTTCAGCTTCCCATGCTCTGCCAGGTGCACAAGAAGCAGGGAGGGGGCACAGCCAGGACAGCTGATCCAGACTGGCCAAAGGGCTATGCCATACCATATGACGTCATGCCCAGTATGTAAACTGGGGGAGTTGGCCAGGGGGCAGCGATCGCTGCTCAGGGCCAGGCCAGGCATCAGTCAGCAGGTGGTGAACAACTGCATTGTGCATCACTTGTTTTGTATGTTCTTTTTCATTATTATTTTCTCTTCATCTGCTGTCCTATTAAACTGTCTTTACCTCAACCCACGGGTTTTACTTTTTTTTCCCCCCCCAATTCTCTCCCCCATCCCACTAGGCGGGGGGGAGAGGGTGAGCGAGCGGCTGTGTGGTGCTCAGTTGTTGACTGGGGTTAAACCACAACAGGCGTGTCCCTCATTTACCCTTGGTGATTATACCTAATTTCTCACACTTATGAGAGAGCAAGAAGAGCTGCAGAATCATTTTCAACAGCTGCTCTAGTCACAGAAAGGTCTTGTGTGTAGGGTGGCTACAACTTTACATTTTCAGTGCAAGATAGGGAAAAGGCAAGTATCATTATATGCCACTAAACAGCAATAAAATACACAGGCTCTTTAGTTTTGTACACCATTTTAAAGAAATGAATGACAAAAAAGTAATTTCCACGAAGACACCATGTGTATTAAAAGAAACGGTATCGATTACCAGCCAGTAGCAGCAGGCAGAACTGAACCCTACTTCATGGTGACCAAACCCCCCAATTTGGGGTGGTCAGGCAGGGGCTGAGCAGCACTGGGCATCGTGGTGGGCTCACCTGGCGGAAGGCACGGTTGTGCCGCGCCCAGAAGCGCTGGTCGCAGGCCTGGGCCTCCTGCCGCGCCTCCCGCAGCCGCCGCTCCAGGGGCGACTCCTCGGGGGGCGCGTAGAAGATGACGGGCCGCAGGTTGGAGTGCTTGTCGGGGGGGCCGATCCAGTCATTATGGGAGTGCGCAGGGGGGCTGAAACCCAGGCCCTTGAAAATACAGGCAGAAGTCATTATGACCACTTTAGCACAGTTTCTAAAGAACATCCCGGTTTGAAATAAATTCCAAAACTCCACACAACCGTAGAGCATACAAGCATAACAAATTCAGAAATTATGCGTTCCTGCGAACACGCACAAGCGTGCGGCTTTCCAGGCCGGGCCTAGGGAGACTCGGCTCTGACAGCCGGGAACTTACCGCCCCGCTTTTTACGCCCCCGAGCCCCGGCGCCCCACCCGCCGGGCACGGGAAGGCCCGCGGGGTGTTGACAAACACTGGAGCCGCTGGAAAACACATCAACAACGAAAAGCCGCGGGAAACGCGGGCTTTTATCGGGACGCGCCCGCCCAGCGACGCCGGGAGGCAGGGCCGCCTCCCCCGCTCCCCCGCTCCCCCCTCAGGGCTCCGCAGGGGGGGAGAGCCCGCGGCCTCCCCCGCGGCTGCGGGACACAGGAGCTGCCCGCCACCTCCCGCCCGGATTTACCGCGCTCTCCCGCCGCTCCCCGCGCTCAGCCGCGGGGCCGCCGCCAGCCGAGGAGGAGGAGGAGAGGAGGCGGTGGTGGCCGCAGCGGCAGCGGCCGCCCCACCGCAGCGCCTGGGCCGCCGCCATCGCCCGCCTCCTGCTGGCGCCGGGCGCTTTACGGCGGTGTCGCAAAGGCAAGGCCGCCCGGAGCGCGGCGCTGCGGTTGGGGGCGGCGCTGGGGAAGGGGCCGCGTCCCTCGGCCGTGCCGTTCCCGCCTCCGCCGCCGCCGCCCGGCCGCGGGGCGGGGCTCCTGGGCTTCGCTGCCGCTCGGCCCGTGGCGCAGCGCCGGGCCGGGCAGCGGGTTCCCTCGGCCGGGGCGGCCGGCGGGTAAGGCGGCCGGGGCAGGGCGGGCGGGGGGCCGGGAGGGAGCGTGGCGGGCGGGGGCGCTGAGGGGGTTTGCTCGGGGGCGGCGGGTGGGGACGAGCCTCTCCTCAGGTGCCTCCGCGCTCCCCCGGCGGGGCCCCTTGTCATCTCTTCTCCCCGCTTCGTCGGGCACCGTGGCCGGGGAGGGGGGGTCTGGAGGGGCCGCCGGGGGTGGCGGGCGCTGAGGGGGAACGGCGGCTGTGGGGCTGTGCTGGGGAAGGCCGCCCTGCCCCGGGGCTGTGGCACCCCCGAGGCGGTGGGGGTTTTTCCGCTGTTTTTCCTTTGGGCTGCGGATGTCCGGTTGGTTCTGCCATGCCTTCAGCTGCAGAGCAGCTGGGAAGGGAGGGCCGAAGGTTATGGGTGAACGCTAGGAGCTGGTGGGGTGGTACCTCAGACATCACCCCTGCAGCCCGAGTGGCAGAAAGGGGTGTCAAACGGTAGAGAAATGGCTATGAAATATCAGCCAAGTGGTTTATTCCTCTTGCTAGTGATATTTAAAATAGCTGTAGCGCTGAAGCGTGTCAGGATGTCGTGAAAGTTGTGACATGTGCTTGCATAGCCCTTTATTAATCGCAAGTCTTGTTCTCACTTTCCTTGTAGTTCATCTGAAACTGGACGAAAGAAGAGAATGGATATGGGTAACCAACACCCATCCGTAAAACGGTTGCATGAGATACAGAAGGAAGTCAAAGAGATTGAACAGCAAGTGGCTGTCTTCAGTGGTCTGTCTACTGATCGAGATTACAAGAAATTAGAAAGGAGTCTTACTAAACAGCTTTTTGAAATAGATTCTGTAGACACCGAAGGAAAGGGGGATATTCAGCAAGCCAGAAAGCGAGCTGCTCAGGAAACAGAGAGGCTGCTTAAGGAACTGGAACAAAATGCAAACCATCCGCGCAGACTGGAAATAGAGGCTATATTCAAGGAGGCACAGTCACTTGTGGAACGTGAGATTACACCTTTTTACAAAGGAGGTAACTGTATAAGTGACGAATTTGAAGAAGGTATTCAGGACATTGTACTGAGGCTTACCCAGGTGAAAACTGGAGGGAAAGTTTCTTTACGCAAAGCAAGATACCGCACTCTGACAAAAGTATGTGCTGTTCAGGAGATTATAGAAAGCTGTGTAAAGCAACAGCTGTCCCTGCCACTCTCTAATGATGCACATCCTTCTGTCTCCAAAATTAACTCTGTAATGTGTGATGTGAACAAAGCAAAAGGAACTCTCATTACACTCCTAATGGGAGTGAGTAGTAATGATACCTGCAGGCATCTATCCTGTGTGCTTACAGGCCTCATTGCTGATTTGGATGCTTTAGATGTCTGTGGTCGCACGGAAATAAGAAATTACAGAAAAGAAGTAGTGGAAGAGATCAATAAGTTGCAGAAATACCTGGACTTGGAAGAAGAAGCAAATTCTACTCACGCTTATGATTTGGCACAAAATCAGTCCATTCTAAAAATAGAAGAGATCCGCAAGAAAATGAAGGAAGTTAATTCTTTACTGTTAAAAACAGAGAATGCTTCTGATTTGTATTTGGGATCCAAAGCAGAATTGCAGGGACTAATTGCTCACTTAGATGAGGTGAGTCCAGGAAAAAACCCCTGTATTAGAGAAGCCAGGAGGAGAGCAGTAATAGAAGTTCAAACTCTTATAACGTATATCGATTTGAAGGAAGCACTTGAAAAAAGGCAAATGTATCCCGAGCAGACTGCTGCCGAACACCAGTCTCATAAAGCAGTTTGGACTGTTCTTGGAAACTTGTCTCAAATTCAGCAGGAGGTGATTTCATTTGACGGAAACAGAACGGATAAAAATTACATGAGATTGGAAGAACTTCTTACGAAACAACTTCTAGCACTTGATGCTGTTGATCCACAAGGTGACGAGCGGTGTAAGGCTGCCAGAAAGCAAGCAGTAAAGCTTGCGCAGAATATTCTTTACTATCTGGACATGAAAACAGATGAATGGGAGTACTGAAACAGCCATGGCCTAACACAGAAGAACATTTTTTCCTTTGGACTTTATGCAGATCATTGGCAGCACATAATAAAAGTCGTGTGTTCTGTGCTTGCTTAAATCACGGAGATTGCATAAGCAGTTGACTTGGCTATATGTCTGCTATCCCACGCAGTCACCCACTTGCCATGGCAACTGTCACTACACCATCAGCAATTCTGGTCATTGCCATAAGCAAAGAAGTGCGATTCTCTGAAGGAATAGCTTAATACTTGATCAAATGGCTTCTTTTTTTTTTTTTTCTGTTTTTGTTTTAATAACCTTGTGCAATGTTCAGCAAATGCAGATTTTTCAAAGATGCAGAAACTTCCTTATGATACAGTACTGGCAAAACTATTTAAGGAAGACTGGACGTGAAAATTAGTATTCAAGCATGAGGCTCCATCCAGCAACTTCACAGCAGTCTGGATATACTCTTAATGTGCTGTTACAACAGAAAGTATTAAGGGCAAAAATCCTGCTGGCTCTTGAGTTGTGCTTGATTTATTCCAGCCATCACACCTTTCTGGGTGTTTAGATTTCTCAGCTATAATGCCAACTGCAAATTAGCACTTACATAGGCAAAGCCTATTATGTCTATTTTTTGTAATACCTGAGCCCTCCGATTTGCTAAAACAGGTCTTCTGTTGGTGGAAACTCTTTCAAATTTTTGCTTTAACATACTGACACTTGGAGAGGAAAATCTGTACATATATACTGACCAGATAAATGGGATTTCGAGGATTTCACACTGCCATCCATAAACCCCTGAAAACTGCACTGAATTTTATTTAGTGGCTGCTTAGGTGTCTCTTTAAACTCTGCTGTTACATCTGGGTTTGACTTGTCTTTTCACATTCAGTGAAAACAGAAACAGAACTCACTTTGAAGTGAACGAGCATTTTGGAATTATTTTTGTAAAATTAGGTAGCTAGCTATAAAGATGTCCCTAATGATGTAAATGTGTTATATATTTCATACTGGTCAGGTGTGGCTTCAAGCGTGTCTTTGGAAAAGACTTGTGGCAAATGTCTCTCCTTGCAACTCATCACTTAATTGTTTTAGTAACTTTGTAAATAAGCTTGCTTGTACTATTGTATGCACCTACCTTTTTATTTGTGGCTGCTAGTGCCAATCACATTTCTACTATAGCATGTGTTTTGGCATTTTTTTGAGAGCATGGCATTAATATGAATTTATTATAAAGATATATTTAATTATGGTACTTTGCACTTAGCTCTTTCATGTTGAGTTAATGAATTATTGTTCTATAGATGATGATTTGCACCACTGTAAGGAGTGAAAAACATTTCGGATGTTCAAATAAATATTTTTAGATCTATTTTTGACTGATGAGAGAAGACAATACTGTCTGTGAGAGACAAGTGCCTTTATGACACCACTAACTTGCACCGTCATATGTAGATATAGGAACTGTTTACTGGCAGCTTGATACATTTGTGATCTTTGCAAACTAGATTTCTCACATATATATAATTCTACTATAATATAGGTCAAATTAACATAATACGATAGGTGACAATTGTTCTATAGAGTCCTGAGAATAAGTATCAAATTTGGGAAATATGGATTCTGCTTAAAAAGGAATGCATTGATGTGGAGATGGGGGACTTTGGGCAGGTCTTCTGTGCCTGTTGCTGCAAGAAGGAGAGAATACGTTTGCTCCATAACATGCTTTGAGATGTTGATGAAAGGCTGGGTAACTTCAGAGTGTGCATATATTCTGTTTGCGATCATACAGGTGATTGCTTTGCAATTTTACTTGCCAAAAACGATCTATTTTTTCAATTAAGTACATTGCCTAAGGCATAATTTGGCAGTGACAGAATGTTTGTTGGAGGATTCTCTCTGCTCCTTCAGAGATACAACCCTGTTGAATTTATCTCTCCTTACCTCAAAAAAATAATTTCCCCTGGTTAAAATTCCAATCTATATTTATATATTATGTGGCTAACACAGAAAATTAATAATGTTATACACCTGTTATTTTACTCATTTCAAGCTTTCTACATGTTTGAACTGCAATTTCTGATTTGCACTTACATTTTTAGGAAATATAAGAATTTGATAGTATAATGATATTACTCCTTTTTCTTTAGTCTTACTGTCAGGTCTGCAGTGGTTACTTGTAGATTGTTTAACAATTTAGTGTCTGTGTTCCTTGGAGGTTCCGTGTAGCTTTATAAATGTTTGAACCTCTTACATAAAAATGAGTAAGTATAGTTTTCAGATCTGTTCTATTTTAAATTTGTATGTCTTTTAGCTTTTCTGAATGAATTGTTACGTCTCTAAGAAGGCAAATGTATAAGGTTAGTGTAATTTTGACTGAGTGGAGTTCAGTAGCAAGATATGTGGATTAAGCTTTTTTCCATTGTTCTGTACTAATAAATTGACTGTTTAAATTTTATGGTAAAATCCTCATCTGGAATGGGATTAATTCACAGTTTTTGCATGAATGAAAATAATAAACTAAATATGCTTAACCAAAAAAAAAAAAAAAAGCACAGATTTCTCAAAATCTTGCTTTTGTGCTGAAGAATGTAATTTCTCTGGTTTTTATATCCAAAGATTGAGGAACACACAACTTCTCTTTCCGACACAGCAGGCTAAAATAATCAGCAAAATGTAAATGGACCAAATTGCAAAAGCCTGCATTTTAGTACTGTACTGAAATGTAGTAACTTTTCTGTGTGCTGTGTAACCTACCTTAGAGCAAAAGAAATGATTGGATATTTGGGGGAGAGGTAATCCTACATCGTGATTCCTATTTGTTAATCATATTTCTTTTAAAATTAATTTTCTTCAGTTATTTCAGTGTTTATTTTTGTTGTTTACCACTCAAAGTCATTTTTCTATGTTACCAGTTTGGAGGAGATTTTTATTAAGTATGGTTCCTACTTTTTCAATTTAACAGAAATTAGCGTACGTGCTCCTTATGGTGTATATGTCATGATTTATTGCTGTGTAGGATATGGCGTTTGTATATACAAATTCAAGGTTAAATATTGCAGTTTTATGTTCTTGGTTATTAATAAAAATACATTGCCACCTTTTACTAGGTATTCATTTGAATGTTATGCCCTGCTGCCTTTCTCTATTTATTTTTGAATGTGAGTTATCAGAATGTAAATGATTTTTGTCTTAGAAAAAGTGTTTTTATTAAACATATAGACATAAAGCTCTCTTTTTTTTTCCCCCCTCCTTCTTTAAAAGTTTGCTTTTTCACTGCTGTATTTATCACAATAAAGTTCTTTGCGTGGAAACCACTCCTACCTCTGCTTGTTAAATCTGGTGCCTTTTGGTTTTCTCTGCCTTCAACCTTGCATTGCAATCATTGCATCAGTTGTTGCTTGCGTTCTTTCTTCAGCGATGGCTTTGCTGCTCCTGGGCTTCAGGTGGATGATCGCTGCAGAAATGCTTGTGGCTGTTTTAAGATCTTGCCACTTTCTTCTGTTGAAGGATACTGCTGCCTTAACAGATGAGCTTGCAAAACTGATGGTATGAAGTCTCTTCATGTGCAAAGTCAACGTGGATTAAGAGCCTTTAGTGGGAGTTAGGCTAATCTGGTTTTAAACTGTGTAGATGAGGCATGTTCACATGATTGTTCTGATGGCTCAGTATGTTTTCTCAAGATGCAGTGAGCCAAGTTATCAGCTCACTGCTGATGGAAATCAGAAATTCTATTTCTGTCCAGAAAGCCGCTGGCTTTGTGCAGTTTCTGCTGCTTGGCCAATTCGTATGAGCTGATTTAATCCAATAAAACAGAAGAAAACAACAAAAATGGAGGAGGGAGTTTTCTGTGGGTTTAGTGAGTCAAACTGGCTTGGAGTAAAGCATCATGTGGGCCAGAGCTACTGCAAAATGAATGGGTGGGTCATGCGGCCATGGCTTAGGGAGCAAATGTTAAGATTTTTGGTAGCAGTAAGTCATTAAATGAACCTTCTGCATAGTTAAATTTCTGGAGGAGAAAGAAGGAGAGAAGGTGGCACTACCAACTCCTACAGCCAAGTAGGAATTTGCTGCTTTAGTACTGGGATATGATGAAGGCAATACAAATGAATCATGTACAGAAAATAAACCAGTTGCTTTCAGTTGCTCTTTTGTGTTACATAGTAAGTGTTCACTCAATAAAAAGCACAAGTGGTCACGTCGATGTACTACACACAATCTGGAAGTCTTACCCAGAAAACATAAGAATAAGCATAAGAATAATGTTTATAAAGGTTGAATGTTGCTATAGGTAACAAGTTCACTGTATCTTCTTTCTCTCCCTTTGAACAATATAGCTTGTTTCAAGGAAATATATTCTTCAAAGACCAGTAAATCATCTGGGCAATGGCCCTAGATGTTGCTCAGCTAGCTGCTGACCTGTTTGTCTTGATCAGCTGTTTACTTGTCAAAGGAGAGAATTTGCCTTGCTTAGAATTTTTTTGTGTGCGTTTGGGACAGGCAGATTTTGGTGCCTGAAATTGTTTAACTGGAAAAACTCTGTGTTTTATTTCCATATAGGCGTATCCTCTCCTTTGGAGAACTTGAAGGAGTAGAAGGACTTAAGTGCTGAACTCATGGATCAAAGGCCTGGGGGTTTAAGCTGGCTGCCAGCAGGAGATATTTAAATGGCAGGATCCAGGAAAACATTCCTGCTGGAGGAAACTGCTAGCAGAGACACGACCAAATGTTCAGAGCTGCTGTTTTGAGCGAGCTCTGTGCCTGTTCCCCTGTTGCTTATGACCTTTCATTGAGAAAGTGGATTCTTGGGGGAATATTCCTGAAACACTGTCAGGCTTTTTGTTTTAGACCAAACTGAGAAATTATGTTTAAAGCTTTTGCTGAGCCGCAGTGGGGCACGTACTAGTTGTTGACTGGTCTGGATATCATTCTGGTTTGCTACATGAAACAATGATGTACATAATGCTTTCGGTTACATTAGTAGGCATGTCCATGTCAGCAGAAAGCTGGTCGTTAACTGAAGAAGCTGAGGATGAGGTGTGCTTTTGTTGAAGGCTTTGCACAACGCTTATCCTTTCTCTCTGCAGCATTTGGTTCTGGGGACTGCCAAAGAGATGAATGCATGAGTGGCACTGCTTGTCAGTTCAAAAATAATGAGGACCCTTTCCAAGTCTGCAGACTCTTCCTACAGGACATAAATTGTAGCAGAGTTTGCCATTAGAAATGGAAAAGTACAATGAGTTTCTTAATTGGGCCATTTCTCCTCAATTAGTTTTCCCAGACAAACTTCTGCGCCACAGGAGTTCCTTGTGAAACCTGTATTTCGGGCAGCTAATCAAAAGCATCTCATGAGGGAAGAAACACAATGATGCAGTGCAATGCCCTTAATATGGTCCTGTCTTATTTAGCTCCCCAATTGTATTGACTCCGGAACAGATACTCAAAACCAAATCTGTGATCGTGACCACCAAGAGGTCTATAAGCCAAATCAAAAACCCAAAGAAGCAGAGAGACAAGAAAGGCTGGAGGAAAACAAAACAAAAAACTAGTAAAGTTGTCAGGCTGTTGTTTGACCGACTTCTCTTAGTTTTACGACATAAGAAAAGCAAGCACAGCAAAGCTCCCTTTTGCCTTGCTGCAGTTATACCTAGTCTACACCCTGCACTTCAACATTGTTTTCCACCCCAAGTGCTCCTCCCAGGCACAGTCCAACCTCTAGCTGATGGGGGTTAGCCTTGGTGCGCCTTCGGGCAAGACGGTGCCACCCATCTCTAGGGATGCCATAATTACCCTCATTCTCTCCGAAATGTCTGGTCATGGCAACTCCTAGTGTGCGTTTGGAATATCAGTGTGGCTTGCAGAAGACAGTGTGCGACATGAAGGCTATGTCCTGTAATAAACCGATAACTGGAAGGGATAGTGTAATAACTGCTAGCACGTCTGAGTAAGATATCATTCGTGTAATTGTTTATGCTGAATTTCTTAGTTTTTTTAAAGAAAATTCTTCATAACATTGTTTTATTCAAATCAAACTGTAGCCTATGATCGAATGCCTACTTTTTACCTTCCAGGTGCCTCATGTTAACACCACATAAAAAGGAGGTTTGAAGTGCTCCACCGTCTATGGATATTAATGAATGGCCTCTGCTCACTTTCAGACATCTAGTAAAAGCCAGGTTTTCTAGAATACTCCGCATCCCAAAGTTCCCACTGTGACAAGTAAGGCCATCTTTTGAAAAGGAGCCCATCCATAGACCCATGCACCCTGTCATTTCTTGTCACAGACAACCACGGGATCATCCTTGCAGCTAATCAAGCTGCAACTTAAAATGGCTTTGCCTCATTCCTCCAGTGAAAGGTTGTTCCAAAGCATCATTGCTGTGAGGATTGAGTAACCTTCTAATTTCCAGCGTAAACATATTCATGAGAAGCTTTTCTTCTCCGCTAGCGTGTAGTCTAGAATATATTTATAGGCCACAGCTGAATTGCCTCTCAGCTCTTGTTTTGCTTGGCTAACAAGCAAATACACCCAAACAGGCTGAGCTCCTTTGAAAATCTCTACTCTCTGAATCCAAAGCAAATCCTTAATAGTCTTTTTCATTTTTTTCAGGAGTTTTTCCAGTTCCGAACATATCCAAGGCTAAAACTTCCACCGTGAAGTAGGAGTCAGTACAGGTACATTGTTTGATGCGTTGTTTCAAAGGATGTCTGAAACCATGAATATCACATCTGTAGCAATGCAATTGTAAAAAACTGAACTGTGTATTTTTAGTACTTTCTTCATGGCATTGTCTTCATGCCCAGCCTGCTTTGCCCTTCGGATATTCTACAAATTGACAATTTTGAGTGACCTGCAGAAAAGGGGTGGAAATAGTTTCAACCTCTGCTGAGTTTTTTTGCATGAACAGGAGGTGTGGTGGTGTTTGAAGGAACCACGTGTGAGTGGTTTTTAGATCAGAAGCTATCACTGGTCATTTCACTTGGCTGGAAGCATGAGTGTATTTAGGCAAGTCTTATAGTATCCAAACTAGATTAGATTAAAAGCTTCTCCAGGGAGAGTCACCCCCAATTCATAACAAAGAAAGATCTTTGAAATCATCAATTAAAACAGGAGACTGCTTATGAAGTGTGGCCTTAGTGTAGAAGGATGATTTACATTGGTACAATGTATATATGTGCTTTCAAATTTGAATTATTAGGAGTACTAAACTCTTAAGAAAAAAATATTTAATAACTTATAAAGCATCACACTGAACATATATACACAAGCAAACATTCATGTGGTGTGTGTGCTGTGGTTTCCAACCTTCTTCAAATTATAAACTCAAAAAAATACATAGGGCAAATTAAAATCAACGGTTGTCTTTTGGAAGCTTCTAAAAGTATGCCAGGGATCACTGGGAGTCTGCAGGATACTAGTTGTAAGGTGGCTCCCTGCAAGATTTAAATAAGTTTACAACAATGAGGGCAAATAATCTTAAAAAAAAAAAAAAAAAAAAAAGATTACTGAAATGCAGTAAAGGCAGTGGCTGCTTTGGGAAGCCTCAGAACAGCCTCATTGCAACTCAGTGTTTTGGAACATTTCTCAGCATCCTTGTTTTCAGAGCAGAAGCCAATTTATTGTCTCTTCTATTTCTACAGAGCTATTGTGTTTCTGACATATTTTGTCTCTGTCTTTCGTTATAACCCTTTAATTCACTTTTGTGGCAAATTTCTTCATTTCTGTTTCTCGTCCATCTTGTTCTTCCCAAGCAGAAGTTGCTTCCCAAGTTACTAATTCTTTTGTGGACACCGTTCCCACCACTTCACCAATGGCTGAATTCTTTCTCTGTCCTGGTGGAAACCTTACAGCTTACATTCAGGATGCATTTGTTAGTTGAGGTCTCTGGCAAAGATCAAGTTTACTCACTTGGTCAGACCTGGAGACCCTGAAAAAATACATGCACGCCACATGAGCTCTTGTGTCATGGATTTCTGGAACCAGAGCTCTGGTAATTATGAAGAAATTGTTTAAACTAAGTTACAAGACAGCTGGGAGGGCTTTTATGAGTTTCATTTGTGGTACAGAAAAAGAGGACATTAGGAGTTTGTAACAACCGATAAGAAAACATGAGAGGGTAGAAGAACAGCCAGCACAGTGACTAAAAAATACTACTGCTGATATACTCAACTGATGGAAGGAGTTGGGGGAGAAGATGGAGAATGGGATGGGGTGCCGGGACCCAGCGTGCCAGCAGGGCAGGTCCAGTGACAATATCCAGGCTCCACCAGGAGTCCAGATCACCAGACAAGTCTGGTGGTGAGTCAGGTCTCAGGTTAAGCCAGGAACTCAGCCAGCGGGTTGGGGTCAGGGCCCCCATTAGTGAGTCTAAATAATCAAGGATGATAATAGTCAAAGATGACAAAGTTTTAGACAGGTTTTGCTAAGCAGTTAGGGCATCACTGAGAGTTGGTAACACAAAATAATCAGGGATTGAGTCAGCACAAGGATAAACCATGGGAAATCTGTTCTTGATCTTAGCTCATAAGGCTGCATTCCTATATGTTTAGAGAGCTAATCAGCAAAGTCAGTTGCTGAATATCTCAAGGACCTGAGCATGGAAAAGGTCTGGACTTTCAGTAACTATGAAATTTCTGATCATATGATACAACAAGAGCCACACACCAGCACATCCACGAGTTCATGATGCAATTGCATTCCCACTTGCTTACTGTGGCATGATGCTATATAGGATGATGCTATATGACTGAAGACTAACAGATGCAATATTTATATTTAATGCAGGGTCAATTGATCTTGACTCACAGAAGCTGCACAGAACTTCACGTGGAAATTTGCGTGGTCACCGCAGTATGGCTTTCAGTTTTGGCACGACCTCACGGAGAGCTTTCTGGAGTATTTCTACACAGCTGTCCCTATGGTATGGCCACAAAGACGATGAAAATGTTCCTACAATGCACCAGAGAGGATATCTCCAGTACAGAAAGGGAAGCATTACTGTCATCGCACAGGACAGTAGGGAAACCCTCTTTGAAATATCATATGCACTTCTGGTCACTCCCACTCAGGGAAGCTTAATGACTACGAGAGGTGCAAAACAGACCAGGAGAATGAAGGACCTGCTTTACTGGAAGGCATTAAAAGAGCTGGATTTTGTAGCCCAGCCAAATGAAAGCTGAGAAAAAACATATGATTGCTCTCTCTAAATAGCAGAGTAAGTATCAAAGATGAAAAAGCAATTACTTAAGCTAATGGATGGTGTGGGCAGAAATACAAGTGAATAGAAATTAGCCAGGCTGGAAATGAGAAGAAGAGGCAACTTCTGAAGGAAGCTGTATGAGATATTGCCTTGACTTGATTACCTCAAAGATACCGTTGAGTCCTGGAGTATCTTCATTCTTAAGTCTTCTGTGGATGTGCTAGTACATGTCACGTATTTCTATTTAGCTTACTCTTCTTTGGAAATTAATGCACCATCCACTTTAGAGTAGCTGTAAGGTTCTGTTAAATTCTTACAGACAAGCAGCCATGCTGTGATGGTAATGTGGCTAAGTAAAGCCCTCAAAGTGCCCTCAAAACTTAGGAATTGTACTTTAACTTAGGACCTGCACTTTAATTCAGCTGCCCAATGCATGCAGGTTGTGATTACCCTTTTTTTAACAATGAATGAAAAGTTATTAAATATTTCTTTTTCAGCTCCTTATTCAATATCTGGGTTCACATTTATATTATTTCCTGCAAATAATATAAATCCTACTCTGATTATACCATTACTAATTTCATCACAGTCCCAGCAGATTTCAGTAACATTGATGAGTTTCATTTCAGAGCATCCCGAGAGCTCAGGTTGTGTTATTATTCCTTGTTCCTAACTGGCTTTGGAGACCAGTCCATGTGAGAGGTTGCACTACGCTTAGTACACAGGATGTTAAAATTTAGATGGGCACCTCTAACGTGCCTTCACTGACTGTGTGGGAGCACACTTTTCAGGAGCCCAGAGCCACCAAATGAAGGCATTTTTTAATAGGAAGCACAGAAAGCAGATGTCTGGTGGGCACTAAGTCACAGAATCAGCTTGGGAGGGACCTATGGAGATCATCTCATGAAAACCTTTGCATTAAGAGAGGATTAATATCAACAGATCATGAGTGACTAATATTTACATAACCTTCTCAGAGAATTCACATCCTCTGCAGGTAACCTGTTCTAGGTCTTTACTACTTCTATAGTTAGCAAGTTTTTCCTAACAGCTTGACTCTTCATGTAAAGATTTAAATAATACTGATTTTTTTTTCCTTCTTACTCTATCCCCAGGAATCTGGAGAGTAATGACATGATCATTAGTAATAAATAACTAATTATTCATGGAAAATAGCTGTTTCGTCAGCTCCCATTTTAGCATTTGCTTTTATAGATTAAGCACCCAAACAGCTTCAGTCTTCCACCGTAGAATAACATCACATGTTATTTAAATCTTTCTTGCTTAGGTGGCTCTCCCATAGATGCTCACCATGGGCCTATTTCTTGAAGTACTACTCCCAAAAGTGGACACAGGACTGCAGCTGGGGAGTCATTAGCATTAGTAGCATGGCACAATTGCCTCTCATATTTTAGCTATTACAGTGCTATAAATACAGCCAAGAACACCTTCCTTGCAAGAGCATCACACAGTTGACTCATGTTCAGCGTATGATCCTGCATAAGCCTGGACCTGTCTGATCTCAGACATCAAGTGCAGGACTCATGCCACTGGCTTCTGCCCCTGGCCTGCCTGCAGCTAGGGCGAGAGCGTGTATTTGCTGTGCCGGGCAGAGCCTCCTGCCTGCACCGTGGCTCCACATGCCAGCCACAGCTGGTTGCCACCATCTGTGAGTCGCTGATCAAGGCTGTGCCAACTGCCAGCCAGCCCCCCAAGAAGATGACTGCTCCTGTTGCATCCTGGAGCTATGCCCACTGCACCATTGTGTGAACGGAGGTGCCAGACGGCTCCTGCCCAGCTAGGCATCCTGATCTGCCATTAGCTTATGGGGATGCTTGAAAAGCCTGCAACCCCCAGATCCTTTCCTGTTCCTTTTCTGATCCTGTGATCTTCTGAAAGTTCAACAGGCAGAAAGGACTCAGATGGAAACTTCTCTTCCCTGAATTATCAAGGTTGGGAACTGGAGGGAAGGTCTTTAACCAGAGGAGGAGGCATATTTCAGCTACTCGATCTGAAACCTCCAGAAGAGGCCTCATTCAGAGATAGTTCCCAAACATTTTCTGAAGACAAAGTACTGCTCAGAGAGCTCTAACAGGGCACTTGAAAGGATCTCCAGACTCACTAGAAACACATTAAAATCTTGGTTCTTTTCATGTTGCTGAGCCTTCTCCTGATTCCCCCACCCTTCCTTAGTTTTACATGTTCAGCTGCTGAAAATAGGAGTGCCTTCTGCTTTATGGCATGCTAGTCTTCTCAGGCAATGAAGAGCACTCTTTATCTGGGGTTTTATAGGCTTGTGTAGCTCATTGACAACGAACACATTCTTTTCCACATAATCTGGATTAAGGTAGACAGTGCATTGCATCACTTATATTAGTGATTGCCAGGCTGTGTTTTAAGGTGAAGCTTTCTCTGTGTACTCTGTATTTCTGATCTATGTTCTAGCTTGGAAAGGAATAATATTTCAAAGTAAGAAGACAGAGTGGGTGGCAATCATTACCACAGGCCTGGGAAAATCTTGTTTTGATATCTGGTCCTTGAGTTGCCAGTTCCTGGGTTAGTGATTAGATCTTTCTATGTATCGGTTCAATACCCAGCACAGTGAGGAGTTAGACTGGTGACACTGGGGAGTAGGGTAGATGGCTGTGCGTGACTTGAGTACCTGTCTCAGTCTGAACCCATGAACTGAACTGGAGTTTCCAGCCTGACTTCAGTGGCCCACCTTGGCTCCAAGCCTGGGTGCGTCTGGATGGAGGCACTGCAAAGATAAGCCACCACAACCAACAGCAGAGCAACCTTCCCCAGGAGTAAAGCAGTTTACAGATCACTGACTCTGTTTTTAATGTGATTTTTAAATGCAAATATTGAGATGTTAGCTTTGCTCTCTCCAAGGCCTTTCTGTGAGACAGATACACACCCTCCTGTACAAACACCTGCACCACAATCCCTACTTGTGTTTGCTAACCTTAGCTTAAACTCAGCCTCTCCCCCAGCTGAAGTCACCCTTTAGGGAGAAGCTCCTTCCCCAGCAGGTCCCCACCTCCCATGGGTATGCAAGGCCATCGACCCACCTGGAGAAACCAACTAATGCACGAGTACAAGGCAACCTGAGCCTTTTGTGCAACTGGTATGGATGAAAGCTACCCTTTTCCTCACGTCAAAGGGTTAAATGCTTAATTTCTTTGCAACAGACACTTGGATGCTTCCAGCCATTATATGAGCTGCTGGGTGTGTTGGGAGTGTCTGTTGTCTGTGTGGACCGCTGTTCTTTCCTTCAAGGCAGCAGATCACTCTCTGCTGCAGGTTGTCTCATCTCTCCTCCTCCCTGTAGGTGGAAAAAACACCTTTGGCAACACCCAGCAGTGTCTTGAGCCACTCCTTGATTTTCTTTCTGATTTGATACTTGCTGTGACCTTTTAATCTCACCAGGATGGTTCTGCTGTGAAGCACGAAGCCACGTGCTGCCTTAGTTGCGGTGTTATTGCAGTTTGATGGAAGTAGGTTTCATTTGGGAAGGAAGGGGGAGGGATGGTACCAGCTTTCTATTCCTGTACGCCGCTCCAGATCCTCGCTCTCTGTCACGCACGGCTGTTGCCTTGCAGGGTGTGAGCAATTCCATTTCTTCTCTCCTTTACTTACCCATTTTGTCTGATGTGCTCCTGTGCTTGGGTGCCAGACTCGTACCCGGTCCCCTAAATCTCATGAGGGTCTTGAAAGAAACAGGGCATTACCTAATGTGCTGTTTTCTATTTATAACTGGAGTGCATGACACACTTCCCAAAATAAGCTGCAGTACTTAGCGGCTGCTGTATTGTCACGGGGTGCAGAATGGGAAACGCAGTTCCTCAGCTTTCATGAGGGCTTTTATCGGTAACCTGACTTGTCACTTTTCTAACTGAAAGCAGCAGGGCTTTGACTTCTTTGTTGGCTTCACCTTTTTACAAAACAGCTAGCAGAACAAATAAAATAAATGTAGTTTAATGGCATTTTGGCAGTGCAGGAAGTCAGAGGGATTATTGCCTGTGGATTTGTAGGGAGCAGGATTCAGCTCCGTCATTTAGCTAGAGAACCCGGCTCTGACTTTCATCTCACAACGCATGGTTCTCCAAAGCTATCAGGGATGCAATCTTGCAAAATCTTCAGCCCCTCCTCACTTCAAGTGGCCTGGCCTGTGCGGAGGGAGAGGACAGCCTCTCTGCTCACAGTGCCAAGAAAGCACCGGCAGATGTTCACAGGGTGCCGATATGTCTTCAGCCGCTGGTGTTAAATCCCTGAAGATGCGAGGCTGTGAGGTGTCTGATAAAGCGCTGAGACAGGACACTGCAGCTGCTCTCATTGAGTGCCCGGTGAAGAAAAGATTGTAATTTTGCAAAAATGAAACCATAAAATGGAAGTAGAGGAACGCATCTGCATTTTTCAGACTGAGTAGATTTCTTATACAACTCATCAACATAAATGCTGGCGTGTAAGGTGTTTTCTAACATTCACAAATGTAAATGGTAGGAGAAACACTGAGAAGCCCAGTGAGCAAGAGGCGGTTTAGGTTAATGGAGTTCCTTTCAAAAAATGTCACAAGGCTAATGCTTAGCCAGCTTTTTTTTTGTCTCTCAGATGCTTCTGGCTGCAGAAATGCAAACTCCGTGACTTCAGCCAGCAAAGTCATTTGTATGTGCAAACCGGTGCACAGGAGACAGCATGAAAGGCAAGATGCTAACTGCATTGCAACTTGCTTATAGGAACAAACACTGCCTGGGACTATGAGCTTTTACCTCAGGGTCGATATGACCTGAAGACCCAACCTAAGCCAGCTCTCACTGGCGGAGAACACCCCATACCACTGATAAGACAATAGAAGATTTACCTTTCAACAACAACAACAAATAAATATAACCACAGCCAGGACAGCAATGGACCATAGGAAGTCTTGGTGAAAAATTTGATCCTGAGTTTCTGCCTGATGTGCACTTGTGAAGTCTAACGTGCTGACCCGGGCGTTTTGTTCTTCCTCTCCTGCTGGTTTAGCCTATGGAGAAGGGCAGCGCTTCCAGGAATTGCTTTCCATCTTGTTTTTATAGCAGGTTAAGCAAATGAAGGCAATTTCAGGCCCTTGGTCCCTGTGATAGGCGGTGGGCCACACCCAGGGCACCCTTCCAGCTCCTCGGCTGCTCTATCGCCAGCAAACAGCTCCACAGCTGCCAGACGTGAGCGTGGCCACTTCACACGAAATCATCCGGAGCGGAGCGCGGGCTCGTGCCCAGGCACACAGGTTATCCACAGGGAGCCTTGCAGGGACCAGAGTGAACGTGCAGTAGCACCACACTGGTTGGCACTTCATGGGTCACTGCCTGCTGGCCCTGGCTACTGCAAACACCACTTCATACAAATCCCCTCCTTAAACTCATCAAACCTCCTCCCGAAGTGTATTATTTTTGCTCCCACGTCCTGTTCTCAAACCTCCCAGCTAGCTGTGGCCTTGCAGTGTCCCACTGTGGTGGGTTGACCCTGGCTGGACACCAGGTGCCCACCAAGCCGCTCCTTCACTCCCCTCCTCAGCAGGACAGGGGAGAGAAAATATAACGAAAGGCTCGTGGGTCAAGATAAGGACAGGAGAGATCACTCAGCAATTACTGTCACGGGCAAAACAGACTCGACTTGGGGAAATTAGTTTAATTTATTACCAATCAAATCAGAGCAGGGTAATGAGAAATAAAGACTAAATCTTAAAACACCTTCTCCTCACCCCTCCCTTCTTCCCAGGCTCAACTTCACTCCCAATTTCTCTACCTCCTCCCCCTGAGCAGTGCAGGGGGACGGGGAATGGGGGTTGCGGTCAGTTCATCACACGCTGTCTCTGCCGCTCCTTCCTCCTCAGAGGAGGGCTCCTCACACTCTGCCCCTGCTCCAGCGTGGGGTCCCTCCCACAGGAGACAGTCCTCCATGAACTTCTCCAACGTGAGTCCTTCCCATGGGCTGCAGTTCTTCACAAACTGCTCCAGCGTGGGTCCCTTCCATGGGGTGCAGTCCTTCAGGAACAGACTGCTCCAGCGTGGGTCCCCCACAGGGTCACAAGTCCTGCTGGCAAACCCTCTCCAGCCTGGGCTCCTCTCTCTCCACGGGTCCACAGGTCCTGCCAGGAGCCTGCTCCAGCATGGGCTTCCCACAGGGTCACAGCCCCCCTTGGGCATCCCCCTGCTCCAGCGTGGGGTCCTCCAGGGGCTGCAGGTGGATATCTGCTCCAGCATTACCATCCATGGGCTGCAGGGGCACAGCCTGCCTCACCATGGGCTTCACCATGGGCTGCAGGGGAATCTCTGCTCTGGTGCCTGGGGCACCTCCTCCCCTCCTTCTTCACTGATCTTGGTGTCTGCAGGGTTGGTCCTCTCACGTATTCCCACTCCTCTCTCCAGATGCAGTTGTGCAGGGTTTTTTTTTTCCCCTTCTTAAATATGTTACCACCATTGCTGATGGGCTCGGCCTTGGCCAGCGATGGGTCCCTCTTGGAGCCGGCTGGCATTGGCTCTATCGGATATGGGGGAATCTTCTAGCAGCTTCTCACAGAAGCCACGGCTGTAGCCCCCCCGCTACCAAAACCTTGCCATGCAAACCCAATGCTCCCACCTAAGATTCTTGACGACTGGTTTATAACCATCTGTCCTTGTGCCAGCTTTGTCCTTTAGCTTCAAAAGCACGTCCCTCCCGGGTAGGTTTGTGTTTACACGGCAGCCCTTCCTGGCATGGTTTGTGCAGGGTTTCCTCAGGGTCTCTGTCTTCAGGCACGTGGGCACATTTCACCAGTTGGGATGTGCCAAGGTTGTTCCTCAATAAATAACTTTCTCACTGTTTCTGCAAATGTCTCTCATGTTTCCTCAGCAAGTGTTTTATCCCTACATTAATTCATTCCTGGCTGCATTGCCTACTATGATCTCCAGTCTGTCTCTGTGAGTTCAGGCTGTGTCACACCAGCCAACTGAGGTGCATTAGTTCAAATTCACACAGCAGTGTCCCTGGTCCCCACTGCGTCCCCACTGCGTCCCCACTGCCCCACGGAGAGCCCAAGCCTGGCCTCCCATTCAGCCCTCTGCGACACCGACCCAGCTGCACACAGCTACTGATGCCCAGGGCACTGAGAAAAGCAAATCCTGCCTCTCCTGCACAGGAGGCTGGAAAACTGCCCGCTTTCTCCAGAGATGAATATAAGCTGGTAGGTGTGAGGGGTGCAGGTGCTTTAACAGGGACGTCGTTTCAAGAGCCAGCCCTGCTGTCTGGAGACAGCTCCAGGGTGTTGTGTTTGCTGTATTTGGGTCACAGAAGAGTGATAAAAATAGGGTTGCACAGGGCTTACCGCAAAGGATGCGCTGCCATCACACATTAAGTCTGACAACATTCAAGAAGCAATTGGACAACGCCCCCAGACATATGGTGTGATTTTTGGGGTTGTCCTATGCAGGGACGGGAGTTGGACTCGATGATCCTTGTGGGTCCCTTCCAACTCAGGATATTCCGGATATTCTATTCTATGTACCTGCACACTGTTTAACGTGCATTTCCCCTTGCTGATATTGCATTTGCCAATTTTTTACCCCACCAGTGTCCACCCTCCCTACAGCAGTATTTAATGCGTGAAGGCTGGATTTTTCTTCTGACGTTCTTTGCAGCATGCAGTGCAGGTACCTGGTACCCTCTTGAAGAGGTGAATCCAAATTCAGGAGCGTTTCCTTGTGAAGCAAATTACTTCATTTGATAAAACGCACCTGGCTGAAAAGCTGAGTGACGGTTTCTTTCTAGACATTTCTCAGAAGCAAAAAGCAGCTGTTATCCTTGTGCTGAGTAGTCTCAAACAATATAAAAATCTAGCAGCTCTCGATCTCTTGTAGTTAACTCTACAAATTTTGCCACTAAGCTTTTTTATTTTAACCTCCCTGAATAAAATCGAAGAGGGGAGGCAGTGATTTTCCACCTCTCTGCCAACACTGATCTGCCTCAGGGACAAGGCAGGACAAGTGACAGCCAGGCCTGACAGCCCTCAGTCTGCAAAACAACATGAGATGGCAGAAGGTCCTTTAGCACGGTCACTCCACCTGTGCGGAGAGAGAGGGACATTCGCGCTCCTGCTGTGGCATCAGTGTGGTCATGGCTCAGAGCTAAAGAGGGAAATCCAAATTCCCTGCATAGCCACAGAGTTTTTTAGAGCTCTGGTGTTAGATGCTCAAAGCAGCTTGGAAGTGGGCACCCATGGTCTGAAAGATAACTGCCAGTCCACTTGTTTCCATGAATGCCCTCTGCAATGTCATGGTCTTTCTGCTCTGGGTTTTCCTTCTCTGAGCAATGGGACTATTCATCGTGCAAGCTGTGGCTCCAGCTGTAACTACACTGTGTATTTGCACCTTTGAGTGCCAGGTAAGGGAGACTGGATGAACGGAGAGAAAGCAGAGCATCATTTGCGTGGTTGGGATGGTGATGAAACAGATGAGACCTGGCGAATGTCAGGGGAGAACGGCTCATCTTCGCCTTCTCCCTCTGGTGTGCTACCAGGTGAGGCTGGGAAGGAAAAACAGACTCTTCTTGAATTTCTCCCTATGGCTGAAATCTGAAAGCATTTACATTTTTTCTCTACTTATTTTGAGGAATAAACTAAAGGAAATCAGTGCCCGTCCTCTGCTTTACATGTATTTAATCATTCTTTGCAAATTCAACTGCTAACAATTCAGCAGGCTAAGTCTTGCAGCCCTGCCTCCCTTCCCGAGGACAGCAGCGGTGGCAGCTGTAGCAGTAAGCAGCTGCCAGCTTCCACTTGCTCTTCTGCATTCATGGATCTCAAAGCATTTTTGCAGAGAGGGCACTGCCATCACCTCTCTTTTCTGAGGAGGAAAGCACCATACAAGTAGGGGAAGTGATGGGTGCAGGCCCCACGGCCCTTCAGCCCGCAGGAGGTGGAGGATGCTCTGGGGGACTGGGGCTTCCAGCAATCTGGGACATCAGGGCCCTGGCTCTCCTGGGGCTGCATTATCCCCAGAGGCAGCCCCAGCAGATGGCCTTTTCTGTGGATCTCTGCAATGAAAAGGGAACACCAGCTCTGCACAAAGTAAAATTTACCGCCGTTCCCCTAGCTGCACCAATACATTCCTGTTTCCCTGAATCCCGCTACTGGCATTTTCTTCACTATCCTTCATGTGGGGCAGCCCAGACTTATGTCCTCCAGGTTAAGTCCACTTTTTATCCACTGTATTTTCCACCCTAAGAGCTTTCTATCTCCTAAGCCCCTAAGATAAATGTCTGCAGCAATTGCTTACTACTGCACGCAACCAATGTAACATCCCCTCTGGGTTTGAGACAATTCCCTGGAACTGCTCAGGAGTCTTGAATTAAGCAGTGAAATCAGTGGCAGACATGACAGATGTTTCTCTGTAGTGTTTAATCGAGGTGTTCAGGTCCATGAGACTCACACCCAAGCAAGCCACCACCCCACTGCAACCCTGGTCCCCTCAGCCACCTGTCTTTGTCCCCTGCAATATTTCCACCTCCTCCCACAGCCCTTTTGGCCAGCCTGGGGCTGGGTGAGAAGAGCTGCTCTGGGAATTACATGTGCCCCGGCAGCCCCGAATGGAGGGGCTGCATCCCAGCCACCGGGCGAGCTCAACCCTGTGCTGTGGCATGATGGCCAGAGGGCTCCATGGGGCCCTTGGGGTGCTTCAAGAAGGAGCACAAACTCTGTCCATGCCTCCTGCCCTTGTACACTTTGTACAGGTTATCGGCTCATCCACAGACTTTTCAGAACTGAGGATTAGCAGGGAGATTGCTGAAATAATTTATGAACTTGTTTCGCGGGTACATTAATACCCCTGCAGCCAGTGCTTGCCTTTGCAACACCAACAGCTCCTGCGTGCATCTCCCCCTGTTTCTATTTCACTTCTACTGAAGTCGGGGCTGTGACTTTCAGAGACGCCTTGCGGCTGTTTGGGTGAGCTAATGGAAAGAACTGATGTCAGTTATAAAGTCAGTCCTCGCACGGCTGGTACTTGCTTTGGCTTGCATGAAGGACATGGTGTTTCAGCTGGCAGGTTTGTTTCCAATGGTGCTTTGATGAGGAGAGGATGTCAGCAAACACAAGCCCTCAGCAAGTCTGTGTCTGAGTGAGCGTGCCTCCAGAAATGCCAGGGCACACCGCGACAGGCTCATCTCCTCCCTTCCTTTGCCTCCAGGGCCCTATTAAAACTTCAAGATTTGCGAAGAAGAACAAGGTGTCAGCTGGTGGCTCTGCTGGTCACGCTCTTCTCGGAGGGGATATGAAAGCACCGGTGCATTGCCAAATGTTTCGATGACCTTGGTGAGGGAGGATGGTGACCAGTGATACTATGACACATTACTGGAGGTCGATGTGTCCCAGTACCTCCTCAAGATTTTTGCTAGCTGAGGAAGCTGGGCTACTCAATAGCCATTTAATTAATCTCTGAGCATGACACACAGCCCATTTATTTTCCTTGCTGGTAACTCTATGTGACGCCGCATGTCACAAGCTTCATTCCCAGGAGTTACACATTCACATAATATGGGAAAAATAATTCCCTCTGCTGCAGGGGTTAGTGGCAGAGACTCTGGCTTGTGCTATGCGGGAGTCACACCAGAGCGCTGCAATGGTCCCTCTGGTTTTCACAGTCTATGAATCATGTCTGGCAGTGTGAGAGTAATTTAAGCAGGGCCAGGAGGGTAGGCAGCAGATGCTGTTAGTCCTGATCTATCCTGGTCCTCGGGGACCTCAGTGAGGGGGACCCCAGCAGCAGCAGAGTCCGGGAGCGGTTCAGCCTGCCTTCGGCACGTGCCCGGCCATGGGCTGCGGTTGTTCACTCCCTCTTGCACCATCATGTTGAAATCTGTGAGGCTGACCATCATCCATAAAAGCACACGGAGTGTCCTTTCAGGCATGTCCCAGTGCCCCTTCACAGGCTGTCTCCGAGGTTTTCAGACCCTGGAGGGCTCTACAGTGCATAGCAGTTAACTCTGAGTAGCTGTAAAAGCAGACAAATTTACAGTGAAAATTAAGCAGAAAAAGGTGTTAGGTCAGGAATTTTCCAGTCAAAACACGCAGCAGAGATCCACTGTGCAAATGTAATTGTATTCATAGGACCATGCATCCATAGGATGCAATGACAAAGCGGAAACAGCTTTGATAGTAAATCATAGAATCATAGAATCGTTAAGGTTGGAAAAGACCCTTAAGATCATCAAGTCCAACCGTTAACCTAGCACTGCCAAGTCCACCACTAAACCATGTCCTCAAGCACCACATCTACCCGTCTTTCAAATACCTCCAGGGATGGAGACTCAACCACTTCCCTGGGCAGCCTGTTCCAATGCCTGACCACTCTTTCAGTAAAGAAGTTTTTCCTAATATCCAACCTAAACTTGCCCTGGTGCAGCTTGAGGCCATTTCCTCTCGTCCTATCACTTGTTACTGGGGAAAAGAGACCGACCCCCACCTCACTACAACCTCCTTTCAGGTAGTTGTAGAGAGCAATAAGGTCTCCCCTCAGCCTCCTCTTCTCCAAACTAAACAACCCCAGCTCCCTCAGTTGCTCCTCATAAGACTTATTCTCTAGACCCTTCACCAACCTTGTTGCCCTTCTTTGGACACGCTCCAGCACCTCGATGTCCTTCTTGAAGTGGGGGGCCCAAAACTGAACACAGTACTTGAGGTGCAGCCTCACCAGTGCCGAATACAGGGGCACTATCACCTCCCTGGTCCTGCTGGCCACACTATTCCTGATACAAGCCAGGATGCCATTGGCCCTCTTGGCCATCTGGGCACACTGCTGGCTCATGTTTAGGCGGCTGTCAACCGTCACCCCAATGTAACATTGACCTGAAGAAAACCTTAAGAGTATTTTCTGTAAGAGAATGGAGGGAAGAGGTCTCCTGGAAATTCATATTTTGTCCATCTCAGATGGACTTCAGGGAAGCAACCAAAACAAAATGCTGTTTGGACAGAGGAAAGGTCCATACAGGCTCAAGAAGAGCCGCAGCTTGGCCCAGGTGGATGAACTGGCAGCTGCCATTAATGAAGAAGCTTTGCTTTTGGATGATGAAAAAGGGATCAAGTCTGATGTACAGGTCAGAGGAAGGTTTTGCAAGAAAGCTGGGATGAGTAAGAAGTGTGCCTACACTTCATGGGGATTTTTCAAAAGGAAAGTGTGTGCTATACAGTCCCCAAACTTTGTTTTGTCAGCTGGATGTGAAATATTGCCTTTGTTTAAAGGTAATGGTCTCCGTGAGTTTACTGTAATGTGGGACGACACACACTCATGCTGGTCAACCTCAGCTCGAGGAGCTTCTTAAGGGGTGTTGCTGCAGGACTTGGCCTGATGTGACTGCTGGGTGAATCAGCGTCTCGTTAGGTCTACATTGGCACAACCTTCCTGTGGAGAGAGAGGCAATGCTAAATTCATTGACGGCTGGTCAGAATGGAAGGGTGGGATGATGTTTTCTTGTTCATGAAAAGACACAAAACCTTGTCTGCATCATGGAGTCAGGGAATAATCTAGGTTGGAAGGGAGCCCTGGAGGTCATCTAGTCCAACCTCCTGCTCAAAACAGGCCTGACTTTGAAGTTAGGTAAGTTGCATTTCCCAGGTGAATTTTCAGCATCTCCAGGGATGGAGAGTCCACCTGTTTCTGGGCCTCTGCTCCAGTGTCTCACCACTGTCATAGTGAAATACTCTTTTCTTATATATCAGCTTCGATATCTATCTTCCTCTGATATACCTGGCTTGTAAGATTGCTGCTGCTTCTGTTTTTCATTAGAGAATATGAGATTCTAGAGGGATTTGTGTTTTACCCCCAGGGATCCTTAAATAAAGTGAGATTGTCCTTGATGTTGGTTTCTTCCAAATGGTACCATAATGAATACTTATTCTGAATTCTTATCGGCTTCATGCCCTAGCAGAGGAATGAGAGACACTGTTTTAAAGACTAAATATACTTACTTGAAAAATAATGGTGAACTTCCTTCTTGGTTCCTTCCTGGAAAGATAAAACCATGGCTTGGTGTATGTAAACATTGCCTGCACTCTCCCTTGAGAACCAGAGATAACGTAGGATCACAAACCAATACTTCATTTATATTCTGGCAGCTTGAACAGCCTCTGCAACTGTTCTGCAATCACCTGTTCTAGCCAGAAAGCCAAACCTCAGGCTGCACCATGTCTTAGCAGGTAGTGGCCAATGCAGGTGGCAAAGTGGAGCCCCTCTACATGAAAACTGGGTATCAAACAGAATAAGATCTTGTTCTTGTAGAAGTCAGTTGGAATTGTGCCCCTGTCTGGAAGGGGACCTGGACATCCCCTCCCCAGAAAGCAAGTTCATGGCTACTGTCCTCAGTGGGGAAAAGCAAACACTTTCCTTCCCCTCTGTCAAAACCTGTGGATAAGTGCAAGGGAGGGTGGGAGCATGGCCCTGTTTCCACCAGGGTGGATGAGGCATTCAAGGATGTGATCGTGTCTGACTCCTACAAGGAGTGCTGAAGGAAGAGGCTGCTTTTGCTGTCTTGGCAGAGATCAGACAAAAATCTTGTGTTTTCTCTGCAGCGTCAGTAAAGAGGAATCAGATCTAGGCTGCAGCTCAGTGGATGTTACCTGGCTCATCCCAGAAGGAGTCATCCTCATTTCCAGATCTGGGGGAATTTTAGAAGGCAGAATGGAGTATTAACTGAGGGTGGCTTTATTTCATCCACAAAATGCAGAGGTGTGTTTTGAAATCCATAGGCCACTGGTCTCTGAAGCTTGGAGCTGGCTCCATCTCATGTGGGAATGACCTGGAGCTGTGGATGATCTCCCCGGCCTGTCCTCCCTAGACGGCATGGTGTCCCCCCATCTTGAGTCACTCCCTGATCCTCTGAGCTCCCCTGAGTGCCACAGTGTGTCCCCCAAATTGCACCCTCTGAAATGAAGATCCAGTGTAGGCCAGTCTACTTTATCAAACTGATGGTAGCCAGTAGGAATATAACACCAAAGATACCCCTTCCTGAGCAAACGAGCTTTTGTAATTAAAGCAGAAGCTTTTTCTCATAGCTTAGGAAACAATGATGAGATCATGGATGGCCCTATTGCATTTTGAAGGCAGCTGGGTGAGAAGAAAGCAAGGCTTAGCCATCAGGTGGCACTCTGAGCATGCTGTTCAGCAGAGATGTCACTCAGAATGTTCCTGGCTGGAGGAAATTCCTTCAATTCAACAACATGACATAAACTTCATGAGCTGTGATTCATTTCAGGTTAACACCCTGTCTTTATTTCTGCAGAATTAATCATCCAGCTATATTTATTGCATTGTTTTAAAACACGGGAGTCCTAGTAAGAGAAGTACAGCAACCCCATGTTTTTTAATGTTTCTTTATCTAAATATTTATTATGTGGCTTAATATTTTTGCAAAGCAGAATAATTCCACTATTTGTTCTCTGTAATAAACTGGCATATCTTGGCATCTGTTCTGAATTTGTTTCTGTCTTTGTCTTAATCTCCTACCGTCAAGCTGATCTCAAAATAGGAACGTGAATTAATGATCTCCAGGTTTTTCACATAAATCCCTTCTTAACCTTTTCAGCCATTTAATGGTATTTGCAGTCTCCACTATTGTTCTGCGTGAGGTTTCACTTGGGAAGAATTTCACTTGAGAGGTTTTTTTTTTTAGGATTACACATCTAGATAAAAACATAATATTTAAAATGCCTTCCCAGTTTGTTCCTTGGGGTTTTTTTTGCAGTAAAGTGTCTTCTACTTTGATACACAAGCAGTAGTTTATTTGTGTGTTGGTTCTACATTACTGCTTCTATAGGAAAAATTGTAGTTATGGTAATTGAAGGGTGAAATTAAAGGACTCGTGGTTAGCACTGCAGAACAGCACTGCAGACTATAAAATCGCTGTTCTGCTTCTTGAAGCCAGAATTTCGTAACTGGCATCAATGGGAGAGAGAGCGGGCTCTGTAGTGCATGGGCAAATACTACTCAGCCGCGGAACACAGCGGGACTGAATGATTTTTGCACAAAACTCTCCCCTCCTGCCCAGCATATTTGTAAAACCTATTTTTTAACCTTTCTAACCAACCCACCACAGAAAACAATATAAGATCTTACTCCCGCGTCATCTGACCCTGATAGCGGTGTATTCCCCGCCATTCACGGCTCCCATCCCCAGAGCCCGGAACAAAGCCGTGCTTGTTACGAGGAGAAGCATGAGCTCATCCATTGTAATCACCCGACCGCTTTAGCTGCTGCTCCAAAGGAGGTTTTGTGGCAATTTCTGAATGCCTTCAGACAAGCCAGTGCTGGATAAACTTTGGTTGGATCTTCAGGGAGCAAAACTGAGTGGATTAAGTCCTCGTATCTGCTGTAAGAATAGGTTTTCTGAATGCAGGGAAGCCCTGGTTATTCAGATAATACAGTTGTGTTTCAGCTCCAAATACAAGACCTCTTAGAGGCTCAGGGAAGCAAGGTCCCAGCGTAGCCTTCAGGCACCCACGCAGCCGAGTAACCCAGATAAGCCTTTGATCCTCTGGCGTTCAGGGCTTCAGGGAAACAAAGGTGAGAAAATGAGAAATGCAAATGAGTAATTTTGAAAGTGCGAAGAAAAGGACTTGTTGAAGCTTAAGCTTGCCAAAAATAGCAGTGAAACAACTGCATTTTATGCAGATGAGTTATAATCACATGTAAATTGCATTTTTTTAATTGGATTCACTGTAGCTTTCAATTTAGAGACCTGCTTGAGGTCTCTAAAGGTCTACAGTCTCTCCTCCAGCTGTGGCTCCAAAGCACAAAGCTTTAATATAATGATGGATGCTGCCGGCTCCTGAAAATCAAGCAACCGATGCCTTTTGTGTATTAACTACCCGAAAGGGCTTGAAAGGTAAACAGAGGGCACTGTCCTGTGGTCATTCACAACCAAAAGCAGAATTAACCAGCCAGTCGGGTTTTTCCCACTGCACACCTGGTACAATGAAGCAGCTGGAGCTCTGCCTCCATACCATCTTTTCATTATCTCGTACGTTAAAGAACGGACTAACTTCTGAATTTTTAGTATTACATAATCTAGTTAAGTTATATAATCACGTTAAGAAAGAAGTTCAGTGTTGAAGTTCAAGAAGAAGCTCAAGAAATCTTCACAGGTTTGCCTGTGATTTGCTGTGGGACCTTGGAGGGCTTGTTTTGCTCCTCTACACATCATTTTTCCCAACCATTAAAAATTAATGTGTCGTTACATTCTTGGCACCACAGTCCACCAGTGACAGAGGAAGGACGTTTGGGATTTCCTACATCTGACTTGTCTCTGTTAGCAGAGAGAAGTAAAAGGCGTGTACATCATTTTTTTTCCTTTTTTGTAATTATTCTTTAAAACTTCCTTATAACTGAGATAAGCCTACAAAAAAATGTCACAGTTGCCAAGGTCTTCACACTTTTCTGATTTCAGTTTCATAACGTGAGCCTGACTTTGAATCTAAAAATTAGGAGCTCAGACTCTCCTCTTAGTGTTGTGAGGGCAGTAATCTCTTTACATAACATGGGGAAATGGCATAATTCTGCCAGACGGCCACAACCTCAGCGGGGAGCGAAGCATTCAGACCCTTATCTATTGTTTTCCTATCCTGGCTCATCCCAAGTCATTTTTTCTATGGTTTCTTCTCATTTTTAAATATAATGTAATTCTGGTTTAATTTTTTTCCTCTCAGCCACACAGCTGTCTTTTGTAATAAATGCAGGTTTTATTCAACTAATGCACTAATTATCCCTGCATCGAGAGAGAGCAGCAGTAGAATTGCAGATGAAATGGAAAATAGAGCTACAGCAGAAAGTACAGCACGTTAAACTTAATTCATGACCTTTTAAGACTTGTGGGTTAGCTCTGTGCTACACTGTGATAACGTGGAATTTCTTGGCTTTAGCAGGAAGATACTCAGATCTCTTCGCTCCAAAGCATAAAGCATCTACCGCTGAAGAAAAAGGAGAATCTTCCTTGTCATATGCCAGGCTGCTGAGCTGGTTTTATTTTTCCCAATAAGATGTGCATGTACATATTCGACAGTCATTTCTTTACGATAAATTATATATTATATTACTAACATGCAATCAAGAACACCAAAATAATTAAATCTTGTAGTACCCAGGAAAGTAAATAATTGCTTGTAATATTACCAGCTTACAGGTGGTACGGAGGAACAGAAGCACAGAAGGATTTATGTGATTTGCCAAGCGTCATGAAATGAAGGTCTGCCAGAGCCCAGAGATATCCTCTCTTGCAGTCTCATGTTTTAATCCCTCATCTTTCTTTCTTTCCATTAAGATAAAATATGTTTCCCTAATCCACAATATTTAAGGTTTTTTTCAGGTAAGCCCTGAATCACTGGTATTCTCTGAAGCTTCCACTGAAAAAAGAAGAGTGTGACCAGCTAACGTTCATGAATATTTTAGCTAATGTCATTATTTTTTTAATATGGTAAATATTACAGGGAAGAGCTAAAAGAGAGCATCATTTTGTGTTTTTCTACATTCAGGAATAACGTGCAGAGTCACAGAATTGAGGGCAAACAGCTCGTTGGTTCTGTCTGTTTACTAAAGCATCTCTGGGTGTGCGAAGACTGATCATCACAGTACGTGTTTTTAAGTCCCTCACAACGCCTGTCTTGTGCAGAGAAATCTGCCATTCTCTGTGCATTGCTGCTGCCGCCCGCGGGTCCCTATGCAACGTTGCCCATACCCTCTTTATGTCACCAGCCACCGCTAGGTGATCTTCAAACACCTTCCTTGCCGCCCCGCTTCCGAAGGGAGGATGTAAACAGCCAACAAAATTTTCCACAGAGATGCTATTCATGAAAATATTTTTGCACGCGCCGCTTTGCAGCCTGCGAGCTGCAGTTTTGAGTTTCCTGGGAAGAAAGCCTATTAAGCCGCCTTTCTGCGGGGATTGCCATAGCAACCCTCGCACAATGCCAATGGCCCAGATTTCCTTCAGCCCCTTCTTTCTGAACTGACAGCAGTGATTTTAATGCTCCTTGAACCAAATCTTTGCATGCGGAGACCGCTTTAGAAAAAAAGAAAAATGCTTTTAATCAGGGCTGGTTGTTCTCTTTCCTTTCTTCCCGAGAAGAGAGCAGGGAGGGCTTTTAGCACGGCGTCCCTCTCAGCCCCCTTGAAGTCGCAGCTGGATAATGACCACAAAGCAGTCCCGGGTTCAGCAATTTCAATATCATTCAGGGTTATAAGACACTGTGGAGATGATGCTTGCACAGGGGTTGGTTTTTCACAGATTTTTGCATCTTCGGGCTGGGAGGTTGGGAGCACAACATGGAAATAGACATGAAGCTATCACAGCAGCAAGGCAAACTCCCAGTTAAGCATGAGAGCGGGACTGGGACTCAGGGCAGCAGTGCTCTGTAAAATGGGGCAGGCTTCGCTTTTCATTTTAAGCATCCCAAAGAGGCCAATATCTGAACACTGCCAGGTCTGTAAGCTGTAGTAGGGTCCCCTGGTGACACTTGGTAGGGCATAATGCCATAGTCAGGGCTGGCTTGTGGTGAAAGCTGGTGACATGGGAGATGGGAAAGCAAAGCCAACACCTGAGGATGCAGCTCAGAGCCAGCTCCCCGCATGGGTGAAGCCACTCGCCATCTGACCGCAGGCACGCCGCACCCTGGGTGCCCAGAGCTGCCAGCGAGCCAACATATGGGCAGGCAGTTAGACACAGCTCAGGCAGGAAAAGAAATAAAAATCAGCTGTGTCTGACAAATGTGACCCAACCTTTATGGCAAGCCATCCCTGGCCAGGGTTGGTGTTGGGGTGCAGGCTTGCCACAGCTCCCAGGCACCCCCTTTCTCTTGCCACTGTCCCTGTTGTCTCCCCTTTCCTCCTGCCTGCCCTTGGAGGGGCTCCACGTCTCATCGCCCACAGGGCCCAGAGAGGGTGGCAGGGTGAGGGTAGCCTCGGGAAGGTCCCTGGAGGGGGGACAGCAGGTCAAATGCCTGGTGCATTCAGCTCCAGCATCCCACGGTGCTGCACCCACAGCTGCAGAGGGCCCCTCACCACATGCACCTTCCGCAAGGGGAAATAAATCAAAGCTATATGTGCACTGTTATGCCTGCTAACGGCCAGACTCCTTTCCCCACAACTGCTCATCGTATCCATTGACAGTGTTGCCCAGCTGCGTCCCTGTTTGCTTACAAGCATCTGGCCCTCAGCAAACACATTATGGGTAGTGCTTAGCGCTTCTGTCTTAAAAATCCGTGCAAACATTAGAAACAGAGGGAGCTCCTGAGTCACTGAATCCAGCCCTGGGCTATCTCAGGTAACCATGTCATGTAGCTAACTAATCCTCCCAATAGTCCCCAGATGGAGGGATGAGCCGCCAGGGTCTGTCTGAGGAAGGGAGGGCTGAACTGAAGTGCGTGGTGGGCAGCAGAGATCTGCAGCGTCTCATCCCCTCCCCAGCTGAGCCTGCCCTGGTCGGTAAATACAAGTGGTTACCGCTCAGACAGGGATTGTGCCATCGGTCCAAACAAATGGAGCATGGATACAGAAGTGGCGATGAGTGGAAACATGCTTTAGGGGAGAAATAGAGGCCAATTCCTTGTCATCTGCACGATAACTAAGCAGCTCTGGGAACTGCCCCAGGCTGAGGGAGCTGAGCCCTCCCCGTGTCCGGGGTCTCCCTGCAGATGCCGCATTCACCTGCACCAGCCCTGCCACACTTCTGCTCTTTAGTGCTGGCATCCCACCGCCCTTTCTCCGCTGCTGCCTTTTTGGGGTGAGGATGCCAGGCCTCCCCAAAACTGACCTTCTCTCTCTGCAGCCACATCCTCACAAAAATCCTACCCTGGCAAGGCCAGCTGCCCTCCCTGGGGCCTCGGAGAAACGATCTCCCTAAAACACGAGCCTGCAAAGAGGCTTGCAGCAGCGGAGGTGATGCAGCAGATTCCCCCGAGCTATGAGTGTATTTATATCCCTAACCCATCCACTTGCGGTGAAAACCCCTTCCTAATGCTGTGGACTGGAAGGAAACCATGTTTGCATTGATCTGCACTTTTTTCAGCTGGTGGTTTGATAGGCTGCATGTGCTGTTTCCCCCAGCAATCCTCTGCAAGCTGCTTTGGTGCAGGGAGGTGGGAGAAGAAACGAAATGCTCCCTTGCTGGTGTTCCCACCCCATGCTGCAAGCCAGCACACCGTGGGGCAGAGGGAACGGGCATCGTCCCCATGGCCCCACTGCCTGGGCAGCCCTTTCAGCAACACCGAGGGCAGCAGCGGAGGTGGGAGAAGGAGAGGACGGGACCATTTGGGGGGATTCTCATATTCTCAGAGCAGATGCTTACAAGCTTTTTGTTAAATTTCCCTCCTACATCTGTCACTAGTTCCATCCATCACAGCAAAGGGATGAACTATAAACTCTTCCTTATTATTTCTTAGCAAAAAAAAGAAGCCCTGTTGCATTTGATGTAGTATAAATATAACTTTTCTCCCATTCAGAAAGATAACAGCCTGTACAAAACGAATTTTTACAGGATGATTTGCCACTGCAGGAGCTGGGCTGGGTCCCAGTTTGACCACACACATTATCTCTGTGCTCGCACTGGAGCTGGAGGCACCGCGCACAGCCAGAGCCCCGGGGCCGAGCCAGCTGGAGAGGCTGCTTCACGGCTCTCACTCAGCAGCGCTCAAAGACAGAGTAGCACAAATATTTGTGTGTGAAGCAGAAAATAAATCATGCATTTTGCTGGAGGACTGGCGGCATTTGTTTTACCATGCTATGCCTGCAAATGTTTGTAAACACTGCGTTAATTTGCCATGCTACAGCAAAGACTAGGATTCAGTGCTTTAAAGCCTGTGTTGAGGCTTGAAGACACTCTTTTATGCTGAAGTCTGTGAAGACCATTTATACTCCAAAAAGTATGGTTTGGGTGGGTGAGTCCGCCTGTGTTTTCGCACTGGACATGCTGCAGCTAAGGGCAGTGCAGGAGATGCGTGGCCTCCTGGAGACATCTCCTTCCACCTGGAGACATCTCTTTCCACCTCGTGACACACAAATGCCAACTTACTAAAAAATACAAGTTTCTGCAATCACTCTTCACATGGCTCATGCCACAGACCAGCCTGAGTTCACAGCCCCACACTGAAACGAAGGCTTTTAAGTAAGAAGCAGGTTAGAAATTCAAGGAGCTGGAGAGAGTCCACATGAAGCTGACAGGAGACAGGCAAAGCACCGCAGCTTTCCCACTGCAACAGATTATGAACCTCAAGGTTTATAATCCAGGCTGCAGAAAACAACCCTTGAAATCCCATATTACTGGGCTGTCTGTCCCACTGGTGCCGTGGGGTTCTCCTTCACATGCTCCTTTCCCCTGCACGCTGCCATGCTCCTTCCTACTACCCCTGCTCCTATATCTGCCCCACAGGACCCCATCCCTCAACCATTGCCGGGGTTTAGTAAAGATGGAAAAAACCCAGAAGACCAGGGAGTCAGCTCCATGGATATGTGAAAAAACTAACCACTGCACATTGCTAACCATTTGCACATTAGAGGGGGGACAACAGGCCCCCTTCTTCGGGCAACCCTCTTGCAGGACGTGGTCCTTCAGAGCTTGGAGCAGGTGTGCCTCAGAGCAGAGGGAATCACCTTCCCCAAACCTCTCTGGAGCTGGTGTTCGCCTGACATCCTGCCGGAGAAGGCACTGAGCTCATCCTCTGCTGGGAATACTCCTGGCAACTTGCAGGCACATGCCACGTCTCCTCCACCAGGCCCTCGCCCTCTCAAAACAGCAGCAGAGGAACCATGGGGCTTAGCAGGGCAAAGCCTCCCAGAAACATTGAGCTTCTCCTTTTTGTAGGTCCAGCCATCTCAGCTGGAGAACCGAGGACTAGTGCGAAGATGCCAGTCAGCTGCTGGCCTGCTATAACCTACAGGATGACAGACCCTCATAAATACTGTTGGCCACGGCTCAGAGGGCTTCTCTGTTTTAGAGGCTCACATTTGTATTTCTTTTTATTGTGGAATAAAGCTGAAGATGCTAGGAGCCTGAGTCATATGGGTGTGTAACGTTACAGACAGTTTTCATGCAACTGAGCCTTTTGGCAAGAAACTAACTTCAACTACTTGCTTGACCGAACTCAACTGTCCCTGGCATGGGGTTTGCCAGATAATCCTGGTGCTGTGCTAATCCTCCACATTAAAGTCAAAGCTTGACATACAGCTCCTACCCACCTCTCATCTCCCTGATTTATGACACATATAAGCCCTGAGATTATTCATTTTGTCTAATTAACTTAGGTATTTAAAAGATGCCACGTATTTGAAATCTGATGGTCAGGTGGGCCCTGGCTTTACTTATAGGTTGAGGGTCTCACCCCTCTGCCTCACATGGGGATTTTCTTTTACTGCCAAGTCTGTCCCTACATATTTTTTCTTTCTCTTGCAAGCCGGCAAAGCCTAACTCCACTCTTTGTTTGGGTTTTGTTTTTTTGTCATGTATACTGGAAGACAGGCAGGAGGTCTGTTTATGACTACTTGTTGGCCTTTAACGAAGTACTTCCCATTTTATGCCCCAGTTTTTTCTACTACCACTGACTAATGAAGCCTGCCTTAGTACTCCCAGCGGTACTGGATGGTTTATCTGTCAATGATTATAGAAAAGTGATGGAAGATGAGAGATAAATGTATATATTCCCTTACTGAGACCTGCAGCATTTTGTCTGATGTCTCTGGTAGAGGCATCTCCTTTGTATATAGCTCTCATGTCCCACCTGCATCCAGGACAGTACCTGATCCACCTGATCCAAGCATACACTATGATTTCTGTCCTGTTGGAGCATGTTCCCAGCAAAAACCCTACGTGAGTCATATCACCCTCCCAAACCCCCTGCCTGCTGCCAAGATGTCCAGCTGCATGAGAAGGAAGCAGAAACTGTCACATGAGAATCTCTTTGACGGTGGAGCCCTGTCTGCCACACGTTCGTCAGAGCCTCTTCAGGCAGCATTCATCAGGCTGTGCCGCCTGATTTGCAGCAAGGCTTGCTTTGCCGTAGGAGATGTGTGGTAACGAATTCCCTTTGGGTCAACTTCATCTGCAGCAGAAAACCAGACAGATGGGGCCTGAGGGAAGCATTTCCATAATGAAGCAGAGTGGCAGAGTACCTCTATGGATGGCAGGAGTTCCCTTGTATTAATAACATTCTTAAATAACAAGCACTTTTGATAATCTTTTCTCACTAGCTGCTCTTCTCAGAAGTCCCTTCATTCAGTTTTACTGCTTCTCCTTTGATGCACTTGAGCTTTCTTACAGACCCATTCACAGATTTTTATTGTATTTCAACCCTTTATGGACTCATTCATTGATTTGCTGCAACTCCAACAGGGCTGTTAATGGTGCAGACATGTAGTTATCACATATATCAGAAATACCTGTTGTAAATGTTGAGTTTAGCCCCCTCTATTAAACTCAGAACATTCATATTTCCCCATCAGAGATGAACAGAAACAAACAAGATGCGTATGAGGTGCAGGGCAGGGAGCTGGGAGAAGGCAAGAGTGGGAGGAACATGCAAATGGTTTTCATAGAAATAACTTTCAAATGGCTCATTTTCTGTCATTTGAAGTCCAAAGACTAATGCACAACAGGGAATGTCTTTACTCCAGCAATATTCCTTGCCCACCCACTGTAAGAAGTCTTCAGTGTGTCACGTCCTTCTATGTGGGTGCATGGTTTACATGAAATGATAATGCCCTACTCCTCAGTTTTCCAGTGACAAACCACACCATCGGGGCAGGATGCTTGGCCTCTCATGCTTTTAAGAATGAGGGGGATAATGCCCACCTGTGCAAATCGCATTGCTCCCTGTGGCTAGAGTTAGCCTATGTTAATCTCCACCCCAAAGCAGTCCACACCGCTGGAGGAGTCAGGTGCCGGCTCAGCATTAGCCTTGTTTTGTGTTTTTATGCATTTTTCTGCTGCAGCTTCTTTGGAGACTCATGAAACTTTTACAGACCACAAGAGTGACAGTGAAGACTTTGGCTTGTTCATTGTGCTGCCGGCTGCAGAGGGTTAGAAGTGATGAGACCGACTTGAGAATCGGAAGTCATAAAATAACATCTATTTTTTCATTTGTTTGCCTCCTCCATTTCGAGCCTCTGACTACAGCTAGGGACACATTTTCAGGTTTTTTTTCAGCAAAAAGGGTGCAGCTAAAAAGGAAAAAAGAGGGATGGAATAATTTTCAGGAGATGAGACCTGCAGAAAGACAACAACTACTGTGAGCACCGATAAAACCAAAGAAGGTGGCCATGGTGCATTAAATACGGTTTTGGAATTTAATTTTAAACCCTGTCTCATTCCTTGTCTGCTGCCTTTAGCTGATTTCGAGCCCAAGCTAACTCTGCTGTTGCTAAGCCTTCCTGGAGAGAAACTCATGTTTCTAAGGGCCATTACAGTTGACACAGCAGGACTTCAGCTGAAAACTAATCTGATGTGAAGGTTGGGTCTGGAGGACACCCTGGTGCTTATTGCTGTGCCCCTGGCTGCTGGGTCAGAGCAAATTCGGTGGAGCTCAGCGCCGAGTATAAGGGTTGCAATTGTGCTGGTGTGGTGGGTGGTGAGAGACAGCCTGTTCCTATGGGCATGGGGGAGGGATGGGAGGTGGAGGGGGCTGGGGGAGGAGACCTTGATTTGCCACTGCTCCCAGGGCTCTTAATTGCAGCAGCATACATGGTGATAAGCTGCTGAATTGCCTTTCATCGGCCGGGAAACCCAGCATGTGAAAAAATTCGGTTTGTCATTGTCTGTTTGCATAGCTCGCCGCCTGACCTGCCAGTCTGCACACAGGACCAGGAAAATAAAGGCAAATATTATTGCCACTCCAGGAGCCACCGACCGAGGCATCGTCCTGCCTGGCCAAGAGAGTTGGAAGGATCAGGTGGTGGAAACTAGTTCACGTTGGCCATGTTGTATGCTTCATTTCTCCTCCTTTTGGGCCACAACCTCTGTGACAAAGCATTTTCCCAGCTGCAGATGTATGGCTGGGCCATACAGAGCTCAGACTGGAGAGCGAGGGGTGGCACATGCGCTAGCAACTGCGAGTGGGGACAGCTTCCCTTGGTTTTTACAGTTCCCAGACCCAACTCTTGAGCATTGAGTATTTGCAGGGAACCTGTAGTTTGCTTATTTATTTATCTAGCTTTTCCTGTGACTTCCAAGGAACGGTTTCCTTCTCTTTATGCTAATTCAAGCCCTGCTGAATAAAGAGGCTTTTTTCCCCCATCCCGTCCTGCGAGAGGTCATCTTTATTCAAGAGCCATGAATGATGTGCACAGGGTACTAATCGTGCACAAAGAGCCCGGTCCAGAGCCAGCCAAGCGTACAGCTGTCCTTTTGTTTACAGAGATGGAGAGGGAACCTAAAAAGTGCTCCTGCCCTGGGGACAATAGCAGCGGCTTGCGAGACGCCTGAGATTTGGCAGGGCCCCTCTTTCCTGGCGCTAAAGGGCCTTTATTAAACATAAATCACGTCAGCTGCTACCACGGCCCTTTCTCAGCTTATAAAAGATTCCCCTTTGCTGCTTAAGTGACACGATGGAAAGGAATCGCTCTGAAATACTCCAAAGACTGGAGCGATGGACCAGGTTGGGGACAAATGACACTTCTGACTGTTTAATAGTAGCACTCTTCTGTCGCTGTTACAAAGGTGTTTGCAGCTGGGTTCATTTTTTAAGCTGGCTGGTGATTCAATGTGCTTTATTGATTTTGTGTTGGCTTGAAATGTCAGGAGGTCACGAGGACAGATTTTATACCTGTGAGTTATGAAGAATAACATAGAGCCTTACAAGCCTTAGGATAAATATGTTGCCAGCGCTGATATCACTGGAAAAGTGTGATGCCTCGGGCACCAAGAAAATAACTAAGTGTAGAGCATCTCTGCAAAGAGCAGAGTACCTCTGTTAAGGGAATGATTATTAGACATTCCTGTTCAGTCATGTACAACCTGAGTACAGCATTTCCCTGGGCTGGGGAGCAAACACTCTTCTTCCCCTTGTAAATAAAAGGGCAGTCTGAGGATAAGGAACAAAATTGCTCATGGAAAATGTGTTGCTTCAAGTACTGCTGTTGACAAATCCTGTACCTCATTAGGCAGAGGGTGTTTCTGTGCAAGGAGTGGGCCTGGGAACACGAGACATAGAATAGAATCATAGAATCATAGAATCGTTAAGGTTGGAAAAGACCCTTAAGATCATCAAGTCCAACCGTTAACCTACCACCACCAAGTCCGCCACTAAACCATGTCCTAAGCACCACATCTACCCGTCTTTTAAATACCTCCAGGGATGGGGACTCAACCACTTCCCTGGGCAGCCTGTTCCAATGCCTGACCACTCTTTCAGTAAAGAAGTTTTTCCTAATATCCAACCTAAACTTGCCCTGGTGCAGCTTGAGGCCATTTCCTCTCGTCCTATCAGTTGTTACTGGGGTGAAGAGACCGACCCCCACCTCACTACAACCTCCTTTCAGGTAGTTGTAGAGAGCAATAAGGTCTCCCCTCAGCCTCCTCTTCTCCAAACTAAACAACCCCAGCTCCCTCAGTTGCTCCTCATAAGACTTATTCTCTAGACCCTTCACCAACCTTGTTGCCCTTCTCTGGACATGCTCCAGCACCTCGATGTCCTTCTTGAAGTGAGGGGCCCAAAACCGGACACAGTATTTGAGGTGCGGCCTCACCAGTGCCAGGTACAGGGGCACTATCACCTCCCTGGTCCTGCTGGTCACACCATTCCTGATACAAGCCAGGATGCCACTGGCCCTCTTGGCCACCTGGGCACACTGCTGTTTAGGCGGCTGTCGACCAACACCCCCAGGTCCTTTTCAGCCAGGCTGCTTTCCAGCCACTCCTCCCCAAGCCGGTAGCGTTGCCTGGGGTTGTTGTGACCGAAGTGCAGGACCCGGCACTTGGCCTTGTTGAACCTCATACAGTTGTCCCCGGCCCAACAATCCAGCCTGTCCAGGTCCCTCTGCAGGGCCTTCCTACCCTCCAGCAGATCGACACTCCCACCCAACTTGGTGTCATCTGCAGACTTACTGAGGGTAAGCCATGGCAGCCATGGGAGCTTCAGGCAAGATGAGGATGTGTCAGGAGGAGTTTGATGTCCCTCTGGCATTTCAGGCAACTGGATGCTGGTTTTATCTAGAGCTAACTAGGGAATGACTTAAAGATCTTACCTGTAGGACTCCCTTCAGGCTATAACTGTCTGGGCTTATCTTCTGCTTCTCGTACAGAAAGGTACCAGCCAAATCTGAGCAGTGACCAGCTATGCACTCTGTTTATTAATCTTTGTATCCACCGGCTGTTTAAAATTGTACCTTAAAAGCAGTGATAGCTGATTCAGACCATGTCTTGCCCATCCCTCCTTACCCCTTGCTTGTGTTAACCTTTGTTTCCCTTGAGCTGATATACCTGACTGGCCAGCTGTCTTGCTTGCTGGCAGACAGTTGTCACCAGGAACGTATTGCTCTCCCACAAGCATCCCTGCCTGCCTCTGTGCTCTCTCTGGTTCAGCATCTCACGAACTCTTGCAGGCCAGGCACACAGGGATGAACAGCCATGAGCTCAGTCCATGCATTTGCATTACACACCAGAACAGGTCATTCAGTAGGTGGCATTAATCCCATAGTGCAGCGTCAGTGTGATGCTCCGTGACATTTCTGATCATCACCTCGTGGAGTCTGGGGAAGCATTTTAGTGGCTTTCATAAGTGAGGTCCTGCTGTCACTGCGTGACAAGCAGAGCTCCTTATTCGTGTAACACACAGAGTTGCGCACATGCAGGCTGCTCTGTGCTTTCCGTGCACAACTCCCGGGTTCAGCTCCCAGCACTGACAAACAAGCAGGTTTCACTGTTTTGCTTTTACTGTCTGTTTGCAGAAAGCAATGTTGACCGTTTGGATTTCCAGGTGATTTATGTTGTGTTATCACATTCTATTAAAATTGTTTTTAAAATAATTTTGGGGGATACTTGATTTTTCCCTTTGAGGCTTTATCTAATTTGTAATTTGACCTAAAGCCATCAGGCTGGCTTTAGGTCCGATTTGGTCCTGCCGTATTCTGGCGCAAGTTCTTCAAGTCAGTGAAGGGTTGATAGTTTGCACTAGCAGTAACTTTTGCCCTGAATTTGCAACAGTTTATTCCCATTTAGAAAAGAAAGCAGCGTTGTCTACGTACCATGGGATAGTCACAGAGAGGATATAAAGTCAAAGTGGCTTGGTTTGCCTTACCCAGTGGCTGGAGCTCTTTGCATTTGATATTTGCTTTGTGAAGATCTTGGTGACACTATGCCCAAATGAAGGTTATTCAGAAAGACACATTTTTCCTGATGTTAGTAATGGGCTGGAAAAAGGGCTAATGGAGTGTTAGTTACCCAGAGACCAGTCATCACATTGCTATCTATCTTCGCAAAACTCATCTGTATGAAATGCTCACTCTCTTTTTTATAGGTGCCATTAAACTTCAGTTTTCTCCTAATCTATATCTCAGAATTGAGATCTATATATCTCAATGCATATCTCATATGCAAAATATATAGAGCTGAAGTATCAAAGCTTAGTGTACTCGAGTAAAGCTTTGTGTATCGATGCTTAGTGGAGCTGACGCCAATGAAAGGCAGAGAGAAAATGAGGTATTAATTGCTTTGGACCTTCAGATTTATTATTTCTGATTTGCTACAGACCGGAATAAAATGCACAAGAGCATAGGTGAATCATTCTATGTGCTGTCTTTACATTGAGAAGCTTTAAGCTGTTTTAAATGTTTATTATTCTTTAAAATAGTTTTTCAACTGCTAGGATGCACTGACAGAAGTTTCAAATATATTTCACTCGCTCATTAAACAGAAGAAGGACAACAAATGTCAAAGTGAAAATATGCAGAGGATGGGAAGATGATTCAGCCGTACTGATAGCTATTTACCATGGCAGTTTGCTTGATAAGTTGCAGATGTAACTTTTAGCCAACTGGGATCATTTTGGAGTGTTTCTTCGTGCCTTAGTGTCTCCATCAGTTGAGAAACTTTGCTAGGGCTGAATGCGTAACTTGTGGTTAGTCATACAAACGAGAAGGCAGATTCTCACAGTTTCTGTGCACCGAATTCAGCTGAAGTGTGGCCGCTTGCTCCCCCCACCCATGGTCTTCCACATTCAGCACTCGCCCTGGAAATGTTGGAGCTGTTGGAAGGATGGGGGACTCGGCAGATCTTCACTGAGGTCCCATCTGAGAGCGCAGATGTCTGTGAGTGTCAAATCTTGTTCCTTCACACCCACGCAGGACCACTGAACTCTTTTCACATGAGTCACAGCCTCAGGAGCTGGCCCATAGCACTGACACTTTGCCGGGGTGGTTTGGCTCTGCGCTTCCCAAGCAAGGCCTTGGGAATTTAGTACTATGTCTAATTTCCAATGGTATCCACAGCTTTTTTGGATGTGAAAACCTGAGATGTGCTCTCAGAGACTGCTTGAGCCAGTAGAGCACAGGTGTTCCTAGAAAGCACATGGGTGGTGGGTGGACTAGGTTCCCGGTCTGCTTTTGGGGAGGGACTGCTGTTGGCTGTATGTACAGTGCTGAAATAGCAAAGCATCAGCATTTCTGAGATAGGCATGCTACAGCTACCCAGTTATCGACTAATAAAAGCTTAATATTGCAAGAAAGTGATCACATATAAATAAATGGTATATCCCTGGTATGTCCCTGCTGAACAGGTATGTATCCATAGGGGTGCGTGGTTTCTGACAGTGCCCTAGAAAGTGCTAGGGAACCGTAAAGGATTCACTACCTATTTTTTTCAGCTCTTATTGCGCCATAGGATGCAGGTTCAGATCCCTGTAATTTGTGCCACCGGTCCCTCATACCAGTGAAACGGAGATCTGATTCTGGGCTGCTACCAGAGCGCATCCCCGTCTCTAGATAAAGAATATAAACTAACTACCCAAAGCCTGCACTTTAATCTGTACTTCGGCAAAATTCCTGCACTGTATTCTTCTGTTGTGTCCTGAAATGCTCCTGATAACTGGGTCCTTTCTATATCCATGCAGAGCTTTAGCCCCAGAAAAGCTGAATTCTGGGCCCAAAATGATCTGGACTTGCATATCTATGGGGAAATGTGCTCCTATTGATTTTTTTCCCCACTGAACTGATAGGAAGCTCTATTAATTCTGGCAAACTTCTTAAACCATTTTCCCAGCCCAAGCAGCACATGCTTGATTGGCACTTCTGCAAAAAAAGGGGATCTGAATGCGAAATCCTCGTTTCTTTAGCGGCATCATTCACACATCGGAGCTGCCAGATGGCTGTGCTCTCCTGGGCCAGCCCGTTGCAGGGAGCAGAGGAAGCGGCACATGACATACTGGCGACCACGGGCTCGCTGGTGCACGGGCCAAAGGAGGCAAATGCTACCACCTCCCCGCTTCAGGACACGCTGTCGGCAAATGACTCCCACCTCTGCATGCCAACCCTGTCTCTGGGCTACAAACAGCAGTGAGTTTGTCAGTTCTCAGTGAGGTCTGGAGAGAGAGCTGCCGCACCGCTCTGACGATGCCACTGGGCTTGGCAGAGCGAGGATGTCAGAGCCTGGATTAGGAGCAGAGGCAGCTGGAAGGGGGTGGGCAGGGAGGAGGGGGTTCGGCGGAGAGTTCCCCCACTTCTTTAACAGCTGCAAAAATTGCAAGAAGCTGGTTTCCCTCCTGTCAGAGCCCAGGAAGCTCGTTGTGCCTCCTGAAAGGCTGGGGCGTGCGAGCTCCACGCAGTGCTGGCACCTAGAAGGAAAGCAGAGTTGTTTTCCAGAGGGAGCTGAAGAAACAGGCAGGGGTTTTAGGCTGGCGACTGGGAGTTTTCAGGCTGATGCGGGGAAATTTGCAGTATCCAGTGTCTCATTCCCTGCCTAACAGACGAAGGTCATCAGCGTGACTTCAGGCACTGTCGTTTACATTTTGATTGATTACAGAAATAGATCCTTTTTCACCAATCTGCAGGTGAAGATACCAACTGCAGCCAAAGCAGAAGTGCTGCTGCCTTTGCTAGCCTCACCTCAGCCCTCCCTGCTGCCCTCGCCTGTGACGCGGGCTATTTTTATCCTCCGTAAAGACGGTGCAATCAACTGCCTCTGCTACCGAAGAAGCTCTGATGGATGATTTAATACCAAACACTTAGATGCTTAGTGATGCAGGGAGGCTTTTTCACAGTCAGAGAGAAGCTGAACAGGCAAAGGTTGTGCTGCACTTGTGAAATCTCCCGAAAATAGCAATATGGAAAACCCACGGGGGAAAAAACTCTCCAGAAGTGTCAAACACTGAAAGAGCCTGGGGGCTCAGCGGGGAAAGAGGGGCTCCTTAGAAAGGGGGCTATTGACCTGTTATACCCTGGCCTTGTGTCACCCTGCAAAACGGGCTGGCTTCTGGTGCAGCTGAACAAAACGCGAGGCAGCTATTCAGATCGTCAATGAGTCAAACAAATCAGGCCCTGCTTTTGGCTGCCTTTAATTACACCCACTACTGTTAGACCAAAAAAGGAGTAAACAACTCTCCCACTGGAGGAAAGATATGATTTCTTTGAAGAAGGTCTCCTGATATTAGAGGTCACCTGTTTTACTTTTTTCCCAACACTGGCTCTACTTCTTGGTCACCCCCTGTGTGGCTGGAGGAAGGGTGCTCATCATCTCTTGCAGTGTAACATGTGTTACAGTAGATCGTGTTCTCCCTGATAGCTTCTGCTGACTGGAAGGTGCCCTCACGCTGAGCTGTGCACACAGTTAACGTGGCAAAACTCCTTTTGAGTGGGCACAGATGTGCTGATATAAATACATCTGTATCAGGATAGCTATTCCTGTACAGAGATGGAATAACTCTCCCCATTCAAAACATATATACCAGTTATACCAGTACAATTTATGCACTAAGGGAGGTAGTAGTATAGCTACATACAGTGGTTGAAAGGCGATTTACCAACTACTAGGATGAATATTTATTCTCATCCGTAAGGAAATAAGGTACACGTCTGTTATTAATCTGTCCTACGTAGCAGACACAGTATGGACCCATATAGCTAGCGGTACGAAGTGTCCTGTAACAGTTTGCTTCTAGGATATATCAACAGAAAACCCACCTTGGTAAAAATGATTATGGTAGGACAAAGCCTGAGCGTAAGCCCATGTCCTGTCTGAACAGCCATGTTGAAATAATTATGGCCGAAGGTGGGTTAGGATGCTCCCTCAGTCCAAAACCCTTCTGGCTTTGAGATTTCAGTCATACCAATATGATAAATGAAAAACTTTTATCTTATTTTTGGGACATTTCCATAAGCTCTTCAGCTCATGTGAAGTCCACCTACATTAGCTAACAGTGTGGCTTGGCAGTGGGAAACCCTATTTAAACCTGAGATGGATCATCATGGCAGTGTGAGGAGAAGACCCATACTGGATCTCTCTGTCCATCTTCCTGATGCTCTGGGCATAGTTTCTTCTCCCTGGTCCTTTGCAGGGGGTTAGCACAAGGGAGACAGCAGGGATTGCCCTCTGCATTGATGGGTGCCAGTCTTAGGGCCATGGCAAACTCACTCACTTTCTCTTGGGTGTCCTGAGGAGCAGAGATGGGCAAGACATGAGCATTAATGCTGAGCTGGAGCACTCACATTCCTTCCCTGCTTATCACTTTTATCTTACACTGATATACCCCAGCCTTGAGGCATACAGGATCCGGCCTTTGCTAATATTTTGCTAGAGCCCAGCAACAGCACTTCTATTTTGTCTGGCAGGGCTCATTTCAAAGATGCCTGGTCCTCTGAGAGGCAGCTGACATTCTCTCTTTCTTCATTTCATCCTGCCAGCTGTCTTCCCATTTCTGTCTTTTAGACCTGTTTTTGTTCCTGGGCAGAAATACTTGTGCAGGTCAGCACTGAGCTTTGATTCAGTAGCAAGCTAAGTCATTTTTCAATGGCATAATGTTAGCCTATTTTAATCCCTGCATAAATTCACTCTCCTATAACCTGGATATATTTAATTTAATGGCAACAATGAGTCACATCAAGAAAATAAATGGCAGAAGAGGTAAAAAAAGTCCCAAGCCCTTTCTGCTTTCTCAGAGAGGCTTTGCAAAGCGGATGGAGGATGGAGAAATATACCTTACACTGCATTGCCTTGGTGACTTCTCCAGGCCAGCAGAGATGTTCCTCAGTACCTGCTATTTCAGTTCCTAGCTCAGCCACAGACATCACTATAAAGTTACATTTTCTACCTTTTGTTGGGATTTGCTGATGTGGGGATTAAGAATCCAGGTTGCAGAATCAAACCTTGTGTCTCCCAAGCCAACAGGGAATGCCGTGATGGCTCTCATAGTCTTTGGCGGTTCACCAACACCAACAGGTTTTCCCAGTATGAATGTCAAGGAAAAAAGCCTTTTTCCTGGCTAAAAACACCCCTCTTGGAGGCATCTCCATCTCTGCTTCCCTAAGGTCCCAATTAAAACCACGTGAGAAACCCTCCTCTCCCTTCCCTTCGCTTCCAGCCATGTCTTTGTGGTGTGGGTGGAATTGCTATTTTGTTGGTAGCAGTGCCCCGGGGCTTCGTTTTGTGAATCGCACTAGAGCAGCCACCTCTTCTTATCTGCCAATCAAGGTATTCTCTGACTAGTCATTTTATAATCTACCATATAATACTTTACACTCTACTGTAGGGGAGACTTTTGCCAAGATATTTTGTGGTTTATTTAGAGTAAATGCACGCTAAGCTCATTTAATCTAGAATGCATGCGGTTTCCAAAACTTCCTGTCCTCTCTGTTTACAAAAATTGTAACTCTTTCTCCTGCAGCTTGGATGCTAACAAGACTTTGTTTCAGTCTTCTGCCTTTTCTCTTCCTTCTTTACCAGCTTCTCCTGAAGTCAAGGGCAAAGCTGTGATGGACTTCAGCAGGTGAAAGGCTGGGCCTTTAGCTAATGCATTCATCTACCAGAAATGAGAAGAACAGCATCACCTCCATGCGACGTGAGGCCACCTTTGAAATACATTATCCACCGTAAAAATGAGGCCGTCCAGCAGCACAGCTGCGGGCAGACCACTCACCCAACGACAGATAGAGTTACCAGAAATCAGACTTTTGAGTTACCAGATTTACCCTGAGCATGGCTAAATTGTCGGGAAGACTTTAAACATTAGCCCTGGCAACGCTGAGAAAAGAATCATATTGTGAAAATCACGTTGTTGTGCCAAATAAACTTGCTTGGCACCAGCAAGCGAGATAGCCGTATGGGAGGGCATGGTTGCTGCAAATACGATGCCATTGGGGTGCATTTTTATGTTCTGACTGGTTGGGAAAATTTTGCAAGAGTGCTGATGGCAGCATTTAGTTGGACACAGCTCCTACAGCACTGCTCCTCGTGAGCAGCCTGTGCTTTCCTGGGGTGCCTCCCCCACTGCTGTGGACCGTAACTCCCCGAGCATCATGGCTGAGGGTTCAACCCAATGCCCCTTATTAGCACTAAGACGAGCAATGCTTTAGAGATGTGTATTTCTTCCATTGCCGTTGAGCAGTAAAATCACTCAAGCCCTTCACGTACGTATGGGCTTGCCCCAGTGGCACCAGCAACTGTGCTCAACTGGTCCCATCCGTCCCCACCTGCTGCATTAATCACACAACGTGCCTCCACGGCAGGGTAAGCCCTGGTGTCAAGGGCCTGGGCTGCAGCTGCTGCAGACCCAGATGCCCCCAGATCTCAGGTATCAGTCAGGGATTTCGTTGAGGTAAAGAGATACGTTGACTGAATTCCTTTGCCCCTTGTTCCTCCCTTTTGTTCTGTTGGTATTTCTTCTTCCTCACATTTTGAGGAAGCCTCTGCTCTGTGGGAGACCCGCAGGACATCGAGCAGACAAATAGGCAGTGAACGGCCCAGAATTTTGTGAGGCCACCATTATTTTGCAGATTATTCCTACCAGGAGGGTTTGTGAGGAGTGAAATGTGTGGGAATGGCAAGCCCACAGCAGGGGGCAGTGCTCTATGGAAAATCCATTTACAGGCCTTCAGACATTTTGAGCATGGGAATTGTGAAATTACAGAGCCAGAAACAGCAACCCGGAGTTTCTTAATATCCCTCTTATTCCCCAGCAGAGAAGCAGCACTTGCAGTGAGGAGGGCTTGCGCACAACTGACACTGCACAACTTAGGTTTTGTTTCTGGCTAAAACGCATGCTTGTTTTTGACGTTAAAGAAAAATATCAAGAGTTGTTTCAGTGTTTAAATCCATGCATATTTTCCCAGATGTATTGCTGTCTCCTTGGGCCATTTCTAGAAAGGAGACTCAAACGACCAAGGCACCTCCACAGCACCCTGAAGAGGGAGCCCTCAGCAACCTGCCTACCTTTATCAGCCCTCATTTCGGGAATCACATGCTGCCCCAGGAGGGCCCATGTTAATTAAAACTTGAAACTATTGCCAGCCCTTCCACCCGACTCCAGCCTCAGCCCTTTTCCTGTGTTTACTGCAGACACATCCTGCCCGGAGCTCTATCCAAACACAACAGCATCTTGCAAATAAACACACTGCAATGGTGAGGTCCAAGCCTTCCCTCCTCCCTGTCTGCAGACCGCCACCCCACCGCCGCGTCCCGGCCACGCTGCGGGGAGGACAGCCGGGGACGGCCGTGCCATTCGGGAAGGAGCGGGGACAGGTGGCTTCAGTGAGCCAAGCTGTGGCTTGCTCCTGCAGTTTAAACAAACTCAAGGCTTTCCTGAAGGTCTGCTGTTGCCTTTTAGGGTAGAAAGTGGTTATTTTCTCGTTGTTTTGGGCCGTGTTGCCGCTGGAGTGTTCAGCTGGAGGTGGTAAGGAGCTCTCCACCCCCCTCACTCTCCATCTCCTCTTGCTTGCCTCCAGCGCACAAAGATCTCACGGGGACCCCATGTGTGAACCTCCGCTGTGCTTCCTGCAGGCATCAGGGCAGGGAGATAATTTTCCTAGCTAATTTGTACCTATTTACTTGCTTAGACTTGTAATAGGTGCAAGAGAGTGAGACTGCTCTTGCTGGTCCCTCCCACCCAGGATGCGTGGACCTCCACTCACTTTCCCATTGGTGACATCTCCATGGAAACCGCAGAAGTGGCATTCAGGGTAGAAAGGTTTTGGAAAGGATTACAGGTCCTTGAAGAAGCCTTTCACACCATAGGCTTTGTCTTCTACATCCCCAGAGGCCCCGCGGGTGCCTGAAGCCACCAGGAGAGACATGGCAGAGCTGCTCAGCCCAGGAGACCTTCGTCCTTTAGTGGCCTCACAATGTTGGCCCTGTGTTTTGCTTTCTGTTTTTGTGATCTTTGCTCTCCGGCTTATCCTCTGATCCCTTTCTCCTCCTCCTTCTGACGTGCCTCTCTGGCTTTCCCAAGCACCATGCCAAGACGCTAATTACATTCCTCATGCTCCTGCATTTCCATTAATGGCTGAGAACTTGGACCTGTTCCTGCTTCCTTCTCTCCTCCTGGCGTACCTGTCCCCAGCCCAGGAGATGGTCCTGCCCTGGGCAAAGAGCCAGTGCTGAGGGTGCCATGTGGGACGGGGCAGGACTCTGAAATCCAGGTGAGCAGAGAGGACACAGCCTGTGTGTTCCCCAAACACACATGTGAAGGGTGGAACACGTCAGCCCAAGGATACATGGGTTCAAAAAGCAATTAGACAAACTGACTGAAGGCAAATACGCCCAGGGCTATTAAACACACAGGCATCACCCCTAAATCAGGACGTCCCTGAACTGTGGGTCAGAGGAAGCTGGGTGAGCAATCTGGGGAAGGAGCATATATTTTTGCTCTGCTCATAGCTCTTCCCCGTGTTGCACCAGCAAGTGCTCTGCAAAGTCAGAAAAGTTGGACAAGACCATTAATTCTCTTCCACAGGAATCTCTCTCAGAATATCCCCTGCCATACCCCCACTTGTTTGCTTCCACATTTCCAAAACCAAGGAGCTAATCTTCCACTGCAGGGAGCAAGGAACTGGCTGCGCCTTGCGAATGGCGTACCAAGGTGGCAATGGCTTAACTGGCAAGAGAGCACATGCATCTGGCTGCCTGCAGGTGCAGGATGCATCGTCTCAGCACCAGCAATCCTCCTGGTTCACCAGTTGTATCCGAAAAGGCATTTTTGAGCCTCTACAGTGACGTGCTGGAAGCCGTGCAGGACTTGATGGGAAGCTCCCCCAGGCAATCTCAGTCCTCAGCATTGCTGCTCAGCCTGTCGCTGTTCGTCCAAGAGTTGCTGCCACTGCTGCTGCCCATCTTGCCCGTGCACAGCCTCTCTCCTCTGCGGGCTGGCACCCTGCCCCATGTTCACGCTCACTATCTCCTTTGGCCATCAGGCCCCAGCCTTGGGGTGCCGCGGGGTTCCTGTGCCTCCCCCTGACTGTGCACCCTCGGAGGAGCAGGTCTGGGTCCCAAATCATGTCTATATAGGGGAGGGGGCAGCCTTGGGAGAGGTCTCACTGCATCACACCAATCCCCCAAGACAAGCTGCACCAGATCCATTTAAAGCCATACTCACCCGAAGGCTGTGCAGCATCGCTCCCAGCAAAGGCTCGGGAAACTCTTGTGCAAAGCTGACCTAATTTACAGCTTTCGGTGCTATTCTAGTAGTTTTGGATGTAGCGAAAAGGAACCTGGCATCTATCCTCATTTAATACCCGTCTCAGCCTGACTTTGAAATGTCCTACTGAAACTACAGCCAAGGGAAACTTATTTTTTAACAGACAAACAGCCAAGGGCGAGTAAAAAGCAGGGAAGAGGGAGCGAGAAAGAAGCAAACAAACAGCAACCACAGATTTGGGAGCTGCAAATAGCTTAATGAATAATATTATCCCCTGGAAATCAAGCGGCTGGAAACACTCGTCTGACCCAATATGCAAATCCATCCTGGGAAGGGACGGGGCAGCCGGGATTTCTTGTACCCAGCGCTGGGCTGTTGCAGGGAGGAGGCGAGCTTCCTTGGCTGGGCACAGCCAGAGGCTCTTGGGCACAGCCGGAGGTCTCTGTGTGTGCCAGCTTTGGGGAGGCTACTACAAATGAGGTCAGGCTGTTTTGGTGAACATTGGAGGGATGCTTTGAGGAGGAAGGGGATGCAGGCAGTTTGGGGGGGGCCAGTGCTGGCCCATGGGAGCTCAGAGCACCTTGCAGGGGGAGCCCCCCTGTGCCCACGGATAAATGTGAGCGTGGAGGGGGGCCGGGATGGACCTTTTTCAAGGAAAGGCAAAGGGCCTCTAACCCTGCGGCGTGGCTGCCGCTGGTGCTGTGCCACCAGCACACGTCTTGCAGCACATGAAAGGCGGGTGCTCCACTCCCTCTGCCCTGCCAGGGCAGCTCCGACCAGTCCCGTCGGGAACACGCTGCAGCAAACACACCTTTGTTTACAAAGTATTCGTGAATAATGTCCCTGACATTGCACCGAGGGAGGCGACAGATCCTGGTGACTGCAAAGGGCATTTGCTCACCCTTGCCCTTGGCAGCCCATGGCGTGGAGGGACCTTTGCTGCTCTGTCCCTGCTGCAGAGGAAGGGCCATCCCTCCTGCTGGCCCCTGTGGTGCTCGCTAGGGAATGCGCTGGCGTATCTCAGCACCCTTGCTCCCTGGAGCCCAGCACAAGGGCTGCAACAAGGACTTGTTTTTTACCAGGTGGTTTCTCAGGACATTTTCATGTGTGCTAGGCTTGGTTTTCCAAGACAGAGAGGCCCAAAACCAGAGTCACTTTTTTAAGTAGAGGTTATTGGGTTCCAATAACACATAAAGTAACATTAGATATTTCCCCATAACCAATGCACACGTGAGGGCTTACCTGTGTACAGCATTCCCAGGGCACAGCGTTTTACAGTGGCTGCCTAACTGGTGTCAGTCAGTGATGCACGGGGACTGGCATGCTGGCCTGGCACGGTAGGTAAAAACCACGATAAATGTGTCCTGGCAGAGGTATTTGCACAAAACTGGCATTGTTGCCTTCAGGGTCCATATAGACGTGCTCATATCGTGGTTTATTCAATGCTCTCACTGTGCTGTTTCAGCTCCCTGCCAGGGGTCGGTCTGCTCCCGCTGGCTCACCGCACTCTGAAGATTTTTTCTTCATTTCTTACAGGAACATTTTTCTCTTCCTCTCATCGCTCTGTTTTGAATTTTCCCCTTTGCCCTCCGTGGATAACTTTGCAACTGTTTTCATATGGAGTTATTGCCCCTCTTTACGGCATGTTGGTCAGGGATCACAGCAGTATCCACTTTTTGTTTCACATGACACATCATTATATGTTCTGCACTTTTCATCGTTATTTTGGGGGTTGCCCCCAGGTATGTTACAGTGGGTCCACCAAGCTGCCTCTGGTGCAAATAACTCAGAGCATCTCTTTAGCATCAACATCCTTTTAAAATATTTGACAGTGGAGTGTTACTAAGATAGCTCCCAGAGCAGTGATACATCTTCTCAGTCTCGCATGAGATGCCCGTTCATTGAACTTGAGCACAACGTGCCAGCGCTTGAATTAAAAGTAATTGCTGTAGTACATTGGCGTCTGGAATGAGCCTGATAAAGCTGAAGCCAGCAGAGACCATCATCAGATCAGCAATTTGCTGGGGTGCAGCTTACTGACCTCTCTCCGGACGGAGCTGCAGTTTGTTCATTCCTCCGTTGGCCCAAGGAGCAATTGCAAAACTTTTAAAGACTGAAGATTGATCGCTGCACATCGGTTCACTCTTTAGTATGCTCATGCGACTAGCATAGATTTTGAAGGTTGAATCCTGCAATGGCTCTCTTGGATTCATCTTGCTGAGGTACCTATGGGACTAAGCCTGTAAGAGTTGCGTTGCCTGGTGAATAGCTGCAGCGAGTGGGTTCAGTGCTTTTACCGGAGTCTCTGCCCTTTGGTCTGCAAATTTCCACGTGGCAAAAGCTATCCCTTAAGCTACAGAGAGTTGGGCTCGCACTCGCTTCTCAGCTGGTCCAATAGCATTGATCTTCATTTGTCTAGCATGGACTTTTTAATTTTAATCACTGGTCACACAGCTGGGCCTGAAGGCTCTGTTGCACTAGGTTAAATGGAAAAGATTCTCAATAATTGCAGTGAAATTGCTAAAAGAGGGTCAGTTTTAACACAAGATTCAATTTTAGCCACATTTGCTTTGAAGCCTGACCGACACAGAAGGTAACCAAGCCCATTTGAGTTCAGTTATGAATTCTGCTCTGTGGTAGGACAAACAAATGGCAGAGCTCAAAATCCCCAGGTGTGATGAAGGTTTGGTTCTCCTGATACCACAAGAAAGCAGCTGAAAATCTGACTCTGGGCTCTGCAGCGCAGGTGTTGCTGACCCTGGGAATGTTTGCCTGGATGTAGCTGTGTGTAATGGGTCTGCATGAAGTTTGCAGCATGGCCTGAGGTTTGTTTGCAGCATAGGATGAGGTTTGCAGCACAGGCTACAAGGCCAGAAGCAACTGACCTCCTATATGACCACGCCACATATCTCCTCTGAGTTTGGGGCAGATTTATAACTCCATCATATTAACTACCCCAGGACAGAGATCTCCAAACCCAAGCATGCTTCTAGTGCACCAGTCTAAGCGTTGAAGTGATGTACGAGATAGCTGTTGCTGGGAGGGTATTTCTTCCACCATCTTCTCCCCTTGCTGCTTCCACTTTTTCTCTTGTACTGGTAGAGCGAGGAGCTTCAAGGAGATGGACAATCAGAAAACTAATCCCACATGGAAAAGGAGGATAGTTGGCAGGTTCCTCAACATAGCTGGGAAGTGCTTCAGTGTAGGGGAGAGGAGGTGGGACCACCGTTTTCAGCTCTGCAGTCAGCTTCGCTGTATTGTCCTTTAATTTTCATGGCTTTGCCCCCGCTCCCAGGGACATTCCTGTCATTTCATGCATGCCACTAAAATACAGAGAGGCAGTTTCTGCGAGGCAAAAGACAGGTAGCATCAGATGGCTTTAGAAAACAGATAGGGATTTTGAGAGCATGTGCTGTGATAGGAATCTTCTTCACCTGCTATCGGGAAGAAGATACTTCAGCAGCTGTGGATATAAATAGCACTTATCAGGCAGTGGAAAGGAAACAAAGGTTTGGGTAATTAGAAGAAGGAATGTCTAGAGGAAGATGATTTTTTTAAAGGGAAGTAAATCAGCTCCCCTGCAGCTGGTGAAGGAAGGAGATGCCTGATAGCATGGTACCGAATAGCTGGGTCTAAGAAGGGTCACTGGGTAAAGGTCAGGCAAGAGCATATATTGGAAACTTGTGCATATATTGGACCAAAAAAATCAGTAATAAAGGAAGATAATTGCAACTTTAATAACTAAGCTGGGATTTCCTGGATTCGGGAACAAGAGCCTGAATTTCTTTCAGCTAAAGTCGATGGCGACATCACTATTTATTTCATAAACAACATTTTTTGTGTACCTTCACCTTCCACAGATGGGCAGCAGATAATATAAAAGCATTATTTCTCTGATGAATGTACTTCCTTTTGATTTTTTATTTAAAAAAAAAGATCTTGGGAGTGACTTCAATGTCAGCAGGCCTCTGCAGGGTCCACAGCCCCTTGGCATCAGCAGGCTTGTGCTCAAGATGAGGTTGTAAACAGGGCAGGGTGCCGGTGCCGTGGTGATGGGGAGGTGCTGTGCTGCATCCTTTCCACAAAATGGTCTTGAGTGGCCAAAAAGTAAGTTACCATGAACAGGCAGAGGGCAGTGAAACCAGTGGAGCTACACTCATGTAAATCAACTGAGGCCCAGGTTATTAATTCAGCATAAACCACATGATCAGTCATTTGTTTGACTGTGTTCAGATTGACTGTACTTATCTCAGTTCTACCCAATCTACTAGTTTTACCCCTCTTGAAAAAGGGGGTAGGAAATATTTTACTAGAAAAAGGGAAATGTGGAAATACATAGCTCTCACTCAAGCTGTGGGAGGTGCTGTTTAGCGTATGCAGGCTTACATTCGGTTTGCATGTTGCTCAGATAAATGGCTTGAAATGTTAACAAGGTCACCCAAGGGTGCCGAACGTTAACTGGAAGGAGAGCAAATATTGCAAAGCCATGCTGTTACCTCTGCTGTTGCTGCAGCCTGGAGGTATGGATTTCTGTACTCCCAGCTGTGCTAGCGATGCGTTGCAGTGCGCACGCTGCTCTTCAGCCAGGAAAATGGTAATATAACTGCATAGATTACTTATCTGCTAATATACCTCTGGCGATGAAAATTGGGGGAGTGAAACAATGTTGATCACATGAGAGCGAGTGAACAAATGCAAATATCTCAGCCTGCATCAGTCTCTGGAAAAAAAATTCTGGATTGACATAGCAGTGGGATTGTTGGTCACTTAGCTCTGTCCTGATTTGACTAAACCAGTTTACTTCCAGCTTCTTTGGTCTTAATGACAATGAAGAACAAACTGCAGCTGCATCATGTAAAAAAGAATTACTTAACCAGGCTAGAGTTTGTTTTTTATTAACCTTTGGGAGGCTGGTGCTAAGTCTCCAAGAGTCTGGTGCGTTTTGAAATCCCACAGTATAAGCAACACAAGGGAAATACAGCTTCTCTGAGATATGGTGTGAAAATGCACTTAACTCCTTAACATGTCTTTTCCCCCTCTCTCTGACCCTGCCATGCTTAGCATAACAGGGCCAAGACTAAACCAGCAAATGTCAATGAAGAGTTTCTCAAATCTTAATAAAGGTGGATTTTTAAGAGTGATGCTGCGAGTCATGCTCTGGTCCATGCCTGTCCCTTCTGAAAACCCCAAATCCTGCTCCCCCTCAACAAATGTCCCTGCCTGTTTTCTGTGGCCCATAGAGAGGGATTGTACTTTTCTTGAGCTGAGGACACTGCCATCCGCAGTGTGTAACAGCGGGCGCGTTGTCCCAGCTCAGCCAGCAATCACCATGCCGAGCCCTCAGCCTCGGCTCCCTGAGACTGGTCTGATGAGCACTGCGGAAAACGCCGGGGATCTCAGGGTTAAGACAAGTTAGGATCACTTTTTTTAGTAAGGCAAACAATCGCAGGGCTGCAGTGCCCAGGAAAAGCTCTGCCTCTTTCCATGATGAGTGCTCAGGCAGCGCTCAGGCGTGCCAGGCATTTTTTCCCTTTCTGAACTAGAAACTAAGGAAGCAAACTTAAAGAGCAGGAGGAAGCTCTGCATTTCTTGGTATAAAATTCCACGTTAAAATTGCTTTACTGGTCTCGCCGCATCTTGGGGTCTGCTATGAACTGGCTTCCGAAGCCACAGTTCTCCTTGCGGGAGGTTGGACCCTCAGTGGTGTGAAGGCTTCAAGATGGAGAGCCGAGTCCCTCACTCTTGCCCTCTGTCAACAGCCAGAGGCGGTGGACGCTAGAGACATCCTGCTCTCCTTCTTTGGTTCCTGGCTCCCAGGCCTCGTGGGGAGGGTTCAGATGCCGCTATGTTTAGTGACATCTTTATGCCTGTTTGATTTTGCTCAGTATTGGTCCTTTTAGAGAACCCGTCTAGCTAACGGCTTCCACAGCCCAAACTGCAACCCTGGTGCTTGTTGGTACCAGACTGGTCCCAACAGTCCCAAATCAGCTGCCAAAGTTCACAGCTCCCCCCATCCAATTTTTTTTTGCAAAGTAGCTATAAGTTACAAGTCTTTCTGCAGGGGAGGGGTCTTCTTCTCTTCTCTTCTCTTCTCTTCTCTTCTCTTCTCTTCTCTTCTCTTCTCTTCTCTTCTCTTCTCTTCTCTTCTCTTCTCTTCTCTTCTCTTCTCTTCTCTTCTCTTCTCTTCTCTTCTCTTCTCTTCTCTTCTCTTCTCTTCTTCTCTTCTCTTCTCTTCTCTTCTCTTCTCTTCTCTTCTCTTCTCTTCTCTTCTCTTCTCTTCTCTTCTTTCTCTCTTCCTCTCCTCTCCTCTCCTCTCCTCTCCTCTCCTCTCCTCTCCTCTCCTCTCCTCTCCTCTCCTCTCCTCTCCTCTCCTCTCCTCTCCTCCCCTTCTCTTTCTTTTCAAATTCTAAAATGACATTAACTTAATCCTCCATGCAGAAATTGGGGAAATTAAGCGTGGTTTGCAGATCTGAGATCCCAAGGGAAGGGTGACCCAACCCTGTCTCAGCACATACTGATGGGCAACATGTCTCTGTTCCCTGGAGAGAGCACTGGGATCCAATGGGATGTGTCTGATATCTTAAGCCCACCTGAAAACCAACCTCTCTAGACCTCATCCAAGGATGGTGCCTACCAGGAGCACCAGCTGAGGACTGTCCTGTTCACAAGGTAACATTACTGATCCTGCTCTGGATTCTCTAGCAACTTTTGCCTGCTCTTCTCACTGTTCATCAATGGATGTCAGTGAAGATTTTGTGAAGCTTCCAGCCTCCCCCATGTATGCACACCCCAATACCTGTCCCTGAAGATGTGGGGCCAGTCAACACCCACCAGCGCTGAGAGTGAGGGTCCCTAGACGGACTGCATCAGCAGTTTGCATCCTGTGGCCCACCCTAACCTCCATTCTGAACATAAACGGAAATCTGGAACGCAAAAAAAGGAAAATATACCAAGGGAAATCAGAAATGCTGAGGAAGCCAAAGGAGCTTTACCAAGGAGTTCAGTTCCAATATAGTGTTAAATTCACAGGCCTTGATTGCAGTAACACGGTAGCGAAGGACTGCAATTTTGCCCGGCTCTGTAGGTCTGCCACCTCCTCTAGGCACACCCCAGTGAGAAGAGCTATTGAGGTCCAAACTGATCCGAGTTGGAAGGAACACACAGTCTGCTTCTCAGAAGGATTAAGAATTAAAAAGCCACTGTCAGGTCCCATAAGTGTAAGCATGAGGTACAAAACCCAGCAGCCCTGAGCTGCTGATGCCGAAAAAGCTCATTGAATTCTTCAAGGCAGGACACAAAGGGCATCAATCCAGCAGCATCTGCAGAACAAGACCTGGCACTGTGCCAGAAGGAGGGGCCATGCCAGGCAGGTTCTTGCAACAGGTTGAAAGTGCAGTGATCACCAGAGGTGGATTAACATCTATTTACCCATGGGGCAACTTCAGCCTGAATATCCTGGTGCCCTACTGTTCTCTGAACGTACAACTTCTCTGTATCGATCTGGTCCAAGGTGCATCTCAGAATGGCTCATCCCAAGTGCCCAGGCAGTAGTGTGTCCCCCAGTAGGTAGCAGAGGAGCAGAGGTGTTTTTGGAGAAGTTGTCACAGCTGTGGTCCATGGGGGTCCTGAGTCACCCTGCTCTGAACCCGGACATCTGAGTCACAGTCCCACTTCCCTGCTGGGCCAGGAGGGTTTGAATCAGATCACAACAGCGTGAATCAGGACTGGAACAAGCCCTTCTCCTGAGTATCAGGAGGCTCTGAATCAGGTTGTGAAATAGTCCTTCCTTCCCAGACACGGAGGGCCTGAATCAGGGTCTGAGCTGATACTTCTGCTCCAGAGCAGAGCATGATGGCAAGTATCCCTGGCTGGCAGAATGAGAAGGGAAAGGCCCTAATTGCACAGTTTGATTAAAAACTGCCTGGATGCTCTCATTCTCTGCCAGTTTGCTGTAATGTCACAGGCCCTTTGAAGTGGAGGCAAGGGGGAGGAATAGAAAGAGAAATATTCTTGAACAGTAATGATGATTGTGTTGGAGAAAGGACACTAAACAGGACACTTTGAATCTCCTCACAGGGATGTCCTGATCCCAGAGAGTACATCTAGTAGTCTTCAGCCCACTTGCTGAGCCTCTTGCCTCATTGCCTCTATGTTTAACGCAGGGGAGCGCAGTTTGTGCAGATTGTTATTTAGGTTTTGGAGATTCCTGCCTGGAGGTGGGAACTTGTCTGTGCTGGGCAGAGGATGGTCACCTACCAGGAGAACTTTGACAAACACCAAATCCAGATGGGCAATGGTGCAGGAAAGGAGGCACCGTCCTTATCTTGCAGAAGGGAGATTGACTTTATCCAAAGTCACCCAAGGGCACAGTGAGGCCAGCACAGCTTCAGGCTCAACTTTTCGTACTGCTTTTAAAGCTTTGTTTTGCTGATGCAGGCTTCCTCCCTCTCCATCAGGGAATAAGGGGTGCTTGCTTCAGCTTTACACTTTTTTGCACACATTCACTTTCATGCTTCAATTCATTGACTTGTTAGTGATGGGAGTAATTAGAGTGGGCTGCACGTGTTCTTCCACACTCCTTATCTTCTTTATTATTCTCCTTGATGCTAATAGTGCTCTCTGGCTGGGATGGTGATGATTCATGTGACACTTATTGTCATCTGAGAACAGAGTTGACAAGACAGATTTTCTTCCAGCCAGCACCATGGTAGCATCTCTCAAACTTCAGTTGTCTCTAAGAGCTGTTGCAGTGGAGTATTTCTGTAGCGTGAGCCATCCAGGGAGCTGGTTTGTTGCAAGAAAAGATGGAGGCAGAAGGAAACATTCTTTAAAAGTGTGGGCCAGGTCCGTCTGGGTGTGCAGTTCTCTGGTTTCAGGGTGTGTATGGGACAGGACACTGGACAGCCAGTGTCTCACTGCTGACAGCTGATGACTGTGAGATATGAGTTGATCAGTCGGGATTGCCTGAATTTTTTCTCTCCACCTTGGCAGCTGCAGATGCAACAACATGGTTGCCTGCTCCCAGCTTCCAGTGTCAAGGCAGAAGATGTTGGAACACGTTAGGAGAAGGAGGCCAGAGAACAGTGGTTCTTAGGACTGCTTGAGCAGAAGATGTTTTACTGATGGAGACAAAACTGACTAATATCTGGCAGGAATGAAGGGATATTTTGAGCAATCTATGTAACCTTCTGTTTCCTTTACTCTTTTCCTGCAATCTTTCCTCCTTCCATTACTTGCAGCTGTTGTATCACATATCTACTTCAGATCTGCTTTAGCACCCCTGGGAATCCCTCTGCTGACTGGAGAGAGTCAAGTCCCTTTGGAAGGGACTTCTCAACTAACTGTCGCTGCGGTTTGAGTTGTCATCGTAGGTTTGGGCCAACAGTGATAATCAGAGTACAAGTAATGAATTAAAAATAAAATAAAATAACTACATGGCAGCTGCATCTACAGAGCTCAACACAGACCAAACCAGGCTACTGAAGCAAGCAGAGCCCACCAAGCCATTTCAGGCTATTGCAATAAAATGCAGTCACAATCAGGAGTGAAAATCAGCTGTATTTTCTTAATCCCAAATTCTGGAACTCTTCCAGCTCCTAGCTTGGAGTGCCTGTTTTACCCACAGGGAAGTATCCTGCTTGTTTAATAGCAGATGATTTCTAATTTGAATCTTTCCTAAAAGGTGTGTCTATAAGCAAAACATCATCCCATGACCTTCATGTGCTTAGTTTTTCTCTATAGGTCAACTTAGGAACACTTAATAAGTTTCAAACACTTATTTTTGAGGGCTTACAGAGAAAGATAAGATTAAAACTGAAGAAGCTCCATCCTACGGACTGGCATTAAGTCTAACAGATATCTCCAGTATTCGGCTGTATCAAGAAAATGTTATGATAAGGGGAACAAATGGAAACACTGGTAGACACGCACAGGATCCCAGGCAGAGACAGCAGGAAAGAAAACCACCTCTCATGGCTTTGTATGCTTAAGTGGACTTAAAATGTGTGTGTGTAAGACAGGTACTGTTTTTAGTTTTGCTGGGCTAAAATGTACAAACTGGGATGCAATTAATGTAGTGATTATTGAAATGCCTCTGGGACAAAACAGCTGTCACGCAAGCCCATTCCACATGGCTGATGCCTTTTTACTGTCTCTAACAAGACGTTGGTTTTAAGCATTTGGAGCTGCTTAAGTACAGGACTGAAGCCTAACAAACCCCATGCTATTGGCACAGTGTTTCTTACCCCTTTGCTGAGGCTGGGCAGCACCTTTCTGTGCCAGTTTTGCTTAACATGCCAAGGATACGCAGCAGTGCCCGGTCCCAGGGCGCGTGGCTGTGGGTGCTGCTGGGATGCTCACACCTCTGAGCATGCAGAGCGAGGGGTCTGGGAATCAAATAAACAGTCACATCAGTCAAGTAGATATTTTTTTTCATTTGTTTAATGAATGACTGGTAGTAAATTCTGTTTCTCTTGCTGTGTTGCAGCAAAGGTTGCTTTCTCCAGACTTCTGCCCCCAGGCTGGCGAGGGCTACAGAGCCCTGGCAGCAAACAGAGCAGAGATGAGCTCTTTGTCTTTATAAGGAACCTGGAGACATGCATTGCACAGAGCATGGGGCTTCCCTTCTCTCATTGCCGAGCATGGAAACGAGTCTGGTCTTGCACTGAAGTCTGCGCACCCAGGAACAAAGTGGCTGTGCCACTGCTTTGCCATGCCACCTTCGGCACGTCCCGGAGCATGCAGCTCCACCAGCCCCAGGGAGCCACTCGGGCACCTCACCAGCCCCAGAAGGGGTAGCTCATGTCCCCGTTGCTCACCTAATGCCAGGTTTATGCCTTATGACATGCATCACGGTGGCATTAAGTGGCATGGAAACATCTGCTCGGGAGCTCAGGCTGGATGGGAGTGTGGTGACCCACATGGAGCTTCGGAGAAGCTTTGGAGATGAGTGAGAGTACCCAGGGACAGAGTCACCTACATAAGCTCCATCACTGGCAGAACAAAATAAAACTGTTTTCTACCATTTTTCCACCCACCAACCCTTTTTCACATCAGTTACTGGCTGTGTCACCAGCGGAATTAACAACCCTTGTTTAGGTTGCCATTTAAAGAGGCATTTAAATGGCAATTTAATCAGCAAGTTACAGCAGGAGGCAATTTCCCAGTCTGGACAACGCCTTTAACTGCAGCAGGCAACACTCGGACGGATTTTTGCTTTTGTTCTGTCGTAATCTTGTGGTATTGTCCAAGTGTAAAGTGCTGGTAAGAAGAATAATCTCTCTAGTTTCCAAAAGGATGGCTGGTGGGAGTGTAACGACATTTGTTTGCATCCAAAAATCCCAATAGAGGAGGACTGGGAGAGCAGGAAGAGGAGGAGAACATCACTTGCATCTGAACAGCGTTTGCAGCTCTGACAAGAGCTATGGGTCCGGAGGCTTCAAGGTGCGGAGGTCCTGCCGCTCCAGGCCAGGAGGAAATCCCCAGCTCCCACTGATGAGCGACACGGCAACGATGCGTGGGGAGGGATGGAGCACCTGGCACAGGCCGTCATGATGGAGAGGAGACCAGCTCCTCCCTGCTTCTGAAGGGGCAGCAGCTCCAACCAACACGTGTCCGCGGGGCTGCCAGCTGTGGCTGTGGCCAGCCTGGTTTTGGTTCACCCTGATGTCTTGGCTTGTGGAGCGGCAAAAGCAGTTAGTGTCTTGTCCTTGAAAACGCCCTGCTTAAACACCTGTGGCTCTTGCCTGCCACGTTGCCAAAGGATGTTCCCTGCCCAGCTCCTCTGACTGCCAGACCCGCTTGGGCTGCGGAGACCCCATCACTCTGTGCCGCAGCTTCTGGGGGCCTGGTGGGGGACATGCACCAGCGAGGACAGAGGTGAGCTCAGCACCAAGCAGGACAAATGCAAAGCTCAGCCTTTAGCAGGGACGCTGGCATGCCACTGCTGTACCGTGGGCTCTCCCTGGCACGGCGGCCTGCCTGCGGGATGCTGCGGGGCCATGACGTGCCAGCCGGCGCCGGACCCTCAGGAGTGCTTGGGCTGGGGACCAGCTGCAGGCACCCAAACCCTCCCCAGGGAGGGATGTCCTGGAGGCGTGAGCCCAGCCTGGAGAGGAGACTCAGCTTGCCCAGGGGGGCACCGGCTGCTCCCGTGTGTGGCTTTCCCCTCTCTTCTTTCACAACCCCTTTGCTTTGGGAGGGAGAGCCTGTCTGCTAATGGCAAGCTGACAAGTGAATCAGTGCATACGTGCAATCAGCGGCGCGGGGGAAGGAAACAAAGATTTATCCTCCCCCCGTTGTTTTAGACAATGCTTCCGCTTGCAGCCTGAGCTCCAGTTAAGGACGTTTATTGATCGCTTCTCTGGTTTACTACTGGCTGCCCAGGGAGCAAATAACAACATTTTAAATGAGCAGGCTGAAATATGGCGAGGCAGGAATTGACAGGCAGTGATTAAGCAGCTCTCTGATCTGGAGGAGGGTAAGAAGCAGATGACAATGTATAGAGATGTATGATGGCTAATATAGCAGGGGAGAAAATTAACTCATTGCAGGAAGGTGGAAGATCTTTCAGCTACTCTTGTTCCTATCTGATGATTAAGCTGCTAAACTAAAGGTTGCCAGAGGGAGGGATGATCCCAACTATGTTTTTAAAAACACTGCTGCAGAGCACTGTGTATCCCTGTTCCCGCAGCACCCACAGAAGCGAGGGGCTGATTCAAAAGCTGCTGAAGTCAATGGCAGGCTTTCCAATGACGTCCGTGGGTTTAGATCCGATCCCTAAATCCTGGGCATGGTTTAATTGAGAAAAAACACTTAATACATGGCAGCCTTGGAAACCGCTCCACAAATCACTGTCCTTAGAAGAAAGGAAGCATTGCTGGTGAACTCCAGCAGCTCCTGGGTGCCACAATAGCACCTTGGATCATGGACATGCAGTTTCACATTATAGATATTTACATTATATTGCCCATCTCAAGAGTTTAAGGGATTAAAGCCATATTTCCCCCCACCCCACCCCGATCCTGAACTGACACATTTAGGCTAGATTGGAGGGTCCACTCAATGGTGCTCTGCAAAGCATTTTGCTAAATGGGTCATTTGTACTTAATGGTTCATTCCTTATAGTTAGTACAAATAACTTTCTAGATGGAGAGAGTCCACCTGCTGTTCTGCATGGTACCATGTGCTACCGCCGTGTCACCTCGAGCCCAGGCTCCTTAATCGCATATGCCTGGTGGTGCAGGTGCATTTATCTGCTGATAAGAAGTGTTTGCATAAGGCGGATCGATTTTTTTTATATATATCCTGATATAAGAGGAAATAGGCTCCTGGAAAATACTGGCAGAGAACTGGCGAGATACCGTAGTTCCTATGACATCCCCCACTGGCCTTTAATCTCTCTCTATCGTGGGTATTACCATTTGCAGTGGGGTTGAAAGGCATTTCAAAGAGCTTGGGTGGGAAAAGTGCTGACTGCAAGCTCGGAGTCCACGGCTGAAGGTTACGCGCTGAGGGGGGGCCAGCAATGGCAGGTCTGACAAACAGGTTGAAAGTCAGGTGCTCACCTTGCAATTTCTTTGCTAGACATGAATTCAAAAGCGTTTGAAGGTCAATGGTAGAGTTTTCTAGTAGGCTGAAGGGAAAGGACTGTCTGCAAATAAAGTTTTCACCAAATGCAATGTTACTATAGAATCAAAGTCCTCTTTGTTTAACAAGGACAATAGGTTTATAAGATCTTATCACTGCTAGGATACGACTGTTGCTCTGCAAAAGCACACAGCAGGGTGCCTGAGAGCACAGGAGTGACATTATATCACATTAAAACCTGTAATTAAAATAATAGTTCTTGCTTGGAAAAAAATTAACAAGAGAATGCCAATTCTTCAAGTTTTTGCAGGCAGGCAGAATTCAGAGCGCCATCATGCAGGTGTAGCAAGGTGCCCATGTTACATGATGCTGAGCTGGGCCTTAAAAGAAGAAACTAGAGAGAAAGCCCAGCAAAGGTGCTGTGTGAGTCGAGTCCTTTGGCTGTGATTTTCAGGGGTCTTTCCACTGGTAGTGCAAGCTGGCTTGACTTTCATCTCTGGGCGTTTTCCTTTCTTCTTATTAAAATTAACTTTCCCTGCTGATATTTCCTCCTAGTTGCCATTTGGTGAGTTGTTGGACTTCCCTCAGGGAGAGGTAGCTGCAAGGCCATGTCGTGTATGCTCCGTAACATGGACTTTGGAGGAAGGTGGGAGGGAAAAAAGCTGCAAATTTGGAGAGATGCAAAAGACACATTTAAAGCTGTTATTTAAATATGAAACAGCAAGCTTTCAAAAACAAAGCATTTTTATGAATAAGAGAAGCTCATTAAGACTTCTTAAACAGTGCCAGCTCTAAGGAAGAGACATTTTCATTTAGCTCTGTGTGCTGCGAGGGAGAGTTTTTAGAGATTCTTGATATATACATTGAGAACAGGCTCTATCTTGTGAAGACCTGGAGAAAAATGACAGAACGCTTTCTTTACTGAATTGAAGCATTGCCCCTGTGCAACCCAGGCCGGCGGGATGCAGGCGAGAGGAGCAGGGGATGCACTCGGCTGCATCACACCGCTCCCTCTTTAATCTGTGCTACCACAAGCTCATCTGGCTTCCAGCTAGTGTGCGTTACAGCTGAGCTTGGCTATTGCAGCTCTGCTCCAGGGACCTCCAAACACTTTGCTTTCATATTGGATGAAGAGTATCGAGTGCTTATTTTGTGCAGAGATAGGGTTGAATTATATTGGATTGTTCCCCAGCTTTCAGAAAGCTTGGATATAAATCGTAGGCCTGAATGATGAAATTTATGACAGATCTTTGTTTCAATGTCCATAAGCATTCTAAAAGACATTAATTTACTGAATAAACTGCTAATACGCTGACTTTATAAAGCACCCTTCACTTTGCTTTCTGCATATCATCGATCATCATGTCCATACGGCCTTTGTAGAGTAGAAACTGATATTGTAAACAAGTCCGTTAGAAGGCTTCGTATGAATAATAAACAGATAGCAGAATGCTAAGGGCAGAGCCAGCAGCAGCGTCTGGCCCCGTGCTGACTGACTGCAGAGTCCTTGCCCGTGACGGTGCCATGCCAGACCCAAGTGACCCATCCAAGGTCGAACATGGAGACCGGTTTGGCAGCAGCAAGCAGGGACGCTGGCCCTGCTCCATCAGCTGAAGCTTTCCTGTACAGGTAATCACATTTTCCTTGATTTCTTTGTTTTGGATTTGTGAGAAACTGCCCCTGCAGCCGAAGGATCGGTTCCCCAGAGGGGAAGCAGCCTCCCTGCCCATGCCCTCCCCAAACCGGCGCTGGCGTTCCTGAGGTTTAGCAGTTCCTCAGTGACAGGTCTGACTGGCAGGAGGAAGACAGGCAGAGATGTGGAAAGACCAATTTCAGCAAGGAACATGGAAAAAGCCTTCCCAGTTCTGGGGCTTGGGTTTCTGAATTTGCCTCCTCCCTCCTTGCTTGCTCCTGGCAAGACAGATGAGGAGAACACGGTTCCTCCAGCGGGATAACATCAGTCCCCTGCAGTGCCCAGGAGGTGACAGGGACACACGGGCGCAGCGGGCACGCTCCTCCTGCTCGTGCGCCTCACGGCACCATTGCCTCTGGGGGACATCTACCTCGGGGGGAATTTTCTGTTGCTGCCCAGCCTTTGCTCTGCAAGTGCATATTGATGACAGAGTGCGATTATTTGTGGTGAAGGCACAACCACTTCGTTTCCCCGAAATAAAACCTTTAATGCAAAAAAACCCCACATCCGTAACTAATGTCTGAATTTGCAGCACATGATGCAGGCAGGTAAAGCTATAAAGGTGATTAGGAGATAAAGCAAAGGCTGCTGACTGCATTGCCTTCACATATGCCAAAGTGCCAACATGCCTTTCGGGGCATAAACCGACCGACCCCGTGCCTACCAAGGTGTGCAAAGCCGTGAGATAGCAAAGTCGTCCCCGTGGTGCCGCTGCTGCCATGAGAGCACCTTGCACCATTCCTGCTCTCGGGCTACCGCGCTGCCTGAGAAAGAGAGAGAGATTTAAACTGGCACATTAAGAAGAGACCAAAATGAAACATTGTGGGTGCGATTTGAATAAACACTTCAGAGCTTGCGCTCAAAAATAGCACAGGGGAGGGGGTTTTAAGCCCTGTGCTGTATTTCCAAGCGGCTCTTTGGATAAATTGACACAAATTCCAGAGGGATTTTAACTACAAGGACGAGGATCCCAAACCTCTGCTCAGCCTGTGCACAGGCTTTAACCATGCCATGGAAAAAGCCTGATTTCAGTTCCAGTGGGCAGGGACAGGAATTTGGGAAGGGAGCGTGCGTATGATGTGCATGTTTGCACAAGGTTTATTAGGATTATTTTTATTTATTGTACCTGGCCAAAAGGGTATGATGCAACACAAGCTCCCTTCAAATAGAAGACTATGTAGTTTTGTGAGAAATGACAAAATAAACATGTACTTAGTGAAAGGCTCAGGAATAGGGTTAATTTTTATTTTATCTGTCTTCAGCTTGATTTTCCTGTTAAAGAAATAAATCTGCTGTTAAAGCTCCATTCACAGAGAAGTATGGTCTTTTATTGAAACCGACTTTAAGCTGCATTGTGGGGAAAAAGTCTCTGGGGCTTTCCTAATACTTCTTTTTTTGGGGCTGGTGGTGGGGGAAGAGCTATGAAAGCAAAGTGGATGTTATTAGGATTCAGTTCGTTCCTGCTTGCTTTCCCCACCTCCTGTACCGCAGCGCAAAGCCGCTCTGCTCTGAACCGTGGGGAAGGCATGAAGCTTTGCTGTGCAGCTTTGCTCCGGGTCCTGAAGAGGCGAAAGAGGAATTTGTCCTTCCGCTGGCAAACCCCACTGCTTACGCTGCTCACCCCCGCGGCAGCGCAGTTCCCTCTCGGTAGTTAAACCGAACCAAAATTCCTTGCAAGGCTGCGCCAACACCCACAGCCTGTGCCGCTGTGGAGCTCAGCCCGGTGCTCCCCGGGTGCCGGCGGCCGGCTCCGGCTGCAGTTACGCGGCAGTAAATCCCCGGCAGCCGGGGCAGCGCCAGCACCGCACCGTGAAACTCAGGCTCCAGCGCTGGGACATTCTTCAGATGTTTTTGAAGCCGTCTTGCCTCTTTCATCTGTATTTCAAAGATAATGAGTCAAATGCATTTCTGATGCCATTGGTTTAAATTTCCTCGTTAACTCTAATTGCACTGGGTATGAGAATGGGGGCTCTGGGCAGAGACAGGGCAGCCTCCTGTTCTTGCACGGCAAGGAAGGCCTTAGGTGGCGACAGTAAGGGGAAATCATTAGAGCAGTCTTGTGTATGGGTATCCCCCGAGTAACCGCTGAAGGTGAAACAGTCTGGGACGTTAATCAGATCAGATCAAAGAGCAGAGCCTGTCCGGCCCAATCAGCCCCGACTGGCAGCTTGATAAGCTCAGCGCCAGCGAATTCAACCGAGAGACCTCCCGTAAAACCGGTACCGGTGGGATCAGGAGGGCACCCTGACTGCGTGTGACTGACCAAACAGGAACGCAAAAACACCTCTTTAATGCACTTGGCATTGAACAATGTCGCCTTATGCACAACAGGTCTAATTCCAGAGAGACCTTTCCAAGTTTCTCCACATTATCCCACCAAACGCCGAGCCTGGGAAGGCAGCATCCTTCTCCGAGACCAGCGCCGAACCCACTTCCCCAGCGCATTTTTTAGGAGCCTGACTGTCAGTGGCAGTTGTTGGACGGGGCTTGAATTACGGGGCCATCCTGGTTCCCTCCTTGCATGAATGCCGCTATCGCAGGCAGACAGCTGCTTTTACCTCTTCTCCGAAATTCTGTGAATTTTGGACCCCGTTCAAGACTGAGCAAATCAACTGGGGACTTTCCATTGTTTGCCATGAGCTTCGCAGCAGCTGTTATTGTTCTTCATCTGCTGGAACGTTTCTGATCGAGTTATTGTTGTCTCCCGAGGAAAGTTTTAGGAGACTTTCAGAATGAAGAAGCCTTCACATATTGGCAAAGCGATTTTTTGGTTTCATTCCCAGGGCGATAGTCAGAGTTTTTCCTTTTTACTGACGTCACGGCTTTTGGATGTGCTCGGACTAACTCATGGGTGAATTCAATATTTGTCTTTGTAGCTTCTGCTACATTTTCCTTTTTACCCTGCGGTGGTTTATGGCCACTAGTTCTTACAGAACCGTGTTTAATTTCCACAAAAGAGCAAACTAAAGTCAGAAAAAAGTCTTTATTCTTGAAATGTTTAGAAGACAAGAATAAACTAATTGCTGTTGCTTAATATCCCAATGTCTTTGTTTTTTTTTTTTTTTTTTTTCCTTTGCAAAGACTTCTCACACATATCTCCATCTGTAGCCATTTTTCTGGTGTGTCTGGGTTTTGTCTCTCTCTTCTTGTGGGAAGACTGATGGGCATTGTCAGCTTTTTCCAAAGCTGTGGACATAGAGATCCAGAAATCTACTAATTAGTTCATGTTTAATCTGTACGATCTGCAAGAGCAGTTCTGGAGTCTTGTAGATTTGTTCCAGCACAGTCAAATTATGCTGATTAGATTGGTAAAAAGCCAAAAAAAAGAAGCATAAATAGCAATTATTTTAAATAAATTCCAAGCACATAAAGACTGATTTTAGCCTGGGCTGTTGAAAAATTTCATGCAAATTGTAGTGTGTGTTTATTGCATTTTTTCCCAAACGAAGTGGAAGAGTTGGGCTTATTAGTAGTCAGAAAAAAGTTGAAATGCCATGGGCAGCCCTGATCAGGAGCAGTGACAAAGATACTCCCTGCGGCTCTGTGGTGCCTTGCAGGGGAGAGCACCGTCACCAGCGTTTGCTGCGTCGCCTGTTCCCGCGGCAGAGAGCTGTCGCTTAAAACTCCTGGTAAAATCCTACGGCCTGTAAAACAAACCGCTCCTGTTGAACTGTGCCACCTCCCAAGGTCGCTCGAGCTGCCTGGCAGGGGAACAGGGCTGCTCCCCGCTGCAGCCACCCGCTTGCAGCCCAAACCCTGCTGCAGGCAAATGGGCTGAGAGGTGCCAGCGCAGGACAGGAGGGCTGCCCAGCTCTCCATCGGTTAGTGCAGCCGCAGGTGCTACTCGGCAGTGCCCTTCCTGGTGCTCCGGCAGTTGCTGTCCTCGTTTTTGGGTGGAATGGAGTTTCAACAAGGAATTTAAAAGTCTGGCTCTTTGGTTCATCACAGATTCAGGCATGGGAGCCAGGAGGTTTAGCTCCCCAGGCTGCACTGCAGGTAGGAGGCTTCTTCCATCGTTGGTCTCACAGGACTGCTGCACTTGCTGAACAGCAACACCCATACTCAGAGGATAAATACAGGGTAGAAAACAAGTCAAGCATCATTTGAATGTTTATGGACACAGCTGAGCAAGCCCTCTGCTTTTCAAAGGCTTTCAGATGTTTAGGAAACAAAGTCATAATGAAAACCTCCCACCCCACAAGTGGGCAAATGTGCTGTTAAGAACCACTAGAGTTTTGCAATATAAATCTTATTATTGTGGTTGAAAACACAACTGGAACTTGACTTTGACTTGCAGCAAGCAGCCATTACACGTTTTGGGAAGTGTCACGGAGCTTTAGACCATAACTGCCAGGAAGGTACAGAGGGACCTTGGAGTAAATGGGCACAAGCTCCTAGATTAGCTCCATTTAGTCACGCTCTGCTAGGAGGTTTAAAACAGCTCATCCGAAAAGGAACAAGCTTGTCCTTCCCTCGGAGAGGATGACGGTGCTCCTCTCGGCGGTGTCGCTCCCTTCGCGCTGCAGCCCCAGCACCTGGTACACGACACCCATCGGCTGACGCTTCCCCGTAGGGTTGCCCCCCTTCCCCTCCCCCTGGAAGCCCTTTGCATTTATCTCCACCGAGTTTCACCTGCACTGCATTGCCCAGTCAGTCATAAGAAGGACTCGCCTGTAAAGTCTTGCTATAGTTCTTTACAACCTGTCCCCATCCTCACTGCCGTAAATAACTTTGTGCCCTCAGCAGACTTCCTCAGCTAAGTGCTCAGCCCTTTTTCCAGGTCATTTATAACGATGTTGAGCTGCACAAGTACCAGCACGGCTGCTGGGATGCCACTCATGACCTCCACGCTCCTGCAAGACCCAACTAGGACCTCTACCTCCATTCCTTATCCTTCAACTTAGCCTTATTTCTCCTACAAGTAATGGCTTCAGAAAGTGCCTTAACTCTATTAGATTCCCCAGCTTTTTGCATGGGTGGCTCTGCAGCCTTGCTCCTGGTCTTTTAATATTACTTTGGGGTGTATAATTGAATTCAGCCACTCTTAGGTGCTCTATAATGCAGCGGGGCAGGGCGAAAGGCAGCCGCTGACTGTGTGGCGTTTTGAGCAATTAGCCGCCTCTGTGGTATTTCTGCTTTGTTGATTTTCACTCAAGGAAATCAAATGCTGGCTGGTATTCCATAAAAGTGCAACAAAATGTGACTGCTGCTAGAGTGACTGCATTGGATCCAGACTATCCGAAACCGGTGCCATGTTTCATCTGGCGGGGGAAAAGCACGGGATCTATCTATAGTCACTGATCCTTGCAATTCACAGGGAATTTGGTGGTTTTTTTCAGCTCTGATAAAAACAATGAAGCGCCTCTTTGAGTCATCCTCTCTGCTATAAGATCAACCATAACCAGCTGATTTCTATAAGCAGATGTATTTATAGGCTTGGGATAGGATATAGATTTAAAAATGCCACTTTCCTGCTTCAAAGAGATCGACTGACGTTTTTAAGCTGTGTAAAATTAATCCAGCTAATTAATGAAAATGGCTACAGTGTAAAATGAATTAAAGTTTCAGAAAATCATTAAGCATTGCTATGGCTGCATGCTCTGATTTGGTAATGAGTCATGACGTGGTGAACATTATCTAACTGCATTTGCTCCAGGTACTGTGGGCAATGAGATGCTGCCACGTGAGAGCAGGAACAGCTTTGCTTTGGAGGAGACTCTTGCTTAGCATTAGGAGAGCACTGTTATTTAGGAAGGAGCTGTAACCCTTCCAGCAGAGGGGAGACCTGGGACGTCAGGTCCTGTTTTTCACCCTGGCACTGACTCACACCATCCCCTTATGCATCAGCCTTTAAAATGAGCACGGTGCTGTATGATTCCCAGAGAAGCCTGTGCGACCAGGGCCCAGGTCATCAAGGCAGTTGTGCTGATATCCCACTGAAATAAATGGGTAAGAAAAGTCAGTAGGAGCTGGGGCATGAAACCCCTTTACCTTCTTTGAGAAATCTGCTTTCTTCAGGCAGCCAGCAGCTACCTAATGTGGAGGTACCACCACGCTCTCCCAACAGCGGCAGGTACTTCCGTCTCCTTCCGCAACCATTTTACAAATCCCTTCCTCCTCCCTGGGCAAATGTTTGCAGGTTCAAAATCAAACTGCATGAGAAATGAGGAACTGTTTCCTTACGAAGCAGAAATCATGTCTCATATGGAGATTTATCATGCGGAAGAATCGCATTTTCTTCTCCTAGGGAGGCATGCTGCACCTTGACTCTTCTAATATACCTCTGTCAGAAGAGGTACAGAAGGAGCTGGCAGGTGCAAAGGCGCTTGCTCAGTGTGAAGGAAACACTGAGCCCTGCATATCCCCTTGGAGGCTGAAGATGCTCTGAAGGATGATGCACAAGACCCAGCACTGTTCCTGAGGTCAGGAGAAAGCCCTGGGCTAGCGGATGCGGTCATGCGCCGGTCACGCCACGTCTGTTTTGCCCGTGGCTTGCTCAGCTGGTGAGCTCTTCGGGACAGGCTCTGTGTGCAGTGTTTAGCCCACCTGGGCCTCTTGGTGTTGCTATAATGCTAGCAATGCAGAGGGGCTGGATGTAATGCTAGCGACCCATTGCGGGGGGGTACAGTCCCATTTATAGTCTATATAAGAAACCTTAAGGAGTCCAGTGCTGCCGTCCTTGCTCTGACATGTGTCTACAGGCTGGTAATCATCCATAACCACGTGAATATCTGCTCTCTCCACTGAAAAAGGGCAATTTTCTCTCTCTTTAAAGAGCTGCTAAGATCCATGAGGAAATGTTGACAATGAGGGATCCTCCTTGGAGCACTGGGTGGTAAAAACTGGCAGTTTCCTATCTGCGAGGCTCTGTGTGCTTGTGGGGTCTATATTCCACTTGAGTATTATCCATTTTCTTAAATGTTTCCACCTTATCTGACGGAGGACACAAAAACACAGCAAGAGAACATGCAGAAACTGCAACTGGTGTCTCAATTAAACTTGATTTCTCACAGAGGTAATCAAATCTCTTTCTTGTCCCATGCTCTTGCCTAGTAATGCATTGACATGGGTGATTCCTTTCTGTATTATATAGAAGTATATTTTGCTAAGATAATTTAGACCATGCTGCGACTCTTGTAACAACAGCGTGACATGATGTACGTGTAACCCAACAGGTTGCGCTGACTGCAGATGCTTTAAAAAACCTCTTTTCCTCTCCCTCCCTCCTTTCCAGTCCATCAATTGCAGATCCCAGCCTACATGCCTTGTGACAACAGCCCGATTGAACCGACATCCTCACTAATGAGCATTTCTGATCCATGGCTTTTAAGAGGAGCAGCCGGAACCTTCTGGGGAATTGCCTCTTCACTGCAAAAGGCCAGGAACGGAGACGCCTTCTCCCAGAAATCATTCTCTACCATGCTACTGCTTCTTCCACTTCTTCCTCCAAGCAGGTTTGGTTCTCATATCCAGCTGATTCCCAGCAATAGGTGGCTCTTGATTTTTTTTTTCATTATTCTGAAATAGTGCTTTATGGACAATTTCTAAGGGCATGGTGGACCAATGTAAAAAGTACCACAGAGCCTACAATCTCATCATCTTCCTCACCCCTCAAGTGGAATAAAATCACTTCTGGCTCAGAATAGTTTGGCATCACAAACTTTCATTCCACATGCCCAGGGACCAGCCACGCTGAGTCCCAGACACCTGCGTTAGGGGTAACTACTGCTAACGTACTTTTGACTCAAGGAAGGAGAGGGGACTACAGCCTCCCCAAAGCAACAGGAGAGAGGAAAATCCCACTGCAGACTTCCCATTCCTGCACTGTGCCCAATAGAAGGGGAGGTTGCTAAAGCAACAGTTTCTCCTAGCTGACTAGAACTAGTCATGCACGTGGGCTTCGTGCTGAATCAGTATCGGCGCTACCAGAAAAACATGGAAAAAGCACCTTCCTCTACTTACGCAGCTTTGACTGCTCAGCCAGCACCTCTGGGAGCAGTAGCTCTGAATTCACTCGGTCCTGGTCTCTGACATCTCCTGCAGCTATCTGGGTCCCTGGGGAGAGCTTCTCCACAGCTCCGCTGGAACCATTCATGCAAATCGCCCTCTTAAGAACTATAAAGGAATACGATATTTAGTATCAACCCACTCAGCCCCCACCGAAATAACTTAAGGCTGAGGTCTTCAGCGGCTTGAATGATGCTCTGCCGTTTCCATGGCAGCGCACCGCTCTCCGCTCCGCGGGGTGCTGGGGTCAGGAGCAGTCAGGCAGCTTCGCACCACCACACCTCGCAGCAGCCGTACCCGCAGAGCCTCTGTGGCAGCGTGTCCTGATGGGGTGGCAAAAAATAGCCCTTCTCCCCACCTTGCGGGCCAGTAACAAGAAGAGGAAGATGCCTGCCTCTGCCAAAAACCTGGCTGTGCAACCCGAGTTGCTTCAAAGCGCCAGGAAGAGCTGGTGCATGCTAGCAGCACGTCTGTCAGCTGTGGGTTTGAGGGCAGAAGGGGGGAGATGATGGGAAGGGACGGCTCCATGGCAAGGGAAGCCCAGTCGTGGGTGATCTACCTTAGCAGCCAGGTAGAGACACGCAGGTACGGTGAGACGCCCCACAGGCTGGTGTTTCCAGCTGGCTTCTGCATTTATTTCTATCAGCACATCAGCCAGCTCACCTCAGTTCAAAGCTGTTGCCCTCCGGCAGAGAACGGCGGGTCCTGAACAGCCTAGAAAAGGACACAGAGCTCCTGGGCAAGATACGCAGGTAAAGGGCTGGATACCAGTGAGGAGGATTATTTTCATTTGACTACTTAATTCAAGGTTTATTTGTTCCCTGTGTTGATACTGATGCAGATTCATTCCCATTCAGAAGCTGTCACGTAGTGAGAAAGGAAATAACAAGATCTGGCTCCCCTTTTTTGGCATCTGAACAACATAGTTCCTCAGGAGCACTCGAGAGGCCAGCAGCATATAAATGCTTTCCCTCATGGTGACACAGACAGAACTTTCTAGTACTAGAGTAACCCCCTTCCTCCCTTTGACTAGTCACAGCTGCACGTACCTTTGGTGTAACATCATGGTTATGCAATGCTGACTCTCCCACTTTGCTCTTATTGTGCCTCTCACATATTTGCGCAAGCAGAAGCCGAGATGGAGCCCCGCAACGGCCTCCGAGAGCCCAGCCATTTCTCAGTCCTCCTTTTCTGAGCCCGCGCTGCTCCCACTGGCACCAGAGGTGAGCTGGGAGCACCGAACGCCGCTGAATCGCAGCCCAGGAGGGCACAGTCTTCTCCAGCCTCTGTCCAGAAGGAACCTGGTAAGGCATGAACACATGGGCTGTCCAGTACATGCGCCCACCTAAATGATGCTCATCTGCTGGGATAAGCGCCAGTATTTACAAGTAGATCTAGGCCCGCTGCATCCCTGGGCCCCCTCCTTTCTAGGTCACCATGACTTCCGCAATCATCCAGTTCACCAGGACTAATGGAGCACAGATGTACTCTCCAGGGAGTGAGCGTGAACCAGAACCCTCATCCCTGGAACGCTTCCCAGGAAGAACCATCTCCTCACCATCACGTATCCCAAAGTACCTAAGGAGAAGACAGAGCAGGAAATTAAGCAGAAGAGTGAGTTCCTAGCATTTTTGCTGCTTTATCCCTTTAAGGTTCTCAAGCAGGATTTATGATCACATCTTCTTCAGAGGAAAACAGCGTTGTGCTAACAGGTAAGCAGGAAACAACCACAGTGAGATACAGATCTGTAATGCTTTGATGGAAGCACAGGTAAACAGCAAACAGCAGCAGACCTCTCAAGTGTTTCACAAGCCTCATCTTAGTCACCACTGTTTGCCTTGTAGGTTGCAAGGTGTCTAAGACTGCTCTCCGGGCTAGCTTGCAGGGCATGGAGCACAACGGGACAAGCTGAACCTGGCTGTCAGGCAGAGCCGTGCGCTGGTGCTTGTCCACAACAACTCAGGGATCCAAGTGCATGGCAGCAATGAAAATGTGCAGCCTGCCAACGTGTGACCAAACTGTGTCAGGGCAGGAAGAGGAGATGTTTCATTCCAGACTGAAGACTAAAACGTATCAAAAAGAGAAAGGAGTCTCTGAAAGCACAGCCCGGCAGACTCCCCCAGCATGGCAGGAAAGACTCGTGTTTCTGATTTACCGCTTTTGGCAGGGAATGGAGCCAGAATGTAAAACACAGGTGATCCTAAGCAGAATTAAACAGTGGGGGGTTCTGGCAGTACAGTACCATCCACGCTGGACAGTGTGGGATCCTCCTTGTGACCATGACAACAAAGCAACAGCAGGAAGCGGTGTGGTGCTGCTGGCCACGGCTGCGACTGGCAACAAAAACACAGAAGCCTTTTTAATATTGCAAAGACAGAAATGAAATCCTTCTCCTCTTACGCAATGCTTGCCCTTCCTCAGCAGGGATCAAATCAATATGGGACCGTGCAAAGTCAATGGTTTATTTCAAGGGGTTTTGAATTGGGCTTTGTAGGCAAAAAGGCATCAGCCTTGTTTCAAGCTCCATGAAGACACATCGGTATTTCCATGCCACATCTATTTGTAGGACAGAAACGTGACTTTGTTCCTTTTTAATCCTGTTTAAATGCTCTTTAATCCTGTTTAAATGTTACACTATTTTAAACTAAAGTCTGTCAGGAAAAAAGAATCAAGTCTAGGGCTAGAATTATCCCTAGTGAAGACGGGGGATCCCACTTGTTAGTGAATGAGAATCACCTTGAAGGAAGTTAAGAACAACCTTGTAGCATTAACGTTGTATTTCCCCATCCTTTCTTCCGGTTTATGTTAGTACTTACTTCCATGGTGGTGGTTTAAGCACACCAACATGTGCATAGGCATACACATGCAAGCATGTCACTGTAATACAGCTACCAAACCGTATGAACAGTGGTAACAGCTTACTGCGTGCCTTTCTGGAGGACATTAACAACAGTAGAAAGAGAACTTTCACATAATTTCTGGAGAAATGCTACAGTTGTAGGCCAACTTACATAACTGATTTAGTTCAACAGAATTGCTTTCTGCCTTTAATCTGCTCAACAGTTTATCTTTGCTGTCGTGATCAGTTGAGCTTTCTTTAAACCGTTATGGATTAGCGTTCTGCTATAACACGTTAAAAGCTTAGCTTTATTTATTTTTGTCAAGAATGGGGGAGGGATATCAGGTTCAAATGTTCAGGGAGCAGTTTATGAATGGTTATTTTTCTTACACGGCAATCAACATATTCAGGTGCCAAATGCAAGGCACAGCTAAACACTTCCAGAGACAGTACTAGTGGCTGGAATAAAAATATTTGTGATTTCAATAAAAAAAGAAAAGAAAAAGAAAGGAGGGACTTTATAAATTTGCATAATTATTTTAATCTGTAAATACAAAATTTAATCCAGCATTCAAATAACTCATCACACCCACCAGCTTTGTACGGAAGACCAAAGAGTAAATGGTCTGAAAACTTAATTAATAAAGCTGGTTGAGGATTTTACTAAGTTTGCATTGTTGTTGCAATTTGGAGACAGAAATCCTGCCAAAAGCAATCTGTCATTCAACCGCAGGAAGATAGTACACCATAATGCACATAAAACACCAAATAACACAACCTCAGCCACACTGCTTACAAAGAGGTGTTCAGCTAATATTAACCAGCTGTTCAGTGAATTTTCACAGTGGATTCATCAACTGTGAAAGTGGATGATCTATTAGAAGACTACAGCATGAATCCAGGTCCAAATTTCTACTATAAATTGATGAGCACAATATACTATTTTAAACCAAATCCAACAATTAGCACACTTCTTTGACCTCTGTGTAATCTAAATGATCTGCAGATGCCAGCCTGGAATGGAGTAAGAGGTTGTGTTCCTGAGCACTGCCAAAAATCCTCTGTGCAGCCGAACGCTATTCCAAGGAAAGGCTAATTCTGTGATCAGTTGTGCTGGCAACCCTATGACCTCGCAGCTTTCGTATCTAAAATGGAGCAAGTAGGCACTTTCACATTCCTAAGAGCAACACAGACACTAGAGAAGTTAAAAAAAAAGTGTCTAGTGGTGCTAGAAAAAAATAAAAACCTAAACCTGGGAAAGTAATTCAGAAAACAGGAGGAAAAAATCCAACTTATTTGCAATTAGTGTGCTGTTTGTTTTGCTTTCTTATTGGGAGAGATCTTTATTCTGCACATTCCAGTGAATGGCCATTCGCTATTAATTTATCTTCTTTTTGACGGCAAGTGGAGCATGATTCCAGAGTTTCCACATTCCCTTGATGCTGCTCTGGTTAATGCTTGTGTGCTATTTAAACAAAGCATATTCCAACCAAATCTGACTATATATGGAATTCCCTGACAAGTAAAAATTTGGATGCCCTACAAAAAAGAACCAAGAAAACAGAATACACACACAAACACACAAAATTCTCCAAACTGCACAAACTCAACATGTACTAAAACAGGCTCTTGGTGGCAAAGGTCAGGTATCCAGTGTGACCGACCATCTCCCTCAGTGGCACGCCGCTTTTGAACTGCACAGTTCCTTGCTGCAGATTAGCGCACGGGCTACCTTGGTTTGATGGGTTGCTGCTGTCAAAGCCAGTGCTAGAATTATCCTCAGCTGCTTTTCCAAGGTCAGGGATTTGCAAGCTAATTGTTCTTACATTGTACACTCGGAGCAGAATTTCCAAAGTGTTAATCTCTGTAAAACCATATTCTTCCATCGCTAGGCAGGTTCTTTGGACTTGTTCGATGCAAGGGGAGAAAGAGCAGATGCGGCCACCTGCAAAATGAGACAAGGAGTGGAAAAGAGAGCAAAAACGAAAACGAAGCACTTTTTATCTTTTTTTCAAATTCTCCCAGATGCACATACTAATATACAGACAAAGTGAAAACATTCTTCAAGAAAATCTCCATGAGGCAACTACGCATGTTTAAAGTGCACAAAATCAAACACGGGTGACTCTATATGATGCTTCAGAGCCTTTAAAAATTGCAACGGTAAATTCATTTGTCTTCCAAATCCAGTGTTGCCCGCCACATTTGTTCACAGTAAAACCGTTAAAGCTGATCCCTTTAGAGCAGCAACTCTTTTGGAATCGTTATCCACTACTCTGGACTGAGGCACCGAACTGAAGTTGGCACCTACACAAAGCCAGAAGTCATTCTCCACACACTGTACAGAGTTGCCTTCATTAGAATATAAGCGTGCGTGCACACACACTCTGACAAAAGTGGCTGTGTTTATTTGAGAACGATGGTATGCGTGTACAGAATAAAGTAATCTCTCCAGGCCATAGATGGAGTGCTGTTAAGGCTTTACCCTTTTAGTCAAGCTGACTAGCGTGTCTCCTGAGCATTAAAGTCTACTGGATATCACATCAGGCAGTTTTACAGCAAATGCTTCAAAACTCTAGGATAGGACTTTTAAGTCATAAACTAACACTTGTCTCCTTGTCTGTGCACAGTTCAGATTTTTGATTCTAAATGCAGAGTATTAATAGGCCCCCCTACAACTTTCTGCATGCTACAATGTCACCTTAACAGCTGAGAATAGAATGATTCAGATTTACTCTGAAAAGCCACAGCCAAATCAGATCAAAGAATTATAAGGACACTGTCTGCCGTAAAGCCAGGGCATGTGCTTTCACCCAGGACACAGTGTCCCACAAGGCAACTGCCCTTCCTGAAAAGCTTTTGTGCTGGAGGAAGGAACGCTGGGCAATGCAGCTTCAGCTATTGTTTTACTTATTACAATTAGATGAAAATGCTTGCTGACCTGATTTGCATTCCTTCCCAGCCCTCTCCCAGGCTCATCCAGTCAACCCTTCCAACACCAGTTGTCTAAGTAGTTAAAGAACCCGTGCAAGTGAGAGCAAAGCATCTTGCTAAAAATAGAGGCTATACTGGGACTACGTGAAGCCTGCTTTATCTCAAACTCCCCTTTTTTTTCCTTTTTCGTTTCTAAAGTCACATCTCTAAAAAAAGAAAGCATCAGGTCTGAAAGCGTCACTGTAGCACTCTAGTTACTGTGCAGCAATGATGTGCTGGGTACCGACTGGGGAAGAAGACTTTCCATGACCATTAATCCACCATATGCTAAGTAGGATTTAATTTTAGTCCTGAAATAAAGTCCCCACAGCCAGGGGTTCTTATCGTGCATCTTCAGAACAAAGTACCCTGGACAAGTAATTCCCTGGAGTGACAATTAAAAAACAAATCTAATAATCACCTGCAAAATTAATGCTGGTATGTGTCATTATTAACCAATGCTGTTGATGCCGATTTAATTGCACAGCCAGTCCGCTAGCTCCCATGAAATTACATTTATATGTTCATCAGGATGGCCAGGGCTACCAAAATGATTCTGAATCAGACAGCTAATCTTTTCTGGCCAAAGCAGTACACACTTCTACCATGTTTGTAGATGTCAAAGAGAAAAGCTCGGGAAGAAATTCCTGTTACATAATTAGAAAGCTACCATGATGCACATATGTTATAAAGAAAGATGTTATATTCTTATTGTGTAGGGAACCGAACAAATGTCTAACTTAGCTAAATGTCAGTTCACAATAACTCTTTGTCTGCAAAGCAAGAATTTGCAGAGAGACCAGAGACTTACTACTATTTCATTCAGGCTTTTTGGTTTTGGTGGTTTACATTGCAATAAAAAAGGGAAATATATTTACATTTACAGTAATTCTTATTTATTCTGACTACAAGGGTTTCAAGATATGTTTAGGCTTTCAAATTCACATGCTCTAGATTTACAGTCAAAAACTAAGAAGGCTGCACACAGCTGTTGCCATACAAGCTGCAGAGCCGCCCACGGTTCTTGTCAAGCCTTCAATTAAAGGCAGAGCTCCCTTCATTTTGCCTCGGGATGGTCAGCTGAGCATAGCATGTCAACCCCAAACTCGGTGATGATTTATCAGACTGCCTCCTTGCAAAGCGGACTGCTTGGGGAAATCCAGTTACAGAAAACAGGCTTTCAAGCCGCTTGGTAGGGAACAAAGTTCTTGCTTGCAATAGCTAATATCCAGAGGGGAAGCGCAAGAAATGATGTTACTTTACTTACTGCACTGCTGGAAGCTTCTCAGGTATGAAGAGTAAGAAACCAGCGTAATAGCTGGTATTCCATATAACTGAGAACATCCAGTGGGTTTTAGTAGTTCTGCCAATTTCATTTTTTCCCTTTCATAACTGTTGTTCTGGTTATTATTAAACATCCTTCCCTAATAAATACACCTACAAATAGCTTAGAAGCAAAACCACCAAGCATCTGTCTTTACGGATCCTAACAAGTGGGAGAGGGGTCTCCTCTGCTTTTCCCTGTACACACCACCGGGCAGGCCGGATTTGACTTGCAGGCTGGACTTGCTTGATTAAGCAGATATTAAGAGAAGACTGGAAAGCTACAATTAGCAGAAGGTTGGAAGGAAAAAATGAAATTGCAGTTCCAGACTGCGAGAGGCTGTCTAAAACAGAAAGATTTGGGAAGCCTCAATTGCCATGGTGTGTTTAGACCAGCAAAACAAGTGGACTCTGAGCAGCAGAAAACCAGCACGCAGAAGGACATGCTCATCTGTTCTAGGAGCAGAGACGCCGTCATCTTTAACAGGCCAGATGCTTCTGAATTCTCTGCACTGTGGGCTGCCCTCTGTACCCCGGCGGATTACCAGCTAGGCAACACCCTTTCCGTCACAATCACCAAACAGATATAAATCTAGATTTCAGCATTCACAATTCTCAGATTCTTTAAGAGTCCTCTTGTCCTTTAGACATCAAGAGGCATTTAGGGCTTAAAAGACTTGAATATGCATGGCTTTGTCTTGCCATGCCAAGGATTCCTTAGTGAATGAAGAAAAGACATGTATGCCCTCCCTCTCCACTCGCTGGGGCACACTGCTCTGTCTGTGGATCACAAAGGGGTGGCCTAGACCAGAGAGCAGTGAAAACAACTGAAAGGAAACTTTTTAGTACAAACTGAGTTTGTGTTCTTTCAGAGCTCTCCTTTTAGGAAAGCTACCGTTCCTAAATTTGGTTAATGAGATCTGTGTGTCATCATAAATTGATATAGTAATTATCTGAGATTAATCCTGTTCACATTGGGAAGCTGTGTGAGCTTTTTGATCTGAAGAGCTGTCTAAAAATGTGTTTATTCATGTATAATGCATCTGACAAGTGCTACAGTTGAGAAGAGAATAATGAGACTGTATGAAAGACTTAAATTTTTTTCTACCTTCAGTTTTACAGGGGGTGAGTTAGTTTGAAACATTTAATGGAGAGGTTAAATCTCCCGAACCCGTAGGCTGGAACAAGCCCACACAGTCCTGGCAGTCATTGTAACCAGCAATAGGGTCGAGAGGATATGAAAATTGAAGTACAATTCAGAGTGGAATGATTAGAGAGCTTAAGGGAAAGGGGAAATAAAAGAGAAGATTTGCATCCATGTAACATTGTCAATTTTAACAGACAGTATCTGATTAGTAATCAAGGGACACTCCCTTGCATCTTTACAAAAGGTCAGTGCCTTGAAAGTTGCTCCTCCTTCAAGAGCAGCTCCTGGTACGTTCCTGTGCAACTCCAACAAACAATTTTGTTTCTGGTTTGTCTCAGCAAGGACTAATACCTCTACCAATTCTATCTAGCTAAGAACTGCATTAGGTTTCAAGTATGGAAAATCTGGCAGTGCTACCCAATTGACAAGAACTCCAGTGCATGCTTATAAAACAGAAAACATGTCCAAGTTATGTGCTCTCACTTCTGTAGGTTATAGTATGTGTCACAAGTGCTCTGACAGGTTTTTTCACCATCCCAATGTTATCCAGAAGATGCAAAAAGAAGATATGTAGTGCAGCACCATTAAGTTCCAGGGAAAAGGGCCTGTAATTTTAGAAATGATTCTGTGATGCAAAGAATACAACACAGCATTTTTGTCTCTGGTAAAAGAACACAGCTCTGGGTTTTGGGACTTCAGTGCGCTGTCATAATTGGAAGATTACGTTACAAAGATCTCATGGAAGAAAAAATCAAAAAGGCATTATCATTATGTAGGGGCGAGGCAGGAGAGTCACTGAGCAGCATCACCGTGGCATTTACTCTGTGCTAGTAGGACACTAAAAATATTGCCTCTGTAAAAGGGGACAGAACGTCCTTTTAAGTGAGTGTGCTCGTGGGCGATTTGATGTAGCTTCCCTGACAAGTGAAATTAGAGGATTCGGCTGTTGGAAGAAATTAAAGGATGTTTCTTGATTCAGAAAAGAATTTTTTCTCCAAATCACTTGCCAGCTCATTAATAGGAGCTTGATGTGATTTTTCTGCAAATGTGACCTTAACCTCTACATTTGTAGGTGCATCCTTCAAAAGGAATTTATTCCTGCTCATTATTATGGGCTGGCAAAAGCATGCAACAAGGAAATTAAAAAATCAGTTGGCTCCAAATTGGGGAATAAAACCTAACAACTTCCTTTAAGGATCCTTTCATCCCAAACTACTTCCTACAAACTGTGTAAAGGCCAATAGCTTTGGCCAGCATTCCACAGCATGGATGATGATACAGGAATCCTTCTGTTTGACTCTTGACTCTTGACACGCGAGAGAGTCACTGTTACTTCAGGCCAGGCCCATTGCATGCACCTGACCAACCAATCCCTGACAGACTGGAGCTAGGTTAATGCCCTCCAGCGAGATACAACTACTGGGACTAGCTCAGCAAACAGCCAGTGCCTGGGAAGCAGATGGAGCTGCTTTGTGGGTTAGCACCCGGTCCTAGATCCTAGTGGGGCAGCTTTGCACTAGACCAGATGGCCCCTCAATGTTCAGAAGATATGCTTCAATTTAAAGTTAGTTTGTGGATCTTTAACCTCACCTTGAGTTAATTCTCCTTCGAATCAAAGCTGGTACCACACTAGCAAAGGCTGATGCCGACATTTTAGCAAGCGCTTATTGCTTCATCCATTCATTCCAAAACAATCTCCTGGGGACATGAGAAGCGTTGATAGCAACTTGAGTACCACCTGCATGGGTGGAGGACAACAGCATGCTAGACTGTCAGGCTCCGCGTCCTGCCCTAACATATTCCCTGTGTGTTCTTGAGGTAGCCCGAGCCCACACAACATCAGCCTTGATGTCACTGCCCTCTTCTCAGTATGATTCAGCCTGGGGTACTCCCTACCCAGATACCACAGGGGTGAGACTTGTGGCCAGGGATTTCAGCTGCTCCTCAAAGCCACACCTGGGTGGTTTAAAAACAGGACTATGAATAACCTCTGGGGCTCAAGAAAAATAGCCAGTGAGACTTTCTACATGGACGTGGTACTCCCTGAAAGCTCAGGGGAGGAGGGAGGCAAGCCCAAATGAAAATTGAAACTAGCTAAACCAGGCATTGCCTTACCTGCACCACAGGCTACTGGGAGGATGAGAAATGAGGATTTATGCTCTTATACAGCATCTGTAATAACCAAACCTGGCAGGTTAGGACAACAATCAATGGCTATGCTAAGGGGAAAAAATACAAACAAAACCTGTTTTAAGTCCACTGTGTATAAATGAAACAAATATAAGACTTCGTAAATGAAAACCAACTACTACTACAAAGAGCAGAGCACTGCTGAAGGGCTTCTGTGATAGCAGGAAATGCAGAGGCCCAAACAGGAGATGTTCAGAGGGAACTTTCCCTGCAGAGTTTTGGGGGGAGACCTGACAGCACCATGTTACCTGATTCAGGTCATATCTCAAGGATCACAATTTGACAAACTCATAATTTAGGGGCTTTATGACGTTCAAGAGGGAGCAGCAAGTCTGAATTTAAGAGTAAAATCTATAAAAGAAAGAAAGGAAATACAAGAGGGGTGGTTTTAATAATTTTGTCACTCAGACTGTTAATTTAAACATAACCAAGGATGGATTTATAATGCGAGAGGCCAATCCAATGTAATATATGGCTGTATTTTTCCATCTCCCTACCTGAAAATTTAAAATCTGTATGAACATTATTGTACAAATGGGTTTCTGCTTCATCTTCCACAGCCTTGGAAGAAATAGGCAATATTTATGAGAGTAGAGTAGGTGGGTGCAGAATTATATTCAAAGCACTACAGTATTCAGCTGTGAGATGACTGTGAGTCAAAAGTTTCAGGGCATTTAAGAACTGTAGAATATTGAGGATATTTTTGTTACCTCACAATTTTTTCATTTGCTTCATATTTTAAAATTTAGCCTGAAGGGGTTAACAGCAACTCTGTAAAAACCACCAAGGTCAGATATTGGGAACAGCAGCTATGACTATAGAAAAGCATTAATCAGCAGATGCTGCAAAAGAAAAACAGTGCAGGTCTGGAAATGAAAGCAAGTTCTGCAGTGCAGCAATGCCCAAGAGATATTACAAGCAGCATTTCTGCTGAAAGTGTGGCTGGTGAAATCAGCACAGAAGGATGCAGCTGAGATGCAAGCCTTCATGTCAGCAGAGCACATCACCAGAGAACAAGAACCTTCTGGGCACAAACCTACTGTGCCATTTTATTCTTTTAGCTCTTCAGAGGTTGGCAGTGGTCTAAATGGGAGGCCAAGCTACTCTAAGTAGTGTATTTACAGCATACTGCAAGGCATAACATGAGTGATAAATGTACTCTGTAAAGAGGATCATTGACACTCAGCCTACTAGGAGCTGCAACTATTCAGGATCTTGAGCTTAAGTAGGAGAGATAACACTGATTTGATAAGGTTTTGTTAACGTTAAGAACTCTCCCTTACACACTGTCTCAGCTGAACACTCTATAATGAATATTGTGGTTTTAAAGAGGAGGCTAGCTGATGCTATATATTGAATTTCCTTAGCTCTGATTTCATTCAAAGTACCTTAAGACTTTAGGGAATAAATTACCACTATCTGGCAGTACAGCTGTGATATTTGCACGGCACATCACAATAAAACTCACAGTGTGAATGGTTCAAATGTGACCCTGTCCAGATGTGAGAGAGAGGGCGTGGAGGGAAAAGAGTGGAACGACTCATTTTCTCCAGTGATGCTTTATCCCTGTACTAACCCTTGGAATGGTGGTGAACAACAGCAGTATGTGCACAGACTGTTCTTACTGCAGAAGAGCTTTAACTATTTGAAAACAAAACAAAGGAGCACTATAAAATTATCTGCCTGCGGTAGGGAAAGGGAAGCAGTTACAGATACCCTTCTATCATATTTTAGATTTTACAGCAGTAAAAAAACCCCACAACAGAACTACCCACATGATTTGGAATAAAACAGAAATGTGTGTAAGGTTGTACCTATTACTACTGCAATCAGTTATATTTTATATGAAAAACAGCTTCTGTTTATATGCAAAATAGCAAAACAAAAAAAAAGCACTCCTGGGTCAGCCAGGTACTATTAAACCCAAAAGATAAGCCTTAAACCAATACCAGATCTCAGACACTGGTGGCTGTTTGCAGCAAAAACTGCAGCAAGCATAAGCAACTTTGCCTTTTGACTGGTGCATGAAGTGCATGATGCCACTTCACAAACAGAAAAATGTGGGATTTTAAAGTATTATTTATATTGCCTGAGCAGATGTAACCTTGTAGCATAGCACAGCACAGCGAAGTATAGCCAGATGGTATGGCCAGTTTGGGACTATAATACCTTTTCTAGGATTTCAAATGCTGGAGTGAGACAAGGATTCAAAACTTGGAACTGTTCAAGCAGCTCTGCTTAGCATTCTAAACATGCACCACTTAAATAATTCAAATTGGACTGCGCAATGCAGCGCCTTCTAAGCTGGGAAGTCAGCTGAGTGTTGTGCTCACTAGATTAGATAATTTGAGCATGGGAAGGGCATTGTACAGTGCAGTGAAAATTATTTTTTTCCCAGGACACACTGGAAAGCAGCTACAAATTGAGCTGTAACCCTTGCAGGTACAGAGTGCTAACGAGTCTCTCTTTATGTATTCACTTTTTCAAGAAAGCATGTGTTACATTGGTATCAGAAAGCTTTCTAGAAAATTTTCAGTAGCAGCTGAGGTAGCCTAACAGCTGGGTCTGTCCTGACTGAGCAAGGTAGTGCACATTCGGTGAGCTTTAGGAACAAGCTTAAATCCTGTGATTTCAAGAAGACTTAGCAATTCACTTAAAGTCAGGCCTGTGATCTCATATTTTAACAAAGAACTGGGCCTTGGCACATAATCAGGTTTTACTAAACTCATGTCCCAGCATGGGCACTGTTCAACACTCCATGCTTTCTTGATTAGAAAAGTCACTTTTGTAGATGAAAGTGATCTGGCACAAGTTAGTTCGGATCCACACTAGTATGGTTACAGTAGTATAACCTTAATTAGGGGAAAACTTATTCCAGGATAAAGGAATGATTTATTCACTGAAGCTTATTTTTCAATAGGGAAAAGATTTATAATAAACTGATGAAATCCATCCAATACCTCAACAGCAGTTCTCACTTGCTGTCACAATCCCGGAATAAATGGCATAAGCTAGAACAGCCTTTATGTTCTGTTCCCACTGCAACCAACGGCAAACTTCTCGTTAGCTCCAACAGCAGAGATTTAAGGCAGAAACGGGCAAGCATATTTAAGTATAACCACATTTTCTTTAACATTATTGATGGGGTGCTCTGTTAAATAGGTCCAAATCTGCAGTGATTGATGTGAAGTGTGTCTGAACACCTTTTATACAAACACCTTTCCACTGAATTGCCAAAGAAATTTGCTTTCAGCATTTATTGTTACTGCTGCTTCCCACACACCTCAGATCTAGCAAGATACACTTGACAAAGGTTCAAAGGGTTTTTTTATAAACTGCCCATGCTAATTGTAGCAGCTAGCACAGGCCTGTAGGAAAAAGTTGGTCTTCTCCTTTCAAATCTTCCACTGTAAATTGAAGACCTCTTTTGAAGGTTTTTCAGCCTTAGAAATGCCTAGAGACTTTGACATTTGAGAACAGTGATCACACAATGGAAGCAGATCTAGCGTATGGCTCAAAGGCAGAGATGTGTGCATGCACAGTACTTCCTGAACAGAAAGAGATAAGTGCAGTTACCTTCAGCTTTTAACGCTGACTTTGCATGTCCTATGGCTTCCCATGGAGACGGAATATCTAGGAACACCGCATCTGCAATGTTTGAGACACCAAACCCATTTTTGCAGACATCCTGGTTGGTCACGGTGACCAGATGCTCCACCCCATGCTCCCGAAACTCCTCCCTGGCCTTCTCGGCCCTCTGTTGGTGGAACTCCACTGTGTACAGGTGCCCTGTGGGAGCCACTGTCCTGATGAGAGCATGGGAGAGGGATCCACTGCCCGTACCTAGAAAAGACAAAGAACTCATGAAATGCCTTTTGACAGTGCTAAAATTTAGAATAAAGGTCTTCTCCATTAGTCCTGCTGCTTGGAACACCTACTCAACACCCAAATGAACAGAAACCATTGGTTAAACTACCAAAAGAGAACAGTCCTTCACAAGGAGAGAGGGACTAAATGACCTAGGAAACAGTCTTCAGGGTCCTTAAAGCATTAATTAAAAATCTGGCAAACTCAGGACCTGTCCTATCTCCCTGGAGTAGACAAATAATGCCAAGGGTCAGCTATAGCTCTAACAAGTGCCACAAGAGAACACAAGGAAGTAAATGTGACAGGAAACATTCAGGGAAATTGACTAGAGAGTTTTTCTCAAAGTGCCAGACTCTTGTAGGGTGAAAAGAGATGAAGGCAAATTTTAAGATATTTTCAAAACCTTACACTTCATTAACACAAAGAAAAGATGTTGGCAAGGGTCCAAGCTTGAAAATCCTGTTGGCATCCATGCAAACAAATGGCCTTCAGGATCTGGAGTCTGTTTGCCCAGGCCTCTTAAGAGAGACTGGCCATCCTCAGCTCCCACTGAAATTATCCAAAACTAAGTCCTCTCGGCTCCTTGCAGTCACACTGACCAAACAACCTGATTTCGCAGGTGGCTTACAGACATACACGCCTACACAATCTTAAGGAAGTCTAATGAGATCCATCGCATACCTGAAATTGTATGTAAGTAGAATTACCATGTAAAACCAGGGACTAACTATTAAGACACAGATTTTTTTCTTTGTTTTAGTTTGATAATTTAGGAGACTTATTTTTCATGATCCACTGGCATATTAAATAGATGAATGACTAATAACCAACGTTTTCACTGAAGAAAACACCCATATACCAATTCACATTGCAAATTACTCACTCAAGTGGCATTTAACAGAATAACCCCCAAACTCAAAACCCCACAGCAACCCCAAATTATCTGCGTTTATTGATTTATAATTCTGTACTTGGAACACATTTCTCCTGTAGAAAGAAAAACTATTTCTGGCTATCTTCAATGACTGTTCAGGCTAAATTTCAGCCTGAAGCAAGTTCTTTCAACTAACATAAATCTTAAAAAACTTATAAAGGACAGAACCTGAGGTACAGCAGTGGTGGAGAAAGCTCAGAAACTAGTAGAAAGGAAATTAATTAGGGGACACAGGGGCTGGTACAGCTGCTTAATTGGAGCAATACTTTCCGTAACCGTACAGGAAATCAATGTTTACTGACGGATCCAAGGTTCTTGCCCTCTGCTCGCGTAAGGGGAGAAACCTTGTTGTGGCACTGTATTTAATCCGACAGCTCTGAAAGGGGAGCCATTCAGACTGTAAACAGAGCTCAGGGCCCATGTTTGCCACCCGATCAACCGACTGCACTGCGGAATCAGCACCGCTCCTCTGCTTCCCCCTGCGAGGGCTCCGACCCCAAGGGGCAGACTAGCACTCCCCCCAGCTGTAATGGGGCTGGTTAGTTGGGGAGGGAGGACCACAGGTTTTAGCACTGGCCTCAGAGAGGTCCAAGGCAAGAGAGAAACGGTGACACACACATTTGTTTAAAGTGAAAATCCATGCATCCATGCCAGTATTAAAATAAAGCAAACAAAAGGCAGAAGATGTGCACACATGAAAAACTATCTCATCATGGCACCTGTAGGCTGTAAATGTCAACATAAACTCTTTCCTGGTCAAAAGGAGTAATGGTAGCACAGTAGCCATGTGGTTGTAAAACCTCGATATATGTGCATAGCAAAGAAATAGCATTTCATTGATTTTTTTAAAATGGCAGGGAACTACTGTTCACAGGATGCTAAAATGACTGAAATTCTGCCTTTATATTTCATGCCAGAAGGCAGGATTGCACAACTGAGAACTTTTGCAAACTGGCGGAATTTAATTATTTTACCTCTCAAATGGGTAACGCTGCACGCTTTCTGCATCTTTCTCTGCTAATCTAAAGGAGTGAACAGAAGGCCTGTCAGCACAGCTGGGCTGTAAGCAGAAGAGAGAGGCAGCTTGTGCATGTATCCCAGTTTCCTTGTTCATATTCTTTTACATTTTTAATCACTTTCCTTTTAAATCTGCTCTTAAAAACACCGCAGAAGATACTGTTTGTCCCTTTCCTAGGAAAACCCATTAGGATTTTTTGGCTTATTTTCTGATACTCTTTTTTTATTCACAAACAGTCCAAGCCAAACCCTGAACTAAACCCAGGATGTTGGAAGTCACCACTTGCAGGCGCATTACAGACTGAGCTTTTGTTAAACAAGGTTGCCAGGAATTATTTATTTTTGCCTGGCTACCACAAACATGAGAATCATACATATGTATCGCATTTTAACATACCAAATTCTATCACGCTAACATCATTAATGAGGGTATTTCTGAAGATGCTGCCTGCCTTCTCCATGACAACACTCTCAAAAACTGCAGGAAACAAAGAACAAGATGGTTATGAATCACCCACCATTCCAAAATCTCTCCTTGAAGAGATGACAGATTCTGAACCCAGTCCTGTGAAATGATGATGACCCTCAACTCTCATGTGCCTGATGGTTCAGCACGCTTGATGTGATTCATGAAGAATATGAGGGTCTGGCAGTTCAGCATGAGTCCATGCTCAACACAACCCCTAAAGCCCAATCAGCCCAGTCTACAGAAGGCGGGTGTTCAACCCTGTGTTTCTCTGATGTTGTAGAAGGGGAAATGAATGCTTATATTCACCTTCTCCCCTGCAAATCTGCAACATTCGAGTCCTCCTGCCACCTTCTCTATTCCTTTTCAATTTCTCTCTGTCCTTATTTCAAAATTGCCACTGAAAAAAAGCAGAATTCAGCAAAATGTGACTCAAAGAGTCTTAGGCACCAGTTTGGAATAAGTTCTAGTCAGGTTCGGGCTTCCTTGGGAAATGAAAGGCATCCTTATATCATACAGAATCAGTCAGGGAAGCAGCAAAACAGAAGAGGCACTACTGAAACATGAACTAGAATGCCACCAAACCTGAAGTATCGTAGCTGAATTACCTGCATACAAACAAATCAAAAACCTGAACGCCCAAAATTACTATTTTGTACCAGAAGAGGCAAGTCAAGAACTGCATGGACTTCAATAGATTTTCATTCTCATATAGGTGCAGTGAAATGCCTATGTTCCTGATTTGGCCTAGAAAGCAGAAGATAAGACAATTTCTAGAACAAATACAGTTTATAATTTTTACACCAGGATGCTTGTCTTTCTGACAGCTTGCACTATAAATAGCCTTAGAAACGGTTTGCTCTCTACCACAGGACAATGCCCATTAAACTAGAGCGTATTCATCATGACTGGGCTCTACAGAAGAGAGGTAAAACGATGATAACTCAAACTGTACTGAAGACATTCTTAACCCCACAGCTGCTGTTTTAGAGCTCACGTAGGTGAGCACTTAGGTCATTGCTAATGCCTTTGGAAAATATGATGCTCTTTTACATTGGCTATTCTGTGATCTTAAACATCTTAGTCAAAAAGCAGACATCTGCATTGCAGGCATTTAATGAGAGACCCCAAGGTCCCCAATATGCCATACTCAAAACTCCAAATCTGAAGAGCAGGCACTGTGTAGGGGATCAGCATGTACATTAGGAAAGTGGTCCGTCTCAGTCCAAAGGCATGAATTAAGATCCTGTGTTAAAACCACATGAGTTAGGTGGCTAATGGCCCTGCAGACCAATGTAGTATCCTTCCCTTCTTGGGCTCAAGCACACTCCGTTCTTCTCTGATACATCTAAGCTCAGGGGAGTGTTTCTGCCCTCTCCTAAGACAAGGAAAACACTGCAGTTCTAGAAGGATTTCAATCCTAACAAGCGGACACCTAGATGAAACACTCTAGCTCAGCACCTACTGATAGTTCCTTCTGATTTGTAGACAAGAAAGTATTGATCAGATGAACTCCCCAATCATTCCCCTGACCTCAAACAGATCTGTTCTTCTCACTCTCTGCTTATTCAAGTGACAGGTTTTCCACAGAGAAGCCTCCACACACCTCAGCCATCTTGAGACAATGTTCATGTTAAGATCATTCCTCACCTTTTCAAAGCTCCAGTGGACAACATCTGACCTGTTCAAAAATAACACGTGCTATTTCAACACTGTCATGAGAAACATGAGTCTTATCACAGCATCTAGCATAGTACTCGACTGATAACTGAATAACAGAGTACATTTTTACACTGTTTTCTGTTTAATCTGGTTTTCTTATTGCAAAGGATATTTGTCTAACCTCCTGGAATCCCACCCATGCTATAAACATAAGTGACCTCATTCTGTGGTCCACTACATTTCCTCATTGCAGGCTATTGCTTGGCTTGCCTTCCCTAAAAATTTCTCATCATGGGTGCTTCTTTTTAAAAAAGGAACTACAAATTGTGATTTAGGACCTATAGATATTTACAGCAGTGCATAAGCAAACACATTTTGGAATAAAGCTGAAGAAGCTCTTAAGTGCATACATAGGTTCATATTGCTTGAAAACAGGAAAAGTGAAAAGTATGCAGAGTATTATTTAATACTGGCTCAATACAATGTCTAGTAACATTTTAATAGAACTGAAGTTTCTCCTGCAAAATTTGGCTACCTAAGGTATTCTAAAATGAGTAAATACAACAAAACAACGACAGTGTTGCTGTATTTGTCTCCTAGCTACACCACTTAGACCTAAAAAATAATGAGACAGGTCATGAGTCAGCCATGAGAACGGAAGGAGCCTCAAAACAAAAGGAAAATTAATCTTCAGGCAGAACTAACAACTGCACAGCTAATATCTGTCAAGAAACACTGAACAGAGGAAGACTGGTCACTGTACATGACAAGTTTATGTAGTAGGAGAATCATTAACAATTTTTAGCAAATAAATGAAGAGATATTAAGCATCTGATGGAAACTAACCCAAAGATCTTATGGTGAAGACAGTCAAGGGCACAAATCATGGTGGCAGAGGTAAGACACACCAAGAGCAGGGACAGAGAGATGGAGGAGGAGAGGAGGGGAAAGAGTTTCAAGGAGATGAGCTGGCAGCTGAAAGAGGAAACAGCACATCAAGAAGTTCCCTTTAGAGAAGATTAGCTCTTTCTCCTGCCTATCTGTTGAGGACACCACACTGAAACAGGCACTTCAGGCAGCAGCCTGGAGGTCAGAGAGGGCCACTGCTCGCTGACCAGACTGAGGACTTGGGGGAAGGATAGTAGGGAAGTTTTCAAGGCTGGCACTGCCTACAAAAGGAATGGGAACGTGAAGACTGAAAAGAATTTTTCCTTAGAGATTCAAGAGTTGGAGTTCTTTAGGGAGGGATCTTCTGCAGAACAGACATAATATTGTTAAGTTCAGAGCTGCATGAGAAACGCACATGGTGGTCAAGTGAAATGATAAGATGAAAGTGAGTCCAGAAAGTCTGGAAACAAATGCTGTAGGGTATGAACAGAATTCCTCATCAGCTGCAGGTCAGCCACAAGTCTGAATACATAAGAGTGATGCCTCATGTGGCCACAATTTTGGTTCAGTTCTTTGGTATGTCAACAGAATACTATGCTCTCTGACATTTGTACTGATGAGGCTTTCTTATACTTCAAAAGGTGCTATACAAAGATCGGGTTTTTTAATTCTTCTCTCACTCTAACCTGAACAGCTGCTAAAAGGTAGATAAGGGAGACATTATAAAACATAGACTTAATTAGCACGTTCCAAAATCAAATTAATACTTACAAACTTTGGTCTGTAGTTTACACTAAAGACAGAGCTGCAAACAGTTTGCATACACTTATGCCACAAAAATTGTAAAGACATGAGCGGTATTTGTCAAAAAGTCTATAAGCACTTCAGAAGAGTCATAAGCATACAGCTGACTTGCTGGGACTCCACAATAAACTATTAATAATTTATTAAGTATCCATTAATCATTAAGTCCTCATTAATTTTTTATGAGTGTACTCTTAACAAAAAGTATACCCAGGCTGTGAGTTTGAAAATTTCATAATTGTTTTTGAGAAGCTCTAGTGTAAGGCTGGCTGGCAGCTCTCGTTACTCCTCCACAGAGAAACCATGAGGAGCCAGAATACTGTTCTTAGTCTTCAGAAATCCAGTCTGTGGGCTCAGAAACCCATTGCTGCGTGGCAATGAACAGGGTTTAGCAATTTTTAATTTGGGATTTAGCTGAAGGGAAACAAAAAATCCAATTAACATTTTTGCTCATGTGAGTCTGATTTTGCTGAATGCTAAAGGATCAGTGGGATGGTGGTTAGAATACTTTTGACTAAATTACATTTTGTCTAAATACTATGCTCCATCGAAGCCAAAATATTTCTGAGATTTATCAGATTAAATGAGGTTTCATAGTGCTGTACTGCGTTCCCTGAGTAATTCTGGGGGTTAGGACAGACACTTGTTTAGGTCTCACCAGGGAGAGAGGACAGTAAAAAAGCCTCAATACGTGGGGACTGGAAAGAAAAACAAAAAAAAAGGGTTCCACACACTTTTGTTTGGAAAAAATATCTGCAAGGTTTCATATTGGTTCCAATGTAGTATAAAAATAAATGTAAAAACCTCAAAATCTGTTGTCTAATGGAGTTGTTATACTACAGGCAGCTGTAATCACTGGACTGAAAATAGCCTTGCCTGGGAAGCTGACATCAAGATTAGTTTTGGGGAGTGTGGCGACACAAAAAAAAAGATTCAGCTTATTCCTTTATCTAGACAGTGGCTGCACATGCAATGAACGCAAATGGGATCAGAGTTACTTGACGAGAATTAAAGTTTCACACTACCAGGCCACCCACAGCAGGTATTTTAGCAGTTATCTCAAGTATCCTTTAATTCTGGGAAGATCGGGTTGTTAAAGACTGTATCAGAGTGGGGAATTCCTCAGACCAGGGACCAATGCTTTCAAGAGATCTTAGCTCCTGTGACAGTGCTAACAGTTTTTAAATCTCAACATAGCTTTATAAATTAGAAATCAGGAGAAGACAGAAGAAGGATCGTATTCCTACACCTCCGTCATGAAACATCAGGCAGATGCCGAGTTCCCTTATAGCCTCAATAGAGTATGTTTGGATCACTTTAATTATGTATGCGCTGCTGACAAGCTTCCTCTTTATGTATTTACTAAAGATTAAAAATAGTAAAAATTGTATTAATATGTTTATATCATTTATGACAAATCATAACTAATCAATTTAAACAGCATAATTCAAGTGATATAAAATTAAGCCTCCTGGTTATTCTACTATAAGCATACACAAAAGATCATTTACACTCGTATTCACAGCATTACAACATGACACAGAGGGTATTTCATCTTACTTTACCCATCCTTTCTTCATACAGTTGTGGAGACTAATCCACAATTCTGCTTGCTTACACCGGGTAAATGCAGGGCACCCTTCCATGGTCTCATTAGTAAGACAAGAGGAAAAGAGCCTGGCTTCTTTCCAGTGCCTGCTTTGCCAGTCCATACAGCAACTATGTGTATCAGTTCAATTTCAAATGATAAAGACGACAGACCTCCCCGCTAATTAATGCTCAAAATACATCTAAAACCAGCAGCAGCGGGAAGCAGGCTCAAATGTCATTACTAGACCAGATTTCCTGTCTTGTTTCTATTAATCGCCAGTGGGCTGGTTCTGTCTAGGCCACACAAGGTTAATCTAGAACTAATGATTTTGGATCACTGGATACTGTCTAATTTAGGATGGCACCAAAGTAGGTTACATCATCACGCTGGAGCCTCCAGTTGTCAATACCTGTAAAATTTTTAATTCAAATCACCGCTTCTGGTGAGTTGCAAGTAAATTTGCAGGAAGATCTCTTGCTTCAAGGTTAAGCAGATGAATTTGATGCAATACTCTTTCTTTCTTTCTTCGTGAACAGTGAATCTTTCAAGCAATACAAGCACAACTATAGCAGTATAACTGTTCACTTTTCCTGGAAAGCTGAAGTTAAAACACTTTGACAGCATAGGCATTAAAATAAACCTGGGGACAGTTTCCCATTAGCAGAAAGGATTGTTTGTGGCTATGACTTTTGACTCATAACATTTTTGGGAATGTGGATAGGTTACCTCATCAAGTGCTTCCATTTCTTAGCTGTTCAGATAAATGAGCTTTTAAACATTTTCATCCTCGCTAGGCACCTTTGACACTACTGAAAACATTTTATGTGCAGCTCTGTACTTTAACATTCACCTATTCCAAGTGAGGCAGGACATGGAGCAATTCAAATCTCCTCCACCCTGAATGATTTGCTGTGTTTATTCTTCCCATCCTGTCTAAACACAGCAGGGAGGGGAAGAGGTGAAGAGCTGCCCAATGAACAATACTGCTACTTCCCATGACAACACTAAAAATGCCTAATTGTCCTACAAACCAAATTATAAACTCATAGGACCAACATTTTTAGCAGTACCAGAGGCTTCTGCATATGGCTTTGCCTGTTCCAAGCGCTGCTATACAGCAACCAGCTCCATATACCACCTGTTTCTTAATGGGTGCAACTGGATGCAGAGATAAGTGCTATTTCAGTTGTGTCGGAATGTGGTCATTATGCCTGAAAAGCTGCCCAAAATTGTGCTTGGGTGGGAACAGGGAATGTTAAATGCAAGAAAATGCAGCGCAGCACAACCTCATCATGCTGATCCTTTGCCACATCTATGCTTGAGAGGGAAGTGTATGAAACTGCTTCATAAAATGAATCAAAGGAAACAGCCAGAAAAAACAAGGACAAACTACCTCAGTTCATATTTTTCCAAACTACAGAGAAGCAATCAAATCAAGCAAGCCTCATACTGCCTGCAGTAATAGAAGTCATAAAGGCATTATTATAAACTGTATTTAACCAGGAAAATATCTATTAATATAAAATTTCACTCCTTACTTGCAAATTAAGCAAAATCATGGACTCTGCATTAAATTAAACCAAGTTTAGAAACAAAACACAGCCCTGCGATGAACACAGCATCCATTGTATTATACAGCTACAGTGGTTTTGCATGCGGTTGCAATGCTACAAGTGGATCACACTTAGGAAGAGAAAGATGAAATATATGTACTTATATGGTATCACATTCTAGAAATACTGCTAATTCATTTCTGTTATTAGTTCAACACTATCATCAGAGTCTCTTTCACTGGTTTATCTCAACTATGTTCTCTCAAACTGCAAATTCAATGCCTGAATTTCGATTCAAAGCACGTATTTAAAATTATTTTTTAAGTACTTAACAACAGTTTCAGAAAAGGGAAAGGCAAATGTTTATATATTTATTTTAAGAAGATGAACTAATCAAACACATACTCAAAGTTATACCCGTACATGAGGCCAGCATACTGGAGTAACATTGTGTGTTGAAGAAGCAGCAGCTGATAACATGTGCACATGAAATAGAATTACTCAATGTGTAGGCTGGGAAAAATTATATCACAATGGGAAAAAGCCTTTTTGCAAAATGTAAAGATAAGCCTGTTTTTTCATACAAGTGTTGGTGTTAGTTCTTAATAAAGGATTTGAACATATTATTACCTGATTCGCATACTATGGAGCCTGGTTTCAGCTCTAACATCATGGTGATTATAGAGATGTCAGTGGAATACAGAATCTGTGTCCTGTGTGGAAGATTCATGGTCCACAGTTCTGGAGTGGGATGAAGAATAAACACCCATCCTCCTTTACTGCAGGTCACTTTGGAGCCATACTTCTTGCCTATGAGGTCTGTGGAATGCCTGATGACCCCGTACTTGGTCTGAGTTACAGTGCCATGCTGGACTTTCACGGGAAACATGGATTCATGGCCCAAAAACACAATAGCTGTGTCGCCATCCTTTATTGTGTCTCCATATTCAACAAAACTCATTGTGACAGTCTTGTAGTTGGCTGACGGTTGTCACCTAGAAGAGTCAAGAGAGTTTTGCAGGATCACGATGGAGCTGAAGCTACAGACATAAACCCAAGTAATTTTCTTTTTCCAATACAGAACAAAACCACACTGTGCAAATAAGAGGTTAGCAAGAGAACTTCATGAAGTTCAGGGACCTCCCCCTTGCTGCACTCCTGATCCAATTAAAATCAATGGAAAGATCCCACAGATTTGACTATAACCAGTATTTTTCCCATTTTATGGTGCATTCTAAAGAAAATTTAGGAAATACATTGTAATTTACTCAGCCTGCTCCACAATACTACTGAGAAACTTGCAAGGTAGTTATCAATTTCAGCACTCTGTTCAATTCCAGTTCACAAGCTCTGAGAGTATGTTGTTAAGTAGTAACTTTTATGTCCATCTGCTGGCTTATTCCCTGGTGATTTACAATATAAGACAACTGTTACTTGCCTGCATATCAATCACAAGTTATTAGGACCACTAACAAAAGTTTACTTGGAAGTTTTCCAAATGAAGGTTTAGAGATAGTATAAAGGTAGTATCTGCATTAATTTATGCATAAATTTGACTAACTATAAGGAAAAAATAATACTGTGGCCTTTAATTTGCCATTGGGGGTGCAAAGTAATTGTCTGGGAAGTGATCTGTGCTGCAACTAAATGTAAACAACCATTTGCAAGCTAATGCAAACAGTAGTATCACTTTAGCCCCATGGTCTCAGAGCTGTTCAGAGAATTACAATTAAATTTTGTTGGCTTTGAGAAGACAATCTAGAAATTAGAAGGCAGCTTACAATGAAACCTGGCATTGCCCTTCAGATAAGGCAGCTAACTATCTAAGCTGCAGGTTGATCAGTTCGTGGAAGGAATTGTTTAATGAAGTAATGGTGATCCCAAAGTTAGAAATTAAAGCCTATGACAGAAGGCTTTGAAAGTCAGATTTCTGGTATTCTTCCATGAGAGAACTAAAAGCAGCATTAGTTTTAGTTTCAGAATAACAATTTGATTCCAGCGCTTTTGTATTGAATGTGTAAGAGCTTGGTCCTACTTCATCGTTTTCATTAAAAACTTTTAGTTCTCAAATTCTAGTCTGTTTTTGTCAACCAAAACTTGTTGTAGTTCAGTTTGCTGTTAAGCAGCTAGATTTAGAATTTTTCCGCTGCAGTCACCAAGATGGATAAACAGATGTGCTTGTGGCCAAAACTTCCAAAGCTTATGACATGCTTATTGCATAAGGTATTCAGATGCCAAAGCAGAACAGGCCTGTCTGGACAAACGGTGAAATAGTAAGAAGGGCTTCCCGTGAATTCAGAAATGTATACATACTGGACTTTGTCAGACAGTACAAATGCTTAAGCATGTTTTATAGCTTGCACCTTCTGATTTTATTCATGTTTTAATCTTTCATAAATGACACTTGTAGTTCTCATTCTAGATACTATTAATGCAACGTCAGTTTTCAGCTCTTAGTTAGAAAAGTACCATTTGAAAGGAGCTCACCTGTAATCCACTTCTTTCACAGTATTTAGACCGTAGTTACACCCATGTGCAAAAGCAACATTCCTGCAGCGAGTCTGCAAGGACATGGAGAGAATTATTCTCCCTGTGATTACACAAACTGGCTTCCAGTTTCTTTGCCTTCCCTTGAGCCAGTACACTTACCACAGCTAATTGTCACAAGGCTGACATCCCAAGTGACAAATCTCTCAGGCTCAGATCTCACCTGGCACGTTATATTCATACACTTGGGGTAAATTTGGGGTCTGTGGGGAATTTTGGTAGTTTCTTTGTCTCCCCCTGTGGCAGGGAGCACAAACACTCATTTTCATTCATTCATTTTCAATCATTTCCCATTCCCCCGAGGCAGAGCCTCATGCGCTGTTGTTACGTTTCTCTCCTTTACTCTCTGGGTAGCACGCAGATGTCTTGGTACAGCACAACTCCTGCCGCCCGGTGCTGTGGAGCGGGAGGGGAAGGGCAGGCCTTCTGGCAAGGGGTCAGGACTTTTCTAGGGGCTTGCCATGACTGTGGCGACCTAAACTCAACGACCCAGGCGATCCCTTGCAGCCTCACAAATTAAACCACTGAAATGATTCTGTGTTCCCTTCAACCAAAACCCTGATACACCTCTCCCTCTCCTGACCGGCTTCTACACAGGCTCCCTCGTCCCTCTCTTACAGCGCTGGCTGCCTGACAGGGCAGCAGGGGGAACCTCCCGAAGAAGAGGAGGAGGGGGAGGCAGGCCTAAGTGTCTCAGCCCCCGGGCAGTCCGGCCCCCCGGTACCACGAAGGCCGGTGACTCCGCTAACTGCCCCCCGCCCCAAGAGAGGCCGCCGCCGGTGGCAGAGCCCCCGCCCTCCCCGAGGGCCGCTTCTCCCCGCGCCCCCGCGGCCGCAGCCCGGCCCCCGCGCCCTGAGGGCGGTAACGCGGATCCCCCGCCCTGGGAGCGCATCAGGCCGTCGCGGCGGACCCGGGAACCTAATGGCTGCTCCGGAGCCGAGTCCAGCGTTGATTGATTTAATTCGGTATTTGCTGAGGGAGGGTTAAAAGCACAGTGCGGGCAGGGAAAGGGGGAGCCCGCCGGCGGGGTGAGAGGAGGGATTAGCCTGCAAGGCAGCAGCATTAACCCGTGAGGGGCCCGGGCGGCGGCTCCGCAGGGAGCGGGAGCGCCCTCGCCCAGCCCCGTCCCAGGGCCCCCGACGCTCCTCAGGGCCTCGCGTCCCCCCAGCAGCCACCAGCTCTCCCCATCCCCAGAGCCGTTACCTCCCGGGGCTGAGCCCCGCCAGCAGGCCCGGCCCGCCGCTCCGCACACGCGGTGCCCGCCCAGCGCCTCCTTCCGCCCCGGTCGCAGGCTGCTGACGCTCCCGCCTCCCCGCCGCCTCCGCCCCCGCCAGCGCTGCCTGGAGCCGGGGAGTCGCCGCCGCCCGTGCCCGGCGCGGTCAGCCCCGGCTCCCGCCGCCCGGCCCCTCAGCCCCCACCGCCCGCAGCCCCATCAAGGCGCCCGGCCCCTCAGCCCGCCGCTGCCCGCCGCAGCCTCCCGTCCTCTCGGCGCGCCTCGCTGGGTCCCTGAGGAGCGGGGACGGTCACCGACCGCCCTCGGCAGCCCTCCGGGCACCCCGAGCTGAGCCGGCGGGGGTGGCCCTGCCTCGGCGAGGGGCGGCGGCCCCAGCCGGCTGCGGGGCCGTGAGGGCGCGGAGGGGCAGCTGCCGTCTGCCGCGCCTTGTAACGGGTGAAACTTCACGGGTCCCCGCGGGCGGCGGGTTGCTGTGGAGGGCCGTGAGGGTTACCAGAGAGCCCCACGGGAGCTCCCGTTTGTCACCCGCAGTGTGCGTTTGGGGAGTCGTGAGGGCTGCCACCAGCACGGGCGAAGCCCCTTCCCCAGGGAATGGCTCTGCCTTTGCTGTTGGTGGACCCAGGCCTCGCCCCCGGCGCCCAGGCAAGAAGCTTCCAGAAGGTTCTGCCTGCCCTCCCCCAGGGCAGCCTGCTGGGGGAAAGGCAGCTCAAGGCCAGCCAAGCCCTTCATACGGGTTTCGTAAGGCTGTAGGAGAAGCCACAATGTGGGCTCAGAAGCAGTGCAATCGTTATCTAAACCCCAAATAGCATGGTACTAACTCCTACTTCTGTCTCGTGTTTAGGATTGAAGTGATGTGGAGAGCCCTGCGTGCCCCGGTGGTACGGGGGCTGTAGTCAGGCGGCAAGGAGGAGAGTATCGCCTCATCTTCTGCTCGCAACAAGCCCAGGCCACCTGGCATGGGAGGGGTATGGGCATAGCAGAGAGCGTGTGAATCACCCTGGACGTGCAGGTAGTGTTCCCCGCTAAATCAGATAACGCTCTGTACGGTGCTGCGTTCACCACTAACCTGTAATGTATGATAGTGGAGAAAAAGTCATCCTTCCGCAATCAAGAACACAATAACGGAGAGCAGTTTAGATGACAATTTGTGGTTTGTTTTTTTTTTTAATGAATCTGATTCCATCAAGTATAAGGGAATTTTTGCCCATTACCTTCAGTAAGAACATATTTTTTGTTATGCTGTTGACCTGCCCATATCATAATTGCAGTAGTCTTTGTTATTTAGTTATGAAACTCTCCTCCATCTAATCTAAACATAATGTATGCAGTTTCAGAGGTTTCTTAAACTGCGAACTCCTACTCAGCTGTTTTTCTGACTGGCAATCATGGCTCTACTGTGGCTTTATATTTGCACCTACCTTGGGTTTTTTCTGTCATTTTTAGTGTCATTGGTTGTATTTGTCATTGTTTATGTTCTTATGTCCTTTCTTTCCCATGATGAACTGCTGTTCAGATCACCACGGGCCTGACTGTATGCAAGACCAGGACACTTAGCAACTCCTAGTTTCCACAGGCACTCAGCTCACTGGAAACGATCAGTAATTTTCAACAGACTGCCTAAGCAGCGGGAAAAAAATACACCAAGGATAATAACTAGGCAAATATATTTTAAGCGATAAATGTAAATGGGAAGGGAAGTTTCATTTGAGAAGTTAAGCAGATGCAGCTATAACGAATCTCTTTAATCTACTGATACATGAGTGTTATGTTTAATTTTCAAGTGCTGTTTAGTTGTCAGTTAGGAATTGGAAACAACTCAGTTGTTTGTAGCAAACCACCTTCTCTTGCTATTTCCTAATCTGGAGTATTCTTCTAGATTTTCATGAAGATGTTTATCCCCTAATTCTTCAGGTTCATCTTACGTTCACGCGAGTAATTTCAGAAGACACATTCACTAGCTAACACCCATCTCCTCTTGCAGTTGTACACTGCACAACATTTATAATTAAGCCTCTTAGGAAGTCAGCTGCATGGCCCATGATTAACTTCCCTTAATTCTTCATTGTTAAAGCTCAGTGCAGAGATCTCTGGAGTAATCACCCCACCTTTCCATCCTGAGCTGCAGAACGACAACGTAGCGTATACAAACTAAGATATCATCCCAGCACAGAAAGTACGTACTGGTGCCTTTATCACAGTCTAACAGGCCGTACAGGCTTGTCCAAACAAAGTATTCTCTCAGCAGATGAGCTAGATAAAATGGTTGATCAGAGACTGTTGACACACTGCACAGCATCTATAATTAAGTCACTAGGGAAGCCGGGATGGGATGCTGTAACAAAGGTAGGATCCAATTTGCACACCGCTTTCAGCAAATCTTAAAATGCTGTCTGAATAAAACCCAGTGAGGTAATAGCCACTTCTGACTTACTGCACGCGAGAAATTTGTCAAATAGTGGTGAGGAAAAGGGGGTAGAGGATGCATTGTTTACTAAACATGTAAATCGGACATATTTGCGTTGTTTTGCGCCCACGACTCTCTGCCCATGTCTTCAGACAAAAGTTTTGTGAAGAAGAGGTGTCTGTCTGTGTCGGAAGTGCTGTAATGAATGGCACATTGAGAACACTACCAGTTCATAATACTGTAATGACCGGTATTCCCTGTTCTGCAAGACTGGGAGGGAAAGAGCGTATCCAATGAATAGTAATGGATCCTTGGATTTTGGTTTTTGAGGTGACCTTGACTCCACAAATCTATGGAACAATAATAATACAGAACAGTTGATTGCTTCTCTGTTTGTGTGGCAACAGATTATGGAATATGACAGAAGGAGCCTTCAATGCCTACCCTGATACGCTTGTTTTTGTGAAGGAAAACACTACAAAAATATGGTGTAATGTAAGAAAATGCTCTTAGTTTTATTTCTATTGTTATAAATTAAAAGTTATAAATTAAAAATAATAAGTGGTTTACATTTTAAAAATCCACAATCAGAACTATGTGTGACTTTAACAAAAACAGTAAAAAGAAGATGAAAAAAAAAGTGTCGCAGCTGAGGTCATCCAGCAATATTACATTTATTTTGAGGACTCTGGGTACGATTTTACGCTTACATTCATTTAATACTCGCTTAGCGGTGGCATGATTTACAACTGACACTATTCTGAAGCACGAGCAACGTGTGCAACTAGTGAGACGTAGGGGCAGATTTTGTGAGGTTAAAAAGGCAGAGGAGACCTAGAGAGAGGATTTGTTCTTTGATCCAGGAGATAAGAGACCAGACTTGCACGGATGCCGAGCCCTTGGCTCCTGCTGGAGATCAGTATACTCAGCATTTCAGTCTATCAGACCTGGAATAACTCGGGAATCTGGATGGCAGCCAAACACAACGCAATTTTATTTGAAGCAGCCTATGCTTTTTGTTTTGTAATGATTTCCTCTATCTGTGTGGTTGTTTTTTTTTTTAAATCCCGAGCAGTTTTGTAAAGCGCACACGCTTCTCGTTGTCGAGGTGAGGGTACTGGTTGTGGTGCTGAAAGAGTTGTGGTGGGGAAAGAGTTTCAGCTGATGTCTCCTGACGTTCACAACTGGTGTCAAAGCAAGCAACTGCGCCTCGGCTCCGCGTTCACGTGGGTAAGTACGCTCTCTGTGTGGACAGGAGGATAAACGTGGGTTCTGTCGTGAGAGACACGTCAGAGAGATAAAGAAACTATTATGTAAAGGTGAAAGTCATACCAAGATAGTTGTTCACGGTGTGAATGTATTTATTTCTGCAAACAATGGGATTCTCAGCTGCATCTGAGCTTTGGGACAAACCCTGCTCATTCCTACAGAGAGACCAGTGGAAGTCCCTATTTTCATGAAATTCAGGTGAGTTTCAGGTGGGTCAGATCCCAGCCTTCCTATTTCTGTCTTCAGCGGGAAATCAGCCACTCTCCAATAAAATTTAACTTTTTTTTTGTTTTTGGCACATGACGAGCGGGAGACTCACTGCGCTTTACACAACCGCCCTGCCTCCTTTCGAATTAAACTGTAAAATGAGCCCGCGTTGGCAGGCGCCGGAGGCGAGGTGCGGGGCGAGCGGCAGCTCCTTCCTCCGCGGGACCCAGCCGCTGCTCTCGGGTGCCGGGGCTGATCCCCGCATCCCCAGCCGTGTCAGTGGCTCCCGCCGGGCCGACTCGCGGCCTGGGCCGCGCCAGTCCTGACGCTAAAGCCCTCGCAGTGAGGATGGCAGGGCGTCGTGCCCATTACCGAGTCCTCAACCGGGGCGCGAAGCCCGGAGGGCGAGAGGCTGTGTGCCCACCTTGGCGCGCAGCGGCACCGCTGCCTGCGCGCAACCCTTGGCCGATGGAAGGCAGAGATGGGTTTCCACACGCATGGGGGTGTTTCACCAAGCCGCCGAGGCCGCCGTCGCCTCCCCGCTGCAGGGAGCAGCCCCGGCGGCGTCCCCCCCGGCCCCGGCCCCACGCCGCCCTGCCTCCCCGAGGCCAAGCAAAATGGCGGCACGCCTGGGCCCGACCAGCGACAGGGCGCTCGCCCCGCCCTCCCGCGTCTGGCCCAATGGAATGAATGGGCTATAAATAGCAGCCAATGGGGCGGCGGGTCGCGCTCTATATAAAAGAGGCGCGGCAGCGGCGTTGGGGCTCCACTCCGGCTAGGGAGCAGCGGGGCGCTGAGGTCCTTGCTTTGGCCGCGGAGCCCTCGGTAAGTCCCGGGGCAGCCGAGCCGTCCTGCGGCTTCAAAATCAGATTTTTAAAAATTTTTTTCTTTTACTTTTTTTCTTCCCACCGTGTGGGGTGGAGCCGGTTCGGTTGAGGAGGGGGAGCGGGGCTGCGGGTGCGGCGGGGGGCAGCGCGGGGCAGGGGCAGCGGCAGCCGGGGCGGGGGCCGTGGCGCGGAGCTCTCAGCGGGGCGCGGCGCAGGTGCTTGCCGGGCTTGCCCCCAGCCGGAGCCGGCCCCGCTCTCAAACCAGATCAACCTGGTATTTAGCAGGGTAGTTACATATGCTCGCCCCAGCCAGGTCCCCCGAGGGAGCCGTCTGTTGTAGAATGGCTTGTTGGGTGCTTCCCACCCCGCCGCTCCCGAGTCGGGGAGCAGCCGAGGCGCCGGGCGCTAACGCTCCTCGGGCCGGGGCGCGGCGGGAGGAGGAGGAGGCGCGACCGCCCACCGAGGGCATGGCGGTGCCGCCCCGCTCACCTGCCGGCCGGCCCGGGGTCCCGGCGGGGCCGAGCCCCCCCAGCCCCGCGGCGGCCCGGCCGCTCCCCCCGCCCCAGAGCGGCCGGCGGGGTCTGCCCGGCGCTGCCAGCGGCCGCCCGGGGCGCGTCCCTTCGGCCGGGCGGCGGCCGGGGCGGCGAAGGACGCGGCAGGGCTGGCGGAGGTGAAGAACTTTTTCCTTTCCTCCTTCCCGGCTCTTGCGGAAGGTGGTGCAGCAGCAGCGGAGGTGTGAAAGGCAGGGGTGGAACAACGGCCAAGGTGACCTTGCCTGGGTGCCGGGCTTCCCCCCCCCGGGGCGGTTTGGAGGCCTGCCAAGCCCCCGGTGATAGGCTTCCCCTCTTTCTCCCCTAGTGACTGCGGTAGGGTCAGCCATGCCCTTCTCAAACAGCCACAACCTCCTGAAGATGAAGTACTCTGCCGATGATGAGTTCCCCGACCTGAGCGTTCACAACAATCACATGGCCAAGGTGCTGACCCTGGACCTGTACAAGAAGTTGAGGGATAAACAGACTTCCAGTGGATTTACGCTGGATGATGTCATCCAGACTGGGGTTGACAACCCAGGTAACGGCCGGGGACCGTTAGATCCGCATAACGATCTGTTCTCCCTCCTTACTGGAAGTGCTTCTTGACAACAGCACCCAAAGCTCTTGAGCTGCTGAGAGGCAAATCTTGTAAAGCGTTTGAGGGACGGCTCTAAACGCATGGCTGTGTTAAAAGAGGCCTTGTTCTATCAAGCCATGTTCCTTGCTGTGATCTGACATATCAATTCCCAGACACTTCAATTATGTAACTGCTCTGCTAAATACTTTCAATCCAAACAAAAAAAAAACCAAACCAAAAACATAAACAAAAAACCAAACAAACCAGATGCATTCTAATTATAACACAACCGGGGGGGGAAAAAAAGCCCAACCCTGATGTTATGTGGGATTACCTGGCTGTTCTGGTCTATTCCTATTCCAAACTGGTTATGTGATGTTCTCTAGCACTTCTATGAAAAAAGGGGGAGCAGATGTGTTTACATGTTAACATTACAGTATTTATTTTTACTCTAGCAATATCAAAATGGCCCAACTAAATAATCAGAGACTGCCTCCTGATGAGGAGTACCCGGACCTGAGCACCCACAACAACCACATGGCCAAAGTGCTAACCCTGGATTTATACAAGAAACTGAGAGACAGAGTCACGCCCAGTGGCTTCACCCTGGATGATGTCATTCAGACTGGGGTTGATAATCCTGGTAAAATGCGTTGAGAATATTCTGTGTGAGCCAGCTGAAGTAACTGGTGCTTTTGAATATGGTGACTTAAAACTAATCTTGTGGAGGTGGTATATGAGCAGACTACAGAAGTGCAGCTCTGTCTGTAGCAGAAGGAAGAAAAAGCGAAGTATGCTTGCTTACAGCAAAGCATGATTGCTTAGACACAAAAGTTCCATCCGGTGGTCTAAATTAGCTAGCGAAATTGGATGTGCTGTGCAAATTTGTCCTAAGCCAAGCTTGACAAATGAGTGTGGTTTAATGGCAACAGTTACGGGTTTCCATAGCACTGCATTTGACTAACTGGATGAAGTGTAAAATGTAGGGTCTCTCCAAATGTTTTTATGTAAGAATGCATTTCTAAGTGACTAGACCTACCACTAAAGAACTTGCCTGATTAGTGCTGCGCTGGAGTGCAGCCAAACATCACCCAAACTTAGCTCTTCTGACTTTATTACCACTCCAGGCCATCCCTTCATAATGACAGTAGGATGCGTAGCTGGCGATGAAGAATCCTATGAGGTGTTTAAGGAACTCTTTGATCCGGTTATTGAAGACAGGCATGGTGGCTACAAACCAACTGATGAGCACAAGACCGACCTGAACGCTGATAACCTGCAGGTATAAACTTTTGATCAATTACTGATGCCTACTGGTCTGAGGACTGGGTAAAGTTGTTGGCAGCTGCCTAAACTGGTTGCTCAGGCTCTGCCCCCTCACTTTCACCCAGCACAGACCCAGAGGCTGTGTGTCCAGTGCAATCAGACTTAAGAGCTTGCTGCTGTAGGATGTTAGTGGCTGGGTAGAACCAGGCAGCTGGCACGCAGCAGGAGCTTGCTTCATGTGCAGCTGCAACGTAGGTCATGCCAAAGGTGTTCAACGTGTACTTCCATGAACTGCGGGCTGTAGTAGTCAAGCTAAGCAATGCTGTCCGAGGAGTCAAGGACTGTTGTAAAACATGACACTTTCTACTATCTGATCTTGGATCTTAAACATCACCTGGTGGTCTCATACTATAGAATAGACATTGTTATGGCTAGGAGTAAGGATTTCTGCCCATTTTATGGAATTCAAATGTTGTTGAAGACTCTAGGAATTCCTAATGCCATGTTGATTGGTTAGCCATAGGTTGTCTTGAAACTAAGAGACTTTGGATGACAATAGTGAATAATTCTCATTTGCAAGAGCAAACGCCTGCCTAAACAACAAGGGTTTGCCTCATGTTGATACCTCTAGATTGCAGCTCTGAAGGGGTAACAGAAGCCCAGACCGTAGTCTGAAATGGACATAAAACTGATGGTCTGGTGGTATCCCTATCTTCTAGCACTACTTAGTAGCCTTAGCCCCAAAACAAGGGTTGTGTTACATAGATACTTGAGCTCATGATGAAGAAAATAGTCCTGAAGTAAGGCACTGGCTTACACGCCAAGTAGTCAATATCTCAAGTATGAGCTGTGTGCTTAAATGCATGGGAGCTACATGTATTTAGGATAGGTATCTTGGCAAATGGGTTGTACTCACTGGTTTCCTAATCTTGTAGGGAGGTGATGACCTGGATCCCAATTACGTGCTAAGTTCCCGTGTCAGAACTGGTAGAAGCATCCGTGGATTCTGTCTTCCCCCACACTGTAGTCGAGGAGAGAGGCGGGCTATCGAAAAGCTCTCTGTTGAAGGTAAAGTGAGAACTGGGTGCATCGGGGAAACTACTTATGTCCTTTGCGCAAGAGGTGTTCTTTGTGGTTTGAAAATGGAGGCAGTTGGCAAAGGCCACCTCCATCAAGACTTAGTCTGAACGCAGAGCCTTACCTGCGAAAGGCTCATTACATTACAGCTGCCTCAGCACTGCAGTTTGTAGCTGAGAGCAAGAGCACATGTCAGAGGGAGGTTGGACTGCATTAAGTTGACCTTTGCTGATCTTGAAAGCTTCTTCCTATATGTGTAGGGAAAGAGGTTGGTTCATCATGGCTCAAACCTGAAATGTAACAGGTATGTAGCAACTTCAGGGCTTGAGTCATGGCTGCAGTATTTTGTGGCTGCTTTTAATTGACTTTCATTAACGTTCAGCTTGCTTAGGGATGTAGCCTTGCTCCAAATGTGCAGCTGACTAGAGTAAGCCCTATTTTTCAGTGGAACTCTTCAGCTGCAGCTTTTTCTGTTGCCTCCCAACTCCATTAAGCGAGAGAAAAGGATACACTCAAGGTGCAGTTCTAGAGACTGAGAGTGTAGTTGTTGCAAAACCTCTCAAGGGCAGGGTAACAGTCCTTGACTAGAATAATAGTTTGTTATATTCATGACCTTGATTCTCCTTGGAAGAAAGCACTCCACTTTTAGTTAAGCAGCAGTAATGATTCTATACTGCATGCAAGGGAACAAAGGCTGCTTGTGTAAGCCTGGAAGGTGCAGACAAATCATCTGATACTGCCTTAAGTTCTGTAATGCCACAAAGGCATTGCCATTGCAGATGAAAGCAAGGGAGGAACCAAACCCAGCAGATCAGACATTGCCATACTTTGTGTGTGGTCTCTAAAGCGCTGGGGATGTCTAACACTGTTGGTCCCATCCTAAAAGTGACGCTCTCTTTCAGCTCTGGGTAGTCTGGAAGGTGATCTCAAGGGGAAGTACTATGCTCTGAGGAACATGACTGATGCAGAGCAGCAGCAGCTGATTGATGATCACTTCTTGTTTGACAAGCCAGTTTCTCCTCTTCTGTTGGCATCTGGGATGGCACGAGATTGGCCTGATGCCAGGGGTATCTGGTGAGTATGCCTGCAAGGGAGGAGTCTTACAAAGTCCCTGCAAAAAAATCTTGCAGTTTTGGTTGTGGCTTGTACTGTTGGGCAAAATGGCAGCTTCTGAACTCCTATTGCTGAATCTAATGAGAAACTCGTGAGGTCCCCTCTGGGGAAGTTTCATCTAAACCAGCAGAATTTGGACAATGCACCACATTGGGCTGGTAGGAACAAGCCAGCTTGGCTAGCCTGTAACCAGAGCCTACCCATCCAGCACAGGTTAGTGAAGCACCAGACAATAATCGAATCAGCTTATGAAAGTAGATCACTTCTAAAAGAGTAGATGCGCCACTGCATTCAGCTCTTGTCCCAGGAGCTTAGAGCAACTTGTGGTAACAAACCATAGTGCTGGCTTAGCTCAGACTTGATACTGGATGCATAGTCGCTCCCTTGTAGTCTCATCACTTCTGCTTGCAGAAACTCACTGATGCTGGACAAGTATGGCTTCACCTGTACTAGTGATAAGATTCCCCCCCCTGCCTCCAGAGACTTGGTGACATGAGCTGACCGATGCAGAGGTGTGGAATGGAAGGATTCTGCTTGTCAGATGTAGGTCACCTACATAAAACTCTGCATCTCGGGAGCTTCTGCAGCATAATTAACTTGCTCCCTTGTAAGCCAAGGGCTAGGTTTTTATCAACTGGAATACTCCAATCTTATTACTGTAGCTGCTTCAGTACAACCCAGAGGAAGCACGCTTTGTTTCTGTAGGTCACCTTTAAGATTGCGTCATCTACCTGCAGATTGCCAGCACTAGATAGTGCTGTCATCTGAGCATGACTAATCTACAAGCTTGAAGTGTAAAGTCTCAGTGTTGTCTGCATAAATAACTTTCCTCAGGTACTAGTTAATTTTTGATCCTAATCAAGCTGAGAAATTATCAGCATGATAAATATTGATGATAGTACTTGCTGCCAGCTGCAAGCTAGGACAAGAGAGTCCCATTGGTGTTCAGAGGTTTTTATAGCATCTCTGAAGAACCTCGATCTAAAACTCAATAGTGAAAACTCAGCTTAGTTCCCCGATAAGGTACAAAGTGCAGTTTAACAGAACCTGACAAAATTCTGATAAAAGGCTTTGTTACACATTGTCAACATGGTGTCATGAAAATTGCTGTACAGGGCTGCCTCAAAGTCTGTACGCATCACCCTTCTGCAAACTCTGCTGAATGGATAAAACCTTTAAATTTGTAAATTCGGGCCACAAGTGAGCTAGGGATTTTAGGGTTTGATACTGTAAGACTGGCTAATGTCATGTTATTACTCATTCTGACCTGTTTAGATATAGGCCAATTCAAACTACCTCTTGAAAAGAGCAGGGTAAAACCAACTAGCTTAACTGTTAGGTCCTGCATGGACAAAAGAAGTAAGATTAATTTCTTTGAAGAAGCATCTAAGTGAGCGTCTTGAAATAAAAGCTGCAATGATGAGTAATTTGGTGCTATTACAATTGTCTTGAAAATGTCAGTGGGACAGACAAGTTGTTTGCCTTGTCTCCTCCTAGGCACAATGATAACAAGACCTTCCTTGTTTGGATCAACGAGGAAGATCACCTTAGAGTTATTTCCATGCAGAAAGGTGGCAACATGAAGGAAGTATTTACCCGCTTCTGTACTGGGCTAACGCAGGTAAATCAACATTGCCTGAGCTGTCTGTTCAAATGGTACATGTTTCTCTGGTTAGAGCTGAGATGCAAACTCTTTCAAGCCTCCTCCCGAGTCCTGCGTGGTGGTGGTGCTTCATAGCTTGGGTTTCTGGGAACACCCTGATGAGGTCCAGAGCTGCGAGGGCTCTGAAACACCTATATTGGCAAAGCATTGTGGCTATGAAATCTAAAATATGTCCTCTGATGTGGCACCCTTATCCAAATGTCTAAACTGTACTTAAAGGATTTCTATGTGGTTCTATAAATCAAGCATTGAGACACCCTGGGTGGGAGGAGAAACTGCTTGAATGTGGAGAAAGCTGGACTGAAGTTTCTAAGCTGACTGCTTTTCTCAGCTTCTAGTCTTGAGATGAACTTGAGCCTTACCAGCCCCTTCCCTAATCCTAACAGACGTGCCAGCTTGACATGTACTAAATCAAGCTTCCCAATAGATAGTGGCTTCAGATTTTGTAGCGTAGCTTAAACTTAGCCTGTCTTGCTGCTGGGAGCAAGATTAAGGCCTTAAAAGCCCCTTGTTGGTGACCCTTTTTTCCAAATGGAGGGGGCTTATGTGACTGACTTAAATAGCTGTTCAAACTGTTGTGGCTGTTGCTATGTAACTGAAGCTGTAAATGAGCACTAATGGATGACCTACATCCTTCAGGCAGAGAACAATCTCTTGAACCTCCGTTTTCTCTATTTATAGATAGAAACTCTCTTCAAGTCCAAAAACTACGAGTTCATGTGGAATCCACACTTGGGCTACATCCTGACCTGCCCATCCAACCTTGGAACAGGGCTCCGTGCTGGTGTGCACATCAAGCTACCAAATCTTGGGAAACATGAGAAGTTTGGAGAAGTCCTTAAGAGGCTTCGGCTGCAGAAACGAGGCACAGGTGAGAGGTGGTGATACAGTCATGTCCTACTCAGGCTGCCCTAAGACACCAGCAAAAACCTGGCTACAGCCAGAGCCACGAGTTCCCACGAGCAGCGCCTGTCAGACCATCCGAAAAGGACCCTTGCAAGCACATGAAGAGAACCAAGCCTTAAAATCATAGCTCGAGGGGGTGGGGATGCCAGTGCTCTGCTTATACCTTACTGTATCTGGCTGTCTAGGCATGTCCTGCCTGGTGTTCTGAGCCCCAGATAAGGTGGACCTGATGGCAGCTGTCACAAGAAGGGATGGGAATCCTGATTTAACTTCTGGCTAGGAAATAGCTACAGTGGGTACTTCTGGCCACAGGTTAGATTGCTCTTGGGTTACAGGAGTAAGGAGCTGCCCTAATGGCACGCTCGGTGGCTTGTGTTGGCAGTCACATGCAGCTTTTATCTCCCTGCATGCAGGAGGAGGTGGCAGCGGCAACTTGCAGAGTTGTCTTGCTGTGTCCCCACCTCAGGCTAGTGAGGGAAGAAAGGTAGACTCGCCTGTGCTAGCGGTGATCAGCGTACTAACTACATCTCTTCCTCCAGGTGGTGTGGACACAGCTGCTGTCGGAGGGGTGTTTGATGTCTCCAATGCTGATCGCCTTGGCTTCTCTGAGGTGGAGCTGGTGCAGATGGTGGTGGATGGTGTGAAGCTGCTCATTGAAATGGAAAAACGCCTTGAAAAAGGCCAGTCCATTGATGACCTCATACCAGCTCAGAAATAAAGCACTTTATTCTCATGCTTCCTAACTTATTGGATGAATAATAAAATGTCACTCTAATTCAAACCGTTGGGGTAGAGCCCACTTAGTTACACTGTAGAGAAGTCTTCCATCCATCTGTGTTAGAGTTTATTTTTTTGATGGTTGAGATGTTGCTGAAAACGAAATAAACTATTGTTTTGGCCTGACATGTCTTGGATGTGTTAACTGAATGTCTTTGACATTTAAGGGACTTGGTTTTCCAGAGGGGCTGGTTCTGTGTGCTAGCACATCTTCCTGGCTGCGCTGCTGCAGTCTACTCGAGTTGAAGCGTGGCTAAAGCAGTGTCAGAAGTGAACCTTTAACTTAATTGTAGTTGCTGTAAACTTGAGAATGAGTGTTAAACATGAGTCACTGCAAACATGCCCTGCCTCCAAGGCTTTCACTTGTGCATCTGCTCGTGGCAACTGCAAACTGTCATTATCCTGACTCCAGCAAGCCAGGCTGACTCCTGTAAGGGAGAGGAGACAGACTGGCATACAAAGGGCTACTGTTCTCAGACAGGTCCTCCTGGGGCTGCAGGGCAGTGCTCTGAGGTCAGGCTTCAGTGCAGAATACTGGCACTAAGCTAGTTTGTGGGGAGAAGATCACATCTTTAATCTCCAGATATGTGCAGAGAGTTGCTGTAAACAACTAATCGCTCTTCTGGTGGTAAGGAGTGAGGTGAAACTTAGACTAAACCCATGCTTCTCTCTTAAGTGGTTTCAGCTCAGCCAGAAAAGAGATGGGGCTGTAAGCTGCCAGTTACAGAAAAAGATCAGCTTGCTTCAGCTGACTCTTGTTGACCTATGCACCAGTTGTCCCATGAACCTAAAAACAAGCAGTATAGTCAATGAAAACATGCTAAATAGTTGGTTTTTTTCCCAAAGCGGGTCTGGCTCATAAGCTCAGGCTGCTCTCTGGGTGTGAGCTTATAGTGTTGTATCATGTAGGGCTGTTCTCCAGAGCGGCTGTAGTCAGCATCACGTTATTAACCTACAAGAACAACGTTTTCCAGAAGTATTGATAGCTAGGAGCACCGGACCCTTAGTAACAACAGCTTTTGCAGCTCGTGCAACCTGGGAAGCAGATAAGACCTCAACAGCTCTACCCACTGCTAAAACCTGGCTTTTATGGAGGGAGCACGATGAAAGGTTGATGCATAGCTTCACAGTGTGCAGCTTTATATAGGCTCGTGTAGATAAGCTTTCTTTTGTAGAGGCTGTGATATTTCTAAGGCTGTGATTGCAGGCTGTCACTTGGCTGAAGTGATGACTCCAGTTGGGGTAAGCTAAATAAATTTTGGGGAGGAAAAGGCTGAGTGAACATCTCAGAAGAGATTATTTTTTTTTTATATAGCTTTCTACATGATTCAAATTTAACTGGGTGGGGGAGAGGAGATCACACGTAAGAGTTTTGTTCTGCGCTGGGTGATGTTCCTGCATTTGAGTTAATCGGCACAGGGATTTTTCTGTACAAGGCTTGTGAGAGCAGGGAAGGGAAAATGGTGCAAGAGACAACCGGTCGGTTCTGTATATTCTTTCGATCCCCCTTGCTGTGCTTTGTGTCACTGTTCACAGACGCTTGGCAAATAGCTGGTGCTGCATCTTGTAATCAGAGAGTGTTCATTTCATGGTGCCTCTCCTCAGCACGGCGTCGTTACTGCGCTCACAGCAATTATCTAATGGAAGGAGGTGCCTGAAAACTTGTCTATTTATTTTTTTAGCTATATCAGCTGGACTAATAAAAACAACTCTCTCCCTATGCATCTTGTTTCTCCTATGTCCGTAGCCCATTGGGGCTGGTGCATCTCTGCCTTGTTTTAGTCCCTGGGTCCCCTCAGTCTGAGGCAGGACCTGTAGCTGGCTAAAAAATTATGGTCAAAGCAGCAAGCTAGTCTTCAATGCCTGCATCCAACTAGAAAATATTTGGTTTTAATTGGTTTTCTTTCCCACCCACCACCTTTGCTGTGTTCCTTCCTGCTGCCACGAGGAATAACACGACCATGCTTTTGTTTCAGCTCGTACAAAGCCCTTGAAAATATTCCAGAGAACAAACCTGTCACGACAAAAGGCTGGAAACAGCAACCTACCCCAGCTGGGACTCGCTAAAAACCTGTGATCAAGAGAGAGATTAAACCTCTGACCCCAAGGGCTTAAAAGCTTCAGGTTGATTCTCAGCATCACTCACCGTCGTGCCCTGGGTGCCTACCGTGGGTCACTCCGGCACTGCGGCCGTACGAAGTAGGTCATACGGAGCGGCCGCTCGCTCCTGCCTCGGGCACCTGAAATGGTGCTGGGCGATGGCAAGGCTTTAAACCGAGGGGAGGAGAGGGAAGTCATCAGCCGCTGCTGTGCTTTATACAGGGGAACTGCAATTAGCCTCGCTGGCGGAGCCACCCCCGTCACGTAGCTTTTGGGGAGGACGCGGGAGCCGGCACAGCCAGCAGGGCCCTCTGGACAGGTGAGCTCATGCTCTGCATCACACCCAGCGGTGATGGCATCATTCCTCACCAAGCCTGGAGCGGTGCACAGGCTCCTCTGTTGGCTGAAAAAGTGCTGATGATGTGTGGGTGCGGGCTGGGGGAGGAGAGGGGCCGGGAAGCCCTTTGGGCCGTGCGGGCACGTGTGGCATCTCTGGGCTTTGCCGTGAAGTTTCAGCTGAGTTTTTCTCGCTTGCGGACCCAGGAGCAGCGATCGTCGCTGCCGTCCCGCTGCCAGGGAGAGCAGCTGCGCTCTGCCGGCTGTGGCGCGGGCCTCGTGTTGTCCCTGTTCGCTGCCGTCACGCACCCTGCTTGTGTTGTCCCTCAGCTGCTGGCTCGCCACTCGAAACACGCACCGTTTTCGTAATGTTTTCGTAACGTTTTCAGAACGTTTCCAAGGGGAATTTCATTCTATTCATCGTTGTGTTTTTCTTCTGAGCATTTCTCCTCTCAGGGGAGCAGCTGCTTAGCCCTGCCTGCGATGCCCAGGCGGGGCAATGCCTGCGCCGCAGCAGTCAGTCAGCCCCGTCCCCGTCCCTCTCGGCACGCGTGGCGCAGGCAGCACATTGCTTTCTGGGACCCCAGGGTCCTTATTCAAGAAATTAAGCTGCTTGAGAAACCATTTACCTCTCACATTACACTTACTGGCAGTAGACTGTCCATAAATGCTCTTTGTTCCATTTTCATGCTATCATCTACTGGAAAATTATTCATGATCTTTCACCCACTTGTGGACTAAGCCACATGGAGGATGGTGGCAAGCTCAGCATTACGGCATCGACCCTGGGCACCCCGCCGCGCCGTGGGAAGCTCCCAGGCCTGAGCAAAGTGGCCAAGCTCCTCACACGCTCCCTTGTGCCCTGAGCCAAGCGAGGGGATGGGATGGCTGCTTCACGAGGAGGGATGGCTGCTCCAGGGAGGCTCCGGCTTCCTGGGACGAGGTGGCCAACTCAGGTGAATCCTCTCTCATGAAAACTAGGTGTGGAGCAAGGTGTTTTTATCTGCTGGTTGCCCAGCGAGAGCCCTGCCCGGGGTGCGGGAGGCTGCCTCTCGAGTCCTGCCCTCCGCCAGGGATCCTTGCTCGGCTCAGCTCGGCTTGGCTCGGCTCAGCTCAGCCCTGACCACAGCCGGAGCCAGGGCAATGCTTTCCTCTGGCTTTCTGTTTTGCCCACTGTAATTAATCTATCACTAAGCCAAGAAAAAGGAAGGTGCTATTGCCTAATGTCTCTGGCACCCATCTGGGAGGGAGGAGGTTTAGGCTCCAGCCTGTCCTCAGATGAGTGTTACCATACTTTTACGCAATGTGGAATAGCTTGAGCAGGAGAGTTTGAGTGATTTTTTTTTTTTTTCCCCTCCGCCCACCCACCCACACACAAAAATGTGGTAGCGTGGTGGGCAGGGCACTCTTCTGGGAATGGAGACGGCATCACAGCCTTTTCATCTCCTGTTTGCTTTTCTTTTTCCCCTGGGGAAGCAGCAGACCAGCAGGCTCCTTTGGCTGCTCCGCGTTCCTCTGGCTAGCCTGCCTGCCTGCCCACCTCTCCTGAACAATCATCGCTACAAAGCTGGGAATAGCCCGGGAGACCATTTGCTCCAGCCCTCCACCAGTGGGACAGGGCACTTCGCCATCCTGGGGCTTCGTCAGGTTTATTTGTCCCCCGTGAAGGGGGAGCCAAACCCAGCGCTGGAGGAGGACACCCACAGCCTAAGATGTTGAGATGAGAGGCTAGTCAGAACCAGGTCCCTTGCATCACTTGACCCTCTTCCCCTGTCTTCGACACACTGGGGTTTATTTTTTTGTACAGAAGTTACACTTTGGCAAGCTCCTGCCCAGCTCCGTTTCGAGGCCCAGCCTGCTTTCCCCGGGTTGCCAGCCCCACAGCACCTCTGCCTTGCCAGCTGCGAGCCGCCGGCCACTGCACGGGAAAACCCAATGGCGAGGGCTGCCCTTGGGCTGCAGAGGTGTTTGTACATGGAAATACTGGGTTTTCCCTGCCTTTTGAAAGACCATCTTTTTTTTTAATTCAAATGCTGCATAGAGCCAGGTCGAGCGCATTAAGTGAGAAGCCGTATCTACTGCACCCACAGTGCAGGTCTAGTAATGAAACTGGCAGTGTGGGCTCAGACTGGGATCGACAATTAACAGGGAAAATCTGCATTACCAGACAGGGTAAAAATAAACATAGATGCATCCAAACCCACCCAAGATTTTTGTTTTCCTCCTCCAGCCAGTAAGACTATGAGAAACCATATATATATGTATGTATATTTTTATATATATAAACATATATATGTATGTGCGAATATATATGAATATAAACTTTCAAAGGGCAAAATGTCTCATACTTAACACCTGGGAAAATGGATACAAAAGGACAACACTCAGAAAAATGTGAACATTGAGGTTTTTATTGAATGTCAAAAGCTTCAGCTAAAAATATAAAATGGGCAACCGCAAGCTTTGTGTGATGCAATTTCAGAATAAAACCAGAACTGAGAACTAATTTGACAGATACACATGAAAACCCCAGATCTTTGTAAAGACCTCGGCTCCTCACTGTGTTTAGTGCAGGTGGGTGCTAGGTTCGGCCAATGGCTGCAGTCCGATTGCTCTTTCCACATCCATTATTAATGACCAGAGACAAAACTGAGAATAACCTGTGCTGAGGAGACCTTGGCAGTGTCAGCTTATATTTCTGCAGTGACTTATTGTGATGGTGCTTGATGGTAGTACTCGAGCACAGCAAAGCTTTCCTGGATTACTCGGGAATGAGCGAGACTGGAAAATAAGTAAGTGAATTAACTCAACTGAAACGCCGTGTTCTTTAGCCTGGTCGGGCAGAGCAGTTGTTAGCACATACACCGAGGACAGTTTTGTTGGGATGTAAACAGTGGCTGTTTGCAGTTCAAATGCTGCTGCGTGTTCAAAGCGCAGTGAAACTGGAGGGAAAAAACGATGGCAGGTTCAGCACTGGGGCCAGCCCTGCCCATGGGAGCTGATGGAGGCTGTGCACCGGCTTCGGCACAGCGGGGATTTCTCCTGCTTCACTGTCCCGGGACAAAGGTGGAGGCGACCATAGCAGCGAGAGGCAAACGAGACGGTTTTAGGGCACTGGGTGGTGAAGTCATCCTGGGCAGGAAATCTGGTGTTTCAGTCAGCGTGGGACAGGCTGCGTCCGCCCACAGAAACTGGCCGGTCTCCCTCCGCAGCTGTGGTGAAATCCCCTGAATCATCGCTAATCACCGCTCGGGCTGACGACGTTCCCGGGCTGCTGGGCAGAGCGCACCCGGGATTACTGGGAAGCCAGCAGAGCCCTCCTGCACTGACGGTGCCAATCCGGAGAGATGCACCGGGAGCGAGTGACTGAATGTGTCCAGATGGGCATGAGAGGAGAGGTCTCCAGGGGGGATGGCCACCAGGACAGCCGTGGGACCATGCTGCTCCACGAGTGGGCTGTCTTCAGCAAAGGGCATCGGGATACCATCGTATTGGATTGCTGCTGTAACAGCCTCCGAGTTGGGACTTGTCCGGGGAGAGATGGCTCCAGAGATACTCGTGGGAACATGCATGAGAAGAGGATTGCGATGGACGGGAGTGCTCACAGCTCCAGAGCATCAGCTCCTTGCCATGGGACAGTGATGGCTGGCTCTTTTTTTTTTTATAAGCCATTGTTTTAAGGCAAAACATCGTTGAGCATCTTGAGGATGCTCTTTCCCCTGAGCTGGAATAAGCGTCTTACTTCCTTCCCTCTGCCTCTGGGATGTCCCCCCTGCCCCGCTGCCGGGCCAAGGGGACATGCTGCTGCCAGCACTGCTTCTTCTCCTCCATCTGGTGGGTGGCACAGGGTGCTCTCTTCTGGTGGGCCCCAGCAGTGCCCCAAACCTTGCACCTCCCTAGAGGGTGGAAAGGGCCATGAGGAATCAACAGCTCGGCTATTTCCCACTGCTGAAAGCCTTGGGAGAGGCTTGAGGATTTTTTACAGCTGCCCTGGAGGCTGGAGGAGAGCAGAGGTGGGAATGCAAGGCCAGACATGCATGGACATGTGTGCAACGGCCGCCGTGCACCCAGCCTCCCACGGTACTCGGCCTCGGTGCCCCCCGGGTGCTCTGGGCACCTCCCCATTCTGCCCATGGCTCTCCAGAGGCCGATCCCCAGCCCACGCCAGCTCTCACAGCATCCCAGAAGGTCCATCCTTCCCTGCCGCAAACTCTTGTGAAGCCCCATCCCAGCAGCAGGAGGTAAGTCCTGGGGAAGGCTGCACCTCCCCACTGCAGTGATGTCCCAAAGGGCTGTGTCCTGGCCAGTGTCCCTTGCCACCAGTGACCATATGGACCATTTCTCACTGCAAGGCACCTCCTGACTGCATTAACATGGAAGAGAGTCAGGCTGAGAGGCAGTAGGGGTTGCAGCAGCCAGCTCTCTGCAGGGCTGTGTGAGATGCACACTAATGCAGCAGCTGCTGGGTATCGCGCCTTGCATCTGAGCGTCAGCCATCCTTGTGCAATAGCTGAACTGCCCAGCGGTTATCTCACCAAAGCACTCACTTTGACTGACTCATTCTGTGGGGTGCTAGGAAGTGGGGCAGGGCAGAGGGCTCACCTAGGCAAAAGGCTGAGCTAACCTCGCAGTCAGCAAGCAGGGGACGTGACCAGCCCAGAGCCATAAGCTACGTGTTTTCTGTTACTTGGTGGTTTGGCCTTTTTTGGGGCTGTTTTTTCTTGGTGGTTTTTATTTGCAATGAACCCTGTGGTTTGCAAAGAGACTTGTCAGCAGGACAGAGACCTTGCAGCTTAGCGTGAGGGGAGCTGCCTGCCTCGGATTGCAGGGAACAGCCTGTGTCACTGCTGAGCCAGAGCAAAGCGATGAGGACAACCTCAGCAGAGGATGAAGAAGGTCCATCTCTGCTGGACCTGCCACTTGCTGCTGTGGGGCAGCACCCCTGGCACGGGGGGCTGTCAGAGGGGAAGGGTCCCTGCGGCAGCACAGGGCTCTGCCTTGGTTCACGTGTCTCACTTCCCAGCCTAAAACCTAAATTTTGGACAAAACCAGGCCCCAGCCCCAGCAGGGAATCGTCAGTCTGGCCCCAGCTGCCACTCCCGGAGCATCCAGCCTCTTCTCCCACCAGTGGCTGCAGACACTTGGCAGCGTTTCGTGCCGGTGGTCACCCATGTTCTCACACGGGCAAGGGGACTGCCTGTTTCGGGGTGCAGCCCTGGGCTCACCTGAGTCCAGGCATCACTGCCTGATGCCACAACCCGTTGTCATTAAGATGTCTCCTGGGGGGACCAGAACGGCTCCAGGGGCTGAGCACCCCTCTGCACAGCCCCCTCCTGCTCCCCTCGAAATGCCTTCGAATTGATTCGGGTGGCCCTGGTGCTTGGGCATGACACCCCTGAACGCCTGGCTGGGAAGACCGTGCATGTAGTATAAAACACAGTTTTAAAAGCAGACAAAAGTTGTATTTTGTTTTTCCTCACAAGGAATAAAGGATCAGCCCTCGAGCAGTATTTATGAGAAATGATACCAAGCGGTGGGTCAGCTGGAGCCCATGAAAAGGCATAAGACAGCAGATGGCCACTGTATCTTTTCCAAATACTTTTATATAATCGGTGTCAAAGCCAGCAATGACATGTCTTTGTATTTAGCCTGCATGCCCTTTCAGCCATTACTGTCCTGGGGTACCTGTACGCTGTCCTGTCTCGCGATCGTTTCCATTTTGCTTGTCATTGACGTGGCCACATTGAGATTTTTCATACAACCTAGTTCAAAAATGAAGCCTCCCCCAAGAACCAACTTCTCTGGCGAGCCACCATCCTGTACAGGGTTCGTTTAAATACCCAGCTGACGTGCCTTTCAGCTCTGTTTATTCACTTTCAGTTAAAGCCAGCCCTGAGCAGGGACCACCAAAAGCACACATTAGATTAGTTAAAAAGGATTTGGAATAAACACTTCAAGAAGATATACAGCGACAGTGAAATACATTTATAGAGCTATTTGAGGCTGAATGGGCATGGGAACAGTTATTAAAAAGACTCATAAAACTAGGAAGTAAGGTAAAACAATTGTTAAGATACTCAGAAACATCTTCCAGTGGGTACCAGCGAGGGGGGGAACACTTTGTTGTTTGCCGGCACTGTTAGTCCCATGCCGCTTCCGAACGCAAACACCCACCATTAAGCCTTTATTAATCCTCCCTTCTGATTTTTGTGCAGGTTATTTAGCATTACTTAATACTGAGCTTAGGGGAAAACCTAATAAGCCAACCACTCATCTTTGAACTTGGCACATAATTCGCCATTTGCTATTTCTCAACATGTTCTTTCTTGTCCTTCCACCCCGCTGAGAAAAACCCTGGAGCGCCGGCAGAGGTAATTGCGGACGGCGGCAGCAAGCTGGCCGCGCCAGCGAGCCTGTGCTCAGGCCGGCACCCGGGACACGGTGGCCGTGGCCGAGTGACTGCAGTTTCCAAAGGAGCTGATGCAGGAGATATTTTGGGACTTGGAAATGAGCCTCTCAGAAAAGGTAACCTGTGGCGAGGGACTATTATCAAGCCACACTGAGACTGTGGGATCTTTAGAAAATAAGACAAGAAAATTAAATACATATATATTTATTTTAAGCAACGGCACTTACACTCTGCATGAAGCATGCAGCTAAAGCGTATTTTAGAAGCAGCTGAAAGCTTGGCAGTATTTTCTTTCCTTTCCAAGGTAAAAAAGCCCCCTGCCACCCCCCAGGCGAGGGGACATGACGCTAACCAGGAGAAGGACACCTCCAGGGCTGGGCTTGGGGGGCATCAACAACAGTGAAACCCCAAACTCTGGCTTGGAAAAGAAAACAAGATCTCTCCTTCAGCTTACACCAGGCTTAATGATGACAGTACTTTGCACTTGTATGATGTTGTGTTTAGCAAAGCATCATGCAGGCTTTTAACCGGCCCTCGGAGGGTATGGTTAGCCCCATTTCATAGCTTGGAGGAAGCAGCTTTGCTGAGGCTGGGGAGAGGGTGGCCGAGGTGGCTCTTGGACATGGTCCTCTGCCTTCCCGCTCAGCCTCTTCAGAGGTGAGGGTTAACCTGGTCACTCTTCTTCTCCAGATGGAATATAGAAAAAAAAATCCTGATTTGAGATGCAGAATCCTCCCTTAGCTGAGTGTCTCTCTCACGCACAAACTCACTTACAGCCCTGGACGAGGATTTCAACCAAGTATTTTTGTCCCAACTAGTTGGATTTTATTTATGCCCCTTTTAGTCTGTTCCTTCCTCAAGACTAAAAAAAAAACCCAAGAACAACAAAAGTAAACATAAAGTACAAAGGTCTCAAGAGAGCTCAACCTTTCCTCTCCCTGCTGCCTCTCCTGCAGAAATAGAAAATTCCTGCAGAATTTCTCTTGGGAATGGAAAAGACTGCACAAAGCATGTTATCAGTGGTGAAGAGCCTCGTGGTCCGCTCGCAGCAGGAGAGCCCCGTCCCCCCCACAGGTCAGCTCCCTCCAGCGTGGGGAGGGCACCAAAGGGGACATCACCCTCCAGCCCAGCTTAGGGCAGACCCTTGGGCCAACCCAAGCGCTGGCAGCAATAAAACCCTGCAATAGATGTGGCCAACCCCCCGCCCGCAGCCCCCCGCTCCTTGTTTCAGGCACTGTGCTGTGTCCTCCAAGTTTTGGCCATTTTGGGGGGTGGGACCCCTCGTGCCCCACACCCTGGGGTGCTGGTGGTGGCAGGATGGGGCTTTGCTCCCCAGGAAGGCTCAGAGGGCTTGGGGGGCAGCAGGAGGAGTCGCAGAGAGCAGGGACCACAGTGAGGGTGCACCCGAAGGAGCCCCAGTAAGGAAAGGGGGTAAAAGCAGGGAAGAGCCAAGGAGAAATCTCCTTGTGGGGTGAAGGCAGGGTTGGAAAGCCGAGGCAGAGCGGTGCTGCCCTGGCAGCCTGTGTTCCCTCGTTCTCATGGAAACAGGAGCAATACCCTCCAGCTCGGCTGTTTTCTCAGCTCATTTTTAAATGCAGCTCCCATTTACGCTGGCGAGCGTTTCAGCAGCCCCCGTCCTGGGGGCTCCCCCCGACAGGACCCCGCTGGCCTTCGAGGAGCAAGGCAACACCGCGAGGCCCAGGAGGGAGAGCTGCCCTGTGCCAGGCGAGCGCTATCTAATCAGGGCGATGGCTGGAGCCCCATAAATGGCAGCGCCGGCGAACCCCAGCCCCGTGCGCCGAGGAGGCTCTGACAAGCTGGTAGTAACTCCCGTATCTGCTGTAGGTCAAAGTCACATTCGGCAGAGGCCAGGAGCACAAGTTGGCATCTTTTGACTTCCCCTCTACACTGAGCAGGCGAGGAAGCTTCTAAATAAAAAATCTCCCTTGGCCCAAGAGCAGGAAACCGCCGCCTTTCGAGTAGTTGGGTTGAGCGAGAGACTTCCAAATCAGGGCATTGTGGTCCACCCGCGGCCCTTGCGGTGCCTGCGTGCAAGCTCTGAATGGGGAATGCTCTCTTCTCCCCTCGCTAGTAACGGGTGACTGTCTGTTCCTATTAAAGGAATAGTTTAAACAATAGTTTAATCTCCAGCTGGGTGATGTTCGCGCAGGCTGGAAGCTGCAGCCCAGCAGAAATCCTTGGCAGGTCTCGTTAGGACCTCGGATGCTCATGTTTTTGTGAAGGGTGCAGCTCCAAAACCCAGCGGGGTGTTGCCATTACAGCCAGGGGTGATGGGTCCCAGGAACCAAGCCCCCACCCCACCACTTGGTTGGTGCTTCCATGGGGCAGGAGCCTCCTGCCCTGCCCTGGGGCAGCCCCCCATCAGTGGGTCTCGCATGACCTGCAGGTTTGAGTGATGCTTTCTGAGCCTGAACATCACTCCACAGGTGACAAGAACGCAGCCCAGGAGAGGGGGACATGGCACCAGCCCCTTGAGGTCTTGAAGGACAACCTCCACTGCGGGGGGTGGACAGGGCAGGTCAGCACCCACCAGACATGAGGAGCTGGCAGCAGGGGACCACACTGCTTGCGGTGAGCGGGGTCACGGCACACGAGTGCACCTGCCACCGGGAACCCTGGCACCCAGCTGGATGGATTGGGCTCAGGGACACTTAGCTTGGCAGGCGGTGAAGGCTGCCACCACCACCAGCCATGACCAAATGGTGACAGCAGCCAGGGCACAGCCCTTTGCTATCCAGGATTTGGTCACCTCCAACTGCATCACTCTCCAAACCCAGGCTGACTGCACAGCAGCAGGCTGCAGACAGGTCTCCACACAGCTTTGGAGCTCTATTTCCAGACCATCCATCTGCAGGCTACAAACCCAGGGCCACCATGAGTTGCTGCCGTTCTGGGGCTGACCTGTTTTAAACCACAGATGGTCCCTCCTGTCACCTCAGAGTCCACCAAGCTGAACGGAGCCAAACCTGACATGATGTTTCCTGCAAAGCATTAGGGTTTCTGCTGATGTGCTCACCCCACTGAGGTTCATCTCAGCCCAGAGGTTCACAAAAGCTGTAGCTGCCATTGCCCCAACGCAGCAAACAGGGACAAGAGCTCCCTTGCTTTTTCCTACGTGCACACCAAGGCATCGAGCTTTGCCTTTAGCTCAGGCGCAGCCAGGTCTGGCCGCCAGCGTGCTGAGCCACCTCCGTCCCTCCTGTCTTCTCCTCCTCCTCCCAGCTCCCCAAAGGCAAGGAGAGACGCGGGCTCATCACAGCAGCAGATTACTTTTTCCACGGAAACAGATGCCTGCTTCGGCTGACGCGTTGTCTTTGTGTTGAGCTCGATCCCACCTATTCTGATTGTCACTGTTGTTATTATTTCCATAACCATTTTTCCTCCAGACTGCTGGCATGTTCCTGCTCCGGGAACACATTACTTCAGCCCTGCCCGCTCCCAGGGCTCAGGGGCTTCAAAAGCCATCTGAGAGACCTGTCTTTCCTGGTAAGGAGCACTCCTTCCTTAGATCCTCTGGGGACATCATCTGCAATGTGTCACACGTGGGGGGGAGGAGCTGCCCAAGAGAGCAGGACCGTGGCCATGGCCACGGCAGGAGGCACAGCCCGTCAGCAGCCAGCCCGGGAACTGCAAGTGCTGGGGCAGGAGGGAAAGCAGCGATGCTCTTGGCTAGCACCAAACCAGAGGGCGGCTTTGCTCCTTCTCTGCCAAAGGAGAAAACTTTCCTTGAATTCAAGCATATGACAGTCTAAGCAAGAGCCAACGCTTGAGGTTTTTCTGGGTTGCTGCTGGCTAAGGGATTCACAAAACAGCTTGCTGCTTCCTTCGGCGGTGGTGGTGAGATGGTCACAGTTGCCCATCCAGGGATCCTCCAGCATACATCCCCAGCTCCCTCCCAGGACGTGCACGGGACGGCTCCCGTCCAGCTGACACAGGCGGCCACGCTTCGGCCATAGCCAGGGCTGTCAATGAGATGAACAGCCCTTTTCAGCGCCGCTTCAAACAGATACCAGCTCCTTACAGTGAGGATTCGAGAGACTTTCTGGCTCCCCAGAGACATGACTGGCCGACCATCTGCCTGAGTTGACTGTGAATATTTATGACCTCCAAAAAAGGACAGCAGCAGCTTGTGCGCAGGACAAATAACCGTAGGGTTGATGAATTGTGCCTCCTCCTAGTTCTTTGCTGAGCTGTGTGACTGTAATACAGCCTTGAAGGTCCTCCTGATGACAGAGATCCTTGGATACTGTGGACCCCTTTCCCTTCTCTTCTCCAGGAGAGAAAATTTCAGCAAAGTTCTCACAACACTGTGAAAAATTATTGCTTTACTTTGCCAAAAAGAAAATTTGGGACCTTCTCAAACTACTCTGCTTACATCTACCAACAGAGAGCTTTTGTTGTCCTACACGTCAGCCTACCCACACTCATTGCGGCGGCCAGAAAGAGATCTAACTTGAGACTTGGGAAAGCCTGACTCCTACTCTTCTGCCTTGTGACAGACACTTGCACAAGCAGCACCGCTCCCCACGTGCGAGGCCAGGACCTTCCCTTCCCCTTTCGCACAGGGGCCAGCCAGGCCCACGTGGAAGGTCCTTCTGAAGAGCGGCCAGCAGAAGAGCATCCAGCCAGCCAAAGGAGAAGTTGGTCTAGCAACTAGACAAGAAACCAGGGCTAGGAAGTGTCCTGGCCCCAACCCAGCCTGGATTCAGGCCAGAAAAGAGAAATGAAACCAGCTGAGATAGGAAGAGGCTTTTTGCTATGATTAGGCCACGGTTTGTCCTTCATCCTCCAGCTCACTTCCATCCTGGGGCAGCACCTGCCCTGCCGGCCATGGCTGCTGCGATGCAAGGTAAGACGGCAGCGGACCAGGGCTCTCTTTTGTGGAAAACCGTAACTAGAGAAGGATGCACCAGTGGGTGATCTTATTTCTTGTTGGTGCTCCCCTACACCTGCCAGGCCGGACCCTCACTGCGGGCAGGCAGCGGTGGTGTCCGCTGGTGATGGTGCATTGGTTGTATGGGGATTGCCCCAGAGGGGTGCAGCATGAGGGCACCCCTCCTATGAGCACCAGACAGGGAGGAGGAACAACAAGTGACTGTCCTCAAAACTGACCCAATCCTCCAGCAATGCCTGGGAGGAGGGTGCCGAGGGAGGGAACTACTGCTACTCCATTTTCAAATCCATTGATCTATTCTAACTACTTGAAAATAGAATAGAAGCAGAGATCAGATCACTCCAGCCTTTCCTCTTCTGAACTTGGCTCCACTTCTCCTCAGTCTCCTGCTTCAGGAGATGGCCTAGTTAGGGACCCTGTCACCCGCAAAGACAGATTTTCATACCTTTTCCTGAATCTCAGCCCACTCCAGGATTTTCCACACGGCAGCTGGTGAGTGGGATTGCTGGCAGGCCTTTTTGTCTCTGATGGCATCAAGGCTGAGCAGGGCTCTGTTCTAGCTCCTACTGGGTTTAACACCTCGTTTCCTTTGCTGTCTGCCCCAGAAACATGGGGAAAGGAGGCTGCGCACCCTTTAGGCTCAACAGCAAATCGTACACCGCCATGCGAGCACAGACAGCTTGCTGCGCTACGATCTGAAGAACTGGTCTGGGAGCTCAGATTTGCCGATGACCACGTCTCCTCTTTGTGAGCACACTGAAGCTTTCTAAATTGGCACAAGCCCTTCATCAGAGCACCAGAGAGCTGGTGGAGCTCCTCCTAAGCTGCACAAAAAGGGTCTTTACTGCAGAAGCTGCCCGTGCCGCAGCCCTTTGCCCTTGCACCAGAAGCCAGGCTGGAGGGTGCTCTGCAGCCAGGGTGGGTGTCAGGCACCACTCAGAGAAGAGGCTGAGGCTTAGTTCTCCTGTCAGCCTGGAATGAGCATGAATGCCAGGTACTCCAGCTTAGGTAGTCACCTCTTCTGCCCTGCACTTATACACACCTATAGAGCCTGGCTCCTTCATGGTGCACTGCAGCAGCATATGAGCCATCCAGAAAATCCTTGTCTAGCACAGCCAGTTCAGCATGGCCAATATTGCACAAGAGGTCACTGCCAGCATGACCCACATGTTGGCGATGTCCCCAGCCAGAATGCTTGTCCATATGGTAATTAAAGAAAGGGCAAGTTACAGCAAGGAGCGTTGACATCACATGCTCAGTGTGCTGTAATCTTCAGAGCTGTGTCCTGCACTAGGGTAATTTAATTTGAAAAGACTGACAGACAGTATTGTTTCCATTGCTGTGGACACAGAGGAATGGAAGCTTCTGGATTTGCCCCCTGGGCAGGCTGCAGGGTGCTCGGGCTGGGCAGAGGACATGGCTTCAGGTACCCCAGCCCCAGCAAAGGGTTCAGTAAAGATTTGGATGTCATACCAAAAGTACACACAAATTTGAGCAGATGTTGGTAAAAAGGTTTGAGCTGCTGGAAAAACAACACAGAACTCATAACAGAGATGGACCAGCATCCCCTGCCCCCCATACTTCCTTACTTCTCTTCCTATATTCTGTGGGAAGCCACTTTCGCACTGAATCAGGGCATCCTACCTCTCAGGCCGTGGGGCTTCTGGAGGTTGAAGTTGTGTAGAGGGGGGATCTCTCAGGAGCTCTGGTTGGAGCAGGCCAGCGTAGCTTAGACTTGCTAAGTAAGGGCAAGAAATGACCATTTTCTGTCTTCAGACATACACTCTTTGCTCTGATAAGCTGCGAAGGTTGAGCACTGCTGGCAAGAGAAAGCAGAGCCCTAGCACAGTGTCCCACACAGCCCTTAGTGGAGAGGGAGGGGGAATCAGACCCTTTCAGAGGTCAGAATTTGGCCTCCAACCTCTGCAATGCCCTACCCACAGGGTTATTCTATCACCAGTGAATTTAGCAGCACAAACCCTGTTTCTCTGCAACCAACCGATACCGCAGAAGAGGTGACTGCCACCATGCTCCACACGTCCCCAGCCAGGACACTCACATAGGCCATAGGGAAAGATAAAAGGGTAAGTTACAGCAGCGAGCCTAACAGGTGCCATCAGCATAACCACAAATTTCAATGCCATACCATGCTGATCCAGAGCTTCACTTCCAGGTTTTTGGTTTTCCATTTAGCAGCATGTCTATCTTTGGTTCAGTCCAAATTTAGGACTTGTTTTCAGCCCCTGCCTTCCCCGAACTCAGCTGCTAAATCAATGAAACCCAGCTTTGCAGTGAAATGCTGAACACTACTGCTTCCAAGCCATACAGAAAACTGGAAGAAGGCATCATCTGAGTGACAAAACAAGGCAGGGATGAAACATTCTTTATTCTCACATGTTGTTGTAGGACAGAAGGGGAGGGTAAGGTAGAGGTAACAGTAAGTTAATGAGAGATGCTGGTTAAATAAACAGCGTGTCTCCCCATAAACCTTGGCTCTCATCCCTCCTTTTTATTTTTATCCTTGACGAATGCTTTTGTCACTGCCTTTGCTTTTACTGCTTTGCAAAGGTGGTTCCACATTTCCCCCCCTTCTTCAGCAGAATTAGCCAGATGCAAAATAGTCGGGGTGGGGGTGGGGGTGGGGAAATCTGTCTTACATCATGCAATACTCACCCTGGCAGACCAAGCTAATAATATCAGCAATAGAAAGAAAATTGGAGAACAGTCTTTGGTATTTTAAGTTACGCAAGTCATTAAGTAGACAAACTAGAGCTCGGCTCCCTTTTTTGCACAGGAGAATTTGCCCCTATTCCATCAGGATTCACCCCAAGTGCAGCTCTGCCCTGAAAAGTGACCTTTTAAGGAGAGCTGCTTCTTGATCCGGCAGATCTGGTCCCTGCTGTGAACTGTCATGGTTTTTAGGCTGCTTTCCCAGAGAAACAAGCCTTACGTAGCCATGCACTGTGTGTGAGCCCCTGTGCTTGTGTCCGCTCGATCCGTCCTCCCTGTAGCTGCTGAACTGGCAAGCTAGCTTCAGCCAGGGTCGGTGGATGGACTGGAGATAAACATCCCTGCAAGTCCCCTGAAAACAGAGCTCAGAGGAGGAATGGGCCTTTCCACGCAGCCCCTGCGAGCTGCAGCTTTACCCCAAGAGCTGTTTGCACCACGAATACAGCGTGGGACGGTATGGGAAAGGGCACAGCTGCGCCCCAGGCACAACCCACACCGACCAGGGGCCACTCGAGGTGGTGCTCACCGAGCTCCTCTTCTGCTGCCGCTAAGCTCCCACCATCAACTTGCTCCCTTTACACCTTGCAATACTCCTTTTAACACCTCTCCTAAGCGGAACCAAAGGGCCATCGGGGAGAAAAATGGATGTGGTTCCCTACAGCAACATGACCAGGACAAGCTTTTCCTCCTGCTCGTGGAGGCCTCATGGGGAGAGCAGGCTGCTCCCTGGCGAGCCACAACAACAGGACAGTCCTGCCCCTGCCCACACAGCTCCTCGCTGGGGCATTTTGCTGTTGCGCTCCTTGCCCACCACTGTGCAGGCCCTGGATGCATTACAGAATACAACTATGCTTTCTGGTGAGGTGTTTGATGCCACCATGAGCAGTCTGGAAAGCACCTATGAACTGAAGTCATCCAGAAGAGATGATTCTCCTTCCTCCTTATCCTAGGGACTGCTCTGAATTCAACCATTCACTACAGCCTCGCACTTACTTGAGCTAAACTGTCCCCCAGGTCTGAGGAATCACTTCAGCAACCCAACACCAAGGAGATCCCTTTGCATTTGCCAGGCTCCGTACCACAGACCAGCGCTGAGACGCTTCGGGGGGCCCCGGAGCATTTATACTCCTTTCCCCAGCTAGAACACCACTTACAGACCCGGTCTGGAGAGATTCACAGAGCTCTGACACCACAGCAGACCTCAAAAAGGGACCGTCCCTTGAATCTAGACTTTAGCTCAAAGAAGCATTCGGCCAGAAGGGTTCAGCCAAGGCTCATCTCTGGAGATAAGGAGAAAGCAACAACTTTTAGATGTCATAAAGAGGTTCATGAAGGGGTCAGTTAGATAAAACCACTAAAATATATATATTTGACCCTACAAATTTGCTCTGGTGGCTACTCCCAGATTGGTGATGAGGAACAAAACTTCCCGACAGCAAAATTCTGCTTGTGTTGCTCCCACGGCACGGCCACGCACGAAGCGACGAGCCCTGCGCACGCCGCTTGCCGCGACTCCCACCGCAACCAACACTTTTAGGGCATCGCCTTGGGAGGCGCAGAAAAGGGCTTGGCAGCAGCTGATGGGGCCTGTAGCTGCAGGAAGGAGGGGACGAGTTGCAGGGCTCCTTCACAGAAAGAACACGGAGAAGTCTGAGATCGGCCGAAATAAATAGCTTCTCCATTTCCACTCGCCGAATCCAAACATCCCAGCGATAAATATTAGTACCAGTCACTGTTAATCCCCTAACGGCAAAACTCTGATTACAATAAAAGTGAAAGCTGCAGCAAAATATGTAATCTGAAAAAAATCCTGAGCAAATAAGGAAGTTTCACTTCTTGCCTACTGAAAGCACATGCGACAAGATTTGTTTGAAGATTAAAACAGACTGCAGGCATGGAAAATGCCAGGCATAAAGCTTTAGGGAGTTACTTAATACAGTGAAATACAAATGGCAAGTGATCCCAGATTATTGTAGAAGAGGCTGGCTGCAATTTACAGCCCTGATTAGACCAATTACTAAAGGATGAACAGCAAAATAGCTTCAGTAATTAGATTTCCAAACAGGAAAACAAAGATTTTTGCTCTTTAAAAAACTAGAAGTGAGTTTAAATATTCAATATTCGTTTTACCTTTCTCAGCAGTAAAGCCTGCTGCCCAACACGGTCATTTTCTAGGAAAGGAGACGGAACAAGGCTTGACAAAGAAGCAGAAAAGGGTTTTGCAGCCCTACAGCTTTTCCATGGCAAAGCTAAAGACCGTTTACCTACACCTCAGCTCCGAAACCAATAAAACATAATGGAAAGTTAAATGTAGCATTAGGGTATTTTTCAATCTGAAAAATATGCAACTTTGGTCAGTATCTTGTGGTACATTTTCCCCCCTAATGCTTTTAACAGTAAGTCAAAGTTTGCTGAGCGGATGGTAACACTGATAACCACCGTGAAATCGCCACTCCGTGTGGAACAAGTGATCCTTGGAGCTCTTCTCTAAAAATATTCCAGATGAACACAGCCAGAGCCCTGTTTCTGCATTTGAGAGACATCCTGTGGCCACTGCAGACACTGCAACGTCCCTCTGCAGCTCACCTGTCCTTGCAGCAGGGACCGACCATCCATCCATCCCTCCATCCATCCATCCCTCCATCCATCCATCCCCCGGCCTGGGCAGCCCCACGCCACCAGCCCCTTTGGGCACCGCAGACACAGGACAGTTAAACAGATGCTTTCGAGTGTCTCCAGGCTCCTATCAGGCCGGTGTTTTTTCCATCTATGCAGAAACATGTGTGAAAGCACTTCACTTCGTGCCTTTTGGCTGGGTAAGCTGGGGCAGGGGGGAATAATTCTATGCTTAGAAAGACTGCTGTTTCTGTTCAACTACAGTGCTCACGCCGAGCTGAGGTCGTGGTAAGAGACACTCCAAGCAAACAGGACTTTACCTCGAGATAGGCAAATGATTGAAAACCGTGCGATTGTAACATCAGTAGCGTTTCGCCTTCCGATTTTGCATCCCCATGTGCTTTAACAGAATTATTTTCATGGCGAGATATTTGAGTATCTGATGTTTATTCGCCTAATACTTTCAGTGTGATCAGCAACTACAAGGAAACATGAACTGTGTCAATATTTTGGTTTTATGCCCTGAATTTCACAAGGATTTTATTAAATGATAACTTACGGGTATTAGTGGGATGACTGACAACTGCAACATTTCTATGCCTTGAAATTCCATGCTGTGGTTCCCACAGCAACCATAACCATGGCCACTCTGCATTAATTTTACATCCCAGTCTCAGAACACACAGTTCCAAGTGCTCAACACACATAAGCAAAAAACCAAGCAAAAGCATTGTTTTCTGCAATAAATATCTTACCTGCTAAGTCACAACCACTACGAGCTGTTAATGGCACTTGTAGGTGAGGACGAACTCCCAACAACTGGCCATTAATGCCCTGAACGCAGCTTCTCTGCATGGATACTTACAGGATTCATAGTCTTAGTATTGACACAGCTTCTGTTCTCAGTTATTGCTGGAATGAGAGCCCACTGTTCGTACCAAAGGTTAAAACACTCTTGGAAAGCCAAAAAAGACCAGTTAAGGGTCTTTCAAGTTCTTTTGCTTCAAAGAGCATACTGTTTCAACTGCAGAAGCATGGGGTGAAGAGACTCCATGGTTTTGCTCACTTTATCCAGCCCCTTTGCTCGGAGGCAGTACCTGGTAGTACATTAAGAAGAGACCAGCAGAAACAGGAATGCAAAAACCATTGAGCTATCCCAGTAAGTTTAAGGGTTAGCTTTTTGCTGCTTAGTTCATCAGAAGTGAGGAGCACACACACCAACGGTTACTACATCTGCGTTGCATTTCTTGGACTTCTCTCTGAGCATTTACTGCCACTGTACCACAGGATACCAATGGGCCTTTGGTATGATGACGTTTGACTTTTAAAAAATTCTTATTAATTGCACTAGGTTGAGTTTTACCCAAAACTTAGGTTGCTTCCTGCTGGATAACAGTTTCTCTGAAGCAATGGAGTAATGGTTGGTGGTGAAACCAATTAAACAATTCACTACTGGTGGGAAAAATTCCTGTCAAAGGTGGAATTTCCACCACCACACTTCATCAGTGGTGTCAGATCGGGGGTTTAATGGGCAGCACCAGTGATCCGTAATAACGTGAGCCTATCTTTGCAGGAAAGCTCCAGGGCTTTTCTATGGAAACTTATAGAAATTAGATTGTATTGACAGTTGGAAATACAAGAAACTGCAAATCTACATGTCTAAAATTAAACATTAATCTACAGTAGGACTAGCTTTGCAAAACTGTATGTCGTATTTTCTAAACATCTGCAATGTGAATTAGAGAACAAAATTTTACATTAGTATGTAGACACCACCCCCCCCCCCAAAAAAAAAAAGGGCAGAAATACCATCTACTAACCGAGATTCTCTAAGTATTTAACTCTTCAGGTTACAAAGACAAGACACGGTCTTGGACAGCTGATCACAGACTGCACAGCAAGACACAGCCGGCCACCCCACCCCTGAGACACAGAGAACGCCACGAGCGCAGAGGCAGGCTCTGCCCCTACCCAGCGAGGTACCCGTCCCCTCTGGGAACCGAAACCAGCACAGCCAAGCGGGTTTTACCTTGAAGTGGCCGTGGAGGTACTGCTGCTCCAGACCAGGGCTTAGCAGAGAAAATGTTCTCTGGGTTGGCCGCAGTCCTAATTAAATTGCGATCCACAACACACTGTATGACACAGCAGCTGGGGGAAAGACCGATTAGAAGTCTCTACACTTTATCCCAATAGGCCCGTGTATATCTGAGCTTTTAACTGAATTGGAGAGAGCTCTATGTAAATTCCAGATCTGCTACAATCTTTCCATATGACTAGAAGGACTCCTGAACCTCTGACTTCATTTCTTTAACATAAAAATGTGGATACTAATTTCAGATTATTTTTTTTGAAATTTATCTTGACAAAAAATGCTGCAATTAAAAAAATGTGGGATACGGTATCTCACTACATTTGATCTTGAAATTTCACTGTAATACAAGAGAAAAAGGTGAACCTTGCCCAAATCTGTACTAAAAATCTTTGAACCCACAAAGATTGGACCAGATGCTGTAGCTTGAATAAAAGTAGCATGCAAAACACTTAGACTCGCAGGACTAGCTGTTCCTCTAACCTACCTCTCTCTACTTCTTTTCAACATGGTTGAGGACCTTAGACCTTCTGAAGGGGTAAAATAGACTGAAGTGTTTTAGAAAGCCCAAGTGCAGGAAAGGTTTGCAGGAGAAAAAGTTTATCTGAACTTGTTTGGTCCTGCTCAGTGTTCAGATTATCTTTTTTAATGTATGTATCTCTAAAAACCTTAATTTAAAGCAGTCAACTCCCCCCCAACCCAAACTCTGACATTTTTCTCTGCCAGATCCAGCAACCAAGAGACACCTTCAGAACAGGGTGACACGGGCTTCAGTGATGCAAACCTTTAGCCACAAGCCCATTACAAACACCCCCAACAGACCCCTCGGACCACACGTTCCAGGACACCAGTCATGCCATTGCATAAAACCACTTCTCGGTTGCTAGACACACATCTCAAAACGCCTAGGCCTGCTGCTACCTCCTCACCACATACTGACCTCTGATTATTTTTAAAACTTATGTCTTAAGGAGAGAAAAACCAGCTGTAGTTCTGCAGAGTCATATCACCAGCAGTGCTGATAAACCTACGCAGAAGCCCAAGGAATATGAACAAGTAAAAAGCCTGCGTCCGGGAAGAAGTTCATCTTCGGTTTGGAGATCTGAAGGAAGCTGTTTTCCTTTCCAGGCAACTCCTAGAGGCTTAAAGAGTAAGCATGCGGTATGCTAAAGAAACAAGGGTATGTTCTTGCAACTTGGTCATTTTACAAGGCATTTGGGAAGGAAGCTGTTAAAAATCTGTTTCCGATTATTTCTTTTTTTTTTTTTAATACCTCAAATACAGATTTACTCTGAAAGAACCTTTTGAGAACACTAAGAAAAATACTTAAGTACAAACTTTAAATATCCGAAGTATGATACTGGTGCACTTTCTAGAAACAATTACATACTTAACAGGTGAAGTAGGAAGAGAGTATTTCAGAAAACATTTAATATGAAACCTTTTGGAACTTCCATCGAATACAGATTTACATCATTTATCAGAACACTTTTTCAGTTCAGACAACAAAGTGCACTGCCAGGTGAAAAAAATACATTTGGAGGAGTGCTTAAAACGTAGGAAGTGAAAGGACAGGTGACCATTCACCTGAGAAAGTACAACGACTGCCCTGAAATGTCTTATTGCTATTACAAAATGGAGTTTTCATGGGGGGGGGGGGAATCATACTGAGCAGCACAGGCACGGCCAGAGCACTGAAAGCCAACTGACCTCCAGTAGCACCTGGAGTTCTCAAGCCATGGTGTGATACAGAATATACAGAGAATAAAATGCAAATTCAGGAATATTTACTACATTTAACAACTATGATTACCCTTTAAACTAGCATAATCAATATCAATGCTTAGGGAAAGAGAGGGGAAGTCTGCTGCCTTCACAGACTACAGATCACAAGAACTAACCTGCAAAATATTAAGGATTTTGCGTTTTCACCTCAGGTCAAATCTGAACTGTGTACTATGAATAACTATTAGCTCACTGCAAATTTAAAATGCAAATTTAGGCTCCAGTTTAAAGCACATGTTAAGTACATGCTTAAGTGTTTCACTGAAATATAACCATGAAACATTAATACAAAAAGTCAAGTAGATAACGCAGGATATTATCTACAGAAGTCCTTGATGAAATAAACTGAGTATCAGTAGGAAACAACGCATGAAGAAATCTCTCCATTCTAGTTTGCAAAAATCAAATCCGGCTCACCACAGTGATGGTTAAAAAGCGGGGACCATCCCAGAGTAGCTTCGTGTCCTACAGAAAGCTAGCTGGCCATCAGAGAGTTCATCCAGGGCGGGCTTCCACACCGCACATTAAAAGAGCGACAGTGGACTCCCTCCGCAGCAGAAGCTGGAGACACAACTGGCATAAAGCCATCCAAAGCAATACAACCAGAGCCAAGTGGAAGCACGCTGGAAGAGAGCTGCAAGGAAAAGTTTGAACTGCTACTGCCTATGGCTGTAGTTTAGCAAGTTTGACATTACAACAGAGATCAGTAGCCAATTTGATTCCCACTTTGGGGTTTCAATACCGTGCGCGCCCAGAATGCAAAGGAAACTATTGCCACACGTGCAGCAATACCTCAGAACGGCACCGACTCGGACGTAGCGACTTGCATCAAAATACAGTCGGTATCTGAGAGTCCTTTTGTGCTTTGTATCAGTCTGACCTAGTCTAGCATGGAGAACTTGGTCTGAAAGAAAAAGTCACTAGTAAGCATTTAGCACGTCCTTTTAGACTGCCTCACTCTGCAGAGGAACGGTGGAACAACGGAAAAGTGTTCTTAGCTGCAATCAATACTCATAAGCCAAAAGGACAAAGATACAATTTTAGTAGTTTAGCAGAAGCAGAAGAATGGAAGCGTTTACCCAAATTTTAATGCACAAACCAACTACATTTTAAAAATTTGATTCAGACTTAAATAATAAATAGGTGGGCAAAATATAATGCAAGACTTACTCAGTAAAAGTGAATTTTTAATAATCTCATGAGATCTACTTAGAAAACAGACCTAATAATGTTCACAACCGTAAATCCAAACCCTTCACACACTTTTTTTTTTCTTAACACAGCAGTGAACTGTAAACCTGTATTTACTGGTTATCGCTTCAGTTATTTTAAATATTAACTCAAGTGTTTCCTCCTTGGCCATTTCAATTTTTAGCACCAAAATTAGCCCAAAGAGAGGTACTGGTACAGCTCGATGTTGTAAATGAATTGTTTACATATAATACTTTATATATTATACACACATACTGTACATTCACACGTCCACACAAACAGGAGGCATATTTAAATGAATATATTCTGTGTTTCAATTTGTTGTCAAAGACTTAGGAGCAATGGAAATAAAGCAGAAGGGGTAATATTTTACATAGTAGGCAACTTTAATGCTGTAGTGCACTTATAAAAAAGTCCAACTCTCCCTCCCAGCTCAGCAGCTTTTTTTTTTTAATATCACTATTCAGAAGGATGCAGAAGTTATTGCCTAAATGTTATTCTATACATTTCCATTGGAATTCTCAAAACCACTTGAAATTGCTAACTAATTTACAACTTAACTATTTTTCTTGTTACAGCTTTAACTCATTGGCAATTTTGGAAGCAATGTTTTTAAAAGCTATGGATGTTCCCGATATCCGCTTAAAGCGAACTCCATTCAGGGACAGTCTTGGCAGTTTACACACCTCCATCTCCCACTGTACGAGATTTTCCGCGTGCCCATCTCCATGGACACAGAAAAGCAAGAAACGCTCTCTTTGTTCATAGTCACAATTATTGGCATCCAGGACCTTTCGTATTTCCCTCATCATGTCATTGGGATCCATGGAGCTGGTGGTTTTCATGCTCCAGGTAAAACGCAGCGACCGAGGCTTGGCTTCCTTGTTCTCGTCCTTCTGATCCACAGCTACGTTGCGGCTGAAAGACAGGAATGTGTTAGTTAGCGGGGCCAGCTACCTTCTCCACGTTTCATGTTAGTGAAGCAAACTAAACGCACACTACTGGTATTAGAGCAGCATCTAGAGGCTCCGGCTGCGAGCAATGCCCCACTTTCCTAGCCACTGTACAAACACACAGTCAAGGTAAAGCATTAGCTGTTGGGGCTGAAACGAAGGTATGGTACGACGGGTGACACAACTGGAAGTCACTGGAGTCAGGAGCATGAAGGAAACAACCTTGTGGAGGCAGAACTACATGCATCACCTACAACTCGATTTTAAGGCAGGTTCTGCTCAAAGCCCTATTCTCGGGCCACGTGGACAGCTGAAACACCAGCTCTGTGCTAGAAGTTTCTGGAACATTCAAATAGCAGCGACTTGTGACAAAAGGGTGCTCAGCCCAGGTTGTGGGAGTGCCAGCCCATGGGAGATGCCCACTCATATGCAGTGGGGATGAGCCTGTGCAGAAAGGTCCTGGGGGTTCCTCTGCACCTCCTCCTGTGCAGCAGGTTGGAGACCAAGCACTGGGAGGGCCCGTGGAGTCCCACAGTAGTTAGCTGCAAGCAGGAGGAAGGACAGCAGGACTGGGGGACCTTACTGGGGTCACCTACCTACTGCCACCCAGTTCTGGGCAGGTTTGGTTTCCCTCTGGCCTTCCTGCACTGGTATTTGAGATGATCACTAGAGACCCACCACATTGTAGGCTACTGGGGTTACCTTCAACAGGGAGCAAATGCTTTGTCTCTAAGTTGGTCAGTAATTTGTTTAATACCAATGACTGATAGAGGTAAAATGATGAAATCTTTTGCTGCTACAAGCTATGCAGCTGAGTGCCTTTGAGGCTGAAATGCAGGAAGGAGAGCTGGAAGTTGCTATTGGACACCTCCTCAACGTTGTTAGAAAAGATGGCAAATAAGAGGGTTACTATTACTGTCACAGTTTTAAGAGATAAAGCACAAAATATTGAGGCTGCATTTCCCAAGTCTGCAACTTTTTTTGTTTTTTAAATAAAAAAAAAAGCTTTTCCTTTGGAAAGGATAAATAAAGTTATATAGGACAAAGAAAAGAAATGTTCCAGAAATTTCTAGTTTGCAATGATTCTTCCACTTCAATTAAAATCAGTGGTCACACAGCTAAAGAATAAGGAACTACATTTGGACCTCCAGGGAAAAAATACGGTAGATTTGCTTTATGAATATTTGCATGCTGTCAGTTGCCTCTTCAAATTTACTTGTCCTCAGGACAAGAGACTTAAATATATTGACTGTCATGCTTAAATATTTTCTGAAAATACTTAACCTAACTGACCCCAAACCATGCAGTTTAGGTCTCATGTTGAGCTTCAAAGTTCAATTTACAATATTAAGTCAAGCTGCTCTTTAAAATAGTTGGCAATGAATTTCTGGTTACACAATGCTTTTCTTCCACCACCATTAAGCAGGCAATTATGAAAAAGTTAAACAAAAAGTGACAGCAAGGTCAAAACTAAATGAATATATTTCTCAAAGATAACCTATTTCATAATTTTACCTTCTATTAGAAAGACTTCCAGTAACTGCGAGAGTCACAGCATTATGCTGTCAAATCCAGCTATGTGATTTGCCAGATGTTATAAAATTCAGCAAGCAAATGAGAGAGTACTTTGTTTTAACTTTAAGGTTTTAATTTAATAAGGCTGTAAGGGGGCAGGAGAAACACCAACTTTTATTCAATGCTCATTTTATTTTTGAAAGCTTGTTCTACTTGAAAACAGTTGGCAGAACCAGTACAAGTTTGATCATTTCTAGTACTTTTTGATATGCTGATTTTGGAAGAAGAGTATAACATGAAAAATATTGTTTAACTACCCGTGATTTTGGAGATGAGAAATATCTTATCACCCTTCAGTGGTTATCCTACACATCTGCAGCCTCACTAGAGACCACTTACTTAGACATCTACAAGACAACAGCAAATTGTGACAACTGAAATGCAAAAAAAAAAAACACACAAGGGAAAAGGCAACAGGAAAGATGAAAGTTTAGAACCAAGTCAGTCAGTGCTTTAATAGCTGTTTTGCAGACAGAAATGCTTCTTTTTAGTTTCAAAGCCTTACACGAAACAAAAGCTGCTGCCTGAAGCCACTACGCCACATAATCAAGGGGAGAAAGGTTCAAACTCACCTACATAACATTTTAAACAAAAATTTTACCCTCACCTTGAGCCCTCAAATCTCCCGTTCCTCTCATATTCAGTCGGGAGCCTCATTGAAAAGAATGCAGAAGCAAAAGGAAGTGGGAAAGAGAAGACAAATCTTACACTACAATATACAATATCTGAGTAGTTGCTAAAAGATACTGCAGTCATACCAAAGGTGTGTTAAAATACAAAGCGACAAAGATGTAAAGAACTTTGTAGGTTAGACCAAATTCAGAATATAAATATTGTCAAACCAAATGGAGGTCTATAAACTACAGTTTTTAAAAAGACCATAACTAATTTTTACAATGTATGTTTATATATATTAATACTGTAGAACTCACTGAATAAAGTTGAACTTCTAAAAGCAGAAAATGTGAAACTAAAGTCACAAAGCATACTGAAGTTATTGTATTATTTAGTAAGTACCTCCTAAAAGAGAAATAATGCCCAATTATTTTTAGGCTAACGATATTTAAAAGTTTTATCTGGGAATATAATATATATATTTGAAAAAATACCTTATTTACAGACAAGTCTGGTCGCCCTGTGTGTTTATATGCACATCAGATCTGAGGCATTAGGTGTTTAAAGAATACCAAATACCTTAACGCAAAAGAACAAGATGCATATACATTTTAACAAAAGTTTAGAGGTAAATGCAAGATTTCTCAAGCTGTGGTAACTCCATCCTATTAATTCCCACACTGACGCATCTTCCACATCCAAGAGTAAGCTTAAGCCTGCTGTCTTCTTGCATGGCTTAAAGCTACATTGCTGATCACTACCATCTTTTAAAAGCCCAGTATCAAGCAGAATTAAGGGCAAAACCATCTTCCTCTACGTTCCCATTATTTCAGTACCATGGTTTGACATCTCAGTGTTAATTCTGCTCACAGGGAAGCTGCCTTTATATGGCTTTTATCAAGACTACTCTAAGCTAGTACAGGGCTTCACTGAATAACGTAAATTATCAAAGCAGTTTGGTTGACAGGTGTCTAGGGATAGGAATGTAAGACAGTAAGCTTATTTTTTGATGCGCAGCAGTATTTATATCAGGGTCTGTGGGGTGTTACAAGGCTTAATTTCCTCCTTTCCTTCCTTTGGAGGGTTGCAGCGAGGGAACGGGCTTGTAAGATGACTGCGCAGTTCCTGTCCCAAGGGAACGGATGCTGTGCTAGCACCGCAAGGAGCACGGTGGCAGCACTCGCTGTACAGGCTATGGAGCCTGCTCCTCATTCAAAATTCACGCTGCTACTGCAATAGAAATGCAATTAAGAAAGAAGTTAAGTCACTCAGCTATGAGCTGCTTGTCACAACAGCATCCGATCAGAACCCTGCTCTCTGAGGTACCGCACAGCACACGGTACGATGGGGTCTCTGCTAGGAAACGCTTGCCACTGACTAATGAACAGCTGTCACGAGCAAAAAGTATAGGGAAGATAATGAGAAGAAAACAACTGACAAGTCCTCAGCTAATTCTAGTGCTTCAAAGTGGGTTTTTAATGGCAGTTATTTTCATGAGATCTTGTGCTACTTATCTATGGTGGATATAGGAGAAGGTGGAAAAGGATTTTTAAGGTCTCCATATATAGTCCAAGAACTCATCCTTTATGAAAACTCTGTAGGACAGAGAAGGGGGTAGGTGGGAAGGGAGAAACCATCACGTGTACCAACTGAACAAATCCACGCCTTTCAGTTGATCTGGGAAAGGCTTGTTTTACTGGGCAAAGCAAGCAACAGGTTTGAAGACACTGCTCAACTGAAAAATTGGGAGTACTTGAACTTTAAAGAGCCTACTGTATTCCTACAAAGTGGAAGACAGCAGCTTTAAGAGCTGCAAGCATTTATTTTGGTTTTTTTTGTGGTGGGTTTTTTTTTTCTCTTTTTTTCCTTTTTTTGAAACTTGCCAAAGGTTGTAGAAAATGGCAGCATAACCAGTCCCCCCAACATTCAATAGTCTTACTGTTACTGGAATCCGTCCAGAAAAGTCGGGGGGGGGGGGGGGGGGGGGGGATCCCTAATGATGTTCTTAGACCCTTTTCACATTGAAATTAAGCCAAGCTGTTCAGTTTCTAAACCACTGTACTCTAAATCTAAGAAAGGTCATTATTTACAAAATACCTGCCACTTTGAAATAATAAACACACTTTCATGGAAGCCTCTCAGAAAATCCTTACTTTGTTCAGTTTTCCATGCATCAGTGTTCTATTCATTTAGCACGAGGAACTGCATTTGGTGACACGCATCCTCAAATACGAGCCATCATGCCAAGCGCTGGAGAGCTGTGCCAGCCTCTCTAGATGCTCCTTCCTTCACGAAGGACATGATTGTGGTCCAGTTCTACAGCCCAGCACTGCTGCTGTGGGAACAGTCACTTACTGTACTGCCAGTATTGTTTCGGTGGGTCTGCAAGTCAGATGCAGCCCTGAGGCCTCCTCACTGCTAATACAATCTTCGCTTCTGCGGGAACTGCAAATTTCTAGTTTATGTTCTAAATTTTCTGCTTTTATGGACCAAGATGCTCCTTGGTCTTGAGAATGGAACAAATATATAGGAAAGTTATGTTCTCATTTGTCATGCAATGCCTATACACTATCTCCTTTATGGTTTGTGAAAGGCTTTCACAAATAAGAATGTTTCCATACATCTGTCCTGAGTTATGCTGTGTTTTCTGTTCTTTACATCTTTGTATGCTCTGCATTCAAAATTCAAGTAAACACAAAGAAAACTGTCTAAAAAGATACAGAAAAACAGCAAAAAGTGCAAGGCGCTAAAATAAGATGAATTTATGGAAATGGAGAAAAGATGCTGCAATAAAATCCAGAACACAGAAAGTGATTTTTGCTGTCAGAAAAAAAGTTAGACTTCCACAATATGCAGATTGGCAAGGACAGTGCATGGTACAAGATATATATATGTGTGTATATATATACTTTATACCTCTGTGTACCGAGTACAGTATTAGAACTCAGTAGTTTAAAAAGAGTGACTGATTATCTAATTTTGTTCAGCTCCCTAAAATGATGTTGCAGTACTATATATACATGCTATTGGGTTACAGTAGTTCTTAAACTTAAAGATAGCGAGTTTAGGTAAGATTCATAGCATATAAAGCAAGGAGAAATTGCCAAAACGCCCAACATTTTAAATTTAATTTTGTACCTACATACAGATCAGGTATGGAGGGACACCACGCACACTTAAAACAGTATTTAAAAAGCACAGTCTGGTCCTGTGTAGGTGGTGTAAGACTTTGCAGATCTCTTATCCACATATTCACGGAAGCTGCAGCAGCTATTTCCACAATAGTCTGAGATTCCTGGCCTCAAGTCAAAGGAAAATTTTTAGCAATGATTAAAAAAAATTACCTTTTTGAGGTCTCAAATTTGAACAGTAACCTTCTAGTTTTAAACTGTACTCATATTAGCATTTTTCATCTTTCTTCAGAGCAGCAGAGTAACAAACTTACATGCATCCAGTTGTGGCAGTTGCACAGATCACAATCCTTTGTTTTACAAGGAATGTGACCACAGGGAGACGAAAGCTCCCTCTTACAAAGTGGTATGCACCCCACAGCTCACGATGCACACTGGGTTAAAACTATTGCCGCTGAATAGTTTCATCTGTATACTGTGTTGGATGGTTTCTTTCCTTAACTAACAGTTGGTGCATGTTCCTTTTCTCAAGTCAGCTGTGACAATGCCAGACAACCCAACCAACACCAGTTCTAAATATAGGCATGTTTGGAAGAGCCCTGATTATTATTACTGTGGCATGGAATTCACTCATTTAATCGGGCAGGGTACCTTTAGACTCAGATTGTACACAATAAACCCAAATTTAGGCAGCAATTTACATATTAAGGTCTCCCTAATTTAAGTATTTCCTTGAAATGGTCTGACAAACTTCAAATTACAATCACGTGCACAGCCTTTCATTTTAAAAGTTAAAACAGATGTCTGGTTTTTGGCCCCGTCTCCCCGTTTTTGATCAGTAGTTGGAAATTGAAAGTACCACCCTTTAAGAAGCTCCAAGATATGATACAACTAAACAGAGTATTACAAAATTCTGCTGGAAAATTTACCTGCGGGTCAAAATTGTATAACCAACTTTCATGAGTCATAATGGATTAACAAGATACACAGCAGCTTGATTCATTCCCAAATTGTAAAACTGAATTAAATCCTTTGGGCTTGAAATGTGAATCAAACTTCTAAGCTTTTCCCTTTTGTTAATAAATTTGCATAGATGTTATACTTTTTGTTTACAACTGAAGCGCTCTATTTGCACTTCAGTTGCAATTCACTTCAGTAAATGCATCCCATTTTAAAATACACAGCCATTGCATCTTCATTCAATCTTCCATACAAAACTGTTAGATTCACAACTGTGCTCAGTTTGCTTTCTGTTCTATCAACTGCAGACAACACTTTGAACTGATTTTTTTTATAAAGTATCGTAAAACAAAGAGATAGAGAATGTAAATTTAGCAACACTTACCTTTATTTGCTTGTAACCTTATGTTTTGTTTATACTTTCATCGTTATCAAACACCTCATTCTTCAAACATAAGCATGCTAAGTGTATTAGTACAGAGAACAGAATTACTTTGGTACTACCAACTCTATCAAAGAAAGAAGAATTCACAAGGCATGCTTAGCATCTTGTTATAGAGGTGCCACAGATTCTTAAGTATCATCATGAGTTAATGGATTTATTCTATGCTTTCCTCTCAAGAAAGAAAGTATTTAGTTCTCAGCAGAAAGTTTAGTTTTCAGAAAACCAAGGCTAGAAAGCCAAATCTGTTGTTAATTGCAGGAGCCACTTTTTTTTTTAAATATAAATAAATCCTACCTTTTGATAAACCTGAATGACATGTTTCTAAAAGAAATTAAGCCAAAATAATAATTAACAAAAAGTTTTGTACAAAATAAACTGAAAAAGCCATTTAGAGCGAAACATGCAAAAAGATCTCATTTAAAACGCACAATGAAATTACACTTCAATACATTCTGAGATTAGGCAGATGATTTAAGGTCTGAAGAGTCAAACTCTTCGCATTGCGACTTCCAAGCTTAATTTTTCTGGGAAATATGCCACCAGTAGTTATTATGAATTAAAAAACATACTGGTGTCAAAACACTTTAAAACTCATAATCTGCAAGGCCACATAAAAATATGTTTGGATTTTCTTCATGTATTTCAAATAGAAAGCAAACATCAGTAACTCTACTATAATTAGATCTCGAGTATCTTCAGAGTTATGTTTCTTCCTTCCTTCATATCATTAGGTCAGCCACGTTGTGCCAAAAACTGCCTTAAATATTTCATTTAGTGGCAGAAGCTGTAACAATTGCCTACACCAGAACATAAGTACTTCATAATCAAAAGGGTTCTGATCCCCCATAAAGAATGCTAGAATAAATTAACAGGTTTTAACTTTTTTTTTCATTTATTTAAAGGGAAGAAACATAATTGTGTCCTTTGATGGCACTATCCACCTGCTTAGTAGTTCGTACAGCACCTAGTCTAACAGAGCCCCAACCGTAAGAGGTCCTCCAAGTGCAAACTCAACCATCTGCAACCACGCTATTGTATTACAACTGCACATTACTTCATCAAGTCCAGATGGAATTTAAACTATTGCCAAAAGTAGCGGGGAGAAACTTCTTCAAGAAAACCACACTGCACTGCAAAAGCTGAAACTCAGAGGTAATGACAGAAGTTTGAATGCTGCCTGAACACCCGAGTGACACACCATGCGAAATAGTATGTTCCAGCAGCACAAGTGAAAAGCTTGCATGTTCACAGTTTGAGCATCCACATTTGGAACATCAGATGGAAAATTAAGTAAGGATATTACAAACAAAAGTACAGAAAGAAAGATGTGCCAAAAGGATGTCTTTGATTAAGACTTCACTTGACAAAAAGCAGATGATTTAATTATTTTAAAAAAAATATTCAAATTAATCCTTTATCTCTCTCTCCAGAAAAAGAAGAAAAAAACCAGCCACCAGGGAAGTGTTAACTGGCAGAGAGCTGAGCAGGGTAAAACATTTACCAAAGGCTAGGCTGTCACGTTTTCGTTTTTCACAGAAACAACTTCTACATTTTTAAAGAAATTCATTCTCTAAATTGAAATCAGCCAGTTGTGAAAAACTGGAGTTTGGCTTAACATTATTTTGTAGGAATACGAGACTATGAAGAGGATGCTGAGAGGGAGGCACGTATAGTCACAGAACAGACAGGAAGGAAATGGCTTGGTGCTGATGTGATATAAACCTAAAACAAAAGCAAGCAGACCAAGACCAGAATGATATATTCCAAAAAATTTCAGATGATGAGGAGGGTATAAAAGCATGGAGATTATCTTAAGGCAAAGATAAACAAACCCTCACTTCTGCAAACACAAGCCGTGGATATCAGAGTGGTCTGAAGTATGCGGTATGTGAACCAACAGGTTTTAAATATAGAAGGAAAATAGGTGGTTTTCAATTTTAGGGTTTGTAGGAACTAACTTAAATCATGTGTGGATTTGCAACTAGAAGTCCAATTAGAATAAAAACTGTTAGTGCAGGAACAATACCTGCTTAAGCTAGGCTTGGGCTAGACCAACACACCTGCACACCAAAACCAGAATCTGCACATGAACTAAAGGTCAAAATAGGAGTAAGTTTTTCAAGGTTTGACCAGACTCCTGCCTAGACTGAAACCACAGTGCTGCCATTATTTTAATATGACCTATGCTAGCACTACTGCCAAAAGAAGCTTTTTCTCCTGCCCCTACCCTTTCACCTGTGATATTTCTATTCGTGTGTTGCCAGCAAGGATTTTCTGGAAATATTAATAGTGTAAGTGATTGAGAAACACAACCTGAGCTTCTAATGCTACATTAAATATCAAGACTGGGATCCTAGTTTATGCTGTCTGCTGACAGACCATGCCGTCAGAGCGAGCAGCTTTTGAACTGAGATGAAACCTTTCAGCTCTGCAGCATTTGTACCTCAGACATGAGGAGGATGAGCACAGAAAAGTCAGCACAGACCAAGCTGTCTCACTTTTTATCCCATTTGATTCAACTGCTAAAAACAAATGGCTTCTGTAACTAAAAAGAACTAAAAAAAAAAATCATAAGCCAAGTTGCGGAAATAGTTATGCCATTTATCAGAGAATGTGGACAAAACAACCTAAGCAATGAACTACTAGGTACGTCTACTACTCAATAAAAAGGAAATGTTGCATTACCATTTTAAAGAGGCTTACCTTCTTGTTAGCTTTGAAGTTAGTTTACTAAATAGATTAGTGGAACCCCTGGTTCGAGTCTGTGAGAGTGGTGTTGCTTCATGGGACAGACTGGGGGAGGCTGGCGGTCCGTTGTAGGTAGCAGTACGTCGCTCTCTGAGCTGGCCGTGGAAAGTGCTCCGACTAGCCGTTCCTCTGGGGAAACGAATACGATCAGGTGTGGTTGCACTGCTAATGCTGTGAGTTGAAGCAACAGGAGTTCTTTGATCGGGAATAGTGCTAGAGCAGAAAACAAAAAACAATGCTAGAACTTCTTTACAGAAGCACTACGGTTCTGCAGGAAACACAAAACACTACATTCTACAGTAAAGCATAAGCAGACACTTTTATATAGGCCAGGGTTGGAAAAACCAACATTATTACAGCACTGTATGGAATCAAAACTCTTAAGAAGTTAGGATTAAAAGGCTGCCGAAACAGAAACCTACATAGGCAGAAAAATGCAACAGGAGTATCCTGGAAAAGACCAGATAAACTAGGCATACAATGTTTCACTGAGAAGACTGATAAAAGAATAGATGAGTAAAGTTTCCTCCCAGGAAAGAGAAGCAATAGGTAACTTTAGTGTCTCTCCCTGCACATTCTATATATACATCTTTGAAAATCTTCCTAATTTGAAAGTATCCTACACGAAATTCTCTACGAGCAAACCACTCCAAGTAGTGAAGTCCTTCAGGATACACAGTTAAAGTCTCCCACAAACTTTGACAATATGGAATGTCCAATACTCCTAACACTAGGGAAAAAAATAAGGTTCATTATTGCAGGATTATGTCACAGACAGCCTGACACACCACAAGACAAATGTAAACAAGACTAAAAAAATGAGGAAACACACATCTTGTGGGCATTATATACTAGAACAATCTAGGACTAAAAATTCCACAGCACAAAGTTAAGAAGCAGTGGGTATAAGTTAGTTTCACAACGATTTCAGGTTCTTACATAGGCCTGAAGTTATCTGCGCCATTGTCTATTGGAGGCAACATCATCTTCGTGTGCACAGAGGCTGACATGGACATCGACTTCTGATGTCGCAGCCGAACACTGGAGAAGGATGTAGTACAAACTGAAGCAGGGCTAGCTGCGTAAGCGAACATTTCTGTCAGGCTGTGAGGGGGTTTGGGTTCAGGCAGAGGCAGAAAGAAGAGCATGATGGACCAACAACAAACTACTGCATAGAAAAAAAAGCAAACTTTTCCTTCCGTTAACTGATTTATCAAAGAACACGAACTCGAACAGCCCTCTTCTATGTAAACAGCAGCAACTACCCTACACTCCCCTTAAAAAGCATCCTTACTATAGCACTTGACATCTATGAAGCGATCATTCTCTTACCATTAGCATTAGTTTGCGGTGATACCCTCCTTGACGTACAGAACCTGAATAACCCAGTGTTCTGTGCCAAAACACTAGTATAAAGCACTGATGTATTTCATATTGGTCTTAACATTAAAAAATGCATTTAAAAACCCCACCAACTGCACTTTCCAAAAGATTGATGATAGTTCCATTACCACAGTGAAATACGTTGTTTGCAGAATGTATCTGTGTTAAAAGAAATCAATGTAAGTTGGGCAAGCTGTCAAATCTTGATCTACATCTGACAACTGAGGGACTTCACAGGCACAATCAAAACCAGCAGTATCATGATCTTTAACAAGTCCACGGAGGCCCAAACAAAAATGCTACTATTAATCAACCTGCACATGTAGGAGGCAATGAATAACACTTGGTGTTCTCTGAAGGAAGAGGTATGACTGTTGAAGAGCATCTTGTATTGCTTGGCCACGAACCTTAAATTCTCCAAATTACCATTTGGGCTTTGAAGGAATGGTCTACAGTGCTGTCTTAGCAGAATGGCCAGTAAGCTGCCAGTTGTATAATATGTTAAAATAGGAGCATGAAATCTTTTTCTTTCTTTGGACCAAAATACTCATTGCAGCCTTCACATTATCTAGTAATGCTAAGGATGGGAGAAAACTGAGAGGCCACAAGATGTATTGGGCCTTTCCAGCTACAACATCATAAAACATTCATCTTAAGTTTGCTTTAAAAGTAAGGCAATTGTAATTCAGAAATATTGTTCGAGGTTAAGAAATCAGTAATTGTCAGTGACAGCTTCATGACACTGCATGTTCACTTCCAAGTTAGTTCATGGCTACACAAACTGAAATTCAAGTCCTATTATCTCATTCTGGTGTGTCAGACTGTGGAGAGGAGAATGCTAGTCCAGCTACAAGTATCAGCTGACCCATTTCTCAGGCTTAGCTCTCAAAGCACTAGGAGAAAACACCTCACAGCTCAGACATCAGAACGAATGGCTGAAATGGTTAGCAAAACCTACTTCTTTTTAGTTTGTTTTTAACTTTTCAGAATCTAGAAAACTTCATCCAAGTCATGCATGCATCTCTTTACAATGCTGAATCCAGCAGGATGCCAACTACACCCACTACTGCAACGAAGCCTGCAACACAGCCCAGCTTTTACAATACCCCAGGGTATTAAGAAATTGTAAGGAAATGAACATTCATCTCAAAAGCAATACCCCGAAGTCAAGTAATCCCCAAACAATTGGCCACTAGCCTCTCAAGCACTTCCAGCTCCTTTCCTCTCAATTTGTTGCAAAAGATAAAGCAGAAAGAATCTAGTTTTACATGTTAGACCCAGGTTTTATTTGGTCACCTGCCTCCAAAGATGTGATAGCTGAAGGTGTCAATAAGGTACCAGAGCACATATTAAAGCATTTATATTTCCTCCTCTGAAGCTCTGCTAGAAATCAGCTTCCTTGGATTACTAGCCTGGGAACACAGAAACAGCGAGCTAACATTCACCAATTAGTGCCAAGGCTTATTAAAAATCTGAGGCTGTTGTAAATCATTTGCATTACAAATGATTTAAAGCAATTGCCTATCATTATGAAGAGTGTTTCGTGAGTCCCCAAGTGCGTTAATTAATGCTCAGGCTTTGGAGGAAAGCCAACAGAGTCATCTCCAGCAGAATGTCTGTGTCAGCCACACAATGTGTTAAAGCAGGGATGTGAGACTTAAAAACCCTTTGCTTCTACCAGTCTGGCATTGGGTCTTCAAGACTGCTTTCTCCAACATCAAGTCCAGTAGCTGACTATCAATTCTTCAAAGTTTCCGCACCTTCAGAAATAGTGCCTTCTCAGAATTCAACGTACCAGATAAAAACAGAATAGGCAACATTTTACCACTTTCTCTACAGAAAGAATAGAGATGTTAAATGTGCGCATCTTGCCTTTTAAGGCAAGTCTCTGAAGTTTTCACTGGGTCACAGTGAGTATCTGACTGACTACAGAAAATCTAAAATCCAATCTGTAACAAATAATTTATAGTAATTGCTCCTGCCTTTAACACTTGCCACCAATAGACATTTCAAAAGCACAGAAAAACATTTTTAACAAAGGATTATACAAAGCCCAGGTTCTACTTCAGGTTTGCTTCACAGAACAAAACCAGTACAAATTTCTGAAGGTACTTTCTGCCAAGTTGAGAATGCAATACTATTAGAGATACTACGGAAACACCTGAAGGCAGGCAAAATTCATTCTGAAGAGCCAGTCCTGTCAATAGCCATGTTTCTTTAGCCTGCATTAAAGGCCCCTGCATTAAAGGTCCCTGCATTTCATGTGATCAGTCAAGCCTTTGCCCAGTTACAGCAACAAAATATATTCAGACATAAATTCTGAACTCTGTGCCAAATCACAGTAATTCTGAAACTGTGCCAAAATGAATGTGCAGTTTAGTGTTGAGGCATTTCAGACAATGAGAAGTCTCAAACTGTAAACCAGTTAGCAATGCATTCTCATTATCTTTTCTTGTTTTAACCCTCCAAAAAGAGTAATGAAGTTAGTAATCAAAAATACACGATAAAAGCTATGAATATTCTTTTCTTCCTGACAATGAAAACATAAATGCTCAGACATTTCAAATGACCCAAATAGGACTAAAGTTTGCAGGATAAGCAAATGTTTGGATACCATATTGACAATAAAAGGTAAATTACACAAGGATAACCAATTACGGATATAAAATAAAATTAATATAGTTGCCAAGTATTATTCAATGTTAACTTTGAGTTTAATGTCCATATGTGACAAACCAGAAAGACAGCAGTTTGCTGAGAAACTCAAAGCTGGTAAAAAATAAGTAACAACTTCAAAACACAGCTCCTTAGGAGTATGAAGTTACTCCTAAATTGAGGGGACATCTGAATCTCAAGCATTCCTAGTAAACAATATCTAATAACTTTTAAAAATGTAATAAAGAAATTGTAAACAAGATATTGCAAAGAGATTAGTTTAAAGATAAACAAAACTGTTATTAAACCAAAAAATCAGGTAATCAAATCTGATCAAAACTATTTTGGACAGGAAGATTCATTTTTCAAAGACAATTTGGAAAGAAAAAAGCTATTAACATATCAAATCAAAGAAAGGATGGTGAGCTTTAATCTAAACAAACTTGGTAACATTAACAAGGACTAACCAATGAAGGCTGAGACAGACACACTAAGAGACAGTACCAAATAGCTGTGCTGTACTTCACAAGACAGTTGACTGCAGGCCCAGCTGGCCAGCTAGACTTTTGGCACTCTTCAAACTTATCCTTGACTTTTGCCTTAATCACTTTCAGTTTGCAGAAAGCTAGGAGGAAGAGACAGGGTCAAAATCATGTTCTTTGTCCCTAGGCTCCAGGGGTCAAAAAAGGGACAGACTTTCCATTCAACATCACAACTTCGCCACTCTTCCTTAAAAACTCCCAAAAGGAAGGGGAAAAATTCTGCGCAAAAACTGGTGCATCTCTCACCAACTTCAACATGAGCTAGAAGAAAAGTATTTTCTTCCCACCCTCAGCAATATATCATAAAATTAGGAAGAGGTGGAGACAATTGGGAAGAGTAGGAGAGAGGTACACATTCCTCCAAGCTTAAGCATTTTTATTAAGAACCAGCTATCTGGGTGCTCCCCTGGCAACGGTCAACTACTTAATTGTTACCAGCTTTTGAGACCAGTAAAATTCTGTGAAGAACAGTTGGTTGGAACTTAAAGCACCTCAGCCAGCCAGGAAATGTGGTGGTATTCTTCAAGTGTTACTCTATACCTAATGTCTACGTTCATTATTATATTTATTTTCTACAGTTCTCCTCAGTCCTTGGTACACAGGGAAGGATGGGAATAGATGTGGCTATGGTGCTAACACATGAACTGGTTAACTTGAATTCCATTGCATGCTCCAGTCAGATCTTTGTTCAGTAAAGTAAGAGGAAACCTGTTATTTCTCTGACTGTTTTCACTCAGAATATGGAGATACCAGTGCTTCCTTTCTCAAGGTGAGTTCTGAAAATACTGGGAAGCAATTAGACTACAAGTATATCAGTAAGGAACATTATTAGTCCAAAACAATGGCGTATCACTGTTTCATCTTTGCTCAGAAAAAATTTACTTTATCCCTGAGACTTTGTAGAAAAAATGGTATTCCAAATAATCCTAAAGTACAGTTCAGAGTGAAGTGTAAAAAGAGAATGGCCCAAGAGAGATGGACTTTGTAGTCTGACCCTAAACAAGCCTCTTCTGCAAGCATATGTTGTTTGGCCACAGGAGTTAACAACTGATTTAAGATGAAGGCTGTACAAATATGGCATGTATTAAACCAGAAATTAGAATCTTCCTTTTACATCCTAAGTATAAAGACTGTATGAATTAAGCATAGGAAAAAAAAACCAAACCCAACATACTTACAGGTGCTCCATAACCAGAGATCTGTACTCACCTTTCATTATGAATTACACTAGAATATTACTGATTTTTAAATCAGGCATTACAACTTTTTGTAAATGTGAAGACAAGGGACATACACCATAGGAAGACATTTCATATACCTGTTCTCCTTGCCATTTTGTATCACTGAATGCCTATCAGCAGTGGTTCTTTCACTACAAACATATGTGTTGCGCCGTGTCATTGCTCCGGGGGCAGTATTATTCTACAATTAAAAAACATAGGCTTGTTATTCCCCACAAAAGGCTTTTCTGGGGTTAAGTCTACATATAATTGAAGGCTGTTTTACTTCATGCTAGTTCTACACAGTTTTAAAACTTACAATAATTAAAGAAGTTAATATACAGACACCTTTCAGTATTTTTAAGGAATAATGCAATCTCTAAGAAGCTGTTATTGTATTTCATGTTGATGGCTCAAAATTAATATTGCTTGAAGTTTTTAATTACCAATGTTCTGAACTACAAATTATCAGCGTGTATATCATTCATCTACATCTGGATAGCCTATGTCTTTACAGCCTATTTTTGAAATACATTACCACTTGTAGATTGTAGAATTTTCCTTTTAAGTTAAAATGATACCCTTAAACAAGATAGGAAAAGCAAAGACTTAAGAAACAAATGTGGTAAAATTCAGTGGGAAGGTAAACATGACTTTCAAATATTAAAATACTATAAAACACTAGACAAGTTTTAAAAACAGGGAAGAATAAGTCAAATTAAAGAGACAAATTGCAGAGAATTTTAATAAGACATTTTTAAAAATATACATTTAAATACAAGCATAATACATTGAGGACAAGAGAGCCAGGGGAACTTAAACTACAGACCTTACTTAAGAGGGGAGAAAAGAAATAGAATTACTTTGCCTCTGTCTTTACAGAGAAAGAGGGTGGAGATATGCCCAAGTTGGCGGTCAATTTTCCAGGAACGACTGAGAAGCTAGGTAATTCACAGATAACAGAATTATAACAAGTTAGATGCAATTACTGTAGGAAAAGCATGGTGGTCCAGATAAACATGCACCCCCAGGTTGTAGAGGAAGTAAGAGCCGGCAAGCCTTGTATTTTTTCTCCCCACCCCAAGAACACAACACAGGAAACTGCATATGGTTGGAAAGTGGAAAAAACCTTTAAAAATTTTCTTTAAAGAAAAGGATCGTGGGGAAAAGCAGAAAGCAAAATAGGCTATTAACTTTAAACATCACTGCTGGGGAAAGTCTTGGAGGAGGCTAGCTTAAGGGAATGACTGGTCAGCACCTGGATAAGCACATGTTGAGTAAGGATGGCCACTAAGAATCAGGCAGGGGACTTCATGCTCAACTAACCTTTTGGAGTTCTTTGAAGAATTACTGCTATGATAGACAAGGGAAATTCAGCGGATTCTTAAAATAGCATTAAGAAAAGGTTTCACGTAAATGGTCACAGTAGAGAAACATGGGAAGAAGGATAAGATAAAAGGAAGGAAAAACCAGTTCAAGCACAAAAGGAGAGTAGCCAAACCTTTTTTCGTTTCCAAACCTGAAATAAAACTGTTAAAGTGGAGTATTCTCAATAACCAGCAAAAGCTCCTCCAGTGCCTTAAGGCAAAATATTTGCTACACAGGGAGTCTCAAGCAACACAATCCCTGAGCTGCAGATTTAACAATGAAGCTATCTTGTCTGTTTAAGAGACTGCTGACGTTACACATCTTTACGTGAATGGACAAATAAAAATGAAAGAGTGAACTGCGCAACCTCCTGGCGTTAAGAAGTACAAAGAGTATAAAGAGTATTTTAGATTAGCAGAACTATTAATTAAATCATAAGATGTATGTAGTCGTCTCAAGGGTTCCCAAGTATTTTTCACTGGATATTCCTTAGGGATAGGCATGTGCCAAGCATCAGCAGAAGTCGCCCTGGCCCTCTCCTTGTACTTTATTCCTTACATATCCCTCTTCTTCAAATCTGTTTTTTTTTTTTAAAAAAAAAAAAACCCTGCTTCTTCTTTCCTCTGACATTTGCCATTGTGCAAACTACCTTCCCTTCATTAAACTTGCTAGCAATGAAAGCTGTACACCCAGAGTGAAGTTTTGTTTATACGTTCATGAGGCCACGTTGTCAAGACATTTTGTGGAGCCCTTGGAAACCGATGGTACATTAAACTATTAAATATTAATATTTGTATATAATTTTGTCCTGCATTCCTGAACATATTAGAAAATGAGGCACCTAGAATATCTGACTGTTTTTCTGGTGGGAAATATGCACAGTAACGGGTGACTTCCTTCTTTTCACCTGCTCCCTTAGAACATTTATTTCCCTTGAGAAGACACCACATAACATTAAAATGTACTGTGATGCTGCGCATCTAGAAAGTCAAGACAGCAATCTCTGTGCTGGATCAAACTTTAAAGATTATGCATTTTCAGGGAGTGAACAAGTTTCGGTATTTATATCTGAAATCGGAGAACTTTAAACACGCACTCTTCCCAGCTCTTTTTCTGGAATAGAAAGACAGGAGGATCAGTATACAATTTTTTTGTTTGGCTCAGATTTCAGAGGTTGTGAGAGGAGATTGAAGCATTTCAAGCTTTCAAATTCCAGTTTTAGCAAGAATACAGTCTTGGTATTGGGGACTTTACACTTTTTAGCATACAACCTCCTTTCATGATTCATCTAGGAAGCTCCTCAGCTACGACATTTTTTGTTCAGCCAGTCTACAGACTATTAATCTCTGGACGTGGCTAAGTTGCACACCACAGGAAGCCTGAAACTGGTGTCAAGAGCACCACACTCCCTGATGGAACGACAGCCCCGAGGGTTAGGGTTAGCTGCGTAAGTTCATTCGCGTGGCATCGTCTGCCTTCTTTGCAGGAGGTGTTGACACTGCAAAAGCATGTGTTCAGACTTCTGAGCATATGCACAAGGTCCAATCACAGCACAAAGGATGAATTTGTGGTACAGAGTCCTCTTTTCCTAGAGTCTTGTGCCCACTGCTTAGGCAGGTTATTTTCACATTAAGAGACACCATGGCAAGGACTGATGAAAAATTCCCAAAGAATCAGCTTCTGACTTACAATAATGAACCAATCTATTTACTTTAGAGCACTAGCATGTTTTTTGGTCCTAAATGATTTTCTAAACATATCATCTATTCTCCCAGTTTTCTTAAAGCTATATTAAGGGCTCTGGGACAGCTTTATTACAAACATTGAGGAAAAATCCAAAGCTGTGAGTAATAAATAGTTATTGGTTGCTACTAACTATGCAACCCCTGTAGTACGTTTTCATTATTAATTTTGTATTTGCCCAATGAACCTGAAGATTTTTCACGTGCACTTGTTCAGCTTGCAGAACTATTTTGTTTGCAAGAGTTTAAATGCTCTATCAACTTTAGAAGTACAGCTTGGAGCCCCTTACTCCAACCCCAGACTTACCTATCTGCTCTACAAGCACAACTCTTATCCTTAAGTGCATGCTTGTAAGCTTTGTAATTTAGTAAGAGCAGCACACAACTGGCTAAGGGTCTCCAGCAAGGACCAGTTCTACTACTTTTGCTGTATCTGTCAAAGTAATAATTGTTTTTAAACAGTATTTTTCTGTCTCTTCAGTAATCTTCTCATCATATTACTGATTTTTAGGACTAAAGTGCTCAGTGAGAACACAAACACTCTCCACCTCAAACTTTTTTCAGCTTCAGGACAATATGGTAACTCCAACATCCTTTTTTTCCTTCTAGATGCATGCCAATACTGTAAGAAATAGAACTCCCTAATCAGTTCCAGGAATTGTGTAAAAAGTCAGTGCTTCCCTCCATCCCCAACAGCTAGAAAGCAAAAGACTGATCTCTAGTGGCCAGGGGCGGGGGGGAGTTTGCACAGTCTGACATGAAAAGCTATAAACAGAGACAATTTTAAACGCTAATTAATTGAGTGGCATTGTAAGTCTGACTCCATGTTCGCCACCTGGTACCACTGCTTGTAAAAGATCAGCTGGATCAGCTGCACACTGAATCAGAAGAGAGAAGTGTCCTATGGTGATGAGCTGAAATTTTATTTCAGCTACAGTAGTACAAAATTTGAAATAAGACTACTGGAATAAATCCCCAGGATTTGAGAGTGGTGTAGCACAGCAAATCAAAATACTAAAGATACTAAATGTAAAATATGTTGTAACTGTGATGCAAAGCTCTTGAATAAGGCACTACACAATGCTGAGTAAAGTCCAATGTAGGACAAAACTGATTCGATTATCCTACCATTTTGAGACTCAGTAGCTAAGAATTGCCATGTAAGAAGAAACAAAATCTGAACTCTTTCTGGACTTATCAAAAACCAAGAAGGGAAAGGGCAGGGGACCACAAAAATCAAAAAAAGGGTCCCCCAAAATCATGAGCTCTTGTTCACATTTATGAATAACAGCTGCTGCAGTAGAAGACGTGTCTTTCCAAGGAATCTGTTTGACTGAAATCCTCCAGCCAAGTCACTATCAGCCACTGAGACAACTGACAATACAGAGCCAATAAAGTAAAACAAATCTTATTTTACTTCTTTTGCTTCAGATTGTCAAAAAGCTGTAAGCTCAGGAAGTTCTGCTCTCATTTGTTTTAAGTAATGGTGCTGAGTATATGACCAAATATGACAGCTTTGTGGGGTAAGTTAAAAAAAAAAAAATCACTCCATCGCAAGTTGAATAAAGGACTGGGAAGTTATTTCTTCTGAAAAGAAGGAAGTTTTTCAATATAAAATCCCAAAGTTTTCGAAATTAAATGTTACAAGACTCAACAGTATATGAATAATATACTATACACAATTATATGAAAACAGACTCCCAGCTTTGCCTCAGAGGGAGGCACCATGAGTATAGAAGTTAAAGCCAAACTGAATAAAGGATTTTTTCTTTCGCCTCACTGCCTACTGCTCAACCCTGTAAATTCACTAGTTACACACCTTAGAGTGGTTTGTTGCTGTTGTTGGAGTTTAGGGGTGGATGGGGGAAGCCCGCAAGGACAAAAGCCAAGCACACTGCTTTCAAACACAGGTCGAAATACATTTTTGAACAGTTTTTAGAGCTACGTTTGTTTGGTAATCTTAATATACTTAACTATGACTTGGGATAGCCTGTTTGAGAACAGAGATTAGGTGGTTCCTTAAACATGTGAAACTATAAAATGGGATAATACAAATAGAGATTTCATTCTTCTGTACAAGAGGCCACAGAAGAGCAGTTGGTGGTATCAGAAATAACTCATACAAAATTTCAGGAGACAGCCTTTGAGTTCAGTTTCTTCTTTTTTTTTTTTTATACTCAAATTATGTCTGTTCACTAACAGCTGCTAGTGCTAATTACTAAGGAATATTAAGAGGTAACTTGAGTAGCAGGGGGAAAAAAGGCAGGCAAGAGTATGAGATACCTACATTTACTCTTGATGAATGAAAAGTAAAACCAACACCACTGATAAATCACAGGTTCAACACTTTTTCCACCCCTCGAAAACATTTCATGGTTTTGATAAATAAGCACTTCTACTTACACTAGGAACAGCCGAACTTTTCTTACGTTCAGGAATATCAGCCTTATTGGGATTGCTGGCATTTCCAAGCATTGGACTAGCTGGTGCAATTCCTCTTCCTGCAACAGCACTGCTGCTGGATTTTCTTGACTGAATTCCTTCCTCTTTGAGGTCACTGTCTGTAGTACTAGTCTGGCTTCTTTTGGGATATGCCACTACTGAGGGGATGGAGGGTCCAGCTTGAAAAACAAACAAAAGAAACAGAAAAAGGATTTTTCTTCTCAGAAGTCCAGTAGCTATTCTTCCCTGCAATGGAAATGTATTCACACACGAGAACTGAAACAATTAACGCTGGAAATCAGAGTTGCAAAAAGGTAATTATTTAAATTATTGAAACTACATATTTCGGATGACAGTAAAATTTTGTAAAAAAAACCAAAACACTTTCCAAATATTTCTTTTTTTTTCTTCCCCCTCTTTAAGGGTGGGGGGGACGGGACGGAGGTGATGACAACACACAGACCTGACACCCTGAACCAAGGACCCCCATTTTGTAATAAAATCTGACAGATTTGATATTCAAGTCAACTCTAGTAAGGCTTCCCCTTATGTCACAATTCAAAGATACGCAACTCTCTTCTGTTTACCTTGCTAAGGACTGGAGAGCAATAACAACAGACAATTACTTGAATTCATTAGGCAAAGACATTACTTGATTTCCATGAAAGAATTACAAATTTAATGGAGTCTTCTGGTGTTTGAGTACTGACACTAGTTTGGCTTGGTAGGAAAAAGCCTTTAGAATCTAACTGGTTCTCATTCAAATGAGAGCATCCTTCATTAGCACAAAGCTGGCACATGCTGTTCAAGCCAATTTCTGATGAAATTGGGCTCCTGAGACAGGTACGTGGTGACACAACCCTGGACCACCAGCGGCACTAACGGCCAGCGGACTGTGCTCCTGGAACAGCCGAGAAGCAGCGGTGGTTTGCCACCAGCCTCCCTGGGTGTGCCAGGAACACCTGAGAACGAGGCCGCCCCTTCAACAGCCCCAAGCTCTCTCTTGCTTTAACAGGTTCCTGGACACTGGGAAAAGCCTGTGGGGATGTCAGGATTGTGTTTCCTGCTGTCTCAGTTACACCTCCTCAGAAGAGACACATCAAGATACATAAACTTTGTAGTTAGTGTTTTAATAACAATTAATTAAAAAGTGTATGTATATACACACACATATAAAAATGTACATAAAAATATATATAAAAATAAATATTAAAAAGCATCACAAAACACAATAACTGTCATCCCAGGAGACCCCCCAGGGAAAACAACCTCTGAATGAACTTGAGGTATTTAAAAGTAGACCTAAACATAGACTCCTTTTATGAGTTAGTGTCTGGGCAGGAAGATGTTTAAGATATTTAGAAAACCCTAAGCTACTATCCTCCACACTCATTAAACAGAACAGTTCTAAGTTTGTCTGAGTCACTGATCTTTAGAAATTTATTTCCTGCAGGACAGTCAAGTGACACTACCCTCAGGAAACAAGAAATATTGGCAAATTGACATTTCTTCCAAGTTTTAGACGCAAGCTGACCTACTAGTGTCAAAAGAAAACAAAAGCTGAACAGACACACAAGAGTATGGGGGAGGAGTGCTGTGCTCTTCATGAAAAAGGGGGTTGCAACATTCTCTTCAATTTGTGTAACAAGACTTTCCCTGCACGGTCAGGAATTCAAGGGATGACACGAGGCAGAATAAGAAAATTAAGCTGGTGTATTCAGCATTCCTCTAGAAGCTGTTTCTGAAGGCTTTGTAAGAAAACCAATTAAAAAAAAAATTAGTTATTCAGTAAATTATTTAACCACCATGCTGTGAGCTACACTGCTGTCATCCTCCTTACCTTTGGGGGATGGAGACAAATTCAGAAACCAAACAGTACTGGAAATCACTATATTCTGCAACACTGAAAATGAGAATTGCTCACCGTGATCACTGTACCGCCGCTGTTTCTGGCTGGAAGATATGCTTCTCTGAACTTTGTGATGAGGAGATTGTCCAGTGCTATTATTAAGATCACTACTTGGCCTAACTTTGGCAAGTGAAAGATTGCTGCTGGAGCTTGAATCACTTGCATCCAACTACAATACAAATGAGAATATTAAAACAAGTTCAGACAAAACAAATTAAACATCCACATTATAGGATCAGTAACAGGGAGGCAGAAGGAAGATGGCTTTGGTACATCAGAAATTTTGTGACAGCAAGGAAGTTGCTTAGAGGCCCCAACCTCTCTTAGATGCTTGTGCAACTGTCTTAGGTGAAACTCAGCGGAATCTGCAGCTCCTCAAAGGACAACCAGATGAAGAAAATCCACCTCTACTTTCAGTACTCTATCCTCAGAGCTCTCTAAGATTTTAACAGGAAGAGAGGACACATTTAGTAGAAGACACCACACCAACTCTTCCAGCAGAGAAACCAAGAGCAGCTTACTGATGCTGAGCCCTCTCAGCAGATGGAAAGGTAATCTACAATGCAAGAACTTTTTTAGGTTGTTAAGTCCTGCTCCTTGGTTCTCTTAAAATATTTACAGCTGGCACATTCACACTTGAGCTCCTAGACTAGACAGGACAGTAACTGGCAGTTAGTGGCAGTGGCAAAGTCCTTCAGAGGAGTAACTGCTGAGCAAGCAGGGCAGTTTTGGGGAGCCTAAAGGCAAGAGTTTACTGACTCAGATCAGGGTGAGAACAAACACAGCATCATTTGGACAGTTGACACTGATGATTAGAATAATGTGATTTTAATTGTAATGGACTTTTGTGCAGGACTGCAACGCCTACAGTTACTGACTTAATGTTTGCTTGTTACTTTGCTAAGCACACTGATTCCTTTGTTTCTTTGCATTTGTAAGAATGGTACTTACCTCTGATGATTTCCTTCCTAGCAGTAAGTATGTAGCTGTGATTTCATCATACTTCATTTTACTAAGGGATTCTTGAATTTCTTCTTGAGAATATCCCATTCCTACCATAATATCTAAAAATAAACACACACTCTGTAAGTAACAGAAACACTGTGATGTTTAGGCTGGCTGAGTGTTTAAGTTCAAGAGAAAGAATAGAACACTTAAAGAATTAAACAAAACTATTAAGTGTGAGAATATAAGCCTGATGAAATATCAATATTAAAAGATTAGTTACTTTTCCCAAATGGCAAACAAATACAGAGTGGTGGAGGGAAAAACAAAAAACCAAACAAACAAAAAAACCAAAAAAATACCCCCACCAAAAAACCCCACCCCAAAACCACCCACATCAGGCAAACAGTATCATATTCTGAAAAATACTCAATTACCTATTCTTTTCTGGTCCGAGATGTCTAGTTCTGGTTCAACAAAAGGTTTAAGTTCATCCTCCTCATGCCCTGCATTGATCCACCTGTCCTTCATAATTTGCTGTAAAAGAAAGGGTTTTGTTAGTACAATACACTTATCAGCAAAGAAAACGAGCTGTTGAAAGAACAACTCCCCTATCTACCACCCACTAAGGCTTTTTCTAATTTTTCTTTTCCAGAACAGGCCCCAGCACCTACTCAGTTTGTTTTGCTCCAGTGAGGAGAATCAACAATGCACATCAAGCCAAGCTGCTTCCCAGTCAGCTGTATTCTAGCACATAGCTGAAAGCTAAAAGCCCATAACACAGACCAGTAGCAGTGCGACAACTCTGACAAGTCTAGTAGGTCCAGGCTCGACTACGGAAGTCCATGGAAGCCAGTATTGTTTTCACCTTTCTCCTCCATGATGGTACAAAATGTAGGCAAAAGGCAACCACACCATAATCTAGCAGTCAATACTTCCAGTTCACATTTGAAAATGTGGAAAATGCCCTGGTGAATTACTCATTAATGCAGGAATCCACAATGTAACCATCAGGAAAAGTTATATGACATATGCAGTGTAGTCTCTCATTCATTTTGAAAGTAACTGTGGGGTCAGGTGTCTTGTAACCCCAGCAAACAAAATCTTAAAAAAAAAAAAAAAAAAAAAGTCATACGCTTTACTCAACCAACCCCCCTCCAAGCCACTCCAAATAAACTATTCAGGAACGGTATGACAGTAAGTTACAGCTCAAAAATATAGTTTGCAAAATATTATGCCTAGCTTTCTGATGCACCTTATTTGTGCCATTACCTCTAGAGTGCCTCTCTTTGTTGGGTTTAGCACCAGGAAACGTTTGAGGAGGTTTTCACAGTCTGTGGACATGTAGAAAGGAATCCTGTATTTTCCCCTTAGCACTCTTTCTCTAAGTTCCTTAGCAACAGAAGAAGGACAGTGAGTTGTAAGCAGCAAATCACTTAAAACATCAGGTAAACATGCCCAACGCATTCTACAAAAACACACCTTTAAGTTCTGTCCATCGAAAGGAAGAGATCCACTCACAAGGGTATAAAGAATAACACCTAAACTCCAAACATCTACTTCAGGTCCATCATATTTCTTCCCTTGAAAGAGCTCTGGAGCAGCATATGGTGGGCTGCCACAAAAGGTGTCCAGTTTATTTCCAACTGTAAACTCATTGCTAAAACCAAAGTCAGCTATTTTAATGTTCATATCTGCATCTAGCAATAGATTTTCAGCCTGCAAGAGAAAGAATGGTTTGTAAGATGAACTTAAAATACTTGATTTAAGATGCTATTGTCTGTTTTACTCATTCTTAAAATGCAAAATATTGCAAAATGAAATATCTGTTAACTTTCCCTTCCTTGCAAGGTCTTCAGGTATGTTTTAGTCTATCATTCACATATCCCCTATTTTAAAAATCTCTGTACAATGGCTTCAGACTATGGGAGCTGTTACACTACCTGAAAACTTATTACTGTCTATCTGTTTTCTCCACAGAAATGCATCCTGAGCTATTACAAAACTTACATTTTTGATCTATTAAGATGAAACAAGATATAGTCTCACTATCCATACATTATGTGCCATTCTTACAAAAGTTTGGTAATACACATAACCTTTAAACTTTTTTCAAGTGTTTTTTTTTTTTGTGGTGGTGGGGTTTTTTTTGTTCGTGTTTTTGTTGTTTGTTTTTGGTTATTTTTTTTTTTAAGTTACAAAGCTATGATATGTTGAACAAGTTATGTAGCAACACTATTAATATAAAAGGCACAGCTTAAAGAAGGGATATACCATTTCATGCCAAGCTACAAAGAAGCCATACTTCAGTTTCATCATCACAACTGGTAATTCATTCTGTTCAAGACCAAAACTTGTCATATCTTTATCAAACTACTGTTTTTTTTTTTTTAAAGACCTCTCAGCTAACACTGACATGCATCAGATTTGAATCTGACCACAGGGTGAGAGGCTATCTTTCAGCAGCCAATAAATTTCTATATTTAAAAGCCTTACAAATCCTCTTCCTTTTCTTTGAAATGGTTCTATACTGTAAATATTCCTCAAAACTTGCTATAAATACATGCAAAAAAAAAAATCAGAAAGCTTACTATACGCTACATTTTGTCGGCACAATAAAGATCACACACACAGGTACAGAAGCTGACACACACACACTTCGCACACTTTTTGCTACTCACCTTGAGATCTCTATGAACAATATGCTTTTGATGGCAATACTGCACTGCAGATACTATCTGGATAGAAAACAAGCCCAATTATATAAGTGGCATCTCAAAGAAACAGAACTTTTAATCAAAAAGTTCAACATTTATTACTAAAGTTGACATGTACTTACCACTCAGAGCTACACAATCAACTACTACACTGACCAGCACGTTTGGGGGAAAGCTGTTAAATAACTTAGGTGTTTGTTATTTGATCTATTTAGTTTCTACTATACTTAAAAGAGGATTTTGTTTTTCCTGTGTGGCTAATTATAGACCAGTAGAAGCAATGACTTTCAGAAAGGTTACTGAAGTATTTCCATTCCAATACTGTATACAGCTATAAAAGCTTTCCCTCTAGACTGAAGTTTTCCAGTCCCTCTCCAAAGGCGATTTTTCACGCCGCAGCATGAAAAGGGTAAGAAATGGGCTTAGCTACTGCAGAAGCTACTGGGAAACAGCTTGTTTGTCAAAACTTACGCAGTGAGAAGCAACTGTGCATCTGACAGAGGTCTGCTGTCTAAGTGCATATGGTTTATTGTATTTTGTATACTGTACAAGAGTAGCAAGCTCAATGGAAAAAACTCTCTGTGCCTCTCAAGTGTAACGGAATAATTTCTTCCATCATCATTTCCAAATATCATTAAGTTTTTCCTGCTTTATATAGCAAACTATATAAGCTATTTACACAGTACAGTGTCCTAGTACATTATTGCCTTAAAGTCATAAGCATTGCTGCAGAACTCTGCATGCAGGGAAAAGCTGGATAAAGCCTTATTGTTACATGATCACAAATGCAGTCAAATACATTTTATTGTCATGCATACATGGTCAGAATTGAGGCAGATGTTATGACTCCTTCAAATAAGTGGAACTGCACATAAAACCAATTTAATGTAATAACTACACTTAAATAAATGTATTTCCATTCTTTGTTCAAGATAAGAAGATTTCCAACACAGAAAGATGAGGTATCATTACTGTTACTTAGTGTAAGGATCCTCCTTGTACTGGTAAGAAGCAATGGTTCTCCTCCTCTGTATTTAGAGTAGGTGAAAGTAAGGTTCTTGGTAGGTCAAAGAACTGACCTAGCAGCCAATTTTGCATTCAAAACTTAGGCACCAATGTTACGATCTTTGTGCCCCTGTATTATTGAATCACGCAGGTACAAAATGCCACCTCAGAAACCAAGGAGTCTATGAAAAGTTGAAATATTTCCATTCCCTACACTTTCATTCTGTTTTTGCTTGTTCCTTTATGCATTGGCTCCCTCTTTCAGACTCCAAGTTCAGCTTTTTACAGTTACTGAAACTGCCGAAGTGCTCCCACGCCACCACTTGTACCATCCTTTTGGTTCTCCTTCCTTTCCTCTCCACTACCATTACTTTAGTGCCAGTGACAAGCTCACTCTGCAGGTGCCTCCAAGGCTGACAAGCATGACAAACACCTCAAGCTTTATTCGGGACTGCAGAGACACAGCACTATACCACTCGCTCCTGAACTGCTTTTACTCTGACTGTCTACAAGCAGAAGGTCTAGCAGATGATCAATCAGTAGTTTCCTCCGGAGATGCTTTTGAACTACTTTGCATTGCAACAGGATAGCACAAACACTGCAGAAGGGAGTCCAGTCTACATGGAAGGGGAATAACGCAATGTGCGTGACATTAATAATGGAAAACAGCAGTCAAAACTGAACAAAAAAATAGCACAAAGCATGGCTGCACTGGATTGACTCCCTTGTCTTCCACTTTCCCTCTCTGCTTCCATTGACAGCTCCCTCACCCCAACCTACTTGAGTGTGAGAAATTTGCTGACGCATGGCAGGTGGGGAGAAGAGGGGAAGAAACAGCAGACCTTTTTGCTAGAGGTAACAATTGGAGCATTGAAATACATTTCTTGGGAGGGATTTCAAAAATCTGTATAATCATAGGTTTTAAAGAACAAGTTAGAACAAGTTATCTCTAGGCAGACAAACCATTCTTCATAAGGATTAAATGACAAAAGGATAGATAAATGACCTCTCAAGGTCCCTTCCACACTGTCAAGAGTGTTTTGTTTCTTAACTGGAACGTACAAGTAAGATGTAGTTTGTGGATTTTTTTATTTTCCAAGATCTGTCCTAACATCTACCAGCATTAAAAATTCTAAACTGCTTCTGCAGGGAAACAGTGGGAAGACTGCAGGAGGCCAGATCTAATTGGCTGCAGTAGAGGAAGAGAGGGCAGTAATACACACGAATTTTGGGAGACCCCCTGCCCTCAGTCTTGGCTTCCCGTTTTTTTGCATTAATTCTTATCCATATGAGCAGATTTTTCTATGGAAAAAGGATGGTAAGATCGAACCAGAACTGCCTGAAAGCCTGTAACAGGGGAAGAAAAACGAGGTGACATTAAGAATGCAAAACATTCTGGATTTGAATTTCTCACACATGGCTGCACAAAAGGAGCTTGAAATGGAGAACTGCAGAGCATGGCTGTATTTTTAGTGTTTGTACCCTCTCCTGTGTTCCTTGTCAAGCGTGACTGGAATAATGTGATCACTGTCTTTTACATTCTTTTTTTCCTGCTAAAAACCTTAAGTATGCATAACAAAATGGACAAAAAAAAATATTTTTTTAACAAGCAAAGAGGGGAGAATTACCAAATTCTGCTCTTCGCCTGCTATAGAGGAAGTGCCTCCTCAGATAAAACACAAGTGTTTGATCCAGAAATCACATCTAGTGAAAGAAGAAACATGATCTGAAAGCAAGATATAATACAATCTATTGTAAGAACTAAGCTCAATACCACGGCACAACTGTTTCTTCAGTTTAAAGAGAGCCACCGTCTGTTAAACCAGTTAGTGAATTAAAAAAAAAAATCCCTATTATGTCATAAGTCCCTATCTAACATGAGAACAGCTGCACTGAATCAGATAAAAGGTCTACAGAGAGCATTCTCCCTCCAACAATGGCTAAATGCTATATGAAGCTATTCTGGGACTACAGTAAGGTGAAATGAATAGTTTTATGACCTGCAAACCCAGCAAGATCTAGTTTCCTTTGACACTGTCCCACAGTCAGAGTCCTCGTATCTAATAAATGCCAAGCACTTATCAAAGTTTCCTGACTTCTGTCCTGCGCGCATGCTCTTCTCTCTAGCAAAGTGCAATGTGCTCATGCTATAGTTTCTCTCCTCGGGTTATTACTAGGGTTCTCTCTTTTTTCCAGGCACTCATGCTTTTGAAGCTCTCAAGAACCTCCTATCTTTGAGATCAAGGTCCTCTAAAGTTGGTTGAGCTTGGTAGCCAGGAAGTCAGCTGTTGAGGGAGGACAGAGCACAGCTGCCTGGGCCAGGAGACAAGACTTGTAAGAAGAAACTGAAAACATACTTCTGTATATTTCAGTGGATTCAAGTGAGGCCATCTATGTATCTTTACAAACAGCATTTAGTCTACCGAAGTACAAAAACAGGAAAAAAAAACAAGCTGAGAGTCTGAAGTACATAAAATCCACTCTTGATGGGTCAAATACCCAGCTCAGCAGGTAACTATTGAATTCTTTCCCTTCACATTTGATTTTGAAAAATGAAGTCACATATATCCTGTACTACCCACATTATCCCATAAAATTAAGCACTAAGTGTACCTGTAAAACATGTTTGACCTGTTTCCACAACTTTTCACTTAAAGGTGAGTCGAACTGTTAGAAAAAAATCGGTAATTGTTGAACAAACGTGCAATTTCAATGGAATTACTGCAAGATCTTTTTCCACACAACTCCTGATAAAAGAAACTGAGGACAAAGAGCAGAAAACCATACCAGCAGAAGTTTTCAACATTCACATCTGAGAGAGAACAGCAAATCCTCTCAAGTTACTTTGAAGCTCTTCAAGTGACATTACAAAGAGCAAGACAACAGGCTGGGATTTAGAAGAGATGGATGAAGTGGAAATGACTGCTCCACAACCCATCACATCTACTCCAACACAGCACAGAAACACATACCAGAAACCCTCGATCACAAAGGAAAGTTCTCTACCTGCCAGAATATGAAAGGGAGGGAAGAAGCTTTAAAAAGACATGTAAGATTTTGTTAAAGAGGAAAAAAAAATTCCTTACTATCAAGCTGTATAACTCCAGTAATCACAAATCACTTCTGGGGATATGAAGTCTGCAGCTGCTTGTTTTGGGTTGTTTTGGTGGGTTGGCTGGTTTTTGGTGTTGGGTCATTTTTTTTTTTTTTTGAAAAAGATTAAAGAGGGTAAATGCAAGATTTAAAGAGATGACAGAAAACAAAGGAACGAAGATTTCACAGAAATGCTTTTGCTGCCTCCTTAGGTTAAATACATTTCTATTTTTATTTACTTTCATTGCTACTTTTGAGCTTATTGTTTACATTGCTTTCACACAATTCTTACTGTATGAGGCAGAGGGAGCAAAACAGTTGTGGCACAGTTTCCTAGTTCCCAAATTGTTCCTTTCGGTCACGCTACCCACACTAGGGAAGTGTAAATGTTTTCTTTACAAGGCATTTTGTGAAAGTCATTAATCAATTTCCTGGAAGTCTCATATATTATATCAAATTTCTTTACTTTTTTATGTCTACACTTAAGAATTGAAGCTATCGGGGCCTCCCCTTCCAACAGTGTCATGTCATTGCTGCAATTCACCAGTTTAAAACCCCTCCATATCATTCAATAAAACACTCTTGTCCCTATTCATTATTTTAAAGTGTCATTAAGCAGGAGCATAATTTTGACATTTATTACATTTCACAACATTATCTAGGTTATCCAAGTGACCAAAGGGATGGAAATAACAGACATTTACAAATTTCTGCACAAGAGCCAAAATCAGAGTGTATCAGACCAGTCAGATCTGCAAATGAAACTCTAGATGCTACAAGAACAGAGATTTGGATTTTAGTTAGTTATGCAAAAATCTTTGGTTATGTTCAATACTGCTTTACTGTAGAATGGAAAAGCTTTTTACAGATCAATGAAATTCCAATATCTTTGCAGCGCTAGTTTATCCACCATAAAGAAAGTAAACTAACAAGCCTAGAAATTACTTTCCCATGACTTTTTAGAATAACTACTAAACTGCATCTTTTCATGGAAGCAGACGGATGTGAACGGATGCCTGTTACATGTACTGCCTTGTGTTTTGAAACTGGCCTGTTTGTAGCCTGTCACATTTGAGTAACTTCCAAAAGGTTACAGACCAGCTGAACTAAGGATATATGAAATCAACCCAGAGGAAATGAATTTTGGAACGGAATACGCTTCCAAATCAAGCAGTCACTGTGTTCTGGCACTCCTGGACACCCTGACACACAGCACTAAGGAAACTAGCACCACTGAATGGATGACTAACCCCTTCGAAGTACTACTGTAACCCAAGTTCTTTCTCACTTAGGGCTACAAGCCCACAACATGCTGAACACTGCTAGAAGTCAAACGCAAAGGACAGCCGTTTTACTCATTTCAGCATTAAAAATGGGGGGTGGGGGGGGTGGGGGAGCTGAGGTATAGTAATGTTATACATACCTGTCTAAATTTAGCTCTAGCCTCCTTTTCCTTCATTCTTCCATGTGCAACCAGATAGTCAAACACTTCCCCTACAATTCAATAACGAGATACATTAATGCCAATTTCAGAATCTAGAGATTCCTCTCTAGCAGTTGCCCACAGCAGCTTCATTGGAATGACTGTACTTTAAGTTTATGATTACAGGTTAGCTCAAGAGAACAAGGCACAACTGCTATGCAATTTACTACACCGTCACCTCTTATACAAGAAAATAATAAGACTTAATGAATGACTGGATAGAGAAAAAAAAATTTCCTTCCCATTATTTATGATAGAAACTGAGCAGCATACTTCTGTTTTGTAAATGAAGATGACGTACCCCTTCATAGACTTTCTCACAACGGTTTCTTCTGCCCCACAAAAAAAGCTTCATATATGAGAACATCTGACAATATCTGTAAATATTGTCATACCAGCACTAGAATTTTTCTTTGTGCATATGTATAAACAGGTTCTAACCAAAATCAGAAATCTTAGCTTTAACCTAGGCTTGGCAGAGGTACCCACAAGGAAGGTCACAATAACGAGCATAGCAGGACATACTGACATAATCCACCACACAGCCATCAGATTTGTAAGATACACTGAGAAGGATTACTCCTGAACAAGCCCAATGTTGTATGGTTGTGGACAACTAAAAGAGATTACTAAAGCAGTACTAAAGATCTGTTGTGTTTTGGGTTTTTTCTCCTTTAATCAATGCAGTCATTTTATAGCACGTCAATACAGACTACAACGTTTGAGCTTTAGGTGCAGCCAGCTGGCCCAGGAAACACTGACATGTTTGTGAGAACATGGAAGATTTTCTTTACTAAAAAACAAGTCACATACATAAGAACTCCTACAAACACAGACTAGTATGCAGTTCTAAAAATTCTTTGCTAATATGCAAAATTAATAAAAACTTTAGAAGTGGATCAAATATCTAAATATTCTCTACTGACCAAGAAAACACTGTTTTCTAGATAGCCACCTCACAAGGTAAGAGCTGACTAACTTCACATTTATTTTTGAAAAGAAGCAACTCCACCAAATTTGAATAAAAAACCCGGATTCATACAGCAGGGAAAGCAACAACTGAGCAATCTGAGGGAATGTCAGGATTTTCTACAAAGTAGCCTTAATTCCCTCCGGAGTATATTATTTAATACTCAACTCTGATAACTCTCTCAGCTGCATTTCACAGCTGTTTCTTCAAAACCTTGAAGAAACAAACCTGAACGCTTCTTCACAATTCAGGGAAAATAACACCAGAGAAAGAATTATCCTGAATTTATGCAAAGTGCTGCAGTTGTAGCGATAGTTTCTGTCATCCTGCAGCCAGAGAGTTCATGTGCATCATGCGTGACCAGTATCTTGATAAAGAGGAAATATGGGAAATTGATGCCTGCCACTAAGATTACCAGCAATCCCTGTCTTGCACAACGCAGCATGTGCAAAGGGCACTGCTCATGGCCTTTTAGATCAGTGCAGTATGTATCTCTCCATTACCCTGAGAAAGATCCTCACTGCTTTAGAGAACCGCTGGCCCTTCTACCTCCTAGAAGCTAATCACTAGATGGCAACAGGACTTCACTTTTAAGTCTAGTACCATCAAACAGCACAGAGATGCCTCCACAAACACCTGTACTAGCCAATATTTTAACAGTATTTTACCAACTTTGTTTCTGTTTACAAAAATCTTGGCTGAGCATTTAGGAAGCTGCTAGAAGAAAACATAGGCAGGTAGAGAATCATTACCTGATTTACAGTAATTCGTTAAACCTCACGTAATCTAAAGTCAGAGTCAGAATTCAATGCTGATTTTCTCTGAAAAGAAGTCTCTCTCTCTCTCTCCCAAAACTAAAGAAAAGCCTCAACTATTTGAGATTCCCAGCTGCTGATGCTAAAGGGTCACATTGACAAACTGAGTGCTATTAGGTTTTAGCCAGCAAGGAGTAACTTAAGACCAAATACCTTAATTCTAGCTCTTGTGAAAATATCTGACATTGCATGATGTGTGCTTCCCCCCCCCCCCCCAATCAGGAATAAATGTTTAAGTTCCTCCTAAAACAGTATAAGGCTAAGCCTAACCAATTCTTGACAGTAGAAGGTCTGTGATTAAGATATGTCAAATGTCATCAACATCTAAAAAACAGAAGTTGCAGTACTTGTGCTTTTGAAAGCAACAGTTAAAAAAACACAGAAATGTTTCATCTGAACATGTTTCTACCAAATATCTTATACAAAATAGGGCACCAGAGGTAGGGAGCTGAATACAATAAATTGAGAAGGTTGGCATTTGTTACAGACAGGAATAATCGATGACCAAATAAAGATTCCTGTTAAATTTGAGTTGTGAAAACAAAGCAAATGTTACTAAGTTGCAATAAGTTCAGAAGCTGGTTTTAAAAGTTATAATTAATTATATTGCCCAAAGAAGTTCCAGAGAATATTAAAGATTTTGCTTAAGATTTTACACTACCATGACATTAATATTTGCTGAAAAAGAAAGCAAAACTTTAAAGAAAACAAGTGCTTTCTCCCACTTGGCAATTTGTTTACACATGTCATCACAGCAGAGAGGTACTTACCCCCACTTGCATATTCCATTATTAAATAGAGAGTTTTTTCAGTTTCAATGACTTCAAATAGCTTCACTAGAAAAGAAAGCCATTTATTAATCAGTTAACTAGTTGCAGAAGTATTATGTTAACCCCACAGAGAATTCTGTCAGACAAAAAAAACCAACCTATTTGCTTGCTGCTTGATAATATCAGACTATTACTCTAAAGAAGCTTTTTCTGTCTCATGTTCTTAAATGGAAAAATACTGTAACACATTTGGTCAATTCATATAGAACAACATCTTCTCAAGAAACAATACTTTGCTTCTGTTACACGGGAAAAACAATTAAATTAAGCAGAATGTCCACAGATTTGAGCATCAGCAATAGCCATTTTTATGCACTGAACTGGCATACATGGTGACAAATGAGCGATCAGTCAGTTTGCTGACAGTCCCGTAACAATGCTATATCATTTAAATGTACAATCCTGAACAATTTCTTGACCATGTCTTGTTTTTAGTATATACTTATTCTTAATGAGAGCCTGAATTCAGTCAAAATCAATATTATATTCAAAAGGAGCAAAATTACCAGTTAGCTATGCAAATAACAGTTTTCTGCAAAGGGACCAAAACTTTTTTTTTTAAACACAGCTCTGAAAAAGTATTCATTACTACTGCTTTACAGTAAATTGACACCCTAGTGCAGAATCATCTTTTAAACTCATACCATAACAATTTTAACAGTGAAAAAGCTGAAGTTTCTCCAGAGTTGGAAATTATGTGAAAGAAACAAGGTACCTATATTTGGATGATTTAAGATCTTCATTATTCTTACTTCTCTGAAGAGCTGAAATAAACAAAAAACATGAAATAAGTTAATGAAATAGGTCACACCCATTCTTCCTAAAGCCTGATCACTTTGATATACTTATTTAGACACAAAGGGCAAAAATTACTATTAGCATTTCAATGAAGTTCATGAAATAAGCACTTATTGGAAGGGAGAATTAAGTGCCTGCTTCTTTTAACACCCCTCCCCAAACAAATCAACCCTCAAAAACCTGAGAACACCCGCTAAGCGCTCCAGATAGCTCAGGAGAGAAGTGATCTTAGCTCTGTGGTTCGCAGACCTTTGGGGCCAGAAGACTACTGTAAGCCCACGCAGCTTCTTGCTGGCCAGCATATCTCACACCATCTTTCACCCCCTTCACAGAAAGTACTGTTTCCAAAGTTTCGTGAACCCCCACCAGAGCACCTTTTGAAGATGACTGCAGTATGTTACCCGTATGAATTCATCACTCTTCAGTACTCTGTTAAAGCCATAGAATTACTGTGCTACCACAGGAGCTCACAGGTGAAAAATCAGCTGCTTGTATCACACAAAAAGCGTGTTATCCAACTACACCAGCAAGGAGCAAGTCTTAAGGAGAGATGGGGAGGCAAGGTTCCCCCTCGGCCCTTCAGAAGCATTCCTGCAAAGCGACTGAGGCACAGTAGCATCTAGTCCTGGGTTTGTCACCGCAGCTCCACTGACTCTCACTGCCAGACATCCAGCCTCCAAGCCTGCTCAGCCAGTACAACACGCTGAACGTCCCTGCCAAAATTAATAGGGCAGAACACAAACGGTGTTTTCCTGACCCAATGATCCCCAGCAGACAGAAGAAACACCATTATTTCAGGGGTACAGTCTCAAAGGGATCAGCCTGCTCCCACCCTCTTCACCATCCACCTGCCTACGCAGCAGGATCGTACCGCTTCCCTTTACACAAGCATTGGTGTTAACCCAGACTGATGCACAAGCTCCAGGAACGAATTGAACAGAAAATCTCATAAAACACACAGCTCCCCCAAATAAAAACGCTCCATCTCTAAGTTTTCTGTTGCAGCTCCCTTGGCCACCCCAGCACATCCATTTTGGCAGGATGGGTGGTGAGGGAGTACAACTGCCCATTTCAAGCTTCATGTTAGATCAGCGGTGCTGCATCCAGAGACCACATACTGATTGTAAGGATCTTGTTCCCCCCGCAACACCAGTACCCATGTGAAGAGGGTCTTGCTTGAGTAGTTATTTCCAAACAGTTCAACTTTGCCTGTCACACAGAGTGAACTCTGTCCTCCTGCAACTGGACGATAATACAAGAACAACATTTAACACACCACAAATGAAAGAAAAGTCTATTACTGATCAGCTGTTAATTATTTTCACCTCTGAAAACTCTCTTCTGCAAAAGACAATTATAAGATGCACATAAATTCCTGGAGGCATTTAAAAGATGTGTAGATGTGGTGCTTAGGGACATGGTTTAGTCGTGGACTCAGCAGTGTTAGGTTAATGGTTGGACTCAATGATCTTAAAGGTCTTTTCCAACCTAAACGATTCTATGATTCTATTCTATGACAAACCTGTAAGTGTAATACTAAAAATGCCACAGGTGCTGTTACTGCAATATAAAACATTGCTTTTAATGAAGTTGGCTAATAGCAGATTAAGTAAAAGTAGTACCACTTCTTCTCCCAGAAAAGATCCAAGACAAAAAGTGATTACAAAAAACACTGAAGTGCAAATACCACTGTATTTGGAAAACCCAAAGAATTATCTTTTTAGGCAGTACACTATATGGCAGTCGAGTGCGTAACTGTTCTCCCTCTGCAGCCCCCCCCCCACGCCAGCCCAAAGCTCCAGAGGGTTGACATTCTTAAGCCTCGATTATTTTCTAACAGCATGCTTCAAAAAGTGGGAGTAATCAAGTGGTTTTACTATAAACCAAACACCAACTTCTACAGCAATACCAATAACGTAACAGATCATATTGAACTTAAAGTAAAGAGACTGAAGCAGAACGAAAGTCCACAGCTCCACAGGAATGCAGACATGGGAGAAAAAGTTTTGTAAATAAGAGATAACAGCATTGTTATTAACAGTAAGGAAGCAAAAAGTGCTGCTGCAAGATTTGCCTCAGGTCAGATTTCAGATAAAGTGAAGTCATTTAATATGTCTACACGTATTACTAATGACTCAAAAATCTGTAGGTGTACTTACTCAATAAGAGAAAAAAAGTGAAACATAGGAAACAGAAAACAACAGAGTCAACAAAAGAAAATCCTTGTGCCTTTGTGTCTTTTAATAAATGTGGGGGGGTGGGATTTAAATAAATAAATAGGGAAAAAAAAACCAACACAATTTGGAGACCATTTCTTCTAACCATTCTCTGCTTTCTGATGCTTCTGTAAAGGCTAGGATTTGGGGAGCAATCCTCATTGCACTGCCCAACAGACCTTCTTCCCCATGCTCCAGCCACAGCTGTGAATGGCACATGACCTGAATACAGTAAAACCAAACAGTTTTCCAAATGCTTTTAAATCTTCTTGTCATTATCCAGGCCTATGCCTGACACTTCGCTAGATGACAAGCTGCTTAAATGCAATCAGGATTGATTGATCAAGTAAATTTTTGGCCATGCAAAATAGAGTTTCAAAAACTATGCATGCATGCTTTCTTTTCCCCCCAGAGAGGTAAGTAAATTGCCTTTTTTTTAAAAAAAAAAAAAAAAAAATGTTATTTCTGGAGCTTTTCCATATATAATTAGACAAGGTAGACTACTTCACCATCTCTCTCTGATCATCAGAAATTTAAAAGCAGTTTAATCTATAGCTATTTTTTTTCTTATTTTTCATTTAGTTCAGCTGAAGTGGCATACAATATATTCTGAATACTCCATTAATACTTTTAATCACAGCTTACATAACTGAAAGCCTCTGGTCAGCTTTTAAAGTTTTGAGGACAGTTTGCCTAATTTGCTCTCAATTGATTGTTGCTATGTTCCACCCCCGATACTCAGATAAAGCCTATTGGGTCAGACCCTCACCAAGGGCAACTCCACTGCTGCACAGACGAAGACCTCGGCTGCTATTCAGCCGTTAGTCTATTTATCATCACCTCACCCACTGAAAAAAAAAAAAACAAAACACGTTCACAGGATTAAGCATGCAAATATACGCAAAGTCATAATTGGTGCCACCAAGCAAGTCGACCAAGGGCAATACAGAATAAGACAGTAAGAATGAGGCTAAAATTCACGGTATCGTCATGTAAATGAATATTTTCATTATTCTGATCTTCTTTTTTTTTAATAAAGTATGCTGACTTGGCTGGAGCTACTTCCTCCATGGTACGCTGTACACTTGATGGTCTAATGTGATAAAGCCAGGCTCATACCACATTTTGGGATGCTCTAAATATATCATTGGTCCACAAGACGACTACTCTGCATTACTAACCCGAATGAAGCATGTCAAAAAGTAGCTTCTACATATGAGCCATTTGTTGAAGTGGGTGACTAGAAACAAGCTTTTTAAAAAAAGACTACTTTTGTCTCAGAGGAAATTCGAAATAAAAATACTTGAGAATAGGATACAAACACCACCAAATTCTTTATTAGAATTTTAGTTAGATAAATGCACTTCAGATTGTGCTCCTCCCCTAGTCAGTTTAAATGTTATGTTTGGCATTTTGACACAGATAGCAGCTTCCACAGAGATATCTGCAAATACTTGACATCGTATTCCTCTATCAGAAATAGAATACATAGTACAATGTAAAACATCATGCAACTTTCACACAGTATGCTGAAAAAAAAGGTTTCCTAGATTTCATTCCCCCAAAATATTATGTGCATCAACTTCTAGCAAATGAAGAAGTAATTATCATCACACAGTAAAATTAATTGCAAACAGCGAGGTATGATAAAAGACCACACATCTGAGGTTCTCTGCCACAGGAATGCAGAAGGTATAACATCAGAAGATGTAATGTGAAGGTTCTCAGTACAGAAAATAATCTTCTTAGTTTTAGGAACTTGTCCTAATGAGACCATAAAGGCAGACAATCAACTGAAAACAGTGCTTATCAGTTTAATTTCTAATACCGAGATTAAAAACTACTCCCAACTTGTTGAACAGCTCATTTTCCGTCAACAGGAGCTCTACAAAAGTTTCTAGGCAAAGACAAACATCCTCAGTCTGCCAAACAAATGGCTTTCAGCTTTGTTGTGGTCTGGTCCTTTGACTGTGAGCCATGTTAGATACAGGGAAAGAATTACATTTAATTAATGCTGCTAGCTGACAAACTGAGCAAAAAAATCCTAACAAACCAGGAATGGAAGCACAGCCACACACTGAGTAATAATCTTGAATCAATTTTACTTGAGTTTTATTATGTTGACACATCCGAAACAACAAGGGAGTGGGGGGGAAAGAAGGACCCATCTTTTAAGCCAGCTCTTTGAACACACCGAAAGACAGATAAGAAGTGTTCCTGCATTAGCTATTGCAAGAGTTTCAGTTAAAAAATAAATTAAATATATATATTAGAAATTAAAAAATACTGAAGAAGTTTGCTAAAAAGCAAGTCAGTACGTTGGTCAGATAACAGAGCACTGACATATCCTAGCCTCCTTCCCCCCCAAAAAGCTCAAGCTTTACCTGTGTATTAGGCTCCTTTGGATAACTGTTCACTGAAATATGCCCTATACATAATTAGGAGCCTCAAGCAGGAAGCCTCTACACAATACAAGTTTGCCTCAAACAAACCACAGCTTGAAAACAGAAAAAATACTTGTTATAAACAGAAAAGCCTAGGCATTTTAAATTCTCACTCCTTTTCTTGCAGTTTTTAAAATACTGATTGACACATGGTCCATGTTGAAATTCATGTTTAAAGAACTCTAAAAAGCTTTAATAAAAAAATGGTCCAAACAAGTGGCAAGACATCTGCACATAATGAACAAAAATATTTGGCTGAGGAGCCAAGTTCTAAAAAAGGAAAACGAGAAGTGATTTAGTGCTATTACATGGGCTTGGTTAAAAAAAACCCTTGCATATAATGGCATTGCTAATTCAAAAGGAAAAAAAACAAGGGGTTGTTTTTTTTTTTTTTGCTCTAGGAGGAAGTGAACTACTGTAGCATCGGCACTTGTTTCCAGCGAGAGCGATATTCACTGGAACTGGGTACACAAATACATTTGCGGAGAATAGTGATTATGACTAACACCGCCAGCATGGGAAAAAAGCTCTACGAATTCCTTGTTCTTTCAAAGCAGGGAAGTACCGCTTACAGTTTCCTCTTTGCTAAGCAAGAGCAGCACAGTAGTAATTAGGTCCTAAACCGAGAGTTAAGAGTAGCTGCATGTGGCTACCACAGACTTCCCCAGCAGCAGACAAGAAACCCGACTCTTCCCAAGAGCTGCGCTGCTGAACATTGAGCCGTTAGGACCGCAGCCGCCCAGCGCTCACTGCGAGGGCATCCCGAGAACTACTGCTCCAGAAAGCAAACCAAGTCCTTAACAAGGTTAACTTCTTTCTGGCAGCTGAAGTACCGGCATGGAAGACGTAATACAAAGAAATCAGAACCAGCAGCCTTAATCACCACTTGTTTCCCCACCTAAGGATGACTAGGGTATGCAGCTACACCACAGCTGAGACACTATACACCACACCCTCTTCTCGGCACAGCCCTGCCCTCCCCACCATACCTCAAATATTTTATCGCTCTCTCCAGAAGCACAAGATCAGAAGCACTTCCATCTTAGCTTCCCCTGCACCTACGGGTCGCGTGTGCCGTTGGCTTTCAAACGCACCGAGGCTGCGGCACTGCTGACAGTGCTGGGGGGAAAGGGTTTGCAAAAAAAGCCTGGATAAAGCAAAATTGCCAAGTAATGAGTTGTGCATTCACTCTGCCTATTACAACAAGCAGGCATTTAATTTTAAGAAAAATACTTTCAGTCTTTGAATTGAGAACGCTGACATATCTTGCTAAATTTTTTCTGTGCTCATATAACAAATGAGCTTAGAGAGGAGAGCACAATAGCAATCACACTCCCCAAATTTGATCTGATTTCCACCCTATTTTCTACTATTCTTCCAGGCTTCCATTTAAGAAACCCAGTAGCAGACGAGACCAATTTACAAATCACACTTTATAATCTAATTTTCTAAATTGTAAATAAAAATGAAATTACAACAGAGACACAACTGGACACTGAGCAGGCTGAAACCCAGCAACCAAAGGGCCAACAAGCACACTTCCAGCTTCTGGCCTTGCCAGCTGAACACCTGTGACTTGTAAAAGGTTTGCTTTGTACCCGAATACAAGCTCAAGCTAGCATTACGACCCAATCTCAAGATAACACCATTTGAAGGATTAAGATTTTACGTTTTTGTCTGAAAACGCAGCCCCTCTACTCTTCTCTGACCATTTTTCCCATGCCCTGACCCCTCCCCTTCAGATCACACAGCTTTTGTTTCTCTTCCAAGTGCTTCAAGCATTTAACGATTTTTTTCAGGTGTTCAAAGTTGCACAGATCTGCCCCACAAATCAACTTTATCTAATCCATCATATTACCTAATTTGCATTTCATTTCCTGCCTGCTTACCCAGAAATTACCAATAACCTCAGGGATTAGGCTGAAAAACATTCTGAGAAAACTGGAACCACATTATCGACTTTTACCCAGTCTACAGAGTCAGGAGGAAGTTGCTACCTGCTCAGACGACGGAGCCTTTCTTTTATAGGTTATTCTTTGCCTCTCAACCAAACCATACAATGTAAGAACTTGTGTGTTTTTCCAATTTACTTTCACACCATTATTTTTGATAAAAACATCTAGCCACGCTATCTTTTTAGTATTTGTATAAAATCCAAATGTGTATATTCTCCAATTTACTCTGGTTATGCTATTTCATTCTGTTTGCAGGCAAGTTCTGGGTATTCTCTCGTTCAAACAGAAATACTGCAAGGAGCTTTTTTATCAAAGTACTCAAAAGTAAATAAAAAACCTTTGACTGCAGCACTTAAAAGGACAGAGTTAGAAAAGTCCTAGGTAAAAGTGACATTTAAATGTACTTCCTGCAGGCACTCCAAAGCAGACTGGCTTGCTTGATGAAAGAGTAGGATTTATCACTACTTACTAAAATAGATAAGGCGATACAACGGTAACAGCACATTAAACATTTGAGGCTAGAGGGAAGAAACCACAATAGTCATGCTCCAATTTGTTCCATAAAACTGCAGCACCCTTTCTGCTGCAAACTCCGTGGAAGGCATAGATACCGCTTGGCCTTCAGTTCAGAGGCAGAATTTTCAAGGCCAGTTTAAGAGGACAGAACATAAGCTTTGTATTTGTAAGTTAACAAAGGGACCAGCATGAAGGAGACATGGGGGCATGACACCAAACCACGAACGTCCTCTCTACAGAGCTAGCTATGCTTGGGAGACAAAGGAAGTGGCTAGCACCGCTGTTTTCTCAGTTTACAGCTCTGTACGAGTTCATCTTGAACAACTGCAGGGTTGTCAAAAATATCTGTTACAAAACTAGTTATTAAATACAGTAGTCAGATGTGTGCAAGGTATGCAATGCTTCAGATTCTCCAGCACAGGCATTCGGGGTTAATGGAAGGAGGTGGCGAAATGAAACAAGTTACAATACAGTTGAAAGATTAATTGTAAAAACCTACCTTTTGTAGACTAGTTGGGTTCAGCTGTGTTTTGTCAATTATTTTTATGGCAACCTAAAGGGAGAGTTCATAATCAGTATTTTCCATATGAACAATGCAGTGTTATTACAAGATGGACAAATCCAGTAATGGAAACAGAAAACATGGAATTTACACAAAACCCATTCAAGTTGCTTCAGCAAATTATGTACTTGTATTTGAACTAAAAACATTTGGAATTAACAGCTAAAGTGTAACTCATTTCTACTGCAAGAAACTAAACAGGAGAGTGGAAAAAACCCTAGTATTTCAAGCATATTAAGATGAGAGAAGCTCACTTAGTCTTTTGCTCGACATTAAGACCATCACACATATTACAGTGGAAGCTCCAACACCAGCCAGTGCCCCGATAGAGAGCAGTGTGCCTACTGATAATATTTACACAGTATAATCACACAACAGATTACACAGTACTGACTGCACATTGGCAGTTTGTGAAGATGCTTCTAAAAGCTGAGATTTCAGAGCAAATTGAAAGTAATTCCACACAAATTTTGCAAGAATTAAGTTCACCTTTGGAAATTCACTGAATATTTGTATCAATTTGCTCCCTGATGGATATGAAAAGAAATATCACTTGTGGATTAACAAAAACCCACTGGCTGTAGTACAACAATTTGGGCAAGTTTATTCCTTTACTGGTTCTCATCTTTTCATCAAATACTGCACAGAAATGCTAAAGAACAGAATAAAAATGTCACAAAATAATCAAAAGATAAGTTTAGTGCTATGGTAACTAGTCAGAACCTCAAGATTTGAGGCAATGAATAAGCAACAGAGATGAGCTCCCGTGCAATGCAATTTGGATACACGATAAGTTAGAACAGGAAATGTGAATCTTTCTAGAATTACGTGCCAATTGGTATTTTTCCTTTCTAAATTAGAGACTAAACATACCAGAAAAAACTCTGCAGAAGCCAAGGAGATGGTGCCTCTCAAAGAGGCAAGATGCTGCAACTCAGCTGATTATAATACCTCACTGGTGTGAAGCAAGGGCTTTCAATTCCCCTTGAATTTTTGGCTTAAATAGTAGACGATGCTCCTTCCCATGCCACAGCTCCCATTTCCCTGCATCACTTAGTGCTATCTTTGTAATCTCATTAACTTGGGGTTGGCAACATATGGAATAAAGAATATCTTATATCAAAGCAATTTTATTTCCCTACATTCAAGTGCAAAAATGCATAGATGGATCATCATGATGAAGAGGGTAAGAGGGGAACAGAGTGTTCAACGCTTGGGTGCACCACAGAATTCTGTGATGGATATGGTGTTTTCCAAAACTGAGATTCAAGATTTATTTTGAGCCCTTCTAGATGCAAGATAGAATGAGATGTCACCAAGAAGCCATCTAAGAATACTTTTGCTTTGGGGAGTATTTTCTTCTAAGGTATGCTACTGAAATTAAAGATCACTATTTCCCGAGGCAAAATTCCATTACAAAACCTTGAGAAATCACTTCAAAAATACAAACAAGAGATAACCACATTAAGCAATAGGTATTTTTATATTAGCAGCTGTGTACGAAACCAAAGAAGATTTTTATCTCCACCTTTATGCCTGTTGAACTATTGTCACGAAGGTAACAAAGTTATTCACTTCCTGCAATCTCTTATAAATCCATGCTGGATGTAGAGTGACCACTGCTTTTTTCAACAGCAGATAGTGTTATCTGAAAGCCACCTGATGTCCCAAGACTACCCATGCCACAGAAGACGGCTGTTTGCTTGCTAAGTGCATTCCACTCAGAAAAAGTTGCATTTGTGTTCTGAGCTGTACCATTCTGGTCAATCTTTGAAAGATGTAAACTTGTTTCAACCCACGAAGTCTTAAGGCATTGGGCTTCTGCAACACAGCTCAATTCTCACATGGTGCATTGGTGCCAGATGGTCAGAGGGGTCTCTGACACTGGCAAACAAGTTCAGCCCTGGAGATACAGGGAAGGTGCACACCTCAGTTTTCTGAAAGGCAGACTCCCAGGTCTGTTCAGTGCACTAATTATAACCTTGAAGGTAGGATGAATTTAGAGAATTCCTATCCATGTGAACACTGAGAGTACAATGTGTTAACACTGACTTTGAGAGCGTGAACCCATCATCAGAACAGGGAGCAATTTCAGGTGCTTTGATAAGGTCTGCAAATCACAGACAAAGGGAGCCGCCCCTCAAGAATAGTTCTGACAAGCCTGAGAAAGAAAATCCTCTGGTTTACTAAGCATAGTTAATAAAGCATCAAATTGCCTTCCAAAGCAGAAACTTTGCTCTCTTTACACAAAGTGAACCTGGAACAGTTTCAAGTATTGTGTGCTATGGCCAATGTTGGAGGAATGCAAGTCCACCTACACCATCACACCGCTGCATCAGCCACGATATTCTGTGTGAGATTGTTAGTAAAATTAAAATTAACTTCACTTTCACCATTCACAATGAACTTAAAACATTCCTCCTACATGACTGGAATGAGAGAGTTAAAGCAATCAGAAGTTGAAACACTGAGCAAGTTGGCCAAACTGCTACCATTCAGAACGTTTTCTCCCTCAAATTTCACTTTTTCCAAGGGAAGAACAGAAAGAAGATGACAATAGATTCCTTGGAGTCAGACTTGGATCCTGAAAGAATCCTGTCTCACTAGGAAACTTCAACTTCGTGGCTATTAACTGAACACATGCCTTTAAAAACAGAAGGACCCATATATTTTTGGCTGTGATTCTAACCACCTCAGTAACAGCAAAAGGTAGTTTTATCTTTTAGATTAATTTTGGCAAGTATGGCAAACTTGTCAGAGGAAATAACCTTTGATAAATTACAACAGAAAATGCATGGCTTAAAGTCAAAGAATTAACAAAAGCAGATTTACAGTGAAGATTCTTGGTTTTGAAAGGGCAGACAGACTACAAATAACGCTCTCCTACTCAGGGGATCTCAAAGGAGTGTGTTTCCAAAGCCAGCTCTAGCGCAGTGAAGCTAACCCTCCCTCCATACCCCTGCACTGAGCAGAAGGCCGCGCACTCCTTGGCAGGACAATTCAACCCCTCAAGTTAGGCTGACGTTCTGATCAGCCCCCGAAGGGCTAAACATTTCTCCCTTTCTGTAATTTGAGGCTGGGCTCTCACCATACATCCTGCAGACACACTGAAGATGGAAATGAAAAAAAGAGTCCTGGAACTTACTCCAGTTGGAAACACGAAAGCTGGATCTCAAGCCACAGGAAAATTCATAGGGAAGGACTCCAGATATAAGGAGATGAGCAACTACCCTAGAAGAATGCTTGAACAAACATACCCTCCTCCCAAGAAGTGACAGAAAAATGCTGACCTGCTGCATGATTTAGAAGTTAATCAGTGCAGAGATGTAGAGAAGGAATTGCCATGAAGTGAAACTGAACTGAACGCTTAAAAGGACATTAAGAATAGCCACATAGGTAACAAGAAGATAAGTAGGGTTCAAATACAGCAAGGATACAGTAGAGATGAAAACTCATTTAAGTGTGACTCCCAAAACTAAGCATTTTATTTTAGGTTTTGGTACATAAGATGGAAAAAAGAATAGGAACAAGGACAGGACAGCCAGCAGGAATGAATGCATAAAGCAGGAAATCACAAATTCAGGAAGATGAGTGCCGTCTGGCTAAGGCCAGACTGAGAACATTATCCCAGAATTCTTAAGAGTGGCAGGTTTAAAGAAAAAAAAAATTAACATAAAGCATTCTTGTAGCACAGATTTCTAACCTCTATCAAGAACAAAATGGCAGCACAGGTTTAGAAAGTATCAGACTTAACTTTTATTTTTCCCAGTAGAGCCATTTACCACAAAATTCTTGAGCTCAAAACTTGCAGGAAAAAAATAGGGAAATAGACAGAAGGGTTAAATGCAACATATTTTCCTACAGTTAATTGTGCCCTATGGAAACACACAAGACACGACTATCTGGACTATTGTAAAGCCTCATCAAGGAGGATGCATGGAAATTATTGGACTAGAGAAGCTGAAATGTGCACAGAGCTTTTTTAATTTAAAAAAATGGCTAGAGAGATATCAGGTTGGAAATAAATGAGTAAGAGTTTTTCAAGGACATGACTTAGGACCAATCTTGTTTAATATCTGTATCAGTGGCCTTGGCACGGGGAGTCAAACCATAATGATTAAGTCTGCTGAAGGAGTTAAGAGGCACCATCAAATACAATGGAAAACTGATATAAACAACCTTGGAGATGAGTTAGCAAAGAAAGTGAGATTCAACAAAGCACAAGGTGCTGTTGCTGATCACAACCAAAAAACATCAATGTGACAGCCATGAAAAAGGTTAGCACAATCTAAAGATTGATCAGATAAATACTTCTGTAAGGGCAAGGGTAAATTAATGACAGTGGGGAAACTGTTATCCAGAATATTGTGAACAATTCTGGTTGTACGCATCTAAAATATGTAATTATTATCAATGCTGACAGTTCACCTAGCAAGACGAGAAACTTTTACTCATCTCTCTTACAAAGAAAAAAAGAGATTTTAAAATACCTTCAAGATATTCCTATAAAACTAGCTTAACTGTTCCCTTCAAAGGAATGCCACTCATTCTAGGTAACCAGGACCAATGGCCATGTCCTGGAAAGTATTTATGCTCTGAATTGATTGAATGACATCTATTCCATGAGAGTTAAAGAAACTTAGTACTTAAGTCTTTCCAAATTTGGCCAAAGATTTTACACTGTCACTTTATTTGTTAAAATTTCAAAAAAAAATAATGAACCAGAGGCCAACACACGGTTACATGCAAGTAAAAGAAAATGTACTTCAATTTTTGCAAAGCAACGCGTGACACATGATACCTATCTCCAACTCCTATACCTATAATAATAGCAAAGAAAAACTAACCAAGTACTTGCATTTCCTGTGTTAAGTATCACTAAAAAGAGGAGGGAGCTTAAGTGGAAAACAATGAACCAAAAACTTTGTCTACGAACGAGCACTAACTTTAACACCAGAAGACAAGTGCTGATCACTGGAACTGTCAGTTTAAAAAAAAAATCCCTCCCAACAACTCTTGCAAAATGTTGCCCCCTCTGTTCCTCCTAGTGCTACTGAACTCCATATTAGCTCAGAAAAAAGAAATTCCCTTAAAGCGCTGCAATAAGCCACATAGCCTTCTTTAAAAGTCCTTGCTGGTATCAACAAACATTTACTTCATTAGACATGTTTGGCAAGAAAAGGTCAACAAGGTGTTTCTCCCTCTTTCAGTAGGTAGAGTTGCTATTAATAAAACAGCACCAAGAAACATCATCTTGTAACAAGCAAACAGGACTATAGTTCATCAAATCAGAACCATCATTAAGTGCAAGTTAGTAATTACATTGCAATGGCATGCAGAAACTAATTATGGAGCCGAGTTAGACACTATGAAGTGATACAAGAGAAAGCTTGCCTACACCACACAACACTGAGCAAGACACACAAACCGGCTCTGAACAAACTGGAGTGTCTTCCCAAGGCTGCCCAGCACTGCAGACACTAGCAGAACTCCTGGGAGACACGTTGCTTTGGCAAGAAAATACTGTGTTTGGGCTACTCAGACCGTAATCAAAAAGATATATTAGTTCTCATTCCTGACTTGCCCTCCAATACAGCCCTGCACTGTGCAGTATTGAGACACCAAGAGGCAGTCTTTCCAGCAAGCTTATTTAATTGCTATATATCGAACCCCTTTTTCGGAACAGAGGATTTAGCAGAGAATTCTAGCAGCAAACTTGAACACAATTCAGCTGGGACAGGGACTTGTCAAAAAATACAAATTTAAGAGACCATCTTCAAGAGAAATTGTTTTGTAATCACTACTAAAAAAAAAAATACAGTTTTCCATTTCTGTTTTTTTTCTACATCAGAGGCAATATCTCTAGTAAAATGTGCTAAATGTTCACAGACTTAGATGATGCTATTCTAAGAGAACCTTCACACCTACGGCAATTCACTACTGTTTACACCCATATCACTTTACCTCTCTGCCAGTTAGGATGTGCCTTGCCAGTTTTACTTTTGCAAAATTCCCCTTTCCAATCGTTTTAAGGAGTCTGTAATTTCCAATATGCGGCTGCTCATCTGCGCAGGAAGCTATAGAGTTCCTGCAGCGAGCTCCAGAGCGCCCAGTTCGAGAGGAAACTTCCTGACGTCCGTCTCCATGGGACATGTGCTGCAATAAAAACATACACAGATAAGGCTGGGGAATAAAGACAAAACACATCAATGATGAGAAGCACACAACATTCAAAAACATTAGCAACTCCTTTGAAGAAACCTTCAAAGGATCCAACTCAAACTTCAGATTCACGCTGAACTTTGCTCCGATGGGGACAATTAGAGAGGTTCCCAGTTCATAACACAATAACCATTTCATCACCTGGTAAAGGCCCAGTGGAACATCACCTGCACGGCAGCAATAGTCGACCATTTTTAAGTAACTTACACAGGCTGCCGAATATGGAACACGGAGGTGTTTGATATTATTTCTGTCTGCATTACTGTGCCTAACTAGAGCAGGAAAGCCTTTGGAAAGGAGACACGGACAAAGCTGTTCCAAAAGTACACACAATAAAATGTTCACCCTTATTGGACAGTTTAATACTACTGATAAAAAAAAAAAACCAAAAGGGTTTTTTTCTCTTGTACTAGGCTCCTGTTCCTACAAAACCTCATGATTGAAAATACCCAGGACGGCCTGGGGAACAAGGGAAGAAATCTTACCTAACATATAGAAACCTCAGATATTAATAGGCTGAGCACCAGTTACAGACATCTGAGATACTGTCTGCAATCTGTTAAGTTCCTTTCACTCAGTTTCCCTGAACAGCTATTAATTGTAAAAATGAATGGGTAAGTATCATACCTATAATAGTCTTTATTCATTAGATCACATGGTTAAGATAACAGTAAAGTATTTTTTCATTTCCTGACAGCCTGTTTACAAAAGAGCAGGTCCCTTCATGTCCCTCAGTTCTCAGCTCACGGTTGAGGTCTATACGCCAACCTCACTAACTAAAGTATTAGTTAGAAATGCTTGGTAGCAATGTGGAGCAAACATCTGGCTACACAGAAGATGACGCGCTAAATCCACAGTCATCCCAGAAATCCCAGATCTTGCTCTTCTACTACTGCTCCTGTTGCTGAAACCCAGCGGGGACAACCAAAAATCCAGTATACAGCAACACTCAGTCTGAAAAATCACTGTAGCATAAGGATGTGAGATCATAACTCAAGAGCTAACAACCATAGTACAGGCACAAATGAACAAATCCATGCTTGAATCACACTTGGCAAGTTTCACACTCTATTTAATAACCTGATGTAACCTTGTGACCATATACTCTGGCATCTTAAGTTCCTTGGTTTGTTAATTTGAGTGCAACAGCTGTGATCAAATTGTTTTTAAAAACACATTCATTTCATTTAAGAAATACTACTGATAGAAGTCTACGGCAACTCTTGGAAAATTGTTTCAATAGTTACTATTTTAACACACACACACACTGTGGTGCATATAATGTTTTAGTATCAATCTGGCTTTAGCTTCTCCTTACTGCCTGGCTACCGCATTGTTACCAGATTTGTACTTCCCATATAGGTACTTAATTACTGTCATCACATTATCCATTCACTTTAATACAGTGTCATATATATATATTGAGTTCCCTAAACAGGCTGCTGTAAGAATGATTAAAGACAGGGAAACATTTCTTGTAGTTCTTTCCAGAAGCCTCTCCTATTTTTCTAACATCTTTTTGTGGGGCTCATGCTAGAACTGGACATGCCATACCAATGGTAGGTGCAGCAGGACTAAACACAGGGACTGCATCTTCTGTTCAACACTCCACTGATTTTACACAAACAGAACTAGCCTTCTTGGCAGAAGACCATCTGTAAATGATCACCCAACACTGACCCTAACTCTTTTTAAGAATTATTGCATCCCATTCCCTTACCACACAATGACTTTCATTCCTGGTTCCTTACATGCATGATGTCACATTTCACTGAAGTGAAATGCAGTTTCCTCACATGCAGGTTATTACATGTTCCTGATGATTGGCCCATCCTGCCCTATCTAATATTCTAGCAATCTTTATCCTAGTTTTCAGGAGCAGTAGTATACATTTCTTCCAAACCACTAATAACTGGCACAGGAACAAGAAGCACACCCATAACAAGATCCAGTAAAAATTCAGCGCTTGGTAACAATTCATTGTTCTCAATAGTATCTCGAGACCTGCAACAACTGGGTAAGTGTTTATTGATCAATAATTCTCAAGGAGAGGAAGGACAAGAGCAGTCACCCAGCTGAAGGAACTACTAAAGCCAGTGAAATCCTCTATCAACAATCTCACTGTTTTGCATGCCCTTAATGCCAGGCTGGTGCTGGTTGTTCAGGCCATCTTATTTACCCCTGTATGTACTGGCACAGCAATGCCAATCCTCTGTACTTCCTCGAACTTTGACTTCTAACAAACCTCGCAGCACACAATGCAGAGAACTTCTCTGTCAGCTCCTTTGGTACCTTCTAGTGTCAAGTTATTCAGGCCAGCTAGAAAAAAGCAGCGACTGCTGATGCTAGATGCTAACATCCTCCTACATTGCTACCCCCAGTGACCAGGGATTGGGATGTTCTGTGCAGGGCCACGAGGATATTTCTTGGATGTATCAGAGGATGGCTCACTTTTAGTTCAAGTACAGCATCCCAGGAATACAGCTGTACTACTTACATTGCACTACACCGAGTTGATAACCCACCTTGGAAAAAGAAGTATATCAGAACTATTTAGACTCCAGCCCTTTCACACCTGGATCTGTGGCACAGGCGCACAAGAGGGCTTCAGCAAGAGCCAGCCTGCCTCCAAGCAGGGCTTATTAGCTTAGGCTCTCCAGCAGGCAGATTCAGCAAGTAGGTTGCTTTTGAACCACACAGCTGACTCAAAACAGAGTATCTGCACCTGTGCTGTCTTGTGCTTGAACTACTAAACTCTGTTAGACCTGAGCTAGCTTATGAGGCAGTTGAGACACGGGCATGAGGTACTATGTACTCCCAAACCAGAGGACCTGTGTACAGGTTATTCAGAACTGATCTTACTCATATCCTACTTTACATAAACAATGTTAGGTAAAAGAAAGATTCTGTTATACTAAGAAATTCTATTCCACATCGTAAACGACCCCAGTTAACACATCTTGAGAGCTTCACTGTCCTCTGTTGAGGAATGACTTCTTGTGTCCTATCATTTTTTTTCATGCTTTCTAGCTTTGCACTTAAAGGGAGGAATTAACAGCTGTGAACTTATTTGGACTAGCGTTGATAAATTTAACACAATCTCCTTGTACGGAGGTTTGCATTTCCACCCTAACCCAGATTATTTCTTTTCAAGAATATGACCTTTTTCAGCTGTGGTTTTTTAATATCAAGCTGCATGCTCCTAAGTAGTTCAGTTCTCTCCAACTGACTTGCTCATAGCCATGTTTCACTCTGTAGAAATCTGTCCATTTGCAACCATATCGAACTTGGACTTTATTTCACTTCACATAGGTAAATCTATCAGCAAGTCTTTCCTCTGTCAAATACAAGATTATTATATCAAACAGAACACAAGCTTTCCAAAAACTGCAGAAAACAGCTTCCCAGTTTCAAACATGGATTTTCTTTTGCTTATGGAAATGAAGGAAGAAGAGGCCTTGGCAGCACACAGTACTAAAAGGCATAAACTCAAAACTGAGTAAAAGTGTTTCTCCCACCCAAATCATTTTCAAGAAGCCATGATAGGTAGATGGGAAGCTAAATGGTGTAGGCAAAAAGCAAAAATATAGGTGGTCCAGGAAAAGTTCAAGTCACACATTGGCTTGTAAGGCACTTGGCTGTACTCAGCTACCTCCCTGGGTAGTTTCCTTAGCAAACAGACTAACAGCTCCAATCTCAGCCCAGAGAAATAGTAATAGCATCCTCTGGTCTTTAAATTGAGAGGCAGGTCATTTCTCTTTTCCCAAGCAGACCCCCAACTCTGCAGATTTTGCCTCCCTCACCCCCAAAGATTCTGTTCAATTTCAGGGTTCTTTCCCAGGTCCACATTTATATGGCTTCAATAAGAAGGGGGGTTGTCTTAAAAACATGAGATTTAAAGCAAGCATGTGTTTATTTGTAGTAAGTTTCCATACATGGTGGTAGGTGAGCTGTATCTCCTGGAAGTACGTTCTGTGCAAGGGTAACACTCGTTCATGACACTCACCATGGCTGAGGGATTCCCAAAGGACTTGTCTTCACGCAAAGAAAGACCATTATACTGTGGATGGGGAACTGAAGCAAGGAGACTAGGTACTTTGCGCGGCTTCAGGCTAGCCAGAGTCATCATGTCTTTTAAAAGATACGTCTCCTGAAATCCACCCGTGACAAGACAGCACTTTCTTCCATATCGTGGCATGCATCAGGTTCCATTTCAAGATCTTTTAAATACTTTCAAGAGGGGTGGGTTTTTTGCACATAGGAGGGTTCCCTAAAACCCCATCCATTTTCAAGCCAACAAGACAACCTCTCTCATTAAAAAAAAGCAGCATTCTCCTCCTCCCCCCCACCCCCACCCTGGTATTACTCAACCCAGAAACGGAGTAAAACATCTCCATTTGTGAGAAACCTTACTGCGAGGGAGGGACTGAGCCTAAGACCAACTATATTTGGAACACAACGCAAAACCCACCTTTTCGCAAAAGCCTTCCCCCAATGATGAGCCGACATCCTTTCATAGCCAGATAATGATTAGCATGAAGAGAAAGAAAAAGAAAAGGAAAGAAAGTAAAAAGCAAATGAAGTATGAAGGTGCTGATAACTGAAATCTTTTTGGTAGATGTTAGCTTTATCCAGGATCTGTATGATTAGAAATATCTTAACATTCAGAGCATTAGAAACACACAGGGCAGAGGATGATCAGTATCAAAGTTCTTATGCTGCTTAAGAAGGTGCCGACAGCTGAGAAAAACCTGGAAGAGACAGAATCTGATATCCATTAGAAGAGCTGAAAAACATTAAGAAATTAGAATGCCCAAGACCTGCAAAAATCCATGTTGATTTACAGTAAGTAGGAAGCTTTCTTTCTAAAACAGGGAGGACAAATGGTACCAACATTTTTTTAAAAGCATTTCTTTTATACAATAGTGAAAACTACCTTCTCATCAGCCAAATGAACTAATAAAATGTAATCTTACAAAAGTCTCTAGGAACGTTTATTACCTCAGCTGTTACCTCATCTTTGTATGACATACTACAAAGTGATATTATAGAATTTCTTGGAAAGCTGTCAGACCAGTAACAATCATGATAGCCTCATTCGATTCAGCATTTTTAATTATAATAAGAAAAAATTGTATTTAAAGCCTATCCCTTACAATGTTAATAATCTAAACATTCCAGGACACGATGAACATTTGAGACACTGAATTGCTTCATTACCCTAACTTGGGCACACAACATAAATACATGGTAATTTCTGGATGCGCACTCCCCACCAGCACTCTTATTTATAGAAAAACCTATCAGGAAACATATCACAGTTTTTTAAAACACAGAAGTATTTTAAATGAAACATGCGAAGACAAATTTCACTGCAGCCCTTCCTAATGATGTGTTGTATTTTATTTCCCATTTATCATTAACATCTTTAAGAACACGCAGACTGCTGAGTACTACTCAGCGTAAGAGAAAAAAAGGCTAACCCCAAGGATATTCACAGGAGTAGCATCTTATTGCACAGATATATCAGTGAAACAGCACAGCAGGGCATCCTGCGACTGCTGACGAAGGAATTCTACTGGAAAGTCAAAACACAGACTTACATTTCTGGCAACCACCAAGAAGTGTCACAGCAAACACTCAACCATAATTGTCTATATACCAGTTACTGCTCTGGGAATCCCTAAGTAATCATATGTTATAAAATATTACATTATTTTCCTATATTATAAAATAAGAAGACATCAGGTGAAGATGTCCTGTACTTGTCCTGATTTTATTTCCCTCCTACCACTGACCAGGGCACAAATCAGGACATGGAGCAAGGTGGATTTTGTCAGACCCAGTATTCCCATGCCGATGTTTGCATAACCAATTCTTTGGTTCCAGCACATATAATTAAAAGGCAGTTTTTAGACCAGCTCGCTACATAATCAGTCTTAAGCGTGAACAGTCATGGCCTCCATCTCATGAAATTTTAAACGCTGTCCTACAAAGGAAAATGCTATCCAATGTGGCACTAAAGTTATCAATCCATGAAGGCAGATTTATTCACTGAAGTGTGCTACAGCCCTACCATTATGGATGCTGTGATCGACTGGAACAACTGAGAGGATCAGAATTCAGCAAGGGAGACAAACAGACCTTCTAGAAATAAATTATAGCTGATAAAGGAGAGAAAACACTAATTTGGATGCTTCCATTGTCAAAAGGTGAAGAATTCACTGCACAATTCTCAGCCTACCATAGTACTCATTCATTTAACTGGTATGACACTTCATGAAAATGAGTGGCTAGTTTAATTAGGTCATATTTGTCAAACAACCAATTTAAAGGGAGAACCTGAAGAGTAAATACAGTCTTTAGCACACACAGGCTATACCTCTTGACACACATTCCTAATTCTCCTGAACCTCATCGGGGAGGGTGAAATAAAGGAAAAAAAAAACAGAGTAACAGTCAGGACAAGGCAGCTACAGCTCAAACCGAGCACAGCAATGCAACTCCCTACACCACGCAGCCTGATGGAGGCAGACAGTATGGACTGAAAAACAGCAGGCTTTCACTTGGCAGAGGGAGCATTGCTAGCCAAAGCCAACACTTGCACGCTCACAATTCTGGCCACAGACCAGCGGTGGGAAGAGCTAGTGACAACTGCACCATTGCCCTGAAGATCAGAGTGGGAGAGCACCGATAGCAAAGCACTAACAGCCTTCAGCGAAGGAAGGACGCTCCCCTTTGCAGGCATACAGGGTCTGGCTCAGGAGTCCTTTCCACGTATAACCACTACAGCCTCTGCCGATGTATTTGACATCATTTGCTTCATACTCTATACAGCATATGAAAAAGAGTGAATCTGTAATTCCATGATTAGCATTGAACAACACAACAGTGAAGAAATCCTGCTTATATAATCAAAAAGATAAGTCTGGTGCCAGTTAGAAAAGCTTTTTAAAAGCTCTTTTGTTGCTTCACATTATCAAGATCTGACATTCATCATATCTTTCCAGCCAAAGTTTCTTTACTGCTGATTAAAATGGATATTTATTGACATCAGCCTGGGGAATAATAGCTGAAGAGCCAACCATATTCTATTCTTCATCAACAATACTGCCAACTAAGTTGTTTCCAGAATCATCACTGTCAGTAATTACATGCTAAACAAAAAAAACCCCTCACCGTTGGTTTTCAAAGACCACATTGAGCTTGCAGATAGAAAACTTTGTTTAGGCTTTAACCCTGCAGGAACAAATTTTATTTGAAAGTTAATTTTTGTTTATATGTATATACACACACACACAGAGCTCAACAAGTTGCTGCTTTATGGGCCAAGAATTCTTCTTAACCCAAGGGTTTCATCCAGGAGACTGACTGGAATGTTAACGCAGGTGTACTCAGTACCTTTCAGGTTTATGTTTTAAGAGCAGTAAGCATCTATTCATCATACATTCTAAAGATTTTTAGTGGCATGTGATCTCCACGCTAAGCAGAGCCAACCTTGATATGCCATGAGCCTAAAAAAAACGTGACCTCCATTTTTGATCTGGCTGGCATCCAGGAGGCAGCATTACTTGACTGAGAAGAAGAGGAAGTTGCAGACACATGCTACTTATATATCATATGAAATGGAGATCTGGAGAGACAAATGTCTCCACTCTTAGAATTCGACTTGAGTCACCTGAGACATGTAGTCAACAGGAATTGTACGCTTACGTTGACGCGAAGATGTCTTTTGACTAGAATTAAAATGGAGAATCGAGCAGGTAAGGATATTAGGTGAGTGGGTAAGAAAGCCTAGGAAGAAGTCTATGAAGTTTAGTGTACTAAACCCCATATTTCCTCTTGTTTAATTCCTTCCAATAATTTCTGTAGTTGTCTTCTGTTTTTCAGACTGCTACTTCTCAGGCCACAATTTAAGTCACATTCAGTGGTGCTAATAAAATACATGAACTAAGTCTGACTTTTTAACAACTTCTGGAGTAAGGTTCTGCAGCTTAGTTTTTCTGTTACTGAAATAATGTAAAAAAGGAAAAAAAGAGGTTTGTTTTCAGGAGCAGAACACCATGATTTGTGAAACGTGCACCACTGCAGTTATATATCTTTGTTTGTAGTCGTGGCACAACTCAAGTTATCTTAGCCGCAGGGTGCTGTGCTATGACTGGCTTAAATCAAACCAAAACAAAAATAGTAAGAAGCATTTGTAGCCTTCCCCACCTGAACTGGACCTTCCCATCCTCTCCTCTGTGTCAGTATTTGCGGCCACGCAGAACGGGGATAAGCCCACCTTTCTTAAGGGTTCATTTCAGTCAGATCAGAGAGCTGACCAGACTCGTCGCACAGCCCCGCAGCAATTAGTGCTGGCACAAACCACGGGTGGGAAGAGGCAGCCGAGGCTGACACCCCCAGCAGCCTCCCATCAGTCCCAGCTGACAGTGAAACCAAAGGATTAAACAACACGGCACAGGCTGTTTAGCAGAGCTGAAGAATGAAACCTCTCACTTCAAAAATGTTAAAATACTAACCATCAGTGACTTGCAACATCATGCAACCTAATCGGGCATTTTTTGAGTACAAACACAATACTGGACCTCACCTATCAAGCATCCCAGGCAGTAAGAAATGCACAAAAGCATTCTCCTGCTCTGTGAAAATCTGGAATTAAAAAATACATCCCAGATGAACTCCTAAAACATATTTTATTTCTAGTTATTTTGCCACCTTCACCTAATTTAATTCAAACCAGAACATTTATGACAACTGGTGAAAAACATGGAAGAACATAGATGGTCCCTGTAGAAGAAAATCTACCAGAACTCTTGGCTGCAGGCATGAGTCCCTCCTCACCCGCTGCTTAAAAAAAAAAAAAAAACAACAACAGGATTTCATGCTACGGAAGAGAGCATTCCGATTACAGATCTATTTGTAATAGGAGAAGACTGATAAATAATATATAGAATAATGCAAGCTTGCATATTGTCTGCAAATGCTCTAATGCATTTCATAGCTAATTGGTAATAAATCAAGAGGTACTGCACTAACCTTCACAGTATCTTAAAAGTAAATTTTTGAACCTAACCCTGCCTTTACTAAACCTTTTTAAATAAAAAAAAAAATTAAATGAGATACTTTTGCTGCACAGAATCCTTTTGTACAAGCTTGTACAAGCACAGTTGCCATCACACTGGCATTTTTCAATAGCTAATTTTTCACATTAGGCACAGTCATGGAGATAAGAGCATATTTTAGTCTCGCTTTTCCTCAAATTACTTAAATTTTTAATTCAGATTGGCCTGCAGTACTAACATTCAGTTACCTTTTTTCCGCCAGAAACACAGCTGTGCAATGGACACAGAGGTTCAAATTAAACTGTTTAGTCTAAGATTTTTCTTTTCTATTTCATGCTCTTAAAAAAATTATCTACCAACCTCCATACCACCTCTATTTCCTTGTTTCTATCTACAGTTCTCCATCATCTTGCCACTCTTTGGGAGTTTTTTTTAATGAATATTTGTCCTACTCTCCACAATCTTGTTTCTTCTGCTCCTATTTCTTTGTCCTCCATCCTGCCATATGCACATTCCTCTGTGCCTCCTCTTTTGTTTTCCACCATCTACCTTCCTTTCCCATTGCGTTTCCACACTCTTTCCTCCTCCATCTTCTCTCCCTTCCTCCTCATCACTAGTAAAACAAGTTTACTCATTCTTCTGTCACCTACAGGTCCTTAGTCTGTGTCTGCCTTGTCTCCTGGTTTTGGATGAAGGAGGTCTCTGCTGCCTCTGTTGCTTTTCCTTCCACATGCAGAACATAATTCTGTAGAAGACAGAAAAGATCTGATCCTCTCATTCGCTTCTGTCCCCTGAGCAGCTGGCAGCCATTACTGCACAAGACATGGCCAGCGAGGAGCTGCTCTACCTTTGCGGTGAGAAGCCAGCTCATCGCAGGCCAACAGCCAGCTTCCAACTGTCCAAGTGTGAAGTTCCTATGATCACAGATCATCTGGGATGCCTTTCCTCTCAAAACCAGGTGACTCGGAGCCAAATTCTTTAATCTCAAAGGCACTAAAGGCTTGATAGCTGTGAGTGGCTTTTGGGGAGAGTCGCCGTGACAGTATTTCCACTTCAGCAGTACATGCATGAAGTGTCTCGATAAGAAGTGGTATACACTGCCTTAAAAAAAAAAAAAAAAAAAAAAATCAAGTACTGACAGTTAGACCTTGTCTATTCAACAGCAGTTGCCAGCCACTGAATGTGGTTAACTGCAAGCATAGACAATGATAATTTACGCTCACCGTCATTCTGGAGGCTAACTGCATTTTCAAAACTGCAAGTATAGGCACGGATAAGCTATGATCAGCACGCTTCAACCAGATTCAACACCAGCCAAGCCTTTGTCAGCAGCGGTAACCTTCCAAGCAGAGAGAAGGCGTTAAGGGGGTCCACGACCATGGCCCAAAGGCTGTCTGAATACCTTGGCACCTCTTACGCCTCTTCCCACCTGAGCTTCGGAGAGTCCTATGAATATGAACTAATTAGACATCTCTTCCATGAAAGAGAATCAAGGGCTCCATTTACCTGCCAACACAATACACCCAGCTTTGGGGTAGAAGAACAGCTAGCTGAAGTATCAAAATCGTCACATTTGGTATTAAAAAAGAGAGACTCGGCATTCACAACCGTAGGGGTAATTCATACAGACTAAATGTCAGATTCCAATTTAGTTTTAAGCAAGGCTCAAAAGAATGTGTTTTGGTGAATTTCTAGATAGCTGATGGCCAGAACATCAGAGAGAGCTTCTTGAGGGATATGGTATTGTAGTGAGGGGGTCGGTTCAATGGATTTGGTGATTACTGGGATTAATCACTCCCTGTCAGTATCACTACCTACAGGTATTTCTGTGGTCACCAGCCCAGATTACAGCACTTGAAAGATACGCCTTAATCTAAACCTAAGGCAATTCATCTGCAAGCAAGACAATCCCCATATGTTAAATTACACAGATTACTAAAGAGAAGCGTTAGACCAATATTTTGAAGTGAGAGCAAGGTGCCTTAAGTGGAAGACATGTAAAAATCTAACTTCAAGTGTTAGAACACACAGCTTGTGAATAATGTATTTCCTCGAGCACATACTAAGTCTTTCCACCGTTATCCATGGTAAAGTTTAAATTAATTACGTTAGAGAACTTGATCTGAACACTTTCTAAAATGATTTACTGCATGGCCTCCACACATATACGTGGAGCTTGAAAACCTTAGTCAGGTTTGCTTATAGACCAAAACAATCATCTGAATAAACTTGGTATAGTATTTTGTAGAGTATGCTACAACTTCAATTCTCCCCATAGCATAGGAAGGGCCGCATAATTTTTTAATTATTTTCTTCCACAAGGCAGGAAGCTCATTGAGATTTTACAAACAAATATGCTTAGCTGGCTTTTTGCTCAATACAGCCCTTAGCCTGCAGGTTGCATCTAGTGCTAAAACAAATAAAGATCACAGAAGTTAGAAGTGCCTATTATGTCAATAAAATCTAAATCCCTAGTAATGCAGTAATTGTTCCATGCAGCATGTTTTCTAACGCTTTGTCTGGTCTTGTTTTACACAATAGGGCTACCATCACTTTTCTTGGACTATTTATGGTCTGGAACAATCCAACAGTTTTTCCTGATCTTTAACCAAAGTTTCCACTTTTTATGCCAGTCCAAAACATAAGAAGCCCTCGCAAAAAAAAAAAAAGCCTCCTCTGTCAAGCTTAGCATCTGTCTTCTAAAGAATATCAGATAGCCTTTACAGAAAGCTGAATACAAAGTTTACTGATCGACTCGTTTTAGACTACAGCAAGTGACAACTCCCTTCTGTTTATGGTTTGGGGACATGTCAGAGCCTATGCAGAGAAATGGTTAGACAGGATACACCAGGATCAAATAAGTTTTAAGTTAAAAGAAACACAGTTCCTATCTGCAGAAAGGGAGTTTCCTACTGAGCTTCGTTTGTGGCTATCTGCTCATGTGGTAGGACTACTTTTTTTTTTTCTTCTTTCTTCCTTTAGCATGCGACCTGTGCGATTGTTAATACGGCGTTGGACTCAATCTTGTAAATAAAATGTCAATTCCTAAACCCTGGCTTTGTTAAGGAAAAAAATGAAAAAACGGGGCGGGGGGGAGGAACAGGCTCCCTTGTCTGGAAGATAATTCCAATAAAGAAACCCTTTTAATGTCATCTGAACAGGTGACTCGTCTAACAGCGTCATTATCATCGAGAACCCTGCAAATTAAGCAGGGAAGAGGCCTATTATCTAGGTCACCTAGCCCACCCCTTCCAAAGATGATTCCCATCTGTTTACTGGGGGTTTATTCGGCTGCTTTTAGCAGTAAGTTTGCACAGGAGGAGAAGACAGCAGCCCCCCGGGACCCCCCTCCGCACCGCCGGTCCTTTCTCTTCCCCGTTACCAGCACAACAAACGCGATCCTCGCATAAAGCGCTCGAGAGGGGGCACCGGCTTTGGGGGAGGGATGCAAACGCTACCAACCGAGCGAAAAATAATTAACTGACAATAAACGGGTAATGCGGGAACGGTAAACGCGGGAAGAGGGTAACGACAGCCCTCGGCGGGGCGATGCCCCCGGGGCCCGGCGCCCCCGGGCCGGTGCCCCCGCGGCCGGCGGTACTCACGTTCTCGGTGTCGCGCTCGTTCACCGTGGGCAATGGAGTCCGAGTGGACATTTTACTTCACTCGGGCGGCCGCGCTGCCCGCGACGGCGGCGCGCACAGACAAACACACGGGCCCCCGGGCCGGGCTGCGCGTCTGCTCCGAGATGGTGGTCGCAGGGAGCCACCATGAAGGACGAGGTGGCTGGCGGGGGGCGGCGTCGCGTCGGTGCCCCCCACCCTCCGGCGGCGCCCCACGCCCGAGCTAGATCCCCCTCGGGGAGCGGAGCGGCCTCGCCCCCTCCGAGTCCTCCGGGCTCATCCTACAGCCAGGCCGGGGTCCGCGGGGGTCAGCAGCGGGGAGGGGGCCGCCTCATCAAGAGGGGAGGGATGGAGCCGGGGGGAGGGAGGCGGCGAGGGAGCGGCTCCGAGGGGGGGGAAGCGCAGGGCGGGCGGGCGGGGAGGAGGCGGCAGCGGGGCGCCGCGCAGCCCGGCTCCTCTGGCCGGCCGCTCTCCGCCGCAGCCGGGGCACGGCGGCTAGCGCAGGCCCGCTGCCGAGGGGGCTCCCCTCTCCTTCCCCCGCCGCGGCCCCGCTTCACCGGGCCGCCGCTCGCATCCCGGCCCGCCCCAGGCTCCGAGAAGGCCGGCACCCCGCGGGCCAGCGGCCGGGCTGGGGAAGCTGGGTGCCCGCCCGACGCTCGCCTGCCTGCCTGCCCCCCACCCCTCCGCCGCTCCCGGACGAGCCAAGATGGCCGCCCGGCTTCCTCCGCGCCGAGCCCAGCTCCGACATGAACCGGAAGGGCCCGCCCCCCCGCCCGGCCGCGCCGGGGAGGCCGGCGCCGGCGGCTTGTTGCTAGGGGCCGCGGCAGGGGGGGGGCCGGCAGCGGCCACCGGGGCCGGGCCGGGCCGGGCCGGGCCCTTCCTCGTGTGGCGACCCCCCCCGCCCCGTCCTCCCGGGATCGGCCAGCGGGAGCCTCGCCCGTCCCCGGGGCCCGGGCGGCGGCGCGCAGGCAAGGCTCGGCCGCCCTTCGCCCCCCGGAGCGGCCCCGGGGCGGCGCGGCCTGCAGCGGGGGGGGGGGGCGGTCTCCTCAACAGGCCCTCGGGGAGCCGCGGGACCCCCGGTGCGGCCGGGCCGGGCGTGAGAGGAGAAACGGTGTGAAGCGGGGTCGGGGAGCACCGTGGGGCAGCGGGGAGGAGGCCGCGGAGGGTGGCTGGAGAAATGGCAGCCTCTCCTCCGTGGGGAGCCGGTGAGCGGAGAAGGGACGCGGGGCCAGGCCCTGCTGCCCGTTCCCAGCCCGGAGCAGGAGCGCTAGCACGGGCAGCCCAGAAACGCGCCTGCTGTACGGCGGTGTTCAGGGCTCCGTCTTCGGCTCTCCAGAGCCGAGGCCAAAGCACGTCCTCCCTTTCCTGGGACCCCGCCGGCCCAGGAGATGCTGCGTGGTAAAGAAGGGACATACAGCACTGCGTTTGCATACCAACCTGGTGCTTGGTTCGTTTGGTGGAGGAGAGTGGAAGCCTGGGCTATCAAAACGTGCTTCGTATACCCAGTAGTTGCTCTGCACAATCATTTTTAAGTGTACAAGGAAGATCGCAGTATAGTCATAAGTAGATCTAATTATGAATTAAAAATGAGAAAGAGAAGTAGCTTGTGTATATTCAGTATATAGGTGGTTTAAAACCAAATCTATTGCTGTTTTTTTACAGAGAAAATGTGAACCTCTGTAGAAAAAAAACACTAGATCTGGTGGGATTTGTAGAAACTTGGCATCTCTGGGGATCTGGCAGCCTAGGGATAACGCTTTGTCTTTCTAAAGCATAATTTATCTGACAAACTTTATGTCTCTCATAAATATTTACCAGCTTGGCCTTGAAATCCATCCTACAATGTAGGTAATACTTTCCTCGCTTTTAGAGACATGAGCGAGGAAAGATAACCTTTGAACACTACCCAATAAATATATATATATAAAAAACATATAAATAAAATTGCTTGTCTGTTACTTCATCATCAGGACTACAAAATGCTCCACAACACCTGACCTGTGGAAGGAGAAACCCAGTAGACTTGCATGACGCCTTATCTTCCTCGCTCTCAAGCTAACACCGTGCTCTGTGTCAACGACAGGAATTTTGGATTTGACTACTCGCCTGTTGTGCAAATGATCTGTATTTCTGTGCGTACATATATGTCCGTGTGCGTATATGCTCAGACGGTACGTACTCGTAGCACAGCCGCTCTCTCTGGGTAGCAGGCAGGACCCTTTGCACGGAGAAGGGAGTGGGAGTTGCCTCTGTCTGGTTTACCAAGGTCAGTCACAAAGACTGAGCCAAAGCCAGGAAAGGTATCCAGATCTCCTGACTCTCTGCTTTTGCCACAGGGCTGCTGCTTCATCTTTTTCTTTACGGTTGCCAGTAGGCTATGTTCTTTACAATGTGTTTGTAAAAAATCATAATTGACTTACAACAGAGTCGGAAAAAAGGTAAAAATAGACCGAGGTTTACTTGGGTTGTTAACCAGGCTAATGCACCCTGCACTCGTGGGCACTCCAGCCGGCACGAGAAGGCTGAACTGCGGGCGTTGGAGCCGGGGAGCCATCGGCAGAGTGTGAGCAGCACGCCGAGCTCAGTAGTGCTGTTTGCACCTTCGGGTGTACCTGTCCCGAGCCTTGGCAAGACCAAGATCTGCGGAAGTTTGTGCACAGGCACGAAGAGGTATTAAAGTAAGCTACGCATTGTGTTACACATACTTGCATTGCTGTTCCATGGAAGCATGGAATCTGAACTATACAATGGTGGATAGTTAGGTGAAAATCCTAGGCCTGTTGATGCAATAGGAGTTCACTATCGCCCTCAATAAAGCCCACATTTAATACTCGCGGCCCGAATAAACAGAGGCTGGGGATGCAGGGGGAAGGGGAGTTGTGGTGGAAGGAATATTTGTGTCTTTCAGAGTCATGTTTCTGATTGCCAAAGTGATTTTGAAATAAGAACTTTTGAAGAAAATGCTTGAGACCACAAAAGTAACAGCAGCTGATTTTGCTGTTTTATTGCCAATAAATGGCAACATTGATTAGTGCTGTTTTTTCTGTGTGGCAAAACTTGCACAGGCAATGACAAACTACATAGCAGCTACTTTCTTTTATACTTCATTGTTGCTGTATTCTGTTTCTCCCATTTAAACAGAAGAGTTCATTTTGAAGTGTATTCATTTTCTTCTTAGAAATTGGGCCATAGTCAAAAAACATTGCATGGGTTTCCTACTTCTTTGTTGTCTATAAATATTCTGCATATTATCAGGTACTACTTAAGCTGCATTCACAAATCAGAAGGTGATTTTTTTCCTATCTAAAGGCTCTGAAAACTCAGAAAGCAGTCTGATAATCAAATCACGCTTTCTGGTTCTTGTGCTATCGCTAGTGATAGTGACAGTCATTTCCTAAGTGGAACTTAGATGACAATGTTTGTATGTTATCCGGAATAGGCTATAACTTGTGCTTTGAGCTGTACTGGCTACAGTACTAACAGTTGTAAAAACTTGTTTTTGCCAGTAGAGTTGGAGAATATGACTCAAAGACACACAGGAAGCAGATCTGCTAGTTAAGGTGCCTTTTTTATGTCACTCTCTTGGCCATCACCACACACTGAGAACAAAAGAAAACAATATGATACAAAACGACATCATTGTGCTGAAGAATTTAGATTTTTTTTCTTCTGGACATTAAAAGTCACACTAAGAATCTCTTAACGCTGCGCTGCACAGAGTAGACCCTAACTTTAACAGCATTTGCAATCGGAGCAAGAAATGTTGGAATTGGTTACAATTGCTGGACGAAACATAAGGCTTGGTTTTAATGTATTCGAATACACGGGTTTTGAGTCTTAGTTCTGGAAGAAGGATTGCAAATGCAGAACTGACTGAGGAATTTCTATTCCACTCACCTCACTTTAAAGGCTGGGGACTGAAAGACATCAGTTGGTAGAGGCAAGTAGAGAATCAGCTAATGTAATTGTTATAGCTGCCTTGTTGTGCACTGCAGCTGTGACAGTATACACCAGCTGGGAATCTGCCCAAATATTAAATCATTTTAGTTTTTATAAAAATACCAGTTTACACTGATAGTTGTTAGCCCTGATGCAACTTTTTGATGTTTCTTTAAGCCTTTACAAAACACATTTTAAAATGTGTTACATCCACAGGGATGTAAGCAGTATTATTCATTCTTTTTCCTATGCCTTATTGGTTTTTTTTCTTGTAGAAATTCTAAGATAATCCCATGCAGTGGAAGATTTCCAGGGCTGTTTCATCATCAGTGTTGCCTTTAAAACTAAAATCATTACCTGTGTTTGAAGTCATTATTTGTATTTGTTTTTTAAAATTTCGACTTCCAAAGAATACATAATCTTAACCATGTTTTACAGTAGGAAGAAGTGTGTGATTTTGAAAATGGCGATGACAAAGCTATTGATAGAAAAGGACTGATTCCTGTCTGCAGCCTGAATCAATAGTCCATGCTCAATTATAATGAGGCCCGAGTGCAACCCACTGCAACGCCAGGGCAAAATGTGGTTTTGACAGCAGAGAAGACAATGGGGAGAGGAAAGATCTTCCTCCTTGACTTCATGTCCAGTGGAGAATGAGATCTGAAAGGTGGGAGAAGATCTTGTGTGTGCTGACTTCTTCCTTTGATCTGTGCCCATTTAACTGCCAAAGTTGGCTTTCCGTGCAGGAGAAGAGCAAGACCCTGGGGACAGCAGAGTGGCCGTGGCAGTGCAACTGCTCTGCATTCCTCAGGTATCGGGGAGGTTCAGGCACTGGGCTGTGATTATGAAAAAACGGGAGCAAACAGTGGTGGTTCCTGGACTGCATGCCTCATTTAATTCCTCGCCTGTAAGGCCAAGCACGCTGTGCTTTGCCTGCAGAGCCATATGGCATGGTGCATGAGACGTGAACCTTTGTGATGGGATCGCTATCAAGTGCCTGAACTGCACTAATTCCACCACCACTTGACGCAAATGCCTATATGGATCATAGGCTCTGGGACAGAATCAGACTGCTCCGGAGAGCTGGGTGGGAGCATTGCTCTCATGGATTGGCACAAGGTCAGTGTTTAAAAAAGTGAGAGAATTGAAAATATCTCCTCAGCTTTCCATAAACCTGACGCCTTGTGGGTTACAAAGGAGATGCAAAGGACAAGTAGCCAGTTGGTGGTGATGCTAGTTCTGAATTTGACTCCGCATGTTTGAAGCTAAAATAGGTGTTTTATAACAAACCTCTCCCATTCCTACTAGTGCATGATCCCAACAGAGCTGTGTCTTGAACATAAATCCTTTCGGGTGCTCTGCCGTCTGAGTCAGGCGTGTTGCTGTTCCTCCTACGCCGTTTCCTGTGTGGTTGGTACTGAATCAAAGACTCCATTCACAATGATGGGAAAAGAATAGATGACTCCAGCACACGTAATGTTTGCAAGTGCAAATTAATAATTGGTGTGCCCAAGTGTTAGTGGGAAGTAATTGTTTTGTAGCGGTGAGATAAATTCCAGGGGTTTTGGGCACAGGTTATCTAAAAATGGTATAGCCCACACTTGTTCAAAAAGGAATATCTAAAATTGTCGACAGGCTAATGGAAAGTACACCGCTCGGCTGAAATTCCCGGGGCCCACCATAAGCCCCGAGAGCTGGGTTTTGCTTGGGGAGACTTGCCAAGGAGTTGTTAGATAGAGCTTCCTTCTCCATCTCCAACCCCGGAGCATCCAGCATCCAACCTGCAGCTCCCACCTGTAATAACCATTTGCACCTTCAGTGGGCAGCGGAGCCTCTCAGCCGCCGTCCCTGTTGGTTATACCCTTCCCTGCTCTGCTCTGAGAAGAATCCTTTATTTTCCAGAGACCTCCAAGTGTGTATACACAGGCAGCTCAGTTACCCATATGTAAGTCCACCGTGATTATAGGAGAGTGTGTGTTCAGGTCCAAGCTTGGGCTGAGCCTCGGTAGTCTCTGAAGGCACCTCAGGTGAAGGCCCAGGTTCTTGCTCATACGGTCTCCAAAGCTTTGGCAGAACCAAGCCTTGAAGTCCCTCTGTGTGGATTTCCCTGAAGTAACTTGTGCTTGATTTAGATTGTGTCTTTCATTTAAATATTGCCAGAGGCAAGGAATCCATGAGCAACCCAGGAAAACTGTCCATGGGATCAAACTTTGACTCCCAACCAGGACTCAGCTCAGCCCACAGCCATCTCTTCAAGAGACTGAAGAGACTGAAATCTTGGGATCTGTCACCAAAAGGCATCCTATTCCAATTTGTAAGCACTAGCGTGCGTGTTTTCTCTGATTTGTCTCCATCTTATCTATCGGTTTGTGCTGCGGATACCAGACGTGGACATGGTATTCCAGCTGTAATAACATGAAACCCAAATACAGATGTGATATAGCTTATTTTGCTGATGCCACAGCCAAAGAACCCATTTAGCCCTCTCAGATACTGTAACTCTGAACTCTGAAAACTTGTGTTCAGCTGTGACTCATGTGCCCTTTTCAATATCTCTGACCCTTCCCCTCCACATGCATATCTCCTGTCTTGACTATGCTTTATTATTCCTACAAGTATGATTTTTAACTTTCGTCGTACTCAAACGTGTATCGTTTGCCTGAGCGCAATTTTGCAAACTGGTTTGCTCCGCACCAGTGACACATCCTTTAATTTCCACCTCTTCTCTCCGTCTTAGTGTCATCTGCAAAGCTTATCAGTAATCTTTTTCTTTTTTTACAGTCCTTGATAAAATATCAATTGGTGCAGATGAAGAACCGATTGTGCAGGGTTACAGGACCATATTGCATTTTTCTGCCATTAAAATATCATTGATAAGTAGTTACCACCTTGAAAATTCACACAACGCACTGGCCATCCCAGGGTGGGAAAGGGCTAGAGGGGAAAATAAACAACTTGGAGAAAAACCAGCTGATTACCAGGGTCTGCCAGTGAGCAAAGGGAAGGGGCGCAAGGACTGAGGCCTCGATAAATGGTTGGAGGGGGACGCTGAGCCAAACGTCCCGGGGGGCACCCAGGGAGCAGTGCCTGCTCCCCGCGGTGCCCTGAGCACCCTCCCAGGAATGCCACGGAGGTGCTTAAGGGATGATTAGTTAAACAACCATTTTATATGTGTCATGTTGGGTTTGTATTGTTCTGGTTTCTTAATCAACATGTCCTGCTGCAACAAGTTGAAGGCCTTAAAGAAGTCCAGGTGTTTTACATCAGCTTCGTTACATTTATCACTCAATCTTGCAATCTCCTTGGTGAAAGATAACAAGTCAGTTTGAAAGGGTCTCTTCCCATAAACTCCTGTTGATTGGCATTAATTATATTTCCCTCCCTTAATTCTTTGTTAATCTAGATCCATATGAGTCATTCCATTATACTGCTGGGACTCGTGTCAGGAGACAGGCCTATAAATACTTAGATCTTTCTCTCTACCTTTTTCAAAAACTTTCCCAACATCTGCTTTCCTTTGGAGCTTCCCCACTGCCCAGAAAGTTACTGGAGATCACACACAACTAGTGCTGTGCTTATGTGTTGAAGACATCCTATATAATCACCCTGACAAAGCCAGCCGCGTTCTGTATTCTACTGAAACAAGGGGGTTTTGAACAACAAATTAGCTCCACAATCGTAAACAACCTTTGCAAAAGCACGGGAAGAAATATTTCATTTGCATGTTTGTCTTGAGTTTCTGTATCACAACGTAGTACTGTGGCTACGAAGGGTCTTTTTTAAATGCATGGAGGATTTAAAAAAAGGATTTATGGAAGACCAGCCAGAGGGATGCACAGCACAGACAGGTTTTGTGTATGGTCCCCACCGTGGTGCTTCACAGCACCTTTGCTCTTCTAGTGCTAAACCACCTTTTGCCTTCCATTCTCCTCAGACAATGACAGCAACCCAGGAGATGAAGAAACAGACCCATACTTACTACTGTTACTGTAAATGTGTAGTAACATCCTCCCTTTTTTTTTGTTTGTTTGTTTCAGAACATCAAGGAGATGACAAATATATAACATATTTGGGCTTGTTTCGTAGGAAAAGAGCTGCTGATTTGAAAATATCTGCTAGAAGGTCAACAGCTTCAAATTGAATTGGAAAAATATCACATTAATGCTGTTGCCCCAGTCCTGATTAGAATTCACATCACACAAGAACATAAAAACACTTTTGGAGAGAGAGAGGATGTTTTATCATCTAAGCACAGGACAGTTTTCAAGATGCATAGAAGAACAAAATTAATTAGAAGGAATGTTTTAATATTATCAAAATAGAAAGCAGGAATTAGGACTATCATAATTTCAAACACATGCAGATAATAAGTCCTGTATTCATCTGCATCTGTGTTTATCTGAACGGGTATCTGAAGCTGCCGGTGAGGGCCGGGTTCCCCCCGGCTGCCCCTGCAGCGAGCCTGGCCAGCGCGCCCCAGCGGGGAAGACGTGCTCCCAGCTCAGGCTTTGGAGGAATGGGACGTCTTCATCCCCAAATAGTCAGGGCACTGACTCTGTTTCTTCCTGGCCAAGAGTGCCGGTCACAGCTTAGCCTTTTTTTCACTGATGACAATAAACGCTTCGGGATTAGGTCTGCGGTCTGTATGAATCACATAGCTCTGTATGACTTGCTTGAAGCGCCTGGCGCTATATAAACCTAATAAATGAATAGTCCCTTTTGGCAGTGAAGTCCGTGCATGCTGCAGGTATTCTCTGTGGAGAAAATTCAGCCTGCAGCGTGCAGCTGAAGAGTTTTCTCCGTGTATCATGGAGTTTCCCTTTGAATAGCTTGCATTAATTTTCTTTTCACACATTATGCAGCATCACATGATTTACAGGCAAACGCCTAACTACAAGTATATTACATTAATTACCATTCATTGCTTTTCTTCCCTTTTGCCCTTCCCTTTTTTAGCCTGGTACTTCTCCTGGGATTTGTTGGACCAAAGTGTCCTTTCACCATTCCTAAAAATACTGCTGGAGCGGCTGCAGGCACAAGCTGCTGGGAGCAGGGAGGCGGGGATCCCCAGGGATGCTGCACCACGTGAAGGGCACCCTCTTGCCTGGGGAGCGCTGCTTTCGGGGGGCTCTGCACCCCTCCCCTGCCCTCACTGAGTGCCCACTTTGCCACCTACCTTCTGCTGGCCTCTTTGCTTGTCTGGCAGCAGAACGGTAAGTCTTGCTGGCAGGATTTACCCTTGCAAACATAGGATCCCGTTGAGCTAATAAATACTTCCCGTCATTGCCTAAGGTTGCCAACAGTAACATTCCCTTCCCCATTTATACGAGATGCTGAATGTGGCATTGGTACTATTAACACCTTTAATGTTTCTCCCGTTAACATTTTCTGCCTATAAAAGGGGTTTCGTATTTTCTGTTGGTTCTGGTTTTACTTTCTTTTGTGGCTACTGAAGCTTGAGCCACCTGAACTTTGGGAGTCAGCCTTTTAAATTTGTTTTAAAACTTTCACAATAATTATAGATTATTCAAGCTGATTTTGAAAAGCAAGATAATACTGGAGAGAAATGTGGGGGTATGACTTCGAAGGCTTTAGAAACCTTTTATACTTACCCTTTTTTTCAGTAGCAAGATGGAAAAAGAAAGAAAGAACCAAAACACCCATGAAAAAGAGCCACCAATAATTTTTAATATAAACCTTTTCTGAGACTTGTTGAGCTAAGGGAAGATTCCTCCCTCTGGAAGCCAGCAGAATGGAGAGGACTTAAAGCAGATTTTAAAAGATTCAGTAAATGCTTCCTCCTATTTTTCAAACAGCTATTGCTGAAAGCACTTTTGTGTGTCTGCATTAGCAGATGAAATGGTTTCAACCCCAGTAAGAACGGAGATGGGAGCCGTGCTGTTTCCTGCTGCCTTGCCCCGGGAGGGGAAGGGAAGGGGACGGCGTCGGAGGGGCCGGGGCTGGGTGGACTGCGGGAGGCTTCTGGGGGGAGAAGAGGAAGGGAACGCACATGTGGGACATGAGGGAAGATCTGACAGACTGGAAAAGCACATGGATCTGAGGGATGGGGAGAGAGCTAGCGGCTGGAAAAACATGCAGGCACTAACCCTGGGAGAATTTTCCTTTTGAGTAAATCCACTCCTCTCCTAAGGAGGAGCGAACTGAGAGGCCACGCTAGGTCCCACACTGGGTATGATCCTTGGTGGCTTGAGTTCTTGTTTCCTCATACTACCTGGCTTCAGTAAATATTGCAGTTGGTTATTGCAGGGATGAGCCTCTAGGACACCCTTTGAGAGGAGGAAAATCATTCTGCCTCCTTGTATGAGGCAGATGACCTGCTAGGGCGCTTGTCCCCAGGGGACACTGCTGAAGGTCTGAGGCACCACCTGCAGCCACCTGAGACCAAGCCTGGGCTCGCCTGGGACCAAAGTCTGACTGCAATGAGTTGAGCAGGGATGTTTGGAGGACATTAAAGGTCTCATTTAACAGGGCTGCCTGTTAGAAGAAAACATGTTGTTTCCACAGGGCTGTGTTTGCTCTGTGTTTGCCATCCACTGCCATGTCCCATAGCCCCTTCCATGGCATTGTGCCCTTGGACTTCAGGATTTCTCTCAGGGCTTCTCCGGGAAGACCCAGCACGGACTGGGAGAGGGCTTGGGAAACACTCTCTGTCCTCGGCAGATAGCGGTGTGGGGCAGGCACAGCCAATGCAACTCAGCAGCGCTGACAAATGCTGTGTAAGCATCTATACACACACACACACAAACATTTATACCCCTCTGTGTGTGCATACATATAACAGGGAACCACCTTCTGCTCCCTTCAAAACAGACCCTCCCCATATCTGTGACACTCGCTTCCCTTGGGAATCCATGGAGGCTGTAATGTATAACAGAGTAGGATTTATCACGTTCTCTAACACCTAGTGAAAAGACTAATACTATTTTCTAAAGTACTGCATTGGTTTTGGGTTCAGCTATATTGCTTTTAATATTTTATGTATGTGAATATGATGTACTGCAATGAAAACACCCTTATATCTTTTTCTAGTAAGTGCATCTTTCAAAACAAGGAATGATGTCAAATGATGGCGAGGAGCTCTGGATGTGGAAAGCACAAGGAAATGCATAAAAGATGAAGTCCTATTTATGTTTCTTGCACGCACGCAAAAAAAAAAAACAACCCAACCAAAAAAACAACCCACCTACATTAAAGAAACGCTATTCAAGCTACAAAGTAAATCAGCCAGCATGTGGCCTTTCTGTACTTGCACATTAGGATCCAGGCTTCATTAGAGGACTGCACACTGCTTTTCCAGAGTCCCCAGTGTACAGGACCTTCTCTGGGGGCACAGAGCTGCACCTGGGAGACGAATCCGCTTTGCTTTGCTGCTGGCGGTGGGGAGGCTGCGGGGCTGGGGGGGAAGGCGTCTCCCCAGGGGACTGCAGCCTGCAAAGCTGAGTTCAACAGGGACTGCAAAACTCCCGGGTGCTGAAGTCCAAGGGAAGTTTGTGCAATCATCATCTGCAAAGGCAGCGTGGAGCCCAGAGGCCAGCACAGAGAAAGGAAAATCTCAGAGCTGTTCACCAGGATACGCTGAGCATGCACGGCCGTGCTGTGTGGTTAGCTGGGTTAGAGCGGGTACCTCTACTGGGAGCAATATAAATGCATTAGTGCAATGGAGTGGGCTGCTTTCCCCTACGCTCAGCAGTTAAACTGCTTTAGGGCTCACACAGGGCTGCTTCAGGTATCTCTCCGAGCAGGATTTTTGCTTAGCTGTTGTTCTGCAGGTGAGAACCATCCATTTTGTGTGCAGAGGCAAGCCCAGGTGGGGAGCCTTGAGGAGGCAGTGAAATGAGAAACATGCAGAGGCAGCCTGCGTTCCGTGTCTCCTAACGCTGGAGCGGCCAGCTGCGTAACCTCAGCTTTCTAAAGGCAGCTTGCACGCGTGCCCACCTCTGCGTGGGCGCTCCTGGGTCACGGCGAAGCAAACTGGAGATCCCCAGCGGGCCCACCATGCCTTGGTGACGGGGCCATCAGCAGAGCCGGAGTGCCGAGGCCACCAGGCAGAAGTGTGGCAGGAGCTAACAAAGCGTTTGTCACAGTGGAAGGCTGCCATCCACAATGTGTCAACCAACGTGAGACGTAGGCCCAGAGTGTTTCAGCTGATGATGGAGGAAAAATGCAGACGGGAATATTTTGTTCATCCCAGGCGTTGCAGGGGACATGTCCTAATGGGGAGAAGGGACTCCTCTTTCCTCCTTCTATCCCATGTCCTCTGAGGTCCAGCTCCTCCTCTCCCCCAGCTCCTTATCCCAACTTGCCCTTCCTCGTCCATCCCACCCCCATCTCAGACATTCCCCCTCTGTCCCCAGGACACCCATATCTCTTTACCTCTTCATCTCAGAGCTTTTTGTTGAGGACAAAACATGTTATCCCCCAGCCTCACCCTTGCCAAACTACCTTGACCGAGATTTCCTGGCGCGGCAGCCAGCCGGCGCGTCCGAGGCCAGCCCAGGTGGTTAGAGCCTAGCAAAACGTAAGCGACTGAAACGGGTTTTACAGTCAGAAACGCTGGGCTGTGCTGACAGCAGGCAGCACTGCCAGTCAGCAGAGACATCCTGTGCCCAAGCAGCCCACGAGGATGGCTGGCAAAGGCAGGGCATGTTCCTGCAAATTTAGTTCATCGTGGCCATGGTGGTGTAGCCATTAGAACACGACTCGTGGATCCTTCTGTCTTCTTAATCTGGGAAAATAATTGGCTTGCTTCTCATGAGCATCCTTCAGCATCAGCAGTGCTGGGCTTCATGGTGAGCCATTTCTGGGAACCGGATCTGCAGTTGGGAACAGTCTCTTCTGCTGAAGCTGGTGTCTTCTGCTTTCCACCAGGCAAGGCTCTGGCTCTGAAATTCGGTTCAGTTGCCCTCTTTCCCGAGGAAGCTGAATGCTTGCATGGTTTTGTGGGCTTGTAAGCATTTCATAACTTAATAATAGGTGACATTAATTCATCTTTTTGCTCTGCTTTTACCCTTTAGAAAGATGGAAGTTATTTTTTAAAAATAAAGCATTGCATATGCCGCATGTGGGAAGTGGTGATTCCTGGCTATGGACTGAGGGGGCAAAATTGTATAATTTATAACTGTGTCACAAATAATGAGTCTGATGCCTGCATTACTGTGATTTTACACTAGTCTAAAAGTGGAGTCATGAAGCCGAGAGTCAGCCCCAATATGTTATCACTCCATTGCAGAGCTACTAAACATTGAGAACCAGATCCTTGGCTGAATAAGAGGAGTTTCATTATTTTTCAGTTCAGCTAATGAGCCAGGCTGCGAATCCTTTGCATGATTCAAACCCAGCACTTCTGCACCAGAAGGTAGGCTGGGGTAGGTGTGCAGTCCTGGACAGAAATCAAGGACTGGCAAGATGTCAGGAAAATATCTGCTCATCTGGACTGCCTTCAGTGCAGCTACCCTGACTTGTCCCAACTGATGAGCTGGCCCTGAAGTCACAAGGCAGCACCCAAACCTGCAGCGTGCTCTTCAGTGCCTCTGATTTCTTTGAGAGACACGAGTGCAAGGCAGGTCGAGGTCCAAACCTCCTCGGCAGCGTGAGTTCAGAGGAGCAGACGTTTGCTGCCGACTTGCCAACGCTCGGTCTTCTTCCAACATACCCACATCTACAGCAGCTCTGCTGCCTTGGGGGGGCTGAGATGTTTGAGCTCAATTCGTGGCACATGCATTGAAATGCAGAATATGGGCAGGATGAAACCAAACCAAACCAAACCACAGCAACATGAAATACTGAAGTACAGCTGCCCAAGTGCAGTTTGTGTCCTTCCAGCCGCTGCAAACCATGAATAAGGAGGCAAGGTGAGGCTGGCGCGAGGTCCCCTCTGCTCTGTCAGCCCCTGCCATGCTCTGTGCCACAGGAGATGCTCTCCCAGGAGATGGCGAAATGTGGCAGACTGGACCCGGCTGCGAGGAGCCTGGGGCAGACTCCCTGCCCAGTACACAGGCACACACGCTCCCCTTTGCGGCCTCTCACACTGAGACGGAGCCATGTGCTATTTGCCCTTATGGGCTTATCCATCCTGACATCCTCGGGCTGCTCCATCCCCACCCTGCTGCTGAGAATATCGCCTCACTTCCAGTGCTGCTGCCCGTGGGTGCCTGCACCCCGTGCTGCCGCAAAGTGGGCTGCCTCTCGCCCTGCCTGCGTGTCCGCTGCAGGCTCCAGGAGCTCCCCGAAGGCTTGATCCTCCTTTTGTGCCAGAGAGACAGCTGGTATCTCCACTGCCGGCAGCAAAGTCCATCCTGATGTTTCCCTGCTTAAACGAGAGAAAACTCGGGCTCCTTTACTGCAGGAGGAAGGCTTCCTGGCCGAGGGACAAAGATATCCCCTTTCCTGCCCTCCTACCAACAAGCCCTTTCATTACAAGCACTAGTAGACCTTTCACTACAAGCACACAACAGGGAAAACCACAGGTTTGGATGCCAACCACAAATTTTCTAGTCCAATGAATCTTGCATTTTTCATTTCCCCAGCAGTCCCTCCGGTTGCAGGACCAACCCCGTGGCAGGACTTGTTCCTCTCCCTATGCAAGAGGGATGGGATGGTCCTTCAGTGGGTTTGCCTTTCCCTGGGAGGGGAGACCCCTGGGGCCGTGGCTCCCCATCCCTGCAGTGGCTCCCCATCCCTGTGTCAGCTCCCCATCCCCGTGGCAGCTCCCCATCTCCGCGGTGGCTCCCCATTGCCGCGGCAGCTCCCCATCGCCAGGGCGGCTGCCACGTGTTTTCCCGGTGAGGTTACACAACGGCTGTGGGGAACGGCGTGTCAGGACAAGGCGCGTGAGTCACCAAAGGTACCTGAGTCTTATATAACCCCAGCGCACATTTTTGGAGTGCACTTCAGCTGAAAGGGCTGTCAGGAGCCCTGACAAAAGCGACAGCCTGGGAGGAGCAGGGCAGAAGAAAGCAAATCCTGCTGTTTCTTTTTCCCCTGCTCCTTACATTTGATCCTTCTGCCAAGACCTTCTCCAGATCCAGGAGGCCCTGGGTAGTCGGAGGACCAGGGACCTCACAGATCCCATGGTATGTGATAACAGCTCCTCCAGGATGGGCTTTACTGCAGTGTTTTGGGTCTGCATCTGAAATCTCCATAAACAGACCAAATTCACCTCCAAGCCCACTCTTCTCTGCTTCTGGCCCAGGGCTTTGCCTTCTGCTCCATCAGCTGAGCCTGCGTAATCCCACTTTTCCCTCTGAGCTCTTCTCCGTGCTGGTATCACGAGCCTTTCCCAGGATTTCTGCCATCCCATCTGCACAAGCTGCTGGGGCTACTGGGCTACGGCAACAGCGGGGCTCCACACCCGACCCACAGCTGACAACACGTGTCTGAAACCCCTTGTACAGGATGCACGTCAGGATCTCAGCAGGGTCTACCTGGGGAGAAGGGCTTTGCTTGTCTCGTGGTTAATCCTGCACACTGACAAAGAGAGACGTGACATGAACCCAGCTGCCAGCCTGGGAGTGTGGCACGCCCAGAGGTGTAGTTTAAGAGAGTGTAGGCGAAGATCAGAAGAGTTTCCAAGTGACGGGGTAAACATCTGATTGCTTTAACTTTGAACTGAGTGCATCTTCCTGTTCCTGCATCAGGCCCCAAGTCTCACGATGCAGTCGATGGATGAGCTTTCACCAGCAAATGCTCATTTGTGAAAGCCAAGATGTTTTGTGGTTCAGGCTCAGCTAAACTTTCATCAGGCAGCTCTCCTGGCTCCAGAATGGACTCTCTGGGCAAGCCCAGGGCCAGAGGAGTGCAAAGGGTTATGGCACTCACCTGAACCACAGGGATCCCAAGCCAAGCTCCATCCTGTGCTTGCCAGCTCCCACCAGCAGCCTGATCTGGAGCCAGTGAGCTAAGGAGATGCAAGATGTCTGAACAGCCCTTGCTGGGATGGTCACTCTTCTCCACCATTAACTCCTCCACCAAATTTAACCATTTGCATCACGATTCCAGCTCTCCCGGGGAGCGGGAAGCCTGGTCCAAGTCCTGCACCCACTGAGGTTGAGTTGTGTTGGTGGAGGGGAACGGGTCACCCGGGGGGATAGGAGGACAGAGAGCAGGACAGGGAGCTTCTTGTGCAGAGGAGAGAGTGGCAAATGAGGGAATCTCTCTTTATGAATTGAATAATTTCTGCATAAACAGAAAGTCTATGGAGCAAAGTCTTGGCTCCATCCCAGCGTGGAAGGGGAACACCGTCTGCAACCGCTATGTTACGGGCTCCCCCGGATGGCCGAGGCTTTCTGCAGCGCAGCAGAGCACAGCTGCAGTGGAGGTGGCCAGCACGGCCAGGACTGACTCGCCAGCAGCCGGGAACGGCAACACGTGGGCCTGGGAAAACCAGGGGCACAGCTCGGAGCTGGACTTTGCCGAGCAGTGTCCGCCACAGCCACCAGCATGGGGCTGGTGTCTTTGCAGGGGAGCAAGGCCCGGCCCCAGCACAGCTCCCTCTCACCTTGCTGGGGTTTTCTCTACATGGAGGAGGATTTTGGGATGGAGCTCGGAGGCTGCGTGAGTTGTTTAACTGATGGGACAGTTTCCTGGTGGGTGCTTCCTCCAGGCATGCGCTAGCTCAGGATGGGGCACCCTGTGCAGCACCTTCCCCCCGCGATGCTCAGAGCTGGTGGGGAGACTGAGAGCCACCTCTCACGGGCAAGAAGTCCCTCTTCTTCTAGCCAAAAGAACCCAAATGTCTCCCCTGCGCATGGATGCCATAAACTTGAGCTGCATAGACTGCACATCTCCATATTTTACAAACACAGGCCAACCCTGCAGGCATTACTCATTCCAGTGAGCCTGGAGGGGTCCTGCAAAAGAGCCAGCTGCTTCCACAGCTGGAGGGAAATGATGCACTTGGCAGCGCACCCCACGGCTGCAAAATCAAACCCGCATGCGCACACTAGCCTGGGGCACCCCTGCTTCCCGGGCCAGCTTCTTACTGGGAAGGAAGCAAGGCTGAGAACTGACAACCTCCTCACAGTGGTGGTGCTGCCTGGCCAGGAGGCTGGGGCTGCCCTTGCCCTGGGGCTCAGGTGGCAAGGTGCCACCACATCACCTGGGGCCAGTTCCTGGGTCTCTTCCCCCGGGGAGCTGCTTGCTGAGCCATGCAAACCCTGTGGCAGAGCCGGCCCTTCAGGGCTGTGCAAATTTTGACAGCCCAAGCAGCCTCCCGAAACGGGCCGGCCAGGTGCTGCTGCGACAGGGCAGGGAGGGATGGCTCCGGACTTGGGGCTTCCCTTCCCCGCGAAGCAGCTGATCTTAACTGGGTACATGAGTGTCAACAGGTGCCATGGAGGGAAGAAGGACGAGGGGATATTGGTGCAGCTGGAGGAAGTATTTATAGCTGCTTTTTAAAAAAACCTGTGTAGATCACATCTCTGTTAACGTATGTAACACAATCGGGAACCTGAGCTTTGCATGATCCCATGGCTGCAGGATTTCCTGTGGAATCCTCTACCGGCCACAAAAACAAGCTAAAAATAAATGCATTAAAAATGAGACACATACTGAAACATGTGCGTGCCTGTGCCTCCTCTCTGGCCAGTGAATTGGGTAGTGGCAGCAGGGGCAGGGAAGGGGACAGCCCCTGGAAAACTCTGTAATAACTGCTCTGGTGGGTCCCAGTCCCCAGAGAGCTCCAGGCATGCAAAGGTGAGAGCATTCACTGTTGACAGAGGTTTCAGGAGCCCCAAACATAAAAAGCAGTAGAAGGTATGAAATGGGAGCAACTTGCTTCCCATCAAAAGCTCAGGAGATCCGAGTGCCTCGTTGGTTCATCCTCCTCTGAAAATCTTACCGGGAGTTGATTTCCCTGAATGCAAGAGAGTAGGTCTGGTTCAGATCTCCCTGGCTTTACACCCACTAGTGATTCAGCTGACTCTTGAGTTTTATTCTCCATTTTATCCAGGAGGAAGAGAGCAGAAGCAGATCGGGATTCCCCCAGCTGGAAAGCAAACGTGGCGAGCCTGCCTCTCCCCTGTGCAGCTGGTCCCCAGCTCCTTCCAGCAGCACCTTCCAGCCCGCGCACCAGAGCGGCCACCACCACGAGGCTCAGAGCTCCAGAGGGGCAGACCTGCATATTTAGCACTCCCATGTATTTCAGAAAAAGGTGCAGAAGTAATGTTTTTCCATGCACTGAGAGATGGACAGAGCCACCAGTTCCTCTTTTGCAGCTACTGGGCTGCCTGTCAGACTGGCCAGCAAAAGGCAGAGAGAGGGTTTGGGCCCTGGTATGGATGCTCATGGGCCAACCCCCATGGGTAGCCCCATGACAGAGCATCCATCGCTGCTCTGCAGAGCCTCCAAAGCCCCCATGGCCACAACCTCCTGCCAGTGCCACATCCCTGCAGTCAGGCCCTGGACACCAGCTCCATTTGAAGTCATGGCTGCGATAGGATGCACTTTACCTCCTGGAGGGAGTGTTGGGGGCAGACAGGACCCAGAGAAGATGACAGCATCACCTGGCAGCTCAGCTTCTCACCCTCCCTTGGGCTCCTCCCCTCCTCTGGAAGAGGGCCAGGATGCCAGAACACCTCCTTCCCTCCGATGGGTGAATCTGTCACCTTGGTGCTGCTGTCTGACGCCTGCATTCAGTGTGTAGGATCACCCATTAACAGGATACATCATTAATTAGGACAGCACCAGAATTCCTCGGAGCTACCCACAGTGTCCCTTGGAAGGAGGGGAGCGAGATTCCCTGCAACTGAACTGAGCCTGAGCTCCATACCCTCTAATTACCCCAGGCTGTCGTGATTCAGTTGTTCCTTGCAGCAAACACCCTGCAGGCAGCAGAGTGAAGGAAGGTGGCTCTTTCTGCAGATTAATTCAGCCACTGCCTTTGTTCCAGCACCGTGGCACCGCATAGCAGCTGCTTACCCCGCACACTCCTCTAACTGGACTTTTGGCAGAAGCACCAGCTCCTGGCTGCCACCAGCCTGTGGTTTTTGTGGGATCACTCCAAACAGGGGCGGCTCTGTCCCCTGTCCCCTGGCAGAGCTGCCTCCTGCCACCGGCCCAGAGGTGGGAGGAGGGGGCCTGCCGCAGCGGGAGCCCTGGGGAGCACAAAACGAGTTCCCTGCAGTTCACCAGAAAAAATGCCTTCCCAGTGGGGTGTCTTGTGCAGAACAAGCTACAGATGTAAGGGCTGATCCCTGGGTTTAATTTTTGGAGTGATTTTTAAGCGGCACCAAGGGAAGGGAGGCAACCCACTGAGAGAGAAATAGTTTTACCCTTTCTGTGCTGGTGGGGAAGATGATCTACAGGTCTATTGTTGTCTACCTCTGTTCAGTGTTTGGAGGTCAGACCTTGTCTGCTTGGATATCTCTGAATATCCAAGCTAGAGAAGAGCAGGATAAAGTCTTTCACATCTAGGGCAGCATCCTCTCTCATCTTACGTACTTTAACCTCTCTGGCTCTGATACATCCCCTGGCACAGCACGTGCACCCATTCAAAGCACTTCTGCAAACCTTCTTTTCCTGGCGTGTTGCTTTGATAGGTTTTCTTTGCATTGCTTCCCTAGCTCTTCTTTCCTCACTGCATCCAGGAAAAAATGATCTGTCTTTTCCTGGAAGGCCCTTTACAGCCTTTTCACATCAAACCTGCGGTGCCAACCAGAGACAGGTCGCTCCTTTGCTGGATACTTGCCATGTTTCCCAGTGAATGATCTTCCTTCTTCCTCCTACAGAGGTATTTCTACCTTGCAGAAGGGTTCTGCGACCATCTCCTCATCTTCCTTTCAAGCCTTCTTTAAAAACCTTCCATTTAACTTTAAACTGGAGACAAAGCAAATTGTGATATCCCCCAAAGTCCCACCCGCTGCTGCAGCTGTGACCCTCCAGCAGGTCTGAACCATCGCCAACCCCGTGGTTGCTGGACACCCCATGGATATGTGGCTGCTCCGCACAGGCACAGCCCACTTCGTTTTTTCCCCTCCTGTAGCACTTCTGCCAGCCTCAAGGAGCTCCTTGAACCTCCTCTGAAACCAAACCAGCTCAGCCCCTGCCATTGCCCTTGGTGGCCAGCACTGGAGGCTGATGGATCCTGTCCCATCCCCAGGCTCTCCACTGAGCTGCTGAGCCTGCCTTGTCCACATCCACCACCCAAACATTTCTGGGTTTGCTTCCTTGCACAGGTGGGTGCCTGCAAAGCAGCCCGGGGCTCTGCTGGGTGTGATGGCTCTGAGGTGGGCAGGCTGCAAGGAGCTCTGCCGGGGCCATGCTGAGGGGTTGAGCTCCCTGGGGTCTGATTCCCAAGGGAGCAAAACACCCACAGGTGAAGCAACAGGAGCTTGAGCCACCCCACAGCTGTCTTCAAGCTGATGCTGAGACATCGAGACTCCAAGGAAATGGCAGTTTCCAGAAATGGGAGCCTACCTTCATATTTGTTTTCTCCCTGCTGCAGACCGGAGCATGGTCTTGGTGAGGGCTGGCAGGTCCCAGCCGCTGCAGTGGTGACTAGCCAGGCAGGGTGGATCTGGTGTCCCACTTGTCCTAGACTGGGAGTGCAAAGCTGCCCAAGCTTATCCCCTGCTGAGGGCAATCCCTGCTTTCCCAGTAGCAAAAATGAGAAGAATCAGCCTCAAAACACCCTCCCACCCTGGGTCGATATACTCAGAATAGTGTCAGGAGCACTCAAAAAAGCATGATGCTATTAATATAGATGGGAGGAGAAAAAATATTGTTTTTCAGAGCTGGATTTTGGGGTGTTTGAATAAGAAAGACCTACTCAGAATTACCGTATGGCATCACGGCTGCTGTGGAGGCAGCCACATCAGCCAATCCTCTCCCCATCCCAGCTGGATGGACTGGATTGCATCCAGGACTGCAAGGCTGGGGTTATTTTTCTGTGGAATTAACCATGACAGTCCCCAGCCCTCTCTCCATCCTCCATTAAATCCATTTTCCTATGAAACTGGAAACCTTGATTAACAGCCTGCTAGGGGAGACAAATCCCTGGGGTCTTTCTGCATGCCCAGGAGACTGTCCCTGCTCCGGGGTAAATGTACGCTTCATTTTTGCTCTGCAAAAGAGAGAAAGGATTGAGCTGTCATCAAGCAAGATGACAGATTCACAGGAAAAACTAAAAAAAAAAAAAGCAGTTTCTTTGGAAGTCATTTTCTCTTAAGAAGTTCTGTCTGCATTTTTTATTAATAATACAACACCCTGGATGTGTCAAAAAAAAATTAGAATACATTTCCTGGTGGGGAGCTCCAGCCTTGCAGAGCCAAGAGGTGCAGCCAGGTTGTCATTTGCTTCTTGGAATTTCATTTCCTAATCAACACGTCTGTGAAATCACTGTATTTTCAAAGCTTAGTTTCCAGAGCTGCTGGGATCAAAGCCTGGGGAGGTGGGGGGAGAGTGGGGAGGGGGAAACCTGCCATCTCCATCAGCAGCACAGCACGGAGAAAATACCCGCCTGGGAAAGCCTAAACAAGGGGTGGTTTAATGCCCCGACCTGGGTTTAATGTTTCCGAGCCAAACAATAAAATAGGGATGCAGAGACCCAGCTCTCATCACGCTCTGCCTTTGGGGGAAAAAAATCCACTTATTAGAAATGCGGGGACTCCCTCGAGATTTGCAGGGTCTGGCTGGTCCATCCCGGGATGGGAGCACTACAGAGAGCCACGGAGCGCAGGGGAGGGAAGGGGGGCTGCAGGGACCCTCCCGGAGCCCCCCTGTCCTGCTGTGGGTGACGTGAGTGGCACTGCCTTCACACTGTCCCTGCAAACGGCACCCGGCACCCAGGCCCAGGATGATGACTCGCCCGGCTTTTTGACTTTGATGTCCAACTGGTCCCACCTCCCGGAGAGACTCGGGGCTGAGCAGCCTTTCCCCAGGCATCTCATCTCACAGGCATCAAGAGAGAGGAGCTCAAATACATTAAAATTGCCCGAATCTGAGTCAGACAATCAGGTTTTTGCTTCCCTGACACCTGCGAGGCCATAAATTCACTTGTCTGGCAGACACCTAAAAGCCCTTCCAGAAGATGCAGGCGGCGCTTGTGTTTGAAGTTAGGAAGACATAGGGAAAAAAAAATATTTCAAAAAAACCCACCCTGCTGTCTTCATTTACCAAAAAAAAAGAATTTTTTTTTTCCACTTTCAAGAAAAGACATCACCCCAAAATTTTCCCTTTTCTCCATGATGATCTTTTCCCTGCTCACTGTGTATAGAGACGCGGGGCGAAGCTTGCCTGATGCTCAGCAGCTACTCGCACTGTGAAACCACCTTCTTGAGGAGCATCCCTTTGGTTCCTAGGCAAGAAGGAGATGCTCACACATGTCTCCCAGAGATATCCATAGCCCCTGGGCAAGCGGAGTCCTTTGGCTCCAGGATGCTGGTGGGAAAGGTTGGGTGAATCAACCAGAGGTGCTAAGGAGATGCACGGAGCTGTCAGCCACGTGGATTTGCACCCACTGCTGATTTGCAGCTTCTTTTTGGGTGGCAGCTTGGTCAGCCCCTCCGCCGGGCACGGGCAGGCGCAGCATCCCGCGGGGAGAGGCGAATCCACGCCAGTGGATTCACCTCTCCCCGCGGGATGCTGCGCCTGCCCGTGCCCGGCGGAGCTACATGGATGCAGCCAGATGCCGGACGTGAGTTTTTGGACCAATCTCTGCCAGAGCCAAGGGGATGGCAGAGCAGCCGGTGCCCCCAGCATTCTGCACCAGCAGACGACTCAGCCTGCATCAACCCATCCCACCACTCCTGTGCCACCTCTCTCACTGCCCAAGCAAAGCCAAGATGCTCAGCCCTGCTGTCCCCAGGAGCAGCTTCAGGTGGGATCATGTAGGGAGCTCTCTCCTGCGTGGCTGATGCTCTTGCCGTTGTGCTTTTCATTTAAGTTTTGCTGTGTGTGACATAATTGCAGAAAAATACCAGCACAGGAGAGTGGGGGAAAAAACCAGATGCTCTGATTCATCCCCTTGGACTGCTGGGCAGGAGCTGGATGGCATTGCCAGGCCATTAATTGTATTTTCTCTGCAGCTCCCTGCGGTTGTGAGTACCCCTCACACCAACACAGCTCTTTGGAGGTGTTTAATTACAGCGTTCCGGGTGCCATGAATGCAGCTGGAGGGGGAACCATGGGACAGGAGGGTGCTCCGTGGTGAGTCGCTGGTGCATGAGAGGGGCCTGTCTCCTTCCCAGCACCGCCACCGCAGCCCACGCTGGAGGAGGAAGGTCGAACCCCTGAGAGCAGCAGCGGGACAGGGCAAGCACCCACATGGGCAAAGCAGCACCCAGCTGCGTGTGCAGGATCCCTTCACACGTGGCATTTGGGCAAGCGCAGCTGGTGAAATGGATCATTCACAGGATGCGTTACCTGGAAACAAATTGGGGAGCTGCATCCTCTGCACTGCAGCGTTCGCTCCACCGGGCGTGGAGATGTGGTACTTGTTCCTGCAGGCAAAAATGCTGCCGATGGTAAGCAGGCTACGCATGGCCTGAATATATCCCACAACGTAAAGAGCATCATTTTGCCCTCGGAGCATGTGAACTGACATTACATGGACCAGGGGTTTAAGGCCATCCTGCATAACACAGGCTGGAGGGTATCAGCAGGGAAGTCAGCTCCCAGGGTGTAACATGGATGTGCTGTGTAGCTTCTGGAAGAAAATATCTCCTGATTTATAGACTGTGTCATGGAGAGGCAGCTGTATCTCCCTCTCTCTCAACAGCAGTTTCAGGAGAGGATTACTTCCACCACCCTTACCTCCATCCACCATCTGCCCCATCACACGGCTCCCCACTGTTTCCCTACAGAGAGGCATCTCCTCTGCTGCAAGCCCAGGGCCGCCCTAGGGCGGAGGGTGACAAGGCGGCCACTGTGCCACCTCCCTGTCCTGGGGCTCCCCATGTCTCTCGGGGCCCTGTGGCAGGCCTGACCCTGCTTTCACAGGGGCTGCTGGCAGGGGCGGGTGTGAGGCTGGGGCTGGGATCCCCCTTCCCAGCCAACACAGAGAATTTTGCACTTATTCCCCAAAAACGTGTGGAAAGAGATGTGAGCTCAGTGGGTACTGGGAGAGAGGAGACCAATCCTGGCAGATCCATAGCCATAAAATATTCAGGAGTGTGAAAATTGGAGGAGGGGGGGGATTTTATTGTGTTTTTTCTTTTTTTTTTCTTTTTTTGAATTATTGTTTTTATTTTTTACTTTCTTTTTTCTTATTTTTTCTTGGTTTTCTTATTTCTTTTCTTTTTTCTTTCTTCTTTGCTTTTTCCCCTTCACTTTATTGTTTTTTCTTTTAGTTTTTCTTTTGTTTTTTCTTTCTTTTTCTTTTTCTTTTTCTTTTTCTTTTTCTTTTTCTTTTTCTTTTTCTATTTTTATTTCTATTTCTATTTCTATTTCTATTTCTATTTCTATTTCTATTTCTATTTCTATTTCTATTTCTTTTTTTTATTTTTATTTTTTTCTTAATTTCTTTTATTTTTTTTTATTTTATTTTTTTTCCTCTCTCTTTTCCTTTATGTTCGCTGCCGCCGCAGGGGCGCTTTGGGCCGGGGCCGGGGCGGGCGGCACCGCCGGCGCATGGGCGCCCCCTGGCGGCCGCGCCGCGGCAGCGCGGCGGGCGGGGCGGGGCCGGGAAGCCCGCATTCCCCCGCCGATTCCCGCAGGCGCTGGGCGAAGGGGTCCCTGCCGTGGCCTGTGCCCGGCCCCAGCTCCCCCAGCCTGCTCCTGCGCTCCCCGCGGGGCGAAACACCTCGCCGTGGCTCCGTGGGCCGTTCTGCGCCCCGGCGTGTGCCCTCCTGCCCGGGCTAACAGCCAAAAACGCAGGGCCACGAAACCCACGGCAGGGGCGGCGGCAGGGTGCGCAGGGCCACAGATGGCACCCAGGCTGGGTGCGGGTCAAAATCTGTCCCTGTTCCCATCGCCCGCCTGTCTGCCCGGGCTGCGGCCCACAGCCCTCGAGAGGCCGTGCGGGTGCGCGCTGGCTCGTGCCCGTGCCTTTGAGGGAACAGGGTCAGTCCCGGCTGAGATCCCTGGCCGGGTTCTCCTGCGCTACAGCCTGGGGCCATTCCTGGGAAATGGGTCTCTGCTACTGTCAAGAAACAGAATTTAGGAACGGAAAGTGGGTCATGGAAAATTCCCAGCGCTGGTGGCTCCTCTGATGCCCAGGCACCTCCGCAGGGCACAGACTGCTCCGTGAGGTCAACCCTCTGACGGCTACAGGCGTCTCCCTTACAGACACCAAACTCCCCCACCACTGACCAGCTCTGGACCAAGGCAGGGTCTGTTTGCCACCAAAGCAGAGCAAGTCCCATGGAGCAGGAAAGGCAGAGCAGTCCAGGAGGAGACATTCCCTCCAGTAGCTCCTCGCAGGTTACCAAGTCAGGCCCTGAAGAGCAGCTGGCCTCTTTGATCCAGGGCTGAGAATGGGTTCATGGGAAAGGGGGAGGACAGCGGAAGGTACCTGTCATCCCCCATCACCCTCCCGGCCTGCTATGTGCAGGGCAGGTTGGGTCATGAGCGCGGCCGCTCCTTCCCCATCCGCACGCATTGGCAGGTTTTCCTGCAGAACAGGTTTTCTGGTATTAGCAATACCACTGCTGCTTTCTGTTTTCCAGTCCCAACCCCCAGTGCTGAGAAAATAAAGGAACAAAGGCAGCGACAATATCATAAAAGATTGTGTAAAAAAAAAAAAAAAAAGAAACTGCAGCAGTTAGTGCCTTGCGCTCGTGTCGCACCGCAGCTCCCCGGCGCACATCACCAAACGCCCCCAGAAGAGGCTCTCACGACAGACAGGTACCTGCTCTCCCACTTCTCCTCCCACCAGGAACACTCAGTTCCCCCTCGATGATTCAGATAAAAGCAGCCCCTTGCCCAGGACCAGCCTGTTGGCGTTACAAAGCAGGAAGGCCTCACTGGTTGCCTCTCACTCCTCCACCTCCCATGTACGGCGGCCACCTTCGCCTCCTGGCTTCCCGCTCGCTGACCTGGGCCGGGATGCAGCCAGCTGTGCCCGTGGTGCTGAGCCTGGCTTCCCTCATGCCTCCCTCCCAGCCCTCCCCAAAGGACAGGTCCCGAGCAGACGTTTTACCAGGGCACCCAAACCCGGCCATGCAAAACTGAAAGCATCTCCAGGTCCACGCAAGTGAGGAGGTTGACCAGGACGGGTTAGTGGGGAGAGGCTGGCGGCGCCGCTCCGGGGCCTTCATGAGCACCTCTTTCTTCCTATGGCATTTGTTTTGCCAAAGTCAAATGCATTGCTCCTGTCCTTCTGGCATCAGGATTGACCAGGAGCTGGCCAGGAGGACTCATCGCCCCCATCCCCTTTATTTTTAATTAGCATGAGGAACATAGAGTTAATTCGTTCTGCCTACACGTAAGTACTTTTTATCGTGCTTTTTCATCCCTGGACTCTTGACTTCAGCAAGTCGTGCCACTAGCTAAAATCTTTGGCTCCTCCCTTTGGCTGCAAGGTGAAGGCGTTGTTCTTCGGAGACCTCCTGGGTAGGATCCAGCCCGCTTTCCTTACAGAAAGGTTTCCCCTCCCTCTTTCTGTACTGCTCCACCTAAGTGGGGACTTTGCTCTTCTGGAGGCGATGTGTTCCCGACAGCAGCTTGAGTGGATGCGGTTACCGCCTTGATCTGACCTCATGGGACCTGGCTGACATTGTTCGTCTCGTTTAAACTGGTTCTTTGGATTTTGTTAAAAGTCCACCGATAGTCAATGATTTTTTCCTTAGAATTGCCCCTTCTGAGTTCTCGATCTTACATAGGAGTCTTTCAGCAGAATAAATGGAGACTAAAATCTAGCCATCCTCTTCACGGAGAAGGCATGGAGAATTCAAACTCCTGGATTAAACGTCAGGTGATAAATAAGAATCTAAAAGAGATTATTTAAAACCCTGTGACCTTCTCACACAGAGCAGTATTTTCCTCTCATGGCAGCTGTGCTCCTGCTTCCCGTTCCCCCCGAGTGTGCCTCCCCACCGACCCTAACCACCCCGAGCCCACAGCCCGTCCAGCTGGGACCGCCGCCTCCTCTGGCTCCTGGTACCGAATATGAACACCGGCTGAAGAAACAACGGAGGGAGGAGATGGAAGCCTTTAAATCCAGGTTTCCCAGCCTCAGAGGCCACGTGAAAAACCCTTAGTCTCTTTATTTAGTCTTTTCCTTCTTTATTTAGTCTTTTCCTATGTGAGCTACTCTGTTCACAATTTGTATACCTGTAACTTTGTCCCCAAGACTGATTATTAATTAAATAATTAATAATTTATTAACAATTCCCTGACAACACAGGGATGGGATTCTCCTGGGGAAATATACTTTCCTCATGTTTCTTTTAAAGATGCCAGATGTCTACCTTAATTGCACAGATACAAAGCCAAACTCCATTGACGTCAGTGCTGGTAGCTGAGTTTTATTAATATCAGGTAGATATAAAAATCAGTATCAAGCAAAAATTCAGAGAGAATAACGCAGCACCCACACAAACCTCCCGCTGAGGAGTGCCTGGTGCTGATACTTCCCTTACCTGCAATGTACGGCTGACGTGCCTACGACCCTACGCTCAGACCAGAGCTCTCCTTTTTGCATCACCTCTTCCCCTCTCGAGAAAGAAAATACTGTGCAGAAAATGCATCTACCACCACGGCAATGAGGTAAGATTAGCAGTGGGAAAAACAGCACTCCCCAGCTCCAGCCTCAGAAAATGGCAGGGTCCTGGGAGCAGGAACAGGCTCTGCAGCCTCTTCCCCCACCTCGCAGGCGCGTGGCTGCCTGTGCTCAAGGTCAGCTCCCATACGGTGCAGCTGAGTGACCTTGGAGCTGAGTGACATGGAAGGAGCAGCGTGAGAAAGAGCTGGTAGCAGCCGTCTGGGGCCTCCCCACCTCGGCTCGGGAGCCGCTCCTGCGCTGGGGCCCCTGGGAAGCTTGCGTGCCCGTGGGGGCATGCCTGCGCCCAGCCACCGGCCTTGCTGATCCCAGCCTTGCCGATCCCGGCCTTGCCTTACTGACCCAGCTTCCTGGCTTCAGCCTGGACCTGCTCGCTCATGATGGATTTGTGTGGCCACCACTGGAAGCTAATGGCATCCCATTTACAGAAAGCCAGGACGCAGGTGTTTGCTGAGGCTAAATTACTAAAGAGCCTTAGCTATTGAATAACCACCAGCTTGGAAGCACGTGCGCAAGAAGACAAGCTGATGCCCATAAACAATGGTTTAACATTTACTGGATTTCCCTAACATTCATTGCAACAGAAGGAACGGTTCCCTCTGTTTCACTGACAATGATCAGGTGAACCCCTGTTTCTTGGGTTCCTAACCCAAGATATCAAAGATTTTTTTCTTTTTCCTCCAAAAAACATTAAGGAGTTGCAGAATTTTACTGCGTTAAAAGCAGCATCACCTGAGTGCTGGGGCCATGTCCTTGATGGATGCCAATCAGAACAGCTGTAAGGAAGCTGTGGAGATACCCCGGTGCTGGTCCACACCAGGCGAGGAGGCGACGTGCTGGGAAAGCTGGGCAGCGGCCCCAGAACAGCCCCTCACCAGCTCCAGGTCTGGAGACAGGCTGACACCTCCGTGGCAGCAAGATGATTGCCTTCAAAATGAAAAACACGGACGCCGCGAGCAGCCTGTCAAGCAGGTAAGCAACCCCAATGGCTCCAGAAACTTCATGAGGCTTAAGCTGAAAGTTAAGCGTGCAAACAGTATTTCACAGACAAGGCTTTGAAGGGCATTGGTTTCAGGCTGCTTTTTATTGTCTTTGCTTCTGGGTTTTCTGTTCCACATCTTCATGGTTCGGTGGCGTTACTGAATGCCAAGGAGTCAATCCTCAGCAACAGCCCTCCGAGGCTCTTTCGGAGTAATTAGTTTGAGAAGAAAATAGCTGCCACAGTTTGGAAGGCAAATTGGTGGGTCAGCTACTTTCATTCCATCTCTCCTTGCCATTTCTGTTCACTGGTTTCACTGGGAGCCCAGAATTGCTGTCACCTTTATTACTACCCTGTAGCAGCCCTCAAATGAAAGGACAGCTTCGTTACAGATCGCTACGTTAACCACTTTTCAGCAATACCTCCTCTTTTCAAACGTGGAGGTTCAGAACTTGCACAACTGGAATCCACCCACATACTAAGCGTTATTTATTAGAGTTATAAATCAACTCTTTTAACTCTACGGTACATCTGGCCAGCAACAAATCAACCGAGCTGTTTGACATGCGTGGAGATTGGGATCTTTGAGCGAGTATCTCAGCCCAAAGAACAAGGAAGATCTTAGCGGGGAGGAACGATAACCTCGTGGTAACGCCCCACGCGAGTGACCCCGTGGAGCAAACCGCACCCCGTTTAAAAAGCTGACCTCTTTGGGAGCATCGCATCGCGGTTGCACCGGCTGGGGCAGCCGCTACCACAGCAAGGGCGAATAAAAAGCGTTCGGCACAGTACTATGCCTACTGCAAGCCCTTCAGGTCACTTTTCCCTTATCTTCAGTCATTGCCTCGCCACGCGGCTGAGCTGTACGCTCTCAGGAGCAAAGAGCGTCCTTTCGTATAACACATGCCTACCGCACCCAGCTGAGCCAGGCCCTGGCCTCTGATGACAATTTTTAAGCTCTCATTGATAAAGGTAAAACCAGGCAATTTTACTTCCTATACACACAACCATCAGGATTTCAAACCCCGGTTGAAGCCGCTGCGCTCCTTTCGCCTGCTGGTGATGCCGCCCCCGGGAAAGCCCTCAGCCAAGAAGCTCCCCGTTGCGCTGGACGAAGAGAAGCCACCGACGAAGGCTGCCGAGCCGCAGTGAAGCTCCCGATGGCAGGCTCCTGGAGGGAGACGATGTAAAGGCAAGGCCAAGGGACCGGCCGCTAGCCCTTCCACCCGGCGGCATTCACGCTGAGGGTGTTAAACAGAGAGACTGTACGGGATGAAGCGAGGGAAATCAGCCGGCACTTACTGTTCCCGTTCCAGGTGCCAGGAGCCTCTTTGAAGCTTCCAGCAGATTGTATCCAACCAGGTTGCCTTTGGAAGATGTACTCGTTACTTTTAATCAGATAGTGGCCACAATAAATTCAAAGAGTCAGGAAACTTTTAAGTCAGACTTCTTCCTTCCCTAAAGAAATGCTCACAGAACACACACTCACTTTTATGAGCTGGGGGAATCCTAACGATCCGAGATGGAAAGAGCAACGTGCGTGTGAAAATAGGGTGAGAAGCGTAGCTCAGTGCCAGGAATTTCACAGTGAGTGGTGGCCTCAGTGCCTCTAGAAGCTTCTGTCTGAATACGAGGGCACCGCTTTATAGTACACTTCATCTGACCCACCCGTGGGCCGCTACAGACAGGAACACTTTCACTCCCTGCACACTCCCACCGTGTTTACCCCAAATCTACCATCATATAGCTTTGCTATGACATCATCAGTTCACTGATCCTATGGAAAACACTTGTTTTTGGTGGATTTATTTCCTAGTTTCCCTACCGGAGGGAACAGGCTGTCTTGCTATAGTCACTGGGTCTTGGGGTGGGAAAAGAGATTCTCCCCTTTGGCAGCAGCCTGCAACTGCGATCAACTGCTCTAAAATGAAACTACTCCCTAAACGAAGCTTCACCCCGCCACAGCTGGTGGCAGCCACCACCGCGCGACACGTACTTCAGACAGACACCTGGTCACATCCTAGAGACGGTATCACCCCGGATCCGTGAAGCCGCATCTGCGGACCGTCAGCACGGACTGACCGCTGGGTTTGGTGAGCCGCGCTGACCTGTGCTCAGGACGGGCTCAGGGGATCAGGAGAGGGTGCTGCCCACGCGCGCAGGACTCTCGTGCAGCTGGTTAAGGAGCCACGGCGTTTCTGAACGTTGCAGCTGTGACGCGCTCCTGGGAAGGCGCAAGGCTTCTCATCGTCCCCTCCACAAGCAGGAATTCTGCTCAGAGAGGCAAATCCCACTCAGGCCCCTACCCAAGGAACCAGCCCGATGTACAAGCACCCACCTCCCGCCGGTAAGCGACTACCAGGGAGGCACAACCCGCGGGAAGTCCGACACCCAGGTCACCAGCGAGATAACACTAAACCGTTTTGTCTTCTGGGTATGGCTAATGCCCGACCGGTTGATACAAGCCAGCCTTGTTGATAGAAGTCAGGGGCTGAAGCCTTGCCTCCAACCAGGCCATCTTTTTAACCCTTCCCTCTCCGTCACCACCCCTGAAGCTCTAGCCTTTGGCTTCAAAAAAGCTCCACAGATTGCAGTCTCTTAATCGCTACCCACGTGAACTAAAACCCGCCCATGCCATTTTCTACACCAGCTCTAACAGCTACACGGTGTTTTTTCAGAGGATCTCAACCTCCCAGAGCTTGCTTCCAGCCCGGCGGACAAACGCCTGTAACGGTGCGCACACAACTGTTAGACAGGGGAGGCGGGAGGCGCGTGCCTGCACCAGGAGGAGGGATCTGGAGAGGTCACACAGGGATGAGCAATTCACCTTCCAGGGTCTCACCAAGCCCAACAAGTGACACTTCTGAAACACAAATCCAGTTTGAACAGAAAGGAGAACACATGCTCTTTTAAGAGGAAGAAGCAGCCAGGAGTACACCTTTTTTTTTTTTTAAATTTAAATACATTTTTGTCCTACTGCAATAAAACACCCATCTAAAATAAAACAAGAACACTCCCGAATGCTTCATGGCTTCACCCCATCTTTTGGACGCTGTTTGCCACATCTGGTAGTGCTAAGCGACAATTTGTTGCTGGGGGCACCTGCAGCACAGCAGTGAGCCCACAGACCTGCACCCCGCTGTTTCGGAGAAGAAAAACTGCAGCTCAAGCCCCGCTACTGTAACCAGCAAACAAGTCCTCCCCTTCGTCCGAGTGTAGGCTCGCTGTGCTCTGGAGCCTCAGTCTCTCAGAACTGGAAATACTGCATCTCACAGTGAAAAACCCCATTGTCGCTCCCGTGCCAGTCTTGGTTTTCCAGAGCAAGAGGCCGTGAAGGACAGAAACCTCCCCCAAGCCCCGCGCTGACCCGCGCTCCCAGGCCAAGACCTGCCACCCACCGTGCCGCATCGCTTCCCGATCCGGATGGACCCGGCTTCCTTTTCTACCGTTTCTGAAGGAATTGGATACCTTGGCGCTGGCACCGAGGACCCACAAAACCGACTTCCGGAGCTCCAGAAGTGCCCAAGGCCACAGAGCCCACCCTCCTCACCCCAGCGGTTCAGCAGCACTGCATGCCAGCAGCGGTGCCCCTTTCCCCAGCTCTACTCACAGCACCGAAACCTGTATTTAGCAGAGCTTTGAACACCTCAAAAAACCAAAACCTTAAACTTCCACAGGTGTTCACTAGGTTTGTTAAAAAAGCCTGCAAGCATCAGAATCCAGACAGTCGCCTTCTGCTTTAAGCAGCTGGCATCTGACACTGTACATTACCCAACATCCGCTTCTTGCCCAGATTTCAAATCTCCACTGTTGCAACAGCCTCTACATTAAGGCCATTTTTTTTTTTGTCTCATTCAAGAGGTTTTTGCCATTTTGTCTCAAACTTTGCACATTTTATTAAGTTGTGTAAATACTTACTTGGAAAAGAAATAAGGGAGTTCAGAGTCACGAGTGAAGATTGACCAAAACCCAATCCTTTATTTCCACAACTGTATAAATGTGCTCCAAGCATGTGTCCAACACAAGTTAGAAAAACAAAATAGAACATGCCAGTTGCAAACTAGATCAGTTCACCGACGTGCTGACTCCTTGGTATTAGGCTTAGTTACACAAGACCAGTCACAGTAAAAAGATACATTTTAGAGTACAAAGAGTAGCAGGATGTTAAGCCATTTCAGCTTGTGCACGTACAAGTCACACTTCTGGCAGAAAATGCAGAGAAGTTTGCATTATTATGCTGGAAGCTATGTTGCATCACTTTAAATGGCATCAATATCGATATCATCATCTTTGCTGTTTGCGGGCTTCACAGTTTCAACTTTAGGTACACTGGCAGTTGTCGAGTACACCACCTGTGGAGACAAGACGCTTACTTTTACTACAGCACTTACTGCCGTCGTTAAGCACCAGAATAATTTTATCAGCAGGAGTTGCAACACCCCCCTGCTCAACAGCCCTCCTGTCAGCTGCCGTGACCTGCCTAACACGCTGCTGCTCCCTGATCTGAAACACAGGGCACAGCACCCTCCGGTAGGAGAATTAATGCTGTAGAGGAAACCCGAGTTCAGGCACGCTGAAACCACAACTACACCTTAATGGCTGTCTTTAGAAGGCAGAGGCGTGCATGTGTGTTTGCAGGAAGCAGGATCTCATATCCAGGCACAACAGCAGGTACTGCTGGGAGGAAACAAAACAAAAAACCCACGTGCAAAAAAAAAATCCCAGCCAGAGTCAGGTGGAGTGTAGCTAACTAGGCCTCAAGTGTGAGAAAACAGCCATTTGTTAGAAAAGCTGATTAAAGATCAAAGACCCACCCACCAACTCTTCCAAAACACAAGGCTTTATGCTCAATATCTCTTGCCAATCTTCCACTGTATGAGCTCCTACTGTGCAGAGACCGTTTGTACCATTCCCCAGTGAAAGCCTTTGGCTATTAAGATGCACCTGTACTGCTACAAAGATGACTGTAGGTAGAGAAGTGACTGTGCAGCAAAAACGCTCTGACAAAGCACTAGGAAGGAGGTGTTCCTCCAGTTCCCCACATGCACAGTAACACATGAAGTAAGCTACTTTATAGCGCACCAGGACCAAGAACAAGACTTAAATGTGCAGGAACAGTGCAACCTTGAGTTGTTTACGCTAAGTGAGCCTTTCCTACCTCTATGTTTTCATCTTCATCCTCTTCTTCATTACCGGAAGATTCTTCTTCAGCTTCCTTTAGCCATTTAATAAATGGTTCTGCTTTGACACGGATTTCTTTGGCAAGCTCCTTTGAAACGTATTTCTTTGAGGCCTGAAAGACAGCAGCACACAGACTTGGCTCAAATGCTGAAGGACACACACCAGATCATACCCAAAGGCAGCAAGAGCCTTAGAACTTTAACCTCACCCCACCGCCTTCAAGAACCCGGTTTTGAAAGGGAGGTTTCTCCCAGACAGTAGTATATCTCAGATTAGTTGTTTAAAGACAACTGCGCAAGAAGCTGCACCAGAACTGAGAAACCAGATGCCGTATGCTACACTCAGGTACTCTGCTGGTATAGTATGTGAAATACCACCCCTTACCTTTTCTGCCCAGCCAAGGATGACTTCTTCTTCCAGAAGATCTGCATCATACATTTCCTTCAAAATATGGGGTATTTTAGAAATAAGCTGAGACTGATGCATGGCTACCACACACTCAAAGCCATGGAGAAGGTACCTCTGAGCTTTCTTGTTGTTGTGGCAGAACTAGAATTGTGATAAAAACAAGAGTCATTAAATTAGCTTTTTTTCCTCTCCAGAAAGAGCTGCTGCTTCTGCTCTCAACTCAACGAGACAGCAAAATTTACACCAGCTCATACTATCCTTCCCAGCAGTATTCCCCAGCTAAGTAGTAGTGGTTTAAAAACAACAGAAAACCCTACAAAAAGCCTTCTTCCCCAGTTACAAGCAATCCAGAACTGATGAAAGTAGTTGCTATAAAAACCCAACACAACAGCTGTTATGCTGGGTGCAGGAGACTGCTTACACGAAGGAAGTGACGCCTGTATTTCCTTATCTGTTCACGAATCTTTTCGTCGAAAAGGACTTCAGTGAGAACTAGAGGGCCCATAGCCTTTACATCCAGTCTCTCTGCTTCTGCTACAATGTCTTTGTCAGAAGTATCAATGACACCTTCTTCCTTCTTTTTCTGCAAGACAGCAACAGGTAGAAACATTTTAAAGCTACTGAGGCCTGCGTCCATGCTCTATTGCACCACTTCCTTCCCCACTGGTGGAACCAGTGCTTTGGTAGAAGCTTAAGCAGCTTGCTCTTAGTCTCCTTACCAACGTTTTATACACCTACAGCAGAGTGGGTACCGAGCAAACGACGACAGAATACTCACCTTCACAAAATCAAACAGTATGTTGACTCTCTCCTCCACTGTTCTTTCCAGGTCTTCACTAAGTGTGAGGTTCTTTGCATGGTCACTGATTTCATCCATTCTACGCCTCTGGGCTTCTTCTGTTGTGTCTTCACCCCAGTCATCATCATCCTCCTCCTCCTAAAAAACAAAACCAAACCAACAGGTTCATACAATGTTACAAGCTTAGTAACAGATGAGTGTTGTTTCTAGACACAGACTTGAGAGCATTGTTATAAACAAGCATTTTTGAATTTTCCCTAGAGAGAGGGTTACACTGATTGCCAAGTCAAACACAGTGAGGAAAGGGCAAACGTAGGAAAGAAGTAATGGAAGCTAGACATGTGTTTGTAGCCATCTGCAGGGTTACTTAAGTGTGGCGTTTCACCACTCTACCTAGTACGCTCATGAGCTACTCCTTTCCAGGGACCTGGATTGTAAAGGGTATGCAGCTTTCACTTGGCAAGGAGCACACATACTGACTGCTACTCAAGAGCTGATGAAGCTGCTGTAGCTGCTGTTGAGGGGAGACAGGAATACTTTATTCCAGCAGTGAAGTTCTGGATACAGTAAGAACTTTTGGTGCAACGTTGACTTGCAAGGAATACCAGAGATTTAAAGTTTTAAAGCAGAGGAAGACACCACACACCCTCACCTCCCCACTTTCCCTTCCACTTACCACAACCTGTGGAGCAGTAATCTCCTCTGGAGGTGGGGGCGGAAGTGTCTCATTGCTGGACACAGAACCATTCTCTTTGTCCTTGCCTTTTCTGTTCTTCTTTTCCTTTTCTTTCTTTCCTGTACCAGTGTCACCACTTTCTGCAAGTGCATTTTAATGTTTTAGCTTTCTCTAGTTCATAGAATGAAGTCCCTGCACTATTGCACCTCTGCCAAATCCATAATAAGGTTGTCCAAGTCCATATAACAGGAGACCTCACAAAGCAGAGACCCCTGGAATAGGTTAGACTCTTCTATTCTAGCAAGCTTAAATTGCAGCAGGCAACTAGATGCTTACTACAGAGTGTTGCTTGCACAGGACAGGTATGTTACAGTTCGCATTTACTATACTGCTGTTACTTCCCACCCTTTTACTTCATGCTGACTTGAAGGCAAAACTGCAAGGAGCACCTGCTGACCAGCTCTCCTCCTCCTAAGTTTTGTCTGGCACCGGAAAATGCAACTTTTCACAGACATTTCTACTTGGGAAGAACACAGGATGACAAAGGAAGAGACTACTCATATGGAAACTATGAGCGCAGCTACTTCATCCTGACCTACAAATGTCCTCCAGGAGTATGCTGCAGCCTTTTTACACTTTAATTAGATGCGAGCTATTTGTTTGTCTACTTCCATTAACAGCACTCACACTGAAGAAGTTCCCTTTACCCCCACCAAATAAGGAAATACACTTACCAGGTGGGTTTTTGAGAATGAACGTGCAGAGTTTATGGTTTGTGTCAAGCATGCCTCGATAGCCACAGGCTTTGCAAGAGTTACCTATAGTTTGTTTCTTAGGATTGACATGCTGTACAAAAAGAACAACCTCCAGTTAACACATCACTTACAAAACAAGAATGCATTAAAGCCTAAACCTGTTGCTTGCATTACCACCTCAACAGGATTAAGCCAGAAGTTTAAATACTTTACATCACCCCCAACAGAGCAAGTTTAGCAGTAGCAATTTAGCTCAGAAGTTTTGGGCTGTTAGAAGTCTAAAACCTCCCAAGGGGAGTGCGTGTATACTGGATTTTTTCTTCATAGGTACTCAAGTCAGCTATTAACTTTGCACCACTTCCATAAACATCTAATGAAGTGTTTCCATAGCATTACCAGTAATACAGAGGGAAAGCACTCACCAGATCAGTTTCAGGATTCTCACACTCAGGACAGAGAACAAATTTTTTAATGAATCCATCCAACATGTCTTGCAGCTTATTCGCCTCATGAGATCCATTGACAATGTAACGGTCATTCTTAACATCAAACTGGGTCTGTGCTCCCAGCTCACAACCAAAAAATTTGGTAGGATCTGTAAAGAAAGTATAATAACCACCACTGCCCTCATATCTTCACTGTGATTTTTAACAGCAAGTAAATATGCCACTGCTTCTTTCTGTTCATTATTTAATTCTGAGATAATCACATTTCTTACAAATCTCGAAAGAACAGTACTAATTAAGTAGCTAATAAAGCATTAACACTACTACTTCAAACACAAAAGCATAAAAAAAAATATGCTGTGTCACTCCAGTCTACTTACACGTTGGAGGCCGATTAAGCGCCTTTGCAACGTCAACCATGTTGACTATAACCGTCTTTATTCCATTCCCTTTGCCCTCTACCTAAAGAAAAAAAAAAAAAGTGTTTTAAGAATAAGTGACTCAGCCAAACCCAGTATGTATTCCTCATGTCACTACATCAAAGTCCTGCTTTGAAGTGCATCTTCTTAGAAGAGCTAATGTGCACTTAGTCTGGACAGAGAGGAGCAGACATCCTCCTTGCCCTATGACTGGCTAAACATTGGCATCATTATCTCACACCTCTTTCTCTTCTATCAAGACAGAAAGCAATATGAAACACTACCTACTTACCACTAATGGTTTGTAAATTACCTTGGCAATCAGACGGGGCATTTTGTAGCGATAGAACTGATCTGAAACACTGCGGTTGACGTTGACAGACATTTTGCCTTATTAGTAGCTTTATCAATAAGATGAAGAGATCTTTGATTGCAGTTTTTTGGTATCTTCTGTCTGGAGAAGACGGGATGACATAAACGACTGCAAGAGTTCTCGGTCTCTGACATGAAAAAATTTTCGCCACTGAGGCTGTAAGGTTCTTGCTTGTATGCTATGTTTCCCCAATACAGGTACCAGTGGCTGCGCAACAGCTCTGCAAGTGTTAATAAACAGAAAAGAAATTAAGTTTATCTTAATGTGCACCAATCAGATTCTGCTACAGTGCTACAAAAGGGACTATTTTTAGGGTGAAAAAAAGAAGAAAAAAAAAAAGAAAAGTACATTCTTTATGCTATGGCTTTCTTCAGCTTCTGGAACTGAAAACAATAGCCTTGAATTGTACTGCTAAGTAACTTTTCCTCAACTACACCAGAGCGCTTTCCACCCTCTTCTTTCTCTTTACCCAAAAAAACATTGAACAGCTTAAGACTTATTTTCTGTACAATTAACTCCTGAAGGAGTGCTGCGATCAATAAGGAAGGGAAAGGAACACCGTTTGCTTTATTATGGAGACCAATGGCTCTTGCACCAAGAGGGTCACGTGATACATTTCAGGCTGCAGGAAGCAGGAGAAAGATCTGGAAAACAGTTTCAAACTCCACATCATAGCATGAACCTATCACATAAACTGAAGTCTGTCAGAATGTTGAGAAGTATCAGTAAGATGAAGCAGCAGCAATCTGTAGCCCAACATAATTTTTACATGGCTTACCAGTTTTTTGGATCGGAGTGGAAAAGAGTTGAAAATTAGGTAATTCTCCCTCTCACTTATGGATTCTCATAGCAGCTTCTGTTGAGTTTTGACTTAACAATAAGCCTGATAAAGTCTGACATAAGTTGCTTCACTGTAGAAAGCCTAGCAATGCAGAGGTACAGAGCAGTGCAGCAGCTTTTCCAGTTGATTTTTTTCTTAGGGGAAGGGGGGAGGGGGAGGAAGGGGAAGGAGGATGAATCCTATTATTAAAGTTGCCTTAAGCAGTATTTACATATTTAAATTAACATGTGTCTCTATAATCAGATCTAAGAGTACTTAAGCCACAACTGGTTGACTACACAGGCAACCCTGACTACAGCAGGGCTATTCTGACACGTCATCATGTTGTTATCATTAATGACAGAAGCGTTGACACATTAAAATAGCCTTCTTAGTATTTATGCTTAAGTATAAATGCACGTCTATCGGTTCCATGCGATCTGAGTCCCTCCGGTCAGGTTTCCAAATTCTTTACACAAGAAGCAAATAGATTTGTATGTGCCTCATGTTCTACATTATCCCAGATACAGTTCTGCCCTTCCGCAGCGAAAAGTGCACCGTGGACTTTGTGTCAAGCACGAGGCTTCCTTCCCCAAAATGTCTAAAAAGAGCCACCATGTGACCCGACCACGTGCTCGCAGCAGCACTGAGGAAGCAGGTACCTCGGTGACGGAGCATGAGCTCTCAGACAGAACGTGCGGTTTCCCCTCCTTCCAGATTACAGCTTTTGTCTGCCGTAGACTAAAGCTCCCTCTCCTGGTCCCTAGGACACCTCATCCCAAGCACACCCCACCCCCCATATGCTATGCACAGAGGAAAAAGCGGGAAGGCAGACAGACTCCCCGCTTCAAAGCGCCGTTTCCCCGCCCCACTCAGCCCTGTGATGAGTCATAAATGCAGCAATTAAGCACTGAGTCAGCCCTGGAAGAGATGGGGGAAGTCACCCCCAGCCACGCATGCGCTCTCCAGCCGCGGCAGGGGGACGCTCCGCGGCTGCCCCCCCCCTCCTTGTCCCCCCCCGGGGCTCACCCTCGCAGAGCCGCCCCCCCCCCCCCCCGCCGGGTTTGTAACTGCGCCACAGCCCCCCCCCCGCCGCGCGCCCCCTCCCCGCCCCGCCCGCCCACAGCACGGGGAGGCGCGGCCCCAGCCGCCGCCATCTTGTCTCGTCGCATGGCGCTGGCGGGGAATTAAAGAAAAAAAGAAAAAAAAAAAAAGGAAAAAAACCCACCCAACCAACAAAAGAAAATCCAGCAAACGGGCGCAATTGAAGCGCTGGGGGTTTTGTTTTTTTGGTCGTGTCCCCCCCCTCGTTTCTCTCCCCGCTCCTATCAAGGTCCCGGACGCTTCGTTACACAAAACCGCTCCCACTACCCACCGTTCACCCGCAACCCGACGCCCCACAACCCGAAGGCACCCCCCCGTTTCCCAACACCTTCTCAGGACCCAAACCCTCCTCTCAATCCCAACTGCCCTCATCCGCCCTAACCCAGTGCTAATACTCACCGTTTTCGTCCAATAAAGACATAAACCCAACGCTGCTCGCCCCGGGCTGCGACGAAGCCGAGTATGCGAGGAGAACAGGGCCGTGGGGGCGCTTATATCCAGACGGAGAAGGAGGCGGAGGCGGACGCCGCAGCCTCCGGGTCCCGGCGTCCTGGGGCGGGCGGTATCAGCAGGGACAGCAATGCCGGGCAATCTGTGGGCAAGATACAATCAGGGGCATCGTTAGCGGCGACACCTGTGAGGAGAGGGAGGAGGAGGAGGGGGGAGAAAAGGGAAGGGGGGAGGGAGAGGCGGCGGCGGCCGGCGCGCAGCTCAGGCAGAAGGGGGCGGTTGACGGGACCCCGGCAATGGCTGCCCCGTACTCACCTCTAGAATGTTCTCGCTCTGACTGAACAACGCCAAAGCTGGGATCAATCAGCCAGCGGCGTGCCCCGCCTCCCCAGCCCCTCCATTGGCTCGCCCCTCGCCTTGGGGCGAAACTATTGGCTGAGGGCTCTCCGTCCCCCCCCACCCACTGGCGGCGACCGCTATCAATCAAAACACCCCTGGCTTCACCCCCCCCCCGCCCTCCCCCCGCCGGTGCCCCAAAGGACATCGCGTCTACAGCCATCCAGTCTCGCGAGAGAGCGCGGGAATGGGGCGGGGGGAGCTGGCGAGGGCTGAGTCAGTGCGGCGCGGCCTGAGGCCTGCCCCGGGCCTGAGGCCTGCCCCGGGGCCTCCCCTCCCCTCCCCTCCCCTTCCCTCCCTCCCTCCCTCCCTGCCCGCCCGCCGGCCGTGCCGAGAGACCTCCCCCGGCCCGCTGCGGTCACCGCCGCTTCGCGCCCCGCGGCAGGGAGGGGCCCCTCGGTTTCCCCTCAGGGCTGCCCTGGCTCTCGGGGAGGCGAGCGGGGCGCCGCGGCCCAGAAGGGCCCCTCGCGTTGGGGCCGGGCCCGCGCAGGCCGGCAGCGCTGGGCGCTTCGGGGAAGGCCCGAGTCCTGCTCCCCGCCCTCGGTTTCCACACGCAGGCGGCGGGCAGGCCCGGGGGAGGCCGGCGGAGCTCCGGCACCGCCGCGCTCCCGCTCTCCGTGGCAGCCGGCCCAGGGCAGGCCCGGGCGGGGGGGAGGCGTGCGGGGCCGCGCTTCTGGTGGAAGTGAAGCCTGCAATGCTGTAGGAATGAAAATTTGGGTGGGTTTTGGCTCGTTACAGACCGGCAATGACCAAATGCTTGACATCACAGCAACTGTATTACAAATAATTTAAACCAATTAAGTTGCTGAATAAGTTGTGTTTTTCCTGTCCAGCCTGCTTTCAGGGTGCAGGAAAGCCTCTTATTTAGCTTCAGTGTCATAAAGACTCAGCTTTGGGTAGCTCTGGGTGCTTGGGCTGCCTTACAAAGGATGATACAGTTGCTGTGTGCATATACTGTCTGTTGTTAATGTAAAGTGTTGCCAGCCCTCCTTAACTGAATTGGGACCCTGGATGAAATACATGTTTGGATTTACATTCACTTAAAAAATGGAAAACTTTGGTCCTGCCTTCCCTGTGCTCTATTCTTTCCCATCTTCTTCCATCTTCACTCTTCCAGTATCACAGGAGTTACGTATTTTGGACATTCTAAAATGCGAATAATGTTGAAGTGGCAAAGAACTTTTTTTGACTTTATCAATCAACTGAGTGATGAACCAACTTTCTTACCCCTATAAATACTCGCCTATAAATAGTCCCAGCAATACTCCTCAGTTCCTGTCACCGTGTCTTACCAAAGAATGTTGTAAAGCTTCTTGATGGCTATGTGGGTGTATAGAGGAAAAGAGAGGGAATGAAGATAAAACTCGTAGTGACATTAAATAATGTCATATACTCTAAATCTCTTCCTGCCTGAAGTTAGTTTTGACACACAGGTTTCCTGGCTGACTCTGATAACATGTTGATGTGGTCAAAGGAAACACCCCTCCTGTTGAACCTTCAAGTACATCTCAAACATTTTTGGTGTGATATGCAAAAGAACTGCATTAATATATGAAGGTGACTGATAAAAGAGGTTTTCTTAGAAATCATAAAAGCTGGGCTATTGTTACGAACACTTCCAGTGACATACAATAATAAAAATATTGTTCCCTCCGCTGGAGCAACCAGAGATAAATGTGCACATCTCAGTGCTTTCTAACAAGACCCTCCTACGTGATGGCTGCTGCCCTAGTTACATGGCTCTTTTCAGCCTATGGAATAGCAAGTCTTTATAGCCAGGACACTGTCCTGTAAAACATCATGTGAGTCTGTCTTGGACTTCACTATCTGCATTTGAAAAAGTTAAAAATTCTTCAGGATATGTTAAATGTCTCCTTGATAAATACACAGCAACATTTTCTAAAACATGAGAAATAGGGTTAGGGCAAAATAAGGAAGCATCTCCAAAATATGTGAGGCTTGGCAGTTGCTGTGAGGGGAAAAAAAATCATAAAAATGTGGGAGGCAAGAAAAGCACAGCAGGAACTCCTTTGCTGTGAAAATATGCAGCATGTATAACTTGCTAAATGCCTCCTGTCTGTGGCTTTAGTTCCATGCTACAACACCTATGAGGTTAATAAATTACAAGTGTTAAAGCATACTGCTGCCAACACCGCTTTATTGAGCAGCAAAAGGGAAACAAGACCCTGGATTTGGTACTATTTGACATAATGAATAACTCTGAACAGTTACAATTAGTAGCATAAAGAAAGAATTTTTTTTTTATTTTATAGTATATAAATTGCCATCATTATGTTAAAGAGTTACCTTTTAAGATAGTGTTCCTTCTGCAAAACACAGGTCCCATACAGATGAAGTCATATGATATTCTTCTGGATTATACAAAACAGACTAAAATTGTGGATTATTGTCTTCTTGGTGCCTCGTTGAATTTTTTCTCATCAGAACAATTCATTAATATTAAATGTTGGATCCCAAATATTTTTACTGAATCTTAATATTTATGGTTTGTTCATTTTAGTATCTCGTGGCTTGGACAAGACAGAAAAATATTTTCTTTCCTCCCACTTTAAAATGTCATGGTTTCATGAATCCTGAAGTTCATAGTTCACATTGCTTGTCTGACCTTCAAAATACAGACTGCTTGTGTGCTTTGCATTTCACTGGTAGAAACTAAGCAGGTTTTATATATACTATTGTAGTTAAGGCATTTTAAATGGCATTAGTAAGTCAGGGTTTGGAAGTGGTTTCGTGTCTGAGAACAGGAAATTTTCCACAGTGGACCTTAGGGTGCGTTTCCTTATCACAGGAATGCTGTATTATCATTCAGTTCAGCCTTGAACAATTCAAGTTTGTTCTGTGTTGCCTTAGTCAGTTTTTATTAAAAATAACAAAGAATCAATGTCTGTGATAATGCAGCAAAATCAAAATTCTATTGAAAATCTTAATATAGGTCTATATTTAAAATTTAAATCTTCAAAAATGGGCGTTGTAGTCATGTGTGTTTATATTCTCTGATAGACAACCTTGTGTCCTGTCTGTGGTTTATTCTTCAGCAAGTTTGTCTTCTATCAGTGATGTGGTTAGCTGTAAACATAACCCTATTTCAATACCCACTCGGTAACCTTGGCCTTGAAGAATGTTTTTTCTCTGCTGTAAGCCACACGTGTTATCTCCCAGTGGCTGGTTCAGAGCTGTTATTTTGTCCAGTGCAGGCAGGAACCCTTAGCAGCTGAGTAAGTGATTCCTCGTCATGCCGTCTCCATGGCTTTGGCTGTAATTTCAGTAATTTCAGAAGATGGAAAGAGAGCCAAGATTAAGTATAGTTACACTGAACCCTGAATAGCAATAGCCTTTCTTCTTCCTATCTTGGAAATGTGTAGAGAAAGTTTAATTATTTACATGCCAGGTTTGAATAGGCAACCTTTGGGGAAGCATGAGTCCAAAATCCGTCGGGATTGACACTAGGCACTGATCAGTAGCAAGGGCAGAGGTTGATTCTGGTTTTACTGTTCAGGAGCTCCACGCTCCTTGCTGTCCGGCAGCTCACTGTTCATCTCGGGGAGACTCACTTTGTGAAATGCCTTCCTTTCCATGTTCTGCAACATTATCATTCTTGCTAGCTATTATTAGTAGTTCAGGAATCAGTAAACAGAGAAAAAAAGCAGAGCAAGTGTATGATGTTAGATATGCATATAGCCATTATTTATGGTAGTTATTTTTGCTGCTTCTATTACTGTGCAGAAATGCTAAAATCTCCCAGCTAGTGTTTGGGTCTGAGTGCCCTGAAAGGGCCCAGTGTTGAGCTGACAGCACGAGGCAGGCTCTGCCCCAAATCTGTTGTTACCGTCTGAATAGGCACTGTGAGGCTCCCTCCTGCCCTCCCTCTTTCCCTTCCAGTATCTGCCTGTGTAAGGGAGGTGCCTCCGCAAGGAGAAGCAGCCGGATTTCTCTGCAGAGTATAAACTAGTGTTTGATAGCTGTAAGTGTTAAGGGAAAAGGATGCTTTTTCTATATCCTAGGGTTTCCTATCAGGATGCAATGCGGGGGATCAGTACAGGCTGGCTGGGTAGGGGAGCAGTGCTAAGGGGATGCTGGGCCTGACTCTCCAGTTAGCGCTGCGTGATACGAGGTCCACACGCTGGGTCATCTGCTGAGATGGGTCACTGCCCGCCTGTACCAACGCTGCATCTGACACCGAGTACATTCACCATGTTGCATTAAACAGAGTAGGGGGTGGCTTCCCAGAGCATCATCAAATCTAAGGGGCCTGTTGTCACTTTGGCTTCCAGGGGTAAGGCTAAGGTGGGCAGAGAGTATCCTGGCTCCTTCTGGATGTATGTTTGCTGGAATACCCTTTCCAAAATAATTGTAGTAACATCTCTCTTCTTAGACCAACCGGTACATCTGGAAAAACTAGCAAGCTTCCTGAACAGCTGAGTAATACACATCCATGTGGGCTGAGAGAAGGGCTAAAGGCTGTCATGTGCATCTCTGAATTTTAAGCAGTGCGTATCTTTAGCAATGCATTAGAAAAGTGGATATTTGGGCTAGCAGGCTGCATGTATTCAGTGGCCATTTGAGTGATCCCACTGTGTTTGGTGGGATACCATGGATTTTCATCATGGTATTTCTTTATTTTTTAACATGAACATATTGATTTGCTTTGCATGTTTTTTCCTGTGTTGGTGATTTTTCAGTAGTGTACCTTTACCTTTGGCATTACACTTGGCTGGTTCTTTGTCTGTGGGAGGAATCTGTTGGGAATTTTACAGACAGTAGTTGTTTGGATGAAAGGACAAAATAAAACAACCTTTTGAGCAAACAGAACCAGGCTGTCTGTGTTTAAAGAGGCAAATAAACAAAGGCAAACTCACAGAAATGAAGAGTGCAAATGGGGTGGAAGTTCAGTCAGGAGGTGAATTCAGCACAGCACAGTCGGGAGGTCTGTGAAAGAGGGATGCCCCCAGCTTGGAGAGCTCTTTTCTCCCTGTGTCTCAGCAGTAGGTGGAAGTGTTGGTGATTGGAATTGGAGAAGCCAGGTTTCCTTGTTTTGTCCAGGTAGCAGCTTTGGCTACGGGCCTAACTGGCAACCACTGGCATTATCCAGCAGTTGCATGCTTGTGGTTGGCAAATCTGCCTGCTACATTTATATGGTTGCTGAAAGAAATGTATGTGGAAGATAAGGAGTCTGTGGGGAATATAGCTTCCAGCTGAGAGCATGCTGTCAAAGCTGCCTGCCTGCTCATTATGCCCATTAGCAACCACTGCATTTACATTTCCCTGCTACTTGTCGTAGCCAGGCTTCAGACGTCAAAATCTGTCTGCTTGTGCATTAAGTTAAATCTCTCTTCCAGTATCATTTTAGCGATTTACGCTTTCATTTCCATTTCATTAAAGAAATTGCTCAGGTCCTCAGCAGCTGTCATGCTTTGCCAACACCTCCACATATACGTCCTCTCTCATCCCTTTTTCTTTGGCCTCTGATGGTCTGGCAACCAGTGCTGTGATTATCAGTATTGATTTCCCAGTGGATGTTAACTCTAAGTGGTAAAAAAGAGTAATGAGTGCTTAGAGTTACCTGTCGGCTTTCTGCTTTTCCTAAGAGGAAGATGTGGTAGCTGCTTGTTTTGAGAGCCTATCTCCAGAACCTCCTCCCAGTCTGGGGAGACCTTGGAGATCTTAAGTACTCTCAAAGCCCTTCTCCGGTGGGCAGAACCATGTGGCTGCTGAGCTACTTTCTAGGGGTCTGCACTGCTGCTTACAGCTGTTCTGCTCTTCTGTTCTGCTCATTTGAGCATGGAGGAGTTTCTTTGCTTTAGAATAATATGAGGGCATTGCTGGGAGAGCCGGGGTTTGGAGGCAGTACTGAGGCCCAGCTAGGGATTATGTTTGTGCTTCTGCTGGCAGATCTAGTAAAGGAGCAGGTATCCCTGATGCTTGTGCTGAAAGCAAAAGAAAAGTCTGTTTTGAAGGCAAAGGAAAATCTTCATATTCTCCAGAACTAAACCTTTGAAGGTGCTGCTTGGCTGGGAGGGCAGAGCCGTGCATTTGCCAACAGACAGCTAGACATACAGCAGAAGAAATTTTGTCTCCAAAGTCTGATTTTATATCCCTTATGGAGTTGCCTCTCTTGCAACACTGAAAGTATTTTGTGGGGCACTGCAGGTTTTGTAGTGGGTAATGTTGAATTTGTAGGTTGTAACTCAGAATTTGCTGCTTGCTTGGTATGCTTTGCCTTGAGCTCGCGTGCAGCTGGTGCAGGTTTCTTAATAAAAATACAGGGATTACCCTTTGTAATGAAGCAAATAATGCATGATTGTGATGCAGTGCCAAAGTCTTTGAATGCTCTGGTGGTTTGCAGCTCAAATATTTATATTACTAAAGTAAATTATTTGCCAAACTGAAAAAAAAAAAAGGAGTGGTACTTAAAATAAGAAAATAGAGGCAGAAACTTTGTTCTGTGTTTTGCACACGCCAAGTGTTATGTATGCTTCGGATATTACATAGACTAGTAGCAATATTAAAATAGCTGATAACACACATGGTGTCCAAGAGTGGTGTAATGAATTAAGTCTAGTTTTGGCCTGTGGGGATTCTGTGATGGCTAATAAAAGCTGACTTGAAGCACTAATAATGTCTCACTCTACCCGTCTATCCATGCCTCATGTACCTGAATGTCAAGTGTATTTGCAATTATCCAGGGGGTTCAGGAAGAGGTAGACGGGGCTGAAGAGACAGGCGGGTGCATACACATCCAGATACACACACCACGATCGCATAAATCTTGCTTGTTTAAGAAACGAGGCTAAAAATACCCTTGAACGTGAATCCAGGTCAGACATGGTGTTGACTGTAAAGCCTAGCATGATTTTATTGACCTAATGTAGATTTTTCTTTTTGAGAACAACCCAGGAGACAAAGCGAAGTCAGAACTTTCTTACAAGGATATTACTGCCTTGAACTGTTTTCAGAATCAGTTTTTGAAAGGTCTTAAGACACACAGTTGGGTCAATGAATGCTCAAATGCATAATGGAGGCTGAATTTTGCCTTGAAGCTCAAGGATGTTATTTTAAGACTCCTTAAGAAACAAATCTTGTCTGCATTGATTGTTTTTGAGCTTTTTACTTGGGATAGTTTTAGGAAACAAGCTTTCCTGAAACAGGCATTTTCGTAGAGTTGAAGGGATCTAAAATAAATGCTAATAACATGATTTGTGGCTACCACGCTCATCTGGGAAACTATGGTACCAAGAACTGGATTAGGTTAGGTGGTAGCTGTGAACATTTTGGCACTCTTTCAGAACTTGATTTTAGGATTCCAAAATGATTGTGTGCATGTAAGCCACATCACTGGTGTAAAGCATTATTCAGCCCTTGGGAGTCTAATTGATCCTTATTTCACTGGTGTCCTTAACATGCCTTTTTGTTAAGTTAAGCCTTCTTTGCACAAGTAATTTTAAGCACAGTAGCATTTTTGCTTCAGTGCCTGATGTAGTCATGGGGCACCTGAATAAGCTGTAACTTGCGGTTGTGCAGTTCTCTATGCATTTTGTATCTATCTGGTACCTCTTCTCTGCACTAAAAAGCACAAAGTGGGACTGCTTAAAGTTGCTCACAACCACTCCACCCTCTAAAAGACGAGATACTCAAGAAGAATACACTGGCTGTTTTCAGTGTTGTTTTGCTGCACCTCACCCACAGTTTGTTTTCTCATGAATGATTTACTGTTCCCTTTCTATCATGTTACTTTTTCATTGTTGTCTCCAGCAGGCAAAAAGCTTTCAAAGGGTTCTTTAGGGTTTAATGTATTGTTTGTCCTAGATATTGGGCATGACTTATCCAGAAATGTGTAATAAATACACAGCTCCTCTCATTTCTGATTGTTTGCACAGTCGACAGATTAATGGATGCCTAGGTGATGGATGAATTCTCTTTCGAGATGAAGTTAGGGAGGGTGTGTGGGTGCAGGTGGGATCTCGAAGGTCATATGTAAATACTTGTGAGCTCATTCAAGTTCATGCAGATGCACCATTTTATACCAGTGGGTAATGTGCCGGTTTAACTCGGAGGCTACTTCTGGGATGTCTTTCCTTGTAGTGGCTTTGTGCACTTATCCCTGATTATGCCATATAGATATAATACTTCTGTCTTCAGAGATGTATGCTTATAAATGGTTATTTTTAGTTTGTAGATATCTGGTTCTTTTGATTAGTGGCACCTACTGTGGCTAATGAAGGCCCTTATTTTCCCTGCTTGCTTTTTTTCCTGGTGCACTGAGACAAGAAGTGCTGCGACAAGGGGTTTTGATAGTTTAGTCCATCTGCTGCGAGGGTAAGACTCTGTGCGAGTCTGTGTGCTCTGGAGGATGTTTGCTAGTACACGTTTGATAAAACTTCTTTTCATTTTATAGATAACAAATTCTGAATCTCAGTGCCACTGCTGCTCCCGGAGAGGCTTGCAGTGAACAGCTGAGTCATACAGACGAAGCCTGCAATGTCTCCCCTCGCAGATGCGAGGGAGTCCCACCACTTCCTCTGCAGAGGGTCCTGAGCCACTGCATTCTGCACCCTGCAAAACGTTCGAGTGGGCAGGAGGGTGAAGGGCTTGGCCCCTGCACCTTGCCCGGCAGCATGCTAATTCTGGTGCGCGGGGGGGTGTATGCTGTGATCTGTGCGGGCAGATCACTCACAGCTTACTCAATTCCTGGAGCAGCAGGGAAGCGGGCAAAGTAGCGATGGGCTGCCAAGTCACAGCCTGCTAGCTAGGTTGCTTGAGAGTCAGCACAAACCTCCCTATCCCCTGCTATGGAATAAACCGCTCAGTAACGTCTTCTCTTACCCTAGCAAAGGTCTTAAAGAGGCAGCTCTGTACCTTACTTTGGGTTGTGGCAGATTTGCCTCATTTTTTCCTGTTTACTTATTGTGCTCCAGATCTGTGGTGTTGTGTTTGCCTTAGTGATTCCAACCTATGTATTTCTGCTGAGAGATCTTTGGAAGACGTGATCAGTGTTGGGGAGGTCCGTCTCCCTGCATCCATGGACTCTGCACAGGGCTATTGCACAAGAGGCTGTGCAATGTATTCTTCCAAAAAACCTGCTAATGAGGACAAGTGAATCAAAGGAGAGTTATTAGTCATGGGTTTCCCATAGCAGTCTCTTTCATGGAGCACTGACTAATGGCTGCTTCTCAAGAAATAAATAAAAATGTCAGATAAAATGAAGTCAAATTCTTAATCCTTTACTCAGGACCAGCTAAGCTTCAGCCATTCTCCCTGACCACTTTTGAAAGCTTGGCACGCATTACTTACATGGGAGAGCTGTGCCAGAGCTGTGAAAAGCCCTATATGTCTTAACTCTTGTCCCGTGTCTTATATCTTGCCCATTTCCCACTTACACTAGCTGTGTTTAAAGCTTTTTCGAGGGTCTGTCATTGTGCACAGTCCATGCTGAGGCATTAAGGACAGACAGGATTCTGTTCTTAAATCCTGCTTTGAAAATCTCTTCATAATACGTCTCTAGAAGGACCTCCTGGTTTGTTTATTTTGATTTGTCCTTTGGCTGTGGCTGGACGCCCAGTCATGGGCCAGAATCAAACTGGCCGAGTACCAACACAGAGCAATTTGCAGCTCCATATAAGTGACTTCAGTTCATTTTGGCCATATCTCTGCAGCATTTCCCAGAGCCAGTCATCTATGCTTCAGCTGATCGGGGTGCAAACTGAACTCTGGCTTCCCTGGCTGAGCCTGCCAAGAAAAGCATTAGCTAAGCAGAAACAGCTTGTAGCTGAGGGCAAAGGTGAGCATGCATTAAGTATCCACATCTTGGTACAGAAAGGATGCAGCTACAATCAAAACAGGGGAAAGGGGACTGGGCAGACAGACAGCCGCCTGAGGTGACCCAGGAGTGCACGCCACGCTGCTCGCTGAGAAAGGCCTCTTTGTCTCCCTGCATTATGCCTGCCTGTTTTGACGGAGATGCAGAACAAATGCAAGAAACCCACCTATATGGCCTTGATGACATTTTTCTGTTTCTTGGCATTGCTTTGTTGTGCTCAGAAAGGCCTTGAATGTGTTGGGCCATTGTGTATGTCTCAGTCCCAGCCAAGCAGAGATATTTGTGCAGCTGGCTTTGCAATTCCCCTCTCCCTAATGTGCAGACTAGGGGATAGAGAGGGTGTCTGAATGCTGGGGCACCTTTCTAACAAGAGAATTCACTGCTGAATCACAGCTGGGAGACAGGAGAAAGAGACCGAAGTTCTTCCTCTGTGTCTAGGAAGGAGCGGGGAGCAGAGGTGGGGAGGAGACCTTTAACCATCACCTGCCCCTTAGCACTGGCTGGTGTGTCTGCCTGATCCCGTGTCATACAGCATGACAGTGTTTGTATTGCTCCCCTGTTCCCATTTAGATTAGAGCTTGACCAGTGTGACCTGCATTTCCAGACCTTATTTTGAACACAGCTAATGCAAGCCTTGCTCTGGCAGAAGCCCTGCTGTGTTTGTGGGTATCCCTCAAAGAGACAGGACGGCGTTTCTTATCAGTTTTACGAGGAATGGTCTTATCAGAGTTCTTGGATTTCACCTGGATATGCACAATTCCTTCTTGTTCTGATGAGGCTTTACCACTTTGATAAATCCTGTCAATAACATCCCCCCTGACATATGCTATAGATAACATGATAAAATGGACTTGACTTCCAGTTACAACTGGTTTTCTTTTCAGACTTTCTTATCTATTTCTTCACTGGCAAAATGGTCAGACTGTGGGCCTTGAAGCTGTAAAACTGAACATGAGAGATATCAGTTCTGTGTTTTCCTGAACTTTGGCAGCATTCAAAAGATCATAGAATCATAGAATAATTTGGGTTGGAAGGGACCTTTAAAGGTCATCTAGTCCAGCCCCCTGCAATGAGCAGGGACATCTTCAACCAGATCAGGTTGCTCAGAGCCCCGTCCAGCCTGGCCTTGAATGTTTCCAAGGATGAGGCATCTACCACCTCTCTGGGCAACTTGTTCCAGTGCCTCACCACCCTCATTATAAAAAATTTCTTCCTTATATCTAGTCTAAATCTACTCTCTTTTAGTTTAAAACCATTACCCCTTGTCCTATCGCAACAGGCTCTGCTACAAAGTTTGTCCCCATCTTTCTTATAAGCCCCCTTTAAGTACTGAAAGGCCACAATAAGGTCTGCCCGCAGCCTTCTCTTCTCCGGGTTGAACAACCTCAGCTCTCTCAGCCTTTCTTCATAGGAGAGGTGTTCCATCCCTCCAATCATCTTCGTGGCCCTCCTCTGGACCCGCTCCAACAGGTCCATGTCCTTCTTATGTTGGGGGCCCCAGAGCTGGACGCAGCAGTCCGGGTGGGGTCTCACCGGAGCAGAGTAGAGAGGCAGAATCACCTCCTTTGACCTGCTGGCCACACTTCTTTTGATGCAGCCCAGGATGCAGTTGGCCTTCTGGGCTGCATGAGCACGTTATTGGCTCATGTCCAGATGATTTGATTTGCAATTTAAAGACTGGATTTACAACTTGACCTCTGTATCTACCAAATGCCCATTTGGCAAAATAGTTTTCTTGAATGGCATGCCCTGAATCTGGATTCAGCTCAGCACTGTTTGGTGGGGCTGTTTTGTGGGAAGAGGTAGCTTCCTCCTCCTGCAGCGGGTTCGGGTTCAGGTTCAGCCAGCAGACACCTTGGGCGTTGGCATGAGGTAGTACAGTCCTTTACCAGTCCTGGCTGCTGTTAGCGAGAGGCAATTCTAGCAACAGAGAATGCCTGGAATGTAATGCTTATTTCTTTTAGTTGCCCTTACTTTGGTGCCCAGCTGGGACAACCTCTGAGCCCGTTGGCGTGACAGTAGCTTTGGTCACTTTTGGAAATTCAGGACTATGTGGGCTCAAACCCGCTTCCTTTGCATGGGAGGGCTGAGATAAGCCCCATGTCTGAGCTCCAGTCCTGTGTCTTACTTGAATCTTTCCCATTTCCCATTAACTGCAGAGCTTTAAAAGTTAAACAGCAAGCCTCTTCTCTTCGGACCCTCTTCTTTCTTTGCTGCTCTCATGTTCATTCTCATTCCAGCTCCCTAAGGGGAAAACCAAATGCCATTTGCAGTTCACTGCTGTGTATTACATTTATTGCCTTGGTCTTGCTCTCTCTTGGAGCATGAACCCAGCCGACCAACTTCTTATCAGTTTGACAGGCTGTGACTGTTGTCCTGGTGACCAGCATACTTGCACTATCATCACGTACAGAAGGCAGCAAAAGAGATGCCTTGACCTGTGGGAGTAGCTGTGCGCGCGCGCGATATGCCAGTAAGTCACTGGGATACACGAAGATAAGATGCAAGTCTTGGTCTATGTATGTGAAAGATGAAGCAAAAACAAAATGGAGAAGCATGCAAAGTTAATAGCTGTAAAAGAAGAAATGAGAATGTGTGTAGGAGTTGCAAATGCTCAGCTCTTCTCAGCATCTGATCTGTGTACCCGTAATTTAGTGCATTTGTGTTTGAGAGATGCTTGCCTGCCAGCCTGCTGTCTCTTTGCCTTTCTGTCTTTTTCTACCCACTCCATTTCTTCCATTTCTTCCTTAGGTTTATGGACATGAGAAAGAATAATGCTAGTAACACTTCTGAGTCACTTTTTCCATCCAGACACACCATGCTTAACCCATTCATACACACATCCCTGTACAACGTCGACTCCAATTCACTACTCCCGTCAATTGATCAGACCGATTTTGTGGCACCGTCACAGATTATCTCCTAGGTGCTAACAGAAAGCCCTGCTTTGAACAGCATACAATCCAAGTGGAAGACAAGGAACAACAGATGGAAAGAGATGGGTAAGGGAGCACAAAGAAACAGTGAGACATCATTACTCAGCCCATAGGCAACGGTGTCAGCACACCAGCTGCCTAATGCTTGGGACAGCTTTTGCAGGCTACGCAGCGTGTTCTTGTTTTAGCGTTGGCTGGTTCACTTAGATATTGTCAGCTTTCAGCCATCAAAGACAATGTGGGATGGGGTAACCTAGATAAAACCAGATCCTGGCTAGTACAGGCTATATGTTAGTTAGGGGATAAGAACATATTCAGGTCTTCTACCTGTGAAAGGCTTGTATCAAGCCTGCCGCTTTCTGTGCTGAGCGGGGACAGCTGTAACCTGCTGGGGTCCACGTGGGGCACGGCCCAGAGGCTCGCGTGCCCTGCCTTACGCGTGCGGCGGTGTGGTGGTGGAGCTGTGGTTGCTGTGGGGAGGAAGCGTCTAGTTAATCCCCAACCCAGCTAATCTTCCATGGCTAATTGAGAGCTGAATATGGTTGGCTTACTGTAAAAACTGGCCTTTCTGAACACTTATTACCAGGCATAGCTCCACAGACGTCAACAGAGTCCTGCACTAGACCCAAAATCGTGGGAAGGTACGTCTACTCTGCTGCCTGTCTTGTTTTGCTTATGTATCTATGGCCTTAGCAGTGTCCTTGCCTGTATTTGCTTATCTGCGACCTCCAGAGGCCTTACAGCAGATAGGATGCTCCACTAGACCTGCCCACCCTCTGCTCACATCTGCGTATCTCCAAACAGCCGGCGTGGGGGGGATTTCTGCGGGAAGCGTTGGGAGGGGGAGCTGATGCAGCAGATCTGTCTCCCGGGAAGGTCTCTGAGGCGATGCTTCAGGGCAGGCTGTGTTTGCATGGTGGTGGGCAGGGAGAAGCGATATGCTTGTGAACACCATGACTCAGCCCTCATGCCAGCTCTCCCAGTGCCACATCTCCCGGCTGAAGGATCAGAGCCCTGCTGACTAACGAGGAGAGGTTTAAGGCTGTTGTGGGATGGAGCTTCTGTCATGTGAAATTCATGGTGCTAGCAGGCCATCTTAAATAAAACATTCCCCTCCTTGAAAAAGACACAAAGTCTTCATTTCATGCTTGTAAAAAAAACACAAAGAAAGGACGTTTAAAGAATGAGGGAATGCAGGACTGTCTTGTGTGCGCCAGTCTGATGTGACCCTGAATCTGCTCTCACAAAGCTCTGCACTGGAACGACGCACACACGTTGCCGGTGAAGAAACATAGCAATGAGGGCAATGTCACTTCAGCTCAGAGGAGAGGACTTGTGCTTTCTGATTAGCAGAAACAGAGGAGTTGCCTTTTTCACCTCCGCAACAGCTTCACCTTCTGGGGTGGCTTCGCGAACTTCAGTGACGCAGCTGGTGGGTGACGGAGCAGACCTGGGCCAGCTCTCTTGTTACGGGACAGCCGATAACCTGGCTCCCGTTACACTTCTCCTTCTGCTTTTTGTTTGCCTGCCCGCCCGCCTGTGCCTATTGTCCCGCACTCATTAGTACTTCTGTTACCGAGATCAGACTGTTTTCCTTGGGCTGCTCGTAACTCGCCTAGGTGTTGTGTGTAATACTGAAATTTCTAAAGGACTTGTGAAAGTCCCACGTACCTTGAGGTAGTAAGGCACAATTATGTGGCCCTTCCTTTGTAACATGAGTTCTTCCTCTTATGGGAAGCCTGATAAATGAAGAAGAAGCTATTGTTTGTTGTTGTTACAAAAGGCTCTTGAGATAAATGAGAATCTGGCACCAACAACTAACTGCGTAATTTCAGGAGGGTGACTGAAATGGTTGGAAAGCAGTTTTTGCTACTAATGAGCGCAGTGAATAATTGCTGCCTTCAGTTCTTTTTCAAGGCAGGATTAGTTAGCTGGTTTTAACAAGATAGAGAACGCATGTGTCAGTGACTGATAAAGTACATTTTATTTTTGTATGAATTGATCCCAAAAAAGTATAGTTACAGAAAATTCAGTGCAATATCACATGCGATGTGTTGCAGGTGATAGGTAGCAGAAGTGCCTCATGGGTGAGTCTTATGTGAGGAATGGAAAAAAAATTGAAAGTTTGGGGTATAAGAAACCATCTTCACGACTTTTATCCAAAACCACTGGTTTTCCTGGGAGTCATTTTAGAATCATGTGGCATAGCAGTGTTAGATGATGGCACAGCGATGCCTGGCTAATCCTCCAGCCAGCCTGTATCCCCCAGGCCATTCCAGCAAGTTTGCAGGACATGTCCCATGTCCCAACAACCCTGAGCATCCCTGTATATGATTCTCCATCACCACCCCTGAAACACAGAGCTGAGTTCCCAAGCTGTAAGATGGCCTGGGCAGATGCCTGCCTTTTCCCCCATTCATTTGTGCTGTTTCTGTTTGCAGGAAAATCTACAGTTGCCTGCCCTGCATGGAGGATGTAGCTTTATCTACAGTGCATACCTAATGCCCTGTGGCAGCGTGGTCTTTGCTGGAGAAAGAAATGTTATTTGTAGTTGGAAGTTGAGTTGGATCTGGTCCAGTCATCTTGTCTCTGCCTGAGTTGTTTCTTTCGATGTTCTTGTTTCTTTTTAGGGGGAGTCACCTGGATGGTACCAGCAATTAGCTCAGGGAGGCAGGCCACCTCAGGCGGGAGCTTCAGGGCTTGAGATCAATTAGAAGGGACAGATAAAAACAGCTTTTCTGAATTTGAGTGTATGCAGTGTGTTGGTGGGTTGCCAAAGAGGCAACTGGGACCCCAAAAGGGTCCTGGTTCCTGGGGCAGTAGTTCCTGGGCAGAGGCCGAAAAGGTGTCAGCAAGCACCGGGCTCTCCCAGCCAGCTCAACTCCTTCCCTTTCCCCTGTTGCAGGAGCAGCCTGTCCCCATGTTTCATCCTCTCAGCAGCAAAATCCACTGTTGCTTGCACAGTTTTGAAGCCAAGAGCCAGCAGCGTCTCCCAGCCGTGCAGAAGCCCTGGCTAGTGGTGGTGTCATGGGGAGGTGGGCAAGCAGGATTCCCATGTGGGGCTCTTCTCTTGCCAAGATGACTTGCTCCAGCAAGCAGCTTCTGCTGGGGCCATTGCCAGATAGGCAGCCCATAAAGGCATGGGACTCATCAGCCATACAACTGACCCTCTGCCCTCGCAGACCATATACATCTGAATTTTGTCATGTGAGTGGGAACTCAGAAGACCTGTGGGCCTGGGGAGGAGTTTATGACACTTTTTGTGATGGTTAATTTCTGGAAGTTTAGCCTATGGTTCATCTGCTCTGAAATACATACATCGACGTCTGAGCTACTCATTCTGAATTCCTTTTATTGTTGATGGAGAGAATTAGGCAGTGCTGGTATGCTGCTTGACTGGCCTGTGTTAGATGTTTACATTCGCTTGAGAGGAAGGGCACTGCCTATGCCTGTACCTTTTTTCTGGTTATAAAAGCAGTCTGGATTATCAGCAGAGATGTAGAGTTCTTCACACTGGCCATGGAAGGTTAGTAAAAGGATTCACATCCCCAGAACTTGAATTGCCTGTTAACTCATGCGCTGGGTAAAGACTCTGGAGTCCCCAGACAGGCCGATGAAAACCAGGCAGGTAGAGACCTGGACGCAGAGGTCCCTGTTACATCCCAGCCATAGGGGCCCTCTCCCCCTTGAGGGGATCCACCCTGGCTTGGTTGTTTGATCGATCTTGAATGGGGTTGTGACCACTAACCTGCTGAATGAAAAGCTGGTACAGGATTTTGTTGCCTCGAGTTGATTTGTTTGTGCCAAGGAGGTAAGAAGAGGTCTCAGAAAATAAACTTGAACCTCTGGACAAGTTTTCTGTTGCTGACCTTGGCTCTTCTGCTGAATTCTGTCTCGCTGCTGAGATCTTGGGTCTACCCTTGCAGGAGTTTGAAGATCTAAAAGTGTAGTGTTTTCTATCATCCTTCAAACTCTGCCTGATTCCCCACCTCCCAAAACCCCCTGGCACCTTTTCTGCTTCATAACCTTGTCCCTTGTTACCTGCATCACTGTCTTGCCTTTTCATAGCCTCTCCCTGCTCTTGTCTGGTTTGGTTTGCTCACCACTGCATGTGCTTTGTTTTGTTGACTGCCAAGGCATGCGACCTGCAAGGTCTCCTGATTGAGTCTGACTTTGCTTTTTAAAAAGTGGCCTGAGATCTCAGTAATCCACCCAAAGAACTGAAAAAACAAACCACCCCAAACAAGACAGACAGGAAAATATACAGTAGATTTACTGTGCTCTCATAAATAAAAGTCAGACAATCACATGGTTTTCTAAAAATAACACCCATAGCGGGTGTTTCGGTAGGAATAATACTGACCTAGTTTGCATGTTGCCCACATGCAAAAAATAAGTTGGTGAGGAAAACCCAGTTGCCTGATGCGGTATTTGCATTTGCTGAACCAGATCTGAATTGAGAGGTGGTTAATTAGATCTTCTGTTCTCTTCTCGGCGGCCCCTCTGGAGGTTTCAGGGAAGAGAGGAGGGGGGGATGCTCGCTGGCAGCATGGCCCACAGCAGTTGCTTGCCTTCTGTGTGGGCTGGATGTGTGGGTTGTGCCTGTGTGCTGCAGTCAGTGAGGGTCCGCATGAGCAGAAGTCCTCTTCTGTAGGCTCAGTCTGGGATGTTCATGTCTGGAGAAAGGGCAGAATATCTCTGTGATCAGGGGACCTGAATTTATGTATGTGAATTTAGCTTTTTGTCTCCACCTGTGAGGCAGATCAAAACATTTTGGTATCGAAGGAAACCTCCCTTGACTGCCCAGCTCCTACCCACCCCAGGGACTCAGTCTGTGCTCCTGTCCTTGTCCCTGCAGCCAGCACTGCAGCATAGCCCTGGGGTGGGAGCTGTACCTTGGTGGGCCTGTGAGTGTCTTGCACTAGCCCCTGCCTGCCAGCTCCTTCTCATCCCGCCTGGGGAGATGCTGCTTGGGTGCTGGCCTGGACCTGGACCTCCTCCCTGTGGGCAGCTCAGTGTCAGTGACAGCAGTGACAGCAGCCATCAAGGGCTGGCATCAAGCTGGCATCCCTCACAGTGACGGACACCCTCAGGATCCCCTGAACACTGGTCTGGTAATTATCATTGGTTAATATGAAAGGACACTGCACCTAGCTGATGGAGGAGCCCACTAGGATCTCAGGGAGATGAGGAATGTGATTGTAGACAAAATGGATCGGTAGCAGAGGAAGCAAAGGTCTCGGCAGTCCTTACTCCAGGGCTGACCAGTCTTTCTGTCCCTCTGAGCCACATACCACCATCATTATGGTATTGAGTGCCACAGGATGCGCTTCCCATCTCTTGAAGAACTGGCAGATGGAGAAGTGTCCATTGTGGTTCATTGGTAGGACATGGCATTGCCTCGTCAAGGCCTCCCTAGCTTCCCAGGGGTGATGGATGTGCACTGTGTGTGCAGCCAGATCCCATCATGACCTGGCAGTGTAGGGCTCAGAAGACCTCGCTGGCTTATTTCCTCTTGGCATGATGTGAACCGGCAGTCCTTGATCTGGCACAGCCTTGCTGCCAGCAGCCCAGGGGCAGGAGCTGCCTCCGAGCTGCCGGAAAGCCGCGGGTGGCTCCGGAGCGGCAAGCTGGCCACCCTGCTGTGCAGTCGTGTCCTCCACGGCTTTGGCACATCTTAGCCTCTCCATAGAGTCGTGGCTGCCTGGCCTGCTGCCTGTGCTGAAACGAGGGGTGCAGTCCTTTCCAGACTCTGAAATGAGAGCAGAAGCATGTCGGGGGGTGCTTTGTGCGGATATGGATAAAGCTCTTTTATGACTAACGGATGCCATCACTTTCCCTTAAGATTATATCCTTTCTTTTCTTTCCCCCTCTCTAATGATAAGCGATACATGAATTTCTGACTCTCTGAACAGCCTTGATGCTGGGAAATGCTCTCATTCAGGCAGAGAATCTAGGTCAGTTCTTCGTAAGAACAGATCAAGCCTTCATTGAATGCAGTGGACGGGCCTTCAGCAGGACGGGGTTTTTTCCTGGCTTGTTCTGTTCATAATGAGCTCTGAAAGTTGACAGGCATTTTGTGGATGGCAGCTATAGCTTCCTGCCAGCAGGCTAGATGCAGGCATTACTGATTCAGTGTATCGCAGGGGCAAATCAATAATATGAAATATTTATTGTGATTTTTTAATATTTTTTTTGACCTAAGATGGGGCACTCAGTATGAAGATCTATACCTCTGTTCAAGAGGATCTGATTCGTGAGATGATACATTATAAAGATGGGGCTTAAATTTTTTCTCTGATTCCGCACCTATAAATAACTGCTCTTACATATGGCATCTAATTATTTAATTGTATATGCAGATTAGATAGTCATTTGCATGCTGTCATCAATGACAGCAACTAATAGCACTGGCAGTTATTTCCAGGCACATATGGTAATGCCAAAGGTTTTAAATATCAGTCAGTACCTGCCATACATATCAATATCTCTCCCCATCTCTTCCCTTCAAAAAATGTTAGAATAAATTAATATCACAAGGTACATCTGCTTCTTCTTGGAACTAGTTGTACCACGGCAGATCTGTTGTGTTATTTTTTATGTAAGACTACAGTCCAGCTTGGAGTTTCTGATTTATCTGTGTGTGATGGCCCCCCGAGACTGGGAAGCAAGAGGAAAGAAAATGTTAATATGCTTTTTCTCAGTTGTATTTATACATGCAAAGGGTAGGGAAGGCAATTGCAAACATGAAGGACTCAGGTCCCACTTGTACAAAGTGGGATCCATAGCCATTTTGATTCAGAAGATATTTTACAGCTCTTTGGCTTTCTCTTTGTGTAGACCTAAATGGTTACCCAGGGTAAGGTTAGTAGGAATCAGGGCTAGGGAATGCCCAGTTCATCTTCTTATCCTCATCAACAAAATCAGTGCAGTCTTCTTTTTCCTGATGTAAAGCAGGCTTTGAGCATGAAAACTTATATTTTGCTGCCATTTTACCCATTTTGCCCACCTAATGTATATTTAACTGTGAAAAGTGTGGTAACAGCCAAGGAGACCTCAGCGAACAGGTAACCATTATTGGGCTTGGAAGTTCCCCATTACAATACCAGAAAATACCATTAAAATCCATTCATTCAGACAAACAAGCTCCAAGGCAGCTGCCTTAAAATCCAACGATTCTGTGCTGTGTCAAGATCAGCTATATTAAATTGGTTTGCAGTTTGTGCGATTTTCAGACGTTATTGACTCCAAGGCATTTGTTATCATGTAGCCATGGAGCATGCAAACACCACTCCACACCACTATTTCCTGCTCACTAAACAGATGTGTACCGCCAAGAAGCTGAATATTCTCTTTGAAACTAAAGGAGATAGTCACTTAAATCCTTTGTTGGAATGTGGTCTTAATACTCCCTTATTAATTGAGTTTCAAGTGTCTTGGCTCTTGATAGCCAGTAAATAAGATGTGCTGCAGGTCTAAGGTCATAACAGGACAGATAACATGCTTGTTCAGGATGGGAAAAAATAGTGGCTCCTTTTTTAATTTGTTTGATAATTTAGAAACATCCTTACAAATTAGCTGATTTTGGTTCCTCAAGGACCACATCTTTCTCCTTTGCAGGAGAGAACTGGCTGTGAGTGATTAACGCGGGCAGAGTGGTTGCGATGAAGGTGGCAGAGGAACACTGCCAATGTGCTGGCAGTTGGTGCTGTGCAGCTCTCGGGAGCTGGGTTAGTGTCTCTGAATCTTTATATAGAGCTCCCTCCGCTTTGCTGAGAAGTGGGAAGCAACAGAAAGATGAGATACATCCTGATACTGGCAGCAGATGAATGCATTACAAATACTCTTCACTTTCCTTTACCTTGCCTTTATCTGATGCCCCCCCTGCCAAGTTTTGCCCACTTCTTGCTTTGTTGGTGTTTCTTTCATTCCTATAAGAGAGGAAGGGGTCAGAAAATACTGAAGACTCTCAGGGAGCTTCCACATCATGTAGCAGTGCTGAATTTTCTAGTGCCACATCTCCTCTAAATGCTTTTCTGGTTTTGGAAGAAAACACAGTGGTGCAGTGTCAATGTTTTATCACCATGTATTTGGGAGGCCTGCTTTATTCAGCCTGAACTCATGCTCATAAAAATTTAATGCTTCTCTTTGTGCTCATGCAGAGTTCCTCCCCAGGGTATTTTTCTGAAACGGTTTCAGAGGATGCTTAACTCTCTCCTAGGACCCTTTTGGGTTCCTCTTGCTGTAGCAAACCCCTCACTGTAGCTAGCTAGCTCCAGTGTTTAGAGATTGCAAACATCTTTTAAAATTGACCTTTTTACAGTGACATGGCATCTTCTTGAATATCCTGAGCTTTACCAGGGCTAATGGCTAAACCAGCTCCCCACTCACTGTGGGGTGGGACTGGAGTTCTTACTCAGACTGTCCAGAAGTGACAACGGAGGGTGCTAACTGCTGAGCATTTCTGAAAATGTGATTTATTTAGGTGTCTATACGAAAGCTGATCTCTTTCTCTCACCTCCTCTCCTAAATAACCTGTCTGCAGTGTCAGAGTGTTCAGCAATGAGGATAAGGGCCCTGAGTTGTGTTGTTAATATACCCCATCCCATATAACAACTTCTTTGGCAGTGCAGGTGCGTGGGGCGTTCCTGCCTCAGTTTGTAGCCAGAGATACCTGCTGTGAATGTTGAGTGGAGAAATGGTTGAGTTTTGATCTTGCGTCAATATTTAAATGTGCCCAGGTCTCGGGACATCCTGGAAGCCAATCTGTAGAATCTGTAGTTATGATTTTTAGCCTCCAGATGGTGTCTGGCAGATATGCCTGTGGAGCCATGTCAGTACGGTGGGGGTGAAACGCAGGAGACTGGAAATGACACAATCACTGGCCTCTTGTGGCAGCAGGAAAAACATGCAAATGATGTTATGTGGATTTTCAGTCCCAGATCCCCAGCTGGAGCACTGCGTCCAGCTCTGGGGACCTCAGCACAGGAAAGACATGGACCTGTTGGAGCAGGTCCAGAGGAGGGCCACAAAGATGATCAGACGGATGGAACAGCTCTGCTATGGGGTTGTTCAGCCTGGAGAAGAGAAGGTGCAGGGGAGACCTTATTGGAGCCTTTCAGTACTTAAAGGGGGCTTATAAGAAAGATGGGGACAAACTTTGTAGCAGAGCCTGTTGCGATAGGACAAGGGGTAATGGTTTTAAACTAAAAGAGAGTAGATTTAGACTAGATACAAGGAAGAAACTTTTTATAATGAGGGTGGTGAGGCACTGGAACAAGTTGCCCAGAGAGGTGATAGATGCCCCATCCTTGGAAACATTCAAGGCCAGGCTGGACAGGGCTCTGAGCAACCCGATCTAGTTGAAGATGTCCCTGCTCATTGCAGGGGGTTGGACTAGATGACCTTTAAAGGTCCCTTCCAACCCAAACCATTCTACGATTCTATGATCTCTGCATATGCTGCTCCGTGTAGGGCTGTGGGTACAGATGTGTGTAGGAAGTTTCCTGCGAAGCTGTAGCTAAAGTTTTTCCTACTGGAAGGAATCTATGAAAAAATGTACAGAGGAATTCTGTCAATCTAAGCCAAATGAAAAGACTCGAATAAAATAATTTTAGGCTTGTCTGTCCAAATGGAGATGGAATATTCATAACACAAGCTTTCAAAAAAAACCCTCTCTGGATAAAATCATAGATCATCTTGAAAAGAGACATGGTGGTGGTTGAGGTAACGCGTTCTTTACCACACTAGCAAACAATATCCATAATTTATTTTTTAAAAAAGCTCCTTCCATCCCAAGGATAGCAAGCAGCATTTAAGTTGGAGTTTTCCTCTGGCAGACCTGACCCTGGAGCCTTCCTTCGATAACTCTTCAGATAGCTCTTAGGATTAGAAACTAAGCTGCTGGGTGGCTGCTCTTCTAGGGATGTGACCAGACTGACAGCACGGCGGTGGGTTCTGGGGCAGAAACACTTCCCTCAGCTGTTCTCCAGGATTTGGGCTTTCTGAGCGCTGAAGTAACGAGGGTGGACCCTGAGTAATAGGAGATAAGATGTGAAAAACTACTTCTTGGATATTTTTCCTTCATGTTTTCCTGATCCCTTTTGAGGCAGAGAGGCCGGGTCACCTGTCCTTCAAACCCCTCCTTGGCACAGTGCAGTTTGGCATGGGGTATGTATTGTCTGTAGTGTTTGTATAGAGGTATATATGGCAGGAGAACATGGTCAGACAGTATCCCTTCTTTACCTGCTGCTCATGGAGGACTCTGGAGGCCCCGGGCAAACACAGAACTTGTCAGCCTTCCTCACTTTGTGGCCCTGATGCTTTCCATGCCGGCTGCTTTCCCTGATGACTTATTGTCCATGGAGAAATTGGAAAATAGCCCTCAAACCTTTACAGAAACTTTATGTCCTGCCCAGTCCATGCTGTAGCAAGCAGCAGGGGGCTTTTACCAAACCAGGATGCACGGGGCGAGGGGATGGAGGTGACGGGCTCCGTCCCCTCTCTGACCAGGGTCTGCGGGCCCCCCTCCTCTTCCCGTGTCCCCTGCAGGTGCCTGTGCCACGCTGAGGGCTGCAGCCCCCGTCCCTCCACACCAGTAACGCCAAACCAGCCGCTGGCCTCTCGACAGAGCTGGGGGGGGCACAGAAACCACCTCCCGCTCCTCCCGCTGCCGGCTATTTCTGTGCCTCCCCACAGCTAAATATAACCTAGCTCCTAGGGCCTCAGGTCTATTAAATCTGTGAAAATTAACAAGTTTACTTTGGAATATTTTATTATCCCAGGGTTTGATTGAACCTAACCACCTATTTTTGTGCTCTGGAGAAACTTTTTTTAACCGGTCTGTATTTTGTGCTGTGTGCTCTGTCTGGGGGATAATTTGTTCTTTCTCCTCCACTGATGCTGAACGAAAACAGAAAAAGTTGCAATTACTACACTATCCTCAGTCCTTGCTGGAGGCCTGCAGGGCAAAATCGGGGAGTGGGAATTCCCAGCTTGGTCCCAGTTTCTTTACTGAAGACTAAGCTGCTACTTCAGGAAAGATTGCTTTATTCTTCTCTTGCTACGTGGATAGGGTATTCTTAATGCAGGGACTTTTAGGGTCACTTCAAACATCCCAATGCTTGGCTTTCTACAGTTAATCTTTAAAATTTTGGGGCTTGTGTGATTTATTTATTTATTACTACTATTGCTCTTGTTGTTGTCAAAAGGGGAAACATCTTGCTTGTTTCATTCTGGAGAAAAACCCAGAATTAGGCAAAATCCCCAGGAATTAGCTAAAAATGTTCCAAAGGAACGGCAAACTAGGTTACTAATTAAGTGAAAATTGAGGTCAGTTTGGAATGGGGTCCTCACAGTCAGGAGGAAAACGGAGGCAGCGCAAATTGTACATCAAGTCCAAACGTGTTTTGTTTCAGTATTCAGGGCAGGGGAAGGGGCAGCGTTCAGTTCTTCAGGGAACTTACTCTTAGTGTGGTTTCTGGAACTGCTGGGACCATGCAGTCTGTCTGTCTGTTGATCCATCTGTCTCTCCCCTCCTCATAAACTGAGTTCCTCCAGTTTCAGACAAATCCAGAGCAGGATAGAAGATTAACTTCTGCAAAACAGGATGAAAATCAGTGGCTGAGCAGAGAAGAGCTACTCAAGCAAACGCACTCAGTAAGAGAAAGGAAGAAACTTCCTTCTTTCCCTTTTGCTCCCACCGTGGCCACGGAGCAGCAGCAGCAGCTCCAAACTCGCAGCTCTTGGGCCTGTTTGGGGTACCACAGATCTTGGGGAGGTGAGGCGAAGGGATGCGGCCTGGGGTGAGGAGGCACCACAGGGAAGCAGCTTCATTTCAGTTGTTGCTACGGGAAAGGTTGCTTGTATTAAATATTTGTGCTGCTTTATTTACTCTTGCACACGCACAGGTTAGCTGGAGAGTAAACAGGGGATTTGGTGAGCAACAGAGGCAAGGAAACCATGTCTGTTTACCTTCAGACTGAGCTGCCAGGTGGAGTCTCTGATGTCTAATAAAGGCTGAGTTCGTCCTGTTTTTTGTTCCTGAGCAGGAGCAGTGAAGGTCTATGCTCTCTCCTCAGCCATGTATTTTCATGAAGTGGTAAGGATGTACTATTTTGTGCCAGCCACTCTCTGTCAGTTTGGTTAAAACGAGCTTTAAAATTGGTTAAAACTGACTTAAAACCCACTCGAGTGCATTAGGGCAGGGGATCGGATGAACAGAGAGATGCACGCAACCTGTGGCTGCATTGTCTCTTTTCTTTAGGAAATTGGGTTATCCTTAGGAAATAAGAATAAATATATGCTTTCCACAGAATGATAAACAGCTAATTTTACACAATTAACAAAGTCACTTCTTGCATATGACCATTATGGCAATGCCGGCTGCAATGTCAAACTGGAGGGGAAGGTATTTTTGGTTTGTTTGTTTGTTCGTTTTCTCCCTCTCCAAAAAGAGAGACCTGTCCTTGCTTATAATACAGACTGGCTGTTCTTTGATTGCTGATGAAATCAAAGATGCTGCATGTGGGTGGAAGAATACATTGTCAGACTACAGCATAGCTTCACAAAGTGCCTTTGCATGGATTTATAGCCTAGGGAACCACCATGTTTCTGTGTCGTACTCTGCATGTTTTATCATCATAATTAATATTCCTTTCTGCCATCTTTCATGCCTTTGGTTCAAAGTGGTGGAGAGTACCAGCATGTTCTGGAAACAAAGAAGGAGGTGAAAAAAACCCCAGATCTCTCTCTCCAGATACTGCAGATCCAGCCCGCCTGTTAGGACTCAAATATATTTCCTATAACAGATGCTCCTGAGCACAAAGTTTCCATTGTATATGCCTGACTGCATTCACGTGGAGTCCCTGCAAAGCAAGCAGGGGCATCACTGCATTGCTGGAATTGGAATGTTAACGGAACTGGACTCTTGCAAAGTCATTCCATTTGAAGTGCTAATAGTCTGACTTCATCCGATTAGCATCCAGACCACACAGCTATTGTTCAAGTCGGGCACACAATCCACTTATTATGAAGAGATTTTATCTATATAGGCAAAAGAAATGGGAAGCAGCAAGATAAAGAGTTAAGTCAACAGAGAAACAGTATAAAAATTTACCCAAGATATTTGCTTGTTTAGTGAAAGATCCCAGAGACAAAGGAGTTACAGTTTTTCTGAGATAGAAAGACAAAGTCTCAGTGATGTGGGGAGGCTGTGGGGTTTTCCAGGAGCTCCAGGCAATGGGGGAAACTCCTGAACGCTGAGGATGTCCCCAGAAGATAAATTGCTCCTCTTTTGCAGTGAGCATAGCAAGGGTTAGGGCAGGGAGGAGAATGACCGCCCTAGAGAACGTCACCCAGGGGATAAACAGAGGCATTGAAACACCAGGAAGAAGGAGGGGGGTGGGGGCAGGCTTCCAAGAAGTGGCTTTTGAGGAAGAAGGATGTCATTTAGTACACCTGACAAAGGAGGTTGTTCAGAAGCAGAACTGTGCTTGTTACGGTGCTGTGTCCTTGTGGTTTCCTATTGCCCTTCTTTCTGCTTGGAAGGAACTCCCCTGGGGTGGGCAGCTCAGGAGCCCATGGAAGGGGCAGGTGAAATGTAGCAGTGCCCCAATTCCTCAAATGCCCCAAATGATGGTTTGGACAGCAAACAATCCTTTTGCATTATGTTAACACTTGGTGAAAGACCTTTGTTCTAGTTTGATTTGACACTTTGCATCTCCTCTGCTGTAAAGGTGTAGCTTCCCTGGGGACTTTGCTTGTCTAGGCATAAAACCATTCATGGAAGCACTGCGGTAGATGTTCCTAGAGATTCAAATCATTCCCATGTTTTAGCTGCAGAACTTTAGCCTGAGCAGTAAAATAGCATTAGAGACAGAAGGGAGAGACCTGTGCACCCTGCCTGTGCTGTTAAGGCACATAGACCCAGAAGAGCAGGCTGCTGGTGGCTTTCTGGCAGCTCCTTTGTGGCATGTCCTCTCCTGGTAGAGTGCATTCCCCCTCAGTGACACCAGCCTTCAACCCTTGCCTTTGGAAAGCAGATGTGGGCAGAGGTATGCAGAGCGAGTGACGATGGATTGCTGCTCCCGCTGCAGCAGGAGGGATGGATGGGGCATCACCTCATGCTGCTGATGGTCTCAGCACCCACAGTCAGAAAGGCCATCCCCGACTTGCTGTCCCTTCGTAGGGTGCTCATAGCTGCCTGCTGCCCCAGGCAACTGCCTGCTTTGCCCATACACACACTTTGTCGCTGTTTTGTGAACCAATTAAAGGTAGAACAGACGAGATCTGGGTTGTTGGTGCTGCGGTGCTCAGATGGGGTGTGCCCTGAGGGCACTCTCATCTTGGGGAGTATCTACCATGGCTTTCATTGAGTGGGTCGAGTGGACCATGGAGCAAGAAATGGTCCTAGCCTCAGGAAGTCTATCCATCTCTGCTCAGTCACTCCTCACTTTCCACAGGCTCATATTGTATTCCCTTGAAAGAAGCTTTCTGGAAAAATACAGCAATTCCCATACATCATGTTGCCCCAGTTTAGGGTATGATCTGCAATTGTACTGTGTTCAAAATCTGTACACTGCAGAGAATCTTGCCTGCAGGACTGGCACTTTGACATCCAGTTTCCTTCCACAGAGAAGTCTGCGGAAAGGATTTTTGTTAGAGCTGGGCTTGTTTGGAAAAATGCTGATGAAGTGAAACATAAACACATTGTGTTGGAATTTTCATGGGAAAATATTGCTGGAGGGTTTCAGCACGCCTGGAATGTGTCTCTTCAGTACTAACCCTCTCACTCCATCTTGTATTCATATACAGTGCAGCTATAATATTCCAAAGGAAACATTTTAACTTCAGCCAATTAAAAATTAAGGTCAAAATGGAATGTACATAAACCCTCTCAATTTTCAACTTTTTTCACAACCGGGGAAAACACTGTATTTTGCAACCTCAGTATTTCCTACTGGCCACAGCTCAAATGTATGACCACTGCTGGAATTTCTGTTTGTCCTTCAATAAATGTATTTATTTCCTCCTCCCTATCGTTACTAATGAATCAAATGGCTCCGTGATAACATGCTGGTGGAATTAAGCACTGAGTAAAAGAGCCAGAACAACATAACATTTACTTGGTTTCCAAGTAGGAAACTAGTGGAATTTTACTGTCACGAAAATGTAGAAAATCTTGGAAGAAACTGCAGGCATTAAACCCAGAAAGATAAATGCACATATTTGGAATAATTTAGATGCTGTGTGGAAAAATAACCCCTTAAATTCATACCCCCCAAAATCATTCTTGAATAGTGTATGGTTTTGAATCAATACAGCTTGTAATAGATAATACAAGACTCTGTCCTCAGCTGATGAAAATCCTCAAGTTCTTTATTTCATTTTTATAGTAATGGAATGGAGAAATAAAACCCAGTTTGTAACTATCTAGCAAAGAGAGCGTGGTAAGGACAGCATTCAGCTTATCTCCAAGTGTAGTGTCTTTCTCACAGCAGTGCAGGGACTTTTTAAAAATCTGTTTTAAGCATGAGCTCCTGGAGTTAAAGGATGCTTTCGGTGTAGGAATTTGTTCTGAGGTGTATGGCCAGAACCTTTAGCAGCCCCGGACTCGCCAGCACGCTCCTTGCACTAAGTGGGCATGCACCTCCTTTCTCTTCACTGCAGACATTGGCTGGTGAATAGACCTAGATATGTGCATCCACATATGGACACACACGCGCACATTTATGGTGGATTGCTGGAATGTTATGCCATTTATATATGTGTGTGTGTATATAAGAATAAAATAATATATAATAACATATATAGTTGCTGGAAAATTGCACAATCCAGAAGGCTGAGATCACTTTTATCTCCTCTGAATGGTGCTGCTAAAACATGAAAACCAACACCCGTTCTCCGGGGCTTTACTTCCCTGTTGGCTAACACTAGGCTTGCCAGGAGGTGGGGAAAAATTTGGCTCCAAAGCCAGGCGTGATCTCCTTGCCCAAGAAGAACTCAGGTGCAGCCAGGGCACGTGGGGGTGGGTGGAAAGTGATGTGTGCTTCACAGAAACTATTAATAATCAACTCCCTTAAACTGATAGGATTGTCATTGAATTAACTGGCAGCGCGTAGGGATGTTTTAGTCATTTAGAAAATGCTGAAAACCCCGCTGGCTTTCCCCCAGTGCTTGTGGTTAGGTTGTGTATGAGGTTTTTGACATTATTTTCCTAGAAGAGAGAGCGATTACATAAGCAGGCTGGCAGCCTATAAAAATGTCCTCACTCAGCACGGGCAGGAGCCAGGTTAGACTTCTTCGAAGGCAGCTGAAGCCTGTAGCCTCACGGAAAAAAAATAAATCTGGGGAGAAATGTCTTCTCTGGGAGATGGCCACTAAGATCACCTTGCATAGAAGTGTTTCTAATGTTTTTTTCTGATAGTATTCCCAGTTGGACAGAAAGCATCTGCTGGGATCATGAGGAAGACCTGGGGAGCCTTCGTGGGAAGAGGCAGCAAGTGGGAGAGAATGGCCGGGGAAAACGCAAGGATGCTGCCCAAGGCTGCGGACGAGGAGAGGAAGAAGCGGGAAGAAAAGAGGAGAGGGAAACTGAAAACCATGGCAGGCAAATTGCTCAAGGCCGTGGCTAGTGGGAAAGAGGCAGCGGAGGAGAAGGCTGGTGGTGAGGATGTGGCAGGGAATTTGCTGAAGATGGCAACCAGTAGGAAGGAACCGGAGGGAGAGACGCCCACAGGTAACCTTGAAGTTATCTCTGTGTCCAGTCCTGGACCTTCTCGCCCTCTCCCAGCCCTGCAAGCTCTTGTTTTCAGTAGCTTCTGGAGTAGGTGCTTTACACTTTCCTCCTCCCCATCCTTCACCTGAGTTCTTGTCCTTTCTGAACTCTACACTTGCTCCTCTGGAAACTTCTATATTTTACTTCCCCTTTGCCTCACAAGTATTTCTCGTTGCTGTTCTTATTTTTATCCCTGCAAAGACTCCTGATGTGTCTTGTGAGAAAGACGATGTACATGTGACTGACACCGTGTCATGTGTGCTTGTGCTGTTCTTCCACAGATGGGGAAGGGGAGGTAGGTTGTAGAAGGGCTAATTGTACCAAGTAAATATTTCCTATGTGTTGCATGTATCGAGGCAAGACGAGTGCAGCTTGCTAGACCCCTCCTGAGCAGCTTGCCCATTGCTTTGCTGAAGGTCCTTGCATCGACCTTTCTCCATTTTGTGTCGTGTTCCTCCCTCCAGTCCTGTTTGATTTAATTCTTACTACACAGACGAGATGTTTTCACAGAAGGAAGTTAGGATACAGGTGAAAGGTAACGGAAACTCATACTCTTTCATTCTTCACTCTACACCCAAAGCTGTATCCTGAATTGATTTCAGAGTCTCACTGCTTCTGTCCTTGCTTAACTTTCCCTGGGTTCTCATCAAATTTGATTTTTCCTCTGGGCTCTGCTCCAGATACCTTTGGGCAAATCTTGTTAACCCTTTCTTGCTCAATTTTGTAATCTGTAAAATGCACAGGAAAAAAAAATGCAGCTCTGTGCAGCTGTTGTGAGATTACTTTTAACTCCTAGTGGTGGGCTGGGTGTGATGGGTAAGACACTTCGTAAGCAACCAGTGGTGAAAAGCTTCTCCTTCTAGCTTCTGAACTTTAAAGATTTCATAACTGCCTTGACAGGGTGTCTGGTGATTAGGGCAATGGCTCAGTCACCACAGCTTCTTGCAGACATGGAAGTCATGGGGAGTTACGTGAATCCCCTTTGCTGTGACACTGCAGATAGGTAGCCCACCTTCTGATTTTCACCTTGGGCGAAATAGTACGTGTAGTCATTTGGCCTAGTTAAAAAGCCCTACCAAAGAGAGGGCCCTGGGCTGCACTGAGCAGCCTCGGTCTACGATGAGAGCTCGCTGGCAGGAGTGAGACCCTCTGTGTGGCCATGCCAGACTGTGAACAGGAGAGAGGGACCTTACAAGGGAGTTTGCAGCACTTTGGTCCTGCCAAGGTTTCTGTAGAGAAGACAGAGGATTCCTTCTACTTTCAGCTGTTGGCTCTTTCAGAAGATGTCCTTTCTCTAATGCTTTTCTTCTGGAAAAAAAATGTACTTTCCTTAAGGAAAGATTGTCATTAATGAACCTGCATTGCCCACAAGAGGAGATCTACTGGGATGATGACAGAAAGCTGCAGAAGACTAGTCTGCAGGCTTAGTTAGCCTGGAGGAGAAAGGATGAAAGGAAGAAAGAGGAAAGAAGTGCTTGCCCTGAGGAAACTGAGAGGTGCTAGTGCTAGACCTGAAGTGAGGCCATCTTGAGTAGATCCTGAAGATTTTTGGGATACATGTAAATTACATACTTCAGTACTCGAATATTAAAGTGATGAGTCCTACAGAGGAGTGAACAAACATCAAGCTGTGTTGTTACTCTCTCTATTGCAGAGGAAACCATCTGTGGATTCATTGAGCAAGGAAAATTTTTTGAGGCTTGTGATCATATTTATGGTCTGGAGCATTCTGGAAACGATGGTGCAGGAAAGGCTGAATCACTTTATACGTTACTGGCTGAACGAATGTGGACTGTGGTGGGAGAAGCACTCACTGGAAGTGGTAGGATGTTCCTGGAGCCGTTGCAGTCGGTGGGGGAATCACTGAAGTGGGAGAAGCAGAAGGAAGCGGAGTGGCTTGGCAGCGGCCAAGAGACGGAGTCTTTTTCCACCTGGAGTCCAAACTTCTGGAGGAAAGATCTGGAGGAAAAACTAATACAGTACATGACGGCCCAGATCCCTGCCTTTGGTTCCTCTAGTAACACAGACGAGAGTGCACTAAAACAGCATCTGAGTCAGCTGGAAATGACGTTTCTCCCCAGCCTGGAGCACAGAAGTGATTTCTTCAAGGAAGCAGGACTGCTTGTCACCTACGCCCGCTGCTGCCAGGCCTCTTTGTCTTCTCACCTTTCCACCCTTACTGACAGTAACAATTTCAGCTTCAGCCAATGTCTTTTAGTTTATGAATGGGGCCTTAAAATGTACAAAAGGTATGTTTGAAGGACTTCCTTTTCTCTACATTTTTTCCTATGTCTCTATTCTTCAGTACTGAGCACAATCCCTGCTCCCTGCTAATGCAGTGATGCTCAGGACTCTTGCTCAGTTTACACTTGCCCACTGCCTGTTTTATCTTCTGTGCTCTCAGAATCAGAGCCTTTTTTCATTGCAGCACTGCCTCTTTCTAAATCCTTAGTATTGGGCTCAGGGGCTTACCTGAGGCAGGCAGGTATTTCTCTGCTGGATTCCTGTTGGACATGCGCAGTGTCTTGCTTTCCTGAAGAATTTCTTTTCTCACATTAAACCTTTTTTTAGCAAGGTCTGTAATACTCTGATTACTCCAGAATAATTTTCTCTTGCCTTTATGTCACCATTATGCTCTGTGGACTTCTCTTGTCATCTCCTTTGTTCTCTTGCTGCTTTATCTGGCTTGTAGTTTGCCCAGTTGTTTCCATATTTCCTGCATTAGTGTTCAGATCACAGGAAAAACATATAGCAGATCATTAAATTCCTGCCCAAGTTTGGGAAAACGGATGTGGCTTTCCCCATGATCTGAAGAGCGACACATCTGGGACCTTTTGGTCCAATGTGAATTCAGAGCCTGTGGTTGTCATCCAAGCCTGAAGCTTGCTTGTGATTTCTTTTTGTATGACAGTGATAGATGAAGTGTTTGATTCTCTGTGCCCATGGTTACTTTGCTACTTGACAGCTCCAATCTACTTATGTCCTAATAGTTTTCAGCCCTTTTGGGTTATCTGATTGCTTCCATCCAAGCCTAGAGCTTCTCTGTTCCTTGAATTAATTACACCTATAAACTCTTGATTAGCTCATAAACAGTTCATCAGGTGGGCTCTCCCCCTCACTAGCTCCCAAAGGAGGGAGGCAGGGTGGTGGGTGCGTGCTGGTGTGTGCCGTCCTCAGACACGTGGGAGACATGTGGCCAGGATGCATCCCTTCTACTGCTACTTTTATGGGTTTAAAACAGTAAAACTTTGGGTTTAGATAAGAGTAATGGATTGATGAAATATTGAAAACTTAAATGAAATTGGAGATGAATAATTATGTAATGTAAATATATAATGAAAAGCTCAAAAATAGGAAAAAATGTGTTATGCAAATACTGAATTCCTTCAAGAAAAAAAAAAGCAAGAGAGCAAGAGCAGCCTGTGACTGTAGTAGGGTCAGAAAGTAGTGAAGAAGGTGGAAATGAGAAGAGCAGAGATGCCAGACTTAACTATTTGGATTTTCCTCTCTGAATACAGTTACAACCTTAATGAAAGCTCCTGTGTAGATGCAATTGTCATGGTATATCGCTGCTTTTTATTCCATTCAGAGACAATATGTGACACTTGTAAAATAGTGCATCCATGGAAGCATGTTTGGGTGACTCTGCCCAAGCCCAAGAAGGAATTCAGCAGCAGGACTGAGGGAAGGCGAGAGGGAAATGGTGAGCAAAAAGTGTAATTTGGGCAGCAAATATAGAAGAAGGGAAAGAAACAGCACAAAAGAATAGCTGGCCAAAGGGCATGATAAAGATCATCCACTGTGTTGTGGCTGCCCCGACACTGCAAACACCGCTGGGTGCTTGCAGGGCACCCCGTTTGCTTAGCGTGAGGCCGTGGTGCCAAGCAGGGGGTGCCAGGCGGGCGACGGGCTGTGGACCAGCGGGAAAGGCCTCTGGCTGAGCTCTTGTTTCTGTACGCAGCGGCAGCGAGACATGTTTGAGACCCAGGCAGACCCCGCAGCCCAGCCTTTCCCTTGGTGTACAGTGTCTCGTGTGGATTATTTTGAAGACTGAGGAAAAGTTACTTGCAGCCGCCCGGGTAAGAACTCAGGAGTTTTACCCCAATCTGCCTGTTTTATTCCCACAGTTTTAAAATAAGGAATGCCCTCATTAAATTAGCTGCTCCCTTGCTAGCTGAGCCAGCTAAGCTCAGGTGTGCATGAGCCCCAAGGTCTCCATCTTGGCCGTGTTTCATTGCAGAGCCCAGGTGTGAAGATCCATGACTGTCTTCTGCCAAAGGGATGCTGCCCTGTCCTTGCTCCTTAGCAAAGAGATGCTGGGACATTTGCAAATCTCTCTTCATCCCATTGCTGCACCTTCATAGTGCTGCAATCTACTCTGCTCAGAAGCCAATGCATCTGGAGGAAAGGGAGGCTATGGGTGAAATCCACCTCCTTATTGATGGCCATTTCAAGATGCCGTTCATCTTCTCTCCAGCTGCTAATGAGCCCATAGTGTGCAACAGTTGGTTTTTTTTATAGCTCCCCTTGCCTCAGCTGTGCAGATATTGAGGCTGCCGGATTTGTCTGTATGTGGACCCCTCACAGCCCTCTCCAGCCTGCTGGACTGACGCTGCTGAGGTTATAGCAAAGTTTATTTCCAGAGCCCAGCACAAGAAATCGTGCAGCTGGTGCGCAGGTGGCACAGCCCTCCCGTAAGGCTGAGCAGGGCATCCTGCCTCGCGATCCCCCAGGTGACCTCAGTGCCAGGGCTGCGGGATCTCTTTCTTTTCTCAGCGAAGCTCCCCCTTTGAAGAATACTATCTCAGCGTGTGGAATACAAATGAAGCAGGGAAGGTGCATTGTAGCAATGGGGAGCTCCAGAAGAAACCGTGCTATTTGGAAAATTCAGCAGGGCCTTTTAGGTTCAGCTAAAGCCGAAATGCAGCAGCAGGATTTACCACACTCATCTCTCTTGCATTCCCTTTCCGCCAGCCCCTGGAGAGCAGAGGAGGGGAAATTCCATGGCAAACTGCTGAATCACCCCAGGGAAAGTACTCTAAATTGCAGAGGTTTTCCTCAAGACCTTCCCTGAAGGAGAACACAAAGGTAGTCACAAACATGGGAGTAGAGGTGCCAGCTGGTGACAATATGCTTAAAACCTACTCATTTCAGTGTTTAACATTAAGCATCTTTATGGGCTGTTTCTAATTATTACCCTGGGGAAGACGACATGTTCTTAAGGTCTGTTTTTAGCATGTATTTCAGTGAAGGAAATGACTTTCTTCAGGGCAGTGCTAGTGAGGTTATCCTGGAGCACAAGCACATCACTGGGTCATTGACAAACCCTCACAGATGCTGACTAACAGTGATGGAGAATTTAACTTTTTTTTTTTTTTAGTTCCCTCTAATGTAATAGCTGGAGAAAGCTTTTGTTTAACCATGGGCTTTCTGCTTTCCTGATACATCGTGTGCTGAGCAGGCTCACCTAGATCTGGCAGTGGTTATGGACTCCTGTGCCGTGCTGCCCTGAGTTGGCTGTGTTTTTTCATGCCACCTTGGATCTGGAAGCGTCACAGCTTTACATGGTACCGCACTGCACATAGAGAACAGAGCTGGAATTGCCGGAGAGTGTGGTACAGCAGCATCCCAGCTTGCTTCAAACCTGGCCAGCTTAGGACCAGCTCCGGGTTCAAGCTAATGAGCTTAAGTGGACATGAGCTGACTCCATATGGAAAAATTATGGATGTCTCTTCACTCAGCTCAGTGGCATAGCTTATAAAACCTGCTTTATCCCTCTATTTCTTTTTCCAGGATACACCTGCCCTTCATTATTCCAAATTTATAGGAAGCTGCTATTGAGCAAATATCCCATCAGTTATCTCTGAGTGATTGTAATATATAATTGTGACTGTAAATCACATGGTGTGGGTTTTGCCACTTCAATGGATGACTAATTTTTTCTAAATGAAAAGAGACTGAGCAGAATGAACCATGGTCTGCTTTGCCTATGAATACCTGGCTTGTCACTGGGAGTGCCAGCCTGATATCTGTGCAAACTAAAAGCACTTTAAACAGAACGGAGCGATGAGAAATGTGACCACATCTGAAGGTGCTGAGAGCTTAGATGCCACGTGGGGTTCAAAACCACTTCCAAACACCACTGCGGGGAACTCGGCCAGCTCTGCACGCAGGAGGTGTTCCCTCAGCCCGGACACGTCTAGGGCAAGGGGGCTTTGTGCTTTTTGAGGTTGCAAGGTTGGTGAACTGGAAACGATGGTGCCATCGATTGGGTTGTCGATCTGTCAGCCCTGGCCTTGCTGTACTGGGGAATTTGACATGAGTGCAAGGCAAACCTTCCAGCACGACACCAGGGTTCATTCTTATACTGAGAGGTGGAAAATGAACTTTCTGTCCTCTGCTTCTGCAGCCTCAGCTCAAAACCGGCTCTTTGCCCAAAACCAGAGAGGGCAGGACCAGACATGCACACCTGGACAAAAGCTCGAGGAGGGTTTAGACTGACCTGCAAAGGATCACTTGGGTCTGTGTCTTCTTCCCTCCCTCCCTCTATTTTTTCAAGTAGACAAAAGGAGGACTGAGGACTTTATGTGCTTTGGAGAATTTGAGCAATGACCTGCTGCTACCCAGACAAATAAGGCCGTGCAGTTGTTCTGCCCCCCTGCCTGCCGGTGTGTCAGCAGTGTGCTCCCACCCGTGTTGAGCCTCTTAGCCGATTTTGTCCACACTTGATAACGATGTAGAGGTCTCAAGGATGTTAAATTCTTGCATGTTTTTAAACAGTAGCTGGACAGATGGGGGACCCACGTTATAACTCAGCCCCTTGTACTTTCCAAGAGGAAGCGGTTGGCTAGGCAGTCAGCACTGTGGCTGGCCATCCATGGATCTGAAGCTTTTACAGTGTGTGGTTACCACGTCTTGGTCAGACAGGGAGGGACAAAGAGGAAACTGGAGGTTATTTATGGGCCTGTTTGTTACAGCAGAAATTCTGGTCCTCTCCACATTGGGCTTTGGTGCCTGAGGTGCTGGTGTCACCCCAAGAGCTACAAACAGGCAAGCTCATGCTTATTCAGACACATCATCTAATTCAGACACCTCCAAAGCAACTAAGGACTGTGGCTCAACAAGTTATTGCCTTGCAGTTACTAACTAAATGCATGCTTTGTCCCATTGGGGAGCAAGACCTTTGTGTTGGCTTAAGTCGACACATTTTACTGTGCAACTGGGGCAGGCTAGAAGTGTTTGTGCAGCTCGGCTGGGATGCGTTAGCACATCGTGTTCACACAATTGCTCACAGTCAGGTGATGGCACTCAGGAGGAAAGGAATTTTTCTTGGGTTGTTTACAACTGCTTATTTGTCTTTGATTAACACTTTTCAATGAGAATGGCAGAGCAGTTGTTTTGAATATACTTTTGATGAAATTCTTCAGTGACAGCCACAAATTTCCTAATTCATCAGCCAGAAAAGAACAAAGACAAAAATGGAAGATCAGACTTTACATTCTTTGTATTTCCTTGGAGGAAGATGCAGAAATGAAAGAATAAATAAGCAGGCCAAGCTTTTGAGTTTAGGCTTCTATAAAGGTCAGATCATGTTTCAAGCGATGAGCCCTTTCTCTGCAGTGTTAGTTTTGTTTTTACAGTCTGTTCAAAATAACACAAGCCAGCCAACTCTTAGGAAATTTCCCATCATGCAGCCTCGTGGGGCTCATCTCTCCGTGACAGTAGCTCTAAATGCTAACCCGACTCCTCTTTGCACTCACAGGTCCCTGGCTCAAGTGAGGGAATGCTTTTAATTAGCACTGGCTGGTTTATGGAGCTAGGAAGGGTGGAAAATCTCAGCTACAGTGGCTGGCAGCACAGCGTTGTGTCTAAGCGTTGTTTTGCTGTGTGGGCGCCCTCATTTGAGCCAAGCTAAGTAGGGAAGACTGTAGATAACCCGAGCTGACACTGGGATGAAAGGAAGCTGCAAATCATTTAAACTCAAACAAACAATGTAGAATAAAACAGAACAATGTTATTAGGTCAGCTGGAAAATAGCCAGGCTTTGGGTTAAATGACACATCCAAAAAAATAGAGGCAGAAATTAATCTAGTCCAAATGCATAATGAGAGGCTGGGAAACCTAACTCATTACAAATGCCATTGTATCTCAACTGTTCTTTTTTCTTTTCTTTTAATATTTAGAAGGAAGTAGAGAAAGCCCTGAAAGAAGCTTTTGATATTGGGAAGCCCCCCTGTGCAGATGCTGCAGTCATTCAGGTAAACTGGGGGGAACGGAAAAGCTCTCGTATTTTAGGGCAGTCATGTTTTTGCACACAAGTACGTAGGTATTTGGCAAGACCCACTTTTGCATGTCTTGGGCTAAGCTCGGTGTGTTAAGTTTGCAAGTTAGCTGCCATACTTAAACTGCATCTGTTTGCTCCCAAACCTGTTTTTCTCTTGTGCATATGTAAAGAAAACTAAACCAGCTAAAAAAGGATGAGCCTGAGATTAGCTGATTCATGCTGAAGTTGCATTTTCCTATATGCGCCTGGATTTTCATATAACCTTTTGGAAAGTCATGGTGTGTGTTAACTGGTCTGCTCTGTATGAGTTCTGCAGAGCACTTCTATAAATGCAGCAAGAGTTGCCAAGCCGTGGCAGGTCCCCGTATCTGGCAGTGCAAACGCAGGCAGCTTGCTGCCTGCTCTTATGTGCTGGGTACAGCTGCGACTGCTGCTCTGATGGGTTAGGCAGCACAAGGGACTGCTTCAGAGCACAGCGAAGCCGGGTGCTCGAAGGGCATCGCAGAAGCACTCTGCTGATTTATGAGCAGTACATACCATGGCCAGAGGGTGTTTGGATCAAGACCCACAAAAGGCTTAAAATAAATCCTGGAGTTTACAAGTGGACTCAAGTGATGCTAGAGATCAGCGGCAGGCTATAGGCTGCCGTGACTGTATCTTTCTTCTCCACTGCCACCACCCCAGTGGCGGTCCTGTTTCAGGTCATGAGAGAGGGAAGTAGCCCCATGTGCTTTGGGATGGCAGACAACCTCAGGCACCCCGCTGGAGGCTGGCGGTAGGCATTGCAGATAAGGATACAGCTTTAGCTGGCAAGAACTGGCTTTTCTGGCCCAACTCAGACCCAGGCACCCAGTGCAGAGCTCACAGGGGGGACTGCTCCCTCCTTGCCTTGCCCTGTGCCCACCGGAGTGGTGGAGCAGTGATGTATTCAGTGATCTACCTGTGCTAGCATGGCTTTTAGCTACTGAGCTGGCTTTTTTTTTTTCCTGCTTCTGGCTGACAGAGCAAAGGTTTCTAACGGGGACCAGGCCAAAGCCTGGTTTGAATGCTGTGGTCCTCATATCTGCAACATCTGGCCATGTTTCAGCATGAGTGGCTTTGCTCTGTTGTGTATGTAACTGACAGGTTTGAATGCTCTGGGGTAGGTGATGGAAAAGCCTGGATAAATAGGCCAGCCTTATGAAATTACCGCCTCCTCAGTTTTCTCAGGCTGACACTTAAAGACCAGATAGAAAATGAACAAGGTGTCATGGAAACTCATCAGCCATAGTTTCCTGACACTTTGGGGTGGCATATTTTATCCTGTCCCTTTGGGGGGACTTTTACATCTGTTGTGAGCAGTGGAAAAACCCATTCACGATGTGAGTCACCCTTTGTCTCTGGCTGACGCTTCCCAGAGCGCTGGGAGAGCACAGCGTACGAGTCCATCTGTCTCCTTTTATCCATCTGGCTCTCCTCCCCTTGCAAGCTTTTGTTTCCACAGAGCAACTAATGGGCAGCATTAAGTTGCCACCTGCTCAAGCCTGCCCAATATGGGGTGGATTTTTAGCTGTCTGGCACAGCCCACCTCCTGCAGGAACCTGGGCTGCCCAGCTGGGGTCAGTGGGGCGAGACGGGTGCCATGGGGTTTAACACGCGTTGCTGTGTCAGGCCTGAGCGGTGGTGGCTGGGATGATGACACCTGTCTTCTTCAGGCATCCCTGGTAGAGACCCTGGCAGAGGCGCAGGGCACACTGTTAATGCTGCCTAACCTTTTTTTTAGCAGCTGCACCCAAATTTATCTGGGAGGGTGAGTCACATAGAAGCACAGGTGCTCCTGCAAATGGCGGGTCTTCGTATGAGCTGAGCTGCCAGGCTGGACATTGCTAGCAGAGAACATTTGTAGGGACAGGCTTTCCCCAAGTGTATGACTTGACTCCAGCCTGTTGACTGCAATGAAAGCAGCGGTAGCAAAGGTGTAGGATCAGGCATTAAAATCAGGCTCCTAAAAAATACTTTTATTTCTACAAGGGCTCTCAAAACTGAAACAGAAGTTGTTGCCTAGAAGGCAGAAGGATTTGCAATAGGGTGAGGGATGGGATGTATTCCTTTCACTGCATAGAGAACAAATAGCTTTGTCCTGCTCTCCTCTCACGCCTTGAAATCCACAGATACTAACGGAGAAGACGGAGGCTGCCTGGCATGTCAGTGAGAGCCTGAGTGAGAAGGTGGAAGCTGTGTGCCTGGAGGAGTGCCTGAGGTTCCTGGAGAGGTAGGAGGGATGCTGTTTTCCTCCTTGGCAACGTCCTCAGTGCTCAAACAAAAGAAATCCTGATGAAGCAACTGGCGATGCTGTGTTCACCCAGATCTGCCATTGCCTCTCTTCAGTTTGATGGCTGTTACTGGAGGGACAGCGCTTTGCTGCTGTTTATGTGCTCAGCATTTGCTGTTGGGCTAAAGCTGAGGGAACAAAGTGCACCTGGACTTGCCTGGACAGGTTAAAGCCTTGGGGGATGTTTATTCTGGAGAGGCTCAGACCTTAGAAACAACTAGAAAGAGGGGCAGCCACGGGGCCGGTGCCTGGGCTTGGCCCTTCCTACCCTGGCTGTGCTTCCCAGGCACAGTGCTTTCTGCTGGCTCCCTGGGAGGGTGAGGAGCTCTGCTCTGTCCTGCTTCTCAGAGGAGGATGAATGTCGTCTTCTCATCTTCTGCCCTCTTACCACTCCTTCTGGCTCCTTTCATCTGCTTTTTGCTCTTGGGCATCTCCCTCCCTGCGTATGCCCCACAGCAGAAAATGCCAGTGCTGCTGGTTGTAGATGAATATTTCAGGAGGAGGTTTGATTTAAGATCCTTGGCCCTTCACATTATGAGGGAAAAGAAATTCCTATAAAACAGAGTTGTCCAGGAGCCGTTTGCGTGACTGAGGCTGTGACGAAGCAGTCAATGGACTTGGTGGGTTATTCATACACACTGAGGCTTTATTCTGCAGCTTTATTAGCGAAGCCCGAGTTGCTTCCCAGAAGCAAGTGTTGCAGCAACAGCAATGGTCAAAGGAACGTCCTGCCTCTCGATCCCTAGCAGTGGCACCCAGGCAGCTCAAGGGCTCTCCCTGTGCCGTTCCTGTGCTCTCCTTCCTCACCAGCTGGGCAGGACAGAGACCGTCTTTGTCCTGCTTTAGATCCCCCCTTGGGGAATGAAACTGTGCATGCTGAAGACAAATAATCACAGAATATTCCTCCCATTTGCTGCTGGGCTAACGCTGTCAGATGCGTTACGGAGCATGCTAGCTTAAAGATATGTCTTCCTGTTTTAATTTAGCTATGAAAATGAAGTAAGAAGCTTTCTCCAGCTCGATGGCTGCCTTGGGATCTGCAGCAGCCTACGAATCCTGGAGAACTGCTGCATTCTCAGGTCAGAAACCAGACCCTCATGGCATGTGGAGCAAAATGAATTTTCTGCTGTCTGATCTCTTCTAACTCTACTATGGGGTCGGCCTTGCCTCCAGCTGGATCTGGTCATCCAAACCCATGCACACCAACCCTTAAGCATGGAGGGAGCCAGCTGCGGTCAGCAAGACCCCTTCAGAGCTGTCCCAGCTGCCCTGCAAGAGAGAGGGGGCCAGGACTGCTGCATTGGCAGCCCGGGACTGCTGCTTCTCACCTGCTTGCAGGCCCTGCAGGTGCAGGGGGCATAGCCTGTGGTCCACCATCTCACTCTTCCTGGTGCCCACAACCCTGAGCAGGAGGCAGGCAGCAATGCCGCGTTGCATGTGGGGATGTTATCCTGGCCAGCCCTGCTGCGTGTTGCAATGTGGTTACTCTCCCTGGCCTGATTCTCCCTCATTAGGAAATCCTCATAAACATTGCACTGAGATGCGTGTGCTTGCGTGCTTCAAGGTAAGCCCAAGCTTAAGCGCTTTGCTGAATGAAACCTTGTCTCTGGCATTGCTAGGAAGGAGGGAAGAAATAAAGCACAGAAGGGTGGGGGAGGCTGTTTGCACCTTCAAGCTAATTTCAGAAGTGCTTGCAGTGATGGAGAAAACAAGGTTGCTTCTCTTCTTCCTGTGTAAAATTATCTGGGAATCTCTGGAGTCAGCGAAATGCCCAAATCCAGCATATGCACAGTGCTTACTTGACATCGGAGCCTTGCGTTGAGCCTAGGTAGCTGTTTTGTTTGTTGTATTTGCATGTTGCTGATGCTGGATCCTAGACTGAATACTTAGAGGCTCTTTTATGTAATTCTTTACAGTGATACTGAGAATGAAGTTACACACTGAGCTTTTCCAGAAAGTAAAATGTCCAGTTTCAAGCTGGTGATCATTTTAACCAGGATTTGCTGACTTGAAGACTGTTCTGATGGAAGATAATTGTTTGTCTTGTATTTGTAGGGTGGTGGAGGCACACAGGATGCTCACCCAGCCTCCATTTGTCAAGGCCACTTCATGCCTACCCATTTTTGAAAATACTAGAATTTTTACTTATCTAATCTCACTAGTGATGGGTACAAGTGGCATTTGTGTGCATTGAGCTTTTGTGTCCTCCTGGCAGTATCTTAATGAGAGCTATTCAAAAGATGGGTGCACATATGTGGGTCACTGAGCTAGCGCTGGACCCGAGAATGTGTCTATTCAATTACCCAGGCAGTTGTGTTGGTTACTGTAGGAAGAGTTTTGATCTGAGAGAATAGCTTGATTTGATCTGATCAATACTTTCCATATCCCCCTTTTTTTTTTCAACAGGACTGTCTGGCATAAGCTAACGTACATTTGCAGTGCCAGCACTGGTCAGGATGTTAAGGTAAATGGATTTCTAGACAGGATGGAAGATGAGATTACGGAGCATTTTCTGCAGACAGTCACTTCTAAAGCCAAGGTATGGGAGACCCATGTTAACACTGAATATTTTTAGACTGTAGGGCAGGCACGCACTTCACTCTTACGTCCTGATTTGGAAAGGGTGAAACCATAGTCTTCAGGCCCAGTACCATTCTCTGCCTTGTCTGAAGCTGTATATTGACAGCTTCATCTTTTCCAGTTTTTGGGATCCCAGTTCCACTGTTCGTAGTATTTGCTGTTGTGTTACAAATGGGTAGCCCATGCTGTCCCTGGGCACCCAGACCCGAAGGGTTGAACTTCACCTGTTACCTACTCATCCCCAGCAGTTAAGCATCTTCCTGGTGCAGTGATAACTCACAGAGCCCAAGGCTGTGGTGGGTAGGCAGGATGTAGGAAAAGCTGACCAGAAATGTGTCCCTCCCTTGGGATAAGTTCCCCTACCTTCACACTTTCTAATATTAGACTATTAGCCCAGACACCCACCTTCATATCCTGGGCTCCATGTCTAGATAACACACAATTGCAGGCTCCTAATAGTGTGTGGTGTTGTGTGTTTCCTTGGAAAGCTCCCCTGAGCATCTTCAGGCTCATTGCACAGGCTCCCTTAAGCATGCTGACGGCAACAAAAGGAAAATGACAGAAGAAACCCTGGCTACACTGTGCAGTTTTGGTCTCCAGAGCTCATTGCCAGCCTGTCCCATGGGCCTACACATCGAGATGGGAGCTGGGGGTGGTTCTGACAGGGAGCACGGCCAACCCTGGGGAGGAACAGGAGACCTAGGACTCAGGTTTTCAGTCCTTTTCTGGCTGTGTCGACATGGGCTTTGAATCATGAAAGACAGAATTTATGCCCTGCCTGCCTGCTAAATGACCCTTATACTTTCCCACTGAATAAGAGGCAATGGCCATGCTGGGAGCAGGATGCCAGAGCAGAAGGGTGCAGAACGGCCGGCTCTCCCTGCACTCCCCATCTGTAGGAGCATGTTTTACATAGTCCCCAGATTAGAGCTATTGCCACCCATTTTTCATAGTTTTTGGTCTTCCAGGTTCGGGCTTAAGAACTTAATACATCCTTCCTGAGTTTGAATTGTTTCTTTCTTTCATGTTTTGCTTTTCTTTGAAATGAAGGCACAGGATGCTGCTGCTGCTCATGGGGGAGTCTGTTTCTGAGAGAAGAAAGAGCAAAAGCACAATAATCCGTGTCTGTTGTTTGTGTGGTGTCTCTACATGTGTACCCTTTGACTCTGTCTGTCCCTTTTCCTCAGGGAACACTGAAGGACCACTTCAAAAAGTGTGACAGTGGTTTTGACCACATCCTTGAATCCTTAAAGCAAAGCTTTTTGGCATTTGGCAAGAAAAAAACAGACACATATGAGGTAAGAAATAAGTAAGAAAGTAAGAACAAGATATTACTTAGGAAATCACTAAAACTAGTCCTTGAACCTCTGGATTGCACAGTATTTCAGCATTAATCCAAACTATATTTTTGTCTGTTGTTAAAAGGGCTTTTAAGGATCTAATGGTCTCAGTCCAGTTCCTCTATCTGACAGAGTTGGATATCTTCCTCACTGTGACAGCTAGGACCTTCCTGTAATCTCAGCAGAGAAACCAACAAGTGGAGAAATGTGGAAACTGAATGTACTTCCCACATACAGAGCGGGAGCCTTGGGCCATCTCTGATCCTGCCACTGCCCCAATACCATTATATTGTTAATCTTCTCAGCTTCTAATGTGCTTCAACCTTAGTTGTAAGGAATATATATCCCTTTGATGGACAGTGGACACAGGGAGAGGTAAAAGGTCCAGATCCCCAAAGGACGTGGTATCTCAGGCAGTTAAATGTGCCAGGGTTGGCGAAGAACAACCTTACAGAGTAGCTAAGTTTTTTCACCTTTACAGTAGCCTAAACAATTTGTCTAGGGTCTCACGGCACCCTTGAGTCTGGCTCTTCAGCAGTGAGATTGGTACCTGGGGTATCCTCTTTTGCACGCAGGTTGGATTTGCTGCTGCTACCTGTACCATACACGTCCCCCTAAGTGCTGGACTCCCTTTCTCTTACCCTCCCAGGCCTTCAGACTCTTTGTCAGTGCTGATTTTAATTAACATTTTGAAATGTGGAAAAAGGTAATGGAACAGAAAAAAATAAGGGCTATTCTGCTGTTGTTCAGAGTCTGTCACTGGACATTATGTCACATTAGTGCTGGGGCAAGCAGGAGCTCGGTGGTGGAGTGCTGTGCCAGAGCTGTCTGTCTCTTGCTTTGTCTCTTTTGGACAGGGCTGGGGATTTCCTGTACCTTTGGACTGCAGCCTGAAACCGCTCTGATTTCAATTGCTAATGAAAATGTGGTTTCTGTGCAGCCCATCTCCCCTGAGAAACACTGGCTCTCCCTCACCCTTCAGGCATGGCGTGGTCTCGGCACCGGGGTTTCTCAGCAGGTAGTGGGTGGCTCAGAGATGCCCAGGTCACTTCTCTGTGCCCAGCCACAACTGTGTGCCCAAGGGCATGGCCCTGGGACGTGTCTAGTGGGGATGCTGCAGGGAGGCTGGATCTGGCTTTGTCTGTAGTCCAGGCTGTCCCCAAGCGACGTGTTTGTCAGCTTGGGGCTAAGCCAAGTGTCACTGCTGCTCTGGAGTGTGGGTGACCTCTGACTCAGCTAACTGGTCCCATTGCTTTTTGTTGGATGTCTCCACACTTACCATCAACGTTTATGTCATCCACATACAGCTTGGCGGTACTCCATGTGTTAGACCAGGCATTTTAAAGGGACACTTAAGCAGAGAAACAGGCCACCCATCTGCATGGACCCTATATCCCCTGTCTACACTGGTCAGAGTCCTATAGGTACAGGGAAGTTAATTTGGTCGTCTTTGCTCTGGAACAGGCCCTCGTCAAGGCTGTCAATGTCATCATTATTACAGAATATGTGCAGGCCCTCCTGACCACTTCCAGGAAACCATCTTCTGTGCAGAGGAGGAGGATTGTCAGCAAGATAGAAGAAGATCATAGGATGCTGCAAACCATCTTTAACGAGTGCTTAGTAAGTCTTTGATATGGTTATGGTTTCTCTCTCTGTCTTCAAGAACAGTACCAGCAGGGGAAGAGGCTCTGAAAGCAACAGAAAAGCTTAAGAGGTCTTACCGCAGTGGTATCCAGCTTCACAGAAGTGACAATCAGATGTGCTGACGGCCCTTCTGATCTGCCAGAAGCTGTTAGTTTATAGTTTTGAAATGTGTGACTAGAGGAGGCAAGATTCACACTCCTGCCACTGAAATAAGAATGAGGCATGATCCTCTGAGTCGGTAAGACAGCTCCAAAGCTGTCAGCTCCCCCAGGCAAGCCTTTGGCACATGGCATGGGGCTGCAGAAGAGGAAGAGCTGTGTCCCTCCCAGTGCTTTCCCTTGAGCCTCTGCGCTGATGAACCAAATCAGTTGCTCCACATCTTTCAGGGCTTCACCTTCTCCATGGATTGCCCCGTAAGCTGCTCCTCCTCAGACATGGGGTATGCGTTGTTACCCCTCCGTCCAGCCTCCTCCCTCCCCGCAGGCCCTTCCCAGCCCCTCAGAGCCGGGCTGATGGCTGCGTGAGCCATTTCCCTGCACTGCAGTGTTCCTCACGGGCGGAAATGTGCTGATGCTGTTGTGGTTGGTGACAGCTGCAGGGAGGAATGAGCCTTCCTGTGGGGGTAAATGCCTCACACCATTAGGAGGTAAAGATCCCTTGCAAAAAGGATAGATTGGGTGTAAAAGCAGAGCCACACCTCTGAAAAAAAACTTGTGGAAAAATGCTAGGTCTGATTTGCAGAAGCAACTTTGGAAGCTTAAAAAGCCTCTTTGCTTAATTCATAATCTGGTGTAGTTGGCAGTGCCGCACATGGCATCTGCGGATGCCACCAGGCTGTCACATGGGTCTCTTGATTGCCCAAGGGCAAGGACTGCAGTGCCAGCAGCATCCCCTCCTGCGCCTGCTCCAGCCAGAGAATCGCTGCCGTGCAATGGCCCCTGGCACAGCTCTTTTGGAAAGGCAGGCTGAGAGCACCCAGGCATAGCGCTTTGTGAGAGGCCGGACTGAGCATCGCAGCAAAGATCACAAAGCTCATTTGGTAACAGGACTCAGATGTGACACAGCAGATAAAAAGCCTCAGCTTTATTGGTTTTAATAATTTCACAAATTCTGAGTCAATTCTCACAACTTGTGAATTTAAGTGCTAGGGACTGAAAATCTGTTTTCTCCCAGACAAGCCCCCTGCAAGTCATTTGTCAGCAATTCTGACTTTGTCCAAAGAATAAAATGAAATCAAAATGATGAGCTGTAGGCTCCTCTAAAAACCGCTCAGACCCATTACAATTAATGCATTAGTTTCATGGTGGAAAGCTGGAAGCTGGCAGTGCTTTTAGCTGAAGACCCACCTCTCCTGGAGTGATCAAGCACAGACAAGTCAATGCGTTGAGCAATCGAGCCATTGGGAATAGCAGGAGGATTCTCTAATCTTAACTCTGAAGTTTACCAGTAATGCTGTGCTCAGCATTAGCTTTGGATGTAATGTGCAAGGAAAGCTGGTTTTATAGTGTAAAGGAGATATAGGAAATCTAATTACGTACTAAAACCCTACATTCAGCTTGGGTGAAAAAAGTCTGCATCTAGTTAGCACTGTTTCCCTTGCATCCCCAGTCTGTTTGCTTTCTTATTGATGTGGGAGCACCGAAAACCTCAGGGAGGAAATGCATAAGCGATTTGCAGGGGACAGCCTGATACTCAGTCAAATGAGGTACACGGTTATGCATGCAAAATATGTACTCTGCTGCAGACTGAATTTATCGTGCAGTTGCTGCGCAGGCTGCACCTGCTCCCTGCCCTGCTTTGCCCTCTCCTTAGGCTCTGCCTTCCCCTCCGTCCTTAAAGCACATTAGGAAATACCTTGCTTCTCTCCTAAGAGCAGTACGTGTCAAAGGCACTTAAGCACTGCTGACAAGACACCTCTTTTTTTCCTGTTTACCTCTGACCTTGCCTGCCTGTATAGCCCTTAACTAAATCTGACACCTTCAAATTAATTAGCATTTTGTAATAGTGAGCTTGCCAAGTATGAAGCCTGACAGTATCGGTGCGTTAGGAGCTGAGTACAGCTTGTGTGCTGTGCAGAGCTAGACATGCTGTTTGTCTGCAGTGCGGAGGAAGAGAGAGAAGGCTGTCTTCAAATATTACTATTATTTTTAATTTATGTTCAATGCGGAGGTGAGCTGCACCGAGAATGCAGCCTGCTGTTTCTAACGCCCCGTGGAGATCAGGGGAACCTGCGCTCCTCCTGCCCCACTTTGGCAGCCTGTTCTCCAGGTTTGCTTTGTCACAGAGCCTCTGTTGACGTGATGGCATCAATAATTCAGAGAAGCAATTTAATCGCATTACCGCACCGATGAAAAATGCGAGCAAGAAAGACCTGAAGCTGTCTCTCAGAAATTTATCTGCATTCTGCTTCCTCCAGCTTTGCTAAAAAAGCTGTGTGTTTCTCGATGAGGCTTTCTTCTTCTGTGTGCTCTAGTTCAGAAGGAGCTGACCATACACAGCATTTACCAGCCCTGTCGTATCCTTTACGGTGTCCAGCCCTGCTTACTGGTTTTTCTGTTTTTCTGTTAGAGGATCTGTGTCCCCTCATCCTCTCCCCAAGGTCGCTTTTCTGTCCCTGGGCTTGCTTCAGGACAGCAGAAATGCCATCATGTCTGGCCGACAGAGCTTGTTTTCACATAGGTACAGGGCTGTGCTTACCTCTGGAAGGAAACCACTTCCCAAAGGTTGAAATGGCCTCGAGAGGACAGTCAAGGTAGGGAAAAATGAGGTACATTTGCTCTCTTTGGCAAAGGAAATGCAGGAGGGGATTCTGTGCTGCTGGAGGTAGTCGCCCAGCTGCCCTGGAAGCAGTCCGTGGTTACACCCCAGTTTCTTTTCTCCTACCCTGGAGGGAAAACAGGCTTCTGTATATACACAGAGAGTCCTGCAAAGCTCCTAACCCACACAGTGAGATCCCTGGTCTGATACAAGTCCAGCTCTTAATGTTGCATGCTGCTTCCCTTGCCCTGAACACACCTTTGCCTCTCTTCCCAGGGTCCTGCAGCTGGTCCCCTTAAGGATCCTATAAAAGCAATTTTAGGACTTATTCAAACTTCTGATGCTGAGGGGATGAAAATAGCCCTTCTGCCCATTCTCAAAGAATTTCCTGATCTAAGGTAAGGTCTTTTATTGCTTTGACTTCTGTAGTTTCTTAACTGATCACTTGCCAGCAGAAGACCTATAGCAGTATTAGTCCTGCAATACTTTCTCTTTGCAGCATGCTGGGCCAGCACAATGCTTACCTTTGAATGCACTCGATGCTGCCTATTTGCAGGTGCAGATTAATGTGGTTTATAGCTTTGCCACATTAACCAGTGGAGTTGAGGTGTCCTTCCGTAAAGGTGAAGGATGAATGAAATGGCTGTCAACAAAGCAGGAATGCTGTGGAAAAATACTACCCTAATGGACAATTTACAGGCACGTGTGTCCCAAATGTAGGTTTCAAGAACATCTTTAACTCAGGTATTTCATAACTTCCAAGCACTTGGCTTTTGGCTTTAACACTTCACCAGTCCTTTTCTATGTATAACTATTTCCACAAAATCCTAGGTGTGTTCAGCAAGAATATACACTTCCATTTCTCACAGGAAGCTGTTAACAGAAATGAAACCCAACTTTTATTAGAAAGGTGAGATCTCAGCTAAGTGCATTTGTTCCAAAGTCTGTGGTTTATTACATCCATCTTTTGTTCTGCTGGCTTGTGCTAGTGACTGTATTTTTCCAAGTTAACATGATTACAGCGTAGAGCGCTCTGTCACAGGATGCTGTGAAGGCCAAAAGTGTGAATAGCTTCAAATGGGGAGCAGACAATTTGTGGTAGATAATTATTTCAGTGCCTATTCAACATGACAGTCATGATATAACCCTCAGCAAAGGAAGTCCCTAACCTGCAGACTGCCAGAAGAGGGAAAAAAAAAAAAAAAAAGACAAAGAGAGATCATGTTATGCTTCATCTGGCTTCTGTAGTCTTTTCCTAAGCATTTGTTACTTTTGAAGATGCTATTGAGCTAAAAAGCTGCTTATCTGATACAGCATAGCAATTCTTACTGTCTTACTATATATACACACACATATATAAATAGTAATATATATAAAACTATGTATTTTTTTATATATATATATAGTATAGGAAGTGGGCATAGGAAGTACTGAGCAGAATATTATTTTGGTCCAGATCTCAGAGGAGGTCATCCTGGTGTGAGTAGATGACTGTTCTTGATTTCAGCAGATTCCCGTATGTTTAAAACTGTTTGGCTTGGATACATTTGCCCTGTTTGTTAATCAGACTAATATGTTGTGGTCCTGCTCAGCAAAGCAATGCTATGATGTAGAACAAAAATCCTATAGCCTTCCAGATGAACAAGAAGTAACTCCATTTGAGGGGGGGAAAGATATCAAAAATGCTTCCAAGTGGTCAAATGCAGAGTTACCTGAAACCTATTGTGGCAGATACAGGTCTTGTTCTAGGAGAAACCTGAGGTGAAGATTTCCACAGTTTCACGAGGATGCTGTGTGCACTGGACTCGGGACCCATGAGCTCAGCCATATCCCACACAGCTCTTGTGACACGGCCTCCTCCTTGCTAGGTGGCCAGAGGGTGTGAAAAAGCAGCTCAGCAGCTTCCAAGTCTTGGTCTGGCCCAGCAAAACCGAGTGATAGGAAGCAAGCTTTTTGCCTCAACTGTTTCACTGACCTGCCCTCTTATCCTTTTGGAAAGGAAGGAACATCTGAGTGCAGTGCTGGACATCAAGGACTCGCTCAGCCGAGAAGACAGAACTGCTCTCTTGAAGGCATTTCACGATAACTGCAGGGAATCAGAAACAGAAGCAAACTTGCTTTTTGCAGATATAGAAGTAAAACCTAGGAAGTATGGACTCTGTGGCTGCTTCTGCTGTTAGCAAAGGTGGGTGTGTGTGTAAGCGTGCTTGTGTGTAACATGCGTACCTGCACGGGCGTAGGCATTCCTGCTTTCAGGGAGGTGGAACAAGTATGGCTGTAGCATCACCTCCCCGAGGTCCTCGTTGCTCTATACACCGGTTCTACTTCCCTCTCTCCGCCTGCAATTTTCCACGTCATGAAGCATGGTGGTGTAGGCAGTGCAGGGCACTAAATGCTTAGATGAGTGATTCAGGTTACTGCAGGGACAAAGGAGAAGACAGGGCTCTTCCTCCCTGTCCTTTGCTCCTGTCTGTGTGTCCCTGCAGCTGCCTCTCCGCAGCATCCTCTCCCTCCCAGCTCTTACCATGTGTGCATGGGCAGGGTCTCCCAGGCAAGTGCCGCTGCCTCCTGGCAGGGCAGGCTGAGGCGTTTTCTCCTGCATGGTCCCCTTGCTCTCCTGGTGCGGAGGGGAGGGGTATGTCAGCCCCACTGCTGCTCCCCTCCATGAGAGCCCTATTAATGAAACCGGGGCGGTCCTGTCCAGGTGGCTGAGTGTGCCCCCTCCGCGCCGGCAGCAGCTGGTGGCAGAAGGGAGGAGGGATAGAAGTCCGAGGGATGACTGTCACTGTAATGTCTTAAATCCCCTTGGTGTGAATTGCCAGGCTCATCTAGAGCACCTGCAATCTCCTTTCAATTTCCCCGAGTGATTCCTTCACAGTCACAGATTGGGGATTTTGGGGGTAAGCTCCAGCAGATCTTGAAACTAAGCAGCTCCTCATGGTTTAAAAATACTTCTTAGTGGAGAACATGCAGCTGTTTGCTTCACTTTAAATAATCTGCAACTTCTTTTTAGTCCAAATTTGTCCAGCTCAGAGCCAGAGAATTTTGTTTTATCTTTGCCAGGCCAGAGCCCTCGGCTATCAGAAATAGTCTCCCTTGGTTAATATTTACGGATTGTCATCAGTTACCTTCTTTTGGATAGACTGAATAGACTGAGTGTCTCAGGTTGAGAAGCACAGTCTCTTTCCACCTCCTCCTCCACTCTCCAGTGTCACCATTTATTTATAGCTCCCCATATTAGAGGATCAGGGATGAGTTACGCAGGGCTCTGACCTGGGGCCTCCAGGCACAAGCAGACAGCAGGCTACCCTGTTAGCAGGGAGAGAAAGCAATTAAAGAAACAATTAATAAGCACACAAACTTTCCCTTCCTAATGAAAATTGATTCTAATATAATGAACTGGCTATCAGCCACCCACTTTTACATCCTCTTTTAAATACATTATGCATGGCACTGCCTTCGCTTTACAAAAGATATTCAGGGACATGTTTTTAAAACACCGTAAGTCACTTAGTCTCCTATTTGCTGAAATCCCCTGGGTAGATAGGCTCCCAGATCCCAGAAGACCTGGCTGTGCCTGCAGTGCACGTGTGCAGCACAGGTTGGCAGTCTCACCTGAGCTCAGGGGTAGCAGTAACGGTGAAATCAGCGTTGGGATGTGCTCAAAGGGAGGTCACCTTCCTCCTTCATCCCAGCCCCGCGATTTTGCTGCCATGTGCTGGGGTGTGACCTGCAGGTACACCGGGAATCATCTGCTTTCTCCAGCCAGGAATGCAATAGTTGTGCTTATTTGTCCCTTCTGTATGCAGAGGTGGGAGAACTTTGGAAAAGTGTTATCTGTGGTTGTTTCATGTTAGCATGAAATGACCTCCCAGAAGAGGAGTGAGCAGGCTTGGCTGGATTGGGCAGGGAGCAGCAAGGTGCTGCCCATGGCTGTGGGCCCATGGATTGCGTTAGCCAGAGTAGCCCAGGAACTGGAGAATTTCAGCAGGTAAATGCGATACAGCTTCATGCAAGAGTCTGTGCATAGGAAGGATGTTTTTGCTGTTTGACTCTTGCACGTGTTCTGATGACTGCTATTTAATTACCCTGCTTTTTTCTTGCTTTCCCTTAGGCCTGCTGTGAGAAACGTGAGGTCTTGCTCCCACGTGGCAGTGTCTGCAATCACAGCTTCTTGAAATCTTCAGGGACCCATACAGCTGGATGCACGGAGAAGCCTGGCAGCTATGGAAGACACAATTCCTGCACTTCTGCAGGAAAACCACGTGGTCCAAATCCTAATCTTCTATGCAAAGTCTGGATGGAAGATGAGTGGGATATGGCAGAAAGACACTCCTTCAAAATTTCCTAGAGATTGCCGCTTAGCTGAGTCCTGCAGGTTATTCCCAGGATGTGGCGTGGTGGTGTGTGGAGGAGGAGGAAGGTTCCCCCTCACCAAATTCCTCTCCGTTTCCATCCCTTGTTTCATGCAGTCTCACACGAAACCAGGGACTGCTGCACCACATGGTGTCCTAGCAGATGCCATGGCACCGCAACCTCCCCCAGAGACCCAGGACCCTCCGTTAGGGAATCCTGCCTAGCCCATGGTGCCAGCGGTGCCTGCGGGTTTGGGCGCCTGGATCCACCCCCCGAAGCCTGACCTGCACCAGAAGGGGTGCAGACAGACCTGCCTCTTCCCTCGCTCCCCACACACGAAGGCTGTGGCCTGCTTTGGGGGCAGCCTGCCGTGCTGCCGGCTGTGGGACGGGGAGCTCTTCCCATATGAGTTTTACAGCTGGCTCTGGAGCAGAGTCTTGCATTCATTTTTATACCTCAGTTACTGGAAATTTCCTCTTGGAGAGGGAGGGGAAAGCCTCATGGGAAGCAGGCAGTGAAAGGAGCTGTTTGTCCCAGCCTCCGGGCAAGGTCTGTGCTGTTTTCAGATGTAAATAGGCAGTTCCTATTAGGAAAACACTGACTTTTCTTCCCGGTTATCTATGGACTGGTCACAACCTCCTAGCTGGATTGCGTTCAAGGCCCTCCTTTGCTATTGTGTTAATATAGGCCATTACTGCTCCTCTCTGGCCATGTAAACAAGCAAAAAAGGCTCTACTACCTCAGACGTGCCAGTGCTTTTCTGAGTGGCCATTCCCCCTCGAATCTGCTTCCCTAACAAGAAAAGGGGCAAATTTGTGCATAACCCATCAATGTGTGAGGTGGGGGACATGTCAGGCCCTGGGACCCTGGGAAAGCGCAGACTCAGGTGGGTGCTGCCATGCTCTCCAGTGCCGTGCCGTCACCCCAGGGACGTGGGTGTCCCGGCTCAGGAGCAGCTTGTCTGCCCAGAGCCCTTCGTGCAGACGGGGTCCTGTGTGCTTGACAGGAGCTGGAGCAGGTTTATAATCGTCATAAGCTTTGCTCCTGGCACAGCGCTGAGCATGGAGCGAGTGGCAGAGAAGCAGGACGGAACAGGCTGCTCCATCTCCAGGGAGTCCTCTGTGGGCATTCGGGGCACCATCAGACCTCAGCATCATTATGCTCCGTCCCTCACATCATTAAGGGGCAGCCAGAGCCTCCTGTGGCCTGCCTGCCCTTCCTGGCCGCACGTCTGCTTCAAAGCCCCTGCTCCTGTGTCCCTTGTGTTTTATAGGTGTCCATTGCAGCTTCGGTGAGACCTTTCCCGGGACGTGGGGAGGCTGGGGGAGCTGGAGGAGCTGCAGCCTGGCCGGGTGGGTGCTGGTCGGGCTGTGGTGCAGGGTGGATGCCTGCCCTCCAAAGGGTGGTAGCCCTGCTGGGCACGCTGGGCCAGTCACCCTCCCCTCCTGCCTAATTGCATGTTTTTTTCAAGGGTGGGAAGGGATGAGAGACCTGACTGTGACAGCAGGGTCAGAGTCAGCCTCTGCCGACGGGGATATTAAGCAATGAGCCTTCCAGAGAAAATAAATAAAAACCCCTCTGACATTTCGATCACTGTCAAGCTAAAAATAATCCCACAGCACGCGGATGGCTCCTGCCACGTACATGTCGATGGCTGTGTACGTCTCTGCCATTTGACATTCACAGTCAGAGGAGGGTATATTCTGCTCACAAGCAGCGGCTGGGAGCCGTGGGGTTGCCAGGCTTGCCGCTGCCGACCCTGCGGCTGAGATGGCTGAGGACAGGCCCCACGCCATCACGGCTGCTGCGGTGCCTGTCCTCGCTGGGCGGGCAGGGGACAGGCAGCACCTTTGCTCTGTGTGTGTGTGCGTAGAGAAGCACTGCTTTCAATGAGGTTTCTTAGTGTCAAGTTTCTCCAGCCTGTGCATAGCATCCACTCATGGACAGGGCAAATAAAGACTTGAATTTGTCCATGAGGCTTAGTGCTGGTGGCACATGTAAGGTTTTCCAGAGCTGGAAGGCACGGGGATGTTCGCTGGGACAGGGATGGGGACGGGGGGTGATGGGGAGAGGCCGCCTGGTGTGGGGGCAGATGGCGTGGGAGGGATGTCCCCGGCCACCCGCAAGTCGCCTGGGGAGAGCAGATGGTATGTGGGGAGGCTGCGGGTGGCTCCCCGGGAGGGGAGGCAGGGCAGGGGGGATGCTGGGTCACTACCTGGGGCTACCTGGGGTGGTCAGGGAGGGGAGGAAAGGCTGTGGGGAAGGGGAGTGAGGGATTTCCCTTGTTTGGGGGGGATTTTAGCCTGCTTTGCCATGTGCCCTGACCTTCTCAAGTGACCCAGCCTCCTCCTTTCTAGCCTTCACCCTAGGCTGGGGTTAAAGCGCTCTGGTGGGATTTGTGCTGTGCTCTGCAGAGGGCCGGGAAGCAGGATCACACTCCGGATCCTTCCGCAGGATTATCTCGTGGCCTCAGGATGCAGGCAGGGGCAGCACTGCCCTTGCCGTCAGCCTTCCAGGGCCACCATGGAGCCACAATGAGCATCTCCCGCTTGCCCTCCTGTCCGGCAGCCCCCACAGCAGCTCCACCGCCATGAGCAGGACAGGATCGCTCAGAGCTCAGCGCCCAGAGGCTCCCTGCACAAAGACCCTCTCCCACTCCCTCTACACCCAAGGTTTCACGGGGATCCCCTTGATGCCGGGTCATGCCACTGCCATGCACACCCATCACCTGGACGTGCCAGCCCTGGGGATGTGGGCAGCAGGGAGTGACACACTGCTCCTGCTGGTCTGATGCTCTGGCTTTTTTGGGAGCTGCTCTCCATCCATCGCCTCTCTGGCTCTGCACCGGGCTGACGGGTTGTGTGGTGAGCAGTGATTTGTCACCTGTGTCCCCCACATTGCTCGGGGCCGGGGTTTGGCTGGTCACTTTGAAGTGCTGCAGAGCCTCACCAGCCACCCCTGTCATTTGAGCTTCTGTCTCAGAGGGTCACCTTCAGTGCTCGATGCTGAAGACAGTGGAAAACAGATGCTCCTTAATTATGCTTCAAGCTCTGAGGAAAGACCTAACATTTGCTGAGGTGCCACCTGTGCTTCTCCAGTTTACTTAGTGGCTTTGCCAAGGGTATGTGACAGTGAAGGGAGGGCTTGATGGTGAAAAAACAGGTAATAGTGAGGATTTGGGACATGCTGACTTCTGTTCCATAGCAAATGTGCACGAGGAGAATCAATCCGTAAACGCATGAGACCTCAGAGAGGGCAAGCCACTTGCTGATTGCAAAATGATACAGCAAATTGTGTTTTATTCCCTTTCCTTCTCCCTCCCAAGAGGAGCCTGTCCATGCTGAGAAACTCATACATTGATCCGCATATTAACTGGAATAACTTGCATGCACCTTTGAGGCTTTTGTCTCCAGCCCCGGGCTCTGCCAGCACCCGCCTGGGCAGCGATGCCTGACCCACGGCTGGGGACGGGTCCGTGTGTGGGATCGGCAGCACGGCAAAAGCCACCACAGGTAATTCCCTCACAGGGACACACCCCAGCACATTGCCGAAGGTATGATTTTAAGGCTTAAATGTCTGCCTTTACCTCAGCACCCCATGGTCCGTGCAGGAAGGAGGAGAAGGAGGCACCGGCATGGGCCAAGGTCTCTTGCTCTGCACCAAGGGCTGGGCTGGGTCCCCCCAGTTTCCCCCAGTGGCTCTGGGGACACCCTGGGCTGGGAAGGGTACACCCCTGGTGCCATCTAGTGGCACTGGGACACGGAAATGGCCGTGGCTCTTTTATATTTATTATTTGTATCATTGTTATGGGGTGTTACAGGGGTAGATACCTGCGTGGCACACCAATTGCGTGAGCTGTGAGTGGCCCCTTACCGGGAATTCTGGTGTAAAGCAGGATGCACAGAGCATGTAGATGTTTCTGCCAGCTAAATAACTGGCAGTTTTGTGGGAAGATTGTGAAAGAAAGCAATGAGCAGAACACTCAGGATGTGTCCTGTGCTTTATAAAAACAGCTGGAGCTTGTGAGTGCACAGAGGAGAGGTCGAGAGACAGCGCTGCAGAGCTAGGGCCCAGGGAACTGATTTCTTCCCTCTCCACAGCAGTTGGAGTTCCTGCTGCAGTGAAGGGCTTTAGGATGAGGTTTTGGTTGGCTTAATCTGACCTAAGACCATATTGGTACCAGAAGATGGGTTCCTGCCATCACCCTTGGGTGCCTCCCCACCACCTCCATTGCATTGGCTCTAGGGGTTGGCTCCACTTCTGTGACAGCAAATTAACAGCCAAAATAAATAGTTCTCCATGGGTTTGCCTCTCCTTTTTCCTTCTCAGGGGCTCTGGGGCAGTTACCTCTCTCCAAGCTCCAGCTGCCAGCTCCACACCTAACTCTCCTGTCTCCTGTTGCCATCCCAAAGCTTGTGGTTTTCTGCTTGTTCCCAGCCACCCTCCCCGAGCTGCCCCCGTGCCCCCACTGGACACGGAGCCGTTCCCTTGCTGGCAGTTTGGGTGCAGCCGGTTCACGCAGCCTGTGCGGGGGCCATTGCATATTGCCCAGACGGGCTGTTCTAAAAGGAATGCCAGTCTGCCAGCAGTTAAAATAAATGGGCTGGGTTTAGAACAGCTGCTGGGAAAACCCCTGTGTTTCAGGGCTGGGACAAAGTATTTGCAAGGACTTTTGCAAGAGCAGACTGTCTGGAGCAGTTTGTTATATATCCTTGCAGGATTTTGGAAAAATATAAAGCAAATCTTGGTTCACAGATGAGTATCAGATTTTTTTCCTTCACTGGATGATACCCTGTGAACTTTTCCACACTGATCTTTTGTGCCTAACAAAACCGGCTTGTGCTATGCCAAATGATGTCATTTTATTCCCCCCCAGACTGCCCAGTGCTGAGAAAGATTTGAATCTCCATTCCCAGACGCTAGCTATGGCTCCTGCTGGTGCTGCCCCATGGTCCGTGGCCAATTTTGCTTGCCACTGGCCAGGATCTGAGAGTGTCTGCTGGGGTCTCATCCAGCACAAACCAAACTTGGGAGGGAGAGCTGGGTCTGGCCAGGGCAAGGATGAGCCCACGCTGAGGTGCTGCAGCCCAGAAAGGAGCCGGGGTAGCCGCTGGCTTTTCTAAACACAAGCTTTTCATTAAAGCCCTGTGGAGGGAGGAGTGCTTCTGCGCCCCGGGCTGAGGGCTGTGCTCTGCCTGCTGTGAAGCACCCATACAAAGACGAGCGTGGAGAAAGCTTTGGCGTTGCTCAAGCCTGCATTTTGCAGTCCTGCCACATATGTCAGTGGCCTCACCCTTGCTGCGCTGGTGACAACATAACAGGAGTGGCCTGGTGTGGGTGGCAGCACCCATCTGTGCGTGCAGCTCTGGGCTGTGGCCACCCCAGGGCACCCTTGTCCCCCAGGTCTGAGCTGCTCATTGCACCCTCAGGTCTCCCCACTGTGGCTCCAGGCAGGGGCTGGTTTGGAGATGGTCTGTCAGTGGAGCCGGGGAGGCTGGGGGCTGCTGTGGAGACGATGACGGTGCCAGGCCTGACACCCAGGCACACGCTGCAACGGGCAGGACACAGCCACACCGCAGCACTTGTCTGCAGCTCAGTCCTGTGCAGGGTTGGGGGACGGGAAAGGGCCTGATCCCCAACTGCAGCGATCGTGACCCCTCTCCTCCGCCCTGCGACCTGCCTGTCTGGAGGGACGTCTCGGGCAATCGCTGCTCAGGTAGCTGGGCATCTCCTGACCTCCCTGCCGGTTTGTACCCCTGCACGTGCACTGGCAACGCAGAGCCCCCGCTGGGGCCGGCTCAGCCAATAACCCAGGTGGTGATGGCCGCAGGGGCCTTATCGTAACCGTGTTTCGTGACCCTTTCGTGATGAACTGTCTTTTGCAGCTTGGATGATACCCTCCGGACGTCTCCACACTGATCTTTTGTGCCTAACAAAACCAGCTTGTGCTATGTCAAATGATGTAATTTTATTCCCCCCCCCAGACTGCCCAGTGCTGAGAAATATTTGAATCTCCGTTCCTAGACACTAGCTGTGGCTGCTGCTGCTGCTGCTGCCCCGTGGTCTGTGGCCCTGGGATGTGGTGCCTGGGATGTGGCCCCAGGCTGGCTGCCAGGACACACAGGTGATGGGCTCTGCCGGTTCTCCTTCAGAGCAGCAGCACGAAGGGACCTGCAAAGACAGAGACCTCCCCCTGCCAAGGGGCGACCCTGGGCCGGGAGTGCTGCAACCTCCCCTCCCTTGTAATTAATTTCAGCTGTTAATGAGGTCTGTTTTTACCCCTTAACCCCGCGCCAGCAGCCCCCCTGGCAGAGGGGCTGCTCTCGGGCAGACCCCAGCCACAGCCCTGCCTGTAGTTACCTCGTCCCCCCAAAAGCGAGGAGGTCTCGTTGCCTCAGCCCGAAGCCAAGCTGCGGTCCCCCCTCGGACGCCTTTTCTCCCGTGTGACGCTGGGACCCGCCGCTAGATGGGGGTAAAACCTGCGGGAACGCCCGCGGCGGGGCAGGGCCCACGCGTGGGGCTGCGGGGCCGCGGGGCTGCGGCCGTGCGGGGCTGCGCTGGGTGCCCCGCGGCGGGGCTGTGCCCGTGGAGGGCGGCGTGGGAGGGATGCCCGTCCCCCCGCGGGGACACCGCGGGCCTGCGGCCGCTTCCCTACCTGCCCTTCCCTGGGGGGGACCTGTCCCTGCGTGCAGGGGACAGCAGGCGCGGTCGGTGGCCTGCGACGTGGAGGGTTTCTCCTTCGTGCCCAGTGCCAGGCTGACTCTCGCCCCAGTGCTAACTGGTATCTGTTATTCTTGAGGCCAGTCCCACCGTCTTCCAGCTTAAAAACGCAGGACAGCAGAGCTGGGCTCACTTGCAGGGGCAAATCCGCCTGCTGTTCGGAGCGCTGCAAGTCTGAGACATACTTGGGTCCTGCCCAAACACCCAGTGCCGGCCCTGGGGTGGGGTCCCCGGTCCCCCAGCCCTGGGGGGGCTGCAGAGCCCCCCGCCGGCAGGCTCACCCCGCTCTCTCCTGCCAGGGTAATGCAGAGCGGGGCTCAGCACCAGGAGCAACTCTGTGCTGTGGCAGAGGGGACGCTGCGTATGTGCTTCCTTCTCCTGTCGTGCTTACACTTACGTCTCCTGTAGTCTGATGAAGTTTGCAGATGACACCAAATTGAGTGGGGAAGCAGACACTCTGGAAGGGAGAGCCACCCTGCAGGAAGACCTGGATAGGCTGGAAGAGTGGGCTAACAAGAACCTTATGAAGTTTAACAATGCCAAGTGTAAGGTCTTGCACCTGGGAAAACATAATCCAGGAGTGCAGCACAGACTGGGATCCACCTGGCTGGAGAGCAGCTCCATGGAAAAGGACCTGGGGGTCCTGGTGGGCAGGAAGCTCAACATGAGTGAACAGTGCGCTGCTGCGGCCAAGAAGGCCAATAGGATGCTGGGCTGCATCAAAAAGGGCATCACCAGCAGAGATAAAGAAGTCATTATCCCACTCTACTCGGCGCTTGTCAGGCCACACCTGGATACCATGTACAGTTCTGGTCCCCGTTACACAAAAAAGATGTGGACAGGCTGGAGGGGGTCCAGAGAAGGGCCACCAAGATGATCAAGGGTCTGGGAAGCCTGCCGTGTGAGGATAGGCTAAGAGAGCTGGGCTTGTTCAGCCTTGAGAAAAGGAGGCTTAGAGGTGATCTCATCACCATGTACCAGTACTTAAAGGGGAGCTACACAGAGGATGGAGACTCCCTTTTTACAAGGAGTCACGTGGTGAGGACAAGGAGTAACGGGTACAAGTTACTCCCAGGGAGATTCCGATTGGACACGAGAGGTAAATTTTTCACAATGAGAACAGACAATCATTGGAATAATCTCCCCAAGGAAGTGGTTGACTCCGCTACGCTGAACATGTTTAAGACTCAGCTGGACATGGTGCTGGGCCATCTCATCTAGATTGTGCTAGAAAGGTCAGACCAGATGATCCTTGAGGTCCCTTCCAGCCTGGTATTCTATGATTCTATGATTCCTGTAACATCCCCACCAGCTCACTTCTCTTTCCTCCCTGGGACCTGAGCCACGGCAAAAGCACTGTGCCAGGTCTGTCCCCATCCTGGCCCTGCCCTGTGGCCAAATCCCACCTGATCCCAGAGGCTCCCCGGCTGGAGCCTGTTCCTTCCCTGCCCTGGGGAAAGCCCTGTAGCCAAGCTCCCCTGCTGCAGTGGGGTTTGCTCATCCCGGGGCTGCAGCTGTCCTGGCTGACCCTTGGCTGCGGCTCAGCCCTGTGCCCAGTGCACAGCACTTGCTGCTGGTGCTTCAGTCCTGGGGAGGTCCCGTAGCAGGAGTCTGTGCTGCAAAGGGAGAAACGCCATGAGAAACAGGGTGCACTAAGTTGAAGCCCAAACCTATGGTGGTTTCTTTACAGAGGCTGTCCCTGGCCGGTGGGGATGTAACAGGGAGCTTCCTGCTCTGTTTTATGTCCCACATGGTCATTGGCAACCAACCCTGTCAGCAGCTCCTTCTTGGCTCCTTCTTAAACAAAACAGGCCTGGGCAGGTGGAGCTCAGGCTACGAGATCATAATTAAAAATAGTCACGACCGAGATGTTTTCCTCCAGACTGCCTGATAGCCACAGGGGCTGGGATTACTGTGTGGGCACAGTGGGAAATGTCTCTGCACATCAGACACTTGTCGTGGGGAGGGAGGAGAGGTGACAGTGACTGCAGGAGCCAAGTGCCCATGTCCTGTGGGGCAGGCGGAGGCTCGAGGGGCAGAGCTCCGGCATCGTTTCCCCTTTTGTCTGCTCAAAAACCAGAGCTGCCATCATGCAACCAGGGCTTGGGATCAAAGCCAGCGTGGAGCTGAATTTCCCTGAAGACAGCCTAGGCTAGCCTTGCCTTGCCTTGCCTTGCCTTCCCTTCCCATCCCTTCCCATCCCTTCCCATTCCCTTCTTTCCTTCCCCCTATTGCATTTCTTTCTAGAAGCATTTTTTACCTGTTTGAGGGCCAACATCTTGTCTAGCCCTGCCGTCTTTCCTAAATTAAGCTATGTTGTTTCCTTCAGTGCTTACTCAGACATCATGTTTCTGGACTGTCAGTCATTCTCTCTCTTTTCTTTTGGACTCTGGAGTGCCAAGAGCGGACACCGTACAGTAGCCAAGCTCCGGCAATGACAGCTGGAGCAGGGGAGTTTCTTTCCGTGTTGCCCAGGTGTCACTCCTTTTTGCAAGTCCCAGCTAGAGGTTTCCTTTTTCACAGCAATGTGTTGACACAGCCCATTCGTGACCCTTCATTACTCCAGAGTGTTCGGGTTTTTTGCGGAGTTATTACCGAATGGCAATTTCTCCCTGTATTTGTTCAGTTGTTTACTTCTGTCATTACCATATGCTGTTCTTGTTCTGGTTGAATTGCATCCTATTGATTTATTTTTTTTTTCTAGATAACTGCAAGATCAGATCCCGTCCCCTATCCCTGGCCACCACGCTTGCAGTCCCTGAAGCTCTCGTGAGCATCCTCTGCATTTCAGCATCCAAGGCATTAATGAGCCTGGCAGACCAGACTCCTGTGGACTCACACTCAACACCCCATGCAGTTTTGCTCTGATCGTGAACCTCCAGCCAGTTTTGTGTTTGCCTCCCAGGAGCTTTGCAAGAGCAGACCGCCAGCCTGAGGTCTGTATGCCAGGAGAGATGTGCCCTGCTTCCCAGACCTGCGCCAAGCCACAGCCAGCAGTGACACCCCTCCTGCTCCGCTGCCTCGTCCCTGCTGCCACTGTCAGGGGCAGCGCTTGGCACCGGCAGGGACCATGGTCCCTACCTTGCTTATTTACACAAATGTTACTTGAGACGGTGTCAAAAACCTTACTAAAGTCAAGAGTCCCAACATCTGCAGCTGCTCTGCTCTCAGGGAGGGGAAACTTCTGCCATGGAGGGAAAGCAAATAGATTTATGCAGAACGAATTTGATTAAAACCATCTTGGTGTATTGCCTTGGTATCATTCTCATGCTTAAAGCTCTTTAATTCTACCAATATTTTTCCAGGAAATAACCCCAGGGCTTATTCCTCCGCCTCTTTTAACATCAGCACTGCTTGACCTTGCCCAGGGAGCCACCTCCCTCTTGGCCATCGCAGTGGATGGCTGCGAGATGGCTTTGACCAATTTTCCAAACACACTGTGCTGGGACAAGGTAGGGGGATGAAATCCTCCTCTGGAAGCCTCCGTTTTAGTTAGGCTGCAGTTGGACGCACAGTTTGTTAGCATTATCTTATTTAATTTATTTTTTGGCAGCATCATTGGCGTAAGCAGCCCCCGCTGCATGTCCCCCCCCGCCACTAGTGCAGCTGTGGGGGGCTGAGGAGGGGGCAGCGGTGATGGGGGGGTGACAGAGGCTGCTTAAGCCAAGGCTGCTGCTGAAGCAGATGCACCTCCGAGCACTTACAGTTGTGTTCCCCTGGTGCTTCTCATCCCTCGGTACCAGCATCTGCACTTTCCAGTTGCTCCCCAGATGTTTGTGCCACAGTTTTACATGAATCTCCTGGAATTTGATTAACTTTTTTTCTCTCTGTAATTTCTTCTTAAACTTCAGGGGATTAAGGAATTCATGATTCAGCTGAATTCCCATCATGCTGCACATCCTCTTTCTGCACTGTGAGGTTTCTTCATGCTTTAAATATTATTTCCTGAGGAGCTGCCTGCTTCTCTAAATTCCACTTTCCCCTTAGACCGACCTGCCCTGGGGTCTCTCCTGTTGCATCTTTGTCTGCTGCAACCTGCCCCCTCCGTCTTCATTTTTCCAGCTCCTCCTGTCCTGAGAATCGGCGTCTCTCTGGTCTCCCCATCCCTGGTGCCTACCTTCCTCTGCCCAGGGCCAGATCCCTTCTCCTACCCCATGAAGAAGAGGATCAGGAAAGCAGTGCTGAGCCCTGCATACTCAGTGCAGGGGTGAGGAGCACTTCCCAAGGCATCCATGGAGGCTCAGGCTCATGAGAGGCATCCCTGGGGTCGAAGCAGGGCAGCCCACAGGCATGGTTAGGTCGAGCGTCTCTGGAAGGACGGGAGTGGGGCAGCAGAGCGGGGGGACCCAGAGGGAAAAGGAGGTCTCTCCAAAGTAGCAGACTGGGGGGGTATAAAAGGTCTGAGAAGGAGGACAGCCCAGAGGCTGAGGGCAGCCAGGCTGCCTCACACACATGGGTGCCTCTGATACTGCTAGCCTCTGGGGCAGCACAGGGCTGTTTTGGGAACGGGAACTACCCTAAATGGGTGAACTCCAGACGAATCTCTTCTGCAGCTGAGCTTCGGGATGAAAAGGCTGCAGGATGCTTGGGGAGACCTCAGCACATGGGCGCATGGCCCTGGGAAGAGCTGCCAGACAGCAACGCTGCCTCAGTTTCCATTGTAAAGCTGCAGCGCTGCTGCTGCCTGTCCTGCCATGTTTTGTCACGAGTGTCCCAGCAGTAGAAAGGTGCAGGGGGTTTGTCTGTCCTGTCTCGCCACAAGGCTGTGCAGGTAAACCCAAGCTGGTGTCTAGCTCGCATGTGTCCTGATCTTCAGCAGAGTTTGAGCTGCCAAACCCTCCGGGGTTAAGGTGGGTGTTTAGGACTTGCCCTCTCCTATCCCAGCAGAGTGCTGGGGTTGTATTTAAGGGCTGGCGCAGCTGGAAGGATGCAGGGAAAGCAGCGATTCTGGGAAATCAGGTGTCTCCCCAAGCCTCTGGAAACAGTCAAGGCTGCCAGGCATGATGTAAGCCCATATTTCTGCATGCTTTAGGCACTATGTCAAAGCAAGGCTGTAGCTACCAATGAAGGCAAAGCATGGCTTGAGTCATTTCCTTGGAAAAGCTGTGCTCATCCCAGAGGAGCAGCTCCTCCATCCACGGAGAAATGACAGAGCGCTGCCCCGAAGGAACAGCACTCTGGTTTCACTTAGACACCATCTGATTTCCATTTTCATAAATGCGGAGATGTTTATGTGAGCCTCAAATGTTTTGCACAATGCTGGACTCCTATGGTTTCAGCATTGATGAAATTCCTCTTTCACCTCAGCTAGGATGCAGCTGGGTACCTCCCTCTTGGCCATAGCTGAGGGCTGGGGACAAGTTTCTCTGCTGGCCAGGTTCTCCCAGGGCTGACAGGCTGCCAGCATAGGCAGGGCAGCACTGCTGCACCACCGAGGCACTGACACTAGGCGCCAACAGCAAAAGCCATCCTTGAGCCTGGGCTGACACCTCCAGCATCTCCCCAGGGCTGTGCTGGGAGCTGAAGTCAGGGGACTTGGAGACAGGGGCAGCAGCCTGTTCTCTGACAGCTACTAGTTTTGGAAAACCACAGTTGTTGGACAGAATGATCTCCACCAAAGTCCTCTGCATCTGAAAACGCATACAGGAAAGAGTTGCCCCAGTAATGGACATGTCAGTGAGAAGGTCTAGCTGAGGGTTCTAGACCATGTGGCCAATGAACAGACGTTGCAGAAGCTGGGCTTGCTTAACCTGGCAAAGAGGAAGATAAAGGACAATTTGATAGCAACCTACAAGAAAGGTGGTTACAATGGTGACAGAGTCAAACTCTTCTCAGTAGTAGCAGGTGATACACCAAGGGGAAAAGGGTACAGGTTGTGGTTTGGAAAGTTTAGGTTCTACAACAGGGAGAAACTTCTTCCCTAGGAGGTGATGCAGCCCAGAGAGATCGTGGACTCTCCACTTAGAGGTTTTCAAGACTTTGCTAGCCAAAACCATGGGCTGACCTGAGCTAGTATTGGCAATGGTCATGCTTTGAATGGGAAGGTGGGCTGGAGGCCCAGCAGTGCCATCATCCTGTGAGCCCTGTGGCCAGGCCAAGCTTACTTATAGCTTGTCTGAGTGCTTATATGTAATGGACTGCCACTTCTTACCCGCCTGACAAGAAATAGGAGGTGAAGGCTCTGTGGTCTTTGTCTGAAGGGTTGTTCTCCCAAGCATGGTGTAACAGGGAGGTTGATGGAACGGAGAGCCAGGGTGAAGAACACTCTTATCCTTCTGTAATATTTAAATGTTGACCTATTGTACTAAGAGAAAGAGCAAACAAAGAGAGGGAAAACATAATTAAGAGTAGACTAGAGGGGTTTGCATCTCCTCGAAGTCAGCAGTCTGTTTTTTTTCACAACACACCATGCCAGGATGGGACAAGATGGGACAGCCAAAGATAAGAGCAGAGTGGAAGTACGGGAATTTCCTTGTGCCACTGGATGGTCCTTCCTAGTCTGAAGCTTGTTGGCATCGAGGACCTCATTTTTGTATTGCTTCCTGGGAAGCAAGGCCTTCCAAGAGCCTGTGGCAAGGGTGGAATTTCCCACAAGGCTCTGCTTTCTCTGGGCATCGAACCAAGAAGTGGTGCTTGTTTGTTCTTGTTGACATGACTGGAGCATAAACACATGTCCTAGCTGCACACAGGGATGGGAGGCAGGGCTCCAGGCTCCCATGAAACCAGAACTCCACAGTGAAAAGATTTGGGAGTTTTTGGTGAGCTGAAGTTGGCTTGAATTTATAAGCACAGTTCCTCTCTTGTAAAGACATTTTCTATATTTAACATAGTATCAGCCTTGTTTTGTTTCTGCTGGGTGACAAGAAGAAAGTGGACAGAAGATACTTTTTGGGAGGAACTATGAGAAGACTGATTTACCAGTTTGACTTCCCAGACTGCTTTTGAGCTTGAAAATGAGTGCGACTGAGGTTTGGCAGAGTCTGAGGGTGACCTTTCATAGAGGCACTCACTGCGTCTCCCGAACCTCTGGGCACTACATCAAAATTATTAAAATAAACACAAAATTCAGATAGTATGGAGCAAAATGTCACAATCCACAAGCCTCAAACAGCTGGGGAGTGTGGGAGCGGGTGCAGGAAGCTGCATGGGTCAAGCCAAACATCTCTCCAGCGCAGCGTCCGCTCCCTGACAGTGGCCAGAATAGATGCCCAGGAAAAGCAGAAGGGATGGGAGAAGCATGAACCACCCCCACGTACTCTCCCGGACACCAGCAATTTGCAGCTTACCCATTTTCCAAGCCAGAGTGGTGTCTGTGTTTAAGAGCCTTCGATGTTATTTTTTTCCTCTTGCCCCCTCTCCGTCCCTGTCTGGCTGCTTTCTGCATACAGCTTAGCTTTTAGCAACCACAGCATCCTGCAGCAGGAGCTGCTGCAGCCTAATTACACACTGTGTGAAAAAAGCTTCGTTTTTCTGCTTTTGGGTCTTGCACTTACTACCTTCAACTGATACCTCTTGTGTAGGAAAAGATGGTTTTCCTCTTTCCACCCTCTCTAGTCCTCCATTATTTTGCAGACCTCCATCCTCAGTTGTCCCATTTCCAGCCTGGAGGATCCTGTCCTGCTCACCCAGAAGCTCTGCCATGACTCTGCTAACCCCACGCCTCTGCTCTGGACCTTCTGCACTTCTGCTGGCACATCTTTGAGATGGAGGGACCCAGACTGTGCGCAGTCCTTGAGCTGGGGCTGCCATGAGTTTGTGTTATGGCACAATTTCTTGTTCCTGATCTGTTCACTTTTTCCGCTCTTAGTAACTCCTAGCATTCAGTTTGAGATTTCGGCTCACGTCCTTGCATTAGGTAACATTTCGATAGCCCTGTCTGCACAGGGTCTCATTTGGCTCCCCTGTTTTCTATGCAAAACAAGGATTTTGCATCCCTTTGCATAGATCTCCTCTGCCACTTGAACACCTGCTTGCTCAGACTTCTAAGGTCACTTTTACTGCCATAAGTAATTTGGTATCATTCACAAATGATAGGGTCACCTGCCTGTCCACCCCTGCCCAGGTTCCTGCAGAGACCCCACCACAACCCTGCATGGAAAGACACCCCTCTGATATGAAAATTGCTCCTTATTTCCCATCTCTGCTCTGTTACTCGTCCCTGTGAGGACCTTCTCACTCATCCTATTGCTTCCCATTTTCTCTCAGAGCCTTTGGCAACAGCTTGTCAAATGCCTTTTGGAAACCTCATTAGGTTACAGCAACCCCATCTCCTCTGTGCTCCCTTGCTCACCCCCTCCAAGAACACCAGTGGGTTTGTGAGGTGCCATTTCTCCTTGCCGAGCAGGGCTGGCTCTTCCCCAGTGCCTCACTGTGAGAAAGGTGACAAAGGCTCCTGCCAGGTGCCAGTGTCACCCGACAGGTGGGGGCCAGGCTCTGTGGGTGTTATTTGGTTATTTGGCAACATCCAAGGGCTGCCCTTGCTGCAGGGTCTGTGCCTGCAGCCGCAGAGACCCCGTGCCGGAGGGAGCCTGCCCTCCCCTGCCCTGTGAGCAGCCCTTCCTGGGCATGGGGCCATGGTGCAAAGTGGGTGCAGCTGCTTCGTGCTTCTCCAAGGCCCATCCAACAGTTTTGCATTGGTTGATGCAGCACATCCTTCCCATGTGAATCTGCTGCAAACAGAGACAGATCTGCCACGTTTCCTGAGGCTTTTACACGTGTCTGTCTGAGTGTGTCGCACCCCTCCTTTCTCCATCCCCACGTTACATCTGAGCTTTGTATCTCAGGGTGCATGGGTTCCTCCTTGTTGGTTGTCCCCAGGGTTTTGACTTTTGTTTCATAAGAACCACAGAGAGGCAGATGGGGACATGGTGGTGAGGCTGCTGCCTTACAACAGAGATGTCTCAGCTGTGGTCTGGAGGACAGCCTGTGGGGAGAGTCTGCTGCACCCATGATGATGACCTTCCTCCTTCCTTCTGATAACCCTGGAGGTTGTTCACTCAGTTTCAAATAAACAGGATTTGAAGCTAAAGCTGGAAGCACAGAGAGGGGGCCCTAGCTTGCAGACCCTCTTGGGAGATGTTTTTTTTTTTTTTAATTGGAAGATCAATATCTGAGGGAGGCGTTGTGGCAGGCAGGAGGGGTGTCTGTGGCAGAGACACAGAGATGGAGACTACAGAAGAAACTCAAATGCTTTTCTGGGTTTACTTACTGGTAAAAACAGTCATTGTAGTTGTGATGGGGAAATGACCCAGTTGTGAGTGGGAGGGAGCGCGCACATTTGGGGAAGCCATTCATGTGACAGTCATCCTCTCCCGGCGTGCCCCAGGTGGGGCTGGCCTCTGACTGCCGCTGGCTTACAGCAGCGTAAAGCCCATGGGCTCAAGGGAGGCCCTCCAGAGCAAGATGCAGACAGCTTTGGATCCAGGAAAGTGACTTAAATTGTCAGATTTCCAGGAGACCCTGGAAACAAAATTGCCCCAAAGCTGTAGGGTTTCTTCAGGTGGGTCGTGGGGGTCCAGGCAGGTGTGGAGGTGGGCAGCTGCCCTGGGGCACGGGGTGCAGTTTGGGTTATTCCCTCTGCATGTTGCCCAGCCTGACTTGGCTGATGCGTTCTCCTTGGCCAAGGACACAATGACTTTTCTCTGTCCCTTCCTTCTTGTGCGGTAGTTAAAAACTTGCATATTCTAGTCTGCAAAAGATAATTTACAAATGAAGTAAAACCTGTAAGGCTGTGATACCCAGCCCTCAGCCAAACTGACCGCTTGCTGGAATACACCAAAATGCTCCAGGAAGAAAATTCTGCCCCAAAACATACTAGCTGGCTGGAGCTAACCTTTTGAAGGAAAAAGACAGTGTTTCAAGACCTAATGGCCTTCCACACCCTGGTCCTTTCCCAGCACAGACAGATTGAGCGTGTTTCCTGGCTCCTGTGGCCAATTAACCCATGTTCATTGTGTTGCAGGTTCAGATTGTGTCCGGCAGCACGGGGTGCGTCGCAGCCGTCCTGGCTCAGTGTGAACAAATGCAGTCAGGGAAAATAGAAAACTTGCTGTTAAATCCTGTGATATTAGTTTGCTTGAGGCCTGAGGCTTTCAGATAAAGAAGAAGTGAAAAATGTTGAATGGGTTGAGGCAACAAATAGGGAAACTCAGAGTTATCACAGTCAGTGACAGTAACACAGGGAAAGTACAGGGGAAGTAAGTTGTTGTGGCAAAGCTATGGGCTCATTGCCATAATGAGAGATTGCAAGCCGTTCACACTCTCTGGTTCATGTGTCCATTGTTTCTGTTATTCCCCGGATATGACTGTTTTTAAGGGTGAAGACTGGCTCTTTGGGAGGCCTCAGGCATGCAGCAGGGGGATGTAGGGCAGCAAGTATAGAAGGAAAATATTATATGTAGGTCCTTCTGCAAGGGCGGTGGGGTGTAGTTAACCACGCTGGAGCAGGAACTCTTTCAGGTTGATTCTCCATTTTGCACGCAGACCCCACCATGCATCTGGTCACAGATGACGACAGAGGTCTTGGGAGGACAGGAGGTGAACAGGGACAGTGGCAATATATGGTAATAGCATCATCTGATGGAAGTCCTAGAATGACTATGGTCCAATACAACTGAAACCATCCACGTAGTGTGTGATTAAACTCGTTTATATTATTCATGGGGTGTCCATTCCTCATGCACACTGCTATCCTTGCCACATAAGTTTTGCAGCAGTTAAAGAAAAAAGCAAACCACCATTGCAAACAAAAAGCAGCCATTAGCAGTGGCCAAGGAAGGAATGCAAGACCCAGGCATGCCCACAGCGATGCTCTCTGCCACTTCCAGCCCCCAGCAGCACGCAACACAAGGGCTTCCTAAGCCATAGCTTGCATCTTCTTGCTGGTGCCTTTTGTGTCTCAGTGCCGTCAGTATTGCATAATAGATGTCAGAAGGAAGGATGGTGGGAGGCTCTTCTCCATTTCCAAACTTGCTGCCTTAGCCTGATGAAAATCTAAGCTGGTCTGGTGGCTGAAGGGTGCACAGGGACCTTTGTGCCTGTGTTCAAGTCAGTGTCCTACTGCAAGCTCACAACATGTGTCCAAGGACAGGTCATACCTGTGTTTCTTCTTCTGGTCTGTAAAATGCAGCACAGCTCTTTTCCCTGGTGTACAGAGAGAAAAAATTCTTAGCACTGGGATGTGATCCTGGACACAAGGGGCCATCTAAATAGCTGGCTGTTCCAAGGAGGAACACGGCCAAATACCTCTTGCCCCAGTGAAAAGCAGTGTGGTTTGAGTCAGTTGGAGCATAATGTGATTTCTGCAGGGTTATTGCTATGAAAAAAATTGCTGCTGAAAAAAGTGCAGTCCCCTTATTTAAGAATTTTTTGGCTTGGCTCGATTCCATTCACATTGTGAACTGAAGCATGTTTCAATGGGAGCAGGCAAGTGCGTTGTACTGGAGATATAAAGCAGAAAGCATGCCTTAGTAAAGGCTTTTAAGCCCAGTCCTATCTGGCTTATCTACATGCTTAAATCTATGCAGAAACACATGACTCAAAATCACTTGTGTGGTTAAAACTAAGTATAGGTGTAGCAATATGGACTCCATGATATTAACTCAACTTACAGGTTTTTGACTGAAGTATGCAGGCTGTTTGGGTTTGATTTCTCCCAGCCATTAACTTAATGAGATTTGACATTGCTCAAAGTTTGCTCAATAGTTTCCTGTAATGAGGGATAAATTAAAGCAAACAAACCCAAAGCGAAGCAAACACAATTCAACTGCGTGGAGGAAAGCCAATAAAAATAATGCCTGATGCCCTCATTTTTTGCTTGATGTGGGCTGACCTGGTGGACGCACACTGTGGCTGTGTCAGCTGGACTGGGGCACGGTGAAATCTGTGCATGCTGCACTGCTGTGCTGCTGGAGATGCTTGACAGCTCCACTTATATTTGAAAAGCAGGTTTGGCTAGGCACCAAGCCAGCCTCACACATGATAGCCTCTTCCCCAAAGAGCTACAGGCTAAAGTGCGTGTTGGACAGGACAGAAAAGTGAGAGAGCAGAGGGCAGAGGAAATATGAGACCAAAGACTCGCAGGGCATGTGCATTCCTGGGCTGATGAAATCGCCATCTGTCTTGCTTCTGTGCAGGGTAAACACAGTGCCCATGGTCCCACGGCGGAGGCTGGAGGGAGGCTGAGGACAGCACTTGCTTAGCTGCTGGTCTGATGGATGCTCAGCTGCCATGGGCTCCCTGCACACCTCTGTGCTGTTTGCCCACGATGATCTCTCTAGGTAGCTCTTGGGAGGAGCAGTTTTTAGCCAAAGGTGCAGTTGCTACCCAGGCTAAGACCTCAGAGGTTTCCTCCTCTTCACAGTGGAGCAGCCACACAGGGACTTCAAAAGGTTGCACACTGCTGATGAATTACCTGTCTCCTCCATATGGTAAGTGAGAAGGACCAATCTGCTTTCCAGATCTACCAGGTCCCCTCTGAGACCGACGTTGTGTGTCCCTGACACCTGGCTTCAGGAGGAAGCTTGGTGCGCACATTGTCTTCTTGCAGCAAGGCCACGATCTTCGCCCCAGACCTTGGCAGGATGCACTCTGAGCTCCCCACGGCCAGCTCCCCATGCTGCACAAACGCAGCTCATCCCTAGGCTTCCTTTCCCTCCCGGCTTAGGTGGGTTGCTGTCAGAGGTAAGTGAGATAACAGTGCTCATCGGGGCTAGGTGGGGATGGAGGTGGCTGATGACAACTCCATCGGCTGGTGGCCAGCAGAACTGCTGGAGCAGGATCAGTGCCCGCTGGGAGTGGTGCCCTTGGGGCCCCAGCAGACACAGCTCAGCATATTTTTGGCCTGATGTAAGTCAGGGGCACTTGTGTCCCATGGCTCCAGCATTGTGCTGTGCATGTTAACACTCTCTTATTCTACAGTCATCTCCCTCTCCTTCCTGCTCCCCCCGCAACTGATCCACATAATGTGCAGCATTTAGACATTTTGATCTGGCTATAAGAGATGATAAGTGATGCATGGCGACCCTCATTAATGACATTACTTGAATTCAGCAGGATGAAGCACAGATGACAACAGGAGAGCAGACACATGCTGAGCAACACACTCCTCTGCCATAAAGAAAATGCCTTGATCTGGGCAGATGGCAGCTAAAATCAGGGCTAGGATAGAGCTCTGGCCAAGCAGCTCAAGAAGGGCCTCTGTGTTCTGGAAGCTGTAGCTGAAGGCAGGGTTGAGTTTAGGACAAGATGCTGTTTGTGGGACTGGTCACTTACAGACTGGTGAAGGTGTATCTGCAGGGCTGTGGTTCCTGTGGCTGAGGGGCAGCAGTGGGCAGGGCAGGGTGCTCCCTCCTCCAGGTTCCTGCCACTGTTTAGCTGAATTTTGCCTCAGCAGACACTGCTGCCTGAAACTCCACCCTTGAAAGCATCTTGGCCTCAGATTGGCATCTGTGTGCAGCACAGTTGTGGCTGACAGCACCGAAGCTTTGCAGATTGACAAAGAAATCCTGGCTGGGAAAGGAAACCTCTGCCTCAGGTTGTGGAAATGCCACACCATTTTTTGTCATGCTTGGTACTATATAGCAGGAAGGAAATAATCCATTCTCTGCTTGTTTTTTTCCAAGAGAAGTGAAAGTGCATTAAGAACTGTTGACCATACGGAAACACAGGAGAGTCAGATGGTCTGAACCTCGACAACGTCTCATCTGTCACTGACAGTGCTCATGTTACCTTTGGCGACGGTTGCCCTGCAACCAACCATTGGATCAATGGAAACCAAGTATTTGCTTCTAGCTAATTGCGTCACTGCCAAATATAGAGCTGCACGTCCTAAGCCAGTCATCGTCTGACCTTGAAGGCTGTGTCTCTCTGGCTTTCAGTTGCAGCTGTGACGTCCCTCCCGTGGCTCTGCCCGTGTCCAGGCACTTGCCCGCAGCTTGTGCTGTGTACTGGAGAGCCACCAGGCCCCCAGGAGATGCCTTTGCTGCCCTCACGTGTCATGCCTGTGGCTAGGAGTATTTGGGGGAGCTGGAGCACTGTGCTATGGTGCCTCAGCGCCTGATTGTGGGTTTGCTATGTCTTTGGGGGAGGAATGCCATGGTCTGTCAGGATAACCCATTGCTACCCAGTCACCTCATGCTGCAGTCACCCAAGCCAGGTTAAAGTAAGAGCATAAGCACAGCCAAGGGTTCCTAATTTGTTCTTCCATCAGAGAACATCATTGCAAATGAAGACACGAAAGATGTGCAAGCATCACTTCTTGCACTAATGCTACACCAGCAAGGCCTCCTGCCTCTTCCCGCTCCTGTGCTCTGGCTCGTGCCTGCTGGGAGCCTCTGACAGAGACTCACCTGCAAGAACGAGCAGTAGGTAAAGAGCTTGGCTCAGAGACCAGCTCTGGGTCCCCCTTGCTGGTGCTGGTGTCAGATCACCCTCCCCTCCCATGGCACAACCATCCTCCCCTGACATCTTCCCAGGACATCCAGGCAGGTATCACCTTCCTCCTGGGAACTCTTCCTGTTCCCTCCTTATCCAGGAGATAGACAACCACTTGACTACAGCAATGGTCATTTCGCATCCTTACATCTGTAGGCGGGGATTTCCCTCCTGCAGCGGCTGTCTGACAAGCAGCTCTTTGCTGCCAGGAGAAGTGACACTGCCCCCGGCCCCTGGGTGACTTCTCAGCCTGTCTTAGAGAGGAACACCTCCTTCACCAGACCTCACAGGCTGCCCTGATGACATGCAGGTGAAACACCTAAACAGAACAACCGTATAGCTTGTCACTGGCTCCCGAGGCCAGTCACATCAGCCTCTAGGGGCTGGTGCCCACCCTCCTCCTTTTGGGCTTACCCTGCATATATTTGTCTTTGTCTACCAAAAGCTTCAGAATTCAGAGAATTCAGAATTTCAGGACTCCCAATTCGTCAGTCCTGAATACTGGAAGGAGAGGTAAGATTGTAAGATCGTAACATGTTTTCTGGTTATTAAATTATTTTGTACATCAGGTGGGAATTGTGTGACTGAAACACTGAGGTTCTTGATGGCTCACAAACCTGGAGAAGACAGAGAGGTCCTCTGCACATTATATGTATTTCTTTCATAATATGTCAAAACTCCTACAACATTGTGAACTTGCATGGCCTGAATTTTCTGATGTTTTCCTTGAAGAGAAAGTTACCAGAAGGAATAATGACCAAAACCCATGCTGGGACTTGTCTAAGCACAGGCTGTGGCAGAGCGTGGGAAGAGGAGGGGGGTTTCACACATCAGCACAACAATCTCTTGGGTCCCAGACTTCATGGTTTGAGTTTGCCAAACAAAATACCCTGATTTGGCCACTTTCTGTGGAGAAAAGTGTTGAATTTCCAGAAAACAAGGTTCTTTGAAGGGCTGAGACTGGGCAAAAGGCTGGATACAGAGTGTCTGTAGGAAAAGCAGTTGTTATGGTAGTAGCATCTGGGTGGGGGCACTGTGTACATGTGTGATGCAGGAGTCTTAGACTAAGAAATAACCTAAGTATCCATTAAAACTTCAAGTATCAGCTCTCAAAAACCTATAGATTTTATTGCCTCCATTTCTGTCTTGAAAGCTCCCCTATGAAGAATTTTTTCTGTGTATAGAAAAAGATAAACAGATTGCAGAAATCTGCTGCGTGTTGATTCTCTTAATGATAATTTGCACATTAACATGGAAGCATTGCTCATGTACTACTGGAAGCAGAAATTTGTTTTTCAAGTCAAGCTATATTGAAATGTATGAAAATGGGTAATTAGTATCATTTTGAATAATAAGCTGAAGCTTGTGGTATGGAGTTGTTCATATGAGATAGTAAAAACTTACACTGGAAAGAACAACATCATACCTGGATAGAAACTGTTATTTTGTACAGAAATAAGTTTTGTACAGAAATAATGTTACACGGCGAGATGGGCTTTTGCCTGTCACCCACAGGGGACACGGAGGGTGAGGTTTTGAGGTAGGTGGAAGGAAGGTGGAAACTTTTCCTTTTCTTAACTGTGGTTTCTACCCAAGAAAAGTTGGCTTAAGAGGTTGTTCTGGACAATGGATGAATCTGGTCCTTCTTCAAAAGCTGCTATTGATTTCATGCTGTACGTGCTGATCTGACAAAATGTTCCCCAAGTAAATGCAATCTGAGCTCCTTGAGAGAGACTTCGTGGAGAAATCAAATCAAACAAAAATGGGAGCTCGGGCAGTTCATGCATTCCACAGTAATACTTCAGGCTTTGTGATATTTTAATGGATCAGAAGGGGATGCTGAGCTGGATAGTTAAACAAAGACCAACAAAAGACTTTTGAGCACAGCCAGAGGCATAGAAGGTACCTGAAGGCTGCTCTCCCACCTTCTCAGTCCCTGCTTCTGCAGCCTTGTTTCTCTAGGGCACCTCCTATGTTTCTCTTACAGAGAAACACAAGCAAAACACGTACAGCAAAGGTTATCTGGATTACTGCTCCCGCTGTGTTTTGCCAGCTCCGAGATTAACAGTGTTACCTGTGAGATCTTCGCAAGCTGCCAAGGTTCCTCCAGGAGCAGCTCTAGCCCACCCAGCATATGCAAGAGTTACCCTGGTTCGGTTTGCCCCCATTTTTCAGTAACTCTTATGGGTCTCTTTGCCCCGGGAGATCACAGGACTGGTCTGTGGGTCCTACCTGCCTCTCTTGAGATACCCCAAGCCCTGTGATCCCTCAGAGGTGGAATGGGATGCCCCTTCCTGGGCATCCTGCGGGAAGGATACAAGACTGCCCAGAGCTGCTGTCTGCAAACCACCCATGCCCAGGCAGGACAGCAATGACACCTCTGAACGAAGTGCGGCCTCTGCAGATGACATTCCCTTCACACCTGCTTGCTGACCAAGGGACATCAAGGCTGGTGTGGTCCAGGAGTGTCTGCACAAGCCTGTCACAAGCAGGTGGCTGCCATGATTCTGCTGGGTTAAATGCTTCTCTTGGGGCATTGGAAATACCTCTGTCACTCCCCACATGTTAAACAGAGGGAGGGGGTAGCTTCAACCAACCTTTTTGCCTCTGCATAGCCCCATGCAGATTGTGAAGGGGCTGTGTCACAACGCATGAAGTTGGGGATGGGACCTTGCCAAAGACAAGGGGTCTGCTGTGCAGGAGCGTGAAGATCACAGTCCCTGCCCCACAGCTCAGATGGCTGTCACCACTTCTGGTAGCCTTGGCGTAGGGTAGAGGGGACTGCAATGAAACCAAAGAGCAGAAACAAGCCTCTGTTAACTAGGACATAGCACCGTTAACTTTGTCCTGATATTTTATCTAATCTGTACACTTGGTTTAGCTCTCAGGCTGCATTGCTCTTGCCAGTGGGACTTGGGGGTTGGCCTCCAGCCTTTGGGATAGGTCTCCAGCCTTTGGGATAGGTCTCAAAAGCTCTTGAAGTCTCCAGGACCAATATTGTTCTACCCGAGAGTTTATTATAATCTCCTCCCTTTCAGAGCTAATCTCTTCCCATCACAGCCATTCCAACATTAATGAGTAACTTAGAGAGCTCAGCTTTTCTGCTAAATTATAAGTTTTCCTCTTTTATTAGTCCATTAGGAGAGTTATTACAGCTCAAGTGCTTTGTCTTATTTGGATGAAAACTACTTAGATAAATAGCAATGAATTCCTCGTCCTCAAACGATGGTCTTTCTGGGTGCTGGTACATGGCGTGCCCTGGTGTGTCCCATCTGCTGAATGAAGGGTGGGAGGATTAGGAGAACATGGTCCAAGGGCCACTGCTGGGTAGCGCTGGGAGGGGAGCTGGGGCAAACATCTAAGACTTGTGGAGAGGTTAAAGAAACAACTGAAACACTCTGAGCAGACAAGACCCAGAGAAGAGGTGAAAAATGGGTTTGTAGGGAAGCCTCCAATTTGGTCAGTTCAAAAGGATTTTTTTTAACCTGATTTCTAGAGGAGAAAGCCCTGGGTAGCAAGGAGAAATGGTGTCCAGCAGGTGTGAACATTCATTTCACTGTAGCCTGAAAAACTTCATATTGCTATACAAAACGCAATTAACCTTCCTCCAGTAACATGCACCTGAACAGCCTGATGTGTGCATCTGGTCCATCACATTTCCTCTGGTTTCCCCCTAGGAGGTGAGATCCACCTCCCTCCCCAGCAGTGTGGAGTTGCACCTTTGCTAAGCGGGAAATCTGATTGCTGCACTGATGAGTAATTCTTGAAATCCCCCAATATTAGTTGCCATCGCTATTATTGTGGCTACAGAAGAGCTATTTTATATTTCAAGGATATCACTGTGGGCAGTGTGGCCACATCCTATTTTAAGTCATGCAGGAAGGCAGCAATTACTCTTATGAGTTTCAATCTACAGCGTGGCAAAGCATGATTTTGCTAGTGTCACACCCAAGCTTACTGGCCTCTCGCCTGTTCCCGAAATACCCTTCCTTCCCAATGCTCAGTGATGATGACTCCTGCCTATTTGGTCCCCCAAAATAGTCTGTGCGCTCTAATCCCCCCGGGGAAGGAGGCTCTGCAGTCCCCACTCACTGGAGGTGCACCTTTTCTTCAGGATGCTCCACGCATTGCCAGCCTTCATGGTCTCTTCCCACTGGATTGGGCTTTCCAGGTTTTCTCCTATTAAAGTTCATAGTAGCTAAACTGAATACAAGATTTGCAAATGGAGGTCAGCAAATTGCTGCCACACCCTTTGAGAATCTGTAATTACACGTACTCTTTGTGCTTTACATCGATTAATAGGTGAGGAACTGTGTCACCTGTGCATGTCACCATGCATGTCAATGAAGCCAGGACTGTCCACCCAGACATGCAGGCTGAATTCAGGAAGGCCCAGTTACCAAAGCACTCTGGTCTAGTGTTTCACTCTTCAAATCTGCACATCAATAAATCCTATGGCCTTTAGTCCAGTGCTGTCATCTCTCAGAGGATCCTGCTGAGAAGATCCAGCCTCAAAGGGGAGGCACTGCAGGCATTCTGGTTTCTTAACTCTTCATTTCCAGGTCTGGAGACCCCAGAGTTTCTCAGCAGACTCTAGCAGAAGGTTTCTACTTTTTTCCATCATGCCCACCCTTGGGAGGAGCCCAGGAGCTCTCTGGCTGTTTTTGCCTTCCCCTGCAGCAAGGGCAGAGGTTCCCCAGGTGTCATCAGGGACTTGGCATGCAACAACTGTTTTATAAAGCTGATTTTATTTTTTTCATCTTGGCTATCTTCTCTGCCTCCAAGGAGGGGCACACAGCAACATCAGCAGAGGCTGGGTGATAAAGAAAATCCAGCCACACTGACCTCAAAAAATTTTATTTAGTTAGTTTATGGGAGTGCTATTTATCAGTATTAATCTAACACTGTTTTGAGAAGACATTCATGCAACCTCCTGTAAGTGCCTGGCTATGTGTAATATGCCACATATAAAAAAATGCCATTGTAAATGTCGAGTCATACAGGAAGATAAATAAATTAGTTTCCTGGGCTCATTAGAGCGGAAAGCTGGGCTTTAATAAGAGGATTAAGAGAATTGCACTCCAGTTCCATATGGCTTATGAAATGTGTATGAAAACCATTTTCTCCTACCCATCCTAATTATGATATATAAATAGATTCACTGTTTTCTTTTGAGCACTTACTGAGCTGGAATCTTTTTTTTTTTTAAAAGACCAACGCAATCACTTGTATGATGCATTTCTGTAGGCCCTTAACAGATCTCTAAATCAAAATGCAATGATTTATAGCAATAACATGATCTTTCACTAATTGGGAAAGAAAATGTTGCACAATAGGTGACAGTTGTAATGAGTGCTCAGCACTGTCAGAAGTAATTTGGCATTTGGCTTTAAATTGTAGCTGGGATAAGTGTTTAAATAATGTGTCATAAGTTTTTAAATTCTGTGTATATATGAGGGTTTGCGGAAACGTGAGCGTGCTTATGGACAGAGAGGGAGGTTTGCACTACCCATGGGCAGAGAGCAGACTGAAACCAAAGCACTGCTTTTCACCCAGTGTACAATTTTGTCACATAACCTGTTGGCAGAGGACTCCTTCTGCATCCGTCTCACCGCGGACAGCAGCAAAGCCACAGGTTAAACAGCAGCTGCTGGGAGGGCAAATGGGGGCCAGCAGGGCCGGCTGGGGCCAAATTCTGGTGGGCTGTGTCTGCTGAAGACTTGTATGAACAGGAGACGACAAGGAAGGGGGATGCCAGAGCAGTAAGGATGAGATGTATGTCAAATATATATCTTTTTATTTTTCAACATTGAGACTGCAGTAGTGGTTAGAGGCTGATGTTTTGGACCTTGTTATAGCAGATACACAGTCCTTGCTCCAGAGAGCAAGGAAAACCAGGCTATGGGACCCATACACAGGACAAACAGAGTGTGCCTCTGCTTTTCCAGCTTGTCTGTAGTCCAGCAAGACCCTCCCTACCTGGAACCGGTGAGTGATGTTCACCGGAGCAGGCTGTGAGTAGTGGAAGAATTGGCCCTTTGAAGGAGTACATAGGACTACATGTGGCAACGCAGTAAACAAGAGCCAGAAAGAGAATAAATGAGTCACTTTTCTAGCATATTTGAATACTGTTTAAATATAAACATTGCAAATGAATATCTCTAACTGAGAAAAAATAAAATTGGATGCAAAAATATACCAACGGTATACTACATATGCATATAAATACATTACATGGTTTGCACAGTCATTATGCGTCCTCGTTTCGGACCGACTTTCTACAGACTGATACAAAAGTTGAAATAGAGAAAAACAGAAAGGAAAGGTCTTCAACTAAACACATTGTTGTTTTGGCAAGTGATTCGCTTTCCAAAAAACTGGGCTGTAAAAACAAACACATAGTTTCACAACAGACCTGTTTGTGTTTTCACATCATATCTACCTCACAGCAAGAGGGGAAAGACCAAGGAAACAGTGATGCACCCAGGACGCTCAATATATTACAATGGCATTTGAGACCAGTTCCACCATCCATTCAAAGCCTATGATGTTAATGGGGTCTGGGAAAGTCCTCTCCTCGATAAGGAGGGCTTAAGTAATATCCAAAGTGCTTTACTAGATGCTGGTGCTCAGCCCACACGATCCACTGCAATGGGCGGTTTGCTCCCAGCCCTCTGTGAGCAGGGTGCCACTCCAGTGCAGATGCACTGGATGGGGTCACTGCAGAGGGGCTAGCGGCTGCTGCGGGTGTTGGGCACTCCCACCCCATGGAGGTGAAGGAAGCACACACTGCCCCGGCTGGACCGCTGCTGCGGGGCTAGCCGGGGCTCTCTGGGGCCTGTTTGGAAACCCAAATGCCCCTGGGCAATGCTGCTGCATGGGGCAGAGCGTGCAGCCGGGGCCACTCCAAGTCCCAGATCTGCGGGTGCTGCAGCGCAGTGGGATAGCAGGGTCCCGGCATGGCTGAGCGACAGCTGCTCCTGACCCAAAACGTGGTGCCTCTCCCATCAGCCTAATGCAGCCGCCCCTGCCCAGCTCAGAGGAAGGCAGATGGGGTGCATGCGTACTCACATGGGGCTTCTCCAACATCTCTAAATTTTGGCTTCAGTTTTTGTTTCCCTCCATTTCCTTAGAAGACAAAAAGCTACATAGGAGGTGCCTGCTCAGTCTGGGCTAGCTGGGGAGTCAGCGATGTGGCCTTCACAGCACCCTGTGAGGTAGACAGAGGTCAGAGCGCCAGGGCAGTGTCCAGGCAGAGAACATGGTGGCACCAAGGAGACCTTGGAGGAAGCAGCCCTGGTCCTTGAAAGCACTGCTCCTCCCATGCTGTGCACGGAGGACAGTGATTCCCACAGAGATGCTGAGCACCGGATTAGGACAAAGTGCTTTCTGTAGGAAAAGGTGGCAGTGTGCGCTGTGAATCGCTCCAGGGGACAGTCTCGTTCCCCAGCTTAGCCCACAGTCCGGCACAAGGGGGTGCCAAGGGGTGCCTTGGCCTAGGACACATTTATGTTGGAGAAGAGTGGGGCCCCGGGCGACGTGGATGCTGTGCTGTCTGCCAAGTAGCCCAGGATGCTTTTGAGTTCACTGCGTGACAAATTGGCTTTGATGTACAGGAACGCTTCCAGGTGCCTTTTGCTGTGGAAGAGAAACAGGCAGGTGTTATCTCCTCCCACAGATCTCCGTGTGCCAGGTCCCTTGTGCCAGGATGCGGCCCCCACCCAGCGGCAGGAGCTGAGGTCCCCAGCAGATGCCAGCTTGGCATCTGGTGATCCTACACAGGATCCAGCACTGCCCCGGGAAGCTTGGGGTAGAGTAGGGAATCTCCAAGGCAAAGGAGAAAATCAGACCAGAATTTGGAATATATAAATGGGCCATTTTTAACAGTTTATTCTTTGTCTGATGGCACTGGGATTGCCACAGCCTGGCAGGCATCCCCCACCCGTTTTTATAGACTCAGGCTATATGAACATCACCTATACCAATATTTGACTGTTTCCTGGCTCAATTAAAATTCCATACAAGTATTTGCAAATCTGCTTCAGCGTCTCTTACCGGATATCTGGGTATGTCGTAGCGAGTGTTGCAACTTCAATTTTAATAGCACCTAAATCCTGAAGTCGGATTATTTCAGCCAGTTTGGGGAGCGCCGAATTCAGCCACGTGGCTTGAGAACCCTGCCAGAAGAGAAAGCGGTCAGCAGGGCATCGTGGAGGTGCAAACCTCTGCCCAGCCCAGGAGCTGTGTTTCACCACGGGTGCCACCAAGTCGGCTCCTGAGGCTGTTTCCTGGCGAGGGGCAAGAACACAGCAGCGATTTTAGGTGCCTCATTGTTTTCAGTGATGTTTCTAGCCCAGACTTTGCCTGGGCCAGCCTTGGAGAAGTTGGATTAGTTTGGTTGTGGTTTTTAATCCGCTTACACAAGTGGTGTAGGGTTTTCCGCATCCACCTCGACAGACTCTCTTTGCTTTTCCCTCCCATCATGTTTTCCTTTCCTTGGGTTTCTGTGCTGCCTGGCATGTGTACAAGGTCTGATGGGCAAGGTAATGCACTAGCATGTGCTGCTCTCTCCTAGCTCTGCACACAACCCTGCCTTTAGCATCTCCAGGCATTGCCAAAATCCTTTCCCTGCCCACTCAGTTAAAAGCCCCAACTGGATCTGTTTTCTGGCCATTGGATATCTCAAGGTGCCAGCTGCCTGACCTCCTGCCCACACCAAGTGATGCTCAGGCTTGTTCCTTCTCCTGTCAAACGCACATGGGGTAGTGGAGGACAGGGCTTGACTTCACTTTTTTGCAGGCAAATTTAGAGGTGTGAAAGGAGGGAGGTGATCTCAGAGGAGAGAGAAGGGTGTTTCAGTCATGCAGAAAAAGCAAGGGTCTCTGGTGGAGGGAACCCTTGTGTACCAGAGACCCCACACTGCCTGTTCCAGCCCCTGCCTGACCTAAAAGCAGCAGAGTGAGGGAAATCAAGGGCGAGGGGGAAGAGTCAAAACCCAAACTCCACATAAGTTGTACTGAAACTGGAGAACTGCAGTGTTTAGCTAAATCTTCTGACCCCATTAATATAAACCTTCAAAAGGAAACCACTGTCTACAGGACAAAGGAAGACGAAATCATTGCTCTCCATCTGGGGGTGGGTAGGCTGGTGGCAGGGGAGCCTTCCTGCCCGCAAGCACTTGGAGACTCCTTTCTGCCTAAGATCCTTCCTTCCAGGAAATTAAGCTGAATTGGAAAGGTTAACGAAAGGCCCCAGAAAATTTATTTTCCTGTTTTTCAGTGTGGCCATGACCCATGCTGGTGTGGACATGACGAGTACTCACGTACATTGGTGGTGCAGAAGGCTTCCAGGTCGGCAGCATTCTTGGAGATCTGTTGGGCCAGGTTTTGCTGTTGTGCTGGAGTTTTCAGGCTGACTTTCCTCTTCAGCAGCCTCACAATGTACTCTTTAACCAAACGGGCATGGATCTTCTCAACAATAGCCTGTTGGGAAGGAGAGGGAGATCCATCTATCTTTTGCTTGGGGACAAAACAAACCGTGTGGGTGGATGGAGGACAAAAACGTCTTGGATGTTGTAAGACATGCCCCACCAAATGCCTGCTGCTGATCACACGTGAGGAACAGTGCTGGTTGCCAATCTCCCCACAACTGATTACATGACATCCTAGATGCCGAGAATTTCTTTGTACACAAACCGATGAAGTGTGGGAATTTCCAAATGTTGTTTCCTTCTGGGAAGAGTTGAAGGCGTGGAAAAGATCTAACATGCATTAGAGAAGAAGTAGCAGTAGTCCAGAGAAACAGGAATTCACACTGTTCCTCTCTCTGATACACAAAACATCATAATTTTGTTTCAGCTACTAAAAAGACAAAGGCAGGAAATGAAAGATTTTTTTATGTGGTGATGTTTCATACTCCAGCATCACTGCAAATGTGGTTGTGGCTTAGTTATCTGGGATTTGTCCCTGTTGCATCCATCTCCTCTGGTCCTTAGGGCAACCAAAGGAGCCAGGAGACAGAACCCTGCAATTGCATCCATGTTTCAAGGTTGCTAAACCAAACCCATACATAAATAAAGCCATATTTTAGGTGATCCCTAGAGCACTTTCTCTGCAGCAAGGGTGGTTTTCTCTGCAAACACTGCAGCAGAGCTACAGGAGCCTGCTTCTGCTGGAGAAGAGTAAGATTTATATGGTTAATCTAGGTAAATTGCATGCTGATGGAAATCCTGCCTGAGAGGGCTCTCCGATGCCGGGCTGGCTCGCCAGCTTAACGTGGGTCAAGGCAACTCCAGTCACAGAGGATCAGAGCTGAAAACGCAGCCAGTGTCCCAGAATCCCTCTGATATCTCTCTTGGACTTACGTGGTAGAAAGGGTCCTTTAGGGTCCGAAAGTCTGAAATGTGTGTGCTGGTGGTTTTAATGATCTCGTTCATAATTTCATTGCTGGAGTCCCACTTATTTTCTGTAAACTTCTTATAAATTGGCTGAAAAAAGGAAAATCTGCTTAGTTCCCTCAAAACAAATTCTATGCACATGTATATTTAGCATTTCTATATGTACAGTATCCTACATAGCGACAGCGTGGCATACAGTCCTGTGCAGGGACGTGTGACAATGACTTACAGGGGCAGGGGGAGAGGGGGCTGTATTGGGTTTGTGCCCCCCTCTTGGTTCCTCATGATGAAGAAGACTGAGGGCTCGAAAGGCTCATATTGGAGATGCTTTTTTCATTTCCACATTTTTAATATTTTGTCCACGTCATCTTGTCTGATTAGAGAATTATGGAACCATCAGGGAAAAAAAATTAATCATTATGAGATGTTTTCAATCACAATTTTTCTTGGCCACAGTAAATAAATATGAAAATGAAAAAGCACCCCTGCTCTGTCAGATGCCTTCCAAAAGGCCCTACAGAGAAAGCAGGAGAGATTGTGGCTGAACATTCCTGACTCCTACGCCTTCCCCTCCACCACACTTGCTTAACTTAAAAAGCTTGTGTTATATATATAAAAAAAAAAAAAAACAGAAAAAAAAAAACCAGAAAAAAAAACAGGAAAAAAAACAGAAAAAAAAAAAAAGAAAGAAACCAGAAGTGCCTTTCAGGCCACCTTTATGAAGAAGCCAAAAGCTGTGTAATTGCAGTTCATGTCATTTGTGATTGCTTCCTACCGCTTGGAGTGTAAACATTTGCCGGCTGAGACTCTCCCTCCTGCAGCAGTTATTTTAGATGCGATCAGCATGTTTTATGTTCATCTGCACAGTCATGCCTATGCAGCTGCGCCTGTTTAGCCTGCAGGCTTGAGGACCAGTTCAAGGAGAGGTGATTCAGAGTTTTCTGATGCTGAGAGGTGACGTGCCCCACAGCCCTTCTGAACTTTGCTGCGTTTGAATCAGAGGTTTGGGCAACCGATAGCACGGCAGGGGAATGTGCCCCGCACCAGCACAGGCTGAGCCGTGGGGCAGGAGGGTCTGGGGTGCGGATATGGTACCTTCAGCTGGGCAAACAACTGTTGAAGCAGCACGTCAAAGCCACTGTTTTCAATGTCACTGAGAGTGCTGAGGATACTGGCTTTATTGTCGTCCTTTTCTGCCATGTTTTTCTCTGCATAGTCTCTGCAAGGAAATATCAGCAAGGTCAGAATGATCTGACCTCAAAAGAGATATATAGAGAGAATTTCAGAGGTCTCCAAACCTTCCTCTGCAGGCAGATGGACCTTCCTCTGCCTGCTCTGGAGTACCTCCCCTCTATCACACCATTATCCATTGCCTGCAAAGGAAGCAGCAAAACCTTTTTTTTTTTTGACCCTTACCTAAAATTCCAGCAGTTGTTGATATTTGCAATCAGTATAGGCTTGTAGTATCTGTGCTTCTTGCTTTTCTCCTTAAAGTCTTCAAAAGCATCCTTGTAGCTGGAGGGGAGATGGGAAGAGGAGAGGCGGATGAGTGCATGCCCCGGGCGGCTCTGCCAGCCCTGCTGCCCGACGCTGCCTTACCGCACCTTTTCAGGAAGGCAGGCAGCTGCTGCGACAGGCGATGCGACAGCTCCTCGCCCACTGCCATGCTGATGTCCTTGGCTCGCTTCTGGCCGCTGTAGACACTCTAACAAACAAACAAACAAACAAAGATCAATTTTAAATGCCATCTGCTCCAAAAAGGCCAGGTTCGCTGGTTAAAAAGGCCACAGATCCTTAACTGCAGTAATTGTGCCCAGCTCTCCTGCACCCCTCCCTGCGACTGAGCCAGGGACCGTGCAGAGCAGCTATACTTATTTGGTGGGTTCAAGCCAATTTTGAGCTCCATCTTCAAATGGGGAGAGAGATGAAGAAGAAAGAAGCATTAAAGAAAGTCTATAAAACAGCTGAGAAAGTGGGGAAAGTGACACTTTGGTTTTTTTCTTTTGTTGCTGAACGTCATATGATTGCATTAAAAAAAATTAAGCACAACAACCTCAATATATGAAAGGTTTATTTTTTAAAAATAAACTCTACTAATCCTCTGCAGCCAGAGGAGGGAGAGCGTTGAGCATGGGGAAAGGGCGTGAGCATTCGGAGCAGCTCTGCCCGTGACAGTATCCCTGGGAGCAAACAGGGCGACAGCACTGTGCCGCTTCCCCGCTCGGCTAAACCTGTCTCTTGTCTCTCTGCTGCTACATTATCCAGCGCCTAATGGCTTGGCTTCGGCTGGGGGTGCAGAAGAGACCACACAGGGAGAAACAAAGGCAGCTTTTCTGCTTGTTTTGCTTATAGAGGAGTTTGTCTCTATCATGTGCTAGCCCGGGACCCTGGCTTAGGGCTGCCCTGTACCACCCACCTCCACCACCACCTACACAAGTGACTTGGCCTTTCGCTTTCCTGAACCGACTATAGCTGGTCTCAAACCCTAAATACAGGCAGGATGCCATTGTTTATTTTTAATATATATCTGTATTACCTGGATAACAAATATTGCTAGTAGTTCACTCTGAAAGTGTCCATTTAGTTTCTCTGGTTCTTTGTCTTCTTTCCATCTTTGGATTTCTTTATCTAAACATTTGCTCAGTGAATTTTTGACAGTAGCCTTTAGGGAAGGAAGAACAACAGCATTTACCACAAAGTGGACGTAGCAGTTCCTGCCTTATGCAGGTTTTACTGGCCCACCCACCATTTCTCTGGCTGAGCTGACTTTTTCCTCAGCCCTGGCTGAGAAATAAAGGCTCCTTGTTAGGAGACGCCTTATCCACAGCCTCATGACAGCAAGGACAACCCCCTCACAATATCCACCTATGCAATAGCGAGTTGAATATTTCAGGGGAGGAAGGAAGATCAAGATCTACGTCCCTGCCCACCATCCTGCTGCGTCAGTGGTGATCTCGAGGGCAGGGAAGGGGAGCGGAGGGTGGGAAGCTTGCAGGCAGCTCTGCGTGCCAGAGCCCAAATTCCCCCAGCCACGCATTGCCTGTGCGCAACACTCAGTGCTACCCTCTGGGCCTGGTTTTGCAATCCTTTTTCATGAGCATTTCTGACGTCTTACGAGCACAGGAAAGTGAAACAAAGTGTTGTCAGGTTTTCTCTGCTCCAACCTCTCTTACGTGCAGACTGTGCAGCAAGGCTTTGGAAATGGTCTGTACAGGGGCTGGCATCTATCTCTGGTCACCAAGTGCGTCGTTCATGTGCTTTGCAGCCCTCATACCCACCTCTCCCATCTGCAAACCATCATGGGCTACAGCTAAACCTGGAACTTGTCTTCTCATTTTCCAGGAATTCCAGCCCAAAATGCCAGAAGCACTAAGCTATGGGAGTACTGTAAAAGTTGCTTCTTGTTTCCATTAAGGGCAGAGTGATCCAAAAACCAGAGCAACTGTTATTTTCTGTGGGCCAGGCGATTCTCCATCAAAGAGACAGATTTTTCAAGACCAGATGTGCATGCTTTGCGTTCACCCAAGGTCTGGCACTGCTGCAGAGACCAAAAGTAATTCTGAATCCATCATCTGCGAGAGGGAGCATAAGTCCCTCTGGGGATTTAGCAGAAAACTGGAAAGTTACCCATAAAGATTTACTGTCGGATTTTTTTTCCACCTTCCTACCACAAGGTTTGCAAGAATAGAGCAGTTCTTTTCTGATGGCTCCCAGGGCAGAAGGCTGAGCTAAGCAGAAGTTTGCTCTGCAAGTCCCATCTAGCAGAAAGCCGACCTGTCCCCCTAAAAGAAACAAAAGCATTCTTGCTTTTGCTTTTCTCTGGAAGGGTGTGTGACCCACAGCTGAGAAGTGTGCATGCAGGACAAGTCAGAGCTCCTCCGAGGAGTCATGTGGGAGCAGTAAAGGGAAGAGGAGGGACTGAACAGATTCTCACCTCTTCACTGTCAAGGTATTTCTTTTCAAGCTCTTTGCTCAGACTTGATGGCAAAAGGCTTCCAAGCTTAACTTTCTCCAACTCCTCTGCTAAAACACGATCTTTTCTCATATCTCTGGAATGAAAAAGCCAAACAATCACATTTTCCAAGGGCAGTGTAATTCAAGACAGCTGTTGATGCAAATCACTAACACTTTTTGAGGATATCAGTGAAAAAAACAGACGGAAATGTACATTGTCCTTAGTCCAGGCAGGACTTGGAGGAGCTGAATCTGTGCCAGGGGTGGGACTCTGAGCAACCCTGGGGAATGGAGTCATGTTCTGCTGAGCTCCTGAGCACCAGCCACTGCGCTGGGTATGGGGGACCCGGAGCAGCAGGAGGGACTAGTCCCAGGACATAGACTCTCTCCATCAATATAGACAGGTGATCAAATGAAGAGCTGGCATTTTGTGGCTGGCTGGGAATGGAGCGGGCAGTTTCATACCCTGCTGTCATGTCCCCACCACAGGCTGGCTGAGCCCGATGCTCCTCAGCAGCTTCAAGGGAAGGGAGCTGCCAGCTGTGGGGGCCTCAGGCCAGAACTTGTGGGAGTGCTGATTTGGAAGCAGCCTCTCCCTCTGGAGCTGCAGAGAATAACCCTGAGCATCGCCCGATTCCCATGTTTGCACATGACCCAGCTCCATGGGGGTACACTGCCGTGCTTCCCGCACATGTTTCTGGTATGATGCTGGAAGCTGGGGCCAGGCTGTTGTGCAACCCTCCTCCTCCTCGCTGCTCCCTTCACTGCTGGCCGTGGAGAGAGGTGGTCCCTGAGCAGACACCTGGACCTGACCTCTGGGGACACCCCACAAAGCAGCCACTGCCCTGGCCAACACCGTCCCCAGCGCTGGGCTGTGCTGCTCTGGCTGAGCCCTGCTCCTTGCAGCTACTGATTTCCAAACCCATGCTGGTTCAGGCCTGAATATCCTGACCTAGAGCACAGCACTGGCTCTGGAAAACTTCCAGGATCAACACTGACTCATTACACTCCGTCAATGAAACACGAGAAGGAAAAAGTGGAGGTGAAGGTTGAACGGCTTTAGAACAGCAGAAGAAACACTGCTGCTGTATTTACTGGTTTTCACCTAAGAAATGAGAGCCCTCGATTCTCCATCTACTACTCTAAGTCACAACAAGTAATATTTTTAGTTCTATAACATATAGGGCTTGTGAAGATGAAGGGTGACCCTTGGCTGATGATGTCCTCTCACAGGGGTGCACCCTTTGGTTTCCTAACCTGGAGGAGAGCACACTGTGGGTAATACCTAAGCAACCTCCTCCATGCCCAGGATAATTGCATCTCAGGTTGTTCTATTTATTGGCTGCCCTCTGGTCCAGAGGGCTGAAATTTCCAAATTTTCCAAGAATGAGTTCAGGTCTGCAACTGGAACAGAGATCAGGGCAATGAACCTGCCCAATTTACCCCACAAGTGAAGTCCTAAACATCTGTGTGCATGTCTGTCGCCCGGAAGCCTGAATGGTGGGGTGAGCCCTTGGTTTACAGACTAGCAGTCTTGAATGTGTCCCTTCCGACTGTCCTTGCCAGCTGGTGTACATCAGCACGATGCCAGTGACACTAAAACCTAGCCAGGTACCAGACTGCGTTGCAGTGATACCAATTCATAAATCAAGCAAATGTCTGGTTTGCAGCCAGTGAACCTGTGTTGATCACCAGGGATAAACATGTGTAAAAGCCTCACTTACTTTGGATAAATGTTGTGCACCCATGAGAGGAGGAGGTAAATATCCTTGTCTTCCAGATAGGACTCAGCATTTTTCTTCACCTGGGAGGCAAAATAATTGTGGTAGAATTCTGCATATGTGCTGAACACATTAAACTCAGGAGGATAAAGCTGTTTAATGTACTTTACAACTACTGTCAAATCTTCTTTCATTGTCTTCCCCATGTGCAGGAGGTTCTGGCCAACTGCAGAGAGGTTCTCAGTTCTAGGAGTACGGCTTGTGTCTTTCATTCGAGTCTCTACTGACTCCTTTACTGTAGCCATCCAAAGCTCTTTCCATTTTCTAGGTCTAAATTGCATGTTTTGGTCAGGTGGATTCTCCAACGTGCAGTTCTGATCTTCTTTCTCCTGCTCTTTCAGTGCATCTACTGCCTGCTGCAGCAGTTCTGGGTTTGTTTTTGCTAGCAGTATGGAGTCTTTCAAGATGCTGAAGACTTTGTGCTTCAGAACTTCGTAGACGGACTCGATGTCTTGCTGGCTGGTGTTCAGTCCCTCCTCACTTTTGCTAGACAGGCTCTTCTCCAGGACAATCAGATGCTGAGCAGCATTGCAAAGCCTTTGCTCTTCAAGGAGATCCATGATTTGTTTGACTGGTGAAAAAAGAACAGCCTTTCTTTACCCAATAGCCAAGATTTAAATTTCTATTTTATATAAAATGATGGCTCTGGAATACTTTAAAAAAAAATGTTTGTATTTCTATAATGCTAGATCTTTGGGTTCCTTCACTCTACAGAAAATCTTTCTGTTTTTTTAAAGGTCAGATTGTTTCTAGCCTGCCTCTAACTGGGGCAATGGAAATTTGATTACCTAGCACCAGTGTTTCATATGGACAGATATTCATGTGCTACCCATAATTTTTCCAACATTTAGATTTGTGGGGGGTTATTTATTTATTTATTAATTATCCCCCTTCCCATTAATATGACCTCAAGTAAGAAGCATGGCTTTAGAAAAAAATGTAGACTGAAAAATGTAGCTAAATAAGATGTGCTAGAGGAAATATCACATGGGTTTTCCAGAAATAGGTTGGCACAATCTGACCTGTGAAATTTTTTTGGAGGACACATTTAGCAGGCAAGATAAATACAATTGAACTATCTTATCTGAACTACAGCTGGTTACTTGATACGGTGCAATCTGGGAAATTATTAGTTAACTGGAGAAGTTATAGCCCAAAATGAGTTTTGTTAGGTGTGTAAGGTTTTTATGGAAGGCCCTGGGTGGAGAAAGCTTACATTATTCAGGAAACTCATCTTGCTTCATATTCTCCTTAGAGACTGCGGCACAAAAGCTGAGAGTGCCCTATTGGCATCTGCTGATTACACAAAGTTCAGAGACATTATCGAAACTGAGGGCTTGGTGTATTATACAGGAACAACAGGATAACTTGAATAGTAAATGGGCTGAAATTTAATAGCACAAAGTATAAGATACAAATTCAATAGAACAAAAGTTACTTAGCAACAAATAGGATTTTCTGCTGCAAGCTGGATGTGAATCAGCTTGAGATGGAGGAGGAAGAGAGATGCCTGGAGAATTAGTAAATCATTACTGTGAGATGATGGTGAAAATCTCAGATGCAACCCCAGGATGTAGCCAGTGAGGAATGTCCAGCTGAGGTAAGAAAATGGTAACATATTGTACCAGGCATTGGTGGTATCTCATCTGGAATATTTTCTGCAATTCTGGTTGCTTTATTTCAAAAAAAGACATTGGGAATGGGGCAATGCAGCAGTAAGAACAAGGACACAAAGGGCCTGTTTTCAGTAGACTCGGTTCATTTAGCTGAGCAAATTCAAGGCCGAGAAGGAAAACCACCAGTTAGGGAAAACTTTTGACATGTGGAGAAAGAGAAACCAATTAGCCAGGTAAAGGCTTGTCTGGAAAGGAGATAATTTGTACTGAAACAGTGAGACTTTGGAAAAGCCCCCCAGTAAAGGAGGTAGGACTGAAAAATGAACTGTCCTGGTTTCAGCTGGGATAGAGTTAATTTTCTTCTTAGTAGCTAGTAGAGTGCTGTGTTTTGGATTTAGGATGAGAATAATGTTGATAACACAGTGATGTTTTGGTTCTTGCTGAGTAGAGTTTATACTGGTCAAGGACTTTTCAGCTTCCCATGCTCTGCCAGGTGCACAAGAAGCTGGGAGGGAGCAGAGCCAGGACAGCTGACCCAGACTGTCCAAAGGGCTATCCCATACCATATGACATCATGCTCAGTATATAAGCTGGGGGAAGAAGAAGGAAGGGGGGGACATTCGGCATGATGGCGTTTGGCTTCCCAAGTAACCGTTACGCGTGATGGAGCCCTGCTTTCCTGGGGATGGCCGAACACCTGCCTGCCGATGGGAAGCAGTGAATGAATTCCTTGCTTTGCTTTGCTTGTGTGCGCGGCTTTTGCTTTCCCTATTAAACTGTCTTTATCTCAACCCATGAGTTTTCTCACTTTTACTCCTCCGATTCTCTCCCCCATCCCACCGGTGGGGGAGTGAGCGAGCGGCTGTGTGGTGCTTAGTTGCTGACTGGGGTTAAACCACGAGTTATTTTAAGGTCAGCTTGCTAAGTTTATGAACCAGGTAACGAGATACATCACCTGAGGTGGCAGGTGAGCCTTGGAAGTGCCAAGGGGCACTTTTGTCTCCAGTTCTGCGTTTCTCTGAGCAGGTATTTTTCTACTTCTCTAAGCACCCTGCAGGGACGGTGCCCATGACTGGAGGAGCTATATGTTCACATATCAGCTCTGGGAAAGATCTATGCGTGCTGCTCACTGCTGTCCCAGGGGAAAGAGGAGATTTCACAGGGTGGTGGTTTCATGGAGGAACAGAGCAGAGAGGTGTGCCTTGGTTTCTTACCCACCCACAGATCTCTGTGCTGTAGAAGGCAGAAGGTAGAAATAAGTTTCATTTTGGACAGAAAACCTGCAAACTGGCAGTTCCTCAAGGAGTGTGCCCTTGGTACCAAAGAACCAGGACTTGAGGTCATGTTCCCCTCAGCCCATGTTTCCCCAGGCTCCTTGGCCAAGTCACTTGAATCTGTCAGTGCCCTTGTTTCTAAAGGGGACAATTCTCCACCTCGTGCCGCCCCTCTAGAGGTAACTATGGCCTATGAGGTGGTGCAAGGAGGATGGAGGAGTACTCACCACTGGGTGGCTTGGTCTTTGTCATCTTCTTAAGTGCACTTGTAAGCATTCCCTTTATTCCTTTCTTCCCCTTTTCAGGGCTGTCCCCAGCAGAGGTGCAGCTCCCATTGCTCGTGATGGAAGATGCACGTGAAGGTCTGCGGGCTGCCTCTGGCCTTTCACTTTTCATCTTCTCCTGGTCCCTGGACCAAATCTCGTCTCCAGAAGGTTCAGGACAGGCAGGGACCTGCTCAGCTACTGATGTTGAAGGGTTTTCAAGCTGCGTGTTTGCACCAATGCAACCCTCTGATCCATTGCGTATTCCAATAGGACCGCTTTGGAAAAAAGGTAACATTTTCATCATTTTCTTTCTAGCCTGTAAATTTCAGAAAGAACTGGTCAGATTATAACAGTTTGCATAAAAACTACCACGGCACAATGTGGCAAGGTATATTCCCATTAACAAAAATGAATTCTGGAGTGAGTTGTCCCTGTGTGGGTGGTGTGGGAAGCGCTACACACGTCTGGTAGGAGCACAGCTCTGCAGGAGAGCTCCTGAGCAACGTCACCTCAGGTAACTGAGAGGATGGAAGCAGCTCTCTGGTCTAATAAATAACTTAGAGAAAATTGATGAGTGATTTTAAGGGTGATTCAGATGGCCTGATTTGAGACTTCGAGCTTGTCTGGATACAGGAGAGCAGGGCTCTCCCACGGGATGCTGTGGGAGTAGAGACGTGAGCATGGATGCTGCACATGAATGATGTGGGTGGGTGGGACAAGTGTCCTGTGCCTATTCAAAGCAACCATGAAACTCCCATACTTTTATATGGCATCGGGATCAATTCCCACCTTCCTCAAGGCCTGCTTTTGCTGATCTCTGCTCATCTGGCTGCAGATTTGTTTGTGGAAGCACCCATGTAGCTACTTGCACACTGAGTTTGCAAGTACAACATGAAAATGAGATGAACGTACCAAGCCAGGTATGCGTCAGTCTTTGCTGAGCAAAAGTCCTGCTGGTTTAACTGTGTCCCCATTTAAGACAGTAATAAAATTTTTAGCTTTAGTGAGGAGAGCTCCCAGAGAAGGTGGCTTAGAGTTCAGAAACATCGGGGGTGTGAGAAGTGTGGTTAAAAGGATGGGAGTGTGGGAAGCACAGCAGTATCTCCTGATATGAGCATCACGAGGCTTATCACTTTAGGCCCCAAAATCCCAGCCAGAAGCACAGCTTCAATGCTCTACGTGCAGCCCACATCCCTACAGAGGCAGACACAAGCTCAGGGACGCATTCAGACCCTTCAAACCCACTCACAGTCTACATAATCTCATTTTCAAAACAGTCACAGGGTGAGTGACTACACCATCCCAAGACAAGGCAGCTTCAGCGCAGCTTGTTGCAACTTCAGTGTAACTTGCTGGGTGTTTTCAAATGCCTGGGAGCAATGATTGTGCCATCTGTTTATGTTGGAATGTGGGGCTGTAGTGGGGGCCATGGCTTGTGCAGAAAGAAATGTTTCTGCACAGAAAGGGCAAGTTTCTGATAGCAGGGACTAACCAGACTGGACTTTTCCCAGAGCTGCTAAATGAAACTGGTGCTAGTGACCAGGGCTGCTGCATGTCCAGAGCTGTCCTCGCCTGGCTGAGGGGGAAACAGGAACAAAGGACGAGGAGCGGGGTGGTTTGGCCTTGTTTAAACAGGCATTATCCTGCCAGAGTCCTGCTCTGCCACAACCCTCCTGCTCTACAAATAATTAACAATAGAAATTTGTTATTGTAACAACATCTTCTTGGAATTTATATTTAGAATTATTTATGTACATGTATCATTTAGTATATTGCTATAGATTTATTTGCATAATTATATTCATTTATATAATGATTATAATTATATAATTATTCTAAATAAATAAAGTGACTCATAGTTTCCAACCCTTGTTCTAACAACACTTCTTTTAAGTGACTTTCTGGGAAACCAGCACACTGAAGTATGAAGAAATCTCAGGCAAGTTTTGGCTTACTTGTACTGTGTAAGGGCAGAGGAATTAGGCTTTAAAGAAAGGAAGAATTTGGCTTCAGTTATAAGGCCACAATGTGGTGACCTTCAAATACCCTTGTTAAGTTTATACTGTTGGTATGTATCATGCTGATACAAACTGTGATACTTATTTCTAGGCAAACTGGTTGGAAGACTGTGGCTTTCCATTTTAATTGTGATTGCTCCTGCTGGCTCCTGGGAGCTTGGAGAGCTTTGAAGCATCAAGTTAGTGGGAGCAGCCGGGCGGTATAGAGAGCAGTTAGAGTCTGGTGTCGCTGGAAGCTTTCCTTCTCCATGCTTTGGCTGCCAGGTCACGTTCAGGATTAGTAACGCTGTTGCTTTTAAAACACAATGAAGATGAAAACTCATGCAGGAAGGAGAGAAAGAGGTGAGGGTGTGCATGATCTGGCTGGCTCTCAGCTAAACTGGTGGTCTGTGACCCGGGGCAAAGCGTGAAGCTAAACCTAAGGTGCCGCTATGGCTGAGCAGGACAGTGGTGGCTACCCAGAGGCATTGGGTCGGAGCCCTCGTGCCCCAGGGCTCAGGGCTGGTTGCGTGGGCGAGCAAAAGGGGCCCGAGCACCAGAGCTGCCCAGCGGCAGTGAATCATGGCTGGAGCTACGCACCTACCTCTTCCCCTAGCACACTTACTGGGGAGGGAGGGAGGAAAAATCCCTGCGGTTCACTCTGGCTACTCGAGTCAGGATGCCCCATTAGAATCCTAAAAATGAGGGAAAATAACTCCTTTTTCTTACATTTCCATTACAAAAAAATGTCATGGTAACAGGGGTTCTCTATAAGTATGTGGGACTTTCCTGATTTTTGTAGGGCTATTTTCCTAGCCTGCATTTCCCAATATGATGCTATGTTTATATTCATTCTGCCAAATCCCTTCCTTCCTGTTTGTTCAAGCACAGACCGAGTCCTTTCTCTCTCTCCTATTATTCCAAACAAAGCATTTATTCTTCTTCTTTTTTTTTGGTTTCTAAAGAAAGGAAGTATCTCTCCCTTTGCTATAGCCAAAGGTGACTTTCAGAGTCTTTTGTTTTGATGAATGATGATCAGAAAGGTGGATTTCAAAATGGTTTTACTTCTTCAATACTAAGATGAATGTCATTTATCTTTGAAAACCATTGAAATGACACTACACATAAAAGAGTCTATAAGGGAACAATTAAGCTAGTTAAAAGCTTATTTTTTAATGGCTGGCAGAACTTTGTCCTGGTAATGCTCTGAAAGGGCCGGGAGCGGGGGCTGGTGATGCCCAGAAGGGAAGCAGGTAGCTGGGCACATGCTGCCAGGGGCTGCAGCCCAGGCGAGCCCCTGCGGCCCCTCTGCGGAGCACACCGAGCCATCATCTGCAGCATCCCTACGCCCTGACCTGTCTAAAAAAGTCCCACAGCCAAATTAGAAAAAAGATAAAATCAGCTCCAGCATTTTCACCCAAGGGCTGCACATCAGCAGCGTGAGACCTGTTGGCAATATTGGCATGTCCGGGTGTGCTTTTTCATCTTGAACTAATAAACACCGAAGGAGTTAAGCATTTGAATAAGGCTGTCAGTGCAAGAGCTACCATGCTCACTCACATTTCACCAGCTTGAATGCTCGCCCAGTGTTTATCAGTTGGCCACTGCTGTTTTGCATACGTTTGTATCTGCATCAGGAAAAACCAGTAAACCCCAGCTCCCAGTTCTTCCTTGAAACGCAGCCTCAGTTGTTCATGGCAAGTGGTACCAAAAACTCCCCCACCATCTTGTCTCTTTATCATTAGATGGCCAAGCACTTACTGTAAGAAATGCCTATAAGAAACTTTCTTAGAGAAAAAGAACCCACTTCACTTTCTACAAGAAAGACTCAGCTAAAAGGAGGTGGCACAGGCAGGAGATGCCTGTGCCGGTGCTGCTCCTTGTGCCCCCCCAGGCTCCGCTCCTGCCCGCTGCAGCAGGCAGGACACACCAGGAGCTCGGCTCTGGCTTGTATGGCCACAGGCTGCTCCTGTACACCTGTGTTCTGCTCACAAATCAAAGCTCGTTAAAACTCCAGCAGGCTCCAGATTATCTTAGCAGTTAATGCTTTGGGAAATGCTGAATCATTTCCCAGACACAGAGCTCAAACTCAAGTCTTGGGAAATTTAATGATTTAAGGTCAAGACTTGACACAGATCCCAACTCATTATTATCACTAATTTACTGCTAATTTACTGTTACCATCATCATCGTCATTATTATTATGTGGCACTATGGTTTGTGGGGGGGGAGTCTTTAGCTCCAATTATTTTTGACGTAGTATATTCAACTTATGGTTTCCAACCAGAAGAGCAGCACAGCACACATAGCATCCTCTGCTCCCTATACGGAGAGCCTGTACCATTAGGACAGCGGTGCTGTTGACTGCTGGCATGGCCGGAGAGGGACCCAGCAAGCTCTCCGCATGGTGCTGATCACGGTGCGTACCCCTGGGCTGGAGCCTTTCTGGGGTGGGCAGCAAGGGTGAGGGAAACGCCTGGAGCAGAGCCACAACACAGAAGGACACAACCTGGATGCTGGGCATGGTGGCTTCCCATTTTCTCATTTTCCTCCTCGAAGGAAACAGCCTTCATGCCGCACGCTTAGGAATGAGCTCCATCGTGAGGGGCAGCTCATGGTGTGCCAGCGAGCACTCAAGGGAAGAGATTTACTGATTACCCCTATTCTGAAATTTTTGCTGATCTTTTTCTTGACTTCTTTTTCCTGAGCTGCTGCCAGTATTAACAAGCATTTGTTTGGATTTTTAGTCCTCTCCAGCCTGCTGACATGACAGGTCAAAAGGATTTATTTCTTGTTTTAGTGGAAATCCCCTACTCTCCCACAGCCTCTCAGAAATCCAAAGTTATTTAGCAAAGTTTGTTCTCTGCATTTGCATCAGCCTTTTCTTCCCCCCTGACCCCACTCCCCATGGAAGTGGGGTCACCCCTGCCCGCACGAGAAAATCACACTGAGTCAAACCATCTTTTGAAGCAATACAGCAGTACAGCCAGTCTCAGTTTAGTGTAGCTCAATCTATGCAGTGACACCTAAATAAGCTGCTAATAAATCAAAGCAAAGAGTCTATGGAGATGCCAGCCCCAGTCTTTCAAGTTGGGAAGCCCTCCTAGGAGGTGCGTTTTTTCCTACCAATTTTTTTTAGCTGGATTGGGTACTGAATGGAGACACCGTGAAGCTGGGGGCTCCCACGTGGCTCTGCCTGGGAAATCACAGTCCACAGACGGCCACCAACACCCCCACCTTGAAATTTTACTGTGCTGCTCAAATCCATGCTCCTGTCCGCAGACCCCTATGGGACACCCACCACCCCATGAGGTCCAGCACCATCCTGATGGTGGCCAAGTTCTGCTCCTAATGGGATCAAAAGCTGAGGGGAAACAAAACCTATGTCTCCAGTAAAGAAGCAGAGCCTCCCCAAGGGACTCAATCCATGTGCCTTAGCAGTGCTGGACACCCCCATGGGGCTGGGGGTGACGGGGGACCCAAGGGACCTAGGGGAATGGCAGTGGCAGACCAGGCAGAGGATCTCAGGGCATCTCACCTGGTGTGAGATGCTTTAAACTGGCATTAAACCATGTTATCACCTGTCTGGGGAAGAGCGTAGATAGAGCTACACCGTACCTCGGTCACTTTTAAATGAGAATTTGGTTTCCCTAAATTACTGAAGCACAACTGAAAACGATCCTGTAAACCAGCATCTCATGTTGTTAGTGAGAATTTTTCAAACAGTGAAAGAGAAGAGAAAATTACACATATATATATTGTTATCACGAAAAAGCAGAGAAAATGCACTGTAATATACTCCTTTTTCTTCTCGCTTCAAATCTGGGCAGTATCATTTTAAACTGCTGCTGGTGAAAGAAAAACCAGCTGCTGCTGTCTAAGATTTTGTTTTCCCATTACTATTCCCAAAGCCACATCCTGCATTCAGGCTTGGAGTTTGCAGAGTTCACTGCTAGAGCTAACAGTGGCTGAGAAGATAAACAAATTCCCTGGGAGCCAGACCTAGAGCTCCTGGAGCACTCGCCTCTGCCAGCAGTTTCAGACTCTTTGGCTTTCCAGGCCTCTTTTTACAGAGAGGGTGACTGGAGCAAACCCAAACCTGAGTTTTCCAAAGCTACTGCTCCTGTTTGATCGGCTCTATTGGAACTGGCAAGCCTCAAAAAGTCCCTCGGTGGGGCCGGCGGTTGAATGCTTTGATGAATGACTGTTTCTTCAGGTTTTCTGCTCGGAACTTGGGTGTGATGGCGAGGGACCATGGCTCCTAGATCAGCCATATGCTCCAGTCACAGAAAGTCTCTTCCATACTTTGCAGCAGCCTCAAGAAGCAATCCTACTTTAAACACACCTAGGATCCTAACCCCGGGGTTGAACCCTTCAATTTGTGCCTGAGCAGCTGATGCGGTGGATGTGGGGCGGCTGCCCAAGGACAGGAGGGAATTTTGACAGGCTCTTCAGTGCTGTGGGGAAAGGCAGGTCCTAGGGGCAGTGGGACTTCCCTGGCTGGGAAAAAAATAGTCACAAAACGGCAAGCATGGCAATGCAGAAATGTGCCAGCTCAGCATGACGACCCTGGCAGTGTGCAGGGTACAGAGGCTGCCTGGGACTGTACAGGATCCAGGCACTGAAATGGTGTTTTTCCAGTGCAGTCGGGCTGAGTGAATCATAATCCAAATAATCCATAATATTTTCCTGTGATTTGGGAGAAAACCACTCCTTCTCAACAAAGAGGAGGGGGTGGGAAGTGCCATGCTGAACCCAGATCCCGATGCCTGCTCTGGGTTTAGGATGCTTTGGTGCCCAAGACCTATGTCTGGATTTTGGGGAAGGGGTGGGGGGTAACAGGAGTCACTGCTCGCAGCCTGTGTTCGTGCCCTGAAATCTGGGGGATGAGCAACGGAAATCGGACCCAGCTGCCACGCAATGCAATTGCCAGGCACACATTCTTGCGGTCCCCAGCCCTGGGATGTGTCTGGAGCTGCTGTCCTTCTCGCAGCAGTTCGATTTATTCTCTATTCTGGTAATTACAAGATGGGGCTGAAATCTGTCCATCCTTTTAGCACCTTCCACTGATTTTTCCCCTCTCCAAGCCACCACAGAGAGCCTTCGCGCCCGCTAGCCTTGCAACGAGCGAGCCGGGAGGCGGGCAGAGGCGCGGGAGAAGCGGGACAGCCCGAGGAAGAAGGGGGAAGCCCCGAGCCCCGCAGCACGGACAGGCGGCACGGACGGACTTACTCTGCGGCGGGTCCCGGGCGGGCGGCGCGGCGGCGGGCGGCGCTGGCTGCCGAGCCCCGGGGCAGCCCGGCTATAAGGGGAGGGAGGGCGCGGAGGCGGAGACCCGGCCGCCCAGGGAGCCCCGTGGCTGGGAAACTCCGGCTGCACCTCCCTCCAAAAACGGGCTGAAGCCAAAGGGAAGCGAGAAATCCCCTCCGACGGGGTAGAAGTCCCCGCGGAGGGGGGGATGGCTGGCCCCGGTGGTGGTGGTGTCTGCCCCGGAGAGGAGCTGAGCCCCAGCGTCACGGCCTGATGGACCGGTGGAGGGGGCACCCTGGGCTCACTGCCCCAGGGGTTTGTGTATATGATGTGTCTGTCCCACGTTGCAGCCTTGGAAACCCAGTGCTAGGGATGGAGCAGATGCCTCCAAAAGCTGTGCTCCCTGAGCAGGTCATTAGCTGCCGGCGGGCTGAAAAGGATGAGACGTGTGCCTGAAAGCACAACCTGCCGTACTGGGGTCCTGCATCGTGCCCAAGGTGAAGTGTGTTCCCTGGAGTGGGGCTCGCAGCACTCCCAGGAGACACTAATATCATCAAGCACCTTCAGTATGATGGTTTGAGTCCCTGCCTCGGAGCTGGGAGACACAGGCTCCCTTCCTCACCCCAAAGCCTCTGAACCTTGCAGAAGGGACATTTGTCTTCCTGATCTCCTAGGCACCCGCATTCCTGGCTGTGGAGGTGTGGTGAGACTGTCACACTGGGGAAGCGCGTGTGCTGCCATGGCAGGGGATGGCTGGAGGACGGCCAGGGGATGGCTGGGTGACAGCAATGGCTGTGCGGGGCTGTTGCAGAGCATCCGTGAAAGCTGCCAGGGCTGTGCTGTCCCCTGCCTAGCTAGCCTTAATGCGGAGCATCTTCTGCATCCACATGGGTGAGATCTGGGCTGAAGCAGCTGCCCTGCAGACAGAAAATTAAAATATTGTGGTCCTGCAGAGCCCGACCTCTTCTCTCCCTTCCTGGGAAGCTCTTGTGAAGCAGGGAGGGGTCAGCCAGCAGGTCCCGGTGCCTGGTTACTGTGCCCAGGACGATCTCTGTTTGTATCTGATAGCTGTGATCTAATACAAAGTGCAAAAAAACTGTCCAGAGACTTAAAGCTGAGTGTGAACCGTGAGCTTTCATGGTGCTGCTGATGCTTGCACTCAGCACCTGTGTAGCTGCACAACTTTTTGGGGGGCTATGCAGGCCCAGTATGGGGTCCCAGCAGCAGATGTGGTCTGGGGCCAACATTTGTGCTGGAAGGAGGTGCCCGGCTGAGCAGGCACAGTGCTGGAGAGCAGATGCTTCTCCTGGTCTGTGCCTTCCAGCAAGCATCCTGCCTGCCAGGGCTGCTGCTTTCCTCTCTGGGACTCCCTCCCCAGAAAGCTGATGGTAGCAGGGAAGAACCCTCCCCCCCAATAATATTTGCCAAAACAGGAAACCGAAGCGGAGGGGCCGCCCCGATGGGCAAACCCATGATCTCCGGTCTCTGGAAAACACTGATTCATCTCCAGCCAGCCTGCAACGGAGTTGGGTGGAGGGTTCCCCCTCTGGGATTGCCCCCGGGTTGAGTCCCCTCACTGCTTGACAACCAGTGGCCAGAAAAAAACATCATCCTGGGACAGAAATGCCAGGTGCCACGTCAGTCTGAAAATCATTGGAAACATGAAACGGTGTGAGATTTGGCCCTGAAGTGCAGTAACTTTCTCTGTGCTTCATTGTCTCCTCCAATGGCCATGTGAAGAGGAGAGGCAAGGTTTGCCATCTGCAGTTACAGTCAGTTTTGGGGCAGCACGGTACAGCTGGAGGTAAGCTTGGTGCTGGATCCAATGACCCTTCTGAGCAGGAGGCAAAGGGACGTGGTTCCTGCAAGGCACCAGGGAGGCTGGCACGGCCCAGGGGTTACACACACACGTAGCTCTGGGCATGGCCGGGCAGGCAACGTTCGTGGCTGTCTGAAAGCAGAGGATGCTGTTCTGGATGCAGGGAGGAGCTTGGGGCTGGTTTGCTTCTCATGTCCTCGGTTACGTGGTCTCTGCGGGACGCAGGGGTGTCTGTCCCCAGGTGTGCTGCCGGTCTGAAGTGGGAAGTGGCTCAGTGACACATATCTCAGACCCACTGAAACCTCTCTGTAAATATTCAGGGGGTCTTTGCATTTGGCTCAGCAGCAGTGCTACTGTTTTATGAGATCAATGTCTCATACCTAGCTTAACATAGGAGGCCCTGACTCTAGGTGACTCCTGCAGCGAGTGATGTGGGAAAGCCCAAGGGAGTCTGATGCTCAGCTGGTGTTAGCAAATGTAGCTGCAAATCTGTGGGCATCCTTTGTTGTTTTCTTGGATAAATGTCTGTACAGTATGATTTATATGGGATCCGAAGTAGAATCATATGGTGGGATCTGTTGCTGGGCCTCGTCTTTGGCTTCTGTAAGTTAACTTTAGTGGGGTCAGGGCAATTTTGCCATCAGACAGGGGAACAAGAAGCATCTTGTAACTGGGCCTTTTAAATTAAAAACCTAGAGCTTAGTTATCATCCTTCAGGTGCACTTATTTACCTGAAACAAACCTACAACTGCACTTTGACCTCCTGCTGATCATGGCATTGCTTGTCTACGCAGTCTGATTTCTGAGGCAGACACCCTGTATTTGCTTATATAATAGTGGGCAGTGGCTAACCAAGTTATACCAGGCTGCACACCGTCTAGTGCTGCACGGGAACTTTTCTGTGCTCTGTAACTACTCAGAGTATATTGCATAGGGCTATACTGATATTCTGTGTTTATAGGTTATGCTATCTAAGAACCTATCTTAAGTCTGTGATTTTGAGAAATCCGGGGTTTTACGCTTAACTTCCATAATATACACGATATATTTCTCAGCTGCAACCTACACTTAAAAGCAAGATGTACTTTAGAAATTTGTAACTTAATTTTGCACATGCTTCCTTAAATTTGAGCAGTGAACTTTCACGGGATTTTTCATCTCTTCTATATTGAGCATCAAAGACTTTCTCGCTAGCAGTCCTCATATCCAAATTTAGCTGGGCAGGAGCCTACAAAAGGGATGTGTCTCTACCAAAAAAAAAACCAAACCAAACATGTTGTGAATCCTTTGCACTAGACAATGAAAGATTTGTCTTACCTGTAAAAATGAAGAGACTATAAACAAGAGGTGTTGATAAGGAAATTATTTTTGAAGTGAAGTTTTAATTTCCTCTTTCAGCATGCCAAAAAGCTGTTATTCTTTGTTGCCAGTTAAAGGTGTGTCAAGAAGCAGATTATTATGAGGGTAAAGGTTTTCTTCCTGAAATCCATTAATTCAATATGCTTATTCATTGAATGGTATTTGCGTTTTTTTTTCAAGCTTGTTTTAATTGCCTTTACTGCCAGACAGGGGAACTATTCATTTTCCTGTGGGATTTTACATGAGCTTAACTCATTTGTCCTAAGTAATTCCATCTGTTCACGTTTCAGTGACAGGAAAGCAGCAGGTCTGGGTGCAGGTGGCTGGCAGCAGCCCCCTGGGTGAGCAGGCACCACCCCGTCACCCTCCGCTGGGGATTCGGGAACCATCTCCTGGAGCTGGTGGGGCACACAACCGCAAGTAGAGCTGCCCGAAGTAGAGCTTGAGAGAGTCAGAAAATGCTCTCAGTGTGGGGTTAGACCGGGAAACCAGGGTCAGGTCATGTCCAGCAGCTCTTCCATGTGGGATGGGGGACAGAGTGTGCAGCAGCTCAGGGAGGGGGACGGGGGAGGCTGCCACCGTGGCGACTGAGCTCCCTGCAGTGCTGGGGAGGCGCATGAAGGAGCTTGTGATGGGGACTGCATCTGCTGTGCCCTGAGCTCCTCATAGCTCGTTGCTTTGCTGCTTCTGTGCACAGAAATACCTCTTTTATTTCTGCTCACTGTGGGATATTTTGATAGAAGTGGGGGCATCTGCAAACAGGGGTAACAGAGGAGAATTTGGGGTCCTCATTAAATTGTGGGGTAAAACAATAAAAGGTCACACCAGCCACATTTATCCATCTCTCTCCAGAAGTTTATAGAGTTTGTGGTCAGCAAAAGGGCCAAAAGTTTGAATTCTGAACTCAGATCTGCAGGCCAGAGCAATGGCAGCTAGGTCATGAGGGGCCCCAGCTCCTCTCCCTGAGTGGAGGGACATGGCAGGCCAGTAAGCTGTGGAGAAGCTTCCTGGCTCAAAAGGCACTGTCGCTGCTCAGCAGCTGGTAACTGGTGGGAGGTCTGGAGGAGATGGATCCAGCTCTCAAAACCATTGTGCATTTTAACTCAGACCACTCAGATCATAAAAGGATTTCTTGGATAATGTGCTCACCAAAATATGTTACTTCTGATTGATTGAGGTGTCTTCCTCTCCAGTATTCATGATGACTGCCAGTAATGGAAACAAGAGGTCTTTTTCTCCATCAGCGACTAGGCTCAGAAGAGCTGTGCTGATATACCCAAAGATTGGCCTTATAGCATACGAACAGGGAAGTGGTGAGCAGCAGGAAGAGGGTGTGGGAAATGGGAGGTGAGGGGACCCGAGTTCACCATGCAAATTGTGTCACATGGTACCAACTACTGTGGGAAAAGCTCCCGTGGCAGGCAATGACTGCTTCATGTAAAAGACATAAATAAGTAGTGGTGAGCAAAGATGGAGGACCCAGGACTTCTCCCAGACAATACCCGAAATCACTAGGATGAAGTTTTGCTTCCTCTTGCAGTTTCTCTATGTGTCAATGAACTGAGAACCTCCTAGGTTGTAGCTAACTGGACTTCTTCTAGATGTCCTAGGGCCCAGCTTCAATGGGTGAGTGGAGAGTACCTCCTGGTGAGGAGAGTCCTGCTGCGACATGAGTCTGAAAACTTTCAGGCTGACAAGACTGTTGTTTCTAGCCAGTCTGGGTCCTGCTCTAACCAGAGGAGCTGTGCGAAAACGGAGGCACAGTAAACAAAAATCAGTGTGTGCTTGGTCAGCTCCAGGAGAGTCAACTAGTTAGCAAGTTCACCATAGTATTTAGAGAAACATCTAGTTTCTGGATTGGGCTCATATGTGAGATGACAGCATGTCACCTCTCATTTGTCATCTTATTTCATCAACTACTTCCCTGGCCCAACTTTGTTTTCATTTGTGCCCTGCAATTCTTGAAAATTATGCATTTGCAATGAATTTTTTGTCTGTAGATACCTGTTAAGATATACGGTTATAAGGACAATATCCCTTGTCTTTCAAAATGATCACAGAAACACACCAAGGGACAGATTTCTGCTGTTCCCTTCCTCCTGCAAAATCCTTTATCCTTTCCAACATGGGCTCTGTTGCCCCAGGCAAAAGCCTGCCCTTGTGTTGAGAAGATTGATCTGCTCAGGTTTTGCTGAATCTAAATGTGAAAGCCAGGCAGGACAGCCTTCATCAACCGTATTCAGCAGCAACAGCCACCACGGCAGCGTATTTTCATCCTTCTCTCACAGTTCTGGCTCCCTTCTCTTCCTCCCCAAATGATGAATACACATGTTTTTACCCAGGTCTATCTGAGGGATGTTGGTGTTTGAGGTTTGACCCACAGCAAAGCTGTGATTTGGTAGCTTCAAAAGTGTGAGCCCCTTTTGAGAACTTTGCTACCGATGGCACAAACATCACGTGGTGGTAGTTTTGTCATCTGAACTAAACTACCCATACAGAGCCTTCCCAGTTTTGGTTTCTACTGGCATCAAAAATCCTACATGTCTGAGTAATGAACCAGGAATTCAAAACTGACAGGAATGTCCTAAATCTTTGTCAAAGGAAAGGATTGTATGCAAGCATGGTCTGCATCCCCACCCTGATATTTCTGCTTGAGGAGTGGTCCATAGCTGAGGTTGATGACACCTTCACCATGATATTTCTGGTGGAGGCGGCATCCATCTCTGAGGCCGCTCTGGCACCCTCCCCCTGATATTTGTGCGAGGGAGGTGTGCATTTTTGAGGTTGCTCTGCCACCCTCCCCCTGACATGGAGTCTGGAGGAGGGGACCATATCGGAGGTTTCTGGCTGGGCCCAGCTGTCCCTGCCATGTTCACAGCGGGCAGGAGCCATCATGTGCTGGAATTGAGGTCCCCTTGTCCTGACAACCCCGGCAATTCCCAGTTTGCTATCTCTGGACCTTTGGCCGAGTAGCTTTGTAGCCTGGGACAAATCGCCCTCCTCCATGAAATGGAGGTAGTGATATTGTCCCTGTGTTTGGAGTTGCTTGCAGCCTGATGGGCATCCTCAACATCTGCTGCATGGTGACCTGGGGAGGAGTGGTGGGTGCTAAGGGAAGGGTGTAGCATTTTCCTCTGCTTTTTACTGGTGTGGAGGTCCAGTCATCTCATCACAACTCACTCCAGAGGAGTGGGAACTCGCGCTTCCTGTTGTCCCGCTCCCGTTGGGAAACAGAGGGCATGTTGTGGGGTCACAGCACCGGGCTCGGGTCTGGGACGGGGCTGAACGAGGTGCTCAGAGCGGATCTGCAAGAGCTCTGTGCTGGGGTAATTGCGGGGGGTCACATCTGCCTATACCACAGACGTTTTGGGAAACACTGCTGCTTCAGAGAAGCCTCAGAGATCATCTGACAGAAAAGCACCGTTCTTTTTATCACCCTATTTTTAAGGTACTCCAGCACTTGCTACCCTATAGTTCTTCTTTATTTTTCCCAGCTTACTCTTGCTTCTTTATATAACACTGCTTCTCTCTTTACAGCTTCCTACTGCCCTTGGAGGGGGCAGCATGAACTCACCAGGACCAGCTCTCTGAAAAGCTAGACAAGCGTGTGTGTGCGTGCTTGCAAGATGCGTGCTGTTTTTCTCACAGTTCTTCTGCATTAAAAAGGGGCCACTAAGATGGGGCCACTTCTGGGTCGGATGCCCTCAGAGGTCAGCACAGCCAGGGGCTGAGGGAAGGCAGATGGGAACTGCCTCGCCAGTTAAGCTACAAGAAATGATTCAAGAAGCCACACGCTGGGCAGCATCAGACATCCACGCTCTCCTCAGTGTGGCTTGGTGCTCCCAGATGTGATAGAACAGCTGTGCTGCGCAGCACAGGGATGGGTTGCCCATCTCCTCGTCCTGATGCGCCTGCTCTGCAGCGTCAAGTCTTGAATACAAAACCAAGCTTGAGACTAACACTTGCACTGGGCTGCCTGTAAGTCAAGTGATCCTCAACAGCCGCCACGAAACAAGCCTTGCCAGCTGCCAGCTAAACCATGGCACTGCCAAAACCACACTGCAGCAGCCAGAGCTGCTTCAGCCGTGTTGGAGGAGCTGCCTGAATACCCGCTGCCCACGGGTGCGGGAGAAATGTGCCCATCCGTGTTTAAAAGCTGGGGCTGGGGCATGCCTGTCCTCTCTGGGTCCTCCCCAGACGCCAACGGCTGTGCTCGGGCTGGCACACAGCTTGTGTGCAGGGGGTAAGAGGCCTAATTTTAGATCAGGGAATGTGACAGTGATCCCAAAGGTCACTGGATGGTACCAAATCCCAGCTAGCCCTCATGATAGTAGCAGCATCGTGTTTAGACCTGGTGGGACTAATCGGGACGTCTTTTCACTGGGGTTGTTTTCCCCCAGCCCAGGTACCTTCCCTGCCCCAGGACTCACTGTCTCGGGGCATCTCTTTTCGCCCAGCAGAAAAGGCTGCCCATAAACTCCCCATCACCGTGCGGTGGAAAGCACTGGGGGGAAAACATGGGGGAAACTGCAAAAGCAGTACTTCTTTTTGAGGTCTTGAAAGCAAGACACCAAGAAGTTCTTTTGTTTTGAACTTCCTTTTGGGTCCTCAAGGTTTGTCCCTTGCTGTTCCTGGGCTCTCTCCCGCTGGGTTATCCTCCTGTGTCCAAGCAAATTCAGGCTTGGTGAGTGGCACAGAGGGAAGTTTCCAGGGGAAATCCAAGTGGCCCTGAGGACTCAATAGCCCATGTTTCAAACCTTCTGACTCAGTAAGGAACTCATCGCTTATCCTGCACTGTTGAAATCAACAGAGTTTTTGCTGTTGAATTTACTGGCAGTACAGAGAGGCTCTTCATCTCTTCGTAAATAGCGGCATATTCCTGAATGAGATTTACTGATCTCCCAAGGACTGAAATTCCCACTGACCTTGCAATAAAATATTCCTTTTTCCTCAACAAACATCTGAGGAATCCTGCTGGCTCTTCAGGACGATAACCTTTCTCTTTGCCTCTCCCTGCCCTGGCAAAGCCTGCACCACTGGGCTGGGTAAGGTGCTTTGTACATATTTGCTCTCCTGGGAGTTGTCCCAGTAGCGCAGTGGCCAGACATGGATCCTTCCTAAACCACTCTGGCATTGGATGAGGTTGTCATAGTATTTCTAACAACCCCTTCACAGAACAGAGGAAAAGCACTAAAGTAAATAAGGATGATTGATGGATATGAAAACCAATGTTACAATGCCTATGTAAAGGCAGTGTTTTGGATGCAGTATTTAAAGGTAAGCCCTGTGCGTGCGCTTTTAACTCCTTCAGGCTTCTATCCACATGCATTAGGAAGAAGCAGCTTCACTTGTAATAGGTTGAAAGGGCTGTTACATATAGTATTAAAGATTTTATTTTTTTAACTGTGGAAAAGAATATTCCTTTGAAGGTTGTGTTTGGTATACCTTATGCAAGCATTTTCGCAGAAACAGAACTGTAAAAGCAACAATGCAATTCATTTTTTTGTATTGTGACTAAAACAATTACATCTATATCCACACACCAAGGCCCAAGGTTAACTGATTGTGGAGAAATAGCAGTTGTTGCTTGCAATGGATTGTGAATAACTCTGGGAAACTGAACAATATTGTTGTGAGTTTTGCTGCCTGTCTGTAGGCAGTTTTGTTAATTCAAGATTTTCTCCTGCTCTGGATGTTTAATAGAGCAAAACTAGGCATCCATTCAAGTAGTCCAGCCCTGCTGCAAGCCAAACAAATCCTTTTTTTTTTTTATTAATTCACTCAGAAGAGACAAACTTAGGCTGTTTCAGTATTTAATCACTTGCAAAAGGCATTTTGATAGAAATGAGAAATTCCAGACCCGAGAGTCGGGGCCAAAGGTGGAGGAAATGGTGTGTTTGCGTTCAGCCCCATCCCTGTGGGCAGCGCTGGAACGTCACATGTGGAACTCCACCATGGCGGCTGCCTGGGAAGGGCCCTCTTGCCATGGTGTACATAGCCTTTGCCGCAACACCAAGTGCCGCAGTGCCAAGGGCACGCCCAGCCTGGGAGGGTGCCGCGGCTGCTCTGAGATCCTGGCCAGCACTGCAAAGGCAGGACCTTCTCAAGCATGGCTTTTTTCCTTGTACAGAATAATCGGGTTGAAATTTAGGCCCCAGTTTGGTACAATCCCATGGATTGTGCCATGGCTGAATTTGGCTTTGTGCTGTTTGGTAGTGAAGAAATGAGCAAAAGTCATATGGTTAACAAAAAAGGAAAAAAGACTTGTGTTTTCAGATAAAACAGAGTTGCAGAGAGGTGTTTCACATGTGATGCCACAAGGCTGCACATCCGCTCCTAGGGCCAGAGGCATTCCTGAGATAGGAGGGGATGTAGGGCCAGAGCTGTGTGCGTGCCTCCTCTGTTACCTTTCCCAGGGCCATCATCTCCTGCTGGGCAGATGCAGGTGGAGGGCTGGGCTACAGGCTAAGTCGGGGGCAGGAGATGTATGGCACGAGCAGCACAAACCATTTCTTGGTGCCTCCTTTCCCTGCACCCCACTGTGTCCCCTTCACCCCTTGCCCTACTCCACCAGGACCCAGCTCATCAGATCCAGAAGGTCTCGAGCCAGCACAGTGTCTCATCCATCCTCTAGCAGCAATCGTGCTTCCAAATAACAAGCTCCTCCTTGAGCTTGCCAGGAGAACTTCTCATCACGGGCAAATCGACCCTGGCCCTTTGGGCTGTTATTTCTCTCCACGCATCTCCTTGAAGACAGTACACGTGTCATCCCGGGGAATGGCCTTGTTTTGGAGGGTGACTAATGGCTGCTCAGCCAAGAACATGTGTTGGGTGGCTTCAGCCTTGAGATCACTGAGGGAAAGAGGCACTGTGGGCTTTCGCTGGTGCTTTGGAGGGCTCAGGGCCCGTTCGTTTAATGGGCTCTCAAGATGAAAGCACGTGTCATGCATTCTTGCGCTGTAATTGGGGCTGCGAGGGGAAGACGACAGTCCACGTGTGCAAGTGAAGTGCTTTTGGAGACAAAAGCCACCAGCTTTTTTCACCTTGCTCCTCCTAATGAATCCTTGATGACTAATTCTATGATTGCCTCTTATCTACTCAATGAGCTTCTGTTCATAGCACAGTTCCTTCAGGAAATATTTTTTTCCTGAGTTTTGGAAAAAGTATTGTAAAGTTGTGAGCTCCCTCACTCAGGAAATGATTCCTAGCATTTTGTGCCTTGCTCAGGATGCCAGACTTTTATGATTACTTTGTTTTTCTTTAATTTCAGTTCTGGGATTACCCACGATGAGCATCAGCAGAAAGCACTGTTGGATATGTGCATGTGAAAGCATGAGAAACTCCCTGGTCTTTTTCTTGCCGCTGTCACTGTGGACCATTGAGGATGCAGCTCCTCGTTGTAGGGAATCTGAAAGTAAAATAGTCCCCTGGGGCTGGTTATGGCCCCACGGTCCCTTGCATCACTACAGCCTTAAAGAGCCACAGCATCAGTGTCACCACGTGTTACCAGCCCGGTGGCTCAGGTCACCAACGCACTCCTGCTCCTGTGTCCCTGTGGTCAGGCAGCACTGCTGAAAGGGACTCAGCACGTCTGTCCCCATTGCAGGGGGGCAATGCTCTGACAATCTGACTAATCTCTTGCACGGGCGTTATGGGAGAGGTGGGGCAATCCCAGTGCTGATGTTACGTCAACAGTAGCAGTATTACACAAAAATGTCCTTAAGGGATGGAAGAGCACAGTGATGCTGAGCAGAGCACTCCTGTATCTGCCCAGTGCCCGAAGAACTGAAATGACTGGCTTTGGGGCACTAAATCCAACCACAACAAGATTTCATGGAGAAATATGCAAAATACAGAAGAGAAATGTTTGCTAAACACAGGTACTTTGGAGCACTGTGATATATAATTACCAAGGTAGTTAAGCCTAAAACTAATACAGCTTTACTTTTCAGCCACCCCTGAGATAATAACGTCCTGGCACCTCTTTTCTTCCCAGCCATGTTTGCTGGGTGGTGTCAAGCCACATTGCCCAGCTCATAACGTGGATGTAATACTGAAATCCACTTCTCACTGAACATCCTTAATATTTTAATCCAATTGAGAGCTCTTTGCTGAACGATACCACATGGCAGGGAGCTAAACATTATAGCGCTGCTGCACTAAAAGGCTTTTTCTGGAATATTTTGACCGATTGATTAGGATCCTCAGCTCAGGGGCAGCCTCCTGTGCTTTCACTGCATTCTTGGTATTGTTCCTTTCTTGCTTGGAGTAAACCTGTTTTCCATATCTTCCTTCCAGGAAAGGACAATTTCACTGAGCAAAATTGCTGAAACGATGGCACTTGAAGGCCTGTCTCAGATGGCAAACCCCAGCCCATGGGCCACCCTTGCTGCAGGCGCTGTTCCCTTGGACAGAGAGTGCTGGAAACACTGCTTTTCACCCCAAACCAGAAACAAACAGTATTGTGAAACAGTAGAGACCTCTGAAACAAAAAAAATATGTCACCACCCACACAGTGCTTTGAGCTGTGCCAGATCCCCCTCTGAAATGCAGCGTTCACCCCTGAGAAGCTAAATCTGGAGAGAGTTTGGCTCTTCCATTTAGTTGGATACTTTTGAGAAAGCCTTATTCACTGGAGGATGTATCTGCATTTGGTAGCTTGGGCCCTCCAGGGTAAAAGTGAGCTGTGTCTCCCAGTGGGGAATGTAACTGTGTGCTGGGGTAGGAATAGGGCTGATTGTGGAAACCACAGGGAAACAACAAACAGAGGGAGTTAACAGGGTAATGAGTGACCTCCTTGGCACTTTCCTACAAGAGCAACATATTCCACAATAAAAGCCCTGGAAGGCCTTTCTTCTCTTTTATTGGAATGTGAAATATGGCCCTAATGAACACCAGGTGTTTCACAGAGGGCAGCTCATTTTGGAGAGCCCAGCCCTTCCTCTCTCCTTGTTCAGGTGTCTCCAGGATCTGCTCTCACAGCCCAGACCAAGCATCCTCCTGCCCGGGGGGGACCCCTGCTCCCCACCTGCCCTGGAGCTCCCTCTCCACTTGCATGGCTATTGGGGTAGGATGGAGACTGAACCATAGCCTTGCCCTAATGGGGTTAACCTTAAACTAGTTTGCTCAAGAGCAAGCAGCAGGAGAGCAGCAGCTCCCAGAGCAAACAGGCTGTGCTCCTGCCGCTGGCTCACAGGATGCCAGGCTGCAGGATCCTGTGTCACAGCCCAGGAGAGGCTGTGACAAAAGGCAAGTCATTGTGGCCAGCTCTCCTCCATGACTTCAGGGTAGCAACTTGCTTTTGTTAGAAAACGGAAGTTGAGCGCCTTACCTCATCCCAGGGCCAGGCAGCTGGAGCCTGAGGAAAGGCAGCTGCTTTGTGGAGAGACTGCCAGTAAAATAATAAGACTGAAAACCCAGGATACATTTAATGCACTTGGGAAAATTTCTGTGCCACAGAGGCTTTGCGTGAGGTACTTGGATCAGAGATGCATACAGGGCAGAGGGAAATTTCTGATGCACAAAAACTCTTGCTGAGGCTTTAGTGCCTCAAATCCTGCACTCTTCTGAAAATCCAGTCTTAGATGCCTCAGACTGAGGATGCAAAAGTTCAGATTCTCTTTTTATCTCCCCCACTTAGTCATAGCTTTTGACATCAATTGTAAATCTCTCAGCACTGATGCCCTTCCCCCTGCTGGGATGGGGGATGTAGCTCACGCACCCATGGGGGGTGTAATCCAGGGCTCCCTGCTTGCACCATGTCCCCAGGACAGGGAAGGGGAGTTCCAAAGTGTTCCTGAACTCTGCACACCTAACAGGAGATGCATATATTTTACGTCTCTTCTCCATAGCCAATACAGAGAGTCACCAAGCTGAGGATTTGCAGGAATTGTCATGATCTGTATTGAAGAATGATGCAGGGCAGAATATGCCTCCCAGGATTTCCTGCCTCAGGCACTCAATTTATACCTGGCTTTTCAAAGCCATCTTTAGAAAAACACCTCATTGTGACTGTGGAGGTAGCAAGTCTACCTTAGAAAAATTTTCATATGATTGTGAATTAAAGGTGCATTCTGTATTTCTTATCCATCAGAACAGCTCCCTTGGCCTGTCACCAGCGCCTGCTGCTCACCCGGGCTGAAATTTATACTGGTACAAACTGGAGCAAAGGAAACAAAATAGGCTCACTGCTGATGCTCTAAGCTCTGCAGCAGACAAATTAGAGTTCAAGGCTGTGCAGTGTCCACATTTATCACATTAATTGATAGATCATAAACATGTCTCTGTACAGAGTCTTGGATTAATTCCTTCGGAGGGCAACCTAAGGGATAAATTGGATTAAATAAAATCAGATTTGTATGGCCATAGGCTGCTGGATGTCTCTTTTAGTCTCCCTTGCAGATGCTGGATGTAATGCTTTGGATCCCTCATGGAGTTAAACCGGTTGTGTTCCATGCCCATCAACGGGGTGATGCTGGTTTACACCAGATGAGGATGCAATCTGTAGCACTATGCCCGTTCACCTCACATTAGGTTTCATAATGCAGTCAGATTGTACCAGATTTTTTGTTAAAAAATCGAATATACAAGCAAATGGACAAGGGGCATGGTGGCCCTTTTCCCTGGGGCAAGGAGGACTTGGAGCCTCCCTCCACATGGCACACCCGATCCAGACGTGTCTGCCCACACAGAGAGTCTGCGATGGCACGAACAGGTCTTCAGTCCAACAGGAGATTTGCAAGGCAGCCCACGAGTGAGGAAAATCTGCTGAAACACCAGAAAGGCCACGGGGTCTATCCTGGAGTGCAGAGTGGTCCATGCGCTGCGTGTCCCAGCTGTGGGGTTTGGTTACCCTCCAAGGTTTTCCTCCTCAGGCAGGTAGTGGTTTGTGGCATCAGGTCACAACGTCACCGACCTTGTGTCATGCCAGCTCGGCCAGCTGGTTCATGGAGGAGGAAATAAGACTTGGGTGCTACCACATCCCTGTCCAAGCTCTGCCCCTTGGTTGCTCAGGGACACTAATTATGAAGGAGGCTCTTGCTCTGCTGCTGTATAATTATGCAATGCACAGTCCAAGCCTTAATATAGCTCTGAGCGAACTCCTTTTGGTTTTCTCATGTTCTCTGAAAAGAGACTCAATTTTGGACCAAACAACAGTGCAGCCTCCTAGTAATAAAATCTGTATTGAACACAGGGTGGACGCCGTGCCTGGGCTGGAGCTGCTGCCCAGGAGCTCTTGCAGGAGGTCAGTGTCTTGGCATGTCTGTTGCCTTTGGTTTCTGAACTCAGGGTAGCAAACTCCTTTTCCCACAGCAGTCAAAAAGTTGTGTTTGAAGAGGAGTGAGGAGGGGCAGCAGATTTTGGATCAAGCTGTAGAGGCAGCATAGGAGGAGGGAGGATGCTGACTGCTGTTTTGGTTCTGTTTTAGAAGCAGCTGATGATCACCGGGGCATCAATTTCAGTGAAGAGTGTGCTGCCATTCCCACTGTCAGGGCTCTCCAGCGCACAGTAGCCTTGCCGAAAAATCGCTGCTCTCCTGGTGCGCCCCAGCCCCCGGAGCGCGAGGACTGCCAGGACGTGCTCCTTCCTGCAGAAACCAAACAAGACCTCGCTCAGTCCTGGTGAGCAAAACCAGCCCAAGCAACCAACAACCATGCTGGAGACAGAGCAAAGCCATGGCAAAGCACTGGGGAACATCCCCTCACTGCGCTGGAGGACCCACCAGGATAGGGGTCTGCAGACTCTGGAGGTACCGAGCCAGCAAGCATCAGCTCCTACCACCCTGCGCTCGTGGGACACCCTCCTGCTGCTGGTGCTTCGCGGAATTTCCTCCTCCATCTCCACACACACGTGACGTCTTTTGCAAGTTTTCCTGAGAGGCTGCAGACCTTTTATTTAATGATTATTTTGAGTTGAGTAATGGAAATGCTAATATTTAGGAAGCTGACAGGCACTAATTACATTAGAGCTAGGAAAGCCAACTTGGAAACATACCCTGTTCCAGTAATCTCAATATATACAAATTCAGCAACGTTTCCGAGAGCTCAGGGGAAGAAATAACAGAGACCTGAACAGGAAGCAATGCAGGTCCAGCAGGTTCCCTCTCGTTTGCCAAACTTAATTGTTAAAAATAATATTACTCAATAATGGAAAGCCAGGAAATAGATCAACCAAGAGGATAAGCCTTAAAACCTGGCTTGGGTCTAAAGCTAATGATGAAAAAGTACCACAAATCACAGCCTTGTAAATGGCTTTTCTGCCTGGAAAATTGTTTTCAAATAGCTAAGCCTGACTAGCTATCATTTATCTCCCCCATCCTTCCGAGAACAGGCACTGCCTCCTTAGTCAGCTTAGTCTGGCCACTGGGAGTGAGGCTTTTTTTTTGTAGGATAGGTGTGTTCACCTAGGAAATTACTCAGGAACAATTATTCTTTTTCAAGTCCACGTCTTGAATTTCCCCATGCAGATAAGCCCGAAGCATACCTGACCCACGCAAGTTACATATACTTATGAAAAATTTTGAGCTCGGTTTTGGGGAGAGGAAAAAATATTTAATGTAATTAAAGGGTATAGCCATCAAGAAAAATAAGGTGGGATTCGCCCTGTTGCCGGCACCTTGACCTCTAACGTGTGGCTACCAGCAGAGAAGAGAAGCTGAGGAGCTTGGGCAAGGCACAGGGTGAGCTGGTGCTGTTCGGGATGGAGCCCAGCAGTTCTGGCAGCTGCCGTTCCATGTACCTGATATCTGGATAATCCTGACACAGCTCCTTGACGTACTCCTTGATCTTGTCTTTTTTCTTCTCCCCAATGATATTGGCGATGTGATGTATGGCAGGAAGGAGCCAGTCGGAGTCAGAGCCCTGCGAATGAGGAGGCATACAGAATGTCAGGGGGAAGCGCAGCACCTGCAAAATGCTTTCTACCTGCAGGGCAGGGCACAGCAGCGGGTTGCTTTTACTGGTATAGGACAGTACTGCTGCAGGCAGGACAGGCTCCCCTCGGGCGGGCAGGGTGCTGCCGGGGGGACAGCAGGGTGCTGGCCAAGGCAGCACTGGGTGGCAATGGCAATGGCAAGGCACCCCTGCAGCTCTGCCGGGGCCTGACTCTGCATCCCCGATGCTCAGGAGCACCCCAGCAAGCCAGACCCTGAGCCGGGTGTTGTGGCTGTGGTCCGGCACAGCAGCGGATGCCAGAGCTTTCACCCCCCACTGCCTAATAGTTTTGTGTGCCTCACCACTGAGAGGCATTTGCCTCAGCCAAGTAACCACCCCAGTGGGGTTCAGTGCCCCACACACCTGAGCTTCTGCAAAATCCAATTAATTCAACTTCGGCTTCCCTGAAAATCCCAGGCTGATGTTGCCTAGCCAGAAAACATGCCAACAGCTGCAATTTTCTCCCCATCACCCTCCTGTATGCAGACTGTGTGCTTGGACAGACCCTCTCGCTGGAGTCATCATCTCTACGAGCTGTACCCAGGGCAGGGATCCTTCAAAGGCAAGGTGTATGCTGTGACCCAAGGGAACAGGCCCAAGGACAAGTTGCCACATGATAAGCTTGAATCTATAGCATGTAACCCACCCTAAGCAAAGTGCCCGTAGGCCTGGGAGTGTGTTAAAACACCAGGCGCTGCAATCGGAGAGCTGCCAGCTGAGCACACACAAGCCGCTACTGCAGAGTAGCTGCTGGGATGGAAGTCCACACCATGAACCTGCAGTAATTACCTTGCTTGCTCTCTTTTAAGCACTTTTACATTTTTTGAGGCTTGCCCTCCTCGAGAGCCCACCGCCTCGGTCCCCAGGAGGCCAAGCGTGGACATTGCACCTCCAGGAAGGGGGCAACCAGGGATGCCAGGAGCAAACTCACATACCTGATCGATGAGCGTATTGTTAAGGATTCTGGCTTCCTGGTTCATCTTTTCGCTCACTTGCTGCCGTGTCTCCTTATTCATTTTCCGTCTGGGTTTGATGACCTGCATGATGTATTCTCTCACCACATACTTATGAATGTCACGTAGAAGCTCCTGGTTAAAAAAAGCAAACCTCATGGTTTTCCTGTGGTTCCCTTGCAAGGCCACAGCAGTGAGAGAGGGCAGGGGAAGCCCTCAGGGCTTTAGCAGGAGCCCAGGGTGTACAGAAGATGCCTGAAGGCAGCTCACTGGCCAGCACACGCTGCCCGGGCCAGGTTTGCCAAAGGGAGCCGGTGGCTCGCAGCCCCTCGCTCCAGCACAGAGCGATGGCTGTGCCCAAGGGAATGCCATGGAAACACTCCTCACCCTGAAGCCGCCCATGATTTTGTGTTGGCAGTTTGGCTCCTCAGTAACAAAGGGGGATATTTAGGATTGTTTTAAAAGCATGTTTTGATGGTGCTTGCAGATTGTAAATACAGAGCTGTTGTCACCTACCCATTTATTTCACAACTTCATAGATGTGAAAGGAGCATATAAGCCTGCGACTCATCACAGGATTATAATGTTCAGTAGTAATGTTCACCAAAACTTTTTGTTCCTCTTTAAAGAAATCAGTTCCCATATTTAAACTACAGAAAGGAAAGATGTTGCTTATTCTCACATGGAAGTACAGTAATAGCTGAGATCCCCCACATCAGCAGTCCCCACAGTTATAAACAGCCTTCGCCACTGGAGAGAAGTCTGCAGGTCGGACCACAGCCTTCAAATGACAGTGGGACCCCCCGAGGATCACTGCACCGGGTGTGGGACCAGCCGCCTACCTGCCCCATGGGCTCCCTCATGTGCTGTAGGTGCTTGGAGAACTGTGAGACCGCCGACGCCAGCGAGTCCGGCCTTTCTGTCGCCAAAATCCAGTCCTTGGTCAGGATTTTCTTAAGGAGTGGCTGAAAAAAGACCCGCTCACTGATGGCACCGGTAATAATCAGAGTAGCTGATGCACTAGCCGAAGGCACCCAGCCATCTGCCTGCTCAGGGGGCTTGAACCGAAAAGGACAGAGCACTGATGGTGCACCCACTCTGCATGAAGACACACCAGGAGTCAGGCACCAGGAGAACAGAGCAGGCTGGGTTTCTTTCTCCACCCCAGGGAATTCAGACCCCCGTCTCCCATTTCTGGGTGAGCGCCCCAATGCAGGCAGAAGAAGCATCACTCCCTGAGCAGGACATGTTTTGGTATTAAGGGCTTACTCGGGACCCCTCATTTCCTTGCTCTGTGCCACCTTCTAATCCACCAGCTATATTTCTGTAGGTAAATAAACTGGTATCCCCACTGTATGGATGAAGAAACAGATGCGAATGCTGCCCAGAGGAAACTCAGGCATGGCTAGAACAGGCTGTGGTGTGCAACCATGTATGCTAGTGTTACATGGGTTTGCACCAGCTATGGACATGACAAGTCACTTGGTAGTGAATCTGTTGGAAATTAGCCCAATAATCCATCACCCCTCCAGCCTTCTCCACAAGGAAATCAAGCTCCTCTTGCTCACAGCACTTGGAGGGGGCTGTCTGTACTCCCTGCAGACTCACGTGTCTCCGCAGGGTCTCACTGGGATTTTCCTTCTGCTCATTGCTCTGATGTTGTGGTGGGGGAATAGCAGCTGGGGGCATCCCCAGCTTGAGGCCTCATGGTTAGTGATGATGTAGGAGTGATGGCACTGTTTCCCATCTGCCCTGGGTACAAGGTGCTCTGACCAAGTGTCCCCAGCAGGCTGTTTCCCTTGCTGAGTCCCTACTGTGCCTCCACAAAGAAACACAGCAATATCTGCTAAAGGCTTCTGGTGGCACCTGGAAAAGACTTCCCTAAGGGCCAAATTCAAAATATCCCTTCTCTGGCACATCTCCTTTGTACTTTTCTCGTCTTAGCTCTCAGGATCTCTGTCTCTAGAGTGCTGCCAATCTCCTTCCCAATTATTTCCTCCACTCATGCCCTCCTGCTGTGCTCCCAGCCTGCTGGAGGACTGTTTAGAAATGCTTTGCCTCAGCTGCTCTCAGTTCTCATTTCAGCTCTCTTGCTCAATGCCTTGGCTTGATTCCTTCCTTGCCTGTCTCTTAGGCACCGAGACAAGCTCTGCAGTCACTGGAAAGTCCCCTTGGCCAGGCGGCTTGGCATAGGTCAGAGCACTTGGGTGACTGTCCTGGTTTCTGAAAGTTTTGCTTGGTGATTTAGAAAGTGAATTAGGATGAGTGAAAAGGGGTTGGACCAAAGGCTTAATTTTCCCCATCTCTCGTGTTATACCAGCTAGAGCTAGTGAACCCCCAGCTGACTGAGAGCAGAAAGTCCCGTCTACAGCACCTGGGAAGCACAAACTGCATTGCAGCATGTTGCCTTTTAGGCCTCTTAACACAAGTTAAGCTGATACCAGAGCTTTATCGGTCGATACCAGAGCTTTAGTATTCGCACGATGAAAGAATCAGTCTTTCTTCACCATGGAAACAACCTGGAAAAATCACCTCTACTAGAATGAATTCTGTCCTGTCTGAAGAGGCTGATAACAGACCGTGATCTATGAATAAGTAAATCAAAGTCCTAAAAAATCCAAATGTTTTGATAGAAGGAAAAATGTCCCATTGATGTTGTCCAGATGACTTCCCCAGCGCTTCACTATGGGTGAGGTTTCCCCCCATTGCTTTGCCTGAGATACTGAAAGCCACTAAATACCCTTTTCTTTTGGTTGCCATTGTACTAAAATAAACAGCTTGACAAATATATCATTGCTCATAGTGGAAATCTCCCAGGATGCTGGAAGCATCACTTTGGGTTAAGGAGGATTCGGACCAATGTTAGGCACAATGCATTTTGGAGGGACCATAACGTCATGCACTGCAAAATGAGGTATAGCTGGTGAAACAGGGAAAGGGCAACAGCTCTCAGCTGCTGCAGTGGTCCTGCACATACCCCTTATATTTAGGAGGTAACGTGGCTAAGATCCTCTTACCTGTGCTTTTGTTCTTATTTTATTTAAAAAAATATTCGTGAAGTTCCTTGTCAGAGCTGCCAAAATCTTCCTCAGTTCCTCAGTGTTGACTTCAAACACTGTTTCTAACCCTGACCTAGAGAGAGAGAGACACCACCAGTGGTTTAACGTTAAAATGTAAACTATTACACTGCCCTAAGCATTTTAGCCAGATTGACATCTTGGGAATGATTTTAAAATAAAATTGTGTATCCAGTACTTCCTCTTGGAAACACTTAAAGGGTCAAAATAATGACTTTTTTGCACAATCCTATACACTGACAATTAATCACAACTGAGTAACTGTGCTTAAAAAACCACCTATTTCCTCATCAGGTGAGACGGTTCAACCATGCAGAGCAGTTACGTAGGCTGATTGCTTTTTCACTTGAGCAACACTTCTGCTAAATCATCTCCAGGTACCTGAGAGAGCACTGAGGGGCTTATGGGGTAAGAGAGAAGTAAATAATAAAACCAGAGAAGGGAAAGCTGCCCTGTAACCCCCAGAGCCCAGCTGACTGACTCTGCACAGCATCTATTGGCAGCGGCTGGGATGGTGACCTACGGAGGTGGACACCTGTGGAGCTTCCTGGGGACAGTGCGTACTTCTGCAAGGTTTCATGCTAACGAGGAAGAAAACACAACTTCTGAGAGGTTAATGAAATCTCCAGCAGTATGTGTGGGCTCTGGGGGCATTGTGAGCTCCTGGCTTTCTTCTCACTTTCCATCCCTGTCCTGCTGTAACATGCTCCAGGGGGAACTGAGGCAGCACCACCAAAATGCCAGTGGTCCACGAGCATCCCCAGATGTGCCATGTCCACTGCTGTGACCATCGAGCACGGCAGGTTCCTGCTGCTGCTTGGTAGCTAGTTTGTGTGCCTGAGGCTGCCCAGGCAGGATGACAAAACACACAAGAGCAACCCTCTCACGCCAGGCTGGGGCTCAGGTCCATAAATCCTGCTGACTACCTGAAGTCTGCATCCAGCATCCACAAAATCATGCTGTCAGGGCACCTACCTCTGCCCAGCAACTCACCACCCCAGGCTGACAAATATTTAACTCTATAAAGGAATAAACCCAGCAGAGCCAATCCACCACCCAAACGCCTGCCAGCTCCCTGCCCAGGGCTGGCTTCTCCCTTCACCACCTCTCCAGTCCCCAGCAGGGAAGGGGAGAGAAATTTTCTGCAGGGGCAGGAGGAGGGAGAGAAAGCCGGCTCCTCGGCGAGGTTAGCATTGCTGGAGAGACCATGCCATCTAGAGACTTCCCGATGGTAGTGCTCACTGCAGCTGGAGCCCTCGGCTTCTGTGAGACACCGCAACGCAAAAATCCTCTGCATCCCCTGAATATTTGACATATAGCATCCCTGCCGCAGGCGGTGTCAGGCAGCAATGCAGCAGCATGGGCTGGAGGTAAAAACCTAAGGTTCCCAGTGGCCAGACCCCAGGTGTTAGCTGTGTGTCGGCTGGCTGGGTTGGCCTCTGAAGCACCACATCTGCATGGCAGGGATGAGCCCAGATGCTGAAGAGCCCTTGGGCCTCAGTGGGCCGTGTTGCTGCGTGGCTGCAGACCATTGCCCTGGGGCAGGTGCTGTACGAACAGCCCCAGTTTCCCGTGGTGCCAGCACTGGAGGGCTGCGGCGGTTGTGTGGGAAGATGCAGGGTGGGAAGCACAGGGTCACCATGTACCACAACACTGGGCTGATGGACCAGACCCTGGGACACACAGTAACCGGCACAGTCCTACTTTTGGGGAGAGTGCTCCTCTCCTGAAAGTACGTTTTAATAGTCAGAGCTGGTGGGCGTACCTGTTTATCAGAGGCCTTTTCAATGCATGGCTTTAAATAACTAATTCTTAACACATGCAAAGCCCTAGAAGTTCCTCCTGCCAGCAGGTTGAGTGCTTTCACAGAGTTTCCTCCAGCCCAGTGCTAAAAGCAGCCATCAGACCGTGTTGCTGGGTTTATTCTGCTAAACTCCAGAACAAAAAATGAAAAAAAACCCTCCTCTGAGGCTGAAAAAGATGGACTGAAAATGAGTTTAAAGCTTTCACACAAGCACTGGATCTGTCCCCACCTCTGTCTCTTCACCCTTTTGCCCCAGTGAAGTGACTTTTATCTGCATCTCTTGGGGAACATCCCCCCCCGTGAGGTGAGGAGGGGCTGGAGGCTGAGCACCCCACAGGGCACCCCCAGGAGACCTTGGTCTTTCCTTTCTGGATGCTGCCACCCTCCCGGACCCCAGCAATGCGGCAGCTTGGCTCAGGGGAGCGGACTTACACCAGGTCATGGAAGCTGTTGATGTAGGCAGCGAAATAGGGCACGAAGATGGTGCTGTCCTGGGCAGTGCTCCACGCCACAAACTCCTCCCCGAACCTGCAGGAGAAGACACACAGGTAACAATAACGGCGGGAGGGCTGAGGATGGCTCATCTGTGTACACCACGATGCCAGGAGACACCTGTGGCTGGCCCAACCTGTCCCCTCTGTATGCGGACATGTTTTTTCCAGCTGTCGTAACATGTGTGTGCATTGGAGGGGAATAGATGCCAGATAATTACAGGTTTAGGGTGCGCTCGCCTGAGCGGGTACGCAGCACTTTTGGAGAGATGCCAGGGATCTCGGCATGCCAAATCACTGACTTTTCCTCATGCTGAGGGATTAATTGTGGCTGTGGTACTCAGGCTCATCAGCCTGGTCCTTCATTTCTCTGGCTTTTGGGGCAATACAGTACACGCCGTCTTAAGCACACAAGAAAAGGATTTACCTCAAGGTTGATTTTACAGCAGAAGGTGAATAGGAACAGGGCAGCACACCTACATTTCCCCCGCATAACCTCAGTGTGGTGTGTTAGGTAGCTGTCTTCTGTGTAGCACAGCTTTTATGGTTTTGACGGCTGTTTTACAGCCAGGTTTGCACTGCTGGCAGTAGGCTGCGTGCTCAGGTAGGCTTTGCCTGGTGGTCCCATGCCTTGTCAGGGTAAAGGAACCCCCTCGGGCTGGCCTCAGCTGCTTGCATCTTGGGTTGGTTTAAGAAAAAGCTTAGGTTTCAGTGACCCTTTCATGTGGGAGCCCTTGCTGCTCCAGCTTGCATTTTACACCAATTTTGTTTAAAAAAAAAGGAAAAAAAAAAGAAAAGGAAAAAAAAGAAAAAATAATTTAAAAAAGACAACAACAAAAAAAAAAGAACAAAGAAAAAGAAAAAAGATAAAAAAAGAAAAGGGGGGAAAAGGGGGAAAAAAGGAAAAAAAAAAGAAAAAAAAAGAATGGAACATCAGTACTGCATTTCTCCTCAAAAACCCAGGCAGACTTCAAAGCCAAATAGCTGATTTGAACTACCCTGCTCGCTCAGGGCATGGGAGATGAGTGTAGATTGCTGGGCTATTAGAGGTGAGGGTTTAGAAGGGAAAGCGTTGCCTTCACCACATTTTGGACACCAGCCATGCCCCAGGTTCACGCTCTGAGAAGGCAGCTCTCGGGGTCCCCACCCTCACTCCTGCAAAATGTCTGTTAGCAAACTCCCCACTCAGCACCTGACGGAGGTTGGAAACTTCAAAGGTTAATGAGAAATTATTTTTAGTCTCGCTCAGAGTTGATTCATGCTGAATGGCCTTTCTCCTCTGTGGATTGCTGCCGGCGGGCAGCCGTGACCCCCTGAAACACAGCCACACCGGTGGGGAGGGACAGCGCCTCGCTGTGCCAGACCCTCTGTGAGCCAAAAACCTTCCCTGGAGCACCCCCGAAGCATGTCGCGGGGGAGAAGGTCTGAGGCCATAATTCAGGGACTACCAAGCAGAAAAACATTATTTCAGCAAAGGGCAGGGTCCTGTGTCCTTTGGACAGTGGATAAATTTTAAAAGACTCAAAAGGAAGCCCAACTATATGTCTTGTCTGGGTGTAACAGAGAGGGTCCCATCAGCCATTTCTATGCCCATAGCCATGGGATGCAGGAGAAAACCCTCTCGGCAGGACTCACCCCAGGTCACCTAGATGACATTTTGGGCTAGCAGGCTCTGCGTCTAGGGCTCCATAACTGCTGCTTGCTCGTGGCTGTAGCTGCAGATGACCAGCATCCAACGCCACAAAGGTGCCGGATGGATGGGACCACAGTGGTCCCATCCCTTTCCAGCCAGCAGCTCCTTCCTGGAGCTCTGACCTCCGATTCTGGGACTCGCGAGGGTCCCATCTGGGTCTGTTTATGACTCCCTCCAAGTTGTTTTGCTGCTTGCTCATTATTGGACTCATTGTGATCTCTAATTCTCCCAGGAGCAGGCCTGTGCTTGCTCGGTGCTAGAATCTGGTCCAGTGCACGGACCTCTTCCCTGCTTTTTTGCCAATGTGGGACTCATTTGGAAGGAACGTGCTGCCTGGAGCAGCAATGACCTTGGTATGAATTCATGCAGCTCTGCCAGGCACAGCTCAAGCGTTTTCATTCCCAGGCTTCTGCTGATTGCTCCAGATACCTTCACGTGCTCCCCGATGATCTAGAAAAGGGCACGAAAAAATGCCAGTGAATAGGACAAGCACAGGAGAAACATCCTTTGCAAAGATCTCGTGCAGCTTTGATTAATAAAAATGACTTGCCCAGCAAAGGGGGAAACAGCGGACTTGTTGCCAGGAGGTTTTCATTATTCTCTGGCAGTTTTAAAAATAATAATCCAGAATGGGCCAAGAGGCACAAACTGATTTGTGGCATAATCATTCATCCCTAATGGCCTCGTGTCCTTCTGCTGCCTGAGCATGAGCCAGACATGGTGTCGACTGGAGCCCCGAGCCGCCCTGGTGCCGTCCTCCTCTTTTGGGGGATTTGCGGGAGGGATCAATCCCCAACCCAAGGCCCAAGGGGAGCTGAGCTGTCCCCATGTTGAGGGTGGATATAAGCACTGTCCCAGGGGCCCGCACAAGCCCCCTCAGGAGTGATGCTGGGACAGCACGGAGGGTCGGGCATCACCCCAAAATCTTGCTTGCACTGAGGCTCCTCCCTATTCCCATTCCCACAACCCCAGCTGCCTCTCCGGAGTGAGGCAGGCTGCAGCCCCACTCTGGCGCTTCCCGAGGCATCCTACCCATCTGCTAATCCAATTCAGACCTGCCTTCCCGGTGATCGCACAACGTGTAATATTCCTCTATGGAAAATGAGTCACGGCAACAGGCAAAACTCTGATTTTCTTTCTTTCTCTCTCCCTCTCTTTCTTTTGGTAGTATTTAATTGAAATGACTCAACCCTTTGAGTGAAGAGAATGAATCCAAACCCCTCCTGGATTTATTACCCTGTAGTCCCTACAGCTAGTAGGAGCTTTTGTTTTTTTGTACTGTTTAAATTGGAGTGGCTGTCACTGCCTACGGCCTTTCCATGGCTGCCGCAGCCCTGGGACAAAGTCAGTCTTTCAGCCAAGGGGTTTTTCTAACAAACCTTTTCTTTCCGCCTTTTTTCCCATTCTCTTTCTTCTTTCTAATCAAAGAGATTTAAGGACTTTAAAATCAGTTGCCTATTATGTTGCTGACACAATTGACAGCAGGTTTAATTTGCAGCTAGAAGGCAAGCGGGAGAGCTAAAAGTTGTAATAAAAGGCATTTTCTGCTCTAATGTATTCTGCCAGTGTGTGACTAACATAAATTATCGCAGGAGGCGGTACCTCCACCCCAGAAGGTAGCAATCCAGTTTCCCTGGAGCCACAGAGCCCCCCACACTTTGCCCCAGCTAATTAAATACCGTTTGAATATCAAAGGAGAGCGAGGAGTGGTAGAGGTTTTCCTTCACTTCTGGATGAACTTCCTTCTCCCACTTCTCCGTGACCTCCAGTCTCAGGATGTTTCCAAAATAGCTTTTGATTTTCCCCTAAATGTTAAATGTAGGAAGGAAACGTGCAGCTCAGGATAACGAAGCAAGTATGAGTAAAGCGGCTCACGGCATTTTGCTCCATCAGCACGTGTGTAAAGCTCACGTGCACGGCACGGAAAGGTAAGCAGAGTCAAAGGTCTTGCTCCAGACCCTGTCAGTCTACACAGGATTTTGGGAAAAATCAGGAGCTGTGCTGTGGGGGGGCAAGGTACTCCCAAATCAAGGGAGAATCATTCTCCTGGCAGGGAAATGTCGTGTCAGCTGTTTGACTGCCTGATTGCAAAGTCCTCCAGCATGTGTAATGCACAAGGTCAGGATTAAAGATCAGACTGGTCCTTTCTGGCAGTACAGCCACTTGTGTAAGTAGCAGCACTGTTCAGTCCTGATTGATAAATCAGTCTTGTTGCTGGTGAAACAAAATGATCCTTCACCAGCATGATGGAGCAATACCAATTTTATTCAGCTGGGTACCTCGAGCTCACTTTCAGCAGTGCCCTGTTTCAGAAATAGTTTTCAAGAAAATGTCTGAGCCCACCAAAGACCCAGGAGAGCATGTAGTCTTACACAGGGTCCCAGTCAGGGACAGCAGAAAGACAATGGCAGAAGGGGCTTCCTAGGAGGAGCTGACCCATGAGGAGGTCCTCTGCTGGGGACAAGCCCAAAGTTGTCTGGCTATAGCAAACCTCAGATGTGCTGGAGGAGCTCACACATCATGAAAGGAGCAGCTAAAATATCTTTACACCTAACTTTGCAATGCATTCGATCTGATGAAGCCCAGCTATGACCTTTTGGTATGCCTCTGCCATATTGTATGGGTCTGGTATAGTCCTTTTGGCTTTGGGATCATCCAGGTTCAAGCTCATGGCCTGCTTCGGTCCCAGAATTGGTGTTCAGGATTTTTTGCTTTGATTAAAGGCCATTCTGCGTGGTGCTGGCAGGACCCAACACCTGGTGGGGCTAGGAACCATGATGATGATCTGAGACCTCTGCCCAGGAGGCTGGGGCTCCCATACCCTCCCTGGGGGGCACGTGGGGGCAAGGTCAAAACTCTCACCTTTGCAGAAGTGATGTAGTCATTCTTCAGTTTATCCCAATCAGCTGGTGTTAATAGCAGGGACAGGTTTTCTGTCTTGACTTCTGGTTTGAGATCAGGGTGACCCAGAAAGAGTTCACTGGAAAGATTCAAATGAACAAATTATGTTGCCTCGGAGTGTGAGTAAACTGATGGAATATTCATGTGGCATGAGCTACATAATTATTAAGCTGTGAGAAATATACTTAAAGCTTAAATTGCAATGCTTGTTTTCAAGCTTTAACAAGAAAATCTTTCCTCACTATTCAAAATCCTAATTATTCAAAATCAAAATGATCTAAGGTTCCAGCCCACCTTAGAAATCATGAGACTTCTGAGTTGTTTGGACATGAAAAGTGCTATGAGAATTTACTTTTTTAAATAAACAACCTGAAGCTGATTCATTTGACTACAAGCCTGCGAAACGCCTTTCAGGGTAATTCCTGTAGCAGCATGCTGCTTTGGAGTTAGCTGATCTCCCTGGCTCCTCTCCGGTGTCACATCACAGCTTATGTCAGCCTGTTATTTTTCCCTGTGCATTATCCCTAGGAAGGGGAGGTGGCAGAGCAGGTCCTGCTCTGCGCAGGACAGCCTCTGGAAGGCACTCCCATGCTTGGGACATGGGCCACCGCCGCACCGCCGTTCCTCCGCAGATGGAAGCGGTGGGTGGACGTGCAGCTACAGAGTCTGACTCCAAAGTGCGCTCAGCTGACACACGACTTTACCGCTCGCTTTCCTCTGGATTGCCGTGCAATCAGGCCAGCTGATTAGCAGGGAAGCAGGGAAAGGGAGGGAGGGAGTGCTTGTGTTTCTTCCTCCGGGGCGAGAAACCCGTTATTAGCCTGTACAATTGAATGTGCTACCCCTGCAATCTGCCATGGACCGTGGAGGCATTGCATCTTTCAGGGTGATGAAGGTGGAGAGGAGAAAGGAGAAAATATTCATGCACTTGAATAAGTTGCAAGCAGTCACCTGGTTAGCAAGGAACACGGCTGCAACGTCCTACACGCAGCCTGTTCAACCACTGAAAAGGGTTCCCATCGCCAAACCAGCACTGAGCACACTGTTAGGTTTGGATCCAAGAAAGGATTGTACTGTACAAGGTCAGGCTGGTGCAGAGTGACTGCTCAGCAGAAAAAAACCTCAGCCTGCTGATAGCGTCCTGGAGTCAATGTTCCCGCAGTCATGGTTCAGATTTCCCGGAGAGGTACACCTGCACACGTGGAGCAGTGCACAGCCCAGCTGCTGCAGGAGCCTGCTGCTCATTTAAAAGGACACCACAGATTTAAATGCAAACTCTCCACCATGACCAAAAGGACTGGCTGAAATGTATACCTGAGGACCTTATTCCCCTCTCTTTCTTTTTTTCCATTTGATTGAATTGTAGCATCGATAATGAGTTTAGGTCAGACAATTTCTTCTTTTTTGGGATGGGTCCCAAGAGGGGATGAAGTTCTTTTAGAATGGGAAAATCAAAGGGAAACAGCCCAACCCATCAAGGTGATTGCAAGCAGCGCCCAAAACAGCTGCAAGCTCTCGATAAGCTCTTTCACAGCATGTTAGAGAAATACGATGGGGGCACTTTCCTTTGGTGCAGAACCTGGCTGCTGAAGCTCATTTCTTCCCCCCTCTCCTGCAATGCTGGGGTGCAGTACAGTTCCCAGGGGCTGGGAACATGCAGGAATTTCCCTCCAGATGAGATCGGCTGGGACACGTGAGGGAGAGGGGCAACGGGTGGGGGTGTCATTCCCATAGCGGTCCTGCCATAAGGCTGGTCAGCCAGTGCCATCACACATGTCATCACGGTCACCACACCGTAAATGGGGTTTTACGAGCAACTAGGCAAATTCACAGGATAAATCTGTTGAGGGCTGTTCAAAACAAAGACTGTTTGTGGTCCAAATGTCCCTGAGGCAAAAGCTATCCCAGGCTAGGAGCGCTCTGAGCAAGCGTCACTGTTGCTTGCCCTGCTCCACCACTGCCCCCTCCCTGTCCATTTTTGCCCACTGTTCGACTCAGTGTTGATACTCCCTTTCTTGTTTGTTTGAGGAGTGTCAGTTGGTTTGCAGTTGTCCCATCCTTGGGCATCTGGTTCAGGCCGCTCCTGGAGACCAGCTACTGGTCATGATTTTGCTTTGACAGGGCTGTGCTCGTTAGCAGACCCATCTCCTGTGGAAGTTGCCTCTCTCCTCCTTCCCACCTCACTGTGTATTTCTCTTGGGTTTTAGTCTGGGAGCTCTTTGGGACTGGGATGATGGGCTGTGCTCTAGCCCAGTGAACAACCAAGAACACACAATGCCTGGACTTTCTACAGGTGCCTATCTTAGATGTCTCCTTTGACTGTAAACGGAGGCAGTGTCCAGCAGCACAGTTTTTACTGTTGTTGTGAAGAATTCCTGCCTTTACTCCAACACACACAGCGTGCCCTGAGGATGGTGTTTGATATGTCTGTGCAGCTCCTAGAATATTTTAGTCTCCCTTGAATTACAGGGAGCTTTAAGAGGTTCTAAAACCCATGGATCTCACATTCAACTAGTGGATGCATCTGAGCCAGAGCCTTGTTTAATGTGGCTAATTCCACACAGTGATGTTTTGGCACCTCCTTGAGACGACTCTGACCCCTGAACATGGCGGGGTAACGTGGCCTGTTTCCAAATGCATCACAGTTTTAATTAAACAGGAAGAAGGCAGAGCTCCCTCACAGGTCCCTCCCTGTGCCTGGAAAAGTCACCGAGCAGCTGCTGGACCTTGCAAGATATTTGCAGAAAGGGAGCAGGTTTATCGGAGCTGCAAGGAGGAGCTTCCTGGCATGTGAGAACAGCAAGTGGGAGAGGGAGGGGAAAACAAGGTAATTTAGATCTGTGAAAAGCAGCGTTTTATCCACAAACCTTGTCCCCACCTATTAATAGATTAGCTATCTGGCTCTGCTGTAGAAGTGACTGTGTCTCTTGTGCTTGCTCAGGAAACTGAAAATAGCACGATGCTTTCAAAGCACTCGGCGGCCCTGCTGCTCTCTGAAGGAGGCTGAGGCAGCTTACCTGCGGTAGGTGTTGGCCACCCAGTCAAGCAAGGCATAGAGCTCATTGAATTCCAGTGGTCTCTGGCAGAGATTTTGCAAGTGTGAGGCAATGGCCTTATGAAAAGCCTCCACATACATGTCGCACACCTGGTACTCCTCTGGATAGCACTTTTTTACTGATAACTTGATTTTCAGTAAGTCTTCAGTCAGGTGTTTCTGCAGGAAGCCTAAGTGGAGGTCAAGCCAAGAACTCTCTTCTTCCTTCGATGGCATGGGTACCCTCTGGACTCTCTTTCTAGCGCTCTCATTGATAGCTTCCCTCCACTCCTCCCTCCACTTTCTGGGTGTGCCAAGCAAGTCCGACCCAGGCCGAGCAGCATTGCTTGTGTTAGGATGAGCTGCTTCTTCACGGGCAATTAAAGTCACCAGGGAGGTCAGCATGGTATCCTCTACAGTGGGATGCTCCAGTGTTCCCACCACGACAGACTGGATCGCGTTCGTGATGGAGTTATAAAGCAAATCCACGTCCTTGGATTTCCTCACAAACTCCTGGGGGTTATCTTTGTATTTCTCAGCATCTCGTTCAGCTATAGTCTCATCTTCCAAATACTTGACACTTGCAAATGCTTCCAAAAGTTGCCTTTTCTGAATAAGTTCATTGATTTCCATTACTGTGGAAAGGAGGGAGGGAAGAGGTCAGGACAAAGCAGGTGTTAGGTGATTGACAGGTTGGTAACAGGACAAGGTGCCCCACAGGGAGGCTTGCAGGGCTGCTCTGAGTAGCCAGGTCCCAGTAGTGCCCCTGAGACTGACCCCCCTGATCTCTCCAGCTCCCGTTTGACACAGAAGAGGAAAGCAGTGGAAATGCAATCATTGCAAATTGAGTCACATCTCTAAACCGCTGGTTTCAGAGGTAGGAAATATCCAAAAAATTTATTATAGCCCTGCAGGAAAACCTTAAGCAATGGCTAACAAGGCTGCACAGAGGGGCACTGGGGTCTGAGGCTGCATAAAACTGCCCCTGGCTCTGCCCCTCTTGGCCACAGCATCTCTGGCTGAAAGGGTGTTTCAGCGCATTGCCCAGGAAGGCAGGGAGGGTGCCCGGGGTCCAGCTGGAGGGGTGGGAGGGAGCACAGTGGGACAGACCCCCTCAGCTCCTGGGTCAGACATCTCACTAGCGGGTCATGTCTGCCCCCAGGCTACCCACCAGCATGTCCTCCAGAGATACCTGAGGGAGTGGTGTACTGGCTTGGAAATGCTCCTGATACATTTTTGGGAACATTCCCTGTTACAGATGTAACCCTGGGAAAACCCCAGGCTACCCTCCTGTCCTGATTTTGTGCATTATCAAGTTTTCCTAAGACACTTTCCCAACTACTATCATGGCTAAACTGGCTCCTGCATTTCTGAGGACTGAGCAAAATGCTAACACAAACTGCAGAGATTGTCACTGGTGATTTGCGTTATGAGAACTCCTTGAGATGCAGGGACTGAGGTAGCAAGCCAGACACTGGCCCATCCATGGCTGGCCGCCCTTTCCAGCCTGCGCCTACCACAGCAAATGACTGCTTGAAAGTTGCCTCTACCTGTTGCAGACATTTAGGAGATGTTCTGCGAATGCTTGTGGTCCTCACCCTCCTCTCAACCAAAAAGAGGGACTTCTGGAGGACCAGAAGCCACATCTGCTCAGCTCTGCAGTTATTGCAATCTGCAATAACCCTTTGACTGGGGAGTGAGGAGAGTCTCTGGGATGGTGTTCCCAGGGTCCCAGCAGGAAGAAATGGAGAAACACCAAAGTATGTCATGTATGTGAAGTTCACCCACCTGGGGTGGTTCAGGGTTGGGTGACCTGGCTGTTCACTGCCTATATATAAACCTACAGTCAGATGCCAAGCACTGCCTCTCACCAGTGACATTTGTCTTCCAAGCAGCAAGCATTGCTGTCCCTGGATGGTTTGGGGAGCTGTGTGCATTGGAGGGGGATCCAAACCTGTGGGTTCTTTCTCCTGGTGCTCAGGTCTCACGTAGGTTTTCCCCACCTCCTTTGCTTTTGGCACCTACTACCAGTACTGGCTGAGGCTGAGGGAAAGTCACCAAATACTGTTACCCCCAAAGTGGCTGAGGTCTATTGAGTTTCCCATTTCCTTTTCAAAGCCTTGCTGGTGCAAGAACCACTGCCTATTTGCCAGTAATATAAGAAGTATTTGCCCTGTGTTGAGGAGATCCAAGAGCACTGTTAGCTTTTGAGAGGCCCTGGGAAGCTCTCATCATCTCTAGCATCATAACAGATGCTCTGAACAGGAGATCCTTTGTGATACTGGGCACAAGGCAAATATTAAAAAGGAGAAGGGAAAGGGTATTATTTAGGCATGTGTGACCACTGCTTCTGGGACATACACCTATAAAATAATACAGAAAAATTGGGGAGCACTCAAAAAAGGTATGAAGGACTGGTTCATAGCCCATTATTTATGCCCTTAGGTTTGTCTGCACACAGATTTTATACCATATGCACCAAATAATCTGTGCACCGTAAAAGTATGTCTGTGAAGACAGAAATACACCAAATAACCCAACTATTGATACAGCATACAATGCAGAGCTTTGAGTGCCTATATGGAGCTACAGTTGCTTCAGCACTCAGAAGGGAGGGAGATTGTGCCAATTAACTTGGTCTCTTCTAGATAAATTAATATAAAACCTGTGTTTGCACAAGTGCTTGCAGTGAGAGACTAAAGGAATACATTCTGTTCTGTTTATCAAAGTGATAAAACACCATTTAATCACCATCTAGGATAATTATTCAGGGAGGTGATATTGGGTGCTAAATTGATCTTTAATTTAGCAATACAAGATCAGCCAGCTGGTAGTGGAAGGAAGACAGTTGAAAGGCAATTAACTATTATGCAGCTTAATGGTGCGCGTGGTGGAATCTCCATTGCTTGCCATATCTATCTCAGGATGGGACATGCTTCTGACAGAGCTGCTCTAGTCCAGCCCAATCACAAGTTATTGGGCACAGGATAGGCCTTATTTGTGCAATTCCTCAGCTTGTTTATTGCAGGAGATGAAAAGGACTTATGCTAACATTTCCTGCCACTCCTCATCTATGACCCTTTGCAAATAGGCTAGCAAAGTTTATGAGATGGGCTCAGATCCAGCTTACCAACCTCAGAATGTATCTGTGCAAAGCAGTAAATAATTTCATGGCACAGTAGAGCACATTATAGCAGAGAAACAACGGCAACCCTTCTATCTGATCCCCATGACATCCTATGCAGTAGACCAAGAATTGCTTTCTAGACATTTAGGCTGAGGAGAGGTCAAGCCATGTTGACCCATCTCAGTCTGTCTCTTGGTGGATGCATTGTATTACCCCTGCCTTGAGAAAGTAGAGGAGAACAGCACTCAAACCAAGATCAAAGTCATTGCAGCCTGCCCACACTTGGGGAAAGATGGCAGCTATGCTGAAGTTAGTTATTATAATTTAGCTAAGACCTATCTATAGAACGCTGACAAAATGCCTGAGAATAACCAGCCTGGGGAAACCAAACCAAACAAATACTTGCAGCACCGCTGTTGTGAGAAGAATAGATGGAAAGTCAGTAAGACAGTAAAAGCATCTGCAGAGGTTCCTTTGCAAGGCAGTCTCTAAGATTAGGAACCAAGGTGGAGGTGCTGAAGCGGATCACATCCAAACGATCCTTTTTCCCCTTCAAGGCCTTGCAGCAACCTACAGAGTACAATCTGGGGACCATCAGTGAGAGCTGAAAAGCAGAAATTGTCTAAAAGTGCAATGCAGGCAGTAGCATAGGAATAGCCCACATTGCACTTCTAGATACTGTCAGACCAGCAGTTCCCAAACTGTGCTCAGCAGATTGGTGACTGATATGTATGATGAGCGATATGTATACTGATATGAGAGCCAAGAGGTTCATGTGTCGATTGTAGGTAGGTTGTGGATATGGTTAAACTAACATAGTGGAGCCCACAGAGCAGCCTGTTCAGTGACGGGTGACTTGCCCAGGCTGGGCCAGGTAACACCCCAATGAGTTTGTACCAGGAGTGACAGTTGTCTCTGCCTGGCTCTTTAGCATCTCTGTTGGGCCCAAGACTTGCAAAGTATAAATTGCTTGGTTACATATATCCTGCCAAGCAAGTTACACTGGTGGTTTTGCTTCTTACCTGAAAGAGGTTTTCCTTGAATGGGCTCTGCTGCTATCTTCTCACTAATCTCCTCCGCATCATTACAGATTTTGGTTTTGTTCTCCTCGTAGCTCTTGGAGGATCGCAAAGAAAGTCGTATTCCTTTCCAAGTACCAGTACCTTCCTTTCCTTTCTCCTTGTTTGGACTTCGTTTTGATTTCCGCATGCTTAACACTGTTTTAATACCTCTTTCAAAGAGCCCGCTGTCCCTACTATGCGAAGTTGGGCTACTCAGTTCGGAAGCAACCTCCATCTGTTCCTCCCCTGCACTGTTTGGCCGAGAGGCTGGTTCTGGGGTTATGTTCCTTGGGTCTAACTCCATGTTTCTATTCATCTTGTTGCCTTTCAACAACAGGTTTTGCAAACAGGTTGACAGTAATCACTGAAATGCACAAAACAGCAGAATTAGATGAGAGTTCATAACAGGGTATTACTGTGTCTCTGAAATCTGTGTAAGCCTACCATTTTGGTTGATAACAAGCTATGTTTTTACTTTCCATTCTTCTAGGTGGATTTCCAGCCATGTAGGAATGATAACCCTTACTGAGTCTCACTGCGGTGTTGCCACTTTCTGATGTGGATACAGCAACTTTGGGTTATACTGCTGTTTCTGCCCTGCTCAAGCACCTGCTGCTGCTGGAAGGTGGCCCAGGGGTGAGCGGTCCCTGATGGCAGGCAGCTGAGCTCTGCTCTAGCCCCTTCCATCCAAACCCTCAGCAATCTTCACACTCTGAATTGTCATGGTTACAGCACGGGAGGCTGTACGATGCAGTAAAGGTTCTCATCACTCATCCTGCCATGCTGAGAATGGGTATCTCAAGGGCCAAGCAAGGCCCTGTGTGAGCTGCAGGGGATGCTGCAGGAGATTTCAGCAGAAGTGCTCCTGGGCTGTAGTCACATCCCCTGCACTTGCTCAGCTCCTGCCCTGCTGCAGACAGATTGGCTCCACTCTGAGGGCCAGCCCAAGTGCTTGGGAAGGGGGCAGAGGGAGAGGTTTTGCCTTCCTTTCCCTCCCTTGCAAAGAGCTCTCACCAGGTCAGCAGCTAACACAGCCTGCTCATGGGGGTGTTGTGTGCTGCAGAGCTCTGAGGATGGAAAATGCTGCATTTCCCCACAGCAGGCTCAAGGCAGCTCAGTGATCAGTTTAAGTCATTATAAACAGCTATTGCTTGAGGTCACCCAGGAACTGCCTGCCTCAGGTCTGTCCAGCTCACAGAAGCCAGAGATTGAAATATGATTGCTGTGAACAGACATGTTGGGACTCTGGAAATACATCTCAGCCTTCCTCGATCTGAGTTTGCCCAGAGTTTCCCTCCCTTGTGCATGATTATTTCACAGGTTATAAACTGCAGGGACTGTGCCTTCCCATGGGTTTGCTGAGCCGCTCGCACCACAGGGCTCAGACTCTGCATCACACCCTCTCAGGGGGATATTTAATCATTCATTGCCTTGCTCAGGACCTCACCCCACCATAGCCCAAACAGAGGGTGGGAAGGAGAGGAGGGCACCCCATTTTCCAGGTATTTCAGTAAGAAGGGGGCTGAGTACTTAACTCAAACCCAGCATGGGGGCTCTGTGGCCAGAGCAGAGCAGCAGCAATAGGAGGGGTGAGCTGTGGAGGGAGCCAGGGAAGGAGGACCATAAGATGTGAGCCCACAGGCAAGGAAAGAAAAAGGATACACACCACAGTACTGACCGAAATGATCCTCTCTGCAGTGAGCTGGGGTAACACAGGCATGATCCACAGAGACTGAGAGCAGCTCCGTGCTGCAGGAAATCCCAGGGAGATGCAGCGGTGGGCGGGCAGCTCTGCAGGGCAGAGGTCTGGCTGAGCTCGCCTACCTCAGCTGACCGGAGCACCGTCCCACATGCCCATGCTGTTGAAGGGGCTCCCTCCGGGCATGGTGCTGCTCTCCATCCTCCTTTGCCCTCTGCAAAAGGGTGGTTGGAAGTGTGGGGGAGAAGGCCTGTCCCCACCTGCCCAAGACCTCCAGCACCTTCACCTGTTTGCTTCCTTGGAGAGACGCTGGCACTGTTTCACTTTCATTATGTCAGGGCATTTAAAAGAAGGGAAGAGGCGGGGAAGAAATGCTGAACGAGCTCCAAGTGTTAATTATTTACCCTACAAATGGAGATGGAGGTGAAATGAAGGGCTTGACAACATGATGAGCTGCTGGGCTGAGCTGGTCGGGGAGAGAAGGATTTCGGCACCTGGTCCTGCCCTAGTGGGGCAAAGCCCCATGGCGTCTGGGTGTGGGGGTTCAAAAGCAGCCCCAGAGCTGCTGACTGGGAATGGCTGCATTTCACCCCTTCTGCCCTGTTTCTGGAGGTCATGGGCGGCTCAGTTCCAGCAATGATTGCCAGGTGTGGGTGACGGACAGGGAGGGCCATGTCCCATGGTTATACATTTATATATTCACCTCCTCGCTCCTCACTTTGCCCCAAGGGCACTCATTTCCATGGCGACACTGGCCCTTGATCCTTCTATTCCCAGCGCATTTGGGCACCTTGGAGGGAACTCAAAGCAAAGGAGCAAAAAAGGGGTCTGGAAGATTTAAATGACATTAAACACAATCACTTGGCTTGTCACTGAGTGGTGTAAGTGATTTAAGCCTGGGGACCCTGCGGTGCCTGGATGGAGGTGAGCCAAGCTGTCCAGCTGGGCACACCAGGCAGTCCCAGGTGGCCAAGACCCCAGTATAAAGCAAAAGGGGTAAATCAGGAGGTTCCACCGTGCCATGGGCAACATGTACTCCTTTGCTTTTAGAGCCTGCCAGCATGTCACTTGTCAGTGTGATAGGGGAGATCAGAGGTTTAGTGAGGGACTGATGCAATAAAACGAAGTCCCGTGGCATTTGAACTCTGTACCATGCAGAGGAGAACAGAGGGGTTCATAACTTCCCCAAGGCTGGGAGAGACTGTGCATCCAGGTGATGGAAAGTGTGTGGGGTGGGAATAATTGTGATCAAATAAACAGGGAAGAGCAGCAGCGCAGACTGGTGGGAAGATGCCCTGATGGCAAGACAGGAATGGGCAGAGCATCGTTTGGGGCATCCCCGTGGTGCAGGGGGAGTCTGGCCTGAAGCCTGCCCCAGCCAGGTGGCCCAGAGCTGAGCTTTTCGTCCTTGGGCTCTTCAAAGTCATGTTTAAGCCAGAGATCACCCGCCATGCCGGGGAAAACCGTGACTGGTAGCGCCTCTGCTGCTCTGGCAGGGTGACAACGGGAACAAAGGGCGGGAGGTATTTACTCAGGCACACGTTGAGGTGTGGAAAGCCCCTTCGGACACAAAGTCCAACTAAACCTCTTTCCATCCCAATTGACAATTGCCTCCCCTGCCAGGCATTTACGGCGTGTTGGTTTGTACAGACAGGCTTGCTGCGGTTGGGGTGCAGTCAGAGCAGGTGGCAGGTCCGACATGGATAGGGTCTGATCTGGACCTCCCTGGGAGCTGTCAACTACCTCAAAACACAGCTAGCACCAGGGCCTGCTGGGGTGCTAATAAACACAACCCCAGCAGGGCTCCACACCCCACAGTTTAGGTCACCTCTCTCCCTGCAGCTCTTTCCAGTGCTCTCTCCCGGCACCAGCTCTCAAGGAGCACGCCTGCTCCTGGAAATGCCACCGGGGCAATGCTGATTCCAGGAGTCTGGCCCCAGAAGGTCATGGGAATTTAAAAATGTACTATGTTGTGCAGTTATTTACCATTTTCCTTGAATTTTGCTAGAAGGTCATAACCCTCAAGCTAGCTGTGAGGATTAATTTTCTTTAAAAAGGAAACCTAAAGGTCTCCTTACTCCAGGAGGGGGCTTCAAAGAAAAAAAAAAACACTGATTGTGGTGCAGTTCAATAAAATGGTGAAGCTGGGTGATGGTATAATAAATCTATCCCTTCCTACTCTCCATAGCCCCTGGAGAGAAAAGTCTTCAAGAAGTCCTGCTCCCTCACATACCACCCTTTCCAGCCCTGCAGTGTCAGGCGTATGTTTTCTCTGCAGTACCACGGTGGAGCTGGTAAGTGTTCAGAGAACTTTGCACTAAAAAGCTCATGGTCCTTAGTGCCGTGGGCACTACATGGACACTACCCTGTCCCCAGCGAGCCATGGGGCACCCAGGCTAGCCCTGCCAGGCATCACAGGCCCATGATGCCCCTCCATCCCTCCCAGGCACCAGGAAGGCACAGCCCTCTGATGCTAAACTCACAACCATGCTCTTAATTTGTAGTGGATGAGTGAACTGGAGAGAAAAGCCAATCCTTGCAGTAGGTGGCCTCCAACTGTTTTTCCACAGCAATGCTTTGGGTTGTCTCCTGCTCAGCCTTTGCTAATCCACCCACTGACACAGCGACAGCCACGCATCCTGTCTGTGCCGTACGGTTGTTCACGTGGTGCTCCGTACGGTTGTTCAGTCCTACCGTCAACGGGAACACATGTTCCTGAAAAGATCTGGCCATCTGCAGGAAACATCATGAAATTACCTTCTACCCAGCAGCCCCAGCTTAATTGCCTTTTGGGTCTCTGGGCACAGTCGTGAGAACAGATTAATCATCGGCTTGGGGTTTGAATATTGATGCTCTCAGCCTGAGCTAGCAGCAGGCTGGTGGACCAGGCTAAGCTTGGACCTTCCCACCAGGACAACTCAACCAGGGAGAAGAAAACAGAAAAGGAGGCAAAAATGGGTTGAGAAATCACAACTGAGAGAACCTAGCAAATCCAGGTGAAAGCACTGGTGCCTCAGAGCTGTGGTCAAGGATCTCATGGCAAGTGGCTGCTGCAATCCAGTAGTCAATTTTTGCAAGCTACATTCAATGAGAAATTTGCATCCTGGCTTTAATGGAAAACCAGGCTTGTTCTCAGCTGCTTGGCTGTGTGACCTCAGCTCCTTTTTCTGACTATACTTCATCATGCAGCAGTGTCAAAGTGTTTTTGCTCTATCTTTTCAGGGTTAGCCCAATTACTGATAGACGCTAATGGCGAGGAGTTGCTGATGTCCAGATGCCAGGCTGATGGGGATGCAGAGGTGCTGGGAGAGATCCAGGCATGAGGGAAGGATTAGAGAATGATGTACAAGCTTCGTGTCCCTAAATACCTGGATATTTCTGGAAATGTTGGCAGAGGGTGAGAGGCAGGCCAGGACTGGGGCAGAACGAAGGCTTCTGCCTCACAGGCTTTCAGACACATATGGCTTTCCCTGCACCATAGCAAAAAGTGACAACCTTGGGGCCTCAGGGGCTTCCACAGCAACCCAGACCCATTCCCCATACATTATGCCCAGTTTGCGAGGAAAGGGATTCTTCTTTTTTCCTTCTCACAGAAAATTCATCCTCAAGTCCAGCACATTTCTCCTTGGTTCCCATGTGTGACAGATGCACTCAACCCCTTGACCAAACTGGTGGTAGTTTGGTGCAGGTTCCAGAAGAAGTAAAGGCCTGAGCTGTAGCCAGGCTGTGAACTCCTCTAGTTTCAGTCTCTTCTCTGAAAACCCTCAAAGGAGCAGAGTGACACAGTGAGCATCGATGCATATGAACTTGGAATCATGCGGTTGTCACATGAATAACGAGTGGCTTTTCCAAGACCCATTTATCAAGGAACAAAGAAAGTTGTGGGTACGAGGAGTCTTCTGCATACCTTTTCTATGGCATGTAATTTGACTACAAGCCAACCACTTTGTCCTATAAATATGACAGCCTAAGTGAGCCTTCCTTGAGCTCTCCCTGCTAGGCAAGGTGGCTGCATGGTGGTGATCTCCCCCTGAGCTGGGACACCTCTCAAGGTTGCTCCTCGAGGCAGAGAGACCTTTTGCCAATGACAGATCTTTGGTAAGCGACCGATATCATGCATAACTTTGTAGTATGGTGACTTTCATTTTTGTCTTGTTAACTTTGATTGCATGCTGAATTGATGTTAATGAAACATTATATAAATTTTACACGAACAATCCCTTAGACATATACCATTGACCAAGTCTGAGACTAGGATTGGATCCAGCTGCACCTAGACTCTTCTCTGAGGAAGGAGTTTAGAAAGCAAGGGGGTCCTTTCTGAACCTCGTGACTCAACGGGAGGGTCTTTCCTACTCCATTAGACATACCCGGTTGACCAAGTTTGAGACTAAGAGTGGACCTAGCTGCACCTAAGCTCCTGTTAGGAGTTTAGAAAGCAAGGGGATCTACTCTGAACCTCGTGACTCAACGGGAGGGTCTCCCTTATTCTTTGCATCTTCAGTCTCTCTGTGAATCATTCTAACTCGATGTAACTCAGTTTTCCTTTGTGTGATTCTCCCATGCAGTAATTAATAGAGTGAACCTTGCCATCGAACTTTAAGTCGCATTTTTTATTAGAACCGGTTTTGCTGATACCTTTGTTGGTGATTCCTTAAGCACTCTAAATCACCCATTCGTGACACCACGGCCATGGCACATGCTCTCGCACCGGTGCCACCCCCTCCCAGGATGGGATGGTCCCAGCCTGCTCACCCTGGGGACTTAGTCCACTGCAGAGGAGATACACCCAGAGATGTCCCCACTGGATCCTGCTGCAGAACTGCTCACCATGGCCCGCGTGGGGCAGGACCCCCTCCAGCCTCCGCCATGTCGATGCACACCAGCTTGCAAGCGGAGCCCTTAGCACATGCCCTGCCTCAGCAGCGCTCACAGGATCAAAAAACACTAAAATCACCCTGAGGTGCAAAGCTAGCTCCTCCTCACATGCTGGTTTGCCCCTTCTTCCAGCACAGCTCATATCAGAACTCAGGGGTGCAGCTGGGGTGAGATGTCAATGACAATGCAACTGATGCTCCTTAAAACAAAGTTTTCCATTGGTGTTTATTAGAAGAGAAGGGTTTGGTCAGTGCAAGAAGTGTGGTCATCTCAATGCAGCCTGCCCAGCTGAAAGCAAGGACTGACTGAAGCTGCAGGAATCTCCCATGTGTTGGTGTTCCCCATGAAAATGGAATTAACGTAATTCTTTTTACCTTTGATGAGCTTTCAGTCTTGCAGCAAAGTCCCTCCATGTGCAAGCACACTTCTCCATGTGGCTTTTGCAGAGTTTTGTCAAGTTGTAGATGCATAAAAATGACTATAAACAGGGCATGAGAGAAGCAGGGTAGAGGGGGAGCAGAACATTTCACAGTCATGCAGGGGGTCAGATCAGCTTTTCAGAGATCTAGAAAATGAGGGCTGTGAAGAGGAATTGAATGCATTGGGGTTGTTTCAGTTAAGAGAGGCCACACAGCAGGTTTCAGCTACAGACAGGACTGCTGAAAAAAGGAAGGGAATAACTTGCCCTCCATCTGCAATGGGGAGAGGACAGTGATTTTCTGCCTGTTGAAGCTGCACCGCCCGAGATCTTCAGGATGGATTTGGACAAGTATCTGTGAACAGTGGTTTTGGTGCAAGGTTCCTGTCCTGTCTGCCTTGTGCATGGGGAGATACCCCTCCGACCATGGCCAAAGAGAAGGCATGGGGTCCCCTGCTCCCTTCTTTCCTCCCTCCCTACCTCTGGGGCTCGGGGGTCTCCTCCCAGTGGGTATTTGTGCAACTCACAGATGTCCCTGGCCCCTGTGTTTGCTTATATTGTCCTTGCTTTGGCTTAATCTGGGTTTAACAGACACGCCTAAAGCAGGACAACCTCCGGAGCATGCTGCTGTGCCCTCTGCCTCAGTTTCCCCACCTGTGAAATGCAGGTATTCAGTTTACCCTCCTTGGGAGGGTCATATAGATGAGGTGTGTTGGTTGATCTCTTGCTATCAGAATATTTCAAGGGGTTTCTGATTTCCTCAGCCACAGTGTGAAGGACATGCACAGCTCAAATCTGCAGGGGTGTTGCTGGCCAAGAGTTCCCTAATGCCCTGTACCCGCTAACCTTTGCAAGGCTTTCATGCTGCTGCTTTGCCTCCTGAGCCTTCTGCATATTTGGTTTGAGGCTTATTTTCTCCCTCTTCCCTTCTCTGCAGTTATTACTCATATTTATTGTCTTCCTGCTTGTTTCTTTTCTTGCATCTAACACCCGTAGAGCACAGCGAAAGGTTCCAGAGGCACAGTGCTCCTTGGTGGGGGTGAGGGGCAGGGAGACTGGCATGGGGGGGGGGTCCCGCAAACCGCTCCGCAGCCCCAAGTTTTTCATCAGCTCCAAATGCCAGGAGAAAAACACATTGCCGAGGCCGTGGGGCAATATTGCTCCAATACACCTGCAGAAAGCCGTGCCAGATCCCCACTCCTAGCCTCAGCAGCCCAACCAGCATGGCCTCGGCGGGGTGTGCTGTGACCCACTCACTTTCTGCAGGTTTCACCCACCCTGTGGTGGGGCCAAAATCTCAGCCTGTGCGGATGGAGGAAGCCCCAGAGCTGCAGTGATTTATCGCAGCAGAGGAACCGGCCTGATATTTTTAACAGCATCGTTGGTGATGGATGAGGCAAAGGCATGCTCAGAGGCTGCATGTGCCTATGCAGCTATTGCCTCCTGGGGGGTGATTTGCAGTGAAACGAGATATATTTCTTCACCTGCAATATTTTTCTTCCTGGTTTTAGGGTGTAGAGGGTAGGTGGGGGAGGGCTGAGCCTTAAGCTGAAAAGTCCATTAGCAGGGAAGAAGCAGGCTGTAATTTGGAGATTGGGCTGTGCAGAGGGGATGCTGGCCCCCGGGCTTGAGTGGAAGCATTTGGAAGTTACATTTCTGCAAAGCACAAGAGTGTTACCTGGGAGAGGAGGGTGCTTCAGACCCAGCGATGGGTGTGTGATGGCATCTTACACTGTTTCTGTGCAGCCATGGAAGGAGACCACTGGGATTAGTAAATATTACACTGGGAAACAAACACACAAGTGCTCATTTCATTTCAGAAAGATGGGCCAGGAGGATTTTCCATGAGAGCTGCCACTGCTGCAAAAGCCCATCCCAGGTGCTTTTGAAGGATAAGCATCAAAGTTTTCCTTCCCCTCCCCCCAGAAAAGGTCTGAAAGAGGCCTGTGTGAGCAGGATCTCTCACACTGTTTTTATTCTTTTTTGGTATAATGAAAATGTTTAACACTTTCAGCAAGCCACCAGCCCTGTATGCTATGCCAGGAGTTGTGCCAAAGCATGTCAGACCTCACGTGAGGCCAACGGGGATGGCGTGGCTGGGAGAAGGCTTCCCCGTTCACCTGGTACTAACGTTTTGAGCTACAAATCCTGTGCTCACCACTTGCTGTAACAGCTCCGCGAGCACATTTCACCAACACAGCATGGACCGGCCCCCGCCAGCCCTGGTGCTGCGTGGTGCAGCGGGTGCCGGGGCGCAGTGCCCCTGCGCTCCCCCCACCCTGGCAGCAGCTCTGCTCCCTGGGATGCTCAGCTGGTGCATCAGGGACACGCTGTGGTGCCGTCTGCCAAGTGTTTCTTTCTGCTTGCTTTTCATTAGTGGGGAGCCGATGAGTAGATGGATGGTAATTGCTCTTCACACAAAAAACTAGCTGTCCAGCTTCTGCGCTCGGTAGCCCATTAGTTTGCAGCGAACATCAGCAAGGCCAGGGTGGAGTCCATCACCCCAGCCCTTGGAGCAGCCTCGAGATTGAAATGTCACAGCTCATTGACTTCAGAAAGAAGCTGCTATCGTACTGAGCAGGGTGCCCTCATTCCATTCATCACAGGAGCTGTCAAACCACACCTCGAAGAGCAGAAGTGCTTTGTGCACGACAGTGACTGTGGATTATCTACATGATTGTACCTCCATTTGTAATTTGCCCTACGCCTTGCCAAAACACCAGCCTGATGCCATGGCTTTTCACCGCGGTGCGACTCCATGGGTTTCAGTGGGATGGAACCTGAGGTTCATCAGTGCTGGGGGAATAACTAGCCCCATTGCCTGGAGCTGGTTGCACTTAGCAGGGAGATTTTCTCCTTGGAGGTGGTCAAGGACTGATTGCTCCCCTGTGGCCACCAACCTGTGAGCAGGAATAAAGCCCCGCTGAGCGATTCGAGCAAACTTTGACCACTCTTGTTATTTAAATGAGGTGGCTAAAAGCAAACCGGTTCTGGAGCAAAGGCACCTGCCTGCTGGGCATGTCACCACAGCTAGAGCTCTGCTGTTGCAAATGTGTCATTGAGGCCATGGATTGAGCTGGGAGCTCAGCGCTGCCTTTGCTGCAGGGGACGGGGAGGTCATGGTCAGCAGGAGCTTGTCCTTCTCCGTTGCAGAGGTTTGCTTTACTGCACCAAAATTTCCAGTCTATGGTGCTCAAAAACTTTACCAAAGCCAGGTTAATATTTGTTTGCCACATTGCTGCAGGATATTCTCAAGCACAAGGCCCTTGAGAAAACCAGTGGAGACTTGTAAGAAACCTCTTTGGCCTCTTCTTCTTCCTGGCTGAACTTTCTCCAGCTTAATCCCAGGCTTGGCTTGATGAAGGGGGGAAAGGTGCAGGCTGGTTCTTATCTGTATAACACTACGAGTCCAGGGCTTCCTCCCAATGCTGGAGGCTACGTGTATCACACCTTTGCATTGCCTGCACCAGTGTGAGCTGTGGTGCCCACAACAGTGCCTCAGGGAAGGGGGAAGCAGCTTTTATGGAACATCTCCCCAGGCGAAGCCTGAATGTCTGACCTCTGGAAAGCTGAATTTTCCTTACCTTTGGTGGCTGGGAAAAACTGAGAACTAGCGCTTTATTTAAATATATATTTCTGTACTTTTCTTTTTTAAATAAGTGTTTTTGAAGTTTCATTGAAGATGTTGTCACTGGAATCATTATATTTCTATAGAGATTATAATGACTCCTTTTGAAGAGTTAATCTCAGTCAGTCAGTGCTTAATTCACATATCAATGACTCCATAAACCCTAAATCCATAAATCTGCTGAAACTGCTCTAATCTATTGTGCCAATGAATGCCTGCAGGGACTCATCGTTGTGGAGATAATTCGCTTAATGAGCCGCTCCAGGAGGGCGGGTGGTCGAGGATGGCAGAGGGGCCTTGTCCGTGCGAGGCAGCTGAAGGTTTTATAACTGAGCCATGCTCAGGGCAAGTGTCAGAGCCCGGTCACTCTCTTCGGTTGATTTGCCCCAAACTATTTCATGAGCAATCCATCAATCTGACCCTCACAGTCTTTCTCATCATTTGCAGCGAGTTGTGCATCATTTCTGTGTGGCGATGGTGGGGTGGTCGGACCTTTCTGGTGAGTTTGCATCTGGCCAGTACAGAAATCATGATGTTGCTTTATTCAGAGCAAACTGGTTAAGCTGTAGCTGGTTATTAAGCTGCCGAAGGCAGTTGCTCCTAACTAGCTATTAGAGCGTTTGCAAACCCTTGCTGCTGCTGCAAAACACTGGGCGCCTCTTCTGGCTGACTGGAGTCCGTTTAATGATGCTATTGTAAACCAGTTCTAGGATTTTGCCGTTTATTTTATTAAATGTGTAATCCCAATGGAAAACTGGAGACCAGTAGATAATCATGCCAGAACCCCCCCTGGAGCCGTGGGAGCACGGGCAGCTGCTGAGGAGGTCAGTGGGAATGGCTTTTGCTTGCACCTCGGCTGACCATCATCCGTGCGGTCCAGTGGCTTGGGTGTATAAATTGAGTATCCCCAAAGCACTCAGCCCCGAGAGCCGTCTGTCAGTCCTGATTGTCCACAGCCCTTTCCAAACGGACCAATTCACCGGCAATTTTTTTCTTTTTCAGTCTGAGGGGATTTATATGGCCGTGTTTTGAAACCTTTTAGTGTGTGGGGCTATAATGGAGCCCTAATTGCAGTAGCATAACAGGTGCTGCTGTAAAAACGTCGTTTCCTTTTTTGTAGAGTTTAATTTGATTTAAAGCGGTGACAAGGACACAATGAATCGCTCACACACGCTGGCGGATTTTGCCCCTCCTCCTCGTGGCTCTTGCAGAAATGGGTGCAAAAGCAGCATATGGCAGCACATGTGCCTGCCGGAGAGGCTGGCAGTGCCAGCCGGCCACCGTGGCCACACCGAGCCCCAATTGCAGGGGCACAGGCGAAGCCCACTCCTGTACAGACACCCCTGTGGGGACCGGCTTTCTGGGGCCATCGGCCACCCTGCTGCAAAACAGGGGCCAGCTGCTTGCGAGGAGCGCGGCCACTTGCATTGCCCTCCCCAGCCACCCTCCATGGCCACCCTTCGCCCACAGGCTCCCATGCATCTCCTCCTGCTGGGCGGCAGCAGCCCGGTTCCTCCAGCATCGCTCCATCAGCAAACACTCTGCAAACCTCTCTGCTGTTCCCTGCCTTCCTCCAGCAAGTCAGGGCTGCCACCGGCACAGAGAGCTGGCAAGGTGCAGCAGCAGCAATTTCCCCCGCCAATGCACACTGCAGGTGTTTCGGGGCTGTCACACAAAATCAGACTCTGGTGCACACCCCGACAGGTGATATTTGCTTGTGCTGTGTGGCCCTTTAAGAAAGCCTATATATCATATTTCCTCAGGGAAAAAAAAAAAAAGGAGGCAAGTGGAGCAGATGTAGTTCTGCAGTGCCGGGGCTGACTCTGTGCGTGTGTTAGTGGGAAGCTGTGATTTATCCGGGGTGAAACAAGGAGAGGCTGCCTGGCGGTGCACTCCCCTGCGCCGCGGGGTTTGTGCCGCTGTGGGGGCAGAGCTGCCGTTGGGGTGCGCGGGTGTCCCGGGCTTCCAAGGTGCTCTTGCAAAATCCTCACTGCACCAGAGCCAAAACCAGAAGGTAAAAGATCTGCTTAATTACCTCTATCTGCTCCAGCATCAAAAATCTGCTCCAGCATTGGACCTGGGGAGACAAAACTGACTTTCTTCCAACTTGGAAAACACAGGCTTCAGATTTACCGAGTATTTACTTACCTCCACGTGTCACTACATCACCCCGATGTGTGCTGTAATTTTAACCTGTCTGCATGTGCTTGCATAGATAGATAGGTGCGTTCAACATGTGCACGTACGTAGGGGACACCAAAGGACCACAGGCCATAACATCTCCCTTCATATGCACTCTTGCAATGCACATTTCATCCTCCTGTAGTGTTTCTCTCTGCTTCCTTCCTTCTGCAATGCTCTAGCGCTGGCAGGGTGAAGAGGATTAAAGCACAAAATTATTTTTATTTTGCTCTCTGAATCATGTTGGTGAGAAATCTTCTACTTCTGGGTCTGAAAGTCAGTCTGTCTCTGCCCAGCAAATCTTGTAGGAATGGAAGCAAATCATGGTAACAAACTTAAGACCCAGCTTTCCTTTCTGCCCCACTGGAAGGGGATGAAATCCAGTGCTCGCAGAGGCAGGAGAGGGCAGGGTGGAGGTCTCAGAGGGCTGCATTCACCAGGGTCCCTGTGCCCTGCCAGCCCAGACCCTATTGCCATCCCGGTCCTCATGCGGCTGACAAGAGCAAAGCCCAGCAGCCTGGCGTGGACCACTTTGTCCCTCTCACTGCCAAGATGGAGCCAAGTGTCATGGCAGCATAGCCATGACTCCATCCCTGAGCCACAGAAAACTCCTCCAAGCGATACTTGTTTTGTGCAACGCCGAACACGCCGCTGAGTGGCTGAGGTTGAGCAACCTGTGTCGGTCTGCACTGCCTCCTAGCTGGGTAAACCTTGCCAACCTTTCTTCTTTTTCACCAATAGATGTGGTTTAATTTGACCTAACGCTATTGACACAGTTTTGAGGACACGACATGCCCTACAAGCCACAGCATAACCTTGGTATGCAGAAAACTCAGGTTCACATCCCTCCCAGGACTGAGCCAAACTTGTCTCTGTAGAGCTGAGGATGAGCTGGAAAGCCAGGCATTAGTTGGAAAGATGGAAGATGGATGAAGCTCTCAGTGCTGGGGATATGCAGCCCTCTTCAGCTGTGCCACCATGGAGCTGGGCTCTCCAGGGATCATTGCTTCCTCCGCCTGGGAGCGGTGTCCTGCAGCCAGCCCCTTGGTTTGCAGCAGTGCCCATGCCCCTGCTGAGTACGTTGCCGTGGGCACAGCACCCACATCAGCCCCAGGGACAGGGTCACCACCTAGGACCCTCACCTCTTCTTGATGCTGCCGACACTGGATGGGCTTCCCACTGCTACTACAGGAAAGAAATAATTAAAAAAACAATTTTGAAGTCAGCAGATGGGAGCAAGCTGAGGTTTCTGCCTGTTTCTATGGAGCCCCACGTGAGGCCCCAGCTCCCGGTGGCTGTCAGCACCATCCCTTCCCGGAGGGAGACTTCTTCCCTTCTCCCCGCAGGGAAGCAGCAGCTCCCTCCTCTGCACCCAGCCACTTCAAACCTGCATCCCACGCGCTGAGCAGCGCTGCAGAGCTCTGCCACGGCCACGTGGACAGACACCCTGGAGCTGGGCAATCCCGGACAGAGCTGCAGCTCCAATGGTAGAATGGTGCCACACCATGGGGCATCCCTCTTGCCTGGTTTCCCAGGCCAGCAGCCACACCAAGCAATTTGTGGGAGGAGAAATTAATTCATGACTCAGATTTAAAGTTTTTCAGTTTTTTTGGTTTTTTTTGTTTGGGCTTTTTTTTAAAAAGTGTTTTACGTGAAACCTTGCCTGATCTTTCCTGCCCCTCTCTCCATTTTGCTTCCAGCTATCTGAGGAGGTTGATGAGAAGCTCAACATGACCTGGCAATGTGCGCTTGCAGCCCAGAAAGCCAACCCTATTCTGGGCTGCATCAAAAGAAGCATGACCAGCAGGTCAAGGGAGGTGATTCTCCCCCTCTACTCTCCTCTTGTAAGGGCCCACATGGAGTACTGCGTCCAGCTCTGGGGCCCCCACCATAAAAAGGACATGGACCTGTTGGAGCAGGTCCAGAGGAGGGCCATGAAGATGATCAGAGGACTAGAGCACGTCTCTTATGAAGACAGGCTGAGAGAGCTGGGGTTGTTCAACCTGGAGAAGAGAAGGCTCCGGGGAGACCTCATTGCAGCCTTCCAGTACCTGAAGTGGGCCTACAAGAAAGCTGGAGAGGGACTTTTTACAAGGGCATGTTGTGACAGGACAAGGGGTAATGGCTTTAAACTGAAAGAGGGTGGATTTAGATTAGATATAAGGAAGAAATTCTTCACTATGAGGGTGGTGAGGCACTGGAACAGGTTGCACAGAGAAGCTGTGGATGTCCCATCGCTGGAAGTGTTCAAGGTCAGGTTGGATGGGGCTTTGAGCAACCTGGTCTAGTGGAAGGTGTCCCTGCCCATGGCAGGGGGGTTGGAACCAGATGATCTTTAAGGTCCCTTCCAACCCAAACCATTCTGTGATTCTATGATCTGTTGGTAGAAGTGGATGGTGGGAGGTGGCAGGTGATGCTCAGTGTCCTCTTTGGTGTCCCCTGTCATGCAACATACCTTAGCCAGCCAGACCCTCACCTAGATACATACACGGTCGCCCAGCCAGAGGCAGCTGCCCAGCCTTGCTCCAGGGACTGCTCTGCCATGGGTGCAATGCAGAACAGGCTCCAAAAGGGCAACTGACACCTTCCTCCCAGGGCAGCACCTGGCAGGTAGGAGCTCAGCCCTGCCAGGGGTCTTGGGGCTCCACAGCCTGGCTGAGCACCCCCAATTACCACCCAAAACCTCCCCTGACTCCAGTGACAACTTCACCAAACCCAGTCCTAAATTGCTGCTGGTTTTCCCCGGCTGAAGCTATTTGGAGAACCCAGCCCCAGCCTGTGCAGAGTTGCCGGGTGGTGAGAATCACCTTGTTGCAGGTTGCTGCTCTCTGAAAATACCCCATGGGCACCTGCACGGACAGAAATGACATTCCCTCTCCAAATTCCTTGGTTTACCTTTCTGCAGCATTTAGGTGTTTGGAGGAGCTCATAGGTGCTGGAACCATGCAGCTCTGGTCTGAGTCAGGCTTCAGCCTTCTCTTACACAGGAATTTGGATTTTAGGCCATTTCTAGTAATTCCCCAGAAAAGCCAGCATAGATGTGTTTGAATTAACAAAACTCCAAGGGCATTCCTCTGGTTTTCTGTGTTCTTTGTTTTCTAATCAGCCATTTGAGAGACCTTTTCATGGAAGGGGAGAATGAGGATGAGAGAAGATGACACTGAGGGGGAAAGGTGTATAAATCCTCTCTCTATGATTGCAAAATAGCAATGGGACTGATAAATCACATTTTAAATCCAAACAAATGTGTTCCCCAGCCTGCTAAAAAATCAAAGGATAAACAATGAAGCAAAATTTGTATTGCTTCTGTGGCTATTGCACATTTTGTCTCCTGCATTTTAATTTTCTCTCTGGCTTCATTTGCTAAACTGACACTGAAAAATATTTGGCCTCATGGTGATTATCTTTGTACCACATTGCAGAGGAATGTCAGTCATCTCCTCTTCTTTGACCTATTAAACGCTTCTTTCTAATATATTATTGACTTTTATCAGATTGAAAGAATATAACCAACAAGCATTTTCAAATTTCCCTATTAAACTTCCCAGGGCTTTTGTTGGGTTTTTTTTTGCAACATCCTATTCTGAAATGCAGTTCGCCCTCTGCTCAAGCTGTGATTGTGGGCTCTGAGTTATTCAGTGCAAGTGCCGTTTGGTTTCAGATTTACTACACGCTGCATCACATTGTACAACCCACCATGCTACAGCACTGCTCTGAGATGAAAATAACCCCCCCACAAGCCATGATTCAGGTCATTATGTGCAAACCAGTAATTGCACTGGTGTAATTTCTCGAATCGCAGCCTCCAATCTCTCAATCCCTTCAGCAGCACTGATAGGTGGGGATAGTCCTAATTCCTGTGAGTAACCTCTCCAAAGTCTAAGGATTGCTTCTGCTTGAGCTTGATACTTCTAAAATATTTCTTATAGTTGTGGAGGAGCAGGTGGTGTGAAGTTGGTGTGGATTTATCTCATGCCCACCAGCCTTGGTGGGAGCAGAGCTGGCAGCCACTGGGGACTTCTGGGAAGTCCCGTTATGCATCACAACGTCAGGCTTTCATGTGTTGCGGGGTCCAGTGGTCACAGGAAAAGTCAAACAGATGTGTGAAACCTGACCACAAAAAGCCAAGCATCAGCCTACGTTGCATAATATTAGAACTGCAGTAATTATTCATATTTACCTGCTGCGTTGTCTGTGAAAAAGCGAGGAGCACCTCTGGATGGCCCGTCTTCACTGCGCTTGACTGCGTTTGAATACAATGGTCAATAGCCAAGATCGTTAAATAAGATAAAAAGCAGAACTTGGCCTTGGATGTTGACCAGGACAAATTAATGTATCCTGTTTGGTGCTGGCCGCAGCCAGCTGCTGAATCACAACCCATATCACATCCTTGAACTTAACTGACCAGGGCTGTGAACAGATAAGCAGGGTAAAGTGATGTAAGGCAAGCTGTGAAAGAACCTTTACTGGCTACAAATGTCTGTGCCTAAATTTTTTGGTTCACATGAGGTCTTAAAGAAAATAGGGTGTGAGACTAGTGCAAGCATCTGTGCTTTTCCTTCGTATGAGGTAGAGATGGCTCTTAGGCAGTGAAGGTAAACCCTGAATTCAAGTGTCTTCATATAACAAGGGATATAAGATCTGGACCAAGATCTGAAAGTGGTGGCTGGCATCGCCCTGCCCATGCCTGCTTCAGGAACAGCGAGCGCCCGGACCCCCTCACCCCGCCATGGCAAGCAGCCCAGGGACACCCGCCTCCCTAGGTAGCCACGCAGCCACGCAGCCTCTGCCAGGCATCCTCTCCCCATCGCCGCTGTGCGTCTTCCAAACAAACGGCAATGTTGACACAACCAACCGTCGGGCGTATGGGCACGAGTGGCTGCCGCGCTGATCCAGCTGAGCGTTGTGCCAAGGACTCCTGGCTGCTGCCAGGAGGCAGTGCCAGGAGTGGCTGCGTTTAACTGAATGCACCTTTTTTTCCGTAAACTCTCAAGAGCCTTGTTGTTCCACAACAAACAAGCCCTACGCAGGTTCCCAAAGAGGTGTAGGAAGCTGGCAATTGCATCCTGCCCCCAATCTCTTCCCCTCATCCCCTCTCTTTTCATGTGTCCTGCATCACTGGATTTCCCCCAGGACCGGCTACAGCACCCATGCTTCTTGGACCTGGGTGACTTTTAATCCCAGGGCAGAAAACAAAGTGCACTAAATTTAGGCAGACTCTGGGCTCTGCCTCCAGCAAGGTTGGGCACAGCAGCGCTTCTGCTCTGTCAGGCAAAGGTTTTCTCGTGTTCATGCTGAACTGGTGCCTATCTGAAATTGTTACTGGTACAGACAGCTGATTCCCTGCCTCCCAGCATCACGCTGGTGGCACCCACCTCCGCTCCTCTGGAGGGTCTGTGTTTTGCAAGGGGGCCTTAGAGGTGATGGAGAACAGAAGGGGCAGCAGCGAGTGGGGGAAGAGACAGGAAAGGAAAGGAAGGAAAACAAGCAAAGACAACAGAGAAAAAAAATGAAAGTAACTGGCAGAAATAAAAATCTTTCCAGCAGAGGAAAAGAAGACAGATGGGAAGACAGGAGAGAAACAGTGAACAAAGAAAGAAGTGCAGAGAAGTCAAGGAGAGGTTGGGGGAAGGCTGTACAATCATTTGGCACCAGCTCCTTGCATTAGTTCCCTGAAAATTGTACAAAGTGGGGGCAGAGAGCTGCGGATTACTGAAGCGTAGCACCACAATATCGTGGGCTGGCCACTAAATTACCATTCAGAGAGTCTCTTGGCTTAGCCTCGCTGCTGCCATGAGAAAGAGAGGGATGTATGCTGAAAAACAGATCTATGGGGAAGAGGGTTGAGACTAGAAATTCCATTATATTCTTGGCACTTTGACATTTTTCCTCCCCTTTTGTGAAATCTCAAGGGAGCGCTGCCTACTCTTGCAATAATAATAATAAAAAAAAAAAGGTAGCATATGAGTTGGCATGGTAACTTCATCTACTAAGTAACTAACACGTAGGATTTGCTTCTTGATCTAGAATAATAATGTCAACAGCCCCCAGGAAGATGCTTTCTTGTGACTGACTGCCTATTGCCGACTGGATTTCATGCTTCGCTCATGCTTAGTGGCCTTGGTGAGAGTCACTGTGTTGCAGGGACAGACCTGTGATACTCTGACACTAGGGTACCCATTTGCTGGCTTCCTCCTCTACACCCTTCGGGCCAGCATTACTTGATCATGTCCAGGCACCGGTTTGCATTTAATTACCCTTATTCTTTGGGTTTTCTGAAAGGTCTTTACAGAGGATCAAAGGTCCGAGAACTGAACAAACTGGTTCTGATGTGCCCATGCCAGGAGCATCATGCTGCTGCCCAGCATGGCCAGTAGCCCCAGTAACTCCTGCTCCTGAGCCCTTCTCTGCACACAGGAATTAGCTGGGGGGCTCCACTGCTCCTGCTGAACCTCCCTGGGCAGGACAGACCCCCTCAGGGCGATGCTGGCCAAGCGATGCTCCCTTTCGTGCCTCCAAATCGGGTATGTGCACTGCTACCGTGGAGGGCCCAGTTGGGGAGAGCTCAATGTTTAGGAAGCAGGGGCAACACGGGACAGAAGTAGAAACTCCTTCTTGTTACTATTTTAAAACACAAAAAAAAAAAACCCTCGATACTTTGGTTTGTCCATGTTTATGGCTGAGGATTAGCTGTACGGTTGGACTCCATGCATCTGTCTGTCCCTCTGCTCCTCCACCTGGGGCTGGTGCTCCAAGAGAAACAAGTACAAAACATGCTGTGCAAACAAAGAAGGCTGCCTGCAAGGAGGGGGGATAGTGGGCCCCCAGCCCAAAAGGGAATTGCTCCATTCCTATCTGTATTTTTTTGTCCCTGCAGGTGAGTCTCCTTCTGGGGCTGGTGAGGGGACTGTGACCATCCTGGTCAAGGACCTGGCAAGCTGCAGCTGTCCTCATCAGGGATCAGGGAGGAAAGGGAAGGGCCAGGGCATCATCCAGAGAAAACTTTGCTTTCTGTGGTGCGGCTGCTCCTGGGAGATGGCTTCTCTTCTCACTTCTTGTTTTAGATTCCTGCATCCCTCAGCCCTTCCTTTACACGGGTCCCACGTAGTTTATTTTGGTCCCAATGAACAGATACTGTCATACTGGTGTAAAGACGATTTGGATCAGTGTGGCTTGTTTTAAAAGAGCACAAATGTGGCAATACCGAATCTGGCCATAGGTTCATCTAGCCCAGCACCCTGTCTCTGAAAGCCGTCATAAATGGGTGCGCAGAGAAAAGTAAGAAGAAAACAGATACATCAGATACTCCTCCAGCCTCCAACCATTTTTGGCTCAGGGCTAAATGTGGTTTGCAGTGTGCATGTAGCAACCCTCAGCAGGTTCCTTTTCCAGGAATTTCTCCAGCTTCCTTTTGAATGCATGCAAACTTTTAGCATCCAAAACATCATGCAGCACAGAGTCCCACATGGCCACCTGCTCTCTGAAGAACCACTTTGTTTTGCTTGTTTTGAAGCTGGGCTTCACTTTGAAGCAGGCTTCACTTTCTGCCCCTAATTCCTGTACTGGAAGGGACAGAGAACGTTTCCTTCAATGTACAGGAGAAAACTGTTTCAGAAGACACCTTTTAATTACTGTGTGGCCTGAAAAGTGAGTTATACTGCTTTAGCGACACTGATTTTAGTTCAGTGCAGCTAAGCAGTACCGAACAGATCACACACCAGCCCTTTGTGGTCTCCACAGCCTCTGCAGGCTCCATCCTTGTTCAATAAATTAACACCACTGCAAAAAAGATAAGTTGTAGGGTACCCAAACCCTTTCTGGGGCAGTTTGTCCAGTTCTTCCAACATATCAGCTGCTATAATAAAAGATATATCTTCCTGCACTCCTTACCTCTCTTGCAGCCTTAGACTGCCACTACCTTAGCACAGCTGCATCTTGCTAACGGTGTGCTGGCTTTGCAGTCCTGAAGAGAGCATGGTGAATGCAGAGATACCTGAGTGAGTTTTAAATGAGTAACCTCTGTTCCTGTTAGTAGTGGCCAGCTAATCCCACTGGCTCCAGTAGCCTTCAGCCACCGCTCTTCTGCCTGCCCCAGCATCCAGTGGAGCTGGGGCAGGGAGCTGCTGCCCCCAGCCTGCCCCGGGGGATCCCACAGATGCCCGGGCTGGGCTCTGCCCTTCCGGGGCCGGGCCAGCTCCAGCGGGTCCTGGCCCACATGCTGGCACTGGGGGTCTGCTGGGGGACAAGTCAGCCTCAGCCTCCTGTTGGGGAGGGAGGCTTCATCCATGACAGCACACGATGCATTTCTAAATGTGGTCCCTTGCCTCCCTTTTAAATGCAAGGGGTGTCTGATTTAAGGATTTTTTTGTCACACAAAGCTATTGAAAATGGGTGAGTGATAACCCCCTAAAAGGAAGATTTATAAATGTTTGCATCCAGTTCCCAGTGGCACAATAAAAATATATTGTACTTTAGGTAACTGCTTTGCCTAGGGGAGTCCCAATAAAAGCAATGATCCATTCTTTTTTTCTTTAAGTGAGCAAGAAGCTCTAAGGCTCTTTATTTCCTTCACTGATCAGTGACTCAGAAACATTCTTCAGTGCAAATCTCTTCCCCATAGAGCTTCTTTTCTGTCTGTGCTGGAGAAACAGGCTATCAAAAGGCAAAAGCAGCTACTGCACAAACTTTTTTCTTGCTTTATCTAGTCTCTAAAGAAAGTCTGAGGCAAGCAGGGTTTTCTAAGAGTTGTTTTGGGGTTTCCAGATGAGCTTTGTAAATGCAGGGTGATCAGGCTCCATTTGCAGCCTTGCATGGCTTTCAAACCCTCCAGCACTTGACTCCTCACTGGAGGTGTCTGGAGGGTGCTCCAGCCTCATGGTCCCCTGCCATCACCCCACCGAGGAGCGGTCGCAGACGCAGAGCAGGAGCAAGGATCCAGCAGCATCAGCGTGGGAAGAGGCGAGCAGAAGTGGGGGGCAGCCTTGGGGCGCTGCCTGTGGCCTGGGCAATGGTGTGGGTTTGGTCTCCTCGAGAAAAACGTGGGCTTGAAAAGGAGAGACGGAGAGCATGCTTTATGTTTCTTTTGTGAGGATCACATAGTAATGCAAGGAAAAAAATCGTGATTCATGTACGTCATGGTGCCTCCTCCCGCCACTCGTGAGCACTCATCAGTGCTCCCAGCTTTGGTGCCGGGGCTCGGTGTGTCACCGCAGCACTCGGAGGCACCACGCACCCTCCGCATGGTGATTCAAAGCGATGACGGGGGAGACAAACAAAAGGAAGCTCAACTCTCTGGTCGGTGATTTTTTCCCTCGCACAGGGCAGGGAAGAGGCCATGGGCAACTCTGCTGTGCCCAAAGCCCCGCCGCTGCCGCGGGAAGGGGTCAGGGAGGTGTCACACCTTGGGGATGGAGAGGGGCTGCTGGTGTGATGTGCTGGCAGGGACTTCTGCTGTGCAGGTAACCTGTGAAAGAGCCCTGCCGAGGGACTTCACACCTCAGTTCATCCCAGCAAGAAATCATTCCTCTCTTTGCATGGGGCAACCTGTAAAACACTGCAGTGTAACTGACAGAGGGCTGCAAAGGGCCCCACTGAAGAGGAGTCATTAAAGCCATATTATTTTTGGAAGGTGAGAAGTGATACAGAGCAGGTGAAATCCCTTCACAATTTTTTTTGTGTCACTGAGAGCTCCTTAAGGTTATGTTTTTAATTGATGTTAATGATAAGTAAATACTGCTGATCGGTTGATGATTTCCAGCTGAAGCATGTGAGCTAACAAAACTCCTTAACTATGGTCAATGCCAAGGCTGCTGTTTTCTCCACAGCTGTGTACAGTATTGCTAAAGCAAACTAATCAAGAGGCAACTTGGAGGCCTTGAATTTGTGCTTTGGGATAGCGTTAGGATGAGGTGAGCTGTGATGCTGTCTGTTCCCTGGTGGGTGATGTTCCTCTGACCCTCTGGAGGGGCAGGGGAACCTAGAGGGAAGAAGGACTGAAGCTGAATGTGAGTGTGTGTGAGAGCGTACAAAGTTGCTGAAAACTCCTGTGAGAGAAGGCAGCTGGAGCAGAGGGCCTTGGAGTGAGAAAATAACTCTGGCCTGAGCTGGGATTGGGTCTGCGCGTTGTTGTGCCGGTGCAGTGCTCCAGCAGGACTCACTCTGGCATGGGAAACATCTTCCCTGTGGTAAGCTGAAGTTGTTAGGCAAGACTACTGGAAGCTTGCTTTTATTATTTAATCTGCTGATTTTCTGTGGCATTTGCACCCTTTGGGGTTGGTGCTTCTGGAACTGCAGTACCTGAAGCACTGAAGTGCTTTGGAGCTGGCGGGGCCTGAGCTGTACCCCCTAATTGGCAGGCTGCTGCGGAAGTGCTTGCGTGGAGAGACGGCTGCTGTGAAGAGCGCCTTTGCTGCCTCTCTTGTGGGTCTGCTGGGTCCTTCATGTCAGACCTTCTAAGGAGGTCCCAAGCTTCCACAACTGGGCTTTGAGGTCTGCCTTCAAGCAGCTTTTGCTCTAGAGTCTCGGGCAATTATTTCCCTCTCTACCAAGTACCCGTAAAAGTGACAGCAGCGATGTTACGACAGTAGGTTTCTGCCTCTGCGCTGCTGCTATGAAGACACCCCACATCAAGTGCTCTATGTGCTTATTTTAAAGGAAGGTCTTATCCCTCAGTGGAAAAAAAACAAAACAAAAAACAACCAGCAACACAAGTTGGTTTTTGCTGCTATGTTGCTTTGTGTCAGGGGCATGAGGATGCTGAAATGTCATTTTGGTGCCTATGCATCCCTATGAAAATGAAATTACCCTGGAATTTTGCTTACTGCTGTCTATACACTTGCTTTTGAGTTGATTTCAGAGTAACTTCTTCTTCTCTTGCTCGAGCCAATGTTTTACCAGAGATGCTCAAAATGTTCTGTGAATGAGCCGAAGGAACAGATTTCTTGGCTAATGGAAACTGGCAAGGCTCCTCCAAAGTCAGGCGATATTAGGAGACAATAATTTTGGATTGCTATTAAAAAGCTTACAAGTCTGTAAGCTATTACATGAAGTTGTCTCGCAATGTTATCTTGTGAAGTTATGTAAGACTCCAGTAGAAAATGTTCTAAAACTTGGCTCCCTTTGTTTTCCTAAGGGTAATGCTATACCATGAGACATGAGTCAAAGTAACATCAGTGTGCCAATTCAAAGGCAAAAAGGTGGCTATTAAGGTTACATTTAATGCATTTTTCAAAATAAAATTAGGCCTTTTGACTACATGGGTCAGCTGCATGAACAGCTGAGACCCTTTTTATTACAGTGTCACTAATGATGAGTGTCATGCGATGGGACACAGGCCTGGGGCATCACAAAGCCCGAAAGCTATAATAAGAAGGTTAGAGCATGCCAGAAAGATGAGGTAGTGTGTAAGGGCCTTGCTCATACTGCAGAGATCATGATACTTGAGATCTGCTTGGTTCTGGTGCTCCTGGTAAGCTCCAGTCCCACCTCTGGTCATCCTGACGCACATCTCACCTGCCAGGTGCAGGAGGCAGAGCTTGTCCCTGCCAGACAGCCCCGGAATGGACAAATGCTTTTCATTTTCTCAAACTGTTCCCTTATAAAATCACTGCTGTAGTTGTTTTTATATTGGAGGGATCACACTAGGCTGGTTTTTATTTGGGGTTTGCCTATAACAGAGTTTGTTTAGAGACCCTGTTGCCCAGCTTTTGTAGGACATACCCAAGGCAATTCTTCTCTCCTGTGCTGTTTGTACAGTCGTGAGTGGACTTGTGCACTATAAGATCTCAGCAGTTTTCATGATGTCTGGCCATTTTATACTGAACATCTGCTGCAGGCATTCACGATAAAAGCTATTTAACTGCTGTTGGCTGGACTTACCTCTCTTCTAAGACTCTGACCTATGCTTAGTGCACTCTTGCTAAAGAGCTGTAGCTTGGTGCTGAGGGTGCTGGAATTACACTGCTGATCTTGCAAAATATGCTATCCACTCTGGATGAAGCCACCAGATTTAGGAAAACTTCTGCCCAGATAAGTAAATGCATCAGAAATTCTCAAGAATCCTGTTACTAGGAGATGGTATGAGGACACGCTGGCTTTTTTCCCTCTGATTTTAAGATTTTTTTTGCTGCTAGCTAGTTCAAACTAGGCTGTCTGTATGCTGTTGCATCCTGTTTGTCACTCAGGAGATAACTGTTGTTAGACAAGCACAGATCGCCGACCATGCTGTCCAAACGTAGAACTGTAGTTGCCATGAAAAAGGCCATTTTTTTCAGAGAAGTGAATATTGGGTCCCACTCAGGGAAGGAGAAACGTTTGATTTTGTTATTCAGTGGTAGCACTGAGCATTTCTTAACTCATGAATGGAGATCACGTTTGGTGTCTGGATTATTTCTCTAGATTTGGTAACTAAAGATTTCTAGCATTCCACAAATCTTCAGCCTGAAAGAGAGAAATGGGGGGAATGTGAGAGGTCTACTAAATCACAAGAGGCAATAGATGAGTGGAATAGGGGATGTTCATACCCTTTTTCTGTTAGTAAAAGAAATAAGGTTCATCGAGTGTAATTATCAGGAGGTTGGCTCAAAATGTAAGAGAGGTTAGTTTTTTCTACACCACACAATTCAGCTGTGAGTTGCATTGCCAGGAGATGCTGTAGATGACAGAATTTTACGAGAGTTCATAAAGGGAGTAGAGAGTAATGGAAAATGAAAATCCATTGAAGGCAGTTACACACAGTGATGGTCTCCTGGCTCAGTAAGACCTTGAGCCACAGATATTTGGGGTGGGGAATGAGGAAAGTACACCTGGGGGGGGAAAAAAAAAAGTAAAATCACTATATGTGTGCTCCATACCTATGTTCTTTCCCTGAACATCTGCTGTTGGCTGCTGCTGGAGCCAGGATGTAGGGCTAGATGGACGTTCAGTGTGACCCAGTGTGACTGCTCTGGTGTTGGAGAACATCTGCCATGGAAAGTCTCTGTCTGGCCTGTCAAAGACTTTCTGAAAGCTGATATAATATGGGCGCATGGTAGCTGCTATTCTTCCATTTGTTTAAATGATGTGGAAAATATGGTCAATGCAAGAATAGGACAAAACCCAAGTTACATTGGAAGCCTGTTCTTGACAGTGTTGTGGGCTCTGCTTAGTGCTGTTATGCAAAAAGAATTGCCTTGGAACAGGCAACAGCATGTTTCCATCCCGATTGTTACGGCAGTTTAAATCTCTCTGCTGAGGAAATTTTGAACATCTTTTTTTCCCATCCTTAGGGGTAGATTCCTTTCCCAGGCTCAGCTGAGGAGATGGAGCTTTGTTTTGAAGCTTTCTTTACAGAGCTGCTGGAACAAAATGGCAGGAATTTTATCCTGGTGTGTTGCTCTGTGAATCTTTAATTTGTTGGCAATCACTTTGAAATCCTCTAAGGTGATACTTGCTTGGAATTAATATAAAAGTCTACCTTTATGCTGATGAAGGTGAATTTTGCTTCAAGTAATATCTATTCAACATAATGAATAAAAAGGTCTACTTATGTTTCCTTTGTCCTTCATAGCTAGAGAGAATATTTCCATGTCGGTTTTGATTGAGTCACTCAGTTGTAATTGGTTCACTTGTAGGTCTCTGAGGTTTGGAAGGGATCTCACATACACTTTTGTGCTTGCCACCTCACGCTCCTGGGCAAACCTGTCAATAATATTTAGCCCTTTTCTCTAGCTGATCTTTTGCAGGATCAGTTTGGAACATATTTTTCATCAGTGTTGTTCTCCTATTTGTTAATAGTGAGGACATTCAGAGCAGCCTGTTTATTTTCATGAGGACTTCTCCTATGGTATTTTGACATAATTTTTACCTTTTACCTCCTATCCTCAGGAAATCACAAAACCCTGCAATATTCACACATGTGTGCCTGGCATACATTATTGAGAACTGGATCCCATGTGGATAAGTTGTTTGAGGGCTGAAGTTCAAGTTCTCTTGTATGTCTTAGAAGTTTTATTTGTTTGCTTTTTATAAAATTACTTGAGGGGACAGGTTCCTGGCAATATTGTCCAGAGCTGCCTTGTAGGCTCACACAAGCTCTTTATAATTATGAGAAAATTTACCTGGTAATAAATGTTTCACTTTTAATTTTTCTTGGGGAGAAAACTTAGAAGTTGCCAGTGATTTGTTGGCAAAGTTCCTGTCTTTATTTCTAATGTATGAAACAGTTCCCTATGGCCCATTGATGTTACTTATTTCATCCTTTACTTGCACAGTCACCTTGTCCATGAAAGGTTTGGTATTATAACCTTGCTGTAACGAAGTCTGTGATGACATAATAGCACCTGCCTTTATCTTCTTCATTGCACCCTTCTTGTTTAGGGGTAGTGCTGGATGATTTTCAACAGCATAATCCATGTCAAGAGTCTTGCTCCTATTGCTGGACTTTTTTTTGCACAGTGTTGCTTAGAGGCAGGGTAGTGTCCTCTCTTCCTCCAGCCGGGGTGCCTCAGAGGTTCATCACTTTCTTGTTCTTCATAGAATCATAGAATGGTTTGGGTTGGAAGGGACCTCAAAGATCATCTGGTTCCAACCCCCTTCCAACACCTTTCACTAGATGAGGTTGCTCAAAGCCCCATCCAACCTGGCCTTGAACACTTCCAGAGATGAGGCATCCACAGCTTCTCTGGGAAACCTGTTCCAGTGCCTCACCACCCTCACAGTGAAAAAGTTTGATGCAGCCTGCTCCTGGCTGTCTGCACTCACTGATGCTGAGCAGATCATTGCTCTCCCCATCTTGCCTGTGACTTGAGCTGATTTTCCAGCTGGCATCTCTGTAGATACATTCTGGAAACCTATCTGTAATAAGTCTATTCTTCCAGGCTTGCTCTTCAAGGTCCTGACTCCTGGCCAAGACAGTTTGGCTAGGACCAGTCAGTAGAAGACCACTAACTGGTCCAAGCTCATAAATAGCCATCAGCATGCTCATTCCTCCACCTGAGAAATATCTTCTGACAGGCTGAATTGTCAACCTTGTCCTCCATCTAGAGTCTCCAATCCTCATCTCCATTTCTAGACCTGAGAAACCAGTTTTGCCTGGCCTGTATTCTTGTATCTCCTAGACCCCTGTTACTGTCGAGGTCAGAAATCCCCCTGGTCCTGTGCACTGGGAGTACGAGGTGGGTGAAGCATCTTGCACTGCAATTAAGTAAAGTCTAAGTTCTGTGTGCTCCTTTCTCTTATGCTTACAGTAAGAGGAAGAAGTGGCAAAGAATGTGCAAAGCTAAGGAGAAATGGGCACTCAGTCAACTTCTTTGTTATGTGAAGATGGTATAAAAATTGTTTTGTTTCTTGTTTTTACATTAGCAATTCAGATCTTGTCTACCCTGTTTGTTTTTTCTTCACTGGAGAACTAATAGTATTATGACAGTGCAAGTAAAAGCTGACGAATTTCGAGTAGAATTGCTTTTCCTACAAAATGTTTTAAGCAGTCTGTATTTAGCTAACATTTATCTAACTCCACTCCTAACCAACAGTTGGAAGAGAAAATCTTTGCAGTTCAACACCTCCTCCTCTCCCCCTTTCACTAGAAGCTGCAAAACCTCCCACTCCGCTTCTCTAGATCTTCCGAGGAGACCTCTGCCAAAACACAACTTGATGTTTGATATTTTTTTAATGTAAGAAAAAGCAGAAAACAAAACACATCCAGCCTCTCATACACAAAGAATCAGAACAGGGCACCAGTCCAATTTGTTTCCCTTCCCGTATTTCCTGAACATGTACTCTTGCAGAGGCAACCAAGGCACTCTGCGACATGCTCTGCCCACCAGCCTTGCTATGGCTCTCTGGCAGGAGCGATATCAAGGCTATCTATCTCCAATGTGAGCCTGTTCTTCAGGGCAGGCACCAAAGCAGGGACTTCCCCAGGCTCCTGAGTGTTTGGCAGCAAATGAGATCCTGTCTTTGACAGCTTGGGATCAACTCTCCAGCAATGCCACCAGCCGACAGTGAAGACTCTGGGTATCCCTTGTAGTTATCATTTCTGCAGCCGTTAACCATGTCTCATGCAATTTGTGGGTATGGAGGCTTTTCTCCAAAGCAGAGCATGGCCAGGCTTCCCACAGGCTCGCCCAGGAGGTGGCATGCAGAGAGCATCTGCCCCACAGTCACCTGCCAGCATCGGGGAGAGGCTGTACTGGGGTGAAACAGGCTGTTCCCAAGCCTTGGGAACTGGCCGTCTCGCTCCACTGTGGGCAAAGTTCACATGAAAGAAATGGAGGAGGCTCCCAGCCCAGGCTCCTGGCCAGCCCATGGGTGAGGTCTCAGTTGGGACAATTGAATGAGCTCTGTGCAATTAGATCCTGGCTGGTGTGGAGTGGTGCCTGTGCCAGGGCCACTGAGCAGTCTGCAGGGCATCAGCAGCCTGCACATGCCAGGCCGGAGCCGGTGGCAGGAAACTGGAATACTCCTTTTTTTTTTAAAGAGCCTATTTTGCTTCTCTTTCCTGTCTAGAAACTCCTTTCCCTAAAACTTGCTGATCAGCTGGGAAACTTCACTGCAGTCTCCTAACCACTAACAGCAGCCAGGCTGTCTTTCTTCCTACCATGCATGAGAAGTTAAATCCTGTTCCAATTGACATGTAGGCAATGTCAGTTCCAAGATGGCAGAGAAGACCTCCAAAAGCTTTTTTCCACAAGTTTCTTTACCTACAAGACCACAGTTTCCAGGAAGGCTGCTACCTCTTTCCAACCTTTACCAGCACAGATAAGCAGCAGCTCTGGCATCTCACTCATGCTGCACAATTGGTCCCTGCTCAGCTGAAGCTGCAGAGATGGTCTTGGACAACTCAAAGCTGTTTCATGTGGGAGGTGAGCTCACCTCTTCCTCATTTTCAGTATCTAGACATCTTAAAGAATGTCATAGGAGGCTTTCTTGCATGAGAAATCTATGACACACACCTATGGATTGGCTTTCCAATCTCCTTGTCTTGCTACTCTTCCCTCACAGGGCTGCTGCAACCATAGTTTGACTGATAGTCAAGAAATACAAATGCTTCCAGTTAACTCTTAACGAAGTGGTGTGAATCCATCAAACTCCCACAAGAGACCCTCATCAGATGCTGCAAAGTAAAATGAAAGCTTCAGCATGTGGTAAGCAAGGGAGTGCAGGGTCCTGGTACATGTCTGAATTGAGAATGTGTTTCTACTGCTAGAAAATGAAATGTCAGCATCTCCTGGTCTCCCCCTTTCTCCCCAAGTACCCCTTGGAATCCCATGGTCCTACTATGTGAAACTTGCTTCAAGCCTGACGACTTCTGCAATCTTTCCATGAGCAATAGTGCAACCTACCAAACATCTCGCAACTCCCAAACCTGTCCCAGGACAACTCAGATGCCACTCTAGGGCTTGCAGGCTTAACACACGGATCTTTCCAGAAATTTCAGGAAGCATGGGCAAAAAAATCCCACAGTCACTAACAGCTTATGCCAGTGGTAGGACCCTTCTTCCTCATCATGAAGGCTCTCCAGAGATTATCTCTGCAGAGGTGCTTTCTCTGAAGCTCCAGTTTGCAGGTTGGATGTTGCACAGTAGGTGGTGGCTGCCGCCTTTCTGATTGACTGTTCTCTGGAAATTATGCTGGTAACTACATTAGGAGGGCAGTCCTCCAGAGCTGGAGCTTTGCCCTGTCCTATTTAACTTTCTCTGTAGTTTGCAAAGAAAACCTTGACAACTTGCAGATGTAGATGCCGGGAGAGTGGTAACTCATGAAGATGACCCTGATGTTGAGTGGAGCCTCTTGGTGAATTACATTAAAGAAAGTAGTTTGATTATGTCAGCACAGCCAAATATAGGAACCTTTGTCTGGAATCAAAGAGTGGGAGCCAGGCTTACCATGTGGGAGGGGGTTTCAGGGAGTCCAGCACTTGTGAAAGCTTCTGGAGAGACAGAGAGGAAGGTCATGGTGGACAATAAAATGAGGGGGTGTGGGTGGGTGCTGTGCTGATGACTGAGAACTAATGCAATTCTCCAGTGCATAAAGTGGAAAGCGAGTGGGAGTGGTGAGGTTGCGTTTCCTCTGTGTTTGGTGCTGGTGCAGCTGTTCTTTGGATGCTGCATCCAGCCCTTGCGTGCCTGGGTTTCCTGATCTGTCCTCGCTGCCGGGGGAACACAGAGCGGGGAACGGGAGGAAGATAGGAGACTGAGCCTCATGTATGGCCTGGGATCATCCTGCCTAATATTAGGCACCAAACTAGGGTCTCAAAGGTAGGAGCAGGTTTGCCTTGTATAGTTGGTTAAGAGAGAGAGGGTCCCCCTGCTGCTGAGCCCTGAGAGGGTGCAGGGCAGGCATAGCTCTGGCTGGGACACCCCGCTCGGCGCCTAACCCAGCGTGCTCAGTGCGGTTAAGGGAAGATGTCATCACACTGCACATACACCTTCACTGGGAGCAGGCTGCTTGGTGGAGGAGGCGACAGATGAGTGCGTGCCTATATCCATCCACTTGCCATTGCGCTGCCCGTGGTGTACCGTGAATTGAATTGCCATTAACCTCTGTACTGTTAACTGCCGCTCATCTATCCTAATTACAAGCAGAAGGGATGACGGCGCCTTACAAGAGGGGGAAGCAACATATGTAGCGGTTCAGGAGCACAGCATCTTGAATGAGGTTTTGTCACAGAGCTATCTGGTTTTGATGGGAAATTCTGTCCTGGGCTGAAGGAGAAACTCCTTCACAAACTTTAATAGCCACAACTGGCAGTGGAGCATTTGCTGGGAAGATGGTGTTTCGTGAACATGTTAAGTGCCTTGTCTGTTTTTGATTTTTTTTTTAATTATATTTTTTAAATAGGTAACTTAGATTCCCCCCTCTCGCTCCTGTAGGGTGATGTACTGTGGAGATTGCACGATACAGAGACAGACGGAAGGAGGGAAACTTCTGTCTGACCATGTGGTCCTTCACCTGTTGACTTTCTGTTTTCAAGAAAAAAAAAAAGCCAGTTTCAAACTGGAAATGCTGTTTAGATGCTTTTTGTCAGAAATGCTGATATAAAGCTTTGTTATGTTTTTAAAAGTCCTTTTTTTTCAGCTGGAACTGTCGACTTGAACTCAGCATGTTTTCATTTGGAGCAGCACAATATATCAAACTTATAATTCACTGAATAATGTTTTTCTGACCCACTCTGACTAAAGAACCTCTGTCCCAGAGCCTAACGAGGCAGGCGAGCAGCCCTGCCCCTAGGAGGGCCAGGATGAGAGTGTGGCAAGGCACGGCACACTGCCGGGACAAGCGGCTGGTGCTTGGGGTGACGGGGGGGGGGGGACGACGACACGGACGACAGTGGGTATCGCACGGGCTCACATTCATCGCCTTGATGGGTGACTTCCAAGGGAGGGTGAGGATGGAGCTGACAAAGCTCTGCACGTAGGTTAGTGAGGGACCAAATAAGGCTCAGATGAAATTCAGTGTTGACAGAGGCTAACTAATGGCTCTTCAGAAGATTAATTTGAAGTGCTTATACATTATTGGGTTTCCCAATTAACTGTGACAGCCCAAGGAGAAAATAAACCAGTGTATTGCTGCAGATAGCCGCTCCAGCTCCCCAAGCAGTAGTGAGGAGGGCACAGGGTGTTAGACTGACGAGGAGATGTGGAAAATGGGGCTGAAAAAACACCGCACTGCAGGATTTATAATGGCTGTGATCAAGTGGGTCTTTGATCTTTATCCACAGGCTGATAGGGGTGGCGGATGTGCTGAGCACCTCTGTCCCCTCCGAGAGCCTGGCACGGCCAGGCACTGTCACTTGATGGCCAACATGACCAGCAAGCATGGCCTTGTGGGTCGAACCCAGGCCAGTGGGAGCCTCATCCAGGTGAGCAGTGAGTGGCAGGGCTTTTCTTTGGGTTTGTAATCATCAGGTCAGAGGAATTAATTAGTCATAGCCTCGTGTGGTTGAGAAAGCAAACAGAAGAAATACTTCTGCTGTCCATTGGGGATAGAGCTCATTGGAGAGCCAGATCTGCTAATGGCATGCAGCTTTGCACAGCTGAAGCTGATACTCCTATGGCATCTTGGCATCAATCCTGGCATCCTTTCCAACTCCTTCATGACCACCCTGGCAGTCTGATCAGGTCCTACATCTCCTAGACAAGGGAGGCAGCCCTGCATAGCTGAGGACGGCAGGAGGCAGGGTGGCAGTAGCCTTCATTTAGACAGTTATAAGCTGCTATGGAAAATGGCACCTTTAGCAAATGGGAGCAAGAAAACTGCTCATTTTATTGTTGGTTTTTTTTGTCGTCTTCCACGCTTGACAAAGCTAGGCTTTGTCACTGTAAATAAACAGAATTGCACCTGGGACACATCTTAATTTAATTCTCATTTTTTCCAATGAAGAAACAACCCTATGAAGTCCTGACTACTAGCTGATAGTTCACTCCAAGAGGATAAGACTATAATAATGCTATTAAATAACATGCTTCCAGCGTTCACCTACTACAACTGGGTGTGCAGCTCCATGACCATGCTTCCTGCAGGAGCACCTCACTCAGGCTCCTGGAGGTAAATGGGGTGGTCCTAGGCTTTGCTTCAGGCCAGGTTTCCCTCCAGGTCTGGGCACCTGTGAGCATCAATGGAGGCAGATGATGTCTCCGCAGGTGATGAAGGTCTATGCTGGGAGACTGGCTTGTGTCCCTGTCTCAGAAGACAAGTGTGAAAAGGGGTCAGGACTGCAAGGCATCAGGGTAGGCAATAGGCGTGTAATTGCCAACCTGTACAGAGGAAGCAAGTCAGAAATAATTAACCTTATGGAATGAGGCTGAAAGGCAGTACACAAAACCGCTGAAGGGAAACAGTCTTTCCCTGGTATGTTGGCTGTGGAAGTCATTAGCTCAGCGCTGCGGTGGCAAGTCCAAGAGCAGAGCAGGTAGGTGCTGCCCCCCATCCCTGCTGCAGGGGTCAGGCTCAAGCTGGATTACATGAGGACCCATTTGAAAGCATTGCTTTATTTTTTTCTCTATACTGGAGAATGATACATAACTAATACTGAATGCTAAAGGTTTTCGTACAAGTTGCTCTCACTGGTGCAGAACACTTGAGATTCAACTGCAGTTGTAGGAAGGTGATTTCTTGGGATTTGTTGGTGAGGTTAGTAGTCAGTAGGGATATTTGAATACTAGACCTAAGAAGTGGTGATGTGTGGCTAATCTAGGCTGGATAACCTTGTTATGCTGCCGGATGCTCAGCTCCATCCCTGTGGTGGTGAGCTGCTGGCCCAGAGGTGTTTCAGGGCGATGTTCCCTTCCATGCTGACATTTCAGCTGGTGTGAATGGCATGAAGTTATCCTCTGTTTAATGGGGAAGATCATGTCTGGGCACTGTTTCAGCCTCTCTGCAGTTCCCGGTTGCTTTAGCAAACATAACAGCTAGGGATGATGCTTCCATTGCAGCTCAGGCTGTTAAAATAGCTGTCTCCTGATGCCACTGCCCTTACCCAGCACAGCCCCAGTGAAGGCAGGACAGGGGGTTGGGGGTTAATCCATAGTGTTTGAGGGTTTTTTAGTTTGGTTTTGGTTTTTTTTAATTATTATTTTTATTTTTTCTTGTCTCCTGACACTGTGGACCTGCTTTTACAGGAATGTGACAGGGCTTTTAAAATACACATGGCAGATGTGGAACGGAGCTGTATGACTGGGTACGGCTTGTGTGCAGGCAAAGCTGGTTCAAAAAACTCCGGAGGTAAATCAAGCATGTGAAATTTGAGTTTTCGTAAAAAATTTGGCTGAGTTTGCAAACAGTATAGTTAGCTTTAAAAAGACTCGAGGGTTTTTTGGTCTTCAAAATAGCACAACCAGATGGCAATAGGCTATTTTTGAACTTCAGTTACATAATTTTGTTAAATATTTTTCTTCTCTCTGCAATTCGTAATTATCTGTAATTCAGACTGTGCTGGTGCTGTGTATGGTAGACTCCTGATATAAAGGCGTTCATAATGTGCTCCTTGTGTCAGTGAGCAGCCAGGATGCCCGCAAGGGGAGTGGAGCCGGGAGCCAAGATGGCCCCAGGTGGGATGTGCCCTCCCCGATGGCACTGTCCCCTGGGGACCGAAGGCATGGGCAGAGCGGGTGCTGGTTATGGGGTCCATCAATGTTCCCAGGCACAGCAAGCAATGAGCCAGGTCTGGGCAGGGTGTGGGTGCATCCCACATGAGGCAGGACAGGGCCAGGAAGGGGTTTTGGTGCTCAGGGAGAAGGTGCATGGACCGTTCAAGCTGTCCAAGGGAAGCAGCAATGTCTGGGAGAAGAGGAAGTGATGAGTGTGCTATTAAAAAGGCCCCCAAGCGGTCTATAAATGGGACTGATGTAAAGGGACCATAAATGCTGCTTTAGGGAAAGGCATGAAGCTGTTTGTGCTCCCCACACCATTCTCCCACCCCAGAATATGATGTTTTTTGGAAGAAAAACCATTCTGTTCCCCTAGTCTTAAGCATCCATCTTAAGCATCCATTGCTATTACTTGAATGGTGAGAAGGGAAGAAACTGTCCCTTTTCAACTCTTAAGTGACAGGGCTGTAAAGCTCCAACTGAAGCAAGCCCTGTCTGAGAGCGTAAGGGCCTGCTGACAAGGTAGAAATCACACTTCTCTGAAAAAAATGTAAATAGCTTTTAGAGAGCTTTTTTCCTCTTTGAGAGACCTCAGAGCTTTATGAAAGAGGTCAATATTTATTTTTCTTGTTTCAGCCTTCAGCATGACTAGAACTGAGGAGTTATTTCAGAAAAGGAAGGTTTTCCTATTTTTCAGTCTGTTTTTTGCATGTATCCACAGTGAGTGCGGTTTGCTTCACTGCTTCCTTGGTCCAATTGGTTACCAGCTTGGTTTCTCCCATGCTGAAGATACTTGCAGACCTTCAGATGAAGTGAAAACTCAATTACATTTAAAGGAGTAGCTTAAAACAAATTTTAGTGCATGTCAGTTAAGGGTGCTTTCTGAAAGACAGAGTTTTATTTTAATAATGTAAAATAGATGAGGTAGTCAGCATCCTATTACTCCATAAAAATAACTACAACTCATGATAATACAAATAAAATTTGTACCTGGTTTTCCCTCTTCCTAGTAATATTTTCCTGTTGACTAGGTCATATGCATGTATTTGTCATGGGTTCCCAATTGTTCTGTACATTCATCATATAGAATAGCAAATAATTCAGCAATACACCAAGCTGAAAAAGTACCGATAGATGCTTTTCCACCAGAAAAATAATTTTTTTTTTTTTGCAGAAGTACTTTTTTTAATGACAGTATTTTGATAATCTAACAGATATTACTGGGATGGAATTGCTGAGGATGGAGAATGGTTCAGAAAAGCCTTGTTCTCAAATTCATTTTAATATCAAAATGAATGCTCTAAATTTTTTTCTTAAAAATCTGACTCAAGTTTTTAACTGAAATCTGGTCCATTCTTGATATTTTTAAATAGCTCATTTGTTACAAAGCAGAATTTTGGTTTCCTGCCCAGTAGTGACAAGCTTTCTTCCTCAGGTGGCCCAGTTCTGATCTCTTCACACCAGTAGTCCTACATAATCACCCTGCAACAACTCCTGGGTCAAGTCAGTACAAACCCCATCAGTCTTTGGATTAGTGAGACTAGGGCCTCCTTTTAAGCCTGGGCTCAGTCTTGATTTCTCCATTTCTCTGGACTCTCTACAAGATTACCACTACCTTCTATCTGCTTGTGAGTTTAGCCCTCGCTCTAGCGTTCCTGACCCTGATCTGCACAGTGGTAAAATCTTGATGTGGCCAAGAGCCCCAAGACACCAGCCACTTGCCGTGAAGATCTCAGGGAGGGAAGGCTCCTGCAGTTATTTGCAGCAGGGGAGAAGACAGCCCTCTTTTTCTTTTTTCTTTTTCTTCAAACGTCCCAAAATAAATGCATCCATAGGCAAATATTTCTGTAGTATCACTGGAGAGGAGGAGAGGGATGGGCGGCTCAAACCAGCTTACGTAGCCAAAAAGAATAACAAAAAATATTTCAGGTTGCTCTGATTCTGATTTCTTAAAATATTATGATTTGGGATCAAAGCCAAAAAACCTCAACTATTTGCACAGGCTTAATCTGAGTTCTCTGGAGTGGGGTGTTGCCTCCGTCTACTGGAAAGGGAGGCGATTCGTCAAGCCACAGAAGTCTCATTGCTCAGATCTCCCCATGTCTCCGCTGTTACCCACAGTGTAACATTACCCCATGCCACACATCATGTGTGGATCTGCTGGGTCCCTCCAGGTCTTCTGCCTTCTCCGTGTTTGTGAGACCACTGACTCCGTACAGGTCGGGCTGTGTTTATGTTTGCTTCTTGAGCACTTTGAGAGCTGAGTGCGTGGTATAGCGACTGTGCAGCTGTGAAAATCTTGTCTGGCTTTCTAGGTCTGTTCTCCCTCCTCACTTCTTCCCATCTTCTTCTGTAAACCTAGGCATGGAGTACCTTCATGGCCCAGCTCAGACCACACTGCCAGTGGCTGTGCAAACTGCCAGCACTTTGCTTCTGGGAGCAAAAATACGGATCCTCTGGAGCTGGCTTGGCTCATACTGAGAAAGGGTCCTCCAGAAATGGAGGCAACGATGTGTACAGGTGGGACAGGAGAGTTCTGGCTGTAGCTCACTGCCAGATCTTATGCATATTGCCTCTGTGGTAAAGGTCATCGTAAGAAAGAGTGCTGGTGCTTGGAGGAGTGTTAGTTGTTTTGTCCTTGGTGTGATGGCATATTGTGCTTTACCAGGATCCTGGGTGTTTATTCAAGTACTCTAAGGTTGGGATAGAGACTGCAACCTAGCTGTTCTAGCTTGCAAAAAAGACCAAAAAGAAAAGTTGGTAGTGCTAGGTGAGAGAGCAGTAAAGAGGACACAGGTATCTACAACATTGTGGAAGGACCACAGCTTCACACACAAGCCATTGGGTTTCAAGAGCCTGGGATGCTGATGTGAACAATCTTGCCACCAAAGCGATGGGGATTTGCATTGGAGAAAGGGGAGCCTGGCCCACTGCCTCGGGGCGTGGGAGGAGCTGTGTGAGGATGAGCACCTTCCCCTGGGGCTGCTCATCCTGCCACCATGTGAGAATCAGTTGTGGCAGGTGAAAAATTTGCACAACGCAAGGGCAGGATGGTGGGTTGGAGCCACAGCCTGTGCTGCAGTGAGTGGGAAGGGGCGTCTGCCAGGCCCTGGGTCAATGCACAGGGCTCACCATGAAGGGCAAGTCACCCATAGCAAAAGGTGCATGTAGGGCTTCATTAGCATGTTCGATTAATGTTTTACTATGTTTGGTGGTGAGGGAACACCCATCGTGGACAAGCTGTAGGACTTAACTGTAGACAGTGCCCCTAGGTTATTCTCCAGAAGGGCCAGGGTGTTCAAAAAATTGGATGACCCATTTGTCTGAGCCTTGGGAAGGTGGGAGTTGCTAATTACCTTCAGGAGAGCACCCTTAAAAGTGCATTGACTGCTTGCTAACAGGGTGCAGAGCCTTCCCCCTCCAGGCCCACAAAGTTTCTTCAGTCTAGTGAATATGGGCTGGATCTCCTTTCTGGCCAACACCTCACAAATGTGCCATTTTCCGAGCTCGCTGGCATGCTCAAGGCTTGTCTGTTTGGAGTAACTCAGGACTAGTTTTTTCCATACTAGCTATCTGTTTTTATGCATGTTCCATTTTATTCGAGGTTGAATGCCCTTTTCTGTTATAGCGTAACACGCTTTAGATGAGTTGAGATAGTTAAGAATGGGGATTGCACTTACAATTAACACCCTACTTGAATCTGATTTGACTTTCAAGTACAGGCATAGCCCCAAAGTCAGGCCAGGAGCTATGGAGCCAGTGGAGATGGTTGCCCCAGAGGGAAGCCTTTGCTGGAGCAGGACTGAGATGTGCTGACGGGATTGGATCAGTGGTGCTTGGTGTCAGAGCGATTATATCATTCATAGGGATGGTGAAGAAGTCTTCTTTCACCAGCTACAGGGCTATGCCATTTTTTTTAGAAGCCAATTTTTTTTTTTAGATGCAGTGGGGCTTACTGATGAGCAGATGACCTCATTGCAATGATTTACTGAAGCAGTTACAGGTAAAGCATGGCTGTTTGCTCCTGGTCTCAAAGCCCATCACCTGGTCCATCGCCCAGGTTCCCCTGGGCAGTGACAAACCTGTGGCAAACCTGGCCTGAAGTGAGACAGCCATGGCTGGACATCTGTGCTGGCCCCATGGCTGTGAACTGGGAACACAGCTTCTCTAGCACAGACACACTCACAGTTTTGGATTCCTCTTGGTAGATGAATTTTCTATTTTTATCAGGGAGAGGCTCATATTTTTTTTCCTGGTGGTGTTTAAGCCTCTAAGTGAGAAGACTGCTTATTTTCCAGTTGTGAGAGGCAGCTACCTCTGGTCTGGTGAGGATGGGTGTGTGGCAGTAGCAGTCAACATCCATCTCTGTCAGGTCAGCAGTAAAACAGCAAGAGACTGAGCTGTGTCATGAAGATGATGGCTGGAAAGGGGCTTAGATTGAACCTGGTCCATTTGCCTTCCCTTCCCAAACACAGGTGCCTGTACAGCAGTCAGTCAGTCCTTCATGGAGAACGATGTCCAGAAAGCATCAGAGATTTGCATCCCTGGGAAGCGAAAGGGCAGAGGGGTGGCCCATGATCAATATTAATGGTGGCCCCAAGGGGTTGCTGGGTCCTCATTAGGGAAAACAGTGAGTGCTGATAATATTCTCACCGTTATGCTAATGTTTGATCTTTCATTTCTCCATCAGCAACACCTCCCACCCTGTCTGAGCTCAGTGTCCTGGAGAAGAGTGTGCTTAAAGGTGAGGTCAAGGTAATTTCAAGAGGTGCTAAAAGAAAAAGTGAGGGCAGGCTGGCAGCCAGGAAAGGGAAAATTGGCCCCATTGTTAAAGGAAGAAAAGAACATCAGAGGGCTTTTTAAAATGTCAAGAGTGGAGTATTGCTGTGTGCTCTTTGCTTATTGAGTAGAGTTTGAGGGAGGTTTGCCTTAAATATACCTTCCATACAAATATACAGAAACATGTTTTTTAGTGAACTTTAAACATTAGCTATAATAGTCTTCGGATAAAAAGGCAGTCATTATTTCTTCGAGCACACTCTCTACTGCCGAGCAAATGTTCCAATGTGGCAGGATGGTGGCTTTAAAAATAGCTGTTCACTCCAGAGCCTCCAAGTGTGGCTGGGAGGTAAATTCAATGTTTGACTGTGAGCAGTCATTGATGTGGTCCAAGAGTCGCAGCCGGCAAGCCCTTGTTTCACTGAAGCCAGTGGAAACAGGAGGCAGTGGGAAAAGCTTGCAGAAAGAGAGAAGGTTTGGGCATCTTTGGGAAGCTCCAAGCCTTTCAAGAGCTATTTTTAAAAATCGTCACTTGCTGAACTGTTATGACACCCATCATAAAAATCACAGGAAACTGGATGGAGGGGCATGGACAGGGTGTTATCTCGGGTGACATACCTGTGTCATTTCTCAAGGTACTTGTCCAATCTCTTCTTAAATGTCCAGAGATGGAGATCCACATGCCTCTGCTCGGCAGCTCCAGTGCTTTGCAGCTGCCACCGACCCAAAGCTCTGCTGGGTTTTGCCTGAATCTCCCTTGCTGTAACTTACATTATTTTTGTCCCATCAACAGTAGAAATGGGGAAAAATGTATTTCTTCTTTTCTTTATGTCCTTTGAATTCATCCTCCCTTCTTCAGGCAGAACAGACCCACTTCTTCCGACCTTCCCATGCAAGCTGTGGTTTTGGGTCCTTGCTCACCCAGCTGTTGTCTCCTCTGAACTCCCTCCAGCGAGCTCACAACCTTCTTAAATTGCCTCCACATCGAATGCAGTAACTCAAGCTAAAATCTTACCAGTGTTGGACAGACTAGAATTACTTTGTGTCTTATCAGCAGTGATCCTGTTTGTATGTCACAGTACAGTATTTGACTTTTTTGCAACAGCAACATTGATTTGCAGTCAAGTTGTGACCCACTAAAACCTTCAGATCCTTTCCTACCCAGTTGATACCAAATTAGCTTCTTATCTCCCATAAATATGAATGCCTGTTCCTTCTTGCAGTTGGGACTTTGAATTTGTCCTTATTGAATTTCATCCTACTTTTTTTTTTTAGAATATTTCTCTGATTTTTTCGAGGCTACTTTATATTTGGTTTGATCCAGCACAGAACAGCTTGCCCGATGCTGAAGCTATTTGTATATATAATAAGAATCTTTTCTATTCCATTATTAAAGTTACTGATGAAGATACTGAAAGATGAAGGACCTTGCAAAGACTTCTTCTGGACCGTAGAGTAAATACATCCAGTCTCACAGTGAGCGACTGATCACTGAGTACAGTTGAGTACAGTCATTGAGTACTGTTGTACCCCTTAATTACAGGGGTCGCTGCAGACTGTTCCCCAATGTGGGAGGTCTCCTGGCACTGCCAGCCCAGCCAGGGAAGCTGCGAGCCCACCAGTGCTGGTAAGAAATTTCATAAAAAATTTCAGGAAACGTGAAAGTATTGATTTTTGTCTCCACTTGTCAATTTTCAAAATAAAAAAATTCTTTTTTTTTTCCCCATTTCAATCAGTTTTTTCCTTTCCACTCCCTATTCTCATCACCTTCCCTCGACTTTTCCCCCATCTGCTTGCCAGGGAAAGTACAATGTTTAGATGTTCTTTCCAAATCTTCCTTTTTCCACTGTCTAACCTTTCAAAACTTCAGTTTGGAGAAGTTAGAGAATGGAAAAAAAAAAAAAAACTGTGAAAACAAAAATGCTGATTTTTCTAGGACATGTGTGGAGCCATTCTTGTGCTGGGACACAAGCAGGAGAGTCCTAGTTAAGAAAAAAAATAACATTAATGTCACTCAGTGGCCTAGAGGAAGCAACAGGGAAGAAGGGAAAGCAATGAAAAGCTTCCAAGGGTTTCGGAAAACATGGATTAAAAGGTGGGAAAGCGGAGGTGTTCTACTCTGACATGGTAAGGCATAAACACGTTCACAATTTGAAAAGGTTGATATTCTCCCCTCTCTCCCCCTTTCTTTGCCCTGACCAGGTTCCTCTGATGGGCTATATCTCCTCAGTCTGGTTCTGCTTCCTATGGGCTGCCTGTGATGGAGAGACAGGTCTCGGGCATATTCTCCCTTTCTCTCCCATCTCTGCAGGACTAAATACATCATTTTCATACCATAGCAGCACTAAGGGTTTGCAGTATAAAAGCTGATCTTAAGCCTTCTTTTTTCATGTTTCATGCAAAGAGCCAAGAAAGAACTGATTACAAAAGTACAAGGGATAAACTCTTCTATAAATTTAAAAACCAGCACTATTACTTTTGGAGAGGGCACAAAACATGACACAGAGCAGGACTGCTGACTGGAGTCCAGCCGGCCAACATGTCTTCCCCAAGAGCAACCAGGCTGCTAATCTCATCCACCAGATAATTACCACTTTTGGCAGGGAGCGGGATTAAGGGCTGTGTTTTCAGCAGCCCTACAAAAATAGCCTTGTTTGACTGCAGGAACTGGACAAATTGCAGCATACACAGATAGCATGGCACAAATGCTGGTTTCCCACGCGCAGACACTGAGGGTTTATTCTGGGAGACCTGCTGGCAATGTGGCTGGAGCTGCCTGCCTACCCTGCGCTAAAGGTCGCAGCTGTACATGCAGCCCGCACCCCCGCAGGGAGCACTCACCGTGCTCCCCAAGCTGCAAGGGTGACTGTAGGGGTGGCAGGATTTCAGGACTCCCCTTGCCACATCGAAACAGAAGTTAGACTTTGCAAAGTCCCAGTTTGCACCAGTGTGGCATGCTGGGATGGGCTGTGCTGTGGTGGGTCCCTTTCTAGGGCAGTTTCTGAGGACAGTATCTCTGAGGAGTATTTCTCCATTTCCCCATGCTCTCTACACATTCTCAGGTTCAGGTAGAAGCTATTTGTTGGTTATTTTTCTTCCTTTTCCTTCCTTGCTTGCTCTTTAGAGTATATCTTAACTAGAAACATTTTCTGGTTAAAAATATAAAATGGATGCGAAGTGACAAGCTACATCCCAAGCTTCCCTGAAATCTGTGCCAGTTTGGATCAAGACCTGTCTATGTTCTTAAAAAAAGCAAACAAAGGACCCCCCCATCCTCCTGACAGAGGGAAATGCCTTCCCTGTGTTGCAAAATGGGAAGCAAGGAGGCAGCTCCTTGTGTGCGGGGATGAGGATGGGAGAGGAAAGGGACCATCTCATGGATTTTATCCTGACTCACTGTCAGCTTCTTTGAAGGCCCTATTTTGCTGAGATAGGAGTGCATAAATACGGTAGCTTTTCTCTTCATGCCCTACCAGTGCCAAGGCGAAGAGCTGCATGTTTGGGCATGTGAATGGTGTTTTGCACAAAGCTACCTCCTGACTCAGCCCATGGCCCTGAACATTGGTCCCCAGGTGAGCTCTGTTGGTAGCCCCTGTGGTCCATCATCATCCACGTTGACCCAGTATTCCTGTGATAGATGCTCCTTAAGAAGTTTTCAGTCTTATTTCTCAACCACTATTTGTCCTAATGTTGACTCTTCACACATTAACTCCTCGCCATAGGTGGTAGGTCCTGCTGAACTCTTCAGCACTCTTACATGGAGCTCTTCTGTGCAGTGGTAGCACAAGAGTAAATGGCTCCTGAATGCACTGGCACTGCTCTGGTGGCTCTGTGCAGCAGGGGAAGCCACACCAGGTTTTATGATGTTTAAGCAAGCTCTTTGTTGTGGGCTGGCTACTGCATTTTATGAGCCTATTTGTAATTCATCTTCAGCGTCTTCCCCGATACCAACTAAGGAAATCAGGGAAAGCTTGTTGCACCAAAGCTTTCACAATTCACAGCAAAAATGTCCTATACAGAGATGGATAAAAGATGATAATAACTAATCCTACTTGGCCAAACTTGCTATTATTACAGTGGTGTAAATCACAGTCCAGGCATTGGTTCTTGAGAGGTCTCTTCATTTTCTCACCACTTGTGATGACTGCCTAGCTGAAATGTGTGCCTACCTTGGTTGGATTTGTTTGTCCTCCAGAGCTTAACCAAGTACTTAGTTAAGTTGCTTTAGCAATCTGTCTAACATCCTGCCTCCACAGAGGCCATGGCCAAGAGGGCATCATCTTTGCTGCTGATCTCTCTTGGCCCCAGCATCCAGGTCATGCCTAAACCCTCTGGATTTCTTCTCATGTTACATCTCTATGAAAGGCTGCATCTTGCCATGCTAGGACCAAAACTCCTGCCCATGCACATGTCGTTTTCTGTTTTGCTCCCTGCAAGCCCCCTTCTGCTTGATCTGGACAAATGATCTGTGGTCCTGTCCTGATCCATTTGTGCTGCTGCTGCAGAGATCACTGTCCTCACCATTGCTTTGAGCATGCAACTCTCTTGGCACCCAGCTTCCTTCCCGTGCCTCCCTCTTCTCTGTGCCACTGCGTCTGGCCTGCCTGGCTTCCCTTGCAAGGTCCTTCGTAGCCCTCATGGGAGGAAAGCTGGTTCCCTTTCTCTTTCAAGGGGTACATCACTGATGCTGACCTCTCTAGACTCCTCTAAAAGCTGTGACCAAGCATATCCATGCTTTATCCCTTCTTGCCCTCTCATTTGTGAACTGCTCGGATGAACACCCATAAAGAGACATCTTCTTCCTTTCAGATTCTCCTGCAAACCTGTGCAGTGGGATCCAGGATACCACAATAATGCTGTTCTACTTCAATACTACAGGAAATATAAATAAAGACAAGCCTGTTTTCAGGCAGTTTTAGCAGTGGGGATTGTTTCTGTGGTGGATTGCCACAGTTTGGAAGGGACTGTCTTTCAAGAAAAATGGCCTTTCTTTTCTTCTGCTGATTTCTGTCTGCCCTAAATATTTTCTCTATTTTCTGTGTAATTCTGTAAGAATATTTTGCTGCTGTCCAGCCTGATGAAATGTATAGCTAGAAAATCTTACATAAATGGAATACGTCTAATTAGTCTGTCACAATGTTAAGTAAAATAATTTTATTCCATTTTTATCCCATTTTACCCATGTATTTAATTGTTCCTTTCTTCAGAAAGCGTTCTAAAGCCTTTCGTACCTTTTTTCCCACCACCCTGGCATCCTGGCAGGTATGTGCTACATTTGCTCTTGCCTAGTCAGGTATGACTGCCCTGACTTCCCTGAGGAGCCTTGCTACTAGGACAATGAATTCACATGCCAGAAGGCTCCAGCGGAGGTTATTTGTTCTTATTCTCTGTCCATTCCTCCCACTACATTTGCTGACTCTAACACAACAACATCTTAAATTTATGCTTTTACTTTAGATATGATTTCCATTTCATTGTCTTTATTCCTGTTATCTAGCCCACCTTCTCTGTTATCTTCAGCATCAATGTTCTCACTCACAGAAAGCATTTGCTTGGTTCTGAGGAGATCCCTCAGTTACCTTTAATCTGCCACGCTCTCACCACATAACAGAACTGTTCTGTCCTTGTTCTCCTTTTATTTATCTAACTGAATGATCTCTGTATTATTATTTCCAGCACAAAGTTTAACTCTGCCTGATTTTTGGCAGTCCTCATTGGTATCTGAGGCATGACAGTCAGGAATATCATCACCAGTTGCACTTACTTTCCAGCCTCCCATACTGATAGGACTCTTTCAGCATGTCTCTGCCTGATATCATTATTTGTTCATGACCAGATGAGTTTGCAGTAGGGGCCCAACACAGTCCCAGTAGACTGTCATTCCCTAAAATAATAGGACTCAACCAGTTTTTACTCTGTTGCACATTCTGCATCCTTATTTCTCTACAGCCTTTCACAGCATGACCTTCACCTCCTGTAGCTTCACCACTGCATCTCCAGGATGGTGTGTTTCCTTCAGTGCCCGTGTTGCAGTCAGAACCTCCATTTCTCCACATCCCACAAGCAGGAAATTTTAACTCTGTATTCATACATTTCTATCAAAAGACAACTTGCACACAAGGCATCTGTTTCTTCCCACTCTCTCCTAAGCTCAGCCTTGACTGTGACTGAACACCAGAAGAGGTTGCTCAGGGAGGTTGTGATGCCTCCATCCTTGGAGATATCCAAAACCCAGCTGGGCACGGACCCGAGCAACCTGCTTTCGGTGACCCTGCCCTGCACAGGGGGTTGGACAGATGGTCTCCAGAGGTCCCTGCCAGCCTCACCCGTCCTGTGAGTAGCTCCAGAACCCCCTATGCTCTGTCTCCAGCCAACTCTGTGTGAAAATGCTCCCCTTTGCTGCGGCTATCGCCCTGCTGAAGGCATGCTGCCAGTGCTGCGGCTGTTCCTCTGGCTTGTCAAACAGTGAAGATGACAAGCTCTGGGATTTTCTGATGCTAAACAACTTGAGTTTCTGCCACCTTTTTTCAAAAAGACTGATGGGTTTTATGATGACTGTCGATAAACTGCACTTATTTCAGAGTCATTGGGAATGCCCTGGTGATTTCTTTTTTCATGTCCCTATTAGAAGTGTTTTATTTTCCATTTCTAGGTAAGCAAGAAAAAACATGAATCCCCCAACTCTGTTTTCAGATTTGGTATAATCAAGTTAATTACGGACATTCTTTTTGACACTCGGTAATTTCAGCCTAAAGACATGTTGAACTCAACAGCTCTAAATACACAGATATGGAAAGGCCAATCCATTCTCAGCTAGACCGAGGCGAAGGCATGGTGACAAAATAAAAATTTATATACGCTGCTTCATTTAACTATCTCAGCAGACATCTGTTTACAATTTGTAAGGTTTCTTAAAGGTTTGTCCATTGTTTTGGGCATGTTTCACCTTCTTTTCTTGCTGAATGAAGATCTCATTCTCTCACCTCTTAATCTGATGGAGCTGGAGACTTGGGATAGGTACTTGTATAATAATTGCGCAAGACAACATCTACTGAATAACCTGAAGCGGGGAGAGGTAAATGACTGCAGACATCTCTATTGCCTGCTATTAATTGGCACACCTATTGCACAGGCCACGGGATGTAACAGTAAAAGATGAAATCATGGTAATTGCAATCTTCCCGCAAGCTATCATTTAATTTACACTTTAATTAATTTTTGTAAGTCTTGTAGTTACGAAATATTGGAGCAATTAAAGGCACGAAGGAAGGAACATGTCAGTGTCAATTAAGGATAGTGAGTCAAAGAGGAGAGTTTGGTTCAAGACAAAGTTCATATGAAAAATAATGCTTTGTAATTTATAGTACTATAAGTTCTTTGGAAACCTGAATAAAATAAGCCACAGTTTTAGAGTCTTAGACATTTGAGACATCACTAGTTTCCTTAGTTTTCAAATGGGGAAACTGAAGCAGAGAGAGTTTGAACATCAGTTTCCTGAGCTCAAAAAGAAAATCTGCAGCAGAGCTGGGAATCAAATCCTGAGCCGTTGAGCAATCCAGGTAAGTATCTCCTTACAAGAGCATCCTTCCAACTGGCACACAAAAAAGGAATTATGAAAGATGTGTGTGTTTTTGTGAGTAGGGTGATGCCTTTGTAACACAGATCTCATAACTTGGCCTTTGGCTACCCAACCATTTGGTGTACTCAGAAAATGGCTGTTACTAAAGAGAGTGTTGCTAAGTCCTGTGATTTTCATATCTACTCTTTTCTTAAAACCCCAGTTCCTCAATGCCGAAGCTTCACTTCTGTTTAAATGAAAAAATTTCCAGCTGTCAGAGTTGTATAAAACACAAAGCACTGCCCCTAACTGCACAGAAACCAAAACATAAAAATATATTTTTGAATCACACTGAGTGTACCATACCTCGAGTTTTTCAAGCCACCTCCATGATTCTGAAGGACAGATTTGGGACTTTTGGTGTTGCTGATGTTGCACATCAGACGGGAATGAGCCTGGAGGTGCTGAGCTGCTCTGAGCACTCGTGGTCACTCCAACAGTGCATCGTCTGGAAGATGCCAAGAAGTGGCTGCGACCGAGGAGGGGGACAGCAATGCTGATTTCACTTCTTTGGATTATATATCAGTGCAGGTTTGAGTGCTAAACTGGGGAAAGAAAGAAGCTGGGTTTGCTATCATGAGAAATGCAAATGTCTGAGAATTAGGTGGTTTCAAAGCAGCAGCTAACACAGGTAACTGCTTACGCTGGTGAGGGGGCTCAGCCACCAGCAGGTATCAGGCTAAATCTGTGCTGAGGTACAGCAAAGATATGACAGGTGATTTACGGTCTTTTCACAGGGTGTTGTCTCTTCCTATGTTATATTCCTATAAAGCCTATAAGGGATGACACAGGGCAGAAAGCTTTCTGTTTGCTTGGTCCGGGCAGGGATGGCACGCAGCCTGGCCTTGGAAGTGATGGAGAGAGAGACCTGGTCCCCAGAAAGGGCTGGCCTCTGTGCAGGGAGACACAGCTGCTAGGCTGGTGAAACCTGGAGAGGAAAACCATCTTTGCAGCAGCAGTCTGAATTGAAAACACTATTTACTTTTATTCTGACTCATTTTGATTCTTCTCTACACCAAAGGGTTCTTTGTTCTTCTCACAAAACCTGGCTCTTGAATTTTAATTTGTTTATTTGGAGAGCTTGGGGTGGGAAAAAGGGCTAGGAGGGTCCCTTGAAGGTTCGTCTGACTCAAGGCTGGGCTACCACGAGAGGCACTGGCACCAGTGGGGACTGGTCTGCTCCAGGTGGCTGGGAGCCCCACGAGCAGCCAGACTGCAAGGGCACTTCTGCCACCTGTGCAGACGTGCTCAGGGCTTGCTCAGGCACACTGTGCGCGCTTGCTCAGGCATGGCGTCAGCCCCTAGGGGAGGCAGGATGTTCATGCTCTCATGTGGGGCCTTGCAGAGCCTTCAGCAGAGGAGCTAACCCACTTTTTCTGCTTTTCCTCACTGCAGTATGTCTGCAGGGAGCGTGTCTCCATCCTTCCCTGCTACTCCTCATCCTGAGCAGGCTGCAGGTCGCTTTACCAGTGTTTGCTCTCTGCCTCCTCCCAGGGATGCTCTCCCCCTGCCTGGCTGCTGCCAGGGTGGGGCTGCTCTTGCTGCTGTGGACCTCCAGTTAATCAGTATTTTCACACTATTATAACCTGAGAGATGTAGAATCCTGGACCAGTCCTGGGCTGGGCAGAGGCTGTTCTTTACCTTCACACCACTGCGGTGCAGAAAGCTGCTAAAAACAGGCGACTCTGGGCTAGCAAGGGATGGGAACAGGCGTGAGCTTCCTGCGGGGTTTCAGGTTGCGTCCCACGGCTCGCTGCCGTGCTGGAAAACAGGGGCCGTGGTGGCTCTGGCAGCTCTGCCAGCACCCAGGGACGCATGTGTGGCACCGGCTGCTGGGGGAGACAGCGAGGGCAACCGCAAGGAGCAGCCAGAGAGACATGTATCTTTGTCCTGGAGGGAGGAGGCCGGGTGGAAAAAAACAGGAGAGATGGGATGAAAACCAAGTAAGAGAGCAAGGTCTGTGGGCCAAAAGTGCTGCAGCTGCCAATGTCATCAATTGCAGGGCTGGCGGTGGGGCGGGAGCCACCCTTTCCAAACACGGCGGAGGACGTTGGATGCTCTCCCAGAAGCAGTGCTGCAAACCCACCCAGAACGCTCCCGACACAGGCAAAGAGAAATATTATTCTCCTGTTTTAAAAATAAAAAGTCTGATATGATATCCAGAAAATGGTGCCGGCTCAGCCCTGCTCCTGCTCTCAGGGCATCCAGGGTGTCACTCTGCTTTGGGGAAAGGGACACGGATGTTGTGCTGGGTATGGCAGTGCAGGTGCCCAGGGAATGAAGGGACGCCCTCTGCCTGGCAGCAGCATGCCCAGGGAGCTGCCGGGAGAGTGAAGGCAGAGCAGGATGCATGGGGCCTCTTGGATCCTCCATCTGCAGAAACAGAGCTGCGGCTCAGCCTCGCAGAAGTTACCATCCGCTGTGAGCTGCCTGGCTCGCTGCTTCGGCATATGTCTGCGTGCAGCTCCTCTTGTTAACGAAGCACCCATTTTTGGTATTGCTCATATCATCCCATTTCCACATAGATGGCCCCAGGCCACTGCTGCGAGGGAGGAAGCTGACCTCCCCAGTCAAGCTGGACACAGGGACTGTGAGTGTCTGTTCACACAACTCTCCATTTCCCCCCTGGATTTTAAGCCACGCAAAGCTGTGTACAGCCAGGCCCTGAGCTGCAGGAGGTGTTCCCAGCCTTTCCTCCTCTGCCCCTGTTCCCGTGCCATCCTTCCCCATCACCTTCCTTGCTGTCTGTGGAGGGATCCCCGCATCTTCCAAACTCCAGATGCTACAAGCGCTGACACTTGTTCAAATCTAACACTGCAGACCATTAACATGGGAGAGCAGTTCAGTGAGGAGCAGAGAAAATGTTATTAATGTTCTTTTCATGTTGAAATTATACTTCTGCTCCATAGGCTGAGCGATGAAAGAGAACAGCTGTGTCATAGTCCATAATGGGAGTGAAAAAGGGTCGTTTGCAACCATATTGGCTCTTAGAAAAAGTTTAAAGTCTCTGTTTGAAGCTGTGCGTTGCTCCAGCATTAAAGTATTGCGAGGGCAGGGATTGCAGGTGTGCTCAGAGCATCCCCCAGCCACTGTAAGGCACGTGTAAAACCGAGCAGCAGGAGAGTCCTAAAAGGTGAGACCAAAGTGCCAGTGAAGATCAAAGCTCAGATGTCAACGAAGATTCCCCGTTTGGGACTTGTGGAATGCAAAGTGTGCTCATCTATGCTGCTGATAAAGTGCTGCTTATGGAGGAAGAGGAGCAGATCACGGCAGTTGTCACTGATGGAGGAAAGACAAATGTATGGGGAAATTTCATGCAAGAGGTTTATCCTTGCGCTGGCCAGAAGGTGCTGGACCATAGGTACCAGAGCAGAGGTGTAAAGTGGTGGCTGCTCCATCCTGCAGGGACTGCAGCCTGCAAAAGTGACCTGAATCCACCTCTCCTTCAACTGGTTTGTGTAAGCTAAGGAGGATTTTGAAAAGAACCAAATCTTTTTTTTCTTTCGGAGTTTTTGACTCCTTATTTACCCATTTTTTCCCATGAACACTTACCCTTGCAGTAGATCTCCCTTGTTAATTTACTCCTCCTACAATCCCAGGGTAATAAGAATTGCTTACATTAGAATTCAGGTTGCTTATCCACTGCTTTCTTCAACAGACAAAGCCTTAAAAACACTTTTGTAGGTAAAATACTGAAGCTGCACATTTTAGGTAAGTTGGCAGGTGATGCAGAAAGTTTTATTCTGAAATGTAGAGATGTCAAATTAAAAATCGCAGCTCTCTGTCATCTAAATGAATGTTTTTCCTTGTAATGCCCAAGGTGATTATGCCAGAGAGGGTAGAGAGAAAATATTTCTGTGTTCTTTTCAGTTTTCTTGGAAATCCCTTAAGACCCCCAATGTCACAAGTTTTGCGTGTAGTTTTCTTTGTATTTTATGTAGTAAGCCTCTTTGTTTCCCTTCATTTTAAACATCTACTTGAAGATGAGATTGATCTTCCTCTAGAAAGGTCTGCTTTTCTCCATTGACTACAAAGGGAATAGCTTGGTCTGTGCAAATCATTGAAGGTAATGCAGGGGACCCGCCTGCCTGCCCGGACGCCTGCCCTCTCTGAGCTCCTCTTTACCTGCTTTCCAAGAGCTTGCTCCATATCTCAGCCATCAATTTTACCAAAGGCACTAAAGGGAGGTTGACTCTGCTTTGCTGTGTGTGTGTTTTGGGGCCGTCTCTCTTAGGAAATCACTGTGTTTGAATGTGCTTGGATATAATAAGGCCTGAGACCTTCAGTAGCCTATTTCTGTCCCTCCCTGGGCAGTTGCTGAAGGCAAAGCTCACCCCGGTTTGTTATTTCCAGCTTTTCAGCCCATCAATGCCTGAGCAGCAGATCCGGCAGGAGCCTCTCTTCCCAGCTGCTGGTGCGCTGCATGGCTGCCGGTGAGCGCTGCTGGTTCCAGCTCAGCTGGTGGCCAGGTACCAGCGTGCTGCCAAGGCATGTCACCATGGGTCAGAGAGTGAGTAAACAAGGTGTGCAGAGAGAAAGCCCTCCCTGACTGCAGTTGCATCTGAAAACTTTGTTTTGTGTGTCCTTTATATTTCTGTTCTGCCACTAGCACGATTTCATGCAGCTCCTTGGACGTCCTGAGTTATTTATTCTGGTGGTTAAGCTGCTTGCTGCTCCTCCGGGCAAATCTGCACCTCCTCTCCTTGGGCTGGGAGAAAGGCAGGAGCCCTTCAGAGCACAATGGCAGAAATGAAGGTCGTCAGAGATGGCACTTGATTAGTGACCTCCTTCATGCCCTATCCTCTGCATTTGATGTGGGCAATCAGGAGAAGGTGTTGCTAAGGCTACGAGATCTTGTCAGTCTGCCTTCCAGGTCCTCTGTGGCTTCCCTCTTCCCCCCCTAATTGTGCCCAGACTTTCTGTTTAAATACCATCCGCTTCAGCTGCAATTTGCACAAGTATCCCAAAGGGCTTTGCTCTCTGTTCTCCGGTAATCTGCCCTTTGTATGCTAACGCTCTACAAGATGGCCTTGTTAAAGAGAAAATACACTTGTCTTTGAAGAATGATAAAATAAGGATGTGAAGCAATAAAAGACAAGCAGGTCAAATCTGAGATCGATGCTGCCTGAGCCAGAGTCTGCTGCAGATAATTCCTGAAGATAACTTGCGATCAAAGCAGTAAAGCAAGAATTTGTCATAACCACTGAAAGGGTTAATGGAAGATCCTGTCTGTAATGAAGTATCTATCATCTGCTGCACATTCCTGCTCATATTCAGCAAGCAAAATACCTACTGGTGTCAGCAGGGGTGTCAGGCGGAGAGTAACGACTTTGCCATGGTGATCCACATCACCGATGTGAATCAAACCAGGTTTAAAACTGGCTGAGTTTCAAAGGGTAGATGCTGATCCCTTTCTGCTTTCACCCTCTCTTCCCCCAAGTTTTGTCTCTTTTACATAAAAACAAATTTGAGTGAGGCTATTTGGGTTCTTGCTGGCAAAGAGCATCCCTTAAAAAACCAGTCTGATCCCAACAGCATTATAAACTAATTAAGAGGCAGGACCAGTCCCTTCCCAGCAGGTTCACAGTAAGGCATCTTTCACAGTGTCTGACCAGTACCTGTGCACTTTTTACAGTATTACAGGAGGAGTAAGTATTATCCAAATCAGCAGAATTTATTAATATAATCAGGTTCCTCCTTTTTGCTGTTTCTCTTGTACTCCTACAGCAAGTTTAGGAATGCTTTTGCTGACAGCATCATCTTTGGAAAGGCCCATCAGCACTCTGCTACGGGCTGTCCTGCTAATGCTACCTATTATTCAAGCTGCTTGCCTGATGCTTCCGATTATCAGACCCTTTTTTCTCTTTTGTTTAGTTTGCAGTCTTTTCCCATTTGGGCTGAAATGTAACATTAAGAGCATTCTGACTGAGCCAGGTAATTTGATATTTACTTTATATGTAAAAATGTTAACCTAAAGCAGCAGTTTCTGAGAATAAAGCATAAAAAAGCATATCGCTTTGCCCATTTCATGAAATGATTGAAGGAGTGATTTCAAATTTGATGGGTGTGTTATATCAAGGCTGCCTTTCTCTGTGAAAATTCCCCTAAATGGAGATAAATGTGTGAACCTTCAAAATAATCACCGTTTGCACAGGAAAGGCTTGCAAGAATTTCACAGCTGAATTCCCTGAGAGTGTCTCCTTTCCACAAGCTCTGTGCACTGCAGGGAATGTTGCCTTGAAACTGTCAAAGCAGCGTTGCACTCTCAGCAACAGCACATCACCAGAGCTCTGGGTGCAGTCTGTGTCAGCTGGAGCTTCCCTCAAGATCCAGCATGAGCAGATGTTTTCTTCAAACATGCTCAGCAAAGAGATTTTCTCTTGATGTCCTGTCTTATATCACTTTGTATCCTGCCATGCTTTGCAGCAAGTTGAGGAAGGGTTGTTAGGGAAAAGCTGGAGCTGCTTCTCACAAGGCTTCTCTTCTGAGACCCCATCCCCTGATGTGACTCAGGCAGCCTGGCAGGGTCTCACCTGCCTCCTGGACTTGCCCACTGGTGGTCCCATGGGTCAAGGCAGGAGAAGTAGCACATCTCCCCTTTTCTCTGGCTATTGCTTCCACTTGCTCCTGATGTCTCTGTATGGTCAGTCGGCTCCCTGATTTATAAGGTGCCTTCATTCCTGTGTGCCCTGTTTTTTTTCTCTCAGCTAAGGAGGTGGGAGAAAGGCGAGGAGGAGTAATGATGGACAGGGGACACTGTGAGAAGGAGTAGTGATGAGCAGGAGGCACCTCTTTCACCGTCATCTGCATGGTTGAGGAGAAGGGGGCATGAGACCCATGCAGGAATTTGTTAAGTCCTTGCCCTTTGGTATGGGACTGTAGGTTCAGTGTGAGACAGAGGATAAAATGGTCCCTGATCCAGGGAGGCTCTTAAACTGCAGGGGAGACAGAAGAGTTGGGCAGTTGGTTATACAGGAAGAAATTAGCTGCAGGGATCAGGGCTTCATGGACCTAAGCTCTGACAAACACCTAACACACTTTGCCTCTTCAGGGGCATTAGGTGTTTATCAGTGTGTTGGCCAGCAAAGCCCTGAGCAGGATGGAGAAGTGCAAACCAAGGAGAAAAGGGGGCACACAGGTCAGAAAGCTGGACACCCTGCCCAGGCAGAACCAGGAATGGTCTCCTGGCTCCCACCTGGCATCCAGGTCCAGGTCTGCCTCCACTTGTGGAGGAGGAAAGAGTTCAAAAGACATTTACAGCTGTGACTGGCTCTGGGTCACCTGAAACAGTCACAGAAATGGGGCAGGTGGCAGCATGCTCGTACAGACCTCCCTTCTGGAAGACCAGATTGTCTTCCCAGGTGGGGCTGACATCTCTCTCCCCTTCAGCACGCAACCCAAGGGGACTGAAAGCAAACAGGACTGGACCCAAGTTTAGTAGGAGTCAAATGGAAGAGATGAGCAGAGGGTGGTTTGCTCTGCACACCCAGAGCAAAGGGATTTCTGCGCTGGCTGTTTCTGCTGGGTGTGCTGAAAGGTCAGCAATATTTCAAGTCAACCAGCCAATAGCTATTTTTGGCTCTTATTTTGCAAATACCACATCAGAAACAAAGAGTTATTTTTGTCCATCAGGATTGCTCTGATAACTTTACTCAGTACAATGTTAAATAATCAAACCCCACAGGAATAACAGCACCGTTTTATAATCCCATATTATCAGATACATAGAGGCACGCAGCAGGGTGTGTGTGGAGGGGAGAGCTGAAATCTCTTAATAAACACAAAAGAATATTTATATTATTCATATCATCTGAGTCCACATATTACAGTGATTTGGAGTATTGTGTAGGTGTGCACAGAGGTGTGGATTTTTTAAACAAGGGGGTACTTGTCCCAACAGGAGAAAATAGCAATAGCTATTGTCCTCCACCGCTCTTTAGCGATGCCAGTGCACGACGTGGCTGGTGTGACAAGGAGCAGCTGAGGCGCCTGCAGAGCCCCACGCCTACACACGCTGTCACCATGGCTTCCTCCACATCTGTGTTGTGGAAACACCTCCTTTGCCCATGAAAACCCCGGTGGAAGTGGAGCGTATTGATTTGTGAGTCACTGGTAGCACTGCTACAGCAACAATGAAGAGAAAGTCCCAGCTTCTGACTTTCTATGGTTTATGTCACACAGGACCCAAATGGGACCAGCGTTTCCTTTTGCTAAACACCGTATGGACTCAGGAAAGACAGCCCTTGCCCAAAGACCCTGAAAATGTCACTGGGGAAGACAGATAAAGGTCAGAGAAAGGGAGTCTTATAATGTCCAATTTATAGTTGGAGAAATTAAGCGCAAGACCTCACAGACCATCTGCTCCACGCCTATCACATCCAGTGGATTTTTTAAAACCTGCTATTTAGGTGCCAAAGAAACACCTGTGTTTTCAAACGTGGTCTTCATGGCAGGTGATCACCATACGGAAAAATCTGCTCCAAAGTATCCAGATGGTAGCGGTGAGAAACTGACCTCCCCTAGAAACACAGAGGAGCTGGTCCTGTGAGAGCTGGACACTTTGGAGCCATGTTCCTCCAATTACCTGCCAAGGGTGTCAGGAAGGCTGGTATCGGAGTGAGTCACTGAGCCAAGATATCTTGAGCAGGCCTGGGTCAATGGTTCATCTTTTTATTAAGCCCACCTTTCCATTCCTCAGAAGGATAAGAGAGATCTCCTTTCTGTCTTGTCTTGTCTAACCACCAGTGGGTGGTTATGGAGAAGAGGCAAGCTCTTCTCAGGTATTCACAGTGAAAGGACATAAAGTGACAGTCAGATATTGCAGCAGGGGATAGGACATAAGGAAAAAAATTCTCCAGGAGGGTGGTCAAGCAGGAGAGCAGGAACCCAGAAAGGATGTGCGATTCCATCCTTGAAGGTGTTCAAGATTCAATGGGACATGGCCATGAGCAGCCTGCTCTACCATCAGATGTAGCTGGGGTGGCCCCAAGAAGGTTCCTGGCTGCAAGTGCAGAGCAAACACCCCTTGACACCAAGGTGTAAGTCCCTGGGAGAGGTGGAACTTGAACCACCTCCTATCTCAGGATTTCCTGCAGCTTAACTCGGGCTTCCCCATGCAGATCAAGCTGGTTGTAATAAGTCCTGTTTCTCAGGGACTACATCTTCTCATGTGCCTCCCAGGGAGCCTCCGCGACTCCTTTGGTGAGTCTACTGGTTTGCAGGATGTGCAGGAGACTGGCCCTGGGAATGATGTCTGTGTGTGGGTTTAGCCCAGGGGGATCCAGCGACCGGCCCGGCATCACAGCGTAGGCTTGAAATGGTGAGGGAATGTGGGCTTCCAAGGTGGTGTCACTGACTTAGGGTTTATTGCTCTCTAGATCACGTTCTCTCACCTTTCCAGCACCTGGAGCCATGAGACTATCAGAGAATCTCAGTTTGGGGGTTTTCTAAAGGATATTCTCAGCTCTTTGTGCTGCAGAGAAATGACTGAAAATGCAGTACCTCTCCTCTTCCCCTGCTGCAAAAAGCAATTAGGGAGCCCAGATCTGTTACTTTTAAATCTTGTAATTTTAAGCCAATCGTAGAACTTTTGAACACCTGGAGTTGGCAATCCCACAGCCCAGAGGTCCTTGTGCCTAGACCACCCAGCCTTTTCAAATATCTGCACAGATACATGTGTCTTCAATTTGTAATGTATTTTGCAAAAGCTGTTTCAATTTCTTGAAACAGGCACTTGATACCTTGAACATTCTCATTCCTAAGCACTGGCCTCTTTTGGAGTATTCATGTGCTTTTTGTCTGCGTGATGGAGAGGCTGCTGTCACTCGGTCAGAAGGAAGATAATATATGCAGTTGCATATTTGGGTTGCTCATCTTCTGGAGTGTTGAACAGACTTCCTAAATGATGCCTTAGTCCTTTGTTCAACTTTCAAAATGAATATCCCAGAGAGGTCTGCATTTTCTGGCTCAGAAAGACTTTCAAGCACAATGAATCAAAAAGGGGATGATTTTTGAAGCGCTTGTATGGGAAATTTATGGCTTTGCTTCTTCCAAGATGAAAAACCTGATGTAGGCTATAAATTTACTTAGAGGATTGCCTTTAAAACTCAGCTTGTGACTTCTCATGGGAAACAGAGGGCAGGTAGGTATAAATCAACCTGTGCTAAATGGAATGGCTAAGACTTCAAAAAGAGAGATCTAGTTCAAAGGACACGCTCTTTGTTGTGGACTTTAGCTGAGCTCGAACCCAGCATTATCGTTTCACTCTTCTGTGCACACAAGACCCTCTGGCTTGAGTTTTGTGGCACTTCCAGCCAGGTGAGCTGGCACGAGCAGGAACAGAGTCAGCTTGCAGAGAGGATGCAGACTAAACCCTGCTTGGAGCACTCCTATAATTTTCCACCTGTGCCAAGAAAGACAGAGGTTTTCCCAGCAGTGACCAGGGGAAAGAACAGGATAAGTTGGTGTGGGGCAGCACAAGAGGCTGGCTGCCCCATGGCTCACACCCAGCCTTGGCTACCCCACAACCAGTGATGGTTATTCAGCATAGCTGATGTGAAAGCAAATCCTGAACTGCTCTGCTGGGACAGAGAGAAAAAAAAGTTAAACTGCTATGGAGAAACAATCCCATGTTTATTCTTGATTAGTTTACATTGAAACATGGCTGCTGACAGGTTATTTTGGTAAAAAGGCAAGAGCTCATTGTGTCCCTCGTTCTGCTGCCTACTCTGCATGGGTGGAGTTTCACTGAAATCGGCTGGAGCCCTTCCACATACAGCAAATGGCAGGATTAGCAGCGATGTTTTGCAAATATCCCTCTTACTCAAATAACCTATTAACTAAAATGCTCCATTGAGCTACAATCACTAGCAGGATTGTTTTAGTTTATAGTTTCTATGGTGAGTAGTGTGTTTCTGGAAGCTGGGCTAGGTATTTTTTTTTCCTCCACTTGGAAACATTGTGTTGAAGAAAGTGGAGATTGTTAGATGTTTTGAAACATGTTCTTCTGCAAAAAAGTTCCCTTTTGAACATTTGATAATAAAAATTCATTTGCATGATGCTACAGGCCGTGGGCTAAATTGCATGGCTGGACGATTGTTTAGCAAGATACGGAGTTGCCACAAAACTAGATGCAAGTTCAGAAAACAACCAGGCATTGCCCCAGTTTGCAGCTCCGGTGAATCGTCAGAGAGCAGAGGGATGGAGAGCTCGTGGCATCATGCGGGGTGCTGGGCAGTGCTGGGGCTGAACGCCACGCAAAGCAAATCACAGCATTAAATAAAGCACAGGACGTGGAGCTGAGAGGCAGGTCCCATTGATAGCTCTGACAAAAAGTTTTCTGTCTGTCCCTCCGCTCTGTAATCTGGATCAATGGCTCAAGCCAGCCCCAGAGGGGTCCCAGGGGTGTCGCAAGCATCTGCCAATGACTCTGGTGGTGGGTGACTGCCGTTGTGTCAGCCCCTTCGGCAGATGGGGATGGAGAGAAGGCAGTGCAGAAAGGTGTTAGGTACAGGCGGGCTGGGAAAGGGCAAGAATTTGGTTTCCAGGTGTTAGTTTGGTGGCACCTGGGGAGCGCTGAGCACTGGCACCTGCTCGGGGCAAGCAGCAAGGTTACAGCCAGCAGCAGGGTTTGGCCGACCATCACTACAGCCGCAGGTTTGGCTCCCCAGCTCTCTCTTGGCTGTTCACATCCAACAGAGGCAGCTGCGTCCTGGAGAGGAGAGATGGGTGTGTAGCAACATCAGGCGACTGCTGATAGGAATGTAGAGTATTTGAGCTATTTCGCTTTTTGTGTATAAAGCTCAGCATCAGCACCAGAAATGCAACACGAAAGCAAATGTCAAAAAGGAAAAGAGTCAAGAACTGAAGAGTAACAGCTTCTGGTAACTACATGCACAATTCCACCCATTAGTTTGAAGATGTAATCCCTAAATCATGCTAGCCTCACCAGTACATTTTATGCAAACCGTTACTGTCTACAGGAGTTGCAAGTAAAAACACTGTTGTTATACTCATGCTCTTATATCAAGTATAATGATTCTTGTCCAATTTGCTAAGCAGCAGTGTTCAGTGTCACATTGTGTAGGCATTAGAAGTATTATTTGGTAGTCTTTTTTAATTTTAAACATTTCTGAAATGCCAGGCATATAAATTGCTGCTTTTAAGTTTGGGGTGAAAAGGGAAAAATATGAGAAGAGTGTCACTGCTTTTAACCAGCATATCATCTCGATGCCACACTCTTAGCGGGGAGCACTTAGCAACTGCTCAGCAACCTTCCTCCTGCCCCGAGAAGAGGCAGCCAAAATCTGTCCTGTGGGGACACTGTCTCCTGGACCAGGCCCCACCGATGAGAAAGTTTGTGAATCCCACAAGTGTACGTGACTGTGGGTGTCAGAGGTAAAAATGCAGAGCGCTTTACCGAGGAAAGCTAGATACTCACAGGAGAGTAAAGACAGAGGGGTTGAAAATCTGGGAACTGAACATATAAATCTCCTTGTGTGACTTCAGCTCAGATAGACGAAGTGGCTACGCCTAGGTTTGTGGTGAAACAAGAACCAGAACAGAGGTCTAGGGACTCCTATACCCCAGCAAGTGACACTTCTCCCCCCAGGTAATCCATCTTCTTCTGAATCATTTATGGATGTTTTGAGGCTGCTTACAAAGTTCAGAGGCATTAGGCTGGAGAAGAAAGTGTGGAGAGGCATTGCATGTGCTGTCAGCCCCCCGGTGGTGTGTCCATCTGCTCTCGTGCGCTAACGAAGACCTGCTGCGCAATATCTTTCAGGAAGCTCAAATCTTCAGGGCCTTTTGCACTAATCTTTAATATGCTCTTTGTGTGCTTGTCATGTAGGAATTCAAAGACTGAAAATAAGCTGCTTAGCAAAGATGAGGCATATTAGCTGACTTCTACTCCAGGCTGTGGGACAAATCCACCAGCCTCTGGTGCAGAAGAGACCAGCTCAGGCTAACATGCCCTTGTGCAAAATTTTTCCAAAAAGGAGAGGGAAACACGTAGGCACCATAAGGGATCTCATCCTGTGTTTTTTAATCCTTCCTTTGTTTGAGCGACCTGATCTCTCCAAGAAGACACAGCTCATGAGGAAAGTTCTCAGTGGAGGCCCAGCAAAGCTGCCAAGAAATGCACACCAGATGAACAGGGCCACAACCACTTCAAAAGTAAGCCCCAATAACAGTCCAAATGCCCAAATTCAGTGTATTACCCATCTAGAAGCAGGTCCACAAAGATAAAGGCATCACCTTTGTACATACCTGATCTCAGAGGAACGTTGGGTTGGAGGTTCGTGAGCACAACTTCACCAGACCCAGCCTAGCAGCATGGACACAGCTGGGGCTGGTTTATGTCTTTGTCTTAAAAGTTGAGTATCTGCATTAGCTGTTTTCACATTAGGCATCAGAGATTCCTGCTCTTTCATGTGTATTGGGTCCGGAGCATTTTGCTTTGAGTTGGTAGCAAACCATTACTCAGAGTGTAATGGTATCATTCTAGGTAAAAAAATAAATCCACAAAGAGAAGATCTAGCGTAACTCTGGGATAATTCAGTGTACAGAGTTCCTAGTAGCCTGTAGAAAGACTGGTATATGCAAGTTTTCTGAGTTAGTGCTGGCATATGCAGTTCTGATGAAATTCAACTTGTGAATTCTAGTCATGGTCTTAAAGTTTATTAAAATGCACTGAAAAGGAAGGTGACATTGTAAAACAGAATAAAGAGTGGTGCCTTGTAAAGCCTGAAATATCAACATGAGTATCTTGAGTGCAGTGCTAATCGCAGTAAATTTGGAGCGGAAATCAGCTCTTCCAGTTTCTTCTGAAATCTTTCTCTGGAGCAGAGCTGATGATCACTCTAGGAATGTTTAATATTTGATGTTTGGCATCATATGCTCTGTGCCCGTAAGTCTCATTTGGCTTGTGAGTGTTTAACTCATGTAAATTAACTACTCTGCAGTAGTACAGTACTTACAAACTTACCTACTGCGATGCATCGCCTATAGCATATGTTGCTACAGAAGCTCTGTTTTTTATGAACACTCCAGGCATGATCGCATTATAGTGATAGCTGTATTCTGCTCTGGTGTAAACCATGGGCCTTATCCTGCCATCTGCAGTCATCCTTCTGCTAAGAGCTCGCATCCTCTTGGGTTCAAGGCACAAAAAGTGTTGCCTGTGGAATTTTCCTTCTGAGTAAGAACAGTTCCTCGGGCAGGGAGGTTTTGCTAAAACGTAGCAGCATCTGGTTCTCATTTTGGGAATCAGTCATTTATCCAGTTTTATACGACTGAGACACAAGAGGTCAAATGACTTCAGTTCAGGCACTGAGTTGGCGGATCAGGTTGATTCACATCTCAGGATGCTCTTAGTTCTCTCCTTTGGCCAGTAGATGTTACAAACCAATACAAAAGATAGTTTCCAGCGTTAATGCAGTATTGCCTGTCTCTTCTCCTGTAACCTATGGACACCTGTATATTAAGACTCTGTAAGATTACATCACGGTGTTTCTCTAAGCCTGTATACGTTTTCTGATCAGATATGTGCGCTGGATTTAGCCAAATCCCCACTTAAGTGCTGTACGCTATGTATCTAGGTCATTTGCACAACAATTTTTATTGTAAATCTGGAATAACAAGCACAGCTCTTGGCAGAGTTCTGCACAGCAGAAACACTTTATGTCTTCATATGTGCATGTGAGCTTTTCCAGAGGGGGAAAAAAAAAAAAGAACAAATTAGTTAATTTGTCTATGGTTTTCTTGGCAACTCAAGAGTAACCAGGAAAGATAACTGGAGAGACTCAGAGCTGTTGCTTTTACTCTACTATTAGGCAAGTGTGTTGGGCAGCTCTTGGACCATTTCACCTGCCTCCTTTGGTCTCAGCCCGCTCTCAGTTTGGCCCCGGGCACCTGCAGTGGGAAACACAGCAAAACCCTGCTGGGTTTTGTCCTTGCCAGAGCCAGCTCGCCCACCCAGCTGGGCTCTGCCAGCAGTCCCCTCCCAGGGTGGGCTGCAGGGAGGAGCAGGGCTGGCAGCCGCAGGGAGAGGGGCGATGTGCCAAAAGCTGCCCCAAAGCAGGGCAGGCACAGCTTGAGCCACGGGCAGGGGATGGACCAGGCACCTCTGCGTGGGTACAGGCACCGCAGGCATCTCCTTCCAGCTTCCTCCTGCCGCACGGGACCCTCCAGCTTGCAGACCAGAGCCCGCTGCCATAGGCGCTGTGCAGGTATTTCCAGTACAAAGCAACCAAAAGGCAGTTGCTACCCTAAAGAGTTTAAAATTGAATCACTTGGAAGGAAAGCTTTGGCTCCGTTACATTAGTGGTTATCATGACTGGAGCCAGGTGCTAGGTTGTGACAAAATCACCTATTGCGAAAACAAAGTAATTACGTCTGGGTTATTTGTGAGTTGAACCAGTTCTTTCCTATTTGCCGAAATGAAATGCAAGCACCTAAGCAATGCAGTTTGCTGTGTTGTTCAAACAGTGAAGCACCTCCAGCAGCACTGCCAACCAAACGCACTGCAGCTCTGGATGGTGAGAAGGGCACACGACACTGTTAGAAACCAGAAAGACTTGGAAGAATGCAATAAAATCTGTACTTACTCAGAGAGCTGGCCTTGCTTGGGGCAGTGGCTTAGCGTGATAAGCACCATCACTTGCTCTGCTTATTTCAATATATTTCTGAGCATTTGTATAAAGCAGGGGTTTAAAATACCCTCATTTTATTTTTTTTTCTTCTGCTCGGTACCCAAACTCATCCATCAGCTGCAGTGGACCCAAAGCAATGCCAGCAAATTAGGGGATTTCTATCAGTGGACCTGCAAGCAGAGTTTGTACCCATGGATCAAAACTTGGTATTATTTTAATAGCTTCTTTTTCTCAGAATGCACATGAAAATCATACAGATGATTTCTAGCAGGACAGTGGTTCATGCTGAGCCAGCAAATAATTTTCTCCTCTTATTTTGAATCACTCTTGGAACAAGTCTTAGCTCTGCATGTACAAACTAGGCCAAAAAAAAAAAAAAAAGGGTGGGGAAAAAGACACAAGGCCCTTTGTCCTCTCTGGAATTTGTTTAAAACCTCAGGGATGAATGAGGCACTTTATTTAACTCAGCCTGGCTATAAATAGGAAGCAGCACCTTAGCCTCTATGTGAACTAGGGAATTCAGATGTGTCTCCTCAGTTATGATCACACTTGAGAGGCACGGGGTCAATCCGAGATGTGTCCCTACACTAAAGGGTGGTTAAAAGTAACCAAGGGCACCAGGTTTGGTCCAAAGAGAGACCCTGAGGTAGAAGGAAGGTGCTGGGACCAGCAGGAGTCAAATGGCTGCTTTGCCTTTGCTCATGTTTTCTGGTCATGCTTTAAGCAACAAGTCCTACCGGTGTTTAGTGTCCCAAATCCCATCTTAGTTTTTTTCTTGTTCCTACTACAGCAAAATAGGTAGGAGTGATGGTTCATCCCTGTGGTACCTTGAGGGTTTCATGGTGGAAAAGGCACCAGGAGCTGCTCTTCCCTCTCTGCAGAGACCCTTTGCAGGAGTGGGGTTAGCTCTTGTCTCCCCAGGGGATGCCATCCCAGCACCTCCGGGCCACACCACTGGGCCAAATTACCCAAAACCATGATGGACAGGAACACCTGAGATAGATAGATTGAGAGAAACCTCTTCTGCAGCAGGTCCCAGCCCTTGGGCCCACGAGGAGGGGGAGGATGAGTCGCAGCAGCCGTGCATCTGTCCTGCTGGGGAATGGGAGGGTTAGTGGCTGGACATGGCCATTAAGAATTAAAAAAACAACCATGCTGCTTCTGGAGCCAGTGCACTCCATGGTTATGTGGAGGCTATTTTTGTGTCCAATTCACTTTGTTCTGCCTCAGTTGTAAATTTGGGGGAAAAAAGCTAGTTCCTTCCCCCTGCACACCCAAGCTAGGAGTTAAACACCAGTACCACTGAAATAGCACCTGAGTTGCTGGTTTTCATCCCATGTTCAGTTTATTTTGTTCTGCCCCCGTGTTTTCAGTTGCAGTTCTGTACTTGCAAGACCTCACCAGCCTGAAGAGCTAATCCAGGAGGACATATGGGGCTGTCAAGGGAAGGCTAGGTTGATGAGATAGATAGGTGCCTGTGCTATTTCTTCTTGCTCGAATCATCATCAGTGAATAGTTAACAGCAACAATAAATTATTCTTAGGTTTCCAGCACTGTGGTATCTGGAGCTTTCCCCAGCTCCTGGGTCTGGCTGTATGTCCCAGCAGCATCCCAGTCCCAGGGGTTTTCATGGCTTCATCGCCTACTCAATAGTAATGCGTGGGGGTACAGTTCTCAGGGGTATGGAGGACACGTGGGTATGTGACAATACCCAACCTATGTTTCATAAATTAAATGACTAATTCATAAAAAGAATCTGTAACACTCCAGGAGCCATGCCGAAGCTGAATGCTGACTTGATTGCAAACATCCATTTAATGGCTGGACTCACTGCAATCACAGGCATTTTAAACAGACTTCTTTTGGTGTGTGGGCACGAATTGTCAGGCAGCATGAAAAGATCCTTGTCCTTTGTAGTATAAGGTCTGAGATCTGAAAGCCGAGCATGAGGAGAATAGCTGCTGGTCCGTGTCCCCACCTCCCTGGAGACCCCGCTCCTCCGTTCCTGCCCACCCTCCTAGCTGGGCTCAGCGAGGGTCTCCAGAGGGGAAGCCTGCTAAGGTTAGATGTCAAGTTTTTGGACTCTTCATGGCAGAAATGTTGGAGAAAATGGAGGAAAATGTTTTATCAGCGTTCTTAGAGGAAAATTGCAACTTTTTAATGTTTCGAGTTTATTTTTTTCAATGATTTTTTTTTTAAGAGAGAAAACCAGAAACTTTGTTAAAATCCTAGTTTTCCAGAACTGAGTGAATTTAAACTTTGGGGAGTTAGTGTCTGAAACGAAAGCTGCAATGTGTTTTCAAAGACAAAGGGAAGAAGAGTGCCCTGCTCTAATGTGTGGTGGAAGCAGTGCATATGAATAACAGCTTTTATAACGTGACTGTAAGGGATGTGCTGTTTGTAACAGGAGTCATGGCTCCCTGTAGCTGCCAGGGATCACCTTTCTCCATAAAAGAATTCACGCAAATATCGGATTTGGAAAAAGAAGAAAAAAAGATGGTAAAACCACAAATTAGGATTGATTTGATTTAGATGTGACATTTTTCAGTTTAACGTCATAAAAGCCAGTTTCCATCTCTTACTAGTGGTTTAAATAAAGGCTAATTCCACTGAAAATGTTATTTGCACCTTTAGATAGGAGCATCAAGCAGAATACATCTAAAAGAACTACTAAGCAGATGTCTGATTAAAGAGAAAAGAAAATATCTCGTAACATGTCAATGGGATAACATTAAATGAACCTGAGGATCCAGTGGATTTAAGTTTAGAATATAAATGTTGGGAGCAAGACAACAGTGTTCCCATGCTCATCCTATGTTATTAATTACAGATAAACTCCCCCTGCCCTCAGACTCAAGCAAAGAAAACAGCCAGGACTTGGCACAGATGTCACAGCGACATAAAATTGGCACCAGTTGAAATTGCATCCCCTGGAGCCATCAGGTATCACCTGCTGCATCCTTACGTGGCTGAACGCCATCCAACAGGCAGGAAAAACCCAGAAGGAAGGCTGGCTCCCAGGGAGGTGAGAAGGAGGCAGCGTCAGCCCCTCTACCACCCCACCCCCAGGGCAATATATGCCCAGAGAGATTTTCCATGCATGGTGCATGGAAACTCCAGTACTGAGTGACACTAAGCATCAGGTTTGCAAGCACTGCGGTGCCAAAGCTGGGCTCATTACCTCCAGCCCAGGATACAGAAAATGTCCGTAACCATGCCAGCACTGTCCGCCAGGCACAGCTCTGCAGCGGCAGGTCCCCAGCCCGGCTGGGGAGAAACTGGCTGTGACCCCAAGCAACGCTTTTTTGCCATGCTGACATACCCATCGCAGCGAGCAGCAGCCGATTTTGAACTGGGAAAGTAACAGGGAGTCTCATCCTCCAGTTATCCGATCCTTAGCTTTTTGGTAACTTGATGTTTTTGGAAAAAATTGGTTGTTCAGTGGCAGACTATCTCTGCCTCTCATCTTTTCTGCCACATGAGCCCGCTTTCCTTGCACAGGGTATAGGTTTCTAGTAATGTGAGGTCCTGCTGGGCTCCACAACAGCCTTTCCAGAAAATGTTAAAAATGTGCGCTGCATTAAAAGGTGAATGAAGATGAGCCAACTGGCTCGCTGCTAGCACCGCACACAAGGCAGGGCACCACCCAGGGCGCAGGGGCCGCACCAGGCAGGGCAGCAAGAAAATCCCAAGACAGAAGCAGTGAGCGTTGAGCTGCCTGGTCTAGGGAGGGCTCAAAGGAAAGAGACGAAGACAGCAACTGCCACTGATGTAAATCTAAATTTATCAGTGTAGGAGCATGGGGGAAGGAGGGCTGGTGTGAGTATTTGCATGCCACGGGGCAAAGGTAGGCTTAGAGCAGGCTTCGTTCCCCTGTACTAGTGGTAGGACAGGAGCAGCACGCCACCACAAATAATCCTTCACATCTTTAAACCAAGACACTGTGGGTACACCACTTCTTCCAATCGGTCCAGTATAGGCATTTAATAGGCTAAATGGTGTAATACATCTACAGGACATACATTAGTCGAGTATTATGTACAGGTGGCATTTTACAAAATTAGAAAGAACAGAAATAGAGCAAAATCCAACAATGTCTTACTCCATAAAACTTCCTTTCTGCACTACATGAAATATTCTACAAGCTAGACTAGAAAAATATGACTGAATGTCTTTTTTTTTCCTTTTTAGTTTCTACAAAGCTTTTAATCCAGAAAAAAATACAAAACAACTATTGAGTTTATTAGAGAGACAACACTTGCACACAGACAAAGTAAGTGGACATTCATAGACCTGCAAGTTGAATAAATAGGGCTTGTTTGTATAAAACAATTTTCTCTCTATCTTGCTCTCCTATTTTAGGGCCTCTGGCCCATGTTCAGAAAAATAAAAATGAGAGGAGGAGTTTGGCTTTGCATGGTAGTTAAACAGAGGCCACACGGCTTCAGCAGAAAGCTGTATTTTGAAGCATCCATTTGCTTCAGGTAAAATACTCTAAGGGAGCAGTGCAAAAGAGGAAAAAGGAAAGAGGAGTAATTAGGCTGGAAGGAGGACATCTGGCATTTCTATATGGGCTGTAGCTTTAGATACTAGGATGACAAACGTAGTGCTGTGTGGCTTTTTTTCAGGGTGTATGTAGAATTTTGTTGTTTCTTTGGGAAACTTACTTAGGGAAGTGCCATTGACCTCAGGTGGAAATAGGATAAGAGCCATCCAGAGCAGGAAGGGAGGGAGTGTCTGAAAGCAGATAGAGAGCACATAAAATTGAGGGAAGTGTTTCAAACAACTGTTTTTCCTTTTACAAAGTGAAAAGCAAATTAAGTGATATGTCTAACGTCATTCCTCATGGAGCTGGGCAGACGCAGATTGAAAGGAAATCACACAGCTAAAAATATGTCGTCACCGTCGTTGTTTTTCCCCCAGAGCTTTGTAAAACTTCTTGACAGTTGATGCAAAAGCAGTGTTTAAAGAGCACCTCGCATCCGCCCAGCTGCCTCGCCAGCGCAGCTTTCCTCCCACCGCAACCAGCGGCAGACGGGTCCGAGCCGGGGACCTCCTCTCGCTGCTCGTACGTTACCCAAAGACATAGCTTGAGCTTGTTCTCGCTTCGTTGGCTTTACCAGAAAACTGTCACCAGCAAAGGGGGTGAGGGGGACAGCAGCCAGATTTAGGAGGTGCCCTTGAAACCTTCAGTTACTCTGGTGAAATCTGGTGCTCTGACCTGAATCCCACTCATCCAACAAAATAATTCTGTGACAGCGTAGGTAAGAGAGTCTACATCAAGGCAAAACAGATTGTTATATAGGTTGAGAGAGCAAAGTTTAACTTAAGTATCACATTATACTATACTACACTGCTTATAAAAAGGGTCCTAGTTCCCAAACACCCCAAATAATGAGCTATATAGTTTTGTACATAAATTAATGTTGCTTTGAAGTAAAATAGTCTCTTTCCTTTGTATTAAACATTCATTGCACAGAATTCTTTGTAAGTAAATATATTAAATTTGGTTGCTAAGAAGGTATAAACTTATCATATTAATACATCTGGCCAGTAAATCTTATCCACCATCACACAATTAAAAGTTGCCGTTAGAGAAAATTATTACTGGAGAAAAGAAAGCACTTGGAAGTCAACTTAGGAGTTAACGCTGGAAGAAATCCTGTTATTTCGTTCCACCTACAGTGAGCGGCTTCTTCCGGCTGCAACATTAATTGGAAGTACAGACCCCATCCAGCCCTGTAGAGATGGAGAAAGCCAACTTCGTAGCTTACGGGACACTCATCACTGACACAGTCAAACCCTTTTGAGTACATGCATTATCTGTCTCCACCAACACTGTTCAAAGGGTAGCTTTTTGGGCCGAGATCGGTGCTTCTCCTGGGATGGTGGGAGGGAGTCTCTGGGAGGTCCCTGTGCAGGAACAGGTTCACCCCTGTCAAAATGGCCCCCACATCCCCAAGGAAGATCCACTGGAGGCCCGAGGTGTCCAGAGACAGTTTGTCCCACCGTGAACTCTGGTCTCCAGGAGGTGGCCATGCAACCAAAGCCGAGGGGGCCATGAAACCAAAGCTGAGGGGGCCATGCAGCCCTCATGAGGGGGTGATGGCACCCCCCAGCGCCCACACTCCCGCCGGCAGGGCCGCTCGGGCAGGAGGGAGGTGGGTGTGCATCCCACCACGTTGGCCCTCCTCCACCCCCTTCTACTGTGGGTGGCTTTGGGGGGGACCTGGCGTCAGGCAAAATGAAAGGCAGGTATGGGCCATGCCATGGAGCTCCCGTCACCCACACCCAGCCACCGCCCGGCTTGGGTTGAGGGAGGAACAGCTGGGCCTCTGCACCTACATTATACACAAAACATACCAAAAGAAGAATTGTCACAACAATTTCTATTAACAAGGTGGGACAAATCCAGCCTTGGCGGAAGCGGGAGCCATCTCGTTGGCTTCAATGGAGAGGAGTGTGCGCCGCGCCACGGCTGGACCTGGTCCTGAAGAGTGCACGAACAGCACGATCCACCTGACCAAGCCTACAACAGACAGCCTCACTCCACAAACACCAGCGACTAGCTAATCCGCTTCGTCAATGTACAGCGAGAAAGCATTTCCGAAAGGCGTGAGCCTCATTGAAAAGGCGACTTAAGAAAAGGCTGGTTCATCCGAATTTGCACAGGTTAGCCAAAGGGAGAGAACTGCTCTGGCTGCCTCGGGGCGGCAGCCTGGAGGCAAATCTTACACTTGCGTCTCTATACAAAAGTTACAAAATCAAATGGTGACATTATATTACATCTATTGTCCATAATATCACAGTGCTAGTTTTAAATGGCTAAAAATAAGAAAGGTTTTAGATTTAAGACATCCCTCCTGTAGAAATGTAACCCCTTTGCCCTGCTGTTGATACCTGAAAGCAGCCTTGCTTGAAAAAGGTAAATCCAATGAAATGTGCTAATTGAAATTAGGAGCATTTTTCCTTGATAATCCTGTATTTCCTAACACGTCCCATTGTTTCCCAAGGAAAAATTAAACAAATAATATGAATCCCAGCCTGAAAATCAAAATGTTGAAAAGAACAGTTCTAAAGCCCAGACGCTTCTTACCAGGTACTAACTAAATAAAACCCTTGCAGATTTAAATACAGATTACTTTGACATGGCTTCAGAGTGTGTTAGCTTTCCAACAACATTCACAATGAAGTTTCACTTCTGAGGCCATGGAGTCCCTACTCGTCCTCTTCAGTTCTGCTTTCCAGAGTATCTGTACTGTCTTCCACTTCTTGAGCCGGGTGCGCTAAAGTATCTGCAAAGAAATAGTTTGTCAGCATTTATTTCCCCATACAGGTACAACAGCCTTCATTTGATTCCCTGCTCCACCAGGCAGATGATCCATCAGGGTGCTCAGACTCAACATAAGCAATTCACTCTACTTGCAAACCAGTAGTTAAACCTGGAGTAGGGTACTCTGAGTGCATCACAGCCTGACTTTACAGGGGATGTCAGACCTCAGGACAGGTAGTGAGGTGAGTTGATGATCCCTCTCATTAAAAGCAGGACAGCCACCGTAGTGGGAGGGCTACCTGCTGTCTTAGTGAAATCTGCTCAAACTCTCAATACTGAAGGCATAATGAGTCCTAATGTCACTGCACAAAAACAACACAGAGGCCATAACGTGCAACCTGCAGGTCAGGCCATAGATTTGGCTCGTATTTCTTCAATGATCACACCCTGTGGTTGCCACCACCCAGAAATGCCAACTGGAATAGCAGGTGATTTGACACTTCAGGATCAGACCATTTGTCATCGCCCCTTTGAAGGTAAGGGAAGGCGCCTCTCGCACCCCATGCAATGCTGCTGTCTCTGGGCATTCGGGTGGCAAATGGTGCACTGAAATGGAAACCGTGTCACTCTTTAAGGGAAAAGGACAGCACCAAGATTAAAAGAACAGAAATAAATAGACCAGCTCCACACTGGAGCATTCGCTGTGCAAGCTACACTCCAACAAGCTCTTATCTTTAGCCATATTTACCCCACAGTGACACTCCTAGTCATATCTACATATTTGTGAGCTCCTGCTACATTAATGCTGTCCTGGGACACCATGATGCTTTGAAAATGTGCAGCTGTTAAACACTTTGCTTCTAGGCTAGGAGACAGGGAGGTAGATATAGGCTATTGAACAGGATTACTGTTTCCTCGAGTGAACTGCTCATGTGCAGTAAACTGCCTGTTGGCCATGCGAGTGGCCAGCACCGAGCCTGATGCAGATGAAAACACCATGTGCTCAAAAGCTGCAAGGAAATTTTCAGTCCACAGGACTTGCAGTGCAGGTGTTTCTGGGCACTTTCAAGCACCTACTGCTCTTCAGTACACTATTAACTCAGTGCATGGCATGGCCTGAAACTGCTATTTTCCTATGGGGAACAAGGATGAAAATCACTCATTCAGACCTTCCAGATCCATCTGCTGCTGCTGCTGGACACAGACTCTTTGGTCACCGTGAAGACCCTTGTCTTCTGATGATTTCAGGTCATCAGGAGGCCAGCGCAGCTCCCCGCTCTCCACCTCCCCGGACTCGGTCGGCTCCACCACAATCGACGGCAGTCTTTTGGACAGCTTGGGGTACTTCTCACGTGAGTCTGGGAAGGCCTGGTGAGAAATGTGGGGACATGCCTGGGATACATATCCCCTTGCCCAGGGATACATATTCTGAGCCAGCAGAGTAGACACTCCATCTTAGCATCCTTTCTACATTTGACACACACTCCCATGTCCACCAAAAAACCCGTTCAAACGGGTGTAGGGCAAGCTGCCCTGCACAGGGAGGATTTGAAAAGCTCCTCACTAGCCAAGCATGGAAGCAGAGGGGCTAATAGGTCCCAGCACACTCTCCCCTGCACAAGTTGTCCCTTGCTGGGCAAAGACCAGGACCAGAAACCCAACTTTGCTTGCCAGAGTGTTGGGCAGACAATTGCCATGACTTGTGTGATCCGACATGCATACTAAAAATGGAGACTGAGGCGACAAAATTCATTATGTTGCCAAACACTTGCGTTTCAGTTCTGGTGGGTTTTTAGGACACAAAGGTCATTGCTGTAACGCTAAGCTAAATGGCTGCTGCAGCTCTTCTAGCTGCTGTCCTTTTACTCTGATATGATATTTATGTTTTCTTGCAGTGACAGTTTATTAAGAAGCCACCATTCTGCAGAGCTATTTTCTGTAATGTGAAACACTGTATTTTATGATGCATTCATGCAAAACAGGTAGCCCCAGAGACCATTTTTACACAGAGGATGGTGCCAGCTATTATTTTCATTTGTCACGTTGAAGCTGCAGGTCAAACACTATGCAGCGATTAGAGCTGGAAGCTGAACTACATCTTTTTAGTGAAGGATATTGTAACACATAAAAGTGCTTTCTTGTTTTCAACATAGCTGGTTCATTTAAATCTCTCAGGGTACTTTGTTTTGGATTGGGTTTTTTTCTGGGGCTTTTCTGAGGAAAGGTAATTCCAGCTCCTCCAGGATGTTAACGTAAGACAAACTCTGTTGCTGCTTCACTGAAACCTTATCTCCTGGCTTCTCAAACGTCCATATACCTGCACTGACGGGCTGTAAATTTCTCTGTGCTAGCTGACTTTTATTTTATTTTATTTTATTTTATTTTATTTTATTTTATTTTATTTTATTTGTAACAATAAAAGCAAGGTGCAGACTAGGGGACTGAACTACGGGTTGAGAGCAAGAACCATCCCAGTTTAACTCCAGGTGCTGCCACAGGTTTACTGTGTGCTGGTGGGGACCTCCCTGCATATCTGCAACACGTTCACCATTGAATTAGAGTCTCTGGTTAGGCTGAGCCCTGCCGTTATGTGAGCCAGTCTCAGCACTGCTCCTTCTATGAGCACAAGCAGAAACATTCATATATTCCCTAAACACCATAAAACTGGGCACATCCTCTAGGACATTGCCAGGGACCTGGGGACTGCAGTGTCATAGCCCAGTGGAGGTGTTTGCTCCAATGGCTTTTGCAACCCTCCTTCATCCCATGAGCTGCTCTCTCTAAGACCTTAGGGTTTAGTTGTCCCGTGTGGCATCAGAGCTGGCAGGGGGAGGCAAGCCCTTGGGAAGGGCAATTCTCTTCCTATGTGTCTGGGAAGCAGCAAGCACATTTTTATCATTGCTGTGATGCCTGTATCTGACTTCTGGAGATGGGGAAGGACAATAATTCTCACCCTCATGCCCTCGCTCCCCATGGTAGTGTTGCAGGGATTCATTACTCTTTGCAAATCTACAGGAAGGTGAAAAGCGTTGTATATTATTGTTAGTGTTGCAAAGTGAGACACAATTAAGAAGGATTTTTTTTGTGAGAAAGCCCCTTCAGTGCAACTAGACCAAGTGAATCACTGAAGGTAGACCTTTCAATGCCTCCCTGAGCTGCACACACATGGGTGTAACTCGTCCTGATCAAGCAATGCTGCTTGTGCTGCCTATCAGAAAAGTTCCCCCCAACTTCCCATTACACAGCCTCCTCCTGAGCTGTTTATAATTTGGAAAGACATTTCCATGGCAGCCGTCTTGATTGGGAGGAATTTTTAAGAAGCTGCTAATACGATCCTGCTATTTCCAAATATGAGACAAGGGAAAATCTCCTTGGCCAGGACAGGTCCAGAGACACCCCCCTGAGCGGCAGCGTACTCTTCTTCAGACCAGGTGGAGCCCAGCTCCCTGAGCCTGATGGCTCAGCTGGCAGAAAATAGCCATAAAATTGCCTTATTTCCTCCCAGGGCTCACATATGTGTGACAGTGACCTGTTCCCCTGGCTGCTGCTCAGCCTGCTCGGGTGGCAGAGGGCTGCGTGAGAGCCACCCCGTCCCCAAGCCTGCCAGCAGCCCCTGGCAGGGGGATCCAAGGCAACAAAATTTCTGCTTTTTCTGTCTGCTTTCTGAAGCCCTAGGAAATGACACACGCTGATCTAAAAATGTGCTAAAAGGAGATTATTATGGCTGCAGCAAAATTTAGGAAAGGCACCTGCGTGGCTTCAGCTTGGCTATTTTTGTTTGTGTCATTCTCATATGGTCTTTTCTCACACCAATCACATAATGTTTTTTTCCACCGGAGCCCAGTATTTACCACGTCCCTCCAGGAATGAGTCAGGACTGGCAGGAAGCAGAGCTGCCTGTCGGGCCTCGCTGTGTTTGTCTGCGGAAGCTGGAGCGTGTGACGAGTGGGCAGGAGACTGCAGGAAGAGAAGGACCGGTCTCCTGGCCAGAGTGCTTGGAAGCTGCTGGAAGAAACCTACTTTTCCCACCGAGTCACTGATTTTGTGCTGCCTCTCATTGCTTTTTGCTTTAGTTGGCCATCACTAAAACGTGGATGGTATCACCTTCTCCCAGGAGGCCAGGGTAAAGGAGCTGGGGGAAAAGCTCTGGAGTATACTATCAGGGACATCACAGAAAAGCCATAAAGACATAGGCAGAATCAGAGCTGGCACAGAGTTTGGACAGTGTACACTAACACAATAAGGAAAACCTGGGACTCAGTGAAAAAGCGGAAAGAGAATATCGAAAATGTGCTCTTTGAGTGAGCAGCATCTATCCTGTGCGGTCGATGAGACACAGGCAAGCCTACGGTACGCTCTTTAATTGCATACAGCCTTTCATTACATGCACAAGTGATCTGAAAGGAATTTGCAAAATTTCAGTTCTGACTTCCCTGGCTTCCAAATGCTTGACTTTAACCTGCGACAGCCTTCTCCTAGAGTAGCTTTCTAAGCCTGCTTGCAATAACACATCTTGCGTTGAGAAGCAACTCAGGTGCACCACGACACATTTAGGTGGTTTGTCCCCAGCAGCGACACCAAAAATCACGAGCACAACCACAGAGCACAAACCAGGGTGCGGGGGTTGTCACATGGGGGGCCTGGGACATCGTGATCCCTCCTGCTGGAAATGGCACCGCAGGCGGGTGCACGAGTGGGTGTCTGAGACTGCCTGGGGACAGAAAATGCTCTTGCACCTGCCAGCAAATGGCCCTGACCAGTGCTGCTGCTACGGTGCCACAGCCATTTATGTGAATTACACCATCACTTCAAATGGTCTCTTTTCTAAAAATGGAGCTCCCTCTGAGCCTGAGGAAATGTAGCTCATTACAAGGGTGGCTGTATAAAAGCTGCGGTACAGTATTGGCTGGATGCCTTCATCACGCGATGGTTGCTCACATCTGAACTCTTGGTGACAAGCACCCTCTTTGCCTGCATCCCCACACGGGCAAGGCATCGCTGCCACCGTGCCCCGAGGGCCTGGCACCCGACAAAACCCTCCCACCAGAACTCTTACCTTTTAAAAATAAAACCTAAGTAGGATCAAACATGTATTTCAGGGCTTGTTCTTCTGGCAGCTGTGCTCTGCAATTCAACATCTACATGTATGACAGTTATTGGTTGCATTACATTGCTTTTGAATAGCAACTCAGGATACTTTCCAGTTTTTCTAAAGTTACCTGGCTTGAAGGGCCTCCTTCTTCCTCAGGAGTCTGGCTGAGCGCGAATTCCTCCATCACCGGTTCCCGTGTGTTCATCACCTCTGTCATGCTGTGAATATTAAATCAGAATTGGAAAACTCAGATGTGAGCTTTGGCCCCACAGTTAATTTAGCAAGAGACGTTGGCTTTTCATATTTGTTAAAATAATTGTTACAGTTTGTCCTTTCTAAACAGCCCGCCGAGCAATGTTTCCTTGGCCCCCCCAAGCAAACTGCTGCCACTGCATGCTGTGATGCAGAGCGGGGCATAGACCCCAGCTGCCCCCCCGGACAGCAGAGACAACCCCCATAGAGTCCCAGAGTCATCAGCAGGAAAATATGAGCCCTCCTCTGTTATCAACAAGCAGTTGATTACTAATATATGAGCTCAGAAATTGCATCTGTTGACCAAAAAAAGTTACTTGTGGAAATATCAGCCTTGAATTAAATTCTCATTCTGATTCTTCATAACATCTTCAATATTTGCTCTTCACAGACGTCTCTTCCATTTAGTTATGAGCCAGCACTTCTTTTTAAACTGTTAATTCCAGACACACCAGCTGTATTGGTGTCTAAGGGCCAGATTTTCAGTAGTCTTTACTTGCCTGAGTGTTCAGAAAGGTGTTGAGTGGGATTTTCAAATGCATCAGGGAAGGTTTGACACCCAAATCTCATTTAAATCAGGGACTTAGGAACCTAGGCTGCTTATGTGCCCATTAAGCATCCCCCTGTGCTGTTTGGTACCCGAGGCACTGCAGCACTGGCCCTTGCACTCTCCTTGTTCCACTGGCACTTGGGCAGCCTGGAGCAGAGGGACGAGAGCCGGCTGCAGTCCTCGCTGCAGGGACCGCAGCCCAGCCCATGGCTGGGTAGCCGTGCGTCTCTACGGCGTTAGGATTTTCCTCACGTTTGAGATTTACAGATATGGCGTTCTATAGAAAAATTTGAGGATGCCTGAAAACTTCATGATGCATATGAAGCCATATAGCAAACAGAGCCTGAACTGCTCTGTTTGACCTACAGACTGAAGGGGCCACATTCATTTTGGATGAATACATCAGCCCTGGACGGGTTTGGCCCCAGCATTTCACTCTTTCTAGCTGGCATTCGTCAGGTACAGCAGCTACTGGCTGCCGGAGCCTCCTGCAGCACGCAGAACGTAGGCATCATCAATTACACCGCCCTGCCACCTGCCACAGCAAGCACCCCTTTAGGCACGACTAAATGCTGCCATTAATTCTGGTCCTGCTTCACACACAAAAGCCTTCTTTGTAAAGGCTGCTCCTACTGAGAAATGCAAACTAAAACATCTTAAGGATAACTTGTTTCAGGCTTACATTACCAATTACCCCAGAAAACTAAATTTTACAATATCTGCAATTACTACAAAACCCTTCACAATGACTTTAATTAGCTGTAGCACAGAGCAGCGTGATATCGCAGAGACTTTCACTCCCACTGCATCATATTTAAAAAAGAGCACGGCAGACCCAGGAGACACTTGAGCTCAGCTGTGGACAAGGACCCGACCCCATAGGCATCCATCTTCAGTTTAGGAAAAAGCCCTGAAACGCCAGCCTTGGACCCAACCAATGCTGAATTAAACAGCACGGTTCCTGGTACACACACACACACAACAGGGGAGCAGAACCAGGCTCTGAAACTCAGCAGGAGGCTGAACCAGACCCCTCATCTGGGCATCCCCCAGCTTACACATGCCTGAATCCTCCCAGAGCCACAGCACAGTAGAAGAGGGGCAGATTCTGCCTGCTAGGAAGAGAGTTTTGAGTTCCCTGCCCTTGCTTGGACCTGTACCCCTTCCCAGGGACACCACATCAGGACACCACAAATCACCTAATCCATAAAATACATTTATTTTCTGGACTCATGCTTTTATTCCTGCAGCATCCAGTGGGACATACCACTGGGCACCTGTGGATGACAACTCTGAGGGACTGGTGATCTGGAAATGGGACACCATTTCCTGGAAGGGTGACAATGGGCCCAGCTGTGCCAGCTGTTCCTACACCCCAAGACAGCACTTAAAAAGGACAGAGCTGTGCCCTTGGACCCTTCACTGCCCAAAAAGAAAACAGAACTCCCTCTGTTGCCTCCTCGCTCTGATCACCCCTGGTGCTCGTGCAGTTCTTGCCTTTTTTCCCCATCCTGGTCCTGGTCTCTCCCTTGGTCCCAGAGGGACCCTTTTGTATCTCCCTCCTGCTGTCCCTCCAGGGCTGCCTCTGTGGATGACCACGCTGGGCCACAGCGGGACCCCGCTTTCCTACCTCAACTCTTTGGGAAGAGTTTGTTGGGGGAGCTTTCATGCCACCTGTTAGCCAGAGCCAGCCATGAGCCTGGAGGAGCACGCAGCCCACCGCTCTGACCATGTCCAAGATGAACATCTTTCTTTTCAGACCCTTTTTGAGGTTCAGTGCCCCATCCCCAGCTGTCCTGGATTGCAGGGAAAGGGAAATGAGAAAGTGTGTGGCTGGCTGGAAATAATCTTGGAGGCTTTGTGGGGGGCCGGGATTTATGAAGTCTTGGGCTTGGCTACCACAGAGAAGACATGTCCCACTGCTGTGTGTCCTGGGGGTTGGTCCCCACTAGCCAGCGGCAGACTCCTGCAGTAGCCCACAGCTGCCTGGTTTATTTTAGCAGTCTTTTAATATGTACCAAGTGTTTAAAACACTTCTCTGTCCTTGTTCCATGGGACATTAGAGATATACATCCACTCATGCACTGTCAAATGTATCATATGAGCTCGAAGATGTTGTTAAGACCTCATGAAATTCTATTATTGAGCAATAATGGGCTCCGTGCTTCCCTAAGACCACATTACACCCCACAGATTATTTCTAAATGACAAAGACAAATGATTCTGGCTAGGAAAATGGTGACGGTCCTGCCAGTGTTACAGCAGATGCCTCAGTGAATCAGCTCCCAAGCTGTTGAAGCCCAGGCCATTTCACAAAATCTGCGCAACTTAAGGCTTTGATTGAATAGGATGGCAGAAGTGATTGTACTTGATGTGTTTCAGAAAAGAACACGGGGCCATGCAATTGGCAAAAGAATTAGGCTTTAACTGGAATAGATTAATTGTTCCCAGTCTCCACTTAGAAACAGTAAAGGAAAGCAGAAGAATCTATATGGGCTGTGAAAGCAGTGATGCTTCTAACAAGCTTAACTAGGTATTTAACACTGAAAATGACTAGAAGTAAAATAATTGAGAATGCCGCTGCAAATCAGTTCACCTGAAACTTCAAAATCACCTGTAGGACATCACTGAATTGTTTATAAAGCCACAGAATCTGAAAAAGGGCTTTGGTGGCTGCTTAGGGCTTTTTTAACTATGATATGATTTATGCGCAGGAGAATTTTCTACTTTTCAGCCAGTTTTGATGGAAAAATATTGAGCCACTTTTAGCGCTGCTTTTATGTGAGACGTACTAACATACAACAGAAAAGTGGCTGATACAAGCAAATTATTATAACAACTATATCTCTTTTAAATTTGGTCTTGCATTCATTTTATGTACGGTAGATGCTGATATCACCAGTGACATACAGTAGCCATAGTGATACAAAACAAGGCAATAAATAGCATTTACAAACAAAGAATAAATTCTGTTCTGGTGGATGAGTCACCTACTCTGAACCTTAAAACTCTTGTGGCAGTGAATTAAGAGATGCATTTACTTCCCCTACGTTTAATTAAGCACAAATATACCAATTAGGGGAAAAAAAAAAAAGCAAAATCTGTTCTTGCTTTTCTGTGAGAAAACTACATTTAGAGATTATTATCTTAAATGCAGCTGCTACAGTTGCAGGACCACGCTATGCTGATCTTTTTCCAGGGGCATGGAGCAAACGCAGAGCTCGCTTTCTGCTGTTTGGGATGGCACGAACAAGGTCAGTAACATACAGAGCCATATATAGGTTGACAAGTGCTAAACTACTTACCAGAAAGTGCTCAGAAACAATGCACACATTTTTATTTTAGGTTTTGAACAGAGGGCAAAACTGACCTGTGAAATTCCTGGTGGCAAAACAGTATTTGAATGAAGACCAGCTTCAGGATTCAAACATGTGAAGAACTTATGAGGCTATGGAAACAGGCAGGTTGCATAACGCAAGCAAAGATTTCCTTAAGAAGAAGGGGAAAAACACATTTTATGGGACAGGCTGAGCCACGGTTAGGAAGAGCTGGTACCTGAAGCAAGGATCAGCCTGGAGGATGCTCAGACGTGCACCAAACTGAGGCCTGATCCTGCCCTCACCTCACCAACCAGGGTGGGCAGCAAAAGAGGATGCCCAGATAGAGCATGAGGCTCCGTGGGTGATAAATGGCAAGTACAGGGCAATGAAGAAAAGAGCACGTTACCTTCAATCACATCAACGGATGTCACTTCCAAAAACTGTCCTCGCTGAAGGCGTTCACGTCGTTGATGAAGTGTCGTGCAAACTCTGTCAAATCCTAAAAGTGCCTGAAAGAGACAATACAACAGAGTCAGAGCGTGCAACCAAAGTGACAACGCTGGCAGTGACCGGTGTGAAAGAGTACTACTGAAAACTTGCTGCAGAAACTCCTACAGTGAAGGTCTGTATAATTTTCTACGCCAGACGGGATTTGATCTCGCTAAGGACAGAGCTCGTAGCATACCTTGTGAATTACTGAGGCAATTAATGTTCCCAAAACACCCAAAGCTCTTAGCTGAAATACCTTGCAGTCTGACTCTTTTTGTGATGCTAAACCTTATTAGTGTAAGCTACATAGAAACTGGGACACTCTTAAATTCTCCCATACAGGGATTTTGATGATAGTTGGAAAATCAGAAAATAAAAACGTATACCCTTATCTGGCAGGATCAGTGTGCTCAGTGAGACACAGTTCAAAACATCAAAGAACGAGATTCCTGCTCAAGAAGCTACTGGTCAAGACACAAGGAAGACAAAATATGCTGAAAGAAGGATACCTTAGGATTACATTACTGCACGTTTCTTTCAGATGTCACAGGAGAAGTGATTTTTGCAAAGGTCTACTCCAAAGTGAAGGTAATACTTTGACTGGTATCAGGATAGGGAGCCTGGTGAGCAGAGGAGAGGATCCCACCATTTCAAAGTGTGAATCACTGATTTCCAATGACTTCTTTGTCAGAAAGTCTTAGCTGAGGAGCTTGAGGAGTTACAGTCCTGAAATATAGTCAGTATCTTGGCCAAAGATGATTTTCTGAGAAATTTGTTTAGCCCTACAGCTTGCCAAATATATATTCATGCCAGCCACAGCTATTTCCTTGGATGGGAAGAAGGTGTTTTCAGTGAAGTGAATGGCACTAGTGTATATATTTTATATCCTCCAGTGGTTTGGATTCCAGCCCAAGTGATTAAACAAACCTACCTGCTCTGGAAGCCTTCCTACCAAGATTTATAACACTGGATTAACTGCACACTGATTTTATTCAAAAACAGAGGAAAAATTGTGCATTGCATTCTGGAGTTTCTTCTCATGCCACAAGCCATGCTCGTTGCAAATTAGGGAAGCAGGAAATCACATCTCCACCCCCAGGATTCAATTCAGAAGGTTTAATTCTTGTCTGGCAATTTTGCTTCCTAACCAATGATCAAACCAACGTCAGAGAGGCTAATGTTTTGTCCCTTAAAAATTCATGACTACACTCAGTGCTTGTCTCTTGTATGGACCCCAGAGAGCATCTGATACCATGTTATCCAATACTCTGGGAAGAAGATTTTTATCCCACTACCCATGACAAAACTGCTGCTATTAAACCTATGAAAATTCAGCACGAACTCGTCTACCTTCAATCTCTCCTTTAGAAAAGACTAGATGTAATAAGAACAGATATTACACTGAGTCATCTCTCAATGAAAGACAAAGTGGTGTAAGAGATAATGAACCGGGCACCACATGGCCACTGGCTGGAATCCAAGCCATGCCACTTGCTATTTAGAGGTATCTTCAGATACCTGGTTAGCAGTATATAAGGATCTACGCAGTACTGAATGAATTAAACCCACATCCATTGCTTTTCCAGTCTCAGCAAAGGACTTCTGGATTGAATTGACCCAAGACCAATCTCCTCTCCAATTTTTTTGGGCACCTCTGTCCTATGGTGCATGCAATGTTTGAGAGGGGATGTCAGTCCCTGGTGCTCAGCAACTTGAAAAATGTAATAAAATCACTTAAGGACTGCAGCATGGAAGAAGTCCCTCTCCCAGCCCCACAGCCATATTTAAAACCAGAAAAACTTTTTCCCGGTCAAGATTGTTGAAGAGTTCAGTGTTTCCAGTGTTTAAAACTACCAGAACACATTTATTCTCTGAAGAGGAAATACTCGTTTTATCTACCTAATAGATGTGATTATCTTCTTTGGCTGACACTAGAGGAAACATAAACTAATACTCCTCCTTCTACGATACTGCTTAATCTTTTAAAAACAAGGCACAGCTACTGAGACCATGTGACGAGCCTTTACTGCAGTGGAAAGAGTCTGGAAATTACTTGAGTGAAGCCCTTCTCTGCTTATCTCTTCTTGCCCCTTCTTACATTTACCCACCTTTGCCGCTTCGCTGATTAGTCCAGCCTGGAGCCCCTTTGCTCAATGCACCCTCTCCCAACCTACCCCTCTTCCGCCCCCAAAATAACTCATCCTCCTTTGCCTCAGCTTGATAACCAGCTTCTTTGCTGGCTCCAGGAGTACCAACGCAGCTGTGCTGCTTGCTATTAACAGTGATCAAGAAGTCTCAAGTCTCAGAGGCCAGTGACGCTGCCTGGCCACCTCTCCTCTGGGCTTGGAGAGGACCCTGCTACACCTCCCAGTAAATGACAGTTGATTTAGGGACTACTCCAATGAGCTGGTCATGTCCTGCCTCTTTAGGAGCCGTAGCACCAAGCAAAGTGTGAAGAGATACAACCAAGGGAATGATACGAGAGGTAGGTCCACCAGTGAGACCAAGCAATGCTTCAGTGGTGGCTCCTTTGCCCAGATCAAGGGCCCTCAGCCTCCCACCCCACACAAAGGGATGGATTTCCACCTGTGCTGCTTCACACAGGCCAAAAGCCAAGGCACTGTTCTCCAGGCTTCTCTCCCACTTTGGAAAGCATCTGGGACACGCTGTATGATTGGAGTTTCTACACCACAAGGACACGGTCTGTCCCGATGGGGTGGTCTCACCACCCACAGGAGGACAACTGGTGCCAGGCAGCAGAAGCAGGATGTTGTGCAGCAATTCTGGCCAGCTGGGGTGTGTGGGAAGCCCATCCTGGCTGTCTCTCCTGGGTCGTGCCTGGCCTTGCTGTGCGGGGAGAGGACTCCACCGTGCACAGCAGCGGAGGCCTTTCCTTGGGATAAATCCACTGTGAATTGCAAAGTAGATGTTTTTAAGGCGAGCACCCTTCATTGGGCAAAACAGAAATAGGAACCGGCCACAGGTTGCAATCCTAGCAGCCCGCAGATCGGCCACTTGATAAAGGAGCCCCGCATTTCAGAGGCGCTGAGCCCTGAACGCTTCCCTGGGAGGCAGCAGCACCTCCAACAACAGGTCACTTTTATTTAGAGATGTCTCCTACTCTGAAAGCATCACCTCTCCTCCCCCAGCTGCACCAGTGCTGGAAACAACTGGGTGGCAGAGGGAGACCTGACCTCAGGGTTCCAGGGCTGCGGCTAGATTAGCAGGGGCTGCGGGGCAGCCTCCTCCCCTCCCGGGCTTCCCGAGTTAATCATTCCCCCACTGAGCACTCATGGAAATATTATGATAACAGCCTAACAATGCCACATTGAAGGCGCACCTTCTAACAAGTAAGTGTAGATAGGCGGCAGAAATTGGCCTTGAACCACTGCTCCGTGTACAAATTTATCATTTTTCTGGCACTGCAGAAATGGGAACCCTCCCCTTTTTATTTCAATGGGACAATCCCAGGGGCTTTACTAGCCCCGTATTTAAATTGTGCCGGAGAGACGTCCCCCACGCAGCTCTGCGGGCTCGGCCTCGCACGCAGGAGGACTGCAAACACCGAGCTGTGGGAGCTTGCCCATGCAATCGCAGCACACACGCGGTTCCCACTGATTTCAGATAGTGCCTCAAACAAACCAGGAGTTCAGCCTTGAGCGTCCGGTCCCCCCTGCTTCACCCCACTAAAGCCTCTGGATAAATGCAAACTTTTCTTCATTCAAGGAGTCTAGTCTTTGTGTGTGCTACAAAAAGAAACCCCTGCTATTGATTACAAGGAAAATTGGGACAGGGCATGCATAAGAATGGTGTTAGGCAGGAGAAACAATGGTCTACTGCTTTATTTTTGCAAAGTGGAAAATTTCAACGGGCCACAGTAAACCGTGCTCAGCAATTCCCAACAAACAAACAGATCCAAGGAGGTTTTTCCACCCAGAAGAAGAAAGGGTGCCTTATTTGGGCCACTTTTCTGCAGCAGATCGGGCTGTCAGTTCAGCCGGGGTGGATGAGTGGGCGATCTAGGACAGAGCTACGGTTGTTGTGGCAGATGAAGCCATGAAGGGGCTGCTCTCACAGTACCAGAAGGTGCACGTCCCTGCAAGAAAATGCCAGTCGGCATTTTCTAGGGCCAGGTGCTTCTGTGGATCCAACTCTTCTATGCCTCAGTCTTAAGTGAGTGCCCTAGGAGGACGGACCTACGGCTTAGGCCCTGCAGTGCTTCAGGCCACACAGGTGGCCTGGGCCATCCATGGGTAGGACCATGCCCAGTACCCCTGCTGAGGGTGAGACAGCAGCTTCAGCGTCTTGGCACAACCCAAAATACGTGCTTACCTCAGTGACACCCTGCAGCCTCCAACTTCCAAGACTGCCTACTGAGCTCAGCTTTTGGACACCATGGATAGGAACCTGGACAGCTTCTTTGTTTCCCTGGTTGCACATTTATCATGGACGCACTTTATGAAGTGTTGTGGATTCCATGGGACTAGCGAAACGTAAGTCACCGCATGGACCACAGAAGACAAATGCGTGTGTGTACGAACTCCTATTGAAACCTCCCACTTCTTTTTGGATGCAAATCTCTTTCCTAAGCAACTGAGAAAAGTGCGATATGTGTCAGAGTCTGGAGATTAGAGATCTGTTCTGTTCCCTCATTTCAGAAGCTCTTGTCTTCGGCCACCCACGCAGTACTTGAGTTCTGCTCTCCGCAGGCCAAAGCTGCCTTCCTCTCCTCGGCAGCGTGCGCTCTGCAGAAGATGTCGATCTCTCTCAGGAAGCAGCGAGATGAAATGACTCTCAATGTGGAGGAGCAGGCATTTCAGCATGAGACACAGCACGTAGTTTGGGAGAGCGAAAAGGGGTAGGAGGCTGCTATTTCCAGACCTTGCTGCCTCTCACCACTAACTTCACAGAGAGCTGCAGTTTTTACTGTTCCTGCTCCAAAGAAGCTACTGGGGTAAATATCACCCTGGGGAATTTCTCAAACACTCATCTGTGGACTACCAACACTAGAAAACACAGGCTCGCAAAGGGCATGGTACTGGCAGATCACTCTAACTCAGCCTCCTTGACTCCTGGTGTTGTACCGTGAGGCATCAGGGAGCCGTACTTCTTACATCCCCAGCTCCTGGAGCGCCATGACTGCACACTAACCTCAGCTTCCAGTTTGTTGCAGTTGCCCAAGTTCCTCCTGGCCCTGTTTGCAAAAAGGAGCTAGGAACTTGATTCATAAATGGTCAAAGAAGAAGGAAAAAGAACTAAGCCTGTGTTTAACTATCACAATTTTTAAAGCAATCTCATGATTTGGGAGTGATTTAAGTCCAAGTTTTTTTGCAAATGATGTTTGCAATGCTGCTTGCTATGGGTGCTTCCTTGGTGGGTTCTTCTTTTTTCTTTTTCTTTTTCCTGGCTGCTTTAGAGAAGCTCATTTATTTCAGCTCTTTGATCTCAGCGCTAAACTACCTGAGCTTCCTTGTGGAAGATGCCACAAGGGATAGGTACGGCAAGGGAGGAGAGCGGGGCAGCCAGCCAGGATGCTCGGAGATAGGGATGCGGAGCAGACAGCCAGGAAGCATGGTGCAGAGCAGCGGAGGGAGGAAGAAGCAGAGCAGATGGGAAGAATGACTAAGCCAGCTCCTCCGAATGTTGGTAGACCTCGGTATCACGGAAATCTCCACAGAGTCCTCATGGAACCGTGTGCCAAGAGAAAGTTTGGATTTATTTTTTTTAACATCGCATTCAGCAGCTAATTGATGTGAAAGGACCTCATTAAGAAAACAGCCCCATCAAAATTAGAGATAAGCCTCAACAAGCTGTTAAATGTTTTTGGAGGTATCCCTTCTGGTACTCGCTGTGCAAATACTCTCTCATCTGACGACTTGCTTTTGGGATCGGAAATGCCTGTGCCGAGCAGTGTTTCCGAGCTCTGCTCAGGCAGTGAACCTTGCATTGGCTTCAATCTCTCAAAACAACCTTATGCAGCCAGCACCTTACAAATAAGTACATCATTCCTTCTAATTCAGAGCAACTGTTACTAAAGGGTCTCAGAAAGAAATGGTTTCGTTTCTGGGATCTTTCCTGGAAGATGACGATTCTCTCATCCCTCATATGTCGTGCCATGATTGTCCCTCACCTTACAGCACCCGTGGGAATTGGTGACAGATGAAAATTGGCTTCCCGTGCTTCTTTCTACTATTCCCTAGGTTTTTCTGGATGGTCCCTAATTCAGACCACAGTCCCACAAGCAGAAGATGAGTGAGGACAAAAGTAACTTAGAACATCAACAGAGAGTAGGTGATTCTTAGATGGAAATGTCATGGGAAATGGATCGCGAAATGTCTGATGTCCTTCTGGCACTGTGAAAGAATACTCCAGATAGTCTATCACTGGGCTCATTTCTACGTAACAGAATAGGATAAGAGGTTAGGTAAAACAGTATTTACTTAAAAGATAAACTAGTTCTTTCCTTGTAACTCTGGGGAAATTGGAATACGGTGCTATCGATGCTGTAATACGATGCAACATTGAGCATTTAGTAGAGAATTTAGTAAAGCCAATGCAGCAAAAGTGTTAGATTTTAAAAACAAGCAAACAAAAACCCACCAGACACTCCTAAGAGAACAAAGACAACGAAGAGACTTTTAGTGTTCCCTGTTGGTAATTAACAGCACAACCGCAGGTGTCACGGCATCACAGCCTCATTCCAGAGATGCAGCTGGTTTTCTCCAGGAATTAAAACTCTGTAAGCTTAATTGAATTTCCAAGTATGGGAAGTTGCCCCAGCCTGAGATGGAGGATATGAGAACACCGTGTGCTATCGCAGTAGGGATGGGCACGATGGAGGGTGAGGACAACACACAACTAAAAATAAAGAAATTATTAAAAAATAAAAATGCGGTATGTTTTTTTTGGAATGAGTCATTAACGCTGAAAGCAGATATGCATTAGTAGGGCTACGAGTCTTCCTGCCACCAATTAACAAGCACCTTCCGGATCTAGAGGTCTCCTAAATATTTGCACACAGGCAGTTTTATGCATGTGCATGTCAGAGACAAAACTCGGCTGAAAATTCAAGTTACATCTTACAGAAGTTGCAGTGGTCTCAACAGAGGAGCAGGACTTGGACTATTCTCTCCTAGTCCTATGGGGACACAGGCGCTACGGGGCAAAACACTGTGGGACCAGTCAGTGCACCCTGGTGAGAGCAGGGGCTTGTCCTGCTGGACCACAGCTTCTTCCAGCACTGGCACCTGCTCTGCAGAAGACAGTACTGGTCACGCTCTCTCCGAACAGTGAAAGAGAGGTGATCCCAGCCCTTAAAGACTTGCGATCAAAGAGGGACAAAGGCTGAAACAGGGGGCTGAGAGAAGGTTCTAAGGACCTGTTGGTATCAATCAGTGCTTTTCCTTCTACCTGGTTGTTATTGGTTGGCAGTTTTCCTGGGGTTTGTGATAAAGCATTCCTTTGAGGATGGAAAATGCAGGAAATAATTGATTCATTTACAGATTTTTCCAGGCAAGGTACACATGTCTGAGGAGCAAAAGGAAGGGCTGCTACTGAGGCAGATGCTGGTCTCCTTGAAGTCACGGCAGGGCTCTTCCTGCCTTGCATGACATAGGATCCACCCCGGATCAAGGCTTCTCTGACTGACCCCTCCAAAACAGAGAGATGTGGTTTAATAGGCTCCAACGCAGCGGCATCATGTCAGAAATGAGAGAGGAGCAATTCAGCCTGTGACACTGTGGGGTTGATACACGATCTATGCAAAAGCCTGTTGCTTAATACAAAGAGATCGTTGTGAGAAGGGAGGGAAAGTAGTGACTATATTTGCACCTTCATTTCTTCTGCTAAAGTAACGTACCAGAGACGTTAGAGGAATTCCACTTGACTGACAAATTGTCAGGCTAGATTGGGAAAGCAAGGAAAACAGGTCAAGCCATTCCCTGTTTGCTTGTTTTCCCTCTATAATCATAATGTTGACTCTGAAAACATGTTTTTTAAATGGAATATTAATTATCAGAATCCTGAGCTGTGAGCTGGATTCTTTTCTGGGCACAAAATTTGTTGCTCATTAAATTTAAGAGATGGAAAACACTGGGTTGAGCCTGGTTGTGTGTAGGCAGATTTCCCCGCTTCACCTTCATTTTCAGGCTACTCATAAGGAGGCATTGTGCAGAGAGCCAGGCTACGGGATGGACGCGAACACCAACTTCTGGGTCCTTCAGTAAGATTTGAACCCACAGCCAGGAGGGCTTCCTTCGCTGTACCACTGGCTATACGGCGGCAGTAAAGATCTTGGTCAGGAAAAGACTAATGGAAACAAATTTCTCTCTGTATATCGCTTATCGTGGCTCGAGGGGTTAATGCTACATCCAGCCTAGCCTAACTCCCCTCCGCGACTGTAGCCATATTCAGAGATCTACAAACACGGCTCTGTCCCAGATGAAAAGAAAATTTTTGTGGTATGTTCATTTGGCAGCAGGAAAATATTCACACCCCTTGCTCAGAGTGGAACATAGTCCTCATTTACAGAGCAAAGTAGGTTCTTTCTTTCTCTACAAGTAATCGTATGTGTGGTATTTGCTACCTGATGGGAAAAGCAGGATTTCAATGTTCTTTTACCCAGTTCAGCTAGGCTGCAAGCAAAAAGCATCATTGTCTGAAACTTGCGCTTTGTAACCCGCTTCCTCGCCTCAAAAGTTCCCTTGGAAAAAAAAAAAAAAAAGGAATAAACGAACAGCTGAGGCGATCGCAGACCGCAAAGCAACAACTCCCTCAGTGCTACGCTCATTCATCAGGATTCCTTCACACAGCCCTTTCGGCTGCCGCACAAATTTCTTTTTTTTTTTTCTTTTTTTTTTTCTTTTCTTTTCTTTTTTTTTTTTTTAAAGGAGAACCCATTCTTCAGTGAATTCTCCTTAACGTCCCTTACTCAAAAAGAAAAGCATCTGGAGAAACCAGCCAACGCAGAGCCGCACTTTCAGCCTTGCCTTCCCCGTCACTCCCCGCAGCCCGGCGGGCAACCGAAACACTTTTTCCCGGCCGGTCCTCGCCCGGCTCCGCGCCCCGCTGCCGCTCCGCGCCCCGCACCGCCCCGACCCGCACAGCTCCGACCCGCACCGCCACGACCCGACCCGACCCGAACCGCCCCGACCCGCACAGCTCCGACGCGCACCGCCCCGACCCGACCCGCACCGCCCCGCTCCGACCCGCACCGCACTGTCCCGACCCGCACCGCCCCAGCCCGGGGTCCGGGCCGCCGCCGCGGGGCTGCAAGCGGAGGACTTGGGAGGTGGCGGCTCTTGCCCGGGCTGCGCCGGACCCCGCAGGCGAGCCGCCCCCCGCCCGCCGCGCCCCGCCGCCCGCACCCCCCCCGAGCCCGGCGGAGACCCCCGCCCCCCGGCCCGGCTCACCGGCGGGGCAGGCGAGGCGAGGCGAGGCGGCAGCCGCCCGCCGCCCATGCACGGCGGCAGAGGGGAGCCGGCAGCTCCGTCAGCGCGTCCGCATCCTCCCGGGCCGGGCGCTGGCACCGCCGCCGCCGCCGCGGCACCTCCCCGCCCGCAGACCGGCCCCGCCGCTGCCGGCGCGGGGAAACCACTCCCCCGGCAGCGCCGGCGGGGCGGCGCGCAGCCACGGCCCCCCCGCACGGCTCGGCACGGCTCGGCTCGGCACGGCACGGCACGGCCCCCCGCCGCGCCCCCGGCCGCCCCGCGGGGAGGGGGGGAGCGGCAGCCCGCGCGGTCCCCGCACTTTCCGCGGACACGCGTGGAACAGCACGGCCCCACCCGGGCCCGGCCCCCCACGGGCCCGGCCCGCACAGCGCCCCACGCGCGGGAGGGGGGACACTCGTCCCGAAACATCCCCCCCCTTGTCCTGCCCACGGGCGTGGAGCTGACACGGGGCTGCGGCCCCTCCCCGCAGCAGTCCCCGCTGAGAAAACGCCGGATTCAGGAGGCGCAAACTTTTGGGGGGGGGTTCTTTGGGGGGGTATTCCCCCCCGAGTGAGTTTCCCAGCTGCGTGCCCTGCCCGCGGCTGGGACACACTCCCCCGTAGGCAGGATCCCCTCACCGCCTCGTGCAGAGGGGCCACGGAGCCGGGGCTGGCAGGCAGACGGGGCCAGGGCTGTGGTGCGGGGTCCTGTCAGGAGCCCATCTCAAAGCCGCTGCAGAGCGGCTGTCAGGGGAGCGTTTGCAGCTCTGCTTCAGTTTGTGATGGCAGAAAACACCGGCGGTGGGGTGAGGCAGTCTCATGGCAGGCAGCTGGGGAGCAGTGGCGGGGGGATGCAGCCCTGGAGGGCTGTAAAAAGGAGCCTGGTCCTCCCCGCTGCTGCCTGTCCCTTGGGAAGCAGCTCAAGCGCAAGGTGCTGAGGGGTGCGAGGGGGGCCGAGACCTGCCCTCCTGCCTCTGCACACCCAGCGACTGGAGCTGTGGGCTCAGCCTGTGCAGATGCAGCCCCCAGGGTCCCCTCTTCGCTTGGCCCCAGGGGCAGGGGGGCTCCAAGGAGGGACATGCACCGGGGCTGCCCGAACAGGCCTTGCCGTTGATGCCTCTCCCAAGAGTGGCGCTTCCAGCAGGAGCACACCAGAGCACGATGGAGCAGCGTGAGCACTGAAGGGGAGATGGGTGTCGACCAGGGGAGGCCCTTCCAGCCTTTGGTTCATGTGAGGTCCCGCGAAACCAGTGCCAGCAGGCGCGGATGGCACAGGGCGCGTGGAGCATCCAGGGGAGGCACGGCGGCAGGCGCGGGAGCCTCTGCCCGGCCAGCAGCAGGCTGGGGAAGAGGAGGCGATGTGTAACCTCCTCTTCGATCTCCTCTGCTTGGGCTAACATTGAGTTGTCAGGAAACAAGGAGCTCGGCCTCCATTTCAGGGTGATTCACGCATGGCTGGTAGGGAGAAAAATGTCAGCTGCTGCTGGTTTATGGAAGACACCCGCCTGTTTCTGTGGGCAATGCTGAAAGGGCATCGAATAAGGGCAGTGGGACAGGGCTGGCACAGCTGCCTTCAGCTCTTAGAATCATAGAATCATTAAGGTTGGAAAAGACCCTTAAGATCATCAAGTCCAACCGTTAACCTACCACCGCCAAGTCCACCACTAAACCATGTGCTCAAGCACTGCATCCACCTATCTTTTAAATACCTCCAGGGATGGGGACTCAACCGCTTACCTGGGCAGCCTGTTCCAGTGCCTGACTACTCTTTCGGTGAAGAAGTTTTTCCTAATATCCAACCTAAACTTCCCCTGGTGCAGCTTGAGGCCATTTCCTCTCGTCCTATCACTTGTTACTTGGGAGAAGAGACCAACCCCCACCTCTCTACAACCTCCTTTCAGGTAGTTGTAGAGAGCAATAAGGTCTCCCCTCAGCCTCCTCTTCTCCAAACTAAACAACCCCAGCTCCCTCAGCCGCTCCTCATCAGACTTGTGCTCTAGACCCTTCACCAGCTTTGTTGCCCTTCTCTGAACACGCTCCAGCACCTCGATGTCCTTCTTGTAGTGCGGGGCCCAAAACTGAACACAGGATTCGAGGTGTGGCCTCACCAGGGCCGAGTACAGGGGCACTATCACCTCCCTGGTCCTGCTGGCCACACTATTCCTGATACAAGCCAGGATGCTGTTGGCCCTCTTGGCCACCTGGGCACACTGCTGGCTCATGTTCAGGCGGCTGTTGACCAACACCCCCAGGTCCTTTTCTGCCAGGCTGCTTTCCAGCCACTCCTCCCCAAGCCTTCAGGCACCCAGGACAGTGGACGGGAGGGATCTGTGCCCACGCCCAGTGAACCCAGTTGGGAGTGAAGGCAGCTCCTTCCCAAAGGACATATACAGATATACATACGCTCTCTACACAGAGTGTATCTACCAGGGTATTTTCCAGTGCCAGGGTTATGGGCATGGACCCCAACTCAACAGCCACCCAAGAACTGGTTGTGTCGGCTCTCCTTCAGGAGCTGCTCCTCCACGGTGAGCTTTCACACACTGCAGGCTTTTTACATGCTTCTTTTGCAAGTGTTTATAAAAGGTAGCTATCGGTTTAAACCTATATGGACAATATATAGCTTCAGTGTATAAAGACATGGCGTGCTGAGAATGAACTCTGCCGCAGCAATGGGCTGGCCGTTTGTTTATGGCAGTTTTGTTCCCAGACTCGTAACAGGGAGTTACTCTTGTCTGAGGACAGAATGGCTGTAAGGGGAGATTTATAGGGTGGATGTTAAAACCGACTTCCCAGTGACATTAGGAATTGCAGGAATTCTTTAGGAAGGAGGCGTTGGTGTGATGAGAGCCCCGGGGTGATATTAGGGAGCCTGTGTGCCCCATCGGGCACTTGGGCAGCGCAGGTGATGGCTGGGACGTGGCAGGATCCAGCCATGGGGCTGGGCAAGCTGCTCCGCTGGGTGAAACAGAGAAGCTGCTGCTGCTGCCCTCCATATCTAATGCCATCAGAATCTCGCAGGGACGTTGGTGGGGACAGCGCGGTGCCATCGAGGGACCTTTCCCTCTGCTTCCACTTCTACTCTCCGCTCCTCATCAGCAGGTTCCTGCATGCACTTTTTCCTGAGTTGCTTCACCAGGAACTGCAAAAGGCAAGGTGGAGAGCGGGGACAGGGGGTGAGTGCTGTCAGAAAAAAAGATGTTTTAATGCTATTTTGAGTTTTGTGGAAACAACTGTGGGTTTTTTTGTGGCCACGAGGAAGGAAAGAACAAGCTTCTGTCTCCACCAGAGGACCTGCCCCGGTGGCACCAAGGGCGCTGTGCCCAGCCAGATGTGTGGGTACCGTGGGATGTGCTGTCTGCCTTCAGCCCCCGCGGTGCCCTGCAGCGTGGTGGGGCTTTGCTCCTGCTCCTCACAGAGATTGTGGCAGGGAAGCGGGCAGTTGTGCCTCTTCCTGAGGGGCTTTCAGGTAACAGGTACAGCTCGGAGCCTCTCTGTCCTTCCTCCCCATCAGCACGTTGGGGATGTTGAGGGCTGGGTGCCAGTCGAGGGCTCTGCCTCCTTCTTTGGATGTTACTGGGCAATGGGCAACTGCTAGCTGAGACTGATTTAAGAGCAGTTGGCTGGGACACTACCCGGACAGGGCAGCAGGGATAATGAGGAATGACACGGACAACCAGAGGGAATGGTTGAGGTCCCTTTGAATCATGAGAAATCCCCAGATGCTGTCTGATGGTCCTCTTGTAGCAATACCTCCACTGCGTGTTTACCATGTATCTGGTGAGGAAATGTGACCCTTCTTTTCTCACACGAACACTTGTGATACGGTCCATGCCTCTGTCAGCTCAAGATGTGTCCATGGCAGCTAGTGAAAATATTCAGAAGAAGCAACCAGTATCTGCTTGGTGCCCTCCAGGAGGGCTTTGGAGTTGTGTTTGCAACCTTTGAGGTCCTGAGTAGGGAATTCACTTCCCTCCATGGCCAAGTTGATCAGACGCCGGTTGGGAAAGCAGAGGATGTGGATGGGATGTCCTCTGTTCAGGCTCCTGAAGCCTCATACTGGTGGCTTCTGAAGCCCACCGCAGTTTCTAAAATAGGCTGGATGGCAAAGGCTCTCTAGATGATGAACAGGGTGCCAGTCAGCTAGTGTTACTCCTGTGGAACTGATTTGAACACTGCAAAGACTGAATTTAATTTCATGATTAATTATGCCAGGAGACCCCAAATATTGCATAGGTGCCTTTATTAAATAAATATCATGGAAATATTTCTTCGTTCCAAGAGAAGGCGTTTGCACTTGCAGATCTGGAGTAAGACTGGTGGTGGGAAGGGCACTCATCCTGCATGCTACATTAAGATGAAAACCCGTGGTCAGGAGGCTTGGTGAGACATGCCAGCACTCAGGCCCTGGGTGACACCAGTTGCATGTGCTGCCTCTGGTTTCTCGGGAGGAGACCATGTGCAAGCCCTCGGTGCCAGCACTGCTGAATCAGAGAAGCCCCTGCCTTGGGCCTTTGCCAAAACCTGACTTCTTGTTATGGCCAGTACGCCACAGTTATGGCCGATCTTATGCCCTCCTGGAGGCTGCAGGGCTGCCTGTGACCTCTCTCCTCCCACCAGGCCCCCTTCAGACTTGGGCTCAGTGTTTGCTATTGAGGTGCAAATCTCCCATGCCTGACATCCTGCTGGTGCGAGGGCTCCTGCGGCTCACGGCATTTTTTACACTTGTGCAGCCGACCACAAGGTAATAGCAAAAAGGCAGAGAAATACCTGGATTAATCAGCGAGAGATGCAGCTATCGCCTTGCTTCTTCATGGTGTGCGTGCCTGTCTTTTTGCGTGCCTTAACAGGTCACTGCATCAGCTGAGGGGGGCAACTGCCCATCTGCACAGCACGTATGCAAAGGTGTGTCTGACCATAAACCTTTTTGCTATGGATTAAAAGAGACTGATTTCTTTCTCTTCTGTTGCAGGGTAACGTCAGAAGCAGGAACAGCCGTGCTGGCTCAGCCAAAGTGAAGGAATCGGATAAACATGCACGATGCTAAACCTTATTAACCTTGTGAATTTACTGTTGTAAATTTGATCTTTCTGCTCCCATCCCGCTCCTCTCTGTGGATCGCTCCTGTCCCTCCTGGACACACCTCTCGTTCTGAATCGTGAGATGTCATACCTTGTTGTTTGCTGTGCAGGTCACCTTGAGAGTGCTCCGAGACAATTAATCACCCCAGTCCTGATTGAAAATTCTCGGTCCTTCAATTTTCTGGTTGCATTCAATGGAGTAACGTCCTTGCAGAGGCAGGGGAGGGAAGAGTTTCCAATTAATTTGCAGATATTTGATTATTTTAAAAGGTATTTTTGTGAAGCATCTCACATAAAGTCCCATGGCTACGTATCCCAAAGGAAAACCCAGGCAGCACAGCTCCTTCATCCAAGCAGGCATGGCCAAGCTGGCCAACGGCAGGCTCAGCCTCACTCAAATCGGGCAGCAGCAAAAGGGATCAATTCCTGCCTGGTACAAAGGCTTTTGGGTCAGAAAATCTGGTCATGCCGTGGTGCTGCTTGAACTGGAGAAGGTAAGGTGTATTAACACTGAGCATGAGAATCACAGAGGCTTCAGATGCCAGGGCTTCGGGCTGGGAAAGTAATAAAGAATCACACAGAGCTTTCTGATATTAAATATCAAAAACTTACAGGAAGGAGGAGAGTAACTTTTTATTAAAACACCTGTCTTTCCTTGGCTGCAGAGCTCCTACTTACACCCTTTCCCCATCCCTTCAGGCTTCACTCCCTGATAGGCTTTCGAGGCCACGCATCTTCATCCCTTGCCACTGTGCCGGGGACGTGGCCCTGCATACCCCACATGTGGGTGTGCAACACTGCAGGGGTTGTTCGTGGGATAAGACCTTCAGGGATTGTCATAACGGGGGCCTCCCTGTATAATACCAAAGTTTCATTTAAATTATTATGCTTAATGTTGGCTATGATAATGAGTTACTATGTATTACAGTACTGGCTTCTGTTTCCTTCTCCAAATTTGGTCCCTTCTGGTGCTGGAGCAAGGTTTTATCCATCTGAATCACTGCATCATCATCATATGTGGTCTATAGGCACAGGACTGTCCTCCAACACCCTGTCTCCCCTCCTGGAGGCTGTGGTTGGGAGTATGGTTGCCATGGTGGTAGCGAGACAGTTAAAATGGCTTTATAACCAGCTGAAGGTACCGACTGTTTCCAGGATACCATATATCCTAATCAATCTCGGCTCTGACAGACCTTGGAGTGAAGCCAGGTCCAATGACAGCAGTTGGTGGCGTTTAATTTCTTTCTTCCTTCTTCAGCCCTCTAGGGTTAGCTTTCCTGCAGGGGTTTGAAGCTGCAGTTCAAGGTAAAAAAAACCTCCATCCTTTGTGGATATGGTATCTTTCAGCCCGCATCCTTTAATTTGGGCCACCCAGCACAAAAAATGTATAAAGTTGTATCACCACTCTTCTGATCTCTTGACCGGCAAGAAGCTGAACTGGCTTCCTTGCATTGACTGATGTGGGTGCTGCCCTTTAGCTGAGTGTGGAGAATAAGGGATCTCTTTGTTAGAGGCTCCTCCTAACAGGCTGTGCTGCTCCCCCTGCCAGGCCATTCCCCGTGGGTGGTGGGGGCTGGAAGCAATATGTTGGAAGTCACACTGTATCCCAACAGCTTGGGATTCGGAGCTGTCAAGCAGTGGCTCATTGTTAGTACAACTTCTTCCAGAACACCAGAAAAAGAAAAGGCAACTTAAAACTTTTTATGACCTGCTGACACATGAGTCTGGTAGGAATCTGACTGTCTGTGAATCGGAGGAATAGTGGAGGGGTTTGGAGATCTGCTGCTGTTGTTGCTAGTTACAGGGTTATTTCTTCCTACGGGTAGCAATGGGAGCCAGAAGGCTCCTCCAATTTGCATCTGGTTCTTCCACCTGGCTTACATGGATCTACTTGGTGGTGTAGGTGCTGCCCTGTGCTGGGTCAGCACTTCAAATGGATGTATAGTATTTTTCTGAAGGCTTCTTGTATCTTTGCCATGATTCAAGAATGGTTGAATTCCCATTTTAGAGAGTTTCTGACTTACGTGAGCCCTGAGGTGACTATGTAGTCCCAGGTAGGCAGCTGGGCCAGCGTGTCCTGCAGACCTGGATCAATTTGCAGTGTGGGGCTACAAGATGGCATAAAATGGCACTCCTGATTGTTACTACTTTTCCCCACATTTCTAGAGAACTTAGGGCTGCTCTGTGTGGCAATGGGCACTTCACCGGTGCAGGTGCTACAGTGGGTTTCAATTTCAGGGCTCTTCTGCATTTCGTGCTGATGCTGTCTAGTTCAATGTTCTCAACTTTTCTTTTTCTTGAATTGTCACTTTTACAGATAGAATGCTTAAAGCAACCACAATTATCAGCATTAAAATAAAATTAACCTGAATCTAACTTAGGCTTATGGCCCCGCTTAAGCCTTCTGGGGTTGTGAAGCCTGTTTTGGAAGCTTCTGGTCTATGTCTTTGCAATCAATCAATAGCATGCCATCAATCACTGTATATCATTTGCTTTAGATTATCAGACCTTGCACAAGTCTCCTGAATTTCTAGCATGCCCATAGATTTGCTAGCTCTTCACTCTCTGTTTAGATTCACCTGATCCCTCCAGCCAGAAGAGTCTGCAAACAGCCTCCGCTTCACAGAAGGGGCATTCCACCCCGGCAAACGCTCCTGGCATCTGTTGAAAGAACAGATTTGGAAGCATTAGCCTGCTCCATTAGTCTCCAGGGTAGAGGGTCATTAAAAGTCCCGAGGTAAACCAGAAACCTCATCTGGAGGCTTTTTCTCCCTTAGGAACCAGATACCTTCAACACCTCCTCAGTGACCAAAGAGAACAGCTTGAAAAAGACCTGATTTTCCAAAGATAAGCAATTTAGCTATGTAAATGGAAAGTTATGGGTTTCTTTAAAGGCTCTGTTTGAAGATATTTTTTCCATTATTCCCCCTTGACACCATTAGGTCTTCCTGGCTGCTCATTTTGGATGTTTTTGTTTCAAAATCTGTTTAGAAGCTTAGGTTCTAACGAAGGACAATAATTACCCAACTAACAATGAACTTAACCAACCACCCGAGGAGTCGGAATGATTTACAGTTTTCAAAGGAGCTGATGCTAGTTTGCCTTTTGTCTTTCTACTTAATGCCTCTCTAATATTCTTCTCTGGACACAATGACTTTTTGAACTGTTTTTTCTCCTTTTTTTTTTTTCTTAAATAGAATGCTAAGCCCCTCCACCACCTAATTCTCTGCATACAAAAGAAGATTTAATATCCTCTAAATGACTATAAAGAACAAACCTACCAGATGGCAGACTTCGTTGCTCAAGGGGGATGCAGGCTGCTTTTCTTGGAGAAGCATTTCAATATGGTTTTGAAAGAGAGAGTCGCTAGATGTATTAATCTTTTCCTTAGTGGGGTGCTGTGATATAACTCAGGAGAGGTGCAAGAAGAGGGAAATATAGTTTGTGATCCAACAGAGGAAACAAACGGAGCTGCGTGAGGAACCTTTTTTGTTTATTTCCTGAGTCTCTTTGAGAAACACGTCAACTATGACCTTGAGCATCTTTGCAGAAGTTTTGAGATGTAGCGTCTGGATCCTAGGCATAACTTTAAAAACTCGAGGAAAGATTTAAGAAAGTTACTAGCATTCAAAGACTACTTCTCCAGATTTAAAACAAGGATGTTGCTGACACATAATCAATGCTCTTCAGGAAGAAACTGTTCTGCTTCATTCTCTTTCTGTTTTTCCTATGTCAGAAGCCAACTTGTTAACAAGATTAATTGATTAAAAGGAGGACTTCTTTAAAAGCAAATGTTTTGCATCTCACTTATTTTCCAAGTATTTGGCTGAATAATTCATCTGACACATAGCTAAATAATTTCTTTTCATAGATTATCTGAGAAGAGATCACAATATTTACATATGGACCTATTGTTCAGAATTATTTGCTAAATAATTTATTGGAATAATCTGTTCTCTGTGTCTCATTTGTGGCCAGTTCCTTGGGAGATGTTGATATTCTGATGATGTGATATGTTTCTGTTCCCAAGTGGGTGAGTGTAACTTTCTGGAATTATTTTGTGATGTAAGTGGTTGTTATTATAAGTTTGAAATGTGTTTTCACGCTAAATTCACACTTGGTGAGTATTCCTACCAGAAAATGTGTTCCCTAGGATAACTGTGGAAAGCAAACACGAAAAAGGAAGGAACACAGTCAAAGCAAATCCATAAAAAGATTCGGATGAGAAGAAATGTGTTTGCAGGACACACTTATCTCTTGTGAAGCAACGTGATAAAGGAGGAGACCTCAGATTTACAAGCCAGAAATCGCTATGTGCCAATCAGCTACATATCCTGTATGGACAGCTTGGAAGACAATCAGCTGCCAGACCTGCTACCAAACAAATATGACCCACAGTCACTTGTGTTCTTCTTGGGATGTAGGTTACACAGCAAAGTGTCAAGCAAAGCAAAGTGTAAAGTTATATATAAAATGAAGAAAAGCGAGAAACGATAAGAAGGGCATATTAATGGGATGGCAACAATCTCAGTATTAAGGATGAAGAAAATGGGGTATTTTACATGTCTCCAAACTAACACAATAGCCTGTACTAACAGCCACCATCTGATACCTTGAAAGCAAGAGAATAATTTCCATCGTGATGCAGCGATCGGCTTTCACCCTGAATTTGGAGATCTGATCCCCTTATCATTGCAAGTGCTACTGGGAGACCTGCTTGGTAACAAGAAAAAAATTCAACCTAACAACAGCCCATTCATCCTGGTGCTGTGTCAGGCAAAAAGCAAGTGCTTATCTGGAACATTAATTCTCTGCAGACCTTTGCTTCAAATCATGTTTGCTGTATGCCAGTATGTATATTAAAATAGCCAGAGAGAGAGGCCTTACTTTCACAGAAAGTCAATTGAACTATGTTTCTCTCCACTGTGAAAGAGCAGATTCAAATGGTAAACCTGTCACAATATAGTCATATAGCTGAATGATGAAAACCAGCTATTCCCGATTTAACCCCAGCTATCAATTGGGAAGACAGGTTGCAGTTTTCTCCCTCTCTAGTGTTCACATTTTTCTCTAAATTTCAAAGGATGTCTTTGGACCAACTAGGACAGACGCTGACTTTTTTAGAGCTTTGGCCATGTTTATACAGGGACAGTGGTTTTTTGTACGTATATATATGTACATTGTTTACACTATATGAAACTCTCTTGTCTGCTCTCCTCATTATGATAGTCTAAGATGCTTCTCTTGACAATCCTTGTGCATACACTGTTTGCTCAGTACTTGGGAGACGTCCTGAGGTCCAGCAGTCCCTCACTCCGTTCCGTGCTCTACAGATTTACTGGCAGTACATTGTGGGATGCCTTTCTGAAACTACAGGAATACTGGTCTGGAGGGGTAAGTGTATTAAACTTCCAGACTCCCGTGATTCACATCCTTTCCTGCCATCCATTAATGTTCCTGGCACCATTTTCAAATTACTATTGGGCAGCATTTGTAGGACATGCTGCTAAGTGCTATGATTATGAGATTCATTAATATGGATGGGATTATGCACATGCATTTGCAGTTGGGCAAGCAGAAGAATTTGCATCTGGGGTTTCCTAAGATGCTTGATACTGAGGTGATACAGCTGTAGGAAATGATGCTGTAGGAAGATGAGATCAAATTTTGTGGAGCGCTTATGTGAAGCAGTTTTACTGGATGAGACTTTCGTTTCAGGGCTCACATAGGCAGCAATGACTGGTGGGATGCAGGTAGCGGTGCAGAACTGGATGGCCGTTGCCAGTGGCAAAGATTTTGGATGACAAAGACCAATTAGAGATGTGAGCAGAGCCCAGACCTACAAGAGAAGAACACAGCCATGAGTGTGCCCATCCAACTGGGCAACCATGTCACTGTTACCTCTGGCATCTTACTGCTGCTCGGGGGCTCACCAGCTGGGGTTGGGAGACCAGCTACAGCAAATGTCACAGGGATCTGAAATGGGGAGGTTTCTGCTCCGTCATGTCATAAGCCTGGAAATGTGTAAGAATTGGTGCTGGCTTTTAAGGGTTGTAAATGATAGACGCATATGCCTGGTCTTTGCCAGCAGGAAAGGGTATTTTCCATGGTATTGCAGAGGCTGCCTGATCACTATAAAATATTCACTGATGGTCATGTGAAGTGGAAAGGTCTGTGATGCTTGTGTTATTGCAAAAATCAGCTCTGGGTGCTAGAATGGAGAGGGACGACTTGCTTCTAGAGAGGATATGAACTTTATGGTTCCTCTTCTTGTTCTGGGCATCTGGATTCAGTGTACGCTCTGTTTCCCTGGCCAAGGAAGCTCTTTGTTGGTGGTTTCGGCATGAAGGAAGAATTACTTAGCTTTGTGCGGAGCGGTTGCAGATGATCGCTGGCATGTACTTCAGGAAGATGGATAGGAGGGAGGTGGTACTTCATGAGAAGGGTGGGTGTTTCTCATCATGATGTGCCTCATGTGATAAGTGCCTGCAGATTTTTTGCACATCCGTAAGAAGAGAGCCATCCTGAAGGAAATATTGGAGCAGGAATGTGAGTGGGAGCAGGAGGCAGAAATTTAATATTTTAGGCAGATGGGGAAAGCATTTCTGTTAAATGACCAAAATAGTCATGACCACAACATAGTGGATGTTTGGTGTGCTGAGGACAGAGAGTGATTTTTGGCCTATGAATGCATTGTAACCAAGGAAATGTCTTCCCATTTGATGTATTGATGTGTGTGGGCATGATCTGTCATTTAAGGGTTGAGCTGGATCTACATGACCTTTTCCAGTCAAATGCACCAAAATGAATTTGAGTGAGGAAAGTAATACATGATGTGTTGAATAAAACCCCAAAGCCTGCAGTGAGGAAACACACAAACAGAACAGCTGTGAAAGAGATGCCTGGTTGGACTAGGATGTACAGGACCACAGAACGGTGCCAAAGCGGGGCTGGCAGTAACGGAAGCCCCAGGATGGTATGTTTCCTGGGTTGCATGGGGTTCTCTGTGCCAAACCCAGTCTCCCCAGATGTTTGCCTCTGCATTGCCCATACAATCCCTCCTTCCAGGGTGCCCTGTTCCCGTTCTTTGGGAGCACCTCAGGAAGTGCCATCTCCCTGCTGTCTCTGCAGCCCCTCTGCTAGGATGCGTTCAGTCAGCCCTGGCACAGATTCTCTCACACATTTTTTTCCCATTCAGGTATCTGTCAGCCTCCCTGTGCATGATAATGCTCCTCTTCACACAGGTTGTGTGCTACAAGTGCTAAGGGAAATGATAAAACCTCTAAGTGCTTATTGTCCATTCCTAGTTTCCATGGCAACCATGATAAAATGTTTCTTTTCCCACATTTCAGGAATGCCATTCACCTCCTTTCTTCCCACTCTTCAGTTCCCTTCAGGAGGAGGCGATGCTTACTCGGCTGCTTCCCCAGGGACGGACCCCTGCAGCAAAGGCTCAGCGCTGCCCGTGCCCTCAGGGCAGATGTTTGAGTGAAGGGGGCAACGCTGGGTAGCTGGAGGACATCACCTTGGCACAAAATCCCCAGACCCCAAGCAGGTCTCGTCTGAAGAGGCAATAGTCACACCAGGACCACACCGGGAGCCGGAGTTTGCCAGGCTGGCAAACTGCAGGAGTGGAAGGGGAGAGCCAGCTGTGCCATATGGGCTTTGGTTTCCCTTACACAGGGCCTATAGATCAGCACAAGCGCACTGCAAATAACTGAGTTTCCCAGCAGTCTTCCTAAGCACTTCACAGCACCCTGAAATCTGCATGCCTGGTCAGCCATGGTAGCTCGGCCACAGGAGCTCACCGCTGATAGCTCACCTTCTTAATCAGCTGAGTGAAATAATGAGCTAGAGAACCTTTTCTAGAGAGTTTTTCTGCCTGGGATGTATTACTATTATACACATAATGGGTTTTCAGCACGCTTAATTATTTAACCAATGTGTTGCTGGTGCATTGAACCCTGCGTTGTGTGAGCTGCTGTGGGTGTACAGGGCTGAGCAAACCGCCGGTAACACAGAAATGGGATGGGAGGGCAGCGAGTCTGGCTAACGACTGCAGGGTGGACCTGGCAGGCAGCAAACCTGCGAGTCTCGGGTGACTGCATTTTGGGTTGGGCGGTGCATGTACAGAGGGAAAGAGGGTTGAATGCTACGCAAATAGAGAGACAGTACCTGGATAACACAGTTTTTATATATTGTCTAAATATATATTATATAGTGTATATGTATTTATACATATCTGCTGCTGGAGGCTGTTTCTGGACTGTGTTCAGTGAAGCTCTTCTGAAGGCATTTGAGTGCATTGCCCAAATCTGCTAGGTCTTTGCCCATAACTGCCTGCCTGTTAATGTCCACCTCGGCAGCCCCTGGTCAAAAATGATGCCAGGGTTTTACTTTTGTCTTGCTACTCCCTGGCAACAGGGTGGTTCTGGGAAAATGGACTACTCCACCACTGTCCTATCTGGCAGTGTAATCTGTACAGCACATCTGTAGTATCAGGGATGTTATCTGCAGAAATACAGTCCAGCTCCTCATAGGCTGAACAAAGAGGGGGATCACTGCCTGCAAACGCTTCTACCAGAGCGGTCTTGCCTTCCTGCAGCACCGGGCTGGCTCCAGGAGGGTTACTCCTTCTCCATGGCTCTGCTTGTCCTGACGGTGCTTCTCCAGACAGAGACCAAACGTGCAGCTCCGGAGAGGCAGCGTCATCAGGCCCCTGCAGGGTCCATAGAGGAGCTGTGCAGCGCTGCTAAATGAACACGCTCCTCTCAAGCACTGGGAAAGGATAGCACCAGAGAACTGGCATCCAGTCAAGACATCGCTGGGGCTGTGGTGGGCACGCAAGGGCAGCAAGGAGGCCAGTCCCAATAAGAATCAGTATCATTTGGGCAATGTTTGGAAACCTAGCAGATGTGGCAATGTTGGTACCAGAACAGGCTGAAGATCAGGAGTTCTGATTCACCAAAAATTACATTTTTCTTTGCTTTATTTTCCCCCTCCAGAGTTTCAGCAAATTGGGGCCAAAGACCCATAACCTCAAGGCTTCTTAGCCCAGGAACAGACTTTCCAAATACACCTTTCTGCCCCCACAGTTTGCAGTACCCCCAGCCTGAGGATGTTAGGAATGCAGAGGAAGGCACCCTAGAGCCTGGCCTCAGATTTGGTTGGCTGAACCTAACGTATTATACATGAAGCATATAAGATTTGAAGAAAGCAGCTGTTGGGCTGAAAGTTTACAGGAAAGTTTCCAGCCAACCACAGTTTGAAATGAGCCTTCATGAACCCTAGAGACCAAACGGCCTCACTGGGAAGTCACCCAGCACCTATTCATGGAGGTTTCTTATGGGTCCACCAGCATGAGCAAATGAAAGGCTGCAGGTGCAGGCCATCATCCACACTGTTTAATCGTTGTCTTGCTCCCTGGCCTGGTGCTGGCTGGTGCCAACCAGTGACCTGCTGGCCGGTGCCCTGGCACAGCACAGAGGGCAGCACACACCAAGGACTGTTCCCAAATGGGCAGCGGGGGTCAGGCTGCATCAGCTTCAGCAGTGTCCTCCCCACACAGTCCTCTAGCAGTGCCGCCCTTTTTCCATACCCCCATTCTCATAGTAATAAAATATCACCCAGCTCAACTGCAACACTAGCTCAGACGCTTTGAACTGAAAAAAAAAAAAGAAGATAATACTAGTACTATTGTATTAGGGCCACAGGGGCAGCACGTGGGGGCCAGATGAGACCTAGAATCACATGTGTTATGGACTGGAAGTGGCTAATCTGTGCCAGTTGGCTTCAGGGCCAGAGAATGGTCTCTGGCCTGATTTTATTTATTATTTCAGACCTAGACTGGCCAGCAAATTTCATATAGTAGTAAGCAGCCTGAAGACATCAGGCACTTTTTATGCAAACTAATTTAGTTACTCTGGGGCAACATCTCCTTAATGAAGGTTTTATGGAAGCAGCTGGAGGTACAGATGTGTTGTTTTGCCTGCATAATAGGTTCATAAGGGTGCTCAGGATAAAGTAAGCTACACTAGAGGTTCTTCAAATTGCCAAGGTGACCAAAATCCTGAGAGCTGCACAGTCTTCTGTACACACCGCATTGTGATTTCAGTGGTGGTGTTATAGACTGCCCACAGTCTGCCGAATTCCTCATTACGGGACAGTTTCTACATGGACTTACCCCCAGTCAGTGTACAGAATGGGGAGTGGGGGTCATTCAAGGTTGGAAGGTATTAGCTAGCATTATTTCAGATTTTCACTCCTCTAGTTCACGAGTAGTTCTTTGGAAATCAGCCTGGGATTCCTAGGTCTGTTGAAAGAAAGGACTTGAAGAAGAGGGCTAAAGAAGGGATTGGCCGCCCAGCTAATTCCACATCATAGCCATGAGCATCTCATCTCCCAGCCATTCCCATTACATCTAAATAGACCTGTTGTAATGAAGCATTGAGAGGTGTAAGAGGGGGTTAATGTACTAGTCTGTTACTGCTGGAGGTATCATTTCCAATTTGATGGAGGTCACACACGAAAATAAGTGTGGTTACTTTGCTCAGCTGATTCTTCAGGGCATACCTGGTGGCTAATTTTCCTGAAACATCCTGGTTTTGCATTAGTTAAGAATCTGCATAAGTGACTTTGAGAGAGGAGATTGTGTTTATATCCTCTTGGTTTTATTTAACATTGTACTCTTGTTAACTGGGGTTTACTCTTCTGGTGGGATGCATTTTCCTCCTCTCAGATAAAGCAAAGTAATAGCTACCCAGAGGCCTGTAAAGAATACAAATGGGGCTGAGTTGGAAAGGTCAGCCCTACAGATATGTTGGACCATGCCAAAGAGCAAGGTGAACAGATTAAGCTATATAAATATTTAAAGAGCTGTAATTAGGACTAACATGGCCTCCCATGAACTCCCAAGGTTCATTATTATACATGCACATGGCAGAAAAGTAACTAATCATGACCTTTTTCCACTTGCTTTTCCTCATGTTTTTGACAGCATGTTTTTCACTCCCTAAGATGTTCCTGGCTGGCACTGCCTCCCTGGGAGGGGACAGGAGATTTGTCATGGCTTTCTGTGAGGCCAGGAAAAATCCCAGAGAGGTTTCAGAAGCAAGTAAGGGGGAGATGTTGGCTTTTGCCCAGGTGTCACCCTGTGCTGCTGGGGTCTGGGGCAAGGAGGCAGAGGTTTCCCAGCATGGTGGAAGCTCTCATCCAAAGCCCAGCAGGACCTGAGGAGCCCTTGCTAAGGATACCAAGTGTCCCAGTGTCACAGACACACAAACACCCTCCTCTGGGTGGGGCGACTCCAGCTCATCCTTGGCCTCAAGACCATGTATTTGTGACTCCTAGACTCAGCTGTTTCAACTCTCCTCAAGGCACACAATCTCACAAGCTAAAAACACTCTAGTTGGTACAAAGCACAATATCCTCTTTGCTTAGCAACACATGTTTCCATGAACACCTCACGCCACGAGGCTCACTGTTGCCTCATCACTCATCAATCGAGCCCAATGCAAGATCTTTGTCCTTGGATGGAGGTAATGGGTGGCACAGCCCCCTCCACCCCCACTGCCGTGTCCTGCAGCAGCAGCCACCTTCCTGTGACACAAGAACCAGTGGGACAGCCCAGGGGCTGGGCCACCATGGCAGCCATCCTGGGTTTTATGCTCCTCAAAGTGCAACAGTAGCTCACCACCTTGATGCCACCCCCTCCAGGCAGGGAGAGCACAGGGGGCCTGTCGCTGAAGGAGATTTGCCTTCTCCTTCAGAAGAGGCCTGAGCTGTCTTCCTCAGAAAAAGAGGGTCAGAGGCTTTTTCCAGATTGCCCCCAGACAGACCCTGGTGCTGGGTAGGGAAGAGACTCATAAATGCTCTCTGCAGCATCCCACAGGGGATGCTCTTGGTAGGGACCAGCCCCTGCAGTGCTGCTGGTGTGGGTCAGGGCTCAAGACATACACCCACACCACATTTTTAGACCTCCTGCTTTTCCAAACACAGCATTTTAAGTCTGTGCCTCTGCCCCTTCCCACCATGCTCATGGCTCAGGAGGAAGAACCAGAATCACCAGCTCTACAGCACAACAGACACGCCTGTTTTAAACCAAACATGGTGGTGCTGGACAACATTAGCTGGACCAAAGCAAAAATTTTGATGGCTGTGACCAGTTTTGATGACATTTCCATTGAGAAAGACTTACTGGTCATCTGACCAAAATGAAAGAAAGAAAGAAAGAGGCAGAGTAAGGGAGGACGTGTCTCCAGAGAGCCTGGAAGCTTGCAAGCACACCTGTACTGCACTGGCCAGCAGCCTGCACCCAGACACGTCTCTGAAAGTGCCCACAGAACAAGAAAATTCACGTACATGCACAGGGAAAAAAAAAATAAAGAAAAAAAGCTTGTTTGCTGCCCTGCTCTTCCCTGCGGCTAAATTAATTGGGTCTTACTCCTGCCGTCTGTACGCCGGCAGTACTCCCACAGCACTGACTTTAATAGGAGTGCAGATTGCAGGATCAGGCCCACGGTATCATGGAAAAGATGAATAATAATCACTATGTGGAGAAATACTGCAGTTTGCAACTCAAAGAACACTTTAAATCTGCTTAGCAATTTGTAACGCCCACAGTAGCACACTGTGTAAAGCTGCAGTTATGAGACAAATCACTTCTCCATTAACCGCGGCTCCAGGATGTGCCTTATGGCAGCACGCACGGGGAGCGGGGAGGGATGGAGGGGAGGGGGACACCGTGCGCGGGGCGGTGCGAGAAGCTGAGAGGTCTGCTTTTTATGGCAGCAGCTGTGTTATCCCTTTACGGTTATTTTCTGGGCTCGCAGCAATTAATCCCCATACGGCCTGACTCCAATGTCTGTTCATCTGCAGACGGTTGTGCCGCCTCTCAGATCTAACCATCTCTCAGTACTGATGACTTCCCTTCAACAGCATGCCTGGGAAAAGCAAATTATGTGATTTTTTTCAAATTATGCTATTTTTCCCAAGTGCAAATCTCAGTGTCATTTGATGAAGCCTTTCCTGGCCAGCCCGTTGGCGTTCCCTCGGCCACCCAGTGTGCTGCCAGCGGTTATCCAACCTCACCTACACCTGAAACATCCCTCTGCCGTGGAAAAGCGCAACAGCGGGACTATAAAAGCTCATTTGAAGGGCCTTCATCTTTCTTATTTAAGACTTTGACATCCTGCTGATCTTCTGGAGGCAGAAAACAGCTCCAGATGCAATATGCCCTTGGTTGACTTGGGGTTGTTTCACACTAGCAGGAGGACTCAGCTGCTCGGGGCAGGAGTGGCAGGTCCCAGCCTCAGCCACCATGAACTGGTTTAATCAAATGGTGTTTGATCTACACCTGCTGCCGACCTCTCCTGGACCACATCGAGAGCAGGCAGTCTGGGCAAGTGTTGGGAGCCCAGGGGGAGAGGAGCGCTGGGAGCCCGTGGCGGGGAGTGAGGAGTGTTGTCCAAGATAACCCTCCCCAGTTGTGCGAGGGCTGGTTCTGGGGAGCCTTGCGATGGCTTGTGAGTGAAAAAAGTCTCAGGAAAGAGAGCTAAAATTGAAGAGCTCACACAGAAATAAGCCAAGAGAAGCCAAAGGGAGACTGACTCCGACATTCAGCCTCCAAAGCAGGTGAAGGCAGTATGTCGTGGCAAAACATTCCTGATTCACGGGACTGAAGCCTGAACCCATTCTTCCCAGACAGCCAGCTAGCATCTCCAGGATCCTCTCTGATTTGGAGAGGGGCAGCAGTAAGGAGAGATCTTACCTTCTAGCCTACAGGGAGGGAGAAAGCTGTTAATTCTGGAGCCAGCAAGCCCTGCAGCTGAACACCCATCACTGCCACAGTGGTGATGAAGGGTGGATTTAACCCACCCTTGCCAGCTCTGACCCCCTTGTCCCCAAACTCCCCCACGTGCCAGGTGCAACGAGCCTCCACCACCCTCCAGTTATAATTCGATGGGTACCAGATGATGACAAAAAGCATCGGCAGAGACACAACCTGAACCACAGCCCTCAGTGGCAGGAGGCCATTTACAACAAATCCTTCACCAAAGGCTTGGCCAGGGTGACCTGGCTCTGAAGTGCCACCAGAGCAGAGTGGGCTGCTGAGCACAGCTCTCTACCGAGAAAAGGAAAGACCTTGGACACACTGGAAATAAAAGCGTGCTTTGAAACACAGGGAGAGGGAGGACAGTGAGCTATCTTGAAGCATCTACATGAACCATATGATGACATTTAAGCCTGACAAGGCCAGTGAGGAGATCCAGGCGGACTGGGGAATTAGACAAAAGGGCCAGGGTCTCAGTGCAAGCTTTTATCACATTCCTAGGGAAGGTGTTTGGAGACCTTGAGTGAGAAGAAAGGGTAGCAAGATAAACAGAGCAGGCAGCTGAATTCCCTCAAGATTTTGAAACAATGATCAAAGGAAAATGCAAAAGAGCAACATGCCCTCAGAAAGTCAGAGGAAAAAGATTCATAACTCAGCGGTGGGGATCAGGTATCAGAGGAGGTATTTCAGCTCCTCCAGGGAATCCAGCCTGTGCCACACCAGGAAAGCACATGCTCTTGCTGCAGGGAGAGCATGGGCAGGGCTGAGCAGAAAGGCCAAGTTTCCTCCTGCCTAGATCATGCGAAATGCCTCAGGTCCTAAGTGTTGGATCTGGGATGGCATGGCAGGATGCGTAAAAAATAAGATATTGCATGTAAAGGAAAACATTTTCACAGCAAGGGTGGTCAAATGCTGGAACAGGTCACCTACAGAGGTTGTGCAATCTCCATCCTTAGAGATTTTCACAGTTTGACTGAGAAAGGCCCTCGGTAACCTGGTTTAATCTTGAATTTAGTCTTGCTTTGAATGGGGGGTTGGACCAAATGATCTCTGGCAGTTCCTTCCAACCTACAGTGCTCCATGATTCTGTAACTCTATGATCTGAGGTGATCTCAGGTTAATATTTTAAAGTTTTAAGATGTTTGCCTGCTGTACTGGAAACCCAAGCACTGCAATACTTGGACTTAGAGAGCTGGAAGGGAGCTTACAAGAAAATGCAGGCCATCCACCAGCTCAGCAAAACCTAAGTTTGCTCACAGACTGAGGTAGATTACATATCTGTACTCCCATTGTGAATGTGAGGGATTTTACCAGCCAGCATTTCCACTGGGCAACGCATCTCCACTTGCAAAAGAGCATGTCTACTTCTTACAAGCAGTCAGATATTTTTACTTTACATCCTATCTTAAGACAAGCTTTAGTGCTGGGTTTGGGTATTCCTGTGCTGATGGGGGAGAAGCAGGAACATTTTGTACACTCAAGGTCTCTTTGCAGACTTCATCCTGCCAGCCTCAGGAGACAGTGTTTGGCCATAACATGTTTCAATCAGCCTGCTGGAAGAGTAAGCCCCAAGTCATGAACCCTGTAGCCCTGACTCAGAGCAGGAGCTAGAGAAATAAAAATTAAACCTGAAAAATAAAAGTGGGGGGAAAAAAATATCCCATGACACAGGCTAGTCCTCAGTGACACCAGTGGCAATATTTGATTTCAAGCTGGTCATGCCTTGTGTATGGCCAGGATGCCTTACCTTGCAGCTGTCAGGACTGAATACCCCAAAGAGATCACATTGGGTCATTATTTCTTCAGTAGTACCTTGAGGCTTCACTATAGGACAAGCACCCTACAGAGCCCCATATTATGTGCACAAAATATACCCCCTCTCCCCCATCATCATCATAGTGATATTTCCAGCCTATTTTCTCCCTTGACCCACATTTTTGTAGCAGGTGCTTTTAAATGAAGGGAAGAAAATGAGAAGCAGCTGTTTAATGGCTACTGAAGGGCCTGGGATGGCAGCAGCAGCCTGAGTTGAGAAGGATTAATAGGCAGCGTGCACGTGAGGAGGTCAGAGGTGGCAAATAAATGCAGTTTATCAGAGTCATGGAAATAAAGGAATGAATCACATTGCTCTCATCACCATAGATGAGGTATAAATAGAGTTAATCAGCACTGAATGAAAGCATATTAACTCAAGGAGAATTATTCATGCACTGCAGGTGTTTTCCCAATCCCTGTCCATGGAAGTCATGAGTGAGAGGAGTAATTGGTGTCCAGCCCATCTCTAGCCAGCAGCTATTGCCCCTTCTGGACTGAATTAATCTTCCAAATTGCTATGCTGCTTTACAACACATATTTCAACATAATGATCTTTTACTTATTATTATTTTTCGTAGCTAGTGAGTTATTGAGATTGATAGCATCCTTTGCGAGAGAAATAAAGAACCCAAAGGGAACTGATAATTCATTGAACTTTTGAACTGCCTCCAAGTCACCTCTCTGGGACTTGAAAATTATGATGTATTATTTATCCAGCCCTGGCTGTGCCTCTCGCAGTGTGGTAGGAAGCTTCAGGAGAGTAATAACAACACGGGCCCTGTATGCTTTCCCCGAACACTCGCTGGAGAGAGCCTGCTACTAATTTGCCTTTCAATAAGGGCTGTATTTTTCCTTTGTAGCCACTTTTTAAAGCAGCACTTTCTATGTGTCAGGTTACCAATGCAGCCTCAAGAGTTTCCTTCGGTGGGGTCAGCTGAGCTGCTGCCTCCCTGCCGCAGCACAGGCGGTGATTCGTAGCCCTCACAAGGAGATGCACGGCTACTGATAGCCTCCCTGGGCCAACACCACATCTCCCACAGGCTTCAGCAATACAAGGACTGAGCCCCAAATAAGTGGATGTAGCTCCTCTGGGTCCAGATCACCCCCTGCAAGGTGCTGAGCTCTGTAGCCCAGATTCAGAAAAGTGTTTAAACAGAGGCTTAACAAGCATGTGCTCACCTTCCTCACGAGCTTAGAGCTCAAAGGATCATCCCCGGGCAAGTCCAAACCCCATTTAATTCCCAGCAAAGTGAAAAGGTGAAGACTTCAGTGAGTGCTGAGAAAGCAGCTTTCATCCGTACCAGCGATGCCGAGTTTTCTCACACTCACCCCTTATCCTCCCTTCATCGCGCCGGGCAGGGGCAAGGTGAGAAGGTGAGGGCTTAAGGGCTGCTAAGGGGACCAGCCCCAGCCCCTTGGCGCTGGGAGCGGGGCCATGGCAGTGGGGCTGAGACTGCACTGCTTTGCGAAGGCAAAGTCCCATTTCTCTGAAGACCTGAAGCAGTGCAGCAGGAGGAAGAAGGGCGAGCACGAGAGGCGTCCACCTTTGCCACTCACATCAGGTTTAGCCTTTGACAGCAAAGACTACGTGCATAAATTTATTCTGTGGGTATCACAGGGATGTCACCGAGCCCGCCTGCAGCTTTTATCTCGTGCTTAAAGCACCAAATGATGTGTAAATATGTGATTAACCATCACCAAATGATGTGTAAATATGTGCAGGTGGTGCAGGGCGCGATGCGCCCGGGGCCGGCGGGGTGCGAGGCGGCCCGGGCCCGCCGAGCCCCGCCGCAGCCGCCGGCCGGGGGCTCGGGGGCCACCGCGGAGGAGCGGGCAGCAGCCGCCTTTCCTTTACTCCTGGCTCCCTCTCGTGGGCCTCCCCAAAAAGCACAACTTGGGCGGCCCCGCAGCTCCTGCCCTGCGGCCGCCGGCGGGGACCCCCCGCCCCGGGGAGCCCGGCAGCCTCCCCCGGTCCTGGCCGTCAGTCGGCCCAGGGAGCGCCGGGGGGGGGCTGGGAAATGAAACTGCAGTTTGGGATGCGGTACCCGTCCTTCTGGTTGCAAGGTAAAATATAATAATTTGAGTTTTCCAGGGTGTGTTTGGCTTAGCGATGCTCATGCCCCCAGCTATGGGGAGCTGCTCATTTAATGCTCTTGCTTTCATGCCTTACCACCAGTTTTAGGGACAGATGTGCTTTCTCCCAAGCAAACAGACCATCCATAGTTGTCACTCCTCTGCCCTTTCCTGCACTCCCTCAAGCTAAAGTCTGCAGTAGCTGTGCCACTGGCACTACCGCGGCATTTCCTTCCTCTGCTGCTTCCCCTGTCCCATGGGGTTGGGCCTGCCGGTCTCTGTACCATCCTCCATCTACCCCACAACCTGGCTTAAATCTTCATCTAAGTCTCCAGCTTGCAGCGCTTTCAGAGAGCTGTCACCTTCCTCCTCGTTCCCAGCCTGTCTGCCAGCTCCTCTGCCCCTTCTTGACCCACTTCACCCCGGCTCTCACCTCCTTTTTCACTAGCCGTGGCCCTGCGCTTGCTTGGCAGCCCTTTCACCCCTCTTCCTTCTCTCTCAGCACCTTCTGTGCTGTTGCCTGTGAGGGCACTGTCAGCACTGCTGTCTGCCTCTGTCGCCTGACCCTTTCCTTTCATCCTTGTGACACCAAATCACCTGAAAATGCGCTTATCCTCCTTCACTTCTTCCTTTTATTCTTTCCCCTCTTAGGTTTTCATGTTTCGGTCCCAGCTGTATCCCTTACTCCAGCCGTAACTCACTCTGAGATGCAAACGAAGAGTGACAAGCCATGCCACTGAAAGCTGCACCGGGGCCACGGAGCTGGCGTGAGGCTCAGGACGTGCCTGCAGCTGCGGGGCTGTGAATTAGGGTCTGCTGCTTTGCTGCATGAACTCAGGTAGGTAACTGAACCTTCCTGTGCCTTTCTTTCCTTCCTTCATCTGTCCTCTGTTTCAAACTTAAGCTGCCGAGTGCAGGACAATTCCTTATTCTCTTGTGGTAAGGTGTCAGATTCAAAAAGATCCTATTTTCCGTGCAAATCTAAGGCCTGATAGAAACACAAATAATACCAGCAAAAATAAACCTTTGGCAAATGAATATCTTGTAAGTGAAGTGATGCTTGCTAGACTTTTACACATTAAACACCCAGGAGCCTGCAGCTGCCTCCAGGACAATTTATTTCAATTCCACCTCATTTTCCACTTGTGAGATGCTCCATAAGACTTAGTGACAGTATGTGAAAAAGGAGCTAGAAAGCGTTTTGGTGTAGAACAGCCACTGAGCCATCCAATATGCTTGATGTGCTTTATTCAGAAACATAAATCACTGAGTACTAAAACCTTATGGAGAACGATACCGTTTGGTGATGCCTCTGCCTTGCCCTTCTCAGCAGGTAGGTTTCTTTGGGCTCCCTGGTGCCTTTAGCAGGGAGCAGCGTGCCCTGCCGCAGCTGGGTCTTCCATGCCCCAGAGCCATCCGAGAGCTCCTTTGCCTTTGTACAAAGGGTGCAAGTGAAGTGGAAAACACACATTCTTTCTCTTCAAGAATCACTGTTTACATGTCACTTGCTCGGAAAATTTAGCAAGGATTGCGTGTGTTAGAAATGTCTTAAGTCTTTGGAAAACAAAGCAAGGCTATTTCCAAATGGTATCCTTCAGACTGGCGGGTTTCCCCATCGAGATGGAACTTGACTATTAGATAGTAAGATAGTTCACAGCTGACAGAGGAAATCAGTTTTGCTTTGACTGGTTTGGCATCTCTTCAGTCTGGTCATCCAGATCTCAGCAACATCAGCTGCACGCGAGCTGTCCTGGGGCTAGAAATGCCTTTGTGTTGACCTCACTCGTTAACCATTGCAGAGATGCAGGAGGAAGGCCCAGCCGGGTTCTGCTCCAGCACGCCCGGCATTCAGCGAGAGGCAGGATTTCCTCTGGGGAGAGCTCGCAGGGGAGAAACAAAGTCCTCGTGCAGATGTCAGCAGACAAACATCAGAGGCTCAGCAGGAGAGCTTGCAAAGCCGCTGCCCGCACCCAGCTCAGCATGCCTGGGGACACCAGCTGTGCTAGAGACCACGGGCCAGCCCTTTACAGGTGGTGCGGAGATGCCTAGCCCTAACTCAAATTTCTAAGCCGATGTAATAGATGTCAAGGGCTTTATGTGCTTTTACAGTCTTGTGCACCCTGTGGGACCAGTGAAAAGCTAAGACAAAATTTTATTAAACTACAGGGTAGAGTGCTGTGCAGCTTATGGGATGTCCACCCGATGGACCCTGTGATGTCCTCCCACAGCACAAACCAGTACTTGCATACAAAGGTACATACACATGAGGACCAGAAAGCCAATGTGGCTATTCCCACTGTATACATTATTTAGTGAAGTGGCATTGCCAGGATCTGAAAGAAGTAGCCTGCAACATAGTGGAGAGCAAGACAGAAGAGCTAAGCTGGGCTGTGAAAGGAGCAGCTATCTGATTGCCTTAAGACTTGCCTGAAAAAGAGCAAAAGCAGAGCGGGCAGGAGACCCCACAGCCATCGCCCTTTCCTCTTTCTCCTCTCCCAAAGGGAGTGAGCTGAGCTGCATGCCTGGAGCAAGAGGCAGATGAGCTAGCTGGGCCTGAGCAAGTAGGGTCCACATGGGGCAGAGCACAGACAAAAAGCACCTCCCCAGCTCACCATCACTCCGATGAGGATGACGTGTTTCATTTCTGCAGCCCTCGGGCACTCCGCCGCCCCATGAGGCCAACCTTGCTGGCAAAAGCCACCCATGGCCCCAAGGGCTCTATGCATTGTGGGCAACAAGAGCAGCCGGCTGTGGCAGAAGACAAGTCAGAGGGCAAAGGAGGAAGGTCAGGCAGTTATTCAAAGCATGTCCAGCACTGTGAGTCAGTAGGAAGATGGCTTGAAATCTTCGGAAGTCAAAGCAATATAAATATCTATCTGCTGCAGGTCTCTTCATTCTTTCTGTCTTGGTTTTGGCTGTTCCCACAACTCTACCTTTTCCTCCTCCTTCTTCAGGGGAACCATGTGGGTTGGAATTGTGGGGTGGTGTCTTCATGGGAAATAGCAATGGAGGTGGAAACTGGTATCTGAATTTTTTTGAGAGGTTCCTTAGGGATTTTGATCTGTGGAATCAGACTTTTGGACAAATCTCTTCCCAGGCATTTTACTTGTGTGGTGCTAAGCTATATGGAAACTGAGGCTAATCAGCCATCAGAAGAATCAATTCACTAGCCTGACTTTTGCCAAAATCTGTAGAAGAGAGCAGCATGGGTCATAGCAAGTTGAAACAGTCCATGAAGCATGGGGGGTGTGGGGGGGTGTATTTTAACTTAACTGCAGGGTTAGTAGTCATCTGCTGCTGCTGCTCTTATCTTCAGCTTTCCTAATATGCCATGTGGAATAAAACACCCCTACAGTGGCAGATTTTTAGCGTAAGCGTGATAGGCATGTTGCTAGCTCTTGATCAAATTTGGTTTCAGAGCACTGTTTAAGAGAGAGATTACACAGAGCTGTGCAGAACTTAGAAAATAGCTTTATTCTTCTTTATTGTGAAAGACCGTATCAATGAAGCAATGTTCAATTAGATTAGAAGGCATAACCAGTCCTTCTCCTTTTTCTGGCTTTATTAGAGTTGATGAAAAACAGAGCATGTCACTTAGCTAAATAATTTTCTAACAGATACCTGAAAGTGTTTAAGAAGGAGGATTTTATGAACAGTGACATTGAGACTCTTCCTTATTTTTTGTTACGACTTCATCCTGGATATGGCAATAAGAACGGTGCTGCTAATTGCTTTATCTTTCATCCTGGGCAAAGATTTCAGTGAATGCAAAATGCTCAGAAATACATAACCACATCGGGGAAAGTCAATACTGCATTTTGACTAAGAACAAATACAATGGATTAAAGATCTCACATCGGTGAAAATGCTCTAATCTCTTTGATAATTAAAACCAGGGCAGGGTGGGGAATGTACCTGTGACTGAGAAGCTGCAGAATACTCCTGTGAGCATTACAACCATCCCTTTGGCTGGTGGAAGATCTCCCTTCTCTACATCAGCTGCAGAATTATACCTCTCTTGGAAGTAATCTTTGATTTGAGTTTGGGAATGGCTTCCAGGAAAAAGTGCAGCAGTATGCAGCTTGAAAAAATGAGTCACCTGAATATGGACTTGTGTTTCTCCTCCTTCTCCCTCCGGTGGGTAAGGCCTATGCTCACTTGTCACAAACCCCTTATCAGTTGCACGGACTGCAATTGGAAGAACACAATCAACTTGTTAACAGTTGGACTTGATGATCTTAAAGGTCTTTTCCAACCCAAATGATTCTATGATTCTCTTTCTTCTGGCAGTCCTCTCTCTCTCCTGTTTCTGGGTTTCTGTTTTCTTGTTCTTAGACTCTCTTCTGCCTTCCTTTCCTCTTGACCCCAATGCTCCTTCTCCTCAGAAAGCTGCCATCTTTTAGCAAGACACCTCACACCCAGTCTTGGCCTCCTGCTCTGCCAGTTGAAAGGAGACAAGATGCAAGATGCCTGGCTGAAGGCAGGATAAATATGCCTTTCCAACCACCCCAATGAACAATCAAAGCCTGAAGAGGTGCAGGAGATAAGAGAGGTGAACAGAAAGACTCAGCCTTTTTTTTTCCCCTCGCTTGGTGCTAGCCGTTTTCTCCACCAGATCCTTCCAAAGCCACCACCAGCACCACCAGTGGAGAGCTGACCTCAGGCCGCACAGCACCAGCCACTGCCCACGCACCAGCCACTGCCATGAGAGTGCAAGCTCCTTCCTCTTTAAGCAGAGATGGGATGCCTCTCATCTCTCATCAGATGCCATCATGAGATGGGGAAGAGGAGCCTGCTCCTGCTGTCACTGCCATCAGTGTGGGGCTTGTTTTCAGTGCTGATGGCACAGGCTCCAGCTCAGAGCTGGCTGTGTCGGGGAGACCCAGGCTACTAGTGTGACGTTCATTTGCCAGTGTTCGCCATAGAGAGTAGCCATTCACGTCGCTGCTGTCTCCATCCTGGCAGCCTGCCATCCACTTCCCAACACATTATTTTATCAGAGGGATAAATGCTGGCCAGTGGCTTGGCCACTCGGTACATTTCAAGGTGGGAATGTGCTGCTAAACAAAGCAGCATGTGCTCTCCCTCTACCTCTCCCCATCTCCTTTGTCTTCAGCAGGAACTATTTACTGCCCAGGAGCAGCAGCGAGGGGCTGGGTGCTGGTCTCCCATTTGGAGAAAGGCCACGGCCAGAGCTGGGCTCTGCCTTTTGATTCCTTTGCTGTTGGATCCATTTTTATTTCAGAGGACCAGATACTCTCTTGATGTATAATAGAAATGCTTACCCCAGGATCAGCCTCTTTGAATTCAGATGTTTGATCAGCGGATAAAGGGGCAGAGAGCAGGGAAAGGAGGGGAGATCGCAGGACCATAAGCGTCCTAAGGAAGCCTTGGCATCTTTGTGCTGTTTCCATCAGTGCAGGAAGTCTGGAGATTTTGATTCTGCACATCAAAGTCAAAGGTGAAGGCAAGTAAATGGAGTTTATTCACTTCTCATTTGGGCAGTAAGAGTTTCCTCATTCCTCACCAGGTGCCTAGAGCCCCAAGCAGGGTGAGTGCTTGCTTTTATTCACCACTGGAGCACTGATCCTGTTTCAAAGGCAGGTTATTCTTTTTTTTTTTTTCCTATTTATTTATTTTTCTATTTAATGTTACACAAAATGGGCAAAGTCCTCTCTCGCCTGTGTCCAGGAGAGGCAACCAGCAGGTACTGAGGGGAGACACAAGCACGTGCTTTCCTTGCCCCACAGCTGTGGGACTTTGTCAACAGTTGTGCCCAGACCTCTGTGCTGAACCCCCCTTGGTGGCCCCTCTGAACCTGCCAGGTGTGCGTGCCACCCACTGTCACTGCGCCTTGGTGGGCTCCTTGGTGGGCTCCTTGGTGGGTCATGCAGGGTGAGGTGCTGTGCAAACACACCCCCAGGGACGGTCCCCTCCTCCCCAGGGTCTTCATGCCGAAGGATGGGACAGGGGACTTCAATAGGGCCACAAAGCAGACAGCAGCAGCAAAACCAGCCCCTTTGCTGCCTGTGGTTAAACTCCTCTCCGCTTGTCCTGGTTCAGCACAAAACCTCTGTTAGAAAATTTTGGAGATGACTTAAGAGAGACCGCTGCAGTCAGCAGGCAGATTTGGGGAGGGCTTTCTGGCAGCTGCTGAGGGGGGAGGCAGAAGCATAACCACAAAGGACAGAAGACCACAAATCAGACACCAATACTGCCTACACAGGGGAAGCAAAGAGGCCGAGCAGGGACACAGCAGGGTGCATGATTTCAAGATGGAGCCTCGGGTCCGTCTGGAGGAAGGCTTCTGAGCTGAGAGGCAAAACAGCATGGCATTGGTGTTGCGGCGATCTTATGATGCAGCACAAAAGTTACCTTTCCTTCCTTTTTATACTTAACTTTTTATTAATAATTTGCAAGGGGGAGGCAGGAAAAGTAAACTATTTTGGCCTACATCTTTGCTGGCTAGCTGCAAAGCTGGACTGTTGAATCTATAAATTCAGGGCTCCTTAGAAGAGCCGGTGGCCGCGAGCTGGATGCCCTGCTCATCCCCACGCCCAGGCTTGTGCTCACACGTCGGCTTGCACGAAACCAGGAGTGGCACCATGGCTTCGTCTGCAGCGATCCTGAGTGCTGGAAACTCTGACTAATTCGCCAGGGACTCGCAGGCCGCTGACTTAGGAGAGCATTTGCAGTTAGTCAGCCTGGAGAAGTCCAGTCACGGCAGCAATGTGGCATCTTATTGCTCGATTCATTCATCTTATTCGATAACCATTATAGAGGGAGAAACATCCTGGAAAGACGTAACATCTGACAGGTGGAAAGCAGCCAGAAGCCTTGCCGACACCGTTCCTGCTCCCACTGCGGTTACGATGCAGGGCTGCGGTTACGACACCCATCATGGTTAGAGGGCACGGTGACGGTTTCCTGCTGCGGCTAGCAGGGTCTGCAGCAGACAAGCGGAATCAGCCGGCGTAGCGTGAATACTGTGCTCTACCTAGGCTTGCACTGAGCAAACCAACGTAAAGGCCACTGGATTTGGATTTAAAAGTGGGGAAAATGGCCCTTTGGAAAGAGGGTTCTGGCTGGAAATAATGGATAAATACTGTCCTGCCCCCTCCCTGGGCTGCTGCTGGGTGATTTATAAGCTGTTTTATGGACACAGACATGCAGCAGCCATTGCCTGTTCCTCTCTGCAGTGCAACGCAGGCTGCAGCTGGCAGCAGCTGAAGAGGGGAAAGCGCTGCTGTGCAGTCCCTACGGCTGGGAAGCGACAGGCCCGCCACTCCTGACCCCGGACAGACCCACGCTGGGGTCCTTCTCCGGGATAACACCTGGCCCAGCAGTTACAGCAGTCACATCCCGGCCTCTCATGGGCAGTCAGGGCTTGAAAAATTGTATTCACAAGGCAGCTGCAATATTCAAGGGGTCAGAGCTGCAAGGATGCTCTTTTATAAATCACGTCCATCTACTGGCTACATCTTCCTAACCAGTTCTTGGGGAAAAAAAAGCTTTTTGTCTGGAATTAATGTTTGAGGGCTTCCTTTGTGGTTCCAAGTCAATATGTTTAAATGCTTTGCAAAAGAGCAACAGAAAAGAAAAAGCGCTGCAAACCGGTCATGTGTATAAAAAGCCTCATCCTTCAGCAGACTAAAGCCAAGTAATAATCCACTCTGCTCTCACTTATTTCAGGCTCATTTTTAAAACAAAATATGGAAAACCATCAGAATACTTGGAGTGCATTAGACAACCCAGTATCTCTCACTGAGCAGGTAGCAACCCGCAAACTTTCCGGAGGAACCATGTGTGGCTGATTTGAATGTCCCCATCCCTCTGCCACCGCGCGGGGCTGTGTGTTGGGACCGCAGCCCACGTAGGCCAAGGACAGTTTACAAGATCAGCTCAGTGATGTTTCATTCTTGTCTTGCTTTGTCATAATAAACACAATAATTACAATCAGCATTATCACCCTAGCTATTTATTATTGTTATTTGACTTAAGATGATAATTTGCACTATCGCATGAGAGCCCCTCTCTATTCCAAGCAATCACATTGGATTGGGAAGATATATTGGCAGTCGAACTGCCCATTTTAATTGACTCCCTCATCTTAGCAATGGCAGCACCGGTCCAGGCTGCACACAGCGTGAAGGCCTGCCAGCTGCGGACGCCAGCAATTTGCTCAGCTGTTCATCTCCTCACTTGACTTATCCCAGTAAATGGATTTCCACCAGGAAGCAAAGAAACAGGTAGGCTCCTACCCGAGCCTGCCGCAGTTGCAATAACATGAATGGAGAGACACACCAAAATCCTGATAAAAACTAGGGAGCTGCCTGGGACAGATACAGTCGCCATGCGGGGGACAGCTGGAAGAACAGAGATTCCTTTGCCCTGGCTGTGTGCAGGGCTGCACGGAGGGAGGGGGGAGATGCCCATGCTCGGGGCAGCAGGGTTTGGCTGGGAGCCCTGCTGCTGCAGAGGCAAGGGGAGCGGGCTGAGGGAAGGTACCGCCGGCCGCCTCTCTTGCTTCATTTATTTGAAAGGGCAGCTGATGACAGAACCGCGAGGAACATTTGTCTGTGACTTTATCACTGGTTTCCATGGAAAATATTGTGTCACAGGGGAGTATGAATTCAAGGCAGGAAAAAGCTGAAGAATCAGAGAAGCTGGGTAACAGGGCTGCTGCCGCTGAGCCAGGGCAGCTGGGGAAAGGCTGGTCAGGGATGGCGCCGGTGGGCTTTCTCGGTGGTCAGCTTGCACGTACAGGCTGCACGGCTGCTGCGGACAGCCAGCGTTTCCAGCAGGCTACGGTGACACAAGGCCACAGGTTATTTTTATAAATCCTCACCCTTGCAAAGGCCTCTCCCCCAGATCACCCCTCGAGGCCTCCCTGGGCTCCCACCACCACTCCGCAGCCAGACCCCCGTGCCCCGAGTCCACCGATCCCCCCTGGAGCCCCAGCATGGCTCGGATCCCGTGTCACTAGAGGGCACTCGGGTTATTTTTTCCACCAAGCCTTCATTATTAATATTCATAACATGCGCCGCGCTCTTGGGGCGGGTTGGCAATATTCTCTTGCGGGAGCGGAGAATTTTTTTCCAGCCGGTTTGCAGGGAGCGGGAGCGATCGCAAAGGCAGTGCCTGTTTTCGGAGGGGATGCCGCAGGGGCTGACGGCAGCGCTAGAAATGGTGCGTGTGCTGCACAGGCTGCTGCTCCACCATACGTGGGACCCCTTCTTGCTGCGCCTCGAAGCCGTGAAGGAGAAAGAGATGGGTCCTGGCCCCGCAGGGCTTTCAATAAAGTGCTAATTGCAGCAAACTCCCAGCCTCCTGGAGCTTCAAATAAAACAAGAGTACTGACACATCCGAAGCTTGACGCCTGGTGAAGTATGAACTAGCAGTGCGGGCTTTTGTTTACTGCCTCTGAAGCAGATTAGTAACGCAGCAGTGAAGTAATATACTTCTATAGGGACCTGGAAAAGATCCTTTAGAAAGAGGAGATGTGAGTGATGAACTGCCTGGATCAAGGGGTTGCACTGCAAGCCTCACTTGGAGGGGTTTTTTCTGCTATTTTGACCTGACGCTAAGGCTTCTGGTGTCCTGCCCTGGCTCTGGTGTCCCCAGCGGAGCAGAGGGTCCAGCTGCTGCCCATGTGCCGTCCCGAGCCAGAGCAGCACCGCTGCCCTCGGCGCAGGCACCGTGGGCCAGTCTCCCTGGCTCAGCGCTGTGCCCTGCGCTTCCCCAGCTGCAGGATGCCCCACGCCAGGTCCTCCCCATGTCCCCTGCCCACAGGCGCGTGTGCACACACGCACACACCAGCACACGGGTACCATTGGCACCTGCCCCAGGAGCAGCCAGCAGCTGGCACGGGGTACAGCTCCGAGGAGCAAGGCTGTGAGGGCCACTTAGGGCTACAGCTCCCGGGTTCCCCCAGCTGACTGGGGCTGGCCTTGGCCCAGGGGGTAAGCAACCTGTGGCACATTCACTGATGCCTCCTCCACCGACAGCTGAGCACTCGGCTGGGGGCAAAGACTTCGCCCTCCCACAGCACGCCAGAGCTTGCACACTGCAGTCGCAGGAGGGTCAGTCTCACCACGACCCTCAAGACTTCGCCAGCAGCAAAGTGTGTGTCTCTCTCGTCTGATGAAGCACATTTCCCTCTCACAAACCACGTCTCATTAGCAGTAATGCTTTCTAAGCTGTAACTGGTATTCAAATCAAAGAGAAGTAGCATATTTTCCCTTATTTATTGCCACTTTATTTGCACTGGAGTAGCAGCTAGAGGCTCTGATTGGGACCCCCTTCTGCAAGACATAATGAAAAGACCGTCCCTGCCCCAAAGAGCTTCAGGTTTAATTACAGAACAAGCGACAACAGATGGATGCCCCATACAGACAGGGAGGAGCACAAGGTAACAGGGAGACAATTATGATTAGCTTAATAAGCTGCGGTCACACTACAACAGCTGCCTGCCATTGTCACTAATTGTCACTCCAATTGCTATGAACGAATTCTTCCAGTTTAATCACGAAATGTTCTCTGTCACCCAGGGGGAGAAAACCCAGATATTTTCCTACGCCTCGTGCCTCACTTCTCTATGAAACTATCCTGCCAAGCCCGGGGATCCAGGACACATTGCCTGTGGCAGCGATGCTTCTGCAGGTATCTCCCTCCTGGCTGTGAGACACGACAGCGGTTTCTGTTCCCTCTGTTCCCCTCCCTGCATGGTCTCACCATGAAATGGATGGAGGAGCGACACATAACAGCACTGGCAGGGCTGCAGGGACAGAGCACCATGCACCCAGCCCCACATAGGAGTGAGCAGCAGGAGGAGGCCTTGCTGCTGGAGGCCTGGTACTACTCAACCACAGCCTGAGGGTTAAATCCATCTTTCTCTTATTCTCTCTCTTTCTCCCTACCACGACTCAGCTACATCATATGTGCTCACTCCCAGCATCTCTCATACTCTGACACTGTGACTGTTGCAGCGTAAGACCAAATTGCTGGCCCTTTCGCGGTTGAAGTAGCCATCGCACTTTTAAGTGGTATTTAATTCAAAACTGCTCCCATCTGTAGCTTTCTTGACTAGCTACTTTTTATGTATTTCCGCTTTTTTTTTCCTATGGATTTCTGTGTCTACCTCCAGATTTTGACTGCTCAGACTAATGTTTCAAAGGTTTCTGAGTGTTTGTTGAGACTGGCTTGCCCGTGTCACACACACACACGTACACACACATGCTCGGAGGACGCGGGATTCCTCCACGCCCACAGAGAAGAACAAACAGAGGGCACATCTGGCCATCCAAATTGGATTTCTGCTCTGACTGAGCCCCAGAGGAGCCCGTCTCTCTCCAGCAAGCAGAGAGAGTCTCAGGAGACCGAGGCTGCAGCTTGGGGTTCAGCCCAGGCTCCACCAGGCGCAGCTGCCCTGCACTCCTCCATTTCTACAGCCACCGGCTGTTGTCCCTTCCTGTGCACAGGCATGACTCCTCGTGTTGGCTGTGGGCTGACTCGGACCATCCCATCTCCCTTCTCCACAGATGCCCTCAGACTGGAAAAAATTACCTACTGGCTGCTGAGTCACACCCAGGCTCTCAAGGACCTCCACTGGGCCGTGCCAGCTCTTGCTAGCATCTCCCCTTTACACTGGGCTTGCTCCTAGGAGGGAGCAGAGCTGTGGGCATTGCCCTTGCTGGCTGCAGCCGTTGCACTGCAGACTTCTGTGTTACAGGGACCTCAGCCCAACCTCCCTCCCTTCCAGGGCCCTGTATTGACTTTGATTTCCTTTGCTGCTCTCCTCAGGCTGAAGTAAAAGAGACCTGTGTAGAAAGCATGGGGTAGGGAAGGAGGATGCATTAGTCCACACCAGTGAGGACATGGCCCCGGGCTCTCCAGGGCTCAGGCTGTTCCCAGCAGCACCAAACCCACTGTGGCAGCACGGCGAGTGACAGCCAGCAATGAGGAGCAGTGGCTGGGCTGGCATCTCCCGGTCGTGCTCAGAGAGGCTTCTCCACACACTGGCACGGATGCCTGCCAGAGGGCAACCGCTGCCAGCCACACCAACAGTGCTAGCCGTCGGCGCTGCGCCACATGGCACGTTGTGCCAGCATCCTGGAGAGAAGGGGATTGCTGGTTTACCAGCTATGATGGAGCCTGGCCAGCTTGGAGTGACCTAAGTGGGAGCGCTCGCACCGAAGCGAAGGATGAGCCTACGTGCGCTGCATGCCTGCAAAGTGCCATGGGCGGCTGCTGGGCAGGCCTGGCTGTGTCCTGTGTATAAAAGCTATTTCAGGGCACTTCATTCGCTTCGTAGTGTCCTAAAAGCAGGAATTAAGTTGCTTTTGCCTTGCAGCTTGGATCACTCTGCGTGTTTGGATACTCGTGTCAGGTCAAGTGTGAATTAAATGCACTTGCTGCTTTCCTAGATATATTCCTTTTGTTGGAACAGTAAACTGCCAGGTTTATTAACAAGCTGAAGAAAATCTCTGTTTTTTGGTTTGGTTTTTTTTCCTGAGCATTAATAACTCCTTATTTATTCCACTATCACAAAAAAAAATTAAAATATTCAAAGATTTTATGGCAGCTGCTGCTGAATCATTGCAAAGTGGAAAAACTTCTTCAGTAAAAATTAGCCCATCACATGTTTGTTTGCTGGATTATCTGGGGTTGCATTTCTTTCCTTTCTCTATCTGGTAACTATCGACATGACAGGTACGAGCAAGATACAAGATAAAGGGCAAATGTAATTTTAAAATAAAACCTTCTGTGTTGAAAAGTGGTAACTATATTGCAATCAATCTGCTGCTACTGTTTTCCTTCTGCTCAAGTGGATATAAGTCAGGGAAAAGGAGGATGCCACAGGACATAGCAATGTGCTTGCCGCAGCCTAGGCTGCTGAACGAGTTATCTTGGGGCCTTAAAGACCGTGACAGTTGGAAATGATTTGCCGGCACATATTTTGCACCATATGTCCTAGCAGTTGAAGTACCTATAAAGTGTGCTTAAGCAATGATATGCTGCCAGGACGAAGGCTGGTGTTCCTCAGCCTTTCAGCAACTCTGCTGAGGGGAATGATTACAGAAGCTTCAGAAATCTGTTGGTTTTTCTCTACCTTGGGAATGCAGAGCTGGTTGAACTTGCCAGCCAGCCCAGCAAAAAGGTAAAAGACATCAGAGGCAATTAAAGGCGAGTCAGCGTAGAATTTGCAGAGTTCAAAAATACTTGAACCGAACCTGTCAGACAATATTCCCAAAAGAAAAATGCAGCCAGATATGGGGGGGGGGGAACCCAACACAATCATGTATTAGGAAGAAAATATTGTTATTTCTGAAGGATGCAGTAATCTATTTGAGACAGGTCTTGGTAAACCAGCGCTTCGGTGCCTTATTTACAATGATGAGACAGACGATGTGAAATGATGAGAAGTCTTGCATAACTAATTTGCTGCAATGTTTCAAAGCTGTTAGTGGGATGATAGTAAGGGAAAATAGAGAGGATATTTTGTGCCAAGATTTTTAAAAAGCACTTCATAAAGAGAAAAGTTAAAGATTAATTAACTATTGGCTGTGGTATGATAATGCAGTAAAGCTTCTAGATAGATAGACAACTGGCTATGAGGGGAGGCTAGGACATGAGCAAACCAGCAAGCATTTGATTTTAAGACTTTAATTATCTATAATGTCTTGTATTTTTAAATGACTAGGTTGGGATATGAAATATTAGTTACCAAAATTTGCAGGTTAAGACAACAGTCAGATTTAATAAGCAGGAAGGGAGCTGGTCTGTATGCAATACAGCTCTGCTCTGAAAGGTGACTGTGAAAATTACATACTGGAATTTTTTTTACACAGTTATATTTCATGTACAAGCAAATGACAGTTTCATAACCACCTGCTCTGCAAACTGAACTGGAGATCCTTGAACGTCAGTGGGAATATTTGTAGAGTTGGGTGCTTCTCAAAGTGAATCAGGGCATCAGTCTCTGACCCGAAGCCAATAAAGGAGAGATGGGCTTTAATGTTGATGACTAATGTGAAACAATACATCAGGGAGAAGTGCCAAGCTGCAAATAGCACTGTCATGCAATACACTGCCAAGTATTCGGGAGTCCTATTCAGAAAACTTTTGAGCGCATCAGCATTGTATGTAGCTGCAGTAAAAGTGGGAGAAATAACGCTGTCGCTCGTGGTATTGAATGCAGAATCTGCACCATATGGCCTGTGGTAGGTGCATTTTGCTGAGATTACAGCTTGAAAAAAAAGCAGTAGTTCCATAAATACTGATTTAGGACTACGTTAAATCTCATGAGCTATGGTAGGTTTCTGTGCTGCTCTTCCATTTAAGGCATCTTTAAGATGCAGTAAACATATGTTTCATATAGGGGAGGCTGCTCAGGAATTCGACTGTTTTGGATAGCGTGGTTTTGTCTGGGTAGTGTTTGAAGCTGAGTGACAAGGCTCGAGAGACAGAGAAGAAACTCACGGGCCATCCAGAAACAGACACAAGAAGATATATTAAAAATCCTCAGCAGTCGGGGGGGAAAGTGCAGGGCTTGTGCATCTCTGTGTCTGCCCAGCCTGGACCCAGAGAGCTGCGCGTTCGGATCAGGGCACTGACTGAAAGGCCTTCAGGGCTGTCAGCAGCAAAACTTGTCTTGAGTCCTGCACTCGGGAACGCCTGACTATCTCCCTGGCACAAGGGGTCTGCCTCTCCTGAGTGACACAGTCAGATTTCACAGGCCTTGAAGAGCAGTTTCTGACGTTCTCACACTCTCGTTTTCCTCCTTTCTCCAAACCAGCCATGCAATTTAGGTCACGGTCAACCCTTCCATTATTGTTTCAAACCTCCAAGCCAATAAAAATAGCTTGTAAAGGCTTTCATCTTATCTCCACCACCCATTTTTTTAGTAATTCAGCAGGAACACTCTGTGCCATGCTGCCTTGTTGGTCCTGAGCTTCCCAAACATCTTTTGCATCTTTTTTTTTCAAAATTTCTGCTGCAAACAGCTCCGCTGTCTGGAAAACGGCCACTTACTCTTCACCTTTGCCCACCTCTCTGTTAAGGAGCTCATTAAAGTGTTCCTCTGCCTTTCTGCAATTGAATTCTTTAGAACTAAAAGCTCCCATTTTTGTTCTTTATCAGACTCACTTCCACTTGCTATCTTCCTGTCACTGCCACTTTTGTAAAATGCTCACATGCTGTTAGGACTTCTACTCTGCCCGTCATGTCCGGCAAGCCACAAAAGAAATATCTTTAGTTTCATCCTATCAGCTTTTTGCACCCACTTACAGTAGTATCATATCCCTCTGCAAGAGACTGAGTTGGATTTGAATGCAAACAATCCATCATGCTGCATGTCAATCCTCAGCTGCTTTTGTGTCATCTTCCCCGTGTTGTGTATATCTTGTAGATACCAACATCTTTCATAATTCTCATGCAACACTCAGTCAAAACCTCAAACTCTTCTTAGCATTTCTGTGATGCTCCTATTTAGATTTGGGTTCCTTAAAGCCTCCGGGGTATTTCTATGGCTGTTCTTCATCTGCTTCTTCATCATGCAGGTATTTCTGCTATCGGCATTCTTACAAGTTGCAGTCAGAGCTCCTCAGGCACCCTGTGTTCTGGTCATTCCTGATTTCCTTAGCAACCTGTCTTCTGGTTATGTGTCCGTTGTTCCCCCTGTACCAGCAACTACTGAACCTGATTTCTACCAAATTTGGCAAAAGCACAGAAATAGCAAAGATGCTGTCCTCCTGCAAGTTCTGTGCAAATGGGTGATTTAATAGAGGAGAAAGATGCTGCATTTTTACCCTCCCAGAGAGAAAGGCAAGACTGGCTCCAGCCCTCACCTACCAGGTCTGGCCACAAACAGCCAGGATGCTCCCGGTGCTCGGTTGAGAGCCCACAAGGGGTAGGTGGGAAACAAGAGGGGAACTGGAAATATTGTGATTAGCCAGAAGGAAGTGGTAAAGGCTTTGGCATACTGCAGGGCTGGAGGATGAAGGCACGGGAAGCATGGGTGGGAAAGGCGGGTACCGGGCTGGAGTGCTGGATGCAGGGCAGATCAGAGGATGCTGCTGTGGAGATGATACAGAGGACAAGGGGAGGAACGAGCACTAGTGCACAGGGCACAGATCCACTGGAAAAAGGTTCCTTAGTTCTGCTGCTTATGAACCCTCTCCATCCTGGATCAATACTGACTAACTGATTGACATGATTAACAGTGACCTGACCTCTGGAGTCCTGTACAGCCATATCTTTAAGTGTAGCACAGTTAGCTAATCTCATTCCCTTCTAATTATTCATAGCATGCGGACTCTTTTGCCATGTGATTGGTTTCTTCCCCTATTTCAGCACTGTAGTTCTGTCACCCATTTCTTATGACAAACTTGAGAAAACAGCACATATCAGTACAGTTCTTCATGGACTGTTCCTGTTATTTCATCATTTGCTTCTGCAGCGACTACTGACGAAGCAGATACCGTGCTCTCTTTTTTATCCTGAAACAGCAAATTTATTCACTGAGGGCTTCCAAACTGGTGACTGACAATAACCTAGGCTCATCATAATACATGCTCACACTGCATATCTAGCTGGCTTGCTTCTGCTACAAAACAGTGGGTTTGCTCATTTTTAAAAGGCAGACTTCCAGCTCTCTCAACGTTTGCATGGCTGTGATACTCCTCTGATTGCAATGCTGTATTTTGGAGGTGGCCTGAACTACATAAGATCAAAACATTCCATGCTGCAAGTTTCTAGTCCTTTTTCCATCATAAGTCATTTGCACATATTATAGTTGGTGCTTTCCCAAGGCGTATTTGAGTTGCCTACAAATCAGGGCTTTTATAGGAAAGAGATATTAAGCATACGCCCAGCCTGCAGTCTAAAGGACCAGGCTTCTTAATCTGGCCACTCTCCTTCAGCATGACGGGGGAAGGAGTCTGCAAGCAAAACTACTGGAGGTTTAGCCATGTGTCCATGGGAATACAAAAGCCCTTCTGCATGGTTGGAATTGATGATCTTAAAGTCTTTTCCAACCTAAATGATTCTATGATTCCATGGTCATATGCTAACTAGAAAGGGCCATTAAAACACCATTAGAGCTCATACTTTGTGATGAATGAGGCCTGCAGCCCTGCCTCAAGGTAGTGAAAATGAAGCAAACCTTCACTGGAGCCTTGGGATTTCTTCTCAAGGGGAAATGCAGTAGGCAGGAGGAGGCACAGGCAGAGCAGGACAAGCTGTTAACGTTCAAGACATCTGGGTTTAACCTGAGTTGCAGAGACTGGAGACTGCATGCCAACTGCATTAAAATGTCACGGCCTGTCCCACACAGGCAGGACAGCTACTCACAGCAACACCAATAAAGCTAGAGAGTGGATGGCCAATCTGACCAGGCTGCGTCTTGGCAAGTCAGGAGTGGCTACAAGGAGTCTTAGACAGAAGAGTCTGCCTACATGGCGTCAGGGTCAAAATCCTGGGATAGGTGTCCACCTAGGGCTCAGCATGGCTCAGACCTTGGGTTGCTGCCCCATGTCCCTGTGTGTGCCACCAGTCAACGCCATCCTCGTGCTTTGCTAGGTGTCCAGCACGATCCCACAATGGGAGCTGCACATCATCTTGCTCAGTGGTGGCTGCTCCTCAAGGAGGCTTTCTCAGTCATAACACACCAGACAGTTTTGGGGTAAGATAGATGGGTGGACGTGACTAGCGAGGACCTGACAAGGTAGATCCATTGGTTAACTTAGTGCACTCTTCGTTATGTTCAGAGAAGAGACCATATCTGAGCAGTGTCTCAGCAGGTTCTCTAACTGTGATGCTTGGCTCCAGGAGTGATATCCTCTCCATTCCTGCATAAAGCCTGTTTCCCCCAGAAAAGGTGGCAGTTATGTGCCAGCAATGTGTCCTTGAGACAAAGAAGGCCAAATGTATCCTGGGCTGCATTAGGAGGAGTGTTGCCAGCAGGTCGAGGGATGTGATCCTTCCCCTCTACTGAGCACTGGCGAGGCCATACCTGGAGCACTGTGTTCAGTTCTGGGCTCCCCAGTGCGAGACAGACATGGACATAGTGGAGAGAGTCCAGTGAAGGGCCACTAAGATGATGAAGGGACTAGAGCATCTCTCTTATGAGGAAAGGCTGAGAGAGCTGGGACTGTTCAGCCTGGAGAAGAGAAGGCTCAGAGGGGATCTTATCAATGTATATGAATACGTGAAGGGAGAGTGCAAAGAGAACAGAGCCAGGCTCTTTTCACTGCTGCCCAGTGACAGGACAAGAGGCAATGGACACAAGTTGAAACAAGGGAGTTTCCATCAGGAAACAATTTTTCTCTGTGAGGGTGACTGAGCACTGGCACAGGTTGCCCAAGGAGGTTGTGGAGTCTCCATCCCTGGGGATATTCTCTTATCCCTGGAGATATTGCCCACGGTCCTGGGCAACCGGCTCTAGGTGGCCCTGCTTGAGCAGGGGGGTTGGACCAGATGACCTCCAGAGGTCCCTTCCAAGCCCAACCATTCTGTGATCTGTGATTCTGTAAAGCAAACAGCGAGGATCATCCGTAACACCTGGACTCTCAGCACTTTTAAAAAGGTGACCTCAACTTTCTACTATGACAATGAGTGATTGCATTTGGAAGCTGTCCCTGAGATTCTGCTTGAGCTGAAGCCTGCTGTGAGTACTTTGCATTTACTCTTAGAAACTACACCCAGCTGGATGGTTCAGAGAAAAAATGTATTTAAATTAGGCATGTGGATTTGCATGTTAATCATGTTATCATGATTAAGTAGTACCTCGGTGTTACCTGAGGCAACCATAGGCTACACACCTAAATGAAACCTGAAATAGTCAAACCCCTTCTGCTTTACATATATTATGTCAGGGCAGATTTTTACATCTGCAGGGCAAATCATAGATTGGCAAGCGGCATTTTAATGATTGAAAGAGACAGCATTGCCCAGGACAGGCACCAATTAATTGCTGTAACGATGGATGCTTTGAAATAATGTATCCTGTTCCTGGACCATCACAAAATTAAATTTAGGTCTTGTCCTACTCTCGGCATAATCAATAGCAAAACCTTGGGGTCAGCTGGACATCAGTGGATTTCAATGAAGTTATGACCATTTCTACCAGCTGAAGATCAGCCCTGGGGAGTTTAGTTATTGACATCACGAGTCTCTGCAATTTGCTATTGACTCCAATGAAGTCATGACAATTTACTGTAGCTGAGGATCTACCCCCTCCTGCTTAACGTCAGGAACAGAAGCAGTATCCATTAAATCATTAATCCTCTCAGAAAGAGCAATCACAACTTCATGCTCTTCTGGGTTGTCCAGCCTGAGTGCTCAGCCTGTGGCAATGGCCGCTGCAGAGTCTTTAGTTTTGCACTCAGAAAAGTCCCCGTTTCCCCATCACAGGTAATGGACTCAGAACAAGTGATAATCACAGCACCTGCCTCCTCTTGCACTATACATCTGCCCTTATATCTCATGGCGGGCAAGCAGCTCTCTGAACCCAAGGCTGCTTGGGGAATCCCTCCTTTCTGCTCTTCCCATGCTGCTTGCGGGTTGGAGGACCTCCTCGCCTGGGACTATGGGCTCTTGGCACCATGGGGTGATCACTGCCTCGCCTTTTGTCACTGAAAATAGGGCTTTGGTAAGACATATGTTATGCCATAAAACGTATACTTGACGCTGTCACACACAGAGGGGGGGCACAGCCTCTACCCCCGTATTAGTGGGAATGCACCCACACCTGTAATGCTGTGTTTGGTCTTGTCTGTGAAGTTGAAATCCCAACTGAGGCACCTCATTGCAGATTCGATTTTCAGAACAAGTTGCTCTAAAACTTGTGGATCATTTCAACATTGTATGGAGACAATGTTTTAGCTCTATACAGAGCTAAAAAGAAAACACTTAATAAAAGTGTGGGGACTGCAGATAGCTTTTTATTGTCAGGAGTGGTCGAGGGTTGGTGACTACAGAGTGAGCTGGAGGCCCATGCAGGATCAGCAGTTGTCCTCTCCTTCTCTTTCATTGAAGCTGGAGAGCAACGCTTGCTGCTACTCCTTCCAAGAGGAGGGTGAATGCACTCCCAGGAGCACTGCCAGTCACCATTCAACCTCCAACCCCAAATTAGTAGGTGCATGTCCAGCTCTTCAGGGTCCTCCCTGGCTTTTTGTCTCCCTTTCCCCTTGATTCTCGCAGGCAGCATGATCTCCACAGACCCGTGAAAACTCCAGTTGGGTGCCACCACCCATTCCTGCAGCATCTGCTACTGGAGGATGAGTAGCTCATCGCTAGTCCCGAAGAGAAGAGGGTCAACATGAGGGATGACAGGGAGCCAGCCCCCACCAGGGAAAAGGGAAGGGAGGATCAAATATTTCCCATGGGGTGGGGGACTGGTGGTGGCTGGGAGAAGGGGAGTCAGGCAGGGGTAGCATTCACGCTTGCCTGCAGTGCTGTGAAGTTCAGGTCTCTTCTGAATTGCTGTCAATGTTGTTACAAATCTTGGTAATTGCTGGCATAACATGTGAGATGGAGGGCTTCTGCGCAGCTTTGCTGAGATGGGGTAAGGTGGAAGCCAAAGATAGTAGCATTTCTGTAAATCCAGACTGAGTGTCTCTGGATGTGTTATGGTGCAGCCAAGATCAGCCTGAAGCTTGGGTGAAATCTTTGTTCAGAGCAAATGAATAGGAGCAAAATGTCTTTTTTGCACATTGTCAGAAGAATCACTTTGTTTTTGGAAGAGGTTTTATCGAACAGAAAAGTGAGAATTATCAGGAGCAGCCTTTCAGGATATTTGATGCTGAAGTTGGTACAGTTATTTTTTCACTGTCCCAGGATACTGTGAATAAATTGAAACCATTTTGGTCCCACCTCTGCCTTTCTGAACCGTGCTCGGAAATGTATAATAAAGAACCATCAGCTGAGGATGGTTTGCCAGGTCGTCATTACTGAAGAAGTAAAAGTGTTTTCTGCACAATATCTCCTGCTGCTTTTAGGGCAGTGTACAACTGTATTTTTCCTGAATGCTATTTATGGTCTGCCTGTATCTTAGAAATAGATTGGAATATTTTCTGATTTCCACTTCTCATTACCACAAAATGATTATCTATGGATTGTCCATTGTGGAGAGGGAACCAGGAAAGAGAATACAATAGAACTTGCTTTTTATTTTGATTATACAGTCTCTGAAAATCAAAGAGCACTTTGTCATAGAAGAATGAAGTGTGTATTAAAGTAACATTACTTAAAATGCAAAAATATTTCATTCAAAGCAGCAGTTCTTTTCCTTGTAGGTAGACTTAGTTGTGCTTATCTCCATGGGAACACTCCTATTAAAGTCAGTGACAGATTTTTAAAGGTTCAAGAGAGAAGACTGGGGAATTTTTATTTTTCATCTCCAGTCATTCCTCTCGACATAAAAAAATTAATAAAATGCAGTATTAATTTAAAATGCAATATGAATAACACTGCTGCTCTCAGCAACCCAAGAGAACTAATCCTACAGCTTAGCTAAGAAAAAGGAACACATTTCCTATCTTTTTTTTGCACATATCACCTAAAACTCATCTTATTCTCTGCTACGAACGGTACTACTGTCAGCTTGGCTGAACCAGAGTGCCAGAGTATCTAGCAAATAAAAAAAAGCCCACAAAACATAATCAGATAATCTTAGTCTAGCATCAACTCAGGCACAAAAAATTGCCTCTAGCAACACGATGCTTTTCACACTTTGTACAAAGATTGATCTGACTGAGTCTGGCAGATGTGAAGTTGCAGTAACACACTATTAAATGAAAAAATGGCAGCTGTACAGAGAGCAAGACATGGTACTGCTACTTGCAAGATGTCATAATTGTCGATGAGTATTTGGGTTTTTTAATATCATCCCTGTACCTCTGCCTCCACCTCCTCTGAAGATCCCTGAAGTAGCATGAGTCTAAGGAGGGTTTTATGTTTTGTTTTGCCAGTCTTTCAACATTATCATGTGCCCAAACAGACTGGATCATTGAGCCAATGCTTTCCTTGGGGTATTGCGGACTTGAAATCAGAACTGAAATAAAATTGAGCTGTTGTGTTGCCTAAATGTGGTGATGACATTCTGTTCCAGATGTCCACGACAATGACCTCATCTAAACCCCCAGTTCCCTACACTTCACTCATTTTCAGACAAATTCTGGAAAAAAAAAAAGAACAAGTGGCCTCATAATGATTTTGATGGAAGCAGCTGCCCACTTCAGTTAATGCTGCTCTCAAAGCATGAATGGAATGGGAAGCCCGTTAATTTGATGTGATCCATTTCAGGCTCCTTGTATTAAACTGCCTGTAATCAGGAAACATACTGATCAATAAGACTGACGGTTTCCTGAACCAGCAGCAGGGAGGCAAGTTCCCTTCTTTCAGGTGAACTTTAAATAGGCATAAATTATTGAGAAAGAAAACTATGAGAGTAAGATAAAATGTGTTTGGGAAACTGCTGCATCTAGACTGGAAGGAATAAAATTGAAACAATTAGCATCGTTTCTTTGCCTATGATGGCACTCTGCTCCCTAAATCCTGCAAAGCAAACCAGCCAGAAGTGATAGTATCCCTAAAATCTCTACTAATACACCTAATGATTTTTTGCTTTAGTTTTTTTTCTCTTTAAGAAAGCATGCAGCAAGTGCAAAATCTTTTCATATCCCACTTTGCTTCACCTTCAGTTCAAAATGTTGGGTTATACCATCACTAAAATCTAGATACAAGAGCAAAACAGAAGCACTGCCAACAAATGCACTTAATGGCAGAATGCACTTAACAGAAGGTAGCTTGCCAAATGGCTTTGCTGCTCTTTTTTTTTTTGTTATTGTTATGAGAAAGCATTTAGTGAAAATTGGAAATGACCAGACTCTCAGCCCTTCCCAGCACTTCTCCATGAGCAACGGCCCTTTCTTTCCTCCCACTTCACTCATCATCATGTGCAAAGACAAGAGCGATTGTGAAACCCCCTCGCTCAGCGAGTGCATTAGCAGTGAGCTGAAGCAGATAGAGCTCCCTGGAAGCTGAAGCAGAGTTCTAGCATCCACCGTCCTACCAAAATAGCAGAGACTTTGTTTTCTTGGAGAAATTTTCGATGTACTTCCCACCATGGCTAACATCACACCAATGGTGACTTAGCTGTTGTTGTTTTTAATATTGAATATATTAGCTCAATGCTCAGGCTTACATGATGCAATGTCATCAAAGACAGCCCCCACTGACAGACTATTTTTGGCTCCCAGTACAGATGACAGCTGTAGATTTACACTGCTTTTGGCAAGAAGGGATTTTTTAGAATACTGCCAAATACAAACAGAGCTGGAAAGGTGACAGTTTCCTAAAAAATAATTCCAGGAAGGAAAGTCTATGATAACAACAAGATATAAAACAGTCATGTTGCTTTTAGGCATGTTTAACTCTTTCTTATATTCTACCTTTGGAACTCATTACTAGGAGCTTTCTCTGATTTCAATTTAATTATATTTTGCATTCTGAATCCTTAAAAAGCTCCCTTCCTCCACATCAGTCAGCTTCTCTCTCAGTTAGAAATTTCATCTAATTTCCTTAATAAGTAGAATATACTTAGATCTTCTAGCTAGGTTTTCTAGCTGTTCAGAGGCTCCCCTTTGCCTATTAATGTAAAAACAATTAAAACAAAAAGCAAATAAAAGATTGCAACTTGATGCTTTTTCCTCTTTTTCTAGAATTATCTGTCTGAATGTGACAAAGCAGATATTTGCAACATCTTCTTCACATTTTTTTTTTTTTAGCATGGGGGTCTTCATTGTTAATGAAGTATGTTTGCAATTTCTGTCCATACTCTTTATATTTCTTCATTCTTCTCAATTCCAAAATGATCTGTGGGTGGATTTTCCTGAAGTCATAAAGTGGTGACACAGCTATTTCCTGTTGCCATCAAAATTCTGTAACAGAATTTCTCCCTCTTCTAGTTACTAAGTTACTTGGAGTACAGCCAAAAACAAAAAAAAAAGGAGACCTAAGTTGATTGGATCTGAAAAAACTTTTCAGTAGCCATATGGACTTGGTGCCTTCAGTTCTGCAAGTCTACAATGATTCCGGAAAATATATAAGTGAGAACCTGTTCACTTACATTTTTTCTCATTAAAAAAAAAGGATTTTTAAAATCAGATCAGTCCCAGAAAAAGGGGCTGTGTTTTTCCACTGAAATATACCACAGGAAAAAGGAACTGGTAAGATGGATCATTTAATTCATTTTAGCCAGATCACATTTATTTTTAGTATATGGAATTGGCACAGATGAGTAACAGAAGCAGAATACCATCCGCTACATTTTCAAGCTTACGTACATTTTTTAGTATGTATACTGAACATCACTTTTCAGCTAGGTAGGTTTTTTGTAACTGCAAACCTTGCTGTGAAAACCCAGCATTATTTACAATACACAAGGCTTTTAACTCTTCGCAATAGTTTTTGAAATCTTTCAACTAATTCTGGAATACCTACAGTATTGCTTATAAATAATCCCGCACGTGCTGGTCTGATACACTAAACCTTCCATAGTTGTTAAAGCAGGATACAATATCATCTGTCACCCATCTGTCGTTTTCCCAGCACAGGATCTGATTCTTCCCTGTGACTGGTGTAAGTCAGGAATAGCTCTTGAAATCCCCGAGTTCTACTAATGTAAAACAGACCAAGGAGACTAGAAATATTAGAGCAATTGGTAGGCAGAAAATGGCTATTTCTTCATCCAGCTGCAGTTTCCTTTATAATCTCTTCCTTGCTGAAGGAGGTGGTGATAATCACCATCTGCAGGAACAGATAAGAAGGGGAAAGATAGATACTGTAACCGGATCTTTAAAACTCTTTTCTCCCTAGCCATTACTCTGATCAACTGCCCAAAAGTGAGTCTCCAAAGTGGTAATAAGGAGAAAATGTGAAACTCTGCTTTTAAACAAAGCAACAGCACCAGAAATACAATTGGAACCGTTAAAAAGCTAAGGATCCTGCACATGAACGTATCTATGATATTAAACAGTTTGAGGTCAGGTGAAACAACTGTAACCAGTGAGAAACATCGAGAGAGAACAATGAAAACTTCTAGATATGCTGTGAAATATTTTTTCAAGTGGATGTTTGCAGAAGGAAGTACAAAGAGATAGAAGTCATTTAGGAAAAACAAAACGGAACTATTTTATTCTATTGTTTTTTCTTGGTTTTAAAATTATAAGTTCTCAGTATAAAAGTGTGATTCATGGGATCTTCTATCAAATTGCATTTTTTGGAATTAACAGGTCCCAACACACCTGTACCTTCTTGATCCTGGTAGTAGGTCCAAATGCACAGCACGGTATTATTATGACCTGAATAGCTCTCACATATAACAGGTATTTGGTGTCAAAGAGATATCTATCAGATATGCCTGAGGGGCAAGGGCTCCTAGAAACAAGTATTTCTGTATTCATCTGCTGGACCTTTCTGTCACGTTGGAAGCAATACTTTCAGCTACACAATACTCCCATCTAGCTCTGTCTCGTTATGCTCCCATCCCTTTGAAAAGGGCAGCTCCCTGTATGCAGCACAGGTCAGGTTTGGCCTAGCCATTGGCCTTGAAGGTGACGGTTGAGAAAATTCAGGTCTTTCAACGATGAGCAGCTACCACGGGGCAAACCCCTGTCTAGCTCCAGCTCCTGGAGGCAGGGGGTTTCCCAGCCCTGACAGAACCAGCACCCAGGTGCCTCTCTTTCTGGTGTGATGATTTTCAGAAAGCACACAGCGCTCCATCTACTTGCCAGGGGAGACAAGCAAGGAAAAGGGATCCTTCCCAGTTCAGCTTTGCATCAGGACCTGACTGGCTGCATTCCTAGAGATGTAAACTCCCATCTCAAGCTACTCAGCATCTTGCCTTAAGGTGCTGCAGCCTCCAGAGAGAACAGTTCTCAGAATAAGTTGTAATGCAAAAAAAAAAAAAGCACCACAGAAAGTTTGAGTGTCTTATACCGAGCTCCCTTCTCCTTCAAGGGAGCGTGGACAGCAGCTGTTAACACACAGGGCTCAATTTCCCCAGGCTAGCTGCTGCTGCTTTGAAAGAAAGCCCTATTGCCAGGTAGGTTATGAGAGGCGTAGAAAGCCACAGCTTCCAGACGCCACGTCCTGCTGCGGGGCCTTGCCTACCCTGCCAGCCACAGGGGCTCCACCGAGGCAAGTCTGGCCACAGAGCAGGGAATCGCAGCCGAGGCAGGGAAAGGGAAGGCCCCGCTCCAGCCATGGCCGGAGAAGCCTCCCGAGCCCCACACTGGCAGTGCCCAGCGAAGGCCTGTGGGGATGGCGGCCCCCGGGGTCACCCCTGTCCTTCGAGGGAAGCCATGGCCCGGCACAGCCCGGGGCGGGCCTGGGCTGCTCGGCGCGGGCTGCCCGGCCTCCAGAGCACCGCGGTCCCTGCCTGGCCCGGAAACCCACCCTCCCAGCCACCCCCCCACATACACCCACCCACACACACAGAGGCAGGCTGAGCCCTCAGACGAAAGTGCGGCTGGGAACGCGCAACTGGCGCTGCCTGCGCTCCTCGCGCCCTGCGTGGCGAATCTGCCGACCGCGGCAAGGCGCGGGCAGCCGCGGCCCCCCCCCCGCTACGGCGCGGCGCTCGGCCCAATATTCCTGTGCGGCTTCGCGCGGCCCTGCCCACGTCGGAGCGCGCGGACGCTGCGTGGTGGGCGTGGCCGGGAGTCGCCGGGGCCGCTCGGTGGGACGCGCCGGGCCGCGCTCGCCGGGGCCGCTGCTGCCGGGGAGGAGGAGCGGGAGCAGCCCTTCCTTTCCCTTCCCTTCTTCCCTTCCCCGCCCTTCCCTGCCCCGCCGCCGGGGAGAGGCCGGAGCCGGGGGCGGGGGGGTGGCCGGGTCCGGCCCATGGACCGTCCGGGCCTGAGGCGGAGCCCGTGGAAGGAGCCGCTCGGCCCCGGCGCGGCCGTGAGGGGCGGGAGGCGGCGCGGGGCGCGGGCGGTGCGGCGCGGCTGAACGCGGCGCCCCGGGCCTTTGCGCGCCGCCGACCGCCGGCTTCGCCGCCGCCCGAGCGGCCCGGCCCGGCCCGGCCCTGCCCTGCGCCCGCCGGCGCGGCGGCACCATGTCGGCCAAGGTGCGGCTGAAGCGGCTGGAGCAGCTGGTGCTGGACGGGCCGCAGCGGCACGACAGCGTGCTGAGCGTGGAGACCCTGCTCGACCTCCTGGTCGGCGTCTACGCCGAGTGCAGCCGCGACTCGCCGCTCCGCCGCGACCGATACGTCTCCGACTTCCTCGAGTGGGGTGAGGACGGGGACGGGCCGCGGGGATGGCGGGGACGGGGCGCGGAGAGCGGGGGGGTGTGCGGGGTCCCCGGGCGGGGGGGCGGCGAGCTGGCCCCGGGGGGCGGCCCGGCCCCGGCAGCGCGCTCCCCGCCGCCGCCTGCAGCCGGGCCGGGCGGGGTGGGGAGACGCCGCCCCTGGATGCGGAGCCTCCCCGGGGAACACCCCCGCCGCCAGCCGGGCCTTGACCCCTGCAGGTCTCCTCCCAGCTCCGCTCGGTCCCAAGCGAAGCGCTTGGCAGCCGGCAGCAGGAACAGCACCGGAGTGTCCTTGGCCTGGAACCTTGCTCGGCTTAACCCGAAATGTCAGGCTAATCCCGCGCTCCTCCAGGGTTTCCTACCTGGGGGAGGGGAGGAGGGGGAGAGCAGCAGGCTCAGGCTTAGAAATACGGCTCTGGTGCCGGGTTTGCTGCTGTTGGAGAGGGCGTGCGTGTCTGTCTTGAAGGAACAACAGTTACCGTTCGTCGTGCGCTCTTTTTAATTTGGGCATGCCCCCGAAGGACAGAGCAATTCTAGGCAGCCTTTATAACAGCTGTGTTTAATGGTTTCCTACTGTTAAGCGGCCTGACAATGAGAAACCTCCAACAGTCCGGAGCGTGCTGACAAAAGAAAACGTGGATACTTGTGATAGCGCTTGGGATAAAAGTTTTCTATCCGGTGTTGTTTAGTTAAGACTATTGACTACAGCTACACATAGTAGAGACTATTGACTATAGCTACACATAGAGAGCCTTCCCTGCTGCATGCCTAAATGAATTTATGTTAAAATGGCCATGGTGGCTGACTGGTTTATTCAGCTGAGTAAGTTATGAATAATAATGTATGACGAAGGTGACTTAACTTCTTCATGGAATAAGAATTGGAGGGGAGGGAGGAGAGATCATTGCTCACGAGAATATCGTCCTGTTTATCAGCTGTTCCATACGTGTACAGTTAATTAGGCTTTTAAAGAGCCCTCTTAAAAAAAACCAAAACAAAGGATTTCCTAAGGGAGAGGGAGGGACCGATTTACTTCAGTAAATGCAAATGTGTGTCTTTGGCACTACAGACCAGAGCACTAACATGTAGGGACAGCTGGTTCTCCTTAATTTCTGTGGGGACCACCACTCTTTGTCACACACTAACAAACTAAGAGGATTCACTTCCTGGACTTTTCTATTGACGTCAGTAATGCGATTGCCAACTGAATAATTAACCACTTTATCACATCTGCCCCGCAAGGCTGCAGCCTGGGGAACATTGATTATTTGTTTTGTGGTGGGAGCTTTGTATGTCTTCTGCAGAGTGCAATCTGGTTTAATACTCTTGTTTTCAAGCTGATGGCTTGAACGCGTGAGCACCTACAAACTGTTAAATGTGCTAGATCAGACTATTATGGTACTTTGAGCGCTGAAGTTGAGGAGAGGATTTGGGGCAGGCCAAAGAATGATATGCTTTTTCTATAGCACTGCTGGTGGTTGTGTCTTACTGATTGATCCCTATGTTGTCATTTTTTGTGTGATGGAGATGCCGATTATCCAATTGTTTATAAAATCACTTCTTTTAATTCTATTTATTGTGTTCACTGAATGTGAAAAGGTTACTGACTTGATGAAAACTATAGCTCCCAATAAAAACAGTGTGTAGTTCTTACTGCGGTGTGGGATTACCCTAGTATAACAAAGTGCCTATTCAATAAATAATTGAAATGTATGTGAGCTACCATCTGGTGCTGCAGAGTACGGATAAAATTTTATAATCCAGGCTCTTGATGGTAAGGGGATGGGCCTAAATCTGGACTGCTGTATATTTGTGTTCTATCAACAAGGAATACCCTTAAAACCAGTTACAGTTGATACTGTGTGTTCCTCCCTTTCCTTCAAGCTGTTAAAAACAAATAAATGCCAACAACGAGACACCTTTTATCTGTGTCCTAATGCCCTCACAGTATGTTTCCACTGACAAGGAACTTGTTTCTGCCTCCAGCTAATGAGGAAAATATCATGCCAAACACGCTAATCTTCCTCATGTCATGATGTGCAGTCTTAATTACAGCCTGATTCTCTGTTACAAGATATTCTGGATTGATGTGCACAAGTTTTGTGTGCTGTTGTGTGTCTGTAGAAGTATGAGAGCGTAGTTAAATATTTGGGATATACTTTGAAGATCAGCATTTCTTTATCAACTGGAGACAGAAGGAATTTCCTTTTGACAAAATGGAGACTTATCACTGGCAATGGAAATAAGCTGCATAGGTATTAAGGTTAAATTAAGCTGAGCTATATAACAAGCATTTCTTTGCTCTTTCGGATTTAAAACTGGGTGTTGAGGTATCACACACAGGTAAAATTCCCTTAAAATGATTCAGTGTGGCTAATGGACTTGCGTGCACTCTTAATTGCCAAGAGAAAATAGAGTTCAGGCGTGGTAGTTGAGGTAGTGTTTTTTCTTGGCTGTGGGGTGCAGAGGGGATGCTGAGTTGTGTGGAGTAGCTGCTGGATGTGGATATCTCTGCTCTCTGAGAGCAGCGTGATGCTGCTTGTATTCTGGAGCGGGTGATTGTGGGAGAAGGGAAGTGGAGAGTCCAGAAAATTAAGTCCCACATTTATGCTGTGAGACTTATGCCACCTTTTCCCTATTCAACATCTGTAGAAGCCTCGCACCTCGCCTGCAGAGGCTGGTGAGCCCCAAATGGTGGATCTCATTGCCTCTGTCCTATAAATCCCACTGCTGCTTCCTGGCAGTCCTGCCACAGGCTTATTTCTTCAAAATCTTCTTCCTATTTGCTAACCATAGAAGAGCATAGGGTGTGGCCGTTCGCCTTGGGGCGGCTTGTGGCTTCCATTGCTTTAGAAATGTTGTAAGAATCTGCCATTTTAACCTTGGCAATTGTAGCTTTCTTATGGTGAATGGAACTTTCAAACAGACTATATTTTTCCCCTATACTGAAAGTATAATACATATATCTTTATGCCAAGTATCTTTGGAGAAGAGCTAGCTGAGCTGCAAGTGAGGAGTTCAAAAGTCCTTTTCTTCTAATTATTTTTATTTATAACTCCTGTTGAATAAGGCCTTGCCCAATTGGTTGTCACCGTATCATTTATATAATAGGTATTGAAATAACGTTCAGTATTCTTAGTGGGAATTGAATCTCCAAGTCTGTTAGATAGCAGACCCACGTCTACATGTTCAGAAAGGATTTCCCAAATCTGTGCTTAGTATCTTTTAAACTGTTACTACATCTGCTGCTCCTAGAGTGAGAAATAGTGAGGAATCCTAACAAGGAGGAGTCCTGTTTATCCCAGTTATACTTGCTCATTCCTCTCTGGAAGTCATCAGTGGGCTGCTACAACCCTTGTGCCTCCAAGGCCAAACTGCTTGACCATCTCTGCTCGTCCTTTCAGTTGTCAGGAGAGTGACCTAGCTGGTATCTGGGGAGATGCTGGAGCTGGACAGTCCTGGGTCCTAGAAAGCCTGTAAAACAGCCTGCATGGCCCTGGGAGTCTATGGAGGTACTTCCCTTGGTAAAGCTGACCTAGGCCACTAGTGAAGACTACCTAAAGCTGTCAGCAAGCACAGAGGAGGCTGTGTGGCCTTTGGATTTACTCCATGGATTACGGTGCACACCCGTGCTTGGGTGCTGTGGGGTGGTATTGTCTATGCACTGCAGAGGGACCTTCTAAGAGACTCTTCCTGCAAAAAATGTATGCTGTCCTTGTTTCACGCGACAAGGAGAGAAGTACAGGAGTGCTGGAGCAGCATGGCTGCAGCTTGGGTGTCTGTGCATCACCTGTCCTTTGGCTTTCAGGTACAGCGTGTTCCTCCCCATGGGAGCCCCTTGTTCTCTCATACTGAGGGATCCAAATCTTTCGTAATCCTGTGCTAGAATGGCTGCTCGCAGGGCACCTTGCTGGCTGGCATCACATTCGTGCTCGTATGACATCACCTTGTTTTTCAGGAGTTATCTTCGTTGGCTGTGGGTGGTGCTCACTGCCCCTTACTTCCAGTCAGCAGGGACTGGCGCAACCGGCTGCTCCGTTTTCAAACAGCTACTTGGCACGGTTTGCAGCCAGTAGGCAAGCGTGTTCAGAGAAGAGTCTAACAGGAATGGGCCTTATTTGTATTCAAAATGCTCTTGGTGCTGCATAGACTCTCTTGCTCCAGCCTTTGTTTCCTCTGACCCTGTTTTGTGCTGCTGGCATGCTACAGAGGGCAAGATGGCACATGTCCCCATGAAGTTCATTCAGTGTTGTCTCACTCTTGGGCTATGTACTGGCTAGTCCTCTCTGTGAGAACACCTCGAAACCAGTGTCAGAGTAGTTTAGACTGATATGAAATGTAGGGTTTTTTTCCTTGAAGCAGGTGCATGGGATACTTCTGTGGACTATTTCTCCTGATGTGTTATGAGCCATCTGTTTGAATGCTGACTTATCTTATTTATCTTCTGCGTTCTCAGTTTGTGTAAGGTCTGCTACCCAGCTAGACTGGTGTTCTGCTTTTGGACAGCGGTGCTGGGGGTTTTTTTGTTTGGGTGTTTGCTTTTATTTTTCCTGAGAGGAACTTACTTCAAGGAGGCTGAAGCTGTGGGGAAAAGAAAGAAGATTGCAGATGATTAGCACAAGTAGGCTGGCTGGGCACCTGCTGCTGAGCCCTTGAAGACAGTCTGGCATAATAGGCAGTGGATGCTGATGTAGTAACAGCAACATGTTCCCAGTCTGGGCTAGAGGAGGGAAAAATGTGCATGCAGAGCGCTCAAAGCAACCTGTTACATTTGAGGCTGGCCCATAGATGGAAAAATCATGCACGAAAAGTTCACCAGAAAGGGTTGCTGTCACGCTGCTGCTGGTGCAGTGATTCACAACTTTGGGTCGCTGTCAGGACTGGTGCTTCAAGTTTGGATCTTGCTGTTGGGGGAGCTCTGTGAACTTTGCAAGTCTACTCCCAGACCTACTTTCTCCTCCTTCCAGTTCTACTTAAAGAGGCACCTTAACCTTTCAAATAAAAAAATACCTAATGAGGGAAGGGAGAACCTTGCAGGGTGGCCTTTCTGTCAGAAGAGCATAGAGCCTGTTCTCTCAGCCTGAAAGCAGTTATGTTCAGAAGTGTAGATGTGGACCTGAGAAAAGGTCTTCCCAGCCTGCATTAGAGCACCTTCAAAACTAGCTGCAGGGTAGACCTAGTCCTCTGACTGCCACAGGCACTGTTGTACTAGAAAAAATGCTAGGTAGGGGTGGGGGCATGATGTGTGGCTGAGTGTGCTGCTAGTATAGGAGGCAGAAACTATCCTTAAGTATTTTCGAGATGACCTTAGAGTTTGTCAGTCTTCGAGAGTTGCTTATGAGGATCTTTTCTTTGGCCTTTTTGGGTTACACCATGAAGAACTGTCACTTGATAACAAGTTGTATCTCTTGACTTGAGGGCTTAAATTCCTCTCTTCCTTCCCTTTAGCATTCCTCCCCTCTCCCCTGCTTGCAGAAATACACATAGAAAGCCAGGAAGGGACCTCAGGCTCTGCTAGCTTGTATAATGTCCTCTCTGAGCAGGCAAAAGCTGTGCAGTGAACGATAAGCCTGTTGGGCACATGTACGAAACGAGTGTGGTTGGATAATGAAGACAGCTGATGAACAAGAAAACTGAATTTCAGATTCTGGCCTAAGTTCCTCTACTTCCATCCTCTATCCACCAAAGCCTGTTACGATTCCTTACACTAGAGCTAGCGGGAGGAGGGTGTGGATGAGGGCCCACTGGGGCAGGGTGAAGCTACAGGTGCCTTGCAGAGGTTCTGGAAAGGCCGGTGGTGGTGGTGGCCATGGTTTCTTTGTGCACAGTGCAGTGTGGATGCAGCTGGAACCCTTTCCTGCTCCCTGAAGGCTTTCCTGTGGTCGGAGATGGGGCACCGTAGCTTGCATCGCCTTTGCTAATGAAGTCTTTGATGGTCATCTGGCAGAATAGTGCGAGCATGGCCACCGAATGCCAGTTTCCTGCGTTCTCTGCTTTAAGTAAACTGGTTTTGTTCTTTTGAAAAATATATGTTAGGATTAGTTCATGTTGAAGTAGCCCAAACTGCCATGTTAGCTTTGATAGCATTGTAGTCAGGGCTAGTGATCTGAAGGCAGGAGGTTCAAAGCCTGCTGCTGTATGTATGATGGACCCTTTGCAGTACATCTGTTCGAATCTGTTATTTTTAGAATGAGGCAATATCTTTTAATGACTTTTTCTGTAAAGCTTTATGCTGTGAAACATTGGCACTGAATGCCGCAGTCATGTTTTGACAGTGGGAAAGTAACGTGGTCTGGAGGATGAGAGATACATTGGCACGTGCTGTTAAAATGACAGACGTCCTGGGCGAAGCTTGTCTTTTGTCGCATAGAAGGAAGTCGGTATCACTTTTTCTCCTGTAGATAAAGTTGCTAATAAATAGCAACAGTCTTTAGTGAGGGCTTGAGGAATTATGTGGTATGTTAAAGGCTGTGACCTATATTTTATATTGTAATTTTGTTTATTATATGAAAACTCAGAAAGGGGTAAATAAGTCATTGATAAATTTGTCTTCATATAGAAAAAATGTGTGCAGTTAGTTTCTCACTCATGGTACGTGATAAGGTATAGAATGCAGAAGTAAGGTTTCATAAGCATCCATAAATCTAACATTTTTTCTGACTTGTTTCAGTTAGAAATCTAAATTATTTTCATATTGCTTTTTCATAGGTAATATTAAGATATAATATTTTGAAAAAAAACCCACCTTAATTTATATCCTTAAAACTTCCGGGGTTGGCATAGTTATGTATTATCGGTGGAAATGGCTTGGATGTTGGTTTAGTCAGCAGATTCAGGGCAATGAACTTTTTTATCAAGTGAAGTTGAACTAACCTTTTTTTGCAAATAATTCACATGTGGGAGTGAGTCAGTTTCTTCTACACCTACTAGAAACAAATGATTTTAACTGTGTGAGTCAGAACTGAAGAGACTTGTTTCATTAGATTTGTTTTTTAGCAAGTTGCTTTTACTTTATGGTTATATATTAATGTTTTGGGTTTTAGAAATGTTGATCTGTAGCTGAGATTAGTTGGGAATGTTAAACTACTACAGATTCTTCAAATTTATGAAACTTACATTTTATCCCTTGCTGGTAATTTGAGGCAATTCATGCAAGCTGTTTTTAGAAGGGTATTACAAAAAGGAAGAATTATAATACTTACTTAAACAATTGCTAATTTATCTGAGCCCTTAACAGAATATAGTGCCTAGGATTAGGAAAAATTTTATGGGTTCATTTTTTTCTTTACCCATGTCTGAAAAGATGAATACTGTATTTACTGTATTTTTACCTTTGGTAATGCTTGAAACAGAGTTGAGATTAATTTTCCAAGTCTTTCATAAGGTACACTTGAGAATCCCAATATGTTCTTGATCTAGTTACCAAAGAGTTTGTATCATGCTCATTAGTATATCCTGCTGAAGCTCTAGGGGTGGGTTGGTTTTTTTTGGTTTGGTGTTTTTTTTAAGAAAAGGGATTTAATTTTAAAAAGCTTTTCCAGGTCTAAGAATTTCTAAGTGCATTTGGTCTGTGGTTCAATGTGATCTGTTCATTTTAGCTGTCTCCTAATACTAAAATATTCCACTCTATTTTTCTCATCAGCATATGCAGATTGCCAGAATGCAAGCTTTCATTTAGAAAGATCTTTGTTCACTATAATGAATGTAGCTTTCTTCAATAGGAAACTACACACTGTTTTCTTAAGCCCTGATTTTGCATAGACCTCAGTAATCATGTCTGTAGATATACTTAGAGTGCATTCAGATTAAGTGTGTGCATCCATCATTGTCAGCTGAGTCCTTAGGCATCCTGAAGTGCCCGAGATCTTAATTTCTGTCATTCATGTCATCAGGGTCTTAACACTGAAACCTGTTATTACTTAACCATGGCCTAAAGCTTCAAATGTGACTAGTACCTCTGACCTGAGACCTCTATAAAGGAGTCTGAGCTTTGGAAAATGGTGGGGATGTCTTCACCAAGTGTTGAATCATTGAAAATGTATGGAGTTTATTAATCAGGTGTGCATTAATGAAGGCTGAGGTATAGTTCTTAATTTGCTTCAGTGCAGTGCCGTTGAGGGCTGAATATGTATAGCTGCCTTTCCCAAAAAGGCCAAGAAGAGCAAAGATCAGAAGCAGCATTAATTCCAGATATATCCCAAATTCTTTTCACCATTTATAATTGTTCTCCAACATAAAACAAACCATGGATAATTGCTTTGTGAAGTCCTACTTGAAATGTGTTTATGCCAGTTTAGCAAGACATGCATGTTCAGGATTTTAGAAAAGTCTATACAAAACTGTCTGGACTTTTCATTCAGCTTAAACCTGTGTTATATTGTTCTAACTTTCATCAAAAAAATTCAGTGAAAAATGAAGTAATAAGTAAGAGGAAACCAGTTTTAAACTCACTGAAGTAGATATGTAGAAGTCAGTCTTAAAGGAGTGTTGCAGCTATTCTGGCAATATTGTACTTTTATTTGGACTATGTAGCTCGTGGGATGTGGTTTCACTGTTTTTATAGATGGTGTAACTTTACCCCAAATATAGCAACCACTATAGAAGTATGGGGAGGGAGTTTATTATATTATGATTTCCCAGCTAGTAATGGTCCCTTAGCCTAAGAACTAAACTGTATGCCTTCCCTGGATAGATGAGACTTAAGGAAAAGCTTTGGGTCACTAAAAATTCTCCAAAGGTACATAAAAATAGATAATGCACTAAATTGGTTTAAACCCTGTAGTACTGGAAAAAAGACAACAAATACCCTCTCCCAGGAAAGAACCCATTTTTTTAATTGAAAGCATTAGAGATTTAAGTCCCTTTTGGAGTTGTGCAAAGTGGAGTGTGAGGCAGGGGAAATCTGTTTTCATCTGAGGAAGGATGAGGTTTCTAGTAATTGCATGGTAATACCTGGGGGGCATCTGAAACCTTTTTCCCTGCTCTTGAGGAATTCCTCTCTCCCTGGTTCCCCCGCTCTTCCAGAGATCCACACCTACCTTGGGGGTAGATGGGGGTCATCTCCATTGCCTTGCACACCTTTGGATTGCTGCTGTTGTTACAACATGACTTCTGTGATCTTCGTTTTGCACGTCCTTCCTCAAAAGTTGGCTTCTTCACGGAGGTTTTCTGTGTGTTGCCAGCTTTATTGCTGCCCGTGTGACTTGGATTATCAATACTGAAAGCTGGAGTGTTCAAGTGTCTTTTTATTTTACTGTAATTAAGGCAGAGTAGAAACAGCAGGAGGGTGACTTTAGGCATGAAGATCCTGTTGTAATTTTGAAATACGTTCCCAAAGGTTTGCTTTTAAAGACGCATGTTTAGTCTTTAAACTTAGCTCTTTTTCTGATAGGATTAGTTAGGTCGTGTCGTTGTTCCCTCCACCCCCGTTTCTGTGTATGACGGCTACGTGGCTATGCTCTCTTGTTAGCACGGAGATGGACGCCTAGCGTGCATGCTCTGCAGGCTTTGTTCTGCAGGCTTCTGACTATTCTTGGACTGTGGATCCGAAGAAGAGTAGCAAATGTATTTTTTCTATGGCTAGGTATACTTGAGTAAGAAGTTTGTATTGAAAATTTTAAAGAATTGGGTTTCCGTTATCTAGTCTGCGATCATTTGCACCGCCTCTGAGTGAAATGGGAATGTAATATCTGTCTACATTTTCTTTCTTTTTAGTTTGTGTGTCCTTTAAGGCAAGGAGGGGATCTCACTGAGCACTCGCTATCAGTGGTTCCTTTTAGGATGGCTTTGCTGCCCTGCGACCCTCTCAAGTTACTCAACTAAAAAAAAAAAGGAAACTACACTTCTGTGATTCAGAACCTCACCCTATATGACTTATTACAGGAGGCTGGGAGAAGAAAATTTTTACATGTACAAATGGCTAAAAGTGATCTACAGGTCCTAATGGAAAAACTGGTGGCTAGTAACTGCTAGATGTTGGGTTATAAATGTAGAGTGAAGGCTGGAGTCTGTGGTATTTAGTCTTTCTGCCTTTTATGGGTAATATGGTATTTTTCCTAAACTCGCAACACTTCATCTTTCAGAGCAGACTTTCTGAGAAGTGGCAGATGAGTTAGTCTGTTCTGTCACAGGGAAGAAGCACAAACATTTTCCTTCCAGACCAGCTTTAACTAGTTGTAGCAAAATGCCTTAGTCATGTGGCATGGTATCGCTGCATGGAGGAATTAAGTTTGACTGTGTTAGCTTACTCTGTTATGCAACTGAAGATTTCCATTACCAGTAAGTTCAGCCTTTGGTTTCCTGGACAGTTAATATTTAAGTTGGGAATAACGACAATATCAAACAGCTGTTTTTAAACTGTGGTTCCGCTGGCCTGGTACTCCAGATAACATAATACAGGATGGCATACAGTGGGGATACCTAACTGGAGGCTGTATCAGGCCCACAGACTGTCTTTATCTTACCCTTAGAAATATTTACTGGTTATTAAGGCAACTGAACTGTGGTTATCGCTCTGTGTATGTTATTGCAGGCCAGCAGGATTTACTGGGCTGGGTGTAGTGCTGTACCAACAGGGCTATACTGGTCAGGCTTAACCAAGGCAGGCAAGACCGAGGCAGGTCTACATCCATGGCTAGAAATAATCAGTCCTTGTGCCTCCTGAAGCTGACTGGGTCTGATGTGAATTGTAAAAGACCTGACACTTTGAGAAGGAGGGAAGGGGGGCATTTTTCATTTTTTAAAAAAATTCAGTGATGGAGAAGCTTTTACTGCTCTTAGGAGAGTGCTTTGAAGTAATTCTCCTCAATGTTAAAGGTATGCATGCATTTGAGTGGCTCAAACAAGGAGCAAAAGTGCCCTGGTTGATTTTGGCAGAATCAGAGCTACAGGTAGTCTAGTTATAAACTTTCTGTTCTTGTGAGTAGAATTAAACGTTGTAAAGGTTTTGTTTAATGTTTCAGGCACTTTTTGAGGGTGGGGATACCTGAGATTACATTCTATACTTTACTTTTTGCATACCAGCATTGTATTTCCTTCACACCGTAAAACCTCACAAAGTTCAGCATGACAAGTATGAAGTCTTGCACAGTGGAGCTGTAAAAGTTGGGGAATGGCCAACTAGAAAGCAGCCTTGCAGAAAAAGATTTGGGGATCCTGGTAAGCAATTAGTTGAAAAAGCCAGTAGCGCATCATTGTAGAAATGGAGGCTGCCTGTGTACTGGACTGCATCAGCAAGAGGGTAGTCAGCAGGTTCAGGGAAGTGGTTATTCTGCTCTTTACAGCACTTGTGAGGCCATTTCTGGAGCGCTGTGTCCAGTCCTGGGCTTCCCAGGACACAAAAAACAATGGGAGACGGAAGTGAGTCCAGCAGAGAAGCACTGATGTGGTTGGAGGCCTGAAGCACGTGATGTGCAAGAAAAGCCCGAGATACCTGGGTTTGGTGAGCCTGGAGAAGGGGAATCTGATCATGACCCTCAACTGCCAGATGTGTGGTTAGGGAGAACAGAGGCAGACTCTTCTCAGGTGCACTGCCAAGAAGGAGAGGCGATGGACACAGGCTATGGCAAGGAGGATTCTGACTGTGTAAAGGGGGGAAAAAAAAATACTCCTCCTGAGGGTGGTCAAGCACTGGAAGAGGCACCCAGAGAGGTGATAGTCTCTCCATCCTAGGAGATAAGCCTCAGCTGGACAAGGCCTTGAGCAATCTGATTGAACTTTGACGTTATCTCAGCTTTGAGTAAGAGGTTGGACTCTGATCTCCAGAGGTCCCTTCCAACCTAAAATTCTGTGGTTCAGTATCATCTCCCCCCCTTCCCATGTTAGCAAATATATTTAATATAATGGCTGCTTTAATAGCAAACAACAATAGAAAACAACTTGTGTAAATTTACTGTTCATTTTTTGGTAATCTTAGGTGTTTGCCCTGATTGGTTGGCATTTTACCACATAGTCTGAATGTTAGTATTGACAAGCTTTTAACTAAATTTTCGGCTTGTAAATGATGGGAAACTAAATTTTGTTCATATTGTTCTGCCATGTATTTAATAAAAGCACCAGTTTCCTTGTTCCTGGAAGAAAATTGCCAGAACAGGTTTCAAGAACTTTGAACCTATGTTTTATGTCTAGTGCTTTCCCCCAAGTGCGGTTTCCTTATGTCTAGTTGTTAGCCTTGATAGCAGTTGAAGTATTCTAAAGCTCTGTTCCATGGAGCTGTCAGAAAAGCCTGCAATCCCTGCATGACTGTGAGCCTGAATCATCCTTTACAAAAAATACAAGTTTAGCTGTTCTTCTAGGTATGTTCTCATATCACAAAGGAATCTCTATCTAGTAGAGTTCCTAATATTCTTATATCTGACATTATAAGGAGTCTGACTAAGCAGTTGCTAACAACAGGGTGAATGAAATCTTCCTCACAGTTGTAAAGATCTAATGGGAGATACTGGCTTTTTTTTGGTTTCCTCTATAAAATAAGAGCTTCTGACTTACATGAAGTTGGACTTGCAACATGGTTTTAATGCTGATATTCGTTCTTTGATGATAGTGCACTTACCAAACCAAAATGCACGACAAATTCAGTGTTTCAAAATCATGTTGATATATGGAAAATAGCATGGGAAGTGCTATCAATGATGAGGATAACAATGTACAAATGGCACAAAACCAAGAACTGAATCCTTTATTAGTGGTGTGTTGTAATTATTAATAGGGTACCCTAAGTGACACTTGACTTTCCGTACAATGACTTTATATCTATGTTTTTGAGTACATTGCTTGCAGGAAACTCCTGGGAAAATAATAAGATTTTTCAAAATTCTTATGATTCCTAAATGCCTGGAAGTCTGGTAGACATCCTTGCCAGAGAACATATACTGTCAGCTACGTCATGAAGGCATTCATTGACAGTACTATATCATGTAATGGTCCATTACCCTTCTGGGGCAAGGACTGCGTATGTGAGCAATTTAGAATGGGTGTTAATTTTTCAGAAGAAACTTTGTTCAGAGTGTTGAATAGTTGTTTCAGATGCTGTGGTTGTGAGCCCTCAGCTGGGTTTGTGATTGATGTACGGAAGTTGTTCACGTTGTGTTCTAGTTGCAGTATATTGCTTCCCTCTTGGGAAGTACCTGTGCACTGTGCCGATAGTGAAGTAAAGGCAATAACTTCTTTTTTGGACTGAGTTTGCTACTTAAAACTACTGAGATATATCATCCCCCTCCTCTCATGTCCTTAATTCCCCCTTTCATTTCATTGTTCAGACTTTTTACTTCTTATTTCATATTTGTATTTGGAGAGGGCACTTTGCAGTGATGTCTTTAAAACAGCAATGCACATTGCTGCAATGATCTTCTGCATCAGTGACTGTCATATGTCACTGTGCACATTGGTAATAATAGCTCTTACTTCAAGTATACGCTTGATAACTACAGAATAAATAATACAGAGGCTTTACTGGAAAATGTGCTCCAGTAATTTACCTTCAGAGCTCTGTGGGGAGCTGTGAAATGGGTGACAGCTGGTGAAAGATAATGGATTATCTTTCTGCAAGGGAGAAGCATGGGCAAGACCTACTTCTTACTTCAATCTCCTTGCCCTCATCTCTCCCTCCCCCCTCATGTCCCATATACCACTTAAGAACCTGTCCCCTCCATTTTCTGAGGGACTTAGGTGGAGACTGTTAGTTATCACTTTTGTGTTTAAAAAAAAATAAAAAAAATTAATTGGCAAGGAAATAAATTTAGCTGTGCATAACAATTCATGGAAGAGGAAATCAACGTTGTCTACTTGTAATCTTTTAACACTTGTCCAGAAATAGATTGTTGAGGATTCATAGTATTTGAATTAAAATTTGCAGTACTGGAATAAAAAATAAGCAGGTACATGAATTAGAAAGGACTGGGAAAAGCATCACTTAAAGTCCTAAGTATTGATCAATATACTGCAAACAGTGGTCAGGCCAGATGTCTTTACCTGGTCCTTCCAGAAGTGAGCCTGTACTTTAAGAAAAACTTTTAAGTTGAGCTTTTGTACTAAAATGTCTGTTAAATAAGATTTTGAAGGAGAGATGGAACTGATGATACTCAAAGAAAAATTTTTCATACGTGATAACCAAAAGATTCTTACTAGACTTTTGGGGGTTTTGATGTGTTAAAATATATTCATGTAAGAAAGATGAGACACCAGATTGACTTCTTGGTTCTTTGAAAATGCATTTCTTATAGAGTGATTCTTCAGAAAAGGACAACTTCTTAAATTTTTATTTCATATAATACAGCTGTAAATGCTCCTGGTTTCTTTCCTTCCTTTAAAATACAGCTGAACAGTCAGTCAGGGGTGAACTTTTGCCAGCAACTGCACAAACGACTCGGCTATTGTAAAATTTCTTAAAATAATTAGGCACATTTTTGTTCATGTGTAAGAGTAACTACTGGTGCAGTCTGACCACCGTAATAGAAATTGTGACGAAGTGACATTTGCTGCTCATGCAAATAATATAGTGGAATAGTTCAACACATAGCTGTTCCCGATATTTCTTTTTAAAGATTTTGTGGACCTAGATTTTTTTTTTAAATGATGCTGCTATGAACTTGGTTTTAAAATTCAAATTACATAGGAAACAAGAGTTAAGCTTCAAGAAATTATGATAAAAGTGAAATTGTGTGGCTGTTAGGGTATAAACATTAGGACGGTTGCCAGAAGAATAATCTTCAAGACTTGAACTCCTTTAAAGAAGAACTAAACTACAAAAATGTGGGCTTTATAAGCACAGCCTTCTTTCCCCTCAATACTGCATGGTATCTGTGTCTTGGAGACCGTTGTCACAGACTTGTGTGTGTACCTGCCCATAAGAACCAGATTGAAGCTTGCGTGTTACTTTAAAGGCCATGAAACTACCAAGAGATTAAAAACATTTTTGGTAATATTGATGTCTTTGCTGGATTCACAGTTGCAACTCAGAGATGGAATGATGTGTTAATAAAAAAGCAGTCCTGAGCACCTTTTTCTGTAGGTTAAAAAAAAGAAGACCTGAATGGCATAAATATTGATAATCTTAAGAGATGAAAAAGTAAAGGAAAAAATTAAAGATTATATCTCTTCCAGACTTTTCTGTTAGAAAATTCCAAAGAAGTTTATGGAACAAAAGGATTACATAGCCTCAGCTCCACAATACTAGCATCAAAAATGAAACTAGTGTGTCTGAACTACAGTATCAAGGATGAAAAGTTTGACAGTCTTTAAAAGATTGTGGTTTGGGACTGAACGGTTTTTTAAAGTGAGTCAATGCAAGTGGAAAATATTACTTCAGAGCTAAAACAATCACTGAATGGGCAAAGTAGCCAAGGTTTACTTAGATGACACTGGAGATAAATTAGTAAAGGAAAGTATTAAATTCTATGTGGAAAAAGAGAAGGGAATGGGGTATAGCTAAAATGATGTGTAAGGACGTAGAAAGGCAACCATTTGGCTTTTCTCTGTGTAAATAGTTGACTCAATGTCTATACTAGTTTGCAGTTACCTTGCAACAGCTTAAAGTCTTTTGAAGATTGGCAGAAATTCCTTGTTCTTCTGCTTGTGATCTCATCTTCTGCTTGTGGTCTCCTCAGAGGCCACATACTATGTCAGAAGATTTCTGGAAGGAAGTTAATGCATCTTCACTGGTTCCTACTCTGGAAATGGAAACGTGTCTATGCTGGTAGGGTTTTCCACCTGCATCTGTACTGGCATACAGGTGCTCACCTTGGTGTTGCATTGGAGCATCCAAACATTTGGTTGTTATTTTCAAGCATGAGTAAAGGAAAATGTTGGAAGCCAACAGAATGGAGCCTGAGGTATAGGTAAGATTTGAGATTGCCAGCTTGTTCTGAATGTCCTGGTACTTCGTTTTCTGTTTTCAAATCAACACATCTGTCTAGATGGGCTGTAAATGAGGAAGGAAAAGGAATTCTCTACTTAAATGTGTGGAAATAAATCTTAGGGCAAAAGGATTATGGATGTAGTGCTTATTAAACAAAGATGGCATGTGGATAATCTCACTCTTAAATTCAAGTAGAGAGGAGTGTACAAAACTGAAAAGTTGTTTCAAATGGTAAGCTTAAAAGCAGAATTTTCTATTGGATACTGCATCTGATATAAAAACTTGTTGGGATGATCCTCACTTGATACGCCTCCCTTGAAAAGCTGAGAAGCGAGATGTAAAGGTGCAACATATGTGGTATTTACAACTGTGAGTGTAGTGATTGAAATACTTTTCATATTTTAATGGCAGTAATTTTGATATCAGCTAAGGACGATGAACAGATTTTTGTTTCCTACTGGCTTTTAAGCATATGCAAGAAGGAGGGAGAAGCTAGAACCCAGGGAGCTTGGGCTGCTGCTGCTGCTCGCACTGGGGCGTGCAGTAACGGGAGGTATGTTCTGGTTTGGAATGGCAGTGTGGAGGATATAAGCTTTCAGGAGCCTACAAGAGGTTTGGGAATGCCTAGAAGCATGTCCATTAAACAGTGTGTCGTGGGCTGGCAGTCTGTTGAGACCTTGTTGTCTAAATCGTGATCCAGAAACTGGATTTAAGAATTTCTGAAAGATGTTAGGAAAAGATGGGCTAAAAATATCAAACAAAACCAAAAGCAAAAATGTGTTCTTTGATACACAAAATATTGAGATAAGGGGTAAGAGCTTATTCAGTGTACTGTACATAAATTAACAAAAAGTTGGATAAGAAAGGGTGACAGAAATGCAGAATGAGGGGAAGAGAAGGAGAAAGAACTCCATCCCGACTGTACTAGAGAAAGCTGAATTTATAATGCTTGGAGACTTGGAAATGTCTCTAGGAAAAGGCATGGTGTTCCTTTTTTAGATTCTTGTTCCGTATGCTTTGCATATACATGTGATGTTAAAGCTCTTTAGTCGTGCTCTAAATCAGTTGGATTTTAAAAATTCACCCTTAACTGTTCCAGGATTAGACTTCCCTAAGGATGACTATTTGATTTAAAGGACAGTGTAAAAATTTGAACATGTATAAACTGTCATGTGTCTAATATTCCAAACTGTCATTTATCCAAAATGTATCTTTCAGGGCTATTCAGTGTGTATTAAAAAAAAAAAACCAAAACTACTTCCAAGCAAGCTTTAGATGGATTTTTATTCTTATTTAATAGCAGATGTTATGCTTTTGGTCAGTTTGAAACTTTAGAATAATTAGTTGATGCTGTTTAACAAACCGATAACTGAAATGGGCGATATCCTAAAACAGAATTCTGCAGGCTTGGTTTATTTCTTAGTAATGACAATTTTGGGGTTTTTTTTGAGCCATGAGCACGATTAAAAAATCTGTACTGCTAATGAGCCATGTACCACACAGTTTGACTCAATTTATAGAAATCTACCTCTAAGGCCATATCTAGGATCTCCTCGTAGATTTCCAGTAGATTTTTTCCCCCCTCCCTGCAAAATCTAGACTTTCCTTTTTCAATTTAAATTTTAACTGTAGTATATGGAAAGCCTGGGGTTAGGTATAGACAGATTTTGAAATGTACTGAGTCAGCGTCAGACATTAAGGAAAAGTTGCATGGTGAAATTAGAAGCATGTTGCTTTATCTGGATAGTTTTCATCACACCTTGGAAGGCTGAGAGATGTATTTCTCTTCGTTTTCTACTCTCTTTACATCCTTTCTCAGCAAGTAAGTGTCAGGAAGCGTCCTGCCCTCTGGAGATGCGCTTGCCTTCTGAATACCCCGAAACCCAGGGATTTTTCTGTTACAGATGGCTGACCATGCTCCTAATGCCCTGCTTGCCCTGTGTTATGTTGGTAGTGACTTTTAGCGCTTTGAGTCAGTGAAAATAGTGCTGCTGTAAATGGTCTTCCTCTTCGTCGCTCCCAGCCAGGGGCACTGGAAGCAGCAGAGCAAGGCAGAATGGCTTTGGCTCTAGAGTTCCTGCTCTAGAGAGGGAGCTGAAGAAGTGAAAGTATTTATAATAATAAAAAAGCCACTCTGAGCCTTCCGTTATAATGGGTAGCAAATCTTAGCACAGGACTTGTTAGTATTCTCTGCAGATTTAAAGACAATCCCCCTCTTCTCTGCTTCTGAGTAACTTGAGCTACTCCAAATATTCTAGTGCCTGGTTACAGTAATTGCTTGTCGCATGTCTTCGTGGCCTTTTCCTACAGCAAAAATCTGACTTTCATTGACCTTTTAATTAGATCTGGAGCTCCGGGGAAGTTCTGAAACAGGGTGAGTAATGCCTGAGAAAATGTCCTCCTGCCTGCTGCCATTTAAAAGGAAGAGAAGAGAAAGATGTGCCACACCTCTGCTTAAAGTGGCTGTTGCTATCTGAACTCTTGAAATTGAAAAACAGCTCAGGGTATTTATATGCATGGTGTTGCAGCCTTGAGCCATCAAAAAAAAAAAACAGGTGCAGTTTTGTAGCACTGTAAGCTGATTTAATGCCCCATCCCCTTAGTCTTATATTTCCCAGTTTATGGTCTTGACCTGGCTGAGAACTGAAGCATCAGGAAAAGGGTAATTGTCATCTGACTCTGCTCCCTTACTCAGCTTTCTGTGCAGCTGCCTGGGTGTTAGCACCAAGGCAGGCCACCTCTGCAGCAACGAGACTGTGTGAAGGGCGTTGTGTGAGCATCCATCTCACCTTGCTCTCTGCTACTTAAGATGACGATCTGTGAAAAAGAGCTGTGCTCCTTTACCCTTCTTGCTTGCACTGGTGTAGCACCTTCTCCTGACCCTTCAGTGATGATGATTCAATTTGATAAAACTACAGGATGATAGTTACATTATGTGTCTTGGTAGGTTGGGTTTCTGCTGGTTTAGTGAGCAGAATCTGGTCGGGGAGGTGAGACCAGCTGAATTTGTTACAGCTGATACAAGGAGGAGTGCAGACCTGTGAAGCTGCCCCTCTGGTCACAGTGATCCACTTCAGTTGTGTCGTTGAACTACATCTTTACTTCACTCTAAATTTATAAGTAGAGAAAAGGGGTACCTTGTAAGATAGATTTCTCTCCTGTCACTGTAAGTACATTTGTGTAGGGTGCTTTGTCAAGAAAAGCTTATTAATAGAAAGCTCTAACCTTTAAAGGAGGTGGCATGCGGTAAATGTAGCACCAATGTAAAGTATGAATTGTTCTGTTACATAAGGCATGTATTAAGTTTTTAGTAACTTTAGAGAACATCTTGCACATATCTGGGGAAAACAAAAGGTGTACGTTTACTGTAAGTGATAAAAGTTATGCTGCTTGTCTTGCTAAGTTTTACTTTTAAGATGAAATAAAGCATGCACTCAGAAAACTAGAACTTTGCTCATACGTTGATGATGTAAGTGGTGGCTTCTTAATTAATGTAAGTGGATGTAAGCTTATATCAGCACAGTGTGGTCATCAGAATGGAATTGTTTTATTTCTTAGCAGGGTGTGCAAGAGGTGCTGGGTCTGATGAAATTTAGATTCATTCATATGTTGTTTTCCTAATCTCTAGTTTGAAACTATCTGAAAAATAAGTTACAATATCAAAGGGTTTTTCTAAGCAGTCATAATTCTTAAACTATTCTACAAAAAAAATTATTAACTCTGCTTTTTAGGTTATTCATCATGCAGTAAAATAAGTGGATTTTAGCAATATTTACAACTTTGTTATGGAATGAAAGAAATTGAATCATTGAAATTTTACTGTTTGGAATTAGTGATTCATGTAGAAGCCTGAAACAATTTTTTCCATTACTGATGTGCTGCAACATGTGATTGCCGTTTGCTGTGGCTTAAATGGCCTCTCCAACACCTGCAAAATCTGGCCCTAGACTAAGAGTACAGAAAAATTCAGGTACAAATAAAGCTGTATTAAACAGAGATTGTATTCTGTGGTGTTCGTTGCCAGCCATTTCTTACAATGTTTTGACATGCAGCTTGGAAGATCCTATCCTAATGTGCTGCAGGTTGGCTAGAAATAGACTCTTGCGTAGCACTTCCATGCTCACCGCAGTCTGAGGCAGATCCACATCAATTCCAAAAAAGGCCATTTTGCCCTTTTCCAGCCTTATCCTGCTGCCTTCCTTGGGCAGCTGTATGTGAGTCACGTTGGGTGAATGGTTCGGTGGGAGGAGATGGGATAGACAAGTTAGCTTTCGCCTGGAAATGTTTCCTGGTTTGATGTACCACGTGAACACTAATGATGATCCAGACAATAGAGTGGAACGTGGTGGGAAGAAACAAGGAGGAACTCTTTCAGCAGCAGAATGGGTTTCCTGGATTAAAGTGGTCGTGCAGCTTCCCATTTGGTTGTCTCAAATGTCTGGGATGTCAGACAGTCCCAGGGAAAATCTGTAATTCAAAGAGCCTGTATATGGCTTCATGTGCATGTGTCTTCTGGGCTGGGTACGATCGTAGTGAGGAAAATAAAAGGACTGAAGATGAACCTTAAGAAGGTATTGGATATCAACAGCTATTCAAGACCAGAAAAGATTCTTTGTTGTGGAATAGTAATCTTCGCATTTTTTAGGAAGGCTTAAGAGGAAGGAAAATACAACCTTCGAAAACCTTATGAAATTCAAGTAAAAGCAAGATGTGGTATTTCAGTCTCTTCAGAAAGTGACAACTTGCAGACATTATTGGGCTTCTGCACAATAGATTAGTCAGTGAAGTCTCTAAGGCTGAAGAGGCTGATAGACCAACAGGGAATCCATGGTTGGTGCAGTCTGCTGAAAGAGCTGGGAACCTTAGGGACAGGTTAGAGAGGCATGGCAGCTTTCCCTCTCCCAAACAAATGTGACAAGTTGGAAAGAGGTATGAAAAACTGGACTACAAACTGCAGTCAGGAACACAGTTTCTCTAGGAGCTTTCTTAATTCTCCCATGAGAGTTGGGCTAGAACTTAATCTCAAGCTGCTGTGTGTTTTTTGAGATGCCCTGGTTAGTACTTATAAAGGTGCAGGTTTTCTTGTTCAGAATGTGTCATCCTGCTTTAAAAAGTCTGTCTGCGTCCTGATAGCTGTATGCTAAAATGTTACGTATTGTGAAGCTGCACCACACTTGTGTGGATGGTGAGTCACTTCTGGGTTTCCCAAACTAAATGCTATTCACAGTCACATTTTTCTTCAGTCTTAGTACTAACAGTTCCATCTTCCAAGGTCAGCTTAAGTATTGGGGGGGGGGGGGGGGGGGGAAGACAAACCCTGCCTGAATTGGTTCCAGAGACCAAGTTGTACTTTCTAAATTATGGATCATTCCATGACAGTAACACAACATGAAGATGAGAAATTGGGCAGTGAGCTTTCTCCTCTGTTAGGTCTCAGGTATAAGCTGCTTCTCCCTTGTACTTGCATCCATCATAGCATTAGCATATGCCATTACCTTTAGATCTGAATGGCGTGTGGTTTTTATTTTACCTGACCGTTATTTTTCCATAGGTAAGCTACTGTCTTTTATATACAAAGTACAGCAAATAGTCATTTGGTGTTTGTTCTTGGGTATGTAAGCCAACACTTACTTCCTCTCGCCTGCTAGAACTCTGTTGCTGTCTAGTTCTCAAAGAGAAGCATGGTGGCTTTGATGGGAGTTAATTAGCAACCAATTTTGTCGCTTGGATTACTCAGAACCATCTGCGTGTTCCTCTCTACTTGTCTGTACAAATCTTCAGTATTATCTTTGGTGTCCTTTCATTGTAAGCATGAAAAGCAGTGAATGGGCTAGTCAGGCAGATAGCCAGCTATTAAGTGTTTGTGGTAACATTCATCAACGAGCTGGCAAATGGTAGCATATTGCTGCGGATCGAGCCCTTCTATGTGGAACTTGCTTTTGGGGCTTGCCACACAAAAAGAGTAACAGTGAACACAGATGATGTTTCAAGGTAAATGCCTTGCTCTTCTGGCAAATTTAGCGATGCTACTAGGATCAGCACCAGAACTACTACTCAATATTTTTCTTCAAAACATTTCCTGATGCCATTACCTTTTAGCATGGTGATAAATTTTTCATGCAGTTATCGCAAACTAGTGTACAAATTCTAAATGCCAGGATCAGTTCTGTAACTGATAAAGCCGCTTGTGGAGCAAAATGCAGAAGCTGTGAGCACTCAGTCTTGGTTTATGCCTGAAAGTAATGATGGTTTTATCCTTTTAAACCTTTGAGGATTTTGCGTGTAATTATCTAATCCAAATCTTGTCCAAACTCATAGTTCTATTAAGTGCCAGCAAGGTATCTGATTGAAAGCGGTCAGGCACTTTATTTTACATATGTCAGAAGGCTTTCATAAAATGAAGGAAAATCTATAATCATGGCTGCAAATGGATATATTTGTGTGTGACTTCTTCAGAAAAGTTTGAGTTATTTTTAAAACATTTGTATACCGGATTAAGTATCACAATACAAAATTTAATACTAGAGTTACCACTTATTCTCTTGAAAAATGCTGGCAATCAGCCTCGAGAAGACTCAGACTTTCTTGATGTTGTATTAGTGTATATGTCTGTTTCTGCTGGCATTTCAGTTCAGATAAATGTTGTTAGAGAACATCTTAAAATTAGGAAGTACTGACTAGCCAGGCACTACAAAACTGGATGGCCTTGCTGGGGGGATAAAGGGGACCCTGACGGCGTGTGAAGCAGTGTCCCGTATCAAGAGGCTGTACTGCAAGGCTGTAAGCACTTTGCAAGAGGTAACCAGGTTGTGTTTCTCAGGTTTTTAACCCAGTGGAGCTTGTGTCATTGTAATGATAACCAAAGTCTTGCACCACTGAATTTGTTTGTCTAATGGATGTTGATGAATGATGAAGAATCAGATCATTGAGCAAGAGGCAGACGGAGTAAGTGAAGTGTGTGTATGTATGTTATAAAAACAGGAGGGAGGGCATGGCAGAAGTCAAAGGCCCAGCGGAGAACGTGTCAGAGAACACACAATGTGTCACCTTTTCCTCGTAAACAGCAGAACTTTGGTGAAGGTTGGCTGCCTGTAGAACTGGGATTTACCTCCTTTACTAGGCTGAGTGGAATAACCCCCTGCCCTTCCCGCTGTATGTTGCACCTTAGTATGTGCTGGTTACCCAGCTAAGCAGGTAATTGCTATACTCCTGCTGCAGCTTTTCCCTTAGTGGAGATGATACTGCGGGTGTCCTTCCTATTCGCTGCCAGGTTTTTTATAAAACTTGGAGCAACTTGGTATCTTTGGACAACTTCAGTGAAATTTGGTAAAGGGGGTATTAAAGGTCTTCAACAGAGATCAAAAGGTACCAGGAGGGAGGAGTGGACTCAGGCTGTCAAACAGTGTGATCACACATACCTTATTTCCTTAGGAAACCAGACTGAAAAAAAGCATTCACAGGGGTGGACAGTAAGAGGAAATAAGCCAGCACAGGAAAAGGGAGGCAATGATCTATAATTGGAAAAATTAAGACTGGAGTCAACAAAGGATGGAAGAATTAACAAAAATTTACATTTCTAAAACACAGGGAGAATTTCACAATCAGGTAGCAAGAGGATTGTACTTCTTTAAAACTCAAGTGTGGGTTGTAACAGGTATTTATCACCCCAGTAAGCAGGTTGGGGCTACCTGGGTGTGGGTATCTCCCAAGACATGTATACAAGCACTAACTTGCTAAACCTGTCAGCCTACTGTTTTAGTAGCAATATCACAGGAATGCTGTTTCTTTGAAAAGAGTGCACAAAGGGCAAACAAGTTACTTGATTTCTAGAATGTAAGTTAAGAGGGATGGTTGAGGGAAATGGTAAAACTTGCTACTCTCTCATGTTCTTCCTCCAAAGAAAACATCTTAAATAAAATATTGGATCTGCCTGGTGGGAGTATGGCTCCACAGACAATTATCTGCGTCATTTTGTTGTTTCCCTGACATTAATATTTTGCAATTCGCATAGTTTCCTACCACAATGTTTTGTAAAGGGGATGAGTAGATAAAGCGAGCGTGGTGGCAGATGAATTTCTGTATGACCAGACAGTTTGGACCTACATTCTGGGCAGATGTACCTGAATATTATCATCGTGTTAGATAATGACTTAAACCCCAAATCACTTACAAGATCAGTTCTGAACCGTGAAACTATCTGGTGCAGGGCAGTCCAGTATATGAATAGGTTGTCCAGAGAGGCCATGGAGTCTCCATCCTTGGAAGTTTTTGAGACCTGACCAGGCAAAACCCTGAGTAACCTGGTCTGAAATCAATATTGACTGTGATTTGAGCAGGAGGTTGGACTACAGACCTCCCAAGGTCCCTTTCAACCTGAATTGCTGAAAGAGACCTGTAAGTCTGTGTATTATTTTCCTGCAGTTGTCACATTTATTTAAAACTTGAAGCTGCCAATGATACAAAACATCAGATGTTCTTGAACATTTGGCAGCTTCGACTCAGTGATTTTTGTGACTCTGAATTTCTGGAAACTTGCACCACCTAACAAAATACACAGGAGTCCTCAAATCAGAGCCGTTGGGTAACTGAACCACTGAAGCAGTAGTTATCGTAAATCCAGTGGGTAGTCTTTTGTCCACTGTAATGTAAAGGTGCTAGCTTTTGTGATTCCAGACAGTAAATTATTGACAGAAATTGGATGGTTCAGAATCTGAACAGAAAGTAAAAATCCAAAGCATACCTCAACACTTCTCATTTTTAACCACATTCTAGCTTGGGAAAAGTTGTCCTATTATTTTTTGGGGGTGACATTGATAATACTACCATCCTTCCCTGACCTGCTTTTGGAAATTAGAGGAAATTTGACATATGCTTCTGACCTTGACAGAGGCTGGTGTGCGCCCATTCCTGGGGTAGCAGTGCGGAGTGCCCAATCTGCCATGTCGCATCGTCTCCACTGGCATTTCCTGCAGCTTTTAGTCATTCCGAAACAGTCTTCGAATATCTTTTATCAGGTGGCATAATACAAATTGACTGCAGTGTAGATGCACCAGTTCACAAACCTCAATCACAAATCTGTTTACCTATGACTGTGCTTCAAATTATATTTTCAAATTATTCAAATTGATGTTTTCTTTTTGTGCAAACAAAATATCCTAGTCCCGTCTATCAGGGGAAGAGGAGAATATGATTGGAATAGAATTTGTTCATGAGTGGAGAATTATGTCTTTCATACATACTCTGGGCTTTGATGAAGAAATAAATGCTGGCATTTCACTTCCCGTTATGAATATTGATCAAAACATCAACTGTTACTATTTTGTATTATATTCTTGAGAGCATACATTTCTTGGCTCCTTAAAATTATTTTTTTTTTTTATGTGGCCTTATGGAGAACACCCTTCTTCCAAACAAGTGTAAGTACAATAATGCAAAATCAGCTTGAGAGAAAAGGCAGTGATGCATACAAATATATTGCACGTAGAACACCTATCCCAAATTCTGATTACAGCCTCACAGTCATGAATAAACAAACTCTTGCAATTACTCTCAGCTAATGTTACCCTGACAACAGTATATATAACAAAATTCAGTAATCACTGCCAACAAAACCCCCAGTACAGCTAATGCTTCTGTTTGCCAGGATGAAATACTTTCATTAAGTATTAAATCAACTCCAAATCATAAGTCCTGCTTTTAATATTAGGATCAAAACTAATCAGTAATGTGTAATTATTCATTCCAGTATATGGAGAGAAGTTTGCTTTGAGTTCCCTATTTATAAAAAAGCAATATGTAAAAGGAGAAACTGGAGGTTTTTACCAGTTATATATATCACTTAGTATTATTCTGGCAAGCACAGCGAACACAGCTTTCTGATACTTTTTGGTGCAAGTTTCTGCTCACTCAATTTTGCCAGTTCTGCGCATGCTAGTGATCTGGATATTTGAGGGTTGAGGAACAGCAACCTCCTGGGGGAGAGTGGGAAAGCAAATTGGAAATATTTTTTGATTTAACTTACTAAGAGGTGAAAATTGTACAATCCAGTACTTAAAAGCAGCAGGTCATGTCCTGGTATAAACAGGGTTCTACTCCAAAACGCCAATAAAGTAAATATCAGTTTAAATGAATTACTAGTGTGTTGCCTCCTCTGAGCTCTCATCTGCTGCACAACCTCTGGTGTAGTCTCTGTGGTGATGAGATTCTGTGGATATTAGTTTTTATTTTCAAATTTTATTTACTTTTAAGGAATCTTAGATGCCTTGACAAAGACTTGCATTTTTCCATCTCAGAGGAAGTCCTATCCAATTTAAATTTTTTCTGTACGCTCAGATATTTGTGTTTAGTGCTTAGCTTTCCAAGAGAGAGACCACTGAAGTTGCAGTGTTTCTGAACACCAACACCTGATAAATACTAAAAGCCAACATTAGTTAAGTGCACAAATAGCTTGTAAAAATAGTAACTTCCTTTTAGGAGGGAATACTTTTTTCATTTACATGTATTAAACTAATTCATTTTACTATGTAGGACTTCAGTTGACCCATTGAGATGCAAAAAGCAGGACCAGCGTAAGACTCTTGCAGTTTTTTAATTGAAATGGTGGTAAAGAGAATGAGGTCTGCTAATCCTTCCTTCTTGAAGGATACAATTCCTAGAAAGATAATATTAATGCTCTTTTTTGCAGACACTGTTTCTTCTGTTTACTCAAATTGAAGCGCGTGCTCTGCTTGATACATAATATTTATTATCTTTTAAAATATGAAACTAATGGAATTCACTTGCTTTAATACAACTTAATGCATTTCTAAACCAAATCCCAATTTTAGCAAGGTAAAGTTTGATACACTTCAAAACAAGAAAAACTGTAGATAAAATAATAAAATATTTTGTCACCAGTTGACAAAACAAGAAAAATGTAAGGAATAGGGGGTTTCTTTTAAGTGTACAATACAGCTTGCTTTTGTGTAGGTTTGTGTCTTCTGCTTTGAAAGTTGCTTGGGATCAATTTACAGCAGCAGGGTTTTTTATAAATACTTAAACCAATTATTTTGGTATTCGGTTTACTGACTAGAATTATTGGTAAAATTGGTTATTTCTTTGAAAAAAACAAAAACAAAAAAAAACCAAAAAACCCACCACGCAACTATTCTTGGGTTAGTATCCCCCAGAAGTAAAATTACTGGATTTCATTTCCCCTCCCCTTGAATTTTAGTAACAGAAGGTGGTGTTCCGCAAAATTAGTCTAATGACCTGTATTCTGTAGTAGCGATCCGTAACTTGATAATGAAACTTTCACATTTATTTCTTATCTGTAGTTGTGTTTTCTCAATCTGTCCTGATTTGATGGGAAGGGAAGGAGGCAAGAGAACCTTGCAAAATTGATATATCACAGCCATCGGCAGTGGTATTTCTATAAATGTCTGATTGGACTGGTATAGGTCTCTAACTGATTTGAGTTGGTGTTGCTGGTTAAGTTTGTTAGAAACAATTTGGGGTTTTGGGGTGACAGTGTCAATGGCCTTGTGATGGGGGACACCGTGGTAGGCATTTCTGCCCAGCTGAAATGGGGAATCTAGCAGAAAATCTAACAGAGTCTCATTCTTAAATTTTGTGCTTTGGATAGACAAGAAATATTCAGTGAAAGTGGTACTACTTGTGGAGGAAACCTTCTCCATAACACCTCTCCTAGGCAGAAAGAAGCAGTGTGGCTATTCTTCGCTACAGCTATTTCTTCATTTTGTTAGCTGTTATATGAATTTTCTCTGGGAGGTTTTCAGGCTTTCTTGGTGAGACTTGATACTGAAGTCTGTGATCTCCAGTTCAGACTTCTGTATCTTCTATGTTTGTAAGGTTTGGTTTGTTTGTGTTAGCATCTGAAATACATCATCAAGGCAGTGACCCTCTTGTAGGAATTCTGTTTGGCTTATAATTCATTAGCTTAATCATAATGTAAGGCGAGGTAAAACAGGAGTCTGGGCTGAATTACGAGTAGTAGTTCTGTGATGTTTTATTCAGTTGCAAATGGGAAAAATACATGTGTTTAAAAGCTTCAGTCTTTTTAGTCTAATAATGTTTGTGATGAGGTGAAGAAGAGCAATCTTTTTTGTGCTTAGTTAGAAGTGTAAGCTGCTGCTTTGTAGACACCATACTTGCTCTTGTGCTGTTTAGCTTGCACCACTGTTCTTCCTTATTGATTTGGTTAATAATCAGAGTACTGAATTGTAATAAATGTTGTATCTGAACAGTAATCCTCATCCTGTGATATGCTAGAAATAAATAAAATATTCTGAATGGGAACTGGAGAGGAGAAAATTGATGGGATCTGCACGTACAGTGGAATTTATCAACCAGATATTTTGAGAAATGTCTTGAATCCAGTGGGAGCACCAGAACAAAATAAGTGTAGGTTAGTTAATTGTTGGACATCTTTTAGGCTGCAGCCCTTCAATACTTGGTCTAACTGAGATCTGGTGAATGTTCTTTAACAGAAAAGATAGTTCAAAGTACAAATCTTAAATTAGCCACAGATCTTGTAGAAAATTATTTCATTGCTATTGAGTAGAGACAGCTATCTCTTGAGAGGGGGGTGTTAAAGCTTTAGCTGGTACTAACTGAAGTAATAAAAAATAAAGCTGAACTCTGCTTAAGAGGAGAATTATTCTAGAGGCTGAAGGATAGGACAGATTTTCTCTAGGGTTTACCAATAATGAATCAGGTCTCTCCCTTTTACACGGTCCTTCACTGAGTCACAAAACCCTAAAGAAGAGGGGGAGGGGGGGATCCTTCTGGAAGAGTACTTCGCTCTTTACTCGCTGGCAGCGAGGCAGAATCAATCATAGGATTGAACTTTTTTAAAAATCCTAAGTGTTAAATAATGTAATTAATATTTTTTCCTTCTGTAGTTGTAATAGTAGTTGAAAAACTACTATTGCACTGCGTATGCAACGAGTACTTTTGACCTCTGGTTTATGGTTTATTTTGGCTTACAATATTTCTCTTCATAATTTTTTTTTTTTCTTAAACAGCAAGACCATTTACAAAATTGGTAAAGGAAATGCAACTCCATCGAGATGACTTTGAAATTATAAAAGTGATTGGAAGAGGTGCATTTGGTGAGGTAAGAGATTTTTACTCTCAGTTGTAGTAATGTAACTTTTCATTGTTTATGCATCTGATTTCTTGCTACAGTTGATCTGTATTTGTCCTAAAGACAAGATTCACACAGATGTGTTAAAATACTTCCAAATGTGAGATGTAGCTAGGTACTAGTGAAAGGTCCCTTTGAAGCAGCGTGTTTAGTGTCCAGTTCTGCCATTTCTGTGACTGGCTCATTCTGACTTCAGCGTAGCAAAACAAGTGTCTCTTCAATGTGTGTATGAACAGGGTGGTCCCACCTAGCAGCTGCACGGCTGAATTTGGGACCTCTTCTCCCACTTGCCATATGTACTCTTCTGTGCTGCTATAATTTAACACAGAACTGGGCTGCTTCTATGGTAGGAACGCGGAGGCTGCTCCACCCATCTGCCTGTCTCTGTAGCAATCTGGTAATGCAGAAAGACGCATTTGGCTGCCTCAAAGGCTGTTCCCTGTCATCTTTGAAGATCAAAGGCTGCTGGATCTTTTTTTTTTTTTTTTTGACAGCAAGTTGAATCATGCTGGGATGATAGGAACGCCTTGTGTTTTGAGAACTCGCCAGTCCCGGGACCCTGGACTGAAGCTTTACTACTTAATACGCTTGATGAAGGTCTCATCAAGTCTGATAGGGCTTGCCACTGGCAAAAGCATTCATGAGCATGTCCCCTCCAGTAGGATACCTGAGACTTCTGGAGAACCTCAGAGACAACTCTTTCAGTGTTTAAGTATGTGTAACTAAAACCATAGCTGTCAGCAAAAGAGGTTATTAACTAGAGAATTTCTAGAAGTAAAAAAACACCTAGATTTCTCTCAGGAGGCTTCTTTTAACTGGTGCCATGATGAAGTCAAAAGCTCACTTCAGCCCATTAGCACTCGGTTACGACTTCTGCTGCCGGTGGCTAAGGCTAGGCTTCCTTATCTTCATCTCCTGTTGTCTCCACTGAGAGCAGGACTGCATGCCATGTAGGGCTTTCCTTCCAAGCATGGTGTGCCCTGGACACATCAAACTCATTTCACATAGGATTTGATTGTGGGACAGAGGTATCACAGGCAGACTAGAAACTAAGCTAGAAAAATGCCAGGACCCTACTCGACCTAGGGTCAGAAAGTGATGAGGTTTCCATGTGCATATGCAGTTCATAATTGTGGGTAGTACCCTACCCATAGTGGTAGCGGGTGAAGTAATAGCGTCATATCCACATAATTATAATCTACTTCAGAGACTGCTTTTGAGGAAAGTGGGCACCTAAGACAGAAATTAGTGTTTCAAGAACATCTCCTAATCTGTACCATCATCTAATGATGTGATGAGATAACATGTAGTTCATGTGTTATCATCGTGAGCATAGCTGCTGAAGGAACTTGAGCATTTTAAGTAAAATGTCGAGATAAATAGTGACATCTTGACCTGTGAGACATAAGTTCACTTTCTAGCGGATGTTGAACTTGATGAGTTGCAACATTTGTTACAAAAAAGGATGTGTTATCTTAGGGTAGTGGAAGTACTGCATGAAAATCAGTTGGTCGTTTCACTTGAGTGTTTGTTTTTAGCTGGCGTGTATTATTTGGACATGGCTTTTAGAGAGAAAAGTTACTGCAAAGAGTTTGGCAGGAAAAAGCAGAAATGGGAAAAAATTTGGTAAGTCTAAGGAAGGGCTGAAAGCTACAAATTAAGTCCAGAAGAGAGGTATGAGCAGAGAGGTTTAGAAGTAGATAAAAGGCCTAGAGAACCAGACAGTGGTAGGTAACCATCTAGCTCTCCGTTAGGGTTTTGATTCAAAGCAGTAGCACAGTTTTGAAGAGAGTGCCCCCACTTACTGCAGAATGATTTTGCTATGCATGAGCTGGATTTCTTTTGGAGGAAACTAAACCAGAACCTCCGTTCCAGGTGTGCGCCAAGTGTGCTTCTGGCCCCAAGCAGTACATAAGAATCACTCACTGGGTTTGACTCTCCTCACAGCTTCAAAGCATGTTTGGTCCAGGAGACCAGGCTAGATACAGTCTGAAGCAAAATTCCTGAACTGCATACAGTATAGATGGGAAGGCTCAGCACAGGCTACTTTCATCTGTTGTTCTGGTCTCGCTGCGCCAAATTACTTGCTGTAGTGGCTGTGACCACTGATATCTAAAGAATTTTAGATAAGTGTTTTGGCAGTTTGTCTTTTGGTGGGATTAAAAGTGGTTTCTGGATTTTTTCAGAACTAGACTTGTGAATGCTATAGCTATCAAAAATGGTTTCAGGTCAAGGGAACCCTTTATAGCGACTTGCAGATGGAGTCAGTGTTGGGAATGCCTTCACACAGGGAGGGCTGTTTTCCATAGTACGTGCTCTGTTCTTTTTCAAAAAGATGCTCTTCTCCACTTAAGGAATTGACCAACTGGAAATCTCAGTAGAACAGCAGATGAAGTATTTATATGAACTTCAAGAGACTTTAGTTTATACTTGCTAGGGGGTTTAGGATGACCTTTCTTAGCTTTGGATCAAGAGTCTTAAGGTGTATAGAAGATACAAATTCTGGGTGGAAACTTGTATTAATGGTGTTTGGAGTGCCTGAATCAACAATGTCTTTCATATTCTTTCACTTGAAAAAGCATGAAACTTAACTAAAGCAATTTGTACATCCCATCCCTCCCAGTGGAAATGAAATTTCACAGAAGTGAATTGAGAAAGTATCTTAATTTCATCCTTCTGTTAGAGCTGTGAGTGCTCACAAAGTCAGTGGTGTTAGTTATCTGTCAATATCATGTTGTCTTGTTCATCTTTTAATTATAAAAGTTTTAGTTTATAGTTGGAGCAGCTTGAAACTTTTTGATCAGTTTAAATTATGCAGGAATCATTGATTATGAGTTCATTGTGCTTTAATCCCACTTGCCAGAGAATATTTCATGCTTTTTGCTTGTGAATGAATCCTTTGACTTTTGCGTATACTACACTGCTATAACTGCCAAATATTATAGGCATTATAAAATAGTAATTATACAAAAGTTGGCATTCCATAATAAGAAAATAAAATCTAGTTTCTTGAGAGGGACTTGTGGCATCTGACTTGTATAAAGCAACACTTAAAAAAAACTGAATAGGGGAGCTGTAAGTAATTTTTCCATAGTGTGTTCATACATACATAGGAACTATGTTAGAAATTACTTGATGGGTTTCTAGTGGTTTTAAGGTTATTCATTAGTTCCTGTTTAAAAAAAAAAAACAACCAAACACAACAATCTGCTAGAAATAAATTGTAAAAATACCTATAAAATATTTGTTAGAATGCATAAAGAAATTACTCAGAATCAAACTAAACATATTCCTATTAGAATTAAGTAGTTTAAACACTGAACAGCTAAACAAGCCAGACTTCAAAAAGGATAAAAACTACATTCCATTCTTCTCAGTTTGGCTCTTTGGACTTTTTAGAGAATGCCGGGGGCTTTAGTCATACCAAAGAACTTTTGCATAAATCAGTAGCTTTGAAGAAAGATACCTTAAACAAAATAAAGGCACAGTATTAGTTTTTAGTTAGGATCAGTGGTCATGTTTTGCCACACAACATATAAGCCAAGGAAACATGGTCTTTGACCGGAGGGAGGACTGACACCACATGAGAGCTTGTCCCTGTGAACACAACTGCAATATCAGTATCTAATTTAAGGCAGATTGATATAATCACCAGTACCTATTTGTACTGGCATGTCAGTGCCTTTTTCTTTTTCTCCTTTTCAAACCAGCAGAATTCAACCTGGTTCTTTACACTTTTTCCAGCAATATGAGAACAGAACCCAACTGGTAATCCAAAACCACCTGAGTAAAAGTTCCTATAGCACAGGAGATCTGAGAAAGCAAGAGAAAAAATGTTTCTTAAAGTTCTCATTATTATGCTGGGACAGAAATAGCCTAGCTCAGAACCTAGAGATTTCTTCTCTAGCCACCTGCCAAAACATGCAGTTCTTTTCTCATAAACTAAGCCAGCTACTCTGCAAGCAGGGTAAACTGGATGTCCTTTATGGCAACATTGAAGGCTCTGACTGCTGGAGTCACTGGCTTGAGAACATAATTTAATTTTTTTCAGAAGTTTCATAGTTATGAAGAAAAGTTTGACATTTTCTTTGAATGCGTGACAGTTAGAATAGCATATAATTTGAAATGCTAGCTGTTAGAAGGATAAACTACTCATGGCTCTTCCCCATCTCCTAGGGTGTGTTCACCTGGGTGCATACCCAGCTGGGTGGAACATTTTCAGGAGTGCCCCAGTGTTACTTTCAGTCTTTCTGTTTTGCGGGTCATCTAGGCAGATAGCTCATGTGCAGGGGGGCAACCTCCATGAGGAATAAAACTAATAATAATTAAAAAGCCCCCTGAAATAAAATCAGAACTGAAATGGTTTTCTGTAGTCTTAATTCTGGTTTCTATTAATAAAATTAATGCAGAAGTCTGTCTTTGTAGACAAGAATCAGTATGTTGTGTAGGGTGAAGTTTTTTATTAACTAGTGAAAATACACATTCTTTAGGAGAAGATTTAAAGACCATGAGCACAGAACGGAAAACTCCTCCAGCTTTTAGACCTTTAAAAAACCACATCAAAACAAAAAACCCAGACCCACTGGTGGCTTGAAGTTTGCATGTACCTGACTACTCCTTCCGTCTAGAAACACTGTGGACCATTATTTGAAAGGAAATAATGTCCTGAGAACCTGTGCTTGGTGGGATTGTGCCTACCTGAGAAACTTACGCCAGCCTACGAAGTGCCTTCTGTGTGCTTGGTGTTTGCCTCTGCATGCCAAGGGAACTGGGAGTACTAGTGCTCCGGTATGGTGAGAGGGCTGGGAGGAGGATCCTCTGTATGGGGACCGTCTGTCTCTAAATACTTGGCACTTGCTCCTTTGCAAGCCTCCTCTGACCTCTTAGTAATATACTTTTAAGTCTTTAAAATCACTTTTCCTCATTTTGTGCAAAGGACCATATAGGCACACTGCTGTAGATTAATGCATTTCAATGAAGAGCAGTTGTTGAAGGAAGAACCGTGTCAAGATGTATGTTGTTTGAGAACTTGGATTGTATAATGTGGCTGACACCTCCTGGAAATTTGGCAGCATGGGACTGAAACAATTGTTTTCCTTCCCTTGTTTGTTAGCAAGGATTTCTTGAATGAGCAACGCTTACTGTGGTTGCAGCGGAAGGGTGGAACTGCTTGGTCTTGCTTAGCACAAAAATAACTAAAACTCTTAATGTGCCCCACCTAAGTATTATTGCTCTGGATGGATTAGAAATACCTTTTCATATAAATGCTGTTGTGTACAGACTTGATCTGTGTAGTGTTTAGTAATAGGACGTGTCACCTCGACTCGGGATGCTTAGTCAGAGCCTTAGCTGGAATCAACAGATATAAAAATCTGTTTCCAGAAGAAAGTAAATAATGGTTGAGAGAACAAGACTGATCCCCTGTGTAGCATGAGTTTCTGATAAATTACGTGGTTCCTAATGAGAGATATACTGGCTAAGGGTGCAGTGGGACTCAAAAGTGAATATGCAAGACCTAAGCTTCCTGCAGACTGTTGTGCTTGGCAATGTGATGCAGAACTGTTTGTGCCTTCTCTGCCTTGTAATTGCAGCTGTAGGGTACTGAGTTTTACGTTTTTATATACTTCTAGAAATGAACCTGGGGCACAGTGAGCATGCAGACTGCAGTTAAGGCTGTCTCACCTATTCAGAAGCTTTGGTGATTGGTATTAGGTACCCAGCAGGGACTGTGCCTTCCTACACTGTAGATGAACAGAGTTCCTAAGTATGGCACACAACGTATGACACACTTCATCCAGCTGTTGAAAGAGGCAAAGGGTTCAGAATACGATGCAGAAGAAATATTTAATTAGCTTTGCTTTTCCACAGTCTGCTCTTTGCAAAAAAAAAAAAAATCAAAGCAAGCTATTTTCTGCTGTGGAAATGGACGAAGAAAGAAGCTGCTTTGTTTTGCAAAATGCTTCAAAAGGGCTGGTTGCTATCTTAGTCCTCCCCAGCTCCCTGTCTGTTTGTACGGCAGCACCAAGTTACTATGGTGACAGGCAGGTTGCAAGGAGCTGGAGAGACACAGTTCATGGTCGTGCCGCTGCGAAACCAGCCATTTGTCTCTGCAATCCCCCCGATTGCTTAGGTATTATTTCGGGGCCTTTATTCTTCTTTTGCAGAGCCCTTCTGGCTGGCACTTGTAAGTCATTTCTTATTTGGATGACACGAAGATCCACACAGTGCATTAAAATAAATGATTTTGCTTTGGAAATGTGCACCATGGCATATGAACCCTACCAAAAGATGCTCTGGTTGCTCATTTTGAATGAGCAACATTCATTAAAATAGACATAAAAAAATGTAAAATAGACATAAAAAACCTGATACAGCAGTCCAGACCAGTTTTTCTCAAAGATGCAATATTAAAACTGTTAACTAATGAGCTATATATCAAAGACTTTTCATATCCAAGAGTATCGTGAGGATAAAGCAGTTCCTGCAGTGTTTTTTTCAGTAGCTAGTGTCCAAGGCATCAACAGCGGGAGGCAGAAACAGTAGAGTAAAAGTGGCATATACAAGCTTTAACTGAGGGAAATGACTGTAATATTCAATTACGAATCTGGTAATAAGACATTACGGATACATTGTTTACATCTGAAATGACATTTTGTCTCTTCTCCCAGTTGAAAGGCTTGTCTAAAATCTCTGCTCAAATGTCTAAAGCCATTCCAAGTTCCTGCCAAAGGTTAATTCATGGTAATTTTACACGATTTTATCCATGTAATTTCATTGCCCATTAGCCTAAGCAGATCTTTTATCTTTTATCATCCTTATTACTGATGTCCTACCTTCCAATTTTATCTGCAGGTAGCAGTCATATCCACTTTTTTTTTTTTTTTTTGAACAAGCAAATCTTTTTCTATTCCCACGGTAGTATGAGAGGCTCTTTAGTTCCTTGATCACCTCAATAGTCCTCCTTCACACCTGCTCCAGATAAAGTTTATTTCTCTGGGGTGTGGCCATGTGTGGAGTTTCCAGTGAGTTTGTATTTCTACAAGGCCGTAATGTTTACCCCTTCCTATTGGTGTGTATCCGCCTATGAATTCCAGTGTTTGCCTTTTTCTTAACTACCTGTCCTTATGAGCTGATTGCATGAGGATTATCACCTATATGTGGGTGGCGTTCTTCTTTTCAGCTCAGAACTTTTTTGCATTTGAGTTTCACTTTGTCCAGGAAAGTCCAGTCCTTGAGGATAAGTTTTACCTGAAACTTAAACGTGCCACAAGCATGAATAGTGTGTTAGGTGGCTTTTTTATCTTTGCTTTGAAACTAATGCCAGCATGTTTCCAAGAGGTTGAACACCAAAGAATTTATAAACTTTCCAGTAGAAAGTCTTTTTGTTAACTGTCTTAATTGTTTTCTGGAAATCTAGTCTTGCATTTAAATGATTTCTGCACTTTCTTAAGCCATGCTTATCATTTACATAAATAAAATTTGTAACTTGATACTGCTTACTGATGTTGATCATGTCAGTCAAAGGGCAGAGTACAGTGGTGGGAAGTTCTGTCCTGTTTGTAGAGGCTGATTTGGCTCAGGTTCCCACCCTGCAGAATTCATCAGGGCACGAGGAAAGGTGAAACTTGGCCTAGGCTGGCTTTGCACATTACAACCCTAAATGTCCATATCAAGTGGCTTTTGAAGATGAAAATGCAGCAAAATACTTCTGTAAAACAATTCAAGAAGCAAAATACTAGCTCTTGCCAAAGTCTAAAAATGTTATTTTAGCTGTAGTGGTTCCATTTTTATTTTATTGCAACAGAAGTGAAACAGAACTTTGAGGCAAAAAGTACCGGAAGAAAATGGATGTCAGAAGTAATACAAATCTGATAGGGTGTTGTGGCATGTAGTTACCACAGCAGGCTCTTGCTTATGCTTTAGCCCCAGTTCTCATACATTTTTTTGACATAAATATGTCTTAAGTTGGTTGAAGTGTAGGCATGAGGATTTGTTAGGCTTTCTGAGGTCCTTGAGGAAACATATTAGATCTTTATTGCAGTGTCCCTGTTGCCGTGAATCTTGAGCACGACGAGTCACAGTGACAGTAATCAAACCAGCTGGTGACAGCTTCGACCCATAGGGGCTTGCCTGGAAGGGGGCTGCAGTGGCGGCAGAACCCCTGCATCTGGAATTTTTCCTTATCAGTGTTTTAAGACTGGGTAAAACAGAATCACCTAAATCTCTCTACCAAACCACTCTGTGATTGTTGAGTATTCAGAACCCTCGATTTGATCTTAAAACCTAGTTTTAATTTTCTTAATTTGACACAGGTACTGGTCAAAGGTGTGTGGATTGGTTAGCCCACATCGCATCCCTTTGGCCAGGTAGAGAGGTGTAGGAAAAGTCCAAGGCCAGAGCAGAGCTGAACCCTCCCGGCTTCCAGTGGCTGAGGGTTCAGGGACTCCCTAACCACAGCTGTAACTCAGTGGTCAGTAGTCTCTGAGACTTCTGCTACGTGTGTTACTTGGGTATTAAGCATGTACTTAAATACTTTCTGAATACTTAGGTGTCCACAGCAGCCTGTGGCTGAGTTCCAAAACTGTTGTGTGACAATAATACTTCCTTGATCTCGCTACCTTTTTATTTTATTTGATGCTTTTCAATTTCTGTGTTATGAGAAACAGCAAATAATTGTTCTCTGTTCATCTTCTCTGCAACATTTGTGGTTTTGTATGCCTATCATAGCTGTTATCTCTTCCAGGCCTGGAATATTTTAGGTTATTATATTTCTGCTTGTGCCTTTTTTTCCTTTCATTATCCTTAGCATACTTTTTTTTTTTAACTTCTATTACAGTGTAAGTTGTAATAGCCTTGGAAATGAAGAGTGAGCATCAAAATTAAATCCTGGTCTTTTACAGTCTGTACATAACACGAGCACTTGTTCAGCCAGTAGACTTTTAAGCTTTGAAGATAGAAGCAATGCTTGTGTTCTTAAAGTAGGCATTTGCAGCAGCGTACAAATCTGCGTCCTTTGGAATACCTCTGAACACAAACTGAGTGTTTTTTCTTACATTAGTAGATGTGGTGGATTGGTGTGTGGTGTAGAAGCCCTCATATTTAAAACCTGACATCTTGCATGGTTTGCACAATTGCAATACAAGAGGTTTCTGTTTGATCTTGCAAAGTGGTCAGTGTGGTTATTGTAATTGAATTTGAGGTATGCCAGAGAAAGAGGAATTAATGCAAAAGTAAGAAAAAACAACTACACCACAGTATCTCAGAAGCAGCCAAAGCCTTATATGATGAATGTAAACTTAGAAATACTGCCACCTGATGAAGAAAGTCAAAGAAAGCGAACTCAAGGAAATGCTGAGGTGTTCTATGGAACAAAGGGTGGAGGATTTTTCGCAACAATATTCTTGCTTATAATAGTACTGAGTTTATCAAGGCATAATTTAGCTTGTGATTCCCTGGTTCAGTTCAGGCATCAGTGAGGTTTGGGTTTTACATTTCTGTTTGTTTGTTTTCTTAAAAAAAAAAAAAAAACAAACCCTAATGATTAGAATGGGTTGAGGAGTCAGGGTTCAGTCAGGCCAAAGTTCTGTTAATTCTGTGAGGCATCTTCTGCACCTTTCAGGTTTCTTAGAGAGATAAAATTCTTGGGGAATTACTTATTTTGCTGTATGGTTACATGAATTTTTCTGCTGGCACAAGAAGCTGACCCGCTGTCCCCCTTAAAACTAAGGCAGCAGTGTGTTTACTGGTGCCATAACTTGATAACCACTTATTGTGAAAATATGAGTCAACTTTCCTTTTATTCATTCCACTTTTTCTTCCACAGAAGACAATTCTCTTCCTCCAGAAGGTTTAAATTGGGCTTTTTTTAAGCAGTCCTTTCAGTTGAAAATAAATAGCACTAATATAGATAGCAACTGGGGAATTGCTAAATAGGTCCTACAGATTTGGCTTCCTTTTTCTTTTTTCTTTTTTTTCCTTTGTCCAGGCCTGTCCTCATTCACCACTTTCTGTTCTAAGGTTTGCACAGCTCCTGGGCTGTGCATGTCCTCTGCCATGCCAGGCTCACGTCACTCCTCAGCAGCTGAGCACGCTTCAAACTTCTGTCAGCCAGCAGTGCTTTCAGACAGGGATGGCCTTAGATAAAGTGCAGTAGATGCATATCTGGGTTCTGATTTGTGCACTATATTTGTAGTTAAATGGCTGAGGAATTCTAGTGTTGTGGTGTAATAAAACCTGAATGTTGCTACTTCAGGGCTCACAGAGCTATGCTTGCAAATTGCTTCTGCCCCAGAACTTCTGTTGTCTGCAGCAGGTAACTGTGCTCAGTTTGGTGTGTCCCTTCAGTGGAAATGGGGGTATTTCCTGAGTCATCATGTTCTGTGTGGAACAGAGTTTAAAGTGTAGAGCAGGTAATGTCAGCATCTTGCAGTTTCCAAAGCTTTTAATGTGCAGTTTGACTTACAGTGTGCCTTCAGCTGTATCAGGCAAATAATTCAATTAAGTGTATGCAGAGAGGTTGTTACAATGGCTTTTAACTGCAAGGCCATGAGGAGAACAGGAACAAAGTTAAATGTTTTAGGCCATTACTGAAGGTGTGTTGAACAGTTTCATATGTCCCAAAGAACCTCATGTGTTCAGACGAGATGTTGTCATCTCCTTCATCTTTCCCCTGCAGCATGAGCAGTGGCTGCGGGAGGTGTTTGCAGGCCAGGAGACACTGGGATGTAATGTAGCTGGGGATGTTCTACATAGCTTAGAGAAGCTGCTTCTTCGCGCTGTGTCTTTCCCAGCTGTGTTTAGGGCCAGATTCCCACGTCTTTCCTGTGATAGGTACCTGCTAGTCCTTTTCTTAACATGTTTCCATTACATGGCTCTGTGTGCAGGGGTGTACTAGGTGTTGCTCGTCCGTTACATGACCTGGTGAGTGGAGCTTCACACACTGAGGGGTGGGAGGCTTTGGTATGCATCTGCAGAGTCAGGTGTCTGTCTAAATGTGAATATCCCATTCTTGTGTTACTGGAGGAGCAGTCGTCCCCCTGCTCCTCATCTGGAGCTTCTTTACTGGTAAGGTGCAGGGAGGTATTACATTTCCCTCTTGCCTCCTCAGGACTTCTGACTTTGTATAGTGCTGCTCTGCTTGGTGCATTTGTCCACCCTTGTTTTTTATAGTTAGCGTCTTCTTAGTGTTGCTGCAGCTCCTGAATCCCTTATAGATAAAGAGTTTTTAAGCAACAGAACAGGCGAGCTGATGTGATTCCTGTTACTTTTCCCACTGCTATTTAGAGCTCTCTTAAAAGCAATGAAAGCTCATCGGTTTTCTACTTCTGAAATAGAAACAAGCTGAGAAGCAGCAGAAATATTCAAGCAGTCCATGTATAGTCCTGTGAAAATGTTGCTGTCTTAGTCATGATGCCTGCTTTTCTTTGCCAACTGGAAGAATTTTGTGGAAATGATGGCTTTACTACAAGAAGAATTAGTTTTGGTCTTGAAGAATACAAGTCTTGGTCAAAATAAAGTCTTTGCATTCCTAAGCCTTGAAGTTTCTCTATTCTTCTGTTTTTTCTTCCACTGGACAGCTATGTGCACAGCTACTGTTCGTAATAGACCAGTCTGAGCAAGTCTAATACACAGGATGCATAGTAAAATGCTTCAAGCAAAATGATGAATAAGTAAATGAATACTGTTTTTGCTTCTTTTTAAGTATCTGCATACAGTAGACAAAAGCATCTTAATTTGCAAATATCTTTCAAGTTTCTGAAACCTGAAATGTGAAAACAAATTAGTCAAATGTAGTGTATTTCTATTGACAGCAGCCTTCCTTGTTTTCACAGGCTGCCCTTTTAAATGTTGCCTCGTTGGCTGAAGGCATGGTGTACAAGCATCGCTTGTTCTTGGCAAACAATGCAGCTTTACTACACATCTTCATATGCAAAGCTTCATACTCCTCCTGTATCATCCCCCCTGTACTTGATCATGAGCGCTTGACCACACATGGTGTGCTGTGCATCAACTACATGGTGTAATGTAGGAGGAATATAGAAGGAGCAAAGGCTCAAGCTGTAATTTATCAATGTGTAAGCTGATCATTGATGACTTATTAATAAAATTTGTTAATATTAAGCTAAATATTGTATTTCTCTAACTATGCTTTTGGTTAAATAAAGATATCTTATTATTTCAGGTTGCAGTTGTTAAAATGAAGTGTACAGAGCGCATTTACGCAATGAAAATTCTAAATAAATGGGAAATGCTTAAAAGGGCAGAGGTAAGTAATACGGTTCTCTAATGCAGAGAATTTTTTAAATGGCATTAGGAAAATTACATTGAAGCTGTTGCAGATTAGGAAGAATTATTTCATGAGCGTAGGAGCTTCGTTCTTTTTTCTTTTTGTCTTAAGCTGTTTTAATGCAATCAAGTCTGACAGTCCCTTCCAGGCATCTGTTGTTCTCAGCATTACTGTGTATTCGTTTACCAGACAGTCTGCCCTAGTTCTTACCCTGAATTTATTGGCCAGATTTTTGTTTACAATAAAAGGAAGTTAAAGACTACATGAAAGCTGAGATTGGTGCTACTATGACATTCACAGCTGTATACAAAAACATTATGAAAAGGTCTTTTTTCTCTTGCATTCAGAAAGCATACATTAAGGAGCTTTGCATCCTACAGTTTGTAACAGGATTTATGTAACTGGTGAAACTATAACTAAATACTTTGGAATCACAGATTGAGATTGTAAAACAAAATGTGCTAAAAAGGTAAATCTGTTTAAAAAGGATGTTTTCGATGAAAGGAGATGTATGTTGTCACAACAAATTATGCAAATGTGAATGGGTACTTCACAGATTAGGAAAGGACCTGCTGAGAATATGCCATGGGAAGTGGCATATTCCTAGAATACCTACTCTTGCACTGTAAAGGAAAACCTTATGGCGAATGTAAGATTACAGAAATCAGCAGGTAAATGAGCAATAGATTTTTGGGAAAAATAGGTGTAGTCCCTCAGCAGTTGCAGCAGTTCTGTTAAGGGGCGAAGGCTAGCTGCTTGCTGAGGGCTGAGCCTGCTGACCCTTCCCTGTCCCATTCTTCTGTCCCTTCCTGACACCTCCTTCCCTGCAGCCTACCCTTCCTAGTCCCTCCCTTCCTTTCAGTGAGTCAGTGCCAGCTCTTTTCCTGTCAATAAATCTCCTCCCTCTTGTTAAGCCCCTCTTCACCACTGCGTTTGCCTGATGTAGTCACACTCGTCCGTCGGACCATGCTCTTCTGGCAGCCGCTGCCACTCGGCTGTTCTTTGAGCTGTCAGGAGATTTCACGCTCCTGGCTGTGCTGCAGCAGCGGTTCTGCATTAAGCCTTCCCCTGTATGGGGGAAATTTGGTGCCCTTTCTACACAGGTTTCAGTTGGGTTGATTCATTGGTCAGTATAGAATTGTTTTAAACCTAAGTGCTTGTAGAGGGCTCCCAAACTCTTAACGGAAATACAGCTATGCTGGCTTACTTCAGTCATTTTTAAAGTGACTTAATTAAACGGGCCACCTAAATAGCTGAAACTTGTACATGTAGAGATGTCCTGAGAAGACGGCTGTTTACAAATTGTCTTCAAATTATGCGACTAACTCCTCTTACCCTCTCAGGCAGACAAGAGGTGGAAGAGGGTTATCCACCAAGAAGGAGTTACAATGAGCAATAGTTTATCCAATACACGCTTAGGACAAGTAACAGTCCAGTAAAGTTCTCTTTCCACTGATTTTCCCCATCTACAAAGGACAGTAAAAGAACTGTCTTCTCTGCTGTGCCCCTTTGTCTTTTCCTGTTAGGTTTGCTCCTTTGATTTGGCTTTTCTGGATAAGCAAGACTCAGTAACCTGCATATCAAGTTCATAAAACATCTGGGTGTTAAAATTTCCTAAATGTGGTAAACCTTGTTAGTTTTAAAATGAAGCCTGCAAGAATACAGTAGCCTCTTAAGTGGGCAGTTCCACTGAAAAGCAGGCTTCAGGTGTTTTATTGTCCACTGTATGAGTGGTCTAAGAAGGACGTTGTTATACTGGTGTGTTTGTTTTGTGAATTGTAATATGAAGCATTTTATGACTTACTAAACATAGCAAAAAAGTTACCTAAACACTGTTTATTTGTGTACTAGCTGCAAGGAAAAAAAAAAAAAACCATGGTCAGAAGCCACTAAAGTACAGGAGAGATTAGTGAATATCAACTGACATCCATAAATGGGTTGCAAGCAAAAATAGGCATGCCATTTATGTTGATAAGGTGGACCATTTGTATTCATTGTTCTGACAGCAAAATACATAGTCGTTAGTGTATTGCTGTTGACAGGTTCAAATAAGTCCTGACTGGCTGATTAGGTAGCCTGTCATGCTTTTTCAAGGCACGTCTCAAGGCCTTTTAAGCTGGTGTAGGCAGAAAAGGAGTTTTATTCTTTGAATTCGTGATGCAAAGTGTTCAGCAGCATTATTGGTTTTGAAGTGTTCGTAACATTCCCTCGCTACTTGAGGTTGCATGGTGAACGGGATCAAGGAACTGATGTCTTTGAAAATAAACAAACTAGTTTTCTGTGTTGGCAGCCTCCTCGCGTTGTGGTGCCAGAAGAACTGAGAAATGCTGTGCTCTGGTGCTGCGGGCAGGGGATAGGATTACTTGGAGCTGCTGCTGCTGCCAAACTTTTCACAGAGTGATACTTTGGCCTTGCATTCATAAACCGTTAAACCACTCTCAGTTAACATTTAATTATAATTTCCATCTCTTTGCACCAATAATTACTAACTTTACAACGTGGCCACTGTATGGTCGTCTTCAGTAGAAATGTAAATTGACTTTTTCTTCCTTAGGGGGGGAAAAATGGTTGAGATACCTTTATAAGATGCAATGAATATGTGGTAAGGCTTGGGCTTCCCAGGAATGTTCCTTCCATAAAACATTTTCTAAGACATCTGAACAAGTGGTAATGACCAAAAAAAAAAAAAAAAAATCAATTATTATCCAGAACCCAAACACTTGGAACTGCAGCTACTGAATATTCTAATAATGGCTCTCTGAATTGAGAGTAATGAAAGAGTCCCAAGTCTGCATCTTGACAGTTCTGTTCCAGTAAAAACATTAATATATTTTTATTAAGGACGACTTGCTTGAAGTTTATGAAAGTTGGTTTTATGTAAAGATGCTGAGAAAACCTGTTAACACAGAGCTTGCTTCTCTGAAGTGTTGCAGTGAGCTATTTGAAGTAGAGGAAATATTATTGAAAATGAAAATGTATTATACTGGACAAAGATAAGAGAGTAATAGTAAGATCTGCTTATTTCCTATAGTGTGTTGGCAGTGTCTGGAATTGGAACTGTAATGTAAGAAAAGTATACATGAAACTATTTTCACAAAGATCTTTTTCAGAAGAACCAGACTTACTTTCCTAGAGCCGTTATCTTTCTGCTGCAGATTGCAGTGACAAGTTATCGTTTTTCTGGCTTTTAAAAATACATTATGGAACAAAGATTCAGTGTTGACTTGAATTGGTTTACGGGCTTTTTGGTGTTTTGGGGGGAGTGTTGTGGTGTTTTTCGTTGGGGTTTTTTTTTAAGGTCACAGTCAGGATTAGAGTGACTGAATGCCTGACTACAAGCTTGCAGAGATACCCTGGTTTGTCACTTACACAGGCTGAATTCCAATGAATAGAGACCTCTGTTCAGTAATTTCAAATAATCCCATAAAACATCCATATATATTCATCCCGTGAAAACTACTTGTTGATGTTGACAATGGCTTTTCCCCCTCTTCCTTTAGACAGCTTGCTTCCGGGAGGAGAGAAATGTCTTGGTGAATGGAGATTGCCAGTGGATTACTACGTTGCACTATGCCTTTCAAGATGAGAACTATTTGGTATGTTTGTTTCATCAGCAAATAAAAGCTTTAGGTTATGAAAGAACTTTATTTTTGGTACGTATAAGGATATTAGTGCAATAAATCAGTCCACCTCATGCCTTGCAGCAATGTTTCAACATTCTTGTTTTCTTCTTGAAGAAATACTTCAAAGGGCTGACGGTAACTCCAGGAGAGTGAGAAAGTCGTGTAGTACTATAGTATATAGAGGTTTAGTCAAGCACCTTAAATTGACTAATCTACCCTTGCATAAAATATATCATGGTTAAGTTTAATGTTTTGGGTAACATTGCAACTAAATAATTTGAGAGATGTTAACTCTGTGAAAATAAGAAATACTTTTATTTTAAACTTCCAGAATGTCTTTTCAAGGAAGATTTTGTTTAAAAATGGCAAAAGTAATTTAAAATTTTGTCTAAAAAACTGATTAAACTGATATTTTAAAAGCCTCAGGAAAAAAATAGCCTATTTCTTGAAAGTATTTAAATAAAATACATTTTTAAATCAGCAGATTGGTCATCTCAGTAGTTTGAGAGACTTTAGCAACGGTTTCTAAAGTCAGTCATTACTCCTATTGCATTTTTTAATGATGTGTTACTAGAACTATAACATATAAGCTAGGTTTACCTTAGTCACAGAAATCAGGAGAGTGCTGGTGAGGAGCAAAGTCAGTAAAGCCCCAACATACTGCAATATACTGACCCATACAGCTTCCGTGCAGCTACTTGAGGCTGGGTTTGCAAACCTGCTGTTTTCTGTAACAACTAACATAGTTGTAATGTGAAAGTTTTCACCTTCTTAACACTTTTTAAATAGTACCGCAGTAGCAAGTCATGATTATAAATAAGAAAAAAATGTATCGATAAAAGGCTTCCAATGAGTTCAGGAACTAAGCATATGAAAGAGTTAGAAAATACTCAGACTTTTTCACAAGTGCTAAAACGAAACAAATTATTTTGACCATCATGTTCAAAGTATTTTCAGAATAACAAGCACATCATAAGTGAATAAGTAGTCGGGTCTTAGACCCTCATGTACAGGGTATTTTCATTGAATACTTTGTGATAAATCCAGATTTTCAACCTCTCGAAGTTTAGTTACTCCTGGCACTGCCTTATGAAGATAGCTCATAATTTCAAATTCCCTGAGAACCAAACAGCCTTCAGACTTGCATTAAAAATAACCTAAGACATCCTATAATGTAGTATTTCCAAGTAGCTTCTAAGAATGGAGATACCTAAGAAAAAATTGTTAGCTGTTGAAGATAGCAAGCAGTAGTAATGACAGTATAGAGAGGGATCTAGTGTTGCTAATGGCATTTTATTCAAATCTGTTTCAAGCAAGATATAGCAGTATAATACATTTCTTTTCCCCAAGTTGCCAAAGACATGTAGATGTTGAAGTTTCACTTGACAGCAGAATTTAGACATCTAGCATCTAATTTAAGATCCGGTATCTAAGAAAGCAACAACTCTGCCTGGCAGCGAAAGTCAGCAGATTCCCAGCTTGCCTGAGGTCTGGTTCTGCATGTGCTGAGATGCTGCCTTCCAATTTGGTCTGTTACTCAGCATCCATCTCATGTAAATGTCTGGTGCTCGCAGATGGAGTGTATCTGCATCTCAGTCGCTATTGTAAATGATGCGTGAAGAAACGGTGAAACACATCAGGAAGTGACTTTCATCCAAAAACCGGGACAGAAGGTTCTCTTCCATGCCATCGTAGTGGTATGCTTGTCCAGGGGCTAAAAGATCTCTGTCCTGTTCTCTGCTCAGCTTGAAGGAGTTTATAGCCACATTTTTCTACATCTCGGGAGAGTGCTGCCATGTTACAGAACCTGAGCAGATTGGGTTTACTTTTTAGCTGTGCTGTTCATCCTTGATCCTTGTAGAACGGAATGCAAAGCTGAGAACAAAACAAGAACAGACAACAGAGCTTGGTTCTCCGACCCGGAGTGGACATCGGTCCTCTGAAAGAAAGCGCTAGGTTCTGGTGTCTGCTCCCAGTGATGTTGGTGCATTCTAGCTAATGACTCTTAAGTGCAAAACCACATAAGGTAACCCTGAAGCAGAGCAAGAACCTTGGTGTCTTCCCACACGTAGGGCTTTGCCATCCTCCTCTGGCTGCGTGATAAAGGGCTCAGAATGAGACAAATAAAGAGAAGATGAGATGTTAAGGTAGAAGAAGTAGTAGTTGCCCTTGGAGAGTCTAGAAGTAATTGGGGTTTTGTTCCCTCTATGTAATATTGGTAGAGCACGTGATGATGCAGAACTTGCATATAAGCAAAAACCACAAAATTCCACAAAATGTATATGTTCTGGAGTTCATTTTCTGTTTCTGCTTCTATAATTTTAAAATGTTTTAGAGGCAAACACACCATGTGGTAATGTTTTCTAAACAGCCAACTCTTAAATGACATGCAAATGCTAGCATGACTTTTTTCTGCTTCCTAGAAAGTTTTTTGTAGAGACAGTTTGAGTCAAAATGGGTTAAGTAAGCCTTTGGTGATTTTGCTGAAGCAGATACAGTGTAGATAAAACATAGTCCATGAATATTAGAAACATGTATGAGACCTGAAGTTCTTAATCGCTTCCAGATTCAAAATCTGTTAGTTTTCTTGTGCTTTACCAGAAAAATTTTCATTCCCAGTCTCATTCATGAAGAAGGGCATATGTGTGTTTGTGTGATGTCAGCCTCTTAAAGGCTCCTGAGTATTCACGAGAGTATTTTGATATCTTTTTTTTTTTCCTTTGATTTCCAACTACTCTCCCCCTGTTTGATGTAGTCACTTCCCTGGAAGAATGTGATACCTCTAGATTTTAGTGTCTTAATACCCTTTATTTTAACCCCATGTGAAGGGAGAAGTGCCTCCTAGCAAGAAAATTGTTGTGAATTGGAAGATGAATAAAATTTGACTTTCTTATAGAAGAGGTCTTCCATCTTTCTCTGATCCAAGTGCCTCATTTCATGGGTCAGCTGAACTCTTGCTGAGTTATGAACACTGTGGGAGCTGAGGGAAGTGCGTTACCTTGTCTCTTTGACAGGCAAGCTATTTCAGCTCCCACAGAAGCCTCTCTGAGCTCTCTTATATTTGAATTTGAGAGAAAATACTTTAATACAATATCCCTTTTAAAAGATTGCTGGTTCCTGTCTGTAGCCTTTTGTTCTCAATGTAATTGTTGTATGTGTACAGTGTTCCAACACATGTTTAAAATTCCTTGATGGGTTGTGCAATACGGACTGATTGATTTCAACATAAGTGATGAATTTTGCCTATCAGATTAAGCTATAATTTGAATAATATAGAGACGGATATCAAAACCTACCTATGCCTTTCAGAGTTGCTCTTTTAAGCCAAGAGATAGTGAGGAAATGGTTAGTATTGCACTTTATGTTCCTTTGGGTTCCTTCTTGTTTAATTTTCTTCTCTTGTGGAAGATGAATCTGTGGCAGGGACAGTGGATTGCAGGGTGCTTTACCTTGAGAAGAAAAATAAGATGACTGCTTTGGAAAGTTATTTCCAGAATAAGCAAAGTTATTCCTAAAACCATGTATCAAAGCATCTTGGGCAGCATGGAACAAAATGGCTCAAGACTGTTCATAACAGATAAAGTCATTATACTTCAAGTGATGGTCTGGATTTAGCTGGATATTGCTAGGAAATAACTAAAATGTAATCCCTGTTTTGTGGTATGAGAAACAAATAACAAGTCTGAGTCATTTTCTTTCACATTATCCTATACGTGTTGGTTCTTTCCGTGGATAGGATACTGGCTAATTGGCCTAGGAGGCTGTGTACTTTTTCATTTAAATGTATTCAAAAGAACATAAATGTTTGATTTTTAAGTTTCCCACTGCTGTAGTGCCTCTGGCTTGACAGTGCTTCTGGCTTGTCATGGGCATCCCTAATGTATAGTGTCATCAAGCTCCTGCCAGCTATGTTATGCATCCATGATGTGGCATGTGCCAAGATGAGTGTTTGAAGATGCTGATGTGATAAGTCCCACTTTTGGAACCACTAGTAGTATTGAAATGGTACCAAAACTGTGTATTTTAGACTAAGCTGCATCAAGTACTGTTTTTAACTATAGTTTTTTCTTCCTTCATCCTCTGGAAATTGTCAGTTTAAGGGTTGATAACCTACATTAGTTCTGGTAATACTAGATCATTTTCTTTGTGTGACACTGTAGTTAAGACAGAAATAAACTCACCCTGATTTACTTGTTTATTGCTGCCGTATCTTGGTTGTTTGTTTGTTTTTTTTTAAGGTAAGAACTGAATGCTGATGTGTCACCCTTACTGTGATTATTAAAAGAATATGGTATGTTTTTACACTAAATGAGCAAATAAAAGTAATGCAAATGATTACCAATTTTGACAACTTTCCCCAGGCATAGAAAAAAAATTAGCGAAAGGGGTTTTTTTCAGCAGATAACTGATGAACTTTAATTTTTTCTGCCACCTGTCTCTCGGTACTTAACTGCTTTATTTCTCCTTTTTCAGTATCTAGTGATGGACTACTATGTTGGTGGTGACTTACTGACACTTCTCAGTAAGTTTGAAGACAAACTTCCTGAAGATATGGCTAGGTTCTACATTGGTGAAATGGTGCTTGCTATACATTCCATACATGAGCTGCATTATGTACACAGGTAAAATACCACCTCACTTGGGAAAAAATGCATATGCAGTTATACAGTGTTAATCCTAAAGATACTGCAACATATACAAATGGGCACAGTAGCCACAGGCAAACTGCTGTGGGTACTTGCTCACTATATAATGTATAATAGCTGTATAAGCTATTACGTTTTAAATATCAAGTTTTGATATTAGAAGTGACGTTTATCTGACTAATCTTTTACTAAAGCTTTTATTTTTAATCAGACTTCTTGACTTATTCTCAATTCACTTCATATTTATCTGCCTTTGTCCAAGCCAACCTAGAAGTTTGAAGCAGTTTGAATTCTCTGCAACTCTTTAGACATTCTGCAAAATTTATGCACAGTAAACCCATGATAACATCAGTGCATCTATTTACCTGAGGTCATCCTCAAACGGTTTTTGTAATGAGTGGGCATATGCCTGTCTAATTGTTTCTGCACACAGGATGTATATGCCAGATCAGTGCCTACCATCACGTTAACTTAGGTTTTGTTCTGTAGTAGTTAAGAATATATAATATTCCTTATTCTCTGTCAGAGGAAAGTGGTCGTGAAGGTATACTTTGTATGCTTCTTTTTTGGCTTCCTCTTGGAGGAACTGTTTTAGAAGAGCTGTGAGTAGTGTAAGGGAGGCACGTGATAAATATTTTGTTTCATCATTGCAAGAATCTTGATCAAGTGAGAATTTCTATCCTTTGTTTGCTTTTCAGATTTAACAACTATGTATGATATGTCAATTAGAAAGCAAAATTATACTAATTCTGGAAACCTTTGCAGTTGTCTCTTTATATGCTGAATTTATAGCTTGATTTCAGTAAACAGAGAAGTTAGAAAATACAGAGCGTGACAGTAGTGAGGTTTTTCAGTTAACTGAAAAGCGCTTATGGCCGTGCAAGTAGGTTCACGATAGGTCACTGAAGTCCTGGCTCAGGAGAAGTGGACTGCATACTAGCACTGTAACTGATTTGGCAGGTACATCTCGGCCACGTCCCCTTACCTCTTTATGCCTTTATTTCTTAGACTGTGAAATAAGGACAGTTTTACTGTCTCTCTTATGAATTTTATGGGTGAAAAACATTAGGTAAGTGAGATGATTTTTATTTACAATTAATGTTTAAAAGACACAGGGAATTCTCAAACTATAGCGCTTTGAACTCTTCCATTCAGTCTTTGATCACTGCCTCAAAAATTAAAAAGAGAATAGGTGTATAAATTCTGTAATACCCCCATGAGTAAATGTGGACAGTCTGTGGGGATTTAAAAATGTTAAGAGCTCAGAGAAGTTCACCGGAGGCACCATTGCACCCATTTCTGAGGAAGGTGGCCTGACTAACTGACCAGCTACATCTTTGCATGGGGCTGAATGTCTGTCTCTTGTGGCAATAGGAGTGAACGGCTCTGAGGCCAAAACATACGCTTTGAGTAGGAGATGTATGAATGCCCAAGAAATTACTGCTTGGCAACTGGAATGGATTAGGAGGAAGCATGATTGCTCTGGAGAGGATTTCAAGGACCCTTTAAAGGCTTATATGACCTGTTAGCTGTAGATAGGAAACAGTGGAGCTCAGAGATGAGGCATTAAGCCTTTCTGAACAGAAACAGTGTTCCCTTAGGCAAGCGAGATCTGCATGCAAAGCAGAAAAGCAGAGATGTGTTGGATGAGATTGGCTCTTGCTTTGAATGGCACTGTGAGCAGTGTTCTTTAAAAAACAAACAAAAAAATTGGTGTATAGTTGTATATAAGCTTTAATAGTCCTCTGCACCTACTGAGCTTAACTTGTGGTTATGGGACTGTAAAGGAATGTTGACAATATCTAGAACTGAAATGTATGGAGTAAGTTTAACAACAGAAAATTACTAATGAGTTTATTGGGAAAGCTTAGTAAGATGGTCTAATTTTCTGGGTTAGTATCTATTTTTCTGTATTATAACAAGTAAGTATGCATTTAATTTATGTTGACAGGCATAGATTAGCATTTACTAATTACTGCTAATGAGCAACAGTATTAGTGAAGTTTCAGTAATTAATTTCAAAGCATTAGTCCTTGGCTAAAAAGTGTTAATTCAAGTTTGTGTTGGAAAAAATTATCAGATTGGCAGGATTTGTGCACATATGTGGACCTTTCGTTAAACCTATGGTGTTTTTCTCATAAGTCTCCTCGAGTGTGAAACTGTGGAATTCAGCACCTTAAAAATCAGACATTGTCAAGTTCCACATCTGTGTAGCAAGGTGTATTAGAGCACGTTTTTTTTCCTTGTTCCTAGTAATTCTAGTCTCTTCTTCAAAAATTAAGCTGAAGCTATTGTACAATTTTTAAGGTTTTGAGCTCATGCAGTGGCATTTGGAACTTCCCATTTGAAAAGAAATACAGTATTTTATGGTGCAACAAGACTGGTGGGTTTAACGCAATGCACATGTGCTTTTATTTATTACTAATAGACAGTATTATTTGAATAAATATATCTTAAAAAAACCCAAATCCACACATTTATAGATTTGGGGGTTTTTTTTGCTAGCTCAAATAAATAATAGTATTTGAAGATGGCATGGTGATATGCTAGCATGTTGGGAGCTGATCCTGGATAGCGTTGGCTAAAGAAAGGGAAGGAGACTTATATTCTTGGAAGACATGGATGTTCCCCTTTTTAGCCTGCAGAATTGATACATAACTGAGTTGATTCTGTTTTCTGCACTTGCTCTTCTGTCTTCCTTTCTCGCCACCTTCCCAACATGTTGGCTAGGTGCTCTTAAAATAATTTAGGATATTTTGAGGCTATTAATTTAAAAAAAAAAAACAACCAACTGGTATAGTAAGTGTCAGGACTGTCTTATTAAGTTGTCTGGATGATTGATCTTTTACTGATACTTTGCTTTGTGTGAATACGAGTACAAAATGGTGAAAGAAAACGTGGTTAATTGGTGGACTAAATTCAATTAACATGCTCTTTAGTAAATCCTTTTTGGCTGCCTTCCTGATGTTAAAAAGAATATAAATTAATGAGCTAGAATGAAATGGGAATCTTAGTTCCATGTCATTTAGTAGCCTTAGCATGCTGTATACCATTTTATACCCCGCTATATATTTGTAAGAATATGAAAGACACGGTTTGATATTGGAGACTTTCTAATGTTACTGTATCCTGTTGAAATGGCATTGCCTTGATCCCAGAGCTGGGGGAGTTCTGTGGCTTGTAGAGTAACTGCTGCAGGTACACAGGATGCAAAGGTCTTTCGGTATCCATAGAATCAAATGTGCTGTGCAGTAGTGTACAGAAAGTCTTGAATAGCAAATTAAAAATACTGGCCAACAGAAATGCTGGACAAAATTTAGAGAAGCAGTAAAAAAAATCTTCCTAGATAAGAAGTTAGAAGTTAGTTATAAATCTTGGCAAAAACCGTGAGATTAAAAGATTGCCTTTTCTCTTTTATCTTTCTTGCCTCTAAACAACATACATAATCTTGAATTTATGTTGATGAAGTAAACTGCCTATCTGTTACAGTCGGTATGACTCACTGTAATTGTTCTGCTTGTTTATATGACCATTCAGAGTTCAACTTTGATGAGCTTGAAAATCTGATGTAATCTAAGGCTTCAATATTGCAGGCAAAGTTTTAAGTTGGGCAGGAGGAGAGAGTCGTACCTAGTGCAATAAAAAGTTCGCATCAGCGGGTATCCAACATAAAATTCTTTGTTATTCTGATGCAAGATTGATCTTTACAAGCAGAGCAATGCTATATATTTAAATCTTTCACTTCTTTTTATTATAACAGGGACATAAAGCCTGATAATGTCCTTTTGGACATGAATGGCCACATACGACTGGCAGACTTTGGATCCTGTCTGAAAATGAGTGAAGATGGCACAGTATGTATGAAGAAAAATTTAACTGGGTCACTGTTAGTGGGACCTTTTAAGTGAATTGCTGGTCCTAAAGCTATTAGACATTGTCAGCTTGCATCAGGGAGGTGATAGATCGTAAGCTTATTGACATGCTAAAAATTGAGGGAAGTGTATAACTCAACATATTTATAAAAACATTTTTGACATCTTCATCTCCTTGGTTTACAGGCTGCTGCCTTTTAAAGTTATCCTTTGCTATGTTTTTGTGTCTTTCACCTTTTCTCCTACTAGCCATTTGAGTTCTCAGGAGATTTTTATGAACTGTCCAAAGACCCTGTGTTAAAAAAGGATAAAAGTTTGATATTATTTATGTGCTGGAATCATAGGTACCAGGAACCTAGCAGCCATGACAGATTTGAAGTATAAGTCATTAGAAATGAGAAGATAATTAATAAGCTGTTTATTTTATATGTCTTTTACAAATCAAACAGCAACATCATGGTAACTGGCCGTCTCATGCACCAGATTGGATACACCCCTAAAAGCTAAATCACTCATGAGGTTTTTTGTTTGTTTTGCCTAGTGTGGGGTGCTTCCAGAGGTGCCAATCTTGCCAAAATACAGCATGCAACATTGTTCACTGATTTTTGGCACAAACTCAAGTCTTGGTGACATTCTGTAGTCATAAAATGCCCGTCAAAGATTTACCATATTAAAATGCAGAATGAATTGGAAGGAGCCATTGTAACTCCATGTGAATCCTGAGAACATACTCCTAGAGATCAGAGCTGCTCTGCCACTGCCCTGGTGGTCAGGGCTTCCCTACTGCTTGGGCACAGGGGCAATTCCCCACCTTACCCCTGTATTGCATCCAGTTGCACAGCTATGCAATAAGCCTTAAGGCAATTTCTGACGTAATAAAAATAGGAGTCTACTTGCCCTTTCTGTCTTCAAATGAAACTGTAAAACTTTGGTATAGGACTTGAACTTCCTGCTTATTCATTTCTCATGTCAACTTCTGGCAGCCAATTGCAATTTTAAAGTATAAACAGATACAAAGGCAAAACATTTTTCTCCTCTTGTCTTTCTGCTTTCTCACAACAGGTGTGACGGGTTTCTACTGTGTTCAATGTATCAATTGATTTTATGTAGAAGTAGACTGGAGCTTAATCTTTGCACTCTTTGTTACTTTCTTAGTATTTTCTTTATTTTGTTGCTGTGATTTTATAAATATCTTCCCTTTCCAAAACCATGTCCTGGTGTCTCTGCTTGTCACAAATACTAGTGCGTGAGTGAGAAAGTTGCTGGGAGAACCTGAAAACTTACGAGAATTATGTTTGCCTTATTTTTAAGGTGCAGTCATCAGTAGCAGTGGGTACACCTGACTACATCTCCCCTGAGATACTGCAAGCAATGGAAGATGGAATGGGAAAATATGGGCCTGAATGTGACTGGTGGTCACTGGGTGTCTGCATGTATGAAATGCTGTATGGTGAAACACCCTTTTATGCAGAGTCGTTAGTGGAAACCTATGGGAAGATTATGAATCATGAAGTAAGAAATATATTAAATCTCTATGTATTCACTGAGATTATAATGTTTATGGAGAAACTGTTATCACTTAAAGATATTGGAGTGATGCTGGTTCTTTGCTTTTTCACAATGGTTTAGAACCATATTGTGTAGGTTTGCTGGTTCAGGTTTTAGGAATGTTTGCTTCTTTGTCAAATTGAAATTTTTGTCTAATGCTGATGTTGTTGGAAAATCTAAGCAATCATCACAAAATGGAAATTAAAACCTACTGTCATGTTAGGCCCATTTAAAGTTTCCTCTGGGCTGTGCAGGAGAAATGAAGTAACTCATTATTTACACAGCTGGGCACATTTTGTGTCACACTGATAATGGTACAAAAAAGGGAACAGGCAAGTCAACCGGTGTAGACACGAGCTGCATGAAGAACATGAGGTCGAGGGGAGTTGCCTGGAGTGGAAGTGGTAGAAAAACGTGAATTTGAGCTTCATGAAGAACATGAGGCTAGGGGGTTTGTCCAGGGCCAAAGTGGTATAAAAGAGCTGGAACTTCTGGGTGCATTTTGAACATTAGAGAATAAGAATAAATCAGTTCATGGTGTCCTTTCAAGAGCTGTATTAGGAGGATGTGTTTATGTGCAGACTCATCCTAGGTAGCCAGAAGCTGTTGCATAGGGTGTATTGTTGCATTTTCGTCTCCCCAGGATGAGTGCAGTTTAGTGGTGTTTACAATGCTGGGCTCTCGCAGTGAAGCAGTGATGGATAAGACGTGAAATCCTTGCCGAAGCTGGCACCCTTGCTGTGCTGAATATTAATCTCTCTTGCTTTAATTTCTTCAATGAACTAACTGGTTGCAAATGTAATGAGCATAAACTCTGGCTACCTGGCTCCTAAACTACTTGGGAGGAAATTTGAAGCTGTTGTCCTGCAGACTTGATATTTTAATCTCATTTGGACACACAATCAATATGATTATATGTTTTTCAATGGACGTTTTAGAGTTTAATTTCAATTATGCTGGTTTAGTCCCTAATGATCTCATTTTAAATTTGAAAAGTTGTATTATGAAAAGATAGATATGCTATTGTCCTTTATTGAAAAAAACAAACCAAAAAGCCCTTCTTGACTCTACAGTGGTAGTAGTAGGAGGCTAAAATACAGAAAATTTTTATTTAGATTTTTATTTAGATGTTTATCTAGAATAATTTCAGATGTTAGTGGCAAATAAAATTTTTAGATCTTCTGTTTATGATAATGTAAATTTTTAGATCTTCTGTTTGTTTATGATAATGTAAATCTTTGCTAAATGTAGATTATATTTTAGTAAGAAAAAACAGGTATTTAACCTATAAATTAGAAAAATACATCCTTAAATATAACAACATTTTGTAAAGAATTGACTACCTTCATGGGTTTTTGAGAGTTGAAATTAATAAAATCTCGAGTACATCTTCAGGAGATCGGTGGATCTGTGACTAAGAATACCAGTGAGGGTCTGCCTTTATTGTATGATCTTTAATATATTGTAGTGTGTCAAAATTCCTGTATGTCTTAAAAAAAAAAAGTTTGCTTTTCCTCATAGAGTTACTGTAATTGCAGTTCGTTTCAAACAGATTTGTATTAAAGAAACTGAGAAATGATTACTTGTCCTCCAAATCCATTTTAAGACAAAAAGTCTATCACTGAATGTATTGCATTACGCTCTGCCATGGCTTGCTGGAACAAGAACAATATTTGACTATTCCTTTCCAGTTTTATTGGTGTAATTTAGTGCATTCTTTTTGAAACTACTGTTGAAAGTTATGGAATGGATTCCTTCTCTAAAAATTTCTCTTATTTGTTTTGTTTTCTAGGAACGATTTCAGTTTCCATCCCATGTTACAGATGTATCCGAAGAAGCAAAAGATCTTATTCAGAGACTTATCTGCAGTAGGGAGCGTAGACTGGGACAGAATGGAATAGAGGATTTTAAGTCTCATGCATTTTTTGAAGGACTTAACTGGGATAACATCCGAAACCTAGAAGCACCTTACATTCCAGATGTTAGCAGTCCTTCTGACACCTCAAACTTTGATGTAGATGATGATGTATTAAGAAATCCAGTGAGTCTTTGTTTTTAAATATTACTAATGCAAGTATGCAACCTCACTGCACTATAAGGTAGTAGTGAGAACTTATTTCAGCATAAGTAATGTAAGAGATGAAAAATAACTCATTTCAAATGTGAAAAATTCAAGTTTTTCATCTCTCCGTCATTTTGGGTTATCGGAAATCGTGAGCTGCTTTTCTAAATGGTAGCACTTGCCAAAACGGACTACTGTTACATGATCAGTCAAAGTTAAAACTTATTTCAGTGGGGAAAAAAACCCTTAGTTGCCTTTTTAGTTTACCTTTACAGGGAGCTAGTATTTGGATTTATTCCTTTTCAAAGGTGAAAAAAAATGCATGTTCAGAAATACACATATATTCTCCATGCAGCTTGCAGTCACAGCTGTCCAGGTGAGAGAGCTCACACTGCTACTTCTCCACTCACTTAAGAACCAGGAGGTTGGTTTTTGGAGTGGGAATAGTGGTGTTCCCCTCCTACATTTCTGTTGTGTAGTAGTTTACAAACTCGGGTCAGGAGGAGCAGAGGGCTCCTGTGGTAATTTGTTCATCAGCTTGTATTCCAAGAAATGAAGAGCTTTTGGCATGTTTTTTTATTATGTATCTAACAGTAACTAGCATACTAAAACTAACAGCATGCATTTTGGTGCCAGGTCACTTTTAATTAGGAACTTGAAATTTCGAGTTTTCTTTTACTGGTTACATTGTGCTTTGAACTTGTTGAAATGCTGCCCTTTCAAGTGCTGGTTCAAGAGGCTCCTAAATTCAGGTCATTATATTAAGTGACCTAATCCAAAATTAGTTCGTCCAGGGACAATGGAAGGCTATACAATGAAGCGTAACTGCCAATTGCCAATTGGTATGCGCTAGGAAAAGTCTTTGTTAGCTGTCTCCCTTTAACAGTTGAGGCTAAATCAAATGCTTTTAGCTCTGTATGGGTTCTCTTTCGGGTTTTCACGCATGTTGTTTTCATGCAGGAAGTGGTGCCACCGAGTTCTCATACAGGCTTTTCTGGATTGCATTTACCATTTGTTGGGTTTACATACACAACTGATAGGTAAGCAAAGGATATGTTGTTCATTAAACTTGTTTCCCGAATGCAGCTAGTTCTAGGAAATTCTCATTTTTATAAACATGTAGAAGAGTTGATGTCCATAGGTATACCTGCGGATAAACATTTATACTCCCTCCCCCCAAGTGTCTGAACATATTTTGATCATGCTTGCCAAGATTAGATGCTTCTGTATTTAAGATTTTATCTGTTTGAAATGAATGAAAGTTAAGGGACTGGATGTGTCACTTGCAATTGGGTATAAACTTGCTGTTCCTGCACTGAGAGGCTGAGAGCAAGTTTTGTCCATGTTGCATGTCTGCCAGGAACAGTTCAGGATTAGCTCACTGGTCCGAAGTCCTGCTGGTAGGCTAAGTAAACATAGATGGTTTTGAGCATGGACAAAATGGCTTACTTGGCACATCTTTGAAATGGCCTCCATCTGACTTCAGAGATCGCTCAAACATACACTTGTCTCTGATCGTGAGGTTATTCTGCCCTGTTATTCCGTTATTTCCCTTTGCTGGGGTTTGTTACCCCATGCAATACTATTTCAGAAAGAAGCCAGTACACACGTCTCATCCTTTTCAGAGTAAGATCATGTGGCTTAACTTAAATCCATCTTTGTCACACTTTAAACTTTTGGGTTTGTTTCTCAGCGCTCTCAGTGCAGGTACACTTACCTGCTGACTTTGCTGTCAGGTAGTAGTAACCTTTGGCATAGGAGAGTTAGTATTTTCAATCATTTAGGCAGTTTGTAAAGTGAATATATGTCCGCATGATAAAAGTCCTGAATGCAGGTATCTTAATTCTACAGCAGCATACACAGTAGCTAGGGAATAATAACTTTAGCTACCCTGACAGTTGTCTCAACAGTAACAATTACCGCACTAATTGTTCTTGTAAATTTAAGGTGCATATTTGGTGGAATCCCAGCATGTCCCTGCTATAGACTACTGTGAGTATTTATTAAAATGTTCTAACTTATGTATTCGTTTTCAGCTCTTTATCTGATAGAGGCACTTTAAAGAGTGCGATGCAGTCTGACACTGTAACCAAAGATATGGACTTAAAGAACACTTCACAAATAGAAGGCTATGAAAAGAAAATACGGAAATTAGAGCAAGAAAAGCAGGATTTGAACAGAAAACTGCAAGGTTAGTGGTTTATATTTGTTTAGATTCTTAGTTCTGCTCATTAGGAGGAATTGGAATGTATTTTATTGAAAACCTTTTCCTTCCTTTTCTGATTTTAAGAATCTACACAGACAATGCAGAACCTCCAGGGTCCAGTGTGTGTTACAGTAAATACAAGCCGTGATAAGGAAATAAAAAAACTAAATGAAGAAATTGAACGATTGAAGAACAAATTAACAGGTAAGCCTCTGGCATAGTAATTATAGTAATGCAATTTCATGTTACTAGGAGTAGCAAAATATGTATGCAATTTTTTTTTTCTTGCAATAAGTAGAATTAATGTTCTTGAGGTGCTAAAACAGAAAAAAAAGAGGGTTTTTTAAAGTCTCGTTCAATATTAAGAGGCATTTCAGTTTTTCCGGATGAGCACTTTTCCACTTGCTCGGCCTGATAGCATATACTAGCATGGGGAGTCTAGAGTACAATGAATTATCTAGATGGGTTCAGTTAAATATTTTTTGTGACGTCTCTGGGAGTCTCAAGAGATCCTGTTCTTTTACTCCTCCTTTTTGGGGGTGTGTGTGTGTATTGGTTTGGAGGGGTTTTACTGGAGGTAGCTGTAAGAGACAGTGGGGAGAGAAGACTAGTTGCTCTTTAGTAACATAAGGGGATATGTGGGAGGATGTGTAATAATAGTTCACATTTAAATATTTCTGAGCTCCTGCTCCCTTTGTGTTTCTGTCTGGTGATGCATTAATTAGGAAGCACTGAGCATTGCAGAAAAACAAATACTGGCATCTGTCCTGAGAGAAGACTGACTCATCCATTTCACTGAAAATCTGTTGCTTGACAATGCTATTAGTTTATCCATACAAACCTCCTGTTAGCATCTAATTTTTAAGTGGGAATCAGTGATAAACAAAATGGTAGTTTTGAATCCTAATGACTTGGCTGAGAGGTTTATAGAGGCCTGTAGTATAGCATAAGTGAGATCAGATGCTGAGTTGCTGATGCTGATTTCCCGCCCCCCCGCAGTTTGGCAATATACGCCCTTTGTAGGTGCATGCGTTGCAGAAATCAGCTCAGCTCTCCTAAGTAGATTATCCTTTCAAAAAAAGCTATTCGTGTATATTCTGGAATTAGGTTTGAGTCAAAACAGTTAGATTAGGGTGCTACTTCTGCAAATGTCTCAGGTTTATCCAGCTCTTCAGCCGATGGTGTCCTGTTAAATATGAAAACTAGCAGTATGATCTCATTTAAAAAGAAGTAGTATTCGTTCGTGTAGAGTGGGAGGAGGTTTGTGCTGAAAGGAGACAAGGAATAATACTTTAATTGTTACAGCAGTGCTTAGGATCCCTGAATACACAGGTCCAATTTCCTGTTCTGCCACAGACATCAGTGGAACTTGAGTGAGACAGTTATTCCCTGTGCAATTTCTTATTTATTTGTTTAAAAGAAGTAGTAATTAAAACCAAATGGAGAATGACAGTTCATTTTCTTACCAGCTCTTAAGACTGAGCAGAAATATATAAAGGTGGTTAGTTTGTTGTGCTTAAAGGTGATAATTTCAAATCAAATTTGTTTAATTTTCTTTGAGAGTAAAGAGGGAACAACCAGGAGAACATACTGCCAGGAATATGGGCCATTGGGTCTCCAGCCTGCCTCGTGCAGGATGGTATTTCCTTCCCAGATTGTGGGTTCTTATCTATTCTAGGAAATAAATAGTCCTTTCCTGTCTTGCTGGATGCACTAACAGCTGACTGTAGCCTTGCTTGTCATATAATGAAGACTATTTAGGAGACAAATTATTGGAACTGGAATTTGAACAATTCAAGTTTATTTCAGTGTTTGCAAGGGCTAGAAGTTGCATTCCTCAAAAACAAAACAAAACAAAGCCCTGTTCTAGGGCTTTTTTACTTCAAGAGATCACAGTCTTTGGGAGGATTTCTTTAATAGGCTGAGAAAATTAAAATTATATGAAGCTGTCAATGCCCCAAAATTGCCTTAAACAGTCTAAAATGGTGGGAACGGGAAAGAAGTTGATTTTCCAAACAAAGTGATGCCAGTTTGCTTGAATCATGTTGCTTGCTTTATTGGTGTAAATTTGGAACCAGTTACCTTTTAATATGTATTGATCTACAGATATAAGTAAACTGGAAGGACAGCTTGCAGATGCAGTGGCTTTTCGACAAGAACATGAAGACTCTATACACAAGTTGAAAGGACTAGAAAAACAGTGCAGAGTACTGCGACAAGAGAAGGAGGACCTTCATAAGGTATTGATCCAAAGATAGATAAGTTTAAAAATGGTCATGTAAAGTAGTTATAGAACAGTTTTGTTGTGATTGCAATTTTAGTGTTTTAAATGCTGCTTTTTAAAACTATACTGAGATGTTAATGAACCTGTTAATTTCATTAACAATGCAGTAGTTTTCCAAAGTAGCACACTTTCTTTTTTGGAAGTTGATAGCAATCTTATTTATTTCAAATGTGTTCTGCTAGATGGAACAAACACCTAAAGAATGGTTTTAGTTTAACTGTTTAATTATTTTCAACAGTTTCAATATACACAGGAGTTAAACTCCAATCTATGGCTAGTCATCAGTCCTGTAGATACCAAAAAGCATATAGAGATAGATAGATAGATAGATATGTATATAAAAGAGTTAATAGAGCTAGGTCCCTGCTCTGGCTTAAGCCCACTTACTCTTTGTAATATCAAAAGGTTAATTATTGCTTAAGGCTGAGAATGACTTTTAGGTAATTGCTGAGTTTGTTTACTGTTGTGTAAATTACACCTTTGCTTCCTAAAATGTAGCAGTATCTTAGTTTAAGTAAGCAAAATATTTTGCAGTAAAGCAAACAGGGGTTTGCATATACTACATACCACTTGCAATAATATAAAAAAGCTACCTGTATTCAAACAGTTAGTTTTGGAAAAGTCTAGCAGCCATACTGTTCACGTGGCATTTAGATGGACCCAAAAGTAATCCATGGTCCAAAATCTCTGGGGTTTTTGTCCACTAGAATTTAACAGTCTCTCTTCTGTCTGTTAACCACTGGTGAGGGTTATTTACCAGAGTGTATGAGTAGCAGAGAAGGCAAATCTGCTCCTCCTGGTTTGAACACATGCCTTTTGGGAAGTTAATGAATGCTCCTGCAATACTACTACTAACGGCAGAATTTTTTTAGAAGTCCTTTGGCCAGTATACATTTATTCTGTTGTCTAGTTCTGCTCTTTTTCTTATTTTTTTTTCCCCACTCTCACATGATTTTATGTAGAACATTCAATTTGTATTTTAATCTTGTTAATTTTTGTTAACTATTTGCTGTAAAGGAAACAGCTTTCATACTTTCAATTGAAGTATTAGAGCTCCACAGTTTGTTCTAAGGAATATTCCTCAGTTTTCTGAAGAATTTCACAAGACTTGCTGCAGCATCTCAGTGCTGGTACACTGTTTTTGATGGCTCCCCTAAATATGCCGTCTGTTAAATCATTCCTTTAAAAAGAGATTACTATTGTGCAGGTACATGGTGGTAATCTGATATTAACTTATTTAGAAGTGAGGTGGCCTTGTGTAGTAAGATTTATAAGAAAGACTGCTGGAACAGCACAGGTACTCTTGGAGCTGCCACACTAGAAGCAGAATAACTGCTGTCTTGGTATGTTACTACAGCTGCTTACCCAGAAAAAAACCTTTGTGTAAATTAAGTATTATAAATAATATTTAAAAGTTATGTGAGGAGGTTGAGCTTTAAAGTCATGCTTGTGTAGGTCGACTTCTTTCCTTCTTGGAAAGAATATATGGAGTTCAAATGACTTTTTTAATTATTATATTTTTTTTATTTAAACCAGCAACTTGTAGAGGCCTCAGAGAGATTAAAGACACAATCCAAAGAATTGAGGGATGCCCACCAGCAAAGAAAGCTAGCTGTGCAGGAGTTCTCCGAGCTCAGTGAGAGGATGGGAGACTTGCGGTCCCAAAAGCAGAAGCTGTCCCGTCAACTTCGCGACAAAGAAGAAGAGGTGGAAGTGAGCATGCAGAAAATTGATGCTATGCGACAGGACATCCGTAAACTGGAGAAGATCAGAAAAGAGGTAGCTTGATAAAATAGCAAATAATAACGTTTCAGCTGATGCTTATCCAGTATCTCATATGTGGTTGTATTGAAAAATCAGGAGTGTTAACGATAATTTACTTTGCCTGTCTATAAGAAATTACCCTTGTAACTCTTCCATATAACTTTGCTATAGCTCACAAAATAGATCTTGATTTTGTTTCTAAATGTTTTACTGATGTATCAGGAAATGAACTGAGTCTTCTTTTTTGTTTGTACTCAGGCTGATTTTAATCTGGAGGAAACTATTCTTGCTATATGCCCAGCTTCTTAGTTCTTGTGTTTTGATTCTTGTAGACTCTGACTCATAAGTCAGCTTGAAACCTGGAAAGCTTAATGTCTTCATGTGCCTTAAGGTTGGAGTATTCTGACTTGATTTTTTTAACTGAATTTTTCTCTTCAGCTGGAGGGAGGAATAATGATCCAGACTAAACAGGTGGTTTGCCTTCCTCTGTAGTTAGTCACTGTAGAGAATGTCTGTAATATCTTTAAGCAAGTTAATTTCCAATTAGCATTCTAGGCAATTTATAGTTCTACATAAGATGAAGTAGATAACCAGGAGAGGCCATAAGAAATGGCTATTGTGGTTAACCCGGAGTGTTTCAGTTACTGAAAAATTTTATGTATTCTCTTGGGTGAAGGGTAGAAGAGAAATTCAAGAGATTTATAAACATTGCTAGAAAACCACTAGCAAATTGAAGGGCAGTCTATGAAAGTGTAGGAAGAAATGAAGTTTCTCAGACTTTTATCCATGAATCAGAAGGGGTAGTTAACTGGAAAAGGCAAAGGTGTCTGTGGCACTGTATTTGATGTGTAGGGCTGTGGCACCTCATCTCTAGAGCAGAGTACAGCAGGCATTCAAGTGTTGTTCTTATTCCGTTAAATATTTCCATGCAGGGCTTTATAATCTCCTGTCTTTGTTCTTACATATTCCTCTGTTCTCTCTTTCCTAACAGCTGTATCAATCTTCTATTCAGAACATAATCTATAACTTCATTATCTTGGGCCACAATTCTAAATACAATTCTTTTAAAAACAACTTTGCTGGTTGAATTTGAATGCAGAAAAACAAATCTTACTCTTCCTGTCAGGTTTTAAAACTATGCCACTGTTGCTTGAATTGCAACAGTTGCCTTAGTTGCCACTAAATTGTCTTTCTAATAAGCTTTCTGAAGTCGATAAATAGGTGATCAAGCTTATTTTGTTCTATAATTGCAAGGTAAAAGTGTTCAGTGTTCGCATTTGAAGTATTTTGCCATAGTTTGGCTCAAAGGTTGGTATTTTTAAGCTGCCTGAGTAGATACTGAGGCATGGAGCTGACCTGTAAATGTGAGAGACTCTTCTTTCACAACTGCAATGACTTCCTAGTGCCATTTCCTTCTCTTGGCATTAATAGAAGCTGTGCAGTTATCCCTGCACATACTTGGTGTAGTTCATATCAGTACAAAAATCATATAGTTCTACTGCGTGAGACAGATGGATGCCTGGATCAATGAAGGCAAAAAAATTATTATGACATTCTAAGACGATTGTTATAGTGGTGTAGTATAAAATAGAAATAAGGAAAAACTTGCTGCTCATCCATATGGAGGAAAGCAAATGAATGATACAGTTAGCACTGTCTTGTGTTGAAATGACTTAAAATTACTGTCATTGCAGCTGGAAGCCCAACTTGAAGAAGTTGTAGCAGAAGCATCAAAAGAACGCAAGCTTCGTGAGCACAGTGAGGTCTTCTCCAAACAACTGGAAAATGAACTGGAAGCTCTAAAGGTTACATGTTTTTTGACAAATTTTTACTCATGACACAGGAGCTGCAATAGTTTTGCTTACTCAACTGTTGATACCTGTGGGAGACTTAAAAACTACAGCACTACTAGAAGCCTGACCTAACCTGTTAAGATATATTTGGTTTTTTTTTTTTTGTTTCAAGTACTTTAATATCTCATTGGACACTAATGTCTTGAAAATGTTCAGTTTATGAATTCTAAGCAGATACTAAACCAACGTGATCAAAATTTGTTATCTCTGCAACCCATTTGAACCCCTTATTAGAGTCAGGTAATCAGAGCAGTCACTTATGGGGCTTAATGCTTAGAGATAGGCACCTTTTAAACCACTCCGTGCCCAGATAAAAAATTTTCCAAAGTGCCACCACTTCAATTCTAAGTTTAAATAATGTTCCCAAAATATAAAGATCATAGTCTCTTCCTGATTGTTTCTCCTCTTCTGCAGCTGAAGCAGGGAGGCCGGGCAGCAGGTGCCACGCTAGAGCATCAGCAGGAGCTTTCCAAAATTAAGTCTGAGCTGGAAAAGAAAATCTTATTTTATGAAGAGGAGTTGGTCCGACGAGAAGCATCACATGTTTTGGAAGTAAAAAATGTGAAAAAGGAAGTACATGATTCAGAGAGCCATCAGCTTGCACTGCAGAAAGAGATCATGATATTAAAGGATAAATTAGAGAAAACAAAGCGAGAGAGGTAAGCTTTCGGGCATGATTCATTAACTATGGATTTCTTCTTTTTGTGTATTGCGTTGCATAGGTATCTGTGCAGGATGGTATATCACCTTAAGTCTGTTTATTCCTTTTTGAAAATCCCAGTCTACAGGTTCAGCAGTGTTACAGTGTAAGTGTTTCTATTTCTTGTCCTTCTCCTTAGGCACAGTGAAATGGAGGAAGCAGTAGGAACAATGAAAGAGAAATACGAGCGTGAAAGATCTATGCTCTTGGAAGATAACAAAAAGCTAACAACAGAAAATGAGAGGGTAATTATTTTAGGAAACATTTTTAAGCAAAATATAATTCTTACTTTGTTACTTTCTGATGTTGAAGTAGTCTACTCATTGATCAGAACAGATCTGTAAATCTTCAGGCAATATCTCAATAAAACAAATGTAGTTTTCACCATATGTATGTCAGAGATCTGGCTAAATAGTAACTTTAGCATCTCAGTACTCCTCTTTGTGGGATCGATTCCCACAACTCAGAGGGCACCACCACCTTCTGATTTCTTCATGAAGGCCACACAGAGAAGGAAGGATTTACAAAGACTGCCTGCCTTCCTGATGTCTTACAGTTAAACCACGTTCCTCTCAATGGCCTTTACACTTGCTTTTTCTTTTCCTTTGTTTTGGATTGTTTTGTGTGAACTGGCAACATGGTGTTCCATGCTCGGGACTTAGTCTCCAGTTCCACAAAAAAAGAACCCCTTCAAGTTCTTTGTGTTACAACTTCCAGAGAGCCCAGGGTTGTCTTGTTCATTCAGATTCTATAGGTGCATAGAGACTGGCATATGTAAAAATTCTGAAACTGACATAAGCCATGGGTGAAATTAATCTTTTGTTTCAGCTTTGCTCCTTTGTGGACAAATTAACAGCACAGAACAGGCAGCTAGAAGATGAGCTCCAAGACCTAGCAGCAAAGAAGGAGTCTGTTGCTCACTGGGAAGCTCAGATTGCAGAAATTATTCAATGGTATGTGCTGTTTAGAGATCCAGATGGCCACTTTCAACTTTTGAAATATTGATTGGCTTTTTTTTTTTTTTTTTTAAAATGTATGGCTAGGCCCTTTCTCTGTGTCTGGGATCAACAAAAGCATGGTGCTTCTGAGTGTTGATTAACTGTTTCTCTTCTGCTTTCTAGTATTGCTGCCTAGTAATGGCAAGTGAAGTTGTCAGATGCTATTAAGTATGAAGGAGAGGGTTTTGGTGTCAACTTGCTTCAGTCTCTAAAGTGATCATTAGATCAGCCAGTTTGGAATATTTTGAGAAATTCATTCAGGAAGATGGTCATGATTTAAGAGGTCCATGTTAACATATAGAACCTCACTAGCTGTACTAGACAAGCACTTGCACTTAATTCACAGGTCAGTTCTTCCCTCTGTTATTTGCTGTTTTGGCAAGCTGCGTGCAAGTATTTTCAGCATGCAAGACAAGAAGGACTTGAAGGTAGCCCTTATAAAAATTGAGCAAGCAATATGCAGATCATGTTCCAAACAATAACAGTGAATCTCTGCAGAACACTTGCTGATGGCAGAAGGGAAACTTCAGTTTCCCTGGCAACTGCCACAATCAAGAGAATCAGATAAAAGAAAAATATAAAGCAGGCAATCTAAGATACATTCAGTTTTCTGTTGCTGGGAGAGTTTTCCCTGCTGTGTCCACTTCTGCTATGTCCCTAAATACAGTGCAGACACTCTGATTATTTGGTGGTACAGTATTTGGTGCTATGAGCCATGAAACTGTTAAGTAATAGTTTTTTGTAATTGCACAATAGGGTGAGTGATGAGAAGGATGCTCGTGGCTATCTCCAAGCACTAGCTTCCAAGATGACAGAAGAACTAGAATCATTGAGAAGTTCCAGTCTGGGGTCACGAACACTGGTAAGAAAATAGAAAGCATTCAGGCTGTTCTGGGGATGTCTAAGAAGCTACTTTTTTAGTTTCAGCTACCATCTTATGAATATCTCTTCATAATCAGAATTCTTTTCTAATAAATTCTCTATTCTGCTAATGACTTCCTAGATTTTAGCTATTGCTTGTGAAATCCATTTGGGTCACCTGATCAGAATTTGATAGTTAGAGGTGGGGGGGTGTTTCTTACTAATATCTGCCATCACGGACTGCTTTAAACAGTACAGAGGAGAGAAGAAACAATAACTTAAACCGTTAAAGGGGAGTACAGAAATGTACCTCACCATGTTAGATGAAAGGGAATAATTTTAATTGCCTTTACAGTCAGATAACAAAGTAAGTTTTCATTTGTGAACAAGCATTAGCTGGTTGGTATTGTTACAAACTAGTGATACACTGAGAGTATGTAGCTTTATTTACATGCAGAACAATGAGACCTTATGCCATGATTTTCCCATACAATAGTAACATGAATTCCCCAAAAAATCTGCGAAATAGAAGAGCCCTCATGAAGGAGTATGGTTTCAAAGATGAAAACACTGTCTTGCCTTGGCAGGCACTAAATACCTGCATAAGGAAAGGGAGAGCCATTTGCAGCTAAGCATGGAAGCCCACGTCCCTAGCAATGCCAGTCAGCACAGTCTGCCATGCAAAGAGTCCATCTGCTGCTGGTTTATACAGATAAGTTACTCACCCCTTCTGAACCTATGAATAGGAGAAAATAAGAGAAAGTCATGACTTCCTATGAGCTAACATTTGCCTACATCATCAAGAGACAATTATAATATTGAGAGGTTTAATAGGAAGAAAGATCAGATCAAATGCAGTTGGCATTTTCGTCTTAGCTACTGCCAGAATAAAAAATGCTGTCTGTTCTTTATATTACAACTGGTTTTGTAACTTCAGCAGAACCTGATCTAAGGCAATTTTTTCTCAACATAAAAAAATGCCTCTCATATTCATGACTGTTATTGGCAAGTTCATGTGTGACCAGAGCGGTATCCATTAGGGAATATCAGAAATGTAGTCCACAGTGAAAAATGCTTGGAAAAGCTCAGAAAATTAGCTTTTGGGGGTAGTAGGGCAGAATTGCATCGTGTACACAGAAATATAGTGTATGCTGCTTCGCCAGTGTAAGAATTGTTCAGGAAACAGGTATCTTGGGTATCTCAAGACCCAGATTATTGCATTTTTTCATGTTTTTGCTACTCTCAGTATGTTTTAGATTGGTATGTTTTACATTAAATATTTACACTTCTCTCATGTTTGAAAGTCCAGTATGTCACTGAGCAAGTTTTATACTGTTTTCTAGATTGGACAATGAAACCCAGCTATTTTCAATGCGTTCTCTCAGTTTGATTTCCACGCTCAGTGATCCAGCATTTTAGTTTCACGCATATTGTGTTAGTGGTTTAACCATTATAAAAATTGCTTTTTACTTCATTTTGGTGTAACAAAGTCTGACTATCGACTGATTTCCATGTAGCAGGTATACCGTCCATAACTAATTAAAAGAGCATTCTCTGTACCAGTGTGAAAGCTATTTTATATCTTTGAACAGGAACAGAAGTATCTTTAGACAGTTGATATTAATATTCAGTAACTTACTGCAACAGGATCCACTTTGGAAAGTGCGACGCAGTCAGAAGTTGGATATGTCAGCTAGGCTGGAATTACAGTCTGCCCTTGATGCAGAAATTCGTGCCAAACAACTAGTTCAAGAAGAGCTACGAAAAGTTAAAGATGCAAACATATCTTTTGAAAGGTAATAAGGGCTTTGGTTCTGTTTGGGGTTTAATGTGCTGCTCTAAACTGCTGGTTAGAATAGTAACTTTTTTAAAATGGCCCCTTGTGTCTGGGATATTGGGCTTTGCCAGAAAGATCCCATTCCACGGACTAACACATTTCTTACATAGTCAAATGAGAACTGTAAAAATCTCTTCAAGTAAACATTTCGCTGCCATGAATAGCTTGGTAATAAGATACGGATCTCGGGCACCCGAGGAAAAAGAAGCATAAGAATAAATTCAGTAACTTTTCTTAGACTATCTGGAGACTAGACATATTCTTGGAATTTAAAAGCCAAACTACTGTTAGAATAATTTTGTTTGGCAGATATCTGCAACGGTAGCAGGAGTCTCAAGTACAGTTTTCACTGTAGTGAAAGTAGTGAGGTGCCTATGCAGGGGAAAAATAAAATTAATCAGCCTTAAAAAAAAACAAACCCAAAAAAGTACCACCACTCCTCCAAAAAAAAAGGGGGGGGGGGGAGGGGGGCATTTTCCAAAACTCTGAGATGTAGGACCAGAAATGAACAAGCTTGTGCACTGGCCTTTGAGATATTTCAGATTGCATTTTGATCATATTGTGTTTCTTTAGTAAATTAAAGGAATCGGAAGCAAAGAATAGGGAACTGTTGGAAGAGATGGAAGGTTTGAAGAAAAAACTGGAAGAAAAATACAGAACAGATTCAGGTAATTAAAGTTACTGTGTTTTAACAGAGTTGTAACGCTACCTGCAGTGTTGCCTTTTAGCTAAGCCTGTTCTGCTTTGCGTTTTAGGTCTTAAACTTCCAGACTTTCAAGATTCCATTTTTGAATATTTCAACACCTCTCCTCTTGCACGTGATCTAACTTTCAGAGTGAGTTATTACATAAAATAACTATAAAAATGTGATAGATGAATTATATTTTTATTATGTAAAAGTAATGCTTGGGCGCTGTATGGCACATTTGGATCTGGCATATTAGCCAAATTAGTGTGACGCAGAATTGGATGTCCAGTAGATGTCAGATTGCTTGGCATTTTGTAGGGAAGCTGGCACCTTTGGGAAATATTCCCAGAAGTTCACATTAATTATTTCCCATTCTAGCTTCTTTGTTTAGGTTAATCTCAAACGTTTGGCTGAATAATATATATTCAGGGTTTTTTGGAAAGGCTGGCACACCCTGTTATAAATAAGGGATAAATGCTTTGCAGTTGGAAGACGCTGATTAATACAAAGAAAACTATTCACACAGTTCAAGGAGTGTTTAAACAGATATGTAAAATTGTTGGCTCCAGATCTTAATGGAGTGGTTAGAGTAGAAGGAACTGGGAAGAGAATCAGAGGACCCACAGATGTTGGTATAATAAGTTTATCGTGACACACCCTCTGATCCTTAGAAAACTAATCATACAAATCACAGCTCCAAGTGGGCGTTTCAGTTTAAAAGGTTTGTGCATTCCCCAAGGAAGCAGCTGTTAAATGCAACATTGAATCACATTTCCTTACTTCATGAACTCTTGATCTGTGAAGATTTTCTGGGATGTTTTTTTTGCAAAACAAGTAGTTTAGGATAAAACCAAGAGCTGGAACTGGAAAGGATAATCTGGTATATTTATGGAGCTGAGTTAAAGGGGCTCAGGTTAAAACCTCATCAGTCTGGTTAAATTTTATATCTGAAATTGTACTCTCTATTCTTTTTTTCCAAATTGCCACTGTCACTAAGAAGAAAACCTACGGATATGCTGTGATATTTACATATATTTTGTGTATGTGCTGTTCCCAGTGACAAAATGTCCACACTGGCTTTCTTGCTGAAGCAGCAAGATGTGCTGTATGGATGAGGTGGAGGGAAGAGAGAGGAATAATATACACTATCATCTGAATAATAATTTTTATCTGCTGACCTTGATATTTTAAAACAGTGCTTTAAAAAGTACCAGAGATGCTTAAAACAGTAACATATAGAATATCAAGCCCATAACTAATCAGGATTCCATTCTATAGATCCTGCAATAAATATATAGTTGCTATGGAAATACAAGTGGCATTTTCTGATGAATTGCATTAAAATTGCTGATACTGTACTTAATGACTTCCATTAACAATTTTTTTTTCACGTGTACTTATAAAGATAGTCCATGTCATCTGCCCTGGGTTAATTGAGTTTGAATAAATATCATTTGGCCATATAAAACATTTTATTTAGCTAGCCTACTGATATTCTATATGAAGTTTTTCTGTGGGTGATAAGTGATCGTTTTTATCCCTCATATCCGTTACAACAAAGGATTCTGTTTCTTCTTCGTCTACATCTTCTCTGCTAGCCTTTTGGGAAGAAGTAAGTTTTTGCTAGTAGTTTTGTCTCCTTATTTCATTGTGACCTGTCATAGTAAAAATGGACTTCTAAAACTAGATATTTTGCTTCCTTAACTTCTCTATAACTTAATCCACTAAATAGAGCTAGTTTAGTTTTCTTTTAATACCTCTTTACAGGCTTACTATTTTATATTTTGACTATATATATGGCTAAAGATGAATCACATTTAGCATTTTTAAATAGTTCATATTACATAATGGTACAATTTGATCTTAAATGGCCCAGCCCTACCAATCAATTAATAACAAAAAAATAACAAATATCTGCACACATTTAGTGAGCTAACTGAACTTGAGCCATCTTCCTGTCTAAACTGGCTGGGAAGTGAGTGATTCATTACTTGTTGCCTTTAGTGCTAATTACATCATTGATGTGAAGTCTAATCTGATGTTTGTTAATCATGATTTTCATGATGTCCTCAGAGTACAGTAATACAGTATCCTCCTTCCACACCCAGCTTCTTTAGCTCTGGAATTGTAGCATACTTCCCCCTTGTGCTGGCAATTAGTAGTTGCTAATGTAAGTGTGAAATTAATAGAAGCTTGTAATGGATGCTAGTCTTAAATTTTAGTGCAATATAAGACAATGTGATTAAGTAGACATGATTCTTTTAATGACAGAGCCCAACAATTTTTAGACAACTTTTTAAAAGATTGTGTAATACTACTTTAAGAATTTTTCTTGTGGCAGAATTGCTGGCTGCTGTGTACTAGAAAAATCCTAGTGTAGTAAGCTACCATGAGAAATAAGCTATTTTATGGATGATTGCCAAGCTTCTCAAACATCATCCCATACCTGCATGCAAGAGATTAGACACAGCCTTGCTGGGAGAAGGCAGCTGTTACAGCATTTATGCTGCCTACCATGAGGTTTTGGATTTCAGTACTTCCAGCTTTACAGCTTTTCCGTCAGGTGGCAGGGTTTGTTTTGAGGAAAGGTTTTTTTCAGAGTGGCAAGTTGTTAGATGTATGTGTACTGCATGTAGAAATCAGCGTTGTTTTTTGTTTCTGTTTTGTTGACATGAGAACACTTCATCAGATCTGCGGTATCTAATCTAATCTAACATGTTTGCTGTCACTTTTGCAGACCAGTTCTATTAGTGAGCAGGAAACGCAGGGTCCCAAGTCAGAAGTTTCACCATCTACTTCAGTTGTAACTGCAGAGCAACAACAAGAAGTAAGAGAGCCGTTATTTTACCCTGAAGAGTAATTCACTAGAAAGTCTCTCTGTCTTGTTCATGATAAAGACATATTGCAGCATTCATTATGAAGAAGCAGGATTGAATGTTGCTTATTTGTAATGTGTCAGTGTTAATTGCACCTGCTTGAGGACAGTTGCAAATGAAACCTTTTTGCTGGCTCTATGTATGTTGATGTACCTCATTTTCATATGTTTTCTGTATTGCTGCTTGTTTGTTAGTGTGCAGGCTTTCCTGTGAGTGCTTTAAAACACAATCTGTTTCTATTAAATCAGAATGGCAATGTTTATGACGATTAAATTTTTGATAACTTTCAAAAAAGAAAAAAAAAAATCAGGAAACAATAAGCTTTGCCACCCCGATCTTGAAACAAATTCTTGAAGCCTCATTTTGCTCAATTACAGTTTTTTGTGATTCAGGAACCAATTCGGCTTCAGAGGATGCCTGCTGCTCCTTCCCCCACCATTCAATCCATTTCTCTAGCTGTACCAAAGGTAGGGGGACTGTGCTAACCTTATTCTAAAGAACAAAGGAAAAAAATAATTTATAAATTAGGCCTTCATTTTTGTTCTTGTCCTGTTTGGGTTTGTCATGTGCTTGTTTGTTAGGTCTGTGTTTTTAATCAAATGTTTCCTAATGCAAGTTGATGGGTTTTGATTGTTAGAAGGGATGACAAAAAATAGTTGGTTGTAGGTTTGGGTTTGAGTGTCTTATGCAGTTGGAAATAAAACTGTTACTGTTGTCTTGCAGCACTTTTTACAAGCTGCACTTACTTAAAAGAAGCCCAGGTTTCATAATGTAGACTCTAGTATACTGGAGGGTGGTGAAGGGAGATGCTTGCATTACATAAATCCAGAAAATGAAAAGGGTTTTTTTTTTTATCCTGAATGTATCTTTCAGCCTAAAGCTCACCAGCTCAATATCAAGTCATTTACAAGCCCTACTCAGTGCAGTCATTGCACCTCTCTTATGGTGGGATTAGTTCGACAAGGTTATGCCTGTGACGGTGAGTCAGTTAAACTTTTTATATTTTCAGCAAGTCCCTGAAAAAATCATCCCAAAACACTGATGTATTTTAAGTCAGCCATTTCTTTGGGGAGGGAATGACACGGGTGGCTGCCACTGAATGGTTCTCCTTTCTTTTGCATCATCATCAGACTTCTAAAGTCAAAGAATTAATATAAGCCCTTATGGTTCCCTTTCATATTACTAATTAATTCTGCTACCATTAGTGCTGTTATAGTGAGAGTTGGGGGGGGGGAGATGGGGAAGGCAGGAGTGTTTTCTGTTTCTATAGTGGAGAAGACTACAGGAATGCTCTGGTAACATGAGTCTGAGTCTGTTTTGTGCTGTCCTGATCATAAACCCCGTATGTTGGGAGGATCATTTGCTAGGTTTTTTGGCCTGTAGCCTGTCTGGCTGTCCAATAGTTTTATTTAAAAGGTTTTCTCTGATGCATGTGTCACTATTGAATTCCATGTTTGAGTATATGGAGGTATTTTTATTTGAAAATACTTATCTGTGTCTTGATTAGACACATGAACTCAGTAAGTAGTCCACAAATCTGTTGAAGACACTACAGGATAAATAATCTTATTGTATTTCTGTGCCCAGCTTAATTCTTGCTAGTGACACCCTCTCCACTGACACCTTCTGTATCATATTCATATGGCCTCATCTGCCCTTCAGGGCTTGTTTCCTGGCAGATCTTCTGGTGATGGTTCTTCCCCAGGTGCACCTATTGCTCTGCTAGCAGTTGCCCTGGGGCTGCCTTTTGTCTCCTATTGCTGACAGTTCTGAACTCTTGTTTTGCATCTCTTCCTGCAAATTTGAAACAGTCTTTTTCCCTTAGTGTAGCTATCAACTTTGCTCTTTTTTTTTTCTCTCGTGTATTTTGATTAAGATCTGCATCACTAGTTTTCCAGTTTGCCTCTTCTACTCCAGATCTTGATAGCTGCAGAAAAAACTAGAATCACATTGACATAAGAATAGAGATGACTCCAGTAGAACAAAACTTTGCCATGTTCCACTCCCAATCACTTGCTTTTCCCAGTTCTTCCTCTTTTTTTAATGCTGGAGACTACGGTAAAATACAGCTGCACTTCCAGAGGCCTGTGGAACTGGCTATATCCTGTGGATTTTCCCTATTCTGCAGCTGGTGTGCCTTGATATGCACAGTCCCAAATAATTATGATGCCTTCTGAAAGAGCTGAATTTATTATCTGTTCTTGGGGAGCACCTACAGTACTTTGCATGCATGGCTCTTTGGTAACCCCTGTCCGCCTGGGAGCAGACTGTAGCTCAAAGAACGAGCCAGGAGCCTGCTCTGGGCTGCCCTCGCTCCTGGCTGTTCCATTGGGCATCCTGAGGAGGGGGTTTGTAGCCCAGTCTGCGGCTCCAGCAGAAGCAGGCTGTTTCCAGGTTTTCTGGAATTCTTTGACCCTTAGTAATTACGGGACTGGATGTGCATGGGGTATTTGCCATATGCCCACTTCTGAGAATGTGGTTAGGAGGAAGCACAGGATAGATCACAGTGCCGTGCCACTCTCCCGCTGCCTTCCCAAGCCTACTGGTAGCAACAGGGTGGCTGGGGCAAACCAGACAAAATCTCTGTGGAAAGATCTGTCCCATAAACTGTGGGTCGGATGCCTCGATATAACATGTTAATTCATTCCACAGTTCTTTTAGTCTGTCTCATGTGAAGTAGCATATATTTGGAGTTCTTTCTGTGTGAAGTGCTCTATAGACAAGAGACCTCTGTCCCTTGCTGGTCCAGCACAAAGTGGTACAAAGTGGTGTAAATGGTAAGAAAGGATGCAACGATTAGTGTAGTTGTTTGCTCCTTATTTGAACTCAGAGAGAGAGAGAGAGAGAGAGAGAGAGATGCGCCTTTCACCGCACAGTGTTTCAGTCCTTGTCCCCTGACTTCTACTTTATTATGCTTTCAAGTCTATTGCTTGTGTTTAATAGTTTAACTGATTCTATTTTTTGGTCAGTTTAGTTTTACTTTGTCTTTGCAGTATTCTTGCACACTTGGATCAAATGAAACACCTACTATATTTATCTTGTCTCTTACCACTGCCATGTAATTTTTATTCCTCCTTTATTAACACTTTTTCTCTTCTGTGACTGTGTTAGTTACTGCTTAACACCAGTGAGGCTGACCAACTCCTTTTCCTTCTGGAGAATGCTTTCATAAGTTGCCTTGAAATGTGGACTCAGTTGCTGCCCTTTATGGAAGTAATAGGCTTAAAAGAGAAAATAAAAGCACTTTGGAGAGTCTCATACAATATCTAGGTGTGTTCACTCCTTTAACATAGTGGGCTATTTCAATATTTGACTGCCAGTTTTAGTGTGATTAATTAATTTACTGAGCTAAGGATAGACTGTGTTAATCTCCTGTTACAATTGACTCATAACATGCATTTCACTGTGGATTTTCTCTTTTGTACTTAGTGTGTTCATTTGCATGCCATGTTTCCTGCAAGGATAGCGCACCTCAGGTCTGCCCTATACCCCCTGAGCAAGCCAAAAGGCCTCTTGGAGTAGATGTGCAAAGAGGAATAGGAACAGCCTATAAAGGTTATGTCAAGGTAATAGTCTTTTGTTCTTGGACAAGAGAGAACAGTAAACACTTACAGCTATGCAGCTTGGAACCTCTAAGTATATTTAAACAGGTCTCCTAAATTGTGCTAAAGCCTTAAGGCTTTGTGTGCTATCTATGTAACTTATTTAACCTTCGTTGCTTTAGATGTGGGAGAAACGGTTGGTTTTACTACAAGAGCTAAAGGTTAGTAGATTAGTAGCTACAATGTTCATAAGTAGCTGGGGGGGGGGGGTGGAAAGTATGCTTTAAGGAAGAATTTCTGCCATTGTTGACGTAAGCATAACATAAAAGGTAAACTGTCCTACCATTTTGGCATTTGTGAAATATACAAGCCCCGTTGTTTGTCCGAATACTACCTAATATATTTATTAAACTGTAACAGGGAATGGTTGAAGTTACGGGAGGAAAAATGATTGCTTGATTACTTGACATTTTTTCACTCTGTTTTGAAGGGCAAGTAGAACGTGTTCTAATTCCGTTGATCTAAGTATAAGCTTTTCTAAATGTCCCTGCTTTCTGTGTCTACTACATGTGCTTACATTTAATAAGCAATCAGTTATTTATACGCAGGTCCCAAAGCCTACAGGAGTTAAGAAAGGGTGGCAGAGGGCTTATGCAGTTGTCTGTGACTGTAAACTGTTCTTATATGATGTGCCTGAAGGAAAATCCACCCAGCCTGGAGTTGTTGCAAGTCAAGTCTTGGATCTCAGGTTTGTATTATTATGACAGAGTAGAAATCCTCTGTATTTTTTCCCCTAACAGGAATATTTATTTTAGTGCACAAGAAACTTCTAGATCATAAGAGCTCTGTTTTGAGAATACCTGTGTGTTCTGAATGTAGACTGCAGCTAGGTTTAGGCTGAATGAATTGGCTCAACAAGAAGTCACTTAAGTGATTTTATAGTCACTTATACTACAATCACTAATATTTACAGTATTAGCATGCTTCTTCCTAGAATTCCACATGCACCCATGGAAAACAAATAGACTTTGGTATATTGTTTTTTCCCCTGCACTCTGACCTCAAGAGTGAGTCACAGATCATCCCATAGCCAGTAATTTCAGGAACATTAGAAGAACTGAAATAGTCTTCAGAAAAGCACCAACTAATTTACAGTGCAAGTGGCTCTGACCCTGCCTTTTCACAGGAGTTGTTTTTTCATGGTGAACCATTTGAACCACTGAACACCGTCTACAAAAAGATCTGAGACTTTCATTAATCAGAGTAACGAAGAGGTTTTTTTATTTCAATTTATGGAAATATCAAGAAAGTGTAATACCTTTTAATGTTACGGCACCTTCTGTCTCTGTTGAATATAAAGTTTGCATTCACAAGCACCTTGATTTATATTTTTTCCAGACAGCAGTACCATGGGATTGCTGTTCTATTCTCACATTTATTCTCTGAGAACCATCACTGTCAGCTCTCTCTGACATGCTGGCAGCGGGAGCAGAAGCCTGGATGTATTGCAAATAACAGCATTCACATCAGTACATTGCTTGAAGCAACTCAGCCAGATATTATACCAACTGTCCCATGCTTTATCTGCTTATTGTAGCTGCCTCTTTGAGTCTGTCTTCTGAGGATTCTTAGATGTTTTAATAGACGTTAACCACTACAGCTATGAATTCTAGCATGGGCAAGTTTCAGGCATTAGTGTCATCTTTACACTGAAATTGGCAATTATGGTGATCAACTTGGTCAAATTCAGTTTAAAAAGCCTTGTGTAGACAAGCCCTCTGGGGTGGAGCACTCTGAAATGCAAAAGTTGTTCTGATGTCTGTTTATTTTACTGTAATAGAGAATAAAATCTAGCTGTTTTGAAAACCCGTATTTGAATCCCACGAACTATAATTATGTTGCCAAGAGCTTTTTATGTGATTTTTCTTTTTTTCCAAAGGCCCCTCTCTTGCTACACATTGAGGTATGAATTATTCATTTCTAATGTGTCTGCTGGGCTGGAAGAGCAATATTTTTACTGCTAATTGTAGAATAGGTGTGGTCAGTAAACCAAAACTACACAAAGCCACCCCACTTAACTTCAGGTGGACTGAGTTACACGTACTGAACGCTGTAGAAACATAACTAAAGCTTGTGAGTTGTTTAGGTCAAAGATGGTTAGAGCATAACAAAGCAGCGATGGCAGTTGTGACCTCTGTGTGGTGTTAGGAGACTGCAGCCTATTGAAACAGTTGTGATATCAGATTTTGCTGAATAATGTTAGTGTGTGATTCATGTATGTGATTCTCTTGTTCTCTTTCTTACTAGAGATGAAGATTTTTGTGTGAGCTCTGTCCTAGCATCGGATGTAATACACGCAACTCGTAAAGACATCCCTTGTATATTCAGGGTATGGCTACCAATTTACTCTGAAAGAAAATACAAGTTAAATACCAGTGTTTTGTTTTGATAGCGAAGTACGTTATCCATATTTAATGTTTATTAAGTTATGCAAAAGTATAAGAATTTACAAGGGGTGCTGAAATGTGTAGAAGAACAATATGATACTCGTCTTATAACTGAATTGTAAAGAACAAAGTTCTCCTCCTTTTTCTGCTTCCTTGTATATAAAGTTTGGCTTTTTTCTTTTCTTGATTATAATTCAGTATATTTTTGTCTCCTCTTCCATTGGTATTACCAGATCCTGTTTTTAATTTCTTAGCTTTGGAGGACTCTTGCTTTAGGAACTGATGCTGTAACAGAGTAGGCCGAAGCTGGGTTGTACTCACTGATTTTAGTTTGCCATGTATTGTCTTGTATTAAAAATCCATTTGAAATTTCAGTTTCCTTAATCTCATATTTAAGTGTAGTAGAAAACATTTAAAATAAGAGAAAATAATTACCTTAGTTATAATAGCCTCTTTGACGTATGTTATATCTGAATGCTGTATTTGGTTTTTAACAACAGGAACTTCTTTCATAGGTTTTATGTCTATTATATTTAATTTGGAATTTTAAAATGTAGAGAAGAGTATGTTAGTGGCCAATATCTATAATCCCTTGCATTTGAATAGAGAAACTCACTGTGTCCAGCTTCTCTTATCCTCAGTCATTTAAATTGAAATCAGTGGAACATGGAAGCCAAAGAGCTGACAGTCACCTGCAGTGCCAATCATTTGGTCCTTTAGGGTTTTACTTAGGAAATGTCTTGGCTACTCGAATGCTTCCATGGCTTTGCTTTTCTGCTTTTTTGTAGAAATATTTTCTGCAGTGGATTTTCGTGCTTTAGTTTACTACTACTTTTACCTTCATTTTCCTCTTATGTGTTTCTAAACGTATTTTTTTTATTCGCATCTGCCTTCTCTCTTCTCAAATTAGCAAATGTGCAATACTATGGGAAAGGACTTCAGAGGAGAGAAAATGAGCTATGCAGAATGATGATTGATTGGTTTAAGAACCAGGCATCCATACGTTTTAGCCTGCTTGACTTGCTGCTCTAATTTCTGCCTGCAGTTTTTAACTGAAAGGGTATCTAGGGGAAAAAAAAACTTCTGTCAGATATCCCCATGTAAGAATACTTGTGTGGATAGACATGACAAAATGTCTCCACGGTTTGATCAGTTTATCCCCTACTAAAGAGACCTGATAACTAGAAGCCTGGTGTGTGAGTATATCTATTTAGATACCTTGTTGACGTGGACTTTGGCAGCATCTTCTCTGGTCCCTCTCTTTTCTCATTTTTATGTCCTCCTTCAAAAGAAGGAATTTCTAAAACTGGAAACCAGTGATATCTGATGCAAAAGAGAGTATTTTCTCAATTTCATGTATTTCTAGATTTGCATCTTGCTGACATAATGACATAGGGTGGCTTCTACACAACAGTTAAAGCTGTTACTTTACATCATCTGTATAAAAATGTGATCCTTCTTTCATATGTGTTATTTCACGTAACACATAATGATATTGGTGTCCCGCCAAAGACAGATATTCATGTCTGTTTGGATCTTCTACCAGCAGAAAGCAATAGCAGAATGCTGCCAAACACTAAAATCTTGCCACTTCTGACCCTCCATGAAATCAAGAAGAGGAAGAACTTGTCTCGGACTCCAACATCTCTCCTTGGTAACCAGTTTTTAAAGCTGGATGTTAGGCTGTCCTGGCATCCACACCTGCAGTCTTAAGTGCTGCTATCGATACATTTTTAATAATAATGTAAGAGCGTCTGTAGTGCAAACAGCAGCAGTTTGAGTTAAAAAGCCTTGAGTTTCATAGCAAATACTGGATTTTTGTATGATGAATAATGCTAGGTATATTATGACCAACTTCTCCCATTTTTTCCGCATTTAACTGCATGTAAGATGCCACCTTCAAAAGACTGAGGAGTAATACATGGTGGTACTTCAAAGAGAAAACCATAGCTGAAGTCTAGTTTGGTTTTGTTTTGTTTTCAAATTTAGAAATATTGTTCATTATGCCTCCATCCATCTTTAAAATATTAATGCTTAGTTACAGTTTAGGACATGAACAAAGCTTAATGCAGAGTAATACAAGCTATGAGCAATTGCAAACTAGTCAGTTCTTTTCCTACTGCTCTTCACTTTCATCTTACTTCTGAAGTTCTGTCTTTGACATCCTATTGTCCCAAGTTTTCTTTCAGATATTTTTTTTTTTTCTTTAAGATGAATGTTACTGCTTAATTGACTCTTTCGGGAAGTGTATGTTGCCTAACCATATCATCCATTTTTATGGTGATTTTTCTTATCAAGCCATATAGGCTAAAGGTGTGTTATTCCATGTATGAATAGTCATAGCCTTCAGTTTCGCACTTTTGCACCTTTTGCTGCTCTTCTTCTGTTTAACTATGGTTATTCTAAAAGTCTGTTGTGAGAGCTGATGTGGCTGCTGTGGCTGATGGCCTGTTTGTCTATGACTGAAAGCATAGTACCTGTGATCTCACAATTCCTACGATCTCTTCACACAGGACACATAACTAATACTAAGAATTACTAAGTGTATGCTTTGGCCAACAGAAAGTTCCTGGATAGTTTTTCTATAGGATGATTTACCTGACAATTAAGTGAAGCTGTTGTGATTTTCTTTTAACTTGGGGAAGTGGGAGAATACTTCACAATCTCAAAAGATTGGTTTCCTCCAGAGCTTTTAATGCAGATGGGGTGCGCTCTTCCCCCTGGACAAATATTTTGAAAGTTAAGTAGCAAAATCGAAATCTAGAACTGATCATAGCAATGCCATTGGGTTTAAGTGCATCTGACTCAGAAAGCATGTGTGTCATTTTCAATAAGTTATTAAAAGATGGGGGGGGGATGGATCAGGACAAATAATTGCATGCTACTGGAATTCCAGTTTGGAACAGGAAGAAGCCTTTTGCTGGCACATATTGATTATTGTAGGAAAGGGATGTAGAGTTTCTTGCCCATATTTTAGAACTCAAAATGATTAAGCAAGACTGAGTATTTTTAAACAAAACCACTGAGGCTTGCGTGTTTTTTCAAAGCACTTTGGCCATAGTAGCTGTGTGCTGTGTTGCATACCGCTCGGGTACATCATCGCATTGTTATGAAAAAGTGTATTTTACTTTCACAGTTCTGTGAAGTATATAATACTGACAAAAAGGGCTTCTATTACTCTTATTAATTCTGCTTTCTCTGTCTGTTAAAAGGTGACAGCTTCTCTCTTAGGTTTGCCTTCAAAGTCTTGTTCTCTACTGATCCTGACAGAAAATGAGAATGAGAAGAGAAAGTGGGTTGGAATCCTAGAAGGGTTGCAGTCTATCCTGCACAAAAACAGACTGAAAAACCAGGTTGTGCATATTCCACAAGAAGCCTATGACAGTACACTGCCTCTTATTAAAGCAAGTTTAGCTGCTGCTATTGTAGGTATGTTTGTTTTAACTTTTATAAGTGTGTGAGAATTGTTGGAGCTTTTAGATGGGTTTCTGTAATGAGAGCACTGACACCTTGAAATAAATTCCTCAGCTGAATTCCTTCATAGGAATTTAATAATGGGGGGAAAAATGCTAATCTTGCATGATATTCAAATTTCTTCATCCACTCAGAGTAAATAATATCGTTTAGTTGTTTAACAGGTTATTTTAGCAATACGGTACATAGCATGCTTTTGACAGACTGTGTGAACTTGGGCAAAATTGATTTCCAGTTGAAAATCTGTTTGTCCAGAAATTCTTCCAGCTGTTCAAAGCAAACAGTCTGTTTTAAAGATAAGATTAAGTATAGCTGAATTAATAGCCTTTTTTTCCCTTCCTGGTTTAGATCGAGATAGAATAGCAATTGGTTCAGAAGAAGGACTGTATGTGATAGAGGTAACTCGTGACGGTAAGTTAGGCCATAATGCATGCAGTAATTACATACAGAATAATGAGCTCCATAGCTTTTAGTGCTGTTATAATATGGGTTACACAACAGCCCTTCATGTATAGTAAGTATTAAGCACTCAGTTAATTGATGAGAAGGAAAAGTGAATGTGAGGTATAAGCACTAATTTGGTCATTATCATTACATTCAGTTGACTGGCTGAAATTAAAGTGATGGGTTACCGCGCATATTCTGACACATTCTCACCTTAACTGTGTTCCCACAGCAGGTAGCAAAATGCTTCAGCACACAGAGCACACACAGCAGCAGTTGATGCACAGTGAACTATCAGGCACTTACTAAATAGTACTTGAATTGACTGAGAAAAACTTGACATGGAAACAGACTTGTTCCCGCCTGCACCATCAGAGGACTTAAACTGCCATGAATTAGAAGTTAGACAGCCAGTGCAAGCAACACAAGTTTGTAGATTTTCCATTAAAGCCACCACGTGTCATTGTCTGTTTCTTCCAGAAATTTGACAACCACTCACATTCTGTTTCAGACTGATGGTGGCCAAAGAAAATGCCTTGCTTGCCCCTTTCTGTTATCTCTTTATTTCCCTGAACCCATGCTTTTTCCTTCCTGTTATTAATGCACTCTGCCCTCTGCTTTGGGAAACGTGGGACCAGTTTAGCCTGGTCTTTGTAAAGACTTACCATGTCCATTCCAGAAGTTCATACAGAGTGTGCTCCAGCTACCGCAGCACCACTCCAGGTAGTCACTGAGCAGCACAGGCATCTCAACCTCTATCACTGAATTATTAGCCATCATAGCTAGGGAGTAAGGGAAGCATTTTTCCCTTTAACCTGCTGTACTGAGCCCAAACACAAATAACGATGGGAGACATGCCTTGGTATTGTGAGGAAAGCATGGAGGCCACAAGGATTTCTAGCACATGAGCATTGGGATCGTTTGGGGTCAATCCATACAAAATGCAATTTTAAATATGGAGAAGCAAAGAACAAGTCTGGTTAATTTTGCAGTCTGCTTCCAAAATAAGATATTCTTACTTTGAACAAACAAATGACCAAAAAATGAAAAAAACCTAGTTGAGTTAAACTGAATTTATAGAAGTTAAGTAATATATTTCTAAGAAGCAGCACAGATTTAAAATACAATAATCTACTACTATATATCCTTTTCCAAGTTACCATAGGAAATATTAGTTATTTCTTTCTCTCTGACTTTAAAAGCACCAAACATACCTTGTGAAATCCATTCTTTCTTGTAACTCCTGAGGCACTCTAGATTTAGACAACACTCTAAATCCATACTTTTTGTGGTATAGAGCTAAGAGCTTTGACTCTCTGGTAGGATTGTTTCTAACAAAATACCTAATGCTTTCTTCACCTATATTTATAATTTCTGAGCTTAGATTCTTCTGGTGTCTTTAGCTGTCTGGGAGTTGAGGATGTTGAGGTACAAATACAGATTTGTAAAATTAAAAAGTACCTGGGTCCCTTTTCCAACTTTGGAAAAAATCCCTGGAGCACTTCTGAAATATCCCTTTGACTATTTTTAGTCATTGTTGTTCAGATTTCAAAGAAGACATTTCTTTAAATTTTGACTTAATGGAAGAATTTGAATTTCCTTTTTCTATGCAGTTTAGTTCGTGACTATTTGAAATTTGGATTGCAGTCATGCTAAAACTTGTATTTCAATGTAAAATACAGCACTGAATAGAGGTTTTTAAAGACTTACTTGGCTTTCAAAATCAAATGAAGTACAAAGTCAGGGATGTAGATTTGAGGCAAAAAGCAAAATCTTATTGCTTCCTCTTGCTTAGAATAAGCCATTGCCCAATTTTAGGAGAAGATGCCTTATACATGGAGACAGCAGATATTTGAAATTCTTTTTAGCAGTAGTAAATGCCATTCCTTTGAGTAAACTTCCAGTAGTCACCATTCTGTAAGTACTTAGATATGAACATAACTTTAGATGCAAGTAATTCCAGAGATTCCAGTACAGCTTCTTGCACAAAAAAAATTGTACATTTAATTTGAAAGGTCATTTCATAAAGGAACGATTATCTGCATCACGATGTCATATGTAAATGTGAAAATGAATTATCAGTTTTTACTTTAAGTTAAGAGGTGTTTTGCATGAGTTTTCTATGACCAGTCCCTGTGTGCTAATAGCATTTTTATAGATTGTAATCTCTTTTTCACTTTATGGCAGTTGTAATTTTCAGTGTTAATTAACTGCCAGCTGCTTACATCAAAGATCTTCGGTCAGAACATCACTTAGTTCTTGACAAATAAACTAAACTGTAAGCTGGAGTTGGAGCTAGGGGAAAAAAAAAAGATCTTTTCTCTGTGGCAAAGTTCCAACAGCTGGTTATTTTATAGAACATTTCTTCAGCCATATCATCTATTTGTGCAATTGAGGGGATGCCACAAAACACTTGGCTTTGATCTAAACAGCCAAAGTCTTGTTAAAACTTTACAGAATTTGGTAACTTGGCTATTACTGAAAAAATGCATATAACTTCCAGCTAATATTTCTTTTTTTTATTATAATTCACAAATACTTTGAACATATTCAGTTAACAAAAATGAAAATATTTTAATATAATTGGCTTATGCATATTATGTATTATGTTTTCCTAGTTTGGAATTGCTTAGTCTTCTATTTGTACCCCATGAAATACTCACTGCTTTCTTCAAAGTGCCAATATACCCATGATCCCAAAAGCAGAACATGTTGTACCTAACCCTATTAGCTGTCTCTAACCCAGTTTTAAAAAAACCTTCAAACAGTGAAGACTCCCCAGCTTCCATAGGTTACCTAACTAGTCTTGACTGTGAGAAGGCTTTCCCTGGTGCCTGTCTTAAACCTGTCTTCCCTACAGCTTAAGCCCATTCTTACTTACCTTTTCCCCAGCACACACAGAATTTTTTGCCTTTCCCTATAGGTGTTTAACATCCACTTACTGTACTGCTTTTGTATTTGGCTGAGACATTTGCCAACAGTACAGCATTTTTTATCCTCAATTATCAGCATTAAATACTTTATATTTCTTCTCTTTGTGTTCTGCTAATTTGGTCTTCCTCCATAATTTACTGAAGATGCTGATGTTTTTCCTGAAGGTGGGACCAGTTTCAGAAGATACACCGTCTTGCAGTGTATAGATAGTACAGATATTATTATATATAAATTTTTTTCTCCATTTATCCCAGAGCTTAAGTAGCCTTTCCCTGCAAAGTGTTGCTGAAGTGAGACTTTATATCCATAGAGAGAGTTACAGGAATGCTTTGTTTCGTTGTTTGTTCTCAGAATTGATAATGGAGCGTTGAATGCATGTAATAAGCGCTCTTTCTTATCTGGTATGTGTCTGTGTTTAGATTCATTTTCAGACATCAGTATGTAACACTGCAATGTTTCCAGGCCCCGTGGTTTTCTTGTTTAACTTACGGCAGCTCTTGTTTCCTTTGCAGTGATAGTCCGAGCTGCTGACTGCAAGAAGGTGTACCAGATAGAGCTTGCTCCCAAAGAGAAAATCATCATCCTCATCTGCGGTCGGAACCATCACGTTCACCTTTACCCCTGGGCTTCTCTGGATGGGTCGGAAGGAAACTTTGACATTAAGCTTGCAGAAACTAAAGGCTGCCAATTGATTACAACTGGAACACTAAAGAAGAGTTCTTCGACTTGTTTGTTTGTGGCTGTCAAACGACAGGTTTTTTGCTATGAAATTCACAGAACTAAACCTTTCCACAAAAAATTCAGTGAAATCCAGGCTCCAGGAACTGTACAGTGGATGACAGTGTTCAAGGACAAGCTCTGTGTTGGCTACCAGTCTGGGTTCTCTCTGTTGACCATCCAGGGAGATGGACAATCTATAAACCTGGTAAATCCTAATGACCCCTCGCTTATCTTCCTCTCACAGCAATCTTTTGATGCCCTTTGTGCTGTGGAGCTCAGTAATGAGGAATACCTGCTTTGCTTCAGCCATATGGGAGTATACGTCGATTCGCAAGGTCGAAGGTCACGCATGCAGGAACTAATGTGGCCTGCAACTCCTGTTGCCTGTAGTATGTATATGTTTTTCTGTTGCCATATCCCTGTTGCTGCTTTACTTGTCTAAAAATAATCAGCATTGTATTCTATTTTGCTTTGGTTTGTCTTTCAATATCTACAGTTTAAGTTTTGATGAGTTAACAGGATACACAGTTCTTCCTGATGGTAGTTTTGGACTTGGTGATATCCTGGGCTGAGATCCTGGATGCTGCAAGAAAAGAAGCCCCATCTCATTACAGGACACAGAAGAACAAATAATGGAATGCAAAGTAACTTTTATGGAGCGGAGAGTAGTCCTGGATGCAGGACAGTGCAAGACTACCCATCTGTGAAATTCTGTAAAGATTTTTGCTCCCCTAGAGAGTGTAAATGTCTAGTTGTCTGTAAGATGTCTTCTGTGTCCTGTACTCAAAGTACAATAGAAAGTTGAAGATGAAATGTAACTGTGACTCTAAGGGTTCATAAAGATAACAAAATAAGAGGTAAAAATATTGCTTTTGGCAGAACTGGTTGCAATTTTTTCCTATTGGTTTTATTTTTAGGGGAAGAATTTCCAAAAATAATATAGGCAGGTAGAGGGTAATTTTTCAACTGCTCTGCTCTTTTCAGGCACATTGGTTTATCGGCTAGTTAGGATAGAAGCACATGCGGAGCATTTTTCAGTATTTGGTTGACAAAGGCAGTTCGTGATAAAACTGGGATTTCTATTTGGACCTCAAATCGCAATTACAGTGTTTTGAATGTTTGAAAGCTATTTCTTAATAGCTTTTTGTTTAAATAGTATACCGAGCAGTTAGGTGCTCGTTGGTTTGATGAGGCCAGGCCCTAATAGCAGTTTGTTTAATTTTAATTGTCTTGAACTGAAGTTGTTTGCTTGCTTTACTCTCACCTAGTTCTGTACAGAAGTCTGAAGCAAAGGCCCAAGGAGACAATGTAGTTGCAAATTTACTTTAAAATGCCATTAGCCAAAGCTAGTGTTTCCTTTTCCTTTATCAGCTTTACAGTTCTTTGCATTTTGGCAAACTAGACATGCTAGTTAATTGTTTTGTCTGTTATTAGAAGCTGTTCTTACTGCAAACTATTTTATAGCATTCTTGTATGTGCAGTCCTGAGTGGCGTTGACCTAGGGCTGTTATTATAGAAAGGGCAACTTCGTCCACTGCTGAAGGAAACTGGATTACTTTCCATTAGCCTTGTCCTCCCTCCTCCGTCCTGGTGTCTGTCACTGGTGATGGTGGCTTTTTTTAACTGTCCCATCAGGAGATCATCAAAGTGGAAATAGTTCTCCCCCTGTTGCAGTTTCTGCTGTGGTAAAGGACCATGTTGTAGAGAGGTTTTAGGATACAATGGAGAATTTGTCTCTAGGGCATTCAGACCCCTCATGCTAGGAGAAGCCCAGGTCTGTGCTAACACAGTCAGCTCTGTTATCTCGGGTGGCCGGTCTAGGTTGCGGTTAAACCAGCTTAAAGCGCTGGTTCTGTGCTGAGGCAGCGTAGGCATTGTGGGGCTGTCTAGCTTGAGTACGGTGCAGTGCAAAGACTTGGAGCCAGCAGGTCTCAAAGCTGTAGCGTGGGCAAGCCCAGTGCAGACACTGACATGTCTCTCTGGGAACCAGTTGAGATCTGATCAAGCTCATCAGCTCTGACTGGTAAGTGCTGGCCTTGGCTACCAGCTGGCCAGGCAGAAGCAGTTGGTGTTTCTGTCTGATGCTCAGTGGTCTCCCTTGATTTGGACATCCAAGTCAACCATGACCTGATATAATAAATACTTGACCATAAATCACTTCTGGGATACATATTAATGATAGCTGTCCAAGGCTTTCTGTGAACAAGTTTAAAAAATAGCATCACAACCATTACTTCAGTTCTTCTAAGAAGATTCTGTGATGTGTTTAGTCTCCTACTGCTTTATTTTCCTTTTGTTTATCGAAGCAGCTCTTTTCTCTATTAAATCCCATAAATTTCTAGTATCTACTCTTTACATCAGGACACAGTCTTTACTTGAGTAGAAGCATGTTGATATGAAGCTCTAGGGATCTCTGCTTTTCGTTTGACCTAAAATAAACTTGTCTGCTGGTGCCTTTTATGCTTTTTTTTAAAAAAAAAAAAGTTGAAAAGAGACAATGTGACATTTTTCTGTTAACCTGATGAAAGTAACCCATACATGAATATCTAAAGCTAGATAATTGTTAGCAAAAGAGGAAGGAAATTGAGAACAGATCCACATCATGACTTCATGACCCACCTCACAGATGGTGGCCTCTCTTTTCCTCTGTACACAGCAGATGTATAGTTAGTTTGATGCTTCCGAAATGAAGTAATCTGCATCTGTAGAAAAGCTGGCTGCTCCATTCCTACCAAGTAGCAAATTTGTATGCATCTGAAAACTTCAGATGCCATTTTGCAATTTCATGAAATCATAATTTGAAGTTTAAAAATACTGAAAGGGTCAAATTTAATCTTTCCATGATGCTGGCAGTTGTCGTTAGCAAATCAGAAATATCTGTTAGCAAAACAGAAATATCTGTTTGAAAGTGGGGCTGGGAAAAAGTGTTGTAAAATGTATCTTGCACATAGTGGAAAACTTGTAAGTATTGAAATTTGCTCAAATATATGTCCGTTCTGAACTAGTGAAACCACATTAGGGTTTTCTGTTTGTTTTTCATCTATGCAGGTTGCAATTCTTCGTACGTAACAGTGTATAGCGAGTATGGTGTTGATGTATTTGATGTTAACACTATGGAATGGGTCCAGACTATTGGCCTGCGAAGGGTAAGTAATTTTCTTTGAATATGGAACTTAATTGGGTTAAGTCCAAATGAGATGTTTCTTCGCAGGGTACGCTAGGCATGAGTTAATTCTCTGCCTTCTACCTCAAAACAGATCAGACCATTAAACATGGATGGCACACTGAATCTCCTTAACTGTGAGCCACCAAGGCTAATATATTTCAAGAACAAGTTTGCAGGTGAGTATTGAGCAAGGGGAGAAAAGGGCAAATTAATTAATCTAACTAGGTAATTTTAAGCAATGTTACCTTTGCATGAGATGAAACTTGTATTGGATGCGGCTGGGTCAACACGTACCTATGTATGTGAAATTGCATTGTGATATTACAGCAGGAGCTGTCCTCAGTGTACCAGAAACATCTGACAATAGCAAGAAGCAAATGCTTCGAACTAGGAGCAAAAGAAGATTTGTATTTAAGGTTCCCGAGGAAGAGCGATTACAACAAAGGCGGTAAGAATTTAATCATGGTATGTAACTTAATGTACATGATGACATGCAGAGACTGGGAATGCTAATAGCAAAAATCACTCTCTTCTTTTAGGGAAATGCTTAGAGACCCTGAGCTAAGGTCAAAGATGATTTCTAACCCAACAAATTTCAACCACGTGGCTCATATGGGACCAGGAGATGGAATGCAGGTTCTCATGGACCTCCCACTGGTAAATTACATTTAAAAGGGAGGGAGATATATGTGCATTTGTTCTTGCTCAGAAAAACTGTGAAGATGAGCTGTATAGGGTTCAAGTATTATCTCTGTACCAGATTCTTCTAATCATTTTAAGAAAGGTGAACCTTCCTGATGTGCAATACTTCTAAATCCTGTGCAAGGAAATACTGTTAGCTGACTTACGAATGAGACACTGAAAGAAACAGGTATCACTGCCAGGAGCTTGTTAGTAGTTTTGTAAATAATCAGTCTCTCCTCCTTCCTTTTTCTTGTTTGTCATCTTAAAATAGCAGAATGAATTTCCTTCCCCCTCATCCTCTTCACATTCTGCTCTGATATCACCTCCAACAGGCTTTGAGCACGTCTATCACATGAGCCCTATCTCTGCTGAAATCTTTCTCCAGAGTGACCATTCCTCACTGCAAGGCTCCCCTCTGCTTTCTTCCTCTTCCTGTCCCTCCTCTGCTTCCCTAGCAAGGGTAGGAGTAGCTACAAACTGTTAGGAACTGGAATGGTGTGCTTGTGACACTTCGCCAATTCTAGAGCAAAAACAAGGCGGGGGGAAATAATGCTGTGGAGGTAACTAGAATGCATGTAAGTTGCAGTGCTTTATAGTTTTTTTTATTATTTTGCATTTAACAAATACAGCATTTTGTGAGCTATTTTAGTGTTACGTCCACAAGAGGGAGGTGCGAAGGTACACTTCTATGTCCTGTACCCTCCATTTTACAGCTGCTAGTCAGGCTTTCTCTTGTCCTTCTCAGCTAGCCCAGATGAGGGTAATGCATTTGTCCTTTCAGCAGGAGGAGGAAGGAAAGCAGAGCTGTTGGTGCACCCCCTCATAGCGGGTTTTGCTGGCTGACAGGTTCCAGTGGCTGCTACGGGGCTTAGTTCTTTCTCTGTCTTTCTCAGGGTTTCTGTCTGTTACTGAAAATATGTGGATGTGGTCAAGTAAGTTCAGAGTTTTTCTACCAACACTGGGTTGTAACAGCTTCAAAAGCACAGTAAAGTTTTCATGAGTAACAACTAGTTGGATAGCTTTTGTTGCTGGCTAACAAGGTGTTTCATTTCAACTGTAGAGTGTCCTACCTGCTGCACAGGATGAAAAACCATGTCCATCTACAGCTAACCTCTCACGGCAGCAGCAGCAGCAGAGAAGCAAAACCTATATTTCATGGCCCTCATCAAGTAAGGCTGGAAGCAAGCTTGTCAGTTCTGAACTGTAATTTATGGCTTCAACAAGAGGTGTGAACCTGCCTTTTTTTGCTTCTTTCTCTACAGGTGGCAGTGATGTGGGAGGAGCCATGCCTTCCCGAAGTATGTCTGATCCTGACCAGGAGTTTGACAAAGAGGTAAAGTAGCTTTTATTAAATGGAGACTGACAATATCCTGTTGCTGTAGATTGTTTTCTTTTTCTAATAAATTAAATTTCTGAGGAGATACTTCATAAAGACAGTGTTCTTTATGGAGATGGTTTCCTTCCACAAATGTTTTCTCCAGCCTGTAATATATGATTGCAAGTTAGATATGCCAGCACAAAAGCAAAGCTGTGAAAAGATCTTTTTACGGTGATATTTTAAGACATATTATGTCTTGGATTAAGCTTTGTCGACAAGGGAAATTTGACTAATTGATGAAATGTCCTCAAAGCTCCTAAAAATGTTCTCTGGGCTATTAGCATAGAATAGCAAAGTAATACGACCAGTTAAGTAATTTTCTGTGCTGCCTTAAGGAAGACTTTTTGTCATGTAACTTGAAAAGGAATCATATTTTAAAATATGTAAAACTGCTTTTAGCAAGGCTAAAAGTATGTGCCAGTAGTCACCAAACTGAAAATGTCCTGGCTGTACAAAACTGGTGTCCCCGAATCTAAGGAGAGAAGATGTATGATTTTTGTTTCCTTGATTTATCATGGGTGTAGCTTCTTCCAAGCTTTGCTCAAGCACTGGCCTGTGCAAGGGAAGTGTTAGGAGTTATTGCTGGGAGGCAAACTTCTAGATCAAGATCTTTGCATCTTTTTAGTGCTTTTTAGTACTCAACTACAGGTCCGTGTAGCGTTCTGGATTTTGAAGGGTGTTTTCCTGAAGCCAGACCTTTGCAGGATGCCTTAGTACACCCTAAGTCAAAGCATTTTTCCAGAGTTCTGATCACAGCCATGCTCTGACTTCCTTTGTCACCTTGAGTAAGCCATTAAAAGCATGTGAAAGTGGGGATCTCTAAACACAGGTATTTTTGAAAGTGTCTTGATTTTGCAAAGGTGTTGATGACGGACTATGGCAGTTGATGTAGTTATTCTGCAGCATCCTTCCCAAATTCCATTACATTCCATGCTCTAATGATAATTGCTGCTTGTAGGCAAAAGTAGTGGTAGATGCTAAGGTTTTTACAATGCTTTCTTTTTCGGTACATCTTACAATTTCTTATGACTTCTTAAATTTAAAAAAATAGTAGTTTGAAACTTGAAAAAGGAGGCTCTAATACCACCTTTACATTTTATACTATTTTTCCCATGGCTTTTGGCTTTATTGCAGCATGAACTGGATCATGTTAGGATAATCTTGTCATAGGCGATCTTATTATTGTTTGAGCCATGCAAAATCTTGTGAACAACATTCTTGAAGGATGCTACCTTTCAATCTATTTGCTAAATATCTGTTCCCTTTCTTGAAAATAACTTGCTGCGATGGTACCAGTTTTTCCTGCGCAGTGTTTCATTAGCTGTGAATGTGTGCAGTGCTCAGAGTTGTAACTCAGCAAAATAGTGGGAAACTTGCCAGCCATGCTGTTGAAGTGAGACCAGCCTGTGAAGGCAGATATCCAACAACCAATCTAATGGTGGGGAAATAACTGTGGATAGACTGTCTTTATTAGATGTTGACGTAGGGCGTCTCCAGTAAGTATATTCTGTTTCCAGATCTCCAGCCTGATACTTGGCAACCTTCACTCTTTTGTCAGGCATTTCACATGCTTGTCACTCTTGATGTTTTGTAAACAGTTCCTATGCTTGTTTCCTTCCTTCTCACCAAACTGAAGATGATTTGACTGTAACTGTTTATATGTTTATATGGGTGGATAAATCTACTCCTGGGCTATAAAAATCGCTTAAAAAACACAGGCTGGTAAATCCAGAACAACAGTGGGCAGATAGATGTGTTCCATCAGGAAAGCTTTGCCCTGGTTGAAGGAGAGGAGTCTGGGATTTAGGAATTTCCACATACTTTGCTGTAATTCCTGTTATGTCAGAAGGTCACCTTCAGGACTGCACTACATCCTATCGATGGTAATGGAAGTATTTGCATGAATGTTTAGCTATGAAATGAATCTAATACACACTGCTTTGTAGGTGTTGCTCACCGTAATTTTTGCGTGCCTTTGAAAGCTTTTGAGTGTAAAGAATTGATTTTAAGTAAGCATAATTTTTCTTTTTTTAATGTTTCTCGTTAACAGCCTGATTCAGACTCCACCAAACACTCTACTCCATCCAACAGCTCAAATCCAAGTGGTCCCCCAAGTCCCAACTCTCCTCATAGGAATCAGCTTACGCTAGATGGACTGGACCAGTCAACCTGTGACGCGTAACACTACCGCTCTCACCATTCCGGCTTCGATCATCCACTACTCCGTGGAGTATTCAAGAGCAGGGCAAAGCTGTCTCAGATGCTAGTGCCAAGACTGACACTGAATCTCTAGTGTTGTACAAGAATAATTATATATCTAGATTGTAGATACAAACTATTGAAATGAAGAAAATTCTTTACTAAATAGCGATCGAGCTTTTTATGCAGAAGTGTTCACTGCTCAGTTACGGTTGATTCCTTTCTGCACAGCTGTGACACAGTTTTATTGCATAGGAGCATTTAAGGCCACCAGTAAATAGTCTTATTCTTATGCTGAAAAAGAAATAGAGAGAGATACTGATAATGTTGCTACAATATCAGGAATATTATTTTTCTATAGAATGATGTAATGTCTCATTAGCAGGAAATCCTTTTAGACACAATTTGGACCTCTAAATAGGAAATGCGAGCAGGTCTAGTTACATCCTCAAATGAATACACTTTTCCCTTTTTCCCATAACTGTTTGTTGCCTAAATCTTAAGGAGAATGCTAGGAAGCTGTAGGTCGTTTCCAACATCAATAGAAGCACCAGGAAGTCAAATAAAAGTTGGTTATAGTTTTGTGGCCTTTTAATTCATTTAGCCATTACATATACAGCTGCATAACTTTCTATCTTTCTACCAACTTTTTAGTCTTGTACATAGGACTACTGCCAGTTCTCTTTTACCCGTACCCTGCTTTTTAGTCCTCATCAGTCAGTCATTAGTCAGGGCTTTTAAAATATTGGTAATTACTGCTGTGAAAAAAAAATTTTACTCCTAGTTCCTGCCTGTCTCCTTCTGAGAAGTTGTTTCTCCTGGGTTTTTTGGTGTAAGGACACACTACATTGTTTAGCTAGCAAGCCTTCTCGTGGATGCATTGCCCTCGAAGTCTGCTTGATCTAAGGGACTATATCGCACTAAAACATCAGTCTGTTTTATTGGTTACCAAAGTGGAACGTGAAGGATGTGTAACTGGGGGTGCTGCTTTTCTCATTAATTGTATCCTCACCTGCATGAAGACCCCATGATTATTAATCAAGTATTGATCATGTAGAAAAATGCACAACACACTCCTGTATATTTTGCTATGGCCCACGTGCAGTGGTGATGTTTTGCGTGTATATTTAATCTCATGCTTCCATGTATTATACATTTAGTAATCAAAGATTTGTGACCATGTTTCATTAAAAGCTTGTAATTAATTCAGTGGCTGGCATATCCAGTTTGTCATTGTCACACTAGTGTGCCTTCTGTGCCAATTTTATGACAGTTGGATGTCACTTATTTAAAATTTGGTTTAAATGGGCTAATGATATACCAATGGCTAATGTTCTTTTCTGAAACACTGTATAGGACGTGCACTTATCTTTAGTTTAAACTGAGTGTTCTAGTCAACATTTAATCCTGTTACGTTAAGTGTTCGACAGCACTTGCTCTTTTTCTCAGATTCTGGATAAAGGGGCTCAGTTAGAGCTGGACACTACTGCTTTGGGGGTTTTCTGGTTTTTACTTTTTTAATGTAAGTCTAAGTCTTTGTAATTATTGAATTGTGAGAACATTTTTGAACAATTTACCTGTCAATAAAGCAGAAGAGGGAGGTTTTAAAGTTCATAGTTGTCTGTCTTGACATGTGAAAACAGTATACCACTGACACTTGCTTTAGTTTCATGGTAAATTCACTTTGTTCACATGGACATTTACATAAACTGAGAGATACTTTGAAGCTCCGTACCTGAATGCTACGAGAAAGGTGTGTGTTTCTGCACGTAAATGCATGTTCAGGAGCGATGGAAGTCCTTTTCGTGGAATACAGTGTTGAAGTTTTGTGCCCTTGGTTTGTGTTAGAGTTGTCATTTCATCGAGTCGCTGGCCCTATTAATTCATTTTTAAATTATTTATACGACTGTTTCCTTATGGCCGAAGCATAGTAAGGAGGCTGCAGGATCTATTCAGACATCTTAAGTGTGATAAAACAATAAAGACACTTGACTTGATGTCAAAGCAGTAGTCCCAATGAAACACTTAGGAACATTTCAAGGATCAGTGCGTGAGTGGTGCAGCCCCTAATCTAGGGTTTGTTTTTTTTTTTTAAAGCTCCCTTCATGCTCCAGTATTTGAGCACGGCAGAGCTCACTGTAGCTAGAACAGCGCCGACGTCTTCCCTGGCGTGTGCTGGGTAAGCATCCCTCATCCCTTACGGAGTGCCCCAGTGCTCCTGGGTGACTCGGTGATGTTCCTCACCCAGCTTACTCCAGGTCTGTTAATGGGGAAGGCCTAGATTAATATTTTGGACCCTGCTGTTCCTTGCTTGACCAAACCTGGGCAAGGCTGGGGCGGGCCAGCTGGGGAAAGCACACCTGCGCTCTGCCCTGGGGATGGAGGCGATGGCTGACGGGAGGTTTGAGGGCTGTGTGCCGGAAGCCTTCTCACAAGTATTCATGTTAATCAGCCTTTGACTTTTAAAAAAACATTTCTGCTGCTCTTGAGCTGATTTTTCTCTGCACAGTGAGGACTTCAGATGACAACAAAGTCTTTAATTATGGGGGTATTAAATCATAGCACTCAGCAGTGCCAGGGCTTGGTTATAATTTAAGCAGGAGAACGTTTCTAGAAAAATAAATTAATTGCTTGGTATGAATACATTATTATTTTTTTTTTTTTCCTCTCAAGTCTGGCCGAGCAGAATTCCTTCCCAAGTCCTCCACCACGGCCTCTTGCAAATCTTCTATTCCCTTAAGGTTTCCAATGCTGGTTACCTAAAGAGTCCTCAGCCCTCGGGAGAGCTTTCAGAAATGCAGAAATTCAGGGCTCGATGTGAAATGTTCCTCTGATGGTGCACTTTCTTCTCCCTGGAGGCTACCCGTCCAGTAGCGCAAGTGAGGGATTGAGTTACCCGAGGAACGAGGATAATTTGGTCTGCACACTCCCCTGCCCATTCCATTTTCACAGAGGCTTTACATCAGGTCCCAAAGCCAGGGCCATGGGCACACCACTCACCAGAGCGTGCTGGTCGCTTCTAGCGCAGATCTTCGCCCGGAAAGGCTGTGTGTTTTGGAATACAGCCTGGTGTCACTTGCTACCCAAGAACTAAACCCATCTACCGACACCTCTGTCTATAGCACAGATGTGCTGAGAACACACAGCTTCCCAAATGGGTGCAATCTGCTGGTGGGGGGTGCCTAAACACTCGCTTTGTGTTTGCAGAGTAAGTGCTTAACACGGCTAAGTCACAGGGAGGGGACTTCAGCGTGGAAATGCTGAAGGTCCAGGCACCCTCATTGTTCCGCCCAGCGCCAGATTAGGCATCCCGGGGAGAAAGCAGAGCCATAAAAATCTTAAGGGCTGGCAGTGGTAGTTAAAGCACTGAGAAGCAGGGAAGCGTTTGAGGGAAGAGATGACTGTGAGAACTGAACTGCACCCTTCGGTGCAGTTAAGCAAAGTAACAGTCAAAGGAAGGTGTTGCATCATGACCACAAACCTTGTCTTGCTGCTAAGTTTAGCCTATTTTAAAAGGGAAAAAAAAAGAGCAATGGTATTCTTGCATTCCGAGCTACTGGAGCATCCCATGTTCTGGTTTGGACCCTGCCGGCTCTGTACCCAGCGGCTCCGGCAGGCAGGAGCAAGGAGGTCGTACCAGAAGGTAGCGTTTACCTGCCCAGCCCTTGCCTCCCATTGCGGTGGCTGCAGGTCCGGACTGCCTTCTCCTGCCTGCTTGCACCCCTGTAAATGTGGCTCCCCTCTCAGTTTCCCCTTACATCCCTCCTCGGCAGCCTTGGGCTCCTCGCAGCTCGTGGGCCAAGAGCTGTGGCTGCGGCTGCCCTCGCCCAGCACGGAGCAGCCACTTTCCTACAGGCTGAGACCTGCTGCCCCGCGGCCCTGGGCTCACCGCTGGCGGGGCAGCGCAGCAGCGAGGGGTCGGAGGGGCTCTGCTTCGGGGGAAGGGGTGCCATGGGCACAGGGCCCGCGTCAGGGAGGCAGGAGGGAAGGCGCAGTGGTTGGAAAGAGCCAGCACCACCTCGGTGCTCCTTGCAAAGCCCTGCTAAATGTGTTCCTGGGGACGTGGGGCGATGACAAGACCGGACATCAGCTGCACGCCTGTTGCAGGATGCCAGGGAAAGCCAAGCGTTGGCAGAGCTTGTCCCAGTGGCGAATGATGCTCAGCGTTGCCGGCGGGGTTAGCTGAGGACAGGAGCAGAAGAGAGCAGGACGTGCTCAGCAAGCCAGAGCTGCAGTGCTGCGCTCCAGCCAGAGGAGGAACATGAACTCAGGAATCAGCCAGCTCCCTGTCCTTGCAGCAAATATTTTCCCTGCTCCCCAATAAGATGCAGCACTTTTTTGTCAGCTGACTACACAGGTTTATGCCGCTTTACTGCTTGTTTTCTCATAGATAAAACCCTTAGATTTTTTGCAGCACCGCCTGCTTTCCAGTTTCTTACGCAGTCCCTGCTCTGCGGTGCTGTGAGGCAGAGCAGTGGGGAGCCCTGTGTGCTGATGGAGGAGATGGCCACAGCTCTGCTGCTGCCCCGCAGCGCCTTGGCCAGCTCCCGCGCTCCAGTGGTGCCAGCCAGTCCCTGCCAAATCCCCTCCCTTGCGCTGCTGCTACCTCCTGCTAAAAAAAAAAAAAAAAAAAAAAAAAAAAATTAAAAAAAATGCGTTGGGCCAAGTCTGTTTGCAGGCTCGGTGGTATTTTGAGCACTGCTGCCTGCTGCACACTCTGAATCCGGATTTGCACAACTTCTGTGAGCAGCTGTAATGCATGGAGGGAAGGCACAATGATACGAGTTGGTGTCCATTAACAGCATGCAGGTTGCTTTTTCTTCTAAAGACCCTGGGAAGCAATGACTCCTGAGATCTTGCTGCTAACATTAATGCATTTTGCATTAGTCTGTCCCAGCAGGGGACCCTTGACTCTCAGGACCAAGAGGAAAACAAAGCCATCAGGTGCCCAGCTGTGCCGCGCACAGCCTCGCCGACATAAACCACCCATCTAATGCGCTGCTTACCAAATATGTCTGCGAATTAAATTCCTTGTTTAGGCAGGATCCCAGGAGAGACCCTTGTGTACCGAAACCCACTGCGTTACCCTGCCTGCACCACGGGCTGTCTGCGTGTGCCAGTGCGCAGGTAGTGATCATGGATACAGCTGGGTTTCCAGCAGCTGTTGGCCCCTGGCATCACAAACTGACTCTGGTGCTTCAGCTTTTTCTGCAGAGCTCCCCCCTCCCTGTGACGCTTTCTGTACGAGTGAGTGAACATGGCTCCTGAAGGAAAAGTACAGAATGTGCTCTGCTAGCGCGCTGACAAAAATTGATCTCTACTTTAATTAAAGCCTCTATTGTAAGTGACCTCGAGCTGCTAATGCATTTTAAAAATGAAGCCTCACCAGCAGCAAATCCATACACCCCAATACGGACGTGTTACCAGGCGGTGATCCATGCTGCAGGGCGGCCTGCCTCCCTCCGTGCCGGCTGTGCAGTCCGCTGCGCATCCCCGGAGGCCATCCCCCCTCATGGGCACACGCCTGCCCACAGCTCACCCTGAAATCCCCACGTGCCCAGGCGGGACGGAGAGCTGATGTCCTCAAATGCCGTCCTGACACCATCTTGTGCGATGGTCCCCATTGCCGCTGGGTTGTTGCTTCCCTCCCCCAGCATGCAGCCATGGGATGCTCTTGCCTCTTGCCTTCAGCACACGTCACAGGGATGCAGCCACCGAGACCCCTCGCGATGCCGGAGTGAGGGGCCCAAAAGCAGCAGAGGGAGGGAAGTGTTTCACTCTGGGGAGGCAAGAGGCTCCTTGGGGGGTGGCCCCGAGCCCTCTCCTCGCATGGGGCAGAGCTGGGGTGATGGGCTGCCTGGTGCAACGGCCTCCAGCATGCAGCACTGCATCAGCCTTGGCAGGGAGAAAAATAAATCATGTGTATTTAAAGGCTTGTAAGCTAGAGAAGCTTCAGTCACTTGCAATGAACTGATTTGAGAGGGGAAAAGAGCACAAAAAGGCTCTCACAGGCAGCAAGTAAAACACCCGTATGGATATGAATCCCCCCCTCCGCAGCGAGACCCAGCCGGCGGATGCTGCAGCTGCTCTCGCAGGCACCATGGTAACATCGCAGCACCAGCACCTCGCCGGCAAGCAATGCACAGGCTGACCATGCTGCACCATGGCCGCACCGGCCCCCCGGCCACAGGGTGTTGTCTGGCCTCGCGAGACCCAGGTGAGGGCTTGGGGGGGGGGGATCTCACATCACAGAGGTGACTCTCTGCGCTGCGGGGCAAGTTTTGGGGACCTGTCCCTGGGTGACTGCTCTCCACGGAGATGCACTTGTTGCAGGACCATGGGATGGTGGGACTTGGGTGTTCCCAACCTCCTGGTGTCACCACTGCCTGCGGCTGCCAATGGCTTCATCTGCATTTTGACCCAGCTGGTGACCGTTTCTTTCAGCATCAAGTGCCTGACAGCCACAGCAGAAGCTCCTGCCTGGGCAAGCTGCTTTTCATCCCAGTACTGCCGGAGGGGCACTCTCAGGAGAGACGTGCACAGTGAAATCCCCACCTGTGTGGCAACAACCAGGGCCTGAAGATGGCCTTGTGCCCTGCCTGGCTCGTCCTCTGTGTCCTGCCTGCTCGCACTGCCCGTTACCGGAGGTCTCTCTGCTGGCAGGGGGGCAGCCGGGCTGGTCTCATCAGTGCATGCTGCCCATCACCATTCGACAGGGCTCTGATGTGCCTAATGATGAATTCCCAGGCCTTTGAGAAGGGATTATGTCTTCCAGAGACTAGAACAAAATATAATAAACTTAAAATAGCTGCTTCCTTATGGAATATGCCAACAAGCCCTACTGAAAACCCAGTAGAGTGTAAATTTGCATAAATTTACATACATCTCCATAATTTCAGCCTCACCCATCAGACCTGCTCCCGTAATGAAGCACTGCCTGACATTGCAGGCAGCTGAGGGTATTTGACACACGCCAGGCCGCAAACACCACTGCTAACGAGACCCCTCGGTGCCGCCGCTGCCCCGACCCTCGTTAGAGACAGGCCAGAGCGACTGTCCCCAGCCGTCGGGTTCCTGCCTGCTTCCCTCCCCGGGGACCCCTGACACTGGCACTGAACCTCTTTCCCCTTGTACTGCGAGAAGAAGCGCTCTCTCGCCATGGGGAATAATATGATAAATCCCCAGGTAGGTCCAAGAGGGTCTTATAACCATCAGCCTGGGCACAAGGGAAAGGAGCAAGCTCAGACAGCTCAGCAGAGGGAAAGGGGAGGGAAATGTTTGCTCAGGACGGAGCCCTGTGCCAGCGCCAGGAGACAGGAGCGAGGGCCCAGAGAGGAGGAACAGGGGACCCTGCGCAGAGATCCCCCGGCACCGAGCACCACACTGCTGGAAAGCAAAACAATTTTCTTTTAACGGGTCCAAGCTCTGGAGCCTCTGGCCACATTTTGAAATTAATTTAAGCACTGGATTTCCATCATGCATCCAGGGATGCACCCTTCAACCTGCTGCGTACCCCAGGCAAATCCAGCACGGTGCTGGCTAAAGAGCGAGGTGCTGAGTTAGACCGTGACTTCCCCAGGTGTCACCTGAGACCCAAATCTCAGTGTTGGACTATCTAAAAAGGACTGATACCTACAAAACATAGTTTAAAACCTAGAAGTAACACCAAGAAGGCTGTGCCTGCATGGCTGAGCCCTTACGGCGAAGGTCTGCTGTGTTTCCTTCACCACGTGGACACGTTTATTCAGGATCTGCTTGCCTGTGGTTTAGATCCCACCAGGAGTGACGTGAGGGGCTGCGAGGGCTGGAGCGGCAGCGGTGTCCCCAGGGAGGTGGTGGCTGCCCCCAGCATGAGGCCACGCTGTCAGGTCTCTGTCTCGCTTGCATCATACAGAGGGTTGAGGTAGAAGACCTGACGGTCTCTGGGAGCCATCTCCTGCGGCATCTCGTCTCCAGTGTCAATGCTTGGTGGCTCCTGCAGCAGCGAGGGAGGGAAAAGCAACCAATGAAGAAGGGAAGAAAAACCCTTGGCAAAACCCACCCAGCGCTGAGTCCCTGTGGCAGCCGAGGAGCTGGTGACCTGCGGGAGGGTGGGACCATCCCTCAAACCCCTCCTGGCCTGGGGAGAGGAGGAGCCCTGCCAGGTGCATTGCACCTTGCGTCGCACCCCCACTGGCACTGGAGAGGGCCCTGGCTGGGGCCCTGCCACCTCCTGCCCGCAGCCCCGAGCAGCCCCGTGTCCCCAGCAGTGGCAACTCACCACGTCGAACATGGGGTTGTCGAAGCCTCTGTCACTGGCTGGCACAGGGGACGCCGGGTCCTCTGCTCTGTCCCGAGGCTGGGGGTGGCGCAGGGCAGGCAGCCTGGGGAGAGACCTGGGCATCACCCACCCGCATCCCACCCGTCCCAGCAGCTCCCCAGCCGAAACACTGCGACTTCAAGAGGTGGATGGGAAAACACAGGGCAAAGTTTCAGGCTGTCTTTGAAATGCAATGTTTGTACCCTTTCCCAGGGAAAAGCTGCCCTAGCCAGCAGAAACCATTAAGCCTGGAAGCCTAGGACCTGCATCCTGGAGGGCAGAGTTTGACAGAGGCAGACAACCCCAGCACAGGCTTCGATTCGGAGCCACCGCTCTCCCCCCATGGCCTTAAAATGAATTGCCACAGAGCTGACACCTGTTCCCACTGCAATTTCAACAAGTACTAATTACTTTTATCATTACTTTTATCAGGTTATCATTTTATCATCTTAATCACCATCACCACTTTTATTACTTTCTTCATTACTGCTATCCTAAGGGTCCCAGTGCAGGTGGGCTCAGCAGTGGGTCTGCACACGTCGCCACAGGTCCTGAGAGCCCACCGATACTTAAACACTGACCACCCTGGCACAGGCTCTCCACAGGCAATCAGAGGAGCTGCGTTATCTGCAGGGAGGCTGTACCAGGCCCCTTTCACTGGAAGCAAGCTGAATTCACTGGTTTGCTGGTGGTCAGGATGGCTCTGCTGCATGGAGGCAGACTCTGTAGGCTCTCAGAGCCACCTGCTTATTTTGCAGCATCCCTGCCACGATGCTCGGCAGCACTGCCCGAAAGGGGACCTGCCCTGGAGCCACCCAGGGATACACAGCAGGAGTGGGTCAGCTGGGGACATGGCCTGGGCTCAGGTTCAGCTCCGTCTCCTGTAGCTACACGAACTTCCCTCCCGCTGCTGACGGAGCCGCTTTCAAAGGCCTGTCTGGCGTCCAAAGAAGTGTCAGTGGAAGATAAATCATCAAGTAGCAATTATGGGACTGGGAGTTTTATTTAGAAATTAAATGAAGGTGCGGGTTTATTGCTAGGAAATGTCATGTCAGCACGTGCCGAGTGGCAGGGCAAGCATCCCTGCCCACGGCCGCTGCTGCGTGGTGAGAAAACCCCAGCAGAGGAACAAGGAGGGAAGAAACAACCTGACTTCTGAGCCTGCAACACAGCCGGCATGCCCTGGTAGACACCAGTGCACCTTGCACACACAAATTAAAGCAATTCCCGCACCCTGGTTATAAAAAGCGTAGGGTCCATCCTGTTTGCCCATGGTCAAGTAGGTGAGACGAGCCATAGTGGCTCAGCGGACAGCCCCACACACAAAGACGTCTGCCAATAAACCCTGCAAAACCCTCCTTGGGGGAGGCAGGGCCCTGCGTGAAGGTGGGGCACGAGCGAGGAGCAAAGGCAGGTGCCCCAAACGCCTGCTGTGGGTGCTGCTGGGACGCCCTATTCACTGCTGGAGCCTGTCTCCAAGCCGTGGGGGGAAAAGGTGATGGAGAAGGGTATTTCTGACCAGCTCCCAGCTGCGGTGAGGTCAGGTGCCCTGCGCCCCACCGTCCCTCCCCTGGACCTGCACACCACTCTCCAAGCAGCATGAGCAACTAATGCACCAGAAGCTGCATTTGCTTCTGGATGCTGTCACTTCCTGTCATGGCTACAAAGCTGCGGGATGAGCACTTTGAATTATTTTGATGCCTTTCTATTTAGCAGCTGGCAGTTTCAGTCCTCCATCCCCCAGCAGGACCACAAACTAACAGTTACAAGGAACAGGAGATGCCCCCAGGCATCACAACCAGGCTGTGAGGAGCTGCAATGAAGCCCCAGCAGCCCCATTCCCGCCAGAGCACACCGTGCCACGTGGCAGCAAGAAGCAAGTCCTCCCAGCCAAGCACCAGTCCAAGAGCACAGAAGTGCCTTTCAGCCACCTCACCTCCAATAAACTGTGAGGAACAATGAGGGCAATGGTTTTAAACTAAAAGAGGGTACATTTAGGTTAGATATTAGTATGAGGGTGGTGCGACACTGTAACACGTTGCCCAGAGAAGCTGTGGATGCCCCATCATTGGAAGTGCTCAAGGTTAGGCTGGATGGGGCTTTGAGCTACCTGATCTAGTGGAAAATGTCCCTGCCCACGGCAGGGGGGGTGGAATAGATGATTTTCAAAGGTCCCTTCCAACCCAAACCATTCTGTGATGCTATGAACTAGTAGCACTGGGTATAGCAGACCGTCCAGCCATGCCTGCCACTATGGGAGCTCTGGGCAGCCCTGCATGCCCCTGTGCCACCAGGCTGGCTGGAAGGACAGCCTTGGGATGGTAGCTGCACCCACGCAGGAGAAGTTTGGCAACATGCTGCCAGCAGAAGCCTCATCCATACCTTAGCTTTCCCTTTCTGTAGAGAAAGAGGATCCCTCCAAGCAACAGGAGACAGAAGAGTAGCCCCAGGACCGTCCCCGCTGTGATCCTGCTCAATGCATGGCTCCACCCTTGCCTGCTGAAAGTGCTGCCGGTGGCCACCTCCATTTTGCCACTTGAAATGCCAAGCGTTTCACCTGGGAAAGGGCAGGAAGAAATAGGGGTGAGGACTGGACAGGGCAACACGCCCCCACACCCGCACACCACACTCACAGGGCAGAGGGAGCCTGCAGCTGGGTCTGGCACTGCTCCCCTGGTTCATCACCTTTCCCCGGGGACAGGGGGTGGGACACACAGCTGGGCAGACTCAGCTGGGACAAGCTCATGTAGGTCTGCTACCCATACAACAAACACCAGGTCCCCTGGCTGTGACCTACATGCATCTGCTATCTTACATGGCTGCCTCCACACGCAACGTTCTGGCTGGAAGCCACCTCTGCAGAGAGGGACCTGGGGGCCCTGGTGGACACCAAGCTGACCATAGCCAGACGTGGCATGGAAGGACAACAGTATCCTGGGCTGCATGAGGAGGACCGTTGCCAGCAGGTGAAGGGAGGTGACCCTTCCTGTCTGCTCTGCCTTGGTGAGACACAGCTGAGGGGCTGACCAGGCTCTTCTCAGCGGTGTCCGGTGACAGGGCAAGAGGCAATGGACACAAATTGAAATATGGTAAATTCCACCTCAACATAAGAAAAAGCTGTTTTACTGCAAAGGTGGTCAAACATGGGGACAGGTTGCCCAAAGAGGTTGTAGAGTCTCCATCCTTGGAGAGATTCAAAACCCAACTGGACATGGCCCTGGGCAACCTGCTCTCGGGGCGGGGGGGGGAGGGAGATGGTCTCCAGAGGTCCCTGCCAACTCTGATAATTCTGATCTTGCAGTTCTGCTCTGCCCACACCACTGTCCTACTATGATTAAAATGGTAAAACTTGTGGGTAAGCAAAGTTCACTACTGAAATAATTAGAAATGCAGAGCGTGTGTGTTAGGGGGGCTTAGAGGTGTGCTGGACCAGACTGACGAGGATAAGGACCTTGGGAGTGTTCAACTCAGGGAGCTTCAACCAAGCTGCCACTTGATTCCCGTGTGATTCCCTGGTGAAAGAGCAGGGACGTGGGGCTGCCACATGGGCTGCTGGTGGGGGACAAGAAGCTCTGGACAGCGGTGGCTTTATGTGCACCCATGGGGGACCCATGAGGAGGACAGCGGCGTTACCATGCTGTGCTATGTCCTCCATGATGTCTGCAGACATCTGCTCCGCAGCGGTGCCGGTCTGTGCTCCTGCCTCGTCATCGATCAGCACAATTTGGATGAGGGGAGTGGAGCTCCGGGGTATAACTCCCAGGAAGGTCTGTGCTTTGTGCACCTTGGATATGGCCATCCGCACACCAGCATACTTGGGCTTTTCAAAACACAAGACAACACATAAAGTCCATGAGAGTGGTAGGCAGAAATTAGTCACCTCTACAGACAGCCACAATGGATGTACCAGCAAGGCCCACCTATAAATCTTCATGTGAGTCCCATCACAGAGCTGCCATCCCTGTTACCACAGTGCCATTGGGTTTCCCAAATGAGAGGTTCATATCTCCCCTCCCTTCAAAGCTGTGACCAGCACCCAGCACACAGCGTCTCCCTGCAGAGGTGAGAGCGCCAAGAAAGCAATTTTGTGTAGCACACCCATTAAATGCTGTATTAAGACGTGTGCAGCTGTAAGGAGGGCAGGCAGCAGGCTTTCAGCTCGAGATCAATAGAGAAATACTCTGATATCGATCCTCCCAGTGCAACTCGGAGCACGCCTTCCCCCCGCGGCAGCTCCCAGCCAGGAGGAGGGATATCATGCTGTGTCTGACAAGCAGCAGTGTGGAGTGATGCCTTGTAAAGCATGCATGTGAGTGCTGATCAGTACCGCTTACCCACCCAGTGCTTGCCTACTGGGGAATAAAAAGCAGCCCAACATTGGGAATGATCTCCCAGAGCCCACGGGGTGTGCTGCAGCACGTTTGCATGATCCCAACCGCATGGGCCGACCTCCCATGTTATCTCAACCTGACCTCCTGTGTTTTGTAGACCAGGGTTTCTAGCAAACCCCTCTGCATCCTTCCCCATCTGCACGCTGGCCGCTGTTCCTGCCCTGCATTGAGAGGGACAGCGTGGCTGTGGTAGGGAGCAAGGGAGGCCGCACCAGCCCCCTTGGCACATCCAAGAGGCCAAATGCGGGGGGTGAGCCCTGCAGGGTGGTGGGGAGTGAGGCTGAGCCCCCCTGCATCCCTGGGACCTCATGTCCCGTGCATCCCGTCATCGTCCGTCCCCCCCCCCCCCCGCCAGCCCCACCAGCACTGAGTCACTGGCAGACGTGGCTGGTGGCTTGCAGTTTCATTAGCCCCTCCCGATCTGGCAGGTTGACGTACCTGGCTCAGCAAGGCTTGCACCAGTCTGTCCCGGTACTTCTGCAGGTCAAAATCAGGAGTGAAACCCAGGCTAATGGTAGCTCCTGCAGCCCAAAAACAGACAGACATGACATTGTCACCAAGCCCAGGCAGAGAGCTGCCACAGTGGCACGGGTCCGACTGCCACAAAAGGCACTGGGAACTCTGCAGTATCTCCTTGCAAGCAGTCTGGCTGGGCTCAGGAGAGGCAGCTCCACAGCTCTGCCTGAGCATCGCCGCCCCAGGAAACTTCTCCCTCCCTCGCTGGTCTTTTTACCAGCTAGGTTTGGTGAAGGGCTTTTGGTTTCCACCATATTCCAGAGAGAACCTTTCCCTGGAAAGCTTTCTTCTGCGTATCCCCTGGGACGCTCTGCATGTGACTGGGTTTTGGGGCTGCAAGGCTGCAATTCAGCAACGCTACCCTGGCTCTGAAGGGAAGGGGAGAGGAAGGGACACCTGCACTCTCCATACCGCCGCACTGCAGTCATTGGGTCAAATATTTTCCTTGGGAAAAAACCCAAGCAAGCATTTGTTGAAATATGAAATTCTCCTAAAGGCTTTAAGAGGCTCTGCTTTTAGAAACATGTCAGAGAAACATATGGTGCTGTTTTAATGAATTTGGTATGAAATACCAAATATCTAGGTACAACTCTGCGTGAAAAATTCCCTTAAACGACCCTCCACGTAGATTAGTGGAGAAGCTCCCATTGCCGAGGGAACACTGTCAATCTGCATGTTTTTATTTTAAGTGAAATGAAACAAACTTGCTGTTGGAAAGCTGACATTATGGTGAAAAAGGTGCATTTCCTCTGAGTGTTTTCTGTTGCATAAACTCAGCAGAGCCCTATTAGTTTGATGAGCTGTGACATCCTGACAGGATAAACCAGAGGCAGGGACAAAGGGCTGCAACTCAGAACAGGCTCCCAAAAGCCAGGTTGATGCTTCATAGGATCACAGAATCACAGAATGGTTTGGGTTGGAAGGGACCTTAAAGATCATCTGGTTCCAACCCCCCCTGCCATGGGCAGGGACACCTTCCACTAGACCAGGTTGCTCAAAGCCCCATCCAACCTGGCCTTGAACACTGCCAGGGATGGGGCATCCACAGCTTCTCTGGGCAACCTGTTCCAGTGCCTCACCACCCTCACAGTAAAGAATTTCTTCTTAATGTCTAATTTAAATTCACCCTCTTTCAGTTTAAAACCATTACCCCTCATCCTATCACTACAATCCCTGATAAAGAGTCCCTCCCCGTCTTTCCTGTAGGCCCCCTTTAAGTACTGAAAGGCTGCAAAAAGGTCTCCCCGGAGCCTTCTCTTCTCCAGGCTGAACAGCCCCAGCTCTTTCAGCCTTTCCTCATAGCAGAGCTGTTCCAGCCCTCTGATCATTTTTGTGGCCTCCTCTGGACCCGATCCAACAGGTCCATGTCTTTCCTTGTACTGAGGGCCCCAGAGCTGGACACAGCACTCCAGGTGGGGTCTCACCAGAGCGGAGTAGAGGGCCAGAATCACCTCCCTTGACCTGCTGGCCATGCTTCTTTTTATGCACCTCAGGACACGCTTGGCTTTCTGGGCTGCGAATGCACATTGCCAGCTCATATCCAGTTTTTCATCCACCAATACCCCCAAGTCCTTCTCTGTAGGGCTGCTCTTAATCCACTCATCACCCAGCCTGTATCCATGTTTGGGATTGCCCTGACCCAGGTCCAGAGATGCCCTGGGAGGGCTGCATGTGGGGATACGGATGGGACCCATGGGAGCAGTGCTACTGCAAAACTTCAGCCCACAGGTGCCCAGATCCCAGACCAGCAGCATCCCTCACACCTGGCTTTCCCCCATGGAGCCAGGGGAAGGGGGCTGGGGCAGCCAGCGCGGTGGGAAGGAGGAATAGGGCCGTGACCCCCACTCACCACAGACCCCGCAGCAGTGGCCAAGGGGCTGCAAAGGGCTCTGGCACACCGGCGCTGGGCACTGGCTCCCCGACGCCCTGAGCAGGGCCGTGCAGATGCGGTGGCCATCCTAAAGGAGAGCAGGGCAGCGTCAGTCCCTTGCCCCTCCTTGCCACAATGGCACCCCCCTAAATTGCAAAGGGAGGACTCACCGGGGCGTTCCCGCAGGCACAGCCGGACTTGTCGGGACAGCCGGTGCCTGTCACCTGCAGAGTGCCATTGCCGTGAAACTGCAGTGGGGCGGAGGGACCCTGCAGGTACCTGGCCCAGGCCTCAGGGCTGCTGAGCTCCTGCGTAGGGAAGAGCAGCAAAAGCAGGTGAGCATCCCCAGCCAGGTCTCAGCGCTGTCCCCAGGCCCCCGGCCGTGCCACCTGGGCACCTGGTGCCATGTCTGATGGCAAGCTTGGGGCAGCCCCACTGCAGGCAGTGAGCGCACCAGGAAAATCCTGCAACTATACCCATTTGGGCTTTTCCATGGGGCCAACAGAAAAACCCTTTCTAATTTAAAACCAAAAAAAAGGGCAAGAAATAAATCACAACATGGCTGGGCTTTTTTGTTTTTTCTTCTTGTTTTTCCTCTTTCTGCTAGCCCAGAGAACTCAATTTATCAACTTTTAATTTCTGGGAGTACAGGGCTGGATCTGAGGTGTTTTCCTTCAATCTGGGAAGCATTTCAGTGGGCTCGGCATTAGCAAAGGCTGAGCTGGACTGACCAGCCTTGGCCTGCCAAGCCAATGGTAAGTCCCTCACCCACTGCCTTCCATGGGAGGCTTCTCCATGCCCTGGCACAGCAGAAGGATTTCTCAGGCCCTGGGGTGAAAATACCCCACACAGAGCAAGGAGCAGGCTGGCTTCAAAGGGACAAAGTAGCTTATACGGTCAGTTTTTAGAACATATGCTATAATCACAAAATAAAAAAGCACCTTTTCTTTCCATCTCATCACTCAGCAGCCACCTCCACCCCAGGGCATGGCCAGCTGCAGTCCTGGGGGGTGGATTTGACAGGGGGGATGATGTGCCATGGGGTGGTCCCCAGGCATCAGTGGGCCCAGCATCACCCCGAGCATCCAGGACCGCCCACCTCTGCATCCCGGGGGCTACATGTGCCCTAGGTGAGCTCCACGGGGGTCCTGCCTTGTCCAGACTCGCCTGCACCCCCTTGGACACTGACTGAGGTTATTACTCAAAAAACAGTTGCCTAATGCCTGGCCCCGAAATGGCAGATCCCAGGCAGTGTAGCAGTAGAAATAATAAATAACTTATGAAATGTCTGCCGCATCTCCCACTCCTGGAAGGAGCCTGTGTTTACTGCTGCAGTGCCTGTGATCTTTCACTCCTCCGACCGGCAAGGGACGGGGCTCATCGTGCGCCTGATTCCCGGGCTGAAGCACAGCAGGCTGCCAGCGTTTCTATAATTATCCCTCCAATCAATTAAAGAGTGGTACCAAAGCAAAGCTGGGAGATGATCGCCAGGCCATGGGCCACGTTAAGGTCGCGGACGGGAGGGAGGTGTCCCCAGAGGGTCCCCGAGCAGCGCGGTTGCGGACACGTGCCTGGGAAGGGGGCAGCCCCTGGGTGCCAGAGAAGATGCCATTTGCTGGCAGTTTCACCCGTGTGCATTGGCCTTTTTTTTTTTAATGTGAGTAGCGAGACGGCCAGTGCTCCCACGCCACAGGGAGGGAGGCAATAACAAACTGGTAGAGGAAAAAAATCATCGAGACCTTCCGCAGCAGCAGCAGCAGCCCATGAAGCTGCAGCGCTGTGGGAGTGCCCCACCTCCCCATGCAGCACTGCTCCTCCATCCCCGGCTGGTCCTTCCTCTCCTGACCTACTCTGGGGCCGTGGCGAGGAGGCGTCGAGCCAGTTTCTCATCATCCCCACATTACCTGGCCCATGAGAGAGATGCTGCGAAGAGTCGACGTTTACCCGGAAGGAAGTTTCGGGCTGGAAGATAACATCGTCGTAGCGGCACGGGACGCGTTCCTCGTCCACAGAAAAGATGCGCCTGCCCGGCTCGAGCTCCCCGCCGGGGGACACGGTCTGCCACAGTGTGGGGTCGAACCATGCATGGTGCTCAGCATCAGTGAACCTCACTGTTGCACCTGGAAAAGCAACAGGAAAGGTTGAGCATGACCCAGACCCAAATCCACAGCCCTGATGGATGCATCTGGGTTGGCAAAACCAGTGAGTGCTTGGCCCGAAGCGGAGGAGCTCACACTGTGAGCAGGGAGCAAAGGGACCATGGCATCGCCTTCCTGGGCAGCCACCGCAGGCACCTCCTGGAGCCTGGTGGAGGCTCAGGAAAGCTTTCCACCGCTCAGGGCTGGGGTCTTGGCAGCTCAGCCCGGACCCCACTTCTGGCTTCATACCTCTGCCTCCAGATCTCACAGGACCTTTTTCCCCCACGTCTTTAAAGCTCACCCTTACGGTTCGGGAGGAAAACAGCTGCAGAGCCTAAATGCTGAATAATAACAGCTAAACCAGAAAAAAATGGGTATGATAATACATGTCCCAGTTTCCAAGCAGCCTGGCAGGCCTGCAGAAACATAACCAGCCCTGGTCCCCGCAGTGGGTAACCCCAAAAAACAGCACATTATTTAACCATTAACCATTACCCTGCTGGTCGCAGTTAGTATCGTCATGCAGTGCCCTGCTTCCTTCTCACCCTTCCCCAAGAGCTGAACCTTTACCGATTCGGCTATCACACGGGCATTTATTGACTGAATTATTTGCATTCATTTTAAAATTATGCTTTAAAAAAATCCATTTGTGAAAGTTGCCCCAGAAACACCTGTTGATTTCAGGGGAGCAGCACAAGGCCAGAAGGAAAAGCCCAGTGCAAGGCGGAGGTTGCTGCCAGAGCATCCCTGATGGGGGACAAACAGCCCCAATGCAGAAAAATGACAGGGATGAAGGTTTTTGGAGTGGCTCCGGACAGCCTGATGCTGCAGTCCCTCCTCCACGCAGACCCGTTTGGGCTTTTTCCCTCTTTTTTTTCTTTTTTTTGCCAGTCAGAGCGCAGGCACAGGAGCTCTGCTTGGACTCTTCTTTTCCTGCAGCCGAACTAAAAAGTTACTTGCCACTGAAAGCGTTAGGTAGCTCTTAAATACCCAAAATACATCTCCCTAGCAAACAGCTTTCAGTCTAATAACAGGCACGGATGAAACAAACCTGCTGCCTCAGTCACGGCAAACCTGGGCTGGAGGCGAAGAGGGGAGGGAAGGATGCGCTCACGCCGAAATGCCTGTGCGCAGGGAGCCAAAGGCCAGCTCGCTGCGATGGCTGCGGTTCAGCTTGCCGGTGTGTAATTCCTAACCAGTTTTCTTTAGAAATACCATGGCAAAGAAAATGAGGGCTTTGATGTGGCTACATGCTTAATAGGCAGGGTAAAATACAAACAATCTTTGCCTCTCTGCTACAACTTCAAAGGCTTCCCTGCTATAATTACTTTTTTAGAAGACAGGTGATCTAGCAGGAAAAAAAGATCTGATGTGAGGGAGGTCATCAAAGAAAAGGTAGGTATTAAAAGAGGAGTGATTCACTTCACTCTGAGGTGGGACAGCAAAGACCTTTGTAGAAGCGTTGGGGCTGAATTTGCATGATTAATCAGGGGCTGATGGGGTGACTGGTCTGGGCACAAAATACCTGAGTCACAGCCTGGATCCCAGCTGCCATCGAAAGCTGCGAATCCCGCACCAGATGCCAACACGAGTTCTCCGTTCAGGGGCAGGTACTAGACGAAGGGATTCAGAGTATTACTGTGCGGTCCCGCTGCCAGCCACCCAGGCTTGTAATCAAATAACAGTGCTAATTATTAGGCTGCCTATTACACTTGCTGTCTCCGAGGCACTTTACAGTCATTAGGAGTTACCCTCGCCGTGCCCTGCATTAATGGGAAAGTATCAGCTCCTGGTTTTACAGATGGGGACGCTGCGATGAGAAGAGGCAGTTTGACATTGTCTTCCAGTAACACGGGAAAGCATGAAGAACAAGGAAAAAGCAAAAAAAGCTCTTTTGACAGCTCCTTCCTCCTCTTGCACACCCACTCCCACCAGCTCAGGAATGGCTTTATGCATTGGTATGCCATGAAAAACCCAACCTTACTCTGCAAGTGCCCAGAGGTCCCCTTGCTTAATGGGTTCCCACCTCCAGGGACTGCCCTTACTCCACAAAAAATAACTCAGGGGCCCAAGCAATGCTTGGTGAGGTGTCAGCTAATGGATTCACGCTCAGCACGAGCTAAGGAAAGCACACAGCAGCATTTGGCGCAGCTTGCCAGAGCTAGACCCTCTTCTTTTTCTTTTGCTCTCTACAACTACCTGAAAGGAGGTTGTAGCGAGGTGGGGGTCGGTCTCTTCACCCCAGTAACAAGTGATAGAACGAGAGGAAATGGCCTCAAGCTGTGCCAGGGGAAGTTTAGGTTGGATATTAGGAAAAACTTCTTCACCGAAAGAGTAGTTAGGCACTGGAACAGGCTGCCCTGGGAAGTGGTTGAGTCCCCATCTCTGGAGGTATTTAAAAGATGGGTAGACGTGGTGCTTGAGGACATGGTTTAGTAGTGGACTTAGCAATGCTAGGTTAACGGTTGGACTCGATGATCTTAAGGGTCTTTTCCAACCTTAATAATTCTATGATTCTATGATTCTATGATTCTTTTTGGGTAGGACATCACCAACAGGTAGTTGGGGTCACCATGCTTACCTGGCTTTCGCCCCATCAGGCTTCTGCTCCGGGGCATGAAGACAAACCTCAACAGGCACAGCTCTGCCACGGGGGCCCTTTCAGCAAGCAGCTGAGGCCACCTGGGCCACCAGCCAGCACTGCTGACTCCAGGACAGGCCTTGGCAAACAACTGAGTCAGGAGACTCGTTCACAGCACATGGGTTATTCAGCCCAGCCCATCTTATTTTCCATTTAGAAATTGCCACAGAGAAAGTCAGGGTTTCCCCCCAATATTTTCATGTGTCAAGGAGTGAGTGATGTTCAAGGCTCCATTCTCCTGTAACTCGGTCTATCCAGGGTTTTAGCATCACTCCCCAGACAGCAGCTGGAAGCCCTCCATGACTGCGTTATGCCCATGCGCTGGGTCCTGTGCTCAGGCAGAAGCACGTTAGATGGGATTTTAAGGTTTCAGCTACTTAATTGGTCTTTAAATATGCATGTAGGTTAGAGAAAGCAAGACTTATGAATGACTGCTGTGGGTGGCTGCGATAGCTCTCTGTCCTTGGGGCAGTCTTGCCTGAGGACGCCCTGTCCCACACAGGGACCACCCTGGGTGAGGGGATGGACATGGCAAAAAGCCCCTCACCCCCAAGCTGTAGGCAGCTGTTTAGAACTTCAGTGCCTTGGTGGTGTGGTGCTTTGAGGGACATAGCCCAGGTCCCCCTCTTGGTTCTGGAACCATAAGAAGCTGGGGTGGAGAGCAGAGGGCAGCTGCCACCAAGAAGAGCCCCGCAGTGCTCCTGGTCACCACCTGCTTCAGACCCAGCAATGTTGTACGTTGGGCTGGAGAAGAGGGGATGATGAGGTGAATAGCTGAGGTCTGGGCAACGTCTGCCCCAAGGGTATAGAGTCTCCCCACTGGCCAGGAAGAAGTCTTTGCCTATGGACACTGCTCCACGAGACCATAGCATATGTAGTGTCTAACTGGAAACCATGCCATCACAGAATCATAGAAACATAGAATAGTTTAGGTTGGAAAAGACCTTTTAAGATCATCAAGTCCAACCATTAACCTATCATGTTCCCTGATTTTCTATTACTCTTGAGTAAAGCCAATTTTCCCAATACTGAAGCACTGAAAGAGGCTGAAAGGTCTGCCTGGATAAGAATGGCAACGTGCCCTTTAGCTGCAGATATAAAAGCCATGTCTGATGATGTTTTGAGGCTCAGGACTTGGCCTGCTTTGAGCTGGGCAAGGTCTATGCTACCAGCTTCTTTCACAAGGTGCTTCACTTCAGAAATGCCCCAGCTTGTTTTCCTATGAGCCCACGCAGGAACGGGTGGTGGGACACTTCGGGGCAGTCAGCTACCACCAATACTCAGGGCAGGTGCTGCCAGTGCTGCTGGCTAAGTCCCTTCTTCCAAACCCACTGGGCCATCTCAGGCTGGAGCCCCTCACCGCTGCCTCTCGCCCAGTTTGCAGGTTGCCACCCTGCAGCCTGCTGTGCCTGACGGGGCCAAGCAGGGAGGGTGGCCAGCTGACTGCTGGGGTCCAGCCGAGCTGCTCAGGCTGGGGTTTTGGATGGGATGCAGCTGATCGCTTCACCAACACAGGGTACCAGCTCTCCACAGCAGTTACCTGTGGGCACTCGGGCCCATAGCTGCAGGAATCTTTGGGTGGAGGAAGAAAAATCAGACAGCAGCTGCTGGTGACAGGGACGGGTGACCCAGCAGGGCCATGACTAGCTGGCCTCCGTTTGCTTTCCCAGGCTGCAGAAGTTGGCGTTTGTGAGTGTTGTGCCTGGATCAAGACACCAGCTTGGGAAGTCCCTGCTCTGATCCCTGCCTGCCCGACAGCTCTTTCCCCTATAGAGATACCAAACACTTTATAGCTGTGGGGTCGCAGCTTCCCAAACGCCCTGCAGTGGCCATGCAGGACACAATGAGCTTTCCTGTCCAGGGGGTTGTTCATTCCGATCTTCACAAATTAACTAGGAGGAGAAAAAAGCCACAGAGACAATACTTGGACAAATATGTGCCTACATTTGTAAGCTGCATCACTCACACTGCTCCAGGGAGCAATGCAAGAGCGTTTTGTGCATGCATTATGCACAAAGCAAAGCAAGGAAAACCTGGTAAGGATTCACACGGCATGGCTGAGTACAGTGTGAGGAGAGCAGGGATGAGGTGGGCTTGGCGGGTTGGAGATGCACACATGTGTGCACACACAGATGCACAAATGCTGGTCCAATGACCAACCAAGGTCATGTCCTCCTGTGCCTGGGAGGGCCCAGGTGAGCAGGGTCTGGACAGGGTGTGGAGCAGACACAGGGTCAGCAGCACACAGCACCAATCCTGCCCATGGGGAGAGGTGAGAGAAAATGCCTCACGCTAAACCTGCCCCACTCCTGCAGCATCTATGCCGGGCTCTGGAGACACCAGGCTCTCTGGCAAAGACACAGCTTCTCCAGCTACTGCTGGAGATCCCCCTCCACCGCCAAGGCCATAACCGCAGGCTGGCTGGACTTCCCAAGCCCAGAGGAAGTTGTCAGTGTGAGTGTGGCAGGGAAATGAGAGTCCCACAGCACACACGGTGTCCCAGCCACTGACCCCTTCACCCTCTGAGCCTGCTCAAACGCTGTTAGCACCAGCCCTGGAATTAAAATACAAGGCAACGCGATGTGAGCTGAGGGATGGAGTCGCCTCATCTCCACAAACATGAAGTGCAAGAAGAGCCCTGTACTTCTGCTTCACAGTAGGAGTTTCTGAGGCTGGGCCCCGCAGCTACAGCTCCTTGCCCACCAAGGCGGACGTGTTGCCCATCCACCACCAGCCCTCCCCGAGATGCATGCCACCGGGCAGCATTTCTGAAGTGGCTCCACCATCCAGTGGATCTTAGTTTGTAAATAATTTGCCCTTTCTTTTTTCCTAACATACATTAAGCATCTAAGCTTGCTGCAGAGGATAAATGGAGACTCCGGTTGGGCAGCGGCTTTCTGCATTTGAGTGTTTAGTACAGAAATTGCATATAGGCTGGGCCACTTTCCAAGTACATTTTGAACTGAGCATGACATGTACCAAAGGATCAGAGCCAAAAAGCTGGCGGTTTCATCTGCTTTCCCTTGCTGCTGCCAACCTGTACTCCAGGGCCATTAATACAGCGAGCTTAGAGTCCCATTAGTCATTTCCCATCCCCGATACTGGTAAATGACTTATCTCCTCGGTCATCATTATCAAGTGTAATGACAACTGAAACACAGTCATCATTTTTCTCATCACAGTCAGCAAAAAGAAAAGAGGAAAGACCCCATGTGGCTCTCAACCCACAGTCACCATGTCTGCAACCCCAGCATTGCACCACTGAGAAGAAATCCAGCTGCCCCAATGCGTAAGTGAAAATGAAAATAACCTCCAAAATGTAAAAGTAAAAATGGCCTGAGCACATGGCTTTTGAAGTGGGTGGCTTTGAACCGGCCTCTGGCACATCCTGGCTCTGCTCGATTCATGAGCATCGGGCTGAGACGACTGACAGCAGCGGTGTGACTGCCATGTCACCATCACCAGCGCAAGAAAAATTGCGGCTCTAACACTTCAAACCTGGGCGAGCGAGGCTCGTGATTGCAGCTGGCTGTTCCGCCAGCCTTGTTCTAATTCACAGCATCAATGTCTTTGTAATCCTTGCTTGGGTGAGATGGTGCCACCATCCCCATCACACAAAGCCGAGATTGCCCAGGTGCGCTGGGCTCCGCAGCACTGCACCCACGGGTGCACCAGCGAGCAGCTCGGTAGCCACCGGGGCTGCGCACAGCTCCCGGGTACATCCCCTCGCCTGGCACCCAGCCCGGGGGCAGCTCCTGGGCTGCTGCTGCTGGCACCCCATCGAAACACGTGGCTGGGGTAGGATGCGAGGGGACTGTCTCTCCGCCACAGAGAGGATGTGTGCCGTAAGCCACAACAGACATTAACGCTCAAGGATTTCTGCATCATCTCTCCCAGTCCTGCTTCGCTGGGGCAGCAGCAGCCCACAGATGGCAGCAGGCGGGCAGGGCAGCAGGCAGGCAGCCCCTGGGGGGATAATGGTGGTTTTCCCAATGCCCATTGGGGCTGGGGGGGTCTGAGCACAACCGGGTGCGCGGGTGTTTGGGTGGGATCCAGCTGCTGGCTGAAGGCCCCAGAAAGGCACGGGGCCAGATTCATCCACAGGCGAATCCCTTTGACAGCTCTGGAGCGTTGCCAGGGGCTCACTCACTGCAGGGTTTCTTGGGTTTGTTAGTGGAGGTTCATTTGCTCACTTTCCTGCCCAGGTGAACCTCCCACCTGCGTCCTCAGGCCAGTGTCCTTCCCCCCAGCCACACACGCCACCCCATGCCCCCAGCCCACCGCTGGATCCGGCCTGCCCCCGCCATGGCCCCCGATCTCACACTGGCTATTCCAGATCCCCCCGAGAGGAGCTGGCGAGGCGGGATGACCCACGGCCACCCCAGCAGCTCTGGGTGAGCCAAGGAGGGCAACCCGCTGCTGGACTTGGACCTTGCTGCCCAAAGAGCTTCCTGCCCGGGCACATGCTGCCCGTGAGGAGTGGGGCTTTAGCATCCCAAGGAAAATAGGCAACAAATGCATTTTTTCCCCCATGAAACTCACACTCAGGCAGGCTGGTGCAGTGCAGAGCAGGGCACAGGAGCTATTGCTCCTCTCTGCAGGACCCATCGGTGGCAGGCAGAAGATGCCCCCCAGCCCTCCTCTGCTCCCCAGCAATAACTAGCCCCTCTGCTTTCATCCCCTGGAGCAGGCAGGGTCATGGGCAAAGGACCAGCTCACCAGCAGGACGTCATCATTTCAGCATCATCCCCTGAAAGCTAACGAGGTGCTTGGCTGCCTCCCCTGCCTGTGTCCCTGCCTCCCGCTCCTGCAAGGCAGGGTCCTTCGGCAGCAGTGCGTTGCGCTCTCATTAATGCAGGCACCGGTTCCCCTGCCATGTCTGCTTGTCACATTTTACATTGCATTTCGGGGCGTGGGCTCCCCGCATCGCCTGCCCAAGCTGGCCTTGCCACCGCATCCCCTGGCACAGGGGTAACCCGGCACATCGGGTTCCCGAAACATCACGCTCCTGCCCGTCCCCACAGAGGAGCTGCAGCTCCTGGCTGTCCCGTGTGGGTGCTGCCCGGCACACCCCCTGCCAAACCACTCTGCAGACCCCAATAAAAGCCATCAGGGGATAAAAAAAGCAACAGGCCCAAAAAAGCCATTAACTTGACTGCAGCCCCCCAGCGCACACCTCCAGACGCAGAGCCAAACAGGTCCCAGCAGGGTACAAAAATCAGGTGTCCCGGGGGGGGACAAGGGGATATTGGGAGCGCCTTGGGGAGCGCATTAAGGTAAACCAGCCCAAGACACTCGAGTTCTGGATGCAGAAGGCAGACGGAGGCTTAAAGCCATTTGCCAAATCTACTTCAGCTTAGTTCAGCTCATTTTCCTGAACTTCCCTCTGCAGACAAGGTCAGGGAGAACTGGAAAGCGGCTTGAGGTGCAGGCAGGGGAGCCATCCCCGGCATCGAGGGACAGCAGCTGGTGCACGGAGCGGCCGCCCAGCCAGATCTGCCCCAGCATCCGCTCCAGCCCGGGACGCCGGCAAGCTGCTCTGCTCATCACAGGCTTTAATAACTCCTCCTGCTGGAAACTAGCCTGCAAGGAGCAAATAAACGCAGGGAGGCGACTGCAAAAGGCTGTTTTACCACACTCCTTTCCTAGGGCAAACCTTCAGCGGGAACACTGCCGGAGAAAAGCCTGCAGGATTCAGGCTTGTAACGATGTGTTGGCACACACACACGCACACAGGCACTCCCATGAAATTTTTATCTTCATCTCAGGAGAAGGAAAAATAATCCCTTTTCTGGGTGTCTCATTCCCCTGCTGTTTGGGAAGCGGGGGGAAGGGAGCACTGGTGCCTGGGACAAGCGCAAACCATGGCAATTCATTAGAGCCGGTGCCCCTGGAGAGCAATTGGCATTTCGAGATCAATCTCTGCCAGGAACCAAGCGGGAGCATCCTGCAGCAAAGCCGAGTACATTCTGCTCTCGCAATTAGGCAGCTAAAAATATAAGGCTGGGTGAGACGTCCCTGGTTAGACCCCAGTGCCCCGCATGCTCCCGACCCTCACCCAGCCTTTGCGGCCCCTCACCGGGTGGGCAGGGAGGAGGTGCAGGCAGCTACTGCCATCGTGGCAGGGCTCCGTGATGGGGCAGAGCTGGAAAGGGGACATCAGCAGTGCCGAATAACCCCGGCCAGTGCCCTGACCCTGGCACCACGGGGGCTGAGCGAGGCTGCTCTGCCCACGTGGCTAAACCCGACTCCTGCCACCCCAAAAATAGCAAGCAGCATCATCCATCCCTGGCCCATGCGGTGGTGCTGGCCAGCTCGGGCACAAACTGCACCAGGGCTGGTGTTATCAGGGCAAACGGTGGGCTCACAGCCACAGCCCTGCCCTGGCCTGGCTGCCTTCGGAAGTGCAGCCATAGCCAGGGGGTGAGGAGCCCTTCTCCCCCAGCAGGGACACAAGCAAAGCCAAAGCCCACCTTGCCCTGGAGCACTCACATCAGGCACCACCACCCTGAGCACCTCCATCTTTTTTGTGGATTTACCCCCAGGTGCCTCTGAAAGCCGGCTAAATATGGATCTGCATCTTTAGGCAGCTAAATACCATAGAAAATCCAGCCTAATCACAACGGTTGTGCTTCAAAGTCACTTATGCTTAAACTGGATTTGGATTCAGTGTGTGACTGAATTAGGGACCCACTCGAAACTTCAGACCAAATAACCTCCGAGCTGGGTGATAAATGGGTTTCCTTCGAGCGGGGAGGTGGGCTGCGTGCCCCAACAACCCTGGCCCCCTCCCAAGAAAGCAGCTCCCGACGCTTGGCTGTGCCCCCATGGGACGGATGGGGAGGGGAGCTGGAGGGCTCACCATACACAAGTGTTTCCTTCAATATAAATATCTGGGGGGTGGGGGCTGATGGTGGCACATGAGGACCCCTGGTGCCCCAGGTCTTGCTCCACTCAGCTGGGGAGTAAGGATGGGAGGTCTCATGCTGCCTCTCCGCCGGCGGTGCACCGGCACTGAGCATCCCCCCCCCATCCGCCGCAGCGGGCACCGTCCTCATGAAAGTCAATGAGAGCCCAGCCCCTTCCCTGGCCGTGAATTTCCTCCCGTGCTACTACAGCAAGCAACACTTTTTTTTTTGGCCAAAGGCTGTATAGCATCTCCATGGCGACTCTAAAGCTTAATGTATTCCTGCTGATTTAAGTGATTAATGCTCCGGCGTGGCGCAGCCGGCAGCTGAACAGGTGCAGCCCAGCCTCTCTGCAAAAAGCCTCACAACCAATTCATTTTCTAACCACCCTGTTGCCAGATCTCATGCCATCCCCACAAGTGGCAGACTGGCTCAGGTGTTGGGTTTCATTCCTTTTTCATCCCTAATCTTGGCAGTCCCTGTATCACCTGGTGACAACAGAGCCCAACAGCGCATGAGAAGGGAGGTGGCTAAACTGAAATTAAAAAGAAAGATTAACCGCCACACTAGGAAACTTGCTGGGACAGTTCATTGCAAATCGATGAGGCGGGGATGCTCAGAAGGAAAGCGTGAGCTGTGGCTCAGGTTATAGCCTGGGATGAGCTCGGTTGCTCACAGAGGTGCAACTTGGTGCAGCAGTGGGGCAAGCCCCTTGTTGGAGGGGAACAGTGCCGGGCTCTCACAGTCAGTGCTGCCGCCATGATTTATTCCCTCGTGGGCCCCCCAGCCCTCCTCTCCTCCACCACAGCGGTGGGACTATAATATTCACTGTAACCCTGGAGCCTGTGTGGCCGCTCGCCAGCAGTGGGACCCCGGAGAAACCCCGGGGCAGCAGAGGGTCCCCGGGGGCTCCCGCAGGGACCACCGGATCCTTTGATGGGGATGAGCTGGGGGCCACTGCGGCACCCGGACCCTGTCGCTCAGCCGCGGTGGGAAACGTCCACCCGGGCAGCCGGCGGACGGTCGGCAGAGCAGCACAGCCACGGATGTCATTAGTTGTGCAAAGGTTGCGTTGCACTTCCCTCTCCTTCGGCCAGCCGCAGGGCCGCTCAGCTCGGCTCGTTAGCTTCCTTGTGAAAGGCTCATGCCGTAATGAATAACGCTGCTTTGCAATTATGCACTTTGCAGGCCTCTGATGAAAGTACTTTAGGAATATTATACATTCATCTGTAAGTAAAGTAAAATCTACTGGAGAGATATTTTGCTCTTTTCTTCTCTGGGTAAATTCCACATCATTTATTACATTATATTTGTACGTATTTCCCCAGTACATTCTTTCCTTCAAAAATTCATATTTAAAATGCCATATAAATAAAGTTATGCCTCCAAATATTTGTAGAGGGATTAAATGTGGCACATGGCGTTATTAAAGCATCAAAACTATTAGTGGCGTAGACAGCCTGAACATATTACACCACATAAATTTCAAGGGCTCGTTCGGCTTTAATGGCCAATAAAAGAGCAAAGCTGCCCTAAAACCAAGAGAGAAAACTCAGCCATAAGCTCATCCCATCCAGGGGAGAAGGTTTTGCAAACAGGATCCAGCCCATTTCGTGCCATGCCGGCACTGGGATGGGGATCGCTGGTGACCCATCCCACGCCAACGTGTTGGGGCAGCAAATGTTTGCTTTTCCCTTTAATTCCTTCCTCCCTGTCAAATTTGACCCTCCAAACTGTGGGGATCAAGACCCTGAGCTTTCATGGCTGCCTGTCAGCCTGCTCCGGGAAGGGCTCCTCTTTTTGGGGGACACCAGCTTGCTCAGAAACCCCTCCACGGCGAGACCCCCCCAACCTGATCTCACCCAACGTACATGTTTCAGGGTGTTGTGCCCATCCCGCCATGGCCAGCCTAATAGTGCTGCAGAAAAATATAAAACCCGATGGCACTTGAAAGGAAGTATCCCGAGAAACATGCTGGGATTTCCCAGAAGGGTTTGTTTTCATTTCAAGATATGTTGAAGTCAGCTTCGCTTAGCCTCTGCCCGGGGCTAGAGCCTGCTCTGCGTCGGCAGTGCCTCAGCAAACTACTGCCAAGGTCTCAGTCCCATGGAGGGGCTTTTTTCCTTCCTTTGGGCAGGTAAAATTAATTTCTTCCCAATGAAAGTGGGTTTTCAGGTGCTCCCCGCCATATTCCCCAATGAAAAAAGAAATAATCCCAGAAATGTGCTTTTTGGCTGCATGGTGCAGAGCCCCCCTGGGCTGCTGTGACTCTCGTTCCCTGCCCCAGCCGAGGCATCCTGGGTGAGTCTGGCTGGAGTAAAATGTCAAAGTCCCCGGAGTGGGGGACAGGGGGACGTGCCACCCGGGGACAGGGGGACATGCCATCCGGCTGGCAGCGCTCCAGCACCAGCCCTGCCCTCGCCCGCCCTCCCCGCGCTGCCTTACCATGTCTGTCAGCGCGTGGGGAGACCTGACGAAGACTGAGACAACCTGTAAGAAAAGGAAAAATAAAAGCGGGCTTTCCCCCAGCAGGAAAAGGGTTTTTCTGAAAGCCGAATGGCGTTTTGCAAAAAATAAAATAAAAATAAAAATAACATAACAATAACATAACAATAACATAACAATGGCCAATACCTTGTTCTTCTCAAAATGAACCACGTCGCTGGCACAGGGGACTCTGCCTTTATCCCAGTTGGAGGCGGTTTCAAAATTGGTGTTGGGGATCCACTGCTTGTACACGGCGACGGCGGCAGCTGGGAGGAGCAGGGAAACCAGTGTCACCCAGTCCGTGGGAGGCACTGGGAGCCCTCTCTGGGATGTGTGACCAGGTGGGTTGGCCTTTTCAGGCCAGATTTGGGGATTTTCCACCCAGGAGCAGCCCCTGCGTGTTCCCAGTTGAGCAGTCCCAGCCCTCCTCTGCACAGGGGACTTTTTTGGCTGGGTGATGGCTTTTACCCACCCAGGGAGGAAGAGGAGTAAGGGACAAATACCTGGCAGGCAGAGAGAAGGCAGGAAAGTCCTGCAGGCAATGGGTAAGAATAACACCTGGGACCTAAGCCTTCATTGCAGCGGGTTTTGTTGCCTCTTGGACTAATCAAATGTGCAGAAACCCCTTAGCCCTGGTGTTTCTAGTCGGTATAGAGCCGGCATGCAGAGCTGGCAGGACCATGGGGACAGGGCAAGAGGAGAAAGGGTATTTGCTATGGGTCACGTAGCACAAAATACGGGCTGGTTTCATGTGTTTGGGACTGGAGAGGGAGGATTCAACGGTGTCCTGCAGCCTGAGGCACCAGCAGGTTGGGAAATAGAGGTCTTCCCCCTGGTGCGTGCTGGGACGGCGGTGGTCCTGCCCGTGGGTCCCCGCAGCGATGAGCCCGCTGGCCAGGGACGGGCCCTGGCAGAGGTGGGTTTCCACCCTGACCTGCTCTGTTTTCTTGAGCGCGGTGGAGCCACCCGCCTCCTGGCCTGACGTTGCCCAGGCTTGGCTGGGAGATGCACATCCAGCTGAAGATGAATCTCCAGCAGCCTGAATTAAATGGCTTTGGGCAAGTGAGTTATGAGACAGAACAGAGGAAAGAAAAAAAAGAAGAAACATTTGCTCTTAATATGGATCATCTTTTCTTTGGGGGAAAAACCCACAAAACTACAAAATAGGTAGAAAGCCAGTGCTGGACGAGACCCGGCCACGGAGGGGGCAGGAGGGGCCACGGGGGGAGCCCCCATCCTGGGATGGGAGGGGGGCCTGAAAGACTCCGGCCGATGGAGGGAGGAGCACTGCAGAAAGCCTGGGCCCTGCTAATCCGAATGGCGGGGAGGGACGTGGCCAGTTGTGCTCTGTAGGCTCTGCGGAGGCTTTATCAGTGCGCAACGATCGTCTCGGGGCGTAATTTGCACTGTCTGACTCTGCCAGGGGCTCTGCTGAGACATTTGCAGTAGGCAGCCCTTAGGCAGAGCAAACACCCCCCTGCCCCGTATCCACTTTAAAACCCACTGAGATGGAAAAGGACCGTACAGCGATGAGAACCGGACCCAGGCAGCTGCTTTGCAGTGTTATGGGCACAAACACCTTGCTGATTTGGAGTCAAAAAGAGCTTAAGAAAGGAACAAGCCCCCAGCTGGTAATTACAAGTTGTTCTGTCCCTGCTATGGTTGACTTGTGTCCCTCCTGTCCCAGGAAGCCGGAGAATGGAGAGGTTAAAGCACCAGCAGAAAGGCTCAGCTGGCCCCATTGCACACACGCCTCACGTTCCTGCAGCTGCAAGGTGTTGTGTCAAGGGAGCTCGGGCCGTGCTGCACCGCAGAGATGGCTGCGTGTGCCGACCCGGCTTGGCTACGGCAGCAGCGGGGGCATCTCCTCCGGTGAGGGGCTCTGGGGTGGTGGAGGTTAATCTCCTGTTACAAAGCTTTTTTCCCCCATGCAGCTGCACTGATGCATTCCTGCACCCTCCACAGCCCTGGAAATATCAGCGTGCTATTTAATCAGCCTTGTCTCCAGGGAAGCACAGTCCTTGAACATCAAAGCGACATGCATATTCAACAGAGAATGCGTCCTGCAGTGCAGAGCTGCTGGCTTCAAATAAGAGCAGGAAAACCCAAGCTGCGGAGGTGCAGTGGGCACAATACGCTAATCCCAGCCTCGTTCCCCTGCCTTCTCTCTGTCCAGAGAGAGCCTGCAGCTCTGCTCCAAAACAGGATTCTTGTAAGTGCAAATAGGGAAGTCATCCAGCGGTCACCCCTGCTCGCCATGGCCGTCGGGCCCTGGGCATACTCACCAAGGAGCTGCAGGACACCGAAGAGGAGGAACAGGCACTTCATTTCGCAGCAGGCTGCCAGCCTTCGCCTCCACGGCCCCTGCCTGGCCGGACCTTGGACCTTCCCCAGGAGCACGTGATGGGCTCAGCCTGGAGGAGCCTGTAGGGAGAAGGGAGGAAACCAGGACAGGAGGCAGGTTTCCCCCAGCACGAACCAAAGCCTTGCTCAGTCCCAGAAGCCAGTTTGCTCCCACAGCTGCTCCTTTCCCAAGCTCCCCACTTCCTTGGCATCCATGGGGAGCCTGGGAGAGCCACGGAGGAACAAGATGGGGTGGCAAGAGCAGTGGTCCCCCCAGCTTGACTCACCGGACCTCGCCATCCATGCCCCCTCCATCCATCTGGGTCCTGCTAAAGGGTGGCGAGCGCGAACGCACCACGTGCACATCCCACACCACTCTCCCCTGCAGAATGCCGGCTACCTTGTAATTACTAATAATGGTCTCAATGTATTTTCAATTAGCTCTCTTGGAAGAGAGCAGCTCCCAGCGATGACTTGTAATTGTACTTTGGCCACCAGCTGATTTGCTCATTACCCGGCACGCGCTGCGGCAGCGCTGGCACAGCCCCACGCTGCTTTTGTTGAGGCTGCCGGGGGTCGAAGGGGGCAGCTGGCGGCGGCACCAGCGCACGTGGTTGCGGGAGGGGGAGGAGGAGGAGGAGGAAGAGGAAGGACGCCACCATCCTCCTTGTCCTCTGCCCCAGTGCAGAGCGATGCTGCATGCAGGTCTGGGCCCGCATCTTTACAAGGGCGTGTTAGGAGCAGAAAAGGATGGGAGGAGAGCAACGACAGCCTAGGAAGGGGACAGCGTGGGGGTGGGGACAGAGGCCCATGCCATGGGGAGAGCTGGGGGGGCTCAGCACCCTTCCGACAGGGACCCTTCAGCTGACACTGGTACAAGCAGGGCAAGGGCAGAAGATTTGTGAATGCAGGGGTTTACAGGAGCCCAGGCGGAGACTGGAGAAGTGCTTGGAAGAGACATCAGTGGAGGAGTCACAAACCACAAGAAGCTCTGACCTGACACCAGTGAGGATTTAGGAGCACAGGAGGGGGAACAGGCCATCCCCATCCCACCCTTCATGCTCCCACCGCTTCCCAGCTTCCAAGCAGGCAGACCAGGGCAGGGGGAGAGCGAGGGATCCATCACTCTTTAGAAATCATCTCTCTCTCTCCCAAAACTTAACCCACTTGGTGCCGTTTCCCACCTCTGCTGCAAGCGCAGGAGCAAGAAGAGCAGCAGGGGTCCTGCCCCCAGGATGCCCCGGCACAGCCCCGGGCGATGCACCGTGCCCTGCGAAGGAAGATGGAGGTGCCCCTGCCTGCAGCTCCATCCCCACCAGTGTTGTGAGTGCGGCCCACGAATTGCCAAGAGAAAAAGCTCCCGAGCAGCAGCTCTCAGCCTGGGCATCAGCCAAAACACAGTCAGCACTTTCTGCGCAGGGAGCTGGATGCCGAGAGATGTCCTCAAGGTGAAGGGCTCCCGCGCTCTCGTTACCACTCACAAATCTCTCCCAGGGGATTCTTGGGGTGAATGCTGGCTGCAGTGAAATATTCTGTATTTTAACAGAGGGGGGAAAAATATAAATCATGGATACTCAGCAATAACAGCTTGGAGAAAGGGCTGCAGCGTGCAAAGGGCAGTGTGCATGCCTGTCTGCAGCCTCAGCATCCCTCAGCATGGCTGGGGCAGGCGGGAGGGGAGAAACTGCTCACGGGATCCTGTGCAGTGAGAGATGCCATGGCCCCTGAAACCCTGTGTTTCAGAGGGTGCTCCACACCCTTATTTTTACTTTTTGTGCCCTGGAGCCGCTGTTTTGGGGCACTGCTCATGTCAGCTTCTCAGCAGCTCCGGTCCCACCAAAGCTAACCGATTTTAAGTGAGCCAGAATTCATCTGACAAACAGGCAGAGGTCTAAAATACCCAATCTGCCCTGCATTCATCAAAGGGCCTGTGAAATCCTGCCTGTAGATGGACAGTCCCCATTCCCCCTGCTCCCCTACCCCCGTTAGGGTAGGACAGGGCAGGGCAATTACAGAAATCCCAGCAAAACCTATGTTACTGGGGACAGCTGCTCGCTGCAGTGTTGCTGCTGGGAGCAAGGGGACAGAATAACACAGCCCTTGCTGCAGGTGTCTCTCCTCGGGGCCGGAGCACGCTCCTCTCCGACCCAGCTTTTGTCGCTGCTACCGCTCCAAGATGCTGCTGCGCCCCAGGACCAGGCAGGCACAGCGGAAGGCTGCACGGGAGCGAGATGTGGATCAGGCAGTTACAGGGAGAGAGAAACAAAGATGAAAGGAAGCAGAAATGGGTCCCCAGAAACGAAAGCGGCTGCCCTAACGCAGAGATCAGCACGTTTTACTCCTTGCTGCCAGCCTGCCCTTCTGCTCCCCGGTGCTGGTGGCCCGCGATGCCCTTGGGGAGGACGAGCACATCTCTGCCGCAGAGGGGGAAAACAGCACACAGCAGATGCTTGACCTTCCCTGTATCGAGTTATAAACTGGTATCAAAGCCAGAAACACTGTTCTCCTTAGCCAGTCAGCAAAGCCACCTCCTAAAGCCCGTCAGGGACATCCAGCACCTCGCTGAATTTCCCTGTCATACAACTGCATCTCTTCTCACCGCTTAAAACAGTTGTAGCCTGCAACACAAAGGACTTCTCCAGTGAGGGCCCTCGGCCCCAGCACTTTCCAGCTGGAAAGGGAGCCCAGTGCTGAGCACGAAGCAGCGACGGTTGTGAGCACCAGTCCTTGGGGCGAGTGGTCGCCCCCAACACTCACACACTCCCTCCAGCCCTGCAAACAGCCAAGCCGCAATAGCACCGTCCCCAGAAAGTCACTACCACAAAATAGTTTTTCTATCTGCTTAACTGTATTAGGCCCCGTGGCCTCAACCAGGGGGGAGAGGGCTGCGGCATGCCAAAACCAGCCGGGTCCAACCCCCCGGTGCTGAAGCTGCCCCACTGCGGGTGCACAGGACGGCTCCCGGGGCACGCCGACAGGCCAGGCTGTGCCCAGGCACACGTTATTTGCCAGTCTCCTTGGCACGGTGCATCATTGCTTAAGGTTTGGAGATGAAGCTAATCCTAAATAACTGGGGAGAAGTGCCCTGCCAGGTGACAGCCCCTCTAGCTATTGTATCTCACACCTGCCCTCAAAGCAGGCAGCCCCTAGCAGTGATCCAATGGACCAGAATAAGATCCCATGTGGAATTTCCTTTTATTTAAGAAAATGTTAGTGTCTCAGGTGCAGCAGCACGATCTGTATTGCCAGGACCAATCCTCGGTGGCGGAGGAGCTGTGTGCCCACCTGGGAGAGGCATGGCACCATGCCGGGGCCCATCAGGAGCTAAAGCTGAATATTCAATAAACCCACGGAGACAAACCCTCTTTGGGACTCTGCACCAATTCAGCAAGAGGAACTCACCTGGTGCTTACAGGCCTCCAGCAGCCACCCAGTCACCTTCCCCCAGGAGCAGCAAGGCAGGAGAAGTCACCGGAGGGGATCACATCGGGTCTCAGAGCTATCTGGAAGCCACGCTCCAACTCGCTGCTTATCTCGTGGTCTAAAGCAGGCGAACGAGGGCTTCCTGCTGGGCATGGCTGCGAGAAGCCGCTACGGAGCTCCATCTGTGTGGATGTGGGGATCTGAGCAACCAGGTCCGATTCTCAAGTCCTGAGCCCACACCCTGCCGGACACTTTAACCAGCCCACTTCATCCAGCCCCTGCGCTTGGGTAAGATTTCTTTTTGCCCTCGGAGGACTGAGAGCCACTTACCATCCTCCGCTGTCTACCCCCAGGACACCAGCTAAAGAGATGAGAGCTGGGGACAGGCTGACGCCTCGCCTGCGTTCCCGCTGGCTGGTGGCGCAGGGTACGCCGAGACAGATGCCATTTCTACCAGCCAGGGCTGATCAAGTAATCTCCTCTGCGGGAGCTTCTGTGTTGGCACAAAGCAGCCATCGAGCGTCCATAACAATGTCTGCAAACAATTCCTGTCTCTAATCAGCACAGCGATGCTGTCAAAACACACATTTCCACCAGCTGCAACCAGTATCGCAAGCTGTGGCCAAACGCCACTTAACCCAATTTGCAGGCCATGGGGTGGAAGTCAGGCCCCAGGGTCTCTTCTGCATTTGCCAGTGCGGCTGGTGGGAATTCAGCCCTCCCGTTGTCTCCCGGGGGCCGTACCTGTTTTCAGGAACACATGAGAGCATGTGTCGGGTCCAATGTCCACCACTGCCAGAGCCAGCTCTGGCGGCCACCCTGAAGGGGCAAAGAGCTGGGTGGGCTGCTCACCTTCCTCGCCAAGGCGGGCAGAGGAAGACGCTCAAGTTATCAGCTCTTTTGGCCAAACAAGGACAAGCCAGATGCGTTACTTGATGATGACAGCCTGGGCGTGCAGGAAGGAACCTCACAACTGACTCATGGAAAACCGGCTATGGGGAAGGACAGGGGAAAATTACCTCCTTCACCACTTGTGACTACCAGATATTTCCCCCTTCCTCAAACAATTCCAGGACTTGGTCACACCAAAGCAGGCTATCCCGGAGAGCAGGAGATAGGTCCTTCTGTAGGACCAAGAAATCAGAGATTTTGAAAATGCTTCTCCTTACCTGATAGCAAGCAAACCCGAGGCTTGAAACACTGGAAAATTTCAAAAAAAATAAAAAAAACCAAAACCTGCAATTCTTGCAAGAGATGGCCCCAGCAGCAGGTCCAGACTCAGGTGACGTACGTGTCTGCACAGCACCCTCTGTAGACCAGGAGAGCTCCTCACCCCGCTCTCCTGGGCTGCTCCGCTCTCCCAGGGCTGCCTCTCTGCTCCCATCACCCTAAATAACGTATTGCCCTCGGGGGAAAGCATACTGCAAAGCTGCCAGCTGCTTTCTGTGACCTGTCACAAAGAAGAAACCTTCTATAAAGACTCATTCTTGCCAGGAACAGCATCATGTATCATTTCAATTAGGATTCATTGCTGGGGGAGGAGGAGCAGGGAGGTGAGGAGAGAATTGGTGTTTGCCTTCACGTTTAAAGCAATTTGTTTCCTCTCCACCTATCCTGCCACACTGTAATGACACAAGTGTCTCTGAGCAGCACCAAAGAAAAAAATTTGGAAGGAGGAACAGCTCTGGGAATAGCAAAGGCTGCTCTTCCTTAAGAGGGCTCTGCTTGAAGGTAACCCGCTTTGTTAGGAAGACAGGGAAGTTCACCATCTTTTCATGCTCCACAGCGAGGAGATGTGAGGAGCTTTAGGTGGCGCAGCCTCAAGTGCCAACCATGGGAGTACGAGTGGAAAATGTGATGAGCAGGGCAGGGGATGCCAGAGCATCCAGAGTCACTTACCAGCAACTGCTCTCAGCAGCAGAAGGGCACATCCACCTCAGCACGTCCTGCGCGCGGCAAGGATGGCATTTTTCAGCCACCCTTTCCTCCCACCGTGCCCACCTTCCTACATTTCCTTGTCTCTAGCATCCCCATTTTATGAAGAAGAGGCACTCAGCCACCCAGCACTCTTAGGCTACCTGCTGCAAACACCGGTATCGGCTGGCCGGGTTGTCCTCACGTTCAGGTGCCAGCAGCACGGCAGTGGCTTTTGCCAAGACACCGCAGTCTTGCCTCTGAGCACAGGCAGGACATTCCCGCATTGCTAAACCCAGTATTACCCCCGCAGTGACATGAAAGAGGGGAAATGGGAATTTCAGTAAGAAAGGGGTGGGAGGGTGGGGAGGGAAGAAGAAACGGAAGGACAGACAGATCAGCGTAGTGCACGGCCGAAGTGATGTGCTTCATACACCACCCCTGGGGACCAGGGTTTTCAGCACTGAGCTGAATCTGAAATGTGGTGGAAATACTATTGCTTCACTCATTTCAAAACAGCATGTTGCTTTTACAGACTGCACTGTGTTCCATGGTTTCAACCTGAAATGCATTTCTGAGTTGAGAAAAGAAGAGTCACTAATGACACTGGAGAAGAAAAAAAATAAATCTACATTTTCAGACATTCAAGCCACACTCTGTCTCTCCTTTCCCACAGCTCTTTGGGAAAGCAGTGTACCACAAATGTACGAAAAACCATTTCAATTATTTCTACTCTATTTGCACGAGGACTCGACACTGACGTTAGGATGAACACCGTTGCCTAGTTTATTCTAGTAGATTTATCGCATGGAAAATAGGACTCTGATACAAAAGTTACGGCAAGTTTCCTGTGAAGAGGATGGGAAATGCCACAATAAAGGTCCACCAGGTGCATAAGCGTAAAGCACTGAACAGCCAAGGTACAGCGGGTTCAGAGAGGCGAAAGGATGCACCTTGGCCATTTGCAAGTCAACAGCAGCCATTCAAGTTCAACACACCAGTTTTTTTTAAAAAATATGATTTCCTACTTAGATTTATTTTTCCTTTAATAACACAGTTTAGCATTTCAGAGTTTGGCATTCTACACTCTTACACACTGTCCTTGTTTATTAGCATTTAAACACAAAAAGACATAGCAAGACCTCCAAACACAAATAAATACAAAAACACAATATACAATAAACTGAAATACAACATATAATAATGCTATTGGGAAATTAAGACATGTTGCTAATTCCTTTTTTTTATTATTATTTTAACAACATGGTTATTGCTGAGCAATAAATTATACATTTTAAAGTTGTTTTTCCCCCTAAAAGAAAAGGACGAGAACCACTGGTTACCAGATCACTTGCACTGTATCCTTACAGCTATTGATAATTAAGACAGGCAGAATATACACAATCAAATGAGGTTGGCCTTCTTTGGTCTTTGTTTTTGATCATAAAACTGAACACAAGTGTACCGTTCACTGAAGAGTATGAGATTAAAGAAATGGATACACAAGTTTCAAACACATTAATTTGTACATTATTCTCGATCACTGATGTCTTTTCAATAGATATTTCTTACAGAATTTCTTGGAAACAAATGTCAGCTTCAGTTTTCCCGATTATTACGTTGTTCCATGCGTCTTAAAGGTTATCCTACTTGTCTAAGAGAAATGGACCTACGTTTAGCCCATCATCTCCTAATGGGGTATTTTTCATAGCTCTCTAGTCACCACTAAATCATTGGAGTTTTATATCTTGTAGAAAAAATCCTGAACTTCCCCTGTTTTTTTTTTTCTCTATAAAACTGAAAAAAATATATAAACCAAACAGCTACAAGAAAAACCAAATAGGTGGATCACATGATGCATCAGCAATGATGGAAGCTTGTACCTTCCCATTCCACAAGTACAGATTATACAACTCTCTGCCAGTGATGCAGGTCATAGTTGGAAGATGTGTCCTTTCAGCTGTGAGCTATATTCAAATCCAAAGCTCAGAACACTATGCAAGAAAATGACCTTTACGAATGATAATGCTGGTTTATCTCAGTAACCCTTAGACAGAGTCAAATTTTATCACTACGCATCGCACTGCCAGCAATGGAGCGTGTGAACACCGGCATTGCTAAGAAGTTAAAAAGTCCTTGCAGAACTGGCAACCAAATTAAAAGCTTAGTTCCAAAGGACCAAAAACACGAACACCACATAGAGACGACAAACCCTTCCCTAAATGGGTAGGTGAGTAAGCCACAGAGTTGGGATCCAGATTTGAATTCCATATCAAGTCTGGGATGTTTGGATCCAGGATTTTGGTTCAGGTGCTTCTCTGTGAAATTTAGAACTTATTTGAACCCTAAGGAACTAATCCTAACTTGGAGGGAAAAAACCTAAACAAACACAGCCTAGTATCTACACTAAGATCATGAAATGGAAGACAGAAGCTGCAGTCTTGACCATAAATTAGAAGAGAAATAGGAATAGTCAGATCCCTTACGTCTTGTATATCTCTACTCTTCTAAATCTTAAGAGGATGTCCCTGAATCAGCAGTCCAAAGTTTTCCACAACCTTCCTATCTGGTGCTTCTCAGCAAAGGCCTGGATTAAGAGGCAGGAAAGCCCCACAAGAAAGAAATGGTCAGTCACGCTACAGGCTGGTAGAACAAAGATGAACCCACTTCACTTTAAAATGGTATTCTCCCTCCTCAGTTAAGAGGAGCATCAAATGAGACTTACTTTGTTGGGTGATTCTGAACAAATAGAGCAGGACACACATTTGCTGCTGTTATTCACACCGACACATTGTGCTGGCCTTCCGCTCTGCAGGCCGTGCAAAGCACCGCCAAGTAGTGAGCAATGTCTGGGCCACCAGACACGTACAACCCCAGATCACGACAGCTTGTATGTTTAATTCTAGCCCTTACTGTCCTGATGTGGGTCTTTAAGGTAGGTAACTTGGGTTTCGGTTCCTTTAAAGGGACAAATGTATTAAAAGAGTAAAACCTAGTGATTTGAAGATAGCACTAGGGAACTGGAACCTCGCATTCAGTCCCGGCTCCAGGAGATTCCTTTTGTGACTCTGGGCAAGTCACTTCACATCTCATCCTTGATTTCCTTGTTCCAGAAAAGACAAATAGCACTTGCTGTAAGAGGAACAGGTTTGCAGATGCAAAGTGCTTCCTAGACTGTACACAGCACTACAAAATACTTTCAGGCAGACTGAATTCCCAAACCGATCATTTTTATTGCAGTTGCTAGGTCAACCAGAATATAGAGGTATTGGCTGAACAGGATAGGAATTCCAGGAAGAGGTCCAGCTCCTTTTTATTTCCTATTGTTCCCAAATTAAAGGAAAGAATTTGCAATTAACAAGTTGCCCATCACTATATTTGTTTAAAATACAGGAAACTCCAAATTAGCGGAGTATGAGGAAGGACATGTGTCCTAGACGACATTCCAAGGTCTTCAGAAAGGCTAAACAAACTGTTTGCTATATACCAGTCTTCAAACCTGGAAGATGTGAATCCAAAGTTTGCCCTTAGCCAAGATCCTCCCTTAGCAGCAGCAAGTTGTATTTGCACCAGTTGATCAGGTATAACTCGAAGGAAAGGGTTTTGTTTCATCCCTTCTACGTAAAGAAAAGACTTTGCATATATATGTGCATGCATGTCTGTGTGTCTATGTCTGTACCTACACACGTACGAGTAATTTACAGAGCAAAAACTAAGAGATTAGGTATGCAACCCAAGAACTTTCCCCCCTCACCTATTTGTATATTTGCATAGTTAAATCATATCAAGGCATCAATACTGCAGTCACATTTTTTACTCTTCTGCGGTGCAGGCAACTCTTCTTGTCACTCCCTACACGCTTCTCTGTCTTGGACCAAACAGCACCAGTGTTTTAAAAACGAAACAAAACAACAGAAACCCTGCGTTGTTGGTGAAATGCCTATCCCACGTGATGGAATACAGATACAAATAGGTGGTAGCTTTTAAACTCCATCTCAGCAAGCCATAATCGCGGCAAGCCGAGAAACATGAGCGATACAATCACAACCTAACATTCATGGGTTCAACACTGAAGTTACAACTAACACAAATCTCTATTACCTTTGCATTTGAGAAATTCACCAGGCACAGAAACAGGCACGTATCTTCAACTTTCCTTTTCCAAGTAGGAAAACCCACAGGAAGAGGAAAGAAACTGGATTTCATATTTGTAAGAAAGCTAGCATGTTACCCACAACATTTTTTTTTTCCCCGTCAAAATTATGCCACCCATCACCCCCTTTTCCTATTGCACATTCTCTTTGTGAAGAACAACATTTACAGTACAAGGCTGAAATCAACATTGCATATTGTAAGTCAGCAGTTGAAGGTGTACCATGTAGACAGCAACTGAAACAAGACCCCTTTAATTAGATCAGAGAAGTAATGCAGACATGGTCACGCATCATAATCGCAGGTTGGTCTTTAAACACCCAAATAGTTTCATCCTGTTTAGAATTCAAGACTTTCTAGGTGACAGATGCACTCACCCTGTGCTGAAGAGCGTACAAAAAGGGCAACATCCAGATTGTCACACACTGGAATCTCCCTAGAGAAAGCTGGAAACGAAAGAGGCTTGTACGTAACTCGGAGCGTCATCGTTAAGAAAGAATACCAGCAAGAGACTTCAGTTGTGCACTGCTAAGAATTACTACGCAGAGGAAAAAAAAGGTTCTGTTGAAGAAACTCTGTTCAAAGTAATGCAAATACTCTGGGACCCCCTTGCAATAACAGCACACCACAGGAGTCGGCCGGGATTCAAGAGTATGTGTGGGGACAGACTGTTGCCCCATGGATCACTTTAAACAGACAGTCCCTAGAAAACTTTGGATATCTGGGTCAGGAACACATAGAAAAAAGGATAGAGGGCATTTCAACGATGGGAGAAAAAGTTAAATAATTTAAAGTGTTGAGTAAAGCACCAGGTATCTTTTCCTTTCAATTTAGAGAATATACAGTGGCCTTGTTTTCACAAAATGCTACATACTCCTTGCTGGAAAGCAGAGGAAACCGATTTCTATGTACACAGTACGAACTCTACAGAGATGGCCCGCGAGTTCTGGGGAGAAAGGGGTGTTACAGTCAAGGCTTCAGGTATTCCACAGCAGGCGGTGTCTACGCTTGTGTAGCAAGATCCTGGATTTCACAGTACGCAAGGTTGGCAAACTGGAAATTCTCTGGCAGCTTCATGTAGTTTTAAAAAATAAGTGCAGTAGGCCTCCATTTTATTAACTGTGATAAAAAGCATATATGCAAAAATATTTTTATATCGATAGCACATTACTGCATTATAAAAGCTGCCCAAGTGAAGCTGAAGATTCTGGCAGCTGGTGCTTTTGGCACTTGGGAGATGTGGAAAGCAGCATAGAGATCTGTGAAATACAACAGTGACTGATGTTTCTGCTACAGTGATCGGCATTAATATAGTTAGCAGTGTTCATATTTAAACTTCTCTATGAAGTTTCTGAGTCAATATCCCACTAAGAGGAGATATTCAGATCTCTTAAAGCTACTAGTTTAGGCTGTGCAGACTCAGGAAGACTTCCCTATTAGTTTACACTTTTCGCATGTTTCACCATCCTCTTTCAATCACAAAGGCTGGAAACTCTTTTTTCCTCCTCTTTTAAAGAGCCTGGATTTAGAAGCGCAATTCTGTCACAGGAGTTGGAAACTGTAGTCACAAATCTGCAGAATGTGCTGGGCCCTGCTTATATTAGAAGTCTCCTCCAAGTCCCAGATCGAAACAGGATATAAACTGTTTTGAGATGGCCAAACGGTTTCATTTAAGTTTACAAGACATGCATTAGCAATGGGAGGAGAGTCCTTTGGACATTTCCACTTGGGAATCCTGTTTTCAGTAAAATTCTGTGATGCACAAACACAAAAGCTCAGCTGCCTACATTCACAATTATTAAAAATGACACAAGTTGAGCGAACCTTCTCCCTAAAGCGTGATGGGTTTGCTTATGCAGCCTGCATAAAACTGCAAGTGCCATATAATTATATCTAGAGATATAGATGCGGGTATATCTATAGATATTTATCTCTTGTGCAGAACGTCCTCCTTCCGTGCTAGAAATTAAATGCTAGCACTTGCCTCCATATTTGAGCTTGCACCTGTTGACAGCGATGTACCATAAAGGGAGTACAGTACCTGGACAATGGAAGGCAAGAAAAGGAAGACAGGTTGCTGCTGACGGTTGCGACGGTCAGCAGCAGGCAGTATTCTAGCAGGTGCCTGGAAAACCCATGAAGACCACTTAGCATGCATTGTAGATTCATAAATACTTCTTGCAGGCACTGTGTGTGAAGGCACAGCCAAAAAAGACAGCGGCAAAGACAAGCTGAAATACAAAGGCATGAATTCAACTGCACCTTAGACAAAAATTGTGACTATGCCTCAAAAAGCAGAAAACTGATACAACCTGACATCAAGGGCTGAGACGCAACGTTTTCTTTCGAGCCCACCAAGGCTAAAAACACAGTGGTGCAAGTCCGCTCTGCTTAAGCGGTTCTTGGATTTTAAAGAGCACCACAGTCAGGCTATGTCTCTAGACTTGCTTGTCACAGGCTATTAAATAGAAGCAGATGAACACAGCAGGTTGCAATCAGCACATTTCAGGGCTAGCAAATGCTTTCCACTACAGTTCAGGCTGTTATAAGAAAGAAGCCCGTGCATTCCCTGTTAGGAGGCTTGTCTGCTATGAAAAGCTGTCATGAGCACATACATTCACAGCCCCGCAGAGTTCTCGGATGGGTTCATTTCAAGTGATGCCACCTTACAAGCACAGGCATTAGAGGAAAAATGTCGCCTGCCTTCGCAGTGGCCATGGAGACTGTCTAGTCCAAGCTCCATAGGAGCACTGAGCATAACGTTTTGGCACCTGAATAAGATGGATTCCACCATGGCCAAGCCATAGAAGCTCCAGAAGCCAAAGAAATGGGCTTTGGCTTCTATTTTGTACATGGCAAGGTACCGAAGGGCTCTGAAGACAAGGCTAAACATTATGCCTGAAGTCCAATTAAACTACCATTTCAGATATCAGAATTAATCTGAATAAAAAGCTATGGTTTATAAGCAGCACAGCACATCTAAGGCACATGTATGCATGCAAGCCACCATCACTGTATTAAGACATTGCTGATTTGTCCTTAAGAAGCAATGGCTGCTAGTACAGAACAAACATATAGGCTTTTTTCAGCACTAATCCTCCTCCCCAATACTGAAAATACTATATACTGCTGACAGCATAATGTGCAACATATATAGCTTGATTGGAAAGCATGGGGCAGAACTTTAAAAAATGTACAGGATTCCGTTTAGAACTCCAAAGTTCAACAAATGCCCTATTTTAGGGTGAAAACAATTATAAATCTGATAATGATGCACAGCATCCATGAGTGATTTTTCCTTAATTTTGAAATAGTGTCATTAACTACGACATATATTGTAGGTTTACATTTCTAAAGAGAAATAACAGAATTGAATAGTTTTTTTTCCTATCACAAGTGATAACCAGTGTTTGATATCTTCTATTTTTCTTCCAAGAAATATCAGTCTATCAACAGTTTTAAAATAAAATGTTTTCTGTAACAATAGAACTTTAAATAAAAATATGATTTTGATTCAGATACTTTTGAGAAGACATGGATACTTTTCCAAGATCTTCTGACAAAGTAATTCTTAAAACAGAGACCAGATGAGGCCTTAAAAAGACAATATAGTATATTTCAGACAAGATTGCACCTCAGTTTTTCAAATAATATCATAATTGCAACATTACTTCATCTTCTTTTAACATGCTGACAATTTCCAGCTAGCCCACGTGTGAAGTTTTTTTTTGTTTTTGTATTCTAGCTTAAAGAAATAAAAGTCAGTAATTTATTCAGCACATACTGTATATGTCTTTTCACTGCCAATTGACTAGATCATTAATAAGTTAAAAAAAAAATCCTCTCTGACCATAATCATTATCCTCACGAGGGATAAATGATTCTTCAGAGCTTAAGTGTTGCTAGTTCTATTAAAAAATATACCATGATATGATTTCTTAATGTGTTGCTACTTTCACAATTGGACCCTATGCAGTTATGCCTTCAAACTCTTCCGTCTGTTCCACAAGGTGGTTCTGTGAGCTTTAGGACCTCTGATTGAAGACAAACTGATATAAAACCCCCAAACGGAGTTGTCTTCTGTTTAATCCGCCTCCCCCATTGTATGTCAGGGGTCTGGTAGATCCGATGTATCCACTATGACTTTAATAAAAATAGTATCATCTTTAATATACGTTCCATTCTCTAGAACAGTTTGAGCCACAAAGACTGGGCAGCCAGATGCAATGTTCATTTCTCCAGTTGGCTTCTTGAAACTGCTGCTGTTTGGATCTGGCTTGAAAGCATCTCCTAAGTGGCGTCGAGACGGTCCCTGATCCATTAGCATGAGAGTCACTTTCTGTTTAAACGGCCAAGGAAGCAACGCATCGTATTCTCCACGCATTATGACAAAAAACAGCGACAAGTGCGTCCCCTTTCCCATGCCATCTCCATTAAGGTAAACTCTGGCACACATCTTGTAGCCAAAGTATCCAGTATAAAAGGGTTGGCTGTACAAGGACAGAGTCTTCCCCATGACTGCCTCTTGCTTCCGACGTTTATAATCTCGAATTTTCCAAATTAATACTCCGTTGTAACTGGCAGTTTCTAAAACTTGGAATCGGAGGTCCATGTCAGCCAGCCGAATATCATGAACACTCAGCATCTGATCGTGTCTGCTCAGCTGTGTCTCTAGCAGGCCTGTTCAAAAGCAGAAAGGATGAGGGTGAGAAGTGTTTTTTTCTAAAGACTGTAAAAATCAATTGCCATTGCTGCTATTGTATATGAAAACATTTTCCTCCCCAAGAAGCAAAGTGCATTCGGTCACTGATGAAGCAATTTCCACAGACGATAGTTTGCCAGCCAGTATCTAGGTTAACTGGGATTTTTACAAATATGGGGGTTAATCACACATGCAGTAAAAGTCAAATATTCAAATCATCTAACATAAATTTTGTCTGGTTACTAAGCAATGTAACTACAGAGGCTTCCATTTTTTGAGAGGAGACTTGGTAGCATTATCCGTAGATTGCTATTAGCAGTGAAGACCTTGGAAGTGGTCACACATCCTACATAAACCCTCTGAAATTCAGAAGCACCGCTTATCACTCAAAATATTCTTCTCGGACACTACTTGTCTCAGAAGCGTAGTGCTGTTACCTTGTCTAAAGTTAATCATAAAAGAACAGAAAATTCAAGCTTAGCTCTGCGTTATATGGTCACTTACTGCTGTTTTTAATGTCCCCTGTCCCTCACATGAAAATTTTTGTCTTTGTCTTTGCACACTGGCAAAATTGGCCAAAATAAAATACTGAGAAGCAGATGAATTCGTAAGGCAGGTTTGTTTTATACACATCTATTTAAATGTTAAGTTCTTTGTCCCAATCATTTAAACACTTACATATGATCTACACTATCTTGCTAAACTCCAGTTTTCACTTTATTCAGGAAGCACAATAACCTTATTCTCAAGCAGATCTCACAGTTTTCTTTGGATCAAATATACCTCTGTAACAGATACCAGGACAGGTGGTTTCAGGGGGATAACCATATCGTTGATCCATTCATGGGGGAGAAGACTAATAAAAGAAGAGTTGTCAATATACCGAGACTGTATTTAAAGAAGCTGCTGAAAGCTATCAGCTGTCAAAGATCAGTTGAGAAACTATTTATAATGAACTAACATTGTAATCAAGACAATGGTCAAGAAAACAAAAGACAAGAATCAAGCCTAAGAAACAGCGCGGAAGCAATGCCACATCAAAGGGATTATGCAGTTTCCTATTCAAAAATCAGAAGAAGCAGCATTATTGATGCTTCCACATAAAAATCACAATGGGAGTGCCATTCAAAGGACAGAATTTTCCTCTTGACAGTATTGCTGAATACCTCAGTCCATTGTGCTTACACTTACTTGTATTTCGAGCTCCTTGCCCTGCAGTTTTATCAACACTTTCCAGCTCAGTCACTCTGTTCTGGAGGGATTCTACACTGCTCTTCATGCTGTCAGCCTCCTCCCAGTTCTGTCGGAAGGGACGGATTTCTTTGTCCAGTTCTTTCAGTTTCTCTGCTTGACTGTCTATCACTCGCTTTATAAAAAAGTAAGTTAAAATAACAAAAGGACATTGTTTTATGCAAATTAAACAAGGAGTATATGTTGATAATAAGATGCATTTCCAATATAAAAAAGTTTCACATGTGAAATATTTTAATAACACAAACCTTGAAAATTTAGAGGAATAGCCCAAGTATTTATAAAACACTTATAAAAATCTTTAGTGCTGCATAGGTATTAATATTAGAGCACTACCAGAATTATCAACACAACTATTTAAAAAAGGAACTGTTAGTGTGCTCTTGTCTAAATTTTTTTTAAAACAAACCTTTCAATGCAAGAACAATATTCTGAATGTCTCTGTATTGATATTATGGGCTGATATTTGTTGGTTTTCGTGTCAGAGTACTTAAGCAACAAAGCATGGGCACAACAACAACTCACCATGGTGTGAACCAAGTGGCTGCTCATGTGCATGCGTTCATCATTGGGTAGCAGCAAAATAACTTACCCCTCCAGAAAAACATCAGTACTCTTGCACACACGGAGCAGGAGTACGTATATGTGCAGATACAGCGGTATTAGCAAGCTCCAAGCTCACATAAATCAGTTATCAAGGCCTAAGTTATTATGTGCCCGTAACCATAGCAGAAGCCCTCAAGAGTGTAAGCAAAACTACCATTTCTGACCCCTTAAGCACTTTTAAAATTCCCACCCTTACTTCCTAAATTGAGTAAGCCACGCGTCCTGAAGGTGCTTGCTAGTTGAGTCTTTTTAAGAAAACAAAGAAAAAAAAAACCAGTTGATTTTGGAAAGGAATGAAATACAATACTCAAGAAAAAAAAATACATAGGAAGGCTGGTATTCTCCAAAAGAGGGACATTGCAAGCACCTCAGTATATTATAAATATAAAGGAGAACATATTTCCCAGTCTACCTCGAATCTGATGCAAGAAACACATAGCACTTTATGTTATCACAGCTAATTTGGACTAGCAGGAATTTTAGCCAGAACCCCATAATCAGTTGTGAAGTTCAAACGGTAACACAAATATTTGAGACAAGAAACTACTTTTGCTACCACCTACAGTTAAATTCCAAATCTAACTTTATAGTTTATTATCATATAGTGCCAACATGTGTAAAAATGATTTTTCACTTCTTAAAAAAAAAAAAAGTAGCAGTTGAGTACAAAACAAGAAAATAAAGTTATTTTGCATTTGCCTTCTGGTTAGCCATGTGGATTCAATGTTTCCCACTCATGGGGAAAACCCTTCTGCCTCATGCAACCTTCATTTCCCCTTTTAGGCATTTGCTTTTAATCATGTGGTTTCAGTTATACTGAAAGTCTGTAACGATTAATTAAAGGCTGTCAATTTGATAAGCCAGCTAGCAGAGTCATGTTCTAGGAGTGTTTCATTTTGTTGCGTCTCAAAACCACTGAGTAATCTAACATATTTCGAGATTAACTATTTATTTCTATGTTGGTGTTTTAAAATGAGCTTATATATCTCACTTGCAAAATTATGACTTTGTGAAGGAAAGCTGTGTACTGAATCATAAATGCAGGGGCATGGTCCCATTAAATAGGTTAAGCAACTTGCCTGGACATACTAATCATCAGCTACCGACACAGTCATACCCTCTCACTGGGACTGATGGTGATCAGAAGATAAAGTAGGGAAGGGCTGTTAGCTATACATATAAAAGAAAACACACCATGGGATGGCCTGAATCAATGTTGTAAGAGCAGAGCCACAAGATTTGGCAATTAGTTCACAGTTAACATGCAAAAGTAAACTGAAGGTGTGCCCAAGTCTGATCTTTTTCCTCTACTCACACAAAACACGAACTCTCCAAGGCAAGAACAATTACATGGTCATGGGTTTGCACAGTGCCTCATACAGAGATGCTCTAATTTCCAACTGGGACCTCTTGGCACTAACACAGTATCAAACAAAATGAATAAATACATTTTTAAATGAATTGGGAAGTGGTAAAGATGCAGTAGAATTAAGTTATTCTTCTATTGGGAGAAGTTTACTAGAAGTTGTTACTAGGGACCAACTTCTCTCCATCCACCTGTGTGCAACGTTCTACCTTTGTACATGCACAACCAATTCTGTTTTTTAGCTGCTTCCACTACACATCAGCAAATGTGTAGTATTTTGTCTCCTCTACCTCTTCATGAGAACTCAAGAGATATAGAGTAATCAAAAATAGACTTGTATTTCGTTTTTAAAAAGCAGTGGGATCTCTATCTTTTCACCCTACAGGGAGTCAACCTCCCTCATGCTGGGAGATACTGATGTACTAAATCTGAATTTAATGCAGCAGTGGAGAATTTCACTCTCTCTAATTATTCCATTAGAAAGCACACAGATGTCTCACACTGTACTCATAAATTTTCAAGTAGATATCAATTTTCTGCATGCACTTTTTATTCCAGCAACTGACCTCTCCAGATTATTAATCCAGAGTTATATGCCTGGCAAACCATTGAGGGCTCTTCTTGATGTTGATTTTCATCTAGGTTTTGTTTGGTATTTCTAATAAACAATTTCCAGAATTTTAGCACTATTATTACTACAAGAATTTAGAAAATGTCATGAGGAACTGAAGAAAGTTATATTTGCAGTTGTCTCTCTTTCAGATGCTCCTAATGGACCTTTCCATTGCAACTGATAGAGCAAAACTGAAAAGCTAAAGAACACACTAGAAGAGGAGCCAAAGGTACTACTTGACTGGGAAAACAAATCATATATCCTCCTCCTTTGAAGGAATGTATTACCAATCAAATCATTTTATAATCATAAGGTCATTTTTTCTTTTGTCTTGAAGTACCTCATGTCCACACTCAGCTTAAGACTTGGCTTACTAATATGCTTCCATATACTCATAAGAAAGATGGGATACTGGATGTGAAAATTTCTTTCCACAAGACAGCAGTCGTAAAAGTATCACATACTCTCTTGGTAAAAACACTTTCCCTAGAGACCAGTATATAGGAAATTAATCTGAATCAAAACATCTCAAGGTTGAGGTTCCTGCCAGCGCTCAGACACCTCTGATGCATTTACACTAGTTGTGTTAAAGGCCTCGCAGTGCAGATGATGCCAGTTGTGCTCCATGAAACAGCTGTTGCCAACCAAAGAAGGCTACACAACAACTAATACTGAAACTGTACTAGAAAATTACTAGCATGCATAGGACTTGGGGGACTAAGCAAGTAATGCTTGTCCAGACCTGAATTGGCTAGTTTGACACTGGAAAGACCTGTGGCTCTTGTATAGCCATGGCTGCTCAATGCAATGCAGAAAAAGAATGGCTCACAAGAGGTAACTAATTCCTTCAACTCCTAATAGGCAACAGGACATGGCTAATCATATTGTCCAGGGAAAAACAAATTGAGGTGTTTCCAGGATGCCCCTAACAACCTGACTGAACCAGGAACTTCCAGTAAGTAGAAGGAATCAGGTTGAAATAGCTGTAAAACAGTTTGGCTTAAAATAACTAAACTAAAATAGCTGGTGAGAAGTAAGGGGGGGGGGGGGGCAGGGAGGGGTGAGAAAAAAAGAGCAAAACACATTCTCTCCAGTACTTATTACCACCAAAAAGCCACCTGTTGGAATCTGCCAACCATATTGTGTTGTGGGGTTTTTTTCCTAAACATAAACCATTTGAAAATTGATTTTGCTAACACTTACAGCTTGAGGAAATCAAAGATATTGCAATCTGTCATCAAGACAATCATGAAAAACTCTGCTCTAAGTTTTTTTTTCATTTCCTCTCTCATCACTGGTTATTGAGACAGCATGTGTAAAAACCCCAGGCTTACAAATTAACTTACCTCCTGGTAGATTCAATCAGCAATATCAATACATACAAGGATTAGCTTCAAGTGTCAGAATGCAATATTGTAAGCATGCAGCCATATCCCAGACTATTATCAGACCAAATAACAATGACTAAGGCAGGCTAAACTGGTTACTACGTGGGTAGAACATGGAAAGAAGTAAGTGCTATAAGGAGAAATGTTGCTGTTGCCGAACTTAAAGGTTTCCTTATAAAGCAACATTGAGGGTCTCAATGCTCTGAGCTCTTGAATGTGCTGCCCTTTGAATTTCAGCCATACTCTAGTTTGGATACTCATATCTTTCTTGAGCATCAACATCTGCAGTTTAATATGTGAAGTGAATAGTAAGTGAAAGATTATTTTATTTACATTCCTTTCAGCTGGATGCTAGAGCAGGTATCTGATATTCTAGCAGCAGACATACTAAAATAATGTGTAAACAATACCTTCACAATAGCTTGCTAAATATCTCCTGAGGTTTCCCTAATTGTGGTCAGTATCACGCAAGCTAACACAAATTCCCAGCATCCACATTCCAAGTCAGCTCTGAATGCAAAGCAAAGAATGTCAAGCTTGGGCTAAGCACCATGCTAGTGCATCCAGAGGATTTCCACTTTGACGCTGGCTTGTGGCCAGGTGATCCAGACCACAGAATAAGAAACTCAGACCTACTGGCAAATGAATAATTAGATACATTTTCCTCAGAAGAAGGACAACAGAAACATGGATTTTTAAAAGTGTATTCAAATGCATGCTACTACATTTGGATTAATTCCACACCAGGCTGATCTCACTCATGATTAATATTTTTTAAAATGCCAGCAAGTAGAAAAGAAATATACATTATACATGACAGTTTTAACATGCTAATCTTGTCCTCCAGGTTGACAGTAGCTCCTCAAGCAGTTATTTTTTGCAGAGAAGAAAAAATAATTATGATTATTCTTCAGATCAGATTTGTAATGTTGTTTTCAATCTTTTCCTTTTTAAACAAGGGGTTTTGTTTTAACATAGGCTAGGCAACTGCAGTGTTTTAGTGAAGTATCTTACTCCAACAAACACAACAAACCAGCTACTGACCAGAAGGAAAAAAAAAAAAAAAAATCAGAATAGCTTTATAAGGTAAACTCCCTTCCCCCCCTTTTTTAATTAGAACACCTCACTTCACAAGTGTAAAGGCACAGAACAGAAGCTACTACCATTTCTGCTTTAATGGGGAGATTCTAAATTTCTTACCTGTAAATGAAGTATTTTAGATTCATTATTCCGCAGCATTTCCTTCTGTCTTTCAATTTCTATTTCAAAGCTACAAATCTGATTATGTAAAGTTTGTATACTCTTGTTCTTTTCCAAACTTTCATTCTGGAGCAAGGCCACCTGGAAAAAATTCTACAATTACTCCTGCCAAAGTTTATTAAAAATACCTATAACTTTGTTAGTTTTAAACTATCTTACACATATGAAAGGGATGAGATCCTAGCAAAATCTCTCTCCATGTCTTGCAAATGAATAAATAAACCCCAACCTTCTGATGGCTACTTTTGCACTTCCACAGCATGGTATTGGTACAACTTTGGCTAATGAAAGTGCAGATGGGATACACAAACAGCAAAAGAATTTGTGTCTAAGCATAATCTTTTCTTTATTCAGTTTGTTATTTAATGGCTTGGTTTCCTGGTTTCCACTAACTGACTTGGGAGTTGCTTGGAGTTCGGAAGAAACAACCTATTTAGCTCTCGATCAGTGTGAAGAACTCGAGCCCTGCACAGAAGGGATAGCAGAGAAAAGCCAAACAGCTGAAAAGCTAGTCAGGAAAGGGAAACATTAATCTTCCCACCTACTCCCATCTATCCTGATCTATAACAACTTTAAGGAAAAATATCATCTGCGTGGGATCGGCTTGGCTTCACAGAATGTGATGGTGATGAAAACTCCTGAAATGAGTGAATACAGAAGGGATCCATGCATTTGAAGGAAAATCCAATGGTGCCTACTAGTAGAAAAGACTAAAGAGCTACAAGGCTGAGGATTATATTCTCTCTCTGTATTGACATTTTATGAATCCATTCATTAGTGACTCATTCTGATTTTAAAACATGAGCCTTGTTAGAAGAATATCATATATTATATCTCCTTGGGGATGAAAATAATACAGTAAACATTCTCCATCACACTATTTTGTGCGCTGTTCATTAATGTGGTTTGGGGAAGGGTGGTGGTGTTTGTGGTGGTGGGTTGCCTTTTTTTTTTTTTTAAAAAAAATCTCATTTTTCCCCAGGCAAGATTAATCAGCAGCAAAAACACAGAAAACAAACACTTGACACAAAATGACATTTGGACATGCCCTGACTAGTTCCACAGATAGATCTTTACATGGGTAAGAAGCAGCACCATTTTTGACCCACGAAAATCTTTTGCTAAATATTCCACATTAAGACCAATTACTTGGATGCTTCAGGGTCCTAAAAAAGTCTACACCACCCCCCCCAATACAGATGCTGGTTTGAGGTCAAGCCTCAGACTGATATGGGTACCATACTGTACCACTGTACAATTGTACCAATGTACAATTCCACCACCTTAACTGCCCTCTAAGCAGACATAGTCGAATAACTTATGTGTCACTGCATTCCTAGACTCAAGAAGCTAGCCTCTTTAAGAAGGTAAATAATTTCAGTCTCTATACTAGCCTAAACTAGACAAAGAACGGCCAAAGTCCACAGGCATTCAGCATGTTCATCAGACAGGGGCCCCAAAATATATAGAAATACCGTAATATATGTGCATATCTACTTTTCAATATAGCATAGCATGTGTGAATATACACACATACATTAGTGCCACATTTTATACATGAAAAACTGGCAGAAGAGGCTCAACAGAAATGAGACAAAGCTAATTTTGCCAGTGCAGAGAGAGAAACAATCTCGAGGCTGAAGGAATGCGTGCCTAGGTGCTAGAGAAAAATTTCAAGAACAAGTTTAAATTTAAACTAGTACCCCTGCCTCCCACATATTTCAGATCTGCTGGGTAGCCACTTTAATTTTTTGCATCCTCCTTTTCCTCAATGAATCAGAGTTCTTTAGTTAATTGTCATCTTTACATTCCCCTCTTCTCATTGTTTCCTCCCCAGGCCTCCCAATCATAAGGCAGTTACACTCTGTGTCACTAGCCTTACATTTCCATTGCTGTACAAGTTATAAAACGTGGGCCTGTCTTGTACTGAGATTTTCCACGCAGTTCTACAGAACACAAGAAAAATAGAATTATGTCCTGCAGCTCTTAATCATACAGAACTGTCGTTGCTAAGTCAGTAATTGTAGTTTGGTGGTAATTTGTGAGTAAGAAATCTTTAACACCAAATACAGTTTCGTAATTGCATTTGGCATATGTCTTTGGAACTGGAGTTAAAAAACAAGGTAAAGGGAAACACAGCATCTATTTACAAACTGCATCAATCAGCTTCCTTTACTTCCTTGTCATATTTGACATATTGCTAGGATAAAGCATGCTCTTATTCAGCAGTTTTTCAAATTAAGCTATTGCTTATGATTGCTTACTAAAAAAGAATGGAAGAAACCCTCCTATGCCACAAAGAACGGGATTAAAACAGACAGGTCCCATATTTAAGTCACATATTAAAAAAGAAAAATGAGTTTATAGCAAATTTCTTTAAGAATGTGACGAAGCCACAAAATTACGTTCAAGTCATTATTTCCAACATAACAAAACCCGTGGGAGTTCAGTCTGCAAGTCTGTCCCATCACAGAGTGAACAAAACACCAAATTTTAATTCACCCCACAAAGTTTTGATTCAAGATTTTACATCTGACCTTCTCTTACTACTCTTTGCCAACAGCACCACTGAAATACCAAACGCATAACTTAGCACAAGCTTTGCAGCTCCGAAGACTTTCAGTTTGCATACTCCACAAGCACTGTTAAAGAACGTGGTGACTGGGAGAAGGCACTTCTCCTTTCCCCTCCGACCATATCACAGTGAGTACCCCTAACGAAATCTTGACCCTACAGAAACCAGTGACAAGAATTCCACTGACTTCAGCAGGGCCAAGATTTCTGTGACAGTCATCAGCTAAGGTAACTTTGCACTGCTGTTCTTCAGTGCACTGATTAATTTTTTCTCAAAGAGGAGAACAACAATGAAGTTACAAATCATTTTGTTACCCTTCTCTAGAATAAAGTCACTGACATATGCTATGTGGTTAGCTATTCTGGTAACTTGGCATGGTCTTGGGATTTCCAGTGATTCAACTCTTTATTATGAATAGGAAGAAGTCTACAAAGCAGGAAGTGAGAAGAAAAAAAAAAATAAGGGACAAACGATGATAAGCAGTTATGTCCTAAATGAAAGTTAAAACAAAAATTGAACATAAAAGAGTAGTAAAATGTATATTCTTTTAGCTCTATAAGAGACAAACATAGAACTGCTGGGCATTTTTTAAATGACAAAGCACCTCTCAGGACACTGACACAAGGCAGACCATGATCTATTCTGGAAGTCACAGGGAATGTGTTTTTTTCCTATGATGTAAAATAAATCGTATAGTTTTAATCAGACTAATAAAAAAAGAACTAAGGATATGAATTTGTATCTGTCAAAATGGGAAAAATGTACAGTTCCTACGTTAACAAAGATTCAAGTGCAAAAGCAAACTTAAGCATTGTTATTGTTCATCAAACTAAGACTTACACTTGTAGTAAAAAATGTATCTAAGAAAACTATACTGGACCTCTCCCAGGTTCAATGGTTTCCTTACAGGGCTTCAAGTTCAAAACCAAGCAGTCCAGGGACAAATGTGCTGGAGACAAAAACGTATTTTGCTGTTCCTGTGAACTTCTGCTTTAAAACTATACTTCCTGCGGCTGCAGGACATTGCTGGAAACCCATGCATGAGAGATCACTGTAGGCCAAGAAGGGAATATGCTTTCTAGACAGAGTTTGCTAAACTCAAGCTAGCAGTCTGCTGCAAGATGACAGAAGTCACAGGCCGCACATATCATAACTGCTACTGAGCTTACACTGGAATTGTTACTCTTATTTAACTCATTCTAGAAAAATCTGAAGGGGCTCCTGACTCTTCTGCCTGCATTTGTAGAATAGTTTAGTAATTCTGGGATTTTTCACCCCAAAAAAGCAGAAGCATTATTTTAATGGCTAGGTAAAAATAATATTTTCCAAAAGATTTAAGAAAACAGCGATTTGTTCTGAAGTTTTTGCATTTTTAAATCAAAGCCTTAAATTTTATTTGGAGAACAGATGGTTAGGTCATTCAAACGATTCACAAGATTGCAGCTGATACTGATCTGGTTTCCAGCATCTCCCAAATCCCAAACATTTTAAAACCAGGAGTCCCAAGGAAGCACTGCAACATGGTCATTCATTCTGGTCTAGCACTAAAGCAGACATCAGTATGCCCATGAATTACAATATGTTTAATTTAATTGACCTTTGCAGGTCATTAAGTTTGGAGAGCAAGGAAAAAAAAAAAAAAAACCAAACCCAAAACGGTTTATTACATGGTATTTCTAATAATGTTATCTCTGGAAAAATACTGAGGTAGCAAAAATACAGCTCACCGCTGCCATAGCTTTCTGAACCCTCCCTTTTGTAAGAAGGCAGCTCAGAGAGGAAATTCAATACTGGACTGTTTATCTATGTGAAGAAAGCGTTTTAATTAAGTTACCAGTGAGGAAAATTGTATATGGAGTTGCGAAGCCAAGTTTCTCACAGCATTTTATTATAACAAAGGTCCCAGATATGCTAAATGGCTTGAATGCTTTTGGAGCCTACTAGTGCTTTAGCTGTACTGTTGAACAGCCGTTAAACAGAAAAAAGCGCTTCTTCCTGTACTTTTATATGATTTAAAGAAATCAATGAAAATTAGAAGTGAGTAGAAGATATACCTTATTTTCTAGAGCATTGCTCCACTCTTTCAATAAGTTAACATGCTGCACTGCTGAGCTGGCTTCATGTGCTTTAATTTGTTGGTTTGTTCCCTGTGACAACAAAGAATTTATACATTTTAGCCAATTCCACTTCTTTTAAACCTACAAAGAAAGAGTATATCAAGACATCGAACCAACACTACATATTTTGGTTCACGGATGCATGTTGCAGAACTGCAGAGAGAAGGGAAATCTACTTGGGAATTTACAAAAGTCAGGAATACATTTAATATAGCAAGTGTTTTATACAACTGCCATGTATCTCCATCCAGTGTACTTGATACGTCATAGACAATAAAGATGAACAAGATTTACAAAATGAATTGTATTTTAGAGTCTTCTGTGTAGCTTTACACTAAATAAAGCACAATAAAACTCTTGAGTCATACAAAACCTAAAATGTCCAATTCCCCAAACCGTAATTTAAAACTTCTGTTGTCTTCCGTGAACAGCTTCATAAGCACTAAGTTTTCCCTCAGTTGAGTATTAAAGACAAATATTTAAGATAAATTTATCATCACTGGAAACTGCCAGCTTTATAAACTACTTTGAGAGATATTACAACGCCTAGTTTGTCATCCTAAGATGTCACCATGATTGCTCTATGATATTCAGATATGCTGCCTCTGCACAACCTATAAATGCTGTTACAAATAACCACTATATAAGAAGTTTACAGAACACACATAGATCATATACAGAGTACATAAGATGCAGACCATATTACTTTCTTTATTTGTAGTGTTGCATTACACCTACCTCAGTAAGTGCTTTGCAATGCAGAGTATATTAGCTTTGATGGTAGAAATGCTGCAAAGCAACTGAAAGGGTTTCAATGATCCTCAAGGTATGTACTCTATATAAAATACTAAATATATATATGTGGATATATGTACATATATGCACACATATACATACATAAAATGAATGGCAATACATACGACATAACAGTGGGCAGGGTTACAGCATTGATCGGTTCTACCACTAAGAGCATTACTGTTAACACTTGAAGTGATTAATGCTCATTATTTAAGAACCTGGAAATACCTGCAGAATTAGTTTATTGAGAAGTGTTGCTGCTTACAGTTCTTGTCTCTTTAAGTTATCACGGGCTAACAAATGAATCACACTATCTGACAAACTCATTTTTTTCCTGTCAGCGGTTTCTGAAATTTCCTGACTAATCTCTTTGTTATATAAGCATCCAAATTCCCCAAGATATATGGTAAGGGAAGCAGAATATTGGAAGAGACTGGAATAATACTACTGAAACTAAACTCCGAGGCTTGGCTTTTTTTGGTTTTGTTTTTTTTTAGTATTGCAGGGATTGCCAGGATTAAAATCTAAAACTTTTTTTTTTTAAATAAATTTCATGCTATGCTTTTATAATACACCTATGTGCACACAGACATATGAATGCACATAAAAATACATGTTTTAAGTGCGCTAACCTATGTTTAACCTTAATAAAAATATTAAGACACAAATGAGAGAAAATATAAACATACTTAGCTCAAGAAAATAAATACTTTCATAGAAACAACTGAAGTTACTAGGCTATTTTCTGAAGAACAAAAGTGACTTTCCTCTTATTCTAAGTTAAAAAGTTCTTCAAATGTATCATCTTCCTATTTCAACAAGATGTACCTAATAGCTGAACTCCCAAACCACTGCAGGAATGTGTGGGCTTTTTATATTGTTTATTTTTAAAATGGAAAACCAAACATCTGCTGTATAATCACTTGGTGCAACTGGATGACTTTTTCTTAACCGAGACTAGAGAAGTCCAGAACTTTCACGTCAAAGAGTTAGGTTCTATTTGCAGACTTTCATCAATTGGGAAGTATAATTGTTATATACTGACCTGAAAAGTGCAGCCATAACGCTTAAAACTACAGGTACTTGGGGCATTAATACATTCTGACAAATGTGCATTCAACTGCAATAGGAAAAAAATGTGAGTTTTGGCAAAAGACGTTTGCATGATAATGCTCAAAACATAAAGGGCACAGGTTATCAGGTTTGTATTGTGTGCCGTTTGCAGAACATACAATACACGTGTGTATATTTTCTCCAGTCTCACCTAAAGTGCAAATACTATATATACACATATGTAAACCACACGCACATGCCAATACAGTATACAGTGTGATACATTTAATATACAGTGAAACTTCTACTAAAGACTATTTCAATAGGCAACCCAATTAAAAAAAAAGGCAAACAAAAAGAACACACTCTACAATTATTTATATGATTTCATTTTACTTTAGTGAATGACTAATCTTTTCTCAACAAGTGATTTTTTTTCTGGTGTTCTGAGCAAGTCTTAAGATCAGTTTCACTGTAGTAAAGTACATTTTTTCTAATCCTAATTTCATGAGGAACCAATTTTTCAAAACATAACATGCAATTCTCCATGCCTAAATTTAACGGTTAAATTACACAAAAAAGACTAAACAAGTACTGCATGAAACAGACAAAGAGTTTTAGAATAGGTACAGTTAAGTAACTTTAAAAAATGCAGTACACAGGATTAAAACTAATTAGTAAAATGCCTGCATTTTTCACAGATTGAGATTTATTCCAATATCTTGGATTATTATGAGCACAGACCACTTTTTTTTTCTTTTAAAAATAAACCAATTCACAGAAGCATATACATATATACAGACAGCAGCTATTGCAGCACAGAGGGCAGCAGCTGGATGCAAACTGCCTAAAAGTTGGAGCAAAGAGCCGTTTTTGGAAGGGACAGTGCAACAAACAGTCTCTCTTCAAAAACAGGATCTGCAGTTTGTATTTCCCACAAAGCAGACAGGAGCTAGAGTCTAGCTCCTCAGCTGGCATCGCTCTTTTGGGTTTCAAAATCTCATTTGAAATTCCCACACCAGAAGCCCCACATGACTCAGCTCATCCACCTCCATGGAAAGAAGTGGTGAACCAATTCTGCTTTGAACATGTAGCTGTGGAACAGGCGGGACAGTCTTGAAAATCTGATACCGAGATGCAATCGGTCACTCATCTCTGATATACACCTATTACGTTCTAAACACTATCTGTAGAAATTCACAGTATAGTTTCAAGACACGTGGTTCAGAAAAAAAAAAAAGACCAAATAAGAAAGAGACATGTGGTATAACAGGCTTTACAAGAATGGCACATTTTCAACTTCTCAAAACTAGAAGTCTGCCAAAGAGTTATGAATTAAACATGAAAAATTGCCTTTTATTCTACAATAAGATATTCACTTGTTGTACACTACAGAATTTTCTCAAACTGTTAGGCAGGCATTTTCCCATTTTCTGCATCAGAGTCATTGTCCCTAACCATGCAGCTAAGTAATATATACATTTTCACAGTATCAGAAAAAAATTAAGCAACATACAGCAACAGATGATGCAGGGCAAGATGACTGTTTAAAGTTCTGATTCTACCAGTGGTTTCAGAACCCAATTCTGACTGTATGTGTAACGACCCAGGCTTTAACGGGTCAATTCTTAGTAGCACTCAGATATACCTCCTCTCAAAGTAACTGCTGAAGTCAAGATCTGAGAATCTGCCTAAGTGCTCCAGAACCAGGATCTAAACTCGGAAGTAAGCACTGATAGAACTGGCTCAGTATACATATTTTCTTTCTTATCAGCTCAATTTCTGTTAATAGGTACAGTATCTACCTTATATTTTATATTTCATTATCCTGGGGGAAAAGACTGCCCCTGTATTTGGCAGGTGCCTTATGTACCTTGCGCACTATGACATGATTAATAATTTACAAGTGTAACTGAAAAATAGTACAAATCCAACTCAGGAAGTAAGGATCAATGAAAAGAGAAAAGCTTATCCTTAGATCAGAAACTGAACTTTCCTTAAGTGAGGCTTACAGAGTGCTGAAGACTTAAATAAGCTCTTCCCCATCCTTGGTGAGTAAGTTCTATTTTTAGGAAAAAATAGCGCACATCGACTTTGAAAGATGCTACTTGTATCCATTTATGTACAAGAACATAGATCTATTCAAACAACACAGGTTTTAATTTTTTTTAAACTAATCTACATATTACTGCCAGCTTCTACACATTAAGAGAAACTTTTATGCATTGTTACACCTGGCTGTTGGAATGTTGTGCTAGTATTACCCTGTATCTTACACTAATTCTTTAAGTGTCAATTATTATTCTTCCCCAAATTTAACAGATTTAATCATAATTTAAGTTTTCCCATGGAATGATTCTACACATTTATATGATTTTTATAGTCTTTACTAACTCTTGCCAATGTGCACTAAATTTTAATTCTCTTTTTATTTTAATATAAGCTAACTACCCCAAGATGCTGCTCTACTGTGCTCAAAAAATGCTTCAAATGGGGGAAGGGCAGGGGGAAAGCTAGTAAAAATGAAAGCAGGAAAGACATGCGCTAATCTTGGGCAAGCCAAGTGTAATAATGACACAAAACTAAGAAATTATTTCTTTTTAAATAGTTTTTAAAGAAATCATTAAAAATATTTGAGTGTTATCACACTTAACTGTGTGGTAGAAAAAGCTTTTCTTTAGATCTCACATTTTAATAAGGAAATGGCTTCTGGCAAAATTCTTGCGAGATCTTACTAAAAAAATTATTTAATTTTTCAGCACAACACTGGGCATGACTTCTTACCTCGCTCCTCATGAGTGTTTTAACACTACATTTATGAGGACATGAAACCATGACACACGGGCAGTCTGTATCTTCATGTTTCTACAGAGGAAAAAGCAAACAAACCACAAATCACTCTTACTCTGAAATTAAAGAGAGGACTTACCTGCAAAGAAAAGCATCCTACAATAATTCAAAAAACCACTCAAGATTTTTTTCAACATTTATCCCAATTGTACAGAGTTACAGAACCGCAATTGCTCAAACATCAGTTTACACTCTTGATAGATGTGTTGATATTCTGAAGCAAAAATAAGGGTTTTCTTGTGTTTTCCCACGCAGAGTACACGTATTTGCTTCTCATTTTATTGTTTTCACTTAGAGCAATGAAATAGTAATAAAAGTCAAGTTTTCTTCCCCAAGAATTCCTCACAAAAACAGGCATCTTTAAGGGCGAGCAGAACCACTGCAGATGGCCTTTTTAGTAAGGGTATACAGTGCATGGAAAAGCTCTTCAGAAATGTACACTGCCCACTCTCAGAGAATCTCTCTTTCCCATGTATGGATATTCCCCTTCCAATTCTTTTCTAATTTTGATTCCCAAACTTCTGATACTAAATCTCATTGTTATACACCCAAAGGTCAAGAAGATGTTGAAATTTTATCATGATGCTGGGCAGGCATTTTGATGTGAACCTAGATGATGACAGATACTTCAGTATAGCTGTCAAACCATATCACCACAGGGAGGGAAGAAAATCAGGCTCGAGCTAATTGAATTTACATTTCTTCTCAGTTTTTCTCAACAAAATGAAAAATCTGGAAAAAAAGAAATTTCGTTTCATGTCAAGTGAAATGTCCCATTCAACTTGAAACAAACTGTTTCATTTCTGGTACTTAAGAAAAGCAAAGGAAACAAAGGTCTAGATTTATAAGCCCGTTAGAAAAGGAAGAACAAATAGCATGCCTTTTTTGCCCAGGAATGATGTCTATTTTTTGAAACAAAACCAAGACGTAAAGGAGACCCAAGCTCTGAGATGTGAAAGGCCTTGGTTCAGAACTCTGTCACAAATCTGCAAATATTTGGCAATGTATACCTCCTCACTTTTAAAAACAGATCATTAGGTATGCTGTTCTGAAGCAAGTCTATCCTGCCATCCTTCTTACTCTCACTAGTTTGCTTGGCGTAGCACATGTAGACAGTCACAGCGACAGAAAGCAAGGAAGCCTAAGTTGCTCCTTAGCCGGAGAGCTGGGACAGCCTCCCAAAACGCGGGGGTGAGGAGCTAGCTTCAGTCCCTCCCCACCGGGACATGGATACCCAACCAGGAGCAACGCTAACAGACTGACATCTCTCCCCAGAGTAACCTCTACCAGGGTGACTGTGGTACTCGTCTGATAAGCAATGGCTCATAGGGCCATTTCTGCTCAGACTCCAGAACTGGACCTGGGCCCCCCCTCATTCTGAACACATCTGTGATCGGGTTGAAGAGAGACATCACGCACTGCCGTGCAGCTTTGGGAGACCACTGCCCTACAGACTTCTTTAATGGCTTATCAACTACAAAACTAGAAAAATAATACTGACTTTCTAACATTTATTCCCTAATTTTAACTCGCTCTCTTCTCTAACCTACCCAGTCTGGCAAAGGCTATGACATTGACTCTCGGTTCAAGATAAAAGGCAACATGCAACTTCTCCTCAGCCCTCTCGCCTCCTCACTCCACATCCCAGGGCCCACCCCCTGAAACCAAGGAGAGCCTTTCCAATGACTTCAGGCTATACCACCCTAATCCCATTCCAGCGGCAGAATCCTCTTCCTACCGACCAGCTAAATTCACACAGTCGAACACACAAAACCAAAAGCCAGATGCATCATAAAACATGGTTGACACCACATGCAGGGCACCTGGCACAGATGAGGAGAAGGCAGGATATTGATATGGCTCCCCAGAGAAGGCAGTGCCACGCTGGGAACACGTCTGGTTCCAGAGCAGTGATGAGGCAACAAGATGACAATGTCTCATGTCTTCCCCAGTGGCCGTCCCAGTCAGCTCAGCGGTATTTCAGACTACTGAGTAGAGTCCAGATTGCCTTGGTAGGGTCTGCCTGGGACAGCCAGGGTGGTAGTGAAGAGCCTAGGCACTAAGCAATGCTGTCCTTCCACATCTGTATCGTACTACTACTGCCCAAGTATCAATTTTATAGGAGAAGCACTTCCAAGTAGTTTTGTGGATTATCCACAGAAAAATGGAATTCAGAAGCATTTCAGGCTACTAATTCCTGTTTTAACAATGCACCATCTTTATCGGCCAGGAGTTACAAGATAGAAAAGGTAGCTTTGTGACAAAACCCCGCTGACTTTTTAGATGGTTTAAACAAAAGAAAAGAAATTAACTCACCTAGTGACAATGCAGGCAAGACAAATGCAATCTAAAAAAAAAGTGTACTAACATTGTTAACTAAAGAGTCTACCTCCAACAATGGGGATTTCCTACCCCACAGGTCATGGGATTCTATGAAGACATGAACCATACGTACTCCGGTAAAATTATTTTTGTTTCCATTTGCATACCTTTTTTCTCGGTATGCTCCCTCCATCTCCATTTTCAGTTCAAGTCACTGAGGCCTGCTTCAGTCATTATTGCATTAGAGAAAATTTTAGGCTACAGAAGCTAGAGATGAACTCAAGCTCTGGGTGACAAAACTCAAATGAGAAGTCAAAAGGAGCCTTTCATTCAAACATACAGTCTCATTAAGCTTCTGATTCTCATTACCAAAGCACAATGAGGTAACATTTTATCAGGCCACAGCATATAAAACCATCTGCATTTCTATAATCACTGAACTTTTAAAAATAGCAGCAAATTGCTAATCTTCTGATTGTGGAGCTTTCTGCACCCTTAAAGCAGCATGGAAACAAACCTGTCCTTTTTCTATGTACTGAAACATATAAGCCAATGATAACATGAGAACATGTAACACTGCTTGGAAATGTTCTGATTCACAAATGCAGATTTGTTTAGAACTTTTAAGGGCAGGTAAATAGTGGTACTAACTTTAATACAATCAAAATAGTGACATCTCAACATAAAACTACATTTTAACCAATCTCTTTGGCTCTCTGGATAAGCCAATTCTACTACCTCTTAAAGCAACTCAGAATTCCACCACTTAAGATTTTGGAGAACAATTACTTTATTTACAAACACTCTTTTCTGTACTTCAGAGTAATATGCCATTCTTGTTTCCAACATGTATGTCTAAAATAGGTTTCACTGTGAATTAAAAATCTGATAGACTAAAACTTGTCTCAGCTTCTGAATATCTTGAAAGCTACCGCTAGTTCAAAGATTTCGTAAATGTCAAATCCATCAACATCTGATAAAAGAGAGACCTCAAACTAAAACAGAGTTCTGTGTTCCTCAAAACGTAAGGATGAGTTCAGACTCTCTCAAAAATTTAACTACATTGCTCCTATAAAAAGAAACTGCCTACAAGGAACCTGTGAGCATGTTGCTTAGATACGGAAATTCAGTTTGTACAATGAGACATATTTAATAGTCACTGATTTTGTCTGTTAAGACACTACACATTTTTTAATGTCACTTATTGCCTCACGTCATTTCCCAGACTAAAGAAAATTCTGTGAGAACAGCATCCATAATCTAACTAAATACAGTTTCACCTCTGTATCAGAATGTGCAAGAATAAACACAGTGTAAACTTAATTTTCTCTGTGTATATTCACATTGCAGCCACCTTATGCTAGGTATTTTCACATTGCAGCCACCTTATGCTAGGTAATGCACAATTATTAAAGTACCAGCACTTGAAAGTATACACTCAAATAACTGAAAGCCACATCTAAATCAGAACTTGGTGAGATTCCACCTATGCCTTTTTGTAACTACTTCTCTCAGCAAAGAATGCTTCTCATCATTGAGAACTTCATTTTCGTTTGTGTTCTTGTGTACTGTTTGTCAGGTGAAGTCTCACATCACTCTCGCTACACTAAGAAGGTCTGAAATCTGAGACTGTCAAACTACAGAAACTATGCAAACAGGGTTTTTTTTAAAAATGTTAAAATTACAGCAAGAGAGATTCAGCGTAATACAGTTCAATGCGAAATAATGCAAACACAGGCAAGTTACAAATCTATGTGTAAAGTAAGTATGACTTTCTCAATCTCTGCTCTATACTTCTAACTCACAACGCCAAGCTACTCGTACGCCAACAACAGCAGTAACTCTGCCTAGGCCTGTCGTGCACCATTGCTGGTTATGCCAAGACAGAGTTTGTTTTCCACATTGTTTCCTCCTTTCCTCTCATAACAGATCACACAGTACCCCAGAAGGATTATATAGAAAGATGCTGTTTCTCTGGTCAATTGCTATACTTACGCTTTTCCTGCACAACATTTAATTCTTACGACTGTAGTTGCATTTACTGTATCAATTTAAGCAAAATAAAAAAGCATAGCCAAAATTACTTTAGTATCAATATTATGCAGTGGGTCTAAATTTTTTTTTAAATGTAGTATCTGAACATCAGAAAAAATAAAATGTTTCCTAGTTAGTGCAGTAGCTGGTGTTTTTTGCAGTGAAAAAATGTGTTTTGAAAGTCAGCCTATTTTCTTTTTTGATTTACTAGTTCTGGCTGAGAGGCCAAGGCTCTAATGGCAGCTACACAGAAGCACAAGGAGAGTTATTATTCCACACGAATATATGGAATCTTGTTCTATATACACAAGAAAATACTGCACCTGCAACATAATCATTGGGACTTGGCTTTTACAGTATTTACAGGTTGTCTCCCGGTATTTACAGGTCTTCTCTACATGGTCTGGCAAATCTTTTCTCAGTATTTTTTCTTTGCAATCAGCACGGGGACACGAGAGTTCTTCAAACTGACAATCAGTTTTCAAATGCATCTGAAAGATTAAAAAAAAAAATTGTCAAGTCAACTAAGTTTTGTGCATGTCTTCTATCCTTTGAGACATCCCACATTAAATAACTCAGAACCAAAGTAAGCAAAGTTATTTTGTGCACTATACTGTGCAAGAGCAAACACTAACAAATCTACTCAGGAATACATTTCTGACTTTACACTCCATTTACCTAGACAGCAGATTTCACTGTATTACAGATGTACACAAGCTACTTTTATACTAAAAGCATTCTACCACAGTCCAAAATTCCACACAGGCTATTTAAACAAAAGGTAAGCATTCTTTTTCAAGGTATATTATTCCACGTAAACATAGATGCTACTGTAAGTTGTTTAAGTACCTGAGCTTGCTCATTCAAAGCAAGTTTAAGTATCTACACATCTCACTGCAGACTGCTGCGTAGCCATCCCTTCCGACTGTTAAATTACTGGATTACTGCTACGTTATGCCTTCATGAAACAAAGCTATAATTTATTTTGTACAAGTCTGGAGAAGCCAAAGGTTTAACTCCACGCATAAGCCACCACTTACATGAGAGGATTAAGACTTGTAAATAAAAATAAAAACACACCAAAAAAGAATTCAAATTTCTCACATTTGTAAAGTACACATTTAGATTTTTCCCGGTTTTAGTTCTCCCTCCAGTTCTCATTTGCTTCATACGTTTACATTTCTGAGCTTTAATGTCACACAATCACATGATTTTTGACTAGAATTGCTTATAGCTCATCAAAAAGCTGAGCTTCAGAACAGTTTAACTCTATTCTGACATTTATAAATCAGATTACTAGTGTGAGCAAGTCAAGAAATGGACTGGGGTTTTAATTTGCAAGATTTCTTCTCATTCTTTAAGTCAAAAGGAAGCTTATGACTATGTTAGATTACTTACCAGTAATTGACCCAAAGATAGTTGTTCTTTACAGCCCTTGTTTTCATTTCTACAGTATATTTGAAGGGCAAGTAGTTCTCTCCTGCAACAATTATCTTTAAATACCTGAAAAATCAAAAATCACTTCATTTTAGAAATTTAAAACCACTCAAGAACAAGCAAGTTCAAATAAAGTAGAAGCCATGCAATTTGGCTACAGTAGTGTCATTTAATTCTAGCTTTATGTGCCAGAAATAAAATCCTACCATTCAATTTTTCCTGAACGTGCCCATCACTGAGATTCCTCCACTATGAAGCAGCCCAGCGAAAGAGAGTATTTGGCCAGATGCTCTGCAACTGTTTCACTTTTACTATAAATACAATAAAGTGAAAGGTACAAGAAAGGACTACATTTTTTGCTATTTGCTTGCCAATAATAGGCCTGCATAAGCTAGAACTCTCTACATTGTTTGGGAAGCTGCTGTATTAGGCACAATACCGTAAGATGAAAAAGAGCCAAAGCACAGTGGTTCAGAGAGGACGGGTTTCATGGAGGGCACTCCCACAATGACTAGACTGGTTAGTTGGAACACCTACTTGCACTTCAGTGGTAACACATAATTAAAGACATTTTCTAAGGTCTTAGACGGGAGGAGGTTTATTATTTCACACATAAGCAGGCTTTAACCATCTCTCCGTTTTAATGTTGATAAGCCTTTCCAGCATTTTTGTCTATAATAGAACTGCAAGAAGTTAGAAATAGAGAGCTCGGGGTTTGGATTTTTCACCTTTTATGGGTGATACCCCATAAAAGATAAAAAGACAACATAACTGCACTCTGAAGAAGCCCCACTGCTAAGGGCAGGAACTGAGGATGAGGACTGAAGACCATTACTACTGTTTTGAAGTCCAAAACAGAGGGAAAAAAACTTCTAGTTATTTTGCAATTGCTTTCATGCCCATCAGGAAATACCAGAGAACCAAGCCCAACCTATGACTACTTCTCTGACAAACGGAGTTCTGTGATACTGTGTACACTCCAGGGATACTGCAATTACAGAACGGTTCTGCATGCTAACATTTAACAACAACAACAAAGAATTATGATCAGATCTGTCCACGGTGACTATGAATCTATCCCCAGTATCAGTGAAGAAAGAAAGGCTGCAACCATTCTCATCCAATCTCATCTGACACAGGTCACTGATTTCTGTTTACTTTTCAGATGCATATGTGAAGTTTAATGAATCAACAAATCTCATTTGAGTGATCAATTTGCCAGTACAGTAGTGTTTTTTCCAAAGTAATTCACAGGGTTACTAGGTACACTTTTGCTGACTGAAGTTAAGGTAAGAAGATCATTTTTAAACAGTTTTTCCAAGACTGTCTAAAAGCTCTCAGTGATTTTGGACATCAGCATTCTATGGGAAGAGAGAGGTTTCCAGTTTCATGAAAATCACTGACTGCGCAGTTAGTCTAATGTGTATTTAATATACACTGCCCTTTTTGTCCTCGTCCTGTTTTAAAGATATTTGAAGTTTTATAACAAATGTATGTATTTATGTATATTGGGAGCTAGACAGTCAGAGTTAAAGCGACAAATAAAGGAGGCATCACGATTATTGGTCTGAGCTCCCGGAGAGCCCATCCGTGTCAAAACTGAATTACACTAAGCACTGTTCAGAGAGCTATTTTGAGTTAAGACAAGGAGAGATTAATGTACCCACTAACCTCTTCTTGAAAATGGTTACTATTACAAATATTCATTTAGGCAGGAAAGACTACTAACACAAAGAATTTACTGAACACTTTAGAAAACTAATGTAAAAACTGCATAAACCATGTACTAAGTCAAAAAGAATTTTCTCTACCCTCAGCCTTTCCAAGGCAACACAAAGTTTTGCTGTGAAAAACAGTAAAGAGGGTATCAGTGAAATAACTTATCCATATAAGAAGAATCTGATTCTATTACAGTTACTGTAACTCCCCACTGCTCTGGTTCCAGTGTGGTTCACAGAACAACACACTGTAAAAACAGAATAGTAGAACAGTGGATGCTAGTCTGGAGCCAAATCAGGAGTAAGGTTGGCCTAGATCTGCCACATCGCTGCAGCTACAGGAGATGCAGTATTTCTTCTCATCCTCCTGGTTGATGGGAGGACAACTGCAATGTGTTGCTGCAGCTCCCAACTATGGAAACGAGATGTGACACCTGGCCGGACCATTAGGAATGAAGCTGACATGTTATTTTCTACTGTGTGGTTAACAGTAAAAATAAGCTGTCCTCCTGTATAAAATATATGGTTTAGGTTTTATAACAAGACTATCTTCCTCAAGTAGCTTATTAGGCTTATGAAATAATTACCACAAAGCAATAACACATCTTACATACGCCACACAATTCAATACTCTTAAATAAGAAACAATTTTAACAATACCTTATCTTTTACTATGCTTTCTTGACACGCTGTACATTTTGGACTAGAAGAACTGGAGAGAAAAGAAAACAGAAAAACTATTTTAACCCATCTGAATTTTCGTAGTAGAAAAAATTTCCATTTATGAGGCACTTTAGTTATGATTATTCGGTATATTTTTAAATCATTAAAAGTGGATATAGTTCATTATAATGAGATAACATGATGTTATTTCAAAAAATTTGAACACTGCGTTTTCAGTGGACAGTATCTGGCATTCCCAAGGAAATAAGACCACCACAATGCCTCCAGCCAACTGCACAGAGGTTTTCAAGGTGGTAAAATTCATTCCCTATTTTACAGTTTGTGCCTGATCCACAATTTTCGTCACTTCTCAGTCTATCTGTGCAAACAGGCAAAATACTGTCTCTTCAATTATCCAGTCCTTTTTCAAACAACACCTAATTAAACTTTACTTTCTCTGACAGTCAATTATACATCCTTTTAGGGTAAAAAAAGTATTTACGTTTATCTCCTTCAAGTCTGTTCTGGTTTTAGCAACTGTTACAGATCCTTGCTCCCTCCTTTACCTGAACTATTGCCCTGTAGCTGTTTTACTAATCTAATTACCAAACTTGTGATCTCTTAGACAACAGGTAGGTTGAGGAGCAGAGCAGTCTGTGAACAGAAAATGAACTAGAGTGTAGGAAACGTGGGTTCCTACAGCTGTTTCTGGCTCTGACCTGCTAGGTGTCGTCGTGTAAATCCCTTCATTCCTTTTTAGCTTCTTTTCCCCATGTAAAATGAGAAGTCATACTGATCTCCCTTGTAAAGCACAGAGATCTATGGATGAAAAGCACTAGCTAAAAGCTAGGTAAATTCTTTCATAAAGCAACTCATTGACAGGCTACGTAAGTTGTGGCTGCTAGCAGCAGCGCAAATCGATGTAAAAGGCTGAATAAGTTCAATTATGTTATAGAATCGGTATGGTTATTTCAAATCATCTCACTGGCTTCTGCTCCTTGAACTGACCATTCTGTGTCTCATCATATTTCTGAGCATCTTAACTACCTTGCAGCTTCAATATCCGTAATATTTTTCTTACGTTAAAAAAAAAAAAGGGGGGGGGGACGACTAATCTACTTGAGGGCATATCTACTTGAGGGCATATAGTGTTTAATACAATGTCATGCTTTCCTTGCTCTTACTGAATTCACTCAAGCATCCCACTTGCTCTTTTAAACTACTGCTGCATACTGAGCAGACATCTTTACTGCATTATCTACAGACTCCCAATTCTTTATCCTCAAATAACCCTGGAACAGAAGCTGCTAGCATATAATCAGTGTGTGTATGTGCGGCAGCGTATCAACACTGAATGAAAAATTTTTGTGCCAAATACAGAAACAACGTAAACTTATTTTGCTTCCAGTTTTATGGCACACTTTTTATTTCTCAAAAAAAGCTGTAAATTTAATTTTAATAAAGAATTTTTTTGCAACAAGCACTTAAACATAGTGAAATAACTCGAATGAAAGAGCAGTGTGGTGGATGGTCTTACCCATGTGTCCTTTTCAATAACAGACTGGTTGGAAAGTCAGGAAGGTAAAATTACACATATTCTAGCTGCACTGTAATAAGCACATGTGCATGTCTCACAGCAGGGAAGGAAAACTGCCCAGATTCCAGCAATGCCAGAATTGTTACTGCTTAGATTGTTAAGGATCTGCTCTGTCCATCTGCACACATCCAAGCATGGCAGGTGTTTGCTCTTCTGCAGTCACTGTTATTAACCATGTAAGAGTCTTCCAACAATATGTATTCAGAAAGAAATAACTGCATTTCTTAAATACAAACTACACCCCACCTCTAAATGTGTACTGAAAGAAAATAGGTGGGGGTTTTTTTTGTTGTTCTTTTAAATTTGACATGCTGTAGCACAAAACCTACAGGAGTGGATTAGTGAGCTACGGACCCTTGTATTTGCCCAGTACAGAGGTTAGTTCTTTATCATGAGACAGAGTAATATAATATCCTCCAACCTCTTTTGCCATGCTGTATTGTTTTATATAGTTTTATAGTCTTTTTATAGTCTATTATTTATTTATATTATAATATTATATTATTAATATAGTCTATTATTTATAGTCTATTTATTTTATAGTCTTGATTTATATCTACCTGAGATTACAGTATTTCCAAGTGAAATAAAAACTAATACCTAGAGTCAGGATGGTCACAAAAAGTAAACAAGAGATCACCAAGACCTTCCAAAGTCAAATCCTCTCTCTGTTAGTAGTCCAATGTGCAACATCCAATGAGCTCAACCTCTTCTGTACCTCTGCTTTCCTAGCAGTAAATGGAAGTATTGACTCCTTATTTACCCCAGGAGATTAAAGCTTGCAGAATGCTCTCCAAACATTAGACCAAGTTTTGAAATCACACTGCTGAATACATTCAGTAGCAATGCATCAAAGTTGAGAGGCAAAGAAATATACTTCTACTGATGCACAGATACTTCTTAAAAGCTAGATACTCCTTGAATGATCGCCCTTTTATTCTTACCTATACTGGCAAAGACTGCATCTCAGCATTCGTTTTGTCTAAAACATTCACTGACCCAGTTTGCACTCTGGCCCAAATATCTCAGTAATAGAGAAGCCAGCCTTCCTGATCTTTCTGGAATCCACAGAACATACTAGCCCCAGGGCATACAGCTAGAAGGGTTACAGGGAAAGGACGCTCCACAAGCAGTCATCCAAGGGCCCCACCACTCAACTGCAAGGCTGGGGCCATAGCTAGGTTAGGCACCATCACTCTAAGGAGCCTCTGCAGGCTCACTTCCTCGCACAGCCACAATTTACTAAGTGTATTCTACACCAAACTAGCCATGTTAGCAGTCATGTGAAATAGCCACTCGGTCTAGGCTCCACAGGCAATGAAATTGTTACCCAACACATCACTACATGGGACTAAACCACTTTAACCACCGTTTCAACAATACTGATGGAAAGCTTAGTTGTCCCATCCTGACCCAGAGTAGAACACAAATGTTCGCACCAGCATATGGATAACAAATAATCAAGCAAGCAAGAAGCGGAAGGCTGCTTTGAGCCAGGGCATTAGCTTAATGTATTCCTAAAACTACAGTGGTATTCACACTATTTTCAGCAGTTCACAAGATTTAAAAGTGTCAACATGTTCTATCACAACAACAACAAAAAAAACCCATACCTTAGCAAGGCATTCATGCAGGTCTCACAGAATCTGTGTCCACATTCAGTCTGTTTAGGATTGCATAAGATGAGGTGACATTTTTCACATTTATACTTATCTTCCACGGCATTTACAAATTTCTCTTTGTAGCCACCTTGCTCTGGAACATAAATCGATGCTGAAGGACTGCGATCAGGATTGGCCCTTTGTTGTACCATTTCTACAGATAAAGGGGGTTCTGTCTTCTTACTGGTGTCCATGCTCCAAGATAGTTTCTGTGAAGCAAAATGAGAAAACTGAGAAATGAAGACCTCTTTTCCCATTTAAATAAAAGAAATACAGCATCTCTGAGAGACTATGTAAAACCAGAAAGCACTAAGAACAGACACGTGTTCACACATCACGTGAGCATAATACATACATAACTACCTAAGTATATTAAGCATAAGCATAGCAAATTTGTAAAATATTCTACATTTTTCAAAGGCTCTAAAAGGTCAAGAAATTAAAACCTATTCCAGAAAGCAAAGTGTTAGTTAATTACAGGCATCACTCTAGGAACAAATAAGAACAGAGCTTGCAAACTTCCATACCCTTCTCTCTCTCCCCGAAAAATGTCTTCAATATTGAAGTTGTATCATTAGAGGAAGCAGCGAGGGGTGTGGTGAAGACGCACTGGTACAGTGCCATGCATGATACTACTCAGATGCTACTGTAAAAAGCACACAACCACCAGTGTCCTACACAGAGTGTCTGGAGTCTACACAGCTCCATTGCCAACTTTTCCTGTCTATCTCATGCAATAGCAAAATGTAAGACATGCTGCTTCAAGTCTGTTTTAGAACAACACAACAGGTTTTTACTTATTAAACATTTTCCAACCTTTGCATCGTACATCCCCACATGAAGAAAGCAGGCGATACAAGTCTAATTGACAGAGGAGAAAGGCCTACGTAACATGGCCACTTGATTAATTCACCAGGACTAAGCACAACTGACAGCCAGCTGAGAAAATAATTAATGCAGCTAAAGACTGACTTACAGTACCTATTAGCTTGGACTATGATTCTTCTAGGTCAGCATGCAGAGCATTAGCAGAGCAACAGAAGAAGAATACCCCAGGTTAACTTTTAAAACCTGTTTTCAATAATTTCCTTGCTTAGCTTGTAGTCAAACAAGTGTAAGCGGTTGTAAAAAACCTCAGCACACAAAGGAGAAAGCACAGCTGGAGGATGCAACACCTATTTACATAAGAGAAATGCCTAGCTATTTACAAGAGAAAGGCATACTTCAGTTCTCCTGCCATGTTAACTGACACTTGAAATATAAACCTATTCCACTGCTCTACAGTTGCCTTAACTGCTACAGTTATAATTCAACTTTAAGAAGCAGAATGAAGAAATGAGGCTCAGTTCACTTCTCAACTATAAAAGTACGTCCACCGAGACCACAAAGGGAGTCAAATGCCTCACATCCCAAATACGCAAGCCTTCTTGTACATGGTTTTTTGCCATCTCTTATCTTCCCTTGCTAAGCCCAAAACAAGTACTTGTAATTAAACATATTTTCTTGTAGATCATTTCTGCATCTATACTTTTGGTATAGAATTCTCCATGGAGAATAAACAGACAAGGAAGTTTCTTTCATTTCCGATGCCAACTGTTATTTCTAGAAACAAAAGACAAAATCATTGCAACTCATCGCTGATACCATTTCATGCCTTTACCAGCACCAGCTGAGCAAGGGTAGAGGTGTTGGGTGAAGAATCCCCACTTCATTGCCCCCTTGCCTCTGGGTATCTCCATCAAACACAGAGAGAGCCCAAGGAAACCATCCTCATAACTCAGTACATAGATCTGATTATTGGGTCTTATTCAAAACCACAAAAAAAAACCCAACAAAACAAAACCCAAACAAAACAGTTTCTATGGTAACTGAAAGGAAATATAAATTCTGGTCCATAATTTGAATTAATGTCTGGCTGTTCCTTGCCTACTCTTCAAAGATGGCAGAGTCTAGTGCCTTGGCAGAACAGTATCTGAAAAAAACAGAAAAATCAGTGCTGAACTGAAAGTAACTTGCACTTCTCATTAATGAAGAAATTCAGATTATTTCAGATCAGGGAAGTAAGCAAAGCCTAAACTAGAGTTTCAGCACCAAGCATTAAAAAAAATAACAGATAACGATGACAATGAAGAGGCAATTCAAGAGATTGTAACCAGCACAGAAGAAATGAGATGTGATGCTCAGAACAAGAGTCTGAGAGACAAGGAGGTTAAGAGAAGTGCCATGAGTGAGAAAGGAAAGCGGATGACGAAAGTAGTCTAGCTTTAGAGATTGCCCAAGGCACGACTGCCATTGCTGAACATCTGTGGCTAGACAGGGGGGAACCCAGTCATGAGCTCAGGACCTGGCACTTTGCTGCAGTTGTAAGAGAAAAGGAGATTAGCAAGAAAGGGAAAAAAAGTACAACTCCATAAGCATCCGGACTGGTGAAACTTTGCTACCTATGGATTTGCTTCTTGTGCGCGACCGTGGGGAAAGCTTCATTTGGAGATTGCAGTTTAGGAATCTGTAAAGGTTTTCAGTTCTTTGATTTATAATTTGTACATAGATACTAATGCCTCTTTTCCCTCTGCAACAGCATTTTTTTTTTATCATATTCAAGACCTCTACCATTCTGTCAACTCTTGAAGTCAAAAGCCAACCTCAAGCATGTTGACTGGTAAGAACAACACAGGGAATGTGATTTTCCTCAAAATGCCAGAATGAAACAAGGCATGGCCTGAGTCTGACCTACAGAAAGAATTCAGAAAGAGAGGCACTAAAAGAGATGCTGACAGGAGAATTGGCAAGTCAAGTTCAGGAACTTTGTGCTCTCTTAACACAACTACTGAATGTCTGTTTCCCCATTAAGTTTCTTCCAAACAAAATAAGCTGAAGATGATTAGAGATGTGAAGTCTTCCAATAGCACAATTTCTTCGTGGAAACTGAATAATTAGTCACAAGGAGGCAGGCAGGGGTGTGAAGGAGAATATTCAAGATTTAACTGAGAAAGAGTACCAAATGCCAAATGAGCAGCAGGTGAGAGTTTCACAGAGATATGAAACTGCTCAGGGGCTGGACTGTCAGCTGTCAAGAGAGATTTCATACCAAAATAAACCGCACAGGGCTCCACAGGACTCCACTTTTGGAATTGACGTGTTGGATATCTTGTCACTGAAAACAACCAGAAAGCACACTGATAAATAAAATTTACTATGCAATATGCCTAACAGTCAGATTTGTGTGCCTCAGGTTTTATATTTCTGTTTTATGAAGCAAGTATGTCAGACCAGGAAAGCTAAACAAGCGCAGCAGCAGAGTAGCCAGCTTGGTGAGGAATTCTCTTCCACAAGACTCTGAAGTGCCAGCATTTTCTTATGCAGTAAAACTAGGAAGCCATTCAGGAAGTACTGCAATAAAATACAATAGAGAACTGAGCTTAAAAGAACACCAAAACCTCCTTATTACAACAAAAGAACTTCATTTAACAAAGGGGTGGGGAGACGTGGTGTCTATCAAACTGCACGCAGGAATCTGTATGCACAGAGCTATGTCCTCATACACATGAGTTACAAGCTCTTACACCTGTATATGGGATCAGTGGTGAACACAAGTGCAGATAATACAAGCATTTCACTGCCACCCTTTTGCAAACAGCTTTCTATTATGGTTTAGATACCACTACAGGGTGACACCTGCAACGTCGTCTTTTCCTTTTCAGGAACCTTTAACAGCAGGACTCAGATTATATCCCCATAATCATGCTTCAAACTGCCAACAAGAAGCAATTTTGAAGTCACACCTCAGTAAGATACTATGCAGTTAGAGCAGTGAAGACAACACACTTCCAGAAAGCAGGGAGAGGAGTCTGGCTAGAACTTCCAAGACAGGCCAGTTGTGGTGGGGGCCTCCAATTCCTAAAGGCATGGCAAGCTGCCATCAAGTCAAAGACTATGGTTCTTGTTCAGCAAGCTACATCTTAACTCCTAATGCACCACTAGCTATTTCTTAAGCTCCAGTTTCTTATCCCTGGGAAAAATCATCACAATAAAAGAATATGACTTTTAGATGTCTTTTAAGACTGTTAAATCTTCGACGACCACCTTTCAGGGCAGATAAACACATAAAAAGAGGCACAGTCACCAAGGTTGGATCTGTCCGCTGTTGATGACATTCTTTCAGCCACCTCTCCTGCAGCCAGCATATGCTTCTGCAGAGTAACAGAAGCAGAGATTGCTCTGGTCAGCAGATGGGTGACACTCCTTCCTCCAGTCCGTCCTATCTCACTGAGCTTCATTTTTGTCACTACTCTTGTTCAACACAAGTGGTACTCAAGTATCTGAGACTGGCCCTCAGTTAATATTTCAGGCTGTACAGGCTGTAGTAAAGGTTAGAACAATCTGTTGTTACTTAACTCATACTAACATTAGTACAGAGGCTTAGAAACTGGAAGCAAAAGTGAATTTACCGACAAAGATGTTCCAAGAATTAGAAAGCACGGGAGTTCCCAAACAAAAAGCATTTTGCTCTTTCCTTGTTTAAGCAAGTAGCTGTTCTCACCACAGAGAGGGCAAACATCCTAGAAATCTGTATTAGTGTTCTGTATTATACCACGCATATTTATTTGCTCTTTGAGAATAAACCTAATTTGCAACGTAGAAATACAATAAAGCTTCTATAAAAATTCAAAATAAGTTTTCATCTAAAAAAAAAAAACCAGAAAAAAAAATTGTAACTCTTGCATAATCTGAAACACTTCCCAAAAAATTGATTGCAAAAAGGACTACAGGATTTTGCACCTAGCAAGCTCTGCATGAAGACAGTTTCAATATATTGACAATACAAAGCAAATAAGCTTTTGCCAAAGTTTTAGAATTCAAAAAGGTCAAGAAGGTATTTGAAATAAATGTTTTTGCTACACTACCAGAGAAGAGGATAAGAGAAGACACAATCTAATTTTGTTATTACTTAGGACAGAAAAGCTTTTTGATCAAATTACAGTTTGCACTGAGAACAGTAGTTACTCAAACAGAACAGCACTACATGCACAATATCTAAATTAAGCTCTGAGAAAGAAACCTGAAGTTGGACAGGGAGCTAAAGATCACAGCAGAAAAGTGGCCAATGAGATGATTCAACCTTTCCTCTTCAAAAACCAGTTTATATATTTTTATCTAAAAAGTGTAAAACCACACAAACTTCAGCATCTCATCCTAACTAGGTCATTTTTTTTGGTAGCGTGGAGTATGTTTTTTTTAATTTAGCTTTTAATGAGATAGGGCTTGTGATTGTGCTGTCTCTCCTCCCAGCCTCTCAAAACCACTTGGGAACCAGCTGGACAGATAGGTTTCATGAAAATGAGCAGCTACGTGGGGAACAGAAAGAGAAACTTAATGTAGTGTCCCAGTGAGCAAGAGGCTGTAAAAGTGCAATCTCATCATCACCACCTCTGTATGGTCTATCAGTTGGCCAGTCAGTACACAACTACATCCAAACCAGCCAAGACCACCTGCTCCCTCTTGCCCAGACAAACTTCATGGTCTTCGTCTCCTCCAATATTATAATGGCGGGGGTGGGCTGGAGGAATTTTTTGTTTTTAATTGAGGAGGGGGGTAAAAAAAGGGATGTAGAGCACAGATTAGTAGGAAACCAGGCTTCATCAGTCTCACTCTTCACAGAATTTTCTTCTGTTCTTTACAGGATACCTCAGAGAGCCAAATCATCAGGTACCTTGAGTGGTATTTCCAGCTCTTCAGTCTTCCTAGCCCACGTGCTTTCTATCACCAAGAATTATTGCTTCAAGTTATCACACAGAAATCTTTATTTTAAAATTAAATTATTAAAACAATCTGAACTTTTCCTTTGTCTTATATTTCAGCATTTTATAGCTTCTAATAAATTCCTAGCACATACTTACTGAAAAGAACATACATCTTTCTTTCACCATCTTTTAGACAAGTCTTCTGACTCAGTTCTGCTTCTACTTCCAAGTGCGATTATAATGTGCAACATATACTGTCATACCTTGATGACTGGTTAAAACAATAATGCAAGCTGAAAGCAGTATATTGGTGACAACACATTATCAATTTACTCAGTGCACACATGTCAAAAAAAATTAAAGCTAAGCAGGGAGACTGCCACAGGAATCTTGACTCTAGAGCTCTTAGGCATGAGGGTGTCCTGCTGCAGAGGCCTGCTCTCACAACATTCAGCCACCCCTCAGCCTGGCATTCTGGTAAAAGCCCCACCATTGAGTCTGGACAGGGGCACAGAAGAACAATGGATAAATAAACTGCAAATACTCCTCAAAAATATATAGGCAGCCACTGAAGCAGCACCAGAGAGGCAGGTTTGAAAGCAGAGGACCATCCATCAATTTTGCCTTGTGTAAGGTCAGAAGTCTTGGCATTTTCCTTCCTCTTTTTTGCACAGGGGAACTACTGATATATTTTTTCTTCTTCCACTGTTATACAGCATATATAGGATCAACCAACCAGTGCTGAGGTATTTCCAGCATATACTCTACATGGAAATTCTGAGCGGGATAGGGGAGGATGGGGAAAGGTTGCTGGTCACCAACACTAGCAAAAAAGATGAGACCATTCCTTATCTTCTTTTATGCAAAACATTCAAATACTAAGTCCAATTCCTATACAAATATAGAAGCAGCATTGATATTTAAAACTTATTTTTCCTTGTGTTAAAATAAATCAGGTATTTTAACTATTTTAAACTTTGCCCTGTACTTCCATAAGCATCCACCTTCCTTGCATAAACTAATGCAAACCAACTGTGAAGACAACCTTGAGATCATACACATAATAGAACAGATGAAGATCAACAGCAAAAATCATTACTTGGATATATACAAGTAGGACAGAAGCATTTGAAAACACACAGAAGACACCAAGTACTCTCCACACAAGAAGCTTCTGCCATTTGCAAGCTCTTCAGTCACCTATTAGTGCAATATCCCAGAGATGCTGAGGCTGGAAGGCACGTCTGGAGATTTATCTAGCCCAACCGCCTGTTCAGAGCGAGGCCAACTTCAAAGTTACATCAGGTTGTCCAAGGCTGAGTTTTCAAGAACTCCAAGGATGAAGATACCACCACCTCTCCAAGCAACCTGTTCCAGTCCTTAACACTCCTCTGTGAGGAGTTTTTATTATAGCAATTATGGCATGATATTCTTATGTAGAAAAAAGGCCTGTTCAGATACATGAACTGCTATGTTCTCAAGCAACTAAACCCAGATTTCACCATAATCTATAAAGTCTCTATCCTGTAAAAACTATTGAACAAATAGCAAAACTATTTTTGGCTTCGATGGTACAGGCTATTCCTTCTTTTCCTATCTGAACTAGAAAATCAGAAGTATAACCAAAAATGGTATCTTGACATTCTTGCAGAAGAACAATCATGCATGTCACTCAAATCACAAACATTGTGTATTTTCCATGTTCTAGTTTGCAAGATGACTGAATAGCAGAAAATAAATGGTAAGTTAAGTTTTACATTGTTTTATTCTTTTAACTTTTTATCACTTTCCTTGGCTCCATTTCTTTCAACAATGAGTCTACACACTCATGTGAAGTGTCTTACAGGATTAAACAAACCAGCATCCCAGTACAGGGAACTCAATTTAGCAAGCCTGCTAGACTGTGCGTTCATGGAAACATTTCTAATATATACTCCCTCCTGTGTGTAACAAATTTCTAGATTCTAAACAGAATAGAAAGCATTGGATAGATGTGCAAAGTATTAAGAGATGAGATGGGAATATTTATAAACAATAACATAGTGTTAATTTCTTTTGGAGTATCCAGGAGCCCAGGGACTGACAGTTTTAATAACTACCCAATACTATGTTGAATAGAATTAACTTTCAGTCTAACATATACTGCACTGATGAGAAGAAAAACTTTAAAAGGGTTTCAATTTTAACTGTTAAAAAAAAAAAAATAACAGAAAAGTACTTCAGTGCAATTTAGGAAAGCTGATTTTTACCCGACATGATGTTCAACTATTACTTTTTTGAAAGTTAACAGCATTCTTTTGAATCATGACATATGGGCTGGCAAAACAGATTTAAGATTCAGCCTGAGGCAGTCATAAAAACAAAGTGTTTGTATTTTGACTTACACTTGTTATCTACAGCTCTCAATAATTACTTTGTAATCTCAGTGGGCTACCGAAACACAGTAAAAAGTCATTTGAAGTGCAAGTAATCAAAAGCCTCTTTTAGAAATCAAAAGACCTCTTAAGCTTTGAATGCCTGGGTCAGAAGACAACAGATAAGAGACATGCTGTCCAAGCTCGCCCTGTGTACTTTCTTCTGCATTTTGAATTCCAATTTGGGTTCTTGTCTATGGGTGCAGAAGAGAAAAGAGAAAACGTACAAGGTTACTGCATTTCACCTATGAAATTAACCCCCAGTTGGGATCCATATTTCTACACAAGGTTTTTAGTAGAAGCATTTAAAAATAGGAAAGATGAAAAGACAATCAGATGATCATATGACCAAGTGTACTTTAATCTCTTCCTCTGCTGTTCAGGGGAAGTCCATGATTGAGATACATATGCCAGTCCCATGTGGAGGAAGTGGATCAACACACTGTGGTTTTTTGTAACTTCTGGCTCTGTTTACAAAGGAAAAGTTCTAATCCACCACAGAGGAAAAATATTCAGATCAAATATTCTGGGAAATGCCACGTTAATCATAATACTTCAAGTTAAAGGTAGTTTCCTTTTACAAAATTGTTTTATATATGCTTTGAAGAGAGAACTAGCAAAACCAGTTTATATTTGCATTCTGAATACTCTGGTTTTATAGAAAGCTACTTCCATCAGTCCAGATTTCCTCCACTTCTTGTTTTACAGCAAGCCTAACATTTCCTTTGCTTTTGTTGCACAGCACAGAAGTCATCAATTCATGTTACAAGTGGTAATGTCAAATCACGTACACCCAAAAGAGAAGTCGTTCAATATGTTTCCCACTTATGCCTGCTGTGACCGGGATACAGTAAATTTGAACTACCCCTGACAAATCCTAACAAGGATCAACAAGGGTTAAGGCAAATGGCATGTCCAAATCATTCTGGCCAAAGTATACAGTCCTAGAAAAAGATGTCTCATTCTCCCCTTTTCCTCCCAAGGTGTGCCTTCATGAAAAATCTGCTACATGATTTATCAGAAACAACTTGTTTTTAAATTATATCAGCTTAAGACACCAAAGTCTCCTCGTGTCTGAAATCACCAAGTAGGAATCGAAAAATCTTGCTGTCTTTATTTTCAGTCTTTTTTTTCTTCTTTATTAAAGCCAAGACTTATCAATGGATGCTGTTCTTTTCCACTCTGTTAATCAAAGAGATCCTCAGTTTCAAACCTAATGAAATTTCAAAAGTCTAGCAGAATAGCAACAGGTATCCTTCAAATCTATCTACTCTGATGACTGGCAAGTGCAGGAAGAATACTCTCTGCATTGCCAATTTCTGGCAAAGTGCATCTGTGCTGACTCTTAATGAATCCAGCCTTGAAATCTAAGAAGAGGTACTACCCGTCTTAAAATTCTTTACCTCATCTTCTGCAATTATTAGAAGAAAGTACCTGAAGGCAAAGGTGTCAGAGACCAGCAAATAAAAAAAACCCCAAAGCACTTCAAGAGGCTTATTATAAATAATTACAGGAAAACTGCCTTCTCAAGAATCCCCAAAATATTAGTTAGTCTAATTTAAAAATGCAGCTCATCTTTAACAAAATAATCCTCCCAGGAAATTCTGAACACAGCAGAGTATAGAGGAAGCTGGTAAATGAAACAATGCAACTTCAGGTATGGCTCTGCACTTTTTGAATTCAATGTTGAAATGAAGTATTGTGGAACTAGAAATGGCTGTCCCAGAAAACTGAGACCACAGTAACTCACTTCCACAAGAAATTCTTTCCACTCTAACCAAAGTAAGCTTTCTAAGCCTAGATCCAAAGCTCAAAAAAAAAAAAAAAAAAAAAAAATCTATCATCCTGTCTCCTATGGAAACTAACTCACCCACATAAAACACCTCCTGCTCTTCCATTTTATCCAGTTGACCACTGCATACTATGAAACACAGATAAGAAATAATTACTTTTTCACACTGCTCTAAATACTCATGAAATTCTAGAAACTAACACCAGCAAGAGACATCATCAGAATACTTTATTTAATATTAAACTGCCTGGAAGACATTCATTCATGCACAGATCTCAACCTCTCACTAATCTTAAATGGATTTTTCCACCATTCTAGATGACATCTTCAGCTTTGTCTAAAATCATTGCTTTTTACTCACGAAGAAAAAGGAAAAAAGGGCATAAGGGCAACTCCTTTGTCGTTTGCCTGTATTTTATTATTTATCAGAATGTGGGGGAAGACAAAAACATTGTCCACTTGTTTAATGAAGTGATATCAGGTTTAACTTCAGTGATTTTAGTGTTTATACTGTATACTTCACTGTTTAGATTGTATTTTCTATGGCCAACATGTTGAAGTTTGGGAAGAGCCAGGGGCACGGGGTGGGGGAGTGGTGTTAAGATTTGCCTATTCGAGGGAAAAAAAACAATTGAAACACATCTGTAAATGGAATCTGGAAGAAAAAAAAACACAGAAAAATAAAATAATTTAACAAAAAACCAACCAACCAAAACACTTCTACTAGTATTTCTAGTTATACTAAAGTATATTCCAGTTTCTACATCTCTAGTAAAAATGTATTACTGAAGTTGAAGTTTTCAAGAGCAAAAAACAAGGTTTGGAAAAAGTCATAGACCCTTAATTCAGACTTGTCAGAATATTCAGAATCAGAACTTCACATTCATTGCTATCTAAAGCATTTTTTACCCTTATAAAGGTGTTCATGGAAGAAGCTGGGTTTTTTGTAACTGAAGATTTAGATTCACAAAACATGTTTCCCAGCAATGTAAGAAAGGAAGGAACTTGTTGAGTTATAAAGATCCATGTAGGCACAGTCTAGATATGCAGACTACAAAGAATAACTTTCAATTGGAGCAAATGCCCACCCTTCTTAGTCTCAAAAAAAAAAAAAAAAAAAAAAAAGCCCTTTTTTTCCCCCCGTACTACTTTCCAATTAAACTGCAGTGCAATGCTTTATGAACTATGTGAAGCAATTTCAGGAAAAACTGAAAACACTAGGTATAATATTATAGACAAACAGCTAGGTCAAGGTACCCTCATCTCTATACATAAGCAGAATTACCATGGTAACATTATAAAGCCTTCTGTGAAGAATGCTTTCTTCTAACTGCTTCACATTGTTCTGGAAGCTCTTGTACTGCTGCCTTTAGAGGATCTCAAAAAAGTGTCAAATTGAATCCAATTAAGAACATATACCAATGCATTTCCTACACTATCACATAAAGTCCCAAAATATATTAAAAATGCCATAATATACATCCATGAAGCCAGGCACAATCCAGTTCCTGGGATTCTTTTCCATCATTAAACAGCCTCTACACTAGTGATAGCATAGCCTACAGCACAGGCTGACATTCTATCATAATTTCATTCAAGCCTATGGAATAGGAGTATTTGCTTTCAGTAGATATAGTTGAAAGTTTTCTAGCAACATACAGCAGTTGAAGGGGGAAAAAAAAAGGGGGGAAAAAATTAAAAAGGTAACTCCAAAGCATGTTAAGCATGATTCCTGTTTCCTCTATACCTCTGCTAACCCTAGAAGCAATTATTTTGAGGCCAAGAGCAGAAAATTCCTAGTGTTATCTCAGATCAGCAAGTTTTGTAGGTTAATCACAGTGTCAAAAATTTGTTTTCCCTTTTTTTTTTCATTGTTGTTTTTGTTTTGGGGTGGGGTTTTTTTTGTTTTTTTTTCATCTTCCACTTTTCAAGACAGGTATTCGGGGGGGGGAAGGAATTATGAAACTAGCTGTACGCAAACTCACACTGTATTTTTTTCTTTATACAGCTTTATTAATTTATTCTCCTGGGTATTGACTACACCAGAGTCTTACTAATCACGGCTATCACCCGCATAGCTGTCAGCAAGTAAGTATAAGTGAAGGTTACCCCATTTTGGAACAAGGATACATTTTGTTATCAATCCAAACAGCTTCTGTGTCTCACTAAGTAAGGGATTTCATTAGTGCACTTACAGAGGATAGAGGGCCAACAGCAGCTCTAATTAAGGCAAATCCACAGTATCTAGGCTCAGCTGAATGAGGACAATCCCAATTTTCTCCTTCTTCCCATATGAAAATCATAAATCTTTAACAATATGTCATCACCCAATTTTTTTTAACATCTCCATATATATATTTTTTAAAAAAAGTGGCCAAAGCTGAATATAATATGCAAGTAAGAGCTCATCTCTATTAATACAAACTTTTTGTACTCATATACTACCCTTTATATAGCCCCCTTTTTTCTCTCATCTGAGGATTTTTGAGCAGTAGTTTCAATCAAGCCCTCCATTACCACATTCAAGTTTTACCTTGAAGCACAACATAAAAATCAGCAACATAAGTTTTTGCAATATATTTTCCTGCCGTCTATCTTTCATCATAGCAGCAGTGCAATGGAAACTAAGTGTTGCATATGAAAATTCGGACCAAAGTCATCAGTATAAATGGTTATCCTTACAAAAAGTTGTATTACATTTTTGATGTAAAGAGAAAACATTATGTGTATGATTAGATGCTGAATTAAAAACCAAGGCAAAGAAGGAGAAGACTTCCACCAAAGCTTGAGATGGCAGGCAAGTGGAAAAATACTCCACACGGATCATAACCACCTACTTCAATGCAGTACAAAGACTGCACAGGTAAAATGTTCTCCTCTATCCAAGTACTCATGCTTTAGGAGAAGGAAAAAAAAAAAAAGATAAAAATCACAAACTCCTTTATAAATGTAGTGTCCTAACCATTAACCAGAAAGATCATGAAGTTTGGATTGAGTACAGTCCAGTTCAGCCATGCACTCCAATAAAAGGCCAAAAAAAAAAAAAGAAACAACCCACAACCCTATGAGAAGAAGTAGATCAATCTATAATTCCAAATATTTTCATTCAAAGTTTATCCAATGTTATCAGAATTTTCATGCTTGACAAGCATGAGATTTTTCCCAGCAGCCAAAAAAGTTATATTAAAAACAAAAGCAACAAGAAAGAATTTTACCGTATCACAGCCATACAAAGCAGTGGCAGTGCCACCAAAGAATTTGACATAGATGTGAATAGTTTCAAGCAACCCACAAGTCAAGTTACAAGCCTTAGAAGATTAAAGGTGAGTCTCTCAACTAGCAGTACCCCAATTCCATAAAATACATGTATTATCTTAGAATCTACTCTTTATAACAGGTTCACCTTAAGAACAGGTTACAAGACCCTTTTCCATTCAAATACCTCATCAGTATCACAGCTGCTGCCAGAATGGCATATGGGTTGAAATTCTTGATAGTTCTTGTCCTCTTCCCAGCCCAACCTTTGCTCTTACTCACTACCTCTTCTAACCTCTCCACTAGCTATCTGCTACCAGGTAAACTCTGCATCAGTCTGGAAATTATATACTTCTTCTCACATAACGATTCCCCTTGAAAGACAACTGAAGAGATTACAATATTAAAAGGGGACTGGTTAGTTTAAAAAAACCTCTTGATTTCCAAAGTTCATGCAACAGTTTTCTTGATGAAATCTGTATACTTCCTTATTTCCCCACACACTAACACCCCTCCCTTCCCCCAGATTTGGAAGACACTTTAATTGCTTACATTTCCTTTGTTTTATTTGAATCTCATTTGATTGGCAGCTTGAGGAGAAAGGAGAATAGGCTTTCTCAATGCTCTGGTAGGGTTCTCCTTACTCTTGCCAATAAGGGGAGCTTTGCTATAGTCTGCCCGGTTTCTTTCTTTGCCCTAAAGAAAGAAAAGTTTAAGTTATGTTACCTTCATACAAAAACCCTATAACAGGCTTCTCAGCATCTGTAAAGTTAGTCTAATGAAACTGAGGAAGTATCAAACTAATTTTTAATGATACATTTTAAAAACAACATAAAGAACATTATAGGTAATATACCAACATATAATTTTTAAACCGTTGTTTTCCTCTCCTCCACTATTGTTCACATAGGACTCTCAACAAAACGGCATTATAAAAGGACATGCAGAAAGTACAAATCACAGCTAATTTTTCCTGCCTTCACACACACACACAAGCTTCTCCACCCAGATACAGTATGTGTCATTACAGACTGTACAAAATCTTCAGAGCAGTGCCATTTTCTTGGTAACAGTCTGTTAAACTCCATTTGGAAACATCAGCCCAATTCTGGGAAAGTTACTAATTGTTCTGCAGAATGTTTCTAAACAAAACCAAACCAAACAAACAAAAAACCCCACAATGACCCTATGACAATATTCAAACAGATCATTAGAAGAAAGCAACCTCGTTTGGGGAAGCTTGTTTGATCCTGAAATTTTTACAGGCACAGAGAAAAAGAGGAAGAGAGTCTGAAAGCATAATTAATACAAATCTCCTCAATCTCTATCTACGCGCATTCCTAAATGTTGATAGTAAAATTTAGATGCAACAAATGCTACAACAATGCCCAGGCCACCAGTACACTACATCTGAAGTCCCCACAGTCTCTCTCATATTTACACTTCAATGACAACATTTTTGTGACCACGTTGCAGTAACCTCACCTGACCATTTACAACATATACAGTCAAACCACATTTTTGCAAGAATTTTAGTTTCTCAAATCTTGTCAATGAAGTTTGTGTCCACCTACCACAGAGTCCAACAGTGTCAGTGAACCCTGACAAATCTGAGCAGCTATTCCGTAGTGCCAGAGCAGCGATGTTCCCAGATGACACTAAGCAGACCAGCACCAAGGGCCCACCTCGGCAGCGTGTTCCCAGCTCTCATCCTGCACGGAATGCTGCGGAGATGGATCGGCCTCAGCAGTCACACAGAGCTGGTTATGGAAGTTCAGACAGTCACAGAATTGCATACCTGCCACTAAATGTGCTGGGCTCTCATTCCCCTTAGCACGTCTAAAGTAAGTGACTTTGTAACATGAGACCAAGACAACATTTATCTAGTCAGGAGAAATGCCACAAACTTCCACAGCTATAGATGAGCCTTCTTTGTGGCTTTCTGATTTTCTGATCTTTGTCATGTGCTACAATTCACCTTTGGTCCTCAGGAGGTGGAAAGGAAAGGCTACTGCTACTAACAAAGTAGCAGCCATGCTACTTTGGACCAGAATCATATTAAGTAACAGGCTAACAAGTGGTGACAGATGCTGGCAAAAGAAACACCCTGGCCCAGCAAAGCCCAAACTGGCTCATTCTAGAAACACAGTATCTGGAAAAATAGCCCAGCACTGAGATTTACAGAAAACTACAGGAATAAACTCTTGCTCATAAGAAAAGAAGATCTGCAACTGTACAACACTTTCCCCACCAAAACAGTATATAAATTGAAATCAGCCTGTAATTCTTACAGATGTCATGAATGAAGTACGAATTTCTGTACTAAACACTTATATAGTAACTCAGCAAGAAATTTAAGTTCTAAAGCTCTTTTAAGCTCCCATCCTGAGTTTAGGCACCAATTACAATTGCCCTGGTCACTGTCCATTCATATCCTTAGCTATAAAGCTGAATTCAGTGCAGGGAGCTTGCACTTCCAGCCTCTCCTTTCTCTCCCAACATACCAACCAACCCCTTCTGATTCACAGAGAATTCAGGCACCTCGAAGGTTTCATTCTTACTGAACAGCTGAACAGCAGCATTATGACAGTGCTATACCCTTAAAATTCTGGCATTAAAAAACCATCCAAAGACATGGATAAGACACAGAAAGGATTGGGTTTTTAGCTCTTAAGATTAACATAACAAGAGGAACATTCCCAGAACACTGTTCTTGAAAACAATTCCTTATTATATTGGATAACCAAAGCAAAAACTGACTCCAAAAAAACTATTTTAATACATATGAAGTACAAATAACTGTTTGTCAACTTTAATATACTAGATAATTCAGGGAATTTATTACAATGAATTTCAATGAGTTACAAGCAATAAAAAAAGGTAATCAGAACTTTTACTTTCCAACAGAATGCAATTATTGTTGCATGCTACAACATGCAGAAATTACTTCTATTATCCTTTATATGTTAGGCAACAAAAAGCACCTTACCTTATTCTCCACTGTCTGAGCACAGAGGATTAAAAACAAACTATTAGGCAGAAACTGCAAGTGTTTCATATCAAGAAAAAACCAAACCACTGCATCAATAAACTGAACGGCTGTCCGGCATGCCATGCACACACGAGGGACACTTAATGAAAACTTATCCACATGGGTTTTTTGCAAGCAGTCAGATCTCCAAATTGGAAACCTGAAGGCAGTCGTTCATTACCCCCTGCTCCGAAATGCAGATCTCAGCAACGCAACACTGCAAGAGGAACCACTATAGCTTGATTTTCCCTCCTAGTAATTCCCTCCTTGCCCATTACTGCACTGCAGTTTTTCTGAGGGCTATGCAAACTGCAAACAGGGGAGGACTGAAAGAGCCCGGGAAAGAAACACAGTTACAGAAAAGTCCGTTCAAATCATCTCATGTCTTATTAGTTGTGGGCTGAAATGAATAAACTACTGAGTTTGGTGGGATCTCTAAGGATTCTCTCTGCTATTCCTCCTCTCATGTTCCTGCCTTTCTTTTCCTTCATTTTTCATGGGATAATTTGGGGATTTTATTTTGTGGCAAAACTAGAGGGAATTGGGGAAAAGAAGAGAAACAATGTTTTAAATTTTTAAGTTGTTTCTTATATTTAGTGACTTCATTGTTTATATTAAAGCTACCTTTTATTCTCATAACCACTAATATTTTAAGGGGTTAAAAACTTAAAAAAAAGTCTTTTAAGGTTTGGGGGGGTTGGGGGGTTTTCTAGGTTGGGGGGGGGTGCTGGTAGTTTTTTTTTGCTTTTGCTGCTTAAATCAGGGAGTTTAGTCAATTAACTATTTTAACACTTGGATGCTTTCCCTATACAATTAAAACTGCTGTGATTACACAGCAGCGGCATTTGTGAGACAAATGCCCAGCAGGGGCATTTGTAATTATTTCCCAAGTGTTCCACAACAGCAGCTAAAGAATACATCAGAATATTAAAGAAGCTTTCACAGAAGAGTTGAGGTTGGAAGGGACATCTGGAGATCATCCAGTCCAACCCCCTCTCCTCAAGCAGGGTCAGCTAGAGCCAGCTGCCCAGAACAGCATCCCACTGGGTTCTGAGTATCTGCACAGAGAGGGACCATACTACCACACTGGGCAACCTGGTGCAGGGTTTGAGCACCCTCACAGTCAAAAGTTTTTCTTGTGTTCAGATGGAATTTTATGTGTGGTTTTTGTTTTTTGTTTTGTTTTGTTTTGTTTTTTTTTTTTAATTTATGCCCATTGCCTCTTTGGACACTAGAAGTCTAATTTATACTTGGGTTAGTTTTTCCATCCCCCCGCCTCGCTTCTTCATCCTCCACAGCTGCATTAAGAGCAAAAGGAGCAACAATGAGCACTCACTGTCAATCAACCAGTTGTTGGCTCATTTGCAACAATAGCCTCATCACTGCTTTCCACCCCTCCTTCCCTCTGCGTCCTGCAGAGCAAGGCTCAAGGCCAGATCTTTTAGCCCATAGCAGCCCAGCTGCCTACCATCAGCAACCTATTATTATTCCTTGAGATCTAAGTCCTCCTTTGGGGAGGATCCTGCCCAGTCTTTTCTGGTTTGGCCTCGCTGGAACATTAGGCAGGGCTGAACACATGCTGACGATGACATGGAAAGCTCAGAAACCTCCAGCAGCTCTTCAGCACCTCCCAATCTTCTGCTGGAGCCCCCCAGGAGAAGGGGCAGTAGCCAGCATTCAGGGCACGTTATATGGGGGTAAGCAGAAAGGAAATGGGAGAGTTTGGAGGTAGATGCATCCTCTTGGGTTTTGGCTCACAGCAGTGAAAAGGTTGGTTGTTTTCAGTGGCGTGTTTCAACAAGGTTTACGTTGGCCTTTTAAAGAAAAGGTAATGGGTAACATAGGTACAGACTCACGGATACAATGAACATACCGACTACCCACTCCCCCACCCACAGATGGGAGAAAGGTTAATTTCTCACAGCTGTGCACAAGTCCTTGCTTACTCTTCACAGGGGCTCCTGAGTTTCCATGCACTAAAACAGCAGTTCTACTTTTTTTTTTTTTTTCTTTTCTAACATGGCTTAATTAAAATTGAAATTCCTGTTGTGGACAACATATACTCAGTTTAGGCTCCCAAACAAAGTTTTAGTTAGTTTTACTTTAAGCTTGTCTCTACTAAAAATGATTTATTTAACACTAAAGGTCATCTTCAGTTTCAAATCTCTTCCCTGGTTTGCAGACCAAACATCACGTACCACATTTAAAAAATATGATAATGAATTTGAAAAGGGGAAAGGCCTGTCGGCTTTGAAACAGAAAAAAAATCAGAAGAGCTATCAGAGACTTTCTGCATGATTTAGAGCACTTCTGTACATTTCTATTCTCCTTTGTTGAGGAACAGATATAATGCCTCCTTTCTCTGATCTTACCTGGACACCTACCAAGTTCCCATCTCTTCACATACTTGTATATGTATTACCTTGTATAATAGGACTTCAGTCTTAAGCTGGAAATTGCCAAAAGTGAATAAATAACTAGAAATAAGGAACACAAAAACATAATTATACCTTGGTAAAGTTGGGGGAAGGAGGACCAAAAATATTCCTTTCCCCTAAAAACAGAACATAAGTGGTAAAATAAGATCTTTGAATAGTTTTCATTTTCCACAGTTAGTCTAAAACTAGCACTTTAACGACACTTTTTAACCTGTTTTACTTCAGGACACTGAGAATGACTTGAAGACAGCCACATGCAGCCTAACTGCTTTCTGGCTGGGATTCACACACTATCAAGGATGCACACAGCATTTCCTAGGAAAAAAAAACACCTAGCACTAAGTTAGAATATGGGCCAAGGAAGAAAATCTTACAGAAAGATAGCAAGTCTGCTTCATAAATTGTTCAAGGTCCCATGTATTCTAGGTGGGACAGTAAGACAGAAAGAGAAAAGGCCAAGATAGTATCCAATCATTCCAGCGGACTATTTCTTCCTCCTGCACCCTTCAGGTGCTATGTCTAGATGACAGCCTAGAAAGGACTTGTTATACTGTTACATGAACCTACAAAAAGAACTTATTGTGACAAGAACATGAACTTCTGTGTATAAACAGCATCATTAATTCACATAATGTATTACTTACAAGTTCTTAGTCATAGGGCTTAACATATTGTCTAGTGTTATTGTAGCAAAAAGCTTATTTTTACCCCTTTTCCACACAAAATTTTGAAAGAGCCTCTCTCCTTGCAGCTTTATAAAGCTGCCCCTGCTCTGAGGAACAGGCCACAGAGTAGTCCCAAAGCATCACCTGCTGCTGCTCTCCAAAGACACAACCCCTATTGCTCACCTGAAGGACTGAGGAATTTCCTACATCGATGTCAAGAAGCTGAAAGGAGCATGTTTTGCTTTTTTTATCCACTCCTAATTTACAGCTTAAACTGAAGGCAAACAGGACTACTAACTTTTTTGTAGAAGCATCATTTCTTTTCAAACTACAGAAAAAGTAGAGCGGAACAAGGAAGGAAAGCACAACCTCCAACACATTTAATGTACTGTTCTAAAAGATTCAGGATGCTTTTTCCTTTTGCAACTAAAGTATAATGTAGTTTCCCAAATTAGGCTGTGGCTGACTGAGGAAGCTGGCTACCACCTATGAGTCCTAATCATATTTTTAAGCTATTTGAAATAAAAAATTTAAAAAATCTTTCCCTCAGATGTTTTATGAAATGGAAGTAATAATTTGCTTACCTTCCTTGCAAATACAACAGAACTGATAAAATGAATGAAAAATTTATAAACAAACAAGCTTCCATATACTACTAGGCAACTTAATTCCATCAGGCAAAGAGTGCAGAACTTGCTAAACAGTCCATTCTAATTGTGTGGAAGACACAGAACAAGAGCGAGCAAGGCTATAAGAGGGTTTACTTACAGAAATAAGAATGAAACTTGTTTGACTTTTGAGGTATCACCCTCATTCATAACTAAAGCAAGTCCAGGTACTGAAGATGATTTGTAAAATTAATACCATCAACTTAAAGATGTGAAAACACAAAGGAGAACAAGGTACTTTACAGTTTCATGCAATGATACAAATACTACTACTACCAAAAAAAAAAAAAACACCAAAACGCACCAACAAAAAACCCCAACTCACACAACTGTCATGAGGTTTCTAAATGTACATATCACAAAAATATACACAGCAGAAGAGTTGTTGCTACCTACCTGTTTACATGAAAAAAATTCACAACACAAACCACAGTGACACACAAGACTGCAGTCTGTGCTTCCAATGGATTAATATATTGTCTCCCACTGCTGAGAGCTGGTCTTGATTCAGTTAAAGCCTAAGCACTCAGGCTTTCCTGCTGGGAAACAAACAAGTAAAGTCGGTTTCAAGCATCTCCTATTAAATTATAGAAACAATTCTCACAAGCCTGAAGGCAGAAAAGAGAAATAGTAGGTTAAGGTTGCATGAAACCATAACAAACTATAGCAAACCAAAAAGCTGCACTGAGATTTATTAGTTCACCAGAAAATTCATTGCAAAAGTCTATTTACTTCACGGAGGAAGTCACCACTGCCACCACTTAGTGAGTCAAGCTAATCTGCGAGAATGTTTTACATAATGGGAAAATTTTTATTGGCCAGAGGTTCACAGTGTTCTTAAATTTCCAGAAACTGCAGATGTAAAGATACTTCTGTTAACCTAAACCAAAACCAAGAAAAGAAACTATCCGAGATATATGCTCCATTTCACAACACAGGTCTAATTTTACTAGCTACTGTACTTCAGCCTATTCAGCATAGGAAAGATTTACACTCTGATATAAAAGGAAGGAAATACGAACATTGAAAACACAGGTAGTTTTAATACTACCACCAAATGGTATTAAAACATATTGGCTAGCACATCGTCGCCATTTCTGAACTGTGATACTGAGAACTGAAGTCATTTTTTAAGCTACCAGTTTTATTCTTGTAGAAAATTAGTACTAGTGAAACAGTTGGAATGGATTTACAAGAAAGCACGATACCATCTTATTTCTTCCATTTACTGTGAAATAAAAGCTAACAAGAGAGCCAAGAATCCCTACAGACAGTCAGTAACAAACTGAAAGGTGTTCTTTCCTTCTTCTAGCAACGAAAATATGCTGCAACACAACTATAGTATAAAATCCAGTTCACTCAAACCAAGTAAAGTAGCTTGAATGAAGGAATCTTTCCTCAGTTTTCAGAGGGCTGATAATAGCTTAAGGATTATATTTAAAATCAAAGAATAAATTCAAAACATTTCACAGCTCAAATATTATTCCCCTTATTCTGCTAAAAGTAATCAATTTAAAAATACAGATTGTTCAGATTATATTTTAGTTGCTGCTTTTAAAATATTTTAATGATACGTAAGTCTATTTTTTAATTACACAACTTTTTGAAAGTTGGAAATTGAATAAATATTTTGAATTAATGTTGTGGATCATAAATGCACAAGTATGAGGATTCGAGCTCTAAAATAGATTTTATATTATGAAACTGATCATGAACTAAACCCTACTATTTAAAGTCTCAAAAGCGCAAAGACCACATTTGTTTTAGTACTGAAGAAGTACAACTCTGTTACCATGACAGTGTAATACAACTTTCCTAACAGGCCACAAAGCATTTGGGGAGGAGGGGAGGGAGTTTAGAAGCCCAAATTCAGAGAGTTAAATTCATCATCTTTTGCCAGCCCCTGGTGTTAGGGCTCCATAATGCAATATATGAACAACTGTTTCTGTAGTCCTTATTTTTCTTATTTTACTTTTGGTGACACAATTCCTTTATAAAGCGTTCTGTCCTACTGAAACATTCTTTCCACCCCACAGTACATTAAAACATGCTATCTCACTTTTCTTCTCATAGACAATTTACTTTACCTATGTATTTGCCAGCAAAAGCCACATTTGTGATTATGTGAGTTTTATCTTAGTAGATGATAACAGAAGAATGAATGAAAAAGGCCTTCTGAATCCAATAACCATATGCTCCTTTTAAATTGAAACCTAGTTAAGGGGGCTGTCGCCGCTGCACGACAGAACCAACTTGTAATTATGGAGAAAGGAAAAAAAAAAAAGGCACGCAAAACAGAAAACAAAAAGCATGTTTCCTTCTGCTACCTGGTGATGCAGTCACCCATTTGAAGGCCTGAATTCTACCCCTGGAGCATACAGACCAAGACCAGCGATACAGTTGCATTGCCCAAGTAAAAAGCAACGTCTCTGCGTTGTAACGACCAAAGCAATCTCTGGGAACCATCCCGAGGACCCAAAGGTGTCCACCAGTTTACACAGAAAGCAGACAGTAGCACGGCTTTTTAAGTTCCCCACGACGGCTAAACACTTCTCACCTGCAACTAGACTTTTCTCATCAGTCTTGAAAGCGCTGCACTTACACGGACGTCATCGTCTTTATCCACATACCGAATACTAGTCCTTACCCTCCATGAACTGGCAGGCTGCACTCCCTGTATGCCTTATCAAAAAACCACAGCCAGAACAATATTGGTTTTGTGGTCTGCCTTAGGTTTTCCACCTAAGGCAATTACTACGCTTCAAATCACAAGAGTAAGCACAGCTCTTCCTAAAGCATTAGATATCTGGAAATCATGCTGGAGCAACCTTAATCTGCTGTTTTGCAGAATGGCCCTAGAGAGATCAGAACCCTTGGAGCTACTATCGTAAGCTAAGGTCACACCATGAAAACAATTTCCTCAATTCAGATAGGAATATAATGCTACAGAGGTTTCAGTTGTTCTTCTCTAACAACGTATCGCCATGTCGTTCAGGGAAGGACCTCAGTACAGTAATCCAGAACACAAAACGCACAATGCAAATTTAAACAAAAAAAACCCAAAAAACCACACTAGGCCAGAGGCAAAGGATGGATTAAAGAAAAGAAATCCTTGCAGCAGTAACAGACAGCTGTGTTCTAGCCTATAGTCCAGCCCCTGATCTAGTCCTCTGGTGAATGGAAAAGAAGAGAGGACGAAGGCAGACAGAACACCACTACACATCTGAAGAGACTCCTTTTTTTCCTGTAATGGAGACTTCTGTCCTTCTACAGTGCTCTGTTTGTGGACATAAGAAGATAAAGCCCCCTGTATCACTGTTTAAGAACCCTTAAGAGTTCTCTGCTGACGTGCTGACTTCCCAGACTTTATTCCTACAGTCTGACTATCCACAAGCCGGAGTATGGGCTGGAGACAACCCTGAAGCCTTCTGTGTTTAGAGAACCACCAGAAACAGTTAAGTTTGGGCAAACTGCAGGCAGCGGTATTTGTATTGGGTTTGCATGGCAAGGTTTTGGTAGTGGGGGGGCTACAAGGGTGACTTCTCTGAGAAGCTGCTAGAAGCTTCCCCTGTGTCCAACAGAGCCAATGCCAGCCGGCTCCAAGAGGGACCCATCGCTGGCCAAGGCTGAGCCCATCAGTGATGGCGGTAGCATCTCTGTGATAATATATTTAAGAAGGGGAAAAAAAAATGTGGAACTGCAACCAGAGACAGGAGTGAGAATACGTGAGAGGAACAACCCTGCAGACACCAAGGTCAGTGAAGAAGGAGGGGACGAGGTGCCCCAGGCGCCAGAGCAGAGATTCCCCTGCAGCCCCTAGTGGAGCCCCTGGTGAGGCAGGCTGTGCCCCTGCAGCCCATGGAGGTTCACGCTGGAGCACAGATCCACCTGCAGCTTGTAGAGGACCCCACGCCAGAGCAGGTGGATGCCTGAAGGAGGCTGTGACCCCATGGGAAGCCCAGGCTGGAGCAGTCTGTTCCTGAGGGACTGCACCCCATGGAAGGGACCCACGCCAGAGCAGTTCGTGAAGAACTGCAGCCCATGGGAAGGACTCACGTTGGAGAAGTTCATGGAGGACTGTCTCCTGTGGGAGGGACCCCACGCTGGAGCAGGGGCAGGGTGTGAGGAGCCCTCCTCTGAGGAGGAAGGAGCGGCAGAGACAGCGTGTGATGAACTGACCGCAACCCCCATTCCCCGTCCCCCTGCACTGCTCAGGGGGAGGAGGTAGAGAAATCAGGAGTGAAGTTGAGCCTGGGAAGAAGGGAGGGGCGGGGAGAAGGTGTTTTAAGATTTAGTCTTTATTTCTCATTATCCTACTCCGATTTGATTGGTAATAAATTAAACTAATTTCCCCAAGTCGAGTCTGTTTTGCCCATGACAGTAATTGGCGAGTGATCTCTCCCTGTCCTTAGCTCAACACATGAGCCTTTTGTTATATTTTCTCTCCCCTGTCCTGCTGAGGAGGGGAGTGAAGGAGCAGCTTTGGTAGGCACCTGGTGTCCAGCCAGGGTCAACCCACCACAGTATTACTGATGTAAAATGCGTAACATTCCAAGATCTATTTTCCCTAGGCATTTCTGCCTCATTCAGTATTGGTAGTAGGTCAGTTTTATCAGTTAACATAATCTTGAAAAGTCATCAGCCTGACATCAATTCTCATTCTGCCTGCTTTTCCAAAGTTAGTTAATCTGGACTGTCTAACTAGTCCTGCCACAGTCACAGCAAAGCTGCGATACTGCCACAAAGAGGACTGACCACTCTGAGTATCTGCAGAAAGAATGACCCTGTCACCACTTAGTCTCATCCAAGTTATTGAAAACAGATTAATATCCTACATTAGCCTAGAACAATGGAAGCTGAACTCTTCTGTACTAATTTACACCCATTATACGCTGGCCTCTTTATTCTTGCAGTGCACATCTGGATATGTAGGGTGGTTTCATCGGAGGCCGTAAGGTAACAGCATCTCAGAAGTCACTTGTATGCAAACATTAAAGGTTTCTTAAAAACATTTCTATTTACAGGAAAATGAGTAGAGACCAGAAGAACAAAGAGACAACAGCAGTTTAAGGAGAGTATCATATGGGCTCAGGGAGCTCTAACAGGGAATAAGGCCATACAGAAACATGTATTATTAAAACACTCTCTAAATGCTCTTGTTTCTATTTTACTTATTGTATGTAATACTTGGCAATAGGCTGTGATGCTTGAGCCCTGGTGACTAACTACAGCCATTAAGATACTGGCACATCTTTATTTGGCCTTCCCACCTCTTCCTTGGGATTTACTATGCTTGTGGTAGTAAAAACACCCAAAAAACCAAACAAAACCCCACCAAAACCGTGGCCCCTTGGTGTTTACAGTTCACTTCACAACATCATATAACATAAAACTCGTGTTCCGTGGGTGGTTTAAACACTACCCAAGGTACGAAGCAAGTTCCAGCGCACTGCAGCTCTGGGTCTACTCTAAGAGTGGGGGAAATAAACGATTTCATTTCAGTGTTGGTAACAGCACCAAGACTGACACATTGCATTTAGTCTTAACATCAGATTCAGGCATTTCATTTAAGATAATACAGGAGGCTGTAGGCCAAGTACTTTGAAGCTCAATGACATCTTGAATTGGATTCAGTATTTGAAATCAGGAGAACGAGAGAAACTAAAGCTGTATCCTTGGTTGCAAGAAAAATGTAGGCCATATGAAAACTTAAGAGCAGTGAGCTACCCGATGCCACTGACCCCATCGAGGACTGTTCATTTTGAACGGGAGTTCTGTTCTCCAGAATACGTACAGGGGTTCCCAGTTTGGTATCCATTTGCAAACATACTGAATTTGTTCTCTATTATTCAGTCCTTAAAGTCACTGTTGGAAAATTTTAACTATCTCAGGAGCCAAAATAGATGCCTAGGCAGTATTACTCAAGATGATGACAGTTACCCTGCATCTTACTGCTCACTCTTCCAATCCATTGAATGCTACCCTTGCAGCCATGCCCTTTAAACCAGACACTTTCTCTTCGGTCCCCTAGACCCTTAATCAGGACACAGAAAGAACTGTGATAAAATAGTATAGAGAAATTTCTAATGGCCCTTACCATCATTCTGTTATCTTGCAGATATTTATAAACGTTTATCCTAATTTTTCTGGAAAATAAATTTCATTACTCAGTTTCCTATCACTCATATCACAGAAAACAAATCACAAGATCAAATACAAAACCGCTTTTGAATTGCATTTAACCTCAATCAACTGCCACAAACAGATGTGAAAGAGTTAACAGCTAATTGGGTTATGCATTATATCAGTTGGTTCTTCTAAAGAAGATAGAAAAAAGAAGAATTAATTACTTCATTTCTCTTGGCATCAATTTTTGTCACTTTTCCCTCCGTATCAGCTACCGGAACAGTACCCTCTTACTGCTCAAGACCATATGAAAAACATTTTCTCGTTATCCTTTTATCTCCCCTGTTAGTTTGATATTGTTTTATGGCTCAAATGCTCCAATCTTCTTCCTACACACTTGTGCCATTCTTTCTTACTCATCTTTAACACCGTCACCTAAATTCATACAATTTCTTCTCAAATTTCAGATCATTAGCAACATTCTGATTTAGCCAAAGCAATTTGTGTGTCAATGCAAAAGAAAGTAAAAATTACTAATTCATGCTGGATCCCTAAAAAGAAGGTAACTTCACTGAATTCCTCTTAGACTCTAACACGCTTCCTATGACATCTCACCTACAAATTTTCTGAATTCTTGTTGTTCTCTTTATTTTGCTGCTGTTCTCTATTTTGCTGTTCTTCCTCCTTCGCTTCCTAGAAATACTGAATTTTATCAGTTCAAGTTAATCTTTCACAACCTGCCTCCTTCTTCCATTCTTTTTAACCAGCTCCTTCCTTTCTTGGTCAACAGTAAATTAAGACAAGCACCCATATTTATTATCAAGAGCTTTCCCATACATCAGTAAATTCTTGCATAGGAGTGCATGTCCCACACACCTTTCTCAAAAGATACCTGTGCAAATAAAATCCTTCATTTATGCCATATCTCATGTTTGATCCTTTGTTCATTTAATATTTTTTTAAAACAGAAATGAGTTTCACCACCCCACCACCCATTTTTGGTGGGTCTATCACAATATTGCTCTTATCATTCTCTAGACCTTCCCTCATTACCTTCTTCACCTAAAGATAAACATATGCATCCTTAATATACTACAATACATTGTCACTTCTTCCCTGACTGTCCTTACTATGCCCTCTCTGATCAACATTCCTGTGGGATATGCATTTTGGCCACAGGAACAATAGCTATTCCTTGATCTGGAATCTAAGCACAGCAAAATACAATGACAAATCCCGTTAATTGCCAAGTCTTAGCCTGTAAACACAAAGGTAGTCTCCTAACCTGAAAGTCAAGGCAGGAGGGAAGACGCAAGGCTAGGTTTTGCTAATATTTAAGTATCTATTAATAGAGCCCAGAATACTGTCACCCTTCTGTCTATACGCTATCCTATGGCAATGTTAGAATCAAGGCTTTCTACTCAAGGTGACCAAGCACGACTTACTTTCTGCCTGATTCACTTCCACCTTTGGTTCTGGCCTCACTTCGCAAGCCAGTCACATAACTGAGGAATAGCAAGTTCATATTTGATGTGAAGTCGTACGGCTGGATGACATCATCATTGTTATCTTTTAATTGCCCCTTCAAGGGTTATTATTAGCAAGCTGTAAGTTATTATTAGCAAACTGATAAAATACTAATGGCCCACTTCTCTTACACAACAGCTTGTCCATTTCTCCAGTTATCACATAACTGATAACTTTTCCTATTTGAATTATTCCAAAATGGATGATTAAGGCCAAAGAGAGCCATCCCTCTGCCTATTACTTCAACCTGCTAGATTTTGGGGAACTAACAGCACTTGGCAATCACACATTTTAATCCTGGCCAAGGTCAGAAAGTCAACGAAGTTTTTTGCAAACTTCTCAATTTCTTTTTTTGAAAACAAAATTACATGTGAAGTCCACTGGCTGCTGCACACCACTTTAATAGCTGTTAAACTCAGGCTGAGTCTGTTAAGCTAGGACTCCCGCTGCTGGATCTGAAAGTATTTATACTTTCCAACCCCCAGAAGTGGATTTTTGCTAGGCTACCTCTTCTTCAAAAGAAAAAATAAAATCTCAGTTTCTTAAGAAATATTTTGTCTCTTACACTTCTTGCTCAGTACTATTTAATGCTACCAAACTTTTTTGCTAGCTGGTCACAGTTACCTTGATTCTTTAAATCACACTAAAAACACTTCTACCCGTAAAGAGAAGAGGGCTGTGGCTTCATGAACCCAACCTGACTAACTTCTATCGCTCTTGACCAACACCATTTCTAAAAATGAGTGGGTTTTTCTACTTACAGCCCTGTGGTGTGGGAGAATTCAAAGACCTCAGCAACTTCATCTTGCTGTCTTTAAAGGAGTCCTAACAGCAAGAAGCATTCAAACACACTTGCTAATGCACTTTTTTTTTTTAATTTAATATGTATCTCAACTCTAACTATTGCAGAGTGAGTCAGGTGTCCAATCATGGGTGTTTAGTACAATTTTAGATGCCCTAAAATATCCAGACATGCAGGACTGGCAAGTAAGAGTTTGGCCATGTGGAAGACTGCACACTTTTGGGGCATCAACTTCAGACCATCTGGGATCTCCTACGGCATTTAAGATGGTACCCAGTGCCTCTGTGTGTAGGCACCATCTTTGCTCCCTTGAGTTTTTCTAAAATCACTAGTCAGTCAGGGTTCAGGCAAAGGAATACTATCATTATCTGTTCAAGTTAAAACACTGCTCTTTAAAAAGAAATGCCAGCGGACGGGGTCAACAAGACAACAGGAACTCACATACTAGATTTGTGAGGGTGTTATTGTTGTAATGGTCAGTCTAATTAATTTCTGGATTTTTAAGCATTTCTTGACACTGAATTTCTTTAATACTGCAGAATCCCCATCTACATGATAGCAGGGCATGAACGTAACACAGAGTCAACACTTGAACAGATGAGAGCTACAACAGAGGCAGCTGCTAAAATCTAAATCACCCATGCAAAAAGCATATGATGTATTTCTTCCATACCTCCTTCCCACAGAGACAGCCTTTTTAGTATCTTATCTATTCATTTCAAACCAGAAAAAAAAAAAAAATCTTAGCAAGTATCCTTGCCTTTGAAAAGTATTTTAATAAATAGAAGTCCTTTTAAAAAAAAAAAAAATACAGCCATGAAAACAGTCCTAGGCAGAAGCCTGCTTCCATTAGGTATATCAATATTTCAGTCCCAGCAGCACCATCTAATGGAGAGCTCACCAATTTTTCTCCTTCTTTAACATGATAAACATTTTATTTTGGAGGTGTTAACAACTGATACTTTAACACATGGCCTATTTAATACTCTATAAAAACTGATTAGCTACAAGACAAGCCAAATCATTTCTCCACAGACAACAATCAGACAGTCCTTTTCTCCCCCCAGACATTACATTCACATACAAATGTATTAAGTACAATAGGACACTTGTTTAACCAGGAGATAAGATTTTAGTTAGAAACTTTTTTTTTTAAAAAAAAAAAGCCAAAACCAGTAACTGTGAAGCAGCAATGCCAGCTTAAAAATACAGCTACCTCAAGCATGTTTAAACTTTCCCTCTGAAAGCAGAACAGAGATGTCAGTGCCTCTGAAGTGTAAGGAATATGGACAAACCTGGACCTAACCATAGCAACAGAAGTGACTACCTACACCTGCTTAAGATGACGTTAAGCATTCCAAGACACCATCAGGTTGCACTTCTGCTAGAAAACATACTATGGGAGATGGGTAGCAAATTCTCATCAGCATCAGTAAAGTATGTAGTGTGATGACTGTTGGCAACTACCACTATTTATCTCATTAACATTTCCTCATGCAAACAAACATGACAGAACTTATGTATGAAATGGATCTATAAGAAGTAGTATTTTCCTCACTGCATTTTGTCCTCCTTGTTCTTTATATAAATCACAACATTGCAAGTAAGGGTTCAACAACTTTGAACTTTTCCAATTAACTCAGCATATGGACACTCTTGTTCTGGAATAACTGCCTTTTTATGGATAGCTCAAAGGACTTTCAAAGTCTGTCTGCCTTACCTCAGAAATCAACTAATACACTGAGAGTTCATATTTAAAAAAAAAAAAAAACACACCACAAACCCACACATCAAAAGTCTTAGTAAATAATTCTGCAAAATTACAGCATCTTATTTTGGCTATATATATTAACAGCTTTATTTACACAAACAGGACAATTCCAAGCTTCTTCCTTATTTATTTTGAGAGAATCTCCTCAGCAAAAACATACAGAATGTAGTGGGTGGATATTTATTTGCTTGTCCTAAATATTTCTTAAAAAAACCCCAAACAAACACAAACACACCCACACAAAAACAAAGTAAGCAAACAAACAAACAAACAAAAAACCAACACCCCCCAAAAAAACAGAGTAAATCCCCCCCAAAGCCCCTCAAAATCTTACAGGCCAAAATACTGGAAGTTGCATGTCTAAATAATCCCTTTCAAAATGAAAGTGAAGTTTTCAGGAATTTGTAAGATGGAAAGAGGAATAAGGGAAATTTATGGCCGGGTATTGAAAAACACTGATGAAGAACAATACACAAATAACAATAAACTTGTTTTATCTTCCTAGAGATTGCCAAGAGCATTCTTCTGCACATGCTCCAAAAAAGTGTCAAAATACCTTGCTGTAACACAGATACAAAAAACTCTGCCAAACAGCATGAGCCACACAACAGCAGTATCTACTAGCTGAACCACAACATAGGATCCATTAGTATTTCCATTACATATCAACACCACGGGTGAGTAGTGAGACGTATTTGCTAATCTGAAATATAGCATGCTCAGGTTCTGTAGATAGAAACATGATTCAACCCCTGACGGAAAACAGACAGAGAAGATACTGCTGACTTCAAGTGATACTACGCGTTAACAACTTCAAATGAAGTTTGCACAAATCCTTTTTTTTTCCCCCTCCCAAAATGCTGAGTTTTAGAAGGCAATGAAAATACTACTGCATCAAAGGGTTCCAAAACTGCTAGAGATGTGCATGTGCAAATCAGCAGCCTTCATTTATTTAGGTATCCAACTTCCTTCTACTCAAGCTGTCAGCCAAATGGTAGCATTTTGAGAGTATGTCATTTCACAACCACAAGCACTTTACCTTTGGCACCTACTGAAGGCAGAACTGGTATCCTAATCAGGTACAGCCACAACAGTCATAACAATAAAAACATTCCCAGGCAAAAGCACAATGCTCCTCTCAAGAATGTTGTGCTGAACAGAAAGGAAGACAGCGAAAAGGACAGAATGAGAGAGCAAGTATAGATTTAAAGACCTGTGTACTTCAGACAACAGTAGGGTACATTGTAGACCATCTTTAGTGACCTGGAAGAGAAGAGCCTGTTAATTCACCCGGAGTGGGAGGTGGGGCGGGGAGGGAATCAAAGAAGCAGGTAGCCACAGAGAGGTCAAAGAAAAGTGGATTTGCAGATAAAAATCATTAGCCAGAAGTGTGAAAGTAGGTATAAGCCTGGAAACAATTATTTCAAGAGAAAAAGTGATGTAAATGGAAGTAAAGGTGAAAAAGCAGTCACTTTGCTCAAGTACAAAGATGAAACCACCTTGGAAGAAAAGTCATCCTTTAACAAATTAAAATTACAAGAGATCTGACCGAAACCAGTTCAAAATAAGCCACTTCTAAGAATTGGAGGAACCAGCTTGAGAAATTAAGACCGTTTATACCGTTTGGCCAAACAACCTAGGATGGAAGAGAGGCACAGCATGGACCAGAGCATTCCGTTAGTAGCTGAAGAGCATAAAATGCAGAAAGAGGCGTCACTTGGGATGGTTTAAAGGAGATTAAAACAAGAACAAGTTGAATGAAAATTGTAAGGCTATACTTCCTATGCAAAAATCAAGACTTACATCTGCGAGCCATTAAAAAATAGCAGCCACAACACTCAAGGAAATCTACTCTCAGAAGGTTCCTCTCTGTGGAAAGACAGAGAGAGGGCATAGTCAAACTGGTACAGTACACAACATCTCCATTATAAAAACCTCTAATAATTGTTCTAATTATCTCCCTCTCTCAAGTACGTGGATGAGCTTACAAAACCAAATCCATTCACATTGCCAAAATTTGGTTTATGAGCTAGGCAGGCTCTGCTGTTAGAAAGCTATTTTAGGCACATTTATCATGTAAGCTGGTTCCATAGAATCAGAAAAAAATGTTACTTTTCTAGAACATCCAAAGCAGAAAGTTGGGAACAAGTACAAGCACCAGAACAGCTACCACCGACAAATTCTGTCATGCACGCTCAGCTTCGTATAGCACTGCATGTTTGCTGTACACAACCATGGAAGAGTGTGAAGCAAATACTATTTCCTGTCCCACGATGCTGACGGTGCAGAATGGTACAGCACTGCAGAGGAGACAGAACAGGATGCCTCTACACAGCACTTGCAATTCATTTCATTTATCAACAGATGACGCTTGTACTGCCCTGCTGGGTCTCAGCACCTCATCATTTTTATGTCCCCAGATTGTAGGAAAGCACCATTATTCCCATTTTGTTACAGGCCAGGAAAACAGTCTGTATATGGAGCCAGAAGCCACTAGCTGCATCAAAGTTATTCTCAGAACTCCCAGTCAGCTACCACCTAACCCGAGCAGCACCCAAGTATCCGTACTCTTTTCTTCCCCAGCACGTCTTCTATGCTTAAGCAAACATCAGTCTTGACAAGGCTGATCACCTCAGAAAGCATCTCAACATCAAGTTCAAACACACCAGAAAACAATAAACAAAACAGCAGTGGAAGAAGCATCAGCAGACTCTATGTCTTTCCTCATCCTGGTAATTGTCCTAACCACTTGACTGAGACATCGTGCTTCCTCTTGCTCTGTTTCTCAGGCACACTGAGTTTTGATAATTCCTGCCATAGCAGAAGAGTTTCAAGAGAAGGAAGTGACACTACCCTTAACTGGCCTGTGGCTTGATGATGAGACTACTCCCCAGGGAAGCAGGAAACTTGGATTGGAATCCCCCTTCTGCCCCTGGGACGCGGGCATGATGTCACATCACTCCACACTGCATCATCAAAGCCCCTTGTCAGTTTGGTCCTAACTGAATGACTTACAGTACACACATCCACAGGAATGAAAAAAAAAAAACAGGCTCCAGGTCTCCTAGATTTTACACTGGTATCTTCAATGGACCATCTTCTCTTTCTTGATAGATGTCAAAGCTTGCAGGAATGAAGTGGCAGCCAGGAAGGCACTTCTTATCTTACAGTAGTATCTGCAACATGCTTTTCAAGACAGACCAAATCAAAATAACTCTTTTTGCTAGCCGCCTAAGAAAGCTGTAAAGACTCATGGCATTTTGAGCTTGTCTTGAGTAGGCATATCTTACTTTATTTACAAAAAGATGTTTTTCGTATTAATGCAGAAACCACACAGTCAGATAAAAGTTCAGTATTACTCCAAATGTTAAATTTTTCTAATTATGAGCTTCCATACAGTCATCATTAAAGCATGTAGAAGTTTTATGACTTCTTTCACTAATGTTTTTGACTGAAGTATTTGCTACGCATACTGTATGTGAAAGGATGTATTCACTTCAGAGCATTTAAACTATGCTACAGAACTATTCGCAATTTTTATCACCGTAAATAATCTACAGAACGTTTCCTCTATACATCAGTTTCATAAATGATCATTTTATGATACAATATAAAATAAGACTGGAACTATGAAACCTTCCAACTTGAAGCATTCCTGCTATGCCCATTGCAGTTCTAATGCCTGCAATTTGCAAAAATTCAGTCTTGATGTCGAAGTACACAACACCCCAATTTTCAGTACAAGGAGGGAACCAGGGATGGAGGCCGTCACGCACGTCCAATACGGAACTTCTGCATCCACAAACATGTTGAGACTTCCCTTCCCATGCTGCCCTTGACTAGATGAACTGCAGAACTTGGAATTCTACTAAAATCACACTTTACGCATGCAGAGTAAAGCAGCAGGGAAGAACAACAGCATGGAAATCAAAGGCTTAACATTTTTTGCGGGGTGGAGAGGATTAGTGACCTACAGTTGTTGTATATAATTTTAGAGACACTCGCCCTGTTAACCTAGTTACAAAGCCAACAGTCAGTAGCAATTGAAGTCACAGCGGCAACGATAGTTTGCCATCAGTGCTCCAGTAGAAAAGATCTCCGGGAAGAAAACAAAAGCACCCTCAAAGACTATATAAATATATGTCTCTCCCTCACACAATTCCCATTACCAAATAATCTTTTGCCTGATTTTCTCCCTAAGATCTTTCTACCATATATTTTCCTTACTGATTTTCTACGGCTTTTTTGTCTGTATTTCCTTTTCTCTTCTTTCCCATTAGATTTCCTTTTCTCTTCTTTCCCATTAGAAGAAGAGAGCACCTCTTCCTACTTTGCAGACACCTAATTGTATTTCATTGTAAGTTGCCCCCCCTTTCCTCCCAATTCTCTAGTCCTTTCTCTTTCTACCTTAAAAAAAAAAGGGCATAGAAAAAATGAAATGTGTTTGTGATTTGTCACAACAAACATATACTGACTTTAAACTATGCACTTATGAGGGTATGGGCTTCCAGCAGGCAGAGCTGGGAGACCAGTTATATTCTCTTTGCCAGCCCTTCACTACTGTAGTTTCTATGTCACCACTTCATCACCACAGGTTAAAAAGTATAAGATAAAACCTAGTGTGACTACAGCACTATCTCTTGTGCTACAATCACACCTTTATTCTGTTGCACAAAAATACACAACTTTCCCTCCCTTGGCTTCTTTTCCCTATATCACCTCTTGAAATCTCCAATTTCACTCTCTCCCACCACTTTTGGTGTTCCTGAGCCATAGGCCAAAAATGCCATGAGGTTTCAAATACAAGCATCATATTCAGAAAGTACCCACCCACAGGCATTAAAAAAAAAAAAATTAAGCCTTGGCAATTCTTTAAAGGAACTGTGCACAAGAGCACAGACATCTGAAACCAAGGTGTAATGAGCAGTCTTCAGACATCATAAGATTCAGCACCTTCAATTAAGAAACACTATTATAATAAAAAACCTAATGAAATCCACTTATTGCATCATCTAACATATCAGAGATCAAAACGTGTTATTCTTGCAATATCTATTCATATAAAGACAGTTTAGGAGACTGGAGTAGATTTAAGTCATTCCTATTTTTTAACCGCCTTTTCATCTGCAGAAGAACTATGACCATCTACTTATCAATTTATTTATGTTCCAGGGGTTTAACAACAAAAGTTAAAAATTCAGATTTCTGGCTTTTCCTATTCTCAGCATTGCCACATCCATTAATAGAACAGCTGCATTTCAGTATTGAAAAAAACACATTCCTCTTCTCTCACTTAAACTTTTCATTATGGACAAGAACAACGTAAAGACCTAAAATACAACAAGATCTTGAAATCGTTTAGAAGACAAACTGTATTAGCATGGACTGGCAAGACTTCATATAGAATTTTTTGTCACTGATGCTAACTACTGCCATCTTACACAGTTTTCCAAGGTACCAACAGTAAATAAGCTTACACGATGATCAAATTCTCTGAATCCATACAAGAACGGCTTCTCAAAATTGGTATCATCAAACTTAACTGCAGAAGGACTTCAGGAAAGCCTAAAGACTGAGTCATTTAGCACCCTCTTTTGATGAGAATTAATCTGCTTTTCTGCTGAATGCACTTTACCTTTCTACACTCTAGGTCCGGCTATTATTGGAAGCTTCTCATCAAGTCATATTTCAGTAAAACACCTACCATTTTCATGTTGGAACAAAGCAACTTTTATAACCTCATAGTGCCGTCTGCTTGCAATGCCCAAACTCATGATACATCAATGTTTCCGTTATCAAGCTTTATGACAAGGGGTTTCCCAGTTCAGCCATAAAAAACTCTGATTCAGTCCAAATGTTCAAGTATTTCTCGTCTTAAAACAAAAGCCCTCTCCCTAATCACCATAAATAACATTTACGTCTACGTTAATCCATACACGGTGTGTCTGGATTGCCATTTATAGACGCTTTTAGCCAAATGGCTCATTTTAAAGGACAACATACAGTATATGTTATGATCTCTCTAGTTCTAACTCTAACAGTCAGTGTAGCCTTTAAATCCAGGCTTCTGTGCAAGGCAGTAGCTATTTTAAATAAGGATTTTTACTAACTATTTCAAATTATACTATTTCATTTGTCTAAGCTAAATACTGCTAGTACACCTTCGCATCATACACTAAACTCCTTTTCAGTCTATGAATGCAAGTTCAGATTAGCGCACAATAATGCTACGTGCATTCTACGGGACAAACCTGCAAGGAAAAATACACGGTTCCAGTGAAGAAATAAAAAAAACCCGCACGGTTTACAATATACCAGGCTCGGTTAGATCTCAACAAGCTAGAGAAGTCACCGACCGAAGGAGACTGCAAATTTCAAATTGTATCATTGGAACTTCCCACATTTTACTACTACAGAAACAGAAAAAGATGAAAAATGCCCTAACGCACGGCAGAGATCCACTCAGAGGTGCACATACGGTCTTTCATGCCACACACAAGCTCAGATCGGCAGAACGTGAGATTACGCCTCTTAGCATTAATGCCATTTCTCTTGTTTTTCCGCAGATAATTCGGATCTTAAACACTTGAAGATACAAATAAATCAAGATGTAAATGCCTTACCTTCCTATTTTACAAGCTGCTGCAGTTCTCAGATTATGAGTCAGTCATAGGTTCATCTGCAGAGGAATGACTCAGTATAAACTTTTAAACATTGGTTATTTTTTTCTAACCTACAACACGGTAATGAATTTCACATATCAAAACGCGGTGCTGCGAAACAGCGCATAAAATGAATGGCGTGAAAACAAAACACTTTTTCTTTCCGCTCACGCCAGGCAGACGGGCTTATAGCGCAGGGCCGTCGTAGGCAGAGAGACCTTATAAAAATATAACTCCTTCCGCACCGATCAGGGGCAGCTCCGTACCGACGGCACAGGATCGTCCCCGGCGGCGGCCGCCCGCCTCCCCATCGCCCGGGAGCGGAGCCCCGGCGCGGAGCCGAGCCGGAGCCGCCGCAGAGGGCGGCAGCCCGGGGAGGTGCGAAGTTGCGGGGGGCCCCGGCGCTCGGCGCCCAGGCGCGGCGGCTGCCGGCAGTGCCCCTTTAAAGGCCGTCGGCCCGCCCCCAGCACTGCATATGGAGGGAGCCAGGAGCGGAGCGAGGCTTCTGCATTCAAACGACACATCAAACGCCGCAAGCGCCGCTGCCGCCCGCCCGCCGCCGCACGGCTCCGCTCCGGCCTGCCGGCCGGCCTGGCCTCCCCGTCCCGCCCCGCCACGCACACGCACCCCGCGGGGCCGGGGGGACAGAAAGCAAAGGGAGCGGGGGCAGGGAAGAGGGGAGGCAGGAATAAGTAAGTGAAAAGGGGGCACCTGCAGAGCCCTGGAGGGCGAGTGCGTCCGGGCAGGCAGAGTCCACGCCGCCCCCGCCGGAGGCTGGTCTCTCCCCGGGCACCAGCCGCCGCCGAGGTCCCGGCAACCGGCTGCGGGTGAAGCGCGCTCGGCCCCTGCCTGGTAGCAGATGCCTGGGATCAGCGCCGCGCCGCCGCCTCGCCCGCCGCCGGCTCCGCGGGAGCCCCCCCCCCCCGCCTCTCGCCGCCCGCCCGGCCCCGTCCCCCTGCCTCGGCAGCCCGACCGCGGGCAGGCGAGCCCGCACGGTGCCGGAGCCCCGAGCCGGAGCCGCTGCCACGGCGAAGCGCCCGCGGCCGCCCCCCCCCCCCTCCGCCGCCGCGCCGCCGCCGGGGCGCGCCGAGCCCCGCGGCCGCCCTACCTGCGAGCGTGTGAGGGGAGCGGGGCGGCGGGCGGCAGCTGGAGCCCGGCGAAGGCGACCGCCAGCCCGACGGAAAGTCCCTGCCGCTCAGCGCCGTCTCCCCCCGCCCCGCACTTCCTCTCCCGCCCGCTCAGGCTGGAAATCCCCGGCGAAGCCCGCTGCTCTCCCGGCTCCTCCTCACACACACCGAGGGGCGGGCCCAGCCCTGCCGCGCAGCGCGCAGGCGGCAGCCGGGGGCCGGGCCTGCCCTGCCCGCCTGCCCCGGCTGCACCTGATGCTGCCGCTGCCCGCCCCCCCTCCCGCCCCGCCGCCGCGGGCACAACGCGGGGAGAAGGGGCGCCGCGCTCCCCGCCCGCCAGACGGAGCCCGTCCCGCCCGGCGCCCGCCGGCCCTCCGCAAGCGGCCAGGGGGGCGCGGGGTGGGCCGGGAGGAGACGGCGCGTCCCGCCCGGGGCTGGGGGGGGGGGGGTGGCGGGGGAGCCGTGCCGGGGCTCGCCCCGCCGCCGCGGGGGCTCGGCCTGAGGGCGGGCGCTGCTGCGCCGGCCCGGGCCTTGGGAAGGGCGCGGGGGATGGCGGCGGGGCGCCGGGGGAGAGGGGCCGGCGCGGCGGAGGGCCGCTCGCTTCCTCTCCCTGCCCCGAGGGAGGTGCGAGCGGCTCCGCACAAAGGGTCGCCTGCAGCACAATAGCCTTTACTTCGGGGAAAAAAATAAAATGCCACGGGGAAAAAGGGGAGGGAGGAGAAACCGCGGGGGGAGGAGGGAGGGGAGGGGGAGAAGAGTCTGGAAAAGATCAGGAGAGAGCAGCCAGCCAGAGCCGTTCGCCCCCCGGAGAGGCCGGTCGCCTCGGAGGGGCCCGGGCTGGCTGCAGGCGGCGAGCAGCCGACCGTAGGCGGCAACCCCGGGTCGGCGGCCGGCGGGCCGCGGGGTGTCCCCCTCCCCGGCGTCCCGGGGGTGCGAGGGGCACCCGTCCTCCCTCCCCGGGCGGCTCTCGCGGCGACGGGGGCGCCGACACCCGACAGAACCTGTCGCTGCGGGCGGCCAGGCTCAATGAATGCCTGTATCGGGCTGCGCTTGTATCGCGGCATGTCCTGATCGGGGCCGATGCCCAGCCGCTACCGGCGTACGCGGGGCAGCGTTGTGCGGCTTCTCACCTCCCGGGCTGCTGCCAGGGGAGGGCGAGAGGCGGCTCTGGCGCAGAACCGGCGAGGGGGGCTCAGCCGTGGCCGGGGGGGCTCAGCCGTGGCCGGGGGGGCTCAACCGTGGCTGGGGGGGGCTCAGCCGGAGCCGGGGGGGCTCAGCCAGCGCTGGGGGGGCTCAGCCGTGGCCGAGGGGGGCTCAGCCAGCGCTGGCGGGGCTCAGCCAGCGCTGGGGGGGGGCTCAGCCGGAGCCGGCGGCAGCGCGGGCCGGGGTGGGTGGGAGGAATTGCCGCACAGGGTGGCTTCGGAGCTCGGGGTGCAGCGGTGGGGCTGGTAGGTCAGGGAGCCGGGAGAGCCGGAGCTGTAAGGAATGTGCGGAGCTGAACACGAAGAAATGTGTGGTGTTTGGCTAATTTCGGTGGGATGAGGTCACCATCCTTTTGGACGTTGTTTATCGAGGGATCACTAGGGAGGGACAGTCGGATGCGTGATCCTGAACGGACAAGCTTTGCGTCATAGTTGCCGTTTACAGCATCTCCCCGCGTCCCGAAATCCATCCTGACCCTCCTCGGTCCTCATCCCCCGGATCTCTGTAACGCCCACGCCAACCTGCCCTGCAAAACCACACATCTCCAGCTCCGGCTGTGTCCTCGCCAGCCCCTAAACCACGAAGCTTGGCTCGCACTGCTAATTCCCTCTGTGTGTGCGGGTTTTTTCCTCATCCCACTCCTCTGCTTTCTCTCTCTCCCGCCTTTTGCTGCTGTCCCCAGTAAGAGGCTGGCTTAGCTGTCAAGACAACTGTGCCTTTTGAAATGATGCCGTGAACCTGCGATCAGAAAGACAGTCTAAGACTGATGTCTTAAATGTTCCCATCAGTTGTTCGAGATTGCTTAGTGCTGGACCGGCTGATAGGACTGTGCGCCGAGCCTGGATTTCTCCAGCGGCAGGGCTGTAAATAAGTTTCTATCAGAGACAAACCTGCAATTTCCTTCTTTGCCACTCTTTTTGCTGTTGTATATGTGTCCTCTCGTTTTGCCCTAAAAAAAAAAAAAAAAGGAAAAAAACATAATAGGATTCCAGTACCTGTAGCTCCAGCAGCTATACTAATGTATTCTTCCCCAAAAAGAGAAAACAAACTCTTATACCATCCAAAAGATGTCAGAAGCTTTTCCACATTTAAAAATGTCTGTAGCCAAAGGGATAAAGTGTTGATCTAATGCAATATCTACCATTTCAAGTGCTTTGGTGGTTATTTCTTTTTCCATATCATGACTACAAGATTTTAAAGATTTCTCATACAGTTATTACAGCGAGATATGTCACCAATGTCTTGTCTTTAACTGTTTTGGAGTTCCATGTTATAAGCAATGTTTTCACTGGGGCCTGAAACGCTGTGTCTCCGTGCTGCTGCTACAGGCTGCACACCTCTGCTTAGCAGCAGTGCTTAGAATAGTGTTGGAGTGTTGTTAGAACAACAGAAATAATGGTAAAGACCATGGAGTAACTATATTTTAGTAAAATGGTTTGAAGAAATAAAATAATAGGGCATTACATTGGAAAATTACATGAGAGCGAAGAATTAGGAGAAAAGAAAAATCCACTGAGAGAAGTAATCCATTACAAACTTGGACAGGGATAGTTATCTCCAAAAACTATGGGGAAGATATAGAAGAGCGAATATCATGTGATTATGGGAAACTATAATTTCTCAGGTACAGACTGGAAAAATACCACTGGGAAATGGCAGGGCTTAAATGTTCTCCAGTGTCATAGAAACTCGATTTCTCAAGCAAACAGGGAGTGAGTCCATGAAAGAAGATGCTATTTTAGGCCTAGTATTAATAAGCAGCAAGGACCTTGTAGAGGGCCATAGTATTGAAACTAATCTTGAACTGAGTGGTCACGGACCAATCCGGCTTATGTTAAACTGCAAGAGGGACAAATGTCGATCTTTGTCTAAGGCTTGGGATCACAGAACAGCAAACTTACAGAAACAAAGGAAATTCGTGAGGTTGACAGGACAGAGGAACCCAAAGATGATTTTTACCCAGAGATACTGAAAGAAGCTGGCAAAGGAAATTACAGTTGCCAAAGCAAGGATGTGTTCAAGGTTAGAAGTAGTACCCTGTGTCTAAAACACTCTATAGTGAAAGGAGCAAGGCGGCGATGCCGGTGGCCTTAGGCCTGCTCGTCTGACCTTACTCTGCGGGTGAATTCCTCCATGAGAAAATGGCTGTGAGCTGCCAGCAGGAATAGCTGTGGAAAAGGCTTATGTGAGCCTATGATGCACGAAGCGGGGTATTTTTAGTAGAGATAGGGAAGTATTAACGTGGCTTTACACAGCACGGCTAAGGACCCTTGTTTGGAAAATTATGTCCAGTTCTGGTGACTTATGATCAGAAAAGATTGACTCAGGTCACCACAGGTGCAGAAGAGGAATACTGGGGTGATGGGGGAGCAGAAATCCCATTGAATGGGAGCTGCAAGCAAGCTTGGCTTCCTTCGTTAGCCAAATGAAGCCAAAACAGTGTTATGATTCACTGTAAATACATTCAAACAGTAAATATCAAGAAAGGAGAACTATTAAATTACAGAATTATACTAGCACGAGGATCCATGGTTATAAATTGGTCAGGAGGACACTTACACTGGAAAGCTTTCTAACCATTCCAGGAGTGAACAAACAGTACTCTAGGCACAAGCACCTACCTGATTTTAAATCAGGGCATGATACTTCAGTGTGTCCAAGGGGGATTTAGTGGGGACTGAGCTGCTGGCCTTTGGCATTGTACTTCGGCCATTCCCAAGCTTCAGGGCTTCTTATGGTCCTCTACCCCATCTGCATCTGGCTTGTGAGGGTTTTTTCAACTGCCTCTGAAGCACTGGAAATTAGTCAGAGACAGGATGTAGAAAGGACACTGGTGACATTAAATCATCAGGTGGTTTGTGGTGCATCTTGCTTACAGGCTGTCCTGGTTTCAGCTGGGATAGAGTTAATTTTCTTCTTGGTAGCCGGTATGGGGCTGTGTTTTGGGTTTAGGACGAGAACAATGTCGATGCTAAGTACCGCTAAATAGTCGCTAAGTAGCGCTTGCATTGGTCAAGGACTTTTCAGCTTCCCGTGCTCTGCCTGGTGCACGGGGGGGCTGGGAGGGAGCACAGCCAGGGGCGCTGACCCAGACTGGCCAAAGGGCTATTCCATACCACATGACGTCATGCTCAGTATATAAGCTGGGGGAAGAAGAAGGAAGGGGGGGACATCTGGCGTGATGGCGTTTGTCTTCCCAAGTAACCGTTACGCGTGATGGAGCCCTGCTTTCCTGGGGATGGCTGAACACCTGCCTGCCGATGGGAAGTAGCGAATTAATTCCTTGTTTTGCCTTGTTTGCGTGCGCAGCTTTTGCTTTACCTCTTTAACTGTTCTATTTTATTTTACTTCAATTATTAAACTGTTCTTATCTCAACCCACGAGTTCTCTCCCTTTTACCCTTCCAATTCTCTCCCCCATCCCAAGGGGGGGAGTGAGCGAGCGGCTGCGTGGTGCTTAGTTGCTGGCTGGGGTTAAACCACGACACAGGCATACAGTTGAATTGATTGCCAGATTTGGGTCACAACGAAACCTTTTCCCTCAGGTGAGCCTGGCAAAGGACTGTTTTGCCTTTTTTCCCCCTGCCACTTTCTCAGAATCTTCTGGAGATTTATTTGGTAAATATCTTGTCGCAGGGGTAGTGGTTATAGTCTTCTGTGATATTGTGCTTGAGAGGTTTGGTCTTTTACTGCAGCTCTTAAGTTTATTACCTGATACTGAAAAGTGTTTTGTGACCCTTGATGAGCGAGGGCTGCAGGGAGGGTGTTCTGTGAGGCCTGCTAAACAAAACAGCCATTGTGTAGTTGTAGAGAGGGATCATTTCCAGTCCTATCTTCCCAAAAGCAGCATCAACAGGTTATTTTTAATGCTGGAAGTAAACCGGGGGGGGGGGGGGGGGGGGGGAAGGGAGAGAGAGGGCAGCAAACCATTGTTTCTTGTGCGAATTGGCTTATTGCAATTAACAGTCATTCAGCTGAACTATTGTAATTGGTAATGATACAGTATGTCCTTATTAGCCCTGCTGTTTCAGGCGCAGTTTGGCACTGCTTCTGTACGCAATGCTACCTCTAAGCATTGTGATTCGTGTGCATCGTGCATGCCCTCTCCACAGTTTCTGCAGAAGGTGGTTATGTTGCGTTCCTAATCAATACCTATTGTGTATTTGAGCAAGACTTAGCAGGACCCAGTTTCTGCATTTCTGGCACTGAGGAAGCTTCTTGACTTGCAGCTTCCTCATCCTATGCTTTGGATTGAAGATGCTTATTAACAGAATAATAAAATCATTAAATTTATATTCCTTTTTATTGCTGAAGCACAGCCCAAGAGGACCTGTATCGTGGGAATACACATTCATTTATTGCATCCCATACATAAGATAAAGATTCCCTGGGGTTTATTTCAACTGCTACTAAGCAATAATGTCTAATGTGATAGCCCACTTGCTTAAGGAAAAAAAAGATCTCCCCTGCCCAAGCAGTGATTTTCTGCTTTAAATTCCTAGAAAGTGATGGCTTTCCAAATTACAAGCATTTGAGGTGAAACACTCTTCAAGTCTTCCAGAAGGTATATATGCCTTTATGAGTATGCTATGTGACATTTTTTCTTTCTTCCAAGCTAATTGTAATTCCCAAGTCAGCTTATAGATCTGCTTCACAACTGACAAGAAATATTAGTATGGCATATCACAACTGTGTCTCAGTAATCCTAGGGCCTTCTTGCTTTCTTGTTGAGACTATTAAAAATATATTGAGGTCCCCAGGCTCCCCTACCATCAAGACTGCCATTGTGCCCATGCCAAATTGACTTTGGAGTCAAATGAAATTTCTGAGTGCATGTCAGTGGATTTCCAAAGAGGCCCGTAAAGTGGTTCACGTGAACTCCAAGCTGTACCTGGAAAAAGAGACAAGATATGGTTCCACAGCAGGGAATTACTAGAGCACAGCAATGCTTCAGCTGTACGTCTGTCTCTCAGTATGGCTCCAAAATCAGAGCTGTGATGGGAAGAGTGCAGACTCGGCAAGACCAGCTCTCCCCATAAGGAGATTTCCCTGTGACAGCTGAATCTGAATATAACTGGTAAAAGCATCTTAAAGGCTGCTCTGCGCCTTTTGAGCAGCACAAAGCAGCTTTATCAGGAGCAAGGATTTGGTCCAAAAGTTTTCCCCAGATGTAAAATGTCAGTTATTATACTAGTTTGTAACTAACAACTGCAAGGATTCTGTTGAATACCTGGCAAAGTAAAAGGCTGACATGAATATAACAGCTGTATTGATTTATCCAGATGCCCTAATTTTCTGGATGATACATCTGCCTCTGAAAATATCCTTAGGATCTTTTCTCCATCAAGAATCTCAGAATCTAATCATATAAGGGGAAAAAGCCGCACCTAGTATTGGCAGAAAGACCAGATGAGTATACTTTCAATGCTGAGAATTGTTCATTATTGTAGAAGTTGTTATTGGCTCTTCGCAGTAATCAATAATAGCTGTTTCTTCAGGGTGACGTAACTATTTTTACTTTCACCTTTTCTGCATGTAGTCATGGGAACACAAACCAACCTGTGAGAATCAGGCTTAGGAATAATATGAGTATTTGAGGTGACTGGGAGGCAGTCACAGAGTCTCCTCACTTTCCTGGCTCCCAGCTTAGCTGTGTGCCTTACCTCCAGCGCCATGAGAGCATCAGACAGGTTTCCAGTCGTGCCAGCTGAGAGGCTTCCCCCCCTCCCTTTTATTGCCACTGCTCTAGCAAGTTCTAAAGGGAGATTTCAGAGTATTCTTGAAGGTTGGTTGAGCCTCTGGGTGTTCTTTTGTTATAAGCAAACTGTCTGCAAAAGATGCGTTTCCAACCTCTGAAATACTCTGTCCTGACTTCACATGCAGCCTGACCCGGGCAGACCTACCAGGCTTCAGTACCGAAGAGATTACTGCGAGATGGAACCTCCGTGTTCGCTGCGCAGCAATGCCAGCAGATTCCTGGAGAGAATCCAGTCAGGAGCAATCGTCATCTAAAGAAGAGTTGTTCTAGAAGCCTAGAGGAAAACAACACTTCTCTTGTCAACACTGTTCCCTCGGGAGCTATAGCTGATATAGCTAACCCTGATTCACTTTGTTAAATCACGTGGATCTTGCCCTGCGTCTATGACAGAGACACTATTGTGCCACTGAGGGATGTTCCATTCCAGATCTAGTTCTTACATGCACAGTTTTGGGACATCTTCATGGCATTAACGATTCCCTGCCAGCCTTTGTTTAACATACATCCAGCCCTTTAGTGGATCCACAAGTGTTGGATCCAAGACACATGCACACCTGTGTGAAGGTATAATATCCTTGTGTCTCTCTGGCTTTTACTATAAAGCTTGTATTCCTTGTTGGTCTGCCTCTTGTTACTCAACGTTTTTTCCATTGTTCTTGGCAATTTTCTCACCTTATATAGTAAATGGTAGTTCAGATTTACGGTTTCCTAGGTACCATTCATTCTGCCTCATGATAATATGCATAAAATGTGGTAACTCTAGAGAAAAAATAATTACCCATCTGTTTGTCTGAAGATATCTCTTAGCTGGATTCTACTTATCCACCTGAGTATTCAGAGTTAAGAGAGGAAAGAAGATCAGCATGTTCACTGACTGATATTTAGGATAATCTCACTTTCGCCTATAATTTTTTATCACAGGGTTTGGGGAGGTCTCTGCCCTGTGCATATGAAGAAAATGACAAAAAGTGCTGCAGGTGGTATCAGGATGAGAGTGGCTGTCTTGTGACACAAACAACTGTCTTAGCAACCCTGATGTATTGCATAGGTGAGACCCAAGAACAGGTATCTAGTTTAAATGTATCTCCAGGGAAGCATGATTCTATTCAAATATTTTCCTTGCTGAGTTTCAGTATTCTCTGTATCAAATACATTCACTTTTCAAGTAAAAAAAAGTAAAATCTAAATGCTCTCAGGACAACTTCAGCCTAGCCCCTAAGAATCAAGCTTCCCTTCTCCTCCCCTCTCACCAGTTATGATGAATGTTCTGCAAGCCACATTACACCCTAATCAGCATTTGCATAATCTTTACTATCTCTATGATTACAGTATGAGGGGGCTATATATAAGCTAGACAGTAATTAAAGAGAGCTAGAAGGAACCCAGCTCCAATGATTAGCATAAAGGAGTAATGACTCAAGAGCAGATAGTCTGGGGAGAAAAGCTGAGAAGGAAAAAGGTGAGCCGGCTATCCAGGATAAGGCTTCCAATGAACCCGAGACATGTAGGATGGCAGAACTGCTAGCATGGGGCCGAGGAGGGAGGAGGCCACCTGGGCTGAGGCCAGTCAGCTGCCAGATAGTTGTAGTGAGCTAGGGATCTTTCAGGTACGGCATTTGGAAGAGAGCTACCCTGGCAGGGTAACTACCTTCAGTTTCTTAATCATGCGGGACTATTCAGACTTCTGGTGCAGACCCACACCAAGGCCCGAGCAGCAAGAGGAAGCCAAACAGACCTGTTGGACATTGGGTCTTCAACTATTGGATGCAGTCTTCAACTATTCCACTGCAGAGGCTGCTGTTTTGATATTGGGGGGATAACAGACAAGTTCTGTTGGCACCAACCCACACAAGACCCTTGTCCACCCTTCTGCTCTCCCAGATGCTGAAAGGCCTATTGTGAAAGTGGTGAAATAATAGCTCAGACCCTGCAAAGGTCTGAGCTAGAAGTATTAGAAAAATTCCTTTGGAGCCTTCAGATGATTGGAAAGGAACGTGCCTGACAAAACTGGCTTGAAGATTTTCCACAAGAAATGAGTGAGCTACTGCTGCCAGCGGTGGTCATCTCCTGTAGCCATGGGATGGCATGTGTCACAGACATCCTCCTGCAGAAAAGTGGACAGAGGGTGGTAATACTTTGCTGTAGCTGCCCTGATGACAAAAAAGAGCTCCTTTGAAACTCGGGAGAGATGCTTAGACTGCAACTCCATAAAGAACCCTTGGAGCAGTGGAAGATGCATGGAGAAGTCATCTGGTCAGCTTACAGGACACACCTATTATCTGCTGCCAGTGTGGAAAACAAGGACTCTGCAAAGCAAAAGGAGATAAGCATGTATTTGTTCATAAAAACAGATAATAACAGAACAGAACCTGTTGGCAAACTGCAGGCAGGCGCAGACACTCTTGTAGTTTTAGCAGATGTAGCCAAAGAAGCCCCAGAATATTCTGAGTGCAACCCTCTCACTTTAATAATAGCAGACAAATGTCATCGCTGGGGTTGAGGACAAGGGGCTGCCATGTCCATTCTCAAATGGAATAGATGAATTCTCAGGATCCCTAGGGAGATGGGACAGTGGGACTTCACCATTCACTAGGTCACGCCACAGCAGTTCCCAGGTTCTTCACTTTTTTCATTCTTCCTAGATTATATCCCAGAGAGATAAGAGCCCTGTACCACTTTCCTGAGGTCAATCTCCAGTGTCTGCTGTAGCCAATGAGAAAAGTGCTTCCATGTCCCGAACTAAATGCTCCCCTGTTGCAGACAGATGTGAGTTAAAATGCACAAAATCTAATGTCATCTTTATACTGAACTAAAAGTTGCAGAAAGCTAAATTCTTCTTTGACCTCAGTCTTATCTGAGGTATGCTAATTTGTCTTTGTGCAATTGCTGCTGAATTAAACCAATGTAATCCAGAGCAGAAGGAGGCCCCAAACTTCTCCTGGGCTGTTCGAGATAATACACAGTCATAAAACCAAAACCCAGCATCCCTCCCTCCTCCAATTTCCCCGAGGTATCAGGAAACATTCTGATCTTAGATCCAAAGTGGAAAGCTGTGGTATTTGCACTAACTTTCCTGGAGTTATTCCCAATCCATACTGTGGTAACAGATTGTCGACTCAGCTAAGATCAGAACTTTTTTTCTTTAGCTGGGCCTCCCATTTCAGCGGTTGTGGGGAGAAGGTGGCAATCTGCGTCTTTCCCTGGAGAAAGAGAAGTTATTTCTAATGGTATTGCCACAGAAGTATAGCTTTGCATCTTTTATATACTTCAGGAAGTTCTTTATTTGTAAGAAGGGCATATCTAAAACTCAGACACCTTTGAGCAGCTACAAGTTGCCAATTCTCACAATTTTTATCCTAAGTTTTGTAATATTTGAGGCTTTTTCCTCAAAGTACCAGCTCTTGGAGTGATGTGATTATGTGAGAAACTCCCATTTCTCTTTCATTTAAACAAAAAGGCAGTAATTTTCTTGCTCTCATGGTTGTAGCGAGAAAGCGTAAAAATATAACCTGAGCACACTGCAAAGGCTCAGGAATCAGAAGGCAAAGTAAAATGAGTTGAATATATATTCGCTCCTAAACATTATAATTAGAAGTCCATGTCATAATATTTTTTTTAAGATCTGACTCATGATTTTTAAATTATTCAATTTGGCAATACCATATAGATTAACTATGCTCTTGGATAAAATTCTTTGTCATGCTAAAGGCTGAATTGAGCCAAGAGTAAGTTCACTATAAACAATTACACATATTGTCTATTCTTGGCTTTTTAAAAACATCATCTACTCTTTACAAAAACTCTATAACACAATGAAGACTAAAGCTTTCACCCTGCCAAGCCCCAGTATATGACAAATATAAAAATTGAGTGGCACGACAGAAACAGAAGCTAATACAACTTGAAATAGGTGAGATTTATTTCTTTAAAGTGTAACTTTTCCCATACCCACTGGACCACAGTCTGTTCTGGGTTACACTAGGGTAAACCCAGAGTAAATCCAGTGAAATAATCTGACTTTATTGGTCACAACTAATACATTTTTCAGTGAATTGATATCAGTTCTGCTAAGTGTATTTGTCATCCCATTTCTAGTTCCAGCATTTATATCAAAATCTAGGAAGAACAATGTGACAGGGGAATTGAGGAATTATTAAAATTAAGCCTGTGTGTGCAACAGTTTGACTGATATCCCTTCTGCTCAGTCTCCGAATATTAATTCTGAAACCTTTAATGATGCAATCACATTTTTTCCACAGGATCCTCTACCTCTCTGAGTAACAGATCATTCTGCTGGGGTGAAGTGAAGTGTGCAGTAAGAGAGACTCCTGTCATCCAGATCTCTAGTTCAGTTTAACCTTAAAGAGGTACTTGGAGCTACACAAACCAAGTCCTATAGCAAGTAGGTGAAAATGGGGTATTTGCGCACTCAGCTGGTAAGGAATCCCAGATTGCAAAGACTGTTTACCATGTTCTGCTTCAAACGCCTTGAATGAGAAGGGAAAAGCATGTGGCCTGCAAAAGAAAAACAATCCAGGAGTCATACGTGCAGTCTTCTGGTCTATAATCAGAGGGTGATATCCATTGTGCTACTAGCATGCTGTTGGCAAGGTCTTTGCTTGGACAGATGCACCCTATAATCAAAGTTGAAAGACAGGTAATGAAATTTATTTCTAAAACCCCACCTAACTTTTCCCCAAAATAACAGAGCAAAATGAAACCCTCCCCAGGCTGATATGGAGATGAATTGAGTGTTTGTGGAGCCCTCAAGAACAGCAGTGATGAGCACTAGAGAAAATTTTAGGACTTGAGCTACCATATTGCTGACAAAAAGTAAGGGGAGTAGAGGTCTTACATGGTAACTCTTAAACCCTCCAAAGCCAAGAGCACCTATTCCTTAAACTCTCTTTTAAAATCCTGATTACCTCCTAAAAAAATCACCCAGATGGGATTCAAAGGGCAGAAAAGAGGGATGTACCAGAGAAAACCAAATATATGGCATCCTTACTTAGGAGGAAACAGATGGCCTTTAAAACAAGCCTGTATAACACACAATAAAATCTGTAGGGGACCACACATTAATACTGCAGATAAAACAAAATGACTAAGGGATCCTCTGTCCATTTCAGAATAAATTCAAGTCCTTTGGAAAGAATAGTATCCCACTAAGAGCTGCATCATAATGCAGTCTCTATTCTGTCATTTTTCTGAGTCATCTGAATTTCTGAGTAACCTGAACTTCAACCTCGTCGTTACTTGTGCATGTAGATTTCTGGTTTGGGGTGAGGGGAAGGAAAGTGAAGACTTTTGTTTCATGTATCATCTGGAATCATTCATATCCTCATGCTCACAAAGAGGAGACTCTTTAGATCCACTCCACAGACTTCTACCGCTTGACCTAATGGAGTATCTGCTCACGGTACTACCATGCCCTGTGCTCTGGAGGGGAGAGCACCTCTCCTGCCATCACAGCTTCACTCCTATTCATTGACAGCAGAACAGGGAGGCTCAGCAGCCTTTCCATGCACTGACGGGGGGTATCGCACATCTTGATGGGCATTCCCCTAAAACGGACCTTTCTGCATCTCAGTCTTTTCCACGTCCCTGCTTCCACTCATGCTGTTCACTTCTCCCGTTGTTTTAACTTCACTCTCCGTTGCTCAGGGATCTCATCCTCATCCCAGTCTCTCTGATGGCCTCGCTATAACCTCCATCTCTGGATTCTCAGTCCAAGTACTGTTCTCTTTCTACACTGTCAATGCCTTCGCACCAAGGACCAGCCATCTTTTAATCATGTTACCATAAAAATACATGCAGAAGTAAGGGTCAGTATGTTTGTCTGTAATTCAGGTTCACAATTTCAGTAGTCCATCATGCAGTACACTTCACACAACGTGCACATTTTAAATAGCTATAGGAGGGCCCAGAAAACCCGAAAGCCATCTGGAACTGCAGGGGCCAAGAATCAAGAATTTTAACATGTGCTTCGGTCTGCTTAAGAGATCAAAGGAAGGGGGCTAATTAGGCTTGACACCCTCTTTACTGCAAGGCTAGACTTGGTTTTACAACCCAAATGGAATGGGAGGAGTAGTCTGGTGAGGATATTTATTGAATGTAAAGTAAATCCAGAGACATCCTACACCCTTAAAAAATTAGGCAAAAATCACAAAATCCCTAAACTTCTCACAGCATAGTCAAAGGCTTTTCCTCATTGAAGAAGGTCAAGGGAAACAGGTTTGGAAATCTAAAATTTGCCTAATTTCTGAAGAAAAAAAAACACGGATGATTTTACCATGAAGCATTAAGAAGAGACACACTTGCAAGTAAAAGGGTCAGAGTAAATACAGCATATCCTGAAGCCTTCAAAGTGATAGCAATAACACACTTAATATACCAGTGTCAAATTTTTATGTCCTTGGTGTATTCCAGTAATAACTGGAATAAGACTGATTTTTGTCTCTAAGCTTATATCTCTCTTTTCCCACAGTTCAGAGAAACTCTGCTGTCTGGAATAAAGTTTTGAGGGGACAAAGACAGAACAAGACTAGGTATGACTAGCTATAAATTATTAGGGATGGCCTGGGATGCTGAGACTCAGAGATAGGTGCTGTAATATCTGGAACAGAGTTATTCTCCCCCTTTCTCCTCCCTCAAGAATCTCTAATTATTTCATGCAGCAGAGAAAAGCTTCAAAAGGTCTGCAGGGTCTTCTCTTCCAGCATAGTTCCAGCTATGCCTGGATGCTCTGTTGATAGGCAGGAGGTGAACGGATCTCTTTGTCAAGTGCTCTAACCCCTGCCTCTTGTGTCATCTCCAGCAGCTGACACAGCAGCAACAAAAACAACAACACACAGACTAACACAATAAGGCAAAGTTTCAGGCATCTAGCTCCAGTTTGAATTTTGAAAGGAGAAAGGCACTGCCTGGTGGCATGCAGTAAGATGTCTATGCCATGGGACGGGATGGATTTAAAGCTTTGGTCAGGCAGCCTCTGCCAAATGTAACTGTGGCAGCATAAGGAATTAGCTCCTTGTCCTTCAGCTACAACTCCTGGGCTGAAAACTGTTGCTTTCCCTTAGCAGGGCTGGCAGAGTTGCTTGTGACATAACTCATCTGCTTCAGCGCAAGAACAAGCTGGTCAGACGTTGTACCGGAGCAGATGAGGAGCGCTCAGGTGAACCATTCTGCTGTGACAATGGTAACCTCAGGCAGAGACGGGACGAACTCAAACAGCTGAAAGGACGATCATCTCTTAAATTGCTGCAGCCTCTTCTTAAGTGGTAGAGTATATCCAAGGATGTCTCCTCTTTTCAGGGCCTCCTTTGGACTGTTTTTGGTAACTGGCATTTCAGCATGGTGGCTTTTGTGGATCCCCTTCTGATGTTACCTTACCATCTCCATCCACTGGGGGACCAAGGGGTCTACCACAGATCTGCAGATCCTGCTGTGGCTGGTGTGTAGCTGTGTTCGGATTACCCCATCAGTAGGGCAATCCTCCCTTCACAGCTCATGCATGCACTAACAATTCAACAGCACGAGTAAAAGACAGGAAGGAGGCCACACGGAATTTTTTTCCCATATCAATCTTACCACAAAGTTAGTCAAGCTTAGCCAAGAGTCACTGGTATTGAAAGAGAATATCCTTTAGCTAAAACATTGTTGTCACTGTTACGTGATGGTCCAAATAATAACTTTAAACATACCTTTAGCAAAATAAAACCAATAGCAGCAGAAAGGCATGGAGGTGCCAGCTGGTTCCTGCCCAGTCTCCAGGATCCCCAGATATGCACAAAGCCAGCAGGCTGCCTTTTGAACCTTGAATGTTTTTACTATCGACTGACTTTGTTTTTGCCCTGTCTCCTGCCTCCCTCCCTTGTCATCACTATGGTGACTACCGTATCACAGCCTGTCTCCTAGCCTTTGAAACTGTCTCTCTCTCTCCCTTATTCATCCTTTCTCCCTTAGCATCCCTTTTCCTTTCGACCCAATCCTGCCCTTTAAATGATAGGATCAGCTCTGGACTGTGGCTGAAGTCATCCCAGCTGTCCAGCCTGTCCCTGCTGCGTGCTTGTCTCATTGCTCATCAATCATCTCCTGAACTACCTCGGTTTGCCAAGCAACATTTTAAGGCAAACTGAAATAAGCAACAGTTCACCTTGAAACACACGCTCCCATCTGTGGCAGCCAAAGAGCTGACTGACAAGCAGCTGTACGACAAAAGGGAGGAGAACAAATGTCCTAAGGTAAACTTTCCCTTCTCTTAAAACCATCTCCTCGATAAATACGGGTAATGAATGCTCATCCATCTTCCTCTTATTGATTTAATCTTATGTCAAACCTACCTTTTCACATATTCTGGAAGAGATCCTGTTTTCCTCCATGTGTCACCTAGCATCACCTAGCACAGCGACTGACAGGAGCAGAGTTCAGGGATGATAACGAGCCGTGTTGTTTCTGATGCAAGACACAGCCCCAGAGGCTCCGAGGTGCTAACTCAACTTCAAATTGGCAAATGAAGTCCGAGGCTTCAGACAGAGCATCTCAGCCCTGCATATCCTCCTTAACGTACTGAAAAAGAGAGAAAATATTAAAAGCATCGGATATGCAAAGGATCAAGTAAGGCTGTTACTTTTAACACTCCTTATTCCCTTTCCCATTAGTTTTTATCTCCATTTTCTATAGAAATAAGGCTTACGAGATCAGCTGGGCAATACACGTCTCTTTCTCCCCCCATCTTCTTTCTCCCATTAGCCAATCTCAACAGAATTTAATAAAGTTAAGTTCTTCAGAGTTAATTAAATTCTTACGGGATTTATAAAAACCAGTGGCCAGGAAGCAGAGCGCGTGGTTTGGACCTCTCCAAGTTGACCTCAGATGATTTTGCTCCTGTTACCCAATTTCTAGAATATCTCTTGGCTTTAAAATACTCGGGGAGAGGGGGAATGTTGTAAGGGAAAAGAAAGGGGAAGCATAGCGCTTTGGTGAGTACACGCGGTGCCGCAACTCACGCTATACGCAACAGCCACTGCAGTGCCATCGCGGTAAAGGCCACACAGAGGAGCCCTCCCGGCCACACTCGGATAGCAGGCCGAGGGCAGGCAGTAAAGGGAAGAGGGCAGGCTAATGCAATGCCAAAAACGTGTGAAAAAAACAGGAAACCTCACGTAGCTGTGTAACTGTAGTCACGCCAGTGGGACCAACAAGCTTCTCCTGAGCAGCACGGCTTATGGTCCAGACAAGGACTAACCAAATCCTAGTCTAAAGGTCTGAAGTCTGACTTAACACGAGCTGTAAAAGGATATTGGACATTAGTGATATGTCACCCGTGAAATGTCTAAATATAGCTTTACATGAAATGAACACGGGGTGCTGACAATGACTGCCATGAATGTGCGACCTTAGGATAAGGATGAAAAATTAATCAATTAAAAATGTATAATAGGAGATAGCAGCCACCAAGGAAGTGCACTGCACAGTGCAAAGGGCTGATTGAGTACCAGGGAGGAGTAGCGGTAGCTCAGTTCTTCCACCTTTAGTTGCTGTGCCACATGGACCCCGGTGCCAGCATTACAACTACTATCCCACCCGCATACCAAGAGCTGGGATGAACCCCATGCTGTCTAGAGCTGCGTGAAAGAGCTGTAGTCCCTGTAATGCAATGGCAGACAGCAGGAAAAAGAGATTCCCTAGCTGGATTATGGCTGGTGGAGAAATGGTCGACAGTGGAGGAGGACCGTTGATGGGTCCCATCTCTGGAGCACAGCTAGTTCTGGTGGGTTTGTTGTGGCTAATGGGGACGGGAGAGACCTTGAGAGATGACTGGTTGTGGGGGAGTGGGGTGAGGCTTCCCCTGGTGCTCCTCATGTACCAGGAGGTGTTACTGCTTGACCACAGCCCGCCTGTTATTCACGGTTACAACGGCAGCTCACAGGGCCCTGCAAAGAGAAGAATGGTCACGTCAGGGGAAGGGATGGGTTAAAAAGGAGGAGGAAATGACAAGACGATCTCAAGAGAAACCTGGAGCAGCAGAAAAACACGGAAGCTGTAATGTGCAGGGGAGATGGAAAGGAGGAGGAAAGCCAGCCAGCTAAAGGCAGCGGAGCAGCCGTGGGCAGGCGAGGGAGGCAGCGTGGCTGAAGAACATGGAAGCCGCAGAGCACGATATCATTTATGCTTTATGCAGAGATAACAGTAGATTTGAGTGTAATTAACTTAAAAGTCAATACTGCCCTTTACGTGATAGGAACATAGATCTGCAAAGAAACAGGCTTCATTATTTTTCCTGCTTACAGAATGACCTGCTATCAGGGAAAGCCACTCTTCGGCTGGCTCTTGTAAGGTACTGGAGGTGACAACAACTGTCCGTTTTGGCAAAAAGGGAAAAGGTTATTTTAAATGGGCCAGAGCAGATGTTGTTTTCTTTTGTTCCTCCAGAGGAAAAAAAGACAAGAGCATACAAATGGAGAGCGAGAGGGAAGAGCCATGGAGACAGAAAACACAGCAGCCGTTGTGGTGCTGACTCTTCCTCTCCATCTCATTGTGAAAGAAAGGGCACAGCGCACGCTCTTATCATTTCCTCTGAGACGATTTGTACCAGCATTCAGCTGGTCAGGGCACTGCTCAGCCTTTCTGAGCACCCTTGCAGTACTCGAACAAAAAAGCCATCTTGGCTGCCTAATCCAGACTTTGAAACAGGGGCACAAGCAGACAGAGGGGAGAAGAGGAAACAGGGAGAGGGAAGAAAGAAAATAAGAAGTAGAAGCCCAGCCGGGTAGAAATGAAGATTTCAGCCAGATCCTTTCCTTTAATTTCCCTGACTACATAATTTTTCCAAGATCAAGTAGAAGACACCCATCTTAGCAACTTAGTGATTTCTGGGATTTGAGAAGAGCCTGTGCAGGGCAGCCCTGATGGTAACAGTTTCCCCAGAGGTCTGTCCTCCTCACCTAGTGCCCACTGCAGACCCCCAATGGGGAGAAACCCCACTTACTCATCATTTTATTAATGACCTTCTAGTTAGCCATGTGAATTTAACAGAACACTGAGCCTGTGACAATAGGCCTTTTGCTCCAATCAATTCCATGTATTTTTAATACTTTCATTACTTTTATTTAAAAAAAAATCTTGTGCGAGGGACTGAGTTCAACCCTGTATAATCCCACATACTTTCAAGGTGTTGATTTCCACATTTTCACCCGCTTTATTAAACCAAAATCAGTCCTGCTTTAATTTAGTGTAGCGGACTGTCGAAACTGCCGCAGTTCAGGAGCCCCTGCACATCCTCAGGTCCCGTCCCCGCTGTAGGGATGCTGGGGAGGGTGGGCACAGCACTGCTGGGAAGCTGATTCAACCATCACACCCTAATCCACTGCAGCGTGCAAGCTCCCAGACAGTGGTCACCGCTTGTAGGACAAGCTCTCCTTGTACCGGGCGGGGCTGTGGCAGAGCCCCCATGGCCGGTGCTGGGAGGGGAGCAAGGACTACACGTATCCTGCTTCCGCGCTTTCGCAGGGGCTCGGGCAGGGAACCTGCAGAGTTAGTACTCTGGCTGGCACCACGGCCATCCCCAGCCACTGTTCTCCCCCATGAGTGGAGGGATGAGCACCATGCTCGGTGCATGAGCAAACCTCTACCCCTGAAACACTGGGGAAGGGATTGCACGGCCCCAGGGGAAAAAGCAGGCTGCTACTGCCAGCTGCCCCAGACAGAACACAGGCGGGCAGACCCTCCCTCTGCCAGCATGGCAGCAGCGGCCCCTCTGCAGCGCAGCTCCCCTCTGTGTCCCACAGCACAGTGGTCCAGGCACTGACGCAAGAGAGAAACCAGCCCCATATCTCCCAGCCCCTGGAGAGGGTCTGAGCCATGGGGCTGCTCGCTAGACTGTTGTGGCTGTGCTGGAGCAGAGCCTTGGCCCAGCACAAGAGGGGACAGGAGAGATGTTGCAGAGCGAGCGGGTCCCCTCACCTTGATTTGCAAGAGAGCACAGCTACTGATACCTTGGAGGTGGCTCGGATCCTGTCGTCTGCCATCCCTGTGGGGAGATGCATGGGCATGGTCTTAGCATCACGCTTTTGGCTTTAGGGCTGGAGTGCCTCCACACATGCACACAAACTTCAGGTATGCAGTGAATTTTCATTTCAAAAGCCTTTGGGTTAGGTTTTAGCTACAGAGAAGTTTTCAAAATCATGGTTTTCCACTTACTCGTGTACAGATCTGCCCCTTGCTGCCCGCGTGCTCTCTCTGCACGATGGGTGTAAGCAGCACCAGAGAAAGCTCCCACTGCCCGTGCCTGGTGTGTATGTTTGTGGCATTTTAGTCATTCTGTCGCAGTGTGGCAGGCTGAGGGTCCCAGCTCTTCATTCCTCTCTCCCTGCATTTGAATGGGGCCAGTCCCACCTGAGCCATGCCAGCGGAAATACTCATTGTAGAAGTACAAATGCGAGGAAAAATAAGTTGTTAAAATACTGACCCTGAAGTACAGAGGGAAGTAAAGAGAGTCTCCTGAGAAAGCTTCCTCTGCTGCGTTTTATTAAACAAAAATAACTTGGAGATGCCGGAGAGTCAACTATTTGCCCAGGCCCCAGTGAAGAGATTTGATTTTTATTCTTCTCTTGCAGCTGCTCCCTTTACTTCCCCACAAAGGAAGGAGGATAAGCACACCACCCTGGGATGGCAGGAGGGTCCTGTTCAGACCTGGGCCCAGGCTCCAGGAGAGGGAGCTGACAGCTGAGAGTGCTGCTGGGTCTGGTGGGGGAGAAGGGACAGGAGCAAAGAAAGCCGGAGAGGCTTCCCGCATCACGCAGTGACCCACCTGCATGCAGTCACCTGAGGGCCTGACATCTTAAATTCAAGGACATTTTATACATCTTCACTTTATGCCAACAAAACTGAAACAGAGCTAAACAGATACTTGCCCCCACTCCCTGTAAACTTTCATAAGCTGAATCAGTTTGGTCTTTGCTTTTTCTTTGGGATCATCATTTTTTTTAATAACCCAGGCGTTGCTTCACGAGAAACCTCGGGAGCTGAAGGACTGTTAAAGCTGAAGAACACAGGTAGCCAAAGAGCACACCGGCCCAAGAATGAAACCAGTAGTCCTTGACAAAAATAAATTACTGAAATAGAACCTAATCTTCATAGATTTTTTAATGCATTTTTTTTAAGGTATATAGCCCAAGAATTAAATGAGTGTTATCTAGGGGATAAAGTGTACTGGTCTCTCTAGATTTTCCCCAAGCCTCTAGAAATGACATGTGTGATACTGGGAGTTTAACTGCAAACACTGACAGAAGGACACCAGTCTATTTTAGTCCTCAGGGTCATTTCTTGCTCTTCTGCGGAAATACCCATTTTAAGTCTCTTTGCTTCCAACCCCTCAGGCAGCCCTTAGTCCCATTCCCAGCACTTGGAGGAGCGTAATGACAGAAGAAAGGGATTGAAGGTCCCTTGAGAGGTCATCTAATCCATCTGGTTATCTAGTCCATTCAGGAGGATCAGCTCTACCTTACAGATGTAAAAACCTCAGGACTCTCCCCGACTGCAAGATATTTAGTTACTAAGCCAGGATGAGAGGATTCTAAAGCTTTCCTGGAGGATGACTCCAGCAGGGAAAATCTGTACCCCAAAGAGAGCTGCTAGAGCCAGACGTAGAAAGAATGAGGAGCAAAAACACACACAGTGAGGCATCCTGTAATTTCTCTGCCGTTGCAATACCCATTGGGGATACCACACCCATGCAAGTTAAGGCAGCTTTCCAGAGTTGCTGCATCCATGCTGCATGCTAAATGAACACTCAGGATCTCAGTTATAAGCTTCTCACCTTGCACCAGCATTTCTACCAGCACACCAACAAATGGGGACAGACAGCAGCACGGTGGCTCCTAAAGACCTGGTAGATGAGCATGAAATGTGGGCAAGAGGGCAACCTGGATGAAAGCCTCCAAGCCTGCTCAGAAATGCATCTGTCAGCGCAAAGAGAACAAAAATCAGACAACTCTCTGAGAACTTCAGGTATGTTAGGACACTGACACAAAGGAGGACTCATCTGCAGCTTAACTTTGGAAGGTTACTTTGGAGAAATGATTTAATACTGTGCTGTATTTGGGATGTTCGGGATGTTGAAGTGAGGCTCGGTCCATTCCTTTATTAAAAAAGGGGCATGTTTTCAAAATACTCAAGCATCAACACAACCTGAGACCTGAAGTGGGAGGCTGGTCTTCCTTTCTCACACATCAGCCAGCCAAACCCAGCCCTTAGCTGCAGTTGTCTAGGCGGAAAGCAGGGCAGCTACCTACTTCTTGGTCATCAGCTTAAAATAACAGATTTCAAGACAAAGCCTAGGCGTGATTTTTGTCACTGCTTTTCAAAATGGACAGCTGCTTCTAGGTCAGTAAAAGCACTTCTTTTTCTCTATCCAAATTACTTATTTCCTAGGTTCTTACCAAATCTTTTTAGCCCTCATATGCAAGAATTACAAGAGCGATTTTTATTTAGGTGACAGATAGCACAAACATCCCCGGGAAAGCTGGGGAGCCCGTGCTCCTACAGATATTGGCACATGGGTTTCCATGGGCCAGTGTTGCCTGAGACTTCACAAACTGTCTGGAGAAGCTGAGACACATGCTGCAAAGGAGGAGCTTTCCTCCTGGACATGTAGCGCTTCCAAGAAAAGGACATTCTGTTCTCTGCCACCTCTAAAAACAAAACTGATTCTGTCATCTCCATGTTTGTTTTGCTACATCTGATATTTTTAAATTGTTTATTAAATACAGTGGTGATTTAATTGAGTGTTTGTAATAGCATGAGATCTGTGCCATTGGCTTGAGCCAAGAGCCAGAAGGCATGCAGAAAAACTTCCCCCATCACGCTGCCGTTGCCAGGCCTCCATGGCTTGCAGAAAATCCCTTTCCGATCACCCAGTACTAAGCCTCCTTAATGTGATTCCCCCACCACCAACAACTGGGATGAAACTGCTGTGAGAAGTTGTCTCAGAGTCTGAACTCATGCACAAAGGACCTCTCTTTAATTTCACCATGATTGTCAAAAATTGTTTTCCAGATCCTATCGTAACCACAATATAGGAAGAGTTCATGTAAAAATCTTCTCGCTGCTTTTACCAAAATCATAGGACTCATGCTGCAGTACTATTGCACTGGAAACTATTATAAGGAAAGTTCATTAAATTTCATTGCAGAAGTGACCAAACATGAAATGTATACAGCAAAACAATTTCAAGGAAAATTCTTAAAAGATCCCATTTCAGGAAAATGAAAATGCAGGGGTTTCCACCTGAAAACCAAATGGAAGACTGTGCTTGTGTAGTTACAATGCTAAAACAAATACGAGAAAATACGGAAATCAGCGTTATAGTAATGAAATAAAGTCATTGGAAATTAAATGACCGCTTACACAAAATACGCTAAACAGAAACAATGTTAAAATTACAATATTAAGACATAAATCCACAAAAGAGGAATTTTAAATTAAGTCAACTCTTTGCTTGATGCAATTCTTATAAAAATGACACTTTTCCAGAAAGATACCTTATTCCCAGCATTTTTTTTCTGTGTACCAGGCCATAAAGTAAGAATGAATAAATTATTATTTACACAGTTTAAGTAATGCTCTGTATCTCACATTCACAGATAAATGTGTGGGACTCAAGGCATCCAGCAATACGAACAAGCTACCAGGGCTGCATTTCACTATGGCTGTCTCTCTTCCCATCACCCTCCACGGTCCAAAGTCACTTCTGCAGGGGAATTGGTGACATTTATGCCCCCCTACCCCATGCTTTCCCAAAAACAAAAAGCAAATAACAAGCAATGGAAACTCTGTCACCTTTCTCTCTGCTGCTGCCCTTCCACACGGAGAAGACGGGCGGCTGCCTTAGCCCACGGGGCAGCAGGGTTCGTCTCTCAGCCCCCTCTCCCAGGTGCTCCTCATCGCCCGCCCACAGCAAAGGTTCACGGCTGAGCTGGAAAGCCACATGGACACTGGTCCCTCTGCGAGGCTTGAGGCCACCCATGGCAGATGCACTATGACAGCACCAGGGGAGACCCTGAAGAGAGAAACAAGTAAGAAGGGGTGAGCCAAGGACCCCAAGCACCTTGGTTTCACTGAAACGGAGTTGAAGAGCCATGATGGGTGACATCTCGCCCCTGTCGAGGGTTGAGCACTGGACTGAAGTCCTCAGCCACCACTGTAAAGCTGCGCCTGGCCCTTGATGGAGCAGTGCCTGGCCAGGAGGCGAGGGAGCCTGACCTGAGCCAGAAAGGGAACCTGAACCACCGTGAGCGAAGGAGCCAGTCTCCAGGAGGCCTGGGCGTCAAAGCAATGGTGGAGAGCAAAGGGAGCAAAATCGGGACAGAAGTGACAGGGAATGTGTGTACCAGGTGCCACAGGAAACAAAACAGGAGGCCCATGGGAGAAACGTGTGATAGAGGAAAGGATGGAGGAGGCAAAAATTGAGGAAAGGAAGGGGAAGCGAAGAAAAGTACTTACCCCACTTGAGGAGGAGGCACGGGCCCCTGGAAGACTCCCAGTTAGACAAAGCCCTCCTTCTGTTTCCAAATTTCCCATACAGAAACGTGGACAAGAAAAATTTTCCTCCTGCTCCTGATGAAACAAATTGGGACATGCCCTATAACAAAAGCAACTGAAGGAAAGTCAGCATTGGCACAAGAACAAATGGGTCTGAGCTGGCCACGAATGCGTTTAAGGTGGCAGTGAGAAGCATGGCTCTGGGGCGGCAAAGGGCAGGAGCTTAATTCAGTATGAAACAGAGCTTGATGCATTCATTAAAGGGATTATATAATGTGATCACCTGCGAAGACAGGCAACTTGTTTCAACAGCCCCAAAGACTCCCACCTCTGTTCCCAAATCCCACTGCGCTTTCGGCGCCTCGCTTTCGCCGTGCTTTCATGGGCCCAGCAGCACCACGCTTCAAGAATAAAGGACAAAGACGCAAAACAAATTTGGAAGCTATTAATGTAGCACCAAACATATTTATATTCTTGCATGGATAAGACCAACTTTTCCACTTAGGAATATAGGGCCAATCAAGGGCTGCAAGAGCACATACAGATCCATCCCAAAATAATGCTTTCTGTATATTTCAGGAATGAGCCTTAACTATACTTAGGATAAGGAATTTGTCTTCATGTGATGAGCCTGACCTCATCATCTACAAAGGGAGAGGTTGTGAGCAAGCAGACACTCCTCTCATCTGCAAGGTCCAAATCACCAGTATATTTCATATATTTAAAGTACTGATCTGGAACCCATTGCCATAGCGTCTGGGTGCCTTGTAGTCTGCCTAAAAATAAACAAATATCAGTTACCAAAGCGGGTGACTCATAATCATACACGAGCCCCTTCCAGTGTGAGCGGGTTGGCTGGTTAATTAACATGAAGTCTGACTAACAGATGATCCTAATACTATCCTCAAACTACCATCAAAGCACTTTAATTAGTATGCGTAAAAGAGCCAAAGTGCACAAAGCTAGTAAACTAATCTCCCCTCCCCTCTTACATCATGGGCTAGAAAAAATTCCCTGTTCTCAGACCAGAATTGATCCCTTTTGACAAGAAACGCTCATAGAGCTCTTTCTGTCTCTCATTCAAAATATGGGCAGAAGGGCAGGTTTTCATCATAGCACCAGTGAAAACCCTTCACCAAACCATGAACCCAGCACAAAATTCAATCCACTCTTCAGATACTTGCTCCGATGTTCATGTAGCCTGTTGTTGACATTTCTGATAACTTAACCTCACCCTCCATCCCCTCCACACTCCTAAAAAATACACAGTCTATTGAGACGATACTTCTGAATCTTGACCTCATGGGAAATTTTTTAAATAGGATAAATATTTACAAATAAAAATATTTTTGAATGCGTGGAGCCCTTTGGGATCTGATAAGTGGTTTATTTCCCTGAGTTTAGTTTTTTTGTTTTTAAAAACTCCTGTCTACATATAGGTATATACACATACACAAGAATATATGCATCTATATATACCTATATACACAGACACATACCTATAGATATATGGGACCATACAGAACTCTTTTTGCCAAGCCAGACTCAGCCCAGGGGGAGCTTTGCTGGCAGGCACAGGAACCTTTGCAGTCCTTTGACTCAGTAGCAGCCCTCTCACTGCCAGTAACATTGGTTTAGTTATCATTCAAAAATGCAGAAAAAAAATCTGGGCTTAATTTCCTTAAAAAGCCACCATACTCAATTGTTCCAAGAAAAATAAAGTTCATCTTTTTTTTTTTTTTTAAAAAAAAAGAACAGATCTTGTAGCATCTGTCTATGAAGTGTTACAACTGGCCACCTTTAAAAGACACTTGAAGTTTAAACCCATGTCATACTCCACATGCTGGTTGCCTTCCAGTCCAAGCAACTCCTCTGGGCTGGAGAGGGAAGGAAGAGGGATCCCGACAGACACTCCTCATCTCTAATCAGCAGCTATAATTGCACTTTCCTTTAGCTGGCTCTAGCATTTTCCAAGCTAAACCCCACCGTTCTCATGCAGGGAAAACTCTTTGGAAGTCAATACAGAACTACCGCTCCGAAGTCAATGAGAATTGACTTTTTCGGCCTGTCTGCAGGTGCCGGCCACGGTCGCTTTTTGACATCGCTGCATTACACCGGCTTTGTGTGTACAAATGAGTGAAGTTGCTCCCCGGTGGCTGACTTGAAGAGACTTATTACTACCGACAGCTGCAGGAACTCTCTTTTTGCTCAAGAGATAAAAATGTGTGTTTTGGAGCCAAAGAACCTGACAGTCAGAGTAAAACACACTGAAGTTGATGAGAAAACTCCTACCAACTTCAGTGGGACCAGGAACTCACCCTTCTCCAGGCTGCTAATGGGTATGTGCCGTCGTGCCTCTTGGCTTTGTGGCTTCTTTACAGCTCGCACCCTGAGGGTCTGTGCTGCAGCACACACGCACAGCAACATCAGGTGTAAGAGCAGAGCTCACATCACAAAGTGGTCTCATATCTACATCAATCCCAACATTTTTCTGTACGGAAATTTACGCCGGCCAGTGCTGTCTAATGAATGAGAAAAACATCTGGTCCCGTAACTGCTTCTATGGAAGCTGAACTGAGATGACTCTTTAGGGCTAAATGCACACACACAATACTTCTCTTGGCGTTGCTACTTGAGTTTTCTATCAGCATTCCAAAATGTGTGAAAACAAAGATAATTCAGGTTTTCACCTTACTTTATTGACTATTTCAAAGCGATGTTCACCAATGCCTACATAATTATCTAAGTGAGATAATACAACAAACACCTTTCGAGCCACAGGACTGCATCAGTGGATGAGCTGTGCATATTACTTGTACCGTGAAAAACACTGTTAAAGTAAGTAGGGTTTTGTTCGAAGTTATCCTTCAAAAGTTTTCTTTTTTTTGTCAGAGTTATGAAAGTACATGAAAACAAATGGAAAAATGTGCTGTAGAGGCAAACACAATGCTCACCACAAAAGCCAGCCCAAAGAAAAAAAAAAATCCCAACATTGTTTTGTGCGGGTTTTGTTTCAGGGAAAATAATTAGCATGAATAGTGCAAATAGGCAGCTCTCTGACCTGACTGGAGTCTGAATGAAGGCAAGAAAGTCTTCACATTGTGGGTTTTTTTTCCCTTTTATTTTAAGATGCAGGTGAATTTCATGGGACATTTTCAGCCTGATGTTGGGAAAATGTTAGAAAATACAGACAATTTCATGTGCTACACCCAACTCTTTTCTCTCCACTGAATGCTTTTCTGGATATATAATTGCAGTTTCCTTTAGAGCTTCCTTCTCACTCTAGAAAAGAGCCACCCAGAACTACAAAGGAAACAAAATAGCTGATGTTACATGAAAGTAGCAGCAAAACTGATTATACAGAGCATATCCTCACGTTTACCCAGGGAACACACTAGAAAAATATTTTAATTTAATTTAATTTTCCCTTTTTTTTAATTTAATTTAATTATTTGGGGTAAAAGGAGTGTGATGCTGAAGTTGGAAGCAGCCTTTCAGCATTAGCAAAGGCTGACAGTTTGCACTGGCGGGCAGAGCATTCTTTATCTCTATGTAATGGGGTTTTCTCATTTAATGAAGGTACATACACCTCTGCCATCAAGCTGGGGTTTTTTTCCACTTCTGTTAAGGAAAGCAGGAGACGACATAAAATATTAGAAAACCCCTGGCACAAAAACAAAGGATGAATTTAAAAGACATTCAAACGACAAGTTTTATTTCTATCTAAAATATGTCATTTGTGCCAATGTACTGCATGCTGTGACATTACGCTGCAGTGAAGGGAGTTCTGCTATGAATGTTACTAAAGGAAAACAGTTTCTATTGTAACTCCCACCTTGCAGCTTGTGTCTGGGTTTGCTTTCTGAATGGAGGGTTTTTTCCTTACATTAAAGTTCCTGTATAAAAAAAAACATTTAGTTTTGGGGGGTTTTCTTTCTTAATTTCAGCATCTAAAAAGGTATTCAGCCCTTTTGCCTGGGTGAAGCCCTGTGGCAGGGAAAGAGCCCGTGCCTGGGGACTGCCATACCAGCATCCTCAGGGTGAGCCCTTCCCTCTGCTTCCATGAGACCATGGGGGAAGAGCTCCTCGCCTCTCCCTCACCTCTCTGGTGCCAGGAGCTCAGAGGTGATGCTCCCATGTGAGTACCTCATCCATTGCTTGTCTGCCAGGTAATTCCTACAGGATCCAGAGGACATGGACTTGGCCCCTCTCTCCTTTGTCTATATCCTGAAGCAAGGAGAGAAATGAGTTATATCTTCAGAGCCTGCAGAAGTGCGCTCAGGTAAATATGGTTACACTCCACCCACATAGTGCACGCATGCTCCGGACCGTTGCAGCTCACGGAGATCAGACTTTGCTCCAAGTGGAAGCACCTCCCAGGTGCTAGACATCAATGGCTGAACCAGATCAGAAATAGGATCTAAAGTCTGTAGAGAGCTCAGAATCCAGAGAGTTTGAAACAGTTTTTTTTCATGATAGCAGTAACAGAGGGGCTTGGAACATCCTGTGATCATCTCGCCCCAAAGAAAGGACTATCCATCCCATGCTACTGCTGCCAGTGATAGCACTGTTGGTATCACTGGTGGCGGGCAGACGGATATCAAAAATCCCTTCCCGTCCCTTGTCTCCATGATTCAGTAACCAGCTGATCCTGCAACACTCATGCCAGCCCTGTAAGCCGCAGAGGCATGTCCACTCGGTGCCAGAAATACACGTGTCTGCATGAGAATTGGTCCGTGCTGCTTGCCTCACTCATATCACAGCCCTGAAATACCTGCTGAGCCCCATCAGCACCAGCAAAACTGTCCGTGACGACACTGGTTTGCACCAGCAGCACATAAACTCGGGCTTTGAGCACAATCCTGAGGTATCTTGGTACCTTGGCATGAACCATGTCTCAAGGTCCCACAGCCATCCTCCTTCTGAAATGCAAGAAGGAAATTACAGTCTGTCATGACCCCCATTTCTACCAACCTACCATCATCCAAATTTGACTTCATTAGGGTCCTTCCCCAGGCATATCCTGGTTGTTGTTACCTTTCTGCTCAACAGACTTACCCACCAAGCAAACTAGCAGGTCCAGGCCCAGGCAGGGGTCTCCCTGAAACTCGCTGCACTGGATTTTGGTCTAGGCAGCCAAACCGACCCTGATGAATGCCAGGGACATCTTTGTCTGTACCACCTAGTTATTCATGCTGCGGGCCATCAGCGCTGGTCAGCATCTTCAGGCTACACCAGGGGCTCTCTTTAAAGACTTGTCCGTAGGGGACATCTGAAAGGCAGCTGCTCCACTGTTCACCCCTCACCTCCCAACGCACCGTGCCATGACGAGGTCCAACACAGACGTCGGAGAGGCTGTCCTGCCCTCGGGCTTTAAATATACCCTAAGTCTCAGCATCATGGAGCTCTACTTGGGATCTTCGGACAGTAAAACAGACAAGTGCAATCAATTCAAGAAACAAGTAATACTGTGCACAGCAAAATAAATAAAGTTTTGTTTTCTGCAAACAACATCTTAAAGGTGAGGCTGATTTCTTCCCAGGTACCCAGGGAAAGATGAGTTGCTGCCCCTTCCCTGTCCTAGGAGTGGTAACAGGTCTACATATTCATGGAATCGAAGGAGCTTGATACTTCTGAGGTCCCCGAAATTTTGTCTAATTTGGTCAAATGAGTTCAAAATCAGAGGAGGACAGAGTGATAATATGAGCACATAATCTCACTTGCATAGTAATCATTTAGCCGAAGTCACACACCCCTTCCCTGCAGCTCCCCGGCCCTCTGCGGGAACTGAGAGCAGGGCAGCAGAAAGACGTGTGCCACCTGGACCTTCTTACGGTGGAAACTTCTCCTGTGTGCTGAACGAGAGCACAGCACAGCAAAACGTGTGTGTCACACACCTTGAATGGGACACCTCTACATGGGCATGTAACCACTGCTATTTTTTCCCTGCTGGCCCACTAATGCCAGGGGGACAGTTCACAACCGAGATAGGGACTGCTAGGCAGGCAATAACATCCAGCAAAGGCTGGGGTGGTCAGATAGAGACAATCAGGCTTCAAACCGCCACCACGGGACCTCCTGGAGCTCCTCTGACAAAGCCCTTGGTCTCTGTGGCTTAGCCGTTCTCATGAAGATAAAACTACTCCCTTTCTCCTGCTTGCACTTGTCTGGCCCTCCAGTAACTGCAGAGGTTCAAAAAGCATGCAGGGGAGCACCCCAAAAACCTGGGGTTTATTTCTTCTCTTTTTTTGTAACAGAAATGCATATAAATTTGCAAGCGGTTGATTCACGTTTTTTAAAAGGATATCTTTTCCTTCTTGAGCATTCCCACCTTCCACAGCTACAGGTCACATCTCCCAGCAAACACCCTTATAGAAATGCAGCTTATTGCACCATCCTTCGGCTGGAATCTCGCAGGCTGGCTCTTGAGAGAGAGCAAATAATGCCAGCAAAGTCCTTTTCAAGTGATACCACTGCATCAGCACTGGGACATTTGCCAGCACAGCTATTTTTTGGCAAGAGAAGGGTAAAAAGCCACTGCTCCAACCAACAAAACGAAGCTGGCAAAACAGAAGCACGGGCCATTGCATCTCTAACAGCATCTGTCTCCTCCGTCCCCCTTCTTCAGCCCCACTTTCTCCCACCACCACTTACACACACAGTTTCGGGTCTGCCCGGGAAGGGAGGGGATGTGCTGCTATCTCCTCATGTGGATAAAGACAAAATATCTCATGTAAACAAGTCCAAAGGCCCTGTGAGAGATGCAGACCGTATGCTGCAAGTCAAGTCATTCACTCAGTCACTCATCACCTCATTGAGCCCCTAACCTGACAGCATCTCCTCAGATGTCCTTGCTAACTACAAAGCTTTTGTTTCAAAGAAGGAAAATGCTTTGAATGATCTTTGCGCAAAAAAAAAAGCTACCGTGTCGGGGATGAGAGCTGCAGTGCTGCCGTTTGGTCTGTGGGGCACTGCTGAAAGAAGCAAACAGCCAAAAGCGTCGGTGCAGCCTGTTCGCTTTAATGAGCAGTGAACTTCATGGGTGAGTTGGGGCTCTTTCATCAATAGCGTTATTAAGCCAAGCTCATTTGCCCTCCCACCTTCCGCCTGTGAAAAAAGGAGAGAAGTTCAATACCGAACTCTGTGCTAACGCAACTGCAAAATCACAGTTTAAAAAAGAGCTCAAAAAGGGGAAGCTGAGGGGCTCTTTTAGCAGCAGCCGTAGTCCGGCCTTGCTGCAGTGACCCAGGTGGGCTTCCCTGGGCGAGGGCACGCCGAGAGCCTCACAGCTTCGATCGTGATGCTTCGGCACAGCAGCGAGCGCAGGGAGACTCGGCACAGCACGGCTGCAAGTTCCAGTGCCTCTGCAGGCTCGCACCTTGGCTTTCATTTTAGCAAAACAGCGCGTGGTGCAGTCTGACAGTGCCTGGAAGGAGGCTGTGCCGTAGCTACACATGCATGCAAGCAAACTGAGCAACAGATAGGAAAAACAAAGTGTACGCAGCCACATCTCTGCTGACACGCAGGTAAATCCTGATGACAGACTCTAATCCTTCTTGTTAACATACCTAAATTTCTTCCTACGGTTTAGCAAGTTGATGCTATTTGGGCAAAATACCACAATCAACATATAAGTTGGCAGGCACGGCAAATTGAAAAGGCTTTGAATAATGTTGATCCAATTCCTAGCTTGAAAGCTTATAGCTTACAAACAACATAACATGTAACAACACTGTGTATTGATTTCATTAAATAATAGCATTGGGTGGGGGGAAATTGCTCTGAATAGCGGCTTTTAGGAAAATCACTTTATATTCCATAGTATCTGATAAAAACATAGTGCTGGCAATCAAGACCAAGGGGAGAAAGAGCTGAATCAGAGGCCCCCGGGATGCAGTGCCAGTCTCTGCTGCAAGGGTGTGGGAATCCTGCAGCAAATTTTACTAATTCTCCTCCAGCCCTGCAGTAGCAGCATGTGACTGCAATCCCCCGGCCCCCGGGCGGCTGCCGACAGCCCTGCTCTGCCCTGCGGCCCCAGGAACCGCCGCTGAAATCCTTCACGGCAAGACACGGCATCAGTCCCTCCAAGCAGTGCTTGTGCTTGGACCGGTCAGGTTGTGCCGCAGAATAAAAGGTTGCTGCGGCCACCAGGAACATTTTGGGTAGGGGCTGGAGCTGCGCTGGCGGGGTTTTACCAGGATAACTAGATCAGACTATCCCCAGGCAAAGCGGTCTGGGTGCAGGCTCCAGTCATCTGCAAAACTGAATTTCTGCCAGATAAATGTACCCAACCTCTCCTCTGCTCCCCTTACCCCAAACAAGCCCTAGTAGGGAAAAAGCTGCTGGGGGCATACCCAAGGGGCTTTTTCCAACACGATTCTCTCAAGCACCTACTGCAGCTCATCATGCCTCCAGCCGGTGCAGCTCTGCGGGGCCAGACCAGAGCCTGGCCTCCAGCAAAATGTGAGAGAAAAGCCTCAGATTTAGCAAATTAGCTCCTGCTCAGAGCAGCGTGGACTGCATTGGGATCCAGTGGGGCAGGGGCTTAACCTCGCCATTAAGTTTCCACCAGGCAACGCCGCTGCCCCTGCCAGGGTGGAGCCCAGTTAATGGGGCTTGTGACCTCCCCGTTCCCGGGCTCCTCTCATTCAGAGCAGGCTCATAAAAGCACAGAGATTGCCAGCCAGAAGCGTGCTATTAGTAGTAATAGCAGTGGCGCTGTTATTATTAGCTAGTCTTTTATTTATTTTTTAGGAAGTTATACTGCTGGACTGCAGACCTGCCTGTAATGATTTTCTAAGGGGGGGGGTTGGGGAGGGCAGACTCCCCGGCACCAAACCCATCATTAATCTATTTTGAAAACAAGATCATGTTTTCCAAATATCACTGCATGACTCGCTCCTATTCTGCCAACACATTTTTATGGTAGTTTGGGATTTTTAGGGGGTTTCTTGGTGGTGGGGGAGGAGGTGAACGACTGATAAGTGTACTAGCCTGCTTCGCAGCGAGCCAAGACAAGAGTCCATGCCCTTGCCCTGGGTGCGCTGAGCAAGTAAAGCCTTTCTGCACCAGGTGGGGATCGGGTCCCCGGGAAGCCGTCTTCACGGGTGCTGGCTGTAATCCATTCCAGAGGGAGGATCTGCCCGTTTCAATATGGAGCAATATCTGGAGGCAACGGCGTCACCAGCCACGCATGCAGGAGGTTTGCTTGGGTGCACGCCCTAGGAACATGGTTAACCCCCCCAAAAAACTAGTGTGACTGCAGCCCAGCAAAATGCAGGGCCGGATTCTCCGCCGATGCTCTGCAGAGCTGAACTTTAACCGCCACGTCCCCGGTGTAACAGCTGCCTCTCCTGCAGCGCAACGCCCTGACTGCCCCGAAGGCTGACCCGCAGCTGGCGGCGGAGGGGAGCTGGACCTCGCAGGAGCGGCTCTGCCCGGTGTAGGTTCCTGCGGACCCCAGCCGCGTTTGCCAAGTGCAAAGGTCCCATCTCTGTCACTGCTGTGATTAAAGATGAGGCTCAGCTACAGCCTGCATGTCAGAGCTGGTCTGAACGGTTTACAGTGCTTGAGTGTGGACCGGTGCTCCAAATCCGAACGGATTTGCCCTGCACCTCAGTAAAGACTAGCTCAGGATCGAAAGCTGCTTGAGTCCCTAACTGCTGTTATTTAAGGGGGATGTGCACTGTCCCGATAGGAAGAAATAAGCTGGCTGCTGGCAGCCTTTGCAGGCAGGAGCAGCAGGGACAGGCGAAGACCCGCAGCCTTGCTGTGAAGACAGTGAGGAAAGCGAAACGCTAGCATTTGAGCTCATAGCTTTGGACCCCCTTTGGGGAATTCCCAGCATGCAAGACAGTGTTTGCTTTCTCCTAGGGTCCCTCAGGAGCTTTTGGGCAATTACAAATGCATGCGGTGGAGCGCAAAACCTGGCTTCTCCTTGGGATAAAGGAGGCACCTGGGATAAAGGTCCTGCACCAAGGGCTTTCAGCAGCCTGGAGGAGCGGTGCTTACCATGAGCCTCCGCACCTCCCCTGCCTCCAGCCAGCACTAACATGGGTAAAAGGCACCCAAGCAAGAAGCGACAGAGGTGAGAGCACAGACCTACAGATCAGCAAACACAGTTTCTACTTCCAGCACCGCCTTCGCCTGCCAATGATCCCGTACAAGATGCCTGGCTGCGTGCCTCAGTTTCCCTCTCTGTAAAATGGGCTTGCAGCCACCCTTCTGGTAAGCTCTCTGACAGGTAGGGAGCCATGTGAGAGCCATGCTATCACACAGGCGCTGCCCTGGGGAGAGAGAAAGGGAAAGGGGACCGGTAGGTGCGTGAGCCACGTAGCAGGAACAGCAGAAAGGGCCTTAGCACCTGGGTTTTCTCAGTTTAAAAAAACAGGAATCCTGGGCAAAGGAAAAGGAATTAATAAAGACAGGTGAGAAGCCAGGTAGCTGGCGAAGTCACAGAGATGGGGAAACTGAGGCAGAGACAAGCGTCAGTTGGGAATCAATTCACTGACACTTGAAAAGCCTCTTTAGCAGAGGGTCTCATTCACTCCCGAGGCTGGGACAATCCTGGCAGTGAGAAGTCCATCTGCTACGTCTAAATATTGCAGAAAGTCCAGCTGCTGCAGGGAAAGGAGTCCTCCTCCTAGGACAGAGCCAGGCCGGCTCAGGAGAACGTGAGTGTGCTGCAAAACAAATCTCACGGAGAGGCTACTGGGTGCTTTGCTCATTTAAAACGGCGTTGTGCTTATTCATCTTTGTGCAGTGTCCCCTGTGATTGCACGCGTCTGCATGCAATACTGGAGAAGTTAGGAGAAATTCAATTATATTGATTTACAGAAGAAAGAGACAATAACAAATGTAACGGGTAGCTGCTATTCCATATTTTATCGTGAGCCATTAAGAGTTCGGTTTCTAATATCCTCTACCTTTAGTGTGAGAATGAAATTAAAACAATCATTTGCAGGATGAGGCACTTCTCCACGCAAAGCCCGGAGCTGCCAGTTAACCAAGTGTCAACACACATAAATCAAGACCTCCTCAAATGTGGGTGCATTCAGATACTTGCTGGAAATGAATTGAAGAAGGTTCCTCTCAGAAAAGGTGCTTCTCGGTATAAAATATGCCAAGCGGGCGTCCCACTCATTGTGCAAATCTAGTTGTAGGCTGGATAAATATACAGTAAGAAACTGAATCTGAGGAGGCTTCTGTTTTATGTCCATGATTTGAAGATCCACCTTCTAATTACTAGGTGGGTGACCACAGTCTACAGCAGGGAAACAGAAAACTCAAAGTATTAAGCTAAAGCAAGCAGAGAATTGTACTCATCTGTAGCATGTTCCAGATAACAATGACCAAAACCTGACTGATTTTAGGGGAGACTTGAAAAAAAGACAGATTTTTGAGAGGGGTAGCAAAATCAGTCATCCAGATTTGAGGTTACCAGCTAAGAAATCCCTGACATCTCCTGCTGCTGGATACACATATCACAGTGACAGCTTAATGTGCTGCTGCTCTGCTGCTGGGCGTACGGCTCCACTTCCACAACGAATAAAGCCCTGAGCCTCTCCTAACTGGGCTTTCCTCCTCTGGCTCACCTTTCATTAGGGGTCACAGTACCATGATGGCCAGATGGAAAACAAAGTGCAACCAATTGTCCAAATCTCTTCCTTTCAGCAAGTAAAATCTGAAACCACCTCGTTTATAGGTAGGCTGCTGGTGGAGGAGTTTCCCTCCCCAGTATTCAGATTCTGCTGGGGACACCCAACCAGGCGGCCACTCTTTCTAACACAGGCTGAAAATGCCTGCTCTTTATTATGGGCAAGGGCTAAAAAGCTGCTGAGGCACATTCCAGCATTGTAATATTGCTCTTAATAGAAAAACAATAGGGTAAAACTTTGGCTTCTTGAGGTGGAGCATTTTTATGTTAATTGTGGTTTAGGAGCCCTGCTCAGTAGTTGAATGAATGACCATTTGTTTGCAGCATCTTAAGCTACAAATGCATGCAGTTTATGGCAATTTAACAGAGTATTTATAGCCGAGGTTAATAATTTCCCTGCTGTTTTTCTTAGCTCCTTGCTATCATTTGACACCTTGAATGGCTCCTCCCCACCCACTGCCTGGACCGAGCAGGACGTGCTGCCAAAACGGCAGCAATGCCTCCTTCAGCGTGCTCCTGCCTCGGCCGAGCCATGGGAGCAACTTTTCCCTAGGTAAAGCGTGGCCCCCTGTTCCCAGAAATCAGTCTTGAAGTCGTACATCTCTCTCCCCGGCCCCATCAATGCTGAAGGCTTCCCAAAATCCCCCCCTCAGAGACACCAGGGCAGCCCACATCCCCTCTGCACAGAGGCTGGTGGGACCCCGGTGCGGCTCCCACGGGACATGAGGAAGACTGCCAACCCACCCAGCCTTCCTCCGGTGAGCAGACCAGGGCGCTGCCTCAGCTCACAGCTGTCTGGCACTTCTCCAGGCGACGCTTGCTTGCTTTTTAAAAGCAAGCCACCCACAGCCCTCTCACCGGTGAGGTGTGACATGCAGCAGCGTCTGCCGAGCCCTCGCTGAAGGTGGTCTCCCAGCCCTTGCTTGCTGCACAAAGCCTGGAGGCACGTCGTGGTCCAAAAGCACCGCTGGGTGGAAAGCAGCTACTTGAGCCCTGGACATGGACCTTCCCCAGAGCATCCTCCCTGCAGGAGGCCTCCACGGGGCTTGTGGTTTCTCCCAGCAAACGCCTTTCCCTGGGGTGGGAAGAGCCCGGAGGGCAGCTCCCTTCATCAGGCTCTTCCCTCTGCCCTGGAGCATGGGTTTTGCAGCCATTTGGATGGATGGATGGATGGACAGATGCTTCAGTGCCTCCACCTCCTCAAGGATGCATAGCCCCTGTGGGGCAGTTCACCGAGGGCTGACTCTGCCCCAGTCCGAGCCTGGAGCTCGTCCCACGGGTCCCTCCAACACCTTCAGACCATCTTTGGGCAGACAGGGCCTGAGGTTTGGGTGGAGGCTGGGCGGGTGGGGGGGGGTCTGGGGCACCCCCAGGGCACAGGGCCAGGGTGTGAGGGGAAGCGGCAGCTGCACGCCTTCCCTGGGGAGCAGAGAGCGCGAGAGAGGAGTTTCAGTGCCAGTTTCAAAGGCACACGCTTCTCACAATTAACCCTCTGGCCTCCCAGCACACCCTGGGCCAGCCTGTTTCCACTCTCCTCGGTGTTTCAGGGGCTTGGGGCATCCTCCTTGAGCTTTACAACAGGGCTACAATGCACTAGTTGTGTCTCCAAGCAGGAGGAGGGAGCAAGAGAAGCAATGAGACTGGGTGATTCGCGGTATCAGGGTGGCTGAGGCTGGCAGGGACCTCTGGAGACTGTCTGTCCACCCCCCGCCCAGGGCAAGGTCAGCCAGAGCAGGTTGCTCAGTCAGGCTTTGTATATCTCCACGGGTGGAGATGCTATATCCTCTCTGGGTGACCTGTTCCCATGTTTGACCACCGGTAACATCCAGGCAGGCTGGGATTTAATCTCAGTCCATATCTGAAAATGTCATCAAAGCTTGGGCAGAGCTGGTGACCTTCACCCTTACTCCAGGTCTCCTCCTTTTCTGTGGAAAACTACTATCCTCTGCAGGGCCCCTGGTCCAGCTCTGCTCCTTGATGCCCATGGGAGCCTTTACCACCCCAGAAGTACGATCACATCGGCACATGAGACTCGGTCTCCCAGCTAGACCCAACTCCCCCTCTGAGTTCGCCGTCCATGTATTTGATAATTCACAGATTCAAATATTCTACCTTTTGCCATTTAACCTTTGTCAGCAAAGTTAATTTGCAGAGGCAGATTGTGAGCTCTGTGGGACAGAAAACACATTTTTCTAGTGTGTTGTACATAGTAACAGTTTCTATGTAATATTCCATAGAAATAAGAGTCTTTATAGGACAGGCTAAATATAACAGCTCTAATGAAGTTACCTCTGGTCTTAAACATAACATGCTGCCTTCCAGCCTGCAAGGCTTCAGCACACACATTGTTCCCCTTCATCAAAAACAGGGGAGTAAGATGGCTGTTTTTCTGTCCTCAGGCAGCTTTACCTGCCTCCTCTTCGGCCTGGGAGCTGCTTCAATACGTCCTTCCCTTTCTAAATACCACACGGTGACCCCTAGGAAATGTCACAGCCCTCCTTTGTCACCTTCTCCCACCCAGGCCACCTCCCAGCTCTGTCCCACCACTCTGTGGCCTCCTTCACCCCCTGCCATTGCGAGAGCCCTCTGCCCCTGCCTTTCTTGGCATCTCCGTCCCTCACCAATTCCCAGCACTACCCAAATCTCAGCTGAAAACAGGTCTGCCACATTTTGCTATGCCTATTTTCATTTCCAGTTACTATCTCTCAAAATGAGGAGATAAAGCTTACATGAAAGAAAACAAAATCATCCCCCAGCCCCAGGATGAACAAAAGTGAGCGTTGCCTGGTTAGACAGGGCAGAATTGAAACTTCCCTCTAAAAGCTCATAGCGTAGTAGCTTCAAAACCAAGGAAACTTTAACGACCTAAGCTAATCGTGCCTATGAATTAGGCTGCTTGGGTTGATTCCTACTTGTGAGTTACACAGGATCGCACATAGCGCAGCAGCACAGCCATCCAGGTCAAAAACGTGTGCGATCGCTTTAGGGTTACGGACAGTAATGGCAGACAAGGCGTTCCCACCCAGCCCGAAGAGCAGAGCTCTTGGATCACTGCACCCTAATGTGTAAAGTTATTAAATTCATTTATTGGGACCACCTGCTCCGAGAGCTGCGGTGCGAGGGCAGGGGAAGCTGCCTGCCATAGCTTGTTGTCTCTAGCTGCTTATCTGGAACCTGAGTCACAGTTGGCTGATGGTCCAGAACTGAGAAGCAAAAGACACCCAAATGAAATGTAGTCGGCTCAAGCACTACTTTAGCTTTTCATTACTGGGACGCCTTGCTTAAAATCACTTACAACTTCTGTTACGCTTACAGAGGGGAAGAGCACTCCAGAAGTTGCAGATACTCTACAGATGCAAAAAAATAAACAGCGGCCTAGCTAAAATTGTGTATAGATGGGGGGCGAGGGGGGGAACAGTATCTCTGTTATGTGTTTCAGACTCGCAGATAAGAAGAATCTGATTTTCCTTCCCTACCTACTATCTGCATTCTCTTCCACTGCAGGCAATGTTTGGAGAGCCCAAATAAGCAAAGAGTACCTGATGATGTGCCGCTGCAGATGCGGTGGTGGCACTTGCTATTTGCACAGAATTACCTTTACTGTGTAAAACTGATGTCGTGCTCTTATAAAACAAGCCAGACACCCCGTCCCACACTCCTTCACTAGAGTAGGTACACTCATTCTCTGTACCCAAAGGATGTGCTGGATGAACAAGGGGAGAAGTTCCTTTAAAATACCCATTTTGCATTCCCTGTGAAGGCCAGATCCAGCCAATAGCACTCTGTACCGCATGCATTGCAATAAGCTGTAATCATCGTTTGGCAGGAGACTTACCCGCAGACTGCCAAGCTGTCCAGGAGCTAGTAATAAGAGACCTCGCTGCCTCTGGCTAACCCTGACGTGCTTGGGACCTGTGGACCACTGTGCACCGCTCTCCCCTGTGAAGCAAGCACCGCTCGATCCAGGTCATGAAGTCACTCTCGTTGGCAACAGTGGCCAATGCGTCTGGCTGCATCTCAAGTCACAGCTGAAAGCCTCTTGGCTGGGGTTGTTTTGTACGGTCCCCCGTGGGCTCCCTTTGCAAAGGATGACCCCGCAGGGTGGAGGCTAATGCTGCTGGTCAGCTGGCTGGCTCCTGCCTGCCCCGGCTAGTGTTCCTACTAGTAGCAGCAGAGGGTTATTTGCCCCAGGAGATCTAAACTTGGGATGTTAAAATTTCAAGTAATAGGTCAATTTACTGAGCTAGACCCAGAGCTCTGTGCTTGCCAGGGCCTGAGATGCTCTTTCAAGCACCACGCTGTCACCAGGAGCCAGCCAGCCCCAAGGTCTCCAGGTTGGGGCTGCAACTGAACTCTGAAAAAAACCCCAAACCCATGTGACGTTCTCATTTTCTGTTTTACCATTCTGAAACGCTGTGTTTGCTCAAGCGGCCAACTGCACTCAGCCGTCCCCACCAAGCGAAGGCAGCTCAGCAGCCACATCCACCCTGGTACCCATGGCACAAGCCCAGCTGGAGAGCACAGCCACGCAGCCAGGGGGAAGAGCTGCACCAGGGGGACCACAGGAGAGGCGGGAGAGAAGATCTTCCTTCTGCTTTGCTCTCTGTTCTCTCTTTTCTCCTTTTATCGCTTGCATTCCCGCTTTACCTTTTTCTGCTGTTTTCTTCCTCCTCTCTCCTTGGTCACAAACCCTCTCTCGGTTCCCACCAAAGCCAGGTGGGTCCAGCCTCTGACATTTGCAGCCCCCAGCACTGAATTAAGCCCTGCTTTTTCTCGGGGAAGGAGCATCAGCTCTGCAGCCAAGATTGGTCCCAAATCTCTGCACCTCCATTTTTCTCCACAGCGTTTTCCCCACTTGTCCCAAAGGGCATGAGCTGTCTGGGTGAGGTTAGGTTTGGAAACTAGAAGCAGATGCCTGTGGTGGCAGAGGACAGCCTTTTGCTGGGTCGCTGGAGCAGAGCACTGTGGATGCCTGAGCTTCAATGCCGAGTCCATGTCACCTGTGGATACACGCGGGCACGGTGCATCCCTCTGTCCAGCTGTGTCTGGGCCCGCAGCTCTCCCCTCCCAAGCCGGCATCTCTACTCACGTTGTCACCACGTGCTCTGCCTCCAGCACTTGCTGGTAACTCAAAATCAGAGAGTATTTGCAGTGATTTGGTGGGAGGTACCTATATCCCTCATTCCTAGTGTTTCACCATGCAACAGTGAGCAGATACTCTTCAGATTCAGTTCATCACAAGAATTTCTTTCATTAAATCCTTGCCAGAAACCCCTCACATTATCCACGCTGCTTACGCAGAGCAAGATATTAATCCAACGTGCAGCCACCAACAAATTCAGATTTGTTGCTAACAAAGGTGAGGAAATGTTTGGCCGCTGATGCATCCATGACCTTGTCTCCAGCGTCACAAAGAATTACTGTTTTCCCCTTACCTGCTGCCTTCTCTTCCATTTTCCAGGAGATGAAACAATTAATCACGGGAAGGGGGAAAAGCACTCCTCCTCCCTCCTGGAGAGGGGAAGAAAGGAGCTGCAGGACATTTCTAGCCCAAGTAAAAAGCATCAGGATAACAGTCTGGCACCAAGTCATTCTACAGAAAAATTAGCAATGATCTCCACTGCAACACGAACTGGAGCTGGCTGGATATTTGTCAGGGTTTTGGCATGTGTGGGTTGGAGGTGGTTGAGGTTTTTTGCTTTTATATAAATTAATTTAGAAATGGAATGCAGAGGTGCCTCTTTTATAGTGGCTCAGCTCAGAAAACGTTGATTTGCAGTTTTTGTGAGGGTTTAGGTGATAATGCTCCTCTTGCTTTCGCTGTGCAGCCCATTTCTAGACCATGGACACTCTGGTTTGCTTCCTCTTTGCTAGCTTGTGAGGAATATATATCAGAGATATATATATATGTTTGTTTGTTTTGTATGTTTGTATTTCAGACCTCCTTTTTTTCCTCTCCAGGCATCCTTATTGACAGACTAATAAATATTACAGCATCTCTTTCCCGTGGATTAGGAGGGCTGCGGCTATCTGTTCAAATGCTCAGAATAATCCATTTTTTCACTGCACGTAATAGGGGAGGGGAAGAAAAAGCATCATAAACCACGATGGGCGATCAGGCAGGGGAACAGCACATACACAAAAGGCTCTGTAGTGGCTCTGGAATTACACCGTGCCTGTTTCTGAAAGCTTAATTTGTCATTTCAGGATTTTGTATACCAGAGGATCCAGCTGCAGGCTTGAATCATTGTATTCCCATCAGGGCAGCTCACAGAAATCATCTAGGAGGTAAATTGTATACCAGCTTTGCAAGGTATATTGTTTTCAGTAAGCCAGGTAAGAATGGGTTTGCTGAAAAAGGAGCATTTCAGAACAACAACGTGCCCGTAGTTCTGGAAACGCAGAATCAGGTCTGAGGTTCTTGAGTCAAGAGCAATCTTCTGGTCTTCTCAAGCACATAAATGTCTCAGGATGCTACAGACTCATCTCCCTTCCCAGGGGCAGCATTGCATTAGTTCATCCCATGCTGCAGTTTGGGACCAGACACAGGAAAGCCACACTAGATTTGCAAGCAGGATTTGCATCACTGATGCATTATGGCTGCACAGCTCGATGCTCTAGGCAAGACCAAGGCAATGGGACTTACTAAAATCACTGCTTTTCCTCAGAAAAAGTCATCTCTTGCCTTTATTGCAGGAAAGTTACCCACTGACACATGGAGCTTTGAGAGCACAGGGCATCAAGTGGATAAAACAGACAGGGGTAAAGGAGAAATGAGATATGAAATTGAATAGTGGATTATAACACTTGTCTCTTGCCTGTGAGAATTTGGAAAGTAAGAGACAGGAAGGTGCCTAGCACCAGACATACCATCAAAAAAGGCTCATGCAAGATTTTATTTTTATGAAGACATGCTCAAAAGGAAGACAAGCAAAGCATGGCTCTAAAACAAATATAATTTTTCACAGTCAAAAAGATTAGTCTTGCTCAATAGTCTACAGCTAAGTGGGAAGAGCTGGTTATTAGGCGACACTAGCGAAGAAATAGAAGAACACTGTAGTCTTACAAAAAAAATTGGAGGGATATCAGTTTCATATAAAGACAGAAGCTTCTGAGGTCTGAGATGGGAGATCTACATCAAACCCACAGCTAGTGAAATGCCTAGTTTAAGGCTAGATTGTAAGGGCTGTCAGAGACACAAAGCTGGAAAAGAGCCTGCTAAAAGAGCCCAGTAAGAATTCACCATTGCTGTAGATCACAACTCCAAATCCTGGCCAGAAAACCATGGTGGGCCGAGCAAGCAAATCCCAGCCCCAGGGACTGGGGACGCAGAACCAAAATTGCAAGACCCAAGAAAAGATTTGCAAAGCCCGGCATATTTGCACAAAGGGTTTTCCATCCAGTGTGGAAGTACGCGTGAGCTTCTGCAACTCTGCTGTGTGTACAAGAACACGGTGAGGACCCGCAGAAACCTACCTTGAAAGAAACCCCAAAGGTCCATTCCTGCAGGGAGCAGATGGCCTCGGTGCAAAGATGAGGAGGGGAACTGCTTGTGGGGATTTCTCAAGAAGCCAAGGCACCCAGCGAGTGAAACGTCAGCATGAGCATGAAGGTCTTTCATAAATTGAACACTTCTGTGAGTGGGTAGATAGATAGAGTTTCAATAAAAGGGTTGAAAAGAAAATGTAATCGTGCTCATTGCTGAACTCAGCTATCATGGTAGGAAAGTAATCTCTATCATAGATAGAAGCAAGCTAGATGTCAGAGGAAAACAAAATATTGAAGAGTTCATTTCAAGTAACGAGTTACTATTCCAGGGCTGAAAACACCTTAAGCTTCCGCACTAGGGTTCATCTCCCCCAACTTCCAGGATGTCCAGTATGGAAACCTGCACCTGCACTGCCTGTCCAGGGTCTCCCATGGGTTAAGGGAGGAGAACGGGCACCTCTGGGATGCAGTTCATCTCAGCTAGTTTAGAGATCTCGCTTAGGTCTAGCTTAGGAGGAAATGAGTTGCATCCTAGAAGTGGGTGTTTTTCTCCATCAGATAGAAAGGGAGGCTTTACAACACAGGTATCTACACATGAGCTGGTTTGTCACCATCATCTGAAACCAGGGTAGGATTCATCTTACCTTACTGAATGAAAATTCGTATCATAGGACAGGAGCTTGTGGAGAAAAAAAATAAAGAAAAGCAGAACTAAAGAAGGGAAAAAACCCAAAATAAAAGCCCAGTTCCCAGTAGTAGGTGAAGACAATGCAGAAAGTGATACCTCTAAAGTAAAATGAAAAAGTGACAGAATAAAAAAAACCCTAAGCTAATGTTTCAGAATGTACTGAAGGAAGCCAGATTCACAGGCCAAGGCTGGCACAGGCCTGCTTATGCTGGGAAAATATATATTGATTTTGGATGATTGTTCTTAGAATCCAAAAATAGCATTATTAAAGATTACAAACCAGTAACCTTGTGGTCTCCTGTCTAAAAGTCTATCTGCCAGTCATAGCATAACAACTATGGAAACAACAGATAACAAACCACAGTTTAAGCGTTACAAGTTTAAGTGTTTCAGGTGAAAAAAAAATTATTGTGAAGAAACTCCTCTGAGCCCAAAGCGATTTGGCTCAGGCTGGGACCTCCAGCTTATCTACCTCATGGGAAGCGATGCCTACAGTCCCAGCCGAGCATACAAATGCATAACGAGGTGTTATTCTGGGTGCTGGGGGGCAATTCCACCCTCCTCGTGCCTCCAGAGGGATTACTAGAGGGGACCAGACCTATAAGAGAAACAGGAAACCCTTCATCAGGTTCATCCAGAAAAAGGGGAGATGGCAGCTCGGGTTCTCCAAGCTGCAGAGCGAGGCCGGCTAGGCTCATTGCACCAGGGAGGGGACTGAGGGGGTCAGCACAGGGACACTTGGGGTGCACAAGAGTGAGAAGGCCAGCGCCGAGCACAACCAAGTCCCACTGAATTGCTTTTTCAATGCTGTGCAAACCCTTCCTTCCTTTAAGACAGTGAAGCTGAACCTCAGTGTCCCAGAGCAACCCAGTCAGAGCAGTTTTGGGAACAGTAAGAGTTTGCAGCCAGAGACAGGCAGGTGATGAGTTTCTTCAGCTGGCAGGAATATTTTTTAATTTATCTCTTACACTAAGATGCATCCAAGTCATTACCCCAGCCAGGCAACTGCCCCCCCTGCAACCACCACCACCTACACGTCCTGCCTGTGTGAAGAGGCTGTTACCAACACCTGGACATCTCCACCCAACGCTGCGGCTGTACCTCCGTGACCGAGCTACCCTGGGGGAGCGGGCTGGTCCCGTGGAGGCTGCCGCTGCTGAGGGGCTGAGCTGTCACTGCCGGAGCTGCAGCCCTGTCTGGGTCACCAGTGGCTCCTCTGTGTCTGGAGCACTGCAACATTCAGGGTTTGCTGCAAGCTCGAAGTTCACATTCAGAAACTGGGAATTTTCAGCCCTTGGCAGAGGCACAAGAGAGGATGGAGGAGGGAGAGGGGGATGGAGAAGAATTTGATGCTGTTCTGAGCGCAGTGAAAACTAGAGAAAGAAAAAATAAGCCTGCAGAGGTAGAAAAGCTCACTTACAGCCAAGCTCCTTTCTAGAGTGGCAGCCACCAACATCTGCTAATGGCAGTAAAAGTCCTCCCACTTTGGCTACATATCAGCTCCTGTATAAACTCATCCGACGGCTGACAGGCAGCCTGGGTTGGCTGTTGCAGTACGTTTTATTGCTTCAGCACTTGCAAAGGGAAGGAATTTGTGTCCCCAGTGGTTAAGAGCCACGTGTAACCTGCAGCCTCACCTCTCACGGGGATTGAAGACCCTCTGCATCCGCGGCTGACCCGCTGATGCTGCCCCAGGCCCCCAGCCCAGCATCCACCTTCACAGCAGCTCCACCAAGCCCCCGCTTCCCTGCAGAGGACAACACGGCGGCAGCCAACCTACTTTTTACCTGACCGGGGGCTGTTATGAGGAAGGCTCCGGCTAACCAAGCCCAGGGCAGGCATCGCCTGGAGTTCACAGCGCGGGCTGAGCCACCTGGGGTGCTTCCAGCAGGGTAGGGGAATAGCTACAACTTCTGCTAAAACTCCTCTGCAAAGTACTCGAGATGCTAATGGGTTTTAATTTTCCATGAATTTGCAAAAGCAGTATCCTGCAAAGCTGCAGATGATTGTTCATGCTTCCTCACCTAGTCTAACATTTATTATATTTTTCAAACAGACATTAGTATTAATTTAATCTTGATTTTTTTTTTTTTCCTGAAGCAGGCTATAATTAAATGTCCTTTTCCCATGACATTTGCTGGGATATATTGAGGCCAGGCCATTTTTAAAGACTCATTCAATATAACTAGCATTTCAATTAGTGTAAGTGCATGAAGTAAACATTAAAAAAAACCAGCTCAGTCACTTGAACTCATACACATGGGACAGTTTGATTTTTAAATGACTGGAATTTTTTATTTTTTCAAAGGAGAGGAAGTCTGACTGAGCAGTGGAAGTCCTAGCAAAGTATGCATGTTAAAGCATGCTGAATTTCTTTTCATTTTCTCCTCAGAGCTGTAATATATTTTCCTTTCCACAGCTGAAGCTTCATGTTGACACTTCATCTCTGTGCTGCTGCCCTTACTTGGGGAGATTTTCATATAGGAAATTTCCTACTGAGCAGCACTGTTTCACTGAACAAAGCTGCTTCTCTTTTGGTCCATCACATCAACATGCCCGAGCATGGATTGGCAAAGGTATGTGTAATATTTTCAACGGCTTACCATTCCTCTTTAAAAGCAATCACAGAGACATATAGTATTCTTCTCATTCCTATTTTTTCAGGGAACATCTCTAAAGAAAAAAAGTAAGCCTCCTTTGGGGGTTCACCAATCCCAGCTATCTACTGAGAAGGAGGTCATTAAAGCAAGAGTCGCATCTTGCTGTATATTAGTGCGGCATCTCACACCACAGCCCCCTGACCTTGCTCGGGGTGCTGGGCATGAGGAGGCAGTGCTATGCAGCAGCAACAGTCATCAAGTCTTTAATAAGTTGTCTCCAATTACCATAAGAGACGTTAAGGAAAGGGACATTTAATTACAATTCTCTGTTAGAGGGAAAAAAAAGCTATGATCATTTAAATCCATCTCCCACAAGTGTGGAAAAGGAAGAGCATCGTCCCCACGCCATTTAAATCTCCTTTCTGTACCTCTGGCGACCGAAGCGGAGGGGTGGTGGGAGAGGATGCCGGCCCTCGGGCTGACAGCGGCTCCTGGGGAAGCAAAGTGGAAGGCTCAACTTTTCCGACCCCACATAAAGGCACTTATAATACAGCACTCAGAGATGTTGTCCTGCTTTGAGAAAGCTCTCCGTGTTCCCGCAGGCACCTGCTGGCTGCACAGCTCCAAGGGCGGTGTGTCTGTAAGAGGGCTCCGACACTTCTGGGCTTGTTTCAGGAGCCCCAGGGAGAAACGATGTGCTGAAGGTGAAGAGACAGCCTTGGGAAAAAGACGAATCCAAGCTTTCCCTGCAGAAAGCGGAGGCCTGGGGACTCGCATGGTAAGAAGGGCAGGTCCCCAAAGGGACGGCTCAAAAGCACATGTAGGAGGCTCCCCACACGGCTGCAGCAACGGTGAGGAATGCTGCATGCAGATACCGCACCCTTGAGTAACCCAACCAGGCTGCGGTAAATTGGGCAGGTCTTTGGGCCCTAATTACCACCGAGACCTGGAGAACCACGGGGACAGTGCTCAAGAAGAAACCCAGCATCCATACCACTTTGTCTTCCCGATAATACTGTTGCAACACTAAAACGAAGCATGATTACAAAAGCCACGGTATTTCTAAAAATAAAGGGAATACCAGTAAATGCCTACATATGAAATGCAGCATTTTATCTAACACTACCAATTGAACTAAACGCTGCGCTGCTCGCTCTGCTGTTCCCAGAATAAGCACGGTGCATCTCCAATTGATTTACCCTTATTACTCATTTTGTACAGGGGTTTGCAAATTCCTCTCCCAGCGCAGAACATTATTTTTCTCTGTTGCTGACGGATGGCAGCAGGCTGACTCCGATAAATCCCACTTGGTCAGAATCAAGTATCTACATAATCATTCCTCCTAACCAACCGGCTGAAACACTGCTGGCACCGCATTAGCAGGAGGCAATTTCAGTAGTTGTATTTATCCTTTCTTTAGCCTCTCGCACAGATCCCAGCGCTTTCCCATTATTTCAGACACTGGAGATGCTTTCCTCAACTGAGGTACAAAGCAATCCTCTCCCATGCCATCACCTCTGGGTAGAAAGTCACCTTTCGGAAGGCTCAACCCAGAACCACCATCTGCTCCTGAGGGGAAGCGAGCATCCCACTGCCCTTTTCCCACTTCAAGCCGTGGCATTTGGCTTGAGCTGGAACCCAACAGACCCCATGGTCGGGGTAAGATTTATGAGCAATTTAGCAACGTGTTTATTTTTGTGCAGTCGGTTACTACAGTTACTGCGCACTGACAAATGTCCTTAACGTGACACCAGGCTCTCTCTGGGCCCGGCCTTTCCTGCCCAACAAGTCTACCCAGGGGGTCTTATTAATTAATCTTCGGCCATGCTTAATATTTGCTGACGGAAGCCTTGATCAGGGGTTCGTGCTCTCTTTTCCTGGACACAGAGAACCTCATCTCCCCTTTTTTTTCTTTTTTTTGATCAAACTTGCAACAGGTGGGTACCAGAAATAAACAGGGGAGGAGGAGGAAGATGACAACTTAAACACCGAAGCTGACCTGCCCGGCATACTAATGAGGCTCCTTGGTCCACTGCCATGCTAGCCGGTGGCAAACCGTTTCCCCATCTCTCTCTGCGGCAGCGGAGAGGCAGCATGGAAGAGCACTGCAGGGAACGCAAACCCGTTAGCGGTGCCTCTTAGTTAGAGGCAACATCCAGAAAGCTCCTCGCTGCAGGAGGGAGGCAGCACACCTGGCCAGCTGTGCCCCTCGGTATCCTTGGGAAGGGATACGGGGACTGGAGCCTCCCCCATGCCCTTCCCAGAGGAGCCTAAACCCAGCTCCCCACCTCCCGAATCGGTTTTGCCTCGAGATCTTGGTGCCCCCCAGGCCTCGATAGGAAATCACATTTTTTTTTTCACGGGGACTTCTTTTAACATCTGGGGCCTCTTGCCTGGACTTTGCCAATTAGAGACAGAATTGCAGAGACTGCAGAATTGCTCTAATTTTGTATTTCATTTTTTCAGTTAGATTAGTTGGGGGATCAGAAAATGAATGAGCTTAGCTCGAGTCCCACAAGCCTGCTTTTCCTCCAGGCAGCTAAACACACTGCTTTGCTCGCTAGACAAACATTTAATCACTTTCTGCACTCAGCATCCTCTGCCATGCTGGGAGATGGGCTCTTGCCAGGTTCCTCAAACAGGCAAAGCAGCCACACGCGTACATTTATTTCCCATGCAAGTTGTGGCCGACACACAAGGACAGACACAAAGAGAAACCCTGTAAATAGGATCAGGTTAAACAAGTTCCCTGACTTCCAGAGCATCTTCAATGCAACTGTAAAACAGGAACCTATCTGATAATGTACCTATCAGACAATTTATGCCAGGAAACATAGGGGAAGGGAGATTCACTTCCACATGTTACCAGTGCCAAACACCATGGTTTTGAGGAGGGCAACAGGAACGGTTTCAGTTCTGTAAAGTCTGCTGTTTCATGAGGACAGCAGAAAACTTGTACTAATCAGTTTATCCAAAATGAGACTATGATGTAGGTGACTCCTCATCTACAAGTACCAGGTTGAGAAGAAGTGTCTTTAACCTAGCAGAAGGAGATGCAATGAGATATACCAAGTAGAAAAAAAAAAAAAGATGCTGGGCAAATTAAGGCAGCAGAGGCAACTTACTCTTGAAGCAACTTGCTTAGGGACCTTGTGAATTCATTGTTGCTTGAAGTCAAACCTGGGCATCTTTCCAAGAGCTATGTTACAGCTCAAGAATAAATTACAGGTGTGACAGAGCTGATGTTCTGGAAGCGCAGAGATATGATAAAGGGCGTGGAAACAGTCACATCAAGCAGAAGTCAGTATGAATAAATTGGTATTCCTTACCCAATGGGAACTGCTGAAGTGTGTGGGAGAGGAAAGGGGAGAAAGGCATAATTAGGGTAAGCTCCCATAATTGCCTTCATAGATGGCTTGTCCTCTTGAGACATCATCTCCCAGAGAAAACAGCACCACTTGGCTCAGGAGGCTGGATGGGGCCCTTGAGCTAAATACCAATGCTGCTGGACTCGGAGGAACCGTCTCACTCCGGTACAAAATGCCAACCACATGCCCCATCTGCTCCCACCGCTGTCCCGCTAACCTGCGCAAGTGTGGACTTGCTTTGTGGGAGCCTCTGCGATGCTACTGACCCCAGCAGAGCTGGGGAGGCCAAGCTCACATCCAACGCATGGAAATCACCATGGTACATCAGAAGGCAGCTGCAGGTCTAAAACCCATCCCTGGAGAGACATGAGTGTGGGACAGAGACACTAGAAGACCTAGAGGAGCCCCCGAGGAGCCGCAGAAGAGCTGCAAGTACAGCCAACCTGGGGGTCTGAAGGGGGTCTCAGTGCAGAGGTCATCAGGCAAGTTCTGAGATGTTTTAGGGCTATTAAAGTCTGAGTGGTGGGATAAGCCACACAAGACATGTCTGTGGGCCTTTCTGGCCTTCAAAACCTACAAGCATTCATCCCACTTGATCATTTATCACTAGACGCGTGGGTCCTCCATGCCTTCCAGCACAGCTTGTGCCTCCCCCTCAAATTATACTCATCTAGACTTCTCTTCAGAGAAAACCCCCAAATAAATCATTTGTGATTCATAATTTATTCAAGCAGTTCCCAATCCTTTGAACTAGGTATTGCTTGGGTTGTCATCTGACAAGATTAATCGCTTTTCGGAGCCACTGGGAACAGCTTCCCTGTCCTCTCCTCCTCAGAGCTTTACTGGCTCTGGCAAAGCACAGGCTGGAGGTGCCACCTGGCACTCCTGCGCTGAACGCAGGCTGTCAAGAAACAGTTTGTGTAGAAAGACAACCAAACTCAAAGTTTCACAGCAATAAAGAACGCGGCACATCTGTCACTCAGCTCTGCTAATGATTAATTCCCTTTGCCGTCTCGTTTCCAGGACGTCGTCAAGAGCTAATTTCTAGCCCTACCACACAGCCTGGGCTGAAGCACCCACCTGTCCACCATCTCCTGCAGAAATAAATCCTGTCGGTTCAGGGCTCCGAGCTGCTCCCTGCACCCACAACGCAGCCTACGCCCAGTGCCTCCTTGCCATCAGCCGAGGACTTGCACCGCGTCCCTCCAGCCCCTCTCCCTTCCTGCCCTCGCTCTCCTGCAGCCTCAGCTTCACCACTGGGCAAGGGGTGGATTTTTTAACAATAGGTTTCAGTACCTTCAAATGGCTGGAGCAATCCAGGCTTACACCAAGCTTCCCACACAAAAGGTGGGTAGGAGGGAGTGAAGAAGAAATGCAAGGACACATCCATGCCCCGTCCTCCTGTAGGGTCTACAGATTCTTCCCAAGCTTCTGCTGCAGGCAATATTTAAGACAGCAGCACACACGCACTGCCCAGCTTCCAGCCACAAACACATGGCTTCCAAAGGCTTCTGCAAGCATTAATCAAACACTTCAGGACACACAGTTTTCACATACTAATTTACTTAAATGACATGTTACTTTGTCTTCACAACCGAGCTGAACAGAAATCACAAACTGAATCTCATAGGAATAATTAGTATACGAAAAATAAACCAAGCCGAGCTAGAGCCACCCTGGCAAGTAGCCCTTGGGGTCTGCCTACAAAACAACTCATTTAGAACCAAAATAGTCGCACACTGAAGAAATTTGGACAGTGTTCTCCAAAGCTCCAGCTATTCTAGGAAAACAACCTGCTATAAAAGGCTGTCATGAAAAATGGATCTTGTGATGTGCAGCCAGACCCAGCACAGAAAACAGACCAAACTGTTCATCCATTACTCAGGAATAATCTTAGAGGTGGGACCATGGCAGAGGTCCAAGCCCCACCTCCCCTATGGACTGCGACGGTGCTTCACTACTCCCAACGTAGGTTCAAGGTACCGTTTGTTGATTTCTAGACGCCCACACTAGTCTGTAGCTGGAGCACAGCTCAGCAATCTTGTTGATGTGTATGGTACCAAGATATTCTTCTTGTGCTCTCCAACTTCCCTCTGTGCTTTGATTATCCCTGGTTAGGATTTTCCAGAAAAACCTGCTATAAATACCATCATTGCCAACGAGCAAGCCAACACCAAGGGCAATACCCTTCTAGCATCAGAGAACTTCAGCCTTCAGAAAGCAAGTCCACGCTGACATCTCTCTCCAGCAGCTTCTTGCATCCAACCAAGGACCCATCCCTTCAGTCTGCTACTCAAACACATGACTTCAGCCTCTGCAGTCTTCCTCCAACAAGGCCACACTCACAACCACACGCAGCTCCTCAAGTCAGCCCCCTTCCCACCAGCATCGATTTTTCATAGGGCTTGTTTTATACAAGTCAAAAATAACGCTTTGCTACTAGACAACATCTACCACAAATCTCTTGTACAACACCTTATTTGAGTGCACTGCCTAACATGACATTCTGGGGCCTTTGGTACCCACGTATCGCAAGGATTAGGAAATGCCCTCTTCCTTAGGTATGTAGTTGCTCCTCCAACTGCGCAACATTAACTAAGGGTTTTACCTCCCAAACGCCCACAGGTTGGCAATGCAAACCCTAACTGGACATCATTCTAGGACTTACTTATCCGTGGGAAGGGGACATCCTAACACTTCCCATCTGCAGACATCAATGCTTTCACGCTGACATTACTACTCTCTACCCTGAGCTCACAGGTGAGTTAACGTTGACTTAGTTTTGGCAGAAATTAGAGTTTTGCTCCTCCTCTATGAGCACATTAATGACTCTCAGCAGTGCTGCGAGTCCCCCCAAGTGACCAGAAGTTGTTCGAAGCCATTAGTAGGTTCTGAATTTTTAAACAAAGCTGTACTCTCCTGAGTGTTTACAGGGCATTAAGTAAACATTAAACTTTTTAGTAAAATGTAAAAACATTGAAAACCATCTCAATTACTCAGCTTGCATTTATACAGCACTGTGACCTCTCCATCCCAGGAGGCTGTAGAAACAAGACTGAGTTACTGAATGAAAAAATGCACCTTTACAAGAAAAACAAAGATGACTCCACTGCCTTTTGGCAACCTTCAAACGCAAGAACAACAACAACAATGATATAAACCCTCTTCGCTTCATTTTACACATTACTTTTTCTTTTCATACCAGAGCAAAAGCAAAACATTGCAGAAGGACATAAAGCTGGACCACATCCAGGTTTGAAGGCACTGCCCTCTTGCTAACACATATTACTAGTGAAATCCTTGAGATCAACCAGTTTGATCCAGGAAATTACCATCTCCAGTGGACAAAGTGAAGAGCAAAGAGTTTCCTGAATGCAACTTAATTCCCTCCTCCAAGTCCTCAAAACAGGTTCACCGACCAACAAGGAAGCAATTCAGAGGTGCCAGATGCTCTCTCGAGTTGATAAAGCATTGCTGAAATCTTGCTGCTTCTTGCAGCATGCTGATGCTTTCCTTCGTTAGCAAGGCACATCTTTCCTTGTCAAGTTTCTGCTAGGCCCCGGACACTAATGAGAGGCTGACGGGTAATCATTTAAAACTGCATTTGCTCTAATGTTATCAAGTTATTTACTATCCACCTGGTCCAACTCTTACTGCAGACTATGTAAAAGCACCTAACAAGGCTTGGATTAGGCTCCCTACTATTTATTTAATGCCTATAGCAGGGGCATCCTCGTGTGGGGGACTTGCAGTTTAAAGCATTAATGCAAAAATATCTTGGGAAATCCAGCAGAAGTTAGGGAGTCATGAGTAATTTGTATATACATATATATAAAAAAATAAAAATTAAGTTTTCTCCTCTTATTGTAAGAGATTTTCTCTGCACCTTGAGAGCCAGGCTGGCAGATGAGGCCTGTATTACACGTTATGGAGGCACCAGGCCGTGCACATCTGAGGGCAGTGAAGATGCAAGCCAGTTCATAGTTATTTATTATGGATCTTTTTTCTTGACACTGGATTCTGAACCACAAATCTGGAGCCCTGGGCAGATCCCAGTACTCACTGCTAACAATACACAAAAATAAAACCAGGAGGAAGAGAAGTTATCCATCCATGCCTAGGGCTAAAGGCATTGTTCCTAACAAACTGCTTGACTAGTTTATCTTCCTTGTGTGCATAGCACGATTCTCTTAAATTATTTTTCTGCTGCTAAATCCCACTGTGGTTCTGGGTCACTCATTGAAAGTCAAACCGAGAGGCTGCTTGTGATGGAGCGCAGACACGGGGTATTGTTTGCTTCCCGAGTACGGCATGGCGCTGAACCCAGGGCCTCCCGTGATTAATTGCAGAAGCTGGAATCTTTATACAAATACTTTTAAAGGAGAATTTGATTAAGCTTAAAAGTTATCTTCTCAGAATATTTGTACCAGTGAGACTTGATCATGCAAGGAGGAGAGAACCAGCCATGCAGCAAAAGGGAATTAGTTTAAATAGAACATCCAATTAACTACTTTTGGTTTGGCTTTTTCAATAGTTGTTTTGAATTTATTTTTTTAAGGGAGAACATTAACAGCAGAAGATACTGATCAGAGGTGCAAAGCTACTTTTGGCATCAGAAAAGCTGTCCCTAAAGTTGTACTGGAAAGGCCAGAAATGGTAGGAAATGCATAAGAATAACATTTTTGGCTTTAGTGAACAATGGCAGTTCTACCCTGAGCTATCTCATCAAGGGAGGGCCCAAAAGAATGGAAATTGGGTGCAGTGAGGTTCCCCTCCAATATGGGTATATTTCTAGAGTACTGAAAAGGTACCAGGCCACAGGGGAGCTAGTTCTGTTGCCAGAGGCATATTTCAACAAACAACTAAATTTGGGACCTTCAGGAAGACATAGTTGCTTAGAAGCTCCAGCAGTTTCCCTCTCTGTCCCAGATTTCCCACTATATCTCGTAGCAGGAAGCAGATTTAATTCTCCTTCATGAGAAAAGGGCACAGGACAGGAGCAGGGACCCTTCCTACAGGAAAGCAGGACAAGCGATTCAGTTATCAGTGATGGAGACAAGGCTACAGGACACGCCACGCTGCAGTTTGGGGAAACTCAACATCCAGTAGCTACTGAAATTAAAATAAACAGAATCCTTCAAGCCAATCTTTCCTATAGGGAACCCAATTCATCTTACATGAGGAAAAAGAAAACATAAGCCAACACAGCAGGAATCTCTGGGAATCTGCTGGAGCTCCCGTGAGTGCACTTCCCAAGCCTCCCCGCTCCAGCAGCAAGGTCCTGGGTCTGGCACTGGCAGAACGAGCAGTTACTGCATCCCAGTGGCAAATGGCCCAGCTGCTGGGGGCTGTGGCCCAAGGCAGGCAAGGCGACTGGAATGAGTCAAGGCTTCTTCAAATCAGCTTCTATACCCAGAACAGCACATGCAAAATCCAGACCAGAGTGCCACAGCACAACTTTTACTTGGCCAAGGGCATCTCTTAGTCTCCCCCATCCCAAAGCCATTTATCCCACCCGGCAGGCAGCATGCAGAGCATAGCCATGGACCTGACAGCTCTAGGGAGCCCTCCATTCCCAGCTTTCAGCCAGCAGCTTCATCCTAGTGCAAGCTCGGACTCAAAATCCACAGCCAGCACGCTCCTATGTGCTCACAGCACTTTTCTTCATCTTTCATACCAGAGAGCTGCTCGGCCTCTGCAATGCACTGCCCAGCTGCAGGCAGCCAGCCGCCCAGAACAGGAGACTGCTGATAGAGTCAGAGGTAGGTAAGTCTCCTGGAGCACCCTTCCACCAGAAGCTGTGGCCCTGCCAACAGTACAAATCCCTGTGATTCAACACCACTACTCTCCTGGAGGAAGAAAACCAGCTGGCAGTTAGGGTGGACCCAAGTGGCAAACCAGAGCTTGCCCCAAACCCTTCTGTCCCAAGAAGCAGGGAGCTGGGAAGAATCTTCTGCCATACGGAGTTCAGCTCGGTAACCATGGCACCTCCTTCCCATAGTTTCAGAGCTTAGGATTAATGGAGAGATTTGTCCCCAAACCTGGAAGAATCACCTCACTAAGGTTCTGGACTGCCTAAAATCCAGCCTAGTTTTTCTCCCATCAACACTGCCTTTATCTTAACCTGTGACCCCCAGGGTGCCATTTACAGAGAACGGGGACAACCCCCAGCCCTTCTTCCACCTGCCCGAGCAAGCCAAGCTCGCTGGGTGCCTACCTGCTCAGGCAGACGTGTCCTCCAGAGGGTGAACCAGGATTGTACACAACACCCCAGAGGAGCTTTTCAGAGGATTGGTATGATGGCATCAACGTTTCCTCATCTAGCTGGAAGTACAGCACCCAGCGCTGCAGTGAGGGGTCAAAGTCCTCACCCCCTCCTGGGGTTAAGCCCAGGCAGCCGTGGCACTTGTGTGGTTAATGCCCAGCTTCCACATCTGAGACAAAGCCTGAGGCTCTGCCTATAAGCTATAATAAGGAGAGAAATAAGCACTTTTGGGATGTAATACATTAGATCGGTTTTCAACATCTAATTTAGGATTAAATTAATTACACCCTAGAAAAGCTTATCTCTCTCTAAAGGGATTCTGGACAGCGAGCTCAGGCAGGGATATCCGTATCCACCGATGAATCCCGCACCTTGTGATTGACTAGTCAGGCACAAGTCTTTCTCTGGCAAACCCATTGCACCCATTCTTCTATCTTATTAATTCACCTAAGTCTCCTTTCCGTCATGACTTATTCTAAACCTTGAATACACAAGGCAGTATCAAGAAGTCTGCAGCTGCCTAGGTCTCCTATTCATCTTTTTCTTTTAGAAATCAGTTCAGTTTTGTCAGTCACATAGTATCATCTTCCATTTTAAAAGCTTATTCAGGTCTTGCTAAGCCATAGTTTCATATGCTAGGTGTCAGCCAAATTACATCTGCTCCCCCAAAGCCTGCAGACAGGGAAAAGCTCCTCCCAGTTCACACATGCACATTTTATTTCCATCATCCCCCACACCTTCTCCTGTTCCAGATGACCTTAGTGAAAACTAAGTGCCCATCCAGAACCACAACAATCATCTTGACCTCTCCCTCACCATCATCTCCGGCTGGAAACAAACAGAAGTGAGCACAACACGTGTCAGTTCTTCTCTTACTCCCATTGCCTGATCTCCCCGGTGTAAACTCCTCGGCTGACCAATGTTTTTCCCCATGGCACAAGTCCCTGCCCTTTGCTGCCCCTGTTAGGCCAGGCCTGCAGCCTTCTTCCATGCAAACTTCTCCCCTTTCAGTACGGGAAACTTCCCCGTGATTTCTCTATCTTTGATAAAAGTTCAGACCTCCTGTATGCTACTGTCCTCAAGATTTCCCTTCTTGATGACTTCAGAAACTAGTTCCCTTAATATTTTACAGTCATTCTCTCCCTAGCCCTTCTGCAGCAAAAGCAAACAATTCCTCTACCACTGTCAGCAGGCCCCTTGCTGAGTTTTGGGGCGGGGGGTGGTGTGGTGTGTTTGTTTAGTTGGGGTTTGTTTGTTTCTTTGTTTTTACATACACACATGCACATTTTCTTTACTGTTTACTAAAAGCAAGACCAGAAATTACATTTGCTCTTATTAGTTCCAAGACAATTTGGGTGGATAAGCCTGAGCACGGTTTAGAGAGGAATGAGATAATAGGCTTGATACCCAGTTCTCTCGCAAACATCACACTGTTTCTTTCAGACTGGAAGTTGGTTTATGAAATAAAATCCACGCTGATACTGTTATTTCATAAAGCTGATACTTGGGGATTAGATTAAGATCTCAGCACACAAACAGCACCAACACTGAACTCCATCTCATATCGCATCCTGCAAGGCAGCTCCTATCCTAAGGGAGAAGTGCTCGCTGCTGCTGCGCTGTTCATACTCCACAGCTTGCAGAGATGGGAAAGGCCTGGAAGACATATGCACGCGTTCTGGAAACTAAGGTTTCTCCATATACATCCATTCTTAGTTAAGGTCCAAAGCTTAACTAAGGTCAGACCTTAAAGTCTAAACCACATTAGTTGCTGGAGTACTGATGCCTTAAGACTTCAACACTGGAAGTTATCAGATACCAATTTGTTTATGTAGGAACAGGCTGTCAGGAATACTAAATACAGCATTTTAACTCTATTCAGCATTAATTCAACACTGCATTCCCATGTACAAATACCTACCATTACTAGGTAGAAATGTAGCGCCTGTGTTTTTAAGAACAGTAGCATTACCACTACCTTACCTTTGCTTCTGGACTCCTCAGGAGATTCCTTGGGTATGCGTTTGGGCAGAGGAAGTCCCCGTTTCCTCACCTGCTCATGCTCCCTGATAGAAAGGAGGGGAAGTTCCTTCTTTTTTTATTTCATAGAATCATAGAATTATTAAGTTTGGAAAAGACCCTTATGATCATCGAGTCCAACCGTTAACCTACCACCGCCAAGTCCACCACTAAACCATGTGCTCAAGCACTGCATCTACCCGTCTTTTAAATACCTCCAGGGATGGGGACTCAACCACTTCCCTGGGCAGCCTGTGCCAGTGCCTGACCACTCTTTCAGTAAAGAAGTTTTTCCTAATATCTAACCTAAACTTCCCCTGGCGCAGCTTGAGGCCATTTCCTCTCATTCTATCACTTGTTACTGGGGAGAAGAGACCAACCCCCACCTCGCTACAACCTCCTTTCAGGTAGCTGTAGAGAGCGATAAGGTCTCCCCTCAGCCTCCTCTTCTCCAAACTAAACAACCCCAGCTCCCTCAGCCGCTCCCCATAAGTCTTATTCTCTAGACCCTTCATTTGTTTCCCTTTGTTTTACTTTGGGGGTGGGAGGGCACATGGGCAGGAAGGGCTGGTCTGTATTGAAGGTTAAGGCCTGAAAGATCTTCGAGTCAGACGACTCTGCCAAAAAAAGCAGATCGCTACCTTACAATACTGGTACCGTATTCTCCACCACCAGGAAAATTACAAAGATGCTTTCCAGTAAGGAAACACCATCAACTCTTAAAAATGCTGTCTGTGCTTCCAAAACCCCAAGCCCGTCTCCCTCCCCACCACCCCTTGCTTTACGATATAGAAAGGCATGACTAATTCCTCCCCTCCATACACTACAGCCTTAGAAACCACCACAGTATCGTGCTGTATTAGTTCTGCTGCATTTCACACATGCGAGCAAAGCAGAAAACTCCTCGTCATTTGTCCTGTGCTAACAGCCAGACTCCCAAAGCACTGCTGCTACCCTACCTGTTGAGCAGAACAAGACAACACAAAGCAGTTTTCCCCTAGCTGCCCTGGAACATCCTACCTGTGCTTCTGCATTTAGTGCTTAGTTGCACCCAGCACGTGAAGACGGAAAATACTGCCTTCCTGAAAATCCCAAGGTTCAACCCCAGTGCAAAGTTTCCTGACATTTTGAGCATCTGTGATAGTAACATCTACACACTGCTGAGCTTCAAGGGTAAGACTCACCTCTTCCCATGTATTTTAAATGCACTTCTTTCATTGCAGGACAAAGATGACGATCTTGTTAAGTTGTACTGCCAAGTACCAGCCCTTTGCACGCAGCAGACAGCAGTTTATTCTTCAGGCCCTCATTTCAATAGCGATGACACTCTCAGCTAGTCTCCATCCATACCCTACGAGCTATAGGCTCCGGCTCTACCCCCTCAAGACCAGCCAGCACCCCAGCCCCACCGCTTCCCAAACACGAGAGCTGTCTCATGCCAGCGCTGCCCGTGCCAGCGGGGCTGCGGAGAGCGCAGCCAGGGAAGGAGCATGCCACGCCATCAAAAAAAGGAGCGGCGGTCTCTCCAGGGCCACTGGCATGAACTGCAGCAGGCGGCTCCAGCTGGTAGCACCGTACCAAAAAGGCTGCCGAGTCTCCCAAGAAACTGGGGCTCTGCCCACTGCCTCCAGCAGCACTTACCCTGCGCGCCAACACCACCTAGACGCAGCCGATGCAATGCAGGGAGGGGCAAGCCCCGGTCGGTTCTCCTGACCAAAATTTGAAAGGTAGGGGACCGATTACATTTCAAAACCACTTTTTACATCAATAACATTTTACTACATATTTTATTACATCAATGGCTTGAAAAAATTTTATTTGATGTCAGCAAACATCGGAAATCATAGAAAAATGAATTATGTAGAATTTCACAAAGGAATTTACCCCACTAGAATTCCTCATACAGTAAAATAATTCAAAACCAAATGTTACTTTTCAGTGGCTAAGCAATTTTATAATGCTATGAACATTCATCACAGTAAGTGTGCTGAATAATAGAAAACAGGCAAAAAAGACATTTAAAATATTACTTACAACAGCATTATTACAACATACTTTCTTTAAAATCCCAACGAGTATTTTATCACTTCAAAAGCTATACAGCATTTCCATTAGATTTGCAAACTTAACCTTATACATCTTTTAAAATCTTGAAAAAACTTCTTTTAAGCAATCTATAAGCAGTTAACAAAATTGATAAAATCTACATAATGGAATACTATACACTCCAGTATAAATTTTATTTTAGGAGAATATGAATGTAAACACTCATTATTATACAACATGCATAGACTATACTGACCTTCCATCTTCTGAACTGTAACTTTCACTGCAATTGTGCTTTACTATCAACAGGAAAAGCTGCATTAATCCAGGGAGTGGCAGAAAGTATTTGCTTTAGGGGCATTGCACAAGATCACTAGATTTTGACTTGCTGAAGACAAGCTGGAGCTAATAAAAATAAATTTTCTTTTTTTTCTTTGTAAAGAGTAACTATCAGGCCACTCATCGCTGAATGGGCTATGCATAATTTTATACAGATTTGAAAAAACGCATTACCAGAAAAATCTCCTACGCTATTTTTGCGCTTCAATGACTTGGAGATTTATGTTCACAAATCCAGTGATCAAGTTAGTGTAATGCACTGTTTGGCTCATTTGGTGTGCAAGAATACCAACAGCATATTAGCGATTTAGAGAATAAAAACTGAAATTTAAAGTGACAATGAGCATATTTTAATACATAATGTTTCAGATGTATTTGTACAGGAAAGAAAAATGTTTGTCAGGACATTGCTTTAAAAGAGTAAGAGTTTCACTCTCATATTAACTATTTAAAAAGTGTTCTAGTGGATATTTATGGGGTCTTGTTGGTTGCAAACTTGTAAAAATATATTAAGAATTCATTATCCCCAGTGGTATTAAATATATCAAGACACAACCATTGTGGTTGCACTACCAGTTATGGCTACTATGGTCTTAAGCATCTGATTGTACATTGTTGCTATATTGTTAAGCACAACTGAGGCATGTATTTTTTTCCCTTGGTTATAAGATTATATTACAAAAATTGATCACTGTTTCAAACCAGTTAAACACGAATATTCAAGTAACAAGGTTGTTTTAATGGATAAGCGAAAAAAGAAGTTACCTAGCACTTTACACAACTACATAAAAATTAAATAGAACAAATGAAATTTGTTTATGCATATGCAATACACTTTTATATCTTTAAGATTTCTAAAACTAAAACTTAAACTATCATTTTCTTTAACGATACCATATTTTGCACAATAACTTATACTTAGGAGAAATAATTTCCCATTTTCCACAAAATATATATAATTATGACATTCACATTGATAGTTTAAGAAACAAAATTTAAGTGAATATTCTATCTTATGCAGTTATCTTTGTGGACCCTTCTAATCAGAATGCAACCAGTTGATGTATCTAATGCTTGACCCATTTAAAAAAGAAAAAGAGGGTCTTCACCTAAACAAGACCAAACCATTTAAACTTTCAGAAGCTAAAATTATTTTAATTGCCTTTAAAAACATAAAGAGAATGTAAAAAACTAAACGTTTAAAATACAGTGCTATTATATTGTATGTATCAACTACAATAAGATAGCAGTCAACTGAAAAGTAATTAAACAACTTTTTTCTTCCTAATACCATGAATTATACATGTTTCCCCCTACCCCTTGGGGATGAAGCCAAAATACAACTTTTCTGATCATAAGATGGACAGTTTTGAGGGCAAAAACCGATGAAAAGTCCTCACAGGTAACTTCACTCGCCAGCAGAAGCCTCTCCTGATGAGTTTCACCAGCTGGGATGCAAGCTCACACAACTCTCTCACACTGGCGAGGACCTGTCTCTGTGCATTGGTACCAGCAGGAGGTTTAATACTAGAGTATTTCTAATGAGCTGCATTGCTTTACACCAGAACTGTCAGCTGAATTCACAGTGCCATTTGCCTATCTTTAATCCTAATTCACACTGGCTAACAACTAGTGTCCTTTCCCACAAGAGACTCCCAACTCCAACTGGCACAGGACTGAAGGAACATCTGCAGGGCCACCATCAGAGCTGCCAGTTCATATCAACAGCTGTAGAGATGCTGCCACAAACTTGGGATTACACGTTTCCAATACAGAGGATAGGGAATAGCTCCCTTCCATCCTCCCATCACCTCAAAGGGTCTCTCTGGAGCTACCAGAATGAAACTGCTCAGAAACAGCTGCAAAGTGGCTGAAACAGGCCCTTTTTGGGCTCCACCCTCTAGGTTGCCCTAAGAAATGCCTATCTGCTCCTTCACCTGCGTGTTGTTGCTCGATTTCTGATGTTGAATTACTTTCCTCATACAAGGCCCAAGGAGGAAACCATCTCAGTGGTACATGAGGCTACCTCCCCTGCCTTTCCTTGGGTTGTGTCTACACTGCAGGAGGTGCAGTCGCAGCTGGCTCTGTTAGCCAGCTGGCATTAGCCCACCTCATTTAGGTACAGAGAACAGAACCATCACAGCACACAACATGGCACAGCCCAGCAGCTCAAACATCAGCACCAAGTTCGGGGCTAGACTCTGAGCTGCAGCACCTCAGCTGCAGGCCAGGACATGGACTAGCTCATTTCAGCTTGCGTTAAGAGAGGCTGGTGCCGTACGTTGCTGTGTGCCATCTTGGCTGGAACCCTCTGTAGAGGAAAAGGGGCAAAGAAGGTCCTTCACCTGCAAAGACACCTGGTGGTTTCTTCCAACATCATTAAATTAACCATTTTTAAATGCTTTGTGACTAGTGTTATTTTGCAGCTTTCCACTGGACAAGAAGTAATACTGCTGCTTCTAGCTTCTCTGAACACTGTCTGCTCAGCAGTCAGCGACTACCTTGTTCAAGGTGCAAAGTCCTCATACAGGACTCTCAAGAACAGGTCCGGTTCAAGCCAGCTACATAGGCCACAGCACAGGTCATCCGAGCAGAGGGCTGGGGATCTGAAAGCTGCGTGCACCAAGTATTTGGAAAAGCACCTCTTAAGATTTTTAAATTGCATATTTTGGTTCAGAACATGAAAGCGATGTGTGCTTCAGAAGGGTTAAATGGCCAATGAAATTAACCCAGTTCTTCTCCATTAAACTTCTGAGAGACCAAAAACTACCTGAAGGTTGAATTTTGTGCTCCAACCCTCGTCCAGACTTCCAGTGGGAGAAGTAGTTTGATGTCTTTGGCAAACAGCGCTCTGAAGAGGAATGAGACACTGGGACAGAAAGTGACCTATGGTAGCCAAATGTAAAAAGGCACATATTCCAAAAGGAGAGGCACCAGAGAAAGTTGTTTTGACTTAATCCCGCAGAGGATCAGGAAAAAGAAAGTTGTGTAGCACTCATTTAACAAGTTACAATGCAAATGCTGAATGCCAGGGGTTAAATAGCGTATCAAACAGTTTCAGGTTACGTATTCCCTTTTGCACTAAATAAAAGCCATTAAAATATACAGGAATAAAATGCTCAATTAGGGAGCTTTCTATGAAGTAAGAACACACAAATACAGTGGAAAGAATTGCACAAACCAGAAGTGTAATGAGTTACATTTACAACCTTGGACTGACCAAACCTTAGAAATAACATCTCCTATTATTTGCATTATTCAAGATTCTTGTTAACATGCCCTGTCATTTCAGAACAAACCTGACACCACTGGCATGTGCACAGGCCTCTCCTTTATAGAAAGCTCACTAATAATAGTGTCATCGTAAGAATACACAGGAAGCGGAGACCACAAGGCCATGCAGCAATACGTACTTATACCCTACGGACCAAGTATTGTAAGAACCCCTAATGTGTAGAGTTACTGTGGGGCTGCTAAGGAGCTCCTTGTTTTTGCAGGTTGGTCAAAATTTACAGACAGGTGTTACTGGTTCTAGAAATCCCCATGCTTAAGCAGGACGTTGATGAAATGGAGAGCTGAGCTACCTGGGTGCTTTTGAAAGAAAGTGGAGGCAGTATGGAGGAATGAGGGGAGATTAAGGCAGATGTAGCACAGGACTGGAAGCGTTTGCCTTTTTTTGGTAATAGCTGCTTGTCCACAGATATGATGCAGATGGCTGTCTGAGGTTTGCTAATACCTGATATCCTGGATAACACAGTAGTCAACACAAATTGTTCTAGGCTACAGCACCTTCTCACGAAGCAGATGCATATCTGACATCAAGAACAGAAGTAGCCTGGAGGGAAGGGGGAGGGGGGAGAAAAAGGAGACGTTTAGTTTAAAAATGAATACACATAGGCTTTCTTGCATCTCCAAACTTCACCCCAGATCCATGGTACTGAAAGCAACAAAACGGACAACCCTGGCACATGGGAGGAATCGCAGCAGCTTCCCCTATTCTGAGCCACACTGGGATTTGTTGGGAGTGTAAACATACAAGAATTAAGACTGGAGTTGAGGCTGCTTTATAATCAGCAGTCTCACCTCCCCCCTTCAAAAAAAAAAAAAAAAAACAAAACCACCAAAACAAAAAAAGGAACTGTGGCCACTTGCTATGAAAACACACTGAAGGGGAAAGCCCAGAGCAGTCAGAGGGCTGACGAAGCTTTTACTAGGCTGGTGGCCAGGCAGACAAGGCATGCCAGGAGAGAAAGCACCCAAGAGACTTCAGTGTTAGGCCAGCAAAGTCTTCTCCTGGCTACTGCTGACTTGACCAGTCCACCTGACTTGACCAGTCACCTGTGCAAGAGCTCTAGTGCTCTCAAGAGCAGGCACCAGCCACATGGTACTGCGCAGCTCAGGAGGGACCAGGAACCCCCCTCCTAGCACACATAGATCACTTATGTGATAATCCAAATGACATTTCATTTTGCCCCCAGAATTGCTCAGACAGGCACCCAGTCAGCACTGTGCTTATGCTAGGTCTGAAGGCAGGAGCACCACATTTCTAGCCAGCCTGAGATGCAATGGCTGATGTGCTCAGAGAGCATGGCGGCTATGAGATGTCCCCTGTGCGACACCCTTGCGTCCCTTCCTTGTGCATTTTTATAAATGGCTGCAGGCTTGGTAGTTAAAATCCCCTCCATGCTGCCAGCACCTTCCTCCTCCCAGCCGTGACAGATCAGTTCCTACTGTCCAGAATAGGCTTCATCAAGAACGACAAGCCACATGGTGCTAGTGTAAGGCATACATGGTATGTCACGGCTGGCAGCTCACTGCCACCCTGCCTGGCTCCTGCCTGTGTCAGCCTGGTGCAGGCAGGCTCTGCCGTCATCCCTTACTGTACTGCAGGGCACAGCAAACCGCCTGACTCTCGCAACAGCTGCCTTTTCTCTAGGCTTTGCAACTATTCCCACCAGCCTGTTTTGCTGTCCTTTGCGGCACTTTGCGGCACTTGCTCGGCTCCAGCCTGGGCACTTTCCATCACTAGTTTGGGGATCATGACTGTTGCTCCACCAGTCATTTCACCAGACCTTGCTGTCATGCCTCTACTCTCCCTCCTCCTCTGCTAACTTGTCTGGGATCCTCATTGCTCCGGTATCCACCCACTTGGCCACATCAGCACACTTCAGTTCCTGCTGCAACCATATTCCTCCTATCTCAAGAGAGACTCCCCGTTTTTTTGACTGTAACTTTCAGGAGCAAGGCTGTATTTGAAGCCAGGAAGAATCTCAGAGGGCTCAGAGAATAAAAGCTCTGCACAACAGATCTGTATCAACAGATACTGCCTTTTCCTGTGACCAGTAAAGTTGTGACACGAGCCACCTGTCTGTCAAATGGGTAGCTACGTACTAGTACCATTGCTTCTTTGCTCCACCTCTCAATTCTGGAAGAATGGGACAACTTCACTCACACCCTTCCGAGAAGGCAAGTTTTTTTGAGTTTGGTTTTGTTTAACTGTCATAACACCTTTGGACCTAGTCCCCAAATATAAGCATCTTTGAATAACCTATTATTAGGATTTGTGAAGTAATGAAGTTCTGCCCTCCAAATGTCTGAACGGCAACGTAAAAGTGAGCCAACCATAATCAGGGCAACAAAAATATACAGTATACTGAGAAGTCTTTAGTCCATGTGAGACCAAAATTTGCCTTACACTGTTGACTGTGCTTGCATTTAGAAGATACAGCTTTTGTGCCAAGCTGTCTTATAAAATTAGGCCAAAGGGAGTCCTAGATCAGACATTTTTAACATGCAAACCTCTAGCGGGGTTTTCTTTTGCAAGACTGTGTTAATATTACATTTTTGTAACTAAATTTCATATTTAAACACTCTACAGTCTCTTAGTTAACTTTAAACACGCATTAACTTTGGAGAAGTGTTAACTCCATGAAGCTCCATCAAAGAGAGGCTGTTTCTAGAATTTCTGTCTTCACAGAAACTGCTGTAAATCAAGGAAACTTTGCCTCTAGGTAATTCCAGAGTGAACAGTTTCACACATTCGCCTTGTTTATAGCTTTCTTCCCTTCCCCCGAGTGAAATCACTCCATCGTCAAAAATGAAAGAGCGAGCTTTGCCTCAGAAGACTGTACAGTCCCACAAAGCCAAACCTAGAACAGCTTGGAGAACTGAGTGCAGGGAAAGCATCCAAGTGAGATAACGATGTATGGGGTGTCGGCAGCAAGAGGCATTAAAAAGTCCATGTGCTGATGAGATACAGATACTGTCAGAGGGCTGCAAATTAACTGTTCTCTTTCCACTTTCATATATGTCTGGAATTCCCAATTCCCAAAATCGGTACTGGAATCTGTATATCCAGAGGAAGTGAAATATGCTCAGACTGAAGATTGTCAAAAAGGGCTTTTGCAAAGAGTATATGTATATATACACACACACAAACATCTATCTCAACTGAGCTCAGATCGGGAATTTTATGTGATTTTTAAATTGGATTTACCTCATCTTCCTCTTCGGACATTTTAGTGGAATTATCAGGGGATTTTACAGGCTTCTGGCTATTGGTTCCATTTGTCTCCTCTTTGCCATGTTCTGCCTCCCACTCCTGTAGAACTTCATCTATGTTGAAACGACGTCGATAATTTACAAAAAAGTTTTTCACTTGCACCACAGATTTGTTTCCAATCACATCAGAGATTGCCTGAAAGTCTCGGCCGTATTTCCTGATTGCTAAAAGCAACAAAAAGAAAAACAAAAGCAATGTGTTATTTCCACAAAGACCACAAATCAGACTCAAGTCACAGCATAAGGATCCGAAGCTGAACTTTTGTCAAGGTTTCAAGCCTTTCTGAGATTAATCCAGAAAAAAAAAAAAAGTCTAAATTGGGCAAGAGACAGTTAAGGCTAGCCCTGGAGAAGACAAGAAAATAGAGGTGTAGTAAAGATGGGCAGAGCCAAGTCTAGAAGGCCTGTGTAAATCTGCCCGTACTACTTGAGAAGTTACGCAGGCCAAGAGCACAGCAGTGACTCCAGTAGAGTTTCACTTTCTGAAAGCTTGGACAAGCAGAGATTATTTGCAAACATTCATATGGTGCAATTTATACTGCCTGGGGAGGGGAAGGGGGGATACTGTTTCCTTGTTCAATTCTGTTCTTTGGGCATTAGTACGCAGCAATGTCAAAATCCTTCATTAGCCCCTGAGGGAAACGGGTCCGAAATGCAGCAGAGTTTTGATTATCACCAACTGAAGTACAAATAGACTTGTAGTGCCATACCTTGCACAGCAAGAAGCTGCTCATCTGTGGTCCAACGTGCATTAAATTTCTGAACGACCTAGACATAAAAAAAAAAAAAAAACACCAGGTAACTTCATTTACATAAGCAACAACTTTCATTTGTATCTGAGCTCATAAAAACCTCACAAAAACCACAAGGAATTAACTGTTAGTCAAACTATATAATTTCTTTTAGTAGCAACAATGTTTTCAACATAAAAGAACTGCGTATGGCATCCATTCAGTTAAATGTGACACACACTGCGCCTGTAAGTCACAGTAATACAAAAAGATAGGGAATGGTCTGAGCAGATAACCAAGAGCCACGGTCTTCGAAAGCACGTACTTGTTTTTATCACAGACACCCTCTGTAATCTTGGTCAAATTATTTCCAGCATGAGGTACCAGAGTTGGAAGGAAAACAGCAAAAGCACCAAGCGCCAAGAGAAAGATGGGCCATTAACATCTCCTACATTTCTCAGTGTTTAGAGCAAAGCTCTCTCACAAGGGCATACAGATTCAATACTGACAAAACATGGTATATCTGGGATACCTGTGCTTCTGTTAGAAACCACTTTCACAAGTTAAACTCTGCTCTTACTTTCTTCTCATCTCCTATTTCCATTACACAACAACAGTGAATATGGTAATGGGTCTTGATTCATGCTGACAACTAACAGGACATTGGTCCTAGTTTACTGGCAACAGGAATAGCCCTGCTATGTAAACACAGATTAGCATTTATCTCCACAATAAATATGGGTCAGAAAATGATCCTACCTCTGGAAGTCTGTATTGTTCTACACCACCTTCAAGTTTTTCTTTGAGTGCGCTGTTTGTCTGTTTGATATTCTGAATCTGAAAAGAAAGTTTCATCCTTTTAACAGAGATTTAAAAAAAAAAAAAAAAAAAAAAAAAAAAACAAACCTTTCGACAAGCCTTATTTCCAGCAGCCCCAGCAGGAACCCCACGAGTTCAGCATTCCAGTTTTTCTCACAATCTCCCTTTTCCAAAAGGAAGGTTTGTTATATTGGAATAAAGGAACGCAGGAGCAGCTGGCACATCAGGAGATCCCATTTAATTTATTCTGTCATGTCTGCAAGTTATTTGGAGCAAGAACTGCCCCAACTTCCAGGTCCGTATAAATCCCAGCATAAGGAGAAAGGCCCTGTTCACAGCAAGTAATGAATCAAAGCCTGCTAGAGAGCTCTGCTTCTCCCGGAGTGCCAAGAAAAAGGCTTCAGGCCAAAATACCATTTCTATTAAGTTTAATAAAGAGCTTGAGCCAGATCTCTGCTTTAAAAACAGTGAAAATGTTCAGATCTAGGAAACAGACTCATGTAGTAAACCTGTCTTTACTAACAGATATTTGAAAAACATTTGTTTAAAAGGCAGATCCATCAGGGAAGCAAAAGGTACATAGGAAAGTTTGTATGATGCCTGTCTGTCTAAGAAAGAATAAAACAAACATATCTGCCTGTTCCGAAAGCACCATGTGAAAAGGTAAAGGAAACTGACTGCTGCAGATGGAAATCTCATACTGCTGAAATCATTGTCATCTGAGGGAAGTTCATAGTTAAAACATAAGGAACTCTGAACCGCAAGAAACACTAAGCGCCAACAAATGTTCCTTCAAGTCAGTGCTATGGACTTTTCCTTGCTTCACTTTAAGTATAAAGTAAGCTTGTCCACATAACTAAAACATAAGAGAAGTAAAACACAGGGCTGCATTAGTTTATAGCACAAGGCTAGCAGCTTGTCAATTAAGCCACATAATGATGCACATCATCGCTGTCAAGCTACAAATTCCTGCAAACTTTGCAGACTGTGACAGGCACTGCCACCAAAAATAGCAGTTATTCTTGAACTAACTCATCCATACCTGTCGTTTGATTGAGACTAATTCCATGTCCAGTTGTCTGAGTACAGTGGTAGCAGCTGTCGCGTTGGCTGAAACGGCCTCCACATCTTCTTGGGAAAGGAACATTCCTTTGGGAGGTTTCCTCTTCGCTCTGTTCTTGGCCTGCGTACTGTGCTTCTCCTTCTTCACCTGAGGAACGGTTTCAGCGGGCGGCACCTGGCAAACAGCAGTCATTTTACAAAACTAGATGATCTTCAAAGGTCCCTTCCAACTCAAACCATTTTGTGATTCTATGACTTTTAGCCACTGGCAAAGGTTGGAGAATGAAAAAGGTAGCTTGCAGACAGGAAGACATTTTTTGCTTTAAGTGGCATGTCATACAAACACTGTGTTATACAAATCTCTCCTTTCTTCTAGGCAGCTTTCAATGTTTACAGAGATACTGGTTGCCTTCTCTGCCCATTCTCATTTTGGGAGACAGCTGCCCAGTTTTCCAGCAGTTAAATATTCTGGTTATTTTCAAACACTCCGAAACCTCTCTTCATGCTTTCGTCACCAGGACTGAACACATCAGTTTAAGTGAACACCAGAAGGAAACAAAGTGGAGTTTGGAGTCAGGGGAAGAACACAACTAGAAGAGTTTACAGAGACTTGTTTTTCTACATGCCAGACAGGAGAAGGAATAAACCAAATTTACTTAAAGGCTAAGGATAAAGGAGCAAGGTGACTATAAAGTAATTCTTCTATCGTTACACAGTTTCTCGGAAGCCAAGTTTTCTTGCATAGCACTGATATATCAACTGTTCCATTAAACTGATGCAGTTCTGCCCACAAATAAAAATTAAGTCTCTTTTGGAAAAGGGAATATTTCACACATCACTAATTATTTTTATCCCTTCTGTCTAAAGCAAAGAATTAGGCGCACACCTCTAGCAGGTAGATTAGCTAGGACACTATACTACAGATCCTTCAAGAGCACATCTGATTCTGTAATACCAAAACCATTTCTTCCAGAAGTTATTTTCAACAAGCAACTTGTACCCAAGATTTATTACCCAGTGGCTACAGCCTGGCCAAGAACACAGAACAGAAGAAGGGTGGCAGGGAGAGAAAAAGCAGAGAGGGGAGGCCGCACATCTGAAATCCTCTACTTGATCACTGCCAGCTTTAAACACATTGGCTTCACTTAGCACTATTGTTTCCCTCCTAATTTGCAGCTACATGTAGTTTCTACACAGTTTGCAGCATTTGCTCATTAGCAAGCATTAAAATGCTTGCATTCAAACCCATATGAGGCTGAGCAAAGCCCCACATAAGCATGAGGCTCTGCCTCCTGAAGACTGGAGGACCCCAGCACAGCTGCCAGCAGATAGAAGCTTGCACCTTCTTCATGGGCTCAACGGCCAGAGCCACATAGGAGCAGTAATGTGGACAATTGACTGTTCTCAACTTTTTTCTTCCCTCCTTTAGTGCAAAGGACTCCATGAGAGACAATGCTCAAGGCAAGCTCAGGAGCAAGAGACAACCATTGCTGTTGCAGGATGAATACCCTATTTCTTTTTGCAGAAGGGAACGGGGAGCAGGAGAAACCAGACTGGTTTAGCTATGAACAAGTGAGGTAAGCTCTGCACTCTGCTTCAGAAGCAAGGACTTTGATAACTGAGCCAGGTAAATTATTCAACATAGATAGACATTTCAGATTTATTCATATTTCATCTACATACAGGATTTCACAGGATCATGCAGTAATGCCTTACAACAGGTTCAGGTCATAGGTTGACCAACATGAAATGCCTGCAGTGCAACTATCCCAGAAGCCTCAACATTAAGGAAAAATGAAAGCAGTTTCAAATGATTGTTTTACACAGTTCAAAGAATGCGAAGCTCTTTTGTGTTGTGGACAAGAAGCCAGAGCTCCAGCAGAACCGTTTCTGACAGCTCCAAATGCCTCTAGGCCCTGGTGATATTGCGCAGGCTCTGAAAATTTGAATGTCTACCCTATCTTGGAAACTCTTGCTTTCGTGGCCACACACATCTCTCTGTAGAATTAAATCAACTCATGAAAACCAGAGAGAATTAAAATGCAGGGATTTAGCAGCGCTTCTCTGTTTATTTAGATATTGCCACTGCTATCCAGCACACTTCAGTCTTACAAACCCCTTAACACAAACAATGTTCCCTTCCTCAGATTTCACGGTGTAAAAAGAAAAGACCAGGCTATCTCATGCCACGTAAAAGCAGAGGATGAAATGGGAGGCATTTCCAGGAACAGGGAAGATGTAGAAAAAGCAGCTCTACTTCATGACCTCAGTATTATGGAGTCACTATCTGAGGAAACCTGAACAGTTGCACTAACACTGAAAGTACTGAAAAAAAAGGGAAGATTCCCCCTCCAATGACCCCCAAAAGAGGAAACAAATGAGAGATTTCAGATACTCTGAGAAATCCCAATATTACTCGGCAAGTCATACAGTAACCAACATGTCTCAGAGCTGGAAAAACCATCTCTGCCGGGTTGGCACAGGGAGGTTCTTTACGGTAAAGAGTCCCGGGCTAGTGGTACATCACCACCCCTGCACATCTGACCACGTCATTAAAAGAAAAGATCAAGAATGAACATATTGCCCTCCTGGATGCTTGCTCTTTCTCAAGGCATTTTCATTCAGCCCCAGGCTCAGGTACTGCAAAATCAAATCAAATTAACTCTGAACAGGCAATACAGGTTGTCAGCTTCATTTTACCCACCAGTACATTCCCTCTCCAGAAAAGCCCCCACGAGGCTGCCCACCACTGCACACACAGCCAGACTGCACGTGCTCCAGGAGTTCCAGCGATCTCTTTCAGATCGGCTAGCGCGCTGTATTAGTGCGACAGGGAGGGCAGACAGCCTCCTCCCATACGAGACTTTCTACAAAAATGTCTTGATGGTAGCTATCAGCCATCTGCTCTCGTTTGGCCTTACAATAGAGGCAGCCAAGTTGGCGAAGAACTACTTTTCCCTCTTCTGCAGCAAGTTCAGAGCATGCCACATGGCAGGGAAGGAAACAGTAATAAGGGGGATTGAAGGGAGCTCTCTTACAGATGCAAGCTTTCAAAGAACTCACAGAGAAATCTAAACTTGAAAATGTATTAAAATAATGGGAAATGAGATGATAGTATTAATTATTTACAAGACACACTGGAGAGCTGCAGTATGCAGCTGCAACTTAGCCAAGCAAGAACCCTTCCAGTTTGCGTGTTGCTGAGGCTTTTGAAAACTCAGCTTCTTGTAAGGGTGAACGTGAGCAGCTTCACATCCACTCTGCTCCTAGGAAGTCATCAGGGATGCCCCTTCCTTCAGTGGAAGCAACAGCTAGGCTTTTCTGGAAAGCCTAGAGAGCACCCTGGCAAGGGTGAAGAACAGACTAGAATGCTCTGATTATTTCCATTCAGAACAATTTATCAGAGGAATTAATCTCACTGACAGTGACTGACAAAGCAGCTGCTCTAGGCCCTTGTTTTTGCCTGTGTGAAATCTCATTTTTAAATAATTTTAGTAGTTTTTTTCCAACCCTTTTAAAAAATAATTTTAAAAAATTGAAAGAGAATGACTGTGGAAGAAAAATCAGGCTATGAGAAATCAGGAAAGTGAGCTACTTCAAGGAGAGAAGGCCTTAGGATAAACGTCTTCCTGTAGCACTCACACATACAACCCATGCTGCTATGGAATGTCAAGGCTTTTTTATTTAATAACAGATAACTAGCAGGTTATACCCATGAAAATAAAGTATACACTTTCCTGTTAAGCATCACAGACGGTTTTCAAAACTGTTGTATTTGTGTAGCTCTATTTTAATCTAGATCTGTATGTCCACTTAAAATTAAGTATTTGAAGTGAGGTGCAAGTATTATGTTTTAAGTAGACAAAATCTTCTGTGCATAACAACAGGTTAAGGGCCGTCTGCCAGACACAATGAACTGGCCACACAAAAGCTTTCTCCTCTACTGTTCACCATGGTAGTTGCAACCCTGGTGCCACTGAAATGCTCAGAACTATTGCTGAAGATTTCAGTACATCAGGAATTTACCTTAGAATCTAAGGTGTAGATAAACATGCTTTTGCTGGTCTACCTAGAACAGATTAAAGGACATATTTCCCCTCCACCAAGCCATCTCAGTGGGGACGTAAGTGGTTCTACTCCATCTCCACACAGTTAGGTTGATTTAAACCATCACTGAAGGTGGTTCAAGCTAACACAGCCAACCTTGAATCAAAGAGACTAGAAACGTTCAGTAGTACATTATCACAGGAAAGTCTTAAATTTTCCCAGCTCCATCCATAATAACTTATTTGTCTATATTTGTCTTGATCTAAGAATAATTCTGAAGACAATTCTTCTTTTCTTGTATGACAACTATACAAAGCACAAATAAAGAAAATTAGATACTGTCAGCTTCTGCATGAAGTAGCTAGTAAGTAAACACTTTCATTTGTACTGTAGTAAGAAAAGAATTATACCTCCTTTTTGCTCTCCTTGTTTTGTTCAACTTCAATATCAATAGGGTTATTTCCATTTGCTTCCTCCATTTCATCCTCACTGGAAGACAAAAGCAAACAGTACTGTATTAGTTTGTGAGGCTCTCTTTTTCTATAAATAGCATGCTAAAAGAAATGCATGTATGCAAAAGCAAGTCCAACAGCTTTCCTTAGTTTTATTCCCAGGGTGCTTTTTTAGGGGGTTGGGGTGGTGTTTTTTGTTTGGAGTTTTTTGTTTATTTGTTTTTGTTTTAAGTCAAGAAATTCTTAATTGTAAAAATAGTAGGGACCATGTCTTGTAAAGAAATACTTCTTAGTAGTGCACTTAGGCAAAATAAGTCTGCTAAGATGAAGGCAAGATACATAAAATTCATACACAAGTTATCTTTTAAAGAACATGGGACATTAAGCATTTTAACTTTAGGCAAACCAAGACAAAAACAAAGACTTAGAATTACAGCAACTAGCTAAAACACGGATTTCATACAACTCCTTAACATTTAGCAAAATAGACATGCACAAGATTAATTCCCTCAAGAACAAGCATAAAAAAATGTTGGGGGGGGCGTGGGGTGTGGGTGGTTTTGGTTTTTTTGTTTTGTTTGGTTTTTTTTTTTTTTTTTCAGTGACAGCCTCACATTTCATTCTCCCCTGGAAAAGAAAAAGAGGTTATCAGTTACAGAATAATAATAGGGATTAAATTGGGCCATATTGAAAGTGACCTTGCACACTTGGCCAGTTTGGCTTCATTGGAATTTTAATCAGACATTAAATCGAATATATTTTCACCATGTAGAATTTTTGTACTGTACACAACTAAAGTTAATTGCACCATTTGGGATGATGCCCAGAAAAGGAAGAAATAAGCTGACCTAATCAAAGCTTTTTTCTTTTTTCTTTTTTTTTTTAAATAAAAAAAATAAACCTATTTTGTCATGTCAAACTTGATAGCCTGAGATGAGGAACTCCGGCTGGTGCAGGTATGTCACAGCGGCAGCGCAAGGCAGGGCTGTGCAGAGAAACCCCAGCAGCAGTTGTGCTGGGGTGCTGGAGCCAGCCGGGGTGCGTTCACCCAGGAGCAGGGGACAGCAGGCACGGCGGGTGCTAGCAAGCGCAGTACCGGCGCTTGCTCCCAGCTGTCTCCCTGCTGCAGTGACGTCCCGCACAGACATAGCCTAAGGAGGAACGTACTGCTGGGTGGCTTCAGCTGGCATCCATCTCCAGAAGAGCAGTCACTTGTACAAGCCATTCCTGCTCTCCCAAGCCGCATGGCTCACCAGCTGATGCACAAGATATTTAGTTTGTGTAATCATGATTCCAGGGGATAAACTCACAAGCACCCCCTCCCAGAGCTGCATACATAAAGCCCCTTGCATACAACTAAGAACAGCTACTGAAAACCTGGTCCCAAATGCACTGGGAGCTATTTTAGTGACAATCTGAGGGGTTGGGGAATTTCCCTGCCTAGCCACAGAAGAAATATAGCAGTATTCAAAAGTGAAGTATCTCAGGCTGCCTCTTCTCTTAACCCCATCTCCAAAAGAGCTTCCTTGTGTTCTCACCTAGGTTGAGATTTCAGCCTTTCTGCAAAGGCCAAACCCCCAAGGGCTTTGCTGTGCTCATAGTTTGCTCTTCCATTCCAGCAAGTTCCCCAGACATGAGCTAGATCAAAACCCACCCACTCATTTCTGCAGTTTTAGACATTGATCACTATTAACTGAAGAACATTTTTGAAGTTTTGCCAACACCCAATGGCACAGTACAACCTCAAAATCTGGGCACCCCAACCTCACCCAGCTTTGCTTCCACACCCCACATGGCTGCACTGACAAATCCTTCGGGGGTGTAGGGGTTTGACTATTTTACATAATGGAGGGGAAGAAAGGAAATCAAACATCAAGCTGATGGCCTGGTGCTTAGCTTGCTGCAGATGTAAACCAAAGTATGCATTTCCAATTCAGCTTCCTTCCTCAAAGGTTACAAAATTACAGCACATGGCAGCGCATACAGTTCTTTCCCAATCACCACATGGTCTGAGGTGCTGCTTTTCCTAGCAAACAGGCACAGGTACGAGAGAGGTGTATTTCCAAATTGCAGTAATTTCATTTATAAGCACAGAACAAAAATAGAGAGTTAGTATTAAAAGATACTAAACTACATCGTTTGAGACAAACACATACTCCTTATAAGAGATTTCCCCCCCCATAAATTAGTAGGAAAATTTAAAAAAAAAAAAAAAAAGGCAGGTTGGAGAGAAGAAAAATCAAGACAGCCTTTGCAGAGAAGGGAAAAGAACAGAATGGAAGAAGACTCAGGTCAGAGAAAGCCAACCAAATACTGGACAAGTTGGCTGGTAGTATTGTTCCTGGCCCTGCCTGTTAAGCAAGCATTGTTGATCCAGTGGAGAGATGGGAGAGGTTGAGTGAGTCATTGGTGTAGTACAGCTCAACTCTGGAAACATATTTTTTCCCCCTTCCCAAACAGGGCTTGCCCATATGCACTGGAGCCAGCAAACAGCTCCCTGGGAAATGCTAGAGCAGCAGCTCCTTTGAGAGAAAAGCTTTTGCAGAATTTTGCCCAATTACATTAGGAGTCTTTCAAAGCCAGGTGCACCTCAAGTTTGGTCTGCAAAGACATTACATATATTTTTGAGCAAGTTGAGAAGGCACCTGCATCAAGCAGATGGAGTTGCTGCTGTTCACAGGGTTTTTTTTTCCCCCACATGCACCTGAAGCTACTGCATTTCTGAGGCCCTGTCAGCTCCAGAACTAGGCAAAGTCACCCAGTGGCAGTTCTAACTGTACAGATACTTCTAGCAATACACACAAGGCCACTGGCTGACCTACCTTCAAGGACTTGCACAGGTATCCAGGAGGGTGACCTTGCAGGCAAAGCTGCACAAGCAGTAGCACGCTCATCTGCTGAAGCTCAGTGGGTAGTGACCTCCCAAACACCACGACCCTCACCCAGATCCTAATGCACCCAGCACTCCTTGGGACACCTCTGCCAGAGAACTCATCCTAAGTTCCCCTGTGCTACCCTCTTCTCAGTCACTCAAAAACACAGCCTTAACTTCATCTTCCTCAAGGAACAGAGCTTGGCCTGACAGCCTTATACTGGTAACAGTTTTTTAAGTAAAAAGCAGGGGAAGGGCGTGTGTGTGTGCATATGCACAGGCTGAGGGGTGCTGCACTAGAGCCCGCTCCCCATCAGGTGCATGTTCTCACTCCACTGAGCATCACATGGAGGAAATAAAGGCAGATTCTAGCTCTTTCATTACTTCCTTTTACTGTCCTGCTTATCAGCTTCTCTGGCTCTGCTGACAACAGTGCCAATCAGCTTGTAAACAGTTTTAATTTCATTTTCTCCACCCTCAAGCAGTATCAGAGAAAAAGCTTCTAGAGCGATGGGATGGTGACCACTGCACTAGAGCGCAATCAGGAATTGCACAATGACGTTGAAAAAGGGAGCACACCTAATTGCCGACAGATTCCTTTTGGCTTTAAGCAAAGCAAAACATGCACAGCAGGGAAGAGGGGTGGGGAAAGAAGGTGTGGAACCAGGAAACATTTTGGCGAAAATCCTATATCTAGTTTCTTAAAAGCTAACAGGAATCTGAGATAGTCTAAAGAAATCAGTGTGCGTCAATACACAGCCTTTCTGCTTGCAAACCTACCTTTCCTCACGTTCCCTTTTTTGTTTACGAGCATGACGGTCCATCACGCTAGTTTTAGTCCTTGTCTTCTTCCAGGAGTAGTAAAATTTCACCAGGCTGGCTATTGATTTGTCAGGAAGCTGTAAATTAAACATGTATCCTTTTATATGTTTATATGTAAAGTATCCCCAGGAGTTCACACACAATTTGTCTGGTTTTGTCAAGGAACATCTGATCTCTCTATGTTGGATTCTGTCAAAGGCTCAAGCAAGGCAGTTCTGCAGCTTTTCCAAAAACAATCTATGGGGAGTGTTTCAGGTTAGTGCCTGCTATTTAGGACATCAAAATCTCTAAAGAGCATCTCAGCAAGCCTCCACTCACCAGCCAGGTAGCCGGTTTCCTTCAGAATAGAGTAACATAGCAAGAGCAAATCCAAAATGGGGCCTTGAAACTGAGATAACAGTTTTAAAAGCCAACACAGGCATATGTAAGCAACCGCAGGAACTGCTGAATTGCAGGCTACATCCCAAGCATATCTTTGATGTCTGGTTAAAAAGGCTTATTCACACCATTCACATGATGAAGTCTTTTCAAGGGTCTCAACAAAAGATGTTTTCAAAAGGTGAAACGTTGCTGTATGGTGAACTGAGGATACAGGAAAACATGAGTCTCGGAATCTTTTTTTTTTTTGTCCTCTTACACAAATGTCATTGCCCTGTAGCTATGAATGAAAAGTCTGCCTCCAAAAAGCGTAAGACTACATTAAGACTAATTCTCTACTTCTGAGGTACTCTGCATGGATGTTCTTACACAGGACTTCTACAAGGTAAAAGTCCAGACTTTCTTGCTGAATAAAACATGTTTTACATAAGTGTCTGATTCAGCTTGGAGGGCAGGGTGGGTGGGGAGGAACACAAAACTGTGAGCAAGAGCCAGATCTCTCTTATTCAGATACTGTAGTTTAAGTCTTCACTTAGATAAGCCTGGTTCTCAGACTGAAGGTTGACTTTAGGTCCAGAACTACCACCCTGGCCCACAGCTGCACACAGACATAAATCCATCTGCACTGGCAAAGCACAGGTGCTGTGTCGATGTTGTGTTGCCAACAGCCATGCAGCAGGCTGGTACGCTGGAATTAAGAGATTTCCACAGAACAAACTCAGGGACAAGGCTGTTCGTGACAAACATCCACTTGGCTACAAACACATGCTAAGAGTGCCAAAACATCAGAACCAGCTCTGGTAAATAACATCACTCACTTTTCATTCTCTGGCTTCAATGATTTTTCCCCTCAGTTCCAAGCTGCACTGGTGCTAATGGGGCAGCATATATAAACTAACAACTAACGTGCTCCCGAGCCTTTGATTCCTGTCCCCTGCTAAACACAAAGCTTCATGCCATTTAATTCCTTTCATGCAGGATGGCTTTTCTGGGAGCAATAGTAAAAAAATATCATTACCTAGGGAACAGTGCATGAGCTTGGCATCCCTGTATTGGAATGCACTTCACTCAGGGACAGAGTCATGCTTCTGCACATAAACTGAATTAAGAATTTCTTGCTTTGGCATTTAACCAAGCAACAGGATGGGCTTTACGTTCTCCTTTTCCCCCCCAGGACATTCCCCTCCCCTATGTAAGAACAGAGGAATAAAGAAGGAAACAGCTTCACCCTTCAGGAGTCCACAACTCTCCAGACTGTCTATATCAGCTGTCCACAGTATGTGCAAGCCCCGTCATCTGACCCAAGGGAATGGGAGACCCTAGGACTCCAAGAACATTTGGAAACGAACGCCAGTGAAGGAACATTCAAGGAGGACGTGAGGAGAACAAGCCTCTTCCTGCCACCCTTTTGAACGGGGACCTGGCAGTTTTCCTTTATACTTCGGAGGCAAGTTGCCTTTTGCTCTTCAGCAGGATCAGCAACATAGACCTTCACATGTGCTTTAAAAAGGCTGAACAGACTGCAACAGCCTAGGCTCCCTTCAAAGGGTCACAACCAATGTAATCGGGTCCTGCTGGAACACTCGAGAGGCACTTTACTGAAGGACAGTAAAGAACAAAGACTGGTTCCCACCCAGGTGATGAACCACTTGAAGAAACTCTCAAGATATAATTAATAAAAAAATTTTTACATCCCATCCTCTCCCTCTTTTGAAAGAAAATTGCACACACCCCAGCAGTTCCCTTTCAGGCAGAAACCTACCCTTGAAGTTTTCAATCAGTTTAAAAAAAAAAAAAAATCACTACCAACCAAAAGCAAAGGACTGAATGCTTACAATGATGTATAAACTTCCACCACAGCATCCACTGATAGTCCCAAATCACATTAAGCACAGACTTCATAGTCAAATAAAATGAATTCCTAAAAAGCAGGCTGTAAGAAAGGAAATCAACTTTGCACAGAGATGATCTTGACTCTGTGTGTGGGTGGGCATGGGTGTACAGACCATGCCTGAACTCCAGCTGAGACATAAACACTACCATAGCACACAGGGGACTGAAAACTGTAATTTCCAACCAAAAAAATTGCATAGTCAAAGTTTATCCTGAACCAGTAAAGCACTTCTAGAAAACACTTCTACAGAGACTCTGGAAGCAATGTTGTTTCTTTCTATTCATGGTAATAGTTTTCCTCTAACATCCTCTTTGGCCTGTTCTCTCCCAAGAGCATTAGACAGGAGTTCAGCGTAATCAGCACTGGAGATGACAGTCCAACTGCCTGTTCTGCTTTTCCATTCCTCTGACACCACTTACCATCTGCTGGATCCTGTGAAAGGTTTTCCCATGGAAACTGAAGGCCTGTTCAAACAAGACCTTGTCTTCCACTGTCCACTCATCTGGGAACGGAGTAAAGTTTGGCAGATCTGCCAAAGACTTCTCAATGTTGTGCTTGTGCCAAAACAGCATCCCAAGGGCCTAGAAATAACAAGGACACCAAGGGAACAATTGTAATCACAAGAAACATTATTATCTGCATGCAAAGGGAGAGCTACAGCATTTTTCTCAGGCAACACATTAGACATAATTTTAATTCTCAGCTACATCAGCCACCGATCTGACTCCCACCCTGCTACGCTGTGAAGATCAACTTGAAATTTATCCAAACCGCACAGGTAGTAATGTAATAAGAAAGTAGCAACAGAAAGCAGGGGGGAGGGGGGATAAGAAAATTGAAGAAATTACTCCAACTTTACTGATCATGGTATGCACAGGAAAGCTAAGCAAAGACTTGGGAAGCCTACCTAAAAAACAGGCTGGACTAAAAGGAAGCTTCTTGCCAGTGCTAAACTCCCTTCATTTCCTGTGCAATTTGGAGGACACTTTAGTTGACCTGGCATTTTTATGGTTGTTTAGGGGGGTCTTTCTGAGGGAGAGGGGGAAAAAAGGGGAGAGGATGAGGGAAGAACTGGAAGAAGGAAAGGCAGAGGGCATGCACACCCTTGACTTGCTGCTAAGATGTCCCTGGCCCAAAGGAGGAACAAATCTCACTCATTTGGGGGGCTGCTCATTTGTTCCCTTCAGAGACGCTTGTTTCGCTGCTGCAGTCTCTGGTTCTCAGTTCCACAGACGAAGTGCATGCGCTGCACTTCACCACCTGCAAACCGTCCTCCTCCCGCCATCTGAGACACACGCTCGCAGCCACCCCTCTCCCAGGGGTGCGCAACCCCTGTGCGTTATGACACATCACTACATCTGGCATGCCAGCAACCACCGCAAGTCATTTTGGGAAGGCCTGACTCTGCAGAGCTAGAAACCAGCCTTTTGCAATGGCTGTAAAGTGAAAACAATCCCTAACATGCCGAGTAAAACATTAGAGTAACCTGCTCGTCATATGCAAACTCAGCTCAGGTTTCGCAGCCACAGTTACCCTCATCTAGTAGTTTCACCCTGGCTGCCCAGAGCTACAAAATCCCTCCAAATTCGGGGTTTCCCCATTATGCTTTGCTATGCAAAAAGCAGTTCCTTTATGGGATCTTGGTCCCCTGAGATTCTGCAGAGAGTATGCATATAAATATTAGCGTTATCCAAGATCTTGCCCTGACCCTACTGGCCTCTCAGTGCTGCCCAGGCACCCTTCTCCTCCCTTTTGTCACCATGCAGAACAAGTAGTAGTCTTGGTTGCAGCACAGTCACTCGAGATGTCACAGGAACCACACAGCCACTTATCTCCATCCACTCTGGCAAGCACAGGGCCAAAGAACCTATTTTCCAGTCACAAAGGACTGAGTTTTCTCTCCCCTGCCATCCCTTTCAGCTTTGGATACGAGCTGTACCAAATATCCCTGTGAGAAAGCAAGGGAAAAACAAGGATGGAGACATTTTGGGAGGGCAGGGTAGTGTTAATACCACTAAGGTGCTAGCGAGGGCTGAGAGGACAGCTGCTTACACAAAGCAAAAGGTAAACAAAAAGGTTTTCCATATAGGCTTGTTTAACAGGAGAGCAGTATTCCTCCTCCACCCCATGCTGCCCTAGGAGAGCTCTGCACTCATACACAGGCGAGTACACAGCTTTTGCAGCCTCCTTTGTCCCAGGGTGTCTGACAGAGGCTGGCAGGAGAGCACAGCTCACCGCCAAACTTGCTGTAGTGCTCCCAGAAGCCTGTGACTGCTACAGCTCCGCACAACCACCTACCGCAGTTTCCCAACACCAGCTAAAGCGGGCTTGCCCTGCCGGAGTTCACTCGCCTGCCCGCGCCTGCCCTCGGGCTGGCGAGGCTGCAGGGACTCCCAGCAGCGTAGCCCCGAGCCTCCAGCCATCATCCCACAGCAGCAGAGCCAACAACGGGGCACTGGGCCACAGGCAAGGGGAGAGAAAGGACAGAGACATGGGAGCCGCGCCCGGCACAGATGCGGCCAGCTGGACGGGAAAGCCACTGGGCAGGGGAGCACCGGCACGTGCCCCAGCCACCCTGCCAGACAGCTCACCACTCCCTTCAGCAAACTGGCACATCTTGGTCTGCAAAGGTAGGTTTTGGGCAGGGGGTGCAGATGGAAGAACGGGAATCTCTGTGCGATGACTGTCAGCCAAGCCACCTGCACAGGGGTCCAAAGAGACCGGCTGTCGGGGGGATGTATGCGTGCGAAAGGGCTGCCTTGGCCAGCAAAGCCCAGAGACGGTGGCCAAATGCTAAAGTGAGCTCTGACTGGCTTCCAGGGAGTCCGTATCAGCTTGTCCACAGTTACCCAGCCAACAGCAACTCTGATGATACCTGCTGAAGAGAGAGCGTCCCTTGGTGACACAACACATCATCCTGATTTGAAAGCCCTGACACTTGTCCCTATAATACAAAATGAGTACGTGCCTCCCAGAGCGATACAAGATAGATCCTCTGCAGTTATTTCCTGGAAGTGCCTAGCTTAGCTGTCTAGGAAATCTCAAAAGACCTGGGAAACATGTTTAGCTCCAGAGCATCATGCAAAAGTGCTAGGGAACAAATGAGAAAATTTTTAGAAGGAGGGACATGTTTACAAGTTGCTCAGCCACTTTGCATCCTGGTGTGGTGAGTCCCATACCTTCTACTTCTGTACACAGAGGAGGGGAGAAAAATGGGGAGAGTGTCTTCAAGGAATGAGTGGGAGGTCTGTAATTCCAATGTTAAAATGAATGCAAATCTCAGTTAGCCAAATCTAAGTCTTTAAAACATGAGAATTCAGGGGTTTTTTTTAAAGTCACAAGCTTCATTCTGATCAGTCTTTCGGATCAGTCTACATTCTCTAAATAATACTTGTACATTAAAATAACGAAACCCGTTTTTATTACCCTGAGACAATCTCTTCTGGCAAATATTACCCACAATATCCAATACTAGGATATACCCATCTCAACTGAAGTGAGCTACCATCCTTATTTTGATTCAAGTTTGCAGCCTTTTGGTGCCTTCGTGTTCCTTTTTTTGCTGTTGTCTGCTCTTAGAAACTATAAATAGCAAGTCTGATCATTCCTGGTTTTGCTGGAAATTTTGCTGGCTATCTCAACTTCAATGTTCTTGTTCCACAAGAAGTCTTTTTGAGCATGAGTATAAACCACTGAAAGTCTGACTCAAAGATGACAGCAGAGTCATTTAAATAGAAAACCTTGCCCATCCAAATCATTGGTTTCTATGTTCATGGCCTTTGCCTGAATAATTTCACAAACTTCCAAGTTTTCGTAGAATCCCTTTGTAGAGACAATACGTAATTTGCCACTACAGTAAGTCATGAGATTCCCCACCTTCCCTTTCCAGGCAAGTATTAGTGCATAAGGAAACTCCACAGAATTCAGAAAAACTTCCCAGGCACAGGTCTGCTCATCTCCCCAGATGAGTGTTGAAATCAATGTTAGTTAACACATGGAAGACTAATACACAATCCTAGACCACGTGGAGTAAAGGAGAGGTCTGCTTCTCAGACCAGGATTTCCATCCCTAGGCTAAAGGCTGACCTATGAAATGCAAAATGATTTGCAGCATGGTTTTAAGGTAAATAACTGTGGATATTGGTTTGCCTCAGAAAAGCATATGATGGTTCAACAGCTCATTAATAACTGCCAAGACATCCATGAAGCAGAGATGGAGCAGTCAACTGGAAACTGCAATGCAACCAGGCAGCTGTCCAAGGACAAGCCAATCTTTTTAACGTTCTTTAGGGGTTCTGAATGTGTTCAAGAGGTAGCAACGATAGGAAGCATAATACTCATGGCCAAACTCCATTAGAAATTACAGTGGGTTTTTTTCTTCTCTTGATTTAAAACTAGGGGTGAACATCATATCGCCAGAGCACAGCTTACTATTAGGAACAGTCAGTTTTGGGAGAAGTAGAGAGGAGAAAACAAGTAGTACAGAAGGGAAGAAGCAGTTCTAGGCAGTCACTTTAGGTCATGTTTTAATACCTGCTGAAAAAGATTTTAAAATAAAGTAAGTATTCAAAGGGTTGTTACCTGCTCCATATTGTATCCATGCTTCTCTTTAGCAATGGCAATATATTCATCCACTGAAAAACAAAGAGAAGGCATAAGAGCATTTCATATAATGATCTCATCTCCTCTTCCCTTCCCCTTTCCAGTCTAAAACCCAGTCCTGCAGCTCTGACTTCAGTCATGGTCATTGCATTCTCCACAGAGAACTCTCATGAATAGCTGCTGTTTCCAACAATTCGGAAAAGGAAGGAAACAAAAGAAAAACAACAGTCACCAGACAAACTACTACCTATTTTCCTTAACAAGCCTAAATGACGCATGATATCCAATCCAGTTCCAGTACTTCTGAAACATAGCATATTATATTTCAGAACTTGTTCACCAAAACTATAGACGACTGTTTCAGCTACTCTTTTTTTTTTTTTAAATCCCCCAAAGCAATTATTTTCTTAAGAACAAAAATCCCCAGAGACAATCCATACGTTCCAATACTGCCAGACTCCTAGTGTTGCACAACCACTGCAGATATCTTGGCAAATTCTTCAGCCCTTATGCCTCAGCAATTTTCATCTTGGAGCAAGCCCCACCTCTATGTATTATGCCCCCACAAGCTTTTACCAGTACAATGTGAAGATGCCCTGAGGAGTTCCATTTTGTACAAATGGGACTAAAACACAAATATCTCTTTCAGTATGAGTGACTGAGCTTACATTATATCCAACAGCACCCATTTGAGAGGGCTGAATCAAAGTCAGTACCAGTGGTGGTGTTCTGAAGCCTGTGCCCTTGTGCTTGGTCATTATTAAAACACACTGTCATGATAACACCACCCTTGGAAAAAAAATACAAGCTAAAAGGCAAGACTCCTACTTCACCTAATGGAGTGGAAGATGGTGGAAGTACTGGTTGTCTGCAGGATCCTCAATGTGCTAGTACCCTGAAAGGCTTAGAACTGGTACACACAGCCAGAATTCTCATTCTTCTACAAATTTTGGACTTCAAGACAAGTCACTTAGCAATGAACTCAAAATTCATTCCCCCTTCCTTCTCTGCAGATACCCAGGCAAGCAAATTCCTGTGCTGAGCACCCGACTGATGGAGAGCATGCGCAGCGCCTCCGGAAGGAAGCGGTTCTCTGTGCGCTGCAGCTAAGGAAGCCGCACTTCCCACGGTTTGGGCCTCACAATTAACTTCAGCTCTCAAATGTGCTTCTCCCATGTTTTCTGCCTTTATAGACCCTCACATGGTGTCTCTGGTGTCTAATAGCACAGCGTTTCTTAAAGCCTTTCCTTCAAGCTGGGACACTCCTCAATTCTTCCTTCAGCTGAGCAAACTAAGCAATGAACTCAAAAGGTATTGGGAAAACAGAGAGGATGGATCAGAAAATGCACAGCAGGAGAGCACCAGCCTCTTATTTTCAGCTTGTCATCAATACAAAGAAATTAAATCTAGGTACTTAAAGCAGACATCCCATCTTAGTAGACAATACGACAGGTGATATTATGCATTAGTTAATTTTCACAAAAAGGTGTTGCAAAAAAGAGCTTTAAGTGCCATGGAAAAGTCCATGAGAATATTAATACAGCCACATGTTGTGGCAGAAGAGCATGCAGTAAATACAGGCATAGTTCCACGTTAGCAAGGACACTCCATGAGGTTCTTGCTATTCCAAGCTCCCACCTGCACACAATGAGGACTCCCATGGGACTGATGAACCTGTTTGTTGGACCATGTTCTGGATACATGTGGTAAAAGTTTTATTAGCCCTTTGGAGAAAGGTGTAGCCACAACCATTCATTTGCACCCCTGCAGCACAAATGCATCTGCCCCTTCAAGTCAACAAATTGTTTCTAAGGACCATGCTGAACTGGGATGAAAACTGTCCCTTCTTACAAACAACCTTGTCTTGCACAAGGCAAACATAATAAAATAGTTGCACAGACAGTGGAGGTGGTGGGGACAGTGACAGAAACTTCTTAGGCTGAAATTGCTGCATTGCCTAATAGAACATGCAGAGGGTTACCAATGGGTAGGAACCTCGGAAATCAGCTTTGCCACTGGGGGCGGGGGGGGGGGGGGGGGGGGGGGGGGAACACCCAACTTGCAAAACCACACCCCAAGGGGACAACATGATCCAGGAGGACCATGCAGGGGAAATGGGGACAGAGAAGGGAACTGCCCCATCCCTTCCTCCACATGACAAACAGAGGAGGGAACATCAGTAGGATGTGGGCAGAAGAGCAACTTCAGTGCTTCCAGACTTTATAACCACACCAAAACCAAAGGCTGCCAGGAAACCTTAAGTGCAGCATTTCCCTGTACTCCAGCTAAATGCTCTCGGCTTTCTTAGGACAGGTATTGCACATGCAGTGTTATACATTTTGTCTAAGGGGGAGGTGAAGGAAGGGGGAGGGAAAGGAGTTGAATCCTCTGAAGTCCAAGGCTGAATTAAGCTCTTGAATGCTAAGTACTGCTGCATTAACTAGCTCGCTTTCACTGTAGAAAGATCTACAGTTCCTGATTTGACTTCAGCATCTTATCCTTTAATATATACACAGAAGAGATGAGGTTGTTCTCCTTTCCAGCATACTACCCTTCTTATGGCAGATGCTATAAGCAATAAAAACATACTTCCTCCCCTTTGCTCTCCACCCCCCAAAAAAATCATTACAGCATTTTCTCTCCTAACTGAGCAAGAACATTAGCAAGGTCCCCCCATATCAATACCAATAGGATTTCTCTTGAATCAAGTCAATACACCACAGAGCCAAACAGTAGGCTGTGAGTGATTGGACACTATGAAAGGAGGCAGGATGCTTTTACTGTCACAGGGGAGTCTGTAACACCTCAGTGTTACACCTCAGTGTTACAGTGGAAGAAGAGAAAAGAAAAATAAGAAAAAGGCAATAAGGCAGTAAACCAACCATGAGCACACAGCAATGCTCCTTCTATATACTAACAGAGCGTTTGTGGATGAAGGAAGGACAAGGAGTACACCATCGTACTCCACTCTTGGCGTGTTTCCTGCCTGCTTACTGACAATCTAGCCCATTCTGCTTGTCATTTCTTGGCTAATTGCGGGCTCACTCGCTTTGATGCTTGCACCATCCGAGAGGTATGACAGTCCCTTGAGCAATCCTTCTGATTGCTCGTTCTTTACCATCCCCCTCCATACGAAGTGAGCAAGAAAGAGCACGGCACCAGCTGAGTCACAGGATCCCTTTAGTCTCCCATACCAGTAGAGCCTGGAATTGCCACAAGCTTAATGTTTCACATGCCACACCAGATAAATAAATGCCCTCTTCCATCTCTGTCTTCCCCGCACACCTCTAGCAAGCCCAGGGCAGCAGGCACATGAAATTCTGCTCCATTGCGTTTCAGTGGCATTCAGTCACACTCAGCATGTAACCCAGCAATCTGTTTAGACATCAGAGTTCAGAGCCAGAGGAGCCTGGGGCAGAGCCTTGCTTACACCAGAAGAGACAGTTTGCCAGCACAGCTCTCAACCTCTCTCCAGAAGAGAATAAGCAAGAGCAGCAAAGCAATCCCATCCCATTTCCCCCAGCATAAACTACACCACCACGCACTCTTTCTACCAGCATGACTTTTCCCCAAACAGGGCAGACAAGAGCATCCTCCCCTCCCATCCAACTTATTTCTCTATGCCAGAAAGATATTTTGGCACAGACCAGGCCAAAAAGACAACGATACTTGAATAGAGACAGTTGTGTGACACAGGAGATGCATTGCTCCCGTGAAGGCTCTCGTTGCTACTAGAAACCAGATGGGGGGGGAAGGACAGAGAAGAGAATCATAAACTGGTATTTCTTTACCTATTTGGCTACATTTCTTCTCCTGTATGCATTTTAGCTGTGTGGGGGTGAGTAGGACCCCCCTGTCCACCCTGCACTCAAAATGGAGTGAGCACTGGCCCAAAGAGCCCCTTCCTACAGCCAGTCACACCCAGGAAGGCAGAAGTAGCACAAAAGGCGAGGATGCAAAGGGAACAGAGCCCCACATACACATTGTCACCAGCAATGAGGAGCACAGAGTGTTCAGATGCTAAAAGCCACCTCTCCCTAATACAAGAAGTGAGGTCTACTATGAGAAGACCAAAGAACTCCGGGTCTAGCACTAACACAGCCAAAGAGACAAGGGAAATGGATGGGAGTGGGAAAGGAAGCAGAGAAAGATGCTTCCCCCCCTGCCATCTAGAGAGGAGAGCTTCTGACCAAAATGGTGCTGTCAGCCCCCTGAATTTTGTGGTCTTGTTTCCAGCCATCCTTCTCTTAAACCCTTTTCTTCTGCTAACCATCTTCCTTCAAGAATTCCTCACTAGAGGCAAAAGAAAGGGGACCCTCTTGGCTGACTGAGGGAAGGAGAGACAAGAGCAAACAACTGCATTGCTGATTTTTAGTTCCGCATCCTAGAACAGTGAATTGAGAGATGTAAAACAGGAGCATTAATTTCAGGGGGGTGGGAGAACTCTGAAAAGAGAAATGCCTGGAAGCAATGACTCCCCTCATCACCATTTGATCAGATTAAACGATCTCCGGGTCCTTCGGGAGAATTTCTCCCCTCTACCCAAATTGCTTCTTAATGACCCCAAAAGCATCGCATCATGTTTAGTGGACTCAGTGACCCCAAGGAGGGTTTGCAGCAGAAGTGAGTGTGCTAAAGCCTATAGAAAGCAACAGGAATGCAGAGGTAGAGCTGTTGCTGCAACCTCAGTTCACCCCTATTACTGGGGTACTGCAGGAGCTCTGAACACTTTGCATATTACGTGATGCAATACCCTGACAGAATGGGGTGAAATGAGGACAAAAGCAGCAGCCTTCACAGCCTCCGTAATGTGCTTCACAGGGTTTGATCAATGCTGGAACCTGTGAGGAATTCTGGATGTTGCTGTACATCTCCCCCTCCCCTCCATCTCCCTTGAGAATGGGGGTGGGGGGGAAAGTCAAGACCCACAAAAAAATCAATGTTATATAAAGAAAATAAGGAGCATGGATTAGACACATACATGTGAAATTCTTCCAAATTTCAAAACACAGTTATTATGGTACACAAACAACTAAACACAGTTTTTGCCTTGGCTATAAAAATGAGCAGCTGCATTGCTGTCCCGCCGCCCTCGCAGCATCGGTGGAACAATCCTGCCACCTCGTGGTCCCAGCGCAGGAGAGGAAGCTGCAAAAAGCACAAGAGTTTGGACAAGTGTCTCCCAAACGCCAGCTGCAACAGGAGGCTGGGGGGGGGGGGGGGGGGGGGGGGAGCAGGCAGAGATCAAAGCGAAGTGGTTCGACCACTTTTTATGGGCAGAATCACTTAAAAGAAAATAAAACCTGCCTATTTAAAAAGGTGCTCTGCTTTGGAAAAGCTATTTCCTCTTCTTACCAAGATGTGATGCGTGTCGCAGGCAGGAGGAGTGGAGAGTCAGAGCACAGCCATGTTTTGTGCCCTGTGCTGCACCCACCTGGGCAGGCATACAGCCTCTAACGCTGTCTCTAGGAACAGAGAGTGCTAGTTACAGAAACACAAAGGCTACTTAAAAATAACTTCATGCAACTGAAGGCATGAGAGGATTTAGGCCTCAACTCCACTGCATCTGCAGCAGGTGAGGGAAAAGTCTGGATACAACTGCAAGGCAAAGGAAAACCAACCTCACCTGGAGAAGTTTACCTGAATAGGAGCAGAAGAAAATACCCTGCAGAAGGGCAGGGTACCTTGAGTCATGGGACTCCACAGTATATCTCAACCTCCCACCCACTTACCTCCCTGTAGCTCAGATTTTACTTGTATGTCATCTCTTGTCCACGTACCAAGGACCATAGGGTGCCATTGCATTAGAAGTCTCCTTTGGCAGCAGGGCCAGGTTAAGCACCCCTAGCTTCCAGCCACCTCTTCCCACCTGGGAGCACAAACATTTGCCTGGACCCCCAGGGAACCAGACTGGGAAACTCTTCCACCTGAAAAACAACCAACCCTCTCTTGCTGCATTAGCTCCCTCACCCAAGTGGCTGCAAAGCCATACAAGCACTGAGTGGTGGTGGTTGAAAGTATATGGAGATGCTCTCACCCACCAGGAGGGTTGGTCCCAGACTCTCCTGTCGCCCTAGCTATGCAAGCTGCCCCCTTCTCTTCCACTGGCTCTGGAGCCGCTCAAGGCACTGACCAGCTGACCACTACCAAAGCAGCATGCTATTCGTAAAACAGTTTTACACTTTTTGTATGGCTGTACACCATATAAAAATCACTTTGCTGGGAGGTTACACAAGCCTGAGAAGAGACGAGCCCTCCTAGTTCCAGCGAGGGATGAGACTGGCTCAGCCAAAAGTGCAACTCATTCCTCGCCCTGGCACAGCACAGTGGCAGGGATGAGCAGGCAGGCAGGAACAGGCATGGCTATGTAAGCCAGCACTGGTGAGGAAAGAGTTGCTCATGGAACCACACCTGGAGCCTGGAAACTGCAGCCTCAGAGAGCAGAAAACAAGGAATAAAATGGACTGCCCCATTGCTGGGAGATTTATCCCTTTAAAAGCCCTGATACCTACCAAAAGCTTCCTTTCTCACACAAAGGCAACCTGTCCCCACCCAAGCACTGCACACTAATAAGCTAGAAAAGAAACACCCTATTTCCCCCCCACACACTTTTTTTATTATTTGTTTTAATACTGCTCTTTGCATGGCCTGTATCTAAGGGCTAGTCCAAAGTTGAAACTCCAGTGATGGTTAAAGACCTGACTCATCTGCCTTTAGATTTTGCTATACCAGCAAGAAGGCTGTACTGCAGACACAGGTGTACTGACAAATCTAGCATAGTTTTTGTAGCTTGCCAAAACTATTTAAAATTGTTTACCAGGCAAGGCCTTTTGCTTGTACACAGGTGTTACTTTTAAAGCTTTTACCAACATATGCTCCTTCCTAAAGTTGCACCCTCAGCTGACACTATCACATCAAGAAAAGGCTCACCACGGTGTGCATATGCATGGGGTGGTGTATTAATGAGGATTACTATAAGGAAAGCCAGCCGGCTGATGCTCTCTTGCCTCTCTTGCTCTCTGATGCTGCTGTTCTCCCTCAGAAAGACCACGTGGATGCCCATTTTAAGGACATCTATAGAGGACCCTCCGGGAAGAAAGACTGCTTCTTACACGTCCATCACATTTAACCTTCAGTCAGAAATTTGCTCTGCCATAGCACTGAGCACCACTTTACTGGGGGAGTGGCACAGCTTTCAGTATCTACAGAGCCCTGGGTACCACAAGCTCAGATGTCTCCATATGTACCACAGAAGAGAAGGGGACGAGGGAGACCTGACAGGGCAGCAGCAAAGAGGAAACACTACCTCTGGGACCTAGCACAGAATAGGCAGAACCACATCAGATCATGCAGGGACCTAATCTGTGACCATACGGGATCTGAGCATGGCTGGATCATTCAGCAGTGCAAACCTGATCCTAAATCAGACACAGGCACTGGACTGTATTAAGTGTAATTAGCCAGAGCACTTGATATTGGGTTTGAAGGCCACGTACAAACATAAAACCAGCACGCAGTAGCTTCTGCCAAGGAGGGAATACTCGTTCCCATGTATGACCTTCCAAGACACAGACAGGAAGTTACAGACCGGATAAATGCACAGAACACGCGCCAAACAACAAAGCGAGTTTATAGCAGAACAGCTCTTTGCATTATTCAGCACAGTGCTCTCAATTCAGTCCAAGGAGCCCTAAAGCCAGATTTATTCTGCTGTCAAACCATGTCTTGAGTTAACTCAACTGAGAGGTTATAACCTCAGATTATATACTCCAGGCAGCAACACACCCAAGCAATGCAAGCAGCAACATTATCAATACAGTTGTGACAAGGGGGGGGAATATTAAAAAAATTATTTGATCAGACAGATCACTGCAGGAGATGGTAATTTGGATTAGAAGAAACCTCCCTTGTGCAGATTTTCTTATGGAAATTAGTTTTTGCACTCCTTGAGAATGCCTGATCCAGTGCATCCTTTCCAAAAGCCAGATTCACTAATTCGAAAAAACACAGTTTGACACACACTGATGACAGAATCAGTATGGGAGACCACAGATTGAGACTACTAGCAGTCTGATACAAGGCTTCAGTACTCTACCTAGGAACATCCTCAGCTCTTCATCCACATCATGCTATATATGCTGAAATTCTTGGTCTGCAAAATAGACAGCGCATAAAGCTTGGTCAAGTAACCTGCTGTCAACCAGCTTCAGAAGCCACCAAGGAATATCCAGACTCAACGCCCTCTAAAGAGGGTGAAACCTTCCACAAGGTCCATTTTCCACCCTCCACAAGATTTTGAAAGCTCCTGTCTAAAACCGGAACTGTTATATTCCCCATTGTTGTAGGAATGCAAACTAATAAAAGCACTGTATCAGAGCCAGGCTTCCTAAGCAGCATGGGTACCTCCGCTACCCCATGACACAGGGTCTTTGTGTAGCATGAGGGCACACACACAAGGGGCGCGTGGGAGCAGAATAGCCATCAGGTTAAATTACAGCTCATTATTATTGTTACCGATAATAAAGCCTATGATAAGAGAGTAGAAGCCATGCTGACCCCCTTTATAATGGATACAAAAGCAAAAGAAATGATCAATTTGTCCCCTAGCTACCTCCTTGAAGGATGTCACTTGGGCGGAAAGGAAGCATCGGGCAAGCCAGCAGGCAGCCAAATGTCAGAGTCACAGAGGAGCTGCCCTTGGCAGACACTCCGAGAGCCAGGAGCTGCTCACGGAGGGGAGAGAGCCTCCAGCTGCAATTGCCCACATCCAGCTCCTCAGCAGCTGGAACAGGAGAACGCCATGATCCTGAATGGCAAGTGGTCAGGTAACAAAAGCACCACTTACTATTTTAGTGTTGTTTTTTTGTTTTTTTTTTTTTTTTTTTTTTTTTTTTTACAGCCAGTCCCCTCACTTCCATGCTCAGCTATACGAGTAACATAATAGTCTCAGCAACTCAGGAGGCCTCTGCACTCATGAACAAGTTGTACGAAACTTGCTTCCAGCAAAATTAGATGAAGAATGATAGGGACTAAGTGAAGGCAGCTTGATGTTGGAGGGGAACTAATTCTTCAGTTGTATTTTCTGAAGTATTACTGAGATGCTTTTGTTCCTTCTACATCTACAGTTTTAAAAAAAAAAAATCTACTTTCAGATGTTTGGGGCTGGCCCCTTCTGAGGAGGCAAGAGCCTTCCCATAACTCTACTCATTGCACTACCGCACCTGGGCACTAAGAATGAAAAAATTAGGTCTCAAATTGCTTTGAAAGACTCCATTTTCCTCACTTTCACATCAGCTGGATGTGAGCAAGTTAGCAGGAAGCAGAACACTGGAGACCAGACAAACACTTCCAATGCAGAGAGTGCTGCACAACGTAAAGGGAACAGCTTACCTTGAGAGTGGTTGTGGCTCTGCCCCCCAGCTGTCTGCCCCATCCCTCTCCTCAAAGTTCCTATTCCTGGTTCCTGCAAGAACAGTTCAGCTGCTTGATTAAGCAGCTGCTTAATAAGGCAGGCCATGAACTAAGGCAACAGAAACAAGCACCTAGTGCAGGTTAAGGAGCAGTGGTTCATTAAAATTCCTGGTACCTTACCCCACACAACATGAGAACCTGGGCAATAAACAGAAGTTTAGGTGACGAGCCTGTTCCTCACCAGAGATCAGAAGCTACCCATTGACAAACTCATGAGGATTGCCCTACTGTAGGCAGGCTAGCTTTCGGGAGACATTAACACTCAATACCTCCATTCCTGCACTTGTTTACTTCCTACAGGTCTGACACCAAAGAGATGCAAAGAAATGTTTTTGACCCCTCCAAGAAGTCCATGCAGAAAGACAGCAAGCTTAAACAGCCAGATCTTGGACAATATAATCTTTATAGTACCCTCTAAACCAAAGTGTTAGCATTATATTGACAGATATTCAGGTATTCAAAAATACATAAAATTAAGTCAATTTAGAACAAGTCAAGTTATAGATCCACACAGCACATGCTGTGCACATGGATTACATACAGGCCCTCAGCCTTCAAGGCTGATCCTAAAAGACTGAGCAGAAAAGCCTACAATAAACCAATGTCACTCTCTAGGTCCTGGAGTATCAGCGATAGGTGGTCACGGCTTTTAGAAGGCTAGTCCTTACTGAGAAGTTATTATGTATCACTACTAATCTTTGCAGGGCTAGAAAATTCACTGCTACCCTGTATGAATCTGCATGAGAAGCACATGATCAGGAAAGTAACTTAATGTGGAGTGCAAAAATAAGAGTACAGGAAAAATAACTAGTGGGAGTGGTTCCTAATTAGAGCAAATAATGCCACAGCAAACACATTATGGTAAGGGAGGCTCTGGAGCATGTCCTTGAGAAAGCCTAGCTGCTCTGCCTCCTGCACTAGCACCTCTGTAAAGGTCATACTCAGCAGCACATGAACTCATCACAGCAAGCTGTTATGACCATGACCTCCTCGAGCATTCCTCAGTGGAGGACATAGCCCACAAGAACTCCTCCCTGCCTGTGCAGAGCTCCCATCACATCTCTATAAACATGCACTTGGTGCATTTGCTGACTAACCTGCTCAGGGCTGGGGGGGGAGGGGGAGAAGGGAAAAAAAAAAAATTACAGTTACCCTCCAGTTCCCTGACCCTTCTTATTCTTTCCTCACAGCTACAGTAAGAGATAAGAGGTGAGGGAAAAAAGACCTAGTCCTCTGAAACGCTCTGAGCCTGCCATTCCCACCAAGACCAGCAAGACTGGAGCGCACACAGCCCATCCCAGGGCTGGGTCCAAGCAGCACGATGTAGCTGCAGCCTGCTAGTTCTCGTCATACTGGTCCTACAACTCACACAGCGCCTATCAGGCTGGCTAGGACTGCTCCCAAATGTGTTTCAGATCAAGGCTCGCTGCCAGGGTAACTCAACACAGCTATCATCACTCCATTACATCCACGTCATCTTGTCTCTAAACTTCTCTTAGGACAAAAGCTTCTTCCTAGCACCAGCACCCGTTCAGTCCCCACAGCAGCAACAGTAGTGGCAGACGGCATTTTCAAACTGGGTCATCTCAACACGTTCGGAGAAGGCCTGTTTCACACTGCAGTAAAAAGGAGGAACAAACAGGTGGCAGGAGAGAACAAGGCACATGAAGAAACTGGTGACTACCCGCCCCCCCCCCCCCAGCAGCAAAAATTCCTCCAGGATAACACAGCTACCTTAGATAAGGCATCCTTTTCCTCGATACTCTCCAACACATTCTCTCCTTTAGGTTTTTTGTTTGTGGGTTGCTTTGTTTTGAGGGTTTTTTTGGGGGGGGGTGGTTTTTGTTTTGTTTTTGTTTTGTTGTTGTTTCGTTTTTGTGGGTTTGGGTTTTTTTGTTTGTTTGGCGTTTTTTGGGTTTGTTTTTGGTTTTGTTTTTTTTTGAAAAAAAAAAAAAAAAACAAATCCACTGTACCTTGGGTAAAATCTATCCCAACACACACCCTAGTCCTTTCAAACTAATTTGCTTTCCTGGCTCCAATATAAACGACTGCTGTGAAAGGGTTAAAACCTCATCTTAATTTAAATATGCATTCAGGATCCAGAAATATCAACCTGCAGCAATAAGGATGAAAGAGCTGCTCTGAGATTTCCACACAGCATTGCAACAGCAACTAGCACAGCAGATGACAAACAAAGGGGAAACTGCAGCTAAGTTTGAGGCAACTCAAGCCATTTCTGGGATACACCCATAGCTTTTGAAGCCTGATATCTTCTTTTTGCTGTTCACAATATTGCTACTATAAGCATCGAAAGTTGCCTCAGCTAAAATGAAAAACTGCATCCCTTCACCTTCATCTTTTGAGCATTTTCTGAAGTGCAGCAACTGCAGCTGCTGGGAGAAGTGGCCATGACCGTATTATTTCTACAGCTAAACTCAAGCAGAATCTTAAATTAAACACCAGTTCTCTCATTTCTGTATTCATGGAGTTGTATTCTTCAGCTACTGTATTTGCATCCAAGCTTCACAGCTGCCAGGTTCACTGCATAATATGAAATTTGGATTATGGATAAACATAAACCCAATCCTGCTTTTCCGTTAATCCTTTTTGCTGTCACGGGGACAGCCAACAAACTGACATTTCTAGGGAAGGAGTGCATACAAACAGCAAGATCATAAGTTTGGTTTTTTTGCTATCTTCACTTGAGTGACAAAAGGTAAGCACCTAGCTTCAGGTGAGAATTATAACTCCTGAAGTCCACCCCTCAGAGACCTGGAAGTCTTGGCTCTACCTGGCAGCTATTTTTTAAGGCTAATACTTTTCCTACTACCAAAAAAAACCCACCTCAACAAAAAAAAACCTCTGACACACAAGCAGAAAAAACCCAAACAAGAAAAGCACAATACATACACTCCTTCTTTCAAAACCTCCCACAGCACTTAGCCAGCCACACACACACACAAGAAAAAAAAAAGTATAAGCTCAGCTAAGAGTTCAACAATACTTTTCTCACTGGTGGCAAAGCCTAAGCAGCTCCCGCTCTCCCATCCCTGAGCAAGGTGGCTGCACTCTCGCTGAGCGCCAACACAACCTTTCATGGAGATGTGTTATAAACCAGGTCACAGAAACTATCAGGGTTGGAGAGGAGAGGGGACCAAAAATAAAACCACAGTTCCAACTGTTTCAGGGATCCTGTTTGCAGCATGTTGGAGAGGAGGGGCTTAAAAAGCAGCTTTGCTGATGCTGAATACGCACCCGACTACATCCTCGCCCTTGCTGCTACTGCCCAGGGCAGAGGTGCCTGTGTGCTGGGGAGGGGGTGGCTCCTGGGTACCTCTAAAGCATTAATCCCTTCTATTTTAAATGCACCCTATTAAATAGGGGCTTCATTTTTTAAAAGGGAAGTTTTAAGATCAACACTTTCCCCAGTTTACTCTCTCCCATTTGAGGTTTTCCACTCACATTTATTTATTGCTAGGGCACCCTACACTCCAAGGAAAATGAGAACTGATGACAATAGTTGATGGAGTCCTATGTCCACAGAATTCACAGGCCAAAATAAGTGAGCCAAGGGGGAAAGGATATGTCCAAGCAGAAGCGCTTCTTAAAACAGCTATAGCTCAGCTACATGCTGAAAACAAAGACTCACCACACAAAGCATGATCAGATACACTCAGCAGCCTGAGGAGACAAAACATTTTCCTGTCCTCTACTCTGGCAGTGATTTTAAGTTAGAAAATTCAGACAAAGGTGATTTCCAAGCTTGTTTAACATCCCATTTAAAAGAGAAACTGAAGAATAACCATAGCCTGCTCTATGCAAAGATCACCCCTTGAACTACAGCCGAAGACAGACTCTGGCCATTTAAACCTCCAACCTGCCCTCAGAAATTCTGGGATTCGCCTCACCTTCACAACAGATGACAGCTACCAAAACTCACTCTCACCCAAAGAAAGCTGCTGACACCCTAATGACCAGGACACACTTACAGACTTGGTTGGGACATAGGCTTCTGAGATCCTGAATGACAACTCATAGCTTCTTAGGGTGGAGCACTGCAGCTCCACGCTCCCAAACCGTTACCCAGCCTGTGGCACAGTTAACTAAACCTTGCCCATCCAGACACCACAGGGTTAATATCCTTAGTAACCATAGCAACCAGCACTTCTTCCTCCATCAGAGCCTCAGCTGGCACATTGCTGTCTTCCCAGAATCAGGTTTTGCAGCACATTTAGGGACCTCTCCCTTTCCCCCCAGCCATGGGGTTTGGCCAAGCACATCACACATCACAAGGACCGTGGAGCACCTTGGAGCACTCACTGCTTCACGTAACTCTGGCGTTCCCCTGGCCCCAAGTCCCCTGGGCGCTTCCACCTCCCCTCCCCAGGGGGAGGGAGGCTGTCTAAATTCTCTCCAAGTGCACCAAGGCAGGCACAATGTAAAGCAGGGAGCCAGCTGCAGCACGGGGTAACAGAGGGAGGGACTGGTGAGCATCCAAAGTTGGCATGCCAATCAACCAGCAGGTCAAACAGAAGCAGCACTGCAAGACCAGGGGACCCAGCTGCCATCCATGACCCGCTGTCCCATGGGTATTAGAAACAGTGTCTGCCTCTTCAGCGACACCCCATAAATCCACTTGAGACAGCCATCAAGACATCAGTGAGAAACCAAGACTCCCATCTAGTGGCACACATATTCTGTCAGAAAGATAGCAGAAAAATTACTTTCAAAACAGAGCTTATCACTAGCAAAACAATACATCTTTCTCCTCTTGCAGTTCACCTTTGAACTGCAGATGCATAAAAGCAATCATCACATCCTATCCTCCCGCCTGGTTTCCATCCCTCGCTCCTGGGCAGCTGCAGCATGCCAGCACTTGCTCATTTCTAAACCAACCCAATGTCATTTTTATGGTTCCACCCATTGGCGTACTTGGCACAGAGAGAGACACTGCTGTTTTATTAATAGCTTTGTGCTGGCCCAGCTCTATCCTGTGCAGGATTTCCACAGCATCATTACAATGCATTTTTCACTATTTCCCCCCTCCCTCCCCATTCACCATGTGCCACTCAAAGAGCAGATGCCTGTCTTCCACCTAGCTGTTCCTGCTCCTCAATGTCACCTTGCTCAAGACCTCACTCCTCCTCTCTCCCCTTCTCCTTCCCTGTCCTCCATGGCAGCATCCCAGCACAGCCAGAACAGTTGCCCTCCATAGCACCAGGTCCTCAGAGAGCCCCTCAGGACTCTCATTTTGAGAGCAAGCTCTTTGTAAGAGGTGCAACACCAGCCACAGCACATGGGGTATCTGGAGCAAAGCTGGAAGGGGAGCACAGTTATTTTAAGTCCAAATGTTCAGTTACTGCACAATGGCAATTCTTTCTTTCTTCTTCAAAAGACAGGACAAACTTCTAGCTTTGGCCTTTGTGGACTACTCACTAATGGTGGCAACTGCTATGCAAGTGACCCCTCAAAGGCAGAAGTCTAGCAGTAGATATGGAACATGCTGGCAGCATTCCACTTTGGTATTAATAAGGGCAAGGCAGTACGTGGGGTTTGTACCCAGGATTAATGGTTAACAAGGCACAGGATTAAAAAAGCGATCAATGGGTCAACACACACTTTTGTTTGTTTTAATCTTCTCTACCATATCCATAATTTCATGGCATCCAGGCAAAAAGTTTCTCCAACATGATTAAAACATTGCTCCAGCATATAGGGTGCATGGGACCCAAACAAGCTTCAACTAATTGTATGAGCCTGGAGCATCAGGTATGCAGATACCCACCAGCTCTTCGCTGACGCACTGGTCTTTCCAGGATTCATTTCAGCAGCTCACAGAGGACCTTCCCACAACCTCCACCAGTTTGGCCAGCCCTCTGCCAAACCCAGCAGCGTGCCTTGCTCTGAGCATCGTCACAGATCTGTTCACTGTTTTGTAGCACAGATTCACCTTTAACGGAGGTGGCTTCCAAGAGTTTCACTGATTGCAGAGAACTGTCCTGCTCATGAGAGCTACCAATTCAATCCAAGCTGACAGCTAACGTGTGCTGCACTAACATCCGTCTTCATGATGAGCCCCAGCCACAGAACAGAGAAGAGTCCTATGACTTTTAAAGAGTTCACCACAAGAACAGGCACAGGATGGATTAAAGGCTTTGGAGTACAAATGAAAGTAACTAGACACAGGTACCAACATGCTGCTGATCGGAAGGATTTGTTCACCCACACTTCAATCTGAACAGCAATATTAAGAACGGATGTGCTAGCTAGGATTCATAGTACTTACAGCCCAAGGGGCTACACCAACCTCCTGGAGACCACAGCTCCTTCCACTTGCCGTTTTACACTGCCAGTGATTCCTCCCACCAAGGATAACATACATGTCACAAAAATCCATGGTTTAAAAAAAAGGCATCAAGAAATAGAGAATCCATCACTTCCCTGGATAACTTCCAATAGTCAATCAGAAAAAAAAACCCCACGCACACACTCAGGCATTTCATTCCAGTCCATGTGGAGTTATTTTGTAGCCATTTATTTGTATTATGCATGTCTCTTACTATGTCAAAATTTCCCTTTGAGAAAATAATTGACAATAGTCCCCTTTCAGTCTCTTTTCAGTAAGCTAAACAGATGGGGTTTGCTTTGTCTTCAGTTTCGAAAACATTTCAGTAGCTCCCGTGTCCGTCCTTTTCTCAGTTTTTCAACACTAAAGCCACTATTCTGAGGTTCATTTTCCTGAATGCTGCTGGGTGCCGAGGCAGCAAACCGTTCCAGTGACTACCTCGCTCTCTTTACACCCACATCATCCATTGGGTCAAGCAGGACACTGGGAAGCTTTGCCAAATTACCTGTCCACTGTGTCCCCAAAATTGCTCTCCAAGCCACTTCTTTCCAAACATCAGCCTTGATGCAGAAGATAAGGCCAGAGCTTTCAGTACCGAGATTCATAACCCTGCAGTTGGGTCATTAAGAGCCCATTGTGTTGGCATCAGTTCAAGTTAGGAAAAGACCAAAAGCACTCTACAAGACTATCAGAAGCATTCATTTTATTTACCATCCCGTCAGCCTATGGCTCATCCTCAATTTCTCTCCACAGCAATTCTACATCAATTCCCATATCACCGATAGAAATGTTGATCATCATCAGTCCTCTTACACATCCCCACAGACCCCATTTAATTAGGATTCACTATCAACAATGCCAAGACTTGTCAGTGAACTCGAGAGTAGCTGAAGAGACCTCCTGTCCTCTGATGTTCTTTCTTCATAAACCATAAAACAGATTAGAGAACTCTGCTTGTAATACATTTAGTAAGTGCTCTACAGCCTTTGCAGAGCAGTGGTGTTTTGGAGGAGGTTCCCATCTTTTGAAAAGAAGGGGGATTGAATCAGACTGTCATGCAGTAGCAAATCAATGCCTAACAGCTGGCTGAATACATTAGAGCTATAAAGTTATTTCTACCGATCAATCCATTCCTAGTCTCAAAAAGAACAAAAGCAGCTACCTTCAGCAGGATTTGTTTCTCACAGTTCGTTTTTAAGTAATGCCAGGTAGAGACAGGAATAACTGATATCTTTCGGTAGTGTCAGCTCAAATTGACACACGATAAAACAATGACCAACCAGCCCACTCTTACCCTGTTCTCTCATTCCCTACACAGCTGCCCTCTCCCCATCTGCTGGAGTTTTCCTGCCACCCCAAGGTCCCCTTAGCCACCTCTCCCAATGCTCCTTTGGGTTTTTTTACTACTACTAATACTGAATTTCACAACTCCATCCCTCTATATCAATTAGGTGCCTGGGAGTTATTTTGTGTGTCATGTATGGTACAAAAGCATCATATTTCTCTTCCTCAAACAGCATATGAAATATTTATTAATTTTTTTCTGTATCTTTTTTTGGGAGGTGAACTCACTGATGAGCCTACATTCTTACTAAAATTTTGAGTCTTTTGAGAAATTTCTTCTTGCCCTCTTCTTATATTCATATTGTTTTCCCCAACTTTTTTATTGTACCAGCAACAGTCAACTGCCACCTAGTTTTTATTTATCAATGTCATACTACCTTTTTAATTACCTCTTAGGTTCATGACATCATCTTAGGAGATATTATATCCTTTTTAAGCTCTATAATATCCTTGCATATTTTTGTGCCAATTGCCACAGAATATTCAGTCACAGATTATTTTATTCAATGCCACATATCTTCACTCCTTTTCCTCCTCCATTCTCTCTTCCCTCTCCAAGAAACCTGTTTTCTATCAGGCAGGAGTTAAATGTTCCAAAGCTGAGCTGAGATTCAAAAGACTGAGACTTGAGAGGCAGCTACAGGAATCCTGTGTGTCACAGACAACCCATGAACAGTCATTCCTTTTGGTGGAGGCAACAGTTTCTTGCTTTTAAACCTTTTTAGAGGTTTCTAGCTGTAGATAACCGTAAAATATATCCCTCTCCTCATCAATCTTATTTAGTTCAGCATCCAATAGCCAGCAGGGAGCAGACAAGACACCAGTGGTAGGAGAGAAGGCAGACATGATCCTTGCAAAGCCCTTTTTATCTGTAGATCACAGTACCATAATCCTTCTGTAATTTAAGGGGCAACTTGCTCAGTAGGAACAAATGCCCCAGGACAGAGCCCAGCCCTTTCATGACAGAGCCAGTTTGGGCACAATCTCTGCTGCCTTAATTTGCAAATGCCACTATATCCTCACAAGTGTGTTGTGATGCATCTTAGCCCTTGGGCCTAGGGGAAAACCAGGTATCAACTTAATAGCGCCACCACAAACAACTGCAGAGGGACAGGAATGCAAGATTCTTATTCTTGGTCCCAGAATCAGAAACGAGGAAAAAAAGGTATGAGCACAAAGTCAAAAATAGCTCCTTTCAGCTCCCTCCCCCAAAAGCACTTAGGTTTAGTTACTGCATTCAAACAGCAGCCCTTTAATCAAGGAGTCCTACTTATTCATGAGGAGAACTGTAGCTAGACAAACCTTTCAAACACTAGTTCTGCCATCTGGCAGCAGCACTGAGACTTGTTCCCAGACACACACAGAGCACTGGTAATTGCCCTCACGTGGAATTCCAAGGCACTGCAATTGTCCTGGCATTTAAACCTCCATGGGCTCCAGATGTGGATTTTATTGGTGTCTTTGTGGGGGAAAGGTACTACTAATTACCATATCCCCCCCCCAATACTTTTCATTTTGCTCTCCCCAGTTATTTCTGTCATCTTCTACAGTGCCAGCAGAAAAAAACAGATCGTGTAGGCCCATGGATAAGTATCTTAAAGAATTCATACCAAGGAAGAAAGTGTGTCACATTTCTCCTGCTTTCCCTGCCTCCATGGATTTGATGCTCTGAGCAGCTGCCCAGTGGGGAACGAAGCTCATCTGGGGGATTGCTTTGCAGGCTTTTCTTTTTTTTAAATTAATTTCAAATCATAATGGAAAGGTCACAGACATAACCTCTCTACTGAAAGTGGCAACTTTGCATTCTTGATGTGATACATGTAAGGGAAGGGGGGAATAAAAGTATTTGAAGAGACTTACATTTTGCTTCAGACAGATTCTGGTTAGGTGACCAGACCAGCATGCCAAGATTCTCTCTCTCCTGACTTCGCCTTGCGAGTTTGGCTTAAGAGAAAACAGATACAAACCAAGTTACAGAGAAAGTAATTTCAGATGCAAAATGGATACAAAAGTGACTTATCACACATCTGCAGCTTTTAATCAAGACACAAAACCCATCCACAGAGTTAAAACCCCATCTTCCCATTCAGACCTGAGGCTTTTCCTTGTTTCTCCAATGCATCACCCCCTATATAACATGACAGATACCGCACACTCACTCTTTCATGCAGTGCACTCAGAAGCATACGTTAGATCTAAATTAAAAGTTAATTAACGTTTCTCTTCCAGCATACTTGATTATTTTTCTTCCAGCCATCGTTAAATGAAAAAGGGAGGAGCTAGGCTCAGGCAGCAGGCTCCAAGCCCTTGACATCATGAGAATGTACTGTGCAGCTAGATTAACACTTCAGGGTAGACACATGCATGAACCTCCCAGATTTCACTTCTGAGCACCTCCTCCCCTGCCCCAGCAGCCCTCCTATGCCTCCATCCCCCCCGACGGGAACGCCCACCAAGGTGACACTGGGTCCCCCAGGGCAGAATCAGGTCCTCTGCTCAAACACTCCAGAGAAATTCTTGTGCATTCACACCCACGCTGTGTACACGCACCCACGCTCAGAAAGCAAGTCCGTTTTTAACCAACTTAACACCTGTCTGGCACGAGAGCACTGAAAGTCTCAAGTGAAGAACCACAGCTGCAAATAGTTTGAAAGAGCAACCTCAAGCTAAGGTACATTTCAACAGCGAGTTCTTGTGAACCTGCTGTTGTTCGGTCACAAGCAGTCAAAAGAGGAGGAGGATGAGAAGAGAAAGAAACTTGCTCCGTTGAGTCAGCACACACACAGCCAGCTCAACTACCCACCCTAGCCGAGAGAAACTTGCAGGTCTTGTTATGAACAAGTGCCTACAGTACTACTTCCACTACAAAACATCACATAACGCTCAAGTTTTATGCAATATTTCAACACAATGCTATTTTCTCTGTGCTGTGCAATTAGACATATAACCACCACTTCATGATGTATTAAACAAACATGTCAGAAAAGATCTAGTAACACGAAAGATGCAATGCCAGGACACTGTCTCATGGCACATGGGCATGAAATCACAACATTATCTGCTCACATGTCTCCACTGCAGCAGAAAGAGGCCTGCCAGCATCCAGCTCCTGCTCATCTGAACATATCAGAAAGTTTAGTAATTACAATGCTATGAACACTCATGGTTTGACTCCTGTTTTTAGCCTGAAATCTGCTCAGCTAAGAACAATCAGGATCTAGATGACAAAAAATACTTTAATATTAAATTTAAAGCACAAATAGCATGTATTAAAAATAACCAGTTGCCAGCAACATATTTACATTGAACTAAATTTTTTTTTTCATGACAATCACCATGATTACCTTTCACACAGTTTGTCTGTTTTTTTAAATAAGGTTAGCAACTGCACATACAAGATACTTTGTGCATTGTGCATGTTCATTACTTTCTACAATAGGCAGAAAAACAGGAGTGAGAAGAGACAACAGCTGCCTCTGGTGGCGAGAGATAGGGGGTGGAGACCAGGTCTATACACAGAACATGAAGGGTGTCTGAATTTAAAGGTATAATACTGAATTTAAAATTACAACTTCACAAAAAAAAAGTCTTGAAATATTGGTGATTAAATTTTACTTTCTCCCTCATTTCAAGCCTAGGTCTGGAATGTAAAGAAAGAGGCAACCTTAAGCCTCCCCTTTACCAAATTTTGCCCCTCGTTCTGCCTATTCAGGATGGTCTGTCCTACTAAAGTCTAGCATAGGGTTCGAAATGTAGAAAGAAAAAAAGTCTCTGTCCTCACTTTGCATTACACTGAAAAGCACGTTCTCATCCCATAAAAATACTCAAAGGCAGAAATCATCAGTCAGGTTTCCAGGAAGTTAAACACTTTCCACCCAAATCCCAACACACCCCTAGCAACGCAGCACAGTTCAAGAGCCTGATGCCTAAATTCTGGCAGCGAGGCTTAACACTAAGCAAACTGTCAGCCTGGCTTTACCACAGTCTCACTCGCTGAACTGCTGAAACCCACCTAACTCGGGGAAAGGGAAAAGTTTTCTCCTAGTTTAACAGGCTGAACCTCCTCCCTGACACGTCAGGCACACGTCCCAGCCCGGCTGTCCCTTTCAGGAGCAGAGCGCCACTAGCTCAGTTCACCCACAGTAAGGTGGGTGAAGTTTCACCTCCCACGGTTAAAACCCCAAGTTACGCTTCGGGGCTTTTCAGAGGGAGTGCCACAGCCTTCCCGGCTGTGAACTGCAGCGAGCCCTGGGAGGTGACAACCAGCACAGGGAGGTACTGTGGGACCTCATGGCACCCAAGCGGGGCTGGTGAAATGTGTTCCTTGTCCTCGTCCTCCATTACAGCTCCCCCCCCAGGCACCTAGGACCTCCCTTTGCCTTGGGTTAGGAGCTACCTCCTTCCAGCCCCACATCCCCTCCCTATGAGCTCGGATAAAGCACTCCCTCGGCCTCACACCCAGAACAAGAACCCATTGGAGATGCCAGGCTTCATGCAATCCTCATGACCCCCTTCTGCCCAGTTCCCACAGCCCAGCTTCTTCCCCTCTGCCTCCCTCCAGCCTCTGGGTAGCAACAACCAGCCAAGTTACACTGACATGAAGCAGCACCTCCAGTATTCCTGCAACGTCTCTCCCGCCCTGCCTCTCCACCCAAGCCCACACCTCTCCACCCTCAGTGCTCATTCCTCAACAGAGGTAGAGGCTACTGCAAGGCATGCAGTATGGTTAAGTTAAAACTCACGCTTCTCTGCAAAGGACAGAAACACCTAAAGGCCAACACACATAGAAGGGTGGGGGGGGCCTCCACAGAAGCCAAAACTCCCTCCCTCCCTCCCTAATATCAGAGCACAAGTACTCTTGCTATGTGAGGTAGCAAGGAAGAGCTTAAGAGCTTGCTCAGAATTTGGAAGCATGTTGAAATGGTTATTTCGGAGCAATGGCCATGACAGAAGGGGCTTACAGCAGAACAGTTACTACATCCCTTTCCTGCATCTTTCCAGGCACAGCTGCAAGGCTCACCAACATAGACAAATTCCTTTCCCTGTCCCATGCTTCTGGACAAAGGATACCAGGGTGAATTCAAACACTCTACACTTCAGTGACAAAGCGAAAAAGCTAATTCAATTTAATCCATTATATATTTCATATAAAAATAGCTACGTAAAGAGGACATGGGTTACTCTTTTTTAGGGGAGCAGATCAATTTAGGATCAATGGGGTTTGCTTGTTTAAGCAACTGCAGTTAAACCAGTGCAACCTGTGTTTTAGAGAAGCTGTATATTGGCAGACGAGGTCATCTGACATTTCACTTAATCCTACACTTTCATCTAGGCTACCCACCAGGTATTTGTAAAGTCTCTGCCATAGCCATTAGCTCCCTATCACAGCCGCTGTGGGAGCAAACACTCTGTAATCACTTTCCCACTGCCAGCTTTCCCGTTTGTCCCAAGTTTGGGAGGAATCATGGATGATCCCCAAGAGGAAGATCTTCTACAAGCAGCACCCCCTCAATTTTGTTCCACTGCCAGAATTCACAGGGGATGCAAGCTCCCATTGCCTTTACCCAAGGAGAGATGTACAGCCCCAACCAGGCCCAGTACCATGTTGCTTTTTCCACAGCAGTTCCCATCCCTCTCTCCTCCTTCATCCCCAGAACATACCCTTACCCCATGGACCAGCTACAGCTCCTCCCTGACTTTTGGAAAGCTGTTGCAAGACTGCCCCACAAGAGAGGTTTCAACCAGCAGCAGCAGTCAATTCAGACTCCAAGAGGCATTAGGGTGATTTTTTTTTTTAAAAAAAAAAAAAAAAAATCTTGACTGAGTCCTTAAAGCATGTCTTCCCCCTGCTGTGAAGGTTACTACATGGACAGCCTCACTACCAAGCATCTGTCTGTCCAATTTTCCCTTGCATACAGAAAGATGTCAGTCCTGCTCTCCCACTACCACCCACAAAGTTTAAAGCCTCAGGGGTAAATCCACCTTAGACCCCATACCTGAGTGATCCCAGCTCACACAGGAGGAGAACAAAGAGTAAAGTGAGAGTAAAGAGATTTTTTTTTGTCAATACAAAAAAAACCCCACACACACAACCCCCCAAAACAACAAAAAAACCCCAAGACTTTTAAAACCCACTCCCTTCCTCCCAGAGCCACACTCCTCTGCTGCATTTACTCCAAGTCAGAGAGCAGAGGGGCAACCCTGTGCCAGGACCCTCTGCAGAAACAGAGGAGAAAGGTGGAACTTGCAAGTTCATTGCAAGGAACTTCTTAAAAGACGCCAAGCCCTAAATACCCTTGCGAGTCCTCTGATGTGTCTATTACCTTAAACCCTGGGTCTGGACCCACACACACAAAGAAATACGCAAGTATCTCACATCTGAGGGGATCTGCAAATATTGTAACTTTGGTTTGCCTAAGAGAAAATACAAAGTTGTACAGTGCTGGAATCAGGACAGTATGAATAAGCTCAGTGTTGAACGTGCTGCAGAGTTTGTCATTATGAATACATTTGTGTTGACATGAAACCACAGATCTTTGTTCAGGCTCTCTCCAGAACGTTGCGAGAGAGCCAAGACATGCACGCATGCCCTGCAGTCTCCTCAGCCACCACGCTCAGCAGAGTTGCTGCAAATGGACAAAGCTGAGCTGAAAGCAACAAGCATGCTTCTCTCCCCACCTCTACCAGGGTGCCGTCAAGCCAGGACACCTGACAGGGAAGGGGAAATGGGCATGTCTCCAAACAGGAACCAAAGGCCACTGTACCCCACACATCAAGTCCCCGCTACAGGTCAGAGAGTACCTTCTCCATCCTTTTGACCCCTGCCCGATTTCAAGTTAGCCATGGAGCAGCTGGCATCAGTACAGAAGGAAAGCTGTGCCTGGCAGTAATACCACTCCCTTCACCCCACCTGAATCTCCTTTTGGTGAGATGAACTAAGAGCCTCTGAAGAGCTGTATCAAAAGACCAAAGGCTGAAGCTTGCACTTCACAGCTTGAATCCATCCAACACCTGACCACTTCTAAAGGGAGAGAGGGTCCTGCTCAGCCAGCATTGCTCTGCTCTCCTGACACATGCTCCCTGCCTCTCCCCCCCATCCTGTGTTGACTCTGGCATTTATCACTCCAAGCCAAGCACATTTGCTAAAAGTAACCAGCAAAATAGAAAGCAAACAGCATTTTTCCCAGTTATTAAATCAAATCAGCTGGCTACACGAGACAAACAGCCGAGCGGGTGCATAGGGAGCAGCAGGCCCACGTGGACGGGGGCCTCTGCCTTCACCCCCCAGAGCTTTACTCCAACGCGATGGTTCAGCAGCACCACTGCAAAAGAGAGGGAGGGAGGCTGTTTCCCTTTCCACCAGCGCCAACACCTACTTGACAAACCAAAGCAGGGAATCTACCTGAGCTTAAAAAAAAAAAAAGGTAACTGCTTTTTTGTTGGATTACTTAACTCATACCAATTCCTAGTTTTCTACCGCGTATCCTAAGAGACAAGGGGAATAAGGAAGCAGGGACAGGCAGGACACCTCCCTCAATCACAGCATCAGTTTAGGCTGTCTTAAGGACCGCTGGTGGAATGACAGCGCACACGAAGAGCAGGCAGGAAGGCAACAGAGCCCGCTAGCGAGCGGGAGCCCAGCGCTGCGCAGCTCCAGCCTGACGCATCCCATTTTATTTTTCTTCTCCAAGTTAGAGAAGAAACGTGCCAGAATAAACTCAGTGGGAGCCGAGGCCTCTCAAAGAGCCACCAATCACTCCTGTCGCCTATTATTTTGCTTCTGTGCAAGGCAGCGGTGCCAGCTCCCACTTGAGTTCCTGCACTTGAGGGAGCTGCTCTGCCTTGCAGCTCTCCCCAGGGACGCTGCATGTTCCAGCTGCGGCTGTGAGCCGTTCAAGAGTGCTTTGCGCTTTGCTTTTGGCACCTGTACTGACCCCTCAGAGAGATGATCCTAGTCTCCTGCAGGCGCCAATACACACTTTGCTCCCAGCTCCATCCTGCCCAAGCCGGAGTGAACCTCTGCCAGGAGGCCTCCAGCATTCTTCCTTCTCCATAACCCTTTCAATAGTCTCTGATGTGAGTTTTTGCTGTTGCTGTTTGCACAAGGCATTTCAGAGCTATTGAAGCCCTCCGAGTTTCAAAGCAAAACACACTAACACATGGCTATGTGAGAGCACTGCAACACACACCATGAAGAGTGGGAATCTGCTGCTAGTCCGTTCCTCCATTATTTAGAAACGGCAAAAGGTAACTCAGAAAAGCACGTCCGCTGTCAGTGCTTGATACAGATACACACTTCTGTACCTTCTCTGGAAGGCAAACATAGGCAAATCAAAGTTTAAAGAGCACTTGCCATAGAAGTACAGAGAATTCTTCAGGTACTCATTTTTTGCAAGGCAACAGGTAAGAAAAGATCTCCAGAACTAAACAATGTATTTCATGACATTATTAAAGTCTACACAACAACTGAAATCTCTAAGGTACAGGATGGCAAGATTCCACCTACAAAGGCTATTGCATTACTAACAGCACTTATTGATCCCCTGTAACTGCTACTAACTCATTTTTACATCACATATTGCAGGTTTAAAAAGAAAGACTAAGAAACACCTCTTCCTTTTAATATGTAACCCTCAGCATTATATATAAAACATGCATTCTATAATACCCAAAGGTGAATAGATGTTTTTATTGTTTGGGGAAGAGCTGGAGCTGACATATAATAACTTAGCTGTTGAATGCTGCTTAAAGCAGTTTTGGACCAAGTCTAAATGTATTTACTTCTAATGAAGTGAGATTAAACAAGTGCTTCCATTCCCAACCCCGCATTTTCTTTATCAATGCAGACCTTATATTTATTGCATAGGGTAAAATCCCCTGTTTACAGTACCCATGATGACTGTTAAACAAAATAAGACAAGGGAGGCACTGGCTCCCATAGTTTAAAAAACTCGCTCTCACTGGTTCATTGATATTACTCAGGCTCACAGTGTAATTGTAAATGCACAACTGCGATGCAACAACAAAATACCTATGTGGCACAAGAGAATTCAAACAAAATAGAGTCAGAAGTAAAGCTTTTTCCACCTTCCTTCCCCGCTGCTGGCACTGGTGTCTCAGCGGCAACTCAAAGACATTTGAAGAACTTTGCTGCACATCTCCACTTCCTTCTGCATGTGACTTCTCCCCGAGTCAGCAGATAATGCTTGTGATCCCCCTTTCATTCGTGTTTTCTGAGGACTGACTAGATATAATAGCTGGTACCTCATAGAAATATCATCTTTGTACACACTGTAGCAGCATGAAATGCAGCAGAACATTTTAGACTAGAATCCTGCAAGTTGAGGAACGTTTTTTAATTAAAAACTTATAAATTAAGCAGTGGTTAGCTCTTCCTATACATGACTACACCCGGCTGGCACTATAATCTATATGCAAATAAAGTTCTAAGGGCATTTTTGTATCTGCTTAGGGAAACAAAGGTGACTATTTGGGTTTCTATACAGAGCAGCAGCACTGGAAACGCAGGCTGAAGGGCCTTATTGCCTCAGAATAACTGTAGGTGCTGTGCTACAAAAACCCACGGTATCACACATTACAACAGTGTGAAAAATATTGCTTTAAAAATTACCCAGTTAAAGATTAATCATCCAGCAATGATTACAAAGGTCACTTTGCAGTGATAAAAATTATTACCATTAGAAGAACTGGAAGAGAAAATGAGAAAAAGCATGGATAGCAATACAGTTTCTTTTCTTTAATCAAGTTCAATCCATACTAAGTCTGAACTCCACATCTTTGTATTTTTTTTTATTTTAAACTTTTTAAGAACATATCTGATCCAAGATGCCTTTCCAGTTTAAGAGCTAGTAGTAAAGCAAAAGCTGTGGCCTACATTTTGCCCACAGCCCAGGCCAGACCGAACAATGAAGCCAGAACAGATGTTGAGGCCTTGCCTTGATTTTTTTTTTCCCCCCTGAATAATAGGAGTCCACTCATTCTTTCCTGCAAGCAGGTGGCACCAATGTGCAGCCATAGATGAGGTCTGAATAACTATACAAGCAAACAGCCTTTCCGTATACACTCTTAAGTGTGTAAAATTATTTTTTTCTACACGCATGCAATTCCAATCTGAGCTCTGCAGCGAGTTCTGCATACACAAGCCCTGCAACCCATACAGGAGCAGGAAATACATTAACATAACATCAGAAGCATGAATATACCCCCACATACTCAGTATTGAGAAGCACACCTCTGCTAATCACAACGGGCTTTTGTCTAGACATGGCCAGGGTTTTGTACTGAAACGTGAAAGGGTTGGAGTTTGTTTAAAGAGAGGGTTAAGTATAAAATTAAGAGGAGAAAATGCACATTTGATTAAGATTACCATAGATATCCTGCAAGCCTTTCTAAGAATGTAAAAATTCACACCATCCACTTTTTTTTTTTAAAAAAGGAGAAGGGCTAGTAACTACACTACAGCAATCCTGAATGCGCAAGCAAAAAGCAGGCAACCAGAACAAAGCAAAAGCCTGCAGCACACGCATCAGGTTGGAGCTGCGAGGCTCACCTGCCCTCCCAAGCGTGCTTCTCCCCCTTCGACGGAGAAGCATCCCAGGCCTCCCCAGGCTGTGGTTCAGAGCCGCAGAAGCTCCAAAGCTCCATCAGGAGGACTGGGATGGGACTGGACCCGTGCCACCGTGCCAGGCAGTAGCAACAAAAGCAAGCACCACACGTGGGGTCTTGTGGGCCCCACACACCCTATGGCTGCCACCCCACAACCCATGGCTATCACACTGGGCCACAAATCCTGCCACCAGCCCTGGGAACCCCTGCACGCTCACAACCCTACAAAAAAACATCAGTGCAGGACCTCCACGGAGCCATGCAGTGATCCATTTTAAACGTTGTTAAAAATAGGTAAATGCATGTACACAATTAGTTCTGAGAGCCAAGCTACAAGCTGAGCCAAGCTACAATGAGCCAACTACTGTTGGTTTCTGTTCCATCTCCCTGAATGCTGCCCCAACAAGAAGAGGTTTCCTTCCTTCCCTCCACGCTATTTCCCTTCCGCTTCCATTTAGGTGACCAAGAAGTCACACAGGCACACCTACATGTATGCAGTTAAGATCCACATGTAGAATTTAATATACAGAAAAGGAACAACAATAACATAGCACAGTTCCCTCAAGTGCCAGGTCTCATGCTGCCGACAAATACCTAGGCACTGCCAAATATATTTGAAGCCAAACAGTCTACTGATGAGGGAACAAAGATAAGGCAAATGCATCTTCCTCTCTTTCCATCACAGATGTTGATTCTGCTGCCTCCCCTGTTCCTTGACAATCAGCCACTCCTACACGCACAGCTCCACATTCACATGGTCTCCCATTTCTTTACTAAGCCAGCCCTCAGCTCTTCCTACCCATTGAATGGGGTCCTCTGTTGTGTTCCCTCACCCCCAGCAAGAAGAGCTGTTTGGGCTCACTCCTGCCCATTATTCACAGGCAGCACTTAGGAATAACGAGACCAGGACCAGCAGAGAGACTTCCTGAGCCTGGCACTGTATCTGCATCATTGGATTTAATGGCCCTTCATGGGAGCAGGGAAGGAAAAAAAAAAAAAAGTCCATCAAATAGTCTAATCCTTTTTGAACCCATTTGTAATTTTGGCATCTACAACATCCTGTGGCAGAGTGCTACAATTTAATTATATGTTTGTTGTCTGAAGGAGAACAAAGAAAGCCCATGCACACACTCCCTTCTCAGCTCTGAAGCTGCTACCCAGTCATTTCATTTGGTGGCCCCATTTCCTGCTGTATGAGAAGCAGAGAATAACTGCGCCCTGTTCACCTCCTCCCTGTCTCTTGCCGTTTTACAGACCCTCTACCATGCTCCTCTCCGTCATCTGTTTTCCAAGTGAGACAGTCTGGGCTTTTCTTCTTCTCCCTTATACAGAGATGGGAAACAAGAACAATTCCTGTACTTTATCTAGTTATCTTACAGCTCTGAGAAGTACGTACGCATGGGGGAGGGATGGAAATGGGGCACAACCAGAACTGTACGCAGTGTTCGAGAAGAGGGTACACCACAGGATTTATAAAACATGCCATAATGAGGTTCTGTTTTGTTCTCAGATGCTTTCATAACAGCTTTTAACAATACACTTGCCTTTTCGCTATTACCATTGAGTTGATTAAAAAAACCACTATGACTCCCAAGATCTTTATCTGGAAAGGCAACAGCTAATTTAAAGACCACTACCGTACACATACAGTTAAGGGCTGTTCCACCCTACCCTACCCCCCTCCCCGAATATTACTTAGCACATAACAACAAGTGTCACCTGTCATTTTTACAGCCATGCTGTCACAAGACAGAACAGGTTGCCCATTCCCCCCATTCAGCAGATACCCGCACTCCCCCTGCCACCCCCTCCTGCCATTCACATACTGTCTTTACACACTGACAAGAGGACAATCCAGCTGTTAGTAAAAATAAAAAGCAAGAAACAAAAATAACAAGATATTTAATGTGACATTGAGAATACACAACTGTCATTTTATTTGGAGAGTGAGAAGTGCATGGTGGCTCCTCTCCAAGCCCTGGCTCCAGGACACCTCTGGCTTCCCAAGGCTTCCTGCCCCAGGAGGCATGACATAAGGAGCAAGAAGCCAACGGAGGGTTTTCTCAGACCTTGCGGCTCCCCCCATTCTCTTTCCCATTAAAGGGCAATGCTGTTTAGACCACCGACCCAAGTACTCCCCACTCCCCAGCTCCAGCCACCCTCTCCCAGTCCCCAGCACCCTTTGGGGAATGACGAGAAGAACAGAAAACAGGGGAGAGCAATCAATCAGTGCTTTTGCCTCTGCTCAGAAGAGACACTCCCACCACCCCGGCTTTAGAAAGCACTGAACCTCCTTAGTCATAGAGCAGACCTGGTTTCCACTGCAAAGCTTCAAACTTGGCCTTCATAGGCCTGCACAAGCACTGGCAACCCAAACAAGCAGCATTTTACTCATCTTTCCCACACATCAAGGACCAGCTGGCCTGTTTCTATTGCCCAATGCCAGAAGAAAGGAGGAAAAAAAAAAAGGAAAAAAACTCCATCTCAAGTGTTTGCAGAGCAGAGAGATTACTTTTTGGTATTTTTAGCAACACCTCTTCCCTTCCCACCCATCCAAAGTTCACATGACAGCATCCTTTTGAGATAGCTTACACTGATTAGCGGAAGTAACGAGTGCCTAGAAAGCACCAGTGATATAAAACATAGATTCTTGGTTAACAAAGTAACTGGTTTATTTTTTCCACCACACTTCAAAAACCCTTGCCAACAGATAGTCAGGAACAGATCTGACTAACTAGAACCTGGTCTCCGAAGAGTATGGGATGTGGGCACTTTTCCTCCTCCCCCTCCCCCTACGCTTCAGGAGTTCATGGGGAGGGGGATCACAACCAGCTATGCTCGATGGCTTATGAACTAAGGCTGCTGGGCGAACGTGTTACTGCTTGGCAAGACAGTACAGTGACGGGCATGCAGATAGGACACACTGGTGTCTCCCTCCAGACAAGAGTCCACTCCAAAGGTCAAATGAAAGAGAAATTCCACATTACTGTACTCTTGCAGTACCAAATCATTTTACACAGTAGAATGAATCAATCAGCAAGAGCTAAGCACAGTCAGCTCTCAAAGACAGTAAAGATTTCTCACATGATTATTCTTCTTTAAAACCTGGGTCAAACACCAACACTTCTCAAGGCCATAAGCAGACAAGCCCATCACACACAGTGGCAGACACACACCTTCCAAATGCAGCTGGGTGCTGTGGAGGGGCTGGACATCCAGGAAGGCACCACCACTGCACCTCCCCACTGGAGGCAGTGCCCTGCCCAAGAGCAGCAGAATCAGGCCCTGCCAGCAGCACACCCAGGAGAGGCCTCACCTCTGTGCTGGAGTCACCTAAACCAACCCAGCCACCTCTACCCAAAGCTGGTTTTGTAGAGGTTACGCGAGTGGCCTGGCTGGCAGAGCGGCAGAGATAGCAACCTGAAAAAGGGGCACAGCTTCCTCTCCTGACTCAGCCATCTCCAGAAGCAGGCACCTGTCCTCAGGCCAACGTGAGCATATGAGAAGCTTATATATCAAATCCCACCCAGCACTGAGTCATGCACCGATGTGGTGTGCAACTGCAATCAACAGGCTGCGAGCATGCCCAGTTTAACCCACACAAATCCGACTTTTAAACGTCTGCGATGGTTGCATATCCTCCTCTCACCCCCATCCATGACAGTCTTCCAGGTCCTTATCCTCACAGCACCCCTACCAGCAGATGAGAGCTTTTATCAACACACACACACACGCAAAGCATCCAGCGCCAGGCTCGCAGGAGTTGAGCCAGGTTTCCCAGGGCCTGTGTTAGAGTCCCAACTGTGGGTCATCCTTCCTCGTCATCCCACTCTCAGAAACGCAGAAATCAAATAGGAGCCCATAAATAACACATTTGTAATATTTCAAATCAGAACTTGAAAATTCAGTCTGCTTCCAGCTCTCCTTGGAGCTGACTCTTGTATTCATTAGCTCACAAGCTCCCCAAGGCACAGATAGTCCCTCTCCTTCTGTCTGCATGGGGCCTGGCTCAACAGGGTGCTGTAAGGATAATATTCATACCCAGAAACACAAAGTCAGATTTAACATGCCCTTGAAATGCAGGCAGCTCCTGGATCACATTTTTCCTGACAGATTTCACAAGTCAGTTTGTTTTTTTTTCCCATTTTTGCCAAACTCGGAGGCACAGCAAGGACTATATTTAAAACGTAGCTAACAATCATGGCAAATCTTAAAATTTTGTTTTTAGCATTCAACTTTTAGTAAAAGACTATCCAAAACAAGTTATCTGGTTCCTCCCCTCCTGCCTTCAAGAGAGTCTCAGAACTAGTTTGCCTTGCATCGACATTAACAATTTCAGAACAAGACAGCAGTATGATAACTGTGAGAGGCTAAACACTTAATTCATCATTGCTTCACACCAAGCACTGCCTCGCACTCATCCTGCACTGCTGGTCTGCCCATACTCACACTTTATGCTGAATGTAACTGATCCTAAAAGGTACCAAGTAACAGCGAACCAAACCCTGGAGAGAGAGGCTCTCAGCAATAAGCAGCAGCAAGTACACTTGCAGCTCAGAGGAACAAAACAGGGGCACAGCCCTGCAAAGATGTTGGATTTTCCTGAGCTGTCTCCTCTTTGGGATTATGAATGCTCTTTCTGCAGTGCTGGCATTTGCATACCACAGCATATTTACAAAGAAATCAATCGGGACATGAGCACGAAGGTGAACATGGAGAAGAGGCCCGTAATGCTTGGGGCACCCCACAGAAAAGCATGCAGCTTTCTGCTCTGCTTAGGTGCTTTGGGGAAAAGCAAACCGGTTACGACCTAGCCACGTCTAAAGCACAATCCCTTTCCCCACCTCATTTAACAAAGACGACAGAAGTTTGCAGGCACAAGGCCTTTACAAGCTCTCTAAAACGCAACCACCACGTGGCGAGCGTCAGGAGCAGAGCTCACACAAAGAGCGGAGAGGCAGCAGGAGACAGAGGGGAGAGGGCTGGGAAAGCCTCGGCAGCCAGGAGACGGGGGAAGGGGAGCCCAAGCCTTATTCTCCAGCCATCGCCACAAGGAAGCGAGCACAAAGGGGACGGTGAGGCTAAGCAGATAAGGAGAAGCCGGCCGAATGCCAGCCTGGCAGCATAGATAAACGGAGGAGCCAAGACCCTGCTGGAAGGAGAAGAGTGTGGTTTGGAAGAGAGCTGAGGGAGGAACCCGGCGTGGCGCTGCCCTGGGAGGGGAAGGAGGAGACGCTTCCCGGCAAGGCAGAGGAAGGCGGTTTGCACAGCACTTACCTGCCCTGTAGCACGTCCCTCACACCGCACATGCTGCGGCACGGTCCTCCTCTCGCACACAGATACACAGCTACAAAATTAACTTAATTTTACTGTGTTCAGGGCCATTAGTCTTTCCAATCTGAGGACCGAGATCCTATTCAGCACTTAAATGCCTCTTTATTGAGGCTGAAAATTCTTCCGTTTTCTCCAATTTAAAAAGAAGGAAAAAAAAATCCCTTTTAGACATAATTCATGTTCAGGGCAAAACATCCCCTCTCTCCCTTCCTTCCAAAACCCATCATCATAGTGAAAGCAGCCAGAGCGTCCCTGCCTGTGGTAAGAGCCCAGAGGTCTCATTTTCCCTTCCCACAAATTATATAATGGAAAAAAATGCAGTGGCCAGCCCCCAGCAGCTGGGTGATAGCAATACAGCTGTGCCTCCTCGCACATCAGTTATGCTGCCCCGCACTGCACTGGACAAATTCAAAACACGGCTGCCAAGCTCATTTTCTTTACCCAGTGATCGCTGGATAACTCCTTAAAAGCGACCAGTGGCTCTCCGCAGGGCACCATACTGCACCCCAGCCACGTAAGGAGGCGTTAAGCAATCGTCCCTGTCCTCCTACATCCAGTGCTACCACCCTGGCCGCTCTGGAGCACCATCTGCACGCTACCACCTTCTGAGCATCAGTGACCCAATGCAGCCTCTTGTTCTGCCACCAGGTCACTTCAAATCCAAACCTCAGCCTTCCAGCTTGTAGAAAAGTGCTTAATGGGGCTTACACACATCCATACAGGAGGAAAAAAAAAAAGAAAGAAAGAAAAAAAAGCAGCAACAAAAGCAAGGCAGCAAGGGAAACAAAACACACGGGGACATAAAGAGGACAGAGAGCCTCAGGGGAGAGACAGTATTTAGAAGAGCCAAGTTATTAGAGACTGAGAAGCTAAACCATGCTAAGGCTGCTGGGCCTTCAAAGGAAAAAGTCTGTGCAGAGCATCTTGGAGAACACAACAGCCTTACAGGTGCATATGTGGGCTGGAGCAGAGAAAAAGCTGAGACACGCTGGCACCAGAGAAGAAAGCAGACTGTCAAAGAAAACTACAAGGCAAGGCAGGCCAGGGAATCCACACTATTTACCCGTAGCAAGGGGCTCTGCCAAGCATTTTGAGACACTTGCATCTTCCTCAGCAGAAAAGGTGCATGTCCTCTTCATTTCTATCCTCGCCTGCACTTTCTCTGTAACTTTTCCAGCACAAGTTACTGCATTTACTGAAAGACGACTATTTTCCCTGACATCTGGATTTTCATAGGCTGCTATTTCAATAAAAGTTTGCTACCTTAAAGGACAGACTACAAGACAGGGACCATGAAACAGGGACTAACAACCACCATTCTTAGCGCAACTGAGCTCTGATCTGCGACTGGGAGCTGTAGGTACTGCTGCAACACTGATTTCACCCTGCACATTTGAAAGTCTTGAGTCTTCTGCTCTGTGCCACCACTGAAATACAAATTGCTGCAAGTCCAGTTATATCTATGTTGAGGGGAAAGAACGAGTGTCAAAATAATTCAGGGTAAGTCAATTTCACAGACTTCTACTCTTCCTGCTACCCCAGAAAATCCCTCAGCCTCACCTCCCCCTCCTTGCATGCACACAGCCCCTCGGCAAAAGCTTTGCACACATTAAACCAATACTTGCTAGCACGGCCAGGGATGCTGCTGAGAGCCTCCGCTCCCTTTAAGGCACGCTCCGATTGGTCCAACTTTCTAATGAGAAAACTATTTGTAGTCAGATAGTCATGATGCTGGCAGTGATGCTTGGTATAATTCTGTTCATTAATACCTAGCCTGACTGTACAATAGGAAAGGAGGAAGAGTCCACAACCTGTAAAAGATACTAAGCTTCAGTTAAAAACTAAAATAAACCACCACAAACTCAAGAGTAATCCAGCTTCACTGAACAAGAAGACTGAAGCTCTTTTCCTATGGCAGATTACTGCAGCATGCATTTACTGTGCAGAGTGACAAGAACATCTTATTTTACATGTCCCTAAGATCCCACCGAGCAATGCCCACAGAAAGCGCTGGCTGTCTGTACTGGGCCCAAATGCAAGCAAGACTCCAGGCTCACTCTTGTCAACACTTCCTACGTCTCCACTTGCAGAGCCCTGTGTGAGGGCATCCAGCTGCAGCACTGTGACATGCTCACCCTCCCACACCTCCACAGACAGCTCTCCACTACCCTGCAACGGCTGTGGGAGCTTCCTGCAGGAGCAGTCACGACATGTGCCACTGCACGAGATACAGAGGCAACAGGGAAGTGGGACTCCCTGAAGACCCAGACAAACCCTATCTTCAAAAACCGTCATCTAGCAGGAATATGGCCCAGGCTTTCCCAACAGCTGGATGCTAGATCTTTGCATCCAGGTATCTTTGCTGGTATATCCAGCATAAGCTACAAACACCAGCTCTTCTGCTCCAGCAAGGCCTGAACACCAGCAATGCTTGCCAAGACTTTGGCACAAGGCAAGGAGACAGAAACATCTCTGACAAGCACCAAGAAGTTTGGGATGCTCATGATTATCACGGGTACCAGCATTGTGTCCAGGCTGGTAAACCACATGCTAGATCAACTCACATAGTCTCCAGCAACACAGTCCAAACAGCACCCGTCTTAGACCTGTAGCCACGCTTTGCACGGTACTTCAGACTGCCAAGCTGCTGACTGCATGGACTTACTTGTTTCTGTGCCTCCACAGAGAGAGGAAGAAGGAAGCTGCTTAGAAAACTCCTTAAGAGACCACTTTCTTATAGCTTATAGTTCCAGATCCATTGCCAGCTGTTCCAAGCTTGCAGAACAAGATGATCGCATTGCATCTGGTGCTGTCCTGAACCAGGCATCAATTTACATACAGGAGAGTTTAGATGCCTGTTGCTGCTGAGTTCCGTCTAAACTTGCAAACAGAGTTCCCTCCAAAAGCCTCCATTTCCCTCCTCTCACAGAACAGAACAGTTCAGCTACAAGTATGAACAGGTTCATCAAAAGACAGCATCAGTCCAAGAGCAGTTCAACAACAGCATGCCCCCCCCACAACCTCAGCACCTCTTTATGCAACTGCCCAGTCAGTATGTAGAAGAATCACGTAAGACTAGCACAGATGCTGGGAGAGCAAGTTTTAGGTTATTCCTGCACAAGAAAAAGGAGTAAAAATTAAGCAATGCCTAATAAGATGCCTGGGCTCTATCTATTTGAGAATCCTTTCACCCTTGACTATAGCAATACATGAGGAAAACAGCACTCCCTCTATGCAGTTTGTTTAAATATCTGTGCTATCTCCAGTAGAGAACTCCGCAGCAATTTCTAGGAAAGATGACACCAGAGCACCACAGTTTCCACATCTCTGGCTTACTGCCCTTGGATAGTTCTTTTTGTGCAGAGTCCATAAGGCTGGAAAACTTGTTTCCATCTGACACTGGTTGGTGATGCAATCTCCTCCCCCACATCCTAAAGGAGAGCAAAACCCTTCTGAAGATCCTACCCGGTGGTCTACACGAACAGAATAACTATACCTTTTTCTTCCAACCCCCACTTTGCCGGGGTGATGCTACCGGAAAGCTAAAGCTTTCACAATGAGCTGCTAGGTTGCTTCTCGATTCCTAAAGCTGAAGGTCACATGCCAGCAGGCTCAGCTAGTGCCCTGCAGTAACACTTCATGTAAGGCAAGGGCACCATGCCTTTGCTCCACTGCACCACCTGCAAGGATTTCCCCTGTAGGAGCAGGGGAGAGACAAAAGGGACAGGGAACACGCCAGGCTATGGTATGCAGAAACAAAATGTAAGCATTTGCCTCTTACAGCCATCTCCTGACAGAAGGATAGTGCAGAGTAGATCCTCCCCACAAGCTGTGTGCATCCTCGTTAGGTGGTCAGTTGTTGTTCCCTCACCAAGTTTAGGACTGGTCATGACAAACTTTACGCTGTGATGCTGGCACCTTCCCGAACAGAGGTTTCAATTCAAATGCATAGGCCAAGAACATGCTACCAACACCGCTAGGAAAGTAGATTTTTCTGCTTTCAGAAGCCCTTCCTCTGCTGTTCCTACAGAACCATCAATTTTGGCCACTAGAAACCATGCCACAAGGGGAAAAAAAAAATTTTTTTTTTTTTTATAGAAGCAGCAATTATCATCCCTGGGTTTGCCATTTAGCTATATTAACAATCTCTTCCCTGGCTCTTCTGTAGAAAACTCACTTGAAACCATCTCACAACCCTACCACTTCTGTCGCTGTTCAAAAAAACATGGTAAGTTTCCCTCGTTCCTCCCATTTCTTTGTTCTGGTGATTTCAAGGCCGTCTACAATAGTATCATTCTTAGCACTGCCACTAAAAATAACACTTGTGAATTAGAAAGGGAACTTCCCCAGCCACCTAAATCCTGGCAGAACAAGGCACACACACCGAGGACAGAGGGAAAGGTCTGTGCCATGCCCCATGTTCTCACAGGTTAGACACTGTCCTGTCTCCTTACAGCCTAACGTAAGGATGATTGGTCTTGTTCACCTCATGCATCACCCAGAGGTATAATGTTTCCTGAAGTTTTGAAACACGGGGAGTGAAAACTAGTTCTCTTTTCTTTCTACCTGCCCTTTCCCAGAAGTTTTCGAAGAAGTTGGCTGTAGGAACTTGGAACTTCATTTGCTCACCTAGGAATGAGAAACACGTCATGCCTAATTGAGTTAGCCCATAAATTTCCATCAGGTATGCTTTCAAATAAAGCTCTTTAATACGGGGCACATTTATCACTATTCAGAAGTGAGGCTAGAACGTCACAGCACACTACGGTAATAAATGTATTTGTTGCCAGTTGGTGTATCTCTAAAATGGGACAAAGGAGGGAGGAAGGGTGTCAGAAATAGAAAGTATCAATATTGTTAACTCAAACAGAAGATTATATATCCTGGGGGCTCTGAAATGGTACATAAATAAAGACCTAGTGTCATAATGCAAACGTAAAGAAACAAGTACAACGTCCCAGTCTACATAAAAGTGTCCTTCATTGTGGCATGGAAACAGCAAGGACAAAAACTAAATCTGATCCCATGTTATCACTAATTAAATTCATATATACCAATTTTGTTTTTTTAAATGAAGCAAACACATTTGAATTCATTAGTGACAGAAAACATTCTGAATAACTTAAGCATAGCAGTCATCTCCATTTAAAGCTTTTCACTTCTAATCCTAAATATATCTCAAGAATATCCCTTCTGATTTTTCCATGCTGGACTTGGGGAGGGCAAAGTGGATTCTGAGAGCTAATGACTTACTCTTTTTCCCTGTCAAGTCCTCACATCTAGTACATCACATCCATAACCTTTCCATAGAGATTAAGTGTTGTTTCATGTACTGAATCTTGCCCTAGAGAACTATCTGGCCTTCATGAAACACAACGCTATCATCCATGAACCAGTACCAGGTATCATTTACTTCTGGTTATGAGGATCTATGTTAGTCTGACCTTCTGACTTTGAGTCCAGAGTTCACAAGACACCCATAAAACCGCTTTATTCATTTATTAAAACAAACAAAAAACCTGAAGGAATTATTTTCTTCTCATAGACCTAAAAGATCTGTTCCTTGGAATGGGACTCCCTGCATTTCATTACTGATTCATGAAGACCTTACCCTGCTAAGTTGCTTTGCAGCCAGAAGCCCCATGTTTTCTCCTCTCAAACACTGTTACAACAAAAGCGTAGATCGTCTGCTAGAATGCTTATGCACTGCAGTTCTGAAGAAAAAGCTGTATGAAAATGGATTTATTTCTGACTACCACAGAAAGTGACGGAACGTGGAACAGGGATACTATGTGGGAAGCCACGTTTTGCTCCCTGGAGCAGAAGCAAGTCATTTTACCTCTGTGCCTCAATTTCCTCCTGCCTTCAACTTGCAGCGATACTCAGCACTTTGCAGATATACATGCAGAGGGCTAGAAAGTCTAAGGGCCATTATCAGGACAGCGTTCCAGGCTCTGCAGCAGAAAGAATCACTGCACACACACGAGCCAGGCAAAGACAGAACTTGGGGGAATTTTTGCCACAGTGTACTTCAAAGTGAGAAGACCACAGAAAGTCAATTCAAGTTACTTTCTGGAGGTAACCGTGGCCGTAGGAGGCTTCCACCCATCACATCCAAAGAATGAATCTCCCAGTATTAATAGCTTACCAACACGGGCAGATCACCACGCTTGCTGAAGAACAACTTCCACAGCAGACTGAACTACAAAAATGCCCCTTCTAAGGAAGGAAAAAAAAAAAAAAAAAAAGCGGAGTTCTGCAGGAAAGCTACTGTGCTTTGCAGTCACACCCTCAATTATTTCATAACTTTTCCAGTGTAGACACCAACAGCACTTGCACATCCGGTTCCAGTACTAATGGGAGCAGACACCAGTATCAGACCAGTTACCTGGGCAAGTCTCTTGGTAGCTGTGTCCCTTTTGCTTGAGACACAGGCCTTTCCAAGGACACAGATATCAGAGATCTCCATAAAATGGTTCCTGGCCTGAGGGGGCAAAGCAAGAGCAGAAACCATTCACTCCAGCAGGACAAAAGGAAGGCATCCTTGGGCTCACAGCGTCAAAGTGGTGTCTAGTAGGATATGAGATGCCTTGCCTACCTAGGAAAGTCTGCAGCTTCCCAAATATCACTTATGGTTTCACAAAACCCCTTTCTAAATAGGAGACCTCATTGGGAAGGAGAAGGGAAGGGGAAAGCAAGCTATTCACAACTGACTGGAGTTCCTCCGTAAGGGTTATATGGCCTTAACCGCAGCAGATTAAATTCACACCCTAGCTCAGGTCATACAGGAAAAGTTTTTTAGTGTAGACAAAGAGTAAGTCAGAACCCTACGTCTCTGCAGATCTGTATCCAGACCTGTGCTACACAGCTTAAACTTTACTTAAAACACACTACTAAAAGAACATAGCAGGAGGATGATACCCATATACCTGAGCTATCAAAAGGAGTTCCTGAAGTTCTTATATCCAGGAATCTCACTGCAGGGTACAGTTAGCCTACCTATAAGCTGCTACCCCAAGCAGGGACAGTCATGACATAAACCAAATCTCTGTATAGATATGGAAGATGAGAGCAAGTTAAACTGAGCACTTATTATCAGTGAAAAAGTAGTCACAACATGCTATGTCCACTCTTGCAGTGGAAGGAGGCTGCTCCATGGTTATACTGGTATGATTGAGTCAATTCAGCAGCAGAACTTCTCCAGGAAACCAAAATCCTCTGTGTCCATCTGGTGTGCTCCTCCTCAGAGGCTGCTGAACTAAGCCTTCTTTTCCTACAGTCAGGTTAAGACAGACAGCAACCTTCAGGCTGAGTCCAAGGATGCTCTGACATTCTGCAGTGCCTTCACATACAGTGCCTTTGTAGGGAATGTTGCCGAAATACAACAGAAGGGCAAGGCAGGACCAATCCCACTCTCCCTCAAATACCACATGTTTCTCCGTAATGAAACGTGATAGGTTATGTGCTGAGACAAAGTCTAGTCCTAGCTCAGGATGACTGATGCCAATAAAAAGGAGTTTTAGCACTGGCTGGTAAAATGTTGGATGGAAAAAATCAGACTGAACCACCCATTTATTTACAGCACTGCAGATTTCCTGTTTTGATGCAAGTCAGCAAGACCTTCTGGAAAACCCAGGAACAAAAAGCAGTAGTTAAGGAGGATAAGTTAGTTACAGAGAAGCTAATGATCTATCTCTGTTAGACTTCAGAACAGAGGAAACTGCATCTATGCCTATGCTTTTCTAGCAGTATTTCAAAGACTAATGCACAGGAAAATGAAGGAATACATTAGTGAACTAGGAAGAAAAGCAAGCTACTAGCCAGAAGAAAGCAGGCTATCTATGCCTTTGCAGCTTCAGGTACAAGTCTTCTCCCTTACTTCCCCAGTCCATCCTTCCTCATGTGCCACATCAGTTTATTCTAACCAGGCGCTGCAACAGCGGGGACCAAGTACAGAGCCTTTAGGAGGCAGGCGGGCAGAAGTGATTCTGAAAAGTTCAGAACAGCAAGTCTTACCTCCACAGCAGGTGAACTGCCTGAAAAAGATCACTGGAGACAGCTATTAAAACAAAAAGCTAAACGAATGAGGACAAGATGTTTAGGTTCTAGAAATCTTGTTGTTCTTATCGTAAAAGCTCCTAGAATACTAAAAAAGATTTTAATATATTGCTAAGCTTTAATCAAGTCTCTTGCCAATTTACGATTTTGGAGAATCACAGGTGACAGGATAAAACAATAACGTGGATTAAAACTAGCTACATAAAAATAAAAGGGAGAGGAGGGAAAAAAAAAAAAAACAACCACAATTCTTTCACATCATATTTGGGAAAGAGAAGAGAAATAGCAATACAAGGCCCAGCCTACAGTCCTCTGACCCAGAGGGACTTGTTCCACTGACCTAGCTGGGCTCTGGTTCATGGCATTTATGCTCCGAAGTTCATGGATTCACTCCATAGCAGCTAAGTACAAAACCATCCCCAGAGCGTTCCCAGTACGTATCCTGCTATGTTGGCAAAGCTGTGCTTTGTACAGCTATAGCGAACCGCCTCCCAGCAAGTTCTTCTGGTGGAAGGGTGGGGTTTGCTGGCCACACAGCACCCACATGAGGGACTTCTGGCCTGCCAGCAGCTGACCCGCACCTCTATCTCAAAGATGAGCTAACAGTGTATCCTGCCATCGCAAGCCTGCACACTGCCAATAATTCCAAGTTTATTTTTAAAGCTGTGATTGATAAAGCCACAAGGAAAGCACTTTGCAAACTAGCGACAGAGCCACCCTGCAAGCCCTCGATCAGAGCCAGTCATGGTGTACTTAAGAACGAGGGCCTCAAGGACTGCTCTCAAAATACCAGCAACATCACTCTCTGCTCCCCTACAAGCAGCTCTACAGCAGAACACGGTGCTGCACACCTCTTTCTTCCAAGCCCCTGGACCAATTACTGAGAAAGATCATTCACTTAAAAGCATAAAACTTCACAGAGCTGAGAAGACACAAGCAGCAGGCAGTCAGGCTTCCAGCAACTGCTCCTGAACCCAGGGGCTCCATCCGGGCTCCCTTGCACATACTGCACCAAGTAGGGACCAAGCCAGCACCACACACTTCAGACTTACTGCTTAGCCCACCAGAGTGTTCACACTGACAATTCAAAAGCAAGTTTCCAGGAATACTTAGCAGGGATTTTTGTCACTAGATGGATGGATGATTTATATTAGCGTGACAGACATATCCTGCAAAAAGTCATATGATAACCAAGGTACAGCTAGAGACCAGTTTGTCTGAGACACGAAATGCTCTGCATAGCTGGTAATACACCTTAAAGAAATACATCTTCAAGATACTTGGGTGCAGGTTATTGAGCCAGTGTTTGTTTCATTCTTCTCTCCGCAAGCCATTTCCACAAACTGCCGATTAGGACAACGGCTGTTTGGCTGCTAGATCCAGGAGAAGCTCTTCTAGCTCCTCTGACCTCTTACCCTCTTCTCTGCTCACCTGTGTACTCATCTGTCATAACACACACGTCAAACTACAGCAAGGCATACTTGGTCATAGCCTTGGACCAGCTTCTGCTTGTCCATGTCATGATAGCATCTCTGCACGGTAAAGCAACTCACCAGGAGGCCTTGAACCCTGAGAGGGGCCTCCTTAAATTATGGCTCCACATCAGAGTAACAAGAGCCTATTCCCCTCAGGGTGCCCTAAGGCTCCGTTATAACTGAGCCTAGGAAGATAATTTCACCATCCAATAGACCGTGGTTTTCACAGACCACAGCAGACACATTCAGGGCCTGCTTTTAATCTCTCCCTTCCAAGAGCCGACTGAACACGAGTTCTGTTAAGATTTCCAAACAACCAGCACTCGCATGTTGTACAGACACACCTTGCACAGAGCGGGCTGGAACAAACCTGAGCTCCGCTACCAAGGACTTCTGATGGATGCGGCAGGCACTCAGCACCCTCTGGCTACCTTGCACGTGGCCGAGTGACAAATGCTGTGGTGTCTCCATAGACCAGCTGTCCTCTCATCGCGTAGCAGGGGATAGTGCTGGAGTTGTCATTTAATAAAGATTTGGAATTCATTTCCTGTTTTACACCATCGTGGGGAAAATTAGCTTAGCTCAGAGGCATGAGACAACGGTGTGACTGATGCAGAGGGTGTTTATTTAGGCAGGTAGCTAGAGAGGAGTCCAGGAGAACTGAACATGCTTCTATTAGCATCACTTGGCATTCACTTCTCTAGCTTTCGCAGTAGATGAGGTCTTTGAGTGTGGGAAAGTCTGGGCTTCAGGCATTTGCTTGAATCCAGCACACCAGAACACACTGCCTCAAGAGTTTCCCTACCTTCTCCAATATCTTGTATTTCCCTCCCAGATTTTCAGGGGACAGGCCTCCAGATTCTCAGAAACCCTCTGGTGAAACAATCACAGAAAAAAGCATGGAAGAGAAACTGCCAAGAAACACCTTCCAAACCTTTTGTTCAAGGGGGAAGAGGGTTTCTCCTGAGTCAGTGAAATCCCCCGCCCCCCCCCCCCCACCAGCTCCAGGGCTATGGCTGCTCCACCCACGGAAGTGACATTCCAGAAACAGGGACAATACCAAAGCAGTCAGAGCAGAGGACTCCCCAACTCCAGTGGTCCCTGGGAGCAGCTTTTCTTGCATGACCAAGCAAGAGAGGCAGCATCATGAACTAGAAGTTAAGGTAACCCAGAGAAATATACCCTTACATGAGCAGCACTGGACAGTCTAGAAAACCTTCCAGTTGCTCATGACTCCATTATAGGCAAAGGGAAGGAATTCAACTTTGAGACACGTCAACACTGCTCATAAGGCACAGCACAGGTCTGGCACAACAGAGTCTAACCCCAACACACATTTATTTGCTATATATTTCTCTTCCTTCCAAGCAGCCTGAAAGGGAAATGTGTAAATTTAGCTTCTGCGTTCCCTGCTAGAGACATCTCTCCCTCCCCCCACAGTGCACAAATGCAGACTCCTCCCTGAGATGGACAGGCAAGCTGAGCACTGGCTGCACCTGCTTTACTTTGCAGTAAAGCTAGAGCAAGCACACTGTCTCCACAAGGAATTCACAGTGGAATAGTTAATGCACCTTAGTTACCCTGCAGCCAGAAACACTTTCGACTTTTGGAAGACAGATTACAAAGGAAAATTTCTTCCTGTTTTACCTTCAGAACGTGAATTAGTCTGCTGTGGTCAGACCAGACTTCAGATGCATCAATTCTGCTAATAAGAGAGACCACAAACACTGACACCTCCTCTCCCCATCTTAATTGTCACCAAATCAGACAGGGGGGATTCCAGCCCTGCCTCATGAAGCGCTAGCTTTGCTCAGGCTGCTGGTTCCTTCTCTAATGTCCCTAGATACACACACACTTCTCCACTCCACTCTCATCCCCAAACTGAACACAAGATTTAACGTAAAACAGAGAAAGCTAAAAGGTTCGGCTTTCTGCCCAAGGTCACACTGGAAGGCAAGCAATGAGTTTCCTACGGTGAAACACCTGTCACAGTCTATGCCAAGTGGAAATGATTCTCACATGTCAAGATTTTAGGTGACTTTGCTTAATGAAGCCAAGCTCTTTTTAGGGTCTTCTCCCCTCCACCACCTCTTACCTTCAGATGTCAGTGTTCTTCGCTGAAGGGCAAAGTAACCTAAACCAAGCTTAACTTCCCTTATTAGAAGAAGTCTTGCCTGTTTCCCTATTTGAAAAATCAACTGGAGCATGCTTTTTCAGAACAAGGTTTTAAGCCACTGGGCAAAAAGGGGGAAGAAAGGGAAGAAATATCACCACATTATCTGTATACCAAGCTGGCTCACCTCCCAACTGGTTTCTCATTCATTCAAGTCCAGCCTCCATTGTGCAAAGAGAGGTGACCCAGCTGGGGCCTAACAGGATAAGAAACACAAGAACTTGATGAAGGCTTAGCTATAGAGAACACACATGCAGAGCAGAGGTGCTAATTACTCATCTTAGTACCTGGATTAACGGTGCACTGGAAGTCCTGCCCTAAACGGGAACAGCGGCTACTTTCCCTGTGGCACACAAATGTCCCAAGCTCCTCTATGTGGAGGGAAGTAAGTACCAAGAGCCATGCACACCGCAGGCGATAACATTCATTTTCCCCAATCCCAGTACGAGCTTGTACTCTTACAGTCCAAATGACTGAAGGAGGGGAACAAGTTATTTTTCCTCCCCTGCCACTGCCCACCTGTCTCTTGTTACTACACATCTAAACCCTGGAAGGAACCTATCAGCCAGCTTCACAAGCCACCTCCAGCAGTCAGATATGCCCCAGAGAGCCCTTCAGAGGCTAGTGTCGAATCTCAGCATCCTACGTGCTCTTTCCCCCATCGCTGCCAATTAGTCAGGCATCTACACAGAAGGGCCATTTTTGGTGTGCTGACAGCTTCCCCCATCCAGTTCATTCCAGGCTCTGTCCACGATCATGACTTCATTCCCTCCCTTGCTCACTTCACTAATGCTCTAGCTGTGCTTGGCCACAACCAAAGACTATTTATTTATGGCTGTTTGGAGGCAGTATTCCCACCACCTCCCTCAATGCTAGCCCATACTCCTACTCCACTCAACTGTAGTTGCACGGAGATAGTTCACTACAATGCAAGTTAAATAGCCACTCAAACATCTGCTTTGACAAGATGATCTTTGTCACCCTACAGTTGTGTGACATGGACACATCTGTAAAACAGGGTGTAACTGTACTGTGATCAAGTACGACAGGGATATCACGCCTGTCTAACAACAGCACCAGCACAAAGTACCTGCTCTTACTGAACAGGGTCCTGGGCATGGTTGGCCAAATCCAGCACCAGAGTAACCACCTGCTGCAGCAAGGACACCCCAATGGCAGAGGAGGGTCCTGCTCTGAATGCACGGCACAGGAACAGTGCACGAGTGGTTGCAATATTGCTTGTTTTTCAGAAGGGGGAGGTTGAGCTGTTGCATGGCACAAAGAACAGGAATTGGCATGACCGGGGAGGTCTGAATTAGGCAAGGCTTGTCCCAGCCTCAGAGAGGTCTGGGAATGCAGATAGTAACAGTATTTCCACCTCAAAGAGATACGGTGCTTTGTGCAGCTCAGGGATGAAACAAGGAGTCTGGAAAAAGGGGAGATTAGAGGTAGAAAGACAGAAAGCCATAAGGGCCCCTTAACCAAACAAATATTTAGCCAAGAACTTATATGGAGTAAGACACAAAGATGGAGGAGTGAGACCTATACTGTAAAACTCAAGCCTGAACAGAAGTAACAAGACTTGAGAAGATCCACTCAAGAGATGAATTCAGATTCTAGACCCTGCAAAGCACATGTCTTGCAATTTTAGTCAGCTGAATACTGTGCCAAGAGCCAGCCTGCACAGTGACTTACAGTGTTTGGCTCTTCCTGCATCTGGCTCAGGCACACTCCCCAGAGCCAGCAGTTCATTTGGCTCGCTCACGCTTCCAGCAGCCTGCTACAGTCCAGCAGAAGGTAATCACACACGAGATCCTCGTGCCCTGATGGCAGTACAAAGGGATGCTGCCTGGCTTCAAAGGACAGGCAGGACAACCAACAGGAGAGTAAAATATACTGACAGGATGGCTGAAACGCACACTCCCTTGCAGTCCCCCCCTACACCTTTATCACAGGTGATGGCAAACAAGTCATTAGCTCCATGGTGACCAAGTTTCACCAAGCCCAGCACAGTGGGGCCAAGTAAACAGTATGCTGTGGGGACATCACACTTTGCTGATGGTCACAGGAAATCACAAGTGACAGAGCAACAACCGCAGATGCCAAACACAACTTGCATGCCTGCTATGCAAGCCCTCAACTTCTGAGCAAACTGCTTTTGGGTACGGTAGAACAAAAGTCACAGTGAAGAAGAGTTTCAGCTGAACGGCCTGAGCTGCTGCGGGGCTGGCCGGGGGCATGTGAACGGAGAAGGCCACAGCTCCCCTTCCCTGGGAGGAGAGAAAGGAAGGACAGGCCTGCTCTGGCTCTCCCATCACCAGGCAAAGCTGCATATTTGCCCAGGTTGCCAGAGCAGTACCCAGCCATGTGCACAAGCCCCTAACACAGCCAAGAACAGCTGCTGTAGGCAGAAACAGTAGCTCAGCTCAATGTGGATATGTCAGGCCTTCAGATACAACAGCCTTTGGCTAGTGAGATAGTCATGAATGTAGCTTCCCTTCCACCAGCACCCCACCAGCATGGTTGTCTCCTGATCTCAGGATTTCAACTCAAGACCATATTCTCCAAAGTGTAGGAAGGGTAGATTTGCACTCGCCTGAACTGGCAACTATATATTTAATCCATCAAATGATAAAACAACAGAAAGAATAGCCAAATATCTTTATAAGAGGACATGAACAGCATGAGATTTTTTTTTTAATTAGGATTTTCCCTGCTGCCATTTTTCAGCCCTTTTTGGTTGGTTCTCTTCCTATTTCCCCCTCTCCCATCTACGACAGTTAGCTTCCAGCTCTGCTGACCTCACAAATCCTTCTCGCATCATTCTTGCATCTTTGCTGATTTCTCTCTCCTTATGGTTGCCCCCCAAGACTACAGTCTTGCCAAAATGCAGAAGATAAAACACATTCTTGTTGTCAAGTTGGCTTGTCCTTTTAACATATGGCACACAGAGTTTTGTTTCATCTTAAACTCAAAGCAAGAAAGTTTAGCAGCCAGCTCTCATTATAGTATTAAATAAGTTGAAATTTTAGGCTCATTAAAAAATAGTGTATTTAAAATTCTATATAGCTTCAAGAACACTGGAAGCTACTTTAAAAAAAAAAAATCAAAGGCAACAGAAAGACACAAGTTTCATACAGCCTGGAAGCAATTCTGCCATTTGTTTTAAGCTTTCTAGTAACATAACATGGCCTTTGAGTTAACATTTCATTTCAAACCACTTTAAAAATATATGATTGTTCTGTGATTGTTCTGCTCCCATGGACATTTTTGTTGGAAAAAGTAAAGTTGGGATATGTATGTTCTCTAGTCAGTGCTCACTGATTCCCTAAAACAAAGGACAAAAAACCCAAGGGCATCAAAAGATGTTTCTAATTACTTTTACACTATTGATGAGAAGCAGATACTTACTCACTGCTGCATAATCCCCATGGGCCAGGTACTGTACAACTCACCAGGACATTCTCTTCCAAACTTGCTTAAAACAAGCTTTTGTATTTTGACTCTGCTCTCTACCAAGCCTGTACAATTTATTAACCAAACAGAGAAAATGACACATAATAGAATGGTTCTGTTGAAATTCATTCCAACTGTCATTCCTAAAACTTCCAGGTACTTTCTGAAAACATTCCCCCTCTTCATTCCCATCAGATGCATAGAGATTGATGAGCTACACCACTGCTAAAGAAACTTCACAGGTAAGCCTTAACCAGGTCTTGACTATAGCTTCACTTAGTCAGGAAAGAGAATTTTAGTTAGAATTATTATGCCCAGAAAGATATGGAAAGATGGATTTCTTTTGAAGGCAGTATCCCGTATCAAATCCATTTCCACCTAGAGAACAGCTACTTAGAACATTTTGTTCAAACTGAAAAATTTCCAGCCCTTTGATTACAAAGGCAACCTGCCAAGTGAGAGTATAAAATTAGCACATTAGTGCAGTAGTGTCTTCCTTAGTCTGAAGACAGCTTCAGTACCTCAACTGCGTGCCATAGTTTTACAGGGGTAAAACTGAGCTAAGACTAACTAGGTTCATTCTTTCCTACTCCAGGGGCTCAGAATCACTTGAACAGCAGTGAAATACAGATATCAAGCCAAATTATGTCTACTGATGAAAGAGCAGGAACTGAGTAGCAAGAAGAGTGCGAAGGCATCCCTAGCACACAAGGAGAACCCCGCTGCAACAGCCAACAAACACCACAGTAAGCGAGCAGCACCCAACCATTTTATCCCTTCCTGCTGCAGGGCGTATTGCAGCACAGGTGTTTCCCACTGTGGCTTGCAAGCGCCAAGTCAATTTTTCAAACCCTGGTTGTAACTGCTGCTCACTTTAGCAATGCAAGTTATTTTTAAAATGCATCATCAAAAAAAAAAAGGTTAAATACAACCCTTTTCTTTTTATTCTCATGTTTGATAAACATTTCAGCAGGCATCTATCCAACTGAAGCAAGCTCTGGGTGTGCACCTGCTCCAAGCTTTGTCCCAGCTCTGGCAGCATGAATTAAATCCACTGCCTTTATTTACATAGGCACTATATAGTCACTGGAAACGTTTCTCCTACCCATCTCTTTCAGAGACCCCATCGCATCTCCTCTTACCCACTCCCCCAGCAGACATGGAAATCATTTTGCAGGCAATGCTACTGCACCCAGTAGTTTCCTTCTCTTGAGCTGAAACAAAAGGACACACTGCTGCTCAGGAGGGATTGCTCTGGGCAACTGGACTCTGGGCTGCAGAGCAAGCGATAACCAGACAGCACAGCATTCCACTGAACTGAGCTGGAGACGCTTGATTTCAAGACGAGACCAGTGTTTGTTCCCAGAGCCTCTTCACAAGGGCTCAGGTAAGAGGACGTGAAAACTGTCCCCTTCCCAGCAAGTTTCAGAGCCATAAGGACTGCTTCCAAGCCTAATTCCCCCGACACCTCATTTATTTGTTTTTATGACCTCTAAAAATATTCTTAAGAATAAGATTTAAGAAGCTCTGTCTTTATTTCTCCCCCATCCTCCAAAATAACTTCAGCAAGATGGGTACAATAAAAGACATCAATTTGCCTAATGTAACTACTTTCACACACACTTTGAACAGCTTAAACATTTAGACAGGTCCTCTCCATATACATCCATCCTCTCAAGCCAGTAGCAGCCAGTCTTGGATTGTCAGGCAAAACAAGTGCTACCCATCTCTGCTCCTGGACCAGCACATGGATGCTCCTCAGTGTCACTAGCTGCACCAGAGCAAACCACAACACCTCCCGTCTCCACCACTTTTGCTTCTGCTCCAATAGAAGAAAATCATTTTTCACCCAAATCCACAAATATACCCCTAGACCCTTGCCAATTTTCAGCCCATTGGTGGGATGGCTGGATTTGTGCCTGCACTGTTTGCACCACAAGGACAGCATCAGACGTGTGTGTGGAAGACAGCTTGCTGTTTCACCTGAAATTGCCCAAGAAAAGAAACAAAAGAAATTGATCCTATGCACTCACACTCCCAAGCAAATCGGGGGGGGGGGGGGGGGGGGGGGGCACAGACGGACCATCTCCAGAACCAAATCAAGAGGACTAAAAACCTACCCAAAATACACAAGGAGCTAGAGCACACAATGCAGCAGTTTCTCAGAGAGCAGACCTGCTTCTTGGAGCCAGTACACACAGGAGGAAACAATTTGCCAAGCATCTCAAATCTTGGGCTGAAAGCCAGAGGACAGCTCTGAAAAATCTTCCCTCTGCCACCAAGTTCCCACCAGCAAGCCTCTCACCCAAGTTATTCAATACTTGTACAAAGCCTAACAGGAGAAGAGAGGCGATGAGAACTTCAGATGAGATCCAGCTGTACCCTCCTAGCTCCCCTCAGCACCACCCAACTCAGCACACCCAACGACGAGCCCAAGGCCAAGTCTACAGCAAAAAGAGAGGAGGAAAAGCTCTTCAGAGCACTTGCTCATCCATCCTCACTGCATCACAGCTCACTGCTTGCAGATTTGACTCAGCCAGCAACCCCAAGGTTTGCTTTATTCACAAAACAGGAGCAGAGACCTCCCCTCCCTCCTCTCCAAACTCATAGGACAGGCTTCAGAGCTACTCGTGGCAACTCAACCTCAGTGCCCAGCAGGCAGGGGCAGGCTGGAGGCTTCAGCCAAGCGCTCAGCCCATCCCCAGGGCAGCCCTGGCTGCAGGAGAGATCAGCTTTCTCACACATCTGTTTGCTCACAGCAGCAACAGTTCAGGAGAAGAGAGACACTACGGGCCAAAGAGACGGATGCTCCACCAGGCTAAAGTGGGAGGAAGCATTTGCTCCAACAAGAGCAAGCAGCGCCTTGAGGCTTCCACAGGAGAAGCTGAGGCACAAATTCTTCACTGATGCAAAAAAGCCTTGAGAAAGGAGCCTGAAAAGGCAAAAATATCACTGCTATTTAAATGCTTGAAAAGCAGGCAGACACCATATCCAGACAGGCACGCAAGTTTTAAAACAGGTTAAGGGGCAGAGTTGCGCTACATTTTCCCCTCTTTTAGAGCAAAATTATAACAAAGTAAAAATCATGACCACTTTCTTCCAGCCTGAGAGGGAACTTGGGAGAACAACTACAATGTAGCTCAGGCACAGAGAAGGTGTCTCTCCTGGAGGGACAAAGCTTGGTGAAAGAGGGCTCAGGAGCATAGAGAAGAGCACAGAAATCCGAGCAGGGCGAGTTAGTAAGAGGGTGGACAGATAGGATCTAGAAGCTGTACACAAATTATAATGAAAGTGGGAGAACCACAAATAGCAACTTAGGAAACAAAAAAAAAGGGGGGGGGGGGGCCTGAGGCATATTAAAGGAAAGCAATGTTTTCTTTTAAGAGTTGAGTACAAAAACATTTGGGGCAGACCAAGCAAGCACTTTTTCCCCCCAGAAGTAAGTAATTTCAGGAAGGACAAGCAAGGACAACTGTTAAGGTGGTCAGAGGGGAAAGGGATAGCAGTGAGCCAAGGTGCAGAGAGAAAACGACTTCAAAGCAGTTGCTGTAGGAGGTTAAATTAGGTAAGAGTGTACTTTGCTAAGAAAGAAAAAGAGCAGGTGGTAATTGGGAGCATCTCTATAAATGGCCTTATTCCAACAGGAATGACAGTTACTGCACAGCAAATGTTTATAAAATAAAAAAGATCCATTTAAACCAGTGGCCAGAGCATAACCAACTACTGCTGTGATAGAGGAAGCTAAGAGCTGCAGAGACAAAGGAGCTCAGCCCTCAAGAAGCACACAAGGCCCATCTCTCTCCCTCAGAGTTTGGGTCTCCAGTGCCCTTCGGGCCCCTGTAATTTGCCGTACATCCTTTGTCAGGTATCAACGACAAAAATAACATGAGGCAACAGGCTGCCCTTATTTCTTGAACAAGAAGTGCCAAAACACAAGCTTGGGACAAAGCAACTTATTGACAAGAGATTGCTCAAGTTAAAAGGTCTACGCCAGCTCATCCAGCACATACCAGCATCTACGCTAACAATGTGCAAAAGCACTGTAAGTTTTGAAGGTGTTTACCTTGCCTTAGTCATAATTTTACGTTTTTACAGCCAGAGTTTAGAAGTGATCTTGTGATGTTTTAAGCCAGTGACCTTTGTTTAGACTGTATGTCACTTTTAGCAGTATCTATTTTAATGCAGGCTACAACTTTTAGAATATACGAGCAGCGCAATGGTTTTGCACTGGATAGCACATCGCTTTACTTCGCAGCACTTTGTTTTTAAGAAAAGGTTGTGTCAAAACCTACCTGCTGAAACTCCCGCTCCCCCAACCACCATGTAGTCATTACTCAGATGTACAAGAGGGGTTTCCCCCAAGGTTGGCTGGTGTCAGGGGACCCTTTTGGGGCTGGTTTCATTCTACCAGCCTAAAGACAAAGACCCAGAATTTGGGGCAAGCCAAGCTGTCTTCCTCCAGGAAAGAGGTAGGATATCAGAACAGGGTTTTTTTGTTGTTGTTAAGACTACTTAATCCACACATTGAGCTGGGTCTGCCTAGCAACAAGTTGGAGTTTTAAACTTGTATCATCCTACTTGTGTTCCCATGGCTACTGTCATGAACAGTGCGGTGGCAGCTGCACAAATCAGCACAAGGGTCCCAGGAGGGACATCTTTAAGATTCCCAGACAGAAAACAATACCGAGAAAGTACAAACGCTACACCTGGTACGCCTGCCTGCCTTTACAGCCCTTTACCCTCCCTGAACGCACCCAGAGCAGCCCCCTCCTAGGGATGGGGAGATGTCAGCCGGGGGAACAGACATGCACACTGGTATCTACAGATCATTTGCACTGTTTAACACAAAAAAAGCTTGGATTACAGATGCAGCACTTTTAGCTTCTCACACAGCTGTTAGCAACCTAAACGCAGAACTATATAAACTCCAGCCAACAGAGCCAGCTACGTGGGGCAGCTAGCTCTCAAAGTGGGGAGTAGGTGAAAAATCCTCCCCCATCCCCATTCACACGTAGCCAAGACTCAAACCGATGTTACTGATGAGAACAGAGGGATGAGTTTAGACCCCCAAAGAAGGTGGGAACTCAGAGGGAAGAGAAAAAAAACTCCACATTTCAATGCAAGCTGCAAGTAAAGAGTTGCTTCAAAAGCAATGCTGTTATGTAAACCAGACTCCCAGTCCTGCCGCTTCAGTTCCTCAAGAGGGGAGGCCGCTTCCCACTCCGGAGAGGTTTTTCTTAGCCTTTATCCATCCCCAGTCCCCCTGTGGAACTAGAATCTCTGCCCTCTCCAGGGACTCTCACCAGGGAACAGTTAAGCGGGGAGGGCAGGCATTGTGCCCCTGCATGCAAGCCTTGTTTATACATATTCCTTAGGGATTTCTGATCCCAGAAGCCGCAACTATGATTACACATTTGTTACAATGTGCTTTTATACTATGGTTATAAAGTCTAGAAGGACACCAATTCAAGGTCACATACACTAATAATTATTTTCAATACCCAATTTTCAAATCAAAGTCTCTATATGAACTAAACCCCAACCTGATAAGACAACTAGTCATCTAAAAGTACATGCACATGCCATCATGACAGGTTATCACAGATACCTACCGACGGCAGAACTGAAAAGCTGCGATAGACAGCCACGTGGTTAGACTCCTCTAATTAGACAACTACACTACAAAAACAAGCCATGGGCTCTCTGAGATTATTATCTGCAAAATCCATCCAGGTGAAGAGCACAGAGAGAAGGGAGGTCGCAAGGAAGATGAAATAACTTTAGGGACAAAAACTCACAACCTTATCCTCCTGTCCCTAATGGGGCAGGGGAATATTTTTCTAGAGATATACCTAGTTATACACACACGGAGTACATATAAGACCTTGCTGATGTCCCCTAGAGGTACCTGCACGATAGAAGGACAGGGCTGAAGGGGGAAGCATAGACTAGAATTTCCTCCCAAGAGGGGATTTTTGCAATTGTATCACACTGCTGCAGCCTCCTCCCCCCAGAGAGGCAACATTTACCAATACTTCCTTTATGAAGTTCAAAGAGCAAGCTGCTGCATAGAGCTGAATTTTTGAAGATACTTGGAAAGGTAGGTTAAACTCACTTGTTTAGTCTCAAAACCTTACGTGAGAAGTGAAGCAAATTTATTGAGTTTGACCTACAATACTTAAAGGCAGTCACATCACGATTTGTTGCATTTCAAAACAAACAGCAAGAGAAGCACAAAAGCAGCCCAATTCTAGAATATGCTGGAGAAACTTTCACTGCCTTCACTAAGGCTGAGCACATCCTCTTGCACTTTCGAAAAGCACAAAGAAGTCAAAACTTTCATATGGAACTACAAAGTAAAAGCTTGTAAAGTTTAAAGAAAGAGACATCTAATCTAACATTCCTTACAAAAGCATTTTTTAAGACCAAGTTTAGTTTACAAATCAACTTTGTATTTTCAGCAACTGAATTTCAAACTGTTCTTTCAAGTTTCAACACTTCAGAATGTGGGATTGCTCATCTTGTTATACCGTCAAGTCAAAGCCTCAAAAGACAAGGTCACCCAGGGCAGAAAGAGGTACAGACTTCCTAGGAAGGGAGCACGCTCTTTCTTAACTACCCCAAAGTTTTCTTTTTAATTTGGTCTCTAGATTCAGTCAGCCACTAGTCACCATGTCTCAATCTTACACTTGGAATGTGTAAGGCAAGCCTTGGCCATGACCAGAAATTGTTATACTTGAGGGAAGCGGGGACTAGCATCAACCACAAGTTTCTGAGGAGCCAGTTACTTCAGATGTACCTGCCTGGCGCATATTAAAAAAAAAAAAATGTATATTAAAGTTACAACACAGTTAAAAATAATACGTACAGATGTCCAACAAAGCACAGTCATTTATACTACTCTGAAGGTATGTGACAGGACTAGAGCCCACTATAAGCCGCATTATACAGTGCACCTTGATCACAGAGGCAAAGATTTCCGAGCTAATTATAATGACTAATCACAGGGAGCTCTAAGCCTTCACTTGGCCAAGTCACAGACCTAACTAGGGCTGAAAACAAGAGTTTTAAGAGCAACTCATTAAGCAGCAGGAACCAGCTATGAAGAACAAAGCATTCACTCTACCTAGTATTAATTCCAGTCCAGCCATTAATACATTTGTCAGTACATGAGACAGCTATTACCTCCACATACAAACACTGCATGTGCCAGGCAGGGAAGGAAGCCACAGGCTTTGGCTGCACCAAGACTTGTTTGTTTACTACAGCATTCAGGTTTGAGAAGGATGTTCTCAGTACTATTTGAATAACGAGAAAGCTCCGAAGCCATGCCTTGGAATAAGGTGGAGCGGGAGCTCTGCTCACCACCAGCAGGCTCCGCACCCCTTCACAGGACGAGCGAACAGACCGGGTGAAAGCTAACTACTGAGCCATGCAGGCTTAAAAATGGTCTCCCTTGGGTGAGCAGCCCAGAGGTAAGAAAGCTATGGCACCAAATCAACAGCTGCACTCCTGCTGAGGTGCCAGAGATATGGATAATGAAGTCTCCAACTTGAGCACTACTCTCCTCCTTTTTCTCCAAGATGGATTTAAAAAACAGAGGATAAGCTGAAGTGTAGGCATCTACAAGTCAGCTTCACTCTCCTAATGTAGGTGTAGTGGGACTGCGCCCTCTCCTGCCACGGTGACTGGACCAGCAGTATGTACCGGTGATGGAGCAAGACGGGACTGAGACTCACCCACGCACCAGCAGAGTTGCCAGCACAGTAAGAAGGCGGTAGGAGTCCCCCCCCCCCACTTCCCCAGGGCTGCTGGGGACCAGTCTGACCTTGAGAACCCCCTTCGCTTCTACCTAAATGCCTATAGGGTTGAGACAGCCAAAAATACAAGGTTTCGGCAACAGCTTTTGGTGGAGCACCTGTTGAGGAACTTCTCATCTGCTCTGCAGTACAGCACATAGAGAGGCTGTGACTTGTGGAAGAAGGAGGGCAAGACAAATACAGCCCATGAGGGAGTAAGGGGCTGAGCAGACTACAACTAGGGGGAAAAGCTCATCTTCTCCCACCAGAAAGTTTAAGAGAAAACCCACAGTACCTAAATTTTCCACCACCTCATTAGGAAAACACACTCTTGTTGGGGACGATGCATGTCTCCTCAGAAAACAGTGAAGGGACCAAGGCGCGCCTGGTTTATCAAGATACGAGGCAGCCTCTGTCAGCCTAAACACATTGGGCATTAGTACATTATGGTTTGGTATTTCTGATTAGATCAAACATCCTCATAACTCGCCCTTCTTTTCCAAAGAGACTGTTGCACTAAGGGAGTTCCTGCCTGTTGCGTTTAAGGCAAAGTCATTTGAGGAGATGAGATAGCTTTCCAGGATACCAGTATTTCCAGTTTCAGCAGCTTGGTTTTGACTTTTCCACTTGCTTAGATGGAGATCCCAAAATCTCACCTGAAGAGCACACTTTTTCCCCACTCCCTTTCTGATGTGTCCGTTCATCTAAACACTATTTTCTCTTACACTGGTTGGGTACTCAGACTATTTGCAAACTATTAGGACTGTTAGGAGCAGGGCTATTTGCAAACAAAGGAACAGAACAAGCTGGCTGGGAGCTGGACTTGCCAAGTGCAAGTCATAAGAGGGCTTTTAACAACCCCTTGTTAAAGGGTTGCAGTCCCTATTGTGTAGGCCAATAGGTGCTTCTGCTGAGCACCCCTCGAAGTATCTGAAGACACAACCTAATGAAATCTGGCCTTTACAACCACCAGAGAAATACAGCTGTTCTAGGGGAATCAGCCACCCAGGGGCTGTCCCATTATTATACTTTCACCTTTGATCCTAAATAGACAGAGGGTGGGCACTTTTTAACAGCCAGAGTTGGATGGATGGATGCACTAGCTTCCTCCCCTAGGACAGGGCCATGCCACCACTTCCCTATCAGGCATTCCACATCAGAGACAGCAGAGACTATATATTTTTTTTTTTAACCTTTCTTAGACACAACTACACTGACAAGAGTTTCTGACTACATCGAAAAGGGTTGTTGGTTTCTCCCTGCCCCTCTTCATTTTTTGGTAACACTGCAACAATATAGTCTTGGCCATGAAAGAAGGCCAGGCAACATCAAGTGTTTGTGCAGAGCACAGCTAACAGTGTGGACCAGAGAAGGAGCTCCTCAAGGATTAGTGACTTTCTGGCAGAGAGCACCTTCCAGTAAGCTTCTCTGCACCTAGAGGTGAAAGCACTACAGAGCATTTCCTTCCACCATTTTTACTTTAACCATTACAGTACAGCAGCAACAAACTGGGAAGAGAGCAGCATTGCAAACAAGGGACTGAAGTCTCCCAGCTGACACACATCCCAGCTTTGGATCTCTACAACAAGACACTACTGAGTCAAACCAGCTTTTGCTCATCTGTTTCCACTGGAAAGAGCCCCGGAAGCTGCTTTCCAAAGATGACCAACACAACTGATGTCCAAAGGTACAAGACGTGTCTTGTATTTTTACTGCCATCGCAATGAATGAGGGAATCTAACGTTGTAGTGCTATGAAGGAGAAAGAAAAGCTCATCTGCCTTCAATACATGTCAAAATTCAGGAGAGTTATTATTATTCAGAGAGTTATTTAACACTCCTCAAAATTATGGAAGCTTTAATCTTTACTTAAATTCACTGGCTGTGTTAAAGTGCTCGCTAATGTTTTCTTCCTCCTATTTTCAATGTTCCAATAGCATAAATTAATAAGTAACAAGTAAAACAGTCAAGTACAATATCAGCGCTTCCCCATACGAAAGATTTTTATTTAGCTTTAGGATATGCAATGTTTCCTTCCACTGAGTTTTTCCATTAACAGGACATGTGGGTTTCATTTGTATGGATTAAAAGAACCATAATAGTTTTCCCTCTTTAAAACCTTCAATGTCTCAGACCGAGAACTCGCAAAAAGTGCTGACCTACTGATACCAGCCTTTAATACACAGAATTTTTGGCTGGCAAATATTTGACTCCGAGCTCTAATAAGAGAAGAAATAGGAGAGACAATAGCAATTTTTCACATCACATCACATCTGTGAAATCAAGGCCAAACAGTGAAACACAGCTGAAGTGCAAGCTTTACTGATTCTAGTGAGCTCTGGCATGGGATTTTCAGCCCAAAAAGTTTTTTGCCTGTTCTTCTCCCTAGTTGAATCTGCTTGTTTAATAAACACATTGCCTCTGCAAAAGGCTTGCCTTTACTGTACAACTATTCTTATTATACAAATAATAACAGAGGTGTAAGTACTATACCAATAATAATAGAGGTGTTAAGTTTTTGAGAGAATAAAAGTGGGATCAATGCAGTGAGAACTTACTTTCCCAAAGTAAGGGGAGATTGGGATAGGTAAGAAAGATAGCAACATCAATTTTGGCAAAGAACCTATGGGCTCTGCCAACACATGGAACAGGCCTTGCCACCGTAGATTTACTAAAGAAACTGTAAGGACCACCTCCTACAGAGGATTCCAGCCACGAGCATTTTCACAGTCAAAGAATCACATCGGGCCCTTCCTTGGCCACTGCCACAGCAAGTTTTAGCCACAAGGAGAATTACAAACTTGCACCAAGATATTTTAATCCAGAATAAGAACTTGTTATTTTCTGGTTCTAAAGATTAAGCAAAACCAAAGAAGCAGAACCCTTAACCATCTTCCTCATATTCTGCTCAAAAAAGGGAGAGACAAGCACACTCTGTCCTCCTCCATGCTAACTGAAATGTGCTGAGGTCCCTTCCCCTCCCTAAACCTAGACAATCATTGAGGAGACACTCTCTTCACTTTCAGGCCATACCATTTGGTACTTTTTTTGCTCTTCTCTGGCTATTTAATTCACGTAACCCAGACCAACATTCCACCACTGCCTTGCTCTACCTCTCTTTTATCCCATAGTCTCACAGATAAGGATTTCGGGAAAGCTTTCCTGAGTTTATTGCTCTTTGCTACAGCTCGCATGTCGCTGAGAAGTGAAACAAAATTAAATGCTTTCTCTGCCCCTATGCATGGGGACAGAGGAACACCCACATAAGAATGCTGATGTAAGAATCGGCAGTTACAGATATACCTCAGCCAAACCCGAGGTATAGTTGAACATTAAGTTAAAAAAAAAAAAAAAATACACACAAGGTCTAGCCTGTGCCATTTTCCCCTCAGACACAGCTAGAGCAGCATGAGCCCTCGGCATTTTACCAGCCAGCTAATCTGAAGGTGAAAGCCTCCGCAACACGACACCAAGCAACCTTCAAGCTTTAGGATCCTTTGGTCAAGCAGTCCCTAAAATTTCTAGTGAGAAACAGACACAGCATCTGTGCGCTCTGATAACACTATTCCATTGATTTAACTTTGAAATTACCAGTGAGACGGGACAATTTAACAGTTTCAGTCAAAAGGTCTTAGTGCAGCGTGTTAGGCTTATTTAGGGTTTCCTTTCTTAAACACAGAAACAAAAGAGGCATAACAAATAAACACAACGTGGCTATTTAGGCTTTAGGACCAAGAAGAGACCACAAAATTCAGGGAACAATGTTGCATTGCAAAATTATTCCTGGGTAATTCCACAGGCCAGGAAACCAACTCTTCAATACACAAGCAGACAACAGTTCACCTCAAACTTGTTAACTAGAAAGTATACTTTTAAGGAGAAAAAAAGAAAAAAAATAGACCAGTAAAGGAGGACCCGATGCCCATTCAGGTCATCATAAGACTGAGCACTTACTTCAGGTGAATCTACTAAGACCTTGCTATATTACACTGTGTACTCAAACAAGAGTGCCTGCTGATGCTGTGTTAGGGCATATATTACTCAGAAAAAAAATTTGTTTCTCCACATCACACACTTCCCCCTCCCTTCCACTCCACACAGCACAGAAAGCGGTAACCTTTGTATAGGTCACTGTACATCTATAAGTTAAAACCAGAACAATGTATAACTGAGCACATAATAGTGAGGAAGGGGCACATAGTATTTTTTTCCCCTCCATCTATTATGTTAGAGAAATGAATTGCACAAAAGAGTGTAATTCACAGGGGTGACTGAAAAGCCCAAGTATTGTTGTGATACCTGGCTAATAGCCAGTGTGATGCGCGTTGTGTGTTACAGAAACGTTGCATTTGACCTACAGATTGAAAAACAGTGTCAACTGCTGCCTAACTAACAGCTCCCCCTCCCTCCCCCCCCACTTTTTCTCCTCCTCCTCCCTCCCCCCCCTTCCTCCTCCTGGTCAACCAAGAAATGGAGTTCCCATGTGCCAAGACCTCGTATCTTATTTTGTCAAGAAAATGAAGGGGGGAAGGAGTGGGGGAAAATGATTCTGTAAATAAATACAAGTGGTATTGAACTTAAGGAAAAAAAAAATCTCTTCGCCCCCTTCCCCCGCCCCGAGACCTTAACAGTTAAGAACAAACATGTATCTTTAATAATAAAAAAAGGCATCCAACATATTAGTGTACAGTCTGAGGACAATTCCTGAAAAACCTTTTCCCATAATCCACACAACAGTAACTCTCAGGATTATTCGATAAGGAGACACCGTGGCTTTCCACACCATTCTTTTTGTTTTAAAGCAAGAGGTGCGGAGGATTCAATTAAGTTTGGGCTGGGCAAAGGGACAACTCCAAACGCTAGGATCTCCAGACAGGAGGAGGGTTTTCACTAGCTTCAACCTCGACTTACAAAGGAACAATATATAAAAAAAAAAATTGCTTAGATTTCAAACTAAGGAGGTCAACAGCCTGTCTTTCTACACACGGAGATATATCAGTACTAACGTGCTTCCAGCACCTGCGTTTCAGCACAGCCCCAATTCCTTTGTTTGCTCAAAATTTGCTTCCATACCACTTTAAATTAGCTTACAAAGAACCGCAGCAGAATAGCTGGAATGTGAAACATTTTTTTTTTTTTTTTGGGAGGGGGGAAGCGAGCAGCTTCTTAGGAGAAGAGAAAATTAAAATACAGACCCAAGTCGCTTCTAAATACCTTCGAAAAAAATAATATTTACAACTTGATCCTTTCTAGTTCCACCCTTAGCACCAAGCCCACGGACACACGAGTCCAGGAGGGAGTAAAAAAAAAAAAAAAAAAGAAAGAAAGAAAGAAAAAAAAAACCACCCAACTGCCATCTCCTGCCTCCTCTAGCCCTGCCAGCTTCCCTGTTCCTCCCTGCCTGCAAAGCGCCCTCTGGAAAGCATCGAGACTTCTTTTATCAACCGTGTGTGTTAGGGGGGGGTGGAAAGGGGGGTCCTTGTTCTTGCTGTGGGTGTTTGGGACTGGAATTAGAGGGGATTATTTTTGGACCCCCTCGATGAGCGGACCCCCCCTCCGCTCATCGAGGGGGTCCAAAGCAATGGATGGGGGGGGGGGGGGGGTCGCCCCCTTTAAAAAAATAATAAAGACTTACCGGGGTCGAAATCAGGGACCACCGCCTGGTACTGCGGCCCGACCCTCATACCGCCGCCAGCTGAGGGAGGCAGAGGGAGAAGCGTTACCCGCGTGGGCCCGCCCGGTCCCTACACCCCCCCCCCCGCCCCGGTTACCACACACCGCCACCCCCCTCTTGCTCCTCACCGTGCTCCTCATCGCTGGAAGACCCCGAACTACCCTCCTCCCAGGAGTTGCCGCTGCTGTTGCCGTTGGGGGCGGCGGATAAACTTTTGCTACCGCCGTTGTTGTTATTATTCGCGCCGGCGGCGTTGTGGTTCCTGCCCCGACGTTTCCCCGAGACCTCCGGGCCCTTCTCGATCATGGCTGGCATTTAGGGGAGGAAGGTGGAAGGGGGGGGGGAGTGTGGAGAAGAAGGTGGGGGGGGAGATCAGAGTTTAAAAACTGCGGGGGGGGCTGGGGGAGGCGCCGAGGGCGGGCAGGAGCCGGGGCGGGCCGGTGAGCGGCGGCGGCGGCGCTGCTACATCCCCCACCGCGATCGCCCCGAACTTTGAGGCTCATCCCAGCCCTGCGCTGGGACTCCGTTCAACCTGCGCTGCTGCCTGCCACCGGCCCCGCCTCACCCCGCTCCCGCTCCTCTCCATTGGCTAAACCTACATTTTGGGAGGCCAGCCCGCCTGCGCATTGGACGACGTTTCCTGTCCATCGCGGCGGCCCGGCGCTTCCGTTTGCTGGGTTAGGTGGAGGCGTATCGCCGGGCCGTACGTGTGAGGGTTCCGCGATCTCTCCGCCCAGCGATACCTCTCCTCCGAGGGCTGCGCCGGAGCGGAGCGGGGGGGAGAGGCGGGTTCGCGCTCCCCCGCCGGAGCGGCTCTCCCCGGCCCGGCCCGCGGAGGGGGGGGTAGCGGGGTCCGCCGCCCCGCTGTGAACTCAGCCCGGGGAGGAGAGTGGCGAGGGACTATTTTGCCTCCCCCCCCCCCCGCGGCGGAAGGTTACGGCGTGGTTTGAATGGATTCGATACAAAGCCCCCGTTGCCCGGGGGCCGCGGTTGGGGGAGGCCGCGGCGGGCAGGGGCGGTTGGGCAGGGGTTCTGTGCCCCACCCGGTCGGGACGGCCCCCGCTGGCAGGGGCGGCTGCTCCGCGGCGGGGAAAGAGTCCTGTGAGGGGCCGGGGGTGCCCTGGGGGAAGCGGGGGGACGGCCCGGCCGGCCGGGAGCGGCGCTGAGGATACGGGACGGCGTCGGGGGCGGGGGAGGTTCACCCCTCCCGGGAGCGGAGCCCTGAGGGGATGAGAGCAGCCGGCCGGGAAACCGGCACCGCACGGACGGGGCCCCCCCCGGGCCGCAGCCCAGAGCGGGGTCAGGCGCCGTCAGCAGGGCGCTGCCGGCCTCCCCCCGCGGGCAGAGCCGCCCGCCGGGCAGGCTGGCACAGCCCCGGGGAGCCGCTGGAGCCCGTGCCCCGGCCTGCGCGGCGGTGGCCCCGGGGTCCTCCCCAGCAACTCCTGAGCCCCCCCGTCCCCTCGAGGGGCTCCTCTGCCAAGGCGAGATCCGCTTTTTGGGCCCAGCGCCAGCAGCCGACCCCGCGCCCCAAATTCCTGTGGCTCTCGCCCTGCCAGCAAGGCCTGCGAGGCGCCCAGCTGCCCAGCGGCCTCGGCGAGTGACCGGGGGGCTCAGGCCACGGAGGAGCCCCTTGGGCCTGCGAAGGCCTGGCGTGGCACAGAAACGCTCCCCACATGGCTGCCGTCGTAAGATGAGGCTTTGGGAGTCGGGGATGGCATCGTCCCACGCGTCCGTGCGTTCCCCAAATCCAATCCGGGAGCGTGCGTCCTGCCCTGCCGCCAACCTCCAACGGCAGCGCTCCCAAAAACTGGGAAGGAGCCCGGGCGAGGGGCGAGGGGCGGAAACAAAAGGGGAAGCGAGACCACTTTTCCTTTCCTTATCGCACCAGGCTCCTGTCGGCGAGCCCCGTGTGCTTCAGGGGGGGGAATTGCGTGGCGGGGTGGACGGGGACGGGGGCCCAGACCCCTCCTGGCAAAAATGGGCAACAAAAGTATACAAACTCCTGGCTTTTATTTGCGACTTGAACTGTACAGCAGGGCGAGGGAAAACAATACATAATCGTGGAAAGCAGCTTGTGGGGTGTGTCTTCTATTTTCATTCAAATTAACTTCTGTAGCATGTTTTTTTTATTGGCCCGTGCAATTAAAAGTGCAATTTGACTAGCAGCGGTTATCTCGTATCAGACAAACTGTCCCCAGCCACTCCCCTCCTCCCTCTGCCATTTTAATCCAAGAAAATTTGCACAGGGGGAGGGGGAAAGAGCTGCTGAGGGAGAGCTACGGTTTCTGGTACTGGGCTTACCATTCCTTTTCTATATTGTGCTTAAGATTATCAAAATGGTTTAACTTCCAGGTGGTACTTTGGAAAGGGTCCTCCTTAATTTTCATGCACCACTTGCTCCATTAAAATTAGGGAAAGAAATCCCTTTTTGAAATGCATGTTTCTTTCAGTCTAGTGACCTCTTCAATATTTACTTTCCCCTCTCTACTCAGTATATGTGTTGTGTGTGTCTACTGACAGATGCATCATCAATTTCCTTCATGTACACATGCATGTACCTGTGGATATTTACTCACCACAGTTATTTATTTACAGCACAAAAAAATAAGTTTATTTACACTACATAAAAATAACTCTTTCTAGCTCACAAAACTAAATTTTAAGACAGTGACTCTTGATCCCAGAGTTTTTAAAAATATCAGTTCTAAACCAGGGGAATAATTAGCGATGCTCTTAAACCCCAGCACTGACAGCCACAAATATTTCCCAGTGCGAGGTGTGTTAGTTCTTTCGTGCAGAATACATTTTCATGATAGACAGGAATGCAAACATGGCAGAGTGTTCATTATCCTTTTCCGTGCTCCAATATTTCTACTCCAGAAAAGCAAGGGCAGGAAGGGAACACCTGATTTTTTCATTTAAAAATGAGCTTACATGAAATTTGAAAGGTTTTTCCACCTGCTTTGCAGGTCCCAGCCCTGGGGGAAAAAAAAAAGCGCACCCAAGAATTAGGCTGAAGCACACCTGAGTATTCAACTTGAACTTGAACCTGAGACCACAGATGTGCTTATAGCAAGACACGTGTGTACGGCCTTGCAAAGCGGGGCCTAATTTTGGTCTTCCTTCACTTCATCTCCCCCCCTCCCTCCTCCCCCCTCCTCCTCTTTTCATAGCTGTTACCCACTTAGGCCCCAGGATTAAAATCTAAGTCAACCTTCTGAAATATATAACACGATTGCACTCTTAAAACTGTTGAAACGACATTTACTGCCGGCACTTCACAACTGTTTGCCTTTACTAAAGCTGCGGCCCCGGCCCTGCACCATCCCGTAGGAGCGAGCAGGCTGGAGGAGCGGTGCGTCCCCGGCCACCCCGCCTCTGCTTGGCAGCGCCAGGACAGATGCCACCCGTGCCGAAGCCATCGCCTGGGACCGCGGGGCTCGCTCTGCCAGTCCCGCCCGCTCGCCAGGCGGCTCCTTGTCCCCAGCAGAAGATGAGGAGATGCCCAGGAACAGGAGCGGATCGGTGCCTTCTCCCTTGGGTGCCAAGGGGTGCGTGTGTGCACGCTGTGCATGTGTGCATGTCTCAGAGTGGGAAGTCTTGGGGCTGTCACCGTCACAGCTGATGTCCCAGGCCAACGCACCCTCTTCATCCCTGGCAGGGCTGCTTTCCTCTTTCAAACCTTTCTGCAGAAACTCATGAGCCCTGCACGTAACATCTCTGATGCTGATGGACCTTGTTGTTTCTGACCAGTGAGAAATCTTTTTGTGTTTGTGTTTGCTTCCTTAACAGTGGCATTGGGTTTCTTTCTGCTTAGGCTAAAAGCCTCAAGTTTTAAGAGTGTCCCAACACAGCGCTACAGATTTTGGTGTGGTTCTGGAAGGAAACTTTGAAAAATTCTTTTCTGGCCATAAAGAAAACTCTTCAGAGAGTGTAGGTGAGTGTGTACACAGAGACTGTACACAAAATACGGAATTTTATTTTTCAGAAGCAACACTGAACGCACTTTTTGCAGCCTCTGACTAGTGCATATGCCAAAAGAGCAACAGATTCTACTCCTCCGGCTCCCGCCACTTGCTCTGGAGAAACCCAATGTTAAAACTTCATTATTTTTAAGTACATTCTGCAAGGTGGGACAAATGAGGAGGAAACCCCGTGAGCACTAAGAGAGACTCTGGTGGGTACGAGGTCTTGTTTACCTGGATCAACACTTCATTTAGGCACGTTAGGCTGTGATCCTACACGTGACGGCACACACTCGTATGTCCTGCCGAGGCTCATCGAGCTGCGTGTAGGATCAGGAGGAGTTTCATATACGATCTGTAGCAGACTGAGTCACATAAAGGAAAGATGGTGTTTTTCCTAGCCCCTGAGCTTGACTGCCGCTTCTGGACATTACTGTAACGTAATGGTTAACCTGTTCAGCTGTTTAGATATGAGAGCAAAAGCGGGAAAAAAAAAAGTCTTTTCCTTATAAAGATGGTGTCACTGTTGTGTGGTTGCCTAACAGGTTGGACCAGGCAGGACTGTCTTTTTAAATAATTTCTTGAAATTTGGTTATCTTTGTCAAGGGAAAAGTACCTCTCCTTGCCAACATTTAAATGAAAACTTTTTATTGTCATTAACCTTGTGAGTCCCAGAAGTAAAATACAGATTAAGTAGAAACACAGCCACGATGCCCAACTGAGCAGCCTTCATTCCCCGGACAAAATAAGACACCATTAACTTGTAACTCAACCTTTATCAACAAGTATTTGGTTGATCTCAATACAACACTGTTACAGATTAAAAAAAAACCCCAAACCCCCAACCTAGAAGAACTGTATTTCATCTTCTGCCGCTGTCTTGGTCTCCTCCCTGCCCAGGTGAGTGTTTCGTGCCTGTCACCAGGACAGCAACGCTCGCCACGCGTCCCTGGGGCTGCCAGTTCTCGCAACAAAGGGTTACAAGAGCTAAAACCCTTCCCATTTGCCCGAGTTGTAAAAAGCAGCTCTCACCTCCTGCGTATTGTATTTTCCTTGAAAACAGACACGCTGAAAATGCTTACCCCAGTGAGAATGTGCCTGTGTGTTTACACGACTGTATATATATATATGTACGTATGTATATACACACACGTATATTTGGTTACTAGTAGTAGAAGGGACAATTAATCACGCTCTAGACTGATTGTTTTTAATACTGAAAGGCTATTAATCAGGAAAATGTAACCCTTTGAACAAGATGTTTATACAGTCAACACTATGGGTTGTTTTTTTTTCCCTGGTGCTAAGCTGCCTGCTAAAGCAGAGCGGAAATCAGGTTTATAATCTCTTACATTAGAACTTCGTGCTCCAAGTTTGACAATTTTGGCTGGAATTTGGAAGGAATGTACGGGAGTCGATGCCTGGCTCTCTTTGGTATCAAGGGAACTTAGGTGCTCAAAACCCAAATCTCTGGAAGCATTTCTATGCCTAAAGACGTAAACAGACATCATATGCAAATTTCAAAAACACCTCCTCCTGCTGAAAAAATCCCGAGGGGCATCTAATTTCATTTTAATGTAACTAAAAGACCTTAAAAATCTGTCCCTAAATCTCCTGCGCTCCTTTGGAAATTTGTCCTTGGAGCTTTTCAGCCTGAAAGCTGCTTTTAGAGAAGGAATAATACGACAAATTTTAATCCAAACTTTTATTTCCCACTGGAGAGAATGGCTCATATCCTGTAGTGAGTGGGAGGCCAGCGGAAAAAATACGGGGAGGACTGTGGTGGGAGTGCGAGGGTGCAGGGAGGCAGCTGGGGCTGGATCAGCAGGAGCAGGGCTGCTGGCAGCTGCGGGTGAGCACGGCGGAGCCAGGGGAGCTGCTGCAGCAGAGAAAACCCCGTCCTGGCCTGGAGCGGGGCTCCTGGCTGGCCCAGAGCGGGGGCACTAAGAGCTGGCCTTGGCAGGAAGGAGAGGACGGGACTGAAACCCTGCACTGCCAGAGGCTGGCGATGCCAGGGAGAGCAGTGGGACAAACACACAACGCCTTGGCACGGGCAGAGTTGCAGCGAACGCCCCATCTATCCCAGCGAAGTGTGAACACAGACCCCAGTGGGTTTGCTTCAGCATCCGCACCGGGAGCTATTTCACAGCTTGTGAAGCTGAGGGGAACAGAAGTCACCCATCTGTACATGCTACTGTCAGCATCCCCTTAGCAGGTATTCGGCTCCTGGGGCCTTCCCAGCCACCCCGTGTTGCTCCCACAGGACTCCCCTCTCTCCTTGTCCTCCTGGGAGCTTCTCTCAGCTAATTAAATGTAAGGCTGTTGAGGAGCCCTGTTCCCCCTCAGCTCCCCCGCCTCCCCAGCCAGCAGGGCTCCGGAGCGGGGGGCACCCCGCAGGCAGCACCCAGAGCAGGCAGCCCCTCTCTGCCCCCACCCTGCACCCCGGACCCGCCCTGAAGAAGGGCTGGGGAGGAGAAAGTGGGAAGGGACAGCAGTGAGAGGGGGTGAGACGGGAGCCAGGCTCTGCTGTTATTAACCCCTCCATAGCTGGTGCCTTCTCACAGAAACCAAGCCTCATATGAGGTGGTACAGGCACCTTTCCCTTCCTGAGGATGAGGAGGAGGCACGTAGCAAAATCAGAGTAGAAAGCCTCAGATAGCTGATGAGTTTGCTCCACTCAGTTCTCTGCTTAAGTAGAAAATCTCCGTATCAGAAGAGAAGCACAAGGTGCAAAGAGATTCATCACTCCTTAAAAAAAACAACAGGGAAAAAAGATTTCCTTTTCGGGAGCGACTTCATCATAGGGACGATTGCAGCTAGCACAGCACTTACCTGGGAAGATACCACTCTCTTTTTATAAACTGCTTTCATTTCACTTCTCTCCATCATCACCATCTTGGCAGTGGGGCAGCCAGCACGCAATGCTGAAGTCTATGAGGGGAGATGGCGTTGCAGGGGACAGCTGTCATCGTTCTCAGGGTGACCGGGAGTCCAATATCTTAATTTTTCTCACTGGAGATTTCAAACAAGAAATGCACACAATCCCTTCGGGGAGCTCTTTGTCACAAGACCTAATGGGACAAAGATTGGATGCTATACATTAAGAGATCCAGGGGTTTAACAGTAGATATTAATTTTTAGAGCTTTGCAAGGAATACAATCCCTTGCACTTCAGCGTTTAAATCAATCTCTTTTTTTTTTTTTTGAGTGAGGGAAGAAGCTTTGCCCAGGAGCAGCTACTCACGCAGTGCTGTGGCGTTACCTTTGAAGAATGCTGCTAGCGGCAAGACTAACGGACTAAAAGAAGCACTGGCAGGATCCAGCAGGACAACTCCTCCATGTGAGACCCTCCATGGTGGCAGCTTTCCAGGGGCCGGTGTCACTGGGATCCACTGGTGTGAGCCAAAAAGGCAGCCCAGAGAGAGCTGTCCCACCTTTGCCACTGGCAGGCAGCCCCCTGCCTGCACCCTGCCACGGAGGCACGCTGGTGTCGGGGGCTCCAAGGGAAACCCTGCAGCAAAGCCCCCCAGCCAGGCGGTCTCCTGCCTCCCCGGGGGTCCTCTCCACTTGCCTTGCTGGTATTTCGGTAATCCCAGCAACGGGGAAGAGAGGTCCAGCTGAGAGGCAGCTGCTTGCTCCTGAAATCCTACCAAAAATTCCCCGGTTTGACTTTCTGCCAACAAAGCCCCTTTACTCCACCATTCAGCCCAATCTCTTCCCATGACATAGGATGATCTTAGGGAAATTCAGCCAGGGGTATCCTACAGGGCCTCTGACCACTGGCATTCCTATGGGAAAGGAAACATCTGAAATTGCCCTCAAAACACATAGTCATAGGTTCAAGCAAACTTTTGTAAGAGAGTAAAAATGTATAGGTTGGTATGTCCATACACATGTGGGAGTGGAGAAAATCATCTTATTCACATCCTTCTGACGTACGTGGGGATCACTCTGCTGAAATCGCTGGAAATTCCCTTTGTTGTAAAACCAGTACAAGAAGGCTCAGGCCCAGTGTTTCCGTGAACACACCCCTAAGGCACAGCACAACTCATCAGGACTCTAGTGCCAGCCTTTGGTTTTACACCTCTCTTCCATTCATTCCAAATACAATCTGGAAGTCTCAAATGCTAGCAATCTCAGGGGGAGGAGAGAGAAATCAAAGTTAGTTCATCACTGCTATTTGTCTAAAGAAAGCCTGCAACACATGAAAACCTGGAAAAGAAAAGAAAAAAATCAACAAAACCTCCATTTGGTGTCAAGTGAGGGATTAATCACTAACTAAAAGAAACAATTTTAGAAAATGCCATGACCTAGTATCTCTTAAAATCACAATTAAAAAAAGAGCTACATTCCTGTCTGCCCCGGGCTTTTCCCTAACTAAACACCAAAAGCACCAAATACAGATGCATTTCCCCTCCCCTCTCCGCTAGCACTGAGCACAGGGGATGGATGGTGTTTTTCAATGGACAGCTTGTTGGTACCCTCTCACAGCCACTGCACCGCTGGGATTCATCTGAGGACACCAGAAACCTTGCACCAAACTCTTCACTCATCAGACAAAGTCTTTATACCGTGGTCTTCCTCTTCTCAATTACATGGGTGTAAATCTACAGGTTACACTGATCCGAACCTGCTCAGAGGCACTGGATTAATATCAAGCACAGGCATCTGCCTCCCGCTGTTTCTGTGCCTGTGGTATCAATAGTGATTTTGAAAATGATTATTTCCATACAGGCTATAATGACTTAGAAGGAACAGTTACAGCCTGTTGTGCAAATGTGAACAATACTCGCTTTTTTAAAACGTGCATTTTTCATACGACAGGAACTAATGGCCCTTTCAGAGCAGTTATGGTCTATCTTGTCAATTTGGTTTCTATTCATGCATGCTAAGTGAATTTTTATAGCTGAACTAGGAGTCCTTAAAAATGGGCCTTATACTGGAAATGCAGATGTGACTTACTGTGAGTTGTGCTAGGAGAGCATCCCTGCCCCTGGGGAGCCAGAGCCAGTAAATCAGAATTCCCTTTCTCCGTGCACATAACATGACTCCCAGGCACTCTTTCATCTGCACTGAGAGGCAGGAAGGCGAGGCAGAATTAGCCCCTCATTACAATAATGTTTCTTACACTTTCTCCAGCTTCTCTCTGCAGGCATTAGTAGAGGGGGCCCAGCTGCCAGAAATGCTGAACACCTACATCTCCAGTTAAAAGAAATCAGAGAGCAGGGTGCTCAGCGGCTCTGAAAATCAGACCCACAGAGCTTTAAACAAAGGCTTTTATACTATTTAAAAAAAAAAAAAAGAGACAGACTCACCTTAACTTTACTGTGAGAGCTTTGTTGTGAAAGAAAATTGTATGTTTTCCAGACATCTGATTTCTCTTACGGCTTCCCCACTATAAACTGTAGTGCATACATACTCACATCAATACATTTATCTGCCTGCTTCACAGCTGGAAAGAAAATGAAGCCATCTCAATCATCTTCACATTCAGCAATAGAGAAAACTGACTCTTTTCCCATTCAGCACCAATTAAAATGTGAAATGTGGATAATCTGATCTCCACTAAATATTCCGATCACCTACATTGTCCAGAGTGGATATACCTCCATACTCGGTGGCAACCTGAATCTTTTCTAAGACTGGAAAAAGCAAGAGAATAGAGGCTATACAATCTTATTACTTATTTATTTAAAATGTTGTAGCCGTGCCTCTCTTCATCTCTTGGCTCCTTACCCAAAACCTGTGTAATGAGCAACATCACAGGACCTGACCATCAGCAGGCACAACAGCTCCACTAAAATGAATGCATTTATACTGATTTACGGCAGCTGAGGATCTGGCACAGCATATCCAGGGAATACCTACCTCTCCAGAAAACAGATACACCTCTGACAACATCTTCCCAAGGTTATTTCTCCCAGATCCCATGCCGTAGTGGAGTAGGAGCCATCCCCACGCCAGCTTATCCTCCTGTCTCCATTGCTGCACCGAGTGCCTAACCACCTTGTCCTCATCAGAGGCTCTCGTCTGAAAAGGCATGGAGCCAAACCTGGCACGAACCGATCAGATATGTACAAAGGAAAATCTTGACAGCATCTGTGAATAGAGTTTAAGAGAAAGGAACAAAATAATACCACATATGTTAACAGATTGAAATGGTAGCTATGGTGACCACGGACAGACAAAGAACAAACCATTTTGACTGAATTCAGCCAATTCTTTCTGACAACAAACTGCAAGTATAAAGCAAACTTTTAAAAATCCCTAATGAAATCATTATAACAAATCCATTCGGCTCTGTTTGGCTTGTTTGCTTTTTAAATTTCAGTTGCAGCTATTACATTAAACCTATTAATCATTGATGTAGTCAAATACTTTCCACCGACTAAAAATGGGGATTTTCTCACTGTAAAAAAAAATATTTTTCATTGTTTGCATTTTCCAAAAAAAAAAAAGGCAAGGAATAGTTATTGTAAAATGACAGGCATTCATAATTCAGAGCATTTTCTTGTGCATGAGAGAGTGTCTGGGTTTTGTAGAATAAAGGCTTGTTTATAAAAGTTGGATTACTTTCCCTATCCTGATACGCAGCACAGCTATGAAAAATTACTGTCCTGTTTATTGTGTATTACAGTGTCAAATGTCTCAGAATCTCTTTCCTCCAGCGTGCCAGCCATTTTTTTCAGCCCTACGGAGGAGCTGACGCTCGGCACTCTCCCATCGAGGGCTGGCCGGCTGTGCCTAGGGGAACCGAGCCGAGGACAACACGGGAGAGCACAGAGCTGAGCTATCGAGGGACGGAAAAGCTGCCTACTGAGAACGAGCGCTGGAAATAGGCAGGCAGGAGCTGGGGAGGATTGCTCCAGTGCCAGCACAGCATAAGGCTGCTCAAAGTGATGTGCAGCTGCTTGCTTGCTTGCAAACTCCCGCCCCAAGAGGCTTGAAGGGGCTGGAGGAGGCTCCACAGTGAATGTCACGATGGAGACTCTGGCATTATTGCCTGCTGGGGAGCATCCCAGGCACACTCCGACGGAGACCCCGCTGCCTGCGGCCGCTCAGATTTAGCGTGGAGACTGCTTCAGTACAACTGAAACGAATGATGCTGCCCTGCACCCCCTTCCTCCACCCAGCCACGCTCACTGGGTGTCGTTTCAGAGCACAGCACCAAATCTTACTTCTAACCGGTAGAAAAGCTGCTGTCATTTCCTTGACTGAGTGCTTAATATTTAACTCGGTGTGTTCAGTACCTTCTGCAGACTGTAAAATTCAGAACAATATAGATTTGCAATGTAGCTGTGCTTTTGATGCTCCAGGAGCAGTAACTTCAAATTTCTGTAGTGCACGGACGCTCCCAGCCCTACTCTCACACTTTCATCTGCTGAAGTTCATCGTTCTTTAAAGAACAAAAACCAAAAAAGCAAACTAGCACAGAAGTGCCCACCATTCAAACGCCGCTCTCTTTATCTGTCTGCTGACTGAGGCTCTGGCTTAGCCTTCTGTAAATTGAATTAAGTTCCTGGCTATGCCATTGCTGCCTGCGTGACAAGGGGCACTTCACCGGCTGCCTCTGTTCTTCCGTCGTTCCCCATACGCTAAAACGGGACCAGCTTTCAGGCCTTTCACTTCTGCCTAGCGCGGCCCTTCCCTGTATTCTCCACCCGCCCACGTTGCTTTCGCTCTCGCCAGCGCAGAGGGCAGGTCCTTCGGGACTCTTCCTTACTCCGTGCGGGTACCCCAAGAGCAGCGCCGAGCGCGGGTGAGCACGCGTGCTCCCTGTCTTTTGTAAAGGGAAGGCCAGAGGAACGAGCATTCAGTCCCGCACCGCCTCACCTGCTCAATCTGTTTGCGTTAGCTGTGGCTCGAGCGCAGCAGGGGCATATGGAGGGGGGGAAGAGGAAAAAAAACCCAGCACTTTTTCTTTCAGTATTGCCTGGAAACAGTAAAGAAATGGTTACTTTGATTTTATGTGCAGTAAACCCTCACTAGATGGCTCCTTACAGCAAGTAAATATATTCCCCACAGAAAGAACACTGATGTGGCATAATCTGTGTGAGAGCGGAGATAGCGTGATGCTAACCGGGCTTTATCGCTGGCTGAGCATTTTGCATGGAAAAGCAGTATATAACGCGGCTGTGGGTGGGTGAGTAAGTAGCATTTACACGAATTACGAATGACACCGCTCCGCGAGTTGTGAACTGTGAGGCTCCGCGAGTTGTGCACTCTGAGTCAGACAGGCACGAGCGTCTCAGGCACATCAAAAATGCCACTTGCCCTTTTCTGTAGGTTTTTAAGTTAATCCGTGTCACATTCAACTTTCTAATTCAGAAAGCAGAACCAGGCTGCGGTTGGGGGTACCAGCAGTGGAGATCCGGAGGGGAAACAGCTGATCCCAGCAGCCCAGGCAATAGATGGTATTAAGGCTGAAACCCCGAATGTCACGCAATCACTCCTAAAACAAAGAGGTGACGCTCACTTCTGAAATGCCCCCCCTTACCATCACAAGAACATGTTATTTGTAATGTGTGCATTGGCAGGATGTTCTGGGCAGAAGAACAAAAAGAAATGAGCTGTCATCTGCAGTTAACCTCTCATTCATACATCACTGTGTGCACTCGGTGGTTCAAGGTTATGCAAGCTGACTGTGCCCTCATTAACGAACAGCGTTAATTGGTGTCTATCCCGCATTGAGATAAACACGCATATTACGTGTTAAAAGTACTGCAGGCTGTGAAGGAGCTGTACAATCACAAATGGATACGGGCCCTGCATAGGGAACTACAGGGAGAGATTGCGCTGTGAAATGCTAGGTCTGATTGAAATCCACAAGCGATCTCCATCCGGGCAGCCCCCGGCCCTGCAAGACGGCCTGGCGCTGCGTGGAGGGCCGGCTGACTTCTGCCGGCAGAGCTCTGCTGTCCCTCCGGCTCCCCGCGCCAGCTCTTGCCGCACCCCTGAGTGCTCTGCCTCCAGCCCACGTTTCAAGGTGGATCAGCAGTGATTTTAGTCTCCTTTAAACCACCAAGCTGGAAGCTCTGGCCATCAGCAGCTCGCAGGCGATTTAACCATCGGCGCGGCAGGGCAAGCAGACGCAGCAGGAGATGTTGGCCATCCCCATATAAACTGCCCCTGCTCAGGAGCCAGGGGCAGGGGAGCCAGGCCGGCTCCCGGTGTCCCTGCCAGCTGCCCTAATGGCTTTATCCAGCCTCTTCCCTCTGCCCACCTGCTGGCGCGGGGCGAACTCGGGATGAGCTCAAGTGCATGGATCTACTACCTCACGTCTCCTGATGAGTGACAGAAAGCAAGGTCTGAAACGGTGGCAAACTTGCACATCGTGAAAAGACCTTTTATTGTTTTCCCAAGAGCTGCTGAAAATCGGCAGAGATAAATACCCTGAGCCAGGTCATAATCAACACATGATGCAAATATAAGGATTAGAGAATTACGGCGATTACATTAACTAACTTACTGGAAAAAATTCATTATAAATGCTCAAAAGAAGAAAGTCGCATGTGTCACAAACGAGCACAAGTCATGCCAGACCAATGCTAGAATTTACTAATAAAGTAATATTTGCCCATCTAATTAATGGAGCCGTTATCTCCCCATAACAACTCAGAGCTTAGAGCTTTTAGACTGCTAAATATTTTCTCTCATGTTTTAAAAAAAGTAACACTCAACAGAAGTTTTTTTCTTACTAGCGTTCTCTTGAAATGCAGTTGTTTACTTCAGGCCTTGAAGGCCGGATTAAGCAAGGAGATTGTTTGCTTTAAATTATACACACAAATCTTATTGTCATTGCTTCTGCCTAACAAGCTATTTAATAAATGTCAAAGCTTACCAATTGCAAAAATGAAAGGGTCAAAGCAGTGAATCCAGAAATAATATTGAGATTTTCTCTCTTTTCATGAAATGTACTTGCAGCAGGCAGCATTAAAGTGCTTCCAACTTTGATAGCAACCAGGAGGAGCAGCTCGTGAGTCAACCCAAAGAGGAAATATGTCATCACCCAGTGAGTCTTCCAGATATGCAAAACCATCCGTGTGTCTACAGCATCCAGGGAGGAATTTTTATAATATTGGTTGTAGTCAGCAGTTCATTGCCACAGTCCTGGGCGTGGGCAAGTATCTCGGTGGCTGGGACTGTGATTGCCCCCGACACCACTGGGCGTTTCAAACCGTGGCTCTCATACTCCTCCTTTTCAAAACAGGAAAGAGATGAGACGTCTTTTTTTGATAGCTGCTGGAAAGACCCAACTGAGTCCTCATGGCTGTACCTTGAGTACCAGCGCTCCTCTCCATGCTCTCATGCTCACTGCATCAAGGAAAGGGTAGGGCTCTTATCTCAGCTTTCTGGAGTTCCAGCCCTTCTGCAACTGAATGAAAACAAACAGAGAGAAAAAAATAATCAGCTTCGTAGGTTTTCTTGCCTGTGTAAATTACACATCGCACTCATTATAGGAAAAAGGAAGACGCAGATTTGGAAATCAGTTGTGGGTTCCTCCATTTTTCTCACAATCATGCATCTCACAGCTCTATACACAGGGGACTTTCTTTTTTCATGCAGCTTTACACCAAAATAAAGGCCTCAGTTGTTCTAGTTAGTGATTAGGCTCAATGTTATGCCTCTGGGAATGGGAAGCACGGGGACTCAGAGGAACAGAAAACTTAATGAGTTCTTTATCTGAAGAAGGGAAAATTTTTCAAAATGTTTTCCAGAGCTCACAGGAGGGATTCGGAGGCTCTTCCCTCTTCGGCAAGATGCAGCTCTTCCAGGTGAAAAAATTATAACCCTTGTCTGTTGAGCAGCAGCCCCTCACCAAAGGTTTCCTTGCCCTCCGAGCCCACAGCTGAGCAGCAATGGACATATTCTCTTACTGGCTAAAATGAAGTCGTCTACACTTTTAGTAGATCTTTTTACTAATATGGCTCGTACTGGCATATCTCCCTGCAGGGCTCGGGGTGCACAGTGGGATCAATCAGAAACCAGTCTTTAGTTGCACAACAAGCTCCCGAAAGACAAGGAATATGGCCAGTGAATTGGTATGCCCTCGCCTTGGAGTGGAGCTTGCAAGTGGCCCATGAACGAGGCTTAGGAGGCCCTTATTTCGGACAGGCTCCTGTAGCCAGGGCTGACTCAAGAACGTCGGAGCTCAAAATGGAAACTGCTGCACCACGGGCCGACAGGCCAGGGACCCTGCCCAGCAGGAGCAAATGGAAAATCTTGTTCTCTGGAAATACCTTTGGGTGTTGTGGGGTTTTGTGGTTTTTTGAGATGTGAATATTTTGTGTAATGGAGTAAATAAAAATGAAACCCAGCCTCAGTATTGCTTACAGAGCAACTGGGCAGCTGATAAGAGTGTCAGTGAGGCTGGTCAGTGGCTCCCACCGTCACCCTGAGGCAGAGCCTCCCAGTGCTGCCGGGTCTGCGACACCTACCCAGGGAGAACACCTCAGGGGCCACAAACCCCAGAGCCAGCTTGCCCAGCACTGGAGCCGTGGGCCAGCCCCAGCTACAAAGCAGCTCACCTCACAGCATCCCCTGCATCCCAGGACCCTGCCATCGCTGCTGCTGGGACATGGTACTTCCAGCGCTGAGGCATCTTGTTTGGTAGGGCCACCCATGTACATCTATTGAAGATGACCCTACTGCCAGCTCTGTCTACACTAGGAGGTAAAGGCGTGATGGTAGAAGCTACTGGGTATCCCAGTTCAGATGTCCCTAAATGAGTGAACTCTGCCTGGTGCTTCCAAGTGCACTCAAGCCTGCACATAAAAGAGGGCAGGCAAAATAATAACGGTGCACAACACTGAGAATAATAGAAGTGGTCACCCACTGTATCTGGGCTGCTAAGAAGCTCTTTTGAGTAAATGAAACACAGAGCACAAGAAAAATGCACATATCATACGTGATAGCGTCTCCTGGGCTGCCTTACACCAAGATGAAAAAGAAAAAATTACCCATGTGAAGCCCACATCATCTGTAATCTGCAATGCATTTGGACAGAGGGAGGCCAGCCTTAACCCAAACCATGTGCATTTGCCTTTAAAACCAGCATCACCGGGGCTCAGCCAGCCTGTGTGCCACCCCGCCTGTCCTGGATTCAGTGCTTCTCTCCCGGATTCAGCATTTCTCTCCTGTTCACAGCTGAATCACTCTCGCATCAACAGCATCACCGTGGGTAGCGTTCCCTCTCTGGGGCGGGCAAGTGGCAAGACCTCCAACCCAGCTCCGTGCGAGCTGGCAGCGGTGCAGGATCTCTTCCAGGACGTCGTGTCAGACTTCTGCAGGGCCTTGTGCAAGTCTGGGTGTTTTTTTTTTTTAATCCCGAATTAAAAGTTAAGCTTCAAAGGCATAGATCTAAGAGGGTCTCTTCATGCGGATACTGTATTTCCTGGAACAGATCCTTTAATTTTGTGGTGAGCCAGAGTAGAAGACATTTGTATTCAAATCCTTATTTAGGCTCTAATGCTTTTTAGTATTGGATATAGGGATTTTAAACTGGAAATGGCACTCTTGACTTTACTATCACCCCAAACAGACAATCGAAATTTAAGCTGCTATTTCTTTTCCAGCCCTCTTACGCTGCTCCCAACACTCTCTCAGAAATTGTAATTATTCTGCCGCATCTACTCTACTAATAAAATTTATTCTGCTCTGTGTTTTTCCCCCCATTTTCTTCTCAAGTCTTACACCATCAAATAAAATCAAGGTTTTCATTTGTAAAGTGGCTATCAGCAGCTCAGGTTTTACTTACAGCTCTTTGAACGGGCTGCAGGGATGCTAGATGGGTACAAATGTAATATAATAGCACGTACTGTGGTGCAACCTCCAAGCATCATTTTGTGTGGGATGTCCCATAGTAGCTCTGTCCTTTTAGGGTTTTTTATTCTTGCTGATTATAACAGTAGTGGTTCTAATAATTTTGCTGGATGTTAAAAATAGGCATGATCTAGTCAACGACCATGTTGCTCATGCCAGCACACCTCGCTGTTTGCAATCCTGCCTGCACACAGCAGAACTTTGTCATCTCAATGGGCCCTTGTAGAACAGCCCTCACTTAGGGATCTCTCAGGGCTTTACAAGCTCACGTTATGCTGTTGTGTGTCGGCTTTAGGGGTGAAATAGCTAAAAAGCATGGAGATGTACATCACTGGGTCCTTACAGAAGCAAGGGCAGAAGGCAGCTGCAGGTTCCAGTCCAGGCACAAGACCACATCCCTCTAAAAATGCACCAACTGAAACTTCCTTCAGAGGATCAAATGCATTTAAATTCTCAACTATGCACAAAAATATGTTGAATATGCAGAAAGGATTTGTCTGAATCTCAGTTTATTCCCAAATTTTCTCATCTTTTTTTTTTGCTGGTGGCTTTAGGAGCAGCAGCTTTTGTAAGCTATCCAGCAAAAATACCCTGGAGGTATTTAAAAGACGGGTAGATGCGGTGCTTGAGGACATGGTTTAGTGGCGGACTTGGCGGTGGTAGGTTAACAGTTGGACCTGATGATCTTAAGGGTCTTTTCCAACCTTAACAATTCTATGATTCTATGATTCTATGAAAGGATTCATTCTCAAGCGTACCTTCTGTGCAGGTGTGCCTTTGGTGTCCGTAGGGTGCCTTGCACCTCCTCCGCTCTCAAGTGTGCAGGTTTTTTCCCCAAATGTTTGCACCTGAGCTGGGATGCAGAGGCAGAGCCTCCCACTCACAAACACTTAATTCCCAGGCATGGGGCCCAGGAGAGTTTTGTTTCACAGACTGGCATTGCCCTTGAAAAAAAAAAACAAGCCTACATTAAGGATGAGCTGGAAATTTGCTGTATGCTCCCTTTGCAGAAAACAGGGACTCCAAAAAACTGGGGAGAGGCAGGAAAATCAAATGTCATTCCCAAAAGGCAAGAGACAACAGCCATTTACATGGTTTCACAATCCCTCATCTAAAAACAGTAACAAACACCCACAAATAAATAAACAGACAAGCCCATTCAATGCTTTTAGATCTGGGGAATACTGTAACAAAATAGGAATAATTTTTCACATTCTCCGAGTGTGGGTGCACATTGCTTTGGTAGCAGCCTTCCGTGAGCACTCCAGCTAACAAGCTTGCCGCAGAATGATCTCTGGTCTTTTATTTTTAAAATAAGCACTAGAAAACATTCCCCAGAAGACAATTTGGAATAACTAATCATAAAAAAAACCACCCTGGACACCTAATTTAGGAGCTCTGATCATCCCTTCAGCAGCTAGAACTATAACACTTCATCCGCTTGCTCAGTCAGAAGGAACGTGTGTCACTCACGGCGCACCGCTCGGGAAGTTACCGCTCACCCATCTCGTGTGCCGAAAGTCAGGGTTTGCTTGCAGAAAAGTCACAAGTGAGAAAGAGTGTGTGTGTGTTGGGGGGTTCCCTCGTGTAAATTATTTACTATGAATTACTTACCCAGCCCTAGATTTTAATTGATAATTTTTCCCTTGATGTGCTCTGTATAAAGGAAATGTTAGCATTAGCCAAAGCTAATCCACGGCACAGTTGGGAAGGGGATTATTTTGCCAATGATTACTTCCTTTAAACATGGAATTGTGATCAAAGCAATATGGTTCTGATTTTTTCCTCTATTTTTAGCTTTGTAGTATGGTTCTTCTTAAGAGTAAGCTACCGCTATAAGCATGCTGTGAATTTCCAATATAGCAAAGCTTTAATAATTTGCGGCCATAATTGTTCCTGCTTCAGTCTCCAATTCAATTTGGTGTGGAATTCCCATCTCCCAACACAAAGCTTAACTCGACGGTATCTGTGTGAGACAGATTATGAAACTAGTCTGGTATAATGGACTTCGTTAAGGGATAGGCAAATTATTTTCATCTGTAATCTATTTTAAATGGAAAAAAGGGCTTTTGAATAAATATTTTTCCTTCAAAAGTTATTAATTTCTGTGGGAAAAGGGGGATGGTGGTTGTTGCTCATTTTTTCCTTTGTTTTTATAAAAGGTTTGAAAATTATTTTCTGGGTGATTTATTTCTTTGGTTGAAATAGCAAATATTTAAGCCAGGAATGGAAACAGCACCTTTTCCTTTTACTGAAGAGTCAAACTGTGCTAGGAGCTTTCACTCTTTTGCCTGCCCAGCCGTAACCTCTTCTGATGCGAAAAGCAGGGCTCCTGGGCTGACATGATGAGCATCGCCCACCTCCAGATCTCGGTGGCCATTCGTCTGCCTACGTGCAGATTTGGTAGCCTCAAACCATTTTTTAGTCAAGCCTCAAAGCAGTGAACTGTTTGATGCTAGCACAGAGATCTGGTTTTAAGAGGCAGCCTGCGTTGGCACAAGATCCATTAACCCTAACCTGAACCGCATACACGCAGACTAATAACAGGTTGGTGGAGAGTCTTAGTCAAGCCCTGCACATGAGAGTAAATTACTCCCTTGATGAATAAAAGCCATTACTTAGTATTTAGCATCATAGCAAGAAGCCTCTTCGGCCTGTTCCTAACAGAGATGTTACAGTTAATTTAGTGTAAAATTATCACCTGCTGTACAATAAAACAACAAACTGCAGTCAAATAATCTCTTAATAAATGAAAATGTGTAATAAACTGTGTCAGCACCGCAGAGACTTGGCAAGGCTGAATACCCTAAAGGTACCAATCCAAACAAATTCGCCATACAATATATGGCCTGTGTCATTTCTGGTTCTTATCAGAGATGATTCATCTGGGAATCCTTGGCACTGAGTTTTACCTCTAAAGGCCAGGCAGTTATTACAATGATATAATTTCTGCCACTTTAATTAAATATAATGCCTGTAAGCCCCTTTATAGGGGTCTATAAATTTGTTGTGAACATATGCTGTAGCTGGGCATACGTAATCTACAAAACGTAATAAACATTCAGTCAACTTCCTCTCCATTGCAGAGCAGGGAGAGAGGTCAAACGATCACCGTGCCAAAAACCCCACAGTCACCCAAAGGTAAGCCTAATGTTGCTTCTGCCACACATTATATTATATATATATATGGGCAGAAGCCCAGGTCTCTGTCAGAGAGGAAGAGGCAGAGGGAGCACAAGCACAGGGCGCGCGAGTCGGCTGCAGCAGGCAGGAGGAGGAGCGGCTGCTCTCGCTGCCCGCAGGCCACCAGCTCCAGCCTTGGTGTATGTGGATGATAAAGGCACCCCAAGTCACGGCAGCTCAGCACAGTTCTGCTGGCATCTTCTGACTGCAGGAGAGCAGCAGATATGTTAGGTGTTGCTCAAAATCTGTCTTGCACTAAATGCTCCCCCTACCCGGTCTGAAGAAAAATAAGAGAGGGGCGGGGAGGAAAGGGGGAAACAAAGCCAAGCGAACAAAAGCTGGATAACACTTTTTTGCAGTCAGCCAGGCCCAGACTTTGAGTAGCTTGTTGGGGGTCCAGGCTGAGCAGAAATAACAGACTTTCTGCTGCATTACATGAGAAAGTTAAGGAGGAGCTTCCCCATCCCCGTGCTGCCCTGGGAAGAGGAAGGCAGGCTGCTCAGCGGGCAGGAGCAGAAGAGGTGCTGCTTGCCCAGAGGTCCAGCCCACCCTTGTGGAAACCACAAAGGGACCTTCAGGCTCTGCCTTTCTGTGCCCTGACCCCATGCTGGCTGCTTTAGCGAGCGCCAGGAGCTTGGTGCTCCTCAGGTGCGCAGGTGAGAGGCTGTTTGCTGGCGTGCGGAGCAAGTTGCCTTCTCCTGGGGCTTGCCCAGGGCACGTCTCCAGAGCCCCTGACTCCCGGCCTCTGTTCTTGGAGAGGGAGATCTGCAGCACAGGCCGTTCACGCTTTCACGCTGTACTTGTTCTTGTTTTGTTTTGCATAGTTCACAAGGCAAGAGCAAGGGACAGCCAGTGACAGCTGAAAATGACGTAGGGTCAGGGCAGGACACAGCAGGATGCAGCTACCTAGCAAAAATTTTAGATACAAATCACCATCAGAAACCTTTTTTTCCCCCAGAAACACTAGTCAAATTGTGAAAACCTGAAAAATTACTTTTGTTTGTGTGCAGTGTCTCCTATATAGGTGTTTCTGATCCCATTCCCACTAACACAGCAAATGCCATGCCATATAATAGAGTCCAACTATAATAATGGCTTCGCTGGGACAAACTGCGAGCTGACTGGCACTCCACGCCAGCCCATCGAAGGGCTGCATGTGGTGCAGGTCAACACCAAATTCAGTCCTTTGCGTTAGGCATCCATCCACTAGCCCCTTTGTAATGCAGCCCTCGCTGGTACAAATGACCCTGGTCCATCAATATTTCCAACCTCAGTCCGGTACCATGGGTAGCAGGAATGACCCTTCCACTCTACCAGCTCACACCTATCTTCCAAAGCGTTGCTGGTGTCTTTACACAGGGAATTGTGCCCCAAAACTCCTTAGGTCCCCACCTCTCCACGGTGCCTTCTGCAGAAGAGCTATGGAGCAGTTTCTCTAGGGCTTTCAGGATAGGGAAAGAGACTGTGCTGATGCATAAACTTGGCTGGGCGTCTGGAGGCAAAACAGCACTGTTCCAGCCCCTACCTCCAGCAAGATGGCTGGCATCTCTTTGTACATCCAAGTTCCTGGCTAGCAGGTTGACATGACACCACCGGAGACCCATAAGAGGTTTGGGTGCTGCTACAGGGCTGGGCACAACCGCTGTGTGGGTGTGAGAAGGAAAGAAGGTCCAAGAGTCCATGGGATAACCACATCAACTGCCCTATAGCTCTTATGGGGCACGTATCACACGAAGCAGCCCGGGAGGTGGAACAAGTCCCTCACATCACTGATATACCCCTCCCCGCTGTTAAACTGAAGGGGCCCACCAGCGGGTGGCTGTTTTCCAAAGACAGGACCACCCAACCCATGGCAGATGCTGGGCTTGTGAGTCATGAGGGCCTCCATGAGCGGGGCCGGGGGCATTGGTTTATTCACACCACACCACCATGATGGCGAAGCACACATCCAACACAGCCCGCCCCTGTATTCTCTTTAAAAGGCTGAGACTGATCATTTAAAACAGGAAATTAAAATGACAACTGAAGGAGACATCTCCTCCACCCAGCTCCCTCCTTGGGAAACTCCATTCCCGTATAAACATCCTCTATCATTAACCCTTCTGGACAGCATCCTTGCCAAGCAAAGAGAGCAGAGCCTTTTCTTCAAATTGAGTTAAGATGAGCAAAAGATAAATACAGCATTTTTCCTCAATTACATCAAGCATTTTTAACAGACGGGCTTATCAGAACATGCCAGCAAATTCTGGTAGCAGGAAGGGGCTGTGCAGCAGTGGGGCTGGTGACCCCCGACGTCTGCCCGGCCAGGGGGTCTCAGCTTCGCTGGGGCCGGGCAGCCCAGGCACGCCTCTGCTACGGGGGCCAGCTGGCATCCAGGCTGGCCTCGGGGGCAAATTGAAACGTAAAATGCTCTGCGCTTTAAGCCAATGCTGAGGTTTTCCTTACTTTTAAGAATGCTTTTGATCAAAATGGTGATTTACTTTCGCAGCCTGTGCCCCGTCATACTTGCCACGCGTGCTTGCAAAGGTAACAACAAAAATAAAAATAAGCAGCGCAGTGAAAATCATTTTTTTGTTGTTTTTTCCTTATAAGGCTGGGAACAGCCTGTCTATCCGTTGTTATTCATCCAGTGTTTGAGAGGGATCCTGCCTGGCCAGCAGTTTGAGGCAGGCAGGCTGCCAGCCACCGGTTCTCAGAGCCGGAGCAAAGAAATGGGCCCGAGTCACCTCCATCAGGTTTCGCTCAGAGCGACGCTGTCTGAAGGAGCGGAGAAAGGGAACTGGATAGTCAAAGGCTGAACATAATCGTTCAGGCTTTAGCTGTAAAACGGATGGGGAAGCACTCTCCCAACACCAAGATGGGCCAGGCCAAGGGCAGCGTTGCCACCCCTGCAGCGAGGCGGTGGGCTCTGCCCAGCTCCCATGCCAGGGCAGCAGCTGCACCCAGGCGGGTAATTCCTGTAGCTTCTTCATATGTTTTGCAATGCTGGGTGTTTGGGGTTTTTTTTCAGGTCTCATCTCCCAAATGCACGTGTGATAACTGAGCTTTCCATAAACATCATGCTCCCAGGAAAAGCCAGAGAACAACCCAAGCGTAACCTCACAGTTCAAACCCACAATGTGAAGAAAAGGACTTGGAAGTGTGTTTTGGCCTTTACAAATTATTTTCCTTCTAAATATAGGGCAGGAAGCGCAAAGTAAACGCGTTTTACAATGATTCTTGACCAGAAAACCAGAGAGGTCTTTGAGTGCCCAGGAGGGGACCCTGACACCCCATGAGCGGCTGTGCTCTTCGCTTGGCTGCACAGATTTGCATAGGGGAGATATCTATAGCTGCCTCTCCTCTGGCAGATGAAAACCGACAAGTCTATTGTCTGTGTCTGACACAAAGTAGAAGTTGCCAACGACGGGATGTTATAGCAGACCTCATCGCTTCTGAGACAGGCCGAGCCTGACTCAGTCTGATACCTCCAGCCAAGGGCAGCTGATACGACACCGGGATCCGACCACTGAGATGCGGCGCTAATCAAAAGGACATCACAGCGGCGAGACTATCGATCCAGCTCGCTCTGTGGTCCCCAGCTGCTGTCTGGCAGGAAGCGCTGCCGGTGAACCCATCCACCACAACGCAGGAAGCAAAAACATTAAAGTGAAGCCAACAGGCAGAGCCCAGGGCGAGACGGCCGCCCGTGGGCAGAGGAGGTCAGGCACCCACCGGCTCGTTACGCTGATCACAGGCTCGGTCCTTATGGGCTATATGTACATCCCCACATCCTTCCACCCCTCTGCATCTGCCTGCTGACTGCTAAAACAGTTAAACCACCCAACCCCGAATGGTTTCGGTTTATCACATATCATGTACAGCACGCTCGGTGCTCACTCTCTGATAATGTTCGCTTTCCTCAAATGTCACCTTATTAAAAGAAAATCTAATTTGGCCGGAGGAGGGAGTTAGATATTTTTCCTGGGGTTTGGGGGCTGGTTTTTTTCCCTTCTTTTTTTTCACGAAGCAAAGTCACTTTGGCCTCCTATAATTAGAGGGAGAGAAGGGAGGGGATCAGTGCGGTCCAGAGTCTTGAACTCTTGCTAAAGGCAGAAAAGGAGGGACTGCAGTTTCCTTATTCCATCCCAGAAGGGCCACACTGTCCGTAAGGCCAGTGGCTGTAGGATTTGACTGTATGATCTTGCTCTGTCAGTGAAAGGGATGGCCCACCGCATGCACTTGTGTTCTTGCTGCTGTCACCAGGGCGTCCGCCAAGTCTTCCCTTCCAAACAAGATCTCCAGCCTCAGCATGTCCCTTTCTTTGTATTATGAAAACTGCTATTAATACAAGTACTATTGCTACTGACACTTCAGTTTGACGTGAAATTAAATACCTAGTTTGGTACTGAACCATGGTGTTAAGGTTTTAATTAAAAAATCAGTTAAAATTGAATAAAAATAGAAGAAAAGTTTGAAAAAAGTGTTCTTTGAAATTTTTAGACAAGCAGGAGACTGTTCAGTTTTAATTTTCTTTAGCTTTCAGCCATTTGAATGTCACTGAGTTTTTGCGTTTTTTGTGGAAGAAACCCAGCCACTCCAGTTATGAGCTGTAAAGCTAAGAAAAATAAACAAGAAAAGTTTCACTTAGCCTTTATCTGTTGCCAAATCAGACCGTGCCTTTTGCCTGAAGCACAGTTATATTACGGCAGAGATGCCCATGTAAGAAGGATTTTCTCATAACACCCATGGCCATCGCCATCACTTATGTCTCGTCCGGGATCACCTTGCTTTCTGTTTTGCCCAGTCCTGGATTTTTCTTTCCGCCATCAAAGGCAAACCCCTGTTTGCACAGTGGTGTACATTTTGCATCAAGGGCAAGCAACAAGGGCAACAAAACAGCATCACTTTGCTGGGGGCTAGCTGCAAAGGGGGGGACCCCCCACCCCTGCCATCCTGCCGGGGAGAAACACCGCCCGGGAGCAATTCCCCCTGGGCTGCTGGAGTCCTGCCCAGCGCACTGGCGTGCGTAGGACCCCACCATACTCGTATCCCCAACTTCACAGCCCACAGCGTGCCTTCCCCCTTTTCGGAAACACCTGCTGAAGGACAAGTGCGGAAGGGTGATGCTGGCAGCCGTTTTGGAGTCACTCCTGATTTACACCACCGCTACAGCTGATTTAGAGATTTCTGTGGGAATGGCACTCTACTCCTGGTTGCATTTGCTCCAGCAAGACTGCTTAGGTGGTGACAGAGCAGCATTTGGGCCTGTATTAGGGTGTCATTATTTTGATAGTGACTTATGCTTAACAGGCATGTTTTTCCTCTCTGCTGAGTGCAAGCCTCACACTGAACCAAAAGCTATCCAGAAGGGCATTAAAATGCAAAACTGTTTATACTTCACAGAAGGACCCTTTCCATGAGCACCTTTGATAGGCTACATGGATAGTTCTCATTCTATTTTACCAAAGACCCTGTTACAGTAAGAGAAAAGGGAGATGTGTTTTAAGTAAGTGCTGTGAAAGCTGCTAAACGTTTTCACTAGGTCTGTCAAAAATTCACATAGATAAAATGAAGTTGGGAAAAAAAAAAAACAACCCACCAAAAAACCCGCCGCCTAAAAAAACCCCTACAATCCAGTTCCCGGGCTGCTCAGTGCTGTTTTGCACACACCCAGCCATCAGGTACGGGCATAGCCTGTACTGTTCAGCCAATGACTTTTTCTTGAATCAGATCTGAGTTTCCTCTGCCTATGGCAGCACACCGGTATTGCTGTACAAACTGGGCAAGAACAGCAACGGAGACCTCTATACACGATACACATATGTAACCAGAATTGTAGAGGGTGGATATTGCAGAAAGAAACCAAGAAGCAAGAGAGACCTACGCGCACCCTGCTCTTACCTCTGCCCGACGGCAGAGATGGCCCCACCACAGCCACATCCAAAGGGTCGCCATTGGCAGCATGGTTTGGGCTTCTCCCTGGTCTGAGTTTCTTTCCCAGCTGCATATTCTGGGCATCGCAGATGCACCCAGGGCTCAGCATCCCGAGCATGGCATGCCAGCACAGCTCAACAGTGGTGGCTCCAAAGGGGATGTGAAAAAGTTTATTGCTCAGTAATTAAAACTGAGCTCTCACCTGGCACACAGCTAGGAGATGGAGCGGGGGAGGCTGCTGCAAAGGTTTATCTTCCTTGGGGTGCAGCTCACCCCATGCTGCTTTCTGAGCCCTGTGCCTGGCGTCGGGGCTGCAGACGCAGCCATTGCCCGTACCCAGCACGGCAAGGGAAGCTCCCGGGGCGGGCCTGGGAACGAAGAACAGCTCCATGGGCAAGCCCTGCTCACATGTGCACAGATAGGATGTAACCCAACAGCAACGTAACCAACAGAAACAGCAAAACAGTTGCCCCAGGGTTGCTCCAGAGAGAGAAGGGGAGCTGAACTCACTTATACCCATTTGTGACACTGCAATAAGCTCTACAGTTTCCTTCTGTTCCTTTGTGATTTTTCCATTCCTTATGGACCTTGGTCCTCTTTTTCTTGCTTTGACTGTCCAGGTTTTCCTCTCAGTGTGACCAACTGCACAGCTATACTGAAACCAATTTCTCCTCTCCCAGGAGAGGAGAAATATAAAAGCACAGATTTTCCTCCCTCAGTTCGTCTCTCCTCTCTACTTTCCACACATTTCTATTTCCCCTAACCCTAACTTTCTTCTGCTGAAAAAATCCCTCAAAACAACTCCTCCCTCCCCCTCTCCCTCCCACCTCCCGTTTCCCCATCCCTGCTCCCCTCCTGCTTCAGGTTTCTTGCTTTTCATCTGGTTTCTCCCCACCAGCTGCTCTCTCTGCACACACAGCTCTCCCTTCCTTCCCAGCCTCTCTTCTCTGTTCACCCTATCATCATTTTTTCACTCATGCTAATTAGGCCCTCGGCAAACATCTTCTCTGCCTCCCTTCCCCTTCGCTCCCTTTCCATGCTTTCCTAGCCTCCCTGTCCTGGCATTTTCCCCTCCGGGGTTGCCTTTAATACCCTCCTGGGAAAAAGAGGCCACCCAGCACTTCCAGAGGTCTGCATGGGCTCTGGCAACCCACGTGAAAACACCCTTGCTCAGAAAGCTGACCCAGCCCCACGCCACGTGCGTGTCTGCCACCCCACGCAGCTCAGCACCAGCAAGGAGCCACCATAATTACGGTCACCCCAACCGGGGCCCACCAATTAAGAGAAAGAGGTCAAATCATTACCAGCAGGTCGGCCCGCCAACGCCAGCTCTGCAAGCGCAGCCATACCGGCTGCCTTCCCCCCCCAGCATCCCCAGCTCCGCATGCAAATTCCTGTGCCACAGTCCCAAATCACAACCATCCGGGGTCACACACATGCAGCCGGACTGCACCCAAAATGCCGGCTGCAGGGAAGGGCTGCCGAGGCGTGCACAGCTCTCCCTGCAGAGAGTAACAGAGCTGCACGGGAGCATTTCATGGCAGAGCTGCTATTCATGCCACTTGCCCTCAAGGACATATGTTATAGCAGCAGCATAACTTATAAACAGAGTCTTGCGTTGCATCCTGGTGGCAAGCTCCCAAGTCTCCAAATAGCTAAGGTCGCCAACAAATTGTATGATTCAGATGCCAAAACCCCGGTATCTGGGATGGCTCTAGACAAGAAGGGAGGAGAGGAGGGCTTGCGGCTCCTGAGGAACCCAGCCCATTGCTGGGGGAGGAGATGGAGGGAGAAGTCATCGGGGTTTGCTCTGTACTCCTACATTTATACATGCTTTTGCCAAAGCTGGGCTGAAGGAAAGTTTCTCCTCCCAAAAACGCCTTTGAGCCGCTTGTCCCAGGGGTATTTGTCCCAGCACGGGATCCCCAGGCAAAGATTTCTGCAACTGTCAGAAAAGAAAATGCTTGCAAAGAAAACCAGTCCAGCTCAGTATATTTTGTTTCAATGTCACTGTCATTTTTCCTCCTGATCATCGCTGTTTGTCTGTACCATCAGAGCAACCAAAGCCCCACTGCTAGGCTAGACCCTGACTGTGCCAAACATGGAAAGATGAACTCTCCAACGCAAGGGCAACCATCTAGACAATTAGCTCACTTTTAAAAATCATTTGCAACAAGAAAAGGAGATTTTTTTAAAAAACTTTGAAAACATTGAGACATCACTTATCTGCCAGTAGCAGTTCTCCCATTGTGTTGCTCACACGCGATCCACTTGAGGATGGGGGAGGCAAACACAGGCACTTACTGCAAAGCTGGTTTTTGGCCAGCACTGCCTGTAATACCCAGACTTTGCCCCTTTCCAGGCTGCCCATAAAGGCTATAGGGCATAGCAGGTACATCTCTTACAGGAGGTAACTGAGGAACTGGGGGTTGAGACATGTAAATGCACGGTCAGCTCCACCAAAGTGACACCCAAAGCAGTTTTGCCGAGAACAGCCCCAGCAGACCCGCACCTTCAGAAACTCACTGCTGCGAGCACCAGGCTGCATAGATGCTTCGGAGGATCTGCCCCAGCTCATCACAGCCCCTCCTCAAACCGTGAGGAGACCACATGGAGCCAGCGGGACCAAGGAGCAGAGAAGGGCTCTGCTGAACATATATGAGATCTGGCACAGGGACACTGCTGTCCCCCCCCAGCCCTGCGGGGCCTTTCCAAGGACAACGAGCCACCGCAAATGCATCCCTGCGTTGCAGCTCTCCCCGCTTGGAGGAACACCCGCTTGGGATGTGTTTGACCCCACATGAACTTCTCCCTCCTCCCCCTGCCAACTGCAAATGCGTCACTGAGGGACATTGCCAGAGACAGCCCCGGTGAGAAGTCGGGTGCTTTTTATTGCGAAATCGATGAAAATTAGGCAGTTTGCACATGAAACCTTCTCAAAAAAATATTTTGACAGGGGTGAAGTTATTGACATTTTTTGCATCACCAAATCTAAAGGATTTTATTTTAAATTTTAAAAAAGTTTCAGTTGATTTCTTTCTCTCTCTCCCCCTTTGATTTAAAAGCTGTGTTAGCAAATGCCACAATGCAGCAGCAGTGCTGTAAGCTCCCAAACAGCCTCCTCGTTAACCTCGCAGCACAGGCAGGTAAACGAATGCTACAGGACTCCTTTAAATTGCCCTCTGCTTTTCCCTTCACCTCCCACTCCCTGCTCCCCAGGACACGGCTTCCCTGGGTCCGCTGAGCAAACACAGACCATCTCCATTTCCCCAAATACTGCACTTCCATATGCAGCAGGAATAAGCCCCCCAGGCTCAGGCTGTGCCCCCTTAGCTGCCTCTGGGGTTACAGTGGTTGAGGACCATCCCAGGTCAGGGCCAGCGGTCCATCCCACAGCAGAGCTTTGCCGGGGCTGGCATACCCGAGCACATCAGCAGTCCCCTGGGGTCTGTGTCCCTGCCCACCTAAAACGTTGTTCTTTCACCAATATTCACCAGCTGCAGGGTGGAACAAGCACGCCCATCTCCAGCCATGGCTTCACCATCACCCTTGGCAGACACGAACACCAGCAGGTCACCCGCAGTGCAAAATTGGTCCCAGCCAGGTACAAGCACGGGAAGACTGCATTACCCCGAGCACCGCGGTTAGCTGGGTGCTACGTGCCAGGGCCATGCCAGCTGTGGGAAGATGGGTAATCTCCAATGAACCATGCAGCTGGAGCAGCCCTGACAAACACTATTGGATCTTGCATCAAGCCAGCCGATACAGTTTACTTGTCAGAATGTTTTAAGCCTGTTTGGACATGCAGCAGGCACTCGTGCTGCACCAAGGCTCTGCAACAAGGGGGTTATGACAGCAGCAATCCAGTCTCCAGGAGCAGGTATTCACTGCATCAGCAAAGCAACTTCATGGTTCTCTCATCCACCTCCTGATGCTGAAGTTGGACAAATCTGCACCATGGCACGAAGCAAAAAGCGGCAGCACATTTTAACTGTGCTTGTTGATAAACAGCAGCAACAGCCGCAGCCAGCCAAAAAGGGAGAATTTTAAGGCAGCAGCTGGCTTCAGACAGGATTAACAGCACATATTCTGGAGATGAGATACTGGTGTAAGAGGAAGCAATAGGGACAAGACCAGCAGTGCTTTCCTCTTAACAGCACTGATTCATCCAAGAAAGTTAACTAAGTAAAGTTTTTCCAGAAAACAGAACAAGGTTTGTCCCTGCAATTATTAAAAAAAAAAAAAGTCTTCACTCAAAAAGAGTTGTTTCTAAATTTTCCATTCAGCATCAGCAGTTTCCTTGGCCACTCTTCCCAGGAAAGCCTTTAGAAATGTTGAGGGGGAGGAAGGAGGGATGACAGGACAAGGCTGTTCAAGGATGCCTGCAAGTTAATAAACAAAAATCAGTGTGGAGTGTTGTTCCGTGACAAAAATTTGATCATCTGATTTTGTAAGGATTCCATGCTACTTTTTTGATTTATTGATTTTTAAGAAATTTGGGCATATTTCCAGGCAGCTGTAGTGTTAGTTTTACACACCCTTTCCCTGAGCCAGGCCTAAACTTCCCCGCCTCTGGCATGGAAATTGCTCTTGGGGAGATGCAGGCAAGGCACAGCTTCTCCTCCCATCCCCATGGCCAACGCTGGGCAAGGGGATGGTAGCACATTTAGGGCTCTGAGGGCCATAGGTGACCTGGAGCAGATATCACCCAGAAGGGTCTCAGGGCTGGAAGCTCTAAAGCTCAGGTCAGGAGTGCAAGAACCAGGCATGGAGAGGCAACTCATCCCAGTCCTGGTGAAACAAGGGCAACCCCTGGCTCCCACAACACCAGCCCTGTAATGGAGGTGAACTTTTAAAAGTGGTTGTTTTCTTTGCTGCACACTGAAAAGAAAAATCATTTAATATGTATTTCCTGAAGCTTTTAAAACACTTGCTCCCTGCTGTGCTCTGCCAAGTGCTGCCTGAGCCCTGACACTGGTTGGAGTAGAGGACCAGGACAGACACATGGAGTTAGAGTCACCGCTGTCAACTCGTGACTGACACAGGCTTCCCATTCCAGCAGCGGGCAACGACAGGCGCTGAAACACAAAAGCACACCTTTTAAGTCAAACTCCTAAAACCCAACAGGCTGCGTCCTGGTTCATGAGGGGACACTGAGGAAGTGGGTTTCCCCTCTCTGGGCAGAGGGTGAATACCGCACACCAGCTTAGATAAAGCACCTCTCAGCCTGGTGGCTTTCTCCTTGCCTCTCTGTGCTGCTTCACAAAGGAACTGGATGCATTTGTAACCGGAGTGTCCCCTCAGCTCCACGCGCTGCCAACTCCTCATGCCTCCTGACTGCGGGAGCCCACCTGGGCTGCAAACGTGGCCCTGTGGCCCCTGGGGACAGCTCTGTCCCAAGGGGCTGCTGAGGACAGATGCCCAAATGCTCCCCTGGTTCCACTGGCAGCCCTGTGGAGGTAGGAATGGGAGAGCAAGGAGTCAAGGCTGGAGGTAGAAATGCACTTGGGGAAAGGATCAGGCTTCCCCTGGTGGGTCTGATTCACTGCATCCCCTCCAGCTCTCCACATGGCTGGTGCAGACCCAGCCTGGACCAGGCTCCTAGAAGGGAAGCCAAAGTTTGCTCCTCGTCCGTCCCCTTTAGCACCTGCACACCCGTCACGTGCCACCAATACACTACACGCTGAACCCCCACTGCAGCATCACCCATTGGGCTGGCTTCCTCTGCCACCCACAGGCTTTGAGCATCCAACAGCCACAGGGCTGTGGGCATGGCAGGCACTCACCGCACCTTCTGCTGCCCATGCTCCTCCACTTACCCCTTCCCTGCGGCTTTTGGGCTGAGGACTATCCTGCCCTGCCCACCACCTCCAATACTAAACATTAGCAGATAACAAAAAATAATGCCCCCCTGCCAGTGGCAGACACCTGCCGTAGGCTTTGGGTTGTGAAGGGAGGGAAATGCGTTTTCAGGGGCTTTTTATGCCTTTGTGAGCTTCCACCACAAAAAGAAAAGGGGGATTCAAGCACCCTATTTCCACAATCAGCAGTAAAATGTTAGATACCTGCAAAGCTGAACCTGAGATTATAAAGTAAGACTAAGTTGAAATGTAGTAGTACTTTTGCCTTAGTTCAAAAGGTTGCATTTTCAGTGGAACCTTAATTACTTCTTCCAGCTGTAGGTCTTAAATAAGCCTGTCTGTCAAAAGCTCACAGGTTGGGTTGAAGTGGAAATTTCTGCCTAGCCAAATTTGGAGCAGATGAAATTAAAGAAAAATAAACCACAGAAGAAAAACAAAATGACATAATGTACTGAACTGGAATTAATTTTGCTTTCTTGGCAGCCTTCTGGAAGGAGTCACCAAGTCCCACACGCCTGTGCCCAAGGTGTTGGGCAGGAGGAGAGGAGAGCTACTACAGCGTTAATGCAGTGAAGACCATCTACCAAAAGTTGAAGAAAACCTAGAATAACTAAAGTCAAACTTCATTAGGTAACTCCTCAGTACAGCTGCATTTTATCATCTCCCAAGGTCAGTCTTCCTGTGAGAGAATGTCAAAGTCAGCAATTCACATTTTTTTATTGATGTGCCACCTTGCAGCAGGTTCCACGTTAAATTTAATGGGTGCAATTTCCAGCAGGGCAGGCGGCTGTTGTCGTGTGTCGCCTTAGCCCTGGCTAAGGCTACCCAGGGAACCAGCTTGGGGCAGAGCCAGGGCCACACTGGCCTCAACAGGTATTTGGCCACCAAGAGCCACAGAGGGTTGTAGGGTCCCACGGGCCCGCTAACACTGCTCATACTGCACCACAGCCATCCCTGGGGACAGCGGCCAGCCCAGCATGCACAGCCCATGGCAGGGGCTTTGACAGAACAGCAAGAATGCCAAAGCCAAGAGTCACTATTGGAGCATTAGAGTCTACTGCCGAAGCACATCCCCCTGAAATTTGTATAGAGAGTTGGCCTTAAACCCCCAAACCACATCTGGGGCAGATCAAGACTCCCTCGGGTCATCTTCCTCCTCACTTTTTCTCTACAGACAAGGGATGTGTTGCTCAGCCACTACAGCAGTTGGGACATGAAGCATTTGGCCCTGCAAGAAGCGGACCCTCCGCAGAGGAATGGGCACAGGAGTGATCAGCTTGCAGCCAACAAGCCATGTTTGAAGGTGTTTGCACTGTGTAGCCACACTGCACAGCTGCTGGCCAGCTGCCACAGCCACTTAACAAGCCTGCCCTCCCTGTTGGCAAAGCCCAGAGCTTTTCTTCGATGAAGGCACCCCATCACCCTCACCTCTCCGCCCAGCCAGCCCTGTGCACCTCCAGTCCTCCACCCCATGGCTGGGCTGGTCACCTGGCTGGAGCATCCCCCTGCCTCCATCCCCCTCTGGGCCCATTCCTGGAGGTTTTGCTGTGCCTGATCGTGTCTAACAAAGCACAGATCTTCAGCTAACCTCCACGCCCTTAAAAAGAAAAAAGAAAAAAACACAACGAAACTCAGTTTTCACGGCTTTCTGGGCCCCCAGCAGAAGCCACACCGCATCACATGCATTCCCAAAACCAGGTGGTGTGATGTTATAACAAGCTTTACCCACCCAGACCAGGGAAGGAAGCTGACCCTCTCTTTTATATTCAATATATTGAGTAAAATACAATCCCCCAGACCCTGTGAAAACAAAGTGCCCCCTGCACCCCCCTCCCCCGGGGGAGGACAAGAGAACAGACAAGTCGTGACAGGCGCTGCCACCTCTCGCCACACTGGACAGTGCTCAAAGCACAGAGCAATTGTCCTTGACATCTCCAGGGAAGAGAAGGCTATGTCCAGAGCAGGCTCCTCTACTCGCAGCAGGAACACGTACTTGTGCCTGTCATCCATCCCCCCGCCAACGCATTTTCTCTGCCATTTCAGAAGTGCTCAGTGTTACTTTGGGCTTTCCCCCCGCTTTTCGGTGACATTCATTGACTGTCAAGTTCTTTCCTGTCTCTGCACCAAGCCTCGCACCGGCTGGGCTAGCAGCAACACAGGAGGTGCTCTCGCCCTGACACTGGGGTCCCACTCAGGCGTGAGCCAAGCCCTTTGCTCAGGCCCACGGTCGCCCATCGCCATCACCTCCATATGTGCACATTGTGGCCTTTCATCGCCAGCTCGCTCCCTTTCCCATGCCAGATCACATTGCCCTCTAGTGGAGTTGAATTTATAAAAAGCCATCAGCCGGCTGTGACAATGGGTGAGGAAATTTAAGAAAAAAAATCCAAACCAAGCTAAGCAGCTCCTAACCACGCTCCTCCCACGCACGAGGAGCCGCTCTCTGAAGACAACAAGATCCAACAGGCTGCAACCCCAGCGCACCCGACACGGAGCCACGGTGGGTATCAAAGCCCCCAGCGCAGGGAGCCGCTGGCCATGCAATAACGAACCCCAGAGCCAAACGCCTGCCCCTCCCTGCTGCTCAGTCCCACAAAAAGCAAAGCAGGCTTTACAGAGCCGATGAGTGCAGTTTACGGCTGTCCCACAAGACAAGACCAGGGCCTCTTACACACCATCTGGTTCCCCTTCACACCCAGGGCTGAAGCCTGCATTACCCGCAGGCTGCTGCGTTTGTACGAACAAGCTACAAGAGATGCCTTCAAGAGATGTCTCTCCTCTCGGGAGGGAGGAATTTAAGTGAACAGTTATCAATCCCTAAAATGCAGATGCTTTTGAGAGGGAAACACTCCAACTATTCAACTGAGGTGGTAGGTTAGGAATGAAGCGATCGCTGCAAGCTGCTTCAGCCTGCCAGCGGGCTAATTGCATCGCTCCCACACTGGCATCCGATGAGAAAAGCGAGATCAAATATCCCCACTTACAACAAGATTTCAAAGCATCTTGCAGGACCTGCGAACTACCAGGACAGCAGCCCGTCCCTTCCGAAGGAAGAGCAGCACAGCTGGGAGCCACTGGCCTTGCCAGTGACAAACGGGGCACCCTACACCCCCGGGCTGGGGCCAAGCCCTTAAGCCGCAGTTCGGTCCTGAGGCACGAGCACCCCCCAAAGCGTGGAGGAGGCTGGAGCAGCCCCTTTTCCCAGCAGTGGTTTCAGGGTGAATCCCTACCAGCTCCTGCAGGGCAGAGCCACAGGAGAAGCTTCAAGGGGAGCTGTAAAAACCCAAGAGACATTGCCAACTGCTACCAAAGCTGCCCACCTTCCCAAGGGGTTGATTTTCTTTGGCAACCCGACTCCAAATCCAGTAAGGGAGGATCAGTACAAGACGTGGTATGTTCATTGCAATAACTCTGAGAGCTTTGGCACAGCAGGTTGGGCCAACATCAAGACAGCTCTTCCCCTGCACTGGCACGAGCCAGTCTCTTGCTGGGGTTTGGTAGAAAACCAGCACAAATGAGAGGAGAATTGGGCTTTCATGCCACTCCCCCACTTGAAAATAGTTAAAGTGAAAAGAAACATGGCTATTTTTGCCTTACAGGTCAGCACAGACCAGCCTCACCCTGTGCTCCCTAGTGGGTCTCACCCACCCCAAGATGCCACCGGCTGCACTGGGAGCTTGGGGCCACATTGGGTCAGGGCATTGTCCCACTTTGCCTTGGAGAGCTGGTCCCAAGCAGAGCACTTTGGGCCTTTTGCAGGCCTCCCCCTAGGTGCCATTCATAACTTCTGTTTAAAGTTTCTGTTGCTTTGTGGTTTGGGGAGCTGGACAGTTGCCACCGCATGACCGCGCCACGAAGCGTGAGCATTTGCTGAGGGGAAGCTCATCTGGGCTCAGACGCTGACTGGAGCTTCCCAGGTCTGGTGCCCACCTTGGGCACTCTCCCCCACGTAAGGACATCCCCCACACTCTTCCTGGGGTGACTCCAGGTATCACCAACCACTGGGCAGGGCAGGTTTGTGGGTTGAAGCACACAGATCCTCACGTCTCCTGGACAGTGGTACCTGGTCAGGATGCAGGGCAGATCACTGCAACCCAGCGGGAGAAGGAGGCAGGGACCCACATGCAGAGGGCAGTGAAAGTCTTCCCCCTCTCTTGATACACCTCAACCAGGAAGGCTCACACCCTCCCAGTTAGCCAACATCCCTCCGTGCAGGAGTTTCAGGTGTCCCTATACCACCAACACTCAGTGAGGGTTGAGCACATGGTGTCCATAACTGCTTTTTGGGTTTGGTTTCTCCTTCTGTGTCCCGTACGACCATGGCTCAGGTGTGAAGGCCCTGCAGGAGAGGTCCTGTCGCCAGATGTGTACCCAGCTCTTGCAGGACATGCCCAGAGCAGCACCAAAACCATCCAAAATGGGTCAGGAAAGGAATGGAAAAGGAGGTCACTGCACAGGAGGTGCTCCTTCCTCCAGGTGTGGGTCAGTGGATAACAGCCCAGCTGTCCCTGCTGAGAGAAGAGCTGCAGAGGCAAACGGCACTCTTTTTCCCTGATATTTCTGCTCATGTTGCTCTGCCAACAAGCAGCATTTCTGTAATTTCTCCTGAGTACCTGTGCCTGCTCGCCTGGTTCACAAGGCTAAACAAGCTTTGCTCAGCCACCACATAGGTGCAGGAATATATTATAAGCCATCTCTAGTATGTCTTATTGAGCTAATCCATCTTTTTATTTCAAAGGGGAGCAGAAGTTGTGTAGGCCACTGGACTGAAGTTCACAACCCTTGCCTTAGCACTGCCTTCTGCCGGGCAGTGGGATGCAGCTGATCCTGCAACCTTTGGGGAGGGTGTACTACCAGACGCTACAGCACATTTCACATGCCCCTCAGACACAGGCCCATTAGGCAGATCCTGATCTTTCCCACTCTTTTTCCAATTTTACTCCTATCCCTTTCTCACACATCCAGCCAGGTCCTCCCAGTCATCAGCCAACAAACACCCACCGGGCAAGGGCTCCTTTCAAGCATCTCAGTGCTTCTGACAGCTCCCTTGTTGTGTTGGGAACTGAACATCAGTCCTTTGGTGGCCCAGGACAACTCTTTGGGTTTGGGAATGGCATCGCACCCCATTGTCAAGAACTGAAGGAAAAGCAGCAGTATTTGACCCGCTGGTACCTCATTCACTACTGCTCCTTGGCAGATGTCGTGCCCATCTGGGGACAGCCACGCACATGGCAAGTCCCTCACTGGCACCCAAGAGTCCAGCCTGCTGGACTAGCACATCTGCTCCTGCTGAGCAAGGGAGGAGGCAGAGCCCCTTCTCCTCCCCCAGGAAAGTCCATCCATGGGAGGAACAGCACCAACCTCTCCCCAGCAGCATCCCCTCTCCTCCCCCAGGCCCCCCCCCAACTCCTTCACCCACCCCAGCCCAAAGCTGCTGTGCTTCACATGCTCTTCCACTCCCCGGGGTAGAACCCATTGAAATACTAGTATATTTTCCAACACATGCTAATATGAAGAATAAATAATCCCTGATCTGTTCAGCCATTCTGCTAGTTCCAAATGGGGACAGCATTTATCTTCAAATGTCCTGAGACACAGCATCCTGAGGACAAGATTTTTAAGAGGTCCTGAATAGGCAGAGAAGGAATTCAGCAGACTTATGCTATTTGGGACACCAAATCTAAATTTGGAATCAAGCAGTCACCTTCCTGTTAGCCCTTAGCCATCCGCTTTCCCAGAAGTAGCTGCCTGTTTCCAAGACATTTGGCAACTTTTCTGTCTCTCACTCAAGTCGTGACAACCTAAATCAGTTGCTGTAAAAGAACTTTGAATGAAAGGAAGAGGCTATAGAAAGGTAAAGTACCCCCTTCGATGAGGTTACAGAGGGCATAATCATCATTTACCAACCTCACAGATTAAGAGGAAAAGTGTTTTTAGTTACAAGTTCATTTTGTTCATTGAAAAGGTTTCAAACAATTTTTTTCATTATTACTAATGACAAATTCCACATGCATTCAACTAGTGCCAAGTCAGGTCTTCTAAACCATCGATAGAGCCTTATTTCATCTGATCATTAGTTACAAAATTAGTTCTTTGGGAATACCATCTCCTTGGAGAATCAGACAAGTTGAGAAAATTTCCCTCCGGGGAATTGCTGGTTTAATATTCAGATTCAATTCTCTTCTAAATTTCTGGTCTGACTCTGGTACAGTTCGAATATATAGCTGAAGATGTTTAGTAGAATATACTTTATCGTCAAGCTGACATTTATATTTCGTCTGGGACCTTGAAGGCTGAGCTGCTAGAAGTAGAAACATATTTTCCTTCCCACCTCGTTCCCCCTGCCTGGGGCATATCCCACGTGGCACCGCTACGTGTAAGGCCAATTTTGCAATGCACAGGTGCTTTGTAGCACCACTCCCTGTGCAAGCACAGCTGCTTGGATGCAGAGGTCTGTGCCCCAGAGCCCCACATTACGTGTGCCCTCACGTTTCCCAGCCAGGATAAAACAACTCAGCGATGGCCATCCAGCTCAAAGGGCAGAAACCCACATCAGAGGAGCCCCTGATGCAACCAGCACCAGGAGCTAAGGGTGGTAGGAACAGAACAAAATGCCTTTTTACACCTAAAAGCAGGCTGGACATGGGAGTGAGGTGTACAACACTGGTGGCTGCTGGAGGAGGGGAAACCTCACCCACAGGTGCCAGGGTGCTTGCCAGTGCCCCGGCGAGAGGGAGGATTCCAGTCCCTAGGGCTCTTAATCAGGCATTTAAAATAATAAATCTTATTACACTAAGCATATTACTGTTAAGCCTTCAGCTGTTAATATTCAGCTGCTGTTGGAAGGGCCGGACCCAGCCACAAATCAGCCTAAAAACGGCACATCCAAAGTGGCAAGGTGATACTTCCGAGAGAAATAATTACTTTGGCCAGGGAAACTCAGAGCCAGTGCAGCAACCATTGCTCCCATGTGCATCACCAACATCATGCAAGCACTGACTAGTTATCCCTGGGGACCTGTGGGAGATGTCCCCTGTGGCCAGCTGCCTGCAGACATGCCTTCCTCCAGCCTCGTGCTGCAAACTGCCCACCCCAGGACCCACTTGCTCCTTGGGTCCCAGCTCTGAATAACTTAGGTAGTCAGGTTTTCCCATACCAGGGAGCAGCCCACACTGAACTCACCATTGTTAAGGCACACAGAGCCCTCCAACCCTTGAACATCACACAGGCTCCGCTTCTCCGTCCTCCAAAACACACACGAGCCTCATTAGCCCTGTCGTGGTTTAATCCCAGCCAGCAACTAAGCACCATACAGCCACTCACTCCTCCCCTGGTGAGATGGGGTAGAGAATCAGAAGAGTAACAGTGAGAAAGCTCTTGCGTTGAGATAAAGACAGTTTAATAGGTAAAGCGAAAGCTGTTCATGCAAGAAAAGCAAAACAAGGAATTCATTCACTGCTTCGCATCAGCAGGCAGGTGTTCAGCCATCTCCAGGACAGCAGGGCTCCATCACGTGTAACGGTTACTTGGGAAGACAAACGCCATCACTCCGAATGTCTCCCCCTTCCTCCTTCTTCCCCCAGCTTTATATGCTGAGCATGACATCATATGGTGTGGGATATCCCTTTGGTCAGTTGGGGTCAGCTGTCCCGGCTGTGTCCCCTCCCAGCTTCTTGTGCACCCCCAGCCTCCTCGCTGGTGGGGTGAGAGGCAGAAAAGGCCTTGACTCTGTGTAAGCACTGCTCAGCAGTAATGAAAACATCCCTGTGTTATCAACACTGTTTCCAGCACAAATCCAAAACATAGCCCCATACCAGCTACTATGAAGAAAATTAATTCTATCTCAGCCAAAACCAGCACAAGCCCCCAGCCCAGCTCTTACATCCTCCAGGAAGGTGGGAGCCCACCTTCATCTTCCAAGGCAGAGGAAGGCTCCCTGTAGGCACTGCTCAGCCCCCAGCAGAAAGCTTAACAAAACAAGCTTCCCTCCAGCCCAAATCCCAGGACTGCCACACCACTACTGAATTTACCAGCAATGAGCAAAGCCCCAAGGTAGCAGCTCCTCTCCAGGATTCCCAAACTAGTCCCCCCTGCTTCCAGGTGCCCTCTATAGCCAGCATGAATAGCTAACAGCAATCACCTGAAGGCCAATCTGTAGGAGCTGTAGGTTGTTGAGGTTTTTTTTCTGTCTAAATGAAAGCTTTAACCACCCACCTGGTGAGGGTTTTAACAATCCAGGTGGTTTCTGTGGGTATCTGGGCATTGATGGTGCACAAGGGGTCGGAGGCAAGTGAGCTGTGCTGGGCCTGGGCCTGGGTCTGCGCCCACCCAGCATCCTGCGGAACCAGGCAGAAACCACGCTGAGTTGCACTCGCACCACCTGTTTTTCTTTGTGTCAAAGGTTTTTTTCAAGAGGTTTGAATATTGGTCAGCTCCTTATGTACCGTTTAAAAGGGGCCTTACCTTGAATACCCTATTTGCCATTATCAGCTGTGATTCCAGCACTTAAAGATAACACCAGGCTCAAATTATCTAATGTAAAAATCATAAGTGATCTTAAAAACAACGTATTTGAGAGGGTCTTTTAATTTCTTCATTTTCCTAAGCCTTTCTAGGGCAAAATTATAACCTAGAAGTTGAGAGCTGGAATAGAATTTAAAATAAAATAAAAGCTAAGGTTTGACTCTAATACTAGGAATGAGGACCTGGGGCTCTAAAAGGATCCTTGAATATTTGAAACTAGAACAGTATTACAAGAACCAGCTGTGCTAAAACTATTCATCTCGCTGTTTTTACACATGAGGTGGAAATCTATATTTGCAAAGTATTGCGTGTGATTTGAGCACCTGATGGGAACGAACAAGAAAAATTCAACCCTGAAGATACAGTTTATTGAACGTAAATAACTGAAAACAGGGTGTCTGCTGATTCATTCAGTTTGTGACGGACTCTGCCATCATTGTCACTTACTTGATTTCCTTCTCTGCTTATACCTCTCTGTTTCACAAGGGGCAAAGAAGGCAGCGTGCACGGAGGGGTCCTTGGAAGCTGTTAGTCATCAGCGCACTCAGATCTGTGACTGACAGCTGCGGAAACACCGCTGACTTCAAGCAAGGGCTCGACGTAAGACACAGCTGGCTCCTTGAGCTGCTGGTGGGTAGGAAACGGGCAGGTAAAATGAGTCTGTGTCACAGAAAAAAAACAGATCCAATTTCACAACACCGCACATGGGATGCCCCCCTCCCACCCATCCTAAGGAACGGGCAGGGAAGCCCCCATTTGCTACCAAGGCCATCCTGCACCCGGCTGGCAGAAACCAGGGGGATTTCCCCAATGGCAAAGGATTCCCAGAAAAGTTCTCCCAATGCACGTGTGCCTTTCTCCCACCTCGGGGAAAGGATGCCTGCTGGACCAAGTCAGGCAGAGGCAGGCAAGGGTGGACGTGGCCCCTGAGCCTGCTGCCCTCCCCCAGGAGCAGCCTCCCTCCAGCCCTGCCGCGGCGGCAGAGGAGGCTGTGTGTGGACTGCCCGCCATGGGATCCCTCCTCACCAGCCTTTCCCAGGCCATTTGGGACAGCAACATTAACAAAAACAGTTGAAGGCCCATTAAGTATGAGTCATGCATCCTGTGACAGCACATGGGGACTAAACATTAGGAAATACCATCTCCCACTGTTCCCCATATACCAGTAGTCTCCAAAACAGTGCCACCCAGTTCAGCACATTCTGCCCTGCAACTTGCACTGGTTCTTTAGTGGAGCTTCTTGGCCTCTAAAAGCAGAGCCCAGCCATGCAGTAATCCCACCGATAGCTTGTTTCATACAGCCTGGGTCCTGCTGGGGAGAACCAGCGCTGATATTCAATAGCCCAGGGGCTTGCAGCCCGGGTTTGAAGTACACCCTCTCGTTTCTGAGATGCTCTCTGAAACATTGTCCATGGTTCGTTAATATGACCTGCTCTGAGCAGCCTGCAGAGCACAAAACTGTTTTATTGGAAAGTCCTTGGCTATTCAAGACAAATTAGGAAATCAAATGGGATGAAATATAACAACTCCAATGAATGTGGCACTCAGCTGTGTTATCCCATTTGGAAAGGCTGAACTAAATCCAGCTGTGAGAAAAATCTTGATTTCACTCCTGATTTAGCATTTTAAAGACTAACACGGGATTATACTACACAAACATGCTGTTACCAAATTAGTTGACTTCAGGCCCTCCCTAGCTTGATTGCTACGGCCACGTTTTGCTCTTCCCTGCAGTAGGCTTTTGGATAACTCCATGTGAGGCCAGGTGGCTGCTGCACTGCAGCAGGAAAGCATAATTTCACCCTCCTATTTCTGCATTTTTGGGGCCAAAACTGCTCTTCTCTTCCCTTCTGTGCTCAGGCATGGAGATCTAGACAAGGACATTTCACCACCATTGGTGAAGACTATCTCCAGACAGGGCACTGGTTCTAACACACCAGGGGAGATGAGACCTTCGCGTTCCAGTTTCCTTCTCTGCTTTCTTTACATTGGTTCTCTTCTTGCCAGTCCTTTCTCCAGAAAGTCCCCCCAGCAACAAGACCAAATTAATGCTTGCGAAGAGTGTCGCACCAGACTGCAAATGCCGCTGCTCTTTGTCCTAAAATAATTCTCATGTGAGTGACTAGAATACAGACTCCCTAAATTGTGATTTGTTTTACCATAGCCCAAATGTGGGACTTAAAATTATTAAGACTTTTAAAAAGGGCTGAAGAGTGCCCAGCAGTGCCATTTGCTTCTGGAGCGAAGCTGTGTCCTCTGCCGCTCCCGGGGGTGGCTGTCCTGCCCTGAGTCAAAGCTCTGATAAGTCTTTTTCCTTGCTCTCTTTGATTGCAGGAAGAGCTGCATTTGTAACAGCTAATGGCTCAGGGTGATGTTTGAAGCTGGCAGATCCATGCTGAGCTGGCAGGGAGGCGGCAGCCCGCCCTGGGTGATTTTCATGTTTCCAGAGGATGGAGAAGCAGCGCTGGGGACAGGGACATGGTCCTGCCAGCTGCGGAGGGACCAGGGCAGCTCTTGTCTCAGCAGATCTAATTTGTCACCACAAATATCTTCTTGATAGACATTATGCTGTATTTGGTCTTACACACACACGTGCACGTGTGTTCCCATCAGTGGGGTCACTGATGTCCCTCCTATGCTCCCACTTTAATTTAGTCACCCAACAGCTAAAAGACACTACAAAGTGACCCTTGATGGAAGTGGAAACACCGATCTCCAGTCTGGGGGGCCCCTACCAACATACGCATGTACCCCAAAACCAGCAGCTCAGGTAGTCCAGAGCCGAAAGAGACTTTTGGGGTCAGAGACAGGACTACATGACAAAGCCCAGATCCCAAATCACCCAAGACACTGGCAGCAACCAGATCAAATCCAACATTTGCACTGAGTGTCTCGGCAGGCCTGTGTACAGCATGACAAAATCTCAACTCCAAAAGTACTAAACCTGGAGGAAGTTTGAATCCAGAAACAAAATACTTATACTAGAATCAGCCAGTATTTAAAGTGCGTGTTCATGGGTGGGAGTTTATACATTTGCATCTGATGCACACACATTTGTATGCACTCATTAACTACTTTAATTTTTAACAAAAGTTAAAATCTAAGTTAGATCACAAGAAAGAAGAATTGCTCATATTAGTCATATTTTTCATAGGCAAAATGACAGCTCAGGCTGGCACCAGGATCTGCTTTTGCTCAGCTCTTTTCCCACAAACAGCATTTTGGGGCACAAACGACCTGGTTTAGTGATGCTGCAGAGAGCCAGCCTATGCCAGGGGCAAATTCCAGGCCTGGCCTAAATGAGTGTAATTCACATTCAAATCAGTTGAAGTTATGCCAGCCTGCTCCAGGACTGGCCCAGCTCCTGCAGCTTTTCTCCTGAGCTTTGTTCCCAGCCTGTCAGTGTAATGAGCGCATGCACCCAGGATTTTGGCATAGAAGTGAGGCGAGGAAGGCTCTGGCCATGCCCATCAATCACAAAGCTTTACCTTGGACAGAATTTAAATCAGTCGCCAATTTACCGACTCCCAGCCTGATGAGGCCTGTGATGTTCAGGAGCATTTGGGGATACATATTTATGTTCCCAGAAGTGAAAACATAGGGAGTTATTAATAGATGAATCTAAAAGCATCCCTGAGACTGTGTGAGGTCTCATCATCTAGCAACACTTTGCTATACCCACTGCTGGGAACGTAATCATGTAGGTTGTCATCGTGCACCCACCGTCAGCAGCAGCACCACGAGCTCAGCCCCGCTTTGGGGCCAGCTCAGTCCCCACCAAAGGGGCAGCAACATTTTAACCCCCCCTCAAGGGACTTGCAGAGGGAATTGGTGCCAGACCTTGGGCACGGCCAGGGCAGGGCTGGATTTTCTGCTTACCAGCTCAGCTGTTTCCATCTTCCCTTGGGAGACAGGCTCCCTTTTGCTCTCTTCCAAGACAGACTGAGGGAAAGCCTGGAGCCACCCTCTGGTTTAATGACAAGGGTACCCGTGGGAGCAGGAGGGCACCGGCCAAGGATGCTCCTGTCCTGGGGGCAATGATGAAGGAGGATCCAGAACTTAACCTTACTCTTCTTACCTTGGAATTGGACCTGGCCGGGGCTGGGGAGTGGCTGGACCAGTCTCAGCTTCATGCCTCGACCTTGGCAGCATGCGAACCAGGGGGCTGGGAAGCACTTCTCACCACCCGCATCCAGCAGAGCCAGAGGATCAGGTAGGACTTGGCTGCACAGGCCAGGTTTTCAACACACTGTGCATCACTATTCAGCACAAGGAACAGAAATGCAATGTGCTTGTCCGTTTGTTTTTATGTCCGCTCCTCTATTCCCCCCTGCCATGAGTTTCCCTTGAAATTGCAGGCACAAAAGCCTTTGCTTTCCAGCTCTGAGATAGCTGTTATGCAAATAGAGGAGGCAATCCAAGAGGATACTGTCCTTTTCCAATAGCCTCTCTCAGGTCTCTGCTGTTGCTCTGTAAAGGCGGAGGTGTTGGCAGAGAGCAGGCTGGGGTACCACCGCTAGAAGGTGAAAGGCTGGGGAGGAAGGTGGTGCAGCCAGCTGATCCCTGGTTTGGGTGCTCAGTTCCTGGGTATGGCAGGGTGCTGAACACCTAGGGGGAAAATATTGTTATTATTTAATGCCAAATAAATGAAATAAATGAACAATTTTACCTTTTTTTTTCCTTAGAAACCTATAAGTTTTCTAGGCAAAACTTCTCTGAATATATTAAAATACAGGTATTTCACATCTGCTCTGTTCTCGTCCTTTAGTGTGGCCATCTGGCACCCCATTGTAAAGGTCTATTTCTAGAAGGTCATTCTACTATAAGGCTGTTTCACCTGGCTTAAAATTAGTTACAGATTTATAAACAATCACATATTTATGTAAGGAGAGGGATTTTTTTTTTAATGCACATTTAATAAGACAGAATATGAACTGGCTATGTTTTGGGATTTTGTTCATTTTTACGGTATTTTCACCCATTTATTTTATGGGCTCTGGGCACTGGAGGCTAAAATTGAGAGTTTATAAGAGGTTACAGAAGACAAGAACAGACATATTTTTCATGGCGGTTTGAACAGCCAGGTTGAAGAAAAGAAAAAAAAAAACAGCAATGCTTTTTATTCACACCTTAGCCAACAGTTTTCAGCCAAAGGAAGAAACAAAACCACACACAGAGCCCTAAGACTGAGCAGTACTTGCCCAGCCTGAGCTCAGCATCATTTTTTCTCAGTGCTGGACTCAGGCATGGAGACCTGTATTTTTTTCTCACTGGCTTTTCTCTGGTGTGCCTCGGCAATGCCGCCCAGCGCTCCACCAACATGAGAGCATCTACTTTAACTGCAGCCCGGGGAGTGGGGGGCTGCCACTATCCCCACCTTAGGGACTGGGGCACGCAAAGGAGAGGATGCGAACAGCCGCCCAAGCAGAAAGCCCCAAGACCCAAGTCACTGGTTAGCATTGCTCCTGCTAACGTCTGTCAAAGCTGCGGGCACCTGGCACTTCTGTAAATCAGATTTTCAGGTCTTCAGCAGGCATCCAGAATGCAAAGAAAACATGTTTATGGGCCACCCATGGTCAAACACCACAGAGGTCCAGACAGATCTGCACAAACCAGGTCCCTGTGACCAGGATAGACTGAGTATCCAGCGAGCCAAAGGCTCGAACTCCTTCTGTGTGGCTGATTACACATCTCGCAGGCACCACTTCTGGCCCCTGATTTTACAGCAAAGGTCTTGAAAGGAGAGGAAGCAGCTGGTGAATAATTCATTGTGTACCCTCCCGGTTGTACTGCAGCCTCTCTGCTTGTTTGCAGGCAGGGTTATCTGTACCACCACGAGCCATTCTCCCAACACTGCTGGAAACAAAGGCTTCCTTTTTGCGGCTGTTTATCCAAAGGACACAGAGAGGGATGCGGGAGGAGGTGGGGAAATAGCAGTGGTCAGAGATCCCACCCAGCAAGGTGCCTCCTCAGGGAGCAGAGGTACCTCCAGGCAAGGAGGGCTTGGGACTCGCAGCCACATCCCGGGTCTATCTGCCCGCTCGGTTCCCCTCACCACTAAGTCTCCTCCCAACTTATGATGATCCATCCTCCTGTATCAGAAAGACTACTTCTGAACTTGGTAATGAAAATTGTTGTTGTGAAAATTGAAGAATTATGAAAATTAAAGAATCAAGCAAATGAATGAGAGCAGTGGGGGAAGAAGGCTCCAGGGACACTTTGGAGGGGAAAGAGCAGGGCTGGGTGCTGCAGGATGTAATGGAGACAGGGACAGACTCCCGGCGGGAGCTGGGGCTGTGCCAGAAAGCTGAGCAGAAGCATGCTGCCTCTTTGAAATGCCATACCGCCCGGGTAGGTGCCAGCACCCTCTGTCTGGAGTTTGGTGGCACAGAGCAGCCCTGGGGGACGTGGCAACAGGGGCACTAGCTCCAGCAAATGCTTTTTAGGGAAACGCTCCAAGCAGGGACAAGCTGTTCCCCAGGACAGGGCTGCCAGTGGGGTAACCACACTGCTCATCTTGTGCTGAGGACCCCAGCCATCATCTCACGTCCAGCTCATCCTGAACTGGTAGAAAGTTATTATACTTACTGCACCTCCCAGCCCGTAACTCACACATCTATTAGTCAGTGACACCCTACTATATTTTTTGCCATCACTTGCAGTGCTTTAGAGGTTGCCAGAGTCTGGCTCGGGGAATGTTTCTCCAATATGTCTTTAGATGTAATTAAAAAAAGGACTCTTTTATCAGCTGGCTGCCCCAATTTACCTGCAGCATAGATGGAGACCAGGGAGAGGTTTTGCAAGTGTTTTACAGAATTGCAGTAAGAAGCTGTTTCCTCTGACATCCAAGACGTTTCCTGTGGGAGCGAGCCAGGTGCAGCCACGACGCCATGCGGAGGGTCGCGGGCTCCATCTCCAGGCATGGCCACTTCGGGAAGGGGGCACACAGCCTCGCAAGGCTCCCCCCAGCCTGAGCCCGTCCCCCCACGAAAGGTCGGAGGAACAGCCCATTTCCAGACCCCTGCCGCCAGCCAACGCTGCTCTTTGTGAGCTGCACATACACAGCAGGAGGGAGAATAGTGGTCAAGTCCTGACAGACCCTATGCTAATTCACCAAAGAGCATTTTAGACCATACACGGACACTTAATCGAGTGGGAGAGACAGCAGCGAACACGACATTTAATTATGGGAAAGAAAAACGAAGTCTTTTACCCTGCATTTGGCATTCTCCCAACACACAGAGTTAATTGTTAGAAGGGTATATTAGAAGGCAATGAAGGAGAAGATTGAAAACCCTGATTATGCCAAGGTCCTGAAAACGCTGAATTTATTGAATTTCACATGAGAAAACACAGGCTGCGCCACATGGAGGGCTGTGCCAGCAGCCAGCTAAGAGCTCAGGGGGTCTGTATGTTCATGTTAGAGGGGGACAAAGCGCCCCAACTGCTTTATGAGCCCCTGCCAACTGCTGGCCAAGCCCCACTGCATCCCTAAAACGGGGCAGGCCAATATACTGGGGTAGATGGCCCTGAAGCATGGGCAGACCTTGGTGTCGGTGACGCACAAGGTGGGCAGACTTTGCTGTAGGTGATGCACAAGGTCAGCATGTTCTTGAGAAGCTCAATTTTCCTTTGGAAGAGAATCTAACCAGGTAAAGCTGGAAAGGACACTTCAGCTGTGACCTCCGTGTAATACATTCAGGTGTACTATTTTGGCAGGAGTCTGCAACAACAGCAAGCCCAAACTGCTTTGGGAAGCGCCGGCACAGATGCCCATGAGAAACCAAGAGCTGCAGGGCTGGATCACATGAAGGCCCATCAGTCCCGGGTGCACGCAGAGGAGGGGTACTACAAGAACAGAGAATCAACAAAAATCATCCCCCAAAACCACCCTCTGCCTCCAACAGTTTGATTCTTAGCCATGTCCTTGGGCTGCGGTGCAGCCTTAGCGTCCTTCAGCATGTTTCCCCGTGAATTTTCTCAGTTGTCCCTTGAACCACGTAAACTCTTAGCCCCTTTTTTTGTTCGTGTCTGGTCACAGGTGAGGGGAAAAATGCATCTGGAGCTGACCTGTGGATTCAGTCATACCACGATCCTTGGCCTAACATATCTTCCTGGGAAACTCTCCCAGTTGGGTCCCATGAAAAAGAAAAGTGCCAACAACTGCCGATTCCTTCATGCCATTAACAACGCCATCTGCCTCCGCTGAAGTCGGTAGAATTGACTCTGGATTTTAGTGGAGCAAGCTGCTTTTATTCTGCCCCCCCCCCCTTTTTTTTTTTCTTAACATGAAAATCCACACCGATAAATGAAATCCAGCTCATTTTATAGCTGCAGTAGCTTTAGATGTACTGCAGGGGGTAACCTTTGGCTGCTGATGCAAGGCAAGTGGGACAGGCACCCCAAGTCAGCTTCGGCAGAGGGGACTCCGGCAGCAGGAGCCCTAGTGATTTATACCATGGTCCCTATTTAATTACAGCAAGCTTCTGCTTTTCCTAGTTTTAAATAGCTTAGGAAAAAGAGTCCTAAAAATAAAAATAAAATAATTTTTAAAAAGACAGAATCTGACATTTGGGGTAAGGTAGCTAAAATTATTATTTTCCTTCTCTCAGATTGTGTGATTTTTGTGCCTGACCAATGTCACTGGAGATACCCAAATTGAACACCTGAATCTGCCCCATGGACACAGAGCCAGGCCATCGCTGCAGAGGGGAAGTCCAGCAGAAAATGTTATTGTCTAGCTCCTAACGAAGTACAGCAAATGGGGGAATAACCTAAAAGTCTTGTGTAACAGCGACACACTTCACACCAGCAGTCAAGGAGGCATCCCAGGTCAGCGAGCACTTGGCTTTGAAGTGGACCCCAGCAGCGTCAATGGGAGTTAATCGAAATGCTGAGCCAGGCCCCACGCTGCTGCTCTGGGCGGCCGTCAGAGGCCACGCACCCCTCGGGGCCAGCCCAAGGATGCCGCACACACCTCCCAAGATGGGGATCTAAGGCAGGACAGTGCGACACCAAGCATCTATGCATTGATGGAGCTCTCGGGGTGAAATTCTGCTGAGCTGAGAAAATAAAAAAATTCATGGCAGGTTCATCCGCAGCAGCTAAACGCACTAGGGTTTTGGCTTCGATTTATCGGGAGTCTGACCCAGCTGGCGCTCAGCAGCCAGCACCGGCCAGGCTGTGCTTACAAGGCTGGCGGCGGGCAGGAGTTCTGCTGCCCGCGCCAGAGCAGAACCGGCCGGGCAGAGCAGGGCGGCAGCCGCGGGACCTGCCAGGAGCTGAGACCCAGGAGCTCCATCCAGCTCAGCCCTGCAGCTCTCTCAGCTCTGCCTGCCTCATGCTTGCAGCCTCCACCGCTCACAATACAGCATGTAGGTAAATAATTAAGTTGGGCACTTATTTTAATGAGTCAAGAATAAATTTCTTAACTAAAACATCTAATATGCTGTTAAAAATTTGATTTAAACACTTCCCACTGTTTTTATAATACTTGGCCCTCTCTGTGGGATGTTTTTAGTGAAGCAATTTTCCCCTTGAAGCCCTACAAACATTTTCTTCTGAGGAGCTCTTCGAGGAAGGGGCTGGCTGATCATTTGCAAGAGTGCTGTTCCCTGGGGCTGTTTCCAGCACTGCCTGGTAATGCTCCAGGAGACCTGGCAATAATTCACCCCCAAACTGTGCGTGCCCTCAGTCACATCAGACTTTCAAGAAACATGTCAGCGTGGACCGCGTGCCAGGCGCCCGATGCCCTGCCCAGGTTAGCAGGAGGAATGTGTGAACCCACACCTAGGGGCAGGTCACACAAGTGGAAAAGAAGGTTAGAGAAGTGCCAAAGCCAGACAGCAGTGAAACACGGGCGAGCAGATTCCTCCTTTTGCAAGGATTGATTTGAATCGTTTGCCTTTAGTCTGCAGCAACAACCATGCCTCAGATCCCTGTTGTCCTACCAATGCAAGTGTCCTCCCAGAAACCCGGGGAGATGTCTCGATGTAAGGAAGAAGGAAAGGTCTCAAGACAGCATGGGCTTATCAGTGGAAAAGCCATGAAACAAACCCAGGCCTCACTGCAAAAGAAAGGGGGAAAATAAATAAATAGATTTTTTTTTTTTTAATTGTAAAAAAAAAAAAATTAAAAATCTCAGAACAAAGCCACCTCAACTGCAACACTTTTAAAATGGAAGTCAAACTGAGGATTGAAAGACCAGCCTGCGCAAGAAGCACATTTTCCTGTTCCGTGTGCAACAAGCAGAGGGTGGTTTCAATTCATCAGTGGCTGAGCTGTTGCACAATAAAACTCACTGGTGAATGAGCTACTTTAAAAGCAACGGAGCTTTGTCCTCTTGGTGGCTCAGCTTCTCCAGTGTCTCTAAAATGTTTGTTTCTAATTGGGAAATGACTAACAGGCCTTTGCAGAAACGAAGGCAGTTGGGGCTCCAGCTTTGGGAAGGCATCAGGCAGACAGAGCTGGGGAAGCCCCCTGAGAGCAGGGGCTGGAGGGCTGCAGAGCAGAGTGGATGCAGCTCCATCCTCACCACTGCAGGCGACCCGAGGAGTTCAGCTCCTAGCATCTGGTTCAGCCCACGGGAGCCTCAAGAGCAAGCCTGAATGTCGCATCCTGCTGCTCTGAACTCGCCTCACCTCTCCCCACACCACCATTCTTACACTCCTGCTAAAAAAAACCCCAGCCCTCAGACACACTTAGCCTTTAAGAGCACAAACCAAGCATCAGAGAACCAGTCCCATCTTCCCCACATGACAAAAAGCTGGAAGCGGCAGCACCAAGGCAGCTTGCCTTGCCTTTACATCTCTACAGGCTGTCAACTCTGAAACCTAATGATGGTGCTAAAACAGCAGCCATCCTTGGCTCACTTACAGGGACCACTGCAGTGGGCTACCAGCTACAGTGGGCTTGTGCCACCATCCCACGCTCCTTCCACGAAGCCCCAGCCCCTCAGAAGGAGCATCCAGCTTACCCCAAATGCTTGCCATGGCATAGCCACTGCAGCATGCCAGAGGCTGAAAACCTGGAAGCTCACCTCTGATGTAGGACAAATCGGAACCCACACAGCACAACCTTTTACTCACCAAGAACAGCCCGGACACTGGGAACAACAGACCAGCACCCTTGGGGAGCCCACAGATGCCAGCAGCAACTTAAGAAAAGCTGCTTTTATTCTATACAAGCAAGCAAAGACCTTGAACTCTTATCAGGCACTTATCACCAGGACAACAGAGAAAAGTGCTCAAACCCTGGCCAAAGTGTTTTTCTTTCTGCTTCACAGAACACATGAATTGCAAGAGCAGCCTGTCTCCAGGAGTACTTGTGCCTCAGAGACAGCAGCAAGATTTCCAGGGTAAACTGATATGAAGTCTTATATTTCTTGTGGTCTAAACCCAATCACAAGTATAAGGGATCTCAAATGCTGACACCATTTAAAAAACCCAACCCAACCCAACCCAACCCAACCACATTACCTCTCCCAAGCACAGGCATTACTCCAAGACCTACATCCCTTTATCACACGACACTGATATATTAGCCCAGACCCACTTTCCTCAGTAGTCTAAGCTGAAACACCTGGCTGCAAACTGGGACACAGGCACTTATTATTCCATCATCCCTGGTTTGGGGGCAGAAAAGTGGGGCTAAAGGCTGGCAGCAACAAAGCAGAGATGTGAAGAGAGGAGCCCAAGTATTTTGTCTGTCTCCCTCAACACTTCTTAGCATGAGCTATAAAACTCTGTTTCATTATTCATACACACTTCCAGCCCCTGGAGCTGTAACTCACCATGCATAGACCTTTCCTCCTGTTTATGTTACCTGCCTTCCTACTGGATTGAGTAAAAATTCCCATTTTATTAAGGTAAAATTCCCACCACATTGTCAGGCGCTTCAGGAGATGCTGCCGTACCCAGCTCCAGGTGAGCTGCCAAACAGCAGCACTCCCAAGAGCCCATCAAACAACCTTCATCTGAGACAGCCCACGTTGGCGTGTGCAGGGCACACAGATGGGCTGCGTGGCCGGCATGGGCACCAGCCCTGCCCAGCCTCCGCGGCACGCTATGCTCTGCAGTCGCAGCAGCACCGAGCTCTGGGAAAACATCTGAAGGAGCCCAAGACCTTGTCCAAATGCACTTCACACCTTTCTGCAATAAAAAACCCGTGTGTGCTCCAAACACGCTGTTCATGTCAACAGTGGCTGCTGCTCCAGCTCTGCCGCGGGCAGACCCGCTGCCGAGATGGAAGGCGATGGTGAGCCCGGTGAGCCCATCCCGGTCCCGGCATCCGAGCAGGGCTACAGGAGAGGTCCAGGGAGCAGAGCCGAGGGGGAGCAGCCCACCAGGGCCCCCGTGCTTGCCCCACAGGGCTCAGGCAGCGGCAGGGAACAAGCCGACCTTTCTGATGTGCTTAGCAGCTGGGCTCGGGTGTTTCTCAGCCTCACTATTTATACCAGCCTCACTATTTATACCTGGCTTGTTTTTGTCACACATCTCATCTCCCCGTTACCTTACACCATCTTTTTAGCCCTTTTTTATTTCTGTTTTCTGGGCTGGAGGCATCACAAAATACTGGCAACCCCTTGGAAACATCAGCCCTCACATTTCCCTAAATTGCACATGCAGGAGCAGAGGGAAATCCTGGCAAGGGGAGCTGCACCCTAATCCCCCAGCCACTTGCTAAGCCACGAAAAGACATATTAATGGACAAATCTGATCAGGCAGTTACAATAATTTCAGTGGCAAAAGCAAGGTTTCCAAATGGAGAATTGCATAAAATGATGCTAGTGCTGAATCCGGCAGGTAAAAGGTATTGCCAGCCTGATTTTAGGTGCCTTTACATGTACAAAATGATCTTATTGCCTCTACGTAGAGGATCACTACCGAGTTAGAAAAAGGAAAAGTAAACTGAAAAACCCTACTGTGAACTTGCTATGGTCTAACCTCCTGATTATACTTGGATTTGAAAATTTCATTAGAAAATAATTACGGAGAAACCGGAAATATTACAGAGGCCTCATCAGCAGACCCTGGAGGTTTTTCTTGGCAGCAGAGCAGCTTCAGGCAGCACTAGAAGACTTCTGACTATTTTTTTACAAAGCGAAAGGGAAAGACAGACTCTTTCTAAACACCACTTTGCAGCAAAAAGGCTTTTGACTGATAATCCAATCTTTTTCAGGAAAAAAAACAGGTTTCCTATTGGGATGTACACGACAGATGAACATCTGCCTATGGAGGCGGCAGTTGCCGTTAAGAGTTAACTGCTGCAAGGCAGCTGCTTCCCACCGAAGGAAGCTCATGACAGAGCTGCCCTCTTTCCTCATCCCTGTTTGTTATTTCAACAGACCTAGCAGCAGCCAAGAGCAGAGAGAACGAACAAATGGGAATAAAAATAGGTCCTCAAAGACATGCAAAGCATTAGCCAATTTTTTTTTTAATCTTTCTGCTTGGCCATGTATCTATCGTGCTTTACGATTCAAGTGGCAGAGGGATTCATACAGCAAAACCAGATCAAATACAACCCTTGGGTAACCATTATACTGTACGTTCCTGCTTCTGAATAAAAGTGAAGTGGCTGCTTCACTTTTTCTTAGATAGGAGGAGTTTGCCCTGTGATCAGCTATGAGGTCAGACCAGTTCCACTCTGAACAGCGGGGTCTGAACAGCCACGTGTGCCACCAAAATTAAATATACACTAATCACGGATGAGCTCGAATTATTTAGGCCCGATGGATGCGTAGGTAATTTCTGAGTCGCAGAGCCCTGCTCGCATCCCAGCTATAGATGCCTTGGGGGAAAAAAAGGATGGTTAGGGTAATGCTGCCTGCAGCAACCGGAGCATCTCCACGGTGATGTTGCTGCAGCGGGAAGATTTCTCTCTGCCTTGCTCCGAAGTGGCTCCATCTCCCTAGACCTCATCTAGAGACGGGCATCTACACAGCCCTGACACGTACAGCCTGCTCCAGAAACCAGGAGCCTGGGAACGTACAGCTCCCGCTATGCACCTACACATCCCTCGGCTTTATGCAGAGCCGTCTCAGCATCCCCGGCAGTGTCCCCTGGAATTAGGGTGCTGCTGCACCAGCAGACCTGGGGTCCTAAAGTGCAGAGAACCACAAGTTTCCTTCAAGCCAATTATAGCACATTATAAATAGAGGATCCTGCTTGTTTTGGAACCAGCAAATAGCGAGCGGCAGGTTCTGCTTCCCCAAATAGCCCGGGGAGCTGGTAAGGCCAGGTTCACGTCAGCTGGCCTGAGAAATGCTGGGGTTAAAATGGCACTGCCGGGGAGCAAGGAGGTGCCCCCACCCTGGCCAGAAACTGGGGTTGACAAGCCTGGGCGCTGATCATCATCAGAGCCAGGCCCTGCTTTAGCAAACCTTTATCCTACTTACCTGCAGGAAAACGGAGCTTTCATCCTATGCCTTCCTTGAGTCTTTTAAATCAGCAAACTTTAATAATCACAGATATACTTTTATAGACAAACAGATGCTTTTGTAACGATTTTAGGCACGTTCATGATATACAATGCAAAAAGCAGACAACTCATTGGTTCATTACCAATGGTCTATTCTTAGGGAACTAGAGGGCAACAAATTCACACTGAATTGAATCAGGCACCTGCTCAGAGCAATTCCTAACAGGGAAGGCATCTCATTCTCTAACTGTAAAACACCACATCATTTTTCTAACCTTTGGATATTATTGATTTTTTTTTTCAGGTGCAGAGAGAGAAATGCCAAACGTGAGGTCAGCAGGCAGTGGTACATGGCACAACTGCTCTTTCCGAAAGTGGAGCACTGAATGCCAACCAAAGCACTGGCTGGACATTGCATGGTAACAGAGACAAGCTACTCTGTGCATATTTGGGGCAAGGGAGGTGAGGGATTGACCCCTTGAGCCCTTGGGGTTTGCTCTGCCAAGGCCGGGTTGCTATATCGTTATGATAAGGGTAATCCTGTTAGGCAAACACATCAAACAAATAGTTATTCCTGATTGCAGACCTTGTCTAGGCAAATCTAACCCCGGGTTAAAAATGTGCTGAGTGCACAGTCCTGTGGCACAGCACGCTGGGGCTGAGCGAGGGATACGCAGGGGTCTTCTGTGCCCCAGGACCCCGGTGCAGGCGCTCTCCGAGGCTCAGGCTAATGCCTGCAAGCACCTAAAAATTGCAGCAGAATAAGTTCCCTCCCTTTCCCCTTCACTTCTTGTGTAGAAGAGGACAGATGACTCTTATGTCAGGCTGTTTTGCTTCTATATTTATGTCCTGCCTTAGGCTCACAATGTTCAGCTCAGATGCAATCCAGTCTGGTCGTATTAATACATCTGGGATAATATTTTTAACAACCAACATCAAGCTGAAGGCCACAGTCATCCGCCAGCGCCAGGAGCTCCCTGACCCCTCTCATCCACTTGCTTACAAAACAGAAAGGCTCCCCAAAAGGTACCTTTTCATCTTTTAAGGGACAAGTAGACTTTTCAGCTTCCCCCTGTAACACACTGGATCAAATTTAATCTCTGCTGCAGCTCTGGGAGTTTCCCTAGGTTTCCAAAAGGATGAACGTAGCTCATTTATTACAGGTGCCAAAATCAAGGCTTAATGAGGGGTGGCCTGTGAACCTAGCCACAATAAAGAGGGCACTGATGATAGCCTGTGACTGTCCCTGAGGGCTTGTGAGATACCCACAGCTGAAGGACCGTATCACCTTGCTGCCCACCTCACTTCTGTCAGACCACTTTTCTCTGTCAAGGAACCAGAATAAAAAATAAGTTTCAAAGCCTTAAAAATTGGGTTATCCCACCAGTAGACACTGACAAACTGAACAGATCCATGACAGCAGTTGAGATATTTATTCAGCCTCCCATCAGCCAGCACTGACGTTTGACAGCGCTCAACCCTCACTCTACGTACTTCCTCAAGAGCCGGTGGAGAGGTTTGCTTTCCAAAATGAAGTGTTTCAGAGCTTCGCTTGGGCTCCCAAGTGTTATTTGGGATGCGGATTTTTGGAAGGGTGTCACGTTGGCTCAGCAGCAGCCAGGAAACAAGAGTAACAAGAGAAGGCTTGTTCGCTTTGCTGTTTCCAAAGCAGCTTTTCTTTCATGCTGTGGGTCAGGATGGAGCTGACCCTATAATGCAGGAAGAAAGCAAACCAACCAGGGTTACGGGCAGCTCAGGCTCAATGTGAAATGGTGACTCATATAAAGTCAGGCAAGTAGAGAGTGCCTGTAATACAAAAGACGACTGAGGAGGAAGAAGAGGTGGGTGCTGAGAGAGACAGTGCGGGGGTGAGCGGTGAGAACAGGTTTCAAGGCCACGACTCCTCCCCTGGACAGGGCGATGTTGTCTGATGGTTTCAGCAAGGGAGCCAGGAGCAGTGCCCCAACCCAGATCACCACTGATTCACTGCAGCATCTTCAGCAGGCTTGTTTCTCAAATGGAAATATTTTCCCACTTCCCAGGAAAACATCTGTTTTTTTTCCAAAGTGATTTGAGATTCTGAAATGAAAGGACAGAGTGATTTGTAACAGCTGCTTGCCAGTACACCCCCTTGAAAAATGGAGATGGGCAAAAGAGGCACACAGAAGGCATGTACGCAATGGATGTTACAGACTCAGAGGTGGGTACAGGAGGGGGATGCTTTCCTCTCCACATCTGATGTGCACCACACATCCATCCTCACCACCGTGCAGGGAGGACGTGTGCCCTCCTCCTTCTCGGGGAGGGAAAGGACAGTCCCCGGGCAGCCTTCCTCAGCTGCCCTCCCGCCCCTGGTCCTGCGGGCAGCCAAGGGCCCTCCTGCCTGCTTCCCGCCTGGCTGCTGTGAAGGTGACAGAAATAAAGGGTGAGCTCCTCAGCGGGGGAACCAGCAGCAGCAGAGGAAATGAAACAGAAACGTTTCTGGAGAAAATGTTTATCTAAGGCTTCCACGAGGTGTCAGCAACAGCTATTATTCATCACAGCTAAACAGAGGTGCCTGGGACTGCCATCCGCCTCTTCGCCTGGCACGTCCTCACAAAAGAAGAACATGTCCCATCTGGTGACTGCCAGCAGCTCTGCTGCCTTGTGTCCCCGCAGGCCAGCGCCAGCTGACCAACCTATGTCCCCTGTCTAACGACAGCAGAGCAGGGGGTCCCCATGCAGGGCCAGGACCCCAAAGACCAAATCGGTATACTTACGTATTATCCCTGACCTAAAGAGCTCACCAGCTAAACCAGGATGGTCGAAGTGGTGTTACTGCACCCGTTCTGCAGGCGGTTTGCTGGGGGCACAGCGAGATTAAACTGGAGGTCAGTGACATATCCACGGTGGGAGGGGGACATATAGGCTGTATAGTCTAGCCCAGTGCCTCTGCTGCCAACCCCTGACTCTCCTCATTACTTCTCTCTGAAGATGTTTAATTTTAGCTAAACGGGACACTAGGCATTTCTATCCGACTTGTCTAGGAAGACCCCAGAGCGGGAGGCTTAAAGCAAGCTGGCAGCTCTGCTGCTCCAGCCCACCACGGGGCAGGGGCTGTCGTCCGGACTCTGCTCACCTTTGGTCCCAAGCCTGCTTTCGAGAGAGGAGAGCAGTGAATGTTCAGAGTCAAACCCGCACACAAAGTCCTTGCAAGACCGGAGTAAAACCCGTGTCTTTCAGCCCCTTTCAAAAATGAGCGATGCACTATTTGCCCATCTTTTATCCCATGCTCAAAACCAGCGCTAAACATTAACTGTGTTTAACGTGCTCACTGATACTGCCTATTTTCCTATTGCTTTTAATTACACCCACAATCATGTCCATTAAGTCGATATGATCCTGCCCTCAATTTAATGAAAACCTCAGGAAACAAATGACGTCTGCTACAAGAAACAGCAGAGCTCTTCCCTTTGTCCCATTACGTGGCTGGGTTTCAGTAGCGCTAAGCAGGTTTTACTTGGTCACTGGCTGGAGAAACCAAAGGATCAATGTCCCGGAGGAGGGTGAAGAAAAAAATAGCTCCAAGAGGACACGTCACATTACTCCGACGTGGCTGCACTGACGGAGTAATCTTCATCATGTGCCAAGGAACCTGTGATAAGCCCTCTCATAGTCGGATTAGTAATAAGATCAGTTACTTAATTCAAAGTGATTAAAACCAGGCTGGACTGCGAACAAACAAGTCACGTCTGTGGGTCTGCGTGTTAAATATGTATCATCGCAAAAATACAACCCTTCTGGGATATCGGGTTTTGTCACTAGTGCTGGGCATGCTAGAAACGATTTCGGGGGCAAATGCAATACGTTTTCTCCAGTGCAGCCCACAAACAGGCTGCCTTTCCTACGGGCAGGCTCCTGCTTTGACTGCGTGTGACAAATACACTTTGCAAACAGGGGCCAGCCCCGGGGTTACCCGTTGGCTGTGAGGCTGCGAGGACTCAGCACGCTCTGGCCTATTTTTAAGCCAGTGCTGGGGCCCGAAGCACACGCTGGTTGAGCTGGTCCCCCCACCTCTGCAGGAGAGCTCGGCCAGAGAAAAACAGTCCCGCTTCCATGCCAAAGACATTAATTTCCTATGCAAAAGCCAATTTTTTGCCTTTGGGCCCCGACACCACTGGGCTTACCCAGGCATGTGTGGAAGATGAGTAGAAAGGGCTGGGCAAGCTGGCTTGTCGCCACACTGGGCATCCAAATTGATGGCAATGTCCCAGCAACGGCAGGGAAAGGATTTGGGATTCACGGTTGGGCAGGGCCGCCTCCTGGAGCAGGCGGCACGCAGAGGTGCATCGGGTGCCGCTGCCAGCAGCAACGGGTGGCGAGGCACGGGCAGGTGAGGCTGCGCTGGACACAAAGGAAGGGCTATAGGATCAGCTATTTTTAAACCATTTCTTTTGATCCTGCGCTTTGGTATGAATTATCCCGTGCCTGCAGTAATAGGATGCGACCGAAAGGCGAGTGCCCCAGCAATAGCAGGGAGTGGCGGAAGCGTCTGCCTTTAATGAGCTTTCATCTGGAATCGGACACGAGCGATGAAAGAGGATTTTCCGTGCCGTGGCTGACATCCAAGACGCCAGGAGCTGCGGTGGATCCGCGGGGATCCTCGGATGACGAATCGCACTGACAAATGCTGGACGTAATTCTCTCCCGCAACGCAGCTCAGCACACGTTACCCTGATTTCTCTTCCCTGGGATGTGTCACCAGGAGTTTCTGAGCGTGACAGTGGTGTGCAGCATCCTGCCCGGCTCGCCCACCTGCCTGCATCCCCTCGCACGCACCCCCGGGATTTGGTGTGAGCACCGCATGGCAGGGAAGAAGTTACAAAGCAAAGCGAGCACAGTTTAGGCATTGTTTCCCTGGCTGAATGGCGGTTCAGAAGAGGCACGACAAAGGGAGCGGTTGTTCCTCGCCAGCTTCGTTCTCATCGGGGTCAAGGGGAGGGTTGGCAGCGTGCCGCGGGCTCCCGCCCCCCCGCCCCGAGCAGCTTTGCAGGCTGCGAGGAAGCGGGGTGTTTCAGCAGACGCCTGGCGATCCCCCCTGGTGTGCACGCACGCGTGCCATGCTGGGACATGTGGAAAGCGTTGCCCGTTCCAGCAGCAATCAGCAGAAGCTGCACTCCCGCGCTGGCCAGGGGAAGGCTGGGGAACCCCAAGGATGGAGAAACCAGAGCTGTCGGCCATGAACCCGACAGCGACCGGCATCACCCACCTGCGGAGAACCTGCTCACACCCTCCTGCTTGAGAGGGCGATGGCTGCAAGTGGGGGAGACGCTGGGGGTTACACACACAGTGCGGAAGAGGGAAATGCTCTGAACCCACTTGGGGGGGATAAGGATGGAGCAGATCCCAGGATTTGCTGTCGGTAAGGAGGCCTTGTGAGAGAGCAGATCCCAGTAACGACAGCGCTTGCTTTACCAGTCCGTGGCTGTTAGCTGTACACACGCATTTTAGGGCCAAGGGACTGCAGGCGCCCAAGGGAGGGAGTGCCTGGTGCGGGGCTGCCGGCAGTGCTGGGCTCACCCCACGCCACAACCATCTCCTTGCCCTTCTGTAGCCAAAACCTGACGGGTGACCATCAGTGGGAAGGGCTGCAGCAAATGTCACTATCCGGGAGAGAAGCGAGAGCCATGAGTTTCGCAGCGAGCACGTGTGCGCACATACATGGGAGCCCACAGCCGGTGCTGGCTGAAGCACAGCGTCACCCATGGGGAGTGGGCAGGGGGTGAGCCCCGAACTGGCGTGGGCCAGGCTGGGCCCTGCCAGGGCAGGCAGGGAGGTGTGACGACGTCTGCCCGGCACCCTGTGAGCCCGGGGCACCACGCGCCTGCAGCCTCCTGCACCCAGGAGCCCGGGCGTCCCAAAGCCCCTGTGCACAGGTCTCCCTGTGCCCCAGACGCCATGCCCCCAGGACCCCATGTGTCCAGGCCCCTGCGTGCCCCAGACGCCGTAGACTCAGGACCCCGTGCCCCTATGCTCTCTGCGCCCCGTACCCCCAGGACGCCATGCCCTCCAGACCCCATGCTGTCTGGACCCCACGACGCTGGGACCCTACACCCCCAGGCGCCATGCCCCCGGGACCCCAGGCCCCCGGACCCCAGGCCCCCGGACCCCCGCCCCCTCGGGCCCCCATGCCCCCCCCCCCGGCAGTCCCCGCCCCGCCCCCGCCGGGACTCCGAGCCGGCAGCCAAGTTTCTTGGAACTTTGCCTCCCGTGACGCAGGCGATGGCGCCGGGCCCCGTCCCCTCCCGCAGCCAATGGGCGCCCGGGGGAGCCGGGGCGGCCGCCAATCGGCGGCGGCTGGACAGTTCCCCGGTCCTGACCGACCTTCACCGCCCGGGGCGGGGGTGGGGATAAAAGGGCCCGGCGGCGCCGCGCCGCGCTCCCGCCCCCCGCCCCTCCGCTGCGGCTGCGGCGGCCACCGGCGGCGGCACCGCGAGGCCGGCGGAGAGGTGAGCGCCGGGCGGGGAGCGCGGCGCGGCGCGGCGGTGTGGGGGGGGGTGCTGGTGCTGGTGCTGGTGCTGGTGCTGGTGCTGGTGCTGGTGGTGCTGGTGGTTGTGGTTACCGTTCGCGGGGATACGGGCGTCCTGTGCACCGGGGGGAGGCGGTTTCCGCGCAGCCAGTTCCCGTGCACCGGGGGAAGGGAGCTGCAGTGCGCCGGGGTAGGGGTGTCCCCGCACCGGGGGCTGTCCGGTGCAGCGGGGCCGCCGCGGCTCGCCGCCCCCCCGCGCCGGCGGGAGGTGCGGGCAGGCCGGCGGGGAGGCGGGCGCGGCCCCGGGGCCCCGGCCGCACGGTGCCCAACGCTCTTCTGCTCCCGCAGGTCCGGGGCCGATGCGGCCTCTGCGCACCGGGGTGGGAGGCAGCCCCCGGCGGAGCCCGGCCGCCCGCCATGCCCTGGAGCGTCCGGTGGGTCGGCGGGCGCGGTGCCCAGTCCCAGAAGCAGTGCAAGAAATCCTCCTTCGCCTTCTACCAGGCGGTGAGGGACCTGCTGCCCGTCTGGTTCCTGGAGGACATGCGGACCATGGAGGTCTTCCACTGGGAGGATGGGGGCAAGGTGAGCGTGTACTCGCCCTCAGAGGCCCTGCTCTACGCGCTGGTGCATGACCACCAGCCCTACGCCCGGCACCTGCTGACTAAGTTCCCCCAGAGCGCCCTGGCTGTGCCCAGCCAAAGCTTCAGCTGCTGCCAGTCCTCGGCCCCGCACCTGGCCATGGCTGTCCGCTACAACCGGGTCCGCGTCCTCTTCCGAATCCTCAAGGCCATCCAAGCCTTCCCGCCCAGCGACAGAGCCGGCCACCTGGACCGCCGGGGCTGCAGCCGCGTGGAGGGCGGCAAGACGGCCTTGCATGTGGCCTGCGAACTGGTGCGACCTGAGTGCTTGCTCCTGCTGCTCGGGCACGGCGCGTCGCCCTGCTTGCAGGACAGCGCCGGGAATACCCCCCTCGACACCTTGCTGCAGCAGATTTCCCACGCGCCGGCGGCTAACATGCGTGCCAAGCTCCTCTGCCTCGACTGCCTCTTCTTCTTCGTGCCTCAGGACCTCCAGTTTACAATGAAACAGCAACTGTTGGACAACCGGCAGCGGTGGCAGGACCTCCTGGGGGAGAACAGGTTCCAGTGCCTGCTGGGCTTAGCTCCCCCATCGCTGTTTGTCGGAGCCATGCGTGTCTTGATCAGGACCATTTCACCTGAGCATTTCCCGGAGGCTCTGGACAATCTGCCTCTGCCTCATTTTCTAAAGCCTTTGGACTTGAAACTGGAGAGCTAGAGGGGTGGTACGAGAGCCTCCCGCTCACCTGACAGAAATAGACTGTTGTGCTAAAAATGTATCGGTATACGAAGCTGCTAATGCGGCGGCCAAGTATGTTTTAATTAGAACTGTATTTTTTAAAAGAATTGTATCTGGCACTTTACAATATATTTTATTTAAAGATCCTTGTGGTGAGGTCTGCACTGCATTTTATAAAAAGATTCTATGGCATGTACAAATTGAGGGTATGTGGGAGAATATATTTGTAAATACATCTGAATAAACCAGTGGCAGATGTGATCCAAACGCAAACCGAGCGGCTGAAAACGCTGAAGTGGCATGTGCCTCGGACGAGCGTGCACGGGGTGGGGGGTATCTGCTCGTTAGGATTTCCCTGTTACATAAGTGTCGCGGTCCTGGAACAGGATGGCTCCTTTTTTACAGCTCTCCTAATGCATCTTGGCAGGGATGCGGGCTTTTTTTAAAGGCACAGATGAAAACTTCCTCATCTTGTACACAAGACCAGAGAGAAGCCAGATACTATTAAAACTTCCCTAAATAAGGCTGGCAGGGATGCGCAGCTGAACAAAATATATTTTAAAATATGCATAAATAACAGTTGGTTTCCTTGCGACGTTGTCTGTGTTCCCCTTGGAGAGCTGAGGCGCTTGTTGTCAGGCAGAGGAGAGCAGGAGTGCACACATTGCTCTGGCCAAAAATGTTCCCTCGGTGCGGTTGGGGCAGGGTGAGGAGGGCGGCACAGAGCCGGAGGGCCGGCCTGCTTGTGCCTGCCCTCTGCTATGCCCAAGGGATCTATGGAGGTATGGCAATGGCCCAGGACCCTAGAGCAGCTTTTTTTGGTGGATTCCAGCCCCTCCATTGCCAGTCCCCAGCAGGGTGCGATGGCTTAGGGTCAGCTGGGAGCTATGCCAGTCTTGGTGTCCGCTCCGGGTAGCAGAGGAGTAGCTTCGATGTCCAGCCTTCCCCCAACTATCCCTTCTGGGATGCTCCAGGGTACACAAAACATCTTCACAGCTGCTCCAGATCAAAAAGCCCTTTGGGGGTGATATCCTGCCTCCAACGCTTGCGTTTAGACACATCAAAGTCTTGAGTAAAGGGTACAGCTTCAGTTCTTTGCTCTGCAACCTTCACAGCATCCTGGGCCGCCAGGCTGCTTACTCTCCTGTAAAACTGGCACTGCCCCTGCCCGCTCCGCAGGGAGCAAGCTGCGCCGGCTCCGCCAGCATCGCACTGATAGAAACCTCCTAGGCCACAGTGCTGTAGCTTCACCTCTGGTGTTGGAATTTGTCAGTGAAACTAGGGTTTTGTTTCAGCGCTTAAATGCGTAGCCAGGGAGTTGTTTGCCACTTGAACTATTTCAGCACTGTTGTTCCCTTTGGGGTCATCAAGGAACTGATGCACTCAGAGAGAAGAGGCCATGTTCACAGCACAAATTTCTTGATTCATGAATTAATTTTGGTTAGGAAAAAGAAAAACCACAGAATGAGGCACTATAAGCTGTTCATGCTTCAGCAGAACAGAGTGGTATTTCATCTAAAATAATCTCCATACTGCATGCACAATAAAAGATAAGCCATACTTCTGAAAGAGAATGCGACAGAAAGAAGATTGCTATTCTTAGACTGATGGCACTGAAAATGTTTCCTAGAAGAGCAAATGTTCCTTTTTCCCAAGAAACCAAGCTGATACGTGCTCAAACTAATTACCACGGGAAATTTAGGTCCCTTACTAGAAAGCACAGAACAACTCCAACTGTTCTCTTCAGCTACCTTGTTGGTAATAAAAATACAGAAATCTAAAGAATTAATCCCTCACTTAACTGCTTAATAAAAAAAAAAAATTAAAATCTATGTTGCTAAATTCTTTATTTGAGTACATTTTTCCCATTGCTTCTGTAGTAATGGTGTGGAAGCATCTTCCAAAACAGATGAGAAGTAAAGCAGTCAGGTCTAACGTGCACATGGAAAAGTGTCTGGAGGTGGGGGAAGAGATGGAGCTGAGGATGGGAGGAAAGGTTTATCAGCCTTGCTGACAAAGACATAACGAGGTTCAGCAGTGGGGAGTTGGTCAGTTGAACTGAGCGCTGGAAGATGCTCCAGCTCCCGAGCTGTGAGGGTAATTACACATTGGAACAACATGACAGGCTGGGCAGGACATCCTACACCTTAAAATGAGCCTGTTAACAAAACAAGAATTCAAGGCCAAAGCTGACCCTGCGATTCCCTGCAGCCCTCCCACCAGCTCTTCCGTAATTCACTGTAGCAAACAGAAAGGGTCCCCTCAATATGTTGTGATGGGTCCAAAGTCAGCTAACTGCTGTGCCCCTCCTGTTATTCTAGGACAGAAGTCAAGCCTATTGCCGAGCCCATGCTGGGATGACTCTGCTGAAGGTCACTGATGGGCCTCGCTACGTGTGGCTCGCCGATGTGTCCGAGATGCTTAATCTGGAGAGGCTGAGAGGAACTGTGGGCAAACTACAGCAGTGACTACACAGATCACTCATCCAGCTGGGTCCAGGCTTGTTTTTCAAACAGAGTCACAGCTTGGAAAGATGTGGCTGGGGCTTCTCGGCTTTGGAAACAGAAGTCCTTTGTTTATAGACCAAGCAATAGTGGCATCAGCTTTCCTCAGACTGACTTGCCAGCATGTCTCTGCCCTCTGCCACCTTTGGAGTGCAGGCTCCACAGCCCGTTCAGTTCTCTGTCTCTTGGCAAAGGCTGCCAGTAAAAATGCCAATTAGTGCCAGTTGCGACACCATGGACAAGCTTAATGAAGCAAACACGGACAGTCATTATGTCTCTGCAGTAGAGGACGGCCAGAGCTAGAGTCAGGGAGCTGGCCACAAAGGTGTGGGAAAGAAGATTCACCAAGTCCTAACACCATGAGAGCACAGGGGTAAGGATATATACTTAAAAGCTTCTGTCTTACCTGCACAGGTTAATGTAGTCACACAAGGCAAATTAATCACCTGTACGAAATGCTGTCAAAAGCATGTAAGGCAGTACATAGAGCCAGCATTCCTGAAAAGCTTAGTTACAGCCAGTTCCTCCAAAAGGCTACTTTCTATCATGAAACAGTGAGGAAATATAATAAATATTTCCCACGTGTTGCTCAAGCATTTTCAAAACAAAATATTCATATACTACCCACCTTTTAGTACAAAGTGGGTTTATTTGCTGTGACAGGTAAAAAAGGCCTGAAACACTTTCATTCGGAAAGCAAGGGGAGAGAATAAGTACTGGGCTACTTTTAGTTTTGACTCTTCGCAATTGACTCCTCTCTGCGGCTCCCTTAAATATTTCAGGAGTTACGAAGTTTAGCCTGTCTAGAGTCTGCTGAAGGAGCTGAAATCTATTGTAATTTTGAGTAACTCGTTTAAAAGATGGATTTAGGATCTTTAACAGTCGTCCTTTGCCAAAAATATTGAGTAGTTAAAGAATTTAAATGGACATGAACACAAAACTAGGTGGTTTAAATAGTCTAAAAAATCCCTTGCTATAACATTTGTCTCAGTCTCACTCTCTGACGTACTGTCCTGCCATAAAAGCTGCATCCTTGTGCTTACCATGGTCACGGCCTGGTATGAGCATTGCCAGAGGTGGGCACCTTAAACTTAGCAGAGGATGCAGGTGTTAAGTACACCTGAAAATCATTCCCTTCATGAATATGCACAGATATGGAATATCAAGCCTAACATCAGTTTAACACTCAGCACTGCCCAAAGAGTATCTCTGGCAAATACAGCTTCAGAGGGAGAGGAAGAGGGCTGTTAATGAACAGGCTCCTCCGTGTGGACAAGCCTTGAATCTAAATCAAACAGGCAGGCGTTGAAGGAAGGAGAAAAGGAAGCAGGAAACCACCAGAGCAAGGCCTGCCAGGAGGGGAGGCCTGGGCTATAGGGATGGCTGCAATTACAGGCTGGTTTGAAAATCAAGGTGAAAATAGCAAGGACAAAGATCCAGCACAGAGGCATGGAAAGACAGAGACTAGAAACGGGCCAGGGTGCCAAGTTTGTTTCCTAATCCCTATTTGTCCTATGTCCAGTGTTCAAGTCGTATGGGTTTTTGACTTGCAATATAACAAATCTACTGACATCAGCAGATCATTGTGCCTTGCATCACCCCATCTTCAGATCAATGTTCCCAACTAGACAAACAAAGCACCCATGCCATGTGCTTAATATTTAAACAGCACTGTAAATCCTCGCAAACCACCTTTTGTGACACCTACATTAATAACAGTACTTCCACCACTGCTTGGTGTCAGCAGCTGTCTGAGGTTAGATCACCATTAATTCCCAGCTTGGCTTCAGTGGTCTCTCCTCCACCTACAATTTGTGAAAAAGAAACTCTGCCTATTACTTTCTCAGACCACATCAAACTGTCCTCTATTATCATGCACAAGAATCACATCTATGGTGTTGCAAGGCTGCTGCTTGCAGTGATTTAGTCCTGCTCTTTCCACCAAGCAGGTACACGTGCATGTGTAGCACAAGAATGGAAGGAGCAGAACTCTCTTGCAAAACATAACTCACCAGTCATAGCAGAAAACAGAAATACAGTTTGCAAAAACATCAGAGATCCCCCACTGCTGCTAAAAGAAATGGGTCCAAGTTCAGCTGGGATAAAAAGGTTCCCCCTACTTGCCCTGATGACCTCTGAAAGGAACGGTATCTCTTTGGCCAGTGGTTTAGTTGATAAATGGAAAGACCACATATATCAACAAAACAAATCTTTAGAAGCCTCAAACGATGAGAAACTCATCACATTTAGGAATTATTGCTAAAGTCAGAAGAGTCTCGTCATCTAGTCTAAATTGTGTGTAACACAGGCCAGCAATTCCCATGGTGGGCCTATTACATCTGATTGACTTGCAGCATCTGCTTTAAGTCCAGCCTTATTTTATAGATTTTTAAACAGTGGAGCATCCAAGGCTCTCTGAGGAACCTGTGGCTGAGCCAAGCAAAGGTCCCATCCAGATCACCTCAACCTCTCCTCTGTCCCTAAACCACAAAACACCCTTGGCAATCAACCCTGCCTCCTCCTTCTGTACAAAAATTTAATCACTTCCGAATGCAAATGCGAGAATTGACAAGAATGGATCTGAGTCAGCAAGGAGGGCGGCAGAGACCCACTTCAGAGAAGCAGGGAAGGCAGAAAGGGGCTTTGATCTGTCCCACGCTTGGGCTTCAGCTCTGCGAGCAAGGTTTCAGCAAGAGTCTGAGCCAGTAAGTCCAGGCCCCGGGTGAGCTCCAGTCACGCCAGCCATTGTAAGGTTACGTTCCCTGTACTACAAGTCTAATGGGAACCCCAGAGCAAATCAACCCTTCTCCTTCAGGAAAGCATATTAGGCCCCAAAAGTTCGATTCCCAAATTTAGGCCTGATGCAAGCCTTTCTGAGCCACGGCGAGACACCTGCGTGCCTGGGATACGAGAGGAGAGCATGGGCCAGTCTCCCCTTCCCGGCACTCCCCACCTAAGGCAAACACAAGGGCAGGAAGCTCCATGGATCTCAACAGGGAGGCGAGCACGGCATCAGGGCCAGCCAAGCCCTTCCCTTAGGCTCCTCCGTGGAAAGCGATGGAAGGAGGCCAAGGGAAGAGAGAGAGGCTTCCAGGCAGAAAGCACTTGGCTGCACGCCTCAGCCAGGACAGGGAGCAGCCTGCAGCTCCGAGGACAGCATCCTCCCTGCCGCTCGCCTCCCCGACTCCTGCCCCATTCGCCACCGGCGCCGCGGCTCCTCTCCCACAGCCTCAAGGCTTTGAGGGCAGTTTGCCTGTCCTCCCACCCCCGGCTCACACACCAGCAATCAGGCAGTGTCTGCAGACCCTGGCTCTCTTTGGAAGACTGGGCAGCCCCATCTTCACTCTCAGCCAGCAAAGCTCCCTGGGGCCAAAATTGTCCCTCCGCTCCTTTGTTCCAGCCCCAGTGGTAATTACTGTTTTGATCTAAGGGTGGTTTTTTGGCATCATGCTCTTAATATTCAGGCTTTATTTTATAATCATTAGGTTCTTCTTTTTAATGGTGCAAGTAAATTATAGTAAACACATTATACTACATCACATTCATATTTTTAATGCGGTGTCATTTCCCTGACAATGTTTGAGGCAGCATTTTAGAGCAAAGCCTAAAAGGATAAGTAATTTCTAACCCACAGCAAGAGCGAGAATGAAGTCTCTTGAGGAGCTGAGTTTTTGAATGTCCTTTCCTCCAAAACCATCTGCTAGCGCTCTCCCGCTCTCTCCCACTCCTGCAATAAGGAAAGCTATTGATGGTTAGTGACTCAAAGTGACAAGACAGAAGGACACAGACTCTCAAACTGATATGACGAGCACAGGCAGGGCTGTGGCCAAAAGCAGGCTGGACAAAAGTCTTGAGGTGACCTGAGCGACTGCTTGTCCACTGCTTCTGCGAGGAGAGGGGCACATCGCTTCTTTCACTTAGAGCACATTTGCAGGCTTGCCCAGCAGGAGGGATGCTGGGACCTTAGGGACCACAGAGCTTAGGAAAACTACTGACAGCACTGTAGGGCCATGGCCGCCTGACAAGAGCCATCACAGAGCTCCCAGCACAAGCGAGGGGAAACACTCCCATGCCAGCAGGAAGAGCGTGGCACCCCCTCAGTTTTGCCTCCTCCTTCAGATGGCCAAGGGTTGACTCAGCTTTGCTGCCACCTCATCTGCCCTGCCAGGAGCAGCACCAGGGCTGTGGTTAGACTGAGAACGCCCTGGCAGAAAAACACCTCCCGAGACAGCCCTGAGGTAAGACCTGCTGGGAGGGCAGACCAGGTGAGTCACTCACTGAGTCACTCATTGGGTAGAGTATTTTGAAGGATAAAACCAGATCATTTCCTTCAAAGTGAAATGCCAGCTGCACAGCTAAGGTAGTGCACGTATCGCCCAGGCTGCCTTCACTATGGAGAACACTGGCTGCGGTGCTGGAGCTCTGTACAATGTGCTGGCCAGAGACGGCCAGTTCACATCCAGCAACATCAGCCCAACCTTCCTGATAGGTCAGCAAGCTGTCACCCCATCAGCCGTGGCCATGGTGCCAAGCTCCAGGTGAAAGACTCAAGGTGTATCTCCTCACAACCCTTTGCTCCAGCCAGTCTGATCTCTTGGGAGACTATGGCTTCTCCTGAGGGTCATCAGTCCAGACTGGGTGTGCAGTGGGAGACACCCCACCCTCTATTCCTTCTCTCAGGGATAAAGCCCTCTCCTCCAGCACAGCCTGTCCTGAGACTCTTGTCTGCCACTGGCCCCTTCCAGCACTGCTTACACCCCTGCTCTTAGGGTGCGTGGGAAGCACATTACCAGCATGGTGATGGGCGAAGAGCATGGCCAGCATCCAAGCTATCCTTCACTGTTGAACAGACTTGGTAAGTCCTGGCTCCCCTGTGGGATCAGACCCCTGGCGAAGCACAGAGTAGGAGGCACCTGGGGGCTGGGGAGGACAGCACGGCCAGGCAGACAGTGGGGCTGAGCACCACAACACTTGTATCATGAATGCCGTGAGAACCTGAGGTCCTAATTCTTTGGTACAACATGGTATCAGCTATGCTTACGTACGTGCTTAGATATGCCTAGCAACGATATGCCTGTGGTACTGGTGCATTGCCCACATGATGAACAGCCAACTCACATCGCATCTCCTCCCCCTTCCAGTTAGAGAGACATAGAGCAGTTAAATCCCAGCTTCTGACCTGGAGCTTTTTCTCCAGTGATATCAGCAAATATTCTTATCACCAGAGGTCTCTGGCTCAATATTGCCCTGCGGTGGCCACAGCAGTGGCCTTTAACTCTTCAAGTCTCACAGGCATCACTCAACACAAGCCAGCTAGCAGCAGACCCTGTCCTGCAAAAGTCCATGCTGTACCTGCAAACAGCATTTTTGCTCGTACAAGCCAGGGAGTTAGCAGTCAAATGCTTCTCTCTACTCTGCAGCTAAGCCTGCCGGGGCCAAAAAGAGAACCACCATCCTCTGCGCTCTGCTCAAACCACAGAACTCTGCTGTGTTCCCATCCTCTTTCCACTTTTGCTGAATGATGGGAGGAGAAAAACGGGGGAGCGAATTGCCTTGCTGCCCCTGATAGTGAGGGAGTAACTTTCCAAGATAGAGCCAGGCAGAAGAGGGGAGGAGTAACACAGAGCTTGGCTCTGCCCACCTCCAACTCAAAGGGAAAAGCTCTGCTTAGCAAATGCTGTGCCTTTCAGAGGGTGCTAAGCCACACTGAGCACTCACTTTGGGAGGCGGAAAGTCCCAGCTGGTAGTCTGGATCTGCATCTATTCACCTTTTCATCATTCGCAGTACATGCATGGAGAAGTGGCACTGTACTGTACCAAACCAAGGACACAGAGCTGGGAGGGTATTCGGAAGTCTTTTGTTCCAGAATCAAAAGCAGCCTTTCCTGCCTCCTGCTTGGGATTTGATGCTTTAGAAACTGGTTGCTCAGATACCAAACAAATCTTGTGTAGACTCCCTTGTTAAAACAAAAGCACAGAAATTTATGCAACCGAATCCCTGCTTTGGACTGTGACCTTAGCAGGCCCTATTCATTAATTAGGCTACACTGAAGCTTCACCAGATCCAAACCTGACACTGATGCAGCTGACACTGTGGGAGACACCCTTCCTCATGGGACACATACCGAACATGCTGTTTTAATGCAATGTTGACCACAAGTGGCCTTGATGACCTAGGCATTAAATATAGTGTGGCAGAAAGATATGTGTCCTCTCTATTAGCTGGTGTCTGTGAAGAAAAAAGCCAGTTTGGCTATCTGAGCCAATGGCTTTTAGCTCAGCTGGCAAAAGGGCTGCATGCACTGTGACAGCAAGTCTCGAGCTCAGAGCCTGGAGAACCTGTATTCTTTGTGGCATTAAAACATGAAACTCTAGCACAATGGTCACAGCATTTATGGCCATCTTCCTGGTTCCTCAGCCTCTGCAATGGGAAAACATAATTCTTTATTGGTTTGTTGCTCACTTCTATTACTGTAGGATGTGCTTGCCCTGACCATCGTGCTAGTCTCAAGCCCACATCCTCATTGTAAAGTCCAAATGACACCCTGCTGAACTTCTGGTTAGCCAGGGTCACCCTGCCCTGCTCACCACTCAGGTTTACTCCCTTCTGAGCAGCGTTTGGAAACTGCTCCCAAGCACAGTAAGTCTGTCAGCAGCAAACCTTCAACTCCTGTTTCTTGTTTGCCTGCTCTCCTTCTGCATCTGCCTACAAGTCAAGACAAGTTTACTGCTGATCATCCCTTTGGAAAGTGCTGCTACCACACAAAAACATGGAGAAATACATGAAACTGCTGGCTTTGGTGAAAAATTACAAGGTTAAAAAAAAAAGGGGTTACACCACACAGCTCAGACCTGTTGAAGACAAAGGCTGATACTAAATGTGAGCATCTACTTGTGGAGGGATCACCTCTGGGAAGAAAGATTATTGAAACCAGCACGTAGAGCTTGACAAAAATGGATTTACTACATAAGTCTAATCATTTTCCTCTTACAAATCTGCCATATTGTTGTAATGTCAAATCATCAGTGGTCAAGTGAATCCCTCTCATCTTCTGCTCTCGACATACTGATTCTGAAAATAAAACCAGCCAAACAAAACCCCACTTACGTTACAGCTATTACAGGTGACGTTACATGTATTAGGAGCCAGCTGGTTGCTGTCGTGCCTCCTCTACAATCAAGAGCGCCGTTTTCACACAGGCCATCAATAAGCCCTGAACGTTCTCACATATAAACCAAAATAGCTGGAGGATTGATTTGCAGAAATGCTGAGTGTTCACAGCACCAAATGACATCAATGGAAGATGCACGTGTTCTGCTCCTTCAAAAGCCCTGACTTTCTGCTAATGCCATTCAGATCGACCAAAGAGAACACAGAAGGACATAAGAGTACTTAAAGAAGTGAAAACAAGGTGATACCACTTAGATAAAAGAATCAAGCAAAGCAACAAAACATTAAATGGCTCTGACAGATGTTCTCATCCCTTTATATCATTACAGGGATTGTTCCCTTTGTCCAGTCTTAAATGCTTCACAGAATGGGACTGCCACCATTTCCTGACAACAGCACAACCTAATAAGCCTTACTGCAAGGAAATGTTTCCTGCCATTAAGCCCAATTCTCCTTTCCTCATTCTTCTTCCACAGGTCAGAATTATTCTTTTCAGCATTCCCTGAAACCATCATGTTACCTCTACTCACCCTAGCAACCATGGATTAAGGCAGGTATTCTTTAAAGGCTCTTTGACTTTTACTCCTGCCCCCCTCTCCGAGTCATTCTCTCTGCTCAGGTGATTATTAATACTGGTTTTCTCAGAACCTCCTTTCTGAAATTCAGGTGCTTCCAGCTGTTTGTAGTGACCTAGATGTGAACACATCAATATCAGAGGGAAACAAAACTACATTAGCACTATGCAATGCAAAAGAGCTTCACTCTGAATCAGGACCAAAACAGCAAATATTATACAGAACCTACTACGCAGGTCCCCCTGTGACTTGACTATCTTTTGAAAAGATATGCTCCCGTTTCCCAACCAGCAGCATAGAATGGCTTCCAAAAAGACTCCTTACTTATCCAGACTACAGCAGAAATACTGGGATAAAGAGGGGAAAAAACCCAAAGACGTTCCTTCCCCAAGTGTCATCCATGTTAAAACTTTATGCCAAGGAAGACAGACACTCAGTATCTGGCTATCACTTCATACAAAGCAGATGCATTTATTTTGCAAAATCACTTGCCTGGGATGGCTTCCAAAAACATTCCTTGCTTGGCTGAACAGCAGCAGAGCTGCCTCTAGAGATGTCATATGGCGAAGCCTTAGATCCTACTAATAATATTCCTGAAGCCATATCCAGATCCTTTGTAGTGAAAGCTTTGCCATGGATTTATATAGGACTAAATATGAAAGACAAGCGTTCCAATATTCCCTACTTGCCTGGCTGTGTTTTCACAAAATAATTTTTCAAAATAATCAAACGATTTTTTTTTTCTAGTCACCACAGTATGGTTATGACTGTTACCAATATTTCTTGAGCTTAACATGACAACTGAATTCGGGTACTGTAAATCTGCTATTGGGAAAACAGCTAAATATAAGCCAAGAGATCAATGATGCCAATGTTAGTAAACAAAAATAAACTCATTTTCAATAGTTGTCAGATTATTTATTCTTTTTGGGGAAGCAAGAATACGTACGCATTTCTATTGCAGCAGCGTTTCCACAGCAGTGATTCTCAAATGATGGTCCACCAGGCATTGACAAGTGGACCATATGTGGTTTACGGAAGTGTGCAACTTCTGCTGTGCTTTTTATTAAAACCTTGACAGAAAAAGCACAGGAAAACCTGCAAGGAAGTTTTAGGGGTGACCCAGGTCAAACCACTCAAGAATCTGGGGAATCACTGTTTTAAATTTACTCACTCTGTACAAGTTGGTACTTGTAAAACTAACAGAGGTCAATAATGAAAGATGAGAATCTTGAATGCAGAAAGCAAACAAGAAAATGATATGCAAATCATCTGGGTACACAGAGACACGTCTAATTGTTGGGTCCATTAGACACTGGATTTCAAAAATACCCAGCTGAAGCTGAAAGTCACTGTGACCCATTAAGGTCCTCAAAAAATTGTAGATAGATACAATAAGAGCTGTGCTACTCCCCACAATGCTAACTTTTAAAATGAAAAACTGCATGAAACTCGGTGAAATTCAGCGTGAAGAGAGCATGAAGGAAGTTTCATTTGTAACAATTGATCGAGGATGTGATTTATGTCTGCGTTATGCTGATGTGTTCCACCGTGGCTGACTTCAGGAACTGCAGCAGGGATCCCTAGACCTAAAGCAAAAATCCTTAGAGACAGGCCTAAGAAACCACGTTTGCCAAGATCTGCAAAAGATTCCTATTGTCCACCACAGAAGGTGGCAAAACTCACAAGGCAGGGAATCGTAGGTAGGCTACGAGCCTGTCCGTGCTGCCCAGAGCAAATGTGCTATGGGAGACACTGAAGTCTAACTCTCAGCAGTACAGTTCTGCAGAGACAATATTATTCTTTAGATCTCTCAACCTGACAGTAAGATAGATGCCAACCTGCTCCTAAAACTGGCTTTCAGAAATCACTGGATGTATGATTGCGAAACTTCGGGATTGAATGAAGCATGGCCTTTTAAGTGAAAGCTGAGCTCACCTTGCTCAGTATGCTTTGAAAACTCATCTGGCAAGATGCAGCATCTCTTGTCCATTAAAAAAAAAAACAGACACAACCAACCATCTGTCACCTTCCATCTTGAAAGTCTTCTATCAAAATCAGGTTTAAGAAGTTACCACATTGCAAGCAGCCAGCAATGGTGAAAAACATGCAGCAAAGGACTACAGACAAGGTTAAAAGTAACCCAAAAACCTGCTGGCTTTAACTTCCGTTTTAATAAAATACCAAGGCTTAAGTAGAAGGACCTGCTTTGCTACCTCCCCGGACCCCAACTCCTGTCCTAGAGCAGTTAGAAGTGGCAAGATGGGGAGGAAGGACAGAAGGTGACATACAAAACACTCAGAGTTGCCTCTGCAAGTCCTGTGTTTTCCTCCCAGGAATGCTCTACATGGGCACCATGTGATCATGTAGTTGTGCATGGAAGGACAGGAGAAAGATCCCTCCACTAAGCAAAGACCAGTATTGAAAGAAGTCAGCAGGCCTTAAAATCAACAGGATTCAGCTCTCCAATGTATCTGTCCTTAGTACAGACAAACATGTATTTCAGATTTTTGTTGTACCCCCCATGCTGATGGTATTTTAAATCACCAGCTAATTAGACCTGAAGCCCGACAGATCTCCTACACAAGTACCTATGGCATCAATGTTAATATTTAACAAGGTCAGCATTATTATTACAGTAATTATAAAGTGAATTAACAGTGCTAAATCTGTTATTTCAAAGTGTTACGCTGATCATTTACCACGTTCTCCTTAACTGAAAAGGACTGACTTTCAGCACAGCACCAGGGAACGAAGTGCAGATGCGCCACTTCACATGTTCGTTATTCCCAACTTGGAGCACTGGGTGCGGCTCGCGGAGGGAACAGACTATAGCCCATCTGTTGAGGCAGAGAACGGATTTAGCAAGACAAGCGTGGGAGCTGAGCAAGTAAAATCTCAGTCATCCTAGCAATTACCCTACTTACTTTGCACTTCCCATGATCAGCTGGCTGCTGTCCTCTATAGCAACCAGGGATTGTGGGGTTTCTTGCTGGCAGTTGCATTTTTCCCCCTGCAGCTCAAGCAAATTCTTTTTTTTTTTTTTGTACATCCCCCTGCTGCATAGCCAGGCACATGTGCCAGGCAGTCTGCTGGGGGCTTCCCTGGAACTTTCCCTCCCAGTCTTTTATTTTTTCTGGGAGAGGTCTAATTAGCTTGATCTTTCACCCAACCCAGGGGAGCTTTGCTAAATACATCCAGCCCATGGTTAGGCAAAATACAGCAGTGTAACAACTTCAGCAAGGAGTCACCTATCGAGTATTCTTATTTCATGCTTTAACAGACATAACATCTCTGCCACTTCGCCAGTCTATCTACAAGGTACCCAGGCACTTTCATAGCAGAGAGCTCCTCCTGGCAAAGGCTCGCTATACTGATCCGACTACAGGGCCACTGAATACACATAAAGCATGCAGTCAACTTGTGCAAATTCAGGACGGTAAGTACAGGACGTTAATACAATTCTGTACACATCTTTAGGTGTATTTTCTCTGGATATGAGATTCAAAACACAAGCATTGTAAATTGAAGTCTCCTTCCCTTATCTGCTGTAAGTGAATCTCAGCTGAGGTTATGAGGAAGGTATATTAAAAAGGAAAAATAAGTCACCAGTTTCTTCTATATTTGGACAGAAATAATGAATAATGTTTGAAAGATTAACTCATAACTACAGCTCCACTCAGTGCTATTCAGTTGTGCGCTATTTGGTGCCTCCGTCAGAGAATCACAGGCTATAAAAATCAGGATATTTTAGTCATTTCTGAGGGCTAAGAAAGAAAGGGCATTTTTCAGTTTGGAGGATTTAGTATTTTTTGGTATTTTATTATCATTTTATTAGCTTTTAGAGAACGCAAATCCATGCTTTTATATACGTCTCTGTGTGTGTGTATATATATATATATTTATATAAAAAGTCCACATTCCATAAGAACATAGTTTCTCAAACAGATCTTTACTTTTTTCTACAGCTTTTTTTTTTTCCCCCTCACTAGCATCAAGCAGGATTTTAACTTTATGGCTAATGTAACAACTTTGATAGACCTATTCAAATAGATTTCCAGTCAGATAAACTCAAAGACCAAAGGAATCATAATGGTAATTTCACCTAGCTTCCAGTACGATACCAGCCACAGCATTATCTACATTTCCTGCCCTGAACCCAAAACCTCACCTCCTATCTTGATTTCAAGTGATGAGAAATCCATAGCTATTTATGTGATAAACCTAGATATCACCATTCAGCAGTCTAGATCATTTCATTTATCCAGATATTTTAATCTTTATCAGTGAAGCTCTGGCTGTAATAATGCATAACAGATAATGACTGCAACTCAACTTTCACTTTCCAGTAATTAAAATCTAGTCCGCTATATTACAGGTTCTCTTCTGTTGTGCTGATGTGAGAGTGGTTATTTTTAACTACGATAACTCATCGTCAAACAATCAGGGTGATCTACTTTGTTTGGCAAGGGATACATCAGCTTTCTTTGCTGGCTACTTGCCGCACAATACCATTTCCAGCATGCAACTTTCACTTTCAGGAAGGCTGTAAGAGGAATAAAGCCTGCGTCTCGCACATTACAGCTAGAAAGCCTCGATCCAGATCTTATCTCTCTACCCCTGACAGTAGGGATAGGATGTGGACAGGGCTGGTTAACGTAATAACTGAAGACCAGGGATGTTTCACCAAGGTAGTGAGAAGATCTCCGTATCTTCATATATGAGTCATGCTTTTCTAATGGCTAATTAACAAGGCAAAGCCATAGGCATACAGGCTCTTGAATTTCAAGCCTTTACACTCAGAACAGCATTTACTGAAAAGTTGTCTCAAGGTTGTTCCTTGGAATCTACCCAGAACTCTAGCAGAAGCAACTAGAAACAGCTCACTCATTAAAGGGAGTTTTATGAGAGAAGCAAAAAGATAAGCCAGAATGCCATGCTAGTCTGAAATAACCCACAACTGCCTTCAAGATACTTGACAGGACTCATCTGGTGAGAAGGAATATAGAGGAGTTATGGGGTTCAGACCTGCTGATGTCCACGTGGGGGTGGGGGGAAAAATGAGGGGGTTCTTGTCCATCGCATCAAAGACACTCTTTGTACAGGTACGAAGAGTTTGGAATAAATGTGACTCTTTGTACCTGTATAAATAAAGCTATGTTTAGACAATGACACAAGTCCATAATTAAGTGTTCCTCCTTATAATTTTCTTAGCAGTAACTGTGTTTCCTAACAACAGTGCTACTGTCTTACTTAAACAATTAATGTATTTTCTTTGACACTTGTTAGTGAAAGATTTTCTTTGTACCATTTAACATGATCCTAGTCCTTTTTATTGCTGCAAGACAAAATAAAACAAGAGTTACTTATATATCTAAGATGGCTGTTTTACACCAACTCATCACAGTCACATGAACTTCCTTAAGCTAAGACATAAGGATTGCTCCTGCATAACAGCAACGGGCTGGTGCTGTAAGGAGACTACCATCACCCTGCAGGAGCCAGCAGAAGCAGCTGAACCGGTTTGTCAAGATAAAAGCTGTGATAATTAGCAAGGGCATTGCCACCTGAATCTGAACAGGATTCCTGTGGCTGGAAGTGGGTTTAAGTGTCAGAAGCGTCATTAATCATTGCTCTGCTTTCTTGTGTGAAGTTACCCAGGTCACAAACCTGTCAGGAAACGGTTCTCCCCTCTGGGAAGTGAAGCCGAGGTGCTCAGCAAGCCTCAGCTGCAGTTACAGTTAAAGGCCGGAAACTCAGGAAGTCTTCAGATCAGCTCAGATATTTTAAAATGCAAGGAAAGGTGCAGTTACAGCACAGGGTACCATCACCTGTTTTCTGCTTGAACATTTTGTAGCTGTGACTGTACACGCATATTCTTCACTGAAAGCTAAAATATTTAACATGCAAGTGCAATTTTTGTTCAGCATGTAAGGAAAGCAACTTGTTTATTTCTATTACAGCAAGACCATCTTAATATGGAGGCAATAAGCTTAATATTCAAATATGAGAAGTGTTTAATTGTCTTTGCTTGGAAGATGGCCATTTTGCTGCTTTGACACACCTGTCACAAAAAAATATATGAAATAAATTTTACAATATCCAGGTCCTTATATTGTCATTACCATATTGTCTGGGGTAATAGTAGGGGAGGGGTTTCATAAGCGTGTCTGTCTTCCGCATCAAGACAATTTCCAGACACAGAGAACTCTCTTGTGAATCATACAACAGATGAGTCTTACCACAGCAATTTATTTCTTAAAAATCTAGTTTATTGCACTTGTCTCAAAGCACAAACAAAACCAAAAACCTAAATACAGAAATAAAAGTAAAAAACCCATCCTAATTTCATTAAAACTACCCTAAAAAGTAGTCTGATAAGAGCTCTTGACACCAATTTAATATTAACGACCATCGCAAGGTACAGTATTATACAGTAAACAAACAACTAGCAAGCTCCAGCCATTACTAAGATGACTTTGAAAAATGTAATACAAAAGTGTCACTATTAAATAATGCCATTGTACTTGAGCATCTGGTGCTTGGCAGGGCGCAGAGAAGTACTCATGTCCCTTCTCCAAAGTGACTGACTCAGGAGCTGCTGCCACAAGATACTTTTAAGCTGAATTTCAGCTTCTTTGGGGTCCTCAAGATACCAAGCTATGCTTGCATTAAACAGACTGGGTTACTTCACAAGCTGATTCCATTACAATCCACTGCCAGACAGGCTAAAAAAACCCTCTGGGGTAATCTCCATATACGGATGAGATAGCAATGCAGCAAACGTATCATCTGTAAAAGGGAAACAAATCTGTCCTCCCTGTAAGACTGAAAGATCAGACTGAGAACTGACAGCCAGTATCACAAGTGCTACTAAAAAAAAGTGACATAACTTGGTTCTCTCTCCACCGATTCACATTCTCACCTTGCACCATGTTTGTTCCAAGCTTAGTGCAGTACACACATGAATTATTCTGAAAGAGAACAGAGGTTAAGGAGAAAACACATCCTTTTCCGTATGTATTAAGTTCTCAAAACAGAAACATCCCCACTTTTAAACTCCTGGCCTTTTCTGAAGCTGGCTCTTTTACAGTATTGGTTAGCAGCTGCTTAAAACATTCTGATGATTTACAAGCTTAGAGCGAACACAAAATAACTCCTCCACCTACATACTGAACTCAAGTTCTCTCATCTATATTTCTATTGCTTAAAAAAGATGAGGTATCTTTCAAAGAAGATTTAGAGTTTAAAGAAAAATAAACTGCAATGATTAACTTAGGTTACTTCCCAGTTCATCACATACCTCTGCTGCAACATCTGTTAAGTATAAGACACTTCAAAATTTAGCTAACATAGCTAAAAATCAGAATATTGTTAAGTATTTTCTCACAATATCACAATTTTTAATGGGATATATAGGTAATTCTATCAATTACCATTTTTCCTTTAAATACATCTAAGTTTGGTACTCAAAACAATTTGAGTCCCCGTGTTAAAGCACTGGCTGGAGGCACAAATACAGCACAACAGGAATTATGAAACCTGCCTTGTACATTCCTGCTTTGTAGTACAAACCCAACATGCAACTTCTTCCCATTCCAAAGTGGGACTTACCCCCCAAAATCTGTCAGCTTCCTGATGGCTGCGTGAAATGGGCAAAAGTGCCCCTGATACTAGGTGTAATCCAAACTTCTCCCTTGTGAATGAAGCCAAATTATGAACCAAATTTCTAGAAATGGAAGGTTAGAATAGCCTTGCAGATATTTTTATGGAAATGGATCAAACTAAGTTCATTTCAACACCAATGCTGTGTAACCATGATGTTCTGAGATCTTACTAAGAAATACTTCGCCATATTTTCTTCCATGCTGCAAGGGAAAATAATTCTAAATATATGTACAATAGTTGGAGAGCGTTCCCATCAGTTTGGAGTTCCAAGTACAAGAAGAAATTGAGAAATGCTTAATGTTTCTGCTGTAGAGAAATATTTAATGCAATAGAATTCCTTCTCAAAATAAGTACACAAGTATTAGTCTGCATGCTGTTGTGAAATAGCCACTTTCATTGCTAGTAAGATTAACGTAAGAGTTGTATTTCCAAAGGAGCTTCTACAGTAGTACGGTATAACAATTGCAGTATGCCACACCTAAAGAGTCTCCCGAGAGACAACGGAACAAACATCAGAACTCACAGCTTGGGGGCTATTTAACAGGTCAGTTTTTTCAATACAAAAGTGCTAATATCACAGGTCCAATATGAGTGGCTTTTAGATCCAACATTCTGTACATACATTACAGAAATTCTGTCCTTCTGTCTTTTTCACTGCTTCACAAGCTTGAGAGACTTCAAATCACTTCCCATTCATCTTCAAAATCATCAGGGTGAAGCAGAACAGAAGTGTCATTATTTTTCTGCAAACTATGGGAATGGCTAAAGGTCTTAGTGAGGCGCTGGAGAAGGGATCCTGAAGCACTGATCGCCCACAGTTCATCTAGAGGGGTCACTGCAAAGCATAAATTATCCATCTTTTAATTAAGGCAGCAGGTTCCAATTATAAACATTAAATAAATAATATTTGGATCTGTTTTCCTAATCATACCCAGAGAAGGTTTTTACTAATGTACTAAAAGCACCCTTGGTGAAACTCTCACAGCCAACAAAGTACTTCAAGTATGCAGCTCTCCCTGCATGTGGTCAGCTTGAGCACCATCAGCCAGGAGTCAAAGCAGGCATCACAATGTTTTGGACTGTCATGCAGAACCAACTTGCCTGTTAAACGTGAGACATTTCCAGGAATCTTCTTCCAGTAGTCCCCTGCTGGATTCTTGTCAGTAATGCCATATCGACGAGCTACATCTCCATTTGGACAGCGTGCCCAAACAGTCCTTGTACTTATAGCCAGCTGACAAGCCTGCAAACCTAAAGATAATTGGACATGAAGAGGGAATAATCACAGGCTTTCTTATATACTAAATACACTTGCAGAAAAGTTTATTAAGAGAAGACAGCCAGACTATAACCATTTTTGTATATTCTTATATTAATACTGAAGAAGAACTGTCCATTTTAAAAGGCATAAAGAAACACCTCGCTTTCCAGGTGGCTTTCTAAGAGAGGATTGGCAAGAAGACAATTTAGGACTACATATTTCCTCACACTGACTTTGGGAGAGTTGAACAGAGTAGATGCTATTCGAATCTGAGCTTCTGGCCCTGTGTAAGCAGAATATCAGAAAGTAGGCCACTTGCAGCACATGAAGCACTGGTGAACAAAAACACTTTTTATAATTACAGACTTCGTACTCACTGCATCTATTGACCACAAGGATATCACACTGCGGGTACATTTTGTTATGTGGCGAAAGCCACGAGCAACAACCAAGTAGAGGATCTTCAAAACATACTTTTGGAGCCTCTGCTGCATTTTACTACCACAAGGGGAATAATCCAACAGTTATAACTTTAGTTTGTCTAAAAATGATTAGCATTATAGACCTTGTGGACTTTTTGTTTCTTCCTCTTCACAAGAAAGCAAGTACTCCACAACTGCCATGCATTTATGCAGTGAAAAAACCTTTAAAAAGCAGACAGCATCAATACACACTTATTTATAAAGAAATAACTAAAATTTAGTTTTATTTACATGTAAGGCAAAAATGTAATTACCTAATCTAGAATGCATCCAGCACGCAGGGTTAATAGAAAGATGTGCAAAATAGCATTAAGTTTTTGTTAGCCACATTTAGATAGGAACCCCATGTTGTATCACATTTAAATACAAAACTTCCCACAGCACAGTAGTCTCCTATTGCTTAGGAATACTGCTTTAGTCCTAACTGAAAGGGAACTGTACTGTTTATTAATTCAGTGGCAGCAGCCTGAAATAAACACACAACAGAAATTCATCAAAAAAAATCAGATTTCAGTTCACTACTTATTTAAGTAAAACCAAGGTCCTCTTTAACAGATAGCCCTTATCAAATACTTTACTATATTCCTATAAATAAGCATACTTGATTGCTGAGAATAATATTTCATTTAAGCATTGCTATCCAATTTAAAAAGCAACAGTGGGAAAAAAAACCTCAACAAAAAAACCCCAACAGTGAGAAAATGGCAGAAAGAACAAGGAACTGACGCATTAATTTTTACCTGGTACATGTTCCCAGTCAGTGCCTACAGGCATTTCATCTGTAATTCCAACTCGGACATGGACATTCCATTTGCTATCAATTGCCCACAACATCTGATCATTTGGACTTGAATGAATGCTGACCAAGTTGATTCCTACTGGCTATAAAAATTAAGCACAGTATTTAAACTTAGTACTACTGTATCTTTGTACTATTGTATCACTTGTTCTTCACATAAGTACACAAGAGAAGTAAAATATTTACCACATACTGAAGACAGGAAGAAATTTAACTGACATTTTATTTGTCATTGTACAAAATTACCAATTTTCCAAAAAGTCAATCCCTTCCTAAATAGAAAAGCAACATGAATGAATGTCACCCAAAGTTACCAATAAAGATATTCATATTTAATGTTCAGCATCTGAGTCTAATAATATTAGTATTTGCTTAACCACAGTTATTGCAATCAGGTACAGTTTCAATTGCAGGTTGAAGAGGGAACTCTTCCATTGAAATGCACGAAGTGCAGTATTTTCCTCTTGCCTTCCTGAAAGTTTTCCTAACATAACTAAATCTGCACTTCATTTCTCAGCATATACAAGCAGTACATTTTTATAGTCTGAATGTCTCCTCTTTGCAATGAAATGGTGATCTGCCTTCTTCCCTGTACTCCATTCTACAGGAATACAAGAGCGGAACTCAGTGCAGACCACTGCAGTACTGGAGCAGCCATAGCTGCAGGAGAGTATCCACAACACTCACTACCTGTTGGCAAACCCAAGTGAAACACACCTCCCACTCTGTTCCCAGGCAAGTCCTTGCTCTACCTGCTTCTATGGAGATTTGCCTTAAATACTGTTCAAAGTCAGTGTTACTGACCACAACATTTTACGGAAGTCAAAGACGGTGATTTTGTAGCAAAATATACCAGCCAACAGGTTTAGTGAAAGCAAATATCCTGAAAAACACGTACTTTAAATAAAATGCAGATGCGAACACAAAAAAAAAGTTTTTCTCCACATCAGCCTAATAAAGGCACTGAAGAAGACAATAAGATGCCCTGAAATACATCATCACCTCACAAAGAAGCACTGCATTTCTTGCTTTAGCCTCACAGGCATAAGCTGAATTTCCAGTGATAAATACAAGAGCAAGCAGCTCTTTGCATGTATAAGACTAGGAATACAGAAACATAATCTGCATGTGTATATAGGCACACAACCCAGTCCCAGATGGGCCTTCTGTGTACATAACAGTTACCTGCTTTGGTTTTGCTTTTAAAATTCTGGTGCTAACATGTGTCTGACCCAGCTATAACCAAATTTGACTTGCATGACCAAATCAATCTTGTCTAATCAGGCTGCAAGGCCTTTGACAGACTATCTTCTCATGTTTGTGCTCTCACTAGGTACTTGCCCTCCGGTGGAAGCTTGAGGCTGGTCAAGGCTTGATGAAGTGTTTACCTCGGGTCACAGTAAATTCACAATGGCTGCAGTTTGAACACTTACAGCAAGACACTGATTGTCTTGAAGAGTGTTGACTACATAGAATATATAACTGCCTAGTTACTTTCAAATTGGTATTCTTCTGTATTACAAATAAACTACTGTATCGCAATGCTGCCCCCCAAAAAGAACCCCCACAAAACCAAATCCAAAACCGACCAACCAAAAAAAACCTAAACCGTAACACAAACAAAACACCCCAAAACCCCATACAACTCTCCCCTCTGATCTTGCTGCCTCTTCACTGGAAGTTATCCTCACTCCTGGCCCTGTTCCTCCCCTCCATTTTTATTTGCTTCTTTCTATGGCTACTTTGGTTCTGACTCCTTCCTACTTCACCCTGTTCAACTCCCCACATCACTGTCATGGGTATGCCTCACTACTGTGCTCCTTCCAGCTTCATCTCATCCTTCTCCATATTTGTGCTCTTGTAGTCCCATATTTTCAAGTAAGAGAGCTGTGCAATTAATGCCTTGTGCAGACTGAATTACTGCACGTAACAAACAGGAGATCTTTGCCTTTTTTCTTTCTTCCCCCCTTTTTTTTAAATCCACTTATCTCCTCCTTGTTCCTGAACTGTTGTGATTTGTGCACCTTGCTCTCCACTCTTCCATGTCAGGATCCCATTCCTCTCTTCCTTTGTCATTTGCCTAGAAAAGAATTCCCTGAGAAAGAACTGGAGGAGTATTTCCATCTAGAAAGACTTAATGAGCGCTTACACCTAGTACCTATGCCTGTGCATCACTACAGATTTACAGGTAGTGGAAGCTAAGGAATGCAGACAAAATACCCCAAAGGGGTGGCACGAAAGGAGCTGCATGATGCTCAGCTAGATTGCTTCTGACACCACTGCAGGCTTAAGTATAATCAAAGCAACTACCTCTACCCTATTCTGCAGCACCAACGTATCTAAGAAACAAATGGAAATTATCAAGTTCAAAGTAACATCTCTACAAGCTTGGTCAAAAATTATTCTTATACTTTGTTTTTCTAAGTGAGCTCCTGTTTCCTCCTCAAGTTTCCCTACCTCTCTGGGTATTTCACTTTTGGCTTCTCTTCCTTTTTCAGGCTACTTAGGTCTTTCTGATAAACTTGTATCAATAAAACAATCCTCCTACTCACGCTCGTTATAAAGGATCCAGGCAATACACTGATGGCAGCATCCAATGCTCTTAACAGAACACCCCCCCTTCCACTGCAGCCTTCTGCTGTGAAACAGGCAGGAAAGGACACAACTGACCGGACAGCTAGTGATATGATTATATATATCAGCTTTTGGCACAAAACAGTGGCAAGACATTGGGAAACATGTACAGGCAGTTCTTAGAGCCTGTTGCAGAGGTTTTACCTCTGGTTTGACCTCTGGGTTTGGTTTGTTTTTTTGTTTTTTTTACCTAGAGAGCAGCCATCTACAACAACAAAGTGTTCTCATGGCTACCACAGTAGGGTAGATAAAATTAATTTAAAATCTTCTTGACATAATGTACCATTTTTTTGGAACAATCATACTGACATCATCTCAGTTATCCCTCATTTTCACTAAGTTTTAATTACCATAAGCATGCTTTAAGTGTTTTATAAGCTATATAACAAAAAACAGATCTCTACAGCTGCAGTTAAAGATTAGAGTTCTCTCACAGCAGTAGAGATACCTGTGCAAGTTTATAAATCTGCTGATAACATTTCAGAGACTGATAACCATGAAAATTAATAAATTATTTCAGTGTAGCCTTTTCTCAGCTGGTTTTACTTCCAATAGCATTCATGAGATTTATATACCTTGACCATGAACTATGTCATATTTGTAATTTACTGAAGAGTCTGGAATTTTCAAGAGTCTCTCACCAGTCTCTCAGCCTTCCTTCTCAGATGCTGACACACCAAACTCTGTTTATAGGTTTATCCACAATACTCATCACTGTGAGAGATCAACTTGTTATGGAGTATTAATGGATTCAGTGTTATCTGATAAAAAATGGTGGAACATTGTTTTCCTTTTACTTGTGGTGCCAAAACTTTCTAAACTCAAAAAATCTCAGGACATTGACTGTTTTAGCCAAGAATAGAACACAGGTCTTCCTGCCCTCTGGTCTTGTACCTCAGCTACAAAACCCCCAGTTGCTCTCTGTGTTTTGAAGATTTCCCACTACAACCATGGACTGCAACACATGCCAGCTATGTACTTTTCAACATTTAAAACTACATACTAAGAGCCGTGAATACCTTTATTGCCTGTTACAAATAAAAGCAATGAAAAATAGTTTGCTAGCACCCATGTGTCTGATGAGAAAACAGTGCTGATAAAATGAAGTAAACTTGAAGGAAGCACTTAACTGACAAATTGTTAAATATGAAGAAATAGTGTCTGTACTAAACATACTTAAGTTATAAAGTTGTCCATTAGCTTTATAATTCTGTGCAAGTAATTTCCTTTCTTTCTGCAAGCCACGGAGAAATAAGCTGCAGTGTGAGACAATTTAAACAATAGTACCAAACAAAATCCGAAGTAAAAACTAACGCAGTTCCCCCCCCTTCCCTGACCTCCTACTCAAAAGTCTTGTCTTGTTGTAACTACTTCAGTCGTGGCTGAACCCAAAACACACTGGTTCAACTTCCTTGTCAAGGAGGGAAGGACAAACACACACATGCACACAAAAAAGGCAGCAGAACATTTTCCACGTCACTTTTCAGGAGTACCATATCCATGTACCAGCAGACCTCCACTATCTCTGTTCTGCTGCAGATATCCAGGACAAGGAAGACTAAACATAACATTCTCAGTCTGACCAAGCCCAATCCTTTTTATAACAGGTTGGTGGCTACAAGCAGCACAAATGTTCTCCTCACCTTCAAAAGACAAATCAGAAGCATCACCAGCCAGTCCAGGCCAGGCTGTAAGGTCAGATCAAAGATACTTCTCACACTGTTGAGCATTATCTGTATATCGGACTAATCTGACTATTTTCATGGCCAATGCACATCCAGACCCTATTAACTAGTACAACAAACAAAGTATGCAACTTAGAGAGACCCTCCCCTAATACAGGCCTATTTGCATATTATTTTCTGAGCTCCATTTGAATGAAGGTTGTAAAGCACTTTTCAGCATTAGAGATATCAAGAAAGCATGAGCAACATAAGAGCAGTATTGACCAGAATGTTTTGCATTCAGACTTTTGAAGAGAACAGCTTGTTAAATTAAGTGCCCGTTTTTTCTCTGCAGAGAAGTTGAAGGCAACATACAAGAGCAGGAAAGATGAATCTATGTTCAGTCTTCCTGGAAGCCATGTGTTGTTCTGTAATGCTGCCACTGAATTGTCAGAGAAAGATTATTACTTACTGACTGAAAAACTGGAGCACTAGAACAGCCTCAGAGCAGCAACATGACCCTTTCCCCTACTTTCTGCCTTTAGTGGACAAACAGACGAGGGCCTTAGTTGGGTATCTCCAGTTTATGGCTAGCACAATCAGGAAGAAAAGGCAAAGCCAAGAAGTCAATTCCATGAGCTATCCTTTGTCAACTCTAAATTTTTTATTCCAAGAGTTTCTCTCGCAGAAACATGGGAAAGACTACAACATATGGCATCAAATCCTAGAAAAGGTCACACCAAACCCATGAGAACATTCTACATGATAAAGCTTAACAGGACTATAAAATACTTTCAAAATATTTAGCACAACTGTTCCTTACAAGCAATTAAAAAAAAATTACAAATTTAATGTAATCACTTTAAAGCCATACAAACTACAGACCTACTCAGGTTTGTCCAACTGTCTTCTGGTCACACTGTCTTATACCTATGATTATAAACTGTGGTGTAGGAGATGATAAGCTGTCTGTAATTACCACTAGAGCTATTTTTAATAACATACTGAAAAATTGAACTGTTAGGACAAGAATGACTAAGTTTTTACAGAAATGTATGTTAAGTAATCACTACACGCAATAACTTCCCATGAAACAGAACATAATTTAGTACGAGATAATAAAAACCTTGTATAAGCAAGACTGAGTAACCACGGTGTTTTTTTCATTTTGTTTTTTAAAAACACACCTTTAATGAGTATCAGTAAAACACCCTCTCACGCAGGCTATGCCAGTAAAGCGTACCTCTCTAGTTTTTGAAACTTAAATACCTTACCAAGGCAAGTAAAGCATTTTTTGTAAGGTAAAGAACACTCATGCATTTTTAAGTTCAGCTTCAGCTCTGCTTTGCTCTGACAATTTTAAACAGTTATTTAACTGTTGCTTTTTCTGCCATTTTGCTTTTTAATGTTTGGCCATGTTGTTTAACACGTTTGTGATGAAAATGCCACACACCTTTGATAGCAACAGAAATTCCCATTTCATTACTGCACTGCTTTATGAACAAATGGATATAACCTTTATGTGTTACAATTAATTTACATAACTAGATAGAAAAAAGAAAAACAAACAAACAAACAAACACCCCAAAGCACCTGTAAAAGAAAACACCCCAAACTAGGGGGGGGCGGTCAACAAATGTTGACCAGTTCTGAAAAGTTACAATCTGTCAGGATGCAAAATATATCCTGTAAGCCACAGGAACACTGGAAATGCACTCAGAATACAGGAATTACTACTCATCTAGTAGTACTCATCCAGTGCTAAAGCTCTGGACTAAGTACTGTCCAGGTAAAGCGTGGCCCCTAAATACAAGGCTATGCAATATGGTACACTACTGGATAAAAACAATAGTACTCCAGGGGCCAGGGATCAGAAATGAAGTCACTACCTCCCAGATAGATGATCCATTTACTAGACTATATAGTCTAACCTCCTCTGCCTTGCTTACTTCTTAGCTTCATTAGGTCTGGGTTCAGTGGACAAGGTCTTCCTACAGACCAGCCAGCTGGCAGTTCTGTAGCAAGGGCCATTGGAGCAGGAGCTACACTACAACCCAGCCCTCCGGCTCCCTGCGAAGGCAACTGATCGTTAGGCTGGTCTGCAAAGAGAGGTCATCAGCACCTCATCTGCTTACAACATCATCATAAAACAGGGAGACAGTGATACACCATGGGGAGGGGCCTCCAAGATCCTAATTCAAGGTCAAAGAGTCTGATGTGCCCACCAGTTACCCCAGGGTGTCTTCTTACTCCATGCGGACTCGGCTGACTGAAGTTCTCTTCACTCACTGTACACTCTGAGCTTAGCACCCGCCTTTGCTGCCCCAATTTACTTCACAAAAGCTAAGCCCCTAATTACAAAGCTGTCAGCCCCCCACAGCTTTTAAAATCAAGCAAGTTGAAGTTCAGTCACACAAAAAAAACCAATAAAAACTGCTCTAACCAGAATTCAGAAAATGCAGGTGTACCTTTAATGAAAATGAAACAAAACAAAAAAGATTCCCCAAACTCTTAGTTTATACTAGCACAAGTAATTTTTTATGACTGTCTCTCAAAATCACTTTTCAAGGACTCCTATTTATTAAATACTTCAGGCTATCACTACCTGCAAGCACATGAACAGCTCCACTGAAACCAAGGTACATGCTTACGTATCCCATGAATTTATACAGCATTACGGTTTTATTTTTAAATAGAATAATTCTGAAAAACTCTCAAAACTCAACAATGATAACTGCAGTTATTTTGTTTACTCGACTGAATGTTAAATTTATTTCTTAATCTCCCTGGAAAATAATTAAATATATAATTGTGTGTTAGCTAACCAAAATATGGGCACATTGGAAGAGTGCAGATGTGAGGATGTTCCTAGTACTGAAAAAATGAAAGTATGAAAAGGGAAGGTTCTCCTTCCCACAGTTTTTGTTTTCAGTGTAAGCTAGTCTTGTCAAAAAGCAAATATACCACCTTGAGATCATATTTCAAAAGGATACAGAAGGATCGTCTCCTCAGTTTTCTGGGTGTACGTCATTTTGTGCACTTTTTGTGATCTGACACTTCTGGTGCTGATAATAATTGCTATCTAAATGTGACAGGCTATCCACACGCTTTTCTGAACATGGCGATAGCAATGCCTTAAAACAAATATCAGAAGACTAAAACTCCAAAGTAGAAAAATACTGTGAAATATAGTGACAGCAGTTTTCTTAACTAGCAACACAATGGAAGATAAGCAGCACTGAACTGAGCAACGGAATCAGCGTGATGCAACTTTAGTAAAAATGCTGGAATTGCATTTTTTTTCAGTATCTAAAGCACCTTTTATGTAACTTATGATTTTTTAAGAAAGGCATACTTGTGAAGAAGAGTACACATTTGAACTTAAACATTACGCCATTCTAAATCAGCTAAACAAAATGCACTGCAGCAGGAGCTTTGATCTCCTATACTTATTTGCAGCCCACCTTGATACAGCTACACTGACTACTGCCAAACATAGTTTTTTCTCTACATCTTCTTGAAAAGTACCGTCCTCTAGGAAAATCCTCTTCCTATTAACATCTTCAGGAGGCCTCACATGAGTAAAGATATATGGAACAATAGACTAGCTGGTCTGGTCTATAGATAACCAGAAGGTTTAATGAGTGTATTACCTCTCCAACCTAAGCAGACTTGGTCTAATAAAGATACTTCCTCTGCATCTCATCTTAGTACTCCAAAATAGAACTCATAGCAACTCAGAAAGATATCTGTGCAACAGCTAGGTAATGCAAGCTACTCTGTGCTAGTGAAAACAATCAGACTTGAAAAGAACAGCGACGTGGATTATGTATTACAAAGAACAGAGTTTTCCACAGCAAGTACTGTCAAAAGTAGCATGGATGATTCTGAACTAGAAGTTATAAAGCATTTTCAACAGAAAAATTCCTCCCCCTCCAAATATCCAATCCTTGAAGACAATTTCAAACAAATCCTTCCTACATTTCAGCTTTGATTTTGGCACCTACCAAAAAGATGTAATGGCAAGATCTGATCTTGAGGAGTGCTCACCACTTCCTCCTTTAAGTACCACTTAGCACAAAACTGGCCTTAATAATAATAGAAACCTTACTGAAAAATGCAAAGACAAGGCAGATGGCAGATGAAGAAATTCTCCAGATTTGCATTAAGTGTTCTGTAAGGTAAGCGGAACTTTCTTTAGAGAGAGGAAAGGAAACAAAGATCATGACAACAATTTCCAACAAGTCACCACTCATCCGTAAGGCACAACCAACCTCCTTACACTGAACATAGATTAAGAGAAAGGAAGGTATTGAAAAGAAATGAAATCTAGCGTATATTGATTTTGCAGAATTACAGAGAAATTTCCTAAATTTCAAATTATATTTTTAACTACCATTTGCTTTGTAGTTCTAACAATTTTTGAATGACAGTGAAAGTGTGAACAGCCTTAATTTTTTTTTTGTGTGTGTGAGGAAAAAAATAGCTCCTCCTAGATCAGTGAGAATTTTGACTATCTTGACATCAAGCTTAAAATACAATTACTAGGGTGTTTATGGGAAGAGTAGTAAAGAAAAAGTTTCTCTAACTTGAAATGCATGTACTGCAAGAGACCATTTTATGGCAAACTAAGTGGTAGTCTTCTGTGGAGACCTTAGGAACTAACTACAAAGGATCAATGAAAGCTTTATACAGTAGCCAAATAGTAAACATCTCCTTAAATAAACCCCCTTCACTCCACAGTTCGGACAAGCCATGTGGCTATTCAAATAAACCTCTCGATTTAATAAAATTGCTTTTCCAATTTGGAACGGGCTGCCCAGGGAAGTGGTTGAGTCCCCGTCCCTGGAGGTATTTAAAAGATGTGTAGATGTGGCGCTTAGGGACATGGTTTAGTGGTGGACTTGGTAGTGCCAGGTTTATGGTTGGTCTTGATGATCTTAAAGGTCTTTTCCCAACCTAAATTATTCTATGATTTAATTAAGCAAATAGCAATTAATAAAACGTTTAATCTAATTTTAGAGTAAAATTGATTGTTTACAAGCAATAGATGATTGGTCACTCATTACAAATACTTGTCCTGATCTTTGTTTCTTTTAAACCTCTTAAATAAAGTTCTGCTTATCTGATAGATCCCTTAATGTAAATCTGAGAAGGTGGTTCTTAAGGACAGTTTTTATGTTAAGTAGTACTTGTAGGAAGCGAGCATTTCTCAAGACCAGATTTTGTCTCTCCATCTGTTTCAGAAGGTACCAAAAATCAAAAGCTGAAATGTTGAAAGAATTCTTTTCAAACAAGCGTTCAACTTCTGGGGAACTTTTAAAGCAATTAGATGATTTCTAACTTTTGATCAACTTCTACTCCATAATCACCCAAGTTAGTCTTATTGACTATATTAATTTTATATTTTATTTTAAATTATTATTTCTTTAGGCCAGAAATCTGAAAAGCATTAAATCTTCATAATTATACATGCACACACGTATAGAAACATACTCTATAGGATCTACATAAATAATATTTATATTTCTTGCTAATTTTTTTAATTATATTTAATGTATATTAAGGCACACTACAGCAGGTAGTAGTTTTATCCTGTATATTAACAATAAAATGTAAAACACTTTCTGTCTCCTGAACTAAAATCATTTCATCAAAGAATTTTGATCAGCTTTGTCAATGTCCTTAAAGCAGCTTCCAAAAAGCTGCTTAACTACACAATTATTTTGACTTCTAAGACTGCAGAACAGAATGGACGAAGCACAGAAAACATCTACGTTTAAACGACTACTGCTTACGATACTGTAATAATGTTATCAACCACTTCTGAAGTGTTGGATAAAATAAAGAAGAGGGAAGGCAGAGAACATAAAACATTATTTTTCATCTAAAGACATACTGCAGTAGGGAGTTCATAGAATAGAATCATAGAATCGTTAAGGTTGGAAAAGACCCTTAAGATCATCAAGTCCAACCACTAACCTACCACCACCAAGTCCACCACTAAACCATGTGCTCAAGCACTGCATCTACCCATCTTTTAAATACCTCCAGGGATGGGGACTCAACCACTTCCCTGGGCAGCCTGTGCCAGTGCCTGACCACTCTTTCAGTAAAAAAGTTTTTCCTAGTATCCAACCTAAACCTCCCCTGGCGCAGCTTGAGGCCGTTTCCTCTCATCCTATCACTTGTTACTTGGGAGAAGAGACCGACCCCCACCTCTCTACAACCTCCTTTCAGGTTACCAAGGGAAGAGTAACAAATGAAAATGGTTTTAGTCTAGATTAAAACAAACAAACAAAAAAACCCCCAAACAAACCATACAGCATCCCAGAGCAAAGACTGACCTTAAATGACATTCACTGATTTTAGCAGGAGTAAAATCTCATCAAAACTGTTGTCTCTGAATACCTTTAAGTTGTGCAAAGATGGATGCTGTGCAATTGCAGCACTCCTTTAACGAGAAGTGACACCGTAAAAGCAGAGTCTGTAGCTGCTCACGAGCTGCTCATGAGTCATGAGATCTGGGATATGGCAAGTCATATTGGCTCTGACATTTACTAGGGAATGAAATATCCATAGTTGGTTTTAAATTACGTTATTTGAGCACGCTCCTGTACTTAAAGCAAGTGAAAGACAATTTTGATTTTCTTCTTCAAACTGAAAATGACTGAATCATTCACAAATACTTCTTACAGTATTTCTGTTGTTCTGAAGATAAAGTGATGCAGCATGAACTGTGTCAAAGTCAATTAACGGACAGATAACAGTAAGGTGCTGCTAATAAGCAAATATTGTTCACTGAGTAGTCCACTTTTCAGCCATCATTTTATATTTGTTATCCAAACACTAAGCTAGCATTTGAAAATCATTTTAAAGTTCACATATTTTCTTACTTTGCATTAAGCCTTTGTAAAAGCATGAATGGCTGCTCCTTCAGTACTTCAATGACTTATCTTAACATGCTGGAATTGTCTCAAAATGAGCATGTAACCCACGAGTTCTCATCTTCTCTGCAAACAATGTTTGAATTTTTGCCCTTTCATATTGATTCATTAAATTTGCAATGTCAGGTGTTGGCAAGGTAACAGGAAAGAGAATGACACTGCTCTAGGTGTCAGAAGGTTATCATTTTGGAAGGCAACATCATCCAGCTTCCTCGATAAGCTAACAGGAAATAATGTGATTTTCAACCTTGTCCAATTAAAGACTTTCTACATAAGGAAGTCACTGCTAAATAATGAGCCACAGCAAATCCTAGTTTCTTGTAAACGTCTTTGTATTGAGCAGTTTAATCTACTGCAATGGAGGAGTAGAGAATGCACTTACTGCAGACAGACAGTATCAGTGTAGAGAAACAGCTTTTCGGGCTGTTTTCCTGGATAGAGAAATCTTTGGTAAGAAGATACTACACAAGTTTAATTCTCTGCCTCTTGGCAAACTCAGTTTAAGTGGAACACATCCTGGAATGTGTTTTCCCCCCTTTTTAAGAATACTACCCTTATGGAAGACATCATCACTGATATCCTCAGTCTCCTCTTCCTGCTGCCCTACCCCGTTAAGCAGGAAAAACTTGTCTCTAACAGACTACATCAGAAAGACCCACTTGCAGCACACAAAGAATGAGCAGTGTAATCTAGCCCTTGTTGCAAGTGATATTGGTACTCATTTATCAGTCTGTTTGGCTGTTCTGCAAAACAAGGTGCCATTTCTCCCGGTCTAACTGATCACATTCCCAGCACAGAAGAACAAGTCTAACCAGTGCTGTGCTAACTCATGGGATGCAAGTCTGCAGTTTCGTTTCCCTGCCCTTCTTTGCTGTTACACCCTGAGATTCACAGAAGGAGCTAATAATTGGCTGACAAGAGATAAGCAGAACTAAAAGCAAATGATGTAAAAACCAAATAAATTATTGCAACTCCACTGCCAGAGATTTACTTTTATTTCTTAATATGTCCTTTCAAAAGTACCACACATTTCAAAATCTTCGAGAGAAATTCTGCAACATTATAAAATGTAAATCAAGTATGCAAACACATCCAGTGCTACTATTCAAGTGATTTCGTGCCAAGGAGCAAAGAATGAAATCAGTAGTCAGAGGTCAGCTCCATTACAGCAGTCCCAACCCATGATACAGAAATTACACCCATTACCCATTTCATAGTTTAACTTGCAAAGTATTAGAGCAGCAATGAAAGCAAGCACTGAGGTTTAAGAAGCGATTAAAAAAGAAACCAGACACTGGAGAAACATATTTTGTCCATTCTCTATATTCAGAAAAGATGCTCCCAGGGTACTTTAGGCGGCTTCTTTCCACTCTGATCCTCCCAGCTGGCAGGTAGAAAGGATATAAAGTTTGCCCATTCTGGGAACAAGGGAGAAGAGCTGCAATTGTACTGCACACTTACTAATCACTGGATGATAAGGAAAGTCCCTAAATCCAGGCACAGCACCCTGGCAAGCATCCCAGACTCAAGGGTGAGGATAAAGGAAGAGGGAGGCAGGCACTTCAGCACCACGCCACTTGAGCGGAGCCTTCCCACACCCTCCACTTTGTGCTCTTTGCCAGTCCAGCCTCTTGGCTAGAATACAGCAGGTATTCAGCATATGGTTCAAGGCTGCATTCTACTCCTACATGCTTATAAAGCTACTGTGTTACGAGAAGAGTAAACTTTCATTAAGGATAGAAAGGAAAACAAAACCTTCGACTTTTGAAAAAAAATTAGTTATTTGTATTGATTAGATGAATTTGGGATGACTTATGGTGATAAGGCAGCATATTCAGAGTACATTATACAGACTGTTTTGGGTTTTATTTTTTCTTTTTCTTTCTTTTTTTTTTTTTTTGAGAGAGAAATCCTGTAGAATTCAAACATGGGGGACAGAGTTTTAAGCTACACATTTAAAAATCTGGCTCTATTGCTTTACATGAGTGTTAAAATTTTTCTTTTTCAAATGCATAGAGTTAAATACCACTGGGTTACAAAGAATTGTAATCAACATTTTACCTGTATAGGTGGCTCAATCATTATCCATGCAGGAAGCATCAAACTTGGGTTAAGAGGTTGAGTTCCTACACGGAAATAAATGCCACCACTGGTGTCACAGGCCCAAACATGCTGATTTCCACAGGTCAAGCTGATCAGCTTTACAGCACCTAATAACAAAGAGACTATTAGCAACCTGGCATTTTCCTTTCAAATTCAGCTAATAATGAGAATTTTTATTTAGACTTGGTTGTATTAAACTAGCTTTAAACACAGTTACATAAAAATTATTAAAAGTTAATACAAATTAGGAGAGAAAAAAAATCACTGGATACAATGAATAAAACCAACAGGTAGTATATGTGAGGTATTTCTGTTTTAAATCTAAAAATAAATGTTTTAGTCACAGGATACTGCAATTTCTAACACACACTAAAAATATGAATTTGGTTATTTTAATAGCAAGCAGGGAAATATTCAGTGACAAATGTTATCAGTGCCTAGACAAACTTTCACATGACCTAATGTGAACTTTTCTCTGTAGCTGGCCATGCTTGTAGACTTTTAAAGGTGTTGATCTGCTAATATATTCAGCAAAGAACATTCCTAATGCTACCAGCACTTTAAAAATATGAAAGCATATGGATTACGCATTTCAGTGTTAACATATCAGTATCACACCTGTAAATAAAGGAGCTGATTTTCAAATGGATTTATATTCAACAGTGTACATATTTATTACACCTATCTCAAAAGTGCAGCAGTAGTTTAAACCTACGTAAGTCAGCACAATGAAAATAAAGCTGCCAATAGGTATGTTTTGGAATTTTGGGTGGGTTTTTTTTGGTTTTTTTTTTTGCATACCCAATCTCACCTACCAATCTTGCTATTAAAAAGTTTGCAAAGACAGTAGAGAGGGATACCTGATATTTTAGACTAAGAAGAACTGCTAGTTAACTGTCAACTGGAACTTTTACTCTTTCACATTCGTTTTAAAATAGCCACGTGATGTAATATACGTAACGTTTGACTTTTTTTTTCCTCCCAGAGTTGGGACAACACAATGCTAAGTAATGGAAAACACGTTCTACAGAAAGAGGGACCCGGTCAGTACAGATATACTACAGAAGGAATGCTCTGGTCAGATTCCAAACTAAAGACTCTAAAAATAGGCCTTGCTGGTTGATTGAACATGCCAGCGCTGCTTGGGATATCCCATTCTTGGTAACAGTTCTCTCTTCAGTGATGTGAAATCTGGCAACAATGTAAAGTGCATCATATACAGCATTCCTTAAAGAGGGGGGTGCAATTTTATCCCAACAGAGTGCAAGTTCAAAGCATTTATTTCTGCAGCAGGCAATATTCCCTGTCATTAAGGCTTGCTGGGGGAAAGAACAGGGAACAACAGGACTACACAGCTTTATCTTTTAGTTATCTGTAATAGTAAACAGATCTTCTCATTAACCAAAATTATTTAACTTCCTGAATCATAGGAATTCGAATTAATTCATCTCACCCCCAAACTTCCCTTAATCATGCAGCTTCATATTAAAAACAAATGACAAAACTATACACAAACTTCTACGGCTTGGGACAAGAACAGCTAGAACAACTTTCTTTTGCAGGCAGGGGCTTGACATTCAGCTACAAAGTCAAAATCTTACTTAAAATGTCACTATTCCTTCTAACATGAAGTATGACTCGAAGTAATGGCTTTGTCACATGATGTCTCAGCTGTTGAAATGTTCTGATCCAAACAAGCATCAGAGCACTCAAACATGGAATCACATATCACCTACTCGGCATAGCTCATCTTATTTACGTCTACAGTACAATTTGATATTCAAAAATGCAGCCCTTATGTAAATGTTTTGGGGTTTCTCCCTCCTCCCACTTACTGTTTTTATCTTAGGAGAAGGTCATACTAAGCACATTCATCTACTGTTTAGAGAAAGTAGCGTGATTCAGAGGCATTGTTTATTGTTGAAACCTAAAGGTCATTCTACTGTGTTTAGAAACCTTGATACCGATAGTGGAACCCTAATCAAAATAGTTTACTAGATACTACTCCCAGTACATAGTGTAAAGGCAAGAGGAAGATACTACCAACATAATATGAATATTTCAACATTAATGCTGGCAACCCCATCACTTCCATATAGAATTCTGAATTGTATTTCACAGCAACTTGCTCCCCCCGCAAATTACACTCCTAATGTTTCAGGAGTAAACTTAAACATACACTTGAACAATAACAACAGTTCTCCAATTTCTTCAGCCCCGTTAGAGCAAATAAAGCCTCTTATATTACAACCATGGATATGCACTGTCTTGTCAGCAGTGATCTGCCATATGCATTTAATGGGAGGAAAAATGTCTAAAACATTTTCACACTTAAGTATTAACCCACAGTGACAGGTAAAATGGTGTGTTCAAAGTATTTCCTGACCCCAGAGTGCCACGAATCTAACAGGAACAGCTGAAGGTTGAACTTCGGAACTGCTGAAGTTCACAAGCCAGATATTACAGTCAGCTAGCACCAATTACACTGATTTCCTTTATGAATACTTCGAGATTTTCAGACAATAGCAAGAAGTTATTTATTATTTCAGTTAAACAGTTGTTATTATTATCTAAACTGCTGGAAAGCAATGGTATCATGAGAAAAGTTTCAAGCTCTACTAAGCCACATGAGAAGGAGAGCATGGACAAACCTATCCTGTAGGTCAGGGAAGGTAAAAAGGCATCAAGCAAGTGCTTAAACTATGGTAAGATTAGTGATTTGGAACCAATTCATCAGATCTGGAAAATCTGGTGTATAACTGGCAAACAGATTAATTTTAAAAGACACATTTCAAAAAAGCTTTCCATGAAGTATTAGGAATTGTATACTAAAATTGCACATGAGGCTTGAAGTCTGCCAGCTGCGTCTGCCCTTCCTTAACCCTGAAGTTAAAATCACTTGTCTGTTCTCACACCAGTCATGAATATTGCCATTAAAAATGGTAAAATTGCAAAACAGTTGAATTATTTTTAAAATAGTGTGAGAATGGTGCATAGTCTCAATTTCTTTTATCTTCTCTTGAAACAGGAATGCAGATTAGCATGAAGACAACAATGTTTTAACAGTCAGATTATCAAAGAAATACATCTAATTGGAATATTGCTGTTGGAGCTGACAAGTGGCCTGATTACCCCAGAGCCAAACCGGGAGGACACTTTAATGATCAAAACACGGTCAACAACCTTGGTCTTATGCCTAACCAAATAAAAAGAGCAGTTACCCAGCAGCATGTTCTTAACATTATGCTGAATCACTAGATCGGCATAAACCTGAACATGGGTGTTATCAGCTGCATCACTTACGGATGATGCAACTCTTGAAGCATAATTTTTCCTTGACAGGATCCTAATGAAGCTTTGTCCACTCTGTTAAAAACACGTTTAACCACAAAATTCAGGGCCTTGTGTATAGAACTGCCCAGGACCATGCAATTATGGTTACACTGTAGTACAAGAACCAGACTAAAGCTACTGGTACACCTGCACAGCACTGTGTCAGGCTGAGTCGTCTCAGCCTGACAAACTGTAAGAAGCACATACACATATAAAGTATCTTGCAAACAGTAAACATGCTGTCTCCAGCAAAAGGCTAAATGAAACATTCTTTGAAAGCCATAGTTGTTTCTGATGTTTTACAGTCCTCTGCTATGAGGCCCATTATTGCAAGGTACTATTTAAACCAGTAAATGTAATATTCCATATCAGTAAACCAAGAGATACTTCTGAAGGAAAATATTGACTGTCTGCTAAGAGAGTTAAGAGATAGTCTACTCAAAAAAAAAAGTCATACCTAGCTGAGAGAGATCCAGTTTTGTCCAATGCATCCCTGTTGGACAGCTGGATGAAAGCGTTCTGATAAATATCTGCCCAAGACTATCCAAACCCCAAATGGCATCCTGGCAGGCAGAGTAGTGCACCATTTCAGTGTCTGGTGGCAGCTGCACCGTAGAAGGACGAAACTGAGGATTCTGATCACTGACACAAAACAGATCCTTGTTGCTTTGGCACAGCCACAGAAAGCTTCCTATTGAAAGGACATTTCTGTTATTAAAATCATTCCTAATCCGCTCTGAGAAAGCTGACACATCTGCTGCTTCTGAAAAAATGATCAGTACATTTGAAGACAAAACTAAAGCTTCTTGGCTATGTTCATAGGGTAAGATTTTGGAGTACAAATAACGCATCCCAAGCCCTTATTTAGGCACCCAAATACTCCCTTTCTCAAATCAAGTAAGTAGTAAGTGATCTCATTTGAAGAAACTAATAGAGAGAAGACATATAACATTCTCTCTTCTTTATCCTTGGTAATTGCTTTTGAAAAACAGCATTCCTTTTCAGCTCTAAATCACACATTTTTGCCAATAAAGCTAGTGTACTTAGATAACGCAATTGCTAACTATTGTAACTAGCAGTTGAATACCTTAGCGTGGTCGCACTTTTACCGATAAAATGTGCAAATTTGCTGCAATTACTACACTGACAGAAGTACTTAGTATAGGCATTCCAGCAAAGCATACTCTAAGATTTCGTATTACAAATCCTAGCAATTCATGCTGTGGCAATTTAGGAAGTTGCTGCTCCTAAAGAATTACCCGTTTCTCTGTTGGATGCCACCCCACACCAAAGGTGGCAGACTGAATTATATGCCTTTTATTTACCTCCAGTAGTTTTACAGACGTGTTTCCACCTTACTTCAAATATTTTAGATCCCTGCATACAGAAAAGGCACTCAAAATCTGAAGTAATTCAGGATATTTAATTACTTACACCATCAATTCCACTCTATTTAAAAAACAGATATTATATGCCTGCACTGTTGATTCACAAACCTTCCTTAGATGAAGCTGTGGAAGCCAACACAAAAATCCATTTTGTGGCAGAAGCAGTACCACGAGGCACAATATTATTCCAGTAAGTGCCTTGAAAGGAAGAACAGAGTGGTATTAGTATGAAACTTAATTTTCTATTAGAAGTTGTTATTATTTAAGATGTTACCATTTTAAAGAAATTCTATTGCAATCAATTATTAAGTATCATCTAGACAAGATTTTCTGTGTAAATCTTTCAAGAAACTATTGCAGGGGGGGAGAAAACCTCCTCCTGGCATATATGTACACGTATGTACACACACACAGAAAACTGGTAATGCAGAAAAGGAGGAAAAGAAGATTAATGGTCTTCAACAGGAGACCAATTTGGTGATGAGGTTAAACAGACAATGTTCTAGGTCTATTCTTAGTGTTTACCTGATGAAAGAAATGTACTAAATCAAAATTCTATTTTGAGAAATATAGCAAGAAAAATAAATAAGCAATTCCTCTATTATCACTGTAAAACCATAACATTACTGTTTTGCATAGTCACACCGATCATGAACCAGACTCCATTGTGCTAGATATAACAGCTACAATAGCTTAAGATTGCCTTCTCACCCCAGAGAAGAGACAAGCGTAAGTACTAAAAGGAGTAACGTGCACAGTTCGCTTGTGAAGAATGAATTTTCCATTAAAAATATTTCCTTTTAAATGGGAAAGTATTTAAGACCAAATGCTAAGGAATCATTTCATTTAATTTTTAAACATGGAACTGTTTGTTAAAGCGGCCCTGACTCACCATGTATAATTTTTGTGGTGACAGAACTGTAGTTAGTTACTTTCTCCTATTTAATTTTCTTAACTTAAAAATATCAGATGTAAAAACACACTAACCTATTAAGTTTCCCTTTGCCACATGGAATTCATTTTTTCCTGAAGAGATCCAGACTCCGCTGCCATTAACTCCGAGGAGGCTGGGTTGACACTGAAGCTGCTGTGACCAAAATGCCATTCGAAGTTTATCGGCCACCTTCTCCACAGGTGCCTGAGCTGCTGTTGCCACTGTATGAGTTGCCTGGATTATTGTCTGGAACAGGCTGCACTGGTCAAACACTACATAATCAGTGATGCTTACCTGGAAAGAAAAAAAGCGTTCTTGATAATTAGTTAAGCTTTTGGGTGAACTGCAGAATCTTTCATCAGAAGTTTTTTTGTGTGTGTGTGTGCTTTATGTACAGGAAATCTACCAAGAGTTTAGAAACCTTCAAAGAGTAGGAAGGGAAAAATAAAAATGGTACAGTAAGAGTCTTGATAACAAACCAGAACCAATATCAAACATCAGCTTACAACTCCCTCCTACCCAACAATCCACTTTGAATTCTGCATTTTAAGAAAGCCCTTTGTTTTGGGATGACTCTTCTCTCCCCCTGAAAACATGCTGAACTCTTCAAACTAAGAGGTGAATTTTCAGTTTCCCAAAGGAAAAGAGAAACTTGTATAGTGTAGCAATTTACATCACATTGCAAAAACTTGTATGTAATACTCCTTTATAACAACCTCATGGGCATTTTAATTCATAAGGCAGGACAAGGTCTAAATAAGCAATTGTCCAAGTTCTGTCATGGACAACTAGGTTGGCAACAGTCTGGGATACTCCTAGAAAGGAAGCAAATGCCTAAGAGCACAAAAAGAAAAGCAGTTTGCCAACAACCTCAAAGCCAAGCTATTCATAACACCCATATGCAAGAAGAAGTTATATATGCACATAAACTGAAATTCTTTTAACTTAGGTAGACATGTAGACAAACAAATCTTCTGTATAACTGTTTTGTACCCCCTTCTCCCCCACACCTATCTCTGGGGAAAATAAGAAAAGCTGGGGAAAACAAAGAGTCAGGAATTTTAAATCAATACCAGGGAGTACTTGCAGTAGCTTTGTTTTTACCCACATGACCTGCAACTGAAGCAGGCAGCCCCATGTGGTTTGAAGAAACCTCAACTGAATGGAAAAATGCGTAAAAAAAAAGCATCTCTGCAAGGTTACTTATTATTTACTTCACGTAGCTAAGGAAAAGGATGGGTACTGGAAGACAAGAGACTGCATCCAGCAGTCAGACTTGAACACTCTACCTAAACAGCATGTGCTATTGCCACGGTTAAGATACCAAGCTACATGCACCATTGATATGACCTGGTAGAGCATTTCTTGTGTTCTTGAAAACTGCTGTGATGATGCTCTGGATGACCATGGGATTTTTTCTTTTTCCCTTTTTTATAGGGGACACGAAAAGGGATTTCAGCCATAGCCACACTGTGGTTTTAATATATTGAATAGAGAGTGCTATAATATATCAAACAATTAACCAAATTTTATCTTAGAATCTCATGGGGAAACAATGCAGATAATAAACCCAAGGTAAAAGACTAAACTGAAAGCAAAATTAAAAAATGCCTACTTGCCACCAATGGTTATCATCTCCTTGTGGTTTCTTTGAAACTATACCAGTTCTGAACCACAGATTTCCATGGATATCCAAAGCCCATAATGTCTGCTGATCTCCAAGGGTTATGCACACTGGTTCCAAAGCTTGCATTTCACTGGAAATGCAAACAAGTAAAAAAATTAAAAACCTTACTTCAAATTTATGCTTATGGTATTTTAAGGAAGCTGTTATAATGCTAACAGCAGTTCAAAATGATCAAACTCAGTGTGGCCAAGCTCAAAAACACATTTGATTTCAAATTTTCACAGTTATTCAGTAATTCAAATTTTATTAGTTTGCATAAAAGTAAAAACCATTCAACAACAAAAAATAAAGTCCTTCAAAGATCACTCGAGCTTTGAAACTTGGACACATAACAATAAAACTAATTTGTTCAGTAAATAAGAAATAAAGAGCTGTGTTCTTTAAGTTTTTGATAAAGCAGCTTCATAAATGTATCTCCTCCAACTTCCTTGACCTATTCTGAGAACAATACTACCAGTTCAGGCACCATAAATGAGTTGCTTTCTGCAACTTTAATAGAAAGCCCAAAAACATTAAGTGTACCCAAGGGGTAGGTCAAGCAGATATTTTCATTAAATAAACTATAATTAAAGGGCATGCAAATTTCAGATTTGAACAAGACACTGAATATTTCCTTAGACTTTTCAGGAGCCAAATACCAGGCTGGGAGGTAACACAAGTTAAAGCTTCGCAACAGGATAGTCAGTAGAAGATAAAATCATATGATGACAAGAACTGGAATTTCTTCCTATACTTGCTTCAGGCTGATGTCACAAGAGAGACTGTATTCTAGATTCTCAAAGCCAGCAATAAACTCTCAGTGCTTTTAACTTTATCACAAACTCACTACCGTGAGCATAGGATCAACTACAAAGCTAAATACCAATCACCCAGAATATTTATAAAAATCTGTGACTGGGAAGTGGAAAAGTATTATCAAGCTGTATGGATGACCAAGAAAATGCTGAGATTTAATCTCAGAAAAAATTCACTCAAATATCTGGAGGGCTCATTAAAGCCATTATGGCACAGATGAAAGAAACAGTATTTAATCAAAAAAGTCATGTTGCCAGACATTATAAAGATCTTTTTAAAACTGTTCTCACTTTCTTAAACTCGCTTTAAATGTGTTACCACTTCTGTTTACAGCAATTTCTTTCATTACATAGTCATTCATCAGACAGAAAAACACCAGTTACTCTGAATGTGTCTGGACAAAGACTAAAGGACATACACGTATATACATGTGCACGCACACATACACATATATATGTATACACATGCGTTCAGGTAACACTTTTTCAAACATCAAGGAGCTCCAGCACTGAAAACAATTATTTCTGTCATTCTGGTTATGATGCCATCCCACCACAGTGTCATTACCTGACAATATCACTCTTCCATTGTTCTCCTTCAGGACAAAAGCTGCGTACTCCCTCCCGGTATAGCAGGGCCCGCTGCTCACTCAGTGCCCACACAACATTATTTCTGGATGTAACCTGTGACAGTGGATAAGGGCAGTCAACCTTTACTGCTCGGGCACAAGGACGATCCACACTCAGGCCTAGAAATCAAAAAAGGAGGATTGCTTTACAAACTTCGGGTTTTTTGCAACTAAAAGAAAAGAGACAAAGCTGCCCAACAAAAGAAAATGAGGAGGGTGATATCCCTGACATGCTAACGCTTTTAATTTGATCACTATTTCCTTGATTGACTGTTTTTCTATAAACTATTAATCATTTCCTCTACTATAGCTGAATTTATATTTTAAGAAATAAAACACTGTATATCCTTCAACATCCTGCAGAGCGCACAAGTCCTGTCCTGTCATTTCTGTTCCTTTTCTCCCTCTAGTGTCAATATAAGGAATCTCCATTTATAAAACCTGTATTAGACTTGGCAGAGGCATCAAAGAAAAAGGCAGTAATGGAAGAACTTTTGCCCAAAACATGCCAGGGAGAGAGGCAACCTGATCTGAATAGTGGCAGCAGAGCAATTACAAAAGAGCATGCCACAGTGTGTAGTACTGAAAGAAGGAGACAGGTTCTGGTAGATTTACATGTAGTTTGCACACATTTATACATATAATCTAGAGGAACATGTCTTCTTCACAGTTACACTGAAGCTTGATTTGCATGGCTGCATGTGAAACACCTCAAGAGACATAGCTTTTGCTTAATCTTCTCATGCTGCCAAAGCAAGTATGAACAGACTCATCTGTATGGTATTCTAAAATAACAAGAAGAATGCTCATTTCCAAACCTCTGAGCACACACTTTTGTTATAGAAGTTAGGACAGTGGATGGAATGAAAAGATACTGGCTAAACAACTATCACTGGTTGCCTCACATTAACAAGACAGATATACTGAGAATTTATTTTTGGCATCAAAGACTAATTTAGAAGCCTAAGAACAGCAGAATGTAAGCTGATGTAATCAAACCAATCTCTCACAGGGAAGAAAAATTGATTCAAACCTCCACGAAGCCCTGTGTGATTGGCATGAAAAGTTCACCCTTTATCACCGCTATCTGTGCTTGTTGGCAATATGCATGTGACTGTGGGCAGGCCACTTGATTTCTCTGTAACCACTACACTTAATTAAAAGAAAATAATTTACAAGTAAGAGTATCTTTCAAACAATGCTGTGTATTTAAACAGTTTTCTTAATCACAAAGAACTTCTATATTGTGCTACAGTAATTAAATCTACAAGAGAAATTAGGAGAGTACAAGAACTAAATGGAAGATAAATAAGAATTTTGATAGCCAGTCTGAAATGTTGTCCTGCTTTAGTGTGTCTTACCGTTTCCCCCTTACCCAGTCCTCCTCTTACTTCTCCAGTAATTCCTTCATCATGTTATTTGTAATACTTCCTTACCAACTCAACTCTCTGTGCAAAGCCCGCATGCCCAAGAGTCCTTGATACTCTTCTCCCTTAACTCTAAAACTTGGAGCTCCATCCTTCATCCTAGCTCCTTGTATTTAGCCTGAATATTGTTTGCGTAACACCTTCCAAATGCATCCTTTTCTAGTCACTGAAGCGGATAAAACTAAGGCCATGACTTCAAAGTTGCCACTGCACTATCCCTTTTTCTGATTCTTGCCTCATTCACATTCAGTGAGAAGGCAGCTGTAAAGATTGCTGCTCCACAGCCTGTTCCGTTCCTCCCCTGCCTTTGCTTTCTCTGTCACATAAAATACATACCACTTGCCTATACTTCCAAAGCACTTTATGATCATCTGTCTCAGAATACCCTCCTTTCATTATCAAGTGGTAACTCTTACTTCCAACAGATATGTGCTTTTCAAAACACACAGCCTCTACTTTCCCCTACTCTGCCCCTGTATCTGAATTTCTTCTGAACAGCTACACGCTATCTCATTGCCTTTCAAGGTCCTTCTTAAAACTTTGTTAAAATCCTTAAAGTAAGAAAAGGAAACCCACTTAAGGCTTAGTTGTTTCAGTGCACCAGACCATTTTCAAGGCAAGGATATTATTTCAATGTTTTCTGCAATCCTTTCCATTTACCTGCATCCATCCCATATCCTTCCCATGTCATAAATTCTCTATACTGTATGTACTCCACTTGACACAAAAAAAAGTGGCCATGAACTGGCTTTTCCAGTCTCCTAATTACACAGAATCTCACAAGTGTTTCCAACCATTTCTCAAGATAAAAAGGTTTCCCTGTGTCCTGGCTGTGGATAAAAGTTTAAAACAAATTGTGATCATACCATAGACTTGAACTCTAATAATCTTAGCCTGCAAAAATTCAAAGAGCCTGCAATTAATTCAGGTACCTGTTTGCAGATACAGATCTCCATTTGTTCTGATAATCCAGGCGGTGTCATCACTTAAAGCTACAAATACAGCCTGGGGTAAAGCCTCGTACCAGTGGCGTTTTCCTTTTATAGTTACTTTTCCACAAGCAAATGCTTTGTTAGTCTTCTGTTCAATCTTCCAGAGAAGAGCCCCTGTATGAGGAGTTAAGAGAGAACATAATATCACTTAGCAATTACTGTAGCAGAGATAGCTGACTTGTCCTACCTACACCTAAACTAATGTGAGGGGAAAGGCAAACCAGTAGCATTAAACAAAAATGCAAGATTTAAAAATGCTTATAAGTTTTTTTTAAAAAGCAAGACCAGAACAGTGGCCAACTTCTCTAGGAATTGCTGAAATGCATTTACCATTAGAGTACGTGTGATTTTTAAATGTGCAAATGCAAGTCACTCCTCCTTAATTGTACACTGAAAACTAACAAACAAAAGTTCCACGTCGGGGCCAAATAAGCCTACTATTAGGAGACTGAAGTTCATGGTTTGCTTCTGTACTAGTTTGGTACATCCTCAGTACATAAAGGAAAAGGGGTTAATTACAGTACTTTCACCTTTTACAAATACTAGTAGTAAAGCATAACTTTTGTGGACCAGTCATGAGTGACAAACACCTGAATAGGTGTGCTGTCCCACGTGGCAGTGGGCAGTGCTATTACCTGCTCATTACGTAGCATGTCACGAGCAAAACTCAGAAATGCAACTGCACAAATACATCTTGAGAAGTTTTTCCCTCACTTGAATTAGCAAGGATAGCTCAGAAAAAGAAAACCAAATGGAATTCCAAACTTAACTGCTGATTGGCATCCATGCTGGTTCATAGCAGAGCAGTACATTGTCACATTAACTTCCTTTGAATAATTCCACAAAGTCGCATTTGCTTCCATTTTTGTTTGTGGTTAACATGCTCTTGTGTTAACACACCCACAGGAAACTGTGGATGCTAGAAATTTGTATGGGTTCAGTGAAAAACTGGGTGAGTTCCTGGAATTGAGGGATAATAAATGCAGAGAAACAACCTTTTGCCCAGGAAATCTCTGAGTCACCAACAGTTGCAGTCTGAAACTACCAAAGGCAAACGTCTTACATGCTAGCCCATTCCTTTTGCTTTTCTGCAGGCATCTGCTTTTGCCCACTGTTAAGGACAAGATATTGAGTTGGATGAACCCATGCTACTCTTAAATTTTTTTTGTCCATAATAAAGTTCAGCTACAGATCAAATAGAACAACTTTCTTCTTAAACCAGATAGCAAATCTTCCCCTACAGAGAGAAGGGAAGATTGACATGTGCTTTTAGAGATGACAGGGGAAGAAAAGTAGTGACAAGGCAGAAGACTAAGTAAAGAAAATGTCTGAAAAACTTGTATTTTCACACCAGTCCTGGAACAATCTGGAAGGCCAGAAGTGATGCAAGTTTATAACCTAAACCTGTTTAATTTTAATCTAACATAATCTTCATTCCCAACCATCCAGAACAAACTAATATGCAAATGCACCAAAAATTAAAAGGTTTTTTTTCTTTAGTATTTAAAAAAAAAAAAAAAATCAACAAACCAACCCATATACAAAACCAATTCTACATTTACAACAAAAAGAATTTTAAATTTGGGAATCATAAGCACTTCTGTATCAAACCCCAAGGTTTTGTATAGACAAGGACCTCTTCATTCATCTCTGCCTACCACTGAACTGCTGCTTCTGAAGTTCACTTTAATCAGACAGCCGCATGTTGAAAACTTCCCAAAAAATGCAATGTGAATGTGTTAGAAAGACAGCCACTTAAGTAGAACATGGGATGCAGAGGTAGTGAAGATGCAGTCATATCACCCAATATGACTTTTTAAAAAAACAAACAAACAAAAAAAACCACCACAAAACCACAACCCAAGCACACTACTTTTACATGAAACAAATCCCAAACAACGAAGTTTCTGGAAGTACCATATTAAAAAAAAAAAAATTGCCTACATGGAAATTACATATGCACTTGAACTGTTTGTAATTTCAGAAAAATGACAAGTTTCACCTAATTAAACAATAGCCATTACTATAAAAATAAGAACAGTAAAGAAAATGCACAAGTCTATGCAAGTTTCCTGTTTATGGGGTTACAGGGAAGCCGAAGCCAACCAACCTGAGGGGGAAACTGCCACCTGCTGCACACCGTCTTCAAACTTCTGCCACCGCAGCCCCGCTGTGGGAAGGGCGCTGCAGTACAGGCTGCCTCTGTAGTCCAGGCACCAAATATACTTTTCTGAGACAACCAGGCTCAGGATGCCGTAGCCAGGGCCAGAGTATCCCATCCAGCTCTCTGCAAACTAAAAACTGTAGAGTCAGAACAATGTCAGATGTCTTCAAACTGCACAAGAAAATGGCTATATAAGCACAGCAGCTCCCATGTTTTAGTTAAAAAAAACTAACCTTAAGGTTCTTAAGTACCTTAATCAATGAATAAATTTGCCTTGTGAAAAAATAAAACGGCATCTGTGTTCCCTAAGACAGTATGTACTGTGAAATAAGACTGCTAGAACAAAAGTTTTAGCAAAAACCAAAAAAAAACCTCAAACACCAAACCCTCCACACTGTCATCTACCTCCAAAAAGTGGAAAATCTTCTCTTATTAATTAAAGGTCACACACTTAAAGGAAATGGCAGATGCAAAAAGGAATACATAAAAATGTACAGTCTGTCTGTACTCCAGGAAATCATTTATTGTCTGTGAAGTGATGAGCAAAGGGAACAAGATAGCTGGAGTGCAGAGACAGCTAAATAGCCAACTCCAGTACTCTCTGTATGGTACAAGGTGCCATGTATTGCAGAAATTTCGTTTACAGACTGCTATCTTAAATTTTGATAGTTTGCATGATGTGAACCCAAGCACTGCATACATGACCTATAACGTAAGCATCTGTGGAGCTTTACTAAACATTCCAGAGTGAAAGAATATCATAACCAGAAACTAAGAGTCTTCTACACTTTGGGTTGCAGTTATTACTAAATAGGACACCACCAACTTGTAACTCAACCTTTATCAACAAGTATTTGGTTGATCTCAATACAATGCTGTTATAGATTTTAAAAAACCCAAAACCCCCAACCTAGGAAAACTGTATTTCCTTCTTAAGACTTCTGCTAAAACTCCCAGTTATTTTGGCAATTTTGCAGGGTTTACAATTAATTTTATTACTTCTTTTCTATAGTCTATTTGAGAATTACTATTTCTGGAAATGTTCACCCACAAAATAACAATGAAGAAAGGAGGGATAACAGAAAAAGGAAAAATGTCAACATTTTAAATAGCACTAACTGCTGTCTAGGACACAGAGAAAGATTAATCCTTATTCTGAATATCTACAGTAAAACGATCCTTAACCAGAGGCCAGCCACGTGAGATAGTCAGCATTAATTCCCCATGAAGTCAGTTGAAGTTGGGAACAGCATGGTGCAGAATTTGGGCTACTGGAGACCCAAACAAGGAGCAGCCTTTGAGCACAACTTGGTTTTACTGTTCACTCTTTAACAGATGGGTTTATGACAGCATTTTGGTCGAGTTGGGAATAATACAGCCAGTGCAGCAGCTTCACATTGTAAGCACACATCAACAATTCTGAAGTCTGATACATCACATTTCGTAAGAGTTACAACACATACTGGTGTTTGGCTCTATGCTTTACTTGTTTACTCAAATCAAGTAAGAAAAAAAATTGCTTTCCTAAAGTAGTAAAGGATAGTAATTACATTAATGTTTCTTTTGAAATGCTACAATTAAGCATTTTAACTAAATTGAAAACATATACCTGGTCAGATTTTAACAGCACCATTTCATCTAGGCTTATCTTGGCCACATCCTGGGAACCAGGCCCAGCACCAACTTCAGGCATGCTAGTCTCCGAGGATGAATATGGTAATCCATGTCCATAAATATCCTCTTCATCACTTGAGGCAGATTTCTCAGTCTTACTTTCATGAGTGTCTGTTACCCATTCAGCAGTGCTAGTACTAGATTTAGCTTTGATTGCACTTTCAAAATTCCATCCAGAAATGGAAGTGTTATCTGAATAAACATCGTTGGAAATGTCAAAGTGGAGCACAGAAGGATCTGACAGAGCGCTGTGTATTAGAGAGAGCTGCTGTTCGTCTTCCCTACCAGTTTCATCACTTTCCTTTGGTGTCAGTGATGTCTGAACACCAAGTACACTGTCACATTCCAAAAACATTTGGTCTGTAAGGTCTGGCTCTTCAAGAGATTTTTCAGTATCCTGCAGATTCATTTTATCTAATTTTTCATCTATTTTACACAATGTAGGAAAATCCTGCTCCTCCTCTTGGCTCAGCTTTCCAAGACAGCATTCATTGCTTGCAGAAACCACACTACCATTATATTCACCATCAACACTGCTTGTCAAGTCTTCTGTGAGGATCAGAGGAGAGACAGATGTCAAAGTATCTGTAACAGCTGAAGTACCCATGCCACTGTCACTGTTTGGAAGTTTCTGTAAATCAACCATATCTCCATTTTCTTCATTAATTAGTACAGTTGCAGACTCAGGAGACTGTAGGACACTGAAAGTTTCTGAACCATTATCTTCTTGCAAGATCGTATGGGACTCCACACTGAACATACTTTCCTGATCTGGAGATCCGGTACTCAAACGATCAATGCTGCCACTCATTAGGCTGGAAGTTATGGAAAAGGAGTCTGCATTCAATGAATGTGGACTATCACCAGAAAGCTGACGCTCATAAATTGGTGTACCTTCCAGAGAGGTGTGGTTTTTCCTGGTCCCACTTTCTGTTCTCACAAAACAAAAAAAAAAAAAAGGGGGGGGGGGAAATAATATTAATAAAATCTATTACATTTTGATGCAAAGTAAGAAATTAAAATATTTTTATCACTGGGGGAAGAACAGAGTTAAATCTAAATTTTGACATACTGATTTGTTTCAACTTGAACACTAAATGATACATATAAAGCCAAAAAAGTCTTAATAGCAAAATATTTTAAAGTTGTAATACCAATATAGTAAACAATTAGAATAATCAAGTACTCACACTATTTTAATAAACTAAAAAGCATGGCTAAGAAAGACACTGTCAAATATTCTAAATATGATTAATAGATATTACACAATTCCAACATAAAACTGGAAGCAGAATCCACTGTATGTTACCATTAACCCATACATTAGAACCTTAAGTGTGTTTATATAAAGCAAAATAAAGTTAAAAGAATAAAACAAATATATCTAAAAAGACTTAATTTATCACTTTCAAAACAGGCTTTCATCTTAAACATAAATGGCCCACCACAACCACTCAAATACCTGAAGAGCATGACAATATAATATAAACAAAGCATGTCAAACACACGCTCTCTTGTGTGAAACATCAAAAGTGACGTGTTCTGATAATGAGCAGTGGCAGGGAAAGTTCTGCTAGACTTACCTTGTTTCTTCTTTTTTCTCTTTTTCACTTTAATTGGCTTTACAATGAGTTCTTGATCAAAATCTTCAGAGCTGATTGTGCTGAACCGTTGTGAAGAAAGTTGACCTTCTCTCTGAGCTTCTGAAAGTTGGTCTGCACATACCATAAAGCTAGAGCCACTGTCCACAGAATTTACTGAACTGCTCCTGCTTCTTGATTCACTTACTACAGAGCAGCCCCTTTTTCTTGTTTCACTGCTCAAGTCTCCCACTCTATCAAAACTTTTCTCTGATAGCACTGGAGTTTCCAGATCATCTTTCACTAAAGAATAAGAGTCATTTTTATCACCAATAACTGAAGGGGAAGTAACCATTTTTTTATTTGTTTCCACTGAAGGGCTAGATGATGCAGATGCAATTACCGACAAAGGGGTCAGCAATTTAGGACTCGTATCTGTTAAAGGATTCGTCAATTTTGAGTTCACATCTGAAACTGACCAAAAGAAAAATAAAAATGTAAATACTAGTGTGTCAAGTGAGTAGGAGCATAGTTCTTGGAGAGTATTGAAAGAAAAGAAGCTTCATGCCATGGAAAAATATTCTATTTAAGTTCACAACATTTCAAATATATATATATGCACATACACAATGTAAACTTCACGTAAGTAACTCTATATAAAATCATTTTAGTAAAATCAATCCCCCAAAACCTGTATCAAACACCTATTAGCAAAATTCTGAACTTATGTTTATGTATGAGGAATGGTACAGGTCTTTTGCTTGGAAGACCCAACTGTATCACACACCCTGTATCTTTGACTTCTTCACTCAAACATTCAGTATCTTGAAAAAATCAAGGAAAATTTACCAGATAAACCACTGTGGTAATTAGAAGAAAATATAGTTCAAGAAGGCTCCTTTCAAACTATACTTGGAAGTTAAGATTAAAATAAACACCCCCTAGAATGCTGTGAGTAAAGAACTGCTTAAATGACTAAAGCTATCGCTAATATGCAATGATAAGAAAGTTAAGTTCTCTAGCATTCAGTGAGACTTCATAGCACATTTACCATCATTTTGCCAATACAAAGCTAAGATGGAGTATTTTAAATGCATCAGTAGTCCTTCTGTGAGTGTAATATGCTGGATAATGACATTTACAATCTTTATGATTGAGAAGTCAGCCAGCACTATCATTAAGGAAGTATTATTAATTCCTTTTTTTTTAAAGACTCCTAGTAACATAGATGTTGAACTTGGATGGCAACAAATAAGAAAAAAACCTCTCAAACTCCGTTTGGAATTTTAGTGAGTATTCTTTGGTTTTTTTGACAGTTCTTTCTTTTTCATTGCTAGGGAGGCTGAGATTCCCTTTAGAATGTGGGTGGTGACAGGTGGCACAGAATCAACATATTCAGGTATCTCCAACCCAGACAATTGAGATTGATCAGTAAAGAGATAATCAGGATCAGGAATCCAGATTGCTTCAGCATCATGGTTTAGAATAAGGTCTCAAATGCACAGATTAGAAATGCCTGGCTAGGATAATGCTGATCCACTCTCAAAGGGAAGCATAATTAATTTCTTAATGCCCCCACTCTCACTGCAGACAAAACAGAAACTCAGATGAGCAGATAAATGAGATCTCTCTATATAATCTGTAGAAACAGATAAGTAACTCTACAGAACTTGATATGTTTTTGCAATAACCTGAAGGTTTTTGTGTGGGGTTTGGTTTGGGTTTTTAGTTTGTTTTGGTTTTTTTTTAAATAGTAAAAAAGTACAATAGGCACCATGTTCCATGAGGTACAAACTATAGTTTGTTAATTTATACAAACCTATTGATGACAGTCCTTCAGGTCTACTTGAAATTCTTATTATGTCTCTATCTCCCTTTAAGAGAAAAATCTCATTGTTCGTACAAGACACAGATACAATATCACCATATCCTTCCAAGCCACCAATCAAAGCCTATAAAGAGTCAACACAGAAAGAAATAATTGGCATCCATTAACACGCTGTTTGGACAAGATGCTGCTCTTAACAAAAGTGTTCACTGGAATTTAATCAACATATATTGTTACAGAGTAAAGATTTTATCAAAAAGAAAGAAAAAAAGAAACAGGAAAGCACCCTTTAATCATGAGGTAGCTCATTTTTATACTAATTTTAATTCCATAGATCTGTTCATTTTCTCTGTCCAAACTAGCAGCAACAATATAACAACTTAAACAATATACAATTTGGTGGCAGAAAAGAGCCACAGTACAAATGTTTAATACCATTTAGACAAAGATATTAACTTGTATTCACTTTCATACACACTTTTAAGATGACAAAATAGCTAATAGCTTGCTCTACACCAAATAAAATGTAATACTTGGTTTTTTGCAGACACCAACAGTAGTAAAAGGGAAAGAATAAATAGTTCCAGGCACATTTTAGAGGCCTAAAACTTCTTTTTGCATTAATGACTAAGTTTTAGATTTATATACGCTTTGCTAAGTATCAGAATTGCTTATGATGTTAACACCTGGACTGAAAACTTTAAATATATTTAATTTTTATATATAATATATTGAGCTAGTTTGTGAGTGTATCATTGCAGTGACAACTTGAAGAGGGAGAGAATAAGGTTTTCTTTGTTAGGTTTAAATATAGATTTAAATCATAGAAGCGTAATGGATAACCGAAAGAGAGACTCACAGCATAGCATGAACAAAAACAAGTAAGAAACAAAATATGCACCCACAAGATTTATCTACCTGGTTCACAGTGTCTAGTAAGTAGATACTGTATTCGTTCCAGGTCAGCACCCATCCTTCTTGGAAAAAGCATGAAACAAGCCCAAGGTGTTTCTCTGGGGAGCTGTAACTTCCTCTGTCAGGTGGTTCCAAACGAGGATACAGTTCAAAAGTTGTTATTCCTCCAGCAAATACATCTTTCAATATGAATGTGGCCTGAACAGTTCCGTGAACATCAGACTTCCAGAGACGAAGCCCAGGTCTGGCAGCAAATAGCGTCAGGTCACTCTGTTTACATAGGCCAGGTATAAAACATGCTCCAAATTTGCCAGTGCTAAAATGCAAAATAAGAATTTATTTTAAAAGCTATATACTCAACTTAGAAACAATTTTTTAAAACTAATGGCACAAATTTACAACTGCAAATTATCAAAAATAAAAGTTTTGTTCTTTGATTAAAGTATTCAGTCAAATGTCTGAAGTACAAATTTGGTTACAGTAAGACAAGAATAGTGCTTCTAAGTAGCAAGAGTTTTCCCTCAGCTTTAGATGTCAGACACTACATCTATTAGGCAAGTTAAATGAATCCTCCTAATAAGCTTCATAGCCTAACAGTACTCTCTGCCCATCTCAGAAGGATCCTACTATGCAGTAATCCTTCTCCCAGAATTAATAAAGAACAAGCAAAACACTACAAACTAATGCTAAGAAACTGACCACCTCTGCTTGCAAGAAGCAAGGAACATCTTCATCTCTCATGCATAAAAACACCATTACTGTCACCCAAGCAATCCCCTTGTATATAAGATGGTCCTTTGTATTCCTCTTACTATTCATATCCCTGAAAGATACATTATAAATCTTCTTTCAAGAGTCAATTTCCTCTACTTCCAGATATGGTCAGTCATGCTGTTCTAAGACTGGGTTCCCTATTCCTTCATATCCGAGAGAGATTACACAATAGAAGATACCAGAAGGTCATACAAGAAGTTCCTAGCCTTCAAGTCAACTTTAAGTGCTTGCTATGCATTTTCCCTTTTAATTCACTTCAGTGTATAAGAAAAATTGGGATGCTGACTTGCTTTTTGCATCAGCTATTACATTACGCATTAGATATACCTGATTACAACACTTGCTCGCACCGAGTCTCAGTAAACCAAGAGGGACTGCAGAGGAAGTTTGGCAGTGATTTCGGTTTAAACAATGAGAAAACACCTTAAATATTTTTGCATAATAGTGTCCTGAAAATATGATTGTAACTCATCTGCGACCATGTACTTTCTAAGTAGGTAGAATTGTCATTTCATGTTTGAGCACACATAGCTACTGTAACTAACTTTTTATGAGAGGACTGCTGTGTTGTATTAATTTCAATGCTTAGATCACTCTTTCTGTAATCCACTCTGAAAAGCTAGAATTAATAGATGTGCCTGCATCAAGATTTTACAAGGGTTACTTTTTTCTGGGCTGTGTTCCAACTTGCTTGACAGATTTCTCTTCTGTGTAAAAAAGTAGAGTCCGTTGTAAAGTAGAGACAAGCAGCACTTTCTGGTTGTAATCCAACTGGACGATCGAAGATGGCTCTTCCAATACAAGGCTGGAGTTGCAAATACCCTTTTAAAGATACAGGCAATTAACAAGAGTCAACCTTTCTAAAAATACAAGGTAATAACTAACACTTCAAAGAAACTAATAAGCCCAAGAAAGAGAAAACAAATAAACAAAAGCTTTTGAACTACTGTTGCACAAAGTTCACTTAATGAATGTGGAGTTCCTTTATGCAGACAAGAGGGGAGTTAGATTGTGTGTACTGCAGTGGCACACTCTCCATCATTTACCAGCAGTCCTGGTCAAACGGGGAGGTCCCAGATGACTGGAAGCTAGCTAATGTGACACCCATCTACAAGAAGGGTCGGAAGGAAGATCCAGGGAACTACAGGCCTGTCAGCCCGACCTCGGTGCCGGGGAAGGTCATGGAACAGATCATCCTGAGTGCCATTATGCGGCATGTGCGGGACAACCGGGGGATCAGGCTCAGCCAGCATGGGTTTATGAAAGGCAGGTCCTGCTTCACGAACCTGGTCTCCTTCTATGACAAGGTGACCCACTTAGTGGATGAGGGGAAGGCTGTGGATGTTGTCTACTTGGACTTCAGTAAGGCCTTTGACACCGTCTCCCACAGCATTCTCCTGCAGAAGCTGGCTGCTCACAGCTTGGACAAGTGCACTCTGAGCTGGGTTAAAAACTGGCTGGACGGCTGAGCCCAGAGAGTGGTGGTAAATGGAGTCAAATCCAGTTGGCGACTGGTCATGAGTGGGGTTCCCCAAGGCTCAGTGTTGGGGCCGGTCCTGTTTAATATCTTTATCGATGATCTGGATGAGGGGATTGAGTGCACCCTCAGTAAGTTTGCAGATGACACCAAGTTGGGTGGGAGTGTCGATCTGCTGGAGGGTAGGAAGGCCCTGCAGAGGGACCTGGACAGGCTGGATTGTTGGGCCGGGGCCAACTGTATGAGGTTCAACAAGGCCAAGTGCCGGGTCCTGCACTTCGGTCACAACAACCCCAGGCAACGCTACCGGCTTGGGGAGGAGTGGCTGGAAAGCAGCCTGGCTGAAAAGGACCTGGGGGTGATGGTTGACAGCCGCCTAAACATGAGCCAGCAGTGTGCCCAGGTGGCCAAGAGGGCCAATGGCATCCTGGCTTGTATCAGGAATAGCGTGGCCAGCAGGACCAGGGAGGTGATAGTGCCCCTGTATTTGGCACTGGTGAGGCTGCACCTCAAATACTGTGTTCAGTTTTGGGCCCCTCAATTCAAGAAGGACATCGAGGTGCTGGAGCGTGTCCAGAGAAGGGCAACAAAGCTGGTGAAGGGTCTAGAGCACAAGTCTTATGAGGAGCGGCTGAGGGAGCTGGGGTTGTTTAGTTTGGAGAAGAGGAGGCTGAGGGGAGACCTTATTGCCCTCTACAATTATCTGAAAGGAGGTTGTAGAGAGGTGGGGGTCGGTCTCTTCTCCCCAGTAACAAGTGATAGGACGAGAGGAAATGGCCTCAAGCTGCGCCAGGGGAAGTTTAGGTTAGATATTAGGAAAAACTTCTTTACTGAAAGAGTAGTCAGGCACTGGAACAGATTGCCCAGGGAAGTGGTTGAGTCCCCATCCCTGGAGGTATTTAAAAGACGGGTAGATGCAGTACTTGAGGACATGGTTTAGTGGTGGACTTGGCAGTGGCAGGTTAACGGTTAGACCTGATGATCCTAAGGGTCTTTTCCGACCTTAACAATTCTATGATTCTATGACTATGAAATTCAATTTCTCTTGGAATATTAGCTAACACATTTCACTTGAAATCAATAGAAACTCTAGGGCACATTTTCTTCCTTCTTCTCCACTGGAGATGTTAAACCTTTCTGTCATATCAAATGAGGGACAGTCATAGGTAAATCAGGATGGCTGTTGTTTAAACTTTTGTCCCATATAGAAACTCAAGTTAGTACTTATTTTGTTGACATCCCAGATCTGTATGAATTAACAAGACATTAGCAAAATTCCATTTACTGGCAACATGCTAGTCACCCAGTAGAACCCAAATATTACTTTCATTCTACACTCTAGACTGAGATGCTAAACAATTCTGAAAAAAGTACTTCTTCAATATAGTGAATCAGCAATGTCACATCATTCAAAAGTACCCCTTCTGAACAAAAGAGAGAGTACTGGCTGAAAGCTTAAGGAAGATACGATAGTTATTTCAGGCAGAAACGTGATAAAATGAGAAGCATGACCACTGTTGGTTTTATATATTATTTTTTTTAAAAGTTAACACAGTTGTGAAGGATATCCAGTGGTTGTCTTGCTGGGTGTGTGCACACATACCAATAAAGCAGTCCAACTCAATACATGATACTAAGCAATTAACTAACTGCTAAATATTTAAACACACAAGCATTCTTTCAGAAAATTGTAAATGGGAATTAAGGTCTCTGTAATAAACGCTCACCTGGTCTAGGTCTAGGGCAGAGTAGACAATCTTCCCTTTGTCATCTCCAGAGAATAATTTCATCCCATTGGGACTCCAAGCTAAAGCTGTAATGCTACTTTTATGGATACCAGCAACATCAAATCTCCGAAGCTGTGAAACAATACCAAAGCAATACAAGAATGAGGGGAAGAGAAAATGGAGACACGAAGCCTATTCAGTGACTCTGACTGATAAATTGGAGTTCAAGTACAAAACTGCAGGTCATTCTAATTTTTATTTAGCCCAAAAAACCTAAACAAACAATCGAAAAACCCACCACCAAATAGCTCAGCCAGTTACTACAAATGAGGAATTTCTCAAAAGCATTTTTTATTAAATATATCTTTTGTAATGAGAAGCATGCTTTAAGATTATTGCTTTTATAAGTTTAACATATGAAGCCTAAAACATATTCACAGATACTTCATCAAGCAAAATTCTCTGTTTTTCACTATTATAAAGAATCACAGTAACACTCTACTAGGATTTGCCATATTAAACCTCACAGAAGTTTAGCCAAATGCAAAGATTTACCTGTTTGTTTCTTCCAGGTAATGAAGACACAAGCTGAAAAACTGCAACCCGACCCGAGGCTGTACCAACAGCAACCAGATCATCGAAACAACTCAACAGCTTTACAAAAGTAATAGATTCACACTTCCCCTGTTGAAACAAACCATGCATAGGACTTGCAAAGTTAATGAGAGACAAACAACAGCTCAATTCTGAGCAATTCAGCTTCATTAGAAGAGACAAGAGTAAAAGTTAGTATTTACCTCAAAATTATATTTTTTCATCTGGTTTAAATGTCTGCAGTAGAGATAAAGCATTCCAATGCTGCTCCCCACAGCAATGTAGTCTTCATTGGTATCAAGTGCTGTGAGGTATACCACAATAGAGCGAAACCCTTTTTGGACCTTTGTGGGAATGGCATTGAGAAGATAATATAAGGGACAAAACTCCTTAAATATAACCGGCGAAGCCACAGATGCCATAGCAAGCATTGGCATCAGCAACTTTAAGGCTGAAATAAACACATCTACTTGACCACATAAGGAAATCTGAAAGACAAAAGCAAAAGACATATCATTAGCTTCTTGGAAAGAGAAAATGGTTAACAGAAAGCCACCATTTAGCAAGTAAGGATGCAGAAATTCTTGAGTTTTGTTTTCTATAAAGAAAAAGCAAGTCTTCTAGTGAATGTAAGTTATTCTTAGAATAACCTTTTTCTTAAGAATAAGCTTATTTCTTAGGTTCAGCCAATATCTAAGGATACCACTAAATATGGGATAATCACTTTTTCTTGCAGCTGTGAGCTTGTTGAATTTGAGTTCAAATGCAGTATTTCTTCTCATCTGGCTGGTGAAAGAACCGTAAGGGATCTGATACTGAACAATCCATGCAGTATATTTCTTCATCTATCTGCAAACTCTACCCTCAATCCTCCCAGTGCTGAAAGCATGGGATATTCACTGTGTTAGACGGTGCTGTAAGATCAAAGTGTCAAATTAGTATTTATGCTCACCTCCTTAATGCCCCACACCCCAAGAAAAACATGGTTGAGAAACAATTCAGTTAGAGCTACATCTGCTATATAATCAAATAACAACCAAAAAATAAGAATAGTGTGGGAAGAAAGGGGCAATGCAAAAATAAAATCCCAGTTTGACAGACACAGGAAAATATCTATGTAGCAACTGAATTTAGAAAGATAAGGAGCAAACAGAAAAAAGTACCATATGCCCTTGTTTCCCTTTATGGTCAAGCAAATAATTTCATACTGATGAGCGACACCGTAAATACACTGAGGGGACAATTCTGGTATCTTTCTAAGAATAACCGAAACAAAGATTCTGTTTGCCGCTTTCAAGAAAAAAATGTAGTCAGAGCTCATCATAGCAATAATGTACTGGGATCTTCAGAAAAAGATGATATGAGCATGACGTATGTAAAAATATTTTAAAAAATTAATTAAACCCAGTAATTTTTCTCTTCATGGTGTGACAGCCTTGACAAGAACATTTTGCAGCAGTAGCTATTCTCCTCATGGATGACTTTGGAACACAGAAAAGGAAAGAAACCTTCACTTCTTGAATTTTATTTTGCCACGAGCAAGTCTGATTAACAGAATGGTTTAGAATCTGCCAAAAATACCTGCAGTTTTCCAAGACAAGAATTTTGGATTTCTATAAAAAGAGTTTTCTACCATTGTTTAAGCCCGTAACACTGAAGATTTTCTTAAGCTTCAGCAGAGTTATAACTTCCTTAGAGAAATAAAAACCAGAAATACGCCAATTGAAGTTAGAAACACTTCCAAATGCTCAAAATTATTCTGTAAAGTATTCCTACTGCAATTTGTGTGATATGTCCTATTGTGCCTAGTTTTACTCCTCTAAGGATGGAAAACGGAATTTGTTTGGCAGCTTCACACATTGCTTACAGTGCATATCAACTAAATTAGAAAAAATATAGCTGCTCTAGTTTAATATCTCCATTACTGCAAAAAGCTCTGATGCCTCAATTTTCAAACTATTTCAGTTATTGTGCAAGAGGATTCAGCACACTGGCTTTGGGCCCTGCAACACTTGCTGTCAACATACAATTCTACTAAATCCAAAGGAATTACTTGCATGACATTACCCATTCAAGCCCACATTAGACAAGACCACAGGAATAAAGATTGGTTACTGGACCCATATTTTATCTGTGTTACAAAAACTGCCAGTAAATAAGCTAGCAGCAGTTATTAGATGTTCTCAATTGTGATAAATTTTACTGCTTGCTAGAGCTTAGAAATTAATTCCATTCTCCTCCAGTGTTTACTACCTGTCATGACACCTATTTCATAAAATATCACAAGGATTAGCTGATTAATGTGTCCAAACTATTTTTGAATGAAGAATTCCTTTCAGAGCTGTTTACTAAGTTAACAGATAACCTCAGTGCATCACCACTCTTCCAATATGTTCACACACCATCTATTTCCTATCTTATATTTCAGGTCTCCTGCCCTTTCCTTCAGCATTTACTACCTTCTGTCTACAGTCAACTAAATAAAAAGAGAATCCACTGCTAAAGTCTCTTGTTTGCTGTTCCAAACATGCTTCTTTGCCAGTTTAGTAATTTTACTAGCTGCTGGTCTTTTTTTTCTTTCTTTCTTTTTTCTAAAAAAATAAAATCCATTCTTTGTCCTTAGTCTCACATGTACAAATCTTCTTCTGTCTAATCTCAACTTCTACCACTCCCCAGCTACTGCCTCATGAATTTCACATATTTTGTTTTTTAAGTCCCCTTTGTCACTCTTACAATTCACATCTGTCATCATCCCAAGCCGCTCTCGTAGCTGGAACCAGCTCACGCTCCCCAGTTGTCAGAGGACCTTGCAAGTCCTCAAAATTCATTCCCTCTCTTAGTTTCCATCACTTATCCTTCCAGCTCAACTAAACTGTTAAAAACATAATAATTCATTACAAACTATGGAATTATGGAAATTTCTGTTATCCAGAAAAAGACTATTACTCTTTCCTCTATAACAACCCTATCTGCAACCTGATGCATGTTTTGTAAGTTTACACTTAATTTAAAAAGAGGGGGAAAAAAAAAAAAAGAGAGAGAGTTTGATAGGGTCGTGTGTCCTGCCCCCCCCCACCCCCCGAAAACACTGGGAGGAATTATTTCTTGTCATATACTAGGTTAAATTAAAAAACCTGCTGTCAGGTTAGGGTTCTCACTCTTCATAAAATTTATATACAATCTTATTTCAATCTCTTCTGATGGCAAAGTTGTAAAAAAATGAAATTAAATTTTGTTCTCTATAACCCATTCACCCTGTACAATCAAAAAATGTATTAATAAACTATAATTTCTTGCTGTCATACACAAATTAGTTTCATCTTGAGTGGTTTACAGACTAACAGAACACTTGCACTGCTTGTGTGAAAACATATAACTGAAAGCTCAAATCATCACTTTACTAAAAATACGGCTAATTAAGTAATTTCATCTACACAAAACAAGTGTATAAAAGACTAGAGAATTGCAATGTGGCCTATATATTCAAAAACTCTGCACAAACACCACAAGTCTCTGCTTTTGAGCCTAAAGTCTTCAACATCTCCCTAATCACAGTTGTGTATCACATGTAGTCTCTTTATTAACAGCTTTAGGATTATATGTTATCTGTTTTTCCTACTTCATTAATCAAAGGCAAACAGTGGAAATAATCTATTTTCTCAGACAGATTTTGGAACTGGACGCACATGTTCACTGCATCAGCCACAGTTACTCAAAAGTACATAACAGCTGTATAGGGCAAATCAGCTTGTGCTAAGCAGCTACCCTGCAGCAGAGATAAAGCAGAGAAAAATACCTTATGTTGCACATCAAAAACAATCACCAGGCAAAGAGAGTCCTTCCTTCTCAATTCACAAAGCTCACAACAAGCTTTTAAATACTGCATTCAAGGCCATGTTTTGAAAAGCAAACTTTTCTTTAGTTTTCTCTAGTGTCAGAAACAAAAATAAGGCTCAATGCTGCCTAACAGAGGCAACTAAAGCGAGAGATAATCCCAGGGTTAAACAGATCGGCAGCGGCTAAAGGTTCAGTGCCAGGGTATGCCACAGATTGACTGCAGGAGACTAAAGCGGTCACTGCATTTCTCTAAGCCCAAGTGTCCTGTCTGTACAAGAGGGACAACAACTCTGGGGTTTTTATTCTTTGGTATAAAAACTTAAATTTAAGCTCTGCAGAGTATGGACAAACTCATATATATGACCACAGCTAAACACAACAGTCTCTGATCTCAGCTAGATCCTGCCAACTAAAAAGACAAGCAGTTTTATTTTCTAATGCTTTTCACATTTTTAGCCTGAGCAGGCTACCTGACTGCCACATCTCCAGAGCTTTTCACAGCAAACAGCTGCCAAGCAGAGAACACAGATTGACACCTCGCTGAAAGGAGCGGCTCTGTCTTCGTGCACACCGTTTGCAGGCCGAGGGCCAGCCAGCGCACAGGTCGCAACTACCTGATTAACACGCCTGTCGCTCTACACAACTCCTGAAATGCTGCACTTTTCGCTCAGGAGAGTTTCTTTTTGGGGGGGGGGACAAAAACCAACCCGAAACCTAGGTGACAGAGACAGAAAGGAGAGAAAACGGAGCACCTGGGGTCACCACACACACGGGTTCACCAAGGGGGACAGCGGACACCAGGCTTTACTCACTCCGATGGCCTTGGGACACCTCGTTCCTCTAGGAAACCTTCCTTCCTTAATTGTATTTCTATATTCTGGCAGATTTTTCAAACCATTGCTTCCCAATACGCTGCTGCATAGCGCTTGAGGGGTTGCAGCTCCTGACAGGGGAGGAAGAATACAGCCGGGGGCTCCCGGAGGGACAGCCGGCAACGCCGCCTCGCCTTCCCGCTGGCTTTACCTCAGCCTATGCCGGATTTACCGCCCAGAGCCAGAGCCCAGCCGGGCCGGGCCGGCGAAGCCCCCTCCAGCCGCTCCGCGGGCGCGTAACGGCCGCCTCGCCCCCCCCCGCCCGCCGCAGCGCACCCTCGGGCCAGCGCTCCCCGAAGGCGCGCCGCCAGGAGACGGGCGGGAGCCGGCCCGCTCCCCCTCGCCGCGCCGGGCTCACCCGCTCAGCCCGGCCGCAACAGGCCCCGCTTGCGGCCACCGCCGAGGGAAGCGAGAGCCGGGGCAGACCCTCAGGCGGCTCCCACCCGTCTCCGCGGAGCCGCGGCCCCACTCACCTCCTCAGGAGCGCGGGGCGGCCATAGCTGCTGGCGCGGGGGTGGGCGGAGGGAGGGAGAGAGCGCGGCGTCGCCCAGGCCCCGAGGCGGCGGCGGCCCCGGCTGCCTGCGCCGCTCGGCGGGGCCGGGCCTGGGCGGGGCCGGACGTGAGCGCACTTCCGCGGGGCGCCGCCATGGCGGGTGAGTGAGTGAGGGAGGGCGGCCGCGGGGGCTGCTCCCCTCGCCCCGCTGAGCGGTGGCACCGGCCAGGCCCCGGGGCCGGCTGCTCCCCCTGGGCGGGAGCGAGGGGCGGCGGGGAGCAGCCAGACTAGCAGTTAAAAGCAGCAAACGTGCGGGCAGAGCGGCGGGTGTTATTCCCTGGCTTCCAGGCGGCCTTGCGGCCCCCTCGCTTCCCGGGGCAGCAGCTGAGGCGTGCAGGTGGGGCTGCAGGTGCCGGGCAGAAAGGGCCGCTCGCAGCCCGCCCCCCGAGGCGATGCTGGCGGGTGAACAGGGCGGTGTGGTCCAGGGTCCCCTCGCTGTGCGGCCCCCTAGGGACACATGGTGACATGTGGGCTTTACGCTCCGCGGTAAAGCGCCCACGGTCCTCAGTAGGACCCAGCTTTCTCCCAAACACTTCAAGCTCAATGCATAGACATGAATTAACTCAGACATGAATTAACTCAGACGTTCGTGGCATGAGCACTGCATGCATACAGGAATCATTGCCAAGGTTTCTTACCGTCATACGCTGCGTTAGCATTTGACTCTCATCCATTGACAAAAGACTGCTAGATTGGTCAGTACTGCAAAGCCACTACTGTCCGTGTTACAATATTGCATCTCAGAAGGTGCTTGCATTTTTTTAATGACATGGTTTTCTTGTAACAAGGCTGATAGATGAGGAATTAGATTTCATGACTGAAGACAGTTAATGTAAATTCCATTTTGCTTTAATCAATATTCAGCAGTAAAGCAAGGAAATCATTGACACAGACAGCTGTGGGACAGTACACTGGTTTGTTTCTGTATGCTTTAAATGGCTTGAATTTCTTTATTTTCTCATCTAGCAAAAAGTCCTGCTGATGGTACTCCAAGACGACCTGTTTTGTCTGTCAGTGCAAGAAAAATTAAAGACAATGCAGCGGACTGGCATAATTTAATGATGAAATGGGAGAGACTGAATGATAATGGATTTACTACAGCAAACAAAATAGTCAACATGAAGATCAGTGAGCAGTAAGTATGCTAATAACACATACAAGTAAAGACAGCATAAAGATATCCTTTATTGAGAAATTAATCTGTTTTCTTCACGAGAAAGTTCTTTTTGGAGATGGGGAAAGAACATGTCAGAGTGGATAAGCTAGCTCTTAGATCAAACTCAGCAGTTGCACTGTTTGGTTACATAAACTATTTGCATTCAAATAATAAATGTCTCATAAAGATTAAAATAATCTCATAAAGTAATGACATTTGCGAGAAAGGCAAAATGTTTATTATAAATAGTTAAGCATAGCGGATATTTAAAATACTTATATACTACACAAAGTTAGAATCTAATCCTACAGATCTCAGCCTATGCGAGTTCCTTTAATCTCTTGCATATTTACACTGAGGCCAGTATTACCAAATTTCACTAAGTCAAATTTCAGCAGATTTTAAGAAAGAACCAGTGATTTATATAGACAAAAAAGTTACAACAGTGACAATTAAAAAAAAAAAAAAACAACACTTTGGTAGAGCTATTATTTTCTTGCTGTAAAGAAGAACCTATAACTAACAGGGTTTTGAGAAGAAACTTCGCCAGAGTCCTGACAGCTGAACAGGGTTTGCCTGACAGGGTTCTGACAGGTACAAGCTCAGGGATATTTTGCTGTAATGGTGTCAGATGTTTCTTTTGCCCTCTAGCAACTCCCTCTCCCCTGTTCTAAGTTTACAGCTTCTGTGGGAAAGTCAGCAAGACAGGATAGATGTCTGCACATTAGCTGCTCTGGGCTCCCAGTTAAACCTCTTAGCTTAAATTGTGCATGAAGGCGAGTTTGTGGTGAGGCACCAGATTGGCAGCTGGAGCAGCTGAAGCCTGGGCATACCTTGTCCATTATGAGAGAATAGCCTTCAACACAAGGGCGAAGTGAAATGGGAAGAGGTGTTATCTTAACACCTGCAACTGTTTTTTCAAGCACATGCTCTAAGGCAGAGTAATTCTATGTTCCTCTGAAGATCATGGCACCAGCCCCGATTGCTCACATGGCTAGCTATATCTCATACTATTTTTATGTGGGAATTCTCATGAACAGCCTGTGAGAGAGATTTTGTAGGATCAGACCACATGGATTTTAAATCTGCACAACTTGAGTAAACCTATATGCAGTTGTTTACTCTGCCTTATATTTCTATTTTAGATTTCAAGACAACAAACTGGAGATAGCATGTGATAACAACACCACAGAATCTGAAAAGCCAACTCCAAAATACAATGAAGAACTGGACAATTGCTGTGCAGAGTTCCTTGAGACCTTAAAGCATATGGTAATGCTCGTTTTTCAATCTTAGTCAATATGAATCAATTCCAAGTGTGTTCAAGTATGACATAAGGAAATGTCCTCAAGTGTTTGTTGTAAACAGAAAATTGGGATTTTTATTCATAGTTCTTTGGCTTCAAACCTGAATGATTATAAATCCAGTGTGCACCATTCATTTGTTTGATTGGTAAATTTGAAAGTTGGTTTTACACCTGGCTTCTGCTTATAATTCTACTCCTCTCTTTATACAGCGATCCGAAAATGAATTGTACAAAAAATGCATTTTAAAAGCACACCTGTTTTCTATTTTCTCATCCTGAATATTCTCTCTGTTTAGAACAAAACAAATAACAAAGGATAAGGCAGTGCTTTATCTGCCATCATACCCTTGCAGCTATCTTTGATCAGACATAATGCAGTTATATTTTTAGTTTGCCTACCTGCATTTTCTGTGCAGAACTCCTTCTCTAGAGAGTGGAGTAAGATAATTATTATGTAACCCACCTTTTTTTCTGGGTATATTGCTAGGAATTAATGTCACCTGTCAGCTTGACAGGAAACAAAATGAAATTTTTTTTGCCTGATACTGTAATTTAAAATTCTTATTAAAAATAACTTTTACAGCCTTCTACCATAGTGGAGGCCCATTAAAAAGATGATAGATCTATTTTGTTATATAGACAGGATATGAGTCCAGTATTTAGAATAAGCAGGAAAGCAGCTAGATTTTCCTCAAATTTTGTTCTGTGGGAAAAAGTAACAGTAATTTGTTTTTTTCTTTTTTTTTTTCTTGAGGTAGTTTTATATTCAGACTACCAAGTGTGTTGATGCAATTTTTTATTACTCCTGAGAAACAGGAGTCTAAGCAGCCACTGTTAGGTTGGATACCAAACATAGCTACTACAAACATATTTTATTTTTCGTTCCTTATGAGTCTGTACCAGCTTACGAGTTTATAGAAATATCTGTATTTTAGCTTCTTGACTTAAAGATACTGCCTGCAGGCTCCATTTTCTTGTAAATATTAGTTCCCATCAGTAATGCACAAAGTCAGGTGAACATGAAGGAAGTGGATGGAATGCCCTGGTTTTCGAAGCAAGCTGTTAAATCAGCCTAGATATATTGTCAGTTGTAGCTTGAGCTGCTTTTCTCACATGCCGCTGATCTCTTGAAATCAAATTTAAGTCATCTTGACATGGTAATGTAAGAAAGCATGTGTTTATAGGGCTTGTGCCACACTTGTTCATAGAGAGTCTGATGTTTTTCCCCAGTACTAAATCTAAATTGCTATAGGAGAAATCCAGAGAGAGGTGAAAAAATGAGAGCATGCTTTAATATATTTCTACATGGGGGAAGCAAAAGAATTATGCAAAATTAGAGTCAGTAACTCATATCTGCAGTGTTCAGAATTTTAGGATATCTCATATTAAATCTGTATATAAATTCCAGCTTTGATTCCTGTCTGGAGTTAAAAAAAGTGAGTTAGAAATGTTAAGACTAAATAGTCTTCAGAAATAGTGTGTTTTAAAAAAATGTTTAAGATCATAGTAACCTAATGTTCCTGAGATGTTCACTAACATTAACACAGACAAAAATACAACTGAAAATGGAAAAGCTTACTTCAACTACTAAAGCAATCTGTGACTTGGAAGCATTCCACCATGGAGCTGGGAATTGCACAGCACCCTTCTTTCATACATGGCCCACACCATACTTCTGTAAGTAAAATATTGATTATCTTAGCTAATTGCATTGTGTATTGATGTCATCTAATTTAGGACTGGAAAATAAACCCTTTTATCTGGATGTCTTGCCTTAGAGAGAGAGAGTGTATCTGTCTCCTTTATAATTGACTAATCAATAAACACATGAATGCACCACTTGGCTTAGGGTTACTGCTGATGACTGCTTGTATGAATTGCCAAGCGTTGTCTGACATGCAACAATTACAGCATAAAACTAAGCTTGTCAGCAGCTTACAGCGCCCAAGCTGCAACAGCCACATCCTTTGCAGAGAAAGACATATTTGCAACTTGGTAGTGTTAAACCGTAGGCTTAACTGACTTGACTTGTTACTTGACACTGAAATGAAATCCTTGAATGCAAAGAACAAGCTATACCTCAGTTAATTCTCAGGCAGCCAAAGAAAAATTCCTCTGATCTCAATGTCAGTCAAGATAAGTAAAGAAATGTTCAGTTACCATCTACTGTTAGTATCAATCCTTTCAGCATTCACTTGATGGCAAAAGGTATTGCCTCCCAACTCCTATTACCACCATTTTAAAACCGTTTGAATTCAAGGGAAGCCTGATTGCATGCAAACCAACTGCCTTCTTTATGAAGTGAAAGTCATACCTTTGTGAAGCCCTGCTTCTTACTTCACTACCACAAGTTAGCAGGGATTTTATGTTATTAGTTTCTGCCTGCTTAAAAGGGTAAGAAAGCCAAAGAAACACAACTGCTGTCGAAACGCTCATTGTGACTGAATCATTTAGTGATGCTCTCTACTCCATGAAAGGCTAAATCCTCCTGAAGGTAGTGATAGTTCAGGCTAAGTTAGAAACGCAGGATCAGTCTCTCTTTAAAAATCATTTGTGTGGTTATTTTTTAGAAAGTCAAACAATTGAAGATTATTTCATAGATATATTTTAACCCCCCCTACCAGTATTAGTAACATAACTAGTGACAATATCAGTTTTTACATTGAACCCTTCAGTTTTGGTCTGTTTTGTTTTACCATTACTTTTCACTATTGGTATCACTTATTGGTGATCATGCATTGCTAAAGTGCCTGACAGCATCCGAGGACATCCTTTAGATTAGCTAAAATCAACAGTGACTCCAAAATGTGAAGCTTGTATTTCAAGACAGCATTACCAAATTTTAAAATCAAATTTCAGTTGTTTGAAAGCATAGCTATAATTGCTAATTTTACAGTGGGTCCTGAGAATCAATACCACTGCTTATTCTACATTAAAAGGGGATTCATGTCAAAATCACAAGTGTATAAAATATATCCAAAAGCTGAGGAAATTGTTTAGTGTTTTATATTCTAGTGTACAAACATTATTAATGCTGTAAAAAAGAAAATATCTAGATATGGGGAATAGCTTATGTAAGGTAGGGTTTTTTTAAATGATCAACATATTACAAGTATAATTTAACTTCTGGAGAATTGCTGAAATGTTCTGGCCAATGTGCTTGGTTTTTCAATCCATTCAGATGAGGTTTCTCTGAAGCTCTCTGAAATGTACAAGAAGGAACTACAACTCAAGCAAACAATTGTACAAGAAATTGCTCATTCTGCTGACCAGGATCTGATGATGGTCTATTTATCGTCATGGTTATACCAGCCTTACATTGAGAACAGCAGCAAACTACTACTTGAAGCCATGCTGCTGGAAACAGGACATAGACAGTGCTAGAATTTCAAATGTTACATGGCTCGCTTCTAGTGATGCTTACGTGAAACTGAAATGGCAAATGGCAAGGCTTACCAAGTAAGTTGAGTTTTTGTAAAACTTATTAAAAATATTTTTCTCTATTTGTATTTATTATTGTCTCAGCTGATATTCCTTTTTCTTCATGGGACAATCTGGTTTTGGTTGCTTTATCCATTTTAAGTGCAATAGAGAGGCTACAGGTAGGAGGCCAAGTCCCCTATAAACAGAAAGAGGTAAGCACTACTTGGTGGTCTGGGGGGATTCAATGCACATAGACACCTACAGTGAAGAATTTAACTACTTTCCAAGTCTTGACAGTCTAAAATACCTGCATTGTCCCTGTCACCATAGAAATTCTGCACTTGATCTTTCGTGGTTTTTTTTTTTTTTTGCGTGACTTATCAGGGCTAGTGCTTTGTACTTGCTTTATAAATGGGGAAAAGGAAAGGAAAGCACAAAAGGCAGGATCCAAAAGTGGATCCAGAAGGATCTACATAATTTGGTATGTGGTTCTGAAATGCTGTTGCAGACACTAGTGTAGATTCTGGTTTGGTTTTGACTATAGTGTGGTTAGGTACATCACTCTTGAAGAGTGATCCAAGCCTGAACTAGCACACTGGGAAGGTTTAGTACAACTCGCCATTCCACAGTCATTATATGAAAAAGTCTTGTCTCTTTTAATTCATTGTAACTTTTTTCTTTTAGAGATGTTTCATGAAAGCATCTATTGATGACAAGACCTGCTTCAGTCACATCCTTATTCCATATTGTTTGCTTCCTGTCATAGGGCTCAGTGAGTTTTTCCTTGGGTTACTGTTTCCGATGTCAAGTGGTTTTCATTCAGAAGTGTGCCCTCCCTGTGGTTTTGGTTAGCAGTTTACATGACAAGAATCGGTGGCTCAACTTCTTGCTTTCCTTTTTCATGCTGCTTTCTTGGAAAAATTGAGTAGAGTGTGTGTTCAGGAGAAACAACTAATGCAAAAGCTCAATGTTGAAGTGGAATTCAATACCTTTATTTTGCTTTCATTCCTAAAGATATAATAATTACTGTAGTGTACTGTTATGTCAGACGTGCATAGCATGGAGAAGCTGCTGCACTTACCCAGCCTTTAATAACTGTTAGCTGCTATGGCAAATTATCACTTTTCAGAAAAGTGTATTACAACGTGGAAACCATACAGCTGTGTCATCAAATTTTTTAGTTAAATCCCTAATGTGTAGTGAATTTAGGCTTTCTGCTTACTTCATTACGATTAATTATCTAAATTCCTCCTGCTTACTGATTGCCTGTATGACTTGCCCCTATATAAACTGTTGACTTAGATCTCCTATTTCACACAATTATGTAGTGTTTCTAAGTGCTGTTGACTCATTGTTGTGCCCTGACAGATGTTTGCCCTTGATTCTCCTTGAAACAACTATTTGAACTAACAGACAGTAACACGAAATGCACGCTGCTATGAAATGACCATAATGGCTGTGGTTTGACATTAGAAAAATCTAATTAAAACAGTGAGAGATTCTGGAACAGATTTCTGGTAGGAAAAGTAGGGTCACTTACCTAACTAGTTCCAAGCTGAAACCCCTTAAGCTTGGTAAGGGAAATACATGAGTTTCCTGCAATAACGGAACAGACAGACATGAATTGGAAAAGTTTTCTCAACATGTTGCTCTGTTCAACAAGGTTGTTTCTGACAGCTTAATAGTGTTCTATTCTTACCCCACATTTCTAGTGTCTAAAAAGAAATTCTGCTGTAGTTCAAGGAGAATATAATCAGTTATGAGTATCTTTGTTGGGTTTTATTATTTTCCTGTGCAAGCATTCTACCTAGTTTAACAGCCACCTTAATTTATCTGAGTAGGGCCAGACCCTTGTCACTATGGAAACACCTTCATACTTGAAAAATATTTTCCAAGGAGAAAAGGCTGGCTTACTTATAGAATTGTTCTTTTAAGATGAGAGTAGGTGTATTGTATTTCCCAGCATGTGCAAATCAATAGGGAAGGCAGAATTGAAGCAAGTTTTCATTTTCTGCACAGGTGGAAACTGTGGTTTGTTCTTCATATTCACAGACCCCCTTGCTCATTGACTGCTGTCAGACACAGGAAGATTACTGCAAAATCATTGCAGAGATATTTTGCCATTATAGCTCTAAGCAGTTGATTGTTATATTTGAAGCCCTCAGTTGTAGCTATTAGACAGTCAGTACAAAAGAGTGTAATAAAGAATTGCTCACTGCAATCAAAGACTTTGAAAGACCAGCAGAACCTTGCTTTGTATGGTATCTTCATTTATAAGGTAGGCCTGTATCCTCTGACCATTACCACCTCCTAAAAAAAGAGAAAAAAACCCAACAACGAAACAAAAACTACACCATAAACCCAACCACCAGACAGGAGCTCACTAACATGACACCTTTCACATCCACACATAAAATGCAGTGTTTTGGCTAATCAAATTTATCTTCTACTTAGGCAACCAAGAAAAAAAAAAACCAGCAAAAAACAAACAAGCAAAACCAAAACCAACTATGTTAGAGAGATAGTAGAGCAGATTGTTTAATCTCTAAATTGTCCTGTCTCTTGTTTAGATTCAATTTTAGTGTAAGTTTTTCCTCAGTAACAAGACCATGAAAAAAATCAATGTTCATACTTGATTTAAGAACAGTTCTCCTGCATATTACAGGTCCTTTCAGCTGATTTGTCCAGTTATTTCAGTAGTGTCATGTATTTAGCAATGAGGCGACACACACGTTTTTAAAAGGTATGTTACAAGTTTTCACTAATGTCTACAATAGCTCACAAACTAAATAAAGATACTCATCATTTAAGGCTGTTCTTTTTCACCTTCTAAGCTTCCTGAATGAACAGACAGTGCCTTGGACAAGAAGCTGCTAGGAGGTCTCCAAAAAAATATTACCATCCAAGCAACATACTCAAAGTATGACAAAAATACCAGATAGCAGTAAGTAGAGAAGTAATTTGTTAAGTTTTCTGTCTGCACAGAGAAACAGGGATATCTTTTTATTATGATTAAATAGTACAGGGCAGTGTGGAGTTACTAGGAAGGTCAAAGCTTAGAACTGATAAAGGATGCATCATCTGAAAGAAAAAAGTATAATACAAGTTTAAAAAAATAGACCATCCCAGACTAAAGTAAAAAAAAAAAAGAATTTGGTATCTCATTAAGGAAAATCAGATCACTACTTATGCACCTTCCCATTTCTGTCTAAGTAACAGCAATTTTTAAAAGTGTGGCTGAACATTAGACAAGCATACTTAAAGCCATTTCCAACAGTTCAGTACAAATCAGATCTTGTTTGAGGCTATTTTTGTCTCTAACTCAGTGGATGCTTATTTAAGTAAGGATCAGCTAGGCTGTCACATTGTTCCCGGAATGCACAAGTGTGGATTATATTTAAAACTGCCCATTTTTCCAGGCAGATTTATGCTCATCAAGTCTAGACGCTAATGAATATTCAAGCTAGCTTTAAGGAAGTGCGATAACAAAGTGTTTTGTAATCTCAATGGCACCAAAACCGCACATTTTTAATATAGTTTTTATTTTACCCATATACAGCTTGCCAGTACACAGCACATCACTGCTGAACAGCAGTACAATTTACTGCAGTTTTAGATGGCTAGAGAGAAAAGGAATTATGTAACAAAAGGGAATAGTGCAACAGTTTTAGGGTTGACAGATTTCCACCTTCCACCCACCCCCAACATATAAAGCAAATAGAACGATGTTAATTCTAGACTTTTTGGTTGCAACGCTGCTAGATTTATATAAACATAAGTTATAAAAAGTACAGGGCATAGAAACAGTTTACAAATAAGTTAAATTTCAATTATTTCAGTATTCACATTAGAAAAATATACATTTTATAGAGTCAGTCTTTTCCAGAAGAAAGCATATACAGTTTTCTAATTTATGGCTCCAATTCACTTTGCGAGAGCAAAATATCTTCACTTTGGCCATCTGCTTCCATTGCCAGTAGTGCTTCCACGGTTTCCAAAGGTATCCCCTCAGGTGTGCGAATGTGCATTGTAGTACCATTGGAATCGGTGACAATAACGATACCTTCTGCCTGAGACAAAACAGCAGTGTCTGGATGAGACAGGATAAGCCCATCTGAAGTCTGAATAAAAATCTGTTCATGTCCCTGAGACAAAAAATCATGGCTCTCATCAGTAATCTCAAAGGCTACAGTTTCATCTACAGTAACTGTATTCTCCAGCTCATGTTGTTCCTCTGTCCCACAAGAAAATTCATTCATGTTTTTAAAAGAGTGTTCATGGTTCACATGAGCAGACAGGGAAGCTTCCTGGGCAGGGTTCTGGTCCGACTCAGTCTGAGCACTGTGTGGGTAGTTTATTGGCACAATGTTTGTTGAAAAAACTTTTTCAAGTTCCTGCACCTCATCAGTCACATGAGCATTATGAAGCTGTTCAGAATGTTCTTTAATTGCAAAATTATGGTTTTCTTCTTGCAGTTTCTGATATTTTTGATTGTGACCATTTTCTTCACTCGTTGCTAAGTTAGTGCTCTGACTGCCCATTGCATTCTCCGACACCGAGTTGCAGAGGTCAGGAGCTGACAGTCCACCTGCTGTATTCTCACTCACAAAGTGCGCTTGAACTAATTCGGGTGAGCCATTGGCTTCAACAGGCAATACAACTTCAGCGTGTAGCAGAGATGCATCACCTGCCATATCTGGTCCCTGTATGTTCACAGGTTGGGAATACTCTATCCTCATTTTCACAGTCTGGGAGAAGGTACCTGAATTTTCAGCATCGATTCTAACTCCTGAATCAGCAAGTGAATTATGTTCCTCTGCTGTCGATAACGTACTTCCAGTTGTGCAGCAAGCGATATGCCTATCTTCTGCAAGCAGGATTTCTCCATTTAATGGATTAAAACCTGAAAAGATGAAAGAAATAGTTTTGTTGGGCGATCTAATATTGCATGTCCAAAAAATTATTTTTCAGCACTAATTTTGGAGGAAAAACTAGACTACTTCCCTGCTTTCTTCCCCCAAATTAGCAAACCTGAAGCACCTTACAAGAGTTTCACAGCACTTGCTAATGAGAAAGCCAGTATAAAAATACTTAAGGAATTTTTGGATAGTGAAAGATTATAGAATATTTCCATACCAAAGGACCTTACGTTAGAAGCAGCATTTTTCTGTTAATCCTGAAAACAACCTGGGCTGAAAGTCAAACTCAATTTTTTCCATCTGGCATACAGCCGGTAACATTAAAAGATAAAGAATATACCAGGCACAAAGTTGTCAGCTGCTCATCTCCATTACCATTAGTAAATGACAGAAGCATTTAAACTTGATAAAATTTCTGTTGATAATCAAGCTCATCCTGGACTCAGACATGTCATCAAGTTACTACGTGTCTAATTAGCTGTGCTAACAGCCCCAGGAGCACTTTTGTCCTGTGACAGAAAAGGTAAAAAAAACCACTAGAAATTTAGCGTGTTTTACCAGTTATTTGTCCTGGACCAAGAGCCAGGTCATAAACCCAGTAGGTAGTTGAACAATAACTACTAAGCTCCAGTAGCATGAGCTGTCAGTTTTTATTATTGAAGATCAAAAGGAACAAGTACGTTGGGGTTTTTTTGTTGTTATGGAAGATATAACTGCACAACAAAGGAGGCCTAACACTGCAGAAGGGACCATTTTTAACTTTTGGTACTGTAGGCTAGCAAAAGCCCGACTAGCAGGTGCAAGTGAAACAAAATTTAAAAAAACCCTCATAACCCAGAAGAAAATCATAATACAACAAGAAATAAGCAAGGTCATGCAGAAAGCCTTTCAGAGAAAGAAAAATAAACTCAGGAGGAAAACAAAAACACAACCATTGACAGAAAGACATGCAATGGGCAAAAGCAAAGTGGCTTACAGGAACACCAAAAAAAAAAAAAAAAAAAGATATTTACGAAGCAAGAGGATGGTACTGACATACACATCTTACTAGAGATAGGCAAGGGCTGGAATCTTTCACAACAGTGATCGTAATGCCTCTGAATTACTGCAACAATTTCGCATAAAAGACCAGTGGAGTTTTGGGGGATTACAGGTGGGGACCCATCTCACTTTCCTTTCTAATCCACTGTTACCCTGCCAATCTGAGGGGCAGGGGGAATAAAGACAAAGAAGGGATACAAAGAAAGGCAACCACCCAAAGACTGCGGTGCAAAACGGTGCCTCAATTCCAATCTTCAGGTCCTGCATCTCCCCTGGGGTACAGGACAGCCTGCACCAGCTCTCCCACTCTCCCAGGATCCACAAAGCTCTGATGATTCTGCTATTGCAGCCTGCTGGGGCGAAGAGGAAGGACGTGCACACTGCTTCCTCTTCCTCTGCTCTCCTGCTGCTGACACAAGGTCACGCACCATCTCCACTGTAAGGGACGGGGCGGACAGGAAGCCTTCGGGAAGCACACAGCAGAGGACAGTACTATTCTCATAGTACTGCAGTAGTATCAATAACTGTATTATCATGCACTCAGAATTGAGCTACTGCTCTGGTCTGCATCATCCATAACTACCCCCCTGCCCCTGCATTGAGGCCTTTCCAGTTAAACAGCTGTTTTTGAAGGACCTGGGAAGCAAGTTAAGAAATGAAACCTTAAGACAAAAACCACAGTAGCTTGAAGAACAAAGAGATTTGTTCAGCTCCTCCACAAACAGAACAGAATTGGAAAATCTGAAGAGGTTACCATCTTTTTCAAACAGCGTACACAAATTCCCACTCTTTTCTTTCACTTCATCTTGACTGGCATAAGCATTATTCACATTCTCCATTACGTCTTCTAACTTGGTCCTTTTGGCTGATGGCAACAGTTCCTCCCCTGAGCTCTGTCAATACAAGACATAATTAACTGGCTGCCACTGTAACAGCTGACGATATTGGAAAAGATCACTAACTGTAGGCACTTCATGGCAGTGAACCAATACTCTCCTTAAAAACAGGATTTTACACTAGAGGTCTTCCTAAAAGATAAGGATTTAAGCACAGCCCTCACACTTTGCCAAAACGCCACTGATTACTTTTTGATATTTGGTTCAAACAATCTGCCTTTGCTTCAACATCAAACGTTCTCTCTGCGCCTTTGCGATCAGCTGTATGGTATGAAACCTGCTATAAGCTCTCTCTCCAACTTCAGTAAAGGGCTGTGAACAGCCTGCCCAGCGTTGTTTGGTTAATGAAGAACGACTGATCAGCTCTTTAAATTTAACCACAGGCAGAAGACGTAAAAGCACAACTCTTATTTATCCACCATCAGAAGCAACTCTGGATTAAATAAAAAAGTAGAACAGTTAAGGGCACGGACCATAGAGATGTGACTTTCAAGAAGAGGAAACACTACTCCCTGCTACAGCTGTAAACAGACTAAATCTGGTCAACTGACTTGTCAGAAAGAGAGGAACTGTCTTCATGCATCTCAACCTACCGCCAATTAGCAGAGGAACCACTTCTCCAGCGTCTGAGCCTGCTGTAGGTTAGCCCATTTACTCCAACACAAGTTATTAGAATCCAGGGCTCCTCACTGTGGGCCCCCCCCCCATTTACTAGTGCCTCAACAAAATTCTTTCTTCCTTGTATCATGAGATTATCTGTAAGCCTTTGAGATTCTGTCCTGAATGCTACCAACTGTCTTCCCAAAGTACATCTTTAGTGTGCTAGTTCATATGCTCTGCTACGATACCACAGTAGAGAGTACTTCTTTTTGTATTTCCAAACTCCAAACACCATGAAAGCCTTACTTTAACACATCAGATAATACTAGTTAGATTTTGTAAAGAATAATTATCTGTTTTAACAAGTTTTAATTTGTCTTAGGTTCATTTTTAATTTTCACAAAGGTATTCCATACCTCAGCTATCCGTTTTTGTCCCAGTATCTCCACAGGCACTTGCTCACTAACCATTTTAATTATACATTGTGAACAAGAGTCTACACCTTGCGTCTTTCGTTCTCCAGTGAGTATTTCTGTAATTCCTAGTGATTCAGCCACCTTTAAAAACAGTTATAGGAAAAAAAGTAAAAGTTAGCCTCTCCAATCTGAATACATAAATGCTGAAATACTGATTCGCTTTCTTAAAACAGAACTAGAACTACACGGGGTCTAGTCTAATAATCAATCATCAGAGCTCAATGAAGTATTTAGGCTCCCATATTTTCTACTAGCCTCCACATTAATAGAACACGACCTTCATGTGAAGGTGAACATTAACAAGCAAACTCAAAAGAATTAGGAGTACAATGGTTATATATAGAATCCAGAGACAGTTACTAAGAGCAGAGTTTAATAAAGAACACTGTCAAGGCTCTCCACTATTTAAAAAACATTTAAGTCTTCCTGTTTAAGAGTATCTCTTAGTAGTTAAGGACTTCCCTCCCCCCGGTCCATTCCTGTGCTTCATCATTACGTAGGGGCGCTACTATACAACTTCTCCAGGCTGGGTTGGTTTTTCTGTTTGGTTGGTTTGGGTTTTGATTTGTTTGGGTGTGGTTTTGCGGTTTGGGTTTGGTTGGTTGGGTTTTTTGGGGGGGGGGTTTTGGGGTTTTTTTTTGTTGTTGTTTTTTTAAAGAGCATAATTCTATATTAAGAAGGCACATTAACTGAAGAGAAGCAAGAAAGAGGTTCCATTTTGGGACTGCCAGTATCAACAGCATCCCTTTACTTGGTGCAACTTAATTTCTCCAAAGGGAAACATCAGCATTAATTACAAAATAGACAGATGAGCACACAGTAATTCTAGAACGTTTTTTAGTACATACAGTGAACATCACAATTTATTCTGGAAAACAAATATTAACCACTGCTAACAGTCCATACAGGACTTCATTTTTTAAACCAGGATTATTATAAGAACCAAAATCTTATCTCCACCATCCCTACTCTGAGTTTTCCAGTATGCTCCCCTCTCACAGCAGTTGCAAGTTCAGTGCTGATGTACTTTAATGAGAATGAGCACATCGGTTAGAAATTTTGGTGGAGGTAGTATACAAAATGGTCTTTTCGCTACTGGAAACAGAGAAGGGAAAACCAAAAATGTTATGTACAAAGAGTTATTTTATTCCAAGCAAGGGGAAGCTAAATTGATAAGGATCCATAAGGATAAATAGATCCACATTAAAACAAACAAACAAACCCCAAAAAACACAACCAGAAAACCAAACCTACATTGTCTTTCTAGATACAGCTGCATAAACAATGAATCTGAAGAGTCACTGAAATAATAGTTTGCAGTTTTATTAAAGTATTCACTACCTTTCATATTTGTTAGTACAACTGTGAACTGCATAGATACATTCAGTTTGTCCTCATTTTGCAATGAAACCACTTACCCCTTTAAATCAAGGCCTTTAAATCAAGGCTATATTTAAATAATTTTAAATATAGACCCCTCCTTCCTAATTAAACATCAAGATATACTTTTATTAGCAGTTAATGCTAAATACGCCTTGCAGTAACATGCAGCTTCATACTACCCTAGATATGCAAGACAGATATCAGTACTGCTAGATTTATTTTTAAAATTTTTTTTTTAGTTGTATCTACTGCCATAAACTAGACTTGTAGTTTTATTATGGATTTCTTTTTCTCTTTGCTTAGTTGTTGGACTTTTTACAATAATGTCTATTTTTGCTAATCAAAAAACATGTTTTCTTCAAATAACTTTACCAGGATGACAAAGCTTATCAGAGAAAAATAGAAATGCAAAGTATCTAAAATAAATAGAACAAAACAAAAAGAGTGCTTTATTACCTTAGCATCTTTTATTTCAACAGGCTGCTGGCAACTCATCAAATCAGAATTACTGAGGTGATCATAAGCCATTTTCTTTACCATATTATGCAAGTCTTCAAATTCCCTATACACATCTGGGAAGTAAGCTTTGGCTGGATACCCTTTTTCAACCTAGAAATAAGAGAGGAAAAAAAGGGTTTGTTTCCCCCTCCCTATATTTTAAAAAAGATGAAATCTGACAGTTTGTTTTGTTCAACACTTTAAAATAGAAACACTAAAGTCAAAAGATTATGGAATATTCAAAAATGCCACTGAACCAGGCAGCAAAAAGCAAGGTTTTCAATCAAGAGACCTACCAGAGTTTTGCCTGTGTAAGACTGAAGTTATGTGTAGAACATCTACATTCTGCACAATTCTAACTCAGGAAATTCAGATACATCCCTAAAGGAATCTTTTCATGTATACTAATGGAAGTGTCCCTAAAATAATTGAACATTTTTACATAAAAAACTCACCTTCATCAACAGAAATTCATAAACTGTAACAAGCTTTGTAAGACGTGGGAGAGCCAGCTCCATTAAGTCTTCATTATCACATTGTTGTATTAGCTGTCAAAAGCCAGAATGAGTTTATTAGAGCAAAGTAGCCTACAGAGGTTATGCATCCCACATTCAGAACATAAAATATCACTACTCTTTTTTAAAGATACACTATATGTTTAAGCAGCTTTGAGAATAGATGCAAACATAACACCAAAAGAGGAGATAAATTAGAAAACCTCAAAACAGGTACTACCCATATACAGACAAAACTCAGTCTCGCAAATGTTGCCAACTCATAGAAAGAAGAGCAACATCAATAGATTTAATAGGCACTAACACACAGGTAACAAACAAAAAATGGTGTTAGTTGCATGGATTTTAATCCCCATTCTATCCTCCCCTGAGAGCTTCTTTGTGGTGTGGTTTGGTTTTTGTTTTGGTTTTTTTTTCCTCTTTTTTCTTTGTTGATGTTGCCCAACTTCAGTTGGGTTTATTTCTTTTTACTCTGTTGGAAGAGATACATAATAGCAGCTAGTAACTTTCCTTCTCCAGAAAAAGGATAGGAGAGGATATCAACACATCAAAAGTCCCTTTCCAGACTCAGTTCCCATTTTCCCTTTGTCCAGTGTTCTGCTAGAAGTATTTTTTCCTTAAAGACAACTTAATGTTTTCTTCTTAGAAGATGTCTTAGGCTTTCATCTTGTCAGTACACAAAGATGTAAAAAAAAAATCAGTCTTTTTGAAAATGATGCCTTGAAAATAAGTGATCCAAAAAAAATAAAAAAAAAAAAGAGGGCAAGGGGAAAATACTTGTGAAGTAATTGCAGAAGAGAACCATACCTCTTTTAACCTAGCTTTTCTTCTGAATACATTGTGTTCTGCTGACACACTACTAAGGGACTTTGAAGGGGACTGACCAGGTCTGCTAAGCCTTCCAGAACACCTAGATCTTCCACCCATCCTTGGTCGACCACGTCTCTTTGGTCGTCTGGGTCTTCCAGGTCCTTTTGGTGTTATGGGTCCCCGGTGTCCTGAACTGGTTTCATTTTGTTGTTCTGCCAACAAGTGTCTGCTTTCTGCAGACTTACAAGTCTTAATTAAAAGAAAGAGAAAAGTATTTATTCACCATTTTAAACAGTGTTTCGAGGAAGACAATTTTATAATCGAGTTCTTCATCTATGCAAACAATAAATAGCATATTAAATAAATGCAAAGCTGGATACAAGCATAACTGCAAAGAAAGTTGTGGAATAAATCCAACACATTAGTAAGACTGCTACTTCTGCAACACATATATGCCATTATTTGCAAAGGTAGCATTTTTGATCCACAAAATGTCATACAAAATACAGAGATTAAGGGAATATAATTAAAGAGCTGTTTTATGCCAGTTAAATACGTTGAATATTTTTGAAGTGAAATATGTCATCTTCATATAAAGAGGTTGTAGAAATAAATCTTAATTAGCAGTAAAACACACCCAAAGAAAAATTTGGGTTTCATTGTAACTATGTCAAAGCACGAAGACTTTATATGAAAGTCAAAAACTCTGAACAGCCATGAACAGTGACAAGTCCAATAACTAAAAATCAAAATACGTTGCCCAGTTTCCATGTTTCAAAATCCTTAGTCTTCCCTAAGAACACAGCTAAGAAGTAGCTTTTGTTATAAGACCACATGGCAAACTCGAGTACATTTTCTGTTGTTATCACTGTGATTTCAGTGCAAATTTTTTTCCTGATCAAAGCAGTCATTTCTTACTGAACGTGTCTTGTCTTCCCTTCCAAGCTAGAATTTCTAAGAATGTCCCAGTATTTTTTAAAGAGAGGAGTTTACAATAGTACTGAGGTGCATCAGGCTTCTTTTCTTAATCAGTACATTTTCATCTCAATGTTCAGTAGCTCCCTACTATTCTAGTGATTAGGAAAGCTCTAAAAAGGGCAAATTTATTCCAGTTCTATCCAGGGATTAAATTACTAAATTAGTTCTAAATATGACGTAAGACTAGGTTGAGCATGGGGATCTTGACTGCCTTCCTGTCTGTATCAATGTACCAGTTTTAATAATCCTACTATTCTTTCTAGAAAGTATTTATCTGGCCAAAAACTATAACAAATCAATGAGTTAAAGTGCAAATTTGTAGAATCCGTATTTGCTAGTTAAAAGTTGCAGGTACAAGAGCAATCTAGCAGTCAGTAGTAGTATTATGTATGAGACTGACTGAAATTTTTCTAAATTCCCATCATCCTGGGTAAAATAAGGCCTGCACAGGGAAGTAACAACTATATAATAATACAGAGAGCAGACTTCAGTAGTCTGCAATTCTCTTTTTCCAAAGATGATAGAACAGTGTAGAGCGTAGAGGATGGGGGAGGTTTGTTTGCTGCATTGGCAACTTAAGCTGTAAATTTTCATGTTTCTGAGAACAACTTCACATTTACAAATCAAAGTAATAAATGTGACACTGCCACATCTAAAAGAGTATTTCTTCCTAGGCAGCAGCTGTATCAGCTCTTGCTGCAAGATGTTAGAGTCATTTTAATATTAGAAGAGAAACTTTACTTTGAAGTGACCAGCTTAAAACCTCACCGAAAAAAATTTGCAGCTGAAGTGCTTCCAAACCAAAGAATCAAGTTTCACCAAAGTGTTTGGTTTGCAGGGGCAGCTAAGCCACACTTTCAAAACCTGCTCTAGGAAAAGCTGCAGTCCACTGTTGGATTCAAATAAGTGTCAGCACAGCAAAATCTCTATTTCAGCAACAGAAACTGATAGAGCAGATGATGTCTTGCTGTCTATCATGCGAAAGGCTGTTACTGAACAACACAGTATTCTTATCCAGATGCAGAGAAGAATGCTATATATGCAGACAAGGTTTTTTCAAGCCAAAAACTGTATGTCAGAAAACTAATAACAAATGAACACTCAGTGAACATTTTGTTTTATGTGCCTGTGCAAGAATACTATTCCTGCAACATTGCAAGAGACCATAATTTGATTTTTACAGCACTTCAATGGGAAATTTGTTTAATTTAGTATATCAATGGATATTTCTGAGCAGTACACGACTTTTACATTTTACTAATGATAGGCCCTACTGAACTGACATGTGTTTAAATCCCTACCTTCAGTCTTTTCAAAAATACTTAATACTGTTCTCGACAGGAACTCGGACAAATGAGTACAGTATGCAGCTACAAGACTGCCATTCTACTTTCTAGAGAACTGACAGCTTTTCTAAATAACACACTTTACCTGTTCTCCAGCCTTTGAATCAACAGTTTCTTCCAGATTGGTAGCTAGTGCATTTTCATTATTTAAAGTGACAGCAACTGAATCCAAGTGTCCTGGACTCATCGTTTCCTCTCTTATTCCACAGGCGTTGTCCACAAATATACTTCCATTAGGCTTATTTAAAGGTATTTTTTGAGGTGAAGACTCCAGCTGTCCGTGGCCTGGGTTAAGTTTATAATGTCTTGCTAATCCTCCTTTTCCTATATAGGATTTTTCACAAGTCTGACATTTAAACATTTTGGGTTTCAGATTATAATTTGAAGAACTGAATAATGCATCCTTTCCCTTCACCTTTCCTTCTTCATCATCTTCTATACTCAGCTCAGAATAGTCATCGGAATCGGACTGATGACCATCAGCCAAATCCTCCATTTTAATAAATTTATAATCTTTAGCTTTGTATTTGGGGGGGCGTGAAATCCGTCCAGAACGAGTTTTCACTTTCAAGGATTTTTTTAACTTGTCATCTTTTTGGTTTTTTTCAAGGCATGGCATCAGAGTATTTGCTGAACTGGCTGCAACCATGGTAATATTTGGAGACCTTGAAGCCGATACTGTGGCGCGTGTAGCTTTCTGTCCGTTTAGCATCTTAGGCGTGGGAATCTCGTTCCCAGACACTGATCCATGAGATGGTAAAGGTCTCTGCATAAGCAACTGAATTGGAGACTCGGAAGAACTATGCAGGAATAGCTGCTGCTGCTGCTCAGTTCCTGTAACAGGCTGTATCCTAATTATCTGGGGATTAATAATGCCAAGTCCTGGTATGCTAGAATTTCTACCAACCGACTGACTCAGCGTTATAGTTTTGGACTGGATTGGTGCCAATGATGGCACTGGCCTTTCAGTTTCCTTCATCTGTCCTGGCTGAACTTGGACACAAATGGCTTCCAGCTGCTTTTGTGGAAAAAAGGAAGAGTTGAGATTACACAAATACAGTCTTTATAAATAAAGACAATACTTGTCAAGATGATACACACATGCCCTTTAAAGCAAAGCACGAAGAAAACAATGCACATCATCAGTTTTCCATTTTAATGCATCAAAGCACAGATTTAACATCAAAGCACAGATTCCCTTCCTTCAAGCTACCGGCTTCCCTGCACATTTGCTGATGTGACCGCTGCTCAGCTGACGCCTGTGAAGTTTGCTCTTAGGCCATGTCACAGCTTTGTTTCCCGCTAGCAGGCCTGTGCTGGAATAGCAAGAGTCAATGCCATCACCTAGGCAGGTTCATAACCCTCAGCAAAACAAGCGCAGAACTACAGTCTGCTAAGTGACACAGGCCAAACACCACACCCAGGACATACTGCAATAAGCGCTCCGTTCAAAAAAAAAAAAAACTTTGTGACGACGATTAAGAGGAGGTATACCTTACTGTTCATCTCCCTCATAGTCTCTCCTCCTCATCCAAATCTCTGCCTCAGCTCGAACCCATCACTTGACAACCCCTGCAGCCCAAAACACGGGCTGAAAGCCCAGGTACTGTCACCTTCTGTAAGAGGGGCACGCGTTATCTACCTGGGCATCTCCACTTAACCGCTACGAAACAGCGTTTCTCAGCTGTTTTAGCTGCACGTGTAGTCGGACTGAAATACTGACCACAGCAGCTCCTGTCTACATTCATGTCTAAACCACGCTGAAAGTTGCGTCTTTCAGCTGCGAGACGCGCGTCGCCACCCAAGGGCAGGTGTGACTGAGGAGCAAGGCGAAAACGAAAAAAATTAAAAAAACATTAACGCCCCCCGAGACCTGCCCTGGGCGGTGGATTTCATCACCAGACGGGCGCCGCAGGCTCCCTCCCTCCCCAGCCCCCGCCCCGGTTACCTTCTGCGGGAGGAGCCGGGCGGCCGCCATGGCTTTGCCCTGCTGCAGGGCGACCTGCTGGGCCACGCTCTGCAGCTGCTGGGCGGCGTTCTGCATGATGCTGCCCAGCGGCGGGGCGGCCCCGCAGGCCTGCGGCGGCAGCGGGCCAGCGTCCCGGGCCGGCGGGCACCCCCCGCCGCGGCAGGGCGGCGGCCCCGGGCAGGGCTCCGGCGGGGCAGCCGCCGCCGCCGGCTTCTGCTGCTCCTGGGCCTTGCTGACTTGCTCGATGACCCGCTGGAGCTCCGCGGGGGCCAGCGGCGGGGCGGCGCGCCGAGGCGGCGGGGGGGGCGGCGGCTCCGCCGGGCCGGGCCCCGGGCTGTCGGCGGCGGCCAGCAGCTGCTCCAGCAGCCGCCGCTGCTCCTCGGCGCTCAGCCCCGCGCCCTCCACCAGGCTCCCGTCCGCCTGCAGGTAGAGGACGGTGCCGGTCGCCGCCGCGCCGGCCTCCAGGGCGGCCAAGCTCTGCGCCAGCTCCTCCGTCACCGCCAGCAGCTCCGGGCCCTCCGCGGGGGTCGGCGGGCCGGCCGGCCCCACCGCGCCCCCGCCCTCCTCCGCCGCCGCCGCCGCCGCCACCGCCACCGCCGGGCGGGCGGCCCTGCCCGCCACCACGCCGAGGGCAGCCCCGCAGGCGGCGGCCGCCCCTCCGGGGGGCTCGTCTTCCGCGGGAGGAGGGGGGGGGTGGCGGCGCCTCGGCGCCCCCCTCCTCAGGAGCCGCCATCTTGGCAGGCGTCAGCGGGCGGGAGCCGCATCGGCCCCCCCGGGCAGCTCCCGGAGGCGCAGGGCGAAGCCAGGGGCACCGGCGGCACGCGGGCCAATGGCGCCCCCGGCACCGCCCGCCGCGCCCCGGGGGCGGGGCCGCCCGCCGCCGACGGCAGCCGCGCGGGGGCAAAAACCTGCGGAGGTGCGGCGGGCAGGGCGCGGCTCGCGCCCCCACGGGCGATGCGGGCAAGGCGTGCGCTCGCCGGTCGCCCTTGCTCGCTGGGGTCTCGCTCGCCCGCCCGCGGGGAGTACGGCCAACGAGCAGGCGGCAAGTGGCCGTGTGCCACGCGTGAAGGGGGACTCGCGGGGAAGGAAACCCGGGCGCGCTGCGTGGCGTGGCAGCCGCCCGGGCGGCGTGGGAATCCTCGCTCTGCTCCACCCGCCGCAGGAGCGCGGTCAGCGCCGCAGCCGCGCGGGGCGAGCCCTCGCCGCCGCGTCCGTGTGCGGGGGCTCCAGTCGTGTCCCCGCGGGCGCGGTGGGGGAGGCAGTCGCCGGGAGAAACAGAATGGCGTGGAAAAGGAAAAGGCAACTGGCCCGTACGGGGATCGAACCCGCGACCTTGGCGTTATTAGCACCACGCTCTAACCAACTGAGCTAACCGGCCCGGTGGTTAAGCCCGTGGCCTCTGCAGGCAGATAACGGCGGGGGCGGAGAGGCGCCGGGAGGAGCAGGGCCCCCCTCGCCCCGGGCCCGCGCCGGAGGAGCGGGCGCTGCGCCGGCCCGCCCGGCCTGCGCGTGGGGATGCAGCGCCTGGGAGGTAACGAGCACCGCGGGGCACGTCCGCGGGGTGGCCTCACCTCTCGGTCAATAGGCTGCTACTTCCCCAGGGTGTCTCGGGGAAATTCCAGTTTCATTTAATCAAACAAAGTATTTATTTGGGGCATTTATGCTTTAAACATTTACTCTTCTTGGCTGTTTAATGCACTGCTAGGCTCCTAGTTTGCATGGGCAAATGATTCACCTTTTCCTAGTGTTTCGCTTTTTACTACATACACAGCATGTAAAAGGCACCTTTCCTTCTCGGCTTTGAAGCCGACGTTAAAAGACATTACGTCCGTTCGGCAAAAGCCAAACGCTATGACGGGGGGGCGGGGACACCTCTCCCAAGGGCCGTTTTTTGGGAGACGGGTGAGGAGAACGCGGTTAACAGGGAGCGGGGCCGCCGGCCAGGCCCTCGCCTCTCCCTCTACTGCCGGTACCGGCTGGGAACCGGAGCCGCGCACCGCGCTCCCCTCGGCGAGCCAGAGCTGCAGCGGCCGAGGGGAACCGCTAGGGACCAGGAGATCACCAGGGATCAACGCCAGCTCGCCCAGCGCTGCCGAGACCGAGCACCGGTACGGGCACCGGCCAGGGCCGCCGATGCCGCCGCCGCTCTCAGGGCGCGCTCGCTGCCCGGCCCGGGCCCAGGGCTGCACACGCCGGCCCCTCCCCAGCGCAGGGCTCGCCGCCGCCGCGGCAGGGCCGGCGGGGCGCGCCGAGGAGAACCCCTCCACACGAACGAGGTACGAAGCGGCGGGGCGAAGGCGCCAGGCCGCCACACGCTCGGTGGCCGAAAGGGACGGGGCGCCCGGTGGCGCCCGCCCGCCCGCCCCGCGCCTCCGCCAGCAGCGCCGCTCCCGGCCGCCCGTGGGCCGCGCAGGCCCGGCGAGTGCAGGCGCGGCAGTTGAGGCGGCCGCCCCGGCGCCGTGCCCACCGCGCCGGCGGCAGCGCCCTCCCCGCCGGCCGGGCGGCTGCAGTGCGGCTGCGGGGCCCGGCGGGGCGGGGCGGGAGCCCGGGGCGGGGAGCCGGAGCCTGCGCGGTTGCCAGGGTGACGGGAACACAACATGGCGCGCTGAGGGCCGGCCCGGGAGGCGGCCGGCGGTCGGGAGGGGGCCCGGCCGCTCTCTCGCTCACCCCGAGAGCTGCAGGCGAGCGCAGGATGCACAGTAAGGCGGTGCGGGGGAAAGCCGCGGGCCCGGCTGGGTGCGGAGGCCGCGGGCAGAGGGCCCTCCCTCAGCGGCGGCCTGGGCCCGGGCGCCCCTGAGGAGGCCGGCGGTCACCGGGGCCGAGGCGGCCGGGGCCCCGGCAGGGAGCGCCCGGGCTGAGGCGGTCGTAGGAGCTTTGGTCGTCCCTGGAAGCCGCCGTCACTGCGGCCCGTTGCCGGCTCCTGGATCTCCCTACCGAGACCGCACAGTCGGCGCCGGTCCCTCTCTGCATGCCCGCCCTCTTCTTCAGCAGGGTGCTGGTAAATCTTTCTCCCGCTCCTGTGAAGCAGCAGCCTGTCTGTCCTCTGGTCCCTCTAAGTACTTTCTCAGAAATTGCTAAGTTTTCTCATTCTTTGTTCTGCAAGCCTTTCCTTCCATTACGTAGCATCCTTCTTCAAATCACCCCGTGTCACATCCTACACGTTTGCCATCTTTCCGAATGCCATAGTTATGTGCCATGGCCTCGTGACTGTGGCCGAAGCTGAACTTGTTGCTTGCTTCATTTTTTTGGTTCTTTCTCTCTTCCTACGTGCATCAATGTCATATTTACATGTCACGGCTTTTTCTTCCTCAGCATCTCGGCATCTTCGCAACAAAACATCCGCTCTAGGTTTTTTTTAGTATTCTGTTTTGACTGTTGTAGCGCTATCTTTTCTGTCATTTTGCATTGGATTCTTTAACTCCAAATGATGATTGATTTTCTGTGCTCTCTAGTCACTGTAATACAGGTGTAGTCTTTGAATTCCATCACTTGCCCATCATTTTAATTTACATTCTTAATATCCTGGCTCCTGTAGCCTCTTGCACATTAAACCGGCCTTCTGTTGAATGATTACCTCTCTGCCGTTTTCATGGCCGCTTTTTTGGTGTTAGATGATGTCAGATAGCTACAACTTATTCTTCCTAACCTCTGTGTGTGCTAAAGCAGAGGGGAGGGAAGGAAGAGGTTAGGTAATACCAGACTTGTTATAGATGCCATGAAAGAATTGCTAACTGGGGATTAGGTCTTCTTTAGTCTTTAATGTTATATGCAAGTGTAATTAAAACACTGTTTATTTAATTTCATCCTCAAAGCTTTCAGTCTTAAAATTTTAAGTTAAAAATCTGATAAAATTTTTAACATTTCTATCATTCTTCCTCTTTTAGTACTACCAGCTTTGGGTAAACTAACTGGTAATTAGTTTGTTTTGTAGCTGTAGTAGGTTTCATAGCTTAAAATTGACAGGCTTTGACCTGACTGTTCTCTTTCACTGTGTGCTTGAATTCCCGTGTTTTGGTGGGGTTTTTTTGCCACCTGGTCACCTTGGAAGGATCAGTTATGTGGCACTGAAGTGGATTTTTAAAAATCCAGAAATCTTGGCTTGTGGATGCAAATTCAAAATTTGTATTAAATAGTTAGTACATTTGAAGTCTAAATTTTATTTCTTCTTATTCTATATAAACTTTTGTTATTATTCTTACAATGTCAGAGTTCCTTTCAGCTTCTCATTAAACAATAACTAACTTGTCACATGATCGTTCTCATTTTCTCCCTAGGAGAAAAGCTCTCATCTTCAGTGACCTGTTTTGTTGAGAGTTTACATGTTGATTTTATGCATCAAAGAGACATTTAAAATAATGCAATTTTCATTCCTGATTCTGTACTTTATTCAGTCAATTGAAATTATTCAGGTCTTTGCTGTCATTCTTTTTACCGGATGGCTCTCTCTTAAATGCCAGGTTAAAGCCTCAGTTGTTTGTTATGTGTGGGTTTTTTATTTGTATTGTAAAAAATCAAAATAACAAACCTTACATGCTTACATGAAAAAAAATCTTTAATGCTGTAAGAATGTTTTAAAGTGTGTAAAGAATTAACTCTTCTTGCGCTATTAGAACTCTTCAGTTTAAAATTAAAAAAAAAAAATCAAATTATTTTGAGCCCTCCACTGTCATCTGGACATCTCTTGTAGGAGCAAAACACATGTATAGAAGAAAATATAAACAAAACCAAATTATATAAACATATGCTATCTGACTTCTTTATATATCTAAAAATATTTTCAATAAATTTGTACAGTAGTGCTTTCCCTGTGTTTCTCTGCCTAAGTACCTTGGTTCATTAACACCTATGGCTGGTATACAATAGATATTAAGATTTTATTTTCAGATCATATAATTTAATTTTTTTTTTATGCCAGAGAATCAGTTACTTACATGTAAGAAAAGAAAAATACGGGATTGCCATTTATTAGAATCAAAGAGTAGGTCAATAAATAGCTAATATTTTTTGTATCTACCTGCCTTGGGTATTTTTTTGCCGCAGGGACTGGCTCTGGCATTATATGAACATGTAACGCAGCCAGGGTGTATCTAACTGATTGGAGAGTATCAGTTGCTACCAGAAAAATCCATTGACACTTTTTCTTTGGAATTCTGTAAGAGTTGGATTTAAGTATTCTGCATTTACTATCTCCATCTTATATTTAGCTGTCTAGATTGGAAACTAAAACTTAAGGTGGGGGTAGAGAGCATGGTGCAAAGCATGATTTCTGCTGATAAAGCGTGTTACTTGCTCAGTCACGTTGCTTTGTGAACGCCGAAGGCTAGGGATCACCTTGCTTAAAGCGCTAATTGACCAGTTATCAAATAACAGCCACATGAATTAAACAGTATCACGGTCTCTTGCCTATTTTGGAGTCTCTGTTAGAGATTGCCTCCTTTACCCATAACGATTTTCAAATCCTGTTTCTGCTTTTAAAATAGTTCTATATGTAAATCGTCTGTATAGAGTGCAGTAGGTGGTGTCATTGATTTTAAATTACTCTGCTTTTTCCTATTTTTCAAATGTAGATAGGCTAATTAGTTAGTTTATGATCCAGCATGATGGATAATGATCAGAAAACCTAAGCAGCAGGTGATAAAAATGGGAAGAGCAACTCACAATTCTCACAGAAGTGCTGCTACTGTATTGGAGAAAGAGGGATTTGCAAGGGGAAGGTTTCTACTGATTAAAATGTAAGCATTTGGATCACAAGGAAAGGAAAGACCTTTTTTTTTCTTTTCAACAGGAGTAAGTGTGAAAGTTGGGGAGGAGAAAAGAGATGAAGACAACACAAATTGATTGCTAGTTGGAAGACAGCATTAGGATGTCCCTGCCTAAGTAACTTTTCCCTCCGCAAAATTTCTTGGCAGGCTTTCTCCGCTGTGAGGCTGTATTTATACTTGTAAATTAAACATATCTGGAAATCTTCTTGGACACAAAGAGCAACTGGCATGAAATAGCCCACATCTATGCTAGTAAATTCTCTTATCTTCCAAAACAAGGCAGTAGGACAGAAACTGCTTAAGGAATGACCTTAGAAGGAGTCCTCACATCAGGCTGGGAAGGTGCCTAGGAGAGTGGTGGTTGTCACAGGCCAAATCCATGCCAGGGACTGTTCTCACAGTAACTAATACAGAAAACTACACTTCAGTGAATTTACTGCTATCCACACAGCTTAAGACTCCTACAGTTATTCTGACTCCCATCAAGGGTTCAATCTGATACAAGAGGTTTCCTACTCCACCTCCCTCAAAATGACTGGGTTTGGATCTTTCTTAAATAATAAGACTATGTCAAAAGCAACAGCAGCATAAAGCTAACCAGAATTGGTTTTTGCTCGGATGAAATTACTGGAAGAATTATCAAGGATAGAATCTGTAGGTGCTAAAAATAAAGAGAAACAGGAGGACAAAGTGGGTGAAGGGAGCCAGGCAGTGGGATTGGTAAGGAACAGTTAATCACAAAGCTGAAAGAGAATAAAGGAGGAAAGAAAAGAAATTTCAATTTTGAAGGAAATTAGGAAAAGACTCAGAAATTCATATAAATAAAGCTTTCTTCATAACCCTTATGTTATCTGCTTCATCTCTTAAAATTCTGCAGAACCAGAATTGACTTATTTTCACATCCTTTTGTTTGGTGCACCTCATTACTAAAGCCAAGCATTATTTTTGGCCTAGTGCAAAACTCATATCTGAATTTAATATAGGAATAAAGCTTTAAAAAAAAAAAAGGCAAAAAAAACACCACCAAAAAACCATCCCAAAACAAAAAAAAACCCACCAAAACAACCAAAAAACCCAGGTTGGAACAATGACAAGATGCACTTGCTTTTCAAGATAATTTTATGTTTCCAGTACAGTGTAAATAAAGGTGGGGTTTTTTTGTGAAAGAAGCAAAGAATAAGTTCAGGTATAAGTTGCTAATGTGCTGCAGCAGGAAAAAGGTATGAAGTGCTGTGTAGAGAGGCATCCTGTCTCTGAGCAAGGAGATAGCAGTTTATTGTCTAAGATTGAATTACTGTATTTTACTTTCAGGAATATAGATTTCTGTAATATGGGAAGCAAAACTTCATTTGCTGTTATTCATTATATTTTCTCTCAAATAACTTGTGTGTTAACAAAAAAATCCTTTTATTTAAAAAATTTCCATTAGAATTTGACAAATCAAGTATGGGTTAATATGCAGTCTTCATAACAATTTCTATTTTAAACATACTGAAAGAGTGTATTTTTGTTTTTAGAATATAAACCAGTTGGTAAGATAGGAGAGGGAACATTTTCTGATGTTCTGAAGACACTGAGTCTTAGGGATGGAAAATACTATGCATGTAAACACATGAAGCAACATTTTGAAAGGTATGCATAATTAATCATAGAACTACAGAAAATCTTATTTACATTTGGTGGAGAAATGTGAAATTAAGACTAAGTGACGTTTTCTGAATACACATGTATTAAAGAGGTTTGCATGTGGTACAGAAAGGGAACTCTGCTGCTGATTATGCAGGGCCTTCCCGTTTGGCATTGGGGTTATTTCCCTGAGTACTCTAATTGATGTCATCCCTGCACTACGTGCTGCCTGGCCACTGGGTCGAGGGTGAAGCGAGAAGAATGAGGACTAAATACTTGATTTCTGCTTTTCCAAATGCACTGAATATACTTGTGCTGTTTTTCTTTTTGCTGTAAATAATAATAATAATAGGAGGAGGAAATGTCCTCCCTCTGGACAATACTTTTTCAGTCTTACTTTAAATACTGTTTTAATGCAAGTTAAAAACACTGTATTTATCCTTAGTCCATGTATAGCATTAGTTCTGCTTCATATTTGCATTTATTTTTAATTACATCAATCAGCAAGATGCTATTTGGTCACAAAATAGGTGCTTTTTATCGGTTAGGTAAATAGAGGAGAGGGCTGTGTGGAAGTAGACATAGACTTGACATTCTCCTCCAAATATGTAAGTGCCAAACAGTGCCTTTTGGGTCACTGATTTTGTGTTCTCAGTCAAATGTATTAATTTCCTAGTGAAATCAGTGGGAGTGACACATTTGTACATATGAAGTAAAATGGGACATTTTGCTCGTAGTGAGATTTCACAATGTAACTGAGAGCTTCAAAGAGTAAGGAAAAGTGGAGCTCTGAAAAATTTACTGTAAGTTAAAAAAAAAAGAGAACTCAAATATCTTCAAGTAATGTGGCTTCTGATTCTCCTTTGTGTTGTTAGAGAACTGTTGGTCCATGTATACACTGCCTACAACTGACCAAATTGTCCAATTTATAATCAGAAGAGTATTTAAACTAACTGCTTAGCTACATCAAGGGCAGATGGTATACAATTCAGTGGTAGGGCGTAACAACAGGACATAATAAGCAGACTCTTTTTCATGTAGCATGTTTAAAACATCTTTTAGGCCTTTAACCCTTTGATAAATTGACAAATTCTTTTGATGAAATGAACTCTTTTAGTGACAGATAACAGCGTTTTAAACAGAACCTGCCTGTACGAGATATTTCCCCTAGTTTCAAATTGGAAAATACTCTTTTGGTGTTTAGCTTTAAGTCAGACTATGAAAAGGCGTAAGTGTTCTGTTCTGATCCATTAAATAGTGTGCAAAGCAATTTGTTTCCTGCTTCCTCCCGAGAGTTTCTGTGGCATGTAGTTTTGTTGTTTATTAAAGTCTAGGAGGGCATCGTAATAATTAAACAATAGTTGAATAGTGTCTATTTTTCATGTAAGAGGTTACCATCAAAATTTAATTTGAAATGTTAAATTTGGCAAGGCTAGATTGTCACTTTCAGCATCATGCTGAGCAGTAGTTGGAGTGTATGCTACACCAGCGCAGAATAAGCAGTATCATACATACTATCATGCAACACGAAATTCCTCCCAGATAGCTCCTTGGCGTGGTAACTGACATCTGGAGCACAATACATTACTCTTTATCTTGTTTGGGTAAGTCCAGCTACTCCAGACTGCAAGAAGGAATAAAGCCATTCTCCTGATTACTGATTTGCTCTATAAAGAAACAAAGCAGGCAAACAATTTATCAGGTCCTGCATTTGAAAGTTCAATTACAGACTAAAGTGGAGTAGATTCTGACAGTATCATGGCAGGGAAGAAAGACAATTATGATCCAGTCCCTGATTGCAAGTCAGTCTTCCTCTTTTCTTTTTAATTCAACTTTAGTATGGAACAAGTGAATAATCTGAGGGAAATCCAAGTGCTAAGGAGGCTGAGTCCACATCCTAATATCCTTACGTTACATGAAGTAGTTTTGTAAGTATGGTACATTCATTTCTTTCTTCCTTATTCCTTTATTTGAATGATATTCAGTAACTTTTGGGTCTAGAGGCAACCTGTAGGCACTTAACCAGCTTTTTATTCCAACAGAAAGAAAAAACCAACAAATTTGCCAAATTCTGAAGTCTTCATGTCTTTTTGTTAAGAAAATCTGATGTAGCTCTCACATTCTCTGGCTCTTTTGCAGCAGACCAAAAATATTTCAACATCAGTATTAAAATTACAGACTAGATATGTATTTTAACCATAGCTAAGCTTCGTATCATAATATGTAATACTTGCTGGTGATTTCAACCCATGTCCGCTACCCAGTGAGTGCTTCAACTGCCCAACATCATGTCTGCTGGAGACAGTATTTTGGTAAGGCGCACTCAGAGCTTATCTGCTGGAATAGGCTCTGGTACTTCAAGGATCTTGGTTTGACCTGTCAGTTTGAACTAGGGATCCAAGCAAACTATTTGGCAGTATCATTTCATAGGCGACTTTACAGACTCCCCTTTGGAAATAATAGAAGTTTAGACCTCTGAATTAGGCAGCAACTGAGCTATGAATTTGGAAAGAGATCAATCAGCGATGAAGTTGGATTCCTTAGCCTCATTAGGCACTTAAGTGTCCTCTGGGGACATGTGCTGTCTCACAAAAAGATCATTTTTTATGACAGCATTTACTCCATTACTGTGCGTTACACTTCATCACTATGCAAGAGCAGACATATACTTCATTATTCAAATACTTGACACAAAACTTGTTGACTGCTCTAAAATATTTTTTTCTTGCTCTTCAGGCTGTCTTATTCCTCTGCTCAAGGCCCTGGTACTATACTGTTATTGACAGGCCCGTTTTCTACAAATATATGGAAAGGCAGTAATCGTGTCAGCAGCTTAGCTTTCTGGAATTCTCAGCTTCAGCTGCCGTGTTGTTAACGAAGTGTAATCCAGATGGCCAGCCAGCTCGCCTAGCTCTCTCACAGTCTGTCTGCAAACTGAATTGCAGACTGTACCCTCAACCTTTTGCTGTCTGGGTTAATGGAACATTGCAGAAGGGATGTACTTTAATGCAATTATCTTATAAGAAAAAACAAAGACCTAAAGACGTCTGCCTCTGCAGGGCAGTGAAATGGAAAATAAAATGTCAGATATATTATCATATCGTGATAATACTTAAAACTGCTGTTGTCGGCAAAACACAGATTCCAGTCAGATACTCGTTTCCATGCAATAGAACACTACTGGTGACCTAATTAGAAAGTATTTTCATCTATGGCGTAATGGCTTTCCTATCTTTTATTGTAAATTATATCAGTTAATTTACTGGAAATTTCTTGATACTGAACAGTGTGATATGCTCAGAAAACACACCTTCAAATAACTTCATGGAGTCAACCAGTTAACTTTTGCAACAGACACTTTGAATGGTGTAAACTAAAACTATGATACCTCAGACCCGAAGTTGAAAAACTTCTATGAGAAAGTATCAATTAAAAATGAAAATGTCCATTTTAATATTGGTTAAAGTAAGTATTTTTTTCTATGCTCTGTACAAATCAACATTTCTAGCTTCAAGTTTCCTTATTTGTTTCCTCAGTGATAAAAAAGCTGGCTCCCTTTCACTGATATGTGAACTTATGGACATGAATATTTATGAGCTGATAAAAGGTATGTAGCATATGCTTAAGAAACATACAAACCCTTCTTGTGTAGATCATAAAGTGGAATTAATTATTTTTCACTTGGTTGTTTGCCATTATGTATTATAAAATTGATAGGGAAATTTTGTGCTGTACTGCTTTACTCTGTTTCTTTCCAGTGCAATATACCCACTTGTTTAGGGCATGGATGCATGCAGAAGGTTTCTAATGAGTCAAGTCAATGGCCATCTATTTCTACAGTCAAACTTTACATGAAGACAAGGAAACAACCTTAACTGCAAAACACAAAATAATTGCTTTATGTAACAAAAAGTACAACTTAAATAGGTTCCTTGTTAGGTGAGGACTGTGATGATATAACAAGAAAATTATTCCCATGTGTTTCAAAAACTACTGAATCAATGAATAATGATTTTCAGGTTTTTTTATCTAGTAAAAATGCCTTTTACCAAGTTTTCTCTATAAAATAACATTGTTCCCTGAAACCTCCTATATTTAAAAATTCTGGAGCTGTTTGTTGAAGCAGATGGGAGACCATAAAGCTTAAGGAAGAGTTCCTACAAAAAAGTTCAGAACAAAAGCTGATTTAAAACCGGATCCCATATAGACACCAAAGGAGCTGGATACAGCAAATGAAGGGGCACTTACTTATAATTCAATATTAAAAGAGGATTTTTTTTCTGATTAATTAAAAATTTGTAATGTCTTAACAGTTGGGAGATTCATTCAAATAACTGAGCCTGCAACTGTCATTCAGTGTAATAGACCAGATAAAAGGCTTGCTCCCAAACAGTGTGGTAGTGACACTGAGTATTCAGATCTCTAACAAAAGGAGTAACCCTGTTCCTGACCTAGATAAGAATTTGAGGTTAAGATACAGTTGTTTACTGATCGCTGAAGCAGACATGAATATTTGCTGGTTTTAATAAGACATTTTCTTTTTCCAGGATAAATTTGTTAAGTTGTAAAGTCAGAGTAATAGCAGATAGGAAGGAGTCCTCATTGAATAGTAAGTTAGTCCAGCGCATTAAAAACAGTCCTCCATCTTCTCCTTCCAGGAAAGATGCTGTACTTCAGTTATGAAAAATCAGAATGTTTAGGTTTGTTCTTTAACTGCCTTTTTTTTACCTCAGAGTATTTGCTTTCATTTGGTTACATTTCTCGGTGTTTCTCTCATTCTTCTCATGTGAAAAAGCCTGCTATATTAAGCATTGTATACAGATGGAAATTAGTCTAATAGTTTCAGTATGTTCTGCTATGTTTTTTTTTATTTTAAAATACAGTTTTTATCAAATTCCAGTTTTCCATAAGAATATTGTTTTCCTGCCACCTAGTTTTAAAAACCTCCTTTTTTTATGGCATGGTGAATCAATTCAAAATGAAATCTGTGTTCAATTGTAATCTGAAATGGTGCAGTTAGGGGTTATCTAAACATTAATCTGGGTCTACCTGAACTTCTGCAAATTGCTGGTTCTTTTTTATGGTCTGGGCTTTGTGTCTGGACTGTGTTTCCCATGACACAATGTCTTTTTTTCACCTTGTACAAAGTGGTAGCACATGGGATGGAGCTTGTCAATCATAGAATAAAATGGGAAAAGGAACAACAGATTCCTATGGAGATTATCATAAATTAAAAAAAAAGTATTTTGATATTTTGAAGTATTAAAGTATTTCATTTGTGTCAAGTGTTTTGCATTTTTCAGAAATTAATTCTGGGGTTACAAAGTAGATGTGTCAACACCACAGTTTCCTATGGGGCAGAAATAGGTTTTTATTTGTTTTCTCCCCCAAACAACTCTACTTGGGGCTTACTGCAAAGTCAAGAAATGTAACAGGTGGCAGTCATTTCAAACAATAAATAGGGCAAGAATTCCAAGTACATAACTAAATTGGAAGATTAATCTTTGTTCTGAGCCAGAACACTTATTGACTGAGGATATCTAGATAACAATGGCAAGTAGAAGGAGCTCCTTTTGAATTTTCAGTGTTGTGATTTGAAGGAGTGCATTACTAATTTGTAGAACAATTAAATTGTGTTCATTAGCGATGCTCTGTCACAAAACAGTTTTCAAAGCATACAAAAGTAGTTACGTTTCAGATAATTTGTAGTCTTTTGTAAATTTCTACAGTGTATAGCAATGCGAATGCTTGTCATTTTCTGACTACACTGAATCTTGCAAAATTGAGTTTAATATAGGTGCAGAACAACTTAAAAAAGCTTTAAGTTAGAAAAAGTTAGAGGCAAGCATGGTTTGTATGAAATTTTGTGATGAAGAAAAACTTGACGCGGGGCTTGAGTGAAAATGAACTTCTAATTTAACAAGGTGTCTGGAGACACTTCTGTAATTAGGAGAATGGTTCACAAAGTTGATCCTTTTGGTTTTTTCCTTAATAAGCTGACAGATTTGTGTTATTTCAATCAAGACAAGGCTATTTGTCTTTACACAAAGTCATAATACTCTTGCTATTAATTTATAGTGGTATCACAAGTCATTTAATAACTGGAAAACAGTCTTGCCTTTTGTTTAATCAAGAACAGTTTGGTCATTTAAAGCAATGAAAAAAATATGGCTCAGAGAGAGGTGGGGAAGATGCCTCCAGCGAAAACAATTGTAGCCTTAAGTGCCGCCACCTTACGACTCGCTTCATCATTACTTCCAACTAAGGTTTCTGTAATGATAAATCTGAAGTGGAAAAGCATCTGCTCCAGATTTTACTAGTGACCTGTAATGGAAAAGCAATTGAGCATGACTTCTTTTTATGAAGGCCTGATTTTTTAAATACTAATAATAATCCAAGTTGGTTTGAATAGCTGCATTTTATAAAATCTTTTCTACTATGAATGACAAAAACCCTGGTGTTGAAGACACTGTTTATCTCTACTGGGGTAATAATACTACAATTCCCGATGTAAATGGTTCTCCATTTCCAGTGCTTTGTTATCAAATCCTGCTCAGCGGATTGTGTGGTTGCTGGAGGAGTGCTGTAATCGGTTAGGAACACAGGTCCTGCTAGCTGCTGGGCCTTGCAGCCTCAATGAGTTAGTGTCCTGGTAATCTCCCTCCTCCTCCCCAGCCAATTACTCATACTACTGTCATCAGGCAGATCAGTACCTGCTTTGTTTTTCAAAAATGTGATCATTTCTGCCTCCGTTGATGACATTGCAGCATTACATAAAGGCATTACAGCAAGATTAAAAGGCCTTTGGAGCCTATAAAAGAAAAAAGCTGAGTAGTTACTGAATGGCTCTGAAAGATAGCTAAATGTTGTAACTGTCGCTATTGCGCAACGGCAATAGCAAGCTAAGCTACATAGGTTAACCTTTAATTTGCAAGTCAACTGTGAATCACAGTCATTTAAGCATTGCAGTAATTTGAGGTGATGGATATGAATCTTGAACCTTAAGGACAGTTACTTTCTTTAGCGAGGAAATTAGATGTTTAGAAGTGAAATACTGCTGTTCTATTAGAACTTGGGGAAACAGACTGCAAGAAAAACATGCAGTAAAAGCTAAGGCAGATTACAGACTATTGAAATGACAGTTGTTAGCTGAGCTATTCTGGTGCACGCTGAAATTAAGTTATGTATGTCTGAAGTTGAGTGGAAAATGGATTACAAAGCGAGCTATAAATGACAGAAATAGTATAATTGAAAAAGGTAATATCAATGTGCTATTGGAAGCTGAAGAATAATTTTTTTGTATTCTGTTGTTTGCTAAAAAGGACTTGTACAACTTGAAATTTAATTCTAGGAAGGAGAAAGCCATTACCTGAAAAAAAAATTAAGAACTACATGTACCAGTTATGCAGATCGCTTGATTACATACATAGGTAAGAGACCTGGTTCAGCAACAAGCTTTACAGTAAATCTATCATACATGTATTTCAGGGTCACCTCTAAGCAGAGACATACAATTGTCTGGGGCAGCAGACTGCTGCAGGGAGAAAAAAGGCCACTGCCCAGGCGCCTCTTCGCCTGTAGCAGAGCCCTGGAAGGCAGCAAGCAGGCAGCTCCCAAAGGAGCTCCAGTCCGGGTGCAGGCAGCCCCCAGGCAGGGGGCCCTGGCAATCCTGCGCAGCCCTGGCGAGAGCGACGGCGGGAAGCCTGGCCTCCCCTTCCCGGCTCGCCCTTGCCCCATTCCCGTACCTGCAGCTGTTGTCTCACCGTGGTGGCAAAATTCAACTTTTTTTTACTATGCTGTTGATAAGTTTAAAGAAAGTGTTCGTTTCTTTAAGTATTTTTTTACAAATAACTGGAAGCACTGACAATATTTATCTTTTTACTGAACTCTTCTCTCTGGTGTGTTTATATTGGTACAGAAATGGGATATTTCACAGAGATGTGAAACCAGAAAACATATTAATAAAGGTAATTAATTTTATGTGAGAATATTTAACTGAAAGTGAAGTATATCAGTATTTTTCTCTTTACTCTGAGAAGGTAATGCTTCTCCATGAATAAAAGTACATTATAGAGACAGTTACTTATAATACTGTACTCCTGATCTAGAGGAATGAACAAGCAAGTTTGTTCTTGGCTAAAACCTGAAATGAATCAGATGCATTACAGCCTGCATGTGTTCCAATATAAAAACCTGTTCTTTATCCTCTATTAATTTATATTTTCCATTCTGTGTTAACCCAGAAATAAGTGATAGGGTTCAGTTTTGCAGCCCTTTCTTTCTACATTCAGCTCCTATGTTTAGTGGAAGTTATTCATACAAAAGAAAGCAGAAGGTATTAGCTTTCAGAAGATTTCTTCACTGAAATCTATTCTCCTGACAGTTGCAGAATGTTATTCTGCTAATGTCTGAAAAGCAAGGATTTCAAAATTCAGTTTGTGGAGATAAATTTTTATTTTAAGTCTTAGAAGCGTACAGGAGAAGCCGTTACAAAGAGAAGCCCAAGCCACCTATTATATCACTGCTAAACACAAGAACTCTAAGAAAATAACTTAATCCAGATGTCCTATTTAGCAGTCTTCCCTTCAGTAATAGTCCATATGCTTTTCAATTAACTCTTAGCTCTTTCTTGTAATTATGTACAGAACAGTATTTGCACATATTATGGGACACAGGTATCTTCAAGCCTGGAGCTACTTGCTACTTAAATGCAGTTTTACTGCTATAATACTACCCCTGGGATTTCTGAAATTTTATTCTTAAAGTAATCTGTGATTTCTTTTATGATGACTACTTCACACATTTAAGGGAAGACTTTGCTTGAATATTTCAGTGTTTCTAATTTGTCAAAATACTTTATTTATTTTTGCAGCAGAATACCCTGAAGTTAGGAGATTTTGGATCTTGTAGGAGTATCTATTCTAAGCAGCCACATACAGAATATATCTCTACACGCTGGTACCGAGCACCTGAATGCTTACTTACAAATGGCTACTATAGTTACAAAATTGATATGTGGAGTGCTGGCTGTGTTTTCTATGAAATCACAAGGTACAGTGTTCAGTGGAGGGTCTTGCTTATTATTAATCAAGGAAATCCAAGGTAAATAACTCAAATAAGGAGCACATGGTATGGATAATATGAGCTTTGTTTCCATGGTTTTGTGGCAGCTGCTCCTGTGATTAGGCTGCAGGGTTCATGAGGCCATAATCCTGTCTGCTCTGGCACTCTCTTCACCCTATGGCAGGCTAGTAATAAAGCCGTGGGATGTTCAAGAGAAGATAGTCCCAACAAATATTATTTACAAGTAAAATAACATTTTTGAACAGTTGGTTGTTTTGTTGGTTGTTTCGGGTTTTGGGTTTTGTTTTTCCCATTGGCTTTATATTTGAGTTTGGTAAAAATGTGTTTTCTCTGCTTTCTCTCTGAATAGAGTATGGCTCATTTCCTGTCATCTATCCTGAATCTTGTTAAGGCACTTGATGGTAAAATTTCTCCCTCTTTTTTTGACTCACTATTCTGCAAAACCAGAGGAGATTAGAGAAGACACTCCCTCTGATTTACTACTTTGATTTATAATACAGTGTGTTTAAAAGACCCTTGTGCCAGGACCTTATGTCCTGGAATGTTTTGAAGTCGGATTCTGATGAAGGAAGAGTTCAGGAAAACACAGATTAAAGTCCTTTAAGCTTTTCAATGGTGATGAAACTGTAACTCAAAAAATTTGTCACTGGTCTTCAAGAAAAAAGGAAAAAATAACTACCATGAGTATTTCTCCAGTATCTTTGTGCCCTAGCAACAGCAGCAGTTCTTCTTTATTCTCCTCCCACACTGCTGTCTCTGATATGCAACCAGGAGTGATAACATTTTCTTTGCTTCTTTCCTCCTCCTCCACATGGCAAGTGCAGCTGCTGCCATCATCATCACATTAAATGACAACCCTTATGCTTTGCCTGCTGACTTGTAGAAACAGTTCTACTTCGGTCAGAAAACTGTTAACAGAAAAATCCCAAATGTGGCAGTTCTCTTGCAAAGTAAATTGGGACCAAAAGCTTTAAAAATGCCGTGGTTTTCCATTTCAGTTTGAATCAGGTGGGCTTTGAAGTTTGGCAAGAAAATTACACGCTGCAAACTTAAGTTTTCTTAGGGCAAAAAACCTTACAGATATTTCCTCGTAATTTTAGTTTAATGTAACAAATTTCATTCTTTGCAACCACTGCACATTTTCAGAGACCTGGTAGATGTGTTCAGAGAGAAATGAGGGATGTTTATTGGAAATTACCAGATGAAAAAAGATACAGCCTTGCCAAGCTAAAGGAAGTTATGGACAGGTTTGTTTCTTTTTAAGTGCATCTTGCAGTTTTTGCTGTTGAACGTTTGCGTAAGCCTTTATGCTTTACACCACATTGTGTAAGAATTTTTAGTCTTTTACTCAGCCGTGCTTATCTTTCAAATCTTGCTCTTCCTCTTTCTGTTCCTTATAAATCGTGGTTCCTGGATTACATTGTTTTGTGGATTGCACAGTTGTTCTTCCCTAAGTTGTAGCTTTGCATTTAGAGACAGCACATTTTTGTGCTTCACACAAAAGCTGCTCCCAACTGCTTGTCTTGATATAGCTGCCCAACATCAATCGGATCTCTTTTCTCTCCTTCCCCTACTCAAAGCTTTCTAAAGACATTCAGAGAAGTATGCAGCCAGCTGTTTGATTGAATTTGCAAACAGTTAAAAGAAGTTCCCCCCTTCTACAAAGAGGGTTGAATGTAACGCTTTCAAGAATCATGTGGTGCTGCTGAACTGTTTCTTAAATTGTAAGCCCAAGGAAATGCTCTGCTAACGTGGAAAAAGGCAACATGTGCGAGAAACAAATGTTAGTGAACCCAACATGTTAAGTCAGATTGCTCTATTGATAACAGTGTTTTCAAGGACTCTGTACAAGTTTTATATTAACTGAGGATCAAGCTCAGGAACGCAGTTCAAATTACCATCTTTCCAGTATTGCTGCTTGCAAAGAACCTGCGTGTTAGGAATGGAATGTTTCTTATAAATACATATTTCTATGTGCATACACAACAAGAAGGACTGCTTGACTGCTGTCTTAAAATGAGGAAAACACATTGTCTTCTGGGATCTGCCACTCCACTGGAAGAAAACACAATCCAATATCCATTGCCTTTCACCGGGAGGGATGTTCTCTTTATGTATTTTACGCCAAACCTGTGAGGAGAGGGCAACTACAGGTTTCTGGTTAATAGCCCAAACTACTCTTTCCATCCAAATATGCAGTTGTATGAATCTGCTCCTCACATAGACGTGTCATCCTTCAGTTATTGTTTGGTATGAAACTGTCCACAAATGAATAATTCTGAAATGTATCTTACTCGTAAATGAAAATTTTTTAACTGAAGTGGTAGCTATGCCACTTAAAACTAGTTTAATTGTGTCTTCTCTAGTGCTAATACCACCTCTTACCTTGCAGTTTTCAGCCTCTCTTTCCTGGATCTAATGAGCTGGACCAAATTTCAAAAATCCATGATGTTATAGGCACTCCTGCTAACAAAACTCTCCACAAGTTCAAGCAGTAAGTATGCACTCCCATAGTTATTAATCTCACTGTTTAAATGTCCACAATGTAACTGTACAGCTGCATGCGATTTCTGCTCGGGGAACCACCACACAAATCTAATCCTGTTGTGACGGCTGCTGACCAAAGAGCTGTGTCTTCGGTCCCTACCCAGAGATTGTCATGCATTTGTGATCCTTGCAGGCAGAGCAGAGGAAATCTGAGCCCCTATCAATCTTATCTGGCCTTTTATTTCCGTAGTATCTTTAAGGCCAATGACAGAAGTTGTTAGGAAAGAAAACTTTTTTTTTCCAAGTATTGCTTACTTGTCCCTCATAAATGATTACCTAAATCATGAGAATATTTTTTTTCAGTAAATTGTAATTCTCTCTGAATATGCATGAATAACTGTTTGTTCTCAACTTGCTTAACACAGGTCAAGAATTGCAAGTTTTGATTTCCCCTTTAAAAAAGGAAAAGGAATACCGCCTCTTGTACACAATTTGTCTCCCAAAGGCTTCTCTCTCCTGTATGCAATGATAAAATATGATCCTGATGAGAGAATTGCTGCCCATCAAGCATTACAGCACCCTTATTTTCAAGAACTCTGGCAAGTGACTTCAAATCACTTCAGTCTTGAAGACTAAAATTAAAAAGTGGGGGGAGCGCTGTGTGCTTATTATTTGAAGTGGACTGAAGTTTGCTTACAGTGCTTGTACTTAGCTTGCAATACAATGAACATAATTCAGTCAACATAATTTTTTGCATTGAGTCCAAACTTCACCTAAAGCATGACTGATGTTTTTCTCTTTTTCCCCCCAAACTTTTTAGGGCAGCTGATACACAAGCTTTGGCCATGCACAAAAAATTAAGATTACTAGGAAATACAGCAGGGCAAGTACCTCTGCGTTTGTGGCAAATTTCAAAGAAAAGTCAAAGACAGGTAATATTTAAGTGGAAGAATAGTCAGCCCATTTAGAGAAAGTAATTTGTGACACTGAGCTTGTTAGCTAGAAACAAACGTCTTACTTAAGCTGATTACTTGGTTTTATTCAGTCTGCCTAAACACTGATCTTTATTGGGTCTGATGCAGTTCCACCCCCTGCAAGCCCTGAAAATCATGAGGTAGAATTTAGAAGCTGTGATACCACATAATCCCTTCAGTAGGTGGCTGGAGTAGTTGCTGTTACTTAGAGGGTCAGTTCCATGGTTTTTTTAAATATCTTCATCCTCTTCTTTTGCTGTTTGCCTTTGAGTTAAAATGTTGCACAGATGAAGTTGTAGCAGAGGCAGCAAGTGTGCTTTTGCCTTTTCAGGCCTTCAGTCTACATTCTGAACAAATAATTTTTTTTTAAATGTAATTATCCTGTATTTAGATGATATCTGGGAAAATCCTAAACTTATATTTGATGCTGGAAATAAAAAAAATAAAATCTGAATAAAAATTCTGGCAAACTAAAACTTTGTTTATATTCAAGCTATGTGAAAAATACTCAACACGTTCACTCTCAAGGGTTCACTGTATCTGCAAGGTGAGATAGAAGTTAGTACTACATGAAAAACTCTCAAATACAGGTTTTTCTCAAAAAACCAAATTACAGTAGAAAAAAAAAAAAATTCTTTCCTGCTGTGCATTTAACCTTGAAAGCATGAACTCTCCTTCCATAGGAGCAGCCACTTTTTCCACCAATTTAGTTCTGGGGTTCATCAATGTGGGCTTTGTGAGAAGTTCCTTCAGGAAAAAATGCAAGAAACATCAAGTGAGGTAGTAATTTTTAAAAAAGAATTGGCTGTAGTAGTATTTGGCTGTTATTTTTTTTTTCTGATTATTTGGATCTTCTCTTTTAATTTTATTCCTTAAGATGTTCTCAGAAAGAAACTCAATCTTGTTTATTTGTTTTAAAAGCATTCTCTTAGGAAAGTCCAGGAAAAACCAAAACAACAGCATGGACCTCCTCGTGGAGAATTACCAAAACTAAATCTTTCTGGAGGAGCCAAACTGACTTCCTGTCCTCCTCCTACATTGCATTCAGTTTTCCGGGCCCCGAAGGAAAGTGGTGGAGCCCCTGTGTTACAGTCTGTTAGATTTATTGGATCAAATATCGAGGTATTGACTCTAACTTGCTCATTAAAGCGTAATAGCAAAATGTGTTTTACAGAGCGTATTTCAAACTTCTGTTGTTTCCTCAACAGTCCGAGAAACAGAAGGCACTTAAGTCTTCCCCGAAACATTTCCACTTACCTGCTATCGAACGAAGAGGAGGTTACTGACCACCTTGTAAAGTATTTGGAGTGTGAGGAAAAGAGCGAGCCAATCATGCTTCCGTTGTTACGAGATCTAACAAGAACAGCAGTGCCTTATTTTGTGTTTCTCTGCCAGTTGGTAGGGAAACCCCACAAGGTTACGAAGGGCTGCTTACCTACCATTTTTGGTATTCTGTTCCTGAAGGGTATCAGTATTTAATTAAAGCATTGTTCTGGCAGAGCTCAGAGAGCACTCTGTATTGAACTCTCTCAGTAGTTTTTCCTTTTAGAACCTGATGGAGGAGGAGGTTGGTTAAAAATAACATGAAAGGATTCTTTGAGCTTCAGTATTAGGCATGGAATGTTATCTACAAAATATAAGTTCATATTATATTATAAATGACAGCTAACTTTTGTATATTTTTTAGATGTAAAAATTTTTTATTTCTCAGTCAACTCTGGGAAGTATTCACCTCCTGTATTCAATAACTTCAACCTCAAGTTTTATTGAGAATGTGCAGATTATGCAATCATATCAGATACTCGATTTTGACGCAGTTTCTGTAACTGCTGAATATTTTTATATAGCTATAATCTAGCTAAAAGCTAAAGCAACTTTTTATCTGATTCAAAAGCAAATAAAATTTAGTCATAGTTTCCTTCAAGCCATTGATCTTAATATTAATCAAAAGTTTTAACAGTGGCTGATATTGCAGCTAGTTGCTTAAAAGAGCAGTAAAGGCATATGTCTTATCATGTTTCAGAGATTTTGCACACAGATCATCAGTAACATAGAAATATATATAACATAATATAATGTTACTGTTTCCTAGTGCTATAAAAGGTAAGAGTTAAAAGGCAGCATTTTTATCTTACGTGGAAAGAGTAGTCATTGCAGTTTGATACCATTGATTTTAAAACTCCTGAGATCTCCTAAACATTTGCAATAATTAATTTGCAATACTTACATTTGGTGATGTGTTACAAAACAGTTTTGCTGTTTAAAAAACAAATGAGTTTGTGCAAATCATACTTAGCTGGGGGGGTTAAAAATCTTCTGCCTACCAAGTAGGCATGCAAGACAGGTTTTGCAAACAACTTTTTTTGGTTTTTAATAGTTCTGAAAGTTACTCTGCTAATAATTGGGAAGTGATCAGGTTTTTTTTCCCAGTAACCAAACGCCCCTGGGACTGCTGCTGCTGTTCAAAGTTTTCTGTGCAACAAAAAAGTGAAAAGCAAGCAACGAGAAGGCAGGCCGGGGGCACCTTGCAGCAGTCACTGCTGCGCCTGAGGCACTATGAAAAACCCGCATTGGGCAGCAGACCACGGTAAAGTTCCTCAGCCAACCCTTAAGCATCAATTTGAGACTGATCAGTTAAGATGCAGCTGAACCAATGCAGTAAAAGACACGTTAACATAAAGATTTTATAAAAATCCTAGTCATCTAGAATCAAAGTTATGCCCATTACGCTCTCAGCTCTCCTGAGATTTTATTAGGCTCTGCATTTGTGAAAATAACGATTATTCTCGCTCAGTTAGAGGTTTTCCAGTAGGTGGCTTTTTCGTTGTGTTATTTTGGTTGGTTGTTTTTTGGTTTTGGTTTTTTTTTTTTTTAAGAATCCGCGTCTCAACACTTGCAGGTTTCTCTTGTGACTGCATTGGATCCTCTTTCTCGTTCTGCCATTCAGCTTCCGGATAACTTTGAGCAAGCCCAAATTCCACATTGTAGCTGTTCAATGTGGGGAAGCTCAGGAGACTCGAGTTCGTTATGAATCCTTTTGAGATCTACTGCTTAAAAGCACTTGTTGATCTTATGTCCATCTTCATGTTTTGAAGAAGGTATTATTTTCACATACTGTACTGAGGATCAACCTGACATTTACTAGCAGATTTTTTTAAAATGTGACAATATTAGCAGGCTAAATGTTTGTGGTGCATACCGTGGGAGTCATTTTTTGGTATTGATTCAAATTTGACTGTCCAGCTTTAATATCTTGCACCTGCATCATGGCCTACTGCACCTTTGCTCATTTTATTCCATTTCTTCATAGCAAACTTTCAGGATCTCAATAGCAAGAATGGAAAAACATCCCAGCCCTGGCAAGAATTCTTGTAAAATAAGGCTATAGCACATGAAGGAGGCTCTGCAGGGAAACCTGTATTGCTGCTACTCGTCCTAGGTATGCCAGAGGAATAGCAGATTTCTGTTACTAGGACTGAACAAACACATAGGCAGAGTTTTAGTGGAGGAAGTGTTCACCCGTAGAGCGAGAACATCATCATAAAGGGAGAATTAAACAGCAGAACACAACGGTATAGCTAACTGCTCTTTCTCGGTTTACTGAAACTCGCACTGGATGGATGCCGTCTTTCCTCTGGCTCTAAGCAGAAAATACGCTCCTGATCATGGTATCTCAAAGCGCAGTGGGGGGTACATAAAGACAGAGGGACTGGCTGGGTTTTACTGCTCTGTTACAGTTAATCATCCTCCCGCTTCGTCATGCTTTCATGTTAGCAGCTCACACTTGATAGAACAGAGAGAGAACTTCAACAGTAAGGCAGTCCAGTATTTGTTTGAATACCTAGCACAGGCTTGTATATGTAAAATAAATATATAAACCTATGCTAGGTTCATATATATATATATATATATATATATAAAAGAAAGGTGTGATGCTAAGCTTAGGAAATGGAATTGCGGACTGCAGCTCTACAGGCAACACAGTGTAACAGTAACCTCCCGCTTCCTACCTTTGGAACTCTGAGCAAAAGGTGCCATGAGCCTCTCCAGTGGTTTTTCCAGAGAGCAGGATGGTGAGTTGTTTGGTGCTAATGTATTTGGAGTTGAGCATGGTGTGCAGCAGTAAAAATGATGGTCTAAAAATAGGTAACTTATTGTGTCTGAGGGATCTTGCTCTCCACAGTTATTAATTTCTTACAAGATTAAAAAAAAAAAGGACAGATGCTACTACCCACCCGTGACTGATCAGTCAGACTCAGAGCTCTCTTACCCAGCATTACACAGTGGGCCAAGGCTCATATTATCACGAGTCTGTTCCTGATAGAGATACGTTAATCGTATTGGTAGCTTCCCATAATCTTTTTCTGGAAACCTCAAACCACAGATGCTGAAGTTTCAATATTTCAACATTTCAACTAAAAAAAAAAAAAAAAAAATCCCTCAGATCATTTATGCAGAAGATACTTTCCTGTTTTCAAAAGTGTTATTGCAACTCTTTGCTTCTATAATTAATCTATCAGGTAGGTAATTACTCGTACACCAGGAAAATGGTTGTTTTTCTGAAAAAGATGAAGTCAGAATTTTTGGTAAGTTTTAGCTTGGAGAGAAGAGGCTATCAGAGTCATATCTTGTACGTTACCAGTAGGTCTCTCTCACGTACTCTGTATCTGGGGCTGTCAGGCTGGTGTAATGAAAAAGGCAGTTTCACTTTCAGCAGATCATTTTTGCTATGAAAATTGGAAATTTTAAGTGAAGGACCACATTGGAATGTTTTCTGCATTTATTTTACGCTCTCAAGTGGATCTTAGCACATACGGTGCTTTGCGGGTATTTATTTCATAACAAGTTCTTTGCCATTGTACTTCTGGAGACAACGTACACTGCTCTGGCTGTTGGATTAGTAGGCAAACTTGAGTTTTCCCACCTGCTTTATAGTTAAAATACACTCAACTACAAACAGGCAAGTATTGTTTCTACCCTCATTCTTCCAGCTAAAATTCCATATTGAGATGATCTGCGTTCCACTCACTTTTAAATTTTTTTAACATAGTAGGAAAAAGTTATTTATTAAGAGCTGTATCCATAGTAGAAAACTCTTTAAGTTCTTTCCAGGTAAGTTATTAGTATCCCTTTTCTTCCTAAAATAGCTTTTTTCCATATGGAATAAAGGGTGGGATGGGCAGTTCAAGCTTTGAGATGATTGTCTAATAGTAAAGGAGACGCTGAAAAAAGAAAAACCACATACGCTCCTTGCACGCTGTTTAACTGTGATCTGTGGCAGGGCCAGACCCTGCAAACGGATATGCAAGTAGCTGCTATTATTACCCCAGTGTTGGCTACTACCCTCCTTTCCGTACCGGCTTTGGGGTTTTCCAGCTGAAGGAAAACAAATCTTTTAAAGTTATTACATATTTTCTCAACTGTTTCATTTTGACTCAGACCATATGAAGCACTTCTATAAAAGAAGTCCACGGGGAGATAACTACGCTAGTTTTCAGTGACGAGGTTTATCTGTATTTTAACAGTTAAGCCCACTATGTTAATAAAACAAAACTTCTGAACAATAATCCTGCTCAGTTTCAGTATTTTCCCCATTCCTCATATTTTAGAAGAATGCAAGTAGATAAGAATTGTGAAGTACAGCGCCATCTTTAATAAAGTAGACAATCTAAATGCCAGCTTATGAATGTATCTGGCAGTTTTCTACAGGCTAGCTGCGTGACAAGATTAAGACCTAGTTATGAGTAGCTACTGCAGTTGTTTCTCCCCAAATTTTCCTTCATTTCCTGAAAAAAATTAACTTCTCATGCCTGAAACGTCTAAAGTTTACTTGCAATTTAGAAAAATTCTACCCAGGTTTATTGTTGGGCGAGCAGGAGGGGCAGTGATGCGTGCCCTCAGCCCCAGGCCTGCTGGGGCAAGGTCCGCAGCCCGGGATAAAGAGAAGGATGTGGCAGAGACTTCTGTCTTCTCTCACTCCGGGGCTTGAAACAGAGCAACATCTCTTGGGGGGGTTAATCTTTGCAAGAACTATTGAAAACAATTTAAGTGTTCTGTTGCTGACTGATTAAAAATAACGCAGCAGCATTAAACTATACAAATACATGGATATGTCTGTCTCCGTAACACTTAGCAGTTTAAGAGTGTTGAATTATAAATGAGATGCCTGATTTAAGACAAACAAGTTGTCTCAGAAACGCGTCTACTCCAATATGCTGACCTAATTTTAGGCTGCCAAGTCAGAAAGCGTGTGCATCTACTGCTGCTGGATCTTCCACTTCACGACTCCCGAGGCAAACATGCGGGATAGGGGATCAAAATCCTTCCTGTGGGACGACATCCTTACCCCACAAAGCTGTCTGTCTGCAAGACTTCTGCTGCGTGATGTATTTAGAGATAAACCATTAGGAACGAGAACAGAACAATGTTATTTCACTTTCCTCGTTGAAATTCAACTATATTAAATATGAAGGAATGTTCTAGATGATATTTTTGAAAGGAATTTGTTCTACAAAGTTTAGATGATATTTCTGTACCAAACATTTAATTCAACAAAGGATTGATTACATCAAAAGTGATCGAATTTGAACAGAAAGTAAACAAAAATGCATATTCAATATAGTTTAATATGTATTTTCTGAATTAGAAATATCACTTTCTTAAATGAATGAGAATTTCTAGTGTAATGATCCAGTACTCCCCGCCCCCATCACTGAATTACATTATTTATACATATAATACAGAGCCGATTGCAGTTGGAAACAACAATATTAAAATAAATGTTTAATAGATACAAAGGATCTTTTCTCCACAACATAGTTTTTCTGGTGTCTGGACACCAATTTTAAAGTAATTCTCTATTAGCATTAAACTATTTAAGTGCAAAACAATTTTGTTTTAAAAATCTATGATTGCAGCATCCATCTTCCTGAATAACATTTTGAAGCCAGAAAGTAACGACTTTCATTTTCCATGAGTGCGTTCCAGGCTGTCCGCTAGCCGTCTCTGGTTAAAAAAATCAGTGCAAAATAAACAATGGTGACGTACTAGTTTACCCATTGAACTTACTTGGATTTAAGAAACATACTTTATTTTACACTATATATATATATATATCTTTTATTTATATATTTATATAGAGAGATTAAATTACACTGGACTTGAAAAGTATAAAGAAAACCAAAAATGTTGCTATTTGTTTCTGCAGCACCAAAGGAAGCTTTTTTAATTCTTTTTTTTTTAAAATGAAAACTCTTCCTTGGGTGAGCAGCCTAGCAGTATTAGCTGTAGTAAGAACTCATTACATTATTCCTTTGCAAATTACTATGTGATTCACATAATTCCAGGTTTACACTCTGCCACATTATAATTTGTGATGCTCTTTGCCTGAAGAACAGCTCCTGGTTCCACTGCCATTACTTCTTGTCCTGTGTTCAGAGATTTGCTAGCAGTAGTGTGATGGCTATACTACAGTTCCACTTGGAGAATTGGCCTGGGTTTGGGATGACAATAAACCCTGCAAACAAAGCAGTTTACATTAATCCAGCAAGAGAACCTGACATTAATTTTATAAAGTTCTTAGCCTGAAGCTAAAATGAGTACAATTTATTTTTACCACCACTCGCTTTCCTCCCAAAGAATCCAAGCCCTGTTGCACCAGTCAAGCAGCGCACGAAAGAGCTTGCAGTACGTAAGCAAGCGTGTGCGGTTGCGACACACGACGAATCCGATCCCAGCATTTGATTTAATCTACCTTGCATTTTCAGTCATTGTGAACTGTGAAACTTTAAAAATCGTACGCCAAAACAAGCGATCAGCGTTTTATTAGGGTAGCGACAAACAAACCTATTCCAACATTAACAAGTTTGACACCTAACCTGATACAGGGAAACGCTCAGTCTCTCGTATGCTATTGAATATTACAAGCTTTGAATAGAAAAATAGATTATCTAACCAAATATTTATTTGGTAATTTTAAAAGAGAATGAAACACTGCGCAAGAGGTCGGTAAAGATTTCCCATGACAATTTAAGCTTGCATTCAGGAAAACTTGTTTACCAGCTCGTTTAACTACATCGCCGCCATGGGAGTCAAACGAGACTGACTTCGTTTCAGCCGTAATCCCGCGGCTGCGTGGCCCCCTGGCTGCCCAGAGGCTGCTGTGCCAGATTAAGGCAACGATACCTTACAGACAGACCTCGGTGGACAGATTCCATTTCAGATTTATGTATAGTAGCCCCTTCTTAATCATTCACCTAAAAGTAACTCTATATATGACTGACTTAGGAAAAACTTATCAAAATACTATGTAGTCCTCTTGCAGGGTTGTTATTAGTTCCCACAGCGCCAGCAGGCTGTGGAGCACAGCAGCAGCTAAGCTGGAAGCACACCAGTGAGCAGCACGGTGCAACTCCTTGCTACGCAGGCATGATAAATGCACTTTAGCAACTCCTCCAAACAGCTACCAGCTTAGGTTCTTACCTCAAAATTAAGATCTTGTGACTCAGATCCATCAAACTAGACAGGCTCAGGCAGCAATCGGCACACGATGCAGAATTAGGTCCCACCTCCAGAATCTACAGGAGCTCTTTCTTGCTTGGATCCAAGCACTGAAAGGTTGCGACTGATGGACGAAAACCCTGACCATAGGAGAGGTGGAAGGAGGGCTGCGCTGCCCTCCCTTTTAAAAAGCATCTAATCTACCCGTTCAGACACATTACGAATCCGGATACATTTGCAGGATTTATAGCAGGCAGTGTGAGTGCATGCGCGTGTGTATATACACGTGCACACATTTTATGTTACACTTATATATCATAAATCATGTGGCGCTTCATTTGGTGCCTCCGCAGGAACTAGGACACTTTCTTTTCACTTGTTCGTGTAGTGGATATCTGATTCAAACACTGTTGAGGTAGACTGAAGTGGGTTGGTCTTTAAACCTGGACATTCAGGATGTGCAAAGATACTGCATATTTCAGGAGAAGAGACCAAAAGTTCCCTAGTTATTAGTTAAGGAATAGGGGGTGAAAAAAGGCAGAATTTTAGAGCAAACATCTGAAGCACTTCTGAAAATTTTTACCAAGAAAAAGTTATGTTCGAAAGCGATGAGGATGAATCAGAACTCTATAGTTCATTACCGAAGCATCCTTCGGAAGCCTATTAAATCCAGCAGCAACTGGAAGGCCTTTCTTGCCAGAAGATTACATCCACTAAGCAACTGTCAAGTACCCTGGAAAAAGACGGCCAAAGGTATTATTTTCAGTCTTTAATAAATCACTGATCCAAACTGTTCATAGGCAAATATGTGCTTTATAAGCACATAGAAAGTACTACGGATGGCATAATATAAAGTCTTTTTCAACAGGCTCATAACCATGCTATACAGATGAAGAGAAATAAGCTCTGTTCTAATATCAGATTTACGCTGTAAGGCAAGCAATTGTTGGGAAACAAAGCAAAGAGTCGTTCGTTTTCCTACAACTCCTCTAGAAAGCGGCAGCACACACTGAAACACAGCGTGGTGCCTTGTTGCCCGTGAACTACCGGACACTCTGGAATCCCAGTGCCAAGACCAGGAACAAGGAGCCGCTCGGTCCTGGTTTCACCGCCCAGGCCGTGAATACTCCCTGCTTTAAAGAGCAGAAGCGCCGTGCAGGTAGCTTGGAGTAAGTGAATGCTGGGAACTCCTTACGTTTCAATCCTTGCTCTGAATTAATTCTGCAACTTTGAGCAGGCGAGCCAGAAGAACACCGAAGCAGAAAGAATCTCAAGATCCCTGTCCTTGTGCTACTGCAGACAGACGTCAAAAACTTCGCAAGTACTGCCTTAAAACTCGCCCATGCTACGATGGCATTTCCAGAGCTTTACTTCTGTGACAGAGATCAGGAATTTTGTGAGTTCTTCCAAGTACTTAATTTCAGAAGACCCCTTGGACCTTAGATGCTCGTACAAGAAAAGCAAGAATAAGAATTTGGTTTTTAGGCATGGAAGTTTTACCGAAGTGGTGAACGCTCTCGGTGGGTCCCAAGTAACAAGAAAGATTCTACAGAATTTTGCCATTGTACGAGAGCCTTCCAAGCGAGGCCATTTAAGAAGTTAGTGTTGGGTGTAAGGTAGGAAGCTTTAGAAAGCCACATTAGAAAAGCAAGTGAGGGCTCAAAAAAAGTTACAGTTTTGACACAAAAGTTACCCTGTAAGAGCCTGATCTGCAATACAAAGGGTGAGAGACTAGAGTATTTGTAATTGCAGTCTGTGGAAATAATGAAGGGTAAGGTTATTTAAAAAAAAAAAAAAATACAGAAAGCTCCTGCCTGTAAAGAAAGAGTAAAGAAATCAGACCACAGTGCTTTTTGTGATTACACCACCCAGCCTAGTCAACTGGGTGGCAAAAGATGGAACAAAAGCTGCAGCAACTTATCAGGGCAGCAGCAAAGCTGCACAGTTCACAGCCGCGACAGAAAGCACAAAAGCAGCGAGATGCAACAACTGCCCGTCTGCCACGCGGTACAGCGCATCAGCTTCAAGTTTAGGAACAAACATCATGCTGAGCAAGCGGCAGAAACAAATCAAGAGACTGTTAAAAAATGTTTTGAAAATAAACGTAGCCTTTTATTAGTAGTAGTATTTTGTCAGCATGTGGGTCTAGCAGGGGGTGGGAAATGGAGCAGTTATGAGACCCAAGTCAGGAATTTGATAAAACAATCTTCATCTCGGCCTCAGAGAGGGTCCTCCACGTAGGTGCTGCATCGTCGGCCACCTCAGCGGAGTACCCCGCGGCCGAAACACGCTGCTTTTGCAGAGAACAGCGTCGCTTTTCTTAGCGTCAATTAGCAATGCCAGAGTATTGAGCACAAACTCTTTCCACACTAGTTGCGGGGGCTACTCCGTGTTTATCTCTGCATTCTCTGACTTCCCAAAACACACAGGACTTTGCATATCTGGTAAAAATAGGCTTGCATGGGTAGGAATGAAAAGCTGTAACAAATACGATCAGTGAGGCCATTTCCACCCAAGGTTCATGGCGCTCATAGCTGTGGTCTGTTCAGAAAGACCTGTGGCAGTGTTAAGTGTAACCCATCTCACAACTCATGAGATTGCAGGGGGGTATTTTTAAAAAAAATTCCACATATGCTCCAGCCAAAAGTTTCGTTTTTTTCCAAAGATATGAAACACAAAGTTTGACAACAGAAACTAGTTCTATGAAAGATCAGCAGGTAATTGCTGTATTTAAAAAGAAAGAAACCAGGAAGATACTACTAAGTACAAACAAAAGCCATTAGTAACTACCGAGTTAATATTTTCTTCATGAAGAATCATAGAATCGTTTAGGTTGGAAAAGACCTTTAAAATCATCAAGGCCAACCGTTAACCTGGCACTGCCAAGTCCACCACTAAACCACGTCCCTAAGCACCACATCTACCTGTCTTTCAAAAACCTCCAGGGATGGGGATTCGGTGTAAATTAGAACGGGATTAACTGGAGCTAAAGATGCAATTGTATGCAGTTTCCCCGATCTAGCTGACAAACGGCAAGTCGGGACGCGTAAGGAGGACAGGGGACGTTAATGTCTATGTGCTGTTCCACACCGCTCAGCCTTGGCCCTGGACAAGGGTGTGCTCCTTCAGCAAGGGAGCTCAGCTGACTCCCAGTAACTTGCTGGTCTCAGAACTCTGCACGACTTTCCGACTTTCTGTTTTGAAATTGAAAGGTAGAAAAAAAAACAAAGCAAATGGTCCAATGTAACAACCAACCAATGTAAAAAAAAAAAAAAAAAAAATCAAACCCCTTTTGGGTTTAATTGGTTTTAATTGATCTTATACTAATGCAATTAAACCAATTAAAAAAAAAAGGCTGAATTAATGAATGCCCATACAAAAATGGCATTGATTTGTTAAACCCTTTCTGCTATTGCCAGTATATGAAATAATCGGAATTTATTATTTGAAGAATATTCCATGGTTAGTTTATTCTTGCCCAGAACTGTGATATTCCTGGAGTAATTTGAAAAAGTCATCTGGACCGAGACCTTTGCTTGACAAAAGAGCCCACGGTCCAATACAGTATTTGAGCAATAATAATATGCCAAAATGGAATGAGATTTTTCACATTTGTTTAAAATTTTGTAGTCAAATCAGCTAAATTGGTTTTAAGATTTGCATGAACAAAATCTCCAACAGTTTCTTATCCAAATGAATCAGCATTTATTAGCATAAGTCTCTGAACTGCATATACTCACTAAATCAGATACTAATTGCTAATGGAGTCATAAAATTAATTGAGAATGTTCAAGGAAGCACACGCTGAACATTCACATAACACTACAGAGAAATATTTTGTATGGGATTTAGGGGGATACCGCAAAGATGATACCTATCTTAACACAGTCTAGATGTTCACTAAACAGAATTTTAAATGGATTATTTGTCTTCTGTTTGCCTTTTTTTTTTCTCCTTTGTTCTAGTAGCATTACAGAAAAGTATAAATGCTTAAACCACTTGACACCAGATCTTGTAAAAGCATATAGTAGCATCAAGGAGGTTTCACTTGCAACTTCTCTTCTGTGTACATAAAGGAGTTTTTCTCCTAACAGAGGTGTATCACCATTTTACTCATTGTCAAGGCTGCTAGAAAACCAGCAGGTTAAGACTAACTAAAGATCTGTCTAGTGGTATTAGGCAAGATTACTTCCAGACTGGTATATGATTGGCAAATGGAAGATACGCATGTCCAAGAGAAAAAAAAAAATAACTTAAGATGCAACTACTTGTGTGCTGGGAAAAGCACAAGTGTCTTTTGCCAGGAGAAACCCGATTTGGCTCGAGCAATAGGACCCTAAGCTTCATTCAGGTAGTAAGGGCTCGCATGCTTAGGAACAGTTGTTTCTCTAGCTTCTTCAAACTACACAAGTCTGTAAGGTTTAAAATTTTCAAATTAGAAAATAATGAAATTGAGATAAACCAGGGAAAACCTCAGGGAAAAGCATATGACTTACAGCAACCCCATTTGGGTTAGTTGTAAAGTAAATGTGGTCTTTGCAGGAGAAGAAATGAGTGAAAGGAATTTGATAAGGTTGATCAGCACCTACCTAAAATCCAACTTCAAAAACCAGAAAATAGTGTGATCATACAAGTTATTTCCTTGAGAAGTTTGTGCAACATTATTAAAGACAAGCACGACGACACTTTCATGTTCCAAGACATCTTTTGCCAAAGTATCTTCTATGACCACAGAACTTGCGGAAGTTCGGTTTGTTTCATGCTCACACTGACTGTTGAGGAACTGGTTTGACCAAACAGTTCTTGCATCATTTGATGTAACTGGATGTTCCCAGAAGCTTTCAGGACGGATTTCGCTTTGCTCCTCCATTGGCACCTGCTCCTAAATACACATAGGTGTTATATAGAGAGAGACCACCATAGTGGTCAATCAATATCTTCTGAAGTACCAGAAAGTTCTCAAGTTCACATAAGATGATTTCCTCAGCTTTAGTCTACAGAGTATTTTCACCTAAGAGACAGAGTCCTACCTCAGTTACACTGGGCCCAAAGTCACTAACTTTTTCACTGAAAATTCTCAAAAGTGCCTTTGAAACACTTCAATAAATATCATTTGTTTGGCTCCTTCATCGGTTAACACAGAACCACTGCTGCAAGGGTGACACAATCCCTAGTCCACTCAGATGGAAGGGCAACATCTTAAGTCTTTGCCTAAATTGGTTCCAAGAAATTCTGCAGCCAAAGTTTTAGACGAGTTTAGTTCTAGTTCAGACGAGTTTAGTTCTAGACTAGCCACAGTTTCTCTAGGCAGAAAATGCTTGAATCATCTGAGCGAGCCATATCCTCAGGGCTGTAAATTCAGCATTCATTAGGTAAATGTCAAGATCTAAAGCTGGACTAGAGAACATACCCTGCACCAGAGTCCACAGAGGAAAGAGCTCCTGTAGAGTCCTAGAAGGACCGACAACGCTCTGCCCCAGCTCCTATCTGACAGGCAGGCGGAGAGCATCTAGATGCATCCGTGTCCATGTTTTACTGAATCTGAGTTTAAACAAGTTTGAGAAGTGGTTTGATAAGTATTCTATTTCATATTACTCTAGTCCTAAAAAAAAAATAAATATCATGAGACATGACCTTATCAGCAAGATTTAAACATTGAAATGTATGCATCATCTGGAGATGAAGTGAAACATTTACTCAGAGCAGGTTACAGGATGAGATCAACTTCTTACTTTAAAATATGGCAAGTTAACAGCTCTCATTGTGGCCATTTGTTCAGCACAGTATGATAGCATAAGACCACCTAAGGACTGCAAGATAAATTAAAACTCAAACGTGGAAAGGACTATTGAAAGTTATCTACATTTACAGTTCAATCACACATTTTTATTTAACATCAGTATACAGAGGACAACCCCAGCAAGTTATTTTGTAATGTCAAGTATTTAGTAAAGTTCTTCAGCTGTAACAGTGACAATAGAACAGCTAAAAATAAGCAGTATGAAACAAACATGATCTTAAAATTATAAATATACCAACAATACTTCTTAAAGCTTAATTATTGCAACAGTTAAATTAACAATAGTTCATGTTAGAAAGGCTCTATGAAATTTATTCAAGTTGTCAAGAAATTAGATGGAAGTGTAAAAAGGAAATACATATGAATTTTACTTTTGATTTTCACTAAAGGTAGTCAATACAATTTTGTACAGTATCACCTAACATGTCAATCTTTAACAAACTCCAGTATACAGAATTCATAAAATGCAGAAAAAATATTGTTTAATCTTTACATGTAAATCGACAGTAAATTAACTGACACAAATTTTATTATTGTAACATAAGCAGGCCAGCATTTTAAATATTAATTTAGTAGCTTTATGTTGTTAAAGGGGCGGACATATACAGTCATTCCAAGTACATAATCAAATTTTAAGAGGTGATAATTCAGAACATGGGTTTTCTAAAAAGTGTTTAGTAAAAGTCATGTTATTTCCTAATCCAAACATCCTCATCATAAAGCCTTTACAGGGTTATGATCTCTCCTGGCTTTACTGGAGCCACTAGTCGCACCTTCTCACACACGCACGCGCGCAAACACACATACCTTGCTATAAATATCACACCAGTGTACTAGGCTTAAATTCACCCTGATAATGCGGGTATGCTATGTGCAACTTTGCTATTATGCACATTACAGAAAGCTTTAAATTTCAGCATGGTAACCTGAAGTCATATAGCTGTGTTTCAGTTTTACTATAATCATCCCTGAAGTTTATACAGATACCGTATCACGTTGAAAGAAATCTATTTGATAGTACTTAAATACCAGCAATTGAACTTCAATTGTAATGATGAAATGCTCCTTTCCATTGAGGAAGAATTAGTATGTATAGCTGCTCATCTCACTCAAATATAGTACATGAATGTTTAAGTACTTTCACTAAAACAGAAGTCATACTAAAACATGATACTGTACTACAATTGTAGTTAACTAGAAAATTCAAGGATGTTATAATTTAAGTCTAAGTTTGCCTGTACAATAAGTCAAATAAATAAAGTCCATGTGCATTTGTTTTACAAAATGGTAGCATGTTTATCTTGCTAGGTTATACACTGCCATTTCACCCGCTCATACTTCTGGCCAATCTTACCTTGAGCTTTCTTACAAGGGAAACAACTAATCAGCAACTTTTACCTAGATAAAACAGAATCACCATACAAGATGGTGAATAGTTAATGCTAAAGTCAAACACAGAAATCATATAGTTTCTCTGGCCACTAAGTTCTGAGAAAACTTGTTTTGCATGTCAAGGTACCACTTTGGTTTTTTGGGGGGGTTTGTTGGGTTGTGTTGTTGTTTTTTTGGCTTTTGTCTTTTTTTTTTTTTTTTAATTGCTTCTGCAGGTCCTGTAATTTTATTTGAAGTAGCTATAAAGATAACACGTGAAGTTTACATTGGTTCCTTTAAAATCCTTTTTCTGCATTTTCAGATTAACACAACAGTTCTACAGTCCCATTTAGGTTTCCCATCAGGGGTTGGGAAAGACAGCGGGAGGAGAGGAGACAGCCAACTGTCACCATGTTGAGAAGCAAGTTCATACTCTTTTTAAGGCAACCTATTTTTCTCACCACCCTGAACCTTCTTCCTCAGGAACAGGCTAACAAAAAGTGAGAGTAAAAAACTGAAACTAATGAATCCTGAGCATCATTCAACTTCTTTCCTACTGAATTTTGCCATTCACTTGACCTCACTCTCATCAGGAGTAGGTACAACAGTTCTGGAAGTGCAGTGCAAGAATGGTATATCCAGTGAGGAAGCTCAAGGTATGATTATGTATACACTGAAGTAGTAATTTTGACATAAACAGTCAGGACACTCTGTAAGCACTGTACAGCTTATCTCAGCTATCATAAGGATCACGGCTGAAGAGACCTTTCTGGATTTTTTTTCCACTAAGGGCAGCACCAGCCCAACCAGAAAAGTGAAGAGAATTTGTCATACATTGTCCAATTATCCAGCGCGTCTTTTGATGGCTATTGAAAATGAGGGAAAGGGTAGCACTGGCTCAATGGAAATTACGTTAGACACTGCAAGCCTGCTTCAGTTTTCCATCCAATTCTTTCTTTAGGCTGGCAGTGGCATGAATTTAATGAAGGCCTTTTGAGGCAATGATGGAAGAAGCAGCAAGATTCAGAGGCTTTCACTCTCGAGTTGGCAGACAAAAACGTGACTGAGTTTTAAGATCACTCGGGGACCCATATTTCAAAAGGAAGACTAGAAATAGCAGCTTTAAACCCCAGAGTAATGGGATAGCCCAGGATAAAACAGCTGGCGAAACAGAAATGAATGGTATATAACCCAGTAAGAAAGACATTACCATGAGTGTTTTATACTTTGACAATTTTCATTAAATAAAATTAAGTGCTTTCCTATAAACAAAAAGGATGCTTATAACGTCCTTCTGGCACAAATATTTTCCTATCAAAGCCCTGTAAACATGCCACCAAAATTTAGTTTTTACCAGCAGAGTGAGCTCACTAGAAATGCAAGTGAAATCAGAAAAACAAATTAATTTGAAAATTTCTAAGTAAATACTTCCTAAACAATATGGCATTTACATCAGTGTGCAATATATTAATTTTGAAAGTGATAACTTCAGCATGAAAATTACTTACCTGTAATTAAAGTTTTCCATATTGGCCAATACATAAATCCTGATTATTTGGTACTGCATACTTTATCTCTGAAATATTTGAAATGTCATATTCCAAATCAAAGTCAACATACAAAAATATTTAAGTTATACCCAGCCTAACAAAACCCACCTCGGCCACTGAAAATAAATTTAACAGTGTAGTGTTTAGTAGTACGCAAAGGAGTTTTAGAACAAAAAGAAAATATAGGTCACAATAGAAATCTGAGGCACTGCTGTACGTGTATAAAGTTAATTCATAAGACGTGAATTGCACTGAGTCACAGAAGTGATAACTGCTTTAGTATTTTCATTTAGGACAAACATTTAAAATAGTTTAGTGTTTTGGGAAGGGTGCTCTTTTTTTCTTTTTCTTTTTTTTTTGTTTAATGCTGGATCTGTAGTTTTTAGGCAAAAAAATACTTTTACGTAACACCCTCCTCCCTTCTACCCAGAAAAGGGTTTATAATTTTTAGTTTTAGATTCAACCTTTAAATATGCATTCAGATGCAGAGCAGACATAGCTCTCTACACATACCTATGTTGTGACAGATTTGATAACATCTCAAAGAAACTTGCATTATACAAACAGTTTTAAGAAAAATTATTGAGTTTTACTTAAAAGTTTATAGCAATGAAGATGTGGTATATAAATATATACAGTACCTCCACTTCAAAAGTCAGATTTATCAACCAAATGGTCAAAACCTAATGAACGTCAGATTTTCATTTAGGATGCTCAATGTGGCAATATTCAGGTATTACCAGATTATTTCTTTTTCTTCAGGTGATAACCTACATCCCCTTTCAGAATTTTTCACAAAAACAATGGTTCTTTTTGCTAGATCAACTCTGGTAATGTTTTCATAGCTGTATTCCTTTAAAATGTTGCTGGCAAACAAAGCTATTGTAGCACAAAGTACTTTCTAATAAAATAATCACCACGTTTAGCTTCATTCAAAATTTAGCTTGCTATACACTGGACAGAAGAAAAATAAAGGTTTATCTGTGTTCAAGTGCATTAACAACAAGAGTTAAAACTAGTAATATATTTTAATGAAGGTTCAACTGATAGAACAGGTGCCATCAAAAAGCACGAGCTTGTCAATGATCAAATTGCCTAACAAAACTGACAGTAACATAACACTGAAACTGCTTAGAGAAAGCTTGCATGATTTCCCCTAATTTAACAAATACATAAATCAAAAATTAGAGTTCCTTGATAATACTGATTCACAATTTCAAGAGCATAAACTACAGTCAGTAAAGGGCTCACAAATCTGTGCATAAAATGGCTGATGTTTTAATAAGAAGTGGTTTTACATTAATGGCAGGCCACCACAGAAAAGTATGGAGGAACAAAACACTTTGGTTTTAATTTTTTCAGAGGCTCACATTTCTCATTAGACTTAAAAGCAGCAGCTTTTCATAAGCTGCTCTCATTGGGAGTGCTGTATTTTGTAGAAAACATCAGAAGGATTATAATTATTTTAGTGATTGACAGGTTTTAGTTCAATTTTTACATAAATAGCTTTCACCATATTGTGGTTATGCTTAAGTATAAGAACACTGATCAATAGTTTAGATGCACAGTATTTATTTCTTCTGCTGGAAGGCAACTATACTTAATAATTGTATCCAAGACACTTCAAATCATTCAGAAATATGGCATGCAGTATCCAAAAGTATGGCTCTGAGGATTTTTTTTTTTTTTACATTAAGCATAAAGAAATTTTATATTCAACATTCATTTATATTTCAAGAAAACTACCTATTCAGAGTTCTAGTTCTTTGATGCAGCATTAAGGATTAAAACTTACCACTTTACCAGGCCTTGCCCATGTGCAAATAAATCCCTCCTGACAAGCAGTGACTATACAGTCTTCAAGAAAAATTAACACAGTCAGTCTTTCATGTGCTATCTTTTTACAGATAAGAGGCTCTAACAAGGGAACATCTTCCATTCGGGGACAGAGAGGTGTTCCCAAAGTTTTAGCTGGGTCCGTTTTGGTTTTAGTAACTAGGTTCAGTTTGTCACTGCTCTTGCTAGATATATGTCCCATGCTATGATTTCTCTTGTGATCTTTTTCATGGTGTCTTTCCTTCCGATCGTGTAGCGATAAGGTTGCAAATTTACTAACGCCAGAAGCAATGGCACCATCCATGACACTGCTTTTACTGCCAGCATTTGAGACTGCAGAGTGTGGAAGGCTGTTTGACCGTGGAAGAGGAGGGGGTACAGAGTTTCCAGGTGTTGTGATACTGTTTCCGTTACTTCCTGGGTTAGTTCCACCACTTCCAGCAGGTGGACTTGTGGCATTCATGACATTTGTATGTGTCCTTGCTCTTGAGAGAGGTTGGTGGGGGAAGAGGATATCTTCTGTAAGATCCCACAAACAGAGCTGTGTGTCCTGGCCTACTGAACCAAATCTATACGTAACACTTACTGGACGACTGTCTGTAGAGTTCCTTTTGGATAGCCTAGATTGCGTACTATTGGCTCGATCTCTGCCAAAATGAAGGTCTTGGAAATCCTCATCACTTCCGCTAAATTCCATCGGGTCACTCTCTTCTACACTAGTGGTATACGGATCAAACGCAACAACACTGACCCACGATTTATGTCCGTGGCCTCTCGCTATTACTCGACAGTCCACGAAAGACCAAACGGTTACCAAGTCATCCTCTCCACCTGTCACTATGTATTTCCCATCAGGACTCCAACACACACACAGCAGTCCTCCAAAGTAGCTTTTCATTGTACCATGCAATTCCACTGAATCAAAGTTAAACACGCGAAGAAAACCATCCTGGCTCACACACGCCAAGAACTTCCCATCTGGGGAAAAGGCAAATTCATTCAGGGCACCCTCACCTACTGTCCATTTAAGCAGAGGGTTTCTCGTGGATTTACTCTTGCAAGTGTGAACTGCAAAACTTTCTCCTTGTTTAAGTAGCTGGTAGTGCGGGGCTGTGGTACCACAAGTGTGCTCCACGTTATACAAGTACATATTGCCACTGGAATGAGCTACTAGGAAAAGGCTTTCCGAACCTGGTACCCATTTTACACAGGTTACTCTGGACTTGTCTATTAGTCTCTGTGAAAAACAAAGAAGATACACATCAGAAAGTCTGAAAATTAAAGTTTTAATGATTAACTGTAAATCTGAGCTTTCTGGGGGGATGGGGAACAATAGTTAAGCAAAGTGAACTCAGCTTTCTAGAAAGGAGCTATGTTACTGTATTTGCAAAAACTTATCTTATCAGGCAGTAAAGAGGAAATTATTTTTAGAGAAAGTGCTACCAAAGGTTATTATGGTCCAGTCACATTCCACAAAGAACATACTTCAATCAAGCCAATCTGTTGTTATGAATCTAAAGGTAGTGCTCTTAGGTTTATTTTTCGCTGTGTACGTTGAAGAGCATGTAAAGGAAACAATGAAGAAAACACAGAATGAGCTAAAGGTAAAAAAGGCAGTAACTCATCTGTACTACACAGCAAACAGGTTACAAATCAAGAACAGTAAATTTAGACTCTGGTTTTATCTGAAATGACAAATAAAATCCATCCTCTGAAAGAAGAAAAAAAAAAAAAAGAGGCTTTAGGAGCCTTTACCAGCTTTTACCGATTCAGGAGGCAAAAGCTACATAGCCAGTAACCCTGTTATCATGTAGCTGGAAAGTTAGTACTTAAATGCACGTGGTTCAGTGAATTTAAAAGGCACCACATACTCTTCACCTTGGAATCCCCACCCTCCAATTACTTTCCATTCATTAGCCCAGGACATGTCAATACTCTCAGTTACCACCTGATTAAGAAGTCTCTTTTAAAAAACAAAACATTTTAAGAGAGTCCATCATCACAAAAAAATGAACACACACACACACACACACACACACACACACATTAAATAAACATTCCTGATCATAAAGTCTTCAATGCTGTAAGAACTGAGAGATAAAGTTTGACTCCTTGAGTTTGCTAGTATAGTTCTGGTGGACTTCTAAAACTTACCAAGTCGCCCATGGCATCCCTCAATTGCAACTTGGAGACAAGTAATTCTTTACACACACATTCAAGATTTGTATTTGGCATAGATTGATTATAGGCTGAAAGAAGGGCTGAGCTACACAAAAGGCAAGAATGCAAATACAAAGAGCCTAAGGAAATACCAGAACAAATTACAAAAGCATTAAAAAACAAAGAAGCAAAAAAATCCCCAAAACACCTTGCTATGCTGTTTATCACAAAACCAAACTAATGGATAATAGATTGACTGTTATCCATTCTGGGACTGTAACCATCACTGAAAAGCGGCACCTGGTCATTTTAGATTATGCTTTTGCGTATACTTTTGCTGTTGTCAACCTCAATGTAAGACCAGGAAGCCTCTCTTCTGTAATTTCTCATTGGTTATATTAGCCATTTTGTACTTAAGAGCTGAGAGATGTGACTTAATCTGGGAACTTTTCCTCAAATGCAGTGGCTTTACAATAACACTCTTAGCTTCTGTTGCAATATTTTAAATAGTTTGTCATGTGTTCATTGATATATATCATTCATGTCTCAGTAATGATGATATCAGAAATATTAGACAGAAAGTTACCTGGTACACACCAAGAGAATATGGACATCAGCCCAGCTGGCTTGCTATAGGCAATAGTCTTCTCATTACGAAACCACTACCAACATGGCAACAAAGCGAAATTTCTTGCTCTCCCCTACTAGAGCAGCTCAACCTGACATACAACCTCTACTCAAAAAAGCAGTTGTTCAACTTTTATACTAGAAATGGCATTTTAAGTCCATAATCATGTTGGGCTACACGATCTTAAATATTGTACAGAAATCGTGCAAACCTGATCTTTACCTCAAGGAGGCTACAAACAAAACAGAAGATTGCAATCTGCAATGAGAACAGATTAGCTCACAGAGACAAGATGCAGAGAGACTTTAAGCTGATATATAGCAAGTGACTACAACTCATCCCCTTCTCAACCAGCAGAGCTTTAAATTCAGCAGGAAGATAAAAACTCTGAAGTTATGACTTTCTGAGGTTTTAAAAGATTTCACCTGGACTCACACACTTCTGCAGCACAACAAAACAAGACCTGAAGTCAGTATGACTGGCAGATGCATTACAAGATTGGACTGAATGCAGTGTCACGCAAATCAGTGGAGTAGGTGGGATAAGGAGCTTATGTTCAGTTTGGTTAAAGAATAGTAAGTGAAGGACCTTCAGTCACCAGTCAGGAAGACAAACCAAGTGAGATTACCTTGGTGGCCATGTTTTGAACAAACTTGAAGGGACAAAATTATAGGCATAGGCCACAAAGGAGTGAAAAAACTGAGGCAATCAAGGAATATGCATTAAGGTCTGACAAAGAGCTTTGGCAACACAGGTATAGGAAAAGTTTATTAGGAAAAAAAATGCAGCTTAAGGCTTTAGTTTAAAAAGAATAAAAAAGTAAGATGAAAGAAACACAATTCAATTGGCTAGCTTGAGAGTAACAACCTGGAAACAACTGAATCTGTGAGGTATACTTGGTTGGTTTGGGGAATAAGAAAATATCACTAATTCAATTCTGACACAGCTAGAAGGAATACCACTGTTGATACAGATTGATTTAGGTAGGCAGCCACAAGCTGCATAGTATCACTCATCTCAGCCTTTCAAGTCCCTATTGTCTTCTACATCAATAGAATTTTAAAAAAAAAAAGAAAAAAAGGAAGAGTAACAAGTTAGACTGCATTAAGGCTATTGCATTTTAAGTTCGACATAACCTTCTGTGTCATAACAAGTTAAGTTATTTCACATATCACATACGATTAAGTGCTGATTGCTTTATCACAGGTGATGGTCAGAACAGACCTTTGGGCTACCTGAATCACCAAATTACTAACAGGACAGGTGGTGAATTCTATTACCTCTAGCACTAGTGCTAAATCTGTCGGAAGATGTAAACACTCATTTAGACCACCTTCTGCCTATGAAGACCTGTTTATTCTCAAACATTATCTAAACTTGAAATATAGTCAACACCCAACAGGCTCCTTCATCTTGAAGCAAATGAACTGGCTCAAACACCAATGCTCACTGATGTTTCTCTGAAATGGCTTTCAGATACAAGCCAGAACTTCCAAACACATCCAGGGCAAACTTCAATACTGTAATTGACAGATTAAAAATATATAAAAGTTTTAGAATTGGTTGTAACTGCAGATTAGATCAGTGTAGGAAACAACCTGTCATTTAACTCTAGCCTACCATGTGCGTAGTTTTGGTAGCACTGAGCAAATCCTTATGTTAGCTTTGTAGAAAACAGATCATCTCATTTAATTTCCACGAAACTGTCAAAGGATGTATTCCCACCACAGTGAAGTAATGATGGTTATAGCACAGAGAAAAGACAATACTGTCTAATTGAAAGTGGCTTCAGTGCTTCCATCATTTGTGGACTACCACAAGAACTACTCAGCCTGCAATGCAGCTTTACACTGTAATGACAGTAAACAACATCAAGGCATGTAAACACGCATTGGACCTTTATGTAAGTATTTCAGCAGGAGTTTTTCTGAAAGCAACTATAGTTCAGCTACAAGAGTGAGAACTGCTCTGCGATATGAAACTCTAGCTGTTTATAGTATTTCTACTGCCATTTGTAATATTTACACTATTATCATACAAGATTAAATCAGAGCTGTACTTAACACAAGTAACTTGTTCACATCCAGACTACCACTCGCAGTGGTGAAGTTGTACCAATGACAAAGTTTTGGGTTTTTTGGTTTGGGGTGGGTTGTGGTTTGGCGGGGGTGGGGGTAGTGCAGGGGGAGGGATGTTAGGACAATGCTAAAATGAACATTTCAACTACTTATACAGAGGTTTCTACCAGAGTGCTCCGAGCAACATTAAGAGATTCTCCAGCAGTGTTTCCCACTCAACACAGAGACAGAGCAGGTGGGAAAAGGCCAGGAAAGAACGCCCCTCCTCTGATCTACATGTAGCTACTTTTAGAAAGCTGAGGAGGAATTAGACAGCTCTAATTATAAAACATCCCCATTGAGAACAATACTTCAATCTTCTTTGCACAAAGACAGAGCAAGGCAACACATCTCTCTGAGGTGGGAAAGATATGCTTGCTCAGTTTGAAAGCTGAGCAAGGCTTAACTTCATCTGCAAAGCTCTTATCCAGATTTGAAATTAAAAAAAAAAAAAACCCAAACAAACCCACACAACACCAAAACAAAACAAAAAAACCTGCAAAGCTCTTTGCTATCACCCCCCTGACAATTCACTTGCAGCTGGATTAAAACACAAAAAGGAGCAAAAAAACATGCCCCAAAAAACAATCACCTTTTCCAAACCACCCAAATTCCCATAGCTTATCCTCTGCAGAAAATGCTGTCAAAAGTTGTACCAGTTACCAGATTTCATTCCTTGTTAGCATCCAGACACTTAGTCTTCTAAGAATGTCAATACTACCAGATAATTGGAGCCAGTGGTCTTGTAACTTGGCATTAGTCCCCCCCATTTCAATCTTTCCTTATTGCACAACAGCAGAGAAAGCAGATGGAGAGTTTCTTTCAGGAACATCACATGGCCAAGACCTCATAAGCCTTCAGCTTCTTCTATACAGCATTCAGCTTGATATCCTAGTCTTCCCCAGGCAAGCCTTTAGGAATCCTTGATACAATCAGTTTCTGCTGTTAACATCTTGACCATAAAAACTGGTATTTTTACCTTATTTAATATTTTGACCATAATATATTATTTAAATAGGGGCTTAAATGTTTTCTTCTTCATTCGGAACCAGAAGCCTCAGAAACAACAGACTGCAGAGCACATGCAGCAACATTTAGATTTTAGATGTAGTCTACATTTAGATGTAGACCTTTTTCCATCAGTTAATTGTTATTAACTCTAGTTACAGTATTACTCAAACTAGAAAGTCCTAATTTTTAATCTTAAACCCCAAAAGATTCCTTCATGATTAACATTTTTGTGTAGGTATTCCAAGCCAATGAAACAGCTGAAAAACAAAGGTAGTGACTGCATGATAAGCTATATAGGCAAACGGAACCATCTATAGAACTTTGAGAATCTAGGATCTTTACTGTCACAAATACATTGCATGCAACAATGTTAAGATTTCTACTTACTTCCTCATTAAATAATTTGCTAGTTTCTTTTTTAATAGGGTCTATAAGTTGGACCTGGCCTGCAGAGAAGCCCACTAGAAGAGACACACTTTCTGCTGTGGCTGTTAAGTGATTGAAGTCATGGCATGTAGGTTGTGTTCCTTTGTATATCCTTTTGTCTATTGGTTTACTCAAGTCCGCAGCCTGCAAAGAGAGCAAACAGAATTAAGAGAGTTTATCACAATGTGTGCATATAACCAGTTCTATTTGCAAATAATGTGTATACTAAGCAACGATTTATGCAGTCACAAAACTCTACTTTAAAAAGCAGCTTTGTATTTATCAAAGACATCCAAGATGTTGTCAAAAGGTTTATTTTTTCATATAATGCAATACTTGTGTTTTTCACTTTTGCTAACACTATACCTACCCTAGCCTTTGCAACTACATCACATGACAAACCAATGACAACCATTCAGCAACACAAAGGCTCCAGTGAGTCCTCAAGATCAACCTGTTCCCAGAAGGCTTCTCCTGCCAGAAGAGGCATTCCATCACACAGAGACAAGATATCTTCAACTTTCCTAGTGGCAGCTTTCTCAATATTGAGTACAACCAACATTGGATTAAAAATAGCATATTCTCAATCACCCGATTCTTGTACTATCCTTTTATAACAGGCAAACATATGATATTGGTCTCAATAATTAAAAAAATGATCAACTAGATCCTAGGAGAGTATTTCTAGGAACACTGACTCAAGATGCTGATACTGTGATTATAAAATACATTTTAAGCCATTAAGCTACAAAGTAATTGTGCTTCTGACACTGAACACAGAATTCAAATATAGCTCAGACAAAATAAGTGCTAACAAAACCGAGGAACTTCAATATAAACAACTGAAGATCTGGCACTAAAGTGTCAGAAGAATCAAAAGGAACAGAAAAGCAATTTAAAATGCTCTCTCAGTTGTGTAACCCATGTTTATCCCCATACCACTTCTGAACAGACAACCTAATCTTTCATCATCCAGAGATTAAAACCCACACATTTAATATGCAAGATCATACATCAAGTTCAACTTTTTTTCTTTTAAAAACTCCCTGTTTACTAGGTTCAGAGTCTGTAATTAGAAAGCCACAGATACTCAACAATATTACAGACCTGAGATGTAGCTGTGATTTGGGACTCGGATTCTAATTTTGATATATATTTTTTCAGTATTTCTAGTCAGAGGAAATCGGGCTAGCAATATAAGAAATAAAACTTCTTTGAGGAAGAGGACACATTTCACATAAAAGAAAATTGCTCCAGTATATTAAACCTTCGAGGATGAGGTCTAAAGACCAGCAAATCCTTGGTGTGCACTGAGCTACACAGACAGAAACTAGACCTGTCAGTACGGAAAAATCGGAACTAGCTACATAGTGAATCATGTCAGGTGAGCCATTTCCAAGGCAAATTTAACCATGGGATACGTATGATAAGCGTATATATGCAACAGTATTAAAGTTGCACTTATGTTTTGCAGCATATATTATAAACCAGTTTAATCAGGTGTATGGCCTCCTGGTTGAAAATTCAAAAATGAGATGATGTATTCTAACTTCTAAAGTCAGCAGATTAAAAAGTTATTCTCCAGAGCCCAGAGATCCATTATAAGCTAAGAAAGAATATTAACAATACCTCTTCAAGGAGAACTTAAATAGAATACTAGCTCTACTGGGAGATCATAGGATAAGGCGCATGCCTACCAAGGAGCATTCACAGACACATGTAAATCCGTAATTTCAAGCTGAAAGATCAAATCCTAGAGGCCATGCAGTTATCTCTTATATTGTGCAAGACTCCCTTGTCCTGTATCACTACAAAGTAAGTGATATCAAGGGATAACTCTCAAAATTGACGTAGCCTTTCTATCTGGAAGACCATTGTACAGAACAATATAGATGCATCCCTCCGTACCTCAAAGAAATGTAGAGTTAACAAGGTACCACATCTCTCTCCTCTCACCTCTGAGACTTGAGGTTGTGCCCTCTGGACAGAAGTTCCAGCAGGACCCAATGCCTCAGAAGGAAGATCCCTTTTAAAGTAAATAGAACTCAGCCTGAATCATGCCAAATGATCAGAGAACCACAGACTCTCCCAGCCAGCAGAAAACACGGGTATTCCCAGGTTCTTCTCATTCTGAATCCTCACTATCATTTTAAGCAGCAAAGAATCAAGAGGTGGCTATTTTCAGACTGGAACTATATATATCTTGCTCTTTTGTCTGGTTGAGGTTTTATATCACTAGCTTTTCTTTTTGTTGTCCGACGAATTTGGTGTGACTGAAGTTCCCCGTCCTCTGAAATTATGTGATAACAGATCTAGCAAGACATGAAATTCTGATAAATTAAATCTAAGCACAGACTTCACTGTGCTTGTTCTAGCTGTTCTCTGGGAACCAGATGGCAGTGACAATCTGTCTGAACTTAAATGGAGTATAAATAAATTAATTCAACCCAGAATTACCAGGCTTCTACTGACAGGGATGCCCCGCCTTTTATTTACATGCAGCTAGTGTTTTCAGTTATGATATAGTTTTTTCATGGAGATAAGTCAAATCTACAAGCACAAAAGTACTATTTTGGTCTTGATCTCTCTTAATTGAAAGACAGGGTAGAATCAATGAGCATAAGAACTAGGAGACATTTTCTTTATTTCTGCATAGTTGAAGGTTGCTATTAGATTTTGGTAAGAACAAGAAAAGAGCTTACTCATAAAATTCAATTGCGCCTGGGACTCAGCATTTCATTAGCTCACCACTAAGTCCATTTGCTATATTTTTTTTTGTGGAAGATTTGATTTTCAGAAAAGAGCTTTTACATGAGATCTGAGTTTACAACTGGCAAATCCTAGGATATGACACTATTTACTGAACGAGGTGACGTGAACTGCCCCCCTCTCAGAAGAATGATGATGTACTTTGAATGAGAACAAAGATCTTGGGATTAAGTGTTACCAAACATGGAGGCTAAAAGTACAGGATCAGGTACCCTCGCCTCTGCTTGAGCTGGCAGCAAGCTATTTGCATGCTTCCTGTCCCAGTTCCTTTAACATTTTCTTCTGAAAAAACACTCAGCACTATTCCAGCCTGTCCACTTTGAGGAACTTAATCCATTGTGGATGATTCATGATGAGGGCAACACTTCGTAATTAGAACTTAAGAACTTAATCACGACTGAAAGAAGGTTGGGGCATCTAATGCAAGGTTAAGAATCAATACCATCCTCTCTTTGAATAAAAATCCGTGCAAGCCATTGAAGTACATCTTCACTTATCAAGACTCTGGCATTACCACCTGGGCCAACTGATTCCTGCCTTAGAAGTCTGCTCCTTCCAACATACAGCGGTATTTTGAGTACTCCTCAGGCAAAGGAACAAGGAATAATGGTTATCAGGCAACAAGAACAAGAGGAATCTCACACAACACCTGTCTACAGTCAGTGATGCAGCTGAACAAAATAGGTGTACCTTGGGCATCAACAGCTTCTGAGTCCTGTCTTTGAACAGATTAAAACTCTGTGGAGAACCTTACAGTTACAGAAGAAAAAATTTACCAACTTTGCTATTTAGTTCTTTGTGATGAATTTGTACTCTAGAAATAAAACGTGAACCGTGTAACTGTTTTGGGGAATTCCTAGTCCCATTTAGTTAACTCTCTCAGTATGCTGTTTTAGCAAAATTACCCCCACTCTGCTGGGGTAGGGAGGGGAAAAAGAAAAAAATCTAACAGTCTAGCAGTTGCCCATTCACCCTGAATCATGATTTCCAGCAGAAAGGTGGTCAAGTGGAACATCTTAACCACAACTTTAAGTACCTAAACACTAGGAAGAAAAAAAAAAATCCATTATCTCAGTCTGAAGCAAATATTTAAGTTTTCAGATTCTGATGTCTGATTAGGATGGGCATCAATAACCTTGGTTCTGTAGCTGTATGTAATTCTAAGGTCAAACCAGATTAATATCTGTCCAAGATTCATTCTTTTTATGTACCATCGATCCAAGACTTAGAGCTTTCATACTAAGATTTCCCAAACAGTGAATCACATTATTTCAAGTCAGCATTTAATCACGCTCCTTGACAGATGCGATTTCTTCCTGTATCTTTTCTTTTCCTAACTTACATCTGCAGCTTTCTGCAAATTTTAGTCGAATGAAATGTATCATAGATGCTACATTTCCTTCCAAGCTAAAAAACATCTCTGAGATGAGAAAGGAAAGGAGTTATTTATTAATTTATCTCAGATAATTTCAACTGTAGTCATCAAAACGCGTCCTTTACATACTTAATAGTATTTAATATCACATTTGCCAGGAGACTGGCTTGCAATGGGTCACAGCTTTAAGTGAGATCAAGACAGAATATTAGGTCTTTAAGCCTGAAAGCAAGGGCAAACATTTAATAAAAATTTTACTTCCAAAAATCCTCTGAAGAAAATTTCTCTTGTCCAGAGAAGTAATTGATTTTGAATGGCAGATTACAGATTGGCCATGTATGTAGAGCTCCAGCACAAAATAAAAAGAGAAGACACAAAGAACCAAGATATTATACTTTCAAAAACTATTTCCTCAGCATTTCTGGACCTTGGAATTGACAACTTATTACCTGTAGGTTGGTATCTCTTCAACACCGTGCTATCCAGGGATTTAATGGTCCCTGGTCTATAAACAGAACAATTTGAGAAAGCCGTGCTTGTTATAATGCTATACAAGTAACATAAGAAATCAACTCTTAGAACTATTACTAAGTGAACTTTACTGAACTTCACAGATGCTCTTTAAACCCTAGCTGAAAAAAAGAGGCAAGGTAACCCTTGCTGCAGCACTTTGCCTTACAGTATCCCCTAGGGAACAGGGCAAGGTCTTCCAGGACGGACTTGCTAACTGTATTAGCAAGTACAGGGAAAACTAAACCAGGAGGCCCCTTACAGCTTGTTTATTCTTCCTCCATGTCTGTGCTGGTCTCCCTCTCCTTCCTGCAGAGCTAGCTGAAGGACAGAGAAAGTTGAGGAACACAGCAAGAAAGCCGAGTTATCCTAGGCACATTTGTAGAATTTTCTGGCAAACACTGCTCATTGCTTCTGTACACAAGTGTTTCTGGCAGAAATACTAGCTTCAGTACTTCCCAGTGGAAATCCCTCTAATTACTTTATTATCAAAGGAGTAGATTTCCAGCTTTTTTTTTTTGTAGAGCCCAAATACAGCTCATTTAATATTAGCAATAGAATAATTTGTAGTTACATCACTGTTGCTTCAAGCTGGTCTAATCTCATAGCTGACCCTGCTTTGGCCAGGAGGTTAGACTAGAGACTCTCAGAGGTCCCTTCCAACCTGAATGACCCCGAAATCCTACGGTTAGGATCAACCAAAGCAGCAGCAACATGTCTGCTCCCAGCTTACTCAACAGGTCTGGTTTAGGTCTTAAAGGAACTTGATGCAGGAAGAAAACTACAGGAAGTTGTCTTTCCCTATAAAGAACACTGATGTAGAGCAAAAGTTCTGCTTAATTTATATGAGGTACACAACAGAAAGTCCAGGTAATGCTCCATGCAACCATAAAGCCCTAATAAAACACTCTTCAGTGCAGCTGACAGTGCCATAGCCAATCAGTAATAAACTGGCTTCTACAAACATAACTGCATGTAAGCTGACAGACTGCTGACTAATGGCCTTAGCTTTCTCGGTAGAAAGATTAAAGTCTGGCAAGAACTCACATCAGTCCCAAGATCTCTTCAGATTCAAAAGCACCAACGTTTCAGGTAGTGTACAAGTGAACACACATTCAGGGCCGCTTCAGAAGCTTATAAACTAGTTTGAAAGCTTCTGGGAACAATTATAAACTAAAAAAAAAAAGTATAAATTCTCTTTAGGATTCTGTAAAAAGCCAGCAGACAATCACCATTTGTAAAGTTGCCCTATTTATACATAGCTACAATAGGTTTCTTAAACCAAGTACAGTTTCTTAAATAAGTAAGAGCTGCTTTTTCCATACACGAGTGATGTGCTTAGCTTTAAGGGTTGCATAATAGGGGCTTTGTGTGTACACACAGACTAGTTTTAAGTGTCTCCTAAGCCTTACAAAGCCATTAGGGAAATTTTAGGTCTTTATTTTGCAACACTGCATTCAATGCACCTGCTTTATATTAAAGTCACATTTGTAAACCTCAAGAAAACTATTATTTCATTTTTAGTTTTGCCTTTAAAATTTGGCTGAACTTTCAACTCTGTGAATTGAAGCACCAATAGCTTAACACTCACAACAGCACAACCAATGCTGGATTTGCTGCCAATTAATATAAGGGCAAGCATGAACTAACACTAAAAAAAAGCACATGCATTCACTTTCCCTTATTCCTCTCTAACTGAAGGCAAGAGAACCTACGAGAAAGGGATGAAAGTTGCACTGGACAACATGAATCTTGAAAATTAAAAACTAAGAAATTAGGACAAAAACAATTAGCAGGCAGGAAAAAGAATCTGCTATTTTAGCATACTGCCTCAAAGACTTTCCTTTAAGGTATCTCTCTATAGTTTCCTTTCTCTAGAAAGTCTCTAGAAAGTGTAGCTGCCAATTTGTGCCAGTTTTACTTTCATAAATCTTAGGATTCTGATCTTCAAGACATAATCATTATTAATTTGGCTTCAGTGGCATATCTTCTGATGTACTTTTCCTAATACATAAATATTTTGAACCATCTCACTTAAAGTTTAAAATAATTTGCATTTATACCAGCTCCCAACAAAAGCATTTCAAGATTTATTTCCACTCAACAGAACGTTTACTCCTCTGAACAACACTGTTCCTCATAAATGGGTTCCCGTATCTTTGCAGACGGTTTTTTATAAGTTACAAAGCACTTGATTAAATGCTGAACAGGAACACTTAAGGCATGTGACAGAGTTTCTAGGATACTGTATAAGAACAGCTCTGTTAGTAAAACAGGGACACCAAGTAATTTTATTTAACCTAATTTTTTCAAGTGTTCCACACAATTCATCCATAACAAAGTCTTAAAGATCAATTTTGTACAAAGCCGCTTGCAAATTTGGGAAGCTACTTAATATTCTTCTCCCTTCTGGATTTAACTTCTACTTGGGGCCATACAAGACATACATGACTTTTGAAAGGAGAAAAGCATTATTTAACAAGATTTCAGCATTTATTCATACAGCAGACAACTATGACCACATACATTAAGATAAAAGCTCTAGTCCAGACAACTAGACATAAATCCATATTTAGGCAAAGATCAGTTTAGTTTTCTGAAGCATCCAATAAAATAATCATATTCTGTTTCCAGAAGAATTATTTAAGCACTCAAACAGAGCAAAGAGCACACACTGATTTGAAATAAATCTGCGTGATATTAACTGAACCAATGGTTATATAATTGGCAAGATCAAGAAAGTGGATGTGAACACCATACAGAACACGCATAAAGGACTGTTTGATTTACAACTTACCATAACAGTGTTAACTCCATTTTAGTAAGGCTATAAACCAAAATATTTATCTGGTTACAGTATAGATGAGCACATCCTATTGGAAGTTATCTAAGGTGAAAGCACCAGTCTACCAATAACTCTAGACACAGTAGACATTTTTGTTTAAAAAGAGTTCAAAACCCCCCAAAAAAGAAAAATCCTTTTTTGTTTGTAACTCCCCATTCACTTCACAGGTGCATATAGAATTGACTTACCCTTTGTTTCTCTACAAGACTGGGCAAATAGCATTAAAGTAGGACAGGAATGTTAACACATTTGAACTACTGTAGGCCAGGGAGGTTGAGGGAAATTGAAACAAGGTTTTGAACCCCTCCACACAAAAAATACCTCCTCTGTCTTCTGAGCAGAGACCACTGCTGCTGCTTCCATCTGTCACAACCCAACAGAGGTCTCAAGTCACTGAAATTTTTCCTTTAAAAACTTAAAGCATTTTCAATTCAATGTGTTACTCATTTGGTGAAATTTACACCCATGCTGACACCGCTCCTTTTGAGTGGAAGACCAAAACATACAACTTGTGACAGTGCTGTTCAAAGAGCTGGGTCAGATCCAAAGAGTTCTAATGAACTGACCACAACCCTCAACACAGCTCTCCAGAGCAAGTCCTGGCCAGTCCTGAAAAGGTCTGTGAGCAGTGCTTAGTGTCTCCGAAAGAAACCGAGCAGTCTGCTTGCTCCAGGAAGTAGACTGGAAGCACTCCAAGGAACTCGAGCAACCTTCAGTTCCACTATAATCAAATCCCTAAAACTTCAGGGAAATGACATGACATTGTAACTTACCATTTCAAAAGGTGTTTGTTTTTACATATTTAACAATGTTAATTTTTATTATACCTGCAGAAGAAAACCTGTCCCTTTCCTCCCTAGAAGCGCTCCAATCCTTTATGTCACACTTTGCACAATACTGCTTTACTATGATAAAGAAAGAGCACCAGAGCTTTAACTTGTTCTTGAGCATCTAATCATCTTGAGCATCTTGAGCATTCCGAGTGATTACTCAGAAACGCACACTGAAGAACAGCTAACAAAAGCAGTATTTCACAGTTCCTTTTGCAAAGTTCACCTTATTGTGGGTGTCAGTTAATGACATAATTCAGATAAAAATTGAGACTTTGACTTCAGTGTTATGCACTTGGCCACACTAAATCTGTAAACAGGCTGGTTAAACTCAAACAACTCTGAATATAGTCACTGTATCACACACTCCCAACAGACATGAACTGAATTAGATATTCTATTTTGGTTTAAGCAATTAGTTACTCTTTTTTTTTTTTTTTTAATAGGAAGAAGGGGAAAGAAGGCGTGATATCAGTATTATTGTCTCTTCCCAGTGGCTGGTCTACAGAATTTTGGCTCAACTGTAGCTCAGCCTGCTGGATAAAAACCTCTCCAACAGAAACCTAATTCAGAATCACGTATGTTCTGCATGCAATGCAGACACCTTCCTCCTCTTCTCCCCCTACTCAGCTCTTTTTAAGGAGATATGTAAGAAAGATCTCACTGTGCAGTTTTAAGTTCAAAACAATGATCTCTCAGGGCTATTAATAAACCATAGGTGACAGGTCACGTTTTTATACTGGTCTCTCTCTCACTGGCTTAAAAATTAAGACACAGATTTAACAAGTCATGACACATACATACTGGCACGTGCAGAACTGGACCACAATCCAAGACTTTTTACTCCAATACCATTTCTTCAACAGTGGGCAGATACATGTTCCAGAAGTAAGTTCAAGAAGTTAGCTGCATTAATGGATTATTGTCCATCCTAGATTTCTTTCAGGAATCTATTTAAATTGCAAATATGGAAGTTTAATAACCCTTTACAGGATTTTTTTGGGGATTAACTACTGCATGGAATTGCAAATATTGCCAGATTTTAACACCCATTTTCTGTTCATTATTGACTTAGATGACTGAAGCAAGATCCTGATGAAGTTAAATATGTGGAAAAAAGTACCAGTTCTGAATTTTGTTCCCCTCTGATTTTACTGAATACCTTCTTGTTCCCAGGAAGAGACAATGATGCCTAACATTCCTTATATACACAGCATTTATATTGCTTACTAGATTAAGCACTCCCATCCTTTTCAGTATTTCCATGGAAGTTTTCAGCTATCACAATTTTCAACATTTCTCTTTTCTCTTTGTAATAATGCCTTTTTTTTTTTTTAGGCCTGTATGAACACTTACAGATGGATCTACTGATTTATACAATATAATATGATTTACTCCATTCTTGTTTCTGATATTCTTCCCCATTCAGTTTCTTACAATAAAGAAAAATTAGGACTCAAGTATTGATCAATTAAGGCAGTCATCGATAGCAATCCCTTCTTCTTTTCATGTAGTGGTTCCAAACTGACTCAAGTTTTTTTCCTCCAGTGTGTGCCACCAAAAGATTAGTGGGAACAAACACTCCTGCTCATTCACCTAGCACAACTGCATCTCCCAAGTTTGTTACAATTGTCTCTTGCCTTGACAGTTAGTCAAATTAGTCCACCTTCAATTTCTGCTGCTTTTCTCCTTTATTTTTTTTCCTGAAGTTACAGATCTACCACAGAACTATAAATTACCATATGTTAGACTTGGTGGGATGAAAGTTATTTAAAGTTTTATGTACTGTGACTAATCAATAGCACAGTTCATCACTTCCTGTGGCCTCTACATTCTTACTTTCCTTTGAGTTGAAACTTAGCATAATCTTCCAGATGTTTTCACATTCTACTTTTCATTATGAAGCAATCAGTACGTCCTTTTTAAAGACGTCATCAAAAACCACAGACTAACCTGTAATTCAATATAACTGTTACTATTCCTAACAAGTCTGCAGCTCAGGCTCTTTACACTTAAAACTCATGAGAACTCTCGCACACCGTTTCAGCCTAATACTAAACTGCCATCACCTCCAACACTTCATGTTCCAGTAACACCACTTCCTAGTTATCACTACATCAAGCCTTCCTTCCCAAGACACCATGTACTGTAAAGGCTGAGGCAAATTAATCATAGTTTCTCAATAATAACCTAAACTTCTTTCCCTTAGCCTCCAACTAACATAACCTCCAACCCAGATGACGCAATGCATAAAGTGATGAGGTTGAGTCACATGTCAGGGTAGGTGCACACAATCTCAAGTGTCCCACTACGACTCTAGCCTCAATCTTCAGGAACCTTTTAGAAGTAGTGCCCCTCTCAAGCCACAGATTGACCTTTCTACATAATAGCTTCCCCTTTGGGGGATGAGATTTTGGAAAAGATGCATGTAAATACACATACTAATTTATATTCAGAAAGAGAATAACTGCATGATTTGCATATGACCACACCTATGGAAAACTGTACAGCAAGTCACATGCAATAATATCAGATTTTGCCACAACATACTGACAGGATTACAATATGAAATACTGTGTTCACAGACAGCTCAAAGGCAGCTGATTAAACAGGGAAACCATCAAACTGAGAACCACCCCATTAAAACACCAGCATACAGATCTTTGTTACAGATCATATATATGATCTAACATACATATAATTATTAACATAGACAAATCATTATATATATACACACACACACTATACTGGTCACATTTGTTAAACAAGACATGGGATGCTGAAAATATGTCAACCTTGATTACAGTACTTAAGTAATTTATCTGTCTCCAAGAGGCTATTCTATTTACTCAATGCCCTTACAGATAGAGGGCAAACCAACAGAGAATGTCACTCTTCCTTGCTTGTGAATATTGCCTGCTTTGTGCAAAACTCTGAATTGGCAATTAAGATTTGCTTGATAAAATAGGATTTTAAAACAGTATTCTTTGGAAAACGGACTCTAATAAATTATAAACAACTACATTTGTTCTCCAAAGGGATTATTTCAGTTTACAAGTTTTCTTTTGTATCTTAGTTTCCAAACTTTGGCATGAATTTCCTACTGTGTTTGCCATGGTAACCAAGCAGCCTGAGCCTCTACTTGAAATCCTGTTTAACTGTTTAGTGCTGCATATTGATCAAGATACATTAACATCCTAACGTATTCCAAAGAGTGAAGCAATTCTCCCATTGGAGGAATCACCTTATTAACTATTACAAAACTCAAAGGATTTCTGTTGTTGGTTAAGATGGTAGGGTAATGGGGAATCACCATTGCCAAAGATGTGCATAAATAGCTACCAAATAAAGAGAATGCACTCAGATGTGAGGAACAAGCTATGTTGACTACATAAGGAGCTACACTAGAACAGCAGAGAGTCTATTTGACACTGTCTTCTCTCCTGTGCATCAAGACTTTGCAGTCATGGCAGAAATTTGTTCCAAGAGTGGACTTAAATGAGAAAGATAGTTTCCATACATTAAAGCTTGTATCCTGCTGGAAAACCATTCTCTTCTGGTGCAAGAGGGGCCAGGTAACTGGCTAACTTACTTGAAGTTCTAGGATTAACATCAGCAGGGCACAGCCAAGCCACAGTTGCTAGCTTTTCTTAGTTTCCATTTTGAAGAAAGATCTTTCTTCAAACATTCAGCTCAAATACAGGATCATGAATAAGAAAACATCTGTTTTAAGCACATGGAATCTTTCCTAATTGCCAGAAAACATACCAAATACCTCAGCATACTAAAATTTATATAAAAGTAAATAAAAACCAGATTAGGAAGACTTGAAACAAAAAATGGTTTATGGCTTAGTTTTTTTCAGTCTCACTACCCCATATGATTTTAAAAAAAAAAAAAAAAGTAAAGGTTGGCTGGTCACCTCTTTTTATAATAAATTAATGCACCCACTATTACCTGATGTTATTATTCAAGAAAATCTCATCCTTTACTCTGCTCACAGTTAAAGACATGATGAAATAGTTCCGACCTTCAATGCCTGCTGTATAAATGCAGACTCACAATACAGAGAACCACCTGCAAGAAAACCTAAAAACCAAAACAAAACCCCCTGAAGCTTCCTTACAAAACTACTGGGATACTGTTACCATAAAACATTGCAGATATCATGGAAAGAGCATGCTAAGTCAGCTGTACTTCTATTTTTTCATTGGACTTTAGTGTCTCTAGCTCCTCAGTATCTTACACTTCACTTCCCTCTTCTGGATCTAAAAGCCACTCAGGTAGCCTCACTGGGTACCACACAGGTAGTTGGATTTGTATCACTATGAACACATTTTCTTCATTCCGTTCATCTGGCTCAGCTCTAAGAAGTTTCTGGACGAAATGCTCTGCCACTTCTTAAAATCTGTTCTGTACTTCCCACAGAGTCTGCAGCCTATGACACCACAGTATTTTCATTATGCAGTTCAACTATTAGCAATAGCTTACAGCAGGGCTAGTCAAAGAGCATGATCCTCCTGAACTGATCATGAATCTTGCTTGATTGAGATTCATGGGAGACCTGGCAATGTCCCTCATACATCTAGGCAAGGTTTTGTTTACTTATTCTCTCCTTTCTTCTCTTCCTTTTAGAGCTTTAAGAAATAGGGATTGCTTTGCTCAGCTAATTAAAATCACACTCTTTCTTTCTCCAGTTTTACATTAGACACCATCTTCTCCTAGTAGCAGGAGTTGAAAATCACCTTCATCAACACAAGCCACTGGAATTTCATACAGTATTAAAGCCATCTTTTCAATGCCTTGTACAATGGCACTAAAGACGCTTCCTCATTTCTATTGGCAAACCTCATTTGATATATCTTTGAATTGCATTTATCTCCTCCTGCCTTCAACAGCTGTATCACAAGCTGGCTCAGCTTGTAATCAACATTACACCCTGGTTATCATCTTTTCAAAGTTTTATGGCTGTAGCAAAAATTCCCTATGTATTTTTTCAATGAAGTGTCACTTCAGTTACTGTTCTAATATCAGCTTGTTTCTCATTATAAAATACTCTGATTATGAACAGTGATGCCTGCCAACTGTCTTATGAGAATTTTGCCATCATGCTCTTACTTCTTTGTCCCAACATTACCAATGAAAATATTAACTGTTTCCAAAACTGCTCCTAGAAAACCTCAACTTGAAGCTCTCTTCTCAACAGTTGTCACAGTCCCTGTAATCAGTAAAATATGTAAAAAGATACCAAGAACTAACCATTTTAATTCTCTCCTCATTACTAGTATTATGGTAGAAAGGCTGAGCAACTGAACTTCAGATAAAGCTGTTTATATAATACATGTTATACATTAACATTTTCTTTCAGCCTAGGCCACAGGAAGACAATGTTTTACTTTAAGCAAAAGAAACTAACACACAAGTCTACTACCTCAGAATTTCAAAAGCTAAACCTGAAAGTAACTTGAAGCAGTTGAGAATTCTTCACAGTTCTTCGGGGGTTCTTTTGTTGCTGTGGTGGGTGGTTTGTTGTTTTGGTTTTTTTGGGGTGGTGGGGACAAGTAGTGATCTTGAATGTTTTTATCTACATAAATATAATCAAGAATAAGCCTTAAGAAAATACCTGCTTATCACTGGAGTCACAGGCAGCCACAGGGTTTTTTGCAGAAGTTTTCACTATTTGGAATATGGTGAATTAAAAAGCAACCGATTTCAGAATAGTAGAGAGCATACCAAATATTCACAGGCATTGAATAAAGTTTGTGCTGCAATACTCCTTACAGACTGTCACATACTGCCTAAAGAACATATCACCTTCTGTAAAGCTTGGAATACACTGAAGCACATGTTTTAGTCTCTTAATTTTCTCAGTTCCTTAAAAGTGACATGTACTATAACAATTATCTCTTTCCTTAACTACACTTCATAATTAAGTTCTACAAGGTTCACTTACAATTTATGCTTAGTTAACTGTAACTCCTTTCTCAATAGTTACACTCTAGTAAGTTATAACAGATTCATAGCTCTAAAGAAAAAAGTAATAGTTATCTTTCTGATCTCCTTGTTCCTTATCCTCCAGTGGATCCTTTCATTTCCTCCTACTCCTACAGTCTAGTCACACTGTTGCCTACACTTATAATCAGTCCTTTCTCACCTGTTTTTAATGCTCAATGAGGCATGATTCAGATGAGCTGAACAAAGATAAGATACATATACTAGATGTAAGAAACAAATTAAAATAAGGAAAATAGGTATGTAAATATCAAACAGATTCCAAGTAAAACCACACATTCTAGCACAATTCAGGAACTGTTCTCATTCAGTTCACAGGCTCAGTTGGGATACTTATTAAACACTTAATAAGTTACTTTCACTGGGAAATGGTTTAAACTGGCTCATCTTTGTAAGTAAAACCGGTTAGAAAATTATACCTGTTAAAGGTGACATTCATTTAAATTAGAGCTGGCAGGCTGCTTTTAGATGGCCCCCAAAACACCGAACACACTGGAAACATTGCATGACTTAATGATAGCGTCATCTCTGAGTTGTTCATCTCCTCCCCATGCACACAAGCAAAGTTACCTGACCTGTTGGACTGGTGTTCTAGTCAGTCACACCTTCAACGCAATTACTTTCACTTTAGCTCTGAACCTGGTTTTTTCCTTCTCCAAAACATTGGCATGGTTTTGTTATGATATCAGAAAAATGCACTTAACAATACATGCACACCTATCAATAGCATCCTTTGAGGTTCACTCTATATACAGCTTGCCAGAGACAGAACTGCTGCTTTTGTTTTTTCTTTCAAGTGATCAGACATCCAAAGTATCCTCAAAATACATCACAGAAAATTAAGTTCTCTGTTGAAAGGCTAAGGCTGCTGTAGCTTCATCACTGAAGCTGTTCAATTTTCATTTCTTCTAGCTTTAAAAAGATCAAAATACAGTAACACTCAATAGTTGGCTTTACAAGTGTGTTTTATGGCAAAAAACCTCAACACCTGCAGTCCCTTGACAACACCCTAATCTTTTCCAATTTTAACAGTGAAGCTTTAAGTAGAACATTCCTCTGTTTAAGGGTATTCGGAAGTATTGAAACAAACAAAATATACAGAGACTTTAAACATACAAAGAACAAATAACCAAAAGCCTGACTGATCCAGGGAATCAGCATTAGGACTAAACTTTTTTTAAATTGATTTACTTGAAATTTGCAAGATGCTGTATGATCATTATTATTAAATTAGAGCAAGTTCAGTTTTATGTAGACTTGTCAGCAGGTGATGTATAAATTCATACTGCATAATAACATACCCAGCATAGCTCCATTATACTAAATAACATACAGGCAAGTAGTAGTTGGTTGAGTTTCCATGAGTCTACCACCCTGATAGTTATCTTTGAAAGTTTCCCCCATCCCCTTTTCAACACATAACAGGAAAAGTTATTTCTTTAGGAGGAAAAAAGAAAAAAAAAAAAAAAGGCAGCAGCAAAAGAGCTCAGGATTATCCGTTGCTATAACAAAACAATGTTTTAGTCCAACAGTGTAAATTCACTCCTTGTAAGAAAAAATTATCTGTTACAGAAAAGCAGCCTGAATAATTGTACCCTACATTGCCCTGTTGCTATAGAAACTTATTTCACTGTAGCAGTTAATTGTTAATCAATTTATATTTTTTTCATTACGAAGCTCAATAAGAGTCAAATACAATACAGTAATGTCTGTCCAGCAAGTCAGAATTACGTCTTTTCTGGCTACTGTTGGATTTTGCAAGCCCTACAGGAATGCCGGACATTTTTGATACAGTATTTTTATTAAGCCCATAACTCCATCATGTTGCAGCATGTTAACAAAATATTACTAGAACAAAGCCCTAATTACTTTTATACTAAAAATAAGATATAACTGGCTGTTATTCCAAGAGCCCCAGAACAGTCCTACAGAAGTTATGTGAATAAATTATCGACCAAATGTATAACCTATGCTCCAAAACCAGAATGAGGCCCATTGGTTTATGCTTTTTGTGGTCATATTTAGTAACAGACAGATTAAATAACGTATTTGCCTTAACTCTTGTCCTGAAGTTGTTAATTTGCAATGCATCTTCCTTCTGGGGCTGAAGACATTTCATAACAACCCAACCCAGCTAGGCAAAAACTGTTACAGAACAAGAATAGGAGCACAGGCTACTAGAAAACAATTATCAAGGACCAAATCCCTAACACAGATACACTGCAGTGAACTCAGATTTCCCACAGTCCCATGCGTACAAGGCCTAGGATATCACCTAGTCTGCAAACCAGAATCCTGCTTCAGAAGTTTTAGAGCAAAAGGCAGCATGTTCCCAATTTCAGCACTAGCTTTCCCAATAGCCTTATTTTAAAAGTAAGCAAAGTATTAAGATACTTAAAGTAACAGTAGTGCTGACAGTTTCACTGGTACAGATATTATGTGGGGAAAAAAAATCCTATTGCCTATTAATCACTTTCTTTAAAAATTACCATTAAAAGTCTAAAAGGATTTAATGTACCAAATGGTCACATAACATTGTCTCTTTCCGCAGGCTTTCCTCAAGAGTAGGAGGGAGTGATCAGACTATCTACTGTCACCTACTGATCTTCCTACAGACAGTAGTGCTGGCTACTGCGGAACTGCCCACATCTCAAGCAGTTTGCTAAAGGTCCTAACAGAAGCCTATATGAGGGCACAGAACTGAACACAGGCTACTGACAGAACACAGCCCAGCTATTAAGTCATCCCTCCCATTGATATGGGCATACTAATACTACACATGCTAGGGATTTCTGCTGTCAAAAACAATCATACCTTTAACCAGCACTGATATCAGCACTGTCCAAATCTAAAGTCTCCTTTGTATCAACCTGCACTGGAAGCACCACAGCTGCAAAACACCTACTAATCAGAGGTGATACAAAGAAAGGGTTCCCAGATGACTAAGAGAAAGCACAGCAAAAGCATCTTCTAGCATCATGAGACTGGACTTCTCCAAGCACTGATCTTACTAGCATTCCCTTTTGTCTGGCTCTCTCTTATGTACAAGCAAAACCTCTTCTCAATTTAGGACTAACAAAAAACAACACACAGATCACCCGGATCAATGCCAGCCTAACAGTTTTTTGCAAAAGGGGTTACCTATTGCTCAGAGGGAAGAGAGACATGCATGCTGCTACAGTGCAACACAGAGTTAGAGCAGCTAAGCAAGCTGCCTCCCGACTGCTGCAGTAACTTAACTGGCAACGAGCACTTCCTTACTCTAACAATGAGGAAAACTATGAATCATCTTGAGCATCACTAAGGGCAGCTTCATCTGGGCATCTGAGTTGTTCGGAACAGCTGTTTGTCCCATCTCTCCGATTCAAAAGTGCTAACGCGCACTTATGCTTGACCATCCCAGTTCAGCCTAGTGCATTTATACAGACATAGAGACTGCATTTTGGCTAAAACACAGAACTACACTTCAAGAGTCACTTCATTGCCACAGTTTATTCTGCCAACAGTGTTAGAAGGTTGGAAACTTCATCTAGAACAGCATCTTAAAACTTTGCAGGTGTTTGCTAGCTGTACATGACAGAGAGGTTATTCTGTACGAGGCACCACAGTCTCACTGTTGAAGGCAAGAAAGGCAGGCCATCCCCATATGTTAAACTGATGTGAACATAATCGGACAGTGTTCTTTAGAGGGGATAGAGCATAAGATCACACTCTGAAGTAACAGCAAGATTTTGCTAGAAGTCACTTGTTGAGATATATAGCTAATGCTATTAAACAGCAATAATTCCCCAGGCAACCCAAGTATCTTTCTTTTACAAGCTCACAGAATCATAGAATGGCTTGGGCTGGAAGGGACCTTAAAGATCATCTAACTCCAACCCCGCTGCCATGGGCAGGGATGCCACCAGACCAGGTTGCTCAGGGCCCCATCCAACCTGGCCTTGAACACTGCCAGGGACAGGGCGTCCACCACCTCTCTGGGCAACCTGTTCCAGTGCCTTACCACCCTCTGAGTAAAGAATTTTTTCCTAACACCTAATCTAAATTTCCCCTCTTTCAATTTGAAACTGTTCCCCCTTGTCCTATCGCTGTCTGCCCTTATAAAGAGTCTCTCCCCTTCTTTTACATAAGCCCCCTTTAAGTATTGGAAGGCCACTATAAGGTCCCCCCGCAGCCTCCTCTTCTCCAGGCTGAACAACCCCAGATCTCTCAGCCTGTCTTCATAGCAGACGTGCTTCAGCCCTCTGATCATCTTTGTGGCCCTCCTCTGGATCCGTATTTCTGAAAGTCATCTTTGAGAAAAAAAAACTCCTCCTGGATCAATATATCACACTGAACAGGCACACTTAAAAAAAAAAAAAATAACCAACCAACCAAAAACCCAAACAACTTTGGTTTTTTATAAGCAATAGAGTACTAATTTGAACTGACAGATACCAACACATGCAAGATGGGCTATACCTATAATACAGGTAAGAAATACTGCATTCTGCAGTATATATGGTATCAAACTTCAAAAGTGGTATTGCCTAACCATGCAACTATTCCTGTCCTCATACATTGTTTTTTAAAGATAGACCCTCCTGACACCCTAAGTGCAAAACCTATTGGCCCACTAAAAAGGCTCAAAAAAACCCCCAACAACAACAAAAACAAACAAACCCCCCAATGTCCAAAAATACTTTCATTTAAAAAGAAAGTCTGAAAAATAAATCCAACTGTTTGCTATATAGAACCTAGCAGGAAAGAAAGGTAGAAATTTGAAAGAAAATGCAGACTAAGCCTCTATCGATGGCTTCACAATACAGTATTACAATTGAGTTTTAGAGCTAGTATTTGCCATTCAGACTGCTAAATTATGCAAATCCAAACATCTAAACTATAATTTAAATCTTATGAATATGATTTAAAAAAATCATTGCATAACTTTTTCTATAATACTGAGGACAGTAACTAATAGAAAACCAGAAAAATCAAAACAAACAAACAAACAACTTACAACAACTTCTGCCAAAATTTCATTTCAGTGATAGCTTCAAACTTGTATCAGGGTCATGGTCCAATATCCACCTCAAATCTAAAGCAAACTTGCACAACTTTTATAGTAGTCTTAGTTACAAGAACTGTGACCATTAAAAAAAAATCTTTAGAAGTAAATTGTCACAGTTAAAATATGATGAGACTATGACTTGTAGGATTACATATTTGTTGTGGTTACATTTGTAAGTCAGGAAGAGACGACTTTTTTATTTATGTTACTCAGATTTACTGAGGTATCCTTGTGACTGCAGGCTAAAGTGTCCTTAAGGCATCATTCCAATAGTTTATTTCACCAGATTCATGGATTTCTAACAGATAGTTTCAATATATATTGGCATCCATTCAGTCTCCTGTTGTCACTGCTCCCCCTTCCTTTAATTGAAAGAGAAGAGCATTAAAGCCATAAACCGGAGTCCTCTTAAAGTTTTATGTGGTATCACTTTCCTGACAAAATGTATGTAAACTTCCCATAAGATAAGAATTACTTTTTTTTTATTCCTAGGAGACTGGGGATAATGAAAGTTTGTTCATAACATCCAATGTTTTCTCTCCACTCCAGGGCATTCTTAAGTTAAAGTTCTTGCTTAAATTAGCATTTAGTCTAACATAGCACTTCACATTCTCTAGGTGTACAAAAATTAGGCATTATTAAACCAAGAACTGCTTAGTACAGCCACCTTCCAATCCACACAGAATTAAAAATGGAAAGAAAAAGTATTATTTTTTTTACCATTACAGCCACATGAGAACCTTACGATTAACTCATGAAATTGAAGACTGATTATAGTTGGTAAACCAAAACTGAAATCAATTTGCAGAAAGTATCTATTAGAGATCTATCATTCCATTATGAACAGCTTTACTGAATAATGCAAGGGAAAAATCCCAGCGGAAGTTATGACACTGCCACTGGAAAGATTTCAATTGCAGCGGCTGGTGGTCCTGCCCACAAAGACTACAGGGCTACATCCAGTCTACCAACAGTCTGCTAAACAGAAGCTGGAACAAGCAAAAGCAGCTGCTCTATTTACAGTTGCAGGGGACAAGAAAGGGGAGGTATGTCAATACTAGAAGATATACATTTGGACTTACAAGTGCGGTGAGGTAAGGAAGGAAAAATACTCCATTTCTGAGAAGGACACAATAGAGTATTATTACTTTAACTTACAGTATGGCACATTTGATGTTACTGTTTAGTTTCCTTCAGCTAAGGGGACAATGGTATTATTAGGTACTATTGGCACTAAATGGTACCATTTTCAAATAGTAATTTGTCCAAGTGTGTCAACTCATAGTCATGACAGCTGGACAGCAAGTGGCCTTTGGATACATGTCCTTCAAAAGAAAGTATTTCAAATGGTTCCCTTTAGCCAGAGAACTACAATAATAGTTCAAACTAGGGCATTAAATTTGATTCTAGAATGTCAAACGACAATTATGGCTTGCAATCCTCTCAGAGATGGGTCTAGGCAACATTTAAATAGAGTTTGAAGCATTTTCAATATACATTTTAACTATTAACAGTTAACCAGTTAACTGTTTTGCAGACTGTCAGATGTCAAAGCATAATGCACACTCCTTATAATTTAAGCACATAGCATAACCCTTTTGTAAATATTCTGACAAAGCTGGCCCACAAAACTCACTACAGACACAGGAGTGTTTGTTACAAATGACCATTATTTGCATCTGTGAGGAATTATGACTAAAATTTTGTCAGTCTGCAAAGAATAAGTGCCACAATGGTTTTACACTAATTTAAATTCCCCAAACTGAATTCATGTAAGTGCAATATTACTACAAATACATTTCAATACAAAACAAAAACCAAATTATACCTGCAGTGGCAAAAAAAAAACCCCAAACCAACCAATCATACACACAAAAAAATTCACTGCCTATAAAATACTACGTACCAATTTGGGGGTTTGGCCAGCATAGCCTAGTATTCATTCTCAAACACACCAGACAAACAGGCAGCCATAGATAAATGAGTATTACCTCAGAGAGCAATCCTTCAGAGGATATACTGCAACAGCTTACTGAAGTCAAACAGTTGTGATATAGGCTTGAAGCACGGACTAGGAGAGGTAAAAGCACTACAGACTAATGCCACTATCTACAACTCAGAAGTAGCCCCCAGATAATAATCATCTTGCAAGCTCCATCAAGTGCAGGTATTTCGTCCTCTTCCACAGCAAGAAACATTTAACACTGCAACAGTGTAATTTTAAAACGGCCTTTTAGTCTTTAGATTTCCTCTTACTTGAGCCAGTCCTAGTTGTTCTATATAAGCCTCACGACAGAGTTAAACACTTAAATCTACCTATACTCCTGTAATCTACATTAGCTCTTCACTATTTCCTTCAGAAGAGTCCTTGAAAGAAAGGGGTTACCAAAAAAACCCACCTTTCAGAAAACTCTACAGGAACATTTTGTAACACGTCTTGGCAGTCCTTCGTACAGCCTATCTAGATTTAAGAAAGAAACCATCTATCTACATCATAAAACTCGAGCTGCTAAGTATATCCATCCATTAAACACTTGAAACAAGTTTCCAAGAGACTTTCAAATATCTTCACAAGCACAGATCAACAGGTGAAGTACTACTGATCTAGCCACAGTACCTCCACAGGACTGGTGAATCCAGTCCCAACATAACAACAGTTCTCTACAAGATAGAGAAGAAAAAACTCGGCAAGAAATTAAGGGATTTCTTGAAGAGGGGAAAAAAAAAAAAAAAAAAAGAAATCTACAACACCCATTTGAAGAGGGACACCACACCTGAAAAATGTGAACTACGCAAATTGCTCCAGCACAGAAAAAGAATGTCATCCCAGTTGCAGGATGGCACCAGATACCTTTGAGAAAAGTTCTGCTTTCTTTACTGCGGTACTTCCATTAGCCACCTTTGCCTGTCATCTTTTTGACAATAAGAGTGATGTTTGATTCTGGTATACATAAATGTTTAAATGCAGAACACTTTGTAATAGAATTCAACAGTCATAGTAGTAAACCTTTCTTTGGTATCAAAACCACTGAAACAAAACAGACTGTAAGCACCGAGACAAAGGGGAAGAAAGCACACAAGGTAAACTTGCCAAAAGCAAGCACCAAACTAATCTAATTGTCTTCTGAAAAAATAACTGGACTAGAGAAAAATGTCAGCAGCAAATGCAACGTGTGATTTTTAAGTTCTATGAGATACTTTTGTTAATGGATGAGAGTACACATCAAATTTGTGAATGACATCAAGATCAGAAGGATTTATTGCTGTATTCAGCACAGAATTGGAAATAAAAACACTTTCTAATAAAGTTAAAAAAAATAAAATTCAATGAAAATGCTACATGGCATTTATAAACAACAACAAGAACAAAAAAATCAGAGCATGGATAAAAATGGAGAGAAAGCAGCAATATGGTGAGAAACAATCCAAGTGGGTCAACACTATGAGCAGGATTCAAAAATGTCAACATTATTCAATATGTTAACGAGAATATCAGAATACAGACATAGCAGGCAGTAATTCTCCCTTACTCTGCACTGAAGTCACGGTGGAAGTACTGTATCTAGTTTAGGTATCACAAATATGCAAGCTATTAGAAGCCAATATAGAGAAGAGCAATCAAACATCTGAGAAGAAAGGTTAAAAGAGCTAGATTTATTTACCTTAGGAAAATTGAGAGGACAAACTAACAACTTGTCAAATATGTAGAAGCCAAAGGCAACAGTCAACTGTTCTCTATGTCCACAGTAAATAACAGCATTCAGCCTGTTGTTTTTTTTTTTTACCCTGAACAAGAAGTTTAGTTAGATATTGGGGAAGGGGGAAGGGACGGGAGAAAACTAAGCACCGAAACAAGTTATTTAGGGGGGGTCTGTGGAAAACCTGTTACTGCAAGTTTAAGAACTGGTCACAAAGATGTAGGTATACTTCACATTGCTTCAGAGCAAGTGTATCTTTGAAGATCTTTACAAATCTCAACATTTTTATAGCTCATATATGCTATTAAAACATAAATCTTTTTTGGAGGCCTGACACAGCTTAGTGATCTCTAAACATACAGTAATATAAACTCACCTTCCCACCACATCTTGAGAAAATTTGCTGGTTTTCTCCACAGATTCCAGCTTCCAATCCAGAATTGTCTCGCACTACTCTTCCCAGAGCAATATATTAAGCACAGTGACAAATGCCACCCATTATCATTCTGTCGTTGAGACAAAATCCTAGATGAACAATCTATAGACTGAAAGTCACCATACCAAGGATAACACTTCTCAAACGGACAACAAAGACTCTAGTATCAAGCCAGACATGAAAAAAGGTAATTTAGAGAACTGCAGAGGAAGGAATCCTACATGTCATCAATATTTTTACTGACAACCAGGAACTGCCAGTATCCTAACTCCTAATAGAAGTTGAGATATGAGATTACTTTCATCTTAGTACAAATATAATTATTTCTAAGCCACTTGCTCCCTGTAAGGTTAAAAAGACAGTCAACAGATTCTGCCCTCTATGCCTCTGCCAACCTGGGCTACCACCTACATATGTTTCTACTCCAATACCATTACAACAAACTATAATATAGTATAGTTATTGACAGACTGCCGCTTTAGGTAGCTGCAGAAAAAAGTATAACTGAAGACAAAGCCCCTTTTTGTGAGAAAGAGGTTCCAAAAAAATGAAACAACCGTTAGGGAAGTCTGCCACACATTAACAAAGAGAGTAGGTAGTCAGAATTTAAATACAATGCAAAAAGCGTAACATAATGTAATAAGCTAAAGTATACATTCAAATTTCATAACTTCCCAATATGTTACGTAAAAACTAAGACTGTGTACCTTGTGACACTATTGCTAATATGTACCTGTATATGACTGTATTGCAGTGACAGTTGCAGACTAACTTGCCCAGAAACCTTTACAAAATACATTGAATAATACATTAATTATCATACACACAATTTTTAAAGGAAAATGCACTAACTTCCTAGTAGAAAGGGAAACAAATTTGATAGTTAATGTCAGCAACAATCTAGAAAGCTTTGTTTTGTCAGTCATTCCTAAGGCAAGGAAGATGAGAATAGTGCTCTCCTTTTCAAGACTAATGAATCAACTAATAAATCATTTTTGCAAAGCTAGCCACAAACCATATTAAAGTACCCCAAGACTGTTTCATAAGCAAGAATCAAGTAACAGTCCTCACTCCTGATTCAGGGCTGCAGGAAAAGGCAACCCATCCAAAGCATCAATGCATCACAGTTTGAGCAATAACTTTTGAATTATTACCTTATAACCCTAATCCATGAAGAAGTAAACCTCTACAATAATAGAAAAGGCTTCCTGTAACACCTATACCTCGCTTAATCAAAATTAAGTCAACAATTCCCCAAGAACAGACCATTTCTAATCTGACTTAAGGCTGAAGCTTTATTCAGGTGAGACCTCATAAGGCAGCAAATCCGATCTGACAGCCCAGGCCACTGAAGGGGGTAGCTTTGGTCCTTTCCCGCCCCAAAACCTTTCTTTGCTCTCACTGTGCCTGCTAGTATCTGACCCCAAGACGAGATAGTTCAACTCACCAAATCAAGAGAAAATCTGCCCAGAAAAACAGCAAGTATTTTGCTGCTGGTTTAGCAAGCTGAGCTAGCTCAACCAGAGGTTGAGCACTGCAAAAGACAGCAAGGAGACAGGAGCACACTGCCAAGAGGATACTATACTGCTAGACCATCATTTTCAGCCATCACTAGATCGGTTGAGTTCATGAAAATTTACCCCTTCTGTTTAACAAGAGATCACTGCACACATCTAACCTTAAAGCCAAAGTTAAAGGGGACTGAAAGGGAAAGCCCATTGACACTCAGTACAGTTGAGAATAATTATATATTTACATAAGTAAAGCAACCACATCTCATTCCATCACAGTTTAATTTCTCCTTACTAAACTATAGGTTCATTTCTTTTTTTCAGTGGATCCAAATCAGAAAGCAGCAGTTTTCTGGAAGCCTGCATTGCTTTATTAACACAAAGAGAGCTGCATAAGTTTCATTATAAAAACAACAATGCACTGGCTCATAACTGATGTGCTTTCTATGACATGGAAAACATGGTAACATGTTTCATGGTAATGGTAAAGTTTAGTGGTAACATGGAAACATGAAACAGTAACAACTCAGCTTCCTTTTTAAAGAGGCAAAGAACAAAGTTGGAAGAAAATAACTTTTTGCTTCAAAAAGTCTCTGAAGACAGCTTGAAATGCTGCCCAAAACTCTCTCTTGTCTCTCTACTAAACTATTATCATTGTCTATTAGTACTCCAATCTCCACACCACTGTTCTGGACACTAGACGTAACTTTTCAACCAAGTTTCTTGGAAGAAGGATGAAGCTTAAAGGAACATCCCTGGCAACATTTTTTCTATATATAGGTTAAATAGCTTAAACAGAACACATACATCAGCAGTCTACTTAAAAAGATGACTTACAAACTAGATGTAGCAGATGAAATGTATTTAGGATTTAAGGGAAACTAAAAGAAGAAAGCTTAGCATCATTGATTTCAAGAAATATCCTTTCAAGTGGTATCTTTGACTCGATATTACATTATTTATTCTTAAGTGTCATTCATGGCTTAAGCGTGACTCTTACTTGATGTGTACTGATCTGCAGTGGATTACCGATGCAAGAATTATCTCAGTATCTAACAGACGCGGTTACTTAAAATAAAGTCCTGGTGGTTCTTTCACTCATTTTAGTAAAAATGTAGCATTTTCTTAACAAGAAAAGCAGCAGACCTTAAAAAAAGATTAAAAAAAGACAAAATCATAGCTACCTGATATATACACAGCACAGCTTCACTAAATTCAACTCATACTCTAACAATCTAATATGACTTAACCAGAATGAAAATTATCATCTTAAAGTAGTTAGGGAAACTTTTTAGAGGGATACTAAGATAATTATGACCTAACAGTTAAAATTGAAGTTATTAGCATCTGTATTATGCAGAGGATCACAAATAGGTTGGTCTTCAACAAATAAAGTCCCTCTCCCCCTCCTGCCCCCCAGGACAAGAAGGCATGCAGAGTGTGACAGTTTGTCCAGTTTAAGGCAGAATTATATACCGTCAATTTAGGTAACAAGAGTGCTCTCCCTTTTATAATAGCCACAAGATATAACTTTTGAGTCTGAAAAGCTCAAATAATCAGTTGAAAAACTGTCAGGCTGTTCTTATGTCAACTTTGTACATAGACAAAACACTGACTTCCAATTGAATAGTTTCAAAATAAATTCCAAAGAAGTAAGTATTACAAGTTTAAGATAGACCATCTCCCCCATTCTCATTTAAAGCATTTTCCTTAAGCGTGTTTCAACCTATTTCAGCTCTTTCTCTAGGTTCACTTTACTTATACATATAGAATATACAGTATATTTTAAATTGTTAACACTGTAAAAAGTCACTGAAGTTACTTCTGCTCTAGCAATGCGTATGTTTTACACTACTCAGAGAAAAAAGTATTTAACACCGTAACAGGTACGCCTCAAAGCTCACAAGTTAACAACCTGACAAACTAAAATTTTCTCAGTTACTGGGTATCACACCAGCAGCTTTTACCATCTAAAAAAAATTTAAATACTCAGCTCAAAGCGATTTTTATAATTTGAAAAACTTATTCAGTTCACTATTTTGAATGAAGTTGCAGGCTTTCAATTTTTATCTTTCAGAAGTGTGGCAAGAGATGACTAAGACAACTTGCAAGAATCACATGTACCATTACTAAACTACATAAAGGCCTGCTCTGTAGTCTAAGTGAGAGAACTCTGCAGTTACTTTGTATGGAAAAAACAAACATAAGATATCAGAATCCAAACATGGTAATAATTGAGGATACAGATTTTCAGAGATATTGCCACCCACAATACCTTGTAAACAGTAAAGATAGCAACTGCTTATAAATAGCAAATACTCTTTGATACAAAAGACTTATCGCATGCTTAAAGAAACTATTGTTCAAGTATTATTTAAAACATAACTAGATTATTACAATTCATGAAAGGGTGAAACAAAAATCCATACGCACACCATTCCATATAATTATACAAGACATATCAGATCTGTCAAGTCACAGTCAACAGATAACCACGTAGGCTTTATTCTCCAGTTGGTGCTTACATTTTATACAGAGGAGGAATGATATGGGTACTAGCTTAGGACATAGCAGATTCAGGTATAGTTCCTTGCTCATCTACAAGCTTCCTGCACAGCCTTGCAAACTAGTTCTCTGTGCCTTCATCCCATGTTGAATGGTGGGCTAAGAGCAGGAAGATTTCAAGGTACTCACATTATAGCAGCTGAGTCCCAAGTATGTAAGATAATGAACACCCACTTTTTGAAACATAGAATAGAAAGCTGACAATCATTATATCTGTGTTTACATATGTTAGGAGTGATGCATGTTCACTCAGCATGACAAATTCTGAATCCTTCTCTAAATCCCATAAAATCAAGGACCTTAAGAAACAAGTAGAAAAGGTTTGTTCATAAATATGGCGACCTGAGAGATCAAATGCATGCACTGTTAGTCCTACATCAAATAATGACAGGTAGAGAAGTGTCTCTCAAGTGCATCAATGGTTCTTTTCTGTAAAAGCAACTTTCTGTGTTAATTATCAGACATTTAAAACTCGGCTCATTGCATTGCTCCCATTTAGAAACAATCCTAAAATCAGTCCACACTTCAAAGTCACAATAAAAGCCTAAAATTACAGTGAAGACTGTAGCCATTCAGTCAAGGCTAGAAAGATCCTGGAAGCATGGATTTGACACCACCATAATCACGCTAGGCATTAGTGTCTAGCAAACTCAGACCTGAAGCAGCAGGTGAAGGAGGCCCAGGGTTGCCTTGCCAATGGAGAGCCAACCCTCATTCCTGCACGCCAAGGAGGGTCCAAGCAATCGCATCGCTCCAAAGGGCCCCCCCACACACACCTACCGTTGGTGACACCGTATTTGACGTAGCCCGCTAGTACTGAGCCAGCGCCGGTCCCCTCACACAGCCCTCCAGCCCAGGCCTACGCTCCCCCTCCCCTAACCGCTACCCCACAGGCCAGTTAATCAAGAAAGCGATCGAAGTCCCAGCCACAAGCGGGCCCCAACCGAGAAGCTGCCAGCCCCAAGGCCGCCTCGGGGGCGGCCGAAGGAGAGGCGGCCCGGCCTCTGCCCCCCGCCCACGACGCAGCCCCCCGCGGCGGGGCTCCCACACCCCACTGGCAGCCGGCGGACCCTCGGCGGGCGGCCGGCGCGGAGCCCCTGCCACTCCCCCCGCCACAGTCCAGCGGCCGAGCCCCGGTACCTTGCGGACCCCCTTGTAGATGTAGAAGTAGAGCTCCCGGCCCACATTGAAGCAGAGCCGGTCCCCGTTGCCGCTCTGGTCGTTGACGTTGACGAAGGAAACGCGAACCGGGTTGGAGCCCTGCGAGTTGAAGGGCACCCGGTTAGGCCGGCTGTACTCCGAGTGGCTCAGCAGCTTGTACAGCCCCTCCCGGGTGGTGAACTGGGTCTTAATCTCGTTCATCTCCTTCCCTCCTCCCTCCGCCGCCATCTTGGAAAGGAGCATTCATCCTGCCCCAGTGCCCGGATGTAGCGCCACTGCGCAGCCGCCGCCGCCGCCGGCGCTCGCGCGGCCCTGCGCGGAGGCGGCCACGCACACGGCGTAAGGGGGAGGAGCGGCGGCGCCTGTTTACCGCGCGCCTGCGCATGCGCCGGACTGCCCGCCCTTGGGCGGGCCCCGCCGTGGCGGGGCGGGGCCTGCGGGGCGGGGGCGGGGCGGCGGGGGCGGGGGCCGCCCGCCGTGGCGGGGCGGGGGGGGGGGTCGCGCAAAATGGCGGCGAAGCGCAGGGAGGCAGCGCTGTGGGGGACGGGGAGAGACGGGGCTCGGGCCCCGGGTGGTGGGTGTGAGGAGAGGCTTTTCGGGCCCGCGGAGACCCGTCGCCTCAGGACGTGGGCGTCTGCCCCTGGCAGCGTAGCCACCGCCGCCTGAGGTGCCGAGGGGGAGCGGTGCCAGGGTGCGCTGGGGCAGCGCCGCTTGTAGGGGTGATGGCTCCCGGGTGAGAGCCTCTACCACGGGGCAGCCAAAATGGGGTGTCACCACCCTGGCTGCCTTCTCGTTTGCCTTGGCCCTGGCCACCTTTGTTCACAGCACACCTGCCAGCTCCCAAAAGCCTGCTCCGGTGGGGTCGCTAAACCCTGCCGGGAGAGCCCCATGGGTGAGTCAGTTACGAGACAGCAAATACAAGTGTGGAGCTGTACTTCGATGCTTCATGTCAAGGCCACGCTGCCTCTGAAGGAGACAGTACCACCATCCTTCCAGCTCTGCACCAGCCTCTGAACTCTCAGCTGCATTCAGAGCCAGGCTGAGGAGTCGACCTGAAATGCTAACCTGAAAAACTGATTGTCAGATAACTCACTTTGTTCTTCTGATCATCGTGCAACTATACAACCAGCTGTGTTGCACGGTGAACCAGATCAATGCCAGAAGGAAGTGGCATAGGGTTGGAAAGGATTGTTTTCACTGGGCAGAGAGGCAGGACTGTTTCTTTTGGCAGCAGTTTCAGCTTAAAGAGTTTGTCTAACTACAGCCTCATGATTGACTCAAGCTAATCTACGACTGATCTCCAACTGTAAGAAAGGGCTTTGACCTCTCCTCTATCTTCAGGTACATATTTCCATTACCTCCCTTGCATCAGTTCCAGTAATAATGCAACCAAAAGGTGAGTCAGATCCACTTGAAAACTAACACACGCAAAGAAATGACGGGTTCTCAGGTAAGCAAACTGTTGATCAGCAACCAGGCTGATCCAACTCATCACAGAATTGCTAGAGCCAAAATAAGGAAGGAGTTGGGAATGTGCAGCTAGGGGAAGATTAGCAGCACAGAGTTAGATCATCTTATATCAACAATAAAAAACACTCTTTCAAGGTATAGTTTCATGCTGTAGCTGTGTTGCTCTAATGTGGCTGCTACCAAAGGGGTTGTCCTGCTCTCTTCTTTCTTGACTGTGGCTATCTGCTGCTGCTACTTCCTTCACCAGCAGCAGTGCTCATCTGACCTCATGATGAGCCATTTCTGAAAGATAAATGGATAGATGATTAAACTCCCTGCAAATGTGAAATGAATAGGGTTAAATGAAAAACACTGACTATGTAAGGGAGGGGACAAGAATGCACAGCAGAGCTGGAGGGAAGCAGGACCTCCCTTTCTTTCCACTAGATCAGCTCAACCACAGAAGTCCACTCAGACTCCAGGAGGTTAAAGGGATTTAGTTTCAAATCAATTTAGTTCGAAGAGATTTAGTTTGCAGCTAAATACTGTATTGCTGCACACCATCAAAATATAAGGTAGCTGAGAGACATGAAACAGCTAAAGACCTCCAGGTTAACTCATGCAGAATACAGTACATATCTGAGTGAATATCTGAACAAGTACAGATAATCAAACTTCCAAAAGGCCAGGTATTGAAGCCTTGCTCGAAATTCTTAAGATAAAGCCAATCAATAATGACCAATAGATCTTGTCAGCTTATCAGCCAGCCCTGCCAGATGGTATTGGTGACCTCCTAAAAGCACATAAAGTAGGTGAGCAGACCTGCAATTATTTTAAGAATCATCTTGAGAGTGGTTCTTTCATAGGGAAATTTCATGAATGGACTTCCAGAGAGAAGGTCAGAATGTTTTTGGTCACCAAAAGAAGAGCAGGAAATGCAAGGATCTCTAAATAATAATAATAATAATAATAATAATAATAATAATAATAGACAAGGATTTAACAAAAAAAAAGTGTTGCTGCAAGCAGGCATACGCAGTATGTCTTATTCATTACACACTGACAAAATTGGATAGATTACTTTGAAGAACAAAGCAGGGAACTTTGGTAGAGGGACCATGTGGAATGCAAATCGTACTGAAACCACAGCAGGCCATCTGTCACTGATGGAATGAGTGTGATCCAAAGAATAAACAAAGTTAACAAGTACCTGGTTATCAGCAGTACACGATGGTGCAGAAAGTCAAAGAATTGATGTAGTGTTTAACATTTACCAAGAAACATCAATAAAAGCTGCTGAGAGATTCCACAGAGAATCCAATACAAATATTCATTTGAAAAACACAGCTGCAAGTCACAAGAACACTATTGTACAGCTCCATCAACAATACTCATCAAATACTTGGTTAAAGAATGGGGGGAAAAAAGAGATTACAGAGATAAGCCTTATGAAAAAATTCTCTGTACCACTTGTAAATTCTTCTGTTTCAAGCTAACCAAAGATGATAGCTCTGAAATGATCCCATGAGGACACCCCTTGATGTGTTGTTTTGTATGCACCGCACAACCAATAAATAGAAGTCAGTCAGAATCACTGCTGTATCGTTGCCTTGACTTCTTGCAAATGTTTTGGCAAATTGGAAAACAGACATGAGCAAAATTCACTAACATTAATAAAATAGCGTGGTCCTTTGAGACTGATTTATGCAAAGCATAAATCGGTCCTGCAGCTTTTCAGGATGTAGTATTAATAGTGCTTTTGCTGGCCATGAGGAAACTGCAGCCTTAAAACTTATGCAATACAAGTACAGTTATCAACAAAACTTTTCTATGCTTGAATTTGAATGCCATCTGTTACTTCCCTAAAAGTGCAACAACTGATATTAGTGATGCTTTTACCAGCTCTTCTGAGCCAAAAAAAAAAAAAAAAAAAAAGAGGATGGTGACTATACCCATATTCCGTCATGCAAACAGTATCTATTCTAGCGTGCACTGCCTGCAGATTATGATGCAGGAACCAGGAGACCATCTCTGCAGTGTCTGTCAACTACAGTAGGTCTGTCAAGTCTTGCTTAGAGTTCTGATGCCAAAACCAATTCAGGCATTTAGTGTGTGACTGGCTTAAGAGTCAAAAGAGACAAAAGCTCTGCAATCTGTCAAATTTTCACAAACTCTGAATGTGTGTGAATTGCTAACAGACAGAGGCATACAGAGATATGTAAGCGACACATCTGAACTAGCCAAAAGATTGATGCTGGTGAGAATGGCATGCAAGTGCCATTTAATATGGGGAAAAGAAAAGAATTACAGTGTTGGAAATATGTTTCCAATGACCTACATGGACTTTAAAGTACATCTAACTTGCTTTCATCATGAGAAAATATTGTTTATGGCATAGTTTCATAGCTCCTTATTTGCATCAAGAATCTCTTCTTAACCACTACGTACATTTAACACTAAATACATGAGATAATGCATTATGATATGTATTACAAAGTGAAAGGATGTTATCAAGTAAGTTTCTGCTATGCTAAAACACGTTGCATTTTGTTTGTACTCTCATCCCTCCTCAAGAGCAAGAAGAGCATGTGAAACATTTTATTTTCATAGTTAGGGGGGTTACTTAAATGGATATTTTTAAAAACAAACATTTGGATTGAAGAAGGCAAGGAAAGAGAAATCTGCTTTGCAGTTGGGATTGGGTGACAGTGAACTCTGTTGTCTCTTTGGAAGATTTCATTTTGCTGTTTGCAACCAGCTCTCTGTAAGTTGTCTCCTGAACAGACTACCTTACCTCCATAGTGAAGAGTGCTGTTCTTGTCAACAACAGTTCTTATCTTGACGCTGTAGCTGTCCTGGAAATTATGTTCACTGACGATAAGACTGAGATAGTGAATTTAATTTAAATTCTGTGGAAAGCCAGAGAGATTGGTTTGATATGCCTACAAATAGCTTGTCTTTCTAAGATGAGCTACAGCAGTATGTACTTCTCAAAACTCCCTAAATATGGAAGACATCTTATCCATACATACGGTATGGCTGTAATCCAGCTGAGGAATGACAAACCTGTGAATAAGTAAGGTCTGATTGTTGGCCAGCAGCAAGGATTGAGTTTCTTACAAAACTGGAATTTCTAGACAGTGATGCTTATCAGTGCTGCAGTGTGAGAATGTAGTGCCATCGAGAAGGCCAAGCACACTCCTGAACTGCAGTCTGCAATAGACTCTTGTGTGTTTGTAACTTAAGCAACAAAAGATTCAGTATGTAAATGCTTCAAAATCAGTTTCTCTTCCATCAGAATCAGCTATTTCATTCAGCTGGTTTTCATTGGGAAGCTTCTGTTATCCTGTTATGATAATACATGGTTATGGACAGGTGTTGCAGGTCAGCCAAGCAACCTGTAGTTCCTGTGAGCAACAGTAGTTAACAGTCATCCATGCAAGAAAAGCAGCTGCCATTGTGTGATTTAGGACTCCCTAAGCAGAATAGGAAATAAGGAAAGCTGAGAAAGGTGTCCTTGGAAAGACCGGACTTTAACAGCCAAGGAAAGGGAAGCGTTACCAGCCTAAAACAAAGAAGTAAGTTCTAAAAGGTGACCAGAATCAAGAGCCTCTGAACATTTTGCACTTAAGAGATGTATGTGCCTGGATGTCTTAAATTTATCCTAGGTTTCTCAGTCTCCCCCACGTCATCTACCTAACTGATGGTGAGATCTTTCTCTGTTGTTTTGGTGCATTTCTCAAAGAGGGACTGAAAACTTGTTAGCACGTTCTACATTCCCTTATCACCTTTCTCACATGAGGCAATATTATCTCAAACATGTTGCAGAGAGCTTCAGAAGAAGAATGGCTATCTGCTTTCTGTCCAGTCATAGGAGGAGATTCTCCATCAGTATCATAAGTGTGATTTCAGTTCCATGGCCTGAATGACTGTCTCCAAGTTGTTTTAGATGAAGCATTGAAGTTTTAGATAGACGGCCTTCTACTGAGACTTTTTATGAGTTTTTCTATGAGCTCAGTGAAGCACAGGAGCTTTGGATACCGCATAGCACGGGCTGTTCGTTCAGCACTAGTTGAATTGTTGCACATTTACAGAAAGGAGAGCTTATTTCTCTGAATTGTGTGCTGGCTGCATTATGGTCATTATTATGGTCATGCTCATGACTTTTGTTTGCAAGTCAAGAAGGGCGTAAGTTAAATTCACAAGTCTTCGCCATCTATTTAGTGTCCAGAACTTACTCATATCTAGGAACTGGAAGATTGGCGACTGGAATTGTGTAACTGTTTAGACAATACTTCCCAATGCAATTTTTCCATCAAAGTGGGATAATATTTTTTATGATAGGGATTTTGTCATCTACAAGACAAAAAGAGGTTGGCTGAGGAGAATGGGGATTTATTGCTATGACGCATGTATTCTTATGTCATTATCATATGTACCTTATAATTTCATCACACAAAAAATTTAATTAATCATAAAAAATTATCAGCACTCAGGCTTTCAGCAGTCTAACTGCCTGTCTAACTGGAAGTCTGACTTCCTCTGTGCCTAATGAGACTTGTTCAGTTTCTCTCTACTCTCTTTCTCTTGCTCCATAGATAAAGCAAGTGATGGGATTACTAAAGAAAAGTGTGGTTTGAAGATTACCTATGTAGAGTAGGCCCTTGGGTCCCTGCTTTTCTTGTTTACCTGAAACTATCATCCTTATCCAGCTCATACAATATTATGTTCTTATGTAACATATACTTATCAGTAATCATTTAATCAAGTATGCACATTAGTGTGACATTCCTTGTCTTTTGCCTCCATCTTTCTATGACCAAGTGCTAGGTACAACATGATTTATGCCACTTCCCAATAGCTGTTCAGTCGCTTGAGTTAAATGCCATCTGATGTCTATTTGTTCACTGTTATTTTTATTTTCATCAGTAGGTATAACCTGCTAAAATCAAATATAGGGTAGATACGTACTAAATCTTAATGTATTTTCATCCCCTTTGATAGTAATAATGATAGAATTGCTTATTAAAGGCATGGTAGAATATAGAGAGTGTCAGTCTAACATCTTTCACAGGCAATTGCTTTCAATTTTCAAATACTAACTTCCCCATTCAGTGATTTGACACAGACGAGGACATCTAATAGATGCACTGGCATGCAGGGATTTCCTTTTTTTGAGATCAGCTAACTAAAACTTTACTACGATGTCTAAATACGTTCAGAGTCTCTACGTGAAACTAAATCTGGGAGATGGACTTAGGAGACAGGATCAGTCTCTGTATCAGTGTACCATATGAAAAGGGAAAGCTGTACACATTTATAAGCTTGAACTAATTTTTACAACTTTTATTTGTATTTTTATTTAAACAGAAAAAAGCATAATATCTAGGAATTGAAGACAACATATACCCTTCCATTTTTATAGATGTAGTTTTATAGTTGTTTAGAGATTTTAAAAAAAAATTTAAAATAAGCAAGCCTGATCTAACCTACAGATTTCCTGAGACAGCTATTGGTTTGTGGGGTGGTGGTGAATGGTTGAATAGTTAAACATATGATTCATAGAAAATTATTGAAACAAAGTATCTATTATAAATAATGGACTCATTGAGGGGGTTAACTTTAAAAAAAAAGACATTTAGAAGGTTAAAACTCCTATGCCATATATACAAACGTATATTGCTCTCTCTACCTATCTATGTATATTTGTTCAGTATGAGTTCTATAGAGAATATTTATATTTGCTGTATTAGCCCCATCTGGTGAATTCTAACAGCATTGCAAACTCGACAGACCTCCTGCTGGACTCTCATGTCTCAGCTCTCAGATGGGCAGTAGGGCATACACAGAGACCCACACTCCTCCTGCTGCCCACTGCCCACTGATACATGGTATGTCAGAATAATACGCTGTCAGCGCCTGTCTTGACTTGCTCCATGCGTAAGGAGTCGTTTGGTTTCCCTCTACTCTCCTTCTCCTGCTGCATGTCTAAACCATGTGATGGCTGATTTTTTTAAAAAAGCGTCATTTGAAGGTTACCTACATAGAATAAATTCTGCAGAAAGATGAGTGATGACAGGGATTCTTTTACTGCCAGACTTAGCTGATGAAGATTAGTTGCTCTACTAAGGTAAGCTGAAATGTGGCTACAGTATGTTTCTTTCCATTACTTCCCTTTGGAAAATTCAAATATAATCTTGCCATAATCTTCTAAATCATTCTAGTCAGTCTAAATTATCATTTATTCTGTTTCTTGTCTTCTTTCCTTCCCACAGCTGTGACACGAGAGAGAACTGTGGGCAAAATAAAACCAGCCAGTATCAAGACACCAGGCTCTCATGGTCTTTATTCAAAACAGGTGAATTAAGGGGATTGTTTAAGCATAACTTAAATAGGAGCATTAAATAGTAGCATATCTTAAATAGGAACTCTGCATTTTTAGGTGGTTTCAGACTTGGTTACCATTAAATGATCAACAGGAGGGGCTTTACACTGTAATGTGTCCCTTCAATAAAATGCTTCCTTGCAGGATTATTCTGACTTGAATGGATTATGAGCAAGTCCATATTAGTCTGATCGTTATACCAACTAAGCCAGTATCTCCCATTCTCCCAGAGAAATTGCAAGCTTATTCTTGAAATTAATTACCTCAGAGTGTTCCTATACAGGTAGCATTTCAGTTAAAGGAGAGTGAGAATCTCCAGTCTTTGTTATTTTGTCATAACTGTAAATTTTAAACCCTGGGATGTCCCAGAATGTAAATGGGAAATTAATTAATGATAATAATTCAAATCTTGTGATAACTTTTCTTGCTTTGTAATATAGTCTAACATGACTACATTAAAAAGCCTACTAAATTCCTCTCGATTAAACAATTATTCATCCTACACTATCTTCATCTTAAGCAAGAAATCAGAAATCAGAGAGAAGTGAAAATCCAAAATACACACTGGAGTATTAATGATACATCTGAAACAATAATTACATTTCTCTGTCCTTCACTCTCAAGACATATATCCAAAATTATTTGTATTTTTTCACTCAGTTTAAAAAGCCATATGCCACAGTCAAGTGTGTGTGTGTGTATAAGTATACAAGCAGTAAGGTTTCAGCTCTATTTATCCTTATTAACACTGAATCTGTGCAAACTTCAGCCCTTGGATGAAGAGGAGAAGACTCTTGCCGTCCAGGCTGAAATAGTTGCTCATCAACACTTTCCATTTCAGCAAGAAAACCTTTCTGAGGGAGCCAGTTTGCCATTCATTGGTTGCAAGTAATCTAGCTATTAATGTGACTCAGCCAGTAAAACACTGCCTAAATTCTTAAGTACATCCTGAGAATGCTCAAGCCTTTTGTTGTGGTCTCTGGACAAAATCAGACTCGAGGCCGTGACTGATCCAAACAAGCCGGATCCTGGGAACGACTGACCCAACAAGCACAACTGCACTCCAACCATCGCGGATTCAGGCACAGGGTGACCAAAGCTGACCCCATTACTACTGTGAGGTCCAGCAACGGAGCTTTGATAGAAACATTGCTCCTGCTGGTGTCTCCAGGGTTGGTCAGTTTGGGGTCAGCTTCTTCTCTGCCTACCTGATTGCAAATGTGACTGTGCTCACAAAGCAAAAAGACAGGCAGTATATATGTCACCTTCAATTCAAGGCTCTCTTGCTGTCATTGATAGCAATAAATGTTCGTGAACAGAATTTGCTGTTCTCTCTCTTGTAGCTGGCTAATGTCAAGTGAATATATTGCAGAAAAGCAGTGGGACCACTGGTGCATGATCTGATATAATAGTATCTCTAACTTCAGCAGCAAATTTGCCCTGGCTGGGTAATAACCATTGACTGAACTTTGTATAGCAAGAGAATGAAGATGGCATCACACAATACAGCACCACTGCTGCATTGCATTTTTAGTACGTATAACATTTAAAGAAAAAGGTCAAACTTAACGAACCTCTGCATTACAAACTCTGTCTTGCAGTTCCTATGTTGCTGTGTACTGCTGTGCTTCATCAGGGTTTTGTATGTTGGGGGAAATATACGTTGAAATGGTATGATTGCTGTCGTTGTTGCATTTGTTGGAGCACAAAACAGGTATAAAGCACCAGTTTATCATTATCGGGTAGTCGATGATTAAGAATTTCTTATTACAATTTATTAACTCTTAATTTCAGAAAAAGCTTGCTATTTGGCCATTCGTGCTGTCACTAAAACTCTCACATTTCATTCAAGGGGAGCCCCATGGCTGCAGAACAAAGATTATCCTAAATCCGAAGGAAGACCAAAGAGAATACTTGGAAGAAAGGCAAATCAAAGAAATTGTGAAGACGCATTCTCAATTCATCAGCTATCCAATTACACTCTTTGTAAGTGCCTTGTTTGAGATGCTAATAGTACATGCTTTGAAACACTAGTCGCATACCTAATGTTCTTGCATCATTCCCAGATGCTACTAGCACAACAGTAACTAAGCTGTCTTTGTACTGTTAGCATTAGCATTTACAAGAAGGACTCTGCATTACCTTGTGTGATAATTTCTTGGTTTATTTTCCTAATGATCTCTTTAAGAGTACTATGTATGTAGGATAGAATTATACCACGTATCAGTCAAATCTAGATGCTGAGCTTCTCGTTCACTAACCCAGAGGATGTCTTATAAAGCTAACATTTATGTTAGTGAATATTGTAAGACACAGTTCATGCTTTTGTTAAAATCTGGACTACTTGACAATGAAAATACATGTTTGTAGCTGAAGATACTAACTAAGCAGGTAAAGCAATAAACTCTGAATGTGTATTTTATACTGATATATCATAAAGTTGTACATATGGGGCCAAAGAAATCTCCTGACATATTTAGATACGCTTCTGAAAGAGGTCTGGTTGGCACTGACTAATTAGTAATGCTGGCTTTTAAGCACTAGGTATTATGGCTCTGGTTCCAAAACTGAGAACAGATGATCAGAAGGCAATTTAGAAAGGTACTTTGAATGCCAGGTGTATCAGTATTATTTAATGAATTTTTTACAGTTGGACTCAATGATCTTAAAGGTCTTTTCCAACCTAAATGATTCTATGATTCTATGAATGAATTCTACAAAACTACAAAACAGAGTTGGAAATACTTCTTCTATGACCTGTAACGACCTTTACTCTTTACACTGTAATTTTCTGTCTCAGACAACTAAGGAGAAGGGAGCCAAATCATCATGGTTATATTTGGTATAAATTCAGAACTGTATTTCTGTCAGGTGAAACAAACTTGGAACAGTTTTACAGAACCACAGGTAAGAGAGATATTTCATTTTGAACAAATGGTCTGAGGAAATACAATTTGAGATTAGTCATTAGAAAGAGCAACTATGCCCTGAGGAAGAAGAGCTGAAAAATCCCTTCTTTTACTACCCCAATTCTTTACTGCCCCTTCCTGCAACTTAGCTTTTTAGATCTACTGTGAATGACAGCAAGAACAAGGCACAGAAAATGCATCCTGCCATGAGTTTTTCATAGTTTTATTTTATAATAAAGAACTTTTCTGGTTAGAGTGAACTTGCTGCTTTTATTTTAAACACTAGACATTTAAAAAGTAACTTAAATTTGGCAAAATAAAGTTACTTTCACTATTCCAGACACATCTAATCCAAATAAAGTGGAGATGCAGATATCCTGGGCTGTCAGTATCTGAAACAGTTTTAGGTTTGTCAGTCATGGGAGTCAATGCGACTCCCACCCAGCTGAAAGAGCCATTCTGGAGGGTTTTTCCTCTCTCTTTTGTTTAGTCAATGATGAGAGAAAAAAGGCAGAAATGTCTCCTGGCAAGTATTAACCAGCACCACTCTGATTAAGAAATAACCTGGTGACTTCTAGTAATTCTAGTCTGTCCTACTTTTACAATGCAAAGCACTCTAGAGCAGCTGCATTATATGGATATGTATATTAACTGGCTAAGAATGCAGATAGATTTGTGTATGATTAATCAAGTACTTATACAGCTCTTGACAAAATTTCTCAAAGTGCCTACTCATAGTCAGCTTTAATCAGAATTATCTTACTGCTACTATTCTCTTTTCAGTATTCTTCTGTGGAAATAAAGCTGGGATTCAGAGCTCTCCTGGTTTTTCACAAGAAAATAAATCTTATGATCTGTCTGACACAGCAGGAAATAACATTATACTGTGCCTAAGCAGACTGTTCATCATGGATAGCTGTGAAGCCTTAATCTGTGATTATCTGAAAGTACTCCATAAATTTAGTACCTTGTTTTTTCCTTACAGTATCTCTCTAATAAAATGAAAGTAGTCTGAAAGATGAAAAAAAAAAATTAAAAAAATCTATCAACCATGTACTAAAAAGTCTACCCAGAACATATGGACAGATTTAAACTAATTTCTTGCCTTTTCTTACAAGTATAGAGTCCCAAAATAAAGACTATATCCTATGTTTGAAATACTAGAAAGAATCAACTTAATGGACATCTATTTTAAATGCTAATCATCTCCTTTCCTGAAAAATGTGGAACCTGAACTTGCAGATTTTTTAAATTCCTATGACTTCTAAAACCTGTGTTGAAACATGCTTCATGATGAAACCTGAAACTTCTAGGCATGTAGCAGACTCACAGGATAGTCCAGTGTGTATTGAATTCTGAATAGCTGACTTTAAATACTTCTTCACAGATATTGCAGCAGAGCAGAATTACGAAGGTGACAAGACAAAGTGTAATAATAAAATTTTTCAAAGTTTTCCTTGACCATCATAAGGAAAGAAGACTTATAACAAGTTTTGTAAGCAATTTTCCAGAATATGAGGTTCTACCTGGACACCTCTTTCAAGGAGGGACCAGACTGTCAGGGTGTAAAGGAGCAGGTTGCTCCCCAAGGGAGGGTGAGCCGGGAGCCAAGGGTCAAAACAAGGCAGGCAGGGGCAGTGAGCATGCTGACCAGGGTCAGAATCCCACGGAACCTGGAGAAGAATTGGTCTAGTGATGTTTCAGCCAATAGCTCAACGATCACCACACAAATCTCTAATAATGAAGCGGGTCCAAGGACAAACCAAGAAGTCAGGTCAGTGAGGCAAGGCTGGGATCAGCAAAGTACAAAGCTGAACCCAGGCACAGCTACAGCATAGCTCAGGCAAGGATCAAAGCCAAGGGCGTAGGCTTAAACGCAGCTCCTAAGCTAAGATGGGAAACCCCGGCCAAGGCTTCTTACAGCTCTTTCTCACATTGCTCCTTTCATAGTGGTCAGATCCAAGGTCACTTGGCTTCATGATATCAGAGCTCGTTTTGAGCCATAATTCAAACTTAATAATTAACGAAAAGTCCTCACTGCGAATTCTTTCTAGAACCAGGTTTATCTGATTCTTTTCTGCACCAATTTATGCAGAAGTTCTGCAAGATTCTTCAATTCTTCCCATTTCTGTGCCTGCTTAAAAGCAGGGTGGTTAAGGTTATTGCATGCTCAGTATCCTCAATAAAAACGTGTAATTGATTTTTTTAACCTAGTTTACCCTGATTCCAGCTGTCGCTGCTTAGTAAACCTACTTTCTCAACTCTTCAAACAACTAAAATTCCATTCCCAACTAAATCTGAAAGTGTAAGTGATCTCCACATAAGATTGCTCTCACTCTTTCCCTGAATCCTCTCATTTCTAAGGCAAACCTTTCTTTGAAGGTTTTTTCTTCATCTCTAGGAACTGTGCTTATGAAGAAGTAGATGCTTTGGAAGTGTTCCTGAAGTACGAAGGCCTTTCCAACCTTGTTTTCTTCTTGCATTTGCTGAAGACACTAGAACAATTTGATACCAAATACATCTTCTTTACATAGAATAATATCTTCTTTATATAAAATCTTCTTTATCCAAAAATATGTGATCTTTCCAGTACAGGCAACTGCATGAACTACTTCCCTCAGCATCTGCTTACCTGCTTAAAATCCAGGACTTGAACTTATCTTCCGTGTGTCTATTTAAAACGAATCCAAAATTTGTTTCCTACTATCAACTTTTCTGTCACGTCCTAATAATCTAACTCAACTCTGAAATGGCATCTGTGTTTGGTAGTTTGAAAAATAAATACCATTGCATCAAGATTAAGTTAGTGAAGTACAGAATACATGCTTTGTGACATAAATTCCAATAGTTTATAGCTTCCTAGTTTAAATTAATTTAGATTTAATCTAAGATTTTAGAGTCTTTAGTTCTACTGTTTTGAAGGTGGCTTGAAGGATAGTTTTGTCACCAAATCTAGCATGCACACAAACTAAGGTAAGTAAAAGTGCTCCATACATACCCATACCTGCTAGGAAATATGCAACAGCATTTAGCTGTTACATGTACTAAACTCACGACCTCTACTCTTATACTGAATCTAATTCTTAGAACTTGAATATATACAAGGAAAAAAGTATCAGGCTTATTTTCACGCTTGTTGATGCTGAGGCTCTATTAAGTTATTTTTCTAGTGATGTAACTTTAACATCACTATAATTTTTTAACATCTTCATGGGAAGTCTAGGATTTTGTTTGTCTGCGGGCTTTTTAGTTGAACCTCCTGCTCTCTGGAAGAGCTTTTTCTCCAAGTTTCTTCTCCTTCTGAATTAGGATCTATTGAAACATGCCTGTGAATGGAAAAAAGCTCTTAGCTATAGATAAGAAAAGTTACAGCTGCCACCATACCTAATGTTCTCCCTCCAAAGCTAATATTTTATGTAACTACTCCTGATTTAAGGGGGTCCTGATGGGCATGACATTCTCCCGTCATTCTTCACACCAAATAACTGTGTGTACTGTTTTATTGGTCCCATGCTAGACAAAGACAGCACACATTTCAGCAAACAGGCACTGCAGTCATCTTGCAATGCTCTCAAAGCCAAGAGCAGAACGAGATACTGGAAAGAAACACTTATAACTCTTTGGAAGATTAAGTGTCCTGCGTTGCTAACTTTGTATACGTATAATTCTTGCTTTGTGCATATAATTTCACTTAAGAAGTGCGTAATTATGCATTTATTCTGGGAAAGTGGAAATCATGATATAAGGTATAAAACTATAAAGACAGTATCATTTGTTCCAGTCACAAGGGAACATTAAGATGAAGACCAATTTAAAATATCAAATTGTAGTGGTTATAAACTTAACCTAATCTATGAATTTTGTAACAAACAGCATATAAAGTAATTTATGATAAGATTAAACAATTATTCTGGAGTCTTGGTAACATTCCATGAACCCAGGCCTTTCCACGCTCATTCTCTCAGCCTTTCTATGCAGCTGAGCTTTTATTATAAATTATACTTGACATTTGTTAGTGGTGGAATTGTTGACTTTTGCTATAACAAATATATTCTTGTTCAACAGTTTAAGTCCCTTCAGAATTCCTTCTGAGAGCAATGACTCTGATAGTTATCACACTCCCTAACACATACTTCAAGAACCATAAACTCTTGGAAAAAAGGAGGCGTGCGTATTGCCCTTGGTCCATACAATTATTGCTGCCACCTACAGTTCAAAAGTACAACTACATTTTATGAGATTGATCTTGTGCTCAGACTCTTAAGTACCTTTTCACAGCAAAAAAAATTTCTTCTAAGTGACTATTGATCCCATTTCTAGTGTGAATCACTTTTTTTGTGACCTAAAGATCTTATGATCACTTTGTCTTCCAGTAAGACATGAGAAAGTAGGAAACAAGACAGCCTAAGGAACAGTTTTAAGAAAGCATGAAGCTTCGCTCAGTCAGAGATCCCTAGCCAGCTTTACATTTCATTATGATAACACAGATTTTACATGCATAATTCCATGTGTTAAAGAAAACCAGACACATATTACAACATCTTTCTACTTATGTCAGTCTTCTGAAATCTACTGTTCAGGTAATTTCAGTTGCTGCTGTTTTGTTTTCCTTAAGTAAACCCTGAAGCACTGAGATAACAACATGACAAATCTGTGTTAGAACTCAAACAGAATTAATTTTAAAGCAATGTTATCAAAGCGTTAAGGCTACAACACCAAGCACTCAAAAGTTAGTTAAATGCTGGAATTGGAATTCTCTATGCAAATGCCATTTAATTTCTCTGTGGCTTATAAAAACAAAAAAAGGCTTATTCAGCAACACTGAGGAAGCCTTTGATGGAATCAAGAATAAACCCCAGTTTTACTGAATTATTTCAATGCTTTGAACATTAAGTAACTTTCTTCCAGCCATCTTTTACTTTGTTCTTTTTTAATTTTGTAACTTTCATATAGCAAGGAGTTCTGTGAAATTGTGCAATTAAAGACTCTATAACGATGCAAATGTATATGGGGAACAAGTATGGGACCCATCCTTAGGAAATCAGCAAACGCAAGGTTGAGGCCCGTGCAGTCAGTGCAGCAACGTATCTGACTTCCTAGCACATGTTGTTGGTATGGAACAGTTTCTGGTTAAAGAAGACCTGGTTCTTCAACATTTGATTCAAATCTGAATTTTCTGAAAGCAAAAGTTGCTCAGATTCCGACAAGAAAATAGTAAATCAACTACCTGCCTGGGCTTTGAATTTTGAATTAGAATTGAATATTGTGGTTGTTGGGGTTTTTTTACCTTTGCATTTACAGTAATGTTTGAAATAGTAAATCTTACTGAATAGATGGCAGTTGCCCCACATTATTTATTTTAATACTGTATAATTTCAAAAAATGAAATCCCATGTAACCATGCCTCAGTCACTGGCTACAACAGTTGTTAAAAGAAATGGAAGAATGTTTTTAGTCTAGTTTCCTAAGGAAATGAAGCACATGCAATAACGTGGTGGTTGTCCATCAGTCCCTCCCTAATAATTTTGACCTATTTAGCCAATTCAATCAAAGTTAACAAAGGAATACAGATCTCAGAGGTATTAAGGTCTGCAGAAACCAATAGGTGGGCAGCAGAGACGTGTGCTCTTGTTGCCTCTTTTGAAGGAAGGGGCAGGGAGAATTCAGCTTTACCCTCCCTGTTTGGCTGGCCTAACAGCTAGGAGGCAATGGCTAGCTCTTCACTGAGCGCATCTGCGCGCACCAGCCGCAGGACGCACTGCTTCTCGCCCAGGTGCAAAATTAAAGGAAGGCAGATGAAGGATAAATGGGTTTGGGACGATGAGGAGAGGGGTCAGGGGTGTCTAGGGGATATGGGAGGGAACAAGTGTGTGTGAATGTAGGACTTGAAAATACCAGGCTTCAGCATTTCCCCTGTTAATAGAACTATTTGATAAAATATGAAAGGATATTAATCTCTTTGTTGAAAAAATGGAACTATTTTCCTCAGATTTTCCGCCAAAATTAACGGACAGAAACCAAGCCTGGAACCAGTCTTTTTAGCCTAAAACTGAACCAATACAAAACTGGTATCAGTTAAAAGAGAGTAGCCATAGGAACAAAGTGCCTACCTTTGCTAGCCCTTTACTGCATAGCAGAACAAAAAGAACACAGATTATTCACAAGTCATGAAGCAAGTATTTGCTTTACACAGGCACACAGGAACTTGGGTTAAGCAGAGCTGGGAAAACTCAGATGCTTTGGTATGAGATTACTTTCTCCTAGTCCACTTGTCAAACAATTTTGACAAAAGAAATCAGTCTGCTTTTGAAGACTGCTTTTGAAAGGTGAATAACATGATCACAAAAGAGAAACGGAATGATATGACTGCTACATTAGACAGCATAAAGGCGCGTGATCCTGCAGACATATGCAAAACCTTCCATAGGTCTTCACATGCTTAAAATTACATCTATCCCTAAGTCTGAATGACGGAATCCACATTAATCAAGAGATTAGAAAGGAAAAGATTTTCTTAAGAAAAATATCTTGAATATTTTGATAAAAGTGGCACTCTTAAAATTTTGGAGATCTTGAAAGGAGAGCACACAAATAATTTTAGTAAGATATTACTGGAAAAAATGCTTGGACAGATTTCCATAAATTATAATAGCTTAGCAGTTCTCTAAAATACAGAAGTTATTTTGACCCAAATAAATTTTAGAAAACATTTCAGTTAACGGAATCTGAATGTAAGAGGGTTTCAGCCTAAAAGGCATGTCCTATAGAATTTATACTATACCAGGACTATTTTTAATCTAAGAAAAAGATGAAAGTTACATCGTTACACTTGGGTGTAACTGCCACACTTTATTAGGGTAGTGGTAAAAAGCCATTAAGCTGCTTTACAGAAGCAGACAACCAGAGCAGCTGTAGGATCATTGAAATCATAGTCACTATGCAAAGAAAGGAACACGTCATACTCAAGAAAGGATTTTGGTGCATATTATTTTGTAGAAGCATATGTGTTTGAGAGAAAGGAAGGGAAATGCATTGAGAAGCACCACAAAATCAGACTCAAAGAAGGTACAGAAAACCGCCAGCCAGAGTAAGCACCAAAAAGGTGACCCAGGCAGAACTGCAGAACTTTCTAGGCTGAGCGTTGGCTGAAATCCAGCTTCTTCAGTGGCTTAGAACTGCGAGCAAATAACTTCACTCTTACAGTTTGATATCTCCCGTGTGCTGAGCAGCCGCTCATCTATACACCCTCTTATGTTATTGTTGACACCACAATTAATTTTTCCTTCTAATTAAAATAACCTGCAGGACCCTGTATTTTGGCTGACTGCTTGGGTCAGAGCTGTAACACCACTATTTAGAAGGGCAGAGTCCTGTAGTCATTGCACCAACGCAGATACTGATCCAGATACTGCAGAAACTGCAATGAAACAAGCTGTAATTTTAATTCCTTGACGGGTCCTACGTGATGTCTTGCAGGCATACTTAATGTATCTTCTTGTCAGGTACTGAGAAGTACTGAAAACTCCCTGAAAGACATAACGCTGCAACAAAATCGAGTCTGTAGGCCCCAATTCAATCAGATTTGCTTGTCGAGGTCAAACTGCAGGATAATGGATGCCAAGAATGTTAAATTCAGCATAAGGATCTTTGGTTAAATGCATTAATGGACCTAAGTATTGTAACATCTAATTCATGGGGCATGCTATCCAGTGTAATTTAGGATGCTTAACTGGGAAAAGGGCAGGTTAGGCATATAAAAATTTAATTCCCAAAAGTCAGTCAGATGTTGAACTGGATAGCAGGCTGGAGTACATCTAAGGGCCAACAGAAAATGCCAAGAAGTTGCACCTGGGATGGATTTTTGCTAGAGAAACAGCATCCTTTTTATTTCTCAAATAAATAAGTAGCTATTCTTTAGAGTAGGGAGATTGTCTAGATCCATGCTTACATCAGTGTACAGTTGTAACTTGTAGCTTCACTTGGTATTTATATCCCCTGAAGTGGATCAGCTCCAAGAAGAAAGTTTTAGAAGCCTGCTCTGGAACACATGTGATGCAGATCATTCTCCTGAGACATGGAAGACCTGCATTTAACTCCCTGCTCCCAATCAGGTCGTTCAGGATATAAAAATAACCCCCCTGCTAAATGCCGTAATCACAGAGCTACTGGGTATAATGAGATGCATAGTTATCAAAGCCTTTATGCAAGATGTATGAATGTACGTATAAGACGCCTGTAGCTGTGCCCTTTGAACATCAACTGAGACTTCCTGCAGATTAGATGGCAAAAGCCACGTCCAGGCTGAGAATCCCAGCGGGTTCCAGACTTTGGGCTGTGAACACGCTGCACAGCATTGGCATCCATCTCATGTCTACTCTTAGCACTTAAATCCTTAAGTAACTGCATAGTTATGTAGGTCTTCTGAGCTTCTTGGATTTGATCCCTTGACTCTTTTTGTCCTGAAGAAATACATAGACTAAGAGGCATGGTTTTGTTCAACTTGCAGACTGATACTTGCTGTGCGAGAAGCGATTTTATTTTCCCCCATTAGGCGAAACGCTTTAACCACAGCATCCCTGAGCCGTGATTCATCCAGCTACGCCTGGCAGAACAGACGGTTCCTGCCCGGCGAGCGGCGCCGGGCGACGGGTCCTGCCTCCCCATCCCGCCCTGAGGGGGAAAGCCGAGACGCAGCCACCTGCACAACCGGCCTGCGGGGAGCGGCCCGGCGCGCCCGGCCTGGCCCGGCCGCTGCGGCGGCGAAGCGGCGGCGGGGAGCTGAGAAGAGGCCGGGCGGCTCCCGCCCCGCGCCCCGGCCCCGGCCCCGGGCCCTTCTCCCGGCGGGAGAGGGCGGGGGGACCCCCGCCGCTTTCCAGGCCCTTCTCCACAGCGCAGCGGGGGTGGAGGGGAGAGGGGGGGCAACCGGCCCAGCCCCGCCCGCTTCTAGGACGTTCTGAGAGGCGCAGGGCGGCGAATGACGTCACCCGCCGCTTGCGCAATCCCCCCGGGCCCCTCCTCCTCGGCGCCGCGCGCGCGCCCAACCACCACCCCAGGGCGGCCACCGCGCACGCGCGCGCCTGCCCCCTCCCCCGCCGGGCGAGCCGGCGGTTGGACGAACGGGGAGCGCGCGCTCCGCCAGCCGCCGGCTCACGCGTGGAACCAATCCCACCCCCACCCCACCCCCCGCGACCGCTGGGGTGACGCAAGGCGCCTGCGCGAGAGGAGCGCTCCGGCGGGCGCCCGTCGCGGACGGCTGCTATTGGCTGCGAGGGGCCCGGGCCCGCCCCTTAGAGGCGGGGCCGGGAGTCTCCGCCCCTGCCCCCCGCGCCCCCCGGCGCCGCACCGCCCCCTCCCCCGCGCCTGTCAGTGAAGGTTCCCGATGGTTCTGGAAGGAGGCGGCGCCGGCGGTATATAAGGCGGGCGGGCGGCGGGGAGCGCGCACTAGTGGAGGCACGGTGGTGCGGGTAGAGCGCATTTCGCGGCTTCAGTGAGGAGAGTAGCAGCCCTTCCCCCTGCAGAGGTGAGCGGCAGAGGCGGCTGGCGCGGTAGCCGGCGAGGCACCAGGGATGGCTTCTCTGGGGGAGCGTTTTGCTGCCGAGTCCCGGCGGTTGGCGGATGCCTCCGCCTGGGGCTGCGGGGGTGACAGAGGGGACCGCGTGGTGCGGGACGTGCCTCTCCCCCTTGAGTCCCCGGTGAAGGTGAAGGGGGCTGGGTGCGCTGGGTCTCGAAGTGGTGGCATGGCTGAGGGGGGTGAGGTGCTGATCTCTCCGAGGACCGCGTTTTTTTTTGGTTTTTTTTTTTTTTTTGCCTTTGGACTGAAGTGGTGGAGAGGGGGGAAAAACCAGCGGGCGGCTCCTGGTGGGGGGGGTTCTTCCGCCAGCGGGGCGGGGGGGCGTAGGTGGCGGGCAGAGAAGGCTGTTGGTGGCCGAGGGGCGCACAGGCAGCACTGCCCCCCCTCCGCAGCGGTGCGGGGGGGTGACGCGACCCCGCTTCGCTACGGAAGGGGTGGGGGGGGCGGCGAGGGCGCTGTGCTCCGAATGAATGGGCGCCCGGCCATGAGGGCGCAAGATGGAGGGGCTGCGGCGGGCGATCCCGGTGGGGAGGGCGGGCAGGGCAGCGGGGGCGGGAGCCGGTGGGGGGGGGCGGTCGGGGAAGGCTCTGGCAGTTTCTAGAACCTTTCCCGCTTGCGGCGGCAGCCTGCAGGGGGCGCAGCGCGGCCGCGCGGGGAGGCCGTTCCCGCCCGGCGGCTCCCCTCCCAATGGCGGGGGGGAGCCCATCGAACGGCCTCATCGCTGCTTGCTCGGTTAGCGTTGCGGTTGGGGCTTACGGTCTTGCACCTGGTTTGCGTTCCTTCTGTGGCGGTTCCAGTGGGGTCGTGGTGGGAGAGGTTTTCCTCTGTGAGTTGAATCTGTCGTGCCTGAGGTTTGACTCGTGCGGGGGTTATCCAACTTCGGATCATGGATCTGTGTGGGACAAAGTAACGAGTTCGGCTGGGCCGTGTTGGTACCTAAGTTACAGTTGCGGATAGCGTCTGCATCTAAAGATAATAGTTGTATGAGTAACATGAGGTGGATGGGAGAAAAGGAAAGCACTCAAGTAGAGATTTTACTGTGACAGTCGATTACAGAGTAAAGCAACTGATCTCTCAAGTACTGGGCTAAGTTCCCCTTTGCGTTTTTCTTTTTCATAACGTGTATTTGGTCTGTGACGAGGGGAAGTAAGGGTCGTACATTAATTTGTGAATTAATGGAGGGGAGAGGAAAAGTTCGTGTTGCCCTAAATGGTGCAAACCGAAGTGAATGGGAAGCAAGTCTGTAGTTAGAATCTTGGATCTAGTTTCTGCATTCCTTAAAATTCCTGAATTGTTACTGGCAGGAAAGAAGATGGAGGGGGAGAGGAAATGTTCCTATAGTGCTGTATTTGAAACCACGTGGTTAAATACCTTTATCTCAGAATGCCATTGTTGCTGCCTGTAAAAGGGTATGTGCACCACGCTGTTCAGGTGGGATTTCAGCTCCCTCTCTCCTTTACAGATGCCGGAAGCTGTGCAAACTCAAGACCAACCAATGGAGGAGGAGGTGGAGACTTTTGCCTTCCAGGCTGAGATTGCTCAGTTGATGTCTCTGATCATCAACACTTTTTACTCTAATAAGGAAATCTTTCTGAGGGAGCTGATTTCCAATTCATCAGATGTAAGTACCTTAACTCCTAGGTTGGTTCGTGTTAATAGGACTACTGAAATGTTTAGGAATAGTCAGGGAATGTTAAAGCCTGCCTCTTCTCTTACAGGCTCTGGACAAGATAAGATATGAGAGTTTGACTGACCCAAGCAAGCTGGATTCTGGAAAAGACCTGAAAATTAACCTGATTCCAAACAAACATGATCGCACTCTGACCATTGTGGATACAGGCATAGGGATGACCAAAGCTGACCTGGTCAACAACCTTGGTACTATTGCCAAGTCTGGTACCAAGGCTTTCATGGAAGCACTGCAGGCAGGGGCTGATATATCCATGATTGGTCAGTTCGGTGTTGGCTTCTACTCTGCCTACCTGGTGGCAGAAAAAGTGACAGTGATCACCAAGCACAATGATGATGAGCAGTATGCTTGGGAGTCATCGGCTGGAGGATCTTTCACTGTCAGGCTTGATAACGGTGAGTATTAAATGTTCAAGTATGCTTTCTAAAGATTTCTGGCATTCAGATACCTACTCCATGCATTGAAAAAGACAAAAACGACAGATAAAACCGGTACTACTGGTCGTGTACCGGATCAAGCACAGGCGCAGCTGTTCTCTCAGCATTCCAGTTTGAGTAACTGTTGGTACGTGATAAGGGAATGCCTGAAGTAAATGGTGTGTTATAATGAAGATTAAGCTTTCAAAGCTTATACATGGAAATACTTCTGCAGGCTCCTGCAACAACTCTATATATGGAAACTTGAAAGATGGCACGTGAACAGACTAATTAGTGACAATCTCTTTCAGCTTATTTGAAATACATTCTGGGTACATAAGCTTGAGGAAGCGTCTGTAAGGCACACAGAAGCTTAGTTTTCTCAGTGGTGAAGAAATGTACTGAAAGAGGGGTGCCTTTTTAAAGAAGATGTATTTTAGAATTAGCCAAAGTCTAGTCTGCTCCTGCACAAGTAAAACCTGTGAACTTTCATTCTAGGTGAACCTTTGGGCCGTGGAACAAAAGTCATCCTGCATCTGAAAGAAGATCAAACTGAATACCTGGAAGAACGGCGAATCAAGGAAATTGTGAAGAAGCATTCTCAGTTCATCGGCTATCCTATTACACTCTTTGTATGTACCTTGCTTGAAATCTTAAATAATTTTAATTATCGCCACCTTAAAACACGTGAATTTTTGAAATTTAAGAAAGAGAAGTACATCTGTATTTTGTTAATTGAAATTGTTACAGATGTTAATGGATGTAGCGCTTTTGAAATGCAATTCTGTTAATTACAACTTCATTTTACAAAACTAAGAACAGAATATGTTTTACCAAGCTAGTAGTATCACAGTCTCCGAACCACTGAGTTAAATGCACTACATCTTGATGTGTTAGTGGAAATTCAGTGTAATGAAACTAACTAGCATAAACTACCACATGAGCACATGAAAACCAAATACCACTTGTGTCTCAGCACCCAGAATGTGGGTCCTTGGTTGAGTCCAGAAGGCAAACTTGACACCATGTTCAGGTAGTTCCTAGCTTTGTGAGACTACAAGGGATACCTTAGGGCTGTTAATGATACACCTTCTAGGTTTCTCAGTTCAACTAATGATCTCTCTTGTAGGTGGAGAAGGAACGTGATAAGGAGGTGAGTGATGATGAGGCTGAGGAAAAGGAAGAGGAAAAAGAAGAGAAGGAGGAAAAGACAGAAGATAAGCCAGAGATTGAGGATGTTGGCTCTGATGAAGAAGAGGAAAAGAAGGATGGAGATAAGAAGAAGAAAAAGAAGATTAAGGAGAAATACATTGATCAGGAAGAGCTCAACAAGACCAAACCCATTTGGACCAGGAATCCAGATGACATCACCAATGAGGAATACGGGGAATTCTACAAGAGTCTGACTAATGACTGGGAAGACCACTTGGCTGTCAAAGTAAGTTCTTGTCCTTCAGGCACAATTGTTTTTGCCACTAAAGCTGGGAGCTTACTAAACACGCTACTGAACTCTGATCAATTGCCTCAGATCTTGCTGTGAGAAGTCGCTTAGTAGTATTTGGAGTGATAGTTTAGATCGGTTCCAGTATGTGAGGGTAACACTTGGTGCTACAATCGTTCTGGCTACTGTTGTTAAGGCTGTGTTTATAACCTTATTCAAATCCATGCCTCAGTTTATTTTAAGTGAAAGTAAGCGCAGATGCCTTCCCAGTTTGTAGCCTAGTTGTTACCAAATGTAACTGAAAAATTTAAAGTAGATTTCAAATCAATATAAATTCAGTTCTTTGGGTTTGTAGCTTAGCTTTGAAAAGGCTCAAAGCTAAAAGGGATGGGTGACGGAGACGTAGTTGTCCTTTTTGTGTGGCTGTAGTGGGAAGTGCTGTAAGAATACACATGCTTCTTGAAGACAGGGAACTGAATATGTCTTCTGAATTGGTCTACTTGCCTGGTAACAACTGAACAGAACTTGGGTATATGGGTCTGGAGAATGTACTTGTTCCTGACCGATGTCTTGCTTACTGTGTTGGCATTGATTTTTTTATTTATTTTTTTTTTTTTTCCCCCCTGAAATATCATATAGTTACTGTTTGCCTCCTGTTAAAAGGTTACTAAAGTGAGAGATGTACAAATTGATTAAAATGATTGTCTTGCTTTCGCACAGCACTTCTCTGTGGAAGGGCAGTTGGAATTCAGAGCTCTCCTGTTTGTCCCGCGGCGTGCACCCTTTGACCTGTTTGAAAACAGGAAGAAGAAGAACAACATCAAGCTGTATGTACGCCGTGTTTTCATCATGGACAACTGTGAGGAACTGATCCCTGAATATCTGAGTGAGTATATTCTTCAGGAAAGCGTATCCTAAAATAGTAGAGAAACTGCTTAGGAACTTTGTAGTTTCCCTTCATCTTTAAGGAAATCTGGGAGGGGGAAGAGTGAGTCCTAAACAGAGCTGGTTAGGACTATCTCAGCACTTGAAAAATTGTGCTTAGTTTGTTTAAAAGGGGCGAAGCCACCTAGGTGGTGGATGGTAATCTTGATTTCTTTGAGACCTGGAAAGCTAATTCTCACCATCTTCCAGATTTCATGAGGGGTGTGGTAGACTCTGAAGATTTACCTCTGAATATTTCCCGTGAAATGCTGCAGCAAAGCAAGATCCTGAAAGTGATCCGGAAGAACTTGGTGAAAAAGTGCTTGGAACTCTTCACTGAGTTGGCTGAGGACAAGGAGAACTACAAAAAGTTCTATGAGCAGTTCTCCAAGAACATCAAGGTTTGTAGTATTTCTGCTTAATAACATAGACTGTAGAAGCTACAGATTTTTGTTAGGTCTGAAATACTAAACTACCACCATTGAGTATTCATCTAAAGGAATCACTGAACAGTTTTTATTTTTTCTTCTACTTCTGTAGCTTGGTATACATGAGGACTCCCAGAACCGCAAGAAGCTCTCAGAATTGCTGAGGTATTACACATCTGCATCTGGTGATGAAATGGTTTCTCTGAAGGACTACTGCACTCGGATGAAGGAAAACCAGAAACATGTCTACTACATTACTGGTGAGTTGGTAACAGACATTGTCTGTAGATGTAGGGTTATCTTTTTTGGGGTTAGAAAATGAAAAATAACCGTGGCGGTTCTCTTGGTGAATGTAGAAAGAAACTGAAAAAAAAATAATGCAACAATGTAATTAATTCTGTATAATCAGTTATATTTTCATGCTCTGGCTAAGTTGCACTGCTCTCCGGAGCATTAGTTGAGGTGTCAGTTGAGTACATGATTGAGGAACCTTCGCATGTCCCCTGAGAAGATAGAACTTGCTGTGTAACTTCTACTGAATCTCTTCAGTACTAGAGTATTTCTGAAATAAGTGGATGCTGCATAGTGTTAAAACCATGTAAAGTAAAATTGTAGTTACGGTTCCTTCATATGGTACTGTGTCCATGAGGACAGCAGAACCTGGCTACAGATAATTGCCTTCTCTGTACTGTAAACTTTGCCCTTCCAGACTTGCTGGGAGTGCTGCTCATGATGTTCCCTGTTGATGAAACTGACTGCTTCAGTGCTAGCTGCTGTCCTTAGGAACTGTACCATTTAATGGGCTATAATAAAATAATTGCTCTTCAGTTATTACTTTGCTCTTGAAATACAATGTTTGGTGTCACTGCTGCCACCTTGAGGGCATGGGAGAATGCAGTTGAAGATGGTAAAGTGCCCCTTGCACAGCTAGCTTACCCACCTTCCCCCCCCCCCCCCATAAGCCCAGAAAGTATGCTTCAGAGTCTTTAAGGTGCCTTTGACTTCAAGACAGCTTTGTGTGTTCTGGCTTTAGCTAATAAATTTGGCCAGGAGTATCTGAAATTTTAAGCCCTAATGCTCAAACCAGTGTAATTAACTGATTAGGCATCAGATATTAAGGGTTTTTTTCAAAAGGTAAATGCTGTACAGGGCTTCTCAGTTTTCCTCCTTGGCAGGGATGGGAAACATTTCTTACCTGGCATTCCAGGAAACAGAAATTCACTTTCAAACAAGTGAGGTATTACAAGCTGTGGTGTCAGTTCGAAAGGCTTGAGTCTCTTCAGGCCAGCCTAATGTTTGCAGTAGCTTGTACCTGTTCTGTGCCCCCTGCCCCCCACCCTCTGTTTTCCTGTGGTACAGACATCAAGCATCACTGGAAATGTTGCATAGGCTCTTCCAGAAAACAAGCGAGCTGCCATGTGACAGTGCTGAGGCTCAAACCACAACTGTGGCATTCTTGCTTCTTGCAGGTGAAACAAAAGATCAGGTGGCCAACTCCGCTTTTGTGGAGCGTCTTCGCAAACATGGCCTGGAAGTGATCTACATGATTGAGCCTATTGACGAATACTGTGTGCAGCAGCTGAAGGAATTTGAAGGCAAGACCCTGGTGTCTGTAACAAAAGAGGGTTTGGAGCTTCCAGAAGATGAGGAAGAGAAAAAGAAACAGGAGGAGAAGAAAGCCAAGTTCGAAAACCTTTGCAAAATAATGAAAGACATCCTTGAAAAGAAAGTAGAAAAGGTAATTAGTAGTACTCAGTTTGTCTGTATGGAACAAGTTGTTTAATGATCTGAAATGAAGTTGCTGCAGAGAAGGCTCAGAGAACAATGTTAGAATTGACCTCTCTGCAAGGTACAGCAATCTCTGATTGCAGCTTTATGGATACAAGGTGTCTTTGTTTTGATTTTTAGTGAAGCTAAGTGGTTCCATTGAGTTCATATTGTAAATGCTTTGGCTCTGTCTCATGAGTCTTAGGTCTTCCATGACATGCAGCAGCATTTCAAAGTTGAACCTTGGTTTATGGTTGGGTTGGATTCTTACCTTAGGTCTTTTCCAACCTAAATGATTCTTTCATTCTATGAAATTAGAGTAAATCAAGTATGTGTTGAAATATTAAATTGCAAATTTGCTTTCACTTCTAGGTTGTTGTGTCCAATCGTTTAGTTACTTCTCCATGCTGTATTGTAACAAGTACATACGGCTGGACTGCCAATATGGAGAGGATCATGAAGGCGCAGGCCTTGAGAGACAACTCCACAATGGGATACATGGCAGCAAAGAAACATCTGGAGATTAATCCTGATCATTCCATCATTGAAACACTGAGGCAGAAGGCAGAGGCTGATAAGAATGACAAGTCTGTGAAGGACCTTGTCATCTTGCTGTATGAGACAGCACTCCTGTCCTCTGGCTTCAGTTTAGAAGATCCTCAGACACATGCCAACCGCATTTATAGGATGATCAAACTTGGCCTGGGTGAGTTACAAATCTGTCCTGTCTGCAGTAAACTCTGGGGGTGGCTACGTGCCCTTGCAGGGTATGGAGTGCCTGGAGATCACCCCTCATCAGTTGAGGTGCTAACGGGAACGAAGCTTGGCCTTCTGGTATCAGCATTAACGGTGCGTGTGTTTCCCCGACAGGCATCGATGAGGATGATACTGCTGCAGAGGAAGCTAGCCCAGCAGTTACTGAGGAGATGCCGCCTCTTGAAGGAGATGATGACACATCACGTATGGAGGAGGTGGATTAAAACAGTTTACAGGAACTCATGAATGTTTCCTTGGCTAATATGAATAAGTTATATTTTGTATATTATGAATGTTACCTGCCAAAAAAAAATCTTTGACACTTTGTCTGCATTCCCTCTTTATATTTATTTTCAAAGATGTTATACCTTTATTTTTGTTACATTGCTTTTTCAGCTGATGTGAGATACAAATGCTGTTGAGGGAATATTTTCTTTAACGCTGTACAACCCTAAACAGGCAAGTAAGGAGCAGTTATTTCTGTCTGTATTAGCTGGTTGCAGGTGGCAGGGTTTTTGACTTATTCTTAATTGCCGGAAATGTGGGAAAGAACTAACAAAGACGGTATGACATCAGGATGTTCAAGTTTGTTTAGCGTTCTACAGCTCTTCAACTCTAAATATGTCTAACATACAGTACCTAGTAACTAGGTATCTAGGAGAGCTGAAATACTTGGGGAAGCTTTAACCCTTTTGCTCCTAACAAGGTCTTGATGTTTAAAGTTGTTTTTTATACTGTTTAAGGATTCTGGATTGCACTCTACCATAGAATAGAATCCACTGTAAATCTCTATTGTGACTTATGCAACTCTGCATGTACAGTTCAAACCTAGAACTGTAAGAATAAAAGTGTTAAGAATGAGCCGTGTCCCCGACTTGTCTGTTAACAACGGGAACAAAGCCTACTGTTGTTCTTGCCATCGGCTGCTGCTTTGAATCTTGAGTACTAGCTGCTGGCTTGTTAAATCTGTAGGTAATACTGCATGCTCTGCAGTGCCACTACAAACCAGTACCACATAAAAGCAGAAAAGTCGGTAGTTCTCAAAGATCAAGACAGTTCTCATCTGAAAAACTGATTATTTGCCTCAAGTTAGCTTTAACTGGCGTTGATACTCCAGCAGATTTTTTGGAAGGCTGCAAATGGAGCCTAGGCTCCTAAAGCTGCACGCCTGATGCATCATGCTGTACTGAGGTGATGGGTTCGGCATGTGAGGTTAGGTTGTCGGCACTACATCGTCCAGGCTTTCAAGAAATGAAGCTGTGCTGCATTGTGTATTCCTTGGCCTTCCTCTTCAAAGGAGAGTGGTAAAAAGGAATGGGAGGTGCTGCCAGCTCCAGCGAGCTCCCCCTGCCTGCCAGGCACTGGCTGCAGATGGGATGCCCTTCGTTGGCTTTGGGCATCCTGTTCGGTATTTAAAATGAGCTTGAGTTTAATGAAGTTCTGAGCATCTTGCCCCTGTTCTCTCATAAGTCTTGATTTAGTTTCCTATTTCCCTCTGTTCTTGGCTGTTTCATAACCAATATTTGAGCTCTGTTAGTTGCTCTTATTTTTGTAATAAGGTGAAAGGACCACTAGTTTTGGTAGTAGCAGTATCTTTCTGGTATCTAAAACAATCCACTTCCTGCAAGCTAATTCAAAGCAGTAGATACTATGTGCTTACATCAAAGCAGCACTTGTCCAGGGCTGGGGAGAGTCCAACTTGGGCTTTACTCACAGGATGGAGTGGTGGATACACACAGCACGGTTCCACTAGCCCCTGTGTTAAGCTGGTCTTCTGGCAGTCGCTTCAAACTGATGCAAGAAGATGTGCTCATCTTCTTGCGAATCATACTGAATTCTTTCTCCAAAATAAAACGTAAGGGATTGGATAGGAAAACAACTGCTTTGGTATTGCTTACATGGTTGCTGAAGGCCTGGTGTGCTTGAAGCCTTCTGTTTTTCTACAGCCCAACTGCTCCACTGCAGCTTTCCTGTCTGCCTGAGACTGTGCTTGTGTTGGGTCACGTTACCCTGCTTCCACAGGGAGGTGTCACCGTGGGAGCTGAGAGAGGAAATGGATGCCTTTTATGGTTCAGAGTCTAAGTTCATGAAAGGAAATGTGCCTTTGGGAAAGGGCGCTCCTGCAGTTCCCAGTGCTTTACACGCCCTGTCACTTGTCCAAAGTTGGTGCAAAGCTTGTTCCACCTCCTAGTGACCAGAGGAATTGCCTCGGGGCACCTACAGCCTGGCTTGAAGTCATAGGTCGCTGCATGTGGGGCATTTGTGTTCCCCAGCTGTCATTCTGTGCCATGACATGAAATCTCCAAAATCACTTCACATTACGGGTATCCCAAAGGGACTGCGCAACAGATGGGCGCTTACCACGTTAGTGACAGAAGCGAGGGGAAGGTAGGCAATGTTAAATAACTTGGGCAGGGAGGCAAGAGATTTGGTTTCCCTGTGCCCCAGCCTGGGGGCGAGGCGAGATCTGCTTAAACTTCTAGTCAGTTTAAGGTAATAAATTTCATGCTCTTGGAGGCGGCATGAGTAGGACGAGATGTCTTCCATGCATTCCATTGCCTTCTTGTGCCATAGTAACAAAGGTACTGTTTATAGCGCTATAGCAATGAGTATGATGTCAAAACAGATGCAGTCTTGTGGCTTGTGAGGAGCTGCGCAATTAAAAACGCGTGTACATCAGCACTGACTGGCCGTTTGGTGCACGGCCGACAGAAGCGATGGGACAGTAAGCCCCTCCGTCCTGGCGATGCGCAAATGTTGAAGGCTCTCAGGTTGACAGGTTTCAGTCTGCCCTAGGTCATTTCTCCAAGGCCTCACTAGCAAAAATCCTTTGTAGCATTGTACCAAAACTAAACTTAAAAGCAGGTGGATTTTAAGATATGTATGTCTCGCGATTAAAATCTATTTTATAAGACCTTTATAATGCATAAAACACTGTGAAAATATCTTCCAATTAGTACGTTGAGATATAAAATTTGCAGTGACAAAAGACACTAAAGACAGACTGTTTCCAGCTGGTCAGTGAAGTGATGGCCCAAGTCTTTGACTCAAGTCTTTACCTCCCCTGAAAACTAATTTATTTGTTTGAGAAGAATTCAGGTGAAACTTGTAGGTTATCTCCAGTATTCCTTGGCGTGCGAACATGTTGGTGTTTGAGTCATCTCCTGCGTCGTCTCCTGCGTTGTGCTGAGCAGTCAGGCCTTAGCTCGTGCACGAAGGACAGGACGACGGCGGGCTGTGCTGTGGCACAGGGTGCGGAGCTCCCCTCTCGTTTGCCAGCTTTTTGCTGAAATAATACACTTGTCAGAGGTCCTCTTGCTCAGCTCCCTGTCGGAGCAGTTCACAGTCCTCTCGCAGGTTGTTACTGCTTTAGCAGTAGTTAGAAGTGTTGCAGAGCACCGCAGTGGAGTTTAGGAAAGGCTGGGTGTCCTTAACCAGAACCTCATTTTTTTTTCAGGGCTCTTAGACCCCGCGGTGGGGCGCATGGTGCAGGACTGCTTGGGGCTTACAAGTTCATTTCTTCTAAGCAGAAACGCACAACAAAGTTCAGCAAAGGGTTGGGTGCCAATATTAAAATGCGTTTCTTCTTATTTGAGCCGCAGGACAGTGGAGCCAACCACTCTGAATAAGCGATTACAGGAAAACTTGGCACAGCTTGGTGTTGCGCTCTCTCCTTGCCTCCCAGTTTAGCGCTTGCACTGCTGACAATTCGAGGAATCATTAAAGTTCATCAGAACATTCTCCTATTGATAATAGTCTTTTTGAAATCATGCCAGGGTTAAGGCACTGGATACTGAATTCAGAAGTACTTGGTTCCGCTGCTCTCTCTGCAAGGAAACTACTCGCTCTGTGTTTTGGATTTTTGAACCTTAGGAGCCAGAGTGCTGGTGCCCCTGCGGCTCTAGCGAAAGGCTCCCACCATTGCGTGCCGTACAGCCCACGTTTTGGGTGGCAGCAGTGAAGAAAAGTAGCTTTCATTGCCCTAGAGACTGCAACAATCAATTGAACTTGATGGATTTCCAAATGTAACAAGGAAAGGGGCAGAAAAAATAGATGAGTAAATTCTTTGTGATGAATGAGGCAGGGAACTCTATTCATTTTTGAAATAAAAATGCATCTAGAATGTGCTATTGGTAGCCCACATACATAAACACTGTGAGTATAGCCTTCATGGGCGATGATGTGTCTTGCCGATGAGTTTTTTTCAGGTATTTTGTATTCATTTACAGCTAACTATGAAATGTTCATTTATTCATGTTCTTAATTTGTATTTGGAGGTCCTAATTTGACAGTAGAAGCCTTGGCAAATAGATCATTTCAGATGGTCTTTGCCTGTGCCTAAATTAAACTTTTCTCGTATCAGGATTTGCTTAATAGTGAGGGCACCCTCGAGAAGGAGTGACCTGAATTTCAGATCTGTTTGTACGTTTCTGGTACTGCATCGTGTAGTGATCTTGTTTAAATGTTCTGTACTCTCAGCAAAGCAAACCTTACCTAGGAGACATCTGAGGAAGTCATACCGGACAATGAAAAGTGATTTCAGAACAAAGATTTGCTTCTGTACTAGCGTATTATATAAAACATTGTATTTTTTAAAAATTAAGGCTAAAAAAAAGAACTGGTGAATGAAACTCCATCCAAAGTATGGCTGGTCCAAGGAGGAGCAGATGTAATTGCGTCAGAGGAGCGTTCAGTATCCTTAGCAGCAGCAGCGTGAGGAGGAGACGGAGACGTGCGTTCTTTTGCAGCAAGGTGCTGTTTCGATGGGGCGATGAGGAAGAGGAGGGTGCGGGGCAGAGGGTGCTTGGTTGTACACTGCCCAGGGTTCTCCTGATTTGAACCATTAGCCAAGCACTTCATTATTAATGCTTTAAAATACGCAGGTATGGTTTCCAAGTATATTTCACTATGCCAGTTTTTCCTTACCTATTTATGGCTGGTTGTAAATGGTATCGTTGAGCTGCCTTTCTGTATTAGAAAAAAACAGTCCATGATCGTTTTTAAAGCAAAAAACCTCATTTTTTCCTGAGGAGAGGCCTTTTCAAATACCGTTCCACTAGTTTTTCCTGAAGCAGTATTTAAAAAGCTGTTAACAGGCTTCTGTTGCAAAGTAGAAGTTACATAAAAAGATGCGTAGAGTGATTTAGGAAGCTCTAACGGTGATAGTCTCTCCCGCAAGGTGCCCCTGAGGGCTCTGCTCTGCTTGCCAAGACGCTCTCCAGCGTTCTTGCTTTGCTTTTGCTGGCCCTGTGGCAGTTAGTTTTGCGCGCTGGAAGTCTGCTGGAAACCTCGCACCCAGACGCATCTCAGTGATTCCTTAGGTGGGAAAGGGACCTGGTAGCACAGAACTCGCCTCGCTCACTTGGAGTCATTTTATTTTAGTTTTTAGATGCTTATTGTGGTTGCTCAGAAGACGGATCACTTCACGCAGACTGCGGTATGAATTTCACTAGCGGTAAACGCCAGAAGGGAATTAAACCTCTACACAGCATGCCAGAGGGGGTAGATTTGGGAGATGTTTTCCATTTAGAAGATCCACAACTTGTTCTTACACCTGGAAACTCAGTCCTGCCAGTTACAGAGTCCCGCAGTGATATTTGTATGGAATCAGAAAATGATTTTCAGACACCAATGGAAATAATCGGTAAGGAGACAGCTGCTGTTCCATCAAAATTAGTGGATTCATGTGAACTGTCTCAAAAATCTAGAACTACTGCAGAGTCCGAAAGGCTCCGGATGCCTGAATGCCCTTCACCCATGGAGGTCGAGCCTTCCAGATCAGTGGGATTTCTAGAGAAAACTGTTACAGTTGCTCTGCTACCAGCGTGGGACGGTGATGTGTGTGAGCAAAGAGCAAATGTTTCCAATTCTAGAATGTACTCATGAAAAATTAAGGAAAAAACCGTCATGTGCCCTAAAGTAGGTATGGCAATAACAATAACAACAACAATATCCACAATACTTGGTCCTGTCATTAATGTACTGTGAAATTTCTGAAGTTATCCTAAGGTTCCTTTGTGCAGTGGTTGAAGTCGTGTAGTACAATTAAAGCTTCAAAATCGTCATTGTTATGGATAGGGCTGGGTCCTGCTTGCTTCATGAAATCCTGTGGTAGATCCATGCTGAATCTTTACACCCAGGCAACTACAACTAAGGGCCTTGAAAAGTTTAGGTGATAAAGAAGGACCAAGTCCATCTGACTCTCCCCGTTATTGCTGTCTCTCTTAGGACGTTGACAGAAGCACTGGTTGGTGGGGTTGGGAAGGCAAGGCTTCTGGGAAGAGCCGCCCCCTCCGTCAGACTTCCTGGGGTTTTTCAGGGAAACAGGAGCACAGGTTCAGCTAGATATGGAAATACTTTTTTTTTTTTTTAATTAAGAGTAATGCAGGGGATGCTGCGATGATGTATGTGTGACTGGGATATTCTTGTTGCCTTCTCTCCCTGGTTGTTATGGAGGCACTGAAAGTGAGACTATAAAGGCAGTGTGCTGACTGTTGCTCATTTTCTTTAGGTTCTTCAGTGGATGAGCTAGAGAGTTGGCCATGCTAATCCCTTCTGGAGTTAATTACTTGAATGCATTTGCTGTGTTTTAGCAATTTGGAACAATATACTTGATTTTAGTCATTTTCTAAAATGTAGATATGAGTTTTGGTCAGAGCTTACATATGTTGAAGCAGATCTGAAAATGAAGCATTAAGGAATTAGGAAATACACCTCTTGGTCCCGTGGTCATAAAAGGTATCTGGCATTTGACAGTGCCCTTAGAGAAGGAGAGGCATTTTTAAGTTTTCTACCGTAAGTTGTACAAATATGTATGTGTACAGCATCTTCATTCCCAAGGGCTCCCAGCTGACATATGAACTATAATTTCCAGCACTCCAGCTAAAGATGGCAGGCTCCATTCCTGAAGCAACGCTGTGCAAAGTGAAGGGGGACCAGGTTCAAATGCAGTGGGGCCGGTCCTTGTCAGCTCCTGCCGTGGAGCCCCGTCAGTCCCTTCTGTTCTGCTTGAGAGGCGAGCACGAGATACATCTCCTGACAGCACACCCAGCAGGATTTCAGCAGCTCCTGGGCCAGGACATATGAAAACGCTCCGGGAAGCTAAGCCAAACGCTGAGGCTGTTGCCCAAGGCAGATCCCTAAGGGAGGGTCGCGCTGGCTCGGTGAAGACATTCCTTGCAGATGCTGACTTTGACTGTTAACGCTGTCAGTGTGTGCTGCAACACTGGGGACCAGGTGCACCGTTGCAGTCTGAAATGAGATCCCGAGCAGCAGATGGTAACAGACTGTAACATTCATTGAATGGAGTCATGAGAATTAAGACGTTTCCTCCTGCTCAGTTCTCCATTAGTCTGCTCTGCTTTTCCTCCAGTCTGCTTTCCAGTGAGCAGTAAGAAAGCAAGACAAACCCTATAAACACCCATGATTCCCATGCATGGTTTGGCCAAAAATGATTTCCAGGCTTTCTTTTTCTGAAAAACGAGATAATAGATCTGTTCTGAATCCTCGTGCCACTTTTGCCTGGCTGAAGACGTGAATTTGGGGATCCATGGGACATTGATACCTCCAGATAGAAAAAGGGCACATTCGTACTGTCTTGGTCGTGAACACTGCTGTCGCCCTGAAGTCCTGTTATACCTGTAGGATCCCACAGACCCCAGCCAAAGTGAGAGCACTCTGTAATTTTAAACTGAAAAGCTTTCAAATTTGGGCTGCTGGTAGCAAGGCAGTTCCAGCGTGAGTCTAGGCTGAGTGCAGACGCTTCACCTGGAGCTTTTCAGTCTCACCTGAGCATATGGATGAAGCTTACTGCATGGCCACTGGTGAAGGGGCTTTGAAAGGTTTCCTAAAACTTGCTAACCAGTCAGAGAAGCAGCTTATTGCAAGAGCTCAGCTTAGTGCTCGCCCAGTTTACAAAGCCCCTGCTCAGCTTTTGTGCTGTCCACTCTGCCTGTCTAAACAGCAGTACAGCCATAATATTTAACAGAAAAGGCTGAAACTGCAAACAAGTGGCTGAGCGATGTATTGTATTCCTCAAGTGATGCTCATGCATCCCTGGATGTTCAGTTCGCATGAAATCCATTGGAAGTAGCAAAAATAAGCAATATTCATCCCCAGAAGCCATGCACATATCCAGGCAAGTAAGAACTCTCTATGTCAGAAAGCAGGCGGCTTTCGTTAAATAGGCCCCCAAAGTTCGGCAAAACATTAAAGTAAAATTAAAGTGGGGCAGAACATATGTAAGATAAGTCTCTGGAGTAACCTTTGTCCTTCACCTGATAGGATTATGTCACATCATTGCACATTGGAAACATCAATGCCTTTGGTGTGGATGTACGTGTGGGGACGCCAGAGCTGCTTTGTTCAAAGACTTTGCTGCGTTACAGCCTGCAGAGCACGCTGAGAAATCAGTCCAGCAGCCAGACTGCGGCTCTTCGGGCGGGTGGGCTGATGTGTGTCAGCCTTCAGTTCGACGCCACATCCCGCTTTCTTCAGGTGATGCAATTACTGACGAAACGGAGCTAAGAGGAGGAATGTACAGAGGCTATTTAAAAAAAAAGCATATTAGTCACATAGAACTGGGGTTTTAGGAGAGGGAGCCTGCATATTCACACTCCGATCACCTTCCTTGCCTCCTCAGTATCCTAATTACAAAACCCCAGTCTTGTACCTTAGGAGGTGGCTGAGGGAACAGAGGCAGCCAAAATGCCTTACTCTTACAGCCTCAAAGGACAGCAGGGGACGTGGACGCTCCAGGGACATTACTATAAAATACCTCATCTTCAGAACAGCATCAGCCTCTCAAAGAAATCTGTGGGTGACTGAAGAGCTGTATTTCAAGTAAGGCAAAATACTCCCTCTCCAATATTCATGAACAAACTTGGAAGTTAAACAGCAGTAGTCCAGCCACTCTTTAAAAATGAAATTCCCTCTCCAAATGCCAGCATGGCTTCCTGGGTTATTTATTAATACTCTGCTACAGCGAGATGTTTGGTTTTATCTTTGTTTTGAGAAAATTCGGTATCTTTCATCTTCCCTGGCCAACTGTGACATTCCGAAGGCAGATCAAAGGAAACCAGCATTACACCTACATTTTGCAAGTGGGAAAACAAGGTTTAAAAAAGGCTGAAGTGATTTTTCCAAGGTCAATGATTCCATGCACCAAGACACAAAGAAAAGTCAAGAACCGAAGCTGTGTTTTCCAACCTCCAGTTCAGGTCTCCAGGTGATGCTGCCCCTTACGTGCAAGAGAAAACTAAGAATCTTAATGACTCCTTATGGTTTCAGTACCACGTAATATCCAGTATTTTGGCTATGATTCCTTGGGAGTATTCAGAACGGCTGCCTTTGAGTGTAGCACTTCTGTACTCCCAGACCGGAGACACCAAGGACATTTCTTTGTCTCCCACACCCTTCTGTCGTGCCTCACGGGGAGAAGACTTCATGAAGATAAGAATGAGATGTTGTTACGTGGAAACAGCTGTGAGTACAGGAACTTAAAGGCTGCCTTCGTTCTCTCTTTTTATTTTTGTGAAGAATTAACAGCCATATATTACCAATAATAGGAGCCGTAGCACTTTTCGAGGTCAGCTGTGGGAATGAGGAGACTGCAGCAGCAGTTGTAGTTTGGCCATATTTCCAGTCCTGTACTGCACCGTATGTACAAGTGCATATGAAGTAAAGGATAAAGCCAGTTTCTGTTCTGCAAAACAGCTGTAAACTGTACTTTTAATGTCTTTGCTCATGGCTTGATTTTAATAGGAAGTGGAGTCTAAAAGATTTCCTCCACTGCTTATAGGCAGAAACACGCAGCGTGAGACGAGACCTCGCAGGTTCTGCAGCGTCTTGTTTCTAGCTTCCCGCAGCACTCCCAGGCTTGACTGAAATGTTCTTGATTAGCGTTCAGCGGTGGGTTGACCAAAAGTCAAGGTTTGATGGCTGCAACCTTCATTCTCTGATCTGCACTTGCTTCATCTGATGAACTTAATTTGGATTATCTTGTTTTGATTTTTCCCTGTTGCAAGTGAAGGAAAACCCCTCTCACTACAATACAATCCCATCTTGCATTTTTTTTAAATGTTTTATGCAGGAAAGACATGATTCCTAAGCTCGAAATAGCACAAGCAATACTGGGTTGGGCTTCATTGCCATACAGCAGTTCCAACAGTACCTGAGGATCAAAATTTGGAGATAGGCATTGCCCTCCAAAGACGACTCATAGTAAGACAGGCGTGTGCTTCTGTCAAGTCCTCTGCCAAAATTAATAGAAAATCTCTGCTCGTTCTGATCCTCCCGGAGGTACCCTGGGAATAATCTGTCTTGTCTCTGGCTGGCAGCTGGAGGGGCGGCAGCAGGAGCAGATGAGCCCCTACAGCCATAGAGCCACCGGCACAGGGGGTGGCTGTCGGGAGGCAGGGTGACGCTGGTCTGAGAGTAATGGGAGAAAAAAGCACTAGAAAGTGTCACCTGCGCTCTTCGGGCAGGGTGGAAACCTGCTCTGACGGAAGGGCTGTGGCTTTAAGGAAAAAGACTGATCTTGCTTCATCTTGGCCTTCAAAGATCAAGAGCTCATTCAGGTTTTTTCCTAAGAGTTCACCTTCTCCTGTCCCCATGAAGAAAAAGTATTATTTGCTTGATTGCTTTGGTTTCAGCCTGCTTATCAGACCTCAAACCACAGCTGGAGCACGCAGGTGGCTGCAGAGCTGCATGCGGAGAGCCAAAACCCCCAGTTCGTCCTGTACTTTCTGCGTTTCTTACAGCGGGAGGTTTGGTTGGAACAAGATATCCGTGAGTCAAACATGGGTCCCTCTTCACAGCTCACAGATACAATCTGCAGCTAAATGAAAATCACTTCCATTGACTAATAGGAGGTATTCAAGGTTATTAATTAATAATTCAAGATTAACATAAACTGCCTCCTAAATCTGCTCCCAAAGACAGCAGTGCTGGCTGCTCTGCAGGCAAGAAGTGAGACACGGCCCTTCCCTGACGGACACCCAACCTCGGGCAGCCTCTGCTCCAGCTTTAGGGTCTGCTCTGCAAGAGCCGCGCTCTGCTGGCCCCAGCCCCAGAGCTTTAAGGGTTTTTTTCATCTTGGACAAATGAGTTTTCTAAGGTTTTTCCTCCAGCACATTTCACGGCAGACAAGCTGGTGTGTTTTGTCTCTGTATGTAGAAGTCAACTGCATTTCAAATGGGGAGGGGGAATTATGTTTTTAAGGAACGACAGAGATGCACATGTGATTTATTAGATGGAAAGTTGTAACGTAGAGGCTGAACTGATCTGCTGAGAGAGGCTTTCACAGCACTGGCCTCCTGGGGCACCCGGTGAGGCAGTGAGACAGCGGGCACCCGTGGGTCAGAGCAGAAGGAGCTGTGACGCCTTTGAAAACAAGTGAAGAAGTGTATTAATTCCCTACGTTCTCGTCTGGCCAGGTAGCCTGGGCTCGGGAAGTTAGAGCTACCTGGGGCTGGCAAAAGGTCTGTACAGGGTCAAGGGCTTTTTCCAGGAGCGACAAGGAGAACCAAGACGCTGGGCAGCGGTACAGCGAATGCTTACAATAAGCAGCCCAGGCGAGCACTTCTGTACCTCTGGAACCCTCTGGCCGCCCTCCCTGCTCATACTGCACCAACCACGTCTGGCTGACGGCTGCCCTGCCTTGGCGATGGCATTACGTGCGTGCTTGGGAAAGTGGAACCCCAAAATCTTTCTTGGAAATCTGTTGTCTGACCGTGCCTCCGCTGCCCGACCCCTGCCCGGGCGGGTGCTGGCAGCGGGTTCATTGTGCAAGCCCTGGCCTGGTCGCAAGCTTGCAGTCACCGTTTCCCCTGTGATCCCTTGCAGACCAACAGTTCTCTTAAGCCCCAGGTGCTGGGGCCTTGTTGCTGACAGCTGCTGCCTGTAAAGCATCAGAAGCTAATTTTGAGCAAGCTTTTGTGGGAGAAACGACTCCAAGCCAAGTGTTTGGATTAAGGATGAAGATTGTATGCACTCATTCAACTCAGCTGGCATGGCAGGCACTAACACAGCGCTTCTTAGCTCCCACCTCTGTGGGGGACGCTGGATGAGGCTTTTGGCTGCTCTGTTTTGTTTTGAAAGCGGTTGGAGAATCCAAAGAGGGGGAATAACCATCAGATGATCCTGGCCTGGCCTGGGTGGAGAAGGTAAGGAGATGGCAAAGGAGGTGTCTGGGAGGAAAAGAGATGTGTGCACCCGGCTGTAGCTGCTCCCGCTGCAGCTGCTCTCACTGTCACCTCCCCAGGGCCTTCCTCCTGGGCCCTTTCAGAGTGACAGCCCACTGCTGGCTCCAGTGAGATGCTTGTTTTACTGGGGCTTTTATACTCATTTTAAAATTAATCTAAAACAATAGCACCTTCTGCATTGTGCAGGAAGATGCAAGAAAGCCAGATAGGAAGGAAATAATGAGAAGAAGAGGAATTTGATTTGAAAAAGTAAACAGAATTAGTTCCTTGTTTCCCTACAAAAAGGAAGAGAAGAAGGGGAATGGAGATGTGGCCTTTATAAGGGTCAAATCAGCTCTACTTCGTTGTGAAAAATGGGCCTGAGTCATAGTTCTCGGATAAATCTGAAAAAATACTATTCCTTGTATTTAAAAATAGCAACATTGTTGTTCCTTTTCTTAGCGAGTGATGGCAAGTAAGAGTGATGGTATCTAAGACCTCCAAATCACGTGTGGTGGATTGTAAGTGATTAAGAGAGATGCTTGGAAAGCATTGTGTGTCCGCCCACAGCCGTCCGACCGACAGACGGGAGATTGTCTGCTGCAGCAAATGGCAGGAGGAAACGGCTTTGGGTGTCCTGGCTGGGTGGTTTTCCCTTTGACCGCTGATGACCTTCCCTCAGCCTGAAGGTCACGTGAACGAAATGGGGCTACAGACAACGAACTGGTGAGAGCGGAGGGGAGCGCTGCGTCTCTGGCCAGCAGGCCTTGCAAACTCAGCTGTAGGTGCGTGTGCACGTCGGCATTTACCCGTGCTCTGTATATGCACGCTTAGAGAAGCGCAACGACTGGAGGACTCAAACTGCCAGGCTATTTTGTGTATGTTTCTGCTCCACACAGTCAGCTCTGGTGAACCCACCACGAAGAGCAGTCTGGAGCTGCCAGCAGTGGCACAGCGTGCTTCCACAGGAGCACTTTTCTCTCTTTTTTCCTTGCTTCACTCCCACCTTTTTTGAAAGAGCGAAGCCTCCCGGCTGCGGGAGCGGAGCGGGGCATGTGGAGAGGCGGGGGCGGAGGTGGGGCAGCCGGGGGCCCCGGCCCATAAAGCTGGAGGAGGGCGAAGGTGCTGGGAGCAGGATGGCCTCAGCTGAGAGGAGGCAGCGGCGGAGGAAGAGGCGCGGGGCTGGGCAGCCCATGGAGGGTACGGGGAGAAGGGAGCGCCTGGAACAGAGCCCCGTTTGGGGGGCGTACGGGGACCGAGTGCCAGGGCGGGAGGGCTGGGACAGAGGGCTGGCTCTCAGCAGGGCTTTGTATTTGTCCCTCTCTAGTCTGATTTGATGTCTTGAGTACAAGTACCTCTCTGAGGGTTCAGAAAACTTGCAGTGCCTTTTAAAAAAAAAAAAGGAAAAGAAAAAAAAATCCACTTTACAGAGTATAAGCTTCTCTTAAAAAAAAAAAAAAAATTTTTTTTCTTATGCTGCATGAAGGACCAGTGAATCAAGTCATTGTTTTGGTAGAAGAGAGTAGCTGCTTCTTGTTTGTTTTTTTAAACAGAAGCTGCCTTTGATTGAGACCTTAACACAGACCTTGTGGAGGACTGACCGACCTTTCTAGCCCAAAGGGAGTTACCCTGTCTGGGCAATTTATCTACTGGAGGATTTTCTCTAATGTGCTTTCCTACCCTGTTTTAGTAGATGCTCAGGAAATGAAGGATTCTGTTAAAAGCCCAGACTCCATAGAAAGACTGGCGCGTAAATACATGGTAACTTTTTTCTAATTGCTGCTTCTCTATGTCCCTATTAAATATAATTTAGAAAGTGTTAGTTGCTTTGTCGTTAGCTGCTAGCGCAGCTAGCTGTGCTGAAGAGTGCATGAAGAACATGTGTGAAAGAATTAATTCAAGTGGTGTCACCTGCAAAGAAACAGAAAGGGGGGAGGCAGCCGTTCCCCTCCCGTGCCGCCACCCGGGGAATGAGGGGGCTGTTTGTTTGTGAGGGCTCTGCAGCAAGAGCTTCAGAAAACAATGAGGATGTAGTTTTAGTCATTTATCTGCAGTTACATTTCTGAGATGTAGGCCCACCAAAAGCAAAGCAACAAACAAAACCTCAGTGCAAATAAAAAAACATTTTGTAAAGTTATTTACAGACCTGGAATTACTGTTCCTAGCAAATGCGGGGCATGTTCTGGATAGCTTCCCATTGTATTCTTTTGGGGGGGGAGGAAGACTTCTTTTTTTCCCTTATGTCTCGCTTGCACAACCCAACCAGCACCACAAATGGGGGATATTTGGAAGGACAAGCTGGCTTCAGATGGGAAAGCTTTGGAGAAAGGCAGCATCTGCAGTTTGTGCTAGAAGTTCAGCTTCAACCCAAAGCTGGGGTAAATTCTGCTTTGAGTAGCATTTCTTTCCCTTCCTCCTCTGCAGCAGAAGTGCATAGTAGAGTCAAGTACGGAGTCGGAGTCTGAGTCCAGCGCGGAGGTAAGAACCGACTCCCTGAGGCATTTTGATGGTGATGAGATTCCCTGATGGGTACCCAGCTCTTCCTTCAGCCTCAGTAGGGAGCTCTGAGGCGTGGTCGCTGGGTCGCTGGTTTTGTGACTGTAAAAGGAAAGGGAAAAAACCCCAACAACGCCAAAGCCAGCACTGTTCTATCCATCAGGCTCTTCCTTACAACCGCTATTAATTTTACCAAAACTTATTCTGGAGGGATGAGGCAGGAAAGTGCCAGTGTTTTGGGCAGACAAATGTAGCATAAGCACCTCTCTGCTAACACGTGCTTAAAGCTGAACCGTGCTGTTTCTGATGGTTAACTTTTAGCCGCTCTGGTCCAGCGGGATTTCTACAGCGCTGGGTGGAGAACCTCTACCTTCTGACTGTCCATTTTGGTCGGGATTAAGAGGGCAGCTCCATTGCTGTGGCAGTTACTTATGAATATTGGTAACTTCCTGAACATCGTTCTGTCAAACCAGTGTGTTTAATGTTGATGAAAAAAGACCTGATTCTGGAGTGGAGAACTGAACACTTAATTTCTGGGTAAAAGTCTTCAGAATTGATGCTCGCTGTTAGTCCACGCGAATCGCTGTGCTCCGTGGCCGAGAGCTGTCTGCCAGCAACCTGCCACCACTTTCCCCTCCAGAAAGCTGGAGGTGTCCATGGTGTCCATGGCCTCCTTCTGGGAGGAACAAGGCTGAAGTCCAGCTGGCTGCCGGGCCTCTGACGGCTGGGCTGGGTGGAAGGGGGGCTTGCAAAGGTGCCAGCCTGGACAAAGAGCTGGCTGCTCTCAGCGAGGGTGCTGAGGCAGGGGCCAGGCCAGGTAGATTTCTGGGCTCTTTGGGGCTTTTTTTTTGGTTTTTGTTACTAGACCCAGACTATAAGCACTATTTCAGAATGATGCTCTTCTCAAGCATAAATTCATGAAGAAATTCTTGGTCCGGGTCTGTGTAACCACATGGGGAAATGACACCTGAAACCTCGGTGTTGCAGCAGCAATATTGAGAGCGATTGAAAGGACTTGGTTTGATGGTGCTGGTTACAGACCTCTCCAAGGGACGGCAAATTCATAATCCAACTAACAAAGAAGAATTTCAGATCACCCCTGTGTAAAAGAGCAAAAAGGGACCTGAGCGGGAGGGAAGCTCTCTAAACTCTAAATTATATCTTGTCTACTATCAGTTAAATGCTGATTTGGTTTACTCCTCTGGTGGTAAGGTACACAATTACTCATTGTTCTCTTTATAGCAATGTTTTAAGTGCAGTAAGACCATAGCTCTCCTCAGTCCCCTTGTTTTAGGCTAGCTTTACCAGGCCTTTAAATGTTAGACTGAGATGCACCTTTTACTGTCTTTTAGCAAGGGGGAATCTGGCTGCTTCTTCTCTAGGATTTTTACTCTGGTTTTACTTTGATCAATAATGCATAGGAAGGTGCTATATAAACCTATGCTAACTTCTCTTAAATAGGTCCTGCCTAGCCCACTTGCTGGAGGACTCAGGAAAGCAAGGGACTCCAGGGGACTGCAAGTAGGTTTGATTATTATGCAGCAGCCTTGCTCTCAGGGTAGCATCCAAAAATTAAAATATAGGTGGGAATGTGTGGATAAACAGAAAAACTTCCACAGCAAGTCTGTGACTTATGTTGTAAGTGGCTTTGAAGTCCACTGTGTGTTGCCTCTTGTATTTTTATTTTTTTATGGACAAATAAGCATCCACCATATTTAGGGAGACCTTTATTTTAGTTTTTAGATCCTTATGATGGTGATTCAGAAGATGCATCCGTTCACTCTGACTGTAGCTTGAGTTCTTTAAGTAGTATGAAAGTTGCACCATGGGCAAAGAGTAATGCCCCAAAAGCAACGGCTTTGGAGGATGCGGGCAGTTCCGAAGATGGGGAGTCCTTCCCCAGACCTCCAGACTGGCTCTGCCCAGAAACAACAGTCAGTGAAATTTGGACAGCAAATGACCGTAAAGCACCCCCAGAACCTCCTAGCCCAGAGAAGGATTTCCCGAGCAGCCTGTTGCAATCAGCTGAACTGAGGAGAGCCACAGAAGCATTTACCTCCATGTGGCTGACACCAGACCATTCCTTACTGATGAGCGTTAACCCTTCAGCCTCTGCAGACCTCCTTGCAAGCCCAGGCAGCAGTGCTCCACAGCCCATCCTAGCAGCTGGCTGTGATGGCACCATGGCCAAACAGCCCCTCATTAAAAGAAAACAAGGGATTTCCATTCCAGAGGGTGCTAGTGAAAAACTAAGAAGAAAGAAATTCCGTGCAACTTAATCAGATGTATGAATAAATCATTGGACAAACTTTGTTCTGAAGAATGAGCCTGGTAGAGGTTTCTTTTGCAGATGGTACCTGAACCAAACTAGCTGAAGCCTGTTACAAATGCAGCTGCACTGTGTACTGCAGGCTTTGAGATCCCCCTGAAAAGACAGAATCAACTGAATGAGCTTGTGTGGCAATTTAAGTGAAACCTGGCTAAGGTATGTCCACAGAATCGCAGCTGAGCTTGGTGCCTGGGTGCTACTTTGGTGCCTGGGGCCCCCTGCAGCACCAGCCCCAGCCTGTAGCCAGTGCCTGGAGGCGCCTGCCTGGTTTCGGTGTAACTTCCAAAAGGGATTACAAGGGTTTGTTGAGGAGGGAAGGAAGAATGACTGCATGGTTGCAATTAGTTTTCAATAGCTATCGCTTACCTCACGCCTGCCTTGTGACAGCGTTTGGCTCTTCGTATGTCTGACCTGCTGTATGAGGGGAGGGAAGTCGCTGCATGGTGAATGATCTTACAGGCTTGACTACAACCAACTGAACTGCATTAAGTTAAACTGACTGCAACTAAAGGCAATCTAGCTTTTTTTTTTTTCCCCTTCAGCCAGGAAGAAGTTGACTTGTGCTATTAACATATCTGTTCCTACCTGTTTTGAACAATGTTTTAGACAGTCTCAGTATACCTGCCAGTTCAGAAGTTACAATATGAACACATTGAAAGCATTCATTCTGTATGACTGGCAGAGATTTTTAATTTGCAGTTTCTTTCATAAGGTGAAAAGCCACTCAAAATACTATGTAACTTCTAGCCTTGCACCCTGCCACTAACATCTGCTTATTTTATTAAAGCAAATTTGCTTTTTCCCCTTTTTCCCCAATCTGGAGATATGGAGACAGCTTTAATCAGCTTGGAAACAAAGCAGTTGTTAGAACAGTAAGGTTCAGAGGCCTTTGCCCTAGGACATAAGCCACTGTGCTTGCCCTCTGACTTGCCCCAGCAGCAAAGACTGCTGCAGCGGGGGCCACTTACAGGGACCACAGTCCTTAACTCCTTGAAGACAGCTGTGAAGTTAACTGCAAAAAGACCCCCCCTCCTCACAGCTATAGATTTGTGTGTACTGCAACTAGGCCACAGATCTCTCTAGAATTAAGGCTCATGAAAAGCTTCAAAAATATGACATTGTGATGCAGCCAAGCCCTTCAGCCCCACAGCAGAGAGAGAAGTCACACCCTTTTCAGTCCTAGCTGTCTGCTGAATGGTCTTCAACCACCTCATCCGAGGCTAAATAAAACTGAACTATGGACCTTCAAACTGCAGCCACGAACCCTAAACTCATCTAGTGAGGATTTCACTTAAACCAGTTGTTTAACCCAGCATACTGAAACAAATAATCCGCTAGAAAAAATAATACAGGAACAATCATGAGAGGAGTAAGTTGAGGGATGAGCCACATGGGAGAGTAGTTACTCAGACATTCAAAGTCTGCTTATTCAGTATGAGAATCCAACTGTGGGTTAACTTCTGAACTGAAAATGCACCTTTTGTTAATTCAGGCCTAATGCAGAAGTTAACAAGAAAGAGCTGAACAGTTTGGGAAGCTCTAGCTACTTCAAGCATATTTGAGACCGTCTTGATCTCATCATTGGTACTTGCTAATAGGGCAACTGGTTTAACTGAAGCTCTTTGTAGTAGCTGTAAGCTGGTACCACGGCCCAGGTGCTGAACTATGCACAGAAAGCAGCAGCTGAAAGGTGCGTGCTCAGCTGAGCGGCTAATAGCTAGAACTTGTATGCATTTTAGCTAATACTTCACACTACAACTGGTATCCAGAGCACACTGCTACCAGCAGGAGGTCTGCTTCCTTACTGTACAATGCATTTGAAATGATCCTGGAGAAAGTGAAAGTACAAACTCCAAATACTAATATTCTGGTGATGGAAAGAAAAGCAACTCAGAGCAACTGAAACAAAACAAGGATGTTGTGTTATGGTTAAAACCAGTCTTGGTTGAATCACGTAGTTTCCATCTCTGTTTGTCAAAACTGGATGAGGACTACAAGCAGCAGATGAAGATTACATGATGCGCTGGTCTGGGATTCATTCTTTATAAGGGAATGAAACCAGACAGGACAGTTCAACCTACACAGATTAACTATAGGAGTTACAAAACAATAGGGAGAGGGCAGACAGCAAGTATTTTCTATTTTAGTAACTAGTAGGCATCAACTGAAACAAGCACGTGAGGCAGGCTGAGGTAACAAACTTTCCTCCCAGCACAGGCCTGTGCTGTAGAACCACTTATCACAAAAAACACTGGAGTTGATGCAGGTTCAGAAAGTCACTGCTTTCATAGGAGAAATCACTGGAAGGAAGGCGCTCCTGAGATTTGTTTTGCGATTGAAAAGCCATGCACCTGTATGCTTCCTGTGCATCTTTTAACACTTGATACTAGCCACCGTCAGAGAGGACAGTTGTTCTGACAGGTTGGTCAGAAGGGCAGAAATGCTTACCCAATGAACTTAGGATCAGAGAAAGCATGTGAATAACCCAAACCATTACAACAACCCAAGCAATCAGCAGGAACTCTCACCTCCCCTAATCTGATAACAGTTGGTGATATGAGAATCTCTGAAATAAGATTTTAACTCCTTGTTTAAGCATTTAATACTATCCTCCTGGGCTTAAGGAGACATGAAACTGGAGCCTTATTTTACCATAAAAGCAGCTTAAGAAAGAGGAAGCCCTGTGGGTCAATAGGACGAGAAAGTCTTGTTTAGGATACTCCAGCTTCTGAATGCATCTCAGCAGCTGTGTAAAAGCAGGTTACTTCAAGCGAGAGCCAGTTCATTGCAAATAATTCATGCAATGTCATCAGACGTCATAGCAGATCATGTCAGGCTTCGTGTCTTACTGTACTAAGACTTACATTCCAAGGTTCTTGTTACTGGAGGTTAGCTGAACCAGCTGCTGAGTGAGCCGTATGAAGGTCAACAATATGCTTGAATATTGACTTGTTATTCTCTGAAAAGATCATAGGTACAGTTTTTCCAGACCAAAAAAATCATCGTAAGAATTATATTTCCAGAAATAGAGGCAAAAGTCTTGCTATAGATTTTATTTCATATAACATGATCCATCAAATAGCACATCTACCAATAACCGTCTAAAAATCCCATCCAATTTTCCTTCGAAGAAATCCAGCCTACCAGCTTTCCAATGCCCTGCCCCCTTTCTTTCTAGTCAACTTAACACAAATCCATCTGAAAATCTAACCTAACCAGGTTACAAAAGTACGAGTGAATATTACATAGAAGACTGACAATTACTACAGCACTACCAGTCAAAACAGATTTTTTCACTCAGTGCAGAGAACTGCAACACCACGTTCATAGAAGCTACGAGGGTCTTCCTTGGTAGCTATTTCAAAGTCAACCGTGAAAATCAGATCAGCACGAGTGAAGTTGAGATAAACCGGTAAAGTAACCTGGGGAAAAACATGAATATAAAAGAAGAGTTACGTAAGGCAGCTGAAGAGCATAAAAAGTTTCTATAACACTTTGTGGTATTTATGAGATGGGAATTTAGTCTCAGATAACTCAATACTCGAAATATGAGGAAAAAAACCAGGCAGGCCTAATAAATTTCACCTACAGCACAGCCTCCTTTATAGGTATAAATTCAAGTTTTGGCCTGAACAGCATTAGTATTTTTGGATGCCTCTCCTTATCTAGCTACAAAGGAAAGACCTAGTCAACACTAGGTCTGTTTGCTGCTAGCCTTGTCAGGAAAAAAATGACTAGGTAGATCTAATTATGAGAGTTCTTTTTAGAATTATTTTTATCAATACTTACAACATTTGCTTTTTTATCAGCGTTTGTCTGCTTGATCCAGCGAAGCTGTGTAATGGGCAGTACAGTTGAAATAGCATTTGAAAGCGACAGCTTGTTGTTACTGCATGTAGCTCCCTGAAGCTTCAGGCCTGTAAATTGAAATACACTTTAGAGTTCTAAGAGCTTTCATACATCCAAAGACTGTCTTCGCTATGTATCATTTAAAGGCTAAGTCCACTAAATGAGAAGTAAGTATTTCATACCACAAAATAAAAGAGGTTGTAGCAGATACACTATCCAATACTGCTTACATATATACTGACCTGAGTCTTGAGATTTATTAGCATTCTAAGTTCTTCCCTACTAACTAATATCAAACTAATCTTTAAACAACTTCAGAAAGCGTGTATTAACTTTTGCAATATGATCTTCATTTAATACAGCCTATTCAATACTAGAAGCTTCTGAAAGTATTTTAAAGCAAGGACCTCCTCCTTTCTGATAAGTTTACCTGTCACTCCAAAACTGCACGCATCCAGTACTGCATTCTGTGTAGTTGTAACATTGACCTCAAGACAGAGTTCTTCAAGGGACCAACTGTTGGCTTGGGCAACATATTGTCTTGTAGCAGTAATATATGCCTCTGGTACAAACAGGCCACCAAGGCACACGTGGATGTTCTATTTGAGGGGGAAAAAAATTTCAAAAAAAAAGGATATCAGCTGCAGTATTAATTAATGATTATCATGAATATTACTTCAGCAATCTATTTACATTGAAGTCCTGCTGCTACTGGAAGACTGTGTAACTGCTAAACTGCTTTTTGCTCTAAGGCTACGTCTTCTGTCATTCTAAAATACTAAGTTTCCCTCTAATCTGTATCAACAGTTAGCCTGCTAAGCCCCACCGTTTTTAGATCAGGAGATACTCAACAGTATTTACAAGCACATTTCAGAGAACATTGACTGAAGTTGTTTTGCCTGAGGAACTATTTAGTGTCTTGATGAGAAAATTCCGTGAAGTAGTTACACAGCTCCTCCTGAATTAGATATAACCTCTAGAACAAGTCAGCACAAGATACCTTTAGTTCTTTTGCTCCACCAGAAGCAGCTGCCTGGGAAATATTCTGCAGCTGTTTAATGCGCTCACTGAAGTCCGACACCCACTGAATAACAGTCATACCAGCTGGCACTGTGTAATGAGACCAGCTACGAGGCAAAATACCTATGAAAAATGTGATTAGAATTAAGTTTTGTTTGCATACAAGTTGGAATTACACGCTATTTTGACACTTCATCTTTTCTCCCAATAGCCATTTAAGACTTGGACAAGGATATCAGCCTCTATCTTAAAAGGCTCCTCAGTAAGTGAATTTACTTTCAAAGATTACAAAGCAACTGGCCTCCAGGTCTAGTATTTATTTAACATACTATCCAGTTACAGAAAGCCTTCAGCAGCAGCTTCAGTTACACACAGCTATATGCTGCAGTAACTGACCTTCAAGTTTTTGTGAAGATTTGAGTTCTTTAGAAAAAATTGAAGAGGTCAAGTATCTGTGTTTTAGGAAATCCTTTTGTTCAAAGCAGACAGCAGATCTTCACATATTACTAGAAGTAGGATGTCTGAAAATTCCATATTTATGTACAATCTCGAAACAAAATTTTAGAGAACTTGAATATTTTCTAGATTTTATAGGAACAATATTACTCGCTTTGTGGTAAATAACTTTGTTCCATCACAATTCAGAGACTGAAAGAACTGAGAAAGATTTCAGCTTAGAAATTAAGCTGCTGATATAAGCTGTACAAAAAAGCCTAATATTGGCTACCTCAACTTGAAATCCCAAACCAAACCAATTGGAATTTTATGCTTGACTCAAAAGTATTGCTTGTCTCAAATGGTAAAGTCAATCCCAATTTTCCTGCAGTTTTTTTTTAAGCTGCTGAGCATAATAGCCTCCAACTTAGAGAGTGCAAGAGGCAAAGAGAGCACTGCGAGATGCTAATCTGAATTACCATACCTTTCACCAGTTCATTTATAAGTGTACGCAAATAGTTGGTTTGTTTCTTTTTTCCTTCGCACACTTGAACCACATCTGCAAGGTCCTGACGAACGTCCTGAAGCAGCTTAGCTCCCATTTTCACCTCTCTCTCAAAGAACCGGAACAAAGGATCCTGATTGTCAAAACATTGAAAGTAAGTTGCAGATCAAAGTTCAAGGAAAACTGCTACAAATAGCAACCCCCAAATCCTGGATGGACTGACCAGTGACACTGTGACTACAAGCACTAAACATGAAGATGCAGTCTATGGTGCAGAAAGTGATGGCAGAGAAGAGACTGTTTTAGTAAACTAACAATCTCCTCTCCCTTGGAGAAGCAAGAAAGTAGAAGTCTTAGTTGCACAATTAATGCAGACTGCCTGCTGCAGCTCCTTCCAATCAACTCTGGATTTCTTTTAATCAGCAACAAAAGGTTCTCACCTACTATCCCAGACTAAGTCTTTAGAGGCAGTTAGGCAATCATGGGCATATTCAACTGAGGAGTTGAACAATCCCGAGTCAGAGCTTAGGGTACTACTGCCCAGATCTCAAAAGTTTCCTCCAGCTCTTGCAATTTCTGTTCCCAGTTAGCAGAAGCTGCTGCTGTATCTCCCCTCACTAACCATCACTAAGTTTTAGCAGTAATTAATGTGCACTGGCTCTAAAGGCAGTATCATAAGTGGCAGGCAGTGTGCTACAGGTACAATAGGAAGCACTTGTTTCTTGATACCTCATCACAGAGAAGCTTCAGAAGTACCCTTGATAGACAGTTTGCCATTGTATTTCTTGAAATAATCCCCAAAATACATAAACCAACTTTTAAGAGCATTTCAAGAAACCCAGTGGGGCATTACATAGCTATGGCAGTCAAAATCAGCATCAATACAGGGTCCATCGTCACCCCAACAGTTTAATCAGTACTTGCAAATCACAATGCACTTGTTCCAATGTACCAGAACTTGTGTGCTTCCTATGCCCACGTTAGACAAAACTTAGTTCTTACCTTAATGTTTTCCACAGTTCGCTTCAGATGGTTTAAAGTTTGTGGGATAAGGTGAAGCCAGTTAGAGGCTGTGGTATGCAGTGTTCTCATCCAGGCTGGGCGACCATCTGATGTAGAATCAGTTCTTGTCTTCTTCTCGGTTTCTGCATAAGCTAGATCATCCTCATCCTCTAGCATCTGCATTTTCAGCATTTTACTGATCATATCAATGCCTAAAACAGAAGATATGCTGTTAGTCAGAGAAGCAGTGGCATCAAGATGAAAACATTCTACTACATGCACGAACTAGAACTTTTCCCCTAGCCTAGACCTAAGATACAGAACTGCCTAGCTGTAGGTGGCTCCAGAGCTGACAATAAAGCTTTCCAGAATCAAGATGAGAGCTTGACATCTGGAAGGTTGAATGTTTAATTCACAAGCTTCTGGTCAGTTTTTGGATGGCTCGAGTGTTTTACCTTGCAGAAGTTAAACCAACTATGTTGAGGGAGGAGGGGAAAGCTATCAACTCTTCAGCAGGATTTATATTTCTCTTCGGCTTTTTAGTTAAAATGGTGGCCTGGTAATCTATGCAAGACATTGTTAAAGTTCTGATTTTACCTTGTGTGGTGAGAAGAACTTTCTCTGCATTATTTGGCAGGCCCAGCCATGATGGTGTTTGTGTATCTGGCAGCATCTCAACCCACTGGACAAATTCTTCACGCCTGCAAGTCAGAGTTTTAATATTCATTAGAAGGCTCCCCTGTTAGAACGGCAAGGTAATTCTTTGCCTGAGACAAATGTTTACACAGCTGAATTCCATCACAGAGATACAGGTTAGGTTTGGTTTGGGGTTTTTTTTTGGTGGTGTTTTTTTTTTTTTTATGTTAATAAAAGAGAAGTTGTACATAGAGATCAGGATAAGGAAAAAACGATACCTGATTCCATCTGGCATCTGAATATCCTTGTGTCCATCAACTTTGCAAGCCAGTTTGAATTCACTATCAAAACTTAAAGTAGTGAACAGACGTTCCAAGAAAGTATTTAACAAACGCTGATCAAATTCATTATCAATGCGACCTCCATAGATAGACTGTGCCATCAGTGTCTTTAATGCAGACCAGGGGATTTTATCAGGTGAGATGTTTTGGCGGCCCTATAAATAAAATGCAGTGTAATTAGCAGGAAACAATCCTTTTCACCTCTCCTCTGATAGAGGAATCAAATTCAAGAACTAAGTTAAATTGCCACCAGGTTATTTGAGCCTACTCATCTAACTTACTAAATGTTTCCAGAACAGCCTGCCTCACTGAAGATCTTAAGTAATCTGTATTACCTATACCTAAGTACACAAAACTACTTGCCTTTGCTGTATCATCCAGCCATGTATCTACTGTGTCACAGGCAGACCTCAGATCAGATTCTCCAAATTCATACTTCTTGGACCAACCCAATGGAGCATAGCGCAAACGCTCTTGGATAATGGCATGGAACCAGGCAAGGAGGAAATATAAACGAGCACGCTCATTTGGAGACTAGGAAGTGGAGAGGAAAAAAAAAAAAATACACTTGTTAAGCAAGTGAACTGGTAATCAAAGCTTGGTAAAAGGCTAGAAAAGATCAGATTTAATGCTAGATTGCTACCAAAACTAAATACATTCTACCAACAGAAGGAGCAACTACTACTTTACTTCTGTGAGAACAAAAAATTCTATGTACATCTTAGAAACTGAAGTTTTATCATCTTTTTCTAAATGCATTCTGACGTTTCCTTTCACCCACACAAACCACAGCCTTACCTTGCACATTCTAGAAACTGGAATGCTACTGAAAGTCCTCAGCATGTTTGCCTTTACACCAGGAGGAGGTTCGAATACGAAGATTCGGCCAGCACGTAACAAATTCACTGGCACCTAGAAGAGAAAAGATCAATAAGCTCAAATCCAACTCGCTTTAGCCTTCACTAAATTAAATCCCTCTAACAGCACAGTTTGCATTAGATTCAAAACCTCACTGTGAGCACACACAGTGATGTCCTGCCTTTCTTTGGGAAGGTAGGGGAAGCAGCAAAAGGAATGGTATGAAGTTTTCAGCCACAATTAAGTTATCAGAAACCAAGGCTAGTAACTACCCTGACAAGCATGTATTCTCCTCCTTCTTTAATGCAGAAAGGCAGTAATGAGAAAACCTTCCCTGGGTAGCACTCATGGCTCTGCAAGCCGGTTATTCTACCAGAGCATCAAATTTCAGATCAATGTTACCTTTGGATTAATCTCCATGGTAAGGAAGAGTCTGAAGCAAGCATGGGGTTGTAGGGAATGTAGCTTCTTTTCTAGTTGCATGAGCCAGCCAGGAGCCAGGTGAACGTTCTTCAGCATTACCCATCTGTGAAGTTTTGAAAGAGCTTAAGTGCTTTTTAGTGTACGGCTTATGGATCCTGGCTATAATCACCACAAAGAGTAACAGAATATGATATTAATGCTACAGATTTTCCGCCCTCTTTAAAGCCCGTCTTCTGCATAGAATCAGTTACCATCTACTGTAAGTGGCATAACTTTTCTGTTTTGCAGATACAACCTACTTCTCTTGAAAATACTGAAATCAAATGTAAGTTGTGAACAGCTGTGCTTAAGTTATTACAAATTTCAGTTCAGAAGACAGTCCCAATTTTTTTAACCAGTTTTACCTATTTCGCCAATAGATTATTTCCCTCCCCCCATTTACCTTTCTACTAGGCAGTATTCTAGCTAAAAAGGAGATAGAACTTACCTTCCAGATTTCACTGCTGTGTTTATTGCTTTATCTGCTTGGTTAAACCCTTCAGCAGAACCTAAAAGACAGAAGGTTGCTAAAGCTCTTACTGCTAACTATTTCATTTATGCTTAGATGATAAAATGTCATATGTTCTTACCAATAGCAATAGAAGTAATCTGTGTATTCTGCTCAGCTGCAAGGTCTTCGACATGACCACTGGCATCGTAACCAGGCACTGAACACATCAGCACAGGGGTATTAGGTTTCACCTATTGTCCGAGAAGTTTAAAAGGACAGGAATCACTCACTATGTGAATACAAGAATGCAGTAAAGCTCAGTGTTTCTAACCACTGGCCAGCTAAAGACATTATGCTACTCTTAGTTTTACATTAACTAATAGGAAAACAATCCATTCTTCATACCTTGGAGAAAAGGACAAGTGGAAGAAATGTTCCAGAGGATAGCTTTACTCAGTATGGAACTCATGCAAGGTGGCACTGAGCATTACCTCAGGATTTTAGCCTTTCAAAAACAAGCAGGTTACCTCTGTATCTACAATGTGTGTCAGATCTAAAGGCTGCTCCATAATGGACATGAAAGACTCTCCAAGATTTGTTGAAACAAAGGTATGTGCCATTGCCAACAAACGATCTGGACGGAAGGCCTGGATCAGAAGCAAGCGATGAATGGCCTGTCCAATAGGAGCTGAAAAGGGGAGACAGGATTAGATAGGTAAGAAAACCATCCTCAACACCTTCTCTTTTCAATTCTTCCCATCTTGTTCTGAAAACCAGATATTGAAAGAGTTGATTATCCCTTTGAAAGATCTGTTGCAACATATTAATGGAATGATTATATTCTGTCTTCACTTTCACAGTCAGAAGAAACTTACCATCTTCAGTTGGTTTGTCTTCTGCAACATTTTAATTACCTGCTCAGTTGCTCATGTTGTGAGCCCTTTAAAAGCCTGCCTTGACAAGATGCTTTTGGATTCTACTGAAATGCTACTGGTTTACAAAATCTACAGTCTAGAAGTATTACCATGAAGTGATTTTAACTTCCAGGGACAATAGATCTCTTCACATCTTCTCATTCATTCAATAATCTGCCGTTCTGCTAGATTTTGAAGTATTATATACTTGTCTAGCATGAACAGGATAGATAACCTAGCATTGCTTCAGTTAATGGTCAAGCAGCTTTATGGTAGCTAGTACATACAAGCTTAGAATCCTTAATTTAGAAAGCCACCTACAGGAACGAGCCCTGAATGATCACAGACAACAAACACTTCCTAATGTTACTTTTCAGATCGGGGGGGGAGCTGAAGGGCAACAGTTATCCTTAAGTTCTAACTCTTAACAAATTAGCACTAACAACTAATGCAGCAAGAATTAAGACTTCATACTTGGATACAACTGCAAGAGGAAACATTCTAGTAGACTAGCCCTGTCCTCAGAAAATCTGTGTCTTGGAGCTTTTTAAGAGTATTGAGCTGCCTCCAGATTTACAGTGACTAAGGTCAATCCAAATTATTATGCAATCTACTGAGATTGTGGAAGTACGTTTCATCCTCAGTGGAACACCAGATCACAGGTTAAGGTGCAGGAACCAAGTATAGTGACTACTGCTTAACAAAGTTGTGGGGTTATAAACCAACAATAAAAAACCCAATATTATTATAAATATTATTATTAAATATTATATATTATTAAAAAACAATATTATTGTTGGTTATAAACCAACAATAAAAAAAAAAAAAAACACAAAACCACCAGACCTGAGGTTCTTCTACAAACTCAACTTCAGGATTTTCCCAGGCAGTAAGGTCCAAATTTAAGTTCTAATTTAGAATTGCTTTAAAATCATAGTAATTCTACTTAGATTAAAGTCAGTACAGTAGGATGGGTGTGGACAATAGTGCAACTTAACTTACTTGCAGGTTTTTCTTCAGTCCAAAGGTATGGTACAGTCTGCTCTGGTGAACTGCTATCCAGCCAGATACAGAATTGCTATATTTAAAGAAAATGCAAAAAACTTGAAATGGAGTTTCACGGTATCAAAAATCTGCTGCAAGGTACAGATCCTGTTCATGGTGCAAAAGAGATGTTCAATCTCAGCCTTAAAAATCTAGCATTTAAAGTACTGCAGAAGTGTTCAGCTACATACCAACTTTCAGTAGGAAACAAAGATTGCTATGGTAGGGTTGAACTCGGTACAGTCCAAACTCTACTAGCTTTGGATTTGCAAACAGATCTTTAAAAATTCTAATAAGTAGCTAAATATTTAAACAATGAAATGCACCAGTTAATAAGATTTTTCCCATTTAACGCTCATATCTTATCATCTGTCTTTAGAATAAAAATTTAGATTACCAGATGAAGCATTTGAGCTTCCATCTACGAATAAGTCTTGAGAATAAAACAGGGCTAACACCATTAAACAGAAGCACTATTATATTAATGAAATTAAGTTAAACATTAAACTTAGCCCCAAATATTGTCCAATGCTCAACACAGTTTGGTCTTTTCCAAGGCTTCTATATACATAAGGTTTGAGTGTTTCATATATAAATGGTTTGAACGTTTCCCTGAGCAAGACTGCAATTTGGCCAACACATTTATTAAGTTCTGATTCATTTTTCTTCAGTTAATTTCTCCAAGTTCTGTTGTTGTTGTTTTAAACAAAAATCCACATGTAAAACTCAAATTATGCTTTACCTATTATGCTTTCTTTAGATGCGTCCAATAATTTCACTGACATCCCCTAATTCTGTGCTGCCTCCTGCACCCCCAATTCCACAGATCTCTACCAAGTCCTAGCCCAAGCTATACATTATTTTACCCCAGGCTGAAGAGTTTGAGGAAAGTTAGACATAGCAAAGAGAATTCAACTTTTAATATAAAAACTAGGCAGGGCAACAAAACAGGTACTATTTAAGATATGGACATATTTGGGAACATACAGTTTCACAGTCAGGACACAGATAAGTCATTAGAAGGAGCAAAGTGTTCAGCAGCTGAGCACTATCCAAATTTATTCCAAATAGTAATGTCCAAGAGCCCACCATAATGATGTTATGTATGGCTAGGGCTGCTCCCCTCTACTGCATAATTATCACACAACAGTGATACAGTAAAAGACATGCAGTATCACGCTTTCTGCTACCACAGGAACCAAAGCTGACCGCAAAGTCAGATGAACGGTGAAGCTGCTTCCAAGGCTGAGTGATGAACAATGCTGGTATTTACAAGTGAAGTTTCATACCTTGATTACAAATGAAGTAAAAACATTCATTTCCACAAACAACTAAAACTAGGTAATCTGTAAGGCTTCTCTTCTCATACTAGGAGAGCTTACTTGTAAGCATTAAGCTCTTGAAGCAGACACCTAAAAATTATTACCAGGTAGTTTAGTGCAGAAACAAACCCTAGCCAACACTTACCTCATCAGCTTGAACTTTTGAAACAAGGTCCTTAAATGCAGGAAGGCAGCTCAACCTCATCATTGCTTCTGTTTGCTCTACAGTCAGACCATTGATTTTTGGGAGAGATGCAGTGTTTAGTACAATCTCCTTCCCTCTCAAGAAATGCTGGAATTCTGCATCATATGTAGGCTCCCTAATGTTAAGGGAAAAGAAGACTTTAGCTAGGTGCCTTCAAGACATTCCCCCCTTTTTCAACTAAAAGTGAAGTGAGAAAACAAACGTTTACCCAATAGTGCCTTTCAGTTTAATCCGGGCCAGCAACATAGCAAACGTTATATGATCTTGATGCAGCATGCCACGTGCCACTCTATTGAAAGCCACCTACCAACAAAACAGTGAAGTTAGTAGCATAAGAAGCCTTGAAATCTGACCCTTCAAAATGATTAAAGAATTACATTTACTAATTAAAAAATGGAACCTGAAAGAGATCCTTTGTGATGATTGAGAGACGCTGAGTATGGTCAGTAATTCCCTTCAGATTTGGGTTCTCATACAAGACGTTGTGATAGATGTCCAAGAAAAACTGGAGAGAGTATTGGTACAGGAAATGTATCTGAAAGACAAAAGACTTTGGTTTTTCCCTCTAGAGTCCTGCTGTTTGATAGTCAATGGCTTATGCCTACCAAACTGCACTCCAGCAGCCAGGGCTGGAACTAGGCAGTGCCTAGCTTTGAACAGTAAATACATGAAGCTCCTGGTAGGAGGAAGAACTCATCCCACCTGTTTCAGTGACTCCATAGTAAAGTAGATACTGCTGCATGCTGTAGAAAGAGGCAAGTACTGCTGAGAAACAGTCTCCACTTCTTGCATGACAATATCAGTCTCTTCCACTTTTCTGGTGACCTCTGCTGCTTCCTTCTTCAGGTTCTCAAGAGTAGTAATGATGGTGTCATCATCCAGGATACGTCCCTTCACTTCATTAAGTGCTTGTAGTAGGGATTTTTCTAACTGACGCAAGCGCAGCTGAAATTCACCTTAATTAGAAGAAAAATTAGGTTACATATTCTGTAGACATGCTAGTTTTTAAGAATTATATGAATTGTGTATACTTTGCCATTGGCCATCCTGAAAAAGCAAGAATATCAGCTATAAAGATATTTCATTGTGTATTTCTACAGCTACAGTAAAACCACTGTATTCTTTTAGAACAGGAAGAAGTTAATTTTGGTAAGCATACCCTGAAGCTTGAGGAGGTCAGAGCGTTTTTCATCAACATCTGGTCTTTCAGCTTTCAGGACTTCATTCAGACACTGGCTCTGTAAGCTGCTGCGAGTTACTGTAAAGTTCACAAATGTAACACGAGAGCAGAGGTCCGGTGGGAATTCAACCTGTCACAGGAAACATGAGAAACTTTCTCAGCTCTCTGACATACCATTTCTACAAACAGGACAGCCTTTTATTTTACTTACTGTTGGATCTCTGGTGGAGAGGAAGATAACGAAGGATGGTGACAAATCAATATCTTGGTCTCCCAGAGTAATCAGAACTCTGCCCCCCGTTCTCCGGACTTCACGATTCAGGACAGGATTCAGAACTGGATCATAGCTCTCCACATCCTAGAAGCAGAGATGTGTTAAGAGATTCTGTTTCTTTCAAGTGTCTCAAGCTAAAAATCCTGATCCAACTGGGGCTTAAAGCTCTGGTAGCAATCACTTTACAATTGGTTTTGAATATGGATCATATTCAGAAGGTATTTCCACTTTAGATTTGCAGTTGAGCTACACAAGCACAGAGTTGAGGTTACTACCATACAAAATCTCAGTAGGAGAGCATTATTATTGTTAGTTCTAATGCATAATAAGCCCTATTCTAAGCAGCACAAGCAACTGTTACTCTCTCATCTGTGAGCTAATCCTTTGTTTTCCCATCTCCATACTAAGAAACAAAAGATCAATCTATCTCCAGTGAAAGTCAACTATTCCTGCAGTTGCCTATTGCTTTGTATTACTGAAACTTCTTCCTGCTACTCAGAATAGATTTAATTCTAGATAACTAGCCATATTAGGTGCTACTACCTACCACTAGAGATAGCATATGGGAACAAAGGAACAGACAGACAGGTTGCAAGTAATTTTATATAGTGGAAGTAAAGAAAGATAATTTGAAAATAAAAGCATTTGATCTTAAAATGGTGGAAAAAGGAAATACCTTCTTTTGACTGTATATCTCACTAATCATATTTTTCTCAGGACTAACACCTCACGTCACTCAGTACTAGTTTACTTGTTAAATTATGGTTTGAAAAGAAAGTTGTTTGCATCTTACTAACAGAAAAATTGCGAACTTTTCTAGTACACAGGGCAGAATTAAAGAATTTTAAGTAGTTTCTACATGACCATGCAACTAACCTGTACCAGAAGTGGGTTACCAAATCTCAAGGCACTTTCCAAGTTCTTCCTGAAAGCGTCATCCAAGAAACTAGTACGAGTTATCTTACGGTCTTTATATTCATTCATGATAAACTCTGTAGCTTGCCCAGAGGGATCGATGATCAATGGATACCTAAGTTAGTAATAAACCACTTTCATTATTTGGGTTTTGACTGCAGACAGCCTCTAAGCAGTTTTATGAATTCAGGTTGCATTATTAGGCTCAACTCTAAAAGCTTATATATTGAAGGGATAAGCTGGCCAGGTTCAATGACTTAGTTCAGTTTAGTTTTGAAAGGTAAGTCTGTATTTGGACAATGAAATAGCTCCAGTTCAAGCCAACTTATTTGAACAGCTAAGCATAACAAAAAAGGCAAGCAAAGATGAATGAGTTTTTATGTTTACACATGGTTTAGAAGCTTTTACAAACATTAGAAGCTCTCACAACAGTGAAACAGCGCTTTGAAAGAGTTACTGTGATTCTCATTTGATAGGTGCAAAACCTGGCCTGCTGTGAGAATGTTGCTTTAGAATTCTAAATCTTAGAATGAAATACCTATTAAACCGCTTGAGCATGATGGCATTCTCAGTGCACAGGTCGTCTGCAGGTAGAGAACTTGCTTGCCAGCGAAGCCGCTCATCTGCGTTGGAAAGGTACTCTGTCCTTGCAATGTCTGTACGGAACTGGAAGAAGTACATACAGTTAGTATTTGACTAGAGATTCTCCAACTAGCTGGTGAAGACATTTTGAGTAAATGCAGCTCTGCAAGGTATTCTTTTTCAATAGCTCCATTCTTTACTTAGCAATCTTAAAACTTCTTTAACTGTTGCAGTAAACTGATTTATGGTTAACTTATCATGACCATATGTTTACCTGGATATTTGCTTGCTGCAAATGGTGAGACCATGTAGTGAACAGATTCTGACGCATCTGCTGATCGAAGTAGCCAGCATAGGCAATAAAAGCTCCTGAAAGTAAGCAGTCTCCTGCAATAGTGGACATCTGGTTCTTGAAAGTTTCACTTGTCTTTTCCCATCTTTCACGTTCAGCAGAAAGACTCTTCAGAAGAGCTGTGCTGCGGTTTACCTAGAAATAAGTGGTGAAGTAGTCTCTTTGTTATAGTATTGACAAATTGCTATATATAGACAAATTGTTATAGTATTAAATGGCTCTAGGGATACTTATATTGACTCAAGGCCCAAGTTAAATTTAAAACCTCAGAATGAAATTAAATTTGTGTTTCTTCACTTCAGTGTTAATTTATTATGTTGGTATTGAACTGTTATTTGGAAGAATTTAGAAGTGTAAGTACTGGCATTGTAGTGACATACTAGTAATTAGATCAATTACATTGGGAATTCCACCCCTCCCCCCCTCCCCGTAAAGTCCAGTTAAGGCATTACAATTACACTACATCCATGTCTCTTTCCAAAGGCTTCCCACTTATTTTAAGCCTTATGTGAACTGTCTCATTAATCAACTGGCAGCATGAGTTAGCATTTCTAACTCCAGCCAGGTTTCAGTAGCTTAAGAAGTTTGTGAGATCCAGGGATGAAACAGGCAGCTCAGAATGCACTGCACAGGGAAAGCAACCAAGTCTGCTCACAAGTTTGAAGAATGGTTCAATTTCCGACTGTCAAAGATTAAAGAATGGAAAATTACTGGTATGTAAAAGTCTTACTTTTGCTTCTACAGCAGCCAAGTCTGCCTTAATAGCTTGAGCCTCCGAAATCAATACTGCATATTCTTCTTTGTAACGGGCAATACTGGCCTCAAGATCACGAATCATCTGCTCTACTTCATTTGCTTTCTGCTGGTTGTCTTTGGCATCATCCTCCAGCTTCTGCAGTTCATTGCGTAGAGGTTCTACTCTTTTCAACATATCAGCATAGTTCAGCTGTAAAAAGTAAACAGGCCCTTTATATTTTCTAAAATTACATGTGTTAACAAGAACCACAGCATTCAGGCATATACTATCAATTGCATCTTTTCCAGCTTAGGTACTTGTGACCTGTGTAAGAATTAACAGCTACTTAACAGAAACTTAGGATTGTTTATCAATCCCTAGGACTCTAGAACCAAGCCCAGACACAAAAGTAATTGCTTTTTGCAAGATCCTTTTACTCCTCTGTAGACTTACAGGAAGTCGTCTGAAAGGCTGAGACCACACTACATAGTGTACAGCACTGTTTTGCATAAATACCTGATTGGGTGTCCCCGCCAGTACTAAGCTAATCTGCCTGCCTTAGTAAAGAATCGAGTATAGCCAAGCCACAGAACCATTAGGATAGGACCTATTGGCAAGATTCAAGCTAAACAGAGTCTCTACACACCATGCCATTCATAGCAGGCACAGTTTGAACAAGTCAAGCATACCACTGTATTTAACACCAACAGGCAAGTGAAACCATCCTTGGATATCTCAGTCCGGGGGCATCTTCCCAAAAGCCTATTCCTTTAGCAAACTATTCAAGTATTTAAAAGTCTGCCTAAAAGACCTTAACCGAGCTGCCTGTGAGTGTGCCCCACTCTGAAGCAAGACAGAGATTGCATAAGTTTCATTAAGAGGATTCCATTGCATTTTCCAGCTGAGAGCTGCATTGTCCTGTAGAATGACACTACATATAGAAAGGATCAGCTATTGTTTGCCTAAAGTTTCTTGGTGCAAAAGCTGTATCACAACTGGCCATCAGTTCTCTGGTACAGTACTACAGGGCTCGAAAGCATTCATCTGAACCTTCTACTGATTTCTTTGAGGCAAAACAGCTTACAATATTTAGTGGAACATAGACAGATTCAGAGCCTTTAGACACTGTTATATGCCTTCAGGCTCACTCTTTTCACCTTGCATTTGCTTTCCCACAGTACGGACTTTACCTGTGCAATTGCCCATTTCACCATAGGCCCGCAGGCCAATGATGCTCTGTTTACAATTTCATAGTTGTAACTTGGATTTGACAGGTAGTTTTTCTTCATCTTCTCCCGGATGGCATCACTGCAAGGGAAAAGTTTTTAGAGATAGCATGAGTATACTGTATGTCAGCACACAGGTGTTCAGTATCTCTTTATCTGGCCTGCCTTCCACAGCTGACATGAACATTTCCTAGCAGTTTTGCTGACTGGTAGCTGGTAGCTGAGATGTTCTAATTAGTTCAAGATGTTTCAGAAGTTACAGCTTACAGGTGATAAAAGGCATTTAACAATATGTTAGGATTAGTCACTGGCAAACTGCTTAACTCTGCTCAGAAAAATTTGGGGTCGGAAGGGAATTCAGGAGATCTCTAGTCTGACCTCCTGCTTAGGTTCAGAGCCAGCTAGGAGGTCAGCCTGGATAAAACCCTCAGCAACCTTGTCTGTTATTGCTGTGTAACAACTTTCAACTAATAATGTGGCTTTGGACAGCAAAACAGTGCTTTGCAACCATGCCTTGAAGTTACTCAACAGCAGCTGTTTTGTCCCAGTTTGCATGATACACCTTTGCTTCAGTAGTCTGTTTCCTGCACCACCTACACATTCACTACATGCAGGAGTAAATTAGTCTCACACAAGAAGTCAAGCGCTACTAAAGCAATTACACAGAGAAAAGTCCAATTAAGACCTTCCATACCTTTGTGAATAGTTTATTCACATAAATAATTCACACTTGCACATTACCTGATTTCCTCAGCAGAGAAGTTAACAATGGTTGGAATAAAGTTCTCTCTCATGATGATGGAACGTATTTGCTTCCAGTCAGTTGTACTTTCACCCAGCAGTAGGCAGATGGACTCCAGCGCTAGCTTCACTGCTGCAGGTGGATTAGCCATAGAACGGACCTCCACCAGATGCTGTTTCTTTATCGACTTCACAGCTAACCAGTGCCAGAAAGATGATGAATGTTGATTAGGAAGAAAATGAACAGTCAGCAAAGTCCATTAAAGTATTTTGGATTAGTAAAAATGCTTCAAGAGTCTCAAAAGGAATTTGAGGTTATTACAGAAGCAGATACTAGTGGATAACATTCAAACTACTATATCACTAGATAAACTTTTGTGAATGTCACTTGACAACTGGCCACAGGCAACTTATCCTGCTGCCTAAAAATGATTCACTTAAAGCTTTATTATAAGCAATGACTCCTCTACCCAGCGTAATGAATGGACAGCTTGACTGTACGCTGTCTGCGCAGTAATAAGGCATCAGTGGTCTTTCTGATTATGAGGTTTCTTTAAGAATATATAGACTGAAAAAATAACTAGAGCTGGTCTGCCAGAAACGAAGCCACAAGCCACAAAAGGAGTATCAAGTAGCAGATTAGTACAATAAACAGCACAAAATCAGAGCTCAAAGATTAGGAATTTCTTCAACAGTTCAGCTCCATGCTAAGAGCCTACACTTTTGTTAGGCAGGACCAACTCAGACCGCACCAAATCGCATTCCCATAGACTTCAGTTTTAGATCCAATCCCATAGTGTGATCTCTTCAGGTGCTAACATACCATTCTGAGCTTCAATGACAGCAGGCTCCACCTTGTCAAGATCTTCTTTCACACTCATCTGCTTGTCTGCAATGACCTCCTGCTGCTTGTGCAGCTGTTCCTGAATCTCCTGGCTCATGACCTAGGAGGAAGTTTCACAGATAAAATACTGCTTTTCAGAAGTCGAACTTCTTCCAGTACTTGCTCTGCAGGCTGTTTTGTAAATAAAAATATTTACTATGCACAGAGATTTAACAAAGATTTTTACCTTTTTCTTCTCAGCTTCCTGCTGATCTTTCACCATCTTTTTCAACTTGTCATTGGCTGCTGCATTCTTCACTTCCAGTTCCTGACTCTTTATTCTTAGGTCACGCCGCAATTCTTCCACCTGAAAGAGATTGTAAGATGGGAGAATTCAGATTAAGCACAGGGATCTATTTAATCACTCCAGCCTTATAAAGGGCAAAAGTTTTAAAGATATATACCTGATCAACTGTTTCCTTGATTTTTCTAAGGCCAACATTCAAATGCATTTGCTGTTCCTCCAGTTCACTTCGTTTCTCATTGAACAAGTTGGCATAATGGTTGATGAAGTCTAAATAGTGGCGTGGTGTGATTGCCATGGTTCTGCCGCCTCGTTTTGCCAGACGAGCATTAGCCTTTAGGGAAGAAGGAACTGTAGATTACACATTGGCTTTAAACCTACTCAAATGCCAAAGACCATACTTTTTAGGAAACTGTGCATGATGCTGTGGCCTAGAGATCAACACAAGTTAAGCAATGTAGTAAAAACATACCTGATGGAGAGTCTGATGAACAAACACACAACTGTTAACAATAGCTTCCCTGTGTGATGGTGGTTGTGGTAGCTTGTCGTACACAACTGGCATGTAATCGGGCACAATATAATTTGGCTTCTCAAGATCCATTTTGCTTGTGAACTCTTTGCCAACTTGGTACAGTGCCTCAGTTGACCAGTCTCCAAACCAGTTCAAGACACACCTGAAATACAAAGCATTTGTGAAGACTTCCCAAAAAGTACTGTTTTAACAGTATTTGTAATGCATGTTGGAATATACAGCAATTACCTGTTGAAGAGCGCAGGAGAGGTAGCTGCCCTGTCCTTCAGGCCCTCCGAAGATGGATTCATAGTGAACACAACATGGAGATTGCGAATAACTTGGCTGGTGAACCATTTGTAGAGTTCTTCATGTGAATCTAACATTAAACCTTCTTTCTGTGCTCCTTCTTTACACTGAGTCATGAGGGTGGCATATTCATCTCCTTCAAAGAGACCAGGAACCTAATTCAAAAGATAGTTTTGTTGTAGCTTATAGTTGTAAAAAGGTGCTTAAAGTATTTACTTAAAACCTTCTTACCTCTCCATTGGCTAGGAGAGTGTTCATTCTCTCCAGGAATCCGGAATCCAATACATTTGACTCATCCATTATAAAAGCTATTTTTTCATTTTTACAGCCAGAACGTCTCAATACTGTCCTAAGGTCTTCATCAAAATCTTCACCTGTATATTTTCTGTGAACCTAGTAACATTTAACATTGGTTATTAACATTTTGGTTTAGCTTTTAAGGGGATTTTTTAGGGGTCAATATTTAAGAAGTGTGAGCTTTGACTTAGTGTTTTTAAGTGAAACTAGCATGCCAACCTTAATTTGGTAGACGCTCAAACCGTTCATCCAGGCAACAAATCTTGAGAGAGTTGTTTTCCCTGCTCCACTGACTCCAATCAGCAGCAAGTGGCCCTGTGGCTGACGGAAGATTCTGAAAAAGCAGATAAGCAAGTCTGTTTTGATCAAGTGTTATCAACTTACTGAGGCTTTTCCTTGAGCATCTAAACTTCAAGTTAGTACCAAAACTGACATATCTTTCCAGCTAGGATCCTGCTATCTGAGGTCAGAAGTAGATAATCTATGGGCAACAATAGGATCATGCTCCATTCTTACTTAGTCTGTACTCAGGCTACTCTATCTTAGAACAAGTCTCTAAATACTATTTATATGAGCAGCAACTGAAGTCTTCACTTACCGGTCAATTCTTAACACATGATCCAAGACCTCATTGAACAGAACAAGTGGTACATCAAGTTCTTCTTCGTAGAAGACTTTAAGCCTAGCTTTCACATAGTCTCTTAATTCTTCTTGATCCACTGGAATATAATCCTAAAAGAATCAGTCAATACAGTATAGAATTTAAGATTATGGGAATTTTGCTTAGGGATCAATTTATGAGTAAATGAAAGTGAACTATTAGAATATTTATAAGTAGCAATCCCCTACAATAGCTTAAGAATGCTGTACTCATTTAACTTCACAGGAACATGTCCACAGCTTAGAGTGCCACAGATAGTGGCATGGGGTTTAAACACTTTTCTACTGAACCTATCATAGGTTGAGCCTGTACTGCCAGTCACTGAAGAGACTAGGAAGTAGCAGGACAAACTTATTCCCTCCTCACTCCCCCAATTTATTTTAAACAGCCTTTCCTAGGCATTTGCTATTGGTCACAGAGATGGGTAGCAAGCTAGATGGACTTGCGCCTTGAGCCAGTGGGATTTCTTCAGATTGCAAGAAACGGTCCACCATAAAATTTACAATATCAACGTTGTTCAAGGGTCACTGCCTTATCCAAGAGATTCCATAAGCACTAACGCAGCAACTTTCTGGGAGCGTTATCCTGTTCTCAAGAAATATTATTTAATACTGTGTTTATCTACTGTGGTAGATCTTACAATAGTATCCCTGGCCTAACAGCTATTAACTTTGTGGTAGAGTTTACTTCAGATAATCATAAGAACTTCTTAGAGATCAGTTTAACAAAATGATGGGCACTGACTATCACGTTAATATAGTCATAAGAGCAGCATCACTCAGTTGCTCCCAAACTACTTAATTTTATTTATTTTTACCTTCGACAGCCAGTTGCTGTATAAGATAGGTCTGCTCATAGCTTTTTCTTTGTCAATATTGGGGAAGTGCTTCAGAGCAACCATATCAATGTTCTCATCAGTCCAGCGTCTCTCCTCATCTTCTACAAGTCTGGATAAAGAAAAAAGTCAGTGACTACAAATCCTCTGTAACAGGAGGATATAGTCACATCACACGGCAGTGCTACCACTAAAGTATGTTTCTGCTTTGCATAGATACAACTCCCAGTAGTGTTAACTTAAAGCGAAGGGAAATATTCTGATTTGTATTCCAGCTATTTAACATGAAGCACACTTCAGTTTGGTCTTTTAATAAAAGCTGGAAAGGAGTGGGGAAAATTCATTCTGCACCCTCCCCCCCCCCCCCCCTCATGTTTATTTGTTTATTGTTTATTTTACCTGTCTTGGAAGAGACGTAAGGCTTCATGGGCCCAAATCCTGATAAGGCCTTCAACTGGTAAGGTTTCTAGTGGTCTTAATGCTTCAAATATACCTCTAACCCATCGAGTCATTTCACGAGGTGAATAGATGTAGTGTGGCTGTGTGTCTTGAGTGAATCTCTCCTAAAAATTCAAATATAATTAGTTACTTCATCCCAAAGTCGCATCATACTTTTACAGGTCTTGTGTTGCATGATATTGCTTTGCTAGTGTCATTCAGTGGCTTTGAGCAGAAGTCAAGTAATTAGTTGAGTTCTTGCACACATATTAACCATATGAAAGACAAACAATGCATGTTAAGTGATTCAGCATAAAAGGAAGACTTCTAATTAGAATTCGGGGTTGTATTCAACAAATTACCTGAGACATTGTGTAGAATTCTACCATAGCAGCAGTGAGAGGTTCTGCATAAGTGCGAAGTGATGGGATCAGCCTTAGCATTGCACGATTGAATGTTCCATAGATCTGAGTAAGTGAAGCTGGTCCAGGATAGTCCACGTAAACCACAGGAACATGTCGTAAAAATCTGAAAGATTAGCGTATTACAGAGCCCAGAAGGTCAAATTACAGTCTGTACTATTTTCATTATCTTTTGCCAAAAATTAAATAACTGCTTGATTTGAAATTATCAGCAGTAACTGCAGTTGGTTTGATTGCTCTTTAGTGACTTGGACCAAAAAGTATTGTGAAGTATCCACAGCATTTTAGACAGGTTATTCAAGAAGCATAACAATGAGTCAACTGGCTGGCTGTCAGGATAAGACCCAACTAGCAGTTAGTTCAAAAGCAAGGAACACAACTTTGGCACAGCTGGTGTTAAATTAAGTGTATTAAGAACAGATTACATACGAAATGCTTCAATTTTGACCCCTATTCTGTTGCCATATAGAGTTTACTAGATACATTACCTATGTGAGAGAGGTTTTCTTCCAGGATCAGTAGGTGGATTACATGCACCAACAAACTGAATTCTCTCCAGTTTCACCCATGTCTGGTCAGATGTACGATAGAATCCTCCATGTTCCACCATCTGGGAAAAAAATAAAAGTAAAATAAAATCAGTGCAACATTGTATTTCCCTGAAAATAACTGTTATTATATAGTTGATTACAAAGAAAAACAAACCTGTCTAATGAAGGATATGACTCTCTGTGTGCCATACTTATCCATATCTGGCAAGTTGATTTCATCACAGAACAGCACCAGCCACTTTCCTAACTGCACAGGAGCCAGCACCACTCCATTTGGTGTACGCCTGTATTCGCAGTAGTGATCAAAAGTTTTCAAGAGCAGTTCTGGAGTGGTAGCACTAGAAAAGTTCAGTCCGACCACCTTAAAAAGACAATAGTGAAAAGAAATATTTAAAACACAGTAAAGCTTGAAAGAGAGCATAAACAGGTATGTTTGCCTTTCCACAGGGGAAGTACATATACCATCTATACTTCAGGTTACTGCCTGTATTCTGACTGTATACTGTTTGCTTCCCACTGCAGGTTCTCCATTTACCATGCAGCAACGCCTCCTGCCCAACCTTGTACTTAGAACATCACAGCTTTGTATACCTGTTACTCCACCTAAATACACCAAAGGATGAGAGCTAGTCTAAACGTTACCACAGGTTTTTAAATACTAAATGGTGGAACACTCCTGCATTATTGAAGTGGCAAAAGAAGGAAGTAGCGTCTAGGTTAAGGATCTTGAAACATAAATTTAGATTCTGCTCAACGTAATTTTTACTTTTTGCTATGTATACACGTGACTGACTGAGGTGGAATTCTAGCTAGCAAATCATTTCCATGCTAAATCAAGACTGCTTTAATCTTTAAGGAGATTAGGGACTCGGTACCACTCTGTAATTCACGCATGCACACACATACACACACACACACTCTTGCGTACCTCCATGTCAGGCAGAGCTCTGAGAGCACTGAAGAGGGTCATGGTCTTTCCAGAACCTGGCGGGCCACACAGTACTAGAGGTTTGTGTTCTGCCAGCCAAGTATACAGCAATGCTTCATGGCGAACAGTATCTAGGGTTGGTACGACTACATCAGGAGCTGCAACTTTGTGTGTCTCAACTTCAATCTGAGGAACCTTGGATTGCCATGGCACCCATTCACCTGTAATGGACACCTAGGAGCACAGAAACATTATCAGACAATTTAGAACAGGAATATAGCTCAACCTTAGTTAAAAGAGAATGTATTTTTTTTTTAAACCACAGAATAGTTTGCGGCATCAAATTTGATGTGTTTATTTAAACAGGCAGCTTGTTCACTGAATTGTGAAACTGTAAAATTTAAGAGAGTCTGGCATTTTGTTTTCCAGTTCCATCTCCAAAATCTAAAGCAAGCTTCTAAGAACACAGAAGAGCAACACTTCTACCATAAGAAAGGTTTACCTCATAGTCAATTATAGGTATATTGGGTGCAGTTGGCAGTGGCACAGTGGTGATTCTCCTAATGTATTCTCCCAGCTCTGCTCTCATTTTCAAACGACTGTCTCCAGAAAGAGACCAGAGTATTGCATAGACCAGGTACCTCTGTAAGAAGCAGCAAAAGCAGCTATTGACTTTAGAGTAATGGAACAAAACTTAATGAAAATAAATCAAATCTAGCTGCTATACTGCCATGTCAAACACAGCAGTCACTTAGCAGCATATTGTATTTACCTGGATGTAACGCTCTAGTTGATCTATCTGCATTGGAAAGTCTGGATGGTTGGCATTGTACTGGGCTACGTTGCGGCAAGCTTGATGCAACATGGAGAACAGAGAACCAAGACAGCGCAAGCGGGTGAGATCCATAATATGCTCCAACTTGAAAGCATGTTCAAGTGCTTTAGTTACCAGGCCGTTAGATGTGAAATATGGCTGCATTATTGTTGCAGCATCTCTCTGAATCTGTTGGGGGAGACAAACACTGCTCAAAGCACTGGCTTCTCATTTGATTACCAAGCAGCAGGAAATCATTTTGTTTAAAGTTTGAAATGCTTCATATTTTAATATTCTTTAAAAATAAGAAAAGAGGTGTAAAGAGGAAGTCAGCTTTTCTATGATAGGCTGCCATAAATTCTATGTACACCATATTACTTGTGATAGAAGCGGTCTCACTACATTACCCCATAATGTAATCTAAGTTATACCTGCAACATTGGGGATGCTGCTTCTTCACCTTCATCTTCTTTGCCCTTTCGCCTTCGCTGAGCTTCCTCCTCACCTTCATCCAGAGGAATGCTTCTTAGTCTGGCCAGGAAGTTATTGAATATCATGTCTGTACTGAGAACATCCTCACTGAACCAGACCATGCCACACCTTGACACAGTAGCCAAAGTGGCGTATTTCAGATCCTGTACCTCAAACATGATACGCACCTGAAGAGTAGAAATTTAAAACAAGAGTTTGAAGTAAAACCAACCAACCAACCAAAAGCAAAACAAAACAAAAAACTCCCTCCCAAAAACCAGAGACTTTTTAAAATAAGTTAATTTGTATTTAGCCTCTGAATAATCAACAGCAGCATTAAACTATCCTAAAGTAAGTTCACCATTATTGACTGTTACCCTAGACTTTTATATAATCCACAAAGTTTGTCTTACAGGGTCAGAGTAAGTACAACGTGAAATGTTTGTTTCCACAAAAGCTCCTAACTCCAGCAAACCACTACCTGAGATCAGTATTACTCCGTTGTGATGAGAAAGAGGGACAGCACTAGTACGGACTAAGGTAAAACCAACAAGTTTACAGGACAGCACGTAAAAAAAGTAACATTACATTTGGTGGAAGGCTGAGACGTTCTCCATTTGGCAGAGTCAGTAGTTTGTTGTCATCCAAAACAGAGTTCAAGTTCTCAACCCATTCAGGGTCTACATCACCATCAAAGATAATCCACTGACGTTTCTGTAGTTCACCTCTCACATTGTCTATGATTCTACATTAAAGGAAATATTTATTGCAGTAGAGAACAAAGACTCAGTAAGGCCAGATTATCCATGGCACAAATGTACTGGCCATTTTTCATTTGTGCTATTAAAGACTCACTTTCTCAGGACATGCGTAAACAAGCCATCTGTCCATTCTCTGGTGTTTGGATCCAAAGTACCATAGAGGTGATCTTTGCTGATTGCTTTTGGATCTATAATATGAGCAACACCTTCCACACCCTCCAGCCGTTCAAGGGCTTTCAGAAGTACTCTCCAAGCCATGCTCTTTCCACTTCCGGAGGGACCGACCATCATCAATCCATGATTTATCTGTGTAATCTGATACAGCTGAAGAACCTGTGACAGAAGAAATGATGTACCATTAAGACTTAACTTCAGTAGTCAATCTAAGCTTCTATGTATGGCTCGCTTAAGACAAGAAAAATGAAAAAGCTTTCCACCTTTCGTAATAAAAAAGGAAGTTTAGTCTTATACACAAACTTCAATTTCATGTTTTCAGTTTTATATTTTACCTTTTCGACCCACATGCCACCAACTTCTTCTCCATCACCATAGGTAAGGTACATTTCCTGACACACTTTCTTAAGCTCCTCTCGCAAGGCTGTCATCTCCCCACGATGGTACTGTACTCCAGGGAATACATCAGAAAGGAGACTGAACAGCAATGGAATGTCTTCTGCAACCAGTTTTGGTACCATAGTTTCACATACACTTTGGATCAGGATCTGCAGAGAGAGTCACGTTTTGGTTAAGATTTTTTGTTAAGTTTGCTTTACCAGATGTGTTTGACAAGGAATACTTCACTAAATATTTTATTGATAAAGCACCAGACCAGGATGGTCTTGGTAAAAACCACCATTGATGGGGTTTCAACTTTGAAGCTACACAATGAATTCCTATTGATTTTCAGTTTACACAACTGTAGTTTCTTATGCCTCTTCACTATGCTTTTGGTATTAACTGCTGAGGAACTGAGCAGCAATAAGCATTACGAATGCACCACCTCCTAAGAAGTAGTCTTTCACTACGATTCAGGGACTCCTAAGACATGTTTAACTTAGTGCTTCTAAGCTATCAAATTACCACCTTTTGTAACTAACATTACTTTGCTTGCATGGCTTAACACTAAATGGTAAACAACACTGCAGGGTTATTTGCTTTGCTTCGTGTGTGTCCTGTACTTTATCACAGAAGTAAAGAGTTCACACACACATTACCTCTTGTTCTGGTAAGTTCTCAGCAATTTCTCCCTCATCAACAACTTCACCACGCTCTTCTTTCTCCCGCTTTATCTTCTGAATCCTCTCCCTCTTCACATTACCTGCACTAACCAGCACACTCTTCAGTGCTCTCAAGCCAAAGTCATAGTGACTTTGGGAGGACAGCTGTTCATCACAAAGCCTAAGAAGCAAAAGAGACAAAATACGATTTGATTCTCAATAGGGACCAACACAACACTCAGTAAATGTCATTGTTTACTTGAAATGACTGCTGCACAACATGCTTAGTGAGTTGCAAAGAACATTATAGCTTTGAACAATAACTGATTGGAGCCAAACTTGCTACTCACTTGAAGAATGGTACTATCTTATTGGCAAGCACTTCAGCTGTACGGAAACCTTGGGAGTACAACATGACCTGGGCAATCAGCTGACGGTCTGGTTTTGTCATTGCCAAGCTACGGAACAACTTCTTCAAATTGTCAGGCAGATTTGATCTGCCTGCATAGCCAGGATTCATGGTGATGAAGATAGCCATGTCAGGGCTCACTTTGACTTGTTTGTTCAGCAGCTCACAAGTAATAGGTGTTGCAGCTGCAAAGAGAGGGCACTTAGTTACACCTGAGTCAGTGATCAATCACCCTGAGAACAGAATTCATACTTCACTCTATTTTAGTTTCCTACAGCAATGGCCAGCAAGTCCTCTAGTACTGCAACTCAAATACTCAACTAAAAATTTCTACCAGATGAAAGTTACTTCAAGTTTTTGATAGACATTGGCTTCATCCTTGGATTGTTTGGGAGAAACATAACTGAGCAACAAAACAGCATGAAAGATGTTAGAGATGCTGTACAACACTGTTAGGAATGAACAATTACGTACTCTTGTCATAGTTGGGGTTGGAGTGCTCTCGCAAGGCTTCCTGGATGCACTGAACTTGCTGTGAAACGGCAGAGAGCATACGCTCCTCCAGTCTGTTGAACTCATCAAAGCAGCCCCATGCACCCACTTGGCAAAGTCCCACAAAGATGCGTCCCATTGCCTGTACACAGAGGAGAAAATTCACTGAAGTTGCATGATCATTTTTGCCTATGCATAGGCAAAGGGAGCAGAGAAGAGCACTTTATACAATGCATCCAAGGCAGGAAGGAGCTGTATTTATATGTAGGTTACCATCTTTGTAGTACTCTAAGAGTTATAAAAGGGTTCTGACTTTCAGATGTTCACTGCTTCATAGAATCAGAGAAGACGATCACAGCTTCCTATTACTACATACTGTACTGCAGCGTATTCACAAAACAGTCAAGGTAAGTCCACTGCACAACGTTTTGTTTGCTGATACCATTAATACCAGGTGCAGTTCTAGTCCTTTATCACAAGGAGGATACTAGAATTACGAAACATTTCAGAAGAGCAAATTGGATGGCCAGAGTATGATAAGGCTTCCACCTAAAGAACAACCTTTAAGGTAGGAGTTCGTAAAAGGCAACATAAGGGAATATCACGGAGGTCTACAAGCCACTGGTTTAGGATGAATAGGAATCAACTGTTCCTTGTCTTTTCTACTACGAGAACTAAGGAATCATTAAAGAAGACAAAAGACGGTGCTCCTTCACAAAATGCATAGTAATGCAGTGGAACTCTTTGGTAGCGAATGCTATAGAAGCAAGTGTGCATGTGGATTTAAGGGGAGAAATGAATACCTGGAGAAAGGTTCACTGGAGCATGAATAGAGCAACCCATTTTAGCTTGGGACCTCCTGATCCTCACAACTGTCAGAGGTAGGAAGGGGACTAGGGGCAAGGAAGGAGCATCACGCACTCTCTGTGATCTTACTACTCCCTAGGTATTTTCTGACAGTCACCACTACAGGCCAAACGCTGACTAAATGGACCCCTGGTCTGATCAAAATACAGCTGTACAGAAAAAAAACCAACAGATAGGCAACCTGGCAGAGTCCTTGAAGTATCATGATTCCTTGTCCATGTTTCATATTGTTTTTTACATATACACACACCTGACTGAGGTTTTTGTTTTGAGACGTTTGCTGTGTTACAGTTTACAGAGGCATTTTATCTGGTTCTCAGTTTGAAGATGTCATTAATTTTGAAATATCTGGGTACATTTTCTTAGTTTTGAAGAAACTTTCACATGCTGAGGCAAACTCCACAGTTATGTCGCAAAGGATAATTTGGTAATATTACAGCTGTTTTGGCAGTTTCACACTCTCATCTGTTCTCCGTTAAACCAGTACCATCAATGCAAAATAACCAGTTTAAGTTACTTTCCTAAAGCCAGTCTTAAGCCTCCGCCCTGTACTTCCTCTTCCTTTCCCTCCATTTGCTGCTATAGAACTACCCATTCTAAAAAAACCAGAACCCCTCCTTCAGCAATGTTCTCCCCCACTTTTGCTTTAGGCATCTTTTGTTACAGAGCACCTATATGACCCACAGATATCGGCTCAGTTAAGACTTATAGATAATAATCTTGAAAATAAACACTGCTAGCTGTTTCAGAGTTCTGAAGAGACTCATACTGCTTGTTAGCAAAGACTACATTTTTTTTAATCAAACAGCTTACCTGGAAGTCAAATGTTTCATCACAGTTGAAAACCAACACAAAGCGGCCAAGCTGATGTCCAAGAGCCTTAACAGATTCCGTTTTACCAGTACCAGCAGGACCTATTTTTGAAGTGGGACAGACATGTTTTAGTGTTTATCATCTGAGGTACCACTACCTACTCATGTAATCTGCCAGCATGCTGATTCTGATGGTCCCTGACAAGAGGATTCAGAAAAACCTAAAACTGTTATAACTTCCCCCAAAAGACTCTTTTGTTCTTCAGTAACTTAGTTATAAGTGTTCTGCATGTTTACATTAAACCTATATATTAAAGAGGATAAGAATTTATATACTTGTCTCAAGTTTTTATTGTACTTCAGTACAAACTTACCAAATGGTGATCCTCCAAGTCTTGCCTCCAGGGCTTGTGTCATTGTCAGGTAACAGCGGTCAGTAAGAGGAGTCTGTACTAGTTTATCCTGAACACCAAGGTACTCAAAACCATAGTTGAATTTGGCATTTGCCATCTGAATGGAGAGCTGTTGCAACACATCTGTCTGCTTTGGGTCAAAGTAGAACCGCATTTGACTGAGCCACTCGAAGGATTTGGAGTTGTCGATCTTGCTTTTGATCAGTGATCTTGTAACATCTCTCTGGTGCACCAACTCGGTGATCTGGAGAATGAAGTAACTCCTTAGACCACAGCAATTCAAGCCATTGCTAATGAAGCCAGGAATCCTACAGCTTTTCAGATTAGCATAGTAAATTAACATCACTTAGAAATCATGACCTACCAACAGTCTCTGCCTTAAAATCTGGTGCTAGAAAGACAAAACTAACAATGCTGACTGCTCTTGTTAAGGACTTCCCTAGCTTTCAGCAAAGCATTCCAGTCCAGTTAGTCTGTTAATCCATTACACTACTGAATTAGATATTTTACTTGCCAGAAACAATGAAGACAGGTATTCCTAGAACAGATCTGATATTTCCCTCTGAAAATGTATAAAAATAACTCAGGATGATTTTAACTTTTCCCCCCTTTCAATCCTTATCTACAAGCAAAAGTATATATTAATTACAATAATAAGCAGCTTAATGAGATATTTTACATTTGAATGAAGAAATCAGTAACTTCCATATTTGGACGAGCTAGTTTGAAGATCAGTTCAGTGAGCTAGTCTATAATATGCTATCATGCATTAAGCTGACTAGAGTGAAAAACTACCACCACCTACAGGATCAGGGCTTGATGCAGTTGCTTAAACCGCATAAAACTTTTTCCTAGAGGTAAAATAAGTCTTAGGCTAATCAATCTTTTCCTTAAACTTTTAAAAATCCTCACCTGCGAACCTGGAAGAGGGATGGAGGTTTTTACTTACCAAGTGCTCCAGTTTCCTTCTGCGAAGAGGCGGCTGCTCCATCAGCACAGAGTCTGCCAGGACATTGAGTGTGACCTCAACATTAGCTAGCACAGAGTGGAGAGGACTGTTGTCTCCAACTCCACCCATACCATTGAGGGCTGACTCGACATTCTCAGACCACGCAATCTGGGCTGACAGGACAACAAGCTGAGCCTGTGTAACAAAAATCCTCATCAGATAGTTTTCCTCACTGAAGTAACCAAGCTGCAGTATGCTTAAACATTCCATATTGATACCTGGTATTTGTCAATCCAAGAGATGTAGACTGCTGGATCAATTGAAGTTGCTTTTCCAAAGATTTCTACTTCAGTAACAGATTCTGCAAGCAATTTAGCAAGGGTCACTCTCATTTCTTTTTCAACAAGAGTGAGCCACTCATTGATCTTGGGATGTTCTGTGATGGAGACAGGTGTTTTGAACAGCACCTGCAAGAATTAGGTTTAAGTCAGCCCACATTCACTTATTCTCAGAATTTTATTTAAAAACACACACTGCAGCTATACCTCCTCTCCTTCACGTGAGGATATCCCAAGAACCACAGAATTATCTTCATTGAGAATAATACTAGAAACGCCAGCAAACATCTTCTTGAAGTGTTTCTGCAGCTTAGCAACATTTTTGCTGTTTCCAATGATTTCAAGCAAGTCTTCATCACCAACAAAATAAAACCTAACAATTACATAAAATTAGATCATAAAATCTCAGAATTCCAACTATCACTTTTAATTTATTTATGCTTCATAGATGACCACTATATGGGAGTAATTGACACTTATTTCCCCAACACTGCAAGAGCGCACAAACCATAAATTTGCTAGAAGTTACACTTCAGTTCTAAGATTAAGTCTCAGTTCATGTGGTCTGTACCATACAAAAGTGTATACATGCTCCATACTGTGGATCATTTTCTTTACCTATCCATCCCCGAAATACTCACAGTAGAGCTTGGGATTGAGTTAAGTCTATTAGGCAGGGAGAATTCCCACTCATTACCTCCTTCACCCTTAGTCTCTCAGGCTAAGGGACAAACTAGTTGAGGACTACAGGTAAGTCAGAACCAATGACTTCAATACTGGATTGTGACAGTTTAGACACTGTCCTTCAATCAAACACCAGAATTAAGCAGTTCCAAATAGAACCTGTAAATTTACAGACATCAGCTGCAATGGTTCCTTAAGCAATATCTGAATCCTACAATGTGCCACAGATGAGCAAGTAAGAGAAGTTTTAGTCCCACTTCCTAATAATTAGCTATAACTGAATTCTGTATTTAGACAATACAGATTTACATGGTCATAACATATACAAAACAATACATAAAAATTGGCAAAGGCTTTACAGAACAGTACACCGATTCCTGCACAGAAACATCGAATTACTTTACTTCAAGAGTCAACTAAAGTCAATGTCTTACCGAGGGAAAGAGGACCTCTCCCTTTCCAAGTATTCTCCCAGTGCCTTCTGTATCTTCCCAAGCAAGTCTGCCAGTCTCTCTAATGACCTCTGCACACCTTGAATGTTAAGAACATCCATCACAAGTGGAGATTTGGACACCTTTTTCATGAGTGCCAAAAATTCAGTGCTGATGCTGCAAGTGAAATAACAGTACATTAGTGCAAACTCAGTAACCACAGGCCTGCAGAACACCGAAGTTATTTGTCTCTAAATGACCACTGCCTCTCAAATTGTTGCAGGTGCCCTAGGGAACACAGGGCTAAATTCCCCAAATACCTCTTCATGTACCTCAAGTCCACAACAACAAAATCTAACTTCTTTGCAATGTTCAATCTATCAATTCCACTGCTGAAGGTCTACTTTTCTTCATTTGCTGAAGAGATGCATAAATCTGATTCTTTGATCTGACTGGACGTATGTGGAATGAATAAGGATGACCAGAGCAACCTAAAGCAGATGAAGAAAATGACGTTTGAAGGGTGAGACTAAAGGCTGCGGCAACAGAAATCAGCCTGCTTGTTGCAGCCACAATGCCAGAAGAAGCCTTGAGGTAGCTCACTGGAACTAGCAAGAAAAACCACCTGAATCCCAATCATCATCTAAAAATTGTACATCAGCCTTTTTATTATAAACCTTTTTCTGTCATAGCTGTCTACATGCACCTCTTGCCATATTTGTTTGCTTGATGAACTTAGGTCTACAGCAGGGCTGTAATCCAGCTGGACCAGGTAAGAATACAGTTAGTGTTTCAACTCAGAGTGCTACACGGAAGTCATGAAGTTGGAGGCCTGTCCACATGGTGCCCCAAGGGAGGCAAGAAAAGAACGAAGCAATTAAAAAGTTACCTCTGGAACCGCTGGGTCTCCACAGGCAGCAAGTGCTTGATGTCGGCACTACCTGTAAAGATACCCTCCAGGTAGACCCATCGCCTTTGGACATCTATCCAGACATCAAAGAGTGCCATGATACGGTTCAGCTTATCTTCCCAGCTAAGGGCATCTTCCTCAAACACCTGAAGTTTAAATGCTGCATTAATATCCATTTTAACAGTATCAGTAGTCTGACTGCTAATAATTGTTAGTGGAAACAGTTGTTTGAGAGTTACAAAGTATGCATATGCAATTAACTGTCTGTCAACTTAAACAGTGAATATAGTTCCTAAACTAATCAAGAGGGGAAGGCAGAATGTAATGAAGATTTTTTAGCTTTGTTCTCCATTTTACCTTGTAGTATGGCGATAGCTTCATAGCAGACACGCTATTAATGTGCTCTTTTACTTTGTTGAAAAGGTCATCCCATCCACGAATCAAACGACATTTGTTCTGGTAATTGACCAAGTCCAGTTCGTAAGTGTTCCACACTTCTCTTATCTGAAGAAAAAAAAAATGTTTAAGATATGACATCAATCATTTCTGCTCCAACATAGCTACTAAGTAGAAATGTATTACAGTAATCAGATTTCACTTTTTACCCAAGGATTCTGGGTTTATGCTTAAGCTTTTGTTAAAAATATTGAGAATATGATGCAGTTAGGTGAAACTTAAATAAGGCAGAGTCTTTGCAGTCATTATCAAGGACTGTTTTTTCCAAATAATGCAAGTTTCATCAGAGGAAGCTTACATAGTTTTAAGCTATTCCCCAAAACAGAGTTTTCAATGGAGTCTCAGCAGCTTAGATTGACAAGTTTACTACACAAGTGTCAGCCACCCAACAGCAAGACTTTGATTTGCTATTACACGCACACATACAAGAGCTGATACTAGCCTGTTTCAAGAACTCTTCCAAAGCCATCTCTCCCTGAGCCACGAGCAGTACATCTTTGACGATTGCTTCATTTCTCTGTAAATCGACATCCCAGATCTGACCCAGGGTCAATTCTGAGACAACCCAGTTAACGTGAAGCCTTTTCATCAGCTGTTTCCAGTGACGATCTTTAAGCGCCTCGGATTTCAGTTCAATAACTAACATGTTTATCTACAGAAGACAAGAAAGCAGGTTACATCCTTGAACTTGAACTATAAAATACATGCATTTTAGAAATGAGCATAACTTACCTTCATGTAGCCCTTCAGAAGTCTCTGAACATACTCATAGGAGGCATACTGTCGCAAGCGGGCAGGGAAGTTTTTGAGTTGGTTCAGCAGACCATCTAAGTTTTGTCGAAGCTGTCAATAACATAAAAGCAATGAAATCGTTCTCTTCAAGTGCTGTGCACGTAGTTGTACAAGTTTGAAGTTGTCTATATATTTTTACAGAAACCTCTCACTAATGAGATACTATCGACAGTACAGCTCTTCTAGTGGTATACATATTTGCATAAGATATGGTTACTCTATAGCTGGGAATGTAACCTTATTGGTCTGATTAAGATTTATGACATAGTATTGTCACAGGCAGTTTATAGCTTAGGGTTCCTACCGCTCTCTACCTCCTGAGCATTGAACAAAAACTGATGCTGTTGATCCAACCATATAATGAAGTTTCCCAAACGAGGTCCAACAGCCTATTTAAAAACAGTATAGTTTCTTCTCTGTAGATGCAGTCCAATCTCAATTTCAAAACTACTGGAAATGCATAAATCCCCTGAAAAACTACTTGAGTTGTGACAAACCCTGTGAATTTTCTTTAGCTTAGCATGAGAAGAAACATTCTCACAAGATACTGAAAAAGGTACCCAAACACTGAAAACGATCTGGAATGTGACAATTGAGCATGTCTGTCTCAGGAGGTCTAATTCCTAATTTGCATATGCTTGCGGTAGTTACATTTTTTATGTATATAGAAGTGAAGTACCTTGCGAGGCTGTACTGAAACCCAGGGTTGTTCTTTCATTTGATCAATCTGTTCCCAGACCTTAGAGAGTTCAGACCAGACACCTTTGAGATCCTGCAGCTCTTCAAGGGCTACCTATAGTAAAGAATGTATCAAACATCAGCAGTTATTCCTAATTTCTTCGAAGTCATTAGCGTGAGGGAGTTAAACAGAATGCTTTTAACATGTCAAAAACCTTCAGATAGCTTGCCAATTCGACAGAACTGCAATAGCAAGTGACCCAGATGAGATTTTTGCATCTCAGGTCGCGTAATAGCTTCATGAGAATAAGACACTCAAGGAAGACATCACAGACAATCTCTTAAGGCTAGAGCTGAACAAGTGTGGAGATTGTGTCTTGACACTAGTACATCACAGGCTACAAGTCACTCTCTTAAGGGAGAGAGAGATGGAATGGAAACATTTTTATCTGAAACTGACAAGAAGTTGTGTGAGCACATTGTACCTGGACACGCTCTTCACTGCCACTGAGTAGTCCTGTATCTGTTAGTTCCAGAGCTTCCTTGGCCTTCGCACACTTCTCGCGATCATCCTTCAGCCTACCGAATTTTCCTTCGTAAATGGTAAGAGCTTGAAGAGCCTCTTCTGGACGCAGGTTTCCCTAAAGTTTGCAAGGGATACATTAATCCAAAAAATCCAACAATCAAGTTGAAGCCAAGTTAAAAGCAAGGACTAAATACTAAATGTTGGTTTGTCTCATTATTTTTCTATTTCCAGTTTGCTGACAATAAGGCTACATACTAATCCAGAATAAGTCTCATCCCACTTTTACATGTAGTTTTTGGCTTTACTAAATATCACTTCAGAAAAAAAAAGGGGGGGGGGGGGCGGGCAAAAAAGCTGAATCCTCCTACATATATGCCTCTGACATATCCCTTGTTTCAACCAAAGCCTTCTAAGTAACTGAAGTTGTCTTCCTTTTTGCACCTAACAGAGGCCTACGTTTTAAGGGTAAATTTCCCTCTGCCACCCACCCCGAAAAAATCAACACATTGGCAAGTTATTATAGAATCCTCAAAGACTTTACCATCATCTAAAATTAAAAACTGCAAAAAAGCATAAAAACAAACTGCCTACTTCTTACTGAATGCAGAGAATCTACCTCATTTGCTGAGTGAGTATTAATCATCACTACTTACTGTAACAGGCTTTGTTTTCTCCCAGTCTGTTAGCAAATCAGTTGTTCGGCTCTCCACTGCACGATCCTCTTGAACTATCTTCATCTGCAAATTTGCTACTTGTTGTTGAATGGCAGAATCCTTTCTACGCATGATGTCATTAAAGGCACCCCATTCTCCTTCAATGTTGTCAATGTACAGCCAAGAGGATGGAAACTGGAATCTCTGTTTCTCAAGCAAGCGCTGACCATTGCGATAAAGCTACAAGAGATGGTGGTTTTAAGTTAAAAAGACAACACTAACTTAAGTTGCAAGACTAAATACTCAACATACTTTAAAAAGTGCTCACTATAGAGTTCACAGGATTCCTCAGGGTATGAAGTTCAAGTTTGTTCTTAAGTGAACTTGAATATCATGAAGCTGCATTTTAAGAGTTAAGCATGACATTTCCAGAAGTAGAATCATTAGCAAGACAACATACCTCAACTTGCTTTTCAAACTGCTTGATTTTGCGTTTCAAGGACTGCACGTACGTGATGAATGTCACTGCATCTGATGTGCTGGCAGTGTCCACTGAATGCTGCTCCAGTTCTTGACGGGACTGTTTGGGGCACAAATCAGTGTTTTAGAAGTCTAGAACAGTTGATCTGAAAGTGAAAAACTGGAATTTGGACTTGTCTTACCTTTGAAATTTGTGAATGAAACTCTGTCATATTCTGACCAAGCATCTGGCCAAATTTGCTGAGCACTTCCTTGTGCCAGGAGTCATACTTCAAGTTCACCTTTGATTGTACCTACAATTGAATAAAGTTACATAATAGTAATTTTTCAGCCTCGCTATTTTCTGTTATACACCCATTCTGAAATTTAATGCATTTATCACAAACAATAATTACAATTTCTTACCTTGCCATAGTCTATGACAACAGGTCCAAATTCCTTTCTGGTTTCTGCATTATCAAATGTTCCTCTTGCCTTTCTTATCTGAACTAAAAGGGCTTGCCACTTATTCAGGTCTTCTCCAAGACGGTTGTATATGTTTTCAGCCTGCATATCCCACAGACACTGGTACTGCAGCCAAACCTAATTGAGGTATTTCACAAAAAATGTTCAGAACTTCTCCAGTATATTCCAAAAGATGTGTGTCCCCCTAACCCCCAGGAAAACTGAGAGAAAAGTCCGTGATCATTTTAGCCATAGCATTACGTGGTGTCAGCCTCCTACCTTGACATACTGCTCCACTTCAGTCACAATTCCCATGACAGCAGAGTACGACTCCTCCAGAGCTGCAGGGCCATCAGGCATCCTTGTCAATGCATTACGATAGAATTTCTCTTCCTCAGACAGCTCATAATGCACTCCGACCTAAGAACCACAATTATACGTGATATACATGAATTTCCTAGAGCAACACACTAAGATATTGAGCACTATTAATTGCAAAGTGAAAATAATTGCTCAGACTTAGATACAGCCTCATTACGCTTACCTGATACCTCTGACTTTGAATTCTTGGTAGCGACAGGATTACCATCTTCCAAGAAAACATTTCTTGATAAAGTTTGTATCTACACTCTTCAATTGGTGGATTCAAGTATATCACCTGGTTGGTTATTCTTAGTTCATGTACAATGTTCTGCAGAAACAGTAAACACACTCGGTTTTACTGGCAGATACTACTACATGTAGACAAGAATTTTGGACTTCAAGAAGCAGCACACACACTTTTGAAAAATCAAATGGCACTTAAATGGGAGGAGGCAAGTATTCCTCCAAAACCAGATGCAGAAGAAATATTTATCTCCCATATAAGCCTCAGTTATAATTCCTGTATTAATTAACAGTAAGGAAAAAACAACAACATCAACAAAAAAACCACAACAAAACTTACTTTGATCTTGGGTTCGCCACCGGGCTTATGGCTCACTTGAGGAGCGTCTGTATCCATGTCAACTTCTGCTTTGTCATCTGCTTGTCCAAGAAGAACTTGGGTCCAGGCCCTCAGTCCAGCTTGCAAACGAACACCCAGGATTCTTTCAATCTAAAGAAAATAAGCCACATTGGAGGAAAAAGCTGCATATTCACTGCATAAAGATCCCCACTATCAATATATTCTGACACCAGGCACACTACGGCACCTCAAAGAACCAAGTGCTCCTTTACTAAGCCATTAAAAAGGTTTAAGAGTTTTGGTAAATTTTCACTAAATATCAATTCAAAGCTTCTCCTGTCCTCATGGACTTTAATGGAATTAAACCATTTTAACTGCTTTGACATTGGCCTAGTGTCCAATAACCTGAAACTTAACTCAACCATCAGAGCCAAACAATATGAAGGTAATGAGTCTTTCCTACCGGCATAGCAAATTTTCACCACACTTTATCTACCTCACTCCCCAGCACCTTCTAGGCAGTCAAGCTGTATCAAACTATTTTCTTCAAAGGACAAAACTCCCCTTGAATTAACTGATCTCAAAAGTCAACAGCTAAAAACAAACAGGTCTCGCATCTTCTGCATATTGAAAACACACTCAAATTTTCAGAGAATGGGGAGACAGAATTTTCCCTGGGTGACTATGAAAAGTATCATCCAAAAAATTTTTGCACCTGATTAAAATGTTTCCTCTAAATATATACTACTCCTTGATCTCAGACCTACCTCCATATCCAACTTATTGACCCAGATTGGCAAATTTGAATATGAATGAAGATTTAAGTCATCCACAGCTTTCTGAACCCTGTTCAGAATTTCGGAGAAAGTCTTGTGATCGTACATGCATGTTTCCAATGATCTCACTTCCAGGTCTATTTTCTCTTCAATAATGAGCAGATCATCCACCTAAAATGGTTTAGGAAAAATTGGATGTTTAGTCTGACAGGTTATCTAACCTGAGGCAACAACAATTATGCACTAACTGTTAGTCACTTCTCTTTGTTTGGATGCAGCAAGTCTATCAATTTTAGTAGTACGAAAAGATCCATTCAGCTGGCCGATTTGTGCCAACTCAATCAGCTACTTAACCAAAGAGCTACAGAACAGGTCATCAGCTATCCAATTCCTCTTTTGGTTAACCACACATTACTGAAGTACAAATGTAAAAATTTTGCAGAACTTGAAAGATAAAACAAACCTTTTCCTGGAAGCTGAAGACAGTCTCGGCTAAGCGCTGTACATATGGATCAAGTTTGTATGATTCCCACACGAGTGCAATTCCTTCTGCAATCAAAGCCTGCACCTCTTTCTTCAAGCCAGCAACCAGAAGTGAGATAGTATTACGCTCTTCTACTTTCTCACATGTTCGTTCATACGTACGGACACTTTCAATGAGAGAAATAGCAAATGGATAGAGCTGGTTTGCTTGGTGAGCTTTGTTAACAATTGCTAGTGGAACACGGAAACCAAGCCACTTCAGGTTTCGGACTTCTTTGGAAAGTGTAATTATTTCTGGGAGGAAGTTGACTTTCAGTTTCAGGACATTTCCAGTTCGACCTCTAACACGAGTGCTTTCAATGGTGAAAATACGACCAGACACACCGAGATTGCGTTGCTGAACTTTTCTTGCCCAGTCATCAAAGATCTCCTGAGTGTTGAGCTTCATGCGAAAACTGTCTCCATCCTGCTTTAGCTTCTGGCCCTCTACATGGTTCTCCCAACCTTTGCCAAGGACATCCTCAACACGCTTCATGTAAGCCGTGAGCTGTCTGTCAATCTGTTTTGCCCAAATTATAGACCCAGACACAGGAGGCAAGTCACGAACGTGACTCATTTTACAAGCTTGACTCTGTGGGTATTGTACTTTAAATTTGTCATGAAGAGACTCAATATCATCTTTTACACGCTGGATCAATTGTGTTTGATATTCACGAATGGCACCACGAATGTGAGGTCTGACAAACAGGGCATTAAACCGAGAGAAGATTCTGAACATTTCATTGGCATTCTTCGCTGTACCAAGCTGGTCTCTCAAACGGGCAGTTATTCTTGTTTCAACTCTATCAATTCTTTCATCATATCGTTTCATTGCTGCCTCCCAGGCTTCTGTACCTTCTTTGGAAACATCTAACCCATCTACTTCCTTAACATTCTCATAAGCAAGATTGACTTCTTCAATTGCGTTAGCATCTGCAGCATCAAAAAGGACTTCTGCCACTTTCATATCCTGTGGTTCAGGTACCTCTCCTTGATTTTGCTGGGCAACAGCAGTTACCTGCATTAGAATCACAGTTTAGTGAGTTGGGTGCTTCAAAATTTACCTACAAATAGCTAAACACAGTCTGTTCTAACAAGCATTGCAAAAACCCTACAAATTAGTACCAAATCCTTATCAAACTTTCAGTCATGTTTCAGATTTAAGTTCCACTAGGAATGGGGCAACACAGTTACTTTACAAACTTCCACTACCGTGCAGCATAATCTCATTTTCTGCTGTGGTTTAGCCAAGCTCAAGTATTTACACATTTATTAATCTCCTCTTATGTTATGTCTGGACTTGCTGTGTCTATTAACAGGAGCATGGTCATGTAGTATGTGATGTAGTCAGAATTAGCAAGGGTTCAAAACTAGACTGTTTTTGGAAGCAGACAACAAAACGGAATTTTACATTAGTTTTGTGTTGGTAACTTTTTAAAGCAACAGTGAACACTCTTGAACACTCTTGAAGAAGCCGCATGGATTTTCTGTCTGATAACGACCAAGAATATTACCTGAGGTCGCAAGACTCTCACAATAACTGCCCTCAGCTGCTCATGCTGACGCCTGAATTTCCTCATTTGATCAAGACGACCTTGGAGCTTCCTATGAGCAGGATTGATACGCCACACCATCTTCAGGTTCTCTTCCCTTTTTCTTTTCACAATATCTCTCAACAGAACTTGTAGCTTCTCATATTCATCATCCCAGGTTTGGAATACTTCAAAGCATGCAACCATTACCTGAAGAGAGTTTTAGAATAGAAACTTTAGCTCCCAAATGAAATGCTTCCTGAAAGTCACTATTCAATGCAAAAATACAGCTGCCAGTGCCACTATGCAAAAATACAGCCACCAGTATCAAAACCCATGAACATACCTTTTCAAATTCTTCATAGGCAACATGCATGAGTTTTCTGGTTCCCAACACTTTAAGCAGCTGAGAGCTCAGATCTCTTGAAATAGCCTCCACTAAACGCAATGCCCTTTGGATTGGGTATTTTGTGTTTCTGATTTTTCTCAAATGGGTAAATATTGCAACAAGGGCCTGCCTTATTTTGTCCAGCTCAGTAGCAGACAGCAAGTCATTCAGTGGAAAGTCTTTCATCAGTGGATTATAGTCATTCACGGTTTCCAGAGCCTGTTTTAGACCTAAATGTAGCAGAAAAGATTCTGAATATAACTTTTCATTTCATTAATCAAATTTGTAGCTTTAACTAGACCAAGGTTACTCTAAACAGCACCGTTCTTTGTACCACAATGTTCAAGTTTCATAACAGCTTAAGTTCCGCAGGACATCTGTGAAAAATGTTACTGAACAGACATTTTACCTGTGTCTGTATCAAAGCTGACAGTTGCATGGAAACGTTTGCCATGTTTTAGAATATCCAGAGTCAGAAGAACTTCTGGACTTTCACGTTTTTCCTGAATGCGATACAGAGCCCGTTCCAAATTTAGCCAGAAGCTTATCTCCTGTAATGCAGTGCCTGATGCAGGATCTCGATCTAATTTCGTCACCTTAAAAGTAATAGAGAGAAAGAGAAGGGAGGGAGAAAAGCATTTAATTTATATGCTTTAACTGTAAAAACTTGCGCAACAAGAGTCAAAGTTTAATTCCAGTGGTCCTAAAGGTCGGTTTTAGGATCTTCATGTAATATCTTCAGCATAGCCTAAAAAGGTCAGTTGTCCACCTTCCTCATCAGTGGATTCTGATTAACCTATTATAATATTATTATATTATAACCTATTCTGGTTAATGACAGATGAGCCAGGCAAGAAAACAAATGTTTTATGCTCTAGAGTAAGAAAAGGCACCACTGTTCCATGAGCAACAGGTGTTTACTGCGCCCATGGAGGAAAAAAAAACCATAGTAGTATCTGAGATGCTATTTCTGAGTGACAGCAGAGTTCTTTTGAAAAGTAACAGGCAGGAGTACAAGAGATTACAAGATAGGACTGGAGTAACTGTTCTGAAGTGGTTGTGGATGCACCTGGGGAAATAACAAAACAAACCAACAGGACCTCTATCTCTCCATCTGCTGTAAAAATCTGAAGAACAGTTACAAAATCCACAAGGTTAGTTCCAGTTACTTGAGTCCACTACAACAGAGATAATAGTCATGCTCTCAGCTACTTGCAGAAGAATTTAGACAAGACTCTAAATTTAGACTAGGCTTAGTCTAATTTAGACTTAGTCGGAGGATGGAGAAGAGGTGGGGCAGGTCCAGAAGAGGGCAAGAAGTTGTATGAAAAGTGTGGGATGGCAAATGGACCAAGCTGGCAGCAGATTCAAGAAAAATGAGGTGGTTCTTCACAGCAGTCCCACAAGGATGTGTGGGGTGTAGGAAGTTTGAGTTCAAGGGGAGATAAGAGAAGAAAAAAAGTCCATGGAGGACTACTACGAACTACTAGACTAGTGTCTCTGGTGACTCAGAAAACTGGTCTCATCTTCAGAGTACCCTGCATGGAGCAGCATTTTACCAGTTAAACTGTGAAGAAGATACACAGTACTACGTAGAAGTTCTTATCACATAATCTAGGACTTTTTTTTTTTTTACCTTTTGTATCTCTCTAATCCAGCGGTTGACTCCAGACTGGAGCTGATTGAGGAATAATGGATCCTCAGCCTTCTCACCAAAATCTGTAACCTTTGGTTTTTCTCCACGTTCATAACACTGCTTGGCAACATTAGTAATGGTTGCATGAATTGGCAGACTAATCTCTGGAATTTCAATGTTCTGCTGCAGATGCAAGAGGCCCATTTCAAGTTCTGCAATCTTTTTCTCAACTGAAGGAGCCATCTTATCTCCATCTCTGAAAAAGAACAGATGTTTCCATATAAGAACGCAAAACAAAAATCATACACGACACGTTTAAGCCATCTGAACTACTTCCCCAGAGTCATCAACAGCATCCTATGCAACTGTGTGCATAAAAAATTTCACGACTTGCCTTGAACAGTCACTGTTATTTTTTTCATTAAACACCTACTTTAATTCATTAGCAGAGAAGTGCAGTATTTATACTGAATTACCTGTCTGCTTTGCCAGATTCTCTGATATAGGACTTGAAAAAGGGAGCAACAGCATTGCTAATGAAAGAGTGTAATGTTTCATACGGAGAATCTTCACTGAGAGTGAGCACTCTCAGTTGGGAAGACACTGGTTTGTCGGCATCAATCACTGGTGTACGCTTAATGAATGCCAGGCTGCAGAACAGAGCAGAGAGTTACCAACTAAACATCTGAAACTTAAGTGACAGTTAGAATAGCTTTAATCTGACTGCAAGTTTAGGTCACAGGAGTCAAATGCTAACCTGCATCATCATACTTTATAATCTTTTTTCTAAGAGACTTGAACGCAAGCCTTCCAATAAATACATCAGTATGCTTCAGTAATCAGCCAAACTTAGCTATCAATAAGGACTTTGCAGTACGGGCACAGTAAAGAGGCACAAATCTTACAAAGCTTCAAAATCAAATATGCGTTAAGGTAAGTGACAAATATGTAGGAGTCAAACATAACCGAAGATTACTGAACCCAAGTTGTGTGCGTATATTACACTTGCATGTATGCCAAATTAATGACTTTGTTTCTTTAACCTCAGAGCTAGAAGTCCTAAGAGTCCATTCTTTTCAGCCTCATGACACACCCTTGTTTTATCAGAGCCTCCACCTTGAAAAGCTATTGCCCCACCTGAATAAAAACACCACATGAAGCACTAGGTAAACTGAAGGTAAATTTGTAGGTGAAGTAGGTAAATCTGTTTGTGTAGGTTTTGCATTCATAGGGTAGAAATGTCAAGATTATTTTACTAGATATTTTATTAACTCACCTGTTTGATTTTATTCCATAATGAATGTCAGTGCTGATACTGTAGGAAATGAACTCTTTTTCCTCTTCTCCTTCATCTCCCACATCCTCTGCAAAAAATATGCTATGTAAGAAATATTTTATTTCTAAGGCATCTGCCACTCTCTCTCAACCATCTTCTGCTATTACCAGACTATTTTCTAACCTTTCATTTCTACACCAACTTATTATGCAAAATAGCTTATATTAAATTTAGCTTTGCAATATTCCTCAAATTCAGAGTGTGTTCATTGCTTTTTAACACAACCCTATTAACTGTTTTAGGTTGCTAGAAAAAAAATGATAAAACATTACAACATGCAAATTATAACCCACATTCTGCTTGTGAAGCAGAGAGAAATGTTCTGCAATACAGAATGTGCATTTATTTGTAGAGATATGCTAGCAGGATAACTACATTTAAGTGAGAAACATTAAAGCTGCTTTTTTCTTTTATAGGTTGCTTTGTGTTTTCAGATTTTTTCTTTAAAAGTGATTTGGAAATTAAGCCCCTGAACAAAAACAAAAAATCCCAACAAAACAAAAGCCCAAGCCATGGGAAGTACTCAGGCATTACCACAGCCAGTGTATCACCGATGATGTAATTGCTGGGGATGCGGGCAGTTGTGCTGCAATGCAGTGATTTTGGTGCAGAAGGTTACTCCCTGTTGGGGGACACACTCTGACTAGATACATTACAGTGGACTGCTCTGATTTCATTTGGCCCTTCATAGGAGATACAGCCTCAGGGTGTCACATTTGTGATCCCGAGCACCAGAAACCTGGTCACAGAACAACACTGCACTAGACGCCACAGGAACCCATATGAAAGCTGCTGGCAGGCTGTGTAGCTAGCGATATCACATAGCAGTTTTCATTACTCAGAAATATGGCTTCTGTTTTATTGTATTTGTAACCAATAATTTACTTTATACTATTCAGTCCATGCACAAGTTTCAATAATACTATTGTTTTTAATAGTGTCAGAGAAAACAAGATCTCCATATGCTGCTGGAGGTTCCAAATCTGTTAAGTTTGAAGACTGGCTGTCAATCAGAAAATCCACTCCCCCAAAACAACTGCTATTAAACCAGAAGACATCGATGGAAATGCCTTCTGCCCATAGTAAATTAGTATTTTTATAAAACACATAATAAGCGTCTCAATTTGTTTTTAACCATACATACATAACAATATCTACGTGACAAGCCCGGAGCTAACTGATCACCACTATCTTTCATTACTTCTAACCCAAAGTAAGGAAAACCAACATCATAAGCCAGACATTAGGGGAAATTTAGAAACCATCTGCATAGCCTAATAACATCCAATGGATTTTCTTTAAATCTTGTTAAACACTCTATCATGAATTCATAACAGACTATGGTTCCCCCCCCCCCCCCAAAAATTCTACTGTTATCCCTGCTGAAAAAGAAGTCTCAAACTTTGGAAGAGGAAGGAGGAAGATAATCAGCAGAAATAGGCCTAAGATAAACAAAGACAGGATATCTTAAGCAACATCTTAAGTTCACAGTGAATAGACAGTGAGCGGAAGACCTTCTTCATATTTCCCTCAGTGTGCAGCAACTGCAGGCCATATATCCAGTATCTTACGCTGTGGCTGTTAACATGTTAAATAATACAATATGAAGTATGACTATATCAAGATTTGATACACATCGATAGGGACTGAACCAACAGCATGCTAGGAGCAGAGATCCAGAAGTTCAATATTAAAATTTCGCAAGCTTGGACTGGCAGGCATGCAGCCATATACAGACTGTAGCTCTTGTTTAACAGTAAAAGTCTGTGTTATTAATGAAACCTAGTTATATTTTATGATTGTGCATTAGGCTGGATTTTGTGACAATAAGAGCCTATTTAGCAACAGATTTGTTGACAAGAAAAAGTCATTTTCAAAATAAACAGAGTCAGTAAAAGAAGCATGTAAATAACAAAGATGCTTCTCAAGTCAGAGTGTCAACTTAGCTGTCGTATTTAATGCAGCATTTGATGAGGCTTCCGAGACGCCTTTACAAGCAGCATGGCCACCAGGCTTTGCTAACTAAAGACTCTGCAAGGTCTACATCTTGAATTATCAACTTCGGAGTCTCACTAATTAACCACGGAATAGCACTTTTCACAGGCCGATTCAGTCTTTTTTTTTTTCCCTCCAGGGTTTTGGGTTTTTTTTGTTGTGTTTTAGACCGGTGAGGTGCCTTGCCAAGCAGCAGGTCACTTCCCCAGCAGAATGCAGGCCGCAGTGGAAGCGCCTGCAGCACTGACGAAGCACTTTCGAGCCTTCCCGAGCAGGACAGGCTGCAGCCGCAGCGCTCGACGCGCCCGCACCCAGCCCCGCCGCGCCAGCTCAGGCCCCGGACCCGGAGAACAAAGGACAACGGGGGAGGCCGGCCCGGGCGGCGGCAGCCGGCACGGGATCCGCCCGCTGATGCGGGCCCTTGCGGCCGCGGCCACCGCCCTCCCCTCACACCGAGCCGCGGCTCCCACCCCCGGCGCCGGGCCGCACCCGCAGCGCGGCAGGCCGGCGCCCCCCCGGCCGGGGCCGTACGTGAGGCGGAGAGGCCCCGGGGCGGGCGGGGGAACGCGGCGGCGGCGCGCCCCTCCCACGCCGCGGCAGGGCGGCGGCCGGAGGCAGGCAGCGGCGGGCGCCGCCGCCATTTTGACAGCGCGGCGGCCGCCCGGCTCTCGCCTCACCTTTGAGGGTGGAGCGCTCCACCAGCACCGTGTGGACCTGCGGGTCGGAGAGGAACTTGCGCATATGCTCCACGGCGCCCTTCTCCTCCAGCGCCGCCTCCAGCACCGCCGGGGCTTCGCCGCCGTCCTCCAGCAGCAGCGGCACCAGCTTGCGCAGGTGCTTCTGCAGCACCGAGACGTCGGCCACGTTCTGCACCGCCGAGCCCGACACCTCCATGCCGCCTTCCTCGCCGCCGGGGCCGCCGCCCCCACCGCCGCCGGAGTCGGACATGCCGAGGCGAGGGACACCGGCCGGCGCGCCGCGCTCCGCCCGCTCCGCCGCCGCCCCGGGAGCAGCCCGCCCGCCCGCCGCGCTGCGAGCCCCGCCTCGCCGCCGCGGAGGAGGCTGGGAAAGGCGGTCCGGCACGCCCCCCGCCGCCGGCGGAGGGAGGGAGGGCGGCCTCCCCCCGGCGCTACGGCCGCTTCCCCGCCTCCCCGTAGTTAACGAGTGTTTTAGGCCAGCGGCTTCTGGAAGGCGAGCGCGGTAGCCGAGCGGCAAGGGACAGGGAAAAGCCCCGCCCCGCCGCCCCCCGCCCTCAGCTCCTCTGCTACTGCCGCCCCGCTACCGGGAAGATAAAGCAGCCCCGGGGCTCATGTATCCAAAGAAGAAAAACGTTTACTACATGTGAAAAATAAACCCAGAAGCCGTGAGAACAGGTGGTACAAAGGACATTTTTCCATGAAGCAAGCAGCAGGCCCGGTGGCACCATCCGGCGCTTCTCTTCCGTGACGAGCAACCCCCTGCCCGGCTGCTTTACATGCCCAGCTCACCCAGCTCGCCCTGCTGTTTACAGTTTAATGAATCCAGCACCCGAACCATTAATCCCAGTCTTTTGTGAGACTATTTCCCCAAACGCAGGACATAAAGAACACAGGAGGGACTAAAAGCACAGCGGTGAGAAGGGGGCTTTTCCTTCAGACTCTCGTTTAGTTTTTAAAAATCCTTACAGCTCTTTCACAGCTGCCACATACGTGCCTGCCCTATCCCCGTGTATATGTTTGACTGATCTAAGGCATTAGATGAGTTAAGCTCACTGCCGCCGAGATGGACAATCCCGTTCCTCCTGGCCCAAACTAGCCCCCTCCCTCGCCTGGTCCTGGCTGCTCTTGGAATGAGCCCGGGAGCGGGGAGGCGGCCGTGAAATTCCAAAGCAACTCCACTGACTCCCCAGAAGCACACTGAGGCTGTTGGGTGACCCACAGACTGAAAACTCCAGTTCTTGTTCGTAGGGAGGGGGAGAAGCAGATGAAAAACAAGCAAACATACCATATAGAACTGCCTCCAAACCCCACGCCCATTTCCTCAGGTGGCTACACAAGCAAATGCACAGAGACCCTCAGGCCCAGGACCTGTTCCGATGTCTTGCACAAGAAATAAGCTGACCTGTAAGCCACTACACAAGTGTAACTCAGCATTCAAGCGTGTACGTCCAGCTAGGATACTAGGAATCCAGAAAGCCCAGCCACATACCCCAGCTCCTCTGTTTGTACCTGGAAAAAAGCATGCCTATGCTCAAGTAGGCTCCGAAGGGGTTTAGGAGTGCAGTTTAACTTTGAAAAACCACCCATTTCTTAAGTAACAGAAATCTCAAACCTTCTTCTCTGGAAGGAAAATCTGTTCAGCAACCAAGTTCCAACCATGAGCACCAGGACTGATAGAGGTGATTCACTGAAAACCAATCAAAATCATGTAATTCCACCCCCACTTCCCCCCCCCCCCAAAACCCCCAACTTATTAGAAAGGTAAATTTTATTTTTGATGAAGAAAAATAGTGGTAGATACTCATCTGAATATTCTATTTATAGAATACTGAGATGGTATTTAATACAACACTCACCTATTTCCATTTTCCAAAGCCTAGTTCACTCACGCCCTATCATTCTTTTACATACAGGTTATGTTTTAGGATTACATTTAATATGAAAAAAAGAGCTATCTTTGCTAGGCTATCTGAATTCCACCAAGGCTACCCCATATCTGGTCCTGCCTGACTGCTTTCCAGTCGGGGGAGAATTATCTACTTCTTACATCCACATAGTGCCAGTACACGCCAAACATCCAAAAAAACCACAGGTTAAATTAATATCCTGGCCTTCAAGATGCTCATTAAAAGGGTGTTGATAATAAGCAACCTAAATAAGCCTCGAGTGTAACTTGGCATCTCTTAGGAGGTTAGCTCAAGCTACGTTTCAAAGTGCTAGCATGCACATTCTTCTAAAACAGCTGTCATCTGCTGCACCAAAATGTCACAAAATTTTTGTAGCTTACAAAGCAAGATACAATATTTCATTGCTGTAAAATTGCTGCCAGGAAAGAATAAGGAAAGTAAAGTAGGGAATTAAAGAGAAGCAAGCAGGACAGAGATAGGAAATAAGAACTCAAGTAATTATTTATATACACTGCTGCTGAAGTGCAGAGAAGGGAGGGTCAAAAACCCCCAAGTCTCATCTTACTGTAGGTTTTAAAAACAGAAATACTCCATGTGCGACAAGACTTTATGGTATAAAGAACAAGCCTAGGATTCTGATATTTAAATGCTAGGCTACTTGCAACTAAAGGCCAGGGTAGGTAAGACACTTTGTATTCCTTTAATCACTTCAGCCTTATCTACTGTGCCAAAGGGGGCAGGAGGAAGATGTTGTAAATTAAGTTAAAGGAAATCGAAGCAAAGACAAGATAAACTAGCTTTTTGCACAAGTTCTTATATTAGTTAAAGCCTATGAAAAGGCTTTTAGCTTGCTCATTCAGGGTGAAAAACAGTTTGCCTTGATCTACCTCTAGTTAATTCTGAATCTCCTTTTCTTGGATACACAAGGACCCAGCCCTTCTCACAGATATGCAAGAAGCCATTGAAATCAGCCATCCAAAAGGCAAGAATGCCAATACGACACATTTCCCCTAAAATTTAAGTAAAAATAAGTATTTCAGAAAATCAGAATGAGAACTAGGACTTGTCAAGACAGACAAGATCTGCTCCTGGCAAATACCATACAACATATGGAGAAAGAAAACCTTTTGCGTAAGTTATAAAAGAAACAACTTTAGCAAGAAAAAGAAGGAAAAAAGATGTCTTTCCTATATTTAATAACAATTTGGTAGTATTTGAGACCAAAACAAAGAAAAAACCCAAACAAGCCACCATCAGAGCAAATCACTTGCTTTCCCATCTCTAACCCTCTTGCATCTCTAATTCTACAGCCAGAGCACTAGAAAAATTACTATGGCAAGGCCTTCATGCTAGCATGAACCCTCTTAGTGTGGTCTTCTGGATCACAAAAATGCCTAAAATAGTTTGAGGCAGATTACGTGAATACCCTTCTTGCCCCTGTAGCAAAACAGTGAAAGCTCCCTCCCCTCAGTGCCACGGAGCTGATGCTTACGGAACTTCAGGTCTTGTGTGTGCAGTCCTCCAGTTGTGCAGGAGTGAATGCAGTCCCGATCAGGCTGGGTTCAGAGAAAGCCAGCTGCAGTCATGCTGCTCTTACATTATTCCTTCCTCACATAATTGATTATCTTCTTTAGCTCCACAGTAAATTCTCCCTTGGGAAATTTTTCATACAAAATTTTTAACTACATCACAGTTTTATTTCATAAGGTAAAGGCAGCTCAAGCCAAGTCTCATCATATAAAAGAAACTATAATCCAGGGAGACAGCGATATGGTAATTAGAATGGCATTTCTTAATTAGCTATATGCAGTCTGAGTCTCCATAATCATTATGCACAGTTAAGGACAAGATCTAAGGAGCAGAAATGCTCCACTTTTAGGTAGATGGTCCATAATGGGATCCAGAACAATATTCCGGGTAACCTGGAGTTGTAGCTATCTCCTGTAAGTACCGTTTCTAAGGTGCCAAAATAGCTTCCATAAAGCAAACCAACAAACCTCCAAACACAAGCACACTTGTGCTACACTAGCACCTTCCTTTCCACTTCTAAAAAGCCAAACCAAGCAAGCAATGCTAAAAAAGGTTGTTGGTCAAAGCCCCTGAGCTTAATGCCCTTAAAGAGAAAGGATTAAAGGTCACTTCCTGAACATGCTTGCAACTCAATAAGGTATTTGTATCGAAAAAAATGTCATTACTGCCAGTATTTTAAAACATTCTATTTTGAGAGGTATTTGACCCTAACTTTGTAAACTGAATGACTGAATCCTCAGCTGTTTCAATATCCAGTTTTTGATTCATGATTAAGCTTGGGAGTGCATGTGATGAGTTTACTTCTGAGCTTATACAGAAAACTATTTCTTTCAGCATGCAAAGGCTTCATCTATAACTCAAACCTGTTACATTTTTAACTCAAGTCGGTACTCAGATATTGATCCCAGGCTTACACACACCACCCCCACCCGCCCAAACCCACCACTTATTGAAAGTCAGCTTTAGGTGAGTAATTTCCTTAGTTCCTTTGAAGACTTTTATGGATTCCAGAGGGAGACAATTCCTACTGCAAACTTAAGTTTTGTCCTACATCCTTGCCACCTGGCCACGGTATCACCTACCACACTAGAATCCCTAATTTTATGGCTACTTTGCTTGAAGCCTGTCAATACAAAAGCGTTACAGGGGAAAATACTATGGTTTGAAAGGTGTCTTTCATATTTGTAGACTGGAGATTTATCAAATTCCTTTCAGTACTGACAGTTGTTCTAAAAGTTATGTCTGCTTTTTCTACTGAATATCCATTATTTCCTGGTTTTTTTACTAATGGCCTTTCCATAATTTTTTTTTTTTGCTTTTGTGAAATTTATAAAATTAAAATAATTTGCACAGCTGATTCCGCAAACAATGATAATCTGAACACACCCCCAAACACCCTGTGCTAAATTTAGTTTCATGATGAGCAAGTAAAATTCACGTTCTTTATTATCCATATAATACACCATTTTTTTTTTAAGTTTTAAAATTAGATAAAAGCATATTAAATGGCAGGTGTATGAAGTTCTTCAGAAACAATGCCAGAACAAAAAATTGAATTACAAAATGTTAAAAAATATGTAGGTACATTTGAACTTAACATTCCACTAACGCATAGTTACAGATATTGTCTAATGAAAAATAATTGTGCCACTTACCTATTTTTGCTGTTTCTAGGAACTTTTTATTCTGTACATAGGACAATTCTGTACAAAATATGAAGTCTACATTTTTATTACTTATTACCATAAAACAAGGTACAATGTATGTACAATATTAAAATGAAGCCATACTAAAGCCACACTAAAAAGACACTTGTAATATTACTTTTGACATTCCTGATGTACAGGTGTAATTTTGGAAAATGGGGGAAGGTATCAGACACAGAACTTTATGAAGAACAACAGTCACCAAAATTCTACTTTAATTTTTCTTTTTATTTTGGATGTATTAGTTTTGGAATGGTTTAGTACAGGATTATAAGTAGCATATAAATATTGATAATAAACATGCTAAACCATTAGTGGTGATAGATTTTGGAATATTGCCTAAGTGTTCAGTGGCCCAAAACTTCAGTTATGAATTTATGGTGAACTTTAAGCCTTTAAAAATACTGTAATATTTCCCTTTTTGGTGAGTGTTTATCTTCAATAAAGAACAGAAATAAAATCCAGACAGTGAAAGATGTTCTTATACGTTGAGCATCACACAATCAATCAAACATTGATATACAGGTTTGTTTTTTTTTTTTCTCCCCTTGGGTAACATAAGAATAATTCCTTTCAGCAACCTCTTGCACAAACATACTGAACACCCAAAATCAAAGGTAACTGATAATCTACCAGCTAAAGATGGAAGTTCAAACAATGGTATATCAAAATACATAGACATTGCTTTACACAATTAAAAAAGCACCCTTTTTCCCTCAAAAGGAGAAGGCATCTTTAAACTGTTTTAATATAGTTTATCCTAATGGTAAAGCATATTCTTTTTCAAGTTTTACAGGAAATGTTTTCAGACACAGTGGACATTCCACTTAAAGGTTGGGTTGGTCTTTAAATTTAGTTATTGTAAGCCAATATTTACCACCCACAATTTTCTTCCAATAGACAACATAACAAATATTGGAAATTGAATGTTAAATGCAACCAACAAACAGCAGGCACTACATCTGCACAAGGTTACTATGAATGTCTGCTTTGCACATTTTTTTTTTTTAATGGATGCAGGAGACGTTATACTTCCTTAAAAAGTAAAACAAAACTATTTTTAAAGAAGCCACGTTTTTATCTCTTTATGCATCAAGACATTAAACATTAAGTTATATCATGTTACTGCCAGAGACAAAAGAAACTAATCACCCATTTAGAATAGCAGAACACATTTCAAACAGCTTGTAAGCAGGATAAGTAAGTCAAAATACTGGCCACCCTGAGAGAAATCAAATATTGAAGACAAAGCACTATATTTTTAAAGAGATTTTCCTCCCGTGCTTTTCCATCTACAACAAAAAGCTCATTACATGCAAGTAATCTTGTGGAATATATAGCAGCATTTGAAGATCATCAGCAACTCAGATGCATTTTCAGTTCACTTGTGAGGTGTATTTGCAGCACATGTGCTCTTTACAACAACAACAAAAAATATTGTCACGGTAAAATTATGGTCACTATCTCCTCAGCTCTTAGACTCATCTAAAAAGAAGCAGAATGGAATTCAAAGGTCTGTTCTTTTTCTTATTTTAATAAGCTTATGATGTTGTGTTTCCTGAAAGGTTACATTCACCTTTCAGATAAAAACTGATGCAACTGAAATCACGCATAATATCCGCCACAGAATATTGAACTCCTAGAGCCCAAGAAAAATGCTGAGTATTAAAAGCTCAGATAAGGGAGAAAACAGTGAAAGAGTATTTTATTGACTTGAAAAAAAAATTAAAATGAAATTTTATAGTCAGTCTATTCCCAGTCATAGTAAAAATTTTCATTTTAGGAAAAATTCTTCTACCAGTTCATATCTGGAATACTGGTGCTGTATTATACACTAAAGACTGGAAAATATGGCTTTAAATATACATAAAGTATTAGGACATGGTATATATAGATATATATCTTTATCCTAAGTAAAGGAGAAATAAATTTACAGAATTCTTAGAAAGGAATGATGATTGAGGATTGTCATGAAAGTTACCAGTTTGTAAGCCATGTTTTATAATACGAAAGAATAACTGTGTATTTTCAAAACTGCTGGTATATTACAAGACAGCAATAATGTGGAAACAACTGTAAAGTTGAGAAATCCTAGAAAAAGTTTAATACTTAAATTTGAAATAATTTCACTTTTGAAAACACACATTTATCATTAGTACCAACTATTGGTCATTCACTTATTTAGACGGAAAGAGTTTATAGAATGCTCTTCTCAAATACGAGTATAAAAACTGCATGTTATCAGCTAGCTGGTACTATGATAACACCTCCAGGAAATTGTGTCCACTTGATTATAGTCAACCCAATATTCTGCATACGGAATTGGGTAATTTACCATTGTTTGAACTACTAATCTTGAGCTGCATACTCTATTAAGTTATTGCCTACAGAACTGGGTTGAAGAAAGCTTTGACTTTGTGTGTAACTGATTGGTATGGCACAAAAAAGTAAGTTCTACTGTAGAACTGAGTCCAGAAAAAAAACAACTGTTCCTCCAAAATAATATTTCACTGTAATAGTTTAATGCCCATCATGTGATATTAATTCATCAGCTCTGCAATGTGATTCCAAGGCTTTCATGGTATAGATATCCTGAGGCAGTTCTGACTTGCGTCGCACAAGAGGACGATCTTTTTTCTGATCTTTCTGTGCCTGAAATAAAAATAGAACAAAGTTGGCCAAAAATACTAATTACTAAACAATTACTTAAAAATATTTCTTGCACATCAGTATGTTCACTTACGGGAAAAGAAATAAAAAACATATGGGAAGAAGTTTATACTTTCTCCTCTCTACCCCACCAGCTACCCAGTTGCAAGTCTCAAAACCATTTTTTGCTAAGAGGAAAAATTAGAAACAGCTAACAAATTCTAAGCTATTAGCAATCACAACATTACTACCATCATTATCACTTGATAACATTTTAAAAAATTATCATCTATCTTCTCACTTATTTTTCATTTTGTATGTCTCTACATGTAAGATAAATGATCTTAAGTTTTTTCCATGCTTCTAATTACTCGCAGTATTCACATATCTGAAAATTTAAGGTTCTGATGTATTATTTTTATTGATACTCTCTCAAACCCGGATAGTATCCCTATCAGAGTATCTTGAAACTATATAATGGTGTCTTTATATAGTCCCCATGTCCGTCTCACCTACCCTAATTTCCCTGCTAGATCAATGATGTTTATTCCTGTTTTCCTACTTAAAAAGTCCTTATAAAAACTGGCTTGTACTTAGCCATTGATTTACTAGCATGTTCAAAAAGTTAGTAAGTCACGGTGGTCAAGTTTTATTTGTAGCAAAGAGTATTCACTAAAAACGCTCACATGGTCTGGTACAGTAAAAAATTCCTGGTCTACTTTTCTCAGTCATTCCATCACCTCTTCAGTATGGACATTCTGCTACATTGCCAACCTCTGGCATAAACCTTACTTTCACTGAAACTGTAGAGATCTTTACATAGTTCCTCACTTCTGAAGTTTTATTTAAAAAAAAAAATAAACTAAGCTGTCCTTCTGCCTTGCCTTTTTTTTTTTTTTCTTTACTTGGTAACTGTAATACCTCTTGTTTTAGCATCAATTTCTGATGGTACGTAGCGAGGGATACATAACTGTCTTTCCAGTGTCCTCTCAAAGACTGATGCAAGAATGGTACCTAGCTCGCCTTCTGCAATATCCTAATCCTTAATCAATCCTTTTCCTGCCTGGTGACCCAGACTTATCAATCCTCTTGCAAAGCTTTATACTTCTCACAGTTTTCTCTAAGTTTTTCTAATAAGAATTCCTATATCAAACCATTCTATTAGCTCTGCTAGGACAAGGCCTTTATCTTTGAAAACCAGCCTTATAACCTTCTAATCATCTCATTTACTTCCTGCACACTTTCTGAGCAAGGAAAAGCAGGAAAGCATGCACTTGGAAAGATGGCTAAAGAATGCTTAAACAGTTCCAACCCAAGTTTTATAATTTTATTTAGTTTATAATTTGTTTCTTTTCCATTAGTGTCACTTTTTTAATCTCCACCCCTTCTAACAATTGGGGCAGGGGAGGAGGGGGAAATTAAGCTCATCCATAGGAATGCAATGCACTCATTTTCCAGCTGGAATGCTATCAATGAAGCTGTATATAGCCCCAGTATTATAGCTCTTAAAGTTGAATTCTCTGGAGAAAAGGTAAGACCTAGGTAGAGTCCTTGGTTTTAGTTTGGGCTGCCATTACTGCTTGCACATTTTATATTGTATAATACTGGCCCAAATCCCCAAACACTTCCAGCAGCTGAGACTGGGAACTTTGTTCTTAACTGCTTGTCCCAACTACTAGTATATAGTCATACTTTGGCTGCTTTTCTTCTAGAGCTAATGTTAGAGCATTCAGAGTTAGGAGGTATGAGTTTTAATTCCTTCTGGCCAGGATGGAAAGTGAACCAAGGTCTCAAATCTTGAGAAAATGGTTATGCGCTAGGAAACAGCATATTAAGAGATAGACACTACCATCAACACAACTCTAAGATTAAGCAGTACTTGTTTTGGTTCCCCGCCCCCCCCAATAATCTTATATGTACCTTTCTCCACTAGAACTGCTTCTAGGCTCTGGAGCTAGTGAAAGGAGGCCCCTCTCCCCATCACATGGGCCTGGCTAAGCTACCCAAGGTCTGAAGAAAGGCAGAGGTTTAGAAACTTTAATAAGCCTGGTGCTCCTCACTGACTAGCTCTAACCAGCATTGCCATTCAGGGGAATGCTACTCTCATTCATTGCTCTGGACAGGCATGTAATTCAGCCACCAAGATTTACATGTAACACATAGGGTTCCACTCCAGAGATAAGTGTTTAAAAAACAGCAATCACTGAGCATGTCTTAGGGGCATTCCAGCATTTCTTTTGATTTCAACCTTCATCCAAAATGCCATAGTACAAATAATAAATAAAATATAATCTTGCAGGATAACTACACTGCAATTTTAAGAAAGTAACATAGGAGGTTAGGTTGACCATATGCTTATTTTTATTAAATTTCTTGTTTGATACATTGGTTCAAATTAACAGACTTCATCTCTGATCTCAACCAGTTTTTCAGCTCCAGATCACTTCTCCGGTCTTAAACTTTGCTGGATTTAGAGATACTCCTATTACTGATACTCCTACCAGACATCTTAGTGATACTACAATGCTCCCTGGCACCCCTCCATTTTCCATCAGCTCCAAGTTTAAATCTCTAGTTTGAATGTCACGATTCTGGTTCCACTTAACTGAAGTTAAATTAAAAATACCTGAAAATCACTAAGCATTAGCTAGAGATGAAAAGACTGGAATGACCTTGAGAGTCCTTGCCCTGCAGCAGGTAGTAGAACGTGACAGATGGTGGACTGAGGAAGAAGACCCATGAGTGGGCAAGACAAATGCACACTTCACACATTTTTTTTTTCAAAACATAGTAGCTTTAGCCACTAAGAAGGCTCTGAATAACAAACAAAAACGTCATCACTAGAATCTGACTATATTTTATACAAGTTTTCCTTATGAAAAACCAAAATTGTTATATAGAGGAGAGAATAGAACATGATGTGGTAGATTTTAGCCATATTTTAACTATCCTTAAAGCAGTCATTGTTCCCACCGTGACACTAAAAGCTATTTCTAAGTGAAAAGAAAATGAAAGTTTCTGTAGTAGAAATGTCAAAAGAGACCACACAGCAGAATCACAGGGATTAGAAATATAACACTGTATTCCTGGCTGCTACAGTATCACTTAGAAGTAGCAGCTCTAATGAAGTTTATTACTGTAGGATAAAAGGTTACAGGGCTGAAAATATAACCTGAGTTTGTGTCTAGGATTAACAGTTGCTTAAAAAAAAGTAATTAATAATTTAGAGTACTTTATCATCTTCACATGGCTGTACCTGACAAGCCTCTTCTTTCACTGTCTTTTTCAGCATCTGCAAATCTTCAATTAAAGGCCCATCTGTTTCCATTGCAACAGGACTGTTCAGCAAACTCGTGTCACTATATGTTGGGTACTAATAAAATGCAAAGTGTTAAAATAATCATTCTTAGTAGTAATACTTAAATACTAAGAGTGTATTTGAGCATTTGAATGCTATGATTAGTTATTTGAGATTAGCTTCAATATCTTATGCTTCCAGGCACCAAGTTAATAAATTTTAAAATGGAACTCCGATACTTTCACTTGGCAGAAGTGTTGTGTTGAAAAACACAGTCAGAATACAAAAAATATGCTTTGATTATCTAACACTGAATTTTAAAAATATTCAGATTTTGCCAGTATTGAACGTCTACTTTGGAATTTATCTGAAACTTTATTAATACATTGTCTAATGATTTGTGAACAGTGTAGCAATCCAAACACAATGATTTTACTTTCTGGTGCGATTTTGTGTTGGAAGAGAAAATACACTGTCATAAGGCCAAATATGGTTAATATACATTTAAAATAATTTCAAAACAAAATATTAAACTATTCTGTCTTGAGAAAGTAAAACAGCCATAAAAGTCTTTTGGGAATAAAAAACATCTTGTAGAAACACTTGTATTAGCATCTAAAGCTTACTGTACAGCAATCTCAATATTTTAAATTCTATTTTAATTCAGATGAGGTGTATGCAGTCTTGAAATCAACTCATTTACAAACACACACACACGTTTTCATCCATTTTTCCTCATAAATATTTTAGTATTTGAGTGTACCAATAATGTAATGCAGATGAGACAAACTAGAAAAAACTGACAGCAAGGATTTAACAAATATAATAATCTAAAATCTTAAACTGTATTCTTGTGTCAAGCAGAGTCAGGAATAGCTCTGAACAAAAAGAATTCAGTAATTAGACAAATTAAAAAGTTAATAGAAATTCTAGGAAAAAACCCCACACCTTAAAAATCCATTATATAGAGTGCTAAAAGCATTTATATCCTTACATCAATTCAGTCGAGCACTCAAGTGTTCAAAATAATAATTTTTATTTTAAATTGCTTCCAATTATTAGCCCTCTTCAAGCATACTATATACAGGTTGTGTTAATTAGTTTCAGAAAACGTACACAGTTACAAAAAATTACTTGGGGAAAAAAGGAAACTTACACTGCAGAACTCTAAGTTTTACTACTACAAGTCAATCCCCTTATTTAGCTGGACATGCAGTAGTTCATCATTTGTGATAGCAAATGACCACATATATTAAGTACTCTTCAAGCAAGGCTTTTGTATGGCTTATCTGATTAGAGGAATGTTTTGTCACTGAAAATCAATTGCTACTTTCATGTGAATGGTTCTTTTTTGGTTAATTTAACTGATCTGTTGTTAACTGACATTTTGTTTAACAAATTTTATTTGAGCAGTTTAGCAATTGTTCCCTGAGAAATGCCACGAGAGGAAAAAAACATTTATGAAATTCCTCCTTCTTAGAAAAAAAAAAATGACCCCATACTTTCTGTTTTAAAATAGCACTGAGATGATGGAAGTGTTCCACTTCTGTTTATGGAGTACCGTTACTCCATCTTCCACCACTTTAAACTCAGGTGATGTTGGAAAGATACAGTACAGTAAATTTCTTGCTGCAGTATAGTAAAGTTCTGGCTGCAAAGTAACGGAAATGTTTGGGGGTTTTTTGCCCATAGCAGCAATCAGTATGATTGAGATAAAGGAAAACTGGCAGCATTCTCCAAACAAATTAAGTAGGGGAAAAAAAAAACCAACAAAACAGCCCCAAGCCAAACCATCCCCTTCTCCCATAATTTCAAAATACAATGAATAGTCTAAAGGACCTTTTTTTCTTTATCAGAATTTCAGTTACATCAAGTAATGCCTGACAGGATATTTTCCTTTTAGTAAGAACCTGAGGTGCAGGTTCACCAGAAGACCGGCCCAATGCAAGTATGAGAACAAATGCAGCAGACAAGAACATAAAACATTGCTTTAATCCATTTGACACAGAGGGAAACTGACCAGTCATAACTCACAGTTTGCAGAAAGGTCTCTTTTGTAATATATTGTTTGCAAAACAGCTTTTCAAGAGAAACCAACTATGGCATCTCTATATTTTCCATAATTTTGCACAATAACTTTTCAAACCGCAATACAGTATATCTCCTATTATAAGAAAAGGAAAAAGTACTTCATATCATACTTTTCAGAAACCTTTTTTTAAAAAAATAATTACTTGCACAAGAGAAAGGTTACAAATTTTAAAAGTATTTTTATTGTATATCTTTCATAATACAATTAGTGAAATTGCTTTATTTCCATGATCAGTCAGACCTGTATCCCCCACTGATATTTAACAAAACTAAAGTATTTAAACATGAACATGTTAATCTTTTCTAAATACCTGGGGATTTGATTTGGCTAGATTTTCTATTTTAACCCATGCTTCTTCCCGTTCCTTCAATTTTAGCTTCTCTCTGAAAAAAAAAAATTAGAAGCAAAAATGGCAAAAGCAGCTTGGTGAATCTTTCATCACAACTTGTACACTTTCTTAAATGTGAAGAAGTTCACTAGAAGAATTCAACAATTATTTAGCTATGCTTGTTTCAGCCTACTGCCTAAAATATCACTTACTGTTGACAGCATAATTTGCATCATATCATTACCCCATGATCGCAAAGCAACATTAAAAAGGACAAAAACTTATATTTTCTCATGAAAGTAACAAACTGGCTGATACAAGTTTATCTTTAATAACTGTATATTGTTAAAAGAGTTAAAACAGAAAAGTCCTGATCTATGTTGAAAGTGTTTGTGTTTCAAATTTATAGTGTTTGAATTCTATGTTGAACCATAAGAAACTAACATCTGACTGTAAGAAAAGGCAGAGATTCCTACTGTCAGCTCAATGGCTTCAGGTAATAGTTTAAAGAAAAAGGCCCAGAGACATTTTGAATTGAACACTAACAGAGAAGCACCCAACAAAACCACACTCATTCAAGGGAGTCACAAGCCAAGAGGGATGACATGGGATGTCTTTTTTCCCCCCCTTTTTAATTTAAAGTAGGAAAAGTTTGTTTCCTTATGCCTAATGTAATTCAAAATGGTAAAATCTAGGGTTTTTCTCCTTTCTTTCTTACAGATAAACAACTTATTGCAGAGACTAGAATGAACACCTGTCTTTGAAAGGTGGTAGAGTTTAAAAGGGCTTTAAGCGTAAGAGTGCTAAAAATGCTCTCAGGCTTTCATGCATAGAGCAGATGATCCAAATGTAAAAAACCAAACCAAACCAAAACCAAAACCCCAAACAGTTATGTTCAAGCACATACACAATTTGCCTCCAACTCTCAATTAAGTTAAGTTTGGCCTATTACATCACTCAGTACTCTGCCTGCCTTAGTTCACATTCAAAACGCCACCAAAAAAAACCCAACCCAAAAACAGAGAAGAAAAGATTGCTGTCCCATTTAAAAGGGATTACACTTATTTGCTATGATGGAAGAGAAACTTACATAGTCTTTTTTTAAAAAGCAAATGTTCATATTTTGTTATCTATAAACACACACACACATCTTAAAAATTTGTTATACTACAAGCTTATTTCTATTTAAATTGTAATAAGGAACTTCAAAACTTGGACAAATCCATCTACATTAATACTTTGTACTACTTCCAGTATATTGGTTTAAAATAGGTGTATAATTTGAACGACTACTTGAAGGAATCCCTGTTCACTTTGAAATTAAAAATAAAAATTCAAATCCAGGTATTCTCAGTACCCACTTTCTAACTATGCTACCCAGCCCCTAAAACGAGAGCCAAACCATTAATACTTTTGACTTCTCAATATCACTTTAGTAGGCTTTATAATATACTGAATATTCAAAAAATTATGTCTATTTAACAAAATTGGAAGTAGAGGAACAGAAGATAAGTGACTTTATGACCATAAAAGTTATCTGCATTTTTGGGCATAAACCAGAAAAATTCTAGCTTCCAAATCCCTGCTCTGTTCACTGGCATATGCAAGAATACACTAAACTCAGCAGGATTCTTCCGGCAAATAACGTACCAACACCCTGTATTACAACAGAGTAACAATTCTATTTCGGGTAATTTTTAGAAAAACATGTACATGTGCTTACACACAATGCAATGCTGAAAAATACTGGAAAAGTGTTTTGGGAAGAACTGAGTGACAACATGAAAGAAAATAACACTGGGCAAATAAAGCATGCTAAAACAAACACAGGATGTAAACTAAACTGTTTAACAGATCTTTTACACTGGGCTCCACGATTAGCAGTGTCCCTCTCAAAAAAAATTAATTTTTAGGAAGACTGTGACCCCCAGCAGTGTTAGGCTAAGGACTACATGAAGCATCCTACTCTTAATAAGATTTTATAGTTCACATATAATGAGAAGCTTCACCAAGTCAATTTGGAGACTGTTGTACTGTAATCAAATGGGCACAACTTCCCACTAAAGACAGTAGTTTTTCAGAGCTAAAGCACTCTGAACAAATTATTCAAGAACAGACAGACACACTGACATGAAAACTTACTTCAGTTTTTCTGCTTTAAATTGCTGTGTGCAGTCATCGAACAGTTTTTGGTTCATCTCCATGAAGAGTTTCAGAGCATTGTATATCAAGCCATGTATTGTCCTATAAGTAAAACTTCTGGTTGAAACTCAGAGTACTTTAAACTTTGAAATCTATTTTTTCTGGTCAACAGTAGCCAATAGCCTACATAACTGGAAAATTACATCATTTCAGAATAAGTGGAAACAAAACTAGTTAAGTGGAAGTTTCAGTTTACCCTCAAAAGGGCTAATACAAGTACTAAAATTATGAACTTTGAATGCAGTTTTCTTACTCTATAGTACTACTTGTCACTTACACTTTTGATGTTTGAACTTCATTTTTAATACTATGTGTATCAATACAGGACTAGTTTTGAAATTTAGTAGCTGACACTAATCAAACTAGGGTTATTAGAGAAAATGCAAGATGATATTAAAGATCTTGATATAAGTAACTTACTGGCAACTGATAAATTAAGGAAAAAAAGAGTTAGTGATTAAACGAAGCCTAGAAAAGACACCATTCATTTTGAAAACCGCCACAAAGCAACAATGCTCACTTTAACACAATTATGCCAGGACTCTTCAGAAAAGTGTTAGAAAAGTGAAGCGGAAAACAGAAAAAAAAAAAATCTGCTTTATGAAGCACTTTTACACAGTAATTTACAGTTCCAGTTTGTAATCTATTGCTGATCATTAAATCCAAAAAGCAATCAGTTAAATGATTACTTTGTATCATACATGTGAGTTACAAGTAAGAGTGCAGCTGTACTGGGTAGCGTGACCTCTGCTCAGAATAAAATGAAAGCATGGCCTTGAAAGCCAGAAAAAACAACCGACAGCAATCCACATTTACTATGTACAGTTGCATCACCGAATCAGAATTTTACTAATGAGTACATTATTTGTTACTGCTTATATCCAATGACAGTAACCAATCATTTTAACACCACTTTATCTTCCCTTTCTTTTCCTGTGTTTAGTGGCAGATCGATTACGCATTCTTGGCCAACCCATCAGCAGTCCTCAATTCATGGCCAGCACTAGACTGTGCTACTTTCACCATCCCAGCAGTCGCACAATAGCTCAGACAAAGAGGCACTTTACAATGGAACAGCTGCAGAAAGGAGCTGACCAGGACTGTTTTCATGCCTAAGTACTAAGTTATTATGGGGAAAAAAGTGAAAATAGTCAATGGAGAAAGAGGAGAAAACAATAAACAAAATTGAAGAAAAAAAAAAAGGGAGGAAAGGAAAAAATGACCTGATCTACAACATATTCCACTAGAATGCAAAAGAAATGCAAATCAGCAAAGAGGTTAGATATCAGAAATCAAAGTTAGTCTTCAGAAGTATCTGAACTACAGATTAATGCCAAATTTGCTTCATGTTAATAAAAACACGTCATGGATTAGATGCACTAAAACACTGTTTCTTGTTTAATGAAAAAAGGAAAAAACTGTCTTCCTCAATTCTTAATATTTCCTAAAAATTTTGACAACAGTAGTCTCCTCCTTATCTAGCAACTTTAATGTCATAGAACAAACAGCTCAACACACTGTTAAAACTAGCAACTCAAAGATCTGAACCACTTTTAAGCCTAAAACTAGACATAAGTGAAGTAGCAGAATTTTATTTGTACAAGTTTCTTACTTGTTCCAATGCGTCTTTGAATTCCGGTACAAGGATGGAAACATGATGGGTAAAATCTTTGCTGCATTATCACTAATTAAACTCATAATATATTCATTATTCCAGTAGTATAATGCTCGCTCTGCAACCTAAGAAGACATGGAAAAAGGAATGCTTCTTCAGACAATCCCTTAAAGAGCAAATAATTTAAACATTTGGCAAATATAAGGGAAAGGTAAGAAAAGTTGCAACTTAGATTTGGATTTTTCTAGTACAAAAGTCATGGAGCTCATGGAAAGAGAGATGGAAAAATTGCTTTTTCCCTCATAGGGACATGATTCAAACCGTTACCTATGAAATCTGAAATTCAAGCAAAGAAATATTTTCCCAAAGAAAGAATATTTGTAGAACTCTGTTACAAGCAGTGAAATGCAAACACTATGTACTGAAAGGGTTCAGGTAGTTCTGGAAACAGCGAGCTTGTAAGCTTTTATGTTAAGCATAACACTGAAATGAATCACCCAATATGAATGCACAAACTGCACTCTTGAAAAGAAACAATAAAGCTAACATTTGGATCCCTAAGATTTGACAGAGAATTGAAGACTTTTTTTGCAACAAATAAAATTCATTACGGTGAATAATAGTAGGTAATACCATGAAGAAGTTTGCTTCATAAAAATCCTCATATTATTGTATATTCAGTAAGTACAGACCTGAAAGTGTGGACTGGACACACATTTGGCTAGCTGTCTGAAAAGAGGCTCCATAACTTTTACAAATTCAGATGGTTCAATAACATCTAAAATTTCTTCTAGTTCATTTAAAAACATGACTTCTTTTGGACTGTGAGTCTTTGGCCAGTATTTCAGCAGTGCCATTACAACCTGTAGAGACAAAGTGAACATAATCTTCATGATACTTTGACTTTACCTTGCACTAAATTATATCTCATTAAGAAGTCTGATATTTTAAACAGAACACAAAACTCAGATTGCTTGTCCCATGTGACAGCAGTGATCGGATATGGTTCAGTGTCACAGAAATAACTGTTGATAGGTCTAAAAACACTTCTTCAGAAAATAAAGTTATACACTTCAAAGACACGTTCAAAAACAATCATCAAAAGAGTAGAGAAAGTAACCTGACATCTAACTTAACATGATCATCAAATCAAAGTGCAAATTTGCTACTATACTATGGGGAAAATTATCTGCCACTTAAATGATAGCAGCTTTCAATCTCCAATTTCTTGGAGGCGTACTCCAAAGCTCAAGGAATTAAGTTCTATCATTATATTTTAAGTAAAGATTTATTATAAATACCCAAACTGACAGGTGACCGACTACTCTAGGTGTGTTACCCTTAAACGCCGAGTTTTATTTAATTGACTATATTACTATAATCACAGCCTTAACTTTCTTCATGATTATTAAATTATTTTACCCAGCTTGCTGAAGCAGTTTTTGCCTAGCAAATCATGAACATTCAAAAGATGGGGTGGGGGGGAAGGGGAGGAAGTGGGGAGACAACCAAGGGATCCATAAAAAAGTGACACAAAAGGAAGTCATCTGCCAGTCGGCTCACAACTCTTCCGAGTTCATACATCCGTGGGAAATGTTTCTAAAGTCTAATTGAGAAACAAACTCTCTGATCTATTGAATATATAAATAGAAGAATTTAAGTCTGAAAAGTAATACTAGTTTAACAGTTAAATATATTTAGACATTGTATTTATTAGTGGAGTTATCAATTACATAATTTATTCAAGAATCTTCAAAAATACACAAAGTTATATTGAAGGAATAACTCTTGTGCTGTTTAGCAATTTCCGATTTAAGGAAAATGCGAGTAGACACAAGTGTTTTTGTTATGAAAGGATGATGATTTTTTCCCAAAGATGTCAGTTTTCAAACCAAAGTGTAAAATTTTAAAATTTAAGTTGTTGGTTTTTTGGTGGGTTTTTTTTTGTTTGTTTGTTTGTTTTTTTAAACTATAAAAACTGTTTTCCATCTGTAAGCAATCTGGTGCCAAACAATATTCAAGTAGGAAGACATTTTCCATCGAAGGATATTTAAACCATGTTAAATATTTACAAATGACTGGCATAGCACTCAATCTTAAGTTTAGATATTTTTGATGAGAAATTAATACAACCTTGAAAGTGTAAGTTTATAAATGGTTTTGTTTTGTGGTTAAAGATTAAAAAGCCACATGAAGAACAAAAATATGACAGCGTCTGTCTAGTCCTAGATGTAGAACTGGACAAAAAAAACCCAAACAGTACAGACTTCTTGAAAAACTCTTAAAATAAAGGTTATATTTATCTTTTTATATAGTTTAAATGTTGCAAAAATCCATTAGCCTTTCTCTCAGACAATTTTTTTCTCTCATTCAGGAATAAAAAGCAGTCTCTTTTTTTGTTTTCTGAAATGGAGGACATTTTTATAGAAGTCCAGCTTTTTATATTTAAAAACTATAAGCAATATTTAATATCATCACTGACAAGATAACTCAGTGAGAAATCTGTGCATCTTTCATGTATATATTATTTCATCATGAAAGCAGACACTATGTCCTCAGTGAAACCTTGGGAAATTTATGCAGATTTTTTAAATAAGATGTCAAAAAGTCTCATATGACAATTATAAGGGGAAACAAAGAGTTTTATTTTGTAATGACCAGAATTTTTGAAAGGGAACTCAGTACTTCAGTGATACGCGTGCTAAGTTTTTAAAGAATGTTGTAATCGTGTACTAATTTAGGATCAAAAAGGGAAACAGCCTTGACTGTGTTTTAGTTCAGATCTGTACTAGGAAATACGTAACATCCTAGCTGCTGTCTGGAAGAAAGCCAAGATTTCAAGATCTCATATAGCACAAATGACAGAATGTCTGAGATTTGATATCTTAACAAGTATTAAAAGCTCCAAGTAGAAGACAGTTCTTGCTCAGCTGCATACTGTATTTGTTTCAAGAATCCCAGTTTCTGTTTTACAATGGAAATGGTTATAATCTAATAATGTGCACTTTTGTTAGTAGCAATTGTTTTACTGATTGCTACTTAGTGATTAAACGTATTAGTTCTTACCTACTTACTATTGGGTATAATGATGCAAAACACTGTATACTATTGAGGACAATTAAAAGTATTCATCTATGCCATTATGTGCAGCCAGACCAAAGTCTGGTTTTGTCTATGGTCCAAACTTGGTAGACATGAACAGGATCTGACTCAAAAACCTTGCATCAGTTGGTAGTTCCATGTGCCAGAAATCTGTGTTCAATCATAATATCAGTGTCTCAACGGAGCACAGTTCAAGCAAGCTAATTTCTGACTAAACTGCTTTTGGAGTAACCATCTCATATCCAGTCAGCCAGAACAAACTAAGCAGAATAAACTCTGGTCTGTTTGTAAGAGGCATGCTCTTAATGTTGTTTAGAATGTCCAAAATGAATTAAAACAACTGTTGGAAAAACTGAATTTGATAGATCAAAACAGTTAAATACTTGACTCTTCTTAATAAAAACAATTACATATCAATGCTTTGTTTCTGAAACCTCCTTAAACAGTCTACAGATGAAAGGGATATTAATATTCCAAAATATATAATAATAGCAAGATAAACTTACTGGTTCTGTAAGCGTGCTGTCCTTTTCTAAAAATTGAACTACACAGTACGCCAGCTATAGTAAAAGAAAAAAGATTTTTATTAATGGTCACTGTGAAACTGAACACACTTTGAAATCATTAGCATAAGTGGAGAACACTACTGCATTCAAATAAAAACACAACAGTTTTTCTATAATTTTACAAAAATTGTTTGGCAGACAATTTAAACAACAAAAGAGTAAATACGCTTTACCAATTTTTCCCAACCTTGCCCAGTCTGTCCTCACCTTTTTTTGGGTTACAATATAAACAAATACATAATTTGATGTTTTCTTTTTAGACCTAATACTGTGCATTTCAGCACACTTCATCTTTCTAAACATAGGATTTAAAAAATCACAATCTTGTCCTCTAAAGTGCTTTCCTCTTGCTAACATTTTGGTGTCCCATGCTGATTGAATACGTATTTTCTATTTCATAACCTAAGTTAGTTAAAAATGCATTGTTGTAGATCTTAGGATTTTCTATGTATGAGAACTAATGATAACTATGCATATCAATGTAAAGCTGATGCAAGCTGAGGCAGAATTACAGTATTTACCAACTTCAATTCTGAGAATGAGACTGTGTATCTGTGCCTAAACAGTGAACTATTACATCTTTCACTCGATAGTCTAATAGTCCCAAAGTAAATGGGAAGATCCCTGCACACCTCATGAACTGTTTAAGCATTTTCCTAACATCTCTCCATTTATGGAAGTTCAGCTGATGCGCCCAACTCCTTTCCTGGTTTTGGTGATTACTACCAAGAACGTCCCTAGGTAATCTCAGGAATGGACAAAGATGATTACATCTAGTGTTCTCCACTATTCTAAAGTAAATTTGAATTGAATATAGAAATTAGCTTTCTTCCTGTATATCTGGATTTGGCAGCAAATCCTTCTGAATATCTGCCACTGTTTCAATGTGAATTTTTGTGGGTTTACTCTGGTGTTTCACACACTAAACTCACTTGAAGTGCCTTCCCATTTCATCCACTAGGACATGTAAGAGAGGCATCCCTATGTCACTATCTTCTTTTGACTGACAGTAATGAGGAATCCAGATCACCTGAAGGTTTGGGAGAATTAGTTTGTGAAATAAGGGGAATAGATAAAGACCAATCCATCTCAGGCAGGCAGAAGAAAAGGTGGCGATCACAGATGTCTGCACTAGTTGAGAGAAAGGTCTGATTGGCCACACCCCAACAGGCTATGTTCATAACATTAGAAAAAAAAGAAAAAAAAATCTTTTGAAACAGAAGCCACTCTAGCCTACTACTTCAACAGAAACTGATGTGTGCCGCAGTAGGCAAGATCCAAAGAAAATGCTTATAAGCATCTCTAATTGCTAGAGAATTTTAATTATACAAATGGGGGTCTTAAAAATACAAGTTGTTAGTAATTTTATTTGAAGAAATGGCACTTAAAACTTGGAGTACTTGAACTTACACAGAAAGTGTTGAACTTTCAAATTATAGAAATAGAGCTGTGTGGCAACCTCTCATAGAGAAAATTTCAGGCTATCACAATAATACTGTGTTTTCTCTAACATTGTACAATTTCCCATTCCTCTAGGAATTCCAATGGAACTAAAACTCAGCACAGAAAAGATACAGCTTGTTTAAAAGCATGATACAACTCAGATGTCCCCTTTTTTCCTGTGTACTTCTAAAAAGATCTATTGAATTGAATAATGATGTCCTAGGAAATGCCCAATTCCTTTCAAAACATCAACAGTTGTGAGAAACTGAATTTAGCCGAAATTCTCCATGTAGTTTAGAAAAAGCTGTTTATAGATGAAATTCATTAAAACCATACTTTTCTGCAATTTATGTATGTCTAAACATTACAGACAATAACAAGATAAACAAAAAATTCTGTTCGTGGAAAGATATCAAGAATTTTCACATTAATCAACCTTCATGCATTTCATCTATAAACACTACAGTGCTTTTAAAAAAGGTATTTATTTATTTATACACATACGAATGTATTTTTATTTTTTTCCCCTCAACAAATGAACCATTATAGGTACATATATTAAATAATTTCCCCAAGGCCACTTAGCATGGAAACACTGGAGCTTAGAACAGAATCCATATCAGAATGACTAGATTCCCCCAACCTCTCTAGGCAAACTTACTTTAACACTAGTATGAAAAGTGCTGAACAAAACTTACCTGTGGATGGTAGACACTGAGTGATTTTACTTTGTGCAATGGTAACAAAACCTTCAATAGGAATATTTTGTGCTCTTCTTTTAATGGTAAGGCAAATCCATTAATTATGCTGCCAGGGAAAGAAATTTAAAAATAAAAATCAGTAATTATGCAAACTGCACTACTGTAGAGGATATACCAAATCCCTTGTTTTTAATCACATGTTTTTTGGCAACCTCCTGGAGAACTTGATGCAATAGAAAAATTTACACATTAAGCATGCACCAGAGATGATTTAATTTTTGATCCAGTTCTCTAAAGATTACAAATTAATAGAATAGTCAAATCAACCTCTGTCCATCCCTCACCCAAGTCTTTCACAGGTCCCAAATGCTTCTTCCAAGCAACATATATGACTATATCAACACTTCAGCTTCCAGCTTTCACTATGAACTATTCACTATCACCAAAGCTTTGAATACATATTTGTCCCAGCTTCTTCACAGAATTAAAGAATGAACCAGAGACTGGATGTAGAAGAGATCAATCCAGGACAGCAGACAAGTCAAAACATGACTTCTACGAAAATATTACTATTTCTGCAAGACCCTAGCATATAACCAAACAGCATCTCCACACATGACATCCCAGTTCCAGGTGAGTGCCGATGTGGCTCAATACTGGGCCAATGTCACCTTCACCTAAAAACACAGTACTAGAACAGTGTTTTGCGTTCACTCACTTTGCTAGCACTAACATCAGTTAAAACATCCAGAATCCTATTGCCCATTTCCTATTTTAAATCCTATTTTATTCATTCTACTGCTTTCCTCTTTTCTACCAAGGACAGAAGGCACCCAGGCAAAAGGAACCTGCCAGACTTATCTTAAAAAAACACATTAAAAAATTCAGAGTTACATATATTTCAGATCTCAGAAATCAGACGATGTCCCAGAATTAAAGCTTGCTAAATAACACTTGCTCACCCTTGCTGCGCATGCTTAAAATAATTTTCACTAGTAACGACTGCACAACTGTTTTGAGGATATGAGGTTATTCCTCCTGAAGTCTCTCAGTGCACAATATCAAAACCCCATTTCTACATTAACATTTCTATGGTGTTCTTGCCACAACTCCCACATACTCAACAAATACACATTAACTTAATTTAAAAAAAAAAAAAAAAAGTTTTTCCAAGCTGGTTTAAGGGTTGTTAACCACAAAGAGGAGCAGAACTGTAGGGCAAGTTTGGCTTCAAGTGAGTGTGAAGAAATTCTGCAATCCTGTCAAGAGATGACTGTCAGAAAAAACATAACCACCTTAGTAGTTCATTTGTCCAGTATTATATAGCACTTAGCAAAGTAAAAGAATGAAATCCAGTACTTCAGTATGAAATTCAATTCGTCTTTACTTCTGACAAGTCAAAACCCAGGAACCCAACTGAAAACTGTTACTCATAAGAAGCTCTATGTCAACAAGATGCTGTGTGAAACTCTTAATGGACTGGAAGAGTAACCAATACAGAACAGTTACAGCTTGGAAGCCTCACTTAGCTACTAAAAATTTTGATTTGGAAGCCTGAGGAATAAAAAATACTTAACTTCTCAATTTGTAACACTTAAAGCTAACCTAACAAAACCAAGAGGGAAAAAGGTGGTGTCTTAAGTAACAGTTTTGAAGATTCAGCTCCACATTCTAGTATTTAAGCTTTACAGTCTTATACCTTGATGTATACCTTGTACCTCAGTATAACTTGATGAGTATTACTTGATTATAGTATGTTGAAGTAATGATGGATATGTGACTCCTTTAATCGTTGAACATTGTGTTGAAAATTAAATAACTATTCTGGGCAGACATGTAGACCTAGAAAATTTTAAAACATCTTTCCAATTTCAACAGCATTCTGGGCTGCACTAGGAACAGCACTGCCAGCAGGTTGAGGGAGGTGATCCTTCCCCTCTGCTCAGTCCTAGTGAGACACATCTAGAGTGTCGGGTCCAGTTCTGGGCTCCCCAGCACAAGAAGGATGTGGACATACTGGAGGGAGTCCAGCAAAGTGCCATGAAGACAATGAAAGGGCTGGAGCACCTGACATGCAAAGAAAGGCTGAGAGAGCTGCTTCGCCTGGGGAAGAGAAGGCTCAAGTGGATCTTATCCATGTGTACAAATACCTGAAGGGATGATGGTGTGAAGAAGACAAAGTCAGACTCTTCTCAGTGGTGCCCAGTGAAAGGGCAAGAGGCCATGGGCACAAATTGAAACAGAGGAAATTTCATTCAAAATGAGAAGAAAACCTTTTTATTGTGAGTGTGGTCAAACATGGGAACCCATTGCCCAGAGAGTTTGTGGAGTTTCCACCCTTGGAGGTATCCAAAGCCTGACCAGCCACAACCCTGAGCAACCTGCTCTCACTGACCTGTTATTTTTGTGTGCAAAAATATGGAAACACCATAAAGTAAACCTCACTAAGCTTTTAAAGGGCATTAATGTATAAAAAACAAAAGCTTGCACATGGATCAGAGAAATCAGTTGATAAAAAACACACTAGTTTTCACAAGGCTGTCAGCTTTAAGTTGTAAAATTTTAGTTTCAAGTGCTTTCAGATGCATCACTGAAGTTTGCTATATAATGGGATTAACAAAAGAAGGTTTCTGAAGTTTCATAAGCTATGCTCCCTTTGTTTACCTGCTATGCATTTAGTGATGTTAGAATTTTTGAATAAATTTCAATTAATTAAGTGTTAATTGTAGTTGCTTTACAACTAATATTAATTACAAGGATCCTAAGCTAGAAAATAAGACTTAAAAAATAAGATTTAAAAAATTGACAGATCCCAAAACGTTGCCACAGGGTTCAAGTTTTTGCTGTGTTTCTGCAATCTCACAAAAACCATATTCTCTTCGTTACAGCTTTGCCACATGATATGAAGCTATTTTAATCTTGTCTCAAAGCAATCTGCAATCCCCAACTTGGTTTTTGAAGTCTCCTCTGAAGACCAAGTGAGTTTGATTAAAGAAAACCTACAACTTACCTTCCCAGTATTTCCAGTAATTCTGCTATGCCATTGTGGTGTTCTGTTTCATAAATAAACCTAAATAAATGAGAAGTTTTACTCAGTTACTGCTGAAGAAAGATACAACTCTAACACCAAGATCCCCATCTACTATTACAGGTAACCTTGACCTCCCAGGTTTTAGTCACTCAGTAAAAAGGAAACAGAAACGCACAGTGGAAAAGAAACCTTGTGGAACATAAATCAAGAGCACATTAAGCTCCTTTCAACATTCACACTTGCTTGCTCTTTTCTCCCACATTTAACAAAGCAGTACGCACTTGAGCTTTTTCCAATAATCATATTCTATGCCATTTTAATAATGCAAAACTGAACACAGCAAACAACACTTTAAATATTAAAATAACGCAAGAGCATCTGGCATAATCAAATGCCATGACTCAACCTTCTATACTGCATGCAAGCACAAGGTGTTCAACCAGTTACTAAAAAGCTCTTTGGCATTACAGACTTCTGTGCATACAAAATGATCTGTAATAAACAGAGGAAGGAAAAAGTTTCCTGAATTTTCTTTTGATATAGAGCACTGTAATTTACTAGGCAATCACCTTTCCACCCTTCTTCCCAATTGCCTGAGTGTAAACTTATTGAGAAAGTTCTATGCACAACTTCAGGTATTTTGCAAATAGTTACGAAAATTTACACTTATGAAAAATAATTCCACTCATTAGAAAATATTTTTCTATTTGAAAATTTGTCATAGGCTGACATATTAACAGCTATTTTTAATCCAGAATATTTAATGTGACTGTTTTTTCTCCTTAAAGACCCTTTCCATATAATTCAGGACAACAATTCCAAGCAGAACTAAAGACAATGATACAAAAAGCTTTGGACTGAATTAACAGGAACATACCGGTTTAATAATTTTTATAAAAATATATTTTACATTAGAAATACAGAAGATTAATGTACTATTGTGACAGAATTCATGCAATTCTGGTCAGTGACTAAAAGACAAATAAAGACCACACATTTCTTAGGTAAGCACAGTAACAAACTGACAACTTGCAGGAAAAAGTATAAAAAAAGGAAGTATTTTGAAAAATTCTACACATACTTTAAGAGCTTATCATGCACAATCCTCTAATTCACGACAGAAGCTGAAACAACTTTCCTCCCTGGTGCTCATATCCAGGAACACTAGTTTACCTCTGGATGCAAAATATTTCAACTTCTAGCTCCTAAATATTATACAACTAAGTGAAGTTTTCTCTTTAATTTTTTTCCCCTACAACTTGGTAGAGAAAGATAGTCTCTACAGTGCAAATCGTACAGTCTCCCATATACATTTCAGATCAAAACCACATTTTTATACAAACTATTACAAAGTTCATCTAATGACCAGAACATTTCTTAGTCCTTCAAAAGCCTTGCACCAGAACTATCTGTGTTTGAAGACTTTGCTTCCATTATCCCTGAAAGTGCAAGAAATGGTAAATAAAAACACTGTTCAGAAGTGCATACACTGTGATGCTGTTGTACCATCTGGTTCAGATATTTTACAAAATTATGCATTTTGGAACCAATTTAATAAAATTTTTGTGTGGCAAAAAAAGTTTACATCTTTGTTGGAAAGATATACCTGTACTTTTTCCTTAGGACATACTGGCTCTTGACACATCCAATCAAGAATAGCTGTCTGCAAGACAGTGAAGGCTTACTCATTATTTTAAAGTAGCCCCTCTGTAGCTCCTCTAAAGGCTTACTTGTTACCACAGACAGGGAAGATAAGCTCCCTCTACAGCTGTTACTGCTGGGTGCCATTCAGGAGATGGCACGGAGTATGTGCAGCTTTTTGCTCTTTTCTTAAAGGGGTAGCATCATACATTCATTTTGGGATGAAAACAACAGTGGTAGAGAAAAAGGGAAGCAGGGTGGACGGAGTGTAAAACACAATTATTTGTAGAAAAGAAAAGCATACCACAACTAAAAGACCAAAAAAAAAAGGCACCACAATCTTGCATTTACACTTGACATAATGGCAGTAAAAACAGACTTCTAAAGACCTTTGGTAATACAGTGGATTAATTTTTCTTCTTTACACTTTTTGTATCAGGGATAATACCACAGTTTATTTTATGGCAATTAAAAAGGTATTTCATGAGCCCTAAATGGTACATCTCAGTTCTGAGGAAAGAAAAGGCAGTAAATATGTTCCTTCAAGCAAATTCCAGATCTCTCAGTCATTTGATTTGAGCCCAACTTCTGCATTATGCAGAACTACATAAGGCACTACTGTAATACAAATACTACTACCCAATAAGAAAAAAAAGCCTCATAGATGAAGATACCAAACCACCTACTGAATCACATACAAACTCAAATTTCAGTTGCCGAATTTATGCTGTGTGCAAGACTACCCCAATCTAAATCTCCCAGACTGGTATTAATTATTATTAGACGTAGCAATATTGGGTATAAACTTACTAAGAATTAAAAAATTTGCTAGCAGTGTCTTGGGAGTATTTTTGTTGTATACCTGATCCCATGCACCATAACACAAAGATATTGACATACCTATAAAATATATTATTAATTTGTTTCCGGATGTAAGCTCTTAGGCCTAAGAATTTCCCGTATATTCTGTGAAGAGTTGTTTTAAGAAAATCTCTTTCACGAGGATCTTCACTGTCAAAGAGCTCTAAAAGCTGAAAAGAGGGAAAAGAAGAGATGCACTTTACTTGAATCTAATGCATTGTGAAATAATTTAGAGCTTGAAGTTAAAAATTCTTTTTTTACCTCACCTGTAATACAAACTTCTGATCAATATATTTCTTAGCTATATTAGGTTGGAAATCTGGAGATTCTAGAAACCTTAAGAAAAATTCATAAACAAGCTGAAAAAAAAAAACAACCAACAAAAATAGTATTAGTCTCTTAAACAAGGAACCATTTTATAAGCAGCAGATTACCAAAATTACTAATTAGTTGTTCAGAACTGCACTATGTTTTTATTTATATTTATTTATATACCACACAGTAAAAGCTTTGCTCTTGCTCTCCTGGCAGAGTGTAAGAACTGAAGGTTCTTTAAACTGCATTGAAATTCTGCTGAGCTCCATCACTAGATTTTACTCAAATGACATACAGTAATCTAATATTCATCATGCCCAGAAGTACGTGTTTTGAAAATTCTCTGTTCTCCTCTGTTTGTCACGGTACCTCTGAAAGCTAGAGCTGTGCCAGAGTCAGATCAAAGCATTCACAGTGACAAACTGAAGCTCATTTAAAATCAAAGCAGTTACATCTGTACCGCAAGAAATGAGCCTTTAACCTCTAATATACTGATTTTTTTTTTCCCAAAGATTATCAGTTTAAATTCAAGAAATATTTTAAATACTGCAGAGAAATGTAATTGACTTGAGATAAACACATAAACTAAACAATTCTGAGTCAATAAACAATGACTTTAATGTCAAAATTTTGTTAGACTATGACTTTCTAGTCTTCCTTAAATACCTGTAGATGAGGCCATGCAGCTTCTAGGGTTGGTTCATCTTCCTCTGGATCAAATTCTGCTCCCGTTGGATTGGAAGATGGTGGTAATGTTCGAAACATATTCACTGCAAACTGAAATCACATGTGCCTTTAAGAATTTTGAAACAAGTGAATGATTAAAAAGAGACTTCAAAGATTGTTTTGACTGAGAATTCTTTATATGAGCTATTTTAATTAATATTTGAAAAAATACAAGCTATATAAGTTTAAACAATAGTGAAGTACATTCATTCTTCTTTAAAGATTTCTAACTTGGAGAACACTTTTCCATGCAGTACTCTTTAAAGCAGAAACGTACTGTCAGGACATGTTTTATGAGGATATTGCTCTGATCTCTTTACACACATATTTTAAAAGCCCAAACAAATGTATATAGAATGTTTACACAAACATTTTTTATATAGACACTTTACCAGGCCTTGCAACAACCTGCAAAAGTGTAAGTCAGCAGCAGAGATGCAAAATAAAGATTACCTGCAACTGTTCTCTGTAAAATATTATCAGTTTCACACTGTGGGTATACACGTGAGGAAACACTTCAAAACCAAATTCCTCCCTCCCTCTTTTAGTGGTATTTCTCTTAAACCACGTCCATCTACCTGACATTGTGGGGACATTGAGGGGGGAGAAATGCACATCCTCATCTTCTAATCTTTCACCTCATCTGAATTCTCAAATGTCCGAAAACCATTTAGCATCCTCATGGAAGTGGAGCAGACTAAAGATGAATTACTTTTCGAGTTGTTGGTATATACACAGATAAATTATTTTTCTATGTCCAAGTGCCTGTCTAGATGCACATTCATACTGTGTATGAACCGAAGTAGTACTCTTCACAAACCCTTTTAACATGAAGAGTTTCAAAGTCCCTAATGAAGACAAAAACCCAACATTCCCTGTCATATGGACAGAAAACTTTTCTGCGAGGTCCTGTTCTAGGCAAAACCACCTCATCACTAAATATAGCTTGACTTTTTTTTTAAATAAAAAAAAATATATAATCAGAAATAATTACATTTCTATCAATTCATACAATGCATATAATCACAAACACAACGTAAAACACATTTGTTGGCTGAAAAAGAAGTCTTACATGATTTTTGAGATAAATTCAGCACGCATTCTCAAGAGTAACCTTACCTAGACTGGTGCAAAGATTTAAAAGGTCTGCAGTATCCTAAATTCTCCACCTGAAATGATAGCTAGCAAAACCAGCTGGCTTCTCTGTGGACAAGAAAGGAACGACTAGCTAGTGATTGACATGGTTGTTCTCACACTCTGACGAGTTAATGATTAAAACTTTACTGAGCAAGTTGGAGGGAACAGGTTTCTGTACATGCCAGTAAGAAAACTTGAAAAAGCCTTCATCTGTACATGCAAGACAGCTATGGCTGTCAGTACTGAAAAAAGACTGTCTAATTCCTCAATTCCACTTGTAATCCAGAGTATTAGGTAGGGCAGACGTTGGTAGGAGACAACCAAATTGCTGAGCAAGTGCAAAAACGTAATCTATTTAGCCACGGTAAGTGCGCCCAATAGAGACTTTCTTGTTCTATTTTGTTGCTTACTCATTATCAAGCCAGTACCAAGCAGTCTAAACTTATTTTTGTACAGAATAAAAAAATATAAAGATCAATTCAAATTAGTATATGGTCCTAAACTGCCTCCACTACTTCAAAATGATCCTTCGAGACAAATGCCTTAGTCTCTCAGCAGCTTGAACGCATTGCAGAAACGATGAGAAGATTGCCAAAATAAAAACATAGTGGTGTACTGTCCCACCCCTTCATAATGATTGAGTATATTAGGCTCCATAAAGAAATTCTCTTCAAGTCTATTCCTACTTACAACACTAAAGTAAATTCTGCTTTCAAATGCACAGATCATTTTGTGCTTTACAAAAATATTAAGATATTTTAAAGTAAATTTTGGTAGACGTTTGCTCACAATGAGAATGGTGGCTATGCTGAATGGAGATCTACATCCTGCACAAAACTGATTTATCACATCAGCTGCAGCTGGCTGCATGGAGCTTCAGCATAAGGCGTACATATACTCTGTTCTAAATATGTACCACGAGTACTGCTAAGAGTTAACCTATACATGGTTATTGATATTCTGTTGCTGTAACAGATTGGAGGTGTCCTTTTGCAAGTATTTAACGAAAATCTGAGAATACATTTCATAAGTCTGGCAAAGTAAGAGACAACAGGGCAGAGAAGCTGATTTGCCAGGAAAAAGAAAATTCTTTGCAAAAGGCTACATCACCAGGAGCAGCAGAAACATTAACAGAGCCTTTTCAAGAAAACCAATACTTGGTTCAGCAAACCTGCTGGTACAGGGCATCTCCAGGATCAGACCAAAAAAAAAATTACTCCATTGGAACTTGCACTGAACTGAATGTCTTATTTGAGGATGCAAAAGAACATTTTATTTACTTCATCAGCTGAAAGGTTCCTATGCTTTCAACAAGTGTATAATGCAGCTCAATTTAAGGAAAAAACCCTAAACCCTATAAGTTTGAGTTTACTTATAATGCAGCTATATATAATAATGCAAGGTCTACTCCAATATCACATTTAAAATCTATTCTTTATGCCACAATTTCAGTCTTTATTATGTTCAAATTCCATCACAGATAACAATCACATGTGCCCTACATACATTTTTATTCTTTTCTCAGGTTTTACTGAGGTTTGGGGTGGGTGTCCGTGTTTTTTTTTTTTTTTTTTTTTTAAAATAGCATCAATGTTTTCTTGCCGATAATTTGAAGTTTACTTGAAAGCTCTGAAAGATTAAGCTGTCTCAGTTTAAAGATGCTACTTTGCAGAGGAATGCATTCCACTCATCTTTGGTGGGATTCTGGGAAGAGCAACAGAATGTCATGTTTCCCTCTTCACATTCTGACTTCTTCTCATTAACACCTCCATTCACAGTTTAAAATAATGCTGTGAATTACCTATTAACTGGCAGGGCTAAGGAGCATATGTATGTGCTGTCCTGCCATCTCACATCTGACAGATGGCAGAGCAGACAGTGGGAGGCAGTATCAAACTGCATCAGCTAAATCTGCAAGAATTACATCATATTCCCATCAAGGAAAAGTCATGCTCACGCTCTGTTTTTCTTCAGAATATTTCTTCATTTCAGCAACTGAGATGTAAGTCTGATACAGACCGAAACTGGCATATCAGAGTAATCACTATTTCAGAGAATTAAAAGTAAAGCTAAAATATCTTTATGTTCCCCTTTTTAAAATTTTGCATGGACATCAAGCAACTAACAACCTCCAACCTCTGTTTAAAAACATATGGTGAAAATTTACAATAATCAATGGTCTTCCAAGAAAACAAACCTAGGAACACTAGACTTGAAATTTAAAACTTGCTAATGTTGTTAAGCAAACGGAAGAATAATCAGCCTTTTCTAGATGAGAAAGTCTTAGGCTCTCGCTATAAAGAACAGCCTGGTCATGTAAGGTGTTAGGTACAATGTTTTATATTTTTTATTTTTGAGAATATCAAATGGAAAGAGTTAAAACCCAAAACCAGAACAATTTGTTCCATGAGCAATGGAACCAACGAAGCCTTATTTGATCTGTTTTGTGTTTTATATCCTTGACCAACAGAACACAAAACTGCTCAAATCAGCGTGCAGCATCTCTCAGTGAAGGCACAAACTTGAAACTCTCTTGTCTATTAAGCCATCGAAATTTAGGAAAATTTACAATGAATTGACATCAGTGAGACCTTTACCCTTCTGTCAAATGGCTGATCTTTTTCCTAACGTCTCAGTCTTTTGCCCAAACAGACAAGACACAAGCTGCAAAGCCTAATTTCCTCTAAGGCCAAATTCCCACAGAAGTACTAAGTAAACATAGCATAACTTAAACGCATCCCCTCCCTAGCTCCCCCCCCAAACAAAACCCCACAACCCCCTCAATTTATGAACTTTAAGTCTTCATGAAAACTGGGCTAGTGTGCCAAAATTCTCTGTGTGCTGTTAGCACCGACAATACTGGACTCCAAAGGACATAACTTATGAGGATGAGGAAAAGCAAACAACGTGCATTTTTACTGCTTCACAGACATGTTTACTGTAATGGTAGTTATGCAGCCTGTTTTTCTGGTGGCCCATTCTGCATAACACTGGAGAATATTTTCAAGCAAATAAGCATCAGAAATATCATTATGCATTTTCTCCTCCCTTCTGCTGAGCAGCCTGAGTGAAGCCTGACATGAACAGCTCTTAATGACAAGCTATACAATCTGAAAGTCTGCATCTTCTATAGTCATGTGAATAAAGCTATCCTAATAGCTAAATAGAGCCACAAGTAGTACACTTCTATTCACAGTAGCATCTTATTCTAGACCAAAGATCAGAGTAAAAAAACCAAAAAAACCCAACTCACCCACAAAACTCTCAAAGCAAAAAAATCAACCTCCCCATGTGTACAATTGAGTATGTAATTTCATTTGCATAATGCATGAAAAGTTGCAGCTAAAACTGCTTCAGTTGCTGAAAATACCTAGTTATAAAATTACATCTGTTCCTATATATTATCAATTTAAAAATAATATTAGCCTATATGCTTCACAAAAATGTTGATTTACCATCCACAAGTACTTCATCATCATCACCACTAAGGAAATTATTCTGAGCACTACAGAAACAAGTAAGCCATATTTATACAAGCTTTTGATCTACTTCTTTCTCAGAACACTGCAACCCTGGACCTCCACACCCAGTACAGCCCCAGCCTCCTCTCAGCTCTCTTCAATAGCCTCTGGCTGGCTAGCTGGGGAAGTGAATATTCATATTCATGTTCACTTTCATAGTCCCACTTAAAACAGATACAATCCAGATACTACCCATCCTTTCCTGAGATGGAAAGCGACATTAATTTGGGTCTGTATTCTACATAGCTAGCAATTCTCACAAAGTTCTACAAAACTAATATCCTAAGTGCCTGTGGTTCTGACAAACTAGTGTCCAACAGAACATTCTCATAAAGCCCCGTTTTCTTCAAAAGCCAAGCTAAAAAAAAAGAGCATATATTCTAAATAAGAATCTGTAACAATGCTTTTGATCAAAACCCCTAAATTTATCATTTACATTTACAAGATTTATTCAGACTTTTGACTACATATCTTACAGTTTTGAGAAGAGGTAAGTTCCTGCTCTGAGGCTAATCAATCCAATCTGACTGTATTATACCTGAGAAATGGAACTTGTTATACAAGTGTTTAATAAAAACATTTCCTTTCCCATCACATCTTTGCTTACAAATGTAAAAGGAATTTGAAGGACATGTCAGCTGGTTCTTTGAGGAAGAGAAGGAAGAAACTCTTGGATCCACTCTGGAGAACAAATAACATTAAATCCATTTAAAAAATTAATTTCTCTTATCTCTTTTGGAAAGGAGACTTATGATTAACAGTAAATAATCGAACTAAGCCACTAGATGAATATATAGCTTAAAGACAAGATCTTACTATAAATTAGCCCAGGACACTTGAAACAAAAAAAAGAAGGGTGAGCGTGGGGTTGATGGACATGACATGAGCACTAGAATTATAAAGAATAAAGAAGAACCAGATGATAACATAGATGCTTCTCTTGTCAGAGAGAAAGAAGATTTGAAGCTATTGAAAAGGAAAAATATTCTTTTATTATTATTAAACAGGTAACTTGTGGAATTAATTGCCCTAAGTGTTTGGTCTAAATAATATGTTAACAAAATCAAACAAAGATTATACACACACACATATATATGCATGTGTATCTATATATACTCATACATAAATGAGTAACCTCCAAATTGTAACGATGAACAGAATAGCACAGTAAAGTCCTAATTCCTATGCCAACTACCAACTCCACAAACTTTCTAAAGCAAAACCACGCTCAAATCTGAGTATTTCTTGATCACACTCAATTTTACTGAAAACACTATTCCTTATTAATATAATTCAGTGGCAGTAGCAGCACACAACTTATCAATGCCTCTTGGAAGAGTCTTGAAGTACAAAAAGACATCAGATTTACTTTTCCTTAAAATCCACACAATCAACTCAAATCTACTGCTAGAACTCTAGCAAAAGTACACCTCAACCTACACATACATGCCTGAAAGAAAGAAGCTGATAATAGTACTGCAGGAGGAACACAGTTGTTTCAGAACAGATGACCAAAAGAAAATTGTTGCACAAAAGCAACCTAAAAAAATTGTTATCTGAATTTAACCTCAAAATACTGGTCCAGGTGCCTTCATTAACAGTGTCTATCACAGCGCCGTGTAAGTCCCATGCAAGGAAACCCCGCACCCTTTAGAACCTTGCACATAAAAAGCATTTTAAATTCACTGAAAGAATTCTCAAACAGATGCTGCGTGCTCCCAGCAAAACACTGGCAATTAAGACAGCAGCCAAATTCCGCATGAAGATTTATTAAACTGACCGAAGTGCAGATTTTATTACCATTAGTTGCATCTGAAAGCGAAGAAAGTATATATTCTTCTCAGCCAAATGTATTCTGGCCTAACTGTTTGATGGAGGAAGATAATGCAGGCACACAAGGCAAAAGTTATGAAATTATGGGCAGTTAAGACTTCTTACACAGAGCAAACACTGATGTCTGATACAGATATTCAAGAACTCATCGTGAACTCCTTTTTACTTAAATGAAGTCTCAGCAAGCTTATTCTCTTTTGTAACTCCCCTTTCATCAGTGTCAAGTATTCCAAAACAAGCAATCAATTAGCAAAAACCAGGGATATAAATAAGCTATCAAGACATGGGAAAAGCCATGATCCCACATCTCCTCATTAACCATCCTCAATGCTTTGTGTACGTGTTTGACATCTAGAGTTATACGTAATCCTCATATACTCAGAAGTTCTCAGGAAAATAACTTCTGTATCAGTAAACACTGATGGCTGATTTAGATAACAAGCAACCTTCAGAATAAGCAACATCTTTCATACTATAAATCCTTAGAATCTTTGAAGAAGCTCCAAAGTCTCTGATTTGTAGGAGGAGCTCAAAATTTGACTGAGTTCATATTTATGTTAAAGATGCACTGTTTACTCATCCCCCTGAAAATTCACCCCAAGCTATAAAGTTTCAGGAAAAACCATGATGTCACACATGGTCAAGAGTTTCTTGGGGGCTTAGTAGTCAGCTTTTTTAGAAGATGCTTTCTGTTCTCAGTGTGCTGCAGACAACAGCTACCAACCTCAACCCAACTGCTACTCCAGGCAACTGGTGTCTAGTCACCACCATGAGACCTGAAACACTCATGGTCTCCTCCTCTGGAGTGGCCTTAAGCATGACAGAAAAATAAACCAGGTCTAGCTGGCTAAGATTTGGATAGAGAGCAGGGAGAAGCAACACAGGTCTGAACAGTTCACATAGCCTGTTCCAGCAGAACCCTCATGTGCCATCCTGTGTACTAAATAAGGTCCAACTCTCATTCTCACCTCTGAATACAGAATAAAAATCAATCGCTGTACTGAATGGGAGTACATAAGATTAAGTGTCAAGCTTGCACAGGTGATCTTAATTCTAATCTAAATTTTTTTCAAATTTTCAGTTCTGCAATCTACATGGTTTTTTAACAGCTAGATGTATTTAACTCCTCCCTATTTTTATAAACATCTATTCTAAATAAAGATTTGTGGGGGGAAAAAAGTAACCCCCCCTTTTTTTTTAAATACAAGATTTCATTTTTACCAACTTAAACCATAATTTACTTCTGCTTCATATACGTGTCTAGTTTCTATCTTACAAAGAAGAAGAATCAACACTGGCAATGGGATTTAAAAGCACTGTTATATTACCATTTTGCAGATGTGCAAACATACTCGATCTTTTTTGAAGATTTCAGTACGATTTCTTAAGATAAATTGATACAGCTAAAGAACCAACTGTGAATTAAAAAAACTGAAAATAGTTCTCATCGTTAAATCACTTACCATATGTACTACTTCAGGGTAAATAGGTTCTGTAATCACATTGCGATTGTGTGTGATATATTCTACCATTTCACTTAAAGCTGCTCGTTTTACTTCCTTCCACTTTAGGTCACTTAGTGGATCAGAAACAAAGTCAAAAAGTACACAACATTGTCGTAACTTCTGGATAAAAAGCTTTTCTTGATCAGCAGGAGGGACATCTGAAAAATGAAAACAATTGGTTATAAATTATATTGTAGTGGACTTTACTCTTCTCCCCATTTTTACTTCCCAAGACACAAGCGTAGCAGTGTTTAAGACTACAAGCAAGCTTTCCGAATCTTCAAACAACTTTTACGAATATAGTGGTCCAGACTATGAACCCCAGTAAAATACACTGTACATGACAGGATGATTTAACAAAATTGCAACAGTGATGCATACTTGCCTTTTCCAGAAATAGATACCGCATGGAAAAAACACATACTTGAAAAAAAATGCCTCAAGACATTCCCCAAACAGCTGAGTTTGTGTAAAGAATATTATGCCACATCTGCAGAAATACTCTGTTTTTAATATTAAATGGGTGGATCTTCAGTTTCAGCATTATATTTAAGCCAGACCCACTTTTTAAACCTGGGACCTGCCACCTCACGAAGTCCATTTTTCTATCAAGTGCCTCCTACAACACAACAGGCTGCAGTAACCACATCCAGGCACAGAACAACTATGCAAGATTTTTTGAAACTTCTTTAACACCAGAAATATTTAAAGAAACTGGAGCAACACACTCAGGATCTTCAACTCTTTGGTCAATTTGTAACACTATTTTGAATGTTTGTTTCACATGTACAAGAGTTACACTTGCATTATCAACCTATTTAAGCACTTCCACCAGTCTGTCTGGTTAACTGTGGCCAGTACTGCAAAATTAAACCACACTGGCCTTCTAGAAAAGACCATACTTAATCACTGAGATGAAGATAAGATATGAAAAAAATTAACAGTAAATTTAAAAACAAATTGAGTAAATACCTTGTTTGATATTTACTCGCTGTTTAATCATCACTCAGATGCAGCTGATGAGAAACTATTTTGATTTCTCTCTTCTGTGATACCTATCAGAAATATTTCACAGGCTTCAGATATGCTGAGACCAGACTCCCTCATCTTCAATAACAAATAGAAAAAAAAAAAAATCGTACTCTTTTGGTAACACACTATAATTTGTTATCTATACCATTGTTATACAGACAATTAACCTTTTGAGACAAAGGTTGCCTTGCCTTATACAGTCTTTGTGCAGCGGTATTTTTATTGTTTGACAAGGTTACCTAGGTTATAAAAAAATTTTAAAGTTTTTACCTCCCAATTTTCACTTCCTGTGCTTTACACCTTAATCCTCCCTGCTGATCCTCTGTAATTCATTATTTAGTGCTTCCATGTAAAGTGAAATTAGATTGCATAGTTCAAACTTCATACACAGAATCAATAAGCAAGTAAGCCAGCGCTACTTTTGCCGTCAGTATTTTCCAAAATAATGAACCTTCAAAACATTAAAAATATACTCATATTGATATAAAACCACCAATTATAATTTGAAACTAAAGTAAGCCTAAATCACCTAGTGCAAATATAGATGTAGAAGTTTAGGTTACTGTTAAGAAAGAACTAACACTAGACTGCTGTTTATAAACATTCATATGTCGACAAATTAAAAGACTTCCTATGGCTAACATTTCAACAGTTATAGAACAGAAGTTGTGCCTTTTAAATTCTACAGAGCTTTAGCCTCAATGCCACAAAACTCTGCATGTGCTTTATTTTTCCCTTAAGTAATCTCATGAACAGTTGTCTAATGCATGTGACATTACAGATCATTATACACAGCAAAAACTTTCAGGATCAGGACCTTAACTTTCAATACTTAGGAAATACTAAAGTAACTGGCCAGAGGTAAAGAAAGCAGTACTGTATTTTGACAGCAGCAAAAATTCATCTGCAATTTAAATGGCCACATAACTACAGCACTAAGCTTAAGAAAAGAAATGCGAACACACCACAGAAAGCCCGCATAAAATAACACCATAACACATTTCATGTTTCTGCATAATGACTTTTTTATTGTTAGCTATGAACTGCTAAGACATTAACAGCATGTTCAAAAACAGAGTAAGACTAGACTGCCTTTAAATATTTCTGCAGTTTACTCCCACTTCTTCCAGTTGACGACTCTTCTTGTTTCTTAGACTATCATAAAACGCTAAAATTTTCTCAAACACAAGCAGCAAGAGTTACCATCAAACAAAGGATTTCAAGTGGTACTACTGAATACGAGCACACAGAACCTAACACATGCATGTACAATCTAATAAACTGAATGTCTGACACATTATCTACAGTCCGGTTGATTAGTTAAATACGATTTGTTCTCCTTTAAGTGCCTGACAAACTTCTCCTTAAGATAACAAAAACTGGAGCAGTTCCTCCCTCCCCAAGAGAAGTTGCTTTCAAAAGTACTTTTGTTATAATAAACCTGGAGGACATATTTGGTTTAAAACAGCATGCGATTTTTTGTTAAAGTTATGTACACTGAATTGCTCTGAAGATTAAGTCCAGAAGAAAACCCTGTAAAGTAATAGCCCTGAAGAACATACAGGATAAAATGCAGAATAAATGAAAGAAACCATAACCAGTTACAGACTTCAGTGTCACCAAGACACCTGGGATAGTGAAGACTTCAAGAACTAGAAAGAAGGTGCTAAATGACAGGTGTCCCTAAACAGAGCAACAACTTTCTGGCAAATAAATCAAAATTCCTGTCCAGTGTTGTGAATGAGTTGAGGGTACCTTAAGCCACACAAATTTTGTATCCGAATACACATGGTTTTGTCTATTTGGATTAAAAACTATAGCAATGAATAATTTGTCCTGGAAAAACAGTATTTAGTTGAGTAGCTTGCATACTGAAAGCCAGCCAAATTTATGACCTGAATGTACAACATCTCGGATGTACCAAGCAGTTGGAGTGGCTACCTTTTCCCAATTAACTGTAAAATGGAAAGTGGTTCAACCTGAAGTGTAACAACACAATTTCGCTTAGGGATACTGTGCTATGAATGTATAACTCCACAAAGTCCAAAGCCTAAATAGAGACTATAATCATACAACTAATAGACATACAATTACAGTGATTTACGGTACACTGACCTGAAAGGAGAGGAAGCATTAAAGCTGTAATGACTACTAATCTCGGAAGTTAAAGACTGTCACTTAAGAGGGTCAAGAAACACCCTCAAAAGGCAAGCCACCTCCCTTGCCATTTGTTTTGAAGTGGGTTGACTATTTCAAGTACCTCAGTCATCCTTGTTATTCTAGCAGAGAGAGATGCTCTTTATACAGACCGAGAACCTCACGTAATTCTAAGGAACTGTGTTTTGTTTGTTTGGGGTTTTTCCCCCCCTTTAGGAGGGTTCATCAATAGCTTTCAAGTGTCTGGACCTCAAATCTCTTGTGGTACTTGTCTGGAGTACTTGCCATCAAATCAAGATCATCCCTACTTTTAAGGTTTGAAAGGTTGGTTTCAGTATGAGAGAAAATAGAAGGTAGCTAAGAAGCTGACCTGAGTAGACTGTAATTTTTGTGCGGAGAACGTACGCACACCTGCAGAGCAACTCTGAGACACCCCGAGAAGTCATTTATCCTCGGCCACATGCCAGGGACTATCTGGCTATGTTCTTTCAGTTAACTGCATGGAGACTTCTACATCACCTTCCACTTCATTTAAATAGTAACCTCTGACTTCTAATTGCTGAAGTTAACTGACATATTTGAAGAGTGTGCCATTAGGTAAAAGTTCCCATAGTTGAGCAACTCTGGTGCTCCATTCCCCAATGACCATGGGAAGGCTGTGGTTATTCAGAAGCTACTCCTTACAATTATTCCAAAACTGACATTTGGAGCTATTCACTGAGCAATGGTTTTAAAAAACAAACAAAAAAACCCACAAAAAAACCCAAAAAAACCCACCCCAAAAATCCAAAACACACCAAAAAACCACCGCACCCCCCCAGTCAAAACAAAATAAAACAATAAAACCACACACAACCCACAGACACACCTCCATTTGCTAGCCACTATTTACATCATTTTCACAGAATTGGTTTCTAAATAGTAGCACTAGTATAATCTTAAGACACTCTATTCAATCCAAACACTTACCCCTATCAGTAATCATACTTTAAATGAGTACTGTTTCTGGTCTCTTACTGGAACAGGAACATAGTTTTTCAGAATCACAAAGAATTTCAGTCTTATATTTGCACTAGAAGTCCAGCAATTCCTGACACAGATTTACACAAACAAATACTGTACTGGCATAATTTATGCCTAAATCTGCATTATTTATCCTACTGTCCTTTTTGTGAGATAGAAAAATACACTAGAAAAAGTATCAAGAGAAGGTAGGTACTATGATAGCAAGGTAAGCCTCGGGGCCTGAGGGATCACCTTTTTGTCTTGTTCAGGTTTTTCAGAGTTTCTTTCTTTCCAGTCCCAGGACAACTGTTAGATTAACTTACACAAACAACCTAGAGATGCAAGCTCTACCCCTTCTATTTTAACAGTACTGATACAGCAGTAACTACTCAGTTTAAAATCTTCAACATCATCTTAGACTGTGGCCTTGCCACATAAACTTGATGATGAGTATAAAATTTGTTTCTTTCCTCTGTATAATTGATACCAGCTATGATTTTATTATTGGACTAAATATACCAGTATCTCACTCTGTGAAAGGCAGCACTTCCAGTCCATACCTCAGTTTGAAACAGCCAGGGAAAGACCAGGTACTCAGCTACCGACTGCCTTAGCAGAACCCAGATGATTGGTTGGAAAAGCTAAAATTTAAAATTTCGACTTTGTATGAAAACTGATTCCTTGGAAGCATCAGGTATGTCTTCAGCCATTCGTACTGTGAGTTAAAGGTAATTGAGCTCACTGCAAACAAACTGTTCACGCTAGTAACTGTCCTCCCTCCGAGCTTGCTGGCTTCTCAGCCAGGATGTGGCATATTCTATTCTACCATTCTGCACCTAGGACAGGCTATAGCACCCTGAGAAACCACCATTTTTTTTAAGGTACAGCATAGCCAAACAACTAAAACAGTTATATTCTAAGAAATCAAGATTTTTCCTGTCTTCATATTAAAACAAGTTTTACCTGGTTTAAGAAAATTAGAAACAGAAGTAAAAATAAATCAGAAAACACTGAAGTTCAGTTTTTAAGTGCCTGAACATATGTTCAATATTGCATGATACATGAGTATTTTTGCTTTGTAGAACTGTAGAGAACTTACTGTTCTCTGGATAACATTTTTTGTTCCTTCAAATACAAAAACTACATTTTTAGTTTTGTATTGTAATTGTGGAATCGCTGGGCACTGATGATTAATCCATCCCCTATCTTTTTCACAGAAGCTCATTTTTCTATGACAACAGTGTAATTTAACAGTTGCTGAATGGAGGACAAAAGGCAAGGCAGGGTAAGTAGGTGACCCAGAGATGTCACACAAAACAGCTGTTTTCTAGTACAGATTGGGACTGAACTAAAGCTAGAAGTTTAAAGTTTTCAGGTGGTGTCCTGACAGGAAGAACAGTTGATACAATTTCTACCACAAAACACAATTTGTGGTCAGTAAAATGCACTACGTTACATCATTTTGAAAGCAGAAAACAAGAGACACGGTTGATAATTTGCAGAAAATACATACAGAAGATAAAATTCATCTCAGTTCCGTGAGCACTTTCTTGCTCATATATAAAGGCTCAGCAGAGCTACCAGTTTTGCTCGGCTGACAGTTCCCAATTTCATTAAAAGAAAAATAGCGTTTTTTCTTCAAAATTGTCAGATACCCATAGCTACCAGACTACGTACACACGCATCAGTAAAAAAAAAGTTCCTTTCATTTTAAATGGACAGCTAGATTTTTTTTAATACAGAAACAGAGGTTTAAGTCAAAGAATATACAGATCACCATACAAAGGAGAAGGAACATGTGCAAAAACAAGGCCATAGAAAAAAACCCTAAAAATCACATGCTAAAAATAACTGTTTCCTTAAGAGACTGTTGTAGAGCAAAAGTCTGAGCATGTAAGGTGACTCCTGCTTGCAAGTTGATGACACATCTTATGGAGCATGTCCGCAAACTTGTTACTGAAGGGCTAGGCTTTTTAACAATATGGAAAAACAACAGTTAACTGTTAGCTAAGGTGCTACCCAGAACATATCATCAAGTTTATTGATAACATGGTCCCTTCTGCTGGTCAAAAGCAAGTATTAGCGTATTTCAAATTTGATGTGCATTGTAAAAGCAAGCAGCGTTAAAGCTTTAGTGAAGCTTTGTTATTTGCACTATGTAGTTGTACTTCAACACAGGGAGTCCGGTATCTTGCAATGTTCCCTTAGACATTTCAGTTGATAGTACCACGGCAGCATTTTTTCAAAGAATAAGCAGAGTTCAGTACCTTGAGCAAGAGAAATGGAAATTGCCAGACATGAAAGCAAAGGGACTGCAAAGCATGGGAAAAGGGACATAATCTGTCGAAAGACGGATTTACCAGAATTAGCACTTTTCCCAGAACTAGTGATCAAGTCCTTAAAAAGGGAAGAACATAAGACAAATCACAGAAAACAAGAAAAGATTACAAAAGCTTGTCTAACATTTGATAAAATTCCATTTAAAATATTTACCTTGTTTCGAAATGGTTAAATTACTATTCTAAACCCAAGCAAGGAGTACTTTTCTGGGTTACAGAACCTAATTTTTATTGCATTCCTATTATTTGACAGACTCATTACAGTTTTCATGGATTTTATTGAAATCATGATGACAATAATTAACACTACTTAGAGATGACACTCTCCCAGTCAACAATATTCTATCCTAATACACGATATTGGAAATAAGGGGGTGGCGCAGGGAAGAAATCTTCCAGCTTATGCATGGAGAAGTTTAATTAAAGCTATTACTTCTAGCAGCACTTAAAAATAAACTTGAGGAATACAAGAAAGTACTATAATTATATGCAATATATTTTATACTATAACTAGCAAGCCTGGGAGTGGGAGTTTGGCTGCAGATAAAGCAGGCAAAATATTGTTGTATGCATACATTGGACTAGAAAATACATAAAACATACTGCTGTTTATATTGTTTTATTTGGAACATTATTGATCCTGTAGAAGCATTTCTTTGCCAAAAGAAATGCTTTAAACAAGAAAAACGACCACAGCAATCAAAGCCACAGGAACACTCATGGAAAAACAGAGTGCTTGTATTAGACTCAAGAGAGCACGGTATATAAACATCTTAAGTGGCACAGAAGAGGAACAAACTTCCGCTCTTTATCTCACTCATGAAGATAAAGGGATGCACATGTAAGTGATGTGTCATGAAAGAATGCAGGCTTACTCCAAAGGAACTGAGCTGTAAGTTCAAGGTCCTTCTCTAATTACCATGTATTATACCTGTAAACATTCCTACAGAGTAGTTCTCAACAACACTTTCCTTATTTTTTTTTTTTTTAAACACTTAGCACATTTCCTGTCAGAAACAGGGCACTGAAGATTAGACGCACGTTCAGCCTGATCCACAACAACAAAGCCCACGATTCCCAAACAACTCCTGACGAAGAATTAAAAATACTGTACAGGTACTTAGCACTTCCATAAAGATTACAAGAAAACACTTACTATTCCACCTAGCTGTGATCATAGTAAAGTTGCTTTGTTCAAGGCCCGCTGGAAGGTGAGCTGAGAATGGCGGGGGGTGCACAAGGGGCCTTCCCAGTCTCAAGCAGTACCTGCACAGGGGACAGAACCTTCCGAAGCGAGACCCTGGCCTGCAGCCGCTGCCTTCATGCAGCGCCAGGCCGCTGGGAGCAGCCTGGGCCTTCGGGAGAGGGGGGAAATGAGAACCAGCTGTAATGACGGGCTAGTTCACTCCTGTGCTTTCAAGGAACTGAGCTGCTGCCAGAAATACCTTTTGGCTGTTCTTCAGATAACAGAAATTTGTAACTGGAAATTACAAACTGGAAATTTTCATTTTCCTGCATTTGGAGGAACTGCACTGTTCCTCCCTGCTGCTGTTTCACCTTCAGTAAGGCACCTGAAAGACTGGCACCCAAAATATGAGACCTACTTCCCTATACATTGACAGAAAATAAGGTTTAAAAGTTTAAAAAACAATGCTTAAAATCATACATATGTGGCACATTTTCTACCTAAAATTCAAAAGCAACCTGCATTTTACTTTATTTTCAAGCAGTTCAAATTTTTGGACATTCAGGTACTCCAGTGGTTTTATTTAAAGAAGCTTTATTTCCAGCAAACAAGTCCTGGTTAGTAGTGAACATTCAAGCTTTATGTTTTCAATAAAGCAATAGCACTGATACTGCTTTTATGCTTATCTGCAGTCTGGATCTAGCCGTAACTCCACTTAAGATAAAGTTGTTTCACCTGTGACAGCTTGTGTATGGAACTAGTCTTAACCATGATACAGAAATGGGAAGGGGGAGGCAGGAGCAAGATGTTGGAATTCATGAAGTAGAAAGGTACACATCATTTAAAATTTTTGGTTTCTACATAAAGAAATCTCTTGGCTAATTTTCATTCAAATGAGCAGCTTTTCATTGGATTATGAGTCTTTTAAACCAATATGTTCCTCCACTTAATGGAATAAAAATTAAGGGCTGTTAGAATCAAATGAGCCATTATCAGACTAATTAAACAGCAAAAAAACGCCACCACCCAAAAAACCCCACAGCTTAAGAGAGCCTGAAAGGAATGAGAAGCACATGCTTGTCAGTCCTGGAGTGAAGCTCAAAATAGGTGCTTCACAACATTAATCCCCTCTGAAAGCTGCAGTCGTTGGGGAATCCAGTGCTGAAAGCTATTGCTGGTGGCAGCTATCTCCTAGCTACAAGATTATATTGTGGTTTTGAGGACAGAGAAACTAAGTAATGACACTTAACTGTCAAAGATTTAAGATGGGAGATCTTAAAGGACTGACTGGTAATGAAGTAGAAAAAAGCCTCTTGTCATTTTATACTATTTGGCATGATTTTTACATGCTAAACAACCCGAGGCACTGAAATTACTTCCAATAACATCTTTTCCAGGTGTCATAAGTCTAATGATGATAAACACAGATCAACAGTGAATAATCTGTGCACCCAGTTATCTAATGGTTTTTCAAAAGCAGAACACCACCCACCCTGCACCTAAGCTCTACAAAGAATTTTATCAGAAGTCAACTATTTTCTCAGAAGCCATACGAAATTTTAAAAATCCTTGAGAATGTATTTGTAATAATATTTAAGAGAAATAAGGGGGTTTAGACTATATTAAAATGTTTAAAAATAGAAAGCGAAGAAGTGCTAAGTGTATAAATACTTTAAAGGCAATGTACCATAAAGAAGAAAACAGGAATGCTTATACAGGAAATGACAAGTGAAACAAGCCGAAATGGGCTTGAGCTAATGAAATAAAAATTCCACCTGAAAATTAGGAAGAAAAATGACAGGGAGGATAATCAAATAGACAACGGAAGAAAAAACCGTCTTAACAAGGGAAGAGAAAAACCAAACAGATAAAGAACTCTCAGTAGAGTTTTTTGGCATATATACAGTTAATATGACAGCAAACCCCATTTTTAAACACAAAGCACTTACTAGCAACCTAAGAGAAAAATCCTCAATTTCTTAGCCATTACAGCGTACTTGAATCCATTCTCACAGCATAAAAACAGACTGATGCAACACCTTCAAATGCATTTGAAAACTTGAAAATTGTTTTTAAGTACATATAACAATCTCTGAAGAAACAAAACACTACTGTGGTGAGACCAGACTTCAGTTATGTTACAGAACATAATTCAAGTGCATGATGTAATACAGAAGAAGATTTATATTAAGTAAATTGAAGAAACCCACAAACTACTGAATAAACACTGCCACTTTGGACACTTGGCTGAAGTAAGTATCGGCTAATCAAGCCTAACCATCTGCTGTAAGCAGAAGTGCCGTTTCCTGAAACACACCCAAACTTCATACGCCAACCCATAACTCTAGTGAGATAGCGCTCATGAGTCTGAGTAACTTGCCGATCAATGTTACCTGTCACACATGTACGATAAATATAATTCAAGGAACAATCAACCGCCAAAATGTAAAATAACTTGGGTTATTTCCCCAGAGCGTATCAGCCTGCTCCATCCTCTCTTCACTCGCCATATGTATGCTAAACCCTAGGGGTTACTCCTTGCTTTCTAGTGGATGCTTCTGAATGACAAAATAGGTGAATTTAATGATGACATTTAGAATAATTATTAACATTTATCACAAGAATTCATTGAAGAATGCTAGGTCGTGTGTTGGCTTAGAAAAAGATGACATACTAGATTAAAAAGCATGACAAAAAGCCCTCCATGGTTTTCTACAAACTCAAGTGTTTCACACCCTAATGCAACCTAAACCAAATGCACAGCCCCCATGCAAGAACTCTGGTTAAGTTATAAGCACAACTGCATGCACATTCCAGCTTGCCTACTTTTAAATTAACAAACACTTCCATAACCTTTCCTTGATGACAACACTAAATCAGCTTTTTAAATTCTCCATTCTCTTCAAAACTAGAAGTAGGATGGGGAGTATGGTTAAATCTTTTTGAGAAGTCTGTTCATAGAGAGGGCTTTAACAGTGCAGGCAACTCTTAGCCAAGATGCAAACTAAGGTCCTGAATGGTTGATTGACAACTAAAATCATCCCAAACTGCCATACAGCATTAAAAATTCCAGCAGTCATTACAAGATATGCAAAAGTATCACCAAATACCACCAGCACTTTTTTGTGGTTTTCTTGGGAGCAATTTCTTAATAAATTTTAATAGACAGTAAGTCCCATCCCCTTGGGGGCGGGGAAGGAGAAAGGGGTGCTTGGTTTTTGTCTGGGGTTTGTTGGTTTTGGTTTTGTTTTTTTTTGTTGTTGTTGTTTTTTTTTTTTTTTTTTTTTAATTCCCTGAAAAAGCCTACTTTCCAATTCAGTGCATAGTTTTCCTCATTTTTTTGGCATAAGCAGCACTTCTTAGTCCCATATGCCTGTGAAATTTAGGCACCTTGTGTGATGTGACACAGGTAAAAGAAATGGTCAAGCACGATAGCAACAATGTTTTGGGAAGAAGAAAAAGGAAATAATTTTAGAGCTAGGTCAGTAACTTGCTCAGCAGCCAATGCTGGCCACGTCAAATGCTAACAACAATTACTTCAAATGCTAACAGCAAATGCAGTTTCCTGCTAGGAAATAAAAATTACATTTCAGCAAGGAAAGTTTTGACTCAAATATAGCAGAAAGCCCATTAGGCCCATTTCAAAATGTACTAACATACGTGCTTTCAACATAATCACATTTTAAGAAGATTAAAGATATAATATACCTACACGTTTTGTCAGGAATTAAGTGCTTAAGAATTTTCCATTTTACTAAAAATCATTCCTGCACAATCCAACATTATTTTCCTCATAGCACATCTGTCTGAAAACATGCACATTTCCTTCAAAGAGATGTCTTCAGTCTCACAAAGGAATTCTAGTAAGAACAGAAACTGTACTTATTAGCAACAGCGTCCCTGCTTAGCTGCCAGAAAAGCTGACATTCTGGTGATAATTTGCACCAAATTTCCACCCCCCTCACACAGCAGAAAAAGTGGAGAATGTCATTACTTAATACATTAAATCGGAGCCTCCAACAAATCCATAAATTTACAGGGCACAAACGAGTTCCTTGGTTTTATTAGCTATGCATCCAAGACTGACCCACTACTGCATGTCCAGAAACCCTGGACACGTTTAGACATCTCTCAGCACATTTCCCAAAATATTAATTATTTTATTTACAATTTTCTTTTTAAACAGAAGATTTAGATGTGCAATGAAAGCTATTTCTTTTCATTTCTTCCATTTAAAAATAAGCTTTAGGATTCTTTATCCCTTAAGCTACATTAATGAATACTGAGTTTCCAATAAGGGGGAGTGAGAAAAGTTACACAGTGAAGCATATGCTCAAAATTTTACTTTAGAGATGATATGTTTATTCTGATTCAAAGGTCAATAAGATCTTAATTTCCGACTGGGACAAGAACAACACAGAAGTTTTCATAGCATGCAAATAACTTTAACAGACAGTCCTCAAAAAACGCCTGTGCATCAGTTTTTAGATTTTAAGATACTTTTTATAGAAGATCAGATGTAACAGGAGCAGAAGATATAAAAATATTCTGCGAATAGCTTAGAAGAAAGATTCTAGTGTTAAGACTAGTTACAGTTTGTTTGGAAAATATTTTTGAAGAAAAACTTATTACACCCAAAGGACAGACAACACACTTTTTGCTTAAATTATTTATGGGATTTCAAGCTTTGATCAATTTTGGCAAGTTTTCTTTCCAACGTGGCTTGAATGAACATAGGACACCTTTGAAACACCACTGACATCATTACACTTTCACTTTAAACACAAAAGCAATATGCGAATTCGGTTCTGGAGGCTGTGTGAAGACACAGCTGGTAGCTTTAATCCAAAAATGCAAATTAAAAACCTTCCATAAAACTCCTCAAAATGAAAAAGTGTTTCAACTTAGTAGATGGCTACAAACAACTAGAAAAGTCCCAAATGATTTTTTTTAACATCTTTTACATTTCATGTATCATTTTTTCTTTGTGTTAACTTCTAAAGAAAATATTTACTTCATATAATTCAGATCCTTATCAGTAACGAGCAATTATGGAAACGGACATAAAACTGTCACTTCCACTACTGAGAACAATCCAGAGTCAGACCCCACCCCTGATTTTAACTGCATTTGAAAAAGAAAACTTAATTAGCAAATTATAGCAGAAATAGTGTTGCATGATTTGTATGTGTATTAAGTGGAATCGATTAAAAGAGGCGCGGATGTGGCTTTAAAATATCACACACTCACAGCATCAATTAAGGCAGTTTTGTCACTTGAGACGCAAGCATGCAGGCAGAAGCCAAGCACCAGCTCTGTTAGGCTGACAAGACTGTATGTTCACTGGTATAGGGTGTTTATCTGGGGCATAAAGATCAGAATGTAAAAGCCACCACCACCAGCAGAACATCTTGTCTACATATGATGTAAATATTTCTGTATCTTTTAAATACTGCTGGTGCTCACTTAATCTGTGTGGTTTACAATGCAGTTTCACTAGCTATCAGTATTTGATAGCACATGGAGAGAATCAGCTGACTCTACAGAAGTTGAAATTAATAATTAAAAGCTTTGAACAGAAATGGGAATAAACATTTTCTTCAGAAACAGATAACGCTGAATTTTAATCTTAAAATGTATTTCATAGCAACAATCACAAACCAGAAGATTTTTGATGTATGAATAAAAATTGAGGAAAATATGCATTTATGTCAATATAATTTTGCTTCCTTGAAAGGGCACGAAAATTACACCATGAGTCAGTAAATGTAACTTAAAAATTCCAGCTGACTACCTTCCTGTAATTTCAGGGAATTTTCAGCTCAACAAAAAGTCCCCTCCAGAGGCGTTTTACTGTCATACCCTCAGAGATTTTGAGTGCAGCGTGAACACTTAACATCCTCATTGTTTCCAGCAGCAGAACTTATACATACACTCTTCATGTGGGCAAAGGGTCTATACAAAGGTAAAAATAACCCAACAAAGTGAAGAGAAATGACACAATGACAGCACACAGAGTAAAAGCAGTAATAAGGTAAAATATATCCTCTGATACAAAGTGATGCACAGTAAGCAAAGAGTTAGTAAGCATGTCACCATGTTAAATGCAGCAGTAGTGGTAACTAAGCAGCCTCCTTTAAATCTGCTCTTGGTCAAGTATTAAGAACACTCCCCATGAGCTGCTTCAGTATACACCAGCAAAAACCCATCAGTCTACGTCTGCCTAAGTGCTGTGGCTATGTCTGGATGCCCTTTGAAAAAAATCTAGCAAAACTGCACAAAAAGCAATACAGTCACTTGTACCAATATCAGTCCTTTGACAATTCAGATGATTATCTAATACTAATTGATGCAACTCAATACTAATTGATGAAACTTAGGTAAACATTTCACAATCCCATAGATACGAGGGGCCTAGCTTCACTAAGAATAGAACTGCTGCTCGTTCTCGAGGCAGATGGTCTTGTTTCTCCTTTTTGAAGCAACACTTTTAGAAAGGAAGAGTGGATGGGTTTCAAAGCTAATAGTCCAGTGTACAACTGGTTAAGCAACGTTAGAGAGCAGCACTGGCTGAGAACCTGCTAGAGGATATAGGGAACTTTTGGCAAGATGGATGACTACGAACTCCAGGAGTCAGGCTGAGTATCAATGGAGTCTGGGTGGCTCGGTAGGAGGGCACAGGTATCAGCCCAAACACGCAGCTGGTTCTCACCCCTTCAGATTATCAAATTATAATTGGCTCATATGGGAGAAAAGGGAAGAAGAAGCAGTTTTGTTTTGTTTAAGCCTCAGCTGAGGTTTATCCATTCGATCCAAAACCAACAACTATGACCCACAAGCAGGACAGAAGATGTGTGCTGCCCAGGTGAAAACCCATTTATTGGATTATCAGGGGTGAAAAAAGTTTTAAAGGTCTTTTGCATAGGAATATTTCCTCAAGAGTAAAAGCAAACCTGCAATTTTACAAGTAGCTTGTAATTTTTTAATTTAAATTCACTGAAAGAGAATTAGCACGATTCATTACTGTGATGGAAGCATCTCTGAAGAAAATGATTAAGATGTCTACTCTATGTACCTTTCTTCCCAGGAAGATTTTACTCACTTCTCACAACAAAGAGTCACTGTACCTTAAATGTTTACTAAATTTAAATGTGTTGAAGGATTAAAGGAAATGAATATTTAAATAAACATACATGCTCAGAAGAGTTAAATTCATCATCCTTAAAAATACCTACTTATGTGGAAAATGCAAGATGTGTGCGAAGGTGAAGATTATCATTATAGAGAAAATACAGAAACAATAAACCAGATTCATTTTCCACTGCAGTACACACTAACAGCAAAAACACAGTAGCATGAAAGGTGACCTTCTGAGATTTTTAGGTACGCTTTCATAATCAGCATTTCAGACTATAATAAAACATTAATACCCCAAAAAAGGCAAACTGAGCACATGTAAAGGAAATTATGCTTGAAATTTATCAAGTTCTTGGAAAGTATTAGAAAGTTGGTAAATGACAATTATCCCTGGATTCTTATACTTTTAACATAATGTTTTTATAATGCAGGAAGATTACCAGAAACATGTTGTAAGAATCTGTGGTAGAAATTACACTGTTCAACATTTTCATAAACACCACAGAAGATGAATAGCGAGGTCACACAGTTTGTTAATGTAGTATTCATTGTCACTTTGAAGTTTGGTAAAAAGAGCCACAGAAAAATCTCACGATACTGAGCAAATTAATTCAATCTATTAGATCTTTCCAAATGTAAAGAAATGTGGGTGAAATAGCTGACTGTGTACATTTATGAGTTCTAGCTTATTCAGAAGACACTTTTAGATTTATGCATCTTGTGTAAAAAAAACATACCTGCCACAATTTTTCTTTTACTACTGCTGAGCTGCTAACAGAATATTAAGAAATGAACAAAACATCCTTTTAGTGTGCCAATATTTTTAATATGGCATGTGGTTCCAGTCACCCATCTTTAACAGTTTGCAAAACCATGATAACAATCATTTAAAACACCGTAACACCAAAAATTGAGAGTCAACACAGAGGTAAAAGTACTACTAATAGGCATGCTGGCACCAAACATATTAAAAAGTCTGCCTTAGTAACTGAAGAGAAAAGAAGGAAAAAAAAACCACAGAAAAAAGATAGCTTACAATACGAATATTGCTCTTTGAATTTAAAAATGTACATTAAAATTTATATTGTAATATTTTTAAGTGACAGTAAGGCCAGTCATCTTTTGGTGCTACATGCAACAAAGAATGACAGAATGATAGAATAATTTTCACTAGAAGGGACCATCTCATTCCTAATTCCCCACTCAAAGCAGGGTGAGCTAGATAAACCCAGGTGCTCATGGCATTGTCCAATCGAAGTTTTAAGTATCTCCAAGCACAGAGATTTCACAGCCCCTTTTGGAATCTTGTTCCAGTGTTTAACCACTTTTACGGTGAAATTTTTTTCTCCTTGTATACAATTGCAATCTGCTGTGTTGCAACTCATATCTGTTACTTCGCATTCAATCACTGTGGAGCTGAGAAAAGCCTGGATCTGTCCTCTATACCCTCCCCTCAGTCATTTGAAGACAAGATCTCCCTTTAGCCTTCCCTTCCTCCTCAGGCCAAAAAAACCCAGTTCTTTCAGCCTCCTTTTGTACATCATGAGATTAATGGCTACTGTTCTGGATGCTGAATCTGGTCTGTATGACTTCTGAAGTATGAGCTTTTGGCCTCTGGTTGCCATTTAATTACAAAATGGATTTTTTTTTTTTTTTTAAGCTCAGAAACAATTTCTGCGAAACAAGAGCCTTCATGATTTTTAGCAAGTATGGTCAGACAAAAGTTATCTTCGGGTCAATTATTTTTCAAGAAAAAGAAACCCATGCTGGGTTCTTTCTCAAATGGAAGTGCCAGGCTTTTCTGCTTTAAGAAATAAATTGCATACTTCAGGTTTAAATGCAATATACAGCTCACTTAAAATTTGTTTCCTATGTTTACACATTGTCAAAAGGGACTTGACCTTCCATAGCCAAGTATGAAAAGATAAAGTAAATGGAAATGCACCTTGCAATAGCTAGATAGCACTTGGTTGCTTTAAGAACCTGACAGTAGTTCATGGTGACCAGGTAACCTTTCAGCTCCAGAGCAAAAGGTGGCCCAAGCTCAGGGAAAACACCACCAACAGGTGCTCGATGCTGTTAGTACCTAACCCAACCCAACTCCTTCCCACACAACTTTCATTATGTCTTGCAAAACATCTTGAAAATCATTTTTGAAAAGTATGAACAGACATTACTAATCCCAGCCAGTCAGCAACTAAGCCACTAAAGTAACTTCTATATTCTGCTAATTCCACCATTGCAGATCAGAGCATAATTTTACCTATATTTTGTTCAAATATCCATGTCTTGAGTTCATAAAGACACTGGCATTTGGGCTGCTTCTATGTCACTGATAAAACTGTATTAAGAGATTTTTTCTTAACAACATTGAACTGTATTCCTGATGAAAAATGTGTGGTCCCCTCCCCCCCCAGTAAACAAACATTTATAATCTGCCTGCAGAATGAATTACAATTATTTTCTATCTGCAACTGCACTCTGTACTACAGTTACAGTTTTCAGCAAGACAACTCACAAAAGTAAATATGAACTGGTAACTCTGAAGTCTAATGACAAATGTTTACTCTTTGTCCTAGTCCATGCTGCTTTTACAGCTGCTTTCTTTGCTTGAAGTGCCGAGATAGAAATCAAAAGGTCCTGATTCCTTCCCCCAGGCCTCATCTCATTTATGTGGATCCTCCAGTCAGGGCGTTGAGTGCACTCCCATCACCCTAGGGGTTTCACTGCCAGAAGGGCTCCAGAAAGAGAAAGATGCATCTTGAAAACACCATCCAGCTCTGCTTCTCTCCTTGTTGCAAAAATCTTAAATTCATAATACCCAATAACCCTCTTCGCTGTGCTGTCTTAATGGCATCTTCACAGCTAGAGACCTGTCTACACACAGAGATCCTAAAGGAGTTCTCCATGCAGATATTCCATGACCAGTTGCTTTGGCTACACCATTTGTTTCACAGCCAGCTACAAGCTCAAGTCTCTATCCAGGATCACAAACCACAGTAATTATTCCATGGCCATAACTGCCGCTCAAACTGAAATTGTAATTTTCTTGGAAGCTTTGGATCGTTTCAATACAAGGTAAGTTTTCAGTTCACCATGATAACCAGTGACAAGCAACTCAGCTGACCATTATGCACTATCTTTGTATTCCAGAAAGATCAATGCAGCAGCAGCAGACCTCGGACCTCCTGGAAAGCCTGTTGCGGGTGGAATGACCAAGGGCTCACTACCCCAGCAGGCCAAACACTCTCACTGAGCCAGTACTTTCAGCATAAGCAAATAACATACAGTAATGGCTCCATGCCACTTGTGTTCAGTGTGGATTAGGCTCTTTTGGTGCTTGGTGTTTTCCAGCAACAGGTCCAAAGTCATCTTCTGCAGGCCTGATTTCTACACACTGGTCTTGAACAACTGCCAACAGTCTATGGTTGTGACAAAGGGCACAGTCTCCCAGTACCTGAATGAAGAAAGGAGAGGTGTGCTGACAGTGGATCAGGGTCAGTAACAGCCCAGTGGTTGCTGAACAAGCCCACAGTGAAGAGGCACACCAAGCCAGGTAGTCAACACATCAGGTTCCAGGTCAGCGAGGTACGTGGCTGGACAGCCATACAGCTGCAACCCAGCTGAGGTAGCGGCCAAGGCCAAGGGCCTGAGCTTAAAGAGAGCTCCTGAGTGAAAGGGGAACCCCGACAAGACTTCTCACAGCTCTTTCCACAGCAGTCTGAATCAAGATTACACAGCTACACCATATCCAAGATGACCTTGAGCACTGGCAGCCAAATGAACTGCAGAGGTCGGGGTATTTGGAGCCCTGACACCTTCTATCCTACAAATATCTACTGCTCCTCCTTATTGGTGATGGTGCAGATACCAGTGACAGCAACAGCAGCCGATAAAATTCTGACACCCTTATTTCTGATTCACAAGACACATAACATCATTTTTAAAAGCCATCTGCATCTATTTTTCCAACTGTGCTGTTCCGACAAAGCTGTAAGTAGCCCAGACAATAAAGCTGTCTGCAGTTCAGGAGGGGCAGGAGGAAGGGGAAGAAGCTCCTATCCCATGCCAGATCAGAAGATTCTTTTTATTCTGCAAACAATACATACTCCATATGATACAGGTACAGAAAGTGTTTTAGAATTAACTTTCAAAGCAAGATTGCAATTTTTATTTTCAAAGAAGTCCTGATAGTGTAACCCACAATGCTTCACAGATTTTTTTAAAAGTAAGATTAAGGACAAATATGGTAGCCACAATATAATACATCACCTCAAAATTTTAGTTTAAAGATTATATGAAATTGGTGATAAAGCAGTATCTTCTCTATTACAACAAACTAGATCTACTAGAAACAACTGAGGGGCTTGTGCCCCCTCCCTTTTTTTTTCCTGACATTGAAGTTCTAGCTCTTACAGCTGCAAAGAGGAGTACTTCTACTAGAAATTTAATCCTGTACTGCAACAGATGATGTAAAAGGACAACTGTAAAAGTAGCACGGATTGGGACAAACAGTAAACATTTGTCATTAGGCTTCAGAGCTCCCAGTTCATTTTTACTGCCATTAATTTTGTATGTATTGTTCTGACAGGCTTCATTTTGGAGGCAGATCAGTACTGGTAACATCAGAGCAGCTAGTGAGATGAGGTACACACCAAAAAACAAAGCAACTTCTATATACATATATGTATGGAAGAGATGCTTTTCCCCTCTCAGCATCAAAAAACTCCTCTGGGCTGTTATACTAGAGCCATCTAATTTCCTACCACCTGAAAAATGCAAAACAAACTCCCAGTTATTCCTTAATTGCTTACAAGAAAGTCCACTCATCAGCCATTTAAAAACCAAACCACAGAACCCCTTAACCTGTACTTTACTACTGTATTATTCAGTAGACCAAAAAATTAGGTCTTAGGAAAGTAAATTTCAGAACAGTTTCTTAAAATTCTTTGTTTCCACAATTATGTATTTGATTGGAACAATAACGGGGATAATAAATTCACAAGAACCTTGTTATTGTATTGAGACAAAGGATTAAGGTTCATCATTACAACATGTCATCATTCTGATTCCAACCTTGGTTTGTTTCCCTGACTTTCACCTTTAAAAGATGGTGCTTCTCCCCTTCCAAAAGGCAGCATCTATCAGAGAATTAAGGTGATTTGCACAGTGTGAAAAGCGAAGGCCTGTCTACAGGTCAGGCAGCTGCATTTATATTCCCTTGACAACAAGCACAGTCCCTATTCTAACTCAAGGGAATTTTATCGCATTTCCCCCCCCCACTCACAGACCAAAATTAGAGTCTTCTAGAATACATCCAGTCCCACTTCAGACAGAGAAATATATGGCTCTTCTTTTAAAAGGTAAAGAGAAATCACGATTTATTAATACATAAAGACCAATGCTGCTGCTTAAAAGGAACAGGCTTCTGAACAGTTGGGGGTTTTTAAACTTTGAAAGCAAAATTTTTCCAGTTTATGGAATATTAATTAAAAAAAAATACTTTTTTTAGTACTAACATTGAGCCTATGCCAGTGAAAGCTGAGAAGCAAAGGTAATTGAGAACAGTATCAGCTGTGTTTCTTGCATATAAATGCCATTGTTCAAGGTGTGCTGATCCCAGCTAATACATGTTCTGCTTAAAAAAAGTTCTAAACCAAAACCACCTTAAGGAAGTCATTAAGAAGGAAAACCTTTGGTTGGTTAACAGCCAGCTAAAAAAATACATAAAAAACCCCATAGCAATGCAAAATTTTACTAACTGCAAAAATACAGAAGAGACGCACACTCAGTATGATGCAAAAGCGTCATACCAACATGTATTTTCCCAATGAATAATATAAAATGTAGGTTTGCAATGCACTAATTCTATAGAGCCAGAAGAACATATTCTGTGAAGAAATTTAACATTCAAAACTGCACAAAGCGATAGGCACATAAGAGCTTCCTTGTTAGAGCTGAACCGCATCTCTTCTAAGAAATGCTTTCTGAGTACATAAAGGATATTTTCATAACAAATGTCACATCTCTTCCCCCCCTTCCTCCCCAACAACACTCCCAATTCTTTTACGAGCTGCAGTGGGTTTTAAAGGAGCTCTATCTGAACGATTCACACAAAAAGGGCTTTGAAGCACACCAAACGTTTGCCCTTATTCTATAGGAACTGTATAGCGATAACTTGGCTCTTCCCTCCCCCCACTCCGTACCTTTCTAGGGTAGTGACTTCACATCCTTTGACATCAGCACAGCTTGAAAGGGGGATGGGAGAGTCACGGCAGAAAGCAGTAAAACCTGCTTTTAACTATGTATGCAATGCCTCTGCGGATTCTTAAATCTTCCCCAAACGCATTTAATAGGAGACGGGTTTCGATCTCCGCCGGCTTTACCGCGGCTGTCACAAAGGGGCAGGGACGGGGTACAAAGGCCTTCCTGCTCCCCTTATCTCGGCACCACAATAGCCATTTATGAGCTCCTCCGAGGGTCGCAATTCCCTCCACCCGCACAATAACTCACCTCTGATATGCAAAAGGGCCACGGGCTGGAACGGCCCATTGGAATTGGCTGCGTCAACCACCATCCTGCTGCCAGCTCTGTTACATGTCAACATCTAGGCTCCAGCAGGCAAGGCAATGTATTCCTTAAGGCAAGAAACCAGCCTCCATTTTAGTTTAAAAAAAGACAGAAACTGAAGCGCTCTGCAGCTGGAGGGAACTGGCTAGTTAGTGATGTCAGCGGGCGGGAGGAGCCCCATTGGCTAACGGCAGCAACTTAAAATGACACCGAGGAGGCCGCGAATGAGCGGAGGCCGGTGCGGGGCTGTCACTGCGCCCCGCGCTCCCGCGCCGGCCCCGCGCCCCCGGGCCGGCCCCGCGCCCCAGCTGCGGCCGGGGGGGGGCCCGGGCTGTTGCGTTTCCTCGTTTTTTAAAGCAGGATGATCTGCTGCTGCTCTGTTATTTCCCCCACAGATAACAGTCGGTACGCACCTGCTAGAAAAGAGCACACACGTATTATTTTTTTTTTCTTCTTTCCTGGAAAAGCCAAAAGCTTAATCCTTCCTTCAGTAAGGCTGCCAGGAATTACCCAACTGCAGTCCAACTCAACCACGGAGAAACACAGCATTAAGAGAAACATCTACACCTTTAGCTTTTGAGAGCTGTGTTAAAAGGTGATTCACAGTAAGAATTATTATTAGTGATTTATAAATATAAAACCTTATAAGCATTCCCATGAAGTATTTTACGACTGGCTGCTAATATGGATGTTATGAATAAAAATATACACACATGACATTCAGGAGATGAAAACCTCATGTTTCACACTCATCTGAATATTTATTTCAATCTAGAAATGGACCTATCTTAAGGTTAACGTAATGCTGTTAAACTTGGATATTACAAAATTCAGGTTTTCCTTTTTTAGAAAGTTCAGTCATTATAAGTAACTTTTATTACGAAAAACTAAAGTATTGCAGCACTAAGAACCAATACATAGGCATACGGAAACAGTTCTGCTGCATAATCCCAGAAATACAAAAAGAGCACAGCAGAACAATTTCTAAACTTTTTAGTCAAATTCCTTAAGGTATTTGGAACAAAACTATAAGCAACCTTTTCTTCATCATATGAGACTTGCACATTAATTTTTACAATGAGCTGTTTGAAGGACCATTTTGTCTCCTAGGTACTGCACCTCTGGGAGCGATGGTCAGAGAAGCAGACAATGCTACACCTGTACCATCTCCAAATCTGCTTCTCCCCAAATACTATTTGCACCAGTATGTCACCTTTAACTATTCAGATCACTTGATCTATGACACTGTCCTAACGTCTATCTGCTCAAAAAAGGAGCACATCAAAAAAAGAGGAAGAGACTTTTTAACTAGGTAATTTGCTGATGAAAATTTGGAACAAAACCAAATTATGGGGCATATGCATACCTGATTAGAAAAATTATATCAGACTACAATAATACACTGTCAAAGGTGAGTTAAAGCTGTACTGAATATTATTGGATGAAGGGAAAAGACTAACTGGGATATAAAAGAGAGGAATATTACCCATAAGAAACATGAAGACATCAAGTGGATTTACTGATGGCTGACAAGGCCTGATTTGAAATAGTGCCTCCTGGATGTCACAGTTGAAGAAGGATGTAAACCTGACAAGAAAGCCCAAAGATGGCCAATCTAGAAAATACTGCTTAGTTGTTTTTTTTTTTTTTTTTTTAAAAAAAAAAGCTGGTCTTTTTGGTGTGGTGTGAGTTTTTTGGTTGGTTCGTTGGTTTGGGGTTTTGTTTTTGTTTTTTGGTTTTTTGATAGAAAGGACTAGACTGAGAATACCCAAGTATTTTAAAAAGTAATTATAGAGATGAAGGAAATTAGTTTTTCTACATTCACTACAGACAGTAAATTCCTCCTGCATCAAGGAAGATTAGGTTAGATATTAAAGGAAATCCTCTCACAATAAGCATAGTGAAACAAAAAAAGAGACTGCAAACTTCCAGTAATCTACAAAATGGCCAAACATAATGAGTGATAGAAATGTAGTTGATCCTGCTTTTAAGAACATCAAAATGGACATGAACTTCTGATGTCCTTTTACATCTTTTCCCTAAGGCTACAGAGATTCAAATAATTTGTCCTTCCAGTCTAGGCAAAAAAAGAAGAGGTATATTCTCAAAAATGTCAGGTTTTATATCCATGTATCCCTTGGATATACCTTAGATGTGGAGTTTTAGTCTTATAAAACAAAAAGTTATCATAGAGATATGCCTTCAACAAAACTAGATTTAAAAACAAACCAAGACTGACTTCAAAGTTTTCTACAAGATCTTGATGGATGAAGGAGGAAAAAACTGAAGAACTCAGGTAATTTTTTGCAGTATTTTCATATGCAGAATTTTGTAAGCAAATTCTGTTTCTTTTCCCCATCTAAAGTACAATTAAACTGTTCTACAGTGATAAACCACAGTATGAAGCAGCAAAAATTAGGTTTAAAATTCCAGTTTATCTGGTAACCATATCTTTAAGAGGCAGCTACCTCATCTCCCCTCCTCTCTACTTGTGTCTTTGCTTTAATGGTCAACTGCTGCTTCGGTCTCTTTGAAACTCCCTGCAAAGATTAAAATGGATATGAAGGCTGCTGATACAACAGCACACAACTACTGTACTGGAACACAACAGAGAAAAAAGGGAATGTTACTTCAGTTACAGTGCCATTTTCTATTTTATACATAAGCATAGCTTGAATAGTTGGAGGTTTATGAGCAAATTTTAGGTAATGGTTTAAGAGTCAACCCTCCACTAAAGAGAGTAAATGTGACATTTGCAGCACTAGCAGGAGTATTGGCAGAACACTAAGTCACATTTCAGGTAAGTTTTCTCTTCAAAGATACACATATTCTGTTCACATTTCTTCTTTGCAGGACTGTGTTACATATGAGACCAGTACTTAGTAAACTACCATGAAACTGGTTCAAACAGCCATAATTCAGTATATTTCTGGTGTGCTTCTGACAGGACACTAGTGGAGCTGAAGAACTTCAATCTTTATAAGACCTTTTGCTTGTTAACAAAATCTGGTACCTTCTCACCAGTTGTACAGATTGAGGTACATTCTGCTCAGGTGGTTTGTGTACCCTCTCTTTGTTTCAGCCTCAAAATATTTGATTTGCCACCAAAGGAAAATATTTACTTAAGTTGAATTATTTTGAGCAACTTCATTTGGGAAAAAAATTGCAAAGAAAATTGAGTTAGGAATTGATTTACTAATGGGAAGGGAAAGAATATTAGTGCAAGTGGAATGGAGCTACTGAATATCAATGGGAGGAGGAAGTGGTTACTTGAAAAAATTTATGAAGATGCTTCTGTTGCAAGAGAATCAAAAACCGTATTAACTTTGGCTACCCATTTTTAGAATTAAATGAATGAAAAATCATATTGACAGTATAGCAAAACTGTAGCTATTACAGGTTTCCTCTGAACCCTGCTCATCACTTCTAACTTCCTGATGATGGGAATGAAAGAAAATCCTATAAAGTTCTCAGGATGTAATTAAATGCGTTACATTTAGGATCCAGCACTACAGCTGGCAAATATATATATATTGTCTTTATACTGGGAGGCTATGTAGTATTTCTTTCAAAACAAATACTCCATTTGGGTTATGATTTAAAAAACAACTGACCCTCCGCTCCCCCCATCCCCCCCAACAACAAATTCACCTCCCTAAAGGTTGCCTTTATTTCCATTCTGAAGTAGCTACTAGTCTAACTGATAGTGACAGAATCAACCACATACAAGGTAATTAAAATTGGATGAACTTCTACTTACATGAAGACACCTTGGACAGAGTTGGTTACCTCTCTATATGAGTAGTTTTCATTTTGAACTGGGGGAGGAGCGAACTATTTAGTCTGAACTTTAAGGTAACCAAAAGCGTAATTCCACAACTGCTGAAGTTGCTGTTCCTCAGTGACCTAAGCCAGCCTAGTTGCAGACTGCTTCAGTCCCCTTCCTGCATTCCCCTCTGCTTTATTTTGCCCTCATCTGCTTCAGTGGTCATCAGACCCACAGCTGAGTTGGTTTAGTCCACTAATCCAACAGAAAGCCACTTACTTTATTGTCAGGTTGGTTTTCTGTTAACTTAGACTGTGTTCCATGGCAGCCTAAGCTGAGCTAAGTCTATATGAGCTACTGCTGCAGTCCCACCTCTTCCGAGGCACGTGTGCACAACCGTCTGAAATCGCTGTACAAGGGCTTGTGCAGCTGCATGGTTGAATCAGATTAGGAAACTGAGCAGAGTTAAAATAAGAAGGAAAAGGGTGAGTTTGAGCCACGTTGATTCCATTATCTGGTTCACCAGACAGCCACCCAAAAAAGGCATGGGAATAAACATGACTTGCTTTTACTGAATCATAGAATACCAGGTTGGAAGGGACCTCAAGGACCATCTGGTGCAACCTTTCATGCCAAAAGCATGGTCTAGACCAGCAAATCTTAAAAAGTGTCCAACGTTAGGAAATCCACCACTTCCCTGGGGAGATTATTCCAATGATTGACTGTTCTCATTGTGAAAAAGTTTCCTCTTGTGTCCAATCGGAATCTCCCCAGCAGTAACTTGTACCTATTACCCCTCGTCTTTTCCATGTGACTCCTTGAAAAAGGAATTCTCCATCTTCTTTGTAGTCACCCTTTAAATACTGGAACATGGTGATAAGGTCTCCCCTAAGCCTTCTTTTCTCAAGGCTGAACAAACCCAGCTCTCTTAGCCTATCCTCATACGGCAGGCTTCCTTGTCCTTTGATCATCTTTGTCGCCCTTCTCTGGACCCTCTCCAGCCTGTCCACATCTTTTTTGTATAGCGGGGACCAAAACTGAACACAGTATTCCAGGTGTGGCCTGACAAGTGCTGAGTAGAGTGGGATAATGACTTTATCTCTGCTGGTGGTGCCCTTGTTTGTTGGTGCAACCCAGCATTCTGTTGGCTTTCTTTGCCACAGCAGCACACTGTTCGCTCATATTGAGCTTGTTGTCCACCAGGATGCCCAGGTCCCTTTTCCACAGAGCTGCTCCCCAGCCAGGTAGATCCCAGTCTGAGCTGCACTCCTGGATTATGTTTTCCCAGGTGCAAGACCTTACACTTGGCATTGTTAAACTTCATAAGGTTCTTGTTAGCCCACCCTTCCAGCCTATCCAGGTCTTCCTGCAGGGTGGCCCTCCCTTCCGAAGTGTCCACTTCCTTACTCAGTTTGGTATCATTAGCAAACATACTGGTAGGACCAATGTAATTTACTTTTTTTCCCCTCTAATCATAGCCTAAGCAAAACTTACCATTCTCAAAAATGATGTCAGGCTATAGAAAATAAGGGTCTCTTCACAACCCTCAACAATGAGTTACTCAAGGACAACAACTTTACTTTAGGGGAGAAAAGGCACTGGATACTATACATTTTGGAGGAGAAACCACAGCAGTAGGAAGGATACTGGGCTTCTCCTACAAGGTTCTGATTCAATTCTGAAGGACAACCAAGAGGAAATTCTTCAAGGAAACAAGAGACGGCAAACACCATGTTAATACCTAGCTATCAAAAGAAATACACAGATAAGAAAAAAATCCTTACCTGGATAAATGAAACAGGTATGGACTGTCATTTAGCTTCCTTAAAGAATTCCTAAGACTGAAGCATGGCAAAAGATAGTATTCTACCTGCCATGTTGAGAAATTGATAATATTTAGTCCTTCTAGTACAGGAAAAGCTGATTAAAAGTGGAATTGGCAAACATCTTCCTGTGATTGGATTTGTCTGTATCTGGGTTTCCTAGTATTTGCATGGTCACTATAGCGTGCACAGACTCAATAGTGCCAAGTTTTCCTTCAGCCAAGATTGTATACTCAAAAGGTTTTGCACGTGGGGGCTGGGGGAGAAAACAGTAAATATCTGTTGAGTTCAGAAAGGTGTACAACACAAAAAAATCATTAGTTACCTTAAAAGAAATATATTTTAAGAATAGCGTGTGATACAAAAACATATTTCCCAGGGCAGATTGCAGAACCTCGTTTCAAGTATTGGTACACAATTTTAGCCAAGCCCAGTATAAAAGCTAACATGTGTACCACCAAACTCACTCCTGTCTGTGGCCTTATTACATAGGTCACACATATCATTTTCAAGAAATGAAGTGTAAAAAATTACATTTAAGAGTAAAACCTTGGAAGCATGCTAGTTGTCCAGCAAACTGACTTATATTTACATGTATAAATATTGCATTCAATATTTGATCGGTAGAGGTCTTACGAAGGGAGAAGTTTAGTGCAGCAGCAAAAATGTTTTAGGTCTGATTATAATGAAGACCTGTGCAATGGAACAAAATGTTCTTTTTGTAAATAAGGGCATAATAAAAGACATTTAATGAGAGATCTAAACTCTGAAGAGACAGGTTAGAATCTAGAAAATAAGACAATACCACATTTTAAATCTTATTTTTATGGATTCTATCCAAGCTTCAGTGGAAACAAGTTTGGTAGGGAAATGCTGCCAGTGACAGATGTAGAGCATTCTTCTAACACTTTCAGCTGCTGACTAATGAGTAGGTGTTTGATAGGGCAGTTGAAATGAAAAATGGCTCATTAATCCAAGCCTATGATTTCATGTAAAGCTAGCTAAAGAAAAAAATTCACACACTCAAGCAAAGTATTTTTCTCTATAACCTTTTTTTGGTAGTTATTCACTCACTAACTATCATGTTTCTTAATCTTTAAAATGCTACAAAGTAATTCAGACTGGATAATTGCCAAATACTTCAGTTAATGATTTGATAACCATTAAATATTAAAATATTTACTCATTTGACAGATCATCTTTTCCCATATGAACACCAAACAATTGCCAGTTTTTGCTTTAAGAAATTTAGATGCTCACCACACACGTATTTTAATAATTCTTCTAAACTTTTAGAAGTAAATTAAATACAGGAAAGTCTGTTTATGCAACACTATGATAATGTTTTAAAGATCAAAGTTCAAAAAACAAAGTTACTAAATTCACATGGCAAAGAAAGTCTCCACAGTTCTTTCACATGATACAGTACATACACTCACTGACGACTAACCTTACTGATGTAGAAAAGAGCAAGCTTCTGCAGTATTTTCCTTTATGGACCTTTTGTTTCAATAAATTCTATACAATATTGGGCTGCCAAAAATACTACAAAAGCATGAACGCAGCGAGGATCAGAAAGCTAGCACTTAGCATACTGAGTTAGTCCAGTGTAGTTCGTGTACAAGGGAGAAGAGCATAATCTGCTTCACAAAACTGTATTCATCAATGTTTTGCATGAGAATTAATTTGTTTTGCCTCAGTGTTTTGCCTTTTAAATTCATTACGTCTTAGGGCAAGTTATCTTTTATAGTAGCATTATCTTGTTTAATCTGCCATCTTACTTTGCATAAAATACTTTTAGCTAAACAGTGATGCCACCACCTTGCAGCTGGACAAAATTCCTTAATTGCCATTCACACACACAAGAAGCGTGATTAAACTGGAAAGGCCGAAGTGCTGCACCTTTGTTCTCTACCTAATTTACAACTGGCAGGAGTAGGTTTCTGCAATGAAAGTGACAGTAAACATTGAGATCTCCAGTCTCAACAGCCTACAGTAAAAGTGCTCCTCAAAACCCCAACGTAGTCCATTATTGCTATGATTCCCATAAATTCAATTGTATTGCATATATTCAGTCTCTCTTGTATCACAAAAATAGATGGTAGTTTTAAATGAACAGTTAACACACGCTGCTTGAGTTTGAACTTACCCTGATATGAATTTGTGGAAATTACCAGCAGGTATGGTTGAATTTCTCTGCAGCACAGAGAACAATACTTTACTTGCTTTTTAATCTACCTTGATATCAGTTTTGCTTACTTATCTGTACTCTACAGTTGAAAGAAACACACAACAACCTTCCATTTCTGACCTCTTGAGAAATTCTCACTTTTTCCTCCTTCCTCATGGTTACAACAGTTTTATCAATGAAAATATGGTCCAATTGTCTTTTTAAGTATCAGAATCTTGAACTGGAATCACCTCTTTGCAATCTTGATTCATCACACTTTAATATTGTACAGACAATGAAAACAGAGCTATCTCCTAGACAGCCATCTGACTTAAAAACATTAGGAAAGCTTTAATAACGCTTGCCTCCCTATCAGAGGCCTGTATCACAGGCAGACAAGTTGAGACACCACCCTGGCGTTCTCCTCTTCCACAGAACAGACTCAGAATTTGGCACAGCTCTAAAGTCTCTGCTTGGGGGGGGCAGGGAGAAACCACGCACTCTGCAGGAAATGTGCTCAGAAAAATGACACCCTTATGACCTGTCATGTTCATTATTTCTCTCCCCCCCCCCTTTTTTTAATAGATACAACTGATAGTACTTTTAATGTTGAAAGCATGCTAAGTCAAAACCAGACATCTCCACCAGATCAAAACCAGGGCTGATCAACGTGCATGGCAAGATCTTCAACAATGAAAGACCAGAATCTGTTTAATCATATCACATGCAGTTATCCTACATTAAGAAAACAGCACAGCATTCCACATTCTATACTTCTCACCACTAGAAGTTAGTCTAGATGTCCACATCTGGCAATGTAGCTCATTTCTTTCTACCTCAATATATACCTTTATAAGAATATTGTATCCACATTTTTGAGATCAAAAATCCAACTCCAGGATGTAAACAGTAATTCTGTAAATAAATTAGGAACTGTATTTGAAAATAAAAGCTGATTTGCAATCTCCATCTTTAAGATTACATAAAACAATGTTCACTTTTATCTAAAAAAGAAAACAAAAAACTAAACCCCAAACCCACAAGCAAAGCCATGACACTAGCATCACAGGAGTCCTCTATAAGGCTATAGAAGGATTTCTATCCAGATTTAAGAAACTTATACAGAAATGCTACAAAAAAAGCGGATTTTTGAATCATGCCCAAATTTACATATGCATGACTAACACATGTTCATTGGGAAATTTTGCAACACTTCAGAATATTAAGGAGCACTGACTTTATTTTTTCAAATTTGTTATTCTAGGACTGACAGACAACATTATCTGGTAATGAATATTACTTGCAGGTTAAAGGTAGATTTGTGACACAATCATATTTAACAGCATATAAAACCTTTTATCCCAGTCAGGGCATTTTAGTATTGTATCTAAGAATTCTCATGGCAACATTCTCTGATGTATTGTAGGGATTCAGACCACGTCCTTAAAAATCTCACCCTTTTGTACAACAGTTATCTCTAAATGCTGCACATTTACACAGTTTACTATAATCAGCACATCCTTGCAAAATAACATCTACAAATACAAGTATGCTCACCTGTTTGTACTGTTAAAAATCCCTTGTAGCATGTAAACTAAATATACATAGTGGGTAAGGGAGCATCTTAGAAATACATATTTAGCAAGACTGTACCATGGGGAAAAAAACCCTGTCAACCAGTAATGGAAGTATTACTAAAATGATAAATTTTTATGAATATAAATTCTCATTTTTAATAACACATACATTTTGAATCATTAAACTTAAATTTTACCTTTCTGTATTAACAGTATTGAAGTGAAACACATTAACATTTAGGTTGCCAGTTAACCAGTTATGAAATGCCACACTGCTGGCTGCTCTATTTTTTTTTTGTTGCTTTTTCATCTTGGTCAATTACTCAGTGAGTCCATCACAGCAGCAACCTCAGTCCTGCAGATGCTGACACTTACGCACTACTCTGACTTGGTAAGGGACAACGATATTCTCAGTAAAACCAGAGGAAAAATAGATTTTTTTTTTTTTTAAATAAAAAAAAACCACACAAAAAACCCACAAAACCAAACCCAAATGGTTGCAAAAAACATTCCAGAGAAAATTCAAAAAACGTTAAGTCTGATCTCCTAATGGTTTAGATAGTAAACTAAGCTTATAGAATTTACAAATGTTTGTTTGTATGCAAATGCAACTACCTCATTAAAAAAAAAGAAAAAAGATATCCTTTCTTTCCCTCAGCATTAAACCCAAGTAATTTTTTTGTTTAAGATTTTAGAGATTTGATATGTATGATGGTCTTTGGATACTAACTCCATGAGAGCTGAAGTGAAAATGTATTATTGTAGCCGTCAAGCGCACAAGCAACAAGCATGCAACTCCTAACATATCAAGACACTCTCAAAAGTTTCCTCTCAAAACTGAACACGCACAGTAGATGAGCCAGCACATATACATGACACATTCAAGCTCTAGAGCTTTTTCCAGTATATAATGTATTTGGGTGTCAGAAGTTTATAGAGGTAACCTAGAATCAAGAACTAAAGTGAAGATGACCCATTAACGCCACCAGAAATAAGTGCCACCAACAAACTAAATCACAGACACTGTGGAATTATTTGCTAATTAATCATTAAAAAATTATCCATAAGGTAACAATGAATTCAAGCTTCTTGCATAAAGTTGAAGGGAGCAGTTGCAAAGAACACAAACTGCTTCAGTGTGTCAGTGGTCAGCGACATACAAGCTCAGATATGGTACTTTTTAATATGTTTATTAAATATTCATATTGAACACTTATGCTGTTTATCTCATACAGAACACATTCTTAAATTTGTAAACAATTTCAATATATCCTATGTTACAAACTGTTTTCTTAAGAAAGCAAAAATAAACTGGTAAGTTTCTGAAGGCTGAAACACCCTTTGCTATTTATATTTGCTATAAACAAAGCATTAGTCTGCAAGTTTTCAAATCATAATAAAACAAAACACACCTTTAAGGCCAATAAATATTTTTTTCCCCAATAAACAACTGAAAACAAAAATAATTTTTTTTGTAACTGAAGTACCTGTACTACAAATGTTAGCTAGCAAGGAGAACCAGATAAGCAGAAATTAACTTAACACAAGTTTGTTGGCACAGAATTTTTCCTTTTTGGTGAAAACGGGTAAGATCTTTTCAAGATGTTTGACACAGTTCTGAAGGCACTTCTCCAGAGATACTTCTGGGTTATCTGTGGGCAGACAAGCTATCTATTCTACCCAGACTAAGTCAGGTTGCATTGTACTGTGCTGCAGGGAGCTTCACCAGCTTGCAGCTTTGCTAATATATGGATCTTGATGCTCCACAAACCAATTGCATCACAGACCTCTGTTTTCTCTGTTCATCTCTATTCTTAGAGCCTCTTAAGTCATAATTTATTTCCTTTGCTTTTTGCATTGTCTGAGCTATCCTGCTCCTGCATTTTCTGAATAAACTGAGGGTGTACAATGTTAATCACAAGCTTCTCTGATGAAGGTAAGCCATACCACACTAATACCAGTCACCAGGGCAAATAGGCTGGTATTTCCGGAAGCCTATCATCAGCACTTTTGTGCAACGCCCAAGAGAAAGTTCGCAGCATGCCTGAAGACCAAAAATTGAGACTATTTCAGATTAAAAGGCAAAGTATTTCCTAAATAAGGAACCTTGATGAAAACCCACTTTGGCAGCTCCTCCTTTCCCTTCCCACTATTTCAAGCCATCCGCTGGCCTCAACTCCAGCCCTATGGCACACAAGCAAGGTGGTTATGTCAGCAACACCACAGGCCATTTAGAGCTTACCAGTTATGAGCTTTCACAGATCTAATATAGATCTTCAAGTATGCAAAGACAACCCCATTCTATATGCCGCGTTCAAAATACAATCTCATGTGAAGTACAGCACACCACACAGTAATCAACCCAATGTTTATGAAGAAAATACACATCTCGGTCTATTACAGATAGAAGAAAGGTTTCCCAGGTACTGTAGCCATAGAAATACAGCCACTGGTTACAGATAACTGGAGTTCAAAAGCTTGGAGCTGGTTAAACACAGCTAACCTGAAGGAACACTACATTCTTCCCAGTGCTTCATGAAAGTCAAACCCACCTACATCATCTATGACCTTTAAACTACAGCCTGCCAGTTTGCTTTAACTCCTGTACAGACACAGACATTAAACAACATGCTTACAGCTGTCCAAAAAGAAAGTTTCCCAGCCTTACTTGACTCACTGAACACACATCAAGTCATGTATCTATGTACACATTAGGAGAACAGGGTAACCGGCCAACAGCATTCTCAGCAACCCTAATAGGTGGGAATTAAGCCATGAGTGAGCACAGTAACTATACAGACACCTGCTGTGATCCAGGAGACTGGACATAGCTTTATTAGTAAAGGTAGTAATTACTACCCATCACTGGATCAGCAATTGCACCAGTACTTCATAACAAAGTTTGACCCTCGACAGCCTGGGGACACACATATGGCATCAGACATCCACCAGAGAGAAGCTCAAGATCTTTTCTTTCTTTTCACTTGAGAGCGTGTGGGGGCGTGGTGTGACTGCAGACTGAAAGGCAAACAAAATGCATATGCACAACAATAGTTCTACCATTTCTTCACATCTAGGTACACTGTGTCAAAACCAGTAGAACGCTCTCAGAACATACCTTACACAGTTTTTAAGAATTACCCCCCGCCCAAGTCCAAGCAGGCACTCTTCTACCCTTCATTGGCCTACCAGTTTAAAGTGCAACAGAGCCAAGGTGGAAACAGATCTAAAATTTCACCCCACCCGCTGTAAAATGGATTACTTTCTCCCCTCTCCCATCAGCACTCATTTTTCTCATTTCCAGCTCACTGTCCACTCTGCTTCTAATTGAATGCTCAGTTCTAGTCTCCCTGAGCTGACAGTCCCAGGCACTACCAGAAACATACTATTTAAAATAGGATAAAATGGAGGTTCTAGACCAAATAATAAATGTTGTTCTTCGTGGCTGAGTCTTTGAACAAAAGGTTATGCCAGTCAATGAGCCTGTATGCATAAATTTTATGAAAATCACTGCTTTAATTCAGCGTCATTTGCTTATGTCACACCCTGGATGTAACAGCTTGTGCATGAACCTACAATGTCAGCTTAAAAGACAGGACATATTATTCATAATCTGTAGTGCTAAATATTCTTATTTACCAATTTAATAAAATAGATTGAAATTCACTAATTAAATAAACAGCAGTTAAGTCTTGAAAAATTTTAAGCAGCATTTTGTATATAGACTGCTATCCTAACATGATGGACAATATTTCATATTCTTTTTGTAAAAACAGTATCTGTGTGAAGAGAAAAATGTTGCAATCTGATTTGATCTGTATAAAAAGTGGTATAATTCACACGGGCTGAGAAGCTGGGTTTCTTATTTTCAAGAAACACTAATGCATTATATCAAGAAAACAATGACTGGAGGAAAAAAGTCTTATCCCTTGACATTTTCACATTGCCTACAACAGTACTACTCAACATTTCAGCAATCAATTAGGCTTTCACTGCCAACTTTGAACACTGGAAAGCAGTATGCATGGCACTTCAAAACAGCTCTTTTTTTTTTTTTAAAATAAGCCTTCAGAGCAAATCAGTTGCTCATAAGCAATAGATCAGTACATCTGACCACACCTGGAAAATTCTACCCTAACATTACTACAAGCTGCCATAAGCACACTATGCAAACATGTATCTACACAACAGACAGTAGCTAAAATAAAGATGATAAAAGCCATATTCGTAAAAAAAGACACATTGATTGTCATTATCTTTTCATCACAGATGGCAGTAAATATAATCCTAAAAGATCACAAAGCTTTAAAATTGACAAGGAAAAAATCACATTCACTAAAGAGACACCACTACGCTTGACCCATGCTGAGGAAAACCAGACCAATAAAAGGCAATAGACCAGGTCTTCTCACAATGCCAAGAGATATTTTAGTACAAACAAAGTAGGGTGATACTTCGCAGAGAGCCCAAACATTCTGCTTTTATGTGAGATGACTGAACATACTTTCATATAGACATTTCTGGGTTGAAGAAGCTAAGATAACACATTGGAAGTCCTCATATAAGGAATGAAAGAAAAAAAAACCCAATACAACCCAGTGTGTTTGAGCATGCAATAATGTGCAAGTTTGCACATGTGTATACTTGATATATAGTGTATGCTGTCCAGATATAAGAAGCATGATAGTTAAGATGCTCCTCTGTCATGCCCAAGATCCTCCACAAGAGTCATTCTAATTTAGAAAGACATACCTTTTAAAGCTGGCAGTTTTTGAAGCTCCCTGTTATTGCTAACATTAAACCTTGAAGAACTCTGCCGCTTTTCCTTCTTCAGTACTGTCTGTGGTGCTGGTACTTTGATTTTAGATAGTTGTGCTGGGGGAGGAGCACTGTTTGATTTTTTGTTTGACACCTGTTTAAAAAGAAATGAAAGCAGTTAATTGCAGCTGAACCTAGAAAATCTTCTAAAAAACTATTTTTGTTACAGAACTAAATTAAGCAAATTAGGCTTTTAATCAGATTGCTCTATGCATCATCCTCTGAATGTATAACTATCTATTCTTCTGTTCCCTCTTTTCAGTGTTCCATTTCTGTACCATAGCCCTCATATAAATGGGAATAGATCACCTTGTTACATGCACTAGCCCATTTATTTGAAGTTACCAGCCAAGTGAAAAGAAATTTTCAAATAGTGTAGTTCCTCAGCTACTCTCACCTTTTCCCTGAGACGTCCAGGTCTCCAAAGCATTTGGCTGTCCGGCTTCAGAGGGATCACAGGACCTTGTCTATCTACAGCAGGTGAACCTTTCACTGCCTGTTTGTACTGTGCTTCTTTGCTAGATTCCTAAGCTTGGCTTAGGACATTCAGGCTTTGATATAAAGGAGTGAGTCTTATTATTATAGTAGGTTCAGCAGCTTCTAAAACATGCATGAAGATTTGTAGCAGTTTACTGCCTACTCAGAGCAAGTTGCTTTTACTGTAATAACCCTTATCAGATTGTCACTGTACCTCTGTATGAAGTAAATAACATAAAACCAGAAAAAATGGTTCCCACCGATAGGTTTCCAGTTTGCTGTTATTTCCCAGACTACACTTGACAGTGCTCTCTCTCAAGCTGAATAAAATGCATCATTAACAAAAGCCTGTCAGAACTTGTGATGCTGCCTTTCTCATTCCTTTTTTGAAGTAGGAAAAGCAGGTTTAAAGTAGGTAATAGTTAACTTTTTAAATATGAATAATTTCATGACGTTCCTTACAAGAACGATAAAACATCTAGGAGTGACCTACGCTACGAATACAGAAACAGCTGAGCAGGAAATCTTACTGCAAGTGTTGTAATTCATTTTACAGGACCTTAATTTGCTGTAGAAGCCCTGCAAATTTGCAAACTATTTTACACTGAAGCACACACATCTGAAAATACACCTTGGCACTTCTCTTTTATAAGAAAGACCATATTCTCCTTTTCAGGAAGTGTCCACATGATAAGAAATAGGAAAAAAAAAAAATCAGATGGGAATTGGATTCAGGATGGAAATCAAGTTGTAATGCTGCTACTTTGGCAGTCTGAATGGATTTAATTGGAGTTTTAAGTCGAGTAGATAGGAAAGCAGTGTTTCGCACCTGCATGAAATAACATCAATGGCATTTTCATAGGGATATGGCTAAAACAACAGAAACCACCTTTCTTCATGTTCCAAAAAGGATTTCCAGAATAGCTTATTCATCAGCAATTTCCATATGGTCTGGGAATGTACACATTCAGCACACATGGAAATGTTAACATACATGAATTTATCTACCTTTAGAGTCTTTAAGACAGTAATTTTATTCAAATTTTGTTCTAATGGCATAACTGGGAGAAATGTATATGCTTCGAGAATAGATTAGCAATTGTGTTATACACACAGTACTTAATATATAGAAGATATGACTGAAAGCAACATTTAATTTTCATTGAACACATTTAAGATGACCATTTTGCAAATTTAATATTATAATAGCAAAAACCCCTTACAGCCTTATAGAACAAATAAGGGGAGACAATACACTGAACACCAGAAATCTTAAGTTACCAAAAATACTCTAGAACTTGTTTCAGTAAAAATGGCATACATCGGCAAGTTAAATGCATTTATGCACAAGTAATACCTGTTACATTGCATTTTTCAGACTATTTCACTTTTTAACCCCAAACACTAAATGTTTACAAATCTTTTTGCTGAAATACAAGTGATCTCCAAGGTAAATTCTATCCATTATTCAAGTTTAAAAAAAATTCTAAATGAAATTATGAATAGACTAAGTAGAAAGAAAAACAGCAATAAAAATTAGGAAGCAATGACTTACCATGTATTAAACAATAAAAGCTAATTAAGATACATTACAAACACTATTACTACACAGGATTTTATACTTTCAATATTGTGCTTGAGCCTAATGGTGTTCTTCTGAATTGGCTATCTTCCACTGCCACCTGTTTTTTGTTCATTACCTGGAACAGGAAAAGCTGCTTTCCTGTTTCCTCTATTCCCAAACAAATTCTCAATTTTGAATTAACAAGTGCTCACATGTGCCTGCACACATGCGCACATTACAGTATCCTAAGGTAACACACACCTCAGGGAACCAAGTATTCTAAATTGCAGATAAATTCTAAAATTAGCCAAAGTGGTTATTTAAGAGGATGGGTAACATTTCTAATTAGAAATATTGAAAGAAAGCATTTTGTGTTGCTATGGCAACTTCCCATCTAGCAGTGATGACTCCAGCGTAATTCTAGCCTTGAATCACTGGCCAATTTATCCAACAGATTTCTTCCTCCCTTCTACCATCAACCATGATCATCCCTGCTTTTCAGTCATGCTCCAGTCATTCAGACAGCACATACTGGAAAGCTGCCAGAACAGTTTCCAGTTCATTATTATTTGAATACTACGCTACACAGCTGTACGCAATGACCTCTGCAAGTGGCACTATGGTGCTATCACAAGAGAAGTGGCCTCCGGAGCTTGCAGATAACCCACTCTTGGATAGAAGGGCACCTGGAGAAAGTTAAGTCAACTTAAGCCACACAGCTCAGCAATCTTAACCACCCCTCTAAAAAGAAAATGAATTCAGACTAACAATTCTGTGTATTCATTTGCTAAAGATTTCAAGGCAACATAACTTTTTATGAAGGTACGGCGCTCATTAGTTCTGATCAAAGAACCAATGAAGCTCAGCTTCTTCCTCCCAGTAACAAACCAAACTACTTCAGAAACCACAACTCCTGAGAATAACTGATGGACATTCTGCTACATCAGTGAACAATTCGACTTACTTCACACCAGAACAGTCAAAATACAGATATATTTTTATCAATTCTCTTCCTGTGACTAGGATGGGAAATACCTATTCTTCCCCTTGTTCTGGCAACAGCTCCCTCCTACCCAAATGTTTATATACTCATAGACACATTCAATTCCAAAAGTGCTGATAAACCCCTGAAAATCTGTACAAATTAGTCTGAAAAAATGTCAGATTGAGAACGTGTTTCTTCAGATCATAATTAAAACACAACCCTCGGGTTTTCTGATCCATTTATTTTTTAAAAGCTAGAGCTTTACATACTTTTATGAACATTGAGACAACCAGGACCAGTGTGATTCTGACCTAACTTCTGCTTTTAACAATTGAAAAAAACAGTTTATGTCCCTCAATTCCCTTGAATAAGCTTAAAATGAATTCAAGAGAGTGAAAAGCAGGGAGGAGAGAAGGAGGTTTCTTGTCAGTCACGACAGTTCAAGATAGATAGCCCTTGGATCCCTTCTTCCCTTGAGTCCTGCTGCATCAAGCAGGATGTGGTACATTCCTTGTCTTAACATCACTGTTTTGGGCAAAGTTGGATTCTTCATCCCCCCAACTCGTACACAGGCAACTATAGATCAGAACACAACATTAAGGCTGTGACCAGGGAAAGAAAGATATGAGTAGACCAAGCACATCTACAGTTACAGCCAATTTTTCTTTTTAAATTAAATTGGTAGTCATCAAATAGCCCACATAGCATCTTTTACTTTTGACCAGCCATCTAAGACATAAGAGAGAGTACTGGGATCTGGAAGGAGGATCCACCCTGCATCCCATGTACGTCAACAAGTCTTTCAGAAGACCCTATTCTTCCCTTTCCGACAGTCCCCCAAAAAACTGGTATTCAAGCTACCTTGACCAAACATGGGCAACCAGAAGAACTCTGTCTGACCTTACCTTTCAAAGCACACTCACTAATAACTGAATTAGACCAAAGCACACAAAGTCGTCTGCTCCACAAAATCAAGAGAGCTTCCAAGCCAACCCTAGAGCGGGGTCAACTCTATAATGATGCAGCAAGTTTTCATACTGCTTTCTAAGATAAACTGGTCAGAGCAGAGTAAGGATTTGAAGATGACAATAACGTCACCTGGATGAATCTGTCATTCAAGATTAAAAAAATTAGATGGCTTACTAGTGACAAAAATCAGATCACCTCCTAAGCACAAGGCAAGAGAGATTCTCTCTCTCTGCCTGAAGAAAACATGGTGCTAGGCAGTATCCTATATGGTGTTTCCTGACACAGATCAGTCTAACACTAATCCACAAATTTCTTCCCTCTAATGAGTATCACCACTGAATTCGAGTTTATACTGGTGTATATACCATCCCAAGATGGCAGCAGCAAGCCACATACCAGCAAGAATCTTGATAAAAACTCTGGACTACAAGATCTGGACAGGTGAACTTTGTACCAATTAACACATAATTAAGACTCCCTGTGAAATGTGGGTACACAGAGCAAAAAGCACAGAACACTCCTTATAAGAATCATTAGTCTGAATCCAAGAACAGAGGGAGAATGCTTGTATTATTGCAGAATTAATCCCTTCCTTCTTTTCCTTTTGGTATAGTAAGTAGCCTCCGTGGATTTATTTTTCATTAAGATAAACAGAGGTCCAATCTATAGCACCCAGAAGAGGTAATTTCCTACCAAGGCAATCTCAGAAGGGGCTAGGAAAGCATTCTGGATTATATCTAAAATATAGTTACAATGAAACCAAAATAAACTTTACTGAAACTAAACAAAGAACGTGAGAAAACATGAAAGGGGCATTTACAACTTCATTTTTAAAGCTGCATGAGGGCCCAGTATGTAATCAAAATAATTTGGCTAAGAGGTTGAAGCCCAATACATAATCAATGTAATTAGGCTGAGAAGTTGAACTTAATTTAATCTCTTGAGATGAGAACTGAAATCAAAGATCAAGGAGTCAAAATGGGTGGAGAGCAGTTAAGAGCCTTCCATGCAGTTTTTTCCTCTCTGCAGTAACTTCAAAGCAGTCTGAAAAATCTCTGAACACTCCAGGAATCTTGAACTCTGATGCAGAGCTCTCTCCTTTGCAGATCTTTATTTACTGCTCTGTTTTGGGGGTGGGAATAGGGACAGATCATATCTGGCATGTGGCCCAGCAGCCATCAACCTGGTAAATATATCCACAGCATACCTGCAGGAGGTGGGCTGGTGGTGTTAGATTAGCAGTTGGGACCAAGGCAAGTTGTTCAAGACAGCACAGTACCAGAAGAGCAGTATTTGTCAGCTGATTTCAATGCTGTCTTGTTAATGCCACCAGTTCAACATGCCTTCGAACAGGACATCAGAATAAACTCTTGTTATGGTATAAAAGATATGGCTTGACAGAGCTATCCAGAAAGTCTGCAGTAATTCTAGTTCATGCAAGTAGTGCCCAATAAGGAGTCTGCCCAATCAGTGCCAACTGATGAGTTTGTTATGGAGCAACTAGCTACGATCTTTAACATCAGTATTTTCAATCTACAGAGACTCAGTGCAAACTGTACAAAGCTTGATATGGATTCTTAATCATCTGGACACATAAAAAAGGGGCACTGATCCATAAACTCAGTTAAAAAAGGCAGGGAAACAACATGCTTGTTGGGTACCATTTTGGATGGCAAACAGTTCTGAGGTTCTTGCTTTGCTGAAGATTCTTGCGACTATGCCATTACTGTTCACTAGTTTCACTGCCACAAGATTTTTTGAACAGACAACTTCTGGAGGAGCTTCTGGAGATGCAGCTTATGGTGCTGAAAGCTTTGGTTGGTTTCACACAGACCACAACTTAGATTTCTATTGTTTTTCCCTCAACAAAATCATATTCCAGAATGATACCTGGATTGGCCTGCTAGAATGACCTTTGCAGCTGCCGTTCGAGCAATTATGTTTATTATCATTAAAGGTTCTCTCAGTCATTAAGATACACTAGATAGTACAGTGGTAGTCTCAGCATAACATTCTGTTTTTATTTGGTAAGATAGCAAGAGCTGCATCCTAAACCTTTGAGGATCCATGTTTTATAATGATAAACAAAAAGATTAACTTCTCAGCTAGGTGATGATGACAAAGTTTATATATTTTAGCACACTGTAATCAGCACTCAGATTTACATTGTGGTACTTGTTCAGCAACTGTGATTTTGCAGTTACATATAGCAACACTACTGCTGGCTATTCTTGATGTCTGACTATGGAGTTCCATTAGTGTTTTGTCAGAGACAACATGGAGTTGAATGGCATCAGTGACTGGGAAGTTCCCATCTGGCCCTCTTCACTGCAGAGGGGTGCCCACAGCAAGTTTTACAGTCACAGACCATTTTAGAAGACTGATCTAGAACTTGCTGAAGCTTTTCCACCTTTCTTGCTGGCATTTTTCACGGCACAAAGCATTGCTTGTATTTCCTGTTAGCTGCTTACACACATGGCTCAAATTTTATCTTCTAAAGAATTGTATCATCACAGCTTTGTGCAACACACCTGACTTGCAACACATCAAACCAATGCTGACAATTGCCAAAGATGTCTCACCTCGGTATACTCCATCCTTGACATTCTTGCACTGTAATTTTACGTTCATAATTAAACGTCAGTAGCATAAGGCTTGGTTTCCATTTGCTCCTTGTAAAATTAATTCTGTTCTAACTAGTTTACTCCAGGAACAAACTGACATTTGATTGCTTTCAGTCAGAGATCAGATCTGCAGCCTGAGGTTGTAGAGTACTGGCAAAGATGACAGAGTGCTCAGGCTCAGACTGTAGGCAGACTCATGCTGGTTTGCGTTTGCAGAAATGTCACCACCAGTGAGCACCTGGTACTTCACAAACATAGGCAGCAAAGCAACATTTGTTTCTTAATACATCTTCTATAATGAAACTTCAAAGAAACAAATGCCCCCAGAAAAGTGAAATTTGTTACCTGCAACCATCAGTTAGCTAATTAAATATGATTAAAACCAGATACTGTCCTAAGTATTATTTCAAAACATTTACATAAATACAGAGATGAAGAATCTGAGTAAATGACAGCCTAGCTTACATTACTTTAGTTCTTGATTTTCAATTGTAATTTCTCTCTGATCAGCCTGAACCACTCTTTTACTTTCAAAAAAACCCAACAAAAAAATACTGTTGTGCTTTTTTTTGTGTGTATATATACACACACATATACACACATACATATATATGTAAGGTTCCCACATTTTAAGGAAAACACACACACTCATCTCATTTGCTTTAAGCCTCAACTCCTATACTCTGATGAGCTAAGGCTACTGTATATGTGGCTTTACCAATGATGTCTGTATTCTTGTGCTCCTTGATCCATTCATAATAGTTTCTCACTTCGCATACTCATATTGAAATCTTTTTTGCTTCGCCCCCTGCCCCCCAATTTGGTCTTAGTATTAGATGCTATATAAGAGAGTTAGAGTCCATGACAAGGTTCCTAGGCATTTTAGTAGTATAATAATAACCTTGACCGCTTCTAAAGAATTGTTACAGCAAATCATTTCATCTTTGGCTCTCATCATGCTTTTATTTTACATGTTGCTAGAAAAATTTACTTTTCAGTACTTGAGACTGCTAAACTGAGCAGTGATGAGGAAGCGTATTAAATTATAGTTACTATAAAGGTGGAGCAAATGATAATATTTGGCAGTCAGCTTTTAAGAAGTATATTCAGGAATGGGACAGCATTATTCTCCTAGAATTTTTTTTTTTTTTAATTGGCCCCAAAAGCCTGTTGGGGGGGGAACGAAACACACAAAGAAAAATACCAAAGCCTACCATCCCACTTCTAGATTTACAAATTTATTCTGGCCTCAAGTGAAATTAAGGGGGAAAAAACCAAACAAGATTAGATGTTTGTAAAGTCAGTGACCATGTGAATGGATTCCAACAGCTATCTGTTTTTTCTTACTATTTGTATTCTCTATGGGATAACTATATTAATAACTCTATATTACACATATGCATTAATGAACACCTGAGCCCTCTCAAAGTTTAAGGAGCAGTAGGCCTTAACTCTTACAAAAAAACTTAACAGAACCAATTTGAAACAAAGGATGAAAAGGATTTTTTCAGTTTACAAACTGCTGATATCCATTTTTGAAGACCACTTTGCTCCTTTTGATTAGAACAGCCTTTGCCTTCATTGCTCTGTTTCCATTCAGGAGGGATTCAGAGAGCTTAAAAGCATCATTAGGAAGTAGAGGATAGCAAGTACTAAAACAAACCACAAACCAAAGACCTCACACATCATATGTTACACAAGTAGTTGTCAGCCTTATATAAACTAAAAGGCCATAGGATCCTGTTTTCAGAAGCATCTCCTTTTAGGTAACAAAATACTTGTATACAGCAGCGTGGTACATTTCTTTAATCAATTCAATTAGTTTTAAAAGCATAATATTAAAGTTACATAACAAGCACTGTTAAGGCAACCTCTTTCACTAATCAGTATTAAGGTATATTTGCTTTGGATGCAGAAGGAAATTCCAATTCCCAAAAAACAAAAAGGCAAGATGTCAATAAAAACTGGAAATGGGAAATTACAGAAGTCAAAAACAAACAAAAAATTGCATAGCTGCTTTAAGAGTAACACACAGAGCATCTTTCTAGTCAGCAAATAGCACCTCATTTAGTACTAAGGGTGTGTTCACTTGCTACGCTGAAGTATTTTTCAATGGTTCTATCAACCCATTAAAAAATTCTCTCCAGGAAAAAAAATTAGACCTGCAAGCCATGAACAAAAATTAGTTTTCAAATTAATTTTTTTAAAGAAGTTGGCACACCAGTTTAAAGACAAACAAACAAAAAACCCGAAAGCCCACAGACTTCATCTACATAGCTGATATGAGAGAAAAAAACATCCTGATTTTATATGTAGTTTTGGTTTAAAGTCCTTTTTTGCTAATGTTAGAAGTAAAATCCTAAACTAATAGTCCTAGAAAGCTTCAGAACACAGAAGGTCTAGCATTGTCCATTTATAGCCATTCTGCAATTCAAACTTGAGAGGATTGGTTGTTCAAAATTCCAAATTTATTTCATAATATGAGTATCTGTGTTCTTCCAAATGAAAGAAGACCAATTTCCAAATCAATTTTATCTGCAGCATGGGACTGACTCATGAAAACACTGGTTACTGCGCCTATCAGTCCAGCTGGGACATATTACTGAATACACACTGAAGAAACAGCTAGGGTACAGCTAGGTTTGTTATGCACTGTATACACCAGATGAACATAGCTTATTGATTTAGCCCACTGAAAGCTTGGGGGTTTGGAGATGCTTTATTACAGGCTATCAGCCATTCCCAATCTAGATGGCTATATAAACTGGCATCAAACTAACAGTATGGTAAGGAGTACTGCCCAAACCCTTAAAACACTGTTTTATGTTATAAATAAATTAATACTTAACTTCAGGAATTAATTAAAAGACATAAATCCGATCTATGCTAAATATATCTCTTTGTAGAAGACATCTGCTTCTCTGAAGAACAACAATTAGAGGAGAATCTTATACCTCAAAGATGCTGAACTCAATGCATCCAAAAATGCTGTACCACTAAGTGACAAGGATTGCCCATCTAACAATAATAATGGAAAAGAGCTTAAATGATAGCTGCTTTATATAAGTGCCAATAAATACATATACACTGAATCACATGCGAGTACAAATTAGCATACTAAACAATTAAAACAGGATAATCTCAGCTGATAGAAAGCAAGTTCTGTGGCAAGAAGATATTTCCAGAAATTATTTAGGAGCAGTTCCAGTCCTAAGACATATGAACAAGGCAGGGAAAACAACCCCAGAACTTTTGGAAAGGTATTCTCTTCTCCCCCCAAACCCCAAGCTCCTCTGCTATAGTCCCTAAAGAGTTACCTAATAAGTACTTAACTGTGCTAAGACTTTCAAATATAAGTTCACAAATTATTAAGTAGAAAAATCTAGTCACAAGATGGACACTGTATAACAGTATCCATACACCATCTTCAAGGTCAGATCAGGTACATTTGTTTCTCAGGTTTACTAATAACTGGTACAGCACCTTAAATAGCATTGCAATGAAAAAATCACAAACAGGAAACATGAGAAAAATAAGCAACAGTATATAGAAAATATGGAGTCAACTTTCTAAATAAATTGCTGCTACCGATCACAGGAACTTGTTGACATAAAAAAATGCTGGATTTATTGCTTTTGTCTATTCCTAGTTTTCCTTTTAACGTTAGGGTACTTCTATATATGATCTCTGCTAAGAAACGCACACAAAACCATCAATGCCACTTCTACCCCCCATCTCTTTTTTAATGTATTATTTTTAAGGAAAGTGGCAATCATATGTGCACGTGTAATCAGGAATCAGTAAAAGAAGTAATGAGAATACTAATAGTCTTTCCCCCACTGTGTGCTGGCTAATACAGGAATGGTGATCACAGAAAACTGGATAGCTACTTCTCAAAGTTCTTTCAGAGAGATGAAAATCCTTACTTTTGCTGAAGTATTTTAAAGACAGCCCATTAAAGAGAGATTTTTGTAATTTCACTACCAATCCCAAAAAATATTACCATTATGTTGAACAGCTTAAGAAATTAACTTTTAAATAAAAAAGGCTTCACAAAGCAGGGAAGAAAAACCTCTGAAAACGAAGCCTGACTGCTGCACTGGAAGATACTACCAGTGTTTAATAAACCTACTGAAAAATGATGGCTGCGAGACAGTGGCAGGACAGAAGCATGGATCACTACTTAATAAAGCTTTTTAATTTTTTTTTTAAATTGGTTTCAACAGTGATCATAGTCTGACATTAGCAACACACGCTGTCAATAAATCAAGCAATTTCTTGCATGGCAAGAAAACTGGCCAATGCAGTTTGTATTTTATTACATTTTGATTTGTCTGTATTCAATAAAAACACCTTTAAAGTAGAAAGAACCAACCAGGGCAGCACATGGAAACAATGAGATAATACACACAAACACACACACACTCCTCAAACCACATTAGTCTTCCGTTTGCTGTTCTGCCATGCAGAGAATCAGAGATCATAACTCTTTCTTCATTTGTTGAAAGTCACCAAGCCAATACTTTCTTAAACAACAAAAGTAGTCTTTCCCTTCTACAGACTACTCAGCACCTAGTTTCAAAATGAATACAAATTTTAAGCTGAGAAGTTTCAGGCCTTCTTAAACCAGTCCACCTCGACCTACAAGATGCTATCACTCCCAGTCACCTACTGCTGCCTTGGATGAAAGGTTACCAGCTACTTCTGACCCTTCCATCCCCCAGGTGAACCACAACAGTGAATTGTCCAAGTGCTCCTAGACCACTGCACTGACTGGTGAAAAGTGCAAGTTTTAGCACATGCACTCCCACAGGCAAAACAGACAGAAATAAGAGTCTATAGGGTTAAAATTTTAACTTCCTTCCCCTGTGGTTATATTTGAAAACTACTGTTAAAGTACTGTGAGAAACACTGGAATTTTTAGAAGTGTTAAGTTTTTGCTAGAGATAGAAAAAAAAGTAATGTTTCTCAACAATCATTAACTATTACCAAGCCACCTCTTTCTAAAGAAATTAGACTGCCCACAAGTTACTACTGCCTTAACTCAAAAGGAGACCTCCACACCTCTGTCACAAAACAGAACTCTACAACAAAGCTTATCCGTGAGGCAAGTAACTTCTGCAAAGACCAGTCAGGTCACAGGGAATATGTCCACAAGTGTTGGCATAGCTAAGCCCCACACACGGGCATTTTTTTTTTGTTTGTTTTCTAATTTATGTTCCAAGTATAGGTTGTGGGCACTGGTAAACAAACCCCGCCAAGTATTTTACCAGAGTAGACAGTACTCCCACACAGAGGAAAACCAATACACAACAGATTAAGTCTTTGTTCACAATCTGAAGACGCTAATATCCTGGACAAATTACTGAAGTAAGAGGTTATACTTAAAGGAATAAATTCAATTGTTCTGGCAGCTATTTAGTCTAATTCATTAATGTTTACTAACAGAAGAGGACTTCAATAGGTCACCTGTGTGCTGCAGCTAATATTTAGTACTTCTGCAAGTACTACATGTTTATGGGCTATTGTTGAAATTTTCAAACCAAGACAAGCATCAGCTTAAGTCACTTTCATCCCCTTTTAGCATGGGCATCCCGACCTGGCATACCAGGAATCATTTCACTTTCCAAACTTGCTGTACAGCTGCACTCAACTGAAATCTTGTTTCCCTGACTGCAAGACAGGAAAAACACTTGTTCCTTTTTGTAAATATTAAGATCTGTTGTACTTTTTTATCTATAGAAGTCCAAGGCATCATGAATTTAGTTAAATGCTATAAAAGGGTCTATAAATAAAGTATTTGTGGGATGCTGCTGCTTGTGTTGTCCCTGTTCTTTGAATAGCAGACAGTTTCTAGTCTGTACAATCTGTTATTTGCATTAAATGCATATGCATTAAATGCATTTTGAGGGAAAAAAAATTAAATGAACCAGCATATTTCCAAATCTACTCATAGTCTAGAAGAGGATTTTTAAAAAGCCATGTTAAAACACGTGCACAAGGAAATTGAAGACAACCTTCTTTAAAGAAAAAAAACAAACCCTAAAAATGTGTTAACAGTGTGTTCCAGAATATTTCTATATTTACTAATCTTCACTATGTTAACAAATAGCCTCCTTTCTGCTCATATAAGCACCAGTTAACATACATCATGATTACAGCCAGCCACATCAGAATGCAAAGTCTACATTACTATTTGTGTGCAATTATTCTATTAATTAAGTTAATGAGTCAAGCACTGAGGTGTTCAAAATTGTATGGAGACTAAATAATGCCCACTGGGAATGGCAATTCTAGTGCATGTGCCAGTCCCATTTCCAGTCCCTTTCCCATTCTGTCCCTGGTCACATACCATTAAGTATCATTGATAACATAAGTAAACTGTACTTTTCATTGGGAATTCTACCTGGAAGGACAACTGAAAAAGAAAAATGCATGAACACAACATATTCTCCTATTGAGATTCATCTCTCACACATTTTAAGTGTAACTTAAAAAAAGCTAGATCTGCAAACATAGAGAGAAATTACAAAGAAAACTGCATATACATTTTCAGTTAACATTTAAAGCTCTCCAGTAATTAACTATGGGAGTTTTACACTCTATCCTGAAGTACAAAGAAGGAATAAGAAAATCAGTTTTGGTCTCAGCAGTTTGCCATTCAGAAGCTTGAGAAAATAACCAGTCAACAAACACAGCAAAGATGCTGATAATGACGAGCCTTAAAGTTGCACAGGAACTAAAATTACATCCAAGAACTAATACTCTAATATCACAGCAATATACTGTAAAGACAGAACATATCACAATAAAGTACACCTATTTATACTATTATAAACATCTACACTGATATATTTCTTATCTCATTCTAAGAGCTTTCCTAGTAGTTAAGATCCCTCCTAGTAGCTAGGTTCCCTCCACCAAAACTCACTCACTTTATCTGAATTTGCCAAAATACTTAAGTTTACAAGTTTTAATGATTTTATTAATGTAATAGTAGCATGCATCTTTCTGCATAACAAACACATGAAAACTCATTGAAGTGCATCAGAAAGAGTATACTAAATATTCCCACGCACCTACCCCCAACAGTCATTTCAGGGAGGAAAAATGGTAAAGCTGGATAAGTATTTTGTTCTCAAACATTACCTTTCAGTACCCAGACATGTAGTTTAGAGGCTGAAATGCATAAGCTTTTCAGTGTAGCATTTTACATTCATGCTGGTATGACCATTTTAAAGGAAACTTCAGAATCCACCTAAACAGTGGATTTCCAACTGGAGCAAATTTATTAATTCTGAGTTTCTGGATTAATGTGGGAAAGGGAGTGAATAATGATTTAATTGACCCCTTTCAAGTCACTGCACCTTGCTGGTGGGCAAAACAGAGAGCAATGCAGAAGGAAAAAAAAAAAAATCAGCACCAACGACAGAATAATCAGTCAAAAATGGAACACTCCATTGTGTACCTATAAAAAGAAATCGCACAACAAAACAACTGGCAGCCTTTGATTAAGCCTAAGGTCTCCTGACAATATACCAGACTACTGACACTTAACTGACATGCCAACATCAACAGTTTGAGAGAAGAGAGCTCTGGGAATTACAGAGAACGATAAAAACTGCAACAAGCAACTAGAAGACAAGCCCAAAACCCCACAATAAGACTAGAAAATGACAGATATACATCTCACAACCAAAAAGGAAATAGATGAATATTTAAGACTGTAGCAAGCAAGTATTTATTTACTTTAAATAAAATTAACTTCTTCAAAAGCATCTTAAGTCTTCCAAACACTTTTTGTCAAATACTGCGGCAGTAGGTCCACAACCACCTGTCATGTCAAAATTATAACAATCCAGAAAAACTTAAAACACTCTTCAAAAGTCATGACAAATTTGCCTGGAAAGAAACCTACATATTTTAGTAATATTTACCTCATGTTCTTGGTTATCTTGTCCCTCTTTGCCACTTTTTCCACTCTTGGCTGATTTTGCAGGTTCCTTAAAAAAAAAAAAAAAAGTTTGCAGTCTCAGTTACTTTGAAAAGGAGATCTAGATAGATTTTTCAAGCCAAGAAATTAGGGTTTTTAGACACTCACTAAGAATATTAAAATTGATGGGACAAAAATGATACTGTTTTATTGGAAGATCTCAATACTGAACTATCAGTCTCTACAAAGCTGCTTTAAACATTTTCCATCTGCAGAAAGGTTTTCGAATTTTATTTATGCCTCAAAATTCACCCATAAAGTACATAAAGATAAGCTTTCATATAGGTAAGCAAGCAGGGACAAAAAAATGCAAGTGATTTGAACCATTGCTAAGAACTTACCCTTACTGTCTTTGGTTTATTATCTTCAGGAACATTTATATTTAGTTTAGCTTTGAAACTAGCATCAGTGCAGTATACATTTTACATTTAACTATTTTGTCTGTTCTAGAAGCTAGGAAGTCTAGTATTATTAGCAGGCCCACAACTCAAATTTCTATCTCCCAGCATTATACTTAACTTGTATCCTTCACCCATAGCACATCTCTGAGATTTGTTATTCTCAGAAAAGTTTGAATGTTTTTTAGTATCAAAGGTGGCAAGGATATTGGGAAAAAGTTAAAACAAACAAACCCTCACAAACCACAACACCCAATCTCCCTACATCTAATTTTAAAACTATGTTGAAAAACTAAAAGACAAGCAGAAGTCAACCAAACAGAAAAGGTCTAGAGGGAGAGCAGCTGGATGAGGCAGACCATATACCTCACTGTTTCTGACTTCCACTCATATGGCTAATTGCCTAGCACATAAAATAAAGTGCAATCCAGTTAACTTTCTGTTGGATTCAGAAGTTTTCTGCGAACGTTACTTGTGCAAGCCCCCTTCGTGGCTGCCAGACAAATCACTCCTGGGAGCACCGGGGGAAACTGAGGCAAAGCAGGGCCAAGTCTAGATCCTCTCCCATTGTTAGTAAAAGGAGGTGAAAAGATTTCGGGTGGCGATTAGTGCTCCTTGAGTAATTGTGCTGATCCCCAGAGCGCAACTTCCACTGCAGCCAGAAGCACGCAGCAGTGAAACTTCCCGGGACGGGGACTGGGAAAGCAGCTGTGGGGACAGACACTCCCCCCTCCCCAGCCCTGCCGCCAGGAAAAACACCCCTTCCCCCCTCCGCCCCAGCACACCCGGGCCAGCCCCGAAGTACGAGACATCCCCCCCCCCCAGCTCACCCTCCCGCCAGACACGGCTGCGGACACGTTTCCCATCCCCTCCCTCCAGCACTCCCCCGCACGCCAAAACCACGGCCTCCCTCCACCGACTCCCTCCCTCCCGGCTGCCCCCAACTCCGCGCCCGCCCGCCGCGGGCTCCGAACCCCCGCTCCGGCGGGGCGAACCCCGGGGCCCGGCGAGACGATACCAGGGACCCCCCCCGGCCGCCACGGCACCCCCCGGACTAGGCCCCACTGGGAGCTGCCCCCTCCCCAGTACCCTGCGCCCGGGGGAAGGCAGGGGGCCGGCATACAGCGGTGAGGGGAGGGGGCTGCCCCTCACCCGGCTCTCCCCAGCGGCGGGGAGCGCCCCGCCGGCCCCCTGGGCGCCGGGCTCCGCTCGCCGCTGCCGCCCCCCGCAGCCCGCCGCGCTCTGCCCCAGGCCCCTCCTCCCCACGGGGCCTGCGCCCCACAGCCTCCCCGCGGGGCCCGGGCCCACCCGCGACCCCGCCGACTCACTTTCTCCTTCTTGTTTTTATTCGGCATGGCCGCCCCACGCAACCCCCGGCGGCCCCGCTCCGCGCTGCGCCCGCCCCGCGCTGCCGCTGCCGCTCCCCCCGGCCTCGGCGACGGCGGCGGCCTCAGCCCTCCCCCCGCCCCCTTCCTCCTCCGCCCCCCGCCCGCCGCGAGCGGGCCGCTGCCTCCCCATTGGCTGTCCCCGTCACGTGAGCCGCGGCTCCCGTAGCGTCACCTGGCGGGCGGGGCTGGCGGCGGCTTCCCGCCTCTCGCCCCGCCTGTCGCGCCTCCGAGCGGCGGCGGCCGGCGGGGCCGGGCCCGCGGCTCTTCCCGGCTCCGCCCGGGCTGCGGGGCGGGCCCCGCGGCTCCAGCCACGCCTTGGGGCGGGCCCGCAGACTGAGCTGTTCCGCCCCAGCGCCCCAATTCCGCCGCCTCTCTGAGGCGAAGCGGCGGGGCCGGCTGAGGTGTTCTCAGCGCCCCGGGCCTCCGGCGGGATCTCCCTCAGCCGGTGGCACCCCGTGGGAAGTGAGAGGTCCCCGCAGCATCCCCCCGAGCTCGAGGCGCCCGCCGGAGCCCGCTCCTGAGTGAGGGGTGCGGGCTCCGCTGCTGTGGGTGCAGGGCAAGGTGGGAGCGCCGTGCGGGGCCCGGGAGCCCGTCACTGGAGAGCGGCAAATGTCTAAGGAAGAAAAAAAAAAACCCAAACAAACAACATAGGGCATATCTGAAGCATGCTGGCCCTCTCATACAAATCCAGTGTGGTCACCATCAGTTTGAGGACTTCAATATATGCTCGCAGTATATGGATAAGGAAAAGGTGAGCTTTGCATAGTTGCAGCCTGATTTTATAATAGTATCTTTATCCCTTGTTTGTTTTTAAAAGCCTGGGTGCAGATGTGTTTGTTTTCATGATGCCCACCTGTACCAGAGATAATTTTTTTCAAACAAATCACTTTTTAATCTCTCAAAGCCAGAATGCAAAAAATTAGAACAATCTTCATAGACAAAAGAAGAAACGTGCATATACTTCATCTGGAAAATTTTAAAACTGTGTTTATCACATGGCCAGATTAAGCCTCAAATTACCATTAGCTGAGGAAAAAGCACAGGGAATATTAATGCTCATAATAATGCCCACACATAAAGCATGTAAAATTTAGGTTGGACATGCTTATTAAATGCTAATTGTGCTGTACCACTAAAGGATAGAAAAATCGCAGCCTAATAAAATACCACTATAAAAGTGAAATCGATCTCCTTCCTTACCCAACCTGTAAGTATCGAAGCCAGCATGAGCAAGCAACTGTGCTCTCATTTTTAGGAACTAGGATTTCTAATAACCACTTGTGTCTGATGTGATGATATCTAGCATCAGCTTGCATTTGAACACTTTGCCTTTGCTGTGGTGAAAGGACAAAGAAACTTTCCCTTTTCCAGGCACTGCAGAGAAGTCTACTGACTATGGAGAGCTGCTTCTTCTTGCTTCAGTCCCCTTCCTTTCCTGCTTCTTAAGTGCTAGAAAACAAATTATGTCTGCCTCTTATCCTTTCCCTAATCTTCTCCAGTCTGAGGATTTAGAAATGAGGTGCAGTTACCACTATTGTGCTTCTGTTAAGAGCCAGTCATGAATGAGTTACTACTAATAAAGGAGACTTCTGACCAACAGAACAACATGGATTTTGAACATACTACGAGACAGTAAGGGAAAGAAATCTACCTCCACCTGTAGTTTGGAGTTTGATCAGTGTATGAAAGGGTTTGTACAGCTGAGGATAAACTCAAGAGCTTCCAGTTCTTTGTTAGGTTTCTGTTTCATAGAAGCTTAAACTACTCTTAGTTCCCAGCTGTTGTGTTCCTATCTCCCTCCTCTGCACTGATGCTGGTACTGTGCAGCTCCTTAAACCAGTTCATAGAATTGATCAGGTTGAAAACTCTCCCCCAAAAGTGATGTGGTGTTTGGGGTTTTTTTTTTTTTTGCCTTGAACTGGCACACCACCACCTGTTTCTGTAAACACTAGCATTGGCCGAAGGAAGGGGGTGGAAATACGTGGGGGGGGCGGGATGTGACCTCAACAGCCTAGATTTAGATCAGCTTAAGCAGCTTAATGAGTTTCTCATTGGCTGTTGGCCTCCTTTGTGCTTGCTAGCACTCATAGTTTTTCCAAATAATGGAAAAACTCTGTCAGTATTGTTGTTACCCAAGTACTTCTGAATAGCAGCAGTGTGTCTGTCCTTATTTCGCTGTTAGTCGGGAAACCTTGAATCAACGTGTCAGACTGAATACAGGTTCAAAAGATGGCACTGACTCAGTTAACATTTGGGAGGTTTTCTTTGTGACCACAGATGTAGAAACTCTTGTGAAAACTTGACTCCCCCTCACCTCACTTGCTGAGGAAAGACTCTAATTCACCAGTAACAGAAAGCAATTGTGTTTTTCAAGGCCTTCTGTATTATATGAAATAATCAGTGGGTGGAGGTCGTTTACAGGAAAAATAGTTCCATCTGTATGCTCTAGTGTCTTCATAAAATATGAGAATAAGACAAGTCACATTTTCATGTGGCGCTAAGATGAAATCTTATTTTTACTACTGTGTTACATCACTGTGGGCCTAATTATTCTGCTACAGAGTAGGATTAACTATATAAATAAGATGATGTAATATGAGTATGAATATGACTATATTAATATTTGCCTTAACTTCTGAACATGTTTCATGCAAACTAGATGTTTTCAAAAGCCAGAACAGATTCAGACTGATTAGGTTATCTCTAATTAAAATAGCAAAAACTAATGCATGTAGCATAGCTACCAATTTGCATTTTTTTACTGTATTGATTAAATTGTCTAACCTTGCAAAAGTTAATTCACCAAATAATTTCAAGTCTTGTGTAAAACACCTGGATAATATTTAATAGCTTGAAACTGGGCCAAGTGTCCAGCGTGCCAATGAAAGTAGAGTATTTACACAGTTAGTCCTTTCCAACTGTATTGGATATTCTTTTTTTTTTTTTTTTTTTTTATTTTCAACAGCAGTTGAGCAGTCATGCTGTGGCCTGAGTTTATTGAACAGATTACTGTCACTGTGGTAGGGATAACATCTTCCATTCCCAGTTGTATGATTTTACTGCTTTCCATGCACTCTCTCTAGTTTAATTGGATGGTATGCCAGTTCAACTTGCTAATATGGCAGAAAACTCACTGAGCAGGGAAGACAGGAGACAATGAGACCTTTTGCCAGCAAGCTGTTAATTTGGCTCAACTGAAACTATGCAACTGCACTTGTGGACAAGGTTTGAGAAGCCAGTGAACTGTCATCATTACACATAATTGTCAAACATTGGCAGGCTGTTTCTCAAAACACTTCTTTATTGGCTGAAGCAGATCTCTTCTGTTTTCTGGCACTCTGTGTCAAATGTAAAGAGAGAAGTGAAAACTGAAGCACCACTGGCAGGAAAGAGGCTGGAATAGATGGGTTGAAATTTAAACAATTTTTCCATGCTCGTGCAGGCCAAACTACTAGTTAAGGTAAGTTTCCTGTCAGGAGTAGTGAAACTGCCAGATTATGTCTGAAGGAACTAACTGAGGGGATAAACTACTTCATCAGCACCTGGAATAGACTCTGCTTCTATGCAACCTGTCATCAAAAGCCGCAAAGCCAGTATATTCAACTTCACAAAAAAAGCTTAAACATCTTTCAGAAACCTTCTCCACTAGCATGGATTTATTCTGCCTACCCTGAATTACATTAAATAGTTCTTGGGGTCTTTTCAATCTAAGTTGTAAGGCTTTCATTCTCCTCAATTCTTTTAATATCCATTAGTGTTGGATGCCCCGCTGTCATGATCTGCAGTGTTGTAAAGGTTACAAAATAATTTATTCAAAGCTGTATGAAAGTCGGACTCTTTTGAGGCAATGAGTAACAGGTCAAATTTTAGAACTCCATTCATGTAAACAACATGATATTTCAGCCCTGTGTGTGACCACATAGTTACAAATGGCAATTATTGGCATCACTTAACACAGAACCGGCAGTGCACATTAAGAACCATAATTAATCATATGTAAGTGTAGTAGTGTCAGTATTGGATACTTTCTAGCTGTGATATTACTCCATATTTTTGTAAAATTGGGACTGGAAAAAATGAAAAAAATGCTCATGTATGATTAATTATACTATCTAAATATCAGCTTTAAGAATTTTAAGTGACTATGTGGAAGTGTTGCTTTGAAATACAGATTTCTTTGAGTTTTGTCTGTTCTTAAACTTTTTCATTCTCTTTCTTGCCTCTTAAGTTTGAAAAAACTGGTAAGATTTAATTTTGAATGTAGTGAATGACATTATCAGTTATTTAGGCAGTTATAGCATTATAGAAAATGTTTGCTAGGAGATTTTCACTTTTGTTAAAAATTCAGGACTGTTCTTCCTTCAGGTGAAAGATCATGTTAAGCCCACTTTTCACTATGCTCCCCGTGGCTTATTGGCAAAACCAGAAGTCAGCCTGCTTACAACTCTTCTATTGGGGAGCAGCAAGAGTGGGGCTGCTCCACGAAAGAGAAGGAGTTGGCAGCAGAGCGTGGCTGCAGCAAAGGCAGGACCTCACTGACCAGGTTACCATCCCAGTGGGGTCAGGATGGTGATAGTCACCAGTCTAAGGCAAGGCAAGGTAACAAGTCAGGGGTCCCTCAGGAAGTGCACTCAGGAACAACAGGAGACAGGGCCAAAGACCAGAATGGAGACAAGACTACCTATAATGCAAGTCTGAGCTTACAGGAGACAAGCCCAGAGAGAGGACTACTTATAACGTAGGTCTAAGGTTCACCCAGGAGACTGGGGCCAGAGTCAAGACTACCTGCAATGTACACCTGAGGTCCCTCTAGGAAGCTCAGTCAATAAGTCATGCTGGAAGGAGACAGGGCTGGATACAGATACAGCTATGACAAAGCAGGCCAGGTTTGGGTGCCCAGGCCAGAGCTTAAATGGAGCTCCTGGACCAGTTGGAAATGTCACATATGGCTGGTAACTGGCCTGGTATTCGATGTTTTCAGTAGCTATTGTCCATAGTCATTAACACATTGATTCTGGATTTCTGTTTGGGCCAACTTAATTTTAAAATGAACATGAAAAACATAAATAATGAGCATGGAGAACTCACGCAGTATGTTACTGAGGCATTGTACTGGTTTTGGCTGGGATAGAGTTAAGTTTCTTCATAGTAGCTTGTATGGGGTTATGTTTTGGATTTGTGATGAAAACAGTGTTAATAACATAAGGATGTTTTAGTTACTGCTGAGGTTACACAACCTCAAGGCCTTTTCTGCTCCTAACACCACCCTACCAGTGAGTAGGCTGGAGGTGCACAAGAAGTTGGGACGCAACCAGGACAGCTGACCCCAACTGACCAAAGGGATATCCCATACCATATGATGTCATGCTCAGCAATAAAACTGGATGGAGGGGTGGGGAGGCTGGCCAGGGCTGCCATTGCTTGGGGACTGGCTGGGCGTCCGTTGGCCGGTGATGAGCGATTGTTGGGGGGGGGTTTGCATCACTTGTTTTTCTTTTTTTCTCCTTTGTTGTTTTCTTTTTTCCTTTTTTTTTTTTAATTATGATTAAACTGTCTTTATGTCAACCTGTGAAATTTCACACTTTTACCTTTTCGATTCTCTCCCCCATCCCACTGGGGGTAAGTGAGCAAGCGGCTCTGTGGTACTTAGCTGTCCACTGGGGTTAAACCACGACAGGTATCATTACTGAGATTCAATAATATTCTGGACAAATAATATATTAAAAAAAATCTAATAATATCTAATGATAGTTAAAACATTTTATCTGTTTGTGGCCACAGTTTGCACAGTGGTTATTAACTATTAAAATGACCTACATGTGGGAATTCGGATGATGGCCAAAGCAATAGACAGGCTATTAAGCTGGATGAACCATTTGTCTTACCCAGAATGCCAATTCCTATGAAAAGTGCCTGCACTCGTGTGCTGGTACCCAAATACCATAGAGATGAGAATTAGAAAAACAGTAACATTAAAACACTTTGTACAAATCACTTTATGTTCTTGTGCCTCAGTGAAGCAAATAAAAGGATCATAAAAGCAAGACTTTGCTGCATGTCATGTAGTTGGATCTTTCCAGGAAAATAAACTGAAAGAAGGAGATGCAACTCTGCTGGTAACATAGATGAAATTAGGATGTCTGCTTTCATGTTTCTACTATTTTTTGTGGGTTTATTTTTTGTACTTAAAATGAGTTGAGAGATACTTTAAAATATGATATGATAATCTATTTAAAATTTATTGGATCTGCCTAGCATTCAGAAGGTATAAAGGACAAGTTTATTTTTGATAGTTCATCTCTTTTTTTGCATCCAAATTGAGTATTATTATGGTGCTTTTTGGTGCAATTTGTAGCAGTCTTTCTTGATTCCAGGTTTTTGCTGCATTAAGTGCAATGTTCCTATTCACACACTACCATTCCCTCTTCCCACATGATATCAAAGGAAAGATTAATTTTGTATCAGATGAGTGAGACTAGTAACATAAAGGTGACTGTAGCTAAGACTCCTACGTTTTCATTTTTATCATATTTAGTTGGTATTTTTAGAATGAATGAAGAGATCCAATTAATTGTACCTCCTGTTGATGCCATACAATATTTTCTCTTTCAACACTAAATACTTTTTTCTGCCTTTTTTAGGATTTGTCATAGCTAATATAGCTATATATTCTTATCTCAGTGTGGGAAGAGTTGAAAGACATACTCAGAAGGCATACTCAGGCCTTAACCCTGCAGGTACCACAAGTTTGTAGGTGGGTGAGGGTCTGCGTCTGAGTATGCTCAGAAGTGTCCAACTTGTCGGATGATGCATGTGCTGGATTTGTCATCTGCTTCAGGAGCAATCCGTGCTTCCTGGTCAGAGTGTAAGGAGAGGCTTCCAGCAACACAGCTTTTGCCTTGCTCCCCCTGGGGCAGGCTGCCTGCATCTACACTGTGCAGGGTTTGGAGGGAACCTGTAGTCTTCTGCAGGCCTTTCCACTGCTTTTTTACACACACAGCACAAATACCGCTCCTCTGCTGCGCTCACATCCTGTGATCATGCCAATTCTTACTGTGTACCTTAAGATGGATAAGTTAGGTTTTAAGTATCGTTGCCTGGGGCTACACTGAAATCCTTCAGCATCAAGCTGCCCTACCACATCTCTTTTGGTGGTCAGGGTGATTCCTGCAGTCGAGGTTCCCCTTTCTTCAAGGGCTGTGATAGTCTAGAGTCTTCTGCCACACTGACCTCCTCTCGGTGCCTTGAAGCCTATCTTTGCATATGAGACATCTGAACAATTTTGAAAGGTTCTTTAATAATGAATATGCTTTTTTGTTTGTCCAAGATAAAGAGAGAAATGCTTGCAGCATACCACATATCTGCTACTATAGCATGTTACCAGCGAGGCATGTTATGGGGGCGTGCCAGGCAAAAGGCTTGCAAGGATGATGCTGGAGGATTGGACCAAGTGGAGGGAGACTTCATACTCAAACCATTTCCTAGAGCTATCTAGCTACTGAACAGCTTCTAGGTTTTGTCTGGGAAGAAGCCTTGTTATTTTGCTTCAAAGGGTATTCCAGGAATAATCAATCATGAGCACAGAGTGAATGCTAATGAAGAGGACTTTGGAGCAAACCAGGTGATGATTCAAACTGATGGTACAGGTGCGCTCAAAATCTCCTTATGTGTTATGTTGGGAGCCTTAGTCTGTAATTCCGCTGTAGGTTCTACTGGATAGCAAAACTCCCGAGTCCATCATTCTAGATTCAGTTTTCTAACGTAAGAGTTATAAGCATTTGTCAACTTCAGCAAACCAGAATATTTTTGCTTAGTCACATTTTAGAAGGTGTCAGCTCCATTTTTACTGAGGGTTTGAAAAAATCAGATACTCTGAAAGAATTTAGACTGAGCAATTACATTGGCAAAGTTTATAAGCATTTCAAAGTAGAACCTTATAATAGGAAGTGTTAAGCAAACTTAACTACAGATTTCTCTTCCATCTGTATTTATATCATGCTGTGTACTGACTGTCTGATATGCCTGTACAGACTTTGCCCCAAAGTTAACTTTGTCTGCATCTTGTGTTCAGTGTTTATTTTAAAAGTTCTGCATACGTACGAGTTGTATTTACATTTATATCATCATTTCTTAGGCATGTTAGGATTTCTTTTGAACACCAGGCAGGTGAATAAAAGTACTGAGAGGCAATAACACGGGAAGATGATTACTAGGAAGTAAAAAAACAAGGCCTTTGACACAGATTTTTTGCCTGCATGCCTTTCACAGAAGCATGACGCATAATCTTCATACTTGATGCATTCCCTTTGCAAAGAGGCTCACTTTCCTTTTTTACTTTATGCTCTTTTTTGCTGTCCACAGTTTTTTCCTGTCCATGAAAATGGCATTTATTGATGTGAGCAGGGTTGATTAATCACAGCTGTTCTTACAGATTTTAATTTCCACAAAACAGCTCATGTCTCCAGCATTCTGTATGTCTCTGCTTTTGCTTTTATTGCTATCCTACATGTTTCTTTCCAACTTTATCAGAAGACTCTCTGTTCATAAGTTTCTTGGCTGTTTAGAACAGTGTTCCATGTATGTGTAACTGATTCAAGAATCAGTTGTGAGAGCTGTTTTTCCCTTCCTTTAACGGGCTGCCAAGATAGTTTTATGGGCAGCACTTTGCCTATCTTGTGTTTTTTAATTTATAGAATAAATGCCCAGATTACTTCATGGAGTCCTTTATTTTTGTTTCAGAGAAAGAATTAGCAGGCATTTGAACTAAAGTTAACTGCTTTTCAATATAAATTCAAAAGGAAAAATACCTGTTATTAGCATATAAAAGAAGCAGATTGGTAACTGCCTGTCCATAATTCCCACGGCCCTTTGAATTTAAAGCTTCTTTCATATATGTAAAGAGGATAATGGTAAGAAGGTAAATAAAATGTGTAAATAAATATGTATGATATATGTAAGATATATAAATAAAGGATTCTTTATATACATTTATGTAGAAATCCTACTCCTCACCCCAAGTTAATTGGATTTTTGCAACTTACTTTACTAAGTTGGATTTGAATTTTAGTTCTGCTAAATATGTTAAGGCATTTTAATATTTATCTAAAATGTTAGAAACTAGATGAACTAACAGCTAACCTTTTAAGATTTTCTTTTTTTTTAAATTTACTTGTATTATGGAACCAACCAAAGTTTTTTAACTCAAGACTGAAGTATCATGGCAGTGTATATGAAATACTAGTAAGAAAATGTCCTTTTCACAGAAAGGTCTGGTTTTGCTATGCACTTTCCTAACGGTATGCTTCATAAATAGTATTATTCAATTAAATGCTAAAATAGCTATATGCATAAGTTGTGGGCTTGAAGCCAGAATGAGAGGAAAGTGATCAAAAGCCATACAATTAAAAAAAAAATTACTATGTATACATTACTTACGAGATGCAAAGGCTCAGTAGTCACTCGGATGTGTGAGTTCAAGCTTGACTGTGCATTTCCAGGCTGCTCAGCTGCATAGGTCCTGTGTCATTTGGTCTGAAGAAGTAAAGTTCATCATTTATGATGTTGACCATTGCGTTCCTGTGCATGCTGTTGGCTGCAGAAGCTGGTATACTATACCCAGCTAGCCCAACGAGCTGTTGTAGGCTTGAGTGAACCTTGAATATATATGATACAGCATGTATATTCAAGAGCCTCTTAGCCAACTTTTTGATTATTCTGTAAATGTTACAGAGGAAGTGGATTTCTGAGAGGTGGTAAGTTCTGTTGCTTTGTGTTTAAAAGGTCCTTTTATGGTCTAACATCAATTGCTACTGGTAAACACTGATGGCTAACAAAAATGTCTTTGCAAACCCCGGGGGAATACTCTGTGAGCTCAACAAAGGACTGGGATTTGGAAGCTCTGGATTCTATTCTTAATTTGACCATTGATTTGCAGTGTGATTTTGGCAAGCTAATCTGTGTTTCTGTTTCTTTTTCACATCTTTTATTTCTCTTGTTTATCTTTACTGCAATTTGCCTCTACAGTGCCTAGAATAAAGCTATCTTGAGGCAATCTTGACTGTGATTCTAATAACAGTGATAAGAAATAATATTAAATACAAAGTAAGTTTCAATCATTCTATTGAAGTATGATTGTAATGATTTTGTATAGGTATACAGTGATACAGATTTAAATTACGTATTCAGCCATCTTTAACCTAAAGGATTGAATCCTGTCAGAGAGCTGTCTTTAGCATCTGTCTTCATGTTCCGTACTGTTCATGTTCTGTACTGAGCTGAGAGAAGTTAGACTTGGAAGATAATGTCCATGGATGTCAAGGACGTATTATAGTTGTAGCAATTCTGACTCAACAACTCTATGACCTACAGTTAAATGTCTGCAGCTCTTTTACATGTATAATTCCCTTTCATGCCTGATACATTTTCAAAAACATTCTCATTAAAAACACTTTCATATGATACTGACCTTATGTTTGAAAATGACTAATTATTTCTCAGATGGCTATTGCTAGGCTTACTCCAAATATACCCTGATGGTATTTTTCTTTTCAAAGGAAAAGTGCTTCTACATTATGACCAATTTTGCTGTCAGGTTCCAGGTGATATAGGAAGCCTTTGGGTCTTGTTTGAAACCCTACCAATTTCAGTTAAGTTCCATGAAAACATAAGTGTGGGTCTGTTCAGTAAACATGAAAAAACCCTATAATAAGTTGAAAGCTCATGGAGACCACTGAACATGGTAAGCTTTATTGAGGACAGTAGCTGCCAGTCTTCTCTAGTCTTCCTGCAAAATGGAGTTATAATCACTTGATTTTTATCAATTTATTAATGCTTTTTTGACAATACAGATATTTTGCATCCATACTGTATGTTTGTATCGCTACTGAAAATTCTGGTGTCTTGAGTGTACAAAAGAAGAACACATCATGCCCTTCATGCCAGGTTTTGTGAAAGCAATAGTCTGTCTCATTACATTAGTTTTTTCTATTCATCTTAGGTTGATTTTCTTCTCTTTGGTATTTTGTTTTAAAGTTAATTTAGTCATTGAAAAAATACCTGATAGACACTAATGGAGACTGACCACTGAACAAGTGTAATATGTGCTAAGTCCATTGTCCCACCTGCCCCTGAGTTGCAAACTTGTTTCAGAGGGCTGAACCTTGAGACGTAAAAGGATAATCAAGTCTTCTGGCCTACTCAGTCCTGACTTTGAAAACTGCATGCCAGCTTTGTTAACCAGATTGTACAGGAGAAGTTAGACTAAGACTGGTTATTACATATTGGCTATTGAATACCTGTCAAATAGTAACTTCCAGTGATGATTGACATGACGCAGATCTGAAGCAGTTACTTTGAGATGAAAAGCTGTGTATCCCATTACCAGTCACTTGAGCCGTTCAGTGTCCATCTGCTGATTTGAGAAGAAAACATCATTAATAATGTATTCATGGATTGTGCTCTAGCTTTTATGTTGCTATTAGTTCTTCCAGCATGAGCTATCTCAGCATTATTTAGCTTATGAGCTCTAACATCTCCTCAGTAGACATGGCAAGTTGCTCGGTATTTTCTGTTTTAGGGGATAAAAGGAATGAAAACATATGATGTGACATTAAAATTGATCCATGAGTATGAGGTTGCTTAGTTTTTGCATAAGAATCTATACTACATTAATATGTTTTATCACTGATTCAAAATACTTTTGCAGAAGAGGGAGTCTGTGCAAAAAAGAATAACTTGTATAATAGTTTATTACAGCTAACACAACTACACTAATCTAGTACTTGATAATATAAATCACTTAATGCTATGAAATGAGTAAGGTAATGTTTAGGACCCAGGGAGCTGAATGCTGATATAAACTGGTGCAGCTCCATCAAAATCAGTGGAAGTGCCAGTGCCAGAAAAATGGTCAAAAATATCTAGAGAAGTTTGTTTGGTTTGGACAGTGTTTTAACATTTTTAATTAACAGTTCCACCAGGCACAATAAAATTATTGCATTAGAACTTAAGCCATTCAAACCCATAATTTATAGTCTTATCATTTGGGGGAGTTGTTTTGGTTTTAAATTGCTGAACAATATGATCTGAAAAGTTGTCAGAATTAAAGCCTGCAGCCAAAACAAAACAGTATTAGCTGTTAAGTTCTTAATGTCTCTGAAAGGCTTGCTCTTTTGAAGTACTGATCTTTTTTTTTTTCCTTAGAATGGGCAGTTTGTATACACTGGGAAAGTAATTATGTGCCTGGGAGAAAATGGCACGCAGGTGTAGTCCTCGATCCAAGACATCTGCAAAATAAAACTTCTTTTTCATTTATGATTTATTTTATTGTTATTATTTTTAATATCAGGTAGTATCACTGGCCAAAACACCCAAAGGCTTGGCTGTTTATCTCTGATACAGATCTCTGCAGTTTTCATGCCTTTGTGGCTTCAAGATTGTATTACTGCAGTAGACAGGGATGGAGGAGCTATAGCTATGGCAACCAATGCCTGATAGGTAACTGACAGCATGAATTACAGAATCTCTAAGGATTTGCTGCAGACTGCGTCTCCCTGCTGGTCTGACTGCTCATTTTTTTGACCTTCAGGACCAGGATCAAGGCCTTTTCTGCTGTAGTATTCATCCTTCTGTAAGAAACTCTAAAGAGTTTGTATAGATAAACAGGCACAGATGAATCTTAACCTGGCTTAAGAGGGGATTCTTTTGCAGTCATGCTTATTCTAATTCTTCAGGTGAGGCAAACTGTGTCTCATTTTTGCTAGTATCAGTATTGCTACATCTACGGTAGCACTTTTACCCACACAACTACCTCATTCAGAAGGGTATTTTTTGTAACCCTGACTGACTTAGTGGTGTAAGTAAATCCTGAAGTCCAACTCAACCTCAGATATAGCCTTTGTATTAAGGATGAGGTGGGGAATAAGGTGGGATGTTAAATGTTCTTGTTTTCATTCTTTAGGTTACGCAAAGAGTGCCTGAATTAAGAAAGCCAGTTGCAGCCCTGACATTAAAAATCCAGGTCCTCCATAGTCACTGGCAACTGGAGTACACGTTTCATAGCAGTATCACAAAAGAGATTGAAAGGTGAAATATAGGAGAAAATAATTTGGGTTCTTACTTTTCTTAATACCTCTGCAACTTGCTGATTAAATGTTAAGAAAAATTCAACTCATACCCCTGGTTAACGTGTGAGTGGTCATGCTCCAGAACCTGAAATTGAGTTTCAAGTCTCCTTACCCAAACAAAAGCCAAAAAACCGCCCTTAATGTTGGTTAAAAATATTTTGTAGATCAGAGTTTAATATCTCTGTTGACAATGTATTTGGACTCCTTTTTATGAAAGCTGTTGGCCGTTTCTGTAAAGATCATCTGCCAGCAGTTATCTATTCATGGTTGCTTAATAATGTACATTTAAAAATAAAACTGGAGGTGCTTGGACACTTAAGCCTTCAGCCAAGTATCTTGTTAGTGCAGATATAATACTATTATGTAATAAGAATAACAGTTACCTAATTGAGCAACCCAGGACACATGTTCTGACATTGCAACAGCTATTTAATTGCATATAAAGGTTTCAGAGAAAATGAAATTCATTTGTAAGAAAATGAGAACTACAACTTAAAACAAGTTTCAGCGGTCAGAGGAAAAAAAATTATCTGAATGAAACACTTCATAGTATAGAAGATCTGATAGATTTTATGGATTTCTTTAGAGTGTGGAGATCACACGCAGAATTTTATTACTTAAATATCATCAATCAGTAAACTGTAATGCTTGGGTGTTAACATACATTGCTACAAAAATCCACTGAAATGGGAGTAAAATACATTTACAAAACCAACCACAGTAAGGTGATTTTATCTCTACAAACGTAAGGCATAAAGAAGGAGTTCACAAGAAAAAAATCCCTGTAAAATGTTATTGGAGTTTTCTGGATTCAAAATTACTCAGATTCACTTAATTTTGAATTAAGATGATCTAATGAAACTTAATAAAGTTATAATCCTAAATGAATTTAAATCACTCTACTTGGAGGACTCATATAATGCTTCAGTTTTGGAGTGGCAAAGCTGGAGAATTTAGTTTTCTTTTTTTTAGTAACTACTAGTTACTTTTTCTAGTGGCTGCTTTCAGCACTGAGAGCAAACTTTTAGAAATTGTTAGCAGAGTTCCCCAAGATACAGTGTTGCCTGATGTTATTGATGAACTGATAGCTAACACGAGACAAGAGAATTATTTACATGGTGATTTTTGCCCAAGAGCATAGAGAAATAGTGCTAAGTGTATGTGTTTATAAGTTAAAAAAAAAAAAAAAAACAAGAAAGGGGACAGATTTTTTTCTTAATTATTAATACATTTTGTATATACCTAGTTCAGATCCGTTTTCCTAAAAATGTCATATTACTATTACTAATAACACAAATGGACTAGTCGGATGCAATACCATTTTCCCAGTTTGTATTGATTTTAGTAAGATTGTAAATTAGTAGAGATTTTTGTCTCACAACAGTTTAGGATCATAAAAGAATTATAAATATGTAGGAAAGGTGGAATATGCATGAAGAGAAAATCCAGGATAACGTATTGCTCTTGTCAGTTTTTTTTCTCTAAATAACTATGACAAGCACATTTAAATTTACTTAAAAACTTTGGTAAAGAAGGTTTTACAGCCTTCTTAGTGGGCCTGTTGCTTGGCTTCCCATCCATGACTCAATTATCATAATATATGTTCTAATTCTTCTCAATGTAAGATTTAATTAATATTTCCTGTGCTTTTTCCAGTCCTCCTTCTAGTGGATACATTGAGCAGTAGATGATCATCTTTTTATAACTACCTTTCATGTATCAAGAGAATTATCAAGTCGTGCACTCTTTCAGATTCTTCACCTCTCTCATAGTCTCATTTTCTAAGCTACTTTTACTGTTAGTTTTCTTCTCAGGATGGAGCTCTTCTAAAAATACTAACAATTGCTAAACCTATGGACTTTTTAAATTAAAGCAATACAAAATAACTGAGTAAATACATTAATTTAAGTATTGTCATATTAGTAATATAAACATATATTGTGAACACATAATAGACATTAAGGAAAAATGCTCTCTAGTTCTGAACAGTATAATGTTCAATATGTCAAGCATAGGTCTAAATGAGTTGACTGTGTTCCACTGTAGATTTCAGTTGCTGAAAACAAGTGTGCAAAATATGTTCTGGCCTTCTATTGAAGAAGAATGTCCACATCATCACCAGACTAAATTTAGATTTTGATTTTTTCCAGAAATTAGAATTCTTATTCTGACCACGGAGAAACTTACAGTTGTACTGCATCAGGTAGAGCTCTGGGGGATGACAGGGACAGTTTCTTCTCCTTTCCTTTCTTATTCATGATGACAGCAATTTACTATGGCTTCTTATTTGATACAACGTACTCCTCAAACTTCTGCAAGTTTTTTTTCTAAGTTCTGTCTGCATGCTTTAATTGAAGCCTGCAGCTGATTTATCTCTGCTTTGCCCAAGTGAAGGTGTAAGCAATATATTACAGGAGTAAGTTTCTTATTCCTTATTATTGCCGTGAGTATACCTGAGCTTGAAGCCTGATCTAGTTCCTAGTCCTCAGTAGGCTGTCAGTCAATTTTCACGTCTGATACCTGTAACTCCCACCAATAGCCTCACTTTTCACCAAGCAAATAAAATATTTTAATGCTGCAATGAAGTAGGAACATTCTACAATAATGAAAGCAAAGACACTTTGAAAAATAATCAAAACAAAGACACTTTTAATAGCACAGAATCCCACAGGTATTTCATCAAGATGTATGATGAACCTTCTGGTTTTGATCAAAAAAGGCTTCAGGGTTTGTCAGTCAAAAAATTATATCTTTAATTGAAATATAAATGTTCCTTTTTTGCTGGCTTTAGATAATAAGTAACTTGAACTATATAGTAATTTCATGTACTTAATGTGGGTGCATAGTAATATGACAACACTATCCTCTAGTGGCAGTATGTGTTAACGCAAGCCTCGATCTACATAAACGTGAATTGGTTTGTATGTGTTGAAAAGATGGTATGTTGGCCACATCAGTACTTAAAAATTAAGGGGTTTGTTTTACATAACATAAAAAAGAATAATTAACCAAACGCTGCATAGAATGTAGGGATAATATATGCTTCAACCACCAGCATCAGCTGCACTATGTATATTTTTATGTGACACAGAGAGAGAGAGTGTGTGTGTGTGTGATTTCTTGTAATTTTCCAGACCATCAAACTTCTGTAGCTGTATTCTGCTATGGTAGCTTTTTCATAGGTATGTCGTTTAACATGGTAGGATCACTAGTTGGTTTTTAGTCTATTCCTGAACTCTGGCATTAAAATCTAACTCTCGTGGTGAGAATGTCTCTAGACACTGGTATCCACAAGCACATAAAGTATCCTTAATTTCTTTTTTCAGTTTAAAATTTCAAAAAGCCAGTGTACAGCTTAAAGGAAAATAAGGAAAGGCAAGATTTTGGGTAAGAGAATAAACTCAGAGATTTCAATGCATCAGTTTTTCAAACTTACCCACTAAAATGGCCAGTCTAGACTGAAAGTGTATTTGGTTACTGTGAAAATAGATGTTACAACAAATTAAATTACTTCTCACTCATCCTCTAAAAATGTTCCTGCTCTGGAAGCTTGGAAATTTATCTGTGTATGTAAAAAAATCCTATGAGAGACATCATCTTTTTTTTTTTTTTTAATATTCTGACACATTTTTGAGAATTTTTATGCAAATATTTCATAATGTATTTTGGGAATAAAGACGTTATGATGCTTCCCATTCATGCATGCCCCATATAAATCCAAGACAAAGTGGGAGCAGGAAACAGAGAATACCCAGTTAAAGACACATCTCTAGCTTTTCATATGGAGTGATTTCTGCGAGTGATGAGCAGAACAGATGGGAATTAAGGTGTTGATGTTTTTATTGTTCTGATTTTACTTTCCAAGGCCATTTGGCATACAGCCAGCTCACTTGTGTATCAGGTCCAGTTAAAGGACCACATAATTAGCTTAACAGTGCTTTCACTTCCCTTCTCCATACCCAGACAGTTAGCAAACACGTTTTAGGAAATGGGATTGTACCTTTTAAATGTTACCACTTAATGCACCATAAAATATAACCAGTGGATACGAAAGAGGTTATACTGACTTTTCATGTGAATTGTCCTTAAAAAACAAAAGCAAAAGTAAAACCATAAAAATGCAGAGTTCTTTTTCCTAACATTCAATTTATATTGCAAAATATTTGCATTACATTTTTTTTTTTTCTCTGAGATCTGCACTTGGACCAAAGGAGGTGCTTGATCTGGACAGTTCATGTGCACAGAGAGAAGTCATTGTCTTGTTGTCTTTGTTCCACAATCCCCTCAAGCAGTGTTTGCTATAATGGTATAAACTGTAGTGTAAATTGCAATGTGAAAACATAAAATTTGTGACAACATAATTGTAGCCACAGAACAATAATTAGTCAAGAAACAATTGTCTTGAATGAGGCAACAACTATTTTTAAAGAGTCAATAAAAACTATTAGTAGTGTAAGTAATGCCCTGCTAAGGGTCAGATGTAACTATGCAATGAACAGTGTTATTTTAAAAATGTCATGTGAAGAGTTAGGATGTTATTACACTTGGAAGACGTTATTGGGCTTGTGGTGAGTTGTGGAGCCTTTTGCTTCTGATTCATCAGTTTAATTCCAGTTCCCATCGCTAGTGACAAAATATGATATAATGGCATTTCATAGCACTGTGTTTCATGAATTAACCGTATGTGTCCAGTCCCCCAAAAATATAGCTAGAGGTTTACATCACAGACTGCCTGACTATGGAAAACACCAACCAGTAATTTTGTTGGCAGTGTTTGTTACCAATGTTTGAATGGCCAGTGAAGACTGAATTGTCCTTCTTCCTCTAGTTCTCTGAAAGTTGAGCGTTGCCAATGGGAAATACAGAGAAGTCTCAGAATTTCTGCCTCTGCTATGTGTGTTCTGCAGATAAAGAAAGAAATGAAAAATAATGTCAGGGAAAAATAATACCTAGATGTCCTGGGGGAAATGCTTGTGAGGATCTGTGAAAGAGAACTGTATGTTAGTGACAGGCTGCAATCTGTTTGCGTGAAGACAGGCCCTACATCGTAGGTGATCAAAAGAATGCTCTTTATTTCTCGAGCTATGTTAAAATAAGCCTGTGATGTAGAAAGAGTGAAAAAACTTTGATCTTATCTCCACATTCTCTTCAATAAGTCAGCACCACCAGGTGAATCTGCCTCCTGTTTCTACTTCCACTTGCCTGATTCTCTTGAATTCTGTGTTTCTAGATTCTGTGTATCTAAAACTAATAACTTAAGGGCATAAGAAGATGGAGTTTACTGTTATATGGGTTATTATGTGCTTTAGTGTTCCTATTGACTAAAAACAAATTAATTTGATATTATGTTACTGAAAAACACATGCTCACTTGATAACTCTATCAGTGATTTTTGGAATACGTTATGTTCTTCATACGAATTTTGCCTTGAAAAGGGAACCTTTTAAAATTTTATTCGGAAAAATACTGTGTTTATGTTGTAAGCAGTACAATAAGATAAATATTAATTATAATTTCCAGTTTCACATGTTCATAATTGCAAGAATGTTGCCTTAAATACAAATATAGGAATTTATGAACTCTTCTGAAACATTTGGAAACATTATATTTGGCTATGAAACATCGTAGTCTAATGGTTTATTGTTCAGGATTCCAGTGCAGTATTTTTCTCAGTGTTTCACTGAAGTATAGAATAGACATTAGAAGAGCTCTGTAATAAACACAGACTTTCTTATCTATTATCATATTTTCAAATGAGGTTTGACTGCTAGCTCTGCAGAACTGAATTAGCAGGGCAAATAACACAGGAAGAATAGCCAAAGCTCCTTGGATAATGTCCTTCTCTGCTGACCTGCAACACTGTTCATTTTATGTACTCATTTAAAATTTGGGCTGCCTGCTGGTATGCACAGAAAGAGTACAATAATGGCAATGTATTCTCTTCTAATAGAAGTCTGTAAAGAAATACAGGAAATCATCAAATGTATTTCTCACAAGTCACTGAAGAGCTATAATGTCATGTGCAGATAATAGTTGCATACTAATGATCTGGAGAATGTGAACTTGCAATCTAGCACAGTCATACTCTATTTCCATTAATAACCACATGAACCAGCCCCTGTTACGGTATAATGGCATGCTGTATGCAATGATTAGAATATTTGATCTTTCGTATGGTGAATATGTCACTTTACAAATGGCTTCACTGAATTCAGTTCATTAGGGCAGGTGTTCTTCAGTGTTGAATAAGGATATCATCTTGCCCTGAATAAGGCAGCAAACAGACTCCTATTGCATTGGCTAAGAAATTGCACTTTGGCGAAATGTCTATGTTTTTCTGGTGGTTGACTAAGAACATAAGAAAGAAAAATTCAATATGTAACAGAGGACAGAAGAAACAAATACATTGAAGAGATTGACTTTGATTTGTGGAGGCTGCTTTTTCACTACATTTTCAGTTATGCCAGTGGGAAGTATGCCTTCTGTTTCTCTCTGCTGACACTATCCCGTACATCTGGAAGCAATTGGCCTTAAAAAAGGGCCCTGACATCTCAAGTTAGAGAAAGCAGACCAACGGTATGTGGCAGAGCTATGACAACAAATCTAAAATGCTGTCTTCACTGATTTCAGTTTCTGTCATGTTAGATTTGACGCAAAACTTTCAGTATTAACTCACTCTTATGTGTATTACTGCCCAAGCTAAATACCTGGAAAGTATTAAGAATTACTTTTTTAATATAAATTGAATAGACAGATCATACAAGCATGTGCTGAGAATTGATTTGAATTGAACAGGATGCATAAGAGCCTTAAAAAATTTAAAAAGTAAAGTACAATGAAGTGTAGCTGTAAAATAGTATTTATAATGTAGAACTACAGAGAGCAGAATCCTCTGCCAAGTTAGACTCCTTGTCAACTGATTAATCTTTCTAGAATAAAAGACCCTTGTGATTTCCCATAATATGAAGTCAGAAAAAAAAAATGTGTTTACTAAGAAAAGCTAGAGAGAAGAAATTTTATAACTAAATACTGTATTTTATATTATGATGTAGTTTTCATATCAATTAATTTGCTATCATTTTTGAAAATTAAAGTGTTTTAAGTGTACACCTTCATGTAATTTGCAAGGAACAAGTACCACATAATTTTTTCACTTTGCAATCTTTTAAAGAAATGTCCCTAGATATGGTATAAATCAGAATTTGGCTTGTGAAAGGGACAGCTCCTCCTTGGATTCAACACAGAAATGGGGTACAGGCTGGCATATTCTGGTGAAGAGATTTCAAATTTTATATGAGGAAAAAGGAAGTTGACTGGTGACATTGAAAAAGAAGCTATGTCTCTACTTCTCATTTTTTAAATAATATTGCATATTGTCAGTAGTATGAAATGACAAAACTACTAGTTTGTTACCAAGTAGAACAGAAGGTCAGAACATGGCCACTTAAATAAAAAAATTAGTAGTTCTATTCGCTGACTTGGGACTATGTAAGAGAATAAGTCCTCACCACCGTGAAAAACGAAAATCATTCATAATCTGGCTCTGGGAGCCATTCGCTATTAAATTTCATGCCTTATGTTTTAAACTGAGAACCTTTAGAGGTGAGGGGGGAGTTGTTTCTTCAAGTTGTAAGTGACACGATTTCTAGGTGCATATTTCTTTACTGGCTTTCTCTGAAATAGACGTTGCCGACTACAGCTGGAAGGACATGGTACTAAAGTGATCAGTGGATTGGTTTGGCATGGAAGAGCCTGGTTTTGTATTTTAATAAGTTAACAAATCAAACTGATGTGACATAAAAAAATAAATCCTAAATTAAGAAAGCGTTATAAATGTTTTGGTCAAAATATTGTGTAACAAAAGTAATACCAGACAGAGGAGTCACACAGCTTTTCCAGGGAGTGCCTTTTTCTGTATTTGAGCAGCTCTCTCCTGGGAAACAGTGCTACAAAAATTTCTGGTAACAGAGTATGACAGGACTAAGTGCTTTAAGAATAATAAGCATTTTGCCTAAACCAAATAGTGTTATAGTGTTATAATAGTCTAAAATAATATTAATTCTTAAATTTTCTGAGTAATTATGTCAGTCTGTGTTCTCTTCAGGACAGAATACCTATTCTTCATTGTCATATCTTTAAAAAAAAAATCATTAAATTCTACATTCTTCTTTACAGCTTGAGAATACAAACTTGTGTATAGGGGAATTAGCAACATTAGTCAAATGTACTTTCAAAAATATTTAACTAAGTAATAATCTTATTATATGGGGGGTGTGTGTTTGTTTCGTTAGGTTCTAAAACAAACTCATTGCTACAAATACTTTTTTACCAGATTTTTAAAAACCATTCTTTCATTAATTGTCTTTTGTTTATAATAGCACGTTTCTAAGTAATTTGCTACTCAAAAGAAATAAGTTAAGTAGATAATTTGAGAAACATGCCATGCAGTGTCTCAGACCATTTTCTTGCCAAATAAATGTTTTTAGCACCTTACATTCTGTTCTTTAAAAGTATCAAAGAGGGTGAGCTACTAAGCCAAATTCCCCTCAGGATTTGAGAATGTGACTGTGTAATCTTGTGTAAAGAGGCATTAACAATATTAGTCACAGTACTCTGCTTTTTTCATATTCCTGACTGGTCCCTGATGTGGCTGTCCTTGCACAAGCAGAAGTCTCATTAGCATTAACAGATTTATCAAATAATTCTAAAAAATTACTGATTTGTAGAACAGTGCTCCTGTTACTTATAGAAACCACATCGTTTATTTTTATTTACTAATGCATGTCAGAGTTGTAAAAAAACCCCATTGGAATTGTGAAACAGCAATGTTTTATAGCAGGGGATGCCTGGGCAGGGACCAAGGGGAGGATTTTAGGCATCTGTGCTTTACTACTGTAAATAATCAAATTTATTTATAAGTACTGCTTGTGTAACAATTGTATGATAAAGCCATTGAAAAGATGATTCATAACACTTAATGATAATGGACTGGTGTTCTTGGCAAAGGAGCAGCAGGGAAATACTTAAAACTTTCAGATTCTAAATTCACTTTTACATCAGCCCTTGCAGCATTACAAAAAGGGGACCACTCAAACTCCTTACCCTAGTTGTGATCCACGTGAGGCAGTCCACCAGCTGGAATGGTTGTCCCAGTTACTAACTTAGACTGTAGGAATTGGTTATACTGGATTCCAGCCAGCTGGGAGTGATTTTTGTGATCAGGGAATTCTACCTAGACAGAGGTATCTGGTCTTTTTTTGATGTTCAAGCAATGTAATGAGAGCAGACTAGACTACAAAATGTGACCTCAAAGGTGTATTAGAGTAGCTGACTGACTAAAGGAGGTGTTTAATAAAATGTCTGCTCCATTCAGTTTTATCATCAGAAGAAAACCACCTGAATAAGGAGCCCACGATCTGGTCCTTACTGTGCTTTCTTTACCCTTCCATTCCTTGTTTTGTTACCTTTGTGAATTTTGAGTACATAAAAGGAGCCAGCAAATGAAGAATCAGGTGCTTTTTAAACTATTAGTTGCAACATCCATTTTTCTTTCTGTTGATCTTGATATTTTAACTTGCCTTAATATTTCTTTGCTTAAAATTTTTGTTAATTTGTTTTAATCAGTTTAATATAATTTGGAGATCATGTAAATGTGTAAGGTTTTTTTCCCCTCAGTTGTCTCTTCATTGGTTGAATTCTTTACTGATTTCAGTGAAACACAAAAATTTATTTCGTGTCGCAAGAAGAATTCTGAAAACTGAGTGGTATCAAGAATGGTGGAGACTCTATAGATTAAAGAATATCTGCATTTAAAATCTAACAACCTAATAACCTTATGTATTCTGGGTATGTGTGCCTATGACTTATGCAACACTATGGTTTTTTGTTCCAGATTTAAGTATTTTTATTTTCTTGTGATTGCTTTGGACTAAGTTTTTTTTGTGTTTGGCTGTGAAAATAATCTCTTTTTTGGAAACTGTTTATATTAAAATGCTGTAAAAACTAGTGACAAATAGGTGACTTGTCAATAATTTTTTTACATGGTATAGATTAAAAGGTACATTTCTATTAAGGTGGAACAGTTGCATGTTTTGAGATCAGCAACAGTGCAACAATATCAAATTTGAGAAGAGAGTGCTCAGCATTTTTAGGATTCCTATCGCTGATTTATTGGAAGGAATGAGCTGTGGAGTATGTTAAGTCTTACTAATATAAAAATACATCATGACTTATTGATGCATTAATACTAATGAAGCAGTAGATATAGGTTATAGTGCAAATACCAATAGTGGGGGCTGCTGCTAAGCAATTTCTAGTGCTAAATTTAAAAAAAGAAAAGATGATTCTAAGAATGGAATTTTTAAAATGTTCAATTTATACATTAATATGTGGGTAACATTCTCATTTTCTCACTGAGAATCTGTTTGCTAATAGCCTGTCTCATGCGACTCGTTATATAAGGAATCTGCAAGTTGTTTGCAGTATTTTTGATTTATTTAGTGCCAATAATCTAAGAATGTGTAAGTACTTAATATTAATAAAGTAAACATCTGATTATTCTGATAAGAAATATTATATCTGTTTTATAGATGACTAAACAGAGGCTTGTAAAGGAGATGTGACTGATCAAATACGACACAGAAGATCTGTTAAAGAAGTTGAGATGTGTAAATCTGAGTGGCAAGTAATACAGTAGGTGTGCTCTTATCTATCTTGATAACTGTTTCCTTCACATAGCTACTAATGGACTTGTGGAAAGACAGAAAAACTCAATTCATATTTCATTTACTTGAAAACAAAACACAAAGTGGTGACACTCATGGAGAAAGCAAAAAAAAAACCCCAAAGTTTTAAATAACCAATGTCTCTCAAAAGGAGGAAGACTTTTTATTCCTTTTGCCTGGCTCCTTGAAATTAGGAATTTTCTGGTTAACAAGCCAATAATGAAAAATCCTTCTGCACTGTTACTTGCAAAATTCAGATTCCAATTGGATAATCTTCCACCCTGCCTCCTCTAAAACTTTGTAGGAAATTTATTGGTTACTATTTTCATAACAGAAATTTTAAGGAATTAGTAAGCTAAATGTTTACATAGTTAAATGCAGTATGATCTCTAAGAATAAAGTCCAAAATGTTTGAACTAATATTTTCAAGCTTAGGTGCTAACATTTGGTTCCTCAGCACCTTTATAGGCTCACAAACAATCAAATTGCTGACTGTCTTCCAAAAAGTTCAAGTCACTTTTATTATAATAATGGCTGATTTGCAGTAATAGTTCATTTGATGATCCATACATGAAGTCCAGAAGACTCATGAATTTTCTAAGTCCTCACGACCACTAAATTTATAGAACTGCTGTACATAAACTATTGTATTCTGCTATGCTATCTGTGGGCTCTTGGATATAGGTGTGCATCCTAAGTGACTGTCGAACAAAATCTAGGTGTATATCATTCCTATTTCACCATCGATCCAATGCTGTCATTTGTTTTGAATGGTAACCTAAAGATACAGACAACAAGTTTTCAGTTTGGACAGTTTTCCAGTCTGAACAAAATCATGGGAACTGGATGACAAGGGTAAAATCTACTCCACATTTTAGGATCACAAGCCATGAGAATTCAGTCCTGTTATGTTTTAAAATAGAGATCTCCTTACAGACTACAATAGAATAATATCTCAGGGAAAAGTTATGACTGTATTTACTGAAGAATTTTCCAATCTTGCAAATTTTAGTGAAAATCTTACTGTCCTATTTTTCAGAATTATCTTAGTTTCTAAAGTTAATGATATAGAATGTAGAAACTACGTTTAGTAACTTGGGGATATAGACTGTATAGCACTTCAAGGAAAGATGACAGTAGGCATCAGTGGTTTTGGGACAGTATTTTTTATTGCAGAGGAACATTACTAGCAGAACTGGCAAAATGAGAACTAACCAAGTGCAAGAGGGCGAATAAGGATAAAGGGCCATATCCTGCAAAGTGCTGAACATGTTTTGAGGCACTGACTGCCTTTAACTCCTGTTGACTCCCGCATGCAGGGAGGGTGGATTGAAAGAATGTGTGTATGTGCCTGTGTGTGGAATCAAAGAACCTTATTTGAACCTGTCTTTGGATTATTGCCAAGTACTTTAAGTCAAGATGATAGATGCTTGGGCTATGAAAGGTACTTAATACAAAAGAAAAAAAAGGGATATAGCTGCTTTGGTTTTGATCTTGCTCATGTGATAAAAGTTCCAATAGCTTCCGATCCTACTGGCAGGTCCAAAGATCTTCTCTAATTATATTTATATAAATGTTAATGACTATTTCAGTATTATTAACGATGGCAAGTTTTGAACTCATTAAAGGTGGGAAATTGGTGGGATTAATTTGCTCCAGCTTTTATTTGCCAAGAGAGCATTTTCCCAGCATTATTCTTTCTCCATATATTTTAACTTTGTAATTGTGGATCAAAGCCTACTCAGCTTTGGTTGTATTAAGTGAGTCTTACTGAAATAGAAACTCAGAAAGGCATTTTCTGCCAAAAAATGTAACTGGAGAAGTCACGATTGAGTTCAGCTTATTAAATCTGTTTACTCAGTGTGCCTAAGTCTTTTTGGAATTTAAAAAAAAAATAAAACAAGGGTATGCTTGGGCAGTGGGACATGACAAGCAGTACATTTTTAAAGAAATAGTGCTGGGAAATAGGTTTGAGAAACACCAACAATACAGAACAATAAACAAGACCTGATAAATGTATTGCCTGGAATAATATGTGGCTCTATGAAATGAAATTTATTCAGAAATTATGAAAAATCAGAACTTCAAAGACTTGCACTTTATGTTAATCTGAATATAAGAATTCCATCTGGTTCTGTATGCTGTCTCTGAAAATTGCCGATATATTTGTGCTTTCAAAAGAAGGTGTAATAATTTTACAGGCAACTGCTGCGGTTGGTGTTTTCCTGAACTCTAATTGCTAATCTGCTTCAACTTTAGTAGCTCTTTCCATAAAATGGATATAAATAATTATAATGATTGTGAACATCCACTGTATTTATATTATTTCCATATGAATATTTGCTCATTTACTTAATGTCATTTAGAATATAAAATCAGCCACATGAAATGAAACCAAAGGTCCATCTAGCTTAATAGTGCCTCTCACCTGCTATGTGAGAATTGTGTTTGGTGGGCCTTATTATTTGCAGAGTAACAAATAATGGATTGTTCTTCTCTGTTAACTCTCTTAATTACATTAATGACATTAGTCATCTCAACATTGACATTAGTCATCTTTTGCTTTCAATCTTCTGGGAATTTTTTGAAGTGCAGCATCTTGGTGTGTTTTGTTTCTCTTTTGTGAAGCTGTTCCATACTTCTATTTGTCTTTGATACTCTTTCTGAAGTTTCATAGAAGCTATAGTTTTTTTAGAAACTAAAATTATAGTTTTATAGGGTCTTTTTTTTTTTTTTCTGAGATGGGATGTCAGAACTGCATACTTTATAGATGTTGGAAACGTGGTAGGTTTATATTGTCTCAGAATTATTTCTGTCTCCTTCCTAGTAGTTTATGTTGTTTGCCTTTTTGAATCCTGTTGCATATTGAACTGCTGTTTTCCAGGAATCATCCATAATGGCTCCAAGACCACCTCTCATTATGATAATAGTTAAGAGATCATATTTTTATATGTTTTTGCCTTATGTATTATGCTGCCTGTGTTGATTTTATGCATCCATTATCCATCTTAAGAACATTAGAATGATTATGTTAGGTTAGAGCAAAGGTTACTCTAGGCCAGTTTCCTGTCTCCAACACTGGCTAAAACGAAATGCTATTGGAAAAAAAAACATTACAACAGGGCAATCATGTATTGTTACTTTGTCAGAATATTCTTCCCAGCTCCAGCAGTTTGCAGTTCAGGAAATTCCAGAGTCAGAGATACTGTCTTTGTAGTTAATGAATTTTATTTCCTGTTGCTCAGTACGGTATAATTCTTCTGCAAATGCTAGCAGTAAGTTTTAGATTTGACTGTCCTGACTAATTTTTATCACCAATAATACTTCCTCCTATTCTGTCCATATGCTGTTAGTCTTAATTGAAGTAATTGAGCCAATTCGTGTTCATCAAACTCTTAAGTTCATGTAGACACTCAGTTAATTGATCATTCTATATTTTGGTCAGATCAAATGTAGTTTATGTTTTTTCCAATCCTTAGTTAAATCCCAAACTCTTTAATTTTGTACTTTGGCACATTATTAATTTTTTTCACGCAAGGTAGAAAGCACTTATTTGAGGAAGAGATGAATTTGAGCCATCCTGTGACTGTTTAAGCCAAAGCATGCTGCTGCTGAAGCTGTAGAAATTCATGGTTATTCCAAATGCATTCGGTACCAGCTGTAACCATTTAAGTAATTCACTATTTTTTGAGGAGATGTGATATGAATAGGTATAAAAGCGGGAAGAACTGATAAGTGGTTTGATTTAAAATCTTTCTGCTTAACCCTTTATTATGTTCACATAGGATTTTTGCAAAAATACTGTCCTTAAGCAAATGATCTTTGACTAAAGACCTGTCTGAAAGTATGACAGTCTCTTGTCTAGTGTTACATGTGGGATTAGATCCTGCATTATTGAAATTAATGAGAGTTTCTGCTTTGACCTTGTTTACAAGGAGCAGGACCTTGGACACCAACGTGCAGCTGGACACATCGAAAGATAAAAAGTTATCTGGGGTGGGTTTTTGTGTGATTGAGTATAGAGATAAGAACTCTAGCACTATTTGCATTTTCAGTGCTATTTAAGTGGTGAATTCCTAATGTGCATTGACATTGCAGTTTTAAGGGAGATATTTGGTGCAAGCAGAAGTAAATGTGTGTCATTATTCCTTTGAACAATTTAATATTTTAGGCATGGTATGTTGATTGTGGCTTATGGAAAAAACAGATGTGCAGTTTACCTTGTGGGAAGAGGAATCAGCTGCAGTAATTTAGGCTTTTCTCCTGGTATTTCCCTATTATCCAGTAATCTCTCTGATGAGGAACAGTCCCCAATTTTCTGTTCTCCCCTCTAAATCTGGCACTTGCCCTAAATCTTTTTTTATTTGGAGAAACAGGCCCCCCAAAAATGTCTTTCATATTTAGCACTGCTGTTTCCATTTACTGCCTGATCAATCTTTTTGGAGGCTGTACTCTTTACCTCAAAGGTTATTGTTGCTGGGGGAAAAAAGCTAAGTCCTAGGTATGCCCTCTGGTCTTAACCAATATCTGTCCCTGCACCACAATTTCTTGAAATGGGTCCATGTTAGCTATTACAATGGGTTTGCTATGGCCCAGGCATTCAAGATCCAAAATTTTGTCTTTGCAATATTAGTAGAGGTGTGCTCTTGCTCCTTTCCTTGCTGCTCAGCCTATGGCATATAAGGAAGTTCTCTTGTTGAAAGGGAGTGCTTTGCAGATCTTTTGCAATTAGTATATTGCCTTTTGCTTCTCCTGCACAGAGGATTTAGTCCAAAGCCTCATTTCAGTTGTGCGGAACATGTGAAGGTTATGTCCCATGATCAAGCCTACATGTGGGATACCTTGGTTTTCTCAATTAGGGATGTGTTTCTCAGGGGGTTTCTCTTTGCTGGTTGTTCAAGATGCAAACACTGTGCAAAAGGCAGCTAGACTCCGAAGTTTTCTTCTCAAATGAGTTAAGGCGGCTTTTGTCTTTTCATCTTCTCCTGAGCATGCCACCAGAGACAAAATTTCTTGTGCCATTTGGGTAAGTACATAGGCTAATCATATGGGTGAGGTGTTCATAGTAGCGTCAGGGGTGTCATACGCCCTAGTGATTTACTCTGTAAAGTCTATGGGGAAAATGCTGGAAGTTCACACAGTGCTTGTCTCCTACAGCATCAATCTGTTGTGCAGCTGTATCGGCTTTGGCAACATCCACAGTAGGACAATACCCACATTGGCTCATTCGCTATTGCTTCCTGAATGTTTCTGACCTGGTGGCTCTGCTTCTTGCATCTTTTAGATTGCTAAGGCTTTGCTGGCTACCATCAGCACTATACACATTGGCCTGCCTGCATGGTTCAACTTCCTGAAATCTCCTCCTTGATGCTTAAAATCTCTTCAGCTGACCCTGGCAACAGGAGTGTCATTTGTTTGCTACTTGGGGATCTAAACCATTCTTCTAGAAGGAATGGTGCGAAAAAATATTTTTGTCTGATCATTAAAAGAAGAGCTCATGCCAGGGAGTCTAAACTATCAATGTCAGTACCCAGTGGTATGTATGTGTTTCACTTCCAAGGGTATCTGCTTCTTGAACCAGCTTACATGGATCAACCTCCTTTCTCATCACTCTTAAGTGGGCTTGCTTGTTTCTCAGCATAATTGCAGTGCTGGCTGCTGAACTATTTGGCTTTGTTTTCTAGACACAGATTCAAACCCCTTGACAGGTTTCTTCTTTGTGTTGTTGTGTCCTAATGCTCTCTTTTGTCTTTTTAATGGAGGCCAGATGGTCTCTCACACATCACATCACTCCAGACTGTTCTTGATGTGGCAGACATAAGTTCCCATTCTATTGCATTACCTGTTCAACAGTGGCAATTTTCATAGCTACAGAGCACTGGCCCCTTCACGACATGCAATACTTGTTGAGAATTTGCTGTCTAATCAGTCCTTCATTTTCATTTCCAGAATTAAACTCCATTCTGCTGTCTTAAGAATTCTTAGACCAGTTCTGTTTGCCAGGAGTCTTCTGTTGCAAAGGGAACAATGTTTTACTAATTACTAATATTCGATGGTCTGTGCCTCCACAGTCTTTGAAGATTGTAAGCCTTGGCAATGCATTATTCATTTTAGGTCTCCGATTTATATCTCTTCCCAGGCAGGGAACATGCAATAGGTATAGGATCCCCCTATTTTCTGCATTCTGTACGCAGTTTTTGGGTGGAGTATTTGGCTACTGAAGGAGATTATTGAAATAACTGGCAAGCTAGGCATTCTGGCTTGGACACGTCTAGCAATCCAAGTACTCGAGAGAGGAAGTCAACCAGTATTTCAGAATGAATAAACTGTCTTTTACCAGAGTTAATTAATTACTGAATGGGATAGATGGTTGTGCCTAATGGTAATATTCTCCATGACTGCATTACCATTAATCCTTAGAAAACACTTAGTTCTTCAGGGCACACGATGTTCTTGTCTTTTAAACATAACGGAATCTCTGTAGAATGTCTCTGGTCTAGGCAGTGCTAAGACACACATGTAAGTTCCCCATCTAAGCCTCCACTTTGCTGCACAGCCACTGACTGCATTTTAATTTCACTATAATCTCAGCCTTTATGCAAACTTTAAAGTAACTAGTTTTGATATTTTCTGGAGATCTAAACATTGTAAGGGTATTTTTTCCAGACAATCCTTGTTTATGGAATGCTACAACTGTGGTCTTGATCCAGAGTGTTTAGCTAGGATTTAGTAAGGTGTCAGTATGAATTACAGAAGAAGCTTCTATGCAAAGGTTTCCTAGAAGTATAATCCTCAGAAGAGTGAACAATTCCAGACTGCTTTGCCAAATAAATTTTAATATGCGTGTCTTATAAACAAAAGAGACAATAATTGCATGTCTGTGTGCCTTATATTTTTCTTTTACTGAATTACAGAATAGCAGTATCTCTTCATTACTAGACAAGTCTATGAGTTGTAGTGATAAACAATTCATCTATTCCAGAATATTTATCTGACCATTGTCTTTTAAAGATAAACATTGCTCCAAGAGGGAAACAGTGTATATAATGAAAGGTGATTGTTTAATGACTGGTTGGGAATGTGAAATTCTAAGAGGCAATAAAGCCTTCAGGACATATTGATACTCAGTTTAAAACTGTGGAATGAAAATCAAAATGAATAATTTTAAGAATTAGTCTATGATCATGAGCAGACGGAGCTGGGAATATCAGATTGCTAACAGATAAGTATTTTCACATTGGAAAAATACATTGATATTCACTTCAGTATTTTCTGGAAAAAGGTTTTGGCTTTTCTTTATTCACTCAAGGCTTTCCAAATACTTTTCTGTATATCATTTCTATAGTTTAGACTTTTGGTATAAAAATGGTCCAAAATTCATTGATACAGTTTTGTTTTCAGAGTCTGTTTTTCCCTAGGAAAAAAAAAGTTTTCTTTTCTATCTAGCTTCAACTAAAATTTGGCTAGAAGGTTTTTTCTCATTGGAAATGTTAGTCCGTTTCCATTCCAGCTGCAGGCTAACATCCATTCTTTGGGATAAATAGCAATGAGCCTTCTCACAGTTTCTCAGAAGCTCTTTAAATAAACAGTAATTGAGTATGATAGGCAGCAACACCATTACAATCTGTTGATGTCAGAAGTTCTTTCTTTTTTTTAAGAGGCATTCGGTCTCTACTTCATGGACCAATAACTCTTCTCCCGATAATGTTTAACAATCACTAAAATATATGTCTATTAATGTCATAGTATGAAATTCTATGAGAAGGAGCTATAGCAAGCAACATTAGGATTTGCACAGTGTGGTGGTCAGTGAGTAGCTAATAGTGCTAGGATTCTGTCTCCGGTATTGCAGTTGGAAAAAAGCCCGTAGCTTAGGAGACATCATCTGTGTCAATGAAGAGGTAGACCTTGAGCTGCAACTGGGATATGTCATGGGGCTGCCGAAGGGAAAGGGAAGAAAGTTCTGTTTAAGTTCTCTGATAGTAAAAGAGTGCTCTGAGTTGGTCTAAGTCCCAGGTATGCTAACTGCCAATGGCCCCCGTAGGCTGATCCAACAGCCACTGGAAAATCCCATTTTGTGCCTTTTGGTTGTGCCCCGCGCCTCATTAGTGGTGGATAAATGAGACAGAGGGCACTATGCTGGGGTTGCACCACAGGAAAAAAACTTCTCACTGCATTTTTCTGAGAGAACTGCAGGTGTCACTAAAAATCACAAAGACAAATCCATTCTCTGGAAGGCAGGACACTGGGGAAATCTGGGGAAGTGGTGAAAAAGATGAATCCTTTTCCAGTTGCAGAGTGTGATAAGCCAACGTAACAGAAATCAGGGTGGGTTTTTTTGTGTGTGTGTTAGATCTGTCTCAGTGCTTTATGCATGTATGTCCTTAAAAAGTGCTAATTGTGGCTATAATTGGAGTTACTAAGTTTTCCAAGTAGTCATTATGGTAAGAACAGTCTAAGAGGTTCAATTTCCATCTGTTACCAGATCCATGGCTTGAATAGCAAACTGATTTTTTTTTCTTCCTTAAAATTGGCTTTATTTCTTGTATTACACTTGTTTGTCACTGTGATCAGTATATGGAAGATAAATACATGTCGCTGTAAGATATTTTTTTAACTTATTTTTAAATGCTTCTTCCTGAATAGTTGTAGGACTTCTGATGGTCACCATTTCTGGTTCTTTCTCTAGATTCTCTAGCAGTGAACGTTGCTTATTTGTTTTCTTTCCATAACTCCTTTAGCTTGGCTTTGCTTGTTATTTAGTGGGTCCTGCTTTCTTGGGTCATCTCATAGGATATAAGGATGTATCTACTTAGTGAAAAGATACAGAAAATATCTTGATAAGCGTGCTTTATTTGATATGATACCGAACACTGTGGAGAATGTAAGACAGTCTTGCAATAGTTCTCTGTTTGCTCTGCATCTTTTAGGTTTCTACCTTTCAATTTTGGCATGAAGTAATGTGTTAAGTTTCATCCTTGCCTGGGAGACAAAAAGTCTGGGAGTATTTGCAGTCAATGATCTGTCATGGTGTCAAACAGTGTATCACAAATTTAATAAGACAATTACCTATGGACCATATTTTTTCTAAAACAATGGGAAATGATTGCTGCTAGCTCTAACACTTTTAACGACCAACAATCATCTTCCCACCGTTCCACCAGAAAGGGATATCAAAGAAATCATTAAATACATACTTGGGAGGAAAAAAGCAGGCAGGAAATAGAGAAAGAGATGGACAAACAGACAAATAGCAGCAGGCTGAATCTGAAAGGTCAGTGTGTCTCTCTAGCTATACAAGTCTTGTTGGGCTAGGGACTGTTGACACCTGCCTCTGAATGGCCCTTAAATGGTGGATTATTTTAGAAAATCTGTCTTTCCAGCATCAAACTACTGCTGGTTGCCTCAACTTCCGATTTCAGAACAAGTATAATTTACATGCTGTGATGTGACTGCCGTACCGACTTCCAGAGCTGGAGGAAACACTGGTCATTTATGCACATGCAGAAGCAGTGTGAGGGCTACCTTAGAAACTGATTTGAGGAAGCTGTGTGATGGCCATAGTGGAAAGTGCAATTACTTTTGTCAAACATCCATGGCAAATATGAATTAACATCTCGTGAAATGTGTTAAAAAGTGGTTTGCAGAATTTATTACTTTGCTGTTTCATATCCTGCTGTTGGCACAGCAGGTACAAGGGGTTAATTCCAGAAATATTTCATATCTCTGTCTTGCTGACTCTTTCTCATCCATCAGTGGTCTTTAGTTGCCACTTATCGCCGAGTCTATCCTAGGTGGTCCAGTAATGCATTTGAAAGGTTAATCCCATAGGTGAGTTCAGCTTCCACAGGAAATAGCATTGATAATGAAAAGTGCACTTTTCCAATTGAATTTCCATTTTTCCAAAGTTCTCTGTACCTGGTTTAAACATCTTCAGCACATGTCCGAAGGACTAATACTTACTAATTCTTGAACTTTTTTTCAAAAATACTTCCATTTTCTCCATTTGTATTGTTCCAACGCAATAAATAAAGTATCATGCACATCTGTCCGTCTTTTTCTACCAGAAAAAACTCTACCCGGAGCTTTCCCACTTTCAATTTTCATTTCGTCTTTATTGGCTGAAAATCAAATGCCTTCTTGTTTAGTTTGGCGGGCTGTTGAAGGTTATGACTGAGCCCCTCCATTTTCTTTCTTTGTTACATTTACAGTAGTGATCAGAAACATGGGGCTTCCTTTATGTGTTCCTTTGCTGAGAATTCCTATCAAACAACACTGCAGACATAACCATTCTTGGCACTTGCTGCCAAAATTTCATTAGCTGATGCCTGTGTCGTATTATCACTTATTCATTTCAGTCTCCTCTTAAAATAAGGTTGTATTGTGCCTTTAACCACATTTTCATTACCTGTCTTTGACACCTGTCCTGGTTTTGGCTGGGATAGAGTTATTTTTCTACGGCAACAACACCTTTCTCTTTCAACTAAACATCTTTTGAAGATGAGTTGAACACAATATTCAAAGATGCATTGCACCATCAGTAACCTTTACACGGTTTATATTGTTTTTCAGCTTTTTTCTCTGCTGTACTAGATTCTCAGTTTGATGACCTTCTGGGTTAGTGCTGAGACTCATTTGTTTTCTAAAAGACATCAGTGGGTTTTGCATCACACTTACTCTAACTACAACATAATTTATATTTCTCAGATTCAATATTTGGGGTTTGGGTTTTGCGCTGTCATAATAATGAAACTGGAATGTGAGGGTTTTCTGTATCTAGTTCATTTCACTATTTGGTTCTTTAAGATTATCACACTGTTGGCCTTCTAGCCCAGCAAAAGAATGGTCAGATTTCATGTAGACAGATTTGATGAAAATATTAGACATGAGAAATATTATATATCATAGTCCAGAAATCTTTTAAAAATAAAGTTAAAAAATCCAATAAAACACAAATATGTTCCTTGTACAGGAATGTTTTTCATTGGTTGACAACTACATTTTGTTCTGTTCATGTAGTAGTGTTTGCAAGTACCAGGTTGTTCAAGAATTTGTTGTGCTGCTTGGAATATTGGAAAATGTTATGTATGTGCTCATATTCATATGTATAATATGCATAAGTACTTGTAACATTATCATGTTATGTTAGAAATATCTATGCCTATAATACATATAAGTAATAGAGACAAATTAAGACTTTACAATTACATCTCTGGATAAAATGTACCACTGTATGTAGAAGTACCACCTAGAGTTACCTTTTACAAACCTGAATGGGTGGTGAGAGGACTTCTATTGCATATGCATCAAAAATTTTGCTGGCAACTCCCCACATCCCCATCCCGCACCACAAGAACGGCTTGTTGCCTTAAGGAACTACAAAGGAACAAGTGAAGGGGAAAATCACTAAATACCAGAATGCGAAAACCCACAAAATTAAAAAAGATGACAAATAAAATATTCACAATTTCATAATAAAATGAAAATCAAATGGAAGTCAAACCGAAGAAAGTAATAAAACAGAAATGAAAACATATAGAATAATGTATGTGTGTACACTAAGATATATTCAAAAGCAGAAATAATGTAATTAGTGATCAAAACTTGTAGATTTCTGCCACAAACTCATATCTCTGTGAGATTTTGGCCATCTTCCTATAAGAAGGCAAGGCTTTTAGAAAGCGTGGAATTCTCACAGATGAAAAGAGACTTTAATGTTGGCACACAGATGCTCCATTGGCTTCTGAAGTTGTTGATCTAGAAACATTGCTTATTCCAGCAAAAGAATATATGGTAGAGCTGCAGGCTGTGGAGCATCTCCTGCAAGAGAGAAGGCTTCAGGAGACTGAGTTTTCTTGGGAATGCAGAGCCATAGGAGGGGGTTCTTCTCCTTCAGCCTGCCAGGGAGAGGAAGAAGAAAATGGTCAATTGGTCTGACGTTCAGTGCCATTACTTCAGTACAGGGGATGGCAAGGATGTTTTCTTCATACTGCCTTTCAGTTATGAAAAACAGAGCCTTGGTTCTATTCCTGAATATATTTTTTGTGTCTTTAAGTAATCTTAAAGAGATACAGAATTTGTGATCAGCAATGGTTCCCGAGTACTTTTTATAAGTGCTAAGCACGCTGCCATGCCCACATTTGACTTTGCTGGCTAGCTTCATTTTGTGCCCTATTGCTGTTAAACAGTTCCAAGTGTCATCCCAGAAATGGTTGCACTTCATCGAGATAAGGTGAGCTTCGAATATAAAGTCCTGTCCTGAGATATATTATGTGCCTGCAAATCCTATTGACCTCACTGGAAGTCTGGAATCCTGTGTAGAAGAAAGTTGGAGGACAGCAAGTTCATTTTTTATAAAATCATTGCTATGTTTTTCTTTGAGATTGACTCCTGAACTACCCTACAGCACAGTTCATTGTCTAGAATTTTCCTTAGCAGTCCTGTCTTAGCTTATCCCAGAGCCAACATCTGTGTTCTTCCTTTAAATCCTCATTTGAGGGAAACTGGCTCACTTGGCAGGCAGAGTTACTGGGACAAATATAACTGGACCTCAATGTAATTCCCTCATGGGCAGATGTAGGCTGACATTTTTGCTACTGCTTGTCGTTTCATGGAAGGTAATCTCTTGCAAGGCCAGGTTGGGTGTTGGTTAGATTATAAAGCTTATATATAGTGGAAAACAGCAGAAATACATGAAGCCTGAAAAATGAAGAATCCATCATGGTTTTGCATCTGTGATTTTCCATTGGTTTCGGACATAACCATTTGATTTTGGCATTGTGCCTGTGTTCGTGTCAATAAATAAGATAGTTAAACCTCCAGGGAATTACTGTCTCTTAATCAAGCCCATCATTAAAGTGTGTACACAGAAATGGGCCTAGAGACCGGCGTTCCTGCCAAAACCCCAGAAGCCAAAAAAGAACATCAAGATTTTAAAAAACATTCCTGTAAGACATTTACCAATGTTTATGCAATTCTTAGTCCATCTCTTCCACTGCTGCTTTCTGTTGATTGAGAGCACAAGGTGCTGTGTTTCCTGTAAGTCAACAGAAGCTTCTGGAGAAGCAGATAGGAGCAATGCCTTTTTTCACCTTGATTTCATTATAATCTTAATTTTCATCAAAGGATTCTCTTGAGTGTCCCTCTGGGCTTCGGCAGTCTGCAGAGCCCTGATTAAGCAAGGCTCCCATTTGTTTTTAATAGTCTCAGATTTCACTCTGTGAGTGCCACAGCATGTTTGGAGAGCCTGTGGACATTAAGATTTTAAATCTTTGTCTGAAATGTGTGGATGAGATGCGCATAGAATGTGCATATTTATATAAATGTTTAATGTATGTATAAACTTATATTATTTTCTCTTGTTGCATTTACTTGTTGTTAAGAACTGTTCAGTCTAATTTGTATGTATATTATAAGAATACATGCAAACAAACACATGATATTAGTGGTATTAGCACAAACCTAATGGGAGCATCCACTTCAAGGTCTGGATCTGCCAGGTATTTACTATCACATGGTCATTAGGCTTCAGACAGAGTATGCATGTATTACGTGCACATACAAATATACTGTCGGCTGCAAGGTTTAACATTGAAAATCAGACCTTGAATCTTACCTTTTTTGTATTTTCAGGTTTTCTCCACTTCCCTCAGTAGTGTGAACAAACTTTGAAATTGAATTGTTGTCTTTGAAATGAAATAAATTGCAGAAAATAGTAATTAGGTATGATTGTTCTTTTTAGCTCTCGTAAAGAGATATGAACCTATAATTAACAGTGGTGAGGGCAAAAAAGAATAGCTCACGAGTTAAACTGACCTGAAGTGCATTCTTTTTACTGACTTCTGTATCTTTCCCGAATGAAAAAAAAACCCAACCAAACAAACAAAGCTCAACAAACAATCCACACAATTGGTGCACAGATGGTACAGAGCAGAACCAGATTCCTCTGCAGAACTGCAAAGCTTTCATCCCATGCAGTTTCAACACTGATACAGATTTTACCCATCCATCTGAGCTGTTAAGTTTTTGTGCACCGAGTGTGAGACTCATAGATTTGGCTCCTGCATCGACGCACCCCCACAGATAGGGGTATGTCTTACATACTTTCCCAGTGCAGTGCCAGAATCTTTCTCCTGCTCCATGACCTGATATACCAGCTGCAGGTGGTTGGCAGCTCCTCTTGTCCCCTGCCTCCCGGTGCACTGGTCTGTCAAGTGGGACAGGCTGCTGGGCTACATGTCCACCCATTCTTACTGAGGTGTCGGGCTCCAAGGATCCTGCTTGCTGGCACGTTTCCTGGCTGCAGCACAGCCATGCTGGTCTCTTCCCCATCATGAGTCCCAGCACCCAGATATGCCTCCTGCACAGGACCACTCCACAGTTTTGTCTTATTCGTTGGAAAAGAAGAAACGTGAGAGGACTGAGCCATTTGTAAATTAAGTTATGCAAAGCTACAGTCAATTTTGTTTGCCAAAGCTTGATGATTTGAAAAATTTGTTCACATATTTCTTTCAGCCTGTATCAAATATTCTGGAAAGTCATCTGCTTCTTCAAACATGTTTTTGGTACTCTATTGTATCTGGATAAATGAGGCCAAGGACTCCTGTTTTAGTGGACTTGTGAGATACTGTTACTTATACTTTTGTGCTGATAATTCATCGCATTGTCCTTATTTTTCAGACACCAAAAATAAACATTTCATTTGTTGCTTCATAGCTGATTCCACTGGTGTGGCTTGTTAAATTTTTGCTTATTTCAGGTCTGGCTCAGCCATATTTCATCAGGCAAAGCTGCCACCAAAGCTTGATGGGAGATTTGTCCAAGTAAAGGCTCTAGGATTTGACATGTATTATTTTGCTGTGTCTTTGTGCTGTTACTGTCTTTCATTTGAATTGGAACATAGATAATTATATTCTAGATTTAAAACAACAACTTTGTTTTTTTATAAATAAAATATTTGTTTTACTATCCAAAGGCTGGAAACACCTTCAAAGAGGTGATTTTAGCATCTTATAATTTTCTGTACACCATAAATGGTTACTTGGAATGTGCTTCTAGTTGTCTGCCCTAAAAGGAAAAAAATACTGACCAAAAGAATTTAAAGTGCTTAAGAGTTTTAACCACAAAGGATACACAGAGAGGCTAGAATGGCACATGGTGCTGAGCCTGTCAGATTCTTAAAATACCAACAATTTGGTGGTCTATAATCCTGTCACTCTTTTCATGTATCTGAAAGAAAATGCTTAACATCCTCGTTAATTGAAACTAGAGCTTTCGGGCAAGAGATTTGATTTTTCCAATATCAATGTTATAAAATCGAGGAGGATTTAGAATAAGAGCATAGGGGGTCTACTTTCTAAAAAACCAACTGAAGCTTTATAAAAAGATTTTGCAAAGCAGTCTACTCAGAAACGTTCTCTTGTGCATCATGTTATCCACAATTTCTCTTTTCCCATTTGTATTGTTGAGGAATTTTCTTTACAAGCTTCGTGTTTTAAAATCCATGTGATACTTTTTCTTCCTACCCATGTGAATTAATCCTTTATTTGTGACTTCATTCCATTGAAATTTTTATGATGTCACAAAAGATCAGATCCAGAGAAAACCTAAGAATTAGTCAGTAGAAGTTAGTGCTCAGGATTTCACAAGATTGAGCCCACTGAAAGAATTACAGTCATGTTGAGGCATGATTTTCTAGCAAAAGCCAATGAGCTTTAAATGTGAAGTGGTCCAAAAAATATATGAAGCATAAGCATTAATGTTTCGAAATAAAATGTTCTCCAACATTTTCTGTGAAGGGTCAGCTATACAATTCCAAAAAAAATAATTATTCTTATTTTAAAATCTAAGAATAGAAAGATTTTAAACCAGAAATGATGGTACTAAATAGCACATAATCTACAGTGTACGAACCTAAAGACATGAACTGGAGCTTTATCATCTTTATTGTAATCATCTTACAATTATTTATTCCAATACATTTATTCAGGGATGTCTGGTTGTCTTCACCCTTTTCTTATCTATGTCTTACAAGCAAAATGTATACAGAGATGGTCTGGACCAATGAAGCAGGAAGTTGCAAAGCCTGATGAATCTTATTTGTTGAGTCACACGTGGTTGGTGTTGGAGTTTGGGTTTTGGGGGGTTTTTTGGGGGTTGGTTTTGGGTTTTTTTTTGTGAGAAATAACGTTTTCCTCTTCTCAGCAGCAACAGTAGTGACAGCAAAGAAGGACCAAGCCATTCTGAACTGCAGTAGCTGGGTTAGTCAGGCTGCCATAGCTTTTCAATACAATCTTTTTATTCTTTATGCAAACCATTCTTAGCTTCTTTCACTGAATAAATGGAGATAGGATGGGTGCTTCTGTGGGCAGAAGACTAGATGGGGGGAAACTATCTTTATCATTGTTTTATATTATTTTTCTGCTGCATAGCATGTGCTTACAGATATCCTTATCCAGTTCTCAGCAATGAGATTGTAGGAAAATAATTGCTGAGGATAGGTAGCTTGAGAGTTTATAGTGCACATGCTGAGTCCATTTGATCTTGAGAATAAAGTCAGAACTTCATTTTTACTGAGGTGTATGTAATTTCTTAGAAATTTTCTCCATCTGACAGCAGCAAGGTATATAGGAGAATGAAAATGAGTGTCCTTCCACCAAAGAGGAAGAAAGCCATCCTTGGTTTAGCACAAGATATTCATGTATAGTGGGAAAGGTGGAATCTAAAAAGGCTCTGTTGACCTTCACCACTAAAATGAGAAGGGGACCAAATCACAAAAGTGACACTTGCCTCACATTGAAGTCTGACCATAAATTCCTATATGCAAACTATTTGTGCATTTCATCTTTGTAGATACTAGCAGACTTGTTGGGAGAAGAGCTGAGAAATTAGTGGTTTCTCAAATGGGATGACTACCTTTAGTGCTGTGTTTTTATTTGATGCTTGGCACATTGTAAATTCCATACAAAACAACCTGCCTGCCCTGCGATGGGATATCCCTGTGACTTCTGCTCCCTAACTGGATGGAATAGGTTGTTTTCTTCTCTCTTATATTCTGTCTTCATTTCTAGACTAATAAGCTTTTAGAAAAGGTGCAATCTTGTAACAGTGTTCATAAGCTCTTGTCATATATCATATATTGCATAAAGTCTCCTAGGTATTCTTTGATTTCCAGGTTTTCCAAACATCTCTTTCCCAGATACTTTTTGAATGATTATTTCCTTCAGCTTGCGTTTTTCCAGAATGAATCTCATTTTGGGTGATATCCAAAGCCCATTGAGGTCAGAAGAATGTCTCCTATTGACTTCAGTGGGCTTTGGATTTGTTCCTTTATTTCCTATATCCAGGAGCCAAATTCTGCACACCTTATTGTTTTAATGGGAATTTTGTATAAGCAAGGCGAGCAGTACTGGCTTCCATAGCCTGATATTTTCGGACTCCTTTGCACTGTATTTCACTTTTTTCACTAGCATTCATAATGATACAATATAATTGACAAATGTAAGTGTTGTTTATCTGTCACCATGGATAGCTAATGGAAATCTTAAGTAATACTGAATGAACTCTGTTGTGTCTGCTACCACCTCTTTCCAGACTTGATATATGTTCTTCCATTACCTTTTGTTTCAGTCTTTTAATTACTTTGCAGTTCATAAGGTTTTGTCAGTGTTTGGGAATATGTGAATCATTTGTGGGTAAAGTTTTGAAAGGCACTGTAATCAGATATAAAGTCCAGTTACAGGTTATATTCTACATATAATAACTTTTGGCCAGATTCAGGAAAGTGCTTTAACACGTGCTCGAGTCTATCCCTGTTAAGAAATGAAAGTAGATTTTTAAATGTAATTGTCCAAGTGGGACTTTGGTCTCAGTAAAAGTTAAGCAAAACTTTATATTCATTCCTGAATAGGGAGATCTTTTCAAATTGTGTCTTTTATATCTCAGTTCTCTAAGATGAAGGATTCCAAACTATTCTACAAAGTAGGTACATGTAAAGACTATTCCCCACTACAGTATGGTTATCTCTGAAGTGAGTGTGCTATATATGTTACCCAGGATTTGTCATTTAAATTTAAAACTGGAGTGAGTTTAGTGGAGGGCCACCAAGATGGCCAGGGGATTGAAGTATTTGCCTTAGGAGGAGAAGCTGAGGCTTGTGCAGCCTGGAGAAGGTACGGCTTTTGGGGGACCTTATAGCAGGAGGTCACCAAGAGGATGGAGCCAGGCTATTCACAGTGCTGCGTGATAGGAGTACAAGAGATAATGGACAGAAGTTGAAAAAAGACAAGTTCAGACTGGATATAAGGAAAAACTTTTTTACAGTGAGGGCAGTCAAGCATTGGAACAGATTGCTCAGAGAAGCTGTGCAATCCTTGAAGGTTTTCAAGACCAAACTGCATATGAGTAAGTTGGTCAGATCTCATACTACCTGACCCTGATTTGAGCTGGAGGCTGGACTAGTTGAACTCCAGAGATAATTTCCAACCTGAATTATCCTATGATCTTTGGATCTTATTCATGTTTTCTGTTGCTTATGGTTCTAGTATGCTCTTGGTCTCTCTCTGGGTTCATACATTTTTTTCTAATAGCATTTATTCAATTATTTTTCTGGAAGGAGAAGCGAGAGATACTGAAAAGTAAGTGCTAGAATTCCTTGGACTTCCATAGGAAAAGTGTTAATTTTTCCATTTCTCAGTACCTGCTCCTCTTAGCATACCAATTTAATTGTCAGTGGTTCATAAATTAGCTAGCTAATTCCTTTATGATCTGGGGATGCATATGTCCTCCTTCTGGTTTATATTTTTTTTCTAGCTGTTTTATTAAGTACTTGTTATAAATAAATGTACCAGAAAGATTCTGCTGCTCTAGTTGCTCAGGCATCTTTTCCTTAGTTTTCTTGTTAAAGACTTATTTTTAAAAAATTATTCCTCTATTCTTTCATCTTCCATCTTTAATCTTTTATCAATTTGAACAATATTTCACAGAATCACAGATCACAGAATGGTTGGGGTTGGAAGGGACCTCTGGAGGTCATCTGGTCCAACCTCCCTGTTCAAGCAGGGCCACCTGGATCCAGCTGCCCAGGACCATGTCCAGACGCCTTTTGAGTATCTCCACGGATGGAGACTCCACAGCCTCCCTGGGCAACCTGTGCCAGTACTCAGTAACCCTCACAGTAAAGAAGTGTTTCCTGATGTTCAGATGGAAACTCCCATGTTTTAATTGACGTTCATTGCCTCTTGTCCTGTCACTGGGCACTGCTGAAGAGAGCCTGGCTCCATCTTCCGTACACTTTCCCGTCAGGTATTTATATACACTGAGGATTTTCCCCTGAACCTTCTCTTCTCCAGGCTATACATTGCCAGCTCTCTCAGCCTTTCCTCATGTGAGGTGCTCTAGTCCCTTAATCATTTTAGTGGACCTTTGCTGGACTCTGACCAGTAGCTCTATATCTCACTTGTACTGGGGAGCCCAGAACAGGACACAATGCTCCAGGTGTGGCCTTACCAGTGCTGAGTAGAAGGGAAGGATCACATTCCTCGACCTGCTCACAGCACTCCTTCTAATGTAGTCTGGGATAACTTTGGCCTTTTTTGCAGCAAGGGCACGTTGCTGGCTCATGTTCAACTTGGTGTCCACCAGGACTCCAGGTTCTTTTCTGCAAAGCTGCTTTCCTGTTGGTCCTCTCCCAGCATTTATTGGTTCATGGGGTTATTTTAACACATTTTGATTTCATACTTAACAGAGAGCCTGCAGGGGTAAAGACCAGCAGCTGAAGAAATCTAGAAAGGCACAGGTAGTTAGCTAATGCAATCTATTCATATGTATAGAGCCTTAGTTGGGCTATGTGTAGAATTACAGATTGACTGAGCAGGTGAAGTCCATCATTTCAGATCATAGTTCAGTGCTGTTGCTACCACAGACTATAGAATTGATAGCAATTCCTCTATTAGGTAATTTTTTGCAGTATTTTTCCTCATCTTCCAGTATAATCTTTAGTTTCACACATACACACACATACAAACTTCTTGTAGGATGCTTCAGGGAATGTTAATCAACAGGGACCTACTCTGTATCCAGAAAATTTAATCTATGGAGAGATAGTACTAGACAGATGTTGTTTCTACATGGAAGATGTTAAGAATTCCTCAGAGGTAGTTCTTGCGGTGTTGTCAACTCATGGAGTGTAATGGACAAGCAGATCTGGTCAGGGAATGAACTTTTTTGTTTCTCTTTCTCAAAAAAGATTTGAGACTTTGTAAAAGAAAGTCATCCCAAGTGGGAACAAAAAGACAAATTGTTGAATGTCTTCAGGAAAAAAAGATTCAAATTAATACTACTTTGGGTCATTTGAATTGTCGTGTTTGGCTAAAATAAAGATATTCAGTTGAAATATTTGTAATTTTTTAAATATAAAATGTTGTCATGTGAAATTTGAACCTTTCTTTTCCAGAAATGTGTGATTGAAATATATCTACATTTTAGAAGTGTTCCTTTAGACAAGCCTAATACATTTCTGAGACATGACTTCCATCTGCAAATATGCATCGATTCTTCCTCAGTTAAAATCTCTGTCACAGCTGTAACTGCCATCATATTGCCATGCTAGGGTAAGCTTGTTAAAATGTGCAGTCTTTGTCTTCTGAATTATTTGGATGCTTACCCTTTGATTACCCCAAGTATTATTTTGCTTTTTTTCATAAATGGTATTGAGGGAACATTTTATAGAAAAAGAGGGTAAAACTGAACAAAAACATTTATTTTTGTGACTAAATTATTAGCATTGGGGAGTTCATTAAAGAATGCTTATAAAGAAAACTGAATTCTGGAAGTATATTTTGTGCAAGAAAAAAACAAAACAAAACAAAAAACCCTTCAAGGTGAGTCGTTCCTGAACCTCTACATCTGTATAGCTAACTAATTAAATATTATTTTCTTTATGAACTCTCTGATATTGTTTTCTGTGTTTTGCTTTTCAGATACATATGCAGGCAAGTTTTATAGAAAATGGATTAATCTAGGCTTTGGCTTTCATTCAGCTATGTCTGGCATATACAAATCAGATCTGTAATAGAAGAGTCTGTTTTAGAGACATGCACATTCATATCAGTAACGCATTTCTAAATTTCACAACAGTCTTAATTTTCAGAGCTTCATACTTTGTATGTGCTAGATTTCCCTATTGTGTCAATTGGCTTTTCTTTCCGTGAAGCACTGAAAAAAGTGTGTGTAAATTCAGATGAAAATTGTCTGTGCTGTTGACATTTTCTGCTGTTGAAAATGTAGGAACTCAATTCTGATTTTCAGCTTGCTTTAAACTTACAGAAATGGTGCAACTGCTGCCTGTTTGTAATTATTCCTGAAAAGCCAGTAAGAGGTAGTACGAAGGCCACTCAGGGAATGATTCAGAGTAATCTGGGCATTTTAGCTATTGATCTTTGACTGATGACGTTCCTTTTGCTAAGCCTGACGTGTGCTGCCCAGACCAGAGGCTGATTGTAGTGTCCGTTGCATCCTGTTCTGTCCAAGGCACGAAATCGCAGTGAGGGGGGTTCAGAGAAGATGGCAATATTCTTTTTCTTAGATGCAGTACAACATAATGAAACAGAAGGGGCTTAAAGAGGTGCTCTTTTGGTAACAATAGCTTCAGTGAAAAATGGAAATCTCTACAGCTGATCAGTGACATCAGCAGTTACCAAAGATCTTAACCCGTCACTGCTACAGTCTTAGGACAAATGTTCAAAACTGGATGTCTGTATTTAAATAGGCTCCTGAATGTAATGATACTGAGTTTATAAATAGTTTGATGTTTAGCTGGGTTGTATCTCACAGCCATTCACTGAGATTTGTGGATATCTGTCACGGAGGTATAACAACTTTATTGACACTAGGGAGACTAAATATGGACTGAAAATCTTAACATTAGGCAACTGTGCTAATATTTTGGCCCTATTTCCTAGAAAATTATCTTCTTTTTAATCTTAAAAAACCACAGTGAGTAAAGCAATTTTTAAACATCTTGGCCTGGTAATTACAGCATCCTCCAAAAGCTTAGGATTGGTACAATCAAGTGAAAAAAACTGGCCAAGATTTCTTAAAGATACCTAGAGTAGGAGCAAAATCCTACTAAAATGAAAGGCAAGTGTATTGCTTTTCCACATTTCTGGGTATGAGGCAGTGAGACAGAAAAGCTCTATATGAGCTGGATGTAAAATGAGCAGTTTCAGTATGATTGTGCTTTATTTTATGTAGACAAATAAATATGTGCATGTGTGTGTATAAAACCCCTCACCTAACTTTGATTCTTGAAGAATCTTGATCACTCATAGCTTCCTGGCTTACTGCATTAATGCTACTATTTAATATGGAATCTTTTTAATTCACTTAACACTGTTCTCGCCTTTTCTTAAGCAAATCTCACTCATCCTACCTCCATTTCTCAATGATGTGTTTATTTTCACAGTTCTCTCAACCATCTCTTGCACAGCCAAGCTCACTGACCATTTTTCAGTAACTTTTGAGACCTAAGAATGTACTTTCTTCATATGATCAGCTGGTAATTTGAAATCTAGGTCTCTCCATCCTCATTTCCTGGCAGCTTTTTCTAAAGACTATCATGGGGCAGCCAGTCATCCTTGAATGCTACATGCAAGAAGCTGATCTCTCCAGAAGCTCAGATAACTGTTGTCTTTAGGGATCTTCTTTATTGAACGCCCATTGTCCAGCATTATGTGCTTACCTTGAGGTACATTTATTCAGTGTGTCACATAAGCATCTGCAGGGCAGATAACAGCAATTTGTGGAACTTCTGTCCTAAGCTGCAAATAACTCTTTTGTAATACAAGCTGCCTCATCCCTCATGCACAAGAAAAAGGAGAAAGCATTGAAACATACAATGAAAATTAACTGATAACTTTACCGTACCTTAGTAATGTTTCTTTTTTTCTTGTTAAAATGGAAAGCTCTTCAAATAGCAGAATAAAGATTTGTATTTTTATTATCAGGGACAGAATTTAGAGCTACAGATCCTAAAGATTATCATCTCTTCTGTTAAAAGGCTTTTTTGGAAATCACTGCAAGGAGAAGGCAGGAATTCTCCCCTTCCTATGTTCACTGTTGCACCAGTGAATTCTGTGCTGCCTCTGACGTACCAGGCACATGGCATTGCTGGTATTCAGATATGATGAATTATGGCTCAGACCTGATGTTTCTCTGTTAGTTTTATGCTACAGAATATGCTTTATTTATTAAAGTATAAACCCTAATAAAATTCTTACATAAAGAAAGCTCTCAAATGGTCATAGGCTTAATGTCCCTCCATCCTTTTTACAGGAAGAAAAATGACTAAAACTTGAAGTCAGACTCTGGCATGCTTGAATACCATATGCCTGCACTATTGAGAGACTGGAGCAGAGTATCTGGAGAAAGATGAGAGAGTGTGGGTGGCAATAGAAAAAACAACCACGACTGTAAGTTAGCAAGATAATATCCTTACTTTCTTCTGTGGGTCTCAAGAGTGATTAAAAAAACATTGGTGTTTTAAAAATATTGCTGAAGACTACAGTGTGACTCATAATGCTTCAGAGAATGGAATTCTTGGAAGTTTCACTGTAATGCCAGATTTTAGAATGGAGGGCAGCAAAGCTGCAGAGAAGTAACACGAGGCTATGTTGACGGAGAAAGAACATCTCTGAGGAAATGAGGGTGAGAGAGAAAGAAAGGAAGGAGAATGAGCCTGGGGAGACATGACAAGACAATTATTTATACTGAGAACTGTTGCTTGCACTGATGGGAATGTTTCACTGCTTTTGAGATTTTATTGGCCAGCATGCCTGCCTACACAGTGCTTGGTCATATGCAGAGCAGGGGAAGATAGGTAAACATGTTGACCAGTCAGACAGTGAAAGCAGTTACATGCGACTACGAAAGTCCATCCTACAGCTGGCCTGAAACTTTTCAATGGAACTTTTTTTTCGGGGGGGGGAGTAAATTTCTGGTAAATTCAGCTATTTTATGAGGGAATGTATTGGCTAAAAGTAAATTTTCATTGGGAAGGTTTCTCAAATCAGAATAGACTTTCTGGACAGAATAAAATAAAGAAGAATGACAGTTATCTGGAATGAAATAGTAGCCTCACAGTTATGGCATGCACCTGATATTTTGCTTGATACTGTAACATACCTCTTTTATATCCTAAATAAGTCCCTTTGCTAGGAAAGTGAGCAGTCTTTCTCCCACCACTCCCCACAAGTACTGGTCAGTACCTGTTCTCCTAAAGTTCCAAGGAAATGGTTTGTGTATTTCACAGGCTATGACATTGGCAGGGATATGGAAATTCCAGGTTCAGATCCATGAACATGGGCTGGGCTTGTACCAGAACCTCCTCCTTTAAGTGGGTGTCCTAACTATCTGGCAGCTGAGGTATGATTGAATTCTCACTGTTACTTACAGGGGAAAAAAGATATTGTTAATACTGGAAGCCTAAATACTGAAATTTAGGCTTTTTAATTTTTTTTTTAAAGAGCATTCTTATTATCTAGTCTCTTTCTATGAACTATATCTATAGTTTGTGCATATGGTTAAATAGAATATGTTGGTTCAGAGTGCTGAAAATGTGTTGATGGCTTAAAACTGGATAATGCTGCTGTCTAGGTAGAAACTTCGTATATCTTTTAAACGTTTAATGATTATTCATCTGAAAATTCACATCTAAAAAATGTCATGACTTGATATTTGGTATTTCCTCTCTGAAAAAACCCACATATATCCAGCAGGGGAAGCAAATATGACACCATTTGTATAAATGATGGTCATATATCACAGTTAAACGAATACCCTAAGTGAACAATTAGTTGATATGTTCCTGGATAAAAATTTGTGCATGTAATTTGATTGATGAAGTGTGTGGATAAAGAATAGGTTAACAGATCATAACCAGTTCATGAACAATTCATGAACAGGAAAAAAGACTACAGAGCAGGGAATTTGAGTAATGTATATTTTATTTCACTTGTATAACAGGAAAACGTAGATTTTTGAGTTGGCTAAAATGGAAAATGAAACTTTTCCTTCTTTTATGTATTTTTTCTGGAAAATTAAATCTAATTATGTTTAGAAAAGATACATCTTAAATGAAAAAGGTGGTCTATTATGAAAATATGAGTGTAGATTTTTTGAGGTTTTACTTTTAATGTTTTTGTGTTTTAATGAATTCTTGTTGGAATAATTTTGCAATTTTCAGGTGGATGACACCTGGATTTTAGCCAGGTTGAACTGGCAACTTGGGTGGATAAAACATTCAATCAAAAATTTGTCCAGCTTTCCTGGGCTTATGATCTACCAATTCCCTTGTTTCCCAAAGCAGTGAACTGAGAAATGTTTATCCGTTATAGGATTAGTGCAACTAATTTGCTCTCATATTGCCTGTCATCCTGTAGATTTCGTAATACGTGAACACAGCCAGACTGTTATGATCTCAGAGTCAGCAGTAATATCTACAATGCATGACGATAATAGGTTCTTAAATAAACAGGATCTTGGACAGAGTGAAAAAATGCACCAAAAATTTGAGTAAACAACAGCATCTTCTGCATCTTCTCAGTTTGTGTAGGAGATAAGTCAAAGCTGGGAAACATTTTCTGATATGCCCATTAATGGATGTACAACTCATCCAATCACTCAGGAGCTAATACTGCACTTTTCTGTTCTGTGCATAAAAAATGTCATGCCAAATGACTCTGAGTGGTATCCTTAATGATGAAATTACAACCATCAGTAAGGAACCTTCTTCGATTGTCTGCATTAAAGCAGCCGTTGATTATAATCCCATCCAGTGATGCTTTTCCTTGGCCTTATTAAAAACAGCAGCATACAAGGCAATCATACCCTTGGGTGTCTTTTGACTTGCTCAAAAGTATGGCTTAAGTGTTGATTTCTTTTCCAAAAAAACCCAAATTCCATTTTACAATGATGACACATCCCATTGTCTAAAAATGAATGACATGGGAATTACAATGAATGCCCTGATTGCTCACCTGGCATTAAAAATAGTACCAGGTTTCACAGACAATATTTAGCTGGGCTTATCTGTCAACTGTCGGTGCTGTGCATGGGAAATAGACAGCCGGCTCCCTCTTTTCATCATCCCACAGTTTGGGCCTTATCTCATGCACCTGTAATGCAGTGCTGCAGTCTGTCTCCAAGACCCTATATGCTTGATGGCTTCTTCCCCGTCCTCTGGCCCATGAAGCACTGTCTTACTGCATTGAGCAAGAGAAGCTTGACAGATCTGGAAATGAATTGTGAGTCAGTGGGCATGTTCAATAACTGGAAAGATAAAATAAAGTCTGATTTTCCTTTATATAAAGTCCCTTTTCTAAGGATTAGATTTATTAACAAAACAAAAGGTTCCAAACCGGGTTCATAGTAACACAGAATATATGGTAAAAGACAAAGGAGAGCTTTCTAGCTTCCACCAGTGTCTGCAGGAAGTGGCAATATGCATCCCTCTGGATAGCTTCCTATCCAACTTTAGGAAACACAAATGTATTTCTATAGTGCATACCAATGTGTTTCATTTCTACTGGTAAATCACTACTGAGTTTCTCCAAACCTCTCTTTGTGTTCATGAGAATGCAGCTGAAGACATTAAAGTTCAGTCAGTAAAAAAATGAAAAGCAGGATCAGTGACATTTCTTCCTCGATCTGCTCTTCTTTTCTTCCATTCTGTTCCTCCCAATAGATAAGTTCTGGAAATTATTTCAGCTGAGTGAATCAAGTGAAGACATCTCATGGGAACAGGAGAGGTCTTGCAGGTCAGTTCTGGGGAACTGTTCCATGTATTACAAATTCTTCTCTTGCTTTTGCTTGCCACACCTTCACTCTAATCAGGTAGGTAGAACTATTGCCTTAGTTTGATGTCGTGGTAGGTTATTTAGTATCAGAGATACATCAGTCAGCTAAACACCTACTAAAAAAATCTATAGATCTGCATGAACATAAAAAAAGTAGAGCTCAGCATAATCATTCCAGTGATACGCATTCTAGAGAAGGAAATAAACAATTAAAAGAAAAAAAAATTAAATAGAGGAAACAAGACAACTGAGTTCCAGCTAATATTTTCCATTTTCCCAGAACTGTTCATTATTCACTGACATACATGCAATGGATGTGTTCCACTTACACTGAGAAGAAACAGAAACAAACTTGGTAATTTGCTTAAATTTTTGTAAAATTATCACTTTTTGAAATAAATATTTCATTCTATAAAATGCACAACTCCCTGCCTCTCCCTTTCCAATGTTCCAAAACCACTGTGGACTAATTTTGATCTCTGTTTGCAATTGTATGCATGTGTCTCTGTGTTAGTAGCACAGTATGTTCTCTATGTCCATGTGCTGCAAATCTGGTTGATGGCAGCTTTGTGCCCTCTTCTTTCTCGGTCGTCCTTCATCACAAATAGTGAGTGATCAAATAACAAAAAAATATTTTTTTTCTTGCATTGAATTGTGCAACTTTAAGAATTTCTTCAGCCCAGTCCCATAGTTTTTATAAGGGTCACTTCCCTTATAACAATTTTTAGAAGTCATAACATGTACCTTTAAATTTTACTTATCACTTAATAAAACATCATTTTTCATAAACGTATGTTTCAAAATTTATCCTTAGGTTATGTAATGATTTTTATTCTTAGAAATTATTTCCACTACCAGGTCTTTGGCACTAACTATATCTTTGGCATAATTATGCTTGTAACTTCTGTGAGGTCTGAGAAAGCTCTGAAAGAAGTTTCCACACAAAATTTTTCAAGTTTATGATACTTGAAGTGAGGTTCTGTGCTGTGACACCTCATTTAAATTCCACAGTGTGGCACATCATTTGAGGAATTGTGCCTGATAAACTGGAGTGATTAAATAAGTAACTGAATTTTGACTACTGCAAGGAAGGTACATCCTGACTGAGTCTGCAGGCAAGAAAAGCAAGACCCATCAAGGAAACAGAAATACGACCCTAAAAATCTCACCTGGGGTGCCTTGGAATGGATGTGAAAGTCCGGTCAAATGCAGACTGCTCAAGCACTAGTTACTTTATAAGCCTGCGAAGGTGAGAGGGAGAAGATGGACAGGAGAGAGAGAAAGCTTTGCTATGGTCCTTACCCTCATTGCTAGGTGTTTCGGTAAAACTTAAATCTGTTTATCATTTGTTATAGTGCCCATTACTCTATAATGGATAATGGGATCCCCTTCTGCCAGGGGCCATGTGCCAATTCATCCTTGAATGTCTCCAGTAAGAACTGCAGCTCTTAGACGTTGTCTTTATCAGACATTCAGGGATCGGCTCTGTGTCAGGGTAATTCTGGGCACTGGGGGAGCCATGTGTAGGAGGTTGCACTACCTTACCCCATCTGGCCATGTCCTAAAGATCCTTTCAAGATGGAGGGCATTTACTACTTGAAAGGAAATGGAAGCAAATGCTTCCATGAGCAAAGTCAGGAAGGAGCTATTAACTTGGAAAAGAGAGAAGAAACATCAGATAGGCCTGGTCTTCTATGTTTGATGGGCACAGGAACTCCATGGACCAGACTGAGGGATCCTTACTTTTGTCAGCATAAGCATTATACACTGAGAAGAATTCTTACACAAAACATATTAGCTGAAGGATTTTAACCTTGTTCTGTCATGTATTTTCACACAGGAAATATTGAATACTGCTTACTGTTCTAGTTCAGATGGTTTTGGCTGTTGATTGTTAGTGCATTTACCACTGTAAACCACTTCCAAAATCTCTGAAGAAGCAGGTGGAAGGCCAAGAAGGCGAGAAATACATGGAGTAGTCAATTAAGCGGAGGTCATAAATGAACCCTTTTTCAAGAGGCATCATCAAGAATTTGTCTGAAAAGAGAAATTTGCAAAGAAGGAAGCAGGTGTCAAATTCCTTTTGGCAGCTGGGTGCTTAAAAGCGTTTGAAATTAAAAGCTACCTGATCTAAAGCTCAAGACACCGAGAGGCTGTGCCTTAACAGGTAGAGGGGAACACGTAGCGATGGGGTTTACAGCTCTCGCACTGTAGGGAGGGTGCAGAACGGTGAGGGAACGTGCTGACGTGACTAAGTTCTGGCAGGATTTAGGACACTGGCACTGCCAGTGAGGAGGAACTTGAGAATGATTTTTGAGCTCTGTATTCAAACAGCTGTCTGTCTTCCGCAGCATGCTGTAGAAAAATAGAGGGTTTGAACCATTGGAAAAGCAAAGGAAGTGCAATAGCCCAGATTGTGATCATAATTACACCCAGGTGGTTCTGAAGTGACTACACCCGTGTCATTGAAGTTACACCAGTGCAAAACTTGTGTGAGAACTGAATCAAGCCCTTTGTTTTCTTGCATTTGTGTACCAAAAGAGCACTCTCACAGCTCTTAGTAAATAATAAATTAATAATGATATGATGATCTCCCTTATGACTGGAAGAAGTACAAAAAAATTAGTGTCAGAGTAAGAATTTGCTTGCAAGATTCTTTGAAAATGTCATTTCTAGATTTGTATTGGATATATGATGCTTTGCTGGACTGATTTTAATTTCTGGACTGATTTTTATTTCAAACATCAGAACTATCAAATTTAATCAGTTAGTATGTGGTGAACAATACAAAACCTACAACATATAGCTTATAGATCAAATGAGTAAGAAGACCTCTGGTCTGTTCATCATAAAACATCTTCAAATCCCCAGCAGAAAGCAGTAGTGAAAACAACTAACGAGAGAAGCAAATGCTTTCGCTGTGTCCCTGCTGTAAAGCAAATAATATTTTAGTAGTTGCTTTCACTTGTGTTTCCCCATTTGTGCCTCAGAATACAGCAGATTGCAATGTTACATCACATTTTTAATGACTGGAAGCATGTCCTGAGATCCCCCTCCGACCACACCGCAACTTCCTTCTTTCTTTTCCACTCCCGGCTAGAGGACTGTATGTAATTATGCTGAGGACATAATTCAATTAATTATTGACAGAACACGTAATCACCACTCAGATCTCTCTCTGATAAATCTCTCCGCTGCTCTCTGACTTCTGTTTGTCGTGCACTAGGGAGGTGGAAAGGCAGTAAAAATGCTTTTTAAAGATAGGACGTTTCTCCACACTCTATCAGCCGGAGAGGCTTCTGACACCCTGGGCTCTTTAGATGTCAAGCGTATTGTTCTCGTCTCTGCTAAACAAGTATCCCCGAGAAAGCTCAGTGGGATGGAGGCTTATGATTCATTTTAAGTGGAGGATATAATAGGAGCAGATAACTTTGATTTGTGCAAAGGAAAAGTGTGATCTCTTTCAGGGATTCCGGGCATTCACAGCAATTTTTTTCTCCTGCTGCTGATTAAAGAGAAAGTGATAAATAAGAGCTCTGTGTTCGGTTTAAAGGAGGAATGTACCTTTAGAAAGCTGACTTATTTAGAAAAAAAAAATCCTGACCTCCGGTAGCCTTTGACCAAAATCAGCTAGCAGTAGAAAGTAAAGACGAGGCTGTTTCTGTAACTATTAAAACCCAAGGAAGGACAGCGATCATTCCTGTGCCTATGACCGGAAAATGTCCTGGGGGCCGGGCCGGGCCGGGCCGGGGACGTGCCCGGGGGCTGCCCGTAACTTCGGATTACAACTAAAGCATGCCAAAAGCGGATAAGAAAAAGAGATAACGAGGTGAGAAAGCAAAGAAGGGCTTTATTGTGAAGTAAGGAAAACTAAGCTGGGGAGGGAAAGGAAAAAAAAAGCAATCGCGTAGCTAGAGGCTGCCCTTGTAGCCCGTGCAACCTCGGCTGACCCGGCGACGGCTCCGAGGATGGGCGCGGAGCCGCACGGTCTCTGCATCAGCTCCGGCCCTCGCACGCCTCCGGGGGCCGACCTGAGCCCTGCCAAGGGACCCGGCCCCGCATGGGGCTTCTCCGCCGCCTGCGCTCGGGGCGGTACCGGCGGCTGCGGGCAGCGGGGCGGCACGGGAGGCACCCAGCGCCCTTCCCCTCGGGCTGCGTGCGAAGGTCCTTTGCGGCGGCCCCCCGAGAGGAGGCCGCTGCGCGGGGCTGCGAGCTCCTCTGCCCTTGCTTTTCCCGGCAGGACGGGCGCGGGGCTGGGAAGGGCGCTGCGGGGAGCGGGGCAGGGCCGCGCTCGGAGGCGGCGGGCAGCAGCGCGGTGGCGGTGTGCGGCCCCGGCGGCCGCCCCGCGCCCGGCTCTGGCAGAGGAGCAGCACCTCCACCTGCTCTCCTGGCTCCGGAGCCCGGGGTGGGCGCCTGCCCCACCTCCCCTCCCCTCCCCTCCGGGATGTGCCAACGGGCTGTGGGTCCTCCCGTGTTGGGAACAACGTTCAAAGGGAGCGGGGCGTCGCCGTCCTCAGGCAGGAGGCAGCCGGGGCTGCTGATGCTTGGGGGTCTGTGGACCGGGGAAAAGCGCTCCCTCGACCCGCGTGGGGTGGCGGGGAGGGAGCCGAGGCTGAGGCGCCCGTGCACCGGGCGAGAGGCACGGCCGGTGGCTGGTAGCGCCTCAGGCCTTGACACCTTTACCTCTCCGAAGCCGGGGCTGGGCGGGCGCTGCCCAGGTCGGGAGGAGCGGGGTGCTGTCCCGCCGCAGCCTGCCCTGCCCTGCCCTACCTGGGGCTGCCGCGGAGGTTCCCCCTCCGCTCCGGGCCTTCGTCGAGGGCGAGGGGCTTAGCGCCCACCGCGCAGCCGGGGGAAGCAAGCCCACCTGGGGCTCTCGCCCCGCCGCCCCAGCATCACCGGAGGTGCCCGGGCCGGGCGGAGCCGGTGCAGCCCCGAGCCCGGTGCCGCGGGAGGCCGGCCGGGCGCCCGCTCATGGGGGCAGCGGAAAGGTGAAGTGCTGAAGGGTTTTAAGGGCCGGCAGAGCAGGCTGCACGGCCAGACGGGTCGGGAAGCCCGAAGCGGGCACCTGAGCCGGATCTTCTGACACCTCAGCCAAAGCAGCCTGATTTCCAGGGGCGCTGCGCTCCCCTCGCTCCCGCCGAGGGCTGGGGCGAAGGGGGCGAAGGGGACGGAGGAGCGGGGTCGGAGCCGCTGGTTTAACTGTGAGAGGGCGCCCGGTGCTGCGTTCCTTGCGGGGCAGCGGCGGGAGCGGTTCCGCGGGCTGATCTACCCCGTGAATGCTGAGGGACAGGGACGTTGCGGGGACAGGGGAACATTGTCATGATCACGACAGGGGCTATAACGCCCCTACAAACAGCCTTCCGCAGGTTTAGCTTGGTACTGCGGGAGCCGCTCGGTCCCCCAGCTGCGGAGAGCGGCGTCCCCGGCTCGCCTTGCCTTCGGGCGGTGCACCCCTCTCCAAAACTTAGTCAGGGGCTGAACAGCCCGGGCGCCTTGTCAAGGAGAAGGAGGCGTTCAGAGGCGCAACGGGAGGTGCTTAAAGACCCGCTGTGTCTGGGCGGCTTTGCACAGCTCCTGCGGGGGTTTCGGGATGCTTTCCGCGCTCGGCTTCACCTGTCGGGCTCCGGGGGAGGGAGCTCCGGCACCCCGCACCCTTTGAAACGCAGGTGCCGGCCCCCGGGGGTGTGAGCCTCGCACCGCGGGGCCGGGCGCTGCCCTCCTGCCCGAGCCCCGCAGCCGCCGTCGCCCGGCCCCGCCTGGCCGCAGGTGCGGGTCCCGCTGCCCCCGGCCGCGCTCCGGCTCCGGCACCGCCTGCGCGCCCGCGACGAGGCGTCCTCGGCGGGGCGACTCTCCCGGCCAGGACGGCTTATCCCCCGCCTGGTTTTTTGGCCGGGATTCACTTGCCTGCGCGGCGCCGGCCAGCCCTGCACCTTCGCCCTCCCAGGGCTCAGCCCCGGGGGGGCGGCCCGCCGGGCTCAGAGAGGGAGCGCGCAGTCCTCCGGGCCGGTCTCTCGGATCCCCGAGGTGCTCCCTGCCCCGGGAGCCCCGGAGGTTTGGATTTCCCCCCCCGGGGACGCCCAGCACCCCCCTCCCCTTCGGGCCGCGGGCGGTGCGCGCTCCTGCCGCAGCCGAGCGGGAGCCCGTCGCCGGGCGCGGCAGCGGCTCGCCGCCCCCGGGCCCCCAGCAGCGCATCCTCTCCCGCCTGCCGCTTCGCCTTCCCCGCCTCGGCTGCGGGAAGGGTATGGCGAGGTAGGCAAAAGGGAAAGTGCGTGTAGCGGTCTGAAGATAGAGAGAGGCAGTCAGGGTTAGACGTGTATTTACTCAACCTTTATTATTTAAAAAAATTCATAAAAAAAAAAAGGTGAACGAACGTCTTACAAAACCCCCCCACATAAATAGGACATTCCGTTCAGCTCTGGCTATTGGCAGTTCTAGTACTTGACAACATCAGACGCGATTTCCTGGCATTAGAGAAACCCATTTCAAAATCGGTCATCACAAAGAAATACTAGAAATCCCAGTTAGCACTTGCTAGGCAGCACGGAGCACTTGTACACAACTTTTCAGACACACACCCGCGCACACACGCAGCTGGGAACAGATCCCGTAGGAAGAGAGCCTCCTTAAAAAATAGTAAACGCTTCTCAAAAAAAAAAAAAAGGAGGAAAAAAAAGAGTTATTTACAAAACGCACATGGAAATACAGTATTGACAGAGCGTGGCTGGCAAATCAACATGATTTGAATAGAGAAAGGACTATGGCACATCTTGCTCGAAAGCTCGCACAGCAGCCTCCTTCGAGCGTCGCCGGGGGAAGGCAGCTCCTGCCCCCCGCCTCGCAGCGCCTTCTCCCTCCCCACCTCTCCTCCCGCCCTCCCCTCGCCTCTCCACCCCTGCACTTCTTGCCAGGTCCTTTTTACACTTGGATGACCACCGTGCTGGGGCTCTGGAGCCGGGTTTTGTACTGGTCTAGCCAGCTCCTCAGCTCCGAGATCTTGTAGCCCTCTGGTCCTCTGCCTCCCTGGTACATCACCTTCTCCTCCTGGATGATGTAGAGCCTCTCGAAGTAGGCACCGTAGGCGGCGCTGGAAGCATTGTCCATGGTGTCCACGGCCAGCGGGCAATCGGGCGCCCCTTCCCTCATCAGCTGAGCTGCCCGCAGCCTGTCCTGGAGGCACTGGTGCTTGGGGATGTTGTAGGCGGCGTCCGAGCTGACCCAGCCGTCGGAGGGGTGTGCTTCCTCGATGTACACCAGCAGGAAGTCGGCAATGTCCACGAAGTGCGCGGCCAGGCGCTGGAAGGACCTCAGGCGGGCCATGAACGGGGGTCAGGTGCAGCTGCCGAAGTTGAGGATGAGGGGTCTCTTGCCGCGGGCGAAGTCCAGGATGCGGAGCCTCTTCTGCCCGTCCAGCTGGATCACCTCGGGGTTGGGGGCCAAGGAGCCCACGTGTGCCGACTTGAAGAAGTCCAGCTTCTGCCCGTGCCACACGGCTTTCAGCGACTCCAGCGTGAACATGCGGTTGGAGTCGGACACGCAGACCGGGGGGTCGTCGAGGGGCGGCCCCTCGCTGGCGCTGGCCGCCTCCTCCGCCGTGGGCATCATCAGCATCTTCTTCCTAATGCACAGAAAATCCAGGAGCCAGAGCATCACGGCGGTGAGCAGGAAGCGGGGGAAGAGGAGGATGCAGGCGGCCGCCTGGGTGAGCAGCTGCAAGGTGTGAACGCCAAGGGAGTGGAGCATCGCAGCGGCTTGTGCTGCAGGGCGCTGGCTGCCTGGGGGCCCCCACGCACCCTGCTTGCCGGGGTCTGTGCAGCACAGCTGAGATCCCGCTTCTCTTTAAGCCCATTTTATAGTCAGGGATTTAAATGAAAAGTGACTCCACCTCCGGCCAGAACCCGCCCCTCTGGAACTTGAGCCTGGGGATTACCTACCCCTCCACTCTAATGACCTAAAAATACACAGACAAAAGGGGAGAGAGCCCCGCCGGGAGCTGCGAGGGACGTGCAACGAAGCAGGGAGCAGCCGCTATCAGGCACCAGCAGAGAGTCCGAGATAGGGCACGGCCGGGGTCCCCGGCCGCAGATAGCGGCAGGCGCTCGCAAACGGCCCCGCCAAGGACAATGCAACAGGCGCGGCCCGCCCGGCCCGGCCCGGCCCGGCTCCCCGCGGGCCGTGCGAGCGCGGGGCCGGAGCGGCAGCGGCAGCGGGCCCGGGGCCGTCCCGGCAGCGCCCGCAGGTGACAGGGACGGGCCGCCCGCGCCGCCTCCCTCCCCGCGCCTCCCTCCCCTCCCCGCCCCGCCGGCCCGGTCGCCCCCGGGCCCGGCCTCCGCCCCGCCACACGCCCCGGCGCCGCGGGGGCACCCGGGGCTCGAACCCGCGGACCCGCCGCGCCCGCATCCTCCCGCCGCGGCGGCGGGACGGGAGGCGGCGGCTGCCCCGGCCCGCGGGGCTCCCCCTCGCCTCGGGGCGGGCGGCCCGGGCCCCGCCGGCGGAGGGCCGCGGCGCGGGGGTGCCAGGTGGGCGCCGGCCGGCGGGCGCTGCCCCGCGGCGGAGGAGGGGCGCGGGGCGGCGCTGCGGCCGCTAGGGGTAGCTGTTGCCCGAGAAGCCGCCGCGGCGGCGGCTGAGGCGGCGGGGAGCCGCGGAGCCCTGCCGCCCCCCCGGCCCGGAGCTGTCCTGCCGCCCCCCGGCCCCGAGCTGCCCTGCCGCCCCCCGGCCCGGAGGTGTCCGCGGCCCCGCCGCCTTTCCCCGGGCCCCGGGTCGGAGGGGGCGTCCCTCCCGGCGGCGGGTCTCCCCTCGGGGTGGGGGTCCCCGGCCTCCCCCGGGGGTCCTCGGGAATGAGGGTCACCGCGAGGAGACCCGGGGCCGCAGGAGGCCGCGGGGGCGGGCCGGCCTCGGGGCGGCGGCTGTGCGCTGGGGTGTGAAGGCGGGGCCCGGCCGCGCTGCTGAGGCGGCCTGTGACCGCGCTTGACGCCGGCCTGGTCGGGATGGCCCCAGCATCCCTGGGGAAGGTCACCTCGTCTCATCCCTGGGCCTGCGGGGCGTGCGTCACCCGGGTGTCTCCTAACAGCTCAGCCATGGCCGCGCTCTCCCGCGCCGCGGAGCTGGGGCCCGGCCGGTGCTGCGGGGGTGCCAGGATGGGTGGGCAGCAGGGACGGAGAAGGTGGCAGGAGAGCGCTGCCTCCACAACGTCCCCCTGTTCACCAGGGGTCCTGCTGCATCCAGGTCAGCTGTAAGTCACGCCAGACGCTCCTTTACAGTGACCCAGGAGGAGCCAGCAATATTTTTTTTTCTGTTGTCAAGTGAAGTGAAAACACAAGCTTCTCACGTGAGTAGGTCTAACAAAGTCTTTAAACAGATGGCTGAAGTGTCACCTCATGGACGTGGTCAGGTAGACCTATGTACTGCCCACAGAGCGGACACGCAAGGGCTGGTTTTAGGTTGGGTGAGTTGTGTATCAGTAGCAAAGTGCTTGCAGTATGCGGAGCTGAGCACAGACTGGCCACCTTCAGTCTTCACCCAGGCAGGAGGAATTTATGCCCTGTAAATTCCTTCTTGCTGGACCAGATGGAGACCTGTCCCAGAAGTACAGAGCTTAAATCTAGTTTGGTGTATAAATACAGCCCTGGACAAAATACGCCAGCTCAGCTCACAGCCTTGCCACTCCATTGATGCAGGCTTCCCAGCTTGCAGCGTGCACATCAGTTCCTCACCAGCTTCTTCAGAAAGGGATATTACTTATCCAAAATGCTGAACACTGCCCTCTGCTATGCAAATGCAACTCATGCATCCCTGAGCTGCTGCTACCGCTGCCGCTCACCCAGGTGCCTGCCGCGCTGACTTGGGGGACACGCGACCCAAGCATTCAATTTGCCTGTGGGTCCTGAGCGCCCCATTTCTGCCTGGGGCCAACGTCAGGTCTCTGGCTGCAGATTCCCAGAGGCCCTGAGGACCTGCAACTCCCGTTGGGTGCAGCCCGCGCTTCTCCAAATGTGACTCTGCATGTCTCCGTGCCTCCCGTCTAACATCTGCAAAATGGAAAAATTAATGCTGAGCTTCCTCATGGGAATCTAGGCGGCTTACTTCATTTTTATGTAACTCATTACGAGAACTCTGAATAAAAGGCAAAATTAAAATCTCATTTTATTTTTTCTTTATCTGATTCCGAATAGGCTGTTTTAGAGCAATCTAATCAGGCGCTTGGTTTGCAGCCCCCCAGTGCATCGTCTGTAGTTGGTGTCAACAGCAAGCGAAGGGAATTCAGCGTTTTAGCATTTGAATGGAAACGGATGCCCCGGTCCTCATAAAGCCACCTTCATACACTAGCCTGATTAATAACTTTTTTGGCATTCTGTGGTGCTCAGTCCAGGGAAAATTACTGAGTAGATATTTACTATATTGTCAAACTTATTTGAACTCTTCATGTGGGCCTCTCACCACCTCTCTGTGCAGTTATGCAATCTTGAAAACCACAAATTAAAGCCTCTAAACAGACGCAATAACAAATTGTGGTAGCTCTGAAGAAACCCCCAGGAAAAAAAATTGATCTCTCAAAGTGACCTCTTCAAACTATGCTGACAGACAAAAGCCTGAGTAAACAGATGGGTTTGCAACCCTGAATATCAACAAACTTTGCTCTACTAGATCAGTGAGAGATATTCCGAGGTAAAAAAAGTTCTTGTATAGCATATTCGTAGCTGGATAGGGACTTTGGAAATGGCTTTTTCTCCATTCCCTGGAAACAACTTTGCTTTATTTTTATAGTTTGAAGGAAACTTTTGAATTGGGGTTTCCTATTCAGCTGTGGATAGAGCAGAGAACCGAAGCATTTTGCTACAGCGGCCCGCTGCTACACTTTCCTACCATAGGAAAATTCGAGTATAACCTGAGGCCGCTGTTTTATAGCGAAACAGTGGCTCTGCATGGCTCCACAAGCCATGCACTGATGCGTTCAGTCGAAGTACGGCGCTCTTGTGTATTTATACAAAACTCCGTGGGAAAGGGTGGAATTCCTTCTGCAGCCCTTTGGTTCTCGGGAGGTTTGAAGTGACATATCACTGCTGTTCTCACTTCTGTGTTATGCTGGACGGTTTTCAAAATCATGTGTTTTCACTCCGGTAAACCCTCTTTCTACTTCACAAGGGCCGTACCTCCCAGTCGGATCTTGGATTATTTTTAGGTACGTGAAGGTACTTGGTCTTTCTAGGAATCCATATCGCTGCTACAAATAGTGTGGGAACTTAGGGCTTCCTGCGCACTGAGGATTTCATAGAATATATCCTAAAATATGGGATTTACAGTGGCACATCTGGTTCTGGGTGGTTTTTACTCTTCTGCATGTGGTCTGTGGTTCAGCAGTCACTAACCTAAATATATATAAGTTTGTGCGTGTGCGTCCGCACGACTGCACATACAGGGTTCACATTATTTCCTTTTCTGAGAACTTTATAGTTGTAGTTTTTCTTCATTTGATAAATGTAATTTATAACTCTTTTAAAGTTCTTTTCATAAACAGGAGCTACAAAATAAATTCAGCAACTTATAAAAACAAACCCTCAAAAAGCTGAAATTAAAAACATCAGGTCTGCTTTGATGTAGAGGATGTGTTGAAATGGTATATTTACATGTTTATTTTCTATTTTATGATTTCCTGCACAAAGGCACGCAATACATTCTGACAGGAAACTAAATGTGTTTTGGAAGAGTTCCACCGCTCATGTCATCTACACTACATGTCGTTAATGTGTTAGAACAGAACTTTATGTGAAGGAAACAAAAAAGACTTCGCTGAAGTTTGGATCTGGCCCTGAAATGAGAGCGGGACAATTTCTTCTTGTGTCAGCGGCTACCCAGTGACTACAGAGAGGTGCAGTAGTGCAGTGGTAAATTACTCACCTGTCTGGTATCTGTAAGAAGTGGGTAAATATTATATTGCTGAAATCAGAGGTGGATAAACTCCATTTGCAGTTGTTTGCTCTTAGTGACACCTCTGGAAAAAAGTTACTGTAAGTTGGAGTCTGTGGATGGGTCTGGCTGTCTCCGGATTTACATCCCTCCTAATCTTTCACCACGTGTAGATGACACCTGTTTTCTTTTCCTCCCTCCTGTTTGCTTTGCTTTTGTTTTTTTTTTAATATATATATGACTCAGAAAAAAACATGCAAAGTCAAGCACTAGCCAATGCTTTGAGTAGCTTTCAGAATTGAAAGAAAAAAAAGTGCCATGCTGCAGATTGGTCTATAAAATCACTAGTGGAGCCGTGGTATCTGACTCTTCTACCCCACCCTGGCATTCTCACCTTCAAATACAGGACAAATGTGTCATATATGACAAAGAGGTTCCCTGCACTGAAGCTTTTTTAAATTTTTTTTTCCCCACTTCTTGCCGACCCTGGGTTGAACTGGGAAGGAATTGTTTAATTTGGAGGGAGGACTGATTCCACAGCTACAGGTCTGTTATCCTGAGTAAGCGGAAACCAACATTTTCTTGAGTCTGTGAGCCACCTACCAAAGCTTTGCAGCGTGACCAAGTGTACAGTTCCCCTGATGTGTTAGTGGGTTTCTGCACCTGCCTCCACACTGCTGCTCGCTACTGCCCCTGTTGTGCTAGCAGCCTGTCGGGCTGTGGTAGAAACTAGATAACCAAGGGGGTCTGGACTGAAGAATTCTGGTTTTAAACCCGGATGATTTTGGTGACTGGGTTTACTTTAGGACCGCTAAAATAGCACGTAATAGTACAACTTCCAGTGCAACTTGAATGCCAAAAGGTGCAGCTTTCCACCCCATGACTCCTTCCTCATGTCTGCTTGCGCTGTGTCTTGTGTGATCCTGTGGTGACCTGCGGTCACTTGGTTTGGGGTCTAAGGGGACAGAAAAGCTTGGCTTTAGAAAAATGAGATATTTCCTGACAGGTTGGTTCCCTAAACTGGCTCATGACAAAAGGAAATGATCACATGTGCGATGCAGAGAAGGCACAAGAGAAATGGCCCCAGCGTGTGGCCAAGGCAGGGGTGACAGGACCATCCCATCAGACTTCCTTAGCCATATTACCAAACTGCCCCTGGGTGGGACTGTGTAGTGAGAATGTGTTAAGAGCAGAAATTTCCTGAACAAGCTTCACTGCAAGGAAAATGTACATAATCTTACCCTTTTGTGTAGTGGAGGAGTATAGGAGATGTTCAGGAGATGACAGTGGCTGTCACAAGGTCCTGCTGGGCAATGGAGCTGAATGGGGCGCACAGCCGGCTGCTGGGGTGAGCCAGCAATGTCAACTTCAGCAGCAGCTGCTAACACACTTTCTCCAGCAGTAGGAAATCAGATTATCCAGAAACCCCCGTGCCAAGCACATCTCTGCTACCCATCAAGCAAACTGCTCAAAAGCTGCTGTGGCTCAAGAGCTCAGGCTGGACCCCCTGGTAGTACGGTATAATTACCGTCATCTGAATGGCTTGCTCTGCAGCAAAGACAACAGTCGAGTCCAGAAGTGGAACCCCATAGAGTTATACTTAAGCGGCAACTTTATACACATCGAATACAGATGAAGTCCTTGGCAGACAAAGAAAATACTTCTTCCATTGTCTTTGTTGGTACCGGTTTCAGGTGTGATGCAGAGGAGGATGAGGAGATGCAATTTGCTTCAATCTAAATCTCCTCTAAGGAGATTGTAACAAAATTCACCACGTGCAGTGTTTTATAACAGAGTATGTTTCAGCATATGACAGCAAATTTCAATACACTAACACTGTTTAGAAAGATGAGAACAGCAGGCTGATAACTAAGGTTAGTTTTTCATCTTTTAAATGGCAGCACAGCAAGAGTATTTTCTCAAAATGTTAAAAGGATGTTTTTGAGTTGACAGACTCAAGGCTTTGTTGGGGTAGAGGAAACACCACTCCTTTGAGCTCCCTTGCCGTGGGGAAGTCTCACTGCTGCCTGACAGTCTTTGTCACAGGCTGATTCCCAGGGCCCTGAGGTTCATGTGGTGAAAGCCGTGAGCGATCAGTGGCAAAACTCCCGGCGCCTTCCTTGTGATCAGGATTTTGCCCGAGCCATTAGCACAATAACATACAAAAGGAGGGCTGAAGACTCAGGGTGTGATTTCCATCATCTCACTTTCCTTAGCAACTGCAGTAAAATATAAAGAATTTTAAAATAATATCATTTAATAATTCTCAGGTTTTCAGGCAATTGCATGTGCCCTGCCTGAACCAACATACACGTTTGAATTTTCCATCTGTAACAGACTCAGAAGGGAAGGCAGGAAAAATCGCATTTAAAAAAATATTTTTTCAAGAAAAATCTTTGGGGATCATGTCTAGGATAATCTTTTTCAGGTTGACCCTCATTTTCTACAATATAATGGTTTTACCCAGCAGTGGTTTAACGGTTTTGAATAAGCTGTGGAGCGGAAGAACAAATACTTTAGCAAGAATGGAGGAGTTTACTCAGAAAGGCAGGAGTATCAGCCCACTTTTGAATACAGAACAGAGATGATTAATCTACTGACCTTTTATCCCCAGCATCACTAATATGTATATGACATACATAACGTGGTCTGGTTTTGTGTAAATGATCGCTTTAAGCATGACAGACCTGTTCAAAGCAGGTTGGCATGCCAAACAGGAGGCTAGAAGGCTCCATCGCTCTGCACTTAGGCTCTCATCAAATAACTTGCTTGCTTCAAGCCTTTTCTTTGAACATAAATGTTTCTGAAGTTTTCCAGTGATTTTTTTTTTCCTGGCATTTGTACCATGACTCTCATTATTTTTAGCCATGTAAAATGACATTATGCAATTGCTGAAATTTGTTTCTTTCAGCCCGTGATGATTTATAAGTCTTAATTTCCAGGATACTCCCTTGAAGTTACCTTCTCTTTGTGACCTCAGGATTTCTCTTCCCAGACCTTTGGTATTTATTTTTACTATTTCTGTGGTTGGGGTTTGGCAATGTTGTTTTGGATTAATGACTAAACATACATAAGAACTGGAAGGCATACATGTCTTAATCTCCTAATTTAATGTGTGGCTTGTTTATCAATAGTAGAAGGAAGTTTCTGGACAGGTTTGACACATCCTAATAATAGGCCTCTGCAGCCAGATAGAAAGATTTTGACGAATCTGAACTGCATGTAATTCTTCACTTGTTCCAAAATAGATGCAATTTGCTTATTTTATATTGCAGTGCAGTATTTCTTTCTAAAACTTTGCCCAGAAAGAATTGGAAGTGGAAGTCAGTTAGTTTGGACAAGTATGCATTGTTTATATGGAATATTTTAATTGACATAAAATCATGTAAACCTGCTTGCTTCTCTGCTTTTGGATGAAGAAAAGACCTTTGGCGGAACAAGGGCCTGAATTTCTGTTCTATTTTTTCATTTTATGAAGGAAACTGCAAATAATTTAATGCTCAGATGGAATTACTCAGCATTTTACTCAGTTGTTGAATTTTCCTCATAAGCGGTATATTTTGCTTTCATCATATAGCCAGTAATTTTTTCACTGGCAACTTCTGATGATCTTTTCACTTTCTCTGTGTATTCTTATTTACCTTCATTGTTGATTTACTTAGGCTTAATTCCTTCCCTACACAGCCTACTGTGAATAAAATGTTCCTCTGAAAATGATTAATTTTGCACTTTGTTTACAGAATAGTCTTGCAATGTTGTATCTGATACTCATTAGCAGGAAAACAGAAATTAAAGGAGAAACATAAGTTCTCACCACAAATCATTTTGCATTCACTGGGATCAGGATCTGACCCAAAATGTTTAGGTTAGCTCAACAGCTCAAGTTGATTCGAAGGGTCTCAATGTTTATGCCTAACAGCGCGTCCTCCTATGACTTTTTATTTTTAGTTGCTCAACAGTTCTTACTTTCTGTGAATTTTAAAGTTATTTTTAGACTAAGCAATACAGTATCTTCACAGGGAAAAACTGTGACAAGCATCGCTATGTGATACAGCTCATCATTTCATAGGGCCCATCATTTCCACCTGAAGCTCCAGCAGAAAAAAAACAACCAAAGATTACATGGTTACTTTAAAGTTAGATATTAAATTTTGGGTTCCAATTCACTCTTCTCAGTGTGTGAATGATTGTGGATACCTGAAGCAGTGCACCATCCTCTGTGAAACTTAATTTAAGGGCCACAAATTGCCTCTGAATATTAACATATGTGCAAATCCGCTTCCTGGAATCCAACTGTACTTTTATTTCTGGCATTTTAATAAAATTGATTCTGTGAGAGTAGTTCTTACCTGAAACCAAGTTTGAATTTCTTAAAACAAGAAGATGGTGGTTTTTTAGAAAAGGTATTCACAACCCCTTTTTCTAATGGGAATCATATGCTTATACAAAGCGGGGAACACATATGCGAATAAAATGGATCAAAGTGATCTAAGCCTGCTAGTAGAAAGGGGAAAGAGTTCCGAAATGCTTATTTATTGCAAACAAACCCTGGATTTACTAGGTACTGAGGGAACATTTTTTAAGAACAATTATGTTGTATTTGGAAAAACTGACATTTTTTTTCTTAACTAATTTTAATTGGCGTTATGCTCCCACTGAGCCAAAAAAAAAGGAAGTCAGCAGCAAAATATAAATTAAAGTAGGAGTAAAGTATCTTAGCTGATGAAAGCATAGATAAAAGGCTCAGAAGCCTTTCTTACAAATACCTTCTTCAAAGTGGGGTGGTCCTCCGGCAGCGGTGGCCCGTGCCTGTTCCTTGGCCTCTTTTGCAGTCGTTGACATTGCGCTGCCAATGAAGCAGCTGTCACTTTTTACCAGTGTAATGCCTGCCAGCAGCCGGCTCAGAAGAGCTGCTTTTAATTAAATTTCTGATTTCAGTTGGATTTTGGTTTGCAGTTCACAGCTAACAGAGATTTTCAGGGTGTGGTCTTATAGGGCACCTAGGAGTATTTCAGACACCTCTGAGTTACAGAGTTTTGTTCAGAAGCATCAAGCATCACCTTAAAATTAGTTACATTTTTGCCCCCATTACTTGCAAGAGCTCTTCCAGGATCTCGCTGCCATAATGGCTAGAATTATTCATATTTCCAGCTTAAACATATCTACGGCGGATTTACACCCATTTGTTCTTATGCCAACATTGTCTCTTTGCTGCAGCAGTTTTGCTGCCTCCCCTTTCTCAGTGTGTTAAAGAGGGCAGTCCCATTCCCTTGGGCACCTCATGAGGGCAGGCAGATTCAGGCTCTCTCTGCTAACGATCTGAGTGAGCTGGGATGCGAATTTGCCCTCTCTTGGTGCCTATAGGGCTATGCCAGTGTAATGCTAAGCCTGAGCTGGTGAGTTCTGCTGGAGACTTCATTAGCACCATGCTAATTCAGTCTATGTGGATTCTGGGCCAGTACGAGGCCAACTGAGGCTCACATCGGTCTGCACCTGTTTATTCAGATGTGCTCACAGTCTCTTCTCGTGAGATGGATTTTCCATTTCTCTGGTCCTCCTAGAAGCAATCTTCTGCACCTGTTTCATGTCAAGTCCATTTTCCTGCATCATATACGAAGAGATTAATTGGAGAACAAGAGATGGCTCTACCCTCTCCTCTTTGCCTTGCATTAGCACTGCTTGGCACAGCATACGGTCACTGGTTCAGCACAATCATTCTCATCAGTCTGGTTGATGTCTGGAAGTCACGGACAAACACAGATGCAGCTTGACAGCTGAACACCTGGACAATGAGTGTGGCACGTCAGGGACACGCTGGGTGTACCCTACATGCGTTGTGTTATTTGATCAGCACTGTGCAATACAGCTTGGACCTACCTGAAACCCGAAGGACAAATGAAAAGCTTATGTACGTAGCCCCAGAGCCTCTCCACTGTATCAGCCAAAGCACCATGGAGTCAACCCATCTTGGTGAGCCCAGTGCAAGCGGAGAGCATCGGGCTGATTGTGTACTCGCTGGCCATCTGTGTCGTTCTTTCCCACAGGCTGGATTTCCTGCTCATGCGGTGCATGGCATGGGATTTCCCAGACGCAAACACAGGAGCCCAGGCACATGCTCGGGGGCCGTGTGACAGGGCTGTGGCTGTGGATCTCCCCCATATGCAGCACAGCTGTGTCTGTCCTTGAAAGGGGTGACCTAAATTTTACACAGTATTCCAGTGATGTATGACTGCCACATCCCTCGCTGCTGGAAATGCCCCGTGTGTTTTTGAAATGTACTTGTTTACCATAGTTGCCTCTCTTTAGGGGCTCATGCTAACCCTGAATTTGACTGAACCATCTAGAATTTTCTCCTCCATGTGCAGCTGGCAAGTGCCCAGTTTATAGTGATATTTTTTGCTGCCAGCTTCATGAAATTGAGCTAGGCAATTCTGGATTTCATCCTGTTTGTTTGTATTGCTTCAATCCATGAAGTCATTCAATTCTTCCAGTGAAACAGCCCAGTCCTGTTCTGTGTGCCCACAGATTTCGTAAGCTCATTCCCACTTTTTGCACCCCAGTTTTGTATGTCATCTCTGCTGACCATATGCTTGTAATGATGTTTGATTGTGATAATCAGCAGACAGCAGGTAACAGCTCATGTCAACTGTCACAGCTTTTGCTATCAAAATAGTGCTGGTAGTGTTTCCAGCTAAGGTTCTGCCAGAATGTAATTAGAAATGTACCTTTAAAATGTGATATTTCTTTAACTGCTGTAAACATCTTTTAAAAGAATTCAAAAGGCTTTGCTTAAAAATACTACAGTGCTTATGAAATAGTTACTCTTAGGCCAAATTAACAATAAGAGTGTATCATAATATTAAAAATGTTACAATATTAAAAGTTCAGATTTCCATTATTAGGAATATTACCCCCTGCTTAACTCTGCTGTAACTGTGTTTCCTATATGCAGATGACCCGTTATTGCGATAAATCATACTCCTCTTTCTCAAGTGAGATGCCAGAGAGATACCGTAACAAGCACTTGCTTCTCGACATGACATCAGTCCCTTTCAACAGTGGCTTTGGAGCTGGCCTTTAAAACAGTTTTGTTCTGCTACCCAAAGAACTGGGCATCGTGTTGCTATCATCTTCTCTATGCCACAAGGGCTCTCCCCCAGCGTTATTGCCATCCCCTCTCTCCAGCTTTATGGCTGAGAAGAAAACCTAAGAAATATAAACCAAATGCAATAGTACATCTGAAAGCAGTTGAGGTATCAACTCCAAGGGATACAAACTGGGCCACATCTCGCATATGTTCAGTACTGGTGATTTAAGTGTTGACATTGTCATGGTGACAATTAAGAAGCAAGAAGGGGAGGATCCTGGATCTGTGTGGTTTAATGGGAATATTTTGGTGGTAATAGTCACCTCTTGTCAAGAACCACCCAAGCTTAGGCTGAGCAGGCTCCATGGGTATGACCCTATTTTAGGGGAGAACCAAGCTGGAAGAGCATGTGTACTGAGAAAGCAGGAACAGGTCCTGTACTGAGCAGTCCTGATTTCGGTGAGCAGTATCTCATCTGGGGAATCGGGACAGATGTTGCTTAATTAGGGGATGCCACCATCACTTTGACCATTTGATCTTTGATAGGAGATGATAAAATTTGAGCATGTGGCAATAACAGGTAGTGATGCAGCCACCAGCATTTAATGAATCACTTTTGAAGGTGTTTGGAGCTTTTTCTCATTTCTAAGCAATTATCAGTCAGAAAAAGCCTTTGTAAAATATTTATCCTCCTTTCTGTGTGTAAAAATGATTTACTTTATTTGGTGTTGGATGCCTCATTTTTTCCATTAGGAAAGCAAGCCGTAATCAGTTAAACACCTGCATGGAAGTATCCCAAAATGACCTGATATGATGAATGCTATTATAGACTGTAGTTGCTTCTTTTCCCAGCTGTGGGGACAGTAGAAACTGAAAATGTTCTTTCTGAAAAGTTCTGGAACCAACTTTTTCTCTTATAGAGATCTTTCTAGTATAGAATTAAAGTTGCTTAAGTATATTTCCTTGCAATGAACATTCTAAAAATAATAAGGGATGATAAATAAGGTGACATTTATATTCAGTGCAGTGCTCATTGCCATCAAATTCCATAACCACAGCCCTCTTGTATACACATTCAGTTTAACAATACATCACCTTTGATTCACAGCTCTGAACAGCTGAAAAATCCTCTTGTAATGCTTGCCCTTGGCCCCCAATAACTTGCCGTTTGCTTGAATTATATACGATGAGTAAGCACTTGAAGCAGTGTACATCTGTACATGTCAGTAATGTTTGTGTAAGGTTTAATTTAGCACCGTATATTATATTGCAGCCTTCACTTTCTGGGAAAGGTGATGTGAGGAAATTGCTTTGCTAAGTAAGGACTGCAAAATTCATTACTTACTGTATGTTATTTCATTGTACCATTTTTTAATTCTAGATGGATTTTTGCCATTTGAGGGCTGAACAACGTAATGTTGGAGTTCCGCCTGGGCATTTCTATCCTGAAGTACTTGAGGATGACAGTACTAAAGGGGTTACTAGCAGCTTTCTGCCAGTTCAGATATATTGTGTGCTGAGGCTGAAGTCACTCCCTTCCCTATAAGACAGAGAGATTGTTCGAATGAAGCATTTCTCTCCCTGCGTGCATTTGAAGAGTGGGGCACAAATGTTTACTTCCTATTCTGCTCTAATTGAGCTGTGTAAAACCGCCCTAGAATTTGCCATATTTGTAACTGGATAGTGCTATAAATGTGCGTGCAGGTGCCCAAAATGTAACTCTTCTCTTTAAAATAAGTTTTTCTTTTTTTTTTTTTAATTAGTGAAAAATGAAGTGCATTAAACTTGTTCAGCTGGCCTATTTGATCTCATCCAACTTGGTATCATACATAACTTGAACATCAAAATGTTGTGGGAAACTATGAGTAATCTGAGGCACTCAGGGTTTGACTAAGGCAAATTTTCAAGGCCATACTGAGAGATAACATACTTTTTAAAAGACTGTTGGAAGCCCTGATCCGAGCTGGCATGCCTTAATTGTGATGATGTTATGAACGGTGCATCAGAAACTGCAAAAACTAATGTAAAGCATGTGCTTCTCTTTTCATCTGTGTTGCTGTGCTTCATTAAAAGGTTATCAACATCATTTCTAACTTTAGCAGCATCTCAGTCTCCATCTTTGAGTCCTGCACTTCTTTCTGTTACACATTCTTCCCATGATTTAATATCATTTCTCTAAAGTGGCATTCCTCCAAAATGTTCCATAATAAGCATGGGTAGATGTATATCTACTTGTGGACCACTGGAGACCAGTCTTCACCCAGACGTAACTGCAGACCTACTCGAAGACAATTCCATTAATAGCCACAGATCCATAGTTGCTGAGTGTCTTATGTGTTTGTCCAAAAGGAATTCACTGAGGCGATCATCAATGAACTTCACTCGATAACCACAAGTTCATAACAAATTTTGAATATTACTAATGCAGCACAATACAAATGAATGTGTCAACAGTGCAGTTGTTGTTTGAAAACAGCAGTATTGCTTATGAGAGAATAGTTTCTATTTTCCTAGTACAATTTTCACACATTACAATTCATTTAAAGTGAAATAGAAAAGAATAGCCACCCAGGCTTTGTAATCTGGATGTTTAATATGTCTGTTATACATCTATTTTTTTTATTTTACCTCCTTCACTGTGTGTGTTTCTTCTCTCACTCTGTCCCCATTAATACCTTTCAGAAATGATTGATAGGTTTTTTTGAAATATAACTTCAAAAGAGAAATGAGATTTTCCCAGCATGCTAAAATCTTGGGTGGTATACAGTGTTGTCACTAGTCATATAATTTAAAATTAACACCATTGACAAATGCTGCTTTAAAGCTTCTATTGAAAAATCATAATATGAAAGTGCAGTAGGGCTTTTTTTGCTGATCTGGATTTACATTTGTATAATGTACAGTTAATAACTGGCATGATCTTGTTACAGATTGATTACTCTTCCTCATTATGTCCCTTGTTTTGTATCCCACTATTCACTCAAAGGGCTTAATTAAATGAATCAGAGTGTAAGCACATATTTGTTGCAACAATCGCAATTCCCCATAGATAATTTTCTTTGGCTTGTCTTGCTGGGGTTTCCAGGAAAGTTCCCAGAAACTGTTTCACAGAATAGAGGGATTTCTGTTTTTAAAACCCTTTTTTGGTGTTACACAAATTTGAGCCCAGAAGAGTTTAATTTTTGAGAAATAACCATGAATACTACATGCATGTGTGCCTCTAGAATAACAAAATCTTCAGAATAAATTGAATTTAAGTTGAATCTTATTTGATTTCTGTGGTTGGCCTTGGAAACATTTGGTAGTTATTTTCCATTGAAATTCGCACCCGCTTGGGGCAGCAATATGTTTAAGTTCTTCTCCTGCTATTTCTGCTCTGTAATCTTAATTGTAAAACTTTTTTTCCCCATTTTTTGTCTATTTGCTCTGCTGTGTGTACTTATCCTTCACATGGCAATAAATAATTCTGCGCTTGCTATTGGTGGTCTTGATCTTAGTGTGCATGTATGTGTGTTGAAGGGGTACAATATATAGCCCTTTGTTCTTTGATTGTGAGAAAGAGAGAGGGAGGGATTCTAATTTGCATCCATATTGCTGAAATAAAAATGTGGCCTCTCCATTCAAGAATGTGGCTGTGATTTTTCAAAATGACTTGTAAGGCTTAGATGACTCCATTTGTGGGTGGCTAAACTGGGACATTTTTGAGAAACAATTTTTTAGAGGAGCAGGTTCAACATTACAGAAATGTTAACAGGACAAGCTGGCCTCAAAGAACCAGAAAAACTCTCAGCTGCTGACTGTGAGTGCAGTGCAGTTCTCTTCATCTCTGTTGCATTTGTTGGGTCAAGGTGCTTGATTCTGTATTAGACATTAAATAAAGGTGATTCTTGCTTCAGTGTACTGACAGTCTGATGACAGGCATTAAAGAGATGAGGCACATGGAATGAGTCAAAAGGGAGAAGTTGTTTTGTTATTTGGGGATTTTTATTTGCTTATTAACATAGAGATTAATTAAAGACATTTCTGCGAGAGCAGGTGCAAACTTCCTCTGAGCACGTAGCAGACTGACAAGGTACAAGTCGCCTTGAATCCAGAAGCTGTATCACTGTGTCAGCATGACACTATTTAGTAGGAAATATTAGCTCAGGCAAAGTAACCTGTTAACAGAGCTACACAATTTTTGTGCCAATGCTGGGTTGGTTCTTACCAACTTGGGTAACTAAGAGGAAAGAGTGGCTCTGACTTCTCACACATTTGCAGATATGCCTCCATTTTTGTAAGGATCAAAGGCTTGTTCTGAGGGTCCCCAAATCAGTAAAGACATACCGATCATCTCTAAGGAGGTTTGCATCAGACCTCAAGAGCTCTAACTGGCATTTGTGGCAGCTAAGCATTATACCTAGGAGCTCCAGCTGATATATGGTTTTGTATGGCAAATACAAAGTAAGAAAGAGATCCTGCTTCCAAAACTTTACCCTGAATTGACAGGAAGCTTAGATGGAAATGATCATCCAGCCCAACTCCTTGCCAGAGCAAGATTATATCCTGCAGGCTGTTTTCTAGCATTTACCAATCTGGCTATAAAAGCACCAAGCAAATAGGATCCAATACCGGGAAGGGTCTGGGAAACTGTTCCATTGTTTAAAAGACATCCTGCAAGTACATTGTCTTCTGAAATTAAGTATTTATTTTTTTCTTATCTTAATTACATCTTATTCTTGGTTATGTTCTGAGATACCAAATTGAAATCTGGCATTCTTAAAGTCTATAAAGTTGTTGGCTACTACAGTTCACCTTTGTGTCCTCAAGCTGACCTACCTGGGGTGTTGGCCACCCCAGGGGAAACATGCACAGCTGCATGATCAGAAGTATTCTGTGCCACAGGGACCAGGGCAAATGATGGCTATAAAACTACTTTTGCCTTCTTTGTGTATCTGGCCTGCTCTTTTCTGATAAATCAGTTCCTCCATCTCATCCCAGCTTTTGCTGTTCTTCAATTAATGTTTCCCAGCAGCTGTATCTATGTTAGCAAGTAGTGTGGCCTACTAAGAGTGTGAGGTGAATGCAAAACAGGACCTGTAGAGTAAAATGGTTGGTGCTGAGGGCTTAACTTTCACAGTTATACATGCTTTAAGGTTTTGGGATAGTTTTGGGCTGGTCCCTCAAATTGGAGATCATTAGATGCACTACTGGAACGCACTTTCTGATTTAATTTTTTCTCAAAGTCTTTGAGTCTGGGACTGCTTTGTTGTGTGAACCAGAGCATAATGAGTAGGGGTGATCTGGAGACTTCTCCACTTTTGAAGAAAAAGTGCACTTCTGGTCTGAACTAAAATGCTAATGCAGATACAATCTAGATCTTTTTGGGAGTGTGTTGTCCAGAGCTAAAAGCAATGTTATATAGCAGCAAGAGAGATTTGAATCAGACTTCAGGAAAATGTTTGTAATGATAAGGGCAACAAACCACTATGGAAGTTGAATAAAATCCATGATGAGAGGTTTTTAAGAAAAGGCTAAACAAAACAGAATATGGGAATAAGATAGGTATAGTTGTTCCTGCCTAGAGAAGCAGGAATGGATTTGGTCAGTTTATGACATCCCTTCAAGCCAAATTTCCCCTATGATTCCAAAGTGCACCACCATATCTGTTCAGGAGTGACAAACTTTGTATAAACAGCTCCAAAGAGCTTTGTTTTGTTGCTGTGTGATAGTGCAGTCCCTCTGACTTCTGGTTTCTTTCAGTACCACACCTCCTTGCATTTCTTCCACCTGATGAATGTATGTCCCTTTTTCTTATGCATACCAGTTTCAATTTTTCCACTTTTAATTTTCTGTCCTTCCTCCTGCTATTCATTATAACTTTTTGCTCTTCCTTGGCTGCTATTTATAACTTCTCCCAGTTTAGCTACATCATGGAGTTTCACTGATGGCGATTTACTCTCCCAGATACCAAAAGTTTTCAATAAAGTTGAATCAAAAATGGTGTCTACCAAGTAATCTACATTGCTGGTGATAATGTACTGTTAACCAGATTTCAAAACACATAACTGGTTCTCTTCAGGTGAGTTTAAATTCAGCTTCAAATGAGACATAATAGCAAATGCTCTACTGAACTGATGGCATATGATTGTTTCCTGCCATTCATTTGGTTAAGCAGAAAACTTCAAATTAATAAAATTGCAGCCATTCTCTTCCTCTATGTTGTACATTATTGTGAATTATTAAGTGTCTTGAAACAGAACTGCTCCCTGCAAAATACACATTTCAGAGCCAAAACCCAAACAAGTCCCACTCCTAAGCCTCAGATCACTCAAAAAGAGCCTCACTAAGTTTGGGTTTCTTTGCCATTGAATTCAAATGGATGTTAAGGACCTTAACTCACTAAGGTTCCTTTTAAACTCCTCCCTTTTGTATAATGATTTGTTACTTTATGCATTTTCTGCTGTAGCTTATGAAGATCCTGGTGTCCCAAGAGAATTGACCTTTTCAGTGGATAGTACAGGTGTCCAGTTTCAACACAGGGGACCAGTCTAGCCTTTCCTCTTGGTTGCTGCTTAATGCAGTCTCTGGGAAAGGGAAGAAGTAGATTCAAACCTACCCTACTAAAGTGTTTTAAAATCCAGATCACTCATTTCCCAATAATTTATCTTAACATTAACTCCTGCTCAAAAGATAACAAAAATTTAGAGCTCAGAGGCCATTTCATGTGTGTGCTTTTGTGCTTTCTGATGAAATTTTAATTAGAAAGATATATATTTTTCTTTCTTTCTCAGATATTTCTATTTTGCTAGGATAAATAGTATTCAGAAAGTTTTTTTTTGATGTCCAAAATCATCTGTATACCCCTATCCATTTCTGATACTGAATTTAGTAATGTTAAAAAAGAATCATAAAGGGGAAATGTTTTGATACAAACATCAGTTTTGGAATGAAAACATTTTCAGCTATGAGGCTCCATTAGTTCTGCAGTTAGCAAATACTTCAATTGACACTGTTGTCAAACCAAGGACATAAAACTGAGAGTGTGATATGTTATCTGCTGCCAATTACGTAAGTTCATGATGCATAAGTTATTGCAAAAAATAAGGTCATGACTCCTAAACCAGCTCCTTTTGAAGTTGTAGTTCTTCATAAAACCTCCTGCATATTTGTATATTTTAGTTGGTTAACTCTTAACTGAATTTATGCGAGTGCTTATGAAAATGAAGTATTAGATGACATTAAAGAAAAAGCAGAACCTTGCATGGTCTACAGGAATACCAACTTGTTGATATCAAATGCTTATAGAGAGGTGAATGTGTCTAAAACATGGATTTTCGTTCCTAATCAAAGAAAGAGCTTAATCAAAGTTCCTTATCAAAGAGCTGTTTGAAAATAAATGTTTTTGACCACCAAACATAAACATTAAAGTTATTATGGAACATTATCTAGTGGGTAGGTAAAAGGATTAGGACTCAACCTCCCCAGTTCTTGTCTTACCTTTTATATGGTCTTTTATGGTAATCTTACACTAATCACTGAACTTTGCTGATTGCCTTCATTTATCTTTCTGTATGACTAAATATGACTTCATTTGTCATATGAAGATAGTATGTAAGTAATAGACTTAAGCCTTCATTTGAAAAATGCCAGTAAAACTGGGAAGAGTGTCAGAGGAGCCAATCACTCCACTCAGAACTGGAACAGTGAGGTCCTTCTTCATTCTGGGGCAGAGGTTTCAGAAACTTTAAGAATCATGATGCTAAAGATGCTTAACACCTTCATCCTAATGCAAAGGATTTGTTAGAGGATTGTGTAGCTACAGGATTTTTTTTTTCACTTCAGAAAAAAAAGAAGTATGACTTTCAAATATCTCTTTTCAAAATTTGATGGAAGCATGACGTTTGGAGATGATTTGACAAAGCCTCCCCTAGAACAGCTAGTAATCCTTATTCTGCCTCATTCAGGTCAAGGACTGAAAAACAGGTGTTTTATAGTCTACTAAATGACTTTACCACAAGTCTTTGGTTTTTTTTTTCTTGAATTTTTGGGACCCCCTCAGCTACCTCTGTTGCTCTACAACTTACCAAGTTTGCACAAATAGTTACCTATTCACCATCCTGGAGAAAGACCAATGCAATAGTCCAATGGGCAGTCTAAGTTCAAGTCCTTGTTCCAATTAATGTTTAATTATTTATACAAAGTGAAACAGGTCCAACAGGAGAGACCAAGGAAGCTGCTCTTCAGAATAACTGATAGTTTGGTGGCCAGAAAGCTTGCCTGGGATGCAGGATTCTGACATTCAGACATCTTGCAGAACAGCAACTTGAAATCTGGACTCCTGTGCCACCAGTCAGTGCCTTGATCATAGGACGATTATCTGGGAGGGGTGACAGTTTTCTTGCTCTTTGAGGTATTTCAAGTCTCATCCTAGACATGAGAACCTTTCCCAGGTAAGACCTTCATATGAACTGGTAAGTACCTGCAAAAAGTTCTGGTCTCAACAGAATATAATTTGTCAGTGAAAAAATGCATCACTGTAAACTCTGATGGGGGCATGACTAGAGTTTTCACAACCATGTAGGTCCGGAGTGGTTTGGCCATTGTGATGATCCCTCAAAGTCCTGTGTTTGAAGGAGAGGTCAACAAGCAGCACTGGAGGGCATGAGTCTCGGGAAGCCTGTAGAATGCCAAAGCATATGTCTGCATAAGTGTCAGACTTGTAAATCAGCTGTTGTTACAAAAGTTTAACAATGGGGAAATGGTCACATACAAACATTGGTTTGGGCATTAGGCTTATGAGTCTTGCTGTTTTTAAACACTTCAGCTGACATTGACATGAAACCGCGGCATAAAACCAGGAGCCTGACATGTGATCTGTTGCCAGTTGCCTTCAAACTACCATGTCTGCTGTGGAAAAAAAGAGAGGAAGTGGATGGAGAAATGGGACAGGTCATCTGCACTCTGATAATTAATGTTCCTTAGAAAATAAAAGTTTTGAAACTTTCCTGGAAATGAGGTTTTATGATCTGCTACAATGGCCCACAGGGGGGATGCTGCAACCTACACATATTGACAATTGTGGTATTACCAGGCAATTCATTTTTATGAGTAATTTCCAGAGCAACCCTCAACCATGCAGTCACGCATACAGTGCAACAGTGTGCCATAGAAGAAAGACTCAGCTAGAGGCCAAAGAATATACAGATTTATTAATATTTGGGAAAAATATCCTAACAGCAGAAAGCAAATTGAGCAACAGAGGGGGAAAGAAGGAATGGCCTTGACAACAAAGCGAGCTCTGTAAGGATGTGATCCAGAGCACAGTGAACCCAATGGAAAGATTTCCATTGATTTCTCAAGATCGTGGATAGATCTCAAGGGAACAGAGACACTCCGTCTTATACCTTTCCCCCTCCTTTCTCCATCTGAATGGAAAATACATTCTTCCTTGTTCACAACTAGCATCATTTAGTGACCAAACATCACAATCAAAATGTTGATCATACTCGGGATGTTAGAACCAAGAATCCTTACCTAAGCAGCCCCAGAAGTGGCTTGACTTTTCCAAGGGCTGAGCAACTTGCAAATTTTCTCTAACATTACCTTCATCTTTTTATTAGACTCAGAATAGCCTTATCCTGTACTGAACTTTGCAAACCCACTCTGCTTTCTTCTTTAAAACACAGAGAATAAGGGAGCAGTTGGATCTATAATCTTGTTTCTCTTAAATCCTTCTCCATAAACACTTTTCTTGTAAAGGTAATGACCCGTTTAGTCTTCTATTTATGTCTAGTCTAAGTAGTTATAGCTGTTACTTTTAAACAGCTATTAAATACTTCAGTAGTTCTTAAACCATGCCAAGGAATACTTGGAATAAAAGAGCAATGAACAGAGATGACTGCAAATGAAGTTGTAGGACTGAATTTGATTATATATCATTCAGAAGAAAAAAATAGTTCTGTCAAAGTCCCTCTTAAGGGCTGTTAGAGAAAGTGATATACTTTGCACTGAGTGAGGCTACATAGATCATGAATCGTGGCCCCGAGTGATATATCCCCAAGATCAGCTTGGTTATCTACTTTCAAAATCCTTCCTTCTATGGGAACAAAAGTTTGCTGCCTAATGTAAGTAGTGTTTGACGAACTCATCCTGCTGTGATAGCAACTCTTATTTCATCCTACACACTGAATAACATAATTTATCTTAACACTAAGCATTGAGCAAGGCTAGCTGTGGGGAAGTACAACTACTAGGGTTTCCTTTTACTACTGAACTCAATTGAAATCTGCAGTCAAGACAAGCCTGGTTTAAGTACTCTGTTGATTATTTTCTTTAACATGGTGTGAAAGACCAAGGCTGCTTTATTGTAATGGGTGGGTAAGTTACCAGCAAGACATGCTGAGATGAGGAGCTGGTGACAACACACAGAAAGAGAAATCCACATTACTCCCCAACACTTTGGAGATACAAGAATAAATTTCCTTATAGAGAAAAGCAGAAGATTTTCAGTGGAGAACACTCAACAGAGAGTCTTACTGTTAGGTGGATCTCAGCCTTCTCAATGACCAGGAGGTCAGGAGTGAGTGCTTCCAGGTCCCTAAGCACAAGCCCCTCACCTTCCCCAGGCTGTACGTGACTGGAGTGCCTGCTCCTCATCTTCCTGCCCATGAGGATGCCAACTGCGTCAGAAAGCCCAGATTCCACGGTCTGAAGATTTACCCATTCCCTTCACTGGGACTGAAGGTGCTGTCTTTGGCAGTTCACTCTGTGTTGCTTCCTCCAGGACCCTGTAAGGTAGCATCACTGGAGACAGTTGTCCTTCACCTGACCTAAACAGGTACACACACACTAACAGCAGGCATTGGCACGTCATTCTGTAAGGTGATTCTGACCTAAGGGACACAGCACCAGCACTGTCTCAGGCTTTGCAACAGAGCAGAAAAAATGCAGTAGAATTGGTTTAAAAGAGCAGAAATGAATTAAAAAGGCAGTTCTCTGCCATTACAGCACACTGGACACTGAACATCAATTCCAGTCTAAAGTCTGTCAAATGATGAAGCACAGATAGTGCATTTGAAGATTTCAATTTAACTTCTGACCCAGACCTCCCTGAGGACAGTGGGAATCCCTCTGGGTTTGATAAGAGCAGTAGAGGCTCTTTCCTCAAGGACAGGTAAACACATAGTCATTAACAGGTTGTAAAGGAGAATTGAGCTTATGCAAGGATTTGTTTTCTCAGATTTATCCTCCACTATCAGCTTGAACACATCTGTGAAGATCCCCTGGGGGTCCTGCAATTTTCCCTCTTTGGCTTGTTTTCAGGATTTGTTTTAGCAAGTTCCCTGTCCACAGAGAGGTTTCACAAATCAGGATACAAAGGTGAGCATGAGTTTGTTGGGCAGAGACAATTACTTAATCCATGCTGTGGAACAAGCACACTAGCATCCTGCGCTTGCTTGTATGCAGAAGTGATGATGATAGTAAACATGATAAAGTTCTATGTCTATGACAAAATTAATAGATTTTTCTATGGACCCAGTTCAAACACTATTGGAGTCCCCAGAAAAAAAAAAACGAACCAAAACAGACAACAAAAGGTGCTTTTCTGTGCTTGCACGCTGAAGGAGATGAACGTCGGTTTTGCTTTCAAACACAAGAGTCTCAGGATGTATCCAGACACATCCAGCACATGACTACACAGCTGATGTGTACATTTCTCCTTTTTCCACTCTCTCCAAAAGGTTCATCAAAGCTGTGGAGATGTTTGATATTCCTGGTGAGACGAGGTCAGTGCTCCTCTCTTGGAGCTGAATCATATGAAGTGGAAGCTGAAAGGGGTCAGAGGGTATGGGAGAGAATCGGTACTATTTTTAGCACAGGGACATTCTTCAGTAGCCCTGGCATCACTGGAAATCTTCAAGGAGAAGTCTCTGTTGGGGACATGATTCGTGAAGTAATATACAGAAGAGATGCAGAGGTCTGCAAATAGCAGGCTCCCCTACAGTCATGTCATTGACACCTGTTTGCATTTGGATTTTATCATACTTGTGTGCCAATATTTCAGATTTCTTATTTTTTCCCTTGGTCTTTTAGGGGTGTCCTGGTTTCGGCTGGGATGAAGTTGGTTTTCTTCCTGGTAGCCGGTATGGGGTTGTGTTTTGGGTCTAGGTTGAGAACAATGTTGATGATACACTGACGTTTTGGTTCTTGTTAAGTAGTGCTAAGTACTTGCTAAGTGGTGCTCACACTGGTCAAGGACTTTTCAGCTTCCCATGCTCTGCCAGGGGCACGGGAGGCTGGGAGGGGGCACAGCTGGGGCAGCTGACTCAGACTGGGCGGGGGCTATTCCATACCATGTGACGTCATGCTCAGTATATGAGCAGGGGAGTTGGCCGGGGAGGGGTGGGATCGCTGCTTGGGGGATGTGCTGGGCATCGGTCGGTGGGTGGTGAGCAATTGTACAGTGTACCGCTTGCTTTGTATTACTACTGTTCTATTTTTATTTTACTTTAGTTATTAAACTGTTTTTATCTCAACCCATGAGTTTTCCCCTTTTGCCCTTCTGATCCTCTTCCCCATCCCACCGGTGGAGGGGGTGAGCGAGCGGCTGCGTGGTGCTTAGTTGCTGGCTGGGGTTAAACCACGGCAAGGGGGTAACACAGATGGTGACTTCCCTTGTGTGTTTTGCCCTTTACGCTTGTTCCTAGTGACCATCTGACTGCCTTCATTGTGGTTCTCTTCAGAGTGCTATTGATTATATACTGCACTTCATGGGAATCCGATGTAAAGGGACAGCTTTGCAAGCCATCATGGGCTCCAGGTATCTATTTTTATCAACCTGAGCAATTGTTGCTTAGAAAAAGAGACCCCTGCTTTCCAGGCTGCGTGTGGCTGACCTCGGTTAGTCCGAACTCCTTTGACCTCAGCGCAGCTTAAGCGATGTGACAGCCGAGTCAGCCTCTTTAATTCCCGTCTTTGTGAGGCTCATGTGATAATCATGCACTTGCGCTGTCAGAGGAGCCAGCAAAGAGCGATTCTGTCTGTACTTGCTGCCTGCAGCAGACCTCTTTCTTGCCTTCTCTCTTCCACCAGATTCCTTTCATTTTGTTGGTTCTATTCAGGAACAAAGTGGACTTTGTTGAATTGCCTTTGTGGTTTATTTTCCTGAGCCTTGGAAGATAGCAGACTTTTGCCACTGTTTTATCCAACCCTTTATCACACGCACAATACCCTGAATGCTTGAAGGAGGCTAGTGTGTATTAGCCTAACTCTCTGCTTTTTTTTTTCAGGTTGGAAGCCAGGGGTAACTTCTGGATGCCAAGTTAGAAATAATTGCCAGAGTAAAAACTCAGGGAGGAGTCCATCCACACATCTGCCGTAAAGGCTCCAGTCAGAGGAGCTGCAGTCATCAGTAGATTTCATCTTGTTTTTCATGTTCTCTGGTCTTACCAGATCCCAGTGTCTACACAGAGATGTGGTTATTTACAGATGTAGGACACATCCTCATCAAACGATCTTTGGGCACATGTTCGAAAAGGGGTAAAAATGCATTGACTGGCTGCTACAGCTGCTAATATTTAGCAGCTTTTATCTGAGCCTCTAAAAGTGTTTCGACGTGATAAACTGCTACAATCTTCACAGATGTGGAAAGGCAGTTACAGGAGAGTTAGATGAGGGACTCTGGTTTATAGACTTTACCATAAAAGACTTCTCCAGATCTCAGGACAAGTCAGTAGTGTGGAGAAGACTAAAAAGAGCAGCTGACTCTAATCCTTTGCCCTAACCGCTGTCCCAGCTGCCTTTCACGTGACCTGCCACTCTACCTATTCCCAACACAAAGCTCCCAACATGTCTCCTTTATTTAATGCATCAAAACATTTTTAAATGATGGAAAATGTAGCCGTTACTCAAGGCTGCCCTTGAGTGATAGCTTTATCTATTTTGTCTGTTGCCAGAAGGACACAGTGTGGTCCTGGAGAGGCTCTGGACAAGGTAATAACAGAGAGTTGCTTCATCAAAGCTCTTCCCATGAGGGACGAGATCTATAATCTTTGTTTTTAGTGGAACAGACTAACATCTCCAAAGGCGTAGTAGGCGTCAAAATACAGTGCTTCTGAGCTCTGTATGCAAAAGGTCAGGCAGTGTTTAATCCTGGGGGTGACCTCATGGACCTCGAGGGAATTTCATCAAGGATGTAGTTAGTCTGTATTTTGCAATAATCTGTAGGAAATAAGCTTGGCATTTCAGAGATAAAATTCGCAAGCAGTACCATTCCAGTCACCCAACGTGCTTTGTAGACGGGATTTCTGTGACTGTTTATTTCTAAAAAAAAATCTCATGTTCAAAACTGAAACTTTCAGGCCTTACTCGGGCAAAAATTGCACAGAAAACAGTAGGAATACTGCCTAGAGCAGAGTGAAATAAAAGCTGGAGGATCTGGTGCTGTGTTATTTGGCTCATGCTGCAAAACTTCAGCAAATTTGTCTCTAGCAAGCAAAGTGAGCAGTTTTGACAGCTTTTATTATATTGAATTACAGTGACAAATAGGGGCATTGATTTGTAGAATGTCTGAAAGCGTGATAAACACAGTCCTAATGAGAAAGATGTTTCTTTTTATTTGACAGAACACCGCTTTTTTTCCTTGTGCAAACTCGTAAGTGCACCAACAAAAATAAAAGACCTGGTTATTTGAGGCAAAATTCCTGAAATATTATTCTCCAAATCTCTAAGCTTTCACTTATTACTTTTTATTCCCAGAAGTATTTGATGATTTTATTGTCCACAAAAGCTGTAACAGTAATAAAAGAAAATAAAATTGTTAGTGCAAACATAGAGTACCTCAGTGTTTTCTTATGAATTCAAGTATGAATTTGAAGTCAAACATGCTTTCCAAAATCTTAATTTTTGAAAATCTTATTGTGCGGAGGATAAATGGTGCTCACAGTAAGGGGATTGCTCTTCTGCAGTTATAGCTCTTGGGTTGTTTAACTCCAGTTTCACCCACCATGGTGCTTTTTGAACTTTGAAGCCTACAGTGAGTAACTTGTACTATAGAAGAAAATAATTTTACATCCACATTCACATAACAGTTGTAGCAGGCTCTTTGCAGAATGATCTGTTTGGAAAGCAGCTAGTATGTTATGGGTGCTGCCATAAATAGCAACAATAGCAAGATAGCTTATCTACCAGTAACACTTGCAAGTGAAGGCATTTTGCCACAGCTGTTAGGGATTCAATCACTTCTAACAAGGTGTTTAGTCCAGGATGTTGGCATTTTACATGAGCGTTGATTTCACTGAAAACTGTTTAGTGCTTCTGTCTGTTGTATTTCCAAGCTTGCATCTATCTCTATGTAATCTAATACCTTCTTTAAATGTGAAGAGTTGCACGGAGCCTGTGCAGATTCATTCTGTTATGCCAGTTCCCACACACAGACCCATATATTTCATTACCTGCTTTACTTTTGATATGGCATTAAAATGGAACCGGGAGGTTATTGTTACTCACACAAGTGTACTCCTGTGTCCAAGCCCTCCTCACAGGTACACAGGCATATACATGCCCTTCACGCACTCACGCATGTCCCTGTGAGCTCATGTGCTCCTTTGGTGTTGTGAAACTTGCTTTTTTCTAATTTTCTGAGGAATTTTCAGGAGGCTTAGTTCAGCTGTGTCTCTACTGGCTGAGCCTTTTCACTTACTTCTTATTTACTTTTCACTTGCCCATTTCTCTCTGTCCTCCCTGCATGCCTGCCTCAAACACTGTTGCAGCCTGCTGAGATCAAGCCCATGAGCCGCCTGGGGCAGGGATGCTTCTCCTTGTGCATCCTGACAGTGTTGCCTGTTCTCTGCAAGTGCGTCAGCCCGGGAGCTCGCTCTGTGTGTGTGGATGCGGTGGGGTGCAGGACCAGATGAGAGGGAGCTGCCAAGAAAGCCACAGGACCAGAATGCATATGGAAATGAAGCAAGAGATGACAAATGTATATTCCTGGTTTAGGTGGGTGCACAAGAAACAGCTGCCGCTGGGGCAGCCTCAGCTCATCCAAACCGTGCTGAGAAGAGGCACAGCTAAAGGAATTTTTCATGTGTTGTCACATCCTCAAGGCTTGTTTTTCAGAGCACAGAAATGCTTTTTATTGTCTTGGAAGCCACCTCCTGCACATTTACGACTTTTAAATATCAGCCTTACTTGGATTCAACAGGATTAGGGATAGGGAAATCCTATTAGGTCCCATTATCATTTGAGCTACCAGAGCAGTATTATTCTGTATGTTAATTTGCCAAACACTCTGTTCATGTTTAAATAACTCAGTGTAATAACCATGTATTTATTGTCTATGCCTCTTAATACATATTCCTATGTTTGAAAAAAGATTTTTAATATTTCTCTTAGAGTTCAAACACCTTCCTGCCTCTTTTTAACCCTTTCAACCACTCCTCCTCTTCAAGAAGATCACGTTAATTTTGTAGATGAGGCAGTGGAGGGAGGGTGAATCTACACTGACTGCTTCTGCCCTATTTCATTTTACCAGATTGCTTTTAGACTCCCTTTTGAATCAACCGATTCCCTTAAAAATAAAATCCAAGGGGAGGGTGTGCTCGTGGAACCTCTCCAGAAGCACAATGAGGAAGGAAATGCCAAGTTTGACTCCTTGCACCCAACATAGACTATCCCCAGCGGCCACTCAAAGTGATGTTCGAGAGAGTACATGTCCTTCCATGACCTCCAGCCCTTGGAGTGGCAGGAGAGGTGGGAATCAAGCATGACAGGCAGAGGTGCAGTTTATTTGGCTGAGATGGTGTTATCCCAACGCAGCAGTGGAGCACCGCTCCCATGCCCTCTCCCTGTCCAGCAGCCTGCTCCCTCGCCTCACACCCCTACCTTGCAGGGGACCCCTTCCTCCTGCTCTCCTCCTGCCAGCCATCTCCATCCAGGCACAGCCTGGCAGCCTCCTCACTCCATGGCCAGGGTTTCTGCAGAGCTGTGTGTGCTCTGGCACTGCATGGGGCAGCTCTGGGGTGCTGAGGCTGGTGGCAGCACTGCTGGGTTCCCAGAACGACGAGGCTGTGCCTTCCCTCTGCAGGAGGGTTTCTGCCCTGGCCACACTCAGGCCTGCCCCCATGGCAGATCTGAAATACAGAGGTGTATGCCCACAAGTTAGAAGCCTTCTCATCAGGGTGTTTGCCTGGTGTAGGAAAGACACCTGAGGCCAGTGAAGATGCTGGCCTGATGCCAGGAGACAACTGAGTGGAGACCTTTTACTCCTGGGAGAGAAAGAAGATGCTGCTCTAAAAGCAGAAAGCAAGTGCCTAGGAGAAGGACTGAGAGCTCTCTGACACCATGGTGACCTCCTGCATCCCCCCCATGTTGCCACCAGTGTCCTGAGTGCTCCAGGTGGTGAAGCCCTTCTCCAGCTCCTGCCTTAGCTGCAGGGGAGCAGCAGCTGAGGCACCAGCTGTGCAGACTGACCCTGCAAGACCTCATCAGGACACAGCTACAGAGAGGCTGGTGAGCAAGTCTGCTTTTACTTTTGTCGTGCTTCCTACCACTTAGGCTTTTGTACGCCAAATACTGTATTTTGATAGTATAGGTGGTGTGCAATAGCACTATGCTGTTGGGACATCCAGGGCCTGTTGTATACAAGTCAGACCGCTCTGTAGGGTGGTGGGTGGGCAGGTCTCTTGATAGCGATGGTTAAAAAAAGAGAGGGAAGATGTGGGGAAACACTTCAAAAAAGCAGATGAGTAGGTAGAAAAGAAGAAAATGGGGGAGCAATAGCCATGGTGTTGACTTAGAGATCTGTAGACATATGAGTATACTTGGTAGCCTTGGGGCTACCTCCCTGATCTGGAGAGGGGCTGAAGCTCCTGGTGGCTGCAACAGAAGTGGAAAGAAACCTCTGGACATTCTGTGTGACTGGCAGTGGTGCTGTAAAGGGACATTGCCTGTGAGGGGTATGTGGGGAGAGATGGGGAAGACAGACACTGCCAACATGGGTTTATTGGTTACCTGGCTTATGGGTGGCTTATTGGTGAACTGGCACAGGTTATGCAAGAGGCAATAATGACCTGTCCAGCCTGTCTCCCCAGGTGTGTCATCCTGAGGTCAACTAGCTGAACACATGCTCTGCTGAGAGTTTGCAGGCAGTCAGACCCATGCTTGTCCTGATATGGTGCCTGAATCGCCATAGGAGGTGGTAAGCAGAGTTTGCCCAGGTGCCGAAAAGTGTTTGGCTGCCAATATCTGAGGTAGGAAGAGAACCCCAGCTCCCGTGGCACAGGGCACTCTTTTGCAGTTGTCTGGTGTAGCTGGTGGTTCTGTCTGAGCCTTCTGCTTAGGGCTCAGAGAAGGGAATCATAGAATCATAGAATCGTTAAGGTTGGAAAAGACCCTTAAGATCATCAAGTCCAACCATCAACCTACCACCGCCAAGTCTGCCACTCAACCATGTCCTCAAAGAGTGGCAATCTCTTTGGCTGAGGTATTTGTGGAGATTATTAAGGAGTTTCATGAATTTGTCTGAATATCTGGAGAATGCACAGTGGGCAAGTACCTGTACTAGCCTCCTGGTATTTTCAGTGCAGATATTTCATGTGAAGACAAACTGGCTAATCTCACAGACCGCTATCACAATCACGCCCATGGTGGTAAGAGTCAGCCTTGAACTGTTTGCCAGCAGCTGGTGAGAACTGGGAGTGGTAGAACTCTCTAAGGTGATGGCAGAAGTTTTTTCTCTCACCTTGGATTTCTAGAAGGGGAACTGCTGATAAAGGGAGCCTTGAACCTGGTTTGATGTATCTGGAAGTGTTGCACCCATTCAGGGTAATCCTAGGTGCACAGCACAAACTAGTTTTCCAGGGGTAAATGACTTCTAGATCCAACATCCCCTCTGAGCACGAAGAGACTGACATAGAAAGCAGATGATGCTGCGTCCCATGTCAGTGCCATCAACCTTGGATAGCTGCCCTTTATCTTTGGCATCAGTCTTGTCTATGCCTTGGAGGTCCTTGAGGAACACGTCTGCCCATCTGACACAACGCCTCAAGCAAAGGGACTTTTTTTTTAAGAATAAAGCAGATCTATTGATGGGTATGAAATAGCAGCAAGGGCTGTAGGAATGAGCATGAGCAACTTGTTCAGTAGTGGTGAACAAGTGGGAGCAGTGCATGCTGCTGCCTGCATGTTGGACAATGGCTACCACAAAGCTTAGAGTATGGCCCACTTTTAATGTGCTTGCTAGTGCTGTGGGGCAAACAAGGGTTGAGTGTGATGTGTGGGTCAAACTGGAGCTGTGCATGGTAGGTTCAGAGGCCCACGGATAGCTACGGGGCTGGGGCTCACTCCAGTTGCTGTTTGGTGCAAGTAACCCTGGCCAGTGAGACATGGGTTCTCTGCATTACTTGTCCCAGATATTTGTGATGATGCAGAAGGAGACACTGACAGAAGAATAACTCTCCTGTTACATTAACAGGGAATGGATTTGGACCTCCTAAGTCCCAGTGTCTCTGTTAGACCCTACTGCAACTCCAGCACTTGGATCTGTTTCTCATATTACATATTACTTTCCTTTGGGGAATCCCTCTTTTTCTGTGTAAGAAACATGAAGCACAAGCTGTAACAGGCTCTATTAAATTATCCAAGAGATGTTGTTCTGGAGAGCATCCCTGGAAGTCATCCCCTCACTCTGAGGCAAGATCACACTTAGCTAGATGGTCCCTGGGAGAAGTTCCTGTAACTCTTCCTCGACACCTCCAGTGGTGCAGCATCAGCTACAAACAGAGGCTGCAATGCTTCACTCCCCTTGCACTTAATGTATTTTTTCCTCCTGACCTCAATGTATCTTTGCTGCAAGTCAAGCTTGCATTTTCTTGTCCAACTCTTGCTGCATATGGCAAAGCTTTAATTTGGTAACAGCCTTTCCTTCATATTGGACAACTCTTTGGAGGCCTCTTTCCCTCTATCAAGGCTTCTCTTTCCCAAAGCACTTAATCTTCCTGCTGTGCTCCACTGACCTCTCTCTGGCTTCCTTGTACTGCTCTTCTGGTGTGAGCTTTGTGTCCCTGTTGACCTTGTTGGCAATTTAGGTCTAACATTCAACATGTAACACAAACCTAGGAGTGAGGCGACTTGCTCCAAAGACCAGGACCCTGACTGAATTCTAGCATGTGGTTCTCCTAAAGGATAATTACTCTACAAGGATTTGGTGACCCCTCTGTAAATCCTGGGGAGGAGAGTGCTGGCCGAAGGCTGGGGAGTTCTTCTGTGGCATGTTGGCCCTCCCTGCTCCATCTGCTTTCTATTGTGCTTGAAAAGGAAATGAACTGAGCTAAGTGATTTCAAAGTGACATTCCCCACACTGCACTCTAATTCTGTAATTGCCAGCTCCATGCAGTTCCCAGTGCTAAAATGTTTAAAATAATAGCCTTCGAAAAGAGCCAAGGCTTCGAAAGGGTCATACACCACCTCTGCTGGAGCACTAAAATGGTGGCAGAATAATTTCCATATGCAGTGGATAGGTGTTTGGTTATTTGGGGGTCGAGCATAGTTTCTTCCTTTGCCAGGAATTTCTCTAAGCCAGGAGTCAAAATTACTTTTTTCCTTTGTGAACTGTTTTTAAATACTGCATTGACTGATATATCAGCCGTGATTTGGTCTCCAGTTGACTGCTCAAGCTTGCTGGTGCAAATTTTTGAACAGACAAAAGAAACTTTTTTTTTTTAACAGGGACTACTCTGTATCTCCATATAGATAAAGGGGTGAAATAAATTTTTACTCTTGGCCCTTTGATCTGATTCATTTCCCATATGTAGTTCTGTAAATGCCTCTGTGGCAATGACAGCAGTGGCTTGGTTTAGTCTGACATCCATTAACTACATCTTCAGTGTAATGTAACATCTGGGACAAGAAAGACAACGCTCAGCCAGCTGACAGTGGGCAGCCACCAAGATTTGTTGGCCAGTGGTGGTTTGCACATTGCAACTGCTGGCTTAGAGACTTCAGTGTGCAAACCTGTGATACTAATTGTGTTTTTTACTAAACTGTTAGATGGTTAGTGTTGCATTCATTCTCTAACACTACCTCCATTTGCTCCATGCACACCTCATATTTTCCCTCCCCTTATATTTTTGGTCAGATGTTTTTATTTCTTGAAATCTGCCCCTGCAACAGTTCTGCACTTTCGGCATAGCGTATCTACCAGCATGGTTGACTTTGCTGTGTAGTATTGAGTCTACTTCTGGAACTCATCAGGGTATTGTAAAGACTATTGTATGTATTCCATTAAATGAATATTTTATATGTATATCTTGCCATACCTTAAAACAACACTTCTGTTGGTTTTGACAGAGATAATTCAGCTTTTCTTTTAAAGTAGAAAATAACCAGAATAAAAATAGCAAGCGATCTCTCCAGCAACGAGCAGTCAGAATTTATGTTCTCAGTGTGCACAGCTCTGAAGATGTGATGATTCCATTCAGCTGAGCATCAAAAAGATCAAAAGACTTTACTGAAGTGTAGCTGTCACTTTGATCAGAAAGCTGTATTGGAAACTTAATGAGAATGAGTGGCTGCTTTTGACAGTCGCAGTTCTTCCTGTTTCTAGTTGTGGTGTTGATATTGTGGGAAAATAACCTGACCCTGTTGAGTCCAGACACTATGGTTGGGTTTTGGGTGAGAGATTAGATCAGGCTTTCCTTTTTTTCAGTAAATATAGTTGCCTTGAATTTTGGCTCCATCCAGCTGATTTCTGAAGTTGGACTTTTTTTTCTTTTTGTCCTGATCGCAAGTTATTTCATTCATTCCAGATTTTCCAGCTTTCTCAATAATTCCTGAAATGGATGCTATTTCCTACTCTGGGCAAGAGAAATGATCTGGTATCTGAGGCCCTAGACTGAGACTTGGAAAGTTTTGGTAGAATTGTGGAAAAAGCTGGCCATATTTTGTGAGAGAGTTCAATGACTTGAAGCTTGGTTTTGTTGCAATTCCATTGTGCTTGACTTTACAGAAATCACTGTAGAGGCTAGAGAAGACTGTAGGATGGAGGTGGTTCGGGAGGTTGACTGCTGGGGTGGCGGCAGGGAGTGAGTCAGGACTGAACAATGCAGGTCACTCCACGGGAAGCTTTTTGACTGACCCTTCCTTTGCATTCTCTCACTCAGGTGGTGACTGAATATGTCTTTGAAATGATTTGCTCCCAACTAAATATAAACAGCTGGGGGCAAATCAACCTGCTTTTCTCAGCTTGGTTCTGAAGTTTTCTAAAAAATTCTTGGTTCAGTGTATTCTGCATTCTTTCTTGGACTAGGATCTTAGTTTCTCTGGAAAAAACAATTTTTGTTCTTATGCTCTTGTGTTTTTATTTTTTAAGTCCCTCTAAAAAGAAATCTCAAATATAATGTTGAGGCATTAATTTCCTTAAGTCTTTTCTTTTACTTTGTGGTCTAATCCTTAGAGTATTAGCATATTACAAACAATCAGGTGGTGATCTCAACTTTCTAAAAAATAAGATCTATGAGTTAGTCCCAGTGTGGGACCCTAAGTAAGTGCCTGCAGATGAGGCACTCGAAAGGCTCTTGTCTCTCTCCCTAACCAGCTTCTACAAACACCAGCTGTAGTCATGTTCAGAGGTTAAACTGCCTTGATTTGGGACAAATTAGCATACTGCATTTGGAAGCCTAGCTCTGAACTTTATAGGGTTCAAAAAGTGTTTATCGTATGCTAGATTTGAAGCCCAATGGTGACCAGACCACAGCTTCCCATCGCTGTAATTCTGCTGCTCCAGACATGGGGACCATCTTCAGAGCAGATGGTGGAAACCAGGCAGAAATGTCCTTACACACCTGCCCCCGCCCTTGGAAATGATGGCAGCAGCACTTGTCCTCAATTTCTGTTTTTTCAGCAGAAGTCAGCTGGCAATTTTGCTGGCATTGGCTCTCTTCTGATGCAGAGAGCCGTCTGCCTTGCCCAGAGCTTGATCCATCCCTGGCTCCTCTGCAGAACCAGCTTCACAGGGGATTGTCCCTGTTTTATTTCCAGAAAGTGACCGTTTCCAACAATGGTCAGTGCCAGCTTGCTCAGAAAAATTAAACGGGTGGTTAAAGATTAGCCTGTGGCCTGAAGGCTATGGCCTTTTGAAAGAATCTTGTTTAAAAAAAACAAACAGAAAAAAAACAAACCAGAGGAGTTGTTCTGAGTTCTCTTCAGTAAAAGGAGCAGTGGATAGCAGAATGGCGTGTTTCTTCGGTGACACCTCGCATCCCTTGCAATGACTATATCTAAATTCTTGTTTCCTGAACCCTGGAGAGGAGTCAGGCGTCCGAAGAGACTTTCTTTGCTCACGGGTCCAAGACTTCTGCGTTCAGCGCGCTGGGCAGACAGTTTGTCTCCGCTTTCCTCTGGAGTGCATTGCCAGAGCTTGCCTGGCTGCTTCTGACAGCCAGTATTTCCCACTGCAGAGCAGGCTGCTGCCTCCTCCCTGGGTCTATCGGCCTCCTGGAAAGCCCAGCAGACAGCTTGGACCCTGCCATTCCCAAGCTGTATGCACTAGCCTGTGTGCAATGTGGGCCGTTATCCCAGCTTTTGCTAAACAAAAGAAAATATAGATGTTCCTGCATTTAGCCTGAGCAGCCGTCAGCCATGCACGCCACGGCCGCGGTGAGGCTGTGTGACTGCCTGGCCTCCACCATCACGGCAGTGGGGATGAGCCATGAAGTTTTCCTCCTAATTCCTAGGTTGCTTTATGCCCTGAAGCTTGAAAGCGTAAAGCTTTCCAAAGCCCTTGGCTTTATAAAATGCTTGTAATTCTGGGTATTTTTATTACCCGTTTGAAGGCTTCCGCCAGTGTAACTTCATGGATTTCTAGCAGAATTATTCTTGATTTTTATCCATGTGAGACGAGAATCATATTCCAGGACTTTTCAGCCTGGGACCATTATATTTTCAATTGGAAGCATCAGCATTTTGTCTATAGACGTTTCCAAACCTAAAATATTCTGATCTTTGAGTTCCACCAATTTATTTCATTGATATTTTGATTTCTTGGCCTGTTTTAGGACGGAAATGAAAGTTGAAATAACAGGATTCCCTCCAGATTGGAAATTCTGCTTTTTGAGCAGGTCTTATGCAGCATGGGATTCTTTCTTTGCCTAATTTAACATATATATATATGTATATATACATCCCTCTGTAATGAGCACCTTGGGACCCTGAATAAAAGTTCATTACAGTTGAGTGTTCCTTGTAACAGCATTTGGCAATTTTCCAATAAATGGAGAAATGTCCAATTTTAATCCAGCAAGAATTGTATAGTAACTTCATGGATAAGCTTCATACGGATCAACTTTTAAAAATATTTTGTAAGGAATACAATAAATACTTGAGAAGAGAAATCTTGTGTATTTACAAGCTAAACACAGCTTGCAGTGAAGAAAGCAAGAGAAGTAAACCCATGATACCCAGGTCGGTCTCATGTCCTTGACATTTTTCTGTGTGGGAATTTGGCACAAGCAGATCTACTATGGCAAAATTAGAGTGTTTTGAGCACGCTGAGCATCCCTTTTAAGCTCCCCCAGGCAGCTGTTTCACACTCCCTTCTTCTCCCTGCATGCCTCCTCTTCATCTCTGATGTTTGGAGCTGTTGCTCTGCTGACCTTCGTCTTTCCCAAACCAACTTCTCTGCCTTGCAGACCTTTCTTTAAACAAAGACCTACCTATCTATCTTTAACATTTAGTTCAAAACCTTTGTTTCACATTTTAATTTCCCCTCTTCCCTCTCTTTCCCCTCTATCACCAGTATTTTCAGGACTGTGCCACCTTCTTTTGGGAGAAGCCCTTGGAGGGAGACAGAGAGGGCAAGAGGGCATCTTCGTGGCTAGGAATACACAGGGGAAAGTAATTTAAATTTGTCTCTCTCCCTCCATGTAATACCAGAAGCTTTCTGTTTCTGCATGGAGACAAAATGAAATTTTCTCTTGTGCTGTTTCTGGTTGCATGATAGCTTAAATGTTCCTGTTCCCTGGGGGTCAGTGGGGACAATGGGTGTTGAGTGCCTCTGAAAATCCTTCTTCTTACAAAGCCCTGCCTGGAAAGGCTGGGCTAGGTCAGGCTTGGCTCCGCGTGGCTACAGATTGACTCTGAATTGGGCCTGGACGTACCTGACATATGCCGACCCAATGGCTCAGCTAGTCTTTTGCTATTTTTGTCTTTTCTTTAGGGAGACAGCTTGACTGCTTAACATAGCGCTTAATTCTCAGGTCACGATCTGGATGTCTTCAGGTCATAGGGGAATTTTGGCTTGCCAAGTGTTAAACCTTCTGTGTTTATAAGCGTTAAACCTTAATGTGGTTACTGCTTGCTGCTCTATGTGTTTTGTTTCAGTCTTGTGAAGACTCTGACAAATAGCTTAAGGGTACTGCAGACAGTAACTCAAGCTTTGTTTAAGACAACACAGCTAAAAATGTTTCATGCTACTAACACATTATGGTAATGTGGGACACTTTACGCTGTGTAAATATAAAACTTGCATGTTACGAGAATGAGTTATTTTATATTTTCTTGCCAAGGGAAATATTTACTTAATTTTTTTTATAATATTGATTTGTACATAATTAAAAAACGCACCATATTTTGTTAGCTTTTGTGTGAATTAGGGGATGGAATCTTAAATTTATTTTAAAAATAGAAACCACATCATGCAACCATTGCTACACGATGTGGGAGTGCTGACCTCTTTAGTCACTTACAAAGCACAGCATGGCTGAGCAGGGATGTCTGGTTGGCTTCTCCAGTCGCTGCAGCACTGACAGCCTGCAGGTGAATGACATGCAGGGAGGACATAGTCTCTTCAGTCTTCCCACCTTCTTACTTATTTCTCTGATAGCTTTGGATCAGCACAAAATTCTTGTCCCACTGAGCATCTGCTGACCTCAGTGATCTGCTGAAGTCAATCAACCTCTGCTGACCTCAGTGATTTCCCTAAGAACTATCGTGTATATGGAGGCTTTCCTGTCCTTAAGACCTATATTTTAAGGCCCTGTCCCAAAACTCACTGAGTCGATGGCAAGCCTTTAACTGACCTAAATAGGCTTTAAATTGAGTCTTATTGCAGAATTTGCTAGTGGAATACAACAGGGATTTTGTGTCCTGGCATGTTTTAAGCAGAAGTACCTTTCTGCTTCTGGACAAAGAGGGTAAAGCTGTATTTGTGTGGGGCAGGGGATCGGTTCCTGATGTGGCTCCAGGGAAGTACTCGTGTGTAAGAGGCCAGAGGCCATGAACAACTCTTCTGTAAGCATTGAGAACTGTTTAAAAAGCCACTTGGCAGCTTTTTAATCTAGTTACAAAAATGCATGCAAATCTTATTTCAAGGTAAGTGGAAAAAAACAAATACTGAGCTATTAAATTTAATCTCTATCCAGTGCATTGTAACAAATAAAGAAGGAAGAAAATATCTAACTACCAAAGAATGATGCAAACATGCTAGGTCTTGTAAGTTCGTGGTTCGTGTTTGCCTGGACTCCAACTATAAATTGCACACTATAAATTTGCAGGTGGCATTTCTGTTTGATTTCATTCAGTCCTCCAGAGCTACCTCTACTTTAGGTGGAGAATGTGCAGAGGTGTTACTTTACTTAGCTATATGAGAAGGTCTTACGCACACACTTGGATGACGTCTCACCATAAAAAACAGTGATTATTTTGCCTTGTATGTATTGGTTAAGGGACAAGACCTATATAATAAGGTACTTTGCTGTTTCGTTGTTATGGAGCAATTGCTGGCATGTTGCAATGTGTTATTATAGGAAGCCAAATTCTGACCTCATTTGTAAATATGCAAACTTTATAGAATATAAGAGGCTCAGATGAATGTAAATGAGAGCAGGAGTTTACTTCATTCTTTAGAAATTTAAAGAAAGGTACAATCATAGAAAAACAGGAGTGAAAGAGTCCTCCACAGATCCTCAGTCATCAGTGTGAATCAAGGTAGGGCCAATTACGTCTGTATCATTCCTGTCAGCTGTTCATTTAAATTGTACTAGAAGATAATCCAGTACAGGAAACGCCACTCCTTCCCCAGACGATATACTCCAGTCCTTCACAGTTAGGTTTTCCTTATGTCAAACCTGAATCTTCCCTATTGCAATCTTAGTCCAATTCCTTTTTGTCCTATCTACCATGCAATATTGCACTACTAATCTGATTTTTATTTTGCTAGAAATACTTTCCTGTGTTTTCTACCTGGAGGTGTTCACAGGCGTGTTTTCCAACAGAACAATTGTAATTTAATTAAGGTGTTATGGGGCAACAAGAATAGAAACTATTACCTCTACTAACAACAGTCATATCTCTGCTTATCTGCGTAATAGAAAAACAATTTAATTAAATGCCTCTGCTTCGTCAAGTGGGTTTGCAGTCTGAGTTTGCTATTCCTGTTAATGGAGCCAAATTTGTTCATTTCTGGGGATTCCAGAAATTCAGGTAAACATTTTTCCAAGAATGGCTGTTGTCAGCAGAATGATAGTAATGTTGAATCATTTGCGCTGGGTTGTGACAAGGATTTCCGTTCCTGAAGAGACAGCAACTGAAAGGCAGGAGTACGTGCAGTTACAAACTGTGGTGGGCATGTACGATGTTGATGAACGTGAAGAGGACAGAGGAGCTTTTAAGTGACCAGGCAGCCAACAGAGAGAAGGGGATTGTTCAAGGTAGGGCACCACAGACTTGGCAAAGGAGATGAAAACTTTGTCCCTGTAAAGGAAACTTTCTAAAAACACCTCACCGTTGGCTCTACTTCACTGACATTAGTGAGGCTGGAAGATGTAGGAATAGCCTAAAGGATTAAAAGCATGAGTGGGAGTTCTCTGCTGTGCCATACTGGTGGAGCTGGAGAAGTGCTTGCAGCAGTGGGAAATCCTTAGTGAATATCCCTAGTGTAGACAGGGCCCCATGGAGCCGTTAGGAGTTAAATCTGCAGGAAATAAAAAGAGGGGGAGGGAGTGTGAGAGATGCAGTACAGACCGTTCCTAATAGGAGTAAAACTGCACATAGCCCAGAGTACAATATACGGAATATAATTGAAAAAGATGTTTTGAATGAACAATAACCTTTAAATTCTTTAGTGTGTGTTCTCTGAGCTGTAGAATGTTCTGATTGTTAAGGCAATTAGCTTTTAAAAATAGTTATTTTTTTAGATTTTAATTACATGCTGCATTTTGCCTTTGTTATTAGATGGGGTCAGTAAGGTTACTGAAGTAATTATTGCGCTCTGCTTGGCAGTGGTTAAAGCATAACTAGAGTAACTGCATTCAATTCTGTATGAAAAAATGTGGACAAATTGAAGAATTTAGAGGGGTGGAGGAAAGATGGTAAGAAGTTTGGCATTCAGATCTAAGAGGAAAGGTTAAGATAACTTGGCACCTTTAGCCTAAAGGCAAAAGAAGAGTGTGGGGAACATAATAACAGGAGACATAAAGGAATGTTATAAAGGGACAAGGATCAGTTATTCTCATTAGTCAACAAGGATGGGACAAATAATAATTGGCTGAAGCAGAAGGGAAGTTTTAGGTTAAATATTAGGCAAAACTGTAGAAGAACTGTTCAGCAGTTGGACAAGCTGCCAAGAGCCGTTGGACAATCACTGTCGTCGGAGTTATTCAAGGCCAGACACCCATCTACAGGAACAGTTATAGAATAATTAAATCAATCCTGCCACAGGCAGAGGGGTGGGCAAGGGGTCCTTCTGGCCTTGCTGACCAAAATTTTGTCACGGATCTACTTTTTCAGGATTAATGCCCACCCCCTATTTTTTAAACTATCGAGTCTGCTTCAGCTTCTACTAAAATCAAAAGGGAGAGCAACAGTTTAAAGCGGCTCTTCGTAGGGTCAGAAAACATGTGAGACATAAAATTATCCCCTGATCTGTGGCCATGCATTTCTTTTTACAGCTTCTTAGAATCAGACTTCCTCTCCTCCGGGTGTCTCTGCTTTGTCCCTTTGAAAATATAAGCTCTGGGAGAATAAAGTAGTAACCAAAACAGAGTAGAATGGCTTTGGACTTATTCATTGCTATTCACTACTTTATGGCAGCTTTTAGAAGTTGAATTGTAAATAAATTCTGCGTTTTATTGACAATATGCTCCTCATCTTCCCTACTACTTGTGTGGAAGAAACTGATCATGCCGACTGCAAACTCTGGCTTCCTGGTGTCAGCAGATCTCTTCTCATGGATTCTTTGAGATGCTGAAAACAGAGCAAATCAGGAGTAACTCTACAAAATGTTGCTCTGGTACTCAACGGTTACCAGCCAGATTTGGCCCAAAGATTGGCCTGGACAGGTTCTCCTTCCAGCTGCAAGGTGAATGTCAAAGATGGCTCCAAATATTGGTCACTGTTTGCAAGTGGAGCGGATAATTTTTAGAGGTGCATTGTGCTGTTTTCAGCACATCCAAGATTAGAATCTGGCTACCTGATAGACAAAAATGAGACGGCTTACGTGCGCAGTGAGAGGCACTGCAGAGATGATATAAAGGGCAGTGAGCTAATTTGTATTGCTAATAGTGGTCTTAAAGTGGTAATTACATATGCAATTATAAACCATGAGCCCAGCCTGTTTATTTTTCCCCTCTAGTGCTAATGAAAAACAAAGTAGTCTTAGTGTTTTGTGAGATCTCGAATGCAATGCAAGCAATCATTCAGCTGACTAACTGGAAGGCAGAGGCATGGTACGACATTGCTTGGGTTAAAAAAAAAAAAAAAAGAAAAAAAAGTGTGCTAGTGGCAAAGATTTTAAATCCCCAGAATAATGGCAAAGTCACACAAAATCCTTATATTTGCTAAGCCTGAAAGCACTGAGCAACCCCTAGTGTCTGGAATGCCCTGTCCAGCTGTGCTCTGTCCACTTCTAGCCAGTAACACTATCTCAGAGGTACAGGGATATGTCTGCCGTGGAGATTACGTATCTTTCTTTGCCAAATCAAGAGACTAGAAAACAGTCAGAGCAGGAGGTGCCATTGAAATGTGATGCGCGACCCCGTGTGCAAACTAAACAACCCCATGACCATAACCGTGAGATGCCTTCACTAAGCTCCATCACTCTTTTTTTCTCCCCACTCCTGTTTCTCTTGACATAAAGCGAAAGGTGCTGGGATGCTTTGAGGGGGGTGGTATGGGAGGGCTCCCTGTGGCTTGGGAACCCTGGGAAGGCTGAGCTGGGAAAAGTCCCCCCTGGGGGACCTGCAGCGGGTCTGTGTGCTGGCTGGTTACTTCCAGCCAGAGGGCAGGAAGGGCCGATGGGCACCCACCTTGCTCCCCATCATGGCCCTTGTATGCCCAAGGGCTCCATGAGGAACCATGGCCACCTCATCTCCAGTCTTCACTCTCCCTCGCTCTGAGGATGCTCAGCTCATCTTCTGCAAAGTGTGGAAAGAGAAAGGGGAGATGTTTTATGCAGGTCTGTTTTTCTGCTCTTGTGGAGTCGAAGGAAACCATTTCATAGCATTAACTCTGTATTGCTTTTCTAAAAGCAGATTGTACTTTTGATGAATAACTAATATTTAACATCCATTAAAAACAAGCAAACAATGGTCTTCAAATTTAGTTATCCTTGGCAAATATTATTGATACGTGTATGTCTAACAGGTCATGCATCTAAGCTGGGGGGGCAATGACCCTTTTCTTCTGTAATGTCTATTCATGAGTCTACGTGCAAAACTTCATCCAATGGTTTTTGGAACTATAAACCCTTCCTTTCTTGGCTTAGTTCTTCAGGCTCTGCTAACTCTTTTTTTTTTTTTTTTTTGCTGCTGTCTCATCCTGGACTAATTCACATGTGAATGTGAGGGGGAAGAGTACCTTCACCACCCCTTCAGTGCTGAATCAAAGCAGTCCGGAGGGCCAAGAGGCTAGGCATTTCCACCTACAAAAGTGGCTGATGTATTAGTGTGGAGGGCGATGCAGTCCTAACACCACTGGTACTTAATAATTCAAAGCTGCTTGGTGTGGCCGTGCTTTTTCTGCTTGTGGGTCTCCTCGCCTGATAGCCCCACTTTGTAACCTTGGACACCCTCAAGACCCACCCCCCTCGCTTTTAATTCACTGGGGAACTTGTGACATAACAGCATTAAGGCTCTGCCCGCTCTGGCTTTTTCTGTGATGGGGGTGTTTTAAACAAGATTCCTGTTACAAAGTTGAAAGAGTAGAGGAAGAAAATCCGGCATGACTTTGGGGTAGTGCAAAGAAGTCATAGGAAACTCACTCTAGAGATATCTCCAGAGACTAGTCAAGACAAAAGTTACAGCACAAGCATTTGGAAGGGGGCCACTGCAAACAATTTGTCCTCATTCCAGTTGAGCAACTGTAAGCAGGGACATTTTCAACACAGGCCATTTAGGGACAGAAGGAAAGATTGGATGGCACTAAAAGAAACTACACAAATACATGGTGATAGGATGACTCGGCCACCCGCCACACATACTCTGCTGCTTCATTGTTCTTTCTCCTATCATCCCGACATCTGAAAAGGTCCCACCCCAGCACAGCGGCACGGCACAGTGGAGACCGGCATAAATTAACTCCAGGTGACAAAATCACCTTCCTCGGCTGGCCTCTGTTTGGCGGGGAGGGAGGGCAGGGGTTGTATGTGTGGCAGGAGCTGAGGACAACAGGGTAAAAGGATTTTGCTTGTGAAAGTGAGCAATATAGCAAACATAGGGAGAAAAGATGCTTTGCTCTGCTGTGGCATATTTTGCTCTCTGAGTCTTGAGTTTAAAGGGCTGCAGTCATCCTGTTTTCTGAGGAAATGCTTGGATATCATTTCCAATTTCTTTAATCCTTCTCTTCCCCCTAACTTACAAGCTGTTCTTGCTCTGCTATTTTCCCCAGCATGCCAAAGGCACCATACCTTTCTGTGGAAAGTTTCTGCCGCCCTCTCTGATTTTGTATTCATGCTGCATAAATAAGAACAAGACCTCCCTCCAGCACCTTGGCATGGGGTGGGGAGCTGGATGGGAGGACGGTACATGATAGAAATATTATGTAAGCAAGGTCTGAATGTCTACAGCCCCAGCTCTAGACAGCCATTGTCCACAGATATTTTAAAACGGCTTTTTCCTCCCCCCCCTTCTGAGCACCACATCACAATACAGTTTCATTCAGTGAAGAGCTGGCATTCGGGGGCTGGATGGCTTAGCTGGCCCATTTTGGGATGGGGCGCCTTTCATCTGTAGGTCACTGCTTTGAATTCTGCCCACATTGTTGGCAACCGGGAGCCCTTCTCTTCTGATGGCAGCGCAGCAGCATATGCAAAATTGCTAGGAAGTCTCCGATCCTAGACACCATGTCTAGATCGTAAAAGCTACCGTAACAATTGAGTCTAAATGGCACCCTTCTTGGCAGCTGAAGCAGAGGCCAAGCAATAAAAGGGCTATGGAGAATGGACTACTGTCTAGCATCTATAAGCTAATAGTGAGGAACACTGGTGAGGGAGTGTGAGAAAGTATGCACGGCCCATGAAGGCTCTTTTGGGGGAAGAAAGAGGATTTCAGTCTCTTAGGCTGAAAGGCCAACACCTTTCAATAGCAGAAGAATCACTTACAAATGTGAGAACAAACCCATTGTTAGTCCTCGTGCCTTTAACAATGCCGCTTCCTGTTGGCATCTTCTGCTTACCAATAGAACAGTCCCACGATTTGTATCTTCACAGTGCTGCACGAGCACTAACTAATTAATCCTTTCTCACCCCTCTGAGACAAGTAGTTTTTTTATTTTTAATGGTAGTGGACACGTCTTCCTTAAAACTGTTGCAGATATGTTTATAAAGGCTACATAAGACTGACTACACAGCGTACGCTAACTTTTGGTTTTCTGCATTTGATACAGCTATTCCATTTCAGGTAGGCTACACCCAGTTATATGTTTTGCTGAACTGAGATCTTAATTAAAATAAATGAGAACTAATTCTTGGAAAAAAAACTCAGAGCAGGGCAGGGTTTCAGTATAATGATATGAAACAAACAAACAGCCCCTCCTTTCTGCCCCCCAAACAAATCAACTCCCCTTCATTGGAATAATCTCTGGCTGGCTGACCTTATTTATTCAGATGCTGACTGAATCATCATCTGAGCAAGTATTCCCTCCTACACCTGCAGTACTTGGGGTTATAGTTCTCCTTGGTTTTCTGCGGCAATAAGAGCTCAGTGTTACTTGGAGCCGTCTCCATCTGGCAGGCCATGAAGTCCACAAAAGCACAGAGGTCTTTCTGTAAAAATGGAGACAGCCCAGATTGCTTTCTCTTTACACAACATCTCAAGAGGACTCCAGACTTCTCTCTTTTGCAGTTATAGTCAAGTGTGCAGTCTCTTTCCCTCCTATCTACTTTTTGTGTGATGACCTCTTCTTGGGGTAAAGAACTGCGTGGGTGAGTTTGGGGGAGGGGTTGTTCTTCTCGGGAAAGCCAAATTGCAGGATGCAGCACATCTTGAGCTTGGCAGCCTTTCTCACTTCCCCAAGAGGCAGCTGAAGGGCCCAAGCAGGGGTAAGACGTTATCAGCTCACTTCTAGCATGCCAGAGCATATCCTTACACACAGATAGTGACACACTGTGTGCACCACAGTTGACCTTTGCGGACCAAAGGACACCCTTCAGTGGCGGCTAAGGGAATATCTCATGTCATCTGTACGCTGTTACAAGGCTGAGTACTTAACAAACGAGTAGCTCTGCAGCGTTAGCCATAAAGTGTGTACAAAAGTGAAGGCAGAAGTTAAACATTATGTTATCTGCCAGTCATTCATTCTTTGGAGGGAATATCCCAAGAGCATGGCTGAGCGTTGGTGTCGTAAAGATCTATACATTGCTGTTGGAATGGGGTCATTTGTCGCCATCTGGGATTATACCACTAGCAGTATATGAGCGCATTCAGACTATTATGCAGCTCCAGGTTTCAGCCATATGGAAAAAGTGTAATATAGTGAGAAATTCAATCCTTTAATAGAATCCAGAGCACCCTCCAGAATGTTTTCCTTAGTTTTATTTCTTTGCAATGCAGGCTTAATAACCATGATGTAGCATTTAAATTGGAAGAGATGCGACATCTAGATAAGCTGGGAGATCTGCTGATACCAACTGCCTTCTGATAGGAAAATCCCTTGCTGTTTCAGTGGAAAAACCCACCAGGCTTACTAGAGCCAGAGGAAGGGTATGGCACAGCTGTGGCATGCATTAACCTCTTTTGACTTTTGTCTCTGTAGACACCCAGAAGGGCTCCCTTATTCCAAAAGAAATATTCTCAAGTAATTTTTGCTCTGGAAATTGTCTTTGCACTCACCTCTTTCATGCATTGTTCATGCAAAATCCTAAAAGCATAAAAGAATTGTGTCTTGCAGCAGGATGCTGATGGTGCACAAGCAAACAGGAGTCCTTGTCCCCTTCCCTATCATCTACCCCTCTCTACAGACTACATTTGTGGTAGAGTAGCCATGTTGATATGACCTCACTGCTCGTAGGAGACTAGGCTGGTCTGTGCAAATCCATCAGAGACCGTAAGACACCAAAATGGTTATACTGATGAGCTCAGAAGCCAAAATTGCTTTTCTATAGTCTTGCCTGGTGGTGCCAGGCCAGGTTCTCCAATGCTGGATACAGTATATGAAACTGGATGCTATGTTAAGGATTTGGAGTGATGGTGAAACTGGGAGGAGTTCCTGTAAGGAATTAGCTCCATTCATTGAGAAGCAATGATGTCTGGACCAGACTCTGCTGCTGGCTGAGCATTGACAGGAGTGTCTGAAGGAATTTGATGTAATTCTGAGCTTGACATCTCCAAAAAAGGCTGTTCCTGAGATGTACCTGGCATGGCATTGTAGCCTAATGCCAGAGAAATGCAAATGTTCTCTGAAAGAAATGGTGGGGTTTTCTGAGGCCAGGAGCAAATAATATATGTTGCTGTCTGGGAAAGGTACAACTAGCTACAGCTCACTGCAAAAAACTACATTAGGGCTATATCTGGCTTAAGTGCTACATAGTTCTGTGGGCTGTTAACAGATGTTGCCAGAGCAACTTGTTATGACAAGTTGCGTTGTATTTCTGAACCCTGTAATGTTACTGGCACCACCTCCTCCATCTCCCAGTGAATGGGAGTTAACTTTGGTTGAGATAGGTGCACAGCCCATCCCAAACAAATACTCTCAAAGCTCCATATGAGGAACTAATGAGACTCTGAGCTAAGTTCAATGTGTATGACAAATAGTCCTCCAATAGCCAGATCTTCCTCATCGCTGTACAGGTCCATAGAGCTGATCAGGATTTTTTAACAGCTACATTTTTAGGGCTAGATCAGGGGAGGAGATGATGGTGGGGAGAGAGTACAGGTTGGCAGAAAATGGGGAAAGAAGGCTGGAGAGAGGCAGAGAAGCTCTGCAAAACAGCCAGCAACTAAAGCAGTGGTGTGGCAGCCCCATGCCTACACCTACATTCTAAATCAGGCAAAGGAGGGATTTATACCGAGGTGGGTAGTCTAGTTGCAATGCTTTGATTGGGTAGATCCCTCTGTGTCTCATTTTTTGTGGAAAAGTTTAAACTCATCTCGATTGAGTCCCAGGAAAATTTTTTAGAAAACTGAAATTTTTTGGAAAATCAATCCAGTCACAGCCAGGTTATTTTCTCACCTTATGAAAACACTACAAGTAAGCTCTTTGGGAGAGTATATGAATGGTGCCATACATGATATCTCAGCCAATCAGGCTAGTAGAGGATGATCTTTTCACACAGTGAAACAGATAAATCAATGGCAGAGATGTAGGGCAGTAGGAAAGTCTATGGAAAAAAACAAACCCTAGCATTTTGTAAGTCAACAGAAAAACACCCTGTATTGTGTTGCCTAGTTACTTTTCTTTCCTGCTGGCACAAAAGAGAAAACAATGCAGAAGATCACCTCGATGAAGATTCCCACTTCATTGGCCCTTCTTGGTGAGTAGCCAGAAATGAGGAAAAATGAACAAAGGCTCCTTCCAAGGGACAGCAGCAGGAATGGGTGCAGCGCATGACAGCCACCATTGACCCATCTTTCTTGGTTTGTGTGAATCAAAGGAAAGTGTAATTGTGATGTAGCCCTTCTTCATCTCTTGATTACTTGACAGAACAATAACACTGAAAAGATAAACGAAGTGATAAAATAAACAAATCCTCTAAAGCTTTTATAATCTAGCCGATTCTTTTCTCCCGAGCACAGCCAGCCCAGTGGCAAGATGGGGAGTTGTAGTTTGTCAAAAATAACAGTATACTGGGCCTGGAGAGAGAAATGCTTTGAGTGAGAGGAAACAGGCATTTCAATCACTTTGCAAAAACCGGGCCCTTAGTCTCTCTGTGTATTTGATATGCTAAAAATAACTATGTGACACGGTCTGTGATCAGGAGCTGTGCTGATCACGACTGGTCAAAGCCAGCAAGGAATGGCTTGGGCCATTACTGCCAAGAGGACGGGCTAATGTAGACCACAACTGGCTTATTCCAAAAAGCAAATAACCCTGAGGGTCTGATCTGCAAAAGTGCTGAAGTAAATGAGAGTTGTGGTTGCTCAACACTTCCACGGATCAGGCTGCTCTGTCCTCATTAGCCACGCTGCTGCTAACTCCTATAAATCCTGCAATTTCTTTTCATGCAGATAACTTATCGTGCAGGAGTATCCCAACACCTGGCCTCTGCTGATATCTTGCCACCTCCCAGCTGAGCTTCAGCCCTGGTCCTGGCTCAGAAAATGCCCCAGCTGCTCTGAGAAAAGAGAAGGGTCTTAAAAGGCAGCTTCTGCACTGGAGCGGGGGCAGAGGCTCTCCACCTTGGCAAATCCTGCAGTCCCTCGCAGAAAGCCCCTGAAATAGTTTCACAGCATTGGTATTCATTTTTGGTAGCCTAACATCTGTGGATGCCTAATTTTACTAATCCTGCCTGTGACTAGCTCAGGCAGGCTGGCTGATGCATTTGCAGAAAGATGGAGCTAACATGTGCAAGATCAGGAAAAAAGCCAAATCCTCAACAAACCAATGAAGTCAAACAAGCAGGTTTCTGGGATTTGGACATGTCATGTCTGCCATCTAGTTACTAGTCAGGGCTTGTTCCATGTAGAAAATGAAGAGTAAATAATCCAGTACCACATAAAAGGGGAATAAATTTACTGGGACTTTTGACAAATGAGAGAAAGAGTTTCAATGGTATTTTAATTGAAGTGCTTGGAAAAGAATATGATTAATAATTCAAATAAAAATATGTGAATTCCTGAACTTATTTTATTTGGCTGTAAAATAATTGTATATGCTAAACTAATAGGCAGGAATATAAGCGATGAAGTGTTACTGCAAGAATGGAGGCGAAAGCTCTGGGTCCCACTCTCAAATACAATGAGGTTGTTAGCATGAGGTCCTCTTGGCATGAGATGTGATCTGGTAAAAGTTTGACCAGTGAAGTGGAAGCCAGGACATCATAAGTTCTGTGCTGTTTTGTTCTTTGATTGATTGGGAAAGGCACGAATTGGCACAAAAAGAACCACTTTCAGTCTCAGTTTACCCATCTGTAAATGGAGACATATATTACAGTGATGTTATCAGACTTAATTATTGTAAGGTATTTAAAGCTTCTCAGGTGTAAGGTATGATAGAAAAATGGAAAGTTTATTGTTCCTAATCTAAAGTACTAGATGAGATTTTCAGTATTCGTAATCTTGTATTTCACCTGCAATTTTAGATGTGAATAATGTTTTGCCTTTATACACACACACGTGTTCTAGCTGAAAAATAGCATTCTCTTTGCTTTCTAACAAAGCTTTCTGTAGTGTGGTTCAGCATTCAAAAATAAGTCTGCAGTTCTATTGAGCATTGATTTAGTTTAAATCTTCAATTTAGTTAATGGTTTGAGCCATGTAAGATGCTGATTTACAGATAGTTATAAAATAGCTATAATACTGCTTAAAGACATAATACTGGTGAACAGTTTACTCACGATGTAAAAGACCCCTTAACTTACGAATCAGAGTTGTTCATTATAATGAACACTAAATTTTTGCACAGGAACCATTCATCTTTAATTTTGGCTTTTTGTACATAAAAGACGATGCTCACAGATATAGAAGTACCCGTGTTTGCTGTGTATAAAAGGAAGAATGAGTTAAGGGTCTTCTGCTGAATATGCTACTGGTTTTGAAATACTGTGGCTTCTCAATAGAACAAGATACTGGGTTTGTGTAAAAAGATACAAAAAGGGCTGGATGACAATACTTTTATTCTCTCTGAGCTCAGAAGGTAGAAGAACTTATTGAATAGGGTAGGACATGGCTCTGTTGGCCTCAAAAGTCTGGCTCAAAGATCAGTTTTCCGTTTCTGGTGTTAGACCAGGTCTCCTTGACTTACTGTCAGATGATGTCATGGAGGGGACCTTGTAGCAGGAGCTCGGTGGGCAGTAAGGGAGATATGGTAGGGCACTGCACATGCTGCACATTTCATCAAGCGCCATAGAGGGGAAGGAGATAAGAAGGAGCGGAGCTGATACTGAACCGAGAAATTCGCATTTTCACCAAGGGTTAAATAATGTATATGAGTAACCTACGGTAACACACAGAAGAAAAACTTGTCTCAATACCCTGCACTGAATACAGGGAATTAGGAGCTGCTGCCAGAAGCAGCCAATGCCCCTCTGCTGAGGACAACTGTGTTTGTCAGGGAGATAGGACAAGTGTCAAAAAGAGACAATATCTCCAGGATATTCACCGCAACCTGCGTGCCAGCTCCCTGGCCAGGAGCACTGGCTCAGAGCAGCCCTGTACCTTGGCCTGGGACTGACCGAGGTGAATTGGCATCACAGTAAAATTCAAAGATCTTATCTTCCCTATGGCTTCCTTTGGGGTGGCCCCATCTGCTCAGTTTGTCTCTGATCCCAACCCTCCAGCTTTTTTTCGCCCCGAGCAAAGCTGCCGTGGGGTATGTGTCAGGAGGGCTGCTGCGGTCCCCGCCGGGGCTGGGCTCTCCACAAGCACAGCCAGTCGGGGCTGCCCTCGTCTCAGATGGACAGGCTGGGGCAGGTGACACCTTCTTCCCTTTCACTGCTTGGAGAGGTCCTTTTTAGGCCTAATTCTCCCCTCACTAATTTTAGTCTTATGTAATTCAATTACTTCAGTGAAGTTGCCTCCTGATTTATGTCAGTGCGGGTGAACAGAGTATCAGCCCTTGAGCCTTTTACCAAAGTATGATGTTACACTATTTCTGGACATCATCATGTGCTGGTTGTGCAACAGATAAGAATAATGCTTGGTAAGTCATTAGTACTTCAGTTCAATTTGCGCTAAAATCATCAGCTACATCCCATTTAGTTTCTAAAGCCTCCTCATTATTGCTGCAAACATCAGACCCATGACCTGCTTTCCACTCTGTGAGAGAGGGATAAGTGAATTTAATGCAATCTCTGCGTTACAAAAAGTCTGCTGTTGCTCCCCTGAAATCAGGTGGTGTCTTATCATTGATTTCAGCGAAGGTAGGATCAGGTCCAAATTTCAAACACTTAATTTTCCAGCAGAGGAGAGTAAGGCTTAAACTGCTGCACTTCTTTGGCAAATAATGAATGGGACCTCATTATCTCCGTTAGGACGTGACTTCACAGACGATTACATGCTGCAAGTATGCCACCGATAGACTGGCTCTGTCCTGAACTGTGAAACTTGCTCAGAGAATCAGAGACTGCTAACTTCCAAGACACTTCATTCATTCTCATATCATGAATGGTTTTGTCAATGAATGGGACTACTGACCTTGATGATCTGGTATCAGCATTTCCATTGCTAGGTACAAGCACAGTGACGCTGTGACTATTGAGCCTTATTCCTGCATTCTTTTCAGAGGAAAAGTCATCCACAGTAGCATTTAACAGAATGTCTCTCCTTGTAAGATATTATTGTGACCCTGTTCATTTACAAAGAATTTGATGTCTCTTATGAAAACAATGTACAGATTAAGAATCAAAGGAGTTGCTCCACAAATTTTATGTAGAAAATATTGGTCTGACTTTCTGAATATATATTTGCTAAACTGTTATAAAGCAAGAAATTACCAAATGCACTTGATTAACTTTATCCTTATTGCATATTAGAGTTGAAATACAAATAGCACAGGAATAGAAATGGTTTGACCATGATGGATCTTTTTGCTCCTGCCATGTATTCCCTGAACTCTTTTTAGAGGTATTATGGGGCTAAAATCAGTAGTCCATGTGTGCTTCTCAAGAGTATCTATGATGGGTGCTGCATAGAAAGCTTGTTAAGAGTACGTAAGAGACTTAATGATTTATGGATTTATTCTTACAAAACTTTTCTGAGCTAGATAAATACTGTTATTGCTGTTCTGCAGATGGGTAAATTGAGGGACTGAAAGCTTAAGTAGCACGCACAAGATCACCCAGCAAGTCTAGAGAAAATAAGCTGGAACCAGAACGTTTCATTTCTATTTTCATGTTCTGTAAGTGTTAGATCATCTTTCTCCCATGATTAGCTGCTATTCTGGCATGAACTCAGGACCATTATGATAGAGCTATTTTTCATACAATGGGATGAGACTGCCATGGCTTTAATTACAAGCATGTGTTCACTCTTTTATGGCATTGTGATTGTTATGTAAGGTGATGTGTAAAATTAATGAATTTTAAATTAGGAGTTTACATTACAAACCCTTTGGGGTAGGGAAAAATTTTCTTCTTCTCTGTCCATACAGTGCTTATTAGCTTGGAGTCCTAGTTAATGACTGGACCTTGGAACCGGTACACCAATGCAAGACTAAAAGTAATTATCAGATTATTTTTATTCAAAATAGAAGTTGTTTTAAATAAATGAGGAGGAAATCCCACCTTCAGGAATTTGCAGAAAAGACTCAAGTGCTTACTGCTGGCTGAACACACTTTTCATAGAATTTACAACTGATGGGACACATACTTTTAAACTTGAGGTTAGGACTACAGGCATCCTAAATGCATGCCCTGCAACATATGCTCCTAAATTTTGTAAATTTAACCCAACTCTTTTGGAGAACAATGTGATGATTTCAGAAATGAATAAATGATGGTACATTTATAGCTTCTTTTCAAAGAAAAGAAAGGTAGCCAATCCTTATGACTAATAACTATTATTTAAAGTACAATCTGAGACGCTCCTTGTAAAATTTCAGCCAGGGTCTTGGCATGACTTAGTGCCCAAGAAAAGGATATCTATATTGGGAATCAGCTGCTCTTACACAATCTTTGTGATGATTTGGAACCACTTAAAAACAAGGAGTTGATGATATAATACATTCTTTGGATTTGGAGATGTTCCCCTTATTCCTGCTTTGAATTAAGAGAATATATTGGTGGTTTAGTTAAATGTCTCTTAGTCAAAATTATATGTCTGTCTTTATTGTGCAATTGAAGCCAGATCTGTCTCTTACTGTAAAAAAATACAGGTGTGAAGAACTTTCAGCTGCTCTAAGTGTTAGGTCATTTCTTTATTGCAGTGGATTTTAAACTGTGGTCTGGAGACCACCAAAGGTGGTCCACCTCTGCTGGAGGTCTGTAGCGGAGCTGGCTGGTCAGATAGGATCACCTTTTTTTTTTCTCCAACAGCTTAATGGTGTTACAAGTAGCTAAAAATGCATTAAATATTTCCCAGCTAGCACTTTTAAATGTTAACAGTTGTGCTTGCCTCAGGGCTGTTATTCAGCCATCAAAACCAGGAGGTGGCCTGCGTGATGGGGAGACAGGGGTGAGTCTCAATGACAAAATTTTTGAGATGCTGTCTGTATTCTGAAACTCTTTAGGAATCTCTAGTCTATATCATGCTTTAAAACCCATTGGTAAATGCAAACATCTGACTTCACTGACTGAGGTGTATTTATGTCATTGTGAGAATGTAGATAGGGCTTTAATGAAATGTAATGATTTTTTCTGATATGATACTGTCAGTATGCAGGTTGTTCAGAGGACTTGCTGCCAGTAACATGCCTACAATAGCTAATGATCAGCATACTGAGAAGGACAAGTAAAACTATTTCTTCAACGTAGAATAACCAAATAATAAAATAAAGATATGATCTATTATTTCATCACTTAATAGAACACCTGATCTATTTTTTAAATCTGAAAAGCTTATAAAGGGTACAAGATAGCAAGTGCTAGTTATAGTGGTATAACGCATACTCTCCATTTGATTAATGATTGTAAACACATGATGAGTCAAAAGGTTAGGCTACATTTTGCTCCTTTGAAATTCCATTCAGCGTGTGCGTTAGGTGGCAGAGAAATAACGTAAAGTAAAATTTAGCCACCCATACATGTGGCATTTCTAGAGCTGGTGTTCAGAAAAGACTTTGCTGTTGAAGGCGCTATTTTCCCACTAAATCTAGAAGGCAGAAAACTGTTTCACTTGTGTTTGCTTTCTGAGGCAGAGAGCTGGCCACAGCAGAGAGAAGCATGGGTTATCAAAATATTTTTTGCTATGGAATAGGCTTATAAATCACAGATTTCACAATGCTACTTATACAGAGTTATGATTGCCATCAATTGTCTGTCCGTTACAACTGGGACTACTAAAAGGATTTGTCACTGAAATTCTTGAGGCGAGAATAATCTTTGGCCATTTTTAAACTGATGCAACACAAAATTACAAAGGAAAATAAAATGCAGTTAAACCCTGGGCGAAGAAATAGATACAACTCAGGGAGTCCACTCTAGGTGACTGGTCTAAAAGAAAAAATTGATTTCAACAGGCATAGTAGATCAGTCATGAATTGCTGAAACAATTAGTTAAAACCATTACTTGGGAATCAATAGAAAGAAACTGTATCCATTTGTCCAATTCAGCAATTTAAATTTCTCAGGGTGGGAAGCACTTACTGCCATGAATAAACTGTGAAATGTATCTTTAAAATAAAGTTTTTAATTAGAACTGGCAGTTCTGAACCTGTTGTTGGCAGGAGCCAACCTACTGAAAAAGAGCCCGATGCAATAGACTGTAAAGTGTGTCTGCTTGCTGCTTTAACATTTAACAATTTAAAAAAAAAAATCAACCTTTAAAACTGAAAGTTGTGTTTCAACATCAGCATTAGAAGATTTTTTTTCTCTGTAGTTAAAGCAGTTTGGAGTTTTCAACTGTCATTTCTTACAATAGGTGCCAAATACAGCTGGTTTCCTGAAGGATGAAACTTGTTTTAAAGGAACACAAAAAGAAGAAAAAGAAAAAAAACAAAAGGAAAGTAGCACCTGCTGTAGTTGACTCAGGGCTCTAAGTACCATCCTACAATCCACTGCTGGACTGCTGGTGTGGGTAATCCTTCATCGGTTGTGACCTGACGCAAACACTCAACCAAGCCCATGCTGAATTACAGTTTGCTTAAATTGCATTGTCTTTATTGGGAATTAAGCATGGGCTTAAAGTTGAATATCTGCATTTTAAATAGGGATTAACATGACACCTACTTGGCAGAAATTACCCGTTTATTTTCAAATATGCCTCACTGTGTGTTCCTGGGAACAAGAAGTGGTACTAACACTTGTTAAAAATCCCATTCTAGGCTGAGTAAAATAGGTGAATTTGTTGTTTTTGTGAACCTTCATGGGGGAAAAAGTAAAAGCTTATGTTAAGGGCCAAAAGGTCAGGTGACTAAAAGAGCAAAGTGCCCCATGCCACCTGTCTCTGCTCATTCTTCCGAGAAGCATGAGTCCATCTGTGCTTCCCTTCTGCCTGTGGTTTAGGGGCCTTGGTGGCTTCTGCATTCCTCCTCTTCTTTCGTGTTGCTCTAACTGTGTGGTCATTTAGCAGAATCCATTTTTTCTGTAGTCCAAGCTCAGTAACCTTTGTTGCTGACCTAACCAGCCATGTGCTCAGTGTGAGCATGACTCACGGTAGCAATGAAAAATCCTTATTCTCTCTAATTTGGCCTTTCCAAGAAAGGGGGGGCAGAGAGGGGATGGGGGAGATTCTGATATTTCCAAACTTGCTTGCTGGAAGTATTGTGTCAGTTACGATAATTTGGTGTAGCACATAAATCCTTAGGCTGAATTATGATTCCCAGCACACCCCTTGTAGTCTAATTGAGGAATTGCATTTCTGTCAGTCACATACTCTGGTGGAAATGGAAGAATGTGAGAAACAATAGGACCAGGCTAGTACTGAGTCAAAACAGATAAAGCCAAATTGTTTGTTGGACTGAAAGATGGGAGCAAGCAGATGAGAAGCAAGTTGGTCAGCAACTCATTGCTGCCACTGGTGGCCATGTGAAGGGTACACTCGCTCCTCTTGTTAGTGTGTGAGCAAAGGGAGCAGACAGGCAAACCAGCAGGAATGCCATTAATCTTTTCTTTATGAAAGAAAAAAAGATAAGGGCATCATAATAATACAGTACACTACAGCCTGCCGATGGATTTCAGAGTGAGGAGAGCACTCTACAGGTAGATCTGGAGGAAAAAAAGCTGGGGTAAAATAAGCCTATGAATAGGTTGGGTGTGGTGAGCGGTGCATGGACTGTGCGGGAGGGTGGGAGCCGGGACGGCTGGGGCTGCTCGCAGGCTGCCGGCTGCAGGCAACGCTGTGAATCAGTTCAAGATGGCTACCCAGGGGGAGCACGTGGTAGGCCTCTTTCTCCTCTGGAAACTTTTATTTGTTCTCCCTTTCTTGGTGATTGTCTCTAATCTGAAGAACAAGATGTCCTTAATGAAAACAGATGTTTTGCTCCCTTGCATATGGAAAAAAAAATAATTCCCCCAAAATAGAATAAACCCAAAGAATGCTGAGATGAGGGATGGGTTTCCACAAAGTCAGGAGAAAAAACCTCTTCATTAACGCCCTGACCTGGCCGCTTATCTCCCATGGACACGCCGTGGAAGCTATTGATGCAAAGGTCCATGGTAAGACCTGGGTCTGAGAGAGGGTGAGCCGTGTGCCTCTGTACAGCATAAACACCACACTGAGCTGGCTCACAGCTTTCCCCATCCACAGTCTCCCACTGCGAGATCCTGGTCAATGGCAGTTTTTGTCATTGGCTTCAGCCTAACTAGGAATCGGTCCCAGTATTTAATTTAAAGCACAGCACACAAAAAACCAAAATCATAACATCCCTGCTACATTTATAGAGCTGCATAAGCCACTGATTAACAAATGGATGAGATACTGAACTTTGCTTTACCATCTGTCTTTAATTACATAAAATAACTTGAAGCAATTAACAAGAAAGAAACACTGTGACACAAATAAATAAATCCTATTGATAGAAACAGATGAGGGAATACTTAGGATATTTGAATATATGGATGAAAGTCACTGAAGCTGCATAATCCGCACCCAATGATATTATAAGTATTATCTAACAGATTTACGCTGCCATTGCTGATTATTTTTGAAAAATAATAGTTACCTGTGGAGATGCAGAGAAACAAAAGGAAAGCTCTGTGTGTGTGTAACTAGAAAAGAAAATGTGTGGTCCATCCAACTGCTGTGATATCTAAGTTTTGTCTTTCACAGATAAGAGAAACTAATATCAACAGAAAAATACACAAAGAATGAGGTTTCATAACTGTGGACCTAAAACCAGTCACATAAGTCTGCACGCTTATAAGTGTTTAGGCACCAGTGAGGATTAGGCTTTCTAACACTTTGCAGGATTTAGGTTCTAAGTCTATTTTTTTAGCATTCAAATACACTTGTTTGCCTTTTCTGTTTAGGCACTTCATGAAAATGAGTGCTGTACAAAAGCTATTGAGTGATTGCTGAGTGGATTAAGAACTAACTGATAGATGTCAAAAAGTAGCTGTCAGCTCTGAATGAAAGCTCTGGAGTCAGTCTGCAGAAATGGGAGTTACGCCTGGCAGGCTACAAAATTGTCCTTAATGATTGAGAGATAAGTACATCCCTAGTAAAACAATGCTAGCAAATTAGGGAGGAAATTAAAGTTGGTGGAATGATAAATAAATTATGAAGATGGAGCAGCCCAAATTCGGTGAGCGGGACCTCTGCAAACAAGATGAATTTGAAGTCATGCATTAACAGTGGCTGTATTGATGCACTAGAAATTGTATCCCTAGGGTGGTGCTCGAAGAGGCTTTGGTATCATTGTGGGGAAGCAACTGGATGCAGGACTCGGTCTGATGGTGTGAAAGAGGATTAATGTAGTCTTTGAATGAGTTAGTGGGGACATACGAGTTGAGTGCAATGCTGACTGTATGGCAGCAGTGTGTTACAGTGCTGTGGGTGCTAGAAATCTGAAAAAGGGTGGGAGAAAAGGCATAAGAACTGCATGTAGATTGGAGAATATGCTTTGTTTCCCTTCTCAAATGAGATGACTGGGTTACAGTGTATCATTACCTTCACAACAAGAAAAAAAGTGCCTTGCATCAGATGAATGTATTACAAGAATCAGCGGGTCAAAATGTAAGCCAAGCAAATTTAAGCAAGCAATGAGGCTTGGATTTGTAGCAGTAAGTGTGATGAACTGCTGAAACAAATGCCCAAGAAAGTGTTATTGTACATATCAAAACTGGATCTCTTTTTGGAAAATATGCATCAGCCAAAAAGAAATTATTGGGCTTGGTATATGGGGAATGATGCAGTGCTATAGTCTGTGACACAAGAAGAGGTTAGACATGATGAGTTAATGGTCCTTTCTGGCCTCAAAAGTCATAAATTAAGAGAAATGGCTTAAACTCGTTAGGCCAAATTCTTCTTATTTTATACAGCCAAGTCATCTGCTAATCCCAAGGAAACACTGAGGCAAATAGTATCAGGAGCAGCAAGGGGTATGGTCTTGGAAAGGCTAAAGCATATTAGATGTACCTTTCATGTTAATATGCAACATTATACATTCTGTATATTATAGATTGGAGGACCAAGGCTGTAGGCTATGGTCAGCATGCTCTGAGTCGGCACTTGGTAAGCAAGGTAGTATGCGCAGTAAGTGAACTGAGAGATAAACTGAATGTAGGAGAGTGACTATAAGGAGCACTGAAGATGCAATTTGCTACTGTTTCAGGTATTCATGTTGAGAGAAAGAACTTTAATTGTTTTGGCGGGGAACACTGCTGTGTAGACTGAAATGGGAGAAAGAATGTAAACAAAGGGCAATGATCAATTGCTGTGTTATCGTAGCTTGTAGAAATGTCTTGTGGGTCATGGCAGGGACTTTTGACAGACATCGTTCTATTTAATATCTCTATGGTAATCTCAAAGCAGAGGTAAACAGCACAATAGCGAAATGTGCTGATGATACTAAACCAGGAAGGAATGCAAACAGGAGACAGCAGATAAATGATATCAAAGGACCAGCAGATATTAGAAAGCTGGGTACCTCACCCAAACAACTCACCAAAAAAAAAAAAAAAAAAGAAGATATATTTGAATGTACATGTCCTGGCCATCAATATTGCTGATAGAGCTTCAAGATATAGTGGACAGCAGATCAGATGGGAGAGAGATATGAATTTGCATAGTGATAAAGGCTATGCACATAAAGACATGTGTCACAAAGCAGGGAGGTAATAGTTCACATGTAAAGCTCTGTGTTATTACATTCAACTCTGTGTTCAATATTGCCAGCGACTGACTGACTGGAAAGAGTTGGAAGAAATCCCACAACAATTCAAAGGCTGGAAAAATCACTTTGGGGGAAAGACTGAGGCTCAAACCCAGCATCTCATTAAGCATAAACTGAACGTGCATGAGCTGTGCTGCTGATTTACAACTCCCTTTATAGCCGTGCTAGGTGGCTTTAACAAAGGAACTGCATATCAGCTTAAACAGTGCACATGTTTAAGCACCTCGTTAGACTGGAGCAGAAGGGGCTTGGGTAGACCTGCGAGGAAATGTGACAAAAGTCTATGAGCCCTTGGCCACTGAAAGGTGCATATTGGCTGCATCTGAATCAGCAGGCAGTCATGTCTTTCTGTAAGGCTGGGCTGCTGCATTCTTATGCATGGAACAAAGGTCTGCAAAGGCTTAAACCAGCCAATATTATTTAACTGAAAGGGAGGAAGGCAGCGAACTCAGGCCTTTTGGGTGTATTTTTTTTAAGGTGAAAATTGGAAGGCTGTCAGATGGTCTTTCAAGGGCAGTTCATATTGCTGAGGGGTTTAGGATAGGTTTGAATAAAGCACTGGAGAATGCCTATAAAGCACAGCTTTATGTCTTTACATTGGAAGGCTGGGAGTTCTTCCCTATTCCAAGAATTCCTGATCATATGGAGTTGCCACAAAAGCTCCACAATTCAAGGTGGGAGGAATGGTTCCCTTCTGAGCTCTGAAATCATCTCTGTGACTGTTCATAAAAGAGTTCTTGTGAGGCTGAATTCCTGATGCTGATTTTCAAACCAAGGAAAATTAATCTTTAAAGAATAGGGCTGTGAAATGCTGAACTGGGATCACAGATATGGTGGGAATATCTCTTCTGTGTAACCATTTATTGTGCTTATAACTGAGAATTATCTGAAGTACAGAGCAGTTTGTTCTCTAAGAATGGCATTTGGGGGGAGTTAGTACTTGATTCTTTTTGAAAGTCAAGAGAAGGTGAATACCCAGCTCCTTAGACTCTTTTAAACATTGCCACAGACTGAGTGTGGGTTTTTTTTTATTTTGCTCAGAAATAGTAGAAAACAACTCTCTTCTGGAAAAAATTAACCCTTCAGTGTCTCAAATAATGATTCTAGACTTATAATGCAACTAGTATCACATGATCTTATAATTAGTATTAGCAAATCACTGTGTAAAAGAACATCTAATATTTAATTGTATCTTTCAGAAACTTAATAATGAAAATAAGTGTTGACTTTGGCAGGGATTTAGTCTTGGAAAGTTAGCAGGCTTGACTAGTCAATACCGATAAGAATTTCATAAAACCCCTGCATAGATTATGAAAAAAGCAGCAGGGAAGGACCAAGGGAATGACGACTAGGGTAGAGCTTCCCTTTACAAATCTTGATCAAAGAAATACTTGAAAGTCACGTTTGTCATCACAGGGTGGAAGTCAGGATACAGGGTTAAATTATTCACATGAGTGAGTATCTACAGATCCTTCTCTTTTTTCTTCTTTCTCACTGCCCTTTATAGTCCAGTTTTATATTGCGCTGCTTCATTCATTCCCTAGTGCTTTTTCTCTCCCGAAAGAATGTCTCTATAAGCTAGTTCAAGTGACTAACTTGCAACCTATTGCTCTCCTCCTACAGTTACTTAGTTCTAACATTCAGCATTCAGTCCCCTTTGGATGCTGGGTTGCTACAGCAGTTGTTGAAATTTTTATGTGTAGTACAGTACAAAAGCTACCAAAAGAGGGCAACATATGAGCCAACAATGAGAAATGTATCCTGACGAGTTTATGGTTGTGTATTTGTGACACCCTCCCCCCTTTCTTTTTGATAAAGCAAGAAATTCTAGCAGACTGGTCAGGAAACAGAATTTCCATTCTATGGGAAATTCCAACACTTGGGAAAAATGTGAAGGTGCTAAGTTTTCATGGATTGAAAATTCAGAGAAAATATATTTGGCATGATGGAAGTGTTCCATAAATGTCAAATCATTCTCACACCAGAAAGCCCAAAAGTTATAATGACATTAAAATATTCAATTTAATAGGAAAAATGTTAAATATATGAATGCTATAAGGTTAAAAAAAATAAATTAAATGGAACAAGGAACACTAAATGTTTTCACTTCAGGGAAAACAGTACTTTAAATATTATTGAATGTAAATATTATTTTGTCTCCATTAAAAATGTTGTCAAAGTAAGTATGCTCTCAAAAAAGCATGCTGATTGAGACCAAGTTGAATTTTCTGAAAGAGTATGTTTCCTCTGAACATTGTTTAATCACGTTTTCTCTTGGTGAAATGCCTGAGAGAATTTCAGAATACCCTTAATAATCCTGCGAAAGACTAAGGTAAATTGGCGACATTCCAGGACTGTCCCCGATGCTGTGCTTGTGGGGCCAGACAAAGCGCTATCCCAAACGCCAGGCGTGTGAGCTCAAGAGCTAGTGTACCCTGGACAACACCGAATGTGCACTCATTGGCAAACAGTTTATTATAAATAAAGGTTTTTTTCAAAGTATTCAATAGTACTCCAAGGAGTTAGACAGTCTTGAACACATGCCAGCATGGCAACGGATAGAGTAAGCAAATATAATCTACCTCACTTAGGGTAAATATTTGGCTACAAATGTATTGAGAGCTCTTTAATTCTTTGTACACTTCTATGATGAGAACCAGAGGAAAGGCAGTGGAGATGTAAAGACTGGAGAGTGATTTTTTTCTTCTCTTATCAGCTGCCCAGATAGGCTAGCTGCCAGTCAAATTAAAAACCTCACTGGAGGAAATGAATGAAGGCCTGTAGGTGTAGAAATCTGCTGTTTATACAGCTGCACCAAGTTCTGCTAATGATCAACCAAAATCGGCCAAGTCCTCATGGAGATATGCAAAATTCTGTGGCAGTGTCTGGGAGGTTGACTATGGAATTTAGAGCATTCTCGGGTTTTTTTTTTCTCTTATATGTCTCATCTCTTTTTTCAAGACTAACTTCTGCTTTCTGCTTGCTTCTATTGTGGCTTAAAGTGCTGGAAAGTATCTGGGAAGGAGAGAGGGGCAGAACTATGATCTATCTGGAGGGCAATGAAACATTTGGAAAGTTTGGAAATACTCACCCATCTCGAAGACGGGATGTTCTGCTTACAGGAGCAATACCTTATCTTCTCTCATTTATCCACGTCCTGCTTTTGCGTCTGTATTTCTGTGGATTCCAAAAGAAGGAAAGATTTATTCTTCCTAGCCAGAAACAAGGAGAGGTTTCTGTCTGGAGGGTTTCTCCATTGTCTGATCTATGACATGAACAATGACTTCACATCGTTCACCTCATGAAGGGCTGCAGAACCACAGGGTATCAAATAAGATGTTCAGTAAAGGAATGACAGCCATGCACATGGTCTGTGTGGCTGGATCGAATGTATCGACTCTAATCACAGTGTTCTCAGACAGCTCCTGTATTCTGGATATGCAGGAAGCTATTTATACTCATCTGCTTGGCCTTCATTTCTTGTACTGCTCATCTATTTTTGATTAATGTCTTGATACTCCCTTCCAGGCAACGATGCTACTTTTGAGAGACAAACGAGGAACAGTTATGGAATATAATACATGTATTTTAATGGCACTGGGAGGTGTGGTTAATTATCCAGTTGTGTTTATTTGTAGGGAAAAAGGTAAATTGCATCCTTAAATAGCCTTGCTTCATGGGTATGAGCCTACGCATGTCTGACTGACGTGTTATATTGCCACTTTACCCAGCAGCCCAGTGACTGGTGTTTATTCAGGAAAGAATCAGCCCATGCACACAGACAGACTGATTCTCACAAGCAGTTCTGTGTATGCTTTTGCTTCTCGTCTTCTGCCAAATTCAAGCCTAAATTCTAGGAAGCAACAATAACACTGACAGGAGTCACATCAGACTTGAAGGCAATTGCTTTAGCTCTGTGAACACAAAACGGACTTCTCTTTCTTCCTTAGAAGTGATTTTTAAACATGCCTTGGCTTCTCTGAGCTAGCATAGTTTTACCCTGTGAGTCAGGTTATGAAGAGGGATCTGTTACCCCCTTCGCAGATGTGGTATGTGAGCCTAGTTACATCACATTTTGAGGCAGATGGATCTCCGAAGGGAACTGCAGTATCCAATCCTGTGCTTTCTACCCCTTGCTATTGATTCTTGTGGTTAGTCTGTTTCTGATTTTATTTCTCTGTGTAGTTTAAGGGCAAGTCTGTGGTTTGCCCCATGTGCCCAAGCGAGGGAGCGAGGGTGCAGAAGACTGCCTGAAAATAAATAAATCAGAAACAGATAGACTAATTACAAGGACAAATGCCAAGGGATGGAGAACACACAGCAACCTCATGATCAGATACGCCTGTCCCATTGGAGGAGAGACAGATGTTTCACCATGTGATGTAACTCTGTACCACGTTGGAGAAGGGAGCCAGTGCGTCCTCTTCCTCGCCTGGCTGAGCAAAACCCTCTCGTGTGGTTTGCCCACACGGCATGTCCCAGCATGGGGAGGAACAGCTTCCCTGAGGTAGGGGTGGGGAGGAGCAAGGCTGGGAAATGAGAGGCTGCTCTCTCTCGCCTCTCCAGTGCCTGCCCGGAGAGCCAGAGGGGCTAAGCTGACACAAGGAAGGATGTAATCTACTCCTGGTTGTTTTATGCTCACAGCACATTACTCCCTTCCATGGAATAAGAGGATAGTCATGGATGTTGTCATGACTCACGGTCTCCTGGGGCAGCACGGGTCCGTGCCATGTCTATAATCAAATGACCCGGGGGGTGAATTAGGAAGGCTTTTGATGTCATTCTCTGAGTGCTGCACCACAGGAGACAAAGACTTCTTAATGTAACGTCAGGCTATCTCTTAAACATAACCATGAAACTAACTTTGACTTGCCAGCAGCTGGTACAGGCAGTGGCCTCCCTACACCGCTCCGGCACTTAGCATAAGAAATGTCATTATGTGGGTGGATTAGGCAGAACCTGTCAAAGTTGTGTGCGTGTTCTTTGGCTGCGTTTCCTTCCCTGGGCTAATAATGCCGAGGAGATGGGGAGTGGGTTGACACATTTTCTGGCATGTGTCATGCAACCCAGTGAAGTGGAGGACATGTCAGCCACAAGACTTTTCTGCTTTAGTAAGTCGCAGGCAGAAGTGACATGCTGCAGCGGCTAGCAGCCTTGATCCTCTATGTATTCACACTGCTAGCGCCTTCATCATGGTTTCAGCTTCCCCAGGGCTCTCTGACGGAGCCAGAGGTATGTCTGGAGGAAAGGGTAAGGAAATGTATCCAGACAAATATTGTTTAAACTCAGGGAAGCAGCAGTAGACAGAGGCGTTTGTGTAACGTTACCTACAGACCCCGAAGAGTTTTACAAGGTGACTGACACGGTCTCCTTAAGAACCACGGAAATTGGCACTGATAGACAGGGGGAAATATTCAGTGGCTGTTTTGCAGTGTGCAAAAATGCTCCATACCTGTTCAGCAGAGGATACAAAGAATACCTGTAACTGATAAGAAGAGATTTTTAGGACAGAAGATGCTAAAGAAAGATAACTGGAGATTGATGAAACTTAGGACAGTTACTGTTGCTGGATGTGAGGGTAGCTAATATGAGTGTTGGGGTGAGGGAATTTCCCAAGGTCCAGCAAAATCTCAAGGCAAATTGTCCTCAGGGGAACAGAGAAGGGTGTGTATTCATTCTCACAGAGAAGCCCGGTTTTGCACAGCTCCCTGCTTAAAGTCTGTGCTGAGGAGATGCAGTTTCGTCCCCGGGCTGTGGCAATATGCCAGGTGGGTTCCTCACAAATCACCGTCAGAGTAGCAGAAGATGGTATGAGCATGTCTACCCAGCATGACTGAAATGCCATCTCCTGTCCCTGCCAGCATGTTGCAGGCTGTGTTCCGTTGTTGGGAAAAGACACATCGGCTGGCTGTCAGCTGCATGCCACAAAACAGACAGGTCATAGGTCTGATGTGATTTATAGCAGGGACAGCACCCAATTCACTGGGAAGAGTTACTGTACTGTGTTTTCCCCGTAGCTCGTAATTAACAACAACAACAAAAAAGGTCCAGCAGCTTCTGCAAGTAACTACGCGTGACCAACAACTGCTACTCTGTTGTAGCATCTGTAGCATCTCAGGTCAAGAACTGCCATCCCCAGGTGCCATGTTCTGGTTCCCTGTAAAACTGAAGAGCAGTAGTTACATAAGAACATAAGTGGTGAAAATACAGCTTGGCAGGCACGGAGCAAGCCTGTGTGGACAGGGGAACTGCACAAAAGCCCCACAGGGAGGGGGCTGCCTCCTTCCTTCACTTGCTGGTGTTGAGCCACAGCATGGGATTGTAGTAAGGCATAACAGAAACTGCCCAGTAGCTACACCTCCTGCAAACGCACATCAGCTCTCCTGATGTGGGTGCTGCCCCTGTGTCAGACACAGACGGTTAGCCAGTCAGTCAGCTGGTGCCTCGTATGCAGGGCTGAGGAGCTGGACCGGAGCTTAAGGGACTGCACTGGGATGCTCTGAGGTGCCAATTCTGCCATAGGGGAGGAAGAGACAGAGGATAATGCTGATACAGGAGATGACTCTGACAGTTAACTTGTGCTTGCCTGCACTGCTTGACATTTGTGTGAAGTTGAGACAACCTGCATCAACATGATGCCTGACACAGAATTTGTATTGTCCCATGATCAGTGTGACCCTGCTCAGATTGCCAGATAACGTCACATCTCCAGTTGTGTAACACCACCATGTTCTCTAGATCCCGGGCCTGCAATCGTTATTGAGCTGGCTGTTTGTGCACTGGGGAGGGAATTCAAATATTGTTAATCAGTGGAAATGTTAGCTACGTGTCCTTTGTTGGGAGTAAAGCAACCCCATTCCTCATACGTCCACATATAGAAAGTACGACCTCATTGGAGAGAAAAAATATGTGCCAGGAGGGATAAAGGAAGAGCTTTCATCTGTCTATGAGTACATGACGTGCAGGGTACACAACAGCGTTTAGGTAGATACCAGAGTTTTGTAATTCAAGGATCACGTAACTTTAAAAAAAAAAAAAATTCCACTGCTGCCATGATATTTTTTATTGACAGCCAAATAAAAAATTAGGCTAAACTCTGCATGTTCATTTATTGCTTTTATTTCCCCCCACCTTGTTTGTTTGCCTGTTTTCTTGTATGGTAATGTGTATGTTGTTTGGTTGCTTGTTTGTTTTTATTTGAAATAATTTTGCATGTAATTTTCTGAACGCTTGCAGAGCAGAGAGACTAGTGAATGTGTATGTTTATGCACTTTTGTCCACGTACAAAGGCTGATGGATAGCTAATAAAATGCACATCTCTGCAATCCTTTCATGCTTAAGATCCCCAAGCAGAGGTTGTGAGTATTCAAATAAAATAGAACTGATCCAAAATGTACATATTTAGCTTAGATAATAGCAGCCCCCAGATATGTGCCTCTTTCTGCAGTTGGAAATCTGTCAGTTGAACAAAGAACAGGATATAGTGTGAATCAGGCTGTCCTAAAAGCTTTATGTGATAGACACACTTTATGGAGTTAGTTCCATTTCTCTCACATTTCAAAAGAAGACTCAGACCCTAATTATCACGAGGACAAATTCGACAAAATCATTTTTTGTAGTCAAGGATTGCAACGTATTTTAAAAGTCAGAATATATGTTAAAAGAATACAGTTTGTCCCAAGGCTTATGGTTCAGCTTCTCCTTGTTCTTTCCATCTGAAAAATTATTCCTGAAAAGTCATTCTGCATATGGTTTTTTTTGCTGTTTTTCAGGAAGAGAAAAATATAAATGAGCTGTAAAGCTCGTGTTGTTCTGAACTCCTCTTGTCTTTCACCGATGAGTTCATCAAACAAAATTCCACAAGAAACAAATGTTATTATGAGATTAGCAGAATGAACGCCAGAGTTCAGATACTAAACATTTTTTTAAAAAACAGTGGGCTTAATGACGTGAAGGAAGTTGTAGTTTAAACATCAAGGTCAATTATTTCGTTAAATATTATTTAAAAGTTACTTGCCTTGAAACAAAACCAGAGCTATCCATTTCCCAAAAATGCAAACAGATTATTCTGCCCCTGTTTGTCAGCTTCACTAGATAACTTCTATTTGATCTTCAAATGAAAACAGTTTGTGTTTCAGATTTATACAACAGGCTGCCTCTAAAAAGAAAAAGATCTTAAGGTTGGACTGCTGTTTACTTTCCCTTCTAATCCTGTGAGAAGATTTGCATAAGAAAAGCAAGTAGATTTGAGTCTAGGTTTTTCTGTCTACATCGAAAGCATGAGGATCAGCCAGTCCTCTCCATTTATTCAGAAAGGAAACGATTGCTTTTGTCAGTCAGGTGAGCAGGAAACCTTTCAGTAAGTTCAGCAATATTCCTCTAAAAGTAACAGGGGTTACTTATCAAGACTAAATGGAGCTTAATTAAATAATTATAAAAGTCAAACACTGAGAGTCTAAAACCTAAAATCTCCAGTTCCAGGTATGTTTCCTGATACTGTGTGCTTAGCTTTAAAACAACATCCAGAACTGGTATTTCCTGGACCTTGCAAAGCAGCCTCTGGTGTTTGCAGGTAGCCTTCTCGCAGTTTCTAACAGCGTGGGTCTCATCTGGGACCTGAGGGAGCAGAGGAGTGCTGGGTGGCGATGCGAGCTCTGGGTGTCGCGACCGAGCGAGTGCGCCCAGCTCCAAGTGTGACTGACCCCTGGAGCAAACGAGTTAACTGTTGTAGAATGGGAATATGGACTCGTACCCACAAGAGTGCTGTGAAGCAGAATAGTTTAATGTGTGCAACGTACTTGGAGATTCTTTCGGTGTATAGAAGGGCAAATTATTATTTTATAGGAAGAGGATTAGAAAGGATGTTTTGGATCATGGGGTCAAGTCCCTTGCTGTGGGTGGTAACCACATCTCAGGAGCTGGTTCACAAACCAGTCAAATTCCATCTTCCAGCTGCTTTGATGCCTTCCCGCCTGCGGAAGGCCTTGCTGGGTCCTCAGCACTCTGGTGGGGTGAAGGTGCTTTTCTGTTTCCAGCTTGAATCCCTTCCTGGACAGTTTGTACCAATCCTTTCTCTTATAATTGTTTTATTTGGGGGGAGGGAAGGAAAACTGTCTCATAATTTTAAGATTAATTTGAATTTTCCTCTGAGCCCCAGACACCTGGTGGAAAGACGCCAGCAATGCTGTAGGCTGGTTCGATGTACCAATAAAAATAAAATTAAATTAAAAAAAAAAATCAACCGAGTAAGAAAAGCGCCATTCTTAGAAAGCCTCCAGCCTTCCAGCTAGAGCACAAACAGCTTCTTATTTGGGACTCTCCTCGGGTAAATCAACAGCCCCGGGGCGAAGGGGCTGCAGCTCTTGTGGTCTTGCACAAACCCAGGCCCCCCCCGGGGGGGACACACAGGGGAGGAAGGGAGGAGAGGGGACGGGAGAGGGGAACCACCTTCAAACCACGGCTGAGACCTCGCCCGAGGGGGGCCGACGCTCCGCTGGGGCGAACCAGCGCGGAGAAACCCCCCCCCGGGACCCCGCTCCCTGCCCGCCCCGCCGGGGCTCAGCTCCGCGCTGCCTGCCCGCCCCGCCGGGGCTCAGCCCCGCACCCCCGGGCTCCCGCCGCCGGGAGGCAGCGCGGGGCGGCCGGGCTGCAGCCGGGGTCGGCGGGGAGGCCGATCTCCGTTTTGCCCCTTGGCTCGGGTTTCCCCCTGCCGAGGGAACAGGCGCCTTTGCTGGAGCTACGCTCCCCGGGGCTGGGGGTGATTTTTCGTTTGTTTGTTTTTTGACCTTCCTCCGCTGTCTCCCGCAGGCCGTCCTGGCCCCGCACCGGCGGCCCCGAGGGCGGGCGGGCAGCGCGCTGCCGCCTGCCCCCGAGCGAGCCCCGGGCACGAAGAGGAGCAGCCTGCGGGGTTGAAACGGTGACGAGCGGGAGGGATTCGGGGGCACTTCCCCCTCCCCGGGGTGGGGGACAGAGGCAGCCGGTCCGTGTCCCCCGGCGGCCTGCGCCCCCGCTTCCCACGGGTGAAGGCAGTGCGCGCACCCCGCGGACACGCGGTGCGGCAGCAGCTCTGCCCCCGCGCGGGGCAGGGGCTGCAGCGGAGGGGCGCGGGCCCGGGGGCCATCGGCAAGTGCCGCCGCCAGCCCCGGCCGAAGAGCTTCCAGTCGGTGGCTGCGCTCGGCTCGACGGGGGAGCAAACAGCCCCCCCCATTCCCCCAAATACCCCCCCCCCCAGCCCCCAAGCCCAGTAAGGCTGAAGAAACAACCACCAAACGCCCTCGAAAAGCCCCGGCCGAAGCTCGGCACCCTCAAAGAAAACTAAAAACCAAAAAGCGAAGGAGGCAACAGCACCCCCAACAAGCACCCCCGAAACGGCGGGGCGAGCCGAGGCTCCCCGCCAGCCCGGGCGCAGCGCTCCCAGCCCGGGGAGCCACCCTCGCCCTCCACCACCGTCTGCTGGTTCCTAATTCCTACGAACTCAAGCAGATTCCCCAGATGATAACGGGGGCGGGATGGGGTTTAACCCCCGAGCCCAGTTACGGTGAAACCACAAGAAAACAGACGCAGGTGAAGGGGAGAGAGCGTACTCGCTGCGATGAGCACTGCCGCAAAACCTGGGGGGGGGCCGGGGCACAACGGCGGGCAGCAACGGGAGAGCCTCGCCCGAGGGCTCCCGCGGCGGGGAGAGGAGCCGGGGACGCGGGGCTCTCCCCGGGCAGGGGGGCGGCGGTGGCCGGGACACCGCACCGCAGCGCTGCCCGCCGCCGCGCACCTTCCGCCCCCGCGCAGCTCCGCCGGGACCTGCGCGGCTTTTACACGGGCGATCGCGCCTGGCCGGCTCGCATCGAGCAAGAGCCTTTCCGGGAACAGGCTACTGCGAGCTGAGCAGCGGGGAGCGGGGGGATGAAATAAAAGGCTAAAGAAACAGCGCGATTTTGGGACCGGGACCAAATCCTAACGTGTTACATAAAAGCCACGGGCGGTTCTTATCAGCAAGCCCGGCCTGAAGAGGAACAATCCCCAGGAGCGGCTCCAAAACAACCCTGTTAAAGGAACAATTGTGAAATGCCAACTTCCCACCAGAGTATGAACAGCAGGAGCCGGGCATGTCCTGTCTGTAACCGGGCTTCTGACAACCAACAGAGAGAGGGGAGGGGACGGGGGGGATCCTCTCTTGACAAGATTTATCAAGAAACATTTAACTGGGCTTTAATCATATTAGCAAGAGCCCAATTAGGGCTGAGAGCGAAGCGAGGCGGCCGGCGGGCTGGGGAGAGGAGGAGGAGCAAGCGATGGAGTCACTCGAGGATAAAGTCCTTTCATCAGGCTGCGCTCTCGGCGAGCAGAGGAGTGCGAATAATCAGTGCCCTTCAGTGGGGGGACGGGGGAGGGAGGGGCGGGGAATGTGTGTAAAGGGTCATTAAGGCCAGGCAGAAGGGGGTTTTTGTTGTTGTTGTTTTTAATTACGACGGCTATTAAGGTGTTGTCTCTGGGCTCTCTAGGGCGCAGTTCTCGGGGACGGAGCGGGGCAGAAGCGAAGGGGCCCGGCGGCACCTGCTGCACCGCGACGACCTGCCCGGGGTGTGCGGAGAGGGCTCTCCCTCCGGGGCAAAGAGGGGCTCCGTCTCTCCCACCCCCCCTCACCTCCCCGAGGGACAATTTCCTTCAGAGCGCTTTCCCGAGTCGCCTCTCCCTGATGCTGAGCGCTCCCCGGGCGGCATCCCGCCGCCCAGCGCGGCTGCTCGGGGGTGCAGGGCGCGGGCCGGGGGTGCAGCGCGGCCCCGGCGGACGCCAGCCCGGTAGCCAGGGCTCGCCGAAAGCCCCGGGAGAAGCGCGACGCTGGGGCCACCCGGGATGGGGGCAGAGGGCAGAAGGTGTCCTCCCGGGGTTCAAACTTTCCGTGCTTTCGCGTGGGCAACCTGCCCCGTCCTTAGGGACTCGCCCGCTTCAGCTGTCGGGGATGGGGAGGGCGGACAGTAAAGAAATAGAGAAATACTGAAGATGACAGGTGGGAGCAAAGGAGGACGCTGGCGATGAGCCCCCCCTCTCCCGGGTTACCCCACCTCGGGACACGCCGGTGGGAGCACGGCAGCGGCGCTGGGCGCGGCGGGGAGCGGAGGCGGCCGTGACCCTGCCCGCGGCTTTCGAGACATCGCCGGCCGCTGCCAGCAGCTGCCCCGCTTTCCTGCCACTCCCCGCGGCCAGGAGCGGGGAGATAAGGCTGCTGGGCAACCGCACACCTTTCGCTCCAGAGGAGCCGGATCTTTGCACCGCGGGGCAGAGGATGCTGTTTTATTTTTTTAACAGGGCAGGGCCGGGGGGGTGTTTGCCATTCGCACCGATGAGCATCCCCGCTGTCGGGAGCAATCCCCCCCGCCTCCCGGCGCGGAGGGGCTCTCGCCCCCCCTCCCGCCTCCTCGGGGCGGCGGGCCCGGCCGCCCCGACCCCTCCCCGCGCCCCGGGGGACAGCGGCTCCCCCCCCCCCCCCGCCCCCCGTGCCCTTTTTGTGACCGTGCCCCCGCCGCACCTTCCCTGCCCCACGCTTACCTTGCCGGCCCGGCCGCCGAGGGGCTCGCCCCCCCCCGCTCCCGCCCCCCGCCCCGGCTCCGCCATCCCCGCCGAAGGGGTGCCGCACGCCGCCGCGCCGGCAGAGCCCCGGCTCTCGCCTTGCGCGCACTCGGCTGGCGCTGGCAGCCCCGCCGGGTTCATCCGAGGACAGCGGCGGCTCCGCGCCGCGGCTCGTCTGGCTGCCAACGCCGCGGCGAGGCTGACGCTGCCGCGGCCGGGGGTGACTCACGGCGGCCGCCGGGTAGCGGATCCGCCAGTCAAGCGGGGAGCGGGCACGTCGCGGCCGCTCCTCACCCCCTTCCCCGGGCACCGCCGCCCCTCTCACGCGTCCCCCCCCCACCCCGGCCCCCTCTGCGCCTGCAAAGTGGAATAAACGGCCGGTTTCCCGGCACATATTCACCCTTCCGACACCGAAAGGGAGGCCGCCCCCCGCTCCTTGCCGGGCCGGCGCCCCCGTCGGAGGCGGGCCGGGGTCCGGCCCCGCGGCCGGCAGCGCTCCCGGCGGCGCCCGCCCCCAACGTAAGTGACCGTCGGGGCCGGGAGGGGGTGGCCGTCCCTCGTGTCCTTGCCCCGGGGCATGTGGCCGGAGGGGCTGCGCCCGGGCGCCGAGGGCGAGACCCGCGAGCTGCTTTGGGAGGACGGGCCCCGAGCTCGGCCCGGCGGGGCTCAGCCCAGCTGGGCGCCCGCCCCGGCGGTGCGCCCCGGGGAGCGTCGCCTGCAGTCATGCGGGCAAGGGCAAGCACAGCCCAGAGCCAGCGGAACGGCGGGCGGGGAGGGAAAGCGGGGCTCAGACCTGGAAAGGTACCTGGACTCGGAGTGCCAGGGAGCATCGGTGTGATGTGCCACTGATGGCCGGCCCTGGTTAGCAAACAAGCTGCAGGGTTTTAGCTGCATCTGGTTTCCATGGAGTCCTCGTGGCACGTCCCAGCTAGAACGTATGGCAGGTGTCTGCATGGCGAGCGTGCAACGGGTCTCCTGCTTCTGCTCAGAGGTCCCAGGTGGAGCTTTTTCAGATCCTTTATGCTGCACAGTTCAGCACTGGCAGTGCCTTTGGGAAACGTGCTTCCTGCATGGCATCCTTCTTCTGAAACAGATTTTTGAAGTGAAGCTGTGGCAACATACATCTTCCAGTCCACCCTATTGGTTGGATGCACAGTTTTAAAAGCTGTGGCTCCCTAAAATTAAGAGATTATTACAAGCTCGTTTATTAAGAAACTCAAGCCATGAAGGTAATGGGAATGAGTGGTACGTTCTCTGGATACATGCTCAAGTTTTGGATGTAGGATGAAGGCATGACTGGGCCTGTACTTAAAAATACTCCAAAGCTATTTGTCAGAAATGTGCTAAAATGATAAGCCGTGGATTTACGGACAGGGGTTATGTTGTCAGTGCTTCAACCTTAAGTTCATTTTTAAGTCCAAATTTCAGTCCTTTGAGAAAAGAGAGTAGGAGGAGGAAGAGACTATTATAATAGAAATGCTGACATTGCTAACCGTGGTGGTGTGAATTCACTACTATAATAAGACCTCAGCTAGCAGCCTAATTCCAAAGAGGTGATGTTATCCAGTAATAATGTAATCAGTTTGTTGGCTGTAACATAGGAAACTGGGAATTGGTCTACTTTATTGCTATTTTTGGCCAAAATTAAAAAAGATAAAAATCTAGAAGATGCCAGGATCGAGGCAGGAGAGCTACCTTTGCTATTTAAAATAATGGAACAGAGTTCTTCGTGAATACTTTTCACTTCAATGCAGTTTTACAAAAGCATATTTAAAAAAGGGACGGCTAGTGAGAATGCAAGCTTTCAAGCTAGGGATTGGAGGATGGAAAGGCCCAAGGGTGGAACATTGTTAAAAGTTTTCAGAGAGGTCCCCAAAGCACAATGTTCACTTTACAAAATAGAAGTTTTCTCCTGGGTAATCGCTGAATGAGTTTGCGTTGATTTGCAGCTGCAAATTTAAAGGAAAAAGAAGGAAAGAAAAGAAATGAAAAAGACAAATGCCCTGTTAGTAATTTAGAAGTATGCTGCAACCATTACGAAAATTGCATCAGGTATATGAAAAATTGGAATTGACCGCTTAAGCTTTTGAGTTTATATATTCAGTATTCTCCAGCCCTCACATCTTTCTTTTGATAATTATTTTTGAAGAATAAGCATTCTGACAATTTTCTAGGCAGCTTGCTCTCAAATTAGAAAGAACAGCATAAGTGAATTAACTTGTAAGGCGCATGTATCAGTGAAACCTTATCGGTGAAATCTTCCGTAGGAGGTTAGTCAGTGATGTTAGTGAGGTCCGAATTTCACCCACTGTGGAGGCAGTATTGTTGCAGAAAATTACATGGGTAGGGACAGACCATATTATCCCTCCAGTTCAGGTTTAGATTTTGCTGTTGCTCTTGATGGTGTTCTGTATGTTTAATGCGATCCAAAATTCACTGAGATCAATAGGACTCTTTGGGTTGGGGTCATGAATTCTTTGAAGGATCAAGTCTGAAGTTTCTTCATGTTGCTAGGAAGTCCAGCAGTATCAAGACCAAGATATGTGAAAGTATGTGAAGACAATTAAAACAAAGTAATGAGTATAGTAGAATCCTAACTGTCCATTTTAACAGAGCTCCTTGTAAATAACAGAACCCTACAAGAATACTTGGGCGTGTCTGAGTCAACCCGTTCTGGAAATCCTGTGATATGCAGCTGCAGAAACTACACAAATTCTTGACAAATTGTCAACAAAACCTGAAAGGACCCTAAGGGGTTTTATTCAAATTTGTTGAAATTTCTTGAAAATCATGTTTCCTGAGTTATATACAAGCTCTTTTCTGCTTATAAATATATCACATGTTGTCCAGTAACTCTTGAAAAGTAGGCTAAAGCTACTACAGTGACTATCTTGTTCATCTCACCTTCTTAAGGTAACATTAACCCTCTTTTTAGACTTGCCATTTAACAAAGCGTTAGTATAAGTATTACAACCATTTGTGAATGTGTGTACTCTGGGCTGTGGAAAATCAGGGGCTGGCATTTGCTGTCAGGCTTACATCCAAAAACATACGAGTTAATTTGCGCTATACGACCACTGGTACTACTGAATGACGAATTGAAAAAGGTATTTTGAGAAATATGGATGGTTCCAGAGTTGCCCTTAAACACTTGCTTGAAGCTAGAAAACAGATGTGATATAAAGATAGTTGTTTTTTTTTTTTATTGTGGAAGATAATACCAGTTTGTGATTACTGATTGGATGCGAAACAGAACTTTATGGCTGTATGAACTGGAGGTAGCACGTCAGCAGTCATACAGCATGCTAGTGGAAGCACCACACATTAGTTCTGCAAAGAGATTCAAACAACAATTAATCACTGTTTCTCACAAATACAAAAATGAGAGGGCACTGAAAAATTCATTGAGGAAATTAATGTATGGATACGAGTATGGTAGTCTGGATGCTGGCTGCCACACAGGAAAACCCCAAACCACTAATTGATGGAAATCTTAAGACCTTATCAGCTTAGGGAATGCTCCAAACAATGTGTTTTCACTTTTTTTTTTTCATAAGTGTTCACTTCTGGCCACCACAGAGAGATTACATTTGCCCAGTATAGATAGTTTTGCTTCCTTGGTGCATTGTTCTTGAAGTCCTACCTCCTCCTTTATCATTAGTCACGGTTACTTAGCTTTTTAATTTTGGTACAAAACGTCAGCTTTATTTTTGAGAGCTTGAGTACGATAGCGCAGAGGTGTGTCCTTGTGTATATAGGAGCAAAACCAAGTGAGAGAGGAATAGGGAAAGGAAAGGCTGTTTGGAGAGCAGAGAACAAAATGTGAGGCTTGCAATGGAGCAACTGGTGATGGAACGGGGCAGGAAGAGACTGGGCCATTGACCATGCAGAAAGCAGTGTTCAGAGATCGTGGTTTGATTGAACTACCCCTTATTTAACGTGACCTGCATTTCTCAGCGGGAATGCAACTTGCAATCTATGTGCAACAGTGAAAGACTGAAAAAGTAAGGAGGCAATGAAAAAGCAAGAAGCAATTTCCCCATTTGTTTCTTTCCTATTTCTAAAGTCTGCCTAGCCCACACATTGGGTAGGGTACACTGAGAGAGAATCTTGGACAAAACTAAGCTGGAGCTAGAACAAAGTTGGAAAGAAATTCCAGTAAGTTTAAAGACGGTAAAAAATATCTGCCCCGCCCCCTCCTCCCCAGAAGGTACTTAATGTCCAGCACAATCATCTAGCCCTAGGCAAATGCCTGACAAGAACGTGGTATGTGTATACACTCTGAAATCAGAGTTCAGGGGATATATATGTAACTGCAACTCATACTTTGTCTTTCTGATAGTATGTTGACCTAGAACTTTCACATTGCCATCTTTTTCTACTCTCTTTTTCACTCATTTTTTCTTCTTTGCTTTTGGGACAGAAAATCCCTCATGCAGTGTGGTCCAGGTTATACTGGATGTCTCATGCAGGGCAGTATCTTATTCCGTGCATGACTGACTTACTCATGTTGCAAAAGCAGGGTGAGTAATGGGTGCTGGAATTTAGCTCTATATTGCATTTTGCATCTGGGGTTTCTGTAATAGGTTCATGAAGTTCACAGACTACCGCTAGTAATTTTTCTATTTTTCTACCTCCCATTCCTGCTCTTTTTCCATTTCTCCAGAGATTTTCTGTGGTCCTGGAGGACTTTACAACTTTGCAAAATGATACAGAATTATCAAAACACTCTAAGCACTGTATAAACACATAGAGTGTATTTGTGATGCAAAGAGAGAAAGACCAGGGTTTGACTGGGCACGATCCCTTATGGTTCTGTGACTGTGGGTAGCATTGCACCTTTGCCAGCAGCAAGGTTTGCAGTGGCTGCAGGTCTTTGGAATGCACTGTGTGTGTAGAGAAGTAGTGCTGGACTATTCATATTGCAAGTGGGATGCTTTAGATGGTACCTTGCAACATCACCCTTTGGTCTACCAGGAGAAAAACTGCTTTCCATGTACCAGTGATGCTCTCAAGTATATGCTGTAGGACTCCAAGTAAAACAGCAAATTTGAAGTTAAAAAGAAGCTCTCCAATGCACTAAATTACTGATGTAGCGCTCACAGTGAGAAATAGTCCTGGTCCAGATATAACTTTTGGGAGTACATGCAGACCAAACAAAGAGGGTCTCAGAAAGAGATGCAAAACACACAAAGAAGAGCATCCAGAATCACAAACAACTCATTATCTGATCTGGAAACAGAACAGAGGGGTTGTCTGTAGCTGCACCTTTTTCACGCTTCAGTTGGCCTTGTGCCGTAACTTACTGCCAGTCTGCGCAGTTCATGTCAGAGTCTGGGCTGTGGGTCTTCTTACTGGTGATTCTGCAGCCTCCCAGGGTTTCTGCGGCCTGGGGGGAGCTAGCGTACAAGGCTGTGTTTGTTCAGGGATCTCTATTCAGTGCAAGGAGGTGGTGACAGAAGTTGCTGTTAATGGTTGCTGTATGGATAAAGGTTGTGGGTTGCTGTGCAAGCAAGTCTCCTCTGCTCCGTTCCAGTTCAAAGTCAAGCCATCTAGATGAAACTAGGGAAAAGTGTTAATATAGCTAGTGGTTGGTCTCAAAAGAAGAGAGGGAGAGACAAGGAGGAAGGTAAACATCCGAATCCGTACACAGGAGTGGTAAGTCTGTTGGGTCAAGCCCTGGGTTCAGACCCAGGGAGTGCATGCAGTATAGATGTGCTGAGTCCAGCCTTGTATCTTACTTACCAGATCACAGAGAGTTGTGAAAAAGGATCCGATGCTTTCCAGGATAAGTTGGCCATTTAGTTTGTCTTTCTAACTAGTCAATAAAGCTCAAACAATACTCTTCTAAAAATTCACTTTGTATTAAAATTGCCTTATTCCTATGTGCCTAAGTCTATGTTTGGATGTGAATTGTAGGACCTTGGGGATATATGTAGAGTTCAGTTAGATTTTGTCACAGGAGCAACTGCATTATTTTCCTATTCATTTTCCTAATCTGTAAACAAGCTTTTGTGCAAGACTCTTGGCACTGAAAGTCTGTTTGAAACTGAGTTGTGGAAGTGCAAGAGTTCATAACCCTTGCAGCAGCTGTCAGTGCCATCTGACTACTGAGTGCCTGCCTTAGGGACGAGTGGTGAGGTCTTCCTTAGCTACTCAGGCAGAGCCCTAGGAGAGAGCAGCGTTGTGGCCAGCTGCGTGACAAAACACACAGATAGTGCATACAACGTCCTCCTCTTACCTCTTCCAGGAAGAATTAATGAGACACTTTATTATCCAAACACTTTCTGAGCCTGAGCTTCAAACTCTTTAACCTGAGAATGGATTCAGCAGCATGTATTTATTAGTGCTTTGCAGCTCACTAGGTTCCACTTTTGACAGCAATAGAAGAGTTTTCCATTGCAAGCCTTGACTTTCTTGTTTATTTAATATGCATGAATCACTGCTGCTGGCTTAATATGTTAACAGTTATTTGAAGAATGGTCTGGTAAATACTTCAGTTCATGTATGGATTATAAAACAGAATATCTTGTAATATATTGTCTGGTCACTCACTTTATGCTAAGATTTCATTAAAATGCTTTTCCTAAATAACAAACAGCTCCTGCAGAGCTTGTTAGCCATGTGAGGACCATGTGGTGTAAGCAGTTATAAATACACCAGTAAAAAACATTCCAGAGAATTATAAATCACTATAATGTTCAACTCCAGTGGGTTGATGAATAGTATCTTTATTAACTTATTAACCACTTATCAAAATGATTTGTCTTGTACTTAGACTTAATTTTATGTTCGGTGTATATTTTATATAAAGCCTGACTTTGTTTTCTTTTGCCAGACGTATTTATTTCTGAGTCAAAACTCAGTCTCTTTTGCGAAAAGGAGGAAAATCAAAGAGGCATGATAATCAGCCTAAACTCATCCAAAGCACTTTAAAAATAGCCAGCCCACCTACTGCACTGGAAGATTATATAGTGCAGTGTACAGAAGCACAGTGTGGAGTAGCTAAGGAACCATGCAATATGTAAGCTTTTCAAATTGTACTTGAGGCAGTGGCTCTCTAACCAGTACCAGATTTGCTCCTGCTAGGGTGTCTGCCACTCAGACCTCCACTCCCTTACAGCTTGGTGCCCAGGATGTTTAATTCTTCTTTCCATGAGGAATGGCCCTGCATGGATTTTTGTTTCCAAATCAGTGGCTTATAGTGGAGAGAGCTGTGGCAGAAGGTGGTCGAAAAGAGCGAGACGGCGTTGTTGTTCAGTCACTGGTGCAGTGGGCGGTGGTGCACCAGCGTTGTCACTTGGGCTGTTACACAGATGGCCTGTGTAAACTTGAGTAAAATTCTAGCAGATAGGTCTGCAAAGGGATGTAGGCACACAACTGCCCTGTGTGGGCCTTGCTAGGCTCCACAAAACCATGCTCAGCTGTCATCTCACTTTGTAAGTGTCTCAGCTCTGCCAGGGAGCGCGTTACAAACTGCCTGCAGGTTCTGGTAGGGGTCTCCGGTAAGACCTTTCCTGGCCAGTCTTCTCAGCAGAGCCCTGTACAAAACTGTTGGACTATTTGGGCCTCTGCTTATACAGGCATACTGTTTCTTGATGGATCCTATGGTTATCATGGTGACATGTAAATACATGATGTATTCATACACTAATTGAATTGAATTCATCTAATTTACAGAGACCATTTTAATCTTTTTTCCTGCTCTTCCCTCCATCAAGCTTGCTCTCTCTTGTTATAAACCCCTGCTTGCCTGTTCTTCTAGCCAGCTGTTATCAGTGTTTTACCTTTAATTGGTACACATAGTTGGCCAGTTTACTCAATTTCCCAATAAACAGTCTATCGGTGAAAGAGCTTTTGGCATGTGAACAGCATACATTGCAAAAGATGCTGTAGGAGGAAGATAGTATGTATGCGTGTTACCACACTATGGCTTAGGTCAGGTGGTCACATCACTGCATCTGAGGGGAATTTTGCACCAAAACGAACTTTGAAGTTGACTAAAACAAAGGGATTTTCCCGTGATAGACCAAACAGAATGTACTGTGCAGGGAAACGGGGAAATCCAGTCTCATGGTTTTCAGCATCACTGATTTTGAAAGGGTTAACTACCTGCCAGTGACTGCATCTTATTAATGTGATGCATATTGGCATTTCCTTTGCATATCTCTATTACGGAATTTGATGAAACAGCTTTTGTTTGTTCACACTTGTCTCTCTTAAAATTTGTATATCATCAGTAAATGTTATTTTTTCTGCAACAGCTTGCACTTTCTTCTCTATGCAGACAGAAGTCAAGTCATCCTATTGCTTGAGATTATCATTTTCAGCTTGATTAAAAAAGTAAGTGTGTAGACTTTTACTGCTCCCGACAACAAGAACTGTAACCAGTTTACATACTGAGATTTATTAATTTATCTGTCTGTAGAAGCTGGCCACTACAGGAATGGAGGGGTTTGCACCGACCTACAACCTGATATTAGGCCCTTAATACAGTTTTGAATGCGTTTTGTGGAGGTAGGAAAAAGCCATTGACAGTGGGAGTCCAAGTTAACACATGGAGCGGCCTTCATTGTTTCCAAAGGGAAGGAAGTTCTCTACTTCTTTACAATGTTTCGAAGACTTTTGGTGCCCTTTGGTAGCAAATATGTTCACAGGATGGGGGTTGTCTAGACTATGCACTTCAGATTATTTTAAGCATTTTATTTAGCTGAGAGCTGGAGTTCCCTAAATCGTTGGTGGGATCTGAAAAGACCTCAATGTGCATGGGGAGAGAGGAACCTGCTGTAGCTCTTTTGGGTCCTGAGCTGCAAAAACATATAAATATGGATAAGCATGTCCTACTGACTGCAGGGGAATTTCAAATTAAGTTCTTTCAGAAGTTTTTTCAGAGTTGGCATTTTAAGCAGTTTCTGTGTTAGGCTACAGTGTAGAAAAGAATACGTGCTCATACAGTGAGCTTCCTCAAGTCAATGCAGAAAATCAGATATATTTGGTTAATATTATAACTTGGAAGTATAGTCAAGATTTTTGTAGTAACAGAATACAAGAAAAACTCTAAATTTAGAGAAAAGGTAATAATGAATCCTGTTGTGGTACAGGGAAATAGCCACTGCATTTTTTTTTCTATCAGCATTTGTCTCCTACTAACCAAATCATGTTTAGGAGCGATCTGTTGTGTTTTTTCCAGTATGCATTTTAAGGGTGGCAGAGAGAAAGCCTTGCAGGGAGGTTGTTATGCAATTATTGCTGTATATCTTCCTGCTTGTAAGCCTTAATTCCACTCTGATTTTTTTGTGGTTTTGTTTAAAACCTTGAAAAGATGTCATTCTCTCACTGAATGTGTTTTTCCTCCTAAACACAAGCTGTAAATACATACACAGATAATATTATGTGATTCTTTGAGTCAGCTGCTTGCAGTTTTCATGTGTTCTATCCTAGGCAACTTTAGAAAATTATTATCAAACCTCATAAGCTCAGACATAAAAGCTCCTTGACTGGTCTTTGCTATGGAAATTGCAAGTTTTAACATGTAAGTGTATATGTAAAAGAAAAAATCCCAGAGGTAACAGACAAGTAGAATTTTGCAGGGTTGTTATAGACACAGTGACATCTGTTTTTTATTGCAGTTAATGATTCCTAATACTATGTGCCATTTTGTGTTATGTAACCATTTATTATTAATCTGCATCTTCTATTACAAATCAGTTTTCAATGCTTTTTTCCCCCCAGTCATATCTTGAGATAGTATGTGGGTATGTATTTATGCCTACTAAAATAAAACTAAAGGTGTTCTTCTATACTAAGAATTTTTGAAGTACTTGGAGATGGATTCTGTGTTCTTCATGAAGTAACTGTTGTCCTAATCATTACCAGGAATTGAACCTGGAACTACCAGAGCTAGAGGATAGCTTGACAATTTGAGCTCAAAAAGGCTAAATCTTCTGGCTAACAGTTGTAGGAGAGTCATGCCTTTTGTGGCTCTGGCAGGAGTTACTAGTTGGAGAGGGAATTATGCTTGTGCAATTCAAAATTGTCAGTGAAATCCAAGGGAATTTGGGGGTTTGCAGGGAATGCAAAATTGGGCTCTTCCAGGAGCTTCCCAGTAAGCATGAAAGAGGTGGTGGTTTTTTTTTTGTGTGTGTGTGTGTGTGTGTGTGTGTGTGATGGGTAGTGAGAAATCCTAATGTCTGACATCGTTCTGGCTAAGTGCATTCTTCAGTTTTCCATTAGTGGTGGTGGAGTCCATCAGCGAATCCTTTCAGGAGTAACCAGCTGGCATTTTCTAAACCCTTGTCTGTGTATCATGTAAAGCTCAGTGTTACCACTCTAAAGACCTTGAAAAGTTAAATGCCATTGGAATTTAGTAATGGAGGCCACAGTGTAAACTGTGGTTAAGTTGAGCTGAGGCGTGCTTTAGAGAAAGAACCTGTAATTGATTAAACCCTGCCTCTAGCTAGATAAAAATGAGTTTGAAGTAGATTAATATAAAAACAGTTAAAAGCTTCCTCGTTGTTGTCAGTTTTCAAAATGAAACTTGTCAAGAGTTTGGCAGAAAGAGCTCAAAGGCAGATCTGATTCTAAACTGAGAAAAACAAACCCAAAGGAGCAAATAGCAGCATGGACCTTCTTATGTTTGGTTGATTTAAATTAATTTTCTCAGTAAAGGTTGTGACTTTATGGCCTTCATTTTTACTTGCCAAGCCATTTTTCTCACACGAGTTGTGTCTCATAGCTTTGTCTAGCACAGCAATTTCTTCTGTACTGCTTGGCCTATCTTCTCATGGCCTTCATGAATCTTCTCTGACATTTACTGTGTGTAATTATTCTAAGAACATAAAGCAAGGGTGAAACTCAAAAGATAGTCTTGGATTCAGTAAGAAACCGTCTGAGAGAGAATTGAAATGGAGACAGCACAGCCTAACAGCTAGAATGATGTCAGACTTTTTGCTGGAATCGGCTTCCATCTGTAACTTTGGATGGCACATGACCTCTCTGTGCCACACAAACAGTTTGGCCCACTGCAGACATAGTCACAGTTTGGTGGCAAGGTGGTGCAACTTTCTGTTATTGATTTGGACATAAATTCTGTATTCCCAACGATGAGTGAACAGTGAGACTCATAGACCATCTCCAACAAATGCTACCAAAGTGTTTATCAAAAAACAATGTTGATTTTACTTAGTGTTACACTGGAAAGTCATTTTAGAACATGTTTGGGCTTTGACACCCTTCCTCAATATTTTTTTCCCATATCCTTTTGTGTATACAACTAGGTCACGTTAGTGACCACAGGCATGAGTCTCCATTCCATTGCATTGGTTTTATGCCAGAGTAACCCTACTGGTTTTCACAGTATAAAAGACTGATGAAATGTGGTGAAAAATTGATCCCATACATATTCCAAACTCTGAGTGACTTAATATTTAGTGCTAAAGTGTTTTCAGCCTTTAAAAACAACACTTCTATCAGTCATGTTACAGATTTAAGGTTTGTTACAGATTTAAAGTTTGCTGTCTCACGACTTGCCAGAACTGCAGCAAATGATGGGAAGCAAGCATGTCCTTAATCATGGCAATTAATGGGATATTTGATCCTTAATTTGGACAGTCCTGCAGGAGGGTCAGCGAGTGCTCTTGTATATTGACCTCAGTGTTGAAACATGTACCCTTCCCCCCCAGTCTCTATTTTACGGTAAAATAATAAAATAATTTCCATAGATGTAGGCTATTTGTTCCGTTTAAACGGTAGCAGTTTGAGATCTGTGTCAGACTTGCAATGTTACGGACTAAGAGATAAGTTAACGGAGACCTTGAGAAAGTAAACAAGGCAGAAGTTAGATGCAGGATGTTTCATGGGTCTGTAGGTTGTTCCATGGCTGCAGAAGTAAAATTGAAGTCTGTTGTTTCAACAACATACATATTGTAAATATATATGTTTCTATTATTACATACATACATAGATATATACATAGTCCCTCTAACTACGAACTAACCCACTGCTCTATTTGCAATATGAGGGAAGCATTGTGGTGTCTTTAAATTTCTGAAGCTAACGAGCCTGTTTCTGTTAAAATTAGTTGCACCGCGCCAGTTGATAGCAACAGGAGCAATCTCATTATTCTCGATGATCATAAGCTAATACTCCTGACGACTAACTTGGGAAACAGACTGTAGTCTCAGAGGACGGATCATTGAGGAGGCAGGGGGGTGTAAAAGGGATGTAGGGGTCTGTTGTATTTGCGACTTTGTTACACCACAGATTTCCTGCATGACTTTTAGACTAGTTAATACGGTTTCCTTCTGAATCTGTAAACTGGGCATAGCAGCACATCCTTACATTAAAAGGAGTGATATGCTCAGATAGTGATCTGGGGCACATTTTGTGGTTGGGAGAGATTTCTCATAAGGAACAGCTGGGTAAATAGTACTAGTAGTTAATTAATTATTAGTTAATTAGCTCAGTTAATTAGTAACTGGTAGAGTAACAGCTGTTGCTCCTGCTTGTTGTGTAAGAGAGTTGTGACCCTTGGTCTCATGTGGTGCTCCTAATGGCAGCAAAGTTATGGTGCTGCAAATCAGTTATTGCCTCTTTTCTTACATATATATTCAAATTGCTGCAGAATAATGACATACTATGTGTCATGTGTGTTCCAACTTGAGATGTTCTATGATTTTACTGATGAAATGTGGTAAGTGTGTATACATTTAGGCTGTGGCATATTTAAGGCAACGAAACTTGGTTTAGCCTGTAACAAAAATGATTATGTTAAACCACGTTGTCTTGCGCTAGTTAAGGGCTGAGGATGTACAAAGACTGCCTGGTTCAGCTGACATGTGGTAACTTGTTAAGCCTTGGTAATTTGATCTGAGCTCATATAAAGGTTTAGATAAGAAATTGTGGTTTTCCCTTCTGGTGTCAACATCTCTGATTACATGCAGACAAGTCTGGCAATATAAAGGTCTCAAGAAGATTTATACTGGTTAACAGTGTTCTTCCCTCCTGTTCTCCCTTCCACATTTTACCAATTTGAACTGGCTGAAGAACAGAATTTCTTGTTCATGGGAAATCTTGTTTTCTTTAATTTTTTTGTGTGGGGCTTTGGTCCAAATTGATCTGGGAAATAAAAAGAAATTTTTCTGTCAACCAGAAATTTTGAAATAATGTCATTCTGGAAACAACAAACATTTTATTTCTGAAATATATGTGCTCCCTAGTTCCTGTGGCTTCTCAGTTAAAAAGTCAGTCACCTGTCAAATGCCAATCAGCTCCGTGGAGCAGTTGTGGGCTGTACGGGATCGGTGGTGCTTTGGTAGCCCTGCTCTATGAGCTGCCTGGAAGTCTGTTGCAGGGCCTCCAAGTTCTCAGTTGGCATTTACTGGTAGGTGATGGGAAAGTCTGGAAATGCTGGAAATTACTGGGATTTCCATGTTTTCTGTACCCTTAGTGGGAAGTCACTCCTTTTCAGGTCAGCATTTCCAGGACTTCCAGCTTAGTGGTTGAAAGCATGGAAGCTTGGTGTTTTCCCACTTTGGGACACTCCATTGAGCAGATCTACCTCATGATTCCTCACTAAATGCACCTTTATTTCAAGTGAGCCATTTCACACCTTGTTCTCTAGCATCAGGGTAGTGTTCTGTGATGTAGGATGCAGAAAGAAGGGCCTCCTGTCTGAATATTTCATCTGTCTCCTCTTGCTGGAGATGTACCTACCTCACTTTCAGCTAGCTAGCTGGGATATGGGTAGCAATCCAGCTGTGGAAGCGTGGAATTTAGTGTGGGCTAATTCCTGTATGCAGTTTACCCAGCTTCTTTGGGTGCGTCCTGCACGGCTGCTAGACCACAATGGAAACTACCCACGCAGCTTCAAACAGCTAATGAAGCGGCCTCGCACCCACCACACCCAGCGTCTGGAAGATTCTGGCCCATCTTGCAGGGTAACGCTATGCAGAGTTACAGCATCTGGCTTTGGCAAGTCTGCAGGCAGAGTCTTTGAAACAAAAACAAAACCATGCATCCTCACCACTGTTTCTTCCCCTATTTACATGACTAAATGCTGCAATGCACACATGTGGGTAAGAGCAGGAAGAATGTACCCCACCAGGGATTGCAAAGGAGCTGTAGTGGCTCAGTACCCTGCAGGATCTGCTGCTTGAGCTGATCCACAGCTTTTTCTAGCCACACCAAGGGTTTCACACATCTTAAGCAGAGTTGGCGCTTGCAGTGTGAAAGCTACCTAAGAGGTGTCAGATTTGGCCTTCAAAATTGAAGGAGTTTTATCAGACATTTTTAAAGGCAGATTGCAAGTGCACCTATCCTTAAGCCCTGGGTATCCATCCATTTCACCAGAGATGCAACTTCTTTCCTTGTCTCCTTCATACATGAGTGATATGGATCTCCTCTGATTGACATGCAGGTACATAAAAAATTTCTTGCAATCTTGCTTGTGTTGCTACAAGTATACCTCTCATGCTGAGGAATGGAGCACCTTCAACTCCTTTTATTTCCCCCATGACTTGCACTTCACAGATCTCAGTCTATGGATGCCTAGAGATGGCAGGAGATAGCAAATATTTTAGATGAAAGATGATAGAAGAAAGCAAGAATTGCTTTCAGTCTTTGTTGGCATACCAGGTTGTTTCTCCGTTTCAAACACTTTTGCAGAAAGGCTTACTCTGGGAGTGTTAACACTGAATATATCTGATCTTTCATGGTTTAAGTGACTTCTGCATGAGTGCATTGTGTTCTCCTTGTGCAAGTACCTGCGCCTGGGAACAGATTTAAGCCCATAAAGACTGTTTTGGCTCTTCAGTTCGTCTTTGTAGATGTCTGCCAACCTTAGACTTCCACAGCAGGAATCTTGCGTAAGACCACATGTGCAAGAAAATCATCCATGTCACATTTAAAAACCATTGTTTCTTCCATTAGTTAAGAGGAAACACAGTTAGACTAGTTTCTTACTGAATGTGTTTTTTATGGCCTTCTCACAGCTTTGATGATCTTGTGGGAGCATGTAATCATAAATTATTAAAAAGAAATCCAAGCTACTCAAAGCTAAACACGAGTTATCTTTTTAAGGGGAAAAATGTATGTGAATGGGTCAGTAGGATTAAATCATTGCAAGACGTCATAACCTTCTGTTGTGATTGCATCTAGGGAACCTGATAATCTTAGTTGTCTCTGCCATAAGGGAGCAGAAAGATATTTTTACACGTACATTTTGTTACAAAATGAAGCATGGCACAAAGTGGAGCAAGAGAGTGTGTGTAAACACATATGTACATACTCATGTATACACACATACATTCTTTTGGTACATGCATATTTCCTTCCAGATGCAGTTAGAGTCCTGGCTGCTGTGAGGGTTTGGCAGCTTTCTTGTGCAGTGTGGGTGTTTATCATTCTATTGTGATTGTTCATGTTGTGATGAGTTTCCTCTTGGGTGCAATTTTCAGGCACATGTTCCTGTCAACCAAGGTCAATGCTGAGCCAGAGAAGCAATGCACAGGTGGTATGTCAGAGTTAGCCTCTTTCTTTTGGCTGCAGACAGTGGCACTTCTTAATTTAACTTATGATTAAACCATTGCCCTGATACAATACCAAAAACATTAGAGTCTTTCTGCCTGGATTTCAGAGAAATGGTTCTTTAAATAAACAAGGGAAAAAATGAGTGAATGCATAAAAATAGACTCTCAGGACCTGACCAAAAGCCTGTTGAAGTCGATGGAAAGACTCCTTGGATTTCAGCAGGCTCTGCTTCAAGCCCTTAATGCATGCTCTGATGTCTATAATCCCAGGTGGGAGTAGCTCTTCGTTAGGGAGAAGGTAGCTTCTTACTTTACTCTCACAAGGTATAGTGCCGGTGGCGGTGGAGAAAGCTCAGGTTGATGGGAGAGTTCATGGCAAAGAATGATTTTTTTTTTTTTTTTTTTTTTTTTTTCTGCTTGGGCGGCAACTGGGTTCTAAACAAAAAACCCTAAGGGGAGAAATGCATCAGGGTCATTACAGCTGTCATTTGGCAGTTACTAACATGTATTCTTGAAAGAAACTGTTGACACAATTTTGCTGTTTCTTGCCAAACAGCAAGGGCAAGCTGGCTATGTTTTGGAGCCAGAATTGGACTGCAAGCTTTAGAAATCCTCTCTAGGATCAGCTGATCAAAAAATATGGGAAACTGCACATGATTAACCCTCGTACCTGCAGAAGTCCATGCTTGTCCACTCACAAACACATACTGTGTTTCTGTCAAACTTCAGATGTGTAGTAGAGATTATGGAAAGTTACACCAGATTTTTGCCTGTCCTTGAATGACAGTAATAATAGCCTATGATGAGGTAATACTTTAAGATCAAGGATGTTGATATTAATTGACTTGGAGGAAATTTATTCAGCTATTTAGACTGTATAATGGTTTTGATTCCACTAGGAGTGGATAAAAGCCAGATTTCAGCCTTGTTGGACAGATTTTTCCTGTTAGAGCAGCACCTCCTGTCCAGAGTAAAGGAGGACTTGCTTATTCCTCCCAAGACCTTGACGTTTCTCTGTCCTGTTTAGCCTGGAACAAACAAGCCAGAACTTGCCTCTCACTGTGTCTAAATTGCCAACATCCATGACCTGTGAGAAATTCAAGGCCTGAGAAGGGACACCAGTCCCGAGGGTCTATTACAACTCGGGATTCACTGTGACTCCAGTACTGCTGCCGTGCCATGGCTGCATCAGCACTTTTAGAAGGGCTGGTAGTAAAGTAATGGTAGGCTGGAGTACAAAATCAGCAATAAAATCTGAAAAAGGGACAAACTGTGTATGTGGTGGCAGGAGTAATTATAATGTTCTGCTGAAGCTGGACAGAGCAGGATACATAAAAAGCGGGCTGGAATCTAACTCACTGTGTTTTCCCATCGCTGCCTTGGTTCACTTGGGCAGTTTAACTGTGATTCTGTATCACTAGGTTACGTAAACTAAATATTGCTTAAATGCTTGACTTCAACAAGTTCAGTACAATCCAGTTCAGCCAATACAGTAAGCAACCTCCCTGGAAGCTTATAGAACAGTTTTCTTATTGCTCCGAGACACTTGTTTTGTTGAGACTAAAAGTTGGTACTTTTAAATGTGCTTTTGAATTTGTTTGGAGCATTTGACAGTGCCAAGCCCTGTAAAACTGGAGGAAATGTAATTCAGTAATTGTACAGCACAGAATTTCTTGTATGTGCTGTGAATGTTGGCACAGATGGAAACCAGATTAGGTGAACTGTGCTGATCTCTCAGAGTATTTTGTATGTTTCTTTCTTGTACACATAAAGAAAAATATCCTGAACTCATTTACTTGATGTCATTCTGGAATAAATCCACTTTAGTCAGTGATGTTAAACTACTAAGCCATGCTACTGATATGGCTGCATTTTATTACCTGCTTCATGCAAACTGTGAATAATACAGAGAGCACTAGATACGTGATTTTAGTTTTGGATGCAGGATGTGTGATGCAATCCACCACAGGGCTTATGCACATATGCACTGAGCATATTTTTGAGCTACTGTACTTTGAAATCTGTGCCAGACATCTATGCAGCCAGACAGTAAACAAAGAAAATGATACCTTAGGCCAGGAACCTTCAGCAGCACAGAGGGCTTACCTTGGAGACTGCAAACGGGAAGCGTAGCATGTGTTGAGTCACAAAGGTTAGTAGGCCAACCAAGAGCAGTGCTGTGCCTGTGAGCTACACCTATGGGATCTGAAGTCAGTGGGAGTTTTGCCACTGATTTTAAAAGGGGTAGGGCTGCCTCAAGTGTTGCTACAGCAGTTTCATTCCATCGGCATCAACGGAATTGCTTCAGAATAGGTCAAGGATGCAAAAGGTGAATTTGATCTGTCAAAGGAGGTTGTGAAATTTTATATTTATTGCTTCGTTCAAAAAACATTTTCCTCCAACTATCAAATACTTCATGAACATTTTGTCTTAATCTGTGTAAAAGTGCTCTTAGACTAAACCCACGTTCTGATGCCATTGAACACAGATTCCACTGCATGATAAAGTACTGTAATTGCAATGAATATTAACTGCAGATTCTTCCAGATCCCCAAATGGGACTTTAAATTACAAAGTTTTGATATGTGGCTTACATGTTCCTGGAAATTCTGTGAAGTTAATCAAAAGATTGAAGAAAACACTGTTTGGTGCTTTTTTTTTTTTTTTCCCCAAAGCCAAATGTAAAGTTTAAAAGCTAAGCTTGAAACAATCTGGTCTGGCTGCACAATTCATTGTAGACTTCAAGAAGGCTTGAAGAACTATTTCACATTCCTCAGCTGCAAGTGAATATAGCAATGAAGAAAAAAAAATATTCTGGAAATGGGAAATAAAGCAAAATTGTATTCATAGAAAACAAGGCTGCTGAAGTATGATAATACTTCTGCTGATTTTTTTTAATTTTTTTTTTTTGGTGGAGATTTTATATTTAGTTAGTTTTCAGGTGATTAATTTATTTTTGATCCACTTGTAATAATGATTATTATGACATGAGCAGACTAAGGTAGTGGTTAGCTAATGATGTTGCCTTCAGAACCATCAAAATCAAGTTGTAATGCCTGATGGGAAATGTAGTTTCAGATCTTTTCTCCCCATCATAATGAAAAACACTCATAGTGTCAAAAGTTGTTTTCCTTATGTGCCAAACAATACAATGGAGAAAATTGGAGAGTGTTTAGAGCTCTTGGCTTATTTCTTTGGAATATCTGTACACTAGCTCTACTGAAGAAGGAAAAACTAATGTTCTTAAGGAGGTAGAGGAGAGAATGAGTAGCAGAAGATGTTGAATTGCAGAGCAGTCAGATAGGAGGAAAACTGCAAAATGGGATTTCTCCAAGTGGATGATGTCCATAGTCCAGAGGGTTCAATCTCTGAATATTATCCAATATCTAAGGAGACTGATAGGAAGATTGATGAAGGGTTTGTGCTAGTAATATGCTGTCTGGGAAAACAAAAAGTATTACCAAGAATTGGTCAATGGATTTCAGTGGCAGGTCTGCAGGAAGAAAACTCAGACCTGTAACTGATGAATATAAAGGTATTAGTCATACTGATATTGTCCTATCTTTTTCTTTTTTCTCCTTGTATAATATCATTGTTTGAAAAGTAAAGAAAATAATAATCATGGTTCTATCTGCCTGCTTCACTGGATAGGAGTGTGCTGTAGTCGAAAGACTGGTGCAGTACTGTGCCCAGAGAAACCAACTCTACAATCTGGTCTTGAACTGCCAGCTCTAATATAGAACAGGAAAAAGATTTTTGCTTTACAGTGGTCCCCCTATATGAAGGGGACTTTTCTGAACAGAGTTTTGTGTTTGAGATTCTGCGTTTTCCTCAGAGTTCGTCCAAGGGGTCACACATCCACAACCTTCAGTGGTAAATAGCTCGATGAGACCTGTTAAATCCAAGAATCGGGTTTTGTCAGAAGTGTAGAAGATCATAACATGTTCAGGACCAGAGAGGTGGCTAACCTTCCAAGATTTTGGCAGCTGCATGGGGGCAACTGACCCTGATTATGTGAAGAAGGGACTTTTGTTTCAAGGGCTGGATTTTTTCCCTCCCCTGCAAGCTATTGGTCAAAATTCTTTTGCCAGATTGAGAGCAGAGTTAGTCCTGAATCTGTAACTTCCCTGCACTTTATATACATTGGGTTATATGGTGGTCATATGTGTGGGTTGTCAAAGGATGAAAAAGGTTCTTTAAGCAAAGTACAATTAACAGAAAATTAAGGGCTCCTTGACTCTTTACGGGAGGTCTATTTAGCTAATACTAACAAAGCTTTTTTCCCGTTTTAACTAACAGAGGTTCAAGTTTGTTTTAGCTGCTTTCGTTATAATTCACTCTGGCTTTTTTTCAACCCTTGCCCTTTGCCATTGTGATCTCTGTTTTCCTTCCATTTGTAGTTTCCTTTCCTACGTTTTTCTCGAGCAGATTCCTTCCATCCACTACAAGAATGGGTACTCAAATCAATTGTTGATTGAAATCTTGGCTCCCTGGGTGTTTCCCTCTGCTGCCTTTAGTAGTGTCAGGATTCAAGATACATTTGTTTTTCTTTCCTGCCATTACACAAATACTGCTCCCCAGTAGGACTTTGAAGTTCGTATTGTATTCATTAATAAGATTTTAAATCTTTTCAAGACAGTCCCTCCTAGCCCTTCTCCACCAGCAGGATGTGTAGCCCATTGCATATGAATTGGTTCCGGGAGTGGGGCCAAGGAGCATGGGAGTGGGGCTGGGCCAGGAAGCGGGAATAGCTGCTTCCCTAAGTGCTGGAGAAGGGATTTCTGGGTCCTAGCTTGCGAGGGTTGAGGAGGGAAGAAGCGTGGCCATCTGCGCTGAGCATGGGTGGATCAGCTTCTCAAAGAGCTGCCAGCAGTAATGAGGAGTGGGGTCTGCTAAGACCCTAGGAGGTTCACAATTTGCGAACCAGCTGTGATTTCAAAAGTTAGTTTGACCTAACCGGGACGAACTGTCTCCAGCACAGTTTTGGCTACCCACAACCTCTGTTGGCTTAGTCCCGTATTTCTGATGCCAATGCGTTGCCTAATGATGTCAGCGGGTGTTTTGGGTTTGCAAGGAATGCAGGAATGGGATCTCTGAAAAACAGAATCTGTATGTGGAAATGTCCTAAACCAGAAAGATGTTTTGCAGAAACTTGCATTAAACATTTTAGCAAGAAAACTGAGCTTCTTCCAGTCCCTTGGCTATTGTTTTTATGAATTATCCTTGCAGGTAGCTCACATTCTTCCAGGCTGTCTTCAGATGCTTTTGTGAAATGCGTCTGAGGAGAAATAACTCAGGAGAATCTTTCTGACCAAGACAGCATTCACCAATTGCCTGGATACCATTGAAATTTGTGAGACTTCAGAAGCTTAAGTACTTTTCTGAATTATGCCTTGTCAGATCAGCATAGCTGTTCCAGTGGATCTTTTGTGGAGATGATAATGTCTCTCAAGTGGTAAAGATTTTAGCTTTACTTGATTTTTGTCCTAGAATTTAACGGTATGCTGTTGTGTCTACACAGGCCTTTGCTAGGCTTGATGCTTTCATCAGTTGAGTGGAGCAGAGTCACCACACTTACTTCTTCTGAGGGTATTTCCTGCCATGGCCAGTAGTACTGCTGCCTTTAACGTATCTTCTCATTCTTTTGAATTCTTTTGGAGTAGTCTTCCTTTCTTTTTTCTTGTTTTTGCTCAATGGCATGTAAGGTCTGAGAGAGGAGTTGAGTTCTTTGTAGTAGATGTGTCACACATGCTATGAAGCAATGCCTTTGTCAATGGGTCTGTAATGGGCTCTTTGGTGGGGCTCACAATCCACAAGTGCTTTCTATGCCCTCATGCAAAGAACAGATTATAGTTTGATCCAGACAATAAGTATTCACTTTTATAAGGTGATGCTCTAAGTATTCAGGGATTCCTTACTGAGTAAATGTCTGATGTGCTCAATAAATTCACCAGGTTCATCAGTTATAAGCATCCCCAGGTAGCTTCAGGATGAAAGCTTCTGAAACCTATCAGCTTGTTAGATGTTAGTTTTTCTACTCAAGATGTGCTGGACACCAGAGAGTTCCTGCTGTAACAGTGTGTTGAATCAATTTCCGTGTAGCCTTCAGCCACTGCTCTGTATTGGCTTTTGTCAGACTGTGACAACCCCAGCTGTGCTGGGGTTTTCTTACCTTCTGACAGAGAAATGTCATTGGCCTTTTCTGACCTTGTTCTGTGGTCACACATGAGATTTTGAAAGGTCTTTTGAAATGAATTGGCTTCTCCCTTGGTACGATAATATTGCAGAGTACTACTTCCTGGATTTTCCTGCTAGAACACAACAGTTTTCACAGTGGTAAAGTTTTAAATAGAGTTTGAAATACTTGGCATCAGGATAGAGGTTTTTGCATGCAATATATTAGTCAGTGTGACTTATTAAACCCCTAAAAAGAGTGGCTTGTGCAAGAAACTGCATATTCCCTAGTAAATCATAGAAGTGTAGGAATGGGAGGGAGCTCAGGCGACCAGTCCATCTCTCTGTTTTGTGGCCGAGCCAAGGACTATTTTTGACAGTGATTTGTCTAACCTTTCCATAATGGACTCCAGTGATGAGGATTCCATGACCAGCCTCGGTGAGCTGTTCCAGTGTATGGCTGTTTTTGTTAGTTATTTTGTCCTCATAGCTAACAAATCTTCTTTTGCCACACGGTAAGCGGAACTATTCTTCTAACCTTGCTGGACATGAAGAACAGTTGATCACTGTCATATTTATAACAGCATCTTGCATATTTGAAGACTTATGTCTTCCCTCAGTCTCTTTTCTAGACTAAACAAACTCAAATCTTTCAGCTTTTCTTCCTAGATCGTATATTCCAACCTGGTGTGTTTTTGTTTTTTTTTTTGTTGCTCTTCTCTGGACTCTTCAGATTGCCTACATAAATCTTGAAACATATCATTCAAAAGTGGACTGTATTTTTGATTTGAGGCATCACTAGTGCCAAGAGGTGTAGACTAGTTACCTCTCATAAAATGCCATATTTGCAAGAGAATCATACTGCTAACTCAGTTTGCACATGGTTGTATCTAAGATCTTTCTGCAGTTCTGTAGCTAACTTGCTTTTCTCTGCTTTATAATTGTGCGTTTGATTTTTCTGCTGAGGTGCAGAACTTGTCTTTTTATTTCATCCCACCAATTTCACAGCCTATGATTAATTGACAACTCTTTGAACCTGTCCTGTGAAGGTTTTTCTACTCTTCACAGCTGGATGCCATGCAAATTTGAAGTGTACCTTAATATTCCATTATTCTACTTCTAACTGGGCTTTAGACAATCTTTTCAAAACAAAGCAATAACAATACAGTTTTCATCCGAGAATCATATAGTACTGTGTTTTGCAGAACTTTCTTCTACTGGTTTACTGATGAAAGTGTTGGGGGTGCGTTGTGCAGCATGCATCACAATCTTACTAAACTTGAGATCCTATCTTCTGTTTCTTCCTTAACCTGTGGGCCATAAACATGGAACAAAATGGAATGGTCTGACATGATTTATCTTTCTCCTCCATTAGGAAGGTTGGCCAGCGTACTACCTGTGTCCCTGGTTCCCCCAGCCCTTCCCTAGAGCCAGTAGTCACTTCTGGTTGGTCTGGTCTGAGTCACACCTGACAGTTTTAGTAGTGCTCATGAAGAGCATTGGGCAATGGCTCGATTGCTAGCTGAAGCTTGGCAGTATGTCTGTAATATCATGGATTTGGGCTTCTGGCAGGCAGGCAGCTAACGCCCTAGGATGCTGGGTTGACAATGGATGTCTCTGTTCGTCTCAGAAAGAACTGTAACAGAAAAAAAAAAATCTTGCTGTGATAGTGATCAACCAAGCAGACAAAAAAAAAAAAAAAAGAAAACACAGCAATTTACCTAGAGTCTGGTCTATTCGGTAACAGGTTTCCCAACACTGAAATGGTCCTCTTTGCTTCCCAGATTATTTAAGAGCAATAAACATACTCATCAGCTGACTTGTCCTCCAACCACTTTGAGAAAGTTTTTAAAGGGCTGCTTTATTTCCCCCCCCTCCATTCCTGGCAAATGCACAAATATCTAACTGAAGTCACATTACTTAAATAGAAACTAATAGAAGAGCTGGTTGTACAAGTAGTTCAGGATCTGGTCACAAATATGCACTAAGCTGCTGGTCCTCCTGGGGTGAAATTCGCCTTGGACAGAGACAAGAATTGCACCTTGTTAGCTCAAAAAAAGGTAACTATCCCCTTGTATTTTAGTCAATCCAGTTATAGAGTGAAACGGGAAGGCAGAAGAGGGATCTCAAGAGTGTTGGCCTGATAGTGGCTATTTATAGCAAAAGAGAATAATAGTAAAATAAGATGAAAATATTTTGTTTTTATATTAAATTATCCTGAAGTGAATCATATTCTCTGAACCAATAAATAATGGAGAAAAGTGTTTAAAAAGGAAAAAATATTAATGAAAACATGATCTTTTTGGTCTCTTCTGGAAGCGTGCTATGCCAGTTGCAGTAATAAACATACCTCCTTTGAATCACTGGAGATGAAAAACAGCCATATACTTGAGCTTAGGTGGTTTCTTTGGGTTTATAGCTGTTTTGTATCTTTTGAGCATTCAGGAAAATCCGGCCCACAGATTTTTAAACTATGATTCTGGCTACAGAGGCACAACACATTCTTTTCTGTTTTTAATAAGTCTCTCTCTTTGTGCAACAAATCCTTCTAAAAACTTGTACCAGCAGTGCTAACCAATGGGTAGCAGCTAGAGACCGGGGGAAGAGGAATTGCTTTGGCTGGACAGAGACTAAGGCATTTGTACACCCAAATTTCTATTGTTTTTAATAGGAATTTGGCTTCCAAAAATCTTAGCCCTCGTATTTATTCAGTCTCTAACAACTGGAGGTCTCTAACCATGCATTCCTATCTTGCTGGATCAAGTCCTCCACTGGCTGGTGCACCAACCAGGGGAAAGCAGGTATGCCATTGCGCGCATCCTCTGGTAAGACTCCTCCCATGTCAGGTGCACTTTGCTGCTTTTCTGATTGAGAGCACCTACCATCTGCTGACTGGAGCTTACAGCTGAAGGAAGGAGGAACCCGTATCCCGCCAGGAGTGCAGAGGTTTCTTAATAATCATAGAATCATAGAATTGTTTAGGTTGGAAAAAACCCTTAAGATCATCAAGTCCAACCGTTAACCTAACACTGCCAAGTCCACCACTAAACCGCGTCCCTAAGCACCACATCTACACGTCTTTTAAATAATCTTAAGAAGGTTTACTATGTTATAATGTGGATTAGTTTTTCTCATTCTTTCAGTGGCTTTCCAGAAGATTAGGAGAGACTTTATGAAAATACAGGACACTTGTGTATTCTACCTTTATTCCGTATGTTCTGGCATACTGTCATTCTGATTCTGCCATGCAAATAACTGAAGGAAATGGAAAAATAAATTAAAAAAATATATCCTTGAATAACAAGAGGAATTGGTTATCTCATTTCAGTTCAGATGGGAAACCTGAATAAAAACCTGGAAGTGTAAGTATATAACAAGAGGATGCTAATTTAATTTCTGAAGACCTATATGATTATTGAGAACTCTGTAATTTAGGATTATTTACAAGAGGGCTAAGTATTACTGTTACTTTATTTTATTCAGTTCATCAGTGGCTTATAAATAAAGAATATAACTTGGTAAGGTGGTTGCAGACGAAAGGGAAATTTTTGCAATAATGTTTGCATTTTCACTGCCTTTTCAAGTGACTAATTTATACAGAAGAGGACTAACTATAGAGGGACAGCATTTGCTACTGCATATGCTGACAAAAAAATTGCAAAGGAATAGATTCCTGAGCAGAACTCTAGCGGTGGTGCAGTTAGATTAACATATGTTCAGTGTAAGTTTGTTAATGTGGAGGATGTCAGAGAAATGAAAAACTCTGAAACCTTGATCAAGGCATCAAGACAACGGGACACATAATTTTGACGCAGGAATTTTTATGGATCGCATGGGACTGGCTGTACTCCAGAATTAGTTCCAGACCGAAATGTAATTCCATTCTATATCTTCCTTCGTGTTAGAAACCTGAGTAGCGAGCGGTTCTTACCCTGAACTATATTACGTGCGCTATTTAAGCACACTGAGTACAGTACATGATTACAACCCTATTTTTAAGTACACTTCTCTTTAATGTGTTTTTACTTCGAATGGCTCTGTAGGTTAATGTTGGACTCAACCCGTATACACAGTGCACGTGGTTCTAGAGGGAAGTTGTATTATCTGCCAGTGCTGAGCATAATGAAGAGGGGAAGTGCTCTCTAAACTGTATGAAAAGAATGTATGAACAGGCATGATATTTTTACCTTCCTGCCCATTGCAGCTGCTGCTTTCATCCCAAGAAAATAAGTGCTCAGTGCAGAGAAGGTGATGGCTGAAATTCTCCACCTGTTCCCATAGATATGCAGCTTTCTGGCAGCATAGCGCAATTCTTTGTGCGGGCAATTGAACCACCAGAGCTAGTGGGCTAGATTAATGGGAGGAATTATGTTTAAATGCCTCTTCAGTGCTTAAGGATGTCTTTAGGTGTCACTGGCATTCCTCTGCCTTCCCACCTACCTTCTCTCCCCCTACGCCAATTCTTTCTGGGCTAGTTTCTGCTAGTGAAATTCCCAGAGGACCCATCAGTCTGTTTCTGAGTCTGTGCCACCTGCCTGAGTCCTGACCACATCAATCCCTTGGTCTGTAGCCCAGTTTAAAACTAAGAGAAAGGTGTTCTCATCCCCTTTCTTTCCTGTCTCACTTGTGGTTACAGCAAAAAGTGTTTGTAGAGAATATGTACAATTTCATGAGAAAAAGGCCTGTTTTGGTGTTGGATCAACCATTCATTAAGGTTCTTACCTTTCAGACAGGAGATTTCGATTCAGATCTTTTGCCTGTTTTGGTGGATGAAAAAATCTTTTACCCAGGAGAATGCTGTAACACTAGCCAGGGTTGGGGTTGTTGTACTTGGCGCCCTCCTACTGATGTTCCTGCTGTGTTTTCCCTATGGAATATTCAGAGGGTAAGAAAATGAATGATTTCTAGAAAATCTGTTTTAGGACATTTCCTACAGAGGAAGGAGAGGTAGGTCTCTATCCGTTGAGCCTAATAGGTGTCTAGAAAGTGGAAAAGTTTTTTTAAAAAGAAAGAAATAAAAAGGTGTGTGTGTATGGGGGGCGGGCAGGACAGTGGGAAGCTGCTGTAGCAGCTTGGTGGCTGACATTTTGCTGGAAGATGTAGGTTAAAATCTCTCAGCAGAGGAAGAACAGGCAGTGGAGGCTGAGACTGCTGAATGTCCTGACACTTGGGTTACACAGTACAGTCTCCAAGCCAGTTTGTGTGTGTGTGTGATCTTATACTGCACTTGTCTTTGTGCTTCCTACTGGCTAGCTTAAGCAGCTTCCTGCTTAGTTTGCTGCTGTCTGCATATCCCATTTCAATGTGCCTGAGGCCTCTGATTGATTTATGTGTTGCTGCCGGACTGAGACAGCTAATGTGGTTATCACCTCTAGCTGTTTACTCCACCCTTAAAGTGCTAAATAACTCCAGTGGTTCAGCAGCTGGTTTATGAACAGCTCAAATATCAGTGCAGGGAGGGTGAGGGGGACACTGGGGCACAGTAACCTCATCAGCTGTCTGAGCCTGAGCCATCTCTTCTTGTCCATTTGAACTAGCCTCCCCTCGCATGGCACAGGCCAGGTACAAGGCAGAGCTTCTGTGGCCAGGTGCCCTTTTGAATCTGGCTTAGATGCACAAGAATTATATTTTATGGTGCTGAATGTAGCCCTTCTAGTACAGTCTTCTGAATTAAATGCCTAAACTCCATGCATAATGAGGAGCCTCATTTGACAGATGCTAAATTGGGAAGCACTGTTAAGACTGGGGAAGCCCATTCTGAGTATACCTGGAAGTGGGCATCTCAGGAATGTCACTTGGAAATGAAGCCATCAGAGGCTGGGATTCAGTTAGCTAAATATGGCTCTGCTTCTGAACCAGTTTTTTAGACTCTGTAACTGGAGAAATGGACACTCTTTTATGGTATAGGCTGTGTCTGGAAACAGATGTCTCAAACAGGCCAGATGAAGTATGCCCCGAAATGGCCCATTTCTCTCCGTTGCTTGTCAGGAGCCAAGGGTGCTACCTCAGCTGCAGACATTATATGGCAGACCCCCAAAGTGAGATGAGATGAATCTCTCCTGTAGGAACTGGAACGGAGCTGGGCAGAAGCTTGTGTGGAGATTCAGTGGGTCAAAATCTGGGTTTAGGCCCTTCTGCGCAGGCACAGTTCCTTTGAGAAAGGCATCATGTTTCTGAGTGCTGGGACTACTTGCAGCAGCATGGGTTTGTCATCCCGGTGTGTCTCAGCAGAGGTGGAGGAGGGCAGCCTCCCTGCTCTGCGGCAGGAGAGGCGTGTAGGATCTGTCCTGGGTGTTTGCATCTGCTGAGCCTCTGCCGCCTCCCTTTGCTTGGACCCATACAATGAGGCATTAGGACGTGGCCACTGAACAAGGATGTGGGCTCTGCCCCCCAGCTCCTCTTTCCCCTCCACATTTTAAATACTGCACAATGTGAAGTGCACTCTGGCCTCCTAGTTAGGCATCCTAGCGTGTCCCTTCCTGCTCCGTCTTCTCAACTGCCTCCAACTCATACAGAAAAGGAGACAGTTCCTCTTAGGTACCCAAATAAAAGCTAGGTTTCTGTAAGTGCTCACCTGCTCCCCAGTGTTTTTTTTGTGGTGTGTATCTAGAGTCACTTGGCTTAGGGTTCTCAGCTCAGCATTATGATTTAGAGAGAAAAGAGAAACTTTCGGGTAGAGATGTCAGCAATATCAATTGCTCCACATTTCTGGGAAATGTCTAGCTGATATAAACTGTGGAAAAAAAATCTACTGTTAAAAGCTATTTTAAATTAGAGAGTTTACATAGCTGAGGGGAAACTCAAGTTTCCTTTTTCTGTACAGGTTAGAATTACAAAGGTAGACGCATATAAATAATTTTTTTCCTTGACTTTTTTATCCAGTTATTTTCCATTTCTTTCTCTCTCTTTTGTTTACAGTCCCCGTGATTATATAACAGCTCTCAAGAGGAAGCTGCTAACAAGCCCATCTAATATTTTGTGCCAGCTGTTTTAGTGGAGGCGTGCCGGATTAGACAGAGCTCCACCTTCTTTGCTGAGGTATATTATACGAGCAACACCATAAAATATGGTTCAGAGTGATAGCCTACTTAACCTCTTGGCACTCTTTTCATTAATTTCTTCTTGGATCAATTATTATGTTTTGTCTGTAACAGAACTGGGCTGAAAACTCCTCTGGGCATGGAATGTGTCATTCATTTAAACATCAAGACACACTGTTCATGTTTAATTATTACTTTAATGCAAGTGCTAAACTGTTTTCAGTCACATCTAACAAACATGTTTTCTGGGACTGGCTGCTGCCTGACCTCAAGTAAGGACAAGTTAGGCTAAGCCTTGAAATGCTGCATCAAGCTGTCATCTCAAATAGAAGTGAGCTCATTCATCCTCACGTGAACTACTATATAGATGAACTGATGGAAGCAAGATGTATTAACTGCCCACCAGAAAGGACATTGCAGTATTCTGATTTATGATTAATAAATTCTAGAGTAATCCTATTGATGATGCTTAAAAACATCTGTTCACAATGTTGCAGCAGCTAAGCTAGCAATATTGTGTAGTAGATGAAAGCCACCTGTTGATGAAGTCTTTTGAAAATATATATAAATATTTCTGTTGGTGCTGTTGCATCAGTTTTTTCAGGATATCCATTATGGCATGACACATTCATTTGGAAATGGTCAGAATATTTATAGGCCCAGTTCCAGCAGAATGTAATCATGTTATCAATGCTCTTGCTTTCAGTTGCTCAAAAAGCCAGTTTGATGCAACATTTAGAAATGAGTGCCATGCTAAGGTCACTTTAATGACAGAGATTAAAAAAAAACCTAAGTAGAATTTTTTTTCAGGATAAGGTGCATGTAGAAAGCAAGGTCTAAGCTGTGTGTATTTGAGAGATCGGTCTGAAAGATTAAGGACAGAAAACACCATGATACCTAATGCCTTGGTAGGGGTAGGATTTACTGAGTTTTGATGTATTCCAAATAAATTACATTCTGAGCAATGAATTTTGGGACATCCACAATCACTTCATAAGGCTGATGCATTCCAATTTTAAACTAAGTCAGAGGGCACATCCCCTTCACTTGACCTACCATTCACCCTGATTTCATCATTACTCAATATTAACAGTTGACTAATATAATGACAACACTTTATATAAAGATGCAGATCTGACTTGAAACTTCCTACAGGCATGATCCTAAGGCTTGAGAGTCTTGTTTGTTTCTAAGTGACATCTGTTGGGAAAATTCATTATATCTGGCAGTAGATTTGTTTTGACATCTGAGACCAAACTTTCTTGGGTTTTCCTTTTTCTCTTCTTCCTTCCTGCCTGTCTTTCCCGTTTCTCCACTGAGCCACCTTGCAGTCATTGCTGATGTTCATCACTATCCTTTCTTCCTGCTGGTGACAGTGGGAGCAGCAAGCAGGGCTTGGCTTGACAAGTACCAAATGAAGCATATATGCTTCAGAAATGCCTACCTGTGTTAGTGACAGGCAATAGCTTACTGGATATTGTACCATGATCTTTTGAAAGAGGACTTGTAAGTGTGAACAACTGCAAAACCAGTTGTCTTTTGCTGCCCTTAATGTAGAACCATTAAGAATTTTAAAATTTCAGCTTAACTTTCGAGTTTGAAGAAAGCTTTCTTTGTAAATTTCCTGGCTCAGAGTGCTCTTGCTTCATGCTCTTGCCATGGTACTCTGTTGGTTTGTCCCGGTTCGAAGGAATAAATCCTGTTTTAAATTTCCTTGGTTTCTTATAACAAAGGGCTCTGGAGGAAAGAAAATCTTTTAATCCTCCCAGCCATAACCTGACATGACCTTCTAAACACACTATTAACTCAAAAATATTAGCAATATTTTGTAGCTGTCTTAAGAAGAGCTTACAATAGAGATGGACCAAATATTTAGAAGAATAATTATACTTGGATCTGAGGAAATTAGTATCCACAGCACAATTACATGTTTAAAAAGGGCTAAATGTTAAAAACGATTTAAAAAGCTGTGCAGTGGGGTATTGTTCAGTAGCACTGGCAGAGCACAGCCAGTTTTCTGCATGCTCTTTCTAGGCTTGTGATTTCCTGACTGCCTTAGCACAAATTACTTGCCTTTTCTGTGTTCTTTAGTTACTCCAATCTGTTTTGCCTTTCCTTCGTAAGTGCTAAGCTTTTAGAAGATGTTCAGAGCTTTTTTTTTTTAATATGCTCAATATGAAGTATTTCTTAGAAAATTTGCAGGAGGAGACAGTTTTCTGCAAATCTGGTCTCTCTGCTATGTCAGTGGGCTGCCAACAATTGCACACAGCTTAAATGTCAAATAGGTGTTTTGTAAAAATTGAATACTCTTGCACTAATATAAGTACATTAACCTAACTCATTTGGAAAGAAACTTGTGACACTACAGCATCACGAAAGTGACAACTTAAAATTAGGTATCCAGCTCTCTACTATGACTGGGGGAAGAAAGAGATACCATAATATGGGATGCATAGTAGAGAAATTCAGAGAAAAGTCAGTAGGAAAAGCTAAAGAAAAGAAATTCAAGCTTGCTTTGTGCCATTTGGGTTAAGATACCTAACTTCAGAGATAAAATAGGGGTTTGGAGCTAGAAGTTGGTTTGCTGTTTTTAAGCACCTCAGGTGTGCATTTTGGTCTGCAGTGGGCAGCAATTGTGCATTGCCTCATAAAATTGATAAATCCTTCAGCCTTTAGTCAATCATTCTCCATTATGAATTTCCATTAGATATCTGATCTAAACCTAGTGAAGTCAATGAGAGTCTTTCAGTTGCATCCAGCACAAACTGCAAAGTAACAGCTAGACCCATGGAGAGTCATGGGGGATACGATGCCCCAAAGTGGGATGTAGACAGGTACCCCATGTGTGCCAGCAGGTTGCCTCAGAGCTGGTAATAACCATGTTCTCTCTCTGGAGAGGAGAGTACTTCATGGGTGGAGTTCCCATTTCTTCAAATTCAGGTTTGAACCCAGATGAGCAGTCCCAATCAGAGCATATGCTTGCTGCCGAGTCCTCCTCCTGGTTGTGAGAACATTTTTGGGTCAGGAAGTATGGTATGGAGAGGTATCATGGGAGGAAAAGGGTGGCAGGAACAGTCAGGCGTGAATTCCCTGTGTCTTTGGTGGCCTGTTTTTGCAGCCCAAGCCCTCTCGCATGGCAGAAGAGAACCACTGGCAGTGTGGAGGCTGGAGCAGTGGCCCCACTGGTTATGCCTCTGGCTCTCACATAGCATGGCCCTGTCATGTCTGGCAGGGTAGCCACTGCGTCCCTGTTCGCAGCAGGGATGGGTGGTAGTCTGGTTGCTAGATCAGATCAGAATGGCCCCTGCTCCCTCAGCCTTGGCATGGATTTGATCTCTCACGGGCAAATCCTGAGTGTAAGTTGGTGTCGACATCTCACATCTTTGTATGCTTGTACAGTTGTGTCATCTACTCACCATTAAAATGGCTGAAGCCTTCTTCAGTGCCTGGCTGGTGGTGAGTGTGCTCTCCCCTCTACTGCATGAGTCTGAAATATCCTCTCCATTCTCTGTTTTCAGCCACAGAAGTTATGGTTGTCTAACACTACTCCTTGGAGAGTGCCTTACCTAACATGCTAAGAGGTCATTTAAAGGAAAGTGTGGCAGGGATGCATCTCTGCCCTGCTGACACTATCAACTTTGCAAGAAAGACCTCTGGGTTCTTACCCTTCTGATTATTCCCCCTTAGCCTTGTAGCTACCCAGTGCATGGGCCTCACAGGTTGCTACTGCAGGGAGGAGATTGCGATAACTGTCAGATATGTCCTTGTTACAGTCCTATTTAATTAAAATAATATTCCATCAGTCAATTTCTCTGAACACCCTCAAGTGTTTCTTCATTCAGTTGCAAGTCCTCCAGCAGCCAGCACTTTGACCAAAAAGCTTTCTGCTTTTCTCTGAGGGCCATACTGCTGTCTTCACTAGCCTCTGTGGACCCATCTCTGGACTGTCTTCTTGTGCTCCTGCATTTTTTTTGCTTCTGACAAGAAGTAGTTGTTATAACAGGCAAAGTCCAACTCCCACTTCTGCATTTGACTCTGGGGAAGATCCCTCGGGCTGCACGGCCCAGCTCCTCCTCCAGCCTTGTCATGCTGATTCGTGATTTAGCCTGTAGCTTCTATTGTTATATTTATTGCTAAACAAAAGGAGTATTTTCTTGCTCCCTTGCTTGGGCTGAGTAGAAGATAGTTAGTCCACCAGCTTCCACGAGCTTTGTGGCTGCCCGCTGATCAGAAGACTTGCTTGCTGAGCACCACCTCATCTCCAGCAGGGCAGTATGCGAGGAGCTTGATGGCCTGGCAACTGCAGTAATTTTCCCCAAGGCTGTATGGATCTTATGTTATCCATGGCTTCTAATGGGCTGCATATTCCTCACTGATTTAGTGGTTGACTTGTGATGTTTTTGGATGAGTCAAATCTCTGTAATAGTGACACTACATCTATGTATGTGGTAAATGTGAAAGAAAACAGATGTCTATAAAAATCAGAGTCTGATTTGGAATGATGAACAGTGTTACGATTAATAATAGCTGTACAGCTAATGTGTAGTATCTCTACAGGGTAGGGTGGAAATTGCTTGTTTCAAACCAATGTGACTTTTACCTTAATGTCTGGATTTCTTTTTAAATTCAGCCCAGAATACTCTAGAGTTAAGAATAGGACTATTTATTTGGGGAGTAACGGTGCAATCACTATGGTGTTTTAAAACTTCTAGTACAGTCTTGCAACCTTAAATTTATTTCAACATTGAATTTTTCTGGCAATATCTGCACTGTGCTCATATGTAAAAGGAAACAAACAGTAGTCACTGAGAAAGTGTCATCTAGAAATGTAGAAAGAGAGTGTAGCAGTTGTTCCCCAATAGATTTCTTCCAATACAATGTAAATTTATTTGGTGCTTTCTTATAAGGTGTTTCAGACCAAAGCTGAAACATTTGCTGAATGCTAGGTTAAGGACAGAATCCTAATCCAGACCTAATCAGACACTCTGAAGCACAGAGTTTCAAAATTCCTGAGATCAGCAGGCAAAGAATTTCGCAAATAAGTATCAGCCAAGTCCTATTCCTGTAAGACTAGAGGTTGAATAATGAAAGAGCAGTGGCAGAAAATAATAGCTGAACAAAGAAAAATGAAGGGTCTGACCCTATGAACTAGCTTTAAGGTCATGAACAGGATCTTACAAAATCCACACAAATTCATTACTGGAAGAAGCCAGAATAAATTCTTCAACACAGGGCATGTGTGATGAGTCAAATCTGGTCAAGTGGTGTATACGTGCAAAATTCTGAATAAACTGGAGTCTGCTAATCAAATTAACAGGCAGTGAAGGGAGAATTTCCATAATGAAGCTTGTACTTTCCTGGAGAGACTTCTCTAGATTGCTAACCGTTGTTTGGACAAATCACGAGACAAAAGAATCACTTTTTTCGCAGGGCTCTGTGTGTCCTGTCCAGGATTTTGGGAGATGGATGGACAGTCTGCAGTGCAGACATATTCTTTTGTTGACTTAGCTGCTTTGGTGTCAGGATTGAGGAACTCTCATGCTCTGTACAACCCTCTTAAGACCTTGTCCTCTGGCTTAAATAAAGACTATAGAATGCTATAAATGCAGTAACAAAGATCTGTTTTTTTCAAAAGTACATAAGATGTACGTTAGTAAATGGACACTGAGTGTAGGTGTTAGATATCTTTCATTTTTTTGTACTAGTTTTTGAAAGATGGTATTTCTCAGAATAATGTGAGAAGGCTTGGAACATTGATTTAATCCTGTTGGAAGATCATTCTGCAAATGACTCCAAATTGCAGTAATTTAGAAATCTCAAGATTCTTTCTATATTTGGATTTGTACATTCAGCAAGCTTTTAGTAAAAACATATGAATCTTTGGTAATTACTTTAATTCATGAATAGAAATTTAACTGAGCTGAATACATGAATGTACCTTACAGTATTCAGGCTTTTTGAGACATTTCTGCTAAATCGGCTTATGAATTTCCTTTTGATGAGCTTAATTGTTGACAGATTTTTTCAAAAGCCAACAACAGCTTGCTTTGCTAGCTAGTATTCACATGAGCTGGATAGTCTTGTGAAGTCCTTTATTCATTTGCATAATATTTTGCTTCTACTGTAAGTTGAAGTGAAATCCTTTGTAGTGAACCTAACAATGTTAGACATTGTAAAGACATCAATCTAAGTAAAACTTAAAAAACCAGAAAAAGTCACCCTCCCAGCTTGTCCTTCAAGATCTCAGAATATACAAAGCTAGAAAGAATAGATAATTCTTCTTTTTATCCAAAGGACAATTTCGAAAAAGGTCCTAAATAATGACATATGATCTCTAACACAGTGAAGATATTTTGCTGGTTTCTTCAGCAGAGCTGTAACTAGGCTTTTTGTTTGAGATCCCTCAAGTCAGAATGCATTGCAAATGCTAATATATTCATTAAGTCAACAAAACAAATGACCAATTTTTTCCTTTCATGTGAAACAGACAAATTCTGCATTTATCCAGAAATTTTTTTTGTTGTTGGTAGTATTTTAGAATTTCTATCTTTGAATACAATTTCCTGGGAGCATAGGTTGGAAGAGAAAAAAATTTAAGCTAAGCAGTGAGATCTCTAGCCATAATGATGGTTGTGGATATCTGAGTGAAGTGAAGCATGTAGAAGCCTCGAAAATAACTGACTCTGTTTTCCTCCAAACATTTCTGAAGAATTCTGGTCCGTTAATAATGCCTTAAAAGTAATACAGAGTGGTATCTGTGGATTCTAGCCAAATGAGGCCACATCCTACAGTCCTTGCTTTGTTTTACTGGAGTAAATTTCCCATTTGCTCATGATAGGATGGGGACTAAGGACTGAGTAAGGATGGCAGGATGGGAATTGGTTTGTCACCTCTGAGAGTGCGTTTGCAAACTGCTGGAACCACAAATGAGCTCAGTGTTTAGCAAGATGGTGGATGCCAGCATGAAGCTTGGAAGTGCCAATTTTAATTAAAAACTGCATTTTCAAATCAAGTTCCTAGTTAACAATGGGTGGGAAATTCTTCCCACCATATAAGCTTTCTGAATGCTGTATTGACAGGCAAGATGGGTGCCGGTTCTCCTTCCACAAAAGTGCTGCTGCCGTCATCTTCCCCTTCACCTCCCCCCACCAGAAGAAAAAGACTACATTGTTTGTGGAATCTCTCCTTGTTCATGTCCTGCATTTAGGCCAGAATAGACAGATTTTATTTTGTCCTCCCCATCCCCTTTCCTTCATTGTTAACAAAGGAGTGAACACATGAGATTAACATGGCTCTTGATATGGCTCAGTTGTTTGCCATTTGGAAACTACCGATTCTTCAGTTGTATAATTGTAAAAAAAAAAAAATATCAAAAGATTCAGTCATTTTCTGTTTATTCCAAAGACATGGGGAGAACAGAGTAGTAGGGGAGAGATGGGGGAAGCCAACAACAAAAACCAAATTAGTTTAAGAACCAGCATGTTCCCCTCACTTTAAGGAACACAGTAAACATTTCAAAAGTGCATGCCAGCTCATTATCTAACTCAAGTCTTCATTGACTTCATGAAAAACAGCAGCAGTTAAGCAATGTTTGCCAAAAGCAAATTTGGGTACATGCATTGCTAAAAAAAATGTGACATCCGCTCTATACAGGTTCCTTAATCTGCCACACAGGGGCAAATCAACATTTCATCATTATCGTTTCTCTCTGTTGTTTAGCCCTTGCATGATTGCTCTTCTAGTCTGTTTTGATCATTGTTTATCCAAAACTGTGGTGTGACGTATGATTTGAATTGTTGGCCAGAACCGAACCTCTCCAAGTGTTTAAAGATGTAGAGACAATTTCAGTAATATAATCTTGAATGTAATATCTGTTTGCAAGTATCTTTTTTTTCTCCTAAGTTTATTGTTTAAAAAAATCTTAAATGGATGTGGGCTATTTATGAATTCCTTCTTTATGTAAGTTTTAAGATTTAATTTGTCATTAATTTAATGTATTTTTTAATGAACTTTTTTTTCTTGTTTATGAATAATATACGTAGCTTTCTTTTTCAGTCAGTTTGGTGTGGCATTTGCAGTTTACAGTTATATTATTGAAATTACTGTGACAAAGCATTGTATATTCAAATATTGTTATTCAGTGAGATAACAAATGATACATGATAGATGTTACCCATTCTTTGGGAAACTCATACCTCTGTATGTCCAAAGCATATAAATCCACAAATATTTTGAATCCTGTTGACCTTGAGAATTTCCTCTGAGAAGTAACTCTTCACTCAAGAGAAACGCAAGCATCTATTGAACAATTGTTTTATTAAATAGCTGAAGGAACAGTTCCCTTTGGAAACCATGCAGGCTTTTTCCCATAGCCCTCACGTTATCTGGTGTGTATGTTTGTGTCCTGTCCGGGCATTGATTTCTCTCATCTTAAGTCTCTCTCCTCAAATTAACAGGCCATTTTAGTAAGCTTTATTTCACTTTGGAATCTACATACTCTTCTGCCATATGTTTAAAATTCAGACTTGCTGTGCAGTTCTGATCATTAGTTATTCTATTCCACATACAATACATCATACTCTTACTTTTTATGAGTAAAGGGTGTTGAAGAAATGCTTGTTTACTTGTTTTTTAAATATAAAATTTCTGAATTTTTTTTTCAAAAACCTCTTTGATTCAGAATTTCTTAATGAAATGAGGAATTCTGTTGGTAGAAAACAATGCCACTTTATGGTTTTTGAAACATTTATCTCATTTTCCTTTGGGGAAAAATAAAACAGCTGGTGAAATTAGGATTTCAAAATGGAAAAAAAAATTGCTTAAATAAACATCCATTTAACATTTTATCAAAAGCTGGAAAATGCTGGTGAAATTTAAATCTCCTCATCTTCCCTAATTCTCCCCTTCTTCAAACATTTCCTTTGTTATTGTTGAAATTGTAAATCCTCGTGAGGACCAGGGGACAGAATGCAGGTTTTCTTTCTCTCTCTCTCTCTCTCTCTCTCTTTTTTTTCTTTTCTTTTCTTTAGGTAGTTATGTCCAAACCAGAGTATATCAATATGTTCCAATATTTATTTCAGGCTTTTCTTTGTTGTTAAGCAAAGATTGCTTCACTCCCGTGGCGTGATTACTTCAGTCAACGCAGTACAATCTGGAAAGTACATTGACATGGAAAATCAAAGTGTTACACTTTGAAAGCAGTTTTTAAACAACAGTAGAAAGGACATTGGCATTGTCAGTTAAAATAACTGAACCTTAACTATTAGTGTTAATCAGGGAAATGTCAGAGGAAGAGCATAAGGGGAGCAATACATGATCATACCAAAGGTCCTAACACCTTGTATCTGATAGCAGCCACGAGAAGATGCTTATGGAGAAGTGTAAGAAGCAGGGCAAGTACAGAGTGATTTTTTTTTTTTTTTTTCTGCTTGTATACTTTCCCAGCTTCTGACAGTCAGCAGTTTTGGGACTCCCTGTGCTGAAGTTGCATCTTAACCATTGTTTTTATGAACCACTGAGTGCGGAAGCAACAATAGGAACAATGGATCACTGTTCAGCATCAGTGGCAACTGCACTTAGAAATAAGTAACAGTGCCACTTCAAAATGCTTGACATGGACAACAGAAACAGAAGAGCCAGGAAATTATGGCAGTACTAAAGCCACACCCATGGCCAGAGGCAACAGCTCACAGCTCCTCCAAGTTGTGTACTCCTCGGGAGCTGAGAATCCCTACCGTGCAGAGAGGTAGGAGCCAAACTCACCATTATATAATGCAGCAACTTCTGTCCCTGTGGGATCTTAATGGGACATGGTGTCTTGTTCTTCAATGTAGGGGTTCCTGCCTGTGTGTTCCTGCTGAGATTTTTGTTTGGTGAGAGTTGGGTGACCTTGCCTCATACCAATACATGATGCCACCAGTCAGCTGATCTCTGGTGGTTAAGACAGACTTCCGTATTCTCTCAGAGTTACTGTCTCTTTCTCTAGTTCCTGTTCAAGCATCTGTCCCATGTAGGATGTAAGCAATCCCATGTCCTTTCCTCTGGCAGCCCTCATTGGGGGCTGTCAGCAGGGCTCCCCAATAAGCAGCTCTACAATAGTCTTCCTGCACAATGCTTGACCTAATATGTGATCAGCTGTGTGTTTCTTTCCACAGCAAAGCATTTGGAAAATGGCACAGCCTGAAGAAAATGGGAATTCAAAATCTGGCTCCAGGTTTCCTCATGAACCAGTCTGCTCCTCTGCATCTGTAGAAAGGGACAGGTAGGCTGCTGCAGGAGTGCTCTGCAAACCCCTGCTCAGTGAGCCCCGCTGTTAGCCAGTCTCTTGATTCTGCATGAGGCAGTGACTCCTGCTGAGTTCCTGCGAGTTTTTTGCGTGCAGCACTTCTCCCTGCAAAGTGGCAACATGCAGGGACACAAAATAGAAGGTCCTGTCCTGGTGTGAGCACTGCACAGAGTGTGAGGGCAGTTGTGACGGATAGGAACTGAGCTGTGGTGGTGTTGTGGGTAGTTCCTGCTGTGTTTTGGAGGCAGCATGTTTGAAGTTTACTTGGGGATGCAGAGTAATATGCCAGCACAGGTTTCCGAACGGTTCCTCGCTGCATAAATAGCCCCATTCATTTCAGCAGACAGCTCTGAGGGTAACCCAGCTGCCAGAGTATAGTCATCTGCCTATTCAGCTCTTCCTTGTTTTACTGAATTTTGCTCTCACAAAAATGTCACTGAACCCCACAGAAATTTTGCTTGGGTGAAGACTGTGTTAAATCATCAAAATTTTTCAGGAGCTGAGACCAGATAAGAGTGAAAATTGTAACAGTGTCCACAGTAATCAAAATTGAAAGCAGATTTTGCATTAAGTCACCTGTCTTCCTTTTCCTGATGTTGTGATGTTGTGAATGGCAGACTTTGTTTCCTTTTGCAGTCCCATTATTTTTAGTGCATCCTTTATCTTTGTCTTTTGGAAAGAGCAAATAAAAACAATGCTTTGCTTTACATTTTTGCTTGAAGATAAACTGGAACATTTTAACAGACTAACTTTAAATGACTGTTTACTTTTGCAGTGGTCAGGGCCAGTACTCAGGGCTGTAGCTACATGGTTAAATTCCCATGCTCCTTTTTAACAATTTAAGGGTCAATGTTTCTGAAAGTGTGGGAAGGATGGCATTGATGCAAAGCAGTGGGTATGCTGCCCACTTTGCCTGAGAGAACTGCAAGACTGAAAGAACAAAAGTGATGTAGGTCAGTCTCGGGGAAGCGGCAGAGCACAATCTGTGAATTACACTGATGTAAACAGATATGTGAAAAGAGTTTTTCTTTCTTTCTTTTTTTTTTTAATGGGTAAACTTTCACTACCTGCTAAATTTAGACTGTTAACTCATTTTTGTGAAGCCAGAGCTGAACCACACCCTTCAAATGTGAAGGGCTGTTGCATTAAACCATTATGCTACCCAGAGGGCTCAGTCAAATGAGGACAAGTTTGCAGGCAGGTGCAGTTTCCTTTTAGAAAATTGGTAGATGGTGCTTCTGCATTCTGTAATGTATTGGTTTTTAGTCTCTACAAAATACAGCTTGCATTCTTTTGTAACTAGTAACAAATCACGCATCTGGAACAAAGAGGAATGTAGCTGAGCAATATATTACATTTAACTGCAATCTGGTTCAGATCCCCCGGTTCCTTTCAATTTAAACTGTGCAACAAATGTACTCCCAGTCTTCATTTTTATCACTTGTTGTAGCATTTAACAAAGGTCATAGTGACCCAGAGGAAGCTTGAGAAGAAAGTGTTGTGGTGGATCTTAGAAATCGAGTTAGCTTGTGATGACGGTGGGCATGAAGCCAAGCCCAGCTATCCTGCGATTCTTTCGGTTGCGCTCTTTATTTTTCCTTATGCTGGGCTGGATTCAACCATGCAGCCACATCTATGGATGAGGCAGAAATCTGCAATAATTATTACATCTCTCTTCTCTGATGGCTTTTTTTCAAAAGAATACTTTAAATTGTTTACTTTTTCTGTGGTTGGGTTGTTGAATTAATAACAAAAATGTGGCCACTGTTGAAAAGAACAGTCTTCCAGTGAACGCCTGAATATTTATTTCTGTGCTTAGTAACCACCATCTTGTCAAATCTGGTGACAAACTTTTTCTTAATGGGGATTCACCTGCTCAGGTCACTAGATACAACACCGTATTGCCCATTTTTTTTTTTCTTTTTTCATTTATTAGACTGATTAGACTGGTGCAAAGCTCTTTGGGAAGTGACATAAATGCTGGCATCAACTAATATTCACTTCTTGACTTTATAGTGTTTCTGTTTAATGTGAGTAATTTTTTAACAACTAAAGTATTTCAAAGCCTGTAAAAACTAGTAAGATATGAATCGGTAGAACTCCATTAGATGTTCTGATGGCAACTTATTTCATGGTTCAGAAACGCCAAAGCTATCCTGATTTCCAAAGGTTTCAGATATATTATTATTAAAATTCATTAAAATTTATTGCACAGACATTTGTGCTAGGCTTTATACCATCTTTTGCAACAATACAGAACCTATCCATAAGGTAGGCATGCACATACCTAGCCAGATCTATAGCTGCTAGTGTTTCTGGTTACAAAACACTCAGAAGGGCCATTTCTAAGACATTCTTGGAGCTTTGGTGTATCACATAGTTTAAAAAAGTTTTTCCAAGTTTTTTTTTTACAGGGCAGTGTCCATGTCTTGCATGTTTGTTTCAGATGCAGAGGTTCTCCTGGCTCCGTAACACACCTTGGTTCTGTGTTTATCAAGTTGTTTGTGCTCAGATCTTACTAACTTATGGATTACCATACTGTTGCATTGATTATGATTCCTCTTTCCTCTGGGCAAGAAAGAACTTGCAGTGCCTGAGAGGTATGTGTTCAAGAACATGGCATACATTACTTATGTTGTGTCCAATGAAGAATGTTCATACTTTTGAAACATAACCAATTTTCTGCCTTTTTTCCAGCTGCAGTCAGAGCACTTTGTCTATTCTGTTACTGTTCCTGTAGTGAAGGAATGTTTGGGAGAGGGATTGGCACTCTGATGTACTTAATACATTCAGTTTCTTCCCCTGTGTCCATCTGCTGTAAATATTCTGCAATTCTATGTTCTTTCATATTTGCAAATATATATATGGGTTACTGAACTTTTCCCATGAGTTCTCCAGTGCTGTAGATAATACCTGAGGCTTTACATCTATGCAATCTCAAAAGACAAAATCTAAAAAATAGAACCTACAAGCTCAGGTGAGCTCAGCTGCTAATGTGCAGAAATAAGCTGATTTTAACTTGTTTTTTTTATGAAGGTAGGAATTACTTTTGCAAAGAGAAGTCCTTCAGTGACTGTGTAGCTCAAAGTACCTAATTTTTGTTTTAAATGTAAACTTTTTTATTTTGGGGTTTTATATAATCACAAATATAAATATTTGCTTTTGTTTTGCTTCTCACTGCATCACATACATCTTCTTATTGCATAGGAAATACACTTACTGCTATTACTGACATTACCTTGTAGTCATGTTTCAAATTTAAATTGTAGAAATCCAAGTCTTTGTGTGATGATATTCTTCCTATTCATGCACTTAGTTCTGATCATTCTTGTATATTCAATGCAATGGAAGGCCAAAAGCCTTTTAAAAATACATTAATCAGATTAAAACTTGTTAGCAGTGCTGTTCACAACAGCTACAGGACATATGTATCAAATCATACTAATATACTTTTCCAGTATGCTTCCCTTTCCTACCTCCCTCCTACCATTGTGATTTGTATTTGGCTACAAAAGCAACTGTTGTCTCTAATCAAAGTAAGAAAATGTAGTATTCATAGTTTCGGTATGCCATGGATACTGAACAGTGCATTTCCTGTGGTTCTGTGATTAGTTTGTAATGAAGTATATTACAAATGTAGCTCTGGCGTTGTCTCCAGTTAAAAAAACCAATTGTATCAGGCCCTTTATTTACCAGAATCACACTGAGTAAAAGTTTAACTATCATGTCAAGGCTATCTTCTCAACAACACAACAGGCAAACTTAAGTGAATTAGAGAACAAAGTACAAATGTGTTTGCAACCATCATTTCCATAAGATAATTCACATTTCACTATGTACTTATGGAATGCCACTGTGACACTTGGTTGATGTATACATGCTGAGTAGATAAGGGAGGGGGAATCGCGTTGTAACATACTTCCCTTGTTGACTCATGGGCCCTTCAGCACGTGTTACCAAGTCTTCTATCCAAACCCAACTCTTTTGTGCCCATTTTAAGTCTAATTACCTCTGCTTCAAATAGTGCATACAATTAAAAATGTTAGAATTCCACTTACCTGTGAGTGAACTGCCTAGTGTGTTGGCCACTATGATCATGGTCGGCAAGTTGGCCATCTCACAGAAGTCACCTCTGGTGAGCTAGCAAAGTTGCTATGCAGTGAAGAGACTTTAAAGAGGCAAAACTTGGCCCTGTTAATGGTGGTTTTGCTGTTGACTCCGATGGCTTCAGAATTTGTAAGAATTGTTTCAATATGTCCTAAGATCTGCTTTCTCAGAGTGTTATGTACAAATGGGTCTCTTCTCCAGTAGCAGTGTGGCCCTCTGGACTTTGGAATGAGGGAGTTCACACAGGGGCCAAGAGCAGCTCATTGAAAACTCCCTTTCTGGACCATAGAAATGGATGGGCGTTTCTGAGAATACAAATAAGAAGATGCATCATGTTATCTGGTGTGTCTTATAATTTTCTGATTAAGAAATTAAAATTCTTATTCTGATAATTCTGATTAAGAATTTAAAAATGTATCCCTAAATATTCCAATTCTTTTAACGAAGTGACATGTCACCACATTGGTTTAGAAATGATACAGTCAATTTTTTTTATCTTGCATGATTCTGTGGAACAAAACCCTTTAAAATCTTGTAGGATGATCTAAATACTTCTTTTTTAGTTGCTGGTATTATTTGAAATGCCAGAACAATCACAAAAGAATTTATTTTTATTAAGGAAATATATTTTTAAAAAGATTAAAGCTTTGCTTCTGATTGTTAAAGCGGTATTAAAACAAGGTGGAAATGTGTTTGTAGTTAACTCCCAGAGGACTCGGTGTCAGAAGAAATGTCACTCTGTATTTTCCTTTTTAGGAAGGTGGCCTCTACCACATGTAAGCTCAGAAGTGGCAATTGTCATTCACGTAAATGACTAGCAGGTTTATCATGCCAGTCTCTGGGGCCGTCTTGAATTTTGGCAAGAGGCAAAGAGCAGGCCCATAAGAAAAAAGTAGTCCTCATGGGAACAGTAAAAATATGTTGGTATTGTTTAATTCTTTCATAACATACTAAATTAATTTATTTGTTTTTGAGCCTTTTAAAGTATAATGCCATCAGGGAATGTGTTTTTCATATAGTTCTCTTACAAATATATTAAAGTTTTAGGGAGAGCAGTCTATGAGTAAACACCACTGGTCATCCACATTGGGTGACTGGGAGACAGAAGGCTTGATTTTTTTGCTGCTTTACATTCTGTACAGTAATTGGCATCACTGCAAAGTGATCTTATCTGTACATTTTGCAATCTTTTTGTACAGATGTAGGCAACTGTAGAGCATGCAAGGTTGTGGAGTATCATATTCACATTGTTCATAAATTCTTGCAAAGCACCCTGTCATAATACTTATAACTTGGTAGATGCTTTTGACAACTTTTCATGTTTGGCTAGTAATGTATAGTTCAACTGTGTTTCTTCCAAGCCACTCAAACCACTGCATGGTATGCTCTGGACTAGGCCATTAGTTCTGAGAGGTGAATGAAACTTACTCTTCAGTTAACTCATTGTTCAGTTGGATTATCTGAGTAGGAGAACCCTAATATTTAAGTAAATTGAGGTAAACTGAAGTAAATTGAAGGGAAACATATTCTCTGTTCAATATACAACAGATAAAAAAGAATCTCTCATTTTTTGTTCCCCATTGTTCCATTGATCATTCACAAGGTAATAGCTTCAAAATGCCAACACTGCAACAAGAACTTGATTTACAGCTTTTTGGAGAGACACCAACACCAGAACCAAGTATACTGTAATTGCTTCTCTTCTGTTTATATGGAGCACTTTTTGATCTCTGAAGCTGTACATGTTAAAGAGGAAAAAAACCCCAGATTTTTCCCAGGTGATTCAACATCTTTGCCCATTACTGTAACTAGCTTCTGTTCTCTACTATACATCCTGGCAGGTATTTTGAAGAGAGAAAAAGAACAGAAGCCATTGAAAGCTTCTGGAACTGTCAGGTTTCTCTAGATACTATCCAGCTGTCCACTTACCATCTGTAATACATTTCTGTGACTCGTCATGTATATCTAGACATAGAGAAAGCCAGGGTATCAATCATTTTTATGAATACTGCAAAGATCAGAGTTAACCTATGGGTCAGAAACACTTCATTTATTTGGAAACAGAAAGATGTTGATGCTTGGACACAGCTTGGCAGATTTTCCTTAGAATCAGTGGAGCTCTGCCAATTTATGCCATGCTTCTCATTCGCAAAATCCCCCTTACTGAGTCTGCTGACTATTCTTTTCAGCAGACTTCATCATTTTGATTTCCTCTTGATATTGTCATTACATGAAAGTAGCAATGGTGAGAATAACGGAAGTTATATACTTTACAATGAAGGCAAAAGAGTCTTATAAACTAACAGACTGAAATTAGAAGGACCTATTCCTTATGCACTGTTGAATTTAAGTTCTGGTTTTTTTCCGGACAATTAACATACCCGTTTTCCTCTACCAGAGCTGATAAAACTAGGTCATTAGTGGCAGATCACTACAGGTGGGACTACCTTGTGTTGTGTTGTTGCCTTTGGTGTTTGTTTCTCATCCTTTCTATGCCCATAATGTAATTTCATTGGGGCAGAGTGATATGTGTTTTGCTTATGTTGCCACAGTGCCCAGCACAAAGGAATCTTCATCCCTAAATAGTGTTCCTAAGCATGAAGCAATGTTAGATAAGCCACAGCATGTTAGGAAATGTCAGAGTGCCAATCCTCACTGATTCTGAGCACGTATCTGCAGAAGCCGTCAGCCTAGAGAAAACCCCAGTAATCATTTGCTGCCTCAGCTTCTCTTGGAGGGGTAATAGATAAGTATGTTACTGAACATTTGTATTATGTGGGCTATCTTCAGCACTAAGATTTTAGGTCATGCATAAAAAAAAGTATAAAAGGACTGTGGAAGCACACTGACAAAATCTCTGACAATCGAGTTGTGGGTTCTGTGAGACACATCTATCTGAAATTATAGAACATCTGGGAATGAGATGTAGTGGGACTACTCACAGCTGCAGCAGGAGCTGCTGGAGAAATCCTGCAAAACATGTAGCTAAATATTCAAAATACAAGAAAAACAGAGTACAATTAGGATTAGATAATCCTTAGCATGATTGGGGAGCACTAGTATTCAGCTGATGAACAATGTGTACCATAAAAAGAACAAAGGTAAACTGCAAGATTAGGCTACACTTCAGTGAACCTAGAAAAATGTCGCAGTCTTAAAGATATGAGATGACAATTTCACTCCATGTTTTCTCATTCCTTGCTGCAGAACAAAACTCCAGGACTTTATAACAGGAATGCTACCTGCAGATGAAGTTTGTGTTTTTACAAATAATAGATGCTTCCATGCCCAAGTTTACTGGTTTTGCACCATCCAGACAAATGCTCACCTGGGCATAAAACCTCTCTAGTGTTAAGAGAAAACTGACTCAGGAGCCTGAAATGCAAAGGCAGTTCCACAAGAAATGTGGGTGTAAGATACTGAGAACAGAAGGGATGGCCAAAGGATGCTGAGATGAAGAAACAAAAGACAGAAAACATAAGCTAGAAGGGTTGATAAGTTGAGAGGCTGGTTTTCTGAAGAGAGGGAGCAAAATAGGAACTTGAATACAGATGGCTAGATGTTACAGAAGACGGGAATGGATGATGATGGGAGAAAGAAATGGGTTCTTATTTTTTTCTTCTGAAATGTCTATTTATAGCTTTTCAATGCTGTGATAATGAACTTATGTTTTGGGTAAACTGCTGCAAATGAACCCCTTTCACTTTTAGTAAATCCTAATTTTTAAGGGAGAATTCACAAGAATGTCACTGTTTCCACATGCAGCCATTAAATACATAGTCAAGCTCTTAAGCAGTAGCATACTTGAGATCATAACAACATGTATCGCTCTTCAGGAACGTAAATCTTAAATTCACTGTCTGTATTTTCCTGTGGTCAGGAAAAGTAATGGCTAAAAGGGGAATTTGTTTTTCCAAACTGTGGAACAAAAAGTATAATGTTGGAGAGTAAAACAGATTGCTTATGTTCAAGAAATTTTAAAATACTGTAAAATACAAAAGAAAAACACCCTTTCCTTAGGACTTGCAAAGCCTTTGCATCTTTTCTGGTTTATAACAGACTTTTAAAACTTAAGCGCCTCTAATTTAAAGCTCCTTTTATTTATTTTCACTCAGTTTTTATTAGAGCAATATTTTTTTCATGGGCTTAAGAAGTAAACAAGAAGTCTTAAACCAACTAATTCTTTGTAAACTGCTCTTCTGAGATTCCCACCTTGAGTTAGCTATGAAAAACATGAGCAGTCCTTACAATACAGAGGAAAGCTAACACCCTTGCCAGTTATCAGTTTGTGATGTAGTGAACATCAGTTGAGTTAGCCTGTATGCCTTCTGTGGTGGAAAGTGTTAGAATTGACTTAAAAATGTAAAGAGTCAAATACTTAGGAAAGAAACCCCAACAAACTGTAAAATGCTTTATTAGTGTTGTCAAAAATTAGTCACTAGAAACCAGCAACAACTCATATTTTCCCTTGTGGTTTGTTGCTTGTGAGAACAGTGAAGAGTGTGTCACGCAAGTCTGAATCACAGGCAATCCACACTGTGGTATGGAGTCACATTGTCCCTATGCTGGCCTTTGGGAAGGATGGATGTCTTGGAGGTTCTTAGTCCAAAGAGACTGCAGGCAATGAGTCCAGGTAGGTCTCATGACTGAAGTAGATATATCTCTGAAGCCTTATTTTCTGGGTCTGTCTCCCCTCTTACCTCCACTGAGATGATCGGGATATAGAAGGGAGTATTCCCTGCAACCTTGGGGATGTTAGGCATGTACGACTAGATTTTCTAGCAGTGTGCAAGAAGAAAAATGGCAGAGGGAAGCATCTTGCTCTCACCTCCCTCCCTTTGCCAAAACCCACCACAAAACCCAAGAAGTACTGTACAAACGCCAGGGACAAACTCACTGTTTATTTCTAGCTACTGTTAAGAAGCTGTTATTTATTTAAGACTTCAAACAAAGTTACAAAATCATAAGCATAAAAATCAGCAAAGGATGTGCTCTTTCCCCCCACCATAACATAAACCACAGTATGACAAATTAGCAGGAGCCTGCAGCAATCAGAAAAACCCAAACCTTTGCTCTTTCTTCACAGAGGTTTTTAAGAATAAAACTCATAAATGTTGAAACTACCCGGGACAGTAGATGAAGGAGCTCCCAGTGTCACTGTCAGAACCTGGCTTTTCCTTGACTGCCCTCATAGTAAAGCTTTTCAAGTTGGATCCAGAGAAGAATTGTGCATGCAGATATGTCTTTGGTTTTACTCAGTACCAGCCAATAGTGGATAAAATACTTCTAATATGACAATGATAATTTACACATTCTCCTTCATAGTAGACATAATGTACCTGTAATACTAGGCTGACTGCAAGAGAAATGAAAGGAGGAAGGAACCAATGCTCTATTTTTTTCCCTCAGCATATTTGTCTTGTGCATTTATATGCATTTTGGGTAGAATTCCTTCTAGGCAATGATGCAGCAGCAGTAATATGGGGAAAACAAGACTGGATATGGCAGAAAACATAGCTGGACAGGTGTGTGGTCATTCCATGTACGTATTACAGAAGAATCTCTGCAGGCAAGACCACAGTCAATACTTAAGTCTGGATTGTGTGTTGGCATGGGTGCCCAAGAAGAGCCTATCACTTGGCATGTTCAAGAGGCCAGCCTTGCAGTGCCTCTGGATTCAATGTGGCAGCCCACAAAATATCCTCAGGGTCATAGATGTCTCCCTTATTTCACGCTCCATATCACCACAAGGTGTTGGAGTCCTCCTAAGAAGGCCCTTGTGTTTGTCTTGTCTGCTCCTTGTGGGCTTCATGAGATAGACAGGGCTGAACACTTGAGGCCTGCTTGTCCAAGGCATAACTGCACTGGAAACATATGAATGCTCAATCCTTTGCTACTGGGCAGAGCATGCCCTGCCCAAAGACTGAGTTTGACTACTGGCTTTAACTCCTTCATACTGGGCACAGCTGCTGTCTCAGCCTATGGGCTAGAAAAGAAACTGGTGGAGGAGTTAAGGTCCTGCAGGACTTGGGTATCAGGTTGTGAAGAGAGGTGAAATCTCCCTCTCACTTTAGCAGTCCTGCCGGGTAGAGCCTTTAGACTTTGGTGATGAAGAAGGGAAAATGTCATTTGGTTTGAATAGGCAGTTTCTCTGCATGCCCTTTGGTGTTAGTTTCCCTTGTTTAGTGTGTGGGTATCGTACATGACAATGGGAAAGAGAGAAATATTTTAGAAAAACAAACAAACAACTCCTCCCTCTCAAGGAAAAAAAAAAAGAAGGGGGGAGAAGAAAAAAAAGAAAAAGCAATAAGAGACTGTGGTTGTAAAACCACAAAAATTGGCAATGAGGCTCCAAGGCAAGTGTAAGCCTTGAAATTTCTTTTAGCTCTTAAAAGAAATAGTCAAAACCAAAAAAACCCCAAAGCACAACAACTCTCTTTCCATGGATTCCAGCTTAATGATGCTCCCCACACACATTTTTTTTTAGGAAGATTTGAAAGAATTTTTTTTAAGCTTTGGCATTAGTCTTTTTTGTTGCTTTATGTTCTATAAAGAATGTTGAATGATTTTTTTCCTGTTTGATTTTTACTTAGCAATTTAAGAAATGCCAAGTCTGCTCTGTTATGGTTTTCCCGGTGATTTCCTGGATATCTCAGAGGACAGGTATTGATTTCTTTCTCAACAGAACAGCAGGAGTGAAAATGTTGATTCTTTAACAAAGAAAATCTTAATCAAAGCCTGTGTTAGCTGCTGAAAATAAAAAGTAATTTAAAACAAAAAAAGAAACAAAGACTTTAGAATAGTCTCACTTTGCAGTTTCTTTTCCCTAGTTGTTTAGTTTTCACTCTCTTTACTTTTGTAATATCATGTGGTCAATCACGAGAGTCATTGACAGCAGACTTTCTAATACAAAGGGAGAAAAGTAAGGAGAAAAGAAAAACATACAAGGAGGGCTAATATTTAGAGAGGAGCTGTTCTTTGTGCTTCCAGCTCTGCATGTAACACGTCCTGTGACCCTTTTGTACTTCAGTTCCTCGACAGGTAAAATATGGATGAGAACGCTTACACTATTTTTTGTCAAAGTGTACTGAGATACAAGGATGTAAAATTCTTCACAAGTTATTCTTCCTGTGTGTCGGATAAGTGGTATTTGATTCTGTTGGTGTGTGAGGGTGACACAGCCCTATTAGCCTTTGTTGGCACCTGAAGTACACAGAGTAAACAAATGATATTAATGGGGGAAAGCAAACCTGATAATTTAAAATGGTGTCCATTAGGTAATCTGGTTTGATTTTAGTGATACAAATAAAAAAATTCTAGATGCAAGTATCTTGTCCCTGTAAAGCATCTCTGTTTCACAGGTTACCAAAGGCATGGAAAATAAAAGAAGGTGTTTTCAGTTGCACCTCTGAGGAAGAGGATATCAATGATCGGTTTTGGAAATCTTGGCCAATAATCAGTTGTGGATGAGAGTGGGCATGGTAGGAGGGGTAATGCAGAGCAAAGTGCATTTTTGACTATTGATGATGCTGGTTTTTCAGTATGAGCTGATAAGAATCTGTAAATGCTGTGAATGGGGCAGCAGTCACCACTTGAGGCCAAGCAACAAAAAGATGCCTCATAAAATGTGGTGATTCAATTGTATGGATACTCTCTCATGGCATTTGTCTTTAGTACATGTGTCTCAAAGAGCCTAATTTCAAAATAATTGCAGCATAACTACCATATAATTAATGCCTCAGGACTCCAAAACTCACTGTATTATGTCTGAGACCAAAGGTTAATTATAAGCACTGCAGACATTAAGGTAAATGCTGCTATATGGTTTCATGATCTTTATTAAGATTAAAAAAATCAAATCCATTGTAATTAAAATGAGCTATATACTATAAGAAAAGGGCTGAGGTTCCTAAAGTAGGATTTAGGTAAGAATTGTTCAAGTCAAAAGAGATCTTGAACTCTTTCCTCCCCTTTGCCTCCAGCTGAAACTAGAGGTACATTTCTTGGGCATTGATTTATGAACACAGATGTATTAAACTGAGATATTGAAATGCTAGACACCTCCAGCTGACCCCTGTGCTCTACTTTTCTCATGGAAGTTGCTGTCCATTTGACAGGAATGACTAAAGTGCATAGGTAGCTTCTGCTGAGGAGCCAAAGGTCATTGGCAAAGCAAGTGGTCAGAAATTTCCAGGTACCTGAACATGCCAGACTGTAGATAATTACAGTTGAGGAGCTGCTTCATGGACAATTTGATCATCTTTGCTACTGTGGGCAGTCATTGATTTAAAGAAAAGCTGGGTAGAAAGGAGCAGTAATAACAGGGGGCTTGTGCCATCCAACCTTGACTCACCACCATCCAAGGACCAACAGTCACTGTTTTGTCTACACATTCCCTAGGAGCCTGAGTGTTGTCTTTTGTACATGCACCTTAATATGGACAAGGCAAAGCAGCTCAATATCTAAATCACATACTGACCTGAAGGGGATCTAGGAATAGAACATTCCTATTTTTATGTCTTCACATACAAGTATAGAAAATAAAAAAGTAGATCAGTTCTGTATGTGCCTGAGAACATAATATCTTGTAACTGTAAACAGCAAATAAATATGTTGTGTATGGACTTGCTGAGATGCTCTTTTGCATTGCAAGTTGAAGCACAGCAAGTCCATTAGTCCAAGTTCCTTCCTTTCTCCCCTCCCCCTGTGTCTCTTTGGTATGCTTAAATTTGAAATTTGGACATGGTTGAGATGAATATGGTTGGGTTTTGTTGACCACTTCTTTGGGATGGGGAAGGATGCTTTGCTGATTTCAAGAGATAAAACCAAACATGTTGAAGCAGCATATTTTGAAATAAAGTAGTTGGTGTTTGAATAATGTCAGAAGACATCTAAGAAGTTTAAATTAAAGAGATAGATGATACATCACTGTGGGAAAGGGCATATTCTGGCAGATTTGTGTATTTCAGGATGGACTTAATCTATTAGGGATGTTCACAGGCTGAGAGATTTAATCATTTCACAAAACAATGGAGTGACAGCTGCTGATTTATTTCTAAAAGCCACCGCAAGTGGTTCCATCCAGCCTGGTGGTTGAGATACTTGAGCAGGAAGAGTGAGAAAGGTTCAGGCTGCTCTGTCTAATGGGATGAAATCCTACATCTTCCACTGACTGAGTTATACCTAGCCTCGAGGCTGTAAACTGGCCTTGGTTTGTGTGGCAGGGCATTCTTCATCTTACTCCATGAAGCTTTGCTACTGTGTAGGCAGTAGTTGACTATTCATTTTGTCAGAGGAAGAGCATGTGAGTGAGGAAAAAGGACTCCTTGGACACTCAGATTACACAGAGAGACCTGTGTTTCTTCTCTCTGCTCCCAGGATGTATTGTGCATTTTACATCAAATTGCTGCTTGATACAGTACAGAAAAAGTCCTGGTAGAAGGGGAAAAAGGGATGCCTCCTTACTTCCAAATAAGCTACCTACTGGTCTTGCTGTGCTTCAGTTTTTGATGTCTGTTTTGGGCCCAGAGCTTCTTGACTCTGCTTGAGGCATTGGGCATACTTGTAAGTTGGAAACTTTCTTTGGAGATGTGACTTTGAGCTCCTTTGAGCTAAGGGAAGAAATGAGATCCTTTACTGCCTGGGCAACCACTGGGTGATTACATGAAGACAGGAATCCATCTGTTTTCCCAACATGTTTTTAATAGAAAAGGGTGAACCATGCTTATTTTTTTTGCGGAGACAGATATGTAACATGAGTAGAGGCTTCTGGGCTCCAGATATGCTGTAAATCAAACTGCCTCCCTGAATGAGCAGGATTTAAGGCATACTCTTCTTAATGTTTGCATGTGGCCACTTCTAGGTAGTTGCCTCCTGAATATGTGGCCATCAGGTGCTTGCATGGTGTGTTGGCTGCTTTGGATTAAATTCTGAGGCACTAATTTATCCTGTGAATTGAATAGAGAGCCTGGCACTCCATTCCCTTTTTGAATTTTCCTGTGGGATCTGAGATACTGAAAAGATAGGTATTATACTGCCTAGCACTGAAGTATCTACATCTCTTACTGGATCTTGTCCAATTTAGCTACAATGCAAATTAACATACTTAACTTGTGAAGCATGGCTGATAATTTTTATGCACATCTTAAAAAAGAAAAAGGTCTTAGTAATTGATATGTTAGCAAGAGGCTCATTCTGTATAAGATTCCTGAAGGATTACGCTGCAGAAGAAGCAAGAGAACCCCATTAAACTGTCAAAATGTTCATATCATGAAATACCACCACGCAAAAATATAAAAGCAAAAAACTCAAAGGAGAATCAACAAAGCGCAACTGTTACTGGCATTCTTCCTGGGATATTTTTTTTTTTCTTGCCTTCCTCATAAAAACAATTATGAAAGAAGGACAAGTAGCTTACCAGATTCACTGGTATGCTCTGGGAAATCTTTATGGTTAGCATTTGAGTCTCAAAAGCATGCAAGTGAATCCTCTTCATGTACACATGCATGCTGCATGAATTGCTGTCTGGAGATCTGTGTTCTCTTGCCTTGCACCTCATATTTCCCTTCTTACCACTAGAAAAAGCATGCAAATATTAGCCATTTATGTACCAATGTAAATGACTGTGCAAAAACTGGGTAGTTTTGCAGTTGTGATACCCCTAGTGGAAATAATTATCTCAAAACACTATAAATCACAGTTTAAAGAAGTGCATGTTAAAGTAGACTTGCTTGTTTAGTGGCAGGTCTGCTTTCTCTCAGGAGTCAATGTCCGAATGGTAGGTTATTCTGCTACTGCTTTTCTTCATTGGGCCTGTATGACTTCTTCCCAGCTTGCCTCCTGCTGAAATAATTGTGGTGCTAATAACAATGTGTGGGGAAATGACCAGATGTGCTAGTTTTTTTAGACAATTATACCAGTTTTTCCAATTTTCCAGACATTTTTTCATTTCTTTATTAACTCACCGGTGCCAGGAATTGGATTTTTCCAGTACATAAATCCTAATTAGTGAGCCAGAGGATTGAGTGCTCCATTTTACTCCTGATGTGTCATTTCCCCTCTGTTCTTGCTTAATTGGCATTTTGAAAAGTCAGCCCTTGTGTTTTTTAGGGTAAAAAAAGAAATACAGGAGTGTTCTGGGACAGAAATGGAAATCTGGTAAAGGGACGAAAAATGAGAAGAAGGTGTAGTTGGGATCAGAAACAGAAGGGAGGAGGAGGAGGCAGAAGCTTCTCAGGAGTGAGGATACCCTCAGATTTTCAGTTTAAGGACTGTTTCAGACTTAGTCTGTGCTTAGGGATGCCCTCGGGTTCGTGGAGGGTTGGCAAGGCCGGAGGAGTGGTTGAGAGTCCCAGGGAGGATGAAGTACTACATCATGTCTGAGAGATGTGAGCGTGAGTGGGTTAACTGTGGCAGGGAAAGGGAATTGGACAAAAAAGTGTTTCTCTGGATAGATAGAATTGGAGGGAACTGAAGAGGTTTGTGAGGTTCTGAAATTCACCTGGGTGGCAGAAGGAAGGTAATCAATTTATGAGTGAGGTCAAAAAGGTTGTGGGTTCCTGTTGGCATTGGTACATTGAGGTTTGGGGCCAAAAAGGTCCATGAAAAGATGAGATGACACACTGGGGGTTCTTGCCACCTTGTACTGGACAGTTTGCATCCTGGGAGGGACAAGAAGAGAGTGTGAGTAGAAAGTGGTGCCCTTTTTCAGCTTCTACCAGGGTGCTATAGAGGACAGAGGTAAGGGAAGCAATCCTGACACGTGCAGCCCCACAATTTATTGTGGGTGCCAGCTGGTAAGAAGGGAAATAAATAGCAAGACTTTCTGTCAGCTAGGAAGGGGTAACTCAGTTCACATCTTACCCCATCTCCATAAAGGCCTGTCCAAAACTTGAATCTTTTGAGGTTCAGAAAAGGATGATTAATTCCTTTTTCATATTTTTGTGCTAATGCATTAATTGTTTCCAGGCAGACTGGGAACAGCAGAGCCAAGATACTGCAAGGAAGGCTGCAGTCCAGGTAATTCGAGGGCTGTCAGGAGGCTGAGAAGCACCAGAGAGTTCATGATAAAACCTGGAGTCTTTCATTCTCCAAAATGTTTTCTAGGTCCAGGAGGACTGAACGGTGCCATGTTTTGGGGTGCTCAAAGGGAAAGAAAGACAAGAAGGGAAACGTCAGAGTACTTAGGAGGTATTCTGGCACTGCTGTGCTGCCTTTAAAGGGAACCTCAGGAATTTGTCTCCTGACCCTGGGGACCATATTTCTGGCTCCTAAGATCATCCTCCCAGCTGGGCAAGATCAGTCCTTAGCACTGCATACTAGCATTCCTTGTCCCGAGACAAAAGCATTACCTTTTCTTATGACCCAGTTGAGTGCTAGCATTCTTGGCTGCATGCATGTGGGTGGCCCCCTTCATTAGCCAAAGCTTGAGCCTGTTATCTCTTTACTACCCACTTGCCTGTTGCTGGTTTAAAACCTGTCATTGCAGAATTCATGCTTACCAAGTGCTCTCCCCTTTTAGCTGTCTGATTTGGTGTGTTCTCCCAGTACTCATACTGGGAGAAAAACAGTATAACAACAATCTTCAGGGGGTTGCATAGCCAAATCCTGCCCTGCCAGTCAGCAACAGCACAGTATCACCAAACCACAAGAGCTTTTATACGAAAGGAAGTAAAAAAATTCTGGCTTTAGTCATATTGATTTCTCCTTTTTATTAGCTTTTAGGGAATGAGCAACAGCTCAGTGAGTTGTGTTTGTAACAAATACAGGTTATGAAATAAGTGTATTTCATTATTTGCTCATTTTGCAATGAAAGGCTCTCCAAATCTGCCTCCTAAATGGTTTAACTCAACATTAGAATTGATGCTGCCAAATACCGACTGATTCAATAGACGATGAGTTTCAAATTCCTCTTTTACATGGGGAATGTGATATAGAACAATGACCTCAATTTTCAGCTGTGTCCTCAGATTCACCTCTTTTTTGGCTGTCTCTTTTCCTCTTTCAGTATCTTACCATAATTTTTCAAGTCCTGAGGGTCTTATAAGGGCACTACTGTTTAATAATTAGATGCTATAGCTCTGGTGGGTCTTCTGGTGACATCTTTTACAACCAACGAGTATTTAATAGAATGTAATGGGAAGCGCTGATCCTTAGACCTTGACCTGTCTAAACCTTGTATACAACTAAGTGACCAGACAGCCTTTAACACTCAGTAGGAGTTATCTGCACCCCACTTTACAAAGCTATGTGAGGAAACTGTTTAGATTTAGCCTCAAGCCACCTGCTTTGTAATCTGTTGCTGTGCACTCAGTTGATCCTGCTGTCCTTATAGTAACTGGAAAGCTACCAATGATTTCATTTTAAAGCAAATATTCTAATTCAGGAAGCATAGAATGGAAAGCTGGTTGCTATATTTGTCAGCATGTGACCTTCAGAAAGCCTGTAATTAGGAGAGATTACTTCAATGCTATGGAGAAACTGGTCCCATCATTGTTAAACAGAAGAAAAATATCTAAAGAAAGTTAGAGAAGTCAGCTGCAATGTATTTTGATACAGTATATTCAGCTGGGATATATTTGATAGTGCTCTTTTACAGATAATATGTTTGTCTTGTTCTTATTTTTGGAAGTCCCTTATATCTTTAAAGTAAATTAACACTTTTTACTATAGGTTTTAAAAAATTATAATAAAAAATCTATATATGCATTTCTGAAGAATAGCCTATTGGGCATACCACTAAGAAACATAGGGAGCAGGTTTCTTTCTTCTTCATTAATTTTTTAATGTATACGTGCCTACATTGTCAAATATTGTTAAATATCCTTTTACCTAGTCCATAGACCTATTCCCTCTCTTTCTTACTTTTTCCCACTTTAGTTTCATCCTAATGGGATAGACTAGTTGTTGTCTGAGTTTTTAAATCAGACTTTGGAATCCATTACCATCCCACATATCTAGGGATTTTTAAAGATAAAAGTGGCAAATCATGTAACAAAGGAAAGGCAAAATTAAATTCTTAAGATTTCTTTGATTAATTTTCAGTGGCTTAGGAAAAGGATCCAAATACATTCTTAATATATTTGATCTTGATCCTTTCTGGAAACTGTAATATGGCACCAAATGCATCCATATATAGAAGACAGATTTTAATTAAGAAAGTGTCCAAATGATCTTGTTAATGCTAATACAACATTTCAATTATTTGTCTTTTGAAAAGTGGTCTGTTTTGAGATGTTAGTTGCAAATAGAGGAAATGAAGTGTTGACGTAGTAAGGAATAATTTACTATGTCTGGAGAGTTCTAAAGCAAAACATCTGGATCAATTTGGTTACAAAGTCCCTGTAAATAAAAAGCACTATCTGTCCAAGGAATCAGTTTGTGCCCTTTCTGAAGAATCATTAAAAAAAAAGGAAAGTTGGCCATCGTCATACACAGAAAACTCCTGGGAATTTGTTTATTAAGGAATCCAAAGAAAGTTTGCAATCCTGTTTCATGGGAGATCAGCTACTTGCTGAAAATGTGGTGTAGCTTTGTGATCTTAATTTAGCCTGGCCTGCCCTGTTTATCTGCTTCCCCCACACCCCTCATCTTAAAAAATAATACATTTTAGAAGCTGAGAGTAAACACAGCATGTTAGAGATATGCCAGAGCTGGATGTGGAATGGAGATAAAAACCTTTGGTTTCACATGGACATGAACATCCTATGATAACTGAAGCATTTCTCAATGTAAGAAATAAACATTTCTTTTCATTTTGAAGGTCCAGCTCTTGGTGCTATTGAATTCTGTCTGAGGTGGCCCCCAACTTAGAGAAATATATAGATCGAACCTGTGCTTGAAACATTCTTTAGCAAAAGAGCAAAACAAGAGCTTTTTTGTATTCAGGTGCCATAATCTGGAAGAGCATAGAACTCCATTTGCTGATATTGCACCTGCTCTTGAAAGGTATTTGGGTTCCTCCTTCAACAAATGTAGCCACAGCCATTAATATCATCACAGTGAAGTTTGCCATGACTTTATCACTAGGTTAAATTGCAATGGTAATTTTATTTATAATGCTGGTAGAGTCTCCTGATGGGGCTGTAGGTGTTCTGAGAGTAAAGGGGTCTTTGAAAGTCTTCTGTTATATATAGTACAAGCAACAGTTTAGCTATGTTAGCCATTAGTTATGACTGTAGTTCCTGAGGTCTGTACCTGAACATTGTATGTTTTCAAGAGCTGCTTCATGTATTTCCCAGATCGGTGGGGTTTTTTTTCAGATGTTTTCTGCATTTACAGGACTTTATCTTGAAAAGTGAGTCTGAGCCATGACAGATAAAGAGTTAATGGATATTTTCCTCTAAGAGGAGACTTTTTACAGATCTTGTATATGACCTTATTTTTTTTCTGTTCCAAATTTACTTTTTATGCATCCTTTTAGTTAGAATACTGATGCAAAATACTAACATTGAGATTTAATTTTGCGGTTAGAGATTTGACATGCTCAGATACCTCTGTTGCTTTCTTGAAAAGGTCAGAAACATGGGCTGATATTGTCTATATAGCTATGCTTTTTCAACTCCAAGGGGCATGTCTCTCCCAGTAGTACCTTTTTTCTGCTGTTGAGAGAAGTGAAATCTCCATCCCTCCTGTAGGACATTATCCTTGGAGCTTCAAGTGAATTAAACAATGATGTAGAAGAAGAATGGCTCTGGGACAGAATATGGGTCTAATTCCATCCTAAGTTTGGTCATGAATCTGAAGGTTTGTGGTTCAAACAAACTTCAGAGCCATATAAATTCAATTGCAACTCAGCATCAGCATCCACAAAGCCCAGCTGAGAGTCCTGTTGTTGTTGACAGTATACTGAGCTCATAAAGAATCTGGGCTCAACACAAACAAACAGGATCATTATATAAATCAAAAGAAGATGAAAGTAGAACCCACATCTTTCAGCTTGAATACTAAAAGTCTGCCAGGAGGAATAAAAGATACTTCCTGTAAGGGTGATGAGTTGCAATTTCCTTTTGAGTTCTCTTATTTTACATAGTAAAGAGAAGGGGAGAATGGCCTGATTAAACTATATGGTTATGGACTCCTTCTCATTCCAACATGCAGGTTTATTTAAAATTAGTATGCAGTTCTTACTATTTTTAGTTCATTTTATGACCATTACACCAGCCCTGTGAAATGATACTGGTTATCTCCATCCTGGCATTCTGAAAGGAGGAAAGAAAGTATTTGTCTTTCCCAAGAAAACACAACAAACTCATTATACTTGCCTGGATTAGGTGTCCTGCTGTTTTTAGATCATACAGTATTTATTTAATCCTGTGTTCTCTTGCAGAGGGAGTGTGTTTTCATGCAGATGCTGAGTAATCTCCCAGTAGTGTGGAAGACGTTGCAAAGATTTGGAGTTTTGTGCAGTGTTTCTGTTTCTTGGTGTGGACAAGTGAGGTGTGTGCATAATAAGTGGTTAATGAGGTGTATTTATACATTTGTTAGTAACAATTAAACAATAGATTTTATGATCTGCAGCAGCAGTAGGGTCTCAGAAGTCACTACATATATATTTTATTATAAAGTGGTTTAATCACATAACTCAAGATTTAGGTTTACTTTGCAGATGTGTTTTCTTTTGTAGTTCATTTAAAACCAGAAAAGCAATTTAATACTTTATTTTGTTGATTAGTGAAATAATCTCATGGTCTTCTGGTAACTGCTGGAGAAATTAATGGAGTTTTTGGAAAAGGTTCTATGATAAGTAAGAATTTAGAGGGAGATCCAAAAAAGCACTTAGATACTAGCACTAAAGAAAAACTTAGGCAGAATCTAGGTACCTAAATTCAAGGGAGTGATTCAAATGCCCTGTGTGGAGACACAGACTCTGCACTGCTGAGGCTGCTTAGGTTGCTGAAAGCCCAATGTTCAGCTAATGCATGTGCTCTTCAGTGCTGTTGTCTTTGTGGAGCTGAACACTGAGCTATCTTTTCCTTTTCTAAGATAATGTGGCAGTCATGAACTAATTGTCCTGCTACCTACACCCCTTTTTGGAATTTAAACCTAGTTGCTACACATCAACTTGTCACCTATGTACTGGTAGTATGGAATTCACAAAACACAATCTTAATTTTCATTCAAAATGGAGGCCTCTCATTTGTTGCTGTAATATAATAGGAATTCCAACTTCATTTATTATTGATTAGAGATATGTACTCTACCTTTGTAACAATAGTAACAACCCGATTGTCTGTCCTTACCAGAGTTGAATTAATTTAACAATTAAAAGCAGTTGTAAGAGATTTTTAGCAGGCTGCCTGTCCATGAATTTGTCTTGATCCTGTTGATTATATTCAGGTGTTTTTATTGGAAGTTGTTGAATTACTCTTTATTAATGCTAACTTAAGTAATATCAGACTGGAACTGGTCTATCTCAATGGAGGATCCCACCAGATTTGCTGATTTTGCCACTGGCAAAAAACTTACAAATCTGTTACCTCTTACTTCCATTTCCATCTTCTGTTATTCTGGTTTGACTTCCTGTCATGGTTTAACCCCAGCCAGCAACTAAGCATCACACAGCTGCTTGCTCACTCCCCCTGCAGTGGGATGGGGGAGAGAATTGGAAGGGTAAAAGTGAGAAAACTCATGGGTTGAGATAGACACAGTTTAATAGGGAAAGCAAAAGCCACGCATACAAGCAAAGCAAAATAAGGAATTCATTCACTGCTTCGCATCAGCAGGGAGGTGTTCAGCCATCTCCAGGACATCAGGGCTCCGTCGCATGTAATGGTTACTTAGGAAGACAAACTCCACCACTCCGAATGTCCCCCTCTTCCTTCTTCTTCCCCCAGCTTTATGTGCTGAGCATGGCATCATATGGTGTGGGATATCCCTTTGGTCAGTTGGGGTCAGCTGTCTCGGCTGTGTCCCCTCCCAGCTTCTTGTGCATCCCCAGCCTCCTCGCTGGTGGGGTGAGGTGAGAAGCAGAAAAGGCCTTGACTCTCTGTAAACGCTGCTCTGCAGTAACTAAAACATCCCTGTGTTATCAACACTGTTTCCAGCACAAATCCAAAACATAGCCTCATACTAGCTTCTATGAAGAAAATTAACTCTAGCCCAGCCAAAACCAGGCACATTCTGGCAACTAAAACATCAGTGTGTTATGAACATTATTCTCATCCTAAATCCAAAACACAGCACTATACCAGCTACTAGGAAGAAAATTAACTCTATCCCAGCCCAAACAAGCACACTTCCAAGTCTGTGCAAAGAGGCCTCTTCTTTTTATGGCTTCTTCCTGCTTTAGACATGAGAAGGTTGAAGAGAAATGTAGTTTTGATGAAATATTTTGCTCCATCAGCCAGATGAAGGAACAAATTAATTCTGTGATCGAGGCTTGGGTATCTCCTATCAATACACTTACAATAAGGTTTGTATTTATCTTGCAGTTTTCGACTGCAAAAGAAAAAAGAAAAGGCAGTGAATCCTTTCTCTTTGGCCACATCTTCTGGTGCTTTAAAAAGGAATAAAATGATCCTCTACCCTTCTAGTCCATTCTTGGAAGTGCGGTGGTATGAAACAATTGCTATGTCTACGTCCTTGAATATGTAGTGTTCCCATCTCCTGATCTTCAAAAAAGAGGGATTAAATGCAATCCATAGTGCTCAGCATGCATAATTTTGCAGGGATGGGTCAAGTAGTTCTGTAGTATATCAGGTCTTGCTAGAATAAATTGGGAGATACAGATTGCCATCCATATTTAACTAATTTTTAGAACAAGAACTTTACTAATGTGTCTCATGTGATTAAGTGCCTGCTGAGTCTGCTCTGCAGTATTACGGGCAGCCTCAGCTTATTGTATTCTTACTGTTGTGAATTCTGGTATTTTATAGAAATTGAACTTATTTTCACTTGTTTGGGAGAGAAGCCGGAACAAGTTTGTCTGGGAAATAAATTCTTCATAAAAATATCTGCCTGGCGCATGCCTTTCTCTCACAGGCAGCAGAGAGGAGAGTGAACAGATACCACAAAGCTTAAAAGGTAACACCTTGGAGTTTCAAACCTATATGCATTTTTTACGTATGTTGGAGATAATTTTTTGCAAGCATTATTTATGCAATCCGTGACCTTATTGAGGTTTTAGTTAGTACAAAACCAAAAAAAGGCAGTCAGGAAGGAGGCAGGATAGTACTGAGATGGCACTGGTAGTGCTAAGATTTAATGAGTAGTACAAGGAAGGTAGCAACAGTGTTTGTATGTAGTAAAATAATGGAACCTTTCTTCAACATATTCTGAGAGTATAATTTCATCAGGCAGGCTGCTGCTGCTCCTAGTATACAGTATCCACCAGACACATTGATCTAAAAATGGCCATGACGGTGAACAGCATGAACTTAATCCACTGCAGCCCCTGAAAGAGTCCACTGCAGCCCAGTCACATACTTGATAATCACATTGGTTACGACAACTGTCTGTAGCCATGAAGAAGTGAGAAGAGCTGCTGTATGACAAAGAAATGTATTATGGCTGGTCCCTCAGCTCAGAGGGCAGGGTGTGGAAGTGAATGTCCAGAGCTCCTCTCTTCTTCACACTGTAGGCTGCTGCTTGCTGGAAAGGGAAAGTCGCGATACAGTTTGAATTTCTATAGTATTCAGCCGCACAGAATGGATTTCCATTGACGGGGTGAATGAATAACGTAGCGGATTTAACTGACAGTTGCCATGATGTACTGAGGCCTCTGCGAGGCCCTTGACTGAGTTCCACATGTCATTGTGATTTAAAAAAGATTAGTGCTATGCAAAATCAGTGTAGTCCATATTGTATGAATTAAAAACTGATTAGCTGATAGGTCATAAAAAAAAATTTATGGAATTCTTCCCTGAGGAGACTGTTTCTAGTGCAGTCTGGCTTTTAATTTCTTTATCAAGGCTTTGGAATAAAATATAATGTTACAGCTGGTAGAATTTGCAGATGGAATAAAAAAGGGGTAGAGAAGGAAATATGGTTTATAACTGCAGTTATCTTAGATTTTCCTCCAGATTCTGTCTTTAAAATGCTGTCTGACCCATTTTGCAGGTCTGTGGAGTGTGATCTGGTCACATTGTGCTGCCATTAGTATTAGGAACTGTGGTGATAATGGAGATAGTTTACCTACCTATATGCACAACCCAAAGCTTTGATAAATGTACCCCTCTGAACAATATAGATCAATATAGGTAAACTAAGGGTCATATATCTAAATACAACAAATGTTGTTATGCTTAGAATGTAGAACTCTGTATTTAAATATTCTCAAATAATATTCAGAATAAAAAGTACATAACTAACTGAGCATGACCATACCCTGTAGTGGTGTTACTGAAAGGGCTAAAAATGATGCTTGGATAAATGTGAAGGGGTTTATCAAACAGAATAACAAGGTTATATTACCTTTGGATGTGGCCATCAGGGAGACCACTAACTGAAACACTGTGTCCAATCCTATAATAATTATTTTCATAGTGAAGTTGGATGGGGTTGAACTAACATACACAAAGCAACCTTAGAGTTTCTAAACACATAGGTTTCTGACAAATGAGCTTTGTGAATTAGCTGTGTCTGTTAAAGGTGTTATTTCCTCTGTCCACTAGACAGACAGCCTAGAGTGCTAATGTTAATGGTAATTAATAGTGAAGGAGCAATTTACCTAGATTTGTGGTGCATTTGCCACCTTTAAATTGAGAGTGAGTTGCTTTCTAAAGAGATCTATGGCATGGATGATAGCAGTGTCCAGGTATAGGAGTAACACAGGTATTATGAAATGAACTGCTATAGCTAATGAAGTGTAGAAGATCCCGATACAGCTAGCTCATCATAATTTTGTTCTTACAGACCTGTGATGCTAGATAACATGTGTAGTCCAAAGAGGACAGGAATTTGGTACTGGTACAACTGAGTATAGTTAGTGCTTTATTTCAAATTGTAGAGGCTTATGCTTTTGTTGTTGCAAGCTGTATTTAATGAAAAATAAAAAGGGATAGAGGGAGAATTTTGAGGGAAGAAAACAGTGAATGCTTAATGTTTTTACCTTTCTGTTGGAAAGACTCAGTTCATGATGTACAAATAAACTAAAATTCACTAATCAGATTACTTATAATATTCAGAGAAGTGCTGTTCTTATGCACTACCGATGGAAAGTTGCTTAACAATGGTGCATGGAACTAGGAAACAGTAGCAAAAGTGTTTCAGAAACTGCACTGAGATTTAAGTTTTCTCTTTGAATTCTGAATGCTGTTATTTTAAATTTTACCTGTCCACTTGGGAAACAAAAGTGCCTTGGGAGGAAGCTCCATTCATGCATACAGTGTGATTTCTACCCTGTAATAGTTTCCACAAAAATTCTAAGTGTTATGGAACGTTTATGTTCACATCTTTAGTGCCCAGACAAGGAACTACCTATTTTTGTTTTATTGTAGCTGGATTTGTAGTAAAAAAAATCTAAATTAATCTATATGGTGGCTAATAGCAAAAATGTAATGAGACAATTTGTTGACAAAGTCATTGATCTTTAGCTGACAAGCTATTCCTTCTTCTGCCTGCTAAAGTGGATGGTTTGGAGCATACCTGAACAAGCTGGATAATCCTACCAGATTTCTGAGTGGAAATGGGCATAATATTAATTGAAGGCTGATTAACTTAAAATAATTTTTTGAGACCCATAAGATGGGCAAGTGACAGGACTAGAGGATTTATAAGGAAGCTGACAGAAATCAGACCCATCTGATTTCATTTGTTCCATGTACATTTAAACCAACTATCAGTGACTATCATCACTTTCAGTACATGACATGATACAAAGTGGTTTATTGCTTTCTCTGAATAGCTTTATACGTTTTAAAAGAGCAAGGATTGTATTTTCCTCACCCAGATGTCTGAAGACCAGATTAAATCTTCTGTTTCTTCCAGAGAGGCCAAGATTTTCCAGGGTTTTCACTGCTTGCGCTAATTTATAGCATGGGCCAAAGTCCATTGGCTGGACAGAAGCAATCCCTGCTCAGTGTGTTAGGTATTACACAGTTTCTCTCACCGATGTGTTGGTTGCATCTCATTGACACTGTGAGAGAGTGGCTAATTCTTTTTACTTGAGTATCTTTCTAGGAATTGTGTTAACTCATGTGCATGAAGTTCAGCTATGAACTGTAAAGACAGCACTGCCAGATGATAACGTTAGTGTGAGCCTGTGCTTAGGGTAACCTCCATCACGCTTTTGCTCCTTCACTACTAGACCTTGGGGAGCAGAGTCCAGTGGAGATAAGCAACTGATGTTGGTAACATCCCAGTTGGGCATAGAAGAAGACTTCAGTGTGCAGCCTAACAGCCTTTGAACAATCGGTCCCAGGGATTTTCTCATAGGAAATTATTCCAGAGTGTCTCCTCCTGATAGATTGTCCTGGATTAATTTCCTGCACAGATTCTCAGGTAAGACTGTGCAAGACAAATAATACCAGAAGTTGCTATGTCATCAGGGGTTAATCAGGAAGATTTACAGTTAAATTTGTACTCTACCTTAATCCAAATTAGTTTCTCTGTATAGGTGAGCCTTCATGTCTCTCAAGGCCTTTGAATTTATTTTCCTAGTTTGTCTTCCCTTAAAAAAAAAAAAAAGACATTAGTAAGCATACTTATAAGTAGCTGAACAGTCTTTCTTCCCTCGCCCCCATCCAAGGCAATTGGTACTAGTCACTAGAGAGGGCAATTTCTGTTCTTAATACAGATTACACGGTACCCAAGGTTTTGATTAAATTACATTGAATGTTAAATGAACTGGCACTAGAAGTTAGTGGCAGCATTGTAATGAACTATTACTAGATCATTTACAGTCAGGCAGCAACCATATGGCATTTACATGCGTATGCTGGTCCTGCACTGACACGGAAATTGGTCTGACCCACGTGACCTATGTTAGTTGGGGAAATTCTATACTGAAGCCAATTGCCACAGTTTGCAGATGCCAGAGGCAAACCTGCTCTAATCCTATAATCCAATTTCATAATGTAGACTTCCATGTAGTTTGGAGCACAAAACCAGAATGTATCTTGCTCAGTTAAAATATTTAGCTTGGTCTTCATTCTGGTGGCTTCACTGCATTCCAGCTGCAGGAGACAGGAGTTTGAAGATGGTTTACTTGAGCCAAATTTTTCAGTCTTTAATTGAGCAAAATATTCAGAGAGCAATATAGTTCAATATCTTCTCTCCTTGTCAGTGAATTTCAAGTGCAAAGATAGGCAGAGCTCTTTCTCTATGTCATTTTAACCTGGGGAATATAACAAAGCTCTTGCTGTGTAGCTGTATTTTCATGAATTCCCTTCCCAGATCTCCAAAACATGTATTCTTCCATGGGAATTAGATAAGAGATCCTCTATATACAAGAGAAGGTTTAAGATTTGGCTCACTGATCTTGTTCTGGAACACTACTGGAAGTCTGTGGATGTCAAGGAAAAGCTTGAGGACAGCAGCACATACTCATAGATTTCTCCCACCTACCCTCTCACTCCTTGACAAATATCTAAATCTGTCATACTCAGTAAGTTTTGCTCCTCATCTGTAAATGCTTTTAGGCAGCAAAACATGGATGGCTTTTACCAAACCCTGAAGACTGGGTTTGAGTTTTTGGGCTTATTTAATGTTCCTTTAAAAAAATATACAGAGAAAAGAAAATATTTATTAAACCATCTGTATTAATCACTGTTGATAGTTCAGGAAAGAACTGAGGCTAAGAGAGGCTAAAATGCATAAAAAATTCTTTATTTACAAAATAAGCAGAGGAAACATTGAGATGATGCTTCTTACAAGCCATTGTTTTAAGTATACAATTCCTGGGAATGTCAATGAATTTAAAATTTGGTTTACAGTTTATTTTGAGCATGTTTAACCCCCCCCCCCGCCCCTTTTCTTCTGACAGCATAAGCAGCAAGGTGACAATATTTTGGAGTCATTGTTTTATTGATATAAAAATAATATCCTCTGTTACTCTAACTTGTCCCTTACCACCGAGAATCTCAAAGCATTTTCCAAACCATATTGTATTTATAGCAAGTGCTTTGCTTCCTACTGCCAAATATCCACTTCTGAGGCAAATGCAGCAACACATGGCGATGAATTTTAGGGGTCTGTTCTGAGGCCCAAGGGGAATTTCTTTTGGTAGGAAGGGCAGAATTTCTTATGCAACTGAATTTGAGCATGAACTTGAGGATACAGAAGAGGCAGGGGTCTCATATCCAGCCTCTTTCTGTCACATGCAATGTAGAATCTCATCAGTAATATGCCATTTGATCTGTAGATGAAGTTAGTTATGCTCAGTATTAAATGCAGAAGTTGGAAAGGATCAGGTGTTGTATTTTTGCTCATGTAAGCCTTAAGAACTAAAACGTGAACTCTTCCTTTACTTTGGCTAAAGTGTAGGCATGGGGTATAACAGGGTTAAACATCATAGTTCAGCCAGTTTCTGCTCATCAGCAGGACCATGGGAACAGCACATGCACACTGTCTATCTCAATTGCTGGTTAAAATGTTTTAGATTAAATCACCTACATCAGGACATGTAAACCAGTACTGAATGAGCTATTAAGTGTGTACAGCACATCAAAGTGATAAGGAGAGAGCATTCTTTAGGATTCAGGTAGCGTTGTGTCGACACAACACTGCATTGGACTCACTAGTCCACCTGAAAAGTTTGGATGTTAAACCAATCGTGTATAACGGGATGAGATGTGGTGTGATGAGATTTACACAAAACTCGAGTTCCTCTGCACGATGGGCAGGGAGGCTCTGTGCTGGAATAGCCTTGCTGGTGTAGAACAGAGAGCTCCATGACTAATTGTAAGGCCGTGGATTCTGTGAATGGGAGGGCTGAAAATTCCCAGGAAACAATTTGTTTGTATTCAGAAAGAGTACACACGCCAAGCATGGTTTCTGGGTCAATTTGTATTGATTATGTAACAGCAGGTTGTACCGTCTGTTCAGTGGTGGTATATCATCCTGCTTGCTTCTATCATATATTTCTCTTGCTAAACTTACCCTTGGGTTTCAGTTTAGATTTGGGGTAATGGGTGTTCCAAGATAAAAATGAGCCACGATCTTCTCCTAGTCTTGCTTATATTTTCCTTAAGTGTCTTCTTTCTATGCGATGGGTGGACAGCAGCATATTTAACAGATGTTTTTCACAGGCTATTGCATAATTATTTTTCAAGTGGCTTCTAAAAGCAGATGTTTCCATGTCTTTGTTCTTTCCCTCCTGACACTTTAAACACAAACAGCAGATTCCACTGCTGCTGTCCTTAAGATCTAGTGAAGAAATACCATAGCAGTGATGTTGGTTTTTTTTCAGCCTATTTTGCAATAATAAATATGTACAAGCACAATTCTCCTCCCTTTCTCCCTTGTCACTAGCATGGCTTACAGATACTATCTCAGGCTTTCTCTTTTAGAACTGCTGTCTTCCTCCATGACCTTTGTCCGCAGTTTAGTATTTGATCTTTACTTTCTTCCAAGACTTTTTTTTCTTGTAGCATCCTGAGTGAGTAACTGTGAATCTTTTGCTCCCTGGGACTTCAATGTATAATTTTTTACCTCATGCCAGGGGAGATCACAACTGCCACTTGTGGCATCTCCATCACTGTGAAGACCCTTTGGTATGATTTTGGATATTTTTTGGTCAAATAGCCCCATTTTCTTTTCCTCTCTCATGAATAGAGATTCAACAACTGGACTTTCCCATTGTTTACAGAAATATCTTTGCTTTCTTGCAAACCATTTTGTAAGAGGACTTCCTACTTTGACTGCTTGTTCCTCAAAGACCAGGGGAATGCAACTAAGAATGAAATAAAGGGCAGGCCCAGACAAGTTTCATCCAGCCATAATTTATCATTACAAAAGATGAACTTCAGCTGTTAGTCTAAAATGGTGATAAATGCTTGGATCAAGAAAACAAAAGCTTTCTAGTAAATCTACTCTGTGTCTTAATTTAAACCTCATAGATTTTACCTCCAGCACGTGGAACATCATCTGATCATATAGCACTACAGCTACACGACATACTTTGTCCTGTTCTGATTCTGGGTTATTTGCTAATTGGTGTGGGTGTAGTAACAAGGGTTCTGCTTTCTTCATCTTCATCTTCCTTTTTACTGGATTTTGAGGAAAGCAAAACATTTTTGAAAGATGTAAGGTATTTTAAATTTCATGAGAGCTTTACCTGGAGCACAGAATCACAGAGTGATGGAGGTTAAAAGGGACCTCTGGACATCATGTAGTCCAAGCTCCTTTCTCAAAGCAGGGTCAAGTACAGCAGGTTGTTTGGGGCAGTGTCCAGTTGCATTTTTAATATCCACAAAGGTGGAGAATCCTAATCCTCTCTAGACATCCTCTTCCAGTGGTCTACCCCTATCACAGTAAGAAGTTTTTTTCTTACACTTAAATGGATTGTCATGTATTCAGTTTGTGCCTGTTGCCGCTTGTGCTTTCAGTGGCCGCCAAGAGGGAGAGTCTGGCTCTTTTTTACAACCTCCCAGCAGGTATTTATACACATGGGTAAGATTCCCTGAGCCTTCTGCTACGTGGACTAAACAGTCCCAGCTCATCCTTTAATTATTTTTGTGGCACTTTGCTGGACTTATTCTAGTATGTCTGTGTCCTTCTTGTCCTGGGGAGCCCAGAACTCCAGATGTGTCTCACCAGTGCTGAGTAGAGGGGAAGTATCACCTACCTTCACTTGCTGGTAACACTCTTCCTAATGTAGCCCAGCAGGCTGTTGGTTTTTTGCCACAAGGGCACATTACTGGTTCATGTTCAACACCTTTTTCCCTAAGACCCCCAGGCCCTTCTCTGCACAATTGCTTTCCAGCCAGTCAGCCTGCAATCTGTACTGATGCATGGGCTTATTCCTCCCCAGGTGCAGGACTTTGCATTCCCTTTTGTTGAACTTCATGTGATTGCTGTCATTTTCTCAGTTGAGGTCCCTTCAAAGGCAGCACAACCAGCTCCTCCCAGTTTTGTATGTTGAGGGTGCACTCTGTCCTATCATTCAGGTCATGAATAAAGATGTTAAACAGTATTGGACCCTGGGGTACACTCCTGGTGATTGGCCTCCTCCATCTGGACTTCCTGCCGCTGATTGCAACCCTTTGTGCCATTCAGCAAGTTTTCAGTCCACCTCCCTGTCCATTTATTTAGCCCATATTCATTAGTTTTTTCTATGAGAACGTTATGGGAGATAGTGTCAAAAGCCCTTCTAAAGTCAAGATAATAATATCCATTGCTTGTCCACCAGGCTAATCATCTTATCATAGAAGGCTATCAGGTTGGTCAGGCATGATTTCCTCTTCCTAAATCTGTACTGACTACTGCCTGTCACTTTCTTGTCCTTAATATCTTTGGAAATTACTTCCGGGATTATTTGCTTCATCACCTTCCCAGGGACCGAGGTGAGGCTGACTGGCCTATAGTTCTCCAAAACCTCATTCTTGCCCTTCTTGAAGACAGGAGTTGGAATTTTTCCCACTCAGGAACCTCTCCTGACACACCGTAACCTTTCAGAGATAATTGAGAGTAGTCTCACAATGACACTGGCCAGCATGCATGTGTGCATCTTATTAGGCCCTGTCAGCTCATGGGGTGTCCAGTTTGTTTAAATGTTCCCTAACAGGTTTCTGTTCTACCAAGGGTAACTGTTCCTTGCTCCAGACCTTCCCACTGGTGTCTGGGGCCTAGGATTCCTGAAGAAAAATATTTTTCCTAGTGAAGACTGAGGTAAAGAAGGCATTGAGTATAAAATCATAGAATCATAGAACAGCCCATGTTGGAAGGCACCTTGAAAGAACACATGGTCCAACATTTTGTGAAAAAGGGAGCCTAGAGGAGAATATCCAGCACCCTGTTCAGTGTTCTCACTGTGAAAAATTTATTTTGTATATCAAGATGAGTATGTTGGCCTTTTCCATGTACCCTATCCCATCCAGCAGCTGGCCCACATTTTCCCTAGTCTTCCTTTTTCTGCTGATGTACTTGTAGAAGTTGTTCTTGTTGCCCTTACCATCCCTCACCAGATTCAACTGCTGGTTGATTCAACCCCATCTCTGCATGCTTAGACAGTGTCTCTGTGTTCTTCCTGAGTCCACCTGTCCTGGCTTCCACCTCTTGTATGCTTTCTTTTTGTGTTTGAGTTTTGTCAGGAGCACCTTGTTCACCCATTCAGGCCTTCTGCTACCTTTGCTTGAGTTTCTGCACATGAGGATGGACAGTTCTTGGGCACAGATGAGGCAATCTTTGAAAATTAACCCTCTGTCCTGGACCCCTCTTCACTCCAGGACTGTATCCCCTAGAATTCTTCCAAGTAGGTTCCTGAACAGGCCAAAGCCTGCTCTCCTGAAGTCTAGTATTGTGATCCTGCTTTTTGCCTTATTCCCTCCCCTCAGTATTCTGAACTCTGCCATCTCATGGTCACTGCAATCAAGGCTTCCCCCAGCCTTCAGGTCTCTGACCAGTCCTTCCTTGTTTGCAAGTGTGAGGTCTGGCTGAGTACCTACCCTCACTGGCTCCTCAGACACCTAGGTTAGGAATTTATCATCCATGTACTTCAGAAACCTCCTGGATTGCTTGTGCCCTGCTGTGTTTCTCCTCGAGCAGATATTGGAGTGGTTAAAATTCCCAATGAGGACCAAGGCCAAGTTGTCAGAAGAAGGCCTCATCTGCTTCTTCCTGATCAGGTGGTCAGTAGCTCATGTGGCACATGTTGATCAGCTCTGTTACTTTACCTGTTAGCTCATAGCTATATCATTATGTATATATATATATATCATAGCTATATTATATATATATTATAGCTATATCATTTCTAGTTGTTTCTAAGTCACAAAAGCATCTTTGAAGGGAAACTTGATCCTTTGAGAACTTTAAAAATATACTGGACAGACTATTAGATGTGCCACAGGAAAAAGGAAAGGAAAGGGACTGGATGATCTTTTTTTTTTTCATCAACTTTCTTTTTGTCTTTCCTGCTGCAACAGCAATGTTTGTCATTGCTACTACTTCTGTTTGTGGCACACCAGGCACCAGGATGACAGCTTGGGTGAAGGGACTTTACTGATACCAGCAGTCTTTGAGCCTTCTTATTTTTTCCTTTTCCAATGAAATGTTTGAAGCTTCATGAAACCTTGTTTTTTTTTTTTTCTTTTGCTTCTTTCCTGTGTTCAGTCTTGGTGATTATCTTGGTGTTTTAGTTTTCTGGCAAACTGTAGCAATCACTTTTCCTCCAACAAAAACAATTTTTATCAGTTTTATTATGACACAAAACTCTGGTGAAAAATGAATTTGCATTTGACTTCTCATGTTGTTTTCCTTTTCCCTGAACTATTTCTCCTGCATCTGATTGTTTTTCCTGCTGTGTAGTAAGTCCTGATGACCACAAAAAGGTGGACATGACAGAAACACGTAACAGATGAAGATACTTTTTGTTTCAATTTTTCTCTTCTCCAGGTATCTATTGAATTATCTAGTCGTCTGTGTACTCCTGAAGGTGTCTTATTTTATCTTGTCTTCCTCATCTGTTTTTTCAGGCTTAAATTTATTTTTAAAGTGCTGCTAGGCTTCTTAAGACAAAAAAAGGACGTGTTTACTTCAGCAAGTAAAGTTATAAATGTAGTCTTGCAAGGGAACCCAATGGTCAGATCCTGTATAACAATGGGAAACTTTCTTGCAGATTACAGAAAATGAAAGAAGAAAGTTTGCTAATTGTAGTATATTTGTTTAACTATGTGAAACAGTCTAATCATAATCCCAACTCCAAAAAAAAAGAGGAAAAAAAAAGGTAAAAAAAAAAAAAGTTAGTGGCTGCTGCACTGTAGTATTTCCTTCTTTTCCAAAGCATAATCCAACTTTTTCTTGAATTAATGTACACAAGTCACTTTAACTGCTGGCTGCATAAGTTTTTGGCAGTTTGTTTGATATTCCAACCAATCTTTGTATAAAGAACTGTTTGAATTGTTTATTAGGCTTGTCTTCCTGCCCAGAGTTTATTCCATGATCTCTTATTTTGAAAACAACTGTACTTACAGGGATGCTATTAAGTAGTTTGGGCCTTGCATTCAAAGGTTGTGGTTAGTGGGCAGAAGATTCATAGAATTTAGAGTCATTAGACATGCGTTTATCAACAGATAAAAAAGAATAAAGCAAATGAGGCAATTCTACCTAAATATTCCCATTCAGTATTCTTACTGTGCAGTATGACAATAATTTTATGTTTTCACAACAAACCTCTGTTTTTGTTTCTTAAAATTCTTGGAAATGTAAAGTCACTAAGAAATAAGACGTGGCCTGTCAAATTACTCTCTCCACATTGACTGTAGGGTGAAAAAAGAGCTAACTGAGTACAAGATGAGGATCAGGATGACTATGACTATTTCTACTAATTCTTTTTCCAGTTTCAATGTATTGGTTGTGTTAACAAGGTAGGTAGGAATTTTTGGACTCTTATAATTGCTCAGTTATGGAATTTAATATTAATCTGGTGTCAAGGCTGGACACAAAATTTCTAAGCAACATTTTCATGTCTTCAGGAACATACTTAGATGAACCTTGGCTTTGCATTATCTTATCTTGGTGGGGAAAGGCAGGTAGACAGAAGGAATTGCCATTTTTGAATCTGATTTGGCTCTGGCTGAAAATCAGTGATGCAGCACTGTGCAGAAAAAAACCTGAACTATCTTTGAAGAACTTTATTCCCCATCTGAAAGCATTGATGCTTATGACATTGCTTTGTGTCTAGGATAACTAGCTCTGCAGAATAATAGGTTTAATTAATTAGATGCAGCCTTTCACTGCTGATGCATCTAGACTGCTTCCAGAATTCAGCAACTATTTCTGATAGTGCTAAACTGTTTGGAAAGTGAAGATGTGAACTCATCCCTTTTTAGTCGTCAGAGAATCCAAACAGGGCATTTATTCCTCATAGCCATAAGACCAAATCTGTATGTGAATGATCCAGCTTTGTTCCTAGGCAATAACATGTTGTTAAAATCAACACAGTCAATTCCCCCAATTGTTTGAAAAAGGGGAAAAACCTTTATTGAAGGGGCAATTAACATTGCAAAGTAAAACACTGAAAGAACTCAGGAAATTGCAAAATGAGCCTTCACGCTTCCCTGTGTACTTTCATTAAGGTACAGATTTTAACTCCATGGTATTTAATGAAGTTAATTGTTTCAGATTGTCTGGAATTTATGCACCATATTTAAAAAAAAAAACAGTCTCAGAATAATTAGTAAGTGACAACTCATTGAAGATCAGTGAGGAAAGGGAAAAAGGTAGTGATGACCTTTAGAAAGGAGGAAATAGAACAGTTAGAAAGAAAAGACCAATCAATTTAAATACAATTCCCTCCCAAATTCTGGAACAAATGACAAACAACCTAATTTTAAACACATAGAAGATAAAGAGTTGAATAACACCCAACATATGCATAACAGTTGGAAACAAATTGTGTCAGTTGTGAAACCATGTCAAGCCAATCTATAACAGAGCAGTAGGCTCTGGATACAGAAGAATTAGCAAGTCTATCCCGATTTTAGTAAGATCTTTGATATTGCTTTATATGACATTCTGATAAGAAATCAAAGCAAACATTCTCAATTAAACTACCGTAGAGTGGGTGCAAAATGGGCTTACTAACGATATCTAAATGGTACTTTTCAGTAGTTCTTTGATGTATTGAATGAGTATCTGTTGAGGCCTCCCAGTATTCAAGATTTTCAGTAGTGCCCTTTGTGATGGTATTGAACAGGCTTATAAAATTTGCAGTTAACACTAACTCTATATACACTAAAGAAAATAATTAGATTCAAAACTATATTTAGAAATAAACTTCAAGGGCTTGTTTGACAGACAAGTGCAAGTTATGGCACTCAGAGAGGAGTAAAATCAGCTGTGTAAAAGTGCAGGATGTACAACCCAAGTAAGAATACTGTAGAAAAAACACTAAGGTTACAGTGGATCTCAAGCTGAATGTTAGGCAACAAGATGATTTAAAAGGAGAGATTTGAATGTGTTTGGTTTGATTAGCCTAAAGAAGAGAAGACTGAAGAGAGGCCATGCAGGAGAAGAACTAACAGCATAAGCTATAGCAAGAAAGGTTCTGATTAGAAGGTTCTAATGGCGAGGTGGGTGAAGTGCTGGAAGAGATTGCCTCATGATAGCTTGGAGCATCCATCAACAGATGAGACAAACATCTGTTAGGAATGACACGGTTATAACTGAGCCTGCCATAGTGTGGGAGGTGGGGAAATGGGTAACCTCTGGAGTGATTCTGTGTTTCTGTTTATGACATTTTTCCTGCAGAACTCTCATTAAAAACAAGAGCTGCAAGCGGAGCACTAGTGATTCCTGCCTTCTGCTCACAAAGTAGTTTTACTGCAGTGCATGTAATCTGCATGAGGTAGAGACAGTGACAGGCTGTTCTTTGTGTTTAGCAGGTAGGTTTTTTACTGCATTCACTCAATTATCATTCATATTGTGCAGTGCAGGTTTGACTCAAAGTCCATCAGCAGGCAGAATGGTTTAATAGGTGGAGCACTGGGTGCAGTCAGGCACTAAAGTCTTCCTTGCTTTGCACTGTTTTTGTAACCCAGCTTAAGTCCCTTGGGCTCCCTTTGGATTTTTTCCCATGTTTTGGTTGCCATATTTTTTTTACCCTACATGATTCAAGGTCTTCCTTGATGCAAGCTCTGGTAAGTAGAGATTATGACACTGTGGGTGTTTGTATGGCGTTTGGTATTACAGTGCTTGAGCTTAATTGAATCTTCAGTGTGCTACTGTAACACAAGTAATGAGCCCACAATAACAGACACTGAGACCACAAGTCTTCCTGTTGACTCCAGTGGAAGTAATTCAATCGGGCCTTGAATGAATGAAGAAGGGATCTTAAAAGGATATTCTTGGTCAGTAGTCTCTCTGAATATCTTCATGTTCTTGTGCCATCGTTATTCTCCTGTTCTCATTTACTTGTGTGAGCTGTCATCTTACTCTGATTTGATGTGTCCCTGCTGTAGCATTTTGAAATACAGAATGCATGAAATATGCCTTTCATATGAGCATGCATTCTAGTTTGCTCAGACATGTCTGTGGTCAAAATCTGATATTCTCTGTCTAGTCATAGAGTTCAGAGGCCACTCTTTTAACTTATCGAGGAAAGCCTATTTTCCTAGAGAATTGGCTTGTACATGAAGTACATAGGGAATGGAACATTTAAAAAATTATGTGTAACTCATACACAAATGCTAGGCTAAGAGCAGGAGTCGTAGCATGTTACATTTGAGAATCTTTTTTTTTTTTTACTTTTACTGTCATTTAAAAAACAGTTGGTTTTTTTTTAAGTTTTACATAATATATTTTTTCATTGGGAAAAAAATCAGAGTCTAGCTAATGGTGAGACAGCTTAAAAATAATTGTAACTAGGAACTGGGCCATGATTAAAATTGTTCAGCTGTTCGTTTTATTATTTGTTCCCAAAACCTTAAATGCACTCTCTGAGAACAATAACAACAGTTAGCATGTAACTCCATATGGCCAATTCATGCAGTCCTCTCTCAGTGCCTTCTTACTCCAGAAAAAACTCCTGTTTAGAGAACTTTGTAAGGAATTCAGGGTTGGAACTATATGTTCTAACTATTTTCTAATAGTAACATGGAAGCTACCATGGAGAGAGAAGAAAAAGGCAGAAAGAAAGGAGAAGCAAAATGAAGTCTACCCTACTAGCTTATTTGGATTCTGGGAAGTGTATAGAACAGGCTGTGATGTCCCCTTCAGATAATACCTGTATCTCAGTTAACCTCAGTGAAGTAGGTGGGATATTTGCTGTTGGGTTTGCTACGAGAGGGATCAAACTTCACAATGAAGGTTATAGTGATAGGAACTACAAAGAAAAACAAAACATACAGAAAAAGATGATGGCCACTTGCTACAGTAAAACATAAACTGGTTTCATAAGTAAGAAATTATATTTGCTGTTGGTTGACCTTAGCTGATGCATGGAAGGTGTCAGATTCTTGAGGAAGTGCCTGGTTGACCTTCATGGTTGCTCAGACCTCCAGATTGGTTTGACCTCCTTGGATCTACAGAAGCTTGGCACTTCTATAGTTAAAAATGGACCTTTCTCCTATGCATCTTCTGAAATCTTGGTCTGTGTTTCCACCTGCAGAACAAGCTTCTAAGACTGGTGGTGAAATGTAGGGAATTGTAAACTGTTGTGGCTGAGTTCAGTAGTGATGAGCTACATTTAGGGTGGGATTTTCAAAACTCCATTGCTTTTTAACAACTTCCAGAAGATGAAGTCTTGCAGATACTTGTGAAAGTCGCACCCAGAGAGCCTATTTATAGCTAGCTACAGTGCATACAAAGACTATATAGTTCACAATGCCTTTCCACTGTAAAACCTCTTATCACATCCTCAATATTTTGATTTGACTGAATTTCAGTTGGGTTACCAAGTGTGCATGGAATGCACATTTGGACCCTTTTATTACTTAATTTAGGAAGAGCTACTGTAAGCATAATTTGAACCTTTTCTCTTGGGAGAAGTATTGAAACCTCATACATGTTTTAGGATGAGTAAGGATCTGGTGTCACTCACAGCCTCATTTAGAGTCCATTGATGTCAATGGAAACACTTCCCTTTGCCTCAGTGGGCTGAGGACCAGGAGCATGCAAGAGTAACTGAACTAAGGATTCTGCTGACTGTATCATATAGTATATGCTGTACAGTTTTACAAAAATAAACACATTTACTTAGCCAAAATACTTAACATTTAATTTAAAAAACATAATATAAAAAGAATGGATTTTGCTTTACTGATGTTTTAAGCTTTAATTTAATGTAGCATAGTGAAAAGGACACCAAATATTCTAGTTTTGTATCATTAGAACCAGATGGTCCATGAAAGACTTTTGGCTAAACTAGAGTTGGGAAAGCTTGTAAACTCTGACTAGTCTGAAAATATGCTCAAAATTACTGTATCAGATGATATGCCCAGTTTTGTAATGTGAAATTCTTTGGCTGCTTTCCTGACATCTTGGTAAGGTGTTATACAATTTAGGCAATTATAAGAAACTTTTTGGATGCTACTGTCATTGTTGTTCTGCTTTGGAATTGGAAAAACAACAAAATTGCCCTAATGCAGCGAAGTGGACTATCCCGGAAAACATCACAGTGAAGAACTAATGAGGAAAAGAATTGTTATTACTTATTATTGACATTGTGTTTATATGATGGGTCAAATTTTTTTTGTCTCAAAAATTAAAAAAAAACCAAACAAAACACCAAAACAAAATACCCCAACACAAAACCTCATGAGCTTCATCCTGGAAGAATGATAAATCTTTTCTCTTTACCATAACAGCAGTGCTGTTAATTGAACATCCCTAGCTGACAGTGTCCAGACAGAATACCAACTAATTAACTCCAGAATGCAATATTAAAGTAATAATGACCATCAAGAATGATACATGCAACTTAACTGTTAAAATTTACCTCAATGTAAAGTCTGCTACTGCAGTCCTGTGGCAGTTCTTCTGCATCCTGGAAGATATCTTGCCTGTAGCCAGCTATTACTTAGGCTATTTACTTGTGTAGTGTGAAGAGTGGAAGGAGGAGGCAGTTTCGATGAGGTAGACAGGTAAGAATTGACACAAATTGCTCAAGAGAAATAGAGGTAACCTGAAATGCATTTCCTATTGCTAATACAGATTGTGAGAAAAACAACTGGCCATAATACTTCAACATAGTTCAGCTATATTTAAGATCAGAGATAACTTTTATGGCCTTCTTTTCTGACTTATATCACAGACTGCCAATCGCAACCAGTAATCTACAGTTGAATTAGAGCATATCAGGTGTCTTTGGTTGCTACTCTTAATGGTCTTGATGACATTATGCAATAGTCTCATGCCTTGGGCATTAGGAATGGATTTTCTAAACTTTTTTTCCTTGTGATTTCCTACTAATCCTTCTCAGGTGAGAACTTCTTGCCTCTGCTGTATTAGTGGTTTCACTGTTCCTAACTAAGCTGTTTGCATGCAGGAGGCAGGCAGGATTAGGTTCTCTGTGCAGGTATTTCTTAATTTCAATACTGAAACATGGTCTTGCTCTCAGTTTTGCAAATATAGATCAAACTGATTTCAGTGGGGCTACTCACTGAATAAGGACTGGAATGGAAAGTCCTTCCAGGATGTTAAACTACCTTTTAAAGGAAACCACATTTAAAAACATAGTAATAAGAGGGCTACAGTAGGCAGCACAAGTGCTCGATTCAGCAGCATTGTGCCTCTAAACAAGCCAAGGTTCAGTTATGATTTGTGTATGACATTTAGTTTCTTTCTAATTGCATACCCAAACCCCTGGTAGCTCTGCTAGCCTAATTTTTTTTTTTCCTCCAAGGAGATGTATACACAGGTATGTGTGTAAACACTTATTTTCATGTAGGTGTCTGCTAGGGGTTGTGAATTTATATCAGTGATTTGCACAATAAAGTTAGGTGGGTACACATAGCCCTGCAAATATTGACAAGGTGACATGTCCTTTGGTCTTCTGTAGTTCCATAGAAGAGTGCTGGCTTAGGATTTTCTTTGCTTTTAATCTTTCTGGACTCAGGACATTCTTTTTCCTTTGAACGTTAAGGTCTAGTGAATCAGGCTCACAAGACTTCATCCATGACAACTGACAATTTTTGTATGTTAAGGAGTTTAAATGAAAAGTTTTATTGCCTCTACATGCTCAACCAGACCCTTCTAGAATTAAAGATAATGAAAAAAAATTAAATGATCATTGTAGAGTCACGACTTCCACAATTCTTTGTACATAATCATGTATTGCTTTGGTTTTGCCTTATTACGCATTAGAGTTTATTTGGAAGATCCTTGTATCTTAGCAAAGCCTTTGAAAAACTTAGTCTGTGTTTCTAGTTTGTAAGGGAACTTGAAGCAAAAAAACCTTAATGTGACTTTGGGTTAACATTTCTCAGCAGGATCCATGTCATAAAACTCAAGACATTCATTTGTATAATTTGGCCTTAAGGCATAGGGAGAAGTGGGGGATAGGCAGTGGAAAATATACTGGAGGAGTAGTAGAGATTTGGATCAGAGAGACTATGGCAGAAGCTTGGGAATTTGCAGAAAGCTGTGTGTCTTTTAGAAAAAGTGGAAAGAATCTTGACTTGGATGGCTATAAGCCATTTTCTTAATCTGTGACCTACAAACTGTCCTTTAAGAAAAGACCAACTCTTTAAGCCTCATGTTGTAAAATTACTCTGGAAATCAGAACTCAGACAAAGAGTTAACTTTGGAACTAGCAATGAGTTTATATTAAAAGATACCTGATTTTTGGTCCACTAGCTGAAGGATGTATCCAGAGAAGTCCTGCAAAAAAGAAAATGCTTCCCTTTAGAGCTAATGCGTGTCTCTGCACTGTGCCCCAAGTCCTTGGTGCCCTTGGTGCCAGAATAGGGATTTAGTTGTGATCCTGAGTTGTACTTTCTTCCCTGGCTTCTGCTCTTGCTATAGAGAGGAATTACCTCATTGGTAAATTCCAGTCAAATGATTTCTTCTCCCAGTATATCAGCTCAGTGCTGCAGGTCTTCATGGTTCCAATGTAAACCCAGCCTTTGCTCAACCCACTCTAAGCTACCTTTGTAAGCCTAAAGTGTGCTCCCTCTGCCCATGTCCTGTCAAGTAGTCCATGCATGGAGAGAGGCTGTTGGAAGCATGTCAGCCATTACCTGCTCTGAGGTAGTGTCTTGTACAAGGTAACTCAGATGCTGCAGAATGCCAAACACCCACAAGTCTTCTTGATAAAAACCTTGGGCAAACACAATGACCATACACACTATACTGAGCTGCGTAATTACTTGTATTTGTTTTAATGGAGATGCCAGAATATGCAGTATGTGGCTGCATATTCAGAATACTTCTGCTGTAAATGTAGAAGACATTTTTGAAAATATCTTAAAGACATCTTGTAAAGTAGGTAGAGATAATTTTTCTTCTTCCTCATTCACTTTATAGCTCCCCTATGAAATGTGAAGAGAATTAGAATTGTTGGTCTGGCAAATTTGACGGTTTTAAGAAGAAACAGTTCTTGCAAGAGAAGAGCAAATAACATAATGATTTACTTGTGGCCTCTGTTTTGCAAATTTACATTTTGCCCTTAGGTCAGGAAACACTCAAACCTGGTGCTACACAAACCTGTGCTTTGGTCCTAGAGCTAGCAAATAAAACACATGCTAAATACTGAAACACCAAACAAAGGAAGCTGTTCTGAGAGTATAGGTTGGAGTCTAGGAAGTAAGGAAATGGGAGAAGGAAGGACAGACTTTCTTCACAATATTTGCTTTCAAGTTACCTTGCACATTAACTCACAGTGAGATTCTGTAGCTCTGCATATGAAGAAACAGTTTATCATAATTTCAAATCAAATTAGAGAAATATCCATTAGTCCCCCTAGCTGTTTGAATCCATTTAATACCAACAGGTGAAAAAGCAACCCAAATCCATGGTAATGTTTTAGACGGGCTGACCTAGTTAAAGGCTGGCTGATATGTCCCTGATGCCCCACACGAAGTAGTATCATAGAATCATAGAATACCAGGCTGGAAGGGACCTCAAGGATCATCTGGTCCAACCTTTCTAGCACAATCTATTTGAGATGGTCCAGCACCATGTCCAGCCGAGTCTTGAACGTGTTCTGTGTAGCGGAGTCAACCACTTCCCTGGGGAGATTATTCCAATGATTGTCTGTTCTCATTGTGAAAAATTTACCTCTCATGTCCAATCGGAATCTCCCTGGGAGTAACTTGCACCCGTTATCCCTTGTCCTCACCACGTGACTCCTTGTAAAAAGGGAGTCTCCATCTTCTGTGTAGCTCCCCTTTAAGTACTGGTATGTGGTGATGAGATCACCTCTAAGCCTCCTTTTCTCAAGGCTGAACAAGCCCAGCTCTCTTAGCCTATCGTCATACGGCAGGCTTCCCAGACCCTTGATCATCTTGGTGGCCCTTCTCTGGACCCCCTCCAGCCTGTCCACATCTTTTTTGTGTAACGGGGACCAGAACTGTACACAGTATTCCAGGTGTGGCCTGACAAGCGCCGAGTAGAGTGCGATAATGATTTCTTTATCTCTGCTGGTAATGCCCTTTTTGATGCAACCCAGCATCCTATTGGCCTTCTTGGCCGCAGCAGCGCACTGTTCACTCATGTTGAGCTTCCTGCCCACCAGGACCCCCAGGTCCTTTTCCATGGAGCTGCTCTCTAGCCAGGTGGATCCCAGTCTGAGCTGCGCTCCTGGATTATGTTTTCCCAGGTGCAAGACCTTACACTTGGCATTGTTAAACTTCATAAGGTTCTTGTTAGCCCACTCTTCCAGCCTATCCCGATCTTCCTGCAGGGTGGCTCTCCCTTCCAGAGTGTTTACTTCCCCACTCAATTTGGTGTCATCTGCAAACTTCCTCAGGCTACACTTGATCCCGTAAATGCAACATTTCTGTGAATGAGCAGCCGTGTGCTCCGTTACAGCAAAAAGACAAGTGCAATTTATTTGAAAATTAAAACCCAGTATGGCCATACTGGCCAGGAATTGCCAGGATAATGTGCAGCAGAAATTCTTTCTCTACTTTGTATTAGGTGACAAGGTGACACCATGCCGTGAGTGCTAACTCAGGTGTTGACTCTGTGCCTTGGTGAAGCTGTTGGAGAAACGAACAAAGAGAAGTTTTTGCACTAGTGCATTTGTTTGGCATTGGGAGGCTCAGTTCACGTATTCAAGTCATAACTTCTAAGGACAGAAAAGACCGCAGTGAGCGCTCTCTGGCCCTGGTGTAGCGCAAAATTTTGAAGAATCATTACAGCTCCCCACATCTGTTATGTGATCCTGTAACAGCTCCTATTCCAATGCGTATCCACAGACAGGATGGTTTTAACATGCATCAAGTCAGCCAGCCAGCCAGATGTTTTGAGACACATAATATAATTATTGATATGAAAATCAAAACAAGGTACCATATAAAGGCAGCCACTGTCAGATCATTATGGATGACACCATCAGTCTTGTTGCTGTAACAAACCCTGTATTCATTATCGTAGCTCAGGGCATTTTTTTCTTTGCCAGAATTGGCTGTTCTCTTAATGAATATTGCAAATCATAACCCAAATTATATGCCTTAAGCTGTCTTAATTTTTGATTTGCAATGAAGACTTCAGGAGCTTGATTTGTGCCACGGCAAAGCATTCCCTGATGGAGGAAAAGGAGAGAGACATGCCATGAAGGGGCTGCAGAATTCTGTGTGAACAAGCAGTAATTCAGACCTCTGGTACAGAGTAATCTCCATGCTGTGTTTGGACTTCACCCTAGCCTCTCTTTCCTGTGAGTTGCCTCACAGGAGGTAGTGCTGACTTTGACAGTGTTTTGATAAAGACCCAAAGTGTTTCACCAAAGAGGTTTAAGCTTTACTGCTAGTGCTGTATTTCAGCTCTGTTAGTGTCATAAAGGGAAGGTTTGAGGGGAAGAAGTGACAACATATTGAAATTTTGCTCCCAAGCTGATAAAAAATTGGACTTTTTTTTTACTTCCGATAATAATGTCTTTTTCCTTTTGAAAGACTGTGGACTAACTTTTGATTAAAAACCAAAGCAAAACAGAAGAAGAATCATAAAAAGAATTGTCAAAACCAAATTTCTGTTGAAAGCTACCGAGAAACATTGTTTTTTTTTCAGTTGAGAGATTTCTATTTTTCAATTAAAGTATGTTTTATGCATATTTGACCTTTTTACAAAAAAAACACCATGAAGTTTTATTGACTGCCACCAGTTGCAATAAAAGTAAAGTTCCAACAGAACAATTCTGAAGAAGAACCTTCAAAGACAAATTAATTAGCTCAGAGTCCAATTTTGTCTGCACCATAATGTGCAGTAAACATGTAAGGCCAGTGGCAACTGGGAGCAGTGTGCGGACACCTGTTAATATCTGTTTACTATGTATCATTTACTGTCCAAGCACAACCACCTCATTGTCATATTGACCTTAAACTAAATTCACTCATGAAATCAGAACAATGAATCACAGTAATTGCTTGGATCAAGCAAAGGACCAAGAACTCTTTGAGCTGTTCACCTTCAGGGCATTCTTTATAGCCCAGCTTCTTGAACAGATATCTAGGGAGAATTGGGAAGTGTTGGCCTCTATGAGATGGGAAGATGTTGTGCAATGGGATGTTCTTGCTGGCTGGTTCTTTCATGTGGGTGGGGTTTTGTTGTTCTTATTTTTATTGTTATGGATTGTGAGATGGGGAACTGTTTTTCCATTAAAAAAGGCAAAACAACTGCTTTCAGTGTAGAATGACCTTTTAGATTATGTGCATGAACCACAAACAAAAAGAACACAATGAAATGCTCCATGGGCAAGCATAGTGAGATTGACTCACCACTGTTACTCCAGTTCTGCACCAGATTGGTTCAACTAAACAAAGATGGAGCTTTACCACCCGTACTATCTGAGGGGAAGAAGTCTCATTCTGCACCTCACCAAAATTCTGGTTTGCAGAGAATGAGAGATTCACTGTGGAGAGAGAATTACTGTCCCTGGGAATACTTTTTATGGCTGTATTGGATGAATGTCATGAAGAATCAAGACTATGAAGAAAAGCTTGGCCCAGAGTACTGAGATGGAGGATGTATATCCCATGATATGTGTATCATGTACACAAAATGATGTATCCTGACATGATGTATCCTGATATGACATGACATGTTTCAAGAAGAATGTTCTGAAAAATTAGACTAAACAAAAAGATCTGTGGAAGTTGCATTTCCCAGTTCACAATGACCTTCATAGTATCAGAGAAGGTGTCAGCACTTTGACTGTTTTACAGAAAATACTTGCATCCATGTCAGTTCTAGGAAATAGGCCTTCTAATGGGTAGTGGCTGACATAACACATATGTCACACTTATCCTTGTTAGGATGTTTTGAGGCTTTCCTTTGAGTAGCTCCCTACCACAGAAATAAATCATCTCCTCATAGAGAGCAGATGAACAACAACATGTGAAAAGAGGATTTATGGCTGTGGCTGCTTTTCTGAATGCCTTAGATGCCCTGGACTGTAGTTCGATAGTGCCTCCTAGAGGCACAGACTATAGGTAGGAAGGGAGGAAGCTGCAGTATAGCCGATACGTTGAGGCGGTGTGCAATGCCAATTGCGTATTTACCAGTGTGTTGGCTGATTTCCTTCGCAGCTGTTGTGACTTGTGAATATTTAATTCATTTATTACAATGGAAATACTCAGTACTTGGCCTCTGAACCAGCGTAGACTGTCTGTTAATACGAGATAGTGCTTTATGGTTTCTGGCTTGCCTTTATTCCCCCCATTGTAGATGCCACACTAATAGCTACACCTTCCAGGTGAAAAAGGAATCCTTGCTTTCCAGGAGATGGTGAATCTAGGTAAGAATTATGCAATTCTGTGAAGGTGAGTCACAGAGGAGAATATTGATTGGCAGACTTGACTACATTGTAAACATTTTTAATCTTCAGTCAAGATAACAGCTTACAAAACCCAGACTAATTTGTTTCTGATGACTGATTCCAGTAGGCTGTATTCCTGAAAGCAAAGCAAATTGTACACTGACTATGCAAGCCCTGGCTATTCCTGAAATCTCTAGATAGATGGTTGTTTCAAACCTTTTCACCTATATTGGCATTGAGTTGACTTCCAGTTGGCTAGTGGGTAGTGTAGAAAAGAATGTTGAATATGGATTTAATATAGGATAGAAAAGGATGAGTTTGGACATTCGCCCTGTCACTGGTTTTGGCACTTGGCATCCAGAGGGTACATTTCTGGCATTGGCATTATCCAGGCTTTTTTCTGCAACTTGCCTCATTCAAAGTGGATGGGACTGATATTATGTGACCTGCTATAGCCCCAGGAAGTGCACTGTTTTGTACAGACCATTAGACATTTCTGAGATGGGTTAAATCATTTCGGTGTGCTGCAAGGTTTTCAAGTACTTTCTGAGACTGACCCATTTCTGAACAGAAAAGCTTTCTTTTGGACACATCCCTTCTATTTACAGCTGCTTTCATCATTGCTTCCCATCTGTGGTCCTATTGTCCACTTGCAGTCACATTGTTTCCCTGTCCCTCTTCAATGGTGAATGCAGGATAGGACTACTAGGGAAGCAAATATTTAATGTCTTCCATCTTACTCTGACAAGTGTTTTGTTCTTTCTGAACAGAAGCTAGTCATTCTGGATAATGCTACAATTAATTTGGCCGCCTTCTAAGTTCATCATGCTCTTCCTGCTCATGCTTCTCTGGTCCTTGCTTCCTGTAGGTCTTGGTTCCTCACTCCTGCTGATGAATCCAGTTCCTGTGGCAGCTCCTGGCTCCTTCCCAGTTGTTAATTAGGGTCCTGGTATTAGGGGAAGGTGTTGTTTTCTTGTCTGTCCAGAATCAGAAGAGGCATCTGGACCTTTATCAGGCAATGAAGCAGAAGTGCAAAGCAGAAGCAAAGTCAATGTAGCTAGACCGCTAAGTGTGTAATGGATGGTAGTTGTAGTAATAATGAGGGATCCCCTACTTCTAGGTAGAGGATCAGAAAATATGCATTGAAGGGGCTTAGCTTGTTGTTGCCTTGCTTGCCATCCTCTTGGATTGGGGTGAGAAGTGCAATGTGTTTAACAATACAAGTTACTATTAAATGATCTTGAGGCATTAGAGCTTGGATTGGATAGGCTTCTTTTTTTTAAAATCATTTTAATGTAAATAGAGGTTTGACCAAGAGTAGAAGGAGGCAGACTAGGTAGAAAAAAGTACAGGAGCTCATGAACACATTTCTGTGCCAAGACAGTATCTGATGGCAAAGCTTTGATCCTGATGGAGACTTTGTATTTGTCAGGGAACCAGTTCAGTCTAGGTTCATGTGAATGTACAGCGGTGGGTTTTTTTCACTGAAGCCATCAGTTATCACTGAGGCTGAAGGGAAGACTAGACTGACCTCTGCATTGCCTCAGAAAAAAACATTTTTATTGATCATATCTGCTTCACATCCCGTTCTTTGTGCAGTCAGACAGTGCTGTTTAGGAGATGGGAAAGCAAGGCTGTATACTGGGAAAAAATAGAGCCCAAATGCAGATTCTATATAATATACATGAGCAAAACCCAACCAATATTGGGAATGTGTAGTGCATAAAAGCTGGCTGCATGTGAAACCAGATGGTTTTGTAGCAGGAACAGTTCTACTTCTGAAAATGTTGAAAATCTGGCCCGACTGGGTGCAGACTACTCCCAAAGGTGTTCCTCAAGCACTTCTAGGGCTTGAGGCAATCTCAGGATTCCTCTGAAGCAGCTTGTTGTCCAGTTTCATTTAGGAAAAAAACTCACCAACTAAACAATGAAATGAACTTATTTTTCTAAAACTGAATGTGTTGAAATTTCCTTCTTGCAGGAAACTTTGAGATGCCATGTTTCGACTCCTGTTTAGAATGAAGACTTGTTTGGAAATGTGGATATTTCCTCCCCACAGAACAGAATGTCCAAGTTTTTATCAGCTGTTGCAGAACTGGGGCTCTCTGGCAATGGAGACTTTATGCCAGTCAGTACCTCAAGGACAAGAGAAAAACATCATCAAGTTACCCAAGCAGACCACCTCACAGCTTCTCCTGTAGGTTTGGTCTTCTTTGACACATGACTGTATTTTTAAAATTTTGGATTCTTTTCCTTTCCTAAGGCAAGTTAATGAGCATACAACAATTATCTTGCTGTGGTATCTCAGGGGGAAACAAGGTGGCTGAAATATCTGCAAGTAGTTAGGTGAAGTCAGAATTATGCCCTAGTATTGTGTTGACCTCCTCTAATTTACTTCTAAGTGTTCAGCAATAGATTAACTAATGTATGTTATTTTTTTCTATAATGGAAGCGTGCTTCTTATTGTCAGTTAAGACAATTTTAAGAACAATGACTTGTGTCACTCCCCTTAAGCTCAGAGAAGGCTTGAGGTAATGATCTGAATGGTTTTGGCATTCCAAAATCTTATATTTTTTATTCTCTGAAATTGGATTGAGGATGGCATTTCAATATGATTTTTGATATGCTGAAACGTGTCTGAGGTTGGGACTGGCAGGTATAAGCTAACACCTATGAGACACCTGTAGCAGCAGCTAAAGGGCAGGTGGAACACTTTATTGAGTCTGTGCTGAAGCACTCTTGCTGTGAGACCACAAGTGACATACTTACCCTTACTAGTTCTCCAACCATAGAATTTGCCATCGTTTCTCCAAACTTCACAGTGCTGATTTTGAAGAACTGTCCATTAAACCATGTGTAGCCAACTGACTGACGCATCTTGTTTTTATTAGATCACTTTCAACAATCCTTATGAACAAATTCCATTGTAAATTTTCCATTTATGAAGTGTCGTCATATATAATTTCAGATATTTCCTTCAAAGACAGTGTAATCACTTTCTTCTTTATATGTCTAATCACAAATTAATCTGTAAAAAAAATCATGTTACCAGCATCCAGTATCAATATGAGGCATGCCTCGGATTCCACCATTGACACTGTTGGCATTTTTAAAAAGCTGCAGAGTTAAGAAAGAACAAAATAGTCTCACATAAAATACTACACATTTAGTTTATTTATGGTTTCTATCATGCACCTTTAGAAAGAATTATGGGGTCTACTAATCTGTGTATGTGATTAAGTGATGAAGCGTGTCTGTGATCTGCTGGTACAGACCTGTTTTTGTTATCAGAATTTATGCAGGTAAAGCTCTGTGTTTCAAAGGTAAAACTTTGTGTTTACGGGTAATTTTTCTGTGAACTGGTACTTTCCCATAATGAAACAGCTGGCTGAGAGTACAGTTTTCCCCGAGTTAAATGAGATCATCTGTACCCAGGAAGATTTTCCCTGGAAGTTTTTCAGCACTGCAGGGATGGAGAGGTCCCTTGGAAGCTCTTCCTGCTGATACGTAAGTGAGGCTGCCGAGAGCTCTTTGCCATGTGTTTTTGTAACTCCCATAATCTGTAAACCACACTTGTGTGGTCAAAGTATAGCTGACATGGAAAGGAGTGTTTGTGAGCTTGTGACTGGACTAGTTGCAGTTTCACAGAAGAAAACCAGCTTTATCTCTCTAATCCTTCTGCTGGCAGGCAGGACATGAAAAATGAAGGTAAGACACTGTACCTATTTATTGCTTAATTTTTTCCATAAATTCTAACCTTGCGGTTAAAAAAACCAACAAAATCCTGTAATTCTGAAATGTAAACAAGTAGAAAAATAATACTCCAGAGTGCAAGAGCTTATAAGTATCCAAACCCTAAATATGTTAACACAGCTGCATGTCATGTGACCCACCAGAGTTCTGACACAAAACCATGTTCAAAATATTTGGAAATGTCCAGAATATTGCAAATTTCTGATGATCCCCTAGCTGAACAAGAGCAATACAACTGTTAAAAATCCAAATGGAATGAATAAAGAGTTGTGCTGAAATTATATAAACAGCCCTTTTCCTTAGCTAATATTTAAAAGCTCCAACTAAAGCCCTCCCACAGTAATGCTGAGCAAGCTAGAGATCTTGTGATGCTTGCTGAATGTATTACTCTGCCTGTGAGTGATCCAGCTGCATTTTAAGGCATTCTCATGATCTGTTTGGGTTTTTGGGGAGGTCAGTGTGCCACAGTTCAGTGAGAGGCAATGTCTTCAGATGGTGCTGAACAAGGTAGCACAGAACAAGAAATACTATAGTTGTGCCAGTGGGTATTGTGACTACTGTAATTGCTGTTGCTAATAGCTTGTCTGTCTTAATCCAGTATATTCTGAATGTAGGTCAATGAGAGAAGCTGTTTGTGACTCCTGGGCAATGGCTGAAGTTCTGCACACTCCTGGTCTTGTGTCAGCTGCTGTAAACTATGCCCTCAGCCATAGCTGTGTTCCTGTGGTAGGTAAAGCAGTGGTGAGAATACTGGCTGCATGTGCACAGTTTGGAAATTAAAATTCGTCCTCAGTCACGAAGATAACCAGTAAATCTTGAATGCCTAAAGTTAAGTGAAAGGTACATTAAAAGTCAAAAAACATGGTAGAAAACAACAACAATTGCTTAGAGAAGTATTAGTGGAATTTACTCAGTCATAAATGTTATCTGCATGCCATAACATTCAAAGCCATAGGTTTTTTTATTTAATTACTGTTTAATAATAAACCTAATAAGCTTCTGCAAATAGCTGCTTGCCCCAGAGCAATAGATGCAGGCTTCAACTATGATGATAACCACAGGAGATTATCAGTTAAGCCTGGACAAAAAAGAGAACAAAGGAAATTAAAATGTCTTCAGTAATCTTTAAAAAATAATTTTAGTTCTGTGCAATTTGATAAGCAATGTTTCCATGTATTAGTAATTTCAAACAAAAACCACTATTTTCACTTTTTCTTTTTTTTTTCATATATTTCTTTTCTCTACTACTTGAGAAAAAATGTCATTTCTTGGTTTAATCCAATTCCCCATTTTTTGAAAGGTATTTTGTCAAGAAAACTTTTCTACTTTGTAAAATTTCTATCTGTTGTGCTTCCAACCTGTGATGCCAAAAATAAGCAGTCACCTCCTAGTTATGTGTAACATTCAAAGAAAATGTTGCCAAGATATATGGCTGTTAGTGCTGGCTTTAAACTTGTTCTTCTTTTGCTAAAATTTACAAATATTTTAGAATTGCTACCTGAATCTCAATAAACCAAAAATTTTTCAATTTTATTTTCCTCAGTAAGGAAGAAGAAAGGAAAAGACAGACTCAAGTGCTTTGCTGATGATCAGTTTTCCTCTGTCTCTTCTGAGATTCAGAACAGATAAAGCATACTTCGGAATTAAAATTTCAACGAGCTCAGGTATATACCTACATTGTGCATTTTTTCTTAAGTTATAATGTGCACCTTTTGGGGCAGGGACTGCTTTGATTCATCCAGTTATTCAGCAAGTGTGAGTGACTAGTATTACCTGACAATATTCCATAGTGTTTCTATGTCATATTAGAAATCACTGCTTCTGATAAATATTTTTACAATATATTTTCCTACTGCTCTCACTGTCATTATGGATCTCTATAGATGTATAATGCTTGTCAAACAGACAGGCCATTCCTTCACAAACCTTTGTGAATTCAGACATTTGAAACTACATTTTGGCTTGTCTTGCAGCAACCTTGTGCAAACAGTGTCAAGATGCAGAAAAGGGCATAGATTGTAGAAATGAATGGGAATGGTGTGAAGGCTGCTGTCTGCCAGGATTTGCTCCAGGACTTTTCTGTAAATCATCTGAGCTGAGGTGCCTTGAAGCTTCAAGTATATAAGCATTTTCGAATATGTATACTACCATGAGTATATGTGTGATTGACTCTATTCATAGTATCTAATAATTTTTTTCTAGAAGAGTTTGGTATTACATTTACCAGACTTTTTGCTTTGCTAGATGGCAGGATATTCCTGTTTGAAGAACTTTTCTCAAAGGTGTGTGTACATGATCTAGTGCCTAGGACAACGAGAGAAATATTTGTAGTGTCAAAAAAAGGTCGCTTCTGGCATCGAGCAAATTATTTGGGGCAATTTGATCTTATCTACCAGAAAACTTCATCTGAGTAAAATACTGATGGTGATGGGAAGGAGGCAGACCTCACCAGGGGTGTGTTTCTCTCCTACCTCTTCTCTTGGTGGTTAAGCTGTTCATCTGCAATGGTGGATGCATGGTTTAATTCTGTCCTCTGCTCTGGAGATTTAGATCCTTCTGTCTTATCTCTTAGGACAGAACACGAGCAATTAGCAGTAGTGAGGTCTACCAAAATGTGTTCTCAGTTGTTCCTCTTTATACTTTTTTGCTTCAGAAGAGCAGTCTGTGGGGCTGATGCCCTCTCTGCTAGAGGAGTGTGCTAATCACCTGGCTTTAAAGTTGTTCTCAGTCTTGATGGTGGCTGCTTAAGCACTGCATACAAAGTGAACCATTGCCAGTGCAAGGGGTGAGAATCTACCTTGCAATCCTCCAGTACCTAGTCACACAAGCAAAGTCAGATCAGAGTTCAAACCCATGCTCTGTCTGATCAAGATAGGAGTTTGAATTTGGGTCCCTAACGCCTCATATGAGTATCCTATCTTTGGATCATTCCAAAATGGAACCGGTTTAATAAGCCACTTCATACAAACTACTTCAATAATACTTGAGAGTCAATGAGCAACAGAGTAAGAATGACTCTCAAACCTGATGTTAATGGTACTCGCTTTGGAAGCTGGGACAAACCATGTTATAGTCAACACAGTGGGAAAGAAACTTCCTCAGTATAGCAAAGGAGTGAGTTGTATATAAAAAGTCAGAGAGAACAACCCTTTTGCAACAATTTTGTAAATCTTGTCTTGCATTTCCTTGCCTTTTATGTTTGCATTTGCCAAATGTTTGCATTTTCCAAAAATGTTTCCTCTTGAGACATATGGAACATTTAATGATAAATGAAATACACTGGGCTGGGTGGGGATGCTAGTTGTTTTGGTGTGGAAACCTGGAAAAATTATGAATTTGGTTCAGTTTGAACCAACATTCTTTTTCAACTGTTTGGCTTGGCAGCTGAACTGAAAAAACAGTTATTTGCACAGCCCTAAGACCTCCTTTGCAGTTGGACCCCTGTGTTTTACCAGGAAAATTGTAGCATAGTCCCTTGAGCTGTTCATCCATGGCACAGAGGCATTAAATGGAAATCCCACTAAAATTTAGGGTTGTCTGGAGTTTTTGGAAATGGGGAACCTCTAAAATGGGATTAAATGGTGGCATCCAGAGTATATGTACTACTGGACTCTCCAAAGACACATTGTTGTTTTCACAGATTCCCTCTGTCATTTGCTTGTCAAAAAGATGCCTCTGATGTACATCCTTATGGGAAATATTAGAAACAGGAGAGCTCTTGACTTGTGTGCATTGTTAGCTGGGAACAGAGACATTCCTTTTTCTAACTTTTTCATTCCGTGATGTAATGAGAACATTTTAAGCCAGGACAAGCAAATTGCAAGTGCCAAACTTTTTCCTAGATGCTGCTTATGATCAAACACACCCATGCATGCTTTTAAATACCTCATAATTAAACATGCAAAATGGAGACTTAATTTGAACATGTAAATTAATCACATGTTGTAATAATTGAAATTCATGACTGAACATCCATTAGCAGACAACGCTGTTCCTCATTCTTTTGTTTGCATGTTTATAGTAATCACGCAATAGGATTTATGGTGCATGTCACCCTTTGAAAATTAATTCTCCATCAACTTAGGAGATGTGTTCCCATTTCTATTGTATAGCTTTGCTCTATAAATGCAAATAATTGCAAATTAAGCCCCAGATGTCTAAAGAGCAGCAGGAGTGACCATTATTTGATGTATGATGCACATCATGTCATTTCTGTGTCAATCCTCTAGGGGTTAAATGAGATTCATGTTTTGGACATTTTAGGAAGATAATAAACAATGTAGCTCATCCAAAAAATATCTGCTGATTTTTTTTTTTCTTAAACAGAAGACAAAGATATTTAAAATGTGTTTTCAATCACCTACTAAGAAAATAATTTTATATAAAATAAAACTTTTTTCATCCTGAAAAATTGTGAATTTACCTTCCGCAGCAATTCAGAAAAAGCCAAAATTTATCCACATTGTGTATTTAGCAAGGAAAGAACTCAGTTGCTGTGGTGGGCTAAATTAAACATAGATGGATGAGAATGAGGTCAGCGGAGTGAATGCAAGCTGTACCCCTCAGAACTAATGTGCATGCACATTACCTTAAAGACGTTTACCCAATGGATGTCTGTATTTGCCTGTGTATTTCAGTGCATGGGCATGACAGGCCTTGAAGCTTTCCCTAATAAGCCTTTGTGAAAGAAACAGCCCTTTCACAATTGCATTTCCGTTGAACACCAGCAGCACTTCTATTGATAGGAGTAGAGTTTACTTGACTCTGCTGGGGTCAGAATTCACTGCAGGGCTTGGGCTTTTCATCATGTAATGTGGAACTTGGTCAGTAAAGTCTCTTCATTAACTTGGATCAGGCCTTGGAATTCCTCTCCATCAGCTAGTGCTTACTCAGTTGACCATATTGCCTTGAACTTTCTCACCCATGCAGGAGAAGTTCTTTAAAACTGAACCTCTTCTCTGGTTTTATTGTATAAATCCAGCTTGATCCTCAGCATCCTGCTTCTTAATGTGCTACACAGCTGTCTCGCTTTCTTGGCTTCATGCCATCTTCATGGTACACCTCCCGGTAGGTCAGCTGCTTCCACTCTGTTGTTTTGTTAATCCCTTTTAAATAACTACTTTTTTATAGTGCTACTTACAGGAAATACCTCTCCAGTAATGCCTCTGAATCACAGCCTAAAATGTTGCCATATGCATCTTAAAAGAACCCTATCTTGCTCTATTCTTTATAGTAGCATCATGTCTGTAGACACTGCAGTGAATTGTCATGAAACTAAGGAGGAATTTCTTAAAGAAAAGCCTCTCACCTTCTTGCACATGAAGTACTTAACTCTGATGGGAAGCATTTGGCCATACATCAGAACTTAGACTGATCAGTTATGAACCTAGGGCCTAGATAATGAGGGGGAGCTACACTGGGACAAAGTGTACTAAGTGTGAAGATAGGAAAGTGTTTATAAAAATGCAGTAAAATAGCTTTGCAATAATTAGTGGAAAGGAGGTCACAGTCTGTCTTTCTGTCCTATGCAAACCTCTTGTTATTGTGGCATGACAGCATATGGCTCTGAGTTTTTAGTGGACTAATACCATTTCTCAGTTGTTTTTGCTTTCTCTTTTCTCACAGTAAGATGCGACTTAAATTCCTAAACTCAAAACCCCCAAAAATTCAACCCACAAGCCCCAGTGGTATTTGGAGTTTATGTATTCTTTAACCAAAGGCCTTTACATAACCAGATACTGGTACATTCTTTAGTGAAATTCTTGAAGCTTTGGGCTTAACCGCTGCTTCTTGCAGTGATGTGCTTGAAAAAATGTCAACTATGTAGCTGTACTGGAGGGCTGTGCAGTTGAGGTATGTCCTTTTTCTCAAAGTGACAGACTGGTGTCAAGGTCTAGACTGAGGCAGGGTCCTGGCTCCAGCTCGAACAGTCCTGTGGTGACATCAGAATTTTGGCATCTAGATTTAAACATTTTTTGTTATTGTCATTATTGCAGAGAAAAGCTGAAGATTTGGCATGAATGAATCCACTAAAGAGATATCTGCTGGAGTAAGCAGAGAACTTTAAAGCTTTGTGAGTTGGGAGTTGCCTCATTCATTTTTCATAGGTTATTAATTCTGAAACCTTTCTGCTGCCTGCAGCAGTGGACTTAGGTGTGTATGGGAGAAGTTCTTCAAATTGTGGGCAGAGACTTGATTTCTGAGAGAAAAAAAAGGAACAATGCAGCAAAATCCGTGTTGGAAGGAGAGATATAAAAGTGTTTAAAGAGGCTTGAGGGAGAAAGAAACACACAAAGGATTTACAAGGCTGGAGTTAAACAAAACTAAGTAGGATTTAGAAATGTACTTAGAAAAAATAATCCTGAAAAGGAAGAGAACAGCCTCCCTTTCCACCCCAAATCAAAAAGGAACACTATTAAAATGTTCTTAAAATATTTAGTTTCTTTTAATAACACTCATGATACATTGGGCAGTCCAACATGATTCTGTGTTTACTGGCAAAGCATAGTAGCCTTTTGAATACTTAATCTTCATGCAAGTGTGTTTCAGATCTGTGTATGATAAACCTCATTTACTAAATATGGGAGGTTGATCTATTCTGTAACACAGCAGTTGTGTTTCAGGTAATAAACCAAAACGATATAAAGGTGTCAGGCTTCTTGGCTCTTAGTTGACTTGTTGCGTTTTTCTCTGAAATGTGATGTTAATGAGAAAACTCATTGTCAGGACCCTTTTACTGAAATATTTCTGGGACGTTGTGATTGCTTTTCTTCTAAATCCTCTATTTAATCTGCGTTGCCGTTCAGTTTACTATGGAAAACTACTGGGAGCACCCAGAAATAAAATCCAAAATTGGGCCTTTCTTTCCCATATCTTTGACAATTTTCTTGTTCAGGTATCCTGAATGGGAACATCATCAAGAAGCATAGGGCTCAATAGCTGGAGTCTAGAGCAAACTTATCTGGCACTGCTATTCTGGGCAGTGGATCCTTTGTGGCCTTAGGCAGACAAAGCACATGATCTTTCAATCTCAGTTTCCCTTTCTGTAATATAAGGTGATGAGAATAATTTCATTCCTATCCAACACAATATGTTAATTTGCTATAAAGAGATGAAATGGTATGGAAACAGCCTTAATGAGGATTGTTCAAAATCAGAGAATATCCATCATTCATCATTTAATTGTTTCAGTTTTATTTTTTTTAATGAAGGAACTCAGTTCATAATTGAAGACACCAAAACATTTAAAGGTTGGATTCGTATTCTGAAGAGTACTCTGAATTTCAAGAAAACTACCCCCCCCACTGTTTCATTATGAGAAATATTCTAAAGGCTTTCCAAAACTTTTGTCTTTATGCAGGACCACAGTCTGTTTATTTCTTCATGCCAAAGATGAGGTTTGGCACAGGATTGTCCCATACCCTTGCCAAAAGCTCTCCTAAGAGCACACTCAGTTAGTTTATATTACTACTTTTGAAAAAGGAAACATTAAAGAAACTGTATTTTTAATACAGTATAAAGGTCCTCTGAAGGCTGAAAATGCCTCCCTCTGGCCCCAGCTCAGTGCAAAGGGCTAGGGGAAGTGAGGGGAAAAAGGAGTCCTACAGTCAAAGAGCTGCCTCTGTGTGAGGCCTGGGAGCTAGGACAGCTTCGCTCTAACCCTCATTTCCCTGCAGGCTCTGTTTTCAAAAATTGTTTCTAAGTCTGGTTGCCCAAGTCGAGACAACCATGGCTTCATTTTCAGCAAGTCTGGGCACTCTCAACACCTGTTGATTTTACTGTGACTGTTCAAGGGAAGAAGGACCTAGGATGCCTCCTGCCAGCCTCCTAAACTACTGCAAGTGCATGGAGTACCCAGTGCCTTGGTCTGTCCCTCTATATCTATGACCCTATGAGCACTACTGCATTCCCTCTGCAGCTTCTATGAAAGGTCACAAAGCCAGAGGAAGGCCACGGTTCTTGTATGTCCAACTTGCATTTTCTTTGTGCTTAAAGTAGTATAACCTCTAGCTTCTGTCTGTAACTCCAGGTCTTTCTCTCATACCTAGAGTGACACAACAGGCATATTCTCTAACTTTTGACTTAATACGGCATTGTCCTATCTATTGGGGAAAAAGAGACTTGAGGGATCTGACTAACTATGCTTCAGAGAGAACTGTTGTTGACTAAACTGTTTCATTTAAATGCAGAGGTTTAATTTTTTTATGCTTCTAAGCAGTCTTCAAGTCTGAGATAATATATAATTAAACCATAGAAGGCTATTGTCATAGAAATGCCTGATTATGTAGCTGTACTGTGCACAGAGTGAGAGAGCATTTCAGGTGATTGTACAAAGACTTGTGTATTCTAAAAGTGAGAAAAATGTGTGGATGTGTATCCATCCATCCATCCATTTATTCATCCATCAGAACTCAGATTGTATTTTTAGAGGCTGAAGCCAGGTGTTAAGGTCTTCATCCAGCTGAATATCTCTGTGTTTCTGGAGTTGTCTGTTCAGGCCATTCGTTGTCTATGCCTGCATGGGCCAGGGGTAGTCAGCTGTCAAACAGAAATCAGCTAAAACATGGAAGATACTTTTTTGCATTTGAGTTCCCCACACTAAAATGGCAGCCAAAATTTCTGCATATAATTTTCAAATATGCTTTGCTTTTTTTTTCTTTTTTTTAAAAAAAATTAAATTGCCACATCCAGAATTTCTTGTTCAACAAAAATACCTTTTCTTCCTAGGGATCAGTCCAAAGAATTTTCATTAGGTGGCTGAATACCTAAACGTTAGGGATGCGTATGCAAAATCTGCAAATTAAATGTGAGTCTCCAGTCTTGCATGGATGGGATCTTTTTTCCTGTAAGCATATCTGTCTTTGAGATCTGTTGGAGTTGCACCAATGTGGATCAAGCTCCAGGGTCAGGGCCTTTAAGACTTTTTAGTGAAAGTTATCACTTGAGTTACAAAGCATTTGTACTGTGATATGAAAATGAAACCACACTGAAAATTCTTAAAGTACTCAAAGGAGGAGTTATTTTATAATCTGCAATTGTCTTCAATACTGGTGTTTCTGGAGAGAATAAATGTGGAAAGCTTCAGTGGGTAGATCCTCCTGTTGTAACCTCACACGGATACTCAGATGGTAGTCCTTGAAGAATTTCATCCATTTTTCTGCTGTAAATAGATAATTTGTTTAGTTAACCTGCAGGAGGATTTAAAAGGAAATCAACATGTTCTGTAGACTCAAAGAGTGGGAACTGTTTATTTGTACATTCTGAACTCCTGCATATTACAGGCCAAAAAATATTGCTCTGTCACGTCCTCATTGAGCCCAATTCCTTCAATGTTTGATTAAAGCGCTACCTGTAAATGTAAACTTGTGAGCACAATTTCTTTTCTATTGTTGTTCATTTTGAAAAACCATGATTCCCTGAGCTTAGAATGAATAAAGTCTTGTTCTCTGGTTTTCTAACCAATTTTTTCCAATTGGAGTTTTTCCAGTGGCTAGGAAATTCCTGACAGCTCAATACTAGTGGATTCTCTGAAGCCTAATAAGTTATGTTCACACTGGGGCCTTTCATTTATTGGGAGCACTATTAAGGCCATCCTATTCACCCGTCCAACTATTTTCCTGCATTGTGTTAAGAATTTAATTGGTTTTGAGGTGTCTGCTTTTATCAGATGTGATTGGAATTGGTGATTGTGTCCAAAAATTATTGAAGGGGTAATACGCATGTGACCACTCATGTAGGCAAAGCTTGACTGCATAAGCTTTGTTTCCCTAGGAAATCTGGCACCTGTACTGCCAGAGATATCTGAATCCCTGTGGATTTTTATTGTCCTATTCTTACTGTTCATTAAAGGAGAGATAAGAGAGTTTCATCACATGTAAAACGGCATTTCCAGAGGATATCAGCAATGACCAATGGACTAATTCCTTTCTGACATCCTGCCCATTTCTGGGGTTGCTTTTCATCATGGTAGGTCTTTAGAAAGTATGTTTAAAACACACTGCCCTGCTAGACTGAAAATGAGAGTTAGTAGTTTAATTTTTGTCATATTTTCAAAGTACTTTGTCATGTCAACAGTCAATAGGCAGGATGCAAGTGAAATGTTGAGGCTCTGTTTGCCTTCACTTCTGTTTGTATTTGCTATATCTGAAGATGCTCCTAGATTTTGTTACAATAATACTTTTCATTTAGAAATTCAGACCTCCTCTGATGTGAGCCCCAAACATTTCCATTTCTAAGTGCAAAAAGTTGATCCCTATGTAAATATAAAATGGTGCCAGGTTCTAACCACACTACCTTACCTACCCATGTCCTTTGGAAATATTTTACTTGCAACAACTTCATATACCAAACATGTTTGTTTAATAAAAATGTTGTTATGATAACTATAAACAACATATTTTTTATATGACTAATGTTTTCATGAAGTTGCTTTCATTTTCACAGGTCACTGCTTCCTTTTCCAGCCTCACAAACAGTTTTCTCAATCATCTTGGGCACTGAGTTGGTGCCTCAGCACTTGGATCTGTGTCTTATGATTTGATCTTCTTGTCAGAGTGTTCTCTCATTTGTCCCTGTCCATGTGCTGTTTTTCTGACACTTTTTTTTCTTCTTATGCCACTTTATGACAGTTTTTCTCCATGGTGTGCTGTTAAAAGAGGTGAGATATCCGGAAAAAAATTAGACTTAGTGTGAAAAAAAAGAAGCAGCTGACCAATAGACTACCTAGAAAGTAAGTAATTTTTCTAATTTCTTACATGTGTATGTGTTGCTATCTTAAAATCTACATTCATGACTTTATCTACAACATAGGGCATATTTTGTAAATGAGCTTAAACACTCTATCAAATTGTAATTATTCATGAATAGTCTCTCTTTATTGTTAATGATATGCATCACACTAACAGAGTTTAATATACTGATTATAAGAATAAAGTTCATCTGAGGTAACAGAGTTTATTCCTTTCTCAGGCATCCAGCCTGGATCTCAGCTGCAAAGTACCTCTCCACATCTCATTACCAAAATAGCAACCTTCTTAATCCTTTGCTGTGAAGAACAAAGGTTCGATTCAGTCTCTGGAGCAGAAATAGGATCTTATTAATACACTGGCAACTACAGTGTTGTTATTTTTGTTAGAAAAGGGAGAAACAGGAATTTGCTGATATATGTTAGATTAAGGACTGTTATTCTTTTGAGATTAATTGGTTTGTTAGTTGGGCCTTTTCAATGGCAGTTGAAAATCTACAAAATATCTTATAATTTAATATTCTGGATGAGTTCAGGAGCTACTTCCTGGAAATTCACTTCTGTTTTTTGTATCTATTCTGAAAGAATCATTCAGGGTATCAGTTAAATGATGTATTGCTTGCTGTGCAAGTGGTGGAACTAGGAGAAAAGTCCTGTTGCTCTTGCCTGGAGTGCTGGTCTTCCTGGGCTCAATCCACTTGCCATCCAGTGGATCAGAGCTGAGACCCAAGGCACCAGCGAGGTACCTAGTGCTCAGCCTTTGCAGAGCACTGACTCAGAAGAGGTCTGTGCATTAGCCAAGTGTCCAGGCTTGAACGTGTTACAAGTGATGTATGAATTCACATTTTGAAGTATTAGAGCTCTGACGATGTTTTGTGGAGTCTTTTCTTTCTTTTGAAAGATTTGCTGTCATGTAGTGTTGGGCTGCAGTGGACTGTGGAATTTGGGATCCCTGTGGATTACGCTCTCTATGCCTCTGGCAGCTCATCAGGATAAAGTTGAAACTAGGATTGCAAGGAAGAGCCAGAGGAATTCCACTTGGTGAATTAAATGTTATTGAGCTTGAGGACCTGGAAAAGGGTGAGGGAAGGATCTGGGTGAGCTCCCAAATTGGTATGAATGACTGGCATAGAAGGTATTGCTTAGAGCAAAAATAAATGCAGTGTAACTGATCCGTTGAGACCAGCAAACTGTTTCTGGAAATGACTGGTGCTTGATAATTCTTAGCGATAGGCAAATGCCATACTCCAAAATACGTGTGGTCCATTGTGCAATTCTGTGTGGGTGTGGATCTTTGCAGGTTATTGGCCTGTGCCCTCTGGCACAAAATGTGTTTGCATAAGTCTTAGCATGTAGAACTTTGGGTGTTTATCTTCATGTGTATGTGAAATGTTCAGGGTTAAGCGAGGGAGAACTCTCCCAGAAACTGAGGTCAGCAGAAGCATTCTGGATAACTGTTCCCAGGCCTGAGTGCTAACACAGAAAATGAAGACCAGTAAAATGGCATTTGCAGTGAACCTCAATTCTCTGCTTCTATTCCTTATGGTTAGGACAAACCCTGTGTTTGGCCTCCAGGAGATATGACAAAGATATGTCTATTGATGGAGTAAGTAGGCTGAGACTTGTGGCTTGGGTGTGTGGACTTTTATTTGTAAGTTGGAAGAGATTCTGAGCATAGTCTAAGGCAATTATATTGTATTAATTGCTATTTTATCCGGATTATATATGTCCCCAGAAGGCTTTAAGTATCAAGTTTTGATAAAACAGGGATGTTTCAAGTGTCAGTAGGATATTTGGGCCCAAGCCTGTTCTCTGTTATACCGCTGTAGAGCTGGGATAATTGTATTGACTTCTGAGAGACAGTGGTAGAGCTAGAGTAGGACTGGACCTGAGAGAGGAAGCCGTGACTGTGCGTGTGTGCACCTTGGGCAGTGAAACAGCTGACTGAAGAAACAGCTCATGTACTGCTCCTATTTCCCCTTGATGGTTTTCAGCTGTCCTCTTATCCCTGGCATACGAAATGACATTAATTAGGTTCAGCCTATGAAAATAAGTGAGAGGCAGTGTGTTTTACCCACCTTATAGTGCTGCACATAAACAATGTGCTACATACAACAAACTAAGATCACAGATGCTGAGTGACATCATAGTTATTAAGGCAGGAACTGAGTAAAGAGACAATTTCTTTGGCAAAGTAATCATAGGCTAGATGGTTTCTCAGACTGTGCAATAGAAGAAGACATGCTCACATGCAGATCAGTGTGTATTGCACCTGGACCACAAATGAGAGTGTCACAGACTTCATGCTTTGATCATCACAGGTCTTTTAGTATTGACTGAGGCAGGAGAAAGGAAAGAGCTAAATAGGACAGTAAAGGAAAAAGGCAGTATCGCTATTTTCCCCAACCAGTAAGCACATATTTGTAGGATATTAAGTTTGGGGTGTTTTGTTTTTACACTTCTTGCACATTTTTTGATCAGGGATCCTAGATGGCTTCCTCAGAGCATATGAAGAATAAGAGGATATAAAATGTATTTGAAGAGCTTACACACCTAGATTTTTCCACCTCTTAGTATATTGTCACCATGTGAGACTGAATGAGTGATATTTTTATGCTGCTGAAGCAAAGCCTGATACTACCTTGCTGCCCAGGTTGGTAGGAAAGTATTATCAGAAATTGACTGAAATCAAGAGATGCAGAAGAAAACACATTAAGGAAGGCATGGAAGTCACAATGTCTTAAAACCATTGCTGGTCCCAAAGGCTAGAAAGATTTTACTAAATTGGATGGGCTTTACAGGCTCTGCCTAAAGCAAATTGGAAATTACAAACTCAAATTTAAGTGAATATTAGAGACTTAGTGGACAAGGTTATGCAAAAGTTGGAATATGTGTGGAGGCTGCAGTCATGATGGAAGAGTTTCTGTGCAAAGGAGAAGAAGGTGTTGACAGGTTGGTGTTGCCCAACTAGAAGTGTTGTATAAGCCTGGAAAAATTATGATTTAAAAATATGAATAATAAATGAACTACTGTTACTAGTGTGGACAATAATGAATCTGGACAAATATACTCCTGAAAAAACAATGTTTGATTACTAAAATTATTTGGCAAATGAATGGCCTATTGGGGTCATCAAACAAGAAAATTAGATGAATTGCAGTGATGAAGTTCTGTTATGACAGGGAGAACTTTTTTTCCTGCATATGTGTGGACAGTGGAGGAGAAAACAGAGAAGAAAGCAGAAAACCTGTCTGGAAGGGTAGGGGGAACTCTTGGCTTGTATGAATTTTCTCTGTTTTACACTTAACTGCTGATGCAAGCTGAGATCAGAAGTGCTGTAGATCTTCAAGCAGGTAGTTTCCACTTAATTTAGTGCACTAACTTAGCTATCCACTGGGTGGAGACGGCAGACAAACTTCCTATTAGGTGTTGTGCTATAAAAATGAGTGGAAAGTAGCCCAAGATCTAGAAAAGTAACTGAGAGACATGGTGGAACTGCACAGGAGGCTGGGGCTGGAGGTGAAAGTGGACAAGATTCAGAATCAAACCAGTTTTTAGTTCTCACTTGTGCTTTTTACTCTAGAAAGATAGAGTAATAGGATTTGTGTGCATTGTATAAAGTTTAATTCTATCAAAGCATCTGATGTTTATCTCATGTCTAAGACTGATGCAGCTGTAGGAAATCTCATGTGTTGGCTGATTGCCATGACCTTAACCAGAGGGCTTTCAGACTGCAGTGCTGAATTTAAATCTATCTTATCCTCTCAGTAATACTTTGTGAGGTGCTGGTTTTCCCTGGGGACCTGTCACCTTACAGAATCTGGGAAATTAAATTAGTGAAAGGAGTTTGGTAGAGCATATGTTGGTTTCATATTTTCATGAGGAGGCGAATCCTGAAGGAACACATGGCCCTGAGCAGGAGAGTGCTCAGCCTTCTTAGTGGAGCAGGACTCAGTGTGAAGCTGGGAAAGTGTCAACAAGGAAGAGTTTTGGTACACGAAGTAGTGAATAATCATATCAATCCAGAAAGCAAAGCAAACTACCATGCTCTGACAGGCTCTTCAAACTATTGAGCAAGGCCAGCCTTTACTGGACTGTTAGAATATTACACAAGATTCATCCTGCATTTCTACTCCTAACTGCTTGAGTCACTGAAGGTATGTCTACTCAGGGTTTGGCAGGCAGATATGAACTCACTTTGTCCATGCTCCAAGCTGGCTGGGTGAAAGCTGGCTCTGAATGGGGAGCTGTGTAGCCATCATTAGCACGTGGCTGAGCCTGAACTAATAAGTCCTGCTGGGAAGCAGAATATATTAGCTTGGGATCAGCATTACAAGGCTGCAGTTACATGACTTTAGGATTAGAGGTAGCTTCTATCTGGGCATCTTGGAGCACTTGCAGAGGGAATTGCATCTGCTTGCAAATCTGCCATGAAAGCACACCCTGAATATGTGAGAAGGGTTAGCTAGAGATGGTGATCTGGAAAGATGGTGCCCAAAAGGCTGCCCATTCTTTTTAAAAAAAACCTTGAATAAAAATCCAGTGCCAATCCAGCTTTAACAAACAATCTGCTTTCAGATGCTTTCTGTCAGATCTGAGGCTTGATGTATGCTAATGTTAGAGGGAAAGACTTAAAACTGTATGTTTGAATGGAAACCCAACTGGACAGTGGGAAGGGCTGTGCAGCCATGACAGATGAGCACCTTGCAGTAATATCTGCCTGAATTAACTGTCACTCCCTATACAGTCCATTACATAAACCACTTGCTTTCTTGTTTACAATGAATGGAAAGTGCTAATGACAGCTTATTTATCTGATGTCCCAGACTCCTAGGTCGCTTAGGTACTTTTGAAGATGTCCTCTTTCAAATTGCTTTCTGTAATTCATTTCCATGCCTCTAATTTTTAGAAAAAAACTGTTTCTAAATAAAATTCATGGGCATTTAAACAATTATTTTGTCTTTAGCCTCAGGAGTCCTTTAGTTGTTATGTTCTTGAAGCAAATTAAAACAATGCATTCTGTAGGATATAAAACTATTCCTAACTGTGGCAGTGGATCACTGCAGTCATTAGGTTAATACCAACTATTATCATCCAGGATGCTCATCTGGTTTTACTGTGCTTTGTTAACAAAATGGAAATGTATGATTAAAGTCATCCTGTCTGTCCCTCTAAAGTTGTGCCTGTGAATGAGTCACTGTTTTACAAATGGGTGTTGCCAGACGCTGATATTGAATACGGCTCCAGCCGTCAGAGCTCTGGGTCCGGCACTGCATTCTTGGAGTCCAGACTGGAACACTGAAATCCCCATTGAAATCTGTGGGAATTCTGCGTGGCCAAAGCCCAGCTACCTTTATGGCTGGCTGTGGCAGCTCGGAGAGAGATGTAGCTCTGTGCAGTAGGCACGTAATAGCTTGGGGACTCAATATGAATTTCATGCATCTCTTCACTTAGTCACTTGAAACCCAAGCCGGAATTGAGGATACCACATTCCACTTAAGCTTTGTTTGTTTGAGGTCAGTTGAGTGCCCTCTGCTGTCTCTGGATGTGACACCTTCTGCTCCACTGGCAAAGTTGCAGCTGTGGTTTCCGTGCTCACTGGGCACAAGAAGTATTTGCAGAGAGCAAGCCCCAGTGTGTCAGTCGGCTTGCCTGCCCTGTCCGCTGCAGTGGTCCTGGCTGGCTGCACGAAGGGTGGAATGTGCTTCAGCCTTTTGGCAGATATATAGCTGTTTGCATGCCCCAAAGTGAATAGCTCCCAAAGATCTTTGGTGCAGTTGCTCACAGAAGGCTGTGTCTTATGGGCAAGGTTGACCCAATAGTTAATTTAGCTTGTTTGCTTCACATACAAGATAGGGTTTGAATAGTCCTGGCCTTGGGGAATTTCACATCTGGATTCAAACTCTTTATGGCTACTGTCCCCTAATCTGTGCCATGGGCTGTTCCCAAGTTCTAGTTCTGTACTTTTCCAAGCTTTGTGTTTCATGTCATCCCCTCAGGGGCATTTGTAAAAGTGGGAGGGCCAGATTGGTAGTTGTAAGAAAGAGAAGTATCATCACTGACGTCAATGCAGCTCTGCCACTTCACATTTGCAAGGGATCAGGCCCGTCTACCAGTGTCACAGTCTGCTGGCAAGGAGGGGAGGCAGCCCGAGAAGTGTTGGGTTTGCACTTTGCCAAGTGACAAACAGAGAGTCTGAGCGCAGTAGCCAGACGCGTTATAAAACAGACTGTTGGAGAGACAGCTCTTTGTGGAGGCTTGAGTCTTGATTTACTTCTGGTCATTGTCCTGATATTCCATGGCTTTAAGACAATTTTAAAGAAACTTAATATATGGACTTCTGTGAGGGTAATTGTCTGAGACCCCTTGTGTGGTTTCTAGGTAGTCTCATGTGGCACAGGAGGCCAGTTGTGGACATAGCTGCTTTTGTACAGCTGGGTAAGGCTGTAGTGGAAAATCCAAGGCTGGTTGCTCTGTGTTACCAAATGTATGGCTACACATAGGTTTGAAGTCATTTAAAGCTTCCAAATCCTTTACCTATCTTAGGATATTTTAAATGTTTTTGCAAGCATGAGTTTAAGGGAATAATCCTGAATTGAAAGGAAGGGAGACTGAAAGCTCTGAGTAAAGCAGAAGAGAGCCAGGGTTTTCTTGGGTGCAAAGGGGAGTAGAAAAGGGGGAAAAGGCCACTTGGTAGTAACACACCCTTTCAGAGATCCACTAGTACTGTTCCCAGAATTCTGCCTGTTTGGTGCATTTCTTCTCCTGTGCTTTTGCTCATCTGAACAGTCTCTCCAGAAATCAGCAATTGGGAACACATAAGAAGTAATTCTCTTTGCCAGGTAAATGGGAACAATAGTGGAGTGGGAAAGAATGAATCACTGCCTTTAACAAGAAAACTAGGGCTGCTCTCATCATCAACACAATGCAGTGTCTATTCTCAAATGTCAGGGCTAATAACTCACCATTTAGAAATTAGATTTAACCCCCTCCCACACAAACCCACATAGTCCTTGCTAGCCTTCAAGCTTAGGTCATAGCTGCCTTTCTCTGAGGGCCACCAATAAAACCTTCAAAATATATCTTCTCCAGACAGTCTGGCTGCTTTCAAGATCGAATACTCCTCCCCTTTTTTTCCCTTTGGATTTTGTTTTAGTTACAGCTACATAGCTGAAAAATGTGGAAATGTCTTTGAAAGCCCATCTAAGGCCCTAATTATCCTTAATGTAAGAGGACCATTATCGTCTACAGATGAAATGAATAATACAATAAGTAAGAAAGATTCCAAAGTTTTGGTTACCTTAATAAATTCCTAAACATGAAGGAACTCACAGATCTTTATCCAATGCAACCAGAAATTACTAATGCAGGTGGGAGTATCAAAAGCTTGAGCGTTTCAGCTGGCATCTTACAACATCTTCTGTCGAGATGGTGTTTTTCATCCCATGTGCTCATGGATTGTAACTATAGCTGCCCAGAAAAGATGTAACAAGGATGCCAGTTTCCTAGATAACCATCATGTAGGTGTAGAACATGAGATGCTGCTAATTTCAGATGCTCATCAGGATATTAATAGCCTCTGTACTTTGAAAGTAATGGGCTTGTTTGAATTCCTGGTCCTGAAATATAGGAAACATTCAGGATATGTTTTTCAACCAGGATGGCTTTTAAAGTGAAGTTGAAACAGGTAACTGGAAAAAAGGATGCAGAAACAAATTTGGGACTGATTAGTAAAGCCCATTTAACAGATTCTGCTTGCCCAGTCCAACACAAGCAGTTTTTTTAATAATTAATAAATCATTCTTTCTTTCTTTGCAGATTGAGAATTCTTCAAAGTGGTTTACATGCAGTTCTTAGCACAGCTGCTTGCTGGGGGTGTGTGCTCTGTGTGTGGGATCTATCAGCAGCGTGGCTACCTCTGTGTGATCTTGGGTAAGGCCTGGATAAAAATCAAAGGCCAGATTGTTCTGTTTTACCAAATGTGTTGCCTGGGGCCTGCTAATTAATAGAATGTCTAGGAATGTCATATTGAAAAAAAAAAGCGTCACTTGAAAATTGCTATTGTTTTAATTGAATGTTGTCATTTTCACATAGTGACCGATATCTCAGCCTACCAGTCTTTTTGAAAGAGCAAACTGGAACATGGGAAAACAGGCCACTCATAGGGAATCACTGTCTGTTTTGAAGTTATTTTTTAACATAGGTCTCACAGAGCCATAAATGCTCCCACATGTTGACTGGGGGCCTTATCCTGAAATCCAAACTTGTGTTTCATTCTTATGAGTTATTCCATCATAAGTCAGTGCCGGAGGCCGAATGTAAACAGGGGTTGCAGAATTGGCCTGATTTTCACTAAGCAATAGAGCATAACTCTGGGAACATTTGCTGGAGATATGGCACTTAGTAACATGGGCAGACCAGCTGAAACTCTGAGGTTGTGCATGGTGGTAGGCATGCAGGATTGTCTACCAGTAAGTGTTTGCAGGATTGGGTGGTAGGTGGTCCTACTTTATTTGCTGTTTTAACAGAAGTCTGGTACTTGTTATGGAGTGAGTTAGTTCCTCTGGGAAAGGTGGGTGTAACTTGTCAGGACATGAAGGATAACTAACCTCAGACATTTGGGAAGTTGTGTGTGTGTGTGTGTTTTGATGCATATAATTTTGTTATGTAAAATAGTGAGGCTCACCCCCTTCTCTGCCTGATCGTGCCCTCTTGTGGGTTTCTGCACAGTTCTTTTGAAGGAGAAGGGTAGCTCATATGATGAGGTGAGAAAGAAGATGAATGGAAATAGAAACCAGGAGGAATCAGATCTTCAGCTGAATAGTTATAAGGGCTTCTAGCATTCAAAAATTTTTTGTCCTGTGTCACTGGGCCTATAGGGGAAAAATGAACATTATCTAAAGGTTACATCTTGATTTTTACAGAATAATTTGCCCACAATTTAATTGTGCATGATGAGAGACATTTTGTATGATATCCCACTGTAAGTAGTCCTCAAATGCATCCCCATGCTGTCAGAAGAAGCTAAAACCCTTCTTTTTCTTCTCTGTGTAGTTCTTGGATTGGCAGCTGGTTTTCATATGATTTGTTTCTATCAGTGTGTTACAGCAAAGGTGTGTGCTTGGGGCCATGGGTATAATTTTGAAGGTTTCTTAGGTTGAAAACGCCCTCAGTTGGCAAATGGATCATTCAGTGCTAGATTTTCTGGGAACCTAGCAAAGATGGAGGTGGAAAGAAGCAATGGGGAATGAGGGGGTGTATCTTTTTATCTGTCAAATACAGTTGTAGTATCTCTGCAACACTGTGCTTTAAGTACAGTATGCTGGTCTTGGCTTTTATGAGAGATCTGGAAGAGTTTTGTGCACTGCACAGTCTGATTGACAAAGAGCTTTTCTGTCCTCGCATGACCTTCTTTTAATTTAAAAAAAATTCAATAAAAGTTCAGCCACACAGCAAGGGATGAATTTAAAGACTGCACACCATGTGACAATGGTAAAACTTTCATAATAGCCATCATATTTGTTGGTTTAAAAATCAACTTCATTGTCATTGTTAATAGTTTGCAGCTGTTGTAGAACAGAGGCAAATTGCTATGTATGTGTCAGTCTTAAATGCAAGTAAGATCCACTGACTAGGATGACTTGGTTAGTTTTTCCTATCTATTGGTAGTATTGCTGATCATCATCTCTACGTGATGAGAGGAATTCATTGCCACATTTCAGCACTGCTGAGCTGACCATGTGATCTTACAAGTAAAATAAACTTGTTTTCAGTGGCCTGCCAAAGTATACTCCATGACATCCCGTTAAAAAGGCTTCCAGGGTCGTCTATAAGTAGGTGCAGTTCCCCTGCAGATCTATAGGATATCATCAGCATGATTTAACTAATGAAGGTAAGTTACATGAAAAGTGTTAAAGAATCAGAATTTATCATGTAATTTGAAGCTCAGGAGTAAAAGAAACCTTGTTGGAAGATCACCAGATAAGTTCTCTGCCAACTTATAACTTATGAAAAGTATTTGTAATTTGCACCAAGTTCATATCAGATGGAAATGGGAAGTAGGTGGAACAATCCCTCTCTATCATGCTGGTGATGTGCAGAAGGTGTGTAAGGTCAGAATGGTCCAGTGGCCAAAGTGTAGCAGCTGGCTGAGGGCAAGCAGAGGAGTATGTGAAGTGCCTGCTGGTTATCCTGGACTGAGGGCCATCCAGGAAAGCCTCCCTAAGACATTGGGAGTTGTGGCAACCACAGGGAATTATGTCTAAAGGGGTGTGTTGTGCCTTTAGGCTGAGCAAATACAGCGTTATTTAGATTTAGGGAGATTCTACTTTACTTCTCCCTACTGTATCTGTTGTTAGAGCAGAACTGAGCTTAAACCGTGGACCTAAAGCTGCAGACTAAAATGTGAGGGATATCCTTTTTGAGCTATCTTAGAAGGACTGTGGTTCTTGGTGTTTCAGGCACCTGTCTCTGTGTGAAGAAGTCAGGGAGTTCAATGAGTGCAGGTCAGGCTGTCCAGGATGCTGTGTTCTCATGGCTGAAGCTCAGTTTTTCCTTCAAGAAAGCAAACAGTAGTGGAGTGAGAAGGTTTAATGACTGAGCTTACAAGAGGGAAGCGCTTTTAATGCTGAAGTCAAAGACTCAGAGCCCAAATTGTGGGAAAAATTCCCCAGGGAAGAGACAGCCCACACAGTCCTGCATTGGATTACTGTCAGAGCTACTTCACTTGTTTGGGTGAGGTTTCTGATGTGTTTCCTGGGACAGAACCTGACCCTCAGGTCTCATTTACAATTCAGAGAACTTCAGTTTGGCCTTTCTGTGCACGTTGTGTAATTGCAATAATTTCAACTCTTGTTATCCCTTCAAGCTTGGTTAATTTGTCAATGTGCTAGTTTGTTTTATTCGCATAGAGACCATGACTAGCACTGAAGTCTAAAGTAAATACATAGGATCTCTAGTTAACCTATGCTTTCTTTTTCCCCTGGCCTTCTGTCTTTCCTGGTTTGTGGAAGTTGCTTTGTTTTACAAACAAATGGAAATGTATACCAGAAGATGCGTGGAACCTTCAAAACACCCTGTTCAGCTTGTAGAGGGCTCTAGAAGAGTAGCTCTGTGGAGTCTGGAAATGCTTAAAGAATAGGTACCTCCCCCCATTCCTTAACTGTATTCCCCATTCTCTTGATGGAGTTTCCTAGCCCTGAGGAGGGAGGGACATCTGGACTGAGCCCAGGTAATTTCTCAGCCAATTCACGATTAGATCAAATGTCCTTTCCTCAGGATAAGTGAAGAGGGAAGGGAGATATACTCCTCCTGTTAAAAAAGATGGGACAGATGTCTGTAAGATAACAGCTGTAGATATGTTGGAACTACTCCTTTTGTATTAGAGCTACCTGTATTTTTCTGCCTCTTGGGTTAGAGCATCTTGCAGGTTTTTGACCAATAGTTCTCTGTCTCTGACATCCCTGACTGTTTCCTGAAGATTGTTGATAACCGGCCATGTTGTTTTCCCTTGCTGGAAGTCATTCTTTTCTGAAGGAGGCTTCTTCATCTGAGCCTACAAGAGCAGTAGGCCTCTGTGATTAGAGAATCTTTCTTTGGTGGACTTTATCTTACTAAATGTAAATGCATCTGAAATGTAAAGGTCTGCTGTTATAGTAGTCCCTGAGCTTCCTTTTATGATCTGTGGATATGCAGTCAATATAGTCAATGGACTGTAGTTACTGGCTCTACTTATCCTAAAGCAGATGTGTAAAATGACAGATTGTTCATAACAATGCCTGTATCTATTGACTAGATGGGAGACTGAGGTGAGATGAACGCCCCCAGATTCTTTGTCTTCTTCTCACAGTGGTGGAGCAGTTTACAGAGGTGGTGGTCTGTATTTCATCTTCCTTCTCAGGTTGCCTTCCTTCTCTCCTCTAAATATTCACAGGACTTTTCAGGGCAGGTGTGAAGTAAGTCTGTTGAATGTAAATTTTGATTTTTCTCATTGCAGCTTTGCCTGGGACACCACATAATCTACTGACATTTTGGAACTCCAGGAGAAAAACAGAATGTTTCCACCAGCAAAGGTGTCTTGGAATTGTTGAAAGCAGACTGGAACAGTCCTGGTTCTTGAACTTTCTTTTTTTTAAGGTATTTTTCCTCCTATCTAATTTCCAAAGAAGAATCTGATTTTCATTTCACATTGTCCCACCTCTGTGGCATTTTTGACATTGGCCAGAAATGAGAAGCCTTGAGTTGGGAAGGTGTCATCAAAACAATGACTAGATATACTTCGAAAAAAGTTTTATTATTTGGCTTGCTGCCGCTGAGAGCTGCTAATTACCAAGCAATTATGACCAGACATAATTTTTCACTGTCTAAAGCTGCCTCTTGGGCTTAATATCTGACTGAAAACAAAAGGCAGAAAATTTTTGAGGAGTTCAAGAAAGGCCAAGAGATGTATAAATATTTCCTTGGGGCATCCTTTGCTACCTTGGACTTCAAGGCCAGGAGTTTGGCTATCATTGCCTCCTTAGAAAGCATTCTTGGCTCCAGTAGTCTTATCCATCTTTTCTCTCCTGGCTTCTCAAATAATCAAATCATAAAAGTAGTTTGGCTAATACATTTTGCATCTGTAACTCCTGTGATTTTTGGATGCTTCAGGAGTCAAAACTCCACATGGATTTGCCACAGCTGAGGGCTGTGTGTTTGACTCAAAAATCCTTTTGCACACAAATTAGAGGGCAACCAGTGCAAAACAATGTGGTTATAATGCATTAACTAAGCAGGAAGCATGGAGAACAGTCTCTGCTGTGTCAGGAAACGATTTGTCTGTGGAAATGGCATGGCACAGTGCTTGGGAAGACAATGCTGTGAGCAATGTTCAGTAGGCTGGCTGCTCAAGAAGGTCCTACAGGGGCAGTGTCAGTGAATCAATAGGCCTGATTTATCACTGTATTATATTAATTCTACTCCAGGGTGACTCCATTCAAGTCAGTGAATTTATCCTAGGGTAAAACTGGGGAAAAACAGTGCCTTATCCTCTTGCTTTCTGCATGAATTGCTTTCTACTGAGCCACATTGATACTTTCAGTTCTGTCCTCTTCAGGGCCCAGCTGTGACAAGGTGGGAGCTGGAAGCCTCTCAGCATTGCTGAGAGGAGTTGGGGTATAATCCTGGTACTGGCAGAAATTTCTGAACCCCAGGTTTGCCAGCTAATCCTTAAAAATGGTTTCTGATGAAGATACATGAATCTTACAGCGTGGTTCTTGAGAAGTAAGGCACTTCGAAAATAGGATTTACTGTTGGGATGGAACACCAGAGGCTGTCACACCACTAAACTGAGAATAAACAGAAGAGAAAGCCTGCATGAGAATGCCATGAAAGTGGGTATAAACGAGAGAGGGAATAAACTCTTGCCTCCAAACAAAGAGTTTGGCATTTGCCTGTAACAACATGCAGGTGCTTTGCCAGCATTAAGAATAGGATTGAGAACTGGAAATCTACGTCTCCATGTTCATCTTTCAGCAGGCTTCCAAGCATACACATTTTCATTCAAAATCACTACCAAGCTGTTTATTACAGATCTGTGCCAACTGCACTGTTTTATGTAGCCATCTAAGCCAAATCATTGTGACCTGATGTGACTCAGTTTTTTAAAAGCGTGCGCCTTCAGAATTCTTATTTTCTTCAGTTCAAAGTGAAACACTGGGAAAAGTATTGGAATGGATCTGAAAACAGTGCAGCATTCTTATGCAGAGGCGAGAGTGCCATTCAGGCAAACACTAGAAGAAAATCTGTCTCGGGTGTGTTTTTCAAAATGAGTCTGAAATGTTCATTGGAAAAATATCAGGAATTTTAGACTTAAGTGAACTCATTCACATGCTCTGATTTTGCCTATATCTGTGGTATTGGGAAGTGAAATAATAGATTCTAAGTGCTCTGTTCCTGAAATTTCAGTTCACTTCTTTTTATCTGCATGTACGTTTATTTAAGAGCGTATGTGAAGTCTGTTTTTTTCTTTGGTTTTTTTTTTCTCCATCTTTCTCCTTCTCCCTTTTTCTCTGAATATAAGTCTTATACCTCTGTGTGAATTTAAAACCTCTTAGAGATATGGAGAACAATTAAGTGAAAAAGATCCTTTTTTTTTGTCAAATATGCTACTGTTTTTCTTGGTTCATAGAATATCCCTTATTTATATATTCAGCTGTTTAGATATGTTCTCACACATAGATAATAGATGATTATGCATTTTATTCTTGTTTCCTCAAATACTACTGAACAAATCAACAGTAAAATTTTCTAAAGTTCTTCAAATTGTGGTCGAATGCTTTCAGGCTCATAAATCCTCTTGATCAGTTTAAGATGTTTTGATACTTAGTAGAAATTTGTCACCATCTTTCCCTTAAGTACCTCTGTGCTGGTTTTAGCTTCATCTGAGATTGAACTGAACATTTTATCATTGTCAGAATTTATAATCAGCAGTTGGTTTTATGTGCAACACCTCTTACCAGTGGTGCTGGGTTGATTTGTTTTTCAGAGATTCCCACTACAACAGATACAAATAAACATGGCTGTTTTTTTCCCATGCCAGCCTGAGAGGTTTTTTTTTTAAATACAGTAGCTGATGAGAGACTTCCTTCTGATGAAATTAGATTCAATAGCATAATTGATGGAATAAGGAGGAGGAGATTACCCAAAACGACCTTTCAGCCTGAAACTTTATTAGAATGGGAAAAAGAGTTTTTTGAATGTACTTCCAGATAGTATCTACATTTCTTAGAAACTTGCAGGGCTTTTTGTGGGAAACCCCCAAACTGTTTTTGTGTGGCTTTGGCCAAAAACATTTGGTTTTCTCTTACCAAATTTCAAAAAGGTTGAATAGTTGGCTTTTCTGAAGGAAACGCAATACTTTCCATAACGAAAAATCCTCATTTTCTTTCTAGCACTGCTTTTTATCATATTTCTGACAAGCAAAAGAGTACAAAAGTACCTGGAAGTACAGCTGTTGTATCATGAAATATCAAACTGAAAATAAGATTTAGAGTCTTTGAGTTTTTGCCTGCTGCAGCACCAATCAGCATAAATATATTAGGCATACACTTCCACTTAAGTGCAAGTGCAGAGTAGTGTTTCTGCCACTGCATCATTGCAAATGCCATTATGGCTTGTTGTCAATGACGTCAGTTGCTGAGGAATAGAGGCTGTGGTTGCCTAAACAATCCATTGCCAAAAGGGGTCAGCTGCCCTTTTTATACCCATCCCTTGTGATTACTTGAGTGTTCATGTAGGTGCAAAAGGTGTCAGATGAGGAAACTTTGCCAAGTGAAAACTAATAACTAGAAAAAAGGAAAGTTAATGTGGGCATGAAGGAGTGGTGTGAACAGGTAACAGAGACCGTGTATTTTGGTTGATGTATGAATTTATATTGCTTTAAAATTGCAGTGCAGTGGTGTTTGTGCATGAGATTATACAGTCTTGGTGCCACAGTGAATTACAGATGTTCATTTGTGTAGGGCAGTTCTACTTGAAAACGTGGTTTATACTATCCCTGCTGCATAATGCATTTTATGGGATGTTTCAGTTGGTCACCATAAAATGACAACCCTGATCCTGAGTCTTACTCTTGAGTGAGTGAAAGAAGTTGTGAAGTTGAGGGTACAGATGTGTACCTTCCACCTAGATTTCTACCTTCTAATATCCTTCAGTTCCTATAGAGGCTGCCTGGACCTTTTTTTGCCAGTCTGTGTTGCACTTCCTAGACAGATGGAGGGGGTGCTCAGGTGCTCTTTTTCTTATTTGTGTCTCAGCAGATTGTGGGGATACTTTTACAGAGCCTGGAACCGCTTTGCAGAAGGTTAGAGTGCAATATTGCTGCTATTCTGCCTACTCTTTATTTTAAACCAAGGGATTGAATCCCCTGACTTCCCTAAATCAGGTTTGGAGCCTTCAGTTATGACTGAAATTAAGATGAAGTCTTAAATGCAGGGATTAGATAGTTAAGCTGTGGGTTTAGAAAATACCCATTTTTGCCATCAGATAATTTTGTGATATTTCTGTAAAGAAGGCTCTTCAACAAAAACTGGAAGGAATTCAGCAGTGAGGAATTCCAGCAGTGAGAATTTGAGATGTTTGGGAAATCAGGAGCAAACTGAAACTGAGGTCTTAGAAATGGTGGTATTTTTTATCTGCTGCCAAAAAAGCAAACCAAGTTATTTTGTCCTGAATAATCTGTAGATTTAATCTCTCTTGAAGTGCCCAAGGGGTTCTCTGACAGAGTTTTGGAATCTGTGATTCTACTTGCTGCTGCGTTTTACAGCTTCATAACAAATCTCTGAAGCTGATTTCTGCAATGGATAAAGTGGAGTTCAGTATATATTTGATCTCTTTTAATAAGTAGAAACCTTAACCATTCTGTAAATAAAGACTCAGCCCAGTGTGACTATACCTCAAAAAAAAAAAAAAAATTCTTGGGTTGTGGAAGTAGTGTATCTTGTATCTTCTTCACTTATTAACACATAAGGCCTTAATTTCAGAGCTAAGAATAAGAAAGATGACAAAGAATAAGACTGGACTGGAAACTATGTAGCCTGTGCCTAACTCCAGTGAAAATAGTTATGGCTGAGTCATTTTGAAGAAAGCATGTACAGCAAATGATCTAGAATTCAATAAATATGTGTATTTAAACATATGAAGGCAATAATTACCTGAGGAATACTTGAAAACAATATTTTAAGCTGTATAACTTTTTTTCATTGACCATAAAAATGTACACTATTGTACAGATTTCCTTCCTCTTTCCCACAGTCTAAGAAATGTTGGGGCCAGAAGCAGCTTCTTCTCTATCTTCCCATTGGAGACTGAATATGGCATGTCTTTCTTCAAAATCCAGCCATTCTCCAGCACATCTGCCAGCAGTGGACGCTGACCTTCTCTTTCCTGCTGTGAGCAGACATCGTTCAGTTCAGGAAATATCAGGGAGATGACACAGAGGTGGCTTAGCTCAGCAACAGTGACCTTACAAGACATGACCTTGAAAATCTTACTGTGCTGTAAAGTTGGGATCTCTGTTTGAACATTTCTGTTGCATACAGCCTCTGGCGTGGTGAGCAAGGTTAGTGACAATTTAATCTTTGCACTTTCCTTCTCTTTTATCTGTACACAGGACTAACAGTAGGAAAAGGTAATGAGCATATATAAAACAGATATTTTGAACTTTTGATGTCTCTGAGGTATTTAAGTAAGAATCATAGAATACCAGGCTGGAAGGGACCTCAAGGATCATCTGGTCCAACCTTTCTAGCACAATCTATTTGAGATGGTCCAGCACCATGTCCAGCCGAGTCTTGAACGTGTTCTGTGTAGCGGAGTCAACCACTTCCCTGGGGAGATTATTCCAATGATTGTCTGTTCTCATTGTGAAAAATTTACCTCTCATGTCCAATCGGAATCTCCCTGGGAGTAACTTGCACCCGTTATCCCTTGTCCTCACCACGTGACTCCTTGTAAAAAGGGAGTCTCCATCTTCTGTGTAGCTCCCCTTTAAGTACTGGTATGTGGTGATGAGATCACCTCTAAGCCTCCTTTTCTCAAGGCTGAACAAGCCCAGCTCTCTCAGCTTATCCTCACACGGCAGGCTTCCCAGACCCTTGATCATCTTGGTGGCCCTTCTCTGGACCCCCTCCAGCCTGTCCACATCTTTTTTGTGTAACGGGGACCAGAACTGTACACAGTATTCCAGGTGTGGCCTGACAAGCGCCGAGTAGAGTGCGATAATGATTTCTTTATCTCTGCTGGTGATGCCCTTTTTGATGCAACCCAGCATCCTATTGGCCTTCTTGGCCGCAGCAGCGCACTGTTCACTCATGTTGAGCTTCCTGCCCACCAGGACCCCCAGGTCCTTTTCCATGGAGCTGCTCTCTAGCCAGGTGGATCCCAGTCTGAGCTGCGCTCCTGGATTATGTTTTCCCAGGTGCAAGACCTTACACTTGGCATTGTTAAACTTCATAAGGTTCTTGTTAGCCCACTCTTCCAGCCTATCCTGATCTTCCTGCAGGGTGGCTCTCCCTTCCAGAGTGTCTACTTCCCCACTCAATTTGGTGTCATCTGCAAACTTCATCAGGCTACACTTGATCCCGCTATCCAGATCACTTATGAAGATATTGAATAGCGTTGGGCCCAATATCGATCCCTGGGGGACCCCACTTGTAATTTAACTATCTATCTGCATTGTGTGGATTTTGCAATATGAGGCTATCCTGAGGGATATGCTTTTCTGGAATCTGGTACTGTGTTTTACTTTGTGTATAATAAATAATAACAGAAACAATTTTGGGACTGTGGTATTTTACTAGGAATGTATGTACTTGAATGTGTATTCAGGTGAAGATGAAACACATGAACAGTGTGACGTATGTATTAGGTACCCTTATTTTGGGAACTACCTCAAGTTTTGTGTCTGACCCCACCACTGCCACGTACCATCATAGAAATCCTGGTCCACTGAAGTGTTAAGTTCACTGCTATTCAGGAAACTGTTTCTTTGGATTCCATTTTCTCTGTTTTTAATAAATCTTGGTTTTGGCTAGGATCACTCTTGCCTAGGTAATTTTACAAAAATGCCTGTAGAATGCTGAGAAGCTCATCAGCTTTATGAAGAAGACCTTAAGAGTTTCCATAACTTAAATGTTCCTCTCAGTGCCAATCATTAGACAGAAAAGACATTATTCTGTTATGTTTTAGTAAATTTTGCCTGCCATCAGGCTACAGTGAACAAATTAAAAAATGAAGAAGCCTACAGACTAAGAGAAGGCTGAAAGATGGTATTGGTGAGTGGCAATAGAATATAAAACAAGATGAAAAATGTCTAATTTCTGCTTGGCTGAGCACCAATAAACTCTTGCAGCGCATGAGGAATGCTATCCCTTAGCCATCATGTCAGATGGAGCATTAGTCACAAAAGAAGCTATATGTGACTTGCTGATATATCTGCATAGGGGAAATCCTCATAGAATTTGTTAGGATGCATCCATGGCCGGCTAGACTTGCCAGAGCTGTGTGGAACATCCAGAGCATCTTGGAAGAGCAGCTCTTCGTCTGCAGTAAGATAACTCTGGCTTGTGAAAAAGCTCAGAAATGCTGGGACGGCTGTGCTGCAGGTGGCGTTTCAAATGCTGCGATATTTGGGTGCCAAAGTCCTTAGAAATGTTTCTATAGGTTTAACGCAGAAATCTGGGTTTGCCAATTACTGTCACAGATAAGGTCTTTCAGCAGTTGTTCTAAGCACTCTCTTGACCGTTGCTAAGACAGAAACTAATGCCTTCAGAAAATGAAAGCATTCTTGCTCCTTCTGTTATATAAAAGACAGTATGTCTTATTTCCTACCTATTAAAAAAAAATCTCTGAATAAACGCAGCTGTTGAATATCCTGAAGTAGAAAACAAATGTCTTCTTAATGTTTCGTGATCTACAGCCTTAGTATTTCAGCCTCATTGCGTAGTAGCTGATATGCATTTACCACTAAGCCAGGTCGCATGGTGTGCTTGAAGATGAAGTTTAATGCACGGAAGTATCTGTTCTAATGGCTACTTCTAGCCTTTTTGACAGACATTTGTATGGTGTAGAATGCACGGCATAATTTCTGGCAGGTCTTTCAGTAGTAAAACTTAACATCAAATTCATAACTTTACTAACACTTTGTTTCCTGTGTGACCTGATCCTGATAGGATCAGATAGGGTTCAGGTGGGTTTGTAAGGTGATGCATAGGTTTAGGATATATAGGCAACCTGATATGCATGTGCAATATGATATGTGATATATGTGTGCTGGAATATATGTGTGAATGTCACATATAGGGAGAATCACACTTCCTAAAACATAGAAAGTCAAAAGTTAGTCTCAGTTCTTTTCTTCTATATATCTACTTGAACTTAGTCACTTACTGAATTTTCATATGAATTTAAATAAACAAATAAGACTTTATTTGTACTTGGTAGAAAGTTTCAGCCTCTTCTTTTCAGTGAAAACTTTGCCATTAGGTCTGTATGAATAATTAATTTTTCACTTAACTTGCTGTACTAAAAATTAAAAAAATATTTCAGATTGACTCAAAGTGAAAAATTTTTGTTAATCCCACTGTAATGAAAAATCCAAATGTAATGCAAATAAAATATCGTTTCTGCTTAAATTAAACATTTCATGCACCAAATACTTAATTTCATATAATTGTTTTTTTTAATCCTCTCTTTAACATTGAGATATTAAATTTAGATAAATTTTAAAAGAAAATAATTCTTTTGAAAAGAAAAATGAAATAATTTTGTTGAAAAAATATTCAGACAAAACATTTAAATATTTTCAATGCTTTTATGTTCCTCTCTGCTATCACCCCAGCTACATTTCCCAGCTAATAATCTACTGAGTGTATTTTTAGACTCGTTTACAGATGATTCCTTAAACTGTCTTGGTCATTTTCTGATGGCTGCTTAAGGTTTCCAGAGAATTGTGATACATACATTTTAAGCACTTGAAAAATAAATATGGATAAATATGTGTGAAGACCCTTCCTTATTTATCCATGGCTGGTGTACGCTGTTGGTTAGGGTTGTTTTAATCTTGAAAATCTGTAGTTTCTACAGGGTAAGTGAATCTTTAGGCTTGGTTTTCAGGGATCAGAAGGGCATCAGGCCAACACTGTGTTATCTTGTCCTCTGTCTCCACTACATTTCAGGTCTCCATTTACATTAGTTGACTTTGGGAAGCATGAAGTGCTTGAGAGGATTAGAGAAGGCAGAAGAAGAGGAATTTGAAGCATGCATTGAGTAAGAGAGACTGGCTGAGGAGAGAGATTTTGGAGCTTGTTGTGTTTATGGACAACTGCATTGCAGATTTCATTTGAATGGGCTGGGGTTCATAAACATGTGTAGCCTGGAATGCAGGGCCCATTTGAAATCAGTGCAAATGTTCTACCCATTTGTTAAGATAACACTTCAAGAGTTAGTGGTAAAATAAATTTTTATTTTTACTTGTAAAGGTGTAATTAAAATTGACAAGCACACTTAAAACTGCAGATGGGCTCAAGCTGAAAAGTAGACTGTGTGAAGCCTTTCCAGGTTCAGGCAGGTTGGGCTGCAAACCTTCTCCTACTGTTCTGGCTTTTGGTTGCTTTTACATTCCTCTTTGGTTCTTTAGTGTGTTTTGTGTAAATCTAAGATGGTGGGAACAGCTGGTCACAAGGGATTTCCAATTGTTTGGGTCGATATTTCATGAGAACTCACTCTTTTCTCAACTTGAGCCCCCACTCCTAAGCCAGATCTAGTATCTATAGATGTCTGAAGGCTTTCTTCTTAACCTACATCCCCAGCTAGGACAAGTTCAATTCTACTAAATTTTCCAGTATCCAACAAAAATATATCTCTTTTCAAACACTTTGCTTGAATCAGTTCACTGAGCCTAGTCTACTCTCAACCCCACTGTGATGACTGCCAGTGAAGAAGCCTCAACAGTTGCTTTTTTTGGATAGGGTAGTGTCGTGGTTTAACCTCAGCCAGCAACTAAGCACCACGCAGCCGCTCGCTCACCCCCCCACCGGTGGGATGGGGAAGAGGATCAGAAGGGCAAAAGGGGAAAACTCGTGGGTTGAGATAAAAACAGTTTAATAACTAAAGTAAAATAAAAAAAAAAAGAACAGTAGTAATACAAAGCAAGCGGTACACTGTACAATTGCTCACCACCCACCGACCGATGCCCAGCACATCCCCCAAGCAGCGATCCCACCCCTCCCCAGCCAACTCCCCTGCTTATATACTGAGCATGATGTCACATGGTATGGAATAGCCCCCACCCAGTCTGAGTCAGCTGCCCCAGCTGTGCCCCCTCCCAGCCTCCCGTGCCCCTGGCAGAGCATGGGAAGCTGAAAAGTCCTTGACCAGTGTGAGCACCACTTAGCAAGTACTTAGCACTACTTAAAAAGAACCAAAACATCAGTGTATCATCGACATTGTTCTCAACCTAGACCCAAAACACAGCCCCATACCGGCTACCAGGAAGAAAACCAACTCCATCCCAGCCAAAACCAGGACAGGTAGATAGATTATTATTGTTATACACATATAATGCCATTCAAAATGCAACTCTTCATGCTATAGGACTGACAATCTTCTGAGTGCTGCCTTTCTTATTGAACAGTATTGGAGCAGTAACTAAAATCTGGTCCAGTAGCCAGGAAGACTAACTTATGGAGTGACACATATAAAAGCTTGTTTTGATCTCTGTATTCCTCATTTGACAAGTGTTTACCTAGACAGTGTGTAGTCAAAATGCACATTGTCATTTTCTGCAATCCCAAGTATTTGATGTGTCAAAATTCCTGTGAAAACAGATAAACAAAATCTGAAATTTCCAGATGGACAGCTGTACTGCAAGCAATCTACCCATGACTCCAGTTTGAAAATGCTTTAAATCACTTGTTATGATACAAGCACATGTCTCAAAATATTAGGACTTGTATCACAGCAGACTTGCTGTAATCATGAAAACAAGCTTAGTGTCTAGTCAGATAGGTTACGTATTTTGATTTTGGTGGATTTGATTTTATATAGTCCTCCACATTGTCTTAGATGCCCTGCCAGATGAAAACAGTACAAAATGTTTCCTGATGAGCCCAACACAGGCAGATAGACCAAAACTGTCCTTGGCAGCGGTGGTCTGATGTATTCATGTTCTGGCCAAATGGGGAAGAATGCTGTTGAGTACATTTCCTGTGACTTATCTTCTAAACTTCTTATACTTTCCATGAGTACATTGAGAAGCAGCCTGAATGCCCAAAGCTTGATTTTTCAGGGAAAGTTTTATGTGCCTTCTAGTTGTTGTCTTTGTGATTTAATTGTGATTTAAAGTGCAGTCTGAAGTTAAGTATGATAGTTGTAGCTCTGTAGGTGGTTTGAGAGATGTGGTTTACAGATACTTAAAGTCTCAGAAGTGGACATTAAAAGTGGAGATACCTGGAAGTGGAAAGTGTAATCAACGTATGCATCTTTTTTCCTTTCTCTTTCATTCCTATTCAACTGTGTATGTTCCATATTAACTCTTTCCGAATGAGTTATACAAGCTTTGTAACTCCCCTCATTACCTAGAATGGTCAAGCTATTTTTTGTGTAGGCTGGAGAGGAATTTTGTATCAAGATGACAATTTTAAGTTTAACTGAGGTCAGAAGGGCATAGAGGCAAGCATAGAGATTCTGACACTAGTTGTGAAATTTCATTAGCTTATGTAATTTTGAATATTACTGATGAAAATATTATACAAATAGCTACTTGAATTTTAGAGAATCCAGTTTCTCTATGAACTCAAGCCTGGGTTTTCTTACGGTTATGTCAGTTTTACATCGTTTTCTTTGCTGATTTTAGTCCTCATATATGGAGTATAAAGGAAGACTCACATTCCATGTGGAAGGGAAGAGAACTATATTGCACCAGAGCCTCAATCCCTATCTCATCTCTTGTCCTGGCACAGGAACAGCTACCACCCCTACTGTCAGGGAAAGCTGAAATATCCCCAAGCCCATCTGCCAAAATGAATAGCTGTAATTGAGAAGAAATTCCTTTCTGACCCCATACTCACATTCCTGAAAAATGCAATTTTGATGCTGAATTCATTGTTCTATCTTGCATAGCTACAGAACTTATTAGAGGTCATAAAATGATTCATTCATTTTAAAAGTCCACTGACTCAGTGACATCTAGCAGCAATACATTCCATGGGTCCACCATAGATAACACAAAGAAGTCTTTAGTATTTTTAAACTTTATTACATTTTGTGACAATAAGATCTAAAAGAAAACTTTACCCACACAGAGTTGCATACAGTATTGAACTTGGCTTTGAGATAGAGGAGAAAGCAGCACATATTACATAGTTCTCTATTACCTTTTAAACATAGCGTAAACTATATATGTTAAAGCAAACACCTATTTTCACCTCTGCTTTCTGAATGTGACCCTTTTGTTTTATTTAATGTTCACGTTTTAAACAGAGGATGGGAGGAAGAAAGAAAGAATGGACTGAAAAAATGTAATTTACATTGTGAAAAGCCTGTGCTATTTGATACTATTTGGTGCTACATAGATTTGGTTCATATTCCCACATTTTCTGTAGTGTAGGTCTTGTGAATCTTATTAAATACAGTGCAAGAAATCAAAAAACCCAACATATTAAAGTGTCTTACACTGATATAAATCAGTACAGCTTTGTACAGCATGTATAGAACTAAGCATTAAGTACATGCTAAATTTCACATTAATTGTCCTGTGTCATCAGTTTGGTATCTATTGATTAAAAGCTGCATCTCAGATATGTTTAATGATTATATGTGGACATTGAAGAAGGGAAGGGTTTTACTGGATCATTATCTTCAGTCTCCTGCACTGAGAATGAACTGCACCGTATAATCCCATTCCTAACCTCATTATCCTTCATCATTAGCCAATGAATTAACTTTTGCTCCTGCACTTCTTTCAGGAAGCTGTTTCAAGACTTTATGTAGCTGATTGATTGTAAGGAAACTTGTTCTTTTTTCTTTCCTAAATTAATTCAGCCCACTTTATTCCCCTCCCAACATGATCCTCTATTTAGTCCTCCAGTTCTTATCTCATGCTAGCACAGTTCATAGAGAGCAACCACATTTTGTCTGTACTCCCATTTTTGTCTCTCCTCCCAAAGTAGACCCTCAGTTCCCTACAAGGATGACTAGTCCTTCTTTCTACCTGTTCTGGTCTGAGTTCATCTTTGCACACAACATAACACAGAGAACTGTCTGCAGTTTATTGTTACCTTGTATAACAATATTAATATGTCCCTATTTCTATCGGAAATATTTTGCTTTCGCTGCGGACTAGTATCACATTGCACTTTATCATTGTACTGGTGACTCACAGTAATCTTGTGATTAAGTTCTACGTCCAGGTCTTTTGCTTGATCTGTCATTTCCAGTTGGCCAGAACCTTTTTTATAATGGTACTTATTAGTCACAGTACACTTGGTGAAGAAATATGTTGGCTATCATATTCAGGAATAAATGGGTCCTACCATATTTGGTAGCATGTTTTTTCCCGTCCGTGTCTGGGAAATTTATGTGTCCACACAATGATGCAATTTCTGATAGCCATTTTCTCTCCAACAAGATATTAATGAGGTCCTCATCCAGGTTAAAATTTGACCCGTGTGAGGCAATGGCAAATTTCTCACCCTAGTTCATTTTACAGCCTTTCATTCAAATTGATTTTAACCTTAAAAGCTTCAGTTTTATCCATGTTATTGCAAATTTTTACTTGCAGTTATTGAACTATGGCAGTGTTGTACTCCTGATTTTACTTCTAGCTTTTAGAAGAGTATCATGTATTTCAATATTCACGTTCCAATCATGACTGATACACCACCATGTCTTGTTATGGCTCTACTATCTGATTTCATGTCCTGCTGTCTTGGTTCCACTTCCTCTGGTCTGTAACCTTGCCACCTTTCGTTGGTTTCCAAACAGCTAAGTTGCCTTTCTGTTACCTCACCACTTCAACTCAATCATGTATAATCCTTTCAGTAACTGAACTGTCTCCATGACTACTCCTATATTCTCTGCTTATACTTTTCTCTTTGCTGCTTCTGCTGATTCTTTTTCTTTTTATTGAGCCCTTTAAACTGATTTTCTTTTGCCTGTGTACTAAAACCAGGTTTGGACTGTTGAATGTGACCCTTTTCCAGTCTTCTTCCTTGGGCCTCTTAGTTTAAAGCTCTTCTGAATGGTTATGCCAGTTTGAATCTTATAAAATCAGTCCCTCAGGTATTCAGGTAGAGGCCCTTTTAAGTGGCCATTTTCTCTGAATGCTTCCTTGTATATTTATTTTATTGTATTTTTTATTTAGAGTATTTGTCAGGCCTGAATCATAACAGTGATTTTTTTTTCTATGGCAAGAGGTTAAATTGTAGAAATATTGTCACTTACCATAAAAGGATGTAAACAACTGATTCCCTCCAGTTGAAGAAACAGCCCCTGTAGAGAGTGTACAAAGTCAAGAATCTTGATTTGGCAGCAGAGTTATTCAATGTAAATCTCATGCAAGCCACAAAGCCATTTTGGCTGCCACTTCTCAGAAAATTGCTTGTGGATGTAGAGTATATGCTGACAAATCTTCTCCTTCCCATCACCCTGATCGAAATAAATGTCCCTACGGAAATACTTCTAGAGAGACATACAATATTCAGCTGGCAATCCTTTTTCTTTGGATGCCTGGCTTTTTGCCAGGAAAGGCCATTTTTGATTCATCTGAGGGCAATATGTATTTGTCATATTTCTGATTTCTTCAGACACCTCTGACTCCTCATTCCAGCTGACTGAACAGCTGGCTTATTCTGAACAGAGCTAGGTAATGCTTCTCTGTGGAGCAGATGTCATTGAACACTGTCAGTGCATTCTGTTAAGTCTGCCAGATGTCTTCTGACTTAGTCAATGATTTTCCATTTCATTTAAGAGGCTTGGGAAGGTATAGGGGGTCCACCAAAGTAGGAATAAATTTGAAATAAAATATTAAAGTCATGTTTAGTTTCAACTCCTAAATCCAGGCAAGTCTCCAGAGACTTCTACCATCTCAACTATCTGGAATATTTGGATGGCAGCTCTCCAGTTAAGTAGTTGTAAGCAGGGTTGCTGGCTTAAATAGATGTTACTTCTCTCCCAATGTTAGCAGTGGCTCATCAAATTTTAAAAGAATTCTGCAGTAGAAGATTCTGGCACTTTATGGTCACTTTTGATCCTCTGTCTTTAATGATTGGTTTGTTCGTACAAAAACTTATACTCACATTTGCAACTATTACCACTGAACACAGACATTAGATTTCCTTATGTGCAAATTGCTGGTGCAGATCTAAGCTGAGAGTTTGTATCGTGGATGACATTTGTACAGATTTTCACTTCTTATATATTTGGAAGTTTTGACCTTCAGAATGCCGGAGAACATAAAATTCCTCTTGTACTTCTTTCTGTGAAAAAAGTGGGGACTGGACATTTTCCACTGGTTTGTTTTTTGTTTTTCTTCCCATCCACTTGCCCTCAGACATTTGCATGTGGCATTTTGGCAAATACAGGTGGATAATTCATGCTGATTCTTTTGTCTGCTTGAAAAGGGTTTCTGCCTTTGGAAGATTTGGCCCTATCTATTCGTGGACACTTTGGACAACTCTACATATTTTTTTTTGATGTTCCAGTAGCCCACTTGATCAGCCAAAGTGACACTGTGTTGATGCTACATTGGCCAAAAGAACTCCTGCAGTTTCAATTGTCAGGGTTATTTTCCAATTCCTTCCCTTGATTACTGGGACAGGTAGCTAACTTTATACAGCTTCCTTGTTTCAGCCAAAAGATGGGAACATTTTGTTGAGACAGCAAAGTGTGTCCTCAAAGTGTGTACTGTTTATTTTACATTTGAGGACTTCTTGATGTAGGATGTCCTACATCACTTCATGGTTTTAATAAGGAAGCTGTCAGATTTTATTTAACTGAGCATTATTAAGTGAAAAGATACAAATACTTCAGTCCAAATGTCTTTATATATATTTTCCAACAACTTGCATCACCACATCAGTTGTTTAGAATCTATAAGTGTAACACACTTTAATTACACATAATGTGATGTAATGAAAAGCTTGTTAGTCTTCAGCACAAGTCAACAAAAGAAAACAACTCAAAAACCTTGAATATAATTCGTGTGTTTTTCACTTGTGTGTTTTTCTGTGCATATCTTAACATCTATTTTGCGTTTTTCCTCCCTTACCTTATTTTTTTCTGTGGTGCTTTTCCTGATGTACTCTGGGAGCTTGTAAACAAATAGGTAGAAGGGAGGGGAGGGAAAAAAGAGTTCCTGTCTTGTATTGTTTTCCATGAAAAGTGGAGACTGGCCCCTTCTGATGATACAATCTTTTCATTTATTTTTTAATCTGTTTTCCTAGTAATTTTTCTTAATAGCTAGTTTCCTCCAGCTAAAACACTGAAGGCAACAACTTCCACGCCCAGAGAATTCACTTGGCACTGAGAAATGACTAATTATTTGTTAAAACAAGGACAGGTAAACCGTACTGGGTCAGATCCATTACTATAACAATGAATTTTGGCTGATTATACTTTTGTTTTTTTTTTCTGGTATATTTATTTTTGTAATGATACCCTACGTCTATATTTCATGAGAAGCTCAACTGCCCCATCCTTGCTTTGTTTGTCTTACCTTCTAAAAGCTCTGCTTTCTTCACATTCTGGTCTCTTAGTCTTGTAAGAATTGTCTCAGCATGACATAAATCTCACACATGTAAACTGTTCCTGTTAATGTTCAAAAAATGAGATGCAGCTAAACAGGTCAAAGGTGATTACCTAACTACCTTCAGAATAATAAATAAACACACTACAGTACTTTGATATAAGACGTTTATTTTACCTACAAGAAGGTGAATATGAATGTTAGCTAAATTCTGGGATTGGAGAAGACCATGATTTCTCATTCATAAAAAAAATACCTCATTCATTCAATATCAAGCAGTTGGCATTATTGACAGTAGATTCCTTTTAAGGTCAAAATGATGTATCTTTCTCCTCTCCTACTTTTTAATGATGTCTGGGATTTCAAAAGAACCTATGGGATTTAGCAAGAATTTCCCTTTAAAGGGCAGTTGGATTTGGGAGTCTAATTCTTCTAGGTTCTTTCAAAAATGCAAGCTGTTATTAATAAACTATCATCCAATGCCTGTAACATTACATCAGACTCCAGCTTTTTTAAGTCCAGGAGACCATATGGGTAGTGTATTCTCAACCACTTCTAGTAACTTCTAGCTATCTTACCAAATATTTAAGTAAATTTGTTTAGGAGTGAGAGCTCACTGGTAATTTGCCGTTCATTCTACGAATTTAGGCAAAAAGGGAGCACTCATTATTTATTGAACTACTTTATTGAACTTCTAAGCACTATAGTAATAATCTGATTTAACTCCAAAGATATTCTTATAAAGAGAGATTCCATTGATTTCAGTATATCTAGTTCTTCATATCTAAAGGATTAAGAAGAAAAAACTACATTGTAAGTAAATAGGAGTCATATCACCTCACTAGAAAATGTTTTCCATAAGTAATTAGGAAATCATGATAGTTTTGGAGACATTAAAAAATGTCTTCGTAATTGAAGCTGTGCTAACATGAAACCCTTATGAAACCCTGTTTTAAGCCCCTCATATCACTTTTCTATGTGAAACTACTTTCACCAGGATGTGGCTAGATTTATTGTGGAGACAAAACAGAGAGTGTTTCAAGCAAATCTGTTAAATAATTTTGCAGTTAAAACATGCTCAAGAGTGTTTCAGTACTAATACTTCAAGTGTATGCTTTACGCTTTAGAAGGATGATTCTTGAAATAATAACTTTATAATTGAAGAGAAAAAAAATCCTGACATTATTAGATTTCTTAGGTTAGACCTCATGGACAAGAGTTATGAATTCAGTGTCTTCTGTATGATATTACTGTGATCGAGGTAATTATTTTGTTGAGACAGGTCCTGCAAATGTTTCCTCACTGTGATTGCTACCAAATCCTAGATGCCTGCTGCCTCCTAGAATAAACATATGGTAGGAAAGCTGCTGGTGGAAATTTTGTTTTATATTCAGTATAACAGGGTAACAATGGTAACAGTTGCCACTGTTCAAAGGGAAATGACTGATTCAAAACAAAACCTTAACCTGGCAACCTGTCAGAGTGAGACAAGCAGTGATGCCAGTCAAAACAGCAAAGGCTGTACTGTTCCTCCTCCCTCAGTCTTTCTCCTACTATGAAAGGCTGTATTATGTTTACAGTGTTTATTTTATCTCTGAAACTTTTGCTGATGCAGTGCTTCAGTGCTTTTTTATAGTAATTTCCTGCTCTTAGGTGGAATGCTTTAAGAAATTGTCAGTCTGTTTTGCCTGTTGCTGTTGTGCCTGTTTTGCACTTCGATGCCCAAAGTTTTACTGTCTGTTACTCAAAGGTTCTGCTTTGGCTGGAACTGGAGAAGCTGCTCCAAGAGAGGGGTGGGATATAACTGCACCACGTCAGGAACAGGTTAGAGAAGGAGCTGCGACAGCCCAGCAGCTGCAGGGTAAACTCTGGCAAGGCATCTGACAACATCTGGCAGTATCTGGTGAGGCATCTTACAAAAACCCTCTTATCCTCTCTAATGTACGAGGTCAAATGGGGACAGATGGAGGTTTTGTGTTGGGGCAGGGTGGGACTGCATGCCAGCAGCTGAGTTTTTGACTAAGGCTTTTATAGTCCAGCAGTTTGGGCACTCAGATCCTGTTATGTGTCAGAAGGAGAACTAGCCAGGTGCCACCCTGGGTCACCTGAGGATTGAGACTGAGGAGCAGCTGACCAATACCATACTCTACAGTCTAAGAGTGGAGCAGCAATAAGAAAATCAATCTTATCAGTAGCTCTTGTGTAGAAGGTGAGTCACCTCATGATGATACTACTTGCTGTGCATGGACTGGATAATGCCTTTACTTCTGAGGAGATCCTGGACTGGAACAGTCAGCTGCTGTCACCTAAAGAGCATCCTGCACTGCAGTGTGCTCATTCTAACACACTTCAGCAGTGACTATACCCCAGAGCAGGAGATTAAAAAGAGATGAGCACTGGTCAGACTGTCAACTGTTACCTCTTTAAAAAAAAGGTTTTCCACATTTGTAAGAGCACTAAGCAAAGTGATTACCCAAAGAGAATCATAGATAATATCTGTATTCATTGAAGCCAACAGTTCCCAAATAACCTTCTCAAGCCAGGAAGAAACTTAGCCAAAATGCACCTAAATTCAAAGGCCTGACCTTCCCCCACCACCTCCCATACCTTGATGAGTGACTTTGGCTGAGAATGAAGCGGAGAAACATTGGCATTTCCTCTGTCAAAATATTATTCTGCCCCCATGGATGTGGACAGTCTTTTCAAAATATATTTGATTTTTATCTGCAAAACAACAAGAAAATTTCCTCACAAGAGGAAACTTTAAAATCAGCTACTAAGAAAAACAGCTTATTTTAACCAGACTATTTACAAATCCAAACAGATCTTCTTGGCCAGAATACCAAGATGGAGGCAAATAAGGTTACAGATTTAATATCCTTATGTCTCATTTGGTAAGTTTTGGTGTGTCTTTTGCTGCTACTGTTATCTTCCTCTCCGATGCATTTGTTTGCTACAGACCGACCGTAAACCTGGATGATCTGTGTAATGGAAAGACAGGAGGAAAATTGCTAGATGTAACCATAGTTGTACCAGAGAGTAAAAGACAGTTAAAAACCTAGTAGGGTACCTCCCTGATGTAGAAGCACGGCCTCTCGTGAAACTTACTCTGTTAAGATGGAAGGGAATCAGCCACTGGTGCAAGGCTATCATCTGAAGTTGTCCACAGCTGTCTCTTGTTAAAAGCATTTCCCACTTTTCATTTCATAGACAAAGGACAAGGTCTGATGCCACCTGATGATACAGACCAAGAAAAACTTTAAGCCATTGCAGCTGTACTGATTTTAGCCAGCAAAAGAATTGGCCATGAGTATTTGACGTGGTAGACTGTGAGTGAAAGAGGCTATTCACTGGAGAGCCAGCATCTCCCTCCTCCTATCCCCATTGAATTCTTTTTACTTATTTCATGTTCAGCTGAAAATTTTTGCTTCATAACACACTAATGCTGTGGTTACTTCCCCTAACAGCCTTCTTGCACCCACCTTAAGGGGGCCTGTCTCCTTATGTCAACTTTATTCTAACAGCTAGAAAAGCTTTTCCTAACATCTAATCTAAGTCTTCTGTCACACATGAAGCTGATTACTTCTTGCCATCCTTTGACAGAAACAGGATAAGTGATGACATTAAAATTTTTAAAGTCAGCATTGGCTGATGTTTATCATTCTGTCTTCGGTCTTCTGTTTTTTCCTGATAGGTCACATTTTATAAATTTCCCCTTGTTCTTTCTTCTCCTCAGGACTCTTTCCAGTTTATCACATCTTCCTTAGAATTGAGAGACAAAAATAGATGTAGCAGAGGCTTTACCAGTCATTAGTAGAGTGGGATAATTTCCTCCCATGTTTTATGTAGAGCTTTCTTTTTAATAAACACAGAATTATATTATTCTGTGTTGAAACCTTCATCTGCAGTTGACTCATATTCAGTCTGTGATCCAAATTACTCAGTCCTTTCTTTTCCAGCCTTCCCTTGTTGATACTGTATATCTGAGTTTCTCTTGTAATGCAGAACTTTGCACTTTATAAAATTTCATCTAAATGATTTCATTCCTTTTTTCCCCCCACTAATTTTTCACACTTACTTTGACTCTTGCAGTCTCTTCCACTTCTGTGCTTTGCCCAGGTTTTAGGACTATTTCCTGTTCCACTGAGTTATTAATGACTTCAACTGTGCTGAGACCTTCTCAAGCATATTCTTCTAGTTTGAAAATGAGCCATAGGCAGTCACTTTTTTCCACACAGTTGTATACCTATCTTATAGCAATAGTATCTAGATAATGTTCTGGTAGTTTTCTTAGTGAAGAAATTGTTTTTGAGAGAATTTCAGTAATTTTTGTATTTATTTCCCTGCCTTTATCCTTGTTTATTATTATTTTTTCTAAAATATTTTAAAATTGTTCTTCTCATTTTGCTCATCTGATTTCCACGCATCTTCAGCTTCCTGGATCAAATTCTTCAGTTGGCAGTTAGTCCAGTTCAGCTATAACACAATTCCTTATCTGGTGAATAAGACTCCTGGTTGGTGTTTGTTCTTTGCACACTGACAAGCCAAGGGAACACTTTGTACAAAATGAAGTGTGTTGCTTCTAATAGTACATGCCTGTCTGTCACAATATCTTCCTGTCCTCATTCAATTAGGACTATATAATTTTGGCTGGTTTACAATATTTTTTTTAATTGCATTTCCTTCATCTGATGTTTTTCATTGCTTAATTTCTGTTCCTTCAAGCTTAGCATTTGAACCACTTATTTTTAAAACGGCCACTGTAGATTGAAATGTTTAGACTTACATATCTATCAGAATAGCCTCTGGATTTTCCTTGATATGAGCTGGCTTAAAATATTTCAGCATTTATTTATTGATTTATTTATTTGTCTGTCTACTTATTTATTTAATTTAGTCATCTCAGATAAGATGGAGCTGATATTGTATTTTTTCCCTAGCAACAGCAAAGTTTCAGAATTTAGTAAAGTTCCACAAGGAAAGTGTGATATTAAAATATTTAATACAGAGGGATCTGTCTATTCCTAATTTTGTAAATCTGACTTTCCCTGATTCCATTTAAGGTTCAGGATAAACAGCCATTGACTTCAATGGTGCTGGAGTATTTTCCAGTTTTGTAGATACATCTAGTAATTTTTGTGCTACTTTGGTAGAGCAAGGCATTACTGTGTAAGGGTTTGAAGAACAAGGTAGGGCTGTTAATATAAATACAATCATGCACAGATGCTGTAATATGTAGTATTTTTTCATGTTTTTTTAATTTTTTAACGGTTGCATTAATAACTCAGTGCAAATGCACTTGGACATTAGACAGTGCTCTCTGTTGGGTAATTTTGTTCTATATCATGTCTTCCTCAAATAAGATCTAATGAGAAGAACCTTCATACTATAGTGAAAATAAAGCCACTGTCTAGGATGTGTTGTGCTTTTTGTTAAACACTGGCTTTCAAGAAATACTATATTGTATTAATGATATGATATTATATGAAATGAAAGTTGCTCAGTCAGTTGAAAGCAATCTGTGTAGCAGACATTAATAATCATGTTAGTCTCAATATAAATATGAAGGTGTTTCTCCTAACAATATGTTGTTATTTAATTTTACTTGCATTCTGGTTTCTAATTCTTTAAAATACATTCTCTTCATGTTGTGAAGCTTGTTTCACAGTTGTGAAAGCTAGAGATTTAGTTACTTTAAATGACATTTCCTATTCTTTAGTAACCATAGGACTCTCAAGAGCTGGAGACTGAAGGAAAACATGAAATGTTAGTGAATCACTCCATGGCCATAATAGTTTCTTCAATTATTATCTCATTGTTAAGTCTCCTGGTAGGAAATACTTGCATTTTCTGACACTAATACCTGTTTGGTCTTTGTGTTTTACTTTTGTGCTTGCAATTCAGTCTTTCTTTGCTTTTGAACAGTCTTTATATCCCTTGAATATAATAAGGTCTAGGCAAAATGAAATGAACCACATTTGTGAATTATATCAGGCACCAAATAAGTAAGGGCTCACTCCTGTTTAAAATATCATAAATCTTTAATGATGTCTTATGGTTTGAAAAATTATGCTTGTTTCCATATTCACTATTTATTTAGTTGGTTGAAATTGCTCTTTTCCAGCAAAATAGCTTTATATAAACTCTGCTGCGGGTCATCTGTGCTGATGAATCTGATTCACTAGATGTACTTGAATAGGACAAAGGAATTCAAAGAGTTAATATTACCAGATTCTTTGTGTCATAGTTTTTAAAGTAACTCAGTCTCAGACTGCAATCCAAATTAGAGAATCCCACTTTCTTGCAACATTTCGTATCAGTTTTTGAAAATGTTGTGCCTACAATATTTATACTCTGTAATAAATACCTCCTTCTTCAAAAATTTATAATACCCTTTTCTGTCCAGAAGAGCCTATTATTTCAATGGTGTCATATCACTTGTTTTTTTAAGCTGCCTTAATTTTTTTTATTTTAAGATGTATTGTTTCTTCAGACTATATTTATTTTCTTTGATACGTGACATTATCCTAATGATAGCCTCTATATTGAGGTCCTATGTTTGACTAAGTGATTTTGCTGAAACTGGAAGCTAAGATCAGACAAGGTTTCTTCTCAAGCCATAATTCTAGTAATTGAGTCTGTTTGTGTGATATGTATTGGCAGAACAGAATGAGTAATTTTGCAATGAATAATTTATTTGATAAATGTAGATTCTCACTTCAGTATGTTATAAGAACAAAGCAGTTACTTTGAATTATGCATTATTCAGATTTAACAAATTTTTATCATCAGAAAATTACTCTAAAATTGATTGATATTGATAATTTCCCTGGGAATATTGACTCAGATAAATTTGAAACTGGAGTTTAACTCTAATTGATTAATTTCTGGTATGCAGTAAACAGTTTCTGCTACCAAATTGGATAAACTTTTGCGTGCCTGGCACTGTTGTTCATCATGTAGTTTTAAAATACGGTTCCTATGAGTACTTGCGCATCAGTTCAGAAGCTCACTTATATACAGCATTTGTACCATATGATTGCTTGAGTGTTCATGAAAAGCACATATAAACAATATTTGAGCATATTCAAGATAAATTTGTTTAAAAATATGTGTGAAGGGAAAGAGCCTATCAAGTTTACATTATTTGGCTGAGCTTATAAATTATGTAATTTATAGCTTCATCCTGTTCCAATTCAAATGGAGGAAGTGGAGGAAGGCTTTGTACCAAGTGTAGAACTGGTTGGGAATGTGGAAAGGTCTGACACAGCTTTCTGCCCTCCGAGCAGATGTGATACTGGCTGAACCTCTTGGCCCTGGTTCTTCCCCTCAGTCCCACTGCTTTGTGCTGCATCAGTGGAAAACTGACTGTCTAAGAATTATCCCGGGTGAGACATCCCTGTAGCAGGTCTGTGCTTCTCCTTGCATGGTCTGCAGCTTAAGGAGCTTAATAAAAAATCTTGGTGTCCCCAGAATTGGGCGGTAATTTACTGGAATTGCTAGGATTTGCCTCCCATGATGCCAAATAAAAATGGCATCTGTCCTTCCATCTTTTGCCTGTAGTTTACCAGAAGAAAGTGTGAAGGTTTAAGGTCATGACAGCATCTCCCTGTCCTGCCAGGAAGACAATAGGGGCGTGAATTCTTGGCCCCAGGAATTTGTTTGCTGTAATTAGATTGCTGAGAGGGATTTTTGCTCCTGCGGTTTCTTTCCGAAGTGGATGCTGTATATAGCAGATATAAACAAATGTTCTTAAAATAGGAATTGCTATCTGGAAAAGTTAAAAGTGCAATTCAGTCTCCAGTTATTCAGATGCAGGGCAAATGAGAAGCTCTTCAGAACTTAGTGAATAGAAAAGAGTAAGTGCAGGATCTCTAAAATGTTTTGCTAGAAATAATATTCCTGAGGAAAAGAATAGATTTCCATCTTAACACATAATGTGGTACTGCATCTTTTCTTAGTATTAATGGGAACATTGGGACTGCTTCCAACAAAAAAAAAAAGGTAATCTTTGGAGTCATTGCAGGTTTATTTAGGGTGAGACAGACATACTAAAGCCCAGTGAAAACTTCAGTGTTAATAAGGGAAAATAGTCAAACACATTTTTTGGTGGCTATTATAAGAATTTCACCTGAGTTTTTCAGACCTCACCACCCCTCTCATTATTGTTAGTAGCCTGATGAAAATGTGTTTTCAATCTCCGGCATTCCAAGATTGCAAGTAAATAATTCTGTCCTTGAACCATAGTGCAGACTAATTACTAGCTGGAAATTGTTCCTCTTGAACAGAGAATATGAAAGTTTTTAACAAAGAGAATATTCATTAATCTTGTGAGATGTTTTTTTTTGGAAGACATGTATGTATTTCTGAGGGGAAAAACAATAACAAGCTTTAGACAGAGGGCCAAATTTTCTGTATACTTGTATATCGCATGTGTCCCAAACAAGATGTTATAATAGCTGTGTGTCCTTGTAATGTCAAGTGCAATGTCTGGCTACTATGAAACAGAATATATTTTTTTTGAGATGTTAAAGCATTAAATGTGCATTTTTGGACTGACATGAACAGTTTTGTTTTAACAAGACACTTAAAAAAATCAATTGCTAACAGTCTGAAGAAAATTCTTTAAAAAAAGACAATGGAAATATGCAATGGATTAGACAGACATACATCACTTTAAGGGCTATATAATTAAAATCTGTGTGTTCTCTGTCAGGAAGTTTAATCCGCATAAGAGGTAGATGGATAAAAACAGATGTATATATGGGTACCTTTATTACAGTTTCTTGGATTTTTTTACTCAGTGTGCTTCAGTCATGTTACTTCAACATTAGGTGAAGCGATGAAGGTGGTGAGGCACTGGAACAGGTTGCCCAGAGAAGCTGTGGATGCCCCATCCCTGGAAGTGTTCAAGGCCAGGTTGGATGGGTCTTTGAGCAACCTGGTCTAGTGGAAGGTGTCCCTGGCCATGGCAGAGGGGTTGGAACTAGACGATCTTTAAGGTCCCTTCCAACCCAAACCATTCTATGATTCTATGATGTCATTGCAGCTCTGGCTTACTTGGAACATGAGTGTTGCTCCAGAAGCGTACCAGCTCTGAGGGTATGCTCTGGGTCCTCTTTAGCTTGCTTTATCCTTCAAAGTCATATAAGGCACTATGGTTTGTCTATATTATACGTGTTATCCTTTGATCCATAGTGTATCTGAGCCTGTTGTAGGTTGTAGGTGGCAAGCTTGGTTCATAACCTTTAATTTTAGAGCACTGCTTTGGTCTTAAGAATTCTTGGAGCAGTTTCTCATATCAGCAAAAATTGTGAATGTTCCACAAATGCTAATGAACTTTGGAGACGTAGACTAAAGATCTGAATTTTTCCAGATATTTAGTTCACTTATCAATAGGGTAAAATTAGATAAAGTTTCTATGTAATGACAAAAACTACTTTTCACTTGAATTTAAAGCGCAGAAAATCCTTCTGATAAACAACATTTAAGAACTTGCAAAGTCTTCCTTGAAGAGCTCTAAAGTTGGTACTTTGGACCAGATGAATACTAGAATATCACAGTTGGGGGAAATGAAAAGAGAAAGACATTTTTGGGGCTACTAAAGACTGCAGATCATAAAGTCGAAAACTATGAGAAAGGAAAAATATCATATTAAGGAAGAATAAAGGTGCTAGAAAAACCAAAACAAATAGGAAGAAAAGGCTACATAATAAAGTAAGACTTAATGAATGAGTTTTCTACTGGTTTATGGCCACTAGAAGGGCTGTGCTTAGCGCACCTTAGACCTCTGCATTTGCCATAGAAGTATTTTTTGCGTGGCTGTGTACCCACTGCAATAGGTACTTGGTCGTTATGAGTAGAGCTAACAGCAGAGTTCAGGGTCATGGGTGACAGGAGAACAGTGTGAGAATAGGAGTGTTTGTGGACACTACCATCAAATAGTCGCAATAACCAAGCCCACATACTTAACATTTACTGCCAGGTAACACTGAGTTAATGGGAGCAAATGCTTCAAATGAATTTCTTGCTGCCATCTTGTGTCTAAAGGCAAAACGGCAAGGAAATTTCTAGAGTTCCAAGTACTGATTTTACATTCAACATCAGGATATTCCTCTTATTCCTATTAATGCCACAGTGTAGACAAAGGCCAGTCCTAATACGAAAGTTTTTAAGGATTGCCCTTGAGAAGAATGGGAAAATGTAATTTAGTTTGTGCAAGAGATTCTGTGAAGTTTTGGCGAGAAGTACTCAGTAGAGTGGCAGCTAAGGTGTTAAAAGTTGCTCTCCCCAAGCCTATTCCCATCAGAAGAGTTTTATGAGGAGCCAGAAGAAATGCTTAATAATACTATTTCCATGGTAGACAGGGTGGAGCCTGTGTTTGCAACATTGGTCTCCCTACTTTTTTTCTCCATGAACACAGACATAGTACACCTTCTAGCAGTGTTGTACCATGCTCCAGAAAGACCCCAAAGGGCTGTTGCCCTGTTGCATATAATTTAATAGGAAAAACTTTGTAGCCTACAATAGGATACTTTACAAGGTGATCTGACTAAGATGAAGGTGACATTACCTGTTACGTAAGTTTTTAGATTAATTTCCCTCACAGTCCTTTTCCTCATTCCACCTGTTCTTGCTCGTGAGCCTTTGCTTTCCTGTGCTCCAATTCTCGTATCATGCAAGTACCATCCAATCTTCAACTCTACTCCTTCTCAGCTGAACTGAAGCTTTTGGCCAGTGGGAAGGGCTGTTACTCTGGTCTTGTCTACAGGGAAGCAGTGCCATTTCCATGTGTTTTCAGAAGGCCAGCTGTGAAAGACAAGCAGAAGTTGACTGCCATTGTAGCAGTTTTTGTGGCAGGAGGTGCTTGCAGAAGCAGTAGCTCTGAGTTGTTGCCTGAAGCTTACTGCTGACTGTGGTTATGATGACCACACCCCATACATCCATTTACTGCAACAGCTTTATTGCAAACATCTGAAGAGACTGTGACATCCACATTTACAGTGTTATGAATGAAGACAGTGGTAGTAAGAAAATGTTGAAGAAAGACAATGCAAAATCAGTTCACTTAGATAAGCGGGTTGATGGGAAGAGATTTTCAAAGCAGAGGAAAGAGATGATCTTGCACTGAGAACAATGATCCACTGTGTTCTCTGTTCCATGCTAACCTCCACGTCAAGATCATTCGGTTCTTTAACAAATGTTTGACTTTCTTTCCAAGCTGTACCTGACCCATCATGAGTTTGTTTGCCAGTAAGTATGGCAATGTCTTTTTGGGTTATTTTTTGAAGATCCACATTTACCATGCTGTCTGCACACTCAAACCTCTTCAGTCCTTATCTAATAGAGTCACTGCAGTGTGAGAAATTGGTATACATCTTCCTCTTCCCTGTCAAACAAGGAACCCATCTTGGGGGTTCTTGGCTTGAAAAAAATGTTCTGTGATATTCAAAGTAAAGTCAGTCAATGGAAGTTAAATTTTTTGGCTTAAATCAGCGATGACTGAGGTCTGTTGACTTTAATGAATTTATGTCTGCAAAGATGAGGGTTGGAATTATATAAGTGCAGAAAACATCTCTTCATTCTTGTAGACTCTGGAAATGTTGTTGGCGTAAACCACTGGAACAAGCTGCCCATGAGAGAAGTGAATTCTCTCTCTCTTGATATTTCTAAATAAGACTAAATGCCTTTATGGAAGATATATTTTATTCAAACAGAAATGATATGTCTCAGTGCAAAAGTACCTGGATGAAACTCTGTGGCCTGTGTTATACAGTCAGATGTCTTTTTGGACCTCAAAATCGAGTGGTCTTCAAAGTTTTCTTTGTCTTCCTTTTTGCAGTCTCATGTTGTTGGTTATATTTGCTGCTTCTTAACTAAGACTGTAGACTTTTGGGGAGCCAAAAGTCTTTCTGGAAAATTGCCTGCAGAAGGACTGTAGAGAAGCTAGTAGGTGGTTGAGGGCTACCTTCCTGCTGACAGTAATGCTGAATAGTTATTGACATATTGAAGCACTGAAACGAGAAGTCATTCTCAAAAGAATGTGGAAGTCCTTGTAACATGCTTAAGACATATTTAATTGTAGGTGAAATAGCAGACAATGCTCATTAGACATGGACCATCCTTAGGGTTCAGTGCTAACATGGTTTGAGGTGACTTTCAAGTTCTACTTCTGAAAAGCTATCATTTGAGCTTTTTTTTTTTTGTAGTTTCAGTCACGCATTGCAGTGTCAGGTAATATTTGGTTTTGAATTTATAACTTATCCTTGCAACACCGAACTCTGGACATTCACATATATTTTGGAGATGAAAGCGTAGCTGCTGGCACAGAAGAAAATAGTCTCCTGAAAGAAATGTCTGGACTTAACATCCATCCTCAAACTGGATCAGTTTAACATTGGCAAGAGTCCATTTGTAATCAATCTGCTAACAAAAGAATGATAGAGTGGCTACTTTCCTTGAGTTAAATAACTGAAACCAAGACTTGGGGTCAGTGTTGGGTGCCTATGTATCAATCTGTAGAGTTGGCCATATTTCTACAAGGAGTTATTTCAACAAATACACAGTTGTCTCTGCAGATCTAAATACAGTCTGAGGGGAAGGGGAGACTTTACATTTCAACCAATCTTCAGGAAAGAGGTTATGTCACATAGGATAGGGATAATTTAAATGCTCCAGAAATGCACTAACTGTGGATGCACTTTCTCATGAAAGATTGGAATTGAGTACAAATAGAGACAGCTAGATGTGCTAGAGCATGTATTCTTCACTGATACCATTTCAGGATGGTGAGGTAAAGGCTTTGCTAATGTATCATAGAATCATAGAATGTCCTGAGTTGGAAGGGACCCACAAGGACCATCGAGTCCAACTCCTGTCCCTGCATAGGACAACCCCAAAATTCACACCATATGTCTGAGGGCGTTGTCCAAATGCTTCTTAAATATTGTCAGGCTTGGTGCCGTAACTACCTCCTGGGGGAGCTTGTTCCAGTGCTCCACCACCCTCTGGGTGAAGAACCTTTTCCTAGTGTCCAACCTAAACCTCCCTTGGCATAGCTTCCTGCTGTTCCCTCAGGTTCTATCACTGGTCGTCAGGGAGAAGAGATCAGCGCCTGCCCCTCCTCCTTCCCTTGTGGGGAAGCTGTAGCCTGCGATGAGGTCTCCCCTCAGTCTCCTCTTCTCCAGGCTGAACAGACCAAGTGGCTTCAGCCACTCCTCATACGGCTTCCCCTCTAAACCCTTCACCATCTTTGTGGCTCTGATGTAATGCTTAGATGTGCCCTCTTTCATGAGAAAGCGCAAAATCCTAAATGTTTGTGCGGAACTATGGGAGCTGTTATTACTAGATGTTAATGTATCTCAGAAAAAAAACCAATGACCTAGGAGGAACTGGAATATGCTAAACAACAGTTTTTTAAAACCAGTACTTAATAAAAGCGGTTTCCATAGGAACTCAAATCTGTGAGAACTGACAAGGTTTTTTAGGGACATTATGACTGGCATATAATAGCAATAATAATAGTTCTTGTATCATCCTTATGTATGCTGTGTGTTTTGATTTCCTGATATTATTTTTCAGAATAAAACCTGGACTGTACTTTTTCATTTCAGACATGCCTCTTTGTACCACACCCTTAAGTTTCTGTGAATTCATTCTTCTTTACAGAAAATTTACTTAAAAAGAAGTATGGACTGAAAAGTTTGGGATTTGCTTGTAGCATCAGGGAGTCTTCTTGTTGCTGATTCTAGCTTGAAACCAGGCCAGGCCAGCAGGGGAAGTCTTTTAGAGCTGGTAAGAAAATGTAAGATGTGCTGATAAGAAATTGGACACGTGGATGGAACCATGATCACTCTCCAGTACATTTTCTAATCCCCTGTTACTGATCAGAGCCAGGGCCACTTGATATCCTCTCAGTGTCTGGTCCCTACGCATGACAGATTGCTCCTGACATCCAGGTTGTACTCAGTAAGCTGGCAATCACTCTTCAACTTTGCAGCTTTATTGGAAGTCTCTTCTAAGTCCATGTACAAGCAGGATCTCATTCTTTTGCTTCTGTATTTCCATTCATCTGGACTCCATTCATTTGTTTCATTATTCCTCTACTCATTCTTGGATAAGATACAGTATGCTGTAATTTATAATGGTGCTGATTCCTTTGATGAGTCTGAGGCAGGCAGAAGTGAGAAAGCCCTTACAGGTTGTCCAGCCTGCTGGGAGATGGAGTGATCCACCTTCAGTATCAGGAGCTGCTCTGTAATTCAGCTTCTGAGATTTTCTGGTCCAGCCAAGCCTCTGGCAAGGATAAGTGCCCCCATCTTGCCTGCCTACAATTTCTCCTCTCTCTTCCCTTACCTGCACAGATGGCTCTATCTGGGGTACGCATATGTATTAGTGTTGGATTTAGTAATTAGTATATAGTGTGGTTTTCCTCAATGATGTATTTAAGGAATGCATAAGGATCACTTTTATGTCTGGCCTTCCACAGCAGTGCAGAAAGTACTATATTATTCTTCAGATAATGGAGCTGTATGTGCTTACATAACTTGAAAACAGTTCTTTAACAGAACTGATTCTCAAATATAATTCCAAAGTCCTTGTCTCCTGATAGTGTAGACTTCCTCTGAGACTTCCCCTTAAAGAGAAATCCTTTGGTTCATCAGTGTGACAGACCCATTTAATAATAAAAGCCACTGGAAATAAACATCATGTATTTTATTGGTGTTTCTACACATTGAACTGTAGAGGGAGGTAAGGTCAGATGTTGAATACACAAGGCAACAACTGACAAAGTAATGTACAGCATTTGTTTGGTGTCCAGCCAAGGATTTGCAGTGCTTTTAAAATGGTAAAGTACATAGCAAATATTTGATGTGCCAAACCACAGAAGACGGTTGATGATGGTTATGGAGTGGAAGAGACTCTGTAAGTAGTCCCTGTAGTGTATTTACTATACTGTATATTTTGCACATGCTATTTATTATACAGCTAGTAATATGTTTGTAGTCCTCTTTTTCCCATAGTATATTATCATGAACAGAGACCCAGTGGGAGAGTTTTACTTCTTGTGAAATAAGAGTTATGCTTCTTGCTGTCCCCTTTCTTCCGTAAAAATCAAGTTAGCATTTTCAGGAATGAACAATGCAGAAGTGTTTTATTACAATATATAAGATTTCTCTGGAAACAAAATTAGATGTAGCAACATTAAAACAAACAAACAAACAAAAACCCAACAGTGACACCCCAAGCCCAAACAGAATTGTGCTAATTAAGAAATCAGAGAAAGCTGATGTTTTAAACTTCTCCTATTCTCCATTCATTTGCTTCCTTATTTCTCTATTCATTTTCCCACCACCACCATCACCACCATTCATTTCTTTTGTATTGCCCTTTCTCATCCTCACATGTCTACAGTTCAGTCTTCTGCTCCCATGAAGACATGATCTGGCTAGCTGCAAACTTGCCAACTCACTTGCCATGAGCAATGCAGCTGCACCAAGCCAGAGCTCAGCACATGCCAGACACCTCTGCAGGTGGGAATGCAACTTCTGTGCTTCTGCTAATGCCTAAACTAAATGCTACATTACTGTGGTGCGAAGACATCCAAGAAAAGCTTTCTGGGGGGCTGCCAGTGTGTTTTGTTGTCCTACTCTGTCAGATCCTCAGGACAGGAGGTGACTTGGCGTTTGTTTTTGTGTGTGGCCAGGCACCCCAGAGCAGGGCTGAGTGCTTGCCGTATAAAGCTGACCCTCCATTTTAAAACTGTCTGTGACAAATCCTGAATTTTCACATACCTTTTTTTCCTGTAACCTAGACTGGATGATCCCTTAGGTTCTGTTCTGTTTTCACTTGCACTGGTAGACCTAAGCAAATCAGTTGTATTCAATTACAGGGGAGGGAGCCTAATGCGTTTTTAATGTTACCCTCAAAAACAATTAAAACAAAAAAGAAGACTGTCTGGAAGTGCCTGATTTGAATTATTACAGAGATATCTAAGGTCTAAATGTGGATTAGTTTTCAGTACAAACAGAGCCTACAAGACTGAGACTTCTGTCCTTCAAGTACTTGGGCTGCTACTTAACTTTAAGCTTGTGAGTGTCCTGTTTGAAGGTGGGACTCTCACTTAGTTAATGTTAAACATGTGCATAAGTGTTTGTCAGGCTGAAGTCTGCAACTTTCTTCTCAAGGCATCTATGATTTACTGTGTGCGTTTGCTAGGCAACTTTAAACAATGCACCTTTATTCTGTTTACAGCAGCTATGGATCCATTTCTCTGTGTTTGTGGAAATCCGCATTTGGCATTTTCAGAGATGCCTGAGCCAAGCTCAAACCTCAGTGTTTGGATATAGGGTGATGGTAGACACATGTCCTGTCAGTTCCACAGTTTTGTTATTTTTTAAATGTATTTGATTATACACTGGGCTTATATAATGAAAACAAAGCTTTCATTAGTCTAGTTTGGGAGGGGCTGTGGTTGAAGACAGGGGAGAGGAATGACAGAAAAGGATCATGGGGAGGGAGGCAGGGAAGGATGAAGAAAGACAAACAACCAATGGTGCTACAACAAATGAGGGCAAAAATTCTGGAGGCAGCATTTGAGAGATGCATGATTAAGAGCTGATTCCCTCCAAGCTCCTTTGGAGAAGTAAAGAAGTGAACTGGTGATCCAGACATGTGTTCCTGAGTCTGGCATGCAGGTACCTTTCTGCCTGTGTGTGAGGCTGACTAGCCTGAACAAGAGGCTTTAGGAGCCTGGCAGTCCTGGGGTTTAACCTTGTAAAGGCTCCTTCCCTCTCACACTTGCAGTTTCCCAGGTGGCAAGAAGAGGATACCAGGTCCCCGCCGTAGGTAGGCTCCTCTGGATTTCAGGGAGAGGAAATAAAGGGGCTAGAAGGATCAAATTGAATGGAAAATGATAGTCCCTTCAAGACTGCATTTCAAATTAAATTAAAATTAATTCATTTTGATACTATGTTTTTTATAGGTTTTATAACATCATGGGACCTGATCAACTGACAAGCAGGGGTGAACAAAGCCTATCCATATTCCTCTTTGCTAAGCATGTATTTCACAAATCAGAAACTTAAACACTGAGTAATTACAATGCCTGGATCTCAGCCAGACAGAGTCTGGGAGAGAGTGGCTGACCAGTCACATCTGTCCTGTGCCTTCTCTGCAGGACCTCTTCTCAGATTCGGAGCACTAATGAGCTTAATCAAAATAGAGATAATTTATGGTGATATGCAGAGCATGACAGGAAAGTGGGCTGGAGTTTTCATGAGCCTGAAAAGGCAGAGAACCTAAACTGTAGGGAAAATATCTCTCTCTGAAGATGAAGGGCAAGATTCTCAATTGATGTACATCTCTGCAACTTGGCATCAGTGAAGTTATGCTGATTTACACCAGCTGAAATATCTGGAAGGGAACAATGCACTTTTTGTTTAATTTTTATGTGCTCCTCAGACCATCCGTCACATTCAGTTGGAGAGGAATAACATTTGGTAGATGTTTAGTCTTGATTTTTTTTTTCTTGAAATGGGAAGTGAATTAAATGAAGTGAAGACAGAATAAGGCAGTTTTATTATGAGAGCTAGCTGAACAGTCTGAAAAAAATTAAAATTACATTAAAAAAGAATTTGTCAAATAATGTATTTGACATCATAGCAAAATACAGGCAAATGCATTATTTCTTATAAGAATTGTTAACAGAAATTTAGAGAAGTAGATTGTGCTGGATATGACTAGATTTACAGAGTTGGCTGTATGAAACTGTCTGGCTAATCCATCTCTTTCATAGTATATGTTACATAGCCTCTGCCTGTTGCACCTTTATCATCCGCTGGTATCACTGAGTGCTGAATGTCATCTGAAGACCCAAGATGCAAGGATTATCAGTTCTGTTTTAGGGACTGAAAGGGAATTTGGACTGGTGTCTGCCTCTACCTGCTGAGCTCCTTTTGCTGCAGTGGTTGAAATCACATGCCAGTACCGCTGTGTACCCTTTACAAATGGCTCGTTCTGGAGAGAGGGTGGCAGAGTGGTGGCTTACTCAGAGACAGGAGCACTGTGCCAAAGCAATAGAAATGATTTATGGACTGAGGTCCATGCTCACCCAAAAGAACAAGTGATTGTAAGGGGCTCCTTTCGGTTTCTGCCTAAGCCTGTTGTCAAAGGTGGAGGGGAAGGAGAGGAGATGCCAAACTGCTGGCTCCCTCATGTGCAGGCAATGTTAGACGGCAAACGGGGCTGAGGACCTGGCAGACTTTTTGTGCATCACTGCAAAATGCTGGCCCATGCATCAGCATTGGCACAGAGCAGGAAATGACTGGTGCCAGCAAAAGCTTTGGAGCAGGTCATTTCCCCAGTGGACCAAGGGATTGGATTGAGATTCTGGGACTTCCCATTTATGACCTGTTCTGCTGCTGGGGAACACACATATTAAATGACCATTATTCCAGCCCGACAGTAGGTCACAGTGCAACCTGTACTGATTTTAAAAAAGGAGTTTTTCAAGGGTGCTATAACTTAGTGTGGGAAAAGTATTCCTATAATATTATTCTCAAGCCTACCGGCCAAGCTGTACGAACTGCCCTTGCAGTCAATGGGAAATACTTGTGTGGGAAATGCACTTCCTCTTTCATAGCCGATTTTGCAATTTCTAATTATATTTTGCATCCCAAATCATAAAGGAAAACAGGTATGTTATATTTTCAACAAGACATAAGTTAAAAATCCCAAAACCCCTTCTGGGAGAGTCTCAGTGAATTTGGAAACGCTGAAGAAGCCAGGTTTACCTCCCAGGCAGCATGGCTAGGACAAATAGCTGGGGAGTCCAGGGAGCAGACCACCTTGCTGGTGCTCAGTAAGGCAGGTGGGGAGGGCTGTGGTGAAGCAGCCACCAACCAGCCTCAACATCAAGGAATGCCCAATGTGAACATCAGGTTAACCCAGTGTGAACTGCAGTGGGAGAGGAAATGCCACTGAGCACAAATTTAAATCCCTTTTCTTCCAGCACGGTGAACTGATGGTAGAAGAACAAGGGGATTTGCTGGCGAATCACTTTGTGAAGAAAATGGAAGAGAAATGATCAGCTCTAGCTTATGACGGGTGAGCAGAATTTGAGTGTGCCCTTTATTTGACCTACAAACTGCATGTTGGAATATGCATTTTCTTGTGCAAGTGTGGTAGGTGATTTAGCATTATGCCCTTTACCAAGAGGCAGTGAGGTTCAGCTGAGTTGAGAGTGGGAAGTTTCTTCACATCACATAGCAGCCCAAGTGAGTAAATATTATGTGGGTTGTGCTGGTACACAGTAGTACACCAAATGTTGCTTACATGGCTTTAGAGGTGTTCAGTCTGATTCAGTGGCGACCCAAAATGTTTAGTGCCAGAGACCTATATAACAGTATGCTGCTCTTGGACACATAGTTCCTGAAAACATAAATCCCTCTGTGTGGTTACTGCACGACCAGGATCTGACTCATTGCTTCGCAAAGCACTTTTAGTTGCTTTGGAAACATGATGATATGCACTATACAAACCCAGTAACCATGCTACTCCAGTAATGGTCTACTATCTCAGAGTTGTCAAGAAAACTTTGTTCTCTGTTATCCACACCATAGCCACTAGGAACTTCATGTGACAACCCAAACAGCGATTCTGTAGCTCTAATGGCTCTGACTCCATCCCCTTAGTGTTCCAGCTGATGGGGAGCTCTCAAGAGGTGTTAGCAGCATATAGTCCACAGCAAAGTATTGCACAGTTTTCTTTCCATACAGTAGGGGGTAGTAAAATACTCAGAGACTACATGTGCAAGGAAAGAGCACCAAATAGAGCAACTGAATGGAAAACAAACAAAATGTCTATTTTTAAACTAAGCTAAATCCATATAATTTTAAATGGGGAACCTTTTGAGTTCTTGTAAAACAGGTTCCTTAAGTGTTTGAATGATGCTATTTAAATGTGTAATGACTTGGCCTATAAAAAAAAACCCCAAACATATTAATTGCCACACTTTCAGGATGAAAGTATTAAACATTTTAATTGTGCTCTGCATGTTTAGGATGCAAACAAAAGTGCTCATTGTGAACCTACCAATTAAAGTAGCTGCCAATAGGGAAAGAGACGTGCTTGTGGCTTTCTTTGGGTTAGCTGAGGTCATGTCTACAACTAACGCACAGGTTCTTAAAGAAGTTTGGCACCTGAATCCGTGAAAATCCCAAGCAATACTCCACTCTTTCTATTAAAAGTTTTGTAGCTGTTTTGCTCTGACAACAACATTTACAGAACAACATCAAGGCTTTTTTTTTTTCTTTTTTCTTTTTAAAAATATATAAAGCTTAAAGAATGCAAAGGGCTGTCTGAGATGTTAGTGCTAAGAACCCAATTACAGGACTGGGTACTGGTATGCTCTTGAGCTGCAGTGTACTGTACATGACCATGGTCTAGTCCAACAGGCAGCTCATAAACCATTGAGGAAACCCAGGGGAAGTTGATGGGAATAATCATGTTCTTCTAGTAAAGGAACGGTTTAGAACTTCACTGTTCCAGAGCTTAGAGTTCTGAAGTAACAATTTCATTTCTATTAGGTCATTGTCTGCATATTTCTATAGTATCCTTTAACAGCACAGAGTATTTCAGTAACATTATGTTTCTCTTCCAAACAGTGCAGAAAAAACAGACTTTTCATTTTCTTAAGGATTTCATAGAAATGCATAACCTGTGGAATTGGTTTCTAGTCATGTTCTCCCACCAACTGAGCCTGATAAGACCTAAATCCCAGCTCATTTATTCCAGTGTATGTTAAGAGCAATCTGAGTGACTAACACACAAGGCACACTGGCGTAGAGAGCTGTGAAGAGCTGAGAATCTGGCTCAGTGTTCCCTATTGCAGGAGGAAAGCTGTATTTAAATCCATACATGAAATGGAAGATATTTATTTTACATCTCTGCAAAGGTTTTAAAAAGTTAGATCTAAATTGTGTATTTTTATCTCAGCTGATGGGGCTTCACAGGAAGATTCCAAAGAAGATATAGAAGTCCTTTGGTGAGTGTATACTGAATGTGTGTTATATAAGGCTTTGCATTTTATTGGTAACTATTACTAAAGATTCTGAAGTAAATTAAAAAAACAACCTGTAAGCCAAATCTACTTTATTTTCTAGAATCTCCAGCTATCACTCACATATTCTTGCCAAATGTGTCATTTCTCTTAGCAACGGTATAGATGACAAGTATTTTTAACCTGTGAAAGAAAGTCACAGAGCTCACTTCTGAAATGTGAAGTTATGTTCAGATACCTAAGGGCTGGATTCGGTGGTAAATTGCTTCCCCTCCTCACAAGACCATGGAAGCTATTCTTGCAGGGCATGCTTAGTGTTTCAGTACACATGGTTTGGATGGATTTTTGTCTTTCCAGCTGAATCTGGCTTTACTTTTTTCTAGTATTATAAATTATTGTATGTGTGATAAAACACACATACACATCTTAGGGAAAAATGTTAACTCTACAGAGAAAGAAGCTGATACAAATATAACATTACTTATACACACATTTCTCTGTAATAGATCCACATTTTAAAGTTAAATTGCCACCTGAGTTAGCTTGGAGTAATTGTTAGATGGCATGCTGGTAGCCATAGTTTCAACAAGAAATTTCCAAAATTTCACTTGCAGTTTTGCCTACAGATAATGTGTAGTGCAGTCTTTAGGGCTGCTTAAAATCCCTTTAAAACCAGGTATTTCTGGGCCAGCAGATGCTAGCAACAGAGATACTTAGTTGATATTATCCAGTCAAAGTAAAAGACTGACCAGTCTTTTACGGCCACCTTGTCAGTTGTTTCTGTCATGACTGTGGGATGTATAAGGCAGAACAATGTGGCAACACAGCTGAATCTGGTTGTATATGTGCCAGAACCACAAATCTGTTGCTGAATATAATGTACCTTTTTTCCATCTAATGAGTAAAGGCACAGATAATACATGGAGGTTCTCGCATCCCACTCTATTTCTCATTCCCATCTTTGGATTGCCTACCAAGTGCTCCAAGTGCAAACTAACCTCTGAATTTGATATACCAGATCCTGCTATCTCATTCAAACAGTATCTTTGTCAGGCATATTGATACTTAGCAATATCAGTCAAATACTCTCTTTACCCCCAACATTTATTTAATGAAGTGGGTCAGGCAGACCTGCAATGAAATCACATTGCTAGTGTCCTCTTTTAAGCCTTCTACAGCATCCTGTCTTCTTCAAGGCTCTCTTTTAGACGGTGAGTTCCATAGGGCAAGCATTATCTTTATTTATGGCTTGTTCAGTGCTAAACACTCTTTCAGTGTTTAAAGGTTAGTCATAAATATTGGCCAATGTGCTTATAAGAAGAGCTTTGCCTGACTCAGTGTCTTAATACTGTTCTTTAACTTCTCTTTAGACTTTTGGAAGAGTCCTTTTAATAGCCACTACAGTTCAATTCACCAATTCTTGAACTTTATTCTGGAGTACTGATTTTCAAACAGTAGGTTTGGATTAAAATTGGAAAATAAGGTTCGAAAACCTCATCTTAAAGTGAGATACTTGCCTGACCATCAGGAATGGAAGAGGGAATGCATAATGTTCACTGTTCCTGCAGGGCTCTTGCGTATAGGTAACCTTATGGTTAGATTTGAAATTTGAACCAAAAAAAAAAAGGTTTGAGAAGCTCTTTTAATGTCAGATCCATATGACTGGCAGGAGTAAGAATGCTGATATCATATATTTAATTTTTCTGTAGGAATTAGTGAAAGATAGGGTTAGGGTTTCAGAAGGGAAGGCTGTATCAAGTCTGATTTCTTGCTGGATTTATAAGGGTTCAGAAAAAGGCTGGTGTAGTCATAAGCAAATATTTTATTTTCAGTATTCCTGGACACATCTTCCATTTAAGGAAGGTTTGGGATAAGGCTAGGGAACTGGGAAAAAACATGTCAGAGAGAGTAGTATGGCGTAGGCAGGAGCATATGCTTCATATTAGGTATTCCAGTACAGATTCATCCTCTTTCTACAGTACATGTTAATTTTAGGGCTAGGGCTAGAATCAGGTTTTCAGAAAAGAAGGTAGAAAGCCTTTTTATTCTTGCATTCTGCAGCACTGGCAGAGATCAGATGAGAATTTCCATAATCAGGAACAAATGCCTTAAATTCTTTGCCACCTTTCAATACTTAAAGGGGGCTTACAAGAAAGATGGGGACAGACTTTTTAGTAGGGCCTGTTGTGATAGGGCAAGGGATAATCGTTTTAAACTAAAAGAGGGTAGATTCAGACTAGATATAAGGAAGAAATGTTTGATGATGAGGGTGGTGAAACACTGGACCAGGTTGCCCAGAGAGGTGGTAGATACCCCATCCCTGGAAACATTCAAGGTCAGGTTGAATGGGGCTCTAAGCAACCTGATCTAGTTGAGGATGTCCCTTCTCATTGGAGGGGGGTGTGTTTGGACTAGATGACCTTTGAAGGTCCCTTGGAAAACTATTCTATGATTCTATGATATTTGGATTTGCTATACAAATTGGTCACTTTGAATTAATAAATTTTAGGCCTAGATTTAGGGTGGCATTATAACCTAAAAGAGGGAGGCTTCATCAGCAAAGCTCACTGTTGGATTGTTTAGGACCAACAGAGATTAGAAAGAATGTTGATTGCTAATGAATCTCAATCAGTTCTTCTTCATGAAAATCTAACTTGGTTAAATTTCAGTTGTTGGTTAAAACCAGGAATGGAGTTAAGAGGAAAATGCTCGTTGAGCCTACCTTGTCACTGGGTCTGGAATGGCTTCAGGGATAGGAAGCAGGTTAGTATCATGAAGGGCAAATGCTGTTATTCAGATTTCTTAGGGAGTTTGTTCACCTGAGTGGGAAGGGTGGAGATTTAGAAAGGCTATTGTTGATGATATAGCTAGTGCCTTTAATGCATTTTAGCTGCAAGAATTGGTTCACTGCCCATATATTAAGTAGGGTTATGGTTGGGCTTTATCTCATATTTGGGGAAGGAAAAGGTTTGACCTGAAAGTTTAGGATGAGGGATGATATCAACAGCTGATGTTTCATGTTCACAGATTCCTGTAGGGATTAGTTCTACAGTTACATTTCAGGTTAGGGTAGAATTGATTTAACTTTTGAGTGTAGAAAATAAGGCTTGAAGAAGTGAATGTCCTGTTGGATTCTTCATGATCATCAGGAATAAGAACACCTGTTTCACCAAATCCCATTAATTTGTGTTAGGTTTTGCTCTAGCTATTAGTTACCTGGCTATAATCATAACCTTGTGATTGTGTAAGGACTTGGGAACTCAAAGCTCATTGTTTCCAAGATGCTATTAGATTCCATAGTGCTGGTTTTGGTAAAGTGCTTACAGAAGAAATTGATAATAATGAACAGCAATATATGGTATTCACCCAAGGATTCTAGAGAAACTTGGGAGCTGGGTTACTGTTTTGTGTATAAATCTGTTCTGAAGAACCAGTGGACACAGGAATGAATATTGTATGTTGGCAGAGAATCAAGATGGATTTGTAAAGGGGGTCATGCTTCACAAATCTAGTAGAGTTCTTCAGAGAAGCCAATAAGCTTGTGGATAAAGGAATTATGATTGATATAACCTACTTGGTTTATGACTTACCAAAAGCTTTTAAAGAATCTAAGAAGTCAAAGGATTAAAAAAAAAAAAAAAAAGACAGAAGTCAGCAATAAATGGTCCGTTTTCACAGAGGAAGGAGGTTACCAATGAAGTTTCTGTGGGATTTGTCCTGGGGCCTGCAATGTTCCTAACATTAATAAATGGTCTGAAAATGAGAGGGAGAAAATCTTGAGGTATCTTGGTTTGCTGGCAATACTAAATAATTCCAAATGCATAAGGTAAGATTTTACTCTGAAGAATTATAGAAAAGAGTAGGATATATAAAGTGAAACCAGGAAGTGGCAATTTCAAAATACGCAAAAAAAGGTATTTTTGGTTCATGTTGCATTGTTAAGCTGTCAAGATCCTTGCTGCAAGATGTTGTGGATAGTAAAAACACTCAGATGAAAATAGTCCTTGAATGAAAAGAAGAAACCATTGAGGGCTAATAAAGATAGAGATGCTGCTTCTGGTTCAGGAATTGCTCAGCCACAAATCCCTGGAGGCTGAAAAAATATTATGGGGAATTACTGCTATATATTTAACTGTTCTCACACTCTTCCCTGCGAGTCCACTTTTGGACGCATCCAAAATGGCTGCTGGGCGAATTGCATACGTGATCTGATCAAATATAATATGGGATGGTCTTTATAAATTCATTTTGTAAAAAAAGGATCAAATATTTGGCATATTTGAATAAGCATACATGTTATTGGAATTTTCCAAATACTGCTTTTTTCAGTGCAAAACACTTGCTATCCTTATTATCTTACTACATGATTAAAAAGAGAAGACAACTGCTCTAGTAAGATTAATTTGGTACTCTGCATTCTGAGAACCTTTCCGTGTCCCTTTATTGAGTTCATGACTGTTTCCAATAGTATCTATAATCAGACAAGATGGGTGTCAAATAAATTGAGTATTTTTTTCCATTTGCACAACTGTCCTTTTTCCCAAAGTCAAAACTGAGAGAAAATAAGTTAATTAAAAGCATAGTATATGTTATGCATCATGAGCTGTCTTGCAACATAAACTGTCCAGTTGCTAATCAAGCAAGCCCCACATCCACTAAGCACAGACTGCTCAGTTTTAAGGAGCTGCCCTCAGTTTTCTTTTACTGCTTCTGCTGTGAATATAGAGAGTTGGCCACAGTGTCATCACTCACACTTTAGGACAGGACCCTTATTAGCTGAAATCAGCAATAGTTCTGTTTAGGCATTTAAATTAATATCAGGGAGTCAGGAGGAAAGATTTGGTCCTTTAAATTGCATGCAGAACCTAATAAAAATACTATATTGATCAAGACAAAATGCAGAAAGTTGCAAAACATCAGGTTGCAGACAAGCTTGTAGGTACTCAGGACATAGGCTAGTTATTCTGTGTTTATGGGAAAGTTCACATATATTGCAAGGTATTTCTTATCAGAAAAAAATGTGGAGACAAAGGGGAGGGTATTCAATGTGACAGCACCAGAAAAATCTATCCTGGGCTTCTGTATCATATTCAAAACTGCTGGCTATTCCTGGGAATCTACCTCTAGTGATATACCTAATAAGATTCTTAACTCTGCTCTTCCCATTTCATGAAAGACGTAGGGGTACCCCTTGGTACAGGTGAGAATCTATTCAGTGCCTCAGTGTTCCTCTGTCTTCATTATACCATGGCCAATTTAACTCGATCCAGACCTCTATCTCTGCTTGTGGAAGATAGCTTTATTTGTGGCCCAACAATAGTCAGACATTCTGGAATAGTCAGAATCTGGAAATGCCATAAGACTGAAGTCAAAAGCAGGGAAGAATCTTAGCAGCCTCTTGTTCCAGTGAACACCAACTATGTTCACTGTTACCTTTTAACTTCAGATAAATTTGATTTTGATGTATCAGTTTGTTTTTTTATTGTCTGGGACCACTGGCGAAGAACAAAATGATTGTACCTTCTGCCACATGCTTTTTTTGAGCAAATAAAAAATACCTGTGCACTAGGATTTATTTGATAATAATGAGACCTTCAAATTACAATGTATTTTGGCTTTTCTAATGTCAGAAGTTTGCACGAGAAAATACTCCGGAGACATGATGATTACTTGGTTTGAGGAACCAAGGTGTGGAAGACAGCAAAGCACAAAACTCTTCTTAAGAATATCTAATGGCTCTTTTTCATTCTGAGATTCAGCTTCTTAATTCATACTCCCAACAATGAGTTCTGGGTCTCCATTCTCTCACAGACACTTTCTATAGTCTGGATGCACAAAGCTTTCTTGCAGTATTTTGCAAACACTGTAGAAAGTGGCGATAGTGTTAGATGTGTCCTTGGATGCCCTGTGATTTGCAGCAGCAGCAGGAGTGATGATCTTGTATTTAGTATCAAACAATAGCTCACTATAGACTTTTCTAAACTGGAGTTGGCTTCTCACCATGTCCCAGAACCAACCTGGCATTTCACAGTAGAGGAATCAAATGTCTTTTGGCAGCATCTGATGTCATAGTTGCTTAGAGCCTGATCTCAGAATTTGGCTGTCATGAGTCAATCTATCTGTACTCAACTTTGTAAAACAGACAACAAAAAATCTGGGCATCAGCAGTGCTGTGACCTTTATACAGTGTTCAACAGATTGGGAGAAGGCAGAATTGTTATTACTAATTTTAAACCGCTAATACATGTTGTTGATTTTTTTCAATACATGAAGCTGACGAAAGCCTACCATCACCAGAAATATACAGCATATCACTTCAAAGGGGATCTCATTTCCAGCAAAGAACTCACAAGCAAAATGACAGTGGAATGTGCTCGGACAGAAGTGTTCACCTCTCTTTACACTCTCCTGCCACGGGTGATGTGCTTGCTGGCTTGAGGGAAGGGTGGCTCCTATCTTCCTTTTGGTATATTAGCTAGAGTTGCATTGAGAACAAAATCATTGATCACTGCTGGGCGCAAACGTCATGTTTGATGCTCTAAAGTTTGGTCTGTGCTGAGGAGCTGCTGAAATTCTTTAGAAGAAACTATTCTGTATAATATGCAAGTATTACTAATTTGCCAAACCTCTGAGGCTATTGGGGTAAAACTGGAGTTTCTTTAACAGCTTGTGATCTGGCCGATCTGGTCTGCTTGTAATATGCAACATTTATCACTTGTGGGGCTTGGCCAGTATCATAAATCAATTGAGTGCTACTTAAGTAATATTTGAAGAGCAGTTAAGCCGTAAGTGAATTATGGGTTATTTTCACATGGTGGTCATCTGCCACAGATAATTATGTGAGGAAAACATCACGGCTTTGTATCCTGATCCTTTCCTATATTCTTGTACCTTTAGGAAAGTAAATGTATGTTGCTTCTGCTTCCTGTCTTACTGAGTAGTGATTTAAAACATGAAGGTACCTTCAAGAATAAAGTGATTGTATCAGGAAGAGGGTTTTTTTTTATAAACAATATATTAATAAACAGGAAGTGGTGCAGGATTAAAACATTAAATCAGGAACAAGGCAGAACAAGTTTAAGATTTTAGAGCTGCAAACTCATTGTCTTTATTGTGAGTTGTGTGATATGTGTTGTTGTCTTTAAAGTCCCATCTTTTAGGGACATGTGTAATATAAGGTCCATGCCTTTCTTTTAACATCATCTTCCTGACTACAGTGGTTGCATAATAAGATTTGAAAACATGAATTTTAACAACTACAGCATGAAAAGATTTAAACAAAGTAACAGTTTGAGCACAGTCTGCTAGTTGTGCCAAACTTTCAGTTTCCAAATCAGACTTCTTATCTGAGTGCCCCTCAGATAGTCTTTCTCCCAGAAATTGGAGTGGTGTAGTTGGACCATGGAGTCTGCATCAATGAAATTGAGTAGGTATGTTTTGATATGTTCCCAGTTGAAGCTGGGATTGAGCAAAGCTGCAAAGTCTCCGTCTGTTACAAAGATCACAGTAATTTTTGCACACCTCATGCTGCATCATATACACTCAGAACTGGAATTTATCTCTGGCAAAAGCTGTGCTTCCTGAATTATGTCTGGCATGCCTGTTCTCAGTTGTGAAGTATTTATCCATTTCCTGGTGTCAGCTACTGAATCCAATGGGATTATTGTCCCTTTTAAATAAAATCCAATCTTGTCATCCACTGCTGAATCCAAGTGGTATTATCCCTTGTTTCACGGGCTTTTTATCAACAACTTACTTTGGCCTATTGGTCTTGAAACAGTTTTATTGCACCTCATCAGCACCTGGTCTTGCTGATCCATGATGTGGCTGGCTGGCATTTAAGTGCAGGTGGCTCTGCTGTCTAGTTTGATTTGGATTGATTGCTGATTTAATAATGTAACAGCAAAGATGGCAACTGAGTGTCTGTCTGCCTTTTTCTGTACATAAAGAATCTCTGCATCTGCTAACTCACACTGCAGATTGCTTTCCCTTCAGTGGAGATCTTTCCAAATGGTCTCAGAAACAGCAAGAATAGTTGCTTGTGTTTTTCCTGGCATATCAGTGGTATATGAAGATACATTGGTTCTGCTTCCTCTGTTTCTGTCACTGGAGCTTATAGCTTGGCCATTAATTTTTCTGTCAAATTGCTCTCTGTAGCACATGTGTTAGATGGCATCTACAATACATGGCACCTGCATTCTCCATACTGTTTGCTTAGTCTGGAGTTTGTGCACTTGTTCTGTACCAATACATTACCATTATGGCCCTTGCACTGCTCACTTTAGCTGTTCTTTTAATCAGTGGCATGTTTCTAAGGCTAGGTCAATTGCCTTAAAAATGTAAAAATTATCTTGCTTTCATTCTTTCTGTGATCACATGTGGGTGCCAAGAATGTGAGCTCTGCAGTATAAACATTTTTTCTCACTATTCAATACAACTATTTATTCAGGTAAAGGCAAAACAAAACACTTTTGTTTCTACTGTTCTTTCTGGGCTCATTGAATATTTTGATGATCTGTTCCAGCATTTGGGGCATTATTCCAACAGGAGCGTCCTGATTATCTTCCCCCCTGCACACCCAATGTTATAACAACAATTTTTCTCATCTTCCATTATAAATCCTGCATGGAGGCTTAAGTTCTTGCTTTCACAGTTTTGATGCCTGCACACGGATTATGTCTGGAAATCCACCATGCCTGGTAGCTGGCATCACTCCATGCTGATGATTTCCTTTGTTTCTCGCCCACATTTTGTCTCTTTGTAAATCATGTTCTCTTATTGTGGATCTCACAAGATTAACCTCTGCTGTCATCTTCCATATGCCACATGCTGAGTAATAACATAAGAAAACACCACATTTCTTAAGTAAAATGGCTTTAGGTTGAGAGACCTGTAACAGAACTGAAGCCTTGTGGCAAGCCATTGTCCCCGGATGGCAAAGACTATATTTAAGGCCTTTGGTGCTATTAACTCTTAAAGGCTGTGAGGAGTGGAGAAAGTGGGATTGAGCCCTGACGGCTGACAGGGATGGAGAGGGCATCAAGGCCTAAGCTAATCATGCTACACCAGTGCTCTTCTCAGTACCAGTGCCCATGACTTCTCTCTGGCTTCATCATGGAGCAGAGTCTCAACACCAAGTCAGGGAAGCACTTCCCATGGAAACAGACTTGCTGAAATATGCCTTTAGACTCTAGTGCTATGCTGGCAGTAATGTGGTGCTCAGGAGCTGAAGGGGAGATGCTATTACAAAGTTGTTTGTGCTGGGAGAGGTGGGACTCAGGTGCAAGGCTGCTGAGCTATTTTGAGGTTTTTTTTCCTCTTTTTAGCCCTGGGTGATTAGTTGATATCTGAGGGAAATGCTTTTGCAAATTGATGATGAAATGTAATCATTTGTTGTTGCAATTCTGTCTATATTTATGAACTCCCATTTCCCTGAATGCTGTAAGAAGTAAACATGAGAGGCTCATTGCTTTAATACTCTCCTCAGATGATGGTCTACCCTATCCCCCTCTTTCTTGCTTAATTTCTTTATCATCCTACATGCTCTCTAGCTGTCTCTGGGACTTTCCTGCTGCCTGCTCCGTGTGTGCCTGTATTTTTGCCCTTTCTTATCCTTTGTGCGTAGCTCCACTGAACAATGATCATTGCCCTGAATTTGCACTTAGTCCCCAAGGAAAATTGCAGTGGTTGGTTCTTTTTCTAGGCCTCTGTTTTGGGTGCTGACCTCCAGTGTTTCTTCTATTCCATGGAAGTGTTGTAATCAGTTTTTTACATTTAGCCTACTACTTTATACTCAATATAATGTGACTCCTGAATTCAACTCGACTATCAGATAGCTTGGCTATTCCTGTTTATAGATGGCAGTGTTTTTTGTTGTACATTAACAAGCTGCAGTTCTCCTTTTCCCCACATAAAGCTTTGCTTGTTTTGTACATAGACTCCATGTTTCGGAATAGAAAATATTTGGCTGTTAAGGTCACACAGGGAAGATATTTAGTTTTCCCAGGTTTCTGGGTGCGGCACTTGAGCCAATCACATTTATTAATTTTAAGAAGACCCTTCAGATGTTTGAGCTTGACCCTTCTTCCTGCCAGTAACACCTGGCAAGAGAGCTAAATAAGTTAAATGGCAGATATAATCAAGATTTATTTTAGCTACAGCCTGTTTTTAAGATGTTTGTGTGCCAAGTTGTATCTGGAATAAACTTTTACAGGCAAACAGTAAATCAGGGGCAAGGGGTACGGGAAGAAGTGTAAAGGGGAGTAAAATAGAAAGGTTGACAGACCCTTAACTATAATGAAAATTGCTACGGAGAACTCTATAGTATTAACCTAGATAGTTGCCAGAGTCATAAAATCCAGATTTTTCTGTCTGCAAGGCTCCTGGGAGCTGCTTAAGATGAAGAAAATTAAATATAATGGTTCATATATAATTCAGAATTTTGTTTCTTTTCCTCATTCTCAAAAGAGTAAAAGTGACCTACTTTCTATATGTTGTAGTTTAGTGGGAAATTCCCCCAACTCCCAGTGTTAGTATGCTTGTTCTCTTCTTAAGCAGGTGCTAACTCCCATCTCTGCTTTACTACTGCTGGCATAGTATGTGCTAAATGTGTTGTGACATTCTTCCCTCTCAGTTTACAGTGAAGATGGTTGTGCTCCTTCCCAAATTCCAGTTTTGTTAAGCTTCTGGGATTAATGTAAGACCTAAATTAATTTTCTGCATGTTAGTTGTCAACCACAGTAGAAGTAATTAAATAACAAGCTCTCCTCTAAGATTTGCATTTTTATATTTGATAAGTTACATGTAATGATGGTTTAAAAGAGAGAAAAAAAAGAAAAAATGCAAAAAGACACTTGTTTAAAAAGTCACCACTTCTTCTTCTTGTTTATTTGTCACAATGCATGTTTGGAATGAAATGGGAAAGAATCATTAGAAATGAACCTGAAACTCAGAGGAGAGCCAGTATCAGCTCTATTGTAAGGCTGGATTTGAACTGGAAAGATTTCAATCCAGATGACTTCTTCCAACCTGTCTTTACAAGAACCAAAGAGAATAGTATAAAAAACCTGAGACAGGAAAATGAGGAAATTGGACTTAAGGTTACAGGTCAAGCCTGTCTCCATTTATTGTACATCTCTACAGAAGTATGCTAGAGAGCGTATGGAACCAATACTAGTTTTGATCCTGCCCTCCAAGAAGAGCCAATGTTTAGTTTGCTGGATCTAGTTCTATATAGATGAAAAGGAGAGAAATTTAATGAGTTTATATTCTCCCATCACTGTGCTGAACTCATTAATGATTGAGGAGATTCTTCAAATTTTTCAGTTCTTTTCCCAGTATATTGTTTCCATCATGGATGGAGAGAGATAAGAACATGTTAATCCTCTTTTGCTCAAATAGAAATTGCATTGACCGAAAAGAGATGCTGGGATGTATGATGGACAGTGTTCCAGTTACTTTTCCTAAGAGAAGTCACTACACAGTTTGATTGTCAGATGTATACAACAAGCAAAACAAAAACATATTTCTCACTAAATGAGATGTATCCTTTAGAACCGCTTGCAGGGAAAGACTTGAAAAATAAGCATGGTTCTGTTTAGCCATATTTTATTTATTTATTTATTTATTTATTTATTTGTAGTAAACAGTTTCTTCCAGCTATGGGCATTAGACCAGTCAGCAAGAGGACTTGTTCATACAGTTTTGTTTTACTTTTGTCATCCAAGTGTTAGGAGTTGGGAGTTTGGATCCAAAGGGAATGAATTTACGTATGCAGGACACGTTGTTCGAGGAGCTAATACTTACAGTAAACAGAGGTTGCTTAACTGTTGAGTAATGCTACAATAGTTATTTCCAATATTTTGCAAGAAACAATGTTCATGCAATGTTTTACCACTAGCAATTTGTTAGTGGTTTTAATTTAATGCCAAACAAATCTCTAAGGGCTGTAATTTCAAAAATGTGGAGTATCACATGTTGGAAACTATACCCTCTTTCTACTTTTGTAAGGTAAGACATATACGAAAGAAACACAATTTCTTTTCTCCCGTTAATAGTACTTTACAATCTAAACAGTGTAAAAGTACTCTTGTGACATCACAAATAGTAAATTATATCCATTGAAAGGAGATGCATGTGCATGCAACTTATGTTACAGGTAAAAAAAAAAAGTCTTTAAAAAAATGCTTAAAGAAAGTCTTTCCACAATGGATTACTTCAGGAAGACAGATATAGTCTGAAGGGGCCTTATTTGCCTTCTGTTTTTGGAGCAGTGATGTGTTTACATTATAGTAAGGTCAAACCTAGCAGTTCTACAAGTCTATACCTAATTGAGAAGTTCTTTTTATCTTAATTCTTTATACAATAGATTTAATTTATTTTGATGAGAATATGTGAATGGAAACAGTTTTAAAGTGACTGAAAAGAAATTATTTATAAAGTATCCCTGGATCTCTCTCACTCCGGATCCTATAAACATTCATAATACTCTTCTACTTAGTGTATTTCACTGTACCTTTACATTATTGCTAGAAGTTATCCTCTGTGATGGAAATAGGTGGCCATTTCCTAGTGGAGATCAGCTTTAGTAAACACTCCTATTAATGCAATGCTCATCAAGTTCTTCCCTTTGAGATAAACACATATTCTTATTTTACAGATGGAGAACAAAGGGATAAGGCGGATGGATGGCCTTTGAAATGTCTTACTGTGATTAAGTGGCAGAGAGAAGCTAGAGGTTTTATCTCCTATGCTTTTGCTTTCTACTGCTGTGCCATTTATGTAGGTATGCATGCCTATATACACATATTTAGATGTCTATACTGAAGAGAGGCACAGACTTGAGACAGATTTAATTAAACTCTACTATTCTTTAATCAGACTTTTGAGTCCAAAATAGTGGAGACTAAACATGAATGTTTTGAAGGGAAGCTAGGACTTTTCCAACTTTTCTGACACCAGTTTCATAACAGTTTCTTTGCTGGTACAATCCTATCATTACCACTTTCTTTAAAAACAACAAAAGATCATCTTGGCCTGAAGTAAGTAAATTCATGTTTATTTATTTATTTATGTGGTGTAATACTGTGCATACCTAAATACGTACATAGATATTTTCACAAATACATCTACATTGCATTAGCTGTCATCAGTTTTTGTGCAGTTCCAAACTGTTTGGTCTTTGGTTGCTTCATTTTGTTAAGGCAGTCTGAATAAAACTTTAGATGGCCCTTGGGAAGGTTTGCCTACAATTTGGACTTCCTATTTAAGATATGAGGCATATCAGCCTGATTATTATTTACATCAAACTCACACCAAATTAACATCCACTTGTGAAAATGACTATAAAAGTAGCTCTCTTCATGATTTCCTTTCTCTGTTCTCTAACTCTTAAATTCATTGATAAATAGGAGCAGAACCTGTATCAGACAGTCTGTGTGGCTACATCTGTGCCTTTTAATGCAAAAAACCCAGGAACTATTTAGGTATTTGCTAATGTCTCCCTCTAGAGCTTGCTTTGCAGACAATATGTGCTTTTGAAATACTACATGTCTAATGTTCCTTGGTGAGACATCCACAGGAGAAGATGGACTTTCCATTCAGATGTTGAGATACACATGGTGGTAGATGGAAAAATACCAAGAGTAGTTTGCCATGCTCCTCGTGAAATTTTTGATGGGATGCTAGCTTCTTAGCTTAAAGGCAAAATATGCAGCCATGTCTTGTCATGCGGAGCAAGAGCACAGTACTAATACAATCATATGAAGGAAAGAAGCCTGTGCTGGAAACCTATGCCTTTACCTCTAGCAAGAGAGGCAGGTAAGTTGTGATGAAGTTGCTGGCAAAGACTGTGCTTTGGAATGGAAAAGTGAGCATAGAGTTATTTGGCAAATGATTGTGAGTAGGGGATGAAGACTAGCCAAGCAGGACAGATTCCATCTACCCAAATGCATGTCATGGGTGTGAGTGCTTGGGAAGATATCTGCAGCAATGCAAAACACGATTTACTCAAAGTAGATGCAGAGTGGAATATCTGTTCTTAGTTGTGAAAAATGGTCCAACATCATTTCTTTGGTATTGTAAAGAGAAAGGCTAAATGGAGAGTGATGAAAAAGGAGCTAGTGAGGTGGATTGAGAGGAGGAAGCAGTGGTGCAGAAGTGAAAATACTACTTCTCTAGAGATCATATATGAGAATGAAGGGAGTGAATTGAGAAAACTAGAACGTAATTCCATTACTGTGGAACTGAATAGCATGCAAGGAAAAATGAGGGAAAAGCCCAGGGGTGAGCAGGTAGAAGAAAGGTTGCATTAGTGTGGCATGTCACTGGGACAATGATTTTCACACTGATTCACGTACAGTTTCTCCAGTGTGTTTCACTGTTTATTGCCTTTCAGACCTGATAACTTTCTGATGATTGGAAGTCAGAATATTTTGTTCCATAAGGGAAAAATTTGCAGATGGGATTTCACGAACCTGTTTTGTGTGCCATTATTTGCCAATAACCAGGTCGTCTTTCTACTGCCTTTAAGACCTGAGGTAATGCTGGTTTATACAGCACCTCCTAAAGGAACGCTCAACAGGAGCAAGCTATACAAGTATTCTACAGAGTTTGCCAACACCAGAGGGCAGGAACACTTAAACATTTTTGAACACTTTGGTTCTAATTTAGGACTAACTGGAACATACTTCATCTCCACAGTTTCATTTTCTTTAGAAAAGAACATTGGTTTCAGATATGAAACAAATGGATAATCATTAAGAGCCATCTGTGAGCCTCTTTAATAAACAAATAGGAGCATGGGATAACCCAAGGAACTCTCACAAAGCATTACGCTGTAACTTCATTTCAAGTTTGCAATGCTTGGAGATTTTTTGGAAGTAAGAAAGCAGAAACCATTCCAACTAAAAATCATTGTCTTCACTCCAGCAGATATGAATAGTTTTGTTGACACTGCATTGCTAGAGTCCATGATCAGTAGCAATAAAGTGTCCATATTTGCATTTCTGAACACTTACGAAGAACTTCTCCCTCGAGAAGAGTGGAGGTACATTCAGTATAAGCAATGAAGCTTTTTCAATATCCACTTTGGAGACACAGTCATTATTTTTCACCAGTGAACATTACTTGCACCAGCACAGCTGGGAAATATACATAGAAAAGCTAACAGGGAAAGAGAAAAAAATACTGAGCAGAAATACAAATTTCAGGGTCCAAATTCTCAAAGATACTTATCTCCCATGTGACGGGCTGCTAGGAAGTGATATTGTTTTAGGTTTAACTGCACAGGAGCTGGTTAAAATTCAAATTTGGGTACTGAGGATAGGTATAAATACTCTACCTTATGATGATAAAACAAATTTACTTGGCATATAGACAATGATTAGTGGTAAAATTACTTTTAAAAGAGCTGGTTGCCTGGTTTTCCTGAGTTGTAAATAAGGTTAAAAAAAAGTCTAACTTTGCACCATTTTTCTGTTGAAAATGAGTGGCCTTCTCTTTTCTTATTCTGAAGGTGAGTGTATATGAATGAGATAAGCTAGAATGTCAACTTTCAATATGTCAGCTATGGCGTGGTGGTTGTCCATATGTAGGCTGTTACCCAGCAGAAAATGCAAGCTAAAGGAAAAGTAACTTCTCCGCGATGAAAGGTACCTTGCATTCATAGCAGAAGTAGCTGACGTACTATAAAATTGCAGCTGTATTTTACCCCTTGCTCTCTGGAATACCGTAAGAGGGAAGAAAGTATGGGGAGACTTGAAATTTAGAGACAGTTATTCTTCCCAAGTTTTGTATCATTCTCAGGATGGTGAGTAATGGGTTGCTGTTCTGCACAGCAGCACAGCTGTACAGCTACTGGATTTGCTTCAACAAAACATCAACTTTTCAGAGAAAATTGGCTCCAGGAAGATAACAGATGTACAAAAGAAAACAGGGAAAGGATAACTCTTAGCATCTTTATATTATGTTTACTAAAAATTTTTAAAGGGAGAAAAAACTTAGGTGTTATAGCAAGTTGCTATTTTTGCCTTTATAAACTAATTTTATCATATCCATTTGTTCATATTATTGCACCACAGATAAGAGTGCTGCTGTTGTAACTTGGCTAGTTTGTATTCAGCCTTCCTCTTCCAAGCACTTTGTCTTTGGTACTATTTAAATGGCAACAGAAGCTGGCAGGAAGTATGGCTACAGTGCTTGTTCTTTTAAAGAATGAAAAAACTCTGGTTAACTCTTCTCTTTGTTTAGTCTATTGTTTCAGTTTCTTTGCAATGACAATTGCAGACATTTTGCTGGAGAGAATTATGGTTCAGTCTCTATGAAGTTTATTTCTGTTTGCTAACAAATTACTCTTTTTGGGTTTCTGTATTTGTTGTATTATGGTAGCAGTCATGGATGCTAATTCCTGCTTGGGGTTATAGCACAGAAATATAAAAGGCACAGGAACTAGTACTTTTGACACAATCCCAGAACTGTTAGCGAGAGAGCGGTCAAGATGCTCTTTTAAGTGAGGCTGTGACTGGAAATGTGCCGGACTTACTGTCCCAGTAAACCTGTTGTCCTCATCATAGGACCTCTTTGTGGGCACCATACAAAAACATAATAAAAAGCTGTCTCCTGTCCTGGAAAGCTTATTGTCTAATTTACAGCTTCTTTTAGCAGCAACTGTCCACAATAAATCTCAAAAGGTTGCTTTCTGTCAACAATCCATTAGAACTTTCACTGAAGCAACTGTTGAACACCAGCAGCACTGACCTACACATACTCTCAAATGTTTACTGTAGGAGCAGCTGCGTTGCTAGCACTACATCCTGTCTCTGACAGTGTCATAAAAATCTGTGTCTGCAGAGGCATGTGAGGGCAGGGAAGCAGGCAGTGATACTTCCTGAGAATAGTTTCCCAGTCAACAATTTGCAGGTCGGGGCATTCCTGAACCAGAGATATATAAATGATATGGTATTGAGGTGTCTTTGCCTCAGTGGATTCCTCTTCCATAAACTTGTCTAGTTTTCTGTTGAAGCCGCATCAGCTGCACCTGGGCCACAGTGTTTCACTGCATAATTGCATATTATGGTGAACCTGCCTCATTGTGCTTGTTTTGAGGCTGGCACCTGCTAGTTTCAAGGGTAACTCCATTTGTTAGGACAAGCAGTAGTTTCTTGGGATGGCCCCAGATAAAGATATAACCAAAGACCCACTTATGTGACAGTAAAAAAGTGTTGAATGTTATGATAATGTAGATACCAATGTCTTTTTTTAATATGTATTTTAATAATGAAGAACTTCAGTCAGTGATTGCTAGCCAACATACTGATGGCAGAAAAAGTCACTAGTGATGGCAAAGAAAAAACAAAAGACAAGAAATAAAAAAATGTTCTGTTGCTCTGCTTAGAAGCCCCAGTGTATGTAATGACATAGTCTTCTTGCTCACAGCCTTAGGAGACAAGACAGGGAGCAGAAAAGTTTGCCTGTTTGTTTATGCAACATTGGATATTTGACATCCAGTAGTTCAGGAATTACATCAGACCAGGTTTTTGCTCTACATCTATTTTTTTACAATTCACTTTTAGATAGGGTATGTCTACAACATGGTTACAAAAATTGTTCTAATTGACCTACCCAGAACTCCATGCCGCTGCAGCTGAACTGCGCAACTGAACTCTTAGTTTAGCAAGCCGCGGTCTGTCCTCTCCGCTGAGATCTGCCAGGTAAACACACACATTTACTTGCAACAATAACCACAGTAGTCTTAATTTGCTACATCTTTTTTTTTAATGTATTTTTGACCATTTGACAGTTTGAATGAGCAATCGATCAGAAACAGAATGTGTACTTAAACATTCACATATCTTGCAAATAAAGTTTTGCATGGTTTACAAAGAGAAATGCGCTCTATAATTTCACATGAATGCTTAAAATAATTATTAAACAAGTCTTTGTTTTCATGCTGGGCTGAGGTTTCCTTCCACATCTGTAGTAAATTGTCCTAAGGAACATTGACTCAAAAGAACTGGATTGTCTTAGTAGCATGGTTAGGGTCGGCTGATGAGTAGTGAAAAAGATTACTGTTACAGTTGATCACAGGAAAAAAATGGTTTTATGTATTTTATTTCAGCAATTAAAATACATAAAAATTAATTTCTTTAGCAAGATCTTCTGGTTTCAGTAATATTCTGCCACCATTTTATCAGACTATCTTCAATGTCTGAAGGGATCCTATGAATGGATAGAATGCTATGAAACAGAAAAATGGTAGTATACGTGCCAGAGAGTGTCATTTGGACAATTTTCCAGCAAGTGATTCATGGTTGAAGTTTCTGTATTATATATATTTACTCTAGGTGACTTTTGCAGCCTGGATTTAACTTTCTCATTATCCGATATAATTTAATGACCAAATTGGCCTTTATCTGAATACTGGATCATGTAGCACCAGTTCTTGCAGACTTCTTTCTCCAAGTTGCATAAGTAATTGTTCTTTCTGAATTATTCCTTTAGCTTTCTTTGGGGAGTAGTAGAGGCTACAGCTATCTTCCTGGGGGTGGGGGACAGCTGTGTTACGCTGACAGAAATCAAGAAAATCTACATTACAAAATAATGCTTTTTTCATCGACTATCTTGCAAATTATGTATGTGTGGCAAGAGGGTAACTTTTATTTCTTTACCTCAAGGCAGATTTTGTATAAAATGAAAGTCCAGTGAGAGCACAATCTGAATAGGCAGATTATACCCTAGGATTTGAAGGAACTAGGGCACATTAGTATAATTGAGGAGGGTAACCTAATATGAACCAGCCGTCTTAAAAAGGGAGAAAAATATATATTAATCTGGGATAATACTTTTTTAGGGAGAGAGAAATGAACCAAAGTGAAAAACTATATTAGTCTTGCAAGTATTCCAAAGAATAGTGATGGTTATAAAAAAATAGCTAAATAGTTATGGGAGTTATGTTCTGCTTTGGTATTTGTGTCCTTCTCTGGTATTTCTGCACATGGCCACATGTAACTATGGCCAGTGAAGTCAGCTCTTTGGAAACATCTCTAAAAAGAAAATGTTATGGTTCCGGCTGCATATGTCAATTCTCGTACTAGTGCTGCGTTTCTGTTTTCTGTCTTTCATAGCACATCGGCATTGACCAAATAAACAGAGAGGAATAGTGTGAACCTGACTTTCAATTTTGAGTTAGACACATAAGAAAGAAATATATGACCTATAATATAATTTGAAAATCCTAGCTATACTTATGCAAGAATTAAATTTTCTATGCATATCTGATTTGCTTTTTATTGACAATCTGGTGTGGCCATTATTTCTGTGAAAAACTGCTCACTTTTCTTCAAACATTTCTCCTTGCGCTGTTTTACCATCTGTTGATGAATATAAGTAAATATTGTTATTGTAAAGATACTCTCTAGTCTGGCCTGTAACGTGTGATCCAAATTAAATCTTGGCTCTCTGGGGAGTTGGTGATTTTTAGTGGTTCTGAATATGTGTGACTGAGAGTGTGTATAAAAACCACAAACCACCAAGGTCATATTTATTTATTTATTTATTTATTTGCTTTGGAGACCCTCCTCTTCATGGGGAGGGGGTGCTAGAAGTCTGGGTGCATGAGGTAAGTGTATGGAAGTTCTGCTTACATATGGAGTGAATTAGGAAAGGCTGAGAGAGAAAAATACTACATTTTCCAGTGTCCATCATTATGAAAGTGGAATAAGTGTTAAGCAGCTGCCAACTTTACATACTGAGCAGAATACTGACAGTAAGCTTGTCATCTTTAAGTTGCTCATTTTACCAATATGTTTCTCTTTGGTCTTGATGGGGGAAAAACTTAGGCAATCTCAAATATATTAAGTATTGAGGCACACCAAGTTAGAATTGTTTAAATGGAAAATTTAACCACATTAATAGTGCATCATCTTTTTTCTATTAAGGAAAAAATAATGGCAAAGGTTACAGGACAAAATTTAAATATAACCAAGTTAAAAAAAGACAGAGTGGCCCCATGATAGGAAAAGAATTAGCCCAAGACAGCTTGAGAGGAAACAAACCCATGGTGGATCTATTTTCTGTGTCTGTAAATAAATAGAAAATGAACAACTGAAAATTGACCTGAGAGGCTCTCCTTGGTTTTGGAGGAGAGAATTCACTGGAAATGTCAGAATAACAACAGGGGTATGTCAGGTGTAAGTGAAAAAAGAACCGAGTTCTTAAATAGTAATCAGAAAAATAATTAAAATAACATCAGCAGTGTGTGGAATGATGTTCTTTTGGGTTATAGTTGCCTACATGATATAATTCTCAGTCAATAAGGGAAAACGGGGGAAGATCTTACTTTTCTGCATTATTTTACAATGTGAAATTAGACCATTTTTCCAGATGTCTCTGTTATGTATCCAGTTGGGCAAAGCAAAAGGGTATTCTGCTGTTTCATTGAATAGAGTTCTTTGTAAATTAAACACAATACTTTTATAAAGCATTTGGCTAAGCAGCTACCTGAACTGATGTAGACAAAGCAGATGAAAAATACTCAAAATTAATATCATGTGTTTTTGCTTGTGCTAAGAAATATTTTCTTCACTGAAATAGGAAACGTTAGTGTGAACTGAAATAAAATCTTAAGAATAGGGCAACATCTAGGACTTAATTTCTGAAGTTATAGAAAGCAAAATGAGTGCAAAACATATTCTGTGAATCAATCATATCATTCCAATATGAATAATGAAACAAATTTCAATGATATTACTAGAGGGCAAATGAAGCAGTTCCCAGCTGATGAAAATGAAGCTGCACAATTTGAAACAACACTGAATAAGGAATCAGATTGGAAACCTTGTGATCAGAGAAATATTCAGAAGTTCTGATCAAGTATATTGTAAAGACAGGCCTGAATCAATACATTGTACTCTTATCCAAACTACCCCAAAATTATGAAGTATGTACCATTCATGTTGTTAGTGTCTCATTTGGATAACTTCCACGATTCGCATTGCTGCATAATGAATACTCCTGGCTTCTCTTAGGAACTCTATATCCCTTCTTCTGGACAGCAGAAACAATTTCAACTGTATACCCTGGATACTGGCATAAAAGAAAGACTTTCGTTTACTCTCTCAGTTCCAAAGTTTAACTCAAAGTGCTAAAATAAATGTGTTTCCACTAAATATAAACCAGGTTTTCCACTAACTCTTTTATGTTTTTGATTTCTCAATATTTCTTAGTATTTCTTTTGATTTGGCAGGTAAGCCTGTTTATCCAGGCGCTGACCATGGTTACCTGCATTGGTTTTGCTTTTGCAGGAGGCGATCAGAACTTTGTAGACTCAGTTTTTTTCAATTCCCAGAGTTCTTTTAATTAAAAGGGAGATGAAGAGAGACAGAAGGAGACAGAAAAATCGAAGTTTTCTTAAAAAATACATTTTAAAGTGCATTTGCATAATGGCAACATTCTTAGTAGAGACTTTTTTGAAAAAAAAAAAAAACAAAACCAAGCCGAAACCAACTTGTCCTAATCTGCAAAAGTCCTTCTATAAAAAACATCACTCTAAGATCTAGTAGTCTAAGCATGGTAATATAAAATAGTTCTAGTTTAGAAATACAAAGCTGATGAGGTTCAGCCTTGGGTTGTTTCCTGAATCACTGCTATGATCTACAAAATAGCTAGCATTTGATGTTTCTACTTTCAGCTTTATCTGAAGCATTTTGATGTAAGGATTATATGGGAAAAGTACAGTTCTAATAACACAAAACCTAACAGAACTGATTTTGCTCAAAAGTAAGCAAAAATTACTGTGGGCTGAAATGCAATATGGAAAGTATTAGCACAAGCACAGTTTGTTTTAGTACTACAATTAGAACAAGTCTGCAGCCTTCATATACCGAAGCTGACATCAGTCTGGAATGACTTTTCCAGAAAGAATAGTATGGCGCAGAAAAGAGTAACATGTGTAGGCATCCTCAGCAGTGGCATGCTGAACAATGAAACATGTGGTTTAGTTCAGTGTTTAAAAAAGAAGCCGCTACAGACATGAGCGTACTTCCCTACATCCATCCAGGAGGCTGGACACTACACAAAAATGGATAGTTTAAATGTATGGCTGGGGTCCATCTTTAAGATAGTTCTATCTTATGCCATGGTATAAAATGATCTCATGATTTGTAAATAGCTTGCCCAGATTAATTATAATAATGAAAGTCAGGAATATTTTAAATCACCGTGATTATACAGATAGATTCTAGTCTTTGCGTGTATACACGATATACATAATTAGAGCAATGTGCTTCATTCAAACCAACTGCAATCATGAAATTACTCTTGCCCATTAAACTGTACAGGAGGCTGTGATTACATCCTTTTTATTTTTAATATGAGTTCCCTGCAATTCCCAAGCTCTCAAATGTTTCAAACCAGCTGTAGCAGTAGGACTTTTGATTATACTGTTGTTTAGTGAGTGACGTATAGCTTCTTCTCAGTCTGAATTAGCCCTGGACAAACAGATAGGAGTAATGTGAACTAAAAAACTAAATGCAGAACAGCTGTGGACAGAAATGAATGCCTTGATTGAAAACACTCTCCTGGTAGTTTTCTTGCATGTTGCTATGGTACAAAAAATTATGTTTTTATTACAGGTTTTCTAAAGTGACAGGTGTCCTTAGAGTAGCTTTCCTGTGCTTTTACCTTTAGTTTTGAAAACCAAGTTGTTAATTTGTAATTTACTTCTATATAGTGAAAAAGGCAGCACATTATTGTTCCTGCAGTGACTACTCCCCATTCCCAATAAAAATGCATCTGGACAGAACCTTTTCTGGGGAAGGGTCTAGCCTGCACTGGTTATGATTTGTGATGATTTAGAGGTCATTAAGCAGCTTCCTGTTGTTGAAAAAATAAATGTAAAGTTATTGAACTAGCTGAGACATTAATGAAAAGTGTATATTTGAAAAATTGTATTTCTCTTTTCTTTTGAATTTGAATTTGGAAAATATACACAACTTTAATTTTAAAATAAGCTGTGCCATTACAAATATGCCAGTTCCCTTAATTGCACATTAAATATTTTATGTTCTTTTACTTAGGGTAGAGAATGTTATTGATTATTAGTATCATACAAATAGATGAGCTGAGCCTTATTTCCATCACAGTATCAGTTCTTCAGTGCCATGGGAGTTTTTAGAAAGTAAACAGGAAAAGTATAACACAATTGTCAAAGCATGACCATCTTAAAGATTGGTGTTTGTAAATGACATTTCTAACTGCACAGGTGTGTTTAGCTTGTTAACTACGTGTCACCAATAGCTCAGTATTCAACAGATCCTAGTTTTGGTGCTTCTCAGCTCAGTAGCACTTCATGTAACCATACAGCTTCTTTGAAACAAACAACAACTTGGGGCAAGAATCCAGGACAGTTGCAAAAGCATAGATTTTTTTTGTCTTGAAGTAGTTGTGTTGTTGCTGAGCATGACTTTTCATAACCGGCTGTGTTTCTAAATTCACATTCTATCTGCTAACTTTGTCTCTCTTTCATACTCAGGATTTAACTAACTGTTCAAATAGACCTCACAAATCTCTGTTGACCTCCATAGTAAACCACTGAACATGAGCTGAAATTCAAAGATTTATTTTTAATATCAGCATTTCTCAGGAAATGATCTTTATATCATTTAGTCCAAGCTCCTATACAATAGAAGTTATGTTATTTAAATCAGTTACTCATGGACTGAACCAAATCAATTAGATTTGATTAGACTTTGTAGTTCAGAAAGGCATCCAGTCTTGATTTAAGAATGTGAAGAGGTAAGGAATCCATGACAGCTGAGTTTGCTCTCGCAATCTGTGTCCTCTGCATCTCTACAGGCATTGCCTCAACCACCTTCTGCTGTGTTCCAACACTTGCACCAGACTTGGTGTGATTAGAGACATGATTCTGCAGAGTTGGCTGACAGAAACTGTGGCAGCATTAGGCAGAAAACCTCAAGTTCCTTGGAATGGCAATGTTTTTAATGAGGTAGATCACTTATTTTAACTCAAAACCTCTTTTGAGGACTTCCTTTAACTTTCCTTTTAACTCAAAACCTCTTTTGAGGACTTCCTTTGCTTCAAAAGAGGTCTGAGAATATATACCAAACTCTCCCTGAACAGTGGAGGATGAGAGGTTCCTCCTGGAGCAGTTCAGTCCAAAAATCTACCCAAGATGCATTGATTCTCTCTCATGCTGGAGGAACCTGTCTCTCTTAACCAGTTACAGAAGGCATCTCAAGTAGCTAATTTAGGTAGCTAACTCAGATACTTGGGTTGGGAATATTTGTAAAATACCCAGAGCAGTGAATCAAAGACATTCTGAATGGTGTCTTTTTTGTCCATCTCACAGGACACAGTACCAGAAGTATCTACACAAAGCTCATTTTGAAAGCTCTAATTTTGACTTAATGCTTGAACGTGTAACACTGCTAGCGCTGATTGCGTAATGCACTCTTTACACAAGAGATTTCTATAAACCTATGTAGTTCACTTGGATTAAACGATGTCACTATTCAGAGTTTCAAATATGGATTCTTTGGTCAGATCTTCTTCAGTCCTATGAAAAGTTAGTGCAGTTTTCTAGCTGGTATCAATTAGTAAACATTATATTTTCCATTAGAAAAAAAAAAATGGCTAATGGTAGTTGTCTGAAAATTCCAGTCCATACAGCATGAATTGTTCATACGGCTGATCTTCCTGTCACCTGCAACTTTTTAGAGGTTGGTACATTTGGGTTTTTTATATTGCAAGATAAAGTTAAGGAGGCTGAACTAGGGAAAGAATGGAGAATGAAGGGAAATGCAGGTTTTGAAATTGCATCTGAGCATAAATTGATTTGCTTCAGATTGCTTTCCAATTTTCTTCTATCCTCTCTAAGGATAAATTACTTTGGATAAAAACTAGTTTGTGCAATTAAAAAGGAAAATTTATTGTTCTTTTATTTTTGTGGTGTAATAAAAGTGATAGAGTTTTCTCAAAAGTCAGATGTTCAACCTGGATACTTACGACATTTCAAGGGAATGTACAACAACTAATCTCTCACCACCAAAATTTAAACTTTATGTAATACTCATGACCAGGCCATCTGAGTGACAGTTGGGCATCTTCACAAGCTCTTAAAAGCAGGCTACATAAATGCTGATTTGCTAGCTCCATCTGATAAAAATCTCAAAAACCCAGAACTAGACTTCGCTGTTATATGTTAGCTATAGTGGCTATGTGCAGTATGCATGATATGTGTGTGCATATGCACTAACATGAACAAGGGTCCCAAAGCACTGTCACTTATAAAATGAGACAATGATCTCATGAAAGACATACCTATGACATACATCATCAGTCTCCAGTTTGGATTGTAAGAGACCTCTGAATTGGGTCTGTTGGCAAGTAGTTGTGGATTTATGACCTGTTGGATCTTCTTGGTTTAACACTTATCAAAGATAAATGATAAGCCTCCTAGTAATGTTATTCTGAAATTTTTATCCCAGACATGGTCTTGTCTTGCAGTGTGAATTTGGTTAGCCACTGAATGACAAGTGTGGTTCCTCAGATTTCCCTCAAACTCCTCTCTTATTACACCTTTCTTTCTATTGTTACTGTTAAAAGGTACATCTCAACGTTGTTTCATGCTGTTTGCAGGTCTTCCATTTTTCTGTTACACTATGCTGTACTTAGGAATATCAAATGCTTCAGCTCCACTGTGAAAGTAAAGAGCATGACTACCTTGCTGACCATTTTTCTTTTACTGGTTCCTATCCCTCCTCAGGCACAAGGCAGGTCTGTGGAAATATTCAGTGTTTTTTCCATGTTCCTGGACGTTTTAAGCTCTGCTTAGGACTGTGATTTAGAACTGTTGTATTTCCAGCAATGAAAAAAGGACCTCCAGAAAATGTGCCTGCAGACATCCTTGTTGGGGTGGGGAGGAAGGAGTGCAGTACTGGGTATCAGTGGGGGTGACAATGTCTTCCTGTGGTGAAAGCGTCATGCTATGGTTGTGTCCTTGCCACCAAACTGGGGTACTGCACAAGGATCCCCTCTTTCCTGAACCCTAGTTCCCAAATCCTCAAATCCCCCAAACCTGTATCCCACCAGATATCACCCAGCCTGCAATCCCATCTCCCCTGACCTCTTTACGCCAAGGCCTTTCCACTGCTGAACAGTCTGCTCCAGTACTGTTGCTTTTTTCCCTTGTCAAGCCACTTCAGTCTTGTCAGGTTATGGTTTGAAGCTTTCGCCTCCACTGTGTGCTGGATACTCATCTGTGTAAGTTTTTCATTTCTGTCTGCATTCAAATCCTTTCCCACCTGTGCATTCATCCTATCAACCTCCCTCCCCACTCCAAGTCTGCATGTCTGTGGGAACAATTACTCACAAATCCATTTCTGTTTCTAAAGCTATGGATTTATGAACGCTCTCCATGTCCTCTTTCACTCCCTTGGATGCTAGCACCTGCTAGCTGGCTGAACTTATCCCCTCTCTTGGATCTGCCCTCAGAAATAAACATGCCCCAGCTCTTGTTTCTGGCAGAACTCTATGAAAACCTGGACACAGGCTGCAGTAATCAAAAATCTGCTCAGATGGCAAAGAAAAACAAGAGAAGTTTGGGATAAAGAGTCCATATAGAGCCCTGTTTTAACTGTTGTTCTTCAGTTGTTGATTTATTTTACTCCTGGTACACTTTGCTCTTGGTTCTGTAATCACTCAGGGGCAAGAAGGCCAACTCCTGAAGGCCCACTTAATTCAGCATCTGTGGTCTAACTGATCAGCATTACGTAAGATGAACTTCAGCATAACATAACCAGTCCCAACTGAAAGATACGTTGCTGCACAACATATGCAAAATACATGATCATGTGAAGGATTAACAAATTGCTTGGCCTTGTTCTCCAATTCTATAATCTCTTCCATGTGGGAATGTCCCCGCACCCAGACAGAGCCCCCATGACCTCCACAAGGTTCTCTGCTCTCCTGCCATGGCTCTGTCTGTGAAACAGTGGCATTAGGGACTGTCCCTGACATGACTTCTTCTAAAGCATTAGTTTCCATAGGTAATTTTGTGGGGCTTTAATGAGGTTGAGGGAGAAGAACACCGAAGAGGAAGAGAACGAACCTGGTTTTATGCCAGAACATGTGGTGGATAGTAGTAGTCTGATTTCCACAAAAGAGGTGTTGCAGCCAATGAGCTCAGTATTTCCTCTATTAATGAATTTTAAGGTTGGCAAGAAGCTGCTTAGACAAAAATGAGAAGCGTAACTAGGAAGGCTAAGAAATACTCTGTTAATATTATTCTCCCCCCCCCATATTTGTACGTATACAGAAAACCCTCTGGTTCTTTTTAACTCTACTCAGATTAAACAGTGAGATGATAAACAACTTTAAGTGACTAGTTTGGCAACAGTTTGGAAATGCTATATCCAGAGATAATTTTATGCACTGAGTTATGTGTGGCACACTGCAAGTTAATAATGTAGGCCATGAAAGAAAGGACAAGATAAAAAAGGATTTCTTGTCAGTCAGCCACGTGTTTTAGAACACATTGTGTTTTAGAATCATTGGATGTGGTTTTTGTTATTGGCACTTGCTGGGAAGACAGAAAAGTGGCAGTGCAAAAGAGTAGTATAAAAATTTTAATTCTCTTGATACCATCCAGAGTGGTAATTTTTTTTCCCCCCTAAGGTACTGACATAAACATCCATTGTGATTTTATTCAAGGACAAACCTGGAAGGGAAGATGCTTTAGGGTCTGTTTTTTTTTTTTAAAACTAAAAATGAGTTGAAACTAGCTTATTTTCCCAAGTATCTTAACTTTGCAAAGTCTGCTGAAAGAAGGCAGTATTTGTTTATAGTAGAGTCTTCAAATTTTTGAAGGCTTCCATTAGAACTACTGAAGAAAGATAAAATGTTTTGCACATTTACCATTGTGTATTCTGTGGTAGTTCTAACTTCAACCCCAATATATTTGCTTTGCATTTGTGCTTTGAGTTGGTTTCACTGATGAAGATGTAATAAATTATACATAAAAGAGAGTGATCTTCTAAGACGCTGTTCATTAGGCAGTTCTAACTTGTGATGCATCAGAAACCATATGTTTTGTGCATTGGCTTACTGCTGTAAAACAGACTTGAAATTACCAAATGAAGGCTTGGTGCCAGTTTCCAGTGAAGCCAATGGCAAAACTCAATTTATTTCAATGGTTCAGGGTGAATTGTGTAATAATCACAACTACAAATTAAGAGGTTTTGGTTTTGAGCCAAAACCTTCTCTTTCCTTCTGCAGGTTTGCAATGCTGAAAATGCAGGTGAACATTCCACCCGCTTTTTTTAATGTATGAAGATATAAAAAAAGGTAGTCTGTTTTTCAGTCATTCTTGCCCCTTCTGTTTCCTCACACTGCAAACCAAAGTTTAGTAACCCCGGGCAATCAGGTTATAAGGAAAAAGGAGGCTGAGTGTCCAGTGTTTCTGGTCACCCCACAAGTGATCTAGAAAGTAGCATGACTATGTGAGTGCCTTATAGCCTCTTACTGGGTTGGAGGGACAGGTCCTGTCCATTGGCACCCATGATGTTGCTGTGGATCCTGTCCTACTGCTGATTCTGTTCATAGCCTGATGCTGAGCTCAGGTAGCAAAAGGATAGACCATTTTTGGTTTATTGGAAGAGGCCTGTCCAAGCTGTGAAGGAGGCATTTTGGGAAAAGTGCCCACCCTTTGTTAAAAATCTAAGTAATTTATTATTATTTTTGTGCAACATTGAATGGTGCTGTCTATCCTCTGCACAAGAACCAAATTTGTAACATGCCTCCAAATTAATGATGGAAGTCTTCCAGACTATTGAAGGGATTTCAGAACATACATCCCCTTGAAAGAAAAATGGTTGAGTGAGGTCCCTTTCACGCTTCTCTTATTTACTTCCTGAAGTGCTTTTCCATCTTATAAAAGATTTCTCCCCCTTTTATCTTGGCAAAAGAAACTAGGCTTGTGGCTTGTAGACTGAAAGCATTCACTGTCTAAGCAAGCTTGAGCCTCTTAGCAGGGAGTCCATACTGGACTTAAAGCAAAAACCTATCCCTAATCCTGGAACCGTCATGAAGCAGAGAATATTAGAGTCATTTACAGCTGCCTGGCATTGTTGCTGAGGGACAAATTGAAATCACTGGTCTGCCAGGCTTGTCAACACCTTTGAAATCTGCCGCCTAGCCTGGTTACCCAAAGGACTCCTTGGAGAGAGTGCAGGAGCCAAACTGACAGCCAAAGACAGAGCCCACCTACTTGTCCTGTTTTCTTCCTTTGTCTTTGTTTCTTTTCCACTTTTATAATTGCCTTTCTTTTTGCTTGTTTTTATCCCAACACTAATGTTGTAATATTGGTAAGTGGTTTAATTAGAAGATTTATTAACTTGTGTTTTCAATCTTTTCACTGAGAAAAAGTACCAAAAACTTAACATCAAAATAAAAGCTATTACACAATCCACTAGTTGGGTGCAGTCCGTCCCCTTTGAATTCCATGGCTAAACTCCCGTTGGCTTTCATGGGAGCCTATTAAGGAACAAGCTCTTGTTATTTTGTAATATGCATGCCACATGGGGTCTCAATTTAGTCACTTAACTAAAGGCACCTAAACAAGTGGCCTTTTTTTTGGTGATGTGAATGACTCCAGTGGCTAAATGGGAATACATGTGCCTAATTTTAGTACATCCACAGTTGAATATGGTAACCATAGTCCAGTATCATAACTTCATCTATATGGGTTGGCATTTATCAACTCTGGCTTGACAATGCCTTCATCAAAACCACTTCTTTTGGGTATATCCCATAAATCTAAAATAAAAGCAGGTAATAAAGGAGAGAAGTAAATATGCAACACAAATCTGTAATTAATGCCTGTCTGAGGCTTTGTTTCATGATAGTAATTAATCACCTCTTTTCAGTGTATTTCTAATATTGCAAATTATTAATGCTTTAAAAATATAAAGCAATTTAAACTGTCATCAGAGCTGGGATAGTGTTTTCCTGGAGCAGCACTCTGCAGAGAGTTTGGTGAAGATCCAAGAACTGGTAAATTTAGAGCAGAAAGTGTTTAATGCGCTTGGTTGTTAAACACCAAGCTATAAACAAGTGCTTCAATATTTGGAAGATCATGACCTCCAACATAATATAATTTAAAAAAATTTGGTTTCCAAATCACAGTAATGTAAACTAAGACTCTTAGGATTTATAAAGCCATTGTTTGCTCTTTTCATAAGGTGAATATTAAAATTTGTCTTGTCAGTTTAAAGATTAAGGCCAGATCTGATTTCTTGTTACACCATTATAAAGAAAAATTGCAAGTTCCACCAGTAAAGACTTTTTATTTTGAAATATATTCAGAAAGTATGGTCTATATAAGAATAGATGGATAAGATATCTCCTGGTTTTAAGTGATAATCAACATATACGTTCACACAGGGGGTATATATAAGCCCTGTCACTTGAGACCAAATATTTTATTCCTTCAGCACCTGTAGTGTGTGAGCTCTGATTTATGCAGGTATGTACAATGTGACATGCCTCATATTGTTTCCCTTCTCAACAACACAATTGTGCTGGAGTTCTTTGCTTTCTGACATCTCTCAACAGTGTGTTACCTTGGGTTAGACTTTCTTTGGTAAACCCTGAACAGTTCTTTCTTTCATTGCCTTTGGAGAGTTGTGTATAGCTTCTACATGTTTATCTCTGTTCTCCGTTTTTTATTTGAACCTTCCCAAGAAGGTGACTGGATTCCTTCTGGCTTCCACTTACTGGTGGGCAAGATGCCTTTAATGTTTAGGAGAAAGGCGTATTCCAGACTATTCTAAAGTGTCCACCTTTCAAGCCTCAAGCTTACAGGAGGGTAGAACCTAACCTGAAATATCTCTGCTAGTTGTCCTGCTTTGACTTTGTTTGTGTCTCAGAAACCACCTGTGCTAGGACAGATTGTGCCATTCTACTTCAACAATAATGAAGGTCTTATGCTCCAAAATTTGCAAGTGCTTTAGAGGATGTTCCTATGCCCTAAAAATCTTTCTTACACTCTTCATTGGTTTTTAGGCCATTAACCCCAGACTTCAGGTACCCATTAAATCTGCCAGGAAAAGAAGTCCAAGAGAAAATGGTATTGTCATCTTCTATGGCTTTATTCCAGCAGATCCCTGGCGTCCGAAGAGGTTAGCTATGTCACTCTTGTCATAGTAGCAAGTCCACTGTGAGTAACATGATCTTCATATGTAGCGCCAAGTGGTTGGAAGCAGTCTATTGAACATCTTCTTGATGACCATTCCTCTGGGAAGCTCTTGGTTGTCACGATTGCTGGGACATGACACCAACCCAGGCCCTTCATCACTAACACTGTGAGTGTCCTCAACCCTTCTGGCCTCTACCTCCAGCACTAGCTGTCTGAAGTTGAGGTGTTAGGAGCACATTTCCTTCATCAGCCCTGAGATCCAAACCAAGATTTCAGTACCAGAAGAAGTTTCTTTGTTTCTCTTCTTTGAATAAAATCCGCAGAGATTTTATGAGAGGCAATAAATGCAAATAACCACGGGTGGGCAGAAAGTCCGTTGGAAGCTGGAGAGAGCTTATTCTTCAGCAGAGACAACACTTTTCTGGGTTGCTGCTGGGTCTTTTGATAGACTTCAGAGAGTCAGAGCACAAGAAAAGGAGTCCTCAGTCTTTAGTGATAACTGCCTAGTATTCATTCCTAGAAGTGTGTGGAGTCTCAGGATGAATACTCATACTTCTTCCAGACATCAGTGTTGGCTTTTTCTGCTTCTGTGGCTGTTTTGTTATCATTCTCCAGGGACAAGGCAAACCTTGGATGTTATTGAAAAGACTAGTGTGCCTTTTAAGATCTGATTAATTGAGTTACTATATTTTTTTGGATCTGTTGGGCCATGGTAAGGAGGAATCTGCTTACAAAATGAGCAGTATCCTCTGTTTCTTGCATATGTACTTCTGGATCCTGGTCCTCAAATTTCTGAAAGGGTTGATCAAATTGTTTCCATTTATTAAGGACTTTTCTCCTCCATGCGACTTGACACGGGTGCCAATGACCTTTACTTACTTCCTTCCTGTGAACCTGCAGCAACTTCATCACTGATATATCTGCCAAAGAAGATGTGTTTATTATTGAATATTGCCTTCTCCTGGAGGGTAAGACAGTCTTTTTCTCTGTATCATATCCATTCTTCATGGGATGTTTCTTCTGAGATGCATCCTTATTTCTGGCTCAGAATTTCATCTCAGTCAGAAACTTATATTTTATCTAATATTCATGTCTTTCTTCCACACTCTGAATGCCAGTAAGGCTCTACCTTATTTCTTATTTCTCTTCTTTATTTCTGATTTCTGACAGGATCAAAAATTCCAGCTGTTTTCTGAGGCTCTTTCTGTCAACAGCTGAGTGATCTGGGGATATTGTCATCTCTATGTGCAGACTATTCATGTACATAAGAGGTTGTCATGGCCTGTTTTGAGACTGCAGTCAAAGCTGCATCCATGATTGGAGTGAACACCACTAGCTCTTCAGCTAAGTGGGTGGTAATGCTAAGAAATTTCACCTTTCCTATCATCTGCCAAGCATTCATGGGGAGCTCTTTTCAATTTCATGAGACTCTGGGCCATCCTGGAAGCATCCGGGAATGGTGCTGCACTTCGTAGTGTTTTTATAAACTTCATTGGTTTGAAGAACTTTCATTACCTCACTGCGGTAAATATGCAGCCTTCCTCTGTGCTCACATTGTGTCAATATGTATGTGGGCAATCTCTGTAAAATAGAACAGCTTACTTAAAAGTAAGAAAGGTTCTTCAAAATATGCGTATAGATTTCTTTCCTTTTCTCCTCACAGTGGACATCAAGGAAGACAGAGAATAATTTTTTTCTCTAGAGAAAGGAATGGAAGGGAAACTACTGTAGAAGGAAAAATTACGTGGTCAGAAAACAGGTATTTCCCTTGCCTTCTTCCATGGCATGAATGTATTTGTGCACTATGTATATGAAAAATCTCCATTTGCTGGTAAGTAATCTCTCTTCTTTTCCAAAATCTGCACATGAAAAATGCTAACAGAACTGAGTATTAGCACATTGAATGGGCCATCATGTTGCTTTTGGGAAAACAGTAGCCAGGGATGCTAGGCTCCACTTCTTGCTTTGAAAGTCTACCACATGAATAAATATCACCAATCATCACTGTTTGTCATTAGCAAGTAACCAGTTGCAACTACTGGGATCTAGAGGCAATTTTTTTTCTGAATATGTCTTTCATGCTGACATTTCCAATATTGGTGGCAATAAGGTAGCTATGCTTGCCACTGGGGTGAGAAAAATCTGACACCTGCTCTGTCCTGGATATAAATATTCCATAAAGATCCTATCTACTCACCTGGTGCCCAGGAGATTAGGATTGACTCTTAGAGTGAGGGGGTTATTGTGGCCTGCCCACGTTAATTGCCTCATTGCTGACTTCTTCTAATGCCCTTAGGAGACTTGCTTCACTTTACTGCAGCTGTGTGCCTGGCTCCATTTTGCAGTATGGATAAGAAAGATTTTGTGATGCTTTTCTGTGCTATGTTTAGGACCTTAAGTTCAGGACTTGGAATTTCTCAGATAAATTCAAAGTTACTCAGGACCTCCCAGGATCTGTCCCCCAGTAAGAACAGAAAAAGGAAGCCATTGTGATGGTTGGAGGGCAAAGTTATACAAAAGGTTACTAAACATTATTGCTTGTGCTTGTTGACTTCCAACTGCCCTGCCACCCACCTTCTTGCTGAGCCAGAAGCAAATTTGAAAAAGAAACCACTGTGCATCACTTCCCTAGCAGAACATGTTGCAGACAAAAGGAATCGAAACCACAAGTAGAGAATTGGATTTCCCCTGCTTTCTCCAAAATAAATATTTGTTTGCGAGAAAAGCAGCCGGAAGAATGAGACATGTACCCCTGACACTAAGGGCTGTTTGTGCCAGCTGCAATAGAGATATGATAGTCCAATGAGTGCTAAGGTCAGGCTGAGCTCCATCATCCTAGCTTTTGAAATAATATCTTCAGCGACTTGCACAAAAGAGAGGGAGAAGGAAGGCTCAGGGAGTCCAACAGGGACCTGTAGAAGTGAAATGCAGAATGAGCAGTGGCACTGCCCCTTGGAGCTGCTCCCTGCACTGCTTCTTCCAAACAGCAGCACCATTTCCCCTGAAGCCATTGCGGAGAAGAGGAGGTCACACCACACACCTCTGGGCAGCATCATTTGCTGGTTGTCTTCTGCAATGAGGTCCAAAGAGACGACTTCAGTATAAAGGTATCTGTACCTAAAACAGGTGACCAAGCCCAGCAGAGAGCTCACAGCCAGTGTTTGGGGAGGAGATAAGCACCTCCAGAAGATGGCTTGCATAAAGGGTAAAGGGAATGAAGGTGAACTCCCATGAAGCCCTGGAGTACAGGGACTGTGTCCACTCTGACCTTCTGGATGCTGACCTTCAGAGGATCCATGCCTTGCTGAGCAGGGCTCATTCTTTAAATAAGACATTACTACAGATCTGTGCTTTGTGTAGTAGCTTAGCAGTTAGAAGCATTGACTAGAAAATGGATGATATTGGTTACAGCTCCCTTCCACTCACAGTTTCAGAGGGATTACACTCCAGTTTTCCATTTTCTGGAAGGTGGCACAAAAGAGTATATTCCTTCTCTGAGCAGCTGGGAAGGCAACAGATAGGGAGTGAAGGAGACAGCAGAGCACTGTTGCTAGCTAAGCTGGTCAGCTGGGAAAGCCTTCTCTGATCCCTTTTTCCTGGACTCCAGAGTGAGCGTGGCTTGGCAGGCAGGTGAGCCTCCTCATGGTGAGGCTGTGGATGTGGCACATACGCTTGCTTTTTGAAAATCAAGTGCCCCATCACTTGACTTTCTCTTTTTCTTCCACTATCTTCACTTAACTGTGTTCCCTTTTCCTGCAGAAGAGCAATAAAAGACAAGATAATCTGTACTAGGGCATCAGGCACAGAGATTGCCATTAAAGAGTCAATTTTTATAAGCAGTTACCACATGAGATTATCTGGAGCACCACAATTATGGCCTTTCGCAAGCTTAGGGAAATGTTGTGGTGTCTCATATGGCACCATTTGGTAACACTTAGCCAGTAGAGATTTTTATGGTCAGCGTGCACTCTAAATTCATAGCCTTTAGCTTCAAATTTTTTTGCTCTTGTCCACTGTTCCAGTCTTCATTTTCAGCTGTTACTTGGCACAAATTTGCACAGAAGAACCTCCCCTGTCATCAGAAAGCCAGAAAAATCCGTTCAGATTAGGAGACGGAAGGAGATTTAGAAAAAGAGTGTCTTTTGGATCATGCCTGTGCCTTCACAAAAGCTATATTTTTATTATGCCCTTACATAACCTGTCCCCTGTTTCAAATACAGCTTGGAAAAAAACCTCCTTTGTACAACAACATGACCAGCTGAGTAAATAGAAAAAACTGTTGAACTTGTGGATAGTACTTACTGAGGCCCTAACTATTTTGATACATGTGCCTGCATAGCAATACATTTTGGAGAGAAATAGTGATATTGAGACACATGAAAACAGTTGGTAAATGCTACAAGTTAACCTGAAAACATATTCCTGGTAACACAGTTAAAGAGGAGGGAGAGGTACTCAAAGGTAAATTCAGGTCAGTTGGCGTCTTCAAAAATAAGACTTAGACGACATATAAAACAAAGTCACACGCAAAGAGGGAACAAATCACAGCAACAGCAAATTTGCCACAGTGTCATGAGAGAGGAAAGGAGGAAAAAAAAATGACAAAAAGAACCCAGCAGTAAAATGAATATATTCTGAAGTGTCAGTCTCTCCAGACAAGAAATGGTGCCAAGCAGAACCGCATCAGCGTGTGGCCGTTTCTTGCACTGACACTAAAAACATCTGTTGAGGTACAGTGTTTATACCGTCTGCCAAATAAGAGTTTTTTAATCTTAAAACATATGCTGGAAATAGGAAAATCTGGACAACAACAAAAAGAAAAAAGAGGGGTGGGTGGCCAATAAATTAAAAGTGAGAAATGGGGGAGGATGGATTGGAGAGAATGTTTTCCACATAGTGCATCATAGTTAATTCAGGTCATCTCAGGTCACCAAGGGAAGGGAAGTTCATGGAGGAATTCACTCTGAGAAGTTAAAAGAAATCAAGGGATGTTCTTCATGTCAGAGACTTCATCATTCAAACATTGGGTTTTGAATACTTAATCGTAAACCTCAGAATTCAGCAAGACTTTGAGGATTCATCTAATTTAAGACACAAGAACTGATGATGCTGACTGCAGTACTCCTATTTTTTCAGGCAGGCATATCTCACATTTTTGCAGGAAACCATATAGTTAAGCACCCTGGCTGAGCCAGGGCCTAATATTGGCTCTGCAGAAATGATGCCTTCATGCTACTTGGCTAAATGCTTATTCAAACAAATTTTAGATATATACAATGAGCAAATTATTTAAAGATTCCCCACCTTCACATTTAGTTGTCTGGTTAAAGTAACTAGAATACAGAATTCACAAATATTTCAGTGAGAATAATTGGCAGATCTGACCAAATAAATTACTCAAATATTTCTAGGATATTTTTCAAATAAGTTACCCAAGTATTCCTTATAATAAAATCCTCTTATAGAGGGTAGGTTAATTTCATTTCTGAAATAAAATATATGTGTGCAAGGACATTATTTGGGGAAGTTATCTAAGTGATCAGTTTCCTGAATATCATAAACATGTATAAATAGAAGATTTCAGTTGATATCACTGATTCTTTGAAGTCAAGAAAGTCTTTCATTCAAATCAGTCTCTCTTTGGTACCATCTCAGGTCTACGGTATGTGGTGCATGTCTAAAGACAGAAACAGACAGCAAACCCACTTTAATATAATTTGTGCATTCAATTAATTCCATGTGAATTGTGCTTTTAGAAGAGAAAATGTGCCTAGGGTGAAATCTAGGCCCCTAGAAATCAAAGAGAAAACTCCCACTCCCTTCAACAGAGTTGAGATTTCACCTCTATTATACTTGACTTTCAAGTACAAAAGATTTATGCTTGGTGAATCACTGGCTGAGATATGGTCAATTGCACATATGTTATCAAAATCTGCATCACATTAATTGTATTGCATATCCTTCAAGATTTGCTTCAGTTTATTTCTGTTCCATTTATTAAATGTTATATTTTTGAAAAACACAGTAGAAATGAGCAGAAGGATGGATTATACGCACTGTAGTTTACAGGAGTTTTTGGTACTTCTCTTGTGTCCAGTGGGGCAACTTTAAACTTTGGATTCTGCTAAAGTACACCAGCTGGAGGAAACTTATTTCTGGGATAAATAAACACTCTGGGCAATATGAAAATCAAATTCTGGAATGAGGTGATGGGACCAAATGGGAGATATTTCCCAAAGGCAGCACTCAGAGCTACATTATTTTCTGCCTTCCTGATGTTCAATGACTTTGATAGAATTCTGTAGATTAGGTGAGTATGTAGCTGAGTTTTATTGGACATTGCTGTTCTTGTAAAAAAACAGAGATCTTATGTGCCCACATAACAGTATTTCCAAATGTTTTTGTTTCTTCCTGAATCCTAAGAGACCTGTATGACCATCAAAAAGCAAAAGCCAGTCTAAGCCTTTCGATATCTCTCCCTTTGTCTTCAGTGCACCACAGCTGGAAGAGGCAGAATTAGCACAGGCACTGGAGAAAAATCTTATTGGCTCTTCTGTTAAAATGCTGGTAAAAAATTGCTCTTAATTCTTCATTATTGGAAGACTACAATGTTTTAAAAGATCACTAGCAAATAAAATATCCTTGGCTGAATTTTCAAATCAGATAATTTCTGTTAAAGTTCAAGATCATTCTGGGGTTTCACAGCTTTTTCATGAATACCCAGTGGGAGACTCTCCAGCGATCTGCAAATAGTGGCAACGTAGATCACGTAGAAATAAACTTGCATCTTGTGATATCCTTCTTCCAATGAATGTTAAGTTTTATGTGACACCCAAGCTTTGGCTGAATCTTTGGTGATTTTGAACATGTCCTCACTTTCAGGACTGTGAACTAAATTTGCAGATTATTTCCACTTTAATTTGCATTCTTATTTCTCAAAGAAAGCTGACTAACCCTTCCTTCCCTGCTCAACAGATGTTTGTCTTCTTCAGTGAGAATCTACACACTGTTCATGGCAATATGGAAGCCTGAGCTGTAAGTGAAATTTTGGTGACTAATAATCTATTTGTTGACCTCCATGTTCAGAACAATTTCACCCAGAGTGAATGCAAAAAAATATATATTAGCATGATAGTATGATTAGGAAATTCAGCCACTGTTACTTGCCTGGAGTTAATTGACCATAATCAATGACTGATTTAGGTCTTTGATCCTTTAAAAAATAATAATAAAAAAATGGTAGCATTTAGGGTTTTTCAAAACTTTAGACAACATAAAGAAAAACAGTTTAAGGTTTCACAAAACTGTTGAGCTTTGCAAAACATTTTCCCCCTTAATTTGAACCATCATTTTCTCAAAGAAAATTAAATTAAAAAAACAACAAACATGTTTTTGTAATTAAACAGAATACTGAGCTATGCAAACAATAAAGATCCTTGTTTGAAATTAATTCTTGTCCTGCTTCTGGGATTAGCAGGGGAATAAAATTATAGCAAAACAAAACAGAAAAACCTGCTACAGCCTAGAACTTGCCTTTTACCAGAAGCAAAAGGAAATTTAGGCTCAATAGTTTTGAGTTCTAGTCTGTCTCCAAAAAACCATGATTTCAGAGTTTGTTCTAAATTTGATGAAATGAAAAATCTCATCACTCCTGTCATCAGAAACCAAAGTTGTACCTCTGATTTTTTTTCTTTATGGCTCACTAGTTGACTTTTTCCTCCTCTGTACCTAACAGACATTTTGAGGTGCTTCTTAGGAATGTGAAAACAAGGACAGTGCATTAAGTCCATAGATATTCATTGTCTAAACTTTAGAGGAAAAGGTCCCTCCTAGGGCAGGAAGCCTGCCTGGAGGTGGGAATGTCCTATAGAAGGAACAGAACGCTTTTAGGTTGACTGTCTGCTTCTTTTATGTTTATGTGAAGATTAAAAAAAAAAAAAACAAAAAACCAATGAAAGGCAATATATGACCTGTGAAACTGTTTTTAGAAACACAGAAACAGTGTTTTTAGAAACAGGTCAGATTCCTTTGAGGAAACACTACTTGTCTATTTAAATACTGAAACACTCAAATTGGCTTTAGAAATTTAAATCTCATAGGATTTCATAGTATTAAGCATATCAGTTTTGGGGTCTCAGTCTTCTGAGGGTGCCTGCCTGAGGGTGCCTGCCTGCTTTAACTACCCCTTAGTCCTTTGCTCTGTTGAAATCTTACCATCTGTTTTGTGTTGAGCCACTTGAATAAACTATTGCTCCCCTTATTCTTTGTGTACAGAGCTGCCTTTTGGAACACAATGTTTAGTCAAGCTCCTTGGCCCACAAATTTTTTCTTCTTATCCAGTTGTCCTGCCCCAAGTGCCCCAGTTGTGCTTGGGTTCTCAAGAGTCCAAAGTCAACATTGTAGAGGCACGGGCATGCTGAGTTTGTGGTTGAGGGCACATCCAAATATTGCTACATCCCAGATTTGGTTCAAATACTTAGCGTAGCCCATTTATTCTAATGAAATAAATGACATTTCTGCAAAGGAAAGAAGAATGGGGAGAGAAAAGGAGCAGGGATCAACTGCTGAAGTCTTCCCTGTGTTCAAAAAACATGAGCATTCCTGTAACATTACACTGACTCTGTCACCAGGGACCCAGAGGCCCAGTTTCAAGTTTTTGCGCAGTGCTCCAAGAGTCCCAAGCCACAGAGCTATGCCCATGACTTAATATTGCCAGCATTAAGCAGATTTTCCGGGGAAATTTTTTCAAGTACTTCTATTTTTTTTTTTAAATCTTGTTTTCGTCAAGTCGAACAGTCCTGTTGTCTCCCTGAGGGCCAGAGGCTAACACGTGAAATAGATGTCAATGAATTGTTTTCATCCGACAAGCTCATGACCATGTCAAAATTCCTTCAGTCTCTTCCTTCTCCGTGTAGGACTTTTAAAAATACCACTTTCTTTGCTATCCAACCTATCAGCTAAATATTTTGTTGAGCATTTTACTACAGTCTATGTAAATATATTAGGTGCATTAAAAATGCTTAAAAAGAAGACCTAAAATATAAAAATTGTGAACTTACACATTTCTTATAATGATTTCTTATGACAAAAGGACTTATTTTTCAAAATGTTAATTTATCTTGTTACTTTTTTAATAGTTTGTTCCAGCTTCCATTTCTTCAGGCTGGCATTCAATGGTATAAAGCCTCAGTGAATGTGTATAGCTATTTTATATCCTTTTAAGATAGGGTATTTTGCTGTATCACTCACTACATAATAAAATAAATGGAGGAAAACTTCACAGAGCGTGTACTGCCAATTTATCCTAGAATGTCTCGGCTTGTACTGGCGCATGGCCTGACCACTACAGCAACACGGTGTGCTTGTGGCCTCGCACGGGCCAGCAGCTTCCCGGCTCCTGCACTGCTCTATCACCGACTTACTGTGTGGCCATATGCAAATAAACCAACCGTCCCGCAACTCGGTTTTCCTTACTCATAACGATGGCAACGCTCATCTCCAGTGCTAGAAGACCGAGACATGAAGACTGAATCCAACGGCAGCGAGCTACCAAAGCTTTGATCTTGCAGCTGGGTACGGGGCAGGGTGCTGGCAGCCCAGCCGGGGTGTCTGTGCAAGCTGGGTCCAAGGCAGGACAGGCGCCACAGCATTTACTCCAAGAAACCTCTTGCTGAAGCCAGGACTGGGTTCCCTGACTCCATTGAGCTGTTCCTGAGTGCTTCATAAGCTAAATGAGCCCCAGTAAAATAATTTTTCATAATACTATGAATATATAACCAGGTCAAAAAATGCAACAGAAAAGCGCACTCTGTGATTGCTGTTAATGATTTAGCTAGCATCAAGATTTCCACAGATTCTAGTATTTAACACTATTTTCAAATAGATACACAGAATATCCAAATCGATCGTACCTGTGTTACAATATTAACAATATTAGGCTACAAAACTTAATCCAATCCTGTTTATTGCTTTTGCAAAATGCAAGCATTCATTTACCCCATGTTGTATATGACTTGGACCTGCATGTAATAATAAATCAGTTTTCCTAGAAGTGACAGGAAATGAAGAACAGAAATAATATGGTCAATTTCATAGAGCATATTTCAGCAAGAATATAATTTTTGAAGAGTGTTATGAGCCTGAGCTCATTTGTGCCTGGATTTAGCTTTTTTTTGAAAGATAACCAGAATTTTGCCCATACACTTAAGATTGAAGGCATCGTTCTAGTTAATGGAGGAAAGTTTATTTCTCTTTCTCCTTTTTTCTTTTTCTTTTTCTTTTTCTTTTTCTTTTTCTTTTTCTTTTTCTTTTTCTTTTTCTTTTTCTTTTTCTTTTTCTTTTTTCTTTTTTCTTTTTCTTTTTCTTTTTCTTTTTCTTTTTCTTTTTCTTTTTCTTTTTCTTTTTCTTTTTCTTTTTCTTTTTCTTTTTCTTTTTCTTTTTCTTTTTCTTTTTCTTTTTCTTTTTTCTTTTTCTTTTTTCTTTTCCTTTTCCTTTTCCTTTTCCTTTTCCTTTTCCTTTTCCTTTTCCTTTTCCTTTTCCTTTTCCTTTTCCTTTTCCTTTTCCTTTTCCTTTTCCTTTTCCTTTCCCTTTCCCTTTCCCTTTCCCTTTTCCTTTTCCTTTTCCTTTTCCTTTTCCTTTTCCTTTTTCTTTTTCTTTTTTTTCTTTTTCTTTTTCTTTTTCTTTTTCTTTTTCTTTTTCTTTTTCTTTTTCTTTTTCTTTTCTTTTTCTTTTCTTTTTCTTTTTCTTTTTCTTTTTCTTTTTCTTTTTCCTTTTCCTTTTCCTTTTCCTTTTCCTTTTCCTTTTCCTTTTCCTTTTCCTTTTCCTTTTCCTTTTCCTCTTCCTCTTCCTCTTCCTCTTCCTCTTCCTCTTCCTCTTCCTCTTCCTCTTCCTCTTCCTCTTCCTCTTCCTCTTCCTCTTCCTCCTTCCTTTTTCTTCTTTCTTTTTCTTTCTTTTTTTCCTTTTTTTTCCCCAGGAATTATTATTTTCTGAACAGAAAGAAAGAAATTCCTAAAATCTGTTGCTTATTTGCTCATTTAAAATGATAAACTAATAATGCTTTTGCCTTTTTCCACCCCAAGAAAGATTAATGTTGCAGCTGAGCATTTGCTACAATAGGTTGTATATTTTAGAAGATTTACTCTGTAGGGGTGAGTTAATGTTTCCAGGGAGTGGCATCGCAATACTAGTTAAAATGTCTCTCTCCTATAAATATGAGCTCAGATTGTTGAAAACGAAGTTTGAATATTGAGGCAGTTAATTAGTTTGGCTCCCAAAGGCACCAAATAATAGCTCCTTCAAAACAATCTGTCTCCTTTAAGTGGGTGAGATTCTTGGAAATACTATGACATACATCATAATAGCTCATTGCAAACATAGATCTGGAGACTTGCTCCTGCCAATAACTGAAGATGCTAGAACACAGCAAATTACTCCTTGTACATACCCTTGTTGGTTCCTGGAAGGATCATTTCTTCTTGTTTTAATATTGATATTCACCATCGATAGCAATAGAAAATGGGTGTGGAAACACTATTTCTGGAATACACTTAGGCTTGTATGAAACCAAAGCAGGACTAGAATCTGAATTTGAATTCAGCACTACAAAAATCTAACATAATGTCATCATTTCAGAATTTGAACTGCCAACTAGCAGAACACTTTCTCTATGACCAGATAAAAGTAATACTCATCGCCTTAAATGCAATGGTCTTTTTTTGTGTCTTGTTTTTAGTGTATTGTAGAAAGAGCCAGAACCTCAAGAACATATTAATTTATGGAGTCTTTACTTAGAGGATCTTGCTTGAAAGTACCTGATAAAGAAAACTCGTATCTGAGTGTGTTCACAAAATTAACTCTTCACTGATGCTTGACTTCAATGCCAGAGTAAAGGGACTTCGGTATCACAACTGGGCAGGGAAGCAGAAAAGAGAAGGAGCCATCAGAGAGATCTGAGGTACAGCCAAGTTGCAGAGAAAATATGCACTATTATGGTCATTGTAATTTAAGTTAATACAAAAGAAGCCCAAGAGAGAGGTATATTTGGAAGCATATCCAGGGCCTTCGTTCTTTTTGGAGCAGGATGAGAACTTATGTACTAGTATCGTCCTGTTCTTATAATTATTAACTCAAATAGCTGTAGCATGAATATCAAAATTTCTGAAAAATAACTGCATGTATGTGTTCTATGGAGGACTGTCAAATATCAATAACGTCTGTTAAAAATATTAAGTATCATCACAGATTATTCTATTTTTTAATGTGGGACCTGGGAAAATTCAAAGGGAAATCTTATATTGTGTGTGCAAAGGACACACACAAAGTCCTAGCCTCTTTTTTTGGCACATCTGCAACTTCAAAATGTCTAATGCAGGTTTTGGAATGTTTTTATGAAAAAGTATAAAATGTGTATTCTTAAATGTCAAGGAACATATAAGCTAATTTGTAAAGTCACATGGGTTTCATTTTGCCCTCAAATACAGTCTTCAATTCCTTTGTGTTTAGTGGAAGAAATGGACTAATCTGTTTTGACCAGTAGAAGACAAATGGAGCAGTTTTTCAACAACTGAAAACCATCTCCAGATACACAAATCAACTTAGACTAGAACTAAAACAACAACAGCAATATCAACACCACCACCACAGTCTTCCAGTCCTTTGACTGGTACTTATCTGACCAATAACGGCGAAAAAGCCATCTATCATTGCTTAAACTACATGATGATAAAACCAGAGTCTGGAAAATATCATTACTTGATCTATTTGGTAAACTTTCAAATATTTCTTTCAGAAGATTTGCCAGGCAAACAGCATAGTATAAAATTTAGTTTTATTTAATTTGTGTTTTATTGCTTTTGAATTTAACTTTTAAAAAAAGACATGATTAAAGAGCTACAGCTGAGCGAAGGTACAAAGCTTCTGTTGTAGAAAGCTGAGTGAGTCTGAGCCTGTAGATCATGGATTTGTAGGTGCATTTTAGTCTAGAAAATTGTGCTGCAGGGGTGCTTAGTGGGTTTAGGCCTCTGTCTGAAATGAGCTGGACAGGGTGAATGCAATATCTTATTTGACCTTTTTCTTTGTTACGGCTGCTGTTGGTTGTGTCAAGGCCAAAATACTGGTACATCCAGACAGGGAGACCATCCACTCCTTATTTCAAAGGGATATCACATTATTCATTCTTTAGTTGCCAGAATAAAAGAAAGGCTAAGTCAAGGCTGAGTGCTTTGCAGAGACACTAAATAATGAAACTTTTAATTGAGCTTTGTTTTCACTGTAGAATTCAACCAGAAGAAATCCAGTCTTTAAGTAAAACCTATCCACAAAGCTCCTTCCCTCAAAAAATAGCATCTTCTTTTGGATTGTCTGAAGATTTCACTATCTTGCAAACCTGAAATAGGAAATTATCCATTTGGCTTCATTTTAGATTTCTCCTGTTAAAAAAAAAAAAGAAGTTTATTAACCCAGATCTTTAATTTTATACGTATGACTCTGGTAAAGAGCATGAAAGAACATTTCTGTACACATTTCATTAATGTCTCTGTAAACAGCAGATATTTGCTACCTATGAATGCTGCTATGTTTATTGCAGAGTTTCAATGAGTAGCATGGAGGACTGGGATGTGCAACATGCCAGCACTTTCTGAGCTGCCAATGGGGCTGCAGAAGATGAAGCTTCCCAGCTGGGTGGGAGGTACTGCAAAGAGGTTTTCTCTGGGCTTTAGGCAGGGCAGGGTGAGGCTTTGAAGCAGAAGGAAATTAAAGATCTGTCTCAAAAAATTGTAGTGGAAGCCCATCAGCTCCAACATGGAGATCACTGCTTGAAGACTGTTTTTCTTTTGTATTTGGTAAAAACAAGGAAAAGAGCCAAGGACTGGTAGTGATTAATGCAAATATGACAGCTTTTGCTTCTCAAGGGAAGATTTGATGAGTGACTGAATCTAAAGCCTCTTTACTAAAGGTGTCTTCATTTGCCCGAGTCCTGCCTGAAAGGAAAGGCATGTGTAAGTGACCTCAAGCAATACCAATTTGCATTTATGCAGCACCTTTAAAATCAAAGGCTCCCAAGACTCTTTAGCAATTGGCATGGCAAAGATTTCGACCACTGTTAAAATGCAAAAGGATAAGTGGGAAATGCATTTGCAAAATAGCTGCAGTCTTTCTAGAGGAACTGTAGCTAGGATATGCCCAGGCTTCAATTTTTCAAAGATTGTTTTATTTCTTTTTTTTTTTTTTACTGGATAAAGTGTGTGTGTAGGCAAATATCTTGGAGCATAATCCCAACACACATGGCATATAGAGTAGTCAAATTATTTAGAATAAGTAAAACCTGACTTATTAATATGAATTTCTGATTTTATTTGTAGCTAAAGCAAAAAAGTTTTTTAATCACTCATGATGAAATTATAACAGGAATTCCAGCATAGCTGCCAAGAAAAAAACAGGGGTTTTTTAAGTGTAAAAGTATAGAAAAATATATGACTCTTTTAAAAGCAAAAAACCATACATGTTATCATTTCATGGCAGCAACTTAAAACAGTTTTGTTTTCTGAATTTCTCTCACAGAAAATTAATACATCCTCATAAGAGAAAAGCTGTGTGTAGTTAACAATGTAATAACTTATTTCAAACGTAAAGACAATGACTAAGTGAAAAAGGCATGTTTTTCTCTGTATTCACTAATGCCTCAACCCGCATAAATATAAAAATATGCTAGTGATTGTTTGTTATTACACAGTTGAAAGAGGAAGAATGTCTGGATAATAATTTTCAAGATGGGAAAGAAACTGCAGCAGGAATATGATAATACAAAAGGTGTGCTGCGGTCAATGGTTAGAACTTTGACAATGCACCAGCTTTTGCATAAGGGTAGAATAACAGTCTTGGATATGATAAAGTGTAAGACAGCACAATAACTGAAGGCTGAGTTAATGACAAATTCTTTGCTCATAAATGTAAATGTAAAGTACAGGAGCATCATGGTAAACTAGAAAGGGATTCACTCAGTAGTGTATCCAAGCTCACAAGTATCTAACTTTGTTTTGATGTTTTGATTCTCACCACTGTCTCTGGAAAAAAAAAAAAAAAGACCTTTCTGGAAATCATGAGCATCACTGAGAGACTGAAACCTCAAAAAAGGTTGAATACAGTTTATCTGTATGAGGGACTGTGCATAGAAAGATTAGGTAGCACATTTGGATGCTTCTAGAGTATTACACCATAAATATTTAAATGTTCTACCTTCCAATTGTAGTGCTTTCAATTACTAAAACCTTCTGGAGTTCTTAATCTCCCTTCTTACCTCATTGCTGTAATCAAAAGAATATTCTCCTTCCGTAGATTGACATGCAAGCAGAAGTTATTTGATATTGATTCTGATGTGGCTGAGCTACAGATTAAAATTAATTTAAGTCATGCACAACAAAGAGTTTAATGAATTGATTTAAAACGACTACGTATGGAAATTATACAGACCAATAAGCATAATTTCAAAAGTAAATTCAAGTGTCTAATAATTTAATTGCATGCTTGAGGGTTTAATTGCACGCTTGAGGGTGTTTGAAACAAATGACAGAAAAAAAGTTATGTGCTAACAAAACCAGTGCATGCTCTAAAGCACTGCCTTCCATTTTTTGCACAGTTGTTCCATACTCCCATTCTAGGAAGACAGCCATGCTGTTTCAGTGCCACTCTGTAGTCAGAAGGGACTTGTACTCATACAGATCCTTTCCAAGACTGGGCCTTTATTTCATAATTGTAACAAAAGAATAAAGACATGAAACAGACACTGTTAGTGAAACAACAGCATTGAGAATACACAGAAGTGATTATAGCCTCCGCAGATGCATTTAGAGATTGATAAATAGCTCAGAAAGCAAAGATATTTAATGCAGAACAATGGGTAATAAAGCACTGCAGGCATTAGAAATATCAAATCAGCTCACAGGGCAGCCAGGCAGAGCACTATGAGCTTGTATAACTATCACCAATGTGTCTTCCAGCAAGTTGATTCAGAAACAATTTCTGAACTGTCAAGCATCATGAAAATGGACCAAAGGGATTTGCAGAATGAAAAAGTAATAGAGGTAGCTCCCAAGTAGTAGTAGCTATGAATCACCTTTGATTGACACCATTGCTTCTAGCAAGGAATTTTAGATTCTGTTAATTTCTTTTAATGAGCTGCAGTATTTGAAAACATGCTTTGGGAAACCACGAGGATACCGTAACTAATTCTGGGGACTAGTACACTGACTCATCTTCCACTGAAGTCAATGGAAAAAGTCTGACTGATTTCAACAGGTTAGACCAACTTCATTCCTAAAACAAACAAAATCTTTGACAGGTTTTCATGGATCATGAGATAAAAATATCCCAAGTGTATTTGATTTGGTCTTTGGACTGCTCTGTATGCGACAGAAGGTTTTTTTGGCTTTAAAATACCAGGGCTAGACCCTTATATTTAACCTGGAACAGCTCACACTAGTTGCTGTAAATGTCCCTCTTCCCTCCCCTGCATGTTGGCCAACATTTGGTGACACTGAAAATTATTTGTGGAGAAGAGCAGCATGCCCTGACAGTCTCCCACGCTCACCGAGAACACAAAGCTCCACTGAAACCTCCTTGTGTGTTTGTTCTCAGAATTGAAAAAATATTAATCAAAATTATCTTCTCTAATAATAAAAGGAGCCGTCATCTGGCTAAAAATAAACATTGGAAACAAAACATAAAAACTGCAAGCTTTAATTAGAAACACAGAACATTGAACATGTCTGATTCAAACCTTTGGCTTGGGTTCCTGCCTTGAAAATAGCATAGCAAATCTTGGCTAAACACAGGATTTGTTCTCGACAGGCATCAGGAGCACCCGGGGTCCTCAGCACTCCTCAGCCCCCAGCCCAGGGCAGCCTGGAGGAGCCCTTTGCCCAGGCTCTCCTCACCCACATATAGGCGGGCAAAGCTGCTTGCTTTGATTGATCCACCCCAGCTTCCCATCTCCTCCATCAGCTAGAAGGGCAGCCTAGAAGATTTTCCTAGTCTGGAGTTGGCTCTTTTAGATGCTTTTGGAGTGAGGAGAGTGGCTCTCATCCTTTCTTCAGCCAGTTTTTTGTGTGGTCAGTAAGAGCAAGTGAAGCAAAAAGCTGCCATAGTTAGTAGGAAGCTATTGTCCCTTTTAATTAGAATTGCAGGAATTTTCACTCTTTCAGCAGTTGTTGCAGGGCAATCTTTAAAATACTCCTGTCGTGACAGAGTTCAGAACCTCTTGTTCTAGGAGACAAAACTTAATAAGTCTTTTCCTCTGACTTTACCTTGCTGAAGATCAGACCAGATGATAAATCTTTCTAAGATATCTGGTATTTCCATGCATTTCATTGCACAAGAGTATAAGAAGTTAGAGAGAAACACTGCTTCCAAGATGAGAATTTTCTGGGGCTGGGGCTGCCTTGTGCTTCTCTGTTTGTGTAGTGCCAAACACAATGAGATACTGATCACTGAACAGAGAGGCTACTAAAGCACTACCATATTAGAAATAAATAATAATTAAAAAACTATCCTTTCCTTAGCATATCTTTTTTTTTCCTTTATCATGGGCATCTAGTTACATTGCAATAGAAAGAACTATGGGCAGTAAAATATGGCAATTTAAAATTATAAAATTCTGTACTAGATTTTTGCTCTAAGTTCTTTAGGTGTCTCAAGAATTAATTTGACTTTTTTCATGATGGCCTTGATCTGCCAAGCAATTTAGAGGCAGTACTCTCATGCTTAATTGTTGTTAGGATTGGACTCTAAATCACCACTTCTTCTTTGAAGTATCTTGCATCTCTTACACATACATACAAGTATAGTACACAGAATTGATAAGCGTGCACCTTTTATGTAACCTTTGCAAACACTAATCTTTTCATAGAACGCCATTGAACTGGTAAAGAGGGATAGAGTTATCTTCCAAAGTGCTTACGAACAATTGTGTATTATAAACTTTTATGTAGCCACATAATGGTCGACATCTGCTGACACTCAAACTATTATGTTATGAAATTCTATTTTAAATTCATTTGTGACTTCTTTTCACCTTTCTAATTAACTCTTGTATCTGTCAGATACGTTTTGTACTGCAACATGTTGGTCTAGAGAAGAAAGGTTTTAAAATAAACATAGGGCCCAGCTATTTGCTGGTGACCTACTACAGCACTGCTGAAACCTAAGGCTGCTGTAAGGCAGCATGTGAACAAAAATCTTTTGAGATGTTGGCAGATAGATGGTTCTGGCAGTGGCGGTGGTTGTCTGGGTTAGCCAAGGCTGTGTGCCAGCTGTGATCCCCAGACGCAAAGGTCTGCTCTTACTTCCCCCAAAGTGAGCTCAGGTTCTGTAGGCATGCACACATACTACATGTATGTGTACGGACAAAGGAAAAATCTCCCCTCCTGCTCTCTGAAATCAATGAGAAAAACTCCAATTTATCTAAAAGGCAGTAAAAATTGTTCTGTTGTTTCAATGATAAATAAAATAGGAAATCATTTCCAAAACTGATCTAAGAAATAGCTGAAGAGACAAAACTGAATGCATTAAGAGGACTTTGAGGAGCAGAAAGTAAGAAAGGAATTGCTTGTAAAGTAGAAATATAAAATATGAATAAGGATGAATGTAGAAAATGGTATAAATCTGTAGGAATAAAAGGAGCAATAACTAAGGTGAAATATGAATTTTAAAAAGGAGGACACAAAAAGTATCAAGAAAAGCTAAGTAAGTAAATTAAAAGAAGATGAAAAAGGAAATTTGATGAAAGGACAAGAAAACAGACCAAAATAAGGATCAGGCTAAGGAAGATATATGTGATGTGTGTGTTCAAATAAGCAGAGACCAGTAAAATTCATCTCAGAGTATTCAAAGCTCTGGCAAAAGCAATCTGTGAAAGATCAGGGATTATTCAGAGAATTTATGAGGAATAGAAACCGGCAAAGGGCAAAGGCATTGTCCGTCTTACCAATTGCTTAGCTTAAATTTGCCTCCTAGAAAATATCAGGACCTATTAGTAAATAACCAATACATATGACGGGACTGATCTTTTCAGAGTTAGACCAAAGGTCCATTGAGCTCTCTGTCTTTTCCCCTGAGACGGCTGATGATAGGTACCTCAGGGAGAGAATAAAAATAGAGAATATATACAATAATTGTTTTCCAGCATACTCTTCCAATCTTCAGCAATTTGTGGCTCAGGTATTCCTTTGTGTTTAGTAGCCCTCAGTGGATTTATCTCTCATTATGGTGTCTGGTTTTCTCTTGGATGCCTGTAGGCTTTTAGCGTGCACACAATCCTGCAGCAAGGAGTTCTACATCTGAAGTATAGGTTCTGTCAGGAGCCATATAAGATAAGAGGAAAAAAACAAACCAAAATGCCTTCCACAGAATGATAAGAAAAGAATGTCAGAAAGCCAATCCTGTTTCCTTTGCTGACAGAACTGTTCCAGGGATTGAGGAAAAAGCAGATAAGATGATATACTGTGATTTTAGGAAGTACCGAATGTTGCCCTTGTGACTTTTCCATAAACAAAGTAAGGAAATAAACTATGTATACACAGAGCTGAAAAAATAACTATACATTGCTTGCTAACAAAATAGGGAGGCAGTTCTGATAGGAGCCTGTAAGGCTACTAAGTCTATATGACGATTTTATTAAGATGAATGATGCTTCACATATTGGAGGATTAAATAACACTCTTGCAAAAGTTGCTTGTGACATGAAGGAAGAAAGAATTGCAAGTGTCAGTGAGTGTATTAGTATCAAAAGAAAAAATGTGAAAAAAAGTTTCATAAAGCTCGAATAAAAATGAAGGTCTGAGTAAGGACTTCAGGACAGAATTTCCAAGATATTGCAAATAGTCTTAATTCTCAGCTCAGTTTCCGATGCAGCAACCCACTTACCTCAGAAAAGAACGTGTAATTGTGTGTTGAATGGTTTTAATCCTAAACTCATGCATAACAGTGTAACTACACTGTTGTCAATGGAATAAGGCCAAAGTCCACCAGCAGTTAAAGATCTCGTGCCTGTGTTTGTTTTGTTTTGCAAAAGAAAAAATGTAGACCATAAGAGAAAGTTTAAGAAAAGGAATTCTGTGATAAGGTTGTTGGGTGAAATATTTTAAAGAGTATCTTGGGATATGAGAAGTTCTGAAATACAGTGGATGCAAAACCAATGGTCAGTTTTGTGAGTGTTAAAATGTTAATTATAAATGAATGCATCTGTGTAATAAAGCCAGAGCTAGCTGAATGCCAAGTGATTCCAGAAACCATTTGGGCTGAAAGTTCAGGGTGCTTGTTGGCCAGTGAGCAGCAATATGAAACCTCACTCCCTTCCCCTCCCAACATTCAAATTGGATCTTGCAGTCCAGACCTACAAAGGTATTTAGGTCCCCCATTCTTTTTTAGGAACCCAAAGTCAGATGCTTAAATAGGGATTGGGAGCCTGAAAGTCTTTGTATATCTTGGCTTGTATATGCAACATTTTCTATAGGCTTGTGCACAAATCACAACCACGAAGGAACACCTGGGGAGGGAGAAAGGGGAACTGATCTCAGAGCTTCATATGTTTTTTATTACTAGGTAACTCTTTCCATGCAGTGTATGTGTACAGAATGGTTGCTGCACTTGGAGTCTGGCTTCCAGGGAGGCCAGCTTACATCACAGAGTTGGAAATAAACAGCCAAAAGTTCAGTACTATTTAGTAAAACTCAGACCAAGCTACATGATCTTCAGGCATAGAAAATACATCTTTTGCACTGTTGTGGATTACTTTATGAGCTGTCAGTAGATATGGCATGACTTGCATTCCAATTTCCCATGGCTACAGCGTGTTGCCAGAAATATCTTTGTTGCTCTTGAATATGTTCTATGTTGGTGGATGGGGTGCAGGACAAGGTTAAAATGTCAAGAAATTAATCTGAAATGATGTTCTGGATTTCTTCCACATTGTGGGATCCAACCCATACTGCAGGTGGTGGTCCTATAAAACAGTTGTTTTTCACAAATCATTCTGCCTGTTCATTAATTTCATGAACCAGAAGGCCATTTCCCTGTAGTCTTTTTTAAGAAAAGGGCCCTCCAGACCTCTGCTCTTCACAGTCTGCAAAGAGTTACACCCCACTTGTCAACATATATGTGAAGGTACAGAGAAGTCACTGGGCATTTTGGATCTGTAAGCTGAAAAGGGAAACAGGATCTGTAAGAAGCATGAAGAACATAAGCCATTTCTCATGCTAAAGATAAGATTCTTCACTTTAAATGACTGAAGGTGCAAAATTATCTCATTTTTAAAGCTTTATTAAACAGGCTAGAAAAAAACAGATCAGCAATAATTGACATTGTCTACAGAGCTCACCTGTTGGGCAGACTTTGAAAATGCTGACCTGTGAAATTGTGTCTGTTTCATGAGTGAGACAAAGTTCCAAACTGAGGGCCCCACACAGGGCTTGCTAAAACACAATTAGTCCCTTTTTGGTGAAAGATTTAGAGGTTCCAACATTTATTTTTGTCTGAACTCAGAGCAAAAATTATGCCGTCCCATTTTTGTTTTCTGAGAAAATGATTTAGAGAAAAGGTCCTATACAAGAAGGCCCACCATACAAATGGTTAGATCTTGGAGGTCTGGGTAAGTACCTTCCTTGCCCAATGAATTACCAAACAAGTCTTTCTCACAATCTCTCCTCTGCAGCCATTAATGTTCATGTAAAAAATTCAGTGTTGATTGAAGAAGGAAAAAAAAGGAGAGAGATTCAATCTAGATACATCCAGGAAGTGTGAGAACCGATTTGAGCCCTTGTTCAAACCATTCAAACCACTAGGTCCTGGATGCTACAGGGCGACTGTTCTTTCCCCCCTCTTCAGACTGCACCCTGGCTCTGGGATGGTTTCAAATTCAAAACAATGTATTTCTGTGGGTCACACTGCACAGATTTTGCTGCATTAGCAGATTCAGTGCTCCTCCAAAGGAGTCTACCAGAGCACATTTCAGCCGACATTCTCCAGTGGAGCAGACTGTGTGCGTGCTAACAGTCCCCACTGCCTGTTCTCACTGGCAGGGAGTTAGAACAACTTTTGACCCCAAGCCTGCTGGAAGGCATGAGTTAAATGATCATTTTTGATTCCTACTTTCCCTACAAACAATGGCTAACCAATAGCTTATAAATTCAGATAATTCAACAGGGAACAGATACTTGGAAAGAAGAAAAGATGGATGAGATGAGATATAGAGGAACTTATGTACAGCAAGCTAGATAAAACTGTGTTCGCTCCTGAGTGCCTTTGTGTTGTAAGGTCACCATTTCAGTGGAAAGAAACAGTGCTGGCACTTAGACAAGACTAAGAGCATGGGGGCATGGCTGCAATCTAAAGTTTGGAAAGGGTGGATAAAACATTGAGGAAGGAGAGGAATTATTTAAGGACATATGAGAAAGAACGCTGTAAGTAAGCTGAGGAAATGAAAGACAATTTTAAAAAAAATAATTGGCTGACTATGAGTATAAGCTGGCTATTTAAGAGACTTGGGCTCACTTTCACTTGTGCCAGGTATAAACCGTCTCCTCTGGTGCAGGGTGTAAGTCTAAGATGTCACACAATGAGAACCTTGAAGAAGTAGCTTGGAGAAGTTGGAAGACTTATGTACAACAAAATTTTACTCATTTAAGACAGGACTAAAATCAGTCAGTTATTCAGCCCCTCTCTGCAAGGTAGTTTAGTCCTCAGGGAGAGACAAAAAAAGGCAAGACTGTCCTAAAAGAAGACTGTCCCCTTCTTTCCCTTCTGCTACCATACCATCCATCCCCTTTCCTCTGCAAGTGCAAGCCTTTGTGCAGCTAGTCAGTGAAGATGATTAGGTAATGAATCAGATTAAAAATAAACCTTCTGCTGGGTTAGTTTTAGCCTGGATTGGTTTCCTGATCTGGTTCATAATGCAGCCAACATGGCTAATGGTGTCTGTATCTTGCTCTACGGTCATAGTCTCTGCCTTCTGTGATTTTCATTAGCCTTGCAGCTGCTGCACGTGTGCACTGTAGGACTCTCAGACCTTGCTAAGGAACACTGTGCTATGGAAAGAGAGGGCTGGGTCTTCCATGTGGGGAAATATCACTGTATTCAACTGGAAATATTTTATTGGAAATGTGTCTATTGCCTTCGTTCAGACTAAGCTTACACAAAATAAATTGGTGACTAAAATATGCATGTAATAAAAATATACGTGCTAATTTCAGATTTTTCTGTGATTTCATGACTGCTATAAATCTGCTTATTCTCATGTAGTATTGCCTTTTAACAAGCTTTATAACTCTGTTCTGAAACTATCATGAAGCATCCATTCTGCCTTGAAGGATGCCCCTTCCAATATGGGGCTTTCTAACTCTAGGAGGAGAGGTTTGAAATTAAGGAGTATGAAGACCATGATTTTTACTGCATCTAAAAAAGCATATTATGCTCACCTCATTACCACTCAACTCTCTACTTTGTCAGTTCTGCTGTCAGCCTAGCTGCACAGTTGTGCTGCCTCGAATTTAATTGTACCTTAATCCTGCAGTTCTATCCATCTCCGCACCACCTCTAAGTTCCTACTAAAACTCTCCCTCTTTTCTCTTGACAGAAAGTCTTAGCAAGTTCTTCCTTTGATCTTTCTTTCTTTCTTTTTCTTCCTTTCTTTCTTTTCTTCCTTCCTTCCTTTCTTTCTTTTTCTTCCTTCCTTCCTTTCTTTCTTTCTTTCTCTCTTTTTCTTCCTTTCTTTCTTTTTCTTTCTTTCTTTCTTTCTTTCTTTCTTTCTTTCTTTCTTTCTTTCTTTCTTTCTTTCTTTCTCTCTTTCTTTCTCTCTTTCTTTTTCTCTTTTTCTTTCTTTCTTTCTTTCTTTCTCTCTTTCTTTCTCTCTTTCTTTCTCTCTTTTTCTTTCTTTCTTTCTTTCTTTCTTTCTTCTTTCTTTCTTTCTTTCTTTCTTTCTTTCTTTCTTTTCTTCCTTCTTTCTTTCTTTCTTTTTCTTTTTCTTCCTTCCTTCCTTCTTTCCTTCCTTGCTTCTTTCTTTCTTTTTCTTTTTCTTTCTTTCTTTCTTTCTTTCTTTCTTTCTTTCTTTCTTTCTTTCTTTCTTTCTTTCTTTCTTTCCTTCTTTCTTTTCTTTCTTTCTTTCTTTCTTTCTTTCTTTCTTTCTTTCTTTCTTTCTTTCTTTCTTTCTTTCTTTCAACATGTGACATGACCTTTCTCTTCCTGCTAGCTTGGGGACCTTTCCCTGTTCTACAGATTTCTCCTTCTCCTTGTCCCTGGTCACAGGCACAGACATGCTTCATGTGTTCTTTTCAATTCCTTGTTTCTGCTTGCCTCCTCTTACCCTTTCTCTGCTTATCTCCCCATCTCCCATGCGCCCATTCTCCTCCCCTCCCTTACTCCTGTCCTTAACCTCTTGGTCTCCTCTGGTTTGTTGTTTTCACTGTTTCTAGTTTGTTCTGCTCGCTATACCATATGTTAAGTCTCTCACATCATAAATAAACCACTTTTGACTCCTTCTTGCATCTCTAGCTACTGGCCCATCTGCAGTTACTCTTTCATCTCTAAGCTTTCTGAATGTGCTGTTTACACTTTTTCTTCCTAGACCTCTTCCAATCTGGCTTCCCTCCTCTGCCCTTAAATGAAACCATTCTTTCCACAACATCTAATGGCATCTGCTTTGCCAGATCTCAGACTCACTGCTATAACCGTAACTTCTCTTGGCCTCTCTGCTTCTGCTCTCCATGAAATCTCTCTGGGATTCCTCAGGTCTGGCTTTCCTCGGCTGCTTCTCTTACCTCTCTAATAATTTCTCTAACACATCCTCTGGAGGATCCTCCAGCTCTTGGTAAGGAAGTTGAAGGCTTCTAACTTTGTTTAATTGCACCTACAACCAAAAATTCCTTTGTCATCTCTTTGCTGAAGATTCACAGATCTACCAATATATTTCTCTCCTGTCTGCTTTTGTCCTAAATAAACTTTTAGTCTGACACCTTTGTGAATGACTTACTAACGATTCAAAGTTAGTTTGGCCGAATCACAGATTTTTCCAGCGCAGACCTTCTCACTATGTTTTTCTCAATAACTGTCAACTTTAGCATGGTTGAAGTCCCAAATCTGATTATCATCTAAATCCTCACATCCAATCAATGTCTAAATTTAACAAACATAGCATCTCCAACACATAGTTCTTCCTAGCCATGCAGGTTGCTGAAACTCTTATCAAAGAATCATAGAATCATAGAGTCATAGAATAGTTTGGGTTGGAAGGGACCTTTAAAGGTCATCTAGTCCAAACACCCTGCAATAAGCAGGTACATCTTCAAATAGATGAGGTTGCTCAGAGCCCTGTCCAACCTGACCTTGAATGTTTCCGGGAGTGAGGCATCTGCCACCTCTCTGGGTAACCCGTTCCAGTGTTTCACCACCCTCATCATAAAAAATTTCTTCCTTACATCTAGTCTAAATCTAGCCTCTTTTAGTTTAAAACCATTACCCTTTATCCTGTTGATACAAGCACTACTAAAAAGTCTGTCTCTTCCTCAGACTCTTCTTTTTTCCTGAAACTTAAATTATACAGTATCCTTTCCTCAGTCCCTATAAAGGCATTCTGGCTCCCCTAATGTTCATTCAGGAAACAGCAGCAAGACAATATTCCTACTTCATAGTTTAGGGATATTTCATGTATCTCTTCATGTAGCTCTGCCTTGATACCCTTCTGCTGTATCCTTCTTTATTTCATCAAATAAGAACACTGCCTGCTTTCAGAGTCCAGGCTCTTTCGAATTTAGAAGGAACTTCCTGTAAAATATCTGTAAAGCTGTCTCATTGTTTTGCTTCAAATCCCTCTCTAACACCCCCTTTCCTTTGGGAAGGACTGTTAAGCAGCTTAAAGTGATGATACTAAAGGCTCAGGTTTTCCTCCTCCTTTTTTGTTTTATTCTGTTGCTTGCCCTAGACAAGGAGTGTAAATTCTCTCAGATCCTTTCACGTTTTTTATTCCATCTGTATTCGCTACATTCTGATTATAACTAGAACATTTGTGAGAAACAGAAATAATAACAAAGCAGTTGCCATTGCACAATAGTTAATTTTGATGATTCTGAGACTGCCCGAAGCTTTTTTGTGTATGCATACGTCTGTGGCTGGCAACATGAGACTGGAAAGGCAAATATTCCATAACTTTATACCTGAAACTTTTAAAAAGTGAGAAATTTGATGAATGATGGGATGGACATTGTCATATAGCTGCTGTCAATGTCTGTGTTTTATTTTTCTCAAAATGGAATACCTGATGCTATATGTGTTTGTGTTTGTCCGTCTCTCTGTGTGTGTGTGTATATATATATGTGGATATATATAGCTTACTGGATATTCTACTTGGCTGGTAGTATGTGTTGAACTTTTGATGTACTCTGTGAAAGGTGGAAAAATACTTAAAGTAGTTAAAGTGGTGTTGACTGATTGGTGAGTTGTTCTTAGTAAAAGGAGATAGTCTTGTATTCTGCCAAGCAGAGCTATCCTTTGTGTGGGGCAGGCATTTTGAACCATCTCTTTTTTTTTTTTTTCACTTGGTGTGTGGTCATCCTGAAATGCTTTAGGAATGTCTCATTTTCTTCTTGTAAAGCAGATTTGTTTTTCTTTCCTTCTTTCTTTCTTATTTTCCGTTTTGGTGGATAGTTCATTTTCCTGGTACGGAGCTGTTGTCTTGTGGATTATAAGTTTTTAAAAGTATTATGTGTTTGAGCAGGAAAGGGACAGATCCTCAGCTGTTATAAATTGGCAAGGCTATTTTGAATATGAGGCACATTTGAAGCTGTTTCCCATGATACTTATGTATTTCATATAAATTAAAAGCTGAGAGTAATTTATTATTTAAATTATTAAATAATATTTGAAGAATAATTAATTTTTTGCAATTCCACTAATTTTCACAAATTCCTACAGAAATTAATGTAGTTCTAGATTCACTTATGATCAAACTATACCTTAAAGGAAGCTTTTCAGAATATGACATATATTAGACTGCACACACAAAAATGCACACAAAAACGCACACAAAACCATTTGTACCGTCCTTTTGCAGATGAATATTCTTTTTTAAAGTATACAGATCTGGTCTGAACTTGAGGCTGGGACCTTAGCTACAGAATGATCATGTCAAATTGCCAGATTTGAATGCCATTTCTTGTTTCTGTTTATGATTCATTTGCCTTGCCATCACATCCAAGCCCTGTGTTACATGTTGCATGCAGACTGGGGCACATTGGAAGGCTCTTTCCTCACATCCTAAATGAATAGCTATGGGGTTCATTGTTGCAAGATACAATTCACCAATGGTTTCATTTTCATGAGTAGAAACTAAATTTGTTACTGCTGGAAATACTGCAGTTCTGAAAATCCCATTCAAAGTGGAAGAGACACAGAAAAGAGCTACTAGGCTGATTACTGGAGAGCCTGCTCTATGGGAAGAATGAGATTGGTATGTTTATCTTAGTAAGATGGAGGCTGAGGGAGGCTGACTCTGTCAGTACTCATGGGAAGAAGGTATTTTAGGCTATTTCAACATGAGGAAAGATGAGTATATGCCAGTTATGACAATATTTCAGCTGGGATCTACAAGAAGGTGCTAGTGATCAGAGCTTTCAGATGTCAATAGTAGGAAGCAAAAGATCACAACCCATGTCCAAGCCCAAGTTTCATGATGGAGCCTGTTACAGTCCTGGAAAACATGGTATATGGAACTTGCTTCTGCAGCAGTCATGTGGATTTGATGTTCCAAAATATGTCTTCCCATCCTCCATTCTTACAATAACTTCTGACATGTGAAGCAGTAGATCTTGATCTATATTTTTAAATAAAGATTTCATAGTATTCATGTCCTCTTTACTTTCTAGGTATAAGGCCGTTTTACATGGCAGTCTAGTTAACCTTCTAATGTTGGAGGCTGATGGCCAGGTCAACGAATGCAGAACAATGGTGGCAACCTCAGGCACGGTTAGGAGAGTTATTACTAAAAATTGAGTCTCTACATGAGTCTAAGAAATAAGTGCAAACTGACTCTAAAAATTAGAGGACAACTCTGTGAATACCACTGCAAATACCACTGGCAAGAGACATGTCTCCAATCTGTCTTCAGACTCCAGAGTAAATAAATAAAATATTTCGGAGAGAAGAGGGCTGTATATATTGGCAGCGTTGCTTGACTTTGTGTGTAAAACCAAGCACGATTCGAACTTCCACTAGGTAAAGACACCAGCACAAGAAACTCATTTAAACTGGTCAAATTCTAACAAACATTTTCTGTGAAATTTTGGTGAGCTGCAGTTTGCCAGAAGTTTTTCCAGGAATTAACACCCTCCAAAGACTGCAAACACTTTTTCTTCTGAACATCTCTGGCCAGAATCTTTCTCCAAAACTCATAAAGCAAGAACTTGAGAAAACCTGCCTGAAAAGCAGTCTGCTTTGTAAAAATATAGTAAGAACTTGCCAATCTTTGAAGCCAGGGAGAACCTAAATAAAGGCAGTGAAGACTTTGCCCTCACTCTGCTTCCCAAATACTATGGGAGAAAATGAAAAAGTTTTAAACATGCTACTGGGGGACTTGACCTTTTTCTATCCTCCCTCTTCTACTTCCAACCTCCTGATTTCTCTACAGGAAAGTAATATAAAATGGTGGATCTCGGCTCATCTTTATTTAAATATACTCCACTGGGCTTCTCTCCCCACTCCCTCCCCCCACTCCCTCTCCCCACTCTTAGTCCTTGGTAATCAAAACTTGGCTTATACACATTCCAACCCACCTCCAAAAAGCAAACATAAAACACCCACATTCAGAATGAGATCACATTACTTAGTGATCTCAGTTCTAGTGTTACCTTACACTTTCAGCTGGTCAATTATATCTTTGGAATAGTTTGAAATGTTCTGTTGGCCCATTGACTCAGTGGTACGATATTTGCTCACTTCTAGCAAGCCTAATGGACAAATGGCACTAAGCATGTATTCTTGGAAGAGATGCACTTGCCAAGATTTTAGATCTCTGGCGAGAATCAGCTCTGTACAAAAGTTAAAGTCAAAAGTTGGTTTTTTTTTTTAACATGAGAAGAAATAAACATTATTTTTAACTCAAAAGAGATTTTAACTTTAGACACTGCCCATGCACAGCCCCAATGAAGACAAGGGCTGTGAGAAATGTGATGACATTTGGTTGCATAATTTTAAATTGAATGAGATTTACATATATTTTTAATAAAAACAAAGCAAGAAGCATGCGTCCTTGGAGGAGAATAATTTGCCAAAAGTTAAACAATTTGGCAAGCACAACTACATTAAATCTGCAGTCAAAATTTTTAAGAGGCAATTATGTAAGATAAGATGATCATTTGCGCCTATGCAGTCATTCACGTTCTCTTGACTTTGTAGGGCCTAAAGCTTTACCATCATCCCACAACACTTGACCTTTGGGATGCTTTGATCATACTTACTTTCAGAAGGCTTACTGAAGAGTGGTTAATTCTGTGGTGTATGAAATTTGAACAATACTTCTTTTTTCTTAATAGAACATATTTTTACTATTTTGCAAGCCATCCACAAGTTATTACTTCATGTTTGGTTTTAAAATACAGTTTGGAAAATCAAAACAAGTCTTGATTACAAATTAATCATGCAGTGAAATAAATTAAAATACAAAATAAAATAAAGTAGCTTCTCAAGGGAAATGTTTAATCAGTTTCAAGTGTTCTTAAGAGAAATGAGAAATGATGCAGCACCTTTTAAAGAAAGTGTTAAATAAGTTAACAGTTTTGTAGACTGTAGCTGCATAAATAGTTATAGCTAATTTAAACCAGCTTTCAAAGTACTACAGCAAGATAGGGTTTGGCATAGCATGGTTGAATAGAAAGAAGGATCTGGTTTTTCTTCCTTTCTTTCCTTCTTTGCCTGTCATACCTATAGTTTGTCTCTAACTCTGACCTATCGTCAAATTATGTATGACAGAAGTCTTGACCTGTTGGCTACTAACAAGCCTTTGATATTTCTCAAGGCCACAGGAAAATCAGAGGTAAAACTTAATGATTAGAGCCACTTGACAAAAAGAGAAACAGTATGCCTTCAATATATTTTTTTCTTGTTACTGTTGGCCCTGTCCTGCCTTCAGATTGGAACCTCAGAGTCTGTCCTTAGAAGAGTTTCCCAGTTCAAGCTAGCACACAGACATACCATCTACTTCAGAATATGTTCTATGTTGCATTAACCTTAAGCTCAAGCCTAAGTGTTGTTCTGATTAGGAAAGAATGAAGTCCCTGAACAAGAGTTCTGTGTGTAGAGATCTTCATATCATCTGGACTCTTGATCTTGCAATCACAATGCATTCAGGCATAACCTTGCTCTCAACTAGATGCATGACTATGTTGCACCCAACAGGCACCTTAGTCTGTTTGTCCATGTGTTACTGAACCCTGTGTCCCAGTTTATAGATTCTCTTGGACAAGGATGGCCTTCTTTGTTACTCATTTGTACTATATCAAGCAGAATGTGACTTCGATCCCCTTGAACCATAGTTATAAAATTAATAATAGTAATAACAGTAGCAACAACAATAGAGATGTAGCTGATATGTATTCATTGCAGTGGGCAGATATGGGATGCTTCTTCATTTTCTGCTGAAGTCAAGCATCATGTATTTCAATCTTTTTCATCCTCAAGTATTTCTTCCATTATTAGTCTAAGAACTATGATGTACTTTATCTCTGCAGTCATATAGCAATGGCTCCAAGCTGCTACCGTGTAGTAGACAATCTACAGTCTAACCAGTAGGAGGTACAACACTCAAGGACATTTCTGAAGCACAAAGCTGTAAGGTCACTGCACACCAGTTACATCCCTGACCGTCTGAGTTCTGCACCAAAACACACTTCAAGGATAAGAAACAAATACCAGTTCCAAAAGTAATCTGTTCAATTTCCGAGGAAGCCTGGTATCCCTTGGCCTACCATCACACTTCTATTCTATAGCAGATGACAAATCAAAGTTTGCTCTTGCCTTGTCTTTGTCATGAACAGAGCTACATAAATTCCAGTCAAGATTTTTTTCCATATTTCTTAATTTCCATGACCAATTTCTGAAAGCTATTCCCAGAAAGTTTCACTAATTTCCAATTAATTAAAGACTGCTGAATACCAGCCACTGAAGTTTAAACACTATGTATATGTATATACTAGACTTGAAAATGTTCTATGTATTTCAACAGTATCTTGTCTATGACAGATCTATGTTGAATACCTGCATAGTAAATACTTGTAGTAAAAACATCTCTCACTTCATTTTCTTCAGTGCGTATTATTTGGATACATAATTTCTATCATTTAGTCCTGATGATGAAGCTCTTTCATTCAAGTGCCTTTGTGGTAAATATTTGCAAAAAACCCCAAACTCTGTCAAAAACAGAACCTTGAAATTGCAGCTAAAGGTTGTTACAGGTGCCAGCAAATATCTTCTAAATGAAATTAAAGATATGGCATGCCTTCAGACAAAATGAATTCTAAGACCAATTCAACCAATTAAACCAATGGATTTCCCTTAAAACAACCTTGTACCAGGGATCTGAATTATCTGTGGGACTTAGGAGAGTTTGATCAGCAGCTGTGCTGGGGAGCTTAGCCCCAGAACACATCAGAATGGCCACATATTTCATCGCCTTTTTGATCAAAGGAAAACATTCACTTATTTGACGTAGCTTTCCCACAATAATTACATGCTACAGAAAAGCAAACCAAAGCATCTGATGCCTTAACTAAATAGGCACAATCAAAGGACAGAACAAACAACCCAACATGCCGTTCCACCTCAAATCCTTTTGCTTTCCTTCTTTGCTCTTTTGCTCCTCCAAAATGCCTTGGAACATAACCACCATTACATACTAAAATGATTCAAGGAAATTTTCACCAAATGAGGAATAAATTATGAAGATCCACAGTGAGAATGCCTATCTTATTTCATTCTGTGTGGTGACATGCACTACAGCCAAACATGCCAAACAGTTACCTTTCAGAATTGTAAACTCAAACAAAATTGATGTCTACATCTCTCTTTGACTATCTCCCCTCTCTTTGACTGTCTCCCCTATCTTTTTATTTATTTGAGTTATTGCAGCTTATTCAGTCTATGGATCTCATTGGGAATTTTTGTAGAGCTGTTTTACATAGGATTTACATAGCCACATACATAGTATTCTAGGATTTAATGGCCAGTTGACCATTGTGCTACATCTCCCAAGGAGTCTCTGAAGAGTTAAGAGCTCTGGCGTTGTCTGTAGCACAGAGGAAAGGCTAGCCATGGATTCCAGCATTGCTTTTTATTATGTTGCAGCTGTACTGCACTCAATTCTACTTGGACAAATTCCTGAACAAGAATCTATTTCCCTCACTTCACTTTTGGAATATGTACTGTTTTGGTTTTTGGCTCAGCTTTGAAGCAATGTTCTTTTTGTCAGTATTGAAGGAACGAAGGGTATATTTAAAGAATAAACCGTTGGGATGTGTTTGGTGATTTTGATTTAGGATGTAGGAATAAGGCTCTCAAGGGGTGGAAAACTTGAATTATAAAAATAATGACCATCTGAAGTTTGGTGGAGATATTATTATTGCATTCACTCATATGGTCCTTGCTTGATTTACATCTCTATTTAGGCACAGGGCATTTGTTTACAATGCAACAATATTTATAGCAGTTACAAGCTATAAGTGCTTTCTTCCAGTGGTTATTTAAATAACATTAATAAAATTCAAATATAGTATGATATATTAGCTCTCATACCTAGAAAACACATTAGCCAGAGTTTAGCTTACCACAGTTCTTAAACACTAATGCAAAGTCACTTGATCACTTGTGTGATTTCTAGGTGGGTGCAAAGCCTGAATAAATTGTTTTGTGTATGTGTAAGTCACTTTAGTCTACCGTTAGACTATTTTCAAAAGACGGTTCTTGACTACCATTTCCTCTTTGAGGCCTTAATAGAGCTAAGCCTTGAGCTATCAAGATATGCTGTTTCTCTGTAGGACATGCATAGTTTGGTTATCCCATCCAATCCCTGCAGTATACTTCAAATTGTATTAGATCCACAGTCCCAGCAGTCACTCTACAGCAGGGTCAGAATTTGGATCTAAACATTTTCTTTGTAAAAATAGAAATGTGGAGAGAAATCAGCAACCCAACTCAACTATAGGCTGATGTTACCACTTTGTTCATTGCCTACAGGCATTTACACATATTTAATGGTTTGCTTCACTGATGTATAAGGTAAACCATACAGCAGAACAAAATCTTTCAAAGAGGCTGGCCAAGATCTGCTCTTTATTTGCACTGTGGCTTGCAATTATGAAGCTGGAAAGTAGAAATTTTGACAAAATTAAAGTTGCCCCTGAAACAGAAAAATCAAAGGAAACAAAGTTCATTCTCCCACAGGGTGAAGTAGGGATCAGTCTTGCCTGTAATGGGGAAAGAAATTATTTCGGATTTCCTTTGGAATGGTCAGCTTTCAGAATTAAACCATCTTTTGGTCAATGCCAGTAACTAAACAGATGAAGCTTTTATCAGAAGGTGAGAATCTCTGCAACTGGAGAAAAGAAATCAGGCTTTTCATGACAGGCTCCAGGATTTTCACATCTGTGCGTAAGAACAAGTAGACATTGATCAGTGACTTTCACTGGTGTGTGTTCAAAAAGTAAACTTTGGGCAGTCACCGAATAGTAGGTCAAGCAACAACTCACTTCACACAGCCTGGTCCTTTGCATTGTAACACCTGTATGAATTATAATGTGTTACCTACAGTGAGCCACACAATGTCAATCCCTTAACTGCATTTATTTAAAAAGAAGTATTTTGGTCTGCAAGCACAGTTGCACAGTTCCAGAAATCCCTTTTCTTCCCTTTCTCTTATTAAACTATTAATTTGTATTTTCTTTGCTTAATTATGTTGTTGCTTTTCCAGGAAAACAGAACATTTTATCTCTTACCGAATCAGGAGAATAAGAGTTTGTTACTGCATCCCTAATCTGACCAGTACTGCTAAATTGGTCAATTTATGTACCTTCTTGCTCTCTTAAGCACAGTTTCTCTCCAGAAACAAGACTTTTTATAGAAAAAAAGCATGAAGTAAATGGTTCATTCCACTTTCCCACCTGATAAGATTTTGGATTGAGTACATTTAAAATACTCTTTTATTGCCCTGTAGTAGATTTTAGGCAAACACATTTATTTTTGTAGTGATCAGAGAGATATGGATATGTTTATCATCTGTTACAGATCTAGTGGCAATATAAGGAAAAGAAGGCTTCTCAATGCATTTTGCATGGAGGCGTTTCTGCCCAGTTACATATTCTCAGCTAGTTTACAGCTAAGGGGCCCTGGTCTGGCAAAAGTGACATATATACTCAACTTCATGACCACAAACAGTAAGACGAACTTCACAAGGCCTGCTCTCCAGGTGCTAAGCTAAGCATACATTTTAGACTTTGAAGTCCTAAAAACTTCACTGAGATTTGTCTGAGTGTCCTGACTCTTGCATTGAACCTAAAGGTCAGCAAAATGCTTGCCACCTGTAACACACCCGTGGATGACACAGACAGCAAATATTGGAATATATGCATGGGGAGGATGGCATGAGAGAAGCCTGAGAGAAGCTACACCTCCTCCTGTGAAAGGGTGAAAGACAGTGTCTATGCAGACTTGAAGGGCAAGGAGACCCTGGATTGCCATTGTGTAGCAGAGAGAGCCAGCAGGACGAAGTGACCTACTCAAGTGTAAGATGGCACTTTTTGAAATTCTTTTCCCTTCTTGTATGAGGATAGGAACTAAGGACTTTTAATTAAGACTTTGAGTAACACTTTGATCACTTGGTCTGCTTTTGGGTAACCCTTCTACTTGCTTGTCTTTATTCAGGGTCTCTGGTAGCTCCATAGCTGTAATGCAAACAAAGATTGATGTTGGAGGGTACCTCTATTTGATTTACTGTTTATGTCATGATGTTGGCACAAGAGCATTTCAAAAATCACAGCATACACATTGGGTCTCAGGGCTCTAGGCATGTTTTTGAATATGTTTAAAGAGATGTTCATTGCACAAGATATAATACATGCCCCAAGCTGCTTAAGAGTTGGAAAACTGGAATATTTTGCATCTGGATAAGGAGCCAAATTCACAGTATGAGATAGTTATCATATATAAAATTTCAGAGAGACCAAAATATCTACCCACATACTTCTTTTCACAGCATGGTTATGAAATACAAGCTGTCTTCAATACCTTTTTTGTGTTGCAGTGTGTGCATGTCTTTTATGAATTTCTAACCTATTTTTTTTTCATACAGAAAAGAGGAAGTTTAAAAAAAAAGGACAGAGAAGTTTCCCTTTTTGTTTATTTCAGAAAATGTATGTCTTTAAAAGTAGATTTATATTGGTCCCATTATTCAAAACATCTAAAAAACCTTAAAGGCTTTGAGAAATTCTGTTTAGAAGCTGCCAATAAAATGAGTTTCATAACTAATAATATATCAGTTTTGATACCAATAAAGCTGTTGAAGATACTGCCAATCATTCATTCTCCTCCAGTTCAAATGCAGATCCTTATAGGGATGACATCTCACTACACTGACATCTGGAACATAGCAACAAAATGCTGCTGGCTCAGAGAAACAAGAGCAACATGCAATATTCATTGCCAAATGTCACTTAGCAACGTAACGTGTATAGTGGAAGAAAACTCACATCAGCCGTGCCCTACCCCTCCAAACAAACAAAAGGTCCTTGTAAGACATATTTTGGAATTAAGGCAAATGATGGCATTATGCTACCTAAGAAAATTTTCTGTTAAAAATATAAAGAAGGGAAAGTGAACAGAAAAGAAGTTCTGGTTCATTCCACTGGAGAATGGATATAAGGCACCATTAGCCCTTGCATTTTAATGCCAGCAGCTCTCCCTTGGGAGCAGGGTGACCAGAATTATAGGTGCAGCTTCAAAAACTCTTCTGGCATGTTATTGAATTGTTGTTTAACTTGAGTTACTTACATAGTTCCAGAGTTATCCATCAGCCATGAAGAGCTTTTTGGTTCTCCATTTTTTACTTAGATGCCTAACTGCCACCTTCTTCTCCTGTGAAGTGCCAAAATGTATATGTACTCTCTGCAGGTGTAAAGAGCCTTAAGTTCTGAATGGATCACTGCATCCGTGTCACAAAGTACAGTACAGCACTGTTCAGAGGAATTTCTTTAGTTTCTGAAAGTAACATAGTTGCATCAATGTGCTTCTCAGCCTAAGCAGATTCACGGTTTTGATATGGCTTTGGACCTGAAAGAGATGGTAACAAACAGAAAAAGTTATAAAACACAACTTAAGTTTACCCAAGGTAGATATGCTAAACTAGCCTAATACTTTAATGCATTGTCTACCAGATTTATTTCACATATATCTCTTCTATCTCACCTTGGGGTTAAGGATCTTTGCAGGAACTGTAGGGCAGGTAAGAAGTTGACTTGCAGAGGGACAACAATAGGTACATGTGAAAGGTTAACCATTAACCTGGCAAGAGTTACAAATGGAGTTCTACTGACAACAGTTTGGGGTTTTATTTTGTTTGTTTGGAGATTTATCTTGTTTAAAGATGTCAGTTTGGTTTCTCCATTTGGACAAATATTAGGTTTATGCTAAAAAAGAATCCCAGTTATCCAAAGTTGAGGCATCACCAATACAGCATGATATCACATTAAAGAAAAAGAGGACCTTGAGGACCTGCAGAGGTGGGATGAAACTGAATGACCTAAAGAAACAGTAATAATAACATCTGGTAGCAACTAGGAGCTTAGCAGTTAGAAATATTGAGAAAGACCTAGCAATATTTGTCCAGTACAAGAGGACTACGTGCTGTCAATGCGAAACAGTTACTAAAAAGGCAAATGTACAGTGATGCATTGGGAATTTGCAAAAAGTTTAAGAAGTATCAAAGTCATTGAGAAAACATCTGTGGAAACCTTAGTTTGAGTGCTATGTTCAATTCTGGAGAACTTTGTTCAAGAAAGATGAAAGGAGCAATGAAGAAAAATATTACTAGTGGTAAGTGAAGGAATAGAAATCCTGTTTTACAGATGTTGTGGTTTAACCCCAGCCGGCAACTAAGCCCCACAGAGCCACTCACTCACTCTCCTTGCCCCCAGTAGGATGGAGGAGAGAATTGGAAGTGTAAAAGTGGGTTGATATAAAAACAGCTTAATAATTGATAAAATAAAATATAATAATAATAATAATAATAACAATAACAACAACAACAACAACAACAATATTCAACTTCCTTCCTTCCAATTTTTTGTGCACCTCCAACCTGCTTGCGGGAGGAGTGGTGTGAGAAGCAGAAAGGGCCTTGATGCTGTGTAAGCACTGCTCAGCAGTAACAAAAACATCGCTTTGTTATCAACACTGTTTCCAGCACAAATCCAAAACATAGCCCCATACTAGCTACTATGAAGAAAATTAACTCTATCCCAGCCAAAACCAACACAATAGGAGAGGCTGCTTTCTTGTGAATATAGTGGAGTGGGTAAACACAAGGATGGAAGAAGAAACAATCTAAAAACTATCTTGGAACAAGAAAAAAATAAGTAAAAAAATATGCATTATAAAGTTAGATTTGAAGTTACAAGAGAAGTTTCTCAGCATCAGAGGAATTAAGTTCTGCAACAGTATAATTGTGACAAAAAGCTAAATTGGTGGTAAGGTGGAGCTTGACCTCTTTCTGAAATGTGAGATTTGATAAGGCACAAGACTTTTCTTTTGGTTATACTAGTCATGCTTGAAACTCTTGCGGTTACCTCACTCATACCACTAAATGCACTGCAGAGGGAAATTTGTTTTTCCCTGTTTCAGTGGAGATAGGATGCCAGATACTCCCAACACCAAATTATACAACAGCCTTTCTAATTATGAAAGTTGTTAATTTTGGCAATGACAACAGAGAAATTTGTTCATTACAGTTGGGCAAGAATCCACATATCCCATTTTATGACAATTCTCAAATTCTTGTTTTGTTGTTGTCAGCATGATTCAGGTCAAAAAGTGGAAGGAAAAACTGGATGCTACGATGACCTTGACATCTTATTTACTGAAAAAAAGGTATTCCTACTGAAGGGTTTTTTTGGTATTAATTGGACATTTCCTGACAAAATAAATTTCAGTAGAAGCTTCAATCAGTTCTTGTCCATATCATACATACATATCAAGTAGAATTTATTAAAAATAAAACTTAAATAACTCAAGATCTTAAATGTAGGGACAGCATGACATAAAGACCCTGGCCTTAAGAAATGTCTAGGCTTCGGTGAAAAAGGGACCTGGCTCCATACAAACTGCGTGTTCAAGGTACCTAGTTTTAGGCCTGTTTTAAAGCCTGGAGGAAACACCCATATAGGAAGCTCACTCGTAATTTCCTCAAACAAAGGAACAAATTCCAGTCTTTCTCAATTTTCTCAGGGACTGAAAACAAGATTGCTCACAGTACTTGCTCAAGTACAGTTAATGTGCTTGGCCTCTACGTTCCATTAAATAAATCTTTGGGATATTCAGATTGTTCTAGCTGAGTATCATTTCATTCTGTGCCTTGGTAATATCTTTTGGCATATAACAAATACTAAACCCACTATTTCTGCCCTCCCTTACTGGTCCAAAATTTCAATTTTATTCCAGGCAGTAAGTAGAAAGACAAAAAAATATGTTCTCAAGGGAATGTCCAAACTTAGTTGGAGGCAAAAAAAATGTCCAAGGATAAAATTTTCAGGGAACCTCAACAAATGTAGGGCCTGATTTTGCACCGCTAGCAAATACCTTAGCACAGTGATCAAACTTTCTGGTATGAAAAAATATCCAATTAAAGTGAACTTTCTTTTTAGAACAGTTTCAGTCTCTATGACATCAATATAACTTTTGAACTTCATCATACAGCAACTTAAACATCAGTCCCAGAAGTCTGTGACTCCCTCAGACTCTTTCAAAATTAATTTCTGATGAGAATAATGAAAACAACGCCAAATCTGAGTTAAAGTGTTACAGAGTTATTTAAAGGCTCTACAATGGCTGGTCATAATCTGAAACAGGCTTTTATACACTTAATTTTCAACTTACTAAGAATGTGTTGAGTGTGGTGGGCGCCACAAAAGACGACATACAGCATTTCCTTTGTGTGCATGTTTGCTGGGATGAGTATCAAGAAACACTTTCACAAAAAGTATGGGAAGGTCTTCTAGATAAATACCTATGGATGTAATTTGATACTCACCTGAAAACAATTTGGGGATGACCAAATACTATACAGAAGACCCATGAACTTGAGCCTCTTGGCCATGCAGGAGTCATTGTTTGTAAGGGCAGTCAGGCATGACTTAAAGAATTTATTAAGACAGAAGAGTGAATCAATGCACAGCATAGAGCAATAGCACTCTTACATGTTTGTCAGCTCCATGAAGGACTCATCCTTCACCACAACGACATATCAGCTAGAGAATTCTAAGAATATCTAGCTTTGCCTTTGGAAATATTCTAGGAAGAAATATGGGCCTCCAGATGTGATTTAGGTTTAATTCTTGTCCTTCTCATTTCATATTTGTTTTGTTTTCTCATCTCCAACTTTCCCTCATCTTTTCCCTGACAAGTTGCTGATGTCCCTCCCAATGGTAAGTTAATAGTTTAATTTTAAAATGTAACACGCTCTCTTTTTCTTTTTTTATGGTTTTTATGTTTTTGCCGTGTTGGAGTATTTGTTATGAAAGGTAAGAATTAGATACAATCCTAGCTAAGGGCAGGACACCTGAAAAGTCTTTGTAATCTCTTTAAGGAGAGTCCATAGCTTCTGTGTTGTAGCAACGCAGTGTCCTGCAGATGTTGCACACTCATTGTAACAGTAAGAGTGATGATACAATGAACAGTGGCATACCTGAAGGGTCTGGCACTGTAATGAAGGAAAGAAACTGTGAAAGAAAAAGAGTAAAAGCCTGGTTGCACTGAGGATCATGGCAAAAGCTCCCGCTGACTTCAAAGCACTAAGTTTTCTCCCAATATTTTTTCTTTTTTTTTTTTTTTTTGTAAGACAAAGCATTGTGATTTAAAAGCTTTCACTTTGATAAATCCAGATGTTACTTCAGCTTGTTTCACTAACATTGTGGCAGGTAATAGGCACAGAGCAGCACAACCAGTCACTGATATCACTGATCAACCATCTTAAACTGGAAATGAGTCATCTCCAAAAAGCTCCCACATTCTCTTCAGATATGCCTCCAAAAGATCAGCAAGGGACAGAGTATGACCAGTGGGTAAATCTTTTGCTCTCTATATTATTATTTTTCCTACTCAAAACTTCTTTAATCCAGATTCTAGTTAATTTTGACTTTGAAAAGGCAGGAAAAGGAAAAGGAACTTTGGAATTTTCAGTTTCCTTCTTCAACCTGTGGAACAATGAAAGCATTATGTCATTTTCAGGGATTTTTTACTGTTCATTATCATTCCTATCAATAGAGTTTGCTTTATGAATTTTCTTCTTATTGTTGGATAGGTGAACATGTCAGGTTTGATTCCAGACCAATTCTTTTATTTTTCCCTTTTTCCCTTTCTCTCTTCTCTTCTCTTCTCTTCTCTTCTCTTCTCTTCTCTTCTCTTCTCTTCTCTTCTCTTCTCTTCTCTTCTCTTCTCTTCTCTTCTCTTCTCTTCTCTTCTCTCCTCTCCTCTCCTCTCCTCTCCTCTCCTCTCCTCTCCTCTCCTCTCCTCTCCTCTCCTCTCTTTTCCCTTCGCTTATTTTAACTTTCTTTCTTGCTCTCCCATTTTCTTTGTCTTTCTCCTGAGCAAAGATTAGCATATTTGACATATGCTTATAATTACTACAATGTTTTCAGCCTATATAAATAAATCCTCGAGTTTTAAGTTTATCAGTGCATCACATTTCACTTAGTATAGTATAATCAGGAAATTCAAAACTTCTACAAAACTTTATGATTAAATGTTAAATGTGGGGTAAGACTCATAACAAGCCATCATCATGGAGATAATCTATTATAAATTACATGCCCATCTTGCATTTCAGAATGTCTGTGCTGTTTATGAAATTTTAGTTGATTGCATGCTAATTCAAATGCTTTTGTACTCCGAATGGATCATAAACTCTAGCTTCTGCATGCAAGCAGGGTATGTATCTGCCAGTCAAACCAGTGGTGGAACCCACAAAATAGGGGCACTACTATGTTTCATCCAGCTTGTTTATATTCTTGCTCAACATGTAGCTTCAGCATCATGTTGCTCATAGCATCTGTGATGTAACCTCACATTTTTCTTACAGTACCCACTAAATAACATCTCTTGAAGAATTTACCTGAAAGAAAAAGGAAAAAAATTAAAGAATAACAGCACTAACATGTTTTAAGGTGGCCATCCATAGCAGGCACTGTTTTCTTCTCATTTACATTAGTCCAAATTTAGAGTAAATGAAGAGAGAAGAGCTGAATTCTATCCTGGCTTACCTGAAGTGTGATCTTGCAAATCATTTTCCTGGTTGGAGGTTCCTAATGTCTAATATTTTTCTTTGCTGTAAACACTTAAAAAAACACCCAACCTTAAAAATATTTTAAGCAGATAAAGATAGAACCTACCCTTCTGATTCAATGGTTCGAATTAGTCTGCCCGGAATGTTTACTGAGTTCTTGTCTCTCTGATTTTTCCCACCTTTTCAGTATTTTAGGATTTATATTGTTTTTCATGAATGATGCATGATGATTTACAAAACCTGGAACTGTGGCATATATAGCATTACTGTCAGTCCTGCCATTTAGTATATATCAGAGGATTTCCAAAGAACAAGTGATCTGCTACCAATGGTTGAACTGGCTTCTTGGTACATAGTGGGATAATTCAGGTTGGAAGAGACCTCAGGACCTCTAGTCCAACCTCTGCTTAAAGAAGTGTCAACACTGATTTCAGACCAGGTTGTTCAGGGCTTTATCCAGTCTTGAAAATCTCCAAGAATGGATGCATCCCTTTCAGGGACAGAACTGTCATAACCTCTACACACACAACTTTGTGTTTTGTCTTACTGAATGTCACTCTATTCCTAAAAATGCTTAATTGCTCTGCCTAAATGCTTTATCAGTTGCCTAATAGATCCACCATACTTGCATGGTGTTTTTGACTGATTTAGATTTGTGGATTCTTCTTCTGCAAAGGATGTTCAATACCCTTCAGAAATTTCACATGCATGGGTATCTGTACAGATATTTCCCATGGGAATATCAGAGGTAGGTTAGTACTTCCTGGACCACATTTAAAAACACTGGTGTCTTTAAATATCAAACAAAGGTATTGGGATAGGCTGGCATGATCCATCTTTAGAAAATCAGTGTATTTTTTTATATTCAGTTTAAAGGGAGATACTCTGCTCCAAATACAACTCCTGTATGATAATTTATTACTCTAGTATTTAATGTATCTGTTCTTCATACATTCTGGAGTGCAGAACATGTGATATTATAACTGGACTATTTTAAACTCTGAGTTGTGCTTTCATTTCCTTTCCCACTCATCCCACTTTCACCTCAGTGGTCAACATCATTGTTCTTACTGGAGCCTGTGGCAAATTATTCAGTTAGTTCTGTCTCACAGCAAGATAACTCTTCAACATTATGCATTCTCACCAGGTACTGACACTCTTCTTTCCTTGCACTCTTTATAATGATAAGCATTTTATTAGAAGTTTTAGAACACACTGTAACCTTGACTGAGCCTGGGTTTTGGTATCTCTCATTTAGTGGCTCCTTTTCTGATAATTTCTGTGCTAATCTTGTATTCCCACCCCACCCCCCCCCAACCCCCGAGAATGAATGAACAGTGCTATTTCTGATTCAATAAAATTCCATTTCCATGGAGTCCTTCCTTAGGTCCTACCATGCTGTGGTGTTGCTTAGAAATGCATTTTCCACACTGAGACCACGATGGCAGTAGTACCCTGCTCCAAAAACAGTGACAAATGAAGACTGCCTGAAGATCACTAGGCATAGCAGCCTAGAGGATGCACTTGAATCTTGGCCTCCTCACCCAAGCCCAGAGGTCTGTTTATTTAATTTGGCATGAGTATGAGGGCTCTGTCAAGCTATGTATGCACTGACGGTGAAACACCCAGGTGCATACTGTGTGAGCTGCGTGCAACAGGAACTGAGCAAGGGTATAAGGGAAGGGAAGGGACTTCTGGCTCTTCACCTCAACAGGTGGCCACACCTGAAGGCAATGACTACTACAGTTATTCTCCAATGGATGGTAGCTCTCTATACCATGAAGTACTGGAGCTTGCTAAGTTATAATTTTAGTGTTTTTCACTTTTCTGTTAAGAAATATCTGTTTCTTTAAATCCTTTTTTCCAAAAGTCATGGCTTGTGAGTGAGGAAATCTTGTTCATTCTTGAGTGCCCAAGTGGCTAATTTAGTTTCACAAATTTCTGAGATAGAGCTCAGCTGGGGTCATTTAAAGCTTGGGTTGTGTTTGCTTTTGTTTTATTTCTTTAGAGCCTCTTGAAATTGACTCCAGACCTTTTTACTGCACCTGGCAGAAAGTTGTACTTGCTTTCCAGCCTCTCTGGAAATTAAGGTCTTCCCAGATGAGACTGTTCCCTGTCAGATTTGTGCCTTTAGTAATGTTAACAAGAGCTCTGTCCCTCCTCTCACTGTACTGGCCCATGGCTGGTTCCCAAGACTGCATCAGTACAATCTTGTTCACCCTCCTTCCCTTGTGTGATTTAGACCCAAAAGGATTCTGTTTCACCCATTCTTGTGCAGAATATCACATTGTTAACTTAAAATGCTAACAACTGTTTTTACCAATTTGATTATATGCACACTGAATAGTGCATATTCTCCAGCACCTGCATTCTAGTCATGACTGTTAGCCCACAGTTCTCTGTTATAATATCCAGTTTCTCACCCCATGCTATTACTAAAGCTCTTCTATTTTGTTGTCCAAGCTGGTTGCATTTGTTATGTGAATGTTTCAGTTGTTTTATTTTTTAAAAATTCTTATACATAGTTCCTGAGGCAGACTACATACTTGCATAGTAATTCTCATCAATATGAATGATTTCTTTCTGCTGGAAGTCTTCTGTCATCTAATAGTTTCTTATCAATTGCCACTGCCTTCTGTATGTGATTTCCCTGTACATTGAAATCAAGTGAAGAAATTACATGAGCTTGTTCCATTTATCTCCATTCACATTTTTGTTACAAGCTCCTCTAAGCAACCATGCTGTACCCCAGAAAACTATTTGCCTAGTTGCACATGAGTTACGCTGCAAGATAAGTCTTCTCTCTGTGAATGTATCCCAAAGTTCATTACTGATGCCTTTTTTTGGCCACTTCTCAAACTCTCTAAAGTTGCTGAGATCTGCCGTCCTTCTCTGCAAAGCAATAAAGTTCCACTGCAGATGACCTGAGCTTCACTTCTTTCACTACCTTGCTTGGTTTCATGGGATTGTCCCTTGTGCCTGTCAGCCTGACATTCACGCCTCATACCTTGGTCCTGCAGGGTCCTGCCACATGTCCTCTGAAGCTCCCCTAGTTTGTCTTCATGCAAGCCTGCTGTCGTGGTTTAACCCCAGCCAGCAACTAAGCACCACACAGCTGCTCGCTCACTCCCCCACTGGTGGGATGGGGGAGAGAATCGGAAGGGCAAAAGGGGAAAACTCGTGGGTAGAGATAAGAACAGTATAATAATTTAAGTAAAATAAAAATAGAACAGTAGTAATAATAAAAATAATAAAAACAAATAATAATAATACAATAGTATTACAAAGCAAGTGATACACTGTACAATTGCTCACCACCCGCTGACCAATGCCCAGCACGTCTCTCAAGCAGTGATCATTGTCCCCCCCAGCCAGCTCCCCCAGTTTATATACTGAGCATGATGTCATACAGTATGGCATAGCCCTTTGGCCGGTCTGGGTCAGGTGTCCTGGCTGTGCCCCCTCCCAGCTTCTTGTGCCCCTGGCAGAGCATGGGAAGCTGAAAAGTCCTTGACCAGTGTGAGTACCACTTAGCAACTACTTAGCACTACTTAGCAAGAACCAAAACATCAGTGTATCATTGACATTGTTCTCATCCTAAACCCAAAACACAGCCCCATACTGGCTACCAAGAAGAAAATTAACTCTATCCCAGCTGAAACCAGGACAGCTGCCTGAGTGCAGGCTGGTCCTTCCCTTCTGCCCCTCCTCACCTTTGTCTCTGCTCTCTCATAATCTCTTGTAAATTGTCTGTGTTCCCTGTTGGTTTCAGGCCCTGTCTCTTCCCCATGTCTTCCTTTCTTCTTGTGGGGTTAGCTGCTCTATTCTTCCTATTTTTCTCCTGTTTCATGAAGAAGCTTTGAGCAGGCAGTGGGTAACAGATGTGTAGAGCACTCACGGGTGCCACATACTCACTGGTGGCCCTGACATCCTCAACACAAGACACCCACATTGCTAATGTCTATATTGGCTTTTACAGCACAGCCAGGGGCACTGTCTTTTTCTCTTAACATGCTGGACCTAGTCCAGGACATTGCAAGTGTGAGAGTGGCACAGTTTGATATTAAAGACTGTCTTGACCATGTCTGTCATATGACGCAAAGTTGGTTTCATCTTAGACAGAATTTAAATACATTTACTTGAAAAATGCAAATGTGGAATTTGCAACAAAGTTATGAAACAAAGTTATGAAAAAAAGAGAGCAATAAGATCATATTCCAGATGCTCTTTAGCTGTTCCAATTCCTAAACTAGCTTGTGAGGTTAACTAAATAGCCTCTGCAGCTTACCCGAGGCCAAGATGAAGAGAACATCTTCCTTCTAGTGCAGGTGGCTGTCAAAGCCATGCAGAGCATCTGCTCTGGGCGACCTGTTCTTTTCCACCCCAGCAACAAAAGCTGACTTTTTCCCTCTGTTTTCTTATTTACCCAAAGCACATTTCATTTGACAGATTGTTGGGAAATCACAGGGTTTTTTCAGAGGATTAAGTTATTTCTTTTTACCTTTCTCATTATGTTCTTTTCATTAACATTTCTACTTATACCATAGTTAGCACATTCTAACTTTGGGCTGCTTTTTACTGTTATATTTTTCTGAATATACAACATTAAATACCAAAATTGAAATAGCTAAAGCACAGACTTTTAACTAGCTTCAGAACTACATATTGCCTCCAAGCACTGTTTTAAAGTAAAACATGCTATACCATATAATGAAATTGGGAATAGGGCACTCAGAGAAAGACACACACCTGCATGCAAACTTACTTCTGAAAGAAATCTCCTTCCAAGTTGCCAGGTATTCAGATAAAGATCCAGGCCACAAAAGTAATGCAGTTATCATACATATATCTTTTTTCTTTTTAAAAATCACCTTATGTTTTTCATTTCTCTTTTGATTTTTAACCTCGTTTTATTCATCTTTTGTAAGAACTTGCATCTCTGCAAAGGTAAGGCCTAGAGGTTTATTTTTAAATTACTTTTTTAAAATGTCAGGATCAGGGTTTATAGATCATCATCTTTCAAAAGAATCACAGGGCAAGCAGATATATTTACACCAAAATGTATGTTTCCACATTATAATGTGTGTTGCTCTATAAAGCAACCACCAATATTTTATGAAATGGATAGTTTTGTTCAATATTTTAATCTTTTATAACTATATAAAAATGCCTTGTACATATGTGAACTGAGATATTTTAAAAATGTTAGCTGAGTGAGATAGGCACTGGCTACAGAAGATTGATATGTTGAATTATGTTGCACGTAAATTGCTGGTAATAGCCATTTTAGAATAATTTGTTGACTAACGTTACCAATTTGTCTTTGAATCAGTATATAAATATTGCACTGATACTCTTTGGAATAAGAATACTGTATTCTGGACCAGCATCCCAAACTTGATGCTGGGATCAACATATTCTCACTGGTTGTACTGGGAACTACTGAAATTGTGGGGTTTGATGGCATCAGCCTTTCAAACTTCCACATTTGTTTTCGTGACCTTTCTGTGATTAATCTGGTTTTGTGTAAGGGAAGGCTTTGCAAGTACACAGCATTATCAAGTCACTGTCAGCTGGTATGGAGGAAACCCTGGATTACACAAAAGCTGCTGACATTTGTGAATATGCAGAGACCATAGCATGCCTGTGTGAGATCTTACAGCTTTATCTTGGAAGCCAGCTGCTGCAGTGCCAAGCAGATTTGGCTTCAGACAGAGGAGAATGAAGGAAATGAAAAAGAGTAGCTACTTGTGGATTAACTTTTCCTGGAACAACCTTATTCAGTACAGAGCCATGTCTGGTCCCAGCAAACTAGCACTGTTCAGCAGAATTGCTTTTGTAACAATTAGCACTAAAGATGCTCATATATGATTTTTTGTGAATTAGATTTTTGGACGTAGCCAAGTTATGCAGTAATCTATCCAGAAGGGTAGTTTCATTATAAAACCCTGCAGTAGTGTCTACTGTAAGTCATCCATGGTTTTCCCTTTCTCACACACTTCTTACATCAGTGTAAATGTCAATATTTATTCAGAATGCACAAATACACTCTAGCTGCTGAGCGTGTTCTGAGTGCATTTCCTTTGCAAATCTTGAAGACTGGGTCTCAGTGCTTTGTTATTGTCCCAAATGAGTGAGAAATTTGACAGCCATGTGGATGCAATGCCTTCCTGGCCTGCACAGTGTGAGCGTCACCTTGCCCCATCCTGAAGGAATCCCAATATGTCAATGAGCAGGATGGGAGACTTGGGTGTATAAGAAATAAAGGCTTGAGCTCTAGTTGTCAGACCTTCTTTATTTGAGACATAAAAGGACTCTCTGATGGGGGACAGTGAACGTTAGTCATAATATGTGATTTTATTAAAACCACTCAAAGGGCATCGGACAAATGGAATAAAGAAGCAAATACAACAATTAGCAACAGATTTACAGAAGTTATGTAAATGGACATAAATGCCACAAAAAACAAAATCTCCAATAAGTACAGGAAACTTTAAAGTGTTGGAAACATTTTCCTGGAAAGATGACAAACGGATGTCGCAGGCCTGGGTGTTGGTGGGCATACCACACTTGCGTACATCATGTGAGTCAGCAGTAATTTTCTCATGGCTCTGTGTTTTGCTACTTGCTGGCAGTGCTAACTCTCCACTGTATCGCTAACTACACCTGTCATGGTGTCTTGGAGGTTTGTCTTTGGAGCATTGGTGGGAAGGGTGGTGGAAGAAGGCAGATGTTTTGGTCTGGCAGCTGCTCACTGTGTCCCACAGCGTTCCCTTGACACACGGTCCAGCCCTGCTGTACCTTGCTGTCCGGCTTCCCCCAGGAGCAGGAAAGGAGCTTTGGCTACAAGTGTTCCCATTTCACTTCTGCATGCTTGCCCAAATTTCAGATGGAATCCTACTTCCCTGAGGTTTACATACTAGTCTATCTAAATTTTGTTTCATTTTGGTTTCCCTCAGTAAGCAATCCCTCAAATAAAGAAAGTAAAATAGTGCCAGTGCCATTAAAGTAGCAATAACAGTTATCATTGGGCCTTTGTTAGCTTTATCTAACCCCAATGACAACAGGGAGACAACCTTTGGGACAGCAAGGATGATTTTAGAGATCCACAAAGTTGGAAACCGAGATATAAAGAAGCTATGAAAATGTAGGTCAGCATTTTTTCATCCTAGGTGGACGTACAGCTGGTTAACAGAATCCCTTCAGTTTATCAGTGATCCATATCAAAGCATGTAATAAAATATAGGAGCAGACTAGGGATAGCATGGAATGTCCTTCCTTGCAAATTTTTAAGAACAGATTAGAAAAATATCTCTGAGAAATCAACCAGGTATAACTCATCCTGCTCCAGTACTGGGGAAATTACCTCAGTGGTCTTGGGACAGACCATCCACTTCTACATGTTATTATGAAATTTAACATCTAACAGTACAATGCTACAAGATTCACAACATTTGGAATAGTCACCTACATTTGAAATTCTAAACTTTTGGTATTTTCCATCACTAATTCTTGGTTTTCTTCAGTTCCAGAGCCGCCCAGTTTCTTACCATGAATCAAAGGAACTCCTCTAAGGCAAAATTGCTTAACTGTGACTCATGCTAATGAGATTGCACACTAATAAAACCTCCACACATTTTTTGTCTTTTCTCTTAACTAATATTCCCTCTTTCGTGCTCTCATCTCATCTACAAATTTAATACTGTTACCCTTCACTTTTTTACCATTCTCCACTTTCTCTAACTTTCCTTATAAAGAAGTCTTTCTCTGTAACGGATCTATGCAACTTTTTAGAGCTATCGCCTGTTTCAGTTGTGCTTACGCAGGATAAAAGAAAATCTAAAGAATTTGACATTTCAGTTTACTCCTTTCATTAAAACATGCGTGTATGTTTGAAAACAATGTCAAAGATGGGAAGCTGAATAACTATTTCAAACAATGCAGTATGGACAAGTGCTGTTTGCCAACCCCACTTCTTTTAAGTCTCTCCATGGACCTTATTGGGAGATGGACTATACATGACCTTATTTGTATCGAATAAAGTAAAGCTGCACATGTCTGAAGAAAACAGAAAAGGCTTCAGGAAGAACATTCAGATGTCTGAAAGTGAGATGGTATTATGGTATTTTCCCTAGCAGGTCTACTTCAGTACAGCAAGAGGAGGCTTTTCAACAGCTCATTATCTTCCCAGCTGAAGTTGGTGCTTCAAAACCAGATCTACTCGTGCACTATACAGTGCATTTTTCCCTACATCTCAATTCCCAGAGTCCACATTACTGTCAGGCAGTAAGGAAACATCATTTCAATAGCCAGCTTTTCCCCTTTCTCCCAGCAGTGGTGAGTGAAGAGCTCCATCCTTTTTTGGGCCGCGATCTTTTGCAGAAAAGCATCAGCTTCCTCTGTGGTTCGAGTCACTACTAGTGCTGATCCATATGCCAGAGCTCTGATCCAAAAGCTGTAAAATCAGAGTAGCATAGTACTGAGACTAAGTTAATTTGTGCTGCTGGAACGCTGTTGCTCTGTGAAAAGATGCGTAACTATTATCTTCCAAAGTTGTACCTAGAAATAAAACCAGTATTTATTGAGAATCTTTCACAGACTCCATAGCCTGTTTGAAGAATCCTAGAATAATACAAAGTTATCACCTTTTCAGTATTTTCAATGAAATATAGTGGCTCAAGATGGAAATTCAATGACAATGTTGCATCGCTATTGCCAGTAGCTATTAGCAAATAAGTCTCTGAGTTGATCAAACCTAAAGTTAACTTCAGAGTAAATACAAGGAGAAAAAAATGGAAATGTCTTTACAATGCTTTTAAAATTTACATTCAGGGTCAATTTAGTTTTGCAACACAAGCATGAGTTAGAAAATTGCAAAAGTTTACAAAGGGATCAAGTTGCCTATTGCCCTTCAGTCTGGTTTGGGGATTTTTCATAGTGTGAAACCTAAGCATATTGTCTACAGGCATTAATGGAATTTCTCAGAATTTACAGTGTGCAGCAAGGCCATTTCTTTCATGACAGTGGGGTATTTAATTTAACTTCCAGGTCACTCTTAGGTGACTGAAATTTAGGCATTTAGTAGGGCACTACTTCTTAACAGAGTGGAGAAGAAGCAGTGTCAAGTTGAGGCTTCAGACTGAATGCAGTGGGGGTCCTAATTTACTTCTGAATTGCCCTGTTACTCATTATTAACATTATTGGTTCTTTGGTGTATTATCTATTTAGCATGTGTCAGTGATGACTGTCTGGTCTGATAGTTGCCATTTCTTACCAACATTTTCTAAATAGCAAAGACAAAAAGTAACTGTCAGTGGAGACCAGGTTTCCTGTATATGGCCAAGTGACCTGCTATATATGGAGATCTACAGATGAAACTGCTCTCGGTTCATGCCTCTGCTACTGTGTATGTCAGCAGGTGTGGAAACAGCAAGATAAACACTATGAAAAGCAAAATCAAAATATATGCAAGGGTGTAAACCTTGAGCTTTCATAGTATTGAAGCTTTGGCAAACTGAGAGCAGAAGACATAAAATGGTGCCATTCTGACATGCTTTCCCGCGTATTTCAGTCATTACACAGCTTGTGGGAGTCAGTTCTTGTCTGTCAGTATCGTCTATATACTGAAGTGAGACTGGAAGGGGCATTCAGTGAGATAACCCTTGTTTACACTGAGTCTTACAGAAAAACATAATTTAACAAGCAGCAGGACTGAAGAAGTTTGGTTTCCTATACATTTGTCTCTCATGGATGGAGGGGAGAGGGAAGAGAAACCCTGCACATTTTCTGATGTCTAGTATTCAGTGTGCTGCTATTACCATGGTTAGTGCTTTCCTTTTAACAGCACCTTTTTTCTCAGAGAACATACCAGATATTTGACATTTCAGAGCTCTTCAACATTCTGGCATATTTTGATGAGACTGATAAACAGGGTAAAAAATTACTGGGAAGGGTGAGGGTCTATCGGATACATATACAATGGCCCTCCTCTCCAAAACACTTATGGTCACATGGAGGACATGATCTCACAGTTCTCATATTATTAGGAAATCCGGCTAAAAATACTACACTTTTCCACATAAATGACAAACTTTGCTCAAGACACAGCTGTCACTGAGATGAGAAGGGAGCAGAACAAAGAGGGCATGGTGGGAACACGGCATGAAACTTCCCCTGGGCTTGTTTACACCAGCACAACATGCCCTCCAGTTGCACTGGCATAACAGATGTTCCCTAAAATAAATGGGCTTCAAGAAAGGGATGGAGATTTTTAATGGGAGCAAAGTTTTAGGGGACTAACCATGAGTATGAGTCTGTGTCAGGCTCTGTGTCTGGCTTCATGCCTGAAGTAGAGCCAGGTACTTCTCACTCAGGTTGCAGCTGCCATTATCTGCTGTGCCACCCATCCGGCTGGTGTGAGACCCTTGTGTGCATGACAGAGCAAAATGGCTGATGTGGTCATGTGTTGAACAGATGTTTTGTGGCTGGCTCGCTGGAACAGGGACATCACACTCATGCCATACATCTTCTGAGGGTGAACTGGTGCTACACTTCTGTGAGCCAGGGGAAACAAGCCACCTTCACTGCTCTGCTCAGCCTACTGATAACCTCAGGTGGCAGCAAGGCAAGGCAGGAGAAACTACAACCAACAGAAGACTCTGCCTTGCCTTTCTGTGAAAGGGAGAAGAAACTGAGCAGGTAGGGATTGCACATCTTTCCCAGGGCACAGATGAGCTTCCTAGAAGGTGCCTGTGTTTGGTACAGAGCAGGTTACAAAAGAAACCTGGAGAGCGTCCTCTCTGAGTGCCAGAAGTTTGCACAGTGACTTCACAAAGCTAAATAATACCTCAGAGAAGCAAAATCTATTCACAAAGAGAAAATACCTGCTTTTGCAGGGGAGTCACAGGCAACTAAACTCAATGCAAGAGACAGGATTAATCTGCTGCAAGTTAAATCAAAGCACAGAGCCATCTGAAGTATGAAAGGGTGATTTCCTCATTAGGGTCTTACCGAGGAATGAATAGCGCTGCTTAATAACAAAGGCAAGAAAAAAAAGCACTAGAAAAAGTTAGCCAGGAAATTATTCTAGAAAAGTGTCAGCTGTGTGTCATCCCCCCCCGCCTAGCCTGATTACAGGTAACAAATACCTTATTTGTAAATACTTGTGTAAAGAGTGGTACCTAATTCATCTGATGAAATACATCCTTAATGTGCATCTGAACGTAAACTCAGCCAAAAGGACAGTTGCAGCTCTTGCAAAAGCTGAAGAATCTGTTGTGAAGGACAGCCCTTGCAATTTGGTGACACATTTCAAATATTTAGGTAGTTAAGTAGCTGACTCTGAAATCAGCATTCAGTGTTGAAAAAATCCTGGTCATAATTTCATTAAAAAATTAAGGATGAAACAGACTTTTCACTTTAAACCAAATTAAGGTTCAGATGGGCTGTCATTTTACCTGGGTCCCAAACCCAAGCAGTTTTTGACAATGAAGAGGTCATTTGACCTCAGTGTTTTTAGCTATATACACTTACGCATCTTCAGGGTATAAGAGAAGGACCAACAGGGTTAACATGGAGCTGTTGCTCCATTTTCCTCACATAGGCACCACCTCACTGGCAGGATCTGTCACACTTCCTCTCTGTGCTCCAGCAATCCGGATATCATGATTGTCCTTCCAGCCACAAAGGTATCACTCTTCTGCTTGGGGGAAACTATGAGCAATGAATGACTTTTTGCTCTGAGTACAAAGCTTTGCATAACCAAAAGACAGCCTGTGGTGATGATGAGTTAATAACACTTGACGAAGACAGAAATAATGCAACCAACATGTAATAGTGACACAAAACTGTGTAGCAAGCCCCATTGCATCTGGCTTTTTTCTACTGGAGGAGAGCACATCCTTGGGCTCCCGATGTACTTTTTATGTAGTCAAATTCTTGGCTTCATCTTCCAGGGTCCTACATTAGCCAGCATGTTCTCATGTCTCTGCTTTCCTTCCCCTTTCCACTGTGTTGTACCGGCACTCACAGCCTCACATCTCTTTAATTATATTCCCTCACAATCACCTTCTTGCTGTAACACCTTTTTGAAATTATTTTGTCCTTTCCTTCCTGCAGACATATCAACACTACACCACATTTAAACCATCATGGCAGACATACACACACACACTAACGTCATAACTTGCCTCTCCATGCTTCTTTTTTTTTTCTGTCTTTTTATTTTTATTTTTTTCTGTACTCCCTTGGTGTCTGAACTGTCCGCTGCTCTGCAGATGTCTGTTTGTGTTTTGGGAAATGTGAAGGGTGTGGAGAGGCCACAGATCTTGCTGTAAAGATTGTGGAAGTGCAATGGAAAGAATGGGCTGAGCCCTCAAAGGAGCAATGGAGCTACCCTATCCCTGTACCACTGCAGTATTCACATTGCCTAATATCTCACCACTAAGTGCCCAAGTTAGGAGATTTCCTTGACTCCTCCTAAAATCACTGGAGAGACAAAAATGCCTTTGCAAACAGTGGTTCAGGACACATCCTGCTTTGAATTCCTCTTAAGGAATCCATTTCTTTCCATTCGCTCTATGTGTGGAGGGCAGGCTAGGGAGGTCAGCCTCCTAATGCAGGCCTATAAGCTATGGGCTTCAGGTCAGCCGATGCAAATACCTTCTTGGCAGCCTAACAATTCTGAGAGCTTATGGGGCCAGTTGTTTGCTTTGGGGCCAGCAGAGCTGACTAGTCACACAGGGGAAGGCATATTCATCTCACCCACACGTCTGAGCTCTTAAGGCCACTTTTCTGTTCTTCTGTATTGCAGTTCCTCCAGGTGCAACTGGTGCAACCTGTCCCTCTAAGTCATAAATACTCTGGGCACAGGAACCTGAGTTTTTGGAATGTTGTGTAAGGTACACACTACATAAGACATAATAAAACTATCAATCACTAATAATAATAGAAACAGCAGTATACTGTTCACATTATATACTAGAATACTGGATACTGTGGTTATAAAAAGAAAGGAAGAAGATCTATTTGACTCTTGATAAGAACATTTAATTGAAAATGAAGAAAAGAACTGACAGGATATGAAAAATATAAGTGCAATAGCAATTCTTTGTGATGTGTTGGATATCTTTGGGGATGTAAGAAGTGTTGTATAAACTGAGAATTTGCTGTACTATAAAGGAATGGGTCAGAAAAAAATAAGGAACAGTACTTCTGAAATTTGGAGAAAGTCGTAAAAATTTGAATTCCATGATGCTTTGATCTAAGTTAAGCCTGCTTCAATAATTGTGTATCTATATCACCTGAGCCATACGGCAGGACCCAAGAAAGTGGAAGGAAATAAAATAATAATAATGCTTTCATCATGCTCAACTGAAAAGTGGAAGTAGACTGAAATCTTTTCATTTTTAATTGCCTTTTGATATTTAATTTGATTATTTGATCAAAAGATTCTGGGTTGACTCTAATAGTGCCATAACTTGGCTTTAAAAGTTCTTTGTAGTGATGAGAGTACTAGAAGAAAATGTCACAGATAAGAGTGCATACAATATAAGAAGCTAGCTCTAGTACAGAGGTAGGGATGATTATTACAAAACAAATTTATACATGAATTTACAGTGCTTGAACTTGATTGCTTTGTTGCCATTGACTTGAAGAAATGTATTCATTGTAAAAATCCAGTTGGACAAATCCTTCTGATTGGGCTTTTTGTTTGGCGTTATCATGCCTCTCAGTCCCAGGGACAGAATTTTGTGTTTACTGAAGTGAATTCAGTGGACTTTATATAAATGTAAAATTGATGTGGCTGCAAAAGCAGGTTCTTTATTATTGAGTCGAATTCACCTGTGGGAGCAATAGGATTGAAAGATCTATTCACTATTAAAAAAAAAAAAAGAATAAAAAACCCAGAAGGGGTATTTTTGTAAAGCACATCCACCTACAGCTGGTCAGTGTTTTGTGATGGCTGCTTCCTCTTTGGAAAGTTCTGCTTTCAGTTTGGTTTCCCTGGGAACAATATGCAAGAAATAGTCTCTGTTGTGCTGTCTAGAGGCTTGACTTATTCACCAAAATACCCATAGTATTCCCTTGAGACACAAATATGTTCATGTCCAGAGATAGCTGATATCCGTTGGCTTAGCTCATAGAAAGGCTTAATTTAGTAAAAAAACAGCTGATCATGTTGCTCCACCACTCAGATTGTTTTGTTTTTCTACTTGGTTTGTAATACAGAGTTATAACAGAAGGGTCCCAAAATTCTGTTTTCAAGATTAACCACTTCAGGAAGTGGGTTTTTTTCCTCTCAAACCCAGAAGCCTTTTTTTTTTTAAAAAAAAAAAAAATGTTTATTTTAGTTTCTTTTGCCAAATGAAAAAAATCAACAACCCCCAAACATCATTGCTGATAGACTAAACTTTTCTGTTCTAGCATGAGTAAATACGTTTGATGTAAAAATAAACAGAGAATTAATTGCCTGTCATTGAAACCTTGTTACAGTACCTATGGAGAGTGTTACTTCTAAGGGGCTAGAAAAACCTGTTCTATTAAAAAATACATTAACTTCTGATGCCATTTCTCTTTCAAGCAACTATTATCCCTATAAAGCCTGATTATTCACATTCACCAGGTTGATGTAACACCACTGATTCCCAGCCCTTATTGGCACTGGTGCACAGTAGGCTCTAATCAGGCAATGCTACAAACAAAGCGAGCTCCAATTGCGTCCCTGAACTTACTAGAGTTCGAAGTTCTGCAAGCAGAGGTGCCAACAGAATCACTGACATGATGAATGATGCTCATGCTCTCTAAATCTGTCACCAAAATGGAAATTCGCTTAGAACAAGAGTGTTGATTTTTGTGTGAAAGGGATGTCTGAACTGAAATGGCAAAAACTAATGCTTCTAGATATTGAGCATCCTGAGGCCCACTGAAGTCCCTAGAAGTTCTGAGTGATAAATACTTCATGCAAGGCATTGAAAAAAGATTCTTGCAAAACCTATTGAAGTATAAAGACTATCATTGGTTCCAGCAGGCATCAAATCAAGCCCAGTGTGAATGAGTATCAGAGTATGTCTACATAGTCTTTTGCAGGCAGAATACAAGTTTCTCTGCCCAAGACTTGAGCCAGTTGGATGTATGACAGCCCTGAACTGGAAGCCATGTTACTGCATTTACAGTGCAGAGCCCAAACTAAAGCCCCTGCTGAAAGACAGAAAATATCAATTTGTGTTCAGCAGCGTGCTCCATCCAAGGATGCATAGAGTGAATACACATATGCTCAGAGTGCAAACAGAATGATTTCATGCTTGCCTGCAAAAGACCACGTACAAAAATGTCCTGAAAGGGGAAGAGCATCTAAACTCTGACGTGAACACTTAAATATTCACTCTTCTGGACTCAGGGAAACTGAGGAAAACAGAGGGGTAGGTTCTTTCCCAGCAGCATTTTTCCTAGTTTGTTTCTTTTCAGATGGAGAAACAAGAGATAGCAAGAGAGACCTGCAGTTTAAAAGAAAAAAATATTAATTGAACTAAATTCCAAAGCCACAAAATGATCGACTTTCACTGGCATAAGCTTTGCAAAACCCAAAACAATACTTTAAAGTGTTTAATTTTTTCACATCAATTTTAATTACACTCTCATTAGGCTCTTGTGCCCCTAGAATTTGGCGGACAAAAGAAGCTGGCTTGCCTAGCGAGTTTCCCAAGCTTGCACAGCTCTATTCCTAAGGAGATTTACCGCACTTTTTTCCTCCTCTTGAAAGAACCTTACATGAACCAATTCAAATGAAAAACACATGGACTAAAAAAGACTTCATCATGCCAGATACCTTTTTATATCCAAAGCAGTGAACTTGTAGTCAGTTTGTCCTTTCATGTGTTGTTTTTTCTGGCTTTGGGACCTAAGAATGATTTTTTACTACGTGCAGTAGTAAAACAACATATTATGCAATTCTATTTTTCAGGGAGAACACTATGTAATTCATAGGCTTTGCAATGCCACATTTTCTGTTCAACAAATACATAAAGTGACTTCTCTTTCCCTTGTGGGCAGACATCTAGAAATTTATGTTCAGCAAATGGTATTCTAACTTACCTAACGGCGTTTTTGGGTTTTAACTATTTCAAAAGTGACTGCATAATGTTACAATAGACAGCTTCCAAACTGTATTTTTATCCCTGTCATTCAAGAACTTGGCACATCAGGTGGATAATATCTTTTATCCTGAGGCTTCCAGTCAAAGAATTCAGGTGAAGACACAACATACCATGACTAACTTGCAGCCCAACAGATCTGATGAAAGAGGAAGATCTTTCCACAAAATGTACATGATGGATTAGCAGCTGTGTTAAAATAACTTATTGGAAATGTACTCACTGGGATAATTTTGAAGATTATGCCATCTTCCAAAGAAAGCTTTCATAACTCTTTCATGGTTCTTAAAGCCAATTTCCAAAAGAGAGGTTAGTTCAATTATTAAGAACACTTTTAAAATTGATGCTTTCATTTTGTAGCTTGAAACAGTTATAATTCCAGAAGACTATCCCTCTAAACCTCCTATGGATTTATTTGGTGCCTAGCATCTCTTCTGCATGAGAGGGTCATTAACTTGCTAGATGTATGTTCACATGATGGATACTTACCTACTGATTTTCCCAAATCAAAGCTCACAGCTCAAACATTATTTCTAATGTGTAACTGGGAAAATTTCCCAAAGAATTAACTCACATAGAATGTTAGAACTTGGAAATGTGCTGTCAAGGAAGGTGTGATCATGCTTCAGTATGTCTTCTTTTCATATTCAGCAGTGGTGTTAAGAAAAGGCCAAGTACAGGTAAGCCTTCCCCAAGTCATTAAAATGCATCTACAAGCCTTCTAGACAAGTTCATGGGAGAATAATCTATTTATTGCTAGACAACGATGCTACATCAGATCAGGAAGCTCCTGGGCTGCAACTTTCTGGAGGCTGGGAGAGTATTCTTGATAGTATTACTGTATGCTTGTCCTACTATTACAGTCTGCCTTACATGTTTAATTTTAGGTGTGGTTGGGTCTTCTTTTCAAGTGATGAGTGGCTTTTGAAGGGAGGCTGAAGACCCTAGAAAGAGCTGGTGTAGCCCTAACCAGAAAAAGTCCAGAACTTCTGCAGGGTGGTCAGAATTGAGAGGTAATGAGCAGTGGGTTTTGAGGTGTTCACAGAAGATATGTCCACGCCTTCCCCTGGAAAGAAAATACTACAGCAGTCCTTCCCTCCACCTTTGCATCTAGATACCCCAGTTTATCCCAGATGACCCCCAGTTCATCCCAGCTAGGAGCCAGGAAAGTCATCAGTGGCAGAAAGATAGCTACATAGATAATATAGCAGGCTGGATTGTAAAGCGTGCAAACAACAGGTCACCCACGATGAACTGCCATCCTCAGCCACCAGGCCAGTGCTCCAGACACAGCTCACCTGGGCTGCTGAGAAGGCAGTGATTGTCTGAGTCAAGGTTTTGCCAGATCCCCCAGGGAGGGATGATCTATTATCTCCTTGTATGTGTCTGCTGGGACCAGAATACCTTCCTCAAATGTGGTTCTGGAGATCTTGATGGTGTTAAAAACCATGAAAAGAACCAGTCAGTAACAGGCTAATGTACAAGAAACAGAAGTATCATAATTCTTGTAAATTGCCAGCCACTTACTGAAAGCAGGAAGGCCGGTGTGCATCTCTAGTGAAAACTGCTGATACTATAGCATTGCTAAGATACAGACATGCATGTGTTCTCAGGCTTTGCAGTCATCCTGGCGCAGCAAAAAACTGAAGGGGAAATAAAGTGTAGTGTGAAATGGTGGGAGCAGAGGAGCCCATTCTTATGTCCCAGTACTACATGCACTCTCTCATACGCAGAGTTCATCTCAGCTTACATTTGCATTGAGTTGAGGGTCTATACCTATTTGACTGTGCTGAAAGAAAAGAAATCCACAATCGTGCAGGTTAGTAGGAAGTCCATGTTATCACAAAACATATTTGGAATCTTTAGGCTGTAATGCTGGAGAAGCTATGTCTTCATCCTGTATGCTGTCACGCAAAACTAATGTTTCTCTAGCCCCAGAGGTGTTGGTGGAATAAATACACTCTAGACTAAATCTGCTGGATCTTGTAGCAATTTGTACCTTATAAGCAGACACATCACAGAGCTATCGAGCAAGCCGGGGTAGGGCTGTGCTCAGGCACAAGTAGGAGGGAGTGCTAAGCGCACTTCACCATGTGGCACAGAAGTGAATCCCCAGCCTGTCTTGTGCCTGCTTCTTTACTTTAAATAATGCTCTTACGAAAAATAAGAAGATAAAGCATAAGAGGAGATATTGCATGAAATGGAAAAGTTGCACTTCACTTTGCATTATCCTTAGTCCTTCTTGCTACTGGGAAGGACAAATCTGGCTGGCCAGAGTGCCAGCAAGAACACAGGATATGATGGGATTAAGTAACGTTCCCAGAGGACAAAGGAGTCTTTTGCCTCTTATACAGTCCCTCTATTCATGAAATCATGTTCTTTTAGCTCTTTTCCCTAATTCTTCTACTTCAGATAGCACTCGTAATTTCTTTTGCAAGAAGACCTTCCTTTCTGATGGTTCCCTCAGACCTGTTCTCCTTGAGGGATATTGCTTTTTGGCTTGAGTTTCCAGTTGGAGCTTTGTCATCTTCTTCATGAGTATCCAGCCCCACGGACACCGGTGACATAAATGCCAGTGGCATTTAGTAATGAGGGAAGTGTACTGACTATATTGTCCAAGTGAAGTGAATGACTTAAGATATGTCACATTAAGATGCTATAGGAGAAAACTGGTTTAATGGTATTCTATACCATGAATACACAAGGTAGGATGGCTCCTGGCATTATATGAGACTTCAATTAGTTGCTGCATTTTAAACCATTTGATAAATGCAAATGTTCAAGACATTATCACTTACCCTTTGTACTGCAAACATCATCCGCTACACTTTAAATCAGAGTGGAAACTACCAGAGCTCAGTTGTCTTTCCGTGTTCAACCATGCCAGGACAAGCAGACTAGGAAACGACCACAAAGGCACAGAGGAATTAGTACCTCTTTACCTCCCCTCAGTGCTGTTACACTTCTTTATAGCTCTAAGAACTGAAAGTCCCATATTCTTCCTTTAAATCTTTATGTTGCATCCTCTCCACTGTGATGCATGCCTGTGACTTTGGGAGTACAGGAAAGCTTGGAGGACCTTTTGAAGCAAGTAATGTACCCAGTGACATTTCCATGTTTTTGTGTTGTAAAGATCTCCATCCTCTTTCAGATGATTTGGGAAATTAATCTGACTAACAAACCAAAATGACTTGTGCTTGACCTCTACATCTTCTGTACACTATTTGTTTTGAACTGATAATTTGTAACCGGTCCAATATTTTGCCTAGACGCATGCTACAGTTCCTTTTCCCTGACTAGCTGAGCACAATTTCTTGGATCAGACTGCTGCTGTGAAGTCTCTGTGTTAATTTCAAATTCACTTTCTGCAAATATTTAGCCATATTTAATTACAATTTACAGTGAATATCCCTTTTTGCAAGCCAGACTACAAGAATACTTTGTGGGTGAAACTGCATGGAAACAGACTGAATCATTTCATTTGGCCAATCAGAAAGATTTTCATGGGACGTTTATTGCCTACCTCTACTTCACCATAATGCATGTACTATGTTGCTGTAAGATGATCAATAAGTCAGTTAACTTTCTAAGTATATGGAACACTACACTGTTGGTTAAACACATTTTTTTTCTACTTTTTGTTGTTTCTTGGAACCTGATCAAAGACAAAATTTCTAATTTCATCCTAAAGAAATTGAAAGGGATAGACTGTCCCTTTTTGTAACCTTTTGTTTGAGGCTCAGTGGAAAAATAATGGAGATGGGAAAACTACATTAGAGAGATTATATGACTTGAACAGTTCAGGATTTCTCCTTTCAGGAGCTATTTCACATTTGCCAGGGAATTTGCTGCCATCTTACAATATCTCTTGCTATAAATTTGAAAACTATTCCAAGACAGCTCCCTATATAATAATGTCTGCCATGTACACCCAGGCAGAGAATGGCAGAGATGCTCTGCTCACTGGCAGCATAGGAAACATTAATGCTCCTTGGCAGACACATCATCTTCCAGTATAACCCTGTGGGCTGGGATAGGCAAGATGCCAGATTCTCCCACCATCTGGGAAAGCCTGTTACTCTGCCCTTCTTGGTACAGCTTAAAGACTTGATTTTAAGCTGTTCCCTACATCTTTAGGAAGCTGGAAGAAATGGAGACAAGGGCAAGAAAAGTCATTGTCTAGACTGCCAGCTTCACTGAAGGGCAGATTCCCGCTGCATCTCTCAGGGTGATTGGGCTCAGCAGGTCACCTCACCAATGCACTCAGCCTAAAATGTGCAGACAGTTTTCATAGCTGTTGTCCAGTGGCTGCACCAAGAGAGTGGCTGGAGTAATTCCAGACTGGGAAATTTCAGGCGCTGCCATGTAAAGGAGATGGTAAACTTTTTCCACCAACAGATATTGAAAAACTTGCAGATAAAATAGATGGTTTTTATTTGCCCAATATACCTTGCGCAAGCTGATTTCATTCTGAACCAGCTGACCGCTTCAGGTGGCTAGAGGGAATCATTTCATTGTGCAAATTCCTTGTTAAAGCTTTGCAGTTAAATTTTGTGTGTGAAATAAAAGTACATCTGTATTTAATTTTACAAGTTTGCCATACATCATAACCTCAGAAGAACCCCTCAACATCATGCAAATTAAAAGCAAGTATTCAGATGATTTGCATACATGTTTTTCTGGGTTAGACATTACACTGGAATGCATTGGCAGTGAGGGGCTGTGACTAATGTAGCAGAGCCTTACATTTAACATACTGCATTATACAGTTTTATGCACAGAAATGTAATAATTAGTTTGTCAAGATATCACGCTCAGCTCAAATTTAAATAGTGTTGCTCTCTGCTGGTTAGTCTTGTGAACTACACATTTGTTTAATATGAAAACTGCCCATTAAATTGCCTCAGAGATGAGACTTCAGGTCCCTTTTCACCAGAGTGATTTTCTGAGAAACAAGGAAGTACATGCAACAACTAATCATTTTGATCACATTCACTCTCTTCTCTGGCAGATGTTATCCAAAAACACCCTTAGCTCTTATTCTACAGAATTGCTACCTGGGTTCTCATTAACCCATCCTGTATTTGCACATTTGATCGTTTTTCATACTCTTTCCTATCTCCTCTTCCTCCTAGCTTTCCCACCTCCTGAATAAATGTTCTGAAGAGTAATATTGAAAGACATTTCTGTCAATCTTACAAGAAAGTAGCAGCCAGAACTGCATTTTCTGAAGAAACGGAACTAGTCAGCACATTAGGTGTGTTCTGATTATACCATTTGGATTGAACTTTTTGGAGGACTTTTTCTTCCCTACCAAAGCCTGACTGAAATCTAGAAATCTCAAGTATAGCACCAAGGTATTCAGTATGTTCACAGGTACAATCCTATATGCTGGGTGAACTGTAAAGTTTAGGCAAAGAGATTTTTTAGTAGCAAAGAGGGGTTTTGGTTTGCACTTGAGCATCTAAGCGCTCTTTAATCACCAGCTGACCAAGTTCTTGGCATCTTGTCTTATCTTATAAACAGGTGAGAAGGAGCCTGGAGAGAAGACAATATGAGACCGTGCAAATCATTCTGTAGCACAGTACAAAGAGTGGTTATCTTTTTCTCTGACCCTCAACTATAGCCACTTCACCAGAGAACAGTAATAAAAATTGAAGTTTGTCAAGAATTGTCCATGTTATTCACACTGACCATAATGTTTAATTTGGTAATCTTGTAAGTTTTGCTGATTCTGCTCCTTACTTAGATGTACAAGTTCTGAGAGATATCACCTTTAAGCTTTTTACATCCTACTTAGCTAGGGTGCATTGACTGACTTTAGCATATGTAGCATTCTTTCGTTCACTGTATGAAATGAACACCTGAAAGTTGTCATAGAAAGTTGCTAGCTAATCATAGATAAAGCAAAGTTTTCAGTGTAATTATTGGATAACGTATATAAGTAAGTGGGATTTTTAAAAAATCTTGAATTTGCAGGGAATTCTATAATTTACTTCAATTCTATATTTTAAATAGCATTCAAATTGTATGAACTATAGATTAAGTCTTTCCCTTGCTTATGTTCCCAAGTACCAAGAACATTAAGATCCAGATCCTTCATATCTGATCCTACTTAGGTCACTAGCAAAAGCTCCTTGCTGTGCTTACTTCATCACAGATGTGCGTTGTATGGATTTGCAGAGCTCTTCAAATACCTCTTGGTCTATTTTTCCTTCAAAACAGACAGTTCCTGCAAGCCTTCTGATTTTAATTTTAATTATATGCTTCAGTTGCTGCCATAAAACAAGTTAGTCTTGGCCCTGATGTCATAGATTGTCAGGAAACATTTTATATGGAGAAACAATGTACAATGAGTATATGATATAACTTGTGAAAAAGTTGTGCTCCTGCAGTTTTTACTCAGGCATTATTTCCACTTATTATGGACTTTGTTGCCAATATTTCCCAATACAGCAAAATCAGGACTCAAGAAGAAAATATATCATGAATGATGGACAATATGTACTCATAGCAGACTGAGGGTTCGTTTGGGGCTGTAAAATAGGGAGACCTTGGCAAAAATTCAGTAATGTTATGTGACAAATCTCAAATCAGGACAGGGAGTATACCACAAAATTTTACTTTAGTACCATTGAACTGCAAATTAAAGGGAATGTTGGAAGAGAAAGGATTGTCCAGAAAAGATTGCAGGAATGTGAGATATCTAGTTTTTCTCCTTTACAGCAATCAAATAGTAAGTACAGGTGATTTGTTTTAGGTAAACATAGCTAAATCCCCTATTCCAAGTCAAAAGAATTACATTTAGTTATTTCAATCATTTTAACTGAGATGATAACTTACCTCGGTCATTTCACCTGGGTTCCTGACTAACGTATGTCAGAGCCACTGGTGCACCATGGCTCTTCCTGCTCTCCAGCTAGTGTCTAGGGGCAGCAGTGGTTCTCTGCAGTCATCGTCTTTCTTTGAATCTTTTATGCATCTTTATACTTTTTAAGGCAGCTTTTTTAAGCATTTTTTTTTCTTAAGGTCAACACAATGTAAAAGAACGAGAGCGCAGGGCAGCAACTGGATCTTTATGTCCCATACTGAAAAACCTACCTCCTTATTACACAAAGGTAGGCTTTGTCTTTACCCAGATCAGAGTTTGTTTCTGAAAAAAAAGTGTTCTTTTTGAAATCCTTCTTGTTATAGCTAATTAGTTTTTATCTGCATTTAAAAAAAAATTCTATGGAAGGTACACTGCAAAATGACTGTGATATGCTCTCATATAAGTATGTTGAACTGGATTATAGGAAAGGAAAATGCAATACAATAGCATTTTCTTTTTTATAATAAAACTCCACTACCATGAGAAGACTAGTTAAAAGGAAGTGAAAAAGGAGCAGCTAGAAGGACAATTTTTTTATAGCTTGCACGGACAATGTTTAAAACCACCACATCAGAGGACTGCAGTTAATGAACAGTGCTAATTAAACAGAACCATTCAATGAAAACCCAACTACAAAAAGAACAGGATACAGCTTCGTTAAACAGCCAAATGAAAGAGTAAAGTAGCTCTAAAAAAGACACCCTCCCAAAAAGGTGGAAGTCATATCCAGTTGGGGGAAATAGAAAAGGGCATAAACTCTACCAAAGAAAGAGCAAAGAATAATAAAGGTGACCAAAAAAAAAGATTGAGGAGCAACTTGGTAAAAGTTGTAGAATTTTTGGAAGTTGTGAAGAGGGAATCTGCCAGAGAATTTCTCTGGTTTACAAATGACCAAGATGCAACAGAAACTCTTAAGTAGGATGAAGGCATAGTAGAAAAGTAATCTGAAATCTTGACATTGTCTTCCATGATAGATGAACTGCTTTCGAGAATTGCTGAGAGCAGACAAGATATATGCTGCTTTGAATGCTGCATATCTTGAATACAGTGTGTAGATCTGGTCATTCCATACAGCAGAACTAGAACTAATGTAGATAAAGCAGACCTAGGAAAGGTATAGAGGAGAACAAGAATAACCAGATGTTTGGAACAACTTTCACACAAAGAAAGAACAAAGAAAAGGACCTTTCATCTTGGAAAGGAAGGATCTATAAAAACATGAACACTGAAGTAGTAAGTAGGAAAACTGCTGAGCTTTTCCTTCTCTATAGGAGCATGGAGGCACAGAAGTTTCAAAGCAACGAAAATAAGTAGTTTTTAAAAGTACCTTCCACAAACTTAAATATTTACATTATATAACTCATTGGCAGATAATGTTGTAGAGGCAAAAAGTCCACATAATTTCAAAAACAAACAAAATTAACAAAGAAATAAACAGATTCACAGGGCATACACTAATTAAACATGTCAGCCTGGATCCAAACATCAGTTCAGGAAGTCCATGAGCTTAAAGAAGTAGGGTAAGTATAGCAGGGGAAATACAGTAACCAAAGTATGCTAATAACTGAAACAGACTACAAAAACCTCTTCTTTTTATGTTCCTTTGTCAAATCATCCATTTCTTTATCATTAACAGCAGCAGGACTCTCAGTGATCAACATGGCTGTTCTTCTGTACATTTGTTGTTCAATATACATGCCAATAAAAATTTTGATAGCTATATAGAATTTTTGGTGTTCTGGATGTTTCCAAGTTTGGAGTGTTTGATAGTGGGTTAAATATTGACGGCATTCCTGACCTTCACCCCCTTCTTTCTCCTTGTCTTCCTCCATGTTTTGCCATAAAGACAAAGATTTCATTCAGCAAATGCCAGCCATGCTTCCTGTAATCCCCAGGATTTGACTTGTTCTTTGCTTTCTTCTATACTCCTTGATTTAAATGGGTGTTTTGCCTTAAATTTCTGTTTCCTGCCTGAGTCAATTTGTTTCCTTGTCTAGAAGGCTTTCTCTGGTATCTAGCGGAGGTAGCTTGTAACAGCCTCTTCCAGCGGGCACATAAAGCCATCACCTATATATTACAGTCAATATTAATAGACCTAGTACGACCTCAGCTCAGACCTTGCACCCTGGCCTGTTTCCCACTGTTAATCTACAAGCAGCTGGACCAGTTCTGCATCTGAAAAATGTGCCCTTGTGCTTATAAAATAATAGATATTAACTTTTTGTTCTTTGGGGTGCTCACTGCCTAACAGTCTTTGCCTTGGACTTCAGACCACTGAGACTTACGCATTCGTGGGAGGAAGCAGAGAGCCCTCCACCTGGTAGGGCATTTGCCAGGGTCGTGGATACAAACTCATTGCTGCAGCTGATGTCTCTAGATCTGCTTTAAAGAGTGCCCACTGATAGTGTCTATACACTGGCTTCTATTTTTTTATGTATTAGAATGTGTACCTTCCCCTCAGGACTAAACTTTTTCCCCCTCCTCCGCTTTCTTCCTTGTCCTCTGCTTTGACAGGGTTTGTACCCTGAGTTTGATACGCTGCTTGACAGTCACCATTGCATTTTCTGGCCTAGCATTGTATCTTCAGGCACTTATGACATTAGGCCATTTTATGCTGACAACCTGATGTAAAATGAGCTCCTCTGCATGGAAACAACCCTCAGGAGAGCAAGTTCTTTCCAACTGGCTTCATATTTTGTTTACTGAAGCAGTTTGATTGTCTCTGTGTTATACTCACATATCTTGTAATTTTTCAGTACTGCTTCTATTACTTTTGGTAATTTCAAAGTTTTGGGCCAGGTTAAGTTCTCCTCTGCCAACAATCATCCTCTGAATTCTCTCCTTATTAATACCATAAAACAATTTATATTATAGCATGCCCTCTAGGACATTTCCAAATGAACAACATTCAGTTACCCTTTGTTCTACCACACAGAGTTGCAGTTTCTTCTTGCCTCTCATCTTATTACAAAATTTAACACATTCTACAGAAACATTTAGCTTTCCTGAGTGAACTTTTAAGATTTTTTTGCAAGTCTTCTAAATTATTACTGCAGAAAACAGGACCGGAATAAAGCTTGTCCTGCTGCATCCTTCTGCCCCAAGACAAGACGAGTTCTACCTGATTGAGCTGTTGTTTTTCCGAGATTGTAACAAACCGAGTAGGAGGAAGTTTTATACTGCCATTGATTAAAAGCTTTTCTTTATCTGCAAATCTGGTCTGCAGGAATAGGGAGATCATTGCTTGCGTAAATTGCTGCCAGCCCTATTTTCTTCATTGCCTGTGTTCAGTCTTCCTAAAAAAACAGCTGTTGTTATGATTATTACTTCCCCCACCCACACCAGTTTTGAAATGGGATCAATCGGCTATAGCCCAGAACCTAGTTTCTCCTGCAACTGAGCTGGTGTACAAAAGCTGGCTGCTCCTCTTGATTACCTGTAGAAGCAAGTTTTCTGCTCTGAATCCTGACCGATTAATGATGTTTACTGAAGAATCCCAATTCTGATGCCTTTCAGACACAGCTCTGGGCCTGGTGCTTCAGAGTTCCTCTCTCTTGGCAACTCCCTGCTCCTTTTTTGGGAAGAAAAAGTTCGCTATAGTCATAAAGGAGGCAGATACAGCTAGGACAGAAGCTCTGATACCCCAACAGACCAAGCACCTAACTTTTTCAAGTCATTGCCCAAGTTGGGTGCCTATAACAGTTGCAAAAAAACAGCCTGAAGGCTTTTAGTACTTCTAGTCTCTGTGCTATTGCAAGCAGACTGTATATTTGGCTGGATAATTTTTGTATCCTCTTTGGCCTTGGCTTTTTCAGCTTGCCTCTTAGTTACTCATAGAGGCTTTACCAAGGTTTTTGTATCTGGTATCACAGATGTAACACAGAGCTCAAGGGAGATGACATATTTTGGATCCGGTTTAGACTTGGCTTCTCAGGGAAACATTTACTGTTATGATTTTACTTTGTAACTTAATACCATCTTTATATTCAGCTCTGAACTCTGCAAATGTTAAGGAGCAAAGCTTTCCGACTTCCCCAAGAGGTGCAGCATTAGCAACATTTCAGGTACAGTGGAGTAAAAGGATAAAGTAATGAAAAGAATCTGGTGACAGAGTCCATCCTAACCTGGACTCTCCCTGCTGATTTAATCATTAGACAAAGCCCATGTTCTGCACTCTGTAAGTACCTTCCACTCGTCTGAAAAAACTTGAAGGTCCTGGAAGTGGTGATGCTACCAAGTTATGCAGATTGCATGAGGGAGGAAGGCAGATGTACTGCAAAATCTCTGGTCTGGATAGATGAGCCTTTGCCTTCTTAACAGTGCTGACAAAGATCTTCTATTCTGTACTGTACTACTTCTCACTGCTGCACATGGAGTATACATGCTGGATTCAACAAGAATTAAATAAAATGTCCAGATTCTGATCTAGCTGCATTAGAATTGCCCATCTTACATGCCACTTCATAGGTCTCATTTTTAATGTTTATCATTATTGAAAAACAGAGTCCCTAAAGGAGTAGTACTAATTTTATACATCTTCATCAATTACCTGGGGAAGGAAATGCCCAGGAAAATTGGCAAGTTTGCAGCTGGTATTAAGCTTTTTTCAGATCATCAGATGCCCCACTGGTACTGAAGAACCCCAGAAAGACCTCACCAAACTGAGTGAGTGGGCAGGCAGGAGGTGGCGGCTTTCAACTCAGCAGTGTTGAAAACATCAGGTTAGGCATTGAAGGAACAGCAGTCTAAACCATGTTTATGTGATGCCAAGCTCTGAACAGGCAGCTACAACTCTGGATGGAGTGCTTGGAGTTGTCACTGGAAATCCTCCACAACCACCAGTTCAGTGTGTAGCAGAAGTCTGAAAAAAAACAACAAAATGTTAGGTATCACCAGGAAGGAGAACTGAGAACAAGACAGAGTGTCATTTTGCATCACTTATTGAGTATTGTGTACAGTTCTGGACTCTGCATCTCATGAAGGACATAGTGGAGTTTGAGAAGATGCAGAGAAGAGCAAATAAAATGTGTAGGAGGGTGGAGAAGCTGCTGTATGGAGGGAGTGTCTTCAATGTGGAGAGGAGAAAGTTGAGGAGGGAAATATAATGTAGACAAAACTCTAAAGGGGTCTCTGTCCAGGGACCCTGTGAGCTTGCCTGTGGCCACTGCTCCATGCAGGATTTTCAAACCTTTGCATTCAGTTTTTCCTGAAGCTGATTCCTTCCTTCATGTTTTTTTCTTGCTCCCTCCTAGTGCTACATCAGCCCTGCTGATCTGGGTAGTGGAAGGAGAAATTCTCCTGGCCCTACATCAGTTACTGAGCAGCTCTGAGGGCTACCCTGACAGTCAATCTTCTAGTGTGACCCTACCTAGGCTTTCTTCCTGGGATGCTGCAGCACAAGAGACTGAAGTCCAGTCCACATAAAGACTCGATGTGTCCTCTCCTCATATATGCTGCCATTTCCACACTGTGCAATTTTATCATTATCGTTCATTGCTGTAGGAGAATTGACAGGTATTTCATATGCTGGGTTGATTCATCCTCCCTTCCAAATATTATTGTGGAGCCCCAGACACAGTCAAATGTCTATGCAGTTTACAACATAGCATAAAAATACACAAAAAAGACTAAATTTCAGAATACTTACAAACTTACAAACTGCATGGGGAATGCCAGACAAAAAATGAGAGGTACTGTATGACCAGAAAGAGATAGACCAAAAATACAATAGTTGTTAACCTTTTTTGACAGACAGGCATCAGTAAAATCATCATCAGACAGAGACTCTCAACAGTTACTGTTGTTCATAATAATGACGGGGATCTTATTTTCTGCTGTTGCCTTGGCCCTCGGGTTCTAATACATTTTTCCTTGAGTATAAATTCAAATGAGTTGCCAGATGATGTCAATAGATTGTTTGATATCTCTAGTATGTTATTTATTTCCCTTGTAAATAATGTGCTGTGTTTTTCCATGCCCCCTGTATGAGATCAACTAAGTGCAATTTGCCTAGCTTTTTCCTTGGATGGCTGATAGCAATCAGGCACTTTGAACAGTCTATGTAGGTCTTTGCAAAGCTAATTAATCCTGCTTTTCAGGCTGAAAATTATTTTCAAGGAAATATGTTCTGAAACAGCTGTCCCAAGGATTTTAAACAGGTTCTAGTAAGATGTACATTTAGTGCATTACCAGTATTTCTAGAAAATAAAATTGATTGAGATTCATTACCAAGAATGAAACAGCAAAGCTGAGGCTGACAATTCCAGATATCTATTTCCTAAGTAAGGGAAGGGCAATTGTAAAGCTAATCAATTTCTGAATGAGCAGAGTAAAAGAAAACCAGTAATACAAGAGATCCATGAAAGATATCTCAGTTGATATTTTCTTCCAAGAGGGTGGCATTTGAACTTTAGAACCCTAAGGAGGAGTTATTATGTCAATGCAATAGCTTTACTAGGCTCAACATAGGAGTTTCTTCATCTATCAAATGCCTTTCTTGGTATATTGTCATCTGAATTCAAATTTTAAAGGTCTGTGGATTCAGAAAGGTATAAAGTTTGTGTTGGGTTCTTGGTTTTACACTGGTACTGTATCACCACTTCTTAATTTCATTTTTCAATGAAGAGCCTTTTTTTCCTCAGAGCATTGGGCAGGGTGGCAAGAGAGAAATAAATCTGTGCACTCCCTCACATGGTTCCTATAAAACTCTCTCCCTCTGTCCTCCAAGCTGGCAATGGCAGCCTTGTCAAACTTCAGAGTTTACCCAGTGTTGACTGCAGTTGTCTGTTGAGCTACAAGACAGCTAATAGCCAAATTTCATGTATGCAACAGCAACAAGCTTCTTATCTGGTACAATCAGATCTGTTCACTTTTTAGCAGATGCATCAGGGAGAGCAGTCAAATGATCAAGCATGGACATTTCCAACACATTAATACATTAGACAGCCATCCTAGGAATCAAGATATCATGCAATCTGCATGATACAGTATCTCCAATAGTTCTTTTGTGTTGTGATTCTCAAACTGTGCTCCATGCATCACTGGTAGAGTTTAATACATTGGTCTGTGAAATTAGAAAGAAACCACACATACTCCCCACACTTCCAAGCAGACAGACTTCCTTTCGTTTTGTAATAAACGAACATTCAAACTTTAGCCTAATTTTTAGTTGCTTGTAAATGAAGACAATTGTGGGAACGCTGTAGAGATGGTCTGTGTTTTGTTTTTTTTCCCTAAAAACATCCTTATGGTCATTTAATTAAATGAAATTAAGAAACACTGGACGACAGAGTGGATCTTTAGAATCAGGCTGTCAACATGAATTACAATACCTGGAACTAAAAGATGTATATTTTTAGGTCAGACTGTCTAAGGTGTTAGGTTTATAGAAGAAAAATGAGACTAAAGAGATTTTTATATAAAAAATGAAATAGATCTTTCTTGTTGTCTGATGGTGACTACATTGGCTCTCAGAAAATTGCTTGGGATTATTTTCCAAATTTATTGGTAAATATAAAACCAATTCTGAATGCAGTCCCCCTCTTTTGCCTGTACCATGTCTCCTACAGCATTATTATGAACCCATCCATTCCTTCCTTCTGTCTCCACAATATTGCCAGAGGGAGAAGGGAAGAAAGATTCAGGGCTATTTCAAGCATCTGGCATCACAACACAACTCAAGGTTTGATCACATTTTACTTGAACTTTAATTTTCACAATTTGAAGTGTCAAAAGTTTGATTTGACTAGATAGTTTTAGAAAATAAATGAATCTGCTGCTTAAAGTGTATCATGTCTGAACAGATGTCCTAGCCTTGAATGAAGAAGCCACATTGCGGGCTGTTCTATAAGAGCGTTATGGACCTTGGCCCTTGCTCCCCAATCTCCAGTTCTGAGCCCCCAGTCCTCCTTTTCCAGAACATGTCCCTGATGGACATGTCCATGTTGTAGCTCCCTCCCAGGTGCCGTGAATGCCGGTACACCTCCACATTCAGGTCTGATGACAGCCATGCTCCCGATGAAGGTGGAACCACATCAAGTGGTTCCTTTACGTTCACAGCTCTCCTCAGCCTAAATCTCTTCATGCCTGCCTACATTCCTAAAAAACTCAGATTTGTGAATCCAGGTTTCATGGTGTCACCCAACCTATGCTTACAGTTAGAGGCCTAAGCCCATGAGACAGGCAGGATTTGAGACATGGCTGCAGAATTCTTGACCTTTTCCAGACAGGCTGTTTTATGTAGCCTGCCAGGTCACACACTGGCATTGCACCTCTACCATTCACTCACTGTTGTGTGCTTTGGAGCCCCAGATTTGAAGTGGCACAAACTTCAGCATCATCATGCCTAAGTTTCTTCTTAGACCTGGGTCCAGTGATGTAGGTGGTCTGAACATTTGATCCACAATTTATAAAAGACTTTATTAAATACGAGAACTGTTAATCAAGGCAGGGAAAAAGCTCTAATAAGCATTTCAGCATTGCTAATTTGCACAGATGGTTGAACTGGAGGAAATATGCAGAAAGAAAAGATAGATCCTGAACATACTTTGGTAACAATTTTTCACCCAAATAGAAATAAATTTGTGAAGCAGCCAAATAGGAAATATTGCTGAGGCAGCAGTGTAGATGCCAGATTCAGGCAGTAAACAATTGGGTGCCATTGCGATGGAAACGCACTATTAAGGAAGACAATGCAAGAGTTTAAAGAAACAAAGAAATAGCAGTTTTGTAACTCCCATCTCTACCTTCTAATGTGCTCCTCACTCAGCATGACCTTGGATTCAGTTTCTAATGCACTACTTTTCAAATAGATGCTAGTGGTGAGCACACCATACTCTCATAAGCAGGACAGAGAGAACATAAATCACCTATCAACATAAAACATGTATGGTCCCTGAAAAAATACATGCTGTTTGAAGGGTTACAAATATACCTGTTGAAATAAGTGACATCCAGGTATTGCAAGGGTCCTAACTCTTTAAATTATATTATAAATAGATCAGTCTTGATTTTTTTTCCTCTCCCATGAGATTGGTGAAAGGAATTTGATAAGGTACGCATGTGTAAAACCATTTTTTTTGTCAACAGTAAACACATATTTACTAATAGTAATTAGAAACGTAAGACTGAAAAGGATTTCCTAGTCTCAGATGCCAGTCCTGTGCTAGCCCTAACAGCCATGTTTTAAGTGCTGCCAAAAGCTAGTCTATCTCTGTCTAGAACCTAGTTTGGGACTTTTTTCTGCTTTGTGCCTCCCTGAAAGCATTAGAACATACAAATCAGTTATATGAAACCATTTTCCCTTCTAATTAAAAGTCACTTTAGGCTGTCTCAGGTGGTTATTGATTTAGAAGTTTATCAGCTGTGTTGAGGAAGGCATGGACTGATTTCTGCAAAGGCCTAACAAACAGGATAAGTGGAGTTTGCGGTAAGGATACAGAGTTCTCAAATTGCAATCACAAAGTAACTGCAGCTTGAGTTTGCTGTATTAGTAAGAGATTGCTACCAATTTGTTTAACTTTAAGGTTAATATATGGCTTACTTAATATTTCGGTGTCAGTATACTTGGTTATATATGGGCATATGTGCAAACACACAAACTCTTCTAACTGCACTGTAAATAATATGATTCATGAGTTGAGCTTTTTAATCATATGAACTAGTGATAATTACAAACATTCTAAAGCATATGCCTGCATGATTCCATTGTGATTGTAGTGAGGAAAATCTTGGCTTTTGCAAAGGCAGTAGCAAAACTCCCATTGTCCTCACTAAGTCAGGGTTTCCCTTACTATAAAACATTATTAGCAACATCCTGTTAATTGTTTATTATCTATTGAGTGGAACTGTTTTGTTTAGCAGGACATGCAACAAGGGGGTAACACACTTTGGCAGGTCAGACTTCTTCAGTGCTTTTGATGTGTCCCTGGAGCACAGACCTGGAAAGCATAGGTCAGATACCACATTGGGCGAATGAGCTCTTAGTCTAGGAATGGCACAGATATTTTGCACTTCTTTAGTGTGATACTTGAGACATGATTTAAAGGGGTACTGAAATAGAGAATGGGAGTTTATTGAGTAGGTGAGGAAAAGAAGAGAATTACAAATGTGCTGAATGAAAAAGGAGATTGTGGTGGAGGTAGAAGCCAGGCAATTTCTGTGACTGGCTACTTCTGTTTTGCCCTTCCTTCCCTACCCACTGAGAAGTTGGACCATATCTCAGTGTAGACCATCTCTTCTCTCCTTCCAAGTGATATAAAATGCTTGTAGGTCATGGAAATAGTTGTAGTTATACATTTAATGTCCTTTTAACTTCAGGTGATACTATTAGCAGATAGAAGGAGGAATGAAAAGCCACAAATCATGACCAGGCATCCCATGAGCAATTCTAGTATCCCCATTGCAATGAAAAATTTCAGCAATTGAAGTGCTTGCAGAAACATTACTTTTTAAGTAGATATTAGAGAATGTCCATGGAAAATGAGTCAGGAGAGTCATTATCTTGACCACAGAACACCCTTACAGAATTAGTTTCAGCTGTGAGTAGAAAAAGGCCATGTGACCTAATCATCCTACAAAAATTACTGGAGAAACTGGATTTTAAATACTGATATCACACACCGAACCGCTAGTGAGCAATCTATAAAACAAAATAGGTCTGGGAATGCTTGCAGGCACTGTAATTCAACCCACACTCTTCATTGTCTCCATCTCTTTTATTCCTTTATTGTATTATATTAAATTGAATGGATAATTTAAGCAATTAAAAGGCAAAATAATTTTCCTGGCCTAAGAAATTACATTGGTTTTATTAGACTTGTTAAGGTTTATATAAAAATTCAGCATTTTGATATTGGTGTAATACAGAAAGGGTTACATGGATTAGAAAGGCTAACATAAAATCTCCAAAAGATTTAAATATTTACTACTTGACAAAGGCACACGTAATTAAGCTGGCACCTCCTTACTACAAATGTGTGTTTGAAAGTTTAGATTTGGAAAGGTTTTAAAGGATTACTTTTATTAAAATATCTCAGGTTGCTAGAAATAGACCTCATGGTAGACAAACAGTAAACCCCACACAAGGTCACATACTTCCTACCTGTTGAATAAAGAAAAACATGCCAGACTACTTTGCCAAAAATCCCCTTTTGTGCCTTTGTTCTAAATAAACCCAAGGTAGCTCATTTCCAGGGCCTTTCTGCTTCCTGCGCCTCCCTCCACCCCCAGCTTAAGATTACATTTCTAGAAGCAACAGATAATTGGGGATCTTTTGAAATCAAGTACTTGAGGTTTCTATTTTTAGCCACATTAATAATGATGAACTGAAATTCTTTCCAGAATTTCACCTCTTCAGCTTAGGAAAGGGTAGTCAAAATTTGTAATAACTCCTTGGTTTGTGTTTTATGTTAATGGCTGAAGTGCCTAAACAGCCTTGGGAAAGGAACAGCTTGCTAGTCTAATTGAAGCTGGCAATATTTCCACGTCTTATTTCAGCTGGTAGGTACTGTAGCAACCAAGGTCATGTAAGCAAGTTTCAGCATATGGTAACAGCTGTGTCTGTGATTGCAATATTTTCTGCAGATGGTTTATTCATCATTAGATAACAGTCATGATTATTAAGGGACTAATTGGACATTCAAACAGCTCATCTTAGAGGGTGGAGGAATTACAAGAGAAAAGTTTAGTGTAGCTTAGATGGTCTCTATATTCAGCTCCTTGACAACTCTAAAGATTTTCTTTAATGTAAGAAAAGATTTCCTTTCTTTATTTGCCTTCTGTCAAACCATTTCAGCTCCTGCTAGAGATGCAGTCTTCCTCTTTCAGATCTTTTAAATACTAATGTCATCTTTCTGCCATGTATACTGCTACCAACAAAAATCTATGGTTTTGATTATACCATTTAAATGCCTTGTATGCTGTACAGTTCATGACATCAGAGTGAGCTTATCCTTACTCAGGACAGCCTTGCACATGTTTGTACAAGTTCACGAGATCAGATATAGCAAATTATTGAGTCAGGGTACACAGAGAACCGAGCATTGTTCTTTACTTTTAATCATCAATAGTACACTTTCTGCTGCTCCAAATCACAGTACTAAACATGTTCCCATCCCAAGAAACTAGAAAAAAACCCCAAAAGTTATGAGACCGATGTAGACTGTGAGGATCCCAGAGTTATAACTACTGTTTACTCCAGTGCTGTAATATGCCTTACTCTGGGGGTGTGTTATGATGGCATGAGACACTGTCTCCCACAGCATTCTCCTGCAGAAGCTGGCTGCTCATGGCTTGGATAAGTGCACTCTGCGCTGGGTTAAAAACTGGCTGGACGGCTGAGCCCAGAGAGTGGTGGTGAATGGAGCCAAATCCAGTTGGCAACCGGTCACGAGTGGTGTTCCCCAAGGCTCAGTGTTGGGACCAGTCCTGTTTAATATCTTTATCGATGATCTGGATGAGGGGATTGAGTGCACCCTCAGTAAGTTTGCAGATGACACCAAGTTGGGTGGGAGTGTCGATCTGCTGGAGGGCAGGAAGGCCCTGCAGAGGGACCTGGACAGGCTGGATTGTTGGGTTGAGGCCAGCTGTATGAGGTTCAACAAGGCCAAGTGCCGGGTCCTGCACTTCGGTCACAGCAACCCCAGGCAATGCTGCAGGCTTGGGGAGGAGTGGCTGGAAAGCAGTCTGGCTGAAAAGGACCTGGGGGTGATGGTTGACAGCCGCCTAAACATGAGCCAGCAGTGTGCCCAGGTGGCCAAGAGGGCCAATAGCATCCTGGCTTGTATCAGGAATAGTGTGGCCAGCAGGACCAGGGAGGTGATAGTGCCCCTGTATTCGGCACTGGTGAGGCCGCACCTCGAGTACCGTGTCCAGTTTTGGGCCCCTCACTTCAAGAAGGACATTGAGGTGCTGGAACGTGTCCAAAGAAGGGCAACAAGGTTGGTGAAGGGTCTAGAGAATAAGTCTTATGAAGAGCAGCTGAGGGAGCTGGGGTTGTTTAGTTTGGAGAAGAGAAGGCCGAGGGGAGACCTTATTGCTCTCTACAACTACCTGAAAGGAGGTTGTAGTGAGGTGGGGGTTGGTCTCCCCAGTAACAAGTGATAGGATGAGAGGAAATGGCCTCAAGCTGCGCCACGGTAAGTTTAGGTTGGATATTAGGAAAAACTTCTTTACTGAAAGAGTGGTCAGGCACTGGAACAGGCTGCCCAGGGAAGTGGTTGAGTCCCCATCCCTGGAGGTATTTAAAAGACATGTAGATGTGGTGCTTGAGGACATGGTTTAGTGGCGGACTTGGCGGTGGTAGGTTAATGGTTGGACTTGATGATCTTAAGGGTCTTTTCCAACCTTAACAATTCTATGATTCTATGATTCAGGCACAGAGGTAACACAGAATTGTTCTTCTGATCATGTAACTACTAGTTCTCACTGGAAGATGGCAAACCAAACTAGCTAGTTTAAACTGCTTTTCTGTGTTTTGTCAAGTCAGGGCCGTAAAACTCTTCCATTGATTTTAGGAGGAATATTTGGAGACTGAAGTACTACACAGGAGTGTACGTGACAGAATCCATCTCTTAGAGGATATGTCTTGGAAGCTAACGCTAAATTTTTTCTATGTTCCCTTAGGAGCTTGGAGCATTTTGTCTAATAACAGCAACAACAATACTAGGATCAGGCTGTTAGGGGTTTTTGTAAAGATTTAGAGTACTCAGTAACACCTTACCTTTTAACAATCCATCAATATTTAAATATAAAATCTTGAAGTCTTTCAGCCCATGATAGTTCCTGATCATGGGATATTAGCTACAAAAAGTCATGCACAACTCTTTAGTAATTAAAAAAAAAAAGCACCAATCTTGCTGGATTTCTACATTACAATCTGCTCTTTTACTTCCTTTCTCTAGAAATATGTATTCTTTTGTTTCAGCTCAGCCACAAAAAAAGCTAGGCTAAAAGAATACTGATGTCTTACATAATATAAATTTTTTCACTATCTGATCTTTATTCTTTCTAGGCTGGTTTTGCAAGTTATTTAAGGACACTTTAAAGTTACAGTACTCTAGGGCATTAATATAATGGCCACAGTTTCAATGTTATGCTTGGGATATCTGTGTAATCTTAGCAAATAATACAGGGTATAGCTACTGCACCACTTTTGAATATGTTATGGTCAGCATATTATGTCTCATCAAATCATATACATAAGGTTTTGCTCTGGTAATATTACTGAACGGTGATTGTGCTATGGTGAGTTTAAAGACATGGTGGGCTGAGATCCACTGTGGAAGGATAAGGTGATATTCCATCCTCCAATCCCCTTTTAATGACAGTAAAACATTGCTGGGCTTTAATCTTCTTGAGTCTCTCTCCTCAGATATGGAAAAGAGTGGGAGACATGCTCGTGAATGGAATAAAACTGTATTAAGAATAACTGTCTGAGAGGAGAGACAGGAGAAGAATAAATTAATAGTAGCTGGCAGGTGAAAACCGTGAGATCTGTACCTGGAGAACAAGTGAAGAAGAAAAAGGGACAGGGACTTATATATAAACAAGCAATATGTTTAGGCTGGAATGTAACCCTTATTCACTCATTGGAGTATATCAGTATAGTGTGATTAATTTGACTCCTATCATAGACGAGGAGAGCAATTACCCCAGGGAGCTGCATTGGTGAAGGTATACCAGTTCTTAGCCTAAACTACAGTTGTAAGAAGTCAGGTCTGCAGCAGAGCAGATCTGAACACGAAGACATCGCTGCACAAGGGCACATCTGGCGGGCTGTATTTCCTCTTTTTATTAAACAAGTAAAGAAAAGTGCACTAAAAGGACCAATTGAAATGGCAGGTAAGGGTCTACAAGAGAGCTTCAAAAGTTCTGAACACCACCTGAAGGATACGCTGCTGCAGGCTGGGGAGGAGATAGCACTGTTCAGATGTGGCACTGTTGAACGCAATGTCAAAGACAAGTCCAATTGGTTATTTGTACAAGGACTATGAAAGAAAAAAGGACTGGAGCAGTTTACTTAGGAGATGTCCATGCATGTCAGAAGGACTTTCTGGAAACCTCATCTTTTAATACTAAAAAGCATACACTGCCTTGCCGGATGTTCTTCTTTCAAACCTACCTCTATAGATTTTATGAATTAACATCACTTGCCGTTTGAAACATTCCTTTAGGAAAAACAAATGAGGATATGAAAGGTAATTATTAGAACAAGGGCTAAAATTAAGGACTGAGGGTTGTACTCCACAGTTACCTTAAGAGGATTATTGAAACCCTGTTTCTTAATTTACTGATCTTCTACAATGAGGATAATCTTTATCCACAGGGTTTTGTGAATGGCATTCGTAAAGTGCTTTGAGGGCTTCTCCATGAAAGTCCTATAATCTTGAATTGCAAAGCTTTATTAAAAGGTATTAGTGTGTCTAAGAAGCAGGTAAAGCAAACATAAAAGCTGCTAAGTTATGATTGAAAATGTTTATGCTCACTCATTAATGAAGTGATGCCAATACATGGATGGCTATAAGACTTCCAGAAAGTCATAACCAGCACTAGCATTCAACAACATAGAAATTTCTGGTTTTTAATACATGCATTAGAAAATATACTAAAATGCCCTCTACAGTGTACAGTGAATATTTTTTCTGATGTTTAATATCTCATTTCCATTTTTCTTCTAGTACAGTACCATCATACTTAGCACTGTCAAACTAAATTATCTTGAAAGACAGAAAAACCTAAGTGTCTTAAAGGAAACTTGTTTAAAGAATACATGTTATTCACTTTATAACATTTTAAACTTACTTACAAAATAAGGTACTACCAGTGTAATAGCTTTTATTCTTTCATGTTCCTGTTTTACAATATAGGTCATTATCATTGAGGATTCTTTGTATACTATGCATATCAGTTGTGTGTTAGCTAGGTTGCTGAAAAGCCAAATTGATCTGTGCTTTGCACAACTCCCTTCTTTGAATCTTAATATAAACATATACTGTGACAAGTAAACAAGCTATAGTCTCCCTTTACCCAGATATCTAACCTTTGTGTGAAGAATTAAAAGTATATGAAATACATTGCAACACTAGGAACATTGTTTCAGAGATTACTTGCTTCATTTACAAAAAAGAAAATAAATTCTTGTGTGTTCAGTTGGCTTCATCTTCCAACTTCTGAATAGTGATGACTTTTTCTGTCATCTTAAAGCTTTGTTGACTGCCAACCACCCCATCAAAGTACTTATAAGTACAAGCATAACTGTACAACAAGCATAACTGTGCCACTAAATCTTCTGAGATACCCCTGTCTTCCCAGAAGTCACCATGTGCCTACCCTGCTATGTGCACGTAAGCCAGTTTCTGAAGTCTTGTAACCATGGCAGTTGCTGGTAAACCTGGGAAAATAAGCCTTTATGGAGGGCAGGATGTATTCACATGGATTCAGCGTCTTACTAACTTAGTTACCCAGCAGCAAGTGTGAACCAGACTACCTGTCTGGTTGTGAAAGAGGATGAAAGGCTTCCCTCTTCTGGGTATACATGCTCTACTTCTACTTCTCACCTCTGGAGAAGGCCAGGGACTTTTTCAATAATTTTAGGGGGGAACAGAATTGATGCAGAAAAATGTTTGATCCTATCTTCAAGAAGGGCAAGAAGGAGGCCCTGGGGAACTACAGCCTGGTCAGCCTCACCTTCAATCACTGGGAAGGTGATGGAGCAGCTAATCCTGGAAACCATTGCCAGGCACATAAACAACAAGAAAATCATCAGGAATAGTCAGCATGGATTCACCAAGAGAAAGTCATGCTTGATAAACTTCTATGATTAAATGATTGGCCTGGTAGATGAGGGGAGAACAGTAGATATTGTCTACCTGGATTTCAGTAAGGCTTTTGACATTGCCTCCCATAAGATTGTCATAGACAAGCTGTTGATATATGAGCTGGATGAACAGATGGTGAGGAGGATTGAAAACTGGCTGAAGGACTGGGCCTGGAGGGTGATGATCCATGGCACTAAATGTAGCTGGAGGCCAGTAACTAGTGGTGCACTGCAGGGGACAATACTAGGTCTGTTTTATATCTTCATTAATGATTTGGATAATGGGTACCCTCAGCAAGTTTGCAGACGATGCAAAACTGGGAGGAGTGGCTGATAGAGCAGAGGGTTGTGCTGCCATCCAGAGGGATGGCTGGAGAAATGGGCTGACAGTAACCTCATGAAGTTCAACAAGGGGAAGTGCAAAGTCTTGTACCTGGGGAGGAACAACCCCATGCACCAATGTATGCTCGGGGCCACCCAGGTGGAAAGCAGCTTTGCAGAAAAGGACCTGGGGATCTTGGTGGACACCAAGTTGAATGTGAGGCAACAATGTATCCTTGCTGCAAAGAAGGCTAACCATATCCTGAGCTGCATTAGGAAAAGCATTGCCAGCAGGTTGAGAGAAGTGATCCTTCCCCTCTACTCAGCACTGGTGTGGCCACACCTGGAGCACTGTATCCAGTTCTGGGCTACTCAGTACAAAGAGAGACATGGACATACTGGAGATAGTCCAACAAAAGGCAACAAAGATGATTAAACGTTTAGAGCATCTCTGTTATGAGGAAAGGCTGAGAGAGCTGGGACTGTTTAGCCCAGAGAAGAGAAGACTCAAGGAGGATCTTATCAATGTATATGAATATGTGAAGGGAGAGTACAAAGAGGATGGAGCCAGGCTCTTTTCAGTGCTGCCCAGTGACAGGATAAGGAGCAATGGCCACAAGCTGAAACACAGGAGGTTCCTCCTGAACATCAGGAAACACTTTTTTACTGTGAGGATGACCAAGCACTGGTACAGGTTGCCCAGGGAAGTTATGGAGTCTCCCACCTTGGAGATATTAAAAAATCTCCCTGGACATGGTCCTGGGCAACTGGCTTTAGGTGGCCCCACTTGAGCAGAGTGGTTGGACCAGATGACCTCCAGAGGTTCCTTCCATCCTCAGCCATTCTGTGATCTGTGATTTTAACACAGATTTTCTGGCACAGACAAGAATTTGGCTACAAGTTTTTGAAGAGCTTTAGAGATGGTGTGTGAAGCTCTAAATGTTTGTTGTTGTGGGATATAATCACTAGTGTAGCTAAGAGCTCTTCCAAATCAATACACACTTAAGCTAAGAACTGGCCTAAACTGCAGGTGGGAGAAGGAAGGAAAGAAACTTCAACAACAGTGAATTCCCCTCATGTTAATGAGGAAAACACAGGTTTATCAAAGCTCAGCTGAGTATTTTGGTGACCTCCTTCAATAGCCTCTTCTATTGCTATTAAATCAGATTTTAAATTAACAAGGAATAGAAATCCCTCATAATACTCATTCCAAAATTAGAAACAAGGCTTAAGAACATGTTTCCACATCTAGTACACAGCCAGAGTATTTCATTATAGCAATCACAAAGCATTTGAAGAGAGATTCATTTAGACCACTGTTGAGCTGGTGGAGGGGGAGTGCAGGACTTAGGAAATGCTTGCTATTCCTGCTGTTAAAATTAGAAGAGATTGGCATATTTTCAGGCCATAGACCAGTTTGTGTCTTTGTTAGGTGTTCAAGTGCCTAAAGTTGTACTGATATAAAAGCAGTAAGAGTGAGAGAAGAATCCAGCCTTAAAAGGAGAGATGGACCAAAGACACAGTGTTGAAATCATTATCAAAACTTTTCAGAGCAAGTCTTTTGAGCTTAGTTTCGGAAAAGAGGCAGGTAAAACAATTTTCTGTGAAAGTGAGCTGAAATTTCAGTAAGGCAGATGATTCTGTGAAAATAGTTGATGTTGCCTCAAAATATTGATGATTAAATATTTCATTTACTCAAACTAGTCTATTTTTCACTCTTCCCCTGTCCCCCTTCAATCTGGTCTACAATATTTAATTCCAATAAAGTGCTATATTTAATTTCTGTCTTGGTCAATGCCTCCATAAAGGCTGCAGCCCTGTTTCTCATTCTGTCATATTAATCAAGTGCTTTGGTACATTATGTTTGCTGAAGTGCAGTTGGGGCCTACTGTCCAGGCTTCTCCTTTTCTATGTTCGTTTCAAGTTAGAGGATTTTTTCCTTTGGCAATATACTGATTACTTCTGAGCTATGTGGCACAACACAGGAGTCACATGGCTGGTGCACGGCTGGAGATCCGTCCTGGGGAATCTGGGCACTGGGTTCCAGACCATCGTGCCAACAATGTCATTTGCAAAACACAATTTGGTGTTTAAATTAATATAAATGAGCAAGACCCTAAAGAAAATAAAAATGAACATTTCCAAATTAAGTATTTTTTTCATCTCAGCTTTTCCAATAAAGTCTGAAACAATTTCCGATGGAGCGGGACTTCCTACTGTTGCTCAGTTCCAATTTGGATACATGTGTCCCTGGAAAAATAAATGAAAATAATATATTTTTTGGGGTGCCTTTTCCCTGCTTCCATTCTAGAGCATGCACAGCTAGCATAGGAGTGTGTCGGTAGATGGGAACATGATGAAAGGGCCTCTTGGGCAGCTCACGCTGACATATAAGATGGTCTGCTTTCACTGAGCTGCAGCACACCTCAGGTCTATGGTGATGCTCAGCTTTCTTTGCGTTTCTGGTGTTATTGTAGCTCAGTCTGCAGCCTCAAATGGGTCCACATAATAAAAAGTCTCTGTTGTAGAGTTAGAACTCTCAGCCCATCCACCTACCATTGCTGCAGCTATTCCCTTTGAATGAAAAGTTTTTTGAGGTAACAAGTAGTAGTGCAAGGGAAAGTAGCAGCAAGCTATACCCCAAGAAAAAAAGGAAAAGTCTGTGCACCAGGCCTGTGTTTCCTGTGGTTTCTCAACAGGAGGGGAAAATAATCTCCCACAGACCACCCCAAATCATCAAACCAGTATGAACTGTACTTGCTATGCCAAGAACCAGGCATCAAAGCTCAAGTGCTTACATATTCTATTAAGTGGTTTAATATTAGAGCAGGGAGACCAGGAAAACTGCAACCTTTTGGTTCCCTGAGGTCTCCTAAAGAAGGCCATGAGGGACAAAACACTGTATTTTTTCTGTTCTTCTCTACAATATTAAACCACTTAATAGAATATGTAAGCTCTTGAGCTTTGATGCCTGGTTCTTGGCATGCCAGAGGCTTTGTTATATGTTTTTACAGTAATTGAAAGAAATATCCATCTGTAGCAATTTCATTTTTTAGCAAGCTGAACAGATTCTTGGGAGGTAGGAGCTGCAAACATATGAAACAGAATAAAATAGTTTCTATCAAGCTGAATTCTTTTAATTCTGCTTTTGAGGAAACAATCACAGAGGAGTGTTGTAGAGGAGTCCTGAAATCAGTGCTGGCATATTCACAGTCTTGGTTCAAATAACGCTGCATGAAGCCAACCCTGGGGATGCTTACAAACCTACCACACCATGTTAGCAGATAAGGCTGGGATTACGCCACCAAACTCTGGGTGTAAGACAGCAGCTCTTATTATCCAGCTCAGACTTGTTTCCTGAGTCACGATTGTCTGTTAACCAAATCTGATCCACCTTGTAAAGATATTCCCACTTTCTTACCCTACGGTCTGTTATGGTTTGTTTGCATGCTTTTGGGACAGTGATTTGTCTCCTGCTCTGTTTCCATACAGTGTGTCACAATGGGACCCTGATCTTGGTTGAGTAGTACAGATACTGCTGTGTTACAATTCAGCAGCAATATTCAGAGAACAGCTATTCAGAAATCAGATAAAAATGGAAAAATGGGAAATGCTACAAGCAGAGGTGACCTGGTGTCCTGGAGGAATAGGGTAAAAGTAAAATGGAACCAAAAAAGAATCTACAGAAATTTGTAAAGCCAGAACCTTGTAGACATTTGGCAAGGAGCTGAACAGGGAAAATTTCTTTGAATAGTGGAGAATCAAGTTTCCACAGTGAGGTTTGTTATGGCCTTTGAGAGCTCAGAATTTTTACAGCTTCAGCAGATGGACTTCGCCAGGTAATATGTTATTTTTTTGGAACGTAAGATGTGTGGTTAGCAGCACCCCCACCAACATCTTTCATTTCTGAAGCTGGCACTGTTGTGGGGATTGGCAACCAATTGCCTACGATGTGCGCTCACAGCACTGTGACATCCTGACGCAGAAAATCTCACCACTCTGGAGTGCTCCACAAACACTAGTTCCAATCTAAAGGCACAAAACTCCAAAAAAGTAAGTTTCATGCACCATCTTACCTTTCTACTGAAAAGCAGCAGGGATTTAGTTGCTACTGTTTGCCTTGCACTATTCTCATCTGAAATGTGTAGCTGCAGAGAAGAATTACAGGGAGATTTCTCTTTTTCTGCCAGATATTAGAGTGAGCTCAGTTGTGTGTTGAGCTGGGCCCTCCAGGTAGCTGAGCACCTCAGGGCAAAGAGAGGTGCTCTAAGGCCACTCTGTTTGTGAAATACATGAGACTGTAATTCACATTTTGAACATCAAAAGCCTTTGACTTTACAGCTGCCTCCAGATAGCAGAACCAGAGCATCTTTGATAGGCAGGGATGATCCCAGCAATGAAATGTCAATTCAGAGCATGTTGCTCTGCGCAGCTCTTCATGCTTTATTTTTTATTGCTATATTGAAATGCTGGCACATTCCATGGAGCTGACATCCAGCCTGCAGTAGTCAATGCCACCAGAGAAATCGCGCCTTTGCTTATTCTTGCACTGCAAAGCAGGACCATGCCCACAACAACCAGAGCTTTAAGACAAGTGTATCTAGACTTTTTCCCTATAGTCTGCACCCTCACAATGACAAACAAACAAACAAACAAACAACAAAGAAAAAACCCCTTTAATCTCAAAAAGCTAGATTTTTAATGTCCCACTTTTACACATACAGAAATCTAGTTACTCCACAACAGAATAAAGGCATTTATAAACCAAGCTGCCTTTGCTCACTGTCTCTTTTTGGGAACAATCTTTTTTCCAGGCTTAGTTTCCATCAACTCAAAATCTGCACAGCCCACTCTGCTCGCCAGTGCGTGTGTCTGTCCCTCACCATGAAGGTCTGGCTGCTGTCTGCTCACTGCCTTCTTGGCAGTCTGTTTGCAGGGCAAGTTCCTGGCTACTAGCTGCAACTATTCCTGCCTGCTGCCTTGCCTTGCCCTCTTGTCCCCAAGCCTCTGCCCCTGCTCTGCCCTCCAGGGAAGGCACCACCTCTCCACAATCGCCCGAAGGTCCTGCCTGACCCAGTGCCTCTCCTCATAGGACACAACACAAATGGAAAATAAGCATATTAATCACTTCATGTCACAGGTGGCTTATAACAAAGTGTCAGCACTGACTAAAAAAGATTTGAGAATAGTTGTAAGTGTTCTGGCAAAAAGAAAAAAAAAGCATGTAATCTTTGATAAAAATGATGGAGGTCAGTAAAGTGCAGCTAAAAATGGAGATAGCTATGAGATAAACACCAGCTGTTTTTTAAATCCTTCTGAAGCAGTGTATGAGGTAAATTTCAGGTATTTAAGAGGACATGTGCAATGTTCTTGGAAGACACACTGCCATAAATGAATATTAGAGGAAGGAGGAATATATGGTTGTTGCTGACCAGGGTAAGTCATTATTAATGTTTGCAATGGACGCCCAGATAGCAGGCACCAGAACAGTGCAATGGTTTGGCCTTAAAAAGCCTCTAGACACCAACCTTTTTCACGTAGCAAGATGTAAAAGGTCCAGTTTCTGTGTTTTGCATTAGTAGGGGGGAAGTGAATAGAGAAAGCTGACAGCTGCCAGATGGCACAAATAGCTCCACATTACCAAGTACATTTCTAGTCTAAGTTTATGACAGAAGATTTGCAGTTTTGCAAGAGCTCAGCCTTCAGAAGTTACACCTAGAATTTCTTATTGTACAAATCAGGGTGTCTGAACAAGGTTTCCTGGCTTCCTCTGGAATATTCTTTATCTTTGGGGTTTCTGGCCATCAGCTTCAGTCCCTTGCTTCAGTGAATTCTGAATGCTACATTATTACTCTTCAGTCCCTTCTCACAGCTCCTGCGTTCCTTCTCCCAGCACCTCTTCAGAAAGTGTTGGTGTTGCTTAGCATTTAACTTGGCTGCTGTTTCTCCACCTATCCTATACTGACTGGCACGAATTCCTGAAATCACCTAGGGCAGTCCTTGCAAGAAGGATGCTGGTCTGCAGACGCTGTGGAAGAAAATTTGGTAGGATCACAGGAAAGGACAGAGGTTGCTTTTTTTTTTAATCTTGTTATCAGTTTAGGAGCTTTGCACCCTCAGACAGATTCAAGAGAGAGAGATTTAAACTGGGACCTTGAAAAATTTACGTTGAGTTAGTTTTAAACAAAGGATGAGAGAGCCAAAGCTGAAGACTTCAGTGACCGTCTATGAGTGAAGATTCACTAGCATAAAAGGGGAAGGTAGCTTATCTGCATGAATCTTCCTTTCTGGGGGTTTCTGTGTGCAATTCTGTTCACTTGGCCAGCTAGAGGACAAAATTGTATTGCTGTAAGCTAGACTTTTTCCTGTGGAACGGGACAGAAGTAAATAGACCCTATATACTGGCTGGTAGTCAGATGGAACCAGAAAACTCTTCATATATAAAATCAATATGTATACTCTCTTGAAATAAAGTCTGTAGTTTGGAGACTTGTTCAAGACCCCCTTTTTGCTCTGGCTAAGTTTGTCCCACTTGTTCACCAGGTATATATGAATGGGAAAAGAGGCTCAGCTCTGAGTTGGTTTTGAAGTTTCAACAACACAAACAGGAAAATCTGTTCTGTGTCACCAGTATTAGGCACTGAATTCGTATGTCTGCAGTAATTGCCAAAAGAATTCTCACCCGAGGTTTGTTGTGATTCTGATGTTCGGTAAATGTCAGTGAAATCAGATAACTGCCCCTTCCCTAAATAATGTTTGTCCTCTCCTTCTGTCCAGGGGACAAACATATTGCCAGGGAGTTTTAAATAGAATGAGAGATGGGGAGTGCTGAAACAGTCACGTGTACTTCAAATTCTTCTTATAAGAGTGGTTGTCATTAGCATAGATTATTTTTGTTCATTGCATATGTACACTTTCTAAATACAATTCCCAGTATGCTAGTGCCCCTTTCTCAAAAAACACCAGGCACTCAAGCCCAAAGTTACAGCAAAAGAAAATTTTCAGCTCTTTTGAAGGCAAAATAATTCATTCTGTGGGAACACAGCCAATCTGAGACACTGCAAATGAAAAAAAGGATATAACAAATCACTTTCTCTGGATCAGTGACATGTGTTTGCAGGTAGACTCAGTGTAACTGGTACGTGTGCAGGTATACACACAGATGATGCTACTATTTATAGAAGGGGGCACAATCCACTAGAAACCGTCTTGTAAAAGAGCAGACTTAAAAACCTCTGAAGATGCTTTTAGGAAGCTTCCAGATGCTTGGATAATCAGCCAAATCTCTGGTCCACAAGAGCAGGATGGAGATCTAAAAAAAAATCAGATTGTGTTTTTAATTTTCTTCTGCAATATCTCTTGCATTTGGCACCAAAAGAAAACATAATAAACCAAGAAAACCAAAGTCAGTCTAAGTTCAAAAGAAAGTTCAGTTCAGTTCATGGATGTCCAAACTGGCATCCTCTCTCCACAGGTGGTAAATGCAACTGGTGTCTCTCATGACCTTTTCTATAACACCAGCACAAAGTTTGCAAGACCAGATCCAAAAAGAATGAGGGCAGCTGATATTCCACTCTCATCTGAATGAATGGGATATCATTACTGACCTTTCTTTCTTTTTAGCATTGTTAAAAACGTCACCTGTTAGTAAAAGAAATTTATTTTTGTGTGTAATTTTAAACATTTATTCTAGAAGAAAGCAAACACTAACACAGGGCTTGATCCTATATAAGGAACTGAAATGAATGAGTGGCCTAAAGAAGGGTGCAGAACTGAGTTCTGACTGTGCAGTGTTCATGTGAACACCCAGGCATGCAGTAGTATTTCTACTGTACTTGCATCCATTTACTATTCAGTATCATGACATGTTTTCATATAGATATTGTATCTGAGTTCACTTCCCCTTTTCTTCCCCCAAAGACCTTCTGCAAAGCTGTTAAGCAATGGAGAGTCCTTTTTCTTCAGGAGTGCTCTATTCCACCAACATTTGCTGCTTCCACACAGTGAGAAATACACTTTCCTCCCAGCTTGCACAATTTAAGTCTTATCACGTAGGTAAAGGCAGTCTACTGGCAGTCAAAACAGACATGTCTTACTTTGCATTTTTCATGATACCAGTACCTGTGAACAGATTTCTTCACAGATTTTCAGATTTAATTACTACTGGCTTAGTTTACTTTAAATGATAAAGTTGTGGAAAAAGAGAGGAGGGCAACTGAATGTGAACATGAGAAATAGCTGAGGTTTTTTGCCAGCACTTCACTGGTTCTCCCTTAGATTCAGTGGGGCAGTTTTTAGAATGGGATTTTCGAGGCAGCCCAGTGACTCAGGAGCCCTAGGTCAGCCGGTCTGGGTAAGCCTACAGTACCTGGTGGAGCGGGGGAGCGCTGGTGCTGACTGCACGGGCTCTGGAAGCAGAATTAGCACATCTCTGTCAGTGCATTGCTGCCCTGACCTAAAAACCCAGCTAGGGAATGAGTTCATAGCCTCAGGGGCAGTGCTGGGCTGACACAGCTACCCTGCTCTCCCAATCCAGCTGAATACCTGCTCCACACTCTCCTGAGCGTGCAGGTTAACACTCAGCCTGGCACTGCATTGTGGATTTTATTTTATTTTTTTACTGTACTCTGAGTCTACAGAGCTTCAGCGTTACGTAGGATTTAACACATACAGCAAGGCACTAGAACAAAGGGCCATGCCCAGAAAAGTAATGAACACATGCTGTCATAACATGACAGTTAAAGTAACCTCCCTGCCCCTATGAAACCTTCTGTTTCTTCAGCCTCCTCAGCACATATGCTTTACCAGCTCAAACTCACTCCTGCACTGGTAAATACGTATCATCAACTACCCTTTGACTACTTTATGCTAACAGAGTCTACATCCCTGCTGGAAAACATAACGCCATTTTGTTCGGTTTAGTAAGTTTAAAGAGGGTTTACTCAGCTGCAAGCAATACTGCGGGTTGTTGTGCAGTGTATTTTACCATCTAACCACAGACACAAAACTAGTACACAAAAGGGAAAAACAGGAATTACACTTCTGAAATTTCTTTTCAAATCTTCACTCTGGGACAAATGTCCTTCAACAGTTCAAGAGTTGCACTGAGTACAGAAGCAGCTTTAAGGTAGTAGACAGAGAGGGATCAAGATTGACTTTTTTCCACAGAGGACAGTTAGTAGTTCCTTTACAACTGCTGTATCATTCATGGAGCAAACCAAGCCCATGGAAAAGATGTGTCCCAAGGCTGAGGACTTAGAAGTCTAGGGGCCTGATAGCAGAAAATAGAGCCAGAACTCAGGACCCTGGCAAAGCATCAGTTCTTTAATTTTAAGGAAAATTAAAAACTTACCTGTCACAGGAGTGCCAAAAGAATGAGGTGATATTTGTTAATCAAAGCACTTATTCTAAAAGGATTTCAGTGTTACTAATTAAAAAGGAACTCAGATCAGAATTCAGAATGAGAGTCAAAACCAGTGCATGCTAATGTGTGGTTTATGTAAGTCAGTCTCATGCTTAGACTGGACATGTTTCTATCTGGTACAAATGAAAACAATATTTACATCTGTGTTTTTCATGGGAAAAAAGAGTTCAAAACCTAAACCTGTCCTACCATCCAGCCTTTGCAGTGATTTTGGTGATAAGTCCTAAAGTACTTGCACCCAAGAAAAACCTTCAGCCCTTCTCCACCACTGTCAAGTCTCAATGACTTAGTTGTCCTGGAGAGGATCCGAAATGATAAAATACAGCAAGACTAACCTTTCAGTAATGCTGTTTTAAAGGAAAGTTGGTGCTTCTTTTTTAAATTTTTTTCTAAATCAGTTCAGTTACACTTTTCACCGTGAACAAAAGAGTGTAATTCACAGCTCCTTTTTTGTTCCCTCATGTCAAAATGCTATCTTACAAGTAGAAATTGATTCTGCAGAGTGAACTTGTTGGAAAAAACTGACCATTTGGATAGAATGAAAGAATTGCCGGACCCTTGCTCCAGCTGAACCTTTTGAGCCGCACCAGCAGTTCTGTGCCAAGGCAAAACAAGTTTGCTATATGCGTGATGCACGCCGCTTTGTTGAAGTACTAAACTTACATATCCCAGCAATCATATGATATTCTCACTGAACTTTAAGAAGAATGCAGTCGTGTCAAATGAGAATGCAACCCTAAGGCCCTCTGTGGCTCCGGTTTCAGTTCTAATTTCAGACTAGGACCTTTATCCTGAAATCTTTATTCAGACACACACACAAAAAAATTGAATCAAACTGCAAGTGTATTTTCTTCCCACTTGCCCTTTTCATGAGCAAGGATTTCAGACAGACTTTGAATAAACATTGCAAAGCTTTTCAGTCTAACAGTCCTAAAATGCCCATCTCTGCCTCTGGAAGGAATTTGGAGTAAGGATCTCAGGTCCATCTCACTCCAGGCAGAGACCTACACGGTCCTGCAGGATAACAGATCACCACAGACAGCTGCATCTTGTAATCATGTGCAACTGTCAGCTCACAGCAAATGCAAGGCCTCAGGAGTTCACTGAAACTGAAAGACAAAACAACTCAAATAATTACTTTTCTATTTGCTCCAGGAGGGGCAGCTTCACACAGCCTGTAGCCAGGACCAGTTAAGGCACAATAACTTGTTATCTGTGACAGAAGATATTTCAGCCAGAAGCTCTAAGACTTTGGGAGGGTTGATCTCTGACCTGCAGGAGATGATGTACTTCTACTTTTAAAAGGCTTGACGTTTATCTGGATCGGTTGTTTCCAATAAACCTGGCGTTTACTCTCCTCACACTTGGTGTTTTAACAATAGTTAAAGCATTAATAACTAGAAGTTCATGGCACCCCAATAAAACTCATATTAAAAGCACACGAAGTTTGTATGGCAGCCCTCAGAATATTACTGTTATGCTTCAAGACGGCTGTCAGATTATTATTTTTAAATAACAAGCAGAAGAGACAATCTCTTCTCATCCTTGGAAACCAAGCTGTTTTTTTATTGAGGCTTAAAACAACATTAGCCTGAGCCAGACACTGAGTATGGGAAACCTGAATGTGGATGATTTGCATCAGGCATTGCTATTGCAGCCCCAACACAGGCTCCTAGAAAGAGGATTCTCAGACAAGTTTTAGTACAGGCAGACTTATGTACACTATAATTGCAACCCAAGCAATACAAATAATAGTGAATAAGGCTTGCTGGATGTTTGGATAGAAATACCGTTGTGTGTTGTGGGTGGGTGGGTTGTTTTTTTTTGGGGTGGGGTGGGGTGGTGGTGGTGCACTTATTATACTGAATGTATGTTCTTAATGGCTTCAGACCTCAAAACCCAGAGTTCCCACTTATCCCATGGCTGAAATTATCCTTCCCCAAAGATGAAGACAGATATGCACACAGAGCTTTCACAAATACCTGTGTAAGGAGCAGCTATCAGCACTCTATTTGCAGTTTCTATATACCACATGGCAAGTGCACCATCTAGTCACAGCATTGCTCACTGCCACAGCCATGGCCTGCTTAAGCACCTTGCAAACATTCAAGCACACACTGTCCGTGTTCTAAGTACTCCTTTATATCTAGACAAAATTTGGAGATTTGGAGGCAGCAGGAGAGAGGTATTATACACAATCACTTGGATTCACTGGAGCTTTATGGCAAATGTGCTTCTGCAGAAGAAATATGAATATTGGTTGGGCAGAGCTTTGTGGGCAGCCTTAGCTGGAACTTTTTCAATGGAAACTCATTCGTTTGCAAACTCAGCACTGCCCAGAAGAGACAGAACATATGTTCATGTTTATTACGTGAATCCATCTGAAGACCTATTTAGACTGATAGTTTAATGCTCCAACATTTGTACCACAGGCTTTAATAACATTTTGTCTCCTCTATATCAAGTTCTTCCAAAGACTGGAGGGAAGAGTGAATAGCAAGCTACAATTGTTTTTCTGAAAGAATTACATCATGGTCCTACCCAGTGGAACAGCACTGTTTTTGCCTAGCTATAGGCATCATTGGGCTACAGAAAGCCCACCAACACCCCAAGCATGTAGGCTGGTCTTTGTTCAATAAACATGAGCTACCATCTATCCCATTTCAGCCTCCTCACTTCCTACCACTGTTTAAATTGTGAGATGAGCTGTAGACACTCATCCATAACAGGATGGCCAATTCTCTTGTCATCTTGTAGTGGTCACACATACCCTGTTGCCTGTAAGCAATTGGGTAGAGTATCACAAATCTAACCAGCACATCTCTGGAGGAGCAGAAGAAAAGAAAAAAGCCCAAGTTCCCTGCTTCTTCTAGCTATGCCACCTACTTAGATTTCCTCCCCTGCCTCAAGCTAGTCGTGCCTGCTAGACTGACAAGGCCTTTGAGGTTCATTGTTTCCAGGTTAACTGGGTGGCCTTCATTCCTCTTCTGTCTTGGGGCTCTGTGGAGACCATCCCACCACACGGTTTTACTTCACATCCTCAAAGCAAATGCTTGGACTCACCATTCCATTGTCTCTTTAAGTTAGGCTATTTCTCCTTTTTCTTCTCTATTTTTGTGTGCCTCCACAAAGCAGGACACACAAAGCCCTTTGCTGAAGGTGTTACTGGATTATGGCTGTGCTGATTTGGGCATGATCTTCCATTCTTAAGTGCTCTACCACCACTCTATTTGTTTGCTTTTAGTCATGCTTAATATACATTGGCATATAGTTAGTTTCAAAGATAGATGAATTTGAGACACTAATAGGTATAGTGTAAAACAAGCCCCTTTACTCCCCATGTCATACTTTTGCAAATGGTATCAGTGGACATGATGACGCTGGACCTCCCTACTTAGAAACTGGAGGGAGCTACTGAAAAGCCATTTGCATGTCACACTTCATTTTGTAACTTGGCCAACAGAGCTAACCCTCTCTAACCTGTCTTGTTGGCTTCTCTGCAGAAGAAAGCCTTGAGGCGAAGGGAGAGCCTGAATTTTTTGCACCCTTTTTCACTGATAAGTGCTTTTTGTTTGGTGAAGATCATGACCATAGGATAGAAAAATGAAAATCTCTAGCCAAGATCAATGCAGAATCTTGGTAGTAATGAGCAAAATATCAAAAGAACTGATATTCAAAAGGAAGATTACACTCCTAGATAACGGTGGCAGTCTCACTGAAAGTATTGGACAATTCCAGCTTTCTGGAGAGGAGAACAGGACTGGGCCTGCAGGCAGCTGTGGAGAGCAAACCTGGTAAAGCAGCAGCTTCTCCCTCTTAGCTCCCTCAACCTCACATGTGCTCTATAAAGCACAAACTGAGATCTTCCCTGATGAACTCATCTGTTAGCAGTATAACAGCCCTGCAATTGTCTAAAGAAAAACTCCCTCAGACAAGGCTCCACATCAGACTTGGTCCCTTTATGGCTCTCTCCCACCACTAAGCCCACACGCGATTCCTTATGCTTTCATCTCTGGCTTCCAGGCAATCTTTGTTCTCCCTCAGCAAGGAGCCATCACTAACTCTTTCTCAGGCTCAAAACTACAAGGACTGCTCTAACACTCCCTGAAAACAGGCTGCCTCTCGTATCTCTCAGCAATCCAGGCTCACAGCCATTGGATCAGTCAGATCTCCTTAGTCTTCCAAGTCCCATTATTTCGGAAGAAAACCAGGCACAGGTGAGAGCTGAGGCTTAAAGCCCTTAAAAGCTGACACTTGCCCCATGATAAGATGCAGGACTCTTGAAATACTTCCAGTAATTTAAACACTGGAAGGTAGAATGGAGTAACTCCAATGAACTCCACATTTACTTGGCCTGCCAAAATATTAAGCATTCCTTGCTGGAAATGTTGTAGATGCATGACTCCCAGCAAGTTGTGAGATGCCTGCCACTGCTCTGGAAAACTGAAGGAAGTTCTGGCCTTGAATTTGGTATAAAAAAGATTATTAAAAATTAAAACATGTATTTTCCCCCTTCCAATTTGAACCTTTGAAAGTCAGTAAGACAGTGGCAGGCAAATAAAAATTTCACCAGATGGTCTGGGGAGCATGAGAATTACTGACAAAGTTGCTGTGCGTGCCCTTTTGGGTTGAAAAAAATACACAAGTAGGATGTGAGAGGCTAGGAGTATACAAGTGTACCAAAAACTTTTCATTTACCTGAATTTGTATAAAATATTTTCCTGGGTTTCCTTTCATTGTTCTTCATTTCCTCTCAGTGACTGTTCATTTAAGCTATCTTCATTCATGTAGTTTTGTTTATCAAGTGCATACTGTCTGCGTTTGGTTTATCAAAAGCCATGTACAAGTTTGAAGACTGGATAAATTTTGCGTATCACAGGTAGTGCACCGAAATTCAGCATTACTTATGAATATGTAGATGTGCATATGTTCATGTGGCAGAAGATCCAACCCGGGTATTCTTATTGCAGTAACCTTTCCAGAAGTATCATTAACCCCATGGGCCTGTAGATGACAGGTCTCTACTCTCCAGTTTAATTCCAAAGGAGACTAGTAATTCTGTTGGGGTAACACTGCTGGCTTTCTCTACCAACGTAGATGTGGTTTCGGTTTTGCTGTAGCTCACCAGGTCATGAGCAGTAGTTTACCTACAGGCAAAGAACCATGGGCATGTTCTCATTCTCCCTTTTTGCCCTTTTCCCATAACCAATCACTTGGGATGGGTTACAAACTTCCCGATACAAAATGCGAAGGGGACAGAGTTTGAAGAGATTCAAACGGTTTTGTGTTCAAATGCTGCCATCAAGTGGATATACGTAGTAGAAGGCTGCAATTAATAGCAAGGCTATCATTTGGAAAGAGGAAAGTGGATGGAGAGAGGAAGACTAAAACAGTATTTTTGTTCCAAGTTTCATATGGCAAAACGTTATAAAAACATTTTTTGTCTAATTGAAACTTCTAGTTAAGCCTGGCTTAGTCCCTAATCTTTGTATTACAACACCTTCATGTTTTATCATCTTTAAAGTTACTCAAACTTGCCTTTGAGAGACCATGAACTTAAGGATGTTGCTCTGTGCCTGCAAAACTTGTCTGGATTGGTAAGGATAAGGATTAGATGCTGCATTGTGTCTCCATGAACTTTGAGACCCTGACTCAGATATGAGCTTCAGGAAACGTCCTCCATCTCGAGGATCTATAGGGGAATGAGATGTAAGAAAAAGTCTCTTTTTGAGCTTTAAAACTAATGACCAAAATTAATTAATTCGATGGTTTTCTTCAAATCCCAGAGCAACAGTTCAGTTTGTATTTGAGACTGAAATACTCACCTTTATATAAAGTCTTGTTCCCCCTCTTGCAAAGTTTTAAAAGAACCATATCCTCATTTCCTTCAAGAAATTTAGGAAGAAAGTTCAAAATATTACTTGATGTTATAAGAGCAAAATCTAATTCACAGTACATTTTCTCGGTTGATCACATTTAATGGCCACAGAGATGCAGCAAAGTTGGCCTGTCTTTATGGGCCTCAAGTGCTGGCTCCAATATGGGTTGAGCAACCACAAAAGTCTTCTCTCAAGACTCTTCTTTCACCTAAGCCAGGCAGAACTGGATATTTTCCTAGGCTGTATGACATCCAGGAATGCAAAATTTGTCCATGGCTCATTCACAAGAAATGCATAGTAAATGAGATGAGTTTTGGAAAATCAACAGTGCATGCATAGTACGTGTGCAATAATTTAGTGTGCTCTGGATGCATATCCATGTAGTTCTGCCAGGAAAGTCCTGGATTTAAAAAAAAAAAAAAAGGAGTCCTATATCTGTAGCAAATTGTTTTGCCCTTAAGGCTGTGATGGTAAACAAATTTTGCCAAGGCACAGGCAAATTCGAGAACTTGGAGAGGGAAGGACATAGTTGTGAAAAGTATTGTACTCAGGCAGCGCAATCTGGACCATTGTCTTCAGTGATGGTTTGTACATATTCCTGCAGCCAGGTCCTTAACACTGCTTCACCCTCAAAAGCTGAAGGTCTGTTTTAAGTAGGAATATCATCATCATATCATTTAGGTCCATCTGGACCTAAATATTTCTTTTAAAACAGAACTCAGGTTATCAACCCAGAAGAGCAGATCAGCTGGGCTGTTGTGGATATATCATCAGCAGATGGTTTAGTACTTGCAAATAGAATCCTTATTAATCAAAAGCAATGCATATATTATTGGTTTATGGACAGATATCAAGAATGGCAGTAAAAACAAAAGCCATGCACATATTCTCTATTCAGACATCCTTGTCCAGAGTTTGGTGATTACTACTTCATATGTTCTACTTTTACACCAGCCAGACCCTTCCCCCACCACGGCCATGAAAAAAAAACCAAACAAAAAAAAAAACAAACAGAAAAACATCCGCACCCTGTCTCTAAAAACCTGATCTTTTTGGAACATTGATGTGTCTTTTTCTGTTAATGTAGCAGGAACAAAGGCTAAGACGGCTCAAAGGGTGATGATTAAAATAAAAAAAAATGTTTTAATATATTCTCCTACAGCTTGGGAACAAGATGGAGCTACTGTCCTCAACAAACTGTCCTACTGTCCCAACCCATCCCTCAGGCTAGTTGTCCTTCCCTCAGCCTAGTTGTCCTTATTTATTTTTTTTACAGGCAATAAGGCAGAGGTGGGGTTTGAGGCTCAGACACATCATTGCTTGACTGAGGGAGAGCATTCAGAAATCAAAAAGGTGAGAAACGGCACTATAGGTGGGTACCTCTGGCAACGGGTATTGTAGATATGTTGTTCTCTGTCCATTAATACAAAAATATGTAAAATAAACATAAAATTGAAGTGGTATCAATGATCTTTGTATCCTCTTTGCCTTTATGTCAGTGTTTCTGCATAATGTTTGTTTTAAACTTCTTCCTTTGGAGACCTTTTGCAGGCTATTGGTTCAAACACTGCAGCTTTCTTAAACTTAAATCTTTCTTATCATCTCAGTTCTCTGTCACCTATGTGACCAGGCTTCGAAGCTATTCACTACACTAACAGCACAGATATGAGAAACTCCCATATGTATGTTTAATTCTTTTCTGGAACAGAGAAGCTAAAGACAGCTATTATTTTTTCCAGCCTTTCATGTTTAAGATAAGACTTTTTCCCTTTAGAGAGTACAGCAGGAAAATAGCAGCCTCCTATACTTCTTCACTGACACCACCAATGATAGGAAGGATGCTGGGAGCTGAAATCTGTGGGTTTTTCCATGCTGAGCTACTGACCTTCTCTTCAAAGAGGCTCTCCTGTCCACATATGAAGAAATACACTGTGATGGAGGAGCTGCCAACTAGGTCACCATGGCCAAAAATCATGTGACAGTTTATAAATATGAATTATAATTACCTGGATTTTGTATTTTAAACACAAGCTTTGTTACTCAAAGCCTTGCTATGACTGGGAGCAGAGCAAGCTGTAAGGGCTGATGGAGCCTCTGCTCGAAGGAAGAGGGAAGTGGCACAGCTGAGTATGGAATTCAATCACCAATTGACTGGTTTTGAACTGTTTTTGAATCAAAGATGCATGGTTTGAGTTACCCAATGGAGTTTTTCAGTGTTTCTGATTACCTCCAAATTGATCCTAAAGTACTTCTAGTCACAGAATAGATCACACTAAGATGTACAATACTGAATTACATGTTTAAAATACATTGTTTTAAAAGAAATGTGTAAACTCTTGTGGCTCATGTTTCATGGCTTCAAATTCAACACTGCTTACCTGGTTTTACCTTCATCTGGATTTCTAAGTTAGTAATTTTCACTAAGGCTGGTTGAAAAGTTGCTGGGTTTGATGAATATTTGTCTCCTCCACAAGAGTTTTGAGAGGGTGCATCTGCTTGCTTTAAAATTTTCATCCTGCTATCTAGAAACTCTCCAAAGTAGTATCTCAACACCATTTTTCCTGTTAACTCTAACCTTTGCACTACATTGTAATGCTACGATATGTGTGAATATTATCAGCAATACAGCAAACTTGCTATATACTCATAGCAATTAAGAGAGATGTCAACAGAAAAAAATCTTAGGGTAATGATCTGTATGTGCTTTAAGGCTTTTTTTTTTCTTCTAATTTAAGCAGCTGTTAACGGATTTGGGAATAGCATAGTTATCAGACGGCTTAGAAGAAGCTGTTAAATGTGGCTGGGGAAGTAAATTGTTACTTAACAGCAGCTAAAGACACCTTTAAGCACTGCATTTTGAAAGGAACCAGCCAGAGTCAGGCTGCCCAGTAAGGAAGTGAAGCTGGGAGGCCCAGGAGGGTCATGCCCCAGGGTGGGACATACCCTCACCAACAGCACAGTCTCACAGAAGCTGAACACATCGCCAGAGCTGGTGCTGGCAATGGGGTCCATCGACGGTCCCAGGCACGGCAAATGATGAACCAGATCCAGGGTCCATCCACGGGCTCCAGCCAGGAGCAAAAGGAGAGAGGGCCAGAGACAGGGCTGGAGCACAGGTCCAAAGGGCCCATCCAGCACATGGGCTACCTACAGTACAGGTCCATCCAGCAGGCAGAGGTGGAAACAAGCACTCCTACAGCATAGCTCAGATCAGGAACAACAGCCCTGGGCTGACCTGAAAGGGGCTCGTGGGCAGGGGGTGGGTGAGGGCCCCAGGTGCGGCTCCCGAGGGACTTTAAGACCTATTAGTGCCCTCAGGCCCCTAACGATTTTGTGGCTTTCATGAGCCTGTTTGCCAGTGCTGCTTTTGATTCTTGAAAATCTTGTCCTCTCCTTGATATATGACAAAGCAGAAACAGAAAAAGCAGAGTTAAAAGCAACTGTCCTCTTTCAGGTGACACAAATTATCTTTTCATTTTTCCCTATAACACAGGTGTGAAGGATACTTTTCTTGGCAGAGTTCCTTGAGGAACATTTATAGAAAAGTTGGGATCAGATCCTTTACATCTTTACCAGGTCTCTATACAGAAAGTATGGCCAAAGACATTGAACACCTTTTTAACATTTTGGTAGGGAAATAGAACAATTTATGGAGGCAGCATCATAGCAACAGAGACCTTTAACCTGCAATTAATATCACAAAGACCTATTAGATTCTGTAGAAGGAGTAATCTATTTTATAAGCATGTAAAAATAGCAAAACTGACTGGATAGGTGAGACATCAGTGTGAATGTGCTCATGTTGATCGCAATCTCTAAAGTCCTTACAACAGACAGCAGAAGAATTAGGCAGGGACACTTGTGAATTTGTGATTTCACACTTGTGATTTCACATTTAGAAATGAAAAAATAAACCAGTATAGCCCTTAATTGCTGTTTATTAAAAAAAAAAAAAAGCATTACTGAGTAACTTACAGGTACCGTATTTGCCAAATAAACTATGCACAGGACAAGAAAGCTGCAATACAGTTCCAGTGGTAAATTACCTTTTATTTTACAAAAAATAGCTGCCTTGAAAAGAAATCAAATTAACATTCCTTGCTCTTTGATCCTTTTTTTTTTTTAACTTTTATTTTGGGGAATGAAAAAATCCTTAGCAATACAGATACATTATATTTCTTCATTATCACTCAGCACAAGCTATATCAAATGTACCCACAAATACTGAGGCCAATCACAGGCAATAAGTTTAATCTATTTTACATATTGCTATGGAAAGTTGCTGCTCAGCTTTCAAGGGCCTAGATGGCAGTGTAGTTCTTAGTGTAATTAGTCAATTTGATCTTCTCTGGGAAGATTATATTAACTGAGAGGTTTTCCCCATTGTTAGATTTCAGAAAAAAGTTCTTTTTCTTGCGTAAGAGATGACTATATTTGGCATTAGCAAGCCACATTTCACATTTTGAAAAAAACACAATTCCGGTTGTACCCAAGACAACAAGACATGTAAGTAAGCCCAGTACAACAAAACATATCACCTGGCTTCTACTGAGCAAGGGATCTGCATTTTGGATTGTTTCTTTCATTGTTATTTTCAGGATTTCTTGTTGATGATGCACTGATCTGTGATGAGCTTTTGGGGGTGGCTTGTAATTCTGCATATGCTTTGTCTCCATAGTCACTCCAGAGAGGCTTGTGTTTTTGCTGGGATGTCTGCAGGTCACACCAACAAATTCTGGTTTACAGATGCATTCGAATCCTCCCTGGGGATGTTCACTGCATGTCCCTCCATTCTCACATGGGCCACTTGCACAGAATATGACACGGCTGCTGCAGAGTTTTCCTGTATAGCCATGGGGACAAAAACAGCTGAAACCCACACCAATATCTGTACATGTTCCTCCATTTTCACACGGGTTGGATTCACAGTCATCTCTATCTATTTCGCAGAAGTTGCCAGCAAAACCAGAAGGGCACAGACAGGAAGCATGTGGTGCAAAACCATTGTCATCAATGCATGTTCCTCCATTCTGGCAGGGAGAGCTAGAATAGATAACAAACACATAGACAGAATTGAAGTCCAACGAAAGAAGCTATTATGAAACACTTTATCTAATAAAAGGAGCTGGTTTTCTTCAGAAGAGCCAATTCCAAATGCAAATCCACTGAAGTCAATGAAGTTGAATCAAGAATGAGTGTGTTCAACGGCTTTGTCAATACAGATTATAGTATCTTCTGCCGACGCTTCGGGCAGGATTAATACACCAGTATATAAATTCAACCTGAAGAGCTGTGAAGGGATTTTAAATTATTTCAAATATTTATTCAAATTAAGCTTCCCAGTGTTTTCATATGCTTAGAGCTATTTAGCTGAGCAACTATTCAGACAAGACTGAACAAAAACACTAGCAGCATGGTTTTCTTTTCCACCTGATTATTCATAAAATAATCTATGTATTCTATTAGCAAAGGAAAACACTCTGCCACAGCAGCTAGATGTAAAGCTGATTGATTGTTTTTATTCTGCTTCTACAGTGCTCCATGACATGCAAAAAATTTAGAGGTGAACAGATACTTTCCTGCAAACTGCTGTTCAGCCAAAAATTTTGATAAATATAATTATAATAAAAAATATAAATGGGATAGTTTCAGCCTTGGCAAAGGCAGCTGTAATGTGAGGACAGGACCATAGGAAACCAAGTATTTCTGCAAACTCTTTAAGAACTTAATAATTAATAGCCTGATCCTATGTTTTAAGTGATGTAAATTCAGTGAGACACCTTTTTTTACCTTCGCAATGTAACTGTGCCTTACTGAGTGTAAAGCCAAAAGATAGGGCCACCCACTGACAGAAAGGCACAAATGTGCCGATTCAGTGGAGCTATGCAATGTGGACTTGGTCCTTCAACTGGCCGTGTTGGCAGAAAAGGGGCTCTGGGTAACAGGTTTACAAATAAATCTCAAAACCCACTTTCATGGCAGTTCATGATATATGAACAAAACTTTTAAAATTTACCTTCTAAAAATGAATAACATTTGGTAAAGCTTACAACAAGCTTCTCTGGCAACAACAGAGTTGTTTCCTAATCCTTATAAATCTCTGAAGACATACAGCATAGTACTAAGACACAGTTGAAAAGTCCAAGCTGTTATTTAAGTGTTACACTTCCAGGGGAAAGTCCCAGGGGTAATGAACATCACAGCTTCATGAATGCTGACACTGCACATATGCAGTAGTCAGTAGCAATTGGCCATTATGGATTTCCATGGCAGGACACAGAGATTTAAGAGATCTGTTGATGTCTGAGTGAGATGACTGTGAAAGAGATATAAACTCCTGACTACAAATGGTCCCTGACCACTGGTCAGGATAAGGTTGAGCTTCTCAAATGCCCAGCCTTTGCTCTGGGAGTAGCTCTGACAGAGACTACCCCAAGCACCTCTGGCTTTACTGGTGGCCACCCATCAGGAGAGCCTGAATATCGTGGTAGAGGAATCATCTGCCTGTTTTTTGCTGCTTCCACATAAACTACTCTGTCCTCTTGTATTGTCCTTCACTGTAGATGTTGGCTGGAAAAAAAGGCTACTGAAAGAACAAATTGGAAGTCTGGAAGCTGTATTAGGAAAGTGAAGGGTGTGGTTGTCCCTGGACTTTCACACAGCAGTTATCAGTTGTTGGTGACAACTTGAGGTGATCATGCAAACGGAATTTTGCCACAATCACTAGCCACTGTGTCTGCTTTAAGCAAAATACAGAAGCTGTAGCTGTACAGTCCTTGAGTAAATGAGTGGCTATGGCCTGTCTTGGAGAGTCTAGCACCCTCTCTTGGCTTTATAATTCCCATGGAAAATCGGACAAGCTCTTTTGGATATGGCAATGTGTAGAAGTTTGAACCCTCATGGGCGGGTCAAATTACAGTACTTTGTAGGGAAATGGGAAGAAATTGTTGAAGAATATAAGTGTAAAATTTTTTCTGAATCTTTCAGAAGTGTAAACAATTTAAACAAAAAAAAGCTAATGGAAAATATGCAGAATTTTGAAAACATATTCTTTTTTTATCACTAACGCTGAGTTGCATTTGCCTAATTTTAATATGTTTAAATAAATAAGGTATTGGTATTAATATTAATCTCCTTGAAAAGATTCAGTTACTTTGCATTCTTGGCATTTAGCACGTGTTCAGCAAGGTGTGGTACATAAAGGGCTAGTTGTGGAAACATGGACGTACTACTTCTTTGTTTTCTAAATACTCTGCTTTCTTTTTAGAAAGTACCACTCGCTGCTCTGCTTCAGAGCAAAACTTAAAAACATCAAAACATCACACAGATGTCACTAATGCAGATACATCTGCCTGATTTTGTAAACAGACTAGAACAATCACTTTGATTTGTGAATTGTCTTGGTTCCATCTGTGAATATTAACTAAGGAGCCAGAGGCAATGCTTAGTAATATCAACATTGTTAACATTACCAATGAGGTAGAGAGGAACTGAGAGGAAGTGAGATGTGAATGAGATGACATCATATGATGAGGTCTCTTTCCAGGATGTGAGGTACACTCTCTGGTGGACTGTGAAGTATTAGCAGATATGGAGTGCTTATGCTGAGAACAGTTGTCTTTTTGAACTAAAAGCAGATTTGCAGAGCCTGCTGCTCATTTTCCTGAAAAAGACACAGCTCCCTAGAGAAAACGAATTGCTCTTTCAAGTATGTTGTTTCCTTAAGCAAAATTGTTCATGATTTCCAGATTAGCTCATGAGTATTCAGTTCAAATACAGAGTACTATCACAAAAATGTAGTTTCAGCAATTTAAAAACTTGAGGATTTTAATGAAGTACATGGAACTAATCTGTGTTATTTCATTGATACTGTACCTCACCTGTTCTTTGAGATAGTTAATATATGTCCACGTTGAATTACTGAAATATTTGCTCTACAGATGAAAATTGGAGAAAGTAACCTATTCACATCCCCTATGTTAGGCAAGTAGCTTGGATGTCATTCAAGGCACTTGCAAGGAACTTAAATTTCCTCATTGTCAATGAAGAGAAACAGGCAAATCAGAGCAGTTAGATGCTGAAAGTAAACCCGGACAGAACTGTGTGACTATCCCCCAATTAAAAGCAATGGCTAAAAAATTCCGCTGACATAAAGTTGTAAGAATGTCAGTTCTTGCCAGAGACAGTGAGAGGTGTTAATGTTCCTTAAACAAGAGTGTACAAGTCTTCAGGAAGATTTAGTCATAAGGTAGATCTGAATATTCATAATTATGTATTGCTGAGCAAAAACAGAACCAGAGGGTACTAATATGGAGCTAGAGAAAAAGGCAGCAATCTCCAAAAAGAAAACTGTGATTTTAAGGTGATAGTTTTACCAAGTTTGTATCCACCAGAAAGGCATTCTGTATGCTTATGGGATCAGATCCTGGATGAGCTGGAAGACAGCAGATAGTTCTAGATTTCAACAAAAACACCAATCTACTTTTTTTTTAACTTTGAAAGGTCATCCTTTTTTCAACTAGTTCTGCCAGTGATACTGCTGAAAGTTTTTCAGTCTGTGCCCATTGCCTCTTGCCCTTTCACTGGGCACCTCTAAGAAAAGTCTGGCTCCATCTTCTTTGCTTATCCCCATCAGGTATTTATACATATGGGTAAGTTCCCCCAGAGCCTGCTCTTCTCCAGGCTAAATAATCCAGCTCTCAGTCTCTCCTTATAGGAGAGATGTTCCCATCCCTTAATCATCTTCATGGCCCTTCACTGGACTCACTCCAGTATGTCCATGTCCTTTTTGTACTGGGGAGCCCAGAACTGGATGTAGCACTCCAGATGTGTCTCACCAGGACTGAGCAGAGGGGAAGCATCACCTCCTTCAACCTGCTGGCAATGCTGTTCCTAATGTACCACTTCTCTTCTTAGAGAATGGAGAGCAATGGCCTCCCACACCCTGTGCAAGTGAGATTATCTCCTTCAGTAAACTATGGCCATACCATTATGTCAGTTAAGAAAGATGACAGGCTGGTGGACTAGATGTTTTTGTGCAGACAGTTTGTGTGTTGGCTACTGTTCTTATTACTGTATATGGTTTCTATATACAATTAACTCTCATTACAGGTGAGAACACAGGATGGGAGGTTATTTCAAGTTTGTTTACTAAAATCATGGGAAGGCATGAATTCACCACAAGAAAATGTGAAATTATCACTTTTAGTACTCAAATTACTCACACAAACTCATGCTGGTAATCTGTAAATCTTTACAATATGAACAGATCAGATTTGTAAAGTTTGATAAAAATATCAGCAGCTAGCAGAAGCATTATATATTTTAGCACAGAAACATTTCCATTTAGCAAAGAATTCTGAATAATAGTCAATAAGAGTGTGGATTTTAAATTCATGTCAGAAATCAATATTTACCCATTAATAATGCAGGGTCCTTTTTTGAGATGGCAGTTTTTTCCTGTAAATCCCTGGGCACACAGACAAATATATCCTCCATTGCCAGTCTCTATGCATGTTGAGTTATTGGTGCAGGGCTTTGCAGAACATGGGTGAATATCTGTTTAAAAAAAATGAGAGCTCAATTAATCTAATGAGAAAGAGTCAGTAAATAGTAAACAGTATTTCAAATAAAATACAGCTTTAATGATCTTTCATCCTGCATTTTATAAATTCTGATTTATTCCTCCCTCTGTTAAAATGGAGTTCAGATTGTTCAACTATTGCAAGCAGTTTCAGTTTGTTTCTCTCTTCCTAGCTCCCACTTGTAAAATACATTTGAATTGTTCCAGTCTATAAATAAGTAGTATTATCAATGAAATATTAGTAGGGGAGAAAGAACTATGTAGTCTAGTCATCCTTTCACAACCTTGGCTTCTCCATGAGCCGAATTCTGATAAAGCAATCAGGAACTGGGAATTCTCCCCACTCCCAGCCCGAGAGCCTATCATTGTGTGCTTATGAACAAACATTTCATAATAACAGAGATCAGCAAGTTACAAAAATCTCTTAAAATTTCATCTTTTGGCTGGGCTGCATCCAGCCCTTACATAACTGTACCAGAAGAGAGAGCTGTATGACATCTGGACCCAAAGTCACACATCTCATTTTCTTTACAATTTCCCTACTGAGCCACTTCCCACTCAAATCATTACTGAATTTTTAAAATAATTAAAAATAAATAAACAAACAAGTGCATATTTTAGCCAACTAATGGAGCAGCTGCAGAGAAGTGCTGACTGTAAGTTATCTGATGCCTCACACACTCATGTGCACACATACACTTTCTAAGAAGATGAAAAGGGATTTAAGGGCATTTATATTTTAGTTCCCACAACATAACATGAAAGTTAGATGATATCATGAGGTACTGCAAAATTTTAACCATAGCAAAACATTTCAACAGCCTTAGCTTTCAAATACAATCTTCCCTGGATAAAGAGGCTCTATTTTCTAATGTATTAGCCTGTTCTCATTGCAAGACAACCACTTTGCATGCACTTTGAGTGTAAGCTCCCATTTTCACAAGGACCAAAATAACCTTGAATGCTTTTTGGAGCAGTTGTTTGCCACCTATTTTCACAGGCTTTAAAGGCAGCTAATAAAGCATGAACTCTGATGCAGGAGCAAGGAAACTCTCTGAAATATATATGGATAAGTATGTGCATATATGTATACACACACATATACACATACATTACTGTCAGTTATTTGTGTCAAGGATTTAATTTTAAAACACAACTTAAGAGCTTGTAGGAACATATCCTTTTAAAACATAAATACATAAATAGCCCTAAATAGCCCATTTTCTCTATTTTGTCTAGTTTACCTCTCAAAAGGCCAACAACCAATTGATTTACTTACTTCAAGTGATAACTGAGTCTGAGATGAGAATTTGAAAAAAGGACTGTACATTTACACATATATTATGGATGGGCACAATCCCATTGCCAATAAATTAATTAATATTTGCGTAAAACTAAGTTGTCATGCTGCAGTACATGAAGCAATCACTGAGTGTTTTTATGAGGAAGGTATGCTTAGTAGTAGCCTATGTCATGGCAGAATTTCTAGACCCTGTCTCATGTATGCCTAGCACGGGCTTTAGAGGCTCCACCTGTACTCTTTGATGACAGCTTACCAACACGTGCCCTTGGCAAAGCAGTCGAGTGACATGTAGCACAGTATACTCCGAGCTCACACCACATGTTGGCTTTTTAGCCAAATTGAGGATAAGATTCAATTGGGAGGTCAGGGGCCCACTAATATGACTGTGCAGGCACAGCCAAAGATGACAAGATGACAGAGATGACTGATCTGATTTAGCAAGGTGGATCATATACGCCGATTGGGCTGTCATTTTTTCCTGGAAATAAATTGACTAAACTGTTTTTCCCTTTGTTATGTTCAGTGTTTGACGTGGTGCCTGCTCCTGTACAGTGTAGTGTACCTCAGACAGCCACAGAGGGAAGCCCTGTGCTGTGCAGCCTGGTTCCAGGCATTCATATACCTGATTTCAAGGCTGTGTTTCCACGGGATGAGAAGATGCCGTGGCATTCAGTTAGGCAGGCTGGTGTACTCCATTGCAAAGAGGTTAACCAGCAGTGTTAACACTAATACCAATTCATAGATTTCTTTCTTTAAGTGCCATGTCTGTCCACATGACTGCAATACTAGCCATAAATGATACCACTGATCCTGGCCTACATGTTTACAGTGGATCAATCCCGACCTATAATTTGCATGCTTATAAATTACTGGGAAGGTCATTCTTGACCTGAACTGAGAACCACGCTGCCCATAGTAAAAACAACAGCTACACAGTCAGAGGCATTAGCAAACCACTTGATGATCTAAAACTACTCCAGAAAGGAACTTCCATGATCCAAGCCAGGGAGACAGTACACTAACTTTTCTAGAAAATAGAAAAAGAGATAACACCACCATTCTGAATCATCTTTTTTCCTCCCACGCTTAGCAAGCAAATAAGCTGCTGAGACTACATTTTTCAAATACTTCAGGTGTTTACAGTAGTGGCCGAATGAACTTCCGACCCTCCCACAGTTTTCCATTCCCAGTTTTGCCATCCTTGTGAGCTGGCATTTGCTCACAGCTGCCAACATTAAAACAGTGTCTATGCCAGAAATTCCCTGGCAAATATTACATTTTCTATAGCAGCAAAAAGGAAGAATTTCAAGAGAACGCCAAAACTGCATTACTCGTGACCCTTTGTCAATCTCCACAGAAACAATACAAATGTAGCTTTCTAAAATGCCTTATTTGATTATACACCTGAAGCTAAAAATGGTCTCCAGTAGCTAAAAAATGGCACTTAATGTCATATGCATGTGAAAAATATAACAACTGTGGCCTGCTGTCATCGGACACAAAAATTCAGTACTAGAAGAGAGAGGCAGTGAGTCTGGTACTTTATGGCAAGAAATTGATGGATCTGTATTTCCATATTTAAAAAACAGTTATGTGTGTATGCCAAAAGTATCCCCAAAAGAGCAGGAGCCTTCAAAAGCCTTCCTTTTTCCTAACCTGATCAAGTTTCATTTAGTGGTACCTGTTAATGAGTTATAGCAGTCTGTAATGACTTTATACAGCCAGGAAACTGACACCAACTTTTTGGCAGAGGATGATGAGATCAGTGGCTGAGCAATTACCCCATTTGAGGTTTCAGGGTAACAACTTGTAGCAACCTTCCAGCAGCAAGAAAAGGAGAACCCTTCTCTTGATCCCTTGTGGCAAAACAATGCATTTAGAGTAGGTAAATCCACTGAGATGAAAGACTGTCAACATAACATGTCCCTGCAGATGAAAAGATGGTTTTCTTTTAGGCTGAATATTCTTTGCAGCTCTTCAGGGGGATCTAGATTGAAATTGGCAAAGACGACTCTGAGATGACTCTTGAGTGTTGAGAGAAATAATAGTTTCTGAACTTAAGCAAGGGATACCTTTTTCATATTATAGAACTATCTTAATGAATATGTATTAAAATAATATTTTTCTGTAAAGGTATGGGTACAATTTCCAAAGCATTGTTTTGCATCCTAAGTACCAGTTGCAAGAGGGAAACGTTGCAAGTCTCAGAACTGTAAAGATATATTAGTACTTAGAAATTCAACTGGGTACTTAGGGCTTTTAAAACTATGCCCAGTTTGAAAAACTCAATATTAATTTTCAGGAATCTTTAGATGTGAAGATAGTACCTTTAAAAATATGGTCCTTTGGAGTCTTTGACAAGCAATAGAACTGAGCCTCCTAAGGTGGCAATGGGGGGCTCTTCTGTCTAGTTTTAGAAATCTATGATTGTAGATCACAGACAACAGAGGGACTCATTAGTCCTCACTAAATGTAATGAGAATCTAGGTGGCTGTCTCAGGTACAAACACATCTGTGAGATGTGTCCAGAACAACATCTCTGAGAGCTTATAGTCACATCTGTGCCATTGCTACTGCAGCTCCAGCAAACATACCAGGACTAGCTTTAAACTAAGAAGCCTGTCTATACTTATGCATGCAGCCGGTGAGTACAGGCTGCAAAACCTGATGAGAAGCTAAATGAGTACCCAAGTACCTTGCACTAAGCTCCATGTCACTGCAAGGATGTGAACTAACTGAAATCTTCTGAGTCTTTTAGTCATCTTGAAAATTTCATTGAGTTCAAACTGTGCCATCATTAATTACTGTTTTGGGTATTCATTCGCAGAACGTAAGCATACTCTATAAGCTGTATAACAAAAGCCTGAAAGACCTGCAAAGAGAATGAGGCCCTGGACACCTGTCTTCTTCCAGCTGCAGCTACGTGGGCTGAACAGGCGCATGCTCCTGGATGCTCATGCGGTTTCGGCACCCTCAGATCTGTTTGGCTGAACATTTGCCTGTGTCAGCCAAAATAAACCAGCTCAGCAAAGGCCAATTCTTCAGCTTGCTTATGCTAAGCTGGCTCATTCTGACTGGCAAGGGGTGAGAGAGTGCACACAAGAGCTGTGCTTATCCCTCTGATCTGAGAGGGAAGTGGCAGCCTGTTCAGGCAGACCTTTTTCTCAGTCATACTAATGCTACTCTACTGAATCATCACTGGGTTAAGTAAAGGAAGAAATAAGCACAATGTCTTCCTTTTCAAGAAGTATTAAGTATTATGCTCACATCTTTCTGAACAGAAAGTAGCACATATATATAATGTCAGGTAAATATTTCAAACCATTTAATATATACAAGACACCTTGTATTTTTATAGAAAAGGCTTATAAGATAACAAGGGAGCAGTTATTTGTTGGCCTTGTCCACAATGATCAATGTTTAAAATAGAATTATGAATTTACGCTTTGCTCGCACGTATGCCCAGTTACAAAAGACACTGCATACTTCTGCCTAAATTATTATAAAAGTTTCAGGTTTATATGCCGCTGCCCAGAATCCCCTTATTATTATCTGGCGCTAACATTCAGTCTTTAAAAATGAGTTATCCAGAAGGACTTTTGCGTGTCTCCAGCACCAGATGGGGCTGTTTCACCTCACTTGCTCAAGGACAGGAAAGGATGCGCAAACCTATGTCACAGAGGCTGCCAACCCAGCCCTCCTCACAGATGCACTGCCAGGGCTTGGCACAGCTGCCGTGCAAACACCCAGGGAAAGGAACACACTGATTACAGAGAGCGCCCTGCCAACCAGGTTGACACCTGAAAGAGATAAAAGACAAGATAGAGGCATAGTTTATTTTTAATAACTATAATTACAAGGATGTTCCCCTTATCGAGGCACGACAAATAAACTTTCAGCTACAAAATTGGACTATGCAGCACATTTGAATAAAAAGATACCATCAATACAAAACAAAAAGATACCCATGCTTCTGGGATACTAGAAGCAGTTTATGTGAAGAAAACTGTTTCATTCCACGAGAAAAAAAAGAAATAAACGCTAATTGGTGTGAAGACTTTTCTTACTGGAGAAAGTAGACTAAAAAGGCGCTTAGATGTCTATGCTCTATGATTCCAGTTACTGTATCCTAATAGAGTGCTGTTTCATTACAGTTCCATATTTTCAGAGGGCAAATTGTTTCAGCTTCTGTCTATTTTACTAGGACTATGAATTATTGAAGCCATCCATTCCTCTGCTAATAGCCCTGTATGACAGATCTTTTTACCTGCATTCACTGGGAAATTCACAAAATCCATTCTCTGGGTGGCAGCCAGTTTTACAGTTCACGCCTGGAAGAAGAGATTTATAATATCAAACCAGAAAAATCAGCACTTAGAAAAAAATCATATCATGTTCTATACACATTACTGGTGTTTTAAAAGAACCCAGACTGCATAAAGTTCTGATTTTTTTTCTTCAAATACATGGGTTTTTGCAACATAAATTTTTAAATGAACTTAATCTGGAGCATGTTACAGTGTTCCTATAGGATAAGTGAAATGACATAAAGAATTAACCACAAAAGAATACAAAGTCACTTTAGCATATGCAAAATGTATGTAATATCACTATGCACTACTTTAAAAGGGAAATTTCAGAACAGATCCATGCATGACATTTGACAACATGCCACTCCAAATGCATTGTTTCAGAACTACTTGAAACACATAAGTACCTTTAGTCAGAAAAGAAATTCCTTTTAAAACAACTTACAGTAAAAGTGTTGAATTCATTTCAACCCTACGTCGGATAAAAAAAAAAATCCCCATTTTCATTAAATCACGCATGACTAGCGTGAGTTAATTAGAAGCGGTCTCGGTCACATTTTTTGTTTGTTTCAAGTATTTGCATCAAGCAGCGCCCCTCTGAAATATCACCATTAGCCACTGACATCCTACGTAAATGGCAGGAGAAATGCACTCAGTCGGCTGCAAAGGAAAGGATGCTTCCTAACGACCACCAGCATCTTCGGCCGGAGCGAGCGCTGGGGAAGGCTTGGCCCTCGGGGGAGTGCAGGAGGGCTCCCGCCGCCGCTTCCCGCCCGGCCCCGGCAAACTCCGAAAACTTTCCCAACTCGCCTGCCCTCACCGCGCCGCTCCCCGCGGCAAACGCCGGGCTGCCCGCCGCTCGCCACCCTCCCGCCGCCCTCCTCCGGCGCCCCCCGCGGCCGGCGTTACCTGGGGCTGCGGGGAGGACGAGGGGCAGCAGGCAGCAGCAGCCGATGAGCCCGGCGGCGCGCAGCCCCATGGCCGGGGCCGCTCCGCACCGCTCCGCGCCGCGCCGCCCCGGGAAGGCGGCGCCCCCCGCCCGTAGCGCCGCCGGGCTGCGGGAGGAGGGAGGGACGGGAGGGAGGGGAGGGCTGCCCGCCTCCTCCCGGCCCTCCTGCCCTCGACCCGCAGGCTGGGGACTTGCCTGCCGGGCGAGGCAGCCCCTGCCCAACCCCGCCGCTCCGAGTCCGCTCTCCTGCGCGGGGGCGGAGAGGAGGCGGGCGCCTTGCGCAGCCCGGCTGGTGCGGTCGCGGGCGAGGGGAGGAAATCTGGAAGGGCGCGGGAGAAGGGAGGACTGGTGGGGGTGTGTTAAGCACGCCTCTTATCTCGTTAAAACTTATTCCGGCTGTCCACAAAGAGCTAATTTGGGGCTTGTCTTCAGAAATCTGAAGACTTCTCTCCTTAGCCATTCACCTCAGAGGTCCAACTTGTTCAGGGAAGACCCCAGCAAAAGCAAGGACGGTAAAACATTTTATGTTTCTGAGGCTAAAGAGTTAAAAAAAAACCCCAAAACCAAACCATCCCAAACGCTACCTTTAGTAGTCTTTTATACACTGAACAGATCAAGAAGGAACATTACTTCCCCCACAAGTCAGTTTAAATACTGTGGTTCATTCCGTGACTGTTCCTTCCTCTTTTCTATCTTTTTATTCTTCCTTTGAGCTGTCCCTTTTGGAAAGAGACTGGCTATTTCTTATTCTTTGTATTCTTTCTTGTTCTTTGTTTTCTGCTTTTAAGGAAGTTATGTCTGAGTTTTAGGATTCCTGAGGGACCTGTTTTCTTCTGCTTGCTGATGTAGTGCTTTCTTCCACCAGACTTCATTTACCAATTTGTCTGCATTTATGTGAAGCAACTACAGATCCCTATAATATGGTAAGAAAACTCTACAACCATCTGCTTTTTCTCTAGAATTACAATGGGCTAATTCAAGATTACCTGCCTGAAAATATACCCACTGGAAAGCACACATTAGCTTCAGATAGCCCATTTACTGGTACTTGAAGACAATGATATCACTTAGGTTGAAAAAGTTTGCTTCTATTAATGCTGACTTTTAGTTTTAACCAAGAATGGGGGAAGAGAAGGACAGAAAAAAGAAGAGCAGAGAATGAGGGGTGGTTTAAAAGACAACACTTAGGAGTAAGGTGTGAGAGGCAGACACTGCTTCTTCAAAGCTCTCCAAAAGTTTTCATATCTGAGATAAGCTGTGCCCATCTGACTCTATAGGCACAGATTGCCTCCATGCCTTTTCTGTTTGCCTTGCTTTCCTTTTACTGCTGAAACATTACTTACTGTTTTGAAAAGGTTACTTCACCACCACAGCTTTCGCTGTAGCTGACCAGACCAAGCCTTGCTTGGAGTATCGTGAAGGGCACTCTAGAGAAGTGAAAATGTGGAGTGGTAATGGTGACTGCTCAATCCTTTACTCCGCTCTTCTGTGAGCCTGTGCTTTTCTAGGGTAAATATGAGCAGCTCTTTGTTAGTCTGTTCATTTTGCTTTTATTCTTTCTTAGTTATTTGTTTACACTAGGGTTGTCACAGGTCCATGGCTGTTTATTCCTCCCTTAGCTCATAAGTTCTCTGCCTGGTGTTGAAGAAGCCTTTTTATGTTAGACTTTTGTTTGCATTTTTTGACCAAGAGATAACCTGGGTAGTTAAAAAGCCTACAAATATTCTGTGATTTCAGATATTCCTATAGTAGCTTGACCAACTGGCCAAAGGAAGGCTTTAGTCTCTACCTTCTATCCTAGACAGCTGTCAGAAATTTCTCCTTGCATTCTTTTTTCTTCAGACCTTAAGAGGAGAGAGATTGTAGAATTCATAGGTTTTATCTGTGCACTCATCACTGTCAAATTATCTCATCTAATTTGCATTGTAAATATATACGCTGACATATGATGACACATTTTTTTTATTTTCAGAGTTAACTACTGAACATCAGCTGTATTGTCCCAAACTGGTATCTTAAGAAAAAATCATTAGGAAAATCACAATCCTATATATGATATGTTATAATCACCATTGCAAACTTCAATTTTTGTACTCTCTTTTTCTTGCTTGTTTTTCAGCTTTTTACATTTTTTTGCATAGATGCACTGTTAGGGAAAAATAATCTATTAACTCTACTTTTTACTGTTCTGTGTCTCCGAGGTACCTCTTGGTTTGCTGAAATTAGGACAAATCCCCTTTTTCCCATCTTTTCTACTTACTTCAAGAGCCATCTAAACAAAACCTGCTAGTCAGAGTCCTTTTTGTTAGAGTGGAGTCTATCCAACGTAACCAGAATCTGTTGGAACAGAATCTCTCCAGATACTAATCCAAAAATAATTTCAAAACAGAAACCCCAGCGTTCTGTATATCCAGACTAATTTTCTTCTCTCCCTTCCTTCCACCTGAGCAAACCAAACTGCAAATCATTTTTACTTAGCTCGCTTGCTGCCAAAACCACTCTGATCCAAATTCCATAGTCTTCATAATAGTCCTTGAAAATTACAGTGACTGTGTTCTGGCAGATCTTAGTGATTTCTACTGAGAATAACAATTTTATTTTTTTGAGGTGTTTGCATTAGAAATCAGAAAGTAAAGAACCTCATGTAATCACTGTCTGTGTATGGAGATCATTCAAGGGGTTAACGATTGTACTCACTTCTTCACCTAAAAATACTTGAGTGGTGTGTACAGACTGAGGAGATTGCTGGTGGAGTGAGCTCCCACCAGTCTGTCATTCTTGGGAAAAAAACAATTTCATGGAAATCTTGGGACCTTGGGAGATTTACTTGGGAACTTATTGCAGGAATCAGGGGCATCAGGCCATCAAAGACACTGACCTCAACAACCGAATCCAGAGAAAAGTCTTCTTGGATCCTTATCCAGAAACTGAGATATTTTTTATTTCATTTTTTTCCAAGAAAATGGCACACAACAATCCTGCATTCTTACAGAGGAATAATGCACATGTTCAAGGACTGAGCTACTGGAAAAAGCGGACCGAGATTGAGAATTTAAGCTTGGTGAGAACTTTCTTTCGTACATCGAATGTAGAAACAGAGTGCTTCAACCTTCTGGTCAGCAGCGTGCAAGCAACTTTGCAAAGTTCAAAAATCCAGGATCAGCAAGGAACCCTTGACGTTCTGTCCTGGCTAAGAGTACTCATACTCCCAAGTGCCTGTTTGCCTACTAATATAATACCTTTTGACTGGAGAGAAGTTCAATCAAATTTTTATTTCATTGTTGCAAGAATCTGGAGATTGAGAATCTGCGTCAGTGACAAGAAACACAAAGCAAATCATCAGTATAGGAGCTCCTAAAGATCCCTGCAAACTCCTGGTAGCTAAAATCTGAGGCTAACAGCAGAGTCACATAGGAACTATATGTGAGACCCCACATGAGAGGGAGAAATAACTGTGATTAAGTTGGGCTAGCCTTATACATATTGCAGAGAGAAAGAAAAAAATATCAATTACAGGGCAGTGCCATCTCCCTGGCAAAACAGCAACACTTCGTGAATGAGAGTATCAGAAACTCTAACATTATCAGTGGAGAGGTTTATCCTTTATCCCTTGAAGGGATCTCATCACCCATGGATATACACAGGCACAAAGTTTTAGGATCTGTTAGCTGGGTTTACAAGTTTGTACTCCGTACTGTACTCTGTGAGTAGCGTTGTCCGTTAGAAAAAAGCTCACCAGACACAGCTGGAGCCTTAAAGAACTATCTTACACTCTTTATGTTAGGCTGTCCCATCCTCATGTGTGACTGGACAAGATGGGCTGAGCCAGCCTACAAGCTTGTTGGGGTTGAGCAGAGCATCGTCTCTCTCCTTTTCTCCTGACCTCCTTGCCATGTCCCAGATGCACAGTTGCATTTCTCCCCTCATGCCAGCTTTACTTCTGTTACCTCTGGCTCTTCAGTGAGCTGATTCAGTACACTGTGCTGGCAGGTGACTGACAAAAAACCCATGAAATTATTTCTGTTGTCATTGTACCCATTTCAAGAACATGTTTCTGTCTTCGCAAAAGGCAACAGGTGAATGTCTGTAGACTTCAGTGGGGACACAGGCGTCTTGTCCGCCACCTTCTGTATCAGGGCATATAAACCAGAAAGTTTTTCTGCACAGAACAGGTTTCACTAGACACAGAAATAGCAGATAGCAACAGTTAGCTAGAGGTTGCCAAAATATTTTTTTTTTAATCACGGTAATTTTTTCCCATTGGAACAGTAGCCAGAGTGCGTAGAGCTAAAATATGCAGCAATAATTTACAGGAGTTAAAGCCAAACTCATATTCTTGTCTAGCACTGAAAATCCTTATAACCTCCCTCTCTAACTGTTGACAAAGCACTAGCTCAGTGCTATCTATCAGCCAATTACTATAGCACAGAGAATTCTGCCAGCTGTTTTAGAAAATACATGAAATCTTCATCGCTCTGAAGACTGAGGCAAAACTTTCATCATGAGGGCAGATTTCCACTGACTGTAGCAGTCTTGATCAAAAAATGAATGTAATTTTCCCCTTTCTGAATGCTAGGAAAGTCAGAGATTTTGCCATCCCTGAGATCATGGTCTAGCCCTTCTCTGATACTGTAAAGAAAAAGCCCTAAATGTAGAAATTTGAAATATTCAGTACGATTCTACATTCGAAGTTATTCTACTGATAGATGCATGCACCTAGCAATTAAAATACAGGGTTGAGAAACTACTACATAAAAAGCAAATCAAGACAACAACAAACAACCTTATTCTTCTAGTAGATTTTTTTCCATCCTGCTATTCATAGCACAGAAGATGAGAATCCGGAGGAGAAATATATGTAGCGTAGGCATAAAGTAAAATAAAATACATTCAAGAAATATGATTCTGTCACTAACGCAAACAAAAATGACATCTTATCTGAAGATGTTGCAAAAAGAATACATATGTGTTTAAAGAAATCTAAGCAAAGACATTTTTTCAAAGAGCTGAAAGGGTATCACTATCATTTTATATAGTACTGGGCTGTCTATACTTGAACTATAGAATAATGTAGACAGGTTCATTGAAAGACAGTGTGAGAATCATGGAAGGACTTTTTTAGTCTAGAGAGAGAAATGCTAAAAGATATATCCACCATAATGTGTGAAAACAGGAAAGACAGAAGTGCAAAAATTTGTAGTGGGCAGAAGGAATGGCCAGAACTTTAGTTGGAAAAAGATTAATTTAGCCTGATATATAGACGTTTCCTTTAACACTGAGGTTGATGAGACAGTATGACAGTTTGCCACCAGCGTAGAGGCAAAATAATTAGATATCTTTAAGGAAAGGTTAAGTACACTTATGGGAAAACTAATATAAAAACATCATTGCTTGAAGCAGGTGTTTGGATTAGATTATTGAAGATGTCCCTTTCAGAGCCATCATTTATGGTCCTGCAATATCTTTCAGTCAGGAGAACATTCCTTTGCAAACTGATATTAAAAAAGCCTGAATCCTAGGAATTTTTAAAAGGTGCTTGACAGTCTGACAGATGTTAATAGTAGCTAGGAAGTTTGTATCATAGTATGTCCAACATATCCAACACACTTTACCCACTTGGAGATGAAGATAATGTTCAGTTTGTAATTCCCACCACCTTGTTATGTTTTATATTCCTGCAGTGTGAAAGATTTGGTGCAGTGAATATGCACCTAGATTCTTAATAGTCAACCAGTAAACAGAACATTTTTGTTACTGTGTTAGTGATATTACATTTTAAAATATATTTTTAAGTACTTTCCTGAGGCTAGTAAAGTAATTTTACTTCCTGTACAAAGCATAACTAGATCTGAGACTTCATTTCAGGGCAGGGGCTGCCTGTGTGTACACAGGAGAGAAAGCAAGAGAGGGAGAAACAGTCACTCTATTAAGGCACTATGTTCTTAAGGTTTTCTGAATTGACAGAATAAATTATTCTGTCTTCTGGCTGAAAGGGATATTTATAAAGAAAAATGGACAGTTTGCTGTGAGACAGACATATATCAAAATGAACAGCTTAGTTTTAACCACATGGAGTTTGAAATGATAGTGAGCCATCGAAGATTACATGTCTGAGAGAGGGGAAATTCAACATTGAAGCACTGTTCAAGTTTTTTGGAAAATTGTCCAGGTACGGATAATCCAGAAAGAGAAAGCATTGCCATATATTTCTGAGTGTGTGTAGAATCTACTTATATATGATCCTTATAATGTATATCTCTGTATATGATATCTATATATGGATAGTGAAGAGGAAAACAAACAGATACAGGGGAAGTATATAATAGAAAAAATAAATGCACAAAGAAACCTTTTTTAAAAATATCATTTTTTCAGTACAAACCAGAGGTATTCTGACAACTTACAAACCTTTACACTCTGAAATCTGTAGTGTCTTCTGATACTAACAGTTTCAACCTGTACTCTGATACCTAGAGGTGCCTGCTGTTTTTTAGACCTTTGAACTGGCCCTGATGGAGGCTCTAGGTGCTTGCAATAGCCCAGGGAGAAGTTGGTGTTTGGCAAAAAGTGAACGAAAAACAATCCACACGCCTTTCTAGACTCATTACTGCTGTCAGAACTCTAGCTGCTATTCAATCTTTGATTTTGTCTTAATCTCAGCTGGATTTTTTTGCTAACTACAGAAGCAAGCCGTTATTTTTGCTCAGTGCTTTCTCTGGTTTTGTGCCATTTTAAAGGAAAGATGCTGCGTTTACTTCCGTTGTATACAACCGCTAACAGTTCCGTTGTTGTTATTTATACACACCCCCATATGGGTATTTATTGTCTGCTGTTTCCTGTCGCATGCAAAACGTTTCCCATGGTTTTACTTTTGTTTGTCTTCTGACAAAGAAACCAGAACTTTCCTCTACTCACTTTGTGTTGTTCATTTGTTTGGTTGGTTGGGTTTTGTTTCGTTTTTTTTCCAATATATATGTTTGCTTGCTCAAATTCCTGGTTTTTTATGTACCCCTACTAGCACTAGAAATCAGGCTAACTTAACTCTGTCATACTCCCAATTCACAGTTTCTTTTTTTGGTTCCCCCCTCTTGCACTACTAACATCGCTATGCTGTTCAATTCTTTCCTTTTCCATACTGTTTCTAATTAGTTTATCTGCTGCCATTTTTTTTTATTGTGGCATCTTATCATTATGGTTTTCATTGCTCTTTTTAATGATAATGTCAAACTATAAAATGGAACCTAAACTAAGTTCTATTTGCATTATTATGTTTACCTTGAATTTTGTCTAAGTCTATTTAATCTTTATGTTGTTACAGAGTCTTATATAACCATCAGTCAAAAATTATCAGGTTTGATGAAATTTCTATTATTCTCTATCAATGCATTTTTACCTCCTGGGTAAAGGACACATGAAGAAACTGCCTCAAGAGTATTGTTCCAGTTGTAAATGTGAGGATAATATTTTATAACAATTGGTGCCATAAAATTAATTATTTGAGAAATAAAAAGAACCCAAATCAGAAGGAACATCTGACGGGAATAATAAAGCAGAGCATGCCAGAGGCAGTCCTGTTTGCCGTAGCCAGAAGCTCTTTTCCTCAGTCTAGCACCAGGGACAAGAAAAATAGAGATTGGCAAAATATCAACCCTTTATACAAAATATCAACCGTTTGATATTGATTGATATGTAATATTGAGAATGTAATTTTCACAAAGATACACAACCTGTTTCCCTTGGTTTAGTTCATGTCTCAGCTCTGCATTATCTTGCAATGAAAGAATTTACAAGTGAAGGACAAGTATTCAATAATCATACCACAATAATATATTTAAAATTGTTAATGCTGGTAAATACTTGCATTCAGGAAGCCTGAATTCTCACATAACAAAAGGCACAACTTTTTGCCCTGTAATCCCTGTGTCAGTCCTAAGATATTCTGTAACTTTGGAAAGACAATTTTCAGTGAAAGATTTCCAGTGAAACAAATTAACTACTTCAGTAAGCCGATCCAGTACTTAATACTTATTAATGTAGAATGCTCAGTGACAGGAATGATTTTATAAAGCATGATTTGAGATTAAAATTAGAAATTAATTAAGCAGGAATGTCATTGTTGTTGTTGTTGTGCCTGAAACACTTCCATTCCTTAGTGGTGAAGATTAAGTAGGTGGCTGAGGCAAGACGGAATTAGCTGTGATTTGGTTTTCCCCAAATCAGATCTAACTGATAAGATGTTTGCAAATCAAATAAAGACAAATAACTTGACACGCAAGAATGAGTCTTTTTACTCACTGCAGAGTATGCCAAGATCCTGCTTTTGCACTAGTTTGTTGTTGGCTCTGTTTTACACAGAGAAAAGCTGAGGCACAGAGAAGGAAAGTAGCTAGTTCAAACTCAAACTTGTGGCAAAAAATCAGGTATGCATGGTCAGGTCTCCTGCATCCCTGTTTGTTCTCACTGTATTGCCACCTTTGGAGTGAACTACAGACTTGGAAAGAGGAAGAAATAAATTAGAAAGGAAAAAAAAGAAAAGGAGCTATTCAGTACAGGTCATATTAAAAACTGGAACTGAGTTCCCTTGCATTCTGAATTTCCAATCCTGATGGCTATTGGCAAGGGAAATACTGGTTCTTTGTGTCAGAAGTGGGCACATGTTCAGTTTCCCAAACTAATAAGAACTATGGATCTTCTGCTGGAAGGTCTATGTACTTACGGTCTTCAAATAGTAATTTTTTTATATTTGTCTTTTATCATCTTTTTCACTGCTACCATGGATTATGCTAGCTATAAATTGTTCACACTTGCAGGTCTTCTATAAACTAATTAAATGTTTCATCTACATATTGTTTGTGAATGTTGAACACATGCACAAATATGATATTTCTCTTCCAAGTGCAATAATCCTTAGGTACTTTGTTCAAAAGTGTGATTTTCCCACTATTCCCTTCCCATCTTCAAACAGAAATGTGTCATAAATCTTTTGAGTCTTGCTCTCTTGCATAATTCAGTAACATTGAATAACTTAGTTTTCTGATTTAGTAATATTCACCATCACTATCATATAGATTTTGATCTGTTCTCCCTTTTTGTTATACCTTATGAAATTAAGTTTTTTAGATGCTGATACACAGTGGACGCCACAGGGCTTCGGGAACTGGAAACAAAACAAAGAATCTATCATGTTACACTATCACTGGCTTGCATTTTGCATGCTACAGGTAAAAACCTCTAGTGACAAGGAGAATAAATATCTATCCCTTTAATGGCAGCTCTGGAAAGCAGTGCCAAGCAAGTCTGATACAAATGATACAACAATGCTTATGTTTGCATAAATGCAGAAAACTACTGATTTTTTGCTGATATGACCACTGTATTTTATTATTATTTCAACTGCTTGTTTCTTTTTTATGTATCTGTGTCTTATTTCTATGGCTGTGTCTTATTTTAAATTTATAAATTCTTTAGGTCAAGGACTACCTTTTTATATTACATTTCTAAAATACCAGTCTCTGTGACGGGCTCCTGGTCATTTTGACAATACCAAGGTAATTTAATATTTGTGGTGCATTACACATCTTGCAACTGCTATCAGGACTGCAATCTGACTGTACAGGGCACTGTATATATATATAGAAAGGTACACTCTTACTCAGAAAGAATGTGAAAGAACACAAAAATGAAAGCAGAACGACAGACTAGGATACAACCACACCCAAATAACATGACCACAATGATCTAGAAAAGACTACACTATCCCCATGGCTCTGAAGGATGGAGTTTTCTTATTGTTTCAACATATGTTTGTGTCTGTTGCGGAAAGTATGAGTATGTACCAAACCTGTGCAATGTTATATTATTTTACTATTTTTGAGGCTGAAAAGTCAAGCCCTCAACAGATAGGAAATGCAAGAATTAAGATCTGTATGCAAACTTAATTTGGCTTTTTGTAATTATGCTTTCTAATTCCATCTGCAGTCTCATCATTACATACTGTGTTTTTTCACGGCACATCTGCCTGAGTTAAATACACCTTTTAAACAGCTTTTTAGTATTTTGTTTACTCATGTGGCTCCTGTGCCTTATCTCCTGTGCTTTTCAAAACCTGTCCTAAAGACACAGTTATTGACCTTTCTCTGAGACTTTTCATGCTGTTCATATTAACATCCAACAGCTACACAAATATAAATGAACATATTTTCAGAACATCTCTGTAACATAAGGCAGTACTTGTACATCCATTTTATATCTGGAGGACTGAGGAACAAAAGAAATTAAAATAAACAGTTCCTGCTTCTTCTGCATTGCCAATAGAAGACTTTTTTTTCAGTGCATTTACCACATCAGACATTCAAAGCACAGCTCTCAAAGACATGAAAGGCAATGGTGAAAGCGCAACACCTTATCAATTCAGGCTCAAGTGAGAGATAATGAGTAAAATGTAATTGCCACACATGAATAGTTCGGCTCTAGCGACTTGCCTAGCATCATAGACAACATCATGGAGAGAGGCAGGGTATAAGATAATTCTGCAGAAGCTTTAATGCAGAGATCATATTTTCTCCTCCCGCTTCCCACTGTACACATCTTCTGACCTGTGGGCCTGCGGACTGTACGCATTTCACAGCACAGCCGTAGCTCATTTTCACAACAAGCTGCTCCATAAAACTGAGCCCCAATTCCTGTCGCAATAAAAGCGTGTGACCTTTAAGTAAACCTTCCACCATAATGAAGTCATACAAGCGAGTTGAGAAAAGATTGCACAGAGAAGTGCATTTCCGATGCTTTGCAAGCTTCATGTTGTTTTAAAAGCAGCGTACAGGTAATATTCTGCTTTTTTTTGATGGATTGTTTGTTTTTAAATCAGAAACAGGAGCAGGATATCACATAATGTGGCGTCATCCTGGTGTCTTCATGGTTCGCCTGTGTGTTAGCAACATCTAGAGCTACTGCACAGAACTTTGCAGCTTGAGCTAGTGAAGAAACTGCTGGCCATGGCGAGTTGTCCTTCTTGGTGGGGCAATGAGACCCTTTGCTGAGGAGTTTTACACATATTTGCTGACAGCAGATGAATGGTGAGAGTTATGAATTTTTAATTCCATTCCAGGCATAGCTCCTGCTGTTTCTCTGTAAGATCAATCCCTTCTGCCCCATGTTTCCAGCACTTCCTTATTGGGATATTTTATAGCTCTTGGTCCTGTCTCAGTCTCTGTTACCCTTTCTTGGATTTCTCACACCAGTCTTCCTTTACAATTAGTCCCGCTTTCTCCTTTCCTAGTCCTCATGAAATCTGTCCTGCTCCTTCTTTTCCTCCTGCACCACCACTGCTCTCTGGAGAGATGAGCCTCTTCATTTACTGCATCTTCTCTCACTCCCTATGGCTGCCTCCTGTGCCTCCCTGTTCTCACCTAAGTGGGTCTTCATCTGCAAAACTGCACCCAGTATGTTTTCATTACAGGCTCCCTCCTCACAATCTACTTGCCTGTCCAGTCCCAGTTCTTCCCCAGTATCTGGGACAATGATAAAATCCAGAACCCTTCTTGTCTCTTCTCATTTGCTCACACATTAGATCTGGCCTCTGAAAACAGCTAATCACTGGCTTTAAGTCTTCTTCATCCTACAGCAAAGATGGGAAGGAACTCTTTATCAGGGACTGTAGTGGTAGGGGTAACAGTTTTAAACTGAAAGAAGGTAGATTTAGATTAAATGTAAGGAAGAAATTCTTTACTGTGAGGGTGATGAGACACTGGAACGCATTGCCCAGAGAAGTTGTGGATGCCCCCGCCCTGGAAGTTTTCAAGGCCAGTTGGAGGGGGCTGAGCAACCTGAGCTAGTGGAAGGTATCCCTGCCCATGGCAGGGGAGTTGGAACTAGATGATCTTTAAGGTCCCTTCCAACCCAAACCATTCCATGATTCTGCTCATCATCTTAAACTCATCTTCTTGTCTGGTAGTCTTGGTCTTCCTCTTGATCCAACTCCCATTTCAAGAGTCTGCTTACCTTTTTTCATACTGTCCATCATCCCCCTGGGGGACACTGCACTCCAGTCTCTGGCCTGTAGCATGCATAGCATAAACAAAACCTGTTGGGGTCTTATCTGGTAAACACTAAGAATTCTATGTTGAGATGTGCAGATGACAATTTTTCGGGGGCTTATATCTTATTTGGAAAAGAGTAGATATTCATAAGGAAAACAGGAAGCATGCCCTGAAGGAAAATGCAACATGTCCTGATAAACTGCGTATCCCTGCTCTGTACCATGGGGATAGGGTAAAGTGTGGGAAATGTTTTTAAATTTTTTTAAGATTACCATAATTTTGGCCCAGCTCCATGTCACCCCTATCCTAAATCTTGGAAATGTTTTATGAATTTTGGCTGACAATAATTACATAAACTTCAAGAAAATACCTTCTTCATGCAGATGTCTGGCGCACACAATTCCAGCTGGAATAGCTATAAACTTGATTAAGTTCTCATCTGTCTGAAAACAAAGCCTCATGATAGAAAGTATCTTGCAATGTAAAGGATAGGTGATGCTGAAACAGTCCTGCCAGAAGCTATGGAGAGTGGCAGGGTGGGTGTGAGCTAATAAGTCCACAGGAGTCGAAGATGAAGTGTCAGCAAAGGAGTATTACAGAATGTGCAAAAGAATGGGAAGGAGAAAAGGAGGAAAGAATGGGAATAAGAAAAAACATGAGGAAGGAGAACAAGGCTGGAACAGTGAGGAAACCACAGGACAGAAGTCAGAAGAAATCAGTGCTGAGCAGACACACCGCTTCACACTCCTCAGAGTACTGCCTCATCCACTACATCACCACATTTCCCAGTTATTCTACCACCAGCACTTGGTCAGCTATTCCCACTTTATTGCCTTTGTTTTAGTAGTGTGTTTCCCCCTACTACCCAATGATTTATTGAAGAGAAGATTGTCACTGGTTCCTGGCAGTTGCTTTCACTCCAAAGCCTTTGTCTTCACCCTCTGAGCTCATAGACCTAAGCATCTGCATGTCCCTGAGCAGGCACACAGGCCCAGTGCCTGCCCAAGAGGTACCGTGCCCAAGGGCAGATTAGGAAGGGAACCTGGCTCACAGAAGCTCAAAGACACATTCACGCTCATGCTGTGATTTCTCTTACACACTATGCAACAATGAAACCGAGCAGGAGTAGGATGACCCATTTGTTTGGTTGCCATGACAATGTGTTACCCAGCGCAGAACGCTGCTCTGAGCAGCCTTGCTGCTTGGCTGCTGTGGGCTGACAATACTCTAAAAAAATAATGTAAGGAAGAGAGTCATCCATTGTCATTGCACTGCACTGCATTGACCTCTGTGAGATGAGAGGTGCAGCTCATCTGAAGTGACAGAGGTCTGCTGCTCAGAATATAGCATTTCTTTGAAAAGAAGGTAGTTGTTGTTTTGTTTTGTTTTGTTTTTTTTTCTAAGAGGGATTGGATGAACGAGATAGGGAATTATTTATTTATTTGAAATTCCAAGAGGAGTCATTTAATTTCTAATGTTAGCTTAATGCTGCAAATAAAATACATAAGGAAACCAACAGTGGCTTATAGACGTAAGGGCAGAACTACACAGAACTACATGGCAGCAGAAAGAAAAACATTTTCTCTGGAGTGGAAGCTGCTGACATCTGTAAGTGGGTATGCATAAGAAACATGTAAAGATATGCCTGAGGTCTGATTTAGAACAGTGGATAAAGACTGTTCTGTATATGACACAGATGAGGGTAGGCAGCACTTGCTCTCCCTGCCATAAGCAACTACCTCTGCTGGTGCAGAAAGGAAAAATACTTCACCACTAGCTTATTATCCTCCAGAGATAACTTGGCTTTATTTCTTTAAAGAAATATTGGCTTCTCAAAAACAGATCACCCAAGATATATGCCTTGAAGGGCTTTACTGAGTCTTTGAGGTATTTTCCATATTTCCCACTTAATGTTGCAGCTTGCTATGAGACAAAGATGACTTTATCTTTAATTTTGTGCTTTGCTATAGAAATGTTTATGATACTATTATTATTACTATTATTACTATTAATGATGAGAATAATAATTTGTATTGCTGTAGAACTTAGGAATTCAAATCAAGAGTCTTGCTCTAACATACCAGACTCTGTATCTACTTGCCTGTTTTTATTTAAATTTCTATACTCATTCTTTTCAAAATGCGTATCAGTGAGCAGTGAGTATATAATGTGTCCCCCTAGATCAGATGTAATTTCTTTCTATTCTTCAGGAGATTTGGGGATGTATATCTGTTCCTGTCGCAGGGAAGGATGTGATTTGCAAATCTCTATACCCTTGACAAGAGCAGCTCTTAGCAACAGGCAATTTCCCTGTGTAACACTCTTGGAGTGGATCTCCCCTCCCTCTGTGTATTTGCTGTTAACTGAACAAGTTTGGCTCTCCTTGGAATTTCTGCTTAAATTGGTTCAAAACAATGTCAAAGCAAAGTGTTGAGTACACATTCATATAAGAGATGAAACAATGAAGACTTGCACACAGTTTTCTCCCTAGTGTACATCACCATTTTTGCTTACCAGTTTTGACTTGCTTTTCAAGAATGCAGAGCTTATCACCCCACTTTTAAGGGAATTCTTTCTTGAAGGAATTTTCTATTTTGAATATCATGGTAAATGGGAAAGACATAAAAGGAGTTTACTAACTATAGATACTAGAAAAAAAAATTGATAACTTTCTTCAATATGATAATTGATTTTCTAGACAACTGAAGGGGCAATGAAACCATCTATCTGGATATCAACAAAGCAGTGTCACATGGCTATTTAGTTCAGTGGAAAAGTCGGGAATTAAAGTGCAGGAACTGTAATCTGGGTAAGAAGTCGGTTAGAGCAGAGATGGCCATAGAAAAAGTAGAAAGGGAAAGTATCTGGCTGGATGGAGGGAGATTACTGGAGTTCTTCTTAGATGTTTTTCCAGATTGACCTTGTTTAATGTTTTCAGTAATGATCTTGGCACAAAAAATAGAAACGTTCTAAGGAAACCCCTCATGTTGTAAATGGTCATGATCTCATAAGATAAGATCTCTATAAAAGAAAATAAGACATGAGGAAGTGAATAGATTAATAGGAGGTGAAATGAGATGGAGTTCAATTAAATGGCATGCAAATGTGTTCATTTGAGGACTCAGATTTTAAAAGTCAGGAGCTCATCCATGGGATATGACTGGGGAGAAGGACCAGACCACAGTGTAACAGTGGATCTGTAACTGATTACTGTTACCAGTGAAACACAGTTGCTCAGAAAAACAATCCACAAATTAGCACTGCAAGATCTTGTTAATTTGCAGTGTCCCCACAACCCCAACCACTCAGTTGCATAGGGTCACCCAGAGAGGCAACAGAGCTGTGAGAGGTGCAGAGGGAAGGGAATGGCAAGACCTGGAGAGTAACCAATATGACCAGAAGAGACTGTTGAGCTCAGCCTAGGCTGAGAACAGCTGCTGTTGATAAATATATCACTGTGGACAGAAAAGAGTTATCTGTGCAGAGGACAAAGCTAGCACAAAACCAGATTGGTTTAAACTGGACATTAATTAAATTTGGCTGGAAATTTGAAGAATGTTTATAAGAGAGTATTGAATAGCCTTTTAGAAGGAGCATCAAGGGCAAATAAAACACACTTACTGTGAATGGGGTTCTTGATATATTTATGAAGAGGTCTTGTGGTGCAATTGGTGAAGGTGCTGGGACTCAGTGACCCAGAATCTGTCTTCCAGGTCTGTCTTTCTACACTTCATTTTCCTAGTACTGCCATCTAAATTTAGCCTCTAGATGTTCTCCACACTTCCCTAATATAATTGGTACTAACACAGATCATGCCTTTGACTTGTCCAGAGATGCATCCAGGTATCCAGTGACATCTTCTCCTGCTCTTTAGTAAAAAAGCCACTGTTTGAAATTGTTAATGTTTGGTCCCTATCCCTACTATATGGTTTGTCTTACATCCATAACACTTTCTCCTGATAGCCTTGTCATGTGAAGAATGATTAAACTTCTATTGCGGATCCTACGATTCAAGGAAATATGATGTCTCTTCCCATTTTAAGACTTCTTTCTTGTCACTCTGGTAATTGTCAAGTTCCTATAGTAGCAGCTTCCAAGTATTTAGAAACAGAAAATTTCCCTCACTCTTTTCTTTTTAAGGCTGTTGGAGAAAACAATTAATTAATTTGTTTATGTCTACATGCATAGGATGAGTAAGGGCGGCTTGTGTATGTATAAATAAATGACTGAAGGGAAACTAAATCATTTAAAATGAATGCTACATTTGGACATGAAAATTTTGAGACTCATGGTTAATTTTGTTTCCAAGAACTGCTTCAAAAATGTCATCTCATTTGAGCTCACACATTCACAAGCCTCCACATCTTAACAGTTTCATAGGACAGCCATCATGAGAGGTCACTGCAGAAGAGACATGAGCCACATGATTTTCAGGCTTTTTCTCACAGAGGGTCTGCCCCTTTGGAAGATTCGACCTACTGGCTCCGAGGTGGATGCAGTCTGGAACTTGTCCCCTGTTAATAAGGTACTCTAATTCAGCTCTTCAGTATTTGCTTCTTTCATGCGGTAAGCTTTCAGTCTCCCAGGTGTGAAGTAGTTTTGGTGTATTCTTTTAAAGCAGTGAGACCTTAAAGCTTTTGAAATGCTGCATGGATACCAAGAACAAACTGGACAGCAGAGTCTAATTTCCTGTGCGGTTTCTTCAAATGAAAGTCCAGGCTTACACGCAGAGAACAGTAACAGATGTTCTGTCTTGAGATTTACGCTGGTGGGTGGAAGAAGCAATGACAAGAAGCATACAATATCTGAAAAAAAAACAGGTACTCAAGAGCATCAAATAAATATTTACTTGCAAATTTGAAAACAGAAGCTAATGATTAACTAAGCATAAACTGTTTTGCCAGAGTCATTCTGGAAGCATTCTCTATTACCTGGGAACTGCTGAAGTTAAACACATTCCTGAAGCACCTTTGAAACATATATTTTCCTTCTGATCTGTGCAGATGGTGGGCTGCTGCTGACTCTTGCTTGGGAGAAGGGAGAAATCAAATTAGACCCTTTAATAGGAAGGAGAGGAAGAACAGCATTATGAAGGGACCTTAAATTGGCTGGTGCTCCAAGGTGGCTTTGCCTGGACCATCTCCTGTAGTGATCTCTCAAAGACTGAAATGATTTAAAACTCAAATAAATGAGGTTTTAATGGAACATGGACTAAAACAGTAGCTTTAAAATAGAGGAACCTGGAAATGACTGGGTGGGAAAGAATGTAAATAGGTAGAGATATACACCCTTTATATGTTCAGAAACAAAAGAAGAAACAGCAACAAGGACATTGAAGAGAAACTAGCAAAAGTAATCAAAACTATTGATAAGTATTTATTAATACTTATCAGAAACAGAAGGCCTGCCAGAAACTTTGTAGGGTCCACTGATGATCAGGATATGGAAGACATGCTCAGAGAACACAGAGCATTTCCAGAGGCGGTAGAGACTTTTGCTGCATCAGTGTTCATCGCAGAAGAAACGAGGGATATTCCTATTGAAAAATCATTCTTTATGGGGGACTTATCAGAAACTGAAGCAATGCTGAAGGGATGCTGAAACAGACTGAAAAAATGAACATTCACATATCACCAGGACCAGAGTGTATTCACTCATGAGATCCACAGGAAGTCAAGGATGAAATAGCTGAATTACTAATCATGGTGTATGCCCTCTTAAGTTGCATCTATGCCTGAGGACTCAGGAGTGACATTAAGATGTCTATTTAAAAAAAAATGTTTCCAGAGCAGTTATGGGGAATCAACAGGCCTATAAAGCCTAATAGCTATAGAGAACAAATTAGTAGAAACTATAATATAGAATGGAATTAGTGAACATGTGGTACCTCTGATTTAACTGGCAAGAGTCAACCTAGGGTTCTTTTGTAAAGAAGTCAGTATGATTTTTTGTAAAGGGAAGCCCTTCATTGCAATTCTTTTACAGTTCTTTCCAGAAGTCAATAAAAAATATGCATAAGGATGATGTGATTGACAAATCCGTAGATTTTCAGAATGCTTTTGATATGGTCTTTCATTTTTACTGCAACTTTGCACCTGTGATATAGGAGGCTCACTGATAGAGACAAGATGTGGAGCAAAATGAACCTCTGGCTAAACATGGCTATGCTAATGTCCTTCTGTTATAGCCAAGATGACTCCTGCCTACTGTGTCCTTGCAAGTACATTGTTGTTCCTGGGATTGGTTTCAGACAACACAGAATACTTCTGAGTTGCAACAAACCCCAAGCAATCCCTTCTGGACCTGCTGTATTTATTCCCATCATCTCAGAGTCCCAGATTTCTGCTCTCTGTTCCTCTAAATAGTTTCTCAGTCTATGCATGAGCTGGAGGCTCCCTTCTCTGAGCTGAAACACTCTCAACTTTCTTGTGCCACAGAAACTCCATTTCTATGAGCAAACTTATGCCCTGGGAAGCAGGAACCTTCTCCTGCTTTCTAGAGGGGTCCACCTTGCCCAGTTAGTCCCTTCAAGGAACATAATGTAAAACAAGAATAAGCAGCCAAACATAGCTTGTCCATCAGAGCTATGGACAAAAGTGAACATCCCTGCTGGCAAGCAACCCGATTAGCAGGAAAGCTCTGGAAGCACCTGCTGCCAGCTCACAAATGGAAGCATCCTTAGTGGGCTCAAAGCCATGCAGGCCATTGAGATATCAACTGCCACACAACATCCTGGTATAACAGATGTTAAGTTAGAGAAAATAGGCAAAGAGGCAATCTGATTTGTTCAGGGAGACAAGAGAAGGACACTATGCCACACTGAACAACAACTGAAGAATCTTCTTTAATAACCATGATCAATTAAAAAGCTGTTAGTCTTTTCTAACTTATGTTCAAGGCCGGGCAGCTTGAGAATTTAGCAGCTACAGCTGGGCTCCCTCTGTGGAGCAGATCTTGTGGTGGCAAAGAATCCAGCCATTTATGTCCTCAAAGGGAATCTACCAGATTTTACATCCCATTTAGATGCCTTTCTGGCAACTGAGAAGTAACTGAGTTCAGATGACATGAGCTGGATTGGTATGTATTGCATTCATTTCTCAGCATTGCAGTTTTAGTCATCTCTACTTCAGATGTTTGCAGCTATTCTGTTGCCATTCACTGAGTACCCAATGATCATTAAAGCACACTAATTTTCATCATTCACCCCTTCAATTCACATTAGTTTCATCAGAGCCTTCAATGTATTAGGTACCGTAGGGCTCAAACTTCTTTGTTCTCTTGCTTCTCTGGGGTGGACAATACAAGTGTCTTTCATTGTTTTGCAACTTTTATTTTACAGCTTTAGTTTTGTCTATAAATTGTTGATGATCTTAGATGTTTCCAGGTGTTTTAATCATAAAAATGATTGAAGTCCCAATCCAGCACTGAGCTTAAAATAAAGATAGCTATGATGGATCAGCCTGGAGATTCATTATATCTGTTAGTATAAGAAACATGGTAGGCATTACCATGTGGTGACACATCCCCTTCCTATTTTCCAGCAGTGTGTGGCTTAGGGATTTCATCAGTGGTATAGCTGTGCAGTACAGAATATGTGGGGAGAGACCATAAACCAGAGATGCAGTTCTCCAGATCTTCCCACATACCGGAGAAGCATGTTTCTCCTGTTTCACCTGCTAGCTGCTGTGTGAAGGTCAGAGACATGGCTTTAAGATAGACAAGAGATAAAAATGCCTAAAAAAACAGGTGCTGTATGTTGGTGGAGGAAAAGATAACTATTTGCTCATCATTGCGCTGGAGATATTTTGGCCAGAGCTGAAAATCAAGCTATACATGTTATGACATTTAGGGGGAGGGGTTTGAATATGCTATTTATGTGAAAAAAATTCTCTACTTTATCTTCTTTTTTACTTTAAAGACATAAAGAAAGTATAGGTCTTAAGCTAGTGCAAATGATCTCCTTCAAATTTGATGGTGATTAGCTAATTTATACAACATGAGGACTGGGCTCATGTTCTTTGGAATTAGGTGATGGACAGCTCCACAGGAATATATCAACTAGGAACACAGGAAAACCTTAACCTTCAACACAGAAAAATAAAGAATTTGAGATATCTACAGGAAAAACTGGAGGAAATGGAGTTTGGTGAATGCAAAGGTATAATTCATTAAAATCTTGGAGAAAGCTCAGGAAAAGTAAACAGTCAATCCTGATTACAGCATAAGAATACATCAGAAATGTTATTATCATCCTTCTGTCCTAATGCAAGACACCCTAAGAAATCAGAGTGGAATATGTTCTGATAAGCATAATTAAAAGGATAAATATGTAAGATTTATAAAGAGAAATATGTGAAGGGTATGTTGCTCACTCTACTGGGAAGTGATATTTTAGGAGAAAAGTTTATAAGTCTCTTATAAAAGGTCTTCAGAAACACTGGGCAGCCGCCTGGTTTTACTTTCCCAAACATCAGAGAGGCAGCTCTCTCTAATGCAGCATCCAAGTGCCTTTTAGTGGCACAGTACACTGTATGGCTAGTATGGCTAGTATTCGTAATATTGGGTTTTGCCTTCTCTGATGATAAGGACAACTCATGTCGTACATCTGAGTTTTTCAAGTCATTTACCAGCTATACTTTTATGTTAGAGAAGGCAAGGGTATAGACATGTGTCTGGCATTTCTAGTGGAAGGCAATGCAATTTGTAAATGAGTTCCTGGATGAGTCCAATCTACATACAGTTGCTGCCCTATGGAAAAGACATGTCTTCACCTGTTGTTAGGATAGGTTTCCTTGAAAGAACTCAGAAATAATTCCCATCTAGCAGTTTCTGAGTCAATATTCTTCAAGGGACACATAGAGTTCTTGAAGTACAAATGACTCAAAAGCCAATCTTACTCCAAAAATTAAAACAACTTTTACTGAAAGATGTGTCTTGGTAGTTATGTCAGTGGGCTTATGATTTTGTACTGGGTATATTTCTTTACTAACTACCACAGAGAGATTCTGGTACAAATAAAAATTTCAATTCCAATAGAAAACTAAATTTTAGGTAGAAGATTAACCTTGTTTTATTAGTGGAATAATTCAGGCGTACTGGAGCCAAAACCTAGGTATTTTCATTGGCTGCCTTTAAAAATAAAAAAAATTCCTTTCTATTTCTATGCACACAAAGTGGTCACTTAAAGGCAAAAGGCAAATAAAGAGCATTTTGCTTAATTTATACATCTTTGTGTGCTTGGTTAGCTGCTGTGAAATATCATTTGCTTTTAGTAGGAAGCCACAGGTATCAAACTGATTGGTACAGTATCTTTATGAGAAATCGCTGCAAGTTGGGGAACACTTTCTATTTCACAGCAGGTCTGGCCTTTAATTTGAGTAACTGACACAGTGTGGCTGGAGGAAGAAATAGTGAACTTTTGATTTCAGCCAGCTTTCCCAAGGTACACACAGATGAGCATACAGATAAAGCGGACAAAGAAAGGGAAAAGCTGTAATTGTAATGCGCTGCAGGCTGGTTTCTGGCCGGCAGCGAGCTCTGTGTTAGCTCTGCTGAAGCAGGAGGCAAGCAAAGGACAATGTCACACCAGATGTCTGCTGTTCCTGCTAGTGAGGAGAGCAAGGCACCAGCTTGGCTACAGCATTGCCACTGCCAAAACTCGGTTAGGCACCATTTCATCACCTCAGGACCTGTAAGGTAGCCCTTATCATTTTCAGCCCTGACCTTCCCCCATCATCACCCAAAGGTGGATCTTCAAAAGCTCAAGAGAGCAACTGGACCTCTGCTGTGAGGACTATGCAGCCAAACAGGAGAAAGAGGAAAGGAAGATCAGTGCTGCTTTGGGGATACCTCCCTGAAGATGCTGGATGGGTAGGGGTGGATTTTCTTTATGTGCCAGCGTGCTTTGTTAAGAGGAGCAGAGCTCTCCCCTTGTGACAGCAGCTCCTGGGAGGGCATTGACACCGCTAGCTTGTGTTTCTCATGTAGTGCCCTCAGTTGCTCTGTTCTTCTCACTGCCATGTGTGACTAAAGAGTGCCTGAGAGATGTCTTACCAAAATGACTGTGACAGCCATTTGTTTGTGTTGGAAATGGGAGCAATCAGTAAACCTCACATCCAGGGGGGTGGTGGAGGAAGGGAGAGAGTCAAAGAGTAGTGCTGTCTTTTTTTTTGCTTCCAAGTGATTCTCTTGCACCTATGGAGAATTTCAAAAGACTGATTTAGGGCAACGGGAGGCTTCTTCCTGGGCACCTGATCTGGTAATGCGTCCCTATATTCTGTGCTGACTTGTAGCTGAGTGCAACAAGATTATCCTCAGTGAAGTAAATGCCACTACCGGGGATGTAAAAGACTGAATTGTCTTCTGCAAAGCAACTCCAGAAATGAAGAACAGAAACATAAATAGCTAATGGCTTCTCAAAAAAACCCTCAAATTCTTGGTTCTATCTTTTAATAAATACACAATACCGTTGAGGATATTGGCTCTCTTTCCTGAGGAAATCCAGCATGGTCTTAATAATTCCTGTACATTGCCAGGCAGACATCAAAACTACATGGCCAAAAATGTAACATCCTTCTTTCTATACATGTAGATGGGACAAATAAGTAACCCTTTGAAACCAGATCTTTTAAAGACAGCTAAAATTTTCAAATGAAGTATTTTTGGTGGAAAAAAATGGGCTTCTACTAAGCAGAAATGTCTCCTCTCAGAAACTTTCCGTTTTTATTATAAACTTGAAAATGGCCCCAAACTAGAGAAAATTCTTGCCAAGTTTTGAAATTCTTTTTAGCTTTCATGTTTGTTTATTTTTACAGAAGATCTAAATGGTCTGCAATAACTCTTATGTCTTTAACTAACTCTACAATACTTTTAAGAAGGACACTTCTTATAAAGTGATAAAGCAATTTCAGTCATTCTATAGAAATCAATGATTTTGATTCAGCATGACAACAAATAATTTGTGGCATCCAAGTATGAGACGATATCATTATCTCACATCTGCAACAAACAACAGTGTAGGAGTACGAGAAAATTATAACCCCTTACTATAAATGTTCATTCTTATCCTTCTTACCATAAACACATGCTCCATGTGGAATTCCCTGGTGTTTTAAAATGCAATGTGCTTGGCCTACTGCTGGGATAATAGCTTTAGTTACATTTCCTATTATGATTTATTCAACCCTATTCTCTAAAACAATTGTAGAAATTGTAGAGTAAAAAAACCCCTCAAGGCAATATAAAGTAACATTATAGGTTTCACTAAATCTCACTGAAATGGGTGGACTGTTATAACCACAAGACCTTAAAGTACATTCAAAAACATGTTCCGATCCTGCTACAAAAAATAGTTTCCTCCACCATAAATTTAGGCCTTTTACTGCAAACAGTGCACCATGCGGTAGCATGTAAAGATATGCTGAGCCAGGTTTAACAAGCTAACTACCACAGTAGGAAGAGTTGCTCCATGCCAATGCAGTATGGTGCCAAAGCTGGTTGGTCTGTCATGAAGATTCGTAAGGATTTTTGCTGTCAATTGCCTTGAGGATGTCCATACAGGAGCACCAGAGAAGGGCTGAGCAACCAAGCCAGAGAGAAGGCTGCTACAAGACCTAGGTTTTAGTCTAAGCCATTCCTTTGCTATTGGCCAAGAGCAGAACACTAAAAATACTACTTTTTGGGCTGAGTGCTGACTGAAAGAGGTGTCAAAAAGTTAGCAAAGACAAATATTTATTTTAGGTCCTCCTGGGTGTAGAAACATCACTTTTCACATGCTTACTAAAGTAATGGGGAGGCATCAAAGAAACAACTGACCCCATCACCATTCTTTTTCTAAAAAATATCCCTCAATTATTTAACTTTGAACTACCCAATTAGGATAAAGAAATAAAGGTAAATATAAAAGTAGGAATTATGAACAAGGCTGATTGTATTTTTCATTATAAAAGTTAGCAAATGTCTTATTCAATACTGATTAATTTGTCTTGTAGAAGAGCTTTGAATAGACAAAAGAAATTAACACTACATCAGGACACAGAAGTCACACAGCTTTGCACTACATCTTTGATGTTCCTAAACTAGAAAACTTGGTAAATACATTTGCTAATTAACAGCTGAAATATTAATTGCACACATCCTTAGTGGGAGATATTGAGGATGGCAAAATTGAATTACTTTCTTATGCTTAACAATTTCTTTGCTTGGCAGAAAAACAGATGTGTTGAAATTGAGTCCACACAGAGAGTTAGCAGGCTTCCTATTATATCTATCTCTCTATATAAAGTCTTGTGTTTAATACAGGCGTAGGAATTTTGCATGTATGCAACTTATTTCAGGATTTCCTGTTGCCCTCTCCTATGACCTGGAGCTACTTTGAGCTATACAAGGACTAAGGGAGGAAAAGAGTCCTAGTGGGGCCAACTAATGGCAGGAAGGGAGGGAATAGAAGTACCTGATCGACCCATTTCATTCCTTCTTTAGCCTATGACCTAACATACAGTTAAGCAAAGAAAGAACATCCGTAATTGTTCAGCTGGGTTGTGAAAAAAAGAGAAACCTGTGCTGTACTTTATTCAAGGCCTGGCTGACCTTGAACATTCACACACAGCTTCCCCAGAGTCAACTCCTACAATTTGGATAGATAAAGACCAGGCATCTGTGAGACAGATGTGACAACATAATGTTTTTGTTGTAGTTCAGGACTATGTTACAGCTTCTGCAGAAATCCACCGCTACAAGTGTCTCCTTCTTTCTCTCTCCTGTTAGCCTGGGTTGGAGATAGGATTTGAGAGTCCAATATGACCTGGGAGTTACCAAACCTGGGCTGTGATGGGCCAAAGGAGCAGTGGGAAGCAATGCTGAAGAACACAAGGGGAGCACTAGGGGCTTACTGGTTTTGATACTCACTTGCTTATCTGTATTTTTAACAGCAAGTTTGCCATGGTAGTAAAGAACAGTAATATAACTAGAGGAGACCTCATATTCACATCACTTCAAATCTCTTATTTGATCTCAAATTCCTGACATAGGTTTTAAATCTTCAACAGTCACTGTCTTTGACAGTGGGTTAGATTGTGGGTTAGATTTCTCAGTAAACATACTGTAGCTCTGGCAGATATCACAGCCTGTGATACTCCTTCTTAGCAAATTCCTCATCAGCTTTATTAACACTGGCTCTATATTACATGCAGGCAAATCCTATTACTTTATGGTGTACTACTACATTCCGTGCTACTGTGAGCACTTTACATGAGTCCTGTTCAGTGTCTTTGGACTGAATGCTAACTAGGTGGACTAAATCTTCTTTCCCACTTCCTTTTCTGCTTCTCCATTACCAATCTCCTTTGCTTTCATGTTCCCTCCTTCCCCCAACCTTCTTCAGGTCTTTTTCTCAGATCCAACAGCAGTTTATCCATTTTTCAATTATCACCTGCATCAAAATTTCGTTTTCTACTTAGTTTCTGGCAAGCCACTTGGGCATTTCTGTACTGGACTGTCCCAATGATGGTGAGTTGTGTCTCTGCTGGTAGCTGCCAAGCCAGCAGTGGGAAGCTCCTGCACACCATGCAGAGGCACTTGACCTGACAGCCACAGTCTGGAACTCGTAGCACCAACTACCCTTCTTGATGCTTGCATCTGCCATGTCTGTCTCACATCTATCCCAGACAAAGGGACAGAAACACATCAACGTGCCTGAAGCTAATTGCAGGAAACATATATTCCTTTTAAAATAAAAGGATCGCTGGAGAAGAATCACAGAGATAATAGAGGTGGTTTATTTCATGTCTTTCTGATTCACCTTTTTCTTCTAAGGATATTTCTTACTTTAGGCTTAGAGAATGACAGATTCACTTACATGCTAGTGTAAGTGATAATAAATTAGCTTCCTAAATCCCTGCTTCCTAGTCTACTGAGAAAATAAGAGACATGCTCATTAACATTTTATGCAGCCTCTGGATAGAAACAATATATCCAGAGTCAACAAACAGCTCTTAGATTTCAATACTGAAGTCTTTAGCTGCCTAAAAATAAACTAGTTTCCTTAAGGCTTGCTAGAAAAAAAATTTGTGCTATGACCAGGGATTCCCTGGAGTTCAGATCACCATAATAGAGCCATTCTCATGGCTGTAAGTAATTCTCTTTATGCACTTGCAAATGGCCTGAGTTGTGGCCATGATGGCGTTAAATGTGGCTGCTAACACACTTAGGGTTCAAGAGCCTGCAGGCTGGCTATAGGCAAATCCTGGAGCAGTTATTTAGGAGGACTTTTTCTCCTGTTGTGGGTTTTTTTTGTTTGTTTGTTGGTTTTGGTTTGGGGTTTGTGTGTTTTGGTGGTTTTTTTGGGTTTTTTTTTGTTTGGTTTGTTTTTTTTTTGGCACAACTCATAGCTGTAAACTTTATTCTGCTTAATAATAGCAATTCTTGCTCCAGGCCTGATGAGATCCTCAGCCATTTCCTGGAGTCGTGATTTTCTTATTATTGTCCTATGAAGAAGAGTGGGAGTCCATAAATGAACAATGTTGCAACCACTCCTGATCACTACAACCTCTCTTTCATGCTAGCTGCTCCAGCTCCTGCCTTGCTTCTCTGCAATTGGGTCAACATTCCTCTGAGTTTCTTATGTTCATTGATCAGAGAGGGTTTCTAGTAATATTCTAAAAATATCCAGAGGGAACTGCATTCTCCAGCCTTGGCTCTTGAAACTATTTAGCCTTGTATTTTTGTCACTTTGAATCACATGACTCTTACTTGATTATTTTTTCTGACCCTTGACACCAAATTTGAGCATCTGGGCTTCTTTCAAGAAGTTCTTTGAAGCTGCATTTCACTTATATTTCTACTTTCATGTCCATCTACTCCCCTTCCATTTCCTTCTGCCAACCATTCCCTCCCTCTCTGCCTGCCCACTTGTCTTTGCTTTTCCTTTGATGTTTTACTTACCCATGAGGATTCTCTCTTTTGCATTCCAGCTGGGTTTTTTGTCTTCACAGAGATCCCCTGCTGAAACACAGCTCCACATTGTCCTTTAAACAATCTTCCTGCAAATAAATTATTTAGACACACACACACGTGCGCACACCTTGTAAAATATCTGCTGATTCCAAAAGTAGCTGATTCTATTTCTGACTTAATTTTGCTTTTGCAAAACCATAAGGCCCTACTGGCAGAAAAATCCATTGTCCTCTGAAGAAGGTAACATTTTTATGTAACAAACACTTTTTTTCCATGCTACCAATACATAATTTTTCCTGTGAAATGTGAAAAGCTTTATTTGTGAGTGGGAGAAGGTGCAACAGATCCCCTACAGAGCTACAAATATAAACAAGAAAAAATTGTCTTAATATCTATCCAAGAGACAATGTGCTTTAGCCAACTCATAGAGTACACTGGCAGTTAAAATAATCTACTAGTATTTTGTGTGGAAGCTACTGACTGATCTGAATATTCCTTAAGGTAACTGATTAGACCACACTCAAAACTTCTGTCCAAACACTTGGATACATCTCTGTAAAAGAGATTATATATTCTTTCATCATCAGTGACCAGATATATGCTACCTTTATTTTAGATTATTAGCACAATGCACCGAAAGGATAAAAGTCCTGTCTTCATGAAAGAATAGTATGTACATTTGTTTGCTAGCAGTTTGCCCTTAGCAGAACACAAAGTGTTTCTCATATTCTACAAAGAACTTATAACTCTGCAATTCAAAGCAAAAGACCTTACAAACATAGCTCTAAATGTCCATAAAACAAACACTTCACAGTTGTTTTCTAGAGAGAAAGCAAGAGAAGCCAGCAGTTCTGATTCTAGTATGTACTTCAGAATTGCAGTACCTGCTTTGCCTGAACACCATTCTGTTGAAATGTTTGCACTATGTAAATGCATCTAAATCATCAGTCCTGCATCTAATTCATTATGAAATCATAATGATGAATAAAATCTATAGTCTCATTCTGACTTCACAGACTAATGGATGGTAAAGATACAGGCTGGATTGCAGGAAGGCATCTAGTCCATTACCCCGCAGCAAACTAGGAACAGGGAAACCTAATCCACTCCTCATAGGTGCTTTTTCAATCTGTCTTTAAAAAGCTGTAACCATGGGGAGCCCATGTTCTCTCAAGGTAAGCTATTTCAGTGGTTAATTATCGCCACCATTAGAGAGTTTTCCCTAATGTCTATCCTAAATCTCCTTTGATCTAATTTAGCCTCATTACGTCTTGTCCTGTTCACTGTAGATACAAGGAACAGATAATTCTCTTTCTCTTTGCAGCAATCTATTTCATGTATAAGTTTTTCCATTGTAAGGTCATATTTTCTAAGCCTCTCTATCTTTTGGTTACAGGCAATGATTTGCCTGAGCATTTATACACTTAAAACAGGTTTGGATAATACCTTCTGCAAATTTGGAAACGAAGAGATAAAATCTTTCATGCAAGGTTTAATCCAAGTTGGCTGCATAGTAAATGTTAAAGCGCCTCGTGATTCTTCACATAAATCTTGCTTAGAACAGGAATAAAACCTTATAAATATCATGCTTGTAAACAGATTTCTTCCCGGATGAACAGAAATCAGATTCCATGATTATAAAAAATAATACATCTCTGGTAATCTGACCTCAGTCTCTGCCAGTCTCCTAGTAATTAAAATCGTAATAACCTGAAAATTAAAGCTTTCGTTACTAAACAATTAGTACTTGGGTGTGGCTGAAAGTGGTTCATAAGGGAACATTGAGCCCTCCAGCCAAGGAAGGAGAAGCAGGAGGCAGGGAGTGGTTGTAGCTGCAGATTTCACCCTTTAGCAGGAATCCAGGTTCAAGCAATGAAACTGAGCCTGCTGCCCTGCTGATGGCCACTCCCTGCCACTGCCCACCACTGCCCACCTACATCCACCCTGTCCTCATTCCTGGGTAGATAAAACTGGTAACCCGTAGGCTTGCCAAACTGCAGTGGAGCAAGATTCTCTTCTGTCAGACACTGGCAAAAGAAATATAGTGGATTATTGTCATAGCAAGGAAGGGGCTTGCTGGAGATGGGTTCAGACCACAGCATGATGTACGTGGAAGTTCACAACTCCTAAATGGTGCTGCTCATAGGATTACCTGGTAGTGAGAGCTGACAAAAAGACCAATGCCTGAGAACGAAGGCATTGCTGTCCCAGCAAAACCTTCCCAGGCAATCACAAAACCTTCTCACACAAATATAGTGATATTTTCCACCTGTCTTAAATAGAAAAGGTGGGTACCACTGTTAGTCTTGTTAGTAATTCATTCATACTACAATGAGAAGGAAAGTTTAATCACCTGAAAAGGATTAATCTCAGTTTCCCACAGTGCTCAGAAAAGACCCAATTTTTCTCACAATTTGCCAGCAAGTAATGCTACAGAAAATCACAGAATTTACCGCAGGTAAAAGAGCTGTGGAACATGACCAAGGAAATTCCAGTCACACATCCACGTAGAGATGCACTGAGAGCAAAAAATGTGATAATGTAAGATGGCCTTGCAGTACGGATGATCAGACCTGGGCTAAGCTGTGCTCAAACCCTGTGTTAGCCTTTTAAGTGCACTTTGCAAGTAGAGTCATACCCCAACAGGCTGGATACCTCAGCAGGCTAATAGCAGACCTAGAAAAATGCTAAATGGCTACCAGTCCAGGTTAAAATCTTGTATACGATTTAGTAAAGGTTTAGCTGATGCTTGAGCCTTCTCTGGAGAGAATGCATGGCTTTTCACACAAAGCAGTGGGAGCGTGGGACTGCTCTATATACAGCAGAAAAGGCAGTCGAAGGCAAAAAGAATGAGACAGCCACATTTGTTAGTAAAGGATTGTTCATTAAGGAAACAATTCTGCTCTGTAACACCCACAATAATTACAAAGATGAAAAGGTTAGACTGTTGGTGTGCTGAGATATGTCAATGAATACTTTCTTTGTCTTTGAAAGAGGAGCTGTTTTGTGTTCTCTATTTATTTGCAGACTACCCCAATGAGTCCTTCCTCAGACTTGGGCTGCTGTCCCTAGGAGAGCACAAAAAGTGTTGGGAATGCTGGTCACATGGAAAAAACTTAGTTTGTTACACTCACTAGTTACACACTTGTAATTAAACTATAAACATAAAGTATATGTGTAAATATAGTAGCCACATGGTTGGGTTTAGAGAGGAAGCCGTATGAGGAGCAGCTGAAGTCACTTGGTCTGTTCAGCCTGGAGAAGAGGAGACTGAGGGGAGACCTCATCGCAGTCGACAGCTTCCTCACAAGGGAAGGAGGAGGGGCAGGCGCTGATCTCTTCTCCCTGATGACCAGTGATAGAACCTGAGGGAACGGCAGGAAAATATGTCACGGGCGGTTTAGGTTGGACATCAGGAAAACGTTCTTCACCCAGAGGGTGGTGGAGCACTGGAACAGGCTCCCCAGGGAAGTAGTCACAGCGCCAAGCCTGACAATATTCAAGAAGCATTTGGATAACGTCCCAGACATATGGTGTGAATTTTGAGGTTGTCCTATGCAGGGACAGGAGTTGGCATCGATGATCCTTGTGGGTCCCTTCCAACTCAGGACATTCTAAGTCATTTTCAAAACCAGTCACTTAGATTGAGGTTCATTTTAACAATGTGCATAGGAATTTATAAGCACATCCAAAAAGCAAACTGTCTCTATTGTGGAAAACAGAGCACCTCATTGAGCAAACATGTTTAAAGAGTAAGGTATGCAATGAATAACATTAAAAACAACAGATTATAATACAATATGACCATTAAATTCAAAGTAGGAATTGTTCATGTTTCACTGAATCATCCATTTTAATACTGCTGAAGAAATAACATGCATCACTTATTACTCATATTAAGAAAATCATAAGAAGGCATAGAAGTGTTTTGTCCAAAACTTATTAAAGTCAAGGGAGTGTTTATCAATGTGTGTCTGGAGCTGAGGCTGGAGTATAAATTAATCATATAAAGTTAATGGCCAGGTTAAAATCATTAGGAACCTGGAGTTTAAAAAACTATTTGGAGGCTGATATAATTTTTTCAACTTTAGCTTATCATTTCCAGAATTTTTAAATGTGTGTGGATTTTAGAGATGGACTGAATGATAATTTATTTCAGGTGAAATTTAACAATCTTTAACTCTAACATAAAAATTCAGAGAAGTTTTATTCTTTTGTTTAAGCAACAGAAATAGAAGCTAAGCATTAACAGAAAGGAACGTGACATGCATCAAATATATTTCAGTCTTCCAGTCAAGTACACATTAAGATTACATGTATTGTAATCACATTAATCATACTCATAACCTAATTACATCTTCATCCTTAGACTCTCAGTGGCTGTGTCCTTTCTGACACTAGGGCTACTGTCCTGTCATCTCAAACGAATTTCTAATTCCTCTTATCTGTAAAAGATTGTCTTTTAAAGCTCTCTCACTGCTTAGCTGTTCAGGAGCAGAATTTAACCTGTTCTTTACCACATTTTGGCTAGCTGTAACCTCACAACACTTGTCATGGCAAGAAAAGAAATCAGCATTTTCAAGACGAGAATAATATCTTTTAGTCAGAGATCTTTCTTTTTGGTGTTTCATTACTTCAAAGCTGCTTTGGTTACAAAGAGAGGAACCGAAGTGATTCATGAACTAATGTTTCTAAAGGACGAAATATAGCTCCAAACCCTGGTTGAACAGGGACCCAGGACTGCTGTGCTTAAAAGCCTGCTGGTCAAGACAGCATTTAGAGATGAACTTTGAGTTTATGGATACTTTTTCTCCATTCTCTCCATCAAGATTCTTGACTGAGTCTTCACTTACAAGCCCTTCTGTTTTACGTCTATGAAATGTGAAGAAAGACTCAGACAATGCTTGTGGTCACTAGAAACAGTTTGGCCTTCACAAATCAGATGCAGTGGGCTTTATAGCATGTACAAGAGTGTCCACTTGGAGTATAGCTCAGTCAAACAAGAACGATTTTTAAGCTGGCATGTTTAAGGCATTATGTGAATAGTATGCACTGTTAAATACAGTTAATTCGGTTTATATCCTGGCATTAGTATTTGGTTGAAGTAAACAATTCAGTAATGATACAGTGATTATTATGTATTCTTGGAACATTTATTTATATTGTTCACCATACTGTTTGTTCAAAAGCAACAGTGTATATTAAAGCTCTCTGCCATCCAGAAAGTAGACAACAGAAATCAGCCTGACTCAAATGCCCAAATTAAAACACTGTCAGTCTTTGGGGATTTCAAGATGTGGATCTACTTTCTGAAGCTGGCATCCCCTGTTAGGACATAGGTGGTTTTGTGGAAAGAGGGAAGAAAACAGAGACTCAAACCAGAATAAGCTATTAGCTAAAAACAACCTGGGCTCCTTCCACTTGCAGAGTTCACTGAGAGGAAGGAGAAACACAAGGTAACTCCTTTCTTGCATGCTTTTATCACAGGGGTAGGTCAAGTAGACCACACATGAAAGTAAAGCCCTGAGCATGTCATGAAACTGGATCAGTTCTCAAAAGAGCAGTGAAGTAAGTCTTTTTGTGCTGGCCAAACATCTGGGTAATTAAATTCCGAAAGTTCTGCAGCTTCAGTTGCATTTGAAGTAGAAGATGCATTCAGGAGTCATCTTGTTGATTAAAAGTAACAGTTTTTTAAAAATGACAGAATGATAAAAGATTGCCCCAGATGAAAATCAAACCATAAAACTAGATTATCAAGGTGAAACTAAATATAACTAGGTTGTCAGGGTGACCTTTTCTGAGCAAATGATAGTCAGATTAACTCCCTCAGCATTACTTCAATATTTGAGAGTTTTTGAAAAATTCTCTTTTCTTCCATTAGCCATTGCTTCTACAAAGATGAAAATAAAGGAAACATCTGGACACTTCAACAGCAAAAGCAGCTCACCTGCAGAATTTTCTTCTCGGTTCCTGTATAAAAATACTTACTTGTCTGTTAAGTTCCACCATCTAGAAATATCTGTTGTACTAAATGTTCTGGCTCTACTAGCATTAGCTTTCATATTCCAGATTTGTTTATTATTTTAAAGAAATGAGAAATATCTTTATGAAGTGACTCTCCAGTTGGCCTTGCATTCCTAAATCACTTAGACATCAGAAAAGCTACTTTTTACCCATTTTCAAAGGAAAATATGAATGGCTTAAATGGGACTAGAAAAGTGTATGGGTTGTAGCAAAAAAATCCCAAAGGGTTGATTTCTGCTGGGTGAGGTATCCTACAGAAGTAAGAGATTATAATTTTCATTTCCACTTTTTTTCTTATATTAGACTATGATCTCTCTGGGACAAGGCTAATCATCTTAATGTATGTGTCAAGTACAATGGTGACCTGAAACTTGACTGGGCAGCTCTAGCTGATCCTTTCCAGACAAGACTCTGGAGACAAAGAAAGCATGGCCTGCAGCTAGAATCTGTCATCATTGTACAGAGGTGTTCAAAGAAAAAGATCGGCACCCAGTTGCCTAGTTGCGACTGAGCTTTTGTTATTGCCCTGGCTGCAAAATTCAATAAAAGAATAGCATTTAAAAATGGATTCTTATATCTCAGAGTAGAGATCATTTTGCTCCTGGAGAAGGTCTATTTATGGACAGTAAATTATTAACTAGTACATTTTCATAAGTTTGGTACACTAGCTCACTTTCTTCCAGCTACGGTTTGTACCAACAACATCTGAGTCCTCAAGGTGCCAATCTGAACCATCGTGTCCCTACCTGCCTGATTTGCATGTACAATCAGATGATTAACAGTGCATTTGGCTTGCTGTCCTAGTTGATTTTTGTTTGCAAAATGCTCAGATAAACTTTGAATGCAGAAATTATGTTTGCAATAGAGAAACCTGCCTTTTGCAATGTATTGGTCTGTATATATTTTGGAATGAACATAATTTTCTATATGGGAACAAACAGTCCAGAAAAAAAGAACTATCTTGTCTCTCAAATGAACAGTAATGCAGGTGACCAACAATTTCTAAAGATAATATTTCTGTCACAGAGCTCTTCCTGAGCACAGAAGTATGAGGCATTGAAAGTTATAAACTTGCCTAAAGCAATAAATATTTTGCCGAGATACCCCTATTACCTATGCTTTTCCCAGCCTTACCTCAGTATATGCACTGTGGCTTCTGGATAGAGACTGCTTTTTAATTTTGAGGTTAGCTGTACCATTATGAAATACTAGAAGCAAAGGAGACAATTTTATATGCAAAAATAAGAAAACAATCAGTTTCATCTGAAAGTGAATAAAAGTCTACTTTCTAACTTGTGCTGTTTTGCCACACAGGAAAAGACTTTTTTCTCTGCCAGTGATAAATTATTTTCACTAACACCCGGCAAAGGAAGAACAGATGAAAATACATGCGCACAAGAAAAATAATTCTATTCCACATGCCATCCTGAAATAGATGCTCTCTTTTTGTCAGAGTGGGAAGTGAGAATTGATTTCAATAGATCTGCATTTACAAAAATCTACTAGCCAATTACCCCAGGTATGGTATCACTCCAGCTCACATAAGTGGATGGTGGATTTTCCATCAACTAGTTTATGACTCCACATTTTTGTGAGTTTTGTGGCCACACTGCATGCACTGTTATCCTCATAGGTCACCTACCACCAAGCCCCAACTGCATGAACTCATTGTCTTGATTGTTATGGGATCCTGTGATAACTGGAATTAGCTCTCAAATGGAGACCACATAGTATGGAGGAATGGGGTTTCTATCATTCAACTAATCTGAAGGAAAAGTACACCTTCCAGTGTCATTCATCACCTATGAGCTGCACATCCTGGAGGAAAGTCCCTTTCTTACTCTTTTTAAGAAACTGGCTGCCATCTTTACCTCTCTTGATAGTTCTTCAGCTCCTCTTTCTGTGGAACCCATAGTTCCAAATGAACTAGGCATGAGAGGCCAAATCGTGCTTACCTTTGGGGAGTCAGGCTGTTGAGATGCCACAAGATAGGAAACATGTTCCCTTCCCAGAATTAACAAGGTTATTCTGAGAGCTGGAATTAATCATCCAGGCTCTGCATATAGTAAAGGTGGGGAGCTGAATCCCTCCAAAGCATAGAACACTCCTCTAAAACAAAAAAAAAATAGGGTAGACATGGCTTCTAGGTCCTGCACATCTCCAAAGAATGCAAACCTTGAGTTTTTCTTTACTATAACAATACCATGGGCAGTAGCCGATATGTGGAAGCATCTACTCCTCCTCCTCCCATTGGTACCACTGTGCACCTCAGCGGGATGGACTCAGGGCACCAGAATACTTTTCCTGTTGGAAGAGGAATTTTGCTAATGTCCTAAGCTACTCAATGATATCTATCATTTTCAAGAACATCATGCTGGAAATTAAATATGATTTATTTATTTTTTTTAAATTTAAAATTGGTGTAGTTGCACTTCTGGGATTTTTTTCTGAAGTTTTTTTACTTTGGTTCTGAGTTGAAACAAAAACTTACTGGAATAGTGGATTTTCCTGCCAAGTGGCATTCTGTGCTGATCTGTGATCTGTGTTTACCCACTGCTCTGTCCAAAGTGTTTCACTGGTGTGATATCTTCTAGAGACTGATTTTTAATTTTGAGGTTAGCTGTACCATTATGAGGTGCTAGCAGCAAAGGAAACAAGCCTTGAAATGTCTCAATACATTAGTAGTTTGGAAGATAGACATGAAAAGCAGCAAACCCTGAGGCACACACAGTAGACCCACAGTTTTCTATGCTCTATAGGATGTTGATCAGTACCTACCTTCTCCACAGCAAGGCAAGGAAGAAGCAGTTAAAAGAACATATGACTTTTTAAAGAATTTGAACCTCTAAGCTTGACCTTTATATAGGCCAATATTTAGGTTATATGAGGACAGATTTTATACATGTCCCAGCTTAAAGCTGTGCAATGGCGAGAATAGCTTGAGAACTTGGCCCAAACTTCCCTCATTCCTCATGTGCCCAGTTTTTCTTCCTTAGCCAAAAAACCCCAAAAATAACACCACTGCCCCTTTCTGGGAGAATTATGGATGTGATTTTTTTAGGAAATAATTTTGGTTCCAATAATAAGAACCATCTGTCTCACAAAGGTTTGTTTGGTTTCAGACATACTGTGTAACAGTGAACATTGTTACAGAAAAACCCATAAATTATATGCTGCTGTGGGAGCTTTAAAAATGCTGGCAAAATTCTCTGCTGCTATAAATGGGTGCAGTTTCACCCCATTACCCTGACAGAAAATCTAGCCTACTGTGTTTCTGATGTAGTCAAATAAAAAGACAATCCACTTAAAGAAAAATCAGGCTAACTTTTAGCCACTGCCTGTGTCATCTGCAATAAATACTGCACTGTAGGCTTTGTAATTACCACACTTTTTCTTGTTTTATTGTCCATACAGGACTGTACTATCCAGACAAGATGGGTAATTGACTTTAAGTCCAAATTGTAGCAAGCAGAGAATTTGATTTTGTACTGGAGCTTTGGAAGGTTTATGAGGTTATAAGAGACTTAGAGATTAGAAGAGGAAAATATAAGAGGAAAATAATGGGTAAGTGTAAGAAACACAGCAGAAGAGGTACTTTGCCAAATTACTGTTAATTTCAGCAGTTATGGAATAAGGTCCCAGAGATGCATTAACCTGTTGAAGTTGATGGGACTCCATTCAGAAGAGATCTAGATCTATTACAGGTATGCATCCATACTTACTCATAACCCTCTGTCCTGAAGAAAGGAACAATGTAACCACAACCATGGTGTGATCAGAGTCAGTCCAAAGAGGAAATTTCCTATATTGATTATCTACCCTATTCATGATGCTACCAATTACTATTCAGAATTGGACCAATTATTATTGCATTTTGCTAACGCAGACTAAGAATGTAACACATTTCAGCCATTGCAAGACATCTTACTGTTCTCAAAAATGTGGTACCATTCTTCTCAGCTGGTTGTACCTACGTTGACAGGAATTTCGGTACAGTTGGAAATATCATAATGTTTACTTTGGAAAGGGGAGTGCAAGTCTTATCTTAAGTTGGCTAACTTTTATCAACACCACAATCTTTGCACATAAGGCACCCACCGTTGGGGAGTTTACAGCTTCAAAGGTTCTCAGTATGATTTCTGAATGTGTTAACTTGACTGAGAAAACAGCTTATTAAAAACCCATATCTGTTTATTTCTGTCAGTTCAAGACAAGGAACCCTCAAGAGTGACTGCAATATAAATAAACTTTGAGTGATGTTGATCCCAGTTTCCCCTACTGTACCAGGTCTGCTCTGTAGGACATAGCAAAAGGGACTTTTCCTTTCCGGGCTGTTGGCTGGATCTTCAGAATATAAAGCTCTAAAGAAACCCTACTTGACTAACAAGCATTAAAAGGACTGTACTCACTCTTCCTTTCCTTCCTTGGACCTCCATAAATACCAGCTACAGCAGCATACACACAAGTTCTTCCCCATGAGGACTGGCTGAAGAGATCAGCAACCCAAGAAGAAGTAGCTTAACTCCAGCCAGTCAGCAAAGCTGGAAAGCTTCTGGGCACTAACACAGATGCCAGCTAGCAAAAAAGGCTAGGGAGAGTGTCTGTGTTTGGAAAAACACAAACATTTGGTGCCTGGCCCTGAAAAGGGTCATTCAGCTGTAACAAACCATTGATATTCAGCTCTTTTGTAATGCCAGTTGGCTCTGGGCAGAACTGCCAAGCAGAAGTAGGCTTCCACTCCAACTCTTATGGAGCCTGCAGTCTGCCATCCATCAGGGAAGGGAAAAAAGCATGGGCGAGACTGTGAGCCAGCCCTTAGCTGGAAAGGAAAGCTAGTGACAGCCAGCCTGCCCTGCGGCAGCACTGTGCTCATGAGGGCAGTAAGCTTTCATTTGGCTCCTCCGATGAAAACACAGCATTGTCCCTCTGCATCAGCTCCTGGTTCATCAGTCATCTCAATTTCAATGATAATTTGGCATCATCTCTCAGCCAGGCATAATGAAACTGATTCCCACTTTCAGAAACAATTTAGCCTCATTGTGAAAACAATTGAATAAAGTTCTCTCCAGCTTCGCCATAAATCCAGTGTCCTGAACTGAAACATTACTCAAGAAATCATGCCTGTCTCTGTATATTGAATCTTTTCTTTACAGAAGCAGAAGCTGGAAGATAAGCAAGAACAAGAACAACAAAGCAGATTCAGCAAGCTTTTCTCAGCAGTGAATCCTACCCCAGCCCAGCTCCTGCTAACCTCAGTTGGGTTTAGACTACAGTGTTCCTCCCTCCTCCTGTCTCAGATTAAAAATCAAAAAGGTGAAGAAAAGAATCAGATTGTGTTCAGTCCCCACCTATTTTCGTATTTTCTGAAAAATCCTTTTCCTGGACTGGAGCAAAAAGCCAAATTTTCCCCTACAGAAGCACAGAGAAACAATTCACTCCAGTTGTCACAGCATCAGTAAATGTTGTCAAGGCTCTTTGAATCCACCTGCTAGAGAAAATACTTTGAATCACAGTATCAGCATTCACTCTCCTTGATCATATCTGGATGTGTTTGTTATTATTTTTATAACTTGTTCCTGCAAGGGAAGTTTACGCATCTTTCTGGCTCTTAGACATCTGTTTCACATGAGGAATTTAAGTCCTTCTGTCTTTCTGTCTTTTGTTCTCCTTCTCCTCTCCTGTTTCTGTTATTAATATTGTTATTACCAGTATTGTTATTAATTAAGTCTGAGGCTGGAGTTCAGGTAAAAGAGACAATGTGTGTGCTGGAGTTAGCAGCTCCACTTCATACCAGAGAGCAATGTGCTGTACTGCACAGAACTGGCTTAGCCTAGTTTATGCCTTGGGAGATAAGATTGCTCCAAATACTCATGAGGTGTAGCCACAATTTAAGACTCAACTAGGTATCGAGGGAAGTTGTTTTAGTAAATTTTAATGTTTTAATGAGCACATAGCCCATGTTCCTCTTTGTAGCCAAAGATTTACCATTCCTTTAATGAAAGAAGGTTTAGGCAAGGCATTAAATCCAGATCAATTTAATCAGCTGTACAATGCCAGGTGAGTGAAGAAAACAAATATGAAGGAAACACTGTAGTTTTAAAAGCAATGAGAAAAATTAACAGACAATGCAATAATGCCTACCACAATGGGTTCTCACTGAGGACCAGGGCTCATGAGCATTTGCTTAAAGACAGTCAGAAATTTAAACACCTGGGTGTTTTTTGTACTGTCTTTATGACCATGCATTAAGTCTAAATTCTTTGTTTGTCCTATTCACTGAACCAGTCCTTGGCAAAAAACAAAATTCATACATTTTCATTTTTTAGTAATTCACTACTGGAGTAAAACAATAGGACAATTACATAGCTGCAGTGAATTGTTACTTGTAGTTGGCAGGACTGTAAGGGCCAAAAGAATGATTAATTTTGTAAGCTGAATTTTGTAACGGAAAGAAGAGACATGTAGTGAAGATTCAGGGTGCTGGAGGACAGAGCGGGGAACTAGAGCATTGGTGTTTTCCACATCTGTTGTTGGCACAGTAGAACACAAAACCTGCAGCAGTATTTTACACTGCAGACTTTACAAAAGCATCCAGTTGGATAGGTTTGGACTTTTGTTGGGTCACAGAGTAGGACTGCATTTGTTTGGGTGGGGGAAAGCTCCACACTGAAAGCATGCCTTCCAATTCCTATATTATAAGGATGGCCATGATTTGCTTCTATGCAGAGAGATCAATGAGAATAACCTTTTTCTTGTTTTGTTTTTGAGTATTCCAGGCATCTATGTAGGCAGGAACATTTGTATCAGCAGTGGTTGTTTGAAGTGAATCGCTCACTTACTTCACTACACTTACTGTGCTCTGGGTCTTGGAGCGTGCGATCAGCGTTCCTTCTGAACGAAACCAAAGCAAATGATGTGCTCCAGCTGCCCATGTAGTACACCTCAGCCATCAGCAGGAGTTTGGGTCACTGGAGTGGAATAAGATTAGCTTGAAGTAAACCCCTCAAATGTGTACAGATGTGGAAATCTGGTCCCTGACAGCAACTGTTTCTTTCTAAAGATCTGCTTTATCAGACAGCACCACTTGTGAATGTACATAGATCCTCACAGATCTTTTTCTGGGATAACTTTCAATTTTTAACCATCATTCCCTTCCTTCCATATATTCTGGTCTTCATAACCGTGGCACTCCAGCAACTCTATAGAAGATGATAGCACAAGGACAGAGGAAATGGGGACTAATTGAAGTGTCTAAAGTTCTTTATCCTCTCCTTGAAAAACTGTGCCTTTGTGAGCAAGGATCCAGTTTCGCAATATTTAGTTACGTCACATTGGTTCAGTTTTACTGTCAAAAACATTGTCAATCTGTAAATGAAAGAGGCCATAAAGCAAGACTATGTAAGATTAAAAAACCTAGAATCAGAGGACTGATTTGGGAATAGTCAGTAACTCAAAGTCTCAAGAGAGGAATGCTGACATGAAAAGGTATAAGAACCCGAGGAGAAAAGAAAAGAAAGCAAAAAAACCCTGAGTTTGAAAATAGCAGCTTGTCAAAAATAAGGACCAGCCTGTTCCAAGTAACAAAGTTCTTCCCCTATGTCTCCTTAAAGCTTACGTGTCCATCAAAGACTTATCTGTAGCACCTGTAGTGATGAGTTGGGGGTAAGCCTGCAAATGTTTGACCTAGTAGCATGTTAGACCCAGCAATTTACTATGTCTGTTAAACAATAAATACTTGGTGTGCACTCACAAATTGTGTAAAATCCTGCTTTCAAGATCCACAAATAAAGTAACTCAGAGAGCTGAGGGTTACATTTCCTATGATCTGAAACTGCTTTTAGGCCACCTCAAATCCAGAGTCATATGTTTCGTTTCTTGACAGTTTGCCCCAGGGAGCCAATTAAACTTTTGAGAATGAGAGCTAGGTTCAAATTCTGCCTTACGCATCACTTACAGACTTGTTAGCCAAGCTGTAGCTGCTGTATGTTTGTAATTTTTTTTTTCCAAGCTGATGCATGAGCTGGAAAAAATCCATGTGGGTCTCTAATCCCAGGTTGAGTTTACAAAATAAAAATAAAAATGTTTTTTTTTCTTGTAAACTGTACAAATTGGGTTTGCAGTGGTCATGTAACTATGATCACGGAAATGTTTAAAGATGGGTTTTGCATTCATTATATAAGAATTCCACCAGTGTCAGAAGCTGCTGGAGTGTGTCCAAAACCAAAGAACTGATGCTTGTACTCAATCTGATATAGAGTGAAACCTGAGTAATTTATACTCTAATATTTTCTTCAATGCTTCAGCTATCTTAACTTGATGCAACCTGTACACACAAGGAAGCCAATGCAGGTTACGTTAGAATAAATCAGATCTGGTAGAGTGCTTTTTAGTTTCATGTGGGAATTTAAAGGTTTTCCTTTAATTCTTATGGTAATTTGCCAAAGAAGCTGTTTACTACAAGGTAGCCATTTGACAGAGTAAGCTTAACAGTGCCAGAAAAAACAAAACAAAATCCACAGAAGGTTGACAACTTTAAGCTCCCTCTTCCTTTCCAGCAGTTTCATTTCTACCTTCATAAATGTTTTTCTCCTGGCACTTTTATAGAAAATTTCATAAAGTACCAGTTCCTCACAAGATAATTCTGCAAATTCAGGGAGGGTGAAATTCCCTCCTGAAGCATTTGGGGTGGAAGAGAGCCCCAAGGCTACTCCATCACTCAGCAGGATCAATGTGGAGAACTGCCTCTGTCTGAAAATCTGCTGTCCCGTGGAGGGAAGTCAGCTGTCTCAGTAGGATGGTGATGTCTGACTCCAACACCACACAGGCTTGGGGTTCACAGTCCAAGAGAAGACGTTTCCACACTGTTTTGGGAGGGGAAGAGAGGGCAAGGATCCACAGTATTCACCCTGCTGGCCTGAAACGTGTGGAATCTATCAGGAAGTTAATGCAGCATAAATATCATATGGTCAGGGCTCATCTATTGTCATCTTTTAATGGCAGACAGCAAAGCAAGCAGCACAGATGGCTGCATTTATGGCCACATTCAGTTCAAATGCAATACCCACTTCCTGACACTTTTTGAGCGCTACTGATAAAGGAAGTGATTTACATTTCCCACTGTCACGTACAGGGCTCACTTATGACAATGTAGTCACTTTGCATTGTGTTTAACAAGGCTTAAGCAGCACATGGTCTTCAGCACCAGTACCAAAATGGGTCTCACGTTTCACTTCTGCAGTAAAGGGCTTGAATTTGAATGTATTTAAGCAGAGTATAATGTGCAACAGGACTGAGCCCACATCCTTTTTTCTAGTGGGCAAGCTTGCTGCACTACAACTAGAATCTGTTTGAAAGTTTAAAGCCAACCTTCATCCTGATGTACATTAATGCACTCCAGGTAGTGTCAATGAAGAGTTGAAGATGAATTTTGATTGTTTGGTATATTTACTATGAGGGATGGGAACAGAGGAGTTTCACTGGCTATTTGGCAAGTTTACTTATTTAGCTCCAGGAATTTGGTATTTCTGCCTGTTTACTAAGTTGGAACAACATTATCCCTCATTGCCTTATTCTGAGCTTTTTTCCCATCAGATCTGAAGTCCTACACAAGCCCACAGAAGGAGAAAACTGAATAAGAAGCCTATATGATTAATAAGTAACTAAAGGCATGAAATATAATTAATGTCAATCAGCATGAATTCATAGCATCCAGAACCTGTCAAATCTGATACTTTTTTTTGACAGTAAAAATATAGTTGGTGAATGCAATAGTGTCAATGTAACTTAAATTTCAGTAGAGTGTATGGGCAAGACAGCATACAGTGCTCTGAATAAGAAAGCTGAAGAACAGAAACTGGAGTGCCTGTGAAATGGATTTAGAAGGGGCAAGACAGCTGTCACAGAAAATTAATTCCAAAAGGGAAGTCATCATCAACTGTCTGCTCCAAGTGGTCTCCCATCCTTTCTTTAATTAAAACATGGAAACTCTGCATCAAATTTAGGTTATTTTAAGCTGTCCTCTCTTCCTCAGTGTAGTACCATGGATTAGACAGTCTGCCACAAATTTTATACTCCTGACAAAATGTTATGCAAAGTAACAGGCTGGCAAATCACCGATGGTGCAGTGATATTAGAACAAAATGAGACTGCCTGCCACTTGCCAGGCTACTCTGTGAGACCACTCAACAAATTCTCTGGCATCCCAGCTGCACTGGCACTTTTAAGCTATGGACACAGTTTACAGCACTGATTCATGTTATTAGTAGATCTCTCTTCAGACTCTGCTGCCCCAAATTTACTGTCACTTCTGGCTATTATTGATTCATCTTTCTTTGTGCCAGCATTCAGTACCTGAACATAGGAATTTTTTTTTTTTTAGGAGAAATCTCAGTGGCAAATTTCCCAGTCAGTCACTATGATGATTTTAAATTGCAAGCTCCTTTATCTTTGTTATACTGTTTTATCGTCCTGTCAACTTTCTAGTCCTGGTCTCTAATTTTTACACCCACCTCTGGTGTGTACTTTTGCAAGAGTTCCTAAAGGAGTTTGCTGTTATTTTATGATTCCAAAAGGAATCGTATTTAGCAAAAACATCTGTTTACAAGTGAAAATTAGCTGTTTGCAGCTTACATATCTGCTAGACTGTAGATGCAGATTTTCTAAAGCAAGTAACAGCTAGGGATCCTTCTTTTGAGATTAATGAGAATTTTTTTTACTGAGAAGTCAGATTAGCCCTAAAATATGCATATGAATAATTAAGTTCTTCTGCGTTATTTTCCTCACAGTCTTTCCAGAAACAAAGCAGATGACAGAAGGATATAGCTAGGCAGGTGTGAATTGTGCAAATAGTGGATTTGTCTTGAAATAGACATATTAGCAAATCAGAAAAATAAAACCAAAAAAAATTACATTGCACCAAAGATTTTTAGATGAAAGAAGAAGAGGGGTTTGAGTCAGCTACTTTAGAGCAGAATTCATTAACATTTAAAAAAAAAATTTGTATTAATTTTTTTTTTTCAGTAACAGAAGTATTGATTAATGGCAGATTTGGGGAATAAAACTGAGCAGTTCCACAAACAATGTCTGTGCTACAAAATTTTCAGATTAATTTTACTTGAAAATTGTGGTGAAAGAAATTCAAGGAAACTAGCTTGTGCTGCATATAACAGTGAAAGTTTTTCATGTAATCTTATTTTTTACCAGAATTAATCAAGTGATTCATTTGCCTTGGGAAACTGCATTTTAAAGATGCAACAACCAGATATTCCTCTAGATCTTGAGAAGAACCTGTAAGAAATGTATAATCAAAAGAGTTTGCAAGCAGTGAAATCCAGCACATGCATTTGGGTCATTTGTGTGCAGCTGTTAGTGTGATGGAGGTGATGCAAAATACTAAAACTTTATATCTGAAAAGTCTAAAAGGGATCGTTCTAACTCCACCAAATACAAATAAAACAATATTACTGGTGTCTAATCCACACAGAGGAGCACAGTGCCAGATCATTAGCATTTCATTTAGTGAAAGTACTGTCTAAATCTGCAGACCCTCTGGAGAAATCCATCTGTTCTCATTAATCAGGGCATCTGTTTTGGCAACTAGCTATTAACAAGAATTCTGTAGTCTGGATAGAAAATCCAAAAGCCATTTCTTTATGAATGTGATATGAGGTACCTTGTTTCATCTTTAGCAGAGTTTTTTTTAATCCTTTCTCTTCTTTCTTGCCCCCCCTACCCTGTCAAATCCACACCTGCAAGTACTTTACTGAATCAGTGCCTAATCTGTCTTCATCATAGGGAAAGCATACATATTCCATCTGGGTGATGAGGAGATGGATGTTTAAGTATCCTTCATCAGATGCATCAGCCTTGAATAATTGATCTCTGCCTTCATCATCCATGAACGCACTCACACTTTTGCTGGCATAGGGCTGAAATGTAGTCTCTGCAGCTATGCTGAGAGGGAGGATTTGTAAGATTTCTAAAGCATTCCTTGAAGTCCAGTTCTTCTGCATTTTATTGAGATGAATGGAGTCTGACACACTAAGAGAACTGAGTCTGACATGCTAAGACAGCAACAGCTGGAAACAAATGACCTTTTTTTGAAGGGTGGGGATGTTATTTAAAATGTCTTGAGATTAACTGCATATAACTTTAAAGAAAGAAGTAATTCTTTGTGGGATTTGTACATCATGACGTACATGAACAAATTTCCACCCACTGTCTTCAGGTTCTGTGAGGAGAAAAACTCTTTTTGCTGGTAAGCAAAACTCCTACTTTAATTTTATTAAATTTAAAATTATCATTACCACAGGTATGTGGAAATAAAAGCAATCGCACCCCCTTTCCATCTACCCAGCAATAAAACTAAGTGAAAGGGAACTAAAAAATCTGAAAAGCATAATCTCTCTCTGTTTTCGTAATAAATGTAAATTACTCATGAAGTAAAAAGACCTGATGCATTAAATTGAATTATGAAACTGTTTCCTCCATATCCAATTATTTTTTTCTGTTTTGTTACATCAGTGAAAAGAGTATTCTCATTAGCAGAACCAACTTCACTATGAAGTAAAGCACAGTTTAGTGACCTGCATACATGCTTGGGAATGGGGAACTCGAGTTCTAACTCTGGTGCTGAAACTAATAACTTTGGTGGCCCCAGGCAATGTGTTCTGGCCTCAGATCAACACTCTATCCGTATTCAGCAAAGCATTTAAGTACAAGTGTAAGTACATAAGACTCTCTGGGATTTAAGCAACTGATTAACAGTTTTGCTGCACTGCAAGGTATTTGTTGTTTATTATTGAACCTTTGAGTAATAAAGAAGACATAGAAGCAATTAGATCTTTGTGATGCTAGCTGAAGCCTGTGTTATTTTTTGTTATAGGTATGAGTATTTGACATAGCAAAAATAAGCATTGGACTTTGGACACAGAAATACAGTCATTTAATATAAAAGAGAAAGAGATGATCCCAGAAGATGAGAGCTCTAAACTCTGTCATTTTTATTGTCCTTGCTGAGCCAGAGAGATTGCAAGTATGATAATGACTGCTGAAGAATTTACTTTATTAATGCTCACCTGATATTAATGAAAGTGTTAAACTTATATCATGAAGTTTCTGATGTAGAGAAATACAGTATTTCCTAGAATAACTTTAATAGCTTTCATGTGACTCTTTAGAAGGACAAAACTCATTAAAAAACAAGTCTATCTTTGTCTAACAGTCAACGCAAGTAGCTTGATCTTTAGAAGTGATGAGCAGTAACAGCTACTGAAGTCAATGGAAGCTGTCATTATTCTGCACTGTGCTCACTCAGACCCTATACTTGCCTTTGCTTCCCTATCTATGGAGATGATAATACCTATTCACCTATCTAGGATGACTGACACCAAAACCAACTATCTGTGACTGAACAGTGAGATTCCAGAGTGCATTAAAAGCCTGCCAGTTCAGTATACTGAAAAAAATATATATATATAAAGTCTTTGCTTTTAAAAAAACCCCTAATTATTAACACTTTACATTTTAATGGGAACCATCACAGTAGAAACTGAAATAAATTCTGAATATATTTGATTTGAGGCAAGAGAGTCACAGCAACATAACTTTCTATAACAAAAGAGACTTTCATGAAAAATAATTTTGCCTAATAAGTCATTACAGAATTCTAGTTGTGAAAATAAACAGGTGTTTAAGATCTAAAAAGGGACAACATCTGGAGAATGCCTATTCACTTTACAGGCTAAATATAATCTAAGGCTCTCATTTTCCACATGTATCTGATTAAGTCCACAAAATCAGTCAGAAATTCAAAGGCTGGCAGAAAGACTTCTTCAAAGTAAAAAGTGAAAAATTAAATACTCCTTCACCATTTGACTGAGGGGAGTGTATGGGTGGTTCCTAGGATTAGCTCTGTTCCTCGCAGGGGATGGAAAAGTTACAACCTGGCTGTGAAAATTCAATGCTTTGACCAGCAATGATCTTCAACAAATAAAGGGTTAGGTAGTAGGATGTACTAATGGCTGTTGCAAGACATGAAAAATATATTTTCCAGATGATTCATAGAGACAAATTTGGAGATGAGGAGTGGTTAGAGATTGTGGGGGATGATACAAGGGAATTTAGCCTTGACAAAGGGGCTGTTTCTGGCCTTTTTTGTGCTGTACTAACCCACACAAAGGTTACATTATGTGCTTTTCCCTGGATGGAGGCTTCTTCCTCAATAGCACAAGATAGGAAAAAGAGTATGGCATAAAGAGATTTTGGATCCTAATGAACAGAAACACTGTGAAAATGCCATTTGATTACTTTGGAAAAGTGTAAGAAATTCCTTTAGACCTCAATAAAAGATAAACATGTAATGTGCCACAGGACATGTGAACTGGTGGCAGTCAGCAACGAAGCTGCTATTGTCACTCTTCTATCTATATAAGGCCTTACAACATCCTTGGTTAGAGCAGGATAACATAATAAAAGGCAAAACTTTACTGATCAGCTGGCAATCTTTTTTCTCAGATTAATGTAACCATTTGCAGTCTCTACCTGAAAGTTCAGGGGGCAGGGAAAAATGCAACAATATACAATATACTCCTTTATGGACCTATTAAATGATGATGAGAACGTATCAAATTTTTCTGTATTCCTATATCTTTTCTATGAGCAGAGTGGTTGGAAATACCAAAGAAAGTATGTTAAAGATAATCAAAATCTGTCAAGAGAAAACGGCCTGTTAGTATTATGGTTCTTAAATATCAAAATGGCCTGTTAGTATTATGGTTCTTAAAGATCTTCATTGAATGTACAGATATTAAGATATATTCAGCCAACACACTGATAATTTCAAATTGGTGTTAACAATTGCAAAAACACGTTGGTTGTTGGAGCAGAGATATTTTCATGCCAAACATAGGCTTGAAAGTAACTTCCAGGGATGTCTAGTTTGAGTTACATGATAAAACTGATAATGAAATTTTAAGGGAAATGATTCATCACAGTTATACAGTGTTCAAGTTAAACAGGTAATTCTCTTTCCTGAAGTTAGTGAAAGTGCTATTGACTTCACTGGGCCCAGTTGTGAATTGGCAGTGAAGTCAATTAATTTAATGAGGCTTTAGATCAGCTTTAACCCTGTACTGGGTGCATCTAACCTTGCAGTCTGCAAAAACTTAGTTAAGAAGTGGCGAGAGTGCCTTCATGCAATGACCCCTTGACTAGATCTTTCATAAAGTTTTCCTGAAGCTTCTGGAAATTTGTTTATAACATAAAATGCCATCAGGTGCATTTATAGAAAATGCTTAATCTTGAAAATCCGTAAAGCCAGACAGGAAAACATAAGGGGGTTTCATTTTCAATACCCTTGACAGCAATTCAACTTTCTCCTGCAACATAACTCCCTTCTTAAGGAAGAAAGGTTTTTTTGTTGTTATTGTTTTGTTCCACAGCCCCCCCTCCCCCAGCTTCATTGATCTGTGACAATGTTGGCACCTTTCTGAATTGCTGTCACAATGTCTATAGCTGTATAGGGCTGAGCTGCAAGGTGCAGCCTCATCATGCATTCTCTCACTGTTCTGGATCACTTTCCTCTGAGCTCAGAGCTGCATATTCAAACACAAACTTCTGCCTATATGATCATTCATAAAAACACAAGCCAACAGAAACACTTACGAACACCCAAGATAATGATGTGCAAAGTAATTGATTTATTCATATTCAATAGAGACTAAAGCTTATAAATCAGTTTTACCTTCATATAGAAGTGAACTGAATAAAAGTCGCACATATACTAGTAATAAATTTTTGAATTATGCCATTTGTCTAGTGAAATTTAGTTTCTCTGAGCAGAAGAGAAGTTAACATAACAAAAATAATATTGTTTTCAACCATGATAATATCAACAGAACTAAGAAGCTTTTGACATTCCATAATTTATATCAGTCTGTGAGGGTCAACTATGTACTGAGATCTGAAAAGTTTGCTTCATGGGAACATTTAGAACAAGGGAAGATGTAACCCAAGAGGTTTGCCCTGCATGTATTTCTTCTAAAAGGCACTTATTTTCATAATATTCTGTAACATGCTAATTCTGTGATGTTCAACTGCAGGCTTCTGAAGTGATGTGCATGCTTTTGTATCTTTACGGTTGGCATGTTTTAAGCATATTTTAAGGTTCAAGCAAGGAATATCCTGGTATCAGCATAGCTGTTGCTGCACAAAAAATGGCAATCGAAAACAAAAGCCTAAAGAAGCAGAGACAACTGTGTGATGGGGGTGGAGACATCAACAGAAGTAGCTTATCTAAAATTAGAGCCAGATGCCTCGCTAAGCCCTAAATAACACTGTTCATTTTATGCAGTCTTTTTTTACCAGATTTCATCTCTGCATGAATCGTAAGAATGCACCTCTCATTCAGACTAAATGGTACCCAAAGCTAACAGAGCACACCCTTTATTTTCTTTCTCAGTATCCATTTAGATCCTAGTGTGACAGAGAAGTGCATTTATTTAAATGAGTTAATTTAAAAGTAGTATAGCTCATAGTGCCCTTTCTTTTTCTTATCTGTCTATCCACCCTGTCTGCTCACCATTCTCAAGGAGAATCAGACACCTAAAGCTTTAAAACTCAACAAAAATCCATCACAGTCTGGTGACATCTGTTGTATTCCATAATTGGAGCTGTTTTATGAGCTCTCCAACATTGCATTTGAAGTGATAACAACAATCCCACTTCCTCTTCTTTGTGTGGAAGCCAACATTTGACGCATGTAGCTGGAAGGTAGATCTGTACTGTTTAAGTAAAAATTATCCTGATTAGGAATGTTTTGACTAAGATTCCCTGCCCCGCCCCTCCTTCCCACATTGGCCAATACTGTTGTTTTGAAACTGAAAGTCTTAATGAGAAAGTATTTTTTTTAATGAAACTTTTGTGAGGAAACTCAAACAGATCCTGAAGGCCACAGAGACCTAAACCACTCTCTCATTTCAGAAAACCCAGTTGCCACGGGATTGTATCTCAGAGTAGATTACAATGACTAATTTGTTCTCTAAATTTCTTTTGGTGGAATATCCACTGTGCCTGTAAGACTGACACTGTAGGCTGATTAAATTACTCAGATTCAATTCTTTGCTCAATATGAGGCAGAAGAAATACTTCAACTTGAGTCATTCGTATCTTAGAAAGCACTTTGGCCACCTCCAATGAATTGGAAGATGCTGGGTGCTCCTCTCTCTTTCAGAAGGCAAAGGAAATTAGAACATTACAAAATGTCTGGTTTTATATTTGATCCTGAAAAATAAAAAGGAATTGGACAGGAATCTGAAGATAGAAGTGGAGTGAAAGGGAGCACGACATAGTAGAGTTCACAGTTCTGAACCCCAAAAAAGAGCAAATTCACAGAATAAGGGTAATGAGCTCCTAAAGTAGGCTTCGAGAGACTCTGGGGACTGTTGGTAGGGTCCATTTGGAAAAAAATTCTAAGGGAAAAAAAGAAATCAGAAGAATTGGCAATTGTTGATAAGTTAGAAAATGTATCAACAGGATTAAATTAAATAAAAAGATAGTAAAGGAAACTGTCCTTGTAATAGCAAATATAAACTGCAGAATATAACCTTGGCAGAGTAGTATAGGAGGAAGGATCTGGGGTGGGGGAGTTATATTAGGTGACAAACCAAACACAATTTAATACTGGACCACTGGACCCCCTACTGCAAAAGAGACAAATGTCATTCTGAGATGTATCAATAGGACCATTTCAGATAAGGTATAAATTGTCTGAGGGTAGCGGCTGTGGGGAAGCACTCACCTGGAAGACTGAATCACACACTGCAATTTACCAAAAGAGATGACAAACTGGAGAGAATCCAGTGGAAAGAAACAAGAGGTCCAACAAATCCTGGACTCTGAGGTAAGGATAGAAAGTGTTAAAAGGCAGTTATACAGATTTAGGTATTTGTTCATCATTTTTTTGCAGTAGACTATGTACAATGAAAAATATAAGTAATGTTGAGCACTGGCAGAGCTGCAGCATTTCTGGAAGTTTGATGAACAGGTTAGATGAAAACATGCTAAGAGTGCCTCAGATATATTTTATCCCACCACAAAGCTGAGAGCAGAGGGAACAACACATGCAACTCCTCTCCAGTCTCACTTTTCCACATGTCTGTGCCTTCATGCTTCTCTGGTTTGTCTGCTGAGGAGGTGGCAGTTTGATGGTGAGCAGAAGTGTTATCATATAAGGAGTTAACAAACCAGACTGAAGAAGAGGAAGGAAAAGTGTCAAAGTCATTCTTCAGAGTTATGCTCATCACTTTTTAAAACAAGGATACTGTGTTATTTTTAGCAAATTTTCTGGAAACACAACATGCTGAATATTCATTATCCACAATAAAAGCTACAAGATAGTAAGAAATATTGTTCAAGTCTTTCTTTTCTTTCACAAACTGGGCAAAGCTCAAAGCTGTATATCAAGTACGTGGACTTGTTTGTACAGTGTTTTGCAATTAGAGCTGGCGAGACAACTTCCAGAAAAGATAATTCTCTCTCTCTCTCAAAAACAACAACAAAAAAATTGTTGATCATTCAAAGTACACTTTTGTTCAAGATCTACCAGGTCCTATGGCTGGCTGGTTTCCTGATGACTTGCCTGCCACCTCAGCTGCCAAACTGGGAAGACCTGGTCAGAGACTCCATCAGGACATCAAAGTTTCTTAACTTTCAGGAGGCAGGTGAGCCCAAACTGGAGGGAAACTAGGCACTGAACTTCGCTGTGAAATGGACTTAATTTCCCTTGTCTTGCTGAAAACTTTTGCCATCACTTTCAAAGGAAATGAAAAATTTCCATGAGGAGTCAAGTCACTGGAAACTTTGAAGTTTTCTATATGGAAATTAATTTGTTTGTCTTCATATATGGGCTTGAACAACAGACACTACAGAACAGGGACACAAGGGAAATAGTAAAATGGTTGCTTAAGGGATCAGCACTCACACTATGCAAAGCATGAGGAAGTGGTCCTCCTGTGAGGGGGGAGAAAAAAAATGTGAGCACACAATTAAATAATATTGTACATGCACAGGGACCAAGCTGAGTTTCTGAGGCCATCTAACACTTTCTAGGAAGGGAAGCTTCCCAAATGCTCTCACAGTTGATGGTCTTTTAAAATAGATTTTGTGCACATAAAACTGATTTGAGTTCATGGCAGTACATCTCATGACTCAGTGTGGCAAACAGCCAGATGAAGATCACAGTCTCACTGACAGCCTCATTCTTCTCAGTCCTATTTCAGAGCTCACGGCTACCTGAAATAGATTGCTTTGCATTAAAAATAGTCTGCTATGTAGCACCGCATACCTTTGAAAGCCTTCATCATTTGTAGAATCATAAATAAAAGGTAGAATGGACTATCAGATCACCCAACTCGTCTTTCTCTGTAGTCATGGCATAATGGTGTCAGTTCAGGTCAGATGCTGTGAACCTTCTATAGCTTGATCAAAGCAGTATGTATGCTTCAAGTACTCCATGCATATTTTTCGCTCAGATCTACTAAAGCCTTGAGTTCTTCCTGCTGATGTGTTAAAAAAAAGAGCAATGGTGTGTGTTTTGAGGAAAAATGAACAATCCTTCAGATTGCCCAGTTTGCATTTCACCTCACTCCTCCATGGGTTATGTCTATACCAGGAAATTCAAGCATTCCCAGGAACATCTACTATACACCACAGACCTTTCCAATGGGCAATCAGCTGCTCCTTTTTGGAGGGGCAAGTTAATTTACTAGCCCAGATGTAAGCCATTCTATGACTTGGGAATGCTCATGACACAGTTTACTATGGATACATCCATTGGGAACAAAACAATCAAAGGGTCAAACTGTCCACCAGGCACCAAGAGACTGGGACAACCAGAACTATACAAGAGGATGAGGGAAGTTACTATTCATTTATGTTTTGTCACACACACACACATATCCACGTCATATGGAGACTTAACTACTTAGCCCGAGTATCTCCATTCTCCTGGTATAGCAGTCTTAAGGCTGTTTTGCTATTAATAACTAAAAGTTATATAACCTGCTTTTATTGCAGCAGTTAGTTATCTTTCACTTTTGCAAAGATCTTTTTTCTTCCATTTGTTTATGTGTTGTTTTCACCTAAAATACTGAAGAATTCCCCAGATCTATTCATCTGGAAGTAATCAAATTATGTACAATAAAAGAGTCAGAAAATGGAAATAAATTCTGTGTTAGAAATTTTTTCAGTGGTAACTGAAAAAAAAACCAAAAGAAGAAAATGAAAGGCAGGTTGTAGGTACCCCACAAATAAGGCAAGTGAAGAATTGTCATTTATATTTCTTTCTAGCTATGTTACAGATTTTCATGTACCTCAGAAAAGTCAATCAACATTCTTGGATTTGTATTTTCCATATGAGAACATTGATTCAGATGTCACTTTGAGGCTTGAAACCATTCACCTTTTAAAATTACTTTGTCATCTTCAGGTGGAAACAGCCATAAGGGCGCAAAATATTATTTCAAAGTCTGAAATGGCTTTTGAGTTCTGCTCAAGCATGTTTTGATATGCAAAAATACAAGAAATTAATGACAGGCAAATGCACTTGGCACTTCATGTGGCAAAATAGTAATGACTATTTTATTAGAAAAAGGAGTGAGTCAAAAGGTAAAGGAAAAATGTATACTATCAATTTGCATGCCTATATTTATACTGCTGGCATGATTTCAAATAAGAATAGTATCCTAAGTAAAGGTAATTAAGAAGATATTTAATTTAATTTAGAGTTGAGCAGAAGCAGAGATTCCATTTGTAAATATCTAATAAGTCACATAAAGCAGAGATTTCTTAACATGTATAATCCAAGAGAAAGGCAGTGGTCAGGAAAAGACACACTTCCTTTTGTCATTCAAAATGCTGCTGTCTTTTGAGCCCTTTTCATCCCAGTCCCTAACAGCTGTATACACTATAGAATTTGTTGTCTCTAAGAATTTCATACAGCAAGAAAAGCATCAGTCCCCTGTCAAAAGTTCAGATGAATAGACTGCGAGGTGTAAAGCAGAGATTTGCATCCTTATTCTTTGGTATGTAAAAACTCATAGATCATCTCTAATGAATAGAGCTCTTAGCCTGCAATTGTTTTGCATAGATTTGGGTTATTTTGTTGACTGGCTTTTACTCAAAAGACACGTGTAGTTATAAACTATTAAATTCATAAAATGAGTCATCCCACACAAGGAAGTAGCTAAGTCTTATGAGATAATTTGGCACAGAAATACAGATGAGTCTAATTTGTAGAAAACCTACAGATCCCAGTAACACTGAACTCTACTTGCATAGACAGGAACTGGACTATTTGACAAGACAAAATTTCCCGACTTGACTGTCCAAGCGATCATAAGTTGGCATAACAATAACTCCAGCAAATAGTTTGTTATGACTGTGTAACCCACCTATGTGCTCCTTTCCCCCACAGACCACGCAGATGGTACCATTCCAGCAGGGTCAGACCCATGCCATGCAGGTCTACAAACCATAAAGCCAAATCCTTCTTTCTGTCCAGGCAGTCAGTGTGGAGTTCAGGTGCTGGAATTCTCATACATTTAAGAAGAAAATCTATCTTCTCTCATCAAAGCTGCTGTGATTATCTTTGGAGCTGGGGGTTCTTTGCAATGCATTCAGGACATTTTGCTTATAGTAGAAGTAATTAACACAATACCATTGAAATAAAGATTGAACTAATCAGGGAAGGAAAGAACTAGTGAGCAAGGTAACTTACCTTTCACCTGTCTCCCTTTAAGCGAGAATGGGGCATTGTGTCTGTCTTTCCAACTTTATCATCAGTTGGCAAACCTTAGGCACCCAATATGCTTTTTGCTAGGTTCCTGTTGGGTGTCTCCTGGCAAAGTGTATGCTTCGTACCAAGGAGCCTCAGATTTAGCACCTACTACTTTCTCTCTCTCCTTAAACTTATTTCACATGGTTATGCTTTTGGAAAGTGAGGAGGAGGCATTTCTCCTTCGTGTGGCCAATCTTTGTTCTTCCAATGGAAACAAGAGGAAGGGATTTGCAAGAAACACCTTCACCAGCCTCATGTGCTTCTGAGGCCAGTCACAGTTTCTAGTAGTAAGACCTGAACTGTGGAAACAGAATTTAGTCCACTAATTCCCTAGGAGATATTATATAGGCTTCAGCTAGAATAAAACTGCCTGGGTCATACAGAAATAGTCAGAGCAAGCAAGAGAACTCACTCAAGAACACTACTTCATGTACAGAATTTTTAAGATGATCTCTATTAGCCAGAAAATTAAATCCTATTGCTGAAATACTTATGAAATGTTTATGAAGAATTTGAAGGAAAGACATTAATAAGTACTTTGATTGAGAATTATTAAAGGATCATTTCATTTTTACAAGTACACAGGAAACATCTGAATTGTAAAGTATTTCTTTATACACAGTTCATTTATTGTGAGCAGTTCTGAGGCTCTTATGTTATTTTACTGTTGATGGAGATGACTGGTACTGCAGGCTCCTTTCCTTCCTATATTGAAAGGAGCAGCTGAGCTCAGCATACTCTACTTTCTGTGGATGGTCATATTAGCAATTTGTGCAGGCAGGTCATTAGCATATTATAACATCATACTGCAATGTTTATGGATGAGATAATGTTCATTAAAGTCTGTTGGATTCTTGTGCAAAAATCAAGGAACTCTCAAGGTTTTATTTGTAATACAACACTGGAAAGAAAGGAGAGAGAGGGGGGTGATGAACAACTCAGGAATCATAATGGGGTGAGGAGTCCAGATGGGAAGGCCAACCTATTACAGCACTCTCCCTATAGCCTCCTTTTCCAACCTGGCACAACTGTACCCTATTATCTAGTATATGCCTCCCTTTAAAAAAAAAAAAAAAAGAAAAACCCAGTATTTGATATTGTCAATATGCGAAAACCCAAAGCTTAAAGATGTCTAGGTGAGTGTGTTCATGGGAAAGGTGTTGGGGTAGGGGTAGAGGCTCCAAGGACTGGCGGAAGGCTGACCTTGTGAGGAGAGGAGCTCTGAGTAGGAGTAAAAACTTGGATGAACTTCGGGGTATGGCTGGTTCTAGGGTAGAAAGAGAGAGACTGTGACTGCATGGAGGAAGGGGCTTGTGGAGGGGTTGAGATGAGCCAGAAGCTCCTCTTAGACCACAGGAGCTGTGAACTGGGGGCAGAGCAGATCTCTGTTTGAGGGGTGGGTCACGCATCCTATACACAATATAGCCCAGCTCCCATGTTACCGTACTCACCCAGCACCAACATGCATGCATTAACCCCAGTCTCTTGTTGCATATTCTTTACATTTTGAAATTCAGTAAGCCCACAGGTCATTCACAGATTTTGTTATGGTAAAGGCACAATGAGACTCTCCCATGTAAATGACATTATGGTATTGTTACTTTTGCACTTGCTTGGTAAGAGACTAGTCTGACAAAACCATGAAGGGTATCCTTTTAAATATTTTGAATGGAAACATACCTCATTCTTGAAAAAAAAGACCATCACAGTTTGAAAGTAGACACAAATCTGTGGCACTTGAATCAAGCTTTTTTTTTTTTTCCTTTCTCCTTTCTTTCTTCTTTTTTACTTAAAAAAAAAAATCTTACAAAAATAGGGACTGACTGAAAAACTTGCATCTGGAGCTGATTTCTCTCAATTGTTTTTCTTTTTAAGTGTTCAGTTTTCAGTTTGGATCCAGCTGTTGAATTATACATATTCTAAATAAGAGAATTACATTGAAACTGCCTGACTACGGTGGTGGAGATGGAGGGCAGGGAACAAAAGGTTAAAATGAATATCTGAGGATGAGGGTAACTAATTAAAAAATAATCTAACAAACACGCATAAATAAAATAACTGGAGGGGAGAAAAGAAAACCATGGAAGCAACAAAATATGGAAAAAGAAAAAAGATCATATCATTCACAGCTCCTTTAGGAATCCTGAATATTAATTGAATCACAATAGTAATAAACACTAAGTTTTAAAATACTTGTTTCTTGACTCTCTGGCAGTAGAAATTTAGTGACATGAACCCACCATCTTGCAGAGATCTCCAGAGATGAAAAGACTATAGATGTGCATAAAGTGGCCTAGATTAATATGATGACACTTCAAAAGCACAAGTTGGAATATTCCCCATTTCATCTTGAGTTGTGAATAATTTATCATTTTAAAACATGGGGTTTTTATAACTTAGATGCAGACTTAGATGCATAATTATTGAATTTCTTTTGATCCACATTGTTTGCTTAATCAGTTACCTAACATTAGGAAGTATACTTTGTAATAATTGTAATTTGAGTTTTCTTATATAACAGAAAAGAGGGAAAAAGGGAAGACTCGAATACAATACTAAAGCATCCAAAGCCATTTTTACAAATTTTTCAGCAGTTCAGAGTGTAAAGGCTTTGTGTTTCTGACATAAGATGAGGGATAACTAGAGGTTAGGTATTGATGATTCAGTTCAGTGTAGCATTCTAACTTTGATTACATCTTTGATTACAGCTGCCTAACTTTGATTACAAGTTTATCTAGAACTTTAGAAGCTACAGGCACTCTAGAAAATGTACAAGTATCATGTTTTCATGAAGTTCCAGCATCTATTTTTGTGCAGTACAACTTAACAGTTTAACTTGTTGTAATTCTGTTAACTATGCTAAACATGCACTATTATCTCTATACAGAAAATATTATAAGATATTATTTAAGCCAATGAAACCTAGTAAATGATCCTTCTTTTGCGTTATTATCCTGCAGTGCTCCCGTCAGCCGTACAATAGAAGATGGCTCCTAGCCCAGATAAACTATTTATAGTAAAAGTGGTTTTAAGTAGGCTTAATTACAAACTAAGATTTATTAGTTCTCCCAAACAGATTGGTTTCGCAACACAGACGAACACAGCTCACTGTCTTTAGGTGTAAGGCAAGATTACGACTTGAAGACATTTCTTATTACTGAGCACAAAACAAAGCTATCTCTGAAATCTTTCCAGCACTCAACAGGAGTGCAGCAATAGCAGCTCCACGCAGCAGGGAGCAGCATTCACAGCTGTGCTTTCCAAGCTGTCTGCTGGCCTTAGGAAAGATGGTTATAATCCTATATCTTCCTGTATCTCAGCCAGCTAACACACAAGAGATGGTAGCCCGGGAGCCCTACTTATTTGCTTGCATACATAAAGGTCATAATTAAACCTGGAGAGCAGCAAAATCAAAATAAGTCAAAGGAAAGTATACTTATAGCATATTAAGCATACCTTAAATGAAGACTAACCACTCTTTGGCCCATAATATTTTGTCCCATCAGCTTTTAAAAGTTCTCCATCTGAATTCAGCTGAAAAAGATGCATTTGCAGACACTTGAGTCCAGAAGAGCTGTTCTACTTCTGCTCAGTCAGGGCTATAATTTGTTTAGAGGAGCATTAATTACCTAAGAATGTGTGAAACAGTATTCTGGGCACCGGGCTGACTGAAAGACATGAAACTATCCTGAAGAATGCATCTGTAGTGATCTCAGCTTTTGGCAAACACATTTCCATTTCCTTTCAAATGTGCAATCTATTAGTCCCCAACTCATAAAAACCTCATAGTTTAAACTCAGCTACATTAATAGAGACACTCCTCTTATGCTTTAGAAATACTAGGAACCTATATGAAATTCTGCCCCTGTTGAAATCTGTCAGTTTTGACAAAGTTTGTAACCGAGCTTAGATTTCATCTGAGGCCCCAGTGCAGAGCACTTTGAAGTCAGTGTTAAGATTGCCTTGACTCTCTGTGTTTGGGGTTAGACCTATGATACTACAAAACTTGTTCTTGCAGTAGCAACGTGTGGTCCCCAACAAACTGAATAAGCCTGGAAAAAGTTTTCACTAGAGAATGTAAGAATAGTTATCTTCCCCAATCTTTGCATGGGACAGAGGGCAATAACAGGGTAAGTGTGCAGTGAAACACCCTTCCATAAACTCCAAAATGGAAACCAGGAGCTGTGTCTCCTCTTTATGACAGCCGACTTGGGTTTTCCTTCCATTGGCACGTGTAACAGCTTTTTTGCACCCAACAAAGCTGCTGGCATCCACAGCATCCTGCAGACATGCAGTGGGAGTTGCATGGAAAAAATACTTCCTTGCTTCTGTTTTCAACTTGATATTTGAGCATTTTATTTGCTATTCCCTTGTTACTGTGTTCTGAGAAATGGTGAATAATATTCCCTACCCACCTCCTACATGACATTCACTATATAATATCTAGAATATCTGCCTTCTGTCATATCTTTTCAGGTAAAGGGAACTAATCCAATTAGTGTCTCCTTACACAGAAACTTCCCATCACCCTTGCTGTCATTCTTTATTGCTTTTCATTTCCTCTGTAACCTGAGAGGTAGCAACTGCAAAGTTGCACGTATTGTTCAAGATGCAGGTGCACTGTGAATTTGAATAGTGGCATAACCGTGTTTCCTGGTTACTTCCTTACTCCTTTCCTAATACTTCCTACCACCCTATTTCGCTTTTGACCACAATTGAGTACTACAGTGATGTTTCCAGAGGAATAGCTGAAATCACTCCCAGATTCCTTCCTGTAATGGTCAGGGCTAATTTAGAGATATTTGGCGTGTATGTATATTTAGGGTTATTTTTCCCTGAAAGCTCAACTGGCTTTTATCAACACTGAATTTCCTCTGTTATTTTATTGCCCAGTCACTAACTAGTGTAAGATTCCTCTTTCACAGCTGGACTCCCATTTGACTATGCTGAATAATTTTCTCTCATCAGAAAGTTTTGCCACCTCACTTTTCATCTTTTTTCCAGGATACCAACAGCCGTGCAGGATAGCACAGATCTCCTCAGAGATCCCTGCAGGATGTCACTGATACCTTCCCTCCGCTGCAAATTTGTTCTAGCCCTTTGTTTCCTATCCATTAATTAGTTATTAAGCCAGGAAAGGATCTTCTCTTTTATCCCATGATAAGATTTATCCCATGATAAGCTTTAGTTTGGTCAAAAGCTTTTTGAAGGCCTAATTATAGACATAAAAATTGAATAGATAAATGTATATCATTTGAGTTTTAGTAACATACTCCATCAAACTAATAGAGTTGCACCACAAGGCTTCTTTTACAATAGCTATATTAGCTGTTCCTCTATATGCCTAATAATAATTCTATAAGTTTTAACATTTGTTCTAGGTGTGTTTTGTCATTTTTTGTTTTTTTTTGGGGGGGTTTTGTGTTTTTTATTTTTCCCCCAAACACTGATTTGCCTGATTTACTGGTGTATAATACATTATGCCACCTGAATTTTTTTTTTAAGTGGTGTCACTTTTGTCCTTTACTATTCTTTTGCACTGAGACCAGCTAAAGCACTGTGTTATGCAGCACACTCAATAAATAGCTCAGCAGCTTCATCTCTGAACTCTGCTGGTACTCCATGGCAAACACCACATGATCTTGGTGATCCTGTTTTATTTACACTTTCATAAAGTTCTTAGGGTTTATGTATTGTTTTCTTTTTAATGAAATGCACTAACATCTTGTTTTGGAAATTCCTTTTTAACAAAATCCAACACATTTTATTTTCAAATTTAAAGGCATTTGAAAAACTGGGGACCGTCTCTTAACTTTTTGCATTCCTACCGACTTTGATCATCTTCTCCTTACAGAAGGTCTCAAACCAGAGGCAGATGCTGCCACAAGAAGGTGTGGGAGGTCCACGCAGCCCCATTCACCATGTGGCAGGTGATGCAGGACTCAACAATGTCAGCAATCCTACCTCTCATTCAACAGGATTATCCCAGGAAAGTGATCAGCAAAACAAAGTGGGCTCAACCAAGCAGTCAGCAAACAGACGCCTTGAGCAGAACTGCAGAGATCGTGGATGTAAGACAAAAAAAAAGGTAGAGAAGGGAATATTAAAGATTCTCCACAACAAAAAAAAAGCAGCAGAGTGACCAAATACTGGCATTTTTCTTAGGAAGAGCTGGGCATCTGACTGGAGCAGATTCAAAAAATCTTTTTTTCTCTGAAGGAGAGCCCGTGGTGGGGAAGCAGTGACAGACAGGCCACTGGCAGCCAGAGATCACCAAGTCACAGAACATCAGAATAACGTAAGTTGGAAGGGGTCTCCGGCAACCATCTGATCCCGCCCTTCCTCAAAGCAGAGTGACCTTCGGGCTTAAATCAGGTTGCTCATGGCTGCATCCAGATGCATTTGAAACTCTCCAAGGGCGGTGTTTCCACAGCCTCTGGGCTCCTGTTCCAGAGTTGGGCCACCTGACTGATGTTTTTTTTTTTTCCCTAATACCAAACAACATTTCCCTTCTTGCCTAAAGCCTCCAGCAAGGCAGCAGAGGTTTCCATGCTGGAGGCAGAGGACATGCCTGCACAAAGGGGCAGGGAGCAGCTGGGAAGGGGCGAGCCTGAGTTCGCCCGCCTGTGCCGCCTCCCTGGCTATGGAGGCACCCATCACCCCTCGCACTGGTGGTGCGGCCAGTGATAGCTTAGGATGTTTGACTGAGAGGAAAATCATGACTCCTCCAGCTTTGGCCAAGCAAGACACCTCTGCACACCCAGCACTGCTGCTAGCAGCACAGTTCATCCATGGGTGGTTGCCCTCTTACTGAGGCCGCTCCTCGCTGTTAAACATCCTCACGCTGCGTGCCTTCTTCCCTCCTCATCCCCTGGGAATTTTGGCTTAAAACATCTCCAGAGGTTTGGCTTAAATTCCTGAGTATTAAACATGACATTATCCAAACAGATGCAAACTGGATAAACCTCAACCAGTTAGTACAGAAGCTGCTGAGACCTTCAGGCAAAATTCACGTTCCTGGCATCTGATTCTGTTATGTAAAATTAAAAAAAAAAAAAAATACAGAAATGTCTCCTTAGGCCAACCTGATTGTGTCGCTCCCTCCCCTTACAGCCAGTCATTCCCAAATCCTGGATCACCCGCTGGAGTCCACCGCCATTCATTTCCCAGTACCCCAAAGGCTGCTGCAGCCAGGAACAGTAAGAGAATCCTATCAGAGATGATATTTTGCTGACCCAATTCAGTTTCAAAGGCAAGGAAGGTATTACATATTCCTGAGCTAATATGTTGTTTAGGCATTCTTATTTACTGCTAGGCAGGTATTATCTTTCACTTTGCAGGATTTTAGTTGTAAATTAAGGGATCTCTTTTTAGGTGTCTTACAGGATTAAAAAAAAAAAATTATGTACAGATTTACTATTTACCAAATTTACTAATCATTTAAAGAATCATCTCATCAAAGTCTGTTTTCAGATATGTAGCAATAGAGGAAAGGAGTGAGCAAGCGTAAAAAGACCAGGAAAAACTAAAGCAGACTATATAGAAGAGAATTAAACCAAATGCGAAAATTTCTTGTTTGGAGTCAGTCCCTGTATAACATAGACTGCACAGACTGAATAGTCTGCATGACTTCAAGGCCTTGCTCTAAACATTATTTTGTCAGTTAAGAGAAAAACCAGACTGATAAAGTATTTGAGAAAACTATGCAGCCTCTGATATATCCTGGAAATATTCTGCAAGTAGGATGAGGAAGAGATTCAAATGATGTTGAGAAAATAAGTTTGTGTTGTTTAGAAAGAAGCTTTACCATTAAGAGAGTTTCAGATCTGGGAATCAGGCTTTGGGACCAATCAAAGATCCCAAGAAAAACATTCAAAATCTTGCTTGGAAGAGGTGTTCATTATGCTTCCTCATTTTTGTAAGGATCAGCTCAAAAAGTAACAGACATTTTTCACCTGATTACAACTGGACATGAGCTAGAAAAACAATCTTGGGTAAATCACATTGCTTCTCAAGTCAACCACCAGCCACCTCTGTTCATTTTTTTCAGGTTTTTTTTCTGCTCAGCTTTGAACATGCTGTTCAATATCCAAATGCACAAAAATGTGCTCTCTACTAATGCATGAGATATATTTTATTACCAAGCATCTATGCAAAACATTTTAAAATAATGAGCAGATTTAATGCACTGTAACTTGTATTTAAGATCAAGAGACATGCACAGCAGTTGTTACAGGAGAAAGCTTCTAAAACAAGGCAAAAATATAAATTACAAAGCAAGGATAACAGAAAATAATCTCAGTAGTACAGCAGCCAAAGACAGATAAACAAGAACAGCCATCACAGTGTGATATACAAGATGTTCATTAGTCGTGACTCTGAGCAATAACAGATAAGTTTGCATATTTATTAATTCTTGTATTACAGTGCTGGCAATAAAGTGTGGTCTTTGTCGTGAAATGTTAGATATAAAAAAGCAGATAGAATAAATTAGTTTAGGCTCTGTACATGACTAGAAACTGTGTAGCACCAATAAATAAATTAGTGCTTGAGGGACATTAATTTATTTTCATACACAATTCTCTGTTGTGTTCATGTCATATTAATTCTTCATTTGGACAGGTGAGTAGCTGGAGCTCTGAGGGAAATGTATAACCCCAAATGTCACGTACACTAGGGTGTACACTGAGGAGCAGAAAAGGTTTGAGTGTTTATTTACTTCCCACATTCACTGAAACCAAATTATAGCCCAACGCATATCCAGGATATGGAGGCTGGGATGGCATACCAGTGTGGGTCTCTGAAATCTAATCACACCCTTCTAATATTCCCCTCTGGCCCCATCTCCTAGTGACAAGCCACCAGGAATTCTTCCCCATAACTTTTAAGCACAGGGACAGGTCAGATGAAATACAGACCTCTTAAGCATCAGCATTAGGGAGCGGTGCACATGATCACCAAAAAGCACAGCTGCTTAACTCAAACCTTGGATCATGATTGTGCCCTCCTCTCCATGTCCACAAGACTTTCTTCTTTCTTCCTCTTTTCCAAATGTCCCTTCCATCCTCCTCTGAGCACCTTTGGTCAACAGATATTACTTTGCCCCTTCAGTTTTCATTTATTCTTCAACTTCATCTAGGGCCAGACCAACAGATTACCCATTCCAAGTTTCTTCCAATACAGAACTTTTCCACTGTTCCTTTGATAATCTTCACCTAAAAATCTGGACTTCTGAAGACAACCTAAGTGGACCTATTTAACATGACACCAAAATGTCTGATTGATTGCCACCTATGAGCTGATGAGGCTCTATTCTCCATCCAAGCTCCTGCTCACTATTAGCAGACAGCAAGTCCTCACTAATAGCAGACAGTAAATCCTTCAGGCTTGACAACCTGACTAGCCAGTACACATCTGTACATACTCTACACAAAAAACATGGAATTATATTGACATAAGATGCGCTGAGAAGGAGACACATAAAAAAAGGACATTCATTATCAAGAGTAGGCAGGATCACAGATGCAAATCCAAGCCATGTACAAATACTCCAAATGCATGACATACATTTTCAGAATACATTTTTGACCATAAATCATATACAAGATCTTGTGATTTGAGGGAGGAGGTTGGATCAAGTGACCTTTGCAGATCCCTCACAACCTAAATTACTCTATGATTTCAAGAAATTTTCCTTATTTGGGTCCAGATCTAGGGAAATTAATCCAAAAGTTTTTCCTTTCAACCTTTGGAGGTGAAACTCTTTTGATCAGGAAGCCTAGCCTTGCTACACCTCAATTTGTAGCAGTATGAATGGCTGAAACTGAATGATTGAGCAAAGCTACCAAGTAGGCTATATCTGATTAAGGTAAGGTCTGTCTTTTCTCTCTTATTCCTTCTCTGAAGCTACCAGCTTATAGATAAAGATCTAAAAGTAGGAACTTATTCCATAAAGTATTATGATTTATGTCTCCTCTGGACTTTTTTGCTGAAGAAAGACCAAGTCAGGTACTTGGCATTAAAAAACCAACAACAACAAAACCAACAAAAAGCCCCACCCCTCCCCCCCCAAAAAAACCCAAAACAAAACCAAAAACAACTCACCACCAAATCCCACTATGTTTGTGTGGATGGTGCCATGCTGCCTTTGCAGGAAGCTACATGTCAAACAACCAGCCATGTCAAAGTTTTTGCCATACCAGCTTTGTACAAGCACATCAGCATGGCTCAGTTCATGTGCTGATTGTACAGCCCATGCATTCACAGCACATTAACCATTCTCAGGCCAAGAGGGGACATTTTTAACCCTTTCTCTTGGCCACAGGTTGGAAAGCCTGTAATTAACCAGCCAAATGATTAAAATTCTAATGGGGGAAGCCAAAGGTCAAAGCAGAATATCATATTCGATGAACCACAGTAGTTTAATATGTCCATGTTAATGTGAGGCACATTCCTGCTAAAATTATACTGGCGTGCCCAGCCAAGGTACTCCTTGCCAACCCTGGCCCCCATCTCTTGACACAGGAACAAATCTAGTCCAGTGTTTGGAGTAAATTCCCATCAGGACCTTTTTCTGTCCAGATGCTCATGCAAGTAGAGATAAGAATGGCGATACTTACAGCAGCAGAAATGAGAGACTGAGACTTCAGTTTATGGATCAAAGTGGGTACAGGGAGGAAAACTGAACAGAGCCTTGGGCTGAAAGCTGGGAGAGCTGCTGAACCTGGTTCTGACACAAATAACCTCTGTGGTCTTGGACAAGCTCCTGAATCACTCTTCTTTCACATTTGTTGTCTCATTGCATTTCCTCAGCCACACAGGGCTTCATAAGAGACTGCTGTGCAGTGGAGACACCTGTTAGGTGCCCGTGAAATGTCAGTTTTATCACAAACAGACCAAAGTGCAGCCTGTGGGGAGCTCTGCCCTCCCTGCCCTGTGAGATGAGGTCAAGTCAGACTGACCTCTGCAAGTTTTTAATTCTGTAGGATTCAGGATAAACAGTTCATATCATGCTGCAAGAGAAGGAGAAAAAAACCTTTGCAATTATGAAGATGAATGGTTTTTTCCCCCTTTCCTTTCCACAAGGGAAAAAGGATGCTGCTCCACACACAAGTTAGTTTCAATCCCGTGACCCATTAAGTTGTTAGGGGATCCAGTGTGTCACCAATCATGTGCTGTAATGTGCTATTTATTGGATTTTTTTTTTTAACCCATCTATTTAGAGCCATATTCTGTCCTCACAAAAGGCACTTTAGGGGCAGCAGCCTGTCCTTGGATAAGCAGCAGTTCAGCACGGCTCCATTCCAGCCTGGAATGGGAGGGACTGAAAAGCCTCACTGGTAGCTGAGAAAGGTCAAAACATGCAGTACCAGAAGCCTGTCTTTCAGCAGCTTCTTTATCCAAGACCCCAAGCAATCATTGAAGCCTATTTTCCTGTGATTGAAACTCTCAGCCTAAATACTCTCTAACAGAAATAAAGTACATAGACAGAGAAGATCAAGAGAAAGACAACAGCTGCTGCCGCTACTCTGAACCTGGAAAAAACAGACACCATAAACCAATGCTTTGTCAGTTTTTACTTTTTTAAAAATTTGTTTCTTTCTTCTAAGTCCATTACCACTTTCGTTTTTCTCTAGATTTTGTATTCCTAACACAAAAAACCCCTTCACCTCCCTTCTGACTATTGTCAGCTGAAGATCTCCTAAGCACAGCTGGCTGTGGGTGGCAGCAGGAGGCTGAATTGGCAGAAAAATTCTGGTTGAATACAATTATCAGCAAAGGCAACTTTCTGAGGCTACCGATGGCTGTTTCACATTTTCAGGGCAAATTTCCGTGTCCATTTTCTGACCAAAAAGAACAGTGTAAGTCAGCAATAATTAAATGAGCTACAGATTATATTTGCCTCTTACCTATGTGACTGCAAAGGGCTCGAGTCTGTTAACATCAGTCACATGAATAAAATCTAGGCTAATAAAGTCTGAGTAAATTCTTACTCTAATTATAGCTGTTTCTAAATAGCAACCACTCAGGAAGCAATATTTTCTCCATATGAAATTCTTTATGTAGGAGCTCTAACCTTTATTTCCCCCACTATTGATGGATCTTTTCAACTCCTACTTTGATGTTTTTAAGATTAACAGTTATTGCATGTTGTCAGCAAAACCTATGTGGGGCATCTGGCATTCTTAAGTTTCGTATATGACCATCTCATGGTTGCTCTTCCAGGAGCTATTTCATGGTTCATCAAAGCTACAAACTCCTTAATCAATCAGTCAGCCAATTCTTAGTGTGAATGAGGTAGATATTTCTGTTACCCAGCTTGCTTTTAAAGAAAAAAAAGGTGTGTAAGTGTTGTTGAGCGATTTCAAAGTTATTTAAGGACTAAGAATGCAACTCTCCCAAACTAATTTTATAGGTAATTAGTGAATGAGGATATATGTATTTTCCAAGCATATGTAGTATTTACAACTATATACACAGTGCTCAGCCCTGTGTGCATTCTTGTATATGTAGTTACATATTAGAGCTTACTGTAGCTGTATGCTTTTCTCTTGCTGTGAAATACTGTGAAATATTGTACCTGCAGAAATAAAATAGGGAATAAAATGTTTGATCTGTTATCTAGTTTAAAATAATTAATTTCCTCTTGGAATGGTTTATTTAGTCCTTATTAAATGTCATAAGAGGTAAAAAGAAGGGTGCATCCCTGCATATCCCATCTACAAGAAGGGCCGGAAGGAGGATCTGGGGAACTACAGGCCTGTCAGCCTGACCTCGGTGCTGGGGAAGGTTATGGAGCAGATCATCCTGAGTGCCATCACACGGCACATACAGGACAACCAGGGGATCAGGCCCAGTCAGCATGGGTTTATGAAAGGCAGGTCCTACTTGACTAACCTGATCTCCTTCTACAACAAGGTGACCTGCTTAGTGGATGAGGGAAAGGCTGTGGATGTTGTCTATCTGGACTTTAGTAAAGCCTTTGACACCACTTCCACAGCATTCTCCTGGAGAACCTGGCTGCTCACAGCTTGGGTGGGCATACTCTTCACTGGGTAAAAAACTGGCTGGATGGCTGGGCCCAAGGAGTTGTGGTGAATGGAGTTAAATCCAGTTGGTGGCTGGTCACAAGCGGTGTTCCCCAGGGCTCCGTACTGGGGCCAGTCCTGTTTAATATCTATGTCAATCACCTGGATGAGGGGATCGAGTGCACCCTCAGTAAGTTTGCAAACAACACTGAGTCGGGCAGGAGTGTTGACCTGCTGGAGGGTAGGAAGGCTCTACAGAGGGATCTGGACAGGCTGGAATGATGGACTGAGGCCAGCTGTATGAGGTTCAAGGTCAAGGGCCGGGTCCTGCATTTGGGTCACAACAACCCCATGCAACGCTACAGGCTTGGGGAGGAGTGGCTGGAAAGCAGCCTGGCAGAAAAGGACCTGAGGGTATTGGTCGACAGCCATCTGAATATGAGCCAGCAGCGTGCCCAGGTGGCCAAGTAGGCCAATAGCATCCTGGCTTGTATCAGGAATAGCGTGGCCAGCAGGACTAGGGAAGTGATTGTCCCCCTGTACTTGGCACTGGTGAGGCCACACCTCAAATACTGTGTTCATTTTTGAGCCCCTCACTACAAGAAAGACATTGAGGTGCTGAAGTGTGTCCAGAGAAGGGCAACAAAGCTGGTGAAGGGTCTAGATGAGGAGCAGCTGAGGGAGCTGGGGTTGTTTAGTTTGGAGAAGAGGCGGCTCAGGGGAGACCTTATCGCTCTCTACAGCTACCTGAAAGGAGGTTGTAGCGAGGTGGGGGTCGGTCTCTTCTCCCAAGTAACAAGCGATAGGACAAGAGGAAATGACCTCAAGTTGCACCAGGGCAGGTTTAAATTAGATATTAGGAAAAATTTCTTCACTGAAAGGGTAGTCAGGCACTGGAACAGGCTGCCCAGCTGGGGAAGTGGTTGAGTCCCCATCCCTGGAGGTATTTAAAAGACATGTAGATGTGGTGCTTAGGGACGTGGTTGAGTGGTGGACTTGTCAGTGGTAGGTTAACGGTTGGGCTTGATGGTCTTAAAGGTCTTTTCCAACCTAAACAATTCTATGATTCTATATCCTTTTATATGTTTGCGCACACTGAATGAGGTAATGCCGCATGCGAAAAAGCACTTAGATGTTTCATTTTTAAAACCAATGTTCATAAAGGCTTGTGTGTATATGTTATGTCCATGACTAGATAAAAATCCTCTCTACTCTGTTTAGCCCCTTTATATTACTGAAAATGCACATAGGCTCCTATTAGTGTTTTTTACACTGCATACCACTGCATAGTTTTTATCCAGCAACATGCATCTCCTGCAATGTAAAGGGAATTTGGAAAGACTTTTCACAATGAAAAATTAAGGTGACAAAGCATGGCAGATTATATATCATTTCTTCTTGTGGAAGTAATGCAACTCAAGCAGAACTGCTGACCAAGAGGTCTGAAAGAACCTGTCAAAGACAATACGCCTTACAAAAATGGATTAAAAAAAATAACATTCCTTGATATTTTTGATCAATTTTGTTTTTTGTTGTGATAAGAGGAAGAACTTGCCAAAGTAAAAACACTTTTTAAACTGAACTTTGCCTTTCTTCCTGTCCTTCCCACAGAATTCCCTAAATAAACAAACAAACAAAAAAACCCCACCAACAAAAATCAACCAAAAATTCTCAAAAGCATCACCAACAACCACACCCCCCACACCCCCACCTCCCCATCCGTGCTATCAGGACCAAGAGCATGTTGGAAAATTTGTCCAAGATTGTCTTTTAGGACACTTAGGACTACTGCACTGCAAATATTTATGACAGGACTATCTTTACGGCCGCAATGGCCTGGGCCAGCCTGTGCCCAGCAGTGATGGATCACATCTGCCCTCACTGGGTGCAGAGCTCCCCCAGATCAGACCCACGGCACAGTGCCCAAGCAGCAGCTTCTGCTTGGGAGCATAGGTGAAGACAGCATGGGCTTTGTTCACTGCAGTGAATAAAGAACATTTGGACCTTGCTTGTTCTGCTCCCCACCTGACTGCCAGCCAAGCACCCCATTTCAGAGCTACCCCACACTCTTCAGCAGGTCTAGTCCAAAGAGGACCCAGAAGTCCTGGAAGAGCTGGTGCAATTGCCACAGAAGTCAGGAGCAATTTTGCCATCTGTTGCAAGAAAACAGATCAGAGCTAAAACTCTTGTGGTAGAACTGGGAATAAACCCAACATCTCTCTATTACAATAGTAGTGTTACCAGCTTTTACCTCCTACTCCCCAGTGCTGGGAAGAATAAAATTATCGCAGTGGGTAAATGCTAACTACCTTGTGTCAGATAGGGCAAAAAACTAAAAAACGTTATTTGCAGCAGGAAACGTGCATAGACAGAGTGCTTGCTGAGCCCAGATACCTAGACTCAGATTAAAATAAAGGACTTTGACATGTCATTGCCAGTAAACAGCATGTTTGTTTTACCCTCATGATAACCCATCCAGCTTCTGCAATTCAATGTTGAACAGGATGAACCTGATCCATTTCTGAATCCATACTGACAGCTGTGCTGAGACTGGAGTTCACTAAGTATCTGCATTAAACTTTTCCAATTTGCAAAAAAATATTCTTTTCATACTCTTCCATGCTAAAAGACAAGACTTTATTGTTCCATAATTTATATTTCATTAGCATAAGGTGAAAGTGTTTCCATAGAAACACCAGGGACATATAATTTCTAAATAATTATTTCTCCACAAAGAACCCAAAAAATCATTTTGAGGTTACAATGCAAAAATCTCCAAATGCAGTTCACTTACTAATATTACAAAGAAAATATATGTAAAGATTCTGAACTTTAAATTGGAGCTGTAAATTGTTAAAGATAAATTGGGTAGTTTAATATTTTAACCATAGAAAAGAAAACCACAGGAAAATACTAGAAACCGAAGTCAAAGTTACATTAAGTGTAATTTCACTGTATTCAGTGATCAAATTCATATGTCAGTGTAAAGCATGATGGGTCAGTATATCATCTGTATGTATTCAGATCACTCTAAATAGTTTCCTTTGTTTTCTGTTTTGACTATAAAATGTTTTATGCCTATATTTTATTTCTGTAGTCTCAATATTCAGATGAAAAGATGCATTAAAATTAAAATTAAATAAAAATTTCCTGCTTGTTCATCATCCATTCACTTGGACAGCACCTCCACAAAGTGCTAACAAATAGTAACTTGGGTAGGATGATTATTAAGAATCAAGTCTCCCACCTGGGCTTTAAAATGAGTTGGAAAACCATCACCTACAGGAGGGACAAGTTATAAAAAGACAAGGATTTCTCTGAATCCCACTCTCAAAGGAACCAAAAAGGCAAGATGAACAGAAAAAAGCAGAAAGAGGTGCTCAGGAAAATGACATATTCCCAGGCTATACAGTAAAGGAATCTCAAAGAACTTTAGGGTTGGAGAGGAAGGGGATTTGAAGCTGGAGAGGAGGTAGAGATTTTGTATTTTTTTCACGTGTCACATATTTCTTGTGTTATTTAGATATAAAACATAACTGAGTTAGAAGTCCTTTTATGGTGTCTTGATATTGTTTCTTCATATATGTAATTTTCTTCAGGAAGAAAATTATTTGTGATTTGAATGTTTGATGTTGCATTTGGTGAGAAAAAAAGAACTATATCCTTCTTTATGTATATGGTTAAGTGAAAAAAGAGGCACATCACACAACGCAGATGAGGCCAGTGAACTCAAATGCTGGGGCCAGTCAGTGGGACGTGGAGCTGTGGCTGTATTCCAGAAACAGTAAAAGGGGGAAGAAGAAAAAAGAAAAAAGGCACACGCTGAATGAAATGTCAGGCAGATCCCCAAAACAAGCACTCGGACAGTGTCTCTGACCAGACACCTACATAAAACTTTTGAGATAAATTGCTCTTATCTTTCTCAAAAAAAATTCTTCTTTAAACACTATGCGCCCAAGTGGCAGATTTTTTTTTACACATTTTCTGTAAATTAACATGAATATACATTTAAAAAAAAATGAAAAACTGGCTGCAATCAACTCTTCTAGGTAGAAACAGAGTCCCAAAATACAAAATTTTGGCTGAAAGCACAGGCTAAAGTACAGGGTACTGTACACATGATTTCCTAATGAAGGAGAAAGAACACTTACAGGATGAGGATGACCAGGTGGTTTATGAAGGTTATCCAAAGATACTTTGAAGTGGTACATGACTGTCTATTCAAAATTATGCACAAGGGACTAGAAGCTAAGATCACAGGCTCCCACAACCCTGAGGGACTTGAGCAGTTACTGTTACAAGGAATTAGTTAGCAGAAGCTTACTTTGAGAGCATGAATAAAAATAAGGGTGCTACTTACATACGCTAACAGGCTTCCTTGCACAGTTGCTTGACGAAGCACAGCAGCTGTGCCTATTAGAAAAGAACACAAAGTGGGTCCAACACATGGCTCCTGCATCTGAAAAACCCACCAAGCATCCTGGTCCCTGTCAGGTTCTCAGCATGTGCAACATTACCGCGTATACCACCCTCACACACTGACGTGGCCCACTGAAAAGAGAGCAACCAGCTGCAATATCTAAGAAAATTTTTCCCTGGAGATAGTAGGTGCAGTATTTGGGCTCAGGCCCTTCCTGTCATGTTCTCCCATTAGAAAAAAAAATATGAAAAATGGAAAACATGTGGAAAAGCTTTGTTTTCTTAAACATTGAAAAAGTCTTTATTTCCAGTCCAATGACTCTTTTATGAACTACATTCATCATGAACTTCCTTGGTTTGATGGCCTGGTTTGTACTTCGTCCCCCATCACTAATAAACACTGTGAAAATTGTCTGAGTTAAAGCTATACGTGCCCAGCAAGTCAAATGTGAGGACAAAAGTGTTCAAAGAATATAATTAAATCCACTAGGATTTATTCTATGAAACAACAGCCTGTCAGCTAATAGTTCACAAATTATTAATAAAGGATGTGATCCTAAAACATGAGAGGTACCACCTAACATATAATTCATTATTTTTTAAAAAACGAACGTTTAAATTCTTACAGATAAAACCAAATAACAGCTTTTATTAAAATATGTTTAAAGTCAGAAGGTGACAGGTCAGGTCAGTAAGTTACAGCATGTGTTCTCCCGCAATGCTTTCCATCATGCCCCCTGTTTAAATCCACATTAATCTCCAGTTTTGCGAGAAATGAGTTCAGTACCCAGCGCAGGCTCCATAAAAAGGAACAAAGTTCTCTGCTAGTGTCGGGTGTATGTATCATTCCCCCCTACCAACTGGCTTTCACTGTGCCATGCCATCAGAGCTCTCATCCTGATGAAAGCTAACTGATGCTGGCTTTTCAACCTAGGTAGCAGGGGCATTTCCATTTGGATCAGGAGCAATTTGTCTCATCCTTGTCATGCTGCAGTTCTTAGGGGACGGAGCCAGCTGCACAGTGACGACAAACTTGGGGATTCATGCAGTCAGCTAGCTGTTATAATATCTCAGACAACAATGTCTTTCTAATAAAGCCTCTACCCTAGATCAATGTGCCCTACTTTAGCACTTGTATAACTGTGGAAGACCATTATGACTCCATTACAGTAGGACCTCTGGCATAGAAACATTTTTGACTAATTTCAGTTCTAGCACAGGAAAGCTGTCATTCCAGACTACTTAACTGTAATTATTATTTTTACTATAGCAATGGCGAGTTTTGCAGGCAACAGATTTTACCACTATCTCTGAATGTGCAAGTTTTAATTATATATTGAAGTTTATTAAATCAACACCTCACATGCAATAAAATGGCTAAGCACAGAATATTGATAACCTGTCTTTCAAGGCCTTATTAAATTGTTTCCACAAATTTTGGAACATTTAATGAGCCATTGCTTTTTTTTTTTTTGTGGTCATTTTTTATTTTCTTTTTGGCAAAGCAGTTGTCTAGCACAGTAAGTTATGATTAAGTATATGCAGCTGGAATGTTTACTGCATGTTTGCACCTGCATGTTGAGTAATAAGACCCAAGAGATTTGATAAACCCACAAAAATCACACAGAAAGATAAAAGAGGACAGGGGATTGGAGAACAGCCTGCAAAAGAGGGTGGGTGTGACACTACAGGCTTGTCTTCTTAAGGGGGGATGGAGAACCACCTGGGCATTCAGTTGCACAGTAATGGCCTAAACATGAGCAGTCTTTATTAATGCCAGTCTGTATTCATACCTCCCATATTATTTAAACATGAAGTAAAAAAAAAAAAAAATTGTGTTTCTTGTTAACAGGAAACCTTCCAAAGACAGTTACTGAAAATGCATATTAATATCCTGAGGCACCATAGCATCCATATTAATCTCTCAAGAGAGCTCCTGGGAGGGCTGTTTTATGATTATATAAGATGATTTTGAATATCATCACAAGAGAATAAACAGTGTCAGCTTTTCCCACTGCTTTCATTACTAAGTCCTCAAAAATTAGTGCATCTCTTGTTGACATGGTTTTGAATAAAACCTGAGTATTTCCTGAATGATAGGTCAGATCGGCAAGAGAATATATGTAGTCAGATAATTACATTGTTTCACAGTACATTTCTTATGAAAGTTGTATAAAATGTGTTAGAATACCACAGCACTGTCTCAAGTATAAAGACAATCAGAGGTTGGGGTGGGGAATCACCCACAACAAACTGCACAACAATATGTTTTGCCTTATGATCAGCCCTTAGTAAACCACTTCGCTATGTGTAGTAACTAACCAGATGGAGGAGCCAAGAGTCTGTTCTTATAACTGGCACACAAAAAAACCCCAACATTTCTACAGCTATGGGAATAAAATAAGAGCACTAAGTAGCCTGAATGTATTGTCCTTTTCTGTGCTTTGATATTCAAGACCAAATTAATATTCTGGTCAGATCTTGAGAGTCTAAGTCACTCTGCAGAAAGGCACTGAGCAATTCCTGATAAAACCCTTAAAAATGATTATTGAAAATGGCTATTTTGAACAATTATTCCCAAGAAAGCTATGTTTTACAGTGAGGATGACCAAATTCTCAGCTCAGTTTGAAAGGCTAAATGCATAAATATATTACACTAAAATCAGTACTATGTAAACATTTAGCAGCTTAAGTCAGACACTCAAAACTTAAAAGTTGGCTAAGATCTGTTGAAGATCACCTGAAAAATCCATTTTTGGCCGGTTAAGTACATGCTTTATGACATAGCCTTACTCAGGCATCTTACAGAAAAATTACTTTGCAATCACCTGTCTCATTCAGTGAATAGGAAGGTTAATTAATTAATGAGCTTTGACTTCCCATTGTTGTACAAAGTGTGCCATAAATAAACCCCAAGGCCACACAATTCAAACTGTTCTTGACAGAGTTATTTCTCTCCTCGCAGGTGTTTAAGCACTGCTCAGCGTTATGAACTCCCCCATTTTAGGGAGGCTTCCATGGCCACATTGCTGCAGCTCTCCTGGCACCCTTGAAGCTGCCTTTCCTGACTACACACAACAAGTTGTGTTGGTGCTCCTTAACTCACACTCTGACTTGTGGGTTTTCCCCACTCCAAATGCCATAGGAAGCCCCCAGAGCCCTTTCAGTGCAGACAACCTGCACATCCAACTGGGTGGGGGGCATCCCCTGCATCTCAAAGACCTGGTGTTAGCCAACACTTTTTCTACAAAGCAACACATCCTTACCACATGCTTGTCCATGACCCCGCATCCCAGCCACTTGCTTTTACATGTACACTCTACTTTGCTTAAAATATGGAGCCAAAGCACCCAGACAAATCTTCTGGCAGTCTACAGCTTTGAGAAAAGCTGGAGTGGGATGGAAACCTTGCTCCTCTCCGTATGGGCAGGCTACACAAGAAAACTCAGTTTCAGAAAGACCATCCAGAATCACCATGTCTTTGTGAAGACTGCTTACAGCTGGGGTATGCTCACACTGGTGAATTGTCCCATCACCAAACAAAAACTCAAGGAGGTCCCAATTAGGCTAAAGATACCAATTCTTATTTGGTAGGAAAAGCACTCCTGATGCACCAGAAAATCCTCAGCCCAGCCAGGGATCCCACTGACTCCTGTGGTCATGCAACATGGCATCTTTTGGCAGAAGAGGAAAGGAAAGAGGCTTCATAATCTACCAGCCAGAGAAAACATGACAAGAACACTATAGCATAGAAATGCCCAATATACTTATAAAACTGAGGCAGGGACCGAAAGTAGCCAGAATTACACTGAAAGTAAGGCTAAGATTGCTTCCTGGAGGCAACAAGATTCCTCCTGCCAGGGTGGACCTTTATCACTATGCTAGTGTTGTGACTCCAGCTGGCGCTTCACCTGGCTCTTGGCTCACAGGTCAATACCTGCAAGCTTTTGGCAACCACTTCTTTGGGATTCAGAAAGTCTTCATTTAGCAGCTGGACACCTTTCTCTGAGTAGCAGCCGGACTGCCCTTCCCAGGGCTGGATAGTGTCCTTACTTCTTGTACTCAGCAACAAGCAGCAAATTCCCTGCCATGGAGTAAACTCCCTGCGGTGCTGGTCAGTGCGGGCTGGCTTTTAGGGTTTACTCCTTACTAAAAGCCTCTGTATTGAGGCCAATGTGATTGTGTTTGACAATAAGAAAATATTTTACACTTGACAACAGTTTAAAGTATTTCTGCAATTCACCACATGCATTTTACCAACAATAACAACTGACAGCTGTTGTCTTGCTCTGCCAGGTAGAGATGAGGACCATGCTTTGCTAATAGAAGATATTTTCCTTCAGGACAGACCACCTAAGCCTTGGATTCCCTTGCAAGCATCGGTGGTGAGTCCCTAAAAACAGGCAGAGCTGCAGGTTCCGCCACGTTGGACATCTTTTTTCTGGGGACAACCCAATCCCATTGCTGATCTCTTTTCTCTGACTCCATTCTTAGGCTTACCTTTCTGCCTCAGCAGCTCTAGGATTACCGCAGCAGCTGATTTAGCCTCTTTCTGCCTTTCACCTCAAGCTCTGGAGTACCTTAGGAGACAACTATGCTCCTCTGCCATGGTCAGCTCTACCCATTAACCACCATCTCCATTTCTCTGGATTCCTCTTACATGCAAAACTTTTAGTCTAAATGGGTAACATCTAACAAAGCCATAAGGAACTGAAAACTGCATCTTACCATTAGAAGTGGCCAATAATTGTGAGAGGCACAGCACACTATTCCTCTGCCTGTGAGTAAGCAAATACATCGGGAAAGAAGGAGGTTTCTGAGAGATTGCTTAAGATAACTTTCACATGGTGAATTACTAGGGCACCATTACAGCTGTTGACTGAATCCTGACACCTGGGGCTCATTGGCAATTTCCCCTCCCACCCCCCCAAGAAATTTCTCTCAGAAAGTGTGATTTTACTGCAATTGAAGTAATCCATAAGAAATAGCTTCCTTTTCAAACTATCAAATGATTTTTTTCGTTATGATTCTCCAGTCCTTAAGCAGCATCATCAGCTTTTTCACTTAAAATGAAATTTACTTCCACAATTTGCTATCTTAACTATACATATAAGTACATATATATATGCTTTACATTACTTTCTTCTTCTCACCACACTGAGAAGTCTAGAACAAGTAAGAAGTCAGGGAATACAAAAAAAAGACAATTTGAAGTAGTGCTAAATTTGGCTGAAATTATGGTTGGGTAGTAAGTATACCTTTTGCCTGGGAGACTGAATTCCCCCCAACATATTACTCTAATCAAAACCACACAAAAAATATGCCAAATATTTCTACAAGAGATTTGGACCCTTGCCTTAAAAGGACAACTATACACAAGTATGGACGGATGGAAAGAAGCCACCCTACACCTATCTATTTATCTATCCATCTGCCTGCATTGGCCTGCTTCAGTGCTCAGAGATCTCTCTTGGAAGGAGTGGGTGTAAGCTGGCCCTTTCAGCCCTCTCTCATGCCCAGTGGACCTGTTGCCCCAGTGCCACCAGCTAACAGAGGATCCTAACATCTTCTTCCTTTTCTTCTCCTCCCTGCTCACAGACCCCCTGTCAGTCTCAAGACCATCAGGTGTCATCATGCCCCAGTATTTAGCTAAGCATAAAATATAACTGTATTTAGGTAATAAATAGGGAAGAAACAAAAATACAGAAAAGAATTATGGGCCAGATCATAGAGAAATATGAACTTTGGATCAGGCCCCTATAATTATTTTTGACCTTGTACATCTGTGAAAACATAGCAGTGATCAGTTCTTCCTGGTGTGAGTAAAGCATTTCGAACTTATTTTGAACAGATGTGTCATTATTACCTTAATTATCATGGCCAGGCAGAACACCTATTTCCAAATTGCTCCTGAGCTAATATCCTTTATTCCAGTTAGGTCTATTAGCATTATAATTTCCACACCCTGGGAACTTTTTGCAATTTTTAAAGGTCTTTTTCACCAGATTCAAGCTTAAATCAATTGCAGATGTTGTTCCAATGTAGTTTTTTAAACAGAATGGGCCAAACTGCAAATTCTTACCTTATAATTGATTTCAGTGGGGCTATGGTAAGTGCTTGCAATAGTGAAAATCTGCAATTGCTTTGGAAGGATTATGGCTATGCAGTTAGAGTAAGTACAGACCTAAGCCCCTTGTGCTGCAGATACCCACAAATAAATGCAAAGCCAACGTACAGAATTCTAATACAGATGACTGACATTAGCTTTAGTATAAGATGGTGCTCCTGAAATCAGTTGAATCAGGCTAGAGATGGAGTACTTCAACACAGATTTGGAATACCCTCCAAAACAGATGGAGAATTCAGACTTTCATGGTTTGGTTGGGCTTTCTGTTAAAACAGAAGTCCAGATTTTACCCTGAACATAGTTCCTCTATCTTCTTTTGCTCATCTGACACTAAGTTTGTGCATGAGGTTTTGTGTACAAACTGGAAAAGATTTTGCTTAAATGGAAAAGATATCCTAAAGAAAGAGCAATTTGCTCGACCGTACAAAGAATAATTTCACAAAAGTGCCTTTACAGGGCTCTGACTGAAATTACTCTCAGCTTACACAATTGCAAATGAGAAGGTGATTTTATCAGCTGTGAAAAGTGGCACACAGAAGATGCATAGACAGAGGCAACTCAGCTTTAATGTGTGATGTTTCCACTAGCAGTTGGGGATCGGGTAAACAACAACCACTTGAGTTCTCTTTAAGGAGTTCTGCTACCCTCTTTTTTGGTCTGATGCCTCTGGAAATAATTAGCAATAAACATCATAAATGATATTTATAATATGTAAGTGCTGACAAACCCTGAAGTATACAGTAAGTCTCTTTTAAAAAAAGAAGATGCATAATGAGTGATGATCACCTACAATATGAATTATAGATTCTGTGCAAGTTAGCCTGATTCACGATTGTGCAGTGCTTAAGGGTCTGCTGCTACATTTACATTTTTACCATGGGCCTTTTTGGTTTGTATCATCTTGAAATATAGATTAAAACTCCACAGCCAGATGATTAATTAAGTCCAAAAAAACCCTGCATGCCTGATCTCCATGTATTGAAAATGAACGCAGTGCATTTTTTACCCCAGATGAATATGCAGCTCTGAATTTGAGTGAGACCCTAAGACTTTAGGACTGAAGCTTTTATTTACACAAAAAATAGACTTCCTGGAACATCAGTTCTGTAATTTATTTTTGCTGGGTGAGAGAACAAATGCAATTGTATTTTGATATGAAATCAATGTTTCACAAATTCTTTAGATGCAATCTTTCATCTGGAAAAAAACACCAAATTGTGGATCGCTTAGTGGAAAACTCAATGGAGGACAGGAGACAGACACAAAAATTAACCAATCTCTGCCCAAAGTGTGTGCTACTAAAAAGTCCCACACGGGAATTCAAAGAAATTGACTGTGCATATCAGTATCTGGGCTGTCTGACTGCAAAAGCTGATTAAGAACAGCCATACTGCCTAGCACAGGAATAGTTTTTTAAACTCTTGGAGAACTGAATAATGTGGCTGAATAGTGAAGCAGTGGTATGTGTTTTCCAACACTTTGCTTGTGCAGAGAAAATCTGTCTTCCGATAAATTATTCAAAACATAACTGCTAACCTATTTAAGTTTGAAAATATGTGTACTGTAATCAGGAACCATGTTTCTCAGCTGTTTGAACAGCTACACTCCAACTCTGGCATTCTCTAAAATGCCTGCACAAAACAGTAAATGAAGATAACTATGTCCAGTGAACCGTTCTGAGCAGTAAATCTTCCGCAGTTCTGGGGCAGTGTGTCAAAGAAATCTAAATGTTCCCTAAATATAGAAAAGCCTATTTGAGTATAACTTGTAGAAAGTGTGTAAAAATACTTTCAACTTCTGCAAGTCTTTCCAGTGTAACTTTAAGTATGACAGCTGCCCCTTTCATGTCAAAGGGTTAATGAAATTTCTTCAATAATTTATCAAGGTTAAAGATTTTCTCTGAACAAATACCATTTCAGTGGAACTATTTAGATACTCAGCCTGCCTTTCAACATGGAAGATTAAATAAGCTGTAGCATTTTGCAATTTTAATTGATGGTGCATTTTCCAGCATCTTCCCATTAGTTTCATTTCTAGGAGAACCAAATATTAATATAGAAATCATGCGATCAGTACTTTTATGTAATGTGCTGTTTTACCCCCAGCCATTGCCAAGGAAATAGCACTTAGAAGCAATTTCAGTGCTCCAGTATTTGAACCAGAAACAATTACAGTATTAGTAATTAGTGTTAAAGCACAGTAATATGCTTAGTTAAGGCAATCCCTAAACCACCTTATTTATTATGTATATTATAGAAATTCAACCTAAAATTGCCAGATATAACTCATTGGGATTTCCCCTTTCAGTGAGGAGTTTTTTGGGTTTGGTTTTGACATATTCAAAAGGATATTAATTATGTGGTAACAGCTGCTATACTGTACTTCCATCATCTCACTAAGAAAAGATATGTCAGATTTTATCATCATATTTGAAAACTGTTCAAAACTTGTGATTTGCTACTTTAACATTTTTAGATCTTGCAAGCTTATGTGTACCTGATTAATCCCAGGTTCTCTATTTACATCCACAGAACTATTAAGTTAAATATATGATTGAGTTTTTCCAGGCCCAGGACCTTCAATAATGTGTTTTGGACCTTCCATAATGTGCTTTGGACTATGTCTTGTACTTGTTCAGATAAGTACTTCAGTGACTGATAGGTATTCCAAGTTTTAGACATATTAAGAAGGTCAATATTTAAATAAAAATACAAAATACTAATTTATAACTAACATACAAGAATACTAATTTATAACTTGTCTGCAAAAAAGAGATAATTAACAGAATATTAAGAAAAACATCCTGGCCTGCTTGTTTTGAATTCACCTGCCAAGATTTCACCAGTGCTACGCAGATGTCCACAGAATCTCTCTCTATATGTAATACAAACTACATTAATACCACCACTGTTTCTGAATCAAGTACACAAAATTTAAGAACACCTATGCAACACTGAGGAATTACGATGCAGTCTTAAATTGCATGCTTATGTTAATTTTTTCAGAACAATGACTTATAACAATATGACTATAATGTAGTTCTACCGATTTAAAGTAAAAATACCCTGTCTGTAGGACCCTCCCTCCTGTGTGGCAGACATGGGAACTCAGGTGATGCATGAGACAGGGGATTCCAGCCAGAATAAGGATCGTTTCAAGATTAAGGGATTTGAACACTGCCTTGGAGAAACATCTGACTCTACTACATCATGTAGTGGACTATTTGTCATGTACACTGACAGTGTCAAAAGTGGGAACTAGCTGCGTGTCTCTGTTTATGAATATTTAACATACATATTTATAGAAAAGCTGGCTAGTCCTCACTGTTTCTGGAAGCAATGGGAACTGTGCTTTCAGCATATCAACGTGTTAATTTTCTGGAAGTCCAAGTTGTGGTCATTCACAAATAAATGGCAATTCTTGATTTCACAGTCAGTAAAAATACATAATTAAGGCTTGTGACATGCTCAGATACTACAATGGGCATGATTTGAAAAAGAAAGAAAAAAGTAACTCCATGAGGAAACAATTGTGTTGCCAAAGAGTTTGAACACCGCGCAGTAGATGAATACAAGCTGCTCACTGAATGGGGCAAGCACGGCCCCTCCACCCAGCTGGTTTGCCTGTCCTGGGCAGGGATAAAGGGGTCAGTGGGCAGAGGCATCTGGCTCTCAGAAACACTCTGTTCCTGCACTGAACAGCAGAGGAATAAATAAAATATTGAGCAGCTGCTCCTAAACATAGGCAGTCCATTCTGCTCACTGAATGCAGCCTACACTACTGCCTCTGGAGTTTCATGCAGGCAGAGAAGGTGCTGAAACAAAGATGCTCAAGAAACTTTCACACTGGAGTTCCTAACAAGAGCATTTTCCATCTTCAGCAAAGTCATTCCAAGTTCATCTTTTCAGTGTTGCTCCCTGGCTTTTTAAAACCCAGAGCCCCAGATGCCATCATCTAGGATTGTACTGACACCAGCGTGATTCAACAGAAGGGCTCGAGCCTTTGGCTCTGCTAAGGAGATTGCAGTCATTTTAGCTAATGGAATAATGGATAGCAATCTTAGGTTGTCATTCTCAGTCTGAATCAGCGCTAGAGAGGAATGGACACTTTACTAGCTTTTTTCACAGATATTTGTGACAGCAGAGAAATTATGATTCCCAGTTCATTTCCATGCACTTGATTGAAGCGTGCTCTCTTAAAAGCCTCAATTCTCCCTGCCGATTTCCCATCTCCTCTCTCCTCTCCAAACTGTTTCTCAGCCTTGTGTCTTAGCTATCTCATGGTCCTCATTTCACTCTCCTCTCCTCTCAGTCCCAATCTTTGCTCCACAAACCCCAGTTCAAATCATCTACAGATTACATCTGAACGGTGTTTTTTCAAAATCCTATAAGCAAACCCAATTTGGATAGAATTTCAGAAGAACAAGCATAAAACAAACACCATAACAAATTTCAGGTAGTTTGTAGACAAGAAGTAACTTTTTTTTTCTCCATAGGGACCAAACTTTGTATTTTTTCTTAACCTTAAAATTAGTTTTAACTGAAATATTTCCAAGCCATTTAAACTATCCAGAATCATTGAAACATCCTTTAGAATTATCAGTCCAAACAGCTGAATGCCAGGAAAGCTTGAGGCAAGTGAAAAACTGTTCTTACTACAGAGAATAATTAGCAAGGCTTCTTGAAATTTGCCACCGATTTCTGTGTTAACAGCAAATGCAAAAAAGCATCAAGACAAAAATAAATACATATGTGAATGTATTTACCCACGTAGAAAGTTCTGGAGCTGTCTTAGTAAAGAATTTTTGTAAAATTTGCTTGGACCAAATTTATTTCCATTCATCCATGAAGGGCCAAGTCCTATAAATTTCATATTTTTTTGACAGTTTACAGAAAAAAAAAATGTTGATCAGGCCAATGACACTTGTGCCATTGTTATCAAAGGTTAGTAATCATAAGATGCGATGCATGCAATAAGTTATAAAAGTATATTCTAAGTTACTTCTATAAGTTATGCAGCTATCAATTATAAGATCCAGAAAAATGCTCTCCATGCCTCCTTCCTAATCCTACCTATATCTCTGATTTTCTTTAAACCTATCTCATTTATCTTTTTTTTTCTTTTAAATTTTCTCTTGTTATTACACAACTGCTTTCTAGGTTGTAAACTTTCTTGGACAGAAACTGTATCTTATTACTTTGAGTGGTACCTGTGCAACTTTCAGGTGAGTGTGTTCATGTTCTACTGTAAATCTGCATTTCAGTAATAAAGGTTATAATTAGACAAATAATAATAGAAAGACAGATTGCAGATCCCTTAGTCACAGTGCTGAGCTCTTACTCATGTGAGCTGCTCCATAAAGTCAGCCACCAACTGCATGACTCGTATGAAAAACTGAGCAGTTAGGACTCCAATCCGGTCCATTATCATTATGTAATGTCGTGCGTTTGTGTAAATTTACTGATTCAGAGGTCTCTTCAGTGCAAATGTCTCTTTGAATACACTCTGCTGCAGTAATAGATTAACTTCCAAACTGCAACACCCCAGCAGGAGACGGCGCAGCAGCTAGTATGAGGGGATGTATACAGTATCTAATTAATTCTAATGTTTTTCTAAGTTTAATCATCCAGGTCATCAACATCCAAATATTTAAGTGTGAGCTTCAGGCTTTCCAAGAGATCTGCAAACATGTGACAAATAGCAACGTGACTGTTCTAGTCTTCCCAAATTACACATGGTATATCTTCAAGTTATACTGACATCCTTTTCCCAGCCATGTTCCCACATTCCTGGGAGAGAAGCTGGCATGCTGGATGGAAACATGTAGGCTGGTTTAGGACATGAGTTGAACAACAATAGCTTAGACTATCCATATAACTTGTCACTTAGTTATACAGACAGGTATGAACACTTTCTCTCTCCTGTCCTGTTTGAGCCTCTGCTGACTCTGGTACTTGTCCATGGTGGCACCCCTTCTGGTCCTGCTCCAAGAGATCTATGGCCAGGCTGTCAGCTACGGCCATCATCCTCACAGCCTTCTTTGCTCTGTTTTTTCCTCGTCATAAATACTCTTCCTCAAGTGTTGCTGATGGATCAATATTTTTACAAGTTTGAAAAGAACGTATTTAAAAAATAATTTATTTTCAAACAGGAAATCACAGAGTTAATTAATCAAACAGGATGAATTAATCAATTGGCATTAAAAAGGATGCTTTTCACATTAGAAACCAGTCATCAGTCATTTTATTTTATTTTATTTTATTTTATTTTTCATAATTGTTCACTTGAAAATAAATGTTTTGTCTGTCACAGGCTTTTTTGGAAAGAAGCAGTGAGTCAGAGTATGGAGGGATTTTTCAAGAGGAGCTTAATCTGCTGGATGGCTTTCTGGGCAGTGATTCATCCTTGCCCACACAGCACAGAACAAGAGCATCTCATCATTTTGGACTTTCAATTTCTCCTACAGCTAACAGGTTTCCAAATCTGCTTTACACTTTCTTATAATGGTGGCTATTCTCACAGAAATTGCACCGTTGTGCTATCAATACAGTGCAAATGCCCATGTGTGTCTGATCGAGAAATAGTGAAAAATCGCAAGGGAGGAGGAATCAGTGTGTAAATGGTGAATTTTATTTTCATTTTTAGGTACTGAAATTTTTTTTTTCCTGAAATCAGTCACTAAAATGGGATTCTTTTTTGGTTTTGTTATTTGGGATTTTCTCTGTTCCCCTTTCTTTTTCACTTACACTAGTGTGTACAATCAGCTAAATGACTTCCAAGGTATTTTCCCTAAACCATCCCCTTTTCCCTCTTTTTGATAGCTTTGAACTTTATCCAACTTTAATTTTTTGAAATGTACAGAGTACAGAATCGAATAAATTAAAGGTACCCCTCAATCTACTGAATACTTCAAGTGTTGCTGATGATTTGGAAAGTGAGAGTACAGAAGAAAAAAGCACACTCCCCCAAACCTCAACTCTTAATATCAGATGTTTGAGAAAATTCAGGAGCAAAGGAAGAATAAGGACAATGGAATGAAAAGTACCCCAAAGCTGAAAAGGCACGAACTGGCAAATTTGATGATTTAGGATTTCAAAATGAAAATAACATTGATAGAGATCTCTAAGTACTTGATTCATGCTCACAGAGCTTGCTCCCAACACATCTCACAGATAATTAAATTGATTTTACAGTGAGCTAATAGTGATTTGACAGTGGCCTGACAGGAAAAAGGGGAAGTACCTGTTATTCCTATTGCCTGCCTTGTGTTGGCTTGGAGTCATCTTGCAGCTGGGAGGAGAATCTAAGCACTTCACTTATGCAGATGACAACTGAGTCACTATGGCAATTTGTAGTTACGCTAGCATAAGACAGTAATGAAATTTCTGGTGAGATCTGGAAAACAGATGGAAGACAGTGACACAGAGAATAAAAGTGCACTCTAAATGCGCCCTTACCTAACGCAAAGGGATATCAGGGAAAAGACTCCATTGATTCCCAATGAACAATCAGAGCAATGGAGAATGAGATAGCTACAATTTAGAAACTCAGAAGATTGCCAGGTGTCTGGGAACACATCTAGAAGAAAGAACAGAGGATAATTATCTCATACAAGAAAATTAAATATAAGACAACATCAACTACATTTTCAGAAGTAACATTGCCAGTAATTTATAAAATGGGCACCCTGGAAGACCAACAAATGCAACTCAGCAGACTGTCAAAAGGCAATCAAATATCTGAACACATGCACACACATACGTCTAACTTTGGTGACAATTTAAGAATCTCACTCTTTGCTGGTTGTTAGACAACCCAGGATTTGTTAAATGAGCATCCGTTGTCTGATTTCATTTCCCAAAGGACCTAACTTTACAGAAATACTAACCCAATTGCCAAAGTTATAATTCTCTACATGCAGAAAGGCCCACATAAACAAAGTAATGACCCCAGTCTGGCCAGCTGTAGACTGGTAACAGGTTTTGCACTAACATTGCTTTCTTTAAGTTAAAGACAAACTTGGTCTCCCAAGCCGCTTTTCAAAAGCAGAATAATTTCAGAGGAATACATGTGTTGAATGCATTGTCCAGATGATCACTTGAGCTGCAGGGGCACCTTGATCAGGATTTACAACCATGGATCAGAGAGAGAATCTAATCCATGATCTCCATCTCCATTCAGGTGTTGGTAGAATATGTAGTTTAGGAAGCAAAATTAGATTATGCTCTGGAAATGGAGATGGAATCACTTCCTACCAGAGACCATCCTGGAAAGCACCCAGTGTATATGGGGACTTAGAACTGTGTGGAAAAAACACCAATTTCTTTACTTCTCTTTTTTCAAGTCACCTACATCTTTCTTTTGTTGAATAAAAGACAAAGGACAAAAAACTATAGCAATTTATCTTAAAAGCCATCTTTGATAACATTGAGAATTTTAATTAAAAAGCTTTGTGACAGATTTTTCTGAGAGTGGCCAAATATATTCTATATTGGTCTGTGCTTGGTGGTTTATTTGAAAATTAATTAAATTTAAAATGAACTGTGATGGCAAGATATGTGTCAGGTGTTGGTTGGCTGTCTTGGACAGAATAATTCATGCCCAGTGCTCTGTTCTTATGCAGAAGAATATCCTTCCAAAACAACCAGGAGGCAAACCACCACTATCAGGTAGGGAAACGTTATTGTCTTTGCCCTACCTGCATCTGTGCCACCAGTTTCCAGCGTTGTCAAATCTACCATTCATAAATGCTAATCTCATTTTCAACAACATAAAAAAGCAGAACTTCATCAGACATTTTCCTTTGGACATGCAATTTCTTTTTGCAAGTTTATGGAGGAACCTGTTAGTTTCCTGAAAAAAAAAGAATGCCCTTATCTTAACAAGGATTGGGACGATATCAAATGTGACACACCTATAGAAGTGATCTAGTATTTTCTTGCTGTGCATGGTTAGCAGTGCAGCTCTTTCCACAGAGCACAATACTGTTATGCTGCACTCAGCAGTGTCAGTTTTATAAAGGTTAAATACACTTTGCAGACTTCTAAAGCTTAGTTGCCAGTAATTGCTGTTTCCGTGTTCCTTGTAGCCAACAACGTTCAGTCAGAACATATATAGTTAAACTAATATGCTCTGTAGCGTGTATACATTATTAAAGACTTCTTTTATATTTAGCTAAATTTTCTGTTCTATTTTTAAATACCCTGATCATTCCTTTGATTTTTTTCATATCAGAGACACAAGAATGAGCAGCAACTACACAACAAATCCCTTTGCCCTCAAAACAATATAATAAAAAATTTTATTGGCCAGTATAAAAAAACTGGATAAATGAACAATATAGTTGGATTTACTGAAAAACAGGAATGGGATATGTGACTGGAAATCTGTTTAATGCTCTTTATCAGCCAGAACACATACATGCAGGCTACATTGCGCACGCACAGCAAGTACGCTATGAACAGGTAATTAATGATCCGCAGCACAGAGGCCTGCAATGCAGAAGAAAAGGAGGCAGAGGCTACTGGCGCTCTGTTGCAGTGACTAGCAAAGAAACAAAGAGCTAAGATTTGGGGTTAAACTTGTCCTATTCTTGAGCTTTCTCAAGCAGGCGTGCAGAAGGTAGTGAAAGGAGGACAAAAACCCCATTCCCTTTCCTTTTCAGCTCTACATAAAAGATGGCAATCACAACAGCCAAGAACACTTGCAGCTGATTCAGCTCATTCATCAGCCCTTGTTTGGGCTTAGACCCAACTCTCATTGAAGTCAAGGGGAGTATTTCCTTTGCCTTCTGTGCTAAAATGGATTGTCTTTCAAAGTCCGCTGGGAAAGCAAAGAGCTCTCCTTTCGCAAAAGCTGAAAATGCTCTTTCCTCAAGCAGCAGAAATGCTGAAGCAATCGCATGTCAGACATCTCAAAGTGGTCTGGCAGAGATGCGATTACCTTCCCACAGCATGTTGCACCTGGAGAGAAGCCACAATAAAACGGGAAGTGCTTGTCCTTCCCAAACATACAGCCCCATCTATTATACTTTGTATAAAATGAAGCAATTCTCTCTCATCTACCTGCATGAAAGCAGTGAGGCAGAGCTCTCTGGTGGCTCCCGTGAGCAGAAACTGAGGGGGTACTTTTTTTTTTAAAAAACAGTAGTCTTTATTTAAGGAAATTATTTGCAAAGCTCTGTTTCTTTGAATAAATCCAAGAAACAGCAGTTTCTCTTGCACAATATTCCTTTCACATATGACTCAAAATAGTACTTGTTTTTCCTTTGCAGCACACTACAAGTTCCTTGCTGTCACAGAGTACTCACAAAACCCCTTTCACTGCTCGGTTCAGCTGCTCTCTGACTTTAGACGGGCACAGGCAATAGCTTTTCTCAGCCACCTTACTTGCTACTGAAATGCACAAGGGGGGTCCTACTTTCCCCACCAACCCCAGTCCACATAGCAACAATAGAAAAAACAGAATTTCCAACAAGACTTCCATAGGTGTGGAGATCTCTGATATTTTTTTCTGCAAAGGTAACATCCTGTATGTGGAATTACTTCTTCTCACTGACAAAAAAATTACTTTTTCTGAAACAAGGCTTCTATTTTTTTCCCCTCCATGCAGCAATACTAAAGCTCTCACAGGGCGATTGTGAACATATCTGTTCCTGTTCAAGGGCTTTCATGTCCACCAGTGTATCATCTAGATATAATCAACATGCCAACAGAGACTTGCAGAAAGCACCCTTTCCATTAACCTTTTAAACATGACAGTCACATTGTGCAAATTGAAATCCATCACTTTAAATTGCCACAGGATTGTTTCTAACTGAGACAAAAGTCTCTTCTCTACTCTTTGGCTCCACTTACTTCTGACAATGTGCCCTTTAAGATCCCTTCTGGAAACCAGCTATATTTGCAACTACCTTGACCCTATTCATTCCTCTCATTCTCTGTAGTTTACATCAAATCTGGTGCTACTATTTTTCTTAGCTCACACTCAAGTCATCTCCAATCTCATATATGACTTAAGGAACTTTTCTCCATGGCCCTTCCCTCTCCACTCCTGCTAACAGGGGAGATGGCTTTGAAGGGGTGGGTTCCTCATGGTGTTACCTTTTGGTACACCAGCACAATGCAAACAACATTGTGGATAGGTTGACAAGAAATTTTTCTGTTTTCTACTCCATTTCTAACATGAAGAGGCCCAGGGAAGAGAGAACCATTTGTCTCAGATAATGTATTATCTCTGAAAAAAATATTTCATTGGGTGTACGTGATTCAATTCAATAGCATAATTGTACTGATTGACAGGGAAGACCATCTCAAAGATGAGTTTGTCACTGCTATCGTAGGTGGCCAGGACGCTGCAGAATCTAACTCAGAAATTTAATTAGAAATTATATAGAACTGACTAATGTTTGATAAGCACCAAAATAACATGGTTTGGAGCCTGTTATCATTGTGTTTTGGCTAGCTAAGAGCTAGGGGGGGACAAAAAAGTGGCTGCATAAACTAGCAAAGGACCTCTGAAGATCTGTACATTGCTGAGAACTTCAGGACGAAAGTGGCCAATGAACTGGTTTAGGCTGACCTGAGCTTGTAGATATGGATGTACTGATAGAAGTCAACAACATTCAAATGCCTGCAGAAGAGGCTGAAGAAACTGAGACTTGCAATTGCATGTCAGTCCTGAAGTACAGACAGATGGAGGGCTTCCGGTAATGCATGACATTCCTGAGTGGCACTACCAAGGTTAGAAAAGGAATTGGTAATGGCAGAAAGGATTGGCAGGATGACCACAAGCTCTCCAGAAATAGAAGATAGTACAGAAATCCTGACCGCATCAGAACTTATGAGAACAAGCCATAACTGAGCCACTAAAATGAGTCCCAGCTCTACTTCCATGCACAAGTAGCACCTTTTCTGCCGTGGGGCACGGAGTCTCTTCTTCCATGCTGAATCTTCCTGATGAGTTCTGGCAGAACGGAATGACCCAGAGGACAAGGAAAAGGCTGCTCCCACAGCAGGACAAAGCCTCTGACAAGCTGAAGAACTGCTTTTCAGTAGATACAATGCACTGCCAAGTTTCTACAAAGGCTGCCGGGTCTCACGTACCAGTCGGATGGCTGGATGTCTCCAGAGGAGACCCAAATACATGGAAAAGCCTTTCAACAAGAATTCATTTTTATAAGCAGCCCTCATGATAAGTTCATGATCCTCGCCCAAAGAAATGTGATATTTTTTCAGAAGAAAGACAACTTTACCTTGAGGACATGACCTGGGATGGGGAGAACAGCTAATGACCCCCATGCAATTTCCCTTTCCCCAAATGAAGTTGAGCCAGAAGAACTGGCTACACAAAACCAGTGGTGAGGTCCTGACTCTCTTGTGGAATAACTACTGTTTCCAAACCACTGTCACCAGTCGGGTAAACAGAGAAAAAATCCTCACGGCCTTTCTGGAGTACACAGTAAATGAATCCTTTCAGGGTTGAAAAGCCTGAAGCACTGCTTCTGAATTTCTTCCCTTTCACATTAAGAACTAGGGCTAATGCTTTGTGGTTTGGAGGGAATGGGAAGCCTGAGGGTGGTGATAGCTTGTGACAGCAATAGCTTCGGTTCTTAAAAAACAAAAAACAATAAAAATTCTCTGCCTAAAAGGAATTATTACATTGTTATACTTTGAAATGGGCAGTGAAACTTGTTGGATGTTACTTGAGTGAGAGCGGTGGTGTTTTGGGATGTTAATGTGTAAAAATCCTTTAGCACGGATGCTATCTATATAGCTGCTTAGTTGGACTTCACCAGTTGTATTTGATATTCTATTTTATTGGGATTTGTTTTTCAGAGTGTCATTATTTTAATCTCTATTAGGATATTGAGCCATACAGTAGTATAGTGAATTGAGCAATTCCTGTTGAAACTGGTGGGGGGGTACAGCTACTTCTGAGGCTGGCAAAGATATGAAACAGTTAACAATTAACAGTGAATTATCTATAGAATCTGAACACTGTTATGATAACACTGTTGTGCTGAACACTCACATCACGAGCTGTCACCATGAACACAGAAAATACACATTCAGAAGCAAGATGAAGGACTACACTGAATTTTGTTTTCCTAAGGGGTATGTGCAAGAAATTAAATAAGAAACACCCAATGAGACATGAAAAGCAAGTTGTAAAGGAAACATCAAGGAACATGGTCCTTAGAAAAACCTTGTGATAATGGTGGGGCAGGTGTGGGACATTTTAATATTTGAAACATCCTCTGTTTAGGAAAAACATGAACATAATTGAAATGAAGATGACCGGCAAATCACATATGGATTCACTATAACTGCAAGCAAATTAATTTCTCTATGATGGATAAATAATCCCAGTTGCTAGTGACATGAAGCATAGATTCATGCAATACTGAGTTGCACTACATGGTCCCTATGTATAAATAACCAAAACCATCACAACCTTTGTGTGGACAAGTCAACATTACCCATTAGGTTAATGGGTGAGGTCTCAAGAAGTGAATGTGGAGAGAGAAACTCAAGTTGTTTTCACATCCTCACTATTGACAAGAGTGCATATCCTGCAATGACAGGCACTGCCTCCCAGCATCCAGGGTGTACATCTGAAAAGAGTCAAACTCAGCAAATGGTCCCAGCTGAATGAAATATTTAAGATCAAGTTTAAACATGTTCCTTAAGCATTTTACTAAGTGTGGATAGACTTAACATGGTGCTAGGTTTTTTTCTGACTCCAGCTAAGGTGCCTGACTCCTCTTTTGTGTCTATGAGTCAACTCAATCCCGTGGGCTTTGTGTATTTCAGCTTCCTCTGAATGCAATGGGGAAAGGGGTTCCTCATCTGTAAACAATTTCAGAGTGATTAAAAAATTGGACCTTACACTATAATACTTATTCTTTTTATACTGTGGCAAAAATTGAACTGCCACCCCAGTTAACATTTCCAATCTCTGATACTGTTCTACATTCATGACTTAGCCCTGTGAAGAGAGCAAAATTCTTGTTTCAAGGAGGGTCTGAAGATTTCTGAAATCTGTTTTGAGATAGAACTGAAAGTCCACCATTCCAAAATTCTCCATAAAATATATGACTGAAGGCATTTTGTTTTGAGTTAACCAGAAATGTCTGAATGCTTTTTTTTTTTGTTTACTTTTAACATTGTAAAATCACATCTTACAAAGCAACAATATTGAGCAAAGTAAAATGAAAAATAAACATTTTAACAATTTTTTCTTACACTCTTCAAATACTTTTTTTGACTTACCTGAACTACACTTTGAGATATTTTTTTTTCCAAAATAATATCTAATCAAGTGTGATAGACTAAGCAGATTTGGATAGAAACATTTATTAGCCAGGTCTGTTTCTGTGAATAATCACAGAAACTTATGAAAGGATTAAAAATAAGGATATTAAATGCCTTCAAATCTGTAACAATAGAATAAATGCCAGAACAGTGTTTCATTTAATCTAATAATATCAAATCTACCATGTTTGTATTTTAAGTCAGTCAGCAGGAGCTATTTTAAAGAACTTCTTTTAGCAACTGTGCTCCTGTGTAGTGGGTGACCCTTTGTTCCGCAGGCATCGCTCAGTTTTCATAAGCGACAGAGACGCTCACATGCAATGAGATCACTGGGATGGCAATTTTCCAAGCGTTCTTCTCACCAGGTGAGGGCAGTCATATTCCTTAATGAAAAGCAAGCAGCTGTCACCTTGGGAGAAAACCAGATTGGCTGCCCACGCATAGCCAGAGGGATTCTGCTTGGCCTGAGCTTTGTGTATAGCAGAGGAAAAGAAAAATCGGAAACAAGGAAAGGGAAGAGAATATTTCATGAGCATAATTTATTTGTGGTTTTTGTCTTGCATAGCCTGTCCTATTTGAACATCAATTGCTATCATCTTGGCAGAAGCGGGGGCACCGGGATAATATACATATTTATGTGCAAAACAGACATGGAAATGCAGTCATCTTTGTCCCGATGCAGTGAAAGACTGTAACATCTGCATATCAATAGCCACAAATTTGATGCAGTTCTCAGTAGTGTCATTTCAGAGAAACTCAAGGCGGGGAGGGGGGACTTTTCAAGTCTTTTTTCCTATGGCACTGGCTTGCTTTTTTCCTATTTGCAATCAAGGGGCCAAATTCAGCAGAGCAGACGAGAATGGTGCAGAGCATACCCACCTGGGCCAGAAAACCTCACTGTGCTCTGAATGAAGGAGGAGAAACTCACCTTTACCTCTGTTGGAGAAGAGAATGACTTGCCATGGTACCTCCATGGGAATTTAAGGCAGCTACTGCAGTCTGTTAGCTAGGTTAGCTTCTCTGGAGACTGTGCTGAGCCCTTCTGGATCCCTGGGGAATTGGAGGAATGAGATCAATGAGTGCAATAGCTGCTTGCTGCAAATTGTGCGTACTGACCCTTGAGATCTCCTCCAGCTCTATGACCCCTGCAATTGCTTGGGCTCCTGAAGAAAATGCATAACTATTGAATATCTCTGTCCTCACCTTCATCAGAATGAATTTGGCATTAATTTTATAAGAAACTCAGTGTTTAAAAGTTATACATTTTGCACTTTTCTAAACATCAGCTGTTGGTAACTGTTGGAGACAGGGCATGGAAGAGGGCCAGATGATCAATGGTAGCTCTTTCTTCCTTCGGGTTTCCTTCAGCAAACCTGCAAAAGGAAAAGTGTACCAGGAAACTGGCATCAGGCTGACAAAGGCACTGTGGCTTTGCATGATATAGTAAAACATCTGTTTCCAGGGCTGCTAACAAAATGCCTACTACGAATGCACAGGAAAGAAAACAAGTACCACAGGTGCTGCAATGCTGAAAGCATTAAAAATATTTTTGTTAGGTGGGAAATAGGTCAACAGAATTGACAGGTTTTGTCATCACTCTTACACTTCCCCTTGTAGGAATACTTTTAAAAGTCTACTGGGCCAAAAATTAAGCTTTTACAAAAATATCAGTCCCATTTACTCAGTCAGATGTTCAAAGGGTTTCCCCCCCTCCCCAAGTCTTATTAATATTTTGTTCAGTCCTCAAATTACAGGAAATTATCTGATACAAGTCCAGTGTATGCATGAGAGGGAGAGAAATTCATTCTGCAATGCAGAGGAGGTTACTGTTAGTAATTTATAATAGAATTCATAACTATTTATCATTGCAAGTAACTATGTTTCACCTAATAGGGTAAGTTCAAAATTCAATACACCTTCCATAGAATAGTGATTACTCATGTTAATGAAACTAACAACAAAACATTTGGAAAAGGGAGTTCCCAGCTAAGTCAACAACATAATCCTTTCACATAGTTGCATTTCAGTCTAAAATAAAGAACTACATACATCCCTTTTGAAAGCTGAACCAAACAAATGGCATATGAGCTGCTTTTAAATGGGCAACAAAAAAAGGGTAGGAGTTGTTGTTTTGAGTCAGTTTGCTTGCACAGCTCTTTGTTTCTCAGTGGGATAACTGAAAAGGCATCTCCTCTTCCTGTGTACGAGTCTGTGTTCCTCAAGATATTTCATAGTACAGTCATACGCGATCCTTGTTTGTGTGTTTTTGTTTTTTTTATTCTTACAATAAGCAGACTTCTATGAAATAGCTTTTTCTTACTGACAGTATATTCATAAAGGCATCTATCACCCACAGGCATGATGCACCTATATCAAGGGTAAGCAAACATTTTCCTCAGTATATTTCATTTCCAACTCCTTTAAATAGGATTGCGTGATGACATTTTAACTGTTCAGATAAGTCAGATACACTTTTTTTTTAACTTCCCTTTATTTGACAGGAAACACATAACAGAGTTATTACTCGATTTTCAAAGGTCTGCATTGCATGGCAGCTGCACATTACAAGTCTTACTGAGCGGTAGCATCTAAAAATACTTACATTTAAGAGACAATTTTTGTTATAAAGAATGCATTCTCTTTCACCTGATTTTATTAATGAATAGGGGAATTCTGATGAAACTTTTGCTCTATTTGAGCTTTAAAAAAAAATATGATCCACAGAGCTAACTATTGTATTCCCATTTCCATATGCTCTAAATTGTTATGAAAGCTGTTACAGGTTTCATTTTTATCTTCTAAAATGTTTACCACATCTCTAAGAGTACAGAGGGAACCTAGCCATTTGTGTTCATTTCCAAGCAGATCATAGCAGCAAAAAGATGCACATCCCTTGTTCTCTTGCAATAAGACTCTTCGCCTTCTTGTGTTGATCTAGAGGTAAAATGTCTTTGACTGAAATACCCATCTTCTCCTTCCATATGAGACAATACCGTATGGTCTGTGTTGTAACAGGCAGATGTGTTTACAAGAATAGCCAAGGATCTTTTCTGGAGAGCAGAGCCTGAGCTCCAGCTGCCAGAAAAGCTACATCTCAGGAAGGAATTTGAGGGAGATTTGACCTGCTATTGGTACTTATTCTTCTCCTGGTGACATAACACACCATCTGCAGCCTTACAATCACCTTTACAGCAACCAAATGTTACAAAAAGAGGACTCAGTTTAGGTGAGGAACAACCAGTGTGAACAAACTACTTCTGAGCATTAAAACTCCTGCTACCTTGCAAGCGTCCCTAGTGGTAAAGAATAAGGAAGTAACTTCAGTTTTTACAGTACAGTTTTTAACAGAAAAGCTTTATAGACTTTTCCATAAGATATTGGAAGGTCTCTAATATGCACTGTTGAACTTTGTTTTGAAATAATTTGTACACATTAGAAACAATGTTATTGTAGTAGACGTCTTGAAAGATCATCCTCTATAGAACGGTGGAGGGTGTGAGTAACCTTATCTTTTCCTGTGGAGGCTTTCTCAATTGCTACAATTTCAATTGCAATTGCACATCAGGAGGTACTGTGACTCAGAGGCATTCCTTACTCCCAATTCCTATCTTCCTTCCTTGTACCTGAAGTGTTAGCAGTAAGTTAGGACAGTTTGGGTGCTAGCTTCATTGTACTGACTTGGAAGGAAGAGGAAGGGATATAAGAGCTAACTTGCTACTATTAGAGGTCTATCGATGCTTTACTTTGCTTCTCCAGGAAGGAAAAGGAGATGCACAGACCCTGCTGGAGACACAAGTATGGAGTGGGAAGACTGAAGGAGAGAACTTCTTTGCTATTACTACTTTGCATTAGTATACACTTCAGGTTATGACCGAGCCCTTCAGTTATGATCATGTCTTCTGAGTAGTGGATGTGAGCAGAACCTCAGTAACTCCAGTCAATGCAGTCCCCTTCCCTCAGGTTGAAAAATCTGTTTTTCCATGTTCTTACTCTGGGCTTCAGGGAGATTCTGCAATTTCACTGCCTGGAGCCAAAGTCCTACTGCACAGCTGAGAAGCTTTCAGCACCTTGTTACTCATTCCAGAAAAACAGGATGGATTTGCTGATGGTTTCATCATGTCATGCTAAATATTTCACTGCCTGATCACCTTCAGGCCTCATTTGACTAGACCAAAGTACTAGTTTTTGCAGTGCCAGCTGCAATATAACCTCATTGCTACATAGGTTGTAATGAAATGCATCTATTTTTGCCCAACATAGCCTAATACCGCCATAGAAACCAAACTAGACCTCCACCTTCTGTCAGATCCTACAGTGTTAACCTTCTCTCTCCCTCTCTGACTGGATTTTCTTCAGATGTTTGCAGGTATCTAAAATTCAATTAAATGGCCAGAGAAGTACAAAGACTTGGTGAAGAGGGTTGGGAGCTGTGGTTTCCAAGCAGGACTGGAAGGCACTTGGCAATCTTTACCAGAGCATAACTGTACCTTTTTTGACTGCAATTTCACACTTCAGTTGCCTCTACAGTCAAGTCAAAAAAAGTCATTACATCCATCATCAGACTAGTTGCTGAGCATGCACAGGTGTGATGCTGGTGACTGTGGAGTTAATCAGGTGTACAGGGGAGTCCCACTCAGCATCTGGAAAGAGAAAGTATCATCTAGCATTTTCTCTCAGTAAGATCAGGGCAACTCATGCACCAGTTGTTTATATAATCCCTGCTCTTTCTAACTGCCTATCTATACTTAGCCACTACACCTCCAAATTATGGCTTCAGTGCAGTAATGCATTTGACAGAAAGAATGCTAGCCTTCATGCTAAAAAGCAGTAACCCTCTTTGACCAGACCTGCACACAGAGCAGGGAATTTCTGGAAATGGCACTTTCCACATCCTGAGACCTTTGTCATCCATCCAAAACCAAGGAACTGGGATATGCACTTTAGCAGGGACATAAATGTTTTTCAGTCATTTCACATTTCTTCTGCCATGTATAATGTACTGATGGCATCTCACTCATCACCAGAAAGCAGCATGGGAGAACAGAGTACATAACACACAGGTAAACTTCCTTCCGTTCTGTTTTAACCATAAAGGTTGAAATTCAGATGAGTGCAGGAGGGCGGCTCGCAAAGACCTGTTTCAACACAAAGCCACAGAGAAGTGACATGCACTTTGCGTGTTCATGCCTGGGGACAGACACCAGGCTGGCGAGTAGAAACTGCGAATCCTCGCCAAGGACAGACTTTTCAGTGACCTTTCAAAAGCAATATGCTGTTTTTCAGAAATGTTCTTATATCCATATTTTTTTCTCTTCAGTACTTCCAGACTGAAAACACAGTGGCCAAGCAGAGGAAAGCTGCAGAGCAACAGAGACTACTCTTTTAAATCCCCACAGGGCTGCTGTTTGCCTCCACACCAGCCTGCAAGGAAGGTCCATGTGCATTATCGAGCGCTTATGGTTTTTTTTTTTTTTAAGAACACACCCATATTGGTAATAGCAAGCAAGCAATATATTCCCCTGTATAGTTTCCCATCAACAGTTTGATTCTGATAGAAATGTGCTGGCTTACAAAAGTCCTCAATAACAAATTGACAAAAAGCCAGCAGTTCTGACAGCCAGTCTGTCTCCCTCAGTTCTCCCACGTACCTGTATACATCCATATAAACACACAGTGCAGGAGGGAGAGAAAATAAAATATCTCCTAGAATTGCTTGTCCACATCTCTTTGCCACCGGACAAATAGCTTTTTCCCACACAGTCTTTTACATATTACCTCCTTCTCGTCAAGCTTACGGAGAAATGCTGGAGAAAAATGAAATATTGAAGGGCTAATCCTTTATTTAAAAAGCCACCAGATATAAATGGTTGGCTCTGACAATTTATTACCAATTCTGGGAAGACTGGGAAAATAAATGTTTCATATCTCTTTGCAAGTGACAGATGAAAGGAGTAAAATACTCATCAGCTCTGGAGAGCTGCAACTTTTCATTTTCTGAAAGAAAATTCAAAAAATGTCAGAAATTCAGGTATTTCCTTCCTTAAAGATCATTGCTGATGCTTTTCCAGAACTTTTATCTATTCTTCCTGTGTTACACCCACAATGGAGCATTAGGATCTTAGATTAGCTGTTAAGTGAAAAGGTCAGCATAATTACAGGTTTGTAGTCTCAGGCCAAGAGACAGTCTTCTGAAGGCACATAACACCTCATTCTTTTATTCTGCTTGCCCAAGTTCTTAAAAAAAATTTGGGGCCTTGAACTACTCCTTAGCCTGCTTTCCAGAACAGCTGGCTAAGTGGTGGCACGTTTACTATATGTATATTTCTACCACTTTATCAGATATTTTCCCTCATTGCAGCCACTCTTCCCCTCTCTCCCCTCTCCTTTTTTCAAACAAAACTACTAGTCACACTTATAGAAACAAACAATAAAATACTGTACTTTGCATTTGGAGGACAATGTTTTAGCTGAACATGTGAAAAGGCATAAAAGACCCCCAAAGGAGTAAATTACACTCTTGAAAGACAGCATGATGAACTGCCTCTGCTGTATCCAAGACCAGACCTGTAGCCATACTCTTCACGTTAGAATCAGGCTAAGAGAAGTAATTACCTGGTGGGGGGTATTTGGAGGAATTATTGCTGAGTGCCTGCTCGGTAAAGCTGTTCCACACTTCCTCGCTGCAGATGGGCATCTGAAGAATGGCTGAGAAAAGCCATAATTTCAGTGTCAATCAACTGCCCTGCTTGCATGGCTCTGAGTGGCATGCAACAGGCAAGCAGAAGGTCCCCTCACAACATCTACACAGCAGGTCTGAATATAAATAATATGTTGCTTCACATATGAACTAATTCATTGTCATTTCTAAAGAATACCTGATATAGGACTCTGTATTTTGTCAGAGACAAGTAATTAAGTGTGACACCACAACTGACATTTTGCAAAAATTATTTGGATATCACATCCATGTTTAAGATTGTGTGGCCACTTCCATTTTCTCTGCCTACTTGCCTAAATGCACACATGAAACACAATGGATTCTTAAAATCTATTATTCCTTTAGCAATGGGTTTTAATTTTAAGACGACTGTTGGCTTTTATGCCATTGTTGGTATGCATCGGTTTGAACACAATCAACTGTCATGATCCTGCCTTGTGGCTTATGGTGCCTCTTTACAATAAAGAGAAATAACATCCTTGTTCTATTTTTACTCTGCTTCCTTGTTCTGAGCCTCCTCTAGTGTTCAAATGCGCATTCAAACATGCTCAGATTTCAATGTTGCTCTTTGGCAGTCATACTGATTTTCGTAGACAGGCAAGCAGGTGTGTATGGGTCCATAGATACCACTTTTCTGCATCTGCTCTCCTTGTGCTATCCCAGAAATAAAGTGATCTGGATTTGAATGGTGAGAAAAAAAAAACACAGTTCTGTTAAGGAGAACCTATAGACTGGGTACTGCATCCTTGAGAAGGGGAAGCCTGAGCAGATTGGCATAATGATGCCAGTGAAATCCCACAGAAGATTGTTAACATCTTCCTCAAACCCCAGGGGCTTTACAAGAAATGGGGTAGGCTTTTGGACTTCTGTATGAGTACTAAGCTAATTTCAAGGCTAGGAAGACTATCCAGCCTTCGCAGGCAGACTATTCTCAGCAGCGCTCTTTTCACCATCCTCTTAGCAGCCTGAAAACCTCGTCAGTAGGTTATATTTTAGGTAGAAATCAGTAGGTGTTTGTGAAAGTAAATGAGCAATAAGGAGCCCTGGTCCTCAGTGAAGAGGATGCAAAACAGAACTAGATCACCTGTTGCGAAGGTATGACCCCCTTCACTCCCTGAAGCCAGAGAAGGCTTTTCCCTTGGTAACTCTGCTAGAGACATGTTTATGAAGCTTGAAGATGATAGCCATCATCCTTTACATGGAAGTGGTTACATCAAGCAGGCTGACCTATACTGGATGAGTTATACCTCAGATAGTCCCTAGATGTCCTACTAAACAAAGCTGTCATCTAGTTAAACTACATACCTGTATCCAGGACAACACACAGTTGTTACACGGCCCCTGCAGAGCTGGCAGGTGCTGCAGCATGGGTACTCCCAGCTGCTCTGGTTTCCTCCTTTCCTCTCAAAGTTTTAAAGGCTGTAAGAGTCTGACATGGAGGTTTGCAGAATGGAAGTTTTTCCTGTAGAGCAATGATAGATTATTTAATTCTTTCTAGTTATAGCTGAAAGGAGATACAACAGCCGAGAGGAAATATAGGACATCGAGCTCTTTTCAGCTGAGGTTTTTAGATCATGAGTATTCTTGCACTTATTATAGGAAACAGTAAAAAAACCATGGTTCTAGTCAAGTTACACCTAAATTGAATTCTCACTGTGACTGAACTAAGGTGACGTGTGTTAGACTGCTAATCCTGAAGTAAAAAGATGAAAGCTAGCAGCATCCTCTTTGTACACACATATGCATTACAATTCCAGCGTAGATTTCTTGCTGTTCTGATCAAGCCCAAAAAATTAGTTGCCTTAAAGAGATTTACAGTGTTGCTTTGCTCTGAGTCCACCATAAATTGCTTTGCCCAGTCTGCTAGATACTTCTTTCAGTTCTCAGCATCAGTATCTGGAGTCAGTGGAGTCACCACTGAATAATACTAGCAGGTTTTTAATTCCAAAATTCATTTCCAGTCAGCACTTACTGGGATTTTTGTGTGGCTCACCAACAGCCAAACTCAGGGGCTCAAACTGTGATAGAAAAATGAATACAGAAAGTGTCATGAAAGCTGCCAAAAGAAAATTCAATCTCAAGTGAGTATTGGCAGAAATATAGCCTTTGTCATTTTAAAGAGGTACTGTGAAAGCTGGTTTTGCCATAAAAGTTTTCCAATGTAACAAAAATAAAACTCACAGCAAAGGCCCTTTAATTCATCCAACCAATGATATACAACATGCTACACAAATACCAACCAAAGGCAAAAACCTGAACAAATTTCCAAATACATTTTAAAGTCCCTATTTTATTCAAAACCAAGAGAAGAGTCAGACAATCCAGGTAGAAAGGCTGCTCTCAACTACTGAAATTATGTGAAAAGAATTCATATTTTCTGGAGATAAGCAAAGGTATCATTTACTAATTTTTACAAATATTAATTTTATAGAGCCCTATTGTTTTCACTGCTGCTAAAATAAACAGAAATGGGCTTATTGGAATGCAGTTACTAAAAATATGAAAAGGATGCAAAAAGTTTTTGTTTTGCTGCACAAACCCAGGTCTATTATGTGGTTTGTGCCATCAACTTGCTCAGAGTAGATAGTAGAGGTTAAATTTCTGGAAGACATTTACCCTTACCCCTTACCGACATTTTCAGTGGCAGTAAAGCAGTGGAAAGACAAATAGAAAGGGAGTTCAAGTATACAGGAGACCTCAGAGACCTGGGATATTCATTATGTTTTCTTCTTCAACACCATACACCATACTAAATAAAATGTTTGAGGAAATGGACTTTCTTTTGCATTGCTTCCTCTTTAGCTCTGTTTGCAGAGATGAACCTGTAGCTCTCCCATTTTGGAGGGGGAGAACCAAAATTTAAATTCTAAGTTCATCCCCTTGAGCAATTTGTGGGTGAACAACTTCCTGTTTCTACCTTTTGCCTTTATTTTCTCGAGAACTAGAGTGTGACTAACTTCAGTGCCAGCACACCAGGGATAAAATCTCTATGTGAACTTGCAACAGCAGCAGGAAACTAGCATAAATATCTAAGCACTTTTCTGTCCAATCCTGTGCATTTATGGCTAAGATATGAAGAACGGAACAAATACAAAGTAAAGGTGGGGAGGGTGGAAAAGGAGAGGATGATACCTGTATTCTGTATTAAAAATCCCATGAATTGTTTTGAGTTACTGATAACCCTGATCTATAGAAACTTGAGTATACATCAATCACTACTGAATCAAATCTGATCTAGGCTAGTCCTTAAGCCCATGTTTATATATCTGGAAAGAAATGAAATTGTATTAGCAAGGACTTTGACTGTGGAAGCAGACACAGGAGGCACTCTACTGCCAAAGAGTAAAATATTATTCAAGTCTGTAGGACAGTCTATCATTTCTTAACTCAAGAGTAATTTCACTTCACAAGATAACTCCTGATAAATTAATCACTGGACTGATGTTGAAGGATGCATTGGAAGTAATGTTAATAACTCATTGATCTTGATTGAAGTGAGTAGGATAATCTCAAAATAGTTTGTTGCACACACACAAGCACAGTTCATCGAGAAGCTTAATTTTGCCATGGCTCAAGAAAGTTAATAAAAATTAGAGGGAGGAATATTAAAAGAAATTGGGATTTTTTTAATAAACAAATTTTATCTGAGATTATTAAAAAGCTATAACTTTGTGGATGAATGAAGGCAGCAGTTACCATTGATGGAAAATGACAGAAAGGGAAACAGGATAAATAGATGTCAGTGTAAATTAGAATTTATAAAATATAGAAAACTGATGAGAAAATCTAAGGCCACAAGGGAAAAATCAACATCTGGCAAGAAAAATAATGTTATGAATATTTATGGAAACATAGCTTCCACACTTTTATGTACATGCATAAGATATATGATTTGGTAGCACCCATTACTGGTAGACATGATAAAATTTTAAGTGATACTGAGCTGGCAATACTATTTGAAAATATTTATAGTCTATACTTGGGAAAATGCAGATGATATACATGTCCAGAGAGAACACTTTGTAGAACACTAGTAGATAAAGAGGATGTTAAATACCCTACATCAGTGTTTAACTTTTTTTTAAAGCAAGTATTTCTGGACAACTTGTACCCAAGAATCCTACATATTCTCCATGCTGAGCTCTGGGCACTAACTTCCCATCTTAGAAAAAAATTGTGGAATAAGTAGGAAATACAACAGACAAGAAGAATCTTAATAATTGTGAACTACTCACAAGAATAAGCAAGATGACCTAGGCAACTACAGGCTAGTGAGTCTAATGTCAATCATGACCAAAATAATAGAACAGTCATTTAGCTGATAAAGGACAGGAATGTAATTAGTGCTGATCAAATCTTTTAATAGAAAATAGTATTTGTAGAATAAGTCTGATTTCATTTTTTAGGAGAATAAGTCTGATGTATATAAGCAACTACAAAATAAGCCTGACTTGTTAAGCTGCTTTGCTACATTACTGCATTCTCTGGGGGGGGGGGGGGGGGGAAGCTCTCCACAGTATTGCTAAAGTACACACTAAGTGAACAAAGACCATGGAAGTGGCAAACCTCAAAAAGCAGCTCTCAATGAAGAAAGAAATGGAAACATCTTTAATGAAGTCCATCACTATACAGGTTCCCCCATTAGTTTCTGAGCTTAGCAAAGCACAAAAAAGAAATGTTTGCAAAATATAAATAATGGTGAGTAGAGAGCATGCTGGGTGACCTTAACTGCATTTAAGTTCTACCCATTAAAACAAAAAAAATGTTTCCTCCAAATGAAAAGTTCTCTGCCAAAGAAGGGAAAGGCAGGTCCTGTCTGCAGAAGGGGACCCCATGGCTGAATGCTGTGGCTGGAATGTGTAACAGGGCACACAGCAAGTGGATGACATCGCTGAACGCTCCATCTGGAGACACCAAAAAACAAGCTTTGCACGGATGGAGCATATAATTAATTTAGGAAAAAAAAAATTGTTTTTCATTTTAATTTATAGAAGTGGGGAAATGTGACTTCCTCAGTATTATAGTGGGCAATCACAAAACTCATGGGAGCATCGCAAAAGTTCTTCAGTACTAGAGGTCACAGTGACCATATAATACCCAAGGCATGCTGGGGTAAAAAGTACTGTGGGGGCTGAAGTGTTTTAACTGAGTATCAGGAAAAAGAATGTGCCTTCTTCCTCCACGGAGAACTGTCAAGACTAATGGTTAGCCCTGATATGGTGTTCATGCTTGTTTAAGATACCCATAAAAAAGGACTTAAACTACAAAAAGGCTGTACCATAGGAAAATACAGAATATATAGAAAGATAATTTGATTACTGAGTATGAAGTTCTCCACCAGGGAGAAAATATCATATATTAAAAGACTATTCCAGCTTCCCCCACCACCAAACAAAAGTGAGGGGAAGGAAAGCAGGACAAATTTTGGGTTTGTTTTTTTTTTTTTTTCAGTCAAACAAGAAGTTGTGCTTAGTACGGGGAAAACTACGTGAAAGGTAATTGGTTGTGTTATAAAGGAAACCAGGTGATAAGATCTAATGATATCTTTGGTCCCTAAACTTGAGGACTATAAGCCTGCTTGCTGTTTTCTATTCCTCCTAATTTCTGAACAATCTATCCTGAAGAGGTAATTTTTCCTCTCATGATTGCTCTTCTCTTTTTTGCAAAATCTTGAAGAATTTCCCAAAGAATATGTCCCTTGTTCTCAGTGAAAAGTGATTTATACTGTGAATGCCACTTCAAAATCAAAAGTAGTAGGGGGTCAAGTCCATTAATCTGTTTTGCCTTCTTGTCAGGACGCTAAGCAACAGGCATCCCTATAAACTAGAAAGTAGCCATTGAAATGGACAAAGCTTCTGTTACAAATAGAAGGATTGGTTGGAGGCAAGGAGGCTAGGCAGAATAAAGGCCCCTTCACTAAAAAACTATACATTTGAATTTCCAGTATTACTGGATCTGGGACAAGAAATCCCATTTTCTGCACAAACCTACAATCTATGCCACCACAGCAGTGAGCATTACTTCTTCTACATTTTTAATGTCATTTTTTTCAATCAGAGTCTGAGACAACTAGGCTGCACATCTGAAATGCATGTTGCACATTGTCCAGGGCCAACAGCTGGATTTTCAGAAATGGCAGTATATAAGTACAAATCCTCCCATTGTAAATAAACATGAAGGGCAGGTAGCAAGTGCTTAAGAGGTGCTGAACATAGAGCCAGTAATACATGCAAACATTTGAGAGGCACATTAATTTCTGAAGCTTGAATTCAATTATGCACTACTATTTTGACACTAAGACGTCAATACAAAATATCAATGCTATTATTTGCACTGATGCCTTTGTTACAGAAATATTTCTGCCTAATGAATCCTCCTTTATTCAGGGCTTACCTCTCTTACTCCTAGATGGAGGTACAGTGCAGATCTAACTCCTCTCTACTTGATTGTTTACCCCTATTACTAGTCAAAGCACCCCATTATGCACAGCATCAAACAATCATATGAGTCACCCACTTGACATGAGAGCGGCTTGATAGGCCTAAGCGTACCACAGAACGTTTTCATATGCTTTCTTTGCAAGCTTTCTCAGGAGCACACAAATTGCCATCTTTATTAGAGACCAGCAAACATGTTTGGATAAAACAAGAGTCAGTGCACACTATCACTTGAACCGCAAACCAAACTAAACACAAGCCTTTATACTGATTATAAAAACATGAAGACATTGTTCCTTCTAAACAAGAATATTTACATATCTGCGGTTCTTGTCTGGGAATAAACAGTATTTAAAATCTTGTCCTAAATCAAACAGAACTGGCAAGCTTCTAAGCTAAGCTCAGATAATTTACAAGCATCTCAAATCCAGTGAGACTTCTGATGTCTAAACAAATGGAAACAAATCTCTATATGCTTTGCCATGAATATTTCATCCAAAAGGATCCCACGTTTGCAGAGCAAAGCTGTCTTCCTTGTTCTCTTTAACATTATTTCTTAGATAAATAAGGATGTGCTGCCATGTTGAAGAAGAAACATAGAACCTGTGCACATATACTGCACATGTAAATGATGATCAGGAGCTCGCGAGAACACACATACCTTGGAATTAATGCGAACTGCAATAGGGAGTATGAGATCAAGCATCTTATCTAGATGCAGAGTGACCAAAAGAACTCCATCAGTATGAACCCAAGCTATCTCTCTTGAGGCTAAATTTTAGGTGCCTAAAAAATACCAGCTGAGCTGGCAAGTCTGAACGGTTACCTTACTGATCCCATACAGGAACAGTCATGGATCCACAGCACTGCCTCAGTTGTGGAGCCTATTTCACAACAGAGACCTGATCGTGTACAGTGCTGGAACTTCCACAGGGAAATACCATTGTTCCTGCAGCAAACTGAAATGTGATTGAAATGTGGCAGATATCTATCTGTCAGGCACCCAAGAAAAGCAATAGCAAGGCACAGGCAGGCTTTCTGTGCAGTTATTGGATGAACTGGAAAATGAACTGCGCATTAACTGCATTTTTTCATAGCTCTAATAAGCATAGTTACACACCAGGCCCTCCCTTTCTCGCTCTATATTTCAACATATCAGTCTTTTCCATTTGGCTTCACAATCTTTTTCACCCCTTTAGAAAATAACTTTTACACTTATTCTTTCGTTACAGACAGGGACAGCTTCCCAGGCACCACTATGCTCTTTAATGTGAAAGTCACATCCTGGAAACATCAGTCAATATCGGCCTTTTCAAGAGGACCCAAATCTGCTGCTGTCAAACATGTGGGATGCTCACAGTCAGCTCTTCTGTCCTTATCACCCACTCATTCCAGTCCAGTGACCTTTCCAGCACAATAATAGCTGCCAACATACTGCAGATGTGGTAAAAGTATGCAAATGCCAAGTGATATTAAATGTGCCCATTGTCTGTTGAAAGACAAGTTATTGCTTTCTCTCCGTCACAAGAAAGCTCTTAGATCCTTGTGCAAATAAAGACAACTTGAGGTTATATTGATTTACATTCCTGAAATTCAAACAAGCCTTAGGAATATGTTTAAAGGCAGTATGACTTCTTTAGAAGCCTGCAGAAGATATTTGAAGTGAGTACATGGTTTGTAGATCACATGGATACCATAGTCATTTCAAAATATTAAGGCAAAGGCTTCTAAGGGGAACTAGCTGTCCTACTCACCACAACTTCTGATGACAGTTGGACACCTACTCCCCTTTAGGTCTCAGAAAATCATAAAGTCCTAACAAAGAGGCAATCAAAGTCTTTTAATGTGAATTTATAGGTTATTGCCTTCTTACCATACAGCTGACATGAAAGAGTTTTAGAAAGAGAACAACGACAACCTTTCATGCAGCCGAAACTTGATCTCAGTTGTATCAGAGTGCCGGATAGCCTTTTAACAAGAGGAGAGGTGGAATTAAACAAGTGATTAATGACCACTGGTTTCACAGTCTGGCGCAACATATTTTGCTAGCAGGTTGATCAAGAATTAAGATTAGTTTTAGCTCAGAGTTCTCTGTCTCTCCTTTTATGATAATGATTTATGAATTAATTAAGGTAAATGAAAATGTAGGGAAATAGATATTTCTAGTGTAAACTTTTAATAAAGGTCTACAAATATTGCCAACTGATTCTGAAGCCGATGTCAGTTTCCTCCTTAGCCACGTAAGTTTCCAGAGTTTGAATAATGACAAGCCACCAAGAACAAACACAATGATAAACTGAAAAATAAAATAAATATAAAATAGTCTCCTACAGAAAACTGTAAGAGTATTGTGAGAAGCTGGGTCTTGAACCCAAAGACTAATGCATACAATCCAACTTTTAGAGTATCTAGACAGTATATTCTTGTCAATGTCACACAGCAACAAAGATGAAACAAATCTTGGCTAAACTGCAATAACGTAAGTGTAGAAATTGCACTTTCACTTACATATCAGGCTAATTTACAACTACCACATTTGGCCTGATAAATATGTAGTCACAACTCAGTGCTGAGACCTATACAGACTACAGTTTTTGTGATAATTTAACTCCTCGTATCTCCACCCAGACCCATTCTGGGTGAAGAGAACTGTGTGAAGGACCGCAGGTGTCAATGAGAAAAGAGTTTTATTTTCTTTACACCTCTTTTACTTTAGGCAGCGTTAATGGACTCTAAAGGGAAATGTGAGTTTTTCTGAGGGAGCCAAAGTCTCCACAAGGAAACGTTTAGAGAACAAAGGCTAGAACTCATTAATTAATACCCTTAATGAGAGGATAGGAGATAACCTTAGATAGATATCTTCTTATAAAAATTTATTTACTTCATTTTACTACCTTCATTGTGTCAACAGAAGAGAGTAGCAATGTTAAGTTATAAAACAAATCCACAGTTTCTGCTTTTTACAATCATCATTTCTATTGGTATTCATTATCCAAGCTGAATGCAATTCCCTGTGGGTAACTAAGCTTAGTGTAGGATCCCAGCACATAAAAAAAAACCAAAGAAAAAAAATGCACAAAATAATAGTATAACTTTGTTTTCTGTGCTAGACAGAAGGTAGTTGGGCACCTAAGCACACCAGTACAATTTTAGCAGGATTTTCAAAAGTCATGTGAATTCAATGGGAAGCAGGACTGAAATTTGGCTAGAAACCACTAAGAAGTAAAACTCTCATTGAGTTTAGTGTAGTCTGGTTTATGTATTCTGAGGAGGACAAGTTCCTTTTCTGTGACAGGGAAAAGAAGATACACCAAAGCCTGAACTCTCTAGTGAAACTACCTCTGGAATTATTACTGCATCAATTAAAAATCAAGCTTTAGATATTCCCTTTTAACCAGTGCTGCATATTTAATTTTTGTTTAACTTTTGTAAAGAGCTATATAAGAACAGAAATATCTTCTCATCTTACCTTTTCTGCCACATCAAGTGATTTCTTTTCCAAGCCATCTTTTCTTCTTTGGGTTTCATAAGGTAGCACAGCTGCGCACACAAATCTACAAATAATAATAATAACAATAACAACAACAACAATAATAAACTCAAGCAGCCTTCTTTCCTGTTCATTACATTTCAGAATTAGGCCTCAAAAGTTGTAGCTCATGTTAATGAGAATCGTAATTGCTCAAATTTTTCCTGATTGTAAAAATAATGTCATACTTCAATTATGGCTGTATATGTTGATGAAATTGTCATTTTTTGATTTTTCCCAGTAATAAAAGATAAGGTAACAATGGCTTGCAACACCCAACAGCATCTTTGCTCAGTTAAGCATAATTGTAGCAAATTTAAACAAACGTTGTAATAAAATAATCTATGGTACATTGTGGTTTTTATTTGAAAATACAAAAATACCTGTCTGTATTTGTCTCAGAATGTATTTCCTCCCATAAGTTTTAGATATAATCAAATTATTGAGCTATATGAAACTGTTTGTCTAATAAAAAGATTGTAACTGTAAATCCTAATCATAATATTCTTGGAAAATAGAGAAGGTAATTAATATTAGAATGATATCAGTCTCTTGAAAAACCCTAGAGGACACAAAGCAGCAGAAGAAACCTTTAATGTTATGCTGGTGCACACTGTGGGTTTTTCTTATTAAGATTTAAATTCATTCTCCTTTTTATAGTAAGCAAGACTGGTTAAACATTGTACTTAGAAAAAATGTTGGAAATGCTCCTGCCAAAAGGACATTTTAGCAATGAAAATGCAAATCTGAAATCTGAAGTAAGTTGCTAGCCCCCTCACAGAGCTTCATGGCGGTAGAAATAAAAACCAAGAGTCTTCGGTATAGGTGGAGCTGATCTTGTGGAGCACATAGCGCATGGAGCAGATAGCACATAGCACATCAAGATGTGGAGCACATCTTGATCTGATGTGAACCCAAATATCTTGTCATATTAAGGATTTTTGTGAACTTTTCTTTCACAGTTTCTCATACTGCTACTATCTGCCATAGTGTGGTATTTAGCAGAAGGATTAACATCTGGCTCAGAAGTGTCTTTTCTTTGTCCCCTGAATTTTATTCAGATTTGGCAGACATATAAAGTTAAAAATTGTTACTTCCTAAAGAGGAAAAGGCATAAGGACATCATGAAAACAGCTTGCAAATAAATTCCTTCCCAGAAATTTTTGCTTGAAAGTACAAAACATTTGAAGTTCTGTGGCCAATTTCATAGCTGAGTATGCAACACATATAATATATACACTTTCATTCACATTTTAAAGTGAATTATCTTTGGCAGCATTCAAATTTCTTCTGAGTTCACTTTTCTAAATACTTCCAGTGATGGGAATATTTGGCCAAACAGTGAATGTTGCTGAATATTTAATTGATAGAAAACTTATTTAAAATATTGTATTGGAAAGTTAATTTTAAAAGTAATGTTCCTCTCTTCAGGGACAAAAAAAACCCCATATTTTTTGTCACTGAAAACCACAGCGATAAAGACTTAGAATAATTTTCCACTCTCATTGCTGTCGAACTGATAAGTTTCTGAACAGGAAGCCAGTAACCATTGTCTAACTGCAAAACTGGGTAGCAGAGACAAAATGTCTTCAACAAGGCCACAAATTAGTATCTGAACTGGGAATAGAATTCAGATCAACTGGTCAGGTGTTCTCTCACATCTCTGCTCACGAATTCATACCAGCTTGCTAATTAGTAGAATAGAAGCTAAGAACAGCATCTATATAAGTTCATATGGTGAATTCCAGTATTTATCTTCAAGCACTGTCGCAAAGAAGGTGCCATACTAATTGGCTAAATACTCTCTGAAATTGTCCAAACACTTCTGCTTCCTAGCCCAATTCTTGTGACAGTAGAGCTCAATAAAGAATATGAAAAATCAGCCCACTTGGGAATTCTAAACTAGGCTTTAAATAGTGAATTAACAAATTGTTATTTAGTACAGATGTGTCTTAAACTGTGATGGAATCAATTAATAACGTCTACAAGTGTCCTTTGTGTTCACAGACTGTTTTGGATACAACGAATGTTCCCATTTATTTATTTTCTGAACTAGGAAGACTTGGTCTGCAGAACAGCCAGATCCTAATCAGAGGGCTAGAGGAGAAACTGCATACCCATATGTTTAAGTGATGTTTCCATGGATACAGCTGACTTGATTTGCAGTTTGCAAATTTACCTTCAGTAAGTGGCAAAACACATTCCACCTTCCCAAAGATCTAAGTGTCAGGATGTAGACATCGCCTGGCCATGCAATGAATGTGAAGCCAAGGACTGGAGTGCAGAACCAGGGAGAAATGCACTTAACTTGCATTGCTAATCTGACATAGTGCTGCAGTGTGTGCTTGGGGAATCTTAATCAGGGTGGGTCATTTTGTTGGTGTAAGAGACATTTAGGCAGGAATAGTCAAGTGCACAAATAAAGACCAGGAAAAAATTGGTTGCAAAGGAGTCCTGGAAAAAAGCATCGCATGGATGCTGTGGGCCATCAACTGAACATGAGTCAACAATGCCATGCTGTTTCAATGAAAAGCGAATGCTGCATTAGGCTCTATTAATAGCAATAGCTCACCAGACATGTGATGCACCCCTCTCGTCCAAGCCCTGCTGGAATACTGACTTCTATTCAGACGCCCACACAGAGATGTCTAGAGCCATTTCAGATGCCCATGGTGGGAAGAACAAGAAGCAATGGGCATGTATTGCTGCAAGAAATATTCAAGTTTGCAATTAGGAAAACTTTTTAGCAGTTAAGTATAGTGCAGGCTTGTAATATGCTGTTAGGAGAAACCGAAATCTCCACAACCATGAGCCATTAAGAGTAAGAGGGACAAGTCTATCAGGAGTGACAGAAGCATAGATCATCATGACCTGGGGCTGGGGCAAAGCCAAAATGGCCTCTTGACATCCCTCAGCTTTTGATTCTATGTTTCACTAAAATAAATTGCACTAAAACGCTAGGAATCACTAATTACTATAGGCATTCTGGATTTCATCAGAGTAACAGACTATCTCACCACATCAAGTCCCAGAGTAAATTAAAATCAACAGTCTAAACAAAGAGCTATTCTAAAGGTGGCCTTTTTTTAAAATACTTTTTTTAATTCATACTAGAACTACTTCAGTCTTTTTGACATACAGTTGCCAATTTTGGCAAAGCCCTCAGAATGCAGGAAGTTGTTCAGGAAATTACTTTTTGACATGAAGGATATGCAGAGATGTATACTAAATGATTCATTCTGCCCTCACTTCATTCTATGCAGTCTATCCAATGTCAGCCAGGAAGTTCATTTGGATATGCAATGATAAGGATGAGAAGAAAAGCCCAAGGAAGCCTTGATGGTGAAGGCTTTAACAATAGAGACAGATTTACCTGTAAAGTTCTTGTAACCAGTCAGAGAGAAAAAAACTTTATCCAATATTCAACATTTCCACTCATTACTCAGGTTTTTTGGAGGCAAGGCAGGGATACAATGACTTACATCACAAGCAGCAACAAGAAGCATCAGTGGGAACAAGAACTTATGATTTTTTGTTACAATTAAGAGAAGGACCTCAAGCAGAGCATCAATTGTCTGAAATTATATCTACACCGTAGGAGGCAAAGTGTGGACTTCACTTAAATTAAGCCTTATGACAAAACAGGGCCATGTCGCTGGGGCATTACCTGATGGGACTGGGCAGCAATGTGGGGCAGAAGCCAGGGAGAAGCTTAGGACTCTGCACGGTGCTACAGGTTCTCTCCATCTTCCCCATTCTGTGCATCAAATATGGGGAGCTCAAAGAAAATTTGGAGTAGGCAGTGGAAGCTTACAAGCTTCTAGTCCCATGGCAGAGGAGCAGAAGTCTGGAACTAGTGGTAGGGTTTGTATTCTCTCCCTTCTTCCCCAGTAAATCTGCATCTGAGTGGGTTTCATCTGACATGCTCACTGTAAATCTAGTAAACTTCCTTGCATTCACTAAGATGTTAAGTTAGCTCTTTCCACCAAAAAAGATTTAAAATAAAAGTAGCTGTACTAGTGATAACAACAGCAAGTTTCTGACAGTGTTATAAGGAGCTAATTTGCTGACACAAGGTTTTATTGGTTGATGTGGTAGGTAGTATTTACCAGGTCACTTGAATAAAAGCAATGGTTTCTCCTTATGCGGGCAGGAGCTATTGTACGTTAGACTGAATGATGAATTTCCTTCTGAAGATTTAGAGATAATTTCTTTACTGTAATTGTCATACTGCACTGACAATCTGAATGCCATTATCACAGTAATAACTGACATTAAAAAGTAGAATAGTGTCATTTGAAGATGAATACAAAGAATGCAGAAAGACTTGCATGTTGACTCACTTGAGCTATTCTTCCCTCTACCTGTTGTTCTGTGTATTCATAGTCTTTCAGTAGAAATTATTCCAATAAGAGCAGTAATGCTTCATTTAAACATTTCCTAATGGATTTTATATCTCTGGACCAAACTCATCTCTAATATAGCATTCAAGCAATTAATGGACTCTGTTACAATAGGTCTGGCTTGGACAGCAAACCTGAATTATTTAAAGGAAAAAAGTTAACATTAACATAGGATGTAAAGACATCCTGAACTGAACCAACGTTTGGAAGAGGGAACAGCTGGGAAATGGGCTTTAAAACCACACAAGTGCTCCAAACCAAAATGCTACTATGGACTCTGAAATCATTATCAGAAATCGTTATATTTCTCTCTGCTCAGGAAGGGTGCTCAGGCCATTAGGAATGGGTATCTGAATTAGCAGACTATTGTCCCTCAATTGTACCCTCTTAGAAGCAATTCAGGTCACCTAAATATTTAAACGTTTGAATATTTAAAGGTGTTTAATGGAAGTTGAGAGCATTTTTTTTAAAATTCCACTTTAGTGTTGAGACCAGACCAAGCTAATTCAGGCACTTGAATGTGCTGCTTGTGACTTAGCTAAGCTAACTTAGTGTCTGGCTGCTGTGCTTAGGGACCATCGATCAGTCTCCTGCAGCTCCAGGCCTCACCATGTGCTTCTGACTCCTCCGTGGGACTTGTCTAATTGCATGCTAAGTTAGTTTATGGTGTTTAACCAGCAGAGAACCAACCCTAAAGGAAAAAAAAAAAAAAAGGAAAAAATGATTACCTTTCTTCTGGTTTAGCTTTCTTAACATACTTCTGGGATCAGATGATCACCAATTCCAGCAGAAAGGACAGTATTGAAAAACCTATCGGAAAGAGGTGGGCAAGGGCAAGATCGCACTCCTTGCTGGCAGCTAGCTATTAGATGGCTTTTGTTGTACTGTAAGGCCATGCATAAAGGTAGATGAGATGATGCAATTACTTCCCACACTGTGCAAAAGTGGAAGGGTAGGGGAGCTCAGAAGCAGTCACAAGTGCCAGAGAAGGATGATTATGAAAACTCTGGTCAGCTTTCTCCCAGTGAAAGGCAATTGTCTCAATAAAACGTTTTTATTAATATGGATGGGAAGCAGGAGAGAGGAAAGAGGGGAAGTACATTTAGAAAGGTTGCTGTCTGCATCTCTGGCCTGCCTTGTGTGTCAGAAGTGATGGGTACAAGATGGTTACAACTGCACTGAAAATCAGAAATGACAAGGGGAAATAAAAAATTAATTTACAAATACATTTCACAGTTCACACACAGTTAAGTGCAACTTATTTTTTAAAATTCCCTTCTCTATTCAGGATTCACTTTACTTGACGTAATATGTGTTGTTTTATACTTATGGGAGTTGACTTATGAATAATACAATTAGTGAGTTTGGGCTTTCAGAAAAGGTCTACACTTACTGGAATTTATTCAATTTAAGCAAGAAGTACTTTGCACTTTGCATACTCTGCAGGGTAACTATGATGTAGGCATAACTCTGTTGAAATAATTGTTTGCTTCTCCTTACAGTAAGACTGAATTAGACTCACCTCATTTAAATTCATGTTAGTGTCTGAGTATAATAGCTCAATAGCATAAGAATCCTAGCCTAGGATTCCTATGGCTCAAGCAAATACAACGCGTAGGCTGGTGTGATAAGCTCTGTTTCTTTCACACCACAGTTAGCACAGATGTGGGGAGAACACCAGGCAGCCTCACCCTCTGTGTGCTGCTTCTTGAAGACCAGCAGCATTTTCCTATACATCTAGACTCAAAAGTTAATATTACATGTGATTCATACAATGTTCAGTTTTTAAACTTGCCTCAGACGCCTTGCTAGTGTAAATCAGCACATCTACCAAATTCAAAGGATGAACATGCAAATGTGTTTTGCAGATGCCATCACAAATCCATGGTCAGTCCATTGAAAGGCTGAAATTATTAAGGTGATTTTCCTTAATGTTATTTAGCCTTTATACCATCGGTGCAAATGTTAGCTCCCTTTTAACATTCACTGTACTCCTCACTGTAGTTTCCTTACAGCAATACCAGTACCCACCAGCTAGTGGTCTGCTATCCCTGATTATAGACCAAAACCCACTGTTAGCTCCAAACCAAGATGTTGGAATCATAGAATCTCTTAGGTTGGAAAAGACCTTTAAGACCATCAAGCCCAACCGTTAACCTACCACTGACAAGTCCACCACTAAACCATGTCCCTAAGCACCACATCTACACGTCTTCTAAATACCTCCAGGGATGGGGACTCAACCACTTCCCCAGCTGGGCAGCCTGTTCCAGTGCCTGACTACCCTTTCAGTGAAGAAATTTTTCCTAATATCTAATTTAAACCTGCCCTGGTGCAACTTGAGGTCATTTCCTCTTGTCCTATCGCTTGTTACTTGGGAGAAGAGACTGACCCCCACCTCGCTACAACCTCCTTTCAGGTAGCTGTAGAGAGCGATAAGGTCTCCCCTGAGCCGCCTCTTCTCCAGACTAAACAACCCCAGCTCCCTCAGCCGCTCCTCATCAGACTTGTGCTCTAGACCCTTCACCAGCTTCATTGCCCTTCTCTGGACATGCTCCAGCACCTCAATGTCTTTCTTGTAGTGAGGAGCCCAAAAATGAACACAGTATTTGAAGTGCGGCCTCACTAGTGCCAAGTACAGGGGGACAATCACTTCCCTAGTCCTGCTGGCCACGCTATTCCTGATACAAGCCAGGATGCTATTGGCCTTCTTGGCCACCTGGGCACGCTGCTGGCTCATATCCAGATGGCTGTCAACCGATACCCCCAGGTCCTTCTCAGCCAGGCTGCTTTCCAGCCACTCTTTCCCAAGCCTGTAACATTGCATGGGGTTGTTGTGACACAAGTGCAGGACCTGACACTTAGCCTTGTTGAACCTCATACAGCTGGCCTCCGCCCTTCATTCCAGCCTGTCCAGATCCCTCTTGTAGAGCCTTCCTACCCTCCAGCAGATCAAAGGTCAACACTCGCGCAAGAAGCAAAAGGGATTTTTTTCAGCAATTTTTTTTACAATGCTCTCTGAGTGAAAATAAAGCACAACTGAATATCTGTCTTTTCTGAGTCAGATTAGAAGTGGCAAGAGGCCAGGCCTCTTGGGCATCCCCAGATTTTTTGAAAATTAGTCTTGGCAGAGGTTGAGGCCATGTTTTTGAAAGGACAGTAATATTATAGCCCACTTTCTTTTCCAGCTGTCTTCCCAGCCCATTAGAGGCTATTGATTCCTAATAGTTAAAAACTTATGTGCCTAATACACATATTCTGGCATGGCAAAGCATAAGGGAATGATTGCCACCATTGCACGTGTAAGTGAAGGACAGGGTTCTGCTGTATCAATCAGGTATCTGAAAGAGTTCATTTTACTGTGGACTTAAAGGACTCCTGTGTCATTCTGACAAATTATCACCAACATAAGCTGCCAATGCAGAAGCCCAAATCTCTCCTTGCAAAGAGAAGACCACAGCAAACATAACCAATTTGCTAACACATAAACTTGTATGCTACCAGCTGCAACAATTCCAAAGAGAAGGCAGCTTCAAATAAAGGCTAAGAATACTATGGATGTGAGTGTGGGTGGTTTGGTTTGGAGGCTCTGGAACTGAAGGTCAGAACAGTTTCAAAGAAATGCTGGAGATCTCACAAAAAGTCAGATATGTTAGAGCCATCCATCTGAAGCTGGTGATCAAGGCTAGAGGTCTTTGATGATGTTAGTCATTTCAGGCAATTTAGAAAAGAGAGCATAAATTTTTGTTTAAAGTATTTTGTTTGAGGTTTTTTCCAAATTTTAACATAGGCATCCAAATATATTAGTTATTATTTCTGAAGATCTACTACTCTTTTGAGTTAGAGACAAAACAGGAAAAGAAACTTCTTAGAAGGGGCAGCTTGTGGCTTCAGGAGCAGAACCACAGTCTGAACATCATGTAAGTAAAGAGTAAAAACAGACGCTCTCCACTTCTGGTCCCTTTGGGCCATGTTATAGGGTTTAACATTGCAATGAACTCCTCTCCTTGGTCCTTGCCTGGCTAGCAACAAGGGGTTCCTGCTATAGTAATTCCTATAACATGCAACTCAAATCCCAGGTTACAACAATTTAAAGGCATTTCCATTACAATCTCCACCCCGGTCCCTTTGGACCAGGTTATAGGGTTTAACACTGCAATGAACTCCTCCCCTTGCCCCTGCTCCCGCTTGGACTTATCCACAGACTGCAGTCCTTTAGGGGCGTACCCGCTCCAAGTGGAGCCTTATCTATGAGCCACAGCCTCTCCAGGGGTATACCTGCTCCAGCATAGACTTATCCACAGCCACAGTCACTTTGAGGTGCACCTGTTCCGGTGTGGCCTTATCCATGGGCCACAGTCCCTTCAGAAGTAAACCTGCTCCAACATGGCCTTACCCATGGCTGCAGTCCCTCCAGAGGAGTACCTGCTCTGTTGTAGGCCCCTGCACTTTGTGTGCACATGAGCAGATGTGTTCATTTATCAAGTGGTGGTTGTTGACAATGTTGTTGCACTGGTACAGAGGGATAACTTGCCCTAGAAAAGATGTCAGTTCAAAGTAGAGTTCATTGGTTAGCTTCAGTGAGTAGTTAGAAACATCTCCCCATATGTCTGCAGACATTATATGCCCTGGCATGAGAGTGAATAGGGCAGAATGAGCTGGTCCCCAAATCAGCTCAGCAAAGCCTCCTGCCCTTGGCATTGCTCCCAGCTCTGCTCTCAGGGCTTGCTTAGCAGCAAGCTACAGATGGGCCTTTGGAAACAAACAAAAAGCACAAGTTCCCAGGTCCCATCAGACTCCTCCCCACAATTTTCCCTGGTAAAAGAGAAGGAAAAAAATGCATAACATTGCAGAAAATCACGATGAAAGGGATGGTTGAAAGTCGTTACCTGTCAGATCCACTGCCTGAGCAAATCTGTCGAACCTAAACATCCTCATAGCTTTAATAGAGCAACTGAAGGAGATATCGTAACAGAGGAAAGCCTGCAGTCCTATCTAGGCCATATATGCCTTTAAACTTGCTAACTTAAAAATGATACAAAACTGAATTAGTTAATCACTTTACTCACATGTCAGTAAAACCCCTTGATCATGCAAAATCTCACATACCTGCCTGAATTCAAGTTTCAAGAACTCACTAAAAAACCAAAATAAAACAAAATAGCCTGCCAATTTTTTTTCTTATATTTTTTTTCCCATGGGTTTAGGCTTCTTAAAGTATTTACGTTGCTTTATACTGTTTTGCAACACTTCCAGCAAGTCATCTGTCTAGTATCTGTGTTGCATGCATGACCTCTCTTAATGTAGCCCTGCTCTTGCCTGGTTTTCACTATATTCATTGTAGTACTGGCTAATCATATTAAAAACTGGACATGTTATGCTCATCTCTTATTTCTATGATTCTCGTACTAATAATTCTAGGCAATTCTTTTACTGTCATATAGCCATTAGGAATAGGGCAGGTCAGGATTTTGATTTTATGCTAGAGTCTATGGGAGTCAGACACCCAAAATCTAAAGAAATTTAAAAGAACCATATGGCAAACTTTTGCCATATTTGAAATACCACTCGATACGTAATTTAATTAGAAGGTACCTTAGCTGAAAAGTCATTCCTTCAACTTTGGTGCCAGAATACAGATTTTCAGAGAATTCTACAAAGAAATTGGTAATTAAATGTTCTGTGCACATTCTGGGCTAACAAATTTCCCTCTCCTTTTCTCCATGAAGATTTTAAGAAGGCTATAGAAGGCAGAAAGCTTAAAATATGGATTTCTATTTTCAATTAAAACAAAAAGAGAAAGAGAGAGAGAGAGAGTGAGAAATATTGTGAAACTTTCCAGTTGTTTTATGGGAAACACGTGAACATCCTGATATAGAGAACTGTCTGAAGCCAACACTGTCTATTTCATGCTTGAAGGGCAGGCAGCAGAGAATTCACAGCAGGCACAGAGAATTCAAATCTTTGGTGAAATGCACCTTATAGGTCCCTTGATGCATTATTAAGATGATAGACCAAATCTAGCCACACTGACAGATTACATCTCCCGCAGGACAAAAAAAAATAAAATGCAGCCTTTGCAAAAATCCAAAATTCATATTTTTGGTTTTAAAAGACCCATTTCTGATCATAAAAACAATTTAAACTTCACAATCACTTCATAATCTCTAAACTTGGAGTGAAAAAGGGGGAAAGACTATTATCTCTGACTAATTTTGCTGGTTTGTGGAACCAGTATGGATGTGGTTTAAGTTGCTCTGTAGAATGATGTTTAAAAGCTTAGATGATCTCCCTATGTCCCAAGCAAGTGTTCTTACTCTCTTCATGGTCAAAAAGTAGGCCAACATCTTGCTTCTCCATTACTGTTAAATAGCCTTTCTGTCTCTTTTCTCTCCAACACTTTTATAGCAGGGAACTAAGTACTGTCTGGAAAAAGGCACCAGGAAGGAGCAAATGAGGATCCAGACTTATATTAAATATAACGGTAGGTATTAGTGAATGTCCCTGCAAAACACTGTCCCTTAAAGAATATATCTTTCCAATTTCTACAGAAGTAACCTAGGAAGCTTTCTGAATAGCCATGAAACACAAACCTCATTTCTTATTTACAAAAAAAAAAAAAAAAAAAAGACCAAAAAACCCCCCAACCCTTTCAGCAAAATTGGGACAAAGAAAAAACTAAAGGAGGAATCTGCCTTCTGCCCCCAAATATTTGCCTGTTTCTAAAACATTACAATGAGGAAATAAACAAAAAAGAGGCTGAGGAAACAAACAAGAAATAAAGTCTGAGGAAATAAGCAAAACCTGTATTCTCCCTTCTCTGCACCCTTTCTCCATACTACTTCTACTCAGAAATAAGCTCGAATTTCCCCAGGACCAATTAAGGTTTTTATTGGCAGAACTACAGAGCAGTATCCTTGGTAGAGCTTTCCATTTAAAATCTTTAATCTGCATGTTATCTGATTCTGAGCAACCTTCTTCTAAGTAGAATTTATGCACTCACTCTCCCTTTGAATGCCCCTTGGGACCAGAGACTATGTATAGCACTAATTCACTTAAATTTCTCATTTATTAAAAAAAAAAAAGCTCACAAGTTCTTCCAAGCCGATTTAGGTTTCTTTGTAATGATTTTAATCGACTGCTTCAGAGCAGCATCAGAATACAGCGATCAAGAGTGGGAAGAACAGCATGCTCATACATGACATATTAGAAAAAAATATTTTATTTGCTTCTTTGAATAAGGAAGCAATAAAATGACCAGAGTGGGAAAAAGCCCCCAAGAAATCACATGATTTCTTGTACGATGTTCAAAATGGAAATCAATGTATCAATCAATCAACTGGGAAAGAAAGACTCACTTTCCCTGCATAATAGAAGCTTCTTGCCACATTTTTCTGCAATTTAGAGAACTAGTATTTGCCTGCTTGGGTCATTTTCAGATCATTTCACTGGCAAACACGTTTTTAGATGTCTTTGTAAAAAAATGAGTTTTAAGGATATAGCTATTATTTTCAGAAAAGAAAGACATTAATAAATAAAAAAAGCTTTTGAAAAATGCAGCCATGAATGTTGCAGCTGGAAGCCAGGGGTTGCTGAGCATATTACATCTGGCCACAGCTTTCAGGGCTGAGCACAGGAAATCTGAACCTGTGCCATTTTGGAGCTCTGGCTTTACTGGAATGCAGCCTAGAACCTTGTCTGGGAATAGTCCACATTGGATGACCTTCATAGCTCATCTTTCCTCCCCTCTTACTCATATCTGAAGCATCTGGCAGAAAGAGGAAAGGTGGGAAAAACTATTTGAATGAGTAGGTAGGGAATTTGTGACCAGTCAGCTTTGACAGCTGTATACAGATTTTATCATGTTAAGGGAACTTAAAATTATTGAAGAAGAACCTTTTACATGCTGTACATCCAGTCATCTCTTTGGCTTTCTATCACCTTTTCAAAAAATCCAGATACAATCCATAATTTGTGCTGAGTACTGAAACCAACTCACTGTACTCAGTGCCTCCACCCCATAGTTTTCAGCACTGAGCACTATGAAAAAGGTAAATGAATGTTTGAACAGATCCCTGGTGCTTTTTGAAAAAAGCAAGAAACTCCACTCTGCTTTTGAGAAACAAAGTTGACATGCAGTGATGTATTTCCATAAGGTGCTAGATTGTCAAAACTCTGAATTTCTCAAATTCTGTCATGGAACAGTTGTCGTACAAAACATTTACTTAGAAAACAACAATTCAGGGATTAAAAATAAGGTCTCTCTAAATTTAGTAAGAGCCATCACAAAGACAGACTATGGGAAAAGAATTTGTCAGCCGCAGCTTCAACCTTGCAGACTGAGTTTAGGTCTTCTGAAGTTGGCTTGCACTCAGATCTCATGTAAGGCTGAATTTCTGCATGTGCACCTTCCTCTGGTGTTGGAAATCACACCGTTTACCAATGCCAGTGCCAACCTACCATTAGCCAGAATGAGCCAGTGCTATTTGACCATTTTATCAATTTCTTTCAGAATAAGACTCAAAATGAGAAGTTTTGAATGTTGAAAGGATTCTTTACCCTGGAAAACAGGGGGTGTGTGTGTGAACATGAGTACAAAAACGTGAAGATTGTGACTGAAAACATGGACTGAAAAGTTTAACATTTTTTTAAAACACATTTATAAATGTTTCTCTGTGTTTGATCTAGCAAGGAACATGTCTCTCATGCTGATGCTAGAGCATGCGTTTCCAAACACAACATCATCAAATTGTTTTGGCACTGCTCAGGTATCCAGCATGGCCGTTGCCCCCTAGTTAGGATCAAGCCCAGAGCAGTTGCCTCAGTAAGTTGTCCCATGGGATAAGGAATCACCTTTCTACAGGTGGGAGAGAAAGGGGTTAAAAGGAAGGCTCATGAAGAAAAAGACACCCTGACTGGTCACGACCACATTTAGGTTAGCGATAACTTAAGCAACTGCAACACCTAACAGGATCTCCAAGCACCACAGCAGACTCATTGTCCCTCTGAAAAATGTACATTTTTGTTGGTGATTTGACCCCATCATACTGGCTATAACACTCCTAAATTAGGACTAAAGTAACAATACCTTCAGCTGACCACTGTCACTTCATCTTCATGCTGCCTCATTCCCTTCTTTCACATCACACAGTACCTGCCAGTACTGCTGAGAAACTGCTGAGCGATTGTCCACATCTCTTTACAGATGTGCTACAAAGGATGCTTATTTAGCATGTTCACATAACTGTTTTTGACCTCATGCCATACGAACTGTCCTTTCATGACTTTTGATTCCATAGATCCCTGATTATCTTCAGGGGGAAAAAGAATTTAAATGCCTTTCTTTGGTTCACAGCCAAATGCTTTTCATACAATCTAAAAAACATCTTGCAGCTTCCTTTACAGCCCTGCCCCTTCTCCTCCCCTCTTACATCTGCTGCTATAAAAACCAGCCTGTTCCATATTTCTAAAAATTGAAAACTAGATTTCTGAATCACTTCACCTTTTGGTTGCCACTCAGATTATTAATCTTTATATCATAAATAGAGGCTTAGTTGGCTCTAAGCAACTGTTATTTTAGTGTCTGACAGGCACAGGCTTCCTTCTCAGTCTGAGGACTTATTTACATTTCTGTATCCTGGCCCACTGTTGAAGCTTTCCCCAGCTCTCATTCAGACAGAATTCCCACTGAGATTTTAAAGGCCCCCCTCCAACGAATCCTTAGCATCTCTCTCATGTGTAGTACTCAGGGTAATAGAACCTGAATCCAAGCTGTTTGTGCTGGTCCCTTGCTCGTGGCATTCTGCTACAGCTCCAATCAAGTGAAAATTTACCCTGATTGCTATAAGAAGGAAAGGACGCTGCCAAAGTGTTCTCAACACACTGTCTTTTTTTGCAATGCTCTACATTTCCTCAGTCCAAAATAACCCAGATTTGCCTCCTGGCATACTCCAAACCAGAGGCTTTCCAGGTGTCACTGTGACAAGAATTCAATTTGACGTGAGGGGTTGGACTCTCCTGCCCCTAATCAAAGTCCTTCTTTGTCTAACAAGATGAAAATGACAGCAATGGCCAGCAAATGAGTCACAGAGGGTGCCTAGCTCCTTAGCACCCAAGGCCAGCACCTCTCTGATGACACCGAGAGAAGGTGGCAGAACTGGCCTCGCAGAGCCGCGATTTGTGACCCCCAGCACCCCACACCGCTTACCTTGGTGAAGCTGCTCTGGCACACAGCACGGCCACAGCCAAAGCCTGGCAGCCACAAGAGCTCCTCTGACAGCAATTGGTCTTCTGGGCAGATGCCACCAGAGTAGCAGAAAACAGCAATGAAAGGTGCAAAAAGGGGACAGATTGCCCCTGCCAAGCAGCACCTGAGGAAAAGGCCATGCACAGTCACCATCACAGGGAGGCACCATGAGAGCTGTTCTCGTTCTGAAGCGCTGCTCTCTGCACTTTGTGGTACTGGGTAACAGGTCCATCCTGATGGCAGGAACAGGCTGGCTTTGTCTCTCTGAGAGACACAAGCCATCCTTTCCCACCAGCAAGGCACTTGCTCTGGCAGCCGCTTCCCAGGATGATTTTGCTGACTTGATTTCCATGCAGAGGGCCAACATGTCTAACAAAAAATGTCCACATGCAGCTTCAGGGAAGAGAGCAATGGAGATGATACCTTTTATTCCTCCACAACCAAAATCAAGTCAGAGTCCCTCACATCTTGCTTTGGAGCACCACCTTGAAAGTCCTTAATTATCCTATAGATATAAACATTTGAATGTCATTTTGCGCTAGGCACTGGAGCTAATTTTCCTATTCAGTGATTCTGTCATTTTGTAAAACGTGTACAATATGCAACATCATTTATTATAAAAAACAGAAGTGCAAGAAGATTAAAATTCTGACAGAGGCATATTAGCTTTGCTTGGCAAAAGAAAAAACTTCATATGTTTGTGAATCATTCCTGAGATAATCATACTCCTTTAAATACCATAAAGAAAACAATTTTCATGTTTGTTCTGGAAAGCATCATGAATATTAATACAAGACAAATACAATTTGTTCATTTTGGAGAGTAATGAGCTTTTTTCCTTCAAAAGATTTTGTAATGACAGCGTATAGATTTTGAAAGGCTAAAGACACTACTAATCTGAGACAGATTTGTGTGTGAACATTTGTACCATAAATCTGGTAGATATCACACTCAGTTTTAAAAATAAACCCCAACTGGTAGCTGTTTGAGTCAGTTTGTACTCATCCCTCCTATGTGAAAAAGGTGTGCAATTTTGGAGACATTTAAACTCATAGCAGCATACTGCCAACGAATGCTTCGAGGAACTCTAAAGGTTTAGAAACTTATTTTGAGGGAGGGAAGAAGGAAGGGTAGCAGGAGCATCTTAATTTGTATTTAAAGTGTCTTTTTAACAGCAAGTAGGAGTCTGAGTCACATATATGCAATGGATACTGTTTGAATAAAGACAGAACCTTTCAGCTTACGGCGTTCTCCATCAGCTACCTACGGCACTGCTGAAGCTTAACATAAAATCCCAGTGCCTTTCCCACTTCATCTTTCATGATCCCCCTTACTTGTAGCTAATGCACAGGATTGTGGAAACCAATGCTGAATTCTCAACTCCTCAGCAAAGGCTTATACAACTAGAGAATGTGTCGTTTAATTTGTGTTGCAGTTTTCTGACATGAACAGCAAGTATATATTTACTGGCTTCACAAATGTACTGAGAGATAAAGTATTTTTTAAGGATGGACAGAAAGTGCTTCTCTATATTTACAGCCATCTTTAACAGTATGGTTGCCGAAGAGACCTATATAACAGGACAAAAGAATGCAAATGTAATTCAGAGGCCAGGAATTATTCCTGTCACCCACCAGAGCAGATTTTTCAGAAAACTGCAGGGAAGGGTTGCAGGGAAATGGTCAGACAGAGGTAGTAAAGGCCCTAGTCAAGAAGTAAGAGCATCACAGTTATATATGGCAAAAAAAGATCGATACTTAAGACATGTTGTATACACTTAACACCTCTAAAAATCATAGAATCATAGCATGGTTTGTACTGGAAGGGACCTTAAAGATCATCTAGTTCCAACCCCCCTGCCATGGACAGAGACACCTTTCACTAGAGCAGGTTGCTCAAACTTGTCAAACTTGATCTCGGAAGAGTTGGAAATAAAGTTATGGACGCTTCCCTAGTGACACCAGAATATAGGTTTCTTCCCCTGTCAGCCAGCTTTGATGATACAAAAATACGTGACATATCTTGCTGGTGGGAATCACTGCTCCTGTTGTTAGTGCAGAAAAAACAAAAGGAAAGTCACAAGTACTACCATTAGTTCATTGAGATAGTTGACAGAAAAACCCCACCCAAAACAAAACAAAACACAAAAAAACTAAACTCTTGTTTCCTTCTTACCTTATATCATACATAATCATTTCTGAGAAAAAAAATACGTAAGGGAAAAATGTCATTCTGGCTATGGAAAGATTTCTAAACCATTCTCCTCTGGTGACTACACAGAAAAGGAGGAAAGAAGGAATATGGCTGGCTTTCTGACAACTGGATTTGAATACCACAACAAAGAGCCAGGGTGTTTGTTGATAAACTGATAAAACAAAATCCAAATCATGGACTAGAATTAATTATACAGCCCAAAATGCAAAGGAAGAGATTGAAAAAAAACCCCTCTCTCTCTCTCTCTTTTTCTTTTTCTCTTTCTTTAAATATAATCTAACAATGCCAAAACCACTTTGAGCAAGTCTGAACCATTTTGAACTCATTCAGTATAGGGTATATTGATCAGCAGAGCCCAGAATAGAGAAACAAAGCTCAGACACAAACAAGTGAATTTAATCAATTGAAGTTGCCCAACAGCTAGCAAAAAATAATGCAGATAATTCTGACCACAATATAGTTTTACAAAAGTCACATGGGTTGTTTCCTGGGACAGTGTAGGGAAGGAGAAGAACTGACATAAAACCAGCCATTTTTTCTGCTGCACTAATTGTAATGTTTAACTTACTGGGATTTTACAAATCCAAATGATAATGCTGGAGAAAATATTGGACAAAGAACTGGGATTTCCTTTAATTACAGAGTTTCAAAATGATAAGAGAAAGCTTGGGAAAAAGCTGCAGGTTAAAAAAATCAGTTTAATGTGACCCAGAAGTGTCAATGAGAAATCTGAGATACTGAGAAAGAAACAACTAATGTTGCAAAGGATAAATGTGGTTAAAGCCTTTAGTGATTATTAGCTTCTGGAGCTATGATGTTGTACTGTTCTCAGGGAAAAATAAAAATCTTATCTGTAAGAGTCTAGATAAAAAAAAGTTATTGCAAACCAAGTGGTTCAAGTGCCCTTTGGAAATGTTAAAGATTGAAGTTATAGACATGGAGAACTGCTACACAGGAGTAATAAGCTGATGTCTTTATCTCGGATCAAATAATGAAAAACTATTCAAGGAGTTATGCTGCTAGAACAGGAGGTTGTGACATTATAATCCATTTAGCTTCACAGGACCCCAGCTTTGTTTTGATTTAAGCTCAAGGACTGGAGTAAGCCTGTTTCAAAAATAGAAGCACTAGTATCAAGGTTTGATTAGAGAAAGTCTCTTATCTCCTCCTCCATGCCTGTGAGAGGCTGTCAGGTATGCCTCACCTTTGCAAAGACAGACAGAAAATGAGTCCCTTCTTTCTGGGGAGCTGAGCTCTCTCATCCTATGGCTCATGCTCAGGCCAGGAGGCAATTGTATATTTAAAGGAAGAGCCTGGCCCCTTCTGTGGATACTACTGTAGTGGAGAAGCAGGCTTCCCCAAGAAGCAGCTTGTGACACGAGACCCAGAATTTACCTCTTTGGCTATGTGTTGTGGATATAGTCCTTTCCCATACATTTAGCAAGAAGCACAGTGGTGCTCATGCTGTAGTGGAGATCATAAGGTGGTCGAGTAAATAGGTGAGGTTAATTCAAGCACAGCTCAGGAGCAATCACCATTATAATAATTTATATTCACAGTGCAGCTATATTACAAGACAGATTAACTTAACCACACTGGTTGTTAAAAGGTTCTGATGCAAGAAATAAACATATTTGTACATGCCTACATGAACACCAAAACGACAAAGCCCAGCAGAAAGTATCAGAAATTTTCTGTACTGTCAGAACTATGTTCCCTGGTATAAATACATGTGATCACGTCATTAAAGCCTGTGTCATAACGCAGTTGTTTCGTATGACCTCTGCCACGCTACATGCCTCATTTTCTGAGTATCCAGCTGGACACCATAGGGTTGGATTTACAGGTGTATTTGAGTGCTTGCAGACGTGGCTGAAATCAATGAAAGCTAAGCCTAGACGGCTATCTAATTCTAAGCATTCTTCATGTTCTGCTATCTCAGATGGGTCATGGTAGAATAAGCAGACACATTTTACTTTAATCTATTTGTCACCCATTTTGACTTGTAAAATACTTGATTCTTCAAGATTCTCTTCCCTACCTCAGCCTTCTTTTGCAAGCAGTTATACCACCCCCCACTAGCTCCATGTGTAAACTACACTTCTTTAGCTGTCCTTAGCTATGTCTGTGTCCTTAATTCTTTGTCTCTATGCAATTGCTCCCTATCTGCTTCTCCATTTTCAGTTAATTTCTTTCCCACTTCAATTAGCTCCCATTTCACTTAATTTCTTCATCATCCCACTTTCATCAGACTCCTTGTCCCCATCTTTCCATTTTGCAGTGCAGCTTTTGTTCTCTCTGCTTTTGCATCACGTATTCTTCTTCTTCGCCTTTCACCAGATGCAGGCACAGATGTCACAGAAGATGAGAAAAAGACAGACAGCTTCCCTGCTCCATGCTTTAATGTCCGTGCTTATCCTGGTCCAGAACAGCTATTACAGATCAAGTTCACATTATTTCTGTGACCTGAGCCTGACTGTGTTCAATCATGATGGAATATTTGGACATGTCAGCCAGTAAAACTGAAGTCTCTCTTGATCTTGTGCAAACTTCAATTACTTTAAGACTTGTACCTTGGCTAAATTTCTGCAGTATTTCAGGCACTGAAAAACACACATTCTGACACAAAAGGCACTGCTATGAAATTTAAAATCACAGTTCAGGAGCTTAGAGGCACTATCAATATTTTGCAAGTTTACCAGAATTATTTTTTAAGTTTGTTCTTAGGAATGTTTTGTTTCGCAAGATTGACTCTAATAACTAGCATTTAACATTTAGCCAAACTTTAATCTTATCTTCTCATTACAAACAACTGAAAGCTTGATTAACTTTCAGAAGAGCCAGTAAACCAGCTCTATCCATGAAGATTTCCAGCCAAAGAATTCCAGTTTTTAAGCAGATATTGTTTAGGCTACAGTACATCAGATTAAAAGCTATATTGGTGCACCACCATTTTTCTACCTTAAAATTACATATAAATAACCAGAATGTTTCTTCAAAATAAATGCATATATAAAACATCTTCTATTTTTCATAACGCCTCTGCCACAGCACTGCAATTACAGTCAAGTTAATTCAGCTCAAAGATTCCAGACTATTAGGACTGAGGAAAGTACATAGTGCGATTTATTCTCTAACGATACTGTGTAAAGGCAAACCTATCACTTGCTGCTAGCATTGAAATACATGGCCTTAAATGAATAAGGAAACATAAGTTAATTAAACACTAGAGTGTCAAGGTTTTAATGACCCCCTCTACTGGGGAGCAATGAATAACTGAAACCTTTAAATAGCTGATTAGAACAACACTTATATACCAGTGATGTTGTTTTAATTTAGTAGTTGAAGAAATGCTATGTTGAAAACATAAGAATTCAGAGCAATGGCTCTTTTACTTTGCTAGCCAGCAAATAATACATTGCACATGCAGGTTTTATAATTGATTGTGTATAAATTCATATTTCCAGAAACTTCCAAAGAAGAGCCACAAAGCTGGTGAAGGATCTAGAGCACAAGTCTGATGAGGAGCGGCTGAGGGAGCTGGGGTTGTTTAGCCTGGAGAAGAGGAGGCCCAGGGGAGACCTTATTGCTCTCTACAGCTACCTGAAAGGAGGTTGTAGCGAGGTGGGGGTCAGTCTCTTCTCCCAAGTAACAAGCAATAAGACAGGAGAAAATGGTCTCAGGTTGCACCAGGGAAGGTTTAGATTGAATATTAGGAAAAATTTCTTCACTGAAAGGGTAGTCAGGCACTGGAACAGGCTGCCCAGGGAAGTGGTTGAGTCCCCATCCCTGGAGGTATTTAAAAGACGTGTAGATGTGGCACTTAGGGACGTGGTTTAGTGGGACTTGGCACTGTTAGGTTTATGGTTGGACTCAATGATCTCAAAGGTCTTTTCTAACTTAAATGATTCTATGACTCTATCCAGTCAGGTTACAGCACCAGCTGCCTCCTCCCATTTCTGAGCCAAGGGAAAGCAGCAGTGGATAAGCCAGCATGGAGCACTCAAGTGCGAACAGCGAAATGCAGAGACTGTCCAGTCTGTAAGGAAGGCTGGCAGCTCTTCTCCTCAGCCACCTAAAATGGCTGCACATCCAAGAATCCCTGGCTAGAATAGTTAGCTCATCCTGATTACCTGCAAGACAGCTTCTTCCTGCAGCCTGACCCACATGCTGCATCTCCATCTTCCAAATGAGACTCTTCATGTCAAACATGCACACTTGAGGGCGAGTTGATAGCACTAGGGATAGCACTATTCAGTCTGAGGCACTTAACATATTTGTTTATGGAATACAGCATACTCAATAACAATGCAGTTACCTTGGAAATATTCCAATCCAGTTTAAATTAGACACATCAGTTCTACTAGGAGGGCCAGCATCCCTGGAGGAAGTAAGAACAACTGTCCCCTTCCTTTGCAGCTCAGGTGAGACATGGGATAAACAGTTCCCTTCGGTGATGGGGGAGATGCGCCTACATCTCCTAACTACCAGCTTGCTCTAAGTATGATGAAAAACAGTTGTTGGTTGGAGGTATGTCTGCAATCCTTCTTCTTGGTCTTCTTCCACTTCTAAAAAATGTTTGCTTACTTTTGTAATCAACAACAGAAAACAAAACCTTTTGTTCCTCTATTGAAAGTCCAAATCACTAGGCTAAAGACTCATTTTTATTTTCTTAAGAAAACCTCAGCACTACACTTTGCAACTGTAGAGCTGTAGCTCCACCTCAGAACTCTGATACTGTTAACCATCAACCTACATACCTCAAAAAGCGGGATTTATCCTCAACCTAGAGAACACAAGAAGAACAATATTAACAGGAAAGATCAAGGGCAATGGAATTCTAAAGCTCTGATAGTACAGTTGTTAGGGCACTTCTCTGAGAGAAACCTGGACACCTCAGGTAAGAAGAAAGAATTGCCTCAAGCTCCCTCAAGCCTTGAAACCTAATGCTAGGGCAGTTAATAGGGAAAATGATTGATAGAGCACTTCCTCTTTTAGCATTTCTGTAAATCTATTCCTCCCTTTCCATTCCTATGTGCCTGTAAACAAAACATTGCAATAAAACACCTGTATTAAATGAAATAACACTATTTTAATTTTCATTTTGTAAGTCTTTTGATCCAACCTAAGAGGTCTCAGTGTTGTGAATTAGTAGTTATACCAACCTACCTGCAAGCTGCAGAGCCACTAGTGTCTGACTGGGATAAACATGGGCAGCTGTAACTCTTCTGATAAGTCTTGACTAGCAGCAACAAGGGCCAGGCCCACATTTAAAGCACTGCAAAAAAACTTTGTCCTGAGCCTTTCAATCAATCTAAGAAAGTTAAACCTGGTGTTTAATGAGCTAATTTTCATCATTTTCAAATATGAATCTATTGCCTTCACAACATCTTATTAAAGGAACACAAGGAAGCCTCAACATAGTAGATAACTAGAGGAGCACTGCCTAGTTCTACAGTGTAACCAGTGCTATTTTACCTCTGCTAAGGCCAGCTGGTTGGTTTTAATCTTGGGCAAAGTCTGCTTCATGGTTGAGGGCTGTCAGGTCTTGCCTGACAACAAAGTTTAACTGAGGCTGCCACTGATCTGGAGGTGAGCTGCCTTCATGCTGCTGGCTGCCTAGTCCCTTACTGAGTGCCTCTCCCTTCTGCATTGCTGCTCCTGAGAGGTGATCCTCCTTGCTTGAGCTAATAGCTAGCTCTCAGTGCTTTCACTCTGAGCCATTCATGGAAAATGGAAGACTAACGCAGTCCTCCAGCACAGAGATCTGAATAGATGTCTCTTTGCAAGTCTCCTGTGGTGTGGAAATGTCTCCTACCCTTCTCCTTCCCTGCTGCAGGATGAAACGTTTGCATTTCAACAGCTCCTAATCTTTTGCTTAACTTTAAGTTTACCATTCAGCCCAGGCACAATAAAGCATTAATTAGTTACCCTAGACTTTCAATGTTATTAGAATCACAATTTTTTCCCCACTTGAAATGCTTTCTTTCCTCTTTAAACAGAACAGCCTCCCAAACCTAATAAAACAACACAAGTGGAATTCAGGCCTATGAATTGATCCTTTTCATTTATATCCCCTTTCCCCTCTGTCATATTTGAAGGAAGAGGTTTGGGGCAGGGCGGGGGAAGGGAAAGAGTCTGCTTTTGCTGTAGGCTATAGCCACTGGCTTTATCCATGAAAGGCCTTTCCCATGAAAGTTAGAGCTTGAAGCTGCCTGTAGCCTCAGATGTATCACTGCATAAAACATTCCCAGACAGCATTTTTGAAATTTTATTAGTAAGAATGAAGGATCAAAACTTATCCCCACAATTTTAGCTTCTTTTACAATTCCATACCAAGGAACTGGAGACAAATGTCACAAACCTACACTACCTTTGTCCAGTACAACTAAGGCCCAGTTAAGTCAAAGAAACAGCTTTAATGAGAATAGTAAATATAAGCCATTCACAGCAGCGACACAAAGCCCAACACAGAAAGAGTCTGTATCTTCAGCACATCGTTTTTATTTCTGTAAGGGTGTTTTTCCAGCACCAGGACAGGTTCTAATGGAAAAACTCCTTCTTAAACCTTTCAGCTTCTAGAAGTCGCTATAGCAAAGAGGTACTACAAATGCTATTCTCTGTCAATCCATGCAAAGTAGAAATAGTTCCACCCTCGCGTGTACAGACTCAGTTTTTATGCTCAGGACAGAACGCAGCTTCCTTTTTATCTCTGAGTCAACAATGTATTGCCCACAAGATAGAACCACAAATATCTTAGTTTCAACATTGAATTTGATATCTGAGCAGCCAGATCCACTCATATTCTGTGTAAGCTACTACTTGTATCTTGTGATCTTAGGGGTTATGTCAAAGCTCAGATTCGCACTCATCCATTTATTTTGGAAAAGTAAAGCATGGCAATTTCTAGGTGCAAGTGAAGAGCATATTGGGATGCTTTTGGCAAAATCTTGTAAAGAACTAGCAAAAACAGTCCCTGGCTAAATAATCTATTAAATTAGTTCTTCCCTTTTTATGATTTATTATATAGAATCAAAACATAACATTTCAGTTCAGGTTACTCTGATGTTTAAAATTAGGACCATAGCAAACAAGACCCTACTCTCAAATGCCTTCTGCACTAGTAAACAAGAAAACCCAATGAAGCGTAGGGACAGAAGATACAGAAAATTATCTTTTGTTTCCTTCTCCATATTTATTTCCTATACTTTACTCCTGCTAGTCATTTTAAGAAGGAAGACATCCAGTAAAAAGACAAGCAGTCTTGTCATACATGCATATAGCATGTATGCAGCACTTTTTTCTCTACTTTTTGATTGGTCAAGCTCCAATACAGGCAGGTAAGATTTTTAAATGCTGCCCTAATTCCAATAAATTCCAGTTCAGAAGTCAATTTCACTATACAGTAGTCTCTTATCTCCTGCTGTCGCTGCGTAGACATCAGCACCATGTCAGATTCCCTATCAGCATTTGTACAAGCAGTTCAGTGGGTATAAGAATTATCCATGTTTGAGACTAGGTGTCAGTCATCTGTTTTTCACTATTAGCCAGTCTTGCTCATCAATGAATAATCATATTCTCAAACACACTGAAAATGTCTGCTGAATAAATACTGGGAGAAAGACAAGTTGTGTATTTGACAGTGATTTTAATCACGGCAGGCTCCTTTTTTTTTTTTTCTTCCAAAGCCACAAACCAAAGGAGTTTTACTATACTGCTAGTATTTCCTTGTCATACAAGAATCCATATGTAGACATTTCATTCTGCACCTTTATTCTGCGTTGTGTTTCAGAGAAAAATGACAGGATCATGCAATTCATAGGACACTCAAACTGTCTTACAGCAGCTTGCTTGGAGATCTGACATTGATAATCATGTTTATTGTTGAATAGTATTTTGGAGCAACAGATTACAAGGCACTCTATAAAGATGAGCCAGGGATGTTGTGTCGTCTGTAAAACAGAATTAATAATGATCACATGGACAGAAAGCTGACAGGCAAAGCTTTTTGTCTTAGCTTAATATGAATGAACAATCAAAATATCCCACATTTTAGAAGGAAAAACTCTGAGATCCAAGTAGTAGACTTCAGCCAAAACCTATGTCTTGCACTATGAATAATAACATTCAATAAAATGCATGAGTGTATAATAATGCATTAGTGCCTGAGTATACATCTCCAAACACTGATTAAACTATTCATTATATTCAGTCAACATGCTTGAGAGTCACTAGAAGACACCAGCTGATTGACGGAGGTGCTTTGGGGAATGAAGCCTGAGCATGTTTTAATAATTATGTAGTAAAGTTTTGTCTGCTGCAGTTTGTTCTGAGAACGCATTTGCACTCTTTCTACAGAATATATTATTGTCAGATACCATACTGCCCAGGTACAAGGCTGAATAAATGGCCAACTGTTCAAAACAGTGCATTTTCTTCAAATTCTCTGGAATGATTCTTTCTAATCTGCCTTCTTTGAAAAAGAAATTAAAAAACAGACAGCTATGAAAACTGGCCATTTCAGATTATGGTTCGTCATTTTTAGCCCCTAATATTCCTGTTTTCTAATTTGTAAAAGAGAATCTGTTTGCGTGCATCATACCAACCAATTTGTGCAATGCAGTGGTGTAGAAATCACAGCAGAGTATATACATGTGTTTGGGTTTCATGCCTCTCACACTGAACAACATCTCTCAGGCATCTTCCTGGTTGTCTGCTCTCAGTGTGTCATAACTCTTCCACCACATGACCCACAGGTTCTTAGAACTCCTCTGTAGCTCCTGGGCATTCCACTATCTGGCATGGTTTTGTCCTTGTGAAGTAATTACACATTTGGAAATGGATAACTGAGGTACCAAAGACTGACTGGCTCTCCCAGGCTCACACAGTAAGCAGTGGAAGGCGCGTACCCACTCTAAAGGCCACCTTATCTACCAAGCCACCTTTAATTTACACAGTTGCACCATTTATTTCTTTCTCACTCTGTTTTATCTATTCCTTCTCCATTCTGCCTTCTAAGCCTTGGAAGGGCATCTCAATCAAATGGGAAATGTCTTTTTCCTCCTTCCAATCCCTTCAGTGCTTATCTCATTGCCAAAAGCGTCTCCACAACTGTGAGTTTGTATTAGGCCAATAACGAGCCTTAATTTTTCCCAGAATCAGGAAAGACATTCTGCAAGAACAACACCGGAAATAAAGTGAGTAACCACAAAGAGAGATGCTATTTTCAGACATCTTTGGTGGCAACAACAAAATGGGAGCTTTTGATCAGCTGTAATGCTTTTATTGACAGATCAGTTTGGTTTCATGTCAGCAATAATGGAAGTGATGTTATTTTTCTGTTTTCCAATAACACCTTTATGGCATTATGTTATTTTTCATTTTCAGATGATACTTGCAATGATAAGACATAAATCAAGCCAAAGCAGGGAGAGGACTTGATTGAAAGACAATTTCCCTTGCAGTGAGTGGGTGACCTGTCTTAAAAGTTCAGAAGCTGTGCTGGAAAACCATTCATTTATTTTATCAAATGATGAATAAGTACCTTCAACTTTGACTTGTTGCCAGCATCTCTGTTACTCTCATTCAATTTCAGTATAATGCATGAACTAACTACATTAATTGATTAGAACTGTTCTCTAAAAGTGGTCCAAAATCAAACCCCATACTTAGATGATGTCAGGATCTGGATATGAAAAAATTCATTTTGAGATACCTCATTCTTTATCGGAACCTTGTCAACTTTCCTCTGCACTCTGGTTTATTGGCCAGTAGCAGTAAAAGAGATTGTAATAATTAGGAGTTTCCACAGTAAGTGAAAATGCTCTTCTACATGTCAATATACTAGATGTATGTAAACTCTACAGTTTCCCCTTCTCCACCAACTTCTTGAAACCCATATGGATATACCCCTTGCAGGATTTTGATCTTTAAGGAAGGCAGGCAAAACAGGAAATATCAAGGTATCTGAGCTAAGCAAGGGCAGCCTTAGAAGCACAATAGGCAAAATTCTATTGTTCCCTACCCCTTTCTTTACCTTTCCTAGTCATTTTATCATGTGCAAGTACACTGGTCATCTCTTTCTTTGACAAAAGATAAGTCACTAGTGCTATACCTCAGGGATGGATACCATGGCTAATATTGTTCAACACCTTCATTAACGACCTGGATGATCATACTGAGTGCACCCTCAGCAAGTTTGTAGATGATACAAAACTGGGAGGGGTGTTTGATACACCAAATGATTGTGCTGCCATTTAAGGAGACCTTGACAGGCTGGAGAAATGGGCAGAGAGGAATGAAGTTCAAAAAAAGGAAGTGCGAAGGAATTCCTGATACCTGTGGAGGAATAACCCATGCTCTGGTACAGGCTGGGTGCCAACAAGCTGGAAAGCAGATTTTCTGAGAAGGACCTGAGGTTCCTGCTAGACAAGAACTTGAACATGAGCCAGCAATGTGCCTCTGTGACAAGGAAGGCTAACAGCATCCTCAGCTGCTTTAGGATGAGCATTGCCAACAGGTTAAGGGAAGTGATTCTTCCCCTCTACTCAGCCCTGGTGAGAAACACCTGGGGTGCTGGCTCCAGTTCTGGGCACCCCACTACGAGGGAAATTTACTGGAGTTCAGTGAAGGGCAATGAGGATGATGAAAGGTTTGGAGTATTTGTCATATGAAGAGAGTCTGGGTCAGCTGGGCTTGTTTAGCCTGCAGAACAGGCTCAGGGTGGGGATCTTATCCACGTGTATAAAAATCTGATGGAGGGGAGTAAAGAAGATGGAGGCAGACTCTTTTCAGTGGTACAGTGGCAGGATGAGAGGCAATGGGCAAAGACTGAAATAAAGGAAATTCCTTTTAAACATAAGGAAAAGTCTTCTTATTGTGAGAGTGGCAAAATGCTAGAACAACTTGTCCCTGACAAGATGTCAGGACATGATCTGAGCTCCACACGGGCTTTGTACCACTTCAAGTATTTCAGGATTTTTAAAGAAATGTGAGGACTCCCCTTAGAATACCTAATTCATTGATGTCAGTGTTTCATGCTGCTGTGTCTAATGCACCCAACTAGAGTATTTTCTACTGGCATGACTGTATTTTAGCTTATACCCATTGGTGCAAGGAATTTTTTTTTTTTTTCAGTTTGCAAGCTTTAAACAGATTATGTCTTTTCTGACAATATCATCCCAAGACCCACAAGAAAATTTTGCTTTTCTTGTAATGAATAAAAATTCATTTTCCACTTTAAAAGATCTGTAAAAATAAACCCAAATGGTTGACTAGAGAAAACTTAGAGCAATGACCACTGCATTCTTAAAAATAAAAAAAAAATCCAACTATTTTCAGGTTATTTATGTGAAATTACTCTAGGCATGGCAATAGTGGAGGTTTTCAAGATGCGATTGAACAGGGTGATAGATAATCTCATCTAGGCTCCCTTTCCCACAAAAGGTTGGACCAGATGATCTTTCAACATCCCTTCCAACCTGGGCTGTTCAATTCTGTGATACCACTTCCCCCTTGGCCTTTCAAAAGCAGAAGCTGCTCCAGGAAATATTCTTTCCATTTCAAACCCCAAAATAATATTTTTGAAGTGAAAATGAGAAACTGAGAAGAACTTGAAATACAGTGTTCACCACTGCCAAAAGATTGTAACGAAGGCAGATTTCCAGCTGAAACCAGTTTTAATTAGTATAGTTGATGCCATGTTTTTGAGATGTCCAAAATTCTTGAATGACCAATGCAATGACTGTAAATACACACAGAGCATCAAACTTGGTCCCTAATCTTCATAAGTCTCTATGCAATAAAAGGTATTATTTATGGGCTAGTCACTTGGTTATGTAAGGATTTGCAAGGATACTGTCATGGAGTACAGTGTAGCTCCCTGCATACATTCTAGAGCTCCTTAACTTTTAAACTACATGGTGTATAAAATAATACATTTTCCCAGTCAAGAAGCCAAGAAAGCATTCCTGAAAGTTTCATAAAAGATAGCTTGATAAACATTATGGCAAACTTCCTTTGGAAAAGTAATTATTCAGATTAAGTTTTGGGGGATTTACTTATCATCAGCAATGACAAACTTATGAATCCTAGTGCTAGCCTATTTCTAGGCATATATTTATATGTGGTGACACAATATGCAAGCTTAGGTACCTAAAGTTAGAATTCTTAATCCATGCACTAAGGAATAAAAGAAGAGCGTGCTGATTTTAGACTGTACTTGTTCTAAGCAATGAGTAGAACAGATGAGTGTAAAAATACAGGTGGGGAGGTGGGGAAAGGAGGAATAGAAATCATGAAAAATGAAATTAGTGCTATTTCTGGGAAATCAGCATCATAGAATTGATGAATGCTGGTTGGGTAAAAGAAGCAGCTATCCAGGAGGACTTTCTGCATGGAACTCAGGAAGACATTGAGTTGAACCATTATGTTGCATTCAAGTTAAGTGAAACCAGCTAGGTAAAAATAAAATAAAAACAGTCCAAACCACAATTTGATTGTGACTCTTCAGTAGACGAAGAGCTCACTGGGTTATTCAAGACCCAGACATAAAGAAAATAAGTGCAACTGCACAGTTCTATGAAATAAAACAGCAGTAATACCAAAACTGTTATCTTACTGAGTTTAGACAGCTGAAAATTGGAGAAGAAACAGAAATGTGACAGAATGGAGCTCCTGTGGCTTTTTGATAAACAGTTACAAGAAATGACTTCCTGGTAGATCAGACCTGTTAGTGAACAGTAAGAAGAAACATTCCTAGGCAATGAAACACAAGCGTCTACACCATTATAATGACTTTATAGCCTGGCACAGCTTTGGCTCAAGATAACTAGCCCTTTCCTAAATAATTCCTGGGCACAGTCTAAGAATTAATATGGCCAAGGAACATTCCAAGTGGGAATTTTGTAAATAGCTTTCCTATTTTGGAGGCTAAGAGAGATTGACAGTATGGACAAAGTTATTTTGTGCAAGTTAGCCCCGATGCTAGAGATGTTAATTTACTAGTACGTAGACACAGCCAGTCCGACTTGCAAAAGTAGAGTCTGCAGACCCAACCCCAGCAGCAGTTTTGCTCATCACTTTAGTGGGTCTTGGACCCAAAAATTGTTGAGCTGCAGTGGTCCAGAAAAAATTTCAAAAGAACGATTTTCTTTGGTTATATGTGAGGGATATATGCTCAGACTAATGCATAATGCACCTTTACTATGTGCTGGAAAAAAAGACTCTATGATTAGTTCAGTGAATTAGGTATTTCAAAATAGAGGTATTAATAGCAAAAATGTGGTGTTAAAACCATGTTTAACATGGGAGAGAAAAAGCCTGGCTTGAAAAGTGCTCCCCAAGGAAAAGAACACTTTGCTTCATAAAGAGGCGTGATGAGCACAGAAGTGGAGGCTACATTGCACTGTAACTGTCAGCCAAATGTTTTGTCTGAGAAGCTCCTGTGTAACCCATCTTGAGCAGAGCAGTGGAACAGGCATAAATGGCAAAAGGCATGATGCATGGCCAGCTGCTAACTCAAGAAAGCATTTCACAGTTAAAGTTATGGCTCTCGTTTCTTTGAAACAAGGTGCATATTTGCACCATGCTGAGCACAGTGATGACATTCAAGTAATTAATGAGAATCCATGACATTTTATAAATTGAAATACACCTCTTCTTTTACACAGACATCATTTCATCCATCACTGATTGTAGGCACCTCATGAAAGTCCATGGGAACTGCTACATAGCACAGTACTACGTAAGCAGTTCCAGCTAAGGAACAGACAAAAGTAGTCTTCTTCTTAAGTCGAAATTAAAGGGAAAACCTTATGTAGGAAAAATGAAATTTCCCCAGTTGCAGTTTGACAGTAGGTCTAGTCTAAACAATTCTTGGTCAGAGTAAAACAGGAACCTGTCTTCCTGACATCATCTATTTCATGTATTAAATATAGTACATTGCTCTGATAAATAGTACTTTAGCTTTTATAACTAGTGTATTTCTGCAAAATCTAATGAGGGTTTATCACCTACATAAAAATGCATTAACTAGATATTCTGTACTCTTGACAAATTCTGACTCTGCTGGTTCTGCATTTACTTATCCTGCATTAGAGAGGTAACTGTAAATACATTATTACCACAATCCAATCATAGCAAAATAATATGCAGCATTTGGGAAAATATTTCATCTCCTCATTTGCAGCAATTGACCTGATAAAGTACCTCATGTGTAGCCCTTATACTTTATTGTAAGGTTATTAGCACGATTAGTTACTAGGATATAGGATTGGAATATCTTCAACTGGAGAAAATATGCTACAGGAAGGTGCTTCGCCTTCCTCCAAAGCAGCCTAATTTGATGTAGCACAAGGTTTCATGTGAGATATATAATTCCATTTATGTGGGATACATAATTTTCACAAAAGTTTCCTGTGCAGGCTGCATCTTTGAATAGGTCTTCGTGGACCCACTAAAACTGTCTTTGTCATGCAGAAGCTCATGGAGCGTAACTCAGATCTGCCAGACTTCAGGCCTTCAGCAAATTTTCTCTTGCTTCTCTTCTCTGAACACGTATCAAAACAGCAATATTGTTCACATCTGGAAAAGATGGTAATAGATTTAACCAGAAAACTACTGGCCAAATTGGATATGCAAGCGAAGGAGTGAGATGAAGGGATCTGGGGTGGTCACTGTGGCCCAGGAGCTCTCTGATAAGCAACGCCTCCTTGAAGGCTGAGAAGGCCAAGCTCAAAGACATTGCTAAAGCAAGGAGATCTACTGTCCCCTGAGAAAACTGTTGATGCCTCAGGGCAGTAAACACAACCAGGAGATGACAGTCATCTTGTTCTGTGTATTAGTAGGTCTCAAAAAAAATCAGTTCTGGATGCTTGGGTATTACCACATTTAAATATGAGGGATTTGATTGAATTTTCAGTGATAGCAGCATTGAGCACTTCTGAAAATTATCATCCTCTAACGTCATATTACTGTCTGAAATTCTTAAATTGCATTCAGATCAGCAAGGCAACCTCATCCAAATTGCCCTGAAAACATCAGGATTTCTGTATGGTAAGTATGCTAGAATGGATAAGAATTTATCCATTCTCTTAATTCATTTGCTTCATGAATCCACCCTTCCTGCTTTCCTTCTTCTTTAATACAAAATTATATTCCACATATGTTAATCTCTCTAAGGAATTCCTCCTACCTGCTAGATTGCCTCTCTTAGCCTGTGGTCTACTATATTACTTAAGGCAAGTTTTGCAATTTTGAAGATAGTTCATTTAAACAGACAGCCATTTCTGTTCATTCTAGGATTTGATACAGTGCTAGTCCACATAGCTACTGTGTGCTACAAGGACTGCTGTATCTCAAATAACATGCTTAGCCATTCCTGGGAGCCCTGAAATGCCTGCTCTGAACTTCGTAGACATGCTTCTATTCCTCAGCTTCCTCCTTATCTCTCCTTTTCAAACTGAAGAATCACAAAAATTATGCAGATATAAAAGGCCCCAGAGGTGCATATCCCACAGATTCCATGTAAAATATTATTTTATCCAACCTTGTAACAATAATGATAGAAGATTCATTTTACTTTTCCTAGTAGGAATGCAGGTAGAAGTTATTAGCCCTCAAAATCCCAGAGCAACATACTGTATCAAAGTGCAAATCCAACTTCTCCAATAAACAAACTTTCTCCTCTCAGAAACACTTTGATTCACAATTCCATTGAGTGAAATAAACATAAACTCAAACACAAGCCTTACGATTCACAAGAGGGAAGGTAAAAGAAAGCATCCTATACAGCAAAAACTACAGATGATGTAATAATAACAGTCGCTCTTTTGTTGGTCCACTATCACTACAATCCATCATCAGTATCTGAATACTTTTGCAAGACTGATTGTGAATTTCTATTCTGTATCTTTTAATGCAGTCTACCTCATTATAATCCCCTTGACAGCACAGAAGTAAGAGATGGTCTTATTAGCTGCCAGAAATAAAAGGTATTTTAGCAGAAGAAAGCCTCTTTAAACAATATATTTCTTCAGGGAAATTCATCGAGGATGAGAGCAGCAACAGAGTAATTCTTCAGGAGTTAAGACATGAAGTACAGACTATGGCGTAAAGCACAGCTTTGCTAAAATCCATGTGGAAGACTGAAACACCACACTGTGTGGCAGACTTATGATAAGACATCAGGGCTATCCAGCAGTGTTACGGTCCTAAATGGGATATCTGTCAGTTCAATCACAAGTTCAGGCTAAATTTCTGAAGCTCCTCGAATTTTTAGGCAGATCAAAAATTCAAAATTAATCAGAGCATTACCATTTGGAGGATGAAACTGAGCCTCCTCATTGCCGCAAACTTATTAAAAGCTTATTAAAAGTATCTCTTGTATGTGTGCACCTACAGAGGATCACCTAAAACTTGCATTTTAGAGTTTAGTCATTACTGCAGCAGATACTATTAGTTTTCCTCAGAAAAATCAAATATGTTCAAGAGTGATTTGGTTTAGTCTAGATCAGCACTTCCCAACACATTAGGTCTTTCTGGAGCTGGATCATGTCTTTGAGGGGTCACAACCATGCTGTTTACATGGTGTCCTGAAACATCTTTAAACTGGAAATTGCAATGTGAACAAACCATCATTTCCAGCTAATTAAAACTGTAGTTTTATGAATCAGACATGATATAAATTAATTACAGTTTAAAACAAACGTTGGATCTTTGTTTTGGGGTTTCTCACTTCTCTGTCTTTGCAGATGCAGCATTTTGCAGGTATTCCTGCTAAAGCACAGGTTCCTCTTTTTATAAATGAAGTCCAAGGATCACATGATTCCATGATCTGAAATTTAAATAAATTGTGGCGTATTTAAACTATAGTACATTTTATAAGACTGAGAGATGAAGAAAATTGGCTGGTTTACATGATAGGTGGTATAAACAGTTGAAAAATTATTTTCCCTATAAGAATTACCTTAAGAATGTTGATCCTGTGCTGTTGCTATTTAGCTGGTGAGTAAGAATGGTGTTCTTTGTTGACAGAAACCATCCATCAGTCCCTGAAGGAGAGACACTACATTTCAGCAAAGAAAAAAGCCCACATTATTACCACCCTGCAACTGTCATGCTACCTGGTAGAATGGGATGTCATGTCCCATTAGTAGTATGTTAATGACACCTGCCCTGAAACAGAATTTTCAGTTTTCAGAGCTGATGGATATGCTTGGGTTCTGGACAAGGTCAGGGTTACATGGGGATCTTAGTGAGTTACAGCCTCTACAAATATCTGTTTGTTCTTCATATTCCCTTCTAAGGGAAAAGTAGGTTGTTCAAATTAAGGCTCTAAAACAATAGCCATATTATGTCCTGGGCTGAAACATGCACCCTAAAGCAATCAATATGTCCTCAGTCTTTCAAGCAAGCAAACATTATTTTGGAACTAGTTGCTGATCAACTTCTTCACACCAGGAAGTGAGAATATTATGTCTAAATCGCAAGTAATCTTTCATTATAATACTCTATGCTATTTCATTTCTATTCCTACTTTTGCTAAAGATTAGGAAAGACCAGTTAAAAAAATGGTAAAAAGGCAGTTCTAAGAAGTAGCTTGCATTCTCTGTCTTTAGAAACAAGACAGGTGTTTATGGTTTGGAAGGCCTGTTTTGTCACATTAGCTAGCATGATATAAGCCTGTAAACGTCCCTTTTCTACCTTGAAGGGTCTGAAAAAGACACTCATTTTCAAGTGAGTCAAATTTAACAATGCACAACAAATATACTTAGCAAAAAGCTGACTAAATAGAGCATAACAGGCATATGCATTTCTGCAAACCAATTTGGCATCTGGAGTCTGATTTTTCTATTTTGCCTTCCCTACATCTTCTTGAAGTAATTTTAGGAAAAGTAACCAGAGAAGCATCATTGGCAACATATTGGAAAAACGCTGGTTACAGATGGTATAAAGAACACTATCTTGTTGAAAATCCATAAAGACTCAAAGCAACAGACAAAAAGAACGGGATACAAAAATAGTTCATAAATTCTAAAAGCATTCCAGCTTAGTAGCTTTATTTCCAGAGTTAATCAAGTACACTTGAAATTTAAAGGTAGAGATTGCTAACAGGTCACGTTCTTAGCAGTGCTGACCCAAGGTTAACTATTTTTTGCTCCAAGCCATATTGGAGTCAATAGCTTCAACAGGGTGGTATTATATCCCCTACTTTAATAATGTTCTCAGCTTGATACCATCAAATTTTGATGTGTTTCTTTTGACAAAAGTAAAGTTTATGTTTCTCAAAAGTCATTGCATATGACATTTGCATGGGATTTTTTTAAATAAAAGAGGCAAGGTTTACTGGAACATAAAATCTAACCTGCAAGTGCCCAGAATGACCATCTCCCAGCAAAAGAGAGGTCTCCTCACAAACACGCTCATTAACAACAGTCATTCTCTGTGTATGTTATGGCTTCTGTAGAGGTGTTTAAATGCTGATACAAATGTGAAATGAATGAAGACTGTAGGAATCTGTGCGTAGGTGTGCAATAGCCAGGCTGCTGAAAGTTGAGCGTGACTGATGTGCAGATAGCAGGCTATGTGTGGAGAATGATAAACATGGTGGGAGAAAAGATTAGTGCACATGTGAAAGGGAACTTGCTATATATTGCCTGAATTTGCAGCACACCCCCTCTCTCAAGGTCATCTCCCCTCTCCTCTCCCCATATTTGATTACGCTTGACAGAGTGATGAGTACTGCAGCCAGATGAGACACATTTATTTTGCTGAACAATCCCAGAGGACTTAGGAAGACAGAATAATCCCCCATCCAAGGTACAACTTAGGTCTCCAGGATACAAGCTGGGAATTTTTATTTTTTGTTTAGAAATGCAGGTTCAGAGCAGCTGAGGTTATTTCTAGACTGAGGTCAAATTCAGCAAACAGCTTTAGCCAGATCTTCAGTTTTTAAGGAATGACTTTATGTTTGTCCAAAAGTCCTGCTGCACCAATGTAAACCATTTGCAGGGCTAATCCTTCCTAAGACTTCTGCTCCTAACGACCCACTCCAATCACTGAGAGTTTACGACTTTCCCCAAGGCCATCCAAGAGACATACACAGGCACTACGGGGCAAACATAAGGCCCTGGCTGGCGAGGCCCCAGCCCTGCCAGCCCTGGGGGAGCACCTGTGGTTCCTCACCCCTGGGAGACCCTGGCCCTGGCCGCACCCTAATGATGTTCCTCTGTAACAGTTTTGAGTTAGTAAAGGCAGGTCAATGCCCCCTTTCTTTCTCTCTCCCTGTTAAAGACTAGGGGTTGTGAGGTTTTGCACAACTGCCATTGGACTATCAGGGAAGGATTTTGAAGGCCATTGTCAAGCCCCTTTTGTTATGTTGTGGCTTAGCAATAGCAAATACTCCCCATACACAAAGGCTGAGTAAGCTTCCTTCTCCAAACTCCCTGCTTACACCACTCCATGAAGGGAGGATGAGTGAGACAAATTGAAGACATTAAATTAACCATAATGGTTGGTCACTTTAATGAAAAAACCTATATTCAAACACAAGTGGTCATTCCATTTTACTGTTTTGATGACATTTTTCCCACAGCATAGCAAAGAAAGATTTTAAAAAGACTCATTGCCAAGCTCTGAACATGATAATGGGAAGCAAATAAAGTGCCTGAACACCACAAAGTAGGCTCCTTTTAAAAACATAGGATACCATTCAGACATACTATCAGTACTTTTACTGCAACCTTGCTCTTAGCAATAACTTGGTCTGAAGAAAGTAAATGAAAACAGGGAGTTTTTCATTTTTTCCCATGGAAGCATAAATTACTTTGAAATCAAATACGTGCATATCTATGGAAATTTATATATGTGTGTGTGTATACACTTACAAATTCAGTAAAAATTCCAAATGCTCAAGAATTTATCACACTCCATCGTGGTTTGTTTGAGGAAAAAACTACTGTCTTTGTTTAAGAGCAATGCTTTATTTTGCATTGGATAGTTTTCTCGCTTCTAACCTTTGGTTATTTTATATCTAGATTTGAGGTGGTAAGAGTATTTATAAAAACAGGGATATAAAACATGACTCTGAGAGAAGGTGACACTGAAAGAAGGTTGCACTAATAGGCACTAAACTGACCAAACCTTCTGTTATCATTCAAGTATTGTGACTGCTTTCACATGTGTTACCTGGAATCAACTGGAGATGCACTCTTTCTTCATAGACACTTACATAATACTTGAAGCTACCCAACAGTATTTCTGTGGCAATCCCTGTTATTCATTCAAGTTGAGCTGGATTGTACTGGAGGAGTTAATCATTATTCTGTTTGGTGCAATAAAAATTGCATGCTGTCCTCATAAAGTTATCAATAAATTAAGTTATACAACCAATGACCAACTGAACAATGGTATCAGTCTTGCTCTAGACTTTTGCTTTTATATTTTGGAGCAGCAACTTTTAGAAATAACTGCTTCATTGCATTCATTCCCTCGCCCTTCTGAGACCTGCTCCCCTCACATTGAATGAGTTTTAAAATATCCAGTTCAAATCCCATAAAAGGGCAAGACCAAAGATTCCACTCACATTACTGCTGAAATTCAAAGTTGAGCCTTGACTGTACTTTCTTTTCCTACTGCTGCTGAGGTTATTGTTAGCAATTATTTTACTGAGAGAAGAGGGAGGTGGAGGAAAAAAAAAAAAAAAAAAAACATGAGAAAGAATGAGCGGTTAGATAGCAGTGTTCTGCAAGATATACTTAGAATCAATCACATTACTGTTTTCTCAGCCAGGCTAGTGATCATAAATTCTGTATCTTTCCCCAAGCTCAGTGTCTGTGCCAGCCATTCATTCTGAAATGCTTCATGTTTCCTGTACAGGAATTCACAATAGGATTATGGATTCAGGAGAAAGCTCTGCTCAGGGAGAGGCAAGGAGTGAAAGAAGGCTTGTTTGGTACAGCACTGCATAGTGTGCAAAAGGAAAAGCAAGCCAAGAAAATGGAGAAATAGAAAAGGAGGTAGAAAAAAAGAGAGTTTATTTGTAGCTCATGACAGAAGTTTTGTTCAATGAGGATTTTTCTCTGCCTTGCCTTACTTCCATCTGGAAACTGGACCTGGAATTTCATTGGGCCCCTTTGGAATTGACCACTAACACCTGGAAAAACATTTTTACACCTGGAAGAGCTAAAAAAGGGGTATACACACACGACTCTGCAATATTTTGTCTCTCTAACCTCCCAACTGTAAGTATGGCAGTGGCTAAAGCAAAATCTGCAAATGAAGTCATGTTTCCTCTCCTCTTATGTCAGTTCACTGGAAAAAAATGCCATTTCTCATAAGAAGTGCAATGTTCTTCTTCCCTTCCCCATACATGTCTTTGAGATTCTGGCACATGACTGTCCATTTGCATTTGGCTTGAACTCACTAGTCTGCTCCCAAGATAATGGAGCCTGAGGGGAAGAAATTGCTAGTCAAAAGATCTTACCATGGAAAAACTAGTTACAGAGATATGCAGTGGCCTTGCTGGTCTGAAAAAAAAAAAAAAAAAAACAAAACAGAATAAAGAGCAGCCAAATATTTTCCATGCCACCAGGAGTTAAAGCAAATGGGAACACAAGAACACAAGCAGGGATGCAGTTACAAGGTCCTATGGCTACAGGAGCCATTCTACTACTGAAGCCACCAGGAGTCGTGAGCCTCTGCTCTACGTCTGCATCTTGCAGCTGTTAGAAGTTACAAGTGCTGGATTTCAGCAGCCTCTGCTGAGTTTTGAATTCAGTGTCAGTCCAGAGGCATTAATCATTGTCTTTTAAGAGCCAAGGTCTCTTTTTTTCTGGTGAAAGGAAGGTGCTGCTGTTAGGAGTTTGCCCGTAGGATGCTGGGAAGACCTGCCTCTTTGAACACCCAGGTCTTGAGCATTGTTCAGTGTTCAACACTCAGTGGGAGCAATAAACCCAAATCTCCTGACAGCTGATGAGGAGCAACTGTAAAGGGAAGCTCCTGAGCATACCCACATTGTCTGGGACGCATGTAGGAACTCAACAGCAGCAGTGCAATAACTTAATGTAACCAGTTATCCTTCCCTTTTCCCTGACACCTTTTTTTTTTTTTTCAAGTCAAGGCATGGCAGTGTGGTTAACCATTGGCCATTTCCCCACCTCAGGCTGGTAAGCTAATGATCAGAGCATGGTTGATAACACAGTTCACCTCTGTCTTCACATTAGAGATGAAAGGTCCAGTCTTTTGGACAACTCAGAGTAATTTCCAGTTGATAAATACATCAGAGATCTCTCCCTATCCAAAAGCATCCTTGGGGAAAAGAAAATGTAAAGTAGGAGGTTTCAAAATGCATGGCTAAATTTAAAGAATGGTTTCTTCTCTGCAATGCAATACTGCAGATACAATTGACTACTGGACCATGATGTACATATTTGTCTTGGGCTTTACACAGGTAGAATTCTAACAAAAAACATTTAAATACTTTAAATGGTGACATCACTAAAACTCCAAAAGTGTGTATGGTTTTATATATTAAATATATAGATACATGTGGATGATTTTATGACCATAATTACATGCCTTTATAATTGCAATGGCTTGTGTACACTCAAAAATGTGATGCTTAAAATTTTTTCTCCCAAGATATCAAAGGCAAAGCAAAATACTTGGTTTTTCACATTGGTGTGATCCCTTTGGGGCAGTTCCTACACTTCGTTCTCAGCACTGGAGCTCTAGAAGTAGCATACAACCACCAGAACCAAGGAGAGTACCAGATACTGGACTCTGATTGTAATCAGAGCCTTGTCCCCTCTTAAGGGAATTCAGTGGGTGTTTCAATTGAAAGATTTTGGCTCTACCCAGTTTTCTACTTATATTCACAAACAATACTGACTCAATCACTTTGAATCTCAAGCGTACATGACTAACTAGTAATTTCCTGCATTTGTGACATACCATGACCCTCCTTGATGCTGTTAAAGTTTGTGACTACACAGAAAAGCACTGACAAGTTGACAGTGAATGACCCTTGGTAAGTTGTTCTGCAATTGCTTGACTTTGCTCTGCAAGTTTATGCTCTCATAGCAACATGGACAGCATGTCATTCTATGCTGGCTTCATTAAAAGAAAACGATCCTGTCTTTCAGTTAAAAAAAAAGAAAAGCTGAAACTGTTGAAGGAGCATGCACCTAATAAGCTACTTCTAAATCTGGCTCCATCATTTCAGTCTGTAGACTAGCAGAACAGAGCTTGCAGAATCCTTCTCAAGTAAGTATTGCTTTTTCCTAACAGCATGTTTGTTTTTTCATTTAAAATGTATAACAGGTAGTAAAGTCTTCAGCATTGAATTAGTGGTGCTGCAATATGACAACTGAATGCCTGCTTTAAACATGAATTAACATGCTCTGTTGTTTCATTTGGCAGACATTACTGTCTTAAAAAGGAAATATTTAATACATTAAGGTACAAGACAGCAAATTATGTGGAGGAAGCTTCCCAAAGCTGCAGTGCTAGAAAGCTAATGGAATGATTTATAATTGACTGTCATGATAGTTTTTTTTTAAAATGAGTTATGCATCTTTTATTTGCATAATACACAGCATGGAACATGTCTATTTGATCTCATCAGAACTGGAATATGTATTCTGAATATGCTACTGGCCATTAAGTATGAAATTAGCAAAATAATTTCTATCTTCAAGAAAGGAAGAAGACAGATAGTGGCATTAATATTATTAATAAAGCTAATTTGTACACATTAAACCTACCTCAGGTTTGTATTAAATGCTGAAGGAAAATATTTGTAATGGATGACTTTGTATAAAGTATTAGTCAATCACTGTTAAACCCAACAGAGTATAGATGAAATAATTGTTTGCATGAGAAACAACATAAATGCATGTCATTTGCCAAAACAAACCACATACTGTAGCATGCTTTCTGCAAAAGTATTTAAACAGCTCTGATGAACATGTCTCTTTAATATAATGAAATAGGGTGGGACTATGGGAGTTGAAGGAAAAAAAAATAGCAATATTTTGCATGATGTTTAAATTGCAACTGTTGTAGCAGAAAGAAGTTAGGAACAGGCAACCCACAGGGCTACCTTTACATTTGATGTGCAAACACACACATATCCACATGCAAACAAACATTTTTTTTCTCATCTAGTCCTAGCTGCTTAGCACCAGTTCCCATGACATGCAGCTCCAATTGCAAACACACAGATTTGCAGCACTCAGCAAAACTATATGGTAGCTGCATTTGAGACATTACAGCTGTGGTACTAATATCCTGGAAACTTTTAACACAAACATGTCCTATACCTCCAAATAATATTGTTTATCATACTTTTTTTTTATGTAGGGAAAAATATGCTTCAAAAAATCAAATTGTTTAGTTCACTTCCACAGAAAACTACATAAATACTTTCCTCCTGCTCAAGGTATCCATCCCTCAACACCCCATGACAACCAAAGTCAAGAAATTACTATTTATTTCTCCCAGTTATTTTCAAATTATTCATAACAACAAATTTAAAAGCATACTGCCAAGCCAACTCATTTATATGCAGGCAAGCTTTTTTAAGCAAACTTTTCCAGGACATATTGAAGCATGGAACTGGAACAACTATTTCCTTATTTACTGTGTAATAGAAATAGAAAGTCTTTGGCAGATTATGCATATGGAGAGATAAAGAATGAAAGCAGAGATAACAAAATTACTGTTACAGTTATGGTGAACAATAATATATACGTTCTTTTGCAAGCAACACTAAGCTTCCTAGGGCCAGCTCTGAACAGCCTAGTAAATCAGAAGCCAATAAAGGAGACGTTTAGCCTGACATTCCACAGCCCTTCCCAAAATCTCAGGAAAACACAGGATAGTTATAACAAGGCCAGTAAGTAGTAAAACTTATGGTACCATCCCCAACAAGACTAAAGGACACATCAGTGAGTTGTAACACCACTAACAATCTTTGATCATTTTCACAGCTATTACTATTCAGCAACAAGAGGAAGCAATCATTGGTAGCTATTTCTGAGACAGACTAGGAGGGTGAGGAGGAGGAAGAGGGCTGCATTTGTGAGGCCTCCAAGGGGAAATGGTGACTTCATGATCAAGGAGACAGCATTGCCTAGATGAAAAGGCTCATTCCTTCCTTATCCTTTGTGATTTCCTAATCCTCCAAAAGAATGATCCTAATGAAATCCCACAAACCGAGTACAGGTCAATTGTTCTTATGAAAGTCAAAGCTCCCAGGGATTTGACCCACTACAAAGAACTGTGAATTTTTGTAATGTGCTCTTGAACAACTCCATCTAACACAGAATTTACTAATTTGAATAAGCTCACCAGACGGGGCGGGGGGGGGGGGGGGGAGAGAATATCATAGCAACATCTTATTCCTTTGTGGTTTATGCATTTGACAAAGACTGTCCTCCCAGTCTTAAACTTTCTACTATGTTTAACATTTAATTAGTAGAATTACATATTCTTGCAGATGTAAAAAAGATGACAAGAAAAATGCTGCTGTACTGACAGATGTCTTCAATACTCCTGGAAGCATCACTGGGATGGACTTTGGGTAGCCTTAATTCAACAGTAAGGTGGTATCACATCAAAAAGGGATGTTATATGGCTTCAGAGACAGCAAGGCCTTGCAGACTGTGGCACCCAGCATCAAACTAGGAATGGATTTAAGTAAAAGAAAGTAAATTGGTATAGAAAATATCATTAATTTTAAAATAAAGCAGAATTCAGTCAGTGGGAAATATTTTCATTCCACCCAAAGAAAAAGGAAGTGTATTTTTATTCCAAGTCCGATTTTGCATGAGAAACTAATTCTATTCTTCCACTCACTTTTCCTCTTGACTGTCTTAAATTTTCTTATGCCTTTTCCTCATCTTTTGCCTAATAATAATAATAATAATAATAAATATAAGGGCTGGGAAATAAGAAAAGAGAAAAGGGAGAGTAAAATGAGGAAAACAGTACACCTAATTTGGAAAGCCACATGACACTGCCATCCTACCTCAAAGAAGCACACGTTTAAAAATAGAATCAAAGGATTTGACACTTTCCTAAAACCACACATGTTCAAGGAGCAGTGGAAGAAACTAAGACTCCTCATCTGTGTATTCTCAGAAAGATCAATTATTTTGCTGTCTTTTCACCAAGCGACTACAAAGTGAACTGGAGACACAGAACCAAATGCTAGTGTAATGCAGATGACCTACAGCTCTACCCATCCTACACCACGGCTACAAAGAAAGTACAGCGTGTGAAGAAGAGCTCATGGAGCAGCTGGCTAAAGCAGAAGCTGAGCAAGAAAGAGATGATGTTGACAGAGGACAGAAAGCATTTTGAGGACTCATTCACAGTCAAGGTACGCAGCCGCGGTTGATCACTAAGCACTAATCCGATAAAAAAACTGTTATTCAGAGATGTTATTATCTCCCATTAGCTAGGAAACTCCATCTCTTGGATGAGGACAACAATCTCTCAGGCAGGTGGTATAACAAGCTTTTAGTGCTAAGAAGTTCCAACATGGAGAAAATGCTAGAGTGTGTATGTTCTGAAGCTCAGCCTTACTAGACCACAAATCTCTTTCTTATATTGTCGATCAGCCTCCATACAATTTTGTATTCCTCTCTTCAAAGCAGTCCATTGTCTGAACCGTGGATAAATAAAAGATCACTTAAAACCCTTGAAAAAAGATCACAGTCTGCAGCTTTATTTCTCTGGCTTTTCTCAGCAAGAGTAAAATTTCTCTTCATGGGAGAATGAAAGGGAAAAAGTCCCTTGGGAATTAAGGGTAACCAAATGTCATTATCTAATGCCGTAAGTGCCTGGTACATTTCTTTGAGCTGCTTTAAAAATACACACAGCAACATGTGTCCACAGTGCAATTTTCTACTGCTAGGGAGCAGACGACACAACAACCAACAGCTTACAACTGGTACTAATTTGGCTGCTTGCACAGCAGCCAATGGAAGGCGCTCTGACAGTATGATACTGAATGCAGTAAGGACCTGTATCGAATGGAAAGACTCTCTTCTTCTGTTGTACTTCCATTAAAAAAAAATTAAAATTGGTATATTAAAACATTTTGTGCTTACGTTTTTCTCTTTCTTAATGTTTAATTCATTTTAAAAGCTATAAAGATAGCTTGCATGTTAAATGGGTGGCTGGCTCTAGTTTTACTGCAGCTGTAGCATTTGCCAGAGAACAGTGACTCTGTTTTCAGGGTGGTGCAGGATTTATGCTAAAAACATCTCTCCTCTAATGCTCAACACTTCTTACAGGCTCAGCACAGCTCTGTCTAGTATATAGCTATAAATTAAATGAATCAGACTTGTGACTGTTGGCAAGAAAGATGGCACAGCAATTTGTTGCATTGTGTTTGGTCACTCTGTAGTTGTAAGATAGATAAATGTTTTCCTGGTCTTGGTGGAGAGGTAGATTAATGAGAATTTAGAGGAATTTAGATCCTTTAGATCTTTAGATTTAGATTCAAGGTTGGATGCAGACTCTGTCCACCATGCAGATTCCTGCATGGAAGCATGAGTTTCTTAAATGTCGCTGGTCTGTAAGACACCGCAGTACCTTTTCACGTCCTTTTCATGTCAATAAAACCTATCAGTTGTTAAGAATTCAGACTGATTTAATGGTGGCAGCACTGGTCCAATTTTCTGTTTGTCATTACATGATACAGAGCTACCAACAATTGATAAAGGAAAAATTCATTTTAAGGTTTGTAACTCGTTCCCATTAACAGTCACTCATTAAAATAAAGGAACTGAACTTTCATTCTACTGGTCCTAAAGACAGCTGGATCTTACAGAGTTAGAGCAAATGTCTGCTGGAATTTTCCTTAGGACTACAAGACTTTCAAGCAGAACCTAGTGAGGTAAAATGACTACAGGCAATGCTGGCTGCATCTCCTGTCCATTAGAAATGATTTGTTCTAAAACAAAACAAAAAAAAAGATGGTGAAGGTAATATTTAGTGAAATGGAATTTTTGCTGTGTGACACATAGCATCCTAGAAATAGACATTATTCCCATTAATTTGGAAATGTGATACACTTTCTGGAGAATAACTAAAGAAAACAATGCTGAGAAGACTTTAAGCCAACACTGTCTTGCTGAAGAAACTGGGCTAGACAACCTTGTATTAAAAGCAAATTAGTATTTGGCAACCATTACAGAAAGAAAAGAAAAAAGAAACCATCTGCTAAAAGAAAACCAGAGAGGAACATTCGTATTATTTAAAGGGATAAACTTAATCGTAAAACAGAAAGGTCCCATAAAACACTCCAAAATGAACTGCATTAAGTGCAAAGAGTAGTGGATAAGATGCGATAAAATTTTCATTAAAGGCAGGAGAGAAGAGTATATCTGAACAAGAATGGGCACTGGAGAGCTGGGATATAGCTATTTTGAGAGTGGACTGTATGCTGAAGGATTTACACATCTGTAGGGCAAACTGAGAACTTTGAAATGAATTGCAATTCCTACCAACTCCAGTGGGTTTGGCTCTGGTGCTTAGGCAGTATTTCTGAGCAGCTGAAAGGCTGACTGAGAACTACAAACAAAATTACTTATAGGAAATACATTCCATTACAATGGAAAAACTCACCCTTTGCTGCAACAAGAACAGCACAGAGACCAGTGTAATTATTGATCCAAAATCCTGGAGTCTACTCACTGACTACATAAGGCTCTGGAACCAACGTTAATTGGAATTAAAATAAACCCCAATATTGTTTAAAATCAGATTTACACTTTTTTTTTCATTAATAACCTAAAATTTTCTTATGAATCTCAAAATGTGGAAAACCTTTAGACTTGTTTATTTTTTTAATGTAGATAATCTGCTGAGTATATTATTGTTAATCTATCAAAAGGCATAATTTTAGATATACAAAAAATTTGCACACTTCTTTAGTACTAGAACTGTTGAATGTTGTCTGCTTTGACCCAAAAATGATCATATCTTCCAGAGCTCTACACAAAGAAACTTCCAGTTGTCATAACAACCTACTGCAGCTTTTTTGCTACATAGATAGCTTGTATTTGCTTTTGATACTATTAGGAAGAATTAAAATCTCCTGAAGTTTAAAAAACAGTGATATTATTTAAAAGGGAGGGGTGAATGAATATAATTTTGATTTTAATTCCCACAAAACTCAGCTTTCAATTTTAAATCTTCAGACAGTGATCTGTAGAGACATTACATTGCATGAAGTCATGTTTGGAGGTAACTCTGTTCTGCTCCATTTTTATACCAAATATGCAGGTTTCTAATAAAGTCTGTGTAAAATGACACTTAGAATATAAATAAGCCTAAATTAACCTTTAGAAAAATCTTCATGTGTTTTCCGAAGTAACAAGTTTACTAGGCAAGTCCCTGAATGCTTCTGTCTTGTCAAATGAAATACTGAATCATTATGAAAGTCCCACTTAAGCTGTGATCTTAGCTATCATTGTTATAAATGTTTCAGATTCAACAGCCAATTTAGTAGGAAAGGATTGGTATTGTTCTGTTTATATTCTTATATTAATACTAAAATAGAATAGATCATCTTAGCCACTGTGCTACACAAAATTACTAACTGGATCCACTTGAGTCCCTAGAAATGATTCACTTATGAATTATCACTATGCGAGTCTTGATAGTACCTAGAGATGTCACCTTGATCAGGGTCTCATTATGCAAGATTGTGTACCAATGCATAGAAAAAGACAGACCTTTCCTAATTTTTAAGGACGGTTAATGGTGGCTACAGAAGAAAGTGCAGGTGTTCACCAAAGGTCAACTAACAAGGTAATGGCAGAGCTGCTAACAAAGGACATCTTATTTACAATGAAGTCTGTCACTTAGGTCAGACAGTTTTGAACTGATTTGCACAGGCATACTGTATTATTCGAAGAGTTGTATCTATCATTTCTAAAACAGGGCAAAATTAAGGCATAAGTTTTTCTCTTAAGATTATTTTAATGTTAATATGACAGTTTTAGAAGACCTTGGAAATCAGGCAAACATCCACCTAGCAAAGGCATATTGTAGCAAGAAATAACAGGAGAATTTGAGCTCTCTGAAGGTATTTGTTCCAAGAGTACAGCCCAGACTACTGCAGCAATGCATTGCTATTCACAGACATACCTGCTGCACTGGAACGAGAAATTCTTTTTATCAGCAATGTCTTCAAAGAGATTTAGATATATAAGGCAGAATAATTTTAACACTTTAAAAAGTAAGTCACTTAACATACGAAAAATAAATCATGAACATCAAATCATTATAAAAGAGTTCAGTCTCAAACATCCAGATTCTTAAGCATATTTTGGTTTAATATTCAGCTTCTCTATTTGTACACGTGACTAGTGGAAATAATTTCTGTGATTCAGGTAGTCTCTAGAGAATATTTGGGTGAATTTATTTAAGACAGACCACTGAATAGCTATTGTGACTGTAAACTTTGATAACATCTATTCCAATCAAGGTTTACAGGCATTGATGTGAAAAGATCTATATCATTCAGGTAAGAAGACGTATTTGTCATTTTGCAGCTGTGGCTTAATTTTTTATTATTATTAATAATTTCATATATCTGTCATATGTTTAAATTCATCAGGCAGAAATCATCTGAAGAAAGATAAGCAGCAGCATAAGCAGTATAAAACCCCCACAAGTGTTATATACCTTATCTAGGTTACTTATAAACTACAACATGATATTTTTCCTATTTTTTTAAAAATTATATTTGATTGCTATACAGATGACATATTTCAGAACAAATGGGCTCATTCCTGACAGTAGAGGAGAAATATATGAGCCATTTTCGTTGGCTGTACCACAGACTTCTGTCAGATTCACACCTTAAAATTTGCACATATGCAATGGATAGCTGAATTTGTGCTTGTAGTTAACATAGCTTTGTTCATGCACAAATGACCCCCAATCCCTCATGAATAAAAAAGCTCTTCTCCAAATATGTACAAGCCATTACAGGTTCTGGCTCAACAATGAGGCTTGCTCTGTTTCTGAAACAGACATATTAATAAAGTCCATTAAAATTGCAGAACTCACACTTTGCCAAGCTCTAATGGATCCTGGAAGGCAAAAGACCTGAGATGCATTAGCATAGACCCTACCTCTTTGGGGAATCCTGTTTGCTTCAATGAGTAACCATAAGTTTGCAGAAGTCTGTATTAGGACATACTGAAAAAGTCCTAAATTCTGGCTTTACAAGAAGACAGTAGTGCTGTATTTTTCCCTGACTGCATTGAAAAGGTCATGAAACTCTCCGTTGACAATAGAAAGCATTCGCCAGCCCTTTAAACTCTCACCATTCACATTCAAGTGAGAGAGGAATAAATTCACCTAAAACAAGACAGTGTGAACAGGATTTATGCATTTTAAGCCACATTGTCTCTGTGATCAGGATAATGTTTGTATCATGCAATGGAATGGTGTGGTCCCATAGAAAATATGGAAGCATTTCAGAAAGTAATTCCAGTAAAAGCAATTGATTTCTGATGTGTTAAAAGGATCTTATTGTCCCCCTGTTATTTGCAAAATTAATGCACTTACTATGTTAATTTGAGAGATTTGCAACACTTCAGCAGCTTTTATGAACTATGATTTAAATAAGTCCTGGAATTACCAATGTGGAGACAATAAATTCTGCGCAGTGGGCAAAGTGACTTGTAATGAGGGACCTAAATACAATGTCCGCTTCAAAAGCTCATGGAGCTACATTTCAACCCAAGCTGCCACTGACCTGTCAGCTATGTATGACACTTTTAAATATGCTCTTCGCTAACTTTTTTCTCCTTCCTTGCCACCTTCTCCTACTCCTCAATCCCTTCCAGGGATCCTCCTCATGTCACCCTGCCCCAATGTTTAAGGGAGGTCACTCAGGTTTCTGCTTGTGATTCGCTTCTCTTTTCTTTCTCCACCTGCTGCATTTCATCAGTCAGAAAGCCATGGTGGTGTCAATGACAGTGATGTAAGCAGAGTCTGATTCCCACCAGACAGAAAGGGTTAAATGACTTGCTTTCACCCTTATGCTAAAGTAAGGAGAGGCAAAAAAAACCCTTTTTGAGTTTATCAGTCAGTTCATTCTCTGGTCAGTTCTGTGGCAGCACATCATCGGGACACTCCAACCTTCCACGCTGATTATAAAGTCAGACTATAGTCCTTAACCTCACTTAAACTAGCCTTTAGATTCCCACATATACAAAGCAAAAATAGAAATTCTGCACTTCACAGTTCAGACTTGCCTGTCTATAAAGACAGTAAAGAATGAGAAGAGCTTCACATGCAAGGTACTGGAAGAACCCATCATTACTACTCGAGACTCATTTACAATGCCAAAATATTGCACCTCGCTTTGGATACAAACCTTTAAAAATTATTTTAGAATGAAAATTATGGCAAGAACAAGCACGTAGAAAGTGAGAATCACATTCTCTTTTTGCCTTTCTGGGTCTAGCAGATCTGTCACTAAGCTTTCTAATAGAATAGCAAACACTAGTAGCATTAGGACAATATAGCATGACCTTCTCTACTATCGGATTTTAAAAAGCCCTGAAACAGAACCACCCCAGACTTTACTTAGTGAGAATTGATCTACATCATGGTAGTTTGGTTTCCAGTTCAACAGACAGGAATATATCATATGCTGCTTTGGATCAATGGAAGCCCATGCTCATCCACTAAGCACTCAATACTCTGGAAAATTTGCATGTCCTATAGATTGTGTTCATTAGTATGGCTAATTAAAATGAGGAGAATGTGCTATTGATCTAATTATGAAACCTATGCATAATTTGGGATGCATATGGGATAAAATGTGGTGGCTGCACTGTTATGCCTTTCAAAGTCATGCCTGTTATCTTACAAGATAGAGAAGGATTTATGGGAATGCCACTTTCACTGATGCCAGCTGACATACAGACACAAAAATAAATGGAGTCGCTGTCAAAGGGCTCCATTTCCCCTGTTAAGCCAGAGGGTGCTGTGCCTGGAAGACCGGCCAAGCAAGAGGGGGTTGGCAGACTGACTGAAGAAAGAGCATGCAGTGCATCCACTGCCACATGTGTACCAGAAGTAGGAACTGTTGCGGAGAGGAAACTTGCTGGAGATTTGACGATGAGCAGCTACTCAAAACACTGCAGCTCCAGTGAGGACAGCTTTGAGTTACAGGGTAGCACAAGGTCAGAAGCTAAAAGCTTTGTTAAAAGCAAAAATAAGGATGAAGGCTATCGACCCCATCGATCAAAGCACTGTCAGAAAGGGGGGTGAAAAAATCCACGGACTGGAGCACTCTTCTCTATATCCAGCAGAAGTGGGAAATGCAAGCCAAAAGCTCCAGAGGCAGAAGACTCACAAGAAAAGCAGTTCCTCTGCATCTGATTTGAGCTTGGTGAGTCAAGGATCATCAAGTTCATTGTCTGTTGTGGAAGAAAAAATAGAAGCTAAACTCAAATTCTCTCAATTTATTAATGAAGTTACTTTCAGAGTGCTTGATCCCATGAGCCTGAGGGCATACCGAGCTGCTAAACTGAAAAATACTTTTCCATCCAGTGTGAGAAGCCTAGATGATTTGCATATTAAAAGAAAGTCTCCTGAAAGCTGGAAAGAGAACATTCTAGATGGGAAAACCCATCAAGAAGTAGACTTAGAGAGTCTGAGAAGTGCCGACATTGTGGTTGGAGCACGAACACGCAAATTAGAGAAATCCTTGTCCCTGGATACAAGTCCCTCTCTCAGGTCATTTGATAATGGTGCCTCATGCAGAACAAGATCTGGCTTGCCTGTAGAAATTATGATTTCTCAAAGCAAAGAAATGCCAGCCACAAAATCTGCATCTCTGCCTAGAAGCACAAGCATGGTGAGCTCTCTCTTGAATCACTTCTTTGGGTGGTATGTGACAAGTACTTGTGCATTAATGTGACTATTTGAGAAGTTTTTCTGTCTTCCTGGGTGGGCTTTTACTGCATACACAAACTTCTATCCAGGGTGGAACAAACATGGAGGGTTTATTTTTAGTAGCTGAAGAAACCAGCTCTAGGAGGTATGGGAGGAAGGAAAGACAGGATACAACTAGACAACAAGACAGGATACAACAGGGTTCCTTTTAGTTCAGTGTCTTAAAGGAAGACTTTATGAGATCAAGCAAGAAAGGTATTCCTGCACTGCCATGAAGCATATATATAACCAGGTCAGCTATGAGCAGTCAAGGCACCTGCAGAAAAGGGTGAAGAGGGTACTGTGACAGACTACTCAGGTAGTCAAGCTCACTAGTTTAGAACTTGTTCAGGTATCTCTACACTAAACAGGCGTGCTCACTTAGCATGTTTAAGTACTAGGAAGAGCTCTGATATCCTGAAAACATTGCTAAGGTTTGTGAGTCTGGAGTTAATACATCTAGACTGATAATTTCTTTCCTGATTTTTCTGAAAAAAAACCCTTAAGAACTGAAAAAGAAAGAAAAAAGGCTTAAGCTTTCGTCTATTGTCTGGCCAAAAATATTTATGCTTTTAATTTTTTCTTATGAGATTCTTTGCTTGGTTGAGGAAGAGGTATTTAAGCCTATGGAGGGGGGCAAAGGGAAATTGTGTTCTTTGCTTGCATGGCATTGTCAGAAATCTTGAGCTGCCAAACCTGGAACTGATACATTATGCTATTATGTCTCCAGAGCAGTAATTGTAATCCTGCTAAAACAATAAAGGTCCAGGAACTGTTGCTTAAGACTATACGCATGTACACAGATGTTGCTAAAATGGGAGCTGCTACAGCTGCATTATTCTTTAAATGTCTATTCAAATTTAAAAACAAAGAAACAAAAGGTTGTCTGTTTTCACAGAGGACTGTAGCAAGTGGGAGAACATCCCAGTCTTAAGAATTTCATGCAATCTTCAGCAACCCAAGCTTAGGAATTTATAGGATGTCCTTGGATGTTTTAATTATTACCTATCAAAGATGGACAGAGGGAGAAGAGGTGAAAGATAATGAAACAGAGAGAATTTGCACACTGTGTCGTGTCACAGCTCCACAATGGGAGCTGTCCTGCAAAGGGGTCAGGAGGCTCCAGCCTGAGCCTGTGGCAGGATACGCTTTTTTCACATTTCAATTAGCCATCTGTCAGAGCATCTTTTCCAGTGGACTTACTCGTACTGTACAGATTGGAACGTCCAACCGATCGAGTACTAACTGACTAAACACTCCCGAGTGCTCTGTAATTCCACTCAGTTAATGTAGGCATCAGTCTACTCCAATTTAAGCATCAGCCTGCTCTAAATCTAGCAATTTAAATTAAACACAGTAGTTACCAAGCACTTTACCTCAACAAACAATGCCTCAGACTGCAGAGCTCAACATGAGAAAAGAAAGGAGTGGCAGGGCAAAAAACAAAAGCAAAACACGTTCAGCCACATCTACAGATTCATGTCTTCTACATGAAAAACTTTGACTTCAATACAATTTATTTAGTGCAAGTCCTCACCTGAAGCATGCCTAGTAAGAAGCAAAAGGGTAACTGTACAGACAGTCTTGGGTGCCGTTATTGTAAAGATATTTAAAAAGTACTTGGTTATGTAATGTTCATTTGAATACGCATATAGAACATTGCCTAAAACTGTTTCATGTTTTAGTTGCCAAGTTATTATTCATATGCAGAAGATAATCTTCAAGAGAAAGAAATGGATCCGGTTACATTGACTTAGATATAAAAACAGGATAGCAGAGTTATAACAACACATCTTGAAGAGCATGAAAGAACATGCTTGAAAGTTTGAGGTGAGGAAAAATGCACCTAATTAAAAAAATATGACTTCGAAGAGGAATGCTGTGACATTGCCTCGTGTCTGTTATGTTTTCTGAAGACCCCTGAGGTGTCCACAACTGTGTCTGCACTCCATTTGACGTGTCTATATTGGATCCAGACCCATGAAAGTGATTTTCAACTTTCAGACTTCTGAGAACTGGTCAAAATGTTCAGGGACATTTCTGCAAGTATCTATTGGTTTGCAAACAGCTGCCACTGAAATAAAATCTCACAAAGAAACCACCTTCACTGTAGATCTATGCAGACAGCTAGCAGTATCAAAAGGATGCTCCATTTAGTGACTGAAGTTAAAGGGAATTCTGATAGGTAGACGCAATTACCAAATACAATGGACATGACATTGCTATGGTCTAAATATTTTAGTAACCTGGCCAGCAGGATGAAATTATTTCTCATTTCTATGTATCGATCTGAATTTGGAGACACTGGATAAATAAGCAGGAAAGCAAAATTATATCAAGCCTCCGAATCCACACCAATGTAGAGGAGGGTGTACAACTCGAGACTACATTGTGCTTCCAGGCTGAAATGAAATGACCGGTTCAGTAGGCTGAAAAATGCAGGAAAAGTATGAAAAGGGTTGTACACAACAGAAAGTTTCTCAGAACTGGGAAGACGTGCTTGTCAGAGTCTGTCAAAAGACAGATCAACACAGAGAGTAATGTGGGTGGGTCCAAACAATATGTATTTTCCTCAGATCCAGGGTATGTTTCAAAGAAAGCTGTGCATGAGAGGAGACTGGTCTGTGTCTTTTAATGTACATTTTATCTTAAATATATTTGTTCCAAGTAACCAATGCCTTCAGGAAAGCTTTGGATACCACTGCTATTGTTCCAGGAGGAAACTATGGGTAAAAATTTACTTCTTAAATAATCATACAGGAGACTGACTTCAGACCTGAGTAAGTCTACAGCATCCTGAGATTTGAATCAACCTGAATATTACATTTCAGTTAACTTTAGTCATACATGAATGAGGATCAACTTTCCCACTAGATCTCGTCTTCACATATCTACTTTTGCCTGCACAAGGGACCATATAACACAATATTAGACATTGATTTTTTTCAATTACAGGAAAGCAGTCCTGTTTCTTTCTTAGAAGATATCTATCTTCCCCTCTTATGAGAAACTATCAGCAGTACACATTCTGTGTGCAAGAGGTCTTAGAAACACTTAATTATTGACCTCATCGTTGCAACTATATGTATACATAACCTAAGGAATTGTGCACTTATCACCTAACGCCATGACATTATCTCATCACACAGAATAAGCAAGGTCAAGCCTGATCAATACAAATGACTTAGTAAGCTGCAATATCCCCTCTGAGTTGCTAGCAATTCTAATTTGGTGCAGAGAATGTCTTAAAAAACGAGCTTGGGTTGCGATAATGACACTTCTACAAAACATTTTGGAAGTTAAGATTTCAGATGCTATTAAACATGCCTGAATTGGGCAGGTGGTAAGAGGGCAGAAACATGGCCTTGCTCCATAGGAACTAACCATGCTTATGGAGCTATGTCTGAGAATAATTTAGCTGCATCCATGCAAAGCTGCACCAATGAAGGTAGAGCCAACAATTGCTTATAACCTAGACAGCATCACTGCCTGAACACAGACCAGTGATATGTCTGTGTGGCAACATATTATGTGGGCCTCTCAGCTTGGTTTGCACCAGCTTCAGGGTTTCTTCAATATTTGACATACTGCAGCTACCAAGCTAACTGCATCCCTGCTTGTCTCACATCTCCATCTGTCTTTCATCTCTCAAATGAATTGCACTAGTCTCCCCACCCAGGTCAGGCTGATGCTACAGCCACCTGTCTGGACAAGGCACCTGGAGAGTCACTGATGCAGTCATGTTGCCTCCTGTGCAATTTAGACTAAAGGGCAAAACTTTGGCTCCATATAAGCAATTCAATTCCCTCCTGTAGCCTTAGCAAAATTATCTGAAAACAAAGTATTCATTCTTGCTCTGATTTCAGTCAACGTATGCCCTATAGAATTTAATTTCTATAGCCCTCGAGACAGAAGGGGACAAATATTACAATAATTATTGTAAACAAGAAATATGATCAGTGCAGACATTTATATAGGATATTGAGAAGATTTAAATCCTGATGATGTATATATCTAATCAGGTAGGCGGTTTAATTCTTAAGGAACCCTATAGGTAGGCTACTGAGGTAAAGCATCATAGACATTTACACAAACAAGGAAAGTGGTACTAATTTCTGCTCTTCCTGCTATCTGTTATGCATGAAGATTCCTGCTGTTCATTACAGGTTCTCTTGCAAGAATGCCTTAGCATGGGGACAGCTCTCTGAAGGTGCAGAGGCATCTTTAGAAATTATAGCCTCACACACCTGAACTTCCCAGGCATGAAGGAACCTGAGGTAGAGTAAGAGTGCCCTGCAAAGGCTGTGGTAGAATGCCATAACAGTAGAAAATGCAACTAAGCTTCTATTTATAAAGAAACTCAGTTTCTAGGGCACCCGAGTTCTAACAGCAGAATCTCACTGAAAGAGAAGACAACATGGTAATTTTTCTTGCTCTAGGCCAAAGCTCTTTTATACAAGAAGGCTTTCAGTCCTCTTTCAGCCCTTCCAGCCTGCCACCATGCTGTACAAAAGGCAATTGCTTTGTTCTTGGATGAATGCCAAATCTTTCATTTCCATTTACAGTACAGTGTTTACAAGTAAGATTTGGGTTCAAATACATTATAATGGAAAGTATCTATTATTTCACTGACTCATGCATGCAATATGCTAAAAGAAAAGTAGTAAGAGGTGGCACCAGAAGCTCAGAGAGATGAAGTGATTTGCCCAGGTCAGTAATCAAGTCAGCAGCAGAACACAGGCCTGAAAAGCCTTCCAGTGTCCTATTTTCTGGTCTGTTCCTGCTCTTTCAGGCAGGCAGGGCAATGTAGAACTACCCTTAATAGCAGAAATAATGAAGCTCTGGTCCACAGCTCTGGTAACTCAAGGTTACCAGAGGAAGGCAAGAAAGAGAACTATATTAGATGCTTCAGTTCTTTAGCACGACATGCACATTCCAGATCGTATCATTAAGGCCTCATATGAGTCTCATATGGCAAGGGAACATGCCACATGGCCACCTTTCCTGGCATCCTGGCCTCCCTCTTGCCATGCTGTCTTGCATGACATGGCTTAGAAGTTTGCTTCCCTCTGCCTTGCAAATTAGACGTGACCATCAGGCTGTCAGTAGTCTAAAAATGTTTTGTCAAAATAGATATTATAATACATAGCTTAGTTCCTTTACCAAAAACTTGATTTAGAGAAGATACCAGTCACTTCTTTTGACCGTTCAGAGAGATCAGACAAACATAGCAATTTTCAGACTTACTAGCTTTAAACTCATTATCATGTGAAGTGAACATAGCCACTGAGCCGCTAGCAATATAAACCATAACAACTTCACTCTGTTATTTTTTCTTTATTTGCAGATCCCTGAAAACAGTCTCTGTGTCTAGTAATACTGTATAAGAATCACAGGTCAAAACAACTGAATTTGGGTGTGGAAGGCAGAGTACCATATCTTCAGTCAATTGGGGCTGCAGTTCCTCGGTACTTCCAAGGATTCCTATTGCATCATTATAACCTCTCTCCTTCTGATACCAACACTGACTGTTTTTTTAATTCTATACACTACTATTATGAAACTGTCACTGTGGGTGCAGTAGTAATGAGTAGTATTGCAAATGTATGCAGATGTGTACACTTGGCGCTTCCAGGGTAGGTAAATTATCTTTATAACACCTCATAGGTGTTAGGCAGCCAAATACTCTAAGCTATAAAAACTGATGGTCAAAAGAAATGGTAGTGCTTTCTGACCCTCACTCCATCTGGAATTAAATACAAACCTCATTTTCCACTGATCAAGCTGTCTTAAATATCTCCTCAATCTCTGAGAGGACCTAGCCATGTTAGGTTTGAGGCACATAGTAGTATTAGTGGTACCAGCAGCAGCCAAGCTGGGCCAAGGTGGAGCTCAGCAAAGACTAACAGTCCAAGTATTTACCCAGCTTTGTCAGTTAAATATAGAGTGCTGAATGCTCTCCTTCATTTTGTTTGTGACATTTATGGTACAGTCACAAGACATGGGAAGCCAAGAAGGCCATGTGCAATTTCATCTATAGTTAACTTAACACTTCTTGTCCCAATAATGTGGCATTGACTCCTTTTCCCACTGCTAAGAGGAGTGCAGCAGCCATGTACTGTAGGAGAGATCAGCATAATGTTTTTAGAGCAGCAGATGTGACATCGTTTTACAAGCAACAGTATGAGCAGATGGTGTTTAGAGAGTTCTCCTTGCCTGCTCTAAAACACCTCCGTTGGGTCACTAATGGATCCTTCGTCTAGTCGAACACAGTGCATAAAGCTACAATGTTCCCAAGATGACGCATATGGTCATTTACAGCTTCTCAGCTCATCAAATACAAATTAGATCAAAATCTTCTTTACAGAGCATAGACATCTATAAGCCAGTACTCAAGAGAGTAAGCTATTTATTCAAGACAGGATAAAATAAAGACAGTCCGAGCTGCTTGACAATAAAAAGAATGTGTATTCAATGAAATTAAGTATCTCACCATAAAGCCTGCAATTTTTGAAGTTAGGGTTTGTACTTGGGTTGTCCTCCCTCCCTGCTTCCCCCCTCCCCCAAGTTTTTAGAGAAGGGGAGCAGCAAGTGAGTCAGAAGGGAGATGTTTGGATAAAGGAACAGATGTTATTATAATGGTGAATTTCTGCACAGGATTCAGGGCTCCAACCAGAGCACAAAACCATTTTCCAGCCAAATCTACTGTTTGCCTTCAGAGGGGCAGCTACTCAGCCAGAGAAAAATGCTGAGTGCATGCAGTTCACAGTGATTTCGATATCTCTTGGCACCAGCCACAGGAAAGCAACATTGGCAATCAAAAATGTTTAGTGTTCCTTTTCCAGTGATTTTTGTTAACATGACTTTTCCCCTTCCTTTGAGTTTGAAAATCACTTCTCAATTGCACTCTCTATCTTTGGGTGCTTTTAGAAAGAAATGGTACTTTCAGAGTAATGGAAGCTACAACAAGCTTATAACAATTACCATCAGCAGAGATGCTTGAAAACTGCAGGGCCAGACAAGGGGAGGCAAAAGAGCAAGAGGTAGAAAAGACCAATAGATCTTTCTTCCCTGGCCCAGGTTTGGTCTAAAAGCCTTTCTGTGTAATGTATGACAAAAGATTTTAAAGGCGTTTCAACCCATTTTTCATTTCTTCCTTCAGCCAGCAGCCTGCGTTTGTCATATTTACAAAATGGGTTTTTTTGCCCTGCCATAGCATGACTTTGGTATACCACAGAAGCAGAAGACCTCAGCATGCAGTGGCTCTCTCCCACAGACACATGCAATAATTAACACAACCATTTTTCCTGGTCAACATAGTGAAAATCTCTGAATTCTAACAAGAGAAGATTCAAGTGCAAGGCACTGCTCAGAGCCAGAGGTTGCTCTGATTTATTTTTCACTTGCGAGTGACTGATGTTTTTGCCCCACTCATTCTAAGGTTTTCGGCTCTATTAAAATTCTGCCAACTGACATACTGCATGCAATTAATAGAAACATAGATGTAACCTTGCTCCTCTCCCCACCGTGCTCTAACGTCTAACCTGAGTAAAATAGAAGTTCACTTCTTAATATGAACCTAGCACATCATGCATTTTGAGGACAGAAAAGAGGGAATCAGTATTACATTACTCTGCCAAAGCTGCACTTGAAATACTCTGTTTTCTCTGTAGGTCTTGGTGCTCTGTGGGTTTTAGTCTCAGATCAGAAACTGTAGCATTAAAACTTTGAGACAGACAAATTTCAAGAGCAGAAACTTTTATGAGTTACAGGATGGATTGGAGGGTTTTATACTAAATGGGGGCCTTAGAAATGAAGCCTGCCTGCCCCAACACCATTATTCATGTTTCAGAATATCTGGAACTGCCGGCTTTGACCTCAGGTCTGATAAGGAGAAGCAGGACCCCATTTGGGAAGCTGTTTTGTATTTATAAAATACATATTTTTTCATAAAGCTCTAAAAAATGGCATTTTCACAGACGAGCTCAGACATTTGTTTCAATGACTTCCTCTTCGCAAAGGGGCTTAAATTTGACCTTCTCAGATGAAACTCTTCAGTGCCAGGAGTTTCAGATGACAGGAAAACACATCTTGTGGATAAGAAAGAAGCAGCAGATGCCATAAATCTTGGCTTTAAAACAATCTCCCATGATATTCTCATAAGCAAGCCAGGAAAATATGGGGAAAAATATTAAAAGGTAGATGCAAAATTGATTGGAAAATCTTATTGAGAGGGTAGTTCATAATATTCAGTTGCGACTGGGGGTCTCAGGGGGACAAATACTATTTGGTATTAGCAAGCAGATGCATTTGCTTTGAGATACCATTGTTATCTGTCTACAGAGAGTAAATAAAACACGCAATTCTGCTCCTTTGCCCGATTTGGAAAATACAGTAGCACATTTATACCCCTGTGTAATACTCTTGAGAAGATGCTTGTGAAATTTCCAAAATGCTGACTTCCCAAGAATAAGCAGGCACTTATCAAGTTTCAAGGAAATTTTCCCATTTCTGAAAATCAGCCTTGGTGGAAAAGTCTTCAAGTCTCTTTTCCTGTGTCATAGAAAACTTATTCAGTACCTAGAATGGACAGAAGTTGTTTAAACTTCCCACTGTGTCTCCCACCCCTCAAATCACCACTTTATCTACAACTAAATTTGTTTCCTTTTTCACTACCAAAAGGATATTCCAGAACTTGTTTGGAGCTTAATGTTGAAAAAACTCAAGTGAGCTGGATACAACAGCATTGGAGTATCTATTGCTGAACAGCTACCTTGTAGACTGTAGTCTGCAAAGCCTTCTGTTATGACACTGTTGGCTAACAGTTCTCAATTTCTGACAGTAAATTCAATACCTGCAAAGATAAACTAAAATTATTCAAATGCACATCTGTATCTATTGAGCTTATGAGCTGTTTGCATTAATGTTTGATGTTAGTTGGGCAAGAAGGATCAGTGATATGGCTGTCTCTGCCTCTGGCTCCCTGCTTGGATAGCGAGAGCATTTTAAACAAAAGAGAATGAGGAATAAATACTAGGCCTGTTTGTACAGCAACATTTGTTTTCTTGAAAATAGAGATATTTCCCCCAAAGAACAGCTATTCCCTAGATAACTGTAGAAACAAAAACCTGCTGTGTGAACACGGTTAAAACGAGCGGCTATTGAGGATTCAAAAACTGGTTCACAACTGCTTATTTCGACAGCAGCCAGCCAGACCTTCACACTGCTTGCTATGCTGCGCTGTGCTGCGAGCTCACAGAAAGTACCAGACACCTCCTATTTCTGGAGACTCAGAGCTGAATCATAGTCTTGCAACAAGAAAACCGGGACTGCCTGTAAGCCAGCTGGATGAAACAGCAAGAGCCGCTGGTGAACAGTCAGGGGCCAGAGGGCACCAGTAGGCCTTAATGGTGCTAACTACCTGAGGTGTCCCCCACCCTGTCCAAGGCCAGGACCCCGCGTCAGCCCCCCAGGGCTGTCAGGCCCTGCTGCGGCATCGCTTCCCACGGCCCTGCCCGGCCCGGCCATGGGCCCCATCAAGCCAGGCCCACCCGCAGGCCCAAGGCCCAGCCTGGCCCTGTCCCCAGGGAGGTGCCCAATGCTCGGGGCTGGAGCTGCCCCCAGTGCCCCCCCGGCTGCCCTGCTGCTGTCTGGGGTGGTGGGACAGGCCCTGGCTGCCAGGCCCGGCCCTGACAGACCCCAGGGGAGCCCTGCGGCTGCTGGGCCCCAGGGAGTTCCTGGCCCCATGATGGGCACGCAAACACAGGGTGGATGGAGGCAGTGCTGTGCCAGAGACTTGCCTCCTGCCACTCCAGCAAAGCCGATCCCCAAACAGCAGTAGAAGATAAAATATTGCCCAGTACTCGAGAGGTTATTGCAAGGAGGAAACAATCACCATATTGCAAACCATACAATGCCAGAGTTACTCACTCATAAGGAGTTTACATGGAGTAATAAATTGTTAACAAAAACCTGCTAAAATTGTCTTCATGGGTGCCCATATTAAGCAGTAAAATGCAGAAAAGACCATTCATTTGCCTTGGATATGCCTGTCTTCTCCACTTTTGAGTAGTATGAGGTTTCCTCTTGCTTCTTTTTTTGATGTTGTACTAAACCAATATGGATGCCAAACTAGTCAGCAAAGTTATACGAGGGAAGTGTACAGTCCGGTACAATCAATGCAGTTAATTAAAAATACAATTAAAACAGAAACAGTAATGAGAATTGGAACACAATAAATAATTAACACAAAACTAGTTTAGCTCCTTTGTTGGGCCACTCAGTCCCCAGTTAAAAGTAAATGGCTTTTTACTTCATTGATAGCTACAACAGCAGACCTTATGCAGCTCTAAGTTCTCTTTCCAGTGTTAGGGTGTAAGTGCATAAGCCCCCCTTTCCCACCTTCCCCTTGCTCTACCCTCCTTCCACAACCAGTCTGCCATTCAACTCCCAGTGCTGCAAAACTGGGAGCTGGACCAAGGAGTTGCAAATACAGAGCAGGAAAGAAGCATATGGTGGTAGAAAATAACAAAAAACCTGTTAATTATTCCAGCAAAGTATGAAACATTCCCCTACAGCAGGAAGGAAGCTGTTGGCAAATTATTATTTGTTTATTTATGTTGGAAACAGGCAAGGGCAGAAATAAGTAAGGCTGTTCCCCTCACAAGCTACTGGCAGCTTTTTTGTACCTTGCTCGTAACCATTTTGGAGTGTAGGAGCTATCATTGCAGGAAGCAACCTGGGAAGGAAAGAGGCTTTGTTCCTCAAACACCAGGCCTTCAGAACAAATGCTGGGTACTAACATAGCTAACTGCTTCACTTCTGAGCTCAGGTCTGCAGGAACCATTTTTACAGGTTATTATGTCTCTCTCTGATATTACCACAGCAGTGTTACAGCTCTATAAATTGTGTATTGACGGCCATGGTCGGTTTCCTGCTTTTCTTGTATTCATTCACATCTTAAGTGTTCCTTCCTTCCTTGAAGGAAATACATCTCTCCCCCATGTTGGGAAATGTTAGTGACAAAGAGCAGGGTGCTGAGAAGAAAGTTTCAGCTTTCACTTTCTCATTGCATAACCTTTCCAGTTCTTTGAGAAAGAAGAAACAAATGAACCCTTCTGGCTGAGTCACTATTTAATAACACAATAATTAGCTAAACATCATGACAACTAGGGATTAAGTATTTTCCACTCTTATTGGACTTCTATCATCAGAAGAAAAACAACAGGTAGCTCTTCTAGTAACTCAGTTATTTTAGCACCACAGATCAATAGCTTGATTCGTGCATTTCTCAAAACTATGAAGCCTAATAACTATAATAAATATTAGCATGTGTCCTCTAAGCTATAATGGAATTTTATGAAGGTTTATGTGCACTGCTGTAATATGTCAGGAAGAACTCGCTAACAAATGTCTTTTAAATCCTTACTTTCTGTTGAACACCAATTGTTAACACCATAGCTGCGCCAGTGCTGATTGTTGTTTTGTGTACCAATAAGTATTTTCCAGATAAGCATTGCTGCAAAATGTAGGCAAAACTGGACATAGATTTATAGGGTTTACCACTTTGTATGAGACCCTTCTATTAAATCTGGGCAATAATAGAAGCTCCTGAGACAGATGAAAGCTTTCCTGAGATGGTCAAAGCAAGGGAGGGCATAATATTGGCTTTTCTTACAATGGCCTCCACTGGTTTATTGTGTAACTTTGGGTGAAGGCCCATCTTGGCACTGCCTCAGTTTCCCCAGCTGTAAAATAAGAATAACTCTTAAAGTAATCAGTTTTGTGTAGTGTTTCAAGATCCTCTCATAAAATGGATGTGTTGCAAAAACATACCTTAGAACGTTGAAGGAATTCACTCATAGAATGATCAATTAATTCCCTTATTTGCATAGTTTGAGGAGTCCTTATGCTAATGTATACCGGAAATTTTTCCTATACCCCTGGAATGCTTACCAAATATAAAACCAAAGTACTTGATCTATTCTGCTTCAGAGCACTTCTGTTCTTGCTATTCTTACATGCTTATGCCTCGCTTTGTTTTTTGTTAAAAACTTTTAAGATGTAGGTTGTTACTGGAAACATGATATCTTTTCCTGAACTACAGAATAGAAAATTAAATTATGATGAGTGCTAGAATATCATATAATCTTTATATCGGAGAAGAAATAACTTTGAGAACACTGTGTGCAGTCTGGTCAGCAAGGTGAAGGTATAGCTCTGCAAGATGCTTAGAGGTGAAGGTATTATTTTAGTTTGGTGGGAGCATGGGATAAATTTTCTTGAGGCACTGAGGGACAACTGAAGCTCGTGCTTGCTGTCATAATACCTCAAGACATGGACAACTGCTTATTTCACTCCTCAGTTTCCTAGAGTTCTTTAAAGTGAGCAGCCCTTTTTCAGTGGGCAGTTTTGCATGAGTGTCACTCCCAGGACTTTTTTCAGCAACTGAATTAAACACACATTCGCCAAAAGAATTACCTGTTTCCACAAACCTCTGTACACCTTTCTTTTTTTACCAGAGCAGACAGGTCGACTCTGAATCATGACACTAATACCTTTTTGTTATTTCACACTTAATATAGCTTATGAACCTCCTAGTCATAACAGAATTTTACAGAGCATGGGTATATCCCTCTAGGATGACAGGAAGAAAAAACTAGGGAATGACTAGCTTCTAGATTGCTTCAGTTAGTTGAAAGGAAAATATCTGTATAGCAGTAAACGGTTCTTAGCTCCCAACCAGTAAGTCTGGTTCTTTCCAAAGTTACCTATACCCTATTATCACATTAACTCACTCTTTTTCTTCCAGATCAGGGCATCATCTCTGTAAGCCTTAGTAATGGCACAAGTGTTATATTTTCTAGGGAGATTTCTTGGGTATCAAATATAACTTAGCATTTTCCAACAAAGGTTTTGGATGTGCACAAATATACCTGCAATGCTGTCTTTTAGGGGCATCTAAATCTATGAACATATTAACCCCCATGTGTGCCATCTAAATTTCTCGCCCTGAAGAAATTATTCCTTTGTACTTATGTAATTCCAGTTGGACTGTTTGTCACCAAAAAAATCAAATCAAGTCCATCTATAATGTCAGTGCACTGTCAACCCCTGAAAACTTTGATCTACACTGAATGACTACATGACGTGAAAAATTTAACTGTCTTAGCTAAGGTTTGTCCTGAGTCTTCCAGCAGTCGGTGCCATTTTTGCCAGCCACAGCCCAGGACTCGCAGCATCTCTGAACTGCAAGGCCGATGCAGTTCAGATTTAGATCAGTCACAGACTTTTTATATTTGCACTTTCCTTTTATAGCTCAAATTTAAAAATATCTTACGTTTCTATGTCAAGTACAGCACTCAAACCCTTGTAATGCAGTTTTGCAGTTAAATTACTGTGTCTGGATTAACTGGAAACTATTAACTTCAGTAAAAGTGCAGCAGAACTTGCTACTGTCAGAAATAAATCTACCTTTTTATTATCTTGCTTTCCATTGTCATCCGTTACTTTCACAGATGATAGGTGCACCATTAAAATCTTTTCCAGTTGTCTTCTGTATTTCCAAAAATACCCCATCTAGCAGACCTTTGCACAGCTCTGCTTCTCTTTATACTTTCTGTATTTCTTATTTACAATTGGTGCAATGGGGTGTTGTGTGTTCACTTTGGGTCTACAGTACTTCAAATAAATTCTCTTTATTCAGTGACGCATTTCCACCTGTCTCCACTTAACAGAACACATTAAAACTTAAGTGACAGCCATGTTAGTGTTTTATATTAACACTTTACCTCTCAAAATGTCAAAAGCAGAAAACAAAAAAGAGAACTCAGGGGAAAAAAGAAACAAGTGGTAAAAGAGTTATAGCTTTGTTATAGTTATGCACTTCTGGCATAAAAGCCTGAAATTATCTATCACTGGGTTTTATTTATTTGGGGAAAAATATGATTTGAGGATTATGACAAATACTGTAAGTAGGAAAGTCTAATGATACTTGTGCTGTTATTATCAATGTATAATACATTATGGCCACAGTGGAACTGCTCATTACTGAGACGTGAAGTCAATGGCAAAACAGTAGGGTTTGGGAGCCTAATCTTGCAAACACTCACTGTGGGGCATTGTGCTTTCTGATGTGTTAGGCAAAGAAACAAATACAGGCAGACAAGTACTTGCATGTGCTTGGAGTCACCGCTTGTCTTTATTCTTTGGGTTGTATACCAAAACTGGATGAGATGCATGTCAGGTATTACTCCCCATAGGTAAGAGGGGAATAGCTTTGGGACCGATTCCCAGGAGGTAAATGGTGGTGGTTTCCCTCGGATCTCATCACATAAGCTGGTTAACCTGGCAGCCTGGTAAGCTTGCAACATCCCCCACAAGCTTGTCTCTCCCGTGGAGACAGATTCAGATCACCCCAAACCCCTGCTGCCAGACACCCTCCTGATCATCTCATCAGCACGGGCACTGCACTTGAGCTGCTCAGTCCTGAAATGCCTTGAAAACTGTCCAGTTACAGCTCTTGTTGTGGACATGGAGGAAGTTTATATAGGAAGCAGGGAGCAGAGCACATGTTGTGAAGGCCACATTTATCTGAGCCTTTAATTTCTTAATGGGAAAAGATGATGTAGCTTCTCTGTTCTGGAGCCATGGGAGAAAACCTGGCACTGCTAACAACCTTTGTAGACAACATGATTTGCATAATTTCACCAAGAATTAGATGCTCTAATTTCTGATGATAAAGAATGTTAAGAATTCCCTTTGGTTAAAAATAGCTTGCTCCTATGACTGGTTATTAATAGTTTACCCAGCATTGATTTAAAACATTTTGATAAATGTTCAGAATGTCACAGCCTTATATTTGATCATTTATTTAACTAAACTACTTAATATAAGGGTAAGAATATCTTCAAAGCAACAGCTTGTTTAAAACTCTATCTACATAAGTTATTAATTAGAAGTGACTTGTAATTTTTGGTATAGGTGGTTTAAAAAATGTTCCAAAAAAAAAAACCAACTTGCTGCATCTTTTCTTTTTTTTTTTTCTTTTTTTTTTTTAAACAAGTCATGCTTCCATTCCTTTTGATTCCTTTGGAAAAAGGTCTCTTTCTTTTATGAACAGGCCTTTCTTTACCTTGTTTATACTTTTAAAATACCTTTTTATTTTAAGTTGGCATAACTTTCTTAAGATTTCTGAATAGGAATTTCAGTAGTTCTTCCTTAATGGTGCTTTGCCTTCAGGGTCTTTATCTGACAACACATTTCCATTATTTATTTTTCCATTTCCTCCCCCAACCTGCTTTTCCTTCTGAATTAGCCACATATTTATGTAGAAGCATTTATGTCTTCTTTTGCCTGATGTTAATTTCAGGCAACTTTCCATGCTTCTATGCTCACATACGAGTCCCCAGTAGTCCTGATTCTATTTCATGTGAAGCTTCGGATTGCACTCTCTCTCCTACCACTGTTCTGTCGTGTTTTTTATGGGAGGGAAACCCAGCTGTCCATTCCAGAAGGAAGCAACAGTGTGCTTCAGTCAGGTCCCCAATCTGAACAGAGAGGGGCCAGGACCAAAGGACACCCCTAAAAGGAGTGGTTGCATAGCCCTCTCAGAGCCAGAGTCTCAATTTATGCTGCTAAATAATTGTAACAACCAGTTTCTCAGTCTGAGTCTTGCATAATCACAGCAGGATGGAAGGAAGGAATTAAATTGTTTTGGTTTTTTGTTTTTTTTTCCAAAGTTCTATAGAATGTCATCAGTCTGATAGGAAGTATTGTGCTGTTTCTATCCCTATAGACAATGTCAGCTTCACACTCTGGTCAACATTCCCCAAAGGACTGATGAGTTTCAGAGAGCAGCTGTAACAGTCTTTTAAAGATATTTGATTCAATATGACATAATGCTTTCCTTTAAAGTAACGTATGGAGCTATACAACAGCAATAAAACAATTTTTCAGTGAATACAGTACTGACTAACAGCTCTCTAAAGGGTTGTTTCAAAGGAAATTACCTTACAAGGATCTCAGAAATCAGGCCTAACAATATTAAACCCTTTTATTGGTGATTGCAAGGAAAGCTTTTAAAATTATGATTAATTCATGGATAATGCAAACATTCACAGTGTGGTAAATAATGATGAGATCAGAGCAAACAAAGCGATCTCACTTTCAATTTTTTGAAAGAACATTAATATAGTCAATGATAATATTATACATCTAGGTGTAAGAAGGAAAGGTCATACTTTTAGAATAAGAGACTGTAAAACGGACTCTGTTGAGGGTCAAAGGGTTCTAACTATGTAGCTGAAAAGAAGCTAACATAACCTTCTATTTAAAACTAGAGGGACAGGAATGTTAAAGAGGTATCTTCTCCTCTGTGCACAGAATAGACAAGATCAGTGTTAGAAAGACTGACAAAAATTCAAGGGTGGCATTGAAGAGAGACCCAAGAATTACCCCATGCCAGAAGAAATTCATGTGCGTGGAAATGGATTCAAAGAGGGTATGTTCCATGGTCAATCCAGGCACAGAGGCAAGGTTGACTGGTGTGCAATTCCCCAACACTTCCTTCTCAAAGGTTTCTTAAAGTTAGTGTTCTCCAAGTCATTCCAAAAGATTGCATACGCTACATTTGCTAGGTCCTGGGGAGCTCTGTAGAGAAGATGAGCTCCTATTAGCTGAATCAAGAAGTCAGGAGTGAGGGAAGTAAAGTTTTGTTGTCATTCAAAACAAGCTAAGAAAAAGAAATTGTAAGACTAAATGGTCCAAAAGGTTAATAAAAGTCAAAGATTAATAATAGGTTAACACAGTAACTAGTGAGTCATACTTTAGCAATAATGCAGGAAAAGCAGATGAAGAATGAAGGAAAAAGCCTTAAAGATAGCACAAACTTATTCAGGAAAATCAAGAGATGATAGACTTCAAGGAGAACTAACAGAGCTGGAAGAAGGTATAGGACAAGGGAAGGCAAAATTCAATACTGACAAATCCAAGTGTGCTTGGTGGCAAGAAGTCTAAATTTATTTGGGGGGGCGGAGACAGGAAAAGAACAAAAAAACCCTCATGGAAAACCCAATAGGAAGATTTGCTGAACACTGCTGTAGTCAAAAAAGTAGGTAGAAAAAAATGTAATTTTTGTGACCATATAACTCCGATCTAGAGTACTGAAAAAATTTCTGATCTTCATCTTGACAACACCAAGCAGAAACAGAAAGTTTTTCAGAAAGAGGAACTAAATATAGTTAAAAGACTTCTTTAGGAAGAGACAGCAAAAAGAGTGGATTAAGTTTAGCAGAAACATATACAAATCCATGGGTAGAAAAATGATTGTCAGGTGCTCTAGTTTCTACCTTCATGATGGAAGAATGAAAGGCTCAAATGACACAGAAAGTCAATAAATTCAAAACTGGTCAAAAGAAGTAATTCTTAAACAGAGTAAGTTGGATATGGAGTTCATTGTCACAAAACGATCTGAAGGTCTATGTCATGACTTAACCCCAGTCGGCAACTAAGCACCACACAGCTGCTTGCTCACCCTCTTCCCCCCAGTGGGAAGGGGGAGAGAATTGGGGAAAAAAAAAAGTAAAACCCATGGGTTGAGATAAAGACAGTTTACTAGGACAACAGAGGAAGAGAAAATAATAATAGTAACAATGATAAAAGAATATACAAAATAAGTGATACACAATGCAATTGTATCACCTGCCAACCAATGCCCAGCCTGTCCCCAGGCAGCGATTGCTGCTCCCCAGCCAACTCCCCACAGTTTACATACTGAGCATGACATCATACGGTATGGCATAGCCCTTTGGCCAGTCTGGGTCAGCTGTCATGGCTATGCTCCCTCCCAGCTTCTTGTGCACCCGGCAGAGCATGTGAAGCTGAAAAGTCCTTGACTTAGTTAAGCACTACTTAGCATCGACTAAAACGTCAGTGCATTATCAACATTATTCTCATACTAAGTCAAAACACAGCACTATACCAGCTACTAGGAAGAGAATTAACTCTTTCCCAGCTGAAACCAGGACAGTCTAAAAGATCAATAGGAATCAGAGTAAAGTTAGACATTTATCTGAAGATATAGAAATCTTCAGGCAGCAAGGTATAATCCAAATTCTACCTGACAGGAGTTAGAAAGTTAGTTCCTACTTACAGGTTATTCCATAATCACTCACTATGTCACTTCATACATTTTCTTGTGAAACATTAGGGATAAGACCTTTAGTTTAGATGCTATGATACCAGGAGCCATAAATTTCAAAATGCAGCTCTGGAGACCACTGATGTGGAAGATTAGGAAAGAGGGGAGTGTTTAGGTCATCACCAAGCTGAAGACAACCATATATAGTGGTAGCCAAATATGGAAGGATACACAACATCCATACCATACATTTTCACAGGGCTATTCTATCTTTGAAAATGTAAGGATATAAACAGGCAATGTTTTGCAGGGCAGGAGAACTTCTATTGGGCCAAGTGATACAGCTGGGCAAAGAAAACAACAACAAAGCCTCTTTAAGTGTTTAAACCTTTGTTTCTTCCAAATAAAGTTTCAGGAACATTGTGGCTTTTTCTGTTTGCTTCTCAGAAGGTACCAACTGGTGTAATAAAATGTATTAATTCTCCCTATAAAACTTGACTAGCTCATTTCATATGTGCCAGTTATTGCTCTAAAGAGAAAAAAAACAGCTTTTCTTTTTGAAAGAATGACCTGACAGCATGAAATATTTCTTTCTGAGGGTTCATTTGGCTCTGTAGTCATAGCCAGGCTGCTAGACTGACCTCACTGCAGCCTAAAGAGGAGATGATCCTGACAGCCCTTTCTAGTGATGTCTGAAGTACAGACTTACAGGCAAATCCTTGCCATGCCCTTTGGTTTAAGAGAGAGAAGAGTGATGTCATCCTCTCCCTGATAAATACTAATATCAAACTGGAAGTTAAAGTGAATTCTCTACCACAGAGGAATACGCCTGTTGGATAAAACTCTGGAAACAGTTGAATCAAATAGCGAAAATCACACAGAGATCAATAGAGCCAGAATTTCAGTCTAAAATTTAGATCCTTTCCCAGTTGAAAAAGGACATCAGAGGATGGGCTTTCTCCAACTGGCTCTGGCATTTTCCTACAGTGTATGTGAAAAAAAGGCTCCTGGCATGTTGACTATAATTATGTAGCTATATTAATACTGTATACTAAAATTTCTATTTTTACTGCTGAGCCTTTTATTTTCCATTTACTCCTAGATATGTAATAGAATCATAGAATACAAGGTTGGAAGGGACCTCAGGGATCCTCTGATGCAACCTTTCTTGGCAAAAGCACTGTCTAGACAAGATGGCCTAGCACCCTATCCAGGTGAATGTCCTTTTTAACCCTTTCCCTATTTTAGTTAGTGATCTCAATCCTTTTCATTTTATGCTTCATATGAATTTTTTAGTTCAATGGATTCTTTATTCTGCCACACTGGTGACAATGCTTCTTTCCCTGGTTCTCTTCCCTCAGTGCCTCGTGTTTACGCTGTTCAAAGAAGACATGTACAACTGTATGAGATAATAAATTCTACCTTGAGGTTCAGATTCTCACTGTGACTCTTTTTTGGACATCCAGAAAGCTATTATCAGAAAATACATTTACATACTTTCTAGTTGCTTATATGCTTTACTGTTTAGCGGTCTGTCTGTCCCCAGTTTATCAGGCTGATTAATTTCTCAAGCAGATTTTCAGCACTAAAATCCCATCTACTTTGCTACAAAGCATTTGGCAAATGCATAACCTCCCTTTGTTTACTTCTGCACATGAGCAATTATTTCACTGCTTGATACTCACAACTGTATTTTCACACCAAAGATCACTACCAATATAAATGTGCCTTCAGTTTAATTTATACCTAATTTAATGCCCCATTTCCTTGCCATAGTCAGGTGCAAGTGTTTTACAGATATGACACTGCTTGTGATTTTTTTACTGAGTCCAGCTCCTTCTGTCTTGGAAGATTTCACAGTCCTTGGTTCTTTTCTTCTCTCTGCATATTTGTGATATTGGGAAGTGCTGTTTACAACATTTGTTTTACAGGTATCATTACAGAGACACCAAGACACAAATCTGTCTCCTGACTAGTCCCACTGTCACACAAAGAATGAGCTCAAAAGCAAGATTTGGGAAGCTGGATGAAATGGAGTCTTGAACCACAGCAACATCCTCCCTCTTTGACAAAAAAGTTCAGTTCAAATGGAAAACAAAGCCTTTAACAGATCATAGAATCGTAGAATCATTTAGGTTGGAAAAGATCTTTGAGATCATCAAATCCAACCGTTAACCTACCACTGACAAGTCCACTACTAAACTATGTCCCTAAGCACCACATCTACCTGTCTTTTAAATACCTCCAGGGATGGGGACTCAACCGCTTCCCTGGGCAGCCTGTTCCAATGCTTGACAACCCTTTCAGTGAAGAAATGTTTCCTAATATCCAATCTAAACCTGCCCTGGTGCAACTTGAGGTCATTTCCTCTTGTCTTATTGCTTGTTACTTGGGAGAAGAGACTGACCCCCACCTCGCTACAACCTCCTTTCAGGTAGCTGTAGAGAGCGATAAGGTCTCCCCTGAGCCGCCTCTTCTCCAAACTAAACAACCCCAGCTCCCTCAGCCACTCCTCATCAGACTTGTGCTTTAGACCTTTCACCAGCTTCATTGCCCTTCTCTGGACATGCTCCAGCACCTCAATGTCTTTCTTGTAATGAGGGGCCCAAAAATGAACACAGTATTTGAGGTGCGGCCTCACCAGTGCCAAGTACAGGGGGACGATCACTTCCCTAGTCCTGCTGGCCACGCTATTCCTGATACAAGCCAGGATGCTATTGGCCTTCTTGACCTGGGCACACTGCTGGCTCATATCCAGATGGCTGTCGACCAATACCCCCAGGTCCTTTTCTGCCAGGCAGCTCTCCAACCACTCCTCCCCAAGCCTGTAGCGTTGCATGGGGTTGTTGTGACCCAAATGCAGGACCCGGCACTGAGCCTTGTTGATCCTCATACAGCTGGCCTCAGTCCATCATTCCAGCCTGTCCAGATCCCTCTTGTAGAGCCTTCCTACCCTCCAGCAGATCAACATTCCCAGCCAACTCAGCGTTGTCTGCAAACTTACTGAGGGTGCACTCGATCCCCTCATCCAGGTGATTGACATAGATATTAAACAGGACTGGCCCCAGTACTGAGCCCTGGGGAAACCTACTTGTGACCGGCCACCAACTGGATTTAACTCCATTCACCACAACTCTTTGGGCCTGGCCATCCAGCCAGTTTTTTACCCAGCAAAGAGTACACCCATCCAAGCCGTGAGCAGCCAGGTTCTCCAGGAGAATGCTGTGGAAGCGGTGTCAAAGGCTTTACTAAAGTCATAGAATCATAGAATAGTTTGGGTTGGAAGGGACCTTTAAAAGTCATCTAGTCCAACCCCCCTGCAATAAGCAGGGACATCCTCAACTAGATCAGGTTGCTCAGAGGCCCGTCCAACCTGACTTTGAATGTTTCCAGGGATGGGGCATCTACCACCTCTCCAGGCAACCTGTTCCAGTGTTTCACCACCCTCATCATAAAAAAAACCCTAGTCAAAATCTACCCTCTTTTAGTTTAAAACTATTACCCCTTGTCCTATCACAACAGGCCCTGCTAAAAAGTCTGTCCCCACCTTTCTTATAAGCCCTCTTTACATATTGAAAGCCTGCAATAAGGTCTCCCTGGAGCCTTCTCTTCTCTGGGCTGAACAACCCCAACTCTCTCAGCCTTTCCTCATAAGAGAGGTCTTCCATTCCACTGATCATTTTTGTGGCCCTCCTCTGGACATGCTCCAACAGGTCCATGTCTTTCCTGTGCCATCCATGGCCTTTCCCTCATCCTTTAGGCGGGTCACCTTGTCATGGAAGGAGATCAGGTTAGTTAAGCAGGACCCGTCTTTCATAAACCCATGCTGACTGGGCCTGATCCTCTGGTTGTCCTATACGTGCCACATGGTGGCTCTCAGGATGATCTGCTCCATGACCTTCCCCAGCACTGAGGTCAGACTGACAGGCCTGTAGTTCCCTGGATCCTCCTTCTGGCCCTTCTTATAGATGGGCCAGATACTAAATATACTTCAGTTTATAGAGCTTAACAAGTTGAATCTTTATCAGTTGTATTTTCCTTGCCTTTTTCATCAAATCAGTGAAGTAATAATACTTCTCCTAACTGAAATAGGATTAGGATTACAATTGTCATCACATGAATTGTGACATTTGTAGCACAGGTACACTGTAAGCTATAGGATAGATGGAGGTTTAAACCCCAAACCTCCACATGTGAGTACAGTTAATTATTTTTGCAATAGTAGGGTTCAAGAGGCTTACTGAAAGTCACAAAGGAAATGCCAAGTAGATGAAGGAATTGAACCCAGGTTGCTAACATCCCCTTTGCTGTTTGAAACACTGGCTCCCTTTTTAGCTGACTTCTTAAAAGAGAGTCACTATGTCTTCATTTAACCTTGACTGGAAAGCCAGCATGTGGTGACACTATTTATAGAGCATTGCTCATTAATTTATTAGGGTCCCACTCAGACGTTCCTTGTTTCTCCAAACCTTTGCAATATCCTTGAGTCTCTGCAAGTGACTGTCCTTGTTCATCTCTATGCATCTGTCTTCCTGATGCCCAAACCTGCCACTGTCCTAGTAGTGATGGACATAACACAGTTCTAAAGATGCCCAGCCCCTTTGAAATAATAACAACTAAAAAAACCCACTCTCAAAACAGCAGTTCTGATGGCAGTGGAAGAAATTCCCCTTGACTCTCACTCTCTTTCCGTTTGTATCTCCCCAGAAGTTCTTTTGTAGTAATTAATAGGGATGCTCTGGCTGAAGTCTGGCTTTGATGTGGCCTGCTCAGGCTCTTTCATTGCCACTTGGCAAGGGAGAACCTTCCGTGGCCCTTATTAAAGGCATTTCTTCTACAAGCAGTCAAGAGTCCAGTGACTTCCTGTTGACCTCTGGTGAAAGGGAGCAATTCTGTAATGTCTCTGCAGCTTGGAAAAGGCCGGAACCTGTCCGTTCCCTACCTGTCTTTGCCAGGTATTCATCAGAAGACCATTAGCCTAGCAAAGCACTGGAAGACACATTATTAAGGCAACAATACTTCTCTTAAAAATTTCATCAGTGCAACATGACATGTTTGCAGGTGTAGGATGTCATTATTTGATACTTCCCCATTCTTCTCCTCTCTATAGCCTTTTGGTAGGCTCTTCTTATGTTTCAGTCCCTTTTTCTTGTCTCAATGGCAGCCACCTGGGATGCGAACAGAAGATTGACTGCCCTTGGTCAACAGCACTGCTTCACATATGGTCTGTGGCTCAGAAATCATTTGAGGCACAAAGGAAGACAGTCTGTATCATGGGTCTGCCATATAACAAGAAATCAAACAACTTCCCTGATGTGAGGACAAGCTCTAATATTGCTAAATAATGATGCAGGCATTAAGAAAGAAATAATCTTGTTGAATAGAGAAAAAAGATATTTTTTTACAGTCATGAAATTCCATCATCATTTTTTGCTAGTTAAGCTGTAAGATAAAAATAGAGAAACATTTTAGGCCTGTTTATGGTCTTGTTTTTTCACTAATAAATCCAGTTTGTAAAATGCTTTCCTTTTGGACCATTGCAGTAATCATCTGACCAGCTGTGTCTACTGACAGCACACACCAGAGAACTCACAGAAAGAAATTTCCTTGCCTTTGCAGTAACTTCTAAAAAGATACTGAATGTCAGAGCTCCATACAAGCACACAATCAGATGTCTGCAATATTTCTTAGCAGTTTCAGAAATCTAGAGGATCTAGAAGTACCTGTTTATAATTACTCCAAAAAGGCCATAGCCCTCAATTACGGAGGACTTCATTACCTGGAGGATCCTCCTCCACTTTACTGTAGCTTTGCTTACTGATTACATGCATAGGAATTAGTGGCAGCTCTTTTCAATATGCTACAAATAGAAGTGCCTTAAATAGAAGGAAAATTCCCTTCCTTCTTGCACTCAAGAGCTCGGGCAGGGCTGCTCTGGAGGAGACAGACACGACACTGACTCTCATATGCTTCACTTCTGTTCTATCATCTTTTTTTTCACTCTAAAAGAAACCAATCAGATGTTCTGACCACAAACGGTCAGTTGCCCTTTGCCTATAAAAGCAATAAGGGGAAGCCTTTTTCTTAATGGTGGAGCCTCTATAATGAATGTAATAAAGACCGAACTAATGAGATTCTATGGCACTTAAACAATAATCAGTAAAAATGGATGAGAAATGCTATCCTTTGTGTAATTGTCACAATTGCCCTACAGAAACTTAGCATACGTGTGTTCTTTATAGCACAGCTCCATATGGGAAGATCCATTTTTGCTAATTCCAAGACTCCTGAGAACCTATTTTGTACAGTTTGTTCTCTTTGAACTCTTTTGTCTCTTCAGAAAGCCACGGTTCAGGAGGAGAACCCTTTTTAAAAAATGTTTATGAACTCTCCTCCTTATTTTCAGAAATCTGGAATTTCAGTCCCTTCCAACAAGTTCTGCCTGGCACTATGGTCCTTCCTGCTTCATTCATTAAAAATAGCAATGCAGCAGCATGAATATATCCTTTGGGATTCTACATTAAATGCAGAATCTTGCATCCTGGGCTGGATTACATCTGTGTAGCCCTTTTGATGTCTCTTGGCACACCACTGCAGCTGTCTGTTCCTCGTAGTAGGCATTTGAATTGATTAACACGCTTGCTCCTTTTTTCCTTCCCTCTTGCCCTCAGGGCTGCACCCTGAAAGATTTACTGCACTTTGGAGGGGTGAGGCACTCTGTGGATGCTCTGAGGACAACATAATTGCTGAATCAAAATCTCCCATGAGAATGTGAGCTTTGAACTTTGCTTTCAAGATTTAAATTCTCTATTTCTCAGCATATGTATAACAGATTGTCAGAGAATAATCTCCTAATAAGATGCATGTAGATAACCAGGGGAAGAGAGAGAAACAGTACCTTTGAAATATTGTCTGCTAAAATTCAGACAGTAAATCTTTAGTCCAGCAAGTAATTAAACACATAAATAGTCACATGAAGTTCACTGGGACTATTCATGTACACAGTTATGTGTATAAGCATTTGCACTATTGGGATTTAGTAATGAGAATCTAATTAAACAAAACAGAAATGGTTAGCAACCCAAACTGGGTTGAGTCACTGTCAGAACTGTGCTACAATTGCAGACTAGTGCATTGTTATTCTTCACTGAAGATATAAATCAAAATTCCTCATTTCTTTAGGTGTGGGTCCCAGTGTTTTATTTTGCAATATCTAGTGGAATTAACATATTTTAGGGACTATCAAAGAGAAGATTCTTAGAGGATCTGTGGTTGCTAGGAGACTGGTACTTCAGTCCTGCAAATCTTCCCCACTGCAAAGAGCAAACTGGCAATAATCAGGTTTTCCTGCCAGACAGCACTCAAACAACCAAAGTTTACGGCTTATTGTTTAAAAACTGTGATTTAACCTTAATTTGTAGAACAGGAAAATTTAAGAGTTGTTGGATTTCTGCAAGTAGGTATTTTATCTTGTAGCTGTAATATGCCACCCTTAAGTCCTTTTTTAATCAATAATACCATGGGTGTCTGATATCTAAAAACTTAGTTTCAGTGCTCTGGCAGGTTTCAGCCAGCATAGAAAGCACTGAGCTCATTTACGACAGTTCAGAGAGAGAGTTTTGCCATCCCCAGTCCTGCCTTCTCAATTTCTGCACACGATCTGCACCCTGAGAAGCCTCAAACCAGCACCTTTACCACCTGCACCTCCCTGCATCTTTGAGGCCTCCCAACTTACAGCAACAGCAACTACATTTGTCTCCCCAACACCTAAACATCTCAGGATACATACATCCAGTGACAGGGGTGCCATTGTGGAATTTATGCCACATTGACTTCATTTCCTAATTTTAACTTCATTAAAGGATATATATCTTCTAAATCAGAGTGTTTTTGTTACAGTGTCTGAAAGAGCACAGTAAGAATCTGAGAAATCAGAGGGCTATAATTTGGTGATCTTTAAAATTCTGTATTCTATATGACCTATGGAATAGCTATGGTAAGCACAAGAGCACACTATTTTCAGTGAAATAACACTTATGATCAGAACTGCATATGGGTTTTGTGCTTTGCTGGATCATTGTCTTTAGTACTGTTTAAATAGGTATACATTACAAAGGTATTCACCTACAAAGAATTATGTCTGTTTTCTCATTCATGGCTTTTTAGTTGCTCAGTGTAATGTCACAATATTAAACCTCAATCTGTAGCCCACTGGAGTTCAGCCTTTTCATGGATTTTGAGCCTGATTCTGTTTAGCTGCAAATGCCCTCATTTCTTATCATGCACCAGGATAGGATAATGTTCTGATCTGTTCCTTCACTGTCCTCATCTAACACCACAGCCAAACTCTTTTCTCCTTCATGTGACAGTAAAGGTATATGAAAGAAAGTGCCCATGGGGACGTATGGGACAGGGGAGAGGGAAAAAGGGCAAAATCCTAGCTGAGGTCAAAGTATGGGGGACCGCCATTCCTTTCAGGAAAACTACAACTTCCCCCATAGTCTTTTGATAACCTTCTACTTATTCTGTAATGATTCAAACCTAGTTTGTAATTATATTTAAGCACTTTATAATTTCAATCTAAAACCTGACAGTTCCATGCAATTATATGTCCTGAATGTGGTATTTGTCCCCCACTATGGTAAGATTACATAGTAATAGTAACAATGAACATAGCTGAATCATTGACAAATTCAACCTTAGCTATCTTCTGTTGCTTGCCTTGACAACTAGACTATTGAATTCCAACAGGATGAAAATCTAAAAATAGCACTGTGTGAAGAAAGACTGCAAGCAAAGCCACTAGATAATACGGGCTCAATGCTCCTGTGAAATGTGACACGTGCAAAAGCCAGATGTAATTTTAACAATACAGTTTCCTTTTCGACAAAGGAATCTCCAGAGTCTGATTTAATGTCTCCACAGTAAAGCCTAACAATTCCACGTTTTGTGTAGGAGTAAGAACAGACTTCTTTAAACTCACAGAAAAGAACCCCTGAGAAGAATGCTAATGCACAACGCAGTGAATATAAAAAGAAGAGTCCTCTTACCACCCTGTAGCAATTAAGACACCATCCAAGTCCAGCACAGAAGTCACCTTACACTTAAAATTATTACAGTGACACAACTGGACTCAGCAATGCTGACAGAGACCAGTAACACTGTGGCTTTGCAGAAACTAAAATCACTGCAGCTTAGGAAATATTTTACCTTATTTACTAGACAATATTGGAGTGAGAATCTGGCTGGCTCTTATGCAGGAGTGCCGAGAGGAGCAGGCAAAAGTGCTTTTCCTACTTTCATAGCCTGCTTAAAAAGAGGTAAAGAAAGAGGTAGATTAAGTAGTTATCAAATTACCTGAAGTCTTGGGACAGTAAGGTTCAAGTACCTTTTAACATCACTGTCTGACCTTGGGGCTCCCTTAAAGAACTCAAGCTCTTTGTAAAATAGGCACCTCTCTAAGCCCTATCTTATCTCACAGATTAATTGGATGGTAATTAATATTCACCATCTTGATGCTCCCAGTGAGTTATCCAAATAAATATATCTACATGCTATATAGATGTATATTATGAATATATAATGGTCCCTTGTCATCCCTTGACCTCCAGGTAGATAGCAGAAGACACTTCATAACTTTAACAGTGAAGGACTCAGGCATGCAACTTTTAAAGCTTGTTTTACAGATGCATATTTTGCATGTACCGTAACACCGCTGAGGCGTCTTGTGGTAAAAAAGAAAACCAGCATCAACCAACAGCACTTCTAGGATTATGGTCTCCCCTTTTTTTCCCCATACTTAGATTTTCCTGACACGTAAGCCAAAGTGGCGACTAGAACCAGTTTCTTTGATTCAAGTAACATCCTAATTCCTTTCTAGTCTGCTGTGGGTTTGGGGAGATTTTTTTTTTTTTTTATCTCTTCCATAATATTTTTAGGAAGATCTTATTCCTTTGGTGAACAGAGAGGCTGGTTTGAAGGAGGAAGATCAAAGATCTCCTTAATATTATTCTCTGGCCTCATTCTTTTATTGCTTAAGTAAAGTTCTCTTCTTAAACAATTACAGGCACAAATCCAAATGATCTATCATAGGCCGTGGCTTTTTATTGTCTGGAATACCCGTTGTTCCAGAAATAGATATAGCCCCACCAACATGCCTTTGAAGCACCACACACATTGGTTGGAAAGGGGATAAAAAATAAGGTGAATCAATAAACAGATATTGTTTTCCACCAGTGCTATGTGACAGGAGAAGCAAAAGCTTTGAAGTTTGGCTTTCTTTTCAAGGAAGATCTGTGACATTGTCTGGGTATATTGCTGCACCTTGTTTATTTTACTATTCCCTGTCCACAGACAAGTTCATAAGTGACAAAAACATGAACACAGATGTCCTGTTTTTAGCAGACTCACTCAGCTCCCCAGCCCATAGGTCCCAGGGAAGCACTGGCGCCTTAGGAACTGACTTACCTTGAAGGCAGTAAAGCAGACAGCAAATTCTGTTTGTTGGAAGAAATGTTTGCACTGGTTTACATTGTCCTTTCTTTGTGGGGGAGCAGTCATAGTCAGAAGAGTTAGAAAGGTCCAGTCTGTCCTCCCATCCCAAGACAGGAAAGATGCATGTAAATCCTTCCAAATTTTATGGGACGTCCCACAGCTATTATGGAAAACACCCTCAGTCCATAACTATCCCTATGATTAAAATATTCCCCCTAACATTTTCCCTAAATCTTTTGGCTTCACTTTGAACCCATTATTTCCTATTCAATCCACACTGAACATGGAAAATGGTCAATTTCCTTTCTCTTTACAGCTATGTCTTCCCTGCTTGAAGACAGTTAGCTTTACTCATTTCAATCTTGTTTTTTGCTAGGAAGAGTTTTCTCTCTCTCTTAGCCCTCTGGTTGCCTCCCTCTGAACCCTTCCTTTAGTGGTGGTGCTGAAAACAGGGCACAAAGCTAGTGACCACAATAAGAAAAATAAAAGGTGAAGCTTTGTTTAACAGGACCACAGGTGATTACTTCTATCACCTAGATAGTGTTAGATGTAGTTAGAGCAGAAAAATGCATGTTTTGTAATAAATAGAGCTCTACAAGTGTAGGACGTAGGAATTTTGCAGTTCTGCTCCCCCTCTCATCTCTCTCTCCCACTTCCTATCACCAACATTCACAAACAAAACATCTCCAGTATGTAGAGACATATGTAGAGATATAAAGATGCAAACACAGAAATGCATAGGATCAGCTATGTTAGAATTCATATGCCACCCTGGCTCATGATGACCCAGGCTTTGGTCCCACTCAGTACACGACCATCCTTAACAAGTCAGGAGTCAGTGGTCCAGGACATTGCAGTTACTTCTGACTGTCTCAGATACCACTTTATATTATCTATTGACAAACAGGAGATTTTTAAATGGCAACTGCTGTAGCTAAATACTTTCCTGTAATGCCTGTAATTACAGTTACCAATGTCTGTAATATAGACACCCACATAAGTATACTGGCAACGTGCAGTCAGTAGTGCCATGTATTAGTTTAAGAGACACAGACTCCAGTTAGTCAATTAGATTGCATTTTCCTCTGGCTCCTCAGTCTCCACTCACTTTCAATATTTACAGTTATATTGTAGGTGGTGGGGTCACACTGGAGTCAAGCTAGCTGGAAATGAAGTGTACAGCGGGTCAGCTGGATAAGCAGTGTGGCTTCACCTCACTATTTTAACCTTTTGTAATTCTATGGCATCACATGATGCTGAACAACTGTAAAGAAAACAGTTCATCAATTGTTTCTCACAAGACAAAAGTGATGCTGTGTCTCTGCATCATAAAGGAAACAAAAATACTGCATGTATCTGTCTCTATTTTAGCCGGTCAGATTGTCTGGGGAAGGCTTTTGTCTTCATATGAGGAGTTTGTACAGCTCCTAGCACCACAGATCCTCATCTCTGCTGATGGCTACAAGGACTATTTTAATACAAATAAGCACTTTAATCACATTAATTACATGCACAGGTTCAAATCATCTGTTTGAGAAAAAGCATACTGAACAAATCAAGTGGAGTCTTAGCTGTCATTTTAAGGCAGGAAGCCTCCTGTTTTCGATAGTTTTTGTTCAGGTTTCACTGGATGGTTTGCCAAGTGACATAGAGAAGAGGTGCGGGTTCTTTTGGGATTGTTTTTTGAGAGGGACTATGGCTTTTCATGCTAGCTGAGAGTACCGGGTATGACAGAAATCAGCTTGACTCACTGAAACAGCCATTTAAGAGCAGACCCTCTAGTGGTATAAATCAGCAAGGCTTGACTTCACTGGAGCTCTACTAATTTACCCCTGTTGGGAATCTGGCTCTGAGACTTTACAGAGTGAAAATTAAACTAAGGAAGCAAAACAAAGATCCTAAAATATTAGCAAATAAAACAGCTTGAGAATGCTATGTTTTCCCAAGCATGCGAAAGAGAAGCCTGTAGGTTATAGTTTCAATTTAATTTGTGGTTATTTGATACATGTTCACACATACAGAATGCACCGCAGAGTACTTAAAGGCCTATTGTAAGAAAAATGCCCGAGACTTCTTTTTGTCTTATTTTTGTTGGGGTTATTCCCTAGTCTCTTGCAGCCAAAATTTCAGTGAGGTTGGACCTTGCTAAGGATTTTTAAAAGACTAGTGCTGAAAAGATCTTCAACCATACAGACAGAAAAAAAAGAAGGAAGACCTAGTGTACGCTGAAGGTCAGATAGAAGTTCAGTGGTCCAGTTATTAAAGGGATACTTTGCCTCATCTTTCAGTAAGAATGATAGTGAACATGGGAATAATTGTAGGATATCTGATTAAGAATAAGGAAGGTTTAACAGAAACTACCATAATTAAGGCAGGATCAAACTAAGCCTATTCACCCTGGTGATATCAGGAATCCTGTGGTAATCCCCAGCCCAAAATCCTGATCGATTGACACATGAAGCGGCAAGCTCAGAAGCAAAGCTTTTCACTTTGCGCATTGGTTCAAAAGTTACATTCTAACTCGTAAAGAGAAAATGTAACATGAAGTGGAACAAAGGCTTCATGGTCAAGCAAGCTGGGCAATCAAGGATGCAGAGAGGTGGCATAAAACACAACAGTTTTAGCAAAAGTAACTTTTTGTTAAGAGAACCTATTTCATACTCAAGGAACGTGTCCTGATTTATCTAGTTTTGCATAAAGCAGTTCACAAAGTGCTCAGCTGAGAATTACTGTCCAAAACTGATATAATGGAGAGTAATTCAAGATTATTAACCTGAATGAAAATTGTATTTTAAAAATAGTATGTTAAAAAGGAAGTCTGTTGAGTTGGGAAGAGGTTTTTGGAACTTTGGAAGAGGTTTTTGGACACATCTTGTTACAAATACTTGTTAGTGACTTTGAGTCAATAAACAGGTTTGCCTAAATGATAAAGGCGTTTGGAGGTATTGACAACAATTAGGAAGCTCATATAAGAACTGTTTTATTTATAAGCAGAATAATGGAAAACGGATGAAATTTATTGCAAAGCCATCCCAGTAAAGACTTCATGCTGTGGAGCTCATCATTTAGAGGCAGCAAAGAAACGGAGATCTAGGTGTACTGTTAGACTGTCAAACAGCTATGAGCCTCCAATGTGACAGAACCACAGGAAATCTGAGACAAGCCTAAGATGCACTGCAGATATATTTCCTTTAGAGACACTGAAGCATTCATATTATTATACAAGGTACTGCCAAGGTGTTTTGTACATGATATACAGCTCTGATCACCCACTTTCAAATCAGATTTAAGTTAATTTGGAATAGATCCAGAGAAGGGATACTGAAATGACTGAGGGAAAGGAGTATAATCTTCTGAGAGCAGTCAAAGAATCATGTCTTGTTTTCCCTCTCAAATAAGACATCTCTTCATAAATGCATATGGGAATTTAAAAACAGGGTGGGATTAATAAGCTTTAAACATAAAATTGGTACAAGATCAAACAGAGATAAACTGGTCATACAAAATTTTACATGGTTAGAGTCACCCTCTGATTTCAATCAGTTTAACAGTGTTGATGAACACACGGGGAGGGGGAAATCTAAGTCTTTCAAGATGGAGCCCAGCAGCCTTGTGGACACTGGATGAGTAGTGTTGATCTGGAGATTCACATTCAGGTGTGGTGTGAAAATTTTGGGTGTTGAACTTAGTCATCTGCTCTAAGAATTAAAAAGACAATTTATCTATTTCTTTACTGAGTTGGGTCCATTTATGCCATATCTTTGTTGTATGCAGTTAGTCCCAAACATCTGGGCTTCTATTTATCACCAAATTTTGCTGTGGAAGATTTCTTCTTTCACCCTAAGGAGCATCAGAAGTTGGTCCCAGATAGGGAGGGAATGCTGGGAAGGTGCAATGCTACTTTTGGTGGTGTTGAGAGATTTGGTATGTCTTACTCATGGTTACTTATGTCTAAACTGGTTGACAGATGCTTTTCCTCAGGTCAGACATGCAAAAACCCCACAGCTTAATGAAACCCTCCCATTCTATCTAGTATGTGTGATGTCCCTCTTTCCAAGGGAAAATGTCCAATGGTCGCAACAAGTTCCTTAGTATTGCAGGGATTTAGGATGTTAGTCTTGACCTCTTCTGCCTTCTTCCCTCAGTGTTAAGCTTCTTCACCTTTTATACGTTAACTGTCTTCAGATGGTCTGAGAATAGGGGAGGTGTTTTACGGCCCGTGGTGTGGAGGTATGCTTGGAGGAGGTGCTTTCTGAACAAAATATCTGTTACAGTGGCAACTGTGGAGAACTGGACTCCATTTTCTTTGCATCTCCATGACAATTTCAGGCAAGAGTTTTACAGAAAGATTCTTCTTTTGTAAACATCTATTAGATACATTCAATACATGAAGCCAAATCAAATGCAATCAGACACTTCCTCCAGCTCTATTAAAGTTTCTATAGATTAAATTTTAGTCTTTCTTCAGGCATCACTTGAGTGGTACTTTAAAGCCTATACAAAGAAATCTCTAAAAATTGATTAAGAGTCTAATTAAAGATCAATCCTATTAAATTATGTAGTCTGTAAATTTTATTAAATCAAACCATTTACTCTTGTACCCTATAGGAAAAAAAAAAAGGAAAATAGCCACAGTGGTTCCTATCAATAAAACAGTGCAACTGCGAGCACAAAAGAAATGCTGAAGTGAAATAGTTGTGATTGAAAACGTGGCAGTTTATAAATGTGCCAGAAGTCCAGACGACTTTAGTTGTGAGTGAAGTCTCATTTACAGCTTTCCTCACCACAGAAATAAAAGCAACTCCCACAATACTAATAGGGTAATAACAGGCAGCCTAAATGAGCAGCAGTAACTTCATGCTACTCTTTCTTTGCTCATACATTTGGTAGTAACTAGCCAACATGCAAATCTAAAGTCCACTGAACTCAACAGGAAGACCAGTGAGCTCTGAGCCAGGCTCTGGATCCTGTCCCTCCCTCTAAAATGAAACATCTCTTTCTAAGAAAACAATGAATAATAAGGAAAAATAAATTTAAAAAAAAATGTCAGTCACTTCCAGGGTATTCCTCCTTTTTCACACATACATTGGGAAGATGCGGAAGGATGAAAATTGACCTCAAGGTCTTAGAGGAAGGAAATTTCATCAGACATCTGGAAGATCTGAAATCTCATGATTGCTTGTCCCTCAGAAAGTGATAATACAATAAAGGAAATAAAACATAAACACAGTATTTTACCAGTGCAGTCACTATGTGAATTGAATAGAATCGTAGATAGATTATCGGCATGACTTTTTGTTTTATTTAAAAATGTTTTGGTTCAATAATCAACACTATAGACACCAATCATATAACAAAAAATCAAAGAATTGGATCACTATATTAAGTTTTATGTATGTCAAAGACTAAGAATGTTCTGCCATTGTCTTGAGGTTGTTTGACTCATTAATCAAACATGGGGAGATAAAAAATTAGGGGATCACAGTGTTTTTCATTTGCTCTGCTGACTTGAAAACAACTCAGAGGTTGTCATGCTGTCTGAAAAGCAGTAACCATATTCTAAAGGGAAAAAAAAGCCACAGTAAAACTTCCTGGGGTTTCCATTAACAGCATCCCTGCTTTCATTCAAGCCAGTGAATCACTTTGTTCTCAAAGAATATCAAAGAACATCAACTTGCAATCTAGAATAAGTGGAGGGTGGGGTGGGTGTGATTTAAAAAAAAAAAAAAGACAACTGATTTGCCTTTTGAGTACCTGCTCCAAAATGGGCTGTTAAATGCTCAGCACTTCCAGAAAAGGAGAGTCTTGACACTTGTTCTGTGTTTTAGACCTGTTTTCTTCAAATACTTAGAAACAAGTCAAGTCTCTACCAGTACTCTTAGGCATTGCCTGAAAGTGCTTCTAGGCAAAGTTGCCACACCAAGTACTTCTGTAAATAGGAAAATCTTCAAACCAGTCTCAGTAGTTTAAGTAGGAAACTGTCTATGGAAATGTAGGATATTGAATTATTGAAGTCAACCTTTTTGTTAAAAGCAAAAGTTGCTACTTTTAGGCTGATTAAATAAATTCTTTAGTCACACTGCATTGATATCGTTTAAAAAAACCCAGGTGTTTAAATCACATCTGATATTTCTGTAATTAAAGGTAATTACTGATCTTAAAAATATTTTATTTAAAAAAAAAAAAATCACACAGCTTCAATCACACTGCTCAGTTCAGGCATCAAGAAGCACTTGAAATAAATCAACCCACTAGCAAGCAGCAACTTATGAATGACACCATAAAGGACATTCTTATACTAACCTTTACTTGAGGCTTTCTGCTTGAAATAGGCTCCACAAGACTTTCAGGACAAGACTGGTCCTAAAAGTGGCCAATTCAGAGCTGCTTAGAATATATTTTAAAATCAGTTCAGTAGGATATTTCAGATAGGAGCCTTCACAGAGAGCAGTGGGAGGATGATGTAACCTCTAAACTTCCACAGGCTATATCAATGGCAGGGATCTGGCTAGGAAACAGCAATTTTGCCCTAGTAAAAATGTCACCTCTTGAAAACAGAGCTGTTTCAGAAAACCACAGACTTTTAAAATAATTTTGAGTTGCTAAGGCTTTTTTGGGGAAAAAAAGAAGTGAAGAAAAAATAAAAAAGGAAGAAGAAGAGGAAGAAGAAGAAGAAGAAAAGAGGAAAAAGAAAAGGATGAAAATAAGACCTTCCTAAGGAACACAATTATTTGAAAAAATAAACTGCTTGGGGTGAAAGCTGCATTTCTTCAGATGCTTCTATCTTTGTTTTCAACATCTCAAGTTCCTATATGCTCATTTGACTCTGTAGGCTGAAAGCTAGGGCATTCCCCTGAAAAGCACACGGGCTCTAGTCCTTTCATGTGCTCCTATTTATTTACTAGAAGTGGATCCCCATCAAAAGAAGTAAGGGAGTGTTGCAGTGCCACAGCCCAGAAAGGGCTCTGACCTGGGTCAGAGCATCCTCCTTGAGGAGGACTGAGCTGAACCCATTGCTCCCGCATCAGAGAGGAGCCCTCTCTTCTCTGCACAGGCTGTCAGGGAAAGGCAGAGGAGAACATCCTCCATGGTCCAAAGGAAAACTGGCCATGTTACACAAAACAAGCAGCTTTTGCTGTGAGGAGGTAAAAAAAAAGCCCTACCATTAAAAAAAAAAAAAAAAAAAAAGGCGAATAGTTCATATGAAAGTAATTGCAGCTTGGTTTAGTTTTCTGGTTTGTTTTGGTGTCAGGCATTTGCTGTGCTTTTTTTCCCCACTAATTTCCTGTCGGGACTGGCAGCTAATGAGTCACCTGCATTCAGAGATGAGTATAGCCAGAAAGCCAGCCTACAGCTTCTCTTCTCCATCCTGTGCTTTAATCACACAAAACTCCCACCCCGACCCCGTGAGTACAGCAATATTCAAAGCACTAGGCAAAAGCAAGGCCAGGCAGCTTCCCCTTATGTCTGTAGATATTGCCATAACAGAAGCACTGAAATCAGATATTCTAAGTACTCTGTCTTCATGGGTGACTCCCACAGTTCAAGGCAAAGCAATAGTGAGTGTCCCTGGAGAAAACTATGTCTAGTCTCCTCAGAATGACAGGAACATGATGATTAGGGCAGTTTTTGAGAGTTCATCTCCAGAAAACCAAACTGGCAAGCCCATGGGGATTCCAGTAGCTTCCCATGCCCAGGGAGAAAGCCCCTGTGGTTCATTTTCTGGTCAGCAACATTTAAACTATTTCCTGCATACTACAGAATACACATGGATTCAATGGATAGATATAAATTAGAGAAAGCAATTATGGGTCCCTAGGTTATATTTTTGATCTCAAAATCTGGGATTTATCATGGGCAACCCTGTGCTTCCAACAGACATGCAGGGACCACGTAAGACGTGTAAAACAGCCGTTACTGGGAAGCTGAAGAGGGCTTTTCCTGCAGCTGGCTTCTTGCGTACCAAGTTATGGTGAATGCCTAAAATCCTTAATGTATGTCATCAGAAATTATCATGCAAACACCAGCCTGACTGACAACTTATCTAATGGGCAAATCAAAAGTAAATGAGAAGAAGGGAAGATGAGTGACCCAGTGAAGAACCAACAATTTGTCATTTGGGATATTTTATTAGGCAGTTTGACAAATTTCCTGCTGGTTAAGTGATTAAATTTACATTTCCCTATTTTTAATCTTTATTTCATACCCAAATATGATTGTTAGCCATTAATCAATAAGGTTTAAAGTGTTCATGATTAATGGGCAATGCCTTCAGTATAAGTAAGAGATTCTGTGATGCTGGGATTTATCTGGCACTGGAGATTGCAGGAGTGCTCCGAGTGTTCATTCCTTAGTTACAATAAAGCGGGACTAGGAGGATTGATGAGGTTCTGTGCCAGTGTTGTGATAAAATGAAATGGAAGCAGCTATTAAGGATCTACACGAGATAATGATGAAAAAGAAACCAAAGGGTTAACAAGACTACGCTTTTGATTAAGTAATGTCAGAGAGATTAATGAGTCTCCATGCTATAGATAAGCAGGGATTTACAGCATCCATACAGTAAAAAGAAACCAGGCAGATTAATGAAATGATCACCTACAGCTCTGCTGGGATGTAAAGATTCAGGGCTACAGGAGCGCCGAGCCGCTGTCAAAGGGTTAATGGGAGCCTGGCTGCAGCGGCAGGGAGAGGGACCTGAGGAGTTACTGGAGTTGTAAGCTACAGCCTGGGTAAGTAGCAGTGAAAGGGTTAACGAAAAGCCTCCATGTATTCAGATGCTAATTGTCAAGATAGCATATTACTTGAGGAAAGTAATTTGATTACTCGAAACTCCCACTAAGGAGGCAAGCTTGTGTCCCCTCCATCTGTCGGGCTCTGTGAAAGATGATGAATTGAACTCAAAATTCACGTGTGATGAAGTCACTGTCATTTCCCAGCCAGCAGAGCACTGCTGCCATGCCCACCGTGCAGAGGGTAGCACCGCATTTCAACTTTTCCTCTGAAACCCAGGAGGCACAGTAACCTGTTACTTGCTGCTGCTTGCTTTTTTTTTTCCTCCCCATTTTCTGCCTCAGCGCTACAACTGAGTCATTCTGTTGCCCATGGCTCGTGGGTATACAGTGCTCCTGCAGCGTGCTGCATTATTCCCCAGTTCATCTGTCAATGTTATTTTCGGCTAATGCAGATGTGGGGTTCGCTTACCGTCGCTTTGTAGACACTTGTCGAAAACCATTTGGAAAGCCTTAACTATGCATAAATCTGCAGAGTGAATGTTTTCTTTCATTCACTTGCTCCTATTATTTGATTTCTTGTAGGCCTCTGCGGCAGAGATGGAGAAAATAAGGTAAGTAAGACAGTTTATTTACATCTCATTATAGATAAGAAGTGTTCTCTTGCACAATGGATGATACAGGCTCTTGGAAAATATTTTGCTTAATACAATCAGTGTAAAATACTGGATTGCATGATGATGCAAGGGAAGCTGTGTTTTAGAGACAAAAGAAAAGGAATGTGGTTATTCTTGTAAATCTGTTTTGCAGGGATGTCAATTCAGAAAGGGTGTTTTACATACAAACATGTTTCATTGCCAGATGCAGAGGATATTTGATTATATAAATGTTGTAGTCACTTGTCCATTTACTGCAAGAGCCTGCCATTCCATATAATGAGGAAAGTGGATCAATAATTCATGAAAAAGCTGAAGAAAATATAGGCTTGACTTCAAAGCATCTAATTACTGTGGTTTGTTTCAATATAATGCTGTAACATTGGTGTCCGATTTTTGTTTTATATTGTATACCAGCCAGATAAATCTTGTCTCCTCTGTGTTTAAACTGTTGTCATACTGTACCAGTTTCTCAGCACATCTCTCTGCTTTAAGCAAAAGGAGATGGCTTTTATAAACATAAGTTTTCCATCTCATGTCCGAGTGCAAGTCTGCTTTGGGGGATATTGCTTTTGTGTATGTTGTTAAGAAAGAAAAAGAAAGAAGAAAGCATTCTAGCCCTTTTTAAAAAATAAATTTAAGACAAAATCCTGTCTATTACTAAAGTCCCCAGGTATTATGAAAGTGATACATAAAAGCTGAACTTTTTACTACCCTTTAAATACTTTATGGATCCTATTTTAATAATCCAAAACACTTGCCGTGCTCTTACTTGGTTTTATTGGACAAGCCCAAATTCCTTCTCCGAACCTGGTGACTCAGTTTGGTTAGTGACAACTATTGTCCTAGCACAACTTTTTAGATTCCTTAAGTTTGGAATGGCTATCCTGAGTTATTAGAAATGCAGAAAAGTTCTACAATTCTAGAAATAACTGGGGAAGAAGTGGCAAATGTGAAAGAACAGAGATTTGACTGTTTAATGAATTCTGGGATGGAAATGGAATCCTGTTTTTTTATTTGAGAAGAAGGAGGAGGTTAAATCTCTTACAGTGAACTCAAAGATGCATGTCCAAAAGTTTCCAACAGAATTTATAAAGAGCTTCAGTTGTACATTTTTGTACTGTCTCATGATGATGAAAGTATTATAACTTTTGAACCGAAAGAAAAACCCTGTGCAAGGTATTATGGTTTTGCATACATATAGGCACTATAATGTTAAAGCTGTGAGTTTTTCCCGAGTAACAACTGAGAAAGCACCTCGGTATGTGGTCCTGCATTCACTAAAAATTCCAGACAAGACCACCTATGGTATATGCACACTCATATAATAAATTACTCTCTTGGAAGACACAAGCAAATATATATTTACATGTTTGCTTGATAAGCATGTGTGCACAAATGCAAATACTTGTAATACTTTCCTGAGCATGCCTTGGCCTCTGTTTTTAGTAGACAGGCTCTTGCCACATTTGCAGTAACGGGCTGCAGAGCCCAGGAGAATGAGCTCAGGAATGTATTGAAAAAGAAAGAATTTGCTATGACAAGAGTAAATAACCATAAAGCTCCATTTTCCTAGCATCCTAGTTTTGCAGCTGTTAGGCATGCAGCAGTCCTTACCTCAGTACTCCTTGAGCACTATATAGATGGAAAAACCCATACTGCCCCGCTGAAGGAAGTGGGAGGGTAGATATTAACTGCACAAGAGAAGGGTCAGGCTGTGTCAGGAGTTTGTTAATGAAGTTTTCTGTTTACAATTCTTTTGTGTAAAAGTTGCTTTTGACAGACGTTTACTCCCATCATCCAAGCCAGTGCAAGGGTTCCCTGCGCTCCTGAGCGGAGCAGCGAGCCAGGCTGGGCGAGCTCCAGCAGGACCCAGCGCAGCAGCTGCACTGCTCCATCCCAAACTTTTCCAGGCTCCCTGTCTATAGTCATTGTCTTGGACACAAACTGACAGAACCCTCATCAGTTTAAAGGAAACAGTAATCGATTCTGGAATAATTATTTTAAATAGCCGGTGAACCCACAGACCTGAGAGAATTAGATTTTTCCTAAACCTACCCGAGTCTGGCACCCAGGTAAAAAACAGATTACCTTGTCTTTTAAGTACAGTGGCTTCAGAGAGGCCATACAGAGAGATAGTCTGAAGCCAGGGGAAGGAAGAACGAAACAAGAGGGAAAACGGCAAGCCAGGAGGAAAGGGGTATTTTTTGTTACGTGTAGAAACCAGTGTAACGTCACAGGAGAAGCCATTCCCACATGATACTTGAATATGTTCTGCCCTATCCCCTGGGCCCAGCTCCTTCCCCACTCTCTTTTTGCAACTAGCTGAGGATGTAACATCCCATATCAGCTGGGAGGGAGCTGGCCTGAGGACTAGAGGGTGAGCCCACGCCAGCTGTGGAGCTGGGGTGCACAGAGGGTACAAGGCTCCTGCAAAAGAGGGAGGAGAAGGGCGTCTGGAATTAGCAAAAAGGAAATAAACCAAAGCTTTGTTGGAGAAACAGGAGATGAGGAGCAAGGTGGACACCCATAGGGCAACATATGCAGCCAGGTTGAAAACTCTCAGGGTTAGAGAAATCTAGGTATGCATTTCACAGTACACTTCAAGAAAATATTTTAAATATGAAGAACAGGCCCAGATAATCACACTTTTCAGAGGAGCTGCTCTGCTCTGATGGTCCTTGGGAGCCCACAGGGCCAAACATTTTAAAAAGGCAGCTCTGGATGTCTTTGGGTAAGCTTTGCACATTCTCCAGCCCACTGCATCTGGGGCACCCCCAAGGACTGGGGCAGCCAGGCTCATTCAGACAGAGGGGCAAATGAAGGAGCCTGCAAAACTGATCCACTGATGTCCCATGCTTTATTCAGCCCTGAATTCTCTGAGCTAGGGTAGCACAAGCAATGGTGCAGCGAACTGATACGCCTCTCTGTTATATTCCTTCACTCAGAATCTAGCTGGAAATATGCAATTCATCTCACGTAACGCAGTAATAATTCCCCGTGCAGACCAAGGAGCCGCGGTGACCTGCAATGTCACATCCTGGCCTTTTCAGCAGGGGCTTGCCGTGACAGCATTACAGGTGGAAGGAGCAGTAGGAAGCAGAGGTGGGAGGTTATCAGTATTTGGCCTGACGACTTCCTCTAGAAGTGGAAATGTGCTATTTTGAGCTAAAACTTGGACTAGAAGAATCAGTTACTGCAATGAAGTCTTCACACTGTGAACAATTCTTAGCAGTACATAGTGTTTATAACATCTCAAGGTACCAATCTATTAGGCAGGAAGTAAGGCTAACTACTAATCACAAACCTCTTGAGGATCTGCACTTATGTAGGTTGGCTGTGTACGGTTATACAGTCACTTTAAACATTAATTACTTCTGACTACAACCTTTTAAATACAGTTTTTTGAATCTGGTTCTTTTTCATGTCTATAAACAAGGACTGAAAATCTTAGTTAAGTAAATTTCAAATATACCTATACTATCTTATTTTGACTCTTAGCAGCGTGCTATCTTTGGTGCATGCATTCAAGAGAAGCACATGCCTTCCAAGTCTGAGGCCTTGCAGATCTGTGTTGGCTGGCACACAAAATTGCGAGGTCTCTGCAAACGGCTCCTTTAGGTCAGATTGAATCCACAGTATGGCTAGATGTGCAAACGAAAGACCAGTTCCACCGCAACTCCTGTACAAACTCCTGGTAGCTTTTTCTCTGCTTCCATTTAATCCTTCTTGAAATACAGGTTATAACATTCAACCTTTCAAGTGAAAATGTTGTAAGGCTTGGCATAAGAGACCTCCAGATATATTTTTGTACACAAATATTGACCAGATTCTCGGTGTTTCTTACACCAAAGAGTATCTCCCTCCACAGGAAACGCCAGTTAAGGTGACAGATATTGTTCAATAAAAGCTTTTTCGTTTTTTAAATACACTCCTAAAATTTCAGTGACAATTCAGAAACTCTATAAATCAATATTCTTAGTTCTAAGCTTTCAAGATCCACAATAGGCTGAACTATGTATCTAAAAGTACATAAAACAGGACACATCATCACCACCATCAACTGCCAGGCTCACATAATTAGTGCCTGTAAGGAGGCTCACTTTCCACTTTGCAACGTAACCACGGTATTCCCCAACTGAGGATTACTTTATTTTGGTAGCATCAGTAGTGGCACTTTACTAATCATTCAGGGATCTCTGATAATCATGAGCCATGTCTCAAGGAACCTGTGAGGCAACACCTTAATTTCATTGTAGTCCTTGTTTCAGAGCATATGACAATGAAGTGATTTGTTTTGCACACACAGCTGGTAGTAAGTCAGCAGCTCGATCCAAGTCTCTTGAATTTTCAGACTTGGACTTTTCTCAAGCATGTTTGAGTTCATCTGCGGTAAGGAAGGAATATCAGTCTCTTCAAAAGGAACGTCAGAGGCATGTGCAGTCCTTGGGAAAAGCTTCTGCAGTAGTTTAGTGAAAATGTGAATACCTTCCTAAATGCCCACTAAATCATGCTGCCTTCCTTGCACTTGGTATAAATTTAGCCCTCTTCATATGCTAATGAACACACTGCAATTTCCTGCCATCCCCACCTTGTCCTTGTTCCTTCTCTCAGCCTGTATCTACATTAATTTTACCATGGTTACTTGAACACAAGGAGAGGATTTTTTTCCAGAAAGTTAACCAACAAACATGGTTTACTTTACCCTACGTCTTGTCTCTGCATCCACAGCTGATATGCTGGGAGCCACTGCCCTGTACAGAGGCACAATGCCACAGGACAGCAGCTGGGCTGTGCAAGCAGCAGCTCCAGCATCTGCTCAGCAGTGCCTGCAGGCTCTAGCCAATGCTTGTAGGTAGCTAGGGTCTGGCGGCCGGAAGATATCGCGCTGTATGGAAAGATAGAGCCCCTCTCCTGATAGCCAATAGCGTTTAGTTTATGATGTAAGCAGACGGAAGTGACGCTACAATCCCAAGCTATATAATGCCGTGTCACTTACCAATAAACGCCATTTGCCGTCCACCACATTGGTGTCTGTGAGCTGATGGCCCGAGTGGCCTGGGATTGGCCACCATGCCATTCCTGAACCAGGTTGCCACGCCTCCCGGAGGCAACAAATGCTGGGACTTGACACCCCAACTGAGAACACAGGCAAAGAGATGGCACAGGGCAAGCTCAGAAAAAATAGAGCATAGGGAAACGCTGGCATGAAAGGGCCATGAGTTTGGGGTCATTAGATGTTATGGTAGAAAAGTCACCTAGGTGGGTGAACGTTGGGTCCATTTTGAAAGAGGGAAGAAGAAAAGGAAGAGAGCTGCCTACCTATATTCAAACAGGTAAAGCAGGTTTTCATTTTTCTCTGCTTTGCAAGATGTTTTCATCTCGCAGGCAGTCCCAGCAGCCGTGACAGCCCTGCAGTGCTGTTTTCAGTACATCTGGTTTGTTCACGCTGCCATCCAAGGTGTGACTGCAGCACAGCTAAACCACACGTCTCTACCCCCCAGAGACTACGTTCAGCTTTAAGTTTGGTGGTTGTCAACCATAGCAACGGGAGCAATGTACACACAAGGATATATTCACAGCCCCCAGGGGAACTATAGCCCTGGAACTGGGATCGGTTGGGGCACAGAGGCATGTTGGTCTGCCTATACTAGCACCTTTGAGAATTTTATTAATGCTACCAGGGGCACAGTATGGTTGTGTAGCTCATACTGAATTCCATTCCACTTCATTTCCGCTATTACTCTTACCTGTGCTAGCCAGTCAAATTAGCATTACTTGGCTGAGGCAGAGGGATTACTGTTATGTTGTCCTACAGCCCCGTGCCCTGAACTGCTCTCTGCTCTTTGGAAGAATGATCTAGAGGGCAGTGATGCCGGGATGGAAGGAATCATCTCCAGTCACGTGCTTTAATAAGTGTTGTGTTACAATATCTTTTAGCTCTAGGTAAATATTGTGTGGAGTACAAGTGTCCAGCAAACAAGAAACATGACAGGAACAGAGAGCAGAATAGATTCAAGTTGAATGAAACCAGGTATAGCTGTGTAAAGTGGCCTGCAGGGACAAGTGGGAGCTGAGCAAACATCTAAAGACACCAAGGCAGCGGGTAGGAGGAGATGAGCCATGCCATCAACCAGGAGCTGCAGTGAGTCATGGGGAAGAGGCTGGACCTAGGTGATACCAAGCTTACAAATAATGCTCTGCCTACCCCTTACTTGCAAGGCAAAGTGCATCACTGAGCAATACTATAAGCTGCTAAGGAAAAAAAGGAGGGGGCATTTTGGACAAATATTTAAGAAAAAAAAAACGTCCATTTCTTACAGTGTTTGTGATTAGTTCAAAAACTTTGTAGCACAGGGAGTAGAGCTTCCAGAACAGGAGGGTTTTTGTTGGGTTTTTGTTACATTTTTTTTTCCTCCAGAGATGCAATGATGCTTGATGGTCAGAAAGTTCAAAGGTGGGAAAATTGGATGCTCTCTGCATCCCCTATATTGCTAACAGCAACTAGACTTCAGTTTATGTAAGCACTCTGACCAAAGCTATTGGGGGATGTCTGCTGAACAGTGAAAGCAGCTACTTACAAAGCAAACAGTGGCAATGACTGCAGCAGTAACAAAACAATCTTACAAGCTGAAGAGTATAAGAGGTTCCAAGCCGCAAACCCCAGATGGTTCAAGGCCAAGGTTTGTGAGCCACACTTGAGTGTGCTCTGTAGTGAAATCAAGTACAATTTGAATGCTTGCTGCTGCTACAGAGCACAGACTGATGAAAGGAAGGAGATAACTTGTCTGCAACATTTTATTACAGGCATTTGCAATTGCCAGCTCCACTGCTGCTGGCATGGCTTAGGCAATTTAATTTACCAATCAATTCTTGATTTACACACAAGTGACTTTAGAATGCATTCAAATAAAAACTCTGTATCACCACATTTGATTCAATGTTCTTTAAAGTCAAAAGCATCTGAAATATACCAAAACTATGAAGATTTTCACATTAAAAAAAAAATCGAAAGGGTTGAACTGTCTTAATGTTTTAGTGATGACCTAGAGCCAACTTAGCATGAAGTACAACGTTCTGAAAAATAGTTAGTAGACAGTGAGCTATGATCATGTTTTTGGAATTCATGAATACAAGGGTTGTATGATTTAGAGAGCCCTCAAACAGGATAGCAGGATATAAGTGCCTGTAGCTCCTTGCTAGATTTCTCTCATGTGTGTGACCATCCTGCTGCTCATGTGAACTGCACAACTCTTGTTATTCAACTCTTCCAGGAGTAACAAGATCCACCTCACTGAACACTGCACAGGGTCACTGCTCATGGCTTGGTTTTCTAATAATGTTTATACTGGGATAAAAAGGGCCTCCATGTCACATGCAGTTATATTGCCTCTTAGAGCATGACTTTCTTCATACGTGCACTTGCAAAGCTCTGAAAAGCATTGAGAAATCTAGCTTTCATCCTAAGCTTGCCCAACTGTCATCATGTCAGCAAAACCATAACTGAGAAGCTGTGGGCAAGAGAATATACACACACCTCATGCGGCAGACTTGCATCTAGGAGGGCAAACGGTATTTGAGAGGAATACCGTGGCATAGAGGCAACAAAGCGGTAGTTGACTGACTTACGTGACATACTAGGACATCATGACTACACAAATGCCATTTCAGCTATTCAGAGCAAAATGCAAATTTTCACCACCTCGTCTTGATTTTGCCCATCTTTAAAAGAATGAGGAGGAAGAGGAGGAGGGTGTCCTACAAGAAAAGGAGGACCTTCAAACTTTTTGTGGAAGCCACTGATCTCTTCAATAAGTCCCTGCTGTGCTACAAAGACCCTCATGTTCACAAGAGGCTCTCATGACTCAACAGCTCCAAACTGCTGCCCTCTGTTCAGCAAGACCAAGTTTTATATCCGTGTCAGAGCAAAGGGCTTTAACTTTGAAGTGTCTGTACAAACCAGGTCAAACAAATGAGCTCATTTTATGTTTCTGTTAGCTTTAACTGTCATTTTGACATGAGGATCAGCTTAAGGATCTGCTCTATTTTTAAGGCCTTCCAAGAACTATACTGGAATTCCCAGCAATGAATTCCCAGCAACTTAATCTTTTCCCTCACCATCCCCCAAGAGCTCATTCTTGCAGTAGGCAATTTGAAGAGATAAGCAATCAGCGCTCTTCTGTGCATTTCTGTTTAAAAAGTGTTAAATCTTTGTGCTGCCATTTAACTCAGGGATGCTGCCTTAACCAAGGTACTGCACAAATTAACATAGTTTTCAGTGCTTCACCTGTACCGAGTAGTCTACAGATAGAAATTGTCTATATATCTGTATAATTGGTCTTACTGCCAAGAAGTCCTACAGATGTAGGTGCTTGAAATGACATTTAAGTAGCACTAAATGCATGGCAAATGACTTTGCACATGCATATTTAACTAAGTTTGTAACTGCTCAGTCACTTGCCCTTTGAGATATTATTTCCTCTTGGTATGAATCCTATCTCTATCCTGTAACGAGTTAATCAGAAACAGTCCAGACCGACATGTACCAAATATATTCCAAGCCTTAATGCATATCCATGAGTAGCTGAAAAATAAATGTTTTGCAGTTCTACCCAATATTCTTAACAACTCAGTGGGGAACTAGTAACAAAGTACATTCACAAACAAAGGCATATCCTTCATGATGGGGAAAGTGCTGCTTTCTATAGGGAAATAAAGATTTTTAGACTGCATACAAACAATCTATAGCACTGAAACAGTTCTATTTGAATTCCAAATAAATTGTATGCTTAGTTTTGACTCTCAGCTTGTGAATAGCTATGATGCTTTTATTTGTATTTGCATTTTTATTTAGATTGATAAGAGACCAACAATTAAAGAGTGAAAGATCACATGAGTCAAATACTCTGAAGGCTGGATAAAAATGAGAAACCCATCAAACTAACCCAAAGCAATGCAAGCAGAGTGGTGAAAGACAGAGCAACAATAATATTTAAATAAATTACTTGGAAAGCTATAGCATAGCTCAACACAAAGGAAAAGTTGAATGTCCTAGTCAAAAAAACAGAGCAGGAAGTTTTTACACAAGTCCAAATGGGCCTTCAGTCCCATTTCAGTCCCATTCAGCACCTTTCCAGTGCCGAATTCATGGACAGGCTCTTGCTAAAAGGAATGGATGACTGGCCTGGCTTATTTTTGTCCAAATCTGCACAGCAGCTGGACCTAGCATCCCCACTCTGACATCTTCTTTCAGCCTTGCAAACACAGTGCCAGGCAGAGCCATGTGGGAAAGCGCCTGGTTTCTCAATGCACATCAGCAACGCAACCCTGCCAAATCTGAGCCTCAGCAGTTCCACTTCATTTCTGACCCCTCACAAGCCTTTAGGAAGAGCAAAACTTTCCTGGCTTATCCCTGTCCTTACTGTACCAATGCCACCAATTGCAATGGGCACAAGAGGCAGGCGTCTGAGCAGATTTTCAGCCCACACTTTGAAATGTAGCCTAGGATAGCCCAGTTAATGCCAGTCTTTGCTCTGGAGCCCCTAGTTATCTGATAAGCTTGTGGGGTGGGAGAGACATGGGTAAAGAGGGCTGATAGAAGGTCCCATCATTCACTTTGCTTCCATTTTCCCATTTGCGGAAGGCAAAGGCACCCATGCCCTGCAGGTGGAACTGCTGCGGTAGGTGCCAGAGATCCCTTGCTAAAATGACCTTCTCAGTTGTGGGGTCTCCTGAAGCATGTTTTCATGTTTCTTTGGTCCTGTGTTATTTCTTCACAAGATGCCACCAGTTTGTGTCTTGTCTTTGTATCAAATCTTCTTTATTATACTCTTTCACTCCTGAAGGAACCAAGAGCAGGAAGGCTCTAGGAGATACACAGTCCTCCCCAGTACAATGTGAAGGAAGGACCAAATTCAAGAGTTGGTTCCAAATTCAAGAGTTCATGCCTTTTCCATGAGGAAGGTTGATTAGCCCTTTTTATAACTCAAGGGGTGGCTCTGGCCACAGAGCATATGGGCAGGAGAGGGAAGAAATGAGTCATAGATAGACAAGACTGACATGAGTTTCTTTGAGCCAAATTTAGCTGACCTATACTGTTTGGTAACAAAGCAATTTCCCCAGCCCCCCTTCCCTCCTTCTCAATCTACAAGAGAAATCACAACCTAAAAGTCATGTAAATTTTTTCTGAGAAATTAAAAGTACATGAAATTATAGCACTAAACAGGTAGTCAGCTAACAAATATCAGTTTAGAGGAGTAAAGCTGTCTTGCTAACTGCATATGATGCAAAAAATTCTACATAACAGGTAACTTCCAACAACAGGAACATTTTTCTTTTCCTCCACCTTGACAAGGCTGCTGATGCAGATTTTTACAGTAACTGTAGGCTTCAACTTGCTTTCCTTTAACTGTGTTATGCTTTCTAATTTGACAAAGCCTCAGTAGATTCAGTTACTAGAACTGACAGGTTTCACATGCTGTGAACTTCTGGAGGGTTTTCTTTACAAACCAGGACTGAATATCATCTGAATGTAAAAAAAAAAAACCTCTGCAAGAGATGTCCCATTAATTCCAGCACACAGTGAACTTGGAGCCATTTGAGAGAAACAATGCTAATCTTGCCAGTTTTACTTAATAGACTTTGCTTTGAAGAACATTTGTTCTCATCTAAGAGCATTTTTTTTTTAAAATGCAGTGATAACCCTCCCATAGTCCACTGTGGAAAGCAACTTTTATTATAACCCAGGAACACGTAGCAAATAAGCAACCACAGCTACATGTTACTTGGATTCAAGGAATGTGGAAGGTTTCAGTTAAAGTTTTGATAATAAAATTCTAATGAATGCTTTGCTGGTAATACGACATGGACTGGACTTCTCTGCTGTAGCTTTGCAGTTGCTTTGCATTCTCATCTCCATCCCCTGAAGAGCTCTCCAAATCCTACTGCACATTAAAAACAAAGTTTACCAGGATTTTTATCTTAAGGTTCCTCTAGCACTGAATTACTAATTATCATGGCACACAGAGCAGACAGTTTTGATTAAATTGCCAGCCTGGATTTGTAGACCATCCCATCTCCTTATTCATCATCTCTATATACACAACATTGGGAAAGCATCTTAAGATATAAATAGGCATAGATATGGTTGCATGCTGAATTCTAAGTAACTGAATGAATCCATTACTGCATCCTTGGAGGACTCCAATTTTTCCCAGAACTACAGCTCCTTTTTGAGTGTTATCTACCTCATTATGCATAGATTAGTTACATTACATATTGGTTTGCACAGACCACACAGAAGCTGAACACAGTTAACTACAGTTTTGCAGAGAGATTAATAGAATCAGAAAGACACTCAAGAAAGCAATGTATTCTTTTATCTAAAAGGCAATGTTATTTATACTTTTTTACATTCATGTGAAGAACAAAGCACTCACATGATACTCCTGTCACTCATATCTAGAGTGTTGCCTGCTACAAGTCTGCATTAATTGGAACCATAGCAGGTGTACACCTGCAGCATGGATTCATGGCACAAAGCTACTGAGCTATTTAAGGTTTTCCAAATCCACTTAGAACTTGTTTCCTTATACCTTTGTTATGAGCCACTGAACTGGAGACCAGTTAACTACAACTTTCACGATGGCAGAAGGCATTCTTATTAATGGCAGAACCAGTAAAATCAACAAAAACTGTTATCCCTTTGCTAGTGGCAGCTCTTTTGCAGAAAGCTATTAGTTGCGTTTTCTATTCTTACCCTGACTATTTTCTTCAGCACTAGAAATTGGGGCATTGGCTTGCAGAGTCATGCCCTGATTGCCAAAATTAAGGACAATTATGCAATGGAAAGAGGAAGTATAACAGGTCAGAGACTGTACATCTGCTTGAAATGCAGGTGGTGAAGGTGGTGCCATTACCGAGTTGAAACCGTGAACCGAGGTCTAAAGCTTTGAAGGATCTCACAGTCTTGCTCTACAGACACAGGTTACAGCCACAGCCATTAGGATTCTCTCTGAAGCACTGTCAAGGTTCAAAGGATTCTTTTTTTTTTTAACCCTTTTTTTTTTTTTTGAGCACTGTTTAAGTCACAAACTTCCATCTCCTCAGGGGAACACTTACCACCCTTTCTAGAGTAATGAAGAGTTTCAGCTAGAAGCTGGCAATCTTTCATGGGCAATGTGCCAGACTGTATTTTTTGTTCCTAATTTAGAGCTTGAACGTGTTGGTAGACAACATTAAGAAGCTGGGAGCCGCTGCCTCTCACAGATGCTTCTCTCAAGATGCTGTGGCTCCTAAATCTCAGCCCTGTGCTGACCCTGTCAGATTTGCAGAAATCCCCTGATGTCTGCAAACCACTGGGAGCCCCATAGAAGAAAAATTTTATAAATGTGCAGAATACTGCTTCCCCCCTCGACTCACTCATTCTGCATCATTTGACATTTTAACATGTTGCCATATTAACCACCTAAAGTCTGATCTGTGAGCATGACTTCAAACTTGTATTTACAAGAGTATAGATGTAGCGGCATATGGACCACCAGCTGGTGAGAAGTAGGAATAGTGCTTTGTGGAGTTTGAGTCACTAAGTGAATTTAAAAAAAAAAAAAAAAAACCAACTATCTTCTGTACAGTCAAAAAGTTAGAGAGAAAAACTTGGCTTCTTAGAACTGGAGTTGTTTGAAAGGACAACTGCAACAAGGCCAGTACCCAGAAAGCACAGAATCCGGAGGCATTAAAAAAACTAGAAGCTATGTTGTTTATTATAAGAGGTGTATGCAAACAAGCTGTTTCCTGCTAAGGCTGTAAGAAATAGTACCACAGAGGGAGTGATGCGAGACAAAAAAAAAAAAAAAAAAAGAGAGGGATGACAGTCTGTTCCTCTTACACAGGAGGAATAAAAATCACTTCGAGAGCGAGGGTGACACTGGGGGAAGTGTCTTTTTATTGAGGTTATAACCACCTACACTCAAATTCAAAAGTCTTCAGCCTTTTTCCCCACCTCTCCCTAGTCTTGTGTCTTTTCCTCAGGTGTTTGCCACCCCTTCACCTTCTGGAGGGATTCTCCTCATGCTCCATCAACAGCTTCACCCCTTCCCAACCCCAAATGGTGAATTAGGTCTGCAGAATGTCAGCTCCAGACATTTTCTGCTCCAGCAACTTTTGGGAGATTAATTGCTTATTTAAGCTACCAAAGCTCGAGTCCTCCCAGGAAGTAGTTCATTCTTTCTCATCCTGGTTTCTACCCTTGGACTGTTGTTTTTCACCACTGTTACTCCACAAATGGTTGAAAACTCCCTGCCTAAGTTCATGCAACTAACAAAGATTCATTTCCATCTCACTTCAGAGACTGAGGTTCACTATTCTCCTCAACACCAGTCCTTTTCACTTTACCTATTTCCCTAGAAGCCCAGGTGAGGAGAAACCCAGGTTTTAGAGGACAGTTCTGTGGTCTCAGTCTGCAGCACTGCTGACTGCTGCTCTCCCATCACCTGCGCTTCCTTACCAGCCCTCCTTGCTCAGGAGCAGTTCCTGTGGCTTTCTCAGAAACACACAAGAAGAGGGAGTCTCCTGCGGCTCTGTCAATGCAGCTGCTAAGCAGAAGCTGTGTTTCAATAACTGGGATCTTTCTGGCGAAAGTAGTAAACAGAAAAAAAAATATTTGGCAAGGGGAAAGATTCATAGATAAACAGTTTTTGTAATGGGGGAGGAAGATATAGAAGGAAAGGCCTGTTCCTTCAAAAAAATAGAATATTGTCTGGGGACTATTAAATAACAATATAACTAATTACCAAGATAATTATCTTCATGCTGGAGCACCAAACAGCTGAAATACAGAAGCTGCTGAGAGCACTTACTATAGCAAATTACTGAAATGCTTCTCATGGTTTATTCTGCTGAATTAGGGTACTAAAAGAAGTGTGCTACATTATTGCTCCATTGACTGTTCCACATGTGATTATTTATTATTAGAATCATAAGTATGAATCAGACAGGAAGGTCAAGTTACTAATGATTCTGGAGCCTCGTCAGCTGTACAGCATTATCTGCACTGTAAAGGTAGATACATTGTTTACCTGCATAATGAGAGTGATGCAAGTAATCATTAAAGTACTTGAATGTCAGTCACGTAAAAAACCAACCAAAACACTAGATCAGCATGCAAAGCATTAAAATTGTAAATGTTGTACTGCAGTTGTAATATAAAGGAAATATAAAGCATGCCTTTTTTGCCCATCCTTCCATGAACAAAGAGAAGAAGCATAGGAGAGAGAGAGAGAGAGAAATCTGAAATCATTACTTTCTGCCTCTGCACTGTGTAGGTTTGTTTGGCCAACAAAGGCACATTTGCACTTCTATATGTCAACCAAGTCTCAGAAACCCTCTGTGGCTCCCGCAAACATTATTGCCTTCTTAAAGGTGAGACTGAGAATGGTTACGTGACTTCTCCAAGTTCTTTGAGGGGCTTCTGTCAAAGCCAGGGGAGTGCCTGCAATTTATTTGCCATAAGACAAAGAGGGCAGAGAACATAAAACAAAGTTCTTGCTCCAGGAGCAGAATAACCATTTCCAAAATGAGTAGTTTCATTCAGCCAAGAAGCAGGGACAAGCTCCAAAGCAGAATATCCCTCAGCCAAATCAAAACTGTCATGGCACTGCTTGCTTCTTCCCTGTTTCACAAATTATTTCAAAACTATTTGTGACTGTTTTCATCCATTGCTATTTCCTCTCCACAGCATGGTAGCATAGAGCCCTGGTGAGGAACGATCCAGATACTCAGACTTGTCCTCAACCTGACCCCAAGTATAAATAATCCCCACAAAACCAATGCTAGTCATTACACATATATGGGCTCTTAACATCGCTTAGGGATACTGGATAAGCATCACTGCATACATTCTTGCAAGCAAAGTACTACGAAAAGTATTTCTAAGAACTAAATCCGTGACCAGTGTGAGCAGACTCAACTGCATTCAGATCAAAATAGTTGCTACAGTTTCTACAGGTAATGTCTTTGATTTATTCTGATGTTTTCCTGTGCATTAAAAAAAGGTCAACCATAAAGGAATAAAAAAACATAGTGTGAGATGAAGGCAATTAACATGACTTCAGTTTCAATAGCAGGTTTTTCCCCCACCTCTTTCTGACATCTCTCAGCTTCAGAGAGAGAAGCCCATCTCCAACTACCATATCTATGCCCTTTTCAGCTTATGGTAATTGCTGTTGTGTAGCATCACAGCATTGGGGCCTCTGCCCTGTCCTTCTCCCCATTTTGTGCAGGCAGCAGCAGGAGAATTTTCTTTTGATTTATTCTTCTAATAGCTTCAGTGATGCCAGAATATTAGAGCTGCCTATTATCTAAAGGTTTCTTTGCAAATCCACATTAAATGAAAATGTAACTTTTCAGTCATTAATGTGCTGAAAGAAGTTGTGGTTAAAGGAGGAGATGGATGGTTTGGAAGCTTATCCATTACATTTAAAAGCAAATTATCAGTGACAGAAGCTAGGTGAAACAGGCAGCATGAGGAATCAAAAGACAAATTGAGATATCAATCAAAGAGACTTTCAGATCCTTTTCTTCTTGCATGGACCACTAGAGGAGGCATTTAGAGGAATGTAACAAAGCAAAGAGAGTCTTCTGGCACGTGGGAAAACCTGAGGCATTTTTGCTGCCCAGTCACTGATGGTAATGCATACTGCACCCAAGCAGGAGCTCAGCAGCGGCTGTTGGCAGAAAGCTGCTGATGCTGTAGGGTATGCTACAGACTCCTCCTTACAGGTCCAAAAGGCAGAGGTTAAAGAAACCAAGAGGGCTGTTTAGTAAGAGGGAACTTTGTACCCAAGCTGGAAACATCTTTGCAGGAAAATTCTTGAAACAGACTAGTTTAAGAAATTTACCTTACCTCTCAAGAGCAATCAAAATGCAAATAGATACTGCAAACGTCTCAGAGGGGATTCGAGATTTGAATGACTGTATGGATCTGACCTTTAACATTTTCAGACTTCAGTTTTCATCTGTGAAATGATGATCTGTGAGATGATGGAGAGCTCTTTCCCAGCCTAAAAGGATGACGTGAATTAAGCACAGAGAAAACTATGAGGCACCTCCATAAAGTGGTTATATATAGCAGTTGCAGATAGGACATGGGAGTTTATTGATTAGTACTACACCAGAGGAAGATTCAGATCTGCAGAACAGTCATTGCATAAGGAGTTAATATTTACTATTTGATGCTACACCATTAAAAGCTCTCAAGTTACTTCAGTCTTCATTAGATAAATATGGTATTGCAGTACTTTCTATGCAGTTCTTCACATTTGAAGTTATACACTTGCTTTGATTTGGAAAGAAACAGTGTATTTTACTTTGACTTTTTTTGATCTTTGTATCTTTTGCTCCCATTCTCAGAAGGACTGTTTGGACTTTAAGTTCTGCATTATAAACTGCATTCTTGATATGGATCTCCCATATTTAGGTGCTCTGATTGTTCAAAGGACTCTCCAGCTGGGTAGCAAGACTATTTGAGTGCTAATACAGTGATTGTAAAGAATGGGACATCAGTTCCCATTTTAGAACATAAATCTTGGCAAGTTTGAATGGAGTACATTCAAATGGGAACAAATGGACATTTTAAGCATGTAATTTAAAACAAAACATTCAGCACTTACATGAATAAGCTCAGCAACTGCAGCTCCCCTAGCCCAGCATCTAAGAGCCTACGGGTGACAGTTCCAAGCTCATAGCCATAGGGCAGCCCATGAGAGCACCCGGCCCCAGCGGTCAGCAACAGGGACCTTGCACTCCAGGTCCCTTGCACTCCAGGTCCCCTTTCTGTAGTTGCAGCTTTCAGCTTGGCTTTCTAAGGCACTCACCTTCCTTCCTTATCTGTGGCTCCCAGACAGATACTCCTGCCTTCTTGTGGTTTCAAAGAGGGAAACTGTCCCAGCTCTGCATCTATTCAAGCATCAGGCTTGGGTAAATACGTACATTTGCTTATGTACACACCCATTTCCAACTGCCACTGGAGTCTTTCTAAAATGCACTTTAAAAAGTTCTTCCTAAAAATAATGCTAAGCCAGAGCTGCTTGCATTCTGCAATGCTAGCAATAAGCCTTATCTTTCCAACTGAGAGAAGGGGAAAAAAACAAAAAAAAAAAAAACAAAAAAAAACCCAACAACACCAGAAAAAAAAATAGCTATGTGGTGTTGAAGAAAGTGGTTTGCAGATCAGGCTGCTTTTCCTCACAAGTATGCACCTTGTCTGCTTGTGGCATTTTGCTCTAGCAGAGAAGGTGTCGTGCATCCAATTAAAAAGATATCGAAGGAGACAAGATTGGAATGAGAATGAATAAATGCTGCAGCTGCACTGGGAAGAGTTAGCTAAAAATCACACAACTGGGAGAAATACTGTCTTCTTGATCGTTCCTGCAGTCACACCACTGATGATACTAAAGCACAAGAACAAAACTGGATCGTCTACTGCATGCTACAGATATGTCTCCTCCTTATTCCAGTGTATTTATTTTGTGTTCAGTGAAGAAATTTTACATTAACTGAAAAAGTAGGGTTGTCCAGCCTTTCACTATGCAGCAGGTCTTAAAGGCACTGAAAAGACAAGCATACAGGGATTTTTTTCTGGTTCCCATTCCAGTAGTGCTCCCATCAACGCCTGCATAGTTGTATCCCAGCAACCACCTCTGTCACACAATGGGAGGACCACCTGCACTGGTGTCCCATGATAGGAAATTTGCCACCCTCCCCTCAGGAGGGAAAAAGAGCTGTAAGCCTGGCAGAAAGTATTCAGACTGTCAGAGGAGAAAGCAAGAAGCAAACTAAAGACCAGAGAAGTTGTTCTGAAAGGTTGAGTGTGCTCAATTAGTCATAGGCAGAGCATGTCCTATTGGAGCATGTCCAGAGGAGGGCCACAAAAATGATCAGTGGAATGGAAGACCTCTCCTATGAGGAAAGGCTGAGAGAGTTGGCGTTGTTCAGCCCAGAGAAGAGAAGGCTCCAGGGAGACCTTATTGCAGCCTTTCAATACATAGAGAGGGCTTTATAAGAAAGGTGGGGACAGACTTTTTAGCAGGGCCTGTTGCGATAGGACAAGGGGTAATGGTTTTAAACTAAAAGGGGGTAGATTTCGACTAGATATAAGGAAGACATTTTTTATGATGAGGGTGGTGAAACACTGGAACAGGATGCCCAGAGGTGGTAGATGCCCCAACCCTGGAAACATTCAAGGTCAGGCTGGACGGGCCTCTGAGCAACCTGATCTAGTTGAGGATGTCCCTGCTTATTGCAGCGGGGTTGGACTAGATGACCTTTAAAGGTCCCTTCCAACCCAAACTATTCTATGATTCTATGTCTACACTCAAGGCTAAGCAAGAATTAGTCTGACAAAACTTTCCACTAGAAACCACAAAGTGGTCCTGAAAGTCCTAACTCTAACACATTCAGTGCTTTGCTGTCAAATCCTATCCTCCCTTCACCAGTTTTCACTAATGATGTTCCTAACAGTTATTGGAAAATTTTGTGGGACCACTGGTTTTGGCTTGGTTTTTCTTTAAATAGAATATTTTTCCTTGGTGTGCATTTTGGTCAGGTTTAATTCTGCCTTTGGCAACAGCCTGACACTAGACCATAGGGGAGAGCAGGGTGATGTAGACTGCTTAGAGAGGTTTTGAAATGTCCATCCTTGAAGATATGCAAAATTTGACTGGACAAGGCCCTAAGCATCCTGATCTGACTGAATCTGCTTTGAACAAGAGGTTAGACCACATGACCTCCAGAAGCACCTTCTAGCCTAATTTATTCTATGATTCTACATACCCACAGTCCAGGTCCTTTATACACTGGAATTTCCATTGGAGGGAATTGGAGTTTGAAAGGCAACATCTGTATCAACCACAGATGTATTTCATGTCAGTAGTTTTTCTTTTACATGGTTCAATTTAAGGACATAAGTATTTACTTTTTCTCCCCTGTGAAAGATGCCATCCAGCAGAATAATTTCTGATAAACATCAAGCTCAATCAGTTATAATTATGTGGTTTTGCAACTCTATTTCATTTAAAGAAAAGCATTTACCAAAAAGAGACAAAGTGTTTCTATCCAGAAATTACTGTGGCAAGTTCCATATTTTTCTTTGGCAAGTTCCATATTTTTCTTTAGAAATTTTAAGTTGTGGGCAGAGGTAGGCAGACATGAACACACACACGCACGCACTCCTCATGTGCAGATATAGACATCATATTTGTGCTTGTGGCTGTGGTCAGTTAGGTGACTGATTCCATGTCTGCACACACCAGTGCTAGATTTCTGTGTATCCTTATGCTCATGCATGAAATATGGTGTGCTGTTTTACCTGATGAAGTTCGTCATCATTGTTGTAAAGACGAAAAGCCAAAAGTCTGACATTGGCAATGTAACGAGCCCTACTGAACTCAATACAATGTAAGACTATAGCTGAGACCTAGAGTATAAACCTGGTAAGTAAATACCAAAACACCTATAGAAAAGTTTTAATCACTTGAGACATCAGAATATGGGTTGCTTAACTAAAGCAATTATATAAAGTTATAACACAATTGAATGCAGTCTGTTTGGATGTATTCTGGCAGGACTCCCAATACTTCTATTGCACTCCTCACTGAGCATCACAGGAAATGAAGATATTTGCAAGGAGAGCAGACCACTTTTCGGGCAGTGGTTTGCTGGCCAAAATCACCACCCAGTTGTTGTTCAGAGTAAAGTCAAAGCAAAAAGCAGTGGGAAGGTCTGATGAATACTTTGGGCAGCACCCTCCCATAGCAGGAGGTCTCAGCCAACAAAGAACTTGTCAGGCCCCCTTGTTCATAATTGGGATGAATTGAATGAAGGAAAGGAATGGTCTCAGAGGGCTCAAAAATCTTTTCCAGGACTGTAGGAAACCAAAGGGAGGGGGCCGAAGGCATGTACATGTTATTTTCATAGAATCATTTAGGTTAGAAAAGATCCTTAAGATCAAGCCCAGCCATAAACCTAACACTGCCAAGTCCACCGCTAAACCATGTCCATAAGCTCCACATCTACATGTCTCTTAACTACCTCCAGGGATGGTGACTCAACTACTTCCCCAGGCAGCCTGTTCCAGTGCTTGACGATCTTTTTGTCCATCTTATGCTAACTAATTAAAGGGTGATAAATTTAGAAGTATTTAGAAAAAAATCTTTATGAATCTTTTCTTGATCCAATACCTGTCCCTCGAGGAAAAATGTCAAGAGAGTGCCCCTACAAGTGCAGTTGTGGGAAAGAGGATGCTTAAGACAACTGTATGGACTATGAGGGTCAGCACTTGTCCAGGGTAACAGGAGATATTATCTGACCAAATTTGAGGGCCGCTTTCTCATCTGGGGACTAGATCTGAGGAGCTTTAGAGAAAATAGCAAGGAACAGAGTAGAGAACAGACAGGAGCAAACTTGGAGCCTTAGAGAGGAGGCTGCTCCAGCAAGACAGTTTGGAGAACACCCTGCTCTTGACAGAGTATGCCAACCAAGGAGGGGAAATGGTCACAACAGTAAATGCCCAAGAAGCTTCTGAAAGTCAAAAGTTCCCCTTGCTCCTGCCCACCACAGTGCCTCACAAGAACCCTCCTGTCCCATCCCTGACACCACCATCTCTTGCAGTCCATTCCTGGCATGCTTCCCAGTCCCTAAGCACACTCATTTCCTCAAGATGCACTTAAATGGGAGAGGAAAAAAACCTTCATTTGAGAGCCACTGCCCAGAGGGGAGTGCTTTTCCATCTGCCAGAAAAGCACTGCTGCTGGGCACATTTGTTGTATCACTGTTCCCAAAGAGCCAGGTAAGCCAGGCCCCACGTTTCCCATGAACATGCAGAAGTCCTTTCTCAGAGACCAAATGGAACAGACTTGTGGAAGTCTCTTGTATAACACACATCAGGGTGTGCATCTCAGCACATTACACACCACAAAATACTCGCTGAAATGGCAGCTTGTACTGAATTGTACAGAATTATTTTTATTGAACATAATTACTGAACAGGAAGCACAGAGCATAATTAATCTTTGTGTGGAACTCCATTTTAACTTAGTTGATCTAGTACTTCAGAATAATGTGGTTACTCTTCGATTAATTTTTGCTCTTTCATTTATGAAAGTGGGTAGTCTGTATTTTCTCCAATTACTTAATAAATATCAAACACTTCTAAACACCATTTCTGAAAATGTCTAAATTTTGCAGTAATAGGTATGCTGCAAATCCACAGATTAGCTACAGCTCAGAGATAGGGAGAAAAATAATTGATGTGTGGCACGCAGTTGTATAAAATTGTTTTTTGCTTGGAAATGAACAGTAGCATTCCTCATATTAACATAGACACCTTTTCCAGTCACCTCTGCTAGCACTGCTAAGGCACTGCCACTACTACTAATAGATAGATGACAGTCATGTTTTTCAACAGGGATGTGAATGGTGTGGTTCCAAGCACAGTTTAAGTGCCTGATGCTGCAAAATAAAATAACAATAAAAAAAAAAAAAACAAAACAGTACCAAGCTGTACACACCTACCCAGAACAGATTATTACTTGTAGTACATGATGTTTCTTCAGGTTCAAGAATCCCTCAGAGCCCTTTGATTCTATTCCATTACCCACGTGTGTAGGCAAGAACCATGCCAACTCAGGCTATAAAGCAGCCTGTGCAAAGTGGAAAATGATTAAACATGCTGAACTGGATGCACTGCCCAATCAATAGGTCTTCCAGTATAGTCTAATGAGCCTGTCCATCACTGTGCCTTCCTACCTTCTTCTGACTATAATTTTTTCATGGTAATTTCAGTTTATAAGAAGCACCTATTTGGAAAGCCAGAGGCTTCAATCTCTTCCTAAAAAGATCTTAGAGTTACCCATGTTGATTTGGTATTGTGAGGAAATCTTAGAAATCCCTGCTCAAGATCCCATAAGCCCAGCCAGCACACCTTCTCTAAAGTAGCCTGAAATAAGTCTTTAGTTTGAATTTTGTTTAATGAAGCTTCCTGTTCACTCTGTGACCCCACAACATCCAAAGTTGAACAACGTTTTCAGTCTGTGAACACCCCAGTACTGGATTCAGCCTACAAGAGGAAAGAAGGTTACTTGGTTGTAGCACTATAAAAACACCTGCCAGGGGACCAAGAGTGCTATTAAAAAAAAGTGAAAAAATTTTCATAGTGAAAATCAGAGAGCAGCCTGAAAAAAAAAAAAAAAAAAAACCACCACAGGCACCAATGGGAAGTTGTGTCACTGAGTCCAGCAGTCAATGGGACTGCTCAGAGCAAGCAAGTACAGCCATCCACTGCCACAATTTTGAACCTGTCCCAGAGGGCTTCACATGACCAGCAAAGGCAGAGAACTTAACACTAACAAAGAAAGTCACAACACCAAAATTTGAGATTATTTTGTCCAGCTCATGAGAATACATGAGAAGATCAAAGCTTTTCCTTAGGACTGGAAGGGATTAAGTCACACAGAAAGTATCTGCAAGGTAGAAAAAAAGTAAATAAATCTCAGACTCCTTATCAGCTCCCCAGCCAAAATGTATTACTTGAACGAAAAATAGTTGTAGCCTGTGCTACAAACGACACAGCAAAATACAAATCTTCCAGTGATTTGACATTTACAACACATGTGTTTCTGCCATAGAGCAGGCTTCTTCCTTAGAAGTGCCTTAGCTTAAGCCAAGGGGTGGATTCTTCTCTTCTGGGGGAAGAATGCAGCCTTGTTATGCAGGGAACACATTACTGTTTCAGAAGAATGATTTCTGATGAAACCCTTTTCATTTCACTGCCACCTCCCCAGGCCTGCCTGCAAAGCATGGCAAAACCACAGACACCTGGGGAAAGGGGCACATCAGCATTGCACAGAGAATTCAGGGGCAGGAAGATCTTAGCTCCCACCCTGGCTCTGACGCTGGCTTTGAGCCCAGGTCTCTTTGGCTCAGTGCTCTCATCTTTACCGGTAGAGATGATGGACCTAAAAACCTCATTGCATTGTTACTGTGGTGATAAAGGCGCTCTGAAGTTGGGAGCAGTAAACAAACATTTACACCATTAATTTGGAGAACATGGGAAGCAGGGTGCCAACAGCAGCAATCAGCAAGCCCTCCTTAAAAAAAACTACCAAAATAACTATCCGATCTTTATTGAAATTATGAAACTGCTTCAGTGAAAACAAACATCCAGAGTTTAAATAGAAGAGATCAGTCTTCAAGATAGAAACAGAGCAAAAGTGCTCTTCGCCTCACACAGCGCTTAGTCAGCCTCTTCCCCCCAGCGCCCTGTCCTGACCTGCTTGGTCCCCTCTAACCTCACCCCATGAGGTGTTAGGGTGCTCTTGCAGGTTGTCCTTACATTTCCCTCAGTTAGATTTCTGCGATTTCTTTTTCACGGAGCCAAATCTTACAAATCAGTGGATATAACTGACCTAAACCAACACTAGCAGGACAACAAAGGAGAAGAAAAGGTCAATCTCCAAATTCACCAAACACCTCAACTACCTGGAGATTCCTTGTTAAACTTCACTTATTCCCAAGTAATTTTTCTGACTGCCTCTTTCCCCCACCTCCCCATCTTGTTCTTTATAAGTAGACAAAAGGTATGAACGAGCAGAGAAGGAGATGAATGCTTTAAGTTACGGGGCAGCACAGGTATAAAAACAAATGAGTGTGAACTGAGCAGGCATACATTTAGTCTTGCAGTTGAAAGACTATTTGTAACCATAAAAATGGGGCTAAAGACTAAAACAATTAATTTTAAGAAAAATCCTGATCGGTTGATTAAATGGATTATAGAAAATGATAGCAGGGACCATATCCCTGTGCACAAAGTACTTATTTCAGTCTTGTATTACCATAAAATTTGTGAAACCTTCTTTAACTGTTTCTTTGTGCCTTGTTTTCCGTTTAGATTGTCTGTGAGATTTGATTAGGTGAGAAGCTGAAGGAAGAGAAAAAGAGACAAGGTGCAGTGGCCAAACAACATTGGATGGCAGATAATCTAACACAGAGGGAGATAAACTATACAGCCCACAGTCTATTCACACTACATGATAAAAGGCAGATCTGATACACCTTCAAGCGTGATCTTTCTTTACCCCAAACAATAAGGGAAAGGGAGATTAGGGCAATAATCTGTTTTACCTTTAGCATTGTCAGCAATCCTCAAGTAATTCATTATTGAGCATCCATTACACATCTATTGCTGTGCCTTATTCATGTAAAACAACAGGTCAGAAAGTGCTCATAATTTGGGGTCCTAGTGTTTGCCTTCCTTGCATTAGTTCTGGAATTTCAAAGCCTTATGTTCATCAAGATAGTGGAGATTGGAAAACTGAAGCACCCCTCTTGCATTCTGCAAATACTTCCTGTGATATTTTATGTGGTTCGTGAAATAGAAGAATGAAGCATACTTTGCTATGCTATCATATAGAAACAGCCATAGTTTGCCCCTTAGTGATTATAAACTACTCCTATTTTTGAAAAATAGGTAAACACATCATGCTGTATTCATTTTAGTAGCAGCAATGTCCTCATTCACTGGCCAACACACCAGTGCTAATTTGGCCCAAAGACTGTTTGCAGCCTGTTCACTACAGTGAATATCAGAAAGTGTTTCATTTAGCTCTTCTAGCATTTGCATACACCCAAAGTGCTTCAGAGCCACAGCAGAGAAACACCAATACTGCATCTATCTTGTTAAATACAGAGGTTTTCTCACTAACCATGTGACACAAACATAGCTTCCATAAATAGTGAAAAAAACACATGGGGGGGGCAGGGAGGGGGAAGTCCAGCAAAGGACATTACTTGATTAAAACCTTCATGTCTGACATTTACCACAAGAGAAGTATTTTCTATCTCCCATCAGCACTTCAGTATCAAAAGCACAGATTTTACCCAAGGTTCTGCACATGGCCCTAACCTTAAGCACCCACATTCAAATACAACTTTTCATCTAAATTAGCATACTGCAGTATTTCACACCAATGATGCCTTACTATAGAGTTATTGTTCCAATACTACAGATACTTAAAATATCTCTACCTCAGATTTTTCTAAGTACTCCCAGCCACACTAAATAAACAGGATAAGGAACAAAACCTAAAGCCATAACATTATCCTTATTTTTAAGACAGCATGAAATATTATTAGCCAAAAGCTTACCTGGTACAAATTACTGTAGGTTCAATAACATCAGTCCTGTAAGTTGAGGGTTCAGCCTAAGGTTTCTCTGCAGGGGACCTTGGGTTTAGATTTTACTGGTTGTGTCAGGCTCCCTGAGGGTAGAGGTCTCTGCTTTAGGAGGGCTGGAGTGACTGACAGAGCTCACTCGCTGCTCCTTTCCCACATTGCAGAGGGCAGGTGAGGCTACAGCTGCCCCAGGCAACAAGCACCTCGGCTACAGTGTACAAGGAGGCACAAGTACCTAACAAATGGTTGGAGAAAGGAGTGCATGCTCTTTTTCTGTCTCCATAGCTTGCCTCCCATCCTTTATTCTTTCTGCTTCAGTCCAGGCTCTCCAAATGGGAATTCCTCAGACCTTTCCTCATTGCAGTTCATCTGGAGCAGCACACCTTGTAGACTGCTAATAGCCTTCTCAGGAGCTGTGTGTCAGGCACCTCTTTCTGCAACCTTCCCAAATCCTAGTGGTATCTCTCAAGAACTTTTCAGACAGTCCTCAGAAAATGCTAGAGGGAAGCAGTGCTGGGAGTGAGCCTCCTTTCCTTGGGGTCAGTCCCCACAGCCCACCTACACCAGGTAACCTGCAAGTCAAAGCTTCCTAGCAAAGCACTCCTATGGCCCATTAAACCACCAGAGTCTAATGATTTTGTGGTCACATGTGCTGCTGGGAGCATACCCCAACACACCTGGCCTGCATTCTACCTCCCCAGTACCTGTGGTGGTTCACCTGCCTGCTCCTTATTTGTCTTTAGTGAGGCTACCCATGTGTTTCCACCTTCTGAATTAGTGGGACTATCCATTTTGACTAAAAGCTGTTGTATTTCATATTTATATTTAAATTCAATTTACAGAGAAGGGAACAAGTTGTTCAGTATCTATTATTCTGTGCCGCAGTAGACACGCTAATTTTAGAGTACATCATTTCCATTAACACATAGGAAAGGCTTGTTTCTTTATTCATTTATGTGGTGTTTGACATACACTAGCAGGCCTGAACAGAATGAATGGCTATAAAAATAAGAAGAAATAATTTCAACACCATCAAGTGGGCTCAATAAATCCAGACAACTGCATTTTCTTTGCATCTACCTTTCCTATTTCACTTTTATTACTCATTTACCTTGTCACATCCAAATGAAGAGAAAAGTGTTGGGATACATACAAAAAATCGCTGCCAACCATAAAAGAATGAACCTTATATTTATAGAAATCTAGAAAGACCACATTTTATTTTAAATCCTTTTTCTGACTTGACTGCCATCATTCAACCTCATTTGAAGGAAGGAAATGGAAATGGAACATATTGTTAACTGTAATCAGATTGACATCAACTTGCTAAGAATTCCTTCAGCAAATTACTGTCCTCTAAAAAAGTGCAGAGTTGGAAAGAACCTGGGATTGAACATCAGTGAGGTGAAGATAGAAAAATCTATTAATACTTTTCACCTACCCATAGGAGTTAATCAGAGAGCAAGACTTGTCTGAAATGAAAGGCCTTTTCACACTGGGATGTAAAACCCTTACAAATGGAAATAAAATTTTTATTTTCCATAACACTTAATGAAGTATTTAGCAAAGGTTGAAATGGTCACACAACTTTATACAAGGTGTATAAAATCCACATTTTTTTAGTGAGCTATTCTCACACTTAGTACTGATACTCAATGTACTAATTCCTTTTAGCTCATGCTAAAAATCAGAATTGTGCACAGCTAACTGAATGCATCACTAGCTAATGTTAAATTTTTCCTTTTTCTCCCTCACTTTCCCATTTTTGTAGCCTTACCTCGCTCTAATTGTCCAAGGCAAATGGTTTGATTGAAATGTTTCTGAAATATGTTGAGAAAGAAAAGCAATGAAAAGGGGCCAAATATCAGAACATTCTAATATGTGGGATTTTTTTCTAAATCAGGTCTGATTAATATGAGGTGATAGAGCTGATCATCTACCTGGGTTAGTCTTCAGGAGTCAGAAAGTAGGAGCTCATGGCTCTGCCAGGGTATAAATACATAATCTATCAGTAGACAATCACCTAAGAGCATAAAGCTCTTGTCATGTTATGAGATACAAGTGTTAAGTGTTAACTTTGGCCACAGGTCTGGCCAGAGAACTCACAAGAAATCAGAGAAGAAACTCAACCACATAATTCCCACTGACTCTTCAACATTAACTTCACCAGGGCAGGAATTCATCCTAAAGTATCAAAATGCATCTTTAAGACACATCCTATGAAAAAGAAATTGTGGAGCTTCATTGCTAGACTCCCATGGAGCTCTCCCAGATATTGGCCAGCAATGCAGGCAGAGGACAGAGCTGAGCCCATACCTTTCCACCCTCCTGCTATCCAGTTTAGCATGTCTGTATTCCCAGGAGTGCAGGAGCTGCCATTCCTGTTGCACTTGAACACAGCAATGGAGAAAGAGAGTAGGATTTTGCATTCCCCTTCCAATTTGTTCATTTGTCCGTAGGGAGCAGAGGAACTCTAAGTCTTATCAGAAAAGGACAAGAAATACGGATAGTGAGTATGCTTTGGCCCTCCCGCCAAGATGTCTAGAGCTGTTAAAAGTAGATTACAAGAAAACAAGACAGGAACAAGACACTGGGCGTTAGACCGTGAAAGGATGTCACTTCTCAGCGAAGAGGTAGTTGCCAGTAGGAAGTTCAGAGATGATGCTGAAATACACTTTGCAGAGGAAGAGAGTCAGGAAGAAAAAAACTCTGTCAGAACAAGCTATAAAGACCTCAGCTGGATAGTCCTGTGAGTGTTCAAGAAGATTGCTCATCTAAAGGTGTAAAACAGCTGCCAGGATCAAGCCTAAGCCTTCCAGTAGCAATGAAAGAGTGCAGCTTCTTTCCAAAAGAGCTTGGACAGATTGAGAGAAAGTAACTAGCAGCTGCCGAAATAACTAACAAGTTGCACTGTTTAGCTATGCTCAGAGGCAGAGAAATAGAGAAAAATATGTTGTAAAATAATTCTGAATTCTAATACCAAAAGCTTGGATGTTTACCAGTTACAATGGTGCAGTGGTTAGCAGTGAGTCAGAGCAGCCTCTGATGATAGTCAAGGTTGTCGCCCTTCCTGCAGAACAACTGCTTCTCAGACAGAACTGAAATTTCAGTCCCTTCCGTGATCTTATACTGTACATACGCAATACAAGGACATGGGAAAGTTAAACTTCTCTTAATTTTATACTCTGAATTCTAATTATGCAGAGGAAATCACAGGGATGTTAGGAATGAGCAATGTACAAGCAAGACCAATGAAGCTGAGGTGAGGTAGCCCATCAGCTCCCAAAATTCTCTTTCTATAAAGCAAAGAGAACATATCACAGCAAAAAGAAACCCCAAACTGTTCTGAATCGACTATCTAATAATTGACTTACTGTTTTCACACCTGAGCTACCTTAAACACAGCCATAGGGTCTTTCAACTTATTTAGTGCTTCTTTCTCCTACAAATACTTCCTCTCATATCACATTCCCAGGGGTCCCTTGCAGACTATAACGTTATTAAGTAGTCATCAGCTTCTGCAAATACCACCCAGCTGGTTAGGGTGGGGAAGGACTGCTTACCCACTAATCAAGTGCTACCCAATCCCTATCATTTTCATTAGCTCAGTTATGGTGTCTGTTTATCAGGCATGATGCTTTCCCCAGTTCAAAAATAAAGAAAAGTAGTTCTTTTACCCTTTAATCTACCCTGGTTTAATCCAATACCTTCTACGCTTGTAGGAGCCAAGAGGCTGCAGCTCTGGTCTGGAACTGGCAAGAGTCCGAAGCTGGTGTTTTGCAAAGAGACAAAACCCATTACTTAGCTACTAAGCAGTAGCACATTTCTGGCAAAGGAGATGATACCTTTTAGCATGGACTGTGGGAAAGTTAGAGGATCCAGAATTACGTGAGAGTGAAGACAGAACAGTCTGCTATTAACAGGTTCGCTTGACCTATGCATCTCTAAAAGGTTGGGCTATATGGGTCGCATGATACTCTTCCAACTCCTTCAGGACTGGCTCAGAGCCCCAGTGTACATTAGGGAGGTATTACAGTGCTGTCCTTTGGCTGAGATGGGAATTCAATTCTAATTGCTTATGACCAGTAAAGCTTGCACAAATAGGAACCAGACTTCCATGTGTTTTGGCCCCACTGGCATACTGGAAATTCTGCCTCCCTGGCTTCTGTACGTGTTTTTGTTTTGTTTGAGGGGATCAGCTACCAGATCAGACCTTCTGGTTTCCATGTTTGTACCGTAACAAGTTAACACTGTTGCAAACTTCAGGCCCAATTAGCCATCAGTTGCACTTGGCAGCCAAATCCAAAGGAATGTATTAAAATTTCAATTATTTGCACAGCCTAGTTAGCATTAGTGTACTGCACCTAAAGTCATGCATGCTTGCTCTTCTGATATCTGAGCCAAATTGTATTTTGGGCACAAAATACAGGCACTGCATTGCCTCAAGAAGGGATCCCTGGGCCCAGAGAGGACTTTCAGACCACCTGAATAAGGAGCCCTGAGTCCTTAAACAGCTGAAGAAAGAGAGAAATACCATATAGTCAAGGAAACAAGAGCTACAGAGAGCTTTTTTCTTTCTTGCTGGCTTCATGATATTTTATTCCTGGTTATCCAGTGCCAGGTTTCAGTGGAAGGCATGGAAATCCGTGCCGATAGCCACCTAGAAAGGGTATATCCTGAGAAAAAGTAGAAACAGGACTGAGGTCTCTCAAATTGAAACAAATCAGTGCTCCCTGCTCAAATCACCAAAAGTGTGTAATATATACCATCACCACTGGGTCCTTAAAAAAAGAGATCACAGCTGCTGGCCTCTGTGCTAACTCTGTAGTGCCTGTCCCTATGGGTTAGGTGGATGTGAAGCACTGTGAATGGGTCAAGCTTCTCCATGGACCTGTACCTCTTGCCCTGCAGAGGAATCACAGCGGTGCTGGGGAGCACAGCTGCTCGGCCTGAGGCAGCTCAACCTCTGTCCCAGGGCACTCCAGAATCCCAAATGTAGGTGTCTGTGAGACTGGTTAGAGAGAATAACCTTTCTGTATTCATGTCTTGAAAGCAGGACCTGCACTTCAGCCAAGTACTACTTCAGAGCCTGTCTCACCTTTAATCCTCAATGCCCTCCCTTTGAGAGGTGTATTCCGTGTCATTTCATTCTAACCATTATACATTCTGCATTTATATCTCTCTGGTTTTAAAAGTATACATAAGTTTTCTGTTATCATAGTTAGACATTGTCTATACTGAATAAAGCAATCTTGTGCCTGTGACTCACTGATGTACATCTGGATGAAGACTGAGTCTGTTTTCTGCAACACAGCCAGTTCTGGTAAAAGAAAGTATGAAGAAGCCCATGACAGGAGTTAGCCAAGCAGTAATAAGACTCACCTGAACATATACATTTTTTAATTGCTAAATGAGACATGTTCCGCAACAGCTAATATTTTTTTTAAGGAGATAATTCATTCCATTCATAATAGATTTAATTGTGCTCTGATTGCTCACACCTGGCAATTTTGTTTTGCAGCACTTTTTTTTTCCCCAAAAGCACTTTCAAAGCATAGAATGGGCCTTGCGCCAGGTATAGTATATGATTCAAGCCCTGAAATAAATGGAATGGGATTTGCAGAGCCAGCTCTAGACATAGAAAAAGTATGCAGTTGCTGGGGCAGCTGCCTGCTTTGCCTCTGCCAGAGACCTGCTACTGCCAAAAGAAAGGATCCTGTGAGTAGGCTAAAAATTCTTGCTCACCCCTCTTGCAGAAGCACCAGTCATGGCCCCTTGCTCTGGCACAAGCACCATGCCTGCTTCTTCATCCCAGTGCTGCCCTCTCCCCTGGCAGCGCTCATCCACGGGGTAGTGAAATTCTGCATTTTCTCTCCCTCTGAGCCTGCTCTGCTTCCTGCATTATTCTGGATTCAACCTTTTCATTGATATTTGGCTGGTTTAAAATGGTATTCAGGATAATGAAATAATTTTCAAATCTTCCCATTAGCTAATCTGAAATTTAACCCCAAACAAATCTGAGAGTATCAGAATGTCTTTAATGCATCTCAAGGACTGCCATCCCTCAGATATTGTTCTTTCTAGCCTTTTTCTTGATTTCTGAAAAGGCCCTCCACTCAAGTGACCCCACCAGAACCATCCTCTCATTTTCTCTTTACTATATCACTCAAAGTCCTATGCTGAGATAAGGTTTAATTACACTGCATGCTGTTCTCCCAAACTCCTAAGAGATTTCCTCTCCCTCAATGAACTCATACTTTAAATGGATGAGAAGGGAAAAGGGCAGGAGAGCAAGTCCAGTGACAGAGAAGTGAGCTGATTTTCTCTACATTGGGAGCCATATTGTTTATTTGACATACCCGAGAGTCCAATGTAACAGTGCCTGGCATAGAAAAGTGTCTTCAAAATGAATGTAGTATACCCTAAGACAACAGAAAATCTGTCCTTTATAATGGAAGACACATAAAACTAGAAAGAATCAATTTCAAACAGCCCTACAGAGTGCAAGATGGACTGAGAGAACCTGTATGGATATACAAGGGACAAACTCCATGCCAACCAGCCCAGACAATTCCATTGAATTATTTCATCACAGGTACAGTCAGTGATGAATGACTTCTTCACTAAGAGCAGAATTTAGCACAAATAATCTAAATCTATGCTTGCAGGCAGGAGAGGAGGACTCGACTGGGTTTCTGAGCAGACAGAAAAACAATTTCCGAACTGAAATCTAATCTCTCTTTTTTTAATTAATTCCTTCTTCTAACCTACCAAACTATTACACGAAAATAGCTCAGATTATACTCTAGGGCAGTTGTTTGCATGCATATTTACCAATTCTCCAGTGACCAGATTTCTGAAGCACATCACTCAGTGCTTAATTTTCTCAGCAAAAGGAATGTAGAAATCTATCCACAGTGAAAGCATCCATTCTCTTCAGGGGTAAAAGATAAGGGTTATATAGACAAAGCAGAAGCAAAATCTGAAGAGATGTAAAATACTCATCATTTCTATTGATTTTAAGCTGCCTAGAAGCATCTCCTGGGAATGTTTCTCCAGGTATTATCTCTGTAATCATAGTATTCTCAATTGAAAATACAACTGCTCTGTTGCAGTGCATTTGTATTGTAAACACGTGAAAGTGTTGGACTGATAAATGCATTGCTAGCAGAGATCAAATGACAAATTCATTAGCTGCATCAGGTTCTGAAAGGTAGAACTGGCTTTCACAATGAGATTTCTTCCATTTCTGACTCCCGTCATTGGCAGTACTGAGCTGGTGCCTGGTTCTGTTCTCCCACAAGTACCAATTTACTTGAATGTCACTGAACACTGAAGGGAGTAAGATTTGGAAGGGCTGAGATCCATTGTTAGAATAAATCTATTAACAATAGCCTTTTGTGAAAAAGCAATTTAGGAAAAGAAGACATTTAGGAACCTGGACATTTTGGAACAGTTATCTGCAGTTACAGGCAACCAGATACTCCATCTTCTGAGGGATTTTCTATCTGCTACTCTTATTGGAAGTCTGTTCCAGAATCACGGTGTTCTGTCATTAGAAGTCTTCTAATTTCTAGAAGAAAATGTAATCATGATCAGTTCTGTTCACTTTCTTCTTAAGCCATTGCTTTTCTTTACAGGAAATAGTTTTCCTCCCTCCCTGTTATGTTTAAAATGGCAGCCATATCCCCACTCAGTCTTTCTTTCCTTGGACTGGTCTAGACCAGCTTCGCTTTTGAGTTTGTTTTCTAACATGCCTCTTAAGTCACAGAAAAAGCCTTTTCTGTGCCTCTCTTCGAAACTGAATCCCTCTCTTGAAAGCAGGTGACCGGGATTCTGCATAGCGTTCCCAGAGAGACAACGCTGCCCTTTCCCTGGCATGCCAGCACTTTTTCCTCTTGCTGAAACATCTCACACAATAGTTTACTGGAGCTGCTTAGAAAATAAATCTTTATCCTGTGTATTCAGTGAGTAAATGAAAGTTATTGAGCTATCAGATATAATATATTTCAGTCTTAAGTGTATAGCTTTATTCTACTTACCATGTAAAACATGTGCCATTTAAAGGGATGTCTTGTAATTATTAGCTCTTTCAGATTCTCTGGAGGCACCAGGCATGGATTGCTGGAACTGTGCAAGCACAGACCAGTCTTTGCACAAAGGAGTTGCTATTCTCAGTAAAGTTAATCCTACTCTATATTCTGTATGATTTTATTCACACATTCACATGCCTACTTAAAAACATCATAGCAGATTTTGGAAAAGGTATGAAATATAAATATAAGCACAGTTGATGTCTGCAGTAAATACATCCATATATTTAGAAACGTCCTCTTACATAGTCCATTCCTAGATGACAAAATGAGTCAGTGGTTGTCCAAAGCTCCCAGATTTAGAGGCTCCAAGGAAGACTGTGGAAAAATGGGAAAAAGGGAGAATTACACTGGCAATAAAGGACTTAGAAAGTAGCTTTTAATGTATTACTAATTTATGCAGCTGATACCTTAAGCATCCTAATATTCCACATTAGGAAATGAAAACATCTTTCCAAATTTGTTTCATTAAGATTGATAGACATTCACTTCTAGACACAGAAGTCTTCTTGGCCAGATACTTACTGCCAGCTACCCCATAATGTTCTCCATGTTGAAACAAAGCTTTGGTAAGTGCACTCAGACAGGGCAGCTGGAGCTGTGTAAAGATTGCCTGAAGTCAAACCATAAAAAAGGGCGAAAAATGGATCTGCTGCTGGGACACTGGAGCAAAGCATTTATGATAGAGAAAATGTAGGGGAGAAATGATTCACGATGGCCTAATTACATTAGAAACACCACTTATTCAGCTAGTTGAAGAAAAGAACCCAAGGGAAATAGAGGAAAGGACAGCCCTTAGGTCAGTCTGATGTTTGTTTTCCTGCATGTGGAAAACCATTCCTCATGAAAACTGTGTTCTGTCATTATACAAAAACTCATCATCAAAATAGATGCCTCAGAGAAGCTGTTGGATGTTATCATTGACAGCATTGGAGAGCAATTACTAATACTGAAACTTCATGAGACATATAAAACATATAAGCAAGTATAGTTCCAATGGGAAATGCCTATAGGCAACAGGTATATTTTGGCACCTATACAATGCGTTTATGGCTATTGCTTCCCACAGGAAATAACAAAGTGCATTTAAGCAGTATACAAACTATCAGCTGTCATTGATTTATATTGCAAAGATGATCCTGAAAAGTGTGACTGTTTTTATTCTATAGCAATAGTTTATAAGCTGCAAGACCGTAAAGCTAGCTAATGTTTTTCACAATATTCAGATGATCAGCTTCCCAAGTAGGAGACTCAAAATGAAATATTATTAACAATTTATGATTATTTCCATGCAGATACTGAATGACTAATTCCTATCATATTTTTCTGCAGTTGCAGGAGGGAGTGTTTCTGCACCTGTTTCTCTTCCCCCAAATCTAATCATCAGTAAAATTGTACTCAGCCAGCTGTTAAATTTCAGATCAGTTAGTATATTTCATGCATTTAAAGACTGACAAAATATGAAGTCATATAGCCACAATAAAATGCCACAGTAATACCAAGAGAAGTAATTGCCAAGCTTGCAAAGCTTCAGACAGTCTTGGATTTTGTTGTAATACCTATCTAGATTCAAGCCAATGGTGGAAAAATGTGGTCTGTTTCCACGGATTCTTTTGAGAGCTTAAACCAGTTGTTAATTATTAGAAATTTATGTAAAACTGATTAGCTCATGTCGTCTCCTGTGCCATTATTCACAGAGAGTGTGGCGTCTTAGCATTTTGAGAACAGAAAGTTCATTAATTCATTTAGTCATAAATCCTTGCATTTTGTTGATACACCTGTATTGAATCAATTGCCTTGTGTCTGAATGAACACATAATTTGTGTTTTGGCTACACAAGTATTTGAAGGCATCAACAAACAAAATCAAACATTGCAAGTAGCTCCAATCCTACCACAACTGCTCTGTCAACATGCCTAATACAGTGATAATTATTATTCGCGTATTTATAGTCTGAGAATGGAAGTTTAAAGGCTTTATATACTATTTACCACATACATTTTCTGAAAATAGTAGATTTAAAGTATGTACGTACACATAGATGTCTGTGTGCATAGACATACACATTTACTTCACAAAAGGCTGCCCACATGGTTTGATAAATATAGATAGATAAATAGCTAGGTAAAGTAGGTATGATGATGCAGTAGCATTAGTGATCACTGAGGTCACCCAAAATTTTCCACTGACGGATTGCTTAACACTTTGCAAAATTTTAACTAAATCAATTGGAATGTTGCATGCCATATTTTTATGTTAAAACTCCTTAGACATTTCTGAAAATATAACTACGGAAAAAAAATGTGGATTTACTCATAGCAAAAAAATAGCCAATTATTATTTTCATTACGAAGTCCTCAACCTGCCTGCTTTGGAGCTGGGACCTAAAATACTCCAAGGAGCCTTCTAGAGAAGGAAGAATTCATCCTATAACATTTTTATAAACATTCAAAGTTGCACACTTCAAAAGCATCTGAAACAAAATATCATAGCTGTTTAACAGAGACATATTAGTTTGACAACTAAATCTCACATAGGTTCACTCTCAGTTAAGTGTTCTTGATCCCAGAGTTTCAAGACTGAACAAGACGTCCTCCTGAACTCTTCCTGGCAGATGAAGCCTGCTGTAGTGTCTGGCTTCCCGAGAGGGGACCTGGAAGTGGTCTTTCACCTTCAGCATTGCAGCTGCTAGTGCACCAAGAGGAGCCAGTGGTCATACCAGAAACATATTAGATGGGAATTGCACAGACGGACAAAGCTGAAGATGAAGAGAAACCATGGCAGGAGCTTGTTAGAAGAGTGGGGCAAAACAAGACAAGAAATGGGATGAGGAAAAAGGGTGGATTTTTGTGCCTGGTCAGAAAGATACTGAGAGGTGCCCAAGCCAGCAGGCCTTTTGCCAGTGAAACACCTTCTCCTAAAATGTGTTAAACTGAGCTGGCAGAGCAACATCTCTGTATTCCCATACTGTCAGAAAATAGGCATTAACTTCAGTGATCACAGGTATCCTCATCTTCCTCCCTTTTCTGCTCAATGGACATTCCCAACCTCTTTATATTCCCAGGAGCTCTGTTAGCATCTGTGTCTGCACTGTGGAGCTACTGGTCCAGTCCCTGCAGATTACCCCAACTGGGGGGATGCACGGTTCCATAGGACCCTGTTTTTCAATTAGGGAATTATATTTAAAATATTCATTACAGTACACTGTTGCAGTTCCTGCAGCAGTTTTACATTATTTAATACTGTGGTCATAGATAGTTCTGGGTAGCTCCAGGAATAGAACTGCCACCCCCTCACAGAAAATGGATTGTTTGACATTTTTATTAGCTCCAGCCTTTGTTCCGTGGAGATGACAGCCAGTTACCTACATTGGCATGACTGGTAGGAAAGTAGGTAGCAAGCACAGCTGACAGCATCTTGCAAGTCTGTGATGCTAAATCAGCATCACTGCCACGTGCCTCTTCAATGAGGACGGGATGTGGAGGTAGAGTCGTGACAGTATGTTCCAAGGTGTCCCTGCAGTTCTTAAAGCTTGCTCCGTCAATGTTTCATCTGGGGTTATTAGTGTTTATAAAAGCATGCCCTTAAAATAGCTGCATGGTGTTAATAGAAGCAAAAATAGCGGTTCTTGTGCTTAACTTCTTCATACTAGGGTAAAATAGGGCTAAATTGGGCAAGTAGAGAAATCTTAATAGCACAACCCACTTTAAGGGTGACTTTCAAATCCCCTTCAGGTCTTAAAGAGCACTGAGTTTAAGCTGAAACCAGACCAGGACACTTTCCTGCTCTACAGAAAATCCTTCTCTCTTTAACAGATGCAAGATTTGGGGTGGCTTTTGCTTAGAGATTGCTGAAGTCTGTTCACTAAGTCCTCCACCCACAAGTGGAGCTACCACGAAATTCTCCAACTTCTGAAAAACACATTATTTCAGAAAAATCATTCAGATTTGCATTGGCATTTGTAAAATAACCATGTGTATCCTACTGTGGTGGGTAGGTGCCCACCAAAGCCACTCTATCACTCCCCTCCTCAGCTGGACAGGGGAGAGAAAATATAACGAAAAGCTCATGGGTTGAGATAAGGACAGGGAGAGGTCACTCACCAATTACCGCCATGGGCAAAGCAGGCTCGACTTGGGGAAATTACTTTAATTTATTACCAGTCAAATCAGAGTAGGGTAATGAGAAATAAAACCAAATCTTAAAACACCTTCCCTCTACCCCTCCCTTCTTCCCAGGCTTAACCTTACTTCCAAATTCTCTACCTCCTCCCCTCCAGCAGCACAGGGGGACAGGGAATGGGGGTTGCGGTCAGTTCATCACTCCTTGTCTCTGCCGCTCCTTCCTCCTCAGGGGAGGACTCCTCACACTCTTCCCCTGCTCCAGCGTGGGGTCCCTCCCACAGGAGACAGTCCTCCACTAACTTCTCCAGTGTGAATCCTTCCCACAGGCTGCAGTTTTTCATGAACTGCTCCAGCGTGGGTCCCTTCCATGGGGTGCAGTCTCTCAGGAACAGATTGCTCCAGCATGAATCCCTTCCACAGGGTCACAAGTCCTGCCAGCAAATGTGCTCCAGTGTGGGCTCCTCTCTCCACGGGTCCACAGGTCCTGCCAGGAGCTTGCTCCAGCGTGGGTTTCCCATGGGGTCACAGCCTCCTTTGGGCATCCTCCTGCTCCGGCGTTGGGTCCTCCACAAGCTGCAGGTGGATCTCTGCTCCACCGTGGACCTCCATCGGCCGCAGGGGCACAGCCTGCCTCACCATGGGCTTCACCACAGGCTGCAGGGGAATCTCTGCTCCAGCGCCTGGAGCACCTGCTCCCCTCCTTCTTCACTGACCTTGGTGTCCGCAGGGCTGTTCCTCTCACATGTTCTCACTCCTCTCTCCAGATGCAGTTCCACATTTTTTTTTTCCCCCTTCTTAAATATGTTATCACAGAGGTGCTACCACCATCGCTGATGGGCTTGGCCTTGGCCAGTGGCGGGTCCGTCTTGGAGCCGGCTGGCATTGGCTCTATCGGACACAGGGGAAGCTTCCAGCAGCTTCTCACAGAAGCCACCCCTGTAGCCCCCTCACTACCAAAACCTTGCCACACAAACCCAATATACCTACCATAAAAAGAACAGTGGTTTTGAGGAGTAGTGTGTGAACCAGGGATCTTTATACGTATCAGATGCTATAAATTTTACTCACCTATGAAATATGGAGCAGGGTGCATAAGGGGCATTGTGTTTACTTTTCTCATAACATTATTTCTTAAATAGACAAAGCAGTCTGTATGACTCTACTCCAGGCACAGTGGATCAATCACCATCTGCCACCAAAACTGATGAATTGTTAGTTGCTCTTCTCTAGACAGTGAAATAAAGTGTTGATCGTGTTTCACTGAGAAATCCACCCTTTTTTTTTTTTTTTTTCCTAATTGGCTATAGGTCTGTAAGTATCCTCTGTGATTATTGTCAGATGAGCCACAGACAATATTGGACGTAACATATTGCATGTTCTAGGACAAGACAAGGAAACACAGACTATTACAACAGTATGCCCAAATTCGAACCTCACTTGACACTGGAGTCGGTCTCAATCACATCACTGAGGGATAAGGAAAACTCTGTAGAAAGAAGAGGAAAATGAGTTACTTTACCATGCTACGGCATAATAAAAAGTCATTTTAAAATTTTATAATCTGAAATACTTTATCATCAGGTTTTTGGGACTAATAGTTTTCCTGTAGTAAATTATTATTTGTATGCTGTGACTGTACAATATTCTTTTTTAAATAGGCTTGTTTATTGTTTTCAATACTTACAAGTTTCTTACAAAGTTATTTCAGAAAGGAAACAACACAGTAACAGAAATGGGAGATTTTTCCATTTTGTTTCCTTTAAAATATACGGTTGCTTTAGACAAAAATGTATGTATGTTTTGCTGATTTCTGATTTGCCAATGATAAAACAATATCCCATGTAAATTGCAGAAGCTGACAAACTAATTTTTGTGTTTGTATATCAGGCAAATAAATAAATCTTACAGTTACTAATTATTTTTCAACCTTGCACATGAGAATGTGATTAGACTGACTACAACTGACACTGATTATCTGAGACAGGATGTTATTAAATCCCTTTGGGGAGCTTTTGAAAGACCCACCACATTTAGAGCAGAGAGCTTTTCTCTGCATTAGTTCATTTATGGAGCAATTACACGGGCCTTACTACCGAAAAGATGTCAGGAAAAACACTGAGCAAACAGCTGAAGTGGAATTCAGACACCTCCCCTCTCTGTCAAAACATCTCACAACCTCATAGCCTTAAAATAATTTGCCAATATTTATTATCTATAGCAAAGCTATTTGCTATATATCAGTAAAAGGTATGAGATAGGTTAGATTAAGACTACATGGAAGAGACCTGGTAATGGATCTGAAGACAGCAGAGATTTCTCCCTCCTCAAATGGCTTCTTTGCTCCAAGACCCCCAATTTAATTAACTTTGTGGGCTTGAAAATCCCTATGTGTCCATTTCATCCATCTCAGAATTTGCAGCTTCTGTTATTTCATTAGAAAACTACTATGGAGGGTTGCTCAGTGAAGTGTGGAGAAATATGCAAAATGCACTGGTTTGAAAAATCTCCACTGGTTCTGAAAAAAACTGTGGCTGAATTCACTGATTTTTTTTCAAAATTAAGATTTCAAAGACATGATTTTTAGGAGCAGTTTATAATTTTGTACCTCAAAATATGCAGATACAAAATGGAGAGCCAGGTAGTGACCATTTTCGAATCTGTATTCCTGCAATGGACTGTTTTCCTGACACCCATAGTTGAGAATGAAAATACGTAGTGAAGTACTGCAGAACTGGTATGTGTTAAATAAGTACACACCTATTGATTATGAGATTTGCAGTTTGAGAACATCGGAAAAGCTGTGAGAGGTACATAATCCAAAGTAATACCAAAAGTTCACTGAAGAATGAACAATACTGAGGTATTACAGATTGCAGAGATTTATTCTCACCTCCACTTTGATTTTAAAGCTAATATTGCTGTAAACTCATGTGATGACAATACCTAAACCTCCATCCATCTCATTTTTTCTGTCATCCCTGGGTGTCTTCACATACTTAATCCAAATCTGGTACAGAAGAAGCTAAAAGATACTTCTCTATTCAGTGAACAACTCAGGGGTACAACTAGACTAACGTGCTGGAATTCACTTAGTGCTTTTCCTCAGAGTGCCTTAAAGAACATCATCTTGCTGCCGGTAGTTCTTGACATGAAGCCAGTCCCAGGGTGGATGTACAGCAGTGGCAAGAGACTCAGCAGAGTTCTCCTTTCCCATAAACACTGAGATTCTCTGCTGCTCTCTGTAGCACAGTTATTGCTCCTGAAATGTGTCCTGTGTGTAAAGATGTGTTCATGGTCCAGAAGGTCCCTACTTTGCAGTACCCACTGGTAACTGATGGTGAATACTGGAAGGTAGGATTTTCTGCATGTGCAGTGATCACTGACCACAGGGAAAGCTTATGCAAAAATTCTGGTTCATAAATATGACTGCTTGAGTGAGGAAAAACTGATCTTTTATGAAGTTTATCCTTCAAGGCATGTTATGTTGCATTTCTGATATTGCAAAGGAACACAGCAACACTGTATGAGGTATTCTGCGTGGCCAGATACTGTAGTCCTTTCTCAGATTTTACTCAGGAAAAACCACCTTTGACTTGAGTGAGAATTTGCTTGACTAAGGACTGAACAGTGTTTTGAATCTTACCAGCATTGCTTGATGCTAATGTTGGGCAACAGTTCTCATTGCTAATTTGCCTGCCTCGTTGGCCTTCTCCTGGGTGCTGGATCTGCTTTTGCTGTGTGTTATTCATAGCTTATATTGCTAGTTCAGATTGCTTCTCTTTGTGCTTTTCATTTCCAGCTAATATTTTGCAGCTATTGTTCTGCTGCTGGTAGATGTGCATGGAACCTGGTATGTGGAACTTGAACCTCAGCCCAGATTTAATTAACACTGTTAAACATATTCTCACTATGGTGCTCAGAAGGAATTTTGAAGCATAAATTTGTTTAATGCTATGTTTTTACAACACAAAAATATAAGGGCTTGATTCACAAATCTTAAGACGAATGCTGCTCCAGTAAAATAGATGGAGTAGCACCCATTTACAGCCATCATAAGGTCAATTACAAATGCTTATTCTGACCTACAATAGTCATACAAGAAAATCACTAAATGTGTGTGCTGTAACATCACCTTGTTTTGTAGTTTTAATACTGCTTTAAAGTAAGATATCCTGAATAATAATTAGTACCAAATTATGCCATAGCCTACTACTATGCAGCAAATCTAGCTAGGTTATCACTCGTATGTCTTATGAGCCATACCTAGCCATGGTTTATCCTCTATTCATGCTGCAGGGTACGAAATTCCTGGGTGCCAACCTGCCTATGGCAACCTAGAATTCTCCAGGGCAGGCTCGCAAAATCTTCACCTACTCTCTGGGACAGGTAACTAATAAGTGATGTTTTGTGAAGTTATGCTTTCTTTCTAACTTTCTGATGTCCGTAAAAATGTTTCATTTCTTCATGTCAGTCTGTAGTCTCTCATTGTTCAGTTGCGCTACGTTTTCTGAACTAGGGAAATAACAGCAGATCTGTTTATTATAGTACTCTAGATGCTTGCCTCAGCCAAGCCTGTAATAATCGTTATTAATGTGTATAAAAACTGAAAGTTGTTTAAGAAGCTGCAAAATCCACAGCTGCCTACTACCAGTTAATTTTTTTTTTTCTGATGGAGTGGTTCTTATAATACAGATGCATTGCATTTCATTGTTGATGCCACAGTTATCTGGGCAGTTCACCCACCTTTCTTAATTACTGGTATGTACATATTCTTTCTCCTTTATCGGTTTACATTAATCTTTGGTCTCCCAAAGTAAGAATTCTTTCAATGTTATAGGTACAGAGATGTTGAAAGGATGGAGGAGTTATAACTGATCCTAGTTTACATTCCTGTGAAGCATATAGTATAAGTTTAAGTAATGACTCATTTTTCCATATTTTGCTTAGATTCTCTTCTACTTTTCTCATGAATATACTCTTTGTTCTTTGTTGCTTGACTTTATTTCAAATGGCAGGTATGTAGAAGAAATGTCATTCACTGATCCTATAGTTTTCAATGACATATGAAATATTGAAATATATGTCAAAGTAAGAAATTAATTAGAAAACTAAAGACAGGCTAAGCTTTAGATTGCCTTCTTGCAGTCTATTGATTTTCTTTGAATAATGTGTGTGAATTTTCATTTTAAGAGTGCTGCTAGTGTAGGAAAGACATAAGTGAGATTCTTTTGGTATTTTTTGGCATAGTCTACACTCTGTGGAGTGAAAAACCCAACAATCTTGGAAAAGTGACTGTTTTTCAGTCCCCTCGGGCTTTGCACATGCACTGTACTCTTACCTGGGTTTAGATGAGCTTGATGCAAAAATAGCTTTGCTCTGCTGCTTGTCCTTGTTAAAAAAGGGAGATGACCAGTGAAGCGAAATAGAATCAGGGCATATAAAACTGTTTTTCAAAATATTTGACCCTGATTCCAATTTGATTGAATATTTGGAAGTCTTTTAAAATTGGAACTAATTCACACAACCACAGTGTGATCATTGAGTTTGATCATATGTGGTGTTTTTAAATGGATGCCCATGGGGAAGTTCAGAGTCTTGGGATGACATTTGGTAGCCTTTCTGTAGGGCTCTCTAAAAAAAAAAAAATAATCTCTTTTCCTACCATCACTGTCCACTTGTACTTCTTACTTTCAAAAGGAAATAAGCTGACTCTTACGGAGGACAATACCACGGTTTATCTCCAAGTATACCAAAACTTAAAATGCACAAATCCAGGATTTTAGCTCAGGCTACTTAGCCATTTCATAAAAAAAAAAAAAAAAAACACCAGCCATTGAAAGGTAATTTTCATTTCTCTCCTCGCTTTTTAAAAAGCTCACAAGGATCTAATTTTTTAGAGAGATTTTAGTATTTCCTGAAAGCTTGCTTGTTCCTTTCCTGTTGATTAACTCAAATCTTAATCACACTCTTTCAACATATCTAGACTTTAAAAAAGTATCTGGAAACTTGCTTTCCAATTATATTGAAAAACATCATCTTGCTGAAGGAACAACAAAAAAAAACCCCAAAACATTTCTTTGTGAAAATGAAAGATAGTGAGTATGACAACTGTCAGCACTTACAAAATGAGGGTAGATTCTATTTTATCCAGCCTGATGCTGGATAACCTTTAAAAAACTAATGAGAAAGCAACAAAAATTTCAGCAAGAGAGTTAAAAAGAAAAAAGTCTCAATTCACCCAGAATGCTAAAGTAGTTCAGTTATAAAGCAAAAAAAAATGTGGCCTGTGTTTAGGTAATCCACATCTCAGAGCACAAGAGGAATTTTTGGGGAAGTCTGTACTAATGAAGCTGCTTCCTCACTCTGCATGGTTCTTTGGGGTGCTGCATCCGCAGGGCAGGTGGAAGCAGAGGGCACCTGGGTCCCCTCTGAAGAAGCACGTTGTGTATTGCTTTTCACATGAATAGTGCAAGCATCTTTTCAGATTAATACCTGCTGCCTGATTTGGTCCCTCCACACTTGCAGAGAGCTCCTTCATTTACTGGCTCACTCCAAAAACTACAGAAGAGCTAATGCCAAGGTGCTGGACTGCTAACAGGAGTCTGGAGGAATGCGGTCCTGTTCCCTCTTCTCCCCTGTACACCCACAAAAAAGGTGACAAAGCAGTCTTACACTGAAAAGCCAGTTCAGCTGAGAGAGCAGGATAAAATAGACTTGACTGAACTAATAAATCATGATATTAGGTTGGGAGGAAGGTTGTAAGAAATGACGGCACAACATGCTGAGCGGTGGGGAAGTTGCTAGAGGTGAACTCATTTATATTCTTGCAGAGTAGAAGACTTCTCAGTTAACAATTCCTAAAATAGTGTGCTGCAGTGTATAAAACAAGGTAGGGCTCGAAATAATTAGCCAAAGATGACAGATGGCAATTTCTTTCTCTTTTTTTCCTTCTCTTACTGTAATATCAAGTTGATCAAAGAGCTGAGGATCATTTGTTATTGTAGGAAAACTAAAAATATCTTGCAATATTCAGGCAAAGTAACTTCATTCAGATAACAGCCGGTAGCTCCCATTGTTCCTGTTCAACACCTTATACATGAGTCTGTGTGTAGTAATAGTTTCCCTCAGAATCTGAATTACATGTGCACAGCTGAGCATTTGGGTGTCTCCAGGCTAAGGTGTATTATTTAATTAATGTATTAAATGGATTTATTAATTTATTTAATTTAATTTTTTGCCTGTGTTAACAAACCAATGATCTATTCTACTGCCAGAAAACCTCCCAAAAAGTCCCTAGAGCTCACCTCTGTGGCATGTTGCTTTAGTAGTGTCATACAGCTGTGTGTGATGGGGGAACTAAATGGTAAAGAACAGAGACTGCAGTAGAACTTCACCAATGGTTACTGAAAGTGTCTGAGAGGTCAATGGTGTGTCTCCCTCTATGCAATAGCAGCGTTCTCTCCTATAGTCTTTAGTAATAATATCTGGCAAACATCGGCATTTTTTTAAAGGCAAGCACCTGTGGATTCAAGTTAGAGATACAACATAAGTCTTCTATCACTTCTGTCACAAAAAAGGATCAGAATGCAACTGTGACCACATATAATTAAAAAGCAAATTCAGTCATTTACTCAAAGCAGGTAATATACACTGCTTATAAAGGCAAAAAGCAGTGGCATCTGCAGTTCCTCCTCCCCCCAGTCTCAGTAGTAATTCTGTCTAACTGGTCCTGGAGCCAATAGAGTGTATTTAATTTTTTCAACTACTTAGCATAACCTTTCTGATGGGAAGTGCTAAGCCAGCCCACCAAAATGAGTCTCTTGAGCCAGACATCAGAGGAAAGAGAAAAGGATTGAGAAAGGAAGGAAATAGCTAAGGTGAGAACAGAGATGATAACTTCTGTCCATCAACATATGTCTGGATGTTTTATACCCAATGAAACAGGAACAAAATTCTTTCCCTACTACTAAAGCATATTTCTATAGTACTCCCCTGCCCCACCTCCAACCTCAGTCCTTTAATAGAAACAGTAAGATAAATTTCAGCTTGTTTCTGGGCAGTAGTTTTCACCTGTCCTCATTACATGTCCTATTACAAATAAACAGCACAATTCAGGAGGAACCACATTCCTGTTCCAGCACAGCTTGATCCAGATGAATCAGGAAGGTAAACAGACAAAAGCAAAAGTGAGAAAGGTTTAATAACACAATTAAAATATAACTTTATAAGCTTGTGAGCTGATGTGGCAGGCTGCTTTCAGTAATTTCCAGAGGGAGTGCTTATCCACGACTACAAACCAAAGCAATCTAGAAGCTGGCCACTCGAAGCTGTAAGGAGAGCTGCTGCAACCGACGGCAGCTTGCTCAATCGCCTGGAGAGCTCTCTTTGGCTTCCAAATCATAAATTGAAGTCTGCCTCTAATTTTGCTACCTCCATTTCTCAATACCTCACTCTTTTTTTTTTCCTCTCCTTTCTCATCACTGCTTAGTAGTCTGGATTCCCTGGTGAGATTCAGTGCAGACTGCTAGGACTCTGCCAGACATTAAAAAGAAGGCAATGTCTGTTCAACAACTTCAAATCACTTTCTGTGGGAGGCAGCCCCCCCCAATAGCCTTTGTTACAGCAAGAAGTATTTGTTGCAGTCAGCCTTCTCTGCTGCTTTTCTTATCCTTTCATACCCTGCAACTTCACATTGTAACTCAATATGTCTTCTAGCCAAATGTTTTATGCAAACATACCAGCCTCTGGAAAGCCAGAAAATAGTGGCTCTTACAGAGAAGAACCTTCTTCCAGAGTCATGTCAAGAGCAGAGTCTGGGCAGCAAGCACTGTGAAGATCCCTTGATTCCTAGGAATGGTCAGGGTCGTTATGTCTCTGCTCTCTTGGACAAATGCTGGCTGAAGTTTGCCATGCCAGAATTTAACTCCCTTCTCTCCCAGCTTCACCAGCTGACTCATTTCAGATGTGGTCCAGAGCACCAGGCAACATTTGGACAACACAGACAATTTGGAGTACAGCTTGAACATGAGCAGAGTCTTTCACTATCATGAGAAAACAAACATACTCTTCCTGCCTCTAGAGAATGAGTCATTGAATTGCATGCTTTTTTCCTTCTCTTGCAACCTTATTTTCCACCTGTTCATCCCTTCATTTTCTAGCAACACAGAGAAACAAATTGAACAGGGACAGTCTTTATTCAAACTTCGGTAGGATCACTTAACTGAACCCAACAGTTTGCATTTAAGCCACTGACTCTAAGAGTCTACCTGCCGGAGCTGAAATCAGTTGGTTCCCACATATATTAGGGAGAGCCTAACAGAGGCACCAGGAGGCAGCTTGGAAGAAGGCAGAGATAGTAACATCTTCTGCTGCTTCCACTGTTTCACTCTGCTTTAGTCATTTTCGAATTTGGGCACAAGGCTCCTGCTTTTTCACTGTGTACTGCATTCATTTCTCACAAACAGCCAGCCTGACTACACTCAGGTATTTAACCTCAAAAGTGTCTCATAAGCAAAAGTGGTCATCTCGTTAATAGGAAACAAAAACATATTTTGAAGACTCCAGATCCAAATCAAGTTAGCAGAAGTATTAAATCAGTCCTCAGAGAGCTGGCTCAGCTCTTCAGTCTCTTTGCAGCCCTGTACCAAGCACAGCGCTGGGCTAGCCGGAGCAGCTGCTCGTGTTGGACGGTGCATGTCCCGGTTTGTAAGTCCACATTCTTCCCTCTCCATGAGCTGCCCTGCACCCTTGATTTCTTAGTGCTCTGCACAATAACGTGCTCCCTAGATGCAGGTCTGGATTCTCACTGTTCATTTTCATTTACCCTTTGCAGTTTTCAGCATACTGGGGGAATTACAATTGCCTGCTGAAGAAACTTCATTTAAACTAATCAAAACACCTTTAGTGTCTATTTCTGAAAGCTGTGATTTTATTAATGGTATTTCTTTTCAATCCATTCAGAACCTTAGGTTATGGATAGTACCTTTAAATAAAGGACAATTTGTATGTCTTTATTATGAGCATATTTCAAAAATCTCACCATGTTCCGCCAGCAATAATGGCATTCACTTAAGACAACTCCATGCTGACAGCTGATCCTCTGAGGGCTTTTTGCATGTCAACATGTAACTGAATTTTCATATCTTAATTGCCTCATGTTATGGTTAATATTGAGGCTGTTGTTGGATAGGTGTGTCTGTGGGCTTCAGATACTTGTTACAGAAGTCACCCCTTCTGCAATGAAAGACTGTCAGGTCAATATAACCAAAACATAATTCAGTCTTATTTTTAAGAAATATCTCTCTTTTCTACTTCTTACAAATAAGCCCAGCACAGTTTAGACACATTTATCAGATAATATCTCTTGCCTGGTCTGAATTTTTAATTGTGCAAATTATGCAACAGTCAGATACTCACATCCTAGGTGAAGAAAAGCTACCTTCCAAAATCCAGTGATTCTTCTGTTTTAAGGTAGCTGTATCAGCTCTCCAGGTGCTGTAAATAGGCTCTAATACTAAGGATGAGTCCCACAGCACTTAGAACTTCAACTGCTAAACATCTCTTTTTCCCCACCTCCCTTCCAAATTATTCCCTTTAATGTTTCTGATAAAGCATCCCTCTTCTCTGGTTTAAATTCTGCCAGAATGCCTGGAACATAAGAAAAGGACTCTGTTACTTGTTTTATGTGTCCATCAGTCATCTGGAAATTATCTGAGCTCCAGATTTGGATCACCCACACATTTGTTCTGAAACATATGTACAGGCCTTCCCTCTCACAATCCAAACGCAGCTTCAGGTTGTTTATTTTGAAAATGAGTACTGGAAAGAAAATTCAAATGGTTTAATACTTGAAAAAAAAAAAAACCCAACTCTAAAAGCTATCTATCTATATATGTGTGTGCGTACGTGTATGTATATATATCTATAGGAAGGAAAGATCTGCATGAAATTTGACAGGCAAACTGTTCATACTCTGAAGTTTCAAATATTGAACAAACTTCTTTGAAAGTAATGGAGAAATTTGGTGGATGTGTTGTAGTGAAAAGAACCTGACAGGCTGGGCTCTGGGTCTGAGCTGCAGCAACATAATTTGTTTCCCCAATAAAACTAATTTCAAGTTTGTAGCTGGAGTCTCAGAATCTGGATCTAGACTTTGTAATTTGGTCCCATCCCCCTCCTAATCAGATGGAACAAGCACAAGGTTAGCCACAAAAACTGCAGACAAGGAAGATAGTTTTGGCATTACCCTTTAGAAACGGTGACCCTGAGCATGTAACACATAATCAAAACTTGATTAACATAGAAATCCAATTACTGCTTCATTAAAGATCTTTCATTAATCTAGAAAACACTTGTAAAATGCTTCGACTTCATTTCCCAACAATTACAAATCTAAAAATCGTTGTTGTGGGGTCAGATTCAATGACACAACTATCATCTCAAAGCTATTCCTCCTAAGCCAAGGTTTGGGTGCCTCCCTTGGAGCATGTCCACCCTGGGCAGCATGCAGATCTAGCGTGACCCATGCCAGAGCATGCCTCATGACCAGCAGCAGAGCTGTGCTGAAATAAAAGGTCCTGGATAATCCAGACCACCAGCCATGGATCAGCAGGAGCTGCTGAAGCCAAAATTCCAAGATTAAGTAAGTTGGCAATGCAGTCCAGCTCCATTGAGTAACAATGCAGTGGCACTGAGGACCTGTTGGCATCTCTGCCAGCTGCAAACATCCCCAGAGTGCTTTGTCCCCAGCTTGCTGCTCCCTGGGGTGGGAGCTACATGTCAGGAAGAAGTCCCCCAGGGCCTTGCCCCCTGCCTGGCGGACTACCCTCATCTCTGTGATGATAGACGCCATTCAAAGATCGGAAAGAAAACCAGGGATGTGGCTGTTTTCTTTCCTTGAGCCAAAGAGGCTATCTCTTTGCAGAGGTCCACAGCAGCCTCACGCTGTTGGGAAAGTGCTTCCAGAAAAGCAAGTGCACAAACCTGGCCCCGGGCTCTCTGGCTGCCCGCCACGTCACTGCTCCTGGCTGTCTGTCATCAGTGGTCTAAGTCGGCATGACATGGCTGGGCTCACAGTCAGTCCCTTGGCCCTTTCCAGAGACCCTCTCCTGCTCTTTAGACTCCTTCACAGCAAGCACCTGTGCAGGGCTGACTGTTTTTGACTTTTCCCTAGGTAAAAACCCACAGGGTGGAAGAAGAAAAGATGCTTTTTGAAATCCTGTTCCAGAATATATTTTTAAAATTTCCGTCAGTGCTCCCAAATTCCTGATCCTATGAGGCCCTTTTTTAGAATGTGACACATCGCAGACATGAAATAGATCTGATAAACACTTTAAAAGCATTTAGTCGTTCTTTTTTGTGGGCCTCCACGCGATCTAAGCAAACAAGAAAGGGAATACTATTACCTCATCTCATGCACACAGTACTGAGTCAGGAAGAGGGGGAGTTATCTGATGAGATGTGGTTGTCTACGTCTGAGTTACTTGACTAGATTCCCTTTGTAATTAACGGAAATGGGTACTTCCAGATTTGCGTCACCTCATCTAAAAGTAGGCTTCTAAAATAGGTCAGATTAATCTCATCCTGATAGTGCCTGCTGTCATGACCGACTAAGAACGGGAGCCACAGCTGACCAGCAGTATTGACATTTGCTTCTGGTCAGGTCAGTCTTGCCTTAACCCACTTGACCCATATAACCCCAGGCACATTTGGAAAAGCCAGGTACAAGACTCAGAGCCCCAAACCCCAGACCACGTTAGTTCCTACTTACACATTCCTTCTCCCAAGGCAGGATGTTTTCCCACAAAATACAATTAGTTTGACTTAGGATTTCACAGCTGCTTTAAAACTTCTGTTTCACTACCCAGAAATAAGAACTTTTGATATGTTTTTTCAGTATATTTGACACAGGTGTCTATCTTGCCCTCATTTTGCATACTTTTCACTGCTAATTTCCCTCCTAACACCATTAATCATATTTTGTTTTACTCACTCCTAGAGCTGTGTGAAGGAATGTAATCAGTCCATTCAGGGAGAATTTCGATAGTTCAAAAAAATGGGTTTGCTCTGATTTTAAATGACATTGCAGAACCATCTACAAAGCAAAGCCCTGGGGTGGCAGGCAGATGTGAAAGTGCTGCTGAAGCAGTTTGACGAACCAGGTGGAGACATGGGGTTTCCAGGATGTTCCAGCTATGGGGCAGCTCTATAGACATTGACTCTCAGGGACTAACAGCTCAGGGAGCACCCTCTTTGTGGGCTGTCCAAGGGTAACAAGCTCTGGAAATCCTCCAACCACCAGGCAGCTGAACAGCCCCAACTTTGCATGCCAGCATTCCTCTGTCATCAGGCCATCTGCCAGGCAGATGAGCTGGCAGAAGATCAGACAGGTACAATGAAAACCTGCCTTTTTTCTAGTGCACCTTCCTCAGAATAGAGCCGTTGCCACGTGGCATCTTATATTTGCTTGAAATGCTCTGGTGGAAATATACTCACCTGGAGCTTCTCCAGCCAGCGCTACAGAGGAATCCCGACCAACGCCTGCGAGCTGAGATAGGCGCATGTTGTCTGCCTCCATTCTGCTCATTGACCTGCGCACCCTTCTCTGGGGCTGAAGCTGTGCAGAGTGGCACCGATGCTCAGCTTAACATACAGGCTTGCGGGAACATCTAGAAATAAAAAATATCAATTTTCACCACTCACCACCCTTTGTGGACAGAGGTCTATTGGAGAGGGAGAACTGACACCAGGAATGCAAACATCTCTTTACTTCAACTCTTGTGCAAGCTGGGATGGCAAAATTTTAATGCCAGAAAAGTACCAGGAGTATTTGGTGGTACTTGAACTTGCCTGCACAGTCTTCTCATCTTTCTCCTGTAAAACAGACCTCTTTTCACTAAATGTAGAGCCTGAGTAGTGCTAACTCCCACCTGGTAATATCTCCCCTGAACAGCCGTGAATTGTTGCTGAGGATCAACTCCAGCAGCGGGATTCAACAGTGAGGTTTGGCGTCTCGCTGTAGGAGCACTGCCCGAGGGAAGAGGGCTTCAAATTCCCCAGCAAGGAGCAACTCCAGAATTCAAATCTGGCAATTACTGGCAGCATTACAATGTTTGTGGACACAAATTTCTGTGCCAATATATGTTTTCATATCTATTTTATATTTTCAATGAGTATAAACAGAGCTAATTGGTGAATATAATACTTTAGAAAGTCTGAAGACCTCTTTTTAATAACCTTTAAAGCAGCTTCCCTTGAGAGGTTTTCTTTCACCAGTCTAAATATTTAATATTGTACTTACTGTCCTTGTTTTTAGAGAAATACTTTAATGAGGCAAAATGGGTAATGACTTGCAAACCATTGGTTGTCACAGGAGCAGGACTTTGGAGACTATCATAAGAAACAGAGAACCACTCATGCAAAAGGTCCTACTCCACAGGATTTTTAATCCCATCCTGTAATTCCTCACTCCTCCCAGCTGTCAGAGTTTCAGGACGTTCATGGAATATAGGATTGGTGTTTTCTAAGACATAGCACTACCAGATTTCCCAAGACTATATTTTATTTGCAAATAAGTCCTCTCTTTTCTCCTGGCTGTACTTTTTCCATTGAATTATTTTCTTAGTCTTTAACCTAAACAACTAATATATATATACACACATATATATATAAAATATATTTGTTGAATACATATATATTCTTTGTTATATGTATAATACAGAACCATGAGGGATGACTACCCATAGAAGATAAATTATGAATTAAAATATATTGATTCCCCACCATTAAAAAATTGTGTAGTGAAATTTTTTAATTAAGTGGTATGTGACAAGCAGAAGCAAAATGCAGCTAGTTGGTGGAGTTCGTTGTTCTGGAGAAAAATGAAAATGCTAAATGGTTGACTTCATGACTTTTGACTTTTTATTTTTTTCCTTCTTTTCTACCCTGTCTAAATTACTACTACCAAATTTGCAGGGGTACACAACAAAATTAAGCACTCCTTATGAAAAGCCCAGACTTCTAGAACAAAAAACGCAACACAGCATAAGGAAAGAGAATTCAGGCATAGCATTATGTGATACCACTGGAAGCTAACAGTAAGGGGAAGGTTTTCAGAGAAAGAACATCTGTTTCATGAGAAATGTGGAAAAAAAGAGCTCATAAAATACCTCACATTTGTATAAAACAAAAATTGAGCCTCTGATCCTGCTATTAGAGATACTAAATTTGACACATTGCATGTTCTTATTCTTTCTACTGCTTCTCTCACTTGCCTTGCCTTTGCTTCTTAGGTGTTTGTTCATATATAACTGGAAGCAAGAGAAAACAACAAGCTTTACCTTAAACCAGTAATATATCTAGATAAAGCTCAATTCATGCAGACATCAAAACCATCCTGGGAATCCTGGGAAATCTGCTCGGAGTGTTACAGCTATTAGTACCCATTCAGTGGTTTCAGTCCCAGATTCAGGAAAATTTCCCTATTTGTGCGAGTCATAAGCACAAGTTTCATTGTGTCATTGCTTAAAGTTAGCTATCTTTTCAGAACTTGCTTGGCTCAGGAAGAGTATTAAAGCAAATGGTTAAGTGCTTTCCCAGTTGGGGTCTGTCTTTTTTTTTTTTTTTTTTTTTTCATAAAAGTGGTTATAAGTTTCCTGCCATTCAGCATATCCTTGGCAACATGATTTCTTTATTTCTAAAAGTTTTACCTTTCTCTCTAATAACTTGTATTTTAACAGTGATTCACTGTTATGTACCTACTACTACATCTTAAATAATCCCACCATAAACCAGATGTTACTGTTCCTGTCTAAAAATAATAAGTCCTCTTAAAAACAGCCAGCTGTTTTTGTGTGTATCAGATGAATCTGAGTACATACTGAGCAGGAGTTCTGCTAGGTTTGGGAATGTTTCAGGATGCCACCTCATCTTTCCAGCTTGGGTGGAAATGAGTAGAGCTTTTTCTGAATTATGGTTTGCTAAATGAGAATAACTTCGATCTTTGAAGTTGCCTAACTTATGCCTTAACCACTGGGTTTTTTTTCTTATTTTTTACAAAGTTACATCTATACTTTACTACCCAAAGCATTATGTGGAAGAGTGCATGTATGTAGACTGTTTCAGTAAAGCTCATTAAAATAGGCTTGATTTTAATGAAATGAATAATCACATTCTGAAAGCAAAGAACACAAGAATACAAACATTTCAAAGTGAACTTCAAGGGGAAAAAAAGCTGAGCTTGAAGTTAAGTTTATCCTTCAAAATTTTTCTGAACTTGGGGCCCTAGCACAAGCTTCAGGCTGCCAAAACCTGCCAAACTGTCCAGACCTGAATCCCAAAGCACATTTTGACATCTCAGACCAGCACTGTCTTCTACCTGAGGATCAAAGACCAGAACTCACATTTTGAAGCCCAAATTTCCCCACATAGACAGGTCTAGGCACACAGGTATACGCAGAAGCAACTTCATTTGAGGAGTCAGGTGCTTTGCTCCTACCTAATCTTCACACAGTTGAGACCCAAAGCAAGAAGGTACCTACCTACATGAGGAAGCAGAAGACAAAGTTATTGGAGGTCATTAACTTTCCTCTTTTTCCTCTTTTGTTAAGCAGTCTCCAGCTATTACTGACATCCCTGGCATTCCCATTATATTTGCACCCCTACAGCCCTTCTTCCTCCCAGAGGTCAAACTCTGCCTCTGGCCAAAACTCCCCAGTGCAGCAGGATGTTGTAACGTCCCCTGATCTGGCTTAACTTGGTATTAACTGCACTTGCCCAGCATAGAGCTGTAGCCTGGGCATTTTTATCCAGAACCATAGCTGGACAACCTACTGTCTACTTTTTGTACAAACCCTAGTGGTTAGATTTTTTTAGAGCAGCAGAAGACTTGAGATCAAATCTCTTTTCACTCTAAACAGTTTTAAGACTGTAACTCCCACCGCGCAGAAGAAAATTCAAGTTGCCAGGCTACAAGAAGGAAAACTGACCACTCTTCTTTCCCAAGATGAGCAGATGAGTAGCAAGAACAACAGGCCAGAAGCAGAGCAAGTGAAAGGCAGTATGATGTGTTAACATCATGAACGAAGACATGCAGAAATGAGCAGCATAGGTTCAGATTCTCATTTCCCTCGATAATTTGGGGGTTATATTCACCAAGTGAAATATAAAAACTAAATTATTGCATTAACTGGAGCTGCATTAAATGTCTGAATTAGAATATATTATTTCAAGAGAATATAACTACAAATGGTAATCTAAGTATAACTGTAACCACGCAATATGTGTAATTGAAATAGAGCACTGTGTTGGCAAAACATTAGACTGTTTCCTAGCTCTAAGCTGCATGGATCAAGTAAGCAGCAATTGTAAAGCTTTTGCATTAACTTACTGAAGCTCCTATTGCAGCTTGTAGAGGAGAAGGCAGTCACATTGAAGACAGCTCAGATGATAAGTGTTTCTTGAAGAATGGCATGTTATTCCCAACTCTCTTGTCTAATTAAAGACCCAAAACATTATTCTACTGAAGCTGATAGCAGTACTCACTTAACATCAAAGGGAATCAAGATTTGCCATTCTTTTATGACGAATTATTTTTATCATATGATTAAAAACAAGCAAGGCAATTCACAATGAATCACATGGTAGCACTTTTGTCTCTAGGTGATGGCAGACTTCAGTTCTGTAGTGCCTCACAGGTCCCACTTGAAGCCAAGAGATCAGCTCAGTACTGAGGTTGCAGTATCTGAACCAAGTTAGAGTCACCTCCAGAGATACCTGCTCTGACTGGAACCCCATCCTGCTGCGCAACTGGCAAATGTGCTAGAAGACTGAGGAGCTTACAAACTAAATAGACAAGGATAAAAGATCTCCACTGTGAAGATAAGAATTGAGGCATGTGCAGACTGGCTCACCTGAAGTCACACAGTCAAGCTCCAGTAAAGCAAGGGAAGGATCCCCAGGTTCATCACTGCAAATCCAGAGGGACTATTTGGGTGCAGATGGCACTTTGACCTTCATGACTGATAAAAATTTTGCTTGGATCTCCTGGCTTTAGGCTATCTTATGTCATCTCTAAAATAAAGAGAGAACAACAAAGTGTAAAACCTCCTGTCTTCAAATTCCGTGCCTAGTGCTTTGTTTTGTCAAAGACTGTAACTGAAGTTAGCTTACAAGCACTGCATAAGTTCTTTATTAGTGAAAGGACTGTGAAAAATTAGGGGTCACACCTGAATCTGGGAAATCTTTGCTCCCAAATAAGTGGGAAAATGGGGAAAGAGCCATAACTTTAAAATTCCTATAATATTAATTGATTACCATTCTCCAGATGAAGGGCTGAACAATAACATCTCTAGCAGTTCTGTGGTGAGGGATTGGGGTGGAAATTGAACCAAATAAAACAAAATTTTCTTGGACTTGGATTATTGGCAAGGAAATATTTTTACACAGTTTATTTAGAGTTGCTGCTCTATTGATATGTGCTACTTCAGCCATAGTATTTTAAGATAACTCTAAATGAAAGGTCCTGTGTGAAACCAAACTCTAGACTGTATTTTGTATTTTAATGAGGATTCTTTCACAAAATATTCCATTATGGCTAATGAGATATTAGCAACGAATGTGCTAGAAAGGACAGATGGGAAGATAGTCAACTGTCTAAATCAGAAGATTTTCAAAGTGCAGTAAACAAGTTATTAAACACACTTCTCTGGCTTAATGCCAAGCTATACTGTAGAGAATTGGTCAAAGAGTGGATCATGAAAAGCTTTTTGGGAGCAGCTAAATTCTACAGCTGTGGTCTTTGTTTTTCTAGTACTTTGCAAGAACAGAAGGGGGAATTACGAAAGCGTCTATCGTACACTACCCATAAGCTGGAAATGCTTGAAACGGAATTTGATTCTACACGTCAGTATCTTGAAATAGAATTGAGACGTGCTCAGGAGGAACTTGAAAAAGTAACTGAAAAACTGAGAAGGTTAGTAACTAACTTTTTGAAATAAACAGAGTCATTAGGAATTTACAAGTGGCTGTGTTAAAGACATATGTAAGTAAAAATGTAAGCATACAGTCTCAAACATACATCATTTATTATTTATTGATTACACATTGTGTTTTCACATTGAATATATATTTCACTTATCTGAGTATATATTACATACAACATGAAGTTATTTACACGTGATATGTAAGATGTATTTCTGTATTGAAAGTAAACATGCAAATAGAAATATATGTACATAGGTATATATATGACATCATTTATGTGTAAACATACATGTGGGTTAGTGCCATGTTGTGTTACATGTACAAAGGTTGTAAACATACTACATATACACTTATACTGTATATTGACAGATAGATTTTTTTAATGCATTTGGCTGCATATTTTCTGTTATTACTCTCCATTGCACTAATACAAGAGAATAGAATCTGGCCCTCCGTCACTCAAAGCTGAGACTATGTTCAATTCAAATAGTATTATGACATTTCACATTTTGCTGTAGCAAATCATTCACTTTTTAGTCCCAAGTAGAATGGAATGATACTGAAAACCCATTATCTAAAATTGTTGAAGCTGTAGTACAGTGCTATTGCAAATCAGGGGCCCAGTTAGTGTTAATGACAAATTATAATAAGCATGCACTACTGACATTCCTGGCACTGATTAAAATGGTCTCTAATCTAGCTTTAAATTTATCGGTGATTCTTAATATCCTTTTTTTCATTTGTTTGCAAAACTTCTGAACCTACAATTATCCATTTATGCCAGAATGTATTTGCATTTCTTGTGAGGACTTTCCTAAGCTGATGTAGATAATTGAACTGTTTGATTTAGTTCATTGGATGAGTCAAAATGAAATTCAGAATGAATCATTCCAGGGCTATACCCAAAGAAATATTTTTCATTCTTTGCAGAAGGCAAAAACCAAACCAAAGCAAAGCCAGAAACCACCAACAAACTGAGTCAACCAAACCATTTTATGCAAATTTTAAACAGAAAGAGGCTGTAAGACCTCAAATTAAGAAACATCCTAGTGTGGTGTTATAACTTAAATATTTCCCTAACTGGGGAGACTTCTTAAAACAAGGCCAAAACAAGCAGGTGTCATGATAATCTTGAAATCTACACACATCAAGAGCAGTCTGAAGATTCTCCATATTGTTTTCTTGCCAACAATATTTTTCCTATCACTTCACTTAGAGCAGAGCTATTGAAAGTAGCTTCGCTCTTGATATAGTTTTGTTCCAATATATTTCAGCTTTAAGGACAGGGAACGCTGGTACTCTTTTCTCCTGAAACATTATTTCAGGCATGCCTGCCATAAATCTTGCGTTGTATTTAGCAGAGGGGCTGACCATCCCACTTCTGTTAAAACAAAGGGTCTCCCTAGTCAGTAGGAAGCCTCTTATCAACTTCATTGGGCACTGATAAGTTAAGCACCCTTGAAAACTTAGGCCAGAAAGTCTGGTTTTTGCTCATGGGAAAGTCTAGCACTCATCCCAAATATCAGATTAGTAGAACTGACTTTCCAGTATTCTAATGGAACATTGTACCATATTATGAAAAAAACTTATATTAAAAATTATGTTTCAGGCAGATGATTACTCCCCTGAAGACATATCATATTGGAAGCCCAAAATATTTTACAAGGTGAGCTTTAAAAATGTTTCTATTGAGAATAGCAAGGCATACCGCAAGATGAACTAGATTTCTCAACCTGGAGAAGGATAATGTCTGAAACAAAACTGTCATCCAAAAGCGTGTCAGCAACATGTCACAGAGGAAAATCAGTGTGAGAAAAAAAAGGAACTAGAAGTAGTTTCAATACTGTGTCTCTTGCTTTCTTTACTGCACAGCAGAGAAATTCAACCCCCTTAATAAATAAGCCCTGTGTAACAAGATCCCACTTGCATACTAGAGAACATTTCTGTTATTAAACTTCCATTACTGTTAAGTGCAGAATTTTTCTGAGAGGCTGAAAGGCCATCCTTTTCTGTTCCTTTCTGAAAGCCTTTAGTGTCTTAATTTACCCAGAATTACCTGTGTTGCTGCTAGGCCTCCCCTCTGTTACCCAAGCAGGAAGGTCATTTGCATGGCTTGATGGGCAAGTTTTCAACCTCTCTACAAACATTTAGAGGTGACTTTTTTCTTTGGGCCCAGTAGGAGCATGATCAGGGCAGTGCTGAGAGGGTTTGAAAGCATTAACTGTAAAGCACAGGTTCGGCTTTGAAAGGTGACTGAAGAGAGATTGAGGATTTCATATACCTCACAGTGATCCCCTATCTGACATGATCAGCATGGCTTTTTTAAGTTCAAATTTAAAAAATATTCAAATACCAATCTTGGAACCAAAACTAATCTCCAAAAGTCACGCTGGGTTTCCTGCTTTAGACCCTACCCTGGATAAAAACTTGGCGAGGTCCCCATCCTAGCTTTTACCAGAGAATAGAGTTATTTTAAGACACAAGAAATAAACCCATACAAGCATATAATTAGCACTGAGATTAGCCCCCACACATAATTGTTTCACCAAAACCAAGACACTTCACAGACTTGAAGGGGTGTTCTGAACAGGAATCCTGTAGCTGTATTAGCTTTGGAATAAATGGGGGAAAAACTCGTGTTTTCATAAGGAAGTCAGTGTAACTTGTGATAACAGAGAGGGAAAAGGTGTTCTGAACAAGAAGTTACTATTTTAATAGTCACCCTTCAAAGCTAAACTGCACTCTGGGTGAAGCTCTCTTCTTTAGAGAAAGTCAGCCCAAGCCTGTGTTTTACTTTAGATATATTTCATGGCCTTAAGAGGGCTTGAGACTGAGTGGAAGGAGAGGAACAGAGGCTTTTGCAGAGTTCCTCTTCAGTGGTGATCTGCAGTCTTAGAGAAGAGCGTGTTGTCTGCCGGGTTAGAGCACAGATACGTAATGTTCAGTTTGGTCAGAATACTTTTCATCAGGCCCTAATTTAGTTGAGGATCCAAGCATGCATTTAATGCATGCACATATATGCACCTGGAGGCACATGGGTGTCACCTAATAATATGAAAAACAAAAAAAAGCTATAAAAAGTGATAAGTTACTGATTCACAGGTGTTTATTCTTAAAACAGTTTCACAGGGTAGTGAAGCTGACCTATTCTTCACTTTATTTACAAACGAGCCAGATTTATAACATTAAAATGTTTCATACTTCGCAAGGTTCAGGCCATCTGGGTGTACTTTTTCTGCAAACAGGGTTAAGTTACCATTTGCTCATCTGATCATTTTCAAATTGGAATAATTTTCCCTACTGCTCCTTTATTTTAGTGTTGCCCAAAGATTGATTTGATTACCCTGTTCCTGTTTTATCCCGTTAACACTTTCTTCCATATATTTCTGGGTCCATTTCTCTCCTTGCCACCCACATTTGCTGACACTTCTTTTGGCACAGTGGATTTCCAATTTGGGTTTTATGCATATATGTGCATGTATATGTGCTTGTGTATGTGTGCACGTGTTTGTGCTTATTTTGACTACCTTTGCATAACGTTCTCAATAGAAACACTTTTTGAAGCTCAGCTTCCTACTTACTGTGGATTTTTTGTTTAGATTGAATTTGATTTTCCTGGGAAGTGGTCGATTTTTTCAGTGCAAAATGAATGTGTTAGAGAATTCGGGTTTGTGGACTACTTTCACCTAAACATACAAGAGTGGAAAATTTGATGGGCAAAGACAAGAGAAGTTACAAGCAGAGAAGCAGATTGTAATAAGCTCATGCAAAACCCCTCTACCATCTTTGGAACGGAAGTGTTGCAAGCCAAGAACAACTATATTAATGGTAACCAATCTTCCAGTCATCCATATCAAGAGAAAAACAGTGTCAACAGAAGCTGAGGAGCAAATCCAGTGATGCATTGCCACCGTCATAAGCCAGATATCCAAGTAACAATTACTGCTGGTAATTCATGATCTTAAAGATACAGAAAGGGAACCTTTAATGTCTCCCTTGAGCTCTCCACATAGGTCTATATTGCAGAACAGACTGAGGTACATTGAGGCCTGAGCTAGAAAAGTCCTGAACCAATAATTTTTTCCCCTTTTCTTTCAGGAATTGATGGAGATGCTTTTGAACCCATGCAAACTTTTAGGAGGTTGCAGGTGCTAAAACTTTACATTGGTTTTACGCCATCTCTAGTTGAGCCAGAAGATGCCAAAAGCTTGTTTAACCTGTTCTATTTTGCCTGACAAGAGAAAAACTGCAGACCATGACAGACAAGATAGTGGGGCACCTCTGGTCTCTGCCAGCAGGCCCTATCTTATTTTTCTAATTCCTTGTTCCCTGCACCACGGCACACAGCCTTACCAGCAAAACATAACTACGTTAGTGCTGAGTAGCTGTTTGCAGGCAAAGACAGTTTAAGCCTCCTTGCTTCCACTGGTTTACCAAGATCATCTCTGTCCTCTCCTTTGCTATGAAAAGCTGGGTACAGGTACCCTAAGATTTCTCTCTGTTGTGTTGATTCTGGCTAAATAGCTGTGAAAATCGCAAGTATACGTAGAGCTGCACAAATAAATGTCTATACAGTGGCTTAGTAGCAAATGCTGCATCTAACAGGAGCATGGACAATGCAGAGATCCGTAAACTTCAGTCAATCCTTTAAGTCACCTGGACATTCACACAATGGCACTGTGAGAACTGGTGAGTAATGACCATGCTGTAGGTTAGTACGAGTCTCGCAGATTTTCAGCCCATTTGGGTCACCACCTTAGCAAACACTCTTTACCACAGATCTTCCTTACAGGGAGGAAATCTCTGCTCAGCAGCTCTGTAAAACATACACGATGCTGAAACTTCCCCCAGGCTCGCAATGCACGTTTGAAACGGCTGCTCTGAGTCTGGGCTGACTCTCGGTACCCTGGGGAATTTCACCCGTGGGGATGTCATTATTTATGCCCACAGAGCAGCTGTCCTCAGCACAGACCTCCCCTCCCAGGTCTGTGCAGCAGATGTTATGGTATTGCTGGGAGCCCCAGCAGGAGTTCTGCATGCCTCGCGAGGGGCACCACGAGCCTCTGGCCTGCACCCGAATGGAGAATTTTGATCATTTAACTGGAAAGAAAATCTCCATGGCAACAGAAGCAGGGAGAGACCTGAACCATCACACTGCTTCGCTGCCAGGAACAGGCTGGCTGGAGCCCTCAGTTCACAGCCATGGCATGGTTCGAATGCAGGTCCTAGTTCTGATTTCAACAGCCTCTCCTAACCATACGATAAGCCAAAGAGACTTCTTTAATCCCAGTCCCTCCCTGATCATCATGGAAACTACACCCAGATACAGGCTTCTTGGAGGAAGGAGCTTTCTGCTGAATGAACGTATATTATATCTGAGTTCACTGTTACAATGAACGCACTTGCCCATTACCTAAAATCAACTCACTACTGAAAATACTTTGACCTATTGACCTAAGATTCGCAGTACAAACATATAGATGTAATCAGACAAACTTTTCACAGCTGAGCTTCTAACATTTGCTTTACATTTGTTATAAATCCTGCTGAGGTGATACATACAAACAAGAGCAAGGAGTTACCCTCCCTGCCTTCTGTGGAAAGAAAGGCACAGCTACTACCAAAATAGTGATGTTTTTCCCACAGGCTGCACAGCTTATTCATTATAATACCAAGGTTACCATCTAAGCAACCTAAAGATGTAGAGACTGAAACTTTTCTTTGGTGTATTGCTCTGGAATAAGCAGGGAAGTCTCATTTTGTGAGTCCATTCAATCCCTCAGTGCTGATAAAAATAAATACCCACCTTTTCTAGGCTAAGCTACCCAAATGTATTTCCTGAAGCAAGTGAATGTGTTTAGCTCTTGAGAATAAGCAATTCCTTGAACTTCTTTCAAAAGAAGGAATATTCTCTTCTAAGTCATGTGGTGATGCCCACGTGTTGCTTTTGCTACAGTTATTAGGTTTCTGCTGCAATTGTCCTTATTAAGAGAGCTCCATAAATCTCTTTCTGTACTTTCTGAGCATACAGCTCAAGCTTCCTCTCTAACATATCATTCCTGAGCCTGATGTAAAGCTACAATCTCTTTGTGCAAGTTCCCATGCTGCGATGCATGTCTGCACACAAGTGTAGAACGGCAAATGTATTTTCACTTCCTGATGGAATTTGCCACTAAATATAGTAAGCAAACATGACAAAATTTTGCTTAGGAAGTAGGTGGCAATTACATTTCAAAGGCAAACACTGACTGGCAACAGGAGTGATAAGAAAATAGATTTCAAGTAGTACAAGCCAAGGTTTTGTACTGATGTGAAAATTACAGGTAAAAACCAACATGAAAAACAATGCATTCAATTACATGATATCATCTTTGTTTTAGGATACAAAACAATTACCTAGCCTTACAAAGAATTAATCAGGATCTGGAGGATAAACTTTATAGAATGGTAAGTTATCATAAGTGAACTTTTTTTTTTTAAATATTAAATGTGGTTTTATGGTTCTTAAGTCATAGGACAAATGTATATGTAACTGTCACAAAAAAACCCCTCATGCTCCAAATGCAGTATGCTTAAAAAAGATATATGACTTTATCAGTATCATGATCTAGAGCTCAAGCTGTGTACAACGGCATAGCTCCATCCGTTTAAATGGTGATTGCACTGGCTGATGATCTGGCTGAGTAAATTGTACATTTAAAATAATTCTGGTTAATTCAGTTAATAACTTCATGGGTTTTAAATATTTATGTTTTCATTAAGTAAAAAATTTAAATAAGGTAATCCAAGGTTTTCTCGTGCTTCTTAGATACTTTCACTCAGCTTTTATTAAGTGATTTAATAGCACTTGGATGGTCTGACTGTTATATGCTCTCATAACTATCACTCTCAGTGTATTAATTTCCGATCTGCATGTGTCTGCAACCGCAATGTCAATGTCACTGTCACAGGCCAATTAATAATTGAGTGAGGAAATCACTGCATTATTTATAGGCTCCACATCTAGGACTAATGTTACAAGACACAGCACCGTTCATTCAAGATAGTTTGATGTTAAAAAGAAATGGCAATGCCTTTAGTGCCCTGGCTCATTGCTAATGCTGCTGGCACATCATACTCACTGTTAGGAGAAAATTTACTGAGAAATGTGAAGGTAATACTTAAAGAGGAAAGAAGAATAGTTTTGAACTTCCAAAGATCTTTAGGTCATGAGCACAGCCTGAGCTGCTTGCTCCTCTCCTGGCTCAGTACAGTCAGTCGCTCCCTGCTCCCCTTCTGCCCAGCCCCGTACCCAGGTGGCCCTGGCAAGCACAGTGCATGCACATAAACACACAGTTTATACGTCTGGGCAGAGTCCTGACCTACAGCTATAACGATGCTAGGATAAGCCTACATTTTACACAAGTCTCATATGTAACATTTGCATGGGTGGGCAGCTTGGAATTATTGTGCTTTGAGAGTAAATAGGGACTATGGCAACATACTGGAGAGACACCAGCTCTACTAAGGAACAGGAAACAAATTTTTGAAAATGTCATTGTTCTTATCTCAAGAGTCTGTTTAAATAGTTGACAATGAATAGAGGACTGATGCTTTTGTAACTGGCTAACAACAGGGCAAAGTTACAGCTGGGTTATAGATGATGTTTGTTCATAAATATATGTATAAACACTGTACAGGCATAAATAATATAAATAACATTTGATCTCATGTTACTGTTTTTTTTCTCCACTCTTCCTTTGTTCCTTTCTTTTTCCTTTTACCCAAATCACTTTGGGATTTTGTCTTCATCTGTGGCCTAATATTTATTACATATGCACTACAAAAGATAAATAAAGTTGAGGCATTCTGACTGGTAAATGAAATGAGATGAGAAACATAGAAAGAAGGACTCCAGAAAATGCATGCTTTTTTATCAGGTATTTCAGATCAAAGCAAAGAATTTTTAAACTGATGTTTCAGCATCCACTTCAAACCCTTAGCAATGATTTCAGAGCCCAGCACAGAAAGAAGGAAGACTGGTTCCACAGAGCACTGTACCTTTCTTTATCCCACTAATATGACAGTCATTGAAGGTAGCTTTAGAGGCTTGAAGAAGATCAACCAGGCTCTGTATAACACTTAACTCCAGACTGCTTTGCCTTCTGAAACACTGAAACCGAAGGCACAAAACAAAACCAAACAGATGTCAAATGGAAACTCTACTAAAAACAAAAAAATGGGGGAATAGTAACATATTTGACTTAGATAAGCCAAACCATTTGATTTTCAGGGCACTCCAAAAACCCTCAATACTTCAGAGAAAGTTGGATTAAATAACAGCTGGTCTGGTTAATCAACAGCTTATGGTGGACTGGGCTCTTGGATACCTTTCTCTCCCATTCCTGCTTAGGAGGAACAGCTGTGTTTATTTTTTTTTTTGTCTAATTTAGTCAGTTTGTCATTCCAAAATCAAAAGCCTTTGATTTTTCTACCTTTATATAAATCCAAATATATAAACCATGTGTTTATTTTCTCCCTCTCTTCCCTACCCCATCCCTCTACAGACACACATATATATGTGTACACACACACATATATACACTCAGATTCTTACACAACTTTTGACCATGTAATATGTCCAAATGCAACAAGTAGGGAAAAGAAGAGCACCGGGGCAGCGGTCCCTCACTCCCCCTGCCTGTGGGTGACCTGGGATGCTCCCAGGAGACCCCTTTCTGCCTGTCCTTGCAGGTGACCCACAACTCCCCCTCTCCCAGTGACTGGCCCCAGCTCTTCACCACTAATCTAGGACTCTACCTTGGCTTCCCTCTTCTAATGTTTTTGGGTATCCTGAATGTTAAAGCTTTTCATGCCTGCTATTGGTATAAGGGATGTAAAAAATAATCATTAATTCATCAGCAGTCACAGAAAAGAAGCTGAAGTAGCAGTTATTTTTCTTCTAGGCTCTGCTTCCTTTTGAGTGCTAATCTATAAAATATTTAAAAATATTTGAAAGCACACTTCTGATCACAGCAAATGGTATCCAATTGAAACCTCTATCACATCAGAACTCAAAATAAAAATATAAAATATAAGCCACAGTGTCTGTGTTGGCTAAGAGAGAAAAAATGCAACCCTGAAATCAGTGAAGAGTTTGCTGTATTAAACTGGGCAAGACTAAACGCATGACACTGTAGAGATGTATGTAGCACAGAACTAAAATTCTGCTGTCACTATTCATAAGACTCCTGTTCTTACTACAGTCAGGGTCTTTAACTGGAGAAGATTTGTTTGGTCTTGTAGGCGCTGGTGAAGCAAGGGAATATACAGGCTGTCTTCTTAAATAATTTAGCTTTATCATTTTTTTTCCATTATGATGTGGGAAAAGACTAAGCAGAGTCCTTAAATTTTGCACTGTGATTCCATCACAGGGCTGTTCAATTAAAGACCTTTTAAAAATATCTAGTCCCAGTTGTCACCAATAGTCTTCACTTTCCCTGGCATTGGTCTGAGTTTCCCAAGAATGCTCTGCCATCGTCTTGCTGCTCACAAACAGCAGTTATAAGTAGATTATGCAAGTCATCCCAACCACATGTTAAGAAATCCTTGATAGGATCTCAATCCAAGTGTATCCCACATGCGAGCTTCACCAGAATTAAACAATGTATTTTAAAAAGCTTCTGAAGTTTTAAGGCTTTTGGTTGCAGTTGGTTCTGTAGTTTTACCTTTAAAGCCATAAGCCAGATTTTTAATGGTGTCTACATTTGGGCATAACTGTTAGATACCTAATAATAGCTGCTTAATAAACCTAGCCGTTAATGAAAATCACACCCATTTCTCCTCCCCCATCTGCATTTTGAATGTTCTTGAAAAACCTGATCTCAGAAATCCAGCTGCAAAAGAGCTCACGAGACCATATTCTCCAGAAACACCCTAAAATATCTTTTGTAACTGGAAAGTAACAGTTTGACAAACGGACTCTTCAACGGTATAAGCTAACTTCTCATGCAGTCCTTCAAGAGACCAGAATGTAAACCTCTGCTCAGTCTAAAATGCATGCCATCTGCTTCTAATACAAAAATACACAGGCAGCATTGGAGATGGACAAGGAAGATGACAGCCCTGTGGTAAGGAACGGAGCCCTCTGATGACCAGAGGAACCAGCAGATAAATCAATGCACCCACTTGGTAAACCCTTACTCCCACATACCCCTTGGTCTGCCAACCCATCTCTCTCAAGACTGCTGCGAAACCAAAACCTCTGGTTCTTCAAAGTGTTATTCCCCAGTCCTGTTGGCTTTGGTTGCTGTTTTTAAGGAGGGAAATTGCTTTCTTCTCTCTCAGTGCCGGTTTAGGACCTTTTGGCAGCATAAGCAATACTGAATGCTGTCAGACATCAGGGACGTGACTGGACTCCTTATGCTCTGTGGTGTAGGAGATGCTGGACACCAACTCAACCAGCCCTGCCAGGTCCCCGGCACAGCCCCAGCCACTGGGGCTTTGATTTCCCCCCTCTGCAAAGCCAGCTTCATACCTCTGCACACAGTGCATTATATATTTTATCATCTCTCAAGATGAAAACCGTTGCATCACATTAATGCCTGATTTTTCACTTACATTAAGGCAGGCTGGGGGGTGTGACTCAGCCATAAAGTTGGAAGAAATTATTATATAAACCAGCAGTAAAGAGGGATTTGTGTTAAGGATGATCAGGTTTGAAACGCTGCACTATCATCTGAGCACTGCACTGATTTTTATCCTGTTTCTTCCTCTGCCTATGAACTGGAGGAGGACTAAGAGGTACAGCAAATACTTTATGTTCTATCTTATTAAGAGTTATTTATCCAGATCTTGAATATCTGGGGCTTTCCAGTCTGCTGGCCATAATATATACCCAAGCATCTCCAGTTGTGGAAATCCAAAGATTAATTAAATATGAGCTGAGAAATTTTAAGTGGTGCTCTGAGACTTCGTGTCATGGGCATGCTATTTTAAAGGAAGCAGCTTGCTGGGTGTCCAGGCCAGGAAGGTAAAGAATATGGAAAGTGGTGAGGAATTTGATGAACAATTTCAGTGAGGCATTAAAAGCATCTAACTACCAGGGCGAGCCCAGCGCTTTGGCTTTGGTATTTAAACCAGTCATTATATTGCACCTGAGTCTCCCATGGCAGCTACCAAGTCACCCCCCAATATGGTTTAAATCATAAGTGAAAGATGAAGACAATGGAGCAAAAGCCTATTTCTGACACAAACCTAAGGAAAGCAGAAGCCCACTATATTTAGGTTCCTGCATGGAGGATGACGACTTTGACAGTGACTTTGAATGGAGTAATTTAAAACACATCTTTTTCATTTTCTTTCCTCTATGAAGAACAACTTGCTTCCCCCCCTACAGTATGTCCCATGAAAATCAAAGAGAGATGACCTAAATATACTTAAAAGGATTTGCATCCCAAAGACACGAAAAGTTTAGAGTCAGCTCAACCTGACAGGCTCATTTGCTCACATTCAGTGAAGACAGCTGTGAATTTCAAGAGAAATTTATAATGGTTGGTTAGTTAAGACAGAAGCCAGAGAAGGTCCATGTTTTGTGGACTAAAACAACTGCAAAACAACATTTCTAAGGAAGGAAATGACCATAAATGCTACAGAAACAAGTAATTTATAAAAATAGCAGTTGAAAAAATGCATTTCTAAGAGGCCTTTAGGTTTCATCTTTTCATGTTTATAGGCATTGTGTACTAAAGATTTCCATCTCTCACTAACTCTTTCACCCTCATTTCCCAGGCAAAAAAATATTGTCAAATAGGGAATAAGACCAGTCTTTTAAACCTACACACATTAACACACAGGCTGAGACTGAGTAGACCCATCAGTTTTGCAGTCAAATAAATGAATCCTCCTCGGTAAGTTGGGAACACAACTCCACATCGCACGAGCACAGAAGTGTACACAGGCTTTTGGACATCCTCAGTCCTTTCTCTCTCTGAATAGATTAATTTCCCATTGTTATCCCATTGTTATATGACTGGCAGGGTAATCCTTCTTCCCAAGAGACTCATAAGGCAGTCCAGCCTCTTCCTAATTGCTGTAGATGAATACGACATCATGAGAGACTGTTCTGGAAACTGCTTTCCTTTTTTCCAAAGCCATGGGAAAGCTTCTGCTCTGTCTCTCCCTCTTGGTAGGACATTTCCACAAGTACCAGCAGAGTAAGGAAGCTGTAAAGTGACAACGGATGCTTCTCACTCCAACATCCTCTCTGTTGCATGATTACAGAGCTCCAGAGTTCTTTCCTTCTCAGCATGTGTCTTATCTCTTGGCCACTCGTATGCATTTCTGATACCTGAGGGTTTTGATAATTTTCTTCATTTTCTTTGTCCTGATCTCCATGGTTTGGCATCTGTGTCTCAGGACACCCCCTGGGGCTACCATCTTGACCAGCTGGGAATAGAAAAAGCTATTGTTTTCAAAGCAGCTGAAAAGAATAGAAATATTTCTGGGATGTGGGTATCTTTGACCTGTGCCTTCCTTGTAAGTGCCTTGGCCATTTGTGATTATCTGACAATTCACCACAAGAAAGGGAAAGCAAGAACGAGTAAGAATAAGCCAGAAAAGGTGTTGTGTAGCAGGCACCTCACATCTCAAAGTCCTTCATGAAAGCTGGTACCATCTATGAATGTGGAAAATAAGGCACAGAAGAGCAAAGTGTCTTGGCCAAGGTCATCAAGAAGCAAGGAGCAAATTTCCAAATAACTTTTAGGTCTTCTCTATCTAAATCCACTGCCTACAAAAAAGATCAAAGGACTTCCTAGGTTCTCTTAGATCTAATTTATGATGTCAGTTACTCATCTCCTGTTCACAAAGTAAATAGAGAATGTCAAAAACAGAGTTTATCACAGGTTAAAAAAAAAAAAAAAGAAGAAAGGCGGAAAAAAAGCATATACAAGCAGAGTAGTGATCCATTTAGTCCAGGTCCCTATAGGGGGTTTCTGTCATCTGTTTCTGTAATCTATGTTATTTCTAAATAAAGAAAATTACTTTCTGGAAATAGTATAGCAGCTACAGAACTCAAAACCATGTCATTTTGTCTGTACAGGAGGGAATGTGGAATTAATTGAGATAAGAAGACAATGACTTTTGTGGAAAGAAAATGAAAAGAAAGATGGAGAAAGACTGATTTGTATATTGTCTTGTTCTAATTGCATCCCTTATGCTCACAGAACAGTAGTACAGGTGTGTAGAATCATCAACATCAGAAGATCTTCAGTTACTTTTATTATCACAAGTGGCCTGTACCTTCAGCAGAGTCCTCTTTGCTCACTAGAGATGGAATATGTAATCTTGTACTTTTTTCCTTTTCTTTTTCTTTTTTCCTCCAGAAACAAACATTTCTTTTTCCAACCTACTGTCACTAACACAGCCTCAGAAGATACTATTACATTGACTTCAGGGAATAAGCATCAATCAACACCATCTCTTTTCCCTCCAGCTATAATTTATTTAGCATTTATTATCCAGCAGGGCTCTACCCTGGAAAGGCATGGCACTGATATGAAATGTGGGAGATGATAGGTACATAGACAGACTATAAGCACATTTTGTCAACTTCATCTAAACTGCTAGCAGAAAGAGCACAGGTTGTGAAGCTGACTAGCCAGCTTAGAAAGGCTTTTAATAAGCTGATAGGTAAGATACTTTTTTCAAGCATAATTGCAATTCTGGGAGACCAACAAAGGCGATGGCGAGTAAACCCATCCCTCTGGCTTCCAACGAGTTGGTCCTGCTGTCAGTGGGGTTAGGCAACAAACTGATTATGTTCAATTATAAACAGCAAATCCTTAGTGCTGCTGGTTTCCTAAAGAACTGGTTTTATCCAGCAGGATAAAACAGTTGTAAACTGAGAAGAAACTTTTTGCCACAGAAGATATCTAGTGCCTGTAGTAAAGTCCTGAGCACTTGAAAAAGATGAGCAGCCAGCTAATTCATGCTTAGAGAGGCAATCAGCATATGCAGTGATACCCTGTTTATCCATATTTTATGTCAAAGAGTATATCTAGACAGAACCCAGGCCAGGAATGATAGGACCGTTCCCCAGCCTACGGCCAGGTTTGTTTGCACTCATTGAATTTAGGTAAAGTATCCTTGTTTATAATTTAAATTTGCTGCTCACATTTCCGTTCCAAAAGAGCTGGATAAGAGATGTCAGGTGCCTTTACCCTGAGTTCGTGTAAGACAAAAGGTGTTCATTGAACTGAAAACCTCAGGAATATTTCCAGATGACACTGTGACAAGAAGACTTTTAGCAGGAGGTGTAGATGTAAGCATTTTTTATTATAATGTCCTTTCACACAGTGTATGCCATGTAGGTTGGCCTTATTTCAAATAAGGAGCAAACCCCTACAGCTGTCAGTGATAAGTCATATGAACTGACATGCTCTGCTCTGAAAGGCAATGTTCCTATTGACCTCAGTCAATGCATGCTTGCCCCCTTGAAGAAACATTAAAGAGCAAGACTAGTACTTTTTGTACTAGGAAGACAAATAATCATCCTGCTTATGTTTTACAAATCACTTACAAAGAAAAGCATGCCTTAACTTCACAAGCAGCACATTGACAGCACTTCACTAACCAGATTTCTTTCTGTGATACATTATTCATTATACACCAGTGTTGATTTTTTTTTTTCTTTTACTGCTATGGAATTACATTTCAAGCCTGTGACATGGGGTAGTTAAGGAAACAAATCTTTATAAGACCTTTGCTAGTACAAGGTTGAATATGATATTAAGAGCAAATCATTCTTCAAGTGAAATGCCATAGAGCATGAGATCAAAATCCTCAGACAAAATACTATAGCTCCACAATGTTATCTTTAATAACATTACACTGTTTGGAAATCAAGAAGAGAAATCAGATTCTACCGCAGGTCATTTTTTAATCAGCAACCAGTGTTGTTTATTAAAAAGGATAAATTCTATAATTTAACTCTGATGGACAAATTAGATCAGGTCAGTAATTTAGACTTGAGGCAATACATCATTTATCAGAGAAAAAGATGCTGCTTATTTCCATAGCTCTGTTTTGCAGAATAAATCTTTTAAAGTGTTATGGACAAAGATGCATAGGTAGCACATCCATACATCCAGTTCCTCTGATCTATCATAAAAAGAAGAAAATGCCAAGCTTGAACATCCCACTGAGAATTATATTCCTGTATTTTTCTTCTATCAAAAGGTCCACAGCAATCAGAGAAAAGTGTTAAAAAAGTAAACCTCTGTATGCCTAAACTCTACCTTCCTTGTCTTGCAACTCTTTTATTAGAGAGGCAAAGTGGATTATAACAATTTCAGCTGATATAAATCTCTTTCCTGCCAAATTCCTTTCTTGCTTTGACTTTCCCTTGGTTTGCCTTCCTGAAATCCATTCCTAACTCTAAATAACTTTTCCCTCTCATACAAGCCAATTTTTTTAGTCCTTTATGTCTTGGAATCCCCTTGGTGCTGGAATTGCATCTTGGAAACAACTGACCAGGCATACACAAGCACATCAGAGTGTTTCAGTAAAGTAGTTTCTCATTCTTCTCTTCTGTGATTTCTTAGCTATGTCTTGGCTTCGTTTTCTGTGTCTTCTCTCTGATAGCCTTGTTTAATTCTGCATCATCAAACAAAATCGTAAGGAACAGGGAAAAGCAAGTGAATGTTCCTGAGCAATAGACCCCTCTCCTTCTCCATAAAGGTGTTTGAGCGCAATTGTATGAAATAGCTTGCTGGTCATGTAGTATGTGGATTTCACTATCTATCTGCTGTATAAATCTGCTGGATTTTCTTAAAACTGTTTCCTTCCTAGCCGTATTTTCAGTCTTGCTGCCTCTATACACTTCTTAATTATTGCATAAGATATGTATGGAAAAATACATCTCTTATTTTGGAAAATGATGAATATCCCAAACATTCACAATGTGACTACAGATTTTTTCAATGAGCTTAAATTAACTAAATTCATACTTTTGACTATTCTTCCCCAATGTACCATAGAATAATCTGGCATGAGAAGGATTAGAAAAGACTTGATTTAATTATATGCTCTGTCTGAGCAAATACAATTCAATTAAGGAAGATGTGATTATTAAATCTAAAATCCATTAGCATGCATCAATCAACTGTATGAGCTTTAAATTAATAAATAGTTCTTTTACAGTTACCCAACTACTAGACAGAGAATCAGAATTAAAACCTCTAATAAAATTAACCCAAGTCTCTCAATGAAGTTTTTAAAGCATAATTTACTGAATGGATCTTTATGCACCAGCGGTAGTAAGCTCAATGAAGTTTGTTCCAATGTTGGGTGATGTTACAGTAGTGGCGGATTCTGTTTTGTCACAAAACATAGTTTTCTGTGTTGTGAGACTAATTGAAGAGAGCATGGTACAATACATTGGGAAGTTTTTCTCTCCCACCTCAAGATGCTAATGAGAGGTGTTTCAATGAGGAATTCAGTTTTGTTAGATCTCCAAAGACAGCCTAGTGAGAAAATGTAGGGAGTGAAAAATATGGCTGTGTCAACCCACTACGCTCACATTTCATACAAGTAAAGCCCAAGCCGTCTGGCTTCCTGGGGTTGGCATGAGGAGGAAGCTGAGTGAGCCAAACCCTCCCCTGGAGCCACCTCAGGAGTGGCGATACCCCTGTCCTTGGCTGGAGTCCTGGGACAAGCCCACCACAGAAGAAGGAGAGACCCCTGCACTGGATACTGCCAGAAGGTCGCAGAAAGCAGGACTTTTTCTCCTCAGGCTGAGTGTCTCTGCTTAATCACTCCTTGGGTTTTTCCAGCTACGTGTTTCTTCCTAGAGTGCAATGGGGAGGGAAATAGTTTGTGGGCAGGAGAGATGCTGACAGCCCTGTGCTATGCTCTGCGCCAAGGCAAGCAGCTGCCTCCTCTTCCCTTCCCAGGGTGACTGGAGAATTATCTCCCTGTTAGATGCCTTCCCAGTACCTGCTCTGCTCCTCTGTGAATTTTCATACTGTTATATTAATGTATCTACGTCTCAGTTACAGTGATGCAGGAGCTCAGTAAATATAGCATCATGGGGAGAAAATTCATTTGAACAAGGCTTATTTTACTCCGTGGTGACACACGTAATTGGCTTTATCTGCTGCAATGAGATTTTGATAAACCCTCGTTACATGGTCTTGCCCAGTTTTCCATTGCTCAACTTCCAGGAATTTGTCATCTAGGTAAATAGCCAGAGATGAAAAATAAAGAGTATCATATATTCTGTAAGGAAGAAGAAATACAGGCCAGAAGCCTTTTCAGAAGAGGGTGCTAAAGGATCATGGATCTGCTTGCTTCTTCCAAAATTTTAACTACATATACTCTTCCTTAAACTTATTTAACACAATTCTAAAGGCTCAGAGATTAGAATGGGGAATTTTACTGGTAATTTCCCCATAGGGGCTAATACCAGGTAGTTTTGTTGTCTCCAAGAGAAGAGTTCCCAGTAGACTGCTGAAAGGCAGGAGCCATCCATATAATTCCTGTTCAGAGAGCATTCCTCTCTTACAAGTAAAACAAGATAGAAACCAGGATGCCCAGGAAGAGAGTTGCTAACTAGGTATGTGGCTTTAGGTGGTGGATTTGGGCTCTGTGGCATCCTGATCCATTTGCTATAAAGGAAAGAAGTTGTTTGGTTTAGCTGTACTCTGCTAAAGCAAATAGGAAAGTACTGTCTGTGGAAGTGGTGAGCTATACCAGCCAGGCATCAACCTAAATAACAAAAAAGGGATTGAAAGGGAAAAAATAAAGTATTCTTATTTGTCATAAAATCAAGGTATCAAGGATAAAACCAATCCAGTCAGCAAGGGGTATGGTCTCTAGCTGCCTATATGCCAGCACTAAGAATATGGTAAGAAACTAGAACTGGAAGCAATGTGTGTACATTGGTGCCAGACTATAACTGAAGCTCATGGAAAAGACTTGTGAGACTAAAATGGTTAAATCAGCTTGTTTGGGATAGATCAAGTGAACTGCAGAGCTTGGGAATGGCACTCTATTGTGCCTGGCAACTCTAAAATAGTAGTCTTGAATATTCCTGAATTATTAATAGAAGGCAGAGGCAGATCACATGCTGGTCTGTGCCTGCTACAGACCATCACACTGCAATGAGTTGTGCAATATGTCTATAAACAGCTATTTGTAGCACACAGGAGAGAAAAAATGCTGTCATTTTTCCCTTTAATGACCTATGCTGATGGTCACACACAGCCAGTGCAGAGCTCTTTAGAAGTGGTTAAAAAAATTATAATGACAATTTCCTGATTATGAAAATGCTGCATTAAACATGAAGGAATTCTCTCTTCGCCTTCATTATGATACTGGGACTCATCTCTGAACTAAAATGAGTTGTAGCTTAAGGGTAAGAGATCATGAATTTATTACATTTGATATCTGTACACAGAATAAAATCCAAACCAATGATACATGTATTTAATGCAAAAAAGAGTGAATCTTGAAAAACTGATAATTATTTTGAGCCAAACCAACTGGGAGAAAAGATTTTAAACACTTATCAATCACCATTCACATTGTTTTGCTAAAAACAGATCTCACATTTAGGAACAACAGAGAAGAAAGCTATGATTAAAAAACTTTAAGAGAAGTAAAAATTTCTACGTAAAATGGAAACTGTACAAGTAGCAAGTGGAAAAAAGAACTGATAGCAGTCAATACCAATTACAAGCCCTGAAACGCAGAGAATAGATAAAGGAAGCAAAAAGAGACAGGAAAATAATATGTAAGATATTAGGTATAATAATGCAGATGAAGTTCACATATCTAGAAGAAATTTAAGCAATGACTTTAGTATTTTACCTACTAAGTATGGTGGAGTGTGCATTGGCTGTAGTACTGTAATGGAGGAGAAGTCAATGAGTTTTTTGTGTTCAGGAAAATGAGATATTTTTATATCATAAGATGACAAAATATTTTGTATTTTGACAGTGACTGAGGATGATAGTAAACACCGGTAACTAAAAATTCATAGTTTTAACTTAGCAACTTTTTATAAACACAGTTTCAGGTTTTGAAATGACCATATCAAACATGCATTTGAGGTTTTAATATGTATTACTAAGAAATCTGAGAACCATGGAGAATTTCAAGAAGATTGAAAAGAAAACTAATATGCCGTTATATAAAAAATGGAAATGCAATAAGCAGTGAACTAGAGGTCTTATTTTCTCCTAAGAGTTTCACTCTTGGCCACCTACTAGATTTTCAACAAGGTTAATACAAGGAAGCACTAGTTGGAACTTAAGACAAAATGTGTGCTTCATGTCACCTACTTTTGGCTTATTAATTAAATATAAGGGCTCAGCTAGTCTCCAGGCTCCTCTGTAGTCGAATAAGAGATAGAAACACCTCTACAGCATGACTGTGTCATCTTAAAACAGGTGTCTAAACACACAGGCATAAACACCCTTTGGACACATCTCTTCCACTGAGCAGAGACTAGACAAGCAGCTTTATCCAGTGCTTTACTTCTGGATGGTGACATGAGATTAAGTTATGAGAGGTGAATACCAGGCTCCTGTGACTGCGATAATACTCTGTCATTCAAAGTTATGAATCCCTTCCTATGTATGTTTCTTCTTTTGTGTCCTAAAAAAGTAATACACTTAGGATGATCCTTAAGAACAAAAAAAAAAGACTGAAGACTTCAAAAATTTAAGCAGAGCAGAAAAATAGATAGTCCAATCCATTAAAAAGTTGTGCCATGAAAGTTGATTTTCTTGAAAAAAAAAAAAGTATCAAACTGGGAAGTATAAAAAAACAACTATTAAAAACAAGTCAAGAATCATTACTTAAGTATGCAGAGCTTTCCTTAAGGGCCTGAAGCATACTTCCTTTTCTAAATACAGTTTTCATATTTACTGTGCTCTATTAAGCCAGGAGCACTGCAGAATTAGTGGATAGCTACCCAGTGCTAGGACATTTATGATGAGAGTTTCAGATGGTTTTCTTTTTACATATATTATCTAAACATTATACGCATATTCTGGGCATGATTCTCTAAGTTCAATGTCAATAACTGCTTGGTAGTATGTTGGGTGAGAGGATATGGTCTTGTATAGATGACTGTACAAGTGACATCCCTAAATATGTTTAGCAGGGTACAAAATCTCATATTTTGCTCTTTCCTGGCTCAGCTGTTCCTGTTGTTCCAACAGTGCTTTTTAAAACAAAACAGTTCCTTTACCAAGACCTGAGGGTTGTAAAAGCTTTGATTCATTTTAAAGGGGAGATCAGATTTAACCTGAAGTGAACAAAGCTTTGCACAACCTGAAGGGTGTCTCTGTAGCTTAAAGCCTGCGGGTTTTTAAATCAAAATCTGATGAGCTCTAAGGGCTTAGATCATCCTCTCATAATGTCTCAACTGTTGGAGAAAGCCTCAGAGGAAGGTCATTTTTAAAAAGATCCTCTTACAAACTTTCTGAGCCCCTCCACCTGCTCTCATCTTTGCTTGCAATCCTCCTTCTGCCAAACACACTAAAGCTAGCTCAGCTTTGTAGCAGCATATTGAGTTTCGAAGAGAGTTGCTGTAGCTCTACGCTGTGTGATGAGTTTGCAGTGTGTCCACACATCTTCTCTCATCCTACTCAGACTTTGTTCCCTCCTCCTGCATCAATGACAGATGCCCTAAGTAATTCTGCAGAAATTTCCGATACTGCAGGATGGGAAGTTCTTGCATATGATGTGAAAATTTGCTAACTCAGTTAAGAGAGACAAAGATTCCTGACTCTGTCTTCTAAATGACTGACTTTCTTAGGACTTTCTATTTGTGCCATTACACTACCAAGTGAGTTTCAAGCAAATATTCGCCTGAAGAGGAAAAATGACAAGATCAGGTTTAATAGTGTCAATGTAGGTTTCATAGTATAAATGCAACAGTTATTTTTAAGCATAACCTTCCTTAAATCCATAGAATTCAATAGCAAAACTCTGGGGGAAAGATATAGGTACCAAAGTAAACTCTTAGCTGCAATTTTCTTACGTTGAAAATGACTCAGTAATTGGATGAATACCTCCTTTTGATGAGATCCATGATTTTCTATTCAAAACACAAAGCTCCACCCCACACCTCTCCTTCTGTAGTATGAAATGCTTTTATTGGCATATAGCTGCTGCAGAAAATAGTAGGTTGGGGTCTCTTGGCAGGGGGTTGTTGCTTTTTGATGGTTTGTTTGGGGTTTTTTTGACAATACAATTTGTTTTTATAGGCTGAAAAAGTCTGTAAAACCTTATAAAGTTACACCACTTCTTATGGAGTAGGAAACACTGTATTTTCACATTCCCCGTAGATTAGAAATGTATGCTGTATATGTGTCCTGGTAATGCATAGAGTCACCTGTGTAGAAGAAAGCTGAACCTAGAGCATGAAGTGCACAAGAAAAGTGACCTCAGTAGTTGCCCAGGTACAGAATAGGACCAGCTATTGTCCTAGAGAGGACGGTGTGGGTACAAAAGTAAAGAAATTATGCTTATAGTGGACTGAGAGAGTAGGCTGTCACTGACAGGGAAGAAAGCTTTGAGTCCAGACAGAGGGGATGAATCCAAGGAGTCTTCAGATGATTGACAGCCTTAATGGGAGCAGGCTGGTGGTTGGAAAATATGGCTAGAAAGAAAAGAGGAAGGGTTTCTCCATGACCACAGTTTGTCAGTGGGAGGTCTGCTCTCACGTGGAAAGAGTGTAATAGATTGCTGAGTGGAAAGAAGTAATAGGAATTGACAACAGAATGAAGAAGGAGCAGAATGGTGGTATAAACTGCTGTCTTTAGAGTAAAACAGGACCCTGGAGAATAACCTGTTTTCATGGATTTTCTACTAGAAGTCCTGAAATACAGTCAAACACCTGCACCAAATAAGAGATGCCAGGAGGAAGGGAAAATACTCTTTGTTGATATCTTCTCCTTTAATGTGTTTAATAACTGTGTAGCTGACTTCTGCACAGCTTGGCTCTGGCAGCCAGGATTATTTAATACCATAATAGACAAGTTAACTGACAATTTTATAGAAAACATTAAGATTGCAAATATAGAGATTAGCAAGTTTGGCAACTTTGATAGAGGCTGTATCAATCATTTGTATTACTGTTGCACTCAAACTTTTCTGCCCTGAATCCCTGGGTACAGTACAAAGAATTAAAATTCAGCAGTACAAATATTTAAACGTAAGCCAAGTTAAACAGAGGGAGGTCTTAAATCAAAACCTTCTCAGCAGGACATTGTTGTACCAAGAGAGAGTTTTTAAACTCGAAGTAAAAGCTCTTAACCTAAGCAACTTTATACAAGCAATTAAGGATAACCAAAGGGAAACATTGATAGATATTAAGGCATAGCTTATTACAGCATAAACTGCATAAGAAATTCTGAATTATATTAAACTGGGATGCCAAGAATTTTAGAGGAACACGGATTGTTTCACAGGGAAAGGATATGAAAAGTCAGTACAAGCAAGAAGGACTGGAGATACATCTTGGACACGGCACTTAAAGGAACTTTGAAGGCAAAATTTAATATGTGATCTAGCTGGGGTTTCAACAATTCTGTAAAACTAAGCATATTAGATACATATAATAATAAGTTCCTGAAATGATCAGAGTAGGAATATTTTTTAGCACCCAACTGAGGCAGGCAGAGTAGAAAGTCTAGGCACATAGCTGTTAAAATATCACAAGCATCTGCCAATCCTGTCTTCTCTGCTGCGTCCATCGACAGCAGAATTGCTTTTCCTCTCTCTGCTAAGGTACCTTATAGCTATCTCTAATTATATTTATTGTAGGAAGACAGATGGTCTGACTTTTCAAAAATATATATTTCCCTTATTATATCACAGCTGGGGAATCTGCTGGTGGAAGGACGGGTTTGTATGCAAAACAGTCTGGATGAGATTCATTCCTAAATAAAATCTCTTCTGACAATAGTAACACAAAGGCAGACCTTACCCTTCTGAGCTAGGAAAAACCTTGAACACACTTTAAAACTTGCCAGAGCCCTCCCCATTAAGCTCAACATATGCTAACACTCTTCCAGTTAATCAGCAGATACTGCAATCCATTCTCATTAGACTAAATCAATTCCTTGGAAGATATCCCAATAAACTGGTGATCCCAATTAAACTCTTTCCAATTAATTTGCATTTCATGGGGGTTTTAACATTATTTCACTTAAATCCAGTCTGAGACTTCTACTATCCTGTGTGAGACTTCAGCAGCATTTTTCCTATAAATAGGGGCTACAAATACATGTCAGAGAAGGGATATGTCTTATGGAGATGCTAGTTTTCAAAGCACTTCCTGATATTTCAAAGTGTGGATGCTGAATGGCAAAGTGCTGAACTGGATCTGAAGAACCACAGCCTCACTCATCAGTTCCCATGTGTGGTTGTCCTATCACTTCCATGGACTCCAGGCTTATTTCTCCCAGGCATCTTCCACCTTTCCCTATGTCCATCAGATTTCCTTCCCAGACAAGACCTCTCCAGCTGCTGTATGCTCACAAAGAAAAATTACAACTTACTCAGTACTTTTCAACTAGACAGTTCTCTACTTAAGCCTCTGTTAAACGTGTTATATGCAAAACCTTCTTCCTTTTCTTAAGCATAATAGTGGTTACTCTGGCATAAGTGTCTGGCAGTATGCTTGCAGCAATCTTCTAAGTTTAGGGCTGAAACTCAGACACCTGCTTTGCCATAAAGAAGAATGAAAAATGTTCAAGATGGAAAAGGACAGTTTCTTGCATTTGCCAACACCACAAATCTCAAATTTGTTTTTCAACACTAGCTGATGGATTTAATACACAATTTCTGATTTTTTTAACAAACAAATGTAGAAGTCAAATAATTCAAAAGAGTAAGCAGCTGGGTGTCTAAAAGATTAATTTCTTCATGATAATTGAAAAAACACCTTACATTTGCACTATGAAAAAGAGGATAATTTAAACATATTTGTACAAAAGCCAGAATAAAGGGCAAGTAAATCTTATATTTCAGTTGTCAGGTTAACATGAACATGTAACTGGGAAAATATGTGAACCCATTGAGTACAGACAAACTAAGGCTCTACCAAAAAGGCTCATGACTTAGGCCAGTAGCTACCATCCTTCACTCTCTGTAGCAGATGCCTTCAGTATCTCTTTGAGCAAGTACTGAATGATTCAGATATTACTCACGGCCTGAATGTAGAACCAACTACCAGTGAGGTGCTCTTACTGGTGTTCCTTATACCTGCATCCCATTACATTCAGCTATACCCACATGTATTTATTTTATTCTGTTATCATATACACACAGCAACCCATACAACACAGAGTAGCTCTACCCATAGAAGCAGAATTAGTGAATTTGCAGAACAGAATGACAGTTAATTCAGTGAAGAACAGCTAGAATTACAACAGAAATGTGTCTGAGAGACACATGGCTTTCAGGTGTATGATGTACCTTTTCCCCAAGAAAAAGGAGGACAGAATGGGCTTGTGGGGTGATAGATTTGGAATAGGACAGATTTGGGCAGGTTTGGAATTGGGTAGACTTGGAAGGGTAGACACAGAAGTCACTGGAAAAAAATGATTGCATAACATACAAACAAGAAGTTAAATTAAAACTGACTTAAAGAGAAGGTGCCAGATATGGTCTGCACAGGGAACAGAAGGAAGTCACATGTATGTACTACTGAAATAAGAAGGAAAATGGACATGGTAAAAACGATCATCAAAATGACTGGAAATTAGTACCACTGACTGCAAAATTAGCAAACCTGAAGTCCTGCTGTCTAGAAAAGGTTTGAAGTTTGCTGGCTTAGGAGGGGGGCACAAGCATAGGAAACAGAAGGGGACATGGAGGGCACACATTTATGGTATGGCCTGGGCAGGACATAGGACAGTAGTCAATACATCTCTCAAGTAGCCATAATGTCCCTGCTGCTCCTTGTAGTACCAGGACCAGAAAGCCTTACTTGCCAGCACTCTCCACAGCTTCCCTTCTCCTCCCCTTCTGGCCTTTATCTCTCTTCCCTCACAGTAGGCCCTGGCCTTCACCTCCTCCATCTTCCTTTTCCTTCCCAGGAGTTTGTAAAGGAAGTCTTTGGTCTGGCAGACCAGAGCAGTTCTTGTGGGAAATGGTGGGATTTTCAGCTACGTGGTGGTGAGGAGAGATGAAATCCTGTACTCCAGATGAATGGGGGAAAGAAGGGAGGAGCCTGAGACTCTTGTGTGGATCCTCGCTGAAAACCTCCTTGCCTGTTTCTACCCCATCATCTACAGTTCTTCAAAACCCCAATTTGACCTACCTCAGTGAGATGCTTGGGCCAGTTTTGCCACTCAGATATGAGACTGGTCTCCAATTCCCAAAGGAAAGGGTGAATAAAAAGACTGACTTGATGGTGGCTCCAGCTCCCTTTCTAACAACGTTCTCCTCTCTCCTCCCTGTAATATCCTGGCTGGGAGAAAAAATTGTGTTATCCTGTCAGCCTGGGAGGAGACACCAACAGAAAAACAGATAGGCAGAGACTTTCACAGGAGAATAAAACTGATGAAAGATGTGGTAGCAGGCGGGGGCAAAGTCCGATAACTGACCAAAGGTGATGACAAATGCCCAGAATTTTCAGCTACCTTTAAATTAAGCGTCTGAGATAAATCATACATGGGTGGGTAGGGGGGTGGGGGGTGGGGGTGGGGGTAAAAAAAAAAAGAAACAAAAGAAAAAAGAAATACACACAAGAACCCAAGGATTATTTTGACAGGAGGTACAACCAAATTTGCACACAGTATAGATGTTTCTCAGCCAACACATATTATCAATCTTAGTGCAAGACTGGAATTCAATGAACTGATTTATAGATGAGTTATATTAGTTGATTTAACATTATCTTTAAACCCTAAAATCTATGACTCAGCCAATTTTACATATCCTTCATCCAAAAATAAAATGCACATTGCTCAAATATTTGCTTATACTTAAAGCTTTTCTTAATAAATGGGCTAAAATTGCTCTTTTGTTGTAGTTTACCAGAGAATAGAAGCATCAGTTCAACAGCCTTGTGATTTTTCTGCCCTTAAAGCAAGAGCTTTGCTGCAGAAAATATTATGGAATTTCTGCCTGAAATTATCCCCTCAGGCCACCACTAATGTAAACCTAAATAGATAAATCACTCACTTTGTGCTTTGGTATTTTAAGATGCATCAGAAGAGAAAGAAATAAGCAGTTATTGTGAATTTCAGTAACATGAATAAAGCTTTTTTAGAAAATCTTTGCAATACAATTTTAACTGCTCAATTTTAAAGTAGCGGTAGGGCAAGCAAACAAAAGATTTCATTACCAAATAAAAAAGAATTATACAAAATACTAAATTACAGAAAAGGCTATCCCAGTAATATATTGATTTCCATAGGGGTTTACACTTCATTAGATGTGTAGATAATTACCAAGGTAGTGCTGATGTTTTTCAAAAGTCTGTGATTCCCATCATTTTACATTTCCCGCCTTTATCTATTGTTTGTAGAATTACACAGATCGGAATTATTATTATTTTTTACAGTGCTATTAAGCAGTACTATAAACCTTTGAATGACCTTGGAGACTCTACAGCTTGTCCACTCATTACTGAAGGGGCTCGTTCCATCAAGGACTGAGAAGATGCTCAGAGCTATTTTGGTACCAGATATGTCTCTAGGGCTGAGGATTTCTATAGTGAAATAGAAGCACTCAAATGCTCTATATGGGAAACACACCACACAAAAGTCTCATGTACAACTTAAGCTCTGCAATGGTGATTAAAGGGGCTTGAAGGCAAAAGTAAATAGAGCTTTGTGCAGGCTTTTTGCACCTGCATGAACATTACTCTAATTGCTTAGGCTTATTTACTTTTCCTCTCACAGCCAGAACCTAGAGATAAGCTTCCACTGCAAATCAGTTTGAATAAAGCAGTCTGCACCAACAGCAGAAGGAAGTGAGCCCATGAATGTGTTCATTTTACTTCGCAGGCATGAACCGTCCATTATTACAGCCAATTATTCCTACTTCTTCTCCAACCAAACACTAAGCAAAACATGAAAATTAAAGCCTTCAAGTTGGCAGTGCACATACTTAATCAGAATGGGATACCAAGCAGATGACTAGTGGGTCCAGGAGCAAAGTCATAGCCTTTGCTTTCCAAGTTGTCTTCAACAGCTAAAGATAAAACTTCTCCAAAATAAAAAAAAAAAATGTGGGGGGGAGGGCAGGCAGGGAATGACAATTATATGTCTAAACAAACTGTCTAACCCCAGATTCATGTCTTCATACTCATTATTTCTAATTGCCTGCACCAGAAATACATGATGTGGAAGTCAAGGTATGTCCCTTGTAGTGCTTAATGGCAACCAGAATAAAGGCACTGAAGTTGTTACTGTTATAAACTTGCTGTACCTTAAACATATGTTCTATACAGAAAAGGTACAGAAGACATGAGTGGTTAAATTTAAATCATGGTATAACTGATAATGCTGGATATAAATTGGTATTTTCCTATTGTTAAGAGATATTAAAAGGTGGGAAATGAAACGTAAGTATAAGTGGTCCATTTTGTCAATGAAGAAAAACAAGGGGCAGATCTGATCTCAGGCCTGTGCACCTTTAGAGATGACCTGTAAAAGGCTGATGACCAGTGCAATGAGAGCATTCCTTGACAGCAGTAAGCTACTCAGGGCCATGGGGGTAAAAGGAGATTGCAACAATCCGCAGAAGGGTTTCTGAGCAGAGTGACTGACAGCATGTTGGAAACCCAGCTCTAACCTCACATATGCCCCAAGAGATTCAGAACACGCTATTACCACTCAAGTTTTGAGTTATAATAGATTCTTCTAATAAAACACCAGCTTAAAACTATTCTGTATATTACAAAGGATTAAAGAACAGAATAGAAACATCATTATGCCATAGTAGAAGTCAATGGTGCATCCATAAGCTATTGTATGCAGCTTGGGCTTCTCCATCTCAAAAAAGATATAGGAGAAATAGAAAAAACACAGTGAAGAGCAACAGGATAAGAAAACTGTGAGTGCAGTCCATGCAAAGCGCAAATACACAAACAGGACTCTTCAGCTCGTAGAAGAAATGAAAGAGAAAGGATGATCCCAGGAAGGACATCTGAAAAGCCATGGGCAGCAAGGAAAAAGTAAACAGGAATGATTTCTCATCCCAGCCAATAAAAGAACCAGAGGGCATCAAATGACAGTAGCAAGTGACAGATTCAAAACAAAACAGGGGAGGCACTTCTGCGCAGCACCTAGTTAAAGATCTCCCTGCCACAGGATATTATGGATGCTAAAATCACATCTGGATTAAGAAAGTGATAAGAAGATACTACTTTGGTATAATATCACCTGTAAGTAAGGAAGACCTTAAATTGCAAGTTACCAGAGGCTGGGAGGATATTCTGAGAAAATATGACTCTATGCTTGTTCTGTTCTTGTGCACTACTCTGGGCACCTCTGGCCTCAAACAGGTAGTAGGCTAGGTGCACCTCTGGTCTGACTAGTACAGTTCTTCTGTTGTTTAGACCTTTTATTGGTCTCAGCAAAATATTTTGCTTGGAAAATGTAAGCTGATACAACCTATAGGCCAGAAAGGTAAACCGTGAAAACAAAATAAATCTGAGAGAGGGACAGCTTGTATACCATTCCTTCCTGGTTAGGTACCTTACCAGGACGTTTTTATATCCACCTCTCACAGCTTTTCCTGCTCCATCTTTTTCTACCTAGCCCATTAGCAAATTGCTACCCCATTTATACCGAGAGGCTCAGCAGTCAGTTAGGAGCTATCCCCAGCTATTTGTGACGGGGAAACACATGAGTAAAAGTATCAGTAAAGATTGATCAGAGCTTGGATGTGATTTAGAAATGTCCAGGACAGACAGATACCCACAACGCTCTTTGCAGGAGTGAATAACTTTAGCTTCATAGAAACAGAGAATAAAAGCCTATAAAGCCTTCTACAAGACTGGTAGAAAAATTTTGGTTTATCTCTTTTTCAGTGGAAAATTACCCAGTCTGATGTTTGATCTCCAAAATGATGATGTTGGATTTTTTTTTCTCAGATGGTGTCAGATTTTTAAGGGCAAACTTTAGCATTTCATTTAGAAAGTAATCGAAAGGTGTTTGGTTTGTAACTGCAAACTCAACCGAACACTTTGTGTCAGAAATGGCACCAAAGTGTCTCAGGGATTTGTCATTTGGGTCCTTGTCTCACTGACTTCTCTGTACCATCTGCCCTGAATGAACAACAGTTCCCATGAGGTACAGCAGTAATTCAGAGCAAAAATAGACTACAGAATACATCAGCAGCCCAGGGATCCCATTTCACAAAGCAGAAGCATGCAGGAGCTATCTACACTGTAGTTCTCTGGAGGGAAAACTTCTGAAATTACATTTTTGGCCAAAACCAGAAATTTCACCTCTCTTCCTCATCCTTCATTTTTGCAGGGCAAGTCCTGAATCTGCAGGAGCCTAAATAGTTTGTCAGTGCTGCTAGACTTTTCTTTAAAATTTTGGATGCAGAGATTGGGTGGAAATCAGTGGCAGGCATAGGAAGAGTTAGAAGTGTACCTAGCAAGATTTCTCCACAGTGACTGAGAGTTGCACCACCTAAGCTTTTTAGAGCAGAAGTCATGTTTCAATGAAGCTTTAATCTTATTACACCTTGCTGTTTTAATGCAACATGAAGTCATAAAAGTGAACAGATTTGAACCTGGAAACAGAATCTAAGAACTCAACATGCTAAGCCAAATGTTTTTGTTTAAGGTATTGTTCTTCTCCCTACCATCAGGTTTTCAATATTGCAACTGCTGTTTCCAAACACTGCCCTTCCACTTTGCTTTATTAGTTAGCATTTAGGTCCTAAGTAGTAAACAGAAGTCAGTCCACTGAGGTTTGTCACACTCTGCAGTTTAGAGCAGAAGTAGCTGAAGCATCGTTCTTTAGTAGGGGCATAAGTCCTTGTATGAGCAATAAAAGCTGCCACTTTCTTTATGAGGCAAGTTAAATGCTATTAAAATGATGAATGAACTAGTTCCATTTTATTTGTTCAGCCTTTCCTAGTGCTATTCCCACGACCCTATTTAAATCACCAGCTTGTATTCTACATAAGTTCCTGTGTGCTTGAAATGCACAGATGCCTGCAGGATAGTCCAAAAAGAAGGGAAGCAGACACTCACGTAGAACAAGCAGAAAGAATAACTCATACAAATGAAGATTTGAAATAGAAAATTGGCACAAGGAAGCGGGACATGATCATGCTAAGGAAAAAAGCAGCTGAACCATTGACATTCTAGGGAACAAAGGATGCAGTTTTAAGGTGAGAGAAAGCCAATATAAGGCTTTTCTACAATCAGTGATCACTTGTCCTACATCAGTTCCAGCAATTGTGCTGCTGTGGTGGGAACTGGGAAGCATATGAGAGAATGGACGCCCCTGAGTCATAGGAACAAGATGAAATTTTGCAGTGCACAGTACAAGGTGTGTGCTGCACATCTTTGGCCAGACTCAGCCCACCTAACCAAGTAACCCAATTGAGGAACATGAAATTCCTGTGTTCCTTCTATAGTCAACAGGGAAAGACAGGCACTTCCCGCGTGTCAGAACATGAATCAGTCTCTTGGAGCAACTGGCCATGTTACACCACTGACATGAGCAGCAAGAGCCCTGTGCATCCACAGTTTGCTCAGATATGTGCCCACCCATAGGCAGGACAAAGCTATGCCCTCAAACTAATGAAAAAAATCTGTTGTAAATTAGAAATCACCCGCTGGAGGTGCCAGAAAGGAAGAAAATTCTGGCTTGATTAGTCAATCATAGCTGTAAAATTCATTTGGTTTCAGATGTCCCTTGTGAGGCATTTTTAGAGAACAAGGCCATGATGAGGCCATCTGGAATACAATATGCAGTTCCAGGCACCCAGATGCAAAGAAGATTAATGCAGTCTGTAACGGGACTACAATAATCAAGGAAATGAAGAATTTATCTTCTGAAATGAGATTAAAAGATGGTGGCTTGTTTAGCCTAAGAGAATAAAGGTTGTGGGGATTCTGACTGCTTTCTATAAACTCATCAGTCTAAGTTTCTATAAACTTAGCAGAGGCTAAGAGCTATTTAAACTAAAAGACACTGCTGCTACAATAACAAATGGATAGACACTAGCCATTAATAAATTTAGGCTGAATATTAGACAAAGGTTGCAAATCCCCAGAGGACTAGAACAACTTTTATTAGGGGCAGCTCCACCGCTTAGTTACATTGATGCTGAAGTGTGATCAGTTTACGGTTAGGATTTACAGCACAGCTGCCTGCAGTAGCAAGGAGTGGGACTCATTAACTCACAGGGTCCTTTCTAGTCCAATGCACCTTTGGCCTCAAGCATTTCTCTTTGTCAACTGGGCATTTTCTCAGCATTGCTCTGTATTCAACGCATTTATATGTGTAGTGCCAGGTTTTCAAAGACCTTCGTGCCTTACAGAGAGTGAAGCCAAATTTTCGAAAGTGGTCTGCAGTCATAGGGCTACTCTCCTTGGATACATCTACCTGAATGTGTTTACTCTTCAGCAGATGATGACTTCTCTTTCTTATTATATACTCTTTCAGAGTCCATGTTCTGTGCCAGAAATGAAAATAAAGGCTCCCAAGGGCTTACAACCAAAATAACCTAAGCCAGAGGAAAGAGGTCCTTGTTTCCTTGATATTTCACAGAAATCGGGGAGTCAGCTGAAAGCCAGCTGGCTGCAGGTTGTTTGCAAAGAGGAGGTAGTGGGGGGAGAGAAAGCAAAGCAGTGACAAAGGCTAAGAGGACATACGGTGAGTTACCAACATACTCAGTTTTGATACAAAATTATATCCAGACAAATACATAGAAACAGTGCCTAAGCTAGAACATAAAAGGTAATTTCTTCTCTTCTGAATTCCACCGTGTATCCACATTTTTAGGTAAGCATCAGCATCTCTGTGACAGTGTCTCCTGTGCAAGGCAGCAGCTCCCACTCATTATTCTGAGCATTGTTTATAGAAAATGTATATATCTTAGGGGACATATTAGAAACCTGCCAGATTTTCCACCAGCTGAAAAGATCTGAGAATTGTGTGTCTTTGGCAAGAGTCATCTTTTAAGGATGAGTCCAAATGGATGATGCAGATGTAACAGCATGAGTCTTAAAGGATTCTCTTAACAATGAAACCAGGCTCCTTTATACAAGAACACAGGATTTGGCTCAAGTATGTTTAGGCGTTTGAGACCTACAATGATGCCCACTGATGTAGGGATCTCTTAATTTTCCTTCTCTGCATGGCATTCTGCTCTTGATGGGGTCCTGGTCCATGAATAAGGCTCCCAGGCACTACTGCAATACTAGGGAATGCAATAACATCTCAGCAGTACATTTCTATTCATTTCAGTGAGCGATCATCCTTGCAGTGCTTCTATATGCCATAACACCATATGGCACCTGCATTTTTAGTTCCAGTATTAGTGTCATAATTGACATTATTTTTAATTTTTCCTAAAGGGCAAAATACATTTTAGTTGTCCTGATCTCAGCAGGCATTTGAGAAGGTAGGAGCATTAAGTAGCTCCTCAGCACTCTCAGGACATTCATTTTCCAGATTTAATCACTAAAGTTCCTTTGTGCTCAACCTGAGAGAGCAGGAGCATATTCAGTACTTGTTAACCCTTGGTTTTTTCATAGTTAGAAATGCCAGAAGAGCAGGGCTTTCAAAGTCCCGCACAGATTAATATACAGAGTAACTTTGAGTAACTTTGAGAATGGGTCCTGATAGTAAACAACATCGGGAAGTACTGTTCCATGTAGTTGAGAGGCTAAAAAATGAACACATTTTCTATTCTGACTCGATTTTCAGTTCTGACTCTTACCCAGCAGTTCTTCCCAGTAGTCAGGAGGTGGCAGCCTCTGCAATCGCTACAGAAACAGCCAATCATATTTTTTCCCCACTTTCAGGAGAATTGAAAAGTGCCTTTAAAAATGAGATTTGGGAGAGGAGAGAAATTAACATCAGTGTTATGAAAAGGTTCAGGCTGGAGGGATTTTATTCACACACACACACACTTGGCTCTTTAATTTGGAAATTCCTGTTCATCCTCACAAGTGGTATGATAATAAAATGGTTCTCTCATCAACTCTGTTTTGACACCATAATATTTCCCAATGAGATTATTGGATTTTAATCCTCTTTTACAAGAAATGTTGTGCATCTCATTCATGTTATGAGCAGAGAGTAATGCTTTTCAGTTTTAAGCCTGGAAAGCAGATCCTATTTTAAAGCCCTGTTTTGTCCATTGCGTTTTGAAATACAGAAAAGAAGTTTTTATAGCGATAATTCGAAGAAAATCTTTTAGCAAGACATGAATAATAGAAAATGAACCTTAGAGGGAATCCCTTAATATTTTTAAATGTTGAGGCTGCTTTATTTAAGCAACACTACAACAACAACAAAAGAAATATACATCTTCCAGAGACATAGAAGCTGTTGAAGTGGTATGAGATATGTGGTTTCTGGTCAGTGATTTTCTGATTGAAGCTTGAAGAGAAGCCATGACTCAAGCTTTTTTTCTGAATCTGCATCACATTAACTTTAAAGCACCAACCTGAATTAGGGTGTAGGGCTCTGTCTTGGCAGGTAGTTTAAACCCTTGTAAGGTGCTGCTTCCACCTCTTCCTTCCTATTCACAGAGCACTTGAGCATCTTAACCTGCTGTTCTGATGCTGATTCTGATGCTGCTCCACATCTTCCAGACAATCCCCTAGCACAGAGATTAGATGTTCTTGAAATGTCTTTTCTTAGACTAGAAATGCAAATTTGATTCCAGCTTTCATTCTCCAAAATTAGAAAGGAGTCACCATCAGTTCTACTATATATTTAAAATACTGCTATAGGCAGCCACAAAGCTAGATGAAGATGAATGCATATTGCAGAAGTCCATTAGTAGGACTGTTTCCAACAATTGCAATTAGTATTAGGGATCTGTAAAAACACACCAGTGAAAAAGGGTGGTATAGATTGCAGTTACATAGCAGCAGACTGATATCATAGGACTCTCTAAATAATGCATAGAGAAGCTGAGTCACCTGTAGTATGAACATTTTAGGCTGGTGCATAATTCAGGAGCTTTTGTTCCTATAAAGAATACATTAACGTTTTCAATTCTAAACCTCTAACAGGTCCATGGTCACTTGACAGTGATAAATAGTGAACAATTAACATGTTGTACTGTTTAAAGATCTCACTGTTTGACTTTCATTTTTCATTTCCATTTCTCCTACAGTCCTCACACTGCCATTCACCCTCATGTCAATGACCTGACTCTAGGCCCCATTCAATGGCAGCCTTTCTTCTCACTGAGGCTGATGTGGGGTGACCCCTCCAAGGCTTTCCCAGGGAAGACTGGACAGACTCATATGGCCGTTCAGAGCAGCCCACCACAGCTCAAACCTTTTACAAAATGCCAAACCCAAGGAGTAGACAGGCTGCTCTGATAATGACCTTCAGCTACATGGAGCAGTGAGACACCTCTGGGGTGGTTCTTACTGCACCGGGACACGCAGGGGACGTGTACAGACTCAGCCTTCGTCAACTAGGCAACAATCTTCTCATGAAATGTTAGCCAGCTTTCTGCAGGATCTTCAGGCAGTTACTTAGCAATAGAAAAAAAATATGGATTCTTCAAACACAGGAGTTGCTGATTGAAATGTTTATGGCATGAGCTAGATGGATCAGGTGAGTTGATCACAGTGGTCTTCTTGCTGACATAGAAAACCTATAAAAAAAACATGTTCTTTTGACTGGGTTGGCTAAATTATTTATGAATGCCTGGATTTTCACACAAGACAGATCTAGACAACCTAAAATCTGACATAGCGCCTCATGCCAGCTCTTAAGTTGCATTTTTGTTAGTTATCAAATAGCAATTAGGACATTGCTTAGAATCAACTTCCTGTATCTAATCTTCTGGAAAATATGGACTTTGAAATCATGCCAGAGTGGTAGGAAGTGTTTCTGTACCTTCAAATAGTGCCTAGTTTTATCACCACAAGCAGTTAACACAGGCTGTGATGGGGTTTAAATAGTATAGATCTCCCATTGCCTGCAATGGAAGTGTTTTTTTTCCTCCTACTTACCTGTATTAAATTATACTTTAACATATTTTAAAATATCTATATTAGGTTATTTATTCCTCCAGCTATAACAGGTAAATTGAGAGGGAACAAAGCTGTAGTTTTGCTGATGACTTTAAGCCATTTACTGGAGCTAGATTCTGGAGCACACCAAGACTTTTCCCTACCACAGCAGGCTGCAGAAGGGGATTTTAAAAAGTTTTGATTCAGAATGTACTTGACCTCCTTACCTCTAAGAACGAACACCTATGACTTCTGCTGAAACTTGAAACTAGTGCAGAGGCATCCAACATTACTTTCTATCTGTCAAGTTGCCTGAAGATTAGCCTCTTACTTGCCTCAAATATACTCATGCATGAGGACAGTATTCATTCTCTTATTTTGGAGTGGCAGAACGGAAAGGATGTTTGTTAAGATTCGAAGCTAGAGCTAAAAATTAGGATAAAAGAACCCTTTTAACAATCAGAGATTTTGACTAAAACCTTGATACAAATTTCTTATCACTAATGAGAATCAACACAGCTCTTCAGTGTCCTTCCACATCAGCACGTTTCTCTCAATAAACAGACCTCAGTAGCTGAAAAGCAAATTATATCTCTACTCTTAAAGCATAAAATGTTATGACAGGAAGCCTTAGAAAAGGACCACTAAATTAGATGTCAATTCTGCAGACAACTAGTGCATGCAATGGACTATGTTGTGTGGAGGATACATTCAAACATACAATGTGGAAATACAAGGAAAACAAAAGCCGATAAACAAAGTCATAAACAAAAGTCATAAACCAAAAGTTGAGGACAAAGTCAGACTAATTAGATGAAAAGTTTCCCTGAATTTAAAACTATGTTCCTAGAAATACTTTTGAACAACAGCGAGATGGTAGGTGGCAGGAATCAGAAGGCAAGCAACAGGAGGAGGATATAGACTTTTCTAGAGCGGTGCCTTTGAGTCTGGCCTCCAACCTTTAATTTTGTGGGGGTATTCTCTGACAAATATTTTCCATTCCTTCCCAAACTTTATGATTAAAGAGAGTCCCCCTAAAGTTCCTTCCTAAGGTGAAAGCCATAAGCATCAACCAGCACTGTTACTCAAGCACAAGTCTATTCTTTTTCCTTCCTTTTCTGACAGGTTCGGGGCCTAACATCCTGCCCAATATTTACATTTCCCAGAAGCCAATAAAGTCTTAGTCTTCACAGTGAGAGAGGATTTGGTTATGGCATCTAGATCTCATTTTCTAAATGCCAGAGAATAGTTTACCTACCAGGCTCCCAGGGCTTTTCATGTTCCCTTGGCAGAAAGGAAGTAGCTGTCAAATGATTTCAGCATCCATGATTGAAGGACCATCCCTTAGAGAAGGGAAAAAAACCCAAATTACCAAAAGAGCAAATTGAAAATAATTCATTTTAACATTGTATGTTTACAAGGAAGTTTTGTGGTTTGGTTTGGGTTTGGGTTTTGTTTTTTCTCTTTCCCAGAGACCTGTGTCTGAAAGTAAATGAAATAGTTATAAGCAGTAATTAACTTTCAGAGCAATGTCACTCGATAAACACAGTTAAAAAAAAAGAAATCAAGTGTGTTAAGGTTAGACTGAAAACCTCATTACAGACAGAGTTTCCATCTCTGGTGCTTTGCAGAATTTATCAAAATCACTTGGAGTAACACCCAGAGACATACTAAATGCTTCTGCTGTTGGGGTAGCTCAAAACTCAGGGACAATAATACTGGGCAAAGTCCCCCCATCTTGTCTCTGTGGCCCTGTGTTGTCCAAACATGAAGCAGCTCCCTCCTGACTATACTACATATGTGCTTCTTACATGAGCTTTGCAAAACCACTATCGTAGGCTGCCTGTGCTGGAAAATGTCTCCTTCTGATGTAACTAGGGCATTTCATGCCACTTCAAGTCCTTGCCTTGCCACATGGGCCAGAAACCAGATAAGCATCTTTCCCTCTTCACTCAGCTGTTCTTAGCAGGAGGCAGAGCTCTTGTGCCACACTTCGCTTTAAGCCAGAACATTTTTTTACCATTGATTGCAATCCAACTTCCAAATTCAATAGAAACTGCAGACAATGTTGAGCAATATGTCTTAGGGAACACTTGCAAAAATTTTTTTTTTTAAAAACAGCAGCCTACATAAGCTTCCACCTAAGAGTCGTAAAAGAACTGGCTGAGCAGATTCCCAGCTTCCTACTCCAAGCTAAATTAAAAATACATACTAATGTGTTAAGCTGATGTTTATTTTAAATAAGTCTCTGAATGTTGGGATAATTCTGAGAGGTTGAAAAAAATGCTCATCTGTATCAATATCCAAGAGATCAAGCATAGAATGGGGTAAATAGAGGTTGTACAAAACACAAAGGGATTGTTTATGATGTTCAGCTACTGGAAAACTAAATTTCAGGAGTATAAATAATGGAAGTCAACACCTTTTTATGAAAAAATGTTAAATAAACCACAATTTCTTTAGCAAAGGCAATCGAGTCGATATATTTGGGTAGTAAGACATGACAAGTACCACTTCATAGGATTGTGATTACAAAATTACTGTGATACAGTATCAAAAGCAGTTAGTAGATGGGTTGTAAAATTACTAAAAGCCACTTCAAAAAGTAGCAGGCACTGGGGTATTTCCATTATAAAAGAGTCTTTTCAGAGGGCTGGATCAGGACAGCCCAGTGATTGGTACAGTTCTCAGCATTAATCAATGTTTTCAACAGTGTTCTAAAAGTAAACATAAAATTATTGCCGATAAAATGAGATAAAAAGGATTAGCAACATTGTTAAATGTTGATAAGTAAACCATGCAGAATGACCAGTGCCTTTCATAAGCTACGCCTGTTCAGTCAAAATATGTTTTCCCACAGACACTTAGAAGCATAAAATCTATGAAGGTGTTGTACAGACCATATTGAAAAAATGGGAAGGGGGAAGTGGAGGGAGGTGGTCATACTCTGAAAGCAGCAACTCAGGAAAGGTTAGTGACTCTGAAAGTCAGACAATTCAACAGGAGCTCCCAGCAGCATGCCATGACAAAGACGACAAAAGTAGTGTTTGTATAGCCATGGGAAAAGTGAATAGAGTAGAATGATGATTTTGCCACAGTTTCAGACAAGGGAAAATCCAGTTTGAGACAGTGGCTGAAGTTCTGATATTTACATTTTTTAAAAGGATGTGGAAAATCACTCAAGCTGCCTGACAACTGAAAAATAAGACTGAAAAGTAAAGAAGCTGCCTCAACAAGAGACTTGAGGAGCTCACTTGTTTAGTGTAGTGAAGAAAGGTGACTGACTTGTATAAATGTCTTCACAGGGAGAAAATGCTAAATATCAGACAGCTTTTTAATCAGACAAAACAAGAATGATGACTACACTCAGGATCCAGACCTGTTCAAATGGGGAAAAGTGTTTGTGAAGGCAGAGGCACAGAGCTCCTGTTACCGAGGGAAGTAGCATATTCTCCATTTCTTGAGGTTTTCCCATTAAAACTGGCAACAGGTCATTTCCAATCAACTTACCAAAAGCCTGTCTCAGCTAGATTCACACTCGTTGCAGAATCCCTTCATGACGTTTTTCCCTGGGGACAGTTACAGACCCAGAAAAGCGAGCTTCCCATGAATTACAAGACTTACGCCTTGGGAGATATGGATTCAGTCCTTGCCTCTGCCAAACATGATTTGTATGCCATTGAGCTAGTTACTTAAAGTAAGCTTCATTTTACCTAGTTTTTGGTATCTAAAAGCTAGATGTCTATTTACCATGTAAATGTCTGAAGCATTTTTATCCTCAGCATCTCTGTCAGCCTGTGGAGAGAAGCAGGCACCGTTGGAGAGCTGTTCCTCTGACAATTCTCAAAAAAATCATTATACAATGAGGAATTTCAAGCTTTGAAGAAATCTCTGTGCTGGTTGAAGGAAGGCAGGAAGGTGACTGGTTTAGACTTGGACAACAACACTCTAGACATATAAATAAGGGAAGGTCGGCTTTAGCCTCTGCTGAAGAGGATATTAATATTTATTAGCTGCTGTGAAAATAATACCTTAGAGACTTAATATTATTAGGAAATATATGAAGAGCTGTGATAAATGGTATCAAGAAATCACAGCGTTCACATTTTTGCAAAGCTCTAGGGTGAACGAAAACTGAATCTTGAGATAGTACAGGACAATATTCAGACTGTGAGCCAGATTTCTGAATGCCACGAAGAAATACTGAGGGTATTGAATCCATGTACACTTTCCTTAATGGCAAAGATAGCTTAAAAGACCTCTTTCCCAAACAAAGGCCTTTTCCATTTTAAAGGGTTATTTTTCGCCAACCTGGCTTTCAGAATGGCAACAAAGTTGTGCCAGCACAGCTGATGGGGCCATGAACTGCCGCGTGGCAGCAAAGGCCTTTTAAACCGGATTCACAACTGAAAAAAAGGACTGTGGATTTACAGTATAATGCAGAATAGTTAAGGAGGCAAATGAAATTCCAGCATAGCTCTGAGATGGCAGAGAGGAGAGCAGAGCTGATTGAAGTAGGACAGCTGATCTTAGGACATGGAAGAAAGGTCACGACAATTCTCTTGACCAAAAGGGAGAGTCTCTCTCAGCTACGCAAACTCTGGAGACAACGGTTCCAGTGACCACCTTGAATAGCAACGTAAGGAACATACAGCAGTGAGTTTCCTATCTGCTTATAGGAGCAAATCTTTTCATAAAAATATATCCGTGTTTTATTTTCTTTGGATTTGATCCCAGCAGTCAGATGGGGAGGAAGTGTTGCACTTCCTTTATAGTAAAGCTTAATCAGTACATTGAGAGATCCATTCTGCAGCCTTTCCTTATACCAGGAGAGTTTACTCCTCAAACACTAATCAGCAGAAACAGTGGCCCTGATATGAGGATCAAATGTGACTATATCTAGCAAAGCCTCGTGTGACCACAGCCACGCAGCAAATGTCACTCCAGCTCTCTAGCACACTCCTGCCTGTCCTTCCACCCAGGGTTTCTCAGCAATTTCAAAGAGCCACAATTAAACCCATATAAAAAAAGCACTACAACAACATCCACCAAAACAGCTCCGCAGAGAACTGCATTAAGAGGCAGAGGAGATTTGAGTAACATATTAGCAGGATTGGAAGCAAAATTCTCTCTTTGTTGAAGCAATTTACATAATGACTCTCTTCTTTTTCAGACTTTTTTCGCACTAGTTATTTAATATAGTCATTATACTTGGTTATGGCAGTTTGAATTGGGATGCTGCCAAAAAGACACTATTTAGCAGGTCTGAGGGGCTGGATATTTGAACAGAGCATTTTACTTTAATGAACTTTCCCTGCTCTGGCTTGAAAAGAGCTTATTGGGATTTTCTCATAATGTTCTTAAGGAGCTGGGGTTGATTGGGGGGAAAAAAAAAACACCAAACCTTAAATAGCTTTACCCAACATGAGATTTTACAAAGTAAATAGCAGAGATATTTTTTAATAAAAAAGAAGGGACTAATTCACACAGAAGAGACACAAGTGCACTACGCTTATGCCCTGTACTACACTTGCAATTTTTCAGCCAGCTTACCAAATCTTTCCAATCAATATCACAGCTGATATTTCAATGTATGTTAAATAAATTTAAGAGATGAGAAGAGCCGAACAGAAAGGCATACACACATTGGATGTGGACATGTTTATAAGGATCAAATTCAACAAGAGGAAGAGCCCTAGATGTGAATTGGGGTAGTCAGGAGACAGAAGCCTACAGGATAACAATAATACAGCAATAAGACTAATAGCAGGATTACTATTGTGACAAGTGCTGCAGGGAGAGCAGACCTGCTGGGGCTGGCTCTGAGCTGGCCAGGCATGACCAAGCAGGGCTTGGACACAAATCTGGCTCAGCACAAGTATTCATTGCAAGAACGGATCTTGTGCACTCAAGTGCAAGTATAAACCTAGAGAGGAAAAGTCAGCCTTGCCACAGGAGTGTGATAAATCAGAGCAAACTTCTCTGAGAGATAAGTATCTTAACTCCCAAGAGAGCATTTAGCTAAACAGTTATTTTAAGACAGCAATTACAAGGGGAAGGGGAGGGGGGTTTAATTTTTCTTCTACCCAACTAATTGTTAAGAAAAAATGTCAAAAGGTGACAGGAAATGTGAATTTAAATATTCCTAGAGCAGAACAAAATATTAAAGAGCAAAGTACTGTAAACAGTCTAACATTAGTTTTGTTATTTGGTTGGGAAATTGCCCCTGCTTAGGTAGTTAACTCTAGAATTCACTTGCATATTAAAATGATCTGCAATTAATATGAATGAATATAAGATTCCAAAGTTCAGAATTACACATTTTCCTTCCTAGGCCATTTGACTTCTTTAGTCAGAGAAATTAATGCAACTTTCTCTTCCCATCCCAGTTAAGTAGAGTCTAAGCAATATCCTGTCTCCAGTAATTTCTCCATTTCCACAGATGAACCTGTGTGGCTAGGACATTTGAGCATCAAACGATCAGTCATTAGAGTGACAGCTTCAAGCTGCAGGCCTGATGAGCCTACCTTCTGTGGCCTGCAGTAATGGTACTTCTCCTTTTCTACCCATTCACATAACTTCTTTGTCTTTTTGCAAAATGTTTCGCTGCTTACCAGTAGCTCAGTTGAAGCCTCTGTTCCTTTCATTTCACTATGACTATATAATTCTTTTTAATTATTTTGATGAGCTCTTAGGTAAAATTACAAAATCAAAAAAACTTAAGCTATGGCAAGAGCAGATAATCCAGCCTCTTCCTGAGCCAACGCAGGGCTCATACAGCTGTCACTTCCTTTTATCCCATGTGTTCATCATAAGAAAGGCCTGTTGCATTGGAATAATGTTCTTGCCAGTATCTTCTTTACGTGGAAGAACTCCAACATGACATAGATTTTTGCAGTAGGTAAAGCCTCAGGCACAAGACACATCAGTAACATATCTTCTTTTACCCTGCCACAAAAGTAAGCATTTTAAAATCCTTAATGCTATACATTTGTCTCTGAAGAATGGAGCCTTGCCTGCACCCTTGGCAGGCTTGGAAACAGAAAATCCCTTTAAATAAATATCTAATATACCATAGAATAAATATAACGAATTACTCATTACTCCTTACTGTAATGTAATGGCATTCCTGAAAGCCAGGTTCTGTTGAGATAAGGATGGGTGTCCTGGCAGTTACTGCAGTGGGAAGCAAAAATGAGACAGTGGTACATCATGAAGTGCAATCAAGATGCTGCCACATCCTCTGCCTACATCCCTACACATTCCTGCAGTTTTGTTTGATGCTGCCACATCCTCTGCATACATCCCTACACATTCCTGCAGTTTTGTTTGTAACTTGACAAATAATTACCTAATAAATTAGCTAAACATTTGGCTCTTTTTCTCTAGTTGCTTCTAAAGATGTACATTCTTAAAGACTTGTGGGTTCAGTGAGTCTGTAAGTGAATAGTTCCTTTGGATATTCATTTTACTCTTAAACCAAAATAAGATTGGTATACAAAAAACTAAAACCAAAAATGCAATACGTATTAACTGGTGCCCTCAAGCAACAATCAGCACCAAATCCTGCACCCCGTGGACTGGTATCAGTTGATACAGTTTCATTATTTATTGAAATGTCTTTCATTATTCTTACTTGTTCTCATCTTGTCAGTTCACTGTTTTTATTACAGTTTCTGCCCATGGGTGCAAGTGAGCGTGAGTAGGGGATATCCATACCTAGGCTCTTAACTGCCAGATAAACTCACATAGCTCCAAAGCATCCATAAACATGCACACACACAAACGCATAATCTGTCATAATAACATGAAGATCTGCAGAGCAGAAACTAACATGTGGTAATGCTTAAAATCATGAATTACTGCAGAGAATACCCAGTAATACCTGCAAATCTAAACCATATTTTGCTTTTTTATGAGCCAATTGATAAAACATATGTTATGCATATGGTCTATGGGGAAATACTGTAAATAGAACAGCTGTTAACTTTAAGAGTTACAATAGAAAAATGGTTTTATTTCCACCACAAGTTTTTTCATTCTTGTTTTCTTCACATTGTCAGATATGCCCCTGGCCTAGTCATCCCCACCACCACCCAGGTTTCTATTTAACGCTCTGCCAGCAAGCTAAGAGGTCCCTTGGTTCAAACACTGTATTATCAAACCTGTGCCTTGCTCAGCAGAGACCATGACACACCTGGACAGGAAGAAGAGTGCACATTAAGCTTGAACTAAGCTACATTATTACCCTCTGCAACAGTGAAAAGTTTCCACACCTGGTGGGAGAGACTATTGCATACTCTCCCAACCTTCAGTTCCACAAGGGATGACTATTTTTATATCCGGTCCTGGTCAACCGGGGAGGTCCCAGATGACTGGAAGTTAGCTAATGTGACACCCATCTACAAGAAGGGTCAGAAGGAGGATCCGGGGAACTACAGGCCTGTGAGCCTGACCTCGGTGCCGGGGAAGGTCATGGAACAGATCATCCTGAGTGCCATTATGCGGCATGTGCGGGACAACCAGGGGATCAGGCTCAGCCAGCATGGGTTTATGAAAGGCAGGTCCTGCTTCACTAACCTGGTCTCCTTCTATGACAAGGTGACCCACTTAGTGGATGAGGGGAAGGCTGTGGATGTTGTCTACTTGGACTTCAGTAAGGCCTTTGACACCGTCTCCCACAGCATTCTCCTGCAGAAGCTGGCTGCTCACGGCTTGGACAAGTGCACTCTGCGCTGGGTTAAAAACTGGCTGGATGGCCAAGCCCAGAGAGTGGTGGTAAATGGAGCCAAATCCAGTTGGCGACTGGTCACGAGTGGTGTTCCCCAGGGCTCAGTGTTGGGACCAGTCCTGTTTAATATCTTTATCGATGATCTGGATGAGGGGATTGAGTGCACCCTCAGTAAGTTTGCAGATGACACCAAGTTGGGTGGGAGTGTCGATCTGCTGGAGGGCAGGAAGGCCCTGCAGAGGGACCTGGACAGGCTGGATTGTTGGGCTGGGGCCAACTGTATGAGGTTCAACAAGGCTCAGTGCCGGGTCCTGCACTTCGGTCACAACAACCCCAGGCAACGCTACCGGCTTGGGGAGGAGTGGCTGGAAAGCAGCCTGGCTGAAAAGGACCTGGGGGTGATGGTTGACAGCCGCCTAAACATGAGCGAGCAGTGTGCCCAGGTGGCCAAGAGGGCCAATGGCATCCTGGCTTGTATCAGGAATAGTGGGGCCAGCAGGACCAGGGAGGTGATAGTGCCCCTGTATTTGGCACTGGTGAGGCCGCACCTCAAATACTGTGTCCAGTTTTGGGCCCCTCAATTCAAGGAGGACATCGAGGTGCTGGAACGTGTCCAGAGAAGGGCAACGAGGTTGGTGAAGGGTCTAGAGCACAAGTCTTACGAGGAGCGGCTGAGGGAGCTGGGGTTGTTTAGTTTGGAGAAGAGGAGGCTGAGGGGAGACCTTATTGCCCTCTACAACTACCTGAAAGGAGGTTGTAGCGAGGTGGGGGTCAGTCTCTTCACCCCAGTAACAAGGGATAGGACAAGAGGAAATGGCCTCAAGCTGCGCCACGGTAAGTTTAGGTTGGATATTAGGAAAAACTTCTTTACTGAAAGAGTGGTCAGGCACTGGAACAGGCTGCCCAGCTGGGGAAGTGGTTGAGTCCCCATCCCTGGAGGTATTTAAAAGACGGGTAGATGCAGTACTTGAGGACATGGTTTAGTGGTGGACTTGGCGGTGGTAGGTTAACGGTTGGACCTGATGATCCTAAGGGTCTTTTCCAACCTTAACAATTCTATAATTCTATGATTCTATGATTCTATTTATTTCTCACTAGGATGTGAGATATGCACTGACAGATGCTATAAAACTAATTCATCCTCACTCAACATTGAAGTACTGTCGTTGAACAATCACTGAGAATGCATGGAGCATCTAGTTGCCCTTTCTTTGTGATAGATAACACACTCTCATCCTCCATTATTGGTGTTATTATCAGTAATAATTAGATGCTGCTTCACTGACTCCAGAAGACAATCATTCACATACACCAAGTCTAACCTGAGGCCTGTTTGAAGTCTTGATGGAATACCAGGGAGAAACACAAGTGAACTTAGACCAGACTCAATGCATGTTCCCTATGTTATTAGGACCTAGAGATGTATCAGTTATATATTACATCATCTTTGCATAGCAATAGAAGCATTTACTTCTATGGCAGATGTCAGTATTTGCTAATAACAGGATTTTAAAATACCTTATACCATAACAACCCCAGATGCTGTATACCAGTTATCACAGCAGTCAAGTGAGGTATGGTACCCATAATTTGTTACAGAACTCATAGACTCACAGAATGGTTGAGGTTTGAAGGGACCTCTGGAGGTCATCTGGTCCACCCCCCTGCTCAAGCACCTAGAGCAGGTTGCCCAGGACCGTATCCAGATGGCTTTTGAATTTCCAAGGATGGAAACTCTACAAGATCTCTGGGTAACCTTTTCCAGTGCTCAGTCACCCTCACAGTAAAAGTGTTTCCTGATGTTCAGACGGCACCACTTGTGTTTCAGTTTGTGCCCATTGCCTCTTGTCCTGTCACTGGGCACCACTGAAAAGAACCTGGTTCTGTCTTCTTTGCACCCTCCCTTCAGATATTTATACGCATTGATGAGATCCCACCTGAGCCTTGTCTTCTCCAGGCTAAACAGTCCCAGCTCTCTCAGTCTTTCCTCATAACAGAGATGCTCCAATCCCTTAACCATCTTCCTGGTCATTTCTTGGACTCTCTCTCCTGTATGTCCATATCCATCTTGTACTGAGGAGCCTGAACTGGACACAGTGCTCCAGGTGTGGCCTCACCAGCGCTGAGTAGAGGGAAAGAATCACCTTCCTTGACTTGCTGGCAACACTTCTCCTAATGCAGCCCTGGTTACCTTTGGTCTTCTTTGCAGCAAGGGCACACATTGCTGGCTCATGTTCAATTTGATGTCCACCAGGACCTCCAGGTCCTTTTCTGCAAAGCTGCTCTCCGGCTGGGTAGCCCCCAGCATACATTGGTGCATGAGGTTGTTCCTCCCCAGGTGCAAGACTTTGCACTTCCCCTTGTTGAACTTCATGAGGTTCCTGTCAGCCCATTTCTCCAGTCTGTCGATGTCCCTCTGGATGGCAGCACAACCTTCTGGTGTACCAGCCACTCTTCCCAGTTTTGTGTCATCTGCAACTGCTCTGTTTTATTCTTCATAAGATGATTTCAATGATATTATAAAATACCACCTTAAAATATACAGACCTAGTTTTGAAAACATACCCCCACAAGCACTTGTTCACCAACTATGATCCACAGAACAGTAAATACATTGCAACTGCTTAGCACCTATTAATATTTGCACTGAAAAGATCATGACTGGTGCTCTGTGAGCAAAGTACTGAGTTAACAGTGTTACACTGGTCCAAAAAGGTGGGGAATTTCTCCTGTGGAAGTGCTGTCTTCCTCCTGAACAAGCAGAGTAGTAAAGAAAAAAGGGAACAAAGTTCTGCCTGTATTCCACATCTAAAAATGTTGCAGTAAACCTCTGTCCAGGCATTCAGGATGGGATACCAGTGCCACTTTGGTGGTATCTGTAACAGAACAAGTCTCTGTCTCTTTCTGTCTGTCATTCAGGCATTACTTATTAAGAGGTATTTCCAAAGGAATGCTGCTGGCCACTAATACCTTGATGGTCACTACTACCATTATATCATTCTCAGGGTAGCATTGATATGCTACCCATTGAAATGTTCCTTGCAGGAACATCAAGAACAGGTTTACTTTGCCATGTTTGAAAAGGCTGACATTTCCACAGACCAGCACTGTTCATTTGCAAATTGAGACTGATTTCAAAAGGTCTACACACATCTCAAAGCTCCCGCAGGACAGCAGAGATGACAGTAAGCAGCCTAGCCTTGACTAATAGGCTGACACTGCTTTACCGTAGGACACTCTCCAGCTGCTGGAAAGCATTGAAGGGAGACTGAAACATTATCAGAGAGACAGCCAACTTTTAGGCTGCTCCATTTCTGCTGAAGGACTACAGTAGGAACCTTTGTGGATCCACTAATATGCAAGAAAAGCAGATCTTTTCATCCAGCTCTTGTTACTTTCCAAAATACACTTATCTCTTAGTTATTTCATGCTGTATCAATCTACCAAAACTCTTTTCACCCCACTTATACCATAGATAAGAGATGCAGGCACTAGATGTTACCAAACACTTTTGAAAGCGACACCTTATATTTTTATGGATCTGTAAATATATGAGGGATGTTGTCACTGTGACAGATACAAATTATAAGAAAACCAAAGTTTCAGACAGAGATGATATCTTGTATTATATCATTTGATCCCTTTGTGACGAGCAGATACTCAATTCCTTCATCAGATCTGAGAAGGAAGCAGTGAGGCTTATGCTAAATCGAGGCTAGGAGCAAAGGCTCCAAGCACTTGGTTCCCCCAACATTAATATCAGTGCTGTGCACTGCTGGAGTCACCCAGCAGTACAAATTTGATCTGACTCAGACGTGGGCACATGATTGCAGTTCTCTCGTGTTAGTCAGACATTATGGAGCTGTATTCTTTTATGCTGGCTCTGTGATGGGAGAGGAGGCAGGGGCAAGATGCACTGAGCTGACTCAACAAAGATTTCTGAACAAAGATCCACCAGAAGCTCAGCCTTCTGCAGCCTATAGCTACGGCATTTTGGAGTGGATTTCAGGAACCCTCAGCCCAGCTGCAAGCTATTGGCATATCAATAACACCATTAAGTTAATCTCTTACTGAGTTCTGAGAGGTAGTTGTTGCACCTGCAGAGCAGAAAGCAGTGCCAAAAGGAGAAGAGAGGTCACCAGCCTTATGGAAGAGCAGGAAGACCAAGCATCTAAAAGCTATCAGAAATAGAGGGATCTGCCAAAAGTGGTTATAAGTAAAATAAGCATATCTATTTGTAACTCACAATCATAGCATTGATATTATGATTTCCGTCCTCCTTTCATTCCTCACTGACATCTATACCCGATGCTGAAAATATGGTTGTCTGGATAGTTCAAAGTTGCAGTCCCCAGTAACGAGCAATTCTTTTAATGCAATGATCCAGCACTATCATACCATCTCTTCCAGCTGCACCATTTTCCCCAAGGTGGTGTCAGGATTAAGCCTCTATCCTCTTGTTGCCACCACTGGACCACAATAACATCTGGCTGAAGCTCTGAACTTTCAAAGATGGACACACAGTATGTGGTCAATATGCCAAACCCTTTCAGGGTCCTGTCGGCCCTTAGGCTACCTCATTTTGCCACAGTGAGACAGACTCTTTGCTCATGTCAACAACACTGATTTCAAGAGAAAAATGCGAACATATATTGGTGGAGAAGACTGGGACTGGCCTCTCTTTCTCATTCCCCCTCCTCCACAGAACTGCTGAGATGTTTATTATTTTGGTGTCTATCTTCTGACCTGTATAGTATAAATTTGGACTGAAGTGAATTTTACAGTTCAACGAATATAAAATATTTTTAAAGTCACACTTGGTCAGATACAAAGTCTGGAAAACATTAGCCCAAAAGTTATCATAACTGAAATAAAATGAAACCATAATTCAGTCAGCTTCAGCATTACTCAATGCAATGAAAAGTACTGCTTCCAAAGCCTGAATCTGCTGCCCTTTTATGAGTTTCTCTCTGCTGAAGACTAATAAATCCTCGATCAGATGATCTTTCCTGAACTGTAAAATATATTGAGTCAAGTTCAATTTGGTTAGGCAAGAGCAGCACTTACTGAAATCAAAGAGACTTAGAGCAAAAGGGGGTCCTACAAATCAGCTGTCCTGGCATTGACAACTTTTCATAAAAGGATTGATAAAAACTTCAATACAAATGGTTATTTGGAAGATTAAGTCTGTACTGAGTGGACCTGGATCCTTCAAAAGCATGAAATGACTTGGAAAATTGAGGGGACACTTTTTTCCTAGGTACTTAGGTAGTCACTTGTCTACCTCATTACACAGCTAAATACCTTTGAAAATGTAATCTTCAGTCATACTCTCAACAGAGACACATTTCTAGAGGTGCACAGATGTCCGGGAGGGCTACAAAGTGCCTAGTTGTTTAGTTCACAATAAAATCAATGAGCAGTAAGGGCCTCATGTAAAACCATGTCAATCTGCCTAATTAAAAAAACCAGCCCCTAAGATCATGTGTCTTGTTAAAATCAGTGAGGCTAGAGTTCTTGCAAGCTCTCAAAGCTATACTTTGGCTTTCCATGACATAGTCCCCAGGCAGCTAGCAGGAGCACCTGATCCATGGGAACAAGGACAGGAGACGTGTCAAACCTGAACCAGCCTCCAGGCACAGCTGGGATGTCAGGATGGAGGTCTTGCAACAGTAGGGAACAGATGGTCCATAGAAGAGCTGACATTAAAACAGGCCAGTCCAGACCTTCACAAAGACACTTCAGTCATATCTGTGCTGTTTAAAGCAAGCCATGGGTTTGCTTAGACCATTTGGGAAGGTATTTTTCTTTAAATAACAACTTAGGATGAGAGTTGCCACTTCCAATTTAATCACCTTACTTTAATACAGCCTGGTGCTTTGCAGCTGGATAATTAACCTTGATATTCATTTGGACTTCAAAACACGCAACTCCCATTGCTGTCAATTAGGTGACAATGTCGAGTGTGTGTTGATGGAAGATTTTTGTGTGACCCTGGCGATATGGCATTTGGGAAATTTCAGTAGCTAATACAATTATCCTGCTGGAGAAAGTCCTTCACAAATTACGCTAACAATTTTAGAACGGGAAGTGAGGTTGTGACTTTGTCACTGGATTGAGTTTGCTAAACAGAATAGATGTATGTTAAAGTTTACCCTAATTTCTGTTCTTCTTGCAACGCTGCTTTGTAAAAGATCCCTGCAGATAATTGGCAAACCTTGTTATCATGGTCTTGTACAGCTCTGAGCACATGGAAGATGCCTTGATCTCAGCTAGAGCATTCAGAAGCTACCATATTTTTTAATACTAATGTGAGGCTGGAGGCAGGATTATAAATGATTGCTACGAAATAATTTTTTATATATGAGGTGGTGCAATAAACACTGCAATATGAAAATGGGACACAGTATGGGAAGGGCCAGTGGCACTTTTTCTGCTGATTTCTTTGCATTTATAATAAAGAGTTACAGCCTACTGGTAACAAGATCAAATTAGTGGGCACCAAGAAGTTTGAATCAGACTATTTTCCTGTTATCCCACAGTGGGTCACATTCTGCTAATGAGTGTTAACCCTGCAATCAGGCAAACATTCATCTTGAGAAATGAACAACCTCATTCAGGGCTTTTAAAGCAGCCAGCACAGTCAACAGCTAAAAAGAAATTGGCTCAAACACAGCTACATTCCTGTTTAAATATTGTTCTTCATCCCTGATGAGAATGGGAGCTAATGGCTAAGTGAAACATTCTTGTAGCAAAAGCCAAGAGCAGCCCAATTCCCTTCCAGGTTAGAAACCATACCTTGTGATGAAGAAGGAATAGCTGATGCTCAATCAAATGCTTTTGCACAGGATAGATAGAGCCTTTTGTGAAGGTTCCTAATGTGAGCTCAATTTGACCCCTATATTTTCAAACTGCATTGCCTCATCTGCTGAGTGAAAATAGCAAAAATAGAAAAAAAAAAAAAAAGAAATACTTGTCTGTTGTGCTTTTCCCTGGATTTGAGAATGACATCAACCTTTGGGCCTTTTTCTGAAATATTCTGACAGCAGAAAAAATACTGACTACTCCATTTTCTACACAGGGTCAACATTATGAAGAGGAAAAACGGGCATTGAGCCATGAAATTATTGCACTCAATAATCACTTAATAGAGGCCAAGGTGACAATAGATAAGTTGTCAGAAGACAATGTAAGTATTTAATTATGGATACATCTTGAGATTATATTCAGAAATAAATTACACCATGCACTTCCCATGGAATTATGGAATAATTTCTTATTGTTTACATAAAATGTAACTTGTCACCTCGACAGTTAAAATTCATGTTTGCTGTTCCCATCATTTTGTAAATTCATCTCTCCTTAAGCTACGGGGTTGGGGTGAGACTTTTCATTGATATTTTTTTCCTTATGTCTACCCTAAAACTGATTAAAAAAATATTCTAAGAAATGGCAATATTCCCACATTGATTTTGCCATCAGTTTCAGTCTAGTACAGCAAACTGGTGGAAGCATGTATGGAGTGAGGATTCATCACAAGGATTTTAGGCACAGTGTAGAGCCCTACATTTCCTGGAGTTCCTCTGATCTTTCAGTCTTTGCTCACTGAAATGGGATGCCCAGCACAAGTGAGTTCTGATAGCAGAAGGTAGGATTGACCCAACCTGGTCGCTCAGATCAGGGAGCAGGAGCCAGGTTTTTCCCAGCTGCGGTTCATGTGTAACAATTTACCTGTCTCTGTGTGGAATGAAACAGGGAACACCTCTGGCGATTGTCACCCTGCATCTCATTAAACACTGCTGAAAACTGGCATGCATACTGCAGCTGGCAAGCAAGCTCATGAAATCCTTCCAGAGACAAACCTAAAAAGACAGCAAAGAAAGGAAGATTGCAGGCATTTAGTTCATTATTGTGCCATTCCTTAGAAACTTAATAAAAAATTCATCTACAGAAGACATGTTTCTGTTAGCACTTATTTTTCAGCATCTTACATTCAATCTTCCCATATTTCATATGAACTCTTAATCACAGCAGGAGCATCTGATCCCATTAATATGCCTGTTGATGTGAATTGTGCCTATGCGATTAATAGCTTTCCAACGGAAACAAAGAGTTCACAATCTGACCCTTTACTTTTATAGAAATTGTGTTGAAACAACACTTACTTCATAACTCTAGTAGCTGTAACTTACATTACGTGGTAAATGCAATGGGCTACATTTAGGTTTTAGAAGCACAGGTATATATCCAAACTAATTCAGCTGAAATCAGTGGAGTTATTTCAGATTTAAAATAGAGGGGAAAAAATTGTAAAACTCTCCCAATAAGTATGCATGCATTCACACTACTTCATGGAGTCGGATTTGAGCCCACATTTGAAGAAGTGTTTTCAATATTCATAATTTTTAAAAGGCAGCTTAGACTGGACTGGAGTACTAAGTACTCTTCTCCCAAGAATTATTCTGAACTACTCTGAACATTAGAGTAGGGTCCAGAAGCCTCAAATAACAGTACCACTTCTTCATACTTGAGGTTGATTCACAGACAAAATTCTGCCCTTAGTTATATAGCATCACTAATGAAAGTAAAGGTTAAATTCCAAAATTTAAAATAGAGAACTATGAAACAAACCATTAATATTATACCTAATAAGTAGAGATAGTGTTAAACTGAAGAATCCTACATGGGGAGAACATGTTTTTGTCTTGCCAGTATTTCTTCATTCGATTATATTTGTCCTTATTCTTCTGACAGATATGTAGTGATGCTTTTGATGCAAAAACATGGCTTAGACTATGGGAAACACTTTTGGCATTAATTGCCGATTATTGTTCTGGTTGCCACAGATGTGGCTAGTTTCCATTCAGATAACCATTAAAGGACGGAAAGTCACTCCGGTCGCATGGCACATCCCAGCATGTTGAGAACAAAGTGGTGCATTTAACTCACATGTAATTTTTCTGTAGTAATTTTTAAAGCTGGTAAAAATAAAGTGTCAAAAATGCTTTTAGTACTCTCCATGACAACCGCTTCACAGAAACAGAGGCACACAGCTTTTGAAGAAAGGAATCGATTTTGGAGTGATTTTATTTTTGTGTGCCTAGTAATGCCATATGGGACTTGGAGTCCTGTCTGTGCTATGCATTGTGCAGCAATACATTTTGCGTTTGATGTGCATATAACATGTCAGAGTCACATGCACATGCAACACATTTTGCTTCTAAATTGAATTCTTGGATTCCTACTGTTTGCATCTGTTTTCAGGAATAAAAATAGTGTGTACTAACATGAATTTAAGACCTACATAAATGAATGTATCTCCCCAGTACATCTAAGGCAGAAGTGGCATGTATAAAAGCTCACACAGACACAAAAAAACCCCACAAACCAAGAGTATCTAAAGGCCCTTGAATATGAAGATGTAATGAACTAATGATCATAGGAATACTACATTTACTACCCCCATGCCTCACAGACTCCCAGGAACATCTTGTTGAACCTGTTATTACAGAATACCTTTAAAATGGTATTTCAAATTTCCACCTTCCTTTTCATAGAAAATTTCTTTATCAGTTTTTAAAAGAACATGTGGAACAATAAAGATCTGCATGCAATAAAGTTATAACCTTAGCACCAGAGAAAATGAAAATCATTTCAGTATTCAACACCTTTTCTCTATAAACATTTTCTAATTTTTACAGGTTAACACAGCCTAGTGTCCATAGTACCTTTCTGGTTTGTCTGTCTCATCTATGCCTGCCTATAAAGTCAAATTCTGAAGCCAACTTTGTTTTCAGTGGCACCTAGATCAGGAGAGGCAACATACAGCTCTTATCACCAGGGACCCAAAGATACTGGGTGAAGGATACACTTACAGCCATGTGTGCTAAATTAAATTTAGATGAGGGGCAAATCTATGTACTGAATTTTCCCATTAAATAGGCTGTGGGAGCCATTCAATACGAAAATAGCATAAGCGGCTTGTTTAAATTCTCTTTTTCCCTGTGTGGAATTCTCATGGTAATTTCTTACCCAGTAAAAATGCCCTGTTCTGCAGCATCAAACATTTGCAGTGAGATTTAATATATTTGTATAGCTGCGTTCTGCAAGATATGAAAGGAGCCAGGCACCTGCAAGAAAATTTCATAAGGAGACAAAGGCTTTCTTTTTAAAAAACAATACAATTTATATTTCTGCAATGAATTTCTCCCACAGTCTCATAGGATTATTTAAGCATTTTCTAAAGTAGTATTTTAGTGCTGATTTGGATAATACTCAGTAAAAATTGTCTGTTCTCAAATTTTCTTTTTGCTTAAAAGATCGTGTTTATTTTAGCCTTCATAGTGCCATGCATGTTAACAGTATAAAGTCCAGTTCCTAACGGTAAGTATCCAGCTTTTGAAATGCAGATTACTGTTCTGTAGTAACAGTTCTCAAAATTTTCTTTTTAGAAATTTTATCAGCCCTCATGGAGCAAAAGGGCAAACATCTCAGGACCATGCAAGAAACACGGAATCTTAATGTATTTAAAAGTTAAAGTATGCTCCAAATTTCCCCAAAATCAATTTTTAAAAGATTACTCAGGCATGGGAGAAAGGCTGAAAGCCACAAGCTACTTGCAGACTTTAAAAACCAGGCTATTTTTTGTTTTTCTAGGAGCTCTATAGGAAGGACTGCAATTTAGCTGCTCAGTTGCTCCAGTGCAGCAAGAATTACGACAGGGCACATAAGCTTTCTGAGGTAATGTGACCGAACTTGGTGAATATTCAAAGAAATAAATATTTTATGGAAAACAGGTTATTTTACATGTATCAATTCCAGAACTTGTTTGCCCTTAAGGCTTTGATTTCCCCCCGCTCCCGCCCCTTTGTGCACCTCCTGGTATTCTGTGCAGCTGAGAGAGGTGCTGACAAAATCACAGCCAGTGATGGAACTCGGAGGTACTCTCTTCCCCAAAATCTCTGCTATCCGGTAGAATGGGCGTGCACTGATCATATGAAAAATAAAGGTTTTAGCAAAATCAAAGTGCTGAGAACACTAGACTGCAAAATGCTGGGGAGGAACGGGGCGGGGAGAGCAGGGAAATGACAAGCTGCAGGCATCAAAGATTTTGATATAATCAATTTTCCTCCTGAAGCTATTTTCCAGTCCAGCTAATTTCTAAACTTGAATTTTAAAATGGACTGACAGAACAAATATATTTTTTTAAAGCAACCAGAGCACTGAATGATTGATTTCCAAGGTGTAAACTTTAATTAATAATCCTCGCTTCCAAGGAAACTGGGCTTGAGAAACAGACTCCTTAAAGGGGAGGCAAATATTATCTTAGTGAACAAGACTGTCTTTAAGGATACAGGCCCTACACAAAGCAATAGCACCTTCCTCATGTGTGTTGCTTCAGTGAAGGTCACGGAGAAAAGCCTTCCTTTCATCAGTCCCATCAGCTTAATGTCCCCCCAAATGGTCTCTCTTGTGCAATTCTGCAACAGAATAATGCAAAATTGAATGTGGAATGTATAAACCATTTCTAAGCCAGTAGACTGCTTCAGAGCACTAAACAACCCTGGTAAATAAGGACAGACTAAGAGACTTCTGTCAAATGGGCAATGATTTTCTGGAACTGAGACAGAACTTCCAAATTAACCATTATCTTGGTCCTGTTATTGTCTCCTAGTAACTGACTTCCCTTAGCAATTCATATCCAGGAGTTATCATGACATTACCCACACTTGAAAGCACCCTACCTGTTAGCAAGAATTAGGACCTTAAAAGTACTTAGTGGTTCACTTGCAGAGAACTATCACAAATGTGGGACCTCACCACAGTTTCCCAGGCTGTCATACACTCAATTAAATAGGCAAAGTCTCCACTCACAAATCCAAGTATTTATTAATTTAGCAAGTGTGAATGTGCTGTCACAGCCAATAAATTCCTTACAAATGCAAATATTGCCTGACAAAGTATTGTATATTATCCAGAAGCCTAAACTATAGTACAATATAGTAATGTGACAGCAATATCATTTTAGTAATTCCAGTTTCCAGTGCAATGCCCAGAAAATAATGTTCTTTTTCTTCACACATTTCATAATCTAAGTAATGTATATAAAATAGATCAAACAGTGGTTTTACAGGACACTAAAATTATAGCTGCCCCATACAGCAGTTTCACATTAAATGAACTGTATTTCTTTTCCTCATTTCTGCAGCAATTTACAGCAGCCCTATTTTACAACCTGTTTATTCAATCTTTGTTGCATCTGTACTTACTATGACTAATATTGCTGTCTGCCAGCAGATTGGCAATATCATACTCTTTATTTCCAATGGAAGACATATGAGCTAATTAACAACATAATGATTAATCCAAAATATCCTGGAAGGTCTGTTGGTTGAAAAAACACTCATCCTACTCCACATTAACAAGAATGCCATTTCACAACATGCCATATTTTGAATACATTGAGTTTTGGGGATTAAACCAACTTTAAAAACTTCAAAGTGAAGCTAAAAGAGGAGCTCCATGTCTTATACGATGTAAGATCATTACAAGGAGCAAGCAACTTAAATTTCTCTTTCCTAAAAAAGAGAGGGGGTGGGAGGGTGGGAACCACTTCAGTGTTTGTAGGGTTCTCTCCTCTAGAGAAACCAAGTCAAGGAGGGAGTGTGATCATTAGGGCTATAAGGGTAACCACTGATTATGTGGTAAAGAGGAACTTGATTTCTAGTTATAGAAAGAAAGTGCTGAGTAAATCAGGGTTCAGCCAAGCATTCAGGGGCTAAATTCTGAAGTGGGGTAAATCAACATGGATATCAAAGGAGCTATCACAGTCACAAACTCAAAACTTAGTCCAAACATGAGTTCTCTTGATTTCCAGTAAGAAATACTGAGAGACAACCATCATGCAGCACTCTCTCATATCCCTGTCTGATCATTGATAGAGATCTGAAATGAGCAATGCAGATAAAACCTGACTGGCAAGCATGCTTGGCGATACCGGCGTAGGCGTTACCTACCAGACTTTTGAGCCGCACCAAGGAACGCGGGCTGTCAGTCTCTTCTGGCCCACATGACAGAATGGCAGGTGGAACCACCATCCACAGAGCTGATCCTGACTTCTCCAAAAACTATATGATCTCTGATGCAGAACAGACGTATTGATTAATTCTGACTAGTCTGTCACAGGAATCGTAATGTAAATGCAGGTCTTAGCTGTTATTTCTGCCAGTGTAGTAAGAAAATAGAAAAGCAGTCAGGTAGTGGCTACTGGAAGAGGGGAGCATGTTGAGGCTTATACGGACGGTTGATCTGACAAGCAGTGTCCGAGTGCTGGGGCAAGGTAGCTGGTTTGATTTGATTCTTCCCAGCACAGGAACACTCCCATCATAGCAGCCAATACCTCTGCTTTAAGTGTCAGTGAAACCAACTTTCCTGCCTCTTCAAACAGCATTGTTTATCAAATGCGACGCTGAAGGGCAGGACCCAATTTGGCACCAGGTTGGAGGCAAGACAAACTCGAAGAAAGGTAAGAGAAGAACAGAATAGATCTGATCTCTTCCTCCTCTTTCCTCACCCCAGCAGAGACCTCCACACCCCCCACTCCAACTGCAAATCACACCCATGCACAGTCTGGAAAGCATTGCTGTAGGTTGTAACTCCCTACCTGCCTTTTTAAGATAGTTGTTTGCTACCTTCTTTACATCATTCTTATCCAACCTGAATTAACTTGGAAGGACACAGTTCATTTTCACGTTTTCCATGAGGGGAAGCAGATTAAGATTTCCAAATGTTAACAAATGAAAGTCATTTGATTATGTTTGTTTTCAGAAATGCACAAAGATCGTGGCTATCACATTAGTCAAAGAGAGATATACAGTGAGCCATGCAGTATCATAAACAGCACTCATCTATCAATGTTGTATAAGCCCAAGCAGACACCAGTATTGACGTGCACCCTTTTCTCCTGTCTCCTTTGCCATCTCTTTATGTTACAGTTGCCATCTGACTTTCAGGAAAGAGTCAGCATCCATCTGGAGAAACACGGGTGCAGCCTTTCTGTCCCCTTGTGCCACACATCTTACGCTGATACCATACCCACTTGTGTCATTGCCAAAGTACTGGAAAAACCAGATCCAAACAGCTTATCTTCACACTTGTCAAGCCCATCTACAAGGGATCTCAATTTTCAGGACTCTGCTGGAAAACTTGGACAAAGGCCCCAGTACAAGTCAGACATCTACTGCAGTGACACCGCCCTTTACTGCCCCGAGGAGAGGAGGAGGGAAAGGAGGCAGAGTGTGGACACACAAGTGAAAGACGTGGGGTTCCTGCGGTCCCAGAACTCCACGGACAGCACCATCGAAGAAGACGGTTTCCATTCCAGCTTCTCTCACGAAGCCTTCCCGGAGTATATTACCTCTCTACCAACCTCCAGCTCCTATTCCAGCTTCAGCGTTACATCTGAGGAGAAGGAAAACGCCCAAGCCAACACTCTGACAGCCTCTCAGCAAGCAATCTACATGAGCAACCGAGATGAACTGTTTGAAAGAAAGTCACCTGCAGGTTACGAACATCAGGGAAGTCCTAGGTTTGCCAAGTCCAAACCTGCACAGCACATGGAGCTTGCTGATGACAACGAGAACTCTCCCACTTTTACTAGGACTCTGCCTCCTTATGCAAACGAACCTTTTCATTTCTCAGCCATAACACCACAGCAGGCTTTAGCAAATCAGAAAATGAGGAACGAGTGCAGGAGCACCCACCTTTCAGAAGAAGACTTGCCTGGGCGATGGAGGCAATTGAGCGTGGAGGACATTGGTGCGTACTCTTACAGGAACACTGGCAGGTTGTCGCCCTGTAGTTTTTCAGAGCAGTATTACAGCAGCCCTATTAAGAAGGGAGACAGTCGAACAAGCCCCATCTATGCTAGTTACAAAGCAGATAGCTGCTCAGAGGGAGACGATATCTGCCAAAGCAGACTCGTGGATTCTTGCTTCCTGAGAACAGACAGTGGCCTGAATATTGACATCAGCACTAGCTGTAAACAGGACAAATTGCCCACTTACAAAACAAAAGAATCAAGAGACCAAAAAAATGAAAGGATCACTGTCCAGTTATGCAGTAGCAAAAACATCGAAAATAGCCCGGCATTGAAAAGAGAATACGTGGACGTGAGCCCCAACAGCTCAGCAGAGTCCCTCAATCAGAGTTCAGTGGAGGCTTCAGAAATCCACCAGTCTTCCATGGAGCAAGGAAGCCATTCGGGTATTCACAGCAAACAGCAGCAGTTTCAACGGACTGGGAGTACTGGTTTGAGTCGAAAGGACAGCCTTACAAAAGCACAATTATATGGAACCCTTCTGAACTAGGCATCTTCCAAAACGGCAATAAGACAACAAACAAAAGGAAGCAAACAGCATTTGATACTTCTAGTGAACAATAAGGTTCTAAGAAACAGGATTATTATAAAATATATATTCATAATGGTACTATATGTTTAAAACAAAATCTCTTCAAAAATGTTATACAGCACTTTTCACTTAACATCCTTTCCACGTGGGAGACCGTCCCCTCCCCTCTTTTATAAACCTGAAATATTTTTATAAACAGAATGGTATTTATTAGACTATCCTAAGCTATTTGAGCAGAATTCTTTTCCCTTCAAGCAGGTTTCTTATTTATTTTTGTGCATGAGGCCATCTGTGCCTAAGCTCTTGGAGGAAAAGGGTAAAATCATGACGGCAGTGATAAAAAAATAAATCCACCTGATAAAATACCATAAAATGTCATGTGAAAACAAAACAAACAAGAATGGTGAATTTGAAGAAGTATATTTTTTAACAAGAATGGAATTGTATCTTAAGTTATTTCATACAAATGTATTTATGAGTGACTAATGTATGCACAAAGTGATATTAATATTTTGTTCTTTTAATCCACTGTGTTTCTGCTTTCCTATTTTTCCTTGTATACTACCTCAAAAGTAATTGAGGGTTTCTTTGTCACATTTTCTGTAGGCTTGCATTTATATTGTCTAAAATGCATGCAGTGTCATAATTAATACTGTATTTTGCATTACTTAATAAAAGACACCAGTGGAGATATTTTGGGTTTGGTTTTTTTTTTCCTTCATTAAAAATACCCTGGACAATAGAATATGGGATTGCTCTGGGTGGCATCAGTCCAGCAAAAGTTAATGAGTAAAGCTCCTGGTTTAGATTGCTTTCTAAAGGAGTCTCTCTCTCTGTAAGCTCCAGTGCACTGCTACTCAGTCCACAGCCCCTGGGTGTGGAAGGACAGCTTCTCATCAGCCTGTGCAAAGTAAACAAGGAAAACAAACTGTTTATCAACAGGCAGGCGTCTGCACACTGAAAAGAAAATCGAAAACTACTTGAAAACTTGTGATTTAAGCTCCTCCTCCATTACACACGTACTTGACACAACCTTTTAGGTCTTTAGGACTGTTACCTTCCACAGCTGCCCTTTTTTCATATATAGATTGGTATTTCTAACAAAGAGATTTTTCTAAAGCTTAAGGAAAGTCTGGCCTTCTGTAGCCTATGGGAATTTCACCCCTAGGTCTGAGAAGCCGTAGTTTTACCTGTAGTTTTTGCTTTTCCTCTGTAGAGTTTTCTGTTTCTCACCATTTCACCACTAAGAAGTGTACAACTTGGACAGCAGCAGAAGAGAAAGAGCAAAAGGAGAATAGGAGAAAACAGAAAAAGAGAGAAAGGGAAATCCTGTGCATTTCCTTCCCAGCTTCAGTAATGCTGCTTGGTGACAGGCAGAATACAACAATAAATATTTAATAATTCTTTTAAGTCGTGTTCATTGAACACGTATCCTATACTTGAAATACTGACTCTTACCAGCTCATGCATGTGGAAAAACCTTACTTTGTGCAATATATGGCAGTAATCAGTGAGATTACTGTGGAAGTCTAAAATAGTTCCTTATAAAGCTAAAATAATGACCTACAATTCAATACCTTATTTAAAAAAATGCATATTTTCTGCTGATTCTCTGAAAGTAGTCACCTGGCAAGTAACTATGAACCGGGAATATGGAACTGCTCATTTCCCACATAAGTATCTTAAATCATGAGGCCACAGATTCAATGATTTGGCATCAACAATTCCCACTGCTCTCCATATTCTTCATGGACAATATAAAAATTTGATCATTATTGATGTGTGCAAGCACACATTGATGTGTGCTGTGCTGTTGTGAAGATCTGGCATCAAGTCTCTACAGTTCCTCCAAGATCTGTAGCAGCACTGTGGAGAACAATGGTAGCTAATAATATCACAAAGGTAAGGCACAACGTAACTCTAAAGTGAGGCTTGTTTCAGCACAAAAGCTAGAACACACCTCGTGCTTTTATGCTCCCATACTTGCTCATAGTGAGTGTGAGTGGCAGGTTGTGCCGCAAATAATTCCATGAAGTCCATAAAAAACACATAGAAGAAAGTTCTCCAGGGCCAACTGCTTCTTATGGCAGATTCTAACCTGCAGTAAATAGACTTGGAGATCCAAAAAAGTTGTCAGTTCTCCTTCAAAACACTAAGATAGAAAGCAGATGTGAAAAAAATCTCACTGTTGACTCATTCAGGTATATAAAATTTAGACAATCTCTAAGGCAAGACATTAATTTCTCTGGTCAATTAATACAAGGATTTGTATGCAAGAAGTGAAAATTAACTGTTATCTCACCTAAGAAAATATGTAAGCTATGGAACAATAAATCGTGACATTTATGAACTGAAACACAGTATCAGACTAATCCTTTTATAATACCATTCATTATTTGACACTAAACTGCTATTTTGGCAATTACACAAAATTAAGTTTCTGCTAGTTATTATATATCTGATTGTTTAACATCCTGTTCTATTATGTTCTTTCATACCACTGCAGTTTCAGTCTGCTTCTATGCTTCACTTGACTCTTTTTCCCAGTTTATGCACACTAATATGTAGATCAAAACCAGCCTTTCCAGCCAATTAGTACTGAGTTTTCCTTGTAAAATAACCTATAACCTTGTAACATTTTTCTGTAATGAATTCTGTTACAGAACAATATGTAACCCTGTAACGAATTTCAACTGAATCAATCAAAAAGGCTAGAAAAGTTATTAAACTTCAATTTTAATTTCTCCTTAATCAGAAAAACTGACAGTAATTTTGCAAATTTTCGGTGAACTTGAGAAAAAAAAGTTGAAATAATTTTCTCAGGTTTACAGGTTAAACTACGGTTTGGTTTAATTTTTCAAAACAAAAAGACCTTTGAAAGATTATAAGAAAATATTCCTTCTTTTTTTGGCACATCCTGTTTTGATTTCTTGAGACAACCACAGAGAGAGACCTGATGCATAAGACTAGAAAGATACTAAGTGTTTTCACAATAGATTACGTTTTCTTTGTGGTGGTGTTTTAATTTTTTTGCTTACCTTCAGTTTTCACACTGGGAGAAAATCAGCCAAAAAATCCTGTCATGGAGAAGATTTTTAGAGTATGTCACTGGAGGTATTTAAAACTGACTACCCACTTTTCTTCACTTGGTCTCTCCAGACTCACCACAGTGCACTGTGACTTCAGAAGGGCTCTGTTGTGCCACCAGACGTGTTTGGCCCAAGTACAGATTTAATAATCACTGAGGTTTTAGAAGATTGACCTTGGTTAAAAATAGACAAAGTAGTAGAGGGTGGGAGAGCAAATCAATAATACCTTGTTCAGAAGGAGAAGATATACCTTGACCCAGGTGAAAGGGGTGGTAGACCTGTCTGCCTCAGTGTTCCTCAGAGCACTTACCTTCTGTAGGACATTTCCGATGGAGAACAGCTTCTAAAACTTTGTCCTCAGAACAGCTTACTTACATTTTTCATTCAAGCAGGTGTGGTTTGATTAACTTGACTCTACTCATATGTTCATTTAATGACAAGTGACTCCAGAAATGCAAACCAACAGATCTTCAGCCAAAGAAAAGTGCTGCAGACCCCTCCACTCCAGTGGCTGAGAATTTGCCTCGAAATACCTTTTCCCAAGGATGCAAATGCCCAATTTTCTCTTAACCATTATAAAAATGCTGAGATGTCTCCATGTTGCCACAAAACCTCACTTTTCCAAGTGACATCTGAAGTAGTCAAATTCTGTATGCAGGGTTTGTAGGTACCTATAGCAGGATTTTTGCTTTGATTAATTATTTCATTTGCCATGAGTAAGAACAGAGAGGGTGAGGAAAAGAAGTGGCAAGTCCTCAACAGTGCAGTGAAGCAGAAGATGAGAAATGTCATTTTAATGAATGAAAACTGAAAGCAAAATGTACATGATACAGAACACTGATCAGGGAAAAACAAAGGGGGCTGAAAGAGATCAGAGTGAGGCATATCAAATCACATATTAAAACAGAAAAGAATAAAAAAAGATACCAGGGAAATAGGATACAATCCACTAGGAATAATGGTGCATAAGTATTATGAAATCATGAAAAGCAAATGCATTTTCTGAGATGTTAATATAGTTTTCTCACTCCAAATTAAGGCTAAAAAAAAAAAAGCAAAATCTCCATATTTTTGAATAACACATATCACTTTCTTTTAAACTTTTTATAAGTCTAGAAATAGCTAAAATTTCTAAGTTTAAATCATGGCAAGCCATAAAATAGGTAGTTTTCAATTCAACAGTTTCTAACTTCTTCTCCCAAACTAGAAAATTTATCAAACTAATCCTTTCCCCTTCCAGCACTTTTAATTAAAAAGAATTTCCACTCCAACATCTATCGCAGAGAGTGATTATACAGCTACTTAGATTAATTTCCCCTTGTTTAATTTTAAAATACTAATTGACATCCTTTGGACTTTCCTATAAAATTCTTATTCCCCCATTCATATTTACAATCTTGTAATCCTTACAGACTATTATGATATCTCTCCTTAAATATTGCTTAAATTGTGCAAATGTAGTCCTCTCAGTTCCTTGGATGACGCTCCCTTCAGGTCTCTGTTTCTAATTCTTTTCAAGGAACACCTTCCTCACCTTTCTACTGCTGAACACCAGCATATTTTAATATGAACACTGAGTTGTTCAAATCCACTGTACAAAAAATCAGTATAAGGAAAGGTGGGGACTATGCAGATCAGAGACACTGCACGTGTGATGCTCCCAGCACTGAAATTCTCGGTAACTGTAGGTAGTTGGTCAGAGACATCCATAAGCAAAGCCTCACTCAGACAAAATGTATTTTCATACAGCCAAATTTAAAGGTTTGAATTTTGATGCAAAGAATGCCAGGCCATGTTTCTAGAATGGCAGCTTGTCTCCAAATCAGCACATTTGAAAATCAAGTACTTTTCATATACTTCCCTTTCATGTTGTCTGCAATTTCTTCAGCACTTGTGCAATATAGCATACTGGATGTTCATGAGGAAACTTTGGGTTTGCTCATGATGGACTTGAGTCCTGTAGGGCTGATTTGTACTCCTCATCTTCCATTACTGGTAAGTTTGAGGATTTGTTTTCAGCTATGCTGTTTTCAAGTCCTGCACAGAGTTTCAGTTGCAGGTTTGTTAGGCTCTAATGTCTCTCCCAAAATGAATATATCTGATGCTCCTTAGTACTAGGTTTTCTAAGCCTGTAAGCCCCATGCAGCAGTTCCATTTCCAGCCTTAGAGATCTATGTCACTTTTTAGAAAAGAGTGAAGGCAACTTTTCAAAAGTACCTTGGGTCTAACAACAGTCCTCAGTGTAAGCAGCAGCTTCTAATGACCATCAGCCGGATATGCTGATCTGTATGCATTAAATCTTGGCATGTTCCTGTCTACGCTTATATCAACATTATCAGGAGATTTTCATTGTTTTCCCCATCTTTTCTCTATGTCTTTTTAAAAACATCATTGTTATAAAACAACTTTAGCAATTCAGTCACTCTTTCATAGCCTGTCACTCATTCCAGCTCCTCTCTCATGTTGTTTTCTCTTTGGTATTTTCTTATGACTGTATTAGCAAAGTTATTCTTAGCTGCTGAGAGTTTTTGTTTAGCTGAAGCTAAAAAGAATAACTTGAATTCTCATGCAATGAAAGGCTTTACTGCTCGTGCAGTGAATGCATTTCCATTGACATTCAGTCTTGCCCTTTTCACTTGCTGGTTTTACACTTTTATTCTGTGGAAAAATATGTCTTTTTTTTCTCCCCTCATTTGAGAAAGCTTCTATTGTGATTCTTCTCCACTTTCAGTGCAGGATCTTTCATAACACTTGGATCCTAGGGCCATCTCCCTTACAAAGCCACAATTATCACTTCTCAGTCTATCTTAATTCCTCCATATGTGCTTTCTAAATGAAGTAATAAGTGCTTAAGGAGAAACCTGACCTCAGGAGTGTGTATTTAAGCACTCTGCTGAACAAAGTCCGATATGATGTGGCTGAAGAGGATGTACCATTATCTGTAGATCCACTACGTGCCATGAGAATTTGCCTAAGTATGAGCAATATACTCTAATCCTTTACAACAGTACTTAAGTGTATATATATTCTCTCTCTAATGAATAGCTACTAACCATTTGCATGCCAAGCTACACTGATGTTGAGCTTTAACTACAAAAGCCCATAACCTCTTAATTGTCTCAAAATAGTGAAAATGACATTTCCCCACAATAAAGCAATTTTAACAAACAGGTCTTCAATTTAGGTTTCAAAGTGCAAACAGATTTATTAAGATTTTACCTTATAAAGTCTTACTTTCTCAAGTAACTTGTCTTATAAAGCATCCCCAAATACCCAGAAAGCCAAATCCCCAGAAATCTCTATTAGTAGGACAGAGTAGATAAGAATTCCACCCTTTCTAGGAATCACAAGGGAAATAGGATCCTAATGTCATCTTTACTGCCATGTAACACTAGGACAAAGTTTCTTAAAGCCTTGCAAAGTGTGACTTAAATTGCAGATAGATATACAGGTCAGAGTCCCAGAGAGATCCAGGAGTAAAGTGTCCATCTGCAGTAGAGGGGGGCAGAAGGCTCAGGTGGTGACCATCCATCAGTGGCCCCCAGACAGCTTTTTACCCCACAAGATCTGCTTAGACACCAGCTTGGTGTTTAAGGCACCACAGTGAAGAGCCTGGCTCTGCCTTCCTGATAACCTCCTCGCAGGTTTTGGAAGGCTGCTGTTCAGAGCCCCCTGAGCTTTCTCTTCTCCAGGCTTCTACAGCACCTATGCTGCAGAGGAGTGCACTCAGCTTTCTGCCAGATGGGAGCTCCTCAAGGCTGCCAACGGCCCCACATCCTACACCTGTGGGAAGTGACAAGGTCCCTCCTGTCCCCACTCCTCCTTTGCTGAGGCAAGGATCATCCCTGCAAACAGTTATTACATCCCAGAACAGGGAGAATGCCTTTATCTGCAAAGGCTGAAACTGTGATAGATACACAATGCAACCACTGGAAAATATCCCTGATGGGAGTTAAATGCCTTCTCAGCAGCACTCCCGTCACTGGCACATATACATTAATACTCTAACTATGATTATTCAGACAAATCCTTATTTTTTAAGTCAGCTCTAATGAATTAATATTTAAATTTATCCACCCATCTAGATTTTTTCTTTGTAATTTATGAATCAGAGCAGCATATGAGCTGCAGAGCCACAGCAATATTTACTATACCTAGCTGAGCAATGACAGCTCTATGATTTAGAAGAGAAACAGCAGCAAGTCCCAGATTAATTAAATTTGTAATGTCAACGCCAGTCAACATCCTTTCCCATTCCATTTCTTCACATGTGACATCATAAAACAGATCAAAAGGAATAAAAAGTATTCTCAGCACATAAGAGTTATGAATTTCATTGGGCTCCCAGTGAAGCCCTCGTTTATCTTTTTCCCTACAGTAGAAAGCCTCTTAGTCTGGACACCAGTTGTGTAGCGTGGTATGAGGTGGAAGCCCTATACTGAATGTCCAGACAGCATGCAACCTCTCACCGCAAGGAAGTTACTGTGCCACCGACCTGAGGAGGTGGGGACAACAGTAGCAGCACTTCTAACTGAGAAATTATGAGTGTTGACTCTGGTGGGATTATTTTTGGCAGGGAGATAAGTCAGGATTTATGATTCACTTGACCACAATTTGACAATTTATTTCAATGGACCTTCAGCACCTCGCAGTCTTTATCCTCCACAAATGAGGGAAATGCTCTTATCCCCAAAGCCCAGAGAGTTCCACTAAGATGAGATGCCTAATCCCAGCGAGATAGTGAGGAGTTAGCTACTTTAGTTCGAGCAGATTTTAAGGATCTTGGCCTCGTGTTTATGTTATAACTTGAGAAACAGATAAAGAATGAAAGCTCGAGTTCTCAAGCCCAGTCTTAGCACAGGAACTGAATCATCGGCTTCTGATTCATCCCCTCTTACCTGTGCTTTCAGAGTCCACAATAGCTTGAAGGTGAGGAAGGTACGACCTGAAACTGGAAGAAAGAAAATTCAAAAATGAATCTGTACATCTAAACTATTAAAATGCCAAATCATTTCTAAGACGTCAGTGCTCATGTATGATAAAACAGGGTTTTTTCATATTTTGCCCAGAGAATACACACAACGGAGCTGCCCAGAGAAAATATGTAACTGAGCTGAGAACTTGCAGCTTGCTGTTTTGGACCAGCTTGAATTTTCCTGCCAAGTTGCAGGATAGATAAGGGAATGGAGGCAGAGCAAGGATGATGGCTGTGTCAGCACAAAATGCAGTAAAACATTCCACTCACAACATTTACTGTGTTCACTTGATCTTTAGGGTACATTATGAAAAAGTCCCAGGGAAAGGGTATTAGCAACACAGACTATTTTCTCTCATTCTCATTTTGGCTTTTTTTTCCCTCCCTCTTTTTAAAGAGGGAAAAATCATGTTTTGCAAGCCACAGTGATATGGGTTCTTTTGCTAGATCTGTCAGTCCTGCCTACAATGACCTGACTTATGTCAGTAAGGAAAAACAACCCTGAGACTAAATCAGTTTAACAGAAGAACATTTGTTACTCAAGGAGAAATGGTCTAATTGAAAAGAATGTCAGTAAACAGCTCATTACTGAGATCTCAGAGCCCAGAAAGCCAAGGTGTGGAAACACAACAAATCCAGTGAAGTCACACTTTGCAAAGACCCCGAACAAGTATTTTATTTAAAATAGGTTTAAACTGCCTTTTACTTTTCTTTCATTCTCTATTGAAGATGAAGATGAAATGTACTTTTTGGCACTCTAGACAGCACCAATTAAACTTGATTTCTTGCTTGAGCTCCTCATAACTCCACTTGTCTCTCACTTCTAAGACTATTTTGTTTTGAGCTTTAAATTTCTGCTTTGTGTAGAGACAAAATGTTGCTCCCACTCAAACAACCTAACTCTCAACTCATGAAAATACACACACAATTCCCAAGCCCTGCCAAATAGTTAATTTATCCAACGTTTGTATTTTATCCTTATGAAAAGTTAGGATAATTCTTCTATCTTTTTATCCTGTAAGCTTATGAAGGATGGATTGTCTCTTATTACTTCATTATACAGCACTTGACATAATAGTCTCTTGATTGTAATTGCATAGGCCATGCATATTGCATTACCTGCCTAACTTTACCAAATACCATGTTTTCTTATCCTTAGCTTTTTTTCCCTTTGGATGTGAAATCTAAGATTTCCTATTCATAGGCCGGTCCCTGGGCTACAATATCTCACCACACAGCTACACATTCCTCACATGTTCAATGAAGTTCAAATAGTTCTCTTCATTTCTCTAAGATCAAAAGCGAATATGGTGGACTTTCAGCTTTCTGAGGCCAAGTTAAAACAGCAGTTAATCAGCTACATGCATGTTCATCTCTCTCACAGACCCACCTCAGCTAGAATGACCTTTCCACATGCATGTGGCTACCTACACTTCACTCCAGTGTCCACAAGAAACTCCCCCTGCCTCTAGAGAGTCTTTCTGGAAACTGCTCCATCCCCTGTGATCCCAGCCGTAGTCCTTCCAGTCCTCTAGGCTTAGCAGAAGAAGATGAAAGCCAGAGCTCCTCAGACCCAGAGGGTCTGGCATTGACTTTTGGCTTCCCTCCAGTATTTGCAGAAAGTCCATTACTGTGAGCCATCCCTTTCTCTTGCCAGTCCTTTCTCCTTACAAAGCCCTCCAACTGAAACAGAGCAAATGTCTCAGCATACAGTATTCAGAAATTACTACAGAGCAGCTGGGCTCCACCTCATGTTTCTACAGGCACTGACATTGCATGTGTCACATTTCTTAACACTTCAGTTTATATTTATACTTGCTTGCAAGCCAAAGCTATTTATCAGCCTACGCAAACAATCTATTCAAGAAAGGCCCACCCTTGCCACAGACTACCTTGACACATCTGCACCTTCTTCCATTAGTGCCATCCACACTAGCTAGACATCAATGCTTATGGATTGCTTTGAATCTTTTAATATTCTCCTGCTGAGTGGATACTGCTTCACACAGCTGTTGAAAGAAACAACTCTTCCTGGGAAAAAAAAAAAAAGGAAGGCTTCAAAGAGGCAGGACTGTGCAGGGAGTTCATTGGACTGGTACAACTATTAACGAAGCAACAAGAAAGTACCCATCATCTGAGAAAGGCTTTCCAGAGGCTCCCACTTCATTGCAGAGCACACTCGCTCTCTTTGGCAGGTGGCTAACTAGCAAGAGTCTAGAAGAAGCCTCGTGAATACAACATTGCTGACAGATGGCAACAAGCAAAGGCTCTTTTTCAGTAGCTCTTTCAGAGGCTGGTGAGAGTTAGTCAGATTTTGATCACATTTACACCACTACAAATCTAGGATGACTCCTTTAAGGCTCTCGGTTGCTATACAGATGCTGTAGCATTAGTTGTACTCCACACATCAACATTTCCTCATTGCATCAGTGATAAAGGTACCATGGGCTGTCCAAGCAGGTTTTGACATTTGTGGCATGCATAATGCAAGGGACTTCACAGCTGTGAATACTGGAAAAAGAAAATCTAAAAAAAAAAAAAAAAAAAAGGTAAAAAATAAGGCCAGAGCACAAGAGGGAGAGCGGCACGTTTACATTTCATGTCTTGGGGTATACAATCCTAGGCTAGGATTGTACAGTGACAAACAGCAGAATAAAGTGAGACACATTAGAGAACAAGGGAGAAAACAGAAAACAGCAGCCAAACCTGGGGACCGCCCAGGCCCTCAGGATCCAGGCTACAGTTAGATTTACCATTATGATTGCTGAGCCTGCTGCCTGTCGTCCATACAACAGGAAAGATCAGTTCTGAGTTTTCCTACAGGCTCACAGGGCAGACCTGAGAAAATCATCATGTCTCCTTGTGTCATAGGCCAACACCTGCAGAGCAGGCACCAGGGCAGCAGCTCCTCAGAAATGCAGGACAAAGATGAAAAAATATATAGCATAAATTGACTTACCTCTCAAAATTTTTCCTAATTAATGGTGGTGTCAGAATCAGGCTTCTCCCTCACTGTGCTGGCTGAATTAATCAATTTTTCTCTGCTCCAGCCCTATGCACGTCAGGCAGGAGTTACCCACTGCATTCAAATGTTATCATTTCGACATTCATCAGCATTTTTTCTTCTCTTCTCACTGAGCACTAGTGAAAGTTTTCATGCCATAGTCTATTTACAGTACATTCAATTCATGCCGCTAGCCATCCTAGGGATACCCCACACACCAAATCTTATAAAGGCTTTAGGGCTCATTTTAAACCTACTGATGATACACAGACTGTGCTATCTGGCTGTGAAGTGTCACATTTAATTGCCTTACACATCTGAACGCCGTTAGAATTATTCAGGAATTTAGACAAATTAGAATACAAACTGCAGATAAACTACCCATCCTGATCCTTGTCAGCATAACCCCCCCCCAGCAGCTACAGCAACCTGGTCTGAATTCTGTTTAATAAACGAATTTCCATTTGACTGCTGTATTATATTATTTGCCTAGAAAAATAGCAGAGATTTTTGCTGGGCCCCTCATTTACCTTTGCATGTATACTCACATCCTGATTAGGAGGAAGATATTTTCTACCATAGAGCTTGCAAACTTACATGCATTATTCCCGATACTTAAATTATGACAATTTCCTTACTGTTAAAAACTTTGTATTAATAATTTAGATGAGTTTCAGCCCTACAGCAAGAGCATTTGATCTGAAACCTGAGAAGCGAATTGGCTGCATTTTAAAAGCTAGATGTACGTTTCTTACCCCAGCCACAGAAGAGACATTAAATGCAGGCCACTAACATACAAATAAAAGCCTAATTTAAAGACAGAATATAACCAGTATGCAAAACTGTACAATAACATTACAGCAAGGAACAAATGTGTCGGCTAAGCAGTGTAATTCCTTGAAAGATGAGGAACTCGTTCCCCTGGAACGCTCTCCTTGCAGAACGCACTCCTCCCTGAGACAGCTGCCAGTTGCAGAGCAATTCTTGTGCAGCCCACAGCAGAGATTTCATTATGTCAGGCTGACATCTGATGTGTTCAGCCTCCTGGAGTATGGGATCTACTGATTATTTCCCTCTTCATAATAAAGGTACAAGGCAACCTATTAGTTCTACTTCTTTTATTTATTGCACTAAAGCGTTCAAAACACTTCCTGAAGAGAGTAGTATAATACAAAAGTGCATAGCAGTTTGCTTTCTTTCCCCAAATACTAGGTTTCTTCTGTTTCCCAGCACTTCTGCAAAGGGACAGTTTTGTCACAGGCTTAGATGGGCCAAAGACAACCTCTCGGTTAAAGGTGTTTTAAGTAAATACCTCACTGCATGCCTCCGCTTTGGGACCCTGTAGACTACATGACTAGTGGGGATTACCAATGCCAGCAAGACTTCTCTCTGCAAATTCACACGAATACGTGCCAAACGTTTAGTCCAGGGCCTGCACGTCCTTTGAAAACATCTGCTACCAAATCCTCCAAAACCCTGTAAGAGCAATTTCCAAAGTACAGCTTGAGCAATCCTACACAAATACAGCAGAGAGACTTTCAATTATAAACACCTGTCTCCCCTGTAGCAGCCACAAGGGTATTTCAGCTGCCTGAGGACGCAGGGGAGTGCTGAGCACTCAAAGGTGTCAGCCTTTCTGGAGCAAAAATCATGTCCACTGCACCTTCCAGCCTCCTCTGGTTCCCCCTTCCCTCGCAGGGCTTTCCACAACAGTGAGGAGCCATACAAGAGCTGTCTGTTCCAGGGACAGCACATTGATCAGATAGAGCTGGGTCTCTGCTGTTAAGAGGACACTGCGCTGGCACACAGCCTTCCAGCACAAGGGACTTGAAATGAAATCCTGCAGTTGGGGTTCTCCTAGGAAGTTACAGAGAGAAGTGGCAAGTGCATTATGCGTTTCTCAACCTGATGTCTTCTCCTGTGAAGTCATCCTATGCGAGCAAGACTTCAGGACCTCCTGTCTATAACCAATCTAATAAAAAGAATGTATGCTTTTTACCTTTACAGTGTGTTACAGGGAGAAAGCAGAAGAGGTTCAAGCCTATCATCTATGTCCTAGACGCATCAATAGGTCAAAGAAGTATTAAGGAAAAAACAAGCTTTAGCATCTCACTGATGCATATGTCATACCACTAGAAAATGCTCCTAAACGGCTGCCTGGATGACAGGCTGTTCTGAAGGCTAGTTTCTGGAAAATGAGGCACCACACCTAGATGAACAGAAAAGAATTTGTTTCATGTATGCCTTTTTCACAAATCATCATATTATTTGATTGATGAAAGATGGCATTCAAAATAGAGAGATCAACGATGCCGCTGTTGTGTTGATATGTACTTAACTTCCCAACCACAGCTACTGCCACCACACTTTAGCATGTTTGCTACAGGCCAGATAAAACCGATGGCTAAGTCTTCCAACATCAGGTTTCTTTGTGGTTGTGCCCATGATGGGAAGGGTGCACTACAGGCATTCAACAGTGCAGTAGTCCTTGCCCTGAGGAGCTGTAAAGGACTGACAACCAGAGAAATAATAGAAGCAGAGGAAAAAAGTAAGAGCAAAACACGGGACAATTTAAAAGACGTTTGTGTAGGAGCTTGTGAGGGTTAGACCTGAGCAGTGACGTTGTGTGGAAGCCTTTACTGGAATTCCTCTTGAGTCATCTATGACTGACAGTGACGTCAGCATAGATGGGACTGTGCCCCGCGTGAACGTGAAAATAAATCATCCAGATAATGTAGTAACACTTCAAATGTACTTAATCGTCATGAATTTTTCTTACAGAGATTTAGAGTAGTACTTGCTCAAAAGGGAATGATTGCAGAATTTGAAATGTAAGCATTCAGAGAGCAAATTAATGTCTAATTATGAATGCTAAAAATAAAAACAGAGCTATTAATTTCAGGAGCAAATGATGAGCCCTTATGTTATGAAGAAAAATAACATCCCTCTAGAAAATATCTGAAGAGTCCATTGATATTTTTGCCATAATTTACTCAAATTACTGCCAAAATTTTCCTCTGACAAGTTCTCTTACAAAACTATTTTGTATTCCCTCACACGGTTGCCACCTTCCAAGATCTCAGGTTCAGGAATAATTAATGCAAAACTAATGGGAATTTATTAAACTAGAGTTTGGTGGAAAGTTAAGTACAGATAGGTTTCCTAATAAAATTTGAATAAAAATGCTACTGTCAGCTCTCAGTGTAGATTGTGAAGAATATGATTTCCCTCAAAGGTCTCCCTTGACAGACACCTAGTAAAAGGCAGTTTAAAACACACTGAAAAGGTCAATATCCTCATTTTTTTTTTAGGACTGCAGTCCCCAAGGGAATGTTTCAGCATCCTTTAAAATATATGGAAAATGGGAGGGTAGAGAAAAGGAGGAGGAGGAGAAGTCATCTCGGGGCTACCTGTTATTTGTTCCTGCAGCAACATAACGTGAACAGAAAAGCAATCTCTCCAGTGCCAAGGCCCAGTTTCACCAAACAGTCATATCGCAGCAGGAAAGCAGGAGTTTTCATTCGGTGGAGACCAATTCCAGAGGCCACTTTGGATGTTGAGTATTCATATGAGCACATCCAAATTTGAACACAAGATTTTTGTATTAAAGGCCCGTAAGTATTGGCCAAAATGCAAGCATTTAAGCCAAGGATTGAGTTTTGCCCAGGTCCTGGTTACGTTTTTATTTTGTAAAAAAGGACACATTTTCTGTTACTCCAGTGACATTTAGTTCATTTGCACCAAAGAGAGCTTGCAACTTAATATAAGCAACTGGAAAAGTAAGAGGTGAAATTGCTGATTCCCTCAGAGAAACCTTGTCAGACTTCTCACTTGCAAACCTCCCTCTCTGAAGGGCATTCAAAATGCACCAAATAGCAAAAATCCCTAAAGGTGCATAATTAATTTTGTGTTTCAGCTAGTGTGTTGAAAAACAAGGAAAACATTCTATACATCATTAATAAAAAGATGATTAAAGATTACACTTCTGAAGTAGAGACTAAAGGTCCAAATGTAGCTGGAATTCAGAAGCTGGAACCAAAAGCATTGTCTTTATTTTAATAATGATACAATGTCTCCACTGCTTTCCCCATAAAGGTCTCAAAATGCCAATTACCTAAGGAAGTACACAGCTTCTCAGGTGAATTTTGCAATTCACCTGATGTTGAAGCAGCCGTGACCAGACTGCTACAGCAGTGCCAGAGTTTACTAATTGAAAACTAAAGTGCTGCGGGGTTGTCTTGCAAGCACAGCCACAAACTTAGGGCAAATTTATGTTGTCTTTTATAGATAGGTACAGCATGGGCTGAAGAAAAGCTCTCAGCTCTGGCTAGCATGGCAATACAACCTGAGCAAGCAACACCAGATTTATGAGCTAGAGGCTGTCACCAGCCTGCTGCAGCTCCACAGCTCTAGCAAGATCACTGCATGAGCACAGCAAGGTTTGTCCATCTGAAAAGGACTCTGGAGTTACCCATTTCTGTAGTAGCTTGAGACTTTGACAAGAATGGAGGCTCTGCTCAGGTCGCTCCACACTCCAGCCAGGCTGCTGCCGGGAGGCAGTGCTCAGCTGGCAGGTACTTTCCCAGCTTCAGTAACTTCAGCCTGCTCAAGCTTCCCAAACAGCCACCCTCTTGGCCAAGGGCACAACAGATCCTTCACTAGCAGACACCGCTTGTGAAATCTAAAGGTCTTCCCAGAACTAGATCCTCCAGCTTCTTTTATTCATGTCTCTTATTTGCCCTCACTTTCACAGCAGGGCCCGTTCCTTTCCCTGATACAGCCATGCTGTGTACACTTCTGTGAATAGTGCTAAGCTCATCACATCTCCTTCTCATGTTCCGTGATTAGCTGTATCCATTCTTCTCTGCTCTCATCTCGCCCTTCTCTTCTTATATTCTCTTATGCTATTTTTCACCTGATGTTGCCGCTCATCCTCCGAGCACATTCTCCCTTTTTTCTTCTAATCTCCTACTATGCTACAAAGCTTTCACAGATTTGTGCTTCTTACTGCGTGCTGCCACCCTTCCCTCTCACTCCAGGTGTCCATCTCTGAAGAAAGTCATGTACATACTCGATGTAAGTGCTACATAAAAGTATTGCAGAATTGAGTCTTAGACTATAGGATTTTAGAGGCTTGGTATTAGTCTTTGTTTTATGATCTGTGATATACAAGTGGCGCCTGATAAAAAAAAGTGAGAGGAATTTCTGTATATATTCAGATCTGTGCCTACGATGCATCCTATGGAGAATATGCAATGACTCAGATATCTTTTTACCTTAGGGTGTGATTCACCTGAGTACTCACCAAGAGCCATTTAGTTTCTGACGTGTTAAAAATTAGCAAAGAACCCAAGCTGAAGAGAGTCCGAGATTAGTACCAGGGAACTGAACAGAGATGTTACTTCCTTTGTACTTGTAGAAGGAACCCCCCACGTCTTTTTCCCTCACCAGTATTACAATCTCCTAGGAATTTTTTTTTTTTTAAATCTCTCATGTTTGATGTTTGAGAAAAGTAAAGATCTGTAGATGAGGTTTTGGATATGATTAAGATTTCACTTCATTGCTTTTGCCCAGATTCAGAGGACACATACCTGGTCAAAATATTATCTGTTTGAGGTTGCAACAAAGAAAAATTAGTCCATGTCATGTCTACTGTTCACAGATTCCATGTTTCATATTAATGGCATAACAAGCATTTTCATTTTTGTACTAAAGGTAGTACATTATTTGAAATGGTTTCTGCATTTCAAGTAATTGCATGTGTTAAAACAAATAGCAAAGCTGTGCAAATTAACCATCCAGACTGGCTGGGGCTAATGGATCTTTTATCTTTACTTATAAGAAATTCTCTTTCAAAACAAGAAGAGCTTGCCTTAGCAAGGATAAACAAAGCAAGGAAAGGAAAGGAATCAAAATAACTCATTTGCTTTATAAGGTATGGCATTCTACCTAACATTCATCTCAAATCATTTCCTATGCACCACGAGGTGGAAGGGCTTTGGAATTTACTTATATCACTTAATGGGAAGGTAACAAAGGAGGTGGTTATGCAATAAAACATGAAAAATAACATAGTTCGTGGGTGAAGATATACCTAAACGATATTCTGAGGTAATTCTTTGCTACTTGCTCATAAGAGAGTGGTAACAATCTGAATGCAAGAAAATTGCTTTCTCAAGGTAACCAGGTCTGTACCAGGGATGGTACACTTACGCACAAGTTATTACATAAATGGCCCTTCTAAGGACACACTTCAAACAATTTGTAAGTATAAATCTTACTCAGAAATAGAAACGATACCTGAGTTTTGTGGCCCTGCTGATGGAAATTGGAGACAAATGGATCTAGCTGAAGCTGTCTGGACTGTAAGTTGAGGCATTTTCAACCTTGGTGAACTTCAACCTTCTCCAAAGGGTTCCTGCAAGAGTTTTTAGATTGATTTTAAGAGGCACTTATCCAAAATGGTGAAAATGTAGTGAGAATTACATTTGGATGAAGCTTTATCATTTCTCTGCAGTACCTAGGTACTTTCTGGTAGGCTTCTAAATAAGCTTGTGTAGAAGGATATCCAGGGACTGGGAAAGAGAGGTGGATAAGCTTAATTCCTTTAAACCTCCATCTACTCCCAGCTAGAGATCCACCATTCCCATTATAGACCAGGCTGCTCTGTCCCAACTCGGTGTCATTCTGCACACGTGGCAGAATTCATCAAGCTCTAAGCAGGGGCCAGCTTGTCTTAGTACCACTGGAGATCAAGTGCTTCTAAAATTGCTTTCTTTTCCCTTCATAAATTAACTTAATTTCCTGCATTTCCGCTCTTTGAAGTGTGACAACATCAGACGGTATGACCACTCTGCACAGAGGTGTGAGTCATGAAGAGCTAGGTGAGAGATTTATCAAAGGGGAAAGCACCAAAGACTCTTTGAAACTCCTGAGGCTACGTTTACGTTAGCAAGTAGTGAGGCCCACCAAGAGTAAATTAGTAGAGTTTGTCTCACTTCTGAAAATGCAGCATCTAACCTACATGTATTTGAGGGGTAGGGGATACTCTGAACTATCTCCAGTCTAGTCCCACCAGCTGGGACTTGTTAAATATGGTCTTGGAACACATCTTCTCATTTAGGTTCATTTGAAAGAAGTGCAGTTTGCACAGTCTGTGAACCAAAGCATTGTAACTGGCAGTAACTGGGAGGGGTTTTTTTGTTATTATTATTTTTTCCCAAAAAATGCACTCCTGACAAACTAAAACATTGATGTAGGTATACCTTGTAGGAGCAGCTATAATAGAAAGGATCTGTAAGACAGTAAAGCAGTAATCAAAGGTAGAAAGAGAGGTAGACAGAAGAGAGGCTAAGAAAGAGGGGAGAATCTCTGAAAGTAATAAGCCTCATTAAAACTGGAAAACAGAGAAAGGTAAGAATAGAGTGCAAAGTGCTCTGGGATTTCTGGCTACCTTTCTAAAGACAGCTGGAATGAAAGCCTGAAAGTCACAAGTCAGAGCACAACAAAATGAAATTTATTGAAGAGAAGATGAATGTAGTGTAAGCATATAGACTACTATACATTTAAATGCAGAGGACAAGGTGCTGAAGCAAGGACAGAAAAACTGAAAATTAAATGGTGAGCATGTGAGCAGTGACTAGGAGGAGCTGGGATTAAGAGAACAAGATGAAGGTTAGCCAAAGAAGGCAGAGCAAATATTTTCAGTTGAATGCAGTCCAACCCACATATCAGGATAATACTAAATTTGAGATCCATGATTTTTTGATCTTCCTGTTTTGTTCTGTTCTGCCATAGTAATGTAGCTTTACATTTGCCTGTCCTCTATGGAAAGAGTCATCCCACTGTAATGCCATACCTTATTTTCGTGATTAGGCCTGTAGTTGAAATACAGAGTGACTCAACAACAGTATTTCAGCCGAGTGAACACAATGATTCTAATAACTGTCTGCTAATTAGCAGGTTTTTGAGATAAAAACAGTTGAATAGCTTACATTCTCTGACACCCCAAATTAATAACGCTCCAGTAGCAAATTACAAAGTGGTAGAGACTGGCATTATTACTTTTTGCTACAGTACAAAATAGATTAAAATTAATCTGGCTTGTTTATCTACACAGCCTAGACCATTTCAAAATGCTGAAGATCTCTGCCTTGGCTCTAATATATGATGCCTAGAGAGCTCTATATAAAGCTAGAAGAACTGCTCCTAAAGCAAGATTCAAAAATTTCTAGATTACAATTTTATGAATAAAATTAATTAACCAACAATTCATTACATTCTAAAAGCTTCATCTGACCATAATAATCCTTGTTTGCAGCCCAAACAGTATTTGGTAATTGCAGAATGATGGAGCAATGTGGATATTTTTTGATTACAGTTCATTACATAAGATTACAAGGAAGAATTTGTCTTTGAATCATAATGCAAACTTAATTGATGCCACTATTATAAAATATTTCCAATGATTAAATTTCAGTCTGTGTCTTAATTAGTTTTATATTAGAAAGAGATTTTAACAAGATAATGCTGTGAACATAATTTCATTGCATTATAAAACCTTTGGCTGGATCTCATAAGTAATTAAAACTCCAGCCATCTTGGAAATCTGACACAAATGCAATTCTAATTTTAATATTCTTTAAGATTATACACTTTCAAGTTTCTTTTATATTTCTCTACTATCTTTGATCAAATTTAAGCTTTTCCCTCCCCCCTTATAAATAGTCTAAAATTTATACTTGCAAGATAATTTCAGGAGGGATAAATGCCAGACACCAGAATCATGTTTCAGGACATAAGTTAAACTTAAGCAACAACATGGGTAATATTACAAAATGTAGTTACTTTTCTATGCAATGTGTGCAATGATCCCCAAAGACTGCTCTCAGACCTTTCACTCTGTCCAGTGGTGCTCTCAGCTGAGGATGAATGTGCTGAGAGCTCATTCAGATACAGAGCAGTCTTCACATAAGCTGGGGCCTCATCCAATAAGTTATTTCTGCCATGAGCTCACATTTATTTCAGAGGCCTTTCTCAACACTGTATTTAATAAAATAACAGACAGATAATCTCTTGTGGAGATAACAAGATGCATCACACAACTACAGTGCTGCCCATCCTTCATACAGACACTACTGGTTGCCAGAAGTTTTAAAGTGGCAATAGCACATTTTGAACTAAAATACCTGGAGAGAAGGACACAGAGCCACCTTCTTAGAAAATGCCGTGCAGCTATGATTCAGCCTGCCCAGTGATAGGCAACTACTACTTCACTTTCAGCTGAACTCCTTCTCACATGTATGAAGATCCCATGGCTTGAATTAGGAGTAACTCATCAAATCACTGAACCTGTTGTCATTTAGAGGGTCCAGTTGGCTTGTATGCTAGAGGCACAGTCAAGAGAAGCGCAAAATTCAGGCTGCCGTTGAACACCTAATTGCTGAACAAGGAAGCAAGAAATTAAGAACAGTCGGGTGAAAATAAAAAGTTACTTGCACTATGTTGCATGGTTCACTAAAATTTAATGTCCTGTGTTAAAACCCATCATAACTCTTGATAAGATGATTAAAACCACACAGCCACAATATCTTGGTCCAGATTTCAAACAATATATCTGTGGATCCACAGTCTTGGTACAGGCTTATTTCTTACTACAAGCTATAAGGAACACAAACTACAAACCAACGGAGTACATTTTGCTTGTTGCTTAATTCAAATCTGCCATTCGCAAGACTTCTGAAAACTCTTCTCTGAAAAAAACTGTATTAACTATGTGAAAAATTGATAAAAACCCCTTGTATTTGTGCCAATAAGAAAAAAACAGAAGAATAAAAAGATGCTACAGCGGAAAAGTTGCTATTATACACGACTTCTGGATTCCATGACAGAGACAATTTACTCAATACAATTATCCTGTGTATGTTAAAACACCTTTACAGACTAATCACTCACCGCAAGGTAGCACATATTTATATGGAGTCAAGGTTGGGAATACATATGGTTTATGTGATGCATAGACATATTTTTTTCAGTGATACATATATGTACACACACACACGTATAAAATGGATAATAATTTCTAGAACCAAGCAATACAAATGCAGGGAATGCAAACTTAAAATACATTTACAAGCAATCTATACATATGTAAGTACACAGTTATGGCCTAATGAATTTTCTATTTACTGCAGAATATTCCAGCTCCTGTCTGAATGTCAAAGAACATCCCCTGAACTGAATAGCATGTTGACAATTTTCTGTGTCTAAATGACATCAAGAAGTATGGAGAAATGCATGTGTGTTTGCAATAAATTAGGGTAGCATATTAATTGTTTCCCCCCCCAAGTATCAATTCCATGATAGTCTTGAGTACTAACTTGTCAAGAATAACAGGAGTAAAATACTGAAATACAGACACCACGTATAAAAAAAAAAGTTTATTTTTTTCATTAAAAATATTTACACATAGTTTTGCTTTGTTTATGTACAGTCATAAATGTAAGTTTAAAACTCAAGTTTAAAGATTGGGATTTCAAGAACACAAATGTATTGACTTCAAAATTAGTTTCAAGTTATCTGGCACACCTTCCCCTGGAATCCTCAGAAGGCATTTTACAATAAGTTGAGCTGGTAACAGCTACCCATTTCCAAATGAAGCAGTCCCACCTGCCCTGTGATCTTCCCCCTTCTTGTGCATAGAAGCTGTTTTGCCTTGAACTACACTATTGCTTGTCTAACCCTTCAGTGACCAGGTCAGGGAGCTAAACTAGTGAAAACTAGTTTAAACTAGTGAAAAAAAATCCCAGGAAGATCAAATAAGCATTAATTGATCTGAACGTCATCCTCTGTTAAATAATATGTCCTTAGCAACTTTTGGTGAGGACGAGAGGAAACAGCCTCAAGTTGTGCCAGGGGAGATTTAGATCGGATATTAGGAAAAATTTCTTCACTGAAAGGGTAGTCAGGCATTGGAACAGGCTGCCCAGGGAAGTGGTTGAGTCCCCATCCCTGGAGGTATTTAAAAGACCAGTAGATGTGGTGCGTAGGGACATGGTTTAGCGGTGGACTTGGCAGTGTTAGGTTAATGTTGGACTTGATGATCTTCAAGGTCTTTTCCAACCTAAATGACTCTATGATTCTATGATAAAACCTGGTTCAAGAAAGCTGCATTGAAAAGCTACATAAAACAAGCAATAATTTTCTTAAGTTTAGCTACTCAAACCAGGGTGGGGCTAGATGAGCACCAGAAAATTGACACAAAAGGGGCAGAAATTTGTCACCAGGGCCGAAGGAGAGAGTAAGATCACTTCTTTGCTCAGCAGCTAACCACAAGACCATCTTAACTGCATTATGAAAGCATATACTTAGAGGTCATAGAAGAAAAGACAACAGTCTCTCCTGCTTACAACGCATCACAACAAAATTTCACATTGCATACTGTGGTTTATTTCCTACACCTTTGACAGACAGGAGACATCCTGAAAAATAACTCTGCTTGCTATTGCCAGATCTTGATTTCTCCAGCCCAATCACATGTTGCAAGGAGCGATGGCAAGACTGGGTGAAATATTGCACTCACACAAGCTTCTTTATGTGCAGACAAAGTGCGAATAATCCTAGCAGTATGATAGTTGTAGAAAAACACTTTGCCATCTGAACTTCCTGTCACCAAAAGTGTTCCATCTGGAGAAAATTCACAGCCCACTGCAAATCCTTCCACCTGTGAAAACCAATAACAGTGTAACTCCTGATGCTGATTAGAAAAGTTCATTGTGATATACTGAAAATTATTATAGTACAAAAAAAAATTTGTATCTTTAAATAAATATACACTAAGGACTTCTCCAGGTGTTTATTAAGACACAGCTATAACACAAACTTATTTAATCAAGCTATTAAGTATTCATGAGACTTCTAATAACTATTTTCTTCAGGGTGCATATGATTCAAAATAGACTGGCACACAGGAAAGCAAATGAAGCCAATTAATATCTATCACTGATTTATAATCAAACCCTATTAGCAGACATATTAAAAAGCACAGGTACTTTGCTATCTATCTTCCTTCTAGACTTGGATACTAAGTTCCCATGAAGAAGGATACCTTATGTCCTTCGTATCTTTTCTTTTTGTTGATTCGGTAAGGTCGCTGGGCAGAAAACAAAGCCATGTAGTTCCCATTTGTCTGAGCAACAAACATAGACTCTTTTGGGTGCAGAGTCAGACTTGGGCAAGTGTAACGCTCCTGAAAATAATTTTAAAGAAAGTTTTATTGTATGAAACAAAACATTTGTTCAAGTGATTCAGGTTATCTTTTGGCATATTTGAAAGACCATAAAAGGCAAGGTATACATAAGTCATCTCCATAGTACAGATTATATAAAGATGCTTAACTCCTTACAATCCACTGAAAGTCTTATACCAAGACAAATATTAAATCAATTCTCTACTCCAATTTCCTAGATACTGACCAAAATCCCATCTCCCTCTGAACCACAATTATAGTGCAGAACAGCTGCAGAAAGGTAACTCCAACCTGATGGTACTCAATCCTCCTCTTCCTGCCCAAGGAAAACTGAAGTTTGAATGCGAAAGTGAATCCTCTTCTCCCATATCCCTTCCTCCATAGCCATACTGTGCCTTCCATGCTACTTTGTACAGGTCTCAAATCCTCCATCCTCTCAGTTTTGGCCACACTGACAGGAATAGAAATCACCCCATTTAAACAGACACCTTTCCCCACCCCACTCTTATAAAAAAAAGAAAACAGAAAAAAAAAAGGGATCATTATTAGCCTACTAAGTCAGAAGTTCCTTATAAGAGTGATTTGCTTACTGCTGCTGGCTGTAAATTCATAAATATCTGCAAAAATTAACAACACTTGGCTTTAGTATTCCTACTTAAGACTGAATTAATATTACTTTCAAAACTCTGCATGATGACTGCATCAGAAATCAACTGCTCTCGCAAGGTTTCCACCAGGTCCAAACCTCTTCTATTTTCAGCCTAACCTAAAGACACAGCGCTGAATTTTGACCCCATAATACAAATTAAGAGAGCTTTGGCTGTAGGACGCATCTGCATGTGAAGGACACCAGGCTGATGGTGACCACTCGACACCATGGGCTATGTGGTAGACTGAGAAGAACATCAGACTGATTTGGTTGTGTGGTTCGGAAGTGATGAACTGGGAAGTTCTGGGTATTGTAAGGTATTTGAAAAAGAAACAAAAACAGGGTTAGGCAGTGTGCCTGGTTAGGAGTATGCTCCATGGCAGAGCACTGCATGCTTCTGGGGAGAAACTGCGTCTAATGGTAAAGGATCAGAAAGCACAACGCAGTGTGCAGGAGCACTGTGCTGTTATGCTGGGTATACTGTAGTAATACGTTATTTTAGAGCTCTTAACTATGCATTTGTTAATGCAGACAAGCAATAGATCAAGTTCTGCTGGGATCTAACCTGTTTGGAGAGCTCAGGGGTTCTCTCCCACCTTGAAGAGTTCAAAGGTGAAATTCAGAGAAGAGAAGCAGAGTTTCCAAAATCACCACCAAGTTTTGTTTATTCACAGTGCAGAAAAGGGGGAAAACAGTCCATTTCAGAGATGCTGTAGTTGTGAGAAGGTAGGCTGTGGGATTTTTGTTGTTGGTTTGTTTGGCGGGGAATAAGGAGAAAAAAGTTGCTTGTTTGGTTTTTACTCCTTGATACTAAACATGACTGGTCTGTACTTTATATATTCACTGCTTTTTTTTTTCCTATTGCCTATCCAAGATGTAGATAGATCCAATATTGGACAAAGACATAACTGTGGAAATTAAACATGAAACAATCCCATTAGATTATCAACTACTTGTCCTTGTCAGTAGAGAACTGTTCATTTCAGCCAAAAAGCATCTATATACAATCCAATCATATTATATTACATAGGATATTAGACTTGGGTTTTCAAAAAAGGCCCAGGGAGTTGGAATTATCTATTAACTTCCTTGGTAATCTCCTTTGAAACTGTCAGCCTTTCTAGACAATTTAGTCCATTAAATATCTTGCCTGGATAGATTACCAAGAGAAATACTGCACCTGTACTGATAAAAGTAAATTTTGCCGTACTAGATATCTATATGCATGTATCAGGTTGCTATTACTATGCAAATATTAAACTCAATTTGTCAATAGCCCTCATTGCAGCTGATGAAAAATATATGAAAAAGTGTGGGAAAAGAAACGTGGCACTATAGCAACTACTGCCATGCACCATTGGCAAGCTAGAATGACACTGCAGTGGCCTTGCCTAAATATAGCTTAGATGTCAGTGAATGAGCACTGAAATTTAAATATTTTTAACACAAGGAGACCTATCAGTCTTCAAGGTCATTTTTTAAGAATAAGTGTTTTTAAAATATAAAAATAAAGCAAGCCCTCAACTTACATTAAGAGCATTTTATACATCACACAATGATCTTACAGAAAATCAAAAGCTTTTTTTTACAACACTGACAAGCATGAAATACTAAATCATCACCCAAACAATACCAGTTGTTAATCTTACATGAAAAATCTGATTGGAGATTTTTGCAGCACTTTGGAAGTCCCATGCAATAATGGTACGATCAGCTGAGTCCCGGCTTACTGCATCTGTGCTTGTAAGAAATTCTCTTCCTTCAGGGAGAAAGAGTACATCCAATGTCTGTTGTACTGCAGCTTTGTACACTCTTAACACCTAGTGGATAAAAAAGTTTGTTATTTTTTGACAGATTAGAAGACCATGATAATCTATGTTTTCTCTCTTTGTATTAATAACTATCTCCAACAAATTATACAGTATTTTAAAATGTGAAGAATAACTAATTTTTAAACGTTGAAGTACTAGTGTATTAAATAGCTTGTTAATGTATGTAAAGAGTCGACACACAGGAAAATTAAATGAGATAAAAGAAAGCATCAGTGTGTACAATTTATATATTATATTTATATATAAATAAGATTCTGTTATAAACTCCCAAGGAATTAGAATTAGATCCAGAAAGAGCTTTAGACAACACAGTGTTGTGGAGATGGGTCTACACAAACTCCCTTCTATTTTATGAACTCTTATAGATTCCCTAGAAGAGGCAAGGGAATCTTTGGCAGCAGGCTGGCCAACTCGGTGAGGCGGGTTTTAAACTGAAGGACTCGGGGTCCAAAGTGGCAACACTATGCCGCTGCAACCAAATGGGGAATAAGCCAGGCCAACCAGAGCAGCAGCAAATGTTCCTTAGCTGCCTCCCAAGATGAGACTCAGAAGACCAGCCACCTCAAGTGTATGTATACCAATGCACGCATCCTGGCAAACAAACAGGAGTAACTGGAGCTCCGTGCCCCGTCAGAAAGTTATGATATCATAGGAATAACTTAAACATGGTGAGACAATTTACATGACTGGAAGATTGCAATGGATGGCTATAGGCTGTTTCGTAAAGACAGACAGGGAAGAAGAGGAGGAGGAGTTGTGCTCTATGTTAAGGAGAGCCTTGAATGTATAGAAGTCAACTACGGCAATTGTGGAAGCCCTATCGAATGCCCCTGGGTCAATATCAGAGGGGTCACCTCCAAGGGGGATCTTACAGTAGGCATCTGCTACCAACCTCCAAACCAAGACAATAAGGCAAACAAATCAGTATTTGCATTGTTTAAATAAGCTTCGGGTCAACAGAACCTGGTTCTTATGGGTGACTTCAACTACCCAGACATTTGTTGGAAGAACAATACAGCAGCTCACATGTCATCCATCAATTTCCTGGAATGCCTAGAGGACTGCTTCCTCATACAAACATCAGATGTGCCAACCAGGTATGAGGCACTGCTCAACTTCCTACTCACAAACCAAGAAAGCCTGCTTTGTAATATCTCAGTTAGTGATAGCCTTGGCTGCAGCAATCACAATATTGTGGAGTTTGGGATCCTACTGAGCATCCTGAAGGTTAGTACTAAGACAAAGGTTTTAGATTTTAGAAGAGCAAACTTCAGCTCGCTCAGAGCTCAACTGGGAGGGATTCCGTGGGAAGCTTCCATGGAGAATAAAGATGCTAGTGACTGCTGGGAGTTTTTCAAGAACACTCTCCTGGAAGCACAAAAACAGTTCCTCCCCTTTAAAGGTAAGGGAAGTAGGCAGAGCAAGAGACCCCCTTGGCTTAACTGGGAGCTTCTGAGTCTGCTCAAAACCAAGAGAGAAGTGTACCAGAGATTGAAAAGCAGACTAATACCCATTGAGAACTACTAGGGCATTGCCAGGGTGTGCAGAGATGCAGTTAAAGCAAAAGCTCAGCTTGAATTGAAATTGGCCAGAGATGTTAATAACAATCAGCCATTGAAATAATCTCCCCAGGGAAGTGGTGGATTCCCCAACATTGGACACTTTTTAAGATTTTGCTGGACAGGATGCTGGGCCATCTTGCCTAGACCATGCTTTTGCCAAGAAAGGTTGCACCAGATGGTCCTTGAGGTCCCTTCCAACCTGGTATTCTTTGATTCTATGATTGAACTCAGAGCATTCTGAGGATCTTTCCTTCCTCCTTCCAGGACACTTCAGAAGTGTAAGTTTTTGGTCTTTTTGTTCTCAAAGTCTTCAGCTAGTTATAGAGACAGGGAAAGGAAAGTAATTAGGTTAGTGGGGATTTGGGACTTACAGGTATGAAAAGGACACGGCAGGAAGTGAATATTCTTGTTGATCATTCTGGACTTAATTATAAATCACTGTTTATGACTGGGGATGAGTAAGCTTGATGATTCAAGGCTCTCCAAAGTGACACACACTGCTGCTGTGTGTCATTGCTTAACTTGCAAGTGGTGAGACCCCGGTGTCAGGACCATATGATATGGCAAGGGAGCAAAGGTTGCATGCTCAGTCAGAAACTGTCTACGAGGCCAACGTGGACACACTCAGCAGAAGGGTACACCTGCAGAAGATACCTCAATCCCATTAAGGACTCAGTCTGACACCCTCCCCTGAAAAAAGAAACCCAAGCAGCGTTAGCTCTTTTAAAGTGCTGCCAGAGAGGGAAGGATGGAGGTGACAGGAGCGCTGCTGTCAAACAGTTCAGTGCTTTAAGGACTCAGCCAGGATCCTGCCTTGGTCTACAGGGATTCAGTCCCACACCTCCCACCTCATCTGCCTACCAACCATCCTCGCAAGAGGCAGTCTCTGCTGCTTCTGCTGAAGCAGAGGCTTTTCTGTCACTCTGCTGAAAATGCAGGCTAGGAGGGAAAGAAAGAATCAGCAATACTACAAAGCACATCTGGGCTCAAAAGTAAATATTGTGGCTCATCCACTAGTTCCCATCGTGTAATTAATGCATATGAACAATCTGTAAAGAAGTTTGTGATGTAAAAGGAAATACCAAAGTTCCCAAATCTTCCCTAATCAAAAACACCAGAGTTCCCAAATCTAGATCTTCTTTCAGGACTTATACCAAAGTGGGTTGGATCCATGCAGAAAGGGTCCTCAGCCACAGGATTCAGAATATTTTAACAGCCTGTGAGTTGGAGCTTAAAAAGTAAGAGAGATTTTGAACTATTCTAAGGAAAATATGAACAATTTGAATTTCCTTTCTTTCCACCTTTCTTCATGAAATTCTGCATCTGTATTGTCTACTTTGAATTTTGCAAATCAATACTTTTTCTTTCCTTTTTTCTGATTTGCCTCCAGTGAAGAGAAACTTCAAGGCAAGTGGCCAGATCAAAGCAATCCGTCTCTCTGAATATGGTGATCCTTAAAACTAGGACACTGGAAGACTGCTAGTTATAAATATCTAAATCTCTCTCTCTCTCCCTCCAAGATAGCTAAAATGTAGCAGCCTGCACTTCCATCAGGGTGTTCTGAGGTTAGTCCTTCTTCTAACATCACTAGAAAAACCAACAGAGCAGAGAGAGTGCTTGAAGTATTACACTGAAATGGTTCCCAACTTTGTGAAGCATTTCAGTGCCCACCTCATACCCCCAACATAGGACATGACTACAGACTTCAGGGCCCAGACCTTTTACAGATACTGTAAGCACATACTTTTTTAAAAAATAATTTTCAGGTGTTGCAGTGAAATATCCTGGATTATACCTCTGTTTTATACTTTAACCAATAAAAGACAAATCATTTCAAATATCAAACACAACATGAGAACTTCTTGATTCTTGCCTCAAGCTCAAAAATCTGTGACTGTTTGGAAATGTTCAGAACTAGGTGATCCTGCTTTAGGGTAGCGATATACTAGATGATGTCCTGAGGTCCCTTCCAGCACTGCTTCCTGTGATCTCGGCACGTAGAAAGATGACAGCAGCAGCTGCTCCAGTTGCTTTTCACAGGCTCTGCGAAATGTACAGTTTAGAAACGCGATGTTTGCATTCAGTGAAGAACCTCAGCCATGCAAGCACCCTACGCACCCTGTAATAACATCAACAAGATGTAAACCTGCAGACTCAAAAAACTGGCACACTTTTCAGCAATCTGCCTGCATTTTTAAGATAGTGAATATACAAATGTGTTACTTGCTCTCGTCAGATTTTTCAGCCTAGGAATCTGCATAATATACAAAGCAATTAAACTTTGTAAAGCCAAAAGTGATATTTGCATATTTATAGCCTTGACTTTCTCTATGGAGAAATCACCATGCATAGCTATTTCTTCACAGAGTTATAAAAGGAAGTCCATAGTTCATTAGTGAAGTATAAAATTAAGCTATTTTGTAGGAGCAAAAACAAAAAAAAAATACAAAATATAAAAGCTGCCTGGAATGAGAAATGGAAAACCATACAGAAACCTGACAGCTGTAGGAACTGCAAGAGAACTGAAATAAAGTTAAATGGAGACGAGGGGACACAAAAGGCTCTACCACCCCGACAAACTGAAAGCAGCAGCTACTTAGCAGCAGGCACCCTCACACAAGTGACAAGTCCCAACCAGAGAGTCGGCAAGATCAGAGCACGGAGCGGCACCAATGTGTAGAAACAGGGACAGGGAAGCAGAAAGAAAGGCCAGTTGGTGCTGGGAAATGAAGGAGAATGATATAGAGCAATAAATGATAATAAACTACAAGCTATAAGGAACACAAACTACAAACTAACGGACAAAAGTCCCAAATGGTAATTCATGGTAGTGATTCTTTAATATTTTCTTATTTTAAAGATTAAAAACAGACATACTGTTTGGGTCTTCGTCTTCTAAAAAAATCCTTGTCAAATATATGTAGGTACATGTACATATCCATACATACACTGTGTCCAGCACTGCTAAGGGGTTAGGGTTTAGTTTTGGGACTTGTTTTTAACAGTTTTTGGAGCAACAGACATGTCTCAGTAAAGAAAAAGAAGAGATTGTGAAGTTGGTAATGTGCACATACTTTTAATTTTTGCTGAAATTCTGTTGGTCTCTTACATAAAGTGCCACTATCAATTCAAACATTTTCACTGCTAATCATTAAATATATTTGCTTGTCTTATTTCATAGGTTATCTAACCAAATCACCTGTGTATCTTAGCTCTGTAACAGGAAACTGTGTTTACAAAAAATAGTAGAAAAGACCATCTTTTTCCTATATGTTTGCTACATACCTCAGAAAAACTATGCCGTTTATTCTTCAAACCGTATCGTAAGAACTGACTCAGAGAACAATAAATTAACACTTTGAATAGCAGCTGGCAACTTGATATACATAGTATTTAAATTCCCCCATAAAGGTAGCTTTCAAAAATAACTAATTGCAACACCCCTGCTCAGCAAAGTACTCATAATTAAACCTGCTTTGTTCTACCTTAGACAATTAATTCATGACATGCCTGAGGAACTTGCTTGGGGAAAGCACCAGTTTCCCTACCCTGCTGGCTTTAGTTTGTTAATAACAGCTTTTGCTCTTTTTCTATTTGCAGATTTATCACCCATAAGCATTGGAAAACCACAGTCCACTTCTTCAAGCTAAGCATTTTCTGGACATAAAAGAAATCATTTCAAAGGAAGGCCTAATAGTTTCTGGTGTCAACACAATCCAAGATAATAATAAAGCTTCTTCACTAAGGCAAGAGTTCATGGTTGCAGGCATTCTACAAGAAAGGTAATTTAAGCAAATTAAATCAGTTTCAAACAGATTCTTATGGTTCTGGTGATTTGAAAAGCATGCTGTGATGCTGAATTCAAGGTATATATTTCTGATGGGTGTTGTATAATACTTCTCTGCATAAAGCACATGCAATGCCTGGTATTTTGTTTGTCAAGAAAGCTCAAAGCCTCCACACAAGCAATTCAGACACTGCTGCTCGCCCCAGCTCCATGCTGGTCACCTGTGAACTGCACTTTTCTAAAATCCCCTCAAGCTTTATGCAAGCGATGAGAAAGAAACATGCTTTTATAGTCATTGCCCTGAGCGTCAGGAGATGTGGTCTCAAAACAAATCTAATAGGACTACAGGTAATCTGGATGGTCATGGAAAAAACCTTTAATCAGTCAGTGCCATGGCTTCCAACCTGTAAAAATGGCCATTTTTTTTCCTTGCACTTCTTGTCCTACCTTTTTAGATTGAGTGCTTTGGCATGAAACTGCCTCTTCCTACTGGCATGTTGGGTATTTAATGCAATGGTGGACTAAAAAGTTTCCTCATGAAACAGTATACACCATTACGAGTAATAAAAAGTGCATTTCAACTTAAAACAAAGCTTATTTTGCACAAATTAGAAACTTTTTTTATCTACTACCGTGCAAGCCATTTATGTTGATCTATTCTAGAGAATAAGGTGTTGAGGCAGATGACTACTATTTGCAGCTTTTTAGCTACATGTTCACAACAAAACCACAACCACATGACAAATCCAATTTATGTCTCTGATCTCCATCTGAAAACTATAATGGCAATTTTAATCAAAACACATGGCAATATCATAGACAAGAAGATCAAGCATGCTACAGTCTTATGTTCTTTTAAAGTCCTTTAACATAAGACTGCTGTACGTTTCTTTATGTAACTGAAAAAAATTATTTTGCTTACATATTTAAGTTTTTTCCTGTCTCTAACTGCTCTGTTTTCAGACACAGCTCAAGATTATGAAGGGGTCTTGAGAATAATTAAAAGGAAAGGGAGACTGATTAAAAGGAAGTAGTGGTTGAGCTTAATCTGGTATTGGTCTATGAGATTTTAGGTATGAACAATATACACTGTTTTTTTTAAAGTCACTTTCAGATTGCTTGAGAAGGCACAAGAATCTTGTGATGGAAAGTATCAGCCATTTATTAGGAAAAAAAAATATATTTTCCCATCAGATTTTTTATTTAGAATTATCTCCCCACCTCAAATAGGATAAGAAGTTAAATCTGTATATAGGAAACAGACAAGGAACATCTGAGATACAGAATGGCTTTTCTATGAGGAGCAATAATCAAGGACTTTTCAGTACAGAAATGAGATGACCAAGGGGAATTCGAAAGAATCAGAAAGAAAGTCTGAGCGGCACGGAGAAGGTGAATTGTTTCTTCCATTATAAGAATTTAGACTCCAAACTAGCAGGAGGCAGCTTCATAACACACAGAACGAGATGCTTCTTCACAGAATACGTATTTAAGTTGAATTCCTTGCTACAGGATGTTGCAGACGTGGAAAAAAAAAATCAAGAACAACCAATTCCATAGCGTGAAAACTCAAAGAGAGCCATGAAAGACAAAGACACTATCTGTGGTGCAGGAAGTCCCCAAACTGTAAGTGAGAAAGGCCTGCGTAACCATTGCTGGGAACGGCGATAAAGAAGTTTGTTGTGCAAAATATTCTTGTTTTTTAAAGGCATACTGATCGCTGCTGGGGGTGTAAAATTTGTTTAGAAATGGGCTGAAACTGGAACAGCTATTCCTCGACAGCTTCTCACTTGAATACTCATGCTCCAGAAGGACGCATATTTTGTTCCTGGCCCATTTCTGTCTCTCCAGGAGCACTGCTCCAGGAGAGATTGTATGCACAGACAGGTCTATGATGCCACTGTATGAGGTTTCCAAACAAACATAGCAGGATGGCTCATGTATGTGATACAGCCACATAAAATGTGCCTTCACACTCAAAAAGGACCTCTGAATGTTAACATTTAAAAATAAATGCCATTACGCAAGTACAAATGTACCCCCCACCATATTTCTTTGCACTTTTTGTCCATAGATTCAGTAAGGATTTATCTCACTGTGAGAAGAATAACTTTAGTTTTCTAAAGCGCTGAATAAATCATCTTATTTTAATTACATTGTTCTTACTAATACCACCAGTACATGACAATGGATTGGCTGTTTCTATAGAAACCAGAAGTGCAAGTAGCTCCACCAATTTCTACAGCCTTTTTTCATATTTATATGCTATCCAGAGACAAATTCATTAGGTCTCCTAAATACATGCTACTTAAAATAACTGCATCTCATCTGAAAGAAATTGCAATAGCATGTTTCCAAGGAAACAAATGCACTGGACTTGCACTCTAAATTTATTAATTTTTTAAAATGTGCTTTAATGACTTAGGCCTATTTCTTTATAAACTCAAGTATGGAGAAATAGCTCAACAATGTAAAGAGCATCTCCCTCATTTTTTCTTTTTAAGCATAAAGCTATAGATGATAGTTGCAATTTTGTAGCTAACCAATGCTTGATCCAGAGTAATAAACCAAGATAGGGAAAAAAAAAAATGCTGTTGTTACTCTGCCTTGGACTCTGTTAATAATAAAAATTCTGCAGTGCATTTCTAGACTAATTTTAAAAGCTCAAAATAACTGCTTCCACCATTTTTCTAGTTAATTTGTTCTATAGCTTATAAGACCTCAATTTCAAAAATGGGAATTTTGTGTAAATCTTCAAATCTAAGTTTTCCTTAAATTTGCCTGTCACTCCCAACAGATTGACTTTGTATTCATGTTTTTTGAAACCTTCTTTATGTCCTGACAACATTTTGTTATTAATCCCAAAAGGCTGGACCTTTGTATTAATGTGTACTCTTCCCATTTCTAACAAGTCATTGCTATTTTTCCTGCATGATATTCTATTCCTGTTTTTTATTGATTGTGCCAGCATGATATTTTCTGTAACAAACAATTTTCAAAAATAAAATAATAAATGTTGTCTCCACTTGGAGCCATGCCTCAAGCACTTCACTAAATCCCTCCCAGTCAGTTTCCTCCCTTGAGATCTCCCCTTTAGCTAGTTTTCTCATTTTACAATACCTAGGTTAGTCCCTGCCTTCTCCAGCTTCTCTAATTGCTCTATCAAAGTCCAAAATTGTAGAGTGACATCAAGTAAGCTTCACACAACCAACTTTCACTTAACTCCTATCATTTATTCTTTTTTATAATTCATTTATTCCTATAGCTGTAACTAATCTTTCCTTCAAAGCCTGTGCTGTGGCTGTGTCAGGTCATACTACTGGGTCTCCACTGCTTGAGGCCCTTCCTCTCTTTCCCTCCTTGTTTAACATAAGCAGTGGATTTGCATTTATGGAGGTCTAAGAGCTTCAAATATTGCTTAAAGATCAGAGCCACAGCCCTGTTGCCTTCTACTTGTTCCCTCTCCAGATTACTGCATGGTGCTTCATCAGGACTTGCTGTTCTGACAGCTATAGCAGATAGCTCTTGCCAAAGCTCAGGGGTTTATGAGATAGGACACATGAACATCAACAGACAAGTGATCAAAACCAGACTACATCCAACAGCTGAATAAATTATTCTTCTATTTTCAACAGCGTCCAAAAAAATGTTAGTGATCTCCTTACCTTTAGAGTTCCTTGCATTTCTGTATGCACATGATAAAGAACCAGTTCCTGAATGCTTACAAAATGTTGAGTTTCATCAATCAAAGCAGAATGTAAATAAAAGGTAAAATATGCAAAACTCAAAAATAATTATATGGATACATTTAGAAAATTTAAATGAATACATTCAGATGCAAGTTCTCGAGTGCTGTATCTCCTTTCAGCAGCGCTAATAGCATCCCTGCTTTACACTATGCAAACCTTGCTGACACGTGTAAATAAATCTTTTCAATTCAGTTTAACAATTCACTCATGATATAAGGAACTTTTGCTCCTTTAAAAGTATTATCAGTACAAGGCAGTTACAGGTCTAGTCTTGTTCTGATATCATATCTGTGTAAGATTAGAAACCCAAATTACAAAAAAAACCAATTATCTGTAGTCATATTTTCATTTATGAACACAATAAAGTCCTTATTGCTAAGCTAAAGGATACAAGTCTCAACCCTTTGTTCTCTTTGGTATTTCAAGGAATATTAAAATTTCAGGTAGAGTAAGTGGTTGGTCTCCGTTCTGAAAAGCTAATGTAGACCAGCCAAAATGGAGAGTGACTGTGTTATTCAGCTGGCTTGTGCTGAACATCTTAAGAAATTCTTCCACAGCTCAGAGAAAGGAAATACTTCTAAAATACATAACTACTTTAAGGTCTCAGTGTTATTGCACAATTCTTTTTACAGGGCATTTTACAGGGTTTTTCTAGGTTCAGCTCCGAGGTCCAAAGATCCCATGGGGGCTGTTCAATATGATGCTCCCTCCTTGGTCGACACTGCAGAGATTTTTTTTTTTTTTTTTTTTTTTTTAAACATAGCAGCTCACTTCCGAATTTTCTGGTCTTTTCATAAAGTCTCTATAAGCATTCTCCAAATGTTTCATAAATTTAATCAATCTGTTATACAGCAATATAAGATCTCTAGAATAATCTCTTTGCCAGAGAAACAAAACTGAGTTTAACACAAACAGAAAGAAATACCACTATAATAAATCTCTACATGCTATTCAACTGCCTCTTTTATTCTTTTTTTTTCAGGCTTTGATTACTTGTTTCTGTAATTTTGAGATGCCTGTATCCTTTACATTTCACCGAGCAGTTAACAAGCTGTCCCATCCATTCATTTCTCTGAAGTATATTGCTTAGCTTTATCTTGACGATTTTAACTCCCTTATTGTTCTTTCATTCTTTATCTTGCTCAATACCCAATGCTACCTTTGAAATCATTTTGCGTATTTGCTCAACAGAACAGGGATAGCAATAAATGTCTTTCAACATTCCTCTTTTTTTTTTTTGATATCTGCCTTTCTGATTAGTAGCTCACTGTACAATTCTCAATGTTTTAGTAGCTGAAAGGCTGCCTCAAACCTATCTTCATACATTTTCTCTGGGACTTAGAAATCCAATTTTTATACCACATTCAATACATGAATAAATATTACTAATTTATGCTCATAAATTTATGCTCCTGTTAAAAATTAGTTGCCCATCAAAATCAAAGTGAGATTTCAGAAGTACTAATTTGGAAAAATAACACTATCAGCTTTTCTATGTCATTTTCAATCAGCAGAAAGCACCAGTGTGGCACACTGGCATAAAGAAGCCCGTTTCAACCGCTGCATATATATGTGTAATTGGGCAATATTTTTGTTATTAGTCATTCTCTCTATCTCTGTGATGCTTAAACACTTTGCTGTGAATTTCCACCAAAATTCCCTCATTTCCTGATATACAATTATCATTTTGCCTCACATAGTTAAATTTAAGATGTGCAAGCGGATAGCCTGTTAAAACACATGAATGACCTCTGAAATTGAATTACCAGCAAATGCTGAAATTGAGTTTTCAATGTGCAGTGAGTAACAAGATTCAAGCTCTTGATTTAGGGTGCTCACTCTATTGACAAAATACGCTGCAAAGCCTGAAAAGGCTATCAGGAGTATGATGATGGGAAAAAAAAGAATCATTACTTCACCCACACATGGTTCCAAGCTGAATGACAGGTTAAAACACTTGAAAGAACAGGAAAAACAGGAAAATCTTGTAATGAACTAGGATGAAAGCACTTGAAGGATATTAAGATTGTTTGCGTCAAAACTGAAATGAAGTGGCAGCAGGCCTCAGACATCTATTACAGTTAAGAGCAAATGGCACTTGTTGGAACAGGACAAATTTCAAAATATTGGCCAGGACACTTTATCCAATCTTGAATATGGCCTTAACTGTGTAAGATGGAAAAGACATCCTGTTTTTATCTTGTGAACAAAGATAACAATATAAGCTGAAAGCAGGAATACCTGAAGAATCCATTGAAATCCCCCAAACTAGGGAGAAGCAGACATGAGATACTCATGATATTGATGATTCATGCCTAATCAACTGTCATGGTTTAACCCTAGTCGGCAGCTAAGCACCACATAGCCGCACACTCACTCCCCCTGCAGTGCGATGGGGGAGAGAATTGGAATGGTAAAAGTGAGAAAACTCATGGGTTGAGATAAAGACAGTTTAATAGGGAAAGCAAAAGCCACGTGTGCTAGCAAAGTAAAACAAGGACTTCATTCACTACTGCCCATGGGCAGGCAGGTGTTCAGCCATCTCCAGGACAGCAGGGCTCCATCACGCGTAACGGTTACTTGGGAAGCCAAACACCAGCACTCTGAACATCCCCCCCTTCCTCCTCTTCCCCCAGCTTTATGTGCTGAGCATGACATCATATGGTGTGGGATATCCCTTCGGTCAGTTGGGGTCAGCTGTCCCAGCTGTGTCCCCTCCCAGCTTCTTGTGCACCCCCAGCCTCCTCGCTGGTGGGGTGGGGTGAGAGTCAGAAAAGGCCTTGACTCTGTGCAAGCACTGCTCAGCAGTAACGAAAACGTGCCTGTGTTATCAACGCTGTTTCCAACACAAATCCATAACATAGCCCCATACTAGCTACTGTGTAGAAAATTAAGTCTACCCCAGCCAAAACCAGCACACCAACATACTGTGCTGTGGCTGAGAGTTTGAAATGTAACTACGTTATTTTGCAGAAATGATGCATAGGTGATACTCGCCATTCTGCAAGAAGCCGCCATAAGCAATGAAATCAGAGTTTGATATTTTTCCCCTTTTCTCTACTCAGCTATGACCTTCCACATTCACTCAGTACACACACAGAATTCTTCAAATTTTAAAACCAAGACAAACGTAGGTGTCTAACAGTCTACACCCATCACTGAGCTACAGCTGTGTTGGGGGGGGGGGGGTGGTGGTGTGGTGTGGGTGGACCAAAGGATAATAGAAGCTCTCGCCCCCTTTTTGGAAACGTAAGAGAGTAAACCACACTGCTGCTTTAGACAATCACAATACATACAAAATTACAGTTTTCAAATGAGCAAATATGTCAAACAAACAAACAAGATCAATATCTGTTACCAGGCTAAACCCACACGTTCCACTTTCTAAGGTGATTACACACTGCTCATTATTAAAATTAATATTCCTCATATGCTACTTAATTGGCCAGTTTTCCAACTGATGAAGTTCTACATGAATATAATTGTTTCCTAATGAACAAAGCAGGTAACAGCTTCTAAAAGCTTCCAGAGAGAACCCAGTACAGGATCTGTACAAAAGAAACAGGCTGGGGTTTTTGTTTTCCCAAACCTAAACCCTTTCCTATTTTACCCATCAGAATATGCATTCATTCACTTATGTATTCTCTCAGAAAGTAAATTATTTCGTTGTAATATGGTGGGATGTTTCCCTTGTCTCTTCATTAGCACCAGCTTATGGAAATAGAGTTATACACAATCTTTCTAAGCACTGGAGTGTCCTGCAGGTACAGAGACAACCACTGTGTGTGCTCCTCAGTGATTGACAGCTCTTTAAGGCAGGTTCCAAGGCTGGAGCTTCAGCATTGCAAAAGTGAGTGAGTGTATGGTTAGTCATTGAGATAAAAATGCATTATTCTGCTAGTCTCATTTTTGCTGTATGTAGCATCCTTGCCACAGAACACATTGCCTTTTGAGAAATCATAAGATGGGATCAAAGGATGTCACAGCATGCAATGTTGTGACATATTGCACACAACAGCAATAAACTCAGTCAAAAAGAAAAAATTCATAATGTAACAATCTTGAGTACCAGCTACTTCGGCAACAGTATTAAAAGGGGATAGGGAATGGCCCATGGAAAGACAAATACCTCATTTGAAAGAGGCACCACACCCAGATCAGTAAGCAAGGAGGCAAAAAAACCACAGCTGGGCAGAAAAGCATAAAGATACAATAAAATACTGTTTGAATCTTATAAAGATAATAGTAGTAATATTATTAGTAGAAAACACGAGGGCTGTTTTAGACTGAATGTATAGTCAAATTAATAAAATGTTAATTATTCATGTTCTTCTTCTACATAGATATAAATGGTTTTTGCCGTGTCTGTCCTCTGGAAATAACCACAGATGTCACCTAAAGCGTTCACTACTGGCTCTGGATGCAGACACACATGCAGCTTATACGTCATCCCCTGCAACCTATGCAAAGGTGATCCCAAGCATAACCATTGTTTCTTATAACTGTGCAGTGGTAAAGTACTGAAAACTGCAGTTTTCTTCTGAAATTTTGCCAGATGGAGTTTACACAAAAGTTACTATATCAGAACATCACCTCAAGCCAGGCTGCTGGTAGTCAGAATTACAGAAGATATGAATGGGTGGGCTATTAAAGTCTACAGTTTATCAGTATGGGTTTGCTCCTTTGCCTTCTTACAATGCCTTTTACAAAGGCCAATACCTCACAAATTGCACATTGCCCCTTATCTTTTCATCTTCTACTGCAACCTCCATCTCAACACATTTGTCTGCTCCTCACTGCAATAATGCCTCATGTAAACTATGCCAGACATATCAATTGACAGTTTGGCTGTGGCTGAGCTGAGGCACCAGAATTTGAAACCCAACAGGAAGGAGCTGCTTTAAGAGATGAACACATTTAGCATTTTCATTGCTTGGAATAAAATATTGCTTGATACCTTGCCTGGTACAAAGAGTAAGCACTATTGAAACTCTGAAATTTCACAAGGTGGAAAAAGCCCCAAGAACAGCATTTTTCAAGCCTTGTCTTGGTGCCACCATAACACCATTCAAAGATAAAAATCAAAATACAGGGATTGGCAGAGATACTGACAATAGGAGAGCATCAGACTCAGGAGATTACTCAGAACTAACTTATCGGGCACAAGCATTAACATCTGTTATTTAGCCCTTTAATTCTACTTGAGTCAATGCTAATTTTCCATTGTCTTCAGGTCTTGTCATCACAATCTCTGGTATCACAATTGCTGCAAAAAAAATAATCTTGTTCAATCATAACCCTTGAACTATAAATATCCATTGTAAATGAATCTTCTACTTCCTTGAAACTGAAGTGCCTTCTCCACTATCAATATTTGAGATTGTCTCCTACCATCTGTGAAAGATTTCTAACCACATTCTTCCAGTAAGCTACTCTTCCAAACAGGCACATTTTTGCAACGTGCCATTTTGGTCATTTATTACTACAGAACAGAATTAGTTATCATTTTCCATCTGCAGAGACAGGGCACCTTAGACACATGCAAGCTGGAGGTATTGCCATTTTTGGCATGAACATGCTCATCAAACAGAGTTGATATCAAATCTAGAGAAAAATCATCTTTACAGGATTCTCGGAAATAGTTACTCGGAGACATACACAGGCATAAAATCTATCATAAAGAAACTACAGGGGGTGAAAGAATGTCTCTGGCTTTGCACACAACTAGACTATCATCTGACTTTGTGTACAAAACCAATATCATTTACAGGAAAGCTTATTGCACCAAGTCAGAAAATCTCAGAAAGAATGTTTTGCCACCTACATCTGCCATCTTCTCCTTGACTAGGACCAAACATGTCAAATTTTGACAATACAGTCAACAATCTTTAAGCCTTAAAAAGATTACACCCATTTAGTTCCTGAAGTACTTTTTAAAGGAAGTTCAGCCCACCATGACATACAATGGCTTCTCTATGTTAAAAAGGACAGCTAAGTTCAATTACAGACTGCACCTCCTCCCCACAATGAAGGTCTACTGTTATGAGAATCTCAAGAAAGAACAATTGTATTCCCTACTTCAGTTGCATGCTATGAAACCACTGACCCTGCTGTTCAGGAGAGAAGACTTCTATTAGTCTTTCTTCTCCAGCCCCCTGCCAGAAAAAAAGTAATGTTTTTGTTCTACAGTAAATTTACAGGGCAACCTCTGATCACCTGGAACAAACATCCTTTGAACTGGTACTATTTCTTATTTGTGTGATACATATTTTCATGTTCTATAACTTGCCTACGCTAAAGACAGTATACCAAAATCACTTACTGACAACACCAGAATACTGTATACCAGTGCAAGGCAGGGGGAGGGAGGGAAGAGTTACTATGGGAAATCTCATAACTTTTAAAGAAGTTACATAGGTATTCTTTATAAGTATTTACAATTTTGGCAATCTAAAACTAGAATCTTCCTTCATAGAACTGTGCTTTGAGTATCTCTTCATATCCTTATCAAGGAAAACTAGCCATCATAAAAGCATGATGGATGGAGCAAATCCCATCAGACTTTTTATAAAGGTTTTCATGCTGACACTGTAACTCTGAAAATCACAGTAAATTTATTTTCAGAGTAGCCTCAGACTTGGCAGTCTTCATATGCACTTACTAACGTTTTTCTTTTAAGAACTTATTCGTATGAGGGAAGCCTGCGGTATAGATCCTACATAATTAAATTATTTTCTCAAGCATCAGTGACAAATCCAAAGGAACAACTGCAGCACAGGAATTAGATTGTTAATTGCACAATAATACTGTGTTTCCTGAATAGAGCAACTCCCATAACTATTTCAGAAGCCTCCTGTTAGAGCCCTCATACCTGAAATATATCTGCCTACACCTGTCACCTATTATTCTTAGTACATCAAAGTCAGAGACAAAGTTTGGATAAGCAATCTTATCTTTTTCAGATCCCTTCTGTCACCCTCAAGAGCAAACAGATGGCTAACTATGATGAGTAGGATCTACCCACACAGAAATTCAAAGGAAAACAAAGAACTACTCACTTTACAGTCACTGCTGCTCTTTGAGCTGTTCTGTACATGAGGCTGTCGGCTTGCCTTACGCTTCCACTGGCAGAGTACAGCTCTGGTCTTACCTGAGCTCTGAATGGCAGCTGGGAGCACGCAGTTCTTCATGGTTCAGGATAAAAAGGCAGAGGCTATACATGCCTCTCTGTGGCCCTTCATGAATGTAAAATTACTCCAGGCTTCTACACAAAAGCTGCAGGCACACACATCCTGACCCACACATAACAGCCTGAAGAACAAGTTAGCTGTATTGCTTGCTAGTACACAATTGCCTTTTTCACAGTCCTGAAGAGAGCTATTGGCTTTATTTAATTCAACTATACATTACTCATATTTATATAAACAAAAAAAACCCCATATTTTTTGTGTACAATGTTTCTCTTCATGCTTCAAAAACTCTACAGAGGTTCATATCAACGAATGGCAACACAATCAATGACAAATGCAAATTACTTCAGAATAACATTTCATTGAAAGACCAGTACATCTAGCAGCTTAGTAATGCACAGCACATCCAACCTCGGAACCATTCTAAAAAAGAAAGAAAAAAAAAAAAGATTTCCATTACCTTAGAAGTCCTTATATCCCAAGCTTTAACTTCCGGGCTGAACCCTCCACAAATGAAAATATTTGACTCTGTAGGGTGGAACTTCAGTGTGCTGATTCTAAATTCATTTTTGCTGCTAAATATCTGCTTCCCTAAAACAAAGTGAGAAGTGGAGATTAAAATTTGAGCAGAACATGAAATATATTTGCAGTTCAACCTCATTTCAAAAATATCAAGGTTGTCAAAGGTGAATATGTTTATATTAACACATTTCAAGTATCTGGGGCTACTCTGATTTACTGAAAATACAAGACTGAACTCACTAATTTCTACCCACGTGAAATTGCTCCTGCTCACGGGCCTCTGCACCACTGACTGTTTCCTGCTGAAAGGAGAGAACAAGTGGTTTCACACACTAAGGAGAGGAGGTTCACCAAGGTCCCAGTTCCATTGACACGCAGGATAATCTACAAATGTAGTGGTTGAATGTTTCCCTACAGAGAAGCCATAGTCTCAGTGGCATAAAAATAACTAGAACAAAATATTGTCTGTACAGAAATACCATGTCCCAAACTATACTACAACTCTTGAGTTGTTTACTTATCTTTCTGTGAAGGTAGGAGTGAAACTTCATCTTGAAAGCAGGAAATAATTTGCATACCATCATATGAAGGCAATAGCTGTTCCCATGGATACACTGTTCCAACATTTAATTGTGTACACTAATCTCCGCAGGATCCTGTGGTTAGTATCAATTGGATTGTCGACACTTTCAAAGGCAACAGAATTCAGCTAGGTTAATTTATAGTACTTTTCCACAGTCCACTGCTTCCTTTCATCCCAACAAATTCATGATATTAATGTACATTCACTGAAATATAATTTTTGGAACAGCAGCATGGACCAAGATAAATACATTTGCTCAGTTTCACAATTTCAACTGTGCTTTATATTCTACGCATCACATATAAAGATCTGCATTAAATAAAGTTACTGCTTTAAGCCACAATGAAGAAAGTACTGCAGAAGTAAAATACTATGACAAAAGCTTCTTAAAATATTCATTAATCTATATTTTCAGCAAGTGAGAGTTGTCTTAAGATAGGCTTTCTTAAACAACTGAAAATACTTTGAGCTAAAAACATTAGTGACAGATATAAATACTTCCTGTTAGGTGAACAATGCTGAAAATCATTCATATAGATGTTTTTTTATGCTTACTTCATGATTTGGAGCCAATTTATTTGATTTCATCATCAGTTCCATTCTCCTCATCTGCTGAACTCACACAGCCAAGAGACTAAGACTTGTCAAATTATTTATTAATTCATTTTAAAGAAGAAAAGAGATTTTAGTTCATCACTCATACTCTTTAAGCTAGCAGGGGCAGGGAAAATAGATTGCAGGAAGCGTAAGGGAAGGTTGAGTGTTGTTGTATGTGAACTCTGGTTTTTGTAAGGTTTTTTTGTTCTTTTTAGAAAGATTCTCCCCCAATTACCCATGCAAGATCTGAATGGCGCTTCTGTCACTACTGAGTGAAAGACTTAATTTAGTCCGTAAGTTCCTTCCACAAAAAAAGTCATAAGGGCAGCAGAGGTTCTCTCTACAAGTCCTGTGCAACAGTAACCATCTCTCACCATGGGAGCTTTCAGTACCCCAACAGCTACAGAAGGAGGAAAAAAAAAAAAAAAAAAGATTCCACAGCAAAGAAAGAAAGTATTAAACTCATCAGTTATAGGAGCAACAAGATATTGCTCTCATGTATGCCACTACCAGGCATCGTTTGCAGGCTTTAGAAAAAACACATACACATGCATCTTACTCTCATCCACAGCACTTGAGAAAATACTGAATTTCCCCATGAGTCAATTTAATAGCACTTTGCTCCCAAAGGAATTTGGTTCCTACTAGTACCTATTTTAATAAACACTCTGGGAGTATAATCAACAAGTTTTCAATGGTACTGCAGCCAGAAATCAGCAAAACTGCAGCCTACCTGTACTAATCCTGTCAAACAGCTTTATAAAGGACACATCAAGTGGTCACTATTCTCCATAGAGTGTGTTGTCCAAATGGCATTAGACATATACATAAGTGATCCAGTGGAACTCATCATCTAACCTTCTGACAAACATTAATTAATTGACTTTACTAAAATATGTTTTTACCTCCACAAGACTTCTGAAAACTGCTTTTTCTATAATGCATACATTTTTCTTGCCACTGTGCTCTCTAGCCTAAGACATGAGAAAGTCAGGTAAGACACAATCAAAAAAGATGTGCACTAAATTCAAGATGCATTTCATCTACGAACTACAAGATCTGTTGTCTTTTCCACAGAAAGAAGATTGACTTAACATAATTTGTTATTAATTAGTCCACCTTTCAATCTCATCCCCATCTATTTTCAAGTAATTCATTCATTTGCTCAATATTTTCTCCAGAAACTAAAATTCTCTAATTCCCTACTCCATCTCCCCCTGTTTTAAAATAGAAGTGGGCACTGCATTTGCCATTTTCTTGTCTTCTAGAGTCTGTTATTTATCCAAAAGCTCTCATAGCACTGAGATCATTACAGTGTAATTCTATGAATTCTACATTATAGTGTAATACTAAATAAAATTAATGCCAACAACTTGACCATCTTATTCACGTCTATAATCTTTACCCCCCCTTCCTTTTCCTATTTTAACCCATTTTATGCAGATATTAACCATGCTAGCTTTTTGACTGGTCTGAGGAGCAACCAGGATACATTAATCTTAAAAGCGCAGGCTCTCCAATTAATACTTTGAAATACAACTCTCTCTCCCCTCTCTCTCATTCTCCCTCCCCCCACCCCCAGTGAAATTCAGTCAAATATATCTTTTTGGAAGCTCAGTAAACAGTGTTCTGAAGAGTTTGGTGTTATTAGATGCATACACGAATTTCATTCTACTGCCATGTCACAGAACAAAGGCTGGAATGTGGGAAAGAAGAGCATGGGAGCAAAGGAGCAGCAGAAAACATACCCAAAAGGGAAGGATCGCAACAGTAGAGCAAGGAAACCCTCCTCATGCTAGAACTGAAATTTATGCACAATACACAGAATCTAAGTCGGACTGCTTGCCATACAAACATGCCTGAACCCAGCAAAATGAACTTTCCTAACATTTATATGAATACATCCCTTAAACCCTTCCCTTTTAGCTATTAGGACTGCAGAGCTAAAGTGCTGAAGCACAGTCTCTACACAGTTATGAAACCTCTAGCCCTGTAAATCTTTCAGAACCTCAGAAACCTAGGAAAAATATCCATCTGACAGATGGAACAGATCACTGTGGAAGATGATGTGGCGCAAAATAGCTCATGCAATTCAGTACATTAAAACAATGAATTCAACTCTTAGTCCCTGTCCGAAAGAACTTTATTTAGTGTGTTTTAGTACTATGAGCAGAATTTGCTGCTTCCCACGCCGTAACTGTGCTGTGACAAAACCCAGCTCCATGGCTTGGGAAATCCAGCTTCAGTGTTTGCTGGAGACCATACTCCACCTTTCTAGAAGTCAGTATTTACAGTTACATATATTTTTGTCTACAATTATTTAGTTTATTGACATTAAACATTCAACTTTTGGGGGCTTTATTTTATATATTGCAAAAGATGTCCTTTGAGAAGACTCCCTTATCCATAATAGAGTACAACGGGTGTAAATCAGCAAGCTTGTATATACCTTTATTGTGTATATATTTATTATATTTTAGTTCCTAAAGGCAGCATAACAAAGATGCAACCAACTCATAGGCTGTAGAAAATTACATCTTCTCGAAATCTGTTTGGCTAATTGAGGCAAAAAACCATACCACATATCATTTTCCTGTATGAGCGCTTGTTATTCCAAAGCAGAAAGCAAATGTTTCTCTCAATCTTTAATTTTCACAATTTCAGTAACAATATCTACATCTTTGCAGTGTGTTTTATATTCTTAAAGTGCTTTAATTCAATTCCTCATTCATTAAAGGCTCACCAGTAACAAACACAGTATGAAAAAAAAAAAAATCTTTAAAAAGATCTTGAACATATGTTTCCGCTCCTTCATGCTGCAGCCTACTGTGAAACTGCTCAACTACGAAATCAGATATTTTAAAGGCTATTTAACATTGTGAATTTTTCACAGAACATCAGCAGTTATTGAGCACAGGATGCTTCTGTAACTGTGTTTAGTGGTCCTCAGGTTCACACCCCTACCTGCATGACCCAAAAACATTCACTTCCTTACACTAATCTGTAAAGAAAAGTGAAGCCTAAGACTTACACAGACATGAGAATAATTTTGCTAAACACAAGGGATTTCCCTACTGTGTTTACAAAAAGACACGAGACAATATATTAGAAAAAATCTCATTACAGTCACAATCTCTCTCACACACAATACTGAGAAGAAAATTAGATTGATCAGACATAATTTGTTCTTAACAAATCAATGTTGGCTGTTACTTATCCATTTTACCTTGGCATGCTTACAAATTGCTTTATTATTTTTCCAAGGACTAAAGTTATACTGACTATATGTGTTTCCTAATTTTTTCCCCTACAGTCACAAGTTTCTGGCATGCAAAGCTGCTTGAAATATTAAATCATTTTATCTTTTACCCTTGAAAATGTCCCCAAAATAAACATTTTTCTCTCTTCTTATTCTCTCTTAACAATAATAATGTTATATCTATAGGACTACCAAATTAGAATATAAAAGAAAATATAGAAAAGTAAATTTGGACCATCTTCTTGGAGGTACAAAATGTTCCATTAAGAAACTCTCAAAATAGTGTAAAATAAGTTAAAAAAAACAAAACAAAACACAAAACAGATTTATGTGACCACATTATATATAATCTGAACTTTCCTTCAAAACCAACAGCTTAATTTCAGTATCCTAGCCATGGTAATGTGAAATCTTTCAAAATAACGGGGAATTTAAATTCCTCATTATAACTCCGAGGAAGTTATATTTGAAATCAAGCTCAGTCCATGAACTAAAATACAAATGTAGCATTTGGCAACATAGGAAATGTGCCAAAATTTCTTGGAACATTCCCTCTGTCATAATATTAAAGAAATGAAAAGTATCTACAATATGCAAATAGTATGAACCCAGCCAATGTTCTGCCTGTGCTATTGTACTAATTCATTTGTGACTAATGAAAAATCCACTGATGAATAAAACATATATTCCAAAAACAAAATAGTTATAAATAAATTTTAAAAATACAGTTACCCTTCTAAAGTTGGTAGAGCATCTCGATTACATCTGGACGTAATAGAAGTTACATGTCAAACGTACTTGACCTAGAATTATTTTAAAATCAATTTTTTTTCAGTGTTCTCTGAATATACTACTTACTACTCTGTAAGTAACAAAGTGTCTGAACTATCACTAGTAGAAAATGACTACAAGTGTGGTGTTCGTAGAGATTAACAAAACCAGGGAGTCTCACTGGTTCAGACTGCTGCATTATCATCACATTTGTGAAACCTTTCAAAAAGCTTTATTTTTATAAAGAAATAATGTATATAAAATAGAACAATAAAAAAAAAAACATTAACCAGTAATCTTTACAGGCAGCTCAACTGCAGTTTTTGGATCTACTAATATTTATAAAACCCCATACTGAACTTGCCTCATGCAAACTGTAGCCACAGAACCACTTGTGAATGGCGCATGAACAACCTTGAGTTCCTTAAACATTTTATGCATATTTTGCATCAGACCCATACTCTGAATACATACAACAGTTTTCAAGAAAACCATATTTGTGGAGAGTCTTAGCTTGACATGCTGGTGTTAGGACAATGGATGACCACTTAAGATAATAAATGACAATCTATAAAAAAATTAATTTAGACAAAGACAACTTGTACAGCAGCATTTATTTTCACCAAACCAAGGACAAGTGAACTCCTTGTACCTCAATAATTTGAATTCTTCTCTTTCGCTGTCCTTCATCATAGCGTCAACAAATCATGTAGGTTGGACCTCCAGGGGTCATCTAGCCCAAACCCCTACTCAAAGTAGGTCCAGCTGCAGCAGGTTACTTAGGGGTCTGTTCACTGAAGCTCTCAGTATTTCCAAGTATGGAGACTCCACGGCCTCTCTGGACAGCCTCTGTTAGTGTTTGATGACCCTTGAGTTGAGCCAAAAAGTTTTCTGTCTTCCTATATTTGTCCTTTGCCTCTCATCCTTTCACTGCACATCTCTGAGAAGAGCCTGGCATCATCTTCTCTATGTACTAGGTAAACACTTGCTAATCTGGCCCGGGAAAAAGTTGACCTTCTTCGCTGCAAGAGAACACTGCTGATTCATATTCAGCACCAGGACTCCCAGGTATTTCTCTGCAAAGCTGCTTTCTAGCCAGTTTAGCACCAGCCTGTTCTGTTGCACAGGAGTACTCCATTCCAGATGCAGGACTTTGCATTTGTCCTTGTTGAACTTCATGAGGTTCCTAATAGCCCATTTTTCCTGCTTGCAGCATCTTATATCTTCTTACAGAATCGTTTAGGTTGGAAAAGACCTTTAAGAACATCAAGTCCAACATTAACGTAGCACTGCCAAGTCCACCACTAAACCATGTCCCTAAGCACCACATCTACACATCTTCTAAATACCTCCAGGGATGGGGACTCAACCACTTCCCCAGCTGGGCAGCCTGTTCCAGTGCCTGACCACTCTTTCAGTAAAGAAGTTTTTCCTAATATCCAACCTAAACTTACCGTGGCGCAGCTTGAGGCCATTTCCTCTTGTCCTATCCCTTGTTACTGGGGTGAAGAGACTGACCCCCACCTCGCTACAACCTCCTTTCAGGTAGTTGTAGAGGGCAATAAGGTCTCCCCTCAGCCTCCTCTTCTCCAAACTAAACAACCCCAGCTCCCTCAGCCGCTCCTCGTAAGACTTGTGCTCTAGACCCTTCACCAACCTCGTTGCCCTTCTCTGGACACGTTCCAGCACCTCGATGTCCTCCTTGAATTGAGGGGCCCAAAACTGGACACAGTATTTGAGGTGCAGCCTCACCAGCACCAAGTACAGGGGGACGATTGCTTCCCTGGTCCTGCTGGCCACGCTATTCCTGATACAAGCCAGGATGCCATTGGCCTTCTTGGCCACCTGGGCACACTGCTGGCTCATATTCAGCCAGCTGTTGTCCAATACCCCCAGGTCCTTTTCTGCCAGGCAGCTCTCCAACCACTCCTCCCCAAGCCTGTAGCATTGCATGGGGTTGTTGTGACCCAAATGCAGGACCCGGCACTTAGCCTTGTTGAACCTCATACAATTGGCCTCGGCCCATCCATCCAGCCTGTCCAGATCCCTCTGTAGAGCCTTCCTACCCTCCAGCAGATCAACATTCCCAGCCAACTTGCTGTCATCTGCAAACTTACTGAGGGTGCACTCGATCCCCTCATCCAGATCATTGACATAGATATTAGACAGGCCTGGCCCCAGTACGGAGCCCTGTAGAACACCACTTTGACCGGCCACCAACTGGATTTAACTCCATTCACCACAACTCCTTGGGCCCAGCCATCCAGACAGTTTTTTACCCAGTGAAGAGTATGCCCATCCAAGCCGTGAGCAGCCAGGTTCTCCAGGAGAATGCTGTGGAAGCAGTGTCAAAGGCTTTACTAAAGTCCAGATAGACAACATCCACAGCCTTTCCCTCATCCACTAAGCAGGTCACCTTGTCATAGAAAGAGATCAGGTTAGTCAAGTAGGACCTGCCTTTCATAAACCCATGCTGACTGGGCCTGATCCCCTGGTTGTCCTGTATGTGCCGTGTGATGGCACTCAGGATGATCTGCTCCATAACCTTCCCCAGCACCGAGGTCAGGCTGACAGGCCTGTAGTTCCCCAGATCCTCCTTCCAGCCCTTCTTGTAGATGGGCATCACATTTGCTAGCCTTTTTATATATAAGAACTTTCATTAAATACACTTGACAAGGGGAAAAAGTTTGATCATGTAAAACTGCAGGACAAGATTTCATGGATGCGTCTTCTGCCCTTGCATCAGGATTTCTATGCCAACAACAACAAAAATTCTGTTTTGTGATAATGAAATTTCAGTGTTTGCTTCTATTCTGATGTTGTTCAGATCACAAAGATTAAAAAAAAAGGAAATCACTCCAGAAAATGCAATATCCTAGGACAAAGGATATGCAAACTTAAGTCCAAACTTAGAAACAAAATTTCCTGGAGAATTTATTCTAGCGCTGTTTATTACAGCAATGCTGGCACATTCCTTTGAAGAATCTCGTAGCTAGCTGTCATCAGACCCAGAATACTAACCTAGACTACAATTTTGATTTAATAGGGCAGAAACTAGGTTCCTAACAGAAAAACAACACAAAATGACAAAAATAAACCAACTGAGCAGCTCAATACCACACATGTACTAAGCTGTATTTGCAACCTTTCCTAAATTTTTAAAAGTAATTTTCTTCAGACTCTTAGGTTTCTTTTGGTGAAGACATGTAACAATTTTTATAACACAGATATAATATATAAAATTTATACTGAAAACAAAGTTGAGAAAGATTAGACTTTAGCAAACATGACTAGAAAAATGTTGAACCAGAACAACATACACAAGAGACAAGAGCATAGAGCCTTAAAGACAGCATTATTATTTATAAAATCCCACCAGCATGCATTTACTGCATTTAAACACACTGGTAGTTAGTTCAGTCTAGCAATGGAAAGTAATTAAGACCGAAGTCCAAAAAAGTATCTAAAAGTCGTATGTGAAGGAACAGTTCTAACATCTATCTGAAGTTAATCAAAGAAGAAATCATCTCAACACTGATGAAGAGTGAGGAGGAATGAATGATTCAGTGAACTAATGTAAATCAAAATCTTATAGCTGCCTTAGTGTTTTTTCAAATGGAAATGAGGCTTTTTATATCAAATTGATCTGAATTCCAGAGGCAAACTGCTTGCCCTGTTTCTCGGGGGGGGGGGGGGGGGGGGAGGAAGACTGAAATGTATGAAAAAAAGAGTAACTTTACAACAGGGAAGAAAATCAGAAACTGGCCTGCATGCATAGGAAATCAGAATAAAATTCTAATCATTCATATCATATTTTTCCAAATGAAGTATGTATCGCTGAAAGTCAGGTCCAAACATCAACATTACAACTGCAGTTCACAGGAGCTACAATGAATCCTGCGTCCTTGAAATAAGGCAATAATGAATAGCTGGTATTTTCAAGGATTATAAGCAGTCATTTTGCCTTGACACATACAGTTTATTTAAGTAGTTAGAAATACTACATAACTCAAGTCAGTAAGGAAAGAAGCATTTATAAGATTATCTGTTTTGAAACTTGGTAAATATTATTTGTTACTGTTGTCATTGCCTAAAACACCAGAAATATCTTCTTTCCAATGAACCACTACAATCAACTTAATCCAGACTACTATGCCATTACTGGATAGTTAAGTCAAAGAGATGTTAGAAATTAAAGTATATGTTTAAAATTACATATCTTTGGAATTTGTTCTATGGTTTTATAAAATGAGATTTTCCCCACAGTAGCCCCTTTGAATGACTCAGGCACATAAAATCTATTCTACTGCTATAAATCCCATTAGCGGCAGTAGCCATTCTGCTTAGAATTTGTAAGCACTACAGTCAAAATTGAATCCCCTTGGATTAGTAAGATTCAGTTATACATGAGACTAGAATTGAGAAGGTTGCTGCAATGAGACTGAAAATAAAGACAGACAAGAAATCTGACAAAATTAATGACTTCGTATATTAACCTCATGTACTACTACTACATCAGATATGTAAGGCTCTTTTCCCCGTTACCAAACCTGAATATTCTCGAAATTTCAACATTCCGTAACTGTATCATATGTTTTACATTCCCAAACTACAACAGCTCCCTTCCAGCCACCATTGAATTTAAATACTTCTGGTATGACAAATGTTAAGAAAAATAAATTCTTAGAGCATGGAAAAGAATCTTCTTTTCATGTGAAAAATATTCACAAATTTCCTTGGCCACTTTCCCAGTTTATCTGAATAGGACTTCTGCTCTCCAGATATTCACATACAATGTACTTCTTACTCTTACCTAAGAGAAAATGTTCCTAGACAAGAACATCTTGTAATTTTTGTAAGGATTTCTTTTATAGTCTTACAAAAAAATACTGCACCTTTGCAGGAGTTAAACATTTAAAAATAAATTAAGTGGAAAAAATAAAATTGCATCTCTTCAGTTGACAAGGGACTATTTTAGGCCTAATCCTTCACTTATACACACACAGAGGTGCCCTATTATGCACAGCCCCAATGAATGCTGCTGTATGAATGCTGACAACGTACATAAAGGAGAGAAGAAATATAGCTGATAGAAGCACTTTAGTTTGTAAAGGAGACATGAGGAGAGACGGCATCCAAGAAATTAGTTGTTAAGGTCACAACAATCAAATCCCAAATCAAATTCACAACTGCATCAAAGCAACACAGGTTCAGTCTCAAGGTTTCATACCAGAATTTAACACGTTTCAATTCTAATTGAATTCTAACTTTGATCTATAGATTTTATGTATATTTTTAGAAGAAAGAATAAGGTTAACGAGATCTAAAGTTATCTGTACTCAATAAAGATAGGGCTATAATGCACCCTTACGTGACCTTTACCTGTTTCTACATCCGTTAAATGCAACATGGAATCAAAGCCCCCACTGAGGATCCTTCTTCCACAAGACGACCACCGGGCAGCTCGAACAGCACAGGAGTGACAGGAATATGTTTTTAAACAGCAGCCTGTATCTACAGCATCCCATACCTTAAAAAAAAAAAAAGGATAAGGAAAACTTTATAAAGAATCACAATATTTTCTTCAATGTATTGAAAAGTGGCTACAGCAAATCATCGTGGCTGAGAAAGCTTTGCATTCTGAAGTTGTATCTGCTAGGTTGTAAAAGTCTGTTTGAAATAATTGCATGGTCGATTAGAATTAGGGCATTTAATTAACAAGGCACAAATCAGTAATACATTTTTATGACTTGTGTTATTTCTTGAAACGTCTACATCGCTCTTAATGGCAATTCATATTATACTTTCCCATTCATAATGCTGTCCACTGTGCAGGGATGTATCCAAATACATTTTCCCTTTAAATAATTTTTCTTCCAATTTTTTGTCTCTATCATGTCTTGCTTTCCATTGAGTAAGAGGAATCCTAGCAGATTACAGCTTTCACGTCTATAGGCTATTATCATATTATCATATTTCTCACTCAGTTTGTCATTTTAAGTAGAATTTTACCTTAACTTCACTGAGGAGGCAGATAAGAATATCATCATGCATCTACATGTAGATTTCTAAGGACTGGTCTAAGTCCTCTCATTTTTCAGTTTCTTCTGGACAGAATTAGGTTGATGCTGAGCACTTCTGAAAATCCTATTCTACTAGTTATCCGATTTTTTTTTTTAAGTATATAACAGCTAATATTTTCAGAACATAAATAGTCCTGCTCATTTTTTAAAATAATTTTTAAAGAGAAAGGCAGTTGTTTCCAAGTAATATATTTTAGAAAACAGAACTAGTCTGAATTATAATTTCAGTTACCAAATATAGTTCACAATAATCAAAAACACATCCTTTTCATGATGCTCTTTTTGTCATAGCTTTAAGATAAAATTAGAAGTTTAGCAACAAATCACCTATATAAAGATCCAGTATGCTCACTTCTACGAGAGAAGGCTAAATATCAAAACTATTTTCCCTATGAATATTCTGCTTCAGGTAAAGATAGATTATAAAACATCCTATGATTGTATGATACAACATAATGCCTGTTGAGTTGTCTAATAAAATGGATACCAAATGCTATAACCATACCAGTAAATCCTATACTTTATTACTTCTAATATTAGTAGTACAAATAAATCAACACCTTGACAGCACTTCATGATAGTTTTATTGCAGTTTCAGTAAACCCAAGGCAGTTTATTGCTTTAAAATCACCATTTTATGTCATGGTACTTCTCTTTGCGATTATTTTCATCCTGCAAAAACTTGCAGGTTGAAAACAACACTGCTTATGAGGTTATTCTGAACTTTGTCCATTCTAATCAATTTCTCAATTCTAAATTGTTTATATAATGCTGGGAACTGACTAGGTAATTAACAGAATACAAGAGAATGACTTTGTTTAAAGCAAGATCAAATTCGTTCATATATGTTGACACAAGACCACTGAAGTTAGTACCAAAATAAAATTGACTGCATGTTTGTGCATTTTAAAGGATGTTAAAAACAAAACAACTCAGTAAATCAGAAAACATAAGTAGATGTTTGCTTTCTTGTGGCAACAGCACAATTCACAATACAGGAGAATGTGAAGGTGGAGAAAAAAGCAAGACTTTTGTTAATGTATTTTTATCTTCAATTATATTTTCTTCTTACTGGACAAAAAGGACACTCTGACAAAATCATTATTACATAGTCCATACTCAGAAGACAACATTCCATTATAGAAAATTGTTTCATCAAAGTATCTTCTAGCACAGAGCACAGTTCTGCAATGCAAAGCAACCAATTATCATTAATTACTTGAATAGTCAGTTAAGACTGGAACCGTGATGGCCATACCCTAAGTATTCTACCCTATCCACAAGAAAAGAAATCAGGAAAATTTTAATATTGAACTGCTTTTGAAAGTAAGTTTCTCTGCTTTAATGAGTTTTAATGATCATTTCAAGCTTCACAGTACTAGAAAAGGGTTAATTGTGTCTTAGAGGGCTTTTAATATGAGGAAGCTAATGAATGAATCGAGATGAAAGGAAAAACAGGTGGTACATGCTTCAGATATTTTTCTGTCATGTTTTAGTGATTAAGTATGAAAACTCAATTTTCACAAGAAGGATGAAGTAAAGCAAGTTCAACAGCACTTCTGAGCTCCCGCTTGATTAAAAAAAAGCTGTATAAATGGAAAAAGCACACCCCTAAAGCTGCACATTTCCCTCCATTATGTGAAACGGAACAAGTGATCAGCTCTTGCGGGTGAGACCACTGACCATGCACAAGGGACAAGTTACCGAATACCACATTTCTCTCCACTGTTACGCTTTCCATCAGCTCTTTTTGCTCAGTAACAGCGGTGCTGCAATGCCTTCTGGAATTAGAGCCGTGTGGGCAAGAGAGTCTTGACTGAGGAAGTTCACTTAGTTTCTTGCCAATTAACGTAAACTTTTAATTACAGATTCAAGTATTGAGGAAAAAAGACCACGAGTTAAATGAGCACTTAGGGGAGCACCTTCCCTCCCCAGACCCCGCTCCAGCCCAGCCCATTCCCACCCCAGCTTCCCCTGTTTTCACCAGGTGTTATGCTCAGTCCCTTCCACATCCCTTTGGTGAGACAGTGGCTGTCGCAGGAGGCTGGGGTCAGGGCCTAGAGGTTTCTTGTTGCCTCTCTTTGCGTCTTACTCTTTTTGTCCCCTGCTCTTTGCTTCTTACTGCATTTCTGCTCCTTCTCTCCAGATGTACATCTCTTCCCCTCTCTCCTCCCATCGCCTTCTGTGTGACCTCACACACATCCTCGTGTTTCCTCATGTGTGTCCTTCTGTCCTCTGCCCTCAGCAGCTGCTCCTTTTCTTCAGTATGCGTGAACAGAGGCACCACATGCTCCTCCGAAGTTCTGGCCCACAGTGAGTTGTTTTCATCCATTTCAGAGCAACCTGAAACCAGCTGTAGCAGCACAGAGCAGCTCACAACCTCCTCCCACAGAGCGGAACCCTGCAGCTCCTGCTACCAAACCCCACAGTTTATGCCCAGTACAAGCAGTCAGTTCAGACAGAATGTTAGGACAGATCTCCATCAAGATACAGTCCAATGCAAATTCACTGGAGCCCACAAATGTGCTTTAAGTAATGCTGAGAGGTGCCACTTCTGCTGTGGCTTCACAGCTTAATGGATAGAGAAGTCAAACAAGGCAGCAGAAGAGCATAGCAGACCCTGTCCTGCTGTGCAGTGGCAATACTCTGCAAGCTTCATCTGGGTACATTCAATCCTACGTATGGTTGCATATGACCTGCCTGGGATTTTCCTTCAAGTCTCACATCTGCTGAATTTAGCTCAGTGTAACTTTGATACATTAGTGTGTGCCCTGCTGCAAGGAGGATACTGTGCAGTACATCCCCAATTCAGAGGGAGGAACAATTTCAGAGTTCTAAGTTTCAATAGTCATCATCTACAGGAAAAGGGAAGCTCTACTTGCTATTTGCCAGAAGTGGTATTTGATATTTACAGTTAGCTCTTCAGCAATCACTTAAGACATGCAGCCATGCCCATAGAAAGTCATATAAAGGTGAGCCATTGCACATCAAGAAACAGAAATGGGTGTGCAGAACCCAAAACAAGGCAATTAAAGGACAAGCTATGCACCTTCTGTACATAATAAGAAATTATGAAAAGGTGGGAGCTATGAATGCTCAGCTGTAACAGAGTGTGTCTGTCCCAACTTACAAACACTGTTCTCTCTCTAGAAGTGACAGAGATGTTAACCATGTTACACCCATAAATAGAGAATCTACTGTATTTCATTACCAAGGAAAGACGCTTTAAATCCCATCAAAGGATCATCACAAAGCCACCATCAAGTCTGCATTTTCTTAGAGAGTCTCTTAAGTAGTTTCCCATTCCTGTGGTATGGCACTTCTAGTGCTTAATCATAGTAAGAGGAAAATGTGGCTATAGGGAGAGTTCCAACACACTCCATCCAAAGTTTCAGATGAATATCTACTCAGTAGCTGGTGCTCACTCTGTATAGGCAGTCACTGTCATTAAAAAAAGGAGGAAGGGGTTTGCAAAGGGATGAGTCCTTTGCATGTGAGTTTGCCTCTCTCTGCCACTCAGATGCCAGATTAACAGATTCTCCAGGATGAAAGGCATTTCAGGGTTTTTCTTTCAACTGAGATAGTCAAGTGCTTCAAGAATAACTTGTGTAGAAATTATTTTTCTTCTACTCTTTCTTTCTTCACGTTTTCCATATGCTGGATATGCTGGCTCAAGCCAGGATGGAACAATAAGCGTGAAAGACTGCATGGGTGTCACCAGCAGAGTCAATGAAATGAGCCACATCCCCAAGGAGCATCCAACATGATGCCTGAACCCAGAAGCATGTTCTCTAAATTACCGAGGTAAATAATAAACAGACACTAATCAACTGGTTTAGAGCATGACAATTCTGCAAAGAATATAGAACTAGGTTACAATATAGCCACCAGACTTCAGCCTCAAAAGAAAATTTTTTCAAGGCCTGGTACAAACCAGGGGACAGAAGAGTCCCCTATGAATTAGGACCATTAAAACCTTCCTATTTCTAGTGAGTGAAGTTGTTGATCATAACTTCTCTGCCAAAAAGTAACATGAATTACAGATACTTACAGAAGAGGATGCCAAACTCATTCTTCTGAATGGCATCTACATATGACCTCAGAAAAAGGATTTGTATCCAAGAACAGCCTAAGGCTGAAGGCAAAGGCAGCAACACTATAATTTAAAAAGTCACGGTTGTAACTACAGTTTTAATTTCAAGTAAGTGTTTTTAAGTGTCTTAGAACTATTTAGAAACTTGTATTTTAAATACCAAAGACTGCTAACTTTAAGCATACTTAATAATAAATACCTTTAAAATAAAGGTTTATAAAATGAACTCATAGATGTACATGGAATAAAGGCTTACCTATTTAGTACATAATAAATTACTCAGGCAGGGGGAACAGTTCAATGAAAACTACACAGGCTGAGATATATATCTTCCTTCATAGGCATTTAAACATATGTATCAAGTATTATAGGACTAGATGCTATCATGCATCTGTCTGAAAGGAGGACAGATTTATATTCAATTATTTTTACCAAGAGATCAACTGTTTTAAGTGTTGTTGCTTCAAAACTCAGATCTTACAGACAGTCAGTATTATTTCCAGATGAAACACTAAATTCTCATTAAACCTGAGGTTGTTCTTTTATCTTGTGATGTCAGATGTGATTTTAATTGCTCAGTTAAAAAGTTAAAAGCACACATTTCAGCCTGCTACTCTGAAAATACTGCTTATTGCCACACATTCAAGCAATGTTTTATGTTGTAAACAGTAATCAGTCCACCCTTTCCCTTTACAAAGAATCCTGAAAACAATAAAATATGTAACTGTTATTAGGAAAAAGGCACATATTACTGTATTATCTCCCTTAAATCTATGATTATAAACTAACAAATTCTCCAATGTTTGAAAGAAATAAACAGCCAAGACTCAAAGCTTTGAAATTAGCTAGTTATTTTCAAACATTTTCTTCAATGCCTTTCTGGCATCAAGGTATCATGAACACTTTAACTGCATTTTTTCCAATTTTATTAAAATTGGCTTTAACGTGTCAAGCTGGTTCATATTTCACTACTAGTTCTTACTCTTCTGTACTTCACTATTTATAACATTGCCTTTCCATTTCTTTTCCATCAACTGCTTTCATTTCATTTCCTCTCATATTATAGAAAGGATGGTGATTACATAGTTTTCTGCTAGGATTAATATATGGGGCCAAAACGGCAGATACAAACAGCCAAGTAACAAAATTATACTAGAGATTTTTCTACAAAAGCAATTTTCTTTTTACTTTCTCTGAGGCATGTTGTAATTCAATTGCTCTTCCACATTCTTCATAATATTTGGACATAAAGGCTTTAGAAGTTGCTTGCTTTCCTGTATAGCTTCCGAATGTTGTGAAAATACTGTAACCAACCTTTTAGGTAATATAACCAGACCTCCTCACCCTCAAGATCAAAAGTTCACAAATCATGTAAGCAACTAAACAATGTAACAGATGAGATTTATTATAGATTATATGTTTCCAGATCCTATTTTCTGACTGAAAGCTTTCAGGAAAACATCGCCTGAAAATAAAGTACTTTGGGTTGAAGATAATAAAAACTCTCTCGGTAAGTCACAAAAGGAAGCAAGAGAGGGTAAACATTTGATACTCAAGTAAATAGCAGCCACAGAAGAATGTTCAGGGGTCTGCTAGGCTATCGACCAGCTCATAGGACACAGAATAAAGGCTTTTATCTTACTGACCATCCAAACTAGGCATTCATTCCTAGAAAAAAAAAAAGTAACAGCAACATAAGCAGAGTAACCAAAGTAATGTGAGAACTCATCTAGCATATGAAGACTGATAAATTAGGAATTGAGCACCTCTCTTGCATTGTCATTCTGCGATTATCTATAATGTGCTTGCCTCCAAGCAAATTAGATTGCAGAAAAGAAAATATAGCAGCCTTACTTTTTGAATAGATGCACCTTTCTCTCTCTAACAGACAGTCACTAATTGCACAGTGAACCCAAGAACAATGATTCAGTTGTGATAAATTAGAGGTTGGAAGCAAGTATCAGGAATTAAGTTGTACGCATTTTGAATTTGCATGCATAAAGGAACTACAGCAGAGCCAATCAAGAATACCAAACAAGAAATTAATTTCTGGAGCATGCATAACAAAATTAAAAACTTTAACGTATCGATTCAAGTTAATTTCAACATAACATCCATACTAAAATAATAGAACTCTTCCCCGTCTGTTTAACCACGTTGTGCCATTCTTCTGTCATTACCAACTTCCTCTGTCAATGGCTCCTACTACATGAACGACAGCAAGAAATCATTTCCAACTTCTCAATTAATCTAAATACAAAGATAGCATTTAAGAAACAGCCCTGTTCAAGATGCTGGAGGATAGTATTGATCTACAGGAAGCACGAAGAATTACTCTGCTTCAACTAGAACACATGCTGCTCCCTTCCAAAGCATGTTCAGGTTGCTCACAGCCTTGTAAAGTTGAAGAGACATGAGCCTCTCCTTTCCATTTTTGGAATTACATTGCTCCCTGGTGTGCCTCAAGGAGAAAAAAAAACTGTTGTGGTTTTGTTTTTTGTTGGTTTTTTTTTTTTTTTTTTAACTACAGAACTGAATTCATCTCTGAAATTTGAAAATATCTGCTAACATGCATAGACTCAAGAGAATGGTACTCCCTGAACCATACTGCTTTCTTGATCTCATCAATATCTAAATACTGTAATTTCCAATAAATACAGTAAAGAAGGAAGCCCCACACTATCTACAGAAAATCACGTCTTTTCTAGCTTGCAAAGGAGGCTCAGAACTGTAGTTTAAAAGGTTCTTCGAAAGTCAACGGGCCAGAGGGCAGAAGTAGTCCCATGAAAAATTACAAAAAGGTATTTGCTGCTGCTGCTTCTTCAGATTCCCCGCTTGCATGAAGTGCAGCTTTGGGCAGGACTGCAAGAGTTAAAAGTGCCCCTTGGGTATCTCTAACCAACAGCAGTAAGGATAAGAAGTCACTCACATGCACAGGTACATTCTTTTATTCGTAGAATTAGGCAAGAGAAAGCCAGGAAAAAAAGCAACAAATAGCTGAAAAGCAATAAGTAGCCAAGCATTAGAGTTGGTAGGCGTGCCTAAGCCTCTCCGAGCCACTGTGAGATTGAAAAAATCCGATCTTGAATGGGCATGTCATGTAATATGTATAAATTCCTAGAGTAAATATAGGAAGATTTAGAATGTTTCATTGTTGTTTCAATTAGTGTTTCCTTAAAATAGTGAGTTAAGTATTATGGTTTTAGTAGAAGGTAAAATTTGTTGAAAGGAAAATTACAAAACGGATCACTGTGTTTGCACTCTTGTCGAAACATGTAGTTAAACTGTGTAAAAACTAATAGCTAAGGTCCAGGAAAAACTACGAGCTAAGGTCTAGCTTAGTGTATAACCTGTAAGTGTTAATAAACTTATTTTCATACAATTATGAAGGATGTAAATAGATGTTCAGATTGTTCAGACTATGATTGATGACATTTTGGGCATACTAGCTTAATTTGTAAACTAAGTGTCCCAAAAAAGAGTTTTTCAGCAGGGTTCTGTAAAGCTAGATAAAGCTAACACATTTTCAGATGTGTTGAACACTTGCTCCAGGACTGTTTTAAAGTGTGCTAGGGAACATATTTTAAATGACATCCATCTTTCTAATCTAGGCACAGTGTAAGAAGCACATATCAACGCTGTCATTTGAGCAAGCACTTACAGATTTACACTAGGTTTCTTCATGCAGCAGACATAACTCAAAACACTATTGTCTTACTAATCCAAAGCATAGCACTAGTGGCTGACAAAAAAAGAGCCAACTTTATTATTGCTTTAATATCTGAATAAGAGTTTGTATATAGATAGTTTATGACTAGACTACCTTCACTACTGTAGAAACAAATAAGTAAATTCAATTAGCTGAGACAGCCAGCATAAGGTCCCGCTTCATCTTTTTTTCCCATCAAAAATTTTAATATTAAAATTTTTCAAGTACATTTATCAAACCAATGAGGTGGAAAATCTTCTCTTTTACAAAAAAAAAATAGATCAGAACATTAGATCTTAAGATAGCTCTTATTTTGTAGGGGGCTTTATTCAGGCAGAAGCATTTTAAGTTATAATACTAGTAGCATAGTCAGTGGTATGAAAACTGATTTGCACATATGTCAACAAGCTTTAATCCTGGTGAATCCAGCAAAGGCTAAGTACAAGTACTACATTTAGCTTCAGGAAGCAGCACTAACATACTAAGCATGCCTATGAAATACATTTCAACTATTTGGTGTCTTACTTCAATCTTCCCTCCCACAGAAACTCAGCAGCCCTTTCCCCAAGAAAGGCTTCATAATTGTTAATTGTAAAGCTTCATTTGGGTGGCTTTGCCATTAACGGGAAAATAAAAACCTAATCAAAAGTGTACTTTGAACTGCCAGCATCCTATAAAATGATTTTAAGAAAACACTAACAGATTAAGATAAAACATTGACATTTTCAGCTGCCAAAGGAAGAGAAAAGGTAAGTAAAATAGAGTTCTGTAAAAAGAAAACAAAGCCCCCACATGACTATGGCAAGAGCTATCCATCTGATTATATACAATACGGGAATGTTCTTGGTAAAGCTTTAATATTGAGAGCTACTACACTTAACCTAAGCTTGGTTGTCAGCCATCTGCTCTTGGAAATACACCTAACGATTCTACACTTCAAAAGCTAAATTGTAGCCTTAGAGAATATGCACTAGGAAAATCTAATCAGCCAATCAAAACTGAAAACAAATACTTTTAAAGTATATAAATTGGCTGAGGTTTTGCCAATATAAATAATTAATGTAGCTTCCATGGGACCCTTTCAAGTCAAAACTGGCAAACAGAACTCTTAATATATAAATTATAAAAAAAGGGTAATGGTAAGAGACTGAACAAGACTGATATAATCATTTCATAGACATTTCTATTAGAGAATTTGTAAATTATATATTGCCATTGTATCAAAAGCTAAAGTTTTACCCCACATGATATATTTTTCTCAGTACACACTAATCTCACCTGCAAATAACTTTTTTTCCATCTCCTTGATTCAGAAATGGAAAAAGTAAAGAAAACATGGACACATTACATACATAATTACTCAGAAATAGGCCCTGCTGCCTTTATAAACTGAAGCTACAGCTTAGAATTAGTTTGTTTATAAAGGATGTTTACCTAGAATTAACATCTCTGTGATAAGAACTGAAAGAAAACTGTCAAAGTACGAACCGGGTGAAATCTTGGCCTGCCAGGTCATTTACATGAAAACACAGTTAAAAGTTTCAAAGTTATTCAATAGCAGTTATATTTGTGCTTTCATGACACAGCAACTCATTGTAAATTTTTCTTTATATTATGGCATATCTGTAGCTGTGCCTGTTGAGCGGAAGTCATGCCAGATTTATAGTGAACTATTTCCATTCAACACCTGGGCTTCACAAAAATAACAAAGCTGAACAGGCACTTTCTTTCAGGCTATTTTTGCAGAATAACATAAGCTCTGGATACGTAATAATCTACTTCTTCATGACACCTAACTTCTGAGTCACACATACACATGAAATAAAGAGCATATCAAGAGAAATTCTCCTCTTGGACAGCAAGTCAATGCAATGTACACGTTATGGTTATTTCACCATATAGATAAAATTTTACAAAAATCAGTTATTACCTTATTGCTGAGACAGACAAAATATTTAGGTGTAGAAGATATATCTAATGTAACAAAAAAAAATATTTCCTTTATTTGACAGAATGGTAACTTAGAAGGTTTGTTAAATATAACAAACCAATGAAAAAATTAAGGAGGCCTTAAATTGTGCTGCTGCAGTCCATTATGAAGTGCAATTATGAGAAGGTAAAATTATTTCAGTGCAAGTCCTCAGAGAGGCCATTAAGGTGCCATTAAAAGACCATTATAATGTTTAACTTCAACAGTAAAGCTACTTCATTACAAGTCGTATCACCATTTTAAAGAGAGGAATGCAATTCTCACCAAAGAGAGGTATTCTAAGTCAAAATAACTACATCATCCTCATTCTGGCTCTTTCATTTGCAATTTTAAAGTTTGTTAACCTTCTGCTTATGTAAGAATTAAGATCCAAGTGGTCCAATTTCCAGATGTGTTGGCACTTTAAGCTTTAGATTGAGTTTGAAAATTTGGATTTTAATCTCTCAATATTATAGCACCTACTATAACTTACCCTCCTAACTGAGGGAATATTAACACTACTATTAATTTCTGATTAAGCAATTAGCGTTTTCATACACATACTGCATAAGTACGCAGTTGAGAACAATTAGACAATATATTTATGACCACCTGATAAGCATTTGGGTCTGGAAAAATATTGCAAAATTGCTTTTACGTTCTAAATACATAGTAATTCTTTACCTTTAGGCACTGAAAAAGGCTTCTCTTTTCAGTCTAGAGATTCTCTAAGCTTTGCTTCACTTTCCACCAGAAACATTATTTCCCTCAAAATCAGAATAAGTCATCCCTGCAGAAAGTTTGGGTTATTTCAGACACACTTACAAGGCTAATCTAGCAGTTATTGCGACGTGGCTCTGCCACAGTGAAGTGGCTGATGAATAGTTTCAAAGATAGGAGACGAGTCAGAGCGAGCCGTCTGGGCCTCAGCGTGTTGTGACACCGCAGCACGCGCGATGCTGCCAGAGCAGCATCCTCTCCACGCACCGGCACAGCCACATCACCCCACCAGTGATTTGCGGTTGAACACAGACCAGATGCGTCTTCCTACGGATGAGTAGGGCAGAATCTGACACAGGCACCACTCAGGACAGGGGTTCAGGGGAACAATAACCAGACATTTTGTTACTAAATATGGTTTTAAAAGGGTACTGTTAGAGGATATGCTATGAAGCAGTGATAATCAACAGCATCTCCAAAAAAAGCAATACTAAAGTGGTTTTCAATCCGTTTCAGTTTCCACAACTGAAAGAAAGCCACAGTGGGGACACAGACTATGCAGCTACCTTAAACCAACTGTCAAGTAATGCACTTTTCTTAATCATTGTTTATGGATCCCTTAGAAGTAATCTGTGTTCCTAAGGATCCAGTAATCACAGACTTAAGACATTACTACTACCTATGAAATGATATTTTTAGAGTATCATTACATTATTGAAGTATGATCGCTACTGTGCAAACTTTGGCCTATCATTTGTTACAAAGGTTCTTCAGCTCACTCAAAATAAATGAAAATTGATTAACTTCAACAGTAGTTGATTTTTCAAGCCTGATAATTACAGGCTGAAGGCGAGAGGGGTGAGACTTGGAACCAGTGCATCTACCTTGAGGAATAAATTATTCAACACTATTTGGAAGTAAAAAATTTTTCCCCAGCCAACTCAAAGTACATGTTTCAGAGTTAAAGTACTAAACATCTATATATACGCACAGTGCTTAAACAATACTTGGAATAACTAGAACCACTTATGCACTTAAAAATCAATTATGAGTTTGAATAGTGACAACAGTATTATCAACTAGCATAGACAGATCTAGATTCTACAAATGAAAGAGTATCCCATAATGTGTTGCACATGCCTGATATTAAATACCACTTTAAAGAGCAATATAAAGCAGCATTCTATTTTTTTTTAAGTGTCATAATAATTTAAGGATCAATATCTGTTTTAATTCTTAACACCTTTGATCACTATTTAAACAAAAGGCTTTTAAATTTGAGGTAGTCTTTCTAAAGACATGTTTTTAAAATGAAACTTCAGAGCATTTTTAAATACTGGAGTACTCCCATATTCACTTGAAAATAAAACCAGTGTACAATTCCTTGTTTGAGAGGGTTTTGGGTGCTTTTGGTGTTTTTAAATTGGTTTCATAACACAACCATGGATCATCTGACTTCAGTTCATTGTTTTGTAGCATTTCTAGTGAACATCTAGTTAAGATATGACACCAAGCTTTGAGTTTTAGGTGCACAAAGTTTACTCATGTACAGTGTGTGTGGCAGAGAAGTTTGGTTTTTTTAAACAGGGCTAAAGGCTACAAGTCTCAAATATGCATTTATTTTTAGTACAACAGTGGAATACAAGGCACATTTGGAAAGTGACAAAATCAGTTTCAACGAATTATATATAGCTCCTACTGTATTTATCTTACTTGTTTAGTGAACAGTACTAGCAGCACAGGTTCCACTCCCACTAAAATAAAAAAAAATATTAAAACAAGCTCAATAAGATGATCTTGCCATTTAAAAATACTTCCAGGGAAGTGGGCAACAAAGAGAAGCACTAACACAATTCAGTGTTCCTTAGACAGCATCTGAATTTCTCTACAGGAATGACTGCCATCCCAGGGCAGTATAAACTAAAAACTGAGGAGACGTGTTGAACAACCAGAGAACTATCACATTTTATCATCTATTTAAACTATAATCAAGGTGGGCAGGTACACAGAGTGGTGTGAAAAAGCAGCTTAGTTTCTGGTAATATATATATTACAGCTTTAATTCATATGTTTTGAACACATCTATACCATAGGTTCTAACCAACACAATCATTGTGCAGTTGCTAGTATTTTTAATTGGTTACTTTTTTTTACAGCATTAAAGTTGAGAGAAAACTGATATGTTTATTTTTGTTACTTTTATGTATTTTTTTTCTACATTGCCAAGTGAAATCTTCACAGTTCTAGTTTCCTTCCTTAAAATCAAAATATCATTATTAACAAAATTCTCCTGAAGTCATTTTATCTTGCCTGCTCACTTAAAAACTTCAGGGGAAGTACATCAATAGACTTTGGAAACACATTGATTCCTTCTGCAAAAGCACATATTTGTTTCTTAGAATGTTTTATATTGCATGTATCATCTTAAAAGACACTAGAAAATTGCAGCTGTTTGCAGCATAAATTCTTCACGTAATGAGATCAAGATCTCCAAATACACTGATCCTTCTTTTGACTTTTATTTCAGCAGACAGCTAGAGTTTTCCCAGTTCTTTGTTCCTAAAAAGGAGAGATTCCAAAGAATGGAGATGCAATAGAGGTAAGAGCAGCATCCTTTCCCCTATTCCAAGATTTGGGAAAATTTGATTTTCATTGATATCAGACTACTCTAAATATAGCCCTGTTGGCTAAGAGCCCTTTAAAGGCCAGCAAGACACTTGCGGGACAGCAGTGTAGCTGGCAGCAAATACCCTTGGACAGAGATGCCAGCATCCTCCGTACTACGTAGCTCCCTCCGCTGCTGGCTTCAGCATAATAAACTCTGCAGTAGCAAGACCTGAAGCGAAGGCAAGTGACTTCCTCGCATTACACACAGCACTTGCTCGTCTCTCTAAAAGGCAGGGAAGCTGCAACCTCTGAAAACTGTACTAATCTAGACACACTGGGAACTGCAAGAAGTTGAACGTATATTAAGCTGTAGGACCCATGTTATCATGGATTTGAAGATATTTGATTTTGGCTACATATTTTAATATCCAGATGAATAATTAATTCAGGACTGCCCACCACAGCTTGTAGTAGCATTTTACTGAAACTGTATTACACAATTAGAAACAAGGTGGAGTGATCTTTACCTTCAGAGGAAGAAATATCAGAGCCACCTGGCAGCAGAGCAACTTTAACAGCTTGATTCATTTCCACAGAAACAGTCTTATCCTGCAGGAGTTCAGAAACCGGGGTGAAGAGAAAAGATAGGTGCAAGCCCACTGTTTGATTAAGTTCTTGCAGTAAAGGTCTTGAAGTAAGAGGAGATTTTTTCATTTCCCAGAGCAGAATACAGTTTGAGAAATACAAGAAGCAGATTGATTATTTAAGTGACACTGAAGATAAGACTAAACTTTAGTTGTAGCAGAGATAACTTTGTACTAGAATCAGTTTAGCCAGGACAACAAGAGAGCACCAAAAAAGGTAATTTATTTTGATAGCTTGTTTAAAATTATACTGAATATTTTTAAACTGCTCTGAAGAATACACCTAGCCTGAAGGCTCCAGGGATAAACTTTGGTTGAGGTCTTTTCAACATTTTTCTCCGTAAGATGTTATTTAGCAGGATGGATGTAAAATATAGGAGCCTCCGCTTGTTCAAGTTATACCACAGTCACCCAGACTGAGAATCTTTCCTATTTTTGTGGAAAACATCCTGCTTTATAGCAATTGTTTGTACCATTACTGAGCTATTATGATTTTTACATGTTTCCAAGAACTGGAGAAAGTAATGGGGAAAACATACAGGAAGTTTATGGTCCAAGTGACCAAGGTCTCTGGGTACAAGGTTTGGACTCCTGCTTCCCCTGGAACAAGCTGCTATGTGTGTTGTGAATATCACACCTTCTAACACACACATTGAATTGTTGTATGCGAATTGGAAGTGTGTACTTCCTATGTAAATTAAAGAGCCTCCAGACAGCAACTCTGAGCACAAAGCTGCCTTCCATAATCCTCACTGATGATTATCCTTAGGGAGATCAGCACAAGGTCCAAATCTCTCTGCCATGGAAATTCCTGCTCAGGTGGGTCTCCACTGGATGGCTGAAGGCAGATTTTACCCAGAATGAAGTCTGTGAAAAATACTGTTAAATCCTGGGAGCTGAAGAGCATCACAGAATGAATAACATGGTGAGATACAAGTGATTATTACATTAAGGATGTTTGCAATTCCTGGCCACTCACAAGGAGCATCTCCAGTATTTGGAAGTGCAGGAGGCATATGCCCTAAAGACCTCAGGATTTCTCAAAGGTTCACATTTGGCTCCTGGGATATTCAGTGCCTCCTGTAAGATCTGCTGACTCAAAACAAACAGTTTGCACCAAAGGTGGGGATGGATGGCTTCCACAGAGCCTAGGTGTGCAGCAGTGCACACAGGTGTGCAGCAGTGCACACAAAAGGTATTCCCTCAGCATATTCCTGACATTTAAATGTAGTGGAGACAATCCTGCTCTGCAGTGGCTATCTAGGAACTTGCCCATTTTTTAAACTTTTTTTGCAATTTCCCTCCAAACACACACCACAACTCAGTTTTCTTCACCCAGTGCAGCCATCACCATAACTATTCTTTGGCCCACTGGTGGAGCACTGCAGAGTTGCAGGGCTGGTAAGCATGCCAAGAAACTTACTGTGACCAACAGAAGTCTCACCTTCCCTTCCAGCTTCCCCCATGTTACAGACAAAAATATTTCACTTCTACATTTATCCCCAGCGTGCTGGGGCCATTGCACTCATTCCTGCTCTTCACATCCATGTGTGTCTACACTAAAGAGAGGGGAACAGTGTTGTTTTGTTTCCCTAGTTGGTAAAGCCCCCAACATTACACCAACTGTCTCAGGTTAACTGAGACTTGACTAATTCACAGTAATTTTAGCACAGGTGTACAACGTTAGCTGTGTCATCCTATTTTCTTTTTAAGTATATTCACTTTTCAAGTGAAGTGATTACAGCAGCTCCTCTTCTCCAAGCAATTTACACAACGTCAACATGCATCATTAGAATACTTAAATTTTATTTTTTTTTTGAGGGAACTCAAGTATCTACATATTAACAGCTTTACATAAAACAAAACTGATTAGCTTTTGTTATTTCTCCTTTGCATATCTATGCAATCCATTAGCCAGAAAGGGGCCTGGCATTCATATGACAAATAACAGAAGATTGCAAATATGTTTAATATTCCTCTTTGTAATATAGTTCAGTTCCTATAACATGATTTAGATTGCCCTACAGAGTTCCTGTACTTTGTACTTTATAACATTTAATCTCTCTCCTGCGAAATCTTGAAGAACAACCTATTAGATAAGTCAACCCAACAGTAAGTTATTGACAATGATTTCATGAAGGCCTTTATCCCAAAGGGCATTGGTAGGTAATTTGCAAGCCTAATGTACATCTAGTCAGCAGAGAGGGCTTTATGCTCGCTTACATTCCTATAATGTAGTACAGTTATATAGACAAGCTGAAGTTGAACAACAGATCTTTGACTATATTTTTCGTCAATACAAAGCAGAACAGTTTGCATCAAATTTTAAGATTCAAAAAATAACCTTGAAAGAATGGCTAGCTATTTCTTTCACATCCTCTAAAAGACTTCGATAAATAACCTTTTCTTTATTAATACATTAGGGGGCTGTTTACTTTAATAATAGATTCAACACGATTAAACACAGCCTCAATATTAATTTTAAAAAAAAAATGATTTTTTTTTTCTTAAAGCTGATAAGCATCTAAAAATTCTGTATTTACTTTATCTGGCTATCACATGGTGAGAAAAATTACAGCAATTTAAGATACAAGAAGCTGTGCCTTAAAGAGGGATTATTATTACTGTAGTTCAAATGTTTCAAAGCTATTTTCCATATGTAACTAATTTTTTTAATTTAAACTAGTAGTACAGCTCAAGTGACAGGTCCTGCTATAAAAGTGTGGGTGAAAGCATCTATAAATACTTTTTAGCTTGTACAATTCTGGGTATCTACTATATTACTCTATAGTAATAGTTTAGAAATTAAGTAAAAAACTTGCATAATTATTGTGGTTGTGTCATATTAAGGAGATAGTAATACTAACTTTCATTTTACAGCTGGTATAAGAGCATACCTTTGAAGCTGGAAATGAAAATAATAATATTCCATACTAAAAATCTAGAACCAGGTTAAAAAACAGCTGTCTCCTATTTGGATGTTGACATGAAACTACAAAGCAATGGCAATGTAGAGTTATCAAGGAGCAGATACACATCACTGCCCCTCCCACACATTTTTTTTCCCTTAAAGCCTGATGAACATGCTTCATTTTAGCAAGCAATAATACATAATAATTTTATTCTATCAGTACAAACTGCCTCTGACTACATTCATGTAGTGCCAACCTACACAACCATCACATCAGTGCAGTGGTACCATGAGACATCCAGCTGTTAACCTCACCCCAGAGGAATAACTACCGAGCTCATGAGGGCATCATACCAACCCTGCTCTGCAGCTTCTAGTACCCAAGCTGGCTTGATTGCTCTATGCAGTGCAGCACTGAAACACGTACATAAACCCAAAGTAAATTCCATCATATGTGCCAGGGTGCTCAACTCCTTGGCACTACTGCAATACAATCTCACATCAAGTAGAATTTGGTTCAGCATTTCTCACTGCTGTATGATACACCTAGAAGAAGTGGTACTTCACTACTGCAAGTCATTGCATTTGCTTCACTATCACTGTAGAACTACAGAATGAATAATTTAAGAATTAAAAGTTAAAGTAAATATCTTGAGTTTGGGTTACTTGAAAATTCTAGTAGCATTACAGGCTTCTGCATATTAACAAAAATTTAAGGAGATTAGTGACTAGTTTTGAACACATTTTTCAGGAGTATTTAATTCCTATTTAAGCACATAAAAATGAAAAATTTCTAAAATAAACAATCATAATGTCAGCAGCTGCATATCAAGTTTTTTTTGATAAACCAGGCTCTGTACTGAGATACCCAAAAGCAGATTTCTCATCAGTCCTTACAAAGACAAGAGAAGGGTCCTTCATGTATAATGGTGGGGAAAAAAATTAAGCAATAAGTGTTATTTTGCTTCAACCCATTTGACATAGACATATGGGTGAAAGCTTTTTGACATTCAGAACATTACCATTCAGTTAGAATGGGTCTATGATGTTCTCCAAATACTTAAAATGAAAGCCTGTTAGTTGTGAAAAGCTTGTTTTCTCCAAGTCATTCTACAACTGAAAAATTATTATTGGGAAGTTTCCCCAATGAAGTGCTTAGCACTTCCAACACTACTTTCACATAACACATTGAAGACCCTTCCACAATCAGATCCATGTTATTATTTCGGCTTCCTATCACACAGCTTCTTCTCCCTCTGTGTTGCCATCACTTAAATACTTTTACCACTCTAAACAATATTCATCACTTCCTTGGTTATGCCTTCATGTACCTGCAGTTATCTCCACTCCCACTGCACAAAGCACAGATAATTAGTTTAATTAATCTTCATGACTGTTTCTAAAATTTAGTAGCTTTTCTTACTGTTCTCTGAATTAGCTTTAAATTGATGTCTGAGAATTCAAACATCCACTTAGCATGTTGTAAGTGCTGTCACAAATTAAAAACTTCACTGTATAGCACTTAATGTACTTTCCAGAAAAATATTATTATGAAATATAAGTTATACATTATGACCAGGATTTCAATGGACATCTCATTCACACAGGTGAATGAAGTACGCAAGCAAAGAGAACAGGCAGTCTGTAAGTACAACTAATGGACAATAGAGGTTTTCTGTTAATTTAAAACTCTTTGTATATATATATAAAAATATATACATATATCTTAATACAAATACACACACAAGCACAGGTAAAGTGTGCTGCTGCAAACAAGACTATCATCACTGAAGAAAGATTTATTTTTTAAGGGAAAAAACTTGAAGGGAATCCTTTGACATTTCAATTAAGTTTCTACGTGAAAGGCAGAGAAGAAAGATGGAAGAAGGAAGCTCAAAACTAGAACACAGGGAGGATTTTCTAGGATCTATGAGGGGTTTTTTTGGTTGCAGCGCAAGCTATCTTGGGTTGTATAATACTTTGCCAAGAAAAACCATCCTTACAGAGAGAAAAACATACTGAGCATAGGTGCTATGACTGAAAAAGCCCTTCTGGCATTATCATAAGCCATATTTCTTTAGCTGAAGATATCAACACACCTTTGTAACACCTCATGATGGATCTAGACTGCCAGTCTAATTTGCTACTGCTTCCATCTTCTTATTCTGTTAAAAAAAATCAACTGCTTGCTTTTTTTAAAAAGAAAAAAAATTATATACAGCATCGTTCAGGTGTTAAAAACACTGCCCAGATGTAGCAGAGCAAATGGAAGGGAATAACTGATTCTCCATGCAGCAATGCTCAAGGTAAAAAGTACAGAGGGCCTAAGCAACAGTAACACTTTAAGAATGAGTTAAGTAAAATCTGGTTTTTATACTGCTAAACCTTTAGAAGCAAAGTACATTTTTCACAGTGGGTAACAAATTCCAGAAACATAAGTAGTACCTTGAGTAATTATTGTTAATTAACTAGCAATGAGGCACTATTTCCAAATGTGACATTTAAAGCACATAATGTGATTGTGAATATTCACAAAGATAATTAAGTTCATCTGCTTCAAGTCCTTGATTTCAGCACATCTGAAAACACCTCTTAAACTATCATTAGACCTGTAATCAAGTATTTTGTTGCTCAGGAAAATTGGATACCTTTGCTTACCTGCTAATATAGTGATATGTGTTCAAATGCAAGTACATGGCTTTTGTTAAGAACTCTCCTTCAGGCAAAAGCTGAGAAATAACACACTAATTCTGATTGTTTTCTCAGAAGAGACAGTTAAAAATAAATTCCTCACACCATCAGATAGAAACAAAAATAAAAATGACTGAGCTTCCTTAATTGAACTCAAGATCACAAGACTGACATGAGGGATGCTTCTTTGAAAGTATTCATCATCAAGCCAGGGGTACCACTACTGTGCATACTAAGGATACTATCCACATTAGGTCATATACTTTCTTTCATCTTGTTTACATCTGAGTCAAATTTATTAAAAAAAGAAAAATTCAACCTAATTACAGGGATGAAATACAATGTATAATGCAAAAATGTGAAAAATCAGAAAATGCATTGACATGATTCTGTTGGGAAAAAAGTTATAACCATTACTGTCTTCAGAGAAGGAAGGAGGCTTTGATCATCAACACTGATCTTGGTCTTGATCAAGACTTCTTGGAGAAATAAACCCTGAAAATAGGGAAAATAATGACCCCAAGAACAGGGTGTCAAAACAGTCATGCCTTAGTATTTTATCTTTTATTCTTCTAAGAGTAAAGAAAGCTTCTTTCCACTAGAAAAGAGATTAATGAATAATGTGCTCCAAGATGGAGAAGAAACATTTAGGCAGCATTCTAAGATACAATAGATTAAGTTTACTCTATTGCTCTCCAATTATTTGACACAGAGGATTTTTAATCAGTCAAAAGAACAGTGGAATAATTGTATGTTATAAGAATGTCCTACTGGTCTGTATGTCTCAACCTAGTTTGACTAGAAGTTTTATTCTATACCTGAAGTCTCTCCTGATGAAAGTTCTGTCAAGAATTATCCAAATGTGAGAGAAAAATAAGGTGAAATCTTTCTAAAAAAAGAAAAATCAAATGTTCTGAAAAAGTTTGTAGTACCAAGAAACTCCTGACCTTGTCTAAAAGACAGTTCCTGCTGCTGCGTAAGTCCACATTTAATGTTCTGCTTCAAAGGTGCATCGCAAGCACTGGCAATGCCGACTGCCCAGAGAACAGAGGAGGGTATGAGACACTCCATGCTGCAGGTCATTAACCCCCGACTCTGTGCTCTGCTTATAACAGCAGCCAGCTGGACTTTGCTCGGGAGGATGTCATCCTCCAAGAAAGCATTGGTCCTTTTCTCACCAGTGAAAGGACAGTACCTGACCCCAAACAGCACATTCATCTCAGACTCCCAGTTCCAGGTTTGGGAAGAACTTCCTCAAGAGATCTATATGTCACCCACTCTGCCCAACATCTGTTTTCTTAAGCTATAAATGGACTGAGAAAGCAAGAAAAAAAATGTTTATAAAGTCCCTGGAGATGAACAACAAGTGAGAATTAAGACCACGTTGCTGTACTCCTACTAAAGACACAAGTTCAGATAAAAGCGATCTTCAACGAAACTAGTCAATAAAATCACAACTGTAGTTCTCCAACAAGCGCTCGAGGCACGTGTCAGAAAAAACCAACGTGCTCAGGCTTATCCAAAAAAAGAAATACAGTGGAAGACTAAAACTTAGTATAGATCTTTCTCTTTATTCTGTGTAAGAACACAAAAAATATTGTTGAAACGCTTTCTTACGGTCAAAATTAAGTAACAGTCACTTTTGGAAAGTTTCATGAGAACTACTTCTGTTCCCATATAAAGTGGTCAGCAGAATAAAATGGGCAGTGGGACATTACATTACACTAACATTACCAAATGCAAATGGTTAGCCTAAAGCAAGCCAGGTTGCCAAACAGGCATTAATTGAAGGCCAGCTGCCATGGTACATGTCCTCAAAGCTACTGCAGACTTTAACTGCTCCAGAGCAGCTGGGCACTCTCCAAGGGGTACTGCTTTTTAGAACAATACAACCAGGGAATAAAAGGAATAAATAAGAAGCAAAACTATGTTGTCAGTATTGTTCTCCTATTTTATTTCTGTGGAAGTATGACAAGATAATGCCTTTTGACATTTCAGGGGAATAAATGTGTATGTTTCAGATGCTCATTACTGAATTTACAGCAAATTAAGAGGAAAGCAACATTTTAAAACATGTTTTTCAACTGAATTCATCTGTTCTACAGAGATAGTATGATGGTATTAGACCATACACATCATAACCCAACATGTAGATTATGCATGCTATTTTCTCAAACCATTTTAAAATCCAAATTAAGTATTCTCTGAATTACTGCAGAGATTTGTACTAAGGGAGCCTGGAATTTAACACCCTATGTATTAGGCAGTCCAAATGAAACATCAGAAATTCTCAGCCAAAATATCTAATACAAGTTACAAGAACAGCTGAGGCAAATCAGACCAAACAGTAAGATTCATGCTATCAGAGACTTCATCTGATATTTTAGTCATCTGGACCAATCAATTTTTTTTAGCTAATTCCCACTATTTGCCAAAGAGGTATGCTCACCAAATGCTGAATAATAAGGCAAGCAGCCAAGGGAAGGAAAAAAGAAAAAAGCTAAAAAGAGAACCACCTATTAAAAAAAAAATTATTTTTTTTACTCTGAAGACAGGCAACCTTTACATTACAAGCAAAGCTCACAAAAGGGCAATTTGTGAATAAGTATATATATCCAATAAAGGATACTTAAAATCATCAGTTACCAGCAACTCTACCCTTCTGAACAGCAAAGTGTTTCTGCCATCGATTGTCATCTTTCAACATAGCGTGTTCTTTATTGTGCAGAAAGATTCTGGGATAATCACGCCCGAAGCTAATCACAAATTCTCCATAAACCATTGACTCTAAGGAAGATGTTCCTACAGATCACATTTTCAGCCAGCTAAAAGTTATGAGCGTGACTAGGTTTTTTTGTACCTACAAAATAGCAATTGTACATTCATGCTGGGCAGACAGTGCAAGAAAAGTAACTTCCCACACACACCAAAATAAAGGGAAGAATCCCCACCTATTTTGCTGTTAACCTGTAAGTGTTTTGTGACTAATCATTGTAATATGGCTAACCCTGTGGATGTGCAGCAAATGGTAAGTTCCTGAAAAGTGAAGAAATGAAAGGAAGTTACAATATACTTATTAATCAGTTAGTGATTTAAGCTATGGTTTGTTTTACAATATGAAAAATTGCAATTATTTTAGCAGAAGGCAAAGCCAAGTGTGGCAGAGATACTTAAATCCCCACTCCAGTTGTATGCTACATATACTAAAATTTTGGCTTGAGATAAAGAATACACAAAAAATTACTTCAGATAAATGATCTACTTCATACACAGTATTAGGCATATTTGGGATGACATGGTTAAAGCAAAGCAGTCTGATGCACATATTCAAGTAATTCAAGAGAAACCAATAAATAATGACAGGTAGATATTAAGAATTACTTTAAAAACACTAGATTTTCTACTGCTGAACCTATAGGGGAGAAGAATAATGTGGCATAAATTTGGCAGTTTCTCATCGACTTCACAGTGTAACAGCAGTGTGTTAAGAATGATATAAACATGTTCAGAACACCTAAAAGCACAATCACAGTAGTGGTTACTAGTAGTTAGTACCTGTGCCCAAAAAAAACACTTAAGCAATCAATATCTTACCAGCAGGCAAAGGAGAAGAACTTCAAATGTATTACAACTCCCCAGGAGATAATTAGCTAAATTACTATAGCCATTTATTAAATAATCTGATTTTCCCTTCACCTCTACATATCATATTCATTAGCACCAACCACTTCCCCAAGTCACATACATTTATGCTCTATTAAAAGTGGGGATTCCTCTTAAGTGTTAAACACCTCAATTTCAGACTTGGAGCACTTTGGAAGGAAATTGTGGTAAGTGTCCTCAATTCCTACAGGTAACTAAGGACTGGATAGGTAAGTGCACAAAAACATATCCCACAGATACTTGCATCCCACAGATTTTGAACATCCACTGCTAGAGCAAGAAACACTGTTCTATTCACAACATAAGTACAGTCTTACTGTATATGCCCCAGCTTCTGAAACACTATTTGCTGTTGATCTACAACTTCTTTCTGAAATAGGAGGGAGAAAACCAACACTGACCAACTCTTTTAAGTTGTTTGGGTTTTTTTTTTTTTCCCTTAAGCTTCAGTTAAACAGTGGCTACCAAAATTCAAAACATATTTATTTGTACTGTACTTCTATATTATCATACTTTTTCAATATAAAATTGCAAATCAGCTAAGGCCACTCGTGCTTTATACTGATGTATGTACATATATAAAATCAGATAACCATCTCTTCTATTCATAGTCAATAAAACAAATAAGCACAAACACAACAAATTAAAACAAGCAATTTAAGCTGTCTCGTTCTTGCACATTATCCACTGGGAGAACTTGACACAGCAGAGACAACAGCTATGGACAAGCTCCGCCGACCCAACCATCAGATGAGTGGTAGCTGTTCTACAGCGCAGCCAGATACACTGCAAGCAGGTGCACCATTGGCAGCGTTTGTGCAATAGCTACAACAGTTCTAAAAAAAAAATGGTAAACAGTTGTACTTGAGGACAAATTTCTATCTGTAAGAAATAACCTAATCCAAATTTACAGACAAATTCTATCCCATCCCCAACATTAACCAGGTGGCTTTCTTATTTTAAGAAGTAGTTATTGCAGCCTTATTGCCCACACTGATTTGAAGTAATATCTAACTATGAGGGGCAGTATACAGTCAGTGATTTCGAACAGCTATCTGAAAACCTGAGCTTTAATGAATCTTGCATTCATTTATTGGTTAGCCTGAGCAAGTCACATTTTCTTTACAACTCTTCATTCTTTCAACTAGAAAATAAATTGTTTATTACTCCCAAGGCTATTGAGAATGTTAATAACTGCAAAAAAAAAACCAACAGATGAAAAATCCTAGGCTATGGAAAATGTAGATGCAATCCTAAACCCACTGATGTCAGTGACATAACCCAGTCTTAAATATGAGCAGAACTAGGTATTTAATTATGAAAATAAACTATTAACTATGCCAAGGAGCTATGCGTTTTGCTGGCAATGAGGACATTCGTAACTAGTACTATTTCAGTACTAGCAAGCAGGGTAAGACTGAACTAGCTCATTAATTTTAATTTCTTTTGCATTGTTAACATAGTGCTAGCTTTAACATATCTGCCAAACCTTAACATGTTTATAATGACTATGTCATCCCTAACTACCTGCATCCCTAACAGCCATCCTTTCCATAGAGAACCAGCTGTGTCCCTTCCTCAGTATATAACAATATACAATTCCAGCCACTAGTCACAATGTTCAGAATGAGAAAAATTCTTTTAATGGGGAAATTATAATCTGGAAAAAGACAAGACGACTAGAGAACAGGACAAATTCCAAAATCTGACTTCAGAAAGCAAGGTGTTACACAGTTGGCACATGCACAACATACAAGCACATGCAGTCTTTCCTATCTGTCATGCCCAATATCTTTAATCCATTAACCAACTGAAACATTTGAGAAAGGTAGAAGTTTCTATAACTACATTTTTAGTTGTGTCCTGGAAGAAAATCAGCAGTTTTAGTTAAATAAATAAATAGTCTCCACAAGCACATTGCAGGTAAAGCTCAGTCATAATATCCTATAGGAGCAGCCAGTCAGCACGTACGTACTGGAAGACAAATTAAATGCAGTTCCAGACTAGCTACAAAATGCTTTTTCTTTGAAGAGGGAGGATTACTGCAATGAAACATGATATGTATGACAAAGGACAGTAAGTCATTAGTTCCACAGTAATGAAGCAACTTCTCTAAAGAACAAGGGTTTTTTTCATGTTTCTTTCCCCTTTAATTTAAAGGGAATCTATAACTAACAGTTGTCTTTATAGCTTAAATATATAGCAAAATGTCATTAAAGTTCTTTCTGTCAGGCTTCATCTAAAGATCAAGTGCCAACAGTCTTTGTACATTCACTGATATTATGACCTTAAAGATGCAGCTATTTCACACATGCTAAAAATAATACCTGCTTAAAAAAAGCAAGGACACGAACATACTGAAAAGAACAGAAACTTGAGGCAAATTGTTTCTACTCCTGATGCTGGATAAATTCTACACAAGTAATCTCTCTATAGAACCTGAAAAAGTAGAGCAAAGCTTCTCAAAAATTTGTTTCCTTGACAACATCGACAGACCAAGAGAGGTAAGGCATCGAAGTCATAAGATGCCTTGTAGCTTTCTTAGCAGATTTTTTTTTTTTAAGTATTATATATATATATATATATATATATATATATAGCAGTATGTGAGATGCATCTATAAAGCTAGACTCCTAGAAATGAAGCACGGTTAGACCGGTGTTATTTATATTTTTAAACAGTAAAAATACTCAGAATTTCTCAACTGTTAAAAAAAAAAAAGAGATACTCCCATAATGTATTACAGCCACTTAAGAACTTAAAACTACTCTAGCTCAATTTTTTCCAAGCACCAAAATCCTGACTTTCTCACCAGCAATCTTACTGAAGCATCCAGAAGGGGGATAACACCACTATACATGTCTCCCATCTCAGGTGACATTCTGACATTAGACCGCACAGCAGCTGCCTACAGAGATCCTACACATAATTAGAGGGCTTAATTTATTACAATACCAGTTAAGCTTCATTAGAGACACTACTTCACTGACATCTCTAGCCCTGACTTTTTCTTCCCTAGTAGGCTGGTTATGCTGAGGGAAGGACAAGGTTGCTTATTTCTCTGCTACAGGTTACTTCAGAAACACTTTGTAAACAGCTGGAAGAGTTCTCAGTAGAAAAGAAGTGCAGATCTCAGCCATTCAGGACAGATGGGTTTCTAAGAAAAAAGATAGATAAACACTTAATATTCTTGATATTTCTGTAAGTAATGACACAAGTAACCAAAAGTCTTTTTAGGTGACATGAGGAAACAGAATCCTTTCTTCCACATCATTGTTAAGGATATCCAAAAGTCACTCTCCATCCTTTCAGATTTCTGCAGAAAGAAAGGTTTGTGAAATAACACTGTCACAACAGCCATGTCACCTGTGCATCTCACCTGTGGCCACTTTGCACCTATTGGTCAATGTCAACCAAATTTCACAGAGGTCTCAGTATTTTTCCCTCAAGGCTTAATCAAGCTAATCAGCTGAATAAAAGGGAAACACACTGCAGAAGCCCCAAAGGAGAGAGAAATTGAAGAGGATCTACAGTCAGCCTCAAGATACAGCCAGGCTCCATTAACTCTACTGCTCTTGGAAGAACATTATTTTCTGAATTTTTCTTTAAAAAATTCCCAATTTTGGTGGGAAACACAAGCATATTAGCTGTGCCGTGAAATATCCATCTTCTCCCGCTCTTCTCCCCCACAGCCACATCCTCTAACATGGCTACAAAGCAGTCAAAAATGCTTTGCAAGACCACTTGGGGTACTACTCTAGTATTCTTTAAGGAGATCTTAATTCAAGAGCCATTTCCAAGTTTCAAGAAAAATTAATGCCCTTACAGAACTGAAAACCTAACCCAGAAGCTGAGAGGTTCACTGTATTTTTGCCCCCTTTTTTAAATGTCAGTTTTCACACAAGTGTTAAGATAAATTCTAATCCAAAGCATCACTGAATTTAGTTCTTATTAGCGAAGAAGGAAAGAAAACAATGACCTATCAAACAGCGCAGAGATCGGGATGGTGTTATTTATACTCAAAGAAACATACTCCTTTGAAAAAATCCTTTGAGGCACAAGAGTGTGTCAACTACTAAGAACATAATAAAAATTATACAAGTCATCTCCAGCTGTGGATTCTGAGAAAGTGAACAAAGGCATTACAAGGATCTCTGTTTCCTTGACAACAGCATTGCTGGAAACAAGAACATAATTTAAAAAATACATCTCTATGTAACAGTGATCTCTAAACGTAGCTAGGTATTAACATACCAAATGTGGAACAACCCTTACCTACACATACCTTTGGGATGAAGAGACCAAAACCCACCACCTTCATGAACTGTTCTTTCCTGACTTGTGTTAACGGCTTTTGCAGAACAATTGTGTGAGAGCTAGCTGTTACATCCTGACCTGTATTATCATCTAGGCATAAACACAGTCAGAAGCTTTCATTGATGGTCAAGCATATTCCTTCCTGCATGACGTTCCTTTTCTTAAAAAATAAGCATTATGGAGAATACTTCTCTTTGAAGCATATGAAATAATTTTGTTACAAAAAGATCAAGGTATATGAAGAAGCCCTTTCAGCACTCAGGAAACTGGTATTACTATGTATATATCTATAATAAGTGTACTTCCATCTTAATAATCAGCAAGCTTAAAGTCCTTGGAAAAAATATACGTAGTTCTAAACAGACAAAGGAAGAAGATCAGAACAAGGCATCATAAAGAAAAGTCAGCTTCAGTATTTCAGTAGCCTCTTCAACAATAGCCTCTTCAACAAGAAAATGACAATGCTATTTTCACACGTCTAGGTAAGCACACAATCTCCAGAATATGAGCATTTCCTTGCCACTTCCAAGATAATGGGGAGAACTCCTTGTCATTTTTAAAATACAGTATTAAAAGTGTACCAGCATCAGAGAGATCTTGTTTTAAAACATTTCAATTAAAGTGGAATATATATATTAAAAAGGATAACTCCCCAAATTCTCATGAGTCAGCTACAGTTAAGGGAGCATTGCCATGATTAGATTTTTAAAATTAATCTAAGAATTGCAATACTTGAGGTACTAGCAGCACAATACCTAATATTGCTTAGTGAACCGTTTAAATCTAGCCTAGCAGCAACAGAGCTATAGCCATTTGACAGCTACGCAGGAGTTTATAGGAAATATGCTGGCGGCTTAAATCCATTCCTTCATAAACAGACATGCATGTGACAGAACAACAAGAAACACCACCTATTTCAAGTGAATTGTGTGCAGAATGGTCAAAACAGAAACGTTGCAGATTGTTACTCTGAGGCAGGGTAACGGCAGTATCTAGGAAATTTGTATTGCTACCACCAGTGCTACACACATTATAGGGATGAATGGAGGCTATCATGTTCCATCGCTTTCAGTCCAATACAACAGGATCAAGAATAACAAATTCCTGGAATATACTACTATGCTATCTTTCTCCTAATGAACACACAACCACGAAAGAATAAAGGGTTTTGAAAATATGAATAATAGTATTTCTTGTAGTACTTGATACACTCCAGGAAGCAAAATCCATACATTAAATTTGACCAGTATGAGTAATATACCACTCTAGATCTAATGATCACAAGAGTCTCATAAGACTGGAGAAGAATCTGGAAGAGATCTCAAGGTAGCAAGTCACAAAGATGAACTACTTTGGAGCTCAGAAATCCCCTGACTTGAAAACAGGCAGAGGCTAGAAAAGGACTTAAAGGCACCATAAACCTTTGACTTGTTCTTTTTCTCTAGGCATCTACTTATGAACCCTACTAGAGACTGACCACTGGGCTAGACAGAGCCTTGGTCTGAACCAGGATGACCGTTCTTGTGTTCTTAATCATGAAAAGCAGGCAACACCTCTGTTCAACAGGCTGACATTTTTAAACTAATTTGAAAAACTTTTACTTTCCTTATATAGATTCAGCTGTGACTAAATGGGGATACAGTTCAACTAGGCAAGTAGGGAACAAAATGCATAAGAAAAACTTCCAACAATGTGTTACAATACAAGTTATCCCATCAAAGTGCTCTTAATATACATTTTGCATACTGAAGAATCAGTACTTTCTTTCCTTGATCCTGTTCATTAACAGAGGGTGAAAGTGCTGAAAATGAAGAAATACTTTGCAACAAATAGATCACCTGCTGTGATGCTCTAAATAGAAAACCAGGAACACAGAAATAAAAGTTTACAGATGGTTGTATAAAGACATTACCTTGAGTTAATTTTAAGACAAAATAGGAAATACAGAATAATGATATGGGAGGCTTGAAGTTACCAACAATTGTGAAAAAGCTAAGTCCAGCATAAGTAACTAATGAAAACGTTTACATCTCCGTGGCTCTATGCAATGACAAGGTCTTCCAAATAAAAGACACTAACAACGTGAATGCCATATAGTGGTTTTGCAATTGGTAAGCATGTCTTTCAAGAGACAACTTTTTAGCTACCCTACTACCTAAGGTAAACAGCTGTATTCAATGGCAACCTGTGATTCTGCATTCTATATTTGGGGTTCTAAACCAGAAATACCTGGTTTAGGTCTGATGTTCAGAAAGTGTTGAATAACCACACTATGGAAACTAAGCACCTTTAATAACAATGCTGAGTCTCAAAATTTATGCAAAAAATACTAGACAAGATATTAAAATCACAAACACTATTTTGGTGTTTAAGTAGGAAAACCCAAAAATGGCAGTAGTAGCCTAAATTTCATTTACAGCAGCTATTCAAACAGAAGGTAGAGAAGAAGCATTATCTAAAGAAAACAAATTCAATCAGTTCAGACAATCATGTTTCACAATCCTTAAAATACATACTTAAACTAGAAACATAAGCCACTGATAATACAGTTAGAATGTAATAGTGAAGAAGAGCACTGCCACAAGAAGAGCTCCCAACAGTACTTTCCCTAACTTGAATCAGGTTTCCTGGCCCTTTCTCCAGCTACCTAGGCTAGAAATACTATCAGCTCCCCCTTCCAAAGAGGAAGCTCAAAATCCTAAGAAAATAGAGGATAAAAGACTTGCCAAAGCCTAAATTTAAGGTTTGGGGTTTTTTTTTTTTTCCATTCCTTACAAATTTAAAATTTAGCATGAAATATTCTTCTATTAACATTCCAGCTTTGAAGAACTGTGGGTAATTAATCTGCAATAGGTATCACTTCCCATACGAGATTCTATCTTCCTTTGATGTCTCTATGAAGTTTTCTTATATGTTTTGCAACACATGCATAAACTTTTAATTTTGGTCTTTCAACACACAACATGGAGGCAAACATTAAAGTCTTCCAGTCTTTAGAGGCACAGTTTCATTCCCATCCCTTTCCAAGATGCTGAGGAGCCCCATCTGCTGGTAGAAGTGTTACTCTAGAGAATTACACCCCTGAGCTGATAACCGATTTTTTTCAACTGCACCACTTGATAACCGTTTGGGTTTTTTTAAATGCAGCCATACACAAAAAATTAAGAGCAAATACTTTTAATGAAAAATATGAAATCCTCTGAAATAGTGCATTCCTTCCTAAATATACAAGATATTTATACAAACTGCTTCAGATGATCTTTCCTGACACTAGGCTGTTCTTCAGTCAACACAAACTGAAAACATCAACTCATTTTTTGCAAACATTTTAATATCACTTACACTGATTCATATAGAAGATGGTAAAGTGCATGTTGGTTAATCTGGAAGAACATAACAGGAAGACTGTTCTTTTCTCCTGATTTAAACAAGATACGTACACACACTTAAAAAGTAAGAAACCACATAATCAGTTCTATATATACATTTTAGATATATACTGTGTGATATGGATGATTTAGTCATAGTAATTTAGATAGGAATAAATAAATTAAGATCACTAAACTAAGATAACTAAATGAAGTATTTCTTCCTCTCTATGCCAAAAAAAAAAGAAAATCCTTTCCCAGAAAGGGAAATTCTTAGTTTGTGATGAAAAAATCTAAGAGGAAAATATTTAAGCACATAAGAACAGATAAAAGATACAAAACTGGCTAAATACTACAAAAATTGCATACGACTATAGATCTTTTGATTTAAGCACAACTTAAACTACCAGTCAGTCAGATCTGCTTAGACAGAACTCTCAATTCTGAGAAAACTCCGCTAATATTGGACTGTTCAACAGATAAATGTCTTAATGCATAGGCTGAATGTAAGAACTGAATCCAAGATATTTACACATAACAATATTCAGTCACAGTTATTCACATGACTAACTGAAAGTACAGAGTTTTGAGGCTGTTGATTGCCTACTCTCTCTGATCATACAGGGATTTTAGGCTTCTGACTGTGCTTTGAGTTTTATCCGAATCTGATGTTCAAGGTAAATAGTGCAAACGTCCTGAGTGTCTGCATATTCCCATTAAAGGGAAAGAGAACATGCTTCCACTGCCTGGATTTAAACTAGCAATTCCAAGCAGGTGTAACAAAAAAGGTAAGCTGTGGGAAGGTACAGGATCAGAAAAAAATAGTACCTCTACATCTGCATTGTCAATCAGTTGTTTTACGCTTACACCAGAAAATGGAGAACTTCAGGCAATGGCAGACAGCCAAAAAATCCCCAGAAGATAAGCTACTGCTGTCATAGTCACTAGGGATTTATGGGATCACCACCCTAGAAAGTTAGTGAAATGAGTTTCATACCATCAAGTCAATACTTAATCTAACCGTGCCCTCTACTGGCCTGAAAGGTACTTGCGTAAAGGTGCAAACTGCTACTGCTTATACTGTTAGAGGCTTCAATTTCATTAAGAAATAAGAGTAAGAAGCACTCATAGGTATTTCTCTACAGGCTACCTTCCAAAATATGGAAGTGTGTTTTAATATACTTTGCATACATTATTACTTTATTAATGTTTTAGACTCGCACGCTCTGAAGTGTTGCCAACGTTAATAGACTCTAATTACTTTGAACTTTCATGGTTTGGGGCACCTAAAGCAATTATATTTCTTCAAAAACCAATTTTACTGTTAAAGACTGCTTCTAATCAGAGGTGGTAACACTACATTAGAAAAAAATAATCTTTCTTTCTGCTTAGAAGAAAAAACAGACAGGCTATTACTTCCATTTTTTAATAATTTTACATTGCAGTAACAACTTAGATTTTTAGTTTGTTTTACCAAATTTAACACATCCATAATTTCACTCATCAGTAAAATGAGGCTATGGGATAGTAAACAAACATTAAGCATATGGTGTGACAGTTTAAGACAAAAAGTCAAATTCAGACATATTGAAGTCAGAGGTGCAGATATTTTTGTACAATCTGAATTTAAACTGCTGCTTACCAAAAACATCCATCAGCAGTTTTTGCATATTTTGGTCTTTTCCTTCTAAGTCTGTTCTTCAAGTAGCAGCCAATATTTAACTTACTCAATATCTTAAAGAACACTTGCAAAGAAAACCAAAGGTACTTTTTTCTTCTCTCTAACTTTTAAGACAAAGATGTAAAAAAAGCTTGGGAAAGAAGATGAAGGAGGAATTACCCACAGTTCAAAGTATTTAGACTTTTATGGTATGATAGGTTATGCTGACTACAGAACCAGTGAAGTTATAACTTAAGAGAATAAAAGATAAGCAATTGAGAAGAGTAAATTTTATTCATGCTATAGATCCAGGGGTTTCTCTTTCATGAGCACCAGTGCTTTAATAGACATTAGGAGAAAAAAGCAAAACTCAGTCCAAGATTCAAGAACATCACTGCTTCAAAGACGCAAAGTTAGCACATAATTCACAGGGCCCCATGGCAAAACTGGGGAAAGAGGAAAGCAAAGAAAAAAACAGAATTCCAAGATAAGAAAAATCATACAAAAGCCCAGTGAAACTCAATTCTCCACCACAAATTAAACAGCAAGAGTAATAAAGAAAAAAACACCAAAACCAAACTCAATTTTAATAGGAGAATTTAAGAATATTTTTTCCTACATGAAATCAGAATTCAAATTCAGTTTTCAGGTTCCCTCCTCTCCTTTGTTTTTAGGAGTCTGCTGATACAAAGGGTGTTCTTCTTGCCTCTTTACTTAGTAAGACTTACTTAAAGGCCTAAATTTTAGCACCAAATTTTAAAATAATTGTACCTGCTATGCTAAATACGTTAGATACAATAAAGCCGGCCATCCACCAAAAAGGACACTTTCTGTGCGCTCTTATCAAAACGATGTTCCTGTGTAAACCCACTTCGGAAGACTATTATTTGAACACAGAGGTGGCATTAGCCCTGTATCTGGGAAAGCATACACATAAAATATTTTTACTACCCATTGTTAAAGTGAAAGTAAGACTCATTGGACTGACTAAATTAACAAAGAACTGAAGCCAAATTCACTAAAGCTAGAAGGAAAATACACTTTAAGTATTGAGCAATTAACCCTTGAAACACACTTAAAGCAGGAAGACTCCTTAGATCATGACAGGACACCTTTCTGGGACGCAAGACCTGCTACACTAATTCAGATGAAAAATCCGTGTGACCTGAAATACCCTCCTCCAGCAGTAGTCACTTAGGCCTGTCAGAAAGGTAAAGTTCCTCAAAATATTATTCCATTGTTGGCAGTCAGTTGTTTAATGCCTTAAGGCAGAATCTGTATCCAGACCATAGTGCTTATGGCCATTGTGACATTCAAGTAGGAAATAATGAAAACCTAAGATTAATACAGATTACAAGAAACGACCTAATAGAAATCTAACTTCTTAAGATCTAAAACACTGACATGTCTAATACAAAAGAAAAACCACATTCCAAAATAATGGAACTGACTGTAGGTGCAGTGAAGGATTAGGCTGGGTCTTGTACTGCAAAGCATCTCCTCAAATTCTGAACACTTTGGAACTGCTAAATACACACAAGCAAAGATGTTATTCCCAGAAGATCATTATTCAATACAGTATTTTTAAGTTTGACGATCGGTCCACAAAGCATCTTGTTTTACATTACCTTGATTGTTTTATCCATAGAAGCCGAGAGAAGCATGTGACTTTGTTCTCGTACAGGACACCACTGGATTTCATTAACAGGGCCACTGTGTTTAGACATGTAAAATATTAAGCTTTTGGGGACTTCAGTTAATTTATATTTGGATCCCAAATATGGCTTAATTAATTCAGAGATCTTTCTCAAAGTCTGTGATGTTAAGCTAGGCACATCAGGAGAGCAATCCGAGTTATCTCTCTGATCAGATTCTTTTTTTTCAGGCATACTGGAATTTTCTTGACGCAATCTTTTAGGGATATATGGTCTAATCCCTTTTATGGCAGTAGTACTGTCTTTATGTATTCTCTTCTGGGAAATGCCATTTCCAGAGTTTGTAGAAGAGCTTGATGTCTGTTCATAGTTTTTGTAGGACATACGTAATGCAGTATGGCCAGAGTATGCTCTCCTACAGCAAGGAGATGTCAAATCAGTGTTACTATTCTGTGCATAATGCTCAGGGGGATCTTCGCAAACAGTGCTTGTGCCAGAACTGTCAGTGTTCTCAGTAGGCTGCATTTCATATGTACATTTTGTACCCAAACTACCAGGTGCAAAGTACTGAACACGATCCACAGAAGAACTTGGAAGGCTTGTGTGTCTGCTAGAAGTATTGGGAACTTCAGTCTTTTCAGTTTCTGCCTCAGAGTCTGAATCATCATAAGCAACCAGTGACGAACTCATTATGGCTAGCCACAGCAGACTCCAGAAATCATTTGGAATCCTCCAAAATGATGATCTACAATAAAGAATTAATTATTCAGAGCATAATTTATTACAGAGTCTACAATCTGAGTAACTTAAGGATATAAATATGCTTTTCTTAAAAAAAATCCATAACTTTTATTCCTGTTTATTAATGGAATTTATTCCTCTATTATAACACATCTGTACATTCAATTATGCAACACTGTTTGCCTCCAAGCACTCTGCATACATTTTTAATGCATTGCAGAGATGCATTTGCATACCACAAAACAATGAAAATGAGCATGAAAAGGAAAACAAACTTGCGACATAAGTACTGCAAGTCACTTTAACCTTATTTGCAGTAGCACTTCCCCACACATACACACAAAAGGGGGTAATTAATTATGCAATGTTTTTGTATGTACATTTACAAGAATATAAATACTACAACTATTATGGAGTCAGTCTAACAATCTCTATTTCTTACCTGTACAGATGACTTGAAAGAAGTATTAAGGGGTTCACCTGGCAACTAAAAAAGTAAATACATTTTTGACCCATTCAGCAGTCTTGCAGTCTAAGGAAATTTTCCAATTATATCCACAGAGCAAGTTCCACACCGCCTTTACTTTTACAGAACAGGCTTATGCTAGAAGCTACACCGAATTCACTGTTTGCATTTACTTACAGAATAATAAGAGCACAGATGCCTTCTTTAGCGTGGAATACTTTTTCAAAGTGTCTGTGAGAAATAAATCTAATGCTAAGACTGTGTATGTAACATGCTGAATAACTCACCACCATAACAATCCCACCAAGCTTCTTCCAAAAATTTGGACAGAGCATGTGGAGTATAGGGTTAACTACATTCAAACAATTGATATGTCTGCAAAAATAATCTTTCAACCTCTGCTATTTATAGTCAAAAAGTACTGCTATCCTTCAATTGCTAAGATTGATTAAATGGGACATTTCATTTCTGCTTTGTTTCCTTGCCCAGCTGTTAGCACTCATCATGCTAAAGTGATTTAACCCACAGCACTTTCAGACCAGCTGCTGAAATTCTTTGGTTAGGTCAGTGAAGAAGCTGCCTTCAAAAGCATCTTGATTAAAATGAGAATGCTGTATGAAAGTATCTACTTAAGCATTTGCAGAATTGATGCCACAAATGCAGGTCCTACAAATACTACTGCAGGAGTACTACAGTGGAACTTGTAAAGATTACTCATTTAACTTCAGAATTAGATCTATTTGAATTAAAACAAGCATGTTTCATTTAACCTACAGAAGTGTTACATTATATGCTATGGTCTGTATTCTGTAATGAAATCTCCAAGCACAGATCCAGAAGACAGGTTCCTATTAAGACATACACATTCATCATCACAGATCCTTTCCAACATAAGTGATCGAGACGTTTAACAAGGAACAAGGTGACTAAAATTTTAGCACATAAAAGCATCAGGATCTCCCTCTAGAGGACATTTTGTCTTTATCTGAAGTTTGTGACAGCAATTAAGAGCAAGGAAAAATTCTTTTTTTAATAATACAGCTTCATTTATTAAAACAGCTTTTCATTTAAACAGTGTCAAGGAAAAAAATTAAGTAGCATTTCAGGAAAACTTAACTAACAATTCAATTCAAAAACAGTAAATTGAAGTTTTTAGCAGTAAACTGAAACCTCTTATAAAATAAATAGTAACTTTAAAGGACTGCACTTCCATAATTGCAACAAGTGGTCACTATTTGTATTGCAGTGCTGAAAACAGGCCCCAGCCAAAATGCATCATGTACAAAGAACAAATACAGCAAGAAGTTGACATCTGGCTGAAAGCTATAAATGAAGATACACAAGTGAATTGGGTTAGACTTTCAAAATTACTTTACTTTCTTTTAACACAAAAAAAATTTAAGCTGACATTCAGAAGTAAGTGCAAGACAGTGCCTTGCATGCACCAGGTTAAAAAAGTTTCCTATGGGATACTGGAAAGAAACTGTCCCATTACATTTGGTCAGCATAAATCCACCCCATCACCCATAAGTCTTAGTATTTTTGTAAAATAAAGCATCTCTGTCCTCTTAAGACTTCCCATTCAAATTCTGTTTTTAAAGAAACACCACCCCAAAGTTGCTAATGCTGCCCTAACTAAAGAAAAATGCAGGGGGGAAAAAATAACCCACGATGTACTTCATTAGAAACACACTGTAACTAGACTGTAAATTGATTAACGATATGATTTACAACGTGCCAAGCTAAGAGGGAAACTCACAGAACTTTGGTTTTTCTTCCGTTCTCACATGACTGATTTATCTGTACCCATTAAACCAAAGAGCATTAAGTTTGACACGCACAACACCACACGCCCGCTAAGTGATTCCAAATGTCAACGCAAGCATGACGTAAAAGCTGAGCGCGGTCTCCGGCGGACCCCGGCACCGCGGCCGTTTCCTTCCCCCCTCCCCCGGCACCGGAGCCCTTGCCGCTCTCCCCCAGCCCCCCGGGCACCGAGGCCACTCGTGGGGCCACCTCCACCCCGGCACGGCCGCCGTTGCCGCCCCACAGAGCCCGAGCCCGGCAGCAGGGCCGCCCCCTCCCCGCGGGTACCTGCGCCCCACAGCCGCCGCCGGCAGCGCAGCCCGGAACTCACTAGCCGGCCTGCCGCCGCTCCGGGTTTAAAAGCGCGCCGGGCGGAAACAAGGTGTCCCGTTCCGTGTGTCACCGTCCTCCTGCAGGGACCGGGTGTTGGGAAGGGCAGGGGTCAAGCCGCAGCTCGCTGGCGCGGTGGAGCCCTTCTCCCACCGCTTCGGGCAGTGTGGAGGGCGCTTCGTTGGGCTAGTGACTGTAGGTGGAGGGAGGGCAGGGGGAAACAATGGTTCCGGTGATATACGTTTCCCAGCCGGGAGTCGTTAGTGACGTGCCGGTTGGGGGGTGATGCAATGGCAGTGACAGAGGAGCCGTGAGGAGAGCGGAGCTGAGCCGGGTCGGGCAGGGCTGCGCCGGGCTGGACCGGGCCTTGGAGAGCGGGTGAGGGCCGGGCCGGGTATGGGGCCTGGGTGAGAGACCCCGGCGGGCGGGAGAGGGGCTGTTGTGGCCGGTGCGGGGCGCTGGGAGCGGGGGTCTCTGCGGCGCACGTTTCCTCCCTCCCTTTGCGAGACATCGATGCTCTTGAGGGCTTTTTCCTCCACTCCGTGCGGGGCCGCAGCCCCCGCGGCTACATCGCCAACGCGTCGGGAAACAAAGCTCTTTTCCCTGGGAAGCGGTGGAGGGGGGGGAGTCCTGGCCGCTGGAAAATGCGGCCCAGCCCAGGGAGGGCAGAGCTGGCGTTGCCCTGCCCAGGTGTGCGTGTGGTAGGGAAGCGTTGCAGGGTTCCAGGGTTAGAAGCGTTAGCTTGCTGATTAATTTTGTGCATAATCGTTCCTCCACAAGAGCTTAGCCCTTAACAGCTGTAGTATAGTAAAGATTCATATTGGACTTTCTTCAGATGCGAGTGGTTGTATTATCATCTCAGGGAATCATCTTGCACACTTTTATTGTATTTTCATACATAAATTGATGATTACCATGACTGGGAAGGTAAGCCTGCTATAAAATGCAGCCTATGTTGGAGTGCGTCTCAAGGCATGTTTCACATGACATCTGTGTGCATACTACCTGCTTTAATTTCACTTTTCATTTTTTGTTTTATTTCCAGGAGGCAAAACAGTTTTCAGGAACATAAGTGCCGTTAGACTTAAATTCGTATTCTTTCATTCGTTCATGAAAATTTTTTCAGGACTTTTGTATTACTGTTGTCTTTGGAAGTCTTGATGTACCTTCATGCAATGTTTGTTATAAAAGAGCTCTTCTTAACATAATGTGAAACCCTGTTCTTTGATTCTCAGGTCTCTAAATTACCAGATCAGATAGCAAACAGTGAAAATGATCATAGATCTGTGATTGTCATCCAACTGGAAAGACAGAAGAATACAGTTGTTTTCTGATACCTATGCCAGGGATTATTTTTGAGCTTTGTCTCATGACAATTCAATATTCTGAAACAGTGACAAGAGCAGTACCCATTACAAGTTACCATGCATTGTGTAGATAGAAAAGGCACACAATTCTGGGCTTTCAAGTTCACATTGTGAAAGTGAGGCTTTTAAATTCATCTTAGACTCTGGTCCTAGATGTCCTAGTAGTCCAGTCTCAAGTTCCCATGTATCATTTTTTCCTCCAAATCTGTTTGCATATGGTATCTAATGTGTCTGGGACTGTTAGTTTTCATAATATTCATAAGAAAGCAAGAAAAAATGTCCTGATAAAATGCAGAATATCCAGTTGTTTCTTTTAAATGGTTCACAATTGTATTTATGAATTTCAAAAGATAAAGACCTATGTTCCATATTACTGAATTCCTGGCTTGAATTCCACCAGTAAATAGGACAGTACTGAGGTAAATAGAGATAAGTTTTAGGTAGCAGTCAATATCTTTTGCATTCTATAATCGTAATATCCTCATCTCTTGTTGCAGGGACTAGATTACTTTTGCTACTTCTTAATGAAAATGCACCTTCCTTTGGGATTCTTTGCTCAGCTTAAATCCATATTATTCCAAACTTTTTAAAGAGTCTTTCTGTTATACTGCTTTCCAGTATGTGTGCTCAGTCTCAGCTGTGACATCTCAGCCTTTCTGAATGGAGGAAATCTATCAGGAAGAAAGTACGTTCAGGAATTAAGTTAAAACACCAAGTCACAATTTGTTCTACACCAAAGAATAATTCCTGTTTACCTTTTTCTATTTTGTAAAATTTGAAGCCAGTAATATAACTGGTATATTCCTACAGAAAGGGTGTGTGTTCACCCCACCTGGAGTACTGCGTCCAGCGCTGGGGTGCTCAGTACAAGAAGGACATGGACCTATTGGCAGAGGGTCCAGAGAAGGGCCACAAAAATGATCAGAGGGATGGAACACCTCTCTTATGAGGAAAGGCTGAAAGAGCTGGGGTGGTTCAGACTGGAGAAGAGAAGGCTGCGGGGTGACCTTGTTGCAGCCTTTCAGTATTTAAAGGGGGTTTATAAGAAAGACAGGGACGGACTTTTTAGCAGGGCCTGTAGCGATAGGACAAGGGGTAATGGTTTTAAACTAAAAGAGGGTAGATTCAGACTGAATATAAGGAAGAAATTTTTTACAATGAGGGTGGTGAAACACTGGAATGGGTTGCCCAGAGAGGTGGTAGATGCCCCATCCTTGGAAACATTCAAGGCCAGGCTGGATGGGGCTCTGAGCAACCTGATCTAGTTGAGGATGTCCCTGCCAATTGCAGGGGGGATGGACTAGATGATCTTTAAAGGTCCCTATGATTCTATAATCTTCATAAACATTTTCTAATATGAATTTACTCTATATACTTTCTTTTCCAGTTAAATATCTTGTGCCCATGAAAAAGAGGAAAACACTAGTATCCAAATAAAAGAATGTAAGTAAATTGTAGGAATACATCAGAGAATTGTTTGATATGCTTCAAATTACCTCTTTAAAATAACACTGTCAAACTGCAAATAATCAAGCTTGAAGGGATTGAGATTAGGTTAAAAACTTAAGTATTACTGATAATACATTAGTCAATCTTATTTTTGTCAATTGTGTAATCTAAGTATGGTATCAGTGTTAATAGACTGAACAAATTAAATTAACAAGTGGATGTATACACTTCTCAGCTTTCTCAGGGTATTCAACTGAAGCTGAAATCTGGGAATATTGCAGCTGTCTGACAAACAAAGCCTTAATTATAGATATGTTTTGGTAACCAGCGAGTACCAGCGAGCAACCTTCTTAAGTTTCTAGGCAGGTGAAGGCTTTTTACAGTGGCAGTTTAAATACATACTAGGTAAATATAACCAAGGTTGTGATTAGGCTGATTATTTTGTAGAAGGAAGGCTTTGAAATACTGCTAAACAGCTAATGCAACTATTATATGCTTTTGTTTCTTCTTTTTTAATTCTGGGGAAATGGAGCCAAATGAACGTGGTTTTTTATAGCTTTTATGATTCACTTCGGTTACTTATATATCTTGTAAACTCAATCGATTCATGCTTCATGCATAGCAATGGATCAGTAATATGCTAGGGAGTCTCTCCAGAGAGACATAATCCTTTGCAAGTCAGTAGGACTTTACGTGGGCACAGAGTTCTTCCTTCATGGACATGGGCACGGCATGACAGAGAACCCTTAGGGTGAATGCTGTGTTTCCAACACCCCGCTGTTTGCAACTCAGTATGAAGTTAATTTGCTCTTTCAACTTGCATTGCATTTGTCACTATCACATCTGAATACAGTGCATGTAAAATAAGCATCAGTGTATGAATTTAGATGACATCACTTTCCTCAAGAAAAAAAGCAATACAATAGCTTGGGTGATTGCATAAATCAACCATGTCAGATTGTGAGGCAGCACTTCACAACCCTGGCCAAGTTGCAATGATGGTTTTAATGGAAAATTTACTTTTCCCTCAGTTCACTTTTGTCATCAGAATCTGCACTGTTATCTCATTTTAACAGCCTCAGGTTTTATGAAATTCTTTTATGATTCTCTATATGCTTCTCCATGTACCTTGTTATTGTGGTATGTTCATCCCAAATGGATTCATTTGAGATGGTTGCAGTTTCACTTATAATGTTGTTTTTCTGACAGATGGTGTCCTCCTTACCCATTTTTAACACTTATTTTCTTCTATGTAAATATGGCAAGCTCACTATAACAGAACTATAATGGTTTTAAAACTCTCTTCCCATGTCAAGTTAATGCTTGTTTATCCTCAGTTCTGAATATTTAAACAGCATGATGCCTGAATTTTTACAAAAAAATGATTCAGAGCATATGTACTTCTAAAGACCTCATCATTTTGTACAGAGAGCTGCTGAGCATGAACAATTTTTGAAAATAAGTATTTCTTAAAATAAGGAATTCTGTCTTTGCAGTTGAAATGAGTTTTCACTCGTGGCAGATTGATAACAGATTCACCAGATTTCTTAGACAGAAATAAAACTCTGGTTTTATATCAGAGATTATCTAAAGACAATTTATCAGGTAATTTTAGAAAAAATAGAGGAAGAAAGTGCTGGGATACCATGAATTGCTGTGCCACCTTTATGGGAGGTATATGTAGTAAAGTATGAGTTAATTCAATGCAACCCATGTTACAGGAGTTTCCTGTCTTGGAAATGACTAAGAGGTGTTCAAGGTACTCATTAAAATTAAGTACAGCAGAGCTTATTTATAACATTTTAGATTATAACTGATGGGACAAAGATCAAGATATTTCTGATGTAGAGTGAAAATTATTTTAATGCATTTTGATAACAGAAACTGTATGCTTACTTCACATTTTAACAACATTATTTAACTTCCTGTACTTTCTGTGTTAGTGTACTGTAAACTATGCAGTTGTAGTTTTCCAAAGTCTTGGTTGCTGTTAATTAATAGGCTGCTAAGAAATTTTCAGATGATGTTATTAATATATACAAGGTTATAGATGTTAGCCTGGGAGAGAAGCACGTTTGTGGAAGCAAGGGTGTGCTCTGTGCTAGGAAGCTCCAGTGATCAAGGTATACGTTGGACATAGGAAGACTGCTGTGTTATTATTCTCGGCCATCTCATCATCTTAAGCTGTCTCCTAGGGTTATTTTTCCTACGTACTGCTGAGAAATAATAGTTCCTTGAATTTACAGCCTATTGCTTACCCAAGGATTGATTGTTCTTCAGAAAGCAGCATTTCTCACTAATCATCAGTGTGTTTTGTAACCTCTGGAGGAAAGCAGTAAAGAAGATGACTAAGCTTTTCTCTTGTATAACTTTCTTTGGGCTGAAGTACTATATTACATATATTAAGACAAAATTCCATATGATAGTTATAAAAATTTTATTATCATACAGAATTTGACAGGGTATCAAGTAGTACAAAAACATTAACTAATCAGGAATCAGATAACCTCTACCAACTGTTCTGAGATGCTCTGAATCGTACATATATCTAATTACTTTTACTTTTGTCAGGAGTTTGACTTTGAAAAGGTGTTCTAGTGTTAAATACATAGACAAACAACTTTAAGAGTGACCTCTAAATTTGTTTGGTACTCTTGTCAGTCTCGGTCCATTTCTGTATGAAACTGAAGCTCATTGTGTTTATGTCTCCACATTTATCAGTCTGATATGAATAGAATCAGGTATGGGGTCAGTATAGTTTTTATATTCTTATTCTGTTCATGTAATCTTCAAGGTATACACAAAAAAATAAAACACACTATTTTTTGCCTTACAGTTCTCCTTGTTGTTGCTGCTGTTTTGACTCTACAAGCCAAAGAATTGGAAGACGTTAACTTCAATCGAACTGTAAATAAACAGATCTTTTACATTCTGGCAAAATGGCTGATAGTCCAAACTGTGATTTGAATTCTCTGAGTCCGCTTCAGCTGTTTGAAAGAGTAACTGAACAAGGAGAGAAAGTCAGAGCACTGAAAGCAGGAAAAGCACCAAAGGTATTTCCACTTCATGTTTTCAACCCATCCTTTTTCAAGTTAGGTCTGTCTTTAAGAGCACTGAAGAATATGATTGTTCTGAGATCTATTTTGTATTGTAGTAAGAAAAAAATTTTGTTAAAAAATATTTATGTCCATTTTGTGAACTGTGGAGGTACCTGGAGCAAGGTAGTTACTAGCAAGAGCAAAGTTCTTACTGCTGAAGTAAGAACAGAGTCATAGGCTTAGAAGTCTGCTTCAGCCAGTTGCCATGCTACATGATGGGATCCAAGGTATTTGGTTTTCAAGTGAAGTTTATATCCCTTGTATTCTGCCCAGGTTTAGATTCTTTGTTAAAATCTCTTTCTCCATATATTATTGTACATGTGAGCAAATATGTCTTCCTGTAACTGTACTGGCAGTCCCTGCTTAATGTCCCTTAATTAATTTAGTAATTTGCCATTAATTTCAAGTTCCCTATTCTGTCATCACTGTGTTGCCAAAGAGAGGTCAGTTTTAATATGGGCTCTCTTAGTGTATTGCGTGTGGGAGTAAGCCTTGAAAACTGGGAGTTGAATAAAGTGTCAATCTGTTTATTGCTTGCATGAGATGTTACAATAGCTTTGTATTAATAAGGTCATAACAATGAAAGTTGTAAAGAACTTTTGTTCTAGTTTGTCTTCAAGTCTGTCAATGAATTGTAATGAATAAATTATTGTAAGGTGAGCCACTAAAAGCATTGTAAAGTAAATTAGATAATAATTTATGTTATGCTTATATATCTTAGAAATTTGTGCTTAAAATGTTAAGCTTGTTGTACCTCTGAAAAGCAGGCAAGCATTTTTTTTTTTTCCTCAGCCAGAAATTGAAAAGTGAGACAGAGGTGCTTTAAATATCTCAGCAATGGTGATGCTCTAAATTCTGCCGGTTAGGAAACAGTCACCTGCTGTTTGCTTTTCTTTTACCTTTGGCAGTGATGCTGCAAACATGTAAATAAAGGCTTAGAATTTATGAATAACGCAATTCAAGTTAAACCATGGATGCAGGATTTTGAAGGATTGGGACATTAATGTATTTGTGTATCTTAAGTATATTAAGTCAAACAGCTTTTTTTTTTTTCCTTTATTCAGGATGAAATTGATGCAGCGGTGAGGATGCTATTATCATTAAAACTGTCATATAAAACAACAACAGGGCAAGATTATCAGGCAGGTTTGCCTCCCAGAGACCTTGTATTAATAAATAATGGTACAACCAAAGAAGAGGATGAGGATTTTGTGGACCCCTGGACTGTGCAGACATCAAATGCTAAAGGCGTGGATTATGACAAACTCATAGGTATAACTCTTTCTTCACTGCTACTAAGAAATTTATGTCAAGTGATCCTAATGACCACAAAAGCAGCAAGCTATCATAACAAATCCCGATCAAAACCATCTTAGGTATCATTTAATTTTTGTCTAATCTTAGCATTCACATGTCTAAAGAATTTGCTGTAGGAATTGAAAATGTCCCAGGCAGGGATCTCCCATGGGAGACTTAAATACTTTTTGCAAAGAACTTTTCAGTTTAAAATAAAAGCTTTACTTGCAGTTAGTTTTTTGGTATAAGAACTGTTATTAGAAGTTATGTTAATGAAGACACTGTGACTGAGTATCTGCATCTTCAGTGGCTGTGATACAGAACAGCTAGATCCTTGAGCATTCTGACCAGGCTTGTAGGATTCTTCATACCATCTCTCCACATCTGCCTTGACTTCCGAATTAGGGAGAGCAGGGATGATCCAAAACTAATGCAGAAATCTATAAGCATAATGACTCCTTCACAAGACACACTGTCAAACAGCCAAGTGCTGGCTGGGATGAAAAAGATGCAGCGCATTGAAAAAACGTGCATGTAATGGAAAATTTTTTAGACAGGGATGTTACAAAACTTGCAAAGTTTTGTAATCTAAGAAACAGGGGTTTCATTAATTTCCTTATTTGTTTTACAGTCTACTGTTTTTATAGCTTGTTTGAGTCTAGTGTAGAAACAGGTGAGAGAACTATTAATTAATTTTTACTATTTTTGCTTTTTTTTTTTTTTTTTAATTATTGTCAATCTTCCATCCATATTTAGTACCTCGGTGCAAATTCTTTAACAGAGGTACATTGCTGGTGTCTGCTTAGTAGCTTGTTTCTCACAATAGAACATACGCCCTTATGTGGCAGTAACCATACATTTGCTTTTGGGAGCTCAGTTGCTAGCGTCAGCATTCTTTTAATTAGTGTGATGTTATTGTAAGATCATGTCAAATGTATGTGCAGAAGGTAACAGGAGAAAGAAAAAGTCAGAAAGGGAGAATTGTGCAAAGAAAAGCGCCAGGGGAGGTTTAGATGGGATATTAGGAAAAATTCCTTCACTGAAAGGGTTGTCGAGCACTGGAACAGGCTGCCCAGGGAAGTGGTGGAGTCACCATCCCTGGAGATATCTAAAAGATGTGTAGACATGGCACTTAGGGACGTGGTTTAGACACAGAATCACAGAATGGTTGGGGTTGAAAGGGACCTCTGGAGATCGTCAAGTCCAACGCCTCTGCTAAAGCAGGTTCACCTATAGCAGGTTACACAGGATTGCGTCCAGGCAGGTTTTGAATATCTCCAGAGAACGAGACTCTACAGCCTCTCAGCAGCCTGTTCCAGTACTCTGTCACCCTCAAAGTAAAGAAGTTTTTCCTTATATTCAGATGGAACTTCCTGTGTTTCAGTTTGTGCCCGTTGCCCTTTATCCTGTCGCTGGGCACCACTGAAAAGAGTCGGGCCGCATCCTCCTAACACCCGCCCTTAAGATATTTGTAAGTGTTGATAAGATCCCCCCTCAGTCTCCTCTTCTCCAGGCTAAACAGACCCAGCTCTCTTAGCCTTTCCTCATAAGAGAGGTGCTCCAGTCCCCCAATCATCTTCGTAGCCCTCCGCTGGCCTCTTTCCAGTAGTTCCTTGTGTTTCTTGAACTGGGAGCCCAGAACTGGACACAGTACTCCAGATGTGGCCACACCAGGGCAGAGTAGAGGGGGAGGATAACCTCCCTCGACCTGCTGGCCACACTCTTCCTAATGCACCCCAGGATACCACTGGCCTTCTCGTCCGCAAGGGCACATTGCTGGCTCATGGTTAACTTGTTGTCCACCAGGACTCCCAGGTCCTGCTCCGCAGAGCTGCTTTCCAGCAGGTCAACCCCTAACATGTACTGGTGCACGAGGTTATTCCTCCCTAGGTGCAGGACCCTACACTTGCCTTTGTTGAACATCATTAGGTTCCTCTCTGCCCAACTCTCTAGCCTGTCCAGGTCTCGCTGAATCACCATTAGTGATGGACTTGGCAGTGTTAAGTTTATGGTTAGACTTGATGATCTCAAGGGTCTTTTCCAACCTAAATGATTCTATGATTCTATGAAAAATACACGTCAGCGGGGGAGAAGGAGGAAAGATAATTGTTAGAATCTAGAAATGGACAAGATCTCTCATCATCGTTACTTGTGTAGGAGGTATGGAGAAGTTTTCTTGTTTTCTTGGGGGACAGTTCCAAGTTTGTAGAAAAGCGGGAAGAGTAGAATACTTGCATATCTCAAGGTCTTTCTGAGAATGACTAGCATGACTTCACTGTAAATTTTTCAGAGAAGAATGCTAGCCTAGCCACTTCAGGAAGTGAAACAGTTACTGCTTGTTATTGATAAACTTCCTCCTCTTCCTCCCCCTTTTAAAAATAATAATAAAAAGTTTTGTCCAAGAACTTGACATCTGATAGGTCTTACCGTAAAGGAAATTTTTCTGCCACCTATAATCTGTTTATTTACTAGTGGTACCAGAGAAAGTTGCCAGTGTGTTTGTGTTTACTCAGAAGAAATTGAAGTGCTAAAAACACCATGTAATTGAAAGGGATGTTCTTCTCAAATGGTTGTCCTAGACGTAAGTGTATGGTTACACAACAAAACAGCCTAGAGATATTCTGGGAAGAAAGGTTCTGTTAGCTAAGTACTAGACGTGAACATCCCTAGAGATTTTTTTTTTTCCTGTTTGAGCATGAGCAAAAAGCAGAAGAATGAGTGAGAAAGAGCTTTGTATGCTAACCGTGCTGATACTTCAGTGAGCTGAATATTGCCAGTGATAAAAAATGGTTGAAGTTGGTGGGGATTTTTGCAGATCATCTGGTCAACTCCTGTACTCAAAGCAGAGTCAACTAGAACAGGTTGCTCAGGACCTTGCCTAGTAGGATTTTTAGTATCTCCAAGGATGGAGATCCCACAACCTCCCTGGGCAACCTGTTCCAAGGTTTGACCATGTGCATAAAATGAAGGTTTTTCTATGTTTAAAAGCAATTTCCTTTATTTCAAATTGTGCCCATTGCCTTTTGTCCTTTCACTGGGCATCACTGGGAAGAGTCTGGTGCTATCTTCTTTACTCCCCCGCCCCTTCCCTAATCAGATTTTATACGCATTGATAAGATCCCCCCTGAACCTTCTCTTCCCCAAGCTCAGCAATCCCAGCTCTCTCAGCCTCTCCTTATATGACAGATGCTTTAAGCCTTCATGGCCCTTTGCAGCATTCACTTTAGTATGTCCATGTCCTTCCTATACTGGAGCCCAGAACTGGACCCAGTGCTCCAGGTGTCTCCTCAGTGCTGAGTAGAGGGGAAAGATCATCTCCCTCAGTGTTCTGGCAGTGCTGTTCTTAATGCAGCCCATGAGGCCACTGACCTTTCAATGACACAGAGGTGCATTGCTGGCTTATGTTCAATTCCTTGTCTACCAGGACCCTAGGATGCCAAGGTCCTTCTCTGCGAAGCTGCTTTCCAGCCAGTTGGCCCCCTGCTTGTACCAGTGCACAGAGTTATTCCTCCCCAGATTCAGGACTTTGCATTGCTTTTTGTTGAACTTCATGAGATTCTTGTCAGCCCATTTCTCCTGTCTGCTGTGGTCCCTCTGAATTGCAGCACAACCATCTGTTGTATCAGCTACCCTTCCCAGTATTGTTTTATCTGCGAACTTTCTGAGGGTACACTCTGTCCCATCATCCACGCCATTAATGAAGATGTTAAAAGTATTGGTCCCAGTATCAACCTCCTGGTGTACATGGCTAAAGTTGGGCTCCAGCTGGACTTTGTGCTGCTGGTCACAACCCTTTGAGCCTGGCAGTTCAGCCAGTTTGCAGTTCACCTCACTGTCCACTTTATCTAGTCCAGACTTCATCAGTTATCTGTGAGAATGAGATGGAAGATGGTGTCAAAAGCCTTACTGAAGTTGAGATAAACAATATCCACTGTTCTCGCCTCATCTACTAGGCTAGTCATATCGTCTTAGAAGGCTATTAAGTTGGTCTGGCATGATTTCCCATCCATAAATCCATGCTGACTACACCCAGTGACCTTCATGTCTTAAATAATGTTTGGGAATGGTTTCCATGACTATTTGCTCCATCACATGCCCAGAGACCAAGGTGAGGCTGACCGGCCTGTAGTTCCACAGTCCCTTCTTCAAGGTGGGAGTGGCATTTACTTTCTTCCAGCTCCGAGGAACCTCAACCAGTTGCCATGACTGTTCAAAGATTATTGAGACTGGCCTGGTTGGTAAAGTTACTGTATAACAAATAGTAGGTTATTAGTTTTCTGTATGCAAATACAATGTGGCAATGGCAAAGAGGAAAAGTACACAATAAATTTTCAGCAAATGCAAATATGCTTTTGAAAATGGCAGCTCTCAGGACTTCTTATGTACAGCAAGTTGAAAGCTGTCTTTTGGTAAAAGCTAGAACACTAGAGATCAAAAGCATGCTAGGAAATTTTTAAAAGCTTATTAAGGAGTGGAGACCATCCTTGTCAGAAGCTGTTTAGGAAAGCAGATTCTTAGTGGATAGAGAGCGTAAAATGTGTTGAAGGTCCCCATAAGAGGAATAAGAGGAAATAGGTAGGGAAAAATTATCCAATTTTTTAATAGGAAAGATTAAGATGGACAAAGAAAAGGGAGTTGTGCAGTCTGTGTATGTTTCATAAAGATGTTTACGCGTTTCCAGTAAAGTGTTCTATATATCAGAGAGCTTTTAATCACTTTCTGTGACAGTATACAAATATTTCTAGGATGGCTAGCCCCAATTAGTCTGGGGCATTCTCATGGTTTCTGTTTCTGTAAGATTAGCCACTTACCAGTTGCTATTGTTCTGCTGAATCAAACATTTTCATGTTCATTTGGTCTTTTTTTAGCATTCATCCAGATTATAATTACTTTGCCATTTTGTAATGCATTTTATTTGCTAGGAAGAAATTAATTCAGTAATTAAGGTTTCCTTAGGACAGGCAGATGTGATAACGCTTGGAAAACATACGGATTAAAGCACTGGTTGCTGAATCGTGAACCAGCATTCATCTTTTTTAGTGACACTTATTTTAACGGGTTAGTGGATGGGCCTGGTGCTTCCCTTGTACGATATCCTGCTCGATTCACCTGGAGTGAATGAGCAATTGTAAGCACGAACTTGTTTCCCATTGGATAATGGTGCATAATAGGCCTAGTTTTCCCTCCCATTTAGTAATGAATTCCTACTAACTTCAAGTTTACCGACTATATACAAAGCCTTGTAGTAATCCTGTGCATAACCAGTAATTCTAGAAGAAAATGAAATGGGTACAGAGGGTCTGGAACAGCAGAAATGCTTACCTCCAAGTTGATGCTTTTCTCTCCTGTCAAGATTGAGTCTTTTCTTCAGTGGGGGTTCCTGATTTTTGTTTGTGAAAGGCTGTTCAGTGAATAGTTCACAGAACAAAATAACAAATAGTTCAGTAGTTCACGTAACAACAAACTTACACATCCCCATTTTCAGCCAGAGTGTAGGAGAGGAACTCCCTGTACTCAGGGCTTCTCAGCATCCCAGTGCTCCAGGGTGCATGTTGGTCTGACTCTTCTGTCCCACCCCTCATAAATCCTTTGTGAGCACTGCAGTCTCAATGATTAGGATGGCCATGATTTTAAATAGCCCTTTTTGAGATGTATGCAAAGCCTCAATGGACTGAAAATAGTCTCCTTGCTGTGCTTTGAAACCCTGTGCTGTAAAGGTTTGGAAGGCCTCTTTCCATTCCCTTTTCCAGGGAAGTGACTAGTCTAGTCTAGTATAATAAGCCCAGGGTGTCTGAATATTCAGCTTCTCAAATTATCCCAGTGTGCTCAATATTCCTTGCTGCCCCCATGCGTTAATTTTCTTCGTAAAATAAGTTGCATTCCCAAGGCAGTACATTGGGTAACCAACACAGGTAGAGAGCTCTGCCTCCAACTGGAATCAGTCTGTCTCTGTTTCCAGTGGTGTAAACTATTAAGCTTTCCAGCTAAGTATCATTACCATGAGCTGGGATGTAACATTAGAAGCTCACCTGCTCTAGTAGGAAGTTGTAGTCTTTGGAAGGACATTTCAGTTAATTACAATATCCCTGCAGGAAGGCTTTTAATATATTACTTGCTTTTGGCTTAAAAAAGAAATTGAAAATTTAGGAGCAGGAACATGCATAAGGAGGGAATTCAAAGTAAACCTGACTCTATGTGGGGTCTTAAAAGTGATTGTGGTGTTTTCCGCAGGGCAGAATTATAGTAGTCATATAAGTTATAGTTTAGTAGCTGCATAATGAATGGGTTAAAGTTAATTTTTCTGTTTCTAGTTTCCTTAGGAAACTCAAGATATTTGAAATTTATCAAATGTCTTGCATAGGCTCCTGTGGAATGATTATTTCCTGTTACAGCTAGGAAGACCCTAAGTGCTTATCCCATGTGGGACACATGTCTTATAACCAGAGAATTTGCCAGTGTAGTCTCTTTTTAATAAGATACTCAGAACAGATGGATGTAGATATTATGTACATATAAAATGGTTTTTGAACATCCAGAGTCTCCATTTTGTTCTCTTGAATACTTTGGCAAGCCCAATAATTAATAGTGCAAGTTGTTCTAATGCTGAATAGAGCAGAATAGTAGCAGAGTAGATTCTTGTCTAGATTTTTTCGATCAAGTCCAAATCATGGAGCATTGACCTGCTTATTAGGGTCCAAGAATTGGAATTGGAGTATAGGAAGCTTTACTGAAGAAATAAAAGATTTTCCCAGTTCAGTTTTGTTGGGAATAGGAAAAAATACTGCTATTTCACTATGTCAAAACCTTTCTTCAGTGAAATGACTACATCTCAAAATGTTGTTAATCAGCTGATTTTCTAAACCACCAAGTAATAAGTCTTACTTGATTGCAGTGAAGAGTATTATGCATTACCTTTTCAAGCCTCTTGAGGGGAGCAGTGTCTGTAATCACAGCCATATAAAAGAAGAATGAAGTTTGCAGAAGAGTATTTGGGGTTGAAAGGTGAAAAAACATGTGATCTGAGGGCAAAAAAATTAGGTATCATGAAAGGAGCATTCAGAGCCTCGCAGCCAGTTTTATTCCATGGCTTACAGAGGCCAAGTTATTGACCTAAATATGTTTCTTTGGAATGTTTTTTGTTCTGAATATCAGTAGTCCTGCTATAAGGAAACTGCGATTATAATCAGTCAGGGATGGAGCAATACTGTAGATTGTGAATAGACTGGGCCTCCTAGCATAAAGTTAGTATCAGAGGTGACTGCTGGGACTCCAGGCAAGAATCAGGAAAATCTAGCCTTTTTACATTTTACCCAAGACTTGAAGAAGGAGATGTCCTTTTTAATGTAGGCTGAATCAGTATGTTCTTAGTAAATCCAAGATCTGATTGTAGCTACGCTATTCTTATTTTTTTTTATTATTATTATTATTATAGTTCGGTTTGGTAGCAGTAAAATTGACACAGATCTCATCAATCGAATAGAAAGAGCTATTGGGCAAAAACCTCACCGCTTTCTACGTAGAGGAATCTTTTTTTCTCACAGGTGAGTTTTTCTTGTTTTAAAATTCAAAAAGGTACAATTAGGTAGACTTTCTGTGAGCATTATTGGGAGAAACTTACGACCAGCAAAAGACCATGTTCTTTTACACCAAGGTAAAGCAACTGCGTCATTTGAAATTAGCAACTACTGCAGGTTCACCCTGGCAACATTTGAAACCCTTGGTTGTATCAGTTTCTGATATATCCTCACTAATGCCACACTGAAGAAGAAATGTACAGGGAATCTTTGCTTTGTACAGGCTCCATTTTGACTCTACATTAGCAGCCAGATGGAGGAATTGGCCTAGCAAAGAACCCCAGGGCTTATATGGTGTCACTGCTGATTTCATCAAGGGTCCACGTGGCCTGTGGACGTAAGCATATGTATTGTTACATAAAAAAGGCTCAGGGAACAATCTTAAGCACCAGCCTGCCAGTCATCTACACTGTTTAATTGTTAGCATGCACGGGCTTTTGACCCATGGCAGCTAGCACTTTTCAAATAAGTACCTGAGCATGAATCAGGGCATAATTTAATTTTTCTTTGAGTGTTTTTTTGTGGAGACTGAAGGAGATAACACTTTTCTTAAATTAAATAAACAAACAAACAAAACCTTTTTGTTTCTAGGACCCTTAACATACTTTATTTTATTTATAAATACGTTTGGCTTTAAAAGCACTCGAACTTTGAATAGAAGTTTTTTGCTGTAGTTCTTTCTTCCTAAAGAGTTGCATCATGTTTTCTCTGTTTTTTCTTTAGAGATATGGACCAAATCCTTGATGCTTATGAAAATAAGAAGTCCTTTTACCTTTATACAGGCAGAGGGCCGTCCTCTCAGGCAATGCATGTTGGTCATCTTATCCCATTTATATTCACAAAGTAAGTTATTTCTACCATTTTTATTAATCAAAACATTTTTTTCTAAGGAAATGTTGAACGCTGTTTATGGAACTGCCAAAATGATACATTGCAAGGAGTTCTGTTTATTTGAGGTGAATGTTAATGAACTTAAACAATGCAATCTTACCTTTTCATTAAAATTGCCATAATCTCTGCATCACCATAAAGCCCTCTTCCTTGCACCCTCAGCCCTGTGGTACTCTTTAGAATTTTTGTTCTTCTTAAAAATGAGTTTGTGATGAGACTCAATAACATTACTGTGTAATGTGCCTGCAGCAGCAGGACACAGAGAAACTGGAATCAAAGAGCTAAAAAGTCTCTTTGAATTCTGTTTCCATTGCAAATGGTGACAGCTATCATATGTACAGGAAACAATAAGTGTGAGTCTTTTTTCCAGGGAAGTTGTCATTATAGTCTGTATAAAATGTTTAATTCTGTTCACATAAACATAGCTGCATATGCATACAAAGAAAAGAGAAGCAGACCTCTTTATATCCTTTTGTTTAAATGTATAAAAATATTCTAGCTGCATGACTTATGACTTCATTTTAACTTTGAGATAAAATCTTTCTTTTTTTATTAGGTGGCTGCAAGAAGTATTTGATGTTCCCCTAGTTATACAGTTAACTGATGATGAGAAATACCTCTGGAAGGACCTGACAACTGAGAAGGCATATGAGTATGCTAGAGAAAATGCAAAAGACATCATTGCATGTGGTTTTGACATCAATAAAACCTTCATATTTTCTGATTTAGACTATTTGGGGTAAGTATAAATTTCTTTAGGGCATTGCAATGAAAAAGAAGCATCTGTGTTTTCTCTCCAACTTTGACAGCCAGCAATGTTTTAATAAGTGTATCTAAATTTGACAGCTTCAAGACAAGTTTGACAACACTTAAAATAGAAACGTATTAGTTTTTCTGCTGTATAACATTTTTATATATACTATTGTCATTCTTCTGTATAACATATGAACCAATACTTGTGTGTGCAATGTTAAATTTAAATTATGAAAAATATATTAAACCAGCTAAATTGTAAAAATACCTAAACCACCAAGAAACTACCAGATTGATTTGTTTAAGATCATATCAAAATCTTTGAGATGTGTTTACACTTTATCTGCATTAATGAAAGGCATTTCAGCAACTTGTTGTGGTCAATTAATTCAGTAATACAGCATGAAAGATCATTATTTGAACCTTGAGTAAAGTTTAAAGAAGATTTAAGAAAAAGAAACTGCTATTGGAACTGCCTTCTCAGAAGGAAGTTTTACGGCAGAGTTCAGAACTGAAGCGGTGGGCTTTGTTCTTCCATGTGGGGTGATGAGCTTCCTTAAAGTCTTGGATGAGAGAATACATGTTTTAGAGACAAACTGTATAACATACAGCACCCAGAATATGCAGCCTACAAAGGAGTTTTTCCTCCTTTCACTCCTCTGACTTTCCTGCCTTAGAAAAGTTGCCTTAACACAGCTCTGCCCTGTGGCTGAACAAGGGCAGGTCAGAACTGCTGTTACTTTTGCTTCAGCTCTTTAGCAGGAATAAAAAAGGAAGACATTGCTGAGCTATTTTTGATTTGGAAATGCTGCTGCTGTATTTGGTGACAGAGAAAGTCCAACCAGGGAACTTAGCCTGTAGAAAATGAGAATTTGGAGGATTTGAGCTACTATTTCTTTGGTGAACTGCAGTGTCCTCTATGGGATACACACTGGGGATACCAAGCAACACAGAAAACATGATCCATTCAGGTTGTCTGAGTTCACAGAGAAGCATAAGGATAAGTGAACTTCAGACTCTGTGAGGCATTTGGGCACCATTTCCAAATCAAAATATTTCTGGGTTTACACAGTTAATTGTGACAAAAAATGATTGCAGTAAATGTTGGGGGGAGGGAAGAATAAATTAAACTTTCGAGGCATAAAATTCTTGTTTGTAAATAATACTCTACTAATATTCTCAATGGGCCACAAAAAGTCCGAAACGGTGAGATTTAATCCTGCAGGTTTTTTGACATTCTCAGCTTTTGGAGTGAAAGTTTCTACCTACACTTTTCTGCTCTTCTTGTTTTATTTTTCCACTTTCTTTCTCACAGGTCAAGTCCCGGATTCTACAAAAACATCGTCAAAGTTCAGAAGCATGTTACATTTAACCAAGTGAAAGGAATCTTTGGCTTTACAGACAGTGATTGCATTGGTAGGAAATAACATGAGTTACTACAAATGATACTTGCTTTCACTCTCTATGGCACTATTTAGTCTGAGATGCTTCACGAGTACAGCATGCATATAGCAATGATTGTAAGATCTTAGCGGGGAACTTGCCTGATAGGTAGCTCTATAGTCATTCTCTCACAAAGAGAAAAAAAATGAGCAGCTCAGAGTGATGATATAGTCAATTGTATTTCTGGGAAAGGTAGATAGTTCAATGATTAAGAGAGTATGCGCTGATGAACCTTTTCCGAAACCTTTGTGATCACAGCCTGCCTTTTTTCATTAGTTTCTATGTTAGCTGAAGGTTTGTTGACATCGTAGAAGGCAAAGATTAAAAAGTTTCCTCAGATAAGGCAACACTGCTTGATAAAGATAGATGTTGGTCTTCAACTGAGTATCTGAATGATTGACTTGTGCATTTCAAAAAGTTCTCTCTATTTATCGTCACTTATATTGGCTTCTCAGCTTTTCCAAACATGTTGTTTTCTAGGAAAGATCAGCTTTCCTGCTATTCAAGCTGCTCCATCCTTCAGTTCATCATTTCCCCAGATCTTCAATGGCAAGGAGAACATTCAGTGTCTTATCCCATGTGCTATCGATCAGGTAAGAAAATCATATTACTTAATTTGGTTTTCATGGGTTTGTTTTTGTAATGTGCCACTCAAGCTTCATGGTGGTATATCAAAACATCTGTAAAACATTCCTGCAAGCACCTTTCTGGGGCAGAAGCTGGAAGAGATAAAAGGAGGATGATGTGCTGTGTCCTGACAAAGACGAAGGCTTAACCCAACAGTCGTGTATTCATGCGTTACTCATTCTTGCCAGTCTTGGATCTGTCTTGATCTCAACCCACTTTACAGTGAGCTGACATCTATGAAAGCAAAGACAGTAAAATCTATGCAAAAGTGTACTGATATGGGGGTAGGAAGAAACTTTTGGCCATCTCCGTGGTAACTAGGACAAGACATAATGAGCTTAACTTGCAGCACAAGAGATTTACATTGAACCGTAGGGAAAAACCTTCTATCAGTAAGAATAAAGAAGCATTGAAATAGTTTGCCAGAAAGGCTGCAGAACCTTAACAATTCAGATCTATGTAGAGAGGTTGGAAGAACATCAGCTACAAATGACAGTGGTAGCGTCATTACTTTAAATAAGTATTGTTTCTAGGAATCAAATTCTCCACTGTCTGAATCTTTAACTATTTTAGTCACAGGCACAGTCTCTGGAAGATGATGTCATTACATTCATCAGCCACAATATTATGTAGTAATATTATTGCAGTTGATTTAAGTCAGATCATCAGCACAGCACTGCCAGCTTGATCACTGATTTAGTTCAGATTCTGTGCTGATTGTTAAATGCTTTGGGAGGAAGCTTGCATCTTAGTCTGCATCCGTCTCCAGGCGTACTAAGCATAGTTTTCACAACTATTTGAATTCATGTAAATCTTTGTAAATATGCCTATTAATTGAGGGAATCAGAGTATACAGCAAAACTATGGAAATGAAAAAAAGGGATTTTGTGGTTTTGTTCCTCTGGATGAACTGGATTGGAAGTAGGTTCTGGAACGTTTTGTGGTTGGTTGGTTGGTTTGTTTTTTGAGACCACCTGTTAAGGCATGAACGAGTCAGCACTGATCAGCTTTTAAATCACATTTTTCAGCTTTATTCTGTGCTTTTATTGATGGTTGTTCTAGGATCCTTATTTTAGAATGACCCGGGATGTAGCACCTAGAATTGGACAGCCTAAACCAGCCTTACTGCACTCAGTCTTCTTCCCAGCCCTGCAAGGAGCACAGACAAAAATGAGTGCTAGTGACCCAAACTCCTCCATCTTCCTTACTGATACACCCAAACAAATCAAGACAAAGGTAAGGATCTGCAAAACCTGAGAGCGCAAAGCTTTATAACAAAGAGGAGTGGTAGTCCTCATGGTTACAATGGCAATTTTTTAACGTTTTCTTTGAACATATCTGAATCCTTTTTCCCATACATTTCATGGCAAAGCATGTTCAGGAATTGACCAAGTTATGCAAATTTAGCTAGACTATCGGATATAATCTTTTGCCTTGCCAACTAACAAGTCAACAACTTGTTGTCTAACAGTTCAAACATTAGCTAGAATAATGTGCAAAACATCATGTTTGTTTATCTTATATCTGCAGAGCAGTGGTGTAAGAATAAGAGCTGTGGAGGCTCATGCTCTAAAAATAAATGTTACGGTGCCATAGTTTTGAAATCTGACAGTCCATGATGTAAATCAAATAAACAGCTCTTTCTCTTGACTGCCTCTCCATGCTGGAAGCACCAAGCGTTGCACAGTATCCATTACAACACAGGTCAGACTTTTCCTGCTGCTGCCATGCACTCCTCCCCCCAGTTCACAAATAAATATTATGCTGAATTTCACCTAAGTTTTAGAAGGTACTTTCTCCTATCTGAGTATATTTCTAGTGCTCCTTCTAGCTCAAAGAAAAATCCCTCTTATCCAGTGTCAGATGATATAGTTTGGCAAAAGTTCACCTGTGTTGTGGTATTTAAAAAAATAAATAAAAATCAGTCTTTGGAAAAGGATTTATAGGCATGATAACCAGACATGAAATAACTATCTGTCAAAACAAGAAAAAAGATGTATATGTTGTTTCTGCTGGGTGGGCTTGGATTAATTCTCTTATGGTTGACAAGCCCGTGTATAGGTCAGATTCTTCCATAGCAATCTCATAACTATTCATTATCTTAGTAGAAACTGATTAAACAGTACTGTTTTGAAGAACTGGAATTCTTCGTTTGTTGGTTTATAATAATTCCAGTCTATTTGCACAGTTACACTGCTGCTTTTTAAAAAAGCCTATAATTTCAGAATAGAGGTTACATGGTTAGTGGCAATGTTGGTAACATTCTTCCTTTTTTTTCCTGGCAAGTAGCTAGTAATCTGTGAAGAGATCCAAGAGGCCTTATGTCCAGTTAATAAGTCCTATTTCTGCTGTCTTTAAACTAGTTGGAAAAATAACAAAATAATTCTAGCTACTTGGAATATAAAGGCTATAAAGAGAAAACTGTGAACATAATGTGAAGTATTGAGTAATGGAGGACAAACTGAGATTTTTTTCAGCTTCTGAAGCCCATCAGAAACAAGTCTTTATGGAAATAGAGCTTGAGTGAATGATAAAATATTGTTATGGCCAATAAATAAAAAAATAAAGTAGGAAAGGTGACTTCTGGTGATGAATGAAGGTTAAAAAGAGAATGCCACTGCTGCAGAAAAAAAATTACTGCTTACAGCATTTTTCAGGTCACTAGTACATTGATAAGTAATGAGGTTCAAAACTTACAGGTAATAGAAGATGAAAAATTACTAGATATTGGGAAAGGCTGAGAAGCTTCTGGGAAATCCAAGGAGATTAATGGCAACATTATAATAAACTATTCTTATTTCACCTATCAGCACCAAATTACAGCTCAATTATTTGTCGGTTTTTCTAGAAACTGTTATTTAAATTCTAAGTCTGTACTAAGTCAGGGAAATGAGTGCATCACTAGATAAATCATTGAAACCCTCAGTCAACAAGTAGGTGCCAGAATATGTAAAAAATGAACTTGAGATTAATATAGGAAACATTTTGTGTAAAACAATAATGTGACTTCACCTGGCACATTGTATTTAATCCCTCTCACCTTAGCAAGAAGACAAACTGTAGAGATGAGGGACATAGAAAAAATCTCATACAAAGACTTTCAAAATCCAGTAAGGAGAGAGGTGAGGGGAAGTGCAAAACACTATGTAAAAACTTAGTTTTACAGATACTAAGGCAGCTATTCAGGCTGTCCTACAACATAAGAATAGATGTAATGTGACAGATGGCAGTTTATTTTCTTAAGATATTCATCAGTGCATCATTTTTGTATGTAATTTGTTGCCACAAGACATCTTCTGTAACATGGTGGTTAGAAAGATTCAAAAAAGCACTACACAGTCATACAGATAGTAAGAATGTTCAGAAATTGTAAATATATAACAGTTCCTAGGTACAAGAACTAAAAAAAAAATCTACTTCATATGCATGTATGTCTCTTGGCTGGTTGGTGATGATATCTGAAAAGATACAAGAGCCAAATGAAAGCTCAGCTTATGGTTGAGAAATACTGTTTTTCCTTTTCCTGGCAATTTATTTTCTTTAAATTTGTAGGAAGATTAGCATCCGCTGAGAATTCTACACATCTATAAATTTTTAAAATAGTCCAGTGGCTTCTGAATTTACTGGGAATAGGATTAGCAGGTAGATCTATTCACCGGTGCAGTTCATCTGCCCATAGGAAGCTATGCTTAAAAAGAGTGGGGGACAGTCAGCAAGTATTCCATTTTTAGACTGAACGATTGGGCATTTGTCTAATTTTAGCCATTCTAGCCAGAGTTTTGTAATCTTTAACTTTGCTTTCTCTTGTTTTCCTTTTTCCTGAAAAGAGGAAGAGACTAAGTTCTCTCTAGGATTTCTTCAAAATTCTCCATGCCTTCTTCATCTCTTTCAAAATTAATTTTTTGATGAAGTGAATATCTTATTTTTTCTTACATGAAGTACATTTCCTGTAAGCACAAATTCTATCCAACAGACAACAGCTTCAGCAAAAGGGACTTAAAACTTGGGTGATTAAAAAACTTGGGACTTAAAATCTTGGGTGATTATATTTAATTTTTTCTTCATTTTTGTTCTGGTTATGCAGTCTGAGGAGTATGTGTATAGCCATTTTTCCCTGCTGGATTCTAAGAACCTCCTTTTCCCTCCCTGCTTCAGTCCTGAGGCTCTGCATTAACTTGCCCCACTCACCCTTCAGCTAGTCCTTAATATAGAATTTGGAGAATCGTGATAGACCTCTGTTTACAATATAGTAATCCAGAATTTAGTAGAAATTATACCATAACACCATTATGTTGTTTCAGATTAACAAGCATGCCTTCTCGGGAGGCAGAGATACTATTGAAGAGCACAGGAAGTACGGAGGTAACTGTGATGTTGACGTGTCTTTTATGTACCTGACTTTCTTCCTAGAAGATGATGACAGGCTTGAACAACTGAAGCAGGTAAGTAGCCAAGTTGAAGATAATATTATCCATTCCTTATTGTGAGGACAAAACTGTAACTAAGTCCTCCTATGAACCTTCTCCAGGAAGGTAGTTGTGTTGTTATTCTTGTGCTCTCCATCCTTTGCAATTTTCAATATTAAGACCTCTGCATTTGTTTGTTTGCAATGTTCTTTCTCACAGGCCAATCTAGCTCTTCTTTTAAAAAAAAAAAATTCCCTAGTATTTTCATAAGGATCTCCAACACTGTGTAGGACAATATGTCCCCCACCTTTCAGATGAGGCCACCTTAGAATTAGTGTTGTTTTAATTGTATAGTACACTGTGCCTGTTCCTTATGTGCAAGGTATCTAAATACTCTGCAAAACTGCAAAAGCTCATGTCTAAAGCTTACTGTTTTTTTTGTTTTTTCTTATCACAAGAAATATAATAGGAATTGAAATATAATGAGGAATTGATTCACTGATCCCAAGCAAAAACTGCTTCATATGAGTTGCATTTTCCTTAAACCTGTCTGGCAGACTTCTGTCCCCAGAGGTGGTAGCAAGACATTTCACTTCCTTCTGCTATATGATCATCATCAATACTAGGCAGTATGCATTCTCTGGAAGGAAGTCTCCACAGTTGACAGTACCCATGTCACATTGGTTTATCAGCCTTCTCCTGCTGGGAACAGCTGCAAGAAAGTCAAGAGCTGCAGATTCTTCTCCAACCCTCTACTCTTTCCCACACAAGAGGAGGGTTGGATAGCTACTGATCCCCATGCAGACTTGTAAATTCCTTATGGAAATAGAATCATAGAATGGCTTGGGTTGGAAGGGACCTTAAAGATCATCTAGTTCCAACCCCCCTGCCAGGGCCAGGGACACCTTCCACTAGACCATGTTGCTCAAAGCCCCATCCAACCTGGCCTTGAACACTTCCAGGGATGGGGCATCCACAGCTTCTCTGGACAACCTGTTCCAGTGCCTCACCACCCTCATAGTGAAGAATTTCTTCCTTATATCCAATCTACATCTACCCTCTTTCAGTTTAAAGGCATTACCCCTTGTCCTATCACTACATGTCCTTGTCAAAAGTGCCTCTCCAGCTTTCTTGTAGGCCCCCTTCAGGTACTGGAAGGCTGCTCTAAGGTCTCCCCGGAGCCTTCTCTTCTCCAGGCTGAACAACCCCAGCTCTCTCAGCCTGTCTTCATAGGGGAGGTGCTCCAGCCCTCTGATCATCTTCGTGGCCCTCCTCTGGACTCGCTCCAACAGGTCCATGTCCTTGTTATGTTGGGGGCCCCAGAGCTGAACTCAGTACTCCATGAGGGGCCCTCATGAGAGCGGAGTAGAAGGGGAGAATCACCTCGACCTGCTGGTCACACTTCTTTTGATGCAGCACAGGATATGGTTGGCTTTCTGGGCTGTAAGCAGACATTGACGGGCTATGTTGAGCTTCTCATCAACCAACACCCCCAAGTCCTCCTCAGGGCTGCTCTCAATCCATTCTCTGCCTAGCCTGTATTTGTGCGTGGGGTTGCCCCAAGGCATGTGCAGGACCTTGCACTTGATTCACACGGGCCCATCTCTCAAGCCTGTCAGGGTCCCTCTAGATGACATCTGTTCCCTCCAGCGTGTTGACTGCACCACGCAGCTTGGTGTCGTCGGCAAACTTGCTGAGAGTGCACTCAATCCTACTGTCCATATTGCCAACAAAGATGTTAAACAGCACCGGTCCCAGTACCAACCCCTCAGGAATGCCACTCATCACTGGTCTCCACTTGGGCATTGAGCCATTGATCTCAACTCTTTGAGTGCAACCATCCAGCCAATTTCTTATCCAACAGGTGCACCATCTGTCAAATCCACATCCCTCCAATTTAGAGACAAGGATGTTATGCGGGACAGTGTCAAATGCTTTGCGCAAGTCCAGGTAGATGACATCAGTTGCTCTTCCCTTATCTGCCAACGCTGTAACCCCGTCGTAGCAGGCCACCAAATTTGTCAGGCACGATTTGCCCTTAGCAAAGCCATGTTGGCTGTCACCAGTCACCTCCAAATCTGGAGCACATTTGACTTACTGAGCTGTTTTCCATTAGTCTCCAACTACTGCAACAGCATCAGCCTAACTCTGCTACGGAGCACAAAGCCTAGACCACAGCTAGCAGCTTGCTGCAGTGCTGCCTCAGAACCAGATTAGAAAACATGAAGTCACTGCTTATAGCAGCATTACTGGAGCTGTTTCGGGTATGGTACCAGAGGAAGAAGCTTTCAGAAGTGGATACTCAGAGAAAGCAATATTGGTGTTTTTGTAGCAAACTAACAAACAAACAAAAAACTCCACCCCCCAAAAACCACCACTGAAATTACAATTCAGTTCACTCGCTCTTGTTAACATATTTTACTGTTGCTGAGTGAGCACTAGCAACAGTTACACCTTGAATTGGTATTACAAATGGCTTGATGACGAGAGGAGGTAAGAGTATGATGTTTATTGCCATTTCAAATCATAGTTGAACTTCCCCAGCCACGGTTTCTAACCAGGGCTGAACCACTCAGCTCTTAGCCTGTGCTTCTAGCCGAAGCATTTTCAGTATCAGAGCAACTGAATGAATTACCAACTGTGAATATGACTACGAGTGTGAACATAGATTCTGAGTGTCTTTGCTATAAAAAAGATACTTTAATCACATCTAATCGCTTACCCAAATGCAATGAGAGAAAAATACGAGAATTTGTACATCTTACTGCAAAAAACAGCTTAGGGTGACTGTTTATTTGAACTGAGATTCTGGGGAGAAAAATATGCAGTTTCCTGAAATAATTACAGGATTTCCTAGTAAAATTCTTGTGAATGTAGCTTATTCAGTCCATATAACTTGTCACATATGAAATTGCCCAGCTGTCTTAATATTTTAAAAGGCAACGAGCAATTTTGCAAGTTACATTTTTAGAGTGATACCTCATGATCTTCTAAGGCATGTGCTTATTTTTAAGACATGCAAATCTGTATTTGCTAGGGCCAAGCTTTTACAGAAATACTTGTCACTGAGACTTTTTTCCATATAGCACCATATTTAGCAATCAACACTTTCTTGACAGGCATACACAAGTGGGGAATTGCTCACAGGGGAGCTGAAGAAGGTTCTTATTGAAACATTGCAGCCCTTGATAGCAGCTCATCAAGAGAGACGGAAGCAGGTCACGGATGAAATGGTGAAGCAATTCATGACTCCACGGAAGCTAGCTTTTGAATTTTGAAGAAATGTGTGTGTAACTAACTTACCACTTGATAAACCAAAACTGAGTAATCGTTGTCTTCTGTTGTATGTCATCACTCCCTAGTTATGTACAGCCTGCAATCAGTGCTTTATAAATACTGCTTTTAATGAGTTAATGACAAGGAACATCAAGTACAGGAAAAGTTTAAAATAGGACTTGTATCTATTTAAAATCAGAATATACAAGACAATTGCCCAATCTTGCAGAAAAGCATGTCTGTCAGCACAACACTGTATTTTATTGTATTTCATGTTGAAAATATAAATAAAACTTCCATTTTGATGATAAAGCCTAATATGTAAATTGTTTTAGATATGTTGGTAAGAGGTCATATCTCAAACTAATAACTATAGTAGCTCCATTTTCTTTTGTCCTGTGTACCTTGGTTTACTAGACTGCACGTCCTTTTGGGCTTCTGGGAATGTGCTGCACACAAAAAAATAGTGAATGTTACAAAGTGGATTGCACAGTGTCTTAGGCCTGGCATCAATACAGAAAGAATGGAGATCTGTGAGCTGAACACAGGAGAAAGAATATCAGGCTGGTTTTGCTATCGTCTTCCTCTGACCTGGGGCAAGTCACAGAAATCTCGCTGTACTTTTGTTTCTGCAGCTATTTAACTGGTCTGACTGCCTCTGGAGGAAGGAGGTTATCACAAGGTTATACAGTTCCTTCATATTCTCAGGTAGAAGATAGTATAGACATGGAAATTTTAGTTTCTAGTTATAAAAAGATACCAAGTGTTAAATCACGCTGTGAAAATGAAGTTGCTGCTGGACACACGGATACTTCTAGTACTGTGTTCTGTTTTACTGCAAGTCATTTAAACTAGGGATACTTATTTTAAGATGTATTCCAGTGAGAAAATACACTTTGTTAAAATACCTCATGTAATATTTAATTATCTCCTTTCTTAAAAAGAACTTCAGTGTCTTTGTTATGATTTATGGAAGAAAAATTCCAATTATTAGCTAATTTGTTTTAATATGTACAGCGCTGAATGCAAACTGTTAGTTCTGTCTTGTATTTATATAGAATAGAAAGTTTCTAGCCCAGATGTTGTCTTATCTACATCAAATAAAAATACCTTTGATAACAGAGGTGGGTATTGATGTGTGGTATAAGGAAGGCACTTGAATGAGGTGTGAAAGATTTAAACTTGAATAGGTTCTGTACTGTGGGGCCTAGTGGACACATATCAACTGTAGCATTCTTGAAAAAAAAAAAAAGAAAATTAAAAACCCAAACAGCACACTTAATTTGACTGTAAACCTTTGAAGCCAGTTGATTACATTTGGGTTGAGGGAGAATTTTCAAGAGTGAGACTTCTCGCTGACTTCAGTAGACCTTGGATCAGCCCATTAGTACATGAGAACATGCTGGGCTATTTGTGCTGCCTGGAGCTGGTGCTGCTGCCTTCCCACCAGCAGCAGTTCTCTAACACAGCGTGCACGTCCTCCCCAGCAATGACCTTGCATTTCTGGGGTGGAAATGCTGGTGTGCCAAGTTGTATATGAAGTGCCCCTGTTAGTTTATGTTTGTGCAAGGAACCAAGGAAAGACTGAAATGCAAGGCAAGTTTAGTCCTATTGAATGCGTTTCAAACTTGTGCTGAAAATAGCAATGCTTAGCTTTTGTCTTTTTCTTTATGGTTTACGTGAGCTGGCATCGCTAATCTAATGCCACTGACTTTAATGTACTAAAGGAAATGTTTACCAGCAACTGTCTCTCTGTACCCCACAGACGTAGTATCTCAGTGCTAACAAGTGTTTAACAATCAGTAGAAAAGCTTTTTTTTTTTTAAAGTGGTGGAGCAATTCTTAGGAAAGAAAAATAGCTTTTTAAATCCAGTAGTAAATAAACTAATTCTCGGTTACTGTAGACTTTAATGATGACCTTCCTGTTCTTGCAGTCCACTCTTTGTCATCTCTAAGCTATACATAAAATATAAGACTTAAATTGACTTTTAAAGGGCTTTTACAAACTCATAATGCAAATTTCTTCTTTAAAATATTATATGCGGATCTGTCTCCAAGATTTATTTCATTTATTCAGGAAAGGGAAATACGCTGTAGGAGAAACAGTAGTTTGTTATATTGTAACTAAGCATATGAATTAATTTTATAACACAGCAATTAAAATCTGTTTTGAAAGTTCTAGAAAGGAAAGTGATAGCAAAATTATTTACATTTCTTTACTGAGCAAGCACCTTACTCAAGTACTCTGTTGGATTCTTACAAACATGCTTCTGAAATGATACAGTTTCTCAGCGGAGTCTTGGAAAATTCCTAAATCTGCTGTAATTACAATTCATGTCCCAGAAGTATTTAAAAGTCAAGACAAGGCAGTCTTCAAAAGCACGTGTGAAATGTCTAAGAATGTTATCAGGCAATGTTCATTACATTTTCCTCAATTTGTTCGTATTTTGTTCATCTCACTGTAATAAAAATGTAGATAAAAGTCTGTATCAAACTTCTTTGATTTTACTCTTTTTTTTAATTTTTAAAAGGCTTGATTTACACTTACTCTGTTTTTAACCTCTCTTCCTACCCTTGTAGGTGTTGATTTAGTCATCTGATGGAGCTGGTCCTTGTTTTGATGTCCAGTGCCTTTCAAGTAGTGAACCAGGGTGCCTGATAACCCACTCTGTCCAGTCCTCCCAGGTAGACATCAGATTGCTCCCAGCGCAAGCTAATAAGGATCAGTTGTCCAAGATTAGCCCATCCCAAGCAAGACGGGATGTTGCATTTCCCTGTGTGCAGCAGCCAGCTCAGGAATAGGGGAAGGTCAATGTCACCCGTTTACAATGACGCTTCAGTAGGTCTGGCGTAAAGACTGGTACTTAAGTGGAAACATGATACGCCACAATTGCTGCTGTTGTCTGAAGAGCACAGATCCTGAATAGCTTCACATGGCTCTTCCATGGTCACCAAGAGGCATGCTGAAACGGCATGCCGAAACCTACTTGGGTAGTCATAGACACTGTCAGAGAAAACGGGAATTATCAGCAACATGAAACCATGAAACAGAATGTGCCTTCTAAAGAAAATTTTCTTTTTTTCAAGGCCACCAACTTTGTTACTGAAAGAAATCATCTATACAACAAGCTGCAGTCCTTCTAGCAATGTAAACCAATATCAGCACAGCAAATGTGGTGTCTTCATTCTGCTGGCTGGCCTTCAGCTAGCTAGATTATCAGAATAAATAGTTCTGTGATTAGAGTAGCTGAAGGTTAAGGTAATACAAAGAAATCAGAAAATAAAGCAGTCAAGTTCTGAAATGCAGAAGCCAAACACCCAGCTTGGTGTGTATGTTGTGAAGTACATAATGTGTACAATGTGTCATGTCATTAAACAAAAATTGGTTCATATTTATGTGCCTGTGTTTACAGTACTTATACAGTCAAGTCCTGTCCCCGTTGGTAGTTTGTATCAGTGTGAGTTAGCTGCGAGTTCTTGCTCTAAAGCAGGTTGTCACCCATACGCTGTGTATGTATTTTTTTCCAGTAAAGGCTTGTGAACAGGATGGATTGTGAAGAAGTTACCTTCCTGAAATAAGCTGCCTGAAGATACAATTTACCTCTCATGTAGCATTTGTTCAGGCCACTGGAGAACCTGCTTTTAGACAGTGCTGAATAGCCTGAGGCTTGCAGTTCTCAGCCCGGCGCACTGGCTTCCACAGTTGTTCCCACTCATTTTCACAATTCATCTGTAATTCCTGTTTCTTGAAACCAGCTGTATTTCAGTTACACCCACAGGAGGACACATTTTTAGTCAACTGAATGCATGAGCCTATTAGGAAAGCTGAGCTACTTTATTTTCAAACCTTGGGCTGACCATGGATGGTATCAACACTCCCTAACAATAAATGGTTGTTTAGTCTGATTTGCAGGCATTTTTTTACTGTCTCTGTTCAGGGGATGTAATGCCCGAGAACAAGGTCGGCTGAGAATAATACAGCATAAAGGAGTTTGATTCTAGAAAATATCCAGGCAGAGCTGGGATAAATCACGACCCAGTTGGGACAGCACTCAGTCAAATGCATCCCTTGTAGAAAGAGGTGAGGGTAGTGGTCTCTTAAGAGGAATTGCAAATCTTGAGGACTTAATTAAATCTTCTGTTGTAAGGACTTTCTGACTAAAGGAAGGTTGGTGCTGATACCCCAAGACGTAACTGGGGGTGATAAGTTGCTGAAGCCATAAGCACTTTGGGAGGGAATCCGGTTCAGCGCTGGGTCTTTCATTTCACTCCCCTTTAAGGTGACATACTCGACACCTGCCTGGTCGTCTGGTCCCTTAAACCTGCTTTTGGATGAGCTGCAAGAAAAGGATAGACTCTTGAGAGAAATAATTACGATAGTTGTTTGATAGCGTGGCTATGAGCATGTTTAAAAAGCCAGTTGAAGGCTTAGATTTCAGGAGGACCGTTCTGGAGCTTTTTACTGGTCACTCTCTGGAGTGGAAGAGGTCCCCTTTATTCTTTTCTAGTCGCACCTGACATTTTTAAACTTGTCCTTCTAGTACAAGATCCGTTTTTATACGTCCAGAGTAGCTGACAAGTCCCGTCTGCTGCAAAATTACTGTCAGTGTAATCAAGGCCATGCTATCAACTGGTAAAAGTGGATGTGGACCAGAAGGGCATCAACCCTGAATATGAGAACCCCTTTAAAAATACAGTCGTCTTCTTTCCCTCCAAAAAATGCACTTTCAACAGAATCTGACAGGCTGGATCCAGCCTGCTCCAGATGTCATCATCCAGGGATTAAAATGGAGACAGAAAACGTTTATGCTGCTCTTGAGGTGGGATGAGCAAGTTAAAGTATTGCTGGTTTTAGGGACTTTCCTTCCGAAGCAATAGTGTGGGTGTTGTTCTTTTCAACTGACATGTTGATGAAACTTTATACCTTTGTGAAAAATAATTGTTAGGAAAGTCAGAAATTCTCTCAAAATGTACCTTTGACAAAAATAATTTGGCTGCTCCTAACAGAGTAGTTTCAAGTGAGCACAGTATTTTGAGAGTTGTAAATCTTAATTATACTCCACAACTTTGCAATTCTCCTTTATCTCGCCTAACCCCACTAGTGCACAGATTTTATGGCAGCCTTTCCTTTGAGAAGCAAAGAGGTTTTGCATCCTTCCAGCATGAGAACAGATTGCCTCCAAAGCTGTGCCAAGCTCCGGAGAGCCGTCGTGCCGCCCGTCTCCGGAAGGCGACTGATGCCGTCAGGGTTGCACAGGCAGAAATCACGTGGCTGACGGGAACCCGCGCCTGGTTTCACTTTCAATGAGGCCATTAGCGCGATTATGTAAACAGGCCATGTCTGCCACTCGTTAAATAATGACAGGAAAAAGCAAGGAGATTTGTATTTCAGCTGCTACCAAAGGGATATAATTATAGAGTACCTTGGGAAAATTACAGCTGGGAAGGAAAAGTTGCACCCTGAAGCACAAGTATGTAACTTAGTGAATGCAATGCGGGTGTTTGTTAGTGTAAAGAGCACACACTGGATAGCGTTAACTCTTACACAGACTCCCCCCAGCTCTTGCCTTGGTTGTGAAGCTCATTTTCTGTGCTGGTAGAAAGCAAACTGAATCCTTAACCAAAATCTCTGATCAGACTAGCAGCCTTTTAGAACATAAATATTTGCAAATGTTTCAAGCAGCGGCTACAGTCTAAATACATTAACAAGATAAAAGGCAGGTTGTGTATAAGTCCAAGACTCCCTGATGAGTTTGTAATCCTATAAGAATAAAACAAAGCCGTCAGTCATCCAGCTTTGTGCTGAAATGTCCCTGCTTCTTGTTCAGCAGTTGTTTGTGGATGTTTTGTTACAAAAAACCAATACACCTCTGAACAGAGTGGCACAAGCTATTTTTTCTTTGTATAATGGTCTGTAAATCTCAGTACAGCTTCATACGTTACAAACACCACCATGTTCACAGGAAAGGCACGAATGCAGTTCAACCCCAATCCTTTGAAAAGCACTTTTGCGCCTTCCTTTTTCACACTTTCTCTAGCACAGTGGACGAGGCCTTTGTACTTGTGCTGGTCCGATTCGTCTGTTTGCATCCGTGATTTGATGACATCCATGGGAGTAGCTAATCCCCAGGCCAGGACTCCAGCGAAACCACCAGAAAGCAGCACAACGAGGAAACCTGCAGGAGTGAAGGGAGGAGCAGTTAACTCGAGCCTTGCACTGATATGGCTACGAGCATCTCAGATTTGTTAACTAACTTGGATAACTTTAATGTTTTTCAGCTGTTATCTTGTCCAGCTCTTGCAGTTGTGAGTTTTCAGTGATCTCACACAAACCGTGTTGCCTCTCAATTTCACAGCTTACTCATTTTTACATATGTCATACTGCCTCGTGCAGAGGCAGCATCTATTTTAACACTGCACAAAACAGATGTGCTGCAGCCTGAGAGCACTCACACCCTCTTCAGCTGGGTCTACTTCTTTTTATAATTCTCAGGAAGATGCTCTTTGATGAATATCACCTATTTGATCTTTTCTCAAAGTGGATAGTTGTTTTTTGGAGCCAAATCACAACCAGGAAACTTAAGTGTCTTTACATTCTGCACCTGGACTTTATTTTCAAGCTCTGGACTGACCTTGATCCATGCTTCATGGTAGCTCCTGGGAGGTTTGTCCATGTTTCGTTTCTAGTTACATAGCCTATTTCTGCATTAAGAGGATTTCATACCTGCATACTAGGCACCAGAATGTGCTGTAAACACCCCTCCTGCAGGGAGAGGAGTAGCTGCAGAGGGACAAGGTCATGCCGGCAAAGCCCTTGCATGCAGGCTGCTGGCACCTGCACCGGGAGGGCACAAACGGCCCCGTGACGCCAGGAAGCAAACACACAGCAACCCCACACGAGGGCCAGATCTGGGTGAGGTTTTATAGGTACTGGGCGATGTTTGCTGAGAGCCTGATTTCCCTCTTAGCGTGGTACTAAATAAGCCATTTTTGCAGGCAATGCCAGATGCACTCCCATACCTACCTGGTTTATTTTTCCCAGCTGGTGTGAGCCAGTCACACAGGGCAGAATAGGTAAGGAAATATATTGCAGAAGAGGAGGAATCCCTGCAGAGTAATGCAGAGCAGCCCTTGTAGAGACCCCCGAAACCTTCCTCCTTGGCGATCACCTTCAGACAGTGCAGAGATCCTCGATACTTTGGCTTGGAAACAGGCTGGGGAGATGCGATGATGGAAGGATGTGGGTTCCTCTGAGTCTGCATGCGAACTTTAGCCACTTCGCTAGGGGTCATCAACACAACCTGTAACATCAGAGGATGGTATTTTAACCCTTCACATTTAAGCAGTGTTTTGATCCCCCTCCTGCAAATTGTCTCCCACCTTTTCAGGCAATAATATTGCCTGAAGCCAGCAAGTTCCAGCCTCGTCCCCTCTGTCTGTGCTAAATCCCACCCAGCGGCAGCGGGACATGCGTGTGAGCTGCACTGTGCAGAGTGGAAGGTGTGGCAGAAATCAACAGGGGATATTAAATACCTGTAACAATTTATTAAACCAGATATGCATGGAAAGGGGATGTCCTCAGCTACAGGGTGGCATACATCAAGTCTCTTGTATGTATCTGTATTTGGAACCAAGGCCATAAAGACTTTAAAAAAATTAACCTGTGTTAAGTAGAGTCATTGTCTGCTAGGAAACACCTAGAAACCTGACCATCTGGACTGCTCTGTAAGAGGATTGCCTGTGACCGGGCACGCATTTCTGCCCAGCACACCATCGGGGCGCTGGGGTGAGCTCCGCCGTGTTTGCAGCGCCTGCGGGCGCTCACAGAAATCTGTCTGCTTATGGGAAACTGCTCCTGAATTCAACCTCACCTCCCTGTCCTGGATCATGCACGTTTGCCAGGCAGCATCATTGGCCAGTGATGCCCCATTGAGTTTTGAGTCCTGACAAGGCAGGGCTGTGTACTGCCCATTTCTACAGCAGTGCCGAACAGCCCTGCAAGCAATCGCTCCCTGGACCATGTCACCATCCATCACTGGCATGAGCTAATTTTTCCAGGTGACAGGCTGCTCCTGCTGCCCGTCACCCCACAATCGCCAACCCTTGCTCAAAAGCTGTGAGTGAGGAAATGCCTTTTTGTCCTTTTTTGACACCTCAATACATGTAGGCAACCCTCAGCCGCGCTGGCCTGCAGCCAGCCAGCCCTCTCCCACCACCCAAACACCAGCCTGTGCTTTACACACCGAGTTACGTCTGCCTTACATAAACATACCGTCAGAGGCACTTTTAGAAAGTTTGCTGCCTAGGTTGGTGCTCTTCCTTTTTCTGCTTTTGCTGCCAAGGTCCATGTCATTCTTAATAGTGTGTTCTTAAGAGTTTTGGTGCTCTAAACCAAATCCAGCACAAGCTGCCTGGCAGGAGTCGGCCACGCCACGGAGCCGAGCAGTGAGGGGGCAGCGCGGGCAGAGCGTGATCCCGGCAAAAACAAACCCACTGGGCTTGTTGCAGGCTCCTCTGTGGCCTCCCGGACAGAAAACATTCATTGCTTTTCCAGCCTCCTATGTTTGTGAACAAGATCTCTTGTTGTGCTTTCCCTTTCGGCTGTTTACCTACCCGGGCAGCACCGGCAGCACCTCCGGCAAGAGAAACATCCAGCTTGGACGGCTTCGCATCTGCAGCCCCGTATCGCAGCTTGCAGATGGTACAAAGGAAGTTTTTGTACGTGCCAAATGAAACAGAAGAAATCACCGATACTGTGAGAACTGATGCAGAGACACCTTTGTAAAATCCCCAAACCTAGTTGGAAACAGGAAAAAGAACACTTTTAAGAGGGAATAGCATGAGAAAACATCTGCCCAAAAACACTGGCTGTACATCGCTGAGCCAAAACTTACTCCCATCTTACACCTCATCAAGAAAGCTAAATTTCATCCTGAGCCTTCTCCCAACAAATGGTTGTATGTAACCACTGCCCGTCCTCCCCAAACTGCCAGAGGCAGCTCTGCTTCTCTGAAACAAGGCTGGTATTAAGTAACTGGTATCAGCAATTCTGCTGAGAGGTACCTACTTTTTCTGTCCTGTATGTTTCCTGAATGCAGTGCCAAATCCCGTTGTAATGCCTCTCCGTCTGAATTCTCACCTAGGAATATAGGGGCAGCTTTAAAATGCAGGCATCAGATCAAAAAAGAAAAATCAACAAATGCCATAGTAGCAAACTAGTTAATTAGCCCTAAAATAGCATCCCCAAACAACTTTTCTTTTTTAAGAGAAAAACAACCAAATAAAGTGGAATATGTTGATGTAACCAAGATGAAAGTGTTATCGTGGGACTAATGTTCGGGGCGGGGGGGGGGCAAAAGGGCCTGTTTGTTTTCAGTCTGTAGTCAAGAAATAAAGCTCCAACCCATACCTTCACTGTGTCCAGCGGATAACCCACTGCTGTGCTGAGACCACCTGAAACAGAGAGTGTATTGGAGATGGTTAGCAGTGCATGTTGCTGTCCTGGTTTTGGCTGGGATAGAGCTAATTTTCTTCCTAGTAGCTGATATAGTGCTGTGTTTTGGATTTAGTATGAGAATAATGTTGATAATACACTGATGTTTTAGTTGATGCTAAGTAGTGCTTATACTAAGTCAAGGACTTTTCAGCTTCCCATGCTCTGCCAGGTGCACAAGAAGCTGGGAGGGGGCACAGCCAGGACAGCTGACCCAGACTGGCCAAAGGGCTATGCCATACCGTATGACGTCATGCCCAGTATGTAAACTGGGGGGAGCTGGCCAGGAAGGGGGCACTGCTGCTCAGGGATAGGCTGGGCATTGGTTGGCGGGTGGTGAGCAATTTCATCATGCATCACTTGCTTTGTATATTACTATTATTTATTATTATTATTATTAATTATTATTATTATTATTACTACTACTACTATTACTACTACTACTATTTTACTTTATTTTATTTCAATTATTAAACTGTTCTTATCTCAGCCCATGAGTTTTCTCACTTTTACTCTTCCGATTCTCTCCCCCATCCCACTGCGGGGGGAGTGAGCGAGCGGCTGCGTGGTGCTTAGCTGCTGGCTGGGGTTAAAGCACGACAATTGCGACAGACCGTTTTCCCCCATCATGGCAAGTCATTAGGGGAACGGCAGAAAAATGCAGCTTCAGAGCCCTGCTGTTCTTGGCACCAGACTTCTCTCGAGCTCCAGCAATGACATTTGAGCCAAGAATGACAGAGCAAAATGTGCAGATTTCTCTGCATGACCAAGGCACGCTCAGAGGAAGAATCCAAGTGTCAGGGGAAACTTATCAGGAGGAATAACACCACGGTGCAAGCTGGGATGGGAGGAAACACAGAAAGCACTGCTGTGAGGAAAGCTCTGTGCGTGCTGCCAGCTCTGTGGGCTCTGAGCAGCCCTCTGAAAAGGGACTTGGCAGGAACGTTGAAAGGTTGACTTGTATGATATCAGGCTGTTTCTGTTCCCCCTCTCGGCTTAGGTGGTACAGAACCTTTGGACTGTGACCAAGCACCCTCAGGTGAGGTGCAGAGCATCAGCACTCACATGAGTGGTCTCTGGAGCAATTTTGGTTCTCCATGCTTAGCTTGGAAATATTAAGGAATAAAAGCAGTGGTCAAAAGGATATTAATAAAAGAGGGGTGGTCCTCAGGCATTACAGGTTCTCAGCAATCTGTCTTGCTTCTTGAAGACAGGAGAGGTACTGCTGCTGCCTTCTGCATGCCAGAGACTGGGTGCATCCTGGCTGCACTTTACAAAGCACATCTACATCCCTGGGTGAGGAATTAGGGTCCACGGCACCATGCTGGACTAAGCCTCTGAAGTGCATCTCCTACGTGCGCTGAACACCGCTGCAAAGGCAGAGCAAGGAGCAAATAGCAAATGTTGCTTGGAGCCCCAGCAGGCTGGCATGACACCGGGGCCAGAGGGCGTGTGCAGGCGCAGCACAACCCGTGGCGCAGCTCTGCGGTGAGACCACCAGCCCTCCGCCGCTCGGGGCTCAGCAGGATTAAGGGGCAGCAAGGGATTAGCGCTGGGCATGCACAAAGCCAGCGTGCTCAGCAGCACGCCCTGCACGCCAGCTGACCGCGACTCCCCGCCTGCGTCAGTGACGGCATGCCCAGCGTGCTGGGGGGGGTTGTCAATCCTCTGTTGACACCCAGGCTCATTTTGAGACCTTAAAATAGCCACCGGAGTTGGAAACGCAATAATCCTATGAGACAAAGTTACTGCCTTTATGGCAGATAAGGAGAGCAAAAGAGCTCCAACATGGATTTCTCTTGGTTGCAGTAACAAATAGATCACCCACCATACCTGCCTTTACCTCCGCTGCATTTCTCAGCTCTGATCTAAATGCAGATGCAATAGACGCCAAAGAGGCTGACCGGCTAACTTCCTCCCAGTACATCAACTGCCAAGTCATAGGAGAGGAAATCAGGCTGGGGGACGACGGAGCTGTATCCCTGTGAGTTAGTTAGACAGAGATCAAGTTCATAAAAGTGCTGGATGAGCCCTACAGGGAGCCAGGCAGTCATAGATACAGTGCACATCTGGTGGCTCACAGCTTGGAAACTGCCTCTCACTGAGTCGTTCTTTAAAAAAAATAAAACCCAAGATACTTAAAAAGGTATTAATTGCTGTGGGCATTTCACTAGGCATGTTAACCTGTGATTACATGGCTGCTTGGGTGATCTGGAAAGCTCTACTATGTTTTGGAATAAAGCAGCAGCTGCTGGTGTGAGTCACCAGGAGACAAGCCCAAAGTGCATTGCTCAGAAGAAAACAACCAACAGCATCTTGCTTGAAGAAAAATCAGGCTTGTTCTGTAAAAATCTCTATCAAATCTGCCACCAGATAAATAACAATGAAGATGAAAAATGGGCCAAGAAGTGACCTTCTGTATTTCAAAACCAAAATGAGATCAGGTTGGAAGAGAGAGACGGCGAGGGGGAATACACAGGCAGAGTAATACGGCTCGAAGGAGCAATGCCTCTGGTCTGAGCAGAGTGACAACGCACAAAGTCACCCGGGGCCACCTGTACTGTCCCAGATTCCCGGCCATTGGCCAGAGGCAGACTGCAAACACGGATCCCGCCAGCCAGGGAAGAGCAGCACATAAGTCAATGTCAGCGTGACTGTGCTGACCTCAGAGGTGCGGTCCCCTGGCCCAAGAGCCTGTCCCAGACAGGAGGATTTGGCATCGCATCAGTTTCAGCCTTCCTGAACCTTAGAGGCAGCAGATGCGGGCTGACCAGATGCTGGTGATGCAGGGGCACCATGTGCCTCGCACATCTAAGCCCTGGCTTGCTCCACCAGCTCGGGAAGGCAGGAGCCTTGGCTCATGTATATCAAGTACCAAGGCTGTTTTGGGTCTCTGTTCAACAAGGTGTCCTCCTTTCTGAAGAAATTGCCCTGTTCATACCTTAAGATGCAGAGGCAGCAGCAACATAGACAAAATAAAGCAGGTTTGCCCCAAACCAGGCTGTTTCCCATTGCTTCTCAGTTCCAGGGGCTCACCTTGGTGCCAGCAAGGACCAAACATCTACACTTTGGAGGAGACCATAAGGGTAAATGCTTCACTGTTCCCACCAAAGTGGAGGTGTGAGCACCTCAAACCTCCAAACAACCGCAGTTTGTTGTGAACTGCGCTCCTTAAGAGTCAAAGCACTCCAAGCAGTTACATTTTCAGAGCTGAGGAGCTCAGCCAAGTCCATCAAAGGCTGAGGAAGAAAGGCTCTGCACAGTGTCATGCGATATAAATAGCCTAGGACAAAGATAGCATGACCCACACATGCCCTGTTTGCACAGCAGAATCAAACAAGGCCAGCAATGTATAGCATGCATATGGGAGAGGGATCTGTGGGACTCCTGCTGTGTAACACTGCACCAGCTGTGATGAAAATAAACGGCAAAACAAGGTGAATGATCTTGGTTGGGTTGTAGTGAGCCATTTTTTATGCCTCCTTTATCTGAGATGTTCTCAGGTACTGTGCACAGGTTGTGGCATCCCCTACACACACACACACACACACACACACACAGAGCGTGCAGGGTCAAAACTGGATTACTCACAGTCTCTTCACAAGTCAGGCCACTTCGACCAGGCAATTCAAAGAAGGGGGGATCCTGGCAGGGTGGCCACCACAATGGCAAGCACCAGAGAGCAAGCAGCAGCCACACAGAGCCCATCGGCCTGCAACAGCTCCAAGCTGTTGGCAAACACCTGACTGAGAGACCCAGGGAGAAGCAGGGATCGTGGTCCATGTGCTGGATGCATAGACAGCAACTTCCAAGACCATTACTTTGCAAAGAGCTGGGAACATAAGAAGTGCCCCATCTCCTAAACAAGCTGAACTCCATCCAGGAACTGCTTTAGCTGTAAGGACAAGGAGACAGCATGTTCCCTCCGTAGGTGGACTATTTTATCTACCCTTGGACTGCATGTGACTGGTGTGTAACCTTGCAGCAGGATGCAGAGAAGCCTGGGCCATGCTGCAGACCCTGCTGCTCTACCACTGCTGAGGGAACCTCAGCTTCCCCTTCCCAAATCTTTGCGCCTGGCACAAGAGCCAAGTCATCCGCTAGTTATCAACAGCCCTAATCGTCAATACCTTTCCCCTGCCATGGCCCAGGCTGCTGCTGTAGCAGGGCTAGAAAACATACATGGGACCATAGGAAAATTCAAGTTGAAAGGAACCTCAGGAGGTCTCCTGTCCTATCTCCAGCTCAGCTTTATTGGCCAGAAAGGACATCCTTATAGATGAGCTGCTTTCGAGGATATCCAGCCCCATTTGGTGGTTATTGAAAGTTTCCACAGTCACTAAGCATGTTTCTCTCACATTGTTTCCATCTGGAGTCATGGCAGGTCATTGTTTCCTGGGCTGAAGATGCTGAGCTTGTCCCATGGCCACAGAAGCAATAGCTCAGAGGAGATGCACAATATTTGTGCAGGTGCCTGAGCCAGGCTGGATCATTCCATGGTATTCAAAAGGGCAGCATCTCTGCTCTTCTTCAGAGGTGCTTAAGCCATGCTTTGTCCGAAACACTCTGAAAACAGATCAAGGTCACAAGAACGTAATTTACTAAACAGCAACTCTGTTATTATCTGTGCTGCTGTGAGTTGTTTGATGTACTTCAGCTGGGTTTGCAGCCTGCTTGGGAACGCAAAAACTGCTTCAGCTCTAACAAACATAAGCCATGAAATAAGCTCAGCACTAAAAACATCCCAGTTCTCACGGGAAAGCTGTCCTACCCCTGGAAGCTGTCCCAGGTTGGGGTATGGACCATGGCCCTGAAGCCCTGCCCAGTGTCCATGTGCAAACTCCCAGCAGGGAACAGCATGCCAGAAAACACCCCGTCTGCCAGTGAAAAGTTGCATTATCCCCCTTAGAAAAGCCCTGAGATGGACACAGATGACAGGATGGAGAATCCTGCTTTCAGACACCCTGAGGTCAGTAAAGTGTGTTAAAACAAGGAAAGACCTTTCTGGTCCCAGCGGGAGCTCCCCAGCCTGCATCCTCCCAGGCTGAGCCTGTTTCCAGGGCACCCATGGGAGACACCTGCTGTATGGCCGGGTGGCACACAATGCTGGTGCCGCACAAACCACAGCTTTGCATGGGAGCGGGGGCAGAAGCCTGAGGAGAATGGCCACTTTGAAACTGTGTTTTCAACTCTCCACATTCCCTTGCAAAAGAACTTTATCCCTAAGTGGCTCAGCTCCAACTGCGCCAACAAAAGCAAAGGAGTCCAAGCAGGGAATGCAATCATCACTGCCCCACTATTAATGTGAAGTCTCAGAGGAGTTTTGGTGAATCCCTCCGGGATGAACATCCCATTGCCAGCCCCAGCGCAGGGCTCCCATCTCCACTGGGTGCTCTGAGGTCAGCAAGGAAAGAGGAGGAGAAAGGCAAGCTGTCCTAGAGGGACTGGTTATATCCCACTCTCCCAGGAAGGATCCTTCCCAAGTAGAGTCCCCCAGCACCCCGGGAAGGTCAACACTCAGAGCAACAGGCACCTCTGGAGCTGGATGCTGCTGAGATGCCAAATGTCACCCCACTTGCACATTTTGGGTGACGAGCAATAAGGGGCCTCGGGGTAAAAGTCACCGTGGTCCTTACCTTGGTGCACATCTGCAGCAAGACCACAGACTGCTCCTGGTGAAGGAAACTGCCAAATTTCAACAGCTCTCAAAGTGAGATCTGCCATGCAGGCTTGGGCTGGGCATCTCAGCCACCTGGCAGCTTTACCTGGCCTTTCTGGCAGCGGCCACCCCAAGGCTCTTGTCTTGGTATTTGATACTCTGCTAAATCTGACAAGATTTCAGTAAAGAACTGAGACCAGTGGCTACATTTGGTTGTTTAAAACAAAGTTGGGTTTGAGCAGTACAAGCTCTAAAAATGTCTAGAATTAAATCACACTTTTATCATTTAACTTTTTTTTAATATAGCTAACCTACTTTCTCCCAGATCAAAGCCTGCTACGTAGCACGCCTGCACTGAAATTACCATCCCAGCTGCAAATACGTCTTAACCTAAGATAATGCAAAGATCGTTCATTCAAACCTTCTTCACTGCCAAGAGCCATGCCTCTACCCCTCCCGTCTCACAAATCACATCCTCAGCCCTCCAGAGCCACGACCCCAACAGCCTGCCAGGACCCCCAGGCACCAGACACGTGAGGTTTTGCTGTCCGGGCAACACTCACCAGTTTGTATCTATCTGCAAGCAACATACTCCACTTTGTCTCTTCCTATCAGAGTTTTGCCCTGTCCCGCTGCAATTAGACTGGAGGAGACTGCAGGGCAATGACCTCAGCTGACCAAATTGCAGCGCTGCCTCTCCAGTAGCTCTGTGAACCTGCTCTGATGACATTTTCCATTTAATAAAGAAGAATGCACTTTTAACAAGCAGCCCCCATCAGCTCTGCCATTGAGACCTGCCCGTTAGCTGAACAAGGAAACACAGCGATCTGCTTTCATCAACAAGCACTGCTTTATGTATTTACCTCCAATGGCCCCAGCAATGAAATCCATCCAGACTGAGCCTGCTGCCTTAATTACCCTGATTGAGCGTTAGGGAGGTAGAAGAAGAGAGGAGAGCAGTTCGGTCTTTCCAGAGCCCCGCAGGTCCTTCAGAGACAGTGTGATTTGCAATATGAATCACCTTCCCACTGTCTTCTCTTGCCTCCAGGGATTGTAAGCCTTGTAGATACTTGATGAATTTGTACACTGGAGGCAGAGCTGGGAAGCCTGGAGCTGTTCCAGGAACACAGTGAATAAGTAATCCTGTGAAGCCCTGCAACGCTGCGCCAGAGCCGCTGTTCCCAGTGCCCTTCTGCTTGGAAAATCACAAGGGGTGGTGCCTTGCAGGGTAACTCTGGCTGTGAAGGGGCCATTTGCTGTTGTACTCATTAACCCCAGAAGACAGCCTTGCACACGTGTTTGCCAGAGGACACTCTTGCCCTGCACCATGGAGAAGTGGCACAGGTTGCTGTGCATCAGACGCCTCCTCACCCCAGCCCAGCCCGCCTTCCTCTTTCTGATGGAGCAGACCCCTGTCCCATCAAGGAAAATTCCTTGTGCCCTTCCCAAGGAATTTTCCTTGGCTTTCCTAACCCACACAGCTGACCCTAAACCTCTACCCAGATCCCCACGGATTATTACCTGCTCATGGCATAGACACGTGGTGAAGCCCAGAAATTAATCCAACCACATACAAAGCGTTTGCTTCCCTTTCAGATGGCAGGGTAGTTTTCCTAGCCCCTGGAGGAGCTCTGCTTCTTCACTTTGTGCTCAGTCTCCCAACCCCCTTTCCAATGTCAGCTCCGTGCTGAGTTCAGTGCTGCTGCCCATACTCCTGTGTTTTGCCCTGCAGGGGAGTTGGGAGATGGATTTTGCCAGGAGACTGGTCCAGCACATATTTTTTTCTTCCTAATTTACACGCAGCACAGGGTGGCGATCTCAGCAGGGGAAAGAGAAAGACACGGAGAGAGACCTGCTGGTCAAGGGCAACCAAGAGCTCCAGAAAATGCCATATTGCCTATTTTTGCACAACAGCCCCGTACCAGCGGGCTGCCACATCTACACCGGAGAGGTTAAGTTTGGCCCGGAGTGAACCTGGAAACCAAAGTCCTGATGCAGTGAAGGGCTTGCCAAGTTGTGACCTGAATTGTACAGCTCTTGAAGAGGTTTCCCCGGGTCAGAGCCAAGGCACATTGGCAGCAAAGGGAAAAGAAAATTTCACGGCTGCTGCACCCTGGGTCAGCTTCACAGAGGAGCTGAGGACTTTAGTCCCAAGTGCTGTCTCCCGCACATTTCACAAGAACGTATTTCTCACTGAAGTAGATATTTTGGATGGGCTGATGTGTCAGTGACATACAGCACAGCTCAGTGTGAGGGCTCAGAGTTTCTGAGAACTGAAAATTAAAGGATTTTTAGCAACTTGCTTCACATAATTTCTTACACATCCTTCTCTGAACACTTTCTGTGATGGAGAGAACAGTTTATTCCAGTGTAACATCATGCAAGGACAGCAAAAACTTAAAACCAGAAGTAAAATATTACCTAGAGAGCGAGCAATGTAGCTGCTAAAACACACTGGGTTATTCAGTAGCCCTTCCTTGTTACACCTGGTGACCATACAGGAGTTATTAATGGTTCATCAACAGGCTGTACGTGCCAAGTGCGGGGAAAGGTGCTCTTTCCACTTCTCCCACCAGCCATTCCTGGATACTGTCCCCGCGGGCCCCCTCCAGCAGCAGGACTGGGTGTGGGACCTGCTGCGTCAGTGACACACGGGGCCAAGGACACAGTCCCCTGTGGAGGGGCAGCCCGGGAGCCTACAGCCTCCTGGTTCCTGCAGGGATCGGGCAACCTGCCGAGCCACTCCAGGCCATGCTGCCACAATCACCACCGCCTTTGGGACCGCTGCTTAGACACCACTGTTTAATATTGCTTTTCTGGGAGCTGCTTCCAAGCAAAGTGAAGAAATTAATTACATTCCCAATACGAAAGTGCTGCCATGTGTTCCCTCCCATCACATGGCTGGGTGTGTCATGGGGGAGGGATCTTTCTACTTATTGCAATGACTGGTGCAATATCAGCAAGAAAATAGAGACTGGCTGGCATGTCACACTGGCTGACTAAAGTGTCAGGGCTAATAAGTATTTCCCATGAAATGTCACAAGACCAAGCAAAATTTCTGCCTTCTTTAGCTAAGCTGAACAGCCCAAAGGGAATCTTCCTCGTGAAACCTTCTGAGATTGTAAAAAAAAAAAAACCAAACAAAAACCTTCCCTTTGCAACAGAAAATTAACCCTTTTTCATTATTTTAACCTTCATTCACACCAATGGTTCTATCAAAATGTTAGTTTGCTTTATATAGCACAAAGCTGACTCCAGATTCAAGTATTTTGATAAGCTTCTGATAATGGTTTCAGTCACTTTGATGAGGTATACTGGGAGAAGTCACGTTTTCCACTTGATTGGAATTGCTCTGCAAACAGAAGCTGTTCAGAAGGTGGCCATCTGAAAGAAGAATATTTTGGTGCTTGAGACGTTTCACCTTGTCCCGTGAAGGTGTCGCTGGGGGCAGCTGGCTCCAGAGGAATGCACGCACACAGCTACTTCAGGGACAATTGCCTTGACAGGGGCTTAGCAGGGTAACACAAGCGCCAAGCGAACACAGTCACCGCTACTGTAGTCTCCAGTCCTTTGCTCCCCGTGTCTGGCCTGGACTTAGGGGCAAATAGCATCCACTGCCGCACTTGTCAGCTGTGTGTGACCCACTCAGCCCGGCTGCCATGCAATGGTGGCGAGGGCAGAGCCTTCTGGAAGAGGAGCCCTGCACAACTGTTGAAGTGTTCGCACGTGAGCAAGTACAGAGGAAGGTGTAATTCAGCGTGAAGGAAGCCCCATCTGAAAACTGTGTTACTGCATTTGCTGTTACTTGCTGGCACGCCCCGAACAGTACAGACCAACTAAAGAGAGCGATCCTCAAGGCTCCCTTACCAGGACTCCTCCTAGAGACGTAGAGTCTTTGAGGTCTCACTGTCCTTCATGCCTTGCTGAAGGAGCTTCCTCCTTCATCCCTCCTTCCCCAGGTTTCAGAGATATACCAGCTCTCAGATACCAGCCTCATTAGAAACACTTACCAGAATCCAGCCCTGCAATGCCACAGGTCAGCAGAGACAGCCCAAAAAGTCCAGCCCAAAGAAAGCTTGAATTCTCAGGAAGATCTTCAAGATCAAATACGAGTCATTCCTGTCACCCTTTGACACAATGTCCAAAGACTGACAGTGATCCGGGCTAGTCCAGCTTGTAAAGAAACGCCATGGTCCACATCTGTGCAGGGGTGAGCGAAAGTGCCTGGCCTCAACCCAGGTGGTCCTCTCAGAGCATGCCCTGGAAATGACACACGAAACGCATGCTTTGAGCCCCACAAGGGATAGTACTCCACTAGAAATAACTCACAAGTCCTTTCCTCCAGTAGCAAACTGTTTAAGAGCGATTTGTTCAAAATGGGTGAATTTCACAGGGGATTTTGAGAAAGCAGAGCATGGAAGGTGCTGTCAGATGAAAAGACAGATCTGACGATATGAAGCAATCTGCAGGAAATTACGAATCTAAGTGATAGAAAAGCGGGGCAGGCCTTAATTTTGCACAGTGTGCGCTGGATGAAACACTCCATTTGCCTCACAGGAGGAGGCAGCTGCCTGCCCACCCAGGCAGAGAGAACTGCTCCAGGGCTAAAGCAGCAGCGGGGTTAGAGGACTGGTACAAGTGTATGGAGCAAAAGGAAAGGTGGAGAAGGAGACTTTAGGTAGGTAAACAATGTTAAGTAACATCTTTTAGGTGAGACAAAAAAGCAGGGGCATGTCTTTACCCCTCTCCTTCCGTAGATCACTCCCAGGACATTACCAACTCCATTCGTCCTGCAAAGCGAAAGAGAAGCCTGTCCTTCTTTGCCTCTGCAACCACCTGCTAGCTCGTTGAGGCAGATTTGCTGAGAAAATGTTCCTGCCTTGTTTCCTGCCATAGCATGCTGCATTTTCTATTCCCCTCGCGCTATGCGATATCACCCTCGCATGCATATCCATAAATTCCCGTCCAATTTATTTTGGAAAAATCCTTGACTGAAGAGACTGTTCAAAGAGCGTTACCCCACTACGTCACCGGGCTGTTTGCACATTGCGGAACAGGAAAGAGCGACACCAGCAATACTGAGCTGGCAGAGCCTGACGCTTGGCTGGCGGGGTGGTGGGTGGAAAGGGGGGTGGAACCTCCTGGCTCCAGCTGTGTTAGGATTTTCAAAGTGTCTCAAAAAATGTCTCATTGTCCTTTATCTCAGGTACTAATGAAAAACCAATAATTCCAAGGACTTAAACATTCACAGCAGGAATTTCACAGAAAAACAAACAAAACCAGTAAGGAAGCCACTCTGAGCATTGGCAACTGCATCGCTTTTAGCCAGGGATAAGTGATCAGGGATTTCACTTCTGGAAAGCTGACATGAGGTTGCAATGTTTCTACACACGTTTCCAAGGGAAGAGAAGATGTTAGATTTCCAAGGGGATTGAAGCTGATTGCAGTAATTTAAGAAGTGATGCAGATTTTCTGTGTGGCTTTGGGCACATCACTCGATCTCGCTATACCTAATCTTGGCATCAGCACAGCCAGTGTGCTGTATGTCCACTGCCACAGAGTCACTGCAAGGATTCAGGCACTTCTCAGAGAGCCACAAGTCTGTTCAGGAGTAAATCCTGGGAAAAGGTGGAAGTAACAACATTAGCACCCACCCTACACAAACACTCATGTGAATATATATATATATATTAAAAATGGCATTGTTCTCATTGTTCTTTTTAAGTGTTATATAAGTCTCCCCCCCAAACCCTAATCTTTACAATACAAAAGAGGAAATGTGACAGTGCACCACCTCAGTCAACTCCTGCGAAGGATTTTATGCCAGCCAACATTGCTAGCACTTTGGAAGGACTCCTGGCTGTGATGGAGGGAGAGGATGTCAGGACTGTTATTGACTTTTGGATTGCATTTTGAGCCTCTTTCCAACCTCTTGCACATTTTATGCACTTTAATGGACAGAAGATGTAGTCAGTGACCTGGCAGCAGGCTTGGAGAGCCAGGAGCAGAGGGAGGCACTCACCTTCCCCGCCTCCTCTTCCCCACCAAGCAGCAATCTACTCTTTATTTGTCATGATGATATTAATGTACAACCCTCAACCTTTTCAGCAGGGGTCGTTCAGGTGTCAGGCGGTAAAACATAGCTGCTGTGGTAGGAACAGTGACAAGCCCCAAATCCATTGATGATGCCATTGCAGTATCAGTGCTCTCTCCAGAGTCTGTGGCTCTGTATCTTTTCCTCCAATATTCTCAAACTGTGTCTTCCTCAGATCTCTGCTGGACACCAGTGAAAAATGTATGAGATGCTACATCATTCTGACTAGCCAACAGTCTTTCTTCCCTTTGGAACTATCTGATTTGATGGGATTTAACAACCTCGGAGCTACTTGGAAATTTGGAAGAAAACTCAGCTCTAGAACTATAAAGCATTGTTATTTAGGACTTTGATATCAGCTGCTAAAATCATGTGGGAACGATTGTCATAAAGATACTTAACTGGCAAACCTGGCACCAATGAGTTCAGAAAAGAGAACTTTTTCAAAATACCAGCATTATTATGAGCTTATGTTAAGAGGGGATATATACAAAAGAATTTAAGATTTTTTTATCTTGCAGGAGTGGAAAACAAGTGAAATTACACTGAATTAATTAATGCATTCAAGCAAAACCAAAGCATCTCCCTTAAAAATTCTGCTACAAAGCAAGTTTAATTCCAGTGAAGATCCCCATATTGCTGGGGCCAAAGAGCTACTGATACCCATGCTAGCTTGATCAATACTAATTCAGGGATCTCTGCCGTAAATCTTTGTAAGCAGTGTGAACAGTCCTAGTAGAAATATAGACCCATTTAGTCAGCAAACGTTCAATTCTGTACCTCCAACATTAACCTGAGTTTTTTCCATGGGCTCAATCTGGAGAAAAATTTGAGGTCTAAGCCAGAAGTTTCCATAGCTTTTTCAGTAGCGCCCCCAGCATTAGCAAAGAATATCCAGACAGTACCACTCTCTGAATATCATATGAAGCTCCCAGCCTCACTTATCACTCTTGTCTTTTCCCTGGCATTAGTTCACCCGTCTTGCAGAGTACTTGGGAAGTTTCTGCAAAGACACATTAGTCATTCTGCCAAGCCTGTTCTTTAAGTTTCTAAGAAATGGGTGCCTTTCCTGTGTGACTAATGCAACAACAAACATACTCCCCATGACAGCTGGAAGCCCACATATGATCCAGCAAGAACAGCCTTGAAGGCAGGCCAAAATATTAAAAATATTTCTGTACACAAACCTTAGTGGCGTTGCCTCACAACATATTCCTGCTGGTTTTGGCTATCTCTTCTCATTCATTACTGATTGGTGCATCGTACTGTGTGTCTACACTGTTGAATAACTTAGCATTTAGATTCAGTTGGAGACCTGGTCTCCCAGTTGTTAACTTTGCATGTGGATACAAACTGTGCCAGAGGATTTCAAGTACATGGTGAAAGTATATTTGTATAGCTGTTGGCAGTGAAAAAACCATTTGCCTCACAGAAATGTTCCTCTGAGAACAGGGTGGCTTAAAAGCAAAGACAGGAAGCAGGTAGAGGAGGTTCTCGTCCTAGCTCTGCCTCCTGTTCCACTAGGACAAATCAGTTTTACCAGTTTCCTTATCTATGAAATGGGCATAACTGCACATTTTTACTTCACAGAAACAGCCTGAGGCTTAGGTTATATTGTCTGTAAATCCAGACTGGAAAATGCTATAAAGATGTCAACTACTGCGTTTTTAGCTTCCTTTTCTGAATGATTTCCCAACAGTTTTTGCTCACTGTCACCAGTCACAAGTATATTTGTTGAGTGACTGAGTAATATGCAGAGGGAGAGATGGGGAAAGCTGCTTGGCTGATAGATAGTTACTAATTCAGGTAACTGGACTCAGTGCCCACTCTCTTATCTCAGCGTGCCTCTTCGTGGTCGCTGGCATCTTAAAACTGTGCTGTCAAATAACTTAGCAATTGGTTTCTGCTGGAGACCTGCTCTCCATATAGCCAACTGCATGTGCATGCAAAGTCTTCTGGTCTTCTCCAAGGGGGGCCAGCAGCAAAGAAACTCGCTCCACCTGCAGCAAACATAAGAGGACATAGTCCTGATAATATTTCAGGTACTTTGGACTCAGGTCCTTCCCCAAATATACATGAAAAAAAATTATCTTGTCTTAGCCATCATAGTACCAGCACAGCCCAGAGAAAAAAGATGGGACCTATGAAGAGGGAAGAAAAGACCCAGTATGGGGGTGTGTTTGTGTAGGTCTGCCCTCTCCAGCCTGCTGACTGCTTAAAAGAAACATGACAGAAGAGCAAAAGACTCAGCAGTTTAGTTAACAGAACTCAAAGTATATATGATCTTTGAAATTAAAGGTAATGCCAAGGAAAGGACTTTGGACTAACACCTGTGGGCAGCTTTTTCCCATTTTTCAGTCTGTTCAGTTCGCATCTGCTTCCAGGGAAGCACCCAGGGGGGTTGGCTATGGACTTGTATGTCAAACAAAGCACAAGACAACCGACTATGAACAGGGATGGATACTTCCTCAGAGTGATCATAAATGTTGTTGACTGTCTTAAGTGCAGGTTATGCTTCTTCCTCTTGCCTTCTCCAGCAAGCCAGTATATTTAAAACCAATAACCCAACTAAAAACACTCCTCCGCATACACAATACACATGGAGCAGAGGCTGAGACAAAGAACAGAAGGTGCATGTCAGAACTTGGCCACTTCTTAAAATGACGACGGTCAGGATTGCCAGAAGATATGTGTGTCCAGTAATAAAAATGTCTCCATTTTATCAGGATAAAGCATGGAAAGTTGGAGCTATACCAAACTTTTCAGGGCACTTTACAATTTATGGCATACTAAGCCCCTCCCTGCAGCACTTCTCTGTCTCTGCCTTTCTCAAGCTCAGCACCTCAGGTATTAGCTTAGACAGTTGTTCATCAGCCAGGCTCATGATTTCCCTTGGAACAGATGGGGTGTCACATCCTGGGATCCTGACCAGGACATTTTGGGGGATCACAAAGCCCCTACCCATCAGCAGATCTATAAGCAAAGCAGCCCTGTTTCAACAGCACCTGACTCTTGTACAAATGCATCAGCTAGTTATATCTCATGCTTTGAAACACCAGTCTTATCAAGGGATTTTATCAGGCTGGGAAGTTTCAACATTTGATATACAGTACTTTGAAGCCAGTGGGATAATAACATCAGAGAATACACTAAAGCCACCGAAGGTCATAAAGTTAATGGATAATAAAGGCATCTAGTCCCCTGTGAATAATGCCTTAGCTGCTCCGTCTTCAAAGGCAGCTGCATCCTGAGGATCTGGAGTATCCTAATCACCTGACTCAGCAACATAACATGGAGTGGGGCAATGAGTATAAGTGGGGCAATGAATACAACAGTGTTTAGGAAAACAAAGAAAATGGACTCAAATCCACACAAAGGTACTCAGTGAATTTACATGGAGAATAATACTGGGTGTTTCCACAGAGCAGCTCAGCTTCTAAGTTTTTCTTATGTACTTAACATTGTGCCGCAATATTTCTCTCATTTCACCATTTGGATTTATCTGTTGCTGCTTTATATGGTCAGCCATTCGGTGAAGCACTAGCTGATCTTCAAGCCTGCTTGTGCTGGACTGCAGTCTCTGGAAAATGCAAGGTTTTCCCTGCAAGCAGTTTGCTAGTGTGAATGTAACGTTCACACGGCTGCATGCACATGATCTAAATGCCACCTAGGTTCACATCATAAACAGGGTACAGAGAGAAAGCTGCTGCCCCAAAAAGTCTTTGAAGAGTGATTCAGGGAGCCCAAGTAGGTGCTAGGAAGGAGAAGCTCAAAATCCAGTCCCAGCTCAAAATAAAAAGAGAAACCAATGCATTTTTCTGGGTGACGTGATGAGTACCGAAGTTGTGATGATGCAGCAGTGCATTACCTGAGAACATAAGGAAAGGGCTGAGGGCAGAAGGCTGCATGGAAGGAAATTCTCCTGCCAGGTAGTCCCAGAGCTGGCCAAGCCCCAGTAAAGCTCTGGGGAGCAAAGGGGAGACCCCCTCATCCACCACTCTCCACATTCTGGTAGGACACGTCTACTGGGACACAGCCAATTGTCGATGCCAAATTCACAAGCAAACAGAAAGATTTTGAAACACCTGAGTCAACAATGTGTATTTTATTGCATGCCATTGCCACCAGAATTTCTACAAGTTTATCACAACTCCACATTTCTGTTCCTTTCCTGCTTCACTCTGCTTTTGCCCTTTCTCTTTATGTTTCATTTACCTGCAGTGTTAATTCTGCCCTGCTGCTTCTTTACTCTCCTCCTTATTCCCTTCCCCCCCGCTACTCTCCCAGTTTCCTTTCCCGGGTTTCTGTTTGGGCTCACCTTCTCCCAGATCTTCCCTGGGTGCCATCAAGGGCAGCAGGTGTCCGACAGAGTCACTTCTTGCCACGAGAATGAAGGGGAACCTTCTCTCCTGTCTCATCCCTCCAGCATCACCTGCAAAGCCTGACTGCTGCCTGAACTGCCACCATTCAGACCTAAAAGACAACAGGATGAAGGGAAGAGAGTCTTTGAAGGGTGACACTAAATTATAACTTTAACCTTTTCTCTCAGCCATGTGGCAGTGCTGCTGCTGTACATGCTGGTAGGTCCTATATGTTTCCCAAGCCGCTGTCAGCACTTTATTTTATGCTTTCTCTATCTGATGAGCCCACATTTCACAATCCAGCAGGGAAGCTAAATGCTCCCAAAGAAGAAGAAAGCAGGGAAAGCACAGCCCCTCACTCCAGCTCTCTAGGGGATGCATCCCAGCCAGTTGTAAGTTGTTTGGATCTGCCTCAGCACAATAAAAGGAAAGGTGGTCACAGCCGAGCTGAATCTATGGAGCCTGAAGGGCACAAGTCTGAGTCATGCTCTGAGCCAGACACAAGATCAGACACAGCTTTTGAACTAGTTAGTGAAACAGCCTGAGTGAAGAGGAAAACCATTAAATCTGTGTTTCCTTGAGTGTCAGGTTAGCTCCCCTCTCCAAAACTGTATCTGTACTGCACCCTGGATCAACAGGCAAAATGTCTGGCCTAAGTAGTGCTACCAACTTGTAAGAGCTATACGACTTCCTTGCCTTTATCACAAAGCTTCTATGGAAGCCACACAGAAATATAAGCACCTATATTGACTCACTGTCCCCCCCACATACAAGCTTAATAAACTCCTCTACATTCATAAAACATTGCCTCACAAGTGTAACTTGAACTGAAAACAAAACAAAACCCCAAGCAAGAAAAAATGAACAAAAGGGAAACTCCCCAGTGGGGCCAAAGCCATGCTCATTCCCTAGTGAACCAGCCCTTGAGATCTTGGACTTCATACCAACGAGCCCTTGATGTTCCCTGTGCTGATTTATACAGCGTCCCTCCGCCCCCTTTGAAGTACATGCCTGCTGCAGTGGGGTTCAGTAGCACTGAATAAAAGACTCAGTAGCATTGAATAAAGCTTATTTGAACAGTTCAAGAATGCAGGAACAAGACAGGCCTTTGCAGATTGCAGCAACCTGGGAGGGGCTGCACAAACATCACAGCAAGATTAGAATTCAAGTGATCTTGACAAACTGGAAAAACAATCTGGAAAAAGCAATTTAGCATGGACAGCTAGGAATGACTATGCAGAAAGAAACTGTGCGTGTACACGACAGGGAACATTGTGGCACACAGCTGATCTACAGGAAAGGGTTTGGGGCACATCACGTGTCACAGGCTGCCCATAAGTCGATGATATCACATTATGTTATGTAATTGTATGTTATGTTACGTTACGTTAAGTGAGGAAAGGAGTCTTGCTTATATCTGATCTCAGATTCAGAAATAAGAACAAGAGTGTTGCCTGCAAACACCCAAGGTAATCTCCCATTAGTCACTCAGCCAAGGCCTTACGGATCAGTTCAAGGAACTCCAGATCAACTGGAGGGTAAGAAGGGGGGTAAGAAGAATCAGCGATCAAAAGATACTAATTAATATAATTCAGAGAAGAAAAGACTAAGATTTGAAACTGTCTTCAGGTAACCTAAAAGGTGCCTGCAAAGAGAGAGGAAATAAGTTGTTTCTCCTGTCCCTTGTGGGCGAACATTAAAATTACAAAACACTTCTGGCGGAGAAGGTGATTTCTCTGAGGCAGATTGGCTGGGAGATCAGAGGATTTGAATAACAGATTAAAACCACTTTGGCCAGGAACATTTTAGGCCAAGCTGATCCTTCCAAGGCTTGTGCTAGAAGACAGATGCATATAACATCTGGATTTTCACCTGCAGAGCTGTGTGCATGATCACAGTTCCTCTTGTGCATGCCAGAATGGACAAGATGCCCAGAAATTCATGTCCACCTCTACTTGGAGAAAATGTTTAAGGAAAAAGGACTGATCGGGGCTTCGGGTCCGATTTCAAGGACTGGCTGCAGCTGTATGGATTCGGCAAGGTCTAAGGTCCCCATTAGGACGTAGAATGGTGTGTAACGCAGCAGGACGGGGCAGCTCCCAAAGCCATTGGTGCTGCGGCAAAGGGCAGGGCCAGCCCCCCTACCTGCTCTCTAATACCAGCTGGTTCTCCCCAGGTGGGACAGGTATGTGCACCAGGGAATCCAAAGCATCCTGGAGACACCTGGGTGCTTGATTTGGTTTGACAGTGTCTAGAGATGAGAAGGAACCCAGCTGAGTGTTGGGTTGCAAGAAGATACAGGGAAGGTCAGGGATTAATTCAACGCTTTGCATTTCCATCTTATCTGCTTATTAATAGTAATGATGGTCCGAGAGCTGCTAAATCTGGGGCAGGTTCTCAGGGTTTGTTCTGTAGTAGTAGTTTCAGACCTCCTTGGAAGCATCCTTGTCTTTGTTCATTTGTTTGTGTGTTTTCTTTGTGCAGAAGGTAAAAGCTGGCTTCATTTTTAATATGCCATTCCAATGCAAGATTTTATTGGCTTTGTATTGAGCTGCTGCTTCACCTAGAAAAGCACTGCCATACCACAGAAAGCAACGTGAAAAAAAAAAAGAAAGAAAAAGATAAAAATCCAGTTGCTTTTCCATTCTGCTTCTGGAACATACTCTTTAAAAGCTGACTTTGCAGGCCCTGAAGAGATCATGTTACTCTAAACAAAGCTCGAATAGGCTACTTACTGTTCTATGCCACTGGTATTCCCCTTTCTCAGACATTGCCCGCAGAAATAATAAGCAGCTTAAACAGGGCTCCCTTTTGAAACTGTCAACAGCTTGAGTTTCCCATTTAAAGGCTCTGGCATGAGGGCACTTTTGAAGCAAGGTACTGTTAGTAGCAAAGTAGAGTTAATACACAATGAGAAAAGCCTGCGGGGAGGGGAGAGGTCTCTTCTGCAGGGTGAAGCACAGCAGCGATGTATAAGACCGAGATCCAGTGCTCTGCCAAGCCCCATGGGCAGCAGGCTACTGATTTGTGGCCTTGACCGTCAGAGGTGGGGTCTCATGCCCACACTTGCAGCTGAGCCATGGGGGGAGCAGTCAGCACAGAGCCCACATCTGTTGGCACAGCCCTTTCTCTCTTCTCTGAGACAATGCTGGGTGGGGGAGTCTGGTTATAGAATCACAGAATGGTGTGGGTTGGAAGGAACCTTTAAAGATCATCCAGTCCAAGCCCCTGCCATGGCCAGGGACATTTCACTAGAGCAGGTTGCTCAAAGCCCCATCCAACCTGGCCTTGAACACTTCCAGGGATGGGGCATCCACAGCTTCTCTGGGCAACCTGTTCCAGTGCCTCACCACCCTCATCATAAAAAATTTCTTCCTTATATATAATCTACATCTACTCTCTTCTAGTTTAAATGGTTACTCCTTGTTCTATCACTACAGGCTCTGGTAAAAAGTCTCACTCCATCTTCCTAAGCCCTTTTTATGTATCGAAAGGCCAGAATAAGGTCTCCCTGGAGCCTTCTGCAGGCTAAACAACCCCAACTCTCCCAGCCTTTCTTCATAGGAGGGATGTTACAGGCATTTCACCCCTATTAAAAGGAGGCACCCCCTCACGACATCAGCTCCGTAGGTTTTCCAACAACCAGCGCCCAGGGATGCTTGACCCAGAGAGATATCCCCGGACAGCCTCCCTGAACAACTCTGGGGCTATTGATGCTCCGCAGGAGGGATGCTCTGCCCACCGCCCCCACCTCCCCAGCCTCCCAAATTTCTTTGTGCCTTTACTTCTGGTTAATTCTTCAGATGTAGCTGCAAAAAGAGAAGGGAAGAGTTTTTTTTGGGGGGAGGAGCCGCGGAAGGGGCGCCCAGCGCCGTACCGGCGCTGGGCGCCCCTTCCGCGGCTCCGTCCCCCCCTCCGTTATGCCCGGTAGTCCCATCCCCGTCCCTCCCTTTGCCGGGAGCCGCCCCGAAGCGGCCTCCAGTGGCTGCGGGCGATGGGGGGGAGTTGTCCCGTTGCCCGCCCCTTCGGAGGCGCGGTCCGGCCCTTCCCCGGCGAGGGGGGGGGCGAACGACGGGCGGTAGAAAGGGCGGGCGGCGAGGCGGGCGGCGGCAGTGCGCGGAGAGGCATCGCGCAAGGGCTGGGCCCCGCCGGGGACGGAGGGTGCCAGCATGGCTCTGGATTTCCTCGCGGGATGCGTCGGTGGTGAGGAGCAGGGGGGGGCTAAAAAAAAAAAAAATTAAAAAATAAAAGGGGGAGAAGAAAAAAATGGGGAAGAGGGGAAAGGAAAGGGGGGGAAGGGAAAATAAAAAAGGGGGGCGAAGCGGAAAAAGAGAAAAGGGGGAAAGGGGCAAAAAGAAGAAGGGGGGAAAGGAGAAAAGAAAAGGGGGGGATAGAAAATTTTTAAAAAAGCTGAAAAAAGGGAGGAGGGAAAAAGGGAGGGGTGGAGGGGAGAGCTGGGCGCGGCGCTTTTATTTCGGGAGCGGAGAATTGCTTTGGGCACGGGGGGCGATGGGAGCGGCCGCCCCGCTGCAGGTGGGGGCCGAGGCCGTGCGCGGGGGGGGCAGCGCCGGCGCGGAGCGGCGCGGAGCGGCCTCGGGGGTTTCCCGCGGCGGCGGGGTGCGGGCCGGCCCTGCCGCAGCGCCCGGCTTTGCCCGAGGGGGCTGGGGAGGGCGGCTGGTGGGGAGGGAGCTCTCCCGGGGTTAGCAGAGGGGCGGCAGCAGGCTCGGGGAGCCCTCTGACCTGAAAATATTTATAGCGGGGAGCTTTAACGCGAAGAGGAGGAGACGTATGCTCGTCTTGCTCTTCCCTGCGCATCTGCTTACGGCCTTCCTTCCGCTATTTTTAGCAGTCGTTAAATTGTGTTCAGGAGATTTATTCTCACGTCTTTTCAGTTATTTGCATTTGCTGTTCTCCTTGCCAACCCGGCAAAGAGATTTCCCCTGCCCCAGCTTCTCTCTGGCTTCATCCTAGTGACCCCTGCTTGCCAGGCATCCCGCGTGGTCAGTGGTGCCGCTGGTCCTTTCATGCTGAACACAGTGCACATCGCTATTCTTGTGGCTTGGACTATCTTGCTGCTGTGCTGGCCCTGAACAACCTGGACTACTCCATCCTGGAGTGGGCTTTGTATTTCTGCCACATCTTCCCAGGGAGAGATATTCTCTCGCTGCAAATGTGCAAAGGTGCACTGAAGCACTTGTAGTTCTCGCTGTCGGTGGTCACAAATGGATTGAACTTCTAGTTTTGGTCACAGAAGTAGGGAGCTAGAGGATCCTTTGCTTCAGCCAGTACTTGTGGTTTTTAGTCCAAAATACATGCATTCAGATGAGTATAACTAACAGGCCTGTATGTAACTTCTAAAAAGTCCTTTCATGCTAGAATAAAACAAAGGGGTTTGGTAGTACATGGTGCTACCATCGCATCTGGAAAGGCTGTGGGCAGAGAGCAGGAATTTTCTTCTGCCTTTAGGGAAGCTTCTAGGTTTTCTACGACTCCACAGAGTGGCATGTCCATGAAATATTCTGCTTCAGAAGAAATCTGCAATCTCTGCCCGCTGGGCTTGCCTTGGGATTGCTGTGAATTGCTGGGCTTGCCAGGAATTGCTGCTGAACACCCCGTGTTTGAGGTGGCACGCTCTGTGGTCGCACACCTCGACCCCTGCCTGGGGCTCAGAAGCCTGATGGGAGCATAAAGGCACCTAGTACTGGCCTGAAGGCCTGAACCGTAGATCTCTTCCCTTCTGACTTGGTAGGATGCTCTTTAGCTGGCCTGCCGGTAACGGTGTGCGCTTGCACCGCAGGCTGGTGCTGGTGCTTGTGCTTGTGCTGCCGGAGCCGGACCCAGGAAGAAAACCGTGAGTCATGACCATGGCATTTGTTTTGTTTCAGGCGCTGCAGGAGTGCTGGTAGGACACCCGTTTGACACTGTTAAGGTGGGTTGATTATGAAATACCTTTTGTCTCTAGGTAGAAAACTTGAAGTGTTTCCAAGGAGTGGGGGAGGAAAAACAAAATCCCCAGACACTGTAGGAGCATAAACCTGTGCTGGAAAGCTTGGAGCGAGCCTCCTCAACCACTGTTTATAGATTTGCAGTCTCCAGCTCTTCAGAAGTGAAAAAATTCTTTGTATGTATGATTCAACCCAGTAACATGATAAACGTTGGCCTAAACTACAAGTTCATCAGTGCAGTAATATCATTGTATTTGAAAATACCATCTTACAGTTAACTTAATTTTGTTCTAAGCTTGCCTCTTCGCAGCTGTTCATCACTAACTGCTAAAACTGCCTCTCCCTGCGTTTGTAACTCAAACCTACTTTGTTCCTAGGTTGAAAATTTGTGTTGTGTTTTCCCCTCAAGCTCTGCTACTTACTCCTCAAGCATTAATTTGTTACACTAGCCAAAGGGTGTAAGTGGATAAAATTCCACAGCATGAAGCTTGTCTGGGGCCTTTTTCCTCCCTTTAAGTATTATTATATATTTTTATAACTTTCCAAGTTAAAATGGATTTTCTGACAGTTGCTTAGCTGTATGTGTTATGCATACTAAGGGTAGCTAAACCTGTTCAAAGATAAGATTTGAAATCTCCTGGAGGGCCCTTGAGCCAGGCCTCCCAGGGGTCCAAGCCCATTTTTCAGAATGGGAGGACAACTTAAATCACTTTTTGGCAGCCTTATCCAAAGTGAAAGAATAGAAGAAGGGATGCCAATATAGAAGAAGGGATGCCAATATATTCCCTGCTAAATTAATACACCAGATCATTTGACTGTGCCAGACAGCATGCCACCCGCTAGAGCTATATTTGGAATACTTCTACCTTGCTGAATTTAGATATGCAAAGGGCTGCTAGTGTTACCGAGGTCATCACCATATTCTGTATTCTAGCACATGGTTAATTCAATACAGATTTTCCTAGCTAGTGGATATTAGTCCTTGCCAGTCAAGTGCAAGCTGCTCAAATAGTAAAAACTGTATGCATGTTTCTCAGAGTATGGTAAATTTGACTGTTAAGCAATTGGGCTGAATTCTAGTATATATTTTGAGGAATGGTATTATCTAGATTTGCACATTTTTTTTTGTTGGTACAGGGCCAGCTGTCTTTTTCTCTCACCCCCATCCTGCCAAGTTTTACATGCGCAACTTAAGGTGACGGGTCATTTCACTGAAGCCAGCAAAACTGCTAGAATTTTACGCTCAGACTAAAGCATGTGGGGCTTTTTTTGTTTTGTTTTTTTTTTAAGTAGAACAGCTTCTAGCACATGAAACTAAACATTTAAGCATCTGCAAAACTGGGGTTCCCGTGCTAGTTCCAGCAGATCTATTAATGCAAAATAGATGTGTTGACTTTAGAAAAAGCATCTTGCTTTACAGTAGAGCAAATAGTTTGTTTCTGGATGACTTTAAATGTTTTATGAAATCCAGTGTGGCATGCTATATTTTCATACCCATTAGAAGGTATTATAAGCATTTATCTATTTTTTTGTTAGAGAAAATACTAATATTTGTTATTAGCTGGCATAGTCACCACTGTATGTGGGAAAACTAACACTATAACCAGTCTTTGGAAAAAGAAAAAAAAAAAGACATTGCATAACTTGTGTATGAATGTGTGTTAAGAATTAACCCTTTTTATAGTTCTGCAGTGTTTAAAGGGCTTAGCTCGTAGTCACCTTAGACTGTAAGTTTGTAATATAACTGAACAATGGAAAAGCTGCTTAGATAAGCCAGAGTTTTACTTCTGTCTTGGCTTTTAAGCTCTTTTTTGGCCAGTCATCATGTTTCACGAAGCGGGGAGGGGGATGGTGGGACACACAGGGAGAGATGAAGCCGGTGACGTCACCCTGCAAAACCCACAACTGAGCTGATCTCAGAACTGGCAAACTCCTTATCCCTGGTTTGTTGATGTAATGTATAAAATTGCTTTTTTGCTTTTAACTGCCTTTACTTTCTGAGCTAGGGGCTGTCTTCATTAACAGCAAAAGTGTTACTTTGTTGTAGATGACAGATAAGCCTCATCACGGGAGAGTTACCTAGTAAGTATAGCCCAGGTGAACACTTCTGTTTCTCTCAGTCTTAATTTATTCCCAAATGTATTAGTTCAAATAAAGACCTAAAAGACTTATGAAGCTTTTTTTTCCTTTTTAGTTTTAAACTGATATGTCCCTCTTCTACAGCTATGGCATGGAGGGAGCGGGGTTTAAATATCCCTTTTTTTTTTTTTTTTCTGTACCTTCTTTCTGGTATGCATTTCTGGCTATATACACTTCCACACACAGTGGCTCTAAAACTGAATCTCAGGTACACTGTTGTTGAGGTCTTATCCACTACATATCCTTGGAGGATATTTTCCGTGCTCAAACAGTTCTAAGTCACTTATTTTGCACATTATTAAATATTCGGACTGTTGTGGGGGTGTGGTGGTTTGGTTGTTTTACTTAGTCTTGAGTACCTTTATGCAAGTCTTTAGTGATGTGAAATTACAGTGTGTTACTATTGGACCTACAACCTTAGTAACAGTGGTTTCAAATAAGAAGGAAGCAAGAATATTGTGCAATGAACAGAATAGAGGGTTAAACTTTGCACATGATTCATCCTTCCTACAGTTGTACACACTAAATAAGAGCTTGTTGAATACAGCATTAATATCCATAAATAAAGTTTCATATACATTCATTGCCTGACCTGGCAGTTTGCTAGTGTCATCACTGTGCTCAAATAAAAGAGCTGTTTTTCATTCCTAGACCTGCAGTGTCAGTACTTAACTTTCTAAATGTTTTATCCTATAACAAGGCTTATTTGGTCAATATTTCACAAATTATTTAGACACAAATAGTGGGAGCTGTATGCCACTAGGAAATTCAACCTATATACAGAATATGACTAATTCTAAACTACTAAAGACGAGTATATAGAAAAGTCAAAACAAGAAGGTTCCTAAGCTGCAGTTCTCCCAAAGCCCATAGACGTGGAAGTGCCCTTCACAGATGGGTTTGAAGCAATAGCAGTAAACTATAAATGGAGTAAAACTTGTGTTTTGTGCAATTCTGACAGCTTGTTAAGATTTATGACTTTGCTTGTGGGTCTGCTTCTTGAGCAGTTTTAACAATCTGCCTGCCCCCTAAACGTCACTTAGATAACAAAGGATTTATTTGCTTTGAATCCCACCATAAGCCTACTTTTAACTCTAAGAAGTTTTAAAACCCTGTTGCATCTTGGAGGACCTGAGGTGATCTCAGCCTCCCAGTACAGCTAGCATACACTAACATGTATACTAAAAAGACACTGAAAAATTAGTGTTTCAATTTACAAAACATAAAATGACATTTTGTAGTAATAAAAAATTACTGAAACTGCAAATAATTTATTTTTTGCCTCAAATAAAGGTAACCTGAATACAGAATTCTGACAAACCATATCCCCAAATCCTTTTCTAGACCCACATCATCTATGGGTCTTTCATTGTTGCGGTGGTGTTTATTATTACTTTAGGCAAACAATGATAAAAAGATTTTAAAGTCAGGAATCTTTCCTGCAGGCCTAATAATATTTTTTTTGTTGTTCAGAGTAAGAGTCTTGAAGTTTTTTGCCCTGGAGTTGCAGCAGCAGCATTAAATAGTTGATAAGCATCTTTTCTGAGGACATTGCAGCCCTCCATGCTGGAGATCAGAGACAGATTTCTAATTTCCCCAATCCAGTGAAACCAGTTCATTGAGTTTATTGCGGTGTAGGGCTTTGCATGAACTAGGTAGCCTTGAGATTTTTTTTATTTTAAGTGTGCTGAGGACAAATTAGCAGGAAAAAACAGACTTAGACTTTCCAATTAAAGGTTAAAAAGGGCCTGTCTCCTAATGTCACCAGTTACAGTAGCATCTGGCCATCCAGCCGAGCATACCATTTCAGTTTTGGAAAAGTTAATTGGATTACTAACATTACACGTTTGAAACAGTCACATCCTCACAAATTGTTTGCGTTCAGCAGGTTAAAAAAACAGACTAAAATTTAAAAGGACAAGTGGCTTTTTATTCCTTTCTTTATGCAAAGTAAGCCATCTTAAGAGTCACTTCCCAGCTACCCTCTGGAAAAAATCAGATCTCAGTGAAGGATCCCAAGTCTGGTAGCTAGAAACACTGTGAGTGGTGGTGTTAGAAGTTTCCATCCTTTTAAAATTATCCTTATTTCATGCTTGACTTGTAAATTTTTATAAAACTCTATCAGGTTTGTACAGATATTCCTTAGTGTGAACAGAAGTATTCTTGGCAGCTAGAGAAAGTCCTTATTGTGGCCAGTACTGGAAAACTCCAATCTGAAATTCTAGATAAGCGTACCCTGTTGTACTTCCACATATTGTTTTTCTAATATTCTCAAGAAGTCAATATCCTCCTCCCTTCATGTTTTTGCCCCAAAAATTAATTCAAAACACTGACAAAATATTTTTAAATTATTTTGCCACATATGGCATTCCCGTGTCCAGCCTGTGCTCTTGCATATACATTGCTATAGCAAATCTCCATATATGTACAAGACACTAGTTTACCAATGAGGCTGCTCTTGACATACAAATCAGTATCTCATACAACTTTTTATAGGTTCGTCTACAAGTTCAAAATGTAGAGAAACCTCTCTACCGTGGGACCTTCCATTGCTTTCAGTCCATCATAAAGCAAGAATCTGTAAGTACAAAATTAATGCTTTGTGTATTTTGTATCGTCATATATTTTGTATCAGAAGGGTGGGAAAGCTGTTAAAAAAAACCCCTACAAATATGGAAGATCAAGAGACAAGCATACTCTGAACCTCACCTGACCATAGGGCAGATATTGTAGTGAGGTATTTGTCAGAAACTTTGTGAAGAAGATCACTAAGTTGGAAGTTGATATTTTGAATATTTTAAATAAAATAACGAGTTATTTGAATAGCTAATTTTCCAAGAATCCAAGTAATCTGAGCAAGGAGTGAAGAAATTGGTGAGGTGTTTCTTTCTGCTGAAGCTTTAAGACCATAACTAAAAGGGTGGCTTTAGGCTTTTAGCTACTTAAAGTTTACAAGAAAACTTTTCTCTGGATGGACTAAGGTTATTTTCCGGATATGTTCAACTATATATTTGTACTGCTAAAAATGTTTAGATGTTTGTGTCCTAGGCAGTGATGAAATTACTATTACAAAGCAAGATGGTATTGATCTTCTGGCCACTGTTGGAAAGTTGGGGCACAAGGGAGAGCCAGAAAGGCCGTGTTCTGCACAGTTTTGGGAGGTTATCACCACCACTGTTAAAAAGGGCTTTTCCTTCCTTCTTCCATTAGGCTTTTGGACTCTATAAAGGTATTGGGTCACCAATGATGGGACTTACCTTCATTAACGCGCTTGTGTTTGGTGTACAAGGAAACACACTTCGCGCTCTTGGAAAAGACACTCCTCTAAACCAGTTCCTTGCAGGGTCAGCGGCAGGGGCTATCCAGTGCATCATCTGCTGTCCCATGGAGTTAGCAAAGACAAGAATGCAGCTTCAAGGAACAGGTGAATACAAGCTAAAAATGAAGAACTACAAAAATTCTCTGGATTGTTTGATCAAAATCTATCGAAAGGAAGGGCTGAGGGGTATCAACAGGGGCATGGTCTCTACGTTCATAAGAGAGACTCCAAGCTTTGGCTTTTACTTCCTGACCTATGACTGCATGACCAGGTATTTAGGCTGCGAAGCTGAAGACAATTACGTTATTCCCAAACTGCTGTTTTCCGGGGGGATGTCAGGAATTGTGTCCTGGCTTTCAACCTATCCTGTGGATGTGATCAAATCCCGGCTTCAGGCCGATGGAGTTGGCGGTGTTACACAATACAACGGCATTTTGGACTGTGTCCGAAAGAGTTACCACGAAGAAGGCTGGAGGGTGTTCACAAGAGGTCTTACTTCCACACTTCTCCGTGCTTTTCCCGTCAACGCAGCTACCTTTGCTACTGTCACTGTGTTCCTAATGTATATGAAGTCAGAAGATAACCTTCGTGAATGTGAACCAGGTCCAGTAATCCAGCAGCCTTCCAGTTTGTGAACCTTCTCTCTTTGCTCCCCTGATCCAAAGCCTGGCTGGTTGGGTTTTTTTAAACGTAAACACTTGACCCGCACAAGTGGTGTAAATGTATGCTATCTGTATAAAGAATTCCTAACTGTGTCAAATTAGGATTTCGTCTCATTACTTGTATAAACAGCATATTGCCTTATTAAGGACTTCATATCTAGTAGTATCCAAGTAAGATGGGGACCTGCCTTTAGAAAGTACTGTAGTTACTGTTGCGGCTCCAGAAGAGGATCTGGAGAATGTCGTAGTACCAGAAATCAGGTTTTCTTCCACTCATGTTCTGAATGACTGAGTTGAGTTGAATGCAGAAATGTTTTCAGAAAAGAAATGAGTAACAGGAGTAAGTAGAGTCCTCTAAGGTGAAGTAGGGGAAGGAAATTAAATGTTGGAGGCATTTTGCAGGTAACCCTGAACTGTTTAAGACATTCAGCATTCAGCTGGCCATGTGTTCGGTTTTTTTTTTTTCCCTCTGCTTTTATATGTATGTCAGTGGTTTTAGTAGCAACTTTGTTCATACTGGTTTGCAAAAAAAAAAAAAAAAAAAAAAAAAAAGATTTGTTCCTAAGCTACTCCCTTACCTTTCAGCTTTGAATAAATATCGTAAGCACAAAGTTAGCATCTGCACTCATATGCACTTGTTCCTTTAAATCTCAAAGCTTGTAAGGATTTAGGGAAACTCAAATCTAGTAAGATTGATGTTACTTGCCTTCACCTCTGTTTCTCGTTTGGTGGGTGCACGGATTGTATTGACTACATTCAGCCCAAGCAGACTTTGCTCTCTGAAGTTAATACAACTTCGCACCACTTCTCCCAACATGCACCATAGCAGCCAGTGATGTACAGAAGTCGAAGTCCTCCCTGTGGTATTGCACAAAACGTTCGTGGGTGCAATGTTAGCTTAGCAGCTTGAAGTACTGTAGAAATACGTACATGTTTAGAACTGGAGGTTTCATACCTTTCCAGAAAATAGGGGTGTAAGTGTCTGAAATGGTTGGTGTTCAATACACTTGCATTATGAATTTAAACAATACTGATTTTTATGTATTTAGTTACAGTGCTACTGGAAAAAAGACTGAAAAGGTTTGAAGAATTTTCTTGTTATGCTAATCCGCTGTGATTTTTTTTTTTAGCAGTCTGTTCAAGAGGGATTGCATTAGTGAGCAAGCTATAAACAGTTATTTAAGATTTGGAATAAGAACTACACATATTTGGCACAAATAGCCAGGAGGAAGTAGTGCATGTGTGTGAGGAGTGTTCTAAAACGTATCAAACTAGTTCAGTAAGTACAACTTGTTACACTTTTGGATGGGACAAGTGCAATATGTGGTTAATTTATATGAATTTTCTAAAGAAACCTTATTTCATAGCATTTTGCACTGTAACAAAATATGCTGGAGAAACCTGTAAAACTGGTATGTCTCTTTATACCTTGGAGGTATGTTGGATGTTTTAGTGCCTACTTGCACTGAGATTCAAATTGAATGTTAAGTCTGTCTACTAAGCTGCATATGCACAACAACTCACAGCAAAGACCATTTACACCTTTGTAGAGTAGTCTGTAATTATTGTATATAAAATTAAGGGAATAAATTTTTTAAAAATTTTGACTTTGGTTCTTTAAAGTTTCTTATGTTTTACTCAGATGCTTCCTTGTGTTAAATCTAGCTTGCAAGAGGGTGGGGGCTCTGGCTTTTCCCTGAAGAAACTTGTTCCCCACCTGCCTTCCATGCACTGCCAGGAAGGCCAGTGCCTTGCTGTCTTTGAGCGTATCAGTCAGTTCATTGAAGTGAAGAAGGGACATTGCCTGAGCTCGCTTCTTCAAATTGATCTTTTCACTGAGTACCTCACTTAAAGATATTATAGGTACTAAGAGAACAATCCTGCTGTTAGAGCCAGAGAGGCAGCAGCAGTCTTGGACCCTTCCTATTCTGCATTTATTTGGTTTAAGCAGTGCTGATCAGCACCAAGGCCGTACAACTGTAGAAGTCTAGGCTCCGTGTGGAGCCACATCAGAATCAAGTACCAGGTCTGCCAACAGCACTGTTCATACCTCAATCAGAATAATGCTTGGCTCTAAGATGCACAAGTTTAGCAAAAAGCTTTGTAGGGTGTAGTTTTTTGGTTTTAGACAATGCAACTAGTCCAAAGAGCATCAACATTCCAAATAAAAAGCCACACAGGAAGAGCAGGACAATATGTATTATGACCTATGAAAAAGACCTCTCATTGTTGATGAGAGGTTATTTCAGGTACTGGCTCCACTACTTCAGCTTCTTAAAGGGTAGATACGCATGACCGAAAGAAACCCTGTTAAGCCTCGGTTTGCTAGATCAGGAAAGGGAAAGGCCACCACTTCAACTAATTGTGACCAGGGGCAGTTCCAGTCAAGTACCTTTTGTTCTCAGCAGGAGCAACAACGTTGAACTATGTCACAGAAACAAATACTTGGAATAAGCAAGCAGTGTCTCCCTAAAAAGACAGTAACATCATTAAAACAGAAAGGGTTACACAATGTTTTACTTGCAGTATTTACTAAAACATTCTCTCCAGAAATTCATCCATCTGGACTTAAAAGAAATAATCAGTAGCAGACACTGGAGGTTACTCAACAAGCCTAAGAGGAGGGTAAAAGCCAGCTTTCAACCTAGTCTGACGTCACTTGCTTGAAATCCATGCAACTCCTAACTATTAAATCAAGCTAGACAATAACCTCAGCCCTTTATAAACATGGTTCAGTTCTTTCCTGCTAGATTTTTTGATATGTCAGCCAATTTAGCCAAGTCAGACAGAACCGTATTCTGCCTCCCCAGATCCTCCTTCCCACAAGCATCATCAAGCATCAAGATACTGGGTAGGAGATGCTCTATTAATACCCCAACAACTGAAGGGAATAAGAAGGTAAAACTCACTGAAAGTAAAACTCACCTACTACGTCTCAAGTCCCCATGCTCTACTCTTTCTTATGACCCACGCTGCTACTGGATGGGTCATACCAGTGTTATAGGTTGCAGCCACAAACACGCTCAATTAGGACAAGCAGAAAACAAGCACCCAGGTACAACCTTTCCAAGTTTTAAAGAAGTTATTAGAGTAAAACTACCAGGGTGAAATTCAGTTCATTTATTATGTCTGCAACCGTAACATGACGTTATTCGTATTCTTTTTTTGGGCCTCTCTTCGTTGCCTTCCTCTGCATATAGCTTTTTTACAGTTCACATGAAAAAGTAGCAAGACATTCTGGGATGAAAACCTGTACATTGCAGGTGCAGGACAGGCAGCATACTGGGAAAGTTACTAAGACACAAGTATAAAAAGTTGACCTTGCAGAGAAGGGATGTGTTTGTTCTTCGAAATTAAATATATTTACTATTATGCTGGAAAACAGGTGTTAACAGCTGTTGTTGGCCAGACTTTTGATCTGTGGGTAGTTAAAGAACAACTTAAAGCCCAGAAGTGTGCCAAACATCATTAGATTAGCAGAAGGTGCAATTAAACCCCTCTTCTGCCAGAAAAACAGCCCAAGAAAATAGAAGCTTACCCAAGGCAACATGCCATATCAAACACCACAGCCACGGAGACAGATGAAGGATCTAAGAGACCATATGGCTCTGGGACGCACAGCAAGACAGCAGGGAACCAGAGAACTTGCTGGGCCCAACCTAGTGGAGATAGGCTTTGAAATCATGAGGAAGCAAACCATTTTCATCCTCCCAGTCAACTGTTTTGCAATTTTTGTACTAGTGTTGTCCTTGCTAATTACAAAAATGGTTCTCACTAACAGAAGAAAAAATATTAGTGACATAATATGCACAATAATACGTATGATATACAGTAAAAGCTACTTATAGTAGCTACTATGCCTACTTATAGTTTATTATCAGTTTTAACTGATTTGACCTAGAATGTGATTTTAAGCTACACAGTTTCATCAATAAATAAATTGAAAGCAAGCAAGGCAAGGTCTGCAGTGAAAAATAAACACCCTATACATTGATGTAATTGGAAGAAAAGCAAGTTCTTATGTCCACAAAACATTCTTCAGGTCTATAAAACTTTACATCCAACACAGTTAAATTGCTTCTTGGTATCATTCACACTTCATTATCACTGCTTTTTCTTACTGAAAGAAACCTTCTGCATTTTTTACTAACAGTAAAATAGAGTTGTACCATTTCAACCCTATTCATGTGTCAATCGATAAAATACTAAAATAATAAAGAAGCTTGACCTCATGGTCTGCACTGTTTGCTAAATATGTCAAAATAGGAAGAATTGTTGCTAGGGTAATTTGACTTGGCTAGACTAAAGTTGGTATGAAAGAAAGTTAGTATTCTTTTTTTAGGATGTGATCTAGTTGTCTTAATCATAGATTTATCCTATAGATCAGGTATACTCAAGTGTTGCAGTCAACCAGGCCACATACCCTCTTCCTTGTGCACTGATGCATTTTCACTTAAGGAGGAATCTACAACAGGTAAATTTCAAACAGGCTACTAATAAAGTTCAAGCTTTGTAACTGCAATTAAAGGAGGCAAAAGTAAAAATAACTTCCTTACCCTTGATTTCCTCCAGGCAGATACCTGCTTCCCTGACAGTTCATAACTGAGAGACTGTACACTTTCATTGCACACTCTGGAAAAAATTGAGATGAAATTCCCTATCCCTAACCTATGCAAGAGGAAAGAATAAGAAAAAAAAAAACAACCCACACATCACCACACAAGAGGAAAACCTGAAGACTTGCCATAGTATTATTCCTTACGATTAATTTCCAAACCATAAACATTGGTATGCCCTTTCAAGCTATGGGAGTCACTGGATTAATATAAATCCATTGGACGCTCAGTCAAAGCACCAGTTAAGACTGAAGACTGAAGGATTCCATGTCCAAAGGCCAAATCTTCTGTTTTGCTGAGAAAAAAGAAACGTGTTGAAAAATAAATCAAAACATGAGCTGATGATGCCCCACGTGTGAGGCAGTCACAAACTCTGCAAGCCAAAATTGCAATTGGCAACGTTAGGGAGGTCCTTGGCAAGCACCTTGCAGCTCAAAAGGACACCTGACTTTATGAGCCCTTAAATCATTCCACAAACACTAACAAGACAGGGTTTTCTACAGATCTGTCTTGCAACCGATTGCTGAGATGAGCTTTAGCTCAAGTACATTAGGACATACCCAGTCACCAAGGTTTTTTGTGTATGGCTTTTCCACTGTTAACAAGGACTCCATCTTATGCCTCAGTCTTCATCTGCTCTATGGTTTATCTCAAAAATACACCTGTTATTCACAAACAATATCCTTGAAATACACCTTTACTGTGGGCCTGCTCCAGAGAGAGAACCAGTTTACTTGAGATCTTTGATTCCCTAAAGAGCAGCATCGCGGGACTCATGCAACATCTCTCCCGCAGTCTCTGCAACGGCCTTGCAGATGTTAGGAGCAGCAACACACTGAAGGGAAGTCAAACGGCGAGGCCCTAACTGCCTCAGGTGAGCTTAGACCTTTTAGGAAGCCACTGCTGGAGTGAAGCATTGGTGTTTTACATGTCTGTCAGCTAACCAAAATAGCCACTTACAGTTGAAAGCACATTCATTAACACTACATGTGATTAGATATCCACATTTCTTTTTAAAGATATTTGGTATTAATATTGGATGTATGGATCCTCTAAAAATATATGATCCATGTCACACTCAACAGTTTTTTCAGTGTCTTTATTTTCATTGCCTTGCTGGTGCTTTACACGAATGCACAAGTACGCTTGGGACTCTCAGAAATCAGCGCAGAGTTGTGCTTCTTATTCATCTGCACTGGCGTGTGGGAAAGTTGCTCCTTGACACTGGCACCTTCCAAGTCTGTCAGGGTCTGCTGAACACCACAGGACACCCTACACACACTTGACCTCACAGGGCACCCAGATGCTTTGCTATTTCGTCTGCTGGCCACGCTGTACAAACTGGTAATTCACTGCCATCTCCTGGCAAACTACTATTCAGGAGTATCTGTACAGACTGAAATAGAGCATTGACATAGATGCTACCTAGCATCAGCCCAATTAGAGGAATTACATTTAAACCTATAAGAATGCTTAATATAGAAGTGGTGGCAAGAGAAGCATCCAAAAGTCCTACAAGGACCCCACAGACTCTCTGTCTCTTTCCCTCCCTCCCAAAACTGACCAACATTTCTACAGAACTTCAGGTTTGCTCCTGAAGAGTTTCCAATTTACCCAGGAACCCGGTGAGAACGGCAGCTCACAAGAGGGATATTATGTCCACACCTAAATAGGCAATAGACGGAATGGTATCCAACCAGCATCCCATCTTAAAGCTTTTCCGTTAGAAAAAAAATAAAAAGAAAACTCAAAAACCTGCAACTGGAGTTACTTAAACAATAGTTGCTATTTACGCATTTGCCTACAGCAAAGTGGCGGTTTTCTGCTACATTAAGGGAAAGCCAGTACCTGAAAAATTCACATGAACACTTCTACAGAATCTGATGTGCTTTCTCCAAAAGGAAATTCAATATTCTCCAGACTACTTCCAGAAAAACAAATGGACTGAAAAAAATTCTAAGCAAAACTGCCTCTGTAATATAGGATGATTTTGAGTACACATAAACTTGCCTAAGCTGGTTTAATTTAGGTAGAGAGAATGAAACCAAATAAGGGATGACTGATTAAATTACCTTATAAAATGAAGCTGGTAGCCACCCAGGTGGCATTTAAGCATTGCTGTAAAGCCATCTTCACATATTAGCTTTTTCCAACTTGAAACTAGGTCAATTCATATAATCAAAACAAGTACTGAGTCTCTCCCATTCTTTTGCCCTGGGACTGCCAAATCAGGCTGATACAAGAAACCTTTTCACTCTTCCCAAAGAAAGTGCTACTTTTTAACTATTCCATTTATACAGCTACAAATAATTGTACTAGATCCAAGTCCAACTTTTATTTTTATTCCTGCCTACAAAACTTACACCCAACACTCAGTTTTGAAATCCATCATAAATTCTGAAGTTTCTGAAGAACTTCTGATTTCTCCATAGCTTTAGGGAATACAGGAACATTAGTGTAGTTAGTAAGAGGTCAAAGCTTAATGCTGACACAAACGTTATTTACTTTCCTCATCTTCTCAAGCCACTGTAACACAGACTTAAGAAAGGTGCTGTACAGATGAGAAACTTATTATTCCAGTGTCATCATTACAAAACTGGATCAACCAACGCCAGTAACAGCTACCACTTGACTCATTAGACTTCCCAGGCCAATTTGGCTAGCAGCCCTGACAAAAATATAAATTTTTCTCCATTTCTTCAAAGCAGTAAGGAACCACATTATCAAGTGGAAACACCTTTTATCGCCACTGCCATTCCTCTTCATCTAGCACTTTGAAGGGATTAGCTTTCTTCAAGCCTTTTAAAGCCTCGATAATTTTGCCTTTTCTGTTACTATTGCTTCTTTTGCTTTTTACTTACTGTGGAATTAGCAGGGGGGAAGGATCTCCGTGTGCCTTTAAAACTATATTACTGGTGACAAGCTATGTTAGAATGTGTTTAGTATTTGGCTTTGTTGATTGACAATTTGTGAGCACTGTAGGGGAAAAAAGTGTGAAATTGCATTACCTCAATTCAACAGCAAACCTCTTCAAAAAGAACATAACTAAAATCAAGTGCAAGTTCAGCTGAGGTCCTGGTAGAGAGGAAGGAGCTCTCAGTTCCGTTTCACTAAGAATTATTCACTTAATGTTTTAAATCTGTACCTGGGCTCCTCCTACACCCTTTTCAAGAAAAACAATCTCCAGAAGTAATAGGTATCTAAGTTCAGTTTGTCCTGTATTTAAAAAGCAGGACCTACTGCTACTGGCAGACCACAAACAGATACAGCGGGAAAAGTCTACAGTCTACCTTTCAAAAAAATGGTCCGAGTCCAAAAGATAGACAGCTACAGAATTTGTCTCCTTCCATTTCGACAGCAGGAGAACCACGTAAGGCAGTATGAAATGTAAGATCAAATGAGCAGTAGAACGGCCATGATGAGTAAGCACTTAAATCTTTTGCCAGCTTTAAAACCACTGGCTGCATTTGCCCCACCCCTCAGACTCTCCTCCCCTTACCTGAACTTGCTCACAAATTGGTGGTATAATGCAGGAACTTGTCGATAGCAGGCTGGCAATGGTGGTTTCAAAGTCAACTCTGTTGCTATTCTCAAACTCTGTAATTTCTTCACTGAAAATCCATAAGGAAAACTCTGGAATCAACTAAGCATGATGTTTTAAGAACAAGATGTGCCAATTATACTTTAAAAGCTTAAATAACTTACAGAAGCTGCTCAATGCAAGTATTTATTCATACCCGACATGTAATTAACTAGTTACAAAGCAAGATCTTTCATGCTACTAAGTGTTGCTACTTACATTCAGGAGTGTATTGAATGCTACCAATTTGAGGCCTAGATGAAAAATTCTTCCAATCTCTCTCCATAATCAGATGCAATATAACTAGGGGCAATACAAGTTTCAGTTGCCAGTTAATCCTCAAATCAATATTTAACACAAATAATTTAGTCTCAAATGTATGTTCAAGGATGAAGTACTGACACCATCAAGGAATCTCTTTACCTTGCAATTCAATAAAATGGGTACCACTTTATGACGTAGGAAAGCAAACTTCTGCGCAGGCCTAACACCATCATATATACCCTTTAAGAAAAAAATGTAAGGTCAATTAGAACTAGACTGAACTCATTTTATTTCCTTCCAAAAAGAATAGACACTAATTTAACTGTATACAGAATTTAATTTAACTATAACTATGCACGTTTCAGTATATTGTCCTGTTCAAGAACTTATAAAAAAAAAATACTGCCAAAATTCTAATGCATACTTTACAATTAAATGCCCCATCTTTCTTTCCCCTAATAACCTCAGACTAGAGCTGCAGTGTTCAGATTAACTTATGTACGGATGAAAATTCCCTTGCTCTTAAGTGTAGTTTCATTATTGCCCACGTTTTTTCCACCACCACCAAAACTGGACTCAAAAGTAAGTTTTACTGTATTAGCAATAAAAAACTTGATGAACCTTGTAAGAACAGAATTCAGAAAAAGATTAACAACAGTTTTTACTAGATGAAATTATGTCACATCCCTCTAAAAATAATACTTATGCATTTCTGTTTATTAATCTGTCACATTTTACTATAGTATCTGCAAATTTCTTACTTTGAACACTTGAACAAACGAGTAGTAACCACTTTCAGTTAGACCATCAAAACTCCATCAAGTTCTCTGAGAACTCCGAGTTCCTGTTTTGGAGGAAAACGTGTCCAACGAGGTTCCAAGAATTTTCATCATTATACTCGGTCAAACAAGTTAGCCAAAAAGAACAAGACCATTTTCTTTTTTTCTGGTATGACTACTCAAACCCTGCCGTTCCCCCACTTTCTATTGTTATTGCATTTAAACCTCCAAGATTCCTTACCTTGACTAAACAAAGGTGCCCATTTAGTTATTTACTGTACTGTTTTACCTAGTTGCTGTCCAGGCACAGTAAAAACTCCCCCCTACGCTGCCAAGTCTCCAAATCCACCATTCCAGTTAATGGAAGTCTAGGTCACTCAAAAACAGAATTACAGTCACCAATTCTGGTTAGGTATACCACCTGACATGGCACTGTGTAATTTCATCACAAATCATTGTAATTGAATGCAAAGTAAAGGAAACTTGAGTTTATTTAGCTTCCAATTTCTGGGAGGTCAAGCGGAACTAGGACTGCTCTGGACAACAAAAGAAAATAGACTGTGCTTACAGATCATTTTCTGCCATGTTCTTTCTTTAGGACCACTGTTTTATTGTTGCCCTTTCTATTACATGGGATGTACATATTATCAGGTGTTAATAAAAAGTCAGTGCCTGTACAATACATTCTACAACTGAGCACCACTTTCCGTAACTGAACAGGCAAAGAAATTACACTGAACATCAGCATCTGGCAGTATTTCTCCAAAAAAAGTGACTAAAATGGGTTTAAATTGATTAACACTATTAAATCACATCTAATATTTGATACTACATGATTTCATTACAGCTATACGATACAATTATACAAAATGTGTTAACATCAAAGAATACAACCAAAATTAAGATAGCAAACAAAACCTATATAACTTTTTTTTCTTTACAGGAAAATACTTTTGAAGTATGCATGTAACTGCCCATTCTTTTAAAGAAAATCTACCGCAAGCAAGTTATCAACCTCCAGAAAAATCACACATAGCATTACTACGCATATCCCCAAAAAGTGTACAATATGCACACTTGGAAAATACAAAATTAAAAAAATTGTAAGCAACAGGTGAGCTTCATATTTATAAGAATGTGAAAAGAAGTCCAATTTTAGCACTGTTGTATAAAGAATTGTCTTTTTTGATGCAAGTTCATGAACTAACCCCTTCGGTTGGGGCCACACTTTACAAAACACCGTGTTCTTGAAACGGGATTACAGAGCAAGGTAGAGCATCTTAGCAACGTCACCTTAAAGTTTTTTTTGTGGGGTTTTTTTTTGCTTTTTATTCACTACTTATCAAAACACGTCCTTTAGGTTTGTAGGGTTCTTTTTTTAAAATTCTTTCCTAGAAACAATATACAAAGGGGAGGCATATTTATTTCCAATTCATACTCCTGTAAGATGCTTTGAGTTCAAGAACTTTCTCCTCCAACTTTCACTGGTTGTTTTTGGCCTTAGCGTGTGTTAAGATGTGAGATTTCAGGTTAGTTGATTGCGCAAACTTCTTATTGCAGCCGTCAAACGGGCAAACATAGGGCCTGTCGCCAGTATGAATTCGCACATGTGTGCGTAAATTGAAGTCCAGTGAAAAACGCTTTCCACATCCTTCAAACGTACACTGTTGAAAGAATAAGACATATTCCATTAGCTAACAAAAGTAGTACTCACTTCAATCATCGATTAGAACAGTATTCTTTAAATCACTAGACTGTACAGACATGAAGCTAGATGCTGAAGATTATTATAGGTGAAGCTGTGGTCATCACTTTTAAACCGTGTTTAAAAAATAAAATGAATACTTCAGGTTGTTCTACCACAGTGGTATATCTGTTTTCAAAGAGGGAAAATAACTTTCAGCTTGCAAGCAAATGCTTTCACTAAAAACACCTTCTCTGTATATGAAACACTATTTTGCTATGCTGTACTAGAAAACAGAAACAGTGTTTCACATCAGAATTTCCCTCTTTTGGTGATAACTTGCAAAGATTTGCTCATTTTACCAGCTTTAATTTTAAGATGGCTCAGAATACAAAAGACAGCATGTTTAGCGGTAAATACTTGTCATTTAAAACACAGCAGCTCCAGCATACACATCTAAGTGAATGCTTGAGGACTGTAAATCAGGTTTCTGAAATAATTCATTAAAAAAAAAAAATCGACAAAAAATACATATCTTAAATGTGTCCTGGGGAACACAGATATGCTCAAGACTATGAATACCTGTAAAGAAGATTTATAAGGAATATCATATGAAATAGACAGGGGACCTCTGGTGGCAGAAGCTCACGTGACGTGATATGAACGGAAAGAGCTTCAGTGATTACCATAATTTTGCTGAAAACTGATTAATACTGCTACTGAAAATTAGTATCATGAGTCAACTGAGCAAACAGCCGCGAGTCTCAGTTGTCCACAAGTGCTAAGTTGAAAAGATGAGGAGAGAGAGACATTTTCCTCATTCAGTCGTAACTGCAGACTTCATTTTTTAAGTGGGTAACTTTACATTATATTTTGGAAGGCATCTCCCATCTCACAATTTGCTAATTTCTAACAAAAGCCCATGGAATTAGTAAAACAACAGCCTAATTAGCTTAAGGGGACTTCCAATTTTTAAGGGGATCATTCAGTGCCTCATCTGATTTTAGAAAAAAACCAAAGTCATACAGAAGCTAGGTTACAGTTACAGTCTACACATGTTTACCAAATAAATTGTGGTACTTATGTCTGGAGGTTAACAATACCTGAAAGGGTTTCTCTCCAGTATGAACTAGTTGATGTCGCTTTAGTTTTGAGCTCTCCACAAAGGCCTTGCCACATTCTGCACATACGTGTACTCGAGGGCCATGAGTGTGCAGATGCTTCCTCATGGCAGAGTTGTCCCTGAACATCTTTGTGCAGCCCTTAAAAAGAACAGTGAAACTCAATTAGTAGATAAACTAGTTCTGATAAAGCAGATTTTATCTGCTAGAGTACAAGCATTTAAAATGATTTAATATCCTGAATACTTTCTTAAAAGTTGGCCCTGAAAAGGAGACCCCTTACATTTATTTAAAAAAAAAGGCAATACCAAGAAAACTGATCATTTGAAAAGCTGGGAAGGAAAAAAACCAACCCCAAATAAAAAAAACCAAAACCCTCTCCTCACTTAGTATTATGAACCATGGGTAGTCAAATGAATAATAGGACAGTCTCATGGAGAAGATGCAGCTCTGATAGAAGCAAATGAATAAACCAAACAAAAGCACTTAAGAGTTTCAGGGGAAAAAACTGAAAGACAGAATGATAGTTCATGGATACCTATGGTATATTCTTCAATGTGCTATATTCTGAGCACTACAGTACTATAATATATGATATAGTCTCTAATATACTGCAGGTTACTCTCTAGTGCCAATTTGTATGTGCACCACTCCATCTCCCAATAGTCTGTCCTCTTCCTTCTCATTCCTGAGAAGAAATGGAGCAAGAGGTTTTCCAGCATGTAGCAGCTTACAGGAACTACCTTGTCCAAACTAGCAGCAGCATGTTGATCACTACCACCTTGAGATATAAAGAAACTGCTACTGCTTCTCCAGTTTAAACCTGTAAGTGATACTGGGCAACTGAATAAGGTAGGAGAATCTCTGAGATAGTGCCAACTCGACCTAAAAGCAAAAGATACTCACATTAACTCAGGCACAGCATCAGAAGTCTTAATCTGGGGTCCATGCTGCATCGACACAGGAATACTACTTTTGATTCCAGAGTATGCTTAAGCCAGCAGTGACCTGGGGCTGTCTTTACCAAACCTTTCTAGACCTTTTTTCACCTTTTAGTGACAATCAATAGACATCTATCATATGTTTTATAAATGTCTTCCTCAAGGTTCAAAATCCCTCATAAAATCCTATTAATGACTGTAAATTCTATCTGTACTCCAAGTGATGCTGTTTAAACTTACTTAAAACTAGTCTACCAACTATTACTGTGTTATGAGGCATAGAATTTGACAACAGAACCTAAAGGAACAATCAATTGCTAATCTTAAATTCTGCAGGCCTCCTCTTTGGAATTTTTTTTTTCCCCAAACTAATAACCACATTTAAATATGCCTTATTTCTTAAAAAAAAAGGGGGGGGGAGGGGAATGCCACTTTCAAGAAGAGTTGTCTCTTCAGGCACTAGAATTTCTTTGGCCAATTTAAGAAGTGTTGTGCCACCATTCATTGCCTATAACAGAGCTGGGGGGCAAAGCAGTACCAAAATAAACATAGTATCAACTTTTTTTGCATTTATTTCAGAGCCCCTGCTGGCCCCTGAGAGGAGCAGTTGCATCTTTGACAATATTTTTCTTTTTTAAACTGAAGTCATAAATGCAAAAAGCCTATAAACACTAGAAGAGAGAAAATGGAAGGACAGAATATTTTTTCCCCTTGTTTAGATGAAGTTGAGGCTATGAGAAAGTAAATCAAAGAAATGAAGGCAGCATTCCTCAGTATTGTAAGGAGTAACTGTTCCTGTATCTCCACATACTATACTATAATAAAAACATGACACTTGCAGAATGTGAAGAATTGGAAATCAATATAAGCACAAAGAGGAATCCAGCAAATTCCTTAGGCTATGGCTGTCAGAAAGAAGCCTTCTATTCATGCTCTCTAATGTGTACTATTAGCGATCTGCCCTGATTATTTGCTTAGGCTCACACTTATCTAGACCAGAAGTCAGCAAGATTGTATTTGTCTTTTTTCATTACAGACTAAGTCAGCTAACAGAAGCTCTACAAAAGCTGGATAATGCCGTAAAGCTAGATGCTACCAATCTAGGTGACTGGCAACATTTATTCAAGACAGAGGCTCCCCCATTATCAGTGGATCAGAACTGTATCTCCAAGATGCCCCTCTCTCCCTCTCTCTGTCTCTCTCTCTCTTTTTCAAGATGATGCACCTTCCAGCTCTGTGGAATGTAATTCAAAGTCTTCCAATAATGCTGACTTTGGCATCTGCATCATAAATTGCTGATTCCTGATCTAGACTCCAAATCCGTCATGGTTTCCAAGCAGAGGATATATAGATCTTGGGAACGTACTTTGAACAGCTTTCAGAACATTCTTTCAAGTATGTAATCTTGGGTGGCAGGAAATCACAACAGTAAAACCAGCATGTTAGGGACTGTGCATCATGGTTACCAGAAGATTAGGGATGCACTGACCTTAAGACAAGGAATGGGAATAATATATTATTCAGTGAAAGGTTTTTAAGGAAGCCTCTAAAGAATGATAACTAAAATACAGTTAACTGAGAGTAGTCTATTAACAGTAAGATATTTTAGTTATTCATTCTCAACAGAAAACATCAATACAAAATTCTGGTCTACAAATTACTACCAACTCAGAAGCTGAGCACTTCACTTACTTTGTGAGGACAAGCTATCGTTCGTGGAGCATCATCTTCTTTAATTTTTCTTGGTTTCATTCTTAAAGATAAAAAAAAAATTAGTAGAAAAACATTAGTAGACAGCTCTTCTCCAGTAACTACCTACATAATGCACACATTTATTTGATAGTATTATGTGCATCAGTAGTACTCAGTTTAATATTTTCGAAGCCTTCATAATAATATTAACAGTATAATTTGGCATTTGGAAAGTTCAGCTTTTCCAGAAGGACCTCTCAAATACAGAAAAAGACATTTAATACTACCTCCCTAGTCCTTTGAATATGTGGAAATAGAGGGTTTTTTTTTCTGACTTATACTAATTGTAATTAGAAGGTCTTGTTTGAAAACTCCATTTCTGTTGTGCCAGTACGCATGTGGCCTATTTATCTTCACTTCCTCTGCATCCCTGCATCAGCACATGAAGAAGAGAGTAGTCTCAATCATTCTTCAGTATTTTCACCACCCAAGACTTCAGAAGAAAACTCTACAGAAGCAGGGAAGGCAGGCAAGTTGTGGAATCTACATAGACAATGTAGGCATCCACTATAACCACAGAAATGGCAATTATTCTTACTTTAAGCTACTGTACACATGGATTCCACTCTTGGCAACTGACAAGCAATCATTTATTTACTCTTGGTTGCTGACAGGGATCTTCACCACTACTTTATGAGCACCATTAGTCTCCATTGACTACAGAAGGAGCCCAACAAACTATTGCTTGTCTGTGTTAGGTATTTCAAATACAATAAGACTCCCTGGTAGACAACAACGTTAGAACAGTCCTGCCGTAACAACCACCTGTCTGAATGTCAGCAAAGTGTCAGCTGTGTGGACACTATTCTGGGGAAGTGCACTGCCCTTTCTTTACTTCTCAAACCTGTAGTGCTGTCTTCAAAAAAAAAACAAAGAGAAATGGCTTATCTCCACCTTATGGTGGAGGTAGGTAGGCATAAATAAATGCACCTCATGCAGCTGAGGATTCACTTAAGTAAGTAATGAGATTTTGTGTATTCCAAAACCTTGCTGCAGAAGGGAAGCTAGTCTGTTTATGTGAGGTCCTGAATGATTTTCCCTGGTAATACAGTACAAGATAGTTCTGTACGATGAGGTAGCTACATATCATATCTGTAAGTGAAACAAAAGGTTTTCTGGTGTTCTCTCTAGTCTCAATTAAACAGAGACGAGTGGCTTGAATTTAGCAAAAGAATTAGAATTATCAGAATCACTATTCTTAAAATTGAGAAGGAAAGAAGTCTGTTGCCATCCGAGACAATTTTAATCCCCATGAGTTCTTCCTGGAAACAGAAATGGAAGAACAGGGTTGGAGGAAGAGATTTCCAAGTAGTACATACATGTACTTTTTTTACATGCTTTTTTAATAATTGATCTGAGACTGGCCAAACAGCAACTTCTAAACGTACAAAACAATTCCCAAGAGCTGCAGGGAAAGTAAGCTAAAATCTCTCCATTCTACCACGTAAGCATTTGTTTCTTTGCAGGCAGGGTCCGGTTGTCTTTGATACTGTAACATTTCTATGCATAGGGCTTAAATCTGCTGTTTCACCTGCCTCCTTCACATGGACAGAGGAGAAAGGACAGAAATGGAAGGCCTTGTGAGGCTGAATTAAGGCAAGAGCAGTGAAAAACCTCCCTGAGAATTCCTGAAGACTAGATCCAGGAAAATCTTACAACTGCCAATGGAGTCATATGTGATGGAGAAGTCTCCTATGGCTCTGTGGGCTACCATTTGTCCCTCAGAAACAATCTGACTCCTCTCAGTATTGCAGATGTAGCACAGTTCAAGTGGTCACATACGGACTAAAGCACTTGACAGTTAGCCACTTCACAGACACAACATTAAAACCCAAGGATTTAGAGGCTGCATTTGTTCTTTTCTCTAAGTGGACATTTAGGAAACTCCTGCTAGCTCAACATCTCCAGACTACACTGAATATGTGCAGTGCTAACTGAAGAACACTGCAGTCTCCTGCAGGGTTAAAAATACAGATGTGACAAAAACATGGAAGCTGCAGAGTATCATATGCAACAATCCCCTCATTTACAGATACTAACAACTCCTAGAAGATGGGTGTGAGGTACTTGTGTTGACAAAGTTCCTCTCACACCATTGTCAGCAGCATACCTAAAAATGTCATTAATTTAAGGGCAGAGACATCCTGAACACAGCAAACTGTATCTGTTCCTGTAGACCAGCCTCTTCATTATCTTTATCTTCCTGTTAAATTTTCTTTTACCAAGATTACAGACCAACTTAGATGACCTTATTGATTAAATTTAATTTATATAATCCAACTGGAATACAGAATGATTGTGCTGTGTTTAGTTTACGCAGCCTCTTTGAGTAAAGTATTAAATACCTAAATCCAAACAAGTGATTGGGATTACCTGACTGACTACACTCTCCAGTGAGGTTCTAGACTGACAACAGTACAGGTACTGAGGCTATAGGAACACACACACACACAAAAGCTTGCTTACAGTAGCTCTACAGAAAGTCAAAATGGACACACTGAAGAATGCTTTGACAACACGGGACATGAGAGAACATAGTGCCATGGTTTAATGCCATTAGAGAACACACACACCTAGGGGACAAAGCTGGTGCCAAAAACACCTCCTTTACTTCTAACTCCATCAACTTATTAAATGTTGGCTGAGTCATTCCCCCAGCCCCCCAAAAAACAAAGAAAAAAAACTCCTAGGCCCAAAATCTGTGTCTGTGACATCATCAGAACAAGTAAAACCACCTTTGTTCTGAAGCCGTAATTGACCACCTGTAAAGGGAGAGACTGGACAGAAAAGGAATCACTAACAGGAGATGTAATAAACAGCTTTAGTGGGCAGTGCTTGCATTCTTTACGCTTGGCATAAGATCCCACTGATCATCGTGTTAAATCCTACTCATAACTCTTGTGTCCTGCCTCTGGTATTAAGTCAATCTTTGAGAAAGAAATGCTGCAACAATGTCATCCGTAACAGGCTGTTGAAGTTGAGTGAGAGGGAAAATACCCTGGCCAGTGTAGTCAGGAGGCTTGAGGAACAAATCACAGCAGAACTGGATGGTCAGACATGGGACAGACTGGAGCTTCAACATATACCTTACATTTTTCAGTTTAGTGTCTGAGCAGGCACGTAACATTCCGAGTGTCCATTCTGGAATAAGCTGACTTTTTAATTTTCAAGCTTTTTTTCTAAAGTGACCAGTATCAGCCCAGCAGTATACTTGAACGTAAAAACATTTAGTCCCTATTGACTACAAAATGACAACAAAGTTTAGCTAGCAAGAGAGTAGATTTTACATCTTTTTATTTCTCCTGGAAGTACGGGAAGTGGGCAACTTAAGCTTAAAATGAAGAACAAGACTGTGCATAAGCACAGGGTTCTATAGGCAACCAACCTATTCAACGAAACAGAAGCAGACACTTCAACAGGAAGGCAGCAGTGTCCAGGTTACATCTCAGTGCCACAGGCAGCAAGAAGCTGCTAGGCCCTTCATACACTTGGATTAAAGGCACGAGGGCACGTACATCACGGGGACAGCTATGACAGATCATTTTGTCAAAAATGTCATCTTGTTCACAAGGCTGTGGAATCCATATGGACAATCACTCAAAGAAGAATTTAAAGACTTACATATTCAAATGTATTAGAAAAAAAATTTTGGTCTTACTTTAAAATTAACTTTCTGCAAAAGGAGACCAGACTAGAATCTGGGCTGTTGATCTTAATTACACTGTTGCAGGTAGCTCTTGCTGGTGGTTAGACTTTTGGCTCCCACCCAGTAGAGCATCTCTACCAGCTCCGTCCAAGTTTTCTTAGCCTGAAACATTAATCAAAAACAGAACTCTAACACATACCACTATTTAAAACAACTATACACACACACATTAATACCTGGATGGAACTTTTGAAACGGCTGCCTTTGCAGAAAGTCAATTTACATGGCAAGACCAGAATTTTCATTTCTGCAGTGAGTTTATATGGGCCATGCCTAGTAGTAGCAACTGCAGACTAGCTAACTGTGAAAAACTAGCAAGTGTACCTTTGGATCAAGGCACTGGGGACACTGTGATTAAAGGCTAAATCTGTTAACTTGTATGGGTTGGGTGGAGGGAGGGAATGGGGGACAGGAGAAGGAGCAGGAAGGTGTGCAACCAAATAGCTTCACAGAATCAGCACCATAAAAGCACACTCTCTTATCAATGCATAAAGACGACTGAGTGAAATCACAGGTATGAAACCACTCGGTTCCTCAAAATAAAGCAAGCAGCTCTGTCACTGTGCTACCTCCCTCAACTACCCAGCTGAACTGGAAGAACAGTATACTGACAGAACCAACCCCCACCCCGAACATCTGTCAATCTCCACAACCTATTGTCTTGGAGATAGATCCAATTTTAAGTTAGCCACAGAAACAGAGTTAAGGCTAAGATAAAGGAAATCCATAAGTCAAAAACAATTAACAGTATAGAATTTCCCCCTTGTTCTGATAGATCCCTTTTTGCTGCTGTTAAACTTCTGTATTCTCACATCCTTTCTTCTCCCTCTATACATCAATCTAACCTAAACAGTATTACTCTCTCTCAGGCAACTCCTTTGACACATCCCAGAGATCTCTGATGACCAGGAGTGATATTCACCTGTGCTGATGACCACATCCCTAAGAATAGTTAGAAGAGGAGAAAATTATTCTCTAACAGTAGTGTCACTGCTACTTCTGATCTGTTCCCTCACTCTACCATTCCCCTTGTACTGCCCTGCTGAGGCAGAAATAACATGAGTGTCATAGCACTATACTGCTGCAAGAATTCATTTGTGCTGAAGAACTCCTGAAACTGGCTAGACTGGCTTTTGGACAAATAGACAAAAGGGGAGAGGCGCAAGGTGTCCTAGGAATCTATCTACAACTGAAAAGCCCACAGCCACTGTCTTAACATGCTTTGGTCACAGTTAGCTAGGAAAACGTCATAAAAATAAAAGGTTCTCTTTCACTCCAAGGTTTTGGCAAAAATAATTACTTGTTTTGTTCCAGTTATGAAGAATAATATCATATGTGTAAACAGGGAGAGTGACCTTTGCAGTGTGGTACAGAGCAAGAGATTTCCCCTCCCCCAGAAGAACACTTTGGGTAAAGCAATTGTCAGTTTACTGCCCTTTAAGCTTCTCTATAACAAGAACAAAACCAGTACAACAGCATATACCTTATAAAGAGGCCTAAGTCATAAATCTAGGCGACCAGAATGGTTTGTCGCTTTTAAGAAGGGTGTCCGATTTCAAACTCTAATGCAGTTTCCTCTCCTTTGTTCTCTATCCATTTTGGAAAGTGGATAGAAAGAAAGGGCAGTCCTTACAATGGCTCTCCTTCAGAAAAGGTACTAAGCAGAGCAGAAGATAAAGCCATGGAGAGTACAGTTTTTACCACTAGGACCCATTACTCTGCCAATTTCCCAGCTATAGCATCTTCCCCTCTTATTTCTTAGTTTTACTGATGTCTGTATTCTGCTGTCTTTAGCCAGTTCAGTCATGTATCTGGAGGGTGAGAGGGAGGGAGAGGGGAATCAGGGATATCCCTTTTAGTGGCTTTGTTTGAGGGAATTTGCTATATGCACCAACTAGAAATATGTCTGCTACTTCCCTAAGCTTTTATTACCAAGCAGTTATGACTTCTTCACAGCTAAGTACAGAATTACTTGTAATCAATTTAGACTTGGATGAAACATTTTATTTCACTTGAAGGGATTTCCAGTGTCCCAGTCAAAGGTATCAAATGGGAACGTGGTAATTTATTAGGTTGTATTTCTTTCTGAGCAGATCATTCACAGCTAATGTTTCACATTCTGATATGATTGCCTAAGAGAAATCCACAATTTTTTTTTCTTTTTTATTGCATTTTTAAAGCATACTAGAGAAAATGCGTGATTCCTACAATAGAATGAAATAATTTGTAAAAGGCAATAAATTGCCCAACCAGGTATAATTTATGGTCATTCGTCTATGCATTACTGAGCACGCTTTAATGTTCTGACACAGCTTGTTCATTCACAGTGTTTTCAATAGTTTCAGAATGTATAAAAGCCTTTCCAGGAAAAACTAGAAGATTTCCAGTTAAAGGATCCAGATTCCTACTACGTGACTCAATGACACATGCACTAAAAAAAGCAGCGAAAGACAACTGTATCACAAGAGGCAGTGTAACTGCTCACTCTGCTAGTGCCACCTGGCTGCAGAGCAGCAGTGGTGTCCAGTGCAGATGCTGAATTACTACAGTTTTCTTTTTTTTTTTTTTTTTTTTTTTAAATATGGGCTGCAGAGCTACAGAGGACTTCAAGCATCAAGTCCACCCCTGCCTTACCTCTCACTAACCAGACTGTGATCAGAACTTCAGAACCTTGCCTGAAATCTGTTACCACTATAATTCAAGCTTTGACCATTTAAACTTAACCTCAGAACTTTGTCCCTAAGAATCGATGCAAATGCCTCAGTCAATTTATCCTTAATCAAAATAAGCTGCATGGTATAAACAGTGAATCTAGCCTGGTTTTGAGTAGCTAATTTCTACAAATGTATAGTGAGACTCTTCCAACTACCTTAATGAAAACAGGAAAGCAACCCAAAATAACTTGCTCTGAATTGCACGAAATACACTTAGCATACAATTTTACTAGACAGTTTATGTTTCCTTGTATGTGGACTGTGCATGATTCTTTTTTCAAGTCATCGAAATACAAATTTGTTACTCAAAGTCTTACTCAGAGCATATGAAGCTACTTAAAAAGTTTAAAGGTAACAGTTTTAACTTCACCTGCTGCTCAGTTTTCAGAATACAGATACTGAGAATTTTGAAAATTCTGCATTGTAAAGCAACCAGCAATGCTTGAAACTTTCAGAGAACTTCACATTAAACACATTCTTTTAGCATGAACAACTGTATTCCTAGGACCTCCAAACCCAATTCCAGCACATGTAAATCTAGTTTTTTCTTCCGGTTTGCCATGCAATCTAGACCAACAAGACAATTGATCAGTATAAAAATAGGTTTGTAGATACCCGTTCTTGAATTCATGTTATTAGCTAAAAGGAGTGCCTTCAACATGCTTCACAGCAAGAAGACCAAGACCTTAAGAAGCAATATTCAAATTCTAATATACCCATATTCTTCAGCCTCAGCTATACACAATCATTTACAACCTAACATACAACTGTTTTCCTTTTCACCCCCCCCCTTTTTTTAAAGGCAAGAGTAAAAGTTTGACAGTCATCAATTCTGACCAAGAAATCAAAAAACCTTTCTTAAAACAGAAGATGCTTGAAGTTTTCACATATCCACAATTAGGCTATCAGAACAATTCTTCATAGGTTTTGGGCAACTTAGGGATATTGCTAAAGGTAATGTCCCCTCCAAGTTGCTTACTCTACCACCATGTATTTGTCTTACGACTGCAGTGGATTACATTTTATCTACTGTACAGAAATACATTAACAGAAAAGAGACTGTACACATAGAACTCAATCTTTCCATCATCTTCTACAAATTCTAGCTCTAGAACTTCCTAGAACATTCTACCACGAATTAAAAAAAGTGGCAAGCTGTCACTATTTTCTCAACAGAAAACTAACTAAAACCCAAAGATGCAGTACATTTTACAATATTAAGAAATATGCAGACAGATCTGATAGAAGCAATCTGGTTATTTCAAGAAGCCCAAATCTTGGCAACCATTTCAAGTATTCAAACCAATCTGGAGAAAAATGTTCAGTATTTGCATGGAGAATACCCTATGAGAAACTATTTAAACTTCCTAACAGAAGATAGCTATTCAGTACTTAGATGTTTAATAGAACCAAAGGTTTCAGCATATTTTAAAATAACTGAGAATACTATTCTAAGCACATGATGAGCAGAAATGTGTAAGTAACATTTTAGAATTAGAATGCTACATACACTCAAGAGCATTCACTTAAACATTTGCTTTCACAAAAAATTGTTATTAACCTTTCAGCAGGTCTCAGAGGAAAACACAATCATTTTTGATCAACAACAGTAAAACATGTAAAAACAGTATCAATAGCTAGAACCACCCACCACTGTAGATAAAACCCTGTTTTCAGTTGTTCGTGATGTGTTTTTACACATTTCCAGATCAGATAGCCTGAAGCAGGGAGCAAGCCCTGCAAAACTATCTTACTAGGAGCCTTCAAAATCCATAGTTCAATGGCTTTACTGAAATAATTGTGGGACAAAGCTGTGCTGGCAATCCTCTGGTGCAAACACCCTGAAGAGTAACAGAACAAGCTTGTAAAAAGCAGCAAGATCAAAGAGGTGAAACAAGAGCAGATGCACACACTGGACACCAAGGTCCACCTAACCAAGAAGCCAGACCAGAACTTGTCTCAGTAGTGCCTGCCATCTAGCAACTAGCTGAAAAACCCAGTGATAAGAAGGAAAAAAAAAAAAAAAAAAAAAGCATACTTCTCCCTCTACTAGCTGACCCAGGAAGCAAGAGTAACAACATCTGATCATCCATATGCTCTAAGAGTCAGAATTGTGCACCAGAGCTCTGAAGAATACCCAGCTGGTAACGAAATGAAAATGAGTGTAGCTTCATAGATATGTTTTGCTTTCAACATGGGAAAAACTGATTATAGCACCTGGAGGAAGCTAACAGTTGTGCTCAAGTATTTGGAGACACCAGCATTAATGCTGCCCATGCACTGAGTGAAGGAGCATGCCTTTGGTAATTACAAGCACATGCACACAAAGAAGGGGACGAAGTAAACGCTGCAAAGGCAACCCTAATGTCACAGCCTCCAGGTGCCAAAGCAGACTTCTCTGGCGCCCTCACGGTTGCCCTCTGGTGGCCACCAGCTGCCCTGAGCACTCGGTACTGGAGCCACGGGCTCTGCGGAGGGAGGGGGGAAGAGACACATGACACTTTCAGTACTCCACAGCAGAACAGAGCTTCACCTCTACTTGAAAGTAAAAGTCACCTTGTAACTCAGGTCAACGTATTGATATGTAAACGAGTGACAATTCTGATTCACTAGGGGAAAATCCAAGCAGTATAGTTACCAATTGTGAAACTGCAATTATCAGTGGCACTTGAAAAGGCAAGACACATGACTCCATTAAAAAGAAGTTTAAGACCTAGAGCTTAAAAAGCAAGAAGCAGGTGAAAAAGAACAGTAAGTGGATTTATAAACTAAATATTGTAGTCTAGCTTTCTTGTACTGAACAACCTGAATGCAGCATTTCACTTATCGGATCCTTTGGTGCTGAGGAATCTTAGAGTACTCACATGAAAGATACATTCTGTCATATCAAAGATGCAGCCAGTCTATCAATGTATTTAGGTCCTGTCTTGCCCAACAAGAACTAAAGACCAGAAGTCATTGAAGAAGTCACTGCTGAATATAAAACCCAGTTATTATAACATGGTATCAGCTACTCTGTTCTGAATTAAGTCCCTTGTTTCAAAAGATTAAATGGAACAATAAGCCATACTGAATTTACCATTTATTTTGCCTAACAGTTTCATAATTAAACCAGTAGGAGAAAAAAAAAAAAATTTCAGTTTAAAGATCTTTTCTTCCTACTTACCTAGCAAATTCAGCCAGTTGTTTGGGGTCTGAGAGGTCAATGCCAGGTATTCCACCAGGAGGAAGTTTCTTCCCTGTCATGTACTCTGAGTAATCTGGAGGAGAATTCTCTCCAATGATCTGCTCTTCCACCACTGTTTCATGGTCAATATCTTTTTTATCATCTGAAATACACAAAACACTGAATTCAATACATACTAAGGATCAAAACAGCATGTAAGTTATCAGGCTGCATCTCAATACAAATTCACTATTGCTGCACACTTAGAAGAGTACACTGCACTTCCAAATTCCTGTGCTAATTGTAAAGAGCAGAAAGACTTCTATACAGTTACAGCATGAAGAACACAGAAAGAACGCAGTGGGTGAGAAAAAAAAAAGCAGAAGTCACATATCTACTTAAACACAAACAAACGGGGAATAGAACAAGCCTATGAATGTTGGCTGCATTTGAAAGATAGTGCACTTTTCCTGAAACAATGCCCAAATATTTAATTCCCTTAACCTCTTCAAGACTAACCTCCACCATACCCACTTTGGATCCCCACAGCAGTCAGTAACCAAGCAAGCCTATCAGAGGAGTGGCAGATACTTACCCTAAGACGTTAGGACTACTGATCTTTACTTCAGAGCATTCAGATTTCCTTGACCTCCAACAGAAGTGTCACGGAGGGACAAGAAATTTAAAAATAACTGCTAATGGGCTTCAGCACCTGCCCATAAAACTTATGTTTTTCAACACTTGCAGACAGGTCTGAAAAAGCAAAAAACTAAACAGCATGTCTCCCTCCCAAGGGGGCTTCTTCCTTCCCTAGCAGAGGCCAGCCTAAGCTCTTTCCCACTCTACTATATAAACAGCTGATAGGGATCGTTCAGAGCTTTGATCTGCAAGCCAGTTAAGATACTGCTACTTTATCTGCTCTAGAGCTCCTCCTATGGTTTTGTGCTCAAGGACTGCAGTGAAATCAGGTGGAAGACCTGCTGTTGCCATCTACTCACATTCAGACCTTAGAATATGCCAAGACACAATGTTTTTTCTCTCCTCTTGCTATTTTATAACAGAAACTAGCAAGACACAAAGAAGACAGAGAATGGAAACATCCATGTATGTTCCTCATTGCAGTGCTCACACCAGCAGGAAGAAAGACACAGCACCAATCCTGTTTTCCACCTATACATCTAGGACAACAGATGTATATCTGTATACACAGTTGTAACTACGCAGCTAAATGTTAATAAAGTTGCCACTATGCTGCTACTTCTATTCTGTGTATGGGAAGCAGATTCTGCAAATCACTTTATACACAAGAGGCTTTACAAAAATAACAGGAAGTTTTATTTTACAGGTAGTGTTTAAGGAATGGAAATACAAGATGGTAGGACAGAAATAGTATTTCCCCAATTTAAAAAAAAAAAAAAAAAGAAAAAAAGGAAAACATAAGGCAGACAACAAATGAGGAAACATTTCCCCCCCCCCAAACACAGGAAATAACATTATTCATTACTCAGTAACTTAAGTTAGAAAGAGAGGACAAGACATATGCAAATAAAATAAATATACTAAGGACAAATTTCTATTCAATTTGTAATGCCTGCTTTTAATGTGTGCCACTGAGCTATGTCTAGAAATGTTACTGCTAGTTTGGGGTTTAATCTGATCTACCAGATCAAATAGCAGTTCATGTATACGTTCCACAGTGAAAGAGGAAAATAGACTCCAACACTGCAAAGACAGGAGCGTTAATAAGAAAATACTATCTGCAGCATTAAACTGGGAATAAACTATTGAAAAATTGACTATTTGGACAATTTTTTTATTCTAATCTAGTTTTCCACTCACCGCACTGTCTTTCAGTCTTTACCAGTGCTTTAAAGAAAGCAACTGAATTTACCTTAAGTAAGGATTATATGGTAAGTTTTACAGCACCTGCAGGAGTTACAAATTCAAGTCAATAAACCTCCAATTTGGCAACAATTTGTTCTTCCAAACAGAAGGTTGAGAAAAAATATTTAGCAATGCCTACACAGACAGAAAAGACATTATGAAGCTCAGAAGAGCACAGAACTTCTGGAAAGCTAAAAGCAATGCCTTCTCCATGCTGCAGACTAGAATGAGATCAGCTGCCTTCAATGTAGCCATTTCAACAGCTACCCAGAACTTCCAGTTTGACTGTTTGATGACATTCACAACAGAAACAAGTTTTCATTTCCTGCCTCAGATCAGATGTATGAGTCAACAGGGAAATTTTGTATACATTCCTTAAGATCCTTCCTTCCCTAGCATAAAGGCTTGCTATGCCTTCTTGCTATTTGAGGGCCAAACTGAAGGAAAGTCAGCCTCCAGTGCCTTTACTTCCCAAAAGCCCGCCAACAGAAATCAATTCCACAGCTATTCAATTCCACAGGCTACTGGAGTAAAACATGAAAAACTATGAACATATTGCTTTGATACAGTAGAAAATGACAGAAAGTATCCCTTAATATATTGACAGTTATGTGAAAATAAAAAACAATCAAATTTTCCTATACCAGAAAACTTTATCTCTGTAGCAACACATACCTGCAGTTTCAAAAACTAAACAAACCAAAACAGACTAAACGAAAACAGACTAAAACAACAGCATACAAAACATTTACCTTGAAGTGTTATGTCAGGCTAATGTCCTTTGAGATAGAAGACCTGGTTCACACCAGAAGTCAAATACTTTTTCAAAAGTAGCAGCGGACTACAGCAGCTCTTTAGCATACAGACCATCCTAGTTACAGGCCACCCTATGACATTATCAACTCATTGGGAAAACAAAACAAAAACAACAAAAAAACCCACACACTTCTTTGGAAGAAGCTCGGAAGAACTTTACCAATGTCCTCTATGCACAAATTTATCACAAGTTTGTTTGTGATCCCCTACCAACCTGGACTAGGCAGCTCAAAGTTTGGAGGCTAAAGTCCAAGCAAACTTTCACTGAGGCTGACAAGTTAACCGACATTCTCACTGCAAACAGGGCAAGCTGACTGCTTGACGTTTTCTGCCTTCAAGCAAGTCCTGGTGCCCACTACATCCAAATTACCTCCCCCTTTTCCTCTCACGAAGCATCAGAGAATAAAACGTACTGCACCCAAAGCAAAGCAAAACACAGAGACCCAACCCTGAAATTCTGGTGACACCTCTGGAGAAGTACAGTACAAATAAGGCATAGTAACTCCATGCAGTTTATGCCCATGCCAAGCTCATCTGGATGCCACCCATGCAAGCTAAATACGGACAGAGCCATGGAGCCAGTCAGGAAAAGGAAATTAACTGCTGTATACTATCTGATCTGCTTTGTTTTGTCCCTTAAAACCACTTGAGATCACAGCAGACTCAAATATAAGGCATTCTGCTTGTGTGTATTTAGCACTATTCTTATAGATCTAATGCAGCTTTCTGTAAGGAACTCGGAACATGATTTTAGTCCCATCTTCTGAAAGACATTGAAGATCCGAATGCATGTCAATTAGTTAACCGCTTTATCTTCACAAAAACATGCACTACCAGTCACTGCAATAGCTATGCCCAATATTAATCTATCTTATAAAGCTCTAAAACACTGATTTGTTAGAGACACCAGATACCCCCCAACATCATTCTACACCCAATTACATTAAGACAGATACTTAGTCTAAACCGGGTTGTTCTATGTACCTGTTTAGGACATACCCAAACAAATCTTGTTCAGTGTCCTTCTATCTGCACTTCTCTCATGCCCTATATACAGTCAATATATATCTTGAACTGGATTCACTTCTGCACTTCAAAGCAAGTCAAACAAACTTTTTTTTACTAAGATCAGTGAAAGTTCAGCATTTTAGCCAGCCGTATCTTTCAGCTACCACTTAAAAACATATTTCTACTGGTGAAATAACCGGAAGTTTTAAGAGTACCAAGCCCAAGTACCAACTGAAGTAGAAAGAAGCCAGATTACTGGGATAAAACTGCAGATTCCATGTAACAGATCAATGACAAAACATGGTAGAATCTGTTTCCCAAGACTTTATTGATTACCTTGTGCTCTTATTACCATGCTTTCTGCACCTCTTGCAGTCCTTCTGTTGCACAGAAAATCCATCTACCTCAGAACCCCGTTATTTCATGCATTTCTAGAATAGTAGCTAGCTCCAGCTGACATCTCTGAAACTCCTCAGCTTTGTAAGATGACCCCTTAACTCTCAACCCAAGAAGCCCTGCCAGTATTTCTGCCTCAGTTATTCTTGATTTTAGCCATCATACTCCACTTCTAGATCCCCAATTCTCTGAGCCATGCTTCTCCTCTATTACAGAGCAGGGAGACCACATTGTTATTCAATCAGTTTTCTCCTGCTGAAAACAAGGACTGCAAAAGGGAACTCAGAAGGTACACTTGGTAGCAAAGCAATGAGACCTAATCCTATAGCTTCCTCCTCAAGGTACCAAGTAAGACATTCTGCTTACCAACTAAAAGAATGAACAACATTTAAGCTTAAATTTTCTTTTTATGATCACATGGTTAAGCACTTTTTTTTTTTTTTTAGGAACAGCTGAAATGCAATTACATTATAAAGGATGTATTCGCAACTGTGCAGTACCAAGGCACTGTGGTAACAGCTTGGTTATTGCTACCACATTGCTATCTCCTCAGGCGAATTAGTTCATTGGTCATGTTTGGAAGCAAAGAACCATAATTAGCTTGTTAAATAACACAGTTATTTAGCAGACACTTCTGAATGTTAAATTCCATTTTGCACAGTATGTCATTTTTTAACCTAATTGGCTGCTAGGTTACTTTCCCTCTGATGTGCCTTGCACAGAGATGGAGAACAGGTTCTTCTTTCCCTGTGTCACCCATCTCTTATTTCACACTACCGAGACGTGAACTGACAAAAACACTGCGTATATCAATAGTCATCATCTGACTTCAACATCTGCGAGACTGTGCCGAAGCACTACGACCTTCTGAATCGTCAGCATACAAGTGACATGGACCTCTCAGGGAAGGATCCAATAGCAAGCTAGAGGATCTAGTTTGAAGGTGGGCTAAGAGGCAACTTAATCGAGAAATTTTAAGTGATGAACCACATTCATGTATTTCACTTTAAAAACTGAAAAGGTATTTAAATTAGCTGCAGGAAAATATCTACCTTATTCTCTAAGGTTCACTGGCAAAAATGTCAGGGCAGACTCAGTGCTTATGGATACCAAAAGCCCATACCGTTGTCTTAATCAGAGTCAGGAATAGATTATCATCGTAATATTTTAAAGGAAGCAGATAATGACTTTCTGCCTCCATTATGAAAAATTTTCATATAAGAAGCTCATTGCTTATCTGTCATCGCAAAAAATTTCAGCCATCCTTGATACAGGCCCACAACTGAACTAAATGACTAGTCTATCATTTACAAATGACTAGTCTATCATTTATACTATGTAAGACAACTGGTCAGACAGCAGATGATTATTTTTCTCACCCTTGCAATCTGATAAAGTCAAATCAAAAGATTTTTTTGAAGACATTAAAAGGTTTTTAAGAGGTTTTGAAGAACCTTCTAGAAACCCAGTGTGAACCCCCCTGAGTTTTCAAATATGGATCCGTAGCACAGGCTTCCTGGATTATCAAGAATCATTTCCAAACCATACACGTAAATTCTGCATCTTTGTCTTTCCCATTTAAGAATAGGATACTTGAGCAGTTTAACATCTGTGGGCAATGTTTAGTTTGGTTGTGCTATTTCAGCCCTAAGCTTGCAGACTATCTATGCTAACAATAATAGGTTAAGCCAACACCTACTTCAGGTCTGAAAGCTTGACAGAGTCAAGAGTTATCACCTAGAAGCAGATGTAGTTACACCAATACATTTTTTTCCCCTCAAAATTAAACCCCAGCTGCTTGAAATTCCAGCATTTGGTGGAGCCAGCATTTCAGCACCACCTTCCCAAATGCTCCCGCATCTAAGAATCAGTTTTGCAAGCACAATCTGACAAAGTGATTCCTAATGATCCTTCCCCTCCCCCATCGCTATTGTGTACCCAACCTGGAGACAGTCACTAAAGAGGATGATTCAAATTGAATCTAGCAAAGGCAAAAATAAATTTCACTTCATAAAACCAAATTTTCCTAGTTCAAATTGGGGTGTCTCACTTGGAGAGCACCATTAACTATATACAATTTTCTAAATCCATGACAGGATACCCCAATGAAAATAATGAGGATAGATATTAGACGGTATAGAGAAAACATGCTACAGGAACATGAGTAAAGTTTCCACCATATATACCTCTTCAGCCCTTTCAGAAAATAGAATGCCTTTGTTCAGTTCCTGTTTTCACACGTGAAGAAAGACAAATAATTCCATTCTGAAGATCTGGAAAGCTAATCTGAACTAGAACAAAGCATTCCTGTTTCAAACTAAACACTTTAATTAAAGTAATCATGGGTCACAAGTTTGGTATCACCATAGATACCAAGGTGATAAGAGAAGTTATGGTAAGTCTAAACCGTTGCCAACAACAGTACTGCAACTTCTAGTAACCACGTAACAAGACGAGGATTGAGTAGTCCCCTTTAATCACATTGCTATATATTTCACAGATTATTCCTACGCGTTTCAAGAGGTGCTACCACACGTTATACTCATTTATGGACCAAGATTTATGATTGACTAAATTTGGTACCACCCGTGTACAAGCTAATACAGTAGCACTAGAGAACAGTAGCAAGAAATTAATTCACATTGTCTTCCCACACTGTGGTGAGCAAAGTGCCCTTGTTCCCAATTCACATACCCATGAACAGCAATATAGGGCTCATTGTTTTATCTTGATGCATGGGCTTATTTACTATTTGTCTTTTGATAAACTTTTTGCTAAGCATTTAAACCAAACAGTCAATTACATCAGTGTGCAAGCAAGTTTTGATTATGTCAAAATACAGAGGCAAAACTGCTATCTTTGTTCAAAATAAAGTATGCCTGATTCTGCAAGGAAACTTTAGTACAACTACCCTTTTGCAAGCCAGTAGCTTGTTCTGGTTGTGTCCCCCCCCCCCGTTTTCAGTTTTGCTTCTTTTTGGAATTTTTCTGGCAACTGTCCCCCCCTCTAAAATTTCAGAAAATAAACAACAAAGCCTCAGCATTTGACCACTTCTATAACATTCAATAAGCTGTGTAAGAGGCATAAAAGCCTCAGTAAAAAAACCATAGGTTCAGTAAAACTTCACAACACTCTTAACTGAGCAGGTTATTACCAAAGGCTGTTTGAAGCTGGGGGGGGCTGGATGTGTGCAAGCATGCACACAGGGAGGGGAGGTCAAACTTTAATACTTTTCTTTCACCTATGTATTTTGTGATTTTGCTTTGGGGGGGCTTTTTTGGCATTAGAAGTCAAGTCAGAGTAGCTATTCTGCATCCTTCTGCATCATGGATATAACTGAGTTGAATGTAGCAATGCAATTCAATCTCCAATAAATTACAAGTTGGGTATCATTCCCACTGAGCTTGCATGGTCATGCTCGTAAAGAACAAAACCACTGAAATCAATAGGGCTACCCTGATGTAGAAGTTGTGTACACGAGAAGAGAATCAAGTGCATTGATTATACACATGCTTCGCTTCAGTCAAGTAATCAGCATGCAGAAGCTCTAAGAATGCATCCTATCAGGCACTCTGAATTTCAGAGTGCAAATGCATGCTAGAAATTGTCAATTGATCTCAGCGAGGTCCTGTATCCTGCCAGCTCATGAGTCATACATCCACTTGCATTCAGCTATCTTAGGTAGCTTCCACAAACCAGAAAACTGTATTAGTTTCTATTATCTTTTTGTTTTTCTTGGACGGTCAATTCTAAGAAAAAAAACCTAGCAAGTGGATTTAATTCAGGTTTCATACAATGATACACAGAAGCATATAGAAACCCCATTCTACTAAGCAGTATCTGGGAAACTCTTGAATGAAAGTTCTTTGTTCATCAAGAGGCAGGCAACTTTGATGAGACTCATTGGGCTGTCAACTGACTATATACCACAAGCGTACATATACTCTGTCAAACTTGCTAAGTAATCATCTATATTTAAAAAGGGAGTAAAAATCAGAATCACCATTCTTTCCATCTTTTCAGACAAGAGAATTCAACCATTCAATACACTTTTCCTTCAACACCCCCCTTCCTAACAACTACTGGTCATTCACAAACAACGCAGAGAGCAAACATCTGAGACTACATCAGAACCTTAAAAGAGTATCTTTATCTTACTAGACTGTTTAAAAATTCAGAAGAACACAAAAATTATGATATACAAGAAAGCTTACCAACCTACTATCCAAAGACCACACACCAATTTAAATATTACGTGAACTGATACTATTTGACCGCTTGTTTTCATACTTGCGTAACTTTAGCATAGAACTTTGACTACAGAGCCTAGCTTCCAGCAATACATTTTTTGTAAAAAAAAAAAAAAAAAAAAAATTAAACAAAAACCCAATGTGCCACAAGTAACACTTTTCTGCTGGCTAAAAAGACTCTTTCCCCCGCTCCCCATTTTAAACGACAGTATCAGAAAATAGTGGCAGATAAAATAAGTGAGAAGGGTGGGCACATGTCAGGTTTTTCCAAGTCCTACAGATACTAAACACCTTCACAAGATTTTATTCCCTTTAAGAGACGCTCCCAAAAAAAAAAAAAACCAGCTCCTCAAAAAACATATTAAATCTCAGACAACGCGGACTCCCTACGCCTATTTAAAGCTTTAGACCGAGCCGAGGAAAAGCCGAGCGGTCCCCAAGCGTCAGCCAGAACCTGCCCCTTTCCTCCCCGCGGCTGCCCGGGACGGAGCTCTGCCTCCCGCCTGTCAGACCCCGGCTGCCGACCGGGGATTTCTGAAGGGCCGGTTGTTGGCAGCCGGCGAGAGGCGCGGGGGCGAAGCGGTGCTTCCCCCTCGCCGGCACCGCTGCCTTCGGGCGGGGAGGCCCCACCCACACCCCGCCTGGCTACCGCAGCGGCCCGGCGGGCCGGTGCCGGGCGGCCCCCGGGCCCACCCCCACCGGGCGAGCTGTAAAACGGTATTTCGGGGCGATCGCCGTCCCCGGGCCGGGGGAGAGCCGGCGGGGCGGGCGGCGCCGGGGCGGGCGGCTCTCCCCCCCCGCAGATAACGGTCACGGCCGGAGCACACGCCTCATCCGGGGCCGCCGCCCGCGTTCGGCATTAAGATGCAGCCCAATGGGGCCGCGGGTGCGCGGCGGCGGCGGCAGCGCAGGGCGGGCGGGGAGCCGGCAAGGCAGCGGCGGCCGGGGAGGGGAGGCGGGCCGGCGGCGGGCCGGGAGAAGGGAAAGAAGGAGGCCAGAGGGCGCCGGGAGGCGCGGGGGGCGGCGGCCGGGGGAGGGAAGGGCGAGGGGCAGGCGTGGAGGGAGCGGCGGGGCGCCGCGGGGAGCGGCGGCGGCAGCGGCAGCAGCGGCGGGGCGGGGACGGGGGGAGAAGCGAGGAGGCTGGGTTCGCCCCGCACCCTGCGCCCGCCCGCACACCCCGCCTCCCCCTGCTGCAGAAACTACGCCATTGCGGCCTAGTCCTGGAGCCAGCGGCGCGCTGCCTCCCTCCCTCCCGCACCCCCCTCAGCCGCCGCCATCTTGGCGGCCGCCGCCATCTTTCCTTCCCCCCGCCGGAGCCGGGCAGGAGCAGCGGCGGCAGCAGCGCAGACCCCGCCATCTTTTCGGGGAGCCGCCATACTTGCCCTGGCGATGAACATGGCGGCGCCCATCACACACATCAAAACATGGCCTCCCTTCAAAACAAAACTGTCCGAGCCGAGCCGGGCAGCCGCCGGCGCGGCCTGGGGCCCGGGGAGGGAGGGGTCCGGCGCGCACTTACCCGAGGCCCACATGGTGACCGAGAACTCCCCCTCCAGGGTCTTGATCTGCACCTGCTTCTGCTCCCATTTCCTGCCGCCGCCGCCCTCGGCCCCGCCGCCGCCTCCCCCGCTCAGGTAACTCTTCTTGCTGCTCTTCTTGCCGCTGCCGCCCTTCTTCACGCGGCCTCCTCCGCCGGCCGAGGAGGAGCCGCCGCCTCCGCTCTTGCTGCCGGCGGCGGCCACGGTGACCAGGGTCTGCTCGATGTACTCGTCCTCCCCGGCGGGGGCCGGCACCGGGATGAGGATCTGGTCCTCGAAGCCGTCGTCGGCCCGCAGTCCGTCCGAGTCGTCTCCCCCCACCACCTCCTCGCGGGTCTGCACCAGGATCACCTCCTGGTGGTGGTGGTGCAGGTGGAGCTGGCCCCCGCCGCCGCCGGCCGCGCCGCCGCCCGCCCCGCTCGGGTCCCCGTCCGAGACCAGCGGCTGCAGCGCGATCATGGGCTGGTGGTGGTGGTAGTGATGGGGTGGGTGGTGCGGGCCGCACTCCTCGCAGCACTCGTCCTCGTCCTCCTCTTCCTCGTCCTCCTCGCCGCCCACCACGGTGGTCTCGATGGTCTCCACCGGGATGGTCTCCACCTCGATCTCGTGCAGCTCCACGATCTCGGCCGGCATCTCCGAGCCGTCCGTGGCGATGTACAGGGTGTCTCCCGAGGCCATGGCGGGGCGAGGCGGCGGGAGAGCTCCGCGGGCGGCGAGGGGGCTCCGGTCCGCTCCCCTCGGCGGATGGTGGGGCTCGGGCTCCTCTCGCTTCCCCTCCTTCTCCTCCTCCTCCCCCTTCCACACAAACACCAGCTCCTCGCAGCCAGCGAGAGGGAGGCAGCCAGCCAGCCGCCAAATCCCGGCAACGCTCCCTCGCGAGACTTCCGCTGCCGCCGCCGAGACGGACCCCAGCCCCGGGAGGCCGCTGCCGCCGGGACCCGCCCCCCCGCCGCCAAGCGGCCAATGGCGCCGCCCGCCGCGCCCACGGCTCACCCAGGCCGGCCGAGTGGCCTACGGGGGCGCGCCGTGCCGCGGCGCCCCGCCTCCGCTTACCGCCGCCGGCCTATCGGCGAGCGCTGCGAGCGCCGAGCCCGCCTCCCGGCGCCGCGCGGCCAATCGGCGCCGCGCCCCCCCCCCCCCCGCCGCCGCCCGCCCCGCCCCTCCCCGCGCGGAAGCACCGCCCCGGCCCCGCCGCCCCGCCCGCCCTACCCGCTGCCGCCGGGCGCAGGCGCTGCTCCTGCCCTCGCTGCCTGCGCTGCCGGCGGAGGCGGCCGGCCCCGTTCCCCGCGGCCCCGGCAGGTGGCGTGCCGCCAGCCTGGCCGTTAACGGCCGGCGCGCCGCCCTGTCAGCGGCCGGACCGGCGGCCAGCCCGAGCGGCGCGCGGGCCGTCTCCCCGTGAGCGGGGCCGAGGGGTGCTGCGCTGGGCCTTGCCCGCCGCGGATCCGCCGCGTGGAGCGGCTGGGCCGGGGGCGGAGGGGGCTCCGCGCCTGAAACACGGACCGGGAGGAGCGGCCGCGTCCCGGGCGGCTCCCAGCCGGCCGGCCGGGTGAGCTCGCCCCGCGGCGGCTGGCCTAGCGGCCGGCCGGGGCCCTGCCCTGCGCCCGAGGGCTGCCGGGGGGGGGCGCGGTCCGGCTGCGGGAGGGCGGGCGGCGGGCCCCAGCGGAGCGCCGGGCTCGGCCTGCGCACTCGCCCGGGGAGGCTGTCGGCAGGAGCGGCTTGTTTGAATTTCACAGTTGAGCTGCTATTGGTACTTGGGGATTTTCCTCTCGCCTCCCTTTTTTTTTTTTTCTTGGTGGGTCACCATTGCGTACAGCACAGTGCTTTCCTGCGGGCTTCCACTCAAAATTGCGCGCAGGCAAGCTGTTCGGTTTCGGGAGTGCGGACTCCTCTCTGTGTCTGAAGTCACAGCCGGTGGCGGAGATCGGTAGCCAAGTTCATGAGCTCAGTTACCCAGAAGCGGAGTTTAAAATAAGTGATACCTTGTAATTCAATCACTGCACAAAATTCCAGTACGTGAAGTGATCCCCTCATTTAAAATATGATTATCAAGTGTAGTTGTTTGCCTTGATTATTAACACATTTTCCATCCTTGAACTCCATCGCTCGCCAAAAACCCTGAAACAACAACAAAACTGTGTGTGCTTTGCAAACGCCGCAGCTTTGTGCTCGGGTCACACTCCACTTAGTTCCCCTTCTGCCAACTGCCACAGGACATCCCTTCCTCACCCCCGCCGCAGGACTCCCCCGTGGGCGAAAAATGCCACTCGTTAGGATTTTGCACTCATTTGATTATTAGCTTCGTAAGGGGTCAGGCCTGTGTGCATATAAATCGGGAACAGTGTTTGCAAAGAAACAGCTGTCTGTCTTGGTATGAACGAGCAGATGCGAAAGTGTTCACAAGAAGGAGATACAGAGCCGTGGACTGGGTCTCCTAAGATCTCGTTGTAAAATGCTCTCAAAAGGTAGTGATGAAAAGTCCTTTAAAAGGACTGTATATTATCTTCAGTCGAAGATAATATGTACTGGTAGCTCTGCAAGTATTTAAATCTGAAAAAAAGTGTTTGGTTTATACAAAATAAATTAAACGCTACTGAACGTGAGGATTTTGAAACAAGGTAAAGCCTCATAGAGCCTTCTGTACTCATTACAAGATTGTCTCCTGTTCCTCATTCCTTCTTTTTTCTGCTGTTAACACCACTTTTCCTTCCCCTTATATGTTAAGCTACTATCAACTATAAGTAGAGATTTGCCTCTTAAGTATTTCCGAGGCTGCTGCAAGTATACATTCCATTTTTATCTTCACTTCTCACTAGACTGCTGCTTTGCTTGCTCATATCCCACATTGCCATGATATAAAAACTGATGAAAGATTCCTGCTAAGAAATACTTTCTTCTTCTACCTCAGCATGAAGTGTTCTCAAAGTTAGTCTCGTCCAAGTCTCAAGACAGCAATACTGAGCGCTGGGCTAATGATGAGAGTAGGAAATACTTTCCTATTAAGTATTAGAAATAGCAACAAATTTACTTAATGTGTGGAGATCTGGGAATTCCTTCCCTCCGATCATACTCAGCACTCCCATTTTAACAAACGACAAGATGTAGTTTATCATCGCAAAATTCTCATAAACTGAAAGGCTATTTTTAGACCCTGTAGAGAGATTTCCAGACCGTTACATATAAATTCTGCCCCTCTGTCTATAGTTGGAAGGGTAAATGTAACAGTGTGGGAAAAATAGTGCCTGTAACTTTTAAAAATATGAATATTTCAAAATTAGGATGAAGTCTCCCTTGTCTGCCAGTAAAAATTAAATGTAATAAAAAATGGTGAGTCATTCCTGAGTTGTTGTTTTTTTTTTTTTTTTTTAGGAAAAATGCACAATCCACATAAACTTTTTATTCTAAGCTTGCATAGACAAAATATTAATGTCACCTACATGTTAGTTTTGCACTCGGTCCTGCTCTTGAGTTCCCACCAGAGCTGACACTGACTTCAGAGCAAGTGGGACTGGGCCCTGAACTGCTTCTTTTGGGTCAAGTTTTTGTTGGTGTTAGTATAAATGAGCTTTGTCAAATACAGGAACAAAGTCACAAGTCTCTCTTGTTTATCAATATAAATTTTTTGGTCCAGGTCAACGATAATAGTTTAACAATTTTGTACAACCCCATTTCATTTTTGCATTTTTACTACAAACAAATACATAATTTTGGACAGAAAAGGCACTTTTAAGTTTGTAAGCATCAGAACCACATTATTTTGAATATTGCAAGTGTTTTCTACTTTTTCCCATACTTTGGCTTAAAGCCAATGCTTTAATGTTTTGCTGAAACATTCACATTTCATTATTTTTCAGTGAGAAATGTTACATGATACAAATAGTCTTCATCAGCTCTGTGTTTTATCCATTATACAGTTCTCTTCATCCTGAACGAGATGATTTGCTTAACTAGCATATGATTATATTTCAGTAACTGCGAGGATTAGACATGCATCATTTTTCCAACTGCTTGATGAGAGAAAAATACAGCAACAATCAAAAATAAACATGTGAAATCTGCCCAGTGAAAAGGTGTTTAAAAGAAAACCTTGTTCTCTGTCCAAATAGCGGCAGAAGTGACTCCCTCAATAATCTCTTCTCTTCCTGCCCTATGCACCCCATTTTGCTCCCCATCCTCAGAACTCCAGCTTGTTTCCGAGCCACATTTAAAAACTGAAGGGAAAAAAACCTTAATTTAAAAAATTCCATTGGAAATAAAAATTATTTTTAAGCATCCATAACAAATACGTTTTTAAGAATATTCTTTACAAGCTCTACAAGCTCTAGATGCCTCAGATTTAGCTGTGTTGATTTTTATGGTTCCTTCTTTAAAATCTGCTGAAGTAAATCGTAGTCCACCATCAGTCTGCAGAAAACAGTTTTTAACTTTTCACCTGCACACACCCACCAGCATTGTTTTTTCTCCACTCTCCTTTCCTGGCACTGCAAAATTCCTGGTAATAGTTTCAAGTCCAGAGCATACATAACTGAAAGGACAAAACTACATGAGTTTTCTCTCAACAAACCCAGCTTCTACCATCCTCATAGCCTTTCTTTTAGATTTAACTGGCTCAGGCGTCTGCCTTTCTTCAGCAGCTAGGCAGGCAGGGGAAACCTCTGGATTCAATGAGATGGCAGCTGCAAAGCCAGCACAAAAGAGTATAGTAGCTCTGTACAGTCATTGTTTGGAGAAGATAGAAAGCTATGGGTCAATGAGAGCTGACCTCTATTAATTTTGGTACAGAGTCCCATAAAAAAATAAGGCCATCCACACATACCTGAGCTACCAGTAACATGCACTGCCGAGGAGGGAGGGAGAAAGGAAGGCAGGCAGGCAAAAGATGCATTCTGCTCTGTAAGAGATATCGTACTCCTCTGAACCTCCCTCAGCTTTTAGTTTTTACATATACATGTTACAGAAGATCATATGTGCTGGGTTCTTGTTTGAGGGTGAAGAGTTACATCAGTGTAGAGTTCTGAAGACAGGTTACTGCCCCTGTTTTCTATGCACAGATGACACACATGGATAATTTGAAAAATCATGTTTTGTTTCAGTGTACCCAAAGGATACTAAGCTTGGGCTTTGAACAAGAGTAGTTGATCTTTTCAGTTTCACAGGATCACAGAAGAGCTGAGGCTGCAAGGGATCTCTAGAGATTGTCTAGTCCAAACCTCTGCTCAAAAGTGGGGTCAAGTAGAGCAGGTTGCTCAGGGCCATGTTCACTCGGGCTTTGAACATCTCCAAGGACAGTGACTCCACAGCCTCTTTGGGCAACCTGTTCCCATGTTTGACCACCCTCACAGTAAAGAAGTTCTTTCTTTCTGTTCAAGTAAAATTTCCTGTATTGCAGTTTGTACCTGTTGCCTCATGTCCTTTCACTGGGCACCACTAGAAGAGTCTGGCTCCGTCTTCTTTTTTTTTTTTTTTATTTGTAATTTTATTTTGCAATTCCTAGGATGCTCAGTGTCCTGATTACACTTAAAGCATTTGTTAAATGCAGACTACCTACAGTGAAATCAGCAGTGCTGCTTGTAGTACAAGAAGATATGGGATGCTTGAGGCATTGCAGCCCCCTGACTTGGGAGGACTCTTACAATCCATCTCTCAGATACACTCCATATAGCATCAGCAGCTGATGGTCAGCACTCAACATCATTAGCCACTCAATCAATATTATGCTTTTTCCTGTCATGTGTTTTTTTGTTTTCCTGTGGTAAACTAGTAGTTCACAGCTTCCAGAAACCATAGTTGTCATTGCTGTACTAATCCAACTTCGTGTATAATATCTGGTTGCATGATATTTATATAAAGAGCTTTTTCTCATTTCATACTGCAGAACTAATTGTTCTGGCCCTTATCTCAGCTGCATCAAGCCAAAACTAGGTAACTCTTCTTTTAAACAAGAATTACTTGGTAAATACGAAAGTCTGTTATATTTTAAGAAAAGGAAGGGCACACAAAATAAGTTAATCTTTCACGAAGTAAGAAAGAGTGAACAAAAAGATCAACACTTGTTTTCTAAATCTTAGGGTTTTTTTTCTTTTAGTCCTATTCCTGCCCCCTTCAGCTTACATTAAAGTGAGAAAGCGGAAGAAATCTGAAGTGTGAAACTTGTGAAACAAGTGAGCTTTTCACAGCCATCATCCACAGCCTTCTCTCTTACCTCTAGTGGGGTCAACACACCCTCTTCCCAATTTGTTTCACCCAGCCTTTCAAATTCACTGATTTGGAAACTTCTGATATCCTAGTTTTTTCTCCTCGTTCTCACACAAACTATTTGTCTAATGTGTGAGAAGAAAGATTAGCCCTCCCATTGTAAATCAATACCAATTGCTAAACTGATAATATTTACATATCTAGTTAAATATGTGACATGAATAGCTTTTAAGATATTTTTGCTCTTGTGTAGAGAAGACCAGATATAGAGTCTGGAGGAAAAGAAAATCAGTAGTTGATAATACAGGGTTCTCTTGTTAACACCTATTGAAGACTTATCTAAGACTAATGAATAAGTTCTGCCAGTTCAAGATATCAGGTTTTCCCTGTTATCTTCATCTAGAATGGCTTATTAATCAATTAAAACAGAAGAGGTCTTGAAGAAAAAAAAAAACCTCCGGAAGAAATCTGAACTAGGATTTACAATGCCATTAAAGTAATTCACTAAGAAAAATGTTAATTAGCTGTGCCATCCTTTTCCCAGAGTCCTTGTCCTAGCTCTTGGCAGCTCTGCAGGAAATCTGGTTTTAACTTTACCTTTATAGGCCTTCAAAATTTAGCCTCATTATCTCCAGCTGATCTAATATAGCTACCACCATGCCAGGACTTTATGGCCCACTAGCTTCTGCTACAAATGTCATTGTCCTCTCTCCTCAGATTGCTAATTAAACATGAAGGAAATCCCTGATCCCAATTTGTGTATGGACTCCTACAAAACACATTTAAATGTTCATTATGATCATAAGGTTCTGCTTGCTGACCATGACGAGGAACAAGTAATGAACCCTGTGTGCACCTCTTTTTTCTGTTTCTTTTTCTGGTACTTTTAATAATTATTGTTTTCTTTGCTGTACTACATCCTACTTCAGGTTCCCCTCTTAAAAACAAACCAAGCAGCTAACAAAGCTACACCAATTAATTTGCTTAGATTTATAGCGCTCTCCTCCGTTTGTCATCCGGTTGTGTCTTTGAGACTGAGCACAGTGGGGAAGGATTTTCCCTCGTCTGTTATCTTGCAAAGGGAGGGAGACAGGGTTTGCACTGTCACCATTCCAAGCTAATTTCTAAGTTATGATCACTAATCACCCCAGGCTCATTAAACAGGTGTTGTTGTAAGGACAAGATCATATAATTTGTTTTTATTACTGTATGAAAGGATACATGAATCAGTGGGCCTAATCCTTGCTCTAGAACTGTTTAACCCTTTAATTGTGCTTGGAAAATATAAATAATTATTATTAAGTTGTAAAGCTGATGATCAAAAATGAAGGTTTTCTCCTCTAGTCCTGATTTCATGGCTGAGGATATGAAGCTACCCTTCCAAAAATCCTCAGCCTTTAAAAAGCAGCCATAAAAAGCAGAAACTTCTGGTAAATAATACCTATTAGTTGAGCCAGCATGATAGGATTTCACACGTGCCAGCACAGGCAATATATGTGAATGCGTGTCCTAACTGCTCATATTGCGCCCTGGGACCGGGAAGCAAACCTGCAGCTCCTGTTCCTGCCCGTTGTCTGACAAATAGCCGGAACAGGACTTCCTAGCCCTCCTCCTGCACAGGCATTTGCTTGGGTTACAGACGCCAGACCTGACGCTGGGAAGTGCTGAGCTCTCAGCGTCCACTAAAGTCACCAGCTATCGACAGATCCCAATAGCACTGAGAAAGAAGTACCCCTAGAGTTAATATTATGTTTTAAAAGAAAAATAATCCCAGATTGAAATTAATAAGGCTAATTAATTAAAATAAATAAGATTTAGAAATTGCTGCAGTGTCAATGAAAGCCCAAGGGCAGCTCTTTTTTTCTTGAACCAGCTGAGCTGGGTTTCTCCAAGGCAATGGATATTGTGACTCGATTTTCTCTGACAGTTTGCTAAAATATGAGTATAAAAACTCATACTCCTTAGGCATAAGCAAACCTGATCAATACTTTTTCTAGTGTGCTTATATTAGAAGGATTTGTAGCTCAAACTCATCGGAGGAAAGATTGTCATTTTACTTTGTACTTTTACAGTCAAATCCTAGTGCATTTTGGAGGGACTGTATATGTTGCTACAATATAAATACTGAGTAAAAATGTTTCTCCGAAGCAAAAATGGAGACTGTATGACATAGTCTTTGGAATTTCGCACATTTTGTTATCAAAGTTGTTCTCCAACTGTTCTCTGCAGAGGGAATTCTTCCTATACGCACATCCACACATACATACACACACATACACACAGCTATCCATTTTCAAGTGGCTTTTTTTCCTCTACTCAAAGCTCAGTCTCTGACTTCAAGGGGCTGAACAAAGTACCCCTCTTAACCCCGTGTCACTCCTATTGTCAGAAGTGAGCTCAGCAGCACTGAAATAAATCAGGTTTTAAGTGTATCAGATTGAAACCTGAGTATCAGGAAATACGTTTGGAAGAGCAGATCTGCTAAGGTCAGCTGTGGTCTAGAAAGCACTGCCGTACCAGTGATGTACAGTAGTGTAGGGTTTTAGAGAAGAGATCCATCAATGCTTAGAGGGGGAGGAGAGAAATCCCAGTTAAATGTGATGGCTTTCTTCACAGGACGCTCTTTGTCAAAAGGGAACCCCTTAGGTTCTCACATCTGGATAAGCAATTACAAATGTTGCTACTTTTCACATATAACATTTTTGCTGTGGAAGGGAAGTCTGGTTAATACACTCCATTCAGGTATTTGTAAAACTGTTCCTGAAATGCCAAGATTGCAGGGAGGGTAGCACAAACTATTCATGGGATAAGTACTTATGGTGTGTAACAGCAAATAGGACTGCCGTGGTTTAACCCCAGCCAGCAACTAAGCACCACGCAGCTGCTCGCTCACTCCCCCGCGGTGCGATGGGGGAGAGAATCAGAAGAGTAACAGTGAGAAAACTCGTGGGTTGAGGTAAAGACAGTTTAATAGGGAAAGCAAAAGCCACATGTGCAAGCAAAGCAAAACAAGGAATTCATTCACTACTGCCCATGGGCAGGCAGGTGTTCAGCCATCCCCAGGACAGCAGGGCTCCATCATGCGTAACAGTTACTTGGGAAGACAAACGCCATCACTCTGAACATCCCCCCCTTCCTTCTTCTTCCCCCAGCTTTATGTGCTGAGCATGGCATCATATGGTGTGGGATATCCCTTTGGTCAGTTGGGGTCAGCTGTCCCGGCTGTGTCCCCTCCCAGCTCTTTGTGCACCCCCAGCCTCCTCGCTGGTGGGGTGGGGTGAGAGGCAGAAAAGGCCTTGACTCTGTGTAAGCACTGCTCAGCAGTAACGAAAACATCCCTGTGTTATCAATGCTGTTTCCAGCACAAATCCATAACATAGCCCCATGCTAGCTACTGTGAAGAAAATTAACTCTAGCCCAGCCAAAACCAGCACATTCTTTCATGATAGAAAGCAATTGCAAATCCTCTGGACAGTGTGTGTGGAATAAATTACTTCCCAGAAAGGCTGTGATTCTTTGAAAAAGCCAAGAAGCAGAACAGTGAAAATGTAACATGAGAAGCACTACTTCTAAAGAAGAGGAAATTGTTTTCATTTGAATTCTGCAGAAGCAGTCTTTCTAAAGACAGTCTGTACTTGATTAATTACAATAGGCCTGCATTTGTCAAGCTTCTAGCTCAGGATCAGGTCAAAGCATTTTAAAATTCCTTAAGCACATATTTCTAAGGGAGGCGAGAACATTTGAGTGCTACCAAATCAGGTCTATCTCACCTGTGAGGTTAGCCTTTCTTAAATCACAGTCTTCCTTTTTGTTGATTCCCATGACATCCGTAGGATGCTTAGACTTGCTGGAATAAAAGAAAACGCACAGCTATATGAGGCAAAAGAAGTACAGAGTTACTAGCCATGGCCCTAAAGCCCTGTCTAGGAAAGGTGGAGCGGGAGAGCGGCTACCCCCAAGGGGAGCGGCCAAAGCTGCCTCCAGGTTTGCCTCCCGGGACCCCGCCGGTGCAGCACCCGAGTGCCCGCCGAGCGCTGTCAGGCCCACGGCAAAGCCTGGAGGCCCTTCCCCGGGGCGCTGCGGGCGGGGCGGGGCGGGGCTGCCCGCTCCTGCCGGTGCGGGGCGGCGCGGGCCCGCGGGGCGCTGCGCTGCGGTGCGGGTGCGGCGCCGGCAGGGGGCGGTCCGCGCTCGCGGCCGCGGCGGCGTCCGGTGGCGCCGCCGCCTCGGGCAGCGCCTGCGGGGCTGCGGCCTCCCGCCCCGCTCCCCCGCCGCGGGCGGGCGCTGCCGGAGGGCGAGGGCCGTCCGAGGGCCGTCCGAGAGCCGGCTGCGGCGGCGCTCTGCCGCGGAGCCTTCCAGCCGCGCAGCCGCCTCCCAGCAGCCGCCCAGGCGGGGCGCTGGGCGCTGCCGGTGCCGGGTCGTGCTGGGTCCCGCTTTGCGCCTCCCGCCGCTGCTGGCCCAGGAGCGGGTTATTCGCCCTGCTGTCCGGTGCGCCGCGCTCCGCGGGCCCCGGCAGGGCCGGCTGTGGAAGGCGAGGACTGATGCGCCCCTCAGCACCGAGCTGGGGTGCTGGGAAAGCTGACAGCAACTGGGGAGTCATGAACTTGGGCAGAAGGGAGCCGATCTCATAGGGGGCTATTTATTTCCTTGAACCTCGCTTTTCATTTTGGGAGCTCCCAAGCAGAGACGCTGTGAACCAGCCTAGAAGCAGCAGGATTTGCTGGGTGCTGGGCGAAGGCGGCTGTGGTGCTAGCCCACATGAAAGCACCGCGCTGCTTAAAGGGCGGGTTGCACGTCATACAACCAAATGTATCTAACAGCTTAGCACTGGCAAAAGGAAAACGTCTTTCTCCCGCTAAGGTTCTGTTGCACCAGCTCCTCAGCACCTTTGCTTGGTCAATTCAACTCGCAGCTCTGGCACAGAGTTAACCCAGTGGAAAGAGAAAGCCAGAATGAACCAGGGAAGGGGCAGCAGAGAGAAGAGGGGAAAACAGAAAGTAGGGCTTCTTGGCAAATTATTTCCCCTGAGCTACCTCCAGTGGGTGTGTGTGGGGATGACATGGCTCATCTACAAACTATGCTGCCTATGAAAACTTGACTGTGTTCAATAAAGTACACCACATTGCAAACCTTGTCACCAGTTACATCAAGTCAGAGCGTGACAGCCAATCCCAAATGACTGCAAAATGTTTTCTAAACAAGCGAATATAGAGCTATGTTTTCTTCAGGTAATCAAAATAACTATGAACTGAGGTCCAATTTATACAGGCAGAGAAGAAACTAGGTAACTCAGGAACTGAAAATACAAGTCTGTCATGGGACACAGAGCTCTTTATTCAGAGGAGAAAACACCTTATTTAAAGATAAAATTGCCAAACAACTTTCTTATACTTCCAGAACATCACCTTTAACAAAGATTAGTCTCTGGAAACCAGAAGAAGAGGAGTTAAGGCCTGTACACCAGAGCAGAATTAAGATACCTCAAACACCAAGCCTGCGCTTCAGGCTGGGAATAGCCATTGAGAAACATGTGCAGGTGTTCCTGCTGCGCTTGCGGTGTCCCCTGCTCTTTTACTAAGTAAGTGGAGCGAGGAAGTAGCTGGGTTGTGTAGCAGAAATGCGTTCATGCCGGGAAGCCAGCTGGTGGAAAGGCACCTTTGGGTGGGGAAGTGTGAGTCTGCCCGGCTGTGTGGAAGACAGGACGAGTATGTCTTCTTTCAGAGCTGCATATCATAAGTCATGTCCTCAGTGGAGCAAAGGATTTTTGTCTTTTCTACCCTGGAAATTGTCAGATGAGATGATGGAGGTAAGTGTGATGTGTGCTTGGAACTATGTAAATGAGATATTTGATGGTACCCTGAATAGAGGCAGCAATCGTGCTCCTCTTGTTGAGTGTGTTAGGAATTTCTCTCAGCTAGGCTTCTCAATAGTTAGAAATCCCGAACAAGTATACAAAATTGCTGAAGAAAGGAAGGCTGCAGCTGGGAGAACCTCACCATATGAAGCATGTTTGAATTGCCATAAAGTGTAGTGAGTACGTGAATCTGTGGAGTTCACAGTCATTATAATATTCATTAAAAGGGCTATTATTGCCGGGTGACATTAAAATCCCCCCCCTCCTTTTCCTTTGTGAATGGTTGTAAGCCTGTTTGCACTTTACTAGCGTGCTATAAAACTAAGGGTGCCAAATGGTCAGAGCTGGATAATACTTCTGCCAATTCTAGAAGACAGTCTAAAGCTGGCGTTTCTTGTTTGTCTGGCATCCACAATTATTCTTAAATTAGTATAATTTGTTTGGTTTATTATAGAAATATAAAGTGTGAAATTCTATCCTTGAAGAGAGATGCCAACTCACTGGAGACAGAAAAGCTTTTTGTTCTTCTCATGTGGTAGGGTTGAGCCTACAGTAATAAGCTACATGAAGACAATGCCGTTGCCTGCAAAGGAGATATTTAACTTTCCATGCGTAACTTACCATATGCAATAGCACTAGCCTATTGGATAAACTTTTGGGGATGAAGTCATATTTGTTTTCTTTGCATCTGCATGGACTGCCCCACTAATTTGCTTTTTTAGTCACCTTGAGCGCTCCTGAGCAGGAAGTGACAGAAGGGTGTCATCACGTTCATGTTGTCTTTGGCCTCTCCACCGATACTGTCAACAAGCCAAAACGTTTGAGCCAATTACAGGTTTAGGCTGAGCTACTGAAGCATCTGCTCTCTGAACAATTCATTCCTTATAGAAACATTTAATAACCTTACTTGGATTAACAGTCCAGCTGAGCCCTGCAACTTTATGGGAGAACACCAACCTCGTGCTGGAGCGATGGTGAAGAAACCACTGTACTTACAGAGAGCTGACCGGTAAAAGCAAAGTGGCTGAACTCCTGCTCCTGCTCTGGGCAAAGTTGCTTACCTTTACACCATACTCCTTCCACTCAACCTGCTTTGGACCTTTAAGCATTCAAGGGTTTAAATTTAGACCACTTCGGGGGAAAAAATAAAAATTAAAAAAAGCCTCCTAAAACTTTCTAGCAGTCAGGTGGCAGGGTTTGGGGTTTGTGGGTTGCTTTGTTGTTGTTTGTTGTTGTTTCTTTTTTTTTTTAACCTGTATCATTTCACGCAGTTGTGCTACCAAGCAGTCTTAAATAGTTAAACTAGACTAAAGTAAGAGGTGATAGTATTGCCAATGTTAGCAGGCAAAAAGTATTGATGAAAAATATTTACATTTCACATTTGCAAGGCTGCTTTTTTGCCCCTTTTAACTTCCCACTGTGATAGGCATTTTTAAGGATAACAGAGTACGGAGGGAGCTAGAGAGATTCATATCGAAACAGAATGAAACAAAATTGTCTTCCGAGTGTGGAGCTGATCCAAATGGGATGCTGTCAGTGGAAGGAGTAATGACAGGGATAGTGAGCCCTGAAGACGGCCAGCAGGTCACGTATGGGCTTGCAAAAGAGCACAGTGGGAACAAGAGCAGCACTTTAATTTTGGGTTGTGTGTGTGGAGAAACATCACGGTGTAACATGTGTAACTCCTCTCCCTGTGAATCAGAGAGGCTAGAAGGGTTAGGAAGGTTACCTTAGTTTTAAAGTTAGCAAGTCCTTTGCCTGGCTTTGCTACCCGGGGAGCAGTGTGATTTCCGGCTACTTCAGCAGAGACAGTACCAGACCTGGGAAATGGGCCACAGACTCTCAGGAGTGAAGCGTGACCCAGCCAAGGGCTGGATGCTACTGGGACAGCTCACACAGGATTTGTCAGAGCGCCAAGGAAATGTGTCAGGCATTGGTCATCTTTGCGCCGTCCCAGGTCTTCCACCCCTGGGAGGAGCTCACATGACTGGGCTTTGCCCTAAGTCACATTCTGCTTAGGGCTGTGGCATTGGATTTATGGGATTTGGACTACCCTTGCTTTCCAAAATCCTTGTCTGGAAGTGCCTGGGACCAGCCTGCAGTGCTGGTGCCCCCCCCCGCACTCTGAGGCCATCCCGGGAGGGGATGGCTGTAGCGACTGTGCTGAGCCCCGGTGGGCCCCACGGTGGTGGCAGCAGCACGATGGGGATCCTCCTGCCCTGCAAAGCACCGCCCACCCCACGCACCTCGCCCGGCTGCCTTCGAGGCCCCTACAGCAAGGTGAACCTCGGTCGCCCATCTCCTGCCCCCAGAGCCAGCCCTGAGGCACCCTCTCTCCCCCCGGCCCCTCCTTGCACCCCAGAGGGGCTCTGCAGCTCCCCCAGCTCCCCGCCCAGCCGAGCGGAGCCGCGCAGCTCCCCCCGCCCACAGCCGAGGTTCCCCCCGCGGCCGCCCCGTCGGGGCGCAGCCCCGGTGCCCGCCGGAGGCGAGAGGCAGCCGGCGGGGCGGAGGCAGGAGGCGGGCGGAGCCGCCCCTCCGCCGGGCGCGGAGCTATAAAGGGCAGCGCGGAGCGGCGCGGAGAGCAGCGGGAGCCATGGGTAACCGTGTCACCCGCGGGGACTTCGAGTGGGTCTACACGGAGCAGCCCCACACGCAGCGCAGGAAAGAGATCCTGGGTACGTCGAGGGGCTCGGAAGCGGCCGCCGTCGGGGCCGGCGGCCGGGCTGCGTTGCCCCCCTGGACGGGGAGGGACGGGCGGAGCGGGGGGGTCTGTGCCGGGTCCGTGCTGGGGGCGGCTCGGGGCACCGGCCGGGCTGCGGAGAGCGGGGGCTGCAGCCCGGTGGGCTCGGAGGGGCGATTCCCCCCGGAGGTGCTGCTCTCCCAAACTCTCCCGGCGCCGCCTCGCTTTCTGGAGGGCAGCGGAGAGGCACGGCGAGGGCGCCGGCGGCTGAAGGGAGTCCTGCTGCAGCGGGCTGGGTTACACGGGCGGCAGAGCTGGCGGTGGCGGGGTGACATTGCGGGGCCATCAGCCGCACCTGCGGGCAGGGCTGCGTCCCACGGCCAGACGGCCCGCAGCTCGGCCCGGGCTGGCGGCGGCCGCGGTCCCGGCTCTGCGGCGGGGGTGGCCGGGAGTCCTCCCGCAGGCGCGTTTTCCCAGCGCCTCGGTAGTGCAATAAAGTAAATGAGGATGTGGGTGAGTGTTTGCTAGAGAACAACAGAAAGAAAGTCCTCGCTGCTTGTCAGGGACAAGGTACACTCTTGGATTTTCATGTTGTAACAGGCAGCATTTAAGTGCGTCCATGAGTACATTGGGTTGGGAGGTTTTTGTGTTTGGTTTGGGTGTTTGGGCTTTTCTGAAGATAGTTTCTGAGAAGAACTAATAATTCAGGATTGTTACAGAATATTGTTGTGTCTCTCCTGAAAATATATTTTCAACATTTTATTAATAAAGATTTTGATTTTTTTTTTTCTGTTTTTATTTGGGTTGTTTGATTGTTTTTTTTCCTTCCCTGTAATAAGTAGGATAAAGTTTTTAAAGATCTTTTATAAAGGAAGGCACTGGAGCTTGTGGCTGAGGTGCTGCACAGGATCTATGATAATCAGGTGTAGTTTCTTAACTCCTCCACAGTCTAATAAATTAATCCGAGATTAATCTAAATTGCAAAAACATTTCCGGTGTAGTTGTGGTGGTGGAATATCCTGGTCCAGGTTTGAATTATATCCAGGAAAATAATAATTATTTTACTATGTAATCATGATAGAGAGTCAAATGATGTCATTATATAAAGTGATGCTTCTTGGAGTCATGCTACTCGTCCTTTTAGTCAAGGGGGCTATGTTTTTGTGAGCTATGGGTAGGAGTGTGTATGATGGGTCTCTCCCCTTGCTAGTCTCTTGCTTTCCTGATCTTGCTATAGAGTGGGGACTGCAAAGCGTGATGAAAGCTATATTGCAAGGTGGTACTGGAGTGGTTGGACTGCCTTCCCCTTGCCATGGCAAACTCTCTTTTTAGGACCTTTCAACTGCATACTTGCAGACAGTTTGCCCCCACTTTCTTTGGGTTCAGAACAAGCAACTGGAATGAAGGTCCCTCTCCTTCCTCGCAGCTCTCCATGCCCCAGCTGTGGGAGCAGAAGGAAGGGCATAGAGAAATACAACATGGGAAGAGAGACATGGAAGATGTGGGCAGAACAATCTGTGTCTGTGTCTGACAAGGCAGAATGGATCATGAAACTAGTGTCATGAATACCAAAGTGTTACCATAAGTTATTGAAACTATCAGAATATCCCATATGATATTGCTATAATGATCATCACTGTATTATTCAAAGCCTGAGGGTCAGCAAACTCCCAGTTATCTAGGGTATGTACTTACCAAAGTGTCTAGTGTCTACTGAGCTGGAGTGCACTGTAAGAATCTTAGATACATATGAACAAATACCTGTAAATACCCACATATTTTACGTTTTTGTATATAGCAATGCCTTGGGGACAGCATTCCATGCTGGTAAGGGAAGTATTTTCCTCCCAATAGGTTAATGATTTAGTTGCTAAGTACTGAAACTTGATTGTTTTAGGTTTAGGCTGCAGCTTTTTGAAATGTTCCTCTCTCTCAGGCATGGCTACTTGGATCTAAATGCAAATTGAAACTATCCATTAGGAGAACAATATGGGCAAACTGAAAAACACATAAGCCAGTTTCTTTCTACCTAAGTGGTGTTTCCTTGAGCTGTTGCCTCAATACATTTCTACAGAGCAACTGAGAGATAATAATGGTACGTCAAAGTTGTATGTCCTGGCTTGAGAGTTCGTGGCCCAGGTGTCTGTAAGACTTTTGTAGTTGGTGACAATATATCTGAATGATAACTCTGTGAGTCCAATCCCCCTACCATGGGCAGGGACATCTTTCACTAGCTCAGGTTACTCAAAGCCCTGTCCAACTTGACCTTGAACACTTCTAGGGATGGGGCATCCACAGCTTCTCCGGGCAGCCTGTTCCAGTTGAGCAGCAGAGCTATGAGCTGTGTATATCAACTGGGCTGGCTGGAAGCTAGCTTATGGCAGGACACTCTTGCACTGGATGAAGCTACTAGGGATGCAATTCCCAACAGCTATAATTATACCAGCAAACAGATCAACATTTTGCACAAGGGAGAAGTGATACTTTCTCTCTTATCTCTTTGTAGTATCTTCCTCTGAGACTCTAGGTATTAAAATGTAGCTTGTGCTTGGTACTGTCTAGGTCCCAACTGCTTCTAAGTTACAGTGGAGATCTCTTGCCAAGCTGACACTTCGACCCTGATCACGTTATTCATGTTCCTGAACACATTATTCACACTTTTCAGTTCATTAAATTGAATCGTTTCATTGCTGTTCTTTTACCCTCTTGTTTATGAAAATCCTGCTACTGTCTTGCGTCAGGACTGAGAGTTGTGTAATGCTGCAGTGAGCTGTGTTAAGGAAAGACCTGGATAAAAACTAACCTGACGGAAGGATCTGTGGATCTGCTTAGCCTTGCTGTATAGTTACACAAATGCTATTAGAGGGAGATAGAGCATAGGGTAAAACGTAGAGGGGATATCTACTTCTAGTAGAAATAGGATTTCTACTTTAGTGGCAGTAAGGGTCTGTTGGATTGAAACACTTGGAGAACTATGGTCTTGCACAGCGGGAAGTGTTGGTGGTTTTTCGGTCTTGAGAGAAGATGAAAAAATCATTGCTCAGATGCTGGTAACACCATAAGCACACAATGAATGATCATTTCACCTGCAAACAATTTTCCAAATGCAAGCAATGAGCAATATGTTGTGGCATGGAAAGACTGAGATCTTATTTGTGCTGTGGGTTGGATCTAACTTTCTAAAATTACTGTAGGTTGGTCAGAAAATGTCTTGCTTCACAGGATCCTTAGGGGAGCACTTGTTTGCTGCTGAGGATGAGGGCTGAATCAGTGTTGCTCAGGGTAGGCTAGGAGCATCTGAATATGCTCTAACACCCAAGAATAATTAATAAATATATCATTAGTTCTTTGGCAAGAGTGAAGATGCTGTGTTTTATATGTGCTTTATCCTGTAGAAAGGCTGAGATTTTAGCCGGCGGGGGGGGGGGGGGGGGGGGTGTAGAACAACATAAAAAAGCCGAAATCCATTTTATTTTAGCATTCAGCTGATTTGAGTATAATAGCTTCCAGCTCTGCTTGCTTATTTAGAGATTAGTCTGCTGTTTCTTCCAGCTGACTCTTCTGTTGCCTATTTAAACCTCATATTTATGAAAATTTTGATAAATTGTACCTACTGAAATGTGCAAGATGCATATCTCCTTAGCTTAAATCAAAGCTCTGAATTACATATGCTTCTGGCGAAGAAACTATGAGTTTGTTTCCCCTTTATGCTGCAGTACGTGGGCACAGTGCTGCCACTGATGTGCATGTTCTCCAGTGAGCGCACTCAGAATAGCTGCTGTCTCAGTGCTCATGCCAATTCCCTGTGGGGATCACCTATAAAATAAATCAAATGAGCAGAAAGTCCCTGTTTTAGGTGCTTGTAGTCTTCTGCTGAAAATGTATTAAGTGCAACTGAAGGCTTCAGCTTACTCCATGCTGCAGGTTTTTGTTTCAGAGGGAGCTGGAAACCCTCTTTCTAGCATTCCTACATCCCTTTACTCTGAACCAGCTAATAAACAAGCGTAAACAAACAGGTCATAGCTGCTGTCATAGTGACATGCTTGACACCATCCATCTCTGTCGACACCAGCAATGTGGCACCACTGCAGTGCTTTGCCTCTGGTGGCCACTTCTGGGTGACCCAGCTCCCTTGGACCAGCTAGCACAAAGCAATTTAGAAGCTTGTGGCTGGCAAATACAAGATTAAGACCCTTGTCCTTGCACAGTGGATATACAAAACTTCAGTGTAATTAGTTGCACCGAAAAGGTTTCTTATTAGTTTGCATACTGGAGGGAGCAGGAGACTGTGCAAAGCCAGAAGCTTTTGTCATGCATGTTGTCCTCTGTGTGTGTCCTGCCTGTGTCCTGGCACATGTATGGTTTGAATTAATCATAGAATCATAGAATAGTTTGAGTTGGAAGGGACCTTTAAAGGTCATCTGGTCCAACCCCCCCTGCAATGAGGAGGGACATCTTCAACTAGACCAGGATGCTCAGAGCCCTGTCCAACCTGACCTTGAATGTTTCCAGGGTTGGGGCATCTACCACCTCTCTGGGCAACCCGTTCCAGTGTTTCACCACCCTCATCATAAAAAATTTCTTCCTTATATCTAGTCTGAATCTACCCTCTTTTAGTTTAAAACCATTACCCCTTGTCCTATCTCAACAGGCCCTGATGAAAAGTTTGTCCCACCTTTCTTATAAGTCCTCTTTAAGTACTGAAAGGCTGCACTAAGGTCTCCCCGGAGCCTTCTCTTCTCCAGGTTGAACAACCTCAGCTCTCAGCCTTTCCTCATAGCAGAGGTGTTCCATCCCTCTGATCATTTTTGTGGCCCTCCTCTGGACCCGCTCCAATAGGTCCATGTCTTTCCTGTGCTGAGGACTCAAGCATGTTGTGCTGTTTATGAGCATGTTCATGAGCTGAGCTACTAAAAAGCAAAACACTATCATGTCAGCAAACTGACTTCTTTTTGTTTTGTTTATTTTTTTGGTACAAATACCAGCTCCAGCATAGGGCACGGGGTAGTAAAGCTAACATCCTGTGCCTGGTGTCTCTTATTTGTTCTGGCAGGGACTCATAGTTGATAGAACATAGTCCAGGACAGCAGCATCGCAGAGATTTTTTTTTCCCGTTTTCTTTAACAGGCCTTCTAAAAGTCTTATACTGAGTAGTATCTCCACTTTTGACTATACCTGTATGTTGCGCTTGTGGTCAAAATAAAAGAAGATGAAGAAATTAAATTTCTTCTCTTGTTACCACTAGCTTCTCATGGATGTGGGCAAGGCTGCTGCTCCTTTAAACCTCCACCACTTTCGTGTTTGTGGACAGCTCCCACTTGCCCCCATCCAAATCCCCTGTATGCCAAAATGTGCAAGTGCTAAGTATGTGGTGTCACATCAACGAGAAATTGGGTCTGCTGCCATCACTGAGGTCTAACTGGGTGTCTCCTGAGTCATCTCAGGAGCATTGTCAGTGGGAACAGATGATGAGTGAGGGTTCAGAACAAATATTCGCTGTCTCCTGAGGAGGAGCACCAGGACCTAGTGACTGACAGCTTCTCCAGGAGCAATTACTCCAGCCCTAACTGAGCATCATTGTAGGGCTAGGGTGAGTGCTCCTGCATCTCCAGAGAGGAGCATCAAAGAAAAAAATGTTTAGTGAGAGTAATTTGTTAGTAGTGTTTCAGAGTGAGGCATGCCTCTAGAAAGATGACTGATGCTTACACACAACACCAGAGTGATATCTGTGAAATGTTAATTCAGTAAATGAGTTGTTTCGGAATCATGAATGCTTCTGAAAATATACTTGCAGCATTTGTTCTCTCTCAACTGCTGTTCTTTCATCCACACTGTTGTACAAGTGGGAAATGCTGTCTTTCGTCGTGGTGCAGATTTCAGCTGCTCTGAGGTTACGCTATAGAGACCGTGGAGTTGTTTGGGCAGAATTATTAACTACATCTACCCACTAAAGTGGGTACTACTACTACTAAAGTGCTTGCACTGCTTTTGCAGTGTGCTGGGACAGAGAAGTCATGCTTCTGCACTGCTATACATCTACACCAGTATCCCCACCCTCTGAATGGCAGTATGATGGACAAGCTGGAAGCAGCACATGTGGATAAGCAGCCTGCCAGGCTGAGCTAACAGACTTTCCCAACGAGCTGGGGGCTGGAGAATGTGCTGTGGAGACATCAGAGTAGCTGGAGCTGTCCTGGTCCTATTATACTCTAAAGGGTGAAGCCTGGTCCCATGTGGTCACATACATAACTTTGTGGGCTTTTTTTTGTCCCCCCCCCCTTATCTAGAATGGCCAACTGTTGGTTTTTTTTTTCTCCTATTCCTGTGCCCTTTCCATGCTGTGATTGTGAATAATGAAGAGCTCACTATAGATTACATTTTATGGCCATCGTCATGTATTAGCCCTGACCCAGTGCTTGTTGGGAAGCAATGGACTCTGGCCATATAGAAGCTGGTCATTTTTATAGTGGAAAGATGCTCAGGAAGACCAAAACGGAAGCAACTGAGGAAAGAGCAGCATGATGAAAATCTCTGCTCAGTTGCCTCTTAGTGTGAAACTCTAGCAGTCTCAAGAGTGGAGAGTAGGTGTCTGTTTAGTTCTCCAGGTGCAGTGCATAGGAAATGAAGGTGGTCTTTATTGTGTAGCTGCCACAGATCTCATAGTCCTTTATGGCTCCTGGTTCAGCACGGCACAGTAACCCGGTGTCTGATTCTCTGTTGCCTTTGGGACGTGCAGATGGCTGACAGCTGGTTTGCACAGCCCTTGGTCGCACAGCCCCTACAGACACTTGTCACAGCAGCCTTACAGGGTTGTCCAGGTTTTTCAACTGTAAGTGCTCTATCTTGCCTTACTAGGATTCCTTCAGCTAACTGCAAGGCACGAACACAAGGGAAAATGAGATACATATTTATGTTGTCACATCTTTGTGTTAGCATGTTATATATATCAACTGCAGGCATCAGGATCACTTAATCTGAGATTAAATGTGCCTCATGGAAGAGTGCTTGGCCTCAAGTTCTGAAAGGGTCAGCATTCAACATTTTGCATGTGCAGTGCTCCTGAACCGAAAGTCTCTGGCAGGCTACACCACCAGCCGGGCTTCTAGCCCACAGTGAGCCTAGCAGCCCCCACCTGTCAGCCTCCCCGAGGTTTCTCCATGCCACGGAAACAGGAAGGGTTTATCAGTATTAATGATAAACAGACACAGTATTGTGGTTTAACTAGTATGCAAAAATTTACTGTTGGAGAGGAGTTAATCATGTGTTGAATTTAATATTAAACCCTGGCAAGTTACTTAATAGCTGTCATCGGCGATAAATGCAACCTACCTGCATTGCTGCTTGCAGACGCTGTTGCTGCTGGTTGGCAGTTACTACTCTGAAACCTCTTAAATGTAATCTGCAATCCTTGTTAGCTGCAACAAAAAGAAATAGGTCCAAAGCGACAATATAAATAGGTTCTGAAACTACAATATAAAGCATTGCTTAGTCATTTTCCCATCCCATTAAAACTTTTTTTTGGTCAAAGTGGCCTGAATGTGACCAGGCTGAGGAAGAGATTTGGTTGGTTTACATGTTTTCGTCTCTTCTCGTGACTGCAGTAACTTATCTCTGCCAACTGCATGACTGAAAATTGGAAGTGGCTTCATTTATTAAAGGGTTTTCTGGGATTTGGACAGATGCTCCTGATCAGGACATCAAGCTACATAAAATCATATGTCTGTAACAGATATTCTGACCAGGTCATTATACCAAGTTATTCTTTAGAGTGGATATTCCAGCACTTTGTGTAAAATTTTGGGACTTGTCTAGGTACCAGAGAACCATTTCTAGAATGTTAGCATTTCTAACATGAAAACTAATTAAAAAACCTGCAAAAACAAGGACAAAAACAAAACAGCAAACCCAAAACACCTGGGCTTTCCAGAGATTTTTATCAAAAAGTTTGGCTGACTTTAGAAAGATGTGAACTTTTACTAGCATTTTCCCACCACTTTAGAAAATCTCTCCCCTGCCTGAATACTCCTCATGGTGATTTTACTCCCTTGTCCTCACAAGGGGAAGAATTGAGAATATCTGTTTTCTCATCTTCCACAAAACCTGTCTAATCTTTATTGTCTCTAACCTCTGTTAAACTGGACTGAAGTTGGCCAACAGGCTCAAACGTTGTTTGAATGGTTGCAGAGCATGACCACATCAGCCTGCTTCCTTAAGTAGTGCTTCATCTCTCTGAACTTCTGCAAACTTTTCAGGGTTCACTTCTATAAAAACTGTCTCTGTGTCCTGCACTCAGGACCTGCCGCTGCTTGCAAGGTCACATGAAGTTACGTGTATTGTCTCCTGCATTTGTTTATAGTATATACAGCTGCATAGATGTAAATCATTATAATCTGCTTTTATTGCATTGGTGTCATACAGTAACATTCAGATAGTATTTACTTTTCTGTACATAAAATGGGGCTATCAAACTTACAGGGACACATGGTGTAATTTCAGGGTTCAGAATGAGTGACTTGTCCTACAGCATTATCTGTGTAAGCTGTAATTATTGACAAATGCAGAGTATGAGTAAAAGGAGGGAGGCTAGTGGGTGGGTAAAAGCAATAAAACAGTGGAAAAATTCATGTGCAAGTTAATACTGGCAGTGAGAAGTGTGGGTTTGTAAAGAAGAGACCTGAAGCAATGAGCAGCACCTAGAAGATAAGGTGTACTTCTGTGTATTTTCTTTTTCTTAAAAGGACAAATGAATGGCCAGTAGAATTAAAGGTCAGTAAGCTGGTCCTGTCCTGACACGGGTCAGACCTGGCAAGCCTAATCCATGTCTCTCTGATGCTGTATTGCAGTATTTGTGAGGCCACGTGAAGCTGTTGTGTGATTATTTATGTGACTTTCTTGCCTGTTTCTGGTATGCGACTTGGGCACAGACTAATGAATGGGAACAGAGAAAAATTTTGTGTCTTACAAATTCCTGATAATATTACTGACTTTCTTGTGATGTTGCCACGTGCAAAGAGTTGTGGTAGTACTGATGAACTGATGTACTGAAAAGTACTGATGAACACTCAAATCCTTAGGAATTTTTTAATGCTACATTTGTCATCTAGCCACAGAGCAAAACCTGGTGAGCCTGTTGCTCAGCCCTCTTGCCCTGCTAGTATTTCTGAAGCAACAGTATGAAAAGGGCTACAAAGAAGGCAGTTGTATCCCTTTTGTGGAAAAGAGCAACTGGATTGGGCAAACTGAAGAGGGAAATGAAAGACTTGACAGAAGGTGCTTCTTAGAGCTTAAATCTGGTGGGGTTTGGCATACTAATGCTCATCCTTGTGAAGGCACATGATGCCACATATTGACCATCCGGATAAATTTTATTTTTTGTGTGTGCGTGTATATCAATATCAATCACAATTGGACATGATGCTGGCAGTGGGAATGGAGCCCATACATTAGTAAAGCTTTCACTGTAGTGGCAACCATGCTCTGGAATTGCCACTTTATAAAACTAGGGCCTCAAACATATGGTGATAAAAATAGAATGCCAGTGGTGATTATGTTTACCTAAGTGTGATCTAATGAGGTTTTCTCTGCATTTTTCCCTTTAGCAAAGTATCCGGAGATCAAGACTCTGATGGGACCGGATCCACATTTAAAGTGGATTGTATCTGGAATGGTTTTCATGCAGTTTCTAGCATGCTACCTGGTGAAAGACTTATCTTGGAAATGGATTTTCTTCTGGGCTTATGCTTTTGGGGGTTGCATCAACCATTCGCTGACCCTAGCCATCCATGATATTTCACACAACGTCGCCTTTGGGAACAAGCAGGCCAAGTGGAACCGATGGTTTGCAGTCTTTGCCAACTTGCCGATTGGCATCCCTTATTCTGCCTCCTTCAAGAAATACCACATTGACCATCATCGGTACCTTGGTGGGGACAGCCTGGATGTGGACATTCCCACAGACTTTGAAGGCTGGTTCTTCTGTACGCCACTTCGGAAACTGCTTTGGCTTTTCCTCCAACCTCTGTTCTACAGTCTGAGACCACTGTATGTGAACCCCAAAGCAATTACACGGATGGAAATTTTTAATGCTCTTGTCCAGTTTTCTGTAGACCTTATCATTTACTACCTTTGGGGGCTCAAACCTATTATTTACTTAATAGCAGGTACAATTCTTTGCATGGGTTTACATCCCATTTCTGGGCACTTTATAGCAGAACACTACATGTTCTTGAAAGGGTATGAGACATACTCTTATTATGGACCTCTGAACTGGCTCACCTTTAATGTAGGCTACCACATGGAGCATCATGACTTCCCCAGCATTCCCGGATGCAGATTGCCAATGGTAAGTACGGCATGAGTACAAATGAATTGGATTTTTATGAAAGCTGCAAAACTGTCTCAAAGAAATCACTCCAAATCATAGCAATGGATCAATTTTTTTAAAAAAAAAGAAGAGAAAAAAGAAAGCTTTTGGATTTGTTTCTAATTCTTTCATTTTAAGCAGGGCATTGAGAGAAATGGCTGCCAAACTGCTGTAATATTTAGCTTATTTGATGGAAACAAGAACATCTGAGCCTCAGAGGGCTTGAGGAATACTTTTTGCATGATAAAATCCTCCATCAGTGCTCTGAATTTCTCCATTTTCCCTCAGTGCCCAGGTTTCATCTCTTTGGAATTTTAAAGGCCAAACTAAAGTGAGGCAAGTGGCAATTACTACTTGATATTTGTCTAATGATCAATCTGCTAACTATATTGCTTGATTAACATCAAATAAAAGTCTTTCTATTTTTGAGATGACATAAGTATCAGGGCATGTTCCAGCCTGACACAAATAGTGCTAGAAAATAAAGCCTCACTCTACATGACTTGTTTTAGCTCTGCTGCCCCACCCACAGAAACTGCGGATGCCAAATCTGTCATGGGGAAAGTGCTGTGGCTTTCCTCTTTTGAAAGTCAAGCCCCTTTTTGTTTACATTTTATCAGTTGTGGGAATCAAATTTGCAAAGCCCAGGTGTCTAGGAATGGTTTTCAGTCTCCCTCCAGGCATGTAGCTGCTCTTCTGGGTTTTAACACAAGGGTTCCTCAGCAGGTGCTCACAGTGTTAGAGGTACATGACTTCGAAGTATTACTCCTACGTACAAATCCTTGGCATAGTAGGAAGGAAACATCTTCTGTCTCTGGTCTGATGCAAAGTTGGGGGCTACTACTGCAACATCCTCATGAGGTGAAGGTAGAGCTGAGGAGGCTGAGGTTCAGGAGCTGTGACCTCCCCACTAGTGCATAACATGTACAATTTTTATGATGGTATATCCAGGCAAACCCTGCTTTATGGGTTAATGTTCTTCATCACAGAAACAGTGTCTGAGAAGAGGTTCAAAACAAGAGGAGATTTTCTTGTGGTGTAGAAGAGTGTGGGGAGCCTCTATATAGCCTGCAGTTCTGTTTTAACACACCTCCTTTACTGCTGGAGATCTGTCCGGGAGAAGCTGGCCGTTCCTGGCGGGGTTCAGAGCAGCTGGTAAAGCAGCCCATGCTCACATGTGAAGTTCTCCTCTCAGGCACTCCCATGGCTGATACACCCAATAGCTCAGCTGGGAAGTGTATGAGCTTAGCTTTACCTTCAAATGTTCAAACTTGTTAGATAGGCTTAGATACTTAGATTACTGAAATGTAAATAGCAGAAGAGAAGGAGGTTAGCTCTGTATCCTACACAAGGGAGGTGAGTGACTTGAACTTGCTGGGACTATTTCTCCAGACCTGATTGAGACCTGAAGAGCTCTTCCCCACCCACATCACAAATAGTTCAGCCTAATTCCTTGAGACAGTGCAGCAGCTGGAAGTGCCTGCCCTCCCATGTAAAGTGGATAGAGTTATTAGTTGACTTTCATGGGCTCGTGTTCATGTGTTTCTAGCTCTAGGGCAACTGAGACTTGTCCTGCTGGTGGAGGAGATATCAGGCTTGTCAATCGTTGTTGCCTGACAGAACTATATGGAAAAGTGAGTCTTTGACGAGTGATCAATTACAAGCGAATATCTATTATGAAGTGAAAATCCTTTGGCGAAACAGTTACTGTAGAAAATCTTTTCTCCATTAAAACAAGTCAGTTATTCTTTTCTGCAAATTGAGAGGAAAAATTCTCTGCCTCTCTGGTGGAAGGAGATAAGGGGACAGATCCTCTCTGGATAGCTTTAATGTTTGAACTTTGTAACAGGTAGGGCCGGAAACCTCCCCTTACTCTCCTCTGGTTAACCTCCCAGCAAATTCTTCACTCAGCAAGGGTCTAGTTTTTTCAGATCTAGTCTCTTAGGCACTTGAACTTCTAATAGTTGAATTGTGTAATACAGGTGGCCTCTCAGTATAGCTATTTTTATTTTTAATTATTGGTAAGTAGAAAGTGAAATAAAGATCTTTATTTGGTTCCTGCATGACTGAGAGCCAGGGAGAAGTAGGATCAGAGAATAACTGGATCTTAATCTTGGAAAATAACTGGCTCTTCCAGTTACTTATCAGAAAAATAAATTCAGCTTTGTCCTTTGTTACAGATGTCTCATTCAGAATGTTCTGAGTAATGTGTTTGCCACTGGAAAGACCTTTACCCTAGGAGTGTGACAGATTTGAAAGAGGAAGAATTAGGCTGTGCTGTAAGCTTATAGATATGAAAGATGAGTGACATGAGTGTGCAGTAAGAACTTGTCCCACTAAGTATAATGAGAGATTATGCAAGAGGCCATGAAATTTAACATTATAATGAAGGACCTGCTCTAAAGAAAACCCCTATAGACTTATGACTAGATTAGTCTTTGCATGAAGCCTTGTAACAATAAAATATTGCATTCTTTACCAAATTAATAAAAAGATCTGTTCTTCATTATCTGAAGGATTGAATATAGTTATGGAGAGAGGGGACACGAGAAGGAGGAACTCAGTACTCTTCCTACAAACTGCAATAAAAACTGCAATGTTACCAGAGGCAAACTAGTTACTCATTAAGCTTGTGGGAAAAGGAAAAGACATGGTATGAAACCAGATTTATTAGACAGACAAGGCTGGAAAACATGGTAGATGTGCTGGTTTTGAATTGCAGATTTCATTAACCCTGTGATGGCCAGGAGGGCTAGCTTGAGTGCTTCCCTGCCGGTCAAGGACTATGGAGGGACTTCTGTAATATGCCTTCTAGCATTCTAAACATCATTTTTCAGCTTCTTGTCATAATGCTCTCTAGCTTCTGTATAGCCCCAGGACAAAGGGTCTATGACAGCCATGGTGAAATATTAGGTTGCATTTAACTTTTGCACCTATCTGATACCATGGAGTAGGCTTGGGGTCCTACTCTACAAGCTGTACTCTACAAGCACAAAACCAGAAGCAAAGTTTGTCTAAAAGATGTGATTTCTTACCTACCACCTTGATCCACTTGGAAGAAAAGCCTCAATATACCAGGTGCCAAGTGCCTAATAAGCTTCCTGTAGACTTTGTGATCTCTTGTTGTCCTTCCATGATAACTTCCATTCACAAACTAGCAATGAGTTAAGACTTACAGTTGAGATCTGTAAGGAGGAGGGGAGGGAGGAATTGAAGCAAATGGACCATCTCCAACGCAATATGGAGAGCTTGAGGGGGAAGTCAGGAGCAGGATCTAGGAAGACTTTGTTACAATGCCATCCTCTATGAGATGATCTATGATCTGGCTGCAAAACTTGCTGCCTGGAAACTGCCATCTGCAGGTTTTGTACTGCACCGAGAACGCAACATGGAAGATAACTCTTCCAGCCTAAAATATACTTAACAAATGTAGTTTAATGTTGTATTTAAAAGGGAATCTGCATTAAAATCCAATTATTTTCACCCAGCCCCCCAGTTTTCTGGTAGGTAAGTAGGAGATAATTTTGCTTTACATATGGAGATGCTGAAACAAATTACAATAGATGAGGTGTTTTTGTCAGGAAACTTTTTTGTGTTGATCCATTGTAAAAGAGAAATGACTTTTAAAATTCTTTCCTGCCATGTGATAGCAAAATGGGAACATGCACCTAACAAACTTCCTTGTCTCTTCCATAAGAAAGCCCTTCAGAAGTCCTCCCTCTAACTGCATACATTAAATCTTCCCTCTTCCCCGCTCCTTTGTCAAAACCACTTTATTGCAGTTTACCGTCTCCTCTCCATTGTTTCTGTACATCTCATGCAGTTGTCCTTCCCAGAGTACAGGGACCTTGCCGATGGTGCAAGTGCTGCCTGCCTTCCTGCACAAGGTGCAGCTGGGCACAAAGCCAAGCAGGAGCAAAGAACTGTTTCATGTAGGTGTGAGTCACTGTCCCGTGGCTGATCTAGGGTAACATACTCCAGTGCAAGCCCCTGGTCATCTCTTGTGGTTTCCATACTGGGCTTCTCATTCAGAATGAGCTGCCCCCATACTCTGCAGGGAGGTGATAAATGGGTATGCTTGGTGAACAAGCAACTCCTCCACACCTGATGCTGACAAGCAGCTTGCCAGCCATGACTGGGCTGCCTGCTTCCAGAATGGGGTGTATATGATCTTCTTCAAAATTCACTGCTGGGTATTTTGATTAATCATCTTAATTATCCAATAATACTTGTGTTCTAGGTGCTTGTTTTAAATCTGTAATACAACTGCAGAATATGTGTCTGGAATATATTTAAGTGCAAGTTTCCAGACTTGCATGTTGTGTCCACCTGAGCTCCTCAGCACTATGCCCAGACTACACTGCTGCTCATGTTTGCTGAAAGTGCAGAAACTATTGGGTTGAACATAAACAGGCTGTTTATTGGCCTCTTCTCTGAGTCATTTTTTCCTACTTTGTCACTGGGGTCATTTTTAGTTAGCCTTTGGTGCCAGAGGGCACAGCCACTGCCTGAGACATTGTTCCTAGGAGCTGAATTGGTTTCTGTGAATCTCCAGCCCTCCACTTCCATGTGCAAGGGGCAACACAGAAAGACTTTCTGAAGCCCTCATAGTTGTCAGAGCCTAACATGATCAAGAGCTCTGCAGAATAATGTAACTAGCTGAGAAAACGTGTCTTGTTCAGACCATTGTTTCTATGGGCAAGAAATATATGGGGGTTCTGGAGAAGAGGGGAATGGTAGACTTGCCATGTGAACTTGGCTAGTATAGATGAGGGCTGAATTACTGTTGCAAGTCAAAATTCAGGCAGAACTTCTTAAATGGAGGTAGGAGGGAAGGTCTGTAAGCAGCAGTGTGCTAGGGAATGACCACGTCAGAGCTGGAGTGAAGCTTTTGGGGCTGAGTATCTGAGACCCCCTTTGTGTTTGCGTAAGGCCTCATTAGTGGCTTTCATTCAAGCTGACTGTCTAAATAGTCCTCCCTCCCATCCTCTAGCTATTTCAGTTACGCAGCTGGGAAAAGGGAAGATACAAAACCCAGATTAAATTATTTCATTTCTGACTGTGGTTACAGAAGGAGCGCAGTGAACTAAATCTGCATCTCCAGAGATCTCACCTGGTGCCTGGAAATTACCCTTCTTCCAGCCATTAACAAATACCTCTAAGGGGAAATGCTGGTATTGTCTGAATCCCATTGAAAATGAACCACATCTGAAGTACAGACCAACGCTTTAAAGCAGGATATAGGGAATTATTAGGAAGTCAGAGGTATTCAGTGAAAGGCAGAATACATCAGACCTGAACCGAATCTTCCACCTCCAACACAGCCTACCACGCCACGAGCACAAGGAGTGCATAGGGGCTGAGGCAGAGAGGTAAAAGATCTTAATGGAACTTGGACATTACCCAACATATCTCACAGGGAGGTGTCTGCTAGGAAGCTGAATTAACGAGGTAATTAGCAGTGAGCTGTACTGGCTTATAATTTAACTTTTGCTGGGATTTTTACCTTTTCATAAACAGTCAAAATGCTGTGTTAAGATTCCACCATTACACCGCTGATGCTGATGAGACCCTCCTCCCGGATGACAATTTCTGTGTAACCCTTTTGCTCTTCACTGCAAGTCCATACTGTGCTTTGCATAGCTGACTTTAAAATTCTGCAGGGTTTTTAAAGAGAGAAGTCATGCTGTCCATCAAGACAAGCTACTCTAGAATAGAGCTTTGTTTGTCTAGGAGGTAAAGCTGTAAAAAAACCATACCCAACCAGTCTATATGCAAGTGTACAATAGTTGACAGACTCTGCTGCTTCGTAAGTGTGTTCAAAAAGCAGAGCATCTAGCTGGAGCAGGGCCTACTGATAACTTGGGAATCCTCATAGTCCCCTGAACCTGCCAGGTTTGAAATCTCTTTGTCCTCTCGTTCTGGCCTTAGTCCCAGTACAAGCACCACCTGCAATGATGTGCAATGCTTCTCTGATGGCAACAGTCTTAAGACTTGGGGATTTGTAACAGGGATGAAATTTTATTAGACTCGTGATCTAATAATGAATCTTGCAGCATTTTTAACACCAGACTGAGGAGAGCGGACTGCCCCTGCAATTTCCTCTGCCTGCTGGAGGAACCTGTCTCTCAGATTTGCATCACGGTAGCAGAATGGAGGAAAGAAAATCAAGTGTAGGCAAGGCTGTGTCTGGCATTTTCTCAATTGGTATTTCTCTTCTACCTGGAACCCTCAGCAGATGAGTATTACGATTGGTGAACAGGGCTTTAAATACAGTGTGTTGGAGTCTTGGCAATGTATAAGGTGGATTAGTCATCTCGTTGTGGTGATCCCTCCACCTCCAAAATGAGAGGAAATAGTTCTGACTGAAGGCAGCGATCCATCACGTTTCAAATGCTGACATTGTGAGGCAAAACTTACATCAGAAATCTGCTAAGAAGTATCTAAATGTATTTAAGTACATCTCATTTGGCTGAACTTCAGAAGCTCACAAGCAATAACAAGTAACTTCACATTATGGCTGTGCTATCAGATCTGAACGGGAAGACTGAAACACACCTGACACTGTGCAGCTAAACAGCTCGTTCTCTCTCTTCTTCTTCCAGGTGAAGAAGATTGCAGCAGAATATTACGATAACCTCCCACATCACCAGTCCTGGATTCGAGTTCTGTGGGACTTTGTTTTTGATGACACTATCAGTCCTTATTCAAGGGTTAAGAGACTATGCAAGCTGGCAAAAGAAAGCTAATGGACTAGCTCTGCCTGCTGCATTGGTGTTTTGCTTGTTGATTTGAATGACTTGAGTTTTCTGCAGAAGTAGAAGGATGTTTGTGTGCTGAATTAGCATTAGTGCGTGCTCCTTGGACCAAGAGGATGAGTGTGAAAATGAAGGAATTAGATGCACTATTTTAGGCTATTAATACTTTTTAATAAAGGAAATTTGTGTAGATAACCCTGAGAAACTAGATTAGAGTGAATTATGATTATATGAACCTTTGGTCTAGGCTTAGAATTAATTACCTGGGCCACGTGTGCCTAAGTCTGAGATCTGACCTGGTCTGCAATGGAGAATGCTTGGTGTGTGTATGTGTGAGCATGCATGTGTGTAGTTTAGGACTGGTTTCTCTTGATGCCAGATTAGATGTAGATGCTCTGCGTGCACAGGACTGTGGAAGCAGGGAGGACTGGCACGCAGTAGTAAATGATACTTTCTGGAGAACACAAGGGTGCCTTAACTAAATGTCTTGTCTAATCTACTATCTTACTTCTGATAATTGCTGGTAGCAGAGATTTTATATATGCAATGGAATATGTGTATATTTTTGTACATTTGTATCATTATTTTAGTAGCTGTTGTTTGACCTTTATTCCAGGGCTTTGTCTAAACCTTTTCTGAATGCATTTCTATTCTTAGGATCTAATACTCAGTGTAGCTAACTGGCAGAGCTGAACTGTGGTGTGGAGAAACCCTTTCTTTAGTCTTCCGCTCGCTGCCTGATGAGCAGCATGGATGTGCCCCTGGAGGAACTGGGTCGTCCTTCCTCACTCACCTTTTCAACGGTATTCGTAACTTCATGTTTCTCATTCTTTTCGCCACTGTAAATCCTTCTGGGAATGAAAAGATTCTAGTTTTAATTGCTGCTTGCCAAGGTTGTTAATATTCCTGATCACCTTTCTTGGTCTTCTCTGTATTATACCCCTTTCTGTGCATAGGAGTTAGGAGTATGTCTCAGTGAAGACATGGAGACGTTATGGGGATATTTCTTCCTAACCACTTTGAGAATAATTGTAACTTTTTTCCTCTGTCATTCAAGGGACACCAACTTGACATTTGGGAAGCAGGTAATACTCCAGCTATATAAAAGTTGCCACTGACGGTGTTAAGGGGATATACCAGGGACATGGAGCTGGGGTTGTTTCTCTCCCTACGTGTCTTACTTTGTCTTACTGACATTAACCTTCATCTGTCATTTCTGCCCCTTGGAACAGTTAAATCTTCCTGCCTGTCCTCTCCAACTATCAACTTCTAGCTGTTGTCAATAATTCTATATCATCAAAAACCTTAATCACCGTACCTTTCTCCAAGCAGAACAATATCTTGGGAGTTAGGAGTTCAGATGCCATCTAATAACTTCCCTCCACCCTGGAAAGCTGACAACTTATTTCTGTCCTTACTAAGTGGTTAAAAGAGAATAGATCTATAAAGGTTCTCTTATACCCTAACCCTCTAACAGTTTCACTTTTTTGTTTTCTCCTGGAAATCCATGTCTGTAACAAAGAAAAGGATTATTCTGCATTCTCTGTGGTCCCTCAAAGTATACTATTAGACCTGAGAAGCCTGATTTCCTCAATAAACAGAGTTTCATTCCTTCCTCCTACAGCACTGAATCCAGTGAGTCAGTCTGTCTGTTTGCTAGCCTGCAGGAATTTGGGTTCCTCCTCCTCCATTTCCCTTTCCTTCATTTTCCTCATCTGTCTGATTTTGGCAGGTGGGTAAATACCCAGGTTTGCTCAGCAGTGCAAGATCCTTTGTGATGCAGGGGCTGAATACCAGTTCATTCAGAGATACTGTTTTCGCCTGGTTCTTTTTCTGGAAGAGAAGAGGAAGAACGGGACTCCTTCTGACACTTCAGACTTCACTGGCTCTTCAAGTGCCTTTTCTCCCAAAGGAAGTAGCTTTGGTGTGGGAACCTCCATTGACTTCTTTGTGTTGGTGCTCATGTCAGGAGCTTCACTGCTTCATTAATTTACTTCAGTGTTGCTGGCACTCCATGATCACATATTCAACTTCCCGTGTCCTTAGCAAGCTTGGCCAACTTAGCAAGTTAATATAAAAACCATAATAAAGATTTTGCTATCTTCCTCAATCTGACTATTGTCCTTCTCCTCTATGGACAGTGACCTTTCTATCATTCCCTTACTCAGCTGTTCCATGATTCAGTTGCCTATGTGGTATATAGGTTACTAGCCTAGCCTGACACAGGGGTTATGGTGTAAACAGAGAGTAACCAAAATCAGCAACTGCTTCTAATCCTGTGTCCCATCAGCATTTCTGTCACGGTCCCACCTTGCTTTGCCTGGGCAGCCCCACAGCCCTCATGCTCTGCACTCTCCATCTCAGCGGGAGTTTGAAGTGGCTGGAAGCCTGGTGCCTGCAGATGTGTGGTGTGAGGTGAGTTTCAATGTGTTTGGGTGCTGCTGGAGAGGGCTGTGATCCTGTCCTCTCCATGGGCACTTGTCCTTGCCACTACCAGTAAAGTTGGCAGAAGGGTTTTGTCTTTGTAACCACAGGGCAAATAGGTCTGGGTTAAAAGAACACTGGGGCTATGTATAGTTTTATTCTCTTCGCTTAAAAATTAATCCAGATCCCCTTCATTGTGTGGCCACACTAATGCTCTGGCAAGAGGAGATAAGAGGGACACAGAACTGTATAACAGGTTGGAGTGGAGGTTAATCCCCCTTTTGATTTCTGCTGATGTGAATGCCTCTGGCCGGCCCTGTTGCAGCGGTACCCTCAACAAGCCCAGCATGAAGGGACACCCTTCTCTGCAGAGGCAACAGGCAAACTGAATTAGTGTCTGGGAAGGGGAAATCCTCCGGCAGTGCCACTACTGCAGATAAGCCACCCTGTGCATCCCTGTCGCTGGAGCCATAGGCTGGTGTCGTTTTGCATTAGTGGTATAGTCGTGAGCACAGCTGCCTTCCAAACAGTTGACCCGGGCTCATTTCATGGCCAACGCACCATACCGTATGATGTCATGCTCAGTATATGAACTGGGGGAGTTGGCCGGGGGGGCAGTGAGCAATTGTATAGTGTACCACTTGCTTTGTTTATTATTGTATTTTATTATTATTATTACTACTATTACTACTATTCTATTATATTTTACTTCAATTATTAAACTGTTCTTATCTCAACCAGCAAAGCACCAGTGATGCCAGGGCTGCTCCCCTGCCCCTATCAGCCAGGCTTCCCCTTCTACTCCCGTGCACCTTGCTCCCACAGCTATTAAGTGGCCCTGTGCAAACTTCAGCTCATTATGTCTTAATTATACGAGGCCTACAAACGAAGAAGAAAGTAAGAAAAACTCGTTTACAGGAGGTGGCTGATGTTAACAGAGGCGCACACCATATCCAGGCTGTACACTTGGCCTGAATTACGACACGGTTATTACTGACCTTAGGCATAATGCCACATTCCAAGGCAAAATGTGAACTGTGCCAGGCCCCAACTTCCTGAAGCTTAATTAAGATTATGGGAGAGTTTCATGGAACAGTTGTGATCATAGTTGTGAGCTAGTGTACGAGATTTATGCAACAGAGCATTATAATCTTTGCTGTTAGTGGTGCTTGTCTGTGTTCTTCCTACTGGAAAAGCTCCTTCTCCTGGTCCTGAGGTGGTTGTATTGTGTTGCACATTAGTGTCTGCCAGCTTTAGTTCCCATGTGGAAATCTTACGCCGCTGTCTAACCTGTCTCTCGCCTTCTGCTGGCATTAAACAGCTAACAGACATCAGGCTCAGTCTGGACCTCACCGTTGCATTAAACTCAAACTTCTCCCATTTTTCCCATATTTAATGTATAGTATAACCACACTGAAAACCAGACTGTTTTCTAAAAGGCAGATGTGGTTGCTTTGAAGAGTGGTGAAGAACAACCCTACGTTCTCCAAGCCAAAGCAGATAACATTTTACAACTAACTGCAAAGCATGCCCATGCCGCCTCCTCTCCTGGGTCTCCTGTTGCCGGCAGGCAGTCCCTCCTGCCTGCTGCCATGCTCCGGGAGGCCTGGGGGATGCGAGCAAGGGGATAGCCACAGCCTCTCCTGGGCTGCTGCACCAGGCTCTGCTCCCGAAATCATTCCTGGGGCCTGGCTTTTAAAATGAAATCTTCAGGAAGGCCTGAAGCAAAGCAAAGGGGCTTGGAAAATATTTGACAGATTTCAATAGCTTAACTCCAATCTCTTGCCTTTTGCACAAAGTTATCAAGAAGATGGTATCAAGCCTATTGCCATGTAAAGCTTGCACCAAACTAAGTCAAGCAGAAATTCCCAAGATCGCATTGGTGGAAAGAATGGCTCTAAAGAAAAAAAATTGTATGACCTGAAAGATATGACTGGGTGTGCGTTGTTAAGTGTTCGGTGTCCTGTACTCATATCTTTGACTTCACTTTCTGTGAAATAAAGCTCAAGACCTGCATAACATTAACAAATGAAATATGTGAGATATTAACAAATGACTCCACTTAACCCTCTAGTTCAGCAGTGCTGTGCCAGTGATTTCAGCTTGCATCCTCCTAATGCCTTCAGGAGCCTTGTTCTGCATAAATACCTCCGTTTTATTTACTGGACCCTTATGAGTGCAGGTGATGGGACCTGGGTTTTTTTCAGTGATGGCAGGAGATGCAGTGGGACAGTTAGTGGTGGCCTGAGAAGAGCTGTCAGCCACTGTCCTTCACTGACTTTGGCAAAAAGTGGCTGAGGTTGCCGCAGCCTGACTGCAGGAGGTGGTGCTCAGCCGGCGATGCGAGGAGGGCTGGGCAGGTGAGAGCCACATTGCCCTGTAAAAGAAGGCACGGCTGTTGCCGTTGCACTGGCCGTAACACGCTCAGGCTTTCTCTTCATGCTCTGCGGCACTGGCCGGGCAGAGCTGCCACCCCACGGTGAGTCTCGGTCACCTTCCTTTCATCGTCAACCCAAGTGACATAAAAGTGTGGGAGCTCAAGGGACGAATGAAACAAAGAAAAGCAGGGCCATGTGGACAATAAACAGTTTATTACCAATATGAACACAGATACTGTGATGCACTGACGTACCATTTTTTTATATTGTGATAACTCTGAGACAAAGAACTTGTTGGCTGACAACTAACATGTCTCTGTTTTTTTCTGGTGATGCCACAATACATTTCTGTTGGCAAAGGATCTTCATTTACATTGCAGACTACTAGTAAAATTACTCTGAAGTCATCTATCAAAAGCAAATGGTTCACATGTGTTCTTATCTACTACTAAAAAGAAAGGTAATACATTTAAATAAGCAAATACAAAATACAAAAAAGGCTGACAAATCCAATGTGCAGTGTCAGATGAAATCTAAAAAATCCAGAAATTTAAAATTTAATATTCTTTAGATTAAGACTTTTAAAATGAAGCGAATCCAAGGCAGCAGCAAGCTTCAAAGTGTGCTGAGTCTGCTAATAAAAAGGGTATAAGAACAAAGACAGTGCCGGTGTCCTCTCTCGCCATCTTGCATGACCTTGGTACACTTAGAAATGATCCGATCTTCCTAGCATTCTTAGTACCGTCCAAATGCTTTGCAATCATTATGTTGTACTGATTCTACTCAACTCCTGCCGTATGGCTAGAAAACCAAACCAAAAAGTTAATGCATGATGTTATACCCAGTGTGATGGAAAATGCTAAGTATAGAGGTTGCAGAAAGTACACGCTGGTAAAAGGATGAGTGGAGGGTAAAAGGATGAGTAAGGGTAAGCAGTCAGCTGTTTGCTTGCAAACTGCAGTACTGGCTTAAGAAGTCGCATCTGTGGTTTATGTGAACGTCTTATTTTGCACTGGAATGAACTAGGGAGGCTCTGAGGGCCAAGCTGCTGGGACGGTAGCATACGGGCGAGGGTGTCCTCAACTGCAAACTGGGGACAGGGAATGGATTTTAGCTGTTTTACAGTCTCCTCTTTTTCCCTTTCTGTGTGAATCTAAGATGGGGAGTGCAGGGTGTGGACATGCATCTTCATATGCCCTAATGCGGGCTTCAAATAGGTATTTTGCTGTGCATGTCAATAATGGCCCTGAAAAATACATTTAGTCATATATTGCAGAGCAATTTATAAAAAAGTACTGATACATTTAGTACAGCTGTTGTACTTTTCAATGAATTATAAAAATATGCGGCTACTTGGAAAGCTGTAATTGAGTGAAGCTCTAAATAGCTCTTCAAGCACAGGAAGCCTACAGAAGATGCTTGGGAAGGATTTTCAGTTTGGTACCTTTGTCCCCTCCTCATCCCGGACCTGTGTGGCCGGCTAGTTACAAGTGATTTCACGCTCCCTGATTGTGATAAATTGACATGCCATGGGCTATGGGCAGGCCCTTTCCCAGCCTCCCACCTGTGAGAAACACCGGCCAGTGAATTTCTCACAGGTTGGGAGTGAAAGTGCTCATCAACAGCATAAAAATAAAGGATGTAAACACAATGTCACGATCAGAGCTCAGATAAGGTAGATGCTTGTTCTTCAAATGTGTATATAAATCAGAGCTGCTCAGAGAAGTCTGAAAACACCAGGGAACTCTCTGCAGTTCCTATCGTCTTATCTACGGGAAATTAGTCATAAAGATGAGAAAAATAATAATTTTTCTCTTTCTTACCATCAATTATCTCCTCTTTCACTTTGTGTAACTCTCTTACAACTTCCTCCAATATTTCCTGATGAGACAAAACACAAGTCAGCTGCTCAGAATTTCCTTCTAACCGGTGGAAGAAAATGCAAGTTTAACACGGTTGTGCTTGTCCCCCGCCTCCACTGACGATCAGAGCCTAGCACTACTAACAGCTACATCTGCACTCCCAGGCCAAGGATACAGAAGATGCTGGCATATTTATTTGCACATTTCTGTACAGACATCTTGATCAAATAGCAGTGAGATTGTGCTCTCTTGCTGCTCACCAGCTAGCCCTTCTCTAAGCACCTAGTTATAGAGGAAATCAGAAGACTGAACAGCTGTTTTGCTTGTACAGCGCATGCATGGGGGAAAATGGGTAGCTCGTCAAATCTCTTAAGTGCAAAAGAGCTTTTCACTCACCTGTTTCATTCGATCAAAATCTAAGGCATCCATAGCCACATCATTGCTGCTGCTCACTGGCTTCATCCTTGAGAAATGGAAGAAGGAGACAAAACAGCCAGTCAGTTCCTTGCAACGCACACTAAGCTACACCCACCTGATGGTGTGGATGAAATCCACCCCAGAGCAGGCGCACCCGTGTTCCAGCGCTGGCTGGGAGGCTCCCTCTTGTGCTGCTCAGGAGGGTTCGGCAGCCGGAGAGCAGCACTGCTCCCGTTGGCACAGCCTGACCCTCAAAGATGCTGCTTTCTCCTATTGCAAACATATTGGAGGGAGTGCAAAGACCGCACTGAAACTTACTCTTTTTTTTCTGGTGTTGGGAGTCTCAATGATTTCAGACTAGAAAATGCTGAGATGTCTTCAGGGGATAAAGCCTGTTTAACAATGTATTTTATTACAGCATTTGCAGTTTGCAAGCTAGATGTCTGGTTTTCTCTAACAGTCTGTTTTCTGTACGGCAATGCAGCCTTGGCCACACAGACTTTAATTGGGTGCTCAAGTAATAGTAGAATACAGGTTAGAATAATATTATAGGGAAAATAATAACCCAGTAATCCTTTCCTTGGAAGGCCTGACTGAGTCAGGTGGAGCTTGTTGATAGCACTGTGTAGCACAGGCACTTTTTCTTGACCCAGAAACAAAACCAATCTGCCCCTAATGGCTAGTACATTTGCGTGCCTTCCAGGATGGTATTAGTCAGTGGGCTGAACTCTGATGATGGCTGATAAAATAAATTAAGGAAGCAGAAGGTGCTTGACTTTCTCTTTTAGTCAGTAACTCTAAGACATTTCAAAAATTAACCATGCTATATAATTCATAGAAAAGGCTTCAAATAACTTTGCCATCATCTCTGGGCCCAAACCGGGGGCTGGCAGAGATTCTGCCGCTCCTGAGGGTATGCTTGGTCTCACAACCCTTTCTTGGGAAAATCTTAACGTCTCCTACCATCTCACAGCTAAGCTGGGAGTTAAGACAGATACAAATGCCATCAAACTGGACAGGAATGGAAAGAGGTCACTGCTGAGAGCTTTTGAAACCTGCCCTGCTTCCCCCACAGAAGTAATTCAAGCAAGCAAAGACTGAGCACTACTCCAGGTGTTAAACTAGGAAAGGATTGTTTCCCACTGAACTCCTCCTCCTCCCAGGATGGAATGGCATTATAGAAGGTAGCTGGCAAAAACTTGATGGCTGCTTTAAATAGCCCACTTTTCTTTCCCATTTGCAAGGAGAAGGAATGGCCTTTCTGTCTCTATTGGAAACTCTTACATATCTCCTAGAACCAACGTGTCCCATTTGTTTTAGGAGAGGTGGAGAGACTATATATTGCTCTAGTAACACTGGTGCATCCCTCTGAATGTTTGGGCAGGGCATGTTCCAGCATCTTTAACACAGCAGCAAGTACGTGCAGACAGTTGCCATTGGCAACTTTCTCTCTGCAGACTATCAGCACTGTTGTATATGTAACTGTGTAAAATAAGGGACATCTCTTTGCAGTAAATGCTAAATATATGCAAGTCTGTGTTCTGCCTCCTTATTCAGCTTATCCATCCATCTCAGTGTCCAGTCCTGCAATAACACTGGGTGGTCCTGGACCAGCACTGGAAGGAAGTCTCTCTTTAGCTGCCCAACATCAAAATTTATCTCAGTCTCTGTGGGTAAGAACATGGGTGGTGATACTGCAGCTTGGCTGTTCTGACCGACAGGACTTCTGGAGTCCTACTTCAGGCTTCTTGGCTTTTCACACCTGCCAGCTTTCATACCCCACATTTCTGAATGCCCTGTCTGTGGCTAGGCCTTTTTACAGCTTGATGTTATTAACTTATTGCACCAAGCTTTGCTCCCCCTTCTCATGCACCCACTGCAGTTGCATGGATGGAGGAATAACTTCCCTTCTCCCAGTTGCAGGCTCTTCAGATCATTTCTGCCTTTGCTTTTGAATTTCTGCAGAGGTTGGACAATGAAAACTTCTCCTATTGGCAGGGTAATCCTGAACCTGCTGTAAAAAGATGCTCCAAAACCTGCCTTCCACGTGGCACAGCGCACTGCCAAGCCCATGCCTCTGATTCATGAGCACAGATGCTTTAAGCACTTGCTTAAGTGTGATTAACGTCTGTGATGGCTGTGCCCACCTGAGCAGGGGGCTGTTTCCATGGAACAAGCCTTTGACATGACACACTCTACCTTCACACTTTGTGCAGCAACAGACAAAGCAGATTGTAAGCGAATGAGTAAAAGACGTGACAGAAGACGAACATTAGTGCTGAATCATGGGATTAACCAAAGGACAAACCAAGATGGTTAAGAAGCCAGGCTGTTAGCCAGTACCTAGAAGACACGTGGGATTGTGTGGGGCTCTTAGCTTCACAGCTCTTCACCACTGATGGATTTCTACAGCAATGGAATGAAACGAGACATGAGTTGTGCACGTGCCATGGGGACAGCATGACCATCCCAACTGCTAGCCAGCCGCAGGGACAGCCCGTGCAGCTCACCTAGAAAGTAATGAAGATACAGGCTTTTCAACAGAATTGCTCCTTTCCCATGGCTTCTTCCCAGAGTCTGGAAAACAAAAATGAAAAGTTACTGTTTATTATTTTTTCTCTAATGATAAAAAAATCCTGATGCTGATTGTCTTATACAGCTGCTTTCATTCAGTGAGGATGAGTGACTTAGACCCAGGGAAGCGGGATTGCTGAATGAGTGCAGCTGCCTACATTATAGAGAAGGCATTGGCAAAAATCTGCTTAGTGATCCCTTTAATTAGGGACTGGATAGTTAAACGATACTAAAAAGACACAGAACTGGAACAGTAGGAGGAAAAGCGTAAATCACTTGTATTAAGAAATACAGGCTAATTGCTGCAAGGCTTATTTTATTCAGTACAATACTTATTTATATTTTAAGTTTAAAAGTCTGAGGTTTCTTATCTGCATAGTTGGCAGAAAATGTGGGTGTGTTGAAAAAAAGGCAGTGAGACCCCCACTACGCAAATCTCCACAGAGTATTTATTTAACGTTGTCTACATTTCTAACTCGCAGAACATTCCCAAAAGCTGCATGACATAACCCTTGTTACTGAAAATGCTTACTGTTGTCCCAATTTCCTCCTAATGGAAATAGTCTAAAATAAAGTGAACTGTTTCAGTGACTTGAATAACACACAACTTCATACACAAGGGTTTGCTCCTCTGTGAGGTCCTAAAAAGTTCTTTAAAAGAATTATGGGCACTCCCAGGAAATCTCTAGATCTCGTTCTCATTTACATACACCTTTCTCCTGGCTTCTTCCCCTTCCCTTGCAAAACATGCAAATCATGGCTTTGTTCCAAAAGGAAGCTGGAGCGGTTGAATACCTATTCCCTTGGGAGAGATTTCTTTTAGCATGTATGAAAGCCAAGGCTGACACAAGGATGAATCTGACTGGCTTGCAGCTTATCTGCTCAGATACTGTTATTTCAACTCATCATAGGAAAAACATATTTTGGGGGCTCCTTAATTTCACCTAGTAACTCTTAGGATCAGGCTTACTGAAACAAGCTACTAGGTTAAGGAAGGCTAACAGTTTGAGACTCAAACCCCAACTGTATAAACCAGGACAGCTACACTACCAAAAGTAAAATAATATAGCTTTTTTTCTCTTAGAAGATTCAGGTGCACAATGTTGAAGACGCAGATCCTTAGCTAAATGTTTGGACCACTTTAACTAAATTGGCTGTATTGTCATTTTCTTGGCTGTGAAGCATATAAAATCACCATTTCTTGCTGAGTACAGTTTTTAAAACAATAGGTATTTGGTAATTCTTCTTTTAGTTACTGCTGCTGCACTCAGAAGTAGGACGATGAACCCAGAGTCTAGAGGTGGTGGAGAAAGCTAGATTAAGAAGACAACTAAACCACTAGTAGTTCAATTTAATACCTGATGAATTTTGCTGCTGCTGGGTGGGACCTCGTGTACTGGGTGAAGGAGAGGTGCTAGCATCATCCTACAAAGAGAAAAACAGGACGTTACTTAATTCTGGAGATGAAGTGCAGAGTCCTCTTCTACTCTGGAGACCACCTGCAGCACAGGTGGTACAAAAGCAAGTTTCCTCCAAGCATGTCCAGCAGGCACTGCTCAAGTCCATTTAAACTTTAACCTTTCTCTCCCTTTAGCATGGCAAAATACATCCTTTTTATTTTTTGCTAACATGGACACCTTTTCATGATTCCACTGAATCACTCTCATCCCTGCATACCAAACCAGGTTGAATTACCACTCTAAAGTGCTGGCTGCTGTTGTCTAAATACAAACCATCTGTTTCCCAAATTTAGAAACTCTCTGTGATATGAAAACTGAGCCACCTGAAGGAACATTAGGTCAGATCCCAACCTTTTAGCCCAGGACAGCCACTGGTATCAGTGAGGGCAGTCCAGGTACTAACAGAATCTAACTAAATCAATAAATACTCCTTTTAAGTAGAAGATTAAACACTACATCACAGATTTGAGCTCTTTTTCTGGGATTTGTGTGTGACAGATCATAAAACATTCACCCATATATTTGACACATCAATATTATTTAGCAGCCCTCAAAACATACTCAGGCAAAGCATTAACTGTGCATTGTAAAATGGAATTACACCCAGTTCGACAGAAGATACCCCCACCTCAAAGTGTACTCAAGATACACATTAAACAGATGTTCTCTAGAACACCTTTCTAAACAGTTTGGTGCTATCGAAAAGTTTGATTGGGGATGCAACCTAATGCAGGGCTTCAAGGAGAGAGAGCAAGGGGCAGAAAGACAGGAGAAGCTGAATAGTTAGAAGCTAAATGGTGCCTTTCATCTCTGAGTGTATGTTCAAAACCAGCTTTGGAGCAAGATTAAGAGCAATGGTTGCATAGCAGCATCAAGGGTTCAATAGGCAAATTCCATGCTTGAAGCATCCCTCGAGGAACATACAAAAAATAGCTGCTTTTCTCCTTAAACTGCAAGTGCTTATTCCTGCTCTTGCTACACACCTTTCAGACTGGGGCGAGACCTGCATTTTCTGAATGGCGTTCCTGCTGAGCAGCTGTTACCTTGTCTTTGGAAGGAGTACCTCTGTATAGGTGATATAAGGCACACATGATGCTTTATGAACTTACAGCCATGGCAGAGGGCCTTCACAAGGGTAAAGGTTAGCAACAGGAATGTCAGAAAAGCACCACACGGGAAGGGACACAGCATAAATCCTGGCCTCTCTTGAAACTGGAATTATCTCCCATGCTTTACCAGTTCAGCAGGTAAAAAAAAGTGTTTTAATCTGCATGTTGAACTCAAAATTACTGCTTCAGGTTCAGTGTAAAGACTGAGTCAAATCAAAACTCTTGTTTAATTGCTTTTGTGGACAACATCCAGACAGAGCAGTTAAAATAGAAATGAATCAAAGTTCCCTAAAGTTGTCCAAATTCTATCTGATTTTAGTGTAAGTATCATGAAGACCTATTTTAACTTTTGAATGGTCTGGTGGTTAATACACTGTTTCCCCTTCCCCTCCCTGAGACCTGTTTTATGTGCACTCCAGGGTCCGAAGTGAGCTGATTCTTGCTTTGCATGGAGGATGGCAATCCAAAGTTACACCACATGGCTGATGATCCACTTCAGCTTAGCTGAAGCCGCAAATTTAAAATAAGAAACATGGACTTGATCTCAGGTTGACTTGTCAGAAGGTTCAGTGCATCTTCTTAAGGAGCAAGAATCTACCATACACTACAACACTTGGATCAGACCATGAGAAAGTGCCTATTAACCTGGTTTGGTCAATACCTCACCTATGAATAAGGCAGCAATTCTTGTTTATAGGGTGCTGTTCCCAGGAGAGATGGAAGCAATTACATTTAGCTTTTGACTGAATGTGCAAATCTATTCCTGGATCAGCACTGCTTGTCATTGCCTGCCACACACAGTGAATGAGCACAGGACTTTGGATTACAAGGCAGCACATCAACATATTTGCAAGAGCACAACAGTGAGGAGTCTTTCACTTACATTTTGGCTTTCCTCTTCCTTTTTGTCAGCTGGCTTGTCTGACTGCGATGCTGCTTTCCTCCTTTGCAAAGAAACATGAGATAGGACACACAGTCAACCCTCTAGAAACACATCCTCCGCGTGGGAAAGCTGATTCAGGCTCTGGTGGGAGTTATTATTTACTTAGTTCATCCTAGGGAACGTGACAAAGGCTGGATGCGTTCGGTTGCGTAGGATGGGGGTGGAGGTGAGGAATCCAGACCTCCGTGATATGACTCAGAGAGAGGGGCAATATTATGAGGTGGTGTTTAACAGAGGAACACAGGGTGCAAGGCGTAAGGAAATGTGCCGAAGCAGAGGAAGGAAGCACAGCTGGTGTGAAACTGGGTGAGAAAGGGATGGCTTCTCTCTAGGGCCCAGGAAGTGGTGGCTCCTGTGTCCTACACAGGAGGAAAAACCCAAACCCCCACAGGGGTTTCTGAGGACCAACCCAACCCTCCACAGGTGGATCAGGTGGGTATTGCAGTGATGACGCTATGTTCTCAGCCACCTCCAATATCATTTTGCCACCTGTCCTGTATCCCCCCCAACCCCGTTCCCACCCAGAGAAAGGGCTGTGGCAGTGCTCCCATGTGATGGGAAGACAGTCAGAAAAGCCCTTCAACCCAGGTCCATCCTCACCGTGAAAGATCGGGCACCATTTCTCCTCAGCCAAGACCCCTGCTCCCTCCAGGGTGGGAAAGCTCTGGCTGGAGACCAGGAGTCAGGAAAAAAGTGCACCAGCCTGGGTTTTCAAGTTTGGTGAGTGACAGGAGATTATTGCTGTCTCAAATCCAATTCAAAGGTAGCAGAGCTCCTAAGCCCTGTAGTCCCAGGACTGGCAGTGTTGGTGGTGCCTACAGAAGTTCAGTGAGGACCCGAGACCCTCACTCTGTCCTGCTTCCCAAGGAGAGGAAAAACTCTCCGAGAAGCAAGTGGCAAAGAGTTGCAATCCATCCACTGGAGCAATTGGACATGAGAGTAAACAAAGATGTTGGTTGTTTACCTTTGAAGAACACATGGTAAAACTTCTTGGGTATTAGCCACACTGGCTGAAGAAAAGAAAACCAAATTCTTGATTTTCAAGCCCTATTTGGGGTCTAAACAGTACTCAAGTGTGCCAGGTACTGATTGTCTAGACATCCAATTTCCCATTTTAGACAATTAGGGAACTGCAGGTCTAGTCTCCATATGGATTTTGGTTTTGATGATCCTTATCCACCTGTGAACACTACCCTTAGGAGAGGTTTTTTAAAACACCAATATGACAGGTTTTTCATTTAGTCTTGCTTCTGAAATGGACAAAATTCATCTCACAGAAAAAAAAATAATCCCAAGTGGCACTTAGAAAGGCTTCTGAGTTTCAAAACACTGCCACAAGTTTGTCAAAGGATTTTTTTTCATATCACTGGCAAAAGAAAATCCTCACTGGATTCACAAATAGGAGGATTTGATGTAAATTTTACAAAAAAACAGAGGAGTAAAACACATGCATGTGTTTGTAGGACACAATGCTCTGTGGGATTATTTCCAGATATTTGACTGCATTAATAATTTTATTAGATCAGTAATAATTTTTAAAATCTTTCTCTAATATTTACTTGATACTTCTGAGGAAAAAAACGTTATCATGATTACAAACCTGAGCAAGGGAAATATTTGCCAGGGTGAGAGACCAGTGTTAGATTTATGTCCTGCAACAAACTTAACTGGGCTAGAAATGATAGCGGTTTGTGAGATAGTTCATTATTCTGCTTGCACTTCAGTTCTGAAGCAAAGGGCTGCTCTCATGGGGGCCACTAAATCCAGAGAGCTGTATCTTATACCACCTGAGCTCTCAGAAGCGTTTTCCTCTGTTACTAACCCAGCATTATACACATTCCCTGTTTCTGAGTATGTGTTTTTCTGCTCAGAAAAGGGCCCCTGAGATCCTCTGCTCTTCACTCGGTGATTTCTGTATTGAACATGCTCAGTTTAAAAAACATCTTTTTTTCCTCCTGGCTGCCAGCTCAGTAAGAGCAACCTGAAACACACTGCAAAGTTCTTCCTTTCTCTATGTCATCCCACATAAAAAGGGTTTTGCAGCCAAAAGAAGTCCTCTCAGTATGAGTTTAACAGCATGCGCCGATTGCACCCTTGACTGACACTTGCGTATTTCCAATGACTTCCATGACTTTGTGAAGCAAAATTTAGGAGACAATTCTGTTGCTGTCAACTCCCTGGGAAAGGATTTGCAGCTCAGTTATTTTCAGAGCAGAGGTAGCACAGTGCTCATGGCAGTACAGGTGCTTTTGTTAAGAGAGGGAGGGGATTTGACCCTGAATACTTGAAGACACCGAATCCCACTGCCGAAAGCCACGCTAGAGTACATTTTAGACTAGAACCACATTAATTTGTAGGATTTCTATATCCAAGCATATGAGATGTCCATTTAGCTTGCTTGCTTGAACAGAGCTAGTTACCCCAGCATCTAGTCTCTGAACCTTACTTTGCTTACAGACATCTTCCAGTTCAGCAAGGTCAGTCTTGGTATGTAGCAGCACAAAATAGATCAGAAGGTGAACCACTAAATAACTATTAAAAATTGTTAAGCTATTTTAATTCTGAAAACAGAGAAAATTATCTATTTGGTATTTTACACTGCTGGTAACTTTTTATAGTGTTGTGTATTTATTTAATGGTTTCCAAAGGATTACATCCACAGTCCATGTTCAGAATTCCTTCTGAAATGACCAGGACATGGAGGAAAGTTGGAATCAGATCCTCTGAACTAGAAACTTTTTTATACTAGACAACATCATTATTTAAAAACTCTATCTTTGCGCACTATACAACTGTACCTACTCTTCATTATTTTACTTATCCTTTTCTTTCACTATTCGTAAGTTAAAAAAAAATTTAGACCTAAAAATAAAACATCTAACACTAGGAGCTTGGAGTCTGACAGAACATTACTGATGGAATCAGGGGGAAAAGAGAAAGAAAAAATAATGGGAATAATTGAGTGTCTTTTAACAGCTGGTAGCTTGATACATCACAACTCGCTTCAGTGGAGAATAACTTGGCTAGCCTGTCTGAAACAGACTGAGAATCGATAATAATTTACCTGCCAAGATGTTGTGCTTTTATTGCACTTCCGTTTACATTTTTGGGCCCAACATCCTGAATGTGCTGCATAAAGAATGATTTGTCTAAGCTCCTTTCATAGTTTACTCCTTCCGAAAACAGTAACTTTGAAATAGATCTGGTAAAATGGCAAAACCACAGTAGATGTATTTATCGTCATCTTTGAAGGTTACCACACTGCCGGATTTGCTACAGCAGCTAAACTCTGCCAAGTATCATTGCTGCAACATCTACATGTCATATTAAAGGCCAGACAATGCTGGTGACTAATATCTACACAGGACCTGTCAAATTGCAAAGAAGCACCAAAGTGACCCATTGCTAACCAAAAATGACTGCACCTTGTCCCACAGTTTGCTGCAGAGCTCATGCTCGTGCTTACTTGAAGTCTAAGTACAAACCTTTTTGCCAGTAATTTATTCATTTCTTCCATTAGTCCTCCTCCGCCTCCTCCGCTACTTGTTCGATTGGCATCGCTCTTAGAGACCCCACTGGGGCTGGACCCTCCTGAACCATCTTCTGGCTTAAGACAGAAATCAACATCGGAATTAATGAAAAGTTTCATTTACAACCACACCCTTAATGATTAGTTTTCCTAAGTATTAGGAACAGCGATCACAATCACAGCCCAAAACCAGAGATAGCATGTGTTCTGCTTTGGGAAGAAGACCTTACTAAAACCAGGACAGTCTGGGTGAGGCAAATATATGAGCAAATGATGAAAAAACCCACAGTGCTGTTTGTTCATGGTTATGTTTATGCATGGTTATGCAACCCTTCCTTACCTAAGTGGACACCTATTGACGTGAGGCCTCAACAGCCTACACTGGTTTTTGTAAGCACGGTGCAGTTTTAACCACTTATAATGACTGAAAACACAATGGTGGACTTTGCAGAAGTAATGAAATCCTGGCAACATGAGAACTTGCAGCCGTTTGCTAATTAGTATTTTCTGAAGAGAGAAATTCTACCAAACATGTCCTGCTCAGCTTTATTTGCACTACAAACTCACATTTAAAAGTTCACCTAATGGTCAGCTGAAGCATGTTTTACCATGTTTCATGCTGGATTTGCAGACCATTACACCAAGCTGTGCCAGGCTTTCCCGCAGAGGAGAAGAGCCCATTGGAGAGTCCCAGTGCCACCTCCTTACCCGTTGAACTCTCCTTAGTTTGGCACCAGCCAGAGCCGCTGCAAGCCCTGACACTGACCCATCTTCAGTGCCGGCCCCTTGGCCAGCACCTGCTGGCAGCGGGGGCGGAGGGGGGGGGCGCAGCTCCCATGGGTGGCGGAGGGACTGGGGGCGGTGGCGGAGGTGGGGGCCCCCCGGACGAAGCAGGGATCACGGCAGTGCCACTGGGGTGACCAGGTGGAAGTGCTGGGCCTGAAATGCAGAGAATACGAATTAGACGTGCAGCATGGTCTCCTCCAGCCCGAACACAAGGTCACGTTCCTGCTCCCAAGGCCGTGACCTGACTGTGTGATGAGTGAGCAACGCAAGGAAATACCAAGCAGAAGAATGGGAAATGGTGGTTGCATCAATGGTCAATCAGCTACAGTTGTGTCCTCCTGTGAGACCCTGTCACTGATAAACTAGCCTTCTCCCTCATCTTCTGCCTGGCTGGGCTAGTGTTTTATTCTGTGCTGAAATCAAAACACAGACAACATTTCCCAATTCAAAAATGGCACCTTCTTCTGCTCCTCTTCTAGCTTTCTACATGGAGATAATAAACTACATCAGCCAACTCTGTGGACTTCTGTTAACACCAGCTTTTCACCTCATGGGCTACAGCGACAGAGGGTATGTGATCTCAGCTGGCCTTGCTAAATAACAGGGGGAGAGTCCAGCTCCAAGCACCCCGAGGTGCAGCAAAGCTCCTCAAAGCAGCAGCCTGTTGGAGGGGCTGATGGTGGGTAACTCCATTGCAGTGTTTTGCCTGTCTGTAATGGGTCGGTTGAAAGAATCCACCTCCCCCAGGGTACTTCCCCACATTATGCTCCCTCAGAACAGGCTGCTCCTGATACATAATCACAGGTTCAGTTGTTCAGTAAGTGTTATTTTGAAAGACATGCAGGTTTTGACTGAGGAACGCTTGGAAACTGTATTTAACATTAGCAGCCTGGTTTTCTTCTTATCTAGGTTTTCTTACAATACTGCCTTATTTCTGTGGTTACTTCTGCCATTATTTTACGCTCCTGATTTCATTCTTGAAATGAACCATAGCTGCTATTAGAAATACTTTAAACGTTTCAAGCCCTCCTTGGTTCACGAACATAATAGCTAGTAATTCATTGTGGGTACAGTTAATTGTAATTGCAAAACTACACCCACCTAACTAGAGGCCAGCCTGAGGCAAAATTGAACTGAGTCAAAATAAAGGACTGATGTGAGTTTAAAATAACTTAATTGAACTAAGTGGATTTCAAGGACTTATATCAGCTGAAGGACTGAGCCTCCAGTGGTTGCTGTAATATTTTTAGCAGAAAGTGAAAGGAAATGTCTCCGTTTTCTTCCTTTTCTAGACACATCATTTAAGCATTATATGTGGTTATAAACAGGAATGGATCCAAGTCACAAAACGTATGATCTGAATTGCAAATAGGCATTACTCGTAACTGTTCTAACTCCACAGGCTTTAGACGAGCGCTGGAAATCAAGACCATATGCAAAGTGGCAGATCCAAGCTCTTGATCTGCCTGCAATGAAAAAGGTTTGCTGGAATAGTTATCGTGACAAGCCCTCACTATAAATGCAGTTTATACCAGGAAGAGAGTTTCTAGAACGAAATAAATTATACAAGCACAGGGGTTTCTGGGTAACTATAACAAAATCCATGTTATATGTTTTGCTGGTAACAGAAATACCACTTAAGAAAAGGAATAAAAATCACAAGCTCTACCAATATTGCCACACAGACAAGTCTACCACAGACCTGGCCTCCAGCTTCAGAAGAGCCCATCCGCTACGTTTGGACCAGCTGAATATAGATTTTGTACAAAGCTTGCTGTCAAATGCAGTTTGACTCTGCTGAATGAATGATAAAAATCTCCTTCTGGGCTAATACAGTAGGAATATGCATTGCAACAACCCAGCTACAGGGCCCTGGCCCTGCAATTCTTGTTTTTTGCCTTGCTTTTAGCTCAGAAGGTCCCTGGACCAGTCCTGAGTGATTTTGATACTTTTCCACCTTGGTTTCAGGAATCACGTACAGCAGGAGTAGCCTTGGGTCTCTCAGCCCTTTTTCTAGCAGTCACAGGCAGTGCCAATGGGGCTTTTTAAATAGCTGAAAGCTAAGGCTTTATACAGGTCACAACTCATTCAAAATCAGTACTTACTCAAGTGGGCAATGGCTGATGAAGTCATGTAAGGAGGGGTCCTCCTGGGCATAGTCACCTCAGACACAGCAGCGTAAGGGGGAGGCAATGGAAGACAGTGTGACGTGGGCTGATACCACTGCTGTGGAGGACGAGATGATGGATGGGAGGATGGGGAGGGAGCCTGGCCAAAGGAGCCAGAGGGGCTGGCAGTGGTGGGCAGCGGGGAGGAGGGTGCAGCTTCTAGGTGTGGAAAGAAGGACCCATCCATGCTTTTCACCTGGGTCCCAGAGGGGCCTAAAGCAATTTGTTCTTCAGGATGGCCATTCAGAGGAACATTTGCTGAGGTCTCCTGGCCTGCTTTATCTGTGGGTCCCCTGACCCTGTCAGGTGGGACAGGAATCATGGGCAGGATGGTGGGACTGCATGGCTGCAGGACATCACCCCTCTGCAAAGGTGGTGCATTTGTGGTGGGGGAAGCAGAAGACCGAGGACAGAAGGAAAGAGAAGAGCGCCTAAGAGTCTGGCGAGAAGCAAAGTGGGAAGGATGGGGAGGTGGTGGAGACAGCGAGGTTCGCCTGATGCCTGACATCATTACGGTCCTGTGGTTTGGGCAGACTGGAGGGGAGGAACCTGGGGCTATTGGCAGCTCAGAGGCCGAGTGCCTGTGCAGGAGCTGTGGGGGGTCTCTGGGTCTCCCTGGGGATCTGAAAGAGGATTGACTGGCGGGCTCGGGGACAGTGGGTGCCGAAGAGACAGGGCTGGCATGAGGTGGTGGCAGGGGCACAGCACCAGCGGCAGGAGCTCTGCAGTTACTGCAGGTGGGAGGAGGAGACTGGGGCTGAGAGGGGGGAGAGCACACGCTTATCTGAAGGGTGGAAACTAAAAGAACAGAAAAGACAAATGAAAAGAATAAGATGGGTATGTAGCAAGGAACGAAACCAAGGCAAAGCGGAATGGAGAAAAAGGAACCGCAAACTAAACACAAACAGAAACTCAAACAGAGCAAAGAGGAGATGGTGCAGGCACCAGCTTGGAGGTTTCCAGCCCTTGGCAGAACTGGAGGGCTGTGTGGAGCCAAGACCCTGGCAGCACAGGATGGGCTGCGTGCGCCGGTGCCAGTGAGGCTCCTGCAAGCCCTGTGTAAATCTGAGTCAGGATCATGAGCATCACCCTTGCACCAGGGGCAGCTGCAAGGGACATGATGAACACAGTGGTGGCCACCTCATAGCCAGGGAGGGGACAGCCAGAAGCCCCCAGGAGCCACGTCCTGCTCCTTGTGGATGCTGAGGCAGGATTTTCTATCTATGTAACCTCTGCCGAAACAGAGTCCAACAACTTCTGTGGCTCACTAAGGTATGTGTGTGTGTCTGAGCAGGTTTCAAGTCGAAAACTAAAAAGTTGTAACAGCTGAGGAAAAACATTTCACTTATGTGGCCAGATTAACTGAAAAAACTTCCCCAAAACAAAAGCCCAAACACAAGATGGCCATCTTGGCTTGCTTGTTCTGCCTTCTTTCAGAGAGGCAAAGCCATACTTTGTAGTTATAAGCTATTCCTGTCATCTCTTTTCTCAGCTTAGTGCAACTTAATATGCTATAGAAGATTTTCGTAAGCTCATTAAATATATATATATTTTCCATTAAGCTCACAGAAGACTCCTCACTTCATGACCACAAAATCCCCACCGATAAGCACTAGAACTATATTTTCCTCTGCGCTGTAGTTTGCTTTGTGCTGCAGAGCAACGGGGAGCGCCTGACCTGGCACATCCAGCGTGTCCGTCCCTTCGTGCTGACATCCCCTGGAAACATGGAATCACTCTTGCAGTGGCTGTGCTACCTGCTCTCCTCATGGGTGTGGAAGAAGCATGGCCAGGCCCCCTTGGTATGCCTAAAATCCCCCTCAGCTGTACAAATTTTGCCAAGTGCAAAACCTGCCTAGCTCCACCTGCACACCCCAGACCTGAGCCTCTGCGAAACAACACAACCATGCCCGAATGCATCTAAGTCCCTAGCTGAAAACAGTTTAAAATCTAATCATAACTACAAGCACTTTTAGCAGTCTAGCTCTTATATAGCACCACACAAAACCCAACTAGACCTAGAGGACGCAAGCAGGGAGAGACTGTATCTGCTCGGTTTGATACGTGCCTGTGGTAGAGGTTCTTCTTTCCAGAGATTCCTGGCGCTGTTGCTGTTGCTCCATCACTTGTCTAAAACAGCAATGAAAAAACCCTTGGTCATTATGTATTCTTTACAATTTTGAGTAAAAGCTTTATACACTGAGAAGCACTCAAGCTGTGTATCTTGGGTGGTGTGAGCCAGTCCCTCACCGAAATGCTGTTCCCGTGAGATGGAGGTGGGTTTGATTTTCCTTGCCCTGGCTGCAGCGGTGCCATTGCATGCGTTGGGGAAGTGGAACCAGGACATCATTGCCCTGCACCGGCCGGGCACTGCAAGGGCTGGTTGAGCCATTTAAGATAACGCCTCAACGGGCTCTGCAGGAGGAGTAGTCAGTGCCCCAGGTCCAGGAGAGCACAGCAACCACGCCTGTCGTTAACCTGAAGTGCATGAGCATTGCAAGGGAAGAGTAAGGGGCCGTCTTGCATATAAGGGGACAGTCCTGAGTCTTTTACAGATCGGGAGCCCAAAGGACTTGTAGTTAAAATGAAAATATAAGGAAGCTTGCTCTGCGGTTAGGTGCTGACTGTACAAAACCTGTTTTGTCCAGCTGCACAACCTGGCTGACAGCCTGGCACCTGATGCCCCAGCATAGCCACCCCTGTGCCAGCCAGCATGGCCACGGGGACCACGACCACTGCTTTTCCTCCACAAATTCAGATCACAACATTGCACTGCTGCTTTTTTGGCACCTTTCCCCCCAGGAGCTGCTGGCTCCCGTGCTACCCAGGCCTGGTCTCCCACAGGGCAATGCACTGCCAAGGCTTTTCCCAGGGTCTGCTTGCCAGAGATGTGCAGTTCCCAGGGTCTATCAGCAGAGGTCTTCTCTCGCACGCTGTAACACTTCTGCAGGAAGAGCTCTCACTGACCCCTTCCACAAACCCTCCCTTGCATTTCTCTTGTTAAAAAGATTGAGAGCTAAAAACTAGACTATTTGCCAGGCTTTTTACCACGTGCATGGATATGGACTAAAGATTTCAACACTACTAAAACATAACTCTGAAATTACCTTACTGGAGCACTTGGTAATAAGGTTTATTATCATTTTCTTCCATGATTTCTAGGCCAAGCTTGCCTTGAATTTGTTCCACATGTGTTTAGGCCAGTCTTGATTGCTTAGAGATTTCTTTTTTCTGTAACAACTTTACTTCATGGTCTGTACAGTAAGGCAAGCTTAACTCTAGGCAACACTTCTATTTTGACTCCTTATGTAATATTTCAGAGAGATCTCCCTGTTACATTTTTACTTGTACTTTTCTGAGTCTGCAATTTTAAATAATTCTATCTTCTTACATATAAATAAAAGCTTTTTTAGAAAAAAGTCCAGAAAAATAAAGTTATATTATGTAAGGAAAAAAGACTATCTTAGTTTGCAAAACAAATTTCCCATATTTCAGTTCTAATTCAATAGATGGGCCAGGAAAATCCCCGATTATAATTATTCACTGTGGAGGGATCAGTCCTAAACTGGTTTTATGTTCAGGACATGCGATCCATTGAACACTGGCAATTTCTGGAAAACCAGTATAGGCAGCTGAGAAAATTATTGTATGTGCAAAGGGGAAACAATTTTGAGGAACAGCCTTAGTTGGCTGATTCAATGCATTTCATTTAAGCTATGACACTTTAAATCAAATAAATAGAAATCTTTACTTCAATACATACCCTGGCTCTCACTTGATAGTTATGGGCTGAACACATACGCAACAGCATCAATTGCACTGCTAAAATTTCAGTTGTAAAAACATGTACTAAGAATTTCCTAAGCATACTGTCCCCTACCTTAGCTTGGCATTTATTAGCAAAATTTAATGATGAACAACTTGACACATACATTTTCCTCGTTAAACCTGGGGGAAATTCTAGGTTTATCTGGAGGACAGACTTGCAAAACTCCAGCCTGACAGACCAGGAAAGAGATATGGGTAAGTCACCAAGTCGCTAGAGCCACTGCAGAGCAGATACAGGTGCGGGGTGCTCCCCAAAACAAGGGTCAGCCACCGCCACTTGAAGTCATCAGGGTTCATGCCAGCCCTGCCTGCCCTTGGGCAGAAGCAGTTTATACGTGCCAAATACACCCTCCTACACGTGCTAAAAGGAGAAGTTCTTACACTCTTAGGAAGTCAAGTTTATTCCAGTGGAACTAAATAAAGCCTGAGATTGGCACAAGGCTGCTTAAGGAGTATGCAAGGACTAAAGTACAAGAGGGGACAAATTACACTCTGACTTAAAAATACATTCTTTTAACATTGTGTAAAGGTCTCTAAAAAAACTTCTAAACAGACAAATTTGCAGGGTAATTACCATAACTTCATTTCCTTGTCTGCTTATAAGATGTTTAAAAAAAGCTAGGCCTAAAATTAGGTCTGCTCTATGCTTAAAGAATGCATCAGCATAATTAAAGCTGAAAATCCTCTAGTGCAGATGCAGTAATATCTAAGTGCATCTACTGGCATAGCTTATTCCAGTCCAGTGGAGCAAAAGAAGCTTTCCCAGAACGATGTGCTCTGTAGCAGTCGAATAAAACCTACCCAAAAGGCTTTTACTGTCTCTAAACGAAAACCAATAAGTATTTTTTTTTTCTGATGTACTTAAGCTGCTCACACTTTAAATGTACAGACTAGACACCTAGATTTGAGGTCTGAATTACATAGGGTTGGAAGAATCAGTGATTTGCACTGGTTCAATGAAGAGCTGGATCAGATCTTTCAGCCAGGTGGCGGGGACAAGCAGCATCCCCCCTGCCTCTGGGTGAGCAGGAGCTCTCCTCTGACCTTTATGATAGCTCTGCTATCCCAAAGTAAACCTTACAAATCTCAAGTGAAGTATCATTACCCACTGACCCATTTAATAGTCATATATAAATCCCTACTAAATCTCAGGCCATTCGGAGTTATTCAGGAAAGGAAACCAGTTTCCCTACACTTTCTGTACAGAGGGGGAAAGAGAGAATCCTAAGCACCCACCACAGCCTGTGTAAGGGCCTCATCTTGACTGACCTATACATGGTTTTGTGTAGGGACCAGTCAGAACGGTAGCCCTGTAGCATGAATGCAAATGGTATATTGCAACACTTCATCTCTGCTGCTCCAGGAGTGTGTGATATTAAGCAACACTACTCATAGCCCCTGCAAGGGGGGACCTTGCCTGCTTACAGGTTTCACCTACAAATGAAGACAGAGCCCACTGAGCCTCTGTCATGTCAGACCAACATCCGACATCTTTGGTGCTGAACTGCCCCTGCAGGTCTGGTTCCACTAAAATCCTTACAAAGCTATTTATTATCTGAACCAAACGTTGGGCCAAGTCCTGCACTTGCTGATCCTCCTCTTGTTACCAAAGTAAATGCAGACACCTCATTTAAGCAACGCCAGGCACCAAACTTGGAGCAGTGAGAGGTCCTGCCGATTTCTGTACTCCAACGCACTCCTGATGAAGTGAGGCTCACCGGCTTATACAAGTTATGGCAGAATATTCTGTGCTGTTTCTCATACAGTTGGAGAAACACCCTTGCAGTCAGCAGGAATATGGGGAATAAAGGTGCTTTTTTTGTGTGCCCAAGCCTATACTTCAACAGGGAAGCAGAAGCCTGGCTAAGCAGTGCTGCTGGCACGGGCACCACTGATGCCCGGCAGACAGATCACAGCTCTGACAGCATGGACTACCGGTCAGATGAGAAAACTTTGTCCAGAATGGGAGATGTATGTCTTATACTTAGCGAAGGAAGCTGAAGATACTGCTGCTACAGGGATTTTTACTGCTGCTACAGGAATCTTGGCTGAAACAGCAAAGCTGAAATGAGATGGGCCTCGTAATTTGATTATGGAGAAGGCATGTAAGGAAGGACACTCCTGCCTACCTTCCCTTTGATGTCAAGGAGACCACTCCTAGCAGCTAGAGAAAAGGCCACGTGTAATGATGGCACTAAGGCTAGACATACGTGTAAAGGTGCAGGGTATGACTTTACACTTTCATTTATTATGGTGTTTTAGAGCAAAACGTTCATAAAAGGAACAGCATATGATATAGGAAGTAGCCATACAAAAAACGGGCCTAAGCTATTAATGAGAGTGCATATGGTCTGTCAGATGCTCCCTGGGCAATATGACTGTCAACTGCCAGTAGGTGATCCAGAGCAGGATAAGGTTAGGCTTTCTTAATGTGCTTGAGAAACATGCACTCTACAAAATGCTTGCCTTTGAGCAGATTTTACTTAGGGCTTCAGTCCACCCTTTAAAAAGTTATTACAGAATCGTTAGCAATAATTACAGAAAACTCAGAATCAGCTTCAAACAGGTACAAGCAAAAAGAACAGTGCTTATTGGTGAGCAAGGACTGCACGTTCATCCAGGTTACCAACTAGCACTCTGCCATAACTGATTAACTCCACTTACCTTCTCTGTGCTTCCATCTCATCTGGAGATGGCCCATTCTGGACCTGGCGCTGGGCAGCTGGACCTACGGAAAAAAGAAGAGAATGCTATTAGGAAAGCAAATGTAGCTGACTTTTTCAAAAAACAGTGCCACTCAGATTAATTGCTTCTCCATCTTACTATGAGAGAAAAACCTCAAGCATTATTTTCCTCTCTTTGCTTTATTTTTTTTAATTTATTTTTTCCTATTAGACAAATCATCGCCTCCTGTAAATTTTTAGTCCCACTGGGAGAATCCAATGGCTAAGTGTGTGAGCAGATTTGTCCAGTAACTCAGCATTGTGGTAGCTGTAGACTACGTACTCATCCCTTGGTGAGGGTGAAGACCCACAGCGTTTCAAAAGATGTCCTGTGGAAGGACAGTCCATTGCACTGGGATGCATTTCTAGCTTCTACAGGGTTCAGATCTAATCTCCCTGGATTCTTTTGTGCTTGCAGAGTAATTCAACCACAGTGCTGAGGTTGTGAGCGTACATTCTAGCTATTGCTGCTCTGATGCTGAGTTGGCATCAAGAAGCTACCTGATGGAAGGTGCAAGGAGACGCAAGATTAAACAAGCCTTTTACAAAGGTGGCTTTTCTTTTTACAATGCTGTCGGTCTTCTGCTTCTGCAGGATCCACACCAAGCTGAGCTTTCACTGGCATTCACCAACAAAACTCAACTATGCATGTCACGATTTAAGTCACATCTCCTCTAGACTCCGATCATTTAATCTCTGTTCTTGGACATTTAATCAAGCACACTGACACTTACATGCCATTTTCAGAAAGAAATAATTATTCTGAAAATAAAAATAATTGTTGGTAACATAAGCTACAGTAGTCTTGCATTCGGTGGAAGGAGGATTGTTTCATTGATTTGATGAGGTGGGTTTCAACTGGGACTAAACAGATAAGAGTTCTATTAAATGCAACAGGAATTTTCCTGATAAATGGCACTGAGAAATAGACCAGTTATATGCAGGAAATTATTACGTCTACCTTTTTTTTTTTTCATTTTCAAATGTAAAGTTTCATCCTTTAAAAAGTTATCCAACAAGAGCAAATCAGAATTAAACGCTTACAAACCCAAATATGTCACTCACAAATCATGAAGGATATTTCGCTCAATTTTTTTTATATGTTTCTGCAGGGCAGAATGTCATCTGAAAACAAATTTAGAAACTATGACTGTGTGAAAACAGGAAAGATGGCAGAAATGCATCACAGTCAGAAATTCCAGAGCATTGACTGATCCTGATGAAATTGTGCATATTTTTGAAATGTGTTTAAGGACTAACATTTGCAGAAAGGGAACACAGAAATTTCTGAAAATCGGGCCCATGTATTCCAGTTTTGGGTATCCCAAAATTGGAGCCAGTGACAACCACTGAGTCAAAAGTTCTGACATTTAAAAATACCGTAGGATTGCGTATGAAGTGAAGACAGTTCACTTCTTTAATGTCTCATGACTGACAACTTAATATTGTTTGTCATAGACCTTTGGCAAATTATTTAGACAGAAGTGCCACATTTTGTAAAGATCACACGAAACAATGAATGGGGTGGGGGGAGAGGGTGGATGCTTTTTTGGAAGCAAGCCTCAGGAAAAAACGTAGCAGGTATTTGGGAAGCACAGAGCAGCAGGCTCACATGTAAGGAGTTTAAGGTGTAACGAGGATGCCATGTTACTGCATGAATGCTTGTACTGTGCATCTTCACCACTGAAGTGAGAGAAGGCCAGAGCTTACCCCTGAGCAGCGTTACAGAGTGAATTTAAAGCTCTTCTGAACACAACAGGAAGACAGGTAAGGTCCAATCCCCAACCTGTGGAACTGGACCAGACTCCCCACAGTTAGCAGTGGCACTGGTTTGGACCCTGGCTCTGGTGTGTGCAGGTATAACACCCATGTTCTCCTGTGCACATACACGTACCTGTGAGATACTTCAATAAGCAGACTTCTGGGTGAAAGACTTTCAAGGCTTAAGTTAGTTACACCTCCCTCACCGGGTAACAAATTCCACTGTGACAAGCCTTATCCGTGCTCATCCCTGCATATGATTTCATCACGAGAAAACTTCCCTTGTATAAAGATTCAGGGCATCACAGAGAAGCCTTGCATTCTGCTTGGAAAGAGGACTAAAATTAGGCGCCAACATCAACAAGAAAGGGCAGAGGATGAGGCAGGAGAAACAGCAATTCTTCCCTGGCAATAAATCATGTCAAAGTATATAGGAGGCCCTGATGATGCCATCTTAATCTGTACTTTGGCATGAATCTTCTCTTGGGGCCAAATGCCCAGAAAAATGAGGCAGTGTGGCCAGTTTGACTAATACTAGATGTGCAGAAGGAATCAAAGACCAGACTGTCAACACCACGCAAAAAAACCAGCTCCTTTTTCCTGTGGGCACTGTTATGAACTGGCTATGTAGGTTTAAAACCAAACAAATCCCACCAAACCAGTTTGGAAAGCGGCCTAAAGAAATCCTTTTAAGGCAACATTACAAAACACATCTGGAAGTTGGCATTGTTGCATTTATCACCTGGAGCTTTCTCAAGCTGATCTTGCATAGAGGGCAGGTAAATGAAAGAGCATACGAATCTGCAAACAAGCCCATCTCAATTTTCAGCACGAAGGAGTCCTAGTAAATTCAATGAGTTTACTTCTATTTTCTGGTATGTATGTGTATGCTTGCAGGATTAAGACCACACTTGAAGCTAAATACACAGCTTTTAGTTGCAATACATGGTTGCAAAATGAACACCGACTTTAAAAAATTTGTCTGTGGTACAGCAAATACCTGATATATTCCCAGGACAGACCACAAGTCAATTCAGACAATGTTATTGGAAAATTTTCCCCTCACTGAAATAACTTAATTTCACTCCCTTACTCAGAGATGATCTCCATGCGTTAACCTCCATGAAGGTTAGATGCACCCTTCTTTGGCAACCAAGATTTTGCCTGAGGGTGGCCAATACACTTAAAAGTCCAACCCAAGGTTTCAGGTCTGTTTATTGCCAGAAACATAAATTCTGCTAGATATCCCCCACCTCCCAATCCAGACTTCTCGGCAGACCCAGGCACACCACCATCTGATGTGAAGTCTGCAAACAACTTCAATCTCTTGGATTGGAGCTTCTTGTTTCTCTTGTCCTTGAGCTTGCTTTTAGCCAAAGCTCATAGAGATACTGAAGGCAGGGATTATTTTTACACTTGGTTCCAGATGTGCATGCTCTGCAGTGCACATACAGCAGATACCTGTTTGACTGAGGGATTTTTAAATTCAAGTGGATTTCTAGGTTTAACTCCTCTCCATATTTTTAGATGTTTCTCAGATCTGAGCAGACATGAACAGTAAGTGCTCTTGGTGATGGCATCCTCATTTAAACATGCTTCTTCAGTTGGCCTGTGAGCTGCCTCCGACCCTGACAGCCTTTGGGAACAGCCTCACAAAGAGTGCTTCTCAGCACAATAACCAGGAGAGATGGTTTTGCTGCTGACCCGTTTGCAGCTTCACAGCTGTTGAGATCTACATTTTTAGCAACCAATTAATGCAGGAGATACGCTGTGAATGTCTGTGTTTCCTTGCTTCGTTGCTTTGTAATAATTAACTGCGTTTTTATATAATCATCTTGTGATTCAGCTCAAGGCAGATTTGGGGAGCACATGGACGTTTTCCGTGTTTGCTTTTTCTCCTCCTGCTCAGCCGCCCCAGCACCCGCTCTGCCCTTTCCCAACTGTCCCTAAAGACAGCGATGGGGAACTCCTGGCACAGGGCACTGCTTCGCGGTGGGTGTGATGGTTTCCATATGCCGGTGGTTGCTCCTGCACCACTGCACCCTGCTACTGCTCGGAGATGTCTGCGTCTGGACCCATGGCCAGCCACAAAATAGGACCAAAGCTGTCACCAAGGGAAAACTCATGCTCCAGCTTCCACTCTGGCGTAGCTACGGCAGGAAGGCACGAGCAAGCAGGAACAATGTCATCATTTCTCTCCTACTGGGGCAGCCCCAAGCTGTGTTTCTTTTTCCTCTTTTACTTGTGCTACAACTACAAGCACCACTGACTGCATACACTCAAGAAAGTGGCAAAACTAGGCTCACTTCCCTGAGCAACTGGGATTTTGTGCTTCTTCAATACAGAAGGTCCAATCTAACCCACTTACAGATCTTTTATTCATTATACACACTGGAAGCAGCCCTCAGGTGGGGTTTCTGCAAGCCCTATAGCCTCCATGGTGCTTTTGGACCAGTGTGATGAATGTGGTGGGCTAAGGAAAGGGTCCAGAGTCAGAGCTGAATAAGAAATACATCTGGGCTTCGAATTCATGAGATGATTGAAAATTTTTTTTCTACATATGAACAGAACATGATGATTTTGTATGAAAAAAAAACCACAGCAGACTATGGGAGGAAAAGAGGTGAGAGGCAGGCAGACAGCTCTCCCTCATTGCTTGATGGTTTCAGCATGTACTTGGATTGTGGGAGACTCGGGTTCAGGCACCAGGTCTGACCCATCATCATTTATATCCTGGGAATGTGACATAAACACTTGCTTATCCTGACCAGAACAGAAGACATCATTCCAGATTACAAGTTCCTGCAAAGCTTTTCTTTCCCACAGAAATATCTTTCAAATAAATTGACATTTTCTGACAGAAAAAAACCCAAACAGTTGTCAAAAGCATTTCTGACCAATGCTAATCCCAGCATTCCCATTCAGGTACAGCCTGGGCCACCGTTCCCCATGTCAGCGCACTGGGGAGGGAGTCCTGGCCGGGCTGCTGCCAGCTCCTGCGGCCAACCTGCAAACCCATGCCGGGACTCAGCTGGACAGTGCACTTTGCTGTCTTCACCATAACCTCTCCCCTTCACCCACACAGAGCTGGGGGAGTTCCTTGCTCCTGGCTGCGCTGCTGCCCAGTTGCCCCCGAGCACCCCACGGGCACACCAGCCTTGCGATGTGGGTGTGAAATCAGGTGGGCTGCGGTCCCGCTCCGGCCAGACGGGAGAAGTTGTCTGCATCTCCTTACACCACTGCTTCCCTGGTTCACAGCCTGGCTCTAATTTTAGCTCTCTTGCCGCTGTTGGGCAATCACGCTGCTGCTGCCGAGACTCTGTCAGCACTTTAAACATCTGCCTGTGCCCTGAGCACCTCAACCTGCTCTCGGCCCCTTCGGTCTGTCCTGGTGGGGACTGCATGTGCCGCAGACATCCTGGCATGGCCACATGCCACGAGGCAGCGCCCACTGAGGGAGCCGGCGCAGGGATCGGGCGCAACATCGCTGTGCTAGTGACACTGCACTCAAACTCATTAGTAGAGACAATTATCCTGGACAAAGCACCGATCTAATTAGCCTAGATAAAGCACACAGATAAAGCAGGGTGCCTACACTACTTCTGGGGCCCAAGCTAGTACAACCAGAGTTGGATAACGTGGCAGGTCATGTAGACCGAAATTTCCATGGTGAGTTAAAGGACTGGGAAGAGGGATCAGCCCGCTCGCTGCGCCTCATCACTGCAGCTGGACAGAGCCATGGGCCCCTCACGTGTGCTGCCACGCTGCCACGGCGTTTCCATGCCCGGGGTTTGGGACTCTGCATGCCCTGCCTCGTTTGACGCGCAACAGCTCATGCGTTAGGCACGCTGCAGGGAGTATCTGACAGGGATGCAGGGGCTGGGGCAAAGCACAGACAGACGGATGAATGGGGCAGTTTTGCCCATGGGTCACTAGTGGCTCAGTTTTAAAAATTTTAATGCCATTAGGGTTTTGTTGCACTGTGACAGTGTGCCTATAGATCCGTACAGGATACTGTTGGATCATTTGAATCACGGTAAGCAAATCCACCCTGGCAGAGAGAGGGAGCACACCCACCAAAGGGAGGGTTTGGGTACAGTGCCACAAAGCCTGCTTTCAGGCAGTGTTTGCCTCATTCCTATTAAACATTAACTTGAAATAGAATGAGTTTCAGAGAGTGTTATTCACAGGCTGGGTGCCTCCACAGCATTTATGACAGAGTACATTAAATACCTTCTATAACATCATTTACACATGGACCAAGCTTTTCCTCTGAGAACTGCAAAGAACTTTATCAGCCTTAATTAAGCTTCACCAGTGCTGTGAGGCAGAAGTTAAAAGTGACTCGACTACACCCAGAGCATGTCTGCACAAGTAAAGCTTGTTTGCATCAGTTTACCTACAGGTGAGATTTGCTATCGACACAGTTAAACCTGTGCAAAAGGTCACCTAAGGCACTCTGATGCAGACCAAATTAGTTTTGGTTTGACCTAAGGCAAGAAGAGTGCAGTGAAATGAGCATTTCCAACTCTGTGCCAGAAAACTTCTCTACCTCCATCCCTTGTCCCTTGGTGACTGACAGTGCTGCAAGTCTGTGGCAGTGCAAATTAAAACACATCCTCTTAAAACCATCCCTAGCAATGTTTTACATAACCTCATTTTACCTTATACTACACTCGACAAGGAGCAGCGTGTATCCAGGTACCAAGTCTCAGCTGAACTGTAGAAACTCCCAGCTTAGAAGCTCTTCAAAGCGCCATTCCCAAGATTGCAATTGCTTTACTTTTATCTCTTACCTATTACCTGTAAGATTACTTTAACCTAACATGAAACAGGCCCTCCTTAAACTGAAATAAGGGTGTGAGCACAGAGGGTCTGTATGCAGTCTGTTCATTTAAACTAAAAACTAATTTAACATTCACTGCTGAAACTGTCTGATGTAGATAAGATTTAAGGACAGTGACAGAGTGGGAAAAACAAGCCTGGTATTTAACATGGGAGTGCCCTACGCTATCATTAGTTCACACCTCCTGCAAGTACATATGTACAGGTGTGTGCACTGTGCACGGTCCTTTTTTTTTTAAGAAAACCAACAAATTGCAGGGGTTCCTAGATGCACAACCCCACAGCTGTGCATGTGCACTGAGCAGGATGTAAAGCACAAGATGCAGAGAGGAGTTACCAGATAGAAAGGCCACGCAAAGATCCAGTGCTGCAAGATTAGAAAGAAATCATCTTCAGTTCCCCAGAAGTGCTACTGAACACATCAACATGAAACCGGTGTGCCTTCGACTCAACTGCTAAAGCTGTTAATTCAGTTATTTTGCATAAAATATGATGGCAGTTGTTTGATTCTGGCTGTTTATCTGTCATGGCACTGGCGCAGCATTTGATAATTTTTCATCCTGGTGTCTTGGTTGAGCTGGAGGAGAAAAACTTATAGTTTTTTTCATTCTGAATGCAATAAAGATGAGTCAGTGCTAAAGCAGCTCCTGCAGTAAGCAACTGCACTCTGACAGCAGGGATCATATTTAATATGTAAAGGACGTGGCTCAGGTGCATTTAGCTCAGCATCAGTGCCTCAGCTCAGGAGCACAGCTTGGGTTACTTCTCACATAAAAGACAGCACAACTAGCTTTAAAAGAAATTTAAAAATACACATAGGTGACTGTGCAAACAGGAAGCCCTCCACAATGAGGTGGCTCCAGGGCAATCGGGGTCAGCATCTCCCCAGAATGCAGCCTGGGGCGGTGGGACTGCATCCCCATGGTTAGGGCACGCAACAGGGGTGGGACATCCACGTGTCTGGTCTGGGACTCCCTGTATTTTATCTGATTAATGTAAAATATAAGAATTGCACAAGACTTGGGAATTATTTTGCTCTCAGCCGCTCAGCTCTAACAGGAGGAAAAAAAACGCATACTGACCTAGAATAGCACAAGGTGGTCAGGGCTGTGGGAGGTGGGAAATGAAAGCTGCAGTTCCCCCTGGGCAGGGGAGGTGGCTGAACCTTGGTCCCCCACTTCCCAGGGAAGTGCTTCAAGCACCAGACCTTCAGGATGGCAGCAAAGCAGAAGGCAATGCATGCACAGCTAACTGGATCAGGCCCCAGCGCCGTGGAGCCCAGTGAAGGTGTTGGGACAGGACCCAGACCCTGTGCAGCACCGGCTTTCCAAGAAACAGAGAGTACAGCCAGCAAGATGAGTGCAGGAAACCTCTGTGCAGGTCAGGGAAAGCTGGAACTGGAGCATCCTGGGGGGATTGTGTTTGCTGTGCTGAGCTCTGAGCAAGAAACAACTAATTCAGCGGCTGCTCAATCATGCGCTAATGAAATAGAGGCGGGTAAGGCAGCCACCTGCCATGCAGCACCGAGCAGGGACCGTCAGCACCTCCCTCCTTTGCAGGGGCTGACACAGGGCCTCTGCTGCGTTTAGAGAAACAGCCTTGTTTCCGCAGGCAGTTTCATGGTAAGTAAGCATCCTACTTAGTTGATGACCAATTGCTTTTCTTATGGGAACTGCCTCTGGCTCTGAGAAAAATGTTATGTGCACAGAAAGCTATGGGAGTAGTTGGGGTTTCCTTGAGAAAAAACAAAAAGGCGTCGCTGAATTTCTAAGGGTGTGATTCCAATGTTGCTGGCTTTATAAACATGTACAGGGAAAGTGATGGGACAAGATGTCAGTCAGTGCCATAAGTGAAAAAGTAATCTATAAAATTCAGGAGCATGAGACTAGCTAAAAAAAGTATTAAATAAACCCCACAATTATTAATATTAAATAAACAAGCCCACAAGCACATCAGTTTTTTTTTTCCCCCTCTTTTTTTGATTATTTTTCAGAATGTGCGTCAAGCCTGTTTTCCTGCACATCCAGGTTTGAAACTTTTCAATAAAGGTTAAGATTAGCTCATCATCTCGTGCCTCTAGGCAGTAATGGAACTTTAAGAAAAATGCCAAATATCATCAGACTCTTGTCAAAATGGAGAGCATTAGCCATACTGAGAAGCTCTTGCCTCCCTGCCACTGCATGGTGGTCCAGTTAACGCTCCAAAGAAGCTGAGGGTGTAAATCAATACACACCATCTAAACATACGGCTTATATTACGAAGATATTTTCCTGAATTTGGTTTTAATGAGGATATGAATTGTTTCACTCCAGTGACAGTTTGCCAGGCTCTGTCCCAACAGAGAAGGGAGCACTGCCAATGCTGGCCTCGTGCTCTGCAGTAAGAGCATCACTGAGCTCAGAAAGCACTTTCCCACTGACTTCATGGGGCAATGTCTCAAGCCCCATGCATCCATCTCGTGAAATATAAACTGAATATCTTCCTTTAGCTAAGTGTGACCACGTGTGTATTATTTCCATGTGAGTACATGCATATACCTGTTTATACTCACTTCATACTTACAATTCCTTACATCAAATAAAAAGCAGGAATTCAATCCTTTTTGGGACAAATTGAATCTCTGAAAATCTCTGAAGCCACAGGGAAAATGAACCCAGCCTCTGGCCTCAATCAGCTGATATTTACACACTTGGCTTGTCAAACATCATCTCTAGTTTTGTTCAACAATAAGACTTATGACGTTAAATCAGAAAAATATATATGCTTAGTGTAGCCTGGTGCAGCACCCAAGGCACCTAGAGCACCACGGTCTATTCTTGGCCGAAGTCCACATATAGCCTTGCAAGGCAAGTCTCTCAGTTTTTAAGTGTCTCCTTCCTTTTTCACCCTCTGGTCAGACAGTAAACTCCTCAGGGCAGTCTTCTCCACAACATGGAGAACAGCAGGGCCCATACGTGCATCAAAGCAACATGTACACATAGAAAACACCACATTATAAACACACAGTTTACATCTAGTTAATGGTTAAGATCCAGACAAGATCCATTTTACCACGATTTAAACCCCAACACTGCTATAAGACAACTAGGATGGGCATCTGTACCTGAACAGAGAGCTGGACGGCAAAGGACTTTTCAATGAAACACAACTAAATGGAGGGATTTATGAAAAAGTGTGAAAAAACAGCATTAGCAATGGGTAGTCCTCCTTGACAATAAACACACAAGTCTAATAAATTCAACGGATGATAAACAAAAGAATTCAAATACAGCACCTGATCCCCTTCACACCAACACTAAAAGCCAAGCGCTCTGCTTAAGGGAAGCCAATGTCCCACTAACTAGGAAGGTCCATAGTAAATCCACCCATCCTCCTCAGCCTAATGGCCCAACCCTCTACAACCTGCAAATCCTCATTTCCAGAAAAGCTAACAGGAATTGACAGTCACAGGCAGGTTATTATGGAGAAAAAAAAAAGGTAAATATCCAGATAACTATAGCAAGTATAAAATGCTGCCCTTGTTCATATCTATTTTTTTAAACCAATATCTATTCCGTGAGTACAGATGCTATTCATTAGCAAGTAAAGACAGAAGCAATCCAACACGTTGATTCAGAAGTCATCGTCCCATATTCTTGCTGTAATGACTTCTCCTGATTTCACAGCCCTGACTAATGCCGGTGTCATCCGAACCTAATGGGTCATTTCTTTCAAATATTATCTCAGCATCCTACTGCCCGCCTGCCGCAATTAAAAGCAAGCGAAAGACAAACGATCCATCGGTGAGCTACAACTGCAAGCAATTTCCCAGCACAACTGGATGGTGGCACAGAACATTTCCATGCAAAAACGCCCTGGCACAAGCATCCCTTCCCTCTTCCTGGGACAGCTCCCACTGGAGCACGGCATGCAAGGGACGGGGCATGCAAGGCAGCAGGGAGGTTTCCATCACCTACAAGACATTCGGCACAGGATGACGCAGTCACAGTGGCAGAGGCAGAAGCAATGCCAAATCCATTCCCTCCTGACCATAGTATGGCAGCAGCCTCCTCAGCACACTCCTTTCTGCACCTTCCTCATGCCCAGCACTTACCGACCGCCCTGCTGCAGGCCAGGTTTCACCAGGTGTAATCTATACACCGCTGCAGCAGCAAAGTGGGCCCGGCCGCTTAAATATTTAATCGGACCCTCTTTCTCGCCTATCACAATGCTTCAGGGTGTCTGATGCCAGACTTCATTGTCTGGACTTTCACATAATACCGTGAAAGTCAGAAAGAAATTGCATTTTCTGCCCCCTGCCCCAATCAGACCACCATATACGTGCCTACATGCAAGTAATTACAATAAATGCAAAGTGTGAATAAGCAGAAAGTTAGCTTGTACTGGGGAAAAAACAACGGCAAATGAACATGCAGGATCAAGTTCACTGGCGGTGTAGTTGCTGAAGTCGAAGGGCTACACCAGTGATGAATGTCAAACACTAGTTTTAAAATATAAGTGTGAACATGCTGCATTCAGAAATAAATATGTATGGCTTAAAATCCCCATGTACTGTCTTTCAGTTATTTTCATCATCCCATCATTCCTGATCTCCTCTGATCTCAACACTTTTCTCCCTTTCTACTTTGTCTGGTAATCACTTTCCTCTTCTATATTTAAATACGGCAGGTCTCACAGGGGCAATCCCGTTGAAGTTAATGGACAGTTTGTATGAGGAGGCTATATGGAACATTCATTCTCTGTCATCTTTGCCTTATCACCAGTCCTTTGATCCTTTTCTTTCCCTTCTCCTTGCCTTTGCATTATTCTGTCTACTGGGGACTTCACACAGCCCAGTCCTGTACTCCTCAAGCAAATTCATAGCTGGTTTAGGGGCTGCATCTCCATAGCTTCAGTGACACTACTCTGATTTAGACTGATGAATGTTTTGACCCACTGAACTTTGCAGGTAAGTCTTTTCTCTAATGTCTAATTTCTAGAATATGCTGAATAAAAACTGTAAGGCTCTTCGTATGGTTAGAGCAGGTGAAACCCCAGGTGGGGACAGGTTCATAACTACTTTGCGATATATCAGAGCCACTCCTATCCTTCTCAAACAATACATATTCAGCATAACTGAGTAGTTTTACTCTCTCTCTGTACCTGCCTCCTACAACGTTAAAACATACTCAGAGTGTTTGAGCGATACGTAGATATTCTAATAGCAAAGCTGCTTATAATATGTTTTCTAATGCTTGTTGCTATGAATTATTTATGTCCCATTTTAAGTCTACAATATTGATACCTCTCAGGTATGCTCCACCATCAGATGCAGCAAAACAAGTATTAACTAATTAATATTTGAGACAGCAAAACCTCTGTTAATAGCAAACTATCTTTTTCACTTTGGCACCCAGATGGTCGAAATTCTACCTGCATATGCTCATTGTTTTCTGCTTGCTGGGTTATAAAGCCATTAGAGGCACATCAGCAAACAGGAATATTACACTCAAACTTGAGTGTAAATTCAGGTTTCCATAGCCATAAATGCCAATGGTCTTATGTAATTACTTTCTGAGGGTTTAAAAAAAATCCGGAAATAAATTTAGATTAATAAAGTTGGCATTAAAATAACAAAATTTTACACTATGTTTTATCATCAGGACTCCAGTTTTTCTAGAGAAAAAGGTATGTTCAAACCATTGTATTCTCAGTTTTGAGGACACTCCAAATCCTTTTTGTTCTCCTTTGCTTTCCTCCTATGTCTCACAATGAGGGGAAGCATCTGGCTGGTGTAAAATATCAGCTCCGATCTCTGAAGCACGGACTTATCCTGCACCACTTTTGGAACCACCTGCTCTTTCCAAAGAAAACAGTACTACATAAATGCAGGCAATTAAAAATAATATACCAAACTAATGAGGAAATCTGTTAACACAGAGATGTACAACTTGGTTCTGTCATAAGAATGCATCTAACTTTTTTAATGACTTATTTGGCCAAGAGTATCTGTTACCCTATATTTTCTTTATTATTGTCTTTATCTCTTACACGCTAAGATTTTGGTTGCTAAGGGGTTAAACATGCTCATGACTGAGCATGAAAAATATCCTTCAAGGCCAGTCTCTCAGTGAATCTCAGACTGATCTAATAGAGATTAACAAATTCCTGCAGATCCTTCTGCAGACTTACCACCTGCACAGAAAGCACCCTGCCAACAAAGCCTGCCATGCTGCCAGGAAAACGAGTGAGTGGGTATGCTGACTTCTCCCTCCGCCTAACCCTAACATTAATGTAATGCTTTTAAATAGCTCATTCAAACACAAAGTGGGGCAGCAGAGCCAGTGCCACCATGTGACTAAGTGGCATAGCATGGCTGTAGGTGATCTTGCAAGGAGAGCACATACGGACTAAGAACAGCTTCCCTCAGGGACTCCACCATCACTTTTGACTCTGAAATGAAGACTGGGATCCACAATCACATCAGCAAGAAAGTGGCCCCTCGGAAGTGCAAAATAGCAGCACGGCCCACAGGAAATATAATTAAAGAACCTGAGAAAGCAGCTGCCCCAGAGAGTATGACGTGACCCAATACCTCTGCCTCTTACTTTGTGCAAATAAAGTTATGACTTGCTGGACACTATCAGTGTTGGTCTAAGTTTGGAAGAAAAAAATTCAGGTGTGGCCAAAAACATTGTGACCAAATGTTCTTATAACGTCTGTATTGGGATTCCTAAGCTGTGGTACATGTGCCACCAGCTGTATGCAAGCCACTTAAAAGTGACACTCTGACGTGCAGCATGTGGTACTGGGCATAAACCCCCCCAGAAACCTCATAATTTTTTACTATCATTATTTGACTCTTGCCTTCACAAAGGTTACAGGCCAGCTTGCCTGTGGAAGGACAGATGATTCCTGAACAAGCAGCACTTGCAGATGTTGTGCACCTAAAGAGATTTTAAGTAACAGTTCAATTGACCATCCCTTACTCCTGTATGAAAAGCAACCTTGACCCTATTTTGAGCACGAACCAATACCAGCTGGCTAGAAGGCAAACACTCCCTCAACTAACTGCTCCTGTAATCCTTGCAACAGGAAATCAATTGTGCAAATTGCATTTTGACAAATATGAATCACTACTGAGTCTATAACAAAGGCTGACAAATCACTCTTGATGCCCAGCGCTTACCTGGTGCAGCAGTCCTCTGAAAGGAGATGTGCTAGAAAAATGCTTCTTTTTACAACAGAAGTTGGAAAACTGTAATTCCACAATCCACAACAGTAAAAATAAAGGACAGCTCTGATCCTGCAAGTGGCAGCAGGCAGGCAGGTGGCTCTCCTACATGAAGCCTTTTGCAGGAAGACTGTAATTATCTGTCTGAGCACCTACTGATTATATCTAGAGACTGTACACATAGGAGCCAATATGCAGCTGATACAACTTCTGTCATTTTGATTTCTGTACATTTTGCCCTTAATTGAAAAGGTTGCTTTCCTTTTTTATTTTTTTATCTGTTATCCATGCTTGGGCAGGCACTTCCCAGAGCATTAGACAGCTAAGAACCCAGAGACCGTGCCAAAACTGAAATAACACTATGAAGTACACTGAGTGCTTGGTTTCATGATTTTAGTAGTGTCTATATCCACCGGCACTCTGAGAAGGTCTGTACTCTAAAGAGCTCTGGAAAACACTCAAGAAGGAGACTGATGAACTTTTAAGTTCCTCAGCTGGGCAAAATATACTAAAAAAGCCATCATCATGCCATTGCCCAGATCATTGTAGTCCTGAAGATGGAAACTGGTTTCTTTTATTGAGGATCGGTGTCAGATGTTTTGTCCTACCTATAGAAGCTGCTTATACTGAACCAGCTTTAATTTTTGATATTGCCTTTCTCTGCTCTCAACCTCCATTTCCATCATTGCTTCCAAAGGACTCCTGGGTACTGTGCTGAGGAGAGCTGAAGTGTTTCCCACCAGTATACGATGCCTGCGGGATGGCTGTTAGTCTACAGACACCGCACTCACATACCCTAGCAATTCGGTTGGAGTGAGATTGTATGGAGCAGATGTAAGATGTGGAAGAAAGCACCCCAGTCATCTCCACATTTTGTCCCTCTGGAGCTGCTCCCTGCACAGAGACCTTGGCTAAGCCCACACTGAGCCGGGACTCCCACGTGAAGTTGATGGATTCTCTCTCAAATTTCTGTGCCTGCAATACCAGTACAAGGGACTGAGACCAGCCTAGAAATACAGCATGTAACCTTCATTTCTTACATAGACAGCCCATGTTCAGGTGCCTGAACCAAGACTCGTCCACAGGAGTGAGAAGACCCACCTGGCACAGCACCTATTTCAGAACTAGACCCTAATATATATTTACAGTTACAAACAATTTTAAATAGGATGCAAGACTGAAAGTTTGTGCCAAGAAATAGAGAGCAAGAAGCATTCCAGGCAGATGTGAGTCTCACAGACTGAGCCCAGAAAACCCCCGTCAACGCAAGTGAAGATTACAGCTACCAGAAATTTATCTGCGTTGGAGTGTCTTGTCCTGATGCCATTCTCTAATAATATGCTATGATTAAATCATGTCAGTGTTTGTGGTACTGAATTAAACTATTTTTAAAAGACATGCTTGCATTTTACATATCTTTTCTTTGCAGGGTACTGCTAGGGGCAAAATAGCTGTGCAGGAAAGATGAAGGCTGGTAAGTAATTTCTGATGACACTTGCCCCACTTGCAAGTTATTTAAGCTGCTGCCTGTCAGTAGCCCATAGCATGGTAACAATTAAATAGTCACTAGTAACATACCTGTATTACAATATATTGCTTTCTAAATTGTCTTCTACAAAAAATTTAAATTAATTTAACTGATGGGGAATTTTGAAGTCTATGCTACACTGCTATTACGATCATTTGGTATAAAGGAAGTGCTGGCATGGATTCGATACTTCTCAGAGGGCTCAACTTTAATTAAGTTAAACTTGCAAATTGATTATGATTCACTTGAAAATGTTCAGAAAGTGCATTCTGTTCCCTGAGAGTAAGAAAAGGTATTTCGGGGGAGACTGTGATGTACGGTTCAAATGATGCAGAAAGTATGAGACTGAAGAAAAAGCCCCAAACTCCTGTAAAGAGTCTAGCAAGCACAATTCAAAAATACTTCAGCTTTGCAAACTTCTGGTTGCGTCACCAGTCTCCTAAAACCTCCTCAGTTATCAGTGCCAATCTGAACGAGGGGTGAATCCTCCCTGGCAGCGTGTCTCTCTGCTGATTACAGGAGGAGTCTGGGTGAGACTCCACACCAGACTTTCAGTCCTGTAAATATAGCTGGGATGAGTCTAATCCTAAGAGACTAAGCCACAAGCTCTACCAAAATACCCGTAGATTCAGGGAGGGTTTAGAAAATGGAATGTCACTCTGCATCTTGGCTCACCATTCTGCCCACGGCTGGTGACTCACCGTTGGGTGATGCCACAGCAAGCCTTGTGGGGGCACGGCATGCAAACGCTCCCTGTAGTGAGTAATAAATACCTGTTTGGCTCTGCCTCACCATCCACAATGGGACCTCCCCTGCTAAATGAAACAGGCTTCCCTCCTCCCTCTTCATCCCCTGGAATAAGGAGCGGAGGTTTATTAATCACTGAGCTTGGGTGACCAACTTTCTGTCCTATTATCTGGCTTTCCTTATTGAAAGGAGGCTGGTGAGGTAAGTGGTTGTGAGACAACTGTGACACAGGGCACGTATCGTCCCTCCCAGCCCAGGGAAAAAGGACTTCCCAGAATGAGAGTTAAAAATAGCTGGTTTGCCTTAAAGGGTCTATTCACTCTGAAACACAGAAAACAAGCCTTAGCTGCCACCTCTAATATGACAGGCATCTTTAGCAGCCTGCTCTTTGTCAAAATACCTGCTGCCCTGCTCTTTCTTCTCTTTAAATTTTTACCATTTCAAATTGTAGATGCTTTTCACCACATTATGAGAAGCTTGGGGGGGAGACAGGGCAGATACGGCCTTCTAAATTACATTAAAACCAGCCTTATTCACACCAAAAAGGCTCTTAAAGGTTATGTCTTGAAATTGATTGCAGCCCTGCCTTTCCTCCCCCATTTCTTACATCAGTGTTGTTTCAGCTCCCCAGCATCCTCTTTTAGCTCCGCTCTGTGCCAACCCACCCAGGCGGAGGGCAGGCTGGCCACATCCCGCCCAGCACTGAGCTGACCGGACAGTCCAGTTTGGAAACCACGCATCAACATCAGCAAGGCAGGTGCCCAGGCTCGGTGCTCTCAGGGGCAAGGTGTATCCTTTCAGACATTCTATTTTATCATAGATGGTAATGAGCCAGTTGGGAAACCTTAACTGGGGAAGTGGCAGATTCTCTGTCACATGCAGTTATTAAATCAAGACTGTGGCTTTCTAAAGTATGCCTTTCTTGCACAAACAGGGCATTACGTACTTGGCAAAGAATTTGCGGGCAGAACACCGTATGTTTGAACACAGAGGTTAGAGTAGATGGCTTTAATGATCTCTTCTGACTCTAAAAATCTAGGAATCATTGGTTATCACTTTCTTTACACCAAAGATTTGCTTGACTCTTCTGGGAATCCATTTAAGCTTAAAAGCCTGCCAAGCTGAGAAAATTACTGTGATATTTCCAGCTGCTTTCCCCAGAATTTTACACGAATCCTTCCCCTGGCCTTGAGCAAGCCTTACCACTTTTCTTCTGAGCAGCTTGAGCAAGAAGCATGGTTGGGCTGCTCCTCTCTACAGCTCCTTCTGGGCTCCCCCCTCCCCGCGTGTCCCCTCTCAGGTATTGCCAAGCCACGGAAGGAACTGGGAAGCTTTCCTTGCCATTCCCTGACATGGGTATAAGCATTTCTTTGCAAGTCTGGAAGCCGGTGCCACAATTCACATTGAAGAAGCAGCTGACACGACCAAGCAGAGCCTACCAGGCCTGCAAACAGCTTGCAGATTTAAGTGATAGCCTAAATAAGAACCACTCTGAATGTCATTCATAATAAAGCTGAAAAACTAGCAATGTCCCGCACTTTTCTCACATGGAGACAGCACTTGCTATCTGGCTGCCAAGGACGGGACCTGGTTGAACACCACCTCCCCACCCGCAGTACAAGCCCACCCGAGCAGCCGAGAAACGTGAGTAATTCTGCATTGTGCTGATGAAGTTCTTAATCTACATGTCACCCAAGCTGAACTGCAAAACACGGCTGCCTGCCCTAGTTATCAAATGACCTGAAATTCAGCACGATCATCTGCCATAACAGCTGGTTCACTGACGAAGAGAGAGAAACTCCTGCCTGGCTGCTGAACCAGAGCCAGCACTGGGAGCCCGCGGACCCAGCACACACACCCTCCAACGCCGAGATGCTGCTCCCATCCCCCTGCATGGCATGGCCTCAAAACGTCTTGTGTTCTTTGAATTCTGCATGCTGACTCCTTCCTCCACGTATTTATTTTTCATCTGTATCATTAAAAAGAGATTTCAGAGACCTGGCACTTCAAAGGGGAGAAAAATAAGGAAATGCTTTTCCCTAGGAATTAAAGTCAAGGTGAGGCTGGATCTTGTCAGTTTTCTTTCTTTCTACCTAGGGTGCTACATAAATAATAAACAGCACTAACAAATTTACTTCTTTTTACAGTAGCAACCTATATAGGAACATAGCACAAAACATTACAATGATTGTACGAGTAAGAGTTAAGTGCCCAACACAGGCAAAGTTAGGGAGCTAAATAACTTTGACAGATGTTATGAATTCTTTTTTAAGAGTGACTCATGTTCAAACAGGGTGATGATACTTTTTGAGGTTGCTTTGATGTACACCAAATTATATGTTTCTGTTCCATTGACAGAAAAATCTAAACACATATTAGTAAATTTTTACAGTATTATTACTGTAAAATGTAATATTAGTGATATTTATTACCCCTTAAAAATGAAATAAACAGAATTAAGTGTTTGGACTGTATCTTAAGATAGTTGCTTTCGTGCTTCTTCCCCAAATAGGAATGAAGAGTGAAAGCTGAACATAATAATTTACTGAAGACCAGCCCCTCAGCTGGAACTCAGCGCTACTCCTTTGAACCCAATGGTCATCATTTCCTGCTAAACTGGATGTAGATTACATGCCTTCTGTGATGATCTATCCTCGTGGGTAAATAGCATTTTCCCATTCCCTAGCTGAAAGGAGAAATGAGGACTGCACACGTTCTTAATGGGATGTGTCTCAGTCCTGGAAAGTCCAATAGCCTCACACTGCTAATGTTGTGCCTAAGCAGCATCTGTCCTTTCATTTTCACATACATAGCTGGTTGTAGCTGTTGCTACAGCGTCCATATGTGCATAAGCAAGACCAAAGTTTGGGCTGAACATATGCCTTATTCTCTGTGTTTACTTCAAGGTAGGCTTCAGAATCGTTTCTTTAGCAGAGAGAACATACTGTAAGTGAGAATATAACCATGAATATTTGATTAGGGACACATGAAAAGAATCTGAAATCATGGTACCGAGACTTTAGCTAGAGGATGCATGAACAAGCAATGTAACTAATATTAAATGTATGCTTGTATTTTTATTGTTCTGCAGTCTTGCCTACACGTCAACGTGAATTAAACAAATTCAAACCCCACATTGAGCAGCATCAGATCTAATTGTAGTGCAAAATGTTTCCCTAATGAATTTCAGTTGTCATATTTTTTCCTACAAATAGTATTATCGCGCTACTGAATAAAAGCATATTATTAATATATATGGGTAATTTATATTAAGCCAGTTATTTTGGCTAATTTATGAGAAGAGGCTGTGATAATAAACATTTTTATCTATATTAATCAATCTTTTACTTGTGGGCTGCTGTCAGTGATGCCTTGGTTTTATTTTTAGATGCTGTTTGCTAGGTGCTGACAAACACATGCATGGAGTTGCTCCCTGTTTTGGAGAGATCATAATCTATGCCAGTAAATCTTGATCTTCTAAGAATGGGATTCCCATTTGCGAGGAAGGGACACCCTCCAGCCGTACTGCCATTAGCCGAGATCTCCTATCAGCCAGATTGGGAGGAGCGGTGCCAAGCCCTGAGCCTTGTGGTGTTCTGAGCCTTGATCTGCGAGATAGACACGTACACATAATATATCGAGGATGGCTCGGTAAAACCCAAAGAACAAGAGTCTTCCCACTGGGGGTGGCTGTGCTGCTTTTGCAACTGTAGGAAAATTCCTGTCTCCGCCAATATCTTTGTTTTCATCTCCTGGAAGAAGGCAATGGTGAAGACATCTTATTTTACACTCTTGTGCTTGCCTGATTTGGGACAGCATGCTTGAAGTGGCAGGTTAAGACCCAATTCTGCAAATTGCTGAGCTCTGCATAAGAGGAGCCAGCACCCTGTCTCTCCTGGCATCACAAGGAGTCAAGAGCACATTCCTGAGATGTGTTGAAGTCAGCACCTTACTATATCAATCCATCCACAACTCCTCCTTGCCATTCATCTTAATCCTATCCTGAATTGTTCTAATATCTAGAGCACGTGGTACAAAAGCCTTTTCTTAAGCCCCTCTCTCATTCATTAGCTGTGCTGGAGCAGAAGCAGGAACACTGGTATTGGACAATTTAAAGTGTCCTGAAGGTTTATATCACTTTTGCACCTTCTTGGGGCATTTGTTAGACCCTTCTTTCCATGGCTGAAGTCAGATTAGTTTAATTTTGTCTTATGATCCTTTAAAAAAGGTGCTTTTTTTGGCTGGTAATAATAATAATATAAGCTTATCATAAAGCTTTCTGCAACAAAATCTTATTCAGTCTTTATGTGACACGCAATCTTAAAGTGTTGCTCTGTGAACTACAGATAGGCTACTTGGGAAATGCCAGATGAGGTATTTGGCTTTCAGCTCTATCGCAATGGACAACTAATTAAATGCTTTGCTAATAATAGTATCCTATGTTTGAGGAGATAGGCTTAATTACTTGTTGAATTTCAGTGGAGTTTTGCAGACATGTCTGGATATTCCTGATAGCTAAACCAACTTTTGTTTAACAATACAATTTGCTCTTATTTCTATTTCTCTAGTTTAGATGCATCATTAATGAACATAAAATGTCACTGATGGAAAGAAATAAAGGAATCTGGCATTTCTTAGCTAGACTCTGTTACTACACAAAAAATAACCATTAAGTCAATACAATAACAGCAGACACTCATCACACAAAACCCTCAAGGGAAGTCAATGGAAATCCTTCTGCTGACGTAAGGAGAAACAACAGGCAACACCTAGGATTGTTGTCATTAAAATATTATGTTTGCAATTTGCATGTAATCTGTGGTCCCTGCAATACTGTGAAGTTCATTACTTTCAATAAATAATTATGAACACTTTGACAGTGACCAGGGAAACTAAAAGGCTCTTCGCTTCCCAGGTTCTCTGGGAGATATGCAGTTTTCCCAGTGTCACAGCTGTTCTTAGATCAAGATAACAGAGTTTTCACCCTTCTCACCCCATACTCTCAGAATGCACAGCTGTGATTTGGAGCTAGTAGTACACAGCCTAAATAAAGGAAATATTTCTTGTTCCTGGAGCAATAATGCCATTTGTCGCATCTCCTCCTTAGGGCATGCCTACCCAACATGGCAGGGCCATGCCAAGGTGGCACGGCAGACCAAGTGAGCTAGGTAGGTGCAGGATAAGGACACTACCCCACTGGGCATGCTTTGATTCCCATGCTGACTTCTGCACTGAGCCAGGGAGATGCTGATTCCCTCTGTGTTTTAAAAGACAGAGAATAATATATAGACATTCGTGTTTTCCTACTTTCACCCTGAGAAGACATTTTAAATGCTGGCCTGGAAGGAGGACAGCTGAGATGAAAGGCAATATAAGTCCGCTGTATCTAACTGGCCTTGAGCCAGCTCAGCACCAGTAATGCTAGGTCCAGCTCTGGACCACTAATACAAGAGAACCATTGACATAGTCCTGTGATCCAATGGAGGGTGACGAAGATGACTGTGCAAATGGCACATGAGGAGGGGCCAGGAGAGTCATCTTGTTCGGCTCAGAGAAGGGAAGGCTGAGGAGCAACCTCACGGCTCGTGCCAAAGGCCAACTGGCTCATGATGGGAAAGGCACAGCCCTGGAACAAGGGCCTCGCCATGTGGAGAAGTTTCCGTCCTTGGCGATGCTCAAAACTCACTGGGACAAGCCTCTGAGCAACCTGATCAAATTTTGAATTTAGCCTTGCTTTAAGCAGGTGCCTGGACTGGATGATCTCCAGAGGTCCCTAAATAACTCTGTCTGAAGACACTGGGGAAATTAAGGAAGCAAATATCACTAGTCTCCACAACATCTGGAGAGCAAATAAAGGAACTTCATTTGACCGTGGTTTTTATTGCAAAATGAGTTATCTGCTGATGCCCTGGGGTCCACTAAGTAGCTTCTAGATCTTAATTAAGGCAGTTACTTCAAAGATAATTCAGCATTTAATACCTAAGTATACTTAATATTCTCCTAAATGGTTTCCTGAATTTGAGCTCTGCTGTTACAGATGACCCTGTATGAAACAAGGAACAAAAAAGTAGATGGATGCTGACTTAGTATTAAAATTCCCAGCAGCACCAAATCCCTGAAAGACACAATGCAGCGAAGTAGTCCAAGCCACAGATTTCTATTAATTTAATAATAAATAATTTCATGAGACTGTGAGAGCCCAGGATCTTTGATCTGGAACACTGTTTGCAGACTTCAAAATTCCCAAACGAAGTTAAGTGAGCTAAATGATGACAACTCCTCTAGTGCTACTCTACTCTTTCTGTGTCAAGAAAGAGTTGTTCTAGGTTATGATTGCTCTTGTAATTAAAAGGGGCTTCTGGTGCAGCCCATGCTGCAGAACTACACTCATATTTGGAAAGGAAAACTAAAAGGCAGAGCTAAAATGGCTAGTCGTAAGAAAAGGAAAAGACATGCTGAAAAAACAAAAGAGCTAGTGGTTTAATGAAACTTGACTTTGAGCTGCATAAATAAGCAGGGCTACAGCTGCTTGCAGAATTTAGGAAAACGCCCTGAGCACATGAAATGCGGCGGTTACCATGGCAATTTACATACAGCCATACATCAGACAAATCTGGTAGCTCTTTTCCAGTTTAAACTCCCAACTAAAAATACAGGATCAGGTACAAATGAGAAAATCTCTTGTCTGCACTGGTGAGAGATTATTCATGTGAGTGCTTCCATGGGGGTCAGCTCGCGACCTGTGGTGAGTGACCACCCTCCCCATGTGCAGGGGTTTACAGTCTGGGAGTGGCTGGTTGCTCTATACCTCCACTCTGCCTATTATAAAAAAAGAGTTTGTGTGTGTGGGGAGTACTGCATAGCAAACCTCCTTTCTGAAAGGGATGTGACTGAATACAACACAGGGCTGTGCTTTCTACCCCTGCCACATGCTTGCATGGCACCCTATTCCATGGTAATGTACAGCAGCTCCTGTAAACCTTTGTACTGCACGCTGTCTCCAGGGCCCAACACTGCTCGCTGCACCTGCAACCTGGCATTAGAAAATCAGCTGTTAGTGCTTTGTGCCTGCCTGGATGCCTGGCATGCCCAGCCTTGCCCAAGCACTGCCTTGTCTGCGGCCCAGATGTGACCAGCTGCCAGCATCCCCGCACAAACACTCGTGTACCAGCTCTGGCTGGGATGGAGTTAATTTTCTTCATAGCAGCCCACAGGGTGCTGTTTTGGATTTGTGTCTACAACAGCGATGGTAACACACCAATGTGTGTTATGCTCCTTTCCGATTTCCGAAATTAGGGAAAGGGGGGACAGGGTAAGGGAAGCTGGGGAGCAGCTGTGAGGCTGAAATGGCAGAGGGGCATTCCTGTCCTTCGCTTCTCCTTCTGTATGTCCTTGCCAGCTGACTATGGGCAACATTGCTGACTGTTCGAAGATGTGCTGAGGAGCAGGCAAGCCCCTGCCAGCTCACAGAGGGGATGCAGGCTCCAGGGCCAAGAATGGTGACAGCCAAGGGAGCAGGCATCCACCACTGCGACTGGCAGGTGATGCTCCACTGATTTGGGTTGCCTGGAGAGCCTGCCTGGATGTGTAGCTGGCAGTGCCAGAGTCCAAGCATCTCAGCCATGAACACCCCGAGCAGCTCTGCAATAGCTTCAGAGAGGCTGCGTACAAAAGACTCTGACCCAGGGACAGCATAAGAAGAAAGAGTCAATACATCTAGACATGCTCTGAAAGGATGAAAAGGCAAAAAAAAAAAATGTTATTCTCAGGTCTATGCCCAGAGGGGAAGTAAGGGGCAAAACAGTGCATGGGTCAGGGCTCTCAGCTGCCAGGGTTGTTAACAGAGAGAGACAACAGGATGGGTGAGGGATTGCACCGGACAGACTGCCTGGGCGCTGCAGATGGGAACTGCGGCTGCACTCAGGGAGAGGGATCTCAAAATGTCTCTCTCTCAAGGCCATCCTTCCTTGCAGTCTTTCTTCCTGACAGATAAACACACTGCGCACAGCTGTCACGTTGGTGCGTGTGGTCTTGGAGAATAAACAAAGGTACGTTCAACGGAAGATGGGAATGAAAAGAAATAGCAAATGACAAGGAAATGCAGAATCAAAAGTTCCCCTGATGATAAAGGTCTCTCTGCCAGACATCGCGCTCTCCTCAGTAACGCTGCACAAGGGCTGAGGCTACAATTTCACTCTAAACAAAACACTTTTATAAAATACTTCTTACCTGTGATAACGCAACCGTGCCCTGAACAGCACAGCTCGTGGCAAGAGTGCACTGTATGGACTTGCTGGAGACGAGGTCTCCTGGCCCGTCTCCTTCCTGCCCCAGCGGATTAGGAAACTTGGGAAAGAAGTTGGCAGCCCAGAGTCCTCTCAATCCTCCCAATGCCCACACTTTGCTCTTCTGCACTGTGATACTACAACGCCACTTGGATCCTACCACAAGTAGGCGAGCACACACTTAAACATAAATCTCTGAGCAGTCACACGGGACGACTATAGCAGTTACTGCTAAGTACACACTCAGGTGCAATCCCGAACCTGGGCTGGAGTGAATGAATAGAAGTGATGCATTTTAACAGCAGACCTGGAAGCATCATTGCATTGTGTTTCCACTTTAAGAGTTGAAAATAATTAATTTTCAGAATGTGGATGTCTGACTTTATGTTGCTTCTGTGCCAAAGCACAAGGTGTTTTGTCAGACTTTTTCCACCTGCCATCTCTTACTGTCCTAAAAAAGGAGCAAACGAAAGACAGGAATTTTTTTTTTTAATTCCTCAGTCTCTTTTCAGTTCACAAGAGATCTTTCAATATCATTTACAAAATGAAATTATGCTCTCCCTCCCCCCCCCCAGTTGGGAATTTTAATTCAAATAAATCTTGGAAGAATAATAAATCTATTTAAATATTTTATTTTTTCCAAAACAGCTAGTGCTTTTAGGATGATTGAACTGAAAGCCTGGAAACCAAAGCCCGTCCTTTTCTCATTGGAAAGGTCTTATTTGGGCAGGCTGCATACATTTCTGCTTCCTGACTAGCTGATGTGTTTTCATCATGTTTTCCATAAAAATACATAAATAAAAAATCACCTATAACAATGAGAAATCAGGACGATCCACAAGATAGGCAGACTTTGGTTTCTCTTCTCAGACCACCAGAGACAGCTTTTGGGCTATACACTCTGGACCAGAGAGAATCAGACAGAGAGCCAGCACTTAGAGGCTCTCAAAAAGGCAGACGGGCTTTGCTTTTGAAGGACACTGAGCATTTTTAACTCCCAGAGACAGCACAAACTGCTGAGCTGCTCAGGACTTCTCAAACAGCTGCACAGCAGTCACTTACTCCTAGACTGGACTTCTGCCTCGACTGAAATGTGAACAAGGGAACAAAGGAAAAAAAAAAACCAAGAAAAGTGCCCCATCCTCACGCTAGTTGCCTCAGCAGCTTGTCACTCCATCCCGTAAGACATTACACACATGTAACCAATACACTACACATACATGGCTGAGCTTGCTTTAAATGGTATCACAGAGCAAAGACATCCTTCCGCAGTTCTCAAGAAAGCGTGAGAAGAGAAAATGCAGCCGGAGCCCACAGCAGGCCTGCTGCCTGCTTGCTACAAAAATACCAGAATATTCTAATAAACCAGTTATTAAACCCAATTTGTCCTGTTAACTTGCAGTAGGAACTTGTTCTGAGCTGGCACAACAAACCATCATGCAATTCTCATTGCTGAAATATGCCATCCCTTGCATTTGGATCTTCTCAGAAAAAAAAAAGAAATAAGCAAAAATACCACACTTCACAGCTGGAAAATAAAAAAAAACAAACAGTATAACTACATATCTGCCTTCTGTTACACTGAAATTCATTTTATAATGGCTCTGTGAATCTCTTACAAAGATCAACTGCAAGAGAAAGGTGGAGGTGACCAGAAAGGTCAGCTGAGTTAGCAAGTAAAGCCTCTCATGCGAGCAGCATTAAAACGGGCCGTTCAGAAAAACCCATGCATGCTATGATCATTTCATGTATTACTCTCACTCTTCAATGGGAATAGATAGTATTTTATAAACCTGTTAGTCTCAACAGATTTGGCTTCCACCAAACGTATAAATCAGAAGTGACTGCACGAAGGCAGTGTGTTGTACAAATGCCATGTTAGAGAATCAGACCTGCAGGATTTACGTTATACAGCAACTGAGGTTGACACATAAAAAAAATTGCAATTTTATTTCTGGCTATAGTGCAACAGCTCAGAATTAGTATTAGTTAACTTCTTCTGGATGTACAAATCTTTTATCCCCTCTTGCCATCCTCCCAGGGGAAAGTACTGACATCTGCTTTAGCAACCATGTAGCAATCTACTTGATAGTAAACATTATTATCTTTTAAATAACAATAGTTTAAAGATATAAACAGTGGAGGGCTACATCCAGCTATTTTTTATTTTGAAGAAGTGATACTGAAAAACCGAGACCAGCTGTCCAAGGCAGGGCAGGGGTAGTGCTGAGTGCCTTGTAAGCACCATTACCCACATGACGGTTTTACTTCCAGTGAGTACTTGGGCTGATGACAGCCCAGCTCGCCCCTTCCAGATGACCCTGCTGAGCCCGCCAGACTGGTATATGAAAAGAAACTTCCCAAGTGGCAACACGAACAGAGACATTGTCCAACCCTGTGGACTGACTTACACAATCAGACACAGTGTCCACATGAGATGTTGGGGAAGTCTGGCACCTAAACATGGACCCAGTGAATGCCAGTGCGACCAGGGACACCCTGTGGGATGAGGAACTCCCTGGGGAAGGAGGGAGACATCATGTCAAATCCATCACAAAACTTCAGGACTCCTGAGGCTGGTTTGCATCTCTGCTCACAGAAGCGGTTAACAGGAAAAATGAACGCAAGCCCCCTTAGACCACAAACGCCCGGGATCAGGCAGACTGTGAAGAGCCTGCACCAGGAGATGGCTTTACCCCTTGCCCACAGCCCACGTCACCCATTTGCCTGGCATGAATTGTGCCTGTCCGCGATCAAAGATTTGCTAAGCAAAACTTGAAATACCAACACAATGGATTGTACTTCTCAGCTTCAATGTTAAACACTACTTTGCAAAGGGCAGTACCTTTTGGAAGATAAGAAAGTGCCCATCTTGGAATTTAAGGAAGTGTGATGAGTGAGCATGCAAGTACAGCATGGCAGTGCTGGGCTCCACAGCAGTACCACGCCAAAACTAGAAAATAGAAGCAGAAAACAGAGGTTCTAGAAAATAGAAAATAGAGGTTCTTTTAAACCTCTCACTTGGGTTGGATGTCCTCTGCAGCAACAATTACTTAGCTGGTGAGACGTGAAGGGCTTATTCACTTTTAACCTATTTTAGCAAAGCAATTCTGAGGTCCAAGTGTGAAGGCGTTTCTGAACGGCAGGCTGGGCTGCTGGGTTTCACCCCCTAGCAGTCGACGCCGGCTGGGGGTGTATTTATTTTTTACCGTTTAGGCCAAAGTAATAAAATGTTCACATCACAAATAGAGAGGAAATTGTAACATGTAGTATTAAACAATTGTAATAAAGCCCTTTTAATCCCAGGGGCATCTGGGGCACCAAATATTCATATCTTCTGTAATAATATGATCTATTTTTAAAACATATTATTAGAGACAAGGAGTACCTTGTATTTAATAATTAGTTTTCAATTTTCACTGTATTCCAATACATAAATACAAAGATACCCGCTAAACAGTTTCTGTCAAAACCTGTTTGCTTTTCTAGATCGTCCCCCAAAAGAAATTCTAAAAATAAATTCTCTTTTGCAACCTTGGCATGAACAATTCTGCAAAATCTTTTTTTTATATATAATTACAGATACGTGCTGTGCTGCACTGGAAGAGAATAATTATAATGACGTTTCTGCTCTGTATGTTTGGGCTTACCAGCTCAGCATTAATTTTCCTCAATATTTGGTGAAGGCTCCCTTGCTACACTCTTCTCGCAAGCACTTGTGGTAGCAGCACACTTCCTCCCAGGGCAATATATATATCAGGGAGAGGAGACCAGGCAAGACCAAGTCAGTAGAAGACCTGAGCCATGGGATAGCTTTAAGACAGTTGTTCTATTTTTTAATCAATCATCCTAGCCGAGATGAAAAATTGCCAAAGGAGCCATGAATAACACCTTGAGGAAGTTTTGGAGAACAGACTCACAATATTATGAAAAAGTGATACATTGACACTTTAAATCTGGATCTTGCGAAGTAGCAGGGTCACAACAATCCCTTACTATCATCAGTCAGAACCAAGGAAGCCCTGACCATGTTTATAAACCCCACAGTCACTCACATTTGGGGATTGAGTGCATTTTATTTCCTTTTCTAACTGGCATGTTTTACTGGTGAGAGCTAGCCTCTCACTGAAATACCATGAAGCCTATCTCATACCATCAGCACACCTCATTACCCTCAGGCTGAACATTATTTTCACATTATAACCACTCTTCTCAATGTGAAGCCCAACAGTTGAAAATCCAGTTCCTTCATACAAATTTTCTTTCCTCACCAAAATATTGCACAAGACAGTGGTTTCCTCAAAACGCTTCCTCAGGAAACCCTCCTGCAGGAGATGGGGCTGAACTGGGGTGAGGGCACACAGCAGGAGAGGGACCAGCATGGGCAGGTGTGGAAGAGCAGGGGGGCTCCCCCGATCCCTCCTGCAGGGACTGGGTGTGGGATGGGGATGGAGGGTGGCTGGGAGCAAGAGCCAGGCCCTGGGACTGAGAAAACAAGTCCATGGGCTCTGACTGATGAAGTGGGATGGGGGATGGCTCCATCCTATGCCTGGAGGAAAGGTCTGATGCCTACAAAGCAGCGCCTGCACCTGGCACTTTGCAGCTCAGTGCACTCAGTACTGGAACAGGTTGCCTGGAGTAGTTGTGGATGCCCCATCATTGGAAGTGTTCAAGGTCAGGTTGGATGGGGCTTTGAGCAACCTGAGCTAGTGAAAGATCGTAGAATCATAGAATCGTTTAGGTTGGAAAAGACCCTTAAGATCATCGTACCCAACCACAAACCTAACACTGCCAAGTCCACCACTAAACCATGTCCCTAAGCATCACATCTACACATCTTTTAAATACCTCCAGGGATGGGGACTCAATCACTTCCTTGGGCAGCCTGTTCCAGTACCTGATGTCCCTGCCCAAGGCAGGGGAGTTGTACTAAATGATCTTCAAAAGTCCCTTCCCACCCAAACCATTCCATGGTTCTATGATTAAAAATGGTGTACTGCAGATTTTCAGGAACAAATTGACCAACGTTTTGCACACTCCTGGTGTGGGTGATCACCTTGCAGAGGGCTAGTGTGCTGGTTTTGGCTGGGGCAGACTTAATTTTCTTCATAGTAGCTAGTATGGGGCTATGCTTTGGATTTGTGCTGACAACAGCGTTGATAACACAGGCACGTTTTCGTTACTGCTGAGCAGTGCTTACACAGAGTCAAGGCCTTTTTTGACTCTCACCCCACCCCACCAGCGAGGAGGCTGGGGGTGCACAAGAAGCTGGGAGGAGACACAGCTGGGACAGCTGACCCCAACTGACCAAAGGGCTATGCCACACCATATGATGTCATGCTCAGCAATAAAACTAGGTCAGAGGTTGGCAGTGGCGGGGCCACTGCTCAGGGACTGGCTGGGCATCGGTTGGTTGGTCGTGAGCAATTAGAATCGTAGAATCATAGAATCGTTAAGGTTGGAAAAGACCCTTAAGATCATCGAGTCCAGCCATTAACCTAGCACTGCCATGTCCACCACTAAACCATGTCCTTAAGCACCACGTTTACCTGTCTTTTAAATACCTCCAGGGATGGAGACTCAACCACTTCCCTGGACAGCCTGAATTGTTTTCATTTGCTTCACTTGTCTTTCTTGGGTTTTATTTCTCTCTCTTTGTTATTTTCCTTTCCATTACAATTTATTATTATTATTATTGTTATTATTAATATATTTTATTTCAATTATTAAACTGTTTTTATCTCAACCTATGAGTTTTCTCACTTTTACCCTTCCAATTCTCTTCCCCCATCCTGCTGGGGGGGAGTGAGCGAGTGGCTGTGTGGTGCTTAGTTGCTGGCTGGGGTTAAACCATGACACCTGGGCAGGCCATGGCGGGCAAGAACTTGCTCCAACTGTCCAGGTCCACCCTGCCGCTGCAGACCTGCGAGGCGCTGGGGGGGACAGGCCCACTGGCTCACACCACCCCAGACCTGCTCTGCCCAGAGTTGGGATGACTGCTCTGGTGGCTCCCCATCCCGCATCAAGTCTCATAAGCCGCCACTGTGACAGAGACAGCTCTGCCAAGGCAATGTCACACTGTTTGCACACCGTAATTGGGGTGGTGGGGTGTGGCACGGGAATCTGGATCCACAACAACTGCTGCCTGAGTCATAGAAGATGAAGCACCATTCCCTGAGGGGACCAGTAACATTAAGGATCCCTGAGGCATCCCTGCTTTGTCTTACCAATTGTAAACTTCATTCCCTGTTGAGTTAGAATGACCTTTAATTTCTTTGAAATAAAAATCCGTGTGAATACGGTGCACTATTCGCATATACAATGTGATATCTATTTTTATATCCGTTCTGAATACAAAAGGATATTAATGCATGGAAGTGGGCATTTTCATCTGATAATACAAGATTTCACTGCAATTCAACATAGAAATCCATTGGAAAATCTCATAACTCTCATAACTGCTATCTGTGTTTAATTCACACAGGGAATGGCACAGGACCTTAATCTGACATGCAAATGAATATAAATCCTTAAATAATACTCTCTCTGCATAGTCATCATTGTAAACGTGCCCTCATCTTTACTACCCCAAAATAACCCTGAACAACTCGGGTCATGATGGCAGAAGCCCCAGACTACAGTTCACCCTTAAGCGCTCTCCTATTAATAGGAACTTGCATGAGGGGAAAAACATGCTCCAGCTGAAAAAAACTAAAGAAACTAAGGTTTCACTGTAACTTCTGTATGCACTGAGCTCAGTGAGAAGACTGAAACGTGGTGAGGAAAGCCCAGGAAAATACATTTCAAAATCTCTAACTAGGGTTAAACTGGAAAAAACAAACGCACCTATTTTTAAAGCACATATGAACAGAAAACAGAGCCATCGTCATCCCTTTCACAGTGCTGTGGAACAAGGAAAATGAAACCCATAAATCAGCTGATTAGCACAACCGCTTATAAGGAACACAGGGGAAAACAATGCAAGCAGCCCCAGAAATAATACCTAAAAATGATGTGTTTGCCTCCACGCTGCACCCAGAAATAGGGAGGCCAGAAGCAGGGGCAGCCCTGGGCAGTCACATGCAGGCACGGCTGGGAGGCAAGGGCTAGGACTACTGGCTTACACGGCTTTCTACTCTTTACATCCACATTCCTCCTGATTTTACATATACATTTTCTTTATTTTCTATTAGCAAACATTGCAAGTTTCTCTTCAAAACCACCAATGAAAAAAGGACACTTTTAGAATCATTTTATATGATAAAAAAACCAAAACACCCTACTATATCTGTTTCTCATGTAATATGAGAAAATATTGGTTTAATTTATGTAGTGTGAAAGCTGACAATATGTTTTGCAGTTTTGTTTAAATAGCTACTGTTCTCACATTAGCCATAAACGAATCTTAACGCTAAAAATAACCCACAATAAAAATAATGTGACATCCAGTAATTCAAGATACTGCTGACCAGGAATCATTATTGCATTACTGTTTCTAGTGCAGCAGTGCAAAAGAATTTGAAGGTAAATTTTTTAGGTTTAATTATAAAAAATATTTTAAAAACAATTTGTGAATTTGCACAGAAATTTATGGGGGTTTTTATTCTGAATAAAAGATATTCCTTTTCTTTTAAAAAATCACAATGTTTCATTTCAGCTTTTCAAACAAAACAGTTCTTTTTCTTTTTTTTTTTTAATTTGCCTTGAATTTGAGCTTTAAAATGGAAACACAAAAGAATGTTTGAATTTGTCTTTATTTTGAATTGGAAAGCTGGGATTTTGTTATTGCCTTCAAGATAACTAAATACAGTATTTTACATTATGTGCATTTGAAAAGCAAAGTGAAACAAAAGGTAATTTCAGAGTGAAAAATACATACTTCATCTTCTCAGGAAGGTCAAAAGTTCCATTTTGATTTTAGTAAAATAAAAAGTACAATCAGATATAATGCGTTTCTGGGAAAACGTTTTGGTTTCTGTTAAAAGAACCTTGAAAACCCTTGAAAACATTTTTCGGAGCCTTAATGAAATGGTGACTTAAGTACCTCATGCCTGGTGTGAACCTCTCAGTGAGTTCCCCAGGCGATGTGCCTCAAGAATGCTCCTGAAGAAAGACACTGTTTGTTGCTGTATCTGCAATTTAACTTCAGAAGTTGAAGAGAAACTAGAACAAATATAAGCTGTGGCAGTGAAATGCATGAGAAAACCTGCCTATAGAACAGACTTCGGAGCAACGCTTGCATACTCAGCCGCCACTGATGCGCCCAACATGCCGACGCTGACCTTTACAGCATGACCAAGGACACATCTCTGCACTGCTGAGGTTTTTGCAATGGTTTCTCAATGTATCATTGTCAAAATAGTTTCCTTGTGTATTAAGGCTTGCTAACTAGCCTCCCCACCCCCAGCTCTAACAGCTCAATTCAGTGGCCATCTGCCTACAACTTTCTGCACCATTTGCAGCGTCAGGGAAAACATTATTTAAAAATATGGCGGTGTTGAAAGATCTAACTGCAAAATAATGTGATCTAAGACAAGAAATATATAGAGCATGACCCTAGCTGGGCAATTTCTGGACATGTCAGTAAACTCTGACAAGCAAAAAGGCGGCAGTTGGGGGGTGCACTCTCAGGCTGATGAGATAATGAAAAGCCACCCAGGGGCAATCTCATATGTAAGAAAATCATTGCAATAACAGTAAAAAAATGCAGTTACTCTGGGCTTACAGGAATGTTACAGCAGATAGCAAAAAAAGGAATGCCAGCTCACCTAAAGAGCAATATATCTATATTTATTGTTCAAGCTATAGCCCTGAAGTCTAAATATGAAATTTAGAGTGATCAGAAAGGTCAGAGACATGAGGAATGAAATAATCAACAGAAAGCATGAGGCATGCTTCCCTTTGGATCCTCACCTTTGTTACACTTTTCAAACCCTCCTTCCTTTCACAAACTAGGGGTAAATTCCTCATTTATCTCTAAGAGTCAGGAGTTTTGCTGCTGGCTTTATGGGGACCAAGCTTTCTCCCAGTGCCTCCTGCCCCCACTGCAGATCCAGAAACCTGTCCACACACTTCGCTCACACATCTCCAGAGTGCTGCAGGGAGCAGCTTGCATGCTGCCACTGCCCTTTGGCTCCCTGCACCCATCCACCCCTCCATCCCTGCTCAAGGGTGCCCCTCCTGCGGCATTGTGCATGCTACATCTTGCCAGCCTTTGCATTAGATGTGCCACCCTTGTTAGTCATCAGCAGCACTTAGTGATTTGGCAGGCTCTGGAGGACAACGAAAGGCTTGTTTCTTTTTGTCCAAGTTCAGTTAGCCTTACTGTTTTGCTGATTTAAAGTGTCTTCTTTTGCATTTAGCAAGGACCCTGTAAGATTTGCTGGTAAAGCATCTTGAGAAGTGAAATTGAAATGTATGTATTTGGAAGTGACGCAGGGGAACCTAAGCACCCAGATCCAAATGTGCAGAGTCATTTCTACTGTGGATGCCAATACCGGTTGCCTATGGTATGCCAAAAAAAGAAAACCCAAATATCCCATAAACTTAAGTGCCTTAGAACTGAACATCCACTGAATTTCAGGACAATCCATATTCAGATGGATTTCTGACTATATCCAACCTTCTGAACGTCCTCCTGCTCCTGTCTACAAAGCACCAGACTTGAACGTGGGTACCTGCAGTCCTGCTCCTCGCTCTGCCACGCTGCAGGAAATGCACCATTTCTTCACAAGAACAAGCAATTCACATTTAGCAAGTTCAAGCAGACAAAAGAGGGGATAATCTCAATGACTTGTGACCATGTGTTTATTTTTAAAGGTGTGAAAAAACCCAAGATACTCCTCAGTCAATGCGGAATAATGCTCTTCCTCCTAGCAAACAGCCAAGTAGTATAATTAGAAATGCGTATGAACAACACCAACTTACATGTATCACCTGCTGCAAAGACACTGTCACACCGTACATTGACTTTTGTGTTGCAACGGCTACACCGGTTGCACCAAGAGAAGCCACACGGCTTGTGTGTTTAAACCTGTTCTTTCCCAGAATGATAGCTCTGGGCATTGTACCCTTGGAAGTTTACTACCAGGTTCTACCTCTTGTAAGTTTTAGCTCAATATTGAGAGTCTGAACTTACCATCTGAAGTCTATGACCATAGAAGACAAAAGATTGAGCAAATCTGGAGCAAGATCTTTGCTTGCGCTGGCCAGGAACAAAGGAGTTGGAAACAGTAGCTTACCATAGCTAGCTGTGGGGATCCGGCCATTTCTGAAAACACCAACAATACTCTCTAATGTCTATATGGCTGGCTTTCTGCCACCTCACCCATTCCTATCCTTCGCACTCTTTCAAGAGAAACAAGATTTGAATGTCAGATCAAGAGGTCCTACTCTTCTTCCAGTTCTGTAGCTGTCAAACCTTTAGATGGCAAGTTTCTCAGCATGGTCAATGCACATATTGTCAGGTCAAATACTAATACAACAACAGCTTTATCCCTAACAACATTTTTATTCACAATAATACATTGCATTCCTTGCAGAAAGCCATTTACAGTATTTACACTAATTTGCTTAGACAACATTATACAAGACTTGCAGATGACAAATCATAGCTCATTCATTGTCACCTACGACAAATAACTGATTCTAAAATTTCTGCTTTACAAAACACATTGGGATCGCCTCTCTTGCCTGTCTCCTGGGCAGTACTTTAGAAACCCACAGCCTCCATGCACGATGCAGTTTTACAGCTGCGCCTTCTGTTTAACTCTTGCAGTTGACAGTGAGGGCATGTTTTTGGAAAGCACCCCTAAGCCAGCTGCCTCTCAGCTTCCCCACAGCAGCATTCTGCCAATTTGCAGAACACCACTAGAAACTGAGAAGAATTCAATTTGTAATTCCCTTGGCTCCTTCTCATGTCCTCCGAGTCTTGCATAAAATCAGAATAAAAAGGACTTCCATCCATTGAATTATGCATGGTCTTAAGTAAAAGAAAGTCACATCCTCACTGTAAAAAAGTGATAGCTCCACTGATTATGTATTAAACTATAATCCTCTACATATCTGTTGCCTGGATGGTTGTGGTACATCAGGCCTCTGTAATCCCTGGCCTCAAATGCACAATCTTCCTACACCGCGTTGAAACAGACCTTACCTTTCCCATAATCTGGGTACCTGTTTTTGCAAAGTACAAAATTTGGTTAATTATATTGCTGGGATAGGATGCCATTAGTACAGAAATAGTTCCTTCATGGATGGCTCTGTCAGTGCATATTCCCCTCTCTTACTGGACCTTCAGATTAGGAGCAGTGGTGGATCAGGGCGCTCAGTGCTTACCTGCAGACCAGGGGGAATTGGTTTGGAGCTTGTCATTGCTTAAGCTAAGAGAAGATTTTAGTACATATTCTTGTCTATGGAAATGCTGATGTTTTTCTGCTGTCTCCATAAAGGAAGAAGGGAGACAGACATAAGAAAGGAAGACTTAGAAAAGACTCAGGAGGAATGCCCTGGAGATGTGACAGAAAAGCACTGAGTAGCATGGCAAGAGGCTCAGCCTGCAGCTGCCGTAAACTGAGCACACCGAACTGAGGTCTCCCTCAGAGGGTATCAGTCCTACTGACTACGAAACACCAGCTCTCTGGCCCATGTATAAGGACTAGTTTCTAGCCAACATCTTCTAGTCTAGCAGTCACAGGTGCTTTCTCAAAGGATTCAGAAGCATTTGGTTAAAACACATAGATACCTGCAGCAGATACACTTAGGGTGCTCAGTGCTTCAGAGATGAGTGAAGAAATGAAGCACTGCTTTGCAGACACACAGAGGAGGATGCTTCTTCACACGTCTAAGCCAGGGTAAAACTGCAGGTGTTATGTACTTGTGCCAGCAAAGGCAATGCTGCTGGAAGGCCATCACCCACCACACGACCCTTGGATCCCACCAACCAGAACTGAGAGTTAAGGGACCAGTCCTGAATTTCTTGGGCACCAAACTGTCACCTCAGTGAGATTCTGGGGAGATTAAGAATAGCAGAAGATGGGTCTCTTGAGTAAGAATTGGTCAATATTGGAAAACTGGGCTCATTTAAGCACTTGATTGTCTCCCTTAAGCATAGAGGATAAGCTTCCATGAAAATAAAGCAAAACCACTACAGTAAGTAACTACTGTTATTTTCCTTCCATTTAGGGAATAAAATAGGCTTACATTTCTCCCTTACATTGCTGTGCCCACAGCATCGACGTCTAACACCATGCTGTATTGCACAGACGAAGATGCACACACAGTTTTTCAGGCACTGCACTAACCACCAGAGGGAGTCCCTGGAAACCAGCAGCGGAGGAAACTGAATTAAAATTGATGTTTTCCACTGAGCACTCCGGAATACTAATCAAGAGCGACAGATAAAGCAATCCATGCAAATCTGATTGACGGTGATTGCTTTGCAGGGTTTTGCTTTTTTATCAGTAGAGTTGGAGCAGATTTTTAAATGCACCCTCAAGACCCGAATCACACTGTCTTCTCCTCAGCTGTGCAGCTGAGCACGTACAAGTGCAAAGGCTAGGCACTTCGTGAACCAGAATCACCTTTTAGCAGATTACTTCCTTCCTGAACTGCAGGACGATCTGAGATTGTTCCATTTTCTCACAGTTGAGGTTCGCTCCCCGCTGTGTCGCAGGGACTGTGCAGCTTGTTGAGCCACCAGCCAGCAGCACAGGACTACATCCAGCCGTGGAGTGGAAAGGAAACCATGCAATTATTGTGGACTAGATGCCTAGCAGTTACATGGCTGAAGTTCAGTTAAATGAATCCCATTTTCAGCTGTATTGCTGCTTTGGGATTAACTGGAGAAATTACAACGGTCACTTCCATGAGGGTCTGAGGTTCTGCTTCCAGAATGCCACACAACCCAGAGCTTTTGGGTCTCTGACTTGGTGAAAAATAAGATGCTGGATGACTGCACGGAGTCATCTAAGAAGGCAATTAATAGACTTTGTGTGAGCTTCCCAGGGATTACCAGCCAGCAGCAGAAGCTGCTCTACATGCTTTGCTGGCAGCAGCATATGGCGATTCACTCGCTGGCTGGAATTAATCAGTAGACTTTCCCCTTAGCTGAGCCTGCCGTTGGAGAGGGCTGCAGAGCTCTGCCCTACCTCCTCGCTGCACCGCTAACTGTCCCCACTCAGTTCTCTGGTCCTAAACGCTGTGCATTTTAACCAGGAACATGTTTGTATTGAATGTCAAGTATGGCACATAATGAAACCGGAGTTTAAAAACAAAATTCAAAACACTATTAATTTTATTTTGATTATATGTGAAAAATCCTCTCAGCCCAGCAACTTATCCCTGACTTCTATCTATGTACGTGTGAATTTCTTCCCGAGTTCACTTCTGGTATAAAACCCAAAAATTTGCATGTACAAAGACCATCTGTTTGCAGAGCTCAGGCAGTCAGAGAAGTGATAATCTGATATGCATTGCTCATGTGAATACACACATACGGACGCACACAACACAGATGTATTCTTGTGAGTTCTCACTAACTGTCCCAGGGAAATCCATGGAGCATCACTGAAAATATGGCTTATGCGCATTAGTTTCCAGGTCCCTAATTTATTATTATTAAACTAGAGCTTTAATTATTATTCTAGTTACTAATTAATTATAGCATAATTAGAAATAATTAATCTATTAATTAGAAAGTTTGGGAGAGGATCATAGCAAAATTGTCATAAACCAGAGAGGGGTTCTTATCAGCAACCCTTTACAGTCAGTGAAGAAAAAGAGAGGAAAAATAGGCTGAATTTTGCCTGGAGGTGCCTGATAGAGATACCTAAAATACATAACCGAATGTCCCAGGAGCATCTGTTGGTGTTCCTTGACCACAAAGACAGCCCAGCTCAGATACAAAACCCTGTACTACAGATGCTTTCATTTCCACTCCAGTTAACAGGAGGATCATGGTCACACAATTATTACTTGTTTCAAGTGGGATCACAGCTAGGGGAGTGTAAGAATCATTTTGTAGAGACAAACTATTGTAAGATCGGGCTTTTAGCTGGGAACCCTGAAAGTCTACTAAATAAAAAAAGGACCAAGTTTCTTGACAACCCAGCAACTGATAAACCCAAACATGTCTTAATCCCTACACATTTGTGTATCTCATCTCAAGTTAATCACTGATATAAATTAGCTAGTACCCAACAATTAGCATAGAGTACCCATGAATAGTATAAAATATGTAATTGGGGGGGGCGATAACACTAGAATTAGACATCATCATTATCAGAAGGCACCATTTCTGCAACATGATTGAAAATTAATACAATTAATACAATATGTATTCCTGTGTTAAGCATAGTCGGATACTTATTAATGTTGTAGAAAGCTGGAGATGTCACTTTCTGTACAATCTCTTGGAAGTTTCTACAGTTTACTTTTCCAAAAATAAATAGTATTTGACAGAGCACAGCATCATCTTAAAAATCAGTCTGTGTTTGGTGATTCAGGTTAGGAATGCCTACTAGTAGTTATCACTCCTTGCAAATCTGGATCTGTGTAACTACCATCACAGCACACTGCCTGGTCATTTTTTACTTTTAAGAATGAGGGCATCCTTTACAGTATTTAAAATCATTTACTTTCAGTATTTTTTCCCCTCTTTTCCTCTAGTGAGAAAAATTTCACAGAATGTTCTTTTCAACCTATACTATGACATTATATATTATGAACTATAAACTGCCTTAAAAAAGCAATTCTTGTTCTGACACAAATGAAGTCATGTTATTTTAGAGACTACCCCAGGACACCAAATATCGAAGCACTTTAAGAATGACAGAAAATGAACACAAAACTGAAAGAAGTTTTCTAAAAAAATCAAATCTCTTCGAAGGAGCAATTTTTCTTTCCCTGAAAGAAATCAGATGCTCAATCGATAAATAAATGTCCCATAGTCTATTACTGTTGAGCAAAGCAAAATGCACTGAGACCTGACATGCCAAAGTATGGCATTGGAAAAGGTAAAGATAAAAATAGCGTTCTCATCACAAAAAGCCATTTGTTCCTCATACGCTTCAGCTTTTTGAAGAGCTGTGGACTCCAAGCACAGACTACATGCTTACGCAGGAGGTAAGTAGCCAGACGGGGGTGTAAAACCACCCCTTTGCCTGTTGCCTGTGCGGAGCAGAGGGGCAGAGTCGGGGCAGAACCCACCACTGCCCCTCCGAGGAGCTGCACCTGGAGGGTGCCAGCAACACACCGCTGGTGTAGGCTGGTTGCAGGGACTCCTCCTGTCACGTCCCCGGGGAGAGGAGAGGAAGCAGAGGAGGGAGAGTGACACAGAGCTGCTTATGAGTCATGGCATCACCTGGGACAATAGGACAAGAGGAAATGTCCTCAAGCTGCGCCAGGGCAGGTTTAGATTGGATATTAGGAAAAATTTCTTCACCGAAAGGGTAGTCAGGCACTGGAACAGGCTGCCCAGGGAAGTGGTTGAGTCCCCATCCCTGGAGGTATTTAAAAGATGTGTAGATGTGGTGCTTAGGGACACGGTTTAGTGGTGGACTTGGCAGTGCTAGGTTAACGGTTGGACTTGATGATCTTCAAGGTTTTTTCCAACCTAAATGATTCTATGATTCTAAGGCAGCTTTCACACTTCTGTGGCTCGAGGCTGAGCTCCACTCACAGCCATCACTTAACACAGCACATGGTGTACATATAGTCCAGACTAACCCCCCCCAAAAAGGAGCCCTTGACAGATGAAGAAGTATATTTAGCTAGGAAACACCCTACAAATGGTATCCAAATTAATAATGGCCAAAATCTGGCCTACACTGCTTGCACATAAATTACTAGACTTCTTAAATTCTGATAATTACTTTTTTCCTAAGCTAATATATTCTTCTGCCACTTATTGTAGTCTAGTGAAAAAGCCACACTGCATCTCCTACCACTGAGCTCCGGGAACTTTGCCAGTTTGCACCAGTTTCAGAAAAACAAGGGTTTGAGGGCAATGGTGCTAGGGAATCTCGCTAGCAGAAGTCTTTGCTCTCAACATGCGTGAGTCTCTCTTAAATCTCTCAACAATTTTCTCCCCACACAGTTTCCTTCCTGAAGTCGTTCTCATTTAGTGCAGAAGAATTCAGCACAGCAAAAAACATCAGCGAGAGACTCAAGAGCCGTTAGATTTGTTATGCTCTTCAAAGAACAGAAGCACCTTTTGTTGTTCTAGACATGCGACAGCGGCTCCGGTGCTGCCACTGCTCTAAGCAGGGATATAATAGAGTCCTGCAGAAAAGTGGCTAAGACGCGTACAAGCAACAGGCCATGGGTTTTTATTAGCATAACACTGGGAGAGCACTTCACTGCCCTGGAAAACTTTCTGCCATGGATCCCTACCGTCTGGGGGACTGAAAAACTGAATCAAAAAAAATGATGCCTACTTCTATAGAGCAGAATAATTAAATAACGGTTTGATACTTCCTGACAGATGAATAATAGCAATGATATTTACAGTTCTAACACTGAAAGGAGTCTGTAATCCCAGTTTATCTATTCAAGAGTGAAGCAATTCACCTCCTGTGCTCCAGTCAGCTGGAGCCAAACTAATACAGAAGATTAACCAGTTTTACTCACTGCTCCTTCTGGCTGGGCCAACTTCTTCCAGTTCTGGTTTTAAACAGGTTTCTCCTAATGTGAACTCAACTTACCAAGTGTACCCAAGTTCTTAGAAATGTCATATATCCATCTCAGGAAACCTGGGTTAACCTGAGAAGAGGGCACTTGAGCAGTTTTGCAGGCAGGGGAAGCTTGCAAGGAAAGTGCCCGTAATTCCAGGACGAGAAGTGTTGGTTATTTTGGAAACATGGACATTGGGCTTGTATGAGGGCTGTTATCCCCACCAGCACAGTAAGGAAGAGCCTTGGGAGCAAGACACGGGTGCTACTATGGCCTGAGCTGATGTTTTTCAGCTGTGGTAGCAAGGGACTCCTGCCCTCAAAAGGTCGGGCCAAGACGGGAACCACTGAACACATGGTGAGGCACTGGTTGCTCAAGAAAATTCACACCTTGTTTGCTGTGTAACAGCTCATCTCTGTCCAGTTCGCAAAGGAAGGAATTTATTCCTGTAATAAGCAATATACTAAAAGATTATTTATGTCAGGTGGATTTTTCTGGAACAGATCCAGTGATAAAGCAGTGCAGCAGATGAAAGGAAAAAACCTCATCATCTTACTTGATTTTTCCCTCCCTCTTCATTGACTTACAAAGCACAGCAAGTTAGATCAGAAACTGCACTACCTGGAGAGCATTTCTGAGCAACTAAAGTTTATATTGAAACTGGAGTAGGCATGAGGCTGGAAAAATTGTGAAATTTATTTCTCTAAACCTTTCTCTGGTGCTTTTGGAAGATGTCACTTGGGAAAGATTTGTTCCCCTGGGAAAGCTTTGTTTTATAAGAAGCAAAAGCTTTTTGTATTTTTAACATGTACCCAATTAACCATTGCCTGTGGCTTGTTATTTTGGCTAGCACTAGGTGTCTGACCACATGGATCATATTTACGCTAGTAAGTTTAAAAGCTTGTTATTTACAAGTTCTCTATGCCTACATTATGAATAGGAACAACTTCTGGGATGATTTGGTTAAAAGAACTGCAACAGAATGGCATGCTTACGGTCCTGCAATGCCTACGCAATATGAGGTTACACGACTCTTTAAATGTTATTAGCACACTTAAAAGTCCAACGTTCACAGAACACACCATCTTAGCGGTTTATAAGCTGCACCAACACACCTGATAGCGTGGGAAACGAGTCCACAGCACAGTATGCAAAGCGCCTTGCATGGGGCACCGATCTCTTTACACCAGCACGGTTTTGGAACCAGCTGGCTGCAAGTGGGCATTGTGTTCTGTGGTGGGTCCCCTCCATTATTGATGAGTTATTTTATGCATTATGCAGTACTGTAATGAAGATGCAGTCTTTTGTCTTCCCACACTGTGTACTCTGTGGTGCTGGGAAGTCTTGGGGCAATATTATCAAATAAAACAGTCACTGCATTGTAGAAGATGAATGCAGCTGACTGACTTTCCCAGCAGTTACACTTCAGTGCCACTGAAATATCGAGAGACATGGGTCTATTTGGAAAAATTCTAATGAAAAAATGAACTGACTATAACATTACAAAATTCTATAAAAAAAACATTGTGTAGACTTTCATCTGGAATCCAGTGCACCATAATCTTCACACACATCCTGCACTGACAGAAGCCTTGCAAATACTTAGGGCATCTAACAGGGAGACAGAATGTATGCTATATACTGCCAGTTTATCTGCTGTTTGATGAATCAATGCTTTATTCTTCTATTTCTCCCCTTATTTTGGAAGGCTCAAAGTACTTTCCAAGGAACTTCCTCCCAGCAATACGGAAATGCAGTCACTTCTGGATGAGGATACGAGCAGAACAACAGAAGGAATGGAGAAAGATCTCAGGCTCTGAAGAACTTCATCAAATCCAACTTACGGGAAAGGGGGCTGGAGAAATGTATGTCAAATAATCCACAACGGTGGAAAAGAAAACCCAGCAGATCAGCTAATCAGAAGAAGAGGAGCGAGGAGCAATCCTTCTGACTGCCAAAATGTCCTCCCTGCAGAGTTAAAGCTGGGTCTGTGAAGCTCCGTGTCGGAAGGCACGGAGCTGAACTCTGCACCCTCTGTGACCCACGTGTCTGTATCGTGTGGTCTCTAAGCCACTTATACGCAGAACAAGAAAAGGGCTTTCTTAGAAGAAAAAAAAAATCACTATTCATTTTCTTCAAACCTCTCACCTACTATTTCATGCTTTCCTCTGACTTCTCCCTTCTTAGTCAGATAAGGCAGCTGACCTCTTTAACCATGACTAACTCTTCAACATAGCCCTCTGCATAAGGCTTTCCAGCACATGGTGTTTACGTTTAGAAATACAAATTATATTCTTACATTGTAAGTCAACAATAACTATCCAAGTGCCCAGGGCAAAGACATCAAAAGAAAAGCAAAAGTCCATAATATGTTATATTCATTATGTCATAGGCAGCATTTACCAGTAGGCTGCATGTATCAGACTCTCAGTTCTTCTCCAAGAGGTACCAAGTCTTGAAACCATGGAAGGCCAAGATGCCCTCAGAGCTGGTCACACCAAGCCACAAAGCCAAGCCACTGCCTCCTTCTGCAGAATGGTCTGATGGAAACATGCAGGTGCTGCCAGAGACCAGCAGGGAAGCAAGGACAGTGTCTGAAGTGAGCAAATAAGGAGGAAAAGACATGAAGCCATTCCTTTTCCTGTCTCTAGCAACTTGGTGAGCAAGAAAGGAGAGAAAATAGGCTCATTCCCTCTCTCAGGGCAGTGTAACTGTTCACTGGGAGAAGTGCAGAGTGTGAAGGCTCCATTAAGCTCTGCAGAAAGAGTTACCTTCATCACAGGCACCACCGGCTTTCCTACAAAATTATGTCAGGGAAGAACTTAGTGATATCCTCACCTTATGTCCTGCTCCAATAACTGGGCCATGCAGCCACTGGTCACTGCATTTGTTAAATCTAAGAGGATGTAAGACCTGAAGAACCTGAACCTTGTCTGCTTACCAGACATCAAACAGCCTGCGGGCAGGATCCATTCAAAATGCTTTTTCCGCAGTGTCCAGCCTGGGCAAGAAGGGGTGATGTTCTGTCCCCCGCTGCAGGTGACAAGGTAGGCCAGTGACACTCCTTGCATCAGGTAACTCATGCCAGTAAAAGGCCTGGCTTCACAAAGTGGACTCCCATGAAAAAAAACCCAATGTAATGGGAAGTCATTTGTCATACTAATGGTCTTACTAAATGACACCATTAAAGAACCGTAACCAAGAGATTGGTAATGAGCAAGCCAATGTTATCATTTGCTCTCATTTTGCAGGCTGGCTCAGGACCAACTCTTCATTTCTTATTGTAGAGGAGAACAGATTAGAGAGACGTATAAGGAAATCAAAGTAATTAGGCATATAAACAAGCTGGCAGGTAAACGATTGTGATTCAATGAGACAACTGTCAACCTCTAAAGGAAGGATGGTACACATTTGTATTATTATTTTCTTTTTAGTCTTATTTTATCTCATTTTAGATTACTCCCAACATGATCGTTAGCATCCTTACAAGGCACAAGACTGAGCTGAGTATGCGTTCAGCTCCTGCACTGCCAGGCTTGCTTTACCCCGCCCTGAGGATGTGCACTGGGAGAGGGTCCCATCGCAGCACTAAGAATTTGGCCCTGGGGAAGATGGCCAGCCCTCCCCGTGGGTAAGAGTATGAGTTCATCCACTGCAGAAATATGACTAGACAGCAAGTTTAGACTATGGCTTTTCTCCCAACTTTCCCAAACTTTGGGATCTCAGACCCCTGGGAGGAATCCCTCCCGGGGTGATCTTGACACGTAACCCAGGTTAACACAGGCTCGTGAGTCAGCAGCTGGATTTCAGATCTGATTCAGCCCATTTAACCTTAGGCATTTAACAAAGCACTTGGTTTAGTTTTCACTAGTGCCCCATGTAAACAGCGTGGAGCTATCAGCACCTCTGTGGTGAATGATCTCAGGTCTCGTAGTCTCTCTCGTGAAGTAGTGGGTCAGTACGGTAAATGTGAATGCTAGTTCATAACTGTATATTCATTTGAAGTGACTCATTCATTTTAAAGTCAGCACTGCCTAAAAATTATTTCCAACTCCCCAAAACACAGACTGCTATAATTTTTTTAAACTAATTCAGCTTAATGCGCCATTCAAAAACCCACACCATTGCTTTGCGACTAAGACTAGTTATTTTCCCAAATGTTACAATACCCTGACTCCATATCTGCTGCAGATATGATGCAGCCTCATATTTTTTGCTGTAGTCTACCATGATTAATTTTAGTCTATGCAAGTGGGCGGTAGAATGGAGAAGCAGTCATGGAAGCCAGAATCTGTATCCAACTACGGGAAGATTAGCAGTACCTAAACACAATAATGTCTCAGCAGGGAATATATGAAACAAGTAAACATTAGAAATAGCATATCCCAAGTAGTGCACGTAGCATATCCCAAACTGGGGAGCTAGTAGATAGGTAGGGTATTCTGTACTAAGGAATGTGCCAGAGGGAACCTCTGTTTATCTCTGGTTTTGGTTGAGCATTTTATTAGCATGTGAGCAGTTCTGTGTGTACAAATGCACTCCTTAAAGCTGTCATCAATCTGCATAAGCACATGGGCAACTTTAATACATGGATGCACAGATATAACTACTACATTTTTTTCCTAATGATTTTTCCATGTGAAAAATCAAACCCTAATGCAGCACGCAGGCAGCAGAATGGATGGAGTATGCAGGCAGTGGCTGTGCCTGAAAAGATATAGGGATATGTGTGTTTTTGTGAATTCCTATCTACATTAATTCATGCCCACAAAAGCTTATGCACTACATGAGCCTAGAAGAGAAGATCTGAAAAAACATTTTGTACCTTATATCCATTATGTAGTTTTGCTGTCAACTCACATGCTGAGATCATTGCAATAACTGGGAAACCTATGCTGATATAAAAGTCCTCAGTATAATCTATTATCAATTTGCAGCTAATATAATTTTAAAGAGAAATATTTATAGAAATAAATTTTGCAATTAAAAAAATTAATTTTGATAAAAATGAATATTTTGGGAATTTGTTTAATAGAATCAGAGTTTTTTTAAAAAAAACCACAAATGCTGAAATTCCCTTTAAACCAAATTTCAGTTTTTGACAAGTTCAGGTGTAAAGAGTGGGACAACTGGTAATCTTTGAAACTTTTAACACTTTATGTATGAGAGAAAAGGGGTTGTTGAAGACTGAATGTTTACCAGACCATTTTTTTTCCTACAAAAGAAAGTAGGAAATTTTTTCATCTGTGACCCAATTCATGTCTGTCTATGTGACAACTAAAAACTTTAAATGCAAGCTCTTCAGCATGGGCTGGATCTTATATCTGTAAAGCATCTAACACACTTTGGTGTGCTAAGTAAATGAATAAAAGAATTCCCCCAAAAATGCAAATTATTATTTGCTGTATATTCATAAACTCCTCAGAAATCTAATAGGCTTCTCAAGTACTCAAAAATACTTTCTTAAAAATACTTGTTCTTTGCTAGGAGTAGCTAACATAATCAAAGTATCTACTTTAAGATAGTTTCTTTCATTTTAGCCTAAGAGGAATAAATTCTCATCTTGAGACTCATGTTTCCACAAGACACCTCCCTGGAACAACCTCAAAATCCTGCAAAAACCCCACTCCCTTTGATGGGAAGAGACAGATGGAAAAAAAACCCCAAACTTAAGGGCTTTTGGAAGAAAGGAGAACTCATCATAGACATTAAACCAATCACTACATCAAGACCATAGTCAAAGTATCCAAATTTTGGAGTCTCATCTGGTGGTCTAAAAGGGTTGAGCACATATGAGCAGCTAAAGAGCTCTGTACAATTCAGACTTGCATGAGTTTAGGACTGGTGAGTGTTGGCCAGATTTCCTCCTGAACTCTCCTGCTGTGGCACAACTAGAGCTGAAAAAGTTCAAGCTGAAGAAGGCAGAATTCAGTCCTCAGTACTTCTAAATATAGCTCGGAATTTAAGACATTTCTTGATTTTTGATGACTTTTGCATTTGTCAGCTTAATAGGATGAACGGAAATAGCAAAAGAAAAAATAGGAGCTTTTACATTACAAATATACCTTTTAGTAAGATATATTTGTGTATTGACGGTTGTCAGGAGACAACCTCTCTCATAAGAGCTGCTGTCCATTGCCAGTGAACACTGCAGTGAAACCTGGACAGCAGCAAGTGATGTAAACCTTGACTCCCTGTGTTTTCAAAAGGAAAACAGGGCTGTGGTGTGTATTTTGCAGGAAAAAAAAAACACCACACAAGGACTGCTTTCTGTTCCCAGCCCAGGAGCTGCAGAGAGGTCATAGGCATGTAACTGAGGGCAGTGCTTCATCCAGATACCACAGACCAGAAACTGGTTTCCATTAAGAAACCAGAACTTTATTTTGGGCCCTCGTCAAGCTAGTGCAATGACAATTTCACAGAACAGTAAACTTCACCACAAACTTCAACTGCAGTCAGTAGAGTACTTAGGAACAACATCAGTCAACGTCCAGAGTACAAGCCTTTGCATTTTACCTTATGAAATAACTGAGACGCCACACAATCCTCTTTTTGAAAGCTGGGCCACAAGAACCAACAGCTGTAGCTGACACCCAACGCACTGGAAATACCAGCTCTGAGTCCTACCTTATATAATGTTGCTAATTTTACTCTACCTTCTGTTTATTTAAAATTATATGCTGCCATCTTACATGTAACACAATGCATACACAGATCCACGTGAGTCAGTGGCACTACCTGCCTGCTGAGGCATTCCCAAATAACCACTGATTTCCTATTGTGAGTTAAGGTACCATGAAAAATTAGAAGGAAGGCGAATAAAACCTGAAAACATGTACAATTCATACCACAGCAAATGCTGATCTAAAGGCTGTCTAACAGAGACCAACTTTTTTTTATTATAACAGGTTTTATAATGGCATACTACCCAATACAACTGCACTAGGTGATTGATAACAAGCGTTGTAAAATCAGAGATTAATAAAGAACGTAGTGGCCGCTAATTTACCTCCATCTTGTGAGTTCATGATATTCAGAGCAAACAGCATTGCATTGGAGAACGTGGTAGCCTCTTCTTTGCTTGCAAAATTCAAGCCATACACCTGTCGTGCATCGCGCCATTGATGAAAGGTAGGTGTTGCTTGATTGTACTTCAGTCCCTTCACAATTGAGTAATTAATCACTACCTGTGATTTGAAAGAGAGGGGTGAAGATTAAAAATCGTTCTGTTTTCAATGGGGAAAAAAACCCCAACCCTTTGGTAAAGGTTAATTATGTTGGTAGAGGCAATTCATATAGCAGCCCCTACATGCCTGTACGGTAAGGCAGTGTGTGTTTTGATGACAGAAGACACACACCTGGGGATGAGGTTTACAACAGTTCAATTCAGCCTCAGGGACTTGCAAGCTAGTTTTGCAAAATCTATTACCTGCTCATGTTTTCTACAGCACCTCCGCAGGATACAGCTGTGCAGATACCGCAGACAGATGTCAGGAGTCAGGGTCAGCAGCTGTAGCCATCTTTTGGGGGATGATCATGCCCAATTGTCAGAAGAAGAGCCAGACAGAGCTCTTGGCACTAACCCTGGCCTACAGCAGATAAATGTTTGACTCATTGCACCGGCTCTGCTTTTCTCCTCCCATGCGCCTGATCACCACCAGCTTCTTATGTTGAGAGAGTTTTTTCTCTAGAATCAGATAGGCAATGGCAATACCAGACAACCAACTCTCCCAGCTCCTCCCTTGCTGTACGTACTATAATTTCCAGGTAAGGAGTGACTACAGCAGAAGGGTGTTTCTGTATGTTTTGATTTAATCTGCTAAATACAATGCCCTGTTTATCCTTAGGCAGGGCACATAGGACACCCAGCTACACAGTACACCGGGGATCCAACCAGAAACCTCCAGTGCTAAAAGCATAAGCTGCTCTAGCTGAAGGTGGAGAGGCAGGAGTGTCCGCTGCACCACTAATAAGCCAGAAGGACCCGTGGCAGAGACAGCACCCCTGAGATACCCATCTGGGGACTGGCAATGGTACTCTGTTGTGATGCAAATTTGAGAAACAAAATGCCAACAGAAGGGATCATAATTATTCTCATAAACAGGCACAGTGCAGTTGAAAACAGAGAAGGAATAGGAAATGGAGGCTCCCTCTTCATCAGCCCAGACATGCTGGGAGCAGAAGGGAATCAGGGACAGAGAAATGTAAAATTACGAGCAGGAAAAGTCTGAAGTTCATTCTTCAAATATAGCAAATCTAGTTTTGACTATTCAAGATTTTCTCTAAAAATGGAGTTATTTTGGCTGGAGTTTTATCAAGAGCCAGAGCAATCCCACAGTTTCTGATCCTCGTTGAAAGCCAATCAATGGAAATCCTCCATCAAACTAGTCTGTATGGCTCATCTGTAAATTAGGCAGGCTGGACACTGGTATACAGGAGTAGGAAGAGGGACCCTGATGCACGCTGTCCGGGAGCTTACTCTTAGCGCGAGTCTTGGTGTGATGGGAGCAACAACTAAAGTCAAGGGAACAGAGAGCCAGTAACGAATAAATGCTGTAAACAGTATTTATTGTTACAGGTGGATCCCACACACCAGAAAACCTACCAATACATCTTTTTTGCAGTCTGATTGACCAATACTTTGGAAAGTTTTCTGTTAGTACTATTATTGCATCTAAAAAACTCCAACATATTTAATTAGATTAACAATATTTTTGCTAGATGACTGACAATTCTTCTCAATTATAAAAGCAGAGTTTTAAAACTAATTTCAAAGATGAATTACTCCTAGCTCTGAGTTTTGACTTTTCAGTGGATTGCCAATTTAAATTGGCAGAAAAAACATTAGACGAGCCCCTAATACATAAAGAGCAAATTGTTTTTCACACATTCCTATTTTTGAAGGATGACATTGTCTCATTGATATAGATAGTTAACAGATGTCTGATAACTATACAATACTAATATATAAAAAATTATGGAAACCTGTAAAGAAGCCACTACACCAGTAGATAATTACAGATATACTCTCTTTCTATAATGCATTTACTTACCTGAGACAGCATTAAACAGTGACATAGCAGATACAGTCTTTGAATACTTGGTCTAGCTTTAGGCATAAATTATCCTGATGGTTATTGAACATCAGGCATCTGGTCCAACTGTTGCTCTCAAACCAATATCATTATTAAGCTTCCATGTAAATGCACTGAGCAGCAATCAGACCTACATTGCTTTTTTGCCACATTTCATAGAGAGATTCCTGACCTGTGATACAAAAGGAGATGCAGCCTACATTTGGTACACAGGCTCCCAAGAGTTGGTCCTCTGAAAATGCGAACCGCATCGCCAGCATGCTGCACAGGAAGCCGCCCACACCAACCAGAATGATGTAGAAACCACGTCGCTCCGGTCACAGCAAAGCCATGAACTCACTTGTATAGCTGACAGCTTAGATAGCCCTTTTCTCTTGAAAAATGGTGACATCACCGCCATTCTACCACTGAGCACTGGGAGAGCCTGTACTGATGTTCCTCATGCTCAAGGAGTCTCTGGAGACTCATGCTTAGATTACTAACCCAACAGTTTTAACATGTACCAATTTTTAAGTCTTCCAACCACTTCTGAGTAGATTAACTGAGGGAAGGCACAGCCAGTATCTTTCAGGAAACGTTTAGAAAGATCATGAACTTCTACCAGGCTTTGCAAAATGAGTGTTTCTCACCTACTAAAAGAATCCTCTGTGTCAAAGGACAGCACTATTAAAGTCCAAAGAGCACCAGAGGGTGCAGTGCAGTGGTATAATGAAAGACAGAAATTGTAAAAACCTATGCCAAAAAAAACGTTTAATAGAAGTCAGGTAAACTGTTCAAAATTTGCTTTCCCAGAACATTGATCCAAGGAACTCAAAGAATTCGCTCTGTTCTGAGGGTTTGATCCCTTCAGTCGAATAGACAGAATTTGAATGTTGACCTTCAGTAATCATCAGGATGCCTACACATGTAATACCTCGTCTTCAAACTCAAAACAGAGAGTTTAAAACTGGGAAATGAAACATAAAACAGCCAGAGTTTCATTTTATCTCCTTTGGCTAATGTTTCTAGAAAACAGAAAAAAGAGGAGGGGTTTTCCTGCTGTTATTAAGAATGAGTGCATGAAGGTATTTTGTACAGATGGTGTGGAGACTCTGCAAGGGACAGGATGGTAAGTGTGTGCTTCAAAGCAGTAATTAAAATAAAGAAGGTCTCCCTGTTTGGAGCACAGGGGTTCTTTTACAGGTATTTCTAAGGGATCTTTACTCTAAAGCTTCATATGTCAGTAAGATAGCATCTGCCATGCTGAGCAGACCAACAGTTCATCTTTTCATCTTCAGTTGTAGTCTACAGTAGGTGAATTGGAGAAACTTCCCAGAAATTTTGCAGAAAGAAGTAATGGATTTGTCCATAACAAACAGTTCTTCGTATAACTCTTCACACAGAGTTTATCTTAAAAGCTGAAACATGACATTTTATGTGCCTATTTTTTTCTTTTCTAACCCCTTTTACTATTTTCTATCCTGAAACAAAGTAGTCGTGTTACTGATACAAATGTCTGTGTTGTTTTGAATCCTGTTAAATTCTGGATTTCAATGATCTTGTATGGTAAGGAGTTTCACAGACCAATTGTGCATAGTATTAATGTGACACCTTTCAATGTTCCCATCACTATACTGTTAAAAAATGATTTGCTTCACTTCTACCTGGTACTCTCCTCACCCTTTCATCTCAGTTTCAAGCGTAGGCTCTCTGGGGCAGGCAGGGAATTTTGGGATCTATGAAAAAAACTCAAAAAAAAGAAGCCCTTCCCTTTGACTGCAGTCTGTAGGCTGCTGAGCTATAAATTGTCAGCAGCAATGATGGTGGTGGTTGACAGGACTGACAGGAACGGGGCTAGAAGGGATCGAGGGGGCCTCAGGACCACATCTGAGGTGTAACCACAACCAAGATCACGGCAAGAGCTGCCACACAAGTCTTACTGCCCATCCTCTTGCTTATTGAACCAGAACAAGCCATTTGCTTGTTTCTCCAGAGTATGAAAGGGTTCAGAAGTTTGTTATCAGCTTGGGGTCTGCCACGCTGCCAGCGCTCAGACTCCTCTCATGGGGAGCAGTCGTATGATTGCTACAACAGGGAGGATATGGCGTGGCAGCTAAAAACTGCTACAGTTGAGGCCAGATTCTTTATTTCTGTAAGCAGGCCCAAACCTGACCAACTTCTAATAAGTTACAGCAGTGATTAATTGGTTCTTTATTTTTCAAAAAATGCAGTTTAGTTTATAACTCAAGAATGCTGTCCTTGTTTCAGTTTTGGCTTAGGCTCAAATGTAAAATGTCCCACCTGCCCCAAGGCCCTGTTTTTACATTCACTTCTTAGCCACATCAATACACCAAACCCTCAGGAGATATGATTTACTTCTGACTCGCACCCTCCTCCCTGCCTATTTGTTCAGCACATGCCTTTTGGTGATGAGATCATGCTGAGCTGAAATCACTTGATGCAAAACCATCATTTTAAACCCTCAGTTGATCAGGACTCTGAACTGGGGAGCTACTGCTTGTCAGCTAAGCCATAAAGATGGATCACTTGCATGTTTTTAGCTTCGTGAACTTCTTACATGGTGACTGAAGCTAACACAGTTCACCTTTACAACAAGCTAGGTTAACAACGACAGCTGGCAAGCTGCAACACAGGGGTAAGCCGTTTGCTTGCAACTGTTAGGCTACGAGAAAATGAAGGCTTCAAGGAAACATCAAAGCACATGATGTCAAGCGATTGTAATACTGATCTGGCCTTAGCTTCAAACCAGTTCTGGCCTCTCTGGCTACTTCAAAAGTCTACTTCTGGTTTTCTGAAGATTACTGCTCATGCCAGCATGAGTCTATGCAAATGTGCACATCTGAGCAGAGCAGAAAGGGGAATTCATGCACTGCTGGTCTGTAACAGCACGGCTGCAGCATGCAAGCATGCAATGAGCATGTCACCCAGACACATAAGGACAAGAGGCTGGGTGACCACTTCTCAGTGGTGAGACTGATGCTCACGTTCTGTCACTCTAAAAACCATATTTCCTTGTAGTGAACTTTTTAGACACCGTCAGCTAGAGAAGAAGATAAACACAGATAAGGTAAGCAGAGTGAGAAGATGATAGTATCATAAACTCTACTAACTCGTGCATCAAAAAAGGGCTAGAAAACAAAGGCAGCTAGACAAAGACAACAAAAGGAGCCTACAGAAGAAGATACATGAAGAAAAAAAGAGGATGAAAATTAAAGAGAGATATTATTAGAGGTGTAATATAAAACAACCAAAATTAAAAGGGAAACATTAAAGGCAGGCAAGGGTGAAGTCATGAAGATTACTCTAGTCTGCACCTTGCCAAACTGTATGTAATAAAACTTAAAATTGTTCCTCTGTGGTATTGTTGTGCTACATATTTTAAACTCATTTCTCAACTCTTGGAAATCTGTATAGCTTCATTAGCTTCATTATATGCCAAATCACAAATTAGCTGAAGATTGGTCCTTTTCAGAAAAATATGGCTTTCCTGGCAAAGCAACAGCTTTTACTAAAACCTCACTTTCAGTGTGATTTAGCACAACCTGAGAGCAAGCATGAAATGGCTTGTACAGAGAATTATTTTAACTGAAATTCATTTTTGTTCTCCTTTAAATGCAAATTCTTAGCAAGCCTAGCAAGCTTATGATTCCACGTGAGACTCATATAAAATATATTAAATTCTGAATCTTTAGACTTTCAGAACATTCCTTTTAATAGTACCATGTTACGCTGTCTTGAATTTACATTATTCATAATACTGGATTTTTGTAATCATATTTAAGGTGAGTACTTTCTTTTAGACAGTTTTAAGCAACAAAGGTAACCTGTACTCTTTTGTTTGTCTGAGGGTGGATTTTTAATCTTTAAACTCTAGAAAAAGATATTCTTCTACCTGTTTCCTTCTGAATGGAGATGATTTTTAGATGGCATGCAGCCTCTTCCTAAGTAGGAACATTTGCAACCAAATAGAACGTTACAGTTAATGCAAAACATGTTTAAAGTACAGATCAAGATTTGACTTTTTAATATATCCTACTCTTTAAATTGTATACTCTGATTAAGACAGACCTCTGGTACATAGTCTCCCTTACATATATATGTAGACTTTATGACTTTTGCTTGTTTTACACCAGCTATTCAGACTCATCTTAGATTCTAGTCACATGAAAATCATTTACATTCACCTCCTGGCTACATAAAACAAACAGCTAGCATGGCCTGTTACAAAGCAGTACTGGCTTTCACAACTAAGAAGCCACTGTATTTCATTTATTTTTGAAAATATTTTCAATTTTTGAAATGGAACTACATTAATGTATAGCCTTTGTTCTACTGAGAAGGACAAAAGCAGTGGCAAAAGATAAGGCAGATGTTTCAAAAGTGGACTGCAAGGAGCTGAAAACTGATGTGCTAAAACCCCCACCTATTTCTATTCTACTTTTCCTTTTTCAAAATGATGACTGTGTATATGGACAGTGTAGCAAAGTTACTAACACTTCTAGTAAGCAACCTGACTAGCTTTTCCAGTTGGCCCAGCATCATTACAGCCGACAGCTGAGGGACATCATCTGCATTTCCATGAGCAGATTGGTCAATTTAACACTTGTGGCAGCTGAGAGGTGGTGGTGCCCCAGCTCCTGCTCTCCACCTTGGCTAGGCTAGGCTAGGCTAGGCTAGGCTAGGCTTGCCTTGCCCTTCCCCTGCCCATCTCATGCTGGTGGCGGTGCTTGTCACACCTTCCCAGGAGGCAACACCACTCTCTGAACCAACAGAAAATCCATCACCTACTTTCTTCTGATTCTTCCGCCAGGTTGAGGGCTCAAGATGAGCATGGGAGGTGGGCAGCCCGGGCAGGCTGGGCTGCCACCACCATACCGGCCTCACACCAACACACAGAGGAAGTCTCCAACTCTGAAATGTCTGCTCTAAAATGCAAATGGCACGACAGTACAGCACCGCTACGCTCCCCCAAGTATATTTTTGTAATCTAGGGTCTAAACATGACATTTGGTTATGGATGGCACGCACCGCCCGGCACACCCGTGAGCCAGGCTGCTGGGACCCAGTGGCCAAGGAAGGTCTGATCCCAGTTCTGATTATCTAAATCCCATCTAACTCCTCTAATACCCAAGGAGGTCCTGCAGACTTAGGCTGCTGTAAATCAGATCACAGTGTGCACCTAGGATTTTGAAATGCATTATGAGGAACTAATTATTTATCACAGCAATGTAACAATCGTGCTTTGCGAGATGGCAGTGCAGAAGGATTGATTTATTTTTCTTTTTTATACATAGTATTAAAAATGAGCAAAAAGTAAGTTAGGGGGAGCTGACAGCAAAACCTGTGGAATGAAATAAGACTCATTTCACAAGCAAAACTGGAGGGGGGAAAATAACATTAAAATCTCTCTGGCATTTACGATAAGTTCTGTTTGCAAATAAGCAGTAATAAATTATGATACATTCTGTGCACAAAAAATTATACAAAATCTGAATGACTGGAGTAAACAGACTCATAGGCACCTTGCAGGGAGCAGGAAATGTTGCTAGACTGCATTAAGCATAGAACTGATGGTATCAAACTAGATCAAAGGTTAATTTACAGGAAACTTGATACAGTTACTCACTTGTTGATCTTGCAGTTTAACTCCAACTACCCTGAAGGTGTTAGTAGCCGTGTTGTGGTATATGTTGATTCTGCTGAATCCCTGCTGTCCAGGTTTGATTGGCACCCATTTCTTACTGGTATCGTCATAGACCATAACTGAAGCCCGGGCTTGGCAAATACTCTGTTCACTGGAGAGCAAAAACAACAAAATCAGGAAAAAAAACCAGTGAATTTGCTGCATACTACTGAAAACATCTAAAGGAAAAGAAACCAACAGAAATTATCAGAACTACTTACAACATATGTTTTACAAGAGATCTGCTAATCCTTTGACTGCAATCTGCCTATTAAATTAAAGCTGGCATGTATGTGTTCATAGACTTAAAAAAACTCCAGTATGCTGCTGTTTTGAACTGATAATCTGTTTTATATAAAAATATTAGGCCCTGAGGAATAACTTGTATCACACAAACGTTATGAAAACTGTCCAACAGTATGAATGCTCCATTTATTTTATGTACCTATTGGCAAGTGAAGCCTTTCATATTTGCATGAAAACTTACGAATATTTTACAGCTTACTGACAAAATAAACGTGACATCCACAGCTGAGTTACACATTTAAAACTGGAAGCAAGCAGACCTTGAACCAAAAGCCGTGTTAGGTAAACTGAAGAAATCAATTACGTTAATCCAACTGACGCCTAATACCCAGACCCGCTGACGCACTTAGAAGTCCCAGAATACACGGTGCAACACAGAGGAACTCTTTTTTCCTTCATCCTAGCAGCAAAGAAAGTGGGAAAGGGGAATCCACCAATGTCTGCATTCCAGTGTTAAAGTACACAGCCATCATTTTGTACAGCATTAATAACTATTTTTCTTCTGTAGATTCACAGAAATTCATCAGTTCTTTACCTTTTGCTTGCATATTTGTGACTAATATACGTATACTAGATTCATGCTAAAACACACCCTTCATGTACAAGAAATGCCACTGGCAAATACCACTGAGGTGACATGTCAATACGGATCAGGATTTCAGTTCCTGCTCTCCTGACTTCCCAGCCACTTTTCTTATACCAGAGGAAATAAGAGTTCCTTATATGAAGAAAAAAATGAATCCTCCAAATTTTGGAGATTTGAGATCTTCAAATGTAACAAGGATTTTCAACAAGCAAATAGTGCATCTTAGGCCTAAATAAAACTGTTAGGTTTTACGTCCTGCAAAAATCTTAAGTTCACGACTGCCCTATTAACTTTAGACCTATATACCTCTCTTCCTTAGCCCAAGCCGTATTAAATAATTTTCAGCAATGCAATATCAAGTGGTAATCCGCTTTGCACACAAATCCTTTTTCCCCCCCTCTTACATATACGTCTTTGTTTTCGTTTTGCCTCAGTAATGCCTCACTTGCACACAAATACACGAGAAGCTCCTGCATGGTGCTGAACTGTATTGCTGCACTGCCACCGTGCCAAATTATACCACTTGTAAATGATACCAACTGTTGCAAACCCAAACCCACCCGACCCCATCGCTGTCATCATTTTAAAGAAAGGGAGCGCGTTACTGTAAGTATTAAGAGGATCCGTGTAGATTACAGCAGCAATTTTAAATCTTTTCTGATTTGTGGGTCTCAAAAAGATTTCCAAGACAGATGCCTCCCCCACTGTACACTAAAGACTACTGACTCTGGCTTGTTTTACCAGTCACTTCGCATTGCCTCCAGGTAGCCCACAGACCTCCTGCAGGCTGTGGGTAAGGGCCTGAAAACTCTTCACAACGTTTACAGAGGGAGCAATGATGCTGGCAGACATCTCCATAAAGAACAAGGTAAGAAAATTCAGAAGAAATTGTATTTTTATTATGTAGCATGAAAACAGCTAGACTCTGTTACTGGAGCAATATATTTAGATCAGAAAGACTAAACATTATTTTATTTATATTCTTCAGAATTTATAAAATCAAGCTCATCCACCAGTTGCTGTTGCTTTGTTATGTGAGATACCTGGAGAACAGCTGTGCCTTTGCTGATGTACTTATCCAGCATATACCTCTCCATCCCTTTTTTTAAGGTAAGCTAATGTCTCATGGCAGCTTCTCCATATCTGACACTAGCAGCTGAGGGAATTGAGCTCGCTCCAGCCTGCCTAATCCTCCAACTGGTACAAGAGCCGCAGACTGGCAGCAGTGGTGGCATTGCCTGCATCCTGCAGACCTGCCTGGAGACACTCACTCTGCCTCGGATTCACAGATGGGGAGGATGGGAGAGAAATGCACCAGCAAAAAGGCAAGTGCACTGGATTTGCTTTGCCATGTGGAAGTAGAATGGCTAAAAATAATCTCTGATGCAGTCCTGTGGCTGGATGGTGCCCACCTGCCGGTGCTACCAGGTGTCTTGTGCCACCTCCAGCTCCAGAGGTGGGAGGAACATCAGCTGCCCAGGGCCACAGCAACCCCCTGCCCAGCAAGCCAGTGGAGTCCCAAGAAACGTGGTCCCCGGGAGAGTCACACTCAGCCAGTGTGACACCAAGTCCTTCTCCTCAGGCCTTGCCGGTCGCTACAAGCCTCGCTGTACTAAAATAAGCAAGAGCACACCACTGGTTTCATCAGAGCAAGTCTGGGGCCAAATGTCTCCATTTTAGATGAATTTTGAAACCCAGAATTGCCATGGGCTCCTTAATTGGTCAAAATTAATTAAATTATCCTTACTTACAACAAAGGGAATGGACCTAACCATACACATGAGGGCCTTACCATGGCATTATTCGTAATGCCATATCCAGATTTCAGTGGCTACAACAACTTTGCCTTCAAACTTTGCTGCCACTGAAAACTGCAGCAAAGAACCCCTCTACAACCTTATGATTGAAATACAGATATAGACCCCAGGAGCAATATTTAATGCATGACAACCAATTGTTACTGTAACATAAAGCAACACATCAAGCTCAATCCCTGCTCTCCCTGCAGTCAATGGAAGTTTTTCATCATTCATTTAAATGGAAACAGGATTAAGCCTGTTATCTGGCCTCCAGTGAAATAACAGAAAGGAACATAAAACAAGCACAGCACAAGGGGAATCCTTTCCTGCAAAGCACTTCATCAATCTTTCAAAACCTAAAATGCCCCCAGGGACCCATTGCTAGCTTGCTGTCTCACCCTAAATGGAGGTGTAACTCTTTATGCCTGAAGACTCTTTACTGGTCCTACCCACAAAAAACACAACTCTCCCACTGCCGCTTTAAGGGGCTTCCCTGAAAACAGTCCAGAAAACGTTCCTCTTATAAAGGTCAGTGAGAACCTCTCTATTATGCTCTGAGGAGTCCATTACTTTAAATGTAAATGTAAAGCGGTTGGGGGTAGCAATGAGGCTGCACTTTGAGACAGTGCTGCAATGAAGGTGGCTTCATCCAGAAATGTCTCTCCTCTTCTGTCTGTGCAGAACTTGAAAAATACATTGCCTTCTTCCTGGATTTTAGTCAATTTACGATTACCAAGGTCTCACAGCCAAAAAAGAGCCACAAAGGAGTATGGAAAAGATAACACAGGGAGTCTTAGGGAAAATATCTGTATTTTTTGTGAATTATCACAGGACTTCATGGGGCTGCTTGAAATTAGCTGGCTGACTGCAAGTAATTAAATAGGAGGAGGAAGCATCAGGGGAAATGAAATGACAGAAATGACTGTGGAGGTTGGGAGTGGGGGAGCCACAGATCAGAGAGGAGTCCTCCTGCTTCACTCTGCCTAGCTCAGTGGGTTATCCAAATATACAAGCTCAGGACAGAATGACAAAAGTCCTCACATAGAGAATAAACAGAAAAAAGGGAGTCAATCATAATGTTTGGAGGCAAGTCTTTGGTAGAGAGGCTCTGAAGGGTCTTCAAGGCTTTTCTCTCCTGTCCCAGACTGAGAAAAAGGCGAGAGGTCAAGCTGCACTGCTCCTTCATTGACTTGTTTTCTCTACTTACAAGGTATCTTCTTATGAATAAAACCTTTGCAGAGCATGGTACTGAGTCACTGAGCCCATCTCTGAACAGTGACCCCAGGCAGAGCCTGCTGTGGCACAGGGTTATCCCAGCCCTACCCTTGACCCCCGGCCAGCACCAGCCCACCCAGAGGGCAATGGGAGCGGTTTTAAATACTTTCTCCTAGAGCCACGGCAATGTTGTACAGCTTTTGGAGGGTCACTGAATCATGCTTTCAAAAGGTGTAGCAAATGACGGCAACTAACCAACTGCAGGGTTAAACACCTAATTCTGTGGGCTCTACTCCAGCATGCCAGCTGGACCAGGAGACTTCCACTCTCCCTTATATTTACAGACACAACTGTTTCCTTGGGGCAGAAATTCACTTAGCATAAACTGTGAAAGCTCCCCTGAGAGAAATCAAGCTATCATGCTTTGAGCCTATTACAGATCTACCTTGTTTCAAGCTGCTCATGATTCTCTCACCTTCAAACAAGCTGTCTTCTGGTATTCTTAGGAAATGCAAACAGCTACTTTCACAAACATTTACCTTATTTTTAATTTCTATTTCCCATCCATTTTCCCCCCATGCACTATAGATGATTAATAATTAAAGATTATTTTGGACTGACCTAACCATCCTTATTGGTGTCAGAAATTGTTAATACTACTTTGCCCAAGGCTTGTCACACCTGTGAACAAACCCTCAGCACACGGAACGTGCGAGATTAACTCACAAGCTATTTAACACATCTCGCTCTACTTGTCCACTGAGTCTGCCTACAGAAAGTCACAGTTGTGTGGTTAAACCTGACACGCAAGCAATAGATGCTGATGCTGGTTTAACAAGCCGACAGAATTCTCTCAATGTCAGCTTAAACAACTAACGCAAATACAAAATCCTGTATATGCAGACATGTGGTCTGTGTGGTCTGTATCTGTGTTAACTTCAAAATTAGTAAGCTACAAGTCATGTTCCTGCAGCATTTAAAGTGTACTGCAAACTCTAATGGACTAATTTGCTAAACGTTCTAATTGGTTCCACTACAACAAATATAATAATGACTGGGATGCAGGGAAAGTGTTTCAGCAGTAATCTTTATAGAAACTGGTGGACATTTGTCTCAGACAACTGGATTTACAGAAGAAAAAACCTGGGAGACCCTCTGAACACGAGTCAGTCAGGTCATCTGGGCTCATATATGGCTCAGACCATATCTGAGATCTGAGCTCATTACAGATAAAACTTGCTGTAGTGCAGTGGCTCTCCAGCCTTCCTACCAGAGACTCAGCACCAGCTTTGCTCATGACCCCATTTCTCATTGGGAGCCTCATTTATCCTACACAACATCAGTCACGCTTGTGACTCCTTCTGGGATCTCCTTTTTCAAAGTCTACTTCCCTCTGCAACCGAACTGACAGGACAGTCAGTGTCACCATCGTTCACCCTACCTCTGTCCCAGAGCACTGAAGAACTTATTTCCTCAGCAGTGCCACAAAACCTCATAGTGGAAGAACAGCATTTAGCCACTTGATCACATTAAAGGACAGTGGAAACCCATAGGGACTTTACATCCACATAGGAGCTTGTAATCCTCAGTGACATGCAGATGCCTGAATGTTTTCTAGCAGATGTTTAGAAAAACAGCAGTCACAGTTTCATATATAATATGGAGGTGCCACAATGACTATCTCCATTTGCTTTTCTGAGTCCCATTTCCTGGGACCCCTTGAAAAACCAAACCATGGACCCAGTGGTCAGAAGTCCTCAATTTGCACTCACTCCTGGTTGCCTGCCTGTGCAGAGAGACCTCCACGACAGTGCTGCCCTCGCCCCAGTCAGCCTGAAGTGAAACCCAGTTCCCAGGGGAGCTGCTATTTTTCGGTCTCCTGCTCAGCTTGCGTGTACACATGGAAGATCTGCCTTTGGTGCTGGGCTTTGGCTGCATCGCCAGCGGGAGATGAGCCTTTTGTACAGAGCATCTGCTGCAGGTGCCTGGCTGCCACCCTTCTCCACTGTTAAACTCCAGCATCTAAACTGTTTAATATTAAATAATTAGTAGAAAATAGTACAAATACAAAGCCTCCTTCATAAGCAGCTCTCAAGAAGACTGATACTGTTAAATACAGTCATGACACACCTGCAAGACAAATACACATTTTACAGAGCAGGAAATGGAAATACTGGTACCTACAGCATTAACAGGAGTAAGATGAACACCACTTCACCTGCACAAGGAAGAGCATTTAAGAGTTACTCTTCTTTCTGCTAGCAATGAAACAATAATTTTGAATTCTCCCTTATTACATTGGCATACCCAGTGCGAACTGGCATGTCCCATACCTGGTGCAGACATCCATTACAGACACTTCAGCTGGAAACCAAAAAAGAGACAGTTTATGAGGCACCCAGATCTCACACTAAGCCGGGACTTTGGGAGATGAGCTGCTAAATTTGGCAACATGCATGCAATCCTGGCATGACCAGAGAAACTTGCATAACCTTCTGTCACCCCTCAGTGCTCTTGAGCATGGGAGAAGTGAGTAGAAATACAAAAATTAAATAAAGTATGCAAAACAATAATGCAGTGGAAGAGATGTTCCACCGGGGCCTGACTGTCAGTCCAGAGCAGCTCAGTCCTCAGCACCACCAGCGAAAGTCCGCAGAGAGCCCTGACCTCTTGGTGTCCGCCACAGCACTTAAATAGCACATCTGCCAATCAGTGGAGATTTAGGACCAGCGGAGCGGCCGCAGATTGATGCCCTTGTAAGCCGGCACATCTGCTTAGTTTATGTTGCTGAGATTTTGAAACTATGTGGTGGAGTTAATTTTAACCCATCACTTTTCTGGTAGGTTTTGCAAACTGAAGCGTAAGAACCTAAAAGATTCTAAGGGGAACTCCAGTCAGCAGTATCTCAACTCAACATCTTAAAAAAATGCTTTAAGAGAACTGCTTTGCAAAAGGCACTTCATAGCGGAAGTGTAGTGATTCAAAGAAGTGCCACCGCTGCCAGGCAGCCAGACTCCCAGAGCCATGCTGTGCTCCAGGAAACTTTCCCTTCAGCTTCCGCCTGCTCCAAAAAGGCCGGGTCACTGCTGTCTCCTAATGGAGAAACTCCATTGCTCCGCTAATGCTTTAATTCACACAACATTTCTTTCTGCAGTGAAGTGTGATTCACTTTCAGATTTTGTGTACCACCTTGAAGATATACTTTGGGAGTTCCTAAAAGTAAGTATCAAGTAAATGTTTAGAATTTCCTAAAAATAAATCAGGTAAATGGCCTGGGGAAACACTATGAACCCAATTAGTCAAAAACAGTAAAAAGGCAACTTGACTAGATCAGGTTGCTATTAATATAAACTATTTCCCCTCACCCTTAAATTACAGAAAGAAAAACAAGAAGTAACTAATCTTGTAAAATACACATTATGCAAAACCCAAAGCTGAACTGTCAAGTGAAAATACATGACTTAGGGCTCTCACTCATGGGCCAGCCATATCCATATTTCAGGAGACCAATACCTAAAACAAAGGCTTTGAAAGATCATAATCATAACTAATCATCAGGAAAGGCAGACTCTTAAGTGAATACAGGAAATCAACATAAAGGTCTTTCATTAAAGCAGGCGTTGCTTTGACTTGGTTTCCCCTCAATCCCAGAAGAAATGCAAATAAATCTGTGGCAATTCCCCTGGAGCCAACGGAGGCAGACCAGGAATGAAGGAGGCTCACTCTGTCAAGTCAGCCTCTCCCTCACTGCCAGGGGATACATATTAATGTAACATTGCCAGAAAAGCTTAATTACCATTTTATACAATTATAAATTATCCTATGAGGCTATAACCAAAACGCAGACCATCTGTATTTATGACAATACACGCTCTCCTTCCCACCCACTCACATTAACCCTGGTCAACAAATTCCCTGCCATCCTGCACAGTCCCCAGATACTTACGTGCTTGCCATCGAGGAAGACCTGGTCAGGTAATCCCGCAGGAGTATATGCTCAAGTCCGGCACGTGCACTTAAACCCAGATAGGCTATTTCACCTGATTACTGAGCAGAAGACAAATTTGGCAGGGAGACAAGCCAGGAGTCTCTATGAAGGCTTATAACCAAAACAGGAAAGGGAAGCGCTACCAAGAGAGCAGAAGGGCAGGAAGTAACACTGGTACAGCAGGGGCGGGGAAGGGACTCTAAAGAAATGTATTCTTTCTTTCAGCTGATTTAGTGAACAAAAGTCCAAACAATACAGATTAAGATTAGATGCGCTGCCTTTTCCTCATTGGTGGCATGGATATTAAAAACATTTTGCTTATTTTCTCAAGGTACAGGTTTGCTGTCCAAGAAAAGGAAAAAGCAAACAAACCTCAGACCCAGAAAAAAATTGCTATTATTCATTTATGACATGGGCATTTGCACGGTGCAGAACCAAACCCAGGGGCCCCGTTGGTACCGAGAGCCCCCGTCCTGCCTTACCACCATCCTGGCGTTGCCTGCCGGCTGGCTGGGGTCCAGCTCCAGCCCAAAACTTGAATTGGCATGGCACAGTGCCCAGGCTACTGCACGCTGACTCTCAGCTAGCATGGCAATACAGTTTGTGGATGGGAGTCGCCTTACACCTGGCTAACTCGGGGTCCAGCCAGAGCAAAAGCTTTTTCTTGGTTGCTCTCCAACCCCATTGTCCTACTTGGGGCATCACCATAAATACATAAACTAAGAAACACATCTTCACAGAAGGAGGTAATCGAGCAAGTAGCTTATAGAAGGATATGGAAGAAATCTCCAACATTTAAAAAACAAGACAAAATTTGCTTCATGGGGTATGTAAGCAGTGAGTGCCCTCCCTCCATCACCAGCAGCTGGGAGAGTCCCCATTTGGCGCAGCAGTGGGCTGGCCCTCAGCCAGCTGGTACCTGGAGACAGCAAAGATGAGACTTTGTCATCTCTTCCCTGCGCTGGGGCCTGCCCCACACTCAGCCTCCCACAAATGGCATGCGGGATTTGGCTTGGCATAACCACTGCAGAGATCACAGCCATAAGCTGGAGGATGCCTTATCTCACGGCTTCTGCTGTAGACAATGTGCCATCCGCTATTGCCTTTCAGATAGTTAGTTCTATGTAGTGTCTGTTTTTTAATTAGCATGCCTTGCAAAATGAAGCCTCCTTGTGCTGTGCTTGCAGGAGACCCCTGAAAGACTACAAGCCTTCATTTCCATCCTGCCATGGGCTGCCTACATATGTATTTGCATGCATCCATGTTCCCAATGGCAGGGAGGTTGGTTTTTCCCTGCAGTAACATTTCCATCTCCCGTGCTATCTCTGCAGGCTCTCATTTGCCTGCTCTGCCACTCTGTTAACGGGGCATTGCCATTTGGCTATGCCAGCAAGATGGCCTATTAACACAAATTGGAACTTTGCAAATTTAGGAATAATAATTGAAAATATTGCAGCAAAAAGAGTGGAGGTCTTGGAGAGCGGAACAGCAAATTAATACCTTAGTGCTACCTCATCTGGGGTAAAACTGCAGTGGTTTTGATGGGCTGCCTCTCAGGGGTGGCAGGCCCTTGAGACAGATCATCCTTCTTTTCTCCCCATTCCTTGGTTTGGCAAACTTGGCAAACACATGGATGTAAACCCCCTACAAACGCTGTCTAGTCTTCCCAGCTCCACCTCAGGGTATGGATGCATTATGGCATGAGGAGATTAACAGCAGAGGGAGAACTAACGCCAGGAAAACATGACCGGGAGAACTGGATGGACCCTGCTGTGGTCTGGTTGCAAGTAGAGAAAGCTGGGTTTTTCGTCCCATTTTCACAGGACATTATCTTTAGGTTTTATTTGTCAGTGTGCTCACAAGTTCTCTTAACATGTCTAAATACGTCACCTGTTACCTGTGATTACACAAACATGGACAGTGCAAATACAAAATGCAAACAACTGCAGAATAAACCCACTGGATGTTCAGAGATCCCAGCTGCCTCTCCCTACCTCTGGCCATCACAAGCTCTCCCTGCCTGACAACTTTACGTCCTTTACCTTAATAGCACTTTTTAACACACATTGCTTAAGAAAATACTTCTCCCATGGCATTACTTGAGCCACCCCATGATGTGATCCCAGGAAGGCAGGGCAGGATCAGTGTGTGGAAGGGGATAGGAAGGTTCACACCCACTCGTGTGTCACTGCAGCATTTTGCTCAGCCACTTTGTGCCCACGCGGGTATTACACAAACCAGGAATGGACGCGTTACTTAATCTGAACTCAGTTCCCTAAAGTGCAATGCAAATGAACTACCTCCCTCCTGTAAACCATTGCACAAAATTTTATCTCACTTACTTTGATCCCTTTTGCCCATCTGCCCAAACTCGACCTGGAGCAGCGATGGCACCAGGTAACGTCCCAAAGCACTCCACAAATGGCAGAGCTGCTCAGTTCTTGAAGACGTGCTGGAAACACAGCAGGGACCCATGAGTTTATCACGGAGGCAGCATGTAGCATCCCATGCACAGGGGCCTTCTCTGGGAGTCAGCACCAGAGGCTCTGAAGTCTCCACTAGTAAGAGCAAAACCTGCAGAGCCCCGAGAAGGCCAGTCCTCCGGAGATCACACAATCCCTCACATCCTTGCAGTGGTTTCAGAGTGCAACATACATGTGAATAACCTTAGATCCCCATTTAATATAGCAAGAAGAGAGGAGTGTAAGAAATAGGCCGAATTTGGCAAGGCACACCAGCTACATAAACACTTCAGTGTGGCTTCTGTTGGGGAGCAAGGGCTACAAATGCCGCTCTACCTGAGCAGAGGAGCAGAGTGCTTTTCGCATTCACTGGTTTTCCTGTTATAAAAGATTGCTTTCATGGTCCAACTGAAAGATCTGCAGAAACTATTGGTGAAATGGCACCTAATAAAAACACGGGTGTCAAAATCTGGTCACTCTCATGGTTGCTAGTGCATCACCCGTTCAAGCTGCAGCTTCTGATTCCTCTGCAGTAAATCTCTGTATGACTGAAGGGTTTCGGTTTTCAACTGATGGGGGAAGTTTAAAACCCAACAAGAAATAGAGTTCTCACTGACATTTAAGCAAAGTTTTATGTGCTGGATATTTTTAATGTCTTTTTTCTGTTTAATGAAACATTTTATTATTACTTTTCTGGGATTTCAGTTTGGCTGCATTTTCCCTATACTACACCTTTCTGCTTTGAGATCTGGGTGGATTTTGGGCACTACCTTGTTTCATTCAAAAAATCCCACTTTTCATGAATTTAAAACTTGACTTTATTTGGAGTCAAGCTGCAGTTCCTCTGTATAGCACATACACTGCTTTTAGACTATTATTGTAGAGTTTGTCCATATAAACAGTACTTTAGTGCGTGTGTTAGAAAAGAAGGACATAACCTGAAAAATGCAACTCCAAATAACTATGGACTCAAATCATTAATTTCCAGCTCAGCCACACTGGCTCCACTATTCTAGGCAGAGGGATGCAGGAAGACGGACTAAGGAGAGCTCTGAGCAGCCTTTTCATTTCTGTTTTCATGTGTCTGGGATACAGTCACCGATATTAGGGGAAGGAGACAGCACTTAGTTGTCAGAATAGTCTTCCTGCTAAACCAAGCAGATGATACAATTCTCCTTACACACAAATATGAGCTACAATAATATCAGCTAGGATAATCTGGTTTTAAAGATTTGGTTCTCCTGGACACAAACACCTTCGAGCACAACTGAAAACTCCCAGCCTTCCCCCAGCTTCTGCTAGCACTGTGCATGCCCAAAGCACAGCAAAGAGCAGGTCACTACTGACACATCCAATGTCACGCCGGGAAACAGCGACAGCGAGTGGGACAAAGCCCAGCGCTGCCTCTCAGTGCTCCCATCATAAGCCAAATTAATTTCATTAAGCACTACAGCATACATTCCAGCAGAAGTGCCTCTAATCACCCCTTTGCATTGCTAAAATGCCTCCGTGGCCCTGGACTAGAAAGGGAGCGCTTAGAAAGAAACAGCACTCTGGGACAAACGGCGAATAAGACCCAGCAGTTGATTTCTATCCGGTCCTCACAAAGGACCGTATGCTGGATAAACAGATTATTTCAGTCATGTGCTGAGATCTGTGTGAGAAGATCAGGATTCCTGAACACAGAAGCAAGGCTTTAGTTGCAATTATGTGAATATTCCCATAGGTTTCCAAGCAGCACGTCTGCTGGCCACGTACTAGGCTTTCATGTTCCAAAGACGTCCAAGTAATATATTCGCTTTCTTTTGGAGAGTTTCATTACCAGATGAAACATGATTTCTATGAGACAATAATGTTATATATTTTCAGTCCTTAGAGCTACAGACTGAACTGAGAAAGGTGAATGTCTCAGCCTCGAAATGACTCATCTCCAAATACAAAACCCAGTTAATTTTTAAGAATGAAATGAAGATGCACTGTAGAATGTGTTGTGTATACTCTAAAAAGACTATTACAATCACAATACAAAAACAAAACTGTAACCATCTAAGAGCTATTTGAAGGCAGACGATTGAAACATTTTTTTGTAATAAACATATATTCCATACCTTCCAGATAACTTTTTATGCATGTATATCTGTTTTTAATTCAGCGTTACTCCAAAAAGGCATCTTATTATACTGCACAAAATTCAAAATCTGCATATGTCTTTTGTTTAATGACCTCATGATTAAGAAATCTGAAAGTTCATACTGAAACTGTACACTCAAATTTCACAAACTACAAGAAAATTGTATGAATAGATGCACAAATGCTACATAACAGCATATAAAATATGCAGTTATATATTCAGATTCTCAAAACTAATTTCACAGCTGTTAATAGTCTTTGAATGTAAGACGTTTCCTCATACACTGAGATTTGCAACTGCTAAACATGCTGATGAGACAAAAAAAATTCCTTGTCCTCAGAAAGTTTAACCCTGTACGTTAATATATGCTATTGCTCTCTCAAATCTTTTTTTCATGCTCTTCACTCATTTTAAAGGAGCAGGAGAGATACTGGATAGGAGAGTAGAATATACTTAGTATTACACGAGTTAAAAATGTGCAATGAGATCAGGTGCTAACTGCCACTTTGACAGCAAAACAATTGTTCCTGCACTGAGCATATTTTACAAATGAGAGTCTTCTTGAGACTATTCATTTAGGATGCAGTCCCATCACTGCTGAGGTCCAAGGAAGTTTTGCCATGGACTTAAAAGAGACGAGACTTAACCCTTGGTATAGATCCATTCAAGTAGTGATAAATAAACATATAGCATAAAAAAAAAAAACAAAACAAATCTTTTAAAGGACCTGAGTTATGCAAGATTTGGGGAGCCCTATTTTTTCCTGCCAGGAATCCCCTGACTCTCAATTCATGCAGTACCCGTTCCTAAAATGATTTCATCTCCACCCCCTCGCTCCACAGAGGGAACAGTCAGGACTCACCTGCTTTCAAGGGGACTGTCTGTTTTGGCTGATGCAAACAGCTTAGGTATTGCATTAAGGAAATAACTGTATTGCAAAGAATTAACTCTGTGGCTGCCTTCAATTTTCCTCTCTATAAACTGTGATGAGCAATGGGCAGTAAGCCCAGACCCCACGTTAAGCAGCATGGAACAAGTTATAGACCATATGGAGAGAAATAAACTGCCACTTCATACACAGGATATCTATAATGCCTTTTTGCTTGAGTCAGCTAATTGCACATCCACAAATCAGCACATTTATAACAAATGTAGCGCTATGATATCATGGGAAATTTATTTAATATGATCAAAGTTTGCCAAAAAAAGTTCCCCTGAAAGTATGAAAGTACTTAAGAGTCCTGAGTGCCTGGGACATTTTACAGTCCTGATTAAACAAACATTTCCATGTTGTTTCATGGCAGCCAGTGGTGCAAAGGACCATTTCTTCTAAGCCTCCCTGTCAGCAATCTCACTGCAGCCACCAGCACGGGCATCTCCCTGCTGCAGGCAGAAGGCACCTCCTCGCTTACAGTGAGAACCAGCCACACCACCCACACCTGCCCCAGCAGCAGGTAAAGATCTGTTACTGCTCCCATCAGTAGCCTCAGATGAGGCTTATCATCTCCTGTCTTGTCCAGAGGCTGAGAGTTAAAGAGTATAGACTCTTACAAACCCTCTTCTCTATTGCAGATTTTAAGAGGTGTACTTAGCTTTTCCACATAACTTTTTTTATGTTAAAACAAATCAATGACCTTGATCTAAAGAGCCATTAGCAATGGTCTGAGTATCAATATAAACTTACTTGGGGTATCAGATGAAAAACATTATTATACTTATGTCACCAAGAATATGATATCCCCCAACATTGCTCCACAACAGGCGTGTTTTCACTTTCAGCTTGCATTTTTCCTTAGACTTTAGTAAACAGATTATCACAAGTGGTTTCAGCAGCTGTAGGCAGTGGTCATTTGAACGGCATACATTATTTTTCATTAAATTCTCCTAATTTATGGGGAGGTCATGCAAATTTCTGGGGTTTCGATTTGAAACAAGAAATACCAACTTTAACATAGTCTCAAAGAGAGATTAGGAGCTTCTCGCTCAAAACTAGCACTTGCTCATTTCTAGTACTAACCTTCGTTATTTAATGCTATCCACTGCTAAGTAATGTAATTCAAACATCATGTTTCACTGAGCAGATAAGATAACTTGCATCATGAGACACCTCTATAGCATGTTGTGGGCACCATAACCTAGTGGAAGTGTTTTATTATAAGCCTTTTAGAGGTACAGCCTAGCAGGTGTGAAGATAAGGAGAGGTTTTCTGACGTAAGGGATGCTGGAGTGAAGAGAAGGTATGTAAAAACTGCTTAAGAGACTGGAGGGGAAGAAGCTGACAAAAAATGATCAGAAATGACATTTAACTGCATTTTTATTACTTGCAGTTCTCTAAAGGCATGTGCCTGCCTGATGTTCAGGTTGCCAGACAGAATATTTGATATTCATTGGGAAAGCACTTTTCAAGACAGAAATACCATCCTTTAAAAGTCAGGGCCCAAAGCACAATAGTAAAGTGAAGGCTATGCTGCGCAGGATGGCTGCAAAAGCTGGAGATCTCTACTACTTAGGGAAGAAAGATGTGCTAGCATGGTATTTGTTGAGGTTATAGAAGGACGAGAGACTAGGTTCACACCAAGATGAAGAATGCCTGGCCTTGTTTCTGCACTTGTTTCTGATATTTGCGCTTCTCAGAATAGGACAGGTTGGAAATAATAGTTGGCTTAGGGACACACAGAAACTTCAACTTGCAGAGGGATCCCTGGAGATGGAATGGGTATGGTCAGCAGTCTGTCATGTCAACTCACCACATCTTTCATTACCATTTAACACAGTGTGGAGTGGACAGACAGGAAAGCTCTCTCCTGTAACAACAGCAGAGTATCCATATTCCTTCCACTTTTTTAGTATCTTATAGTAGATAAGTAGTAGTTCTTACAATAACCCCTTATAACATTTAAAAGGATACTGAGCTAGTTTTGCATGACTCGATACCTGCTCCATTCTTGCTGAAGTTGGTGGAAAAACTCCCATTAGCAATTTCAGCTGCAGCAGAAACATCTTTCATATCATCTGTGTCATCGGTCAGGCAGTAAAACAAGGTAAATGATACTGGGCTATTGGAGCCTCATCTTAAATCCAGTGTCTGCACTGATGGGCAATGAATGTGGCTTCAATGTTTGTGGATACACTTCAGCTAGGAAGAATAACAAATTACACCTGGGCACAAACAACAGTCTGTACAACTGAGTCATATTATGTATTTAGACTAAGTGTCTTCATTCTGACAAAAAGTGAACATTGCAGGTCTAATCATTCGTAGCTTTTCATCGCAGAAAAGGTACAGCCCTGTTCAAGGTGGACATAAAACAGCACCAACTGTAAAGAAACTACTCAAAAATCTGTATATTAACATGCTATAATCAGCAGGGTTTTTTCCCCCCTAAATTTGACAAGAAGAATAATTTTCAGATTTTAGCAAAAAGAAACACAAGGAGAGCTAGTGAATGGAGATGTGCAGCAAGCAACTCCTTTGTCCAAAACTACTGACAGTACTTAAATAACCAGAAATTATCCTGGCAGCCTATTCCTTTCCCCACCCTCCCTCCTTCCATTATTTCTTGGCGAAGATTTGTCCCCATTGCCTGGCAGATAAAAATACTTCATGAGTGCCAAAACTGAAACAAGATCCCTGAGCACATTTGTGCACCAGACTTGTTTCCAGGCAATGTTTGGGATTTTGCAAGATGACTATGTATTTTTCTAAATCAAAGCTGCACGTTGTCTGCAATGCACAAGACACCAAAGAGGAAAGGAAGGACTACTTCAAATAACGGCAGAAGTATTCTTGCTTTCCCGTGATTTGTACCCTTTTTCCCCTAGCAACCTTCCTTACCTCTTCTAAAATGATGTTCTTGACTCTGATATGTCCCCGGTGACATTCCCATCATGCAGAGACACCATACAGTGCCACTTCTCAGGAGTTGTGTGTCTACTAAATGGCCAGCTACACAACACATGGAGGTTGGCAGCAAGCAGCTGGTCAACCAGACCATGTGCTGCCTTCACCTCAGGAAGGGCTCCAGTTTCAATCACTCTCCTCTCCATCCACTCGCTGAGTCTCACAAAGCAGTGACTTTTATTCCTCTGTCAAACTAGGCTGACACTTCTGAGTCTGCTGGTCAGCTACTGGGAACGTGGGAGAGAAGGAAAAAGATGGGACAGACAGAAAGGTGAAGCAACTGCATAAGCCTTATTTCCTTAGGAAAACAAACTAAAAAGAAGTTGGTAGTGAGGGCCACCCAGAGAATCGCTGCTCACCTCCACCAGCGCCCTCACAAGCTCCTCCATCTGCAGCCAACAACTGCCAAAGCCTCCACAATGGCATTCACAGTCCCTTTTAAAGTCAGCTTCAGGCTATTACCAAATACAGTATCATTTCACTGCTAATGTTTATATGTAATAGTATCCAGGACTAAACTACTAAAAGCACTTCAGGCAGTAAATTTAGGCATTTTGGCTACACGTGGCCTGTTGCTGATTTCATTAAATCTTATGAAAGCAATTCCCTGTAACAACAAAACCTGAAGGTGCAAAAAGGCTGGAAAGCAATCATAAAGGATGCATTGGGACCACCGTGCAGAATGATCATCATCAGTCTTGCAGGCCATGTCACAGGTTTTGGAGTTGCCATGAAATTACTTGGGTCCACAACATGGAGAAGATGTTCCTATGGTTTGTGGCAATTTTCACAAATCAGACTTGACAAAGATTCTTCCGCATTTCTTGCAGATGAGCTAAAAGGTCACTAGAACAATGGTCTCCAAACTTTTTTGACCACACACCCCTATCAGTAAAAATTTTTACGTGCCCCAATATATATTTATTTATAAGTTATATACATGTACTACTGAAGTTCTAAAATCTTCTTCCCATACCCCAGTGGACTGTCTCATGCACACCTCACTTTCGAGACCATTGCACAAGAAGATGACAAATAATACAGACCCTTCTCTGAGCCCCAAAAGGAAGCAGGTCTAGTAAGATGTCAAGAGTTTGTGAAGGAACATCCTTTATTTCTACTGAGCCACAGTGCCCAGCAGAGTGAAATATATCATGACTGGAAAATTGCTGAGGGAAAAAAAAAACCAAACAAACAATAAAAAATCTAAGGCAAAGCAATTTTCAGTAAAATTTCCAAAGCTGCATACTAGAAATTTAAAGTTCTTCTGCCAATCTGGAAAGCTATAATGTTTTAAAACAAGGGGGATGGAATGAGTTTTCCTTAAGTTAATGTTGATTAAGAAGAATAAAGAACCAAATCACCTTTGAATAACCATGAGAAATGGAAGACTCAATTATTCTGTGGTGCTGAGCTGTAAAAAAAGACCATATAAATTCCTTTGACTTCAATTCTACACTTACTAAGTAGTAGCAAACACAGTTACAGCTCACAAGGGTGAAAGTTCTGTATAGTTCTTATATTCCCTATCTTGTCCCCTCCTTTTTATTGGGAATTACAGACTTTTTCCAAAAGTATAACTTTCTAGTTCTCTGGCATTTTTTTACTGCCTAAAACATGTAGGTTTTTTGTCAGCACTTCAGACAGACTTGTCAAAAGATAACCCTCCCATCCAAAGTTTAACATAAAAGTTTAGCCCTTGAGCCATTATAGAGACTGGGAGTGTTCAACAGCCTATGATGTCAAGACGTGCTTTTCAAAATAGCACCCTGGTTTTATTTTAACAGCACTGAAATATTTAGAACTGCTCTTTTGCATAACTGATACAATGTTTTGAAAAAAAAAAATGAAAAAGAGAACCAAAAATCACTCACAAGTCAACAAATTACAGAAAGGAGAGGTGGATACAGAGAATGGGGAAAATTTCAAAAGTAATTCAACTCTTCTGCCAGTGCCTTTCTGAGCTTTCTAAAGCTCCATCATCTCCCAAGATAACAAATTCAGGAGGGCTGAGATGAGGTGGTGGAGGATTTCTAAGAAGGAGCAACAACCCACCTGCAGTACATCTTCCACTTGGCTGGTGTTAAGGCAGCTCAGCCTCTACAGTAATGCTAATAGCCACAGCCAGGTGGGATCAAAAGGCAAATTCCTCTTTCAGGTGCAGCAACCATTATTCCTCAACCCCAACAAGAGCATGGAAATCAGCATCCAAACCTGCATTATGATTAAATTGTTAATTAAAAAACCCCTACAAGACTTTTGAAAGATTTAATAAATTGCCATAACCTCCAACCTCTTCCCTTACATCCATGCTGGCTTCTCTCTACACCCTGAAGAGCTTACCAAAATCAAAATTGATGCAGAAACCTTCAGTCCGTTCACAGCAGGATCTCTCACAGTGAACTTTGTAATTGGTGTGTTATCAGCTGAGCAACGTTCCAGCGTTATTTGGTCTGCTAAAACCAACTCTCCAAAGTGCAAACAGAATACAAATCAGGCAAAGCTCTGAATTGTCTCTTGGGCTGTATACTCAGTTTAGGCAGTTACAGCTTAATGGATAAAACTGTGACCTCTGAGACCCCTATTCAAATCCTGCTTGCATTCCCGTGACAGGCGCTGGAACTGGGTTAGGGAGCATTAGTTTCAAAGAACCATTTTCCTAAGTACTGTCTGCATTTTTTGCCATGAGCCTTTTCTCTTCAGTATTTCTGCTTTCCTTGCCTGCCTCATCTCTTTCTGCTTAGGCTGACTGGCTTCTAACACCCAGACAATGGTCCTTATTTACTTAATAATACAACCACAGCTGGAACACAGACTGTGGATTTGGGGAACGCTCCTCTGAAATACGTGATGTGTGAAAACAAAACTTCCCTGCCTCACCCTGAAGGTTACGGTAGCCTGTGCAGGGAATGGTTTCCAGCTTTGAGCTTGGCATTACGCAGCTAGTGGACTCTCTATTGTTTGTCTGGGTTTCCATCCTTCCCCCATTTCCTTTCTGGATAGAGGTGTTTTGCTCTCCAGAACTCCTCCTGCCTGCCCCAGAATGACAGAGAAAGGAAAATAGAATAAAGAACAGCTATTAATTGGTGTGCCATATGCCTCATTGCTCTCAGTCTCTCACTTCCACTGCCACTTAGAGTTAGGTTCACACCGTTTAAAAAATGAGAATAAGAATAAAACCTGCTGATGCACGAGATTTTCCATGTCTTAGTTTCTATGCAGGCTCTCTTGGTCCGTGACATGCCTGAGGCAGGTACCGCCAGCTCTTGCCATGCACTCTGCCATGCTCACTGCTGCCAAGCTCACTGCCCAGCTCTGACTTTGCAGTCTCAAGGCACTGCAGTATTTAATAGAAACCCCCCAGAAAACAGGCAGAATACTGCTCACTCAGCAGTTTGTACATCCACACCCAGCAAACTGGCTGTGGCACCTGTGGGATCTACCGTTCCCTGCTACACCAGTACCATGCTTGCTTTGCTAGCTGGTGCTGGGGAACTAAGAAACCCTTTGATGAGCATAAGGTTCAGAAAAGAGAGGGTTTTGTTGCAAATTCCATTTTACTGGTGCTACCAGTATCCCTTCAAGACAGGTTTTGGGCATCAGTCTCTTCAAGCCTAGCATCACCCCAGGGTGATCTCAGTCACGTGCCAAAAACGAGACTCATGCTTTATGTGCATCTATGCTCATCTCAGATCACAGACGCTACACAAGATGCAACTCAGAGCCCCTTTGCACTGAGCAGCAGGGGTCACAGGCAGAGCTGAGCCACAGAGCTCTTCACAGGCAGGCTAGAAATGGTGTAGTACCTGCTCCACCACAGCAACACCCGCATCTCCAAAGAGGGGAGGCAGACCATGGTTTTATCAGAAGGAATTAACAGTGACCTCTTGATTTAATTAGTTGCATAAACTTACAAAAGGAAAAATTAGTATGATGGAAACCCTTGGAGGTCTCTGGGAAGTGAGTGTGCTCTGCTGGGATGGGAGCTCTCTGAAACCAAGGTATGAGAGGAAAGTCCCTCTGTATGGGCCACGACACCAAAGAGCTGGGAAGCAGAGAGTTGGCTGAATGGTAGGAGAGAATGAGAGGGGGTTTGTAGATTTACTTTTTCCTTCACTTTTTCATCTGTACATTTTATAAACATTTGCAATTATATCATCCACTTCAGATGTTACAAGTAAGAACCATCACTTACATTGCGACATAACCCAGCCTGAGATAAGGTTAGTTTCCAGGTACCAGACTAATCTTAGGCCTTCCTCAAGCAAAATTGTGTCTCTGTTTATAACTGTGATGCTCTAATGAGCTCCCAGCTTATTATAATAAAGGCTAACACAGTGTGCAATGAAGCGTGCCTTGAGAGACACTGCATGGAGCAGTGTGAGAGCCAGCACTGCAGGGTGAGGGAGAGAAAGAAATTTCTCCTCCCAAGCAGGGTTACCAGCAAACAACCAGAGCAGAGCCAGTGAGGGTAACATGGTATCTTCAGTGTGAGCTGCGGAGACTCATGTTTCCAAAACAGCAGAACTCCCCAGCTCATTCCTAAAGGTACAGGCCAACCTGGTAGCTATCCATGACCTTCTCTGTGTCTGCTTCATTCAGGGGCGCAAAGAGCATCACTTGACCAAGAGTCAGAATAGCCCATGGGCTACTTGTACTGAGCCAATATGAGCCAAACTATTTATGCAAACTAAGAAACTGGTTATACTTATGCATGATCTCCATGTATGGCTTGTTTTACACACAAACAACAGGCAAAAATTATTTCATCTTTTTCATTTACAGTATTTTGGTGCACACATAAGGACATTCCTATTCTGAAAAAGAAGTAAGGAAATAGTATCCTTTAGTCCTTCAACTTATATTCAATAAGAAGTCTAAAACCCAATTGAAAGACATCAGTTGATAGGTCTGTCCTGCAGTAACAAAAACAAATTAAGCTCAATTCAGTTATTTCAGTTCTATTTGGGTTTTAGTGGTAAGACTGGGATTTCTAAAGATACCTCATGTAGTTAGGTACCCCTCTGAAATCCAAGGGAGACTTCGCACCTGGTATTCTCTGTCTGAGCTTCTTTACAGGAGCAATGTTTGTGTTGGAAGTGTGTTGGATGGTTTAATTCCAGCCTACTGAAGAGCAGCCTCCAGGTCATAGATCTGCTGCAGCTAATTTGGCAGAAGCAGCACTGTCTCTTCAGAGAAGGGCAACATAAATCTGCAAATACAGCTTCTGTCTGGGGGAATAAACAGCTTTAATTTGCTGTAGAATGACAGCCACTGAGCAAATGTTAAAAAAAAAAAAAAAAAAACAACAACAAAAAACCCCCACAGTAGTAAAGCACAGATCCTCCAAAAAATGGCAGCCTGAGACAAGCAGGAGCTGCTCACCAGTGCCGATGCTTTACAAGGCTTTGGGTATGCTGTGTGGCCCAGGACAGGTTAGAGAAGGGATGACGGATTACTATCCTTTGTGCTCTCCATGTGCTTCAGGGTTGCTCGAGAGTACAGGCGAATGAGCATATAATCTGTAAGGAGTTACCTGCACCCACCCTGATCCGTGTGGGGGCACACGTCATTGTAGGGAAGGGGAAACGGGCAGGGGAAAGGAAGCACAAGTGGTTGTGCCAAATGCTAACGAGAACATGAACCAGAGAAACCAGACCCAAACCATCCATCGTTTGTCTGTCCCAGGCACTGTTCTTCAACATGCTTTTCTTGAGGAGGAAAGATGGTTGTGACCTTCTCCCTGGCGACCAATGATAAAACCCGAGGGAACGGCAGGAAGATAGGCCAGGGGAGGTTTAGGTTGGACATTAGGAAAAGGTTCTTCACCCAGAGGGTGGTGGAGCACTGGAACAGGCTCCCCAGGGAGGCAGTCAGGGCACCAAGCCTGACAATATTGAAGAAGCATTTGGACAACGCCCTCAGACATATGGTGTGAATTTTGGGGTTGTCCTATGCAGGGACAGGAGTTGGACTCGATGATCCTTGTGGGTCCCTTCCAACTCAGGACATCCTATGATTCTATGACCTCCTCTCTACTGCTGGCAGTCTCCTCCCAGAGAAACAATTAGCAGGATTAAAGTGTATACAGTAGCTCATGCCTGTGTTAGCTCATTTGACTATTACTTACTCTAAGGAATAATCCTGCAGTTCTGAAACCTGAGAATTTCCTCTGGAGACTCAGCAACTACTTAGTCACCAAAAGCCAAGATCACAGAAATAAAAAAATATATTTAAAATATGTTAAAAAATTATTTAAAAATTAAAAAATGCTAAAAACAATGTCTAGTTTAAAATAATTTTCAACCTATTTCCATAATGCTACAGGCAATTTCAGTTAGCAAGATATGTAGTGCATTGAAAGAGAAGCAATCACAGATATTGTCAGAAAAATAAATGGGATAAACTGTAAATAGCAATCACATCTTTTGGATATTCAAGATGGGCACCACTGGTTTCTTGGTCTTAAATGGAAGGTCTATTATTATGGAAATGATGCTAAATTCTACTTAAAAACAAATCAGAAAATGCAAAACCAAACTGGTGCCTCCAGTAGAGTACCCAAACAAGGACCATCATGGCAATTTTGCTTTGCATCAGTTAACAGAAAACAGTTTTAAGGACTATATTTCTCGACCTTCATAAGCTTTTACAGCTTACAGTACTGTTATCATTTAAACTGTCTCTGGGAACATACATTGCTCGTGTTTGAACAAAACCAAATCAATGTACCCCCCTCATGCAGGTCAGACCTGCAGCGAGCTGGGATTGCTGGGGAAGGTTTGCTTTGCAGCTCAGGCAGAGGGCTGAAACGGTTGAAGGAGAATCTCTTCTATGTATTTCCCTTTCTGCAGTAAGCAAAAGTTCCCCACTTTGAAAAACAGCATTTGTAGGTTGTCACAGGATAAAATAAACCTTAAAAAAAGAAATCAAGCTTAACAAAGGGGCTTCTTCTTAACATGGCTAATGGCTCAGGTTCCTCTACAAAGACGCTGTTTGACCTACTGCTCTAATTAGAGTAGTAGTGATGTTGACATTTGTGTTGTATAAAGCAGATATGTTAATAGCCAGAGGGAAAGCTGTCAGTGCCTCTAAAGATCACAGCATTCATGGAGATGCACGATGCAGCCTTTAAATATTCAAATAATCAATTCCATGCTTAACTTCTTTTACTGATAACAAGAAACAACCCCCAAATTAGCAAAAAAAACCCCCAAAACCAACCCCAACTTCAGTTAGTGTTAATGCTGAAAGATTAACAGGCAATACATGAATCAGTTCTATTCTGCCGAGTATAGTATTTCCTTCTAGATTGTATGTAATCCAGTTTTGCCATGAAGAAACACAAGACATTTATATTCTCTGGGTTTTTCACTTAGTATTAAAATAATAACCACCAGAGACTGTGGTTCATATATTCGTTATGTGTCAAGTGCACCTAAGCATGAAAGCAGACACCTCTTCTCATTTATAAATACATGAAGTGAGTTTTAATTTAACTCTGATCTATTGCATCATATTCCCTTGACATGAGCCACACCATTGCTACAGACGGGTACGTCACATTTTACAGGTCAAAACCCCTGTAGTAAATCCTCTTTGCAGTGCCCAAGTACCCCAGAACGACGGAGAGCCCTTAATGCCACGGCTCAATTAGCTCCACCCCACCCTCGATTTTTTCCCCAACATGTGATGTTCTCAAGCCCACTTTTACCCAGGGTGAAGCTGAACATTAAGTACAACAGACTGACAGGAGGTTTCATACTGCAGTCCAAGACCGAAGCTTTCCATTCCCACCTCCTGTATCCTGAGGAAAGACGTCTCCTACAAGCGTGGAGATGGAGAGAGGCTCATCCCCACTCATCACATCCCACAACATGCTGCTGGCTCGACACAACCCATCCTCGACACTTTTAGAGCCTGCTTTGTAATTAATTTCTGTAAGTGGATAATTGAATCATTAAGCTGAATTAGAGCAATATGATAATGCACAAACCAAAAATATAACTCTTATTTATCTCACTGCTCAGTCCAGCCTTCAAAACCACTGCAATGCAATTGCTACTGTCAATGACTTCTGAAGGAAACACTTTAACCTGGTAGGCACCATGCTGTCCAAGCTTAAAGAAATTAAGAAAAAAGACCATTACAATGGCATGTATTTTGTATATATGTAGATCGCACCAAATGCCTCCCATTCCTTTATTAACGCTTTCAATTTTTTCCCCAGCTTTTTAAGACTGTTCCACTCTCCTTTGCATGGCATCCCATGTGGCCAGCATTGCTCTAAGGGAAGCCATGTGAAACTCATCTGTCTTCCCCATACAGCTCCAAACACAGCGCACAGATGTATATATATGAAACGTAACGAGATGATCTTAAAACACATTATGGTGAAGGGATCTGTGAGCCTGCAAACATGCTTGGAGGGTAGATTATGAGGAGACATCCCCTCCAAACAGTGGCAAAGTTTTGGGTTGCTTCAGTACAGCAAAATCTGTACCTTGTTTGTTGATAATCAAGAAAAATCAAGCCTGAAATGACACTCATGTATAAAGAAGATAAGGAAACAGGGCCATAGTACACTATACATCACAGCAGGGGAGGGAAAGTTAAGTTCATGCCATTCACTCTTTGCTGCACAAGTGCTGCTATTCCCTATTGATCTCCACAGTAATTGTAAGTAGCCATAGAAAGCCATTTCCACCACCAGGACAGTGTTTTCCAGAAGCAGTTTTGCTGTTTACAATACCCTGGGGAAAAAGATGGAGGAATGCAGAGGAAGGAAGGAGATTCTCCCTCAAATTCATTTTATACTGACAGAAATCCACTGATCTTGTACGAGGTTTTTTTTCTCATTTACAATGACATATCCTTCCATTCCCCGAAATTCCTTGCTCCAGAAGTTAGACCGTTTAAGCATAAACGGGGGCACTAGAGGCAGGTACAACAAACACCAGAGGAAAGAGCAGACATAGACACAGCAGCAGCAAGACACAAGGGCACAGCAGACAGTTTGCGGTTAGTACGGGGCAAGAGAAGGGAGCTGAGGCGGGCGATGTGGCAGGTACATGAGCATTAAAGGGGAGATGCTGCCCTGCATAAGAAATGACCCAAGAAGGATGAGTTCAGAAATGCAAAGCTCCTGCTGCTGTCCCTGGAGTCACTCATCTTCTGCTCACAGAGAAAGGTCTCCCAAAGAACTAAGCTGAGACCCTGTCCTTGGAGAAGGGGCCAAAAGCAACAGTCATTTTGGCTCCAATAGGGAAAAGATTTTGGTGGATGACTGCAGATGAACATTGCAATAGAGAAACTAAGGATGGTGTAAACACCTGCCCTGAGCATTTCCAGGGAGCAGCCCGTGAGAGGACAGAATGGGCCCATGTAACGCCATCATGCACAGTTCAGTTAGGGCATTTAGACCGTGTTACGGTGGCATTCAAAGTCCCAGACCCACCCCCCACACATCAGCAGTCGGATTTGTCATAGCATGGGAGATGCCTCCTCCTTTCCACCACATCCTCCTTTTTTCAGGAGGAAAGCAGCTTTGCCACAGTGGGCTCAGAGCTAGCAAAGGAACAAGCTATATTTATCCTAGAACATTTGCAGCTCCTGATGGATCTAGAACATACTATGGTAAAAAGAAACAAACGCCACTTTCCAGTATTGCTGTTAGCATTTGCACAAGCCAAGTGTTATAAAACAGCATCTGAGGTGACAGTGCTTTGCCTAGTCCCTACAGAGACAAACCACCACCTGGAAGAAAACAGGAAGAAATCAGGCCCTTTCATTAATAGGAGGCCCCAAAGACCCATATCTCAGTGAGAAAGTTTTGCAAATTCATGGTACAAATTTGTACTCTGTTTCCTCTTTATCTTGTCAGTGTGTAACAAGCACATGATTACCAGGCATTACGATAAAGCAATTTATTTCTCCAGACAATAGGAGGGAGCGGTAGGTTGCTCCAGAGCCAGTACTGCTCCTGCTTTTAAGCTTGGCTAAAAGCAACCATTGCAGACTATGGCAACTGGCAGGCTCAGCCACAGAGCCTGCTGTGAATTACTGTTAACAAACACATTTGGTTTTATTAAGCCTTTCTTCTTCCTCCAAGTGTTATAGTCGTGGTTTCTGGAGCAATCACAGGCACTGTTTAGAAACATCCTGGGAATGAGCGCTTGAAAAGCCCTCACAAGGTTCACCTCAAAGCTGCTGAGTGTAGGGGTTTGTTGGCTGCCCCAGAGATGTACCTACAGCCTCCGGGGTCCGATGCTTCATGAAGGGATTGGTCTCAACTCCACAGTCCTCAGCTGCTTCATCCAGGGCATCCCCTTCCCTGTGACGTTCCCCAGCCTACCTCCCTACCCTGGCAGTAGGGCTTCCTTGACAGAAATCAATGTTAAACTTCAGATTAGTGTATCAGGGCAGCAACTCCTACTGTGCATGCTTTCAGATCAGATCATCAATGAAGTAGGGACCACATATGAATGGAGACTCTGCATCTGCAGCTGAGTGGGAAGGGAGTGGAGGGAATGCAGAGGAAGAAACAACTTTCAGGGTTTCAGATCCAAATTTTTATCCAGAGGAGCTGGACCAGACCACAACTTTCCCTTAATACCAGCCACGTACATGAAACGGTAGTGTTCGCAGTTATCAGGATGTCCACTGGGAAATCTGTGAGCTCTCTTAACTTCCAATGTTCATAAGGGGGCTGTGCCCACGGTGACGGAGAGGGCTGTGTAAAGGATGCTACAAGAACCCACACCAGGAAGCCAGTGGTTCGGCAGAATTACATGCTCACAACCTGCTGTCGGGGTTTGGCATCTGCCTGAGCAGACCCACCATCAAACGGGGCTGAGGAGAAGGGACCGAGGCTGCTGGACGGGGTGCAGGGTGACAGCAACATGCAGACCAAGTTTTCAAGAGGCCTCCAAGGCTGGACAATAAATTTTGCACGTGCTGAGCCTGCCAGGCCAAGAAAGGATGCTGCTTCACAGCTGCTGAGGCTGTGAGCCTACTGCCCTGCAAATGGATCTGCTTCTCCCATTGTCCTGAAATTCCAGGCTTGGCTTACACCACATTTAATTAAGGTTTGAAGCTTTCTTTTTTTTTTCCAAAAAAACAATGCTAAATAATAACACTTCTGATTAGCCAGCCAAAGATACGACTGTGCTATTGGACTGAAAGCTACAAGGCATCTGTAAAGTCTCAAAAGGTACCAATCTGGGTACCAATCTAATACAGTAGAGGAAAATAGGTAATTGCAGGCTCATATGTTATGAAGCCAAAGCAAATCACCTGCTGATGATGTCTTTATAGCGCTAATGCTGGGGGTGGAGGGACGGTTGCCAAATGGAAACCCGCTCAGCCTTGGGAACCAACTGACGTTCCTGTACCCAGGAATCACACTGTAGATGCTCACAGCAGATGGAAATTGATGGCTGTAATCTCCAGGAGGAGGAGGCTAGCTGCGCTAAGGCACCCCTGCTACCTACCCCATGTGGCATGACCATCAATCTGACCTGTGTTATTAGCACGATTCAAGGTTTTAGACCATTGCTGGAGAAAGAAATAAAAAATCCACAATGTGCAATTGCTGAGGGAAGCAGAGAAAGAGGATGGCAATTTTTGTCAGTTCACTGGATGAAGATACAGCCCTTGAGCAGCTCTGAAGTTACGGCATGGGTATTAGCGTACATTTCTGCTCCTACAGCTACACAGTGTGGTTCTCTGCCTGCCTGGTCACAGCATCAGCGCAGCTGGTTTTTACAATGCTGGGTCACATAAAGGGAGAAGAACTATAGTGGAGATGACCTTTAGTGTAGCATCAGAGGTAGAGTTTGAAGAGTTGTAATTCTACTGAAATACTGTTCAGCTCAGTGCAAAATCGGTTCTGTGAGATACTGACATTATGAAGAGTGATGGGTGGTGCTACGCAGGGAGCGCTGCGTGCTACATCCAGCTGCACGAGCAAGCGGCGCACACCCACGTGCCTCGTGGTCGGCACTGCCGGTTCAGGGGATTCAGGGCCGCCTTTGTCCCTCTGACTTTCTGGAAAAGACAGAATCAGGGCAACTAACTTTTCACCATGTGCCGCATTTGCTGCCAGCAGATTTTCTAGCATGTGCACAGCCACAGTAGCAGCCAGATTTTGTTCCCCCCTCGCCATATATCCATGGATAAATAAGCTAGCATACATCAAGATAAATTCATCTTGGGTGTAACCTCAGGAATGTCATTGTGGTAAGAACAGAAATTATGTGGGCCATAGTACAGATGAAACCGTGTCACTGGGGAAAATAATTTCAGATATATTTCTCTCACAATTTATAGCCACTAACTTTTTCAGAGGAAAGAAATGTTGAGAATATTTTGCTAAATGCAAGTTTAAGAGAAAATAGAATATTGATTTTAGAGAATAATTTTCAAATGCTTGTAATGATAAAACATTCTTCTGATACACAGTTCACAAAGATAACCCCAGGCCAGAGTAGGTGGAGACTAATGTATTGATTTCATTGAAGCAGACAGAGTATGCATCAGTTTGAAAGCTGGCCTTACCATTTTCCTTCTTTGAGTCAGTAGCAGAATGGCATAATAGGAAAGCATTTTTAAAAATATCCACTGTGGCTGATATGGCTGAAAATATGTTCTGAAACAGCTCTGATGACATACAGAGTGATAGAAAGTGGCACTTACGATATAGCATGATTTACATAGACATCCCTATTAGAACACAAGTTACTTCTTAAGACACATGCATCCTGTAATGATTTACTGCAATTTTTAAATTAGAAACAAACAGGAAAAAAACACACGCATAAGCCCATAAGAAGACACACAGTTATGTTTGTGTTCTTTCATCTTGGTGTTGGTAGACACTGCTGCAGTGCACTTTCCATCATATGAGGATATTTTGGTTTTTCCCCCAAGCCTAGCAGTAGTGGCACATTCTACTTTCAACAAATGGTCCTGAAAGGCTGCTTTGCTTTTAAAAAGGAATATGAAGGGACTAGAGGAAGCCAAATTGGCTTGTCCTGAGCACTGCTTTGTAGTGAAAATCTGCCCTCCAATTTCATAGAGATGCTGTGGTTGAACCCCCTCCAGTGCCATCCTCCACAGAGCAGTCCCACTGCCAGGGCTGGAGGATCTTGCTTTCCATGTCCGGAGCCAGGTGCAAGTGTTAAACCCAATATATTATGCAGCTACCAGATTTCACTGCGGATTCGGCAGTTTGTTAAGGTACAAAGGTTATTCAGCACACATTACTGCTTAGGAATCATTTGCCTATTCATAGCACATCATTTACATTTTCTGGAGTTTTTTAGCAAGGTTGTTCTAGGCACAGTAGATATTATAATAAAACATTTAATACATATTGGAAAGTCACCAGTTCTTGTTTCATTTTTGCAGATTGAAGGGTGAATTTCAGGACAGGATGAAGCAGATGTGTAATTTTGTATCCCTTGTAGTGGTCTCAAAGAAAGAGTGAATAACCATCATTTAAATCTGATGGCAAGCTCTCTCCAGCAACAAAGACATCCCTTCTGCATCAGAGGCATTTCTGAGGATTTTGCAAGATATCCCCACCTATGCCTTTTCTATACCCACCTCTTCTCCTCAGAGATCCTTTTGCCCATCTCAAACATTCATTTTCCAGCTGCATCACACATCCACATCAAATCCAGTGTCTGAATCTTCACCCCACTCACCGTACTGTCAACAGAAAGGCTCTCCCCCTCCCCCAAACCAAGGGGTATTGACACTTTCCATCAAGCTATGTTTGTTTAAGTAGAGATTTTAGATACGAAAGCAAGAAATGAAAAGCCCAGAAAGAAAACCACAGCAGTGTGGCATCGTTGTGAGGTGTGCCCTAAGCACATAAAAGTTGCTGTTGTAGAGATTATAAGTAATTTTTACAAAGGAGAAAGCAAAGCTTTACACAACCCTACAAAAAAAACAAATTTCTCCTGTGAAATCTTAGTCTTTTCATGTATGCTGTCCTCTCTGTATGGACTCCTCTGCTGCTTTGTGTATGGTTTTACTGCTGCCTCAAATACTGTCCGAGTGCCCCATGTTCCCAATGGAGCAGGGACTCTACTGCCAGCAAGCTCCTTCTAGACATGAAGCCTTTTCAAGTGCCCAATGACCTTCTGGAGCTTTTCCTTTGGAGCTGAGTTGAGTGAGAACAAACTACTTCTGCCACAGCCTCAATTTTTCAATTTTGTTTAAATTAAATTGGGACCATCGCTATGACACTCCCATAGCATCTTCCAGAAACAGGGAAGGGAACAGAGAAGAGAATCCTTCCCCCTCTCCCAAATGCACCACCATCCATCACACAGAACTCCTCTCTGTTGACATCTCTCAGGGACACAGTATGGGGGTGCTTTTAATTATTTGCCTCTTGGCTGATGTGCTACAGTCTTTGCTTGGGAAGAGCAGGTAAAGAAGCATGGGAGGAAACTTATGTGGTTTGTGGTAGTTTTTAGCATGTTGGTTTTACTGAGCATTTTTTTGTTTTGTTTTAATGAGTCTCTTCAGTCTCACTGTCAGCTCTGAAGCAAGTCTTCCTGCACAGAAAGCCCAAACTTTCCACTGCACAGAGACATCAGGCTACACCACCCAAGACTAAATCCTACAGGCAGTTATTTCCAGTTACTGATGCCAGAAAACTCACCCAAAGCCACCATGCAGGTGAGTGGCGAAGCCAGAATCAGACCCAGAAGCTCCAGACCACCAGGCCAAAGCTGAGATGCAGATTGCAGCACTGTTCCTCCTCTGCTCACCCTTTTCAAACAAACCGCTATGCTTATAGGAAACCTCACCCCAAGCCCTAGACAGCTACTTGTGGCAGAAGGAGAAGGGAAAAGAGAAAAAACAGTAGTAACAGGAGACAACTACAATCTCTAAATTTTCACCATCTGCACACTGTATTTCCTAACAAGGCACCTCCATAAAAAGAAAACCCTTTTTAACAATGCTGAGGATTAAGCCCCAGTCAAATCTGACAAATAAAAGCTTATTCAGAAACTCTGGATGTATTTCTTGGGGATTAATGACACTTGAAAGCAGAACAAACCACCACACTACAATAAACAACCATAAGGAGAAATCAGCACTTAATGGTGATTTACTTCCCTTACAGAAAACAGAAAAATTGAACTAGTTTGGATGAACCAAATCAAAACCATCATTTTCGTATAACAAAACTTTTATTTCAAATAAACTAAAAACTAAGTAAGTGTTGCTTTTCAATTTGGGATACTTTAAGACCTTTCTAATAAAAGCAAAGGCTAGTTTCATAAGGGGACTTAAGAGCATGATTTCACAACCACTGCGGAAGCTGCCTTGGCTCTGCACCGCAGATCTCTCTCCTGGCCATCTCTCTTCCTTGGGAGCAAGAAATTCTTGCAGAGATGCAGGGAGCTGGGGTGGGTGCTGCAGCCTGGGGTGCCACCTCCCTCCCCCTGCCCAGGCTCCTTCCCAGCACACGTTCATCTCCACGTGGGCCCGCAGGTTGTTCTTCCCAAAGCAATAAGTACACAGGTTGATTTGTATCACTGATATTAATTATGATTTACATCGGTAAGATTAATTAAAACAGGGTTTCCTGCGCTATCTCCATTTCGGTTTGCATTTGTGCTTTTTAAAGCTGTTTTCCCAAAGGAAACTCTTATTGGTTCGAAGAAACTTGGTGCTTTCTTAGGTGATCAGGAGAATACATTATTCAGTATCTAAACGCAATAAGCAATTACACAGATTAAACATACCTTTATTCAGAATTTTAATTTTTACATTAACTTAGGCAAAAGTGAATGATGTACTTTTTGCATCTCATAAAATTTTTTTTTCTGGTTTAGATTTGCCACGCTGTGTGGTGATGGAAATTTGAATTTTAATTCACAGCATACAAAAATAAGCTTATATAACTCCCTCAGTGCTATCTAAAAATTAACCTTTAAAATATTACAAAATAGAGATTAAGTATCATCTGCCATCACACTGAACTGACAGACTCTAAGCTTGGTCTCATCCACAGCTTTAGAGCTAGCAGATCTCCTTGATTACATTTTTATTCATAATTAGAACACCAGGAAAAAAACCCAAACCCTATGTTTATTCTATTCAGTTTCCAAATTTTGAATTCACATTATTCAACCGATGGAAGTGAAGTAACCAGAATGAATGCAGCCCTCTCTGTACTTCTGCCGGAAGAGGCAACAGTGGTTTAACACTTAAACACAAACTACTTTCAGACTTCCACCTTTTCTGTGAGTAGACAGTCTTTGTAATTTCAATACCCAGCATGAGGCACTGACTAAAACATTCTTAAGTGAAGGTAGATTTTAACAATTCTTTTTTAAAGATATAAAACAAGCAAACAAAACCCTTCACCCAGCCAAGCAATGAGCTGTGGCACCCACTGACAAAGGCTCTCAGACTAAAAATATAAAATACAGTTTATATATCACCTTTTATATATTTGTGGCTTATCAAAGGTAAAACCCAACCCCTAATCCTTCTACTAGGCTGCCTTCTTGTATTGGTTTTCCACCCCAGGTGAATTTCCATATTACTTAGTTTTAATAATAGCACATGTTCGAGAAAAGCTTTCTCTCTTGTTTCAGAATGAGACCTATATATTAATTTCATTTCCATAATTCACATTTACAAAGCTACTGATTTCTGATTTCGTTCATGATTTGCCACCTGATGCTGCTTCCAACCAAGTACCAAGTAAAGAACCTTCTCCCAACCTCTGAACCTGCTCAGCCATGAATGGACATGTAGCTATAGAAGTATTTCAACATACATAGCAAGACTTCAAGGAGAAACCGCATCTCTCACATCTTCCACCTTTTCCAAACAGTGTTCAGAATAACGATCAGGTAATCAGATCCACTGAAGGCAGAAAATAATCTAATAGTGGCTTTCTCAGCCTACAATTCTTCCAACACCTGTTTTTCCTGCTGTGTTTCATATTTCAAAGCTCTTTTAAAATAAAAGATAGTGCTATTTGCTTAAAGCCCTCATTTTAAACAAGCCTGCTGAGTAGGCCATTAATAAAGTCCCACTAACAGAGACACCAGGATAAATACAAATAATTACAAACACACTATTCAAGATCAATTTTAATCGCCAGTTAACTCCATTACCTTCTCTATTTGTTTCATGTTTAACTGTCTTCTTTAACTGTCTGCTCATTTTTTTATCCAATTACAAAAATCCTGAGAATAAAGCATTTTGCTTTTTATTTCTTAACTCAGCTGACACCAGACTGGCAATACCCTCCCATCTAAGCTTTCTCTGCTGGCTCAGGAGACACCCTTCTTGTGACAATACACTTGACGGATGTGCAAGATGGTTCAGCCGCTACTAGTGCCTGGAAGATCTCTAACGGGTCCTTAATTAGGACTTGCAGATGGAGTTTCACTCTCACTACGAGAAGGCAAGTGCCCAGCCGGCACATGCAGTCCAGGAATGAGACCTGCCAAAGAGCTGCTCCAGGGTCTTGTGCTGCTCAAGCTCTTCATAACGTGCCAACACTTCTATGCAACTTGCTGGCCCCAGCACTGAGCTGCTATACACGTGTACCACAGAAGTTCCCCTGACTCTTGCAAGTTTTCCACCAGTCTTTTGCAAAACCAAAGGCAGTATTTGCTTCCTGGGATATCTCATGGCAAGAAGGCAAAACTGTTCTTGAGTTACTACAGCCAAGCGACTGGCACATTTGTAGGTTTTCTCCCCGCAGCATGGAAGGGAGAAAGATAAGATCAGGGGAAGGGAGGTGGGCAAAGATGCAGCAAGAGGGGACAGGACAGATTGCTGAGAGACAGAAAGAAGGGGTCACTACTTTTTAGAAAGAAAACAAGTAGGGTTTTTTGGTTTTGTGTTCATCTAGTTGTCCTGGGTCAAATCCAGTGGAAGCTGGCCAACTTCCATTAGCTAAGCAGCCAGCCCACTGCATATTCCGCTTGGGGATTGCTGTATCATCTCTAGAGGCCTTAAAGACACCTGCTAGAGCTCTCTGCTACCATGGCCAAACATTGCATACAAGGAAAAATATGCTTTGTTTATTTAAATGAAACTTTTAACAGGCTGTAGGGTTTCTGGACTGATGTCAACAGCAGTGAATCTCTGTTTACCCAGACAACAGGTGCAATGAAAGCAAGGACGCTTCCCTCCCTTGGCACGCAGCAGGGCGCTGGCAGCAGAAGGAAAGGGAAAAACCCACAGGATAAGAGAGGGCAGGTCTGAAGGATCAAGATGGCCAAGAGGGAGAGATTTCAACCTCCCTTCCCCAGCTCCTTGCTGTCCCAGAGGATCAGATCCCACATTCACTCTTGACCGTGAGAGAAGATGATGCTCTTTGGCATGAAGATGTTGCTAGGCGATACATTTTTAGGAAATTTTCCAGTGCAGAAGTCTCCTTCTGGATCACACCCCAGCATTTCTCTTGCTCCATGACCCTGCACTCCAGCCATGCTCGATGGCTGGTCACAGACCAGCTGCAACTGTGGGATCCCAACCTGTGAGGAGCCCTGCAACACAGCTCTGTAGGCATGTGAGATGCGGCACAGCTGCAGGGAAGTGTGAAATGGGCGTCCAAAGCATGAGTCACACGTTCCCCGTGCAGGCTGCACACTAGGGAGACAGCCCAGTCTTGTTTCTTCTCTTTAACCACTGCATTCACTCACTGCTGTTTGGAGCAATCTACCTCTTCCACACTTAGACAGTAACCCGTGCTGGCGGGCAGCTGATGTGTTTGGGAGGAAAGGGAAGGAGCAAGAAGTCTCATCTTGCCAAGAAGATTTTGTGAGGTTAGTTCATTCCTCCAGCATGAGCATTTTGAGGGAAACAAGAGTCCAGAGACTCCAAGTCTGGTCCTTTTTAGACAAAAAGCCGAAGAGATTCTGGGAACAAGGTGCCATGGCTGGCAAATTAGAAGAAGAGTTTAAGGAAGAAAGAACAGAGGCTGTGTGAGTCTGTCCTCAAAACACCAAATAGAATCCACATAGGACTCTAAAACAAGTTAGAGCAAGCATATGAATAGATGTTTAAACAGACTGTTGTTATCTAGTAAATCTCACAAATCTAATCAGAAGTAACTAATACTGCAAAAAGCCTCTTGCAGTGGCATCAGATGTAGCATTTAACAGTCAATTTGCAAAGGCTATCAGTTTCTTTCTCCCTTTTTGGATGTGTTTAGCTGATGTTTCACATCAGGTCCTGCTCCTGTCCCAGTCCATATTCACTTCAGTTTGTGACCATACAGACACCTCTGTCCGTCTCCCATTCCCCCTTTTCTTTCACCTACCACAACAAAATCTCCAGGGTCTTTCTTTACTCACAGTGTTGGACTGTGGCAGATGCACATCTCTGAAAGTAAATACAAAATACCACCAAGCATCTGGATAGGCAAGTGTGCCTACCCAACCTCTACCAGCTAACCTCATCATTACAGTGAGCTTCACCAACCAGTCTTCGGGGTTGCATAATCTGGAGATTGGATTCATGGAGCAGGGCCTCGAGTTAACAAAGCTGTCCAACAAAAGAGTAACTTTGTACATTAGCTAAATTCAGTTTGATAAAGCACTGAAGACACGTTTAAGTCCTAAGCTATCACAAAGCTTTGAAGCATATCCTTTGAACTGAAGTATGCATTCAAGTTCTTTGTTAAACTGGGGTCCATGTCCCGATTTGAATCCAACTCTTCTCACCTAGCACTGAGTTCGTGGGGGCCACCTGATCAGCTGGAGAGCAAGACTAGTGGGATTTGCAAAATGAGGATCAGATCCCCTACGTCCCAAGGACAACGGGGTTAAATTCATTACTGTAAGAGGTGCTCAAATACAAATATAATGGAGGCAATGTGGAATCTCAAAAATTAACAGTAAACAGGACAATTTGTTGACAAGCCAAGAAATCTTCATTTAAACTGCTGCTGTGCCTCATGAGGACATTTGCAGGCAGAATACAGTAGCAATAGTAACAATTACTTTTAAGCAGGAAGACGCACAGGAAATGTTAGACACATTTAGATATGTGCACAGTTAAGGACTTGCTACAAAGCCTGCTGAAGCCAATGGGTCTGAGAACAGTCTTAGAAACCCAAATTTAGGCACCTTGTTAAAAAAAAAAAAAAAAAAAAAGGATGTATTTGTGATCGTGACTGAATACCGCTAAAGGGAACTGGCTTTCCTAATTATATTTATCTGGAGAATCTTTTTGATTTAAACACTCGCATAGCTGTAACAATGTTATCTAATTTTGGCAGAGCAGAATAGAGTAGACTGACTAAAATTAGGTTTGCAAACATGCACCAAGAGACACAAGGCTTCACATGACTCATCTACTTCTCTAACTAACAGCCTCCCTGATACACTAATGGAGGAATCCTCAAGAAGGATAATAATTTTCTCAATAAAGGCAGAAGATTTAAAGTAACCGTGTTATGAGCAATAAGAAGATACTGCATTTGCCCCGAGGTAGCACATTCATTTTCAAGACATCTAGCAATAGAAAACCTCTTATCTGGAGAAAGTACTTTTAAATATTTTCCTGGAAAGGTGGTTAAATCTGAATGAATGTGTTAAAGCCTATATATCTCCTGCCACAGGTGGGTTTGCTGGGACGTCACATTATAAAGCAGTGTGACATGTAAATATACAAGCAACATCATCCAGGAGGGGCAATCCAAAAGAAAAATGCCTAAGTAGAAGCTGTTTCCTAAAGAAGAGTGTCTCAGCCTTAGTAGGTTTACACCATGGGAGTCCCACTATCCCCATTTTGCAAACAGTGAATCTGTTTTGCCCAAAGTCACCCCAGTGCTAGCACAAACCTAGCAAGAAACCCCAGGTCTCCCCAGGCCCTGCTCCCAATCCACTCACCACATCCCACCATCTCCTTTCTGAAATCCATCCTGATGTTAGGTCTCTATAACAGGGGTGGGAAACAGAATAAATCTGACAATGTCCTGCACTAAAATGCTGAAGTTGCTGAGATCAGCATTTTCTATCTTAGTTCTTCAAACTCAGAGAAAAGCTCCTACATGCCATACATGCCTCATGCTCTCCAAAGGCTGGGCCAAGACATAACACTGCTGGAACAAGGCTGCTCGTATCAGTGCCTCCAAGATCATGCAAGCAGGCAAGCTTACAATAATCTGAGATACAGGGGGGCTCCCTGTGATGATACATTCTGGAAAATTTGACCAGTTAATCAAAACAACACTGGGTGACGCACATCAGTGTAGGAAAGACAAATTGTTTCACAGGCAAGGATGGCAGAAGGACAAATATTGCTCCTCTCCTGCAAACAAGAAGCACGACTTCAAGCTCTGTGCATACAACTCCATTAAAATTTATCCCAGCACTAATAAAGCTGTGATCATGCCAATGCAGACACTAAGTTCAGCTTAATTGACTGCTATCTGTCCAGTTGAGTTTCACAGTCTCTGCACAATCCCATGCTGCCAGGGAGCATCAGACAATGGTCTACCGATACACAGGCAACCACACCCCCACTGACAGCTGCAGAAGGTCTTACTAGCACTTTTGAAGTCAATGATAGATAGCTGATGGGCAGGTAAGGTAGGCAGAAATGACAGCCCTGGGGCTAAAAGTGATGAACTGACAGCTGGCGGGGCTCAGGGAGGGATAAAAAATGATCCGCACCAAGGGAGGAAGCCTTGGAGGCTGAGAAAGAGGAGGCCATGGAAGAAGAGGGAGTGGTTTCCTGCTTTCAAAAGGATTTAGAAGTCCTAGACTAAAAAGTTTTCACACCACTTACCTACCTACCTTCTATTTCTGGCTAGACTCCTGGGTCTTTATTCCAGTAATGGCTTCAAATCTGGCAGCCAGAAAAGGGAATGGGAAAATACCCAGAATTGCTCTTTGCACTATATTCCCACAGGTTTAACTACTCTGGTACCCCGATCCCCTCTTTTCCCACAGGCTCTTGGGTGCCTTTGTTGAGGAGCTCTCACCTCGGGAACAAGACAATACAAAACTGCCCTGGTCATTGAACTGTCAGGGCAGGCTATAAAGAGCTCCTGATGCTGGAAGCTGCAGAAGAGAACAGGCCTGTATAAAGGAGGGGCATTGTGATAAGAAGAAGGAAAGTTACTGTTTAACTGGTTTAATTGGTGTAATTGGAGACACCATGCCTCTTTTTATTGTTACAGGAATGTGAAATAGTTACATCTCATTCTCTCTTCCACCTTACACCCAGAAACATAATGGCACCAACATTTCACTTGCTGGGAATAACTCCATTTTCTCTGCAAGCAAAAAGTCAAGGAACTTTGTATTTTTAAAAATGAAAACTGGGATTAGACTTGACATTTAGAAGCTTCCAAAACTGGCAGGCCCTAGGGCCAGGGACTCTGCAGTCCCGAGAGGGCAGCTGTGCAAGTTCAAAGAAATGAAGTGCAAGGAAATTGCATAAGTTGACCTCCTCTTCTGCAGTGGGGCGAGAAAGCCCAACACTTCCATGCTTCACTGGGCAGGCATTCATGAAGATGAGTAAAATACTATAATCAAAAGCCCAGTCTTCACAAGGAAACTCACTGAGGCAGCTGGTCTCCATCCCAGCTTAAGAATCCAACTCTACTGGCCCCTGTAGAGGAGCAGGACCCTGACACAAGCACGTTACCTTCGCCTTTCTTGTCTTATATGACTTCACAACCCTTCTTATGTCTGTAGATGAATAAAACCTCTTTGCATAGCCACTGTCATTTCACTTGCAGACTTGGGCAGCAATCTCGCAGTGGGGAATTGAGTCCAGCAAGCCAGTGAATGCATCTTTTCTTTCTTAGGGAAGTGCAACACAGCATTTTCTGCTAGAAAGAAGGCTCAGTTGTTCAGCACCTTTTGAACACATGCTCCTAGAAGAAAAATATCTGCCACTATAATTAAGGGTAGGGTGCTTAACTAAAGATTTCTTTTGTCAGCGATTCATTTTAAAATGAGAATTTGTTGCTCCATTATGCCATTTTAATATTGGATTGCCCTCAACCAGAACATCTGTGTACTTAACCAGCTGCTTTAAACAACTACCTTCTTTAAAACTAAGTCAAACATATTATGTGTTTTATTATAGCCAGATTTCACTGTGAAGTTCGTTCTCTCCCATGCCATTGTTGGACAGAAGAGAAATATCAATTCATTTCCAAATTAAACAAAAAAACCCAAAACCAAACCACTCTTACTAAAGGGACAGCAACTAGTACCTTGTAACTGCGATAAAGATGCTAGCACAGTAACATTAAAAATTATTTACATATTCATCTACTTAATATTTGATAAGACAGTTGGAAACATGCCCTAGTAAACAGTCAAGTTCAGTCACTGCAGCTGGCAAGAACAGGGCAAGAAGAGATCAGCTCCTGGGACACGCAGGTGATTGCAGCCTTCAGTTCAGCATAGGCTCGACTGCTGTAACTACTGGCTTAGGATATTCACATGCTCTTTTAAAAGCATGGCAGCATCTCTCAGAGTAGTGAGATGCAAAAGCTTAGTCAGGTGTAAGAAGGGATATGGGATTTCTTCTCCCAGAGCTCAACTTTTAAAACAAAAAGTTATCAGTTATCCTTGTGAGAAGGGATTAAAATGTAAACTGGATGTACGGGCCCATCTGCCCAAGTTTTCAGAATGCATGAACCATGCTCAAGCTCCATGCTTAAGCTGTTTGCTTTCATTATTCCCTGTTATTTCACTGGTTAATGAATTATAAGCTGGACCCAATACAGGAATAAAGTAGTACCACATGGAGAAGATCCCCAGCTACCCTACACAAAACGCAGCAGTTTGAGACCTGGAGAAGATGATGTCAACAGGAGCACAGGGATTATTTTCTTGAAGGGAATTTCCTTTTTAGTGTTTGGGAACTACTGCACCAGTGAAATTAGGCTGGTCTAGGATGACATTTAAAACAAAACACTTAGGAAAAACAAGTGGTTTCAGCAAATGTCAGCTATCCGAGCTTCATTAGTTAATCGATTCAAAGCATAAAGACAGTAACACCCAAGTGAGACGGCAAAAGTTACAGATTGTCAATGTAAGTCGCAGACCAGGAGAAGTTCAGCACACACTTTGACATATCAACTTTTATGTTTCAGTTGTTCACTGCATCTGCAACCTTCTTAAATCCCCTGCAATTCTCTCCACAACTTCTCCAGCATCCCAGTGGGTAGGTAGGTAAATCACCAAGAAAGCTATTCTCAGTCTTCTTCATTTGGACAGGTTTTACTACCCAGGCACAGGTAGCTCTCCGGACTTTTAAAGACATCTCTCCCTTGGAAAGCTTTGTGACACCGCAGTATAGACATTTCAGTGATTTAGGTGCTACTACATGCCCAAAATAGAGCCAAAGCACAAAAAATGTTGGCAAACTACAGGGCACATCATACAACTTAGCATGCAGGTAGGGCTTTTATAAATAGTCTGTATGAATACAAAGGGACATACAATATCAGTTAGGATAAATTAACCTGAGAATATTGATGCAGTAGTGCTTAGGGTACCCCCATAAAGGTGGTCTTCAGATGGCTGTGTAAGCATCACAGGCACTGCATTAGAAATATATTTCAAGGAGAATTTAAAGTAAACTTAAAGAACGAGGACATCCCAAGGGATGCTGTAAGCATCAGAGAAACAAATAGGACTGCTAAGTGTTCACTGAAAGACGACAGTAAGTGATCTTGTTTAAAGAGGTGAAATCAGAGCTGTGTGAAACATCCTAAGTAACACTGAAACCATTCTGTATTTTGCTGCTTGTACCCCAACCACAAGCCAACTTCTGTCTTGACTAACACCACGTTTTACAAGGGAGCTTATTTACTCCATTTCCTGAAATAAAAAGATGCGTTCAAGCAATAAAATGAATTGAAAGCTGTGATCTCACCCAAGTCAATGAGACAGTACCTGGGTCATTCCCACATTTGTACTCTGAAACTGTAGTTTAATGGACGTTAAAACACAGGGGCCAGAAGCTGGAGTAAAGATGATGAGAAAATGAAAGAGCCACATACAAAACCCCAGTATAAAAAAGGCAGACTGCTGTAAGCCATCATGTGGGCCAGATGACGTCTTAGAGATGCTTACACTGTCCTGAGTTCTGCTTCACCTCGCCCAGCCCAGAAAACCTCTAAGTTTCAGTTCTTCATTTGAACTCCCTTAAAATCAGGAGAAATAAAAGTGTTTCTAGAGCATGCTTCATCTATTCCTAAAGTAGGCGGCTAAAACAGGTCGGATGAATCACATTAGCAGCAGCTTTTTCCCTCCATTGATTACACGAGGAGCCTACAGGGACCAGGTCGGATGTAGACATTCAGAGTTAGGGGAAATGAAGCCCATCTCAGACATCTGCACAACTGCATCCACAGCACTGCTTATTCTCTCATGGCTGAAAGTGGGGCTAATTTCCACTGCAGAAAAAAGTCAAAAATAGAAGGCAACCAGCTTTCTGAAGACTGATGTCAAATCTGAATTCCCAACAAGGAAAGGCCTTTCTTTCCATTTCAAACATTTGAATTAAGACTATGGGTTGGAATAGTCTGAGTCATGATCCCTATTCCCTGCACTACATCTAATCTGGAATCTGACATTTGGCATGTCATTTAACCTAATTTTTCCTACTAACTGCAAAGTAGAGATAATTATAACAATTCTGCAAGAACGCCAAGTCTTAATTGATGAACATCTTTAAAGTGTTCTGGGATTCCAGTGCCTCTCATCAAACCAGAGATACTATTAACTATCATGTGAACACTATCCTGATTACCATTACAAAGACAGCATTTATCCAATATTTACCTTTAAAACAGCTGAAATTAATTTGCATGTGATTTTTTTTTTTTGGATAGTCCTTCTCAGTGGTATTCACATGCCTGTTTCTCTGGGATTTGTATCTTCTGATCTGACACTTTGCAAGTTTACCACCATGGTCCCTTTTTTGTTGCCTGTTAAAATCATGTCCTACTGCAAAAAATATTTTTTTTGCTTTCTGCCTACATATGGCTATATATAAATATAAATATATATATATAAAAGCCCACACATTCTGCCATTAAGTTTAGCAGACAAATAGATTTGAATTTCAGTTATGTAAACAAATCTGCAGCCTTTTGCCAAGTCTAATGGACAAGTATGAATAATTCCTGTCTAGAAGCCACACTTGAATCCCTGTGCATAAGAACTTGGACTAGAAATCAAAACAAAGTGTCATTGTCTCCATCCTCTATTCTCACAACCCCAGCAAGAAAGCTCAAGGAAAGTGCTCACATAATACAAACGCTTTCATTTTAATCTGAAAACGGCTCCCATTTACAGCATGATGTAGAAATACACACACAAAAATATATAGACATGTAAGTATGTATATGTGTATATACACACATAGAGTCATGCTTCAGAGGGATGGCATCCTTGGACCAGTGAGACCCACAACAGCAGGGCCACTGGAGCCAGGATCTCGCTCCTCAGTGCCACTCTCGGGATTTAGGACACCCTGTACCTACACTTCTCTGGCTTTAACACACAGGTTTAACCTCCCTTTTCTTTGACATTTATGGATGAAAACATCTCTGTTCATTTTAGTTATTGTCACACAGTACTTCTCCTTGGAAAAGCCATGGGACTGATCCTGCACACGCCCCAGCACTTTGCGCAGAGCTAAGAGGAGGAGTACCTGCGACTTGCAGAAACCCTGGGCACCCCATCGAGGCGGGCTGCTGGCTGTACATTGCCACGTCGAGGGGAAGGAGACAGCGAGGAAAACATCTGGAGGAGCATGAGTGCCGAGGCAGACTCCCGCAGCCACGCTCGTGGCATGAAGGATACGCACTGCAGCAAAAGCAACCTGCTGATGGCAATGGAGACCAGTTTCAGCCCAGTTACTCACCAGCCGAGACACGAATTTCCCCCTGTCCCCACAAAGCTGTGATCACATCACTGCTCTGCCGCCCCTTTTTGTTTAAATGCGGACCCCTCCTGCCCCGTGAGAGCTTCCAGCCCTCGCACAGGGCTGTCCTGAGTGAGGAGCAGGCAGAGCTCCTGGCAGTGCTGCAGTGCTCGCGGTCCGAAGCACAGCACCCTGTGTCCGCAGGCACACATGCACCATTTCTGGTAGCATCTGCACTAAATCTCAGCATTAGAGACAAATCCTCAGTTCTCTGGCACAACCGTCACTGTCAGATTTGATCCCCTCTCGAGGTTACAGAGATTTTGGATTGAAGATGAGAGTCCGCACACTAAACACCAACTACAAAAGAACAGATGACTCCTCCAGCCTGTGTTCCTGGATGAACGGCTTCCAGCGACACACATTTCTGGGGGTTACAGCAAGCACCGGTGTGAGAGGCTGCGATCCAGCAAAGCCAGTGCACCTGCGCCTCCTCACTTGTCCACCAGCTCTGTCCCCGCTTGCCTCAGCTTGCTTGAACATCGAAGTGAAACTCAAAGTGACAAGCAACACCTGTTTCCACAGCTATTTTCCACACCCAGCTACATCTAATCCTTGCTTCATTGCCTCCTTTAAAGTTTAATAATGGTTTCAGTGAGCAGTCTTAGACAAGTTTCTGACTTTTTCACTTAATGCTTCCATGGCTGAGCTCAGACATCTGAAGGAATCTGGGTTTAAGTAATCTGCTCAACACAGAAAGCCCTGGAAATACGCTTTCTGCTCGTCATCATCTTAAACCACGAGCGCAGAGCTGCAGTACGGTGTGTATTTTTCCACTGTAGCAACGCAATGGCAGGGTTTTGCTTCCCTTGCACTGGATTTTCTTAACAGCTCCTCTACCAGATGGACAAGTATAAAAGAGGATGTATATCTCAAAATGCATTCTTAAAATTCAAGTTTCTATTCATGGTACCCACCAAAAGGCTCTGTATCATCCTTTTAAAGTACTGAAAACCAACTAAAAGACCTGACTGAGTTCATAGATTAGTTGTTTTAACTTACATACATGTAATTTACATACGTGCAATTTGCAGATAAGGATTTTAAAACCTCACAGGTCCCAAGAATGCACCAGAAACTTTAATTTGGCAAAGTGTGACCAGCTGAGTGCTGTACATGGATCACAACACATACTGGGGAAACTGATGGGGGGAAAACTCCAAGAAGTAAAAGTGTAGCAGGCTCTCTGACCTTGGTGGTACCCAAACGTGGCAGTCCCTGTACGTGGGAGCAAGGCAGCAGCTGCCCGGCTCCCGCCTGCACCCCCGAGATGGGGCTGCCATCCTCGGCACTGCCTGGCCAGCCAGACCGACCTCAGATCCCGCAGGCGGAACAAACCAAAAAAGCAAAGCAAAACACATTCCAGACCTCAGAAGCCAAATCGCACATCTACAGGGAAAACTGGTCCGTATCTGACCCCTTGCTCTCCCCTCGCCCACGCACAACAGCAGCCAGCTGAAATCCACAGTATTTGGCAACTGAGGTTACCCTGACACAGACCGAGGGTCACACAAGCGTGGCCAGAGCTCAGAAGGGACGTGGGAAGCTGCAGGGACTGAGCTCACACCCACACCCAACGCTTGTGCGCTGGCAGGCATAGATGGGGTCCTTTCTGGGGGGAGAAAATTGTACCTGAAAGGAGCACAACTGCAGCGGGGGCTGAGGTGATGTCAAGTGCACGGCGTCCCCCTCTGAACAACCCCTCTGCTTCCTAAGTCTCGGTGCTAGGAAATCACATTGTATTTCAGGATTGATTTTTCTCTTACTTCCACCTTCGAAACTAGGATATTGTTACATCTTTGTCAGCAATGTCAGGATTTTCCACAACAAATCAGACAGCTTTTTCATGTAAAATTACCTAGATACCTTACATGTGCTATACCCTGTAGGTACTTCATTTTCACCTTCTTCTGCAACAGGACGCTTTCTTTCTCCTCCTTTTCACACTGCACTTTATAAATAGTTTAAATAAATGCCTATCTTTGTTTAATGAGACTGTGCTGTCTGAGTGAGTTTGGAAAATACCATTAGTTATACGGAGTGGCTAAAAATGACTACAGGGGAGCTATTGACATGAATGCGTTGCCTATTATTAGCACCGATAATCTTGTCTAACAAGCCAGTACAGGCTTTGAAGTGCCATCCTCAGGCTTGGAGGGCAATCCTTTCCCAAAGATGGTGGTGGGGTTTTCCCCACCCTTTGTATTACTATATACTTAAAATTCCTAAATCATTTGCTGTTTCTCTTGCAACAGAAATGTCCCAATACCACAATGGGATGAATCCAGTTGCATCATATAGCACACCTGCATTCGACTCAACAGACTGCCTTACTTGCTTTAAAGCATGGTGAAGCTTGGGCTGTATTCTCTGTTTTCAAAGGACATAGTGATGGTGCAATTATCTGGCTTAACTGGGACATGCATTTATTTATGCCCAAGTGGTAAGGTAACTGCATGTGACCTAAGGCACAGGATCTAGGGAAAAACCTCTTTCTCTGGTGACAAGGTCACAAGCAAAATGCATTTAATTTGCTATAGCAGCATCCTTCTGGGTTACAAGTGAATTTTTTTCTTGACTTTGTTCCTCTTGTATGTGCTTCTGAAAAGGATTTGACCACCATTGCCTACCAATCATCATTGCCTACTGCTCCATCAATTGCAAAGGTTTACTGATACATCTTACTGATGATGTAAAAATCACACAGGGGACACTGTAGCTTGCCAGTTTTAGTGTGTTTCTGTGGAAGAAGTCGTCATCTGTCAGTATTATTTTCCTGCAACATGATGCACTGAAAAATCATAGATGTAAGAAAATCGCAACTTCTACAACATTAGGGTCAAAATGCCTGCTCCCTCCATTCTGCAGTACACACAGACAAGTTTAGAATCATATTTTCCACATTGTTTAGCACTGAAAAACAAGCATAAATTTTCAAATAATTCAAATATTCCACATCTATGTGAGCCTTTAAAGACAAAGGCCAATTTTCTACGTAAATAGCATCCAGCTGGTTCTCCTCCCTCAAATAATCAGAGCAGATACATGCTCTTGTGAAAATCTGATCCATGTAAAATGAATTTTTCTTGATTTTTCAAATATGGTTCTTAGATTTCCATTCCCCAATTAAAAGACGACTGTGACTTTGATCTCAAGTAATTTGTAATGTATGTCAAAAGAGTCTTATCTATTACTTCCATTTTAACCCAACTTTATAAGAAACAGCCCCTTGCCAAACAGCAGCAAAGCTGTGCTAGCTGGGCAGAACAGTGTTAACTACATGAAATGCAGTTAGCATGAAATTACATCAAAAAATGCTGTCTCATCAAGCAAAGACGATCTGTGGAGGCAAGGTTTGCAGGAATAGTTCTTTTATTAGACCAAGTCTTACAGTCAGAAAAAAGGACAAGCTTTCTGATACAAAATCCCCTTTCAGTCCGAAACAAAAGTTTCATCTCTTTCTCTAAATTTTGATCAGTCTTTTTCTCCTTTTATTTCCTTCAAGCTTGTTTTTTTCCCCCTCTTTCCTTCTCTCCCACAGACAAATTTAATGAGAAATTAGTCTGAGGCTTTACAACATTGCTAACCATTGATACTTTAATGAAAAGAAAAGCAGAAGTTTTACTTCAGAGAATTATCCTTCTTCTGGGTGGCTTTGATATCTTAATTTCTTTGTTTGAAACTTCTGTTTCAGATCTGTAAAGGGCTTGTGTAATCACAAGCTTGGCTGTTTTCACCAGTTACAGAAGTTGGTTTAACAAAAGATATTCCTTTTCCCTTCGAACACTGCCTCATTTATATCCCTAGACCGTGACAGCACTACAATAGCATGTTTTATGGAAATATATTGGTTTCCATAAAGACCGCACAATCTCTCATGCTCTGTAGCTAAATGCCTAAGACACTTGCCTAGGGCGTGGACAATCCAGATTTAAAACCAACTCTGTGTGATTTTAGGAACGGTTTTTCATCCCACATCATCCAGAATCAGGCAAAGCAGAATTTTAAGTCTTCATATCCTGAACCAACACAGGGACACCACGCCTGCCGATTGATCCACACCAAAACAATCGTACTACAATGGAGAGTATCAAAGTGTGCACTTTCACCAAAGAAGAGCTGGAGAAGTTTTATTCTCATTCAGTTTCAGATTCAAACCCTCAACTCTACGTCTGTGAAACAGAGCCATCATCCTCGAGCCCAGCCTAGCAAGCATCTTTGCTGGACAGTTATCCCCCAAACTTCATGGCACTTTGCAATATCAGCTCCATCTGCTACACACATCTTTTGCCTGGGAAAGTTTTCCTCTACGTTCCTCTCACTCAGGTCACTTCCTTTCTTCTTCAGAGCTCAGCTTTGCTTTCATGGCACCCAGATGGAAAGAAATGGGCTATTTTGCAGACTTTTCACTCTCCTCACCTTCCCCTGCTCTACACTAGCTACAATGAAGAGAGACCAACTGTCAGCTTTCTCTAACTGCTTTTTGAATACTGCAAACACCCAATGGACAAATTTGTTTTCTCATAACGTTATCTGAGCCACATTAGTCTCTAGCAGGAGGCAGTAATAGTTTCCAAAGGAGACAGACCCAGCTGTGCTATGCAGTCCAAAGCATGAAACTCAACTCATGTCCCACCTGGGTGGCATGAAGAAGCTCTCCAGCTGCTGGTCAGCCAGTAATCTGCAGCTATAGGTATCACCTCAAAGGGAAGAAACTCTAAACATTTCATTTTAATTCTGTGTAATCTTGTGAGCCTACACAGCAGCATATTATGAAGAAACTTCAACATTTGTTTTGAACTTTGATTTTTTTTTCAACTGTACTGTCAGCTCCTTTTTTTTTTTTCCTGTGTGTGTTTTAACAAACCTTTATGAAGCATGAGCCACTTAAATCATGGGGGTTTTAACCTCATTTTACAAGCAGTTGATCTAAAGCACACAAGGGTGTATGGTCCCAAGCTGGGATAAGGGAATGGACACACCTTACCCAGAAAGTCTCCAAGGACACAAAGCATCAGGCTTGCAAAAATCTTACAGCTAAAGGAGGGTTTGATATACAGCTCTGGGCACAGGCTCTTGTGTAGGAATGGCAGGGAGCAACTTTCCCTAGTTTCTGCCCATTCTCACACAAAATTTCAATGGGAGAGTGAAAGGCTCACTCCTTAAAAGCACACTGAGGTCCTCAGATGAAAAGTGCTTCTAGTAACAACGCATCACCTTTCTTGCCAGTGTTCTTTTCCCCATAAGCATCGTATCTTCTCCACCTTTAGCTGATGAACACAAAGCTTATGAGGATGGGGTTTGAGTTGATGCTATGTGTAGTCAGCCTCTCCTAGCAAATGATGTTGTGAGGTCCTACCCTCCCTCCTGTGCAAAGTGAGAGAGGCACAGGTCACCGTGTCCAGCTCTGTGCTCCTGATTCCTGCAGGAATCAAACCAGTTCTCAGGAGAACAAGGTCAGGAGTCCAGCCCAACTCATGCTGGAATAAGTAGGGAAAAAGTTTTCCCCTTCAAAGGCAATGATGACCTTTAAGGACTAAAATGCATCATAGGAAGAAGCCCCCATATCCTGCATCTACCTTATGAATAGCAGAAATAGCAAGACCAACAATTTGATCTGTTTGGCCTTGCTGCACAAGAAAAGGCAAGAGGGAAGTTGGACATCCACGCTGTCCTGTGGCTGAAGTTAAGGGCAGGGACAGGGATAATCAGCGTCTCTGGAAGACACCAGGATAGCAAAATCAAGCATCTACCCCTAAGAAGCTGGCACTGCAGGTAAGAAGCAGTGGGCAGTAGCTGTTTGCCATGAAAGTTCAACTAAAGTGCTTCAAATCTTTATAGACTTTACACTAAGCCTTAAAAGAGGCAGGCAGGACTGAAAATGACTTGCTCTAATGGATGCCCATAGGTGTATTTAAAAATTATCATAAATTCTGCTCTTTAAAGAAGCCATCTGTACTCATGTGTTTGTTTTCATTTTAAAGATTGACATCAATTTCCATGTGTCTTGATAACTAGCTTCAGTTCTGAAAAGTGCGTCTGGATCCTGATTAAACAACAGCAGCCACTTCTTGTTTGTGACTATTACTACAAGGATGGTTAAAAAAAGGGAGGCAGGGATAAACATGTATAGGAGAGACAACAGCAGAATGCAGGCACAGGTTACCATGCCTAGAAGGCAAAGGGAACAGAGAGGAAATTCCTTGGTTTTGGAAATTAATTATACTGCAGTAAATTTCAGGTAGCCTAACCAAGTCTTTGGCACCAGTGAGATGGTTGCTCTGTAGGGTGTACACTTGGACTGCAGAAAAGATGGGAGCACTGCATACTTCCACAGAGAGCCCCACGTTTCAGGCACCAAATACACCCCCACAGACAATTTACATTGATTTTAATGTGACTGGGAATTACCTCCTAACATACACACCAGAGCTCCTCCAGTCCAATAAACATCCTGGGATAAATCTCTTTTCATATTTATATCTGGGATAAGATTGTACTCCCAGGCACCAGAATATTTTCCCCTTAAAATCTGGCCAAAACTAACTCCACCATCTCTAACAAAGAGTCTCTTCACTAGAAATATTACAACATAGCAACTATGAGAATAGTACGTGCTTATCTTCATTCCCAGCAACGGTATTCTCATATTAGTTCCTTAGAAGTATTTCTCTCCTTCTCTTCAAATGTCTCTGTGCTAAACCACTGAAATATGTGGCACCTGCAGTGTCAGTTGTCACAGGGAAAAATATGTCAGCAAAAACATTTGATTCAATCTGCTGTTTAAGGAAGCAACATTTCTTCAGGGTGTATGTCTTGTGTGGATAAATAACAACTGTCCAAAAATCAAGGATCTAAAATCAATTTCAAATATCAAAGGGCAGATTTCAGGCAACTACCTTCAGCAAAAGAAAAATGCAAAACTACTTCCTTTCTCTCCTTTTTTAATTTAGTGCAAGTTTGTCTCAAAACAAACCCATAAAATTTAGCCTCTCGGTCACAAACTGAAGGGTGAACTCTTAAGTGAAGAATGACGCAAAGGGTATTACGGATCTTACAGAAACCCTGAGTTGCCCCCCCCCAGGCACATGCATTTTCTATGATAAGATGCATCATATGGAATATTCACATTTGCAATGTGAACGACTAGACTTACCAATTCCTGCATATAATCAAAAGCTTCTGCCTCAACAATGTATTTTTCTGAAGTTTTGCATTCAATTTCCCTGTATCCACATAAGGACAAAGGAGAGGAACATTGCCAGCTGGTCCGCTGGTGGCCGTCATCCATTGAGGAGCAAGTGTTGAGCAAGCAGAGACTCGGCAGGCCTGCAGCTTCACTTGCCCGCTGGAGCTGACCTGCCCACTTTAAGCTTTTAGGTTCACACATTTGTGGTTATTTATTAAGCACCTACAGGACATTTTGAACACGACAATGCAATCGGTGAGTTCAGCAATGCAGGTTAGAAGGGGCTGAGATACTACAACCAATTATGGTCTGCCAAAATACCATCCTTGGGTTTTCCCCATTTTAAATTTGTTTGCTCCCTTTTGTTTTAACACCTTTTGACTTCAGCAACAATTACTCCCTGATTCTTTTTCCCTCTTGTCAGAAAAGACTAAGTGCACTATTTGGTGTGTTTTTCACTAGCTGCTCCATCTAACCTGGGAGGTCAGAGTCACCGACTTGGAACAACAATTTGTTCCACTTCTCCGTAGCGCTGCAACCCCATTACCCCTCTCCACAAAAGCTACACTCTTGTAGCAACTGAAATAGTCTTTTGGCAACTCTCCTGATGCTTCTTGCTCATCAATATGATCATATTTCTTGTAGAAAAGACCAACAGATCTTTTTTTGTTGTTTTTAAAGAGCAATTCATGACACAAGCAAATCCCTTTAAGTGTCTCACCTACAGCTTCCTGAAGTTGCTTGACTATTCAAAACGCAGTTGCACTTCTGAAAATTAGGGCTATTTAAAAGGCCTCCTTCTTAGGAATTTTCAGCAGGAAAAGCCACAGGAGACAGGCTGGCATCCCCTTGGGCCACCAGCCTTTTGTCCCTTCCATAAATCATGTTTGTATTTCTTTGGGGGAGAGGGAAGGAAAAGCTACCTGCCTTCAAGTTTTAACATCATGATCGTGCTCGCCCTTTGTACTGTTCTTTAATAAATGTGCCACCTACCCTGGAGGCACCTGAACTGTTGGCCGTAATACAGGGAATGCTGAAGCCAAAGTCAGAGCAGGCGTGTGATAGGCACCTGCCACCAGAATTTATTTGCAGAATCACATTAAACCCAGAATTCTTCACTAATTTTGGGCATTCAGTTTTTCATTTGGCAGTAGCAAAAGGAGAGGCTTAGGTGTCCGAATTCCTGGGTTCAGCTCCAGTTCTGCAGCTGAATTCAGTCATGAAATGCTTGTAGGTAAAGTAAACTCAATGCCTGCGTTTGCTCAAAGACACAGGGGATCACCGACTGCCAGGCGGCACCGCATGACTGCTGCCGCTGCTTTGGGGATCAGCAGGTGAGAGGTTCCACATGCACCACGGTACCCAAATGCTTTACGTTCATTTTGAACTTTGATTTCTATTCATCAGTGGGTTTTGTTTCCCCTGTTCATAGCCAGCTCTTTGACAGACTCATTTTCCCTCTTGTAGCGTTCTCAGTTTTGCTCAGCGGATGGGGGAATAGAAGATGCAGTTAAAAATACTGCGATGCCATGGTGGGCGGTGTACCAGAAATAGACAGACACTAGCTCACTGCAAAGAATACCAAGTAATATCCCAGAAAGATAAAGGCATGGCAACAAAAGAAAAGAAAATGCATTTGTGTTCTGCTGCTAGAGGGCTAAATCTGGACTGAAGATACCAAATAAGGAGTACCGCTTGTGGCCAAGCGTACCATCCTCCTGTTGGCTTCACATGCAAAGTCATCTTATGACAGTGCAGTCAGCAGGAGATCATAAAATCGTGGCTGATGAACAATGTTACCTCCAATTAGAAACAAAACGTACACGAGCTTTGGGGTTTTATGAAGACAGTGCAGAAAATCAGTAAGAAAATGGACCCAACTGGTATCGCTCAGAAACCAGCAGACTATATAAACTGAGAAGGGGCTTAGCTCCTTTAATCCTCGCTTTAAAAGCAATTTTCAGGGGATAGTAGGTTCTTCCCAAGAGGAAGATAAACCAAGCTTGGCCAATGCAAGGAACTATGAGATTATTCAGTGGATTTACCCCCTTATTTTTTCTGAGGCTTCAGTCTCTGCCCATCCAGCCAGTAACCACAGGGGTAATATTTCATCCCAAAGGGCTGTACAAACAAGTGTTTCACAAGTAGCACACCAGGGTCCCTTATCCAGCTCTTAAGTGAGACACTCCTGCTGAGGGGTCCAGCAGCTGCTTAACCCTTCACAAAAATACCCTGGGACCATTTCACTGGGGATGGGAAGAAGGCTGCATCAAACTGAAACCACCAGGGAAACTCGTGCAGCCAGACCGCAGTGACACCTCTTGGCATTGGGCTGGGGTGCCACAGCCCCCACCGCCCGCCCGGAGAGTCCTGCGGGTCTTTAAGGCCCGGCCTGGAGGCAGAAAGAAAAATGTAGAATGGCATATACAGAAATGACATGCATGGGTTTGCATGAGCAGGCACCAGTGGGGTCACCACTTCTGTAGCTACTTGGGTACTCAAGCCCTGTAGGTGCACCGAAAGATGGAAGCAGCCGTGCTTCTGCAACGTGCATGCCAGCACCTGCTTGCCGGTCAAAGTTAAGATGACAGATGATTGCAAGCTTATGTTTTATGCACATGGAAAATGGCACCTGTAAAGAGCATAGGGCCACCAAGGACCAGGGGCCATTAGCCCAGAGAAGAGTGCCACCTACTGCTACAGCAACCTTGCTTCCAGGAGCCCATGGGAGTGACACTTCCACCCAGCTCCTCAACTAGACCCTTTTTTTTTTTCTTTTCCCCTTCATCTTGCAAGATATGTTTTGATCCCATCAAAATGTAATATAGCCACAGGCATGAGAATAATCATACCATAAAAAAACCATCAATATGCAGATACAACCTTAACAAAACACCACTGAAATGCCTAATAAAACAAATGCCATTTAAATGTTGAAACCACAGCCCTACCAGTGCAGAAGATTTAAAAGAAAAGGTCTAGCAGTCTGCACATCAAACGTTAATACTATTTTCAAATCAAGTCTAAGAGAGGACAACAAGTAATTTAAAAAGCCTAATGGGTATGTAATCAGCATTTGACCATTCTTGCCATAAAACTAGGTGTCTTCCTGGCCCAAGATGTCTAGGAAAGCCACGGAAAGACAGCTAAAGCTTTTAAAACAGAAATTTTAAAACACTTTTTTTTCTCTCATGTAGATTCATTGAGAGTTTCACTCTATTAAGAATAGGACTCAACCAACTGGGTGAAATACAAATAACTCTGTGGGCATAGTAAGTGGCACAGTAAATGTGGGGCCCATTTGCAGCTTAATTTACTGCCAACAACCAGCGATGTCAAGATTTCAAGCATCTCCTGACAGCCCTATGACAACTGCAGTTACACAGCATTATCTGGTCTTCTAGTAAAATCTTCTCCCTCAGACAGCATCACACTGCATTTTACAACAGGAGAAGTACACACGGTCAGCCTGTATCTCCTCAGCCCTTATGTCTGGAATCAGGATATTTGGGGGGGTGGGGGGTGTCCTGCAGCTGCTTTTACTGCTTTTGACACTGCTCACTTCCACATAGAACCAAACACCAAATCACAAAATAAGGGAAATTGCCAATATATTAAATGCTTTAACAAAAGGCAGAAATAATGTTAGTAATATTTCATCTGAGGTTAGAAAGTTTAATTTGAAAATATTTGGTGCAGAATGCTCATTGTGTACACAGAGACAATCTGTCCTCTCCTCTAGTTACATACTTGGTCAAACAATCTCTTTTTTTGAATCAAAAAGGAAAGGGTATTTTTAAGATACATTATAATAATGATATACAGACAAACATATCATGAGGCGATCCCTAATGCTGTTACAACATTGTCACCATTTTATCTGGACAATTTTATAACACAGGTTGTAAGAAACTGAACACACTAAGCAAAATAAATTTTTTAAAAAAGTGAGACACCCCCTACCCCACAACTACTGACGAGAATTTTTTCAAGTCCAATACTGTTTTATTGCAGATAAAATAATCAACTCTGTTAGTGAGGGCAGAAATTCTGTTTCATGTCTTCAAAAATCTGTTACGGTTTTAAGAGACCTCAATACTTGCATAAGGATGGAGTTATACTGGGGGTGGGGATGGAGAAGGAGAGGGGGCAGAGGCAATACAGAGCAGAACCAATATCAAATAAAAGGTGCTAATTTTATACTCTAACAATCACAGTTGCTCAAATGTTTGCAAACAACAAACCAACCCCAACAAACTTAACCATATTGTTATTCTAAATGTAATTCATACAGAATTCTGCAGCTAAAAGATTATGAAAAACAGACATGTATTCCCTGCAGCAGCATAAAATATAATCCTATATACAAATCCAAGCATCAATTTTCTCTTCTCTATCACAATCAGTATTCAATCTTGAAGGAGCATCTGTCAGATTCTCCGGAACCAAAAATAGCAAAGACCCTTTTAAACAGAACAGTTTCTGGTTTATATTTATAACTACACTGCACTCGCTGCTTCTGGCTGCCCGGCGATGAAATTTGTGCAAGATATAATCAATTACCCAGCTTTGCACTTCATCATGCTACCGTTACCTGCATCTTACCCTTCAAACACTTCTCCCCATGCATAGGGTAGAGATTTTAAAACGCAAGAAATATTTGCACATTGAAGAACTAACTGTAGAGCTGACTGACATTACACAGCAAAAATCTGGTGAGAACAAAAACCAAGCACACTGATGTATAAAACAGAGAGCCTACCTGAATTCTTCAAATGCATACATGGCCTAGTAACTACACAAATGCTCTGAAATTTAAAATAATCTTCTTAACGTGCAGGAGGACCATTTAGTTTGTCAAACTGCAGCAAAATGCATAATGACGAGACAGTATATTTGAAATATTCTGAAGAGAAAGGGTATGCAGATACTGGCCTGCAGCCTACAGCTCAGCCAGCTGCTGACAAGCAGCAGCTAACAGGGAAAGGCGATAGAGTACCATGTGATCATTCCTGCAAGTCTGATTAATGCAGTATACTCCAAGAATACAGGCTGATATCTTTATTATTCAAGCCAAATAAGTCAAATACTGTACACGACAGGCTCCACGGCTAAATTATCGTTCACATGCTACATAAAAATTAGCAAATGCAAGCAGAGGATACTAAAGAACTAAGTATATATCGTAACCGAAGAGATTAATTAGGCCCATTCAAGCTGATTTTCTTACCTTGTAGTGATATTTTAGTCTGTGTTTTTATTCATATAAACCATCAGTGATGGAACAAAAGACTGCAGCCACAAACCTCCCCTTCCATGAATGCCAGAACATTTTAAGTAGTTTATCTGCTAGAAATCATTTCCTCTGTAGTCTATCCCCAACCACTTTAACTCCTTCAGCCCTGAATTCGTTGCCATAAATCCTATTTGCAATGCCACGCGGGCTTTTTAGGGTTTATAGGGTTAACACCGAGAAATCACAGCAGTGCAACTGAATGAAGCGGGGTAAGAGCCAAAGGAGTCATATCTGCGAAATCAGACAGGAGACAGGAATGAGGAAAGTTGAGAATTTCATGGCATTGCAGTGTGCAAGCGAAGATGCTTCAGCTGCCTAGCAACAGCACACGCAATCTCCACAGCAACAGCGCAGCAAGCGCTGGGGTCAGAGCATCGCTGCTGCACACACACCCAGGGGTGACAAACTGGAGGCAACCTCCCCGGGCCCAGCCGCAGCACCCCTGCGCCGGCCACCCCGCGCCGGTGGGACCTGCCCCAATGCCAGTGGCCAGTGCGGGAACCGGGAGCGATGAGGCACCCCAGGCACGGGGATGAAGTCTGCACCTACTCTATGTAGGGTGGTCCCACCAAAGCGGAGCATGGAAACACATGGGCACGCTCCTGGAATAGCTCAGCAACAGACAATGCATCTGCTCCTCTGAAATAACATGGCCTGGCAGCGTTGCACACCCTGGTTGAATAAACACAGCTCACAGTGCAGGGGAACAGACCCCAAAACACCAGGAGACACACCTCATCATCCCCATAGCAAGCCCCTGGGAAAATGTGGACATGTAAGAAACACAGGCTGGACAACTGCCATTATCTGTTCGCTTAGGGATTGCATGGGTCTTATTCACAGGGAGACTCCTCCAAGGCTCCTGACAGCCCCAGCTGAACTCGGCAATGTGCTCAGGAAGGACGGGATGAGGTTGTACCATGCAGGTGTGCACACACTGGATTAGCCTCAGCATCTCTGCCCCAACAGCGTGCAGCCACCTAAGGATGCCAGCATAGGCCAGGCAGAAGGGGAACAGGCTCTGCCACACAGCTGCTGGCTAGGGAGCAGATTAAGGGAGAGGATTGCTGGAAATGACAGAGATTCAAATCCTGGGAAATCAACCCCTCACCTGGGAGGGAGAGATTATGGGGCAGTGGGAGAACACACTGCCTGGGAAAGTCAGGAGGAAGCAGAAAATTCAGTCACCTCTGGGGCTGCCCCCCACCTTGGCTTGCCTCTTTCTTTTACTGCTAGGGCAGGTTTCCAGTACAAGGACACAGTTTCACATGTGGAGGATTTTGGCTGGAGTTTGAAACATCCAGACCCAACTATAGCCCCTGAAGAGCCTGAGGTTCACCCCACTCTAGGGCAGTGGCTGCCCCACTGAGCCTCGGGATTCAGAGACTGGAAAAGCATCTGAAGTACAGACAGCCACATCTCCTGGACACAGCGATCTGTGACAGGCCACGGTAACTGTGGCATCTGATCCCGCGGCTCTGAAAAATATAGGCAGAAGTGAAAATATAGGCTGGAGTGAAAGGCAAAGGCACTCATGGCAAAAAAACCAGCACTGGAAACAAAGAAAATCCACGTTCATTTGGGGCATGGTGTTTTTAATGCAGTTAGTGACCTTGGGTTTTGTTTTACTTCCTTTAAAACAAATGTGATAGTGTTAAGTGACAATAAAGGCACGCTGTAGGAACAATGAAACACATGCAGTCACACCATCTGACAGAAATTAATTATTCCATAAGCATCCAGAAAGAGAGGGACCGCGAGGTAGGTGCTTCTGGCTAGAGCCTAATAAAAGATTAAAAGAAGCAGAGAGGAGAACAATACAACCATCAAGAAAAGCCATCTTCCATATTTAGGCTGAACTTCACTAGAAGCATGCTTACTATATACAGTACCCAAGCAGCCGGGCACTTGCAGGCAAGTGTTCTGCCACTGACTTGGTAGGAAACAAGTTTTTACCTTCAGAGTCAGAGCTAGCCAAGATCCCTCATGGGTGCATGAGGAAAGTCTGAACTTCTGTTTTCTTGTTCATCCCAATCTTCCTCTAACTTGAATTCAAGTGGAAGAGGGCTGTTTTTCACTTGAAATGTGTTTATTTTTCATGCTAGCTAAAATAAAAACCCTTCTACAGAACTAACAGCAAACGTAGTGTACTGTTTCCTCTAAGTATTCATTCTCCTTGAAACAGAGTTGACAAAATCACTGTCTGGTCTTCCTATTTCTGCAACTTCTTAAGAGCCACTACGCAAACAAATAGTCAACTGTTCAAGTCAAGGCTTCCCTCATCAATGAGTTCACTGTGAAGGACTCGAAAGGCAAACACCCTCCAGAAAGCTTTCATATTCAGTAGAGGTCAGCTGCTGAAAGGTTTCAGTACGATAACTTTTTTTTAGCTTATTTTTTTAGCCAGCACTTTCACAACAGCTCATAGCACTACAGCCAGCAAACACAGGGCTCCTATCCTGTGAGATAACTGATAGTGTCATTTTTGGTTAATTAATTACTAGGATTCCCATATTAGATGGTAAGATTGTCATACCGTCGACATGAATGAGGCTCAGCATGCAATTACCTAAGAGAACTCGCAAGGGCTTCAGAAAGTCACGTGAACACATGCAATGGCCAAATACATAAATAAATGCAGGATTATAATACCTCCTTATGACTTTTTTAGCAAAGAAGACTGTAACTTCTCATGCCCTGAGCTAGACCGAAGGTCTCAAGAAGCAGACAGAAGGTACGTCAGAAACCACAACCAGCAACAAAATTGTTTACAAGGAGGAGTTGTTTATTCCCTGCCTGGCTGTATAATCAGTCCAGACCTTTGATGAAAAATGTCCCACACTTTACCAGAAAATGAAATTACATCAAGGAAAAGAAAAATGACACTAAACAGAGTCGTGGTGGGGTGATTGATGTAATGGGAACTGAGGGACCCACATCCCACCTTCTGATCCAAGGCCAGATAGATGTGGCAATAGGGGCTCCTTCCCACTGAAGATCAGTAGCTTTTGGGAAACAATTTGCAGTTTTAATTCCAGGCTCTAACAAACGAGACTGTGACAGAAGTGGTTATCCTTGGTGAAAGATTGACAAAGAAGCAAAGGATGCAAAAAAAGCCTGGAAATATGACAAACCAGAACAAGTCAGAGGAAAATGGTGACATTTTTGGCCTTAGCTAGTATTTAAGTGGCGTACAAGGGCCTTGTGTTGATGCTCTGCATAAGAACTTAACTTCCCCATGAAAAACAGCTTGCATTATCGGTATTCAGTATATCAGTGTATCAGTATTGGCCCTCTTGACCTGAGACTCCACCAAAGCCATGGCCAGATGCTAGGTGACATTATCCGATCAGAAGCAGACTGAGATATTTTAATGAGGTAACTATTTATTCCCTTGCTGAAGGAAGGAAAAAGCCACTAACACAGCGGACTTCTGTCATTAAGCCTGTATTATCACTATGCTGAAATGATGTTCAGACCACTCCAAAAAAAAAAAACAACTGCACTGAAAAATCCAGCATTCACTTCAATTCACGAGGAAGAAAACAGAAAGGAGAAGGGAAATGAGCCAACAAGAGCATATATAATCAGTATATATCCACTGCAGCTCTAACATTTCTGCACAGTGGAGGATGTGGCAATCACAGACAGCGTCCCAGAATATGCTGAAAAATCTCCTTTCAATAGGATTTTCTCTGAGTTCAAAAGTCTTTCTTGGGCTTAAGAAAATAAGATTTAAAAGGATTATTGAAATAGAAGGAGGAATAGCTACCTTAGTTTGTTCAGGTACTGGGAAAATTGTGGAAATAATTACAGTGCCCTAAAGTTTACTGAACAATGGTATATTCAATATTGGAGTTTTGACTCAAACCTTCAGCTGTTAAAGGAAAGGAGGGTGGGGTGGAAATGAACTTTTTTTTCCCCCTCTTTTCATCAGTGGGATTTCTATTCTACATTGTCTTAAAACACTACGTGACTTTTGATGCACAAGAATAGTCTGACCCACATTTCAGACTGCTCCTTTAACTCTTTGGTCTTCACTCTGACCACTAAAGTTTTATTTTGTGAAGTTAGCCTTCACCAAAAAAAAAAAAAAATCCTACCTCTGTTCCCTCTTCATTTATACAGCTTGAAATTATCACAGCACATGAACATTTGCACAGCAAAAATCACTTTTCTCCCTCCCAGATTTGGCCCGAATACACCTCATGCTTTGCAAATCTCGAGGCTTGGCCTGACCACAGGACAGCTAATGTGAGGTCTTCCCTGTGATTTTCTCCCACGGCTTTCCTCTTATACTGGGAGGAGCACATACCATTATCATTAACAGACACTCTGTACCAGGTGCAGGCAAGCATACAGCATCTGAGAGGGCTGAAATGGCACGTTTTTCCAAATACAGCCCCATCTGCCTTATTCTAGTGCTTAAGGGAAGGCACACTGGAGTGCACTAGAGAGAATGGGATTCTTACTGATTTTCTAACCGGTCCTTGGGGATAGCACAAGTCACAGCTTGCAATCCAACAGAACTGAGCCAGTCAGAATGAAGACTAAAAGCACCATACGGATTATTAAGTTATTGATCACTGCAATAGTGCCTGAAATATCCAGTCAAGTTTAGGACTGTATGGTGCTGATTGCCATATAAAGCTGAAAACGGAAAAGGTCCCTAGCTGTTTTAATAGGCAAGACATAACAATCAGCAACAGACAAGGATATTTGCGGCCTTTCAGTACTTAAAGGGGGCTTATAAGAAAGATGGAGACAGACTTTTTAGCAGGGCCTGTTGCAATAGGACGAGGGGTAATGGTTTTAAACTAAAAGAGAGTAGATTTAGATTGGACATAAGGAAGAAATTTTTTACGATGAGGGTCATGAAACACTGGCACAGGTTGCCCAGAGAGGTGGTAGATGTCCCATCCCTGGAAACATTCAAGGTCAGGTTGGACGGGGCTCTGAGCAACCTGATCTAGGTGAAGATGTCCCTTCTCATTATGGGGGAGTTGGACTAGGTGACCTTTAAAGGTCCCTTCCAACCCAAACTATTCTATGATTCTATGATTTGAGATAAATGTCAAATTAGGAAAAGAAAAAATACGGTCATACCACTGAACATGCAAAAAACTAAGATTCAGTCTGTATAGGTTACAAATGTTAGTTGATATGACCAAGACTTGGGTATTCCTGCCTGAGTTTCTGCCTGCTTATGAAAAATTATTTAAAACCATATAAAATCTCTTCCAAGGAAAGGTACAGGGCTGCACAAATTTGAAGTGCAAGGCAGTCATGTATTATTTATTCCTAGATAAACAATTATCAACCATAGCTTTTTCAATACAGCACAGATCAATTTGAATCACACCACACACAAAAGTTGCCTTAGCAATTATGAATTACGCTGCCTCAATACTCACCTGACAGCCACAGCATCTTATACCTGCTACATCTTTGCTGATAAGTATCTTAATCTGTACAAGCACAGAGCAGAAGACATAGAGGACTCTTTCAGAGAACATAAAAGGAATTGTAGGCTTCCATTTGGAAACTTCTTTCCAGCTAGCTGTAATTAGCCAATTTGACTTTTTTCAAGTTGTGAGGGATTAAGTGGGAAAAAAAGAGAAGCGGGAGACTAAAACCAGACTTGCATTTTCACCACTATCAAATGAAATGCCAATGGATATGAAAATAATATCTGAATAAACCACAGTCATCCACTAAAGCACATGTTGACAATAAAACATTTGGACATTTATATGTGGTATATACATCATACATAAACAAACACAAACATGTACTTTAGACATGAATACAAATAAAGGTAGTCACATACCCCCATAAATACCCTGACTGCTTGCTGTTTTCAAAAAAACCAATGGCCTAGATCTTATAAGCATTTAAATTATACAGTGGCATGTTTGCAGTCAAAAGTAGCAGCCAACATGAACCAAGCAACTTCCCACACACAGATGAGCACATTAATGCCTACTGAATTGTGGACTCATTATCAAGTGTATTGGCAGGCCAGAAGTTATTCTGTATGGAAAATATCAGAGTCTACTTGACAACTCTGGTAAACATTAGAAGAGTACTCCTAGTAACAACTGAGTCTTCTTACACCTCAGCACTCTCTAGTTAAATGGTAGGATGTAGACAGGAGAAAAATCAAGGCTGAGTTTTATACTTCTGCTTCTATCTGCCAAAAGTAACCTCACTGCAGTCAATAAAACTCCATGGGTACCATGTATCTGTTGAGCAAGCTCTCTGCAGCACAAGATCACAGTGCCAAGGTCTTAGGAGCTATTAGCTTATGAGGATTTTACATAGACATAACATCAAAGCTCTGAGCAGATCGTAGCCCAGAATTTCACCCAGAACATGTATGGATTATCCAGTGCAAGGCATTTGTGGCAGAGAATTTACCAAAACTTGGCTGCATTGCTATCGCATTAAGATATATACCACCCCTGCTTCCACAGGAAGTTTTAAGAAAACAATAGAGTCCTAGTGCTTTAGTTAATACTTGCATGCTCTCAGAAATGAGCCTGCATGTTCAGACCAGACGACCACCAACAAAAAAAAACTAACAAATTTTTCCTTCCCTGATAACTGATGCAAAAGACGTTAGAATAAACGTGTGAAGGAATTATTCATTATATACTGTGGAATTCTTTGTTCAGAAACAGCTTCTGACAGCAGCACCAGACATAAGGTGTGGCAACTTCAGAACATCATTTGCTCACTCCTATGAGAACCTACAAAAAAGTTTTGATTCTTCCAAGGCCTCAGGACAGCCTAGTCCCCATCAGCAGTTTTTCACAGTAACCCATATGACCTTGCTGGCAGGAGGGAGGTGCTAGTGGTGTGATGCCACGGGAGCTATGCTTCTACCCAGAGAAAGGCGACACCAACATCACACTGGTCAGGTTCTGGCCTACCTTGTACCAACAAGTCTCTACTCCAGTAAGGCTTTTGACAGTGTCTCCCATCACCTCCTCACAGACACACTCATCACTGTGTATAAATACATGATGGGGGAGTAAAGAAGACAGAGGCAGACTCTTCTCAGAGGTGACAGGCCAAAAGGCAATGGGCACAAATGCTGAAATACAGGAAATCCATCTCAAACATAAGAAGAAACTTTTCTACCATGAGAGTAGTGAAACACTGGCACAGGTTGCCCAGAGAGGTTGCAGCATCACCATCCTTGGAGATATTCAAAACTCAACTGGACAAGGTCCTGAGCAGGGGCTTGGGCTAGGTGAACTCCAGATGTCCCTGCTGACCTCCATGACTCTGTGTGATTCTGCCAGCAGGACCTTCCCATCCATTGGGCATAGCACAGCTTGCTCCCAAAGTGTGCCTGGCTGCTACAGCAGCTGCTGCACAAGAAACACCAGGTCATTCTCACAACCTCTCCCCTTCATGGTAACTCATCTCACGTGGCATTTATTTACTGACAACATATGCTCCCTAAGTAAAATACACATAGTGGAGGAAGATTATACATAATCTTTAACAAAAAACATCGATGCATTTAGACTACAACTTTGAGACTTCATGCTGCCTTCTTCCTCTAAGGCTGGAGAAGAGTTATGGGTGGCCATGAGTATATTCGATAACACAGGAGACAACTCAGGGATGCCTTTCTCTGAAATGCATGCAGCTTGGCAACACTGCGCTCTGCAAAGGGTCAGTGCAGCGAAGGCATGGGTTTCTGCCAGCTTTACCAATTTCTTCGCTGTGCATCAGCAAGACCCAATGTTTTTGAGCCAGATATAGCAAGGAGATATGTTGTATGACATTCCATGGCAAATCAAAGCCACAGCAGGCAGTTTAAGTTGCAAAGTATTGTTTTAAATATCATGTTTGTATTCTTTATTTGTTCTTCACATAAAGACTGAAGATTGAAAAACTGATTTTTTTTTTTTTTTTTTAAGAACCTGAGAAATATCACAACTCCTGCTCTTTGCTGCTCCTGCAGGACTCCTTGGAGACGGTTCACTGTTTTTTTCAGTGAAACATTATTAGGTCTGACACTTTAATTAAAGGAGGTGTCAAAATGAACACAAAAATATCTTTTTTACATAAGCTACATGTTACACTTTAGAGTCAAATGCATGTAAATTACAAAAACAGCATCACAGCAAAAGCCTTTACACAATCCATGAAACTGGGCAGCTTTCAGGACCCCACATCATCTGAACATCATCAGTTCTCCACTTTCCAATGCTAGTGAGGATGAGATTCTGTTTCCTAACAAATGGACGAGCACTAACATTCATAAAGAAGCAAAACAGTAACACAAATCCCATGTTTCAGGCACCTTGCTTTGCTTTCTACATCCAGAATTTTCCATACCTCTCCTAATTTTCCTGTGAGTTATTTAATTAGATCCAGATTCCTGAGGTGGGGAATGGAAGTGAGGGAAGCCACCCTGCTTGCTTCAGGACTGCGTAGCAAAGTTACTGATGAAGTCTCAATTCTCATTTTGGCTCTGCCAACTCCCAGACTTCTGTGCAACCCACAGTCCGAATTAGGGAGGTCTTCAACAAATCAAACCATTACTGCAACCCGTCCCAGCAGCCCCCAAGCCCTGGCCATCCACCAGTACTGTTCAAGGCTCCACGACATTTCTTGCAGCCAGAAGAAACCAGGCAAGCTCAGGAGGGACAGCAGAGTAGGAGGTCACACATATATGCTACTTGCCCAGCTATAGTTGCGTGGCTTATCATTTCTCAACAAAATGATCCCATTTTCTCTTTCTGTCTTTAAAAAAACACCTACTTAGGCTATACAACTGTGATTAACTGCCTATGGCATGGCTAGTAGCATTTTTACAGCCAAGTAAGGAGCAGTAGTACAAATTGCCCTACACTACCATGAATCAAGCTTAGTACTACACCTATTGCCTCCCTGCCTGTGCTGACTGGGTCCTTTTCATCACTCAGGCTAGACTAGCAGGCAAGCCACGCAGAACACATCCAGTCTGTCTCACAACCGGGTCGCAATGTTGGGAAAAGCAATGACATACACTTTTGTTCATCCCAAAACTGCACAAAGAAGGTGTACAGGACCAGAAAAGGACAGAAGAGGAAATCAGGAGTGGGGTTTGCAATCAGAGGGGTCCTGGCTCCAGATCCACTGACTGTTTTTTGTACACCAAACCCCACAGCAAACAGCAGCAAACAAAAGCTTTTTTCTCCCAACAGCACTCACTGCTGAAACATTGCATAGTCTTGCTGTTGTCCTGCCTGACACTGCTTGGGGTTCAAACCCAGGTGTCCAAGCACATGTACAGTGTCTGACATCCAGCTGGGCTCTGGTCTCCCACAGGTCATGGCTATTAGCCACACATCCATCACTTGGGTACTCCAGAGCATTTGAAATGGAACTGGGCACCAATTCAGTTTAGACAACTGATTCATATCTTTGAGTATTAAATATTTATTCAGGAGCCAAATCCTACTTCCCTCATCTTTGGAAGCAAAGAGAGGTAAGCATGACCTGTCCTCTAGCATGAGATACATTTGTCTTTCCAAGTATGAATGACTTCCTGAAGGAAATGGTCAGGTCATCACAGATAAGCATCCCAGTCAAATCCTGGCGTAGCTAATTTCTAATGAATGAAGCCACGGAGCAGTCAGTGCATCCCAGTGACCTTGAAAGGGAAGACAGAATTAGCAAGGCTCTGCAAATGAATTCCCGAGACTCATAAAATGAGAGATCATCACAAAACCTCAAATACTATCCAAAGCTTATCCCCCTTGCTCACAAAATTCCTACTAAGTTTCCAGCCACAGACAGGCATCACTACTCTTCCACATTTTGAACTCGTATTTCTCCCTCAGAGCACTGCAGATCCGCCTAACCTGATGCCTGCTCCTTCCAGTCTCACATTCCTAGTTGCATTCCCCATATTGGCTGCAAATAACTCAAGCTCTCTTACGTTACAAGTATCTTGCTTTCCCATCCACTGCCACGGGCACTACCACTCTTTTCTCTGCTACCTCAGGCTGCTATTAGATGAGCATAATATTAATTGACATTAGTATTATCAGACAGTGTTGGTGCCTGGGAAACACAGGCAATGCTGGACCCTTGGGCTGCCTCTGCTGCAGGCTCACCACCCCCTCCACCTGCCCTTTCTCCAAAGACATGCCAGCACTAGCTGAACATTACCTTTGGCACTGTAGTAGTGTAGGGCTGAGGACAGGGATCAGCCTTTACAGCTGCCTCTCTGCCTCCTCAGAAACAGAAAGGCACTGGGCAGAGCAGACAAGAGCTGAAATGTATGTTGGGTCAGTACAAGCACAGGAACAGCAAGAACAGGACAAAGGAAACCCAGTAAGGACAGTGGAGGAGAGGATCTGATATCCTGGGGAAAAGGATATTTTGTGCTCTTTGTGGGATGTAAAATCTGAAGGGTGGGTACTAGTCCCACAATCAGACTGTGTGGACCTCACCCTCTGTCCCTTGACTTCTCAACCTCTCCAAAAACTTTTTATGTAACAGTATTGTTGATGCTCGAGGGTGACCTTTCTGGTATGAGTGTCATGAGAGATCCATATGGCGTTGCTCATCGTTGTGCCCCAGGTCTCCAACACCAGTGTAGCCTGGAAGTCCTCTTCTCTCCACACTTCACTAAATTCTGTGGCTTAAGCCTCTGCAATATTTTTGTATTCCACTGGTTTATCATACAGACAAGGGATTCAGCAACAGCCACAGTGATCTTTAGCTTATAATCACACAACTTTCTTCTCTAATCCCTCTTTCTCTTTCAACTACCTCCTCTGAAACCATTTTGAAATGCTGCTATGATAATCTCTCTCCTCTCTCATTCTCCCCATACAACTCCAAGTCTAAAATGCTACTGTCTCCGACACCTTCCCTTCAGTTTATTATTAATCTCTGTCATACAGGCTCTTTTATCCCACCACAGTTACCAAGGCGTCAGGAACATAAAGGAAATGTTCCCAAGGAGTGTAAGGAACAAAAGGGTGATGGCAGACCAGATTATTCCTAAACAATCCCACACTTACATAAACAGAAGGTAGCACTCAACAAATGAGTAGTGAAAAAAGAAAAAAGGGTATAGAGAAGTAATTATAATAAAAACATATGTGAATCTGCTCAGGAATACTGAAATACTAGAAGTTTTTCAGTTTACCTTTGAAAACGTGCTTTCTCTACATACTTTGGACCAGACAGAGGTCCAAAGGTGTCTTTGGCCTCTTTTGGCCAACATACTGGGTTCTCCTCCAGCAAATATTCCTGGGGAGGAAAAAAAGGCATGCAACACTTGCAAGTTATCACTGCACAAACACAGGAGATTCCTTGCTGAAGAACCGTATAAAGGAAACTGTCACAGAGCCAAAATATTCTCTTGTGACAGCCAAGCTTCTTGCAACTTCCCAAATAAGGCCATGACTTTAAAGAGCATGTCTTTTCAAAGCCTCATTGATTTTCATCGCCTCATGAAGAAGTACATTGTTTATGTGTCTGGGTGTGCTGATATTAAAACAGGATGAGATGGGCACAGCTCGGTTGTTTCAAAGCCTGGTTTCCAGACAGAATGAACCGAATAATCACAGGAAGCTTCTAGAGGCTGACAGCACCCTTTTGGCCACTATTTTAGAGTCATTCCTTGTGCAAGCTGAATCTAGAAGGTGTGAAGATGCTAACAGGGACAGCGAGCATTTCCTGGTACTCTGCAGATAGATTTCAAGGGAATTTTGAGGCACAATATTATATTCCTTCCAGCCTCCTGCAGTCCACAAACTTTTGCATCAAAGGTGGGGTTCGTGTTAAAGTTCAGGCCAGGTTTCAGGGCATTTCTCTATTTTTCAAATACCAGTTTACTCATCTTCAGAGAAAGAAAAAAAAAAGCTATGGAATTAGATCAACTTTGCTATATCTAGTTCATGTTTATTATCCGTTCTCCTCCCGAAGCCACTCTAATAGTTTCAGTCTGGCAAATTGTTGAAAATGACCAGGTGCTTCCGTTCTGCTACTTATTTTACACTTGAAGCACAGCACTATCAGAATTTTTTTTGCACAATCCTTTGAAAACAAAGACAGTCCTTAAAAAACACCCTACAGAAAAACTTGCAGGTCTCAGCCATTCCAGTTATCCCATCTTTGCAACTATGTGTCTGTTCCTGTAATAATCATACAGCAAAAAATATACTCACAGAACTTTAAAGCCATGGACAGGAAAGGAAGAAAAGCAGTAAGAAAATGGGTCAATAGAGCTTGTGTATATTGAAAGCTCGAGCTAGTTAGGTGATGGCTATTCAGAAGGTACATGCTGTAGTATTACATAGGCACAAAGGAGAGAAAAAGTCAAAGGAAAACAGTACAAGCCAGAGCCAAGTAATACATGACAGTTGTACCTAAACACCAAGCAAATCAAACTTGGTGGTATCTGACTTTAAGCAACTCCAGCAAGACTCATGACTTCTTCTAGTTCATGTGCTACATAACCCAATGGAGAGTGAAGTTCCAGCGTATGAGTAGTGCTGGAAGCAGGGTGTCTCTTGCACAGAGGGTTGACCTGAGGTGAAACGAGTCCCCACCCTCTTCACCTTGATCACACATTCACGCTCCTGCCTTTACCCTGTGGAGCACCATGCAGCCACAAACCAGGTCAAAAGCTGGCTAATCCAAAAGAAAACTGATTAATTTTCTTTGGCTGGATTAACAAATTAACAAGACATCCAACAACAAAATGCTTATGAAGTCCCACACAAGGAGAGTGGTGGGATGGTCCTTCTAGAGCCAAGGGGAATAAACAGGCAATTACACCAGTTTAGGCATAACTAATAAACTGTCCTGTAGGGTTTATCTACATGAGAAAACTCCAGAAAGGTAATCTGAATTAACATTTCTGTAATGAATCAAACCACATTAGATCCCTGCAGACACACTCATTATTAATTAAATCAACCCTATTTCATATTTAGTATAATTTACTTTGATGTGAATTAAGCTTAATCAAATTAAGGTCACTTGAATGCTGAATCAGAAAATATATACAATGGTTTAATTTAGTTTACCTAATTTACTTTACATTCATATTTTAGGTGAAATGGATTAATTTTCCTTCATATCCATCTGCAGACAGCTTTAGAATAGAGAGAGACAGCCGAGAACAGAAGAGATGCTGGAAAACTCCCCCAAAATCAACAGTTTTGAGCTGTCAATGAATTCATTCCTCAGGAAAGGGGTACTAGAAGCTGTGTATCCTGCTGAGGACACGCTGGCAGGGCTGCTGCATGCTCACTCTCCGTGAAGGCTCTCCCCTGTCTCTCCATCTTTACTAAAGTTCCTCTGGAGCCCAAAGGCTGGAGAGAGAGAATCAGACCCTGCAAGTCTTTACCTCTCCATCCTCCTGCATTTGCAATACCTGAACAGAAGTTGATGGGCCATGAGAAATGCATATCCTGAAGGATACTGAGACAATCCTCAAGGAAGCTGAGGCATTTGATGTGGTTATTTTTTAAATAACAGGTCAGTAAAATATTTGACATGTTTTGTACTACTAGGAAAACACAGCAGTTATCAAAGTTGTTTTTAATAAAATAATAAAAATCATAAAAGCCTGCTTCTTTAGGCAGATGTGTTAAAGTCACTTGTCATGTTTATTCACAGTTTTAAGGTCTTACTCTAATTTTGCTTACCCTGCTCCAACACTTAAAAAGTCACCACTGAGTCTTCTAGCAAACTCCCTTCACACTCCTCTTACGTGACTATGCTTTTTACCATTAAAGAGATTTTTCTGTCTACACAGATGTGTAGACAAATGCACTCTGTGGTATTTAGGCCACTAGTCATCTAATATTTTCTGCAATGCAGGTACCATCTGTGAAGCTGAACTGCAGTTCAGGCCTATCATATTGACTTGGGTGTTGGGGAATCAGAGATAGAAATTGATATTAGATTATAATCCCACTGCATTCAAATAGAAGACGAGGACTCTAGCAAGGTCAGGCTTAACCATAGCCTCTAATACCCAAGCAGACCTCTAAAACGTTTGTGCAGGGAACCTTTAGCTGTGTTGTTTGTTTTGCAGTGTCCACTCAGGATTATCATCTTTTAAGGGTCACAAAAGGTATCCAAACTTCCGAAGCAAAAGGATGATGAACAGACTCTGACGGCAATAACAGACGACAGCTGGTGTCAGGGTGCAACTAAGTCTGCAGTGACTGACTTTGACCAAAGTGACAAAGAGATCAAAGACTGGGGACCAGTGTCAAGAATAAGAGGCCATAGAAAGCATTCCTGAGTAAGGAAGAAGGACTATTGTTTTAGCAATTTAGCCTGGAAATCCTTAGCAAACGACTGGGTTAATCAGACCATGCATGATTTAAATTTGAGCTCCTGGAAGCATGAAGTCACCACCAAGAGGAGGGTCGGACACGGAGCATCATTTCCACTTGGGCTGCCCCGATGTGCCCTGGCCTCACCACAGCCTTCTCTCCTGCTCCTCGTACCACTGCTGGCATGATGCTGACAGACATTTACACGGCTCCATGGTGAACCGGTTCAGGGAATGGAGCCAGCTGAAAACAACGCCACTCTGTTTTCAGACTGGGAGCACTGACTAAACCAGACCTGCACCAGTACCAATGCCAGAGCCCCCACCACGCTCAGGACAGTGGTGTCAGCTAACAGCATGATGCAAACAAGCCGAACAATCTTCATAGCTTGAGACGTGTCCTTGTATGTATTTATTGCTCTTACAAACTCATTTCCATCTTCCCTTGTTTGCTGCCTAGCTCAGTCTCCCCTCTGCTATTTCTGTAACACTCATATTTAATACCATGAAATTTTAAAATAGTATGCTGGCTCAGGTTTTTTGAGATCCTCCAAAGGGTTGCAGTCACGCAGTTCCGGCACTATTTTTGTTTAGCAAGGCAGGACAGAAGAGACAAGCAGGCCCTTGCAGCTCATCCTTGGGCAACACCTTGAGGACCACAAACTGAGGGGGTGCTCCCTGGGGTCAACATGACAGGCCCAGTGGGACCCCCCCCACTACACACACACACGCTCCTCAGTTATGCTACATGCTCCACCCATCTTTCTGTTTGCTCCTCATTTACAGTTTTGCTCGTGAACCCCTGAAAGGGAAGGAGCCACCTCACCTGCCTCACCGGGACAGCTCCACCAGCCCCAGCCCTCCCCACTGCTTCTCAGAAAACCCACTCCTTGTACTACCCCCCTGCCGCCTCTGCTCCCCCGAGGGCAGGGGTTGTTTTTGACTTACTGCCAGGTTTTCAGTTAATAACTGTTCATTTGGCAGGGGAGGATGTTTTAAATGAGATGCTTATGTTCCTATTTGTATATGTTAAAAGTATGGACTTCCATACACAGGGCAGGAATAGGGCAGCTTTTGGCTCCCTTCCTAAAAGCTACCAAATTACCCGCACTGAGCTTTGCCCTCAAATGAAGAAGCGAGCCTTCGCTGCTCCATTACGCTCCAATCCTGTCAATACTTGCACATGTACTTACATTTATTACGGTCAGTGGTCTTATCACAATGGTCATAGGTTCACAAACATCAAGGATGCTGTTCCCAGTAATAAGGTCAAGAATGTCTACAAGTCTTTTCAAGATTAGGACCTTAATGCCATAGCATCAGCCTGCTTTCCTCCTGCCTCCAGCATTAGATGTGGGCAGCTGAAATCCCCGAGGATGGAGGGGGATGGCCATCTCCAGGCTGACTTGCAGGTAGAGCAAGGCACTGTTCTGGACTGCTCCTGGGTGTGCGATGAGCTAGACAGCCCTGGGGATCACCACTCGCCACGGAAATCTTGGTGGCAGTTGTATGTGATTCATATGCTGTGAACTAGCATTTGACAGCTCAACGCCAATTAAAACAAATAAATACTATGCCAAGAGTCAGCAGGTCAGGCTTGGGGAGGATCCATCACAACGCTGGGCTACCGGTGGAAGTATAGGGAGAATCCATCACAACGCCGGGCTGCCGGTGGAGTCATAAGACAGTGTTGTGAGGTACAGATCACTTTGGTAGCCACTGACAAAGCAGCACTTCAGTGAACTCCTCTAATGGAAATCACTACACGTGCCAAAGCACAATGAAGGGACGTAACTCCTCGTTCCACCTACTCACAGATGGTTCTTACTACCAGACAAGTGAAACAACAAAAAGGGACAGATATAGGGCTTTTTATTAGCATACAGGGAAACTGAATATATAAGACCATGTTCTCTCTCTTCCACTTACCTGACTAGTCAAAGAAATTAATTACCTGAGAATAGCAAGGCTGCTTTATTTGGATGACTCAAATCCCTACTTCTCAACAGAACATCTGTCGGATCAAAAATTGACTTAGATACATCTAGATGATGTATTTAATTATTTAATAGAAAGATTAGCATGCAAATGTATTGCAGCACTCAATGCTAATTCATGACAGAGTCAGAATATTGAAGTTACCTCATTCTGTCAAAATATGCTAGTCCAGTATTCCTCTCATTTTAAATCACAAATCCTTTTCAAAAAGGAATTCACAGATTATCTCAAATCCCAGTACTGTTTGGCAGGCGGGAACGAGAGTGACAGACAAAACAGAGTCATTTAATAAAATGATTATTTTAGTATAAAAAAATTTTAACTGGCTAATAACAACAGTAAGGAGCTAATGGGCATGAGTACATACACACAAAATGCATGAAAATGTGTGCATATGTGGATGACTTTAACTTCCTTGCTTCTGATTTTTAAAGTTTTCTGTAGGCATTTTTGAACTCTTTTGATGCCCTCTGGACTACACACAAGTTGAGTAGCACTGGTCTATTCAGTGCTGAAGACATATCCCTACTCATCCAACACACATGTACCAGACTTATTTCCAACTACAGTCTTTTCACTTGTATTTACTTATTTAAGCTAACCTTTTATCACAAGCATTCAACAGTCCTGGTTGTGTTTAGCCGTTCCTGCTGCATGCAAACATACACCCATGGAACATCACTGCAGCCAACATCCTGATCTGCATACAGCTACAGGAAAAAAAGCATACAGCATGCAATTAAAGGGATTACAGTGACCACGGCCCTGCTTCTTGCTAATACTATTTCAGTGTATTTTCTAGATCCCCTCATTACTGAGGGAGTGGCTTACTAAGGAGGGATAAAGGAAGGAAGCACAGGAAGGAAGCAATGCACACACTGACTAAGAAGCAGCAGCAAATGATGGGAAAGGGAAAAGAAGAAAGAGGAGGAAGGAATGAATGGACCGCAATACACAAGGAACTTCAATATGATGCTTAGAACTTAGTATAAATATGCTTGCCATCCTCAGAAATGCTTTTTGAACAGGAGACTCCATTCTAGCAAAGCAAGGACTTCAACAGGACCAAACTTAAGCATATCTTTAAATCCTGTGCTAGACTGAGACCTAGCTGCTTAATCATCTTGATTCCCTCTCAGGTAAGTATTGTCACCCTCCAGCAGGTAAAGAAATGAAACCAAAAAGGTTAAGAGATTTAGCAGCCACAGACCAGCCAAGGAAGCACAGCACATCTGCACCATGGAGTGCACCACAACAACAAAGACCAGGCCTGAACACCTTTGCTGCAAAGCCAGACCCAAACTACGTCCTCCCTACTGGAGCATCTATCCATGCCTGCACCCGTGGCACACTACGATTCGCAGTACTACATTAAGCTGAGTTGCTCTACACAGCTTTTTGGGGTTGCTTTTTTTTTTTCCCCCAGTAAATCACCAAAAACCATGTCTATTCATCCTGGCACCTATGTGAAGCTGAAGAAAGAGAGAAGAAAACTATGAGATCTCAAGTTGCAGGAATGACACCTACTGCCTGAGAAATGAATTGCTCACCTAAACAAGTGTACTCAATGGTGAGGGGCTTCCAGAGAATAAAAAAGCACATGGACATGAGCTGGCAATGTGCACTTGCAGCCCAGAAGGCCAACTGTATCCTGGGTCGCATCAAAAGCAGCGTGGCCAGCAGGTCGAGGGAGGTGATTCTGCCCCTCTACTCCACTCTGGTGCGACCTCACCTGGAGCACTGCGTCCAGCTCTGGGGTCCCCAGTGCAAGAGAGATGTGGACCTGTTGGAGCGGGTCCACAAAAATGGTCAGAGGGCTGAACACTTCTCCTGTGAAGAAAGGCTGAGGGAGTTGCCTGGAGAATAAAAGGCTCCAAGGAGACCTTAATGCAGCCTTTCAGTACTTAAAGAGGGCTTATAGAAAGATGGAGACTTTTTTACTAGGGCCTGTAGTGACAGGACAAGGGGCAACGGTTTTAAACTGAAAGAGGGTAGGTTTAGATTAGACATAAGGAAGACATTTTTTATGATGAGGGTGGTGAGACATCAGAACAGGCTGGCCAGAGCAGTTGTGGATGCCCCATCCCTGGATGGGGCTTTGAGCAACCTGATCTAGTGCAAGATGTCCCTGCCCATTGCAGGGGGGATGGACTAGATGACCTTTAAAGGTCCCTTCTGACCCAAACCATTCTGTGACTCTGAAATAGGCCCAGCCTCGCTGCTGACTGTCATGGTGATCACATGAAAGCCTGCAGAAAATTCAGGCAGAGAGGGAGGTTTAGTGTTGAATTTCTGGTCAACAGCATGTATAACTCAGGGGAACAAAACCTCTCCATCATCAACCCAGGTGGAGAATACCTTTTTTGGACCAGGAACATGGCTAGTAGGTAGAAAATGCTCATCCATACAACAGCTAGGCTACACAGTTTGTAACACAAACACTGGGGAGCCTGTGTAGGAGGGTCTGCAGTGGATAAGAGAAAGAATAGAAGCCAAATTTTCATTTGTAGTACCAGCATTCCCTGGAGACATGGTTTCATGAGCATTTCTGGTGGTGCCAGGGAGCACTGCCTCAACCTTTCAGACTTCTGCTTGCTCCTACCCTTTATATACACCCTTTGTGTATGGAGAGTGTGAATTTTCTTTTCTTCTGTCTTCGTATGTAAAAATTTCATGATCTGGTTCACCCTACCAAACCACAAATGGCTAAGTTGGCACAGCTGAGGGGAGCAGGAATGAGAACTCAGAAGAAACGTATAAACTAACACTGAACTTGAAACAAATGTTAGGCTTGAATGCCTACATCAAGAAGGAAAATCAAAAGTTTCTGGCCCCCACATGTCTCTCCCACTCCAGGACTGTGAAATATCCAGTGAAATGTAATGCTTCACTAGTTGTTGTGCTGTTACAGAATGGCACTTTAGATAGTCAGAAATGTGAAGGAGGTTTCCAGGCTCGAATTTCTGGTAAGGACTTGCCCAGTCTGTCTCCTCTGATTAATAAAAATAGATATTCTTAACGCTTTTATAACTCTCAAGTGAAGAACAGTTTTGGAAGGACTGTCAATACCATTCTGAGTGTTTGTTCAACGCAAAAATGCAAAGTCTCACAGGAAGAAACATTCTGCAGTGCTAAATACCCCAGAAATGAAAAAGAAAAAAAAGACTAAATTTAAACTGTTTTCAATTTCACATGGTCAACAACCCAGACTGAAACACACTTTGAGTGTTACTGGGTGATGTGCACGCACATCCATGAACACAGAGCCATCACCGGGAGAACGTGCCAGATGAACTGTCAGGTTACTCCGCTTCCTGCGGTGCAGGCTAGAAACGTCTCCGCTAGCCCAGGTACTGGGGAACGGCCTGTCCTTACACTGCAAAGCTCCCCATGGGCTAATTAGCCAGGAACAAGGTAGACAGATTAACCCAAGCAACGTTGTGTGCTGCCATGACTTACTCCCTGGGGGCCTCACAGCAGCCTGTTTGCAGGTCTGGTGTCTTCTCCCTGGGCTGCATTACGGCTGTGCTCCTGCAGGGACGGGGGCTTTACTGGTGTGTGGTTCAAACGCGTCTTGGTGGAAGCTCTGAGCTGTAGCAGGGCGGCTTTTGGTCGTTTCCCCTCATTATGGCGCCTTAGATCAAAAAGCAGATGAAATGGAAGTCTTGGGTAGGTGACTGCGGATGAAATCCGCCGAAGGGCGAACAACAGGGTGAGATGAAGAAATGGTGGCACAGCTACTCCGCCTCTCCTCCCTGCTCCTGAGAAACTGAACCTAGGCACAAGGCTGAGAAAAAGAAAAAGGCGGAAGCACTGTGGATCCCTAGTGTTTTGCAATGGCTGTGAAGAAAACAGAAAACACATCCTGAAACTCCCCATCCTCTTGTAGGAGCAATACCAATGTACACTGGAGCAGTTTTTACTGCTTATCTACTGCAATGAAGGACAATACCAAAACATCAGCTAGTATTTTTTTTTTAAATGTAAATAGAAAGCGGATGAGATGATACTAAGATTCAGATTCAGCAAGAAACTTGAAAGATCTATAGTGACCTTCTCAGATAAAGAAAATCTATAGCTCATTCAACTTATTTTATTTTAATTCTGTAATTATTAGGATTGAACATTAGTCAGGATTCATTTTATTTTGGCAACAACTTTAGAAATCTTTTCTAAAGAGGTTCAGTATTGCTCCTTACACAGTGCCCAGAACGGAGAGAAACTATGATGGATAGCAAGAAAAAAAGAAAAAAAAAAAATCACAAAATTGCTAACTTGCAAGATACAGGAAATTATTTGAGCCTGAACTGTGTTTGCACTTTTGGAAAGATTTTGATGATTTCTTCCAAGAAACACAAATACTTAAAATACTTACAAAGAGAGAAGTACTGTACTGTCCAAAGGAAGCACCTACCCAAGTACGAAGAAAGACCATGCAGACCCCTTTAATCGCAACACACTTCCAATGGAGCTGTTCTGTGTTAGGGAGTCTGCTGTTTAACACGGTCTGCGTGATCCAGGAAAGGACAGAAGTGAAACGCCACACAAAACCATAATGCTGAGTTAAACAGAGCTGCACACACTTGAAAGATTACCTTCAGCCTTGATTATACCACTACAAGAATACAAGACAAAATATTCCAGAAAAGAGGGAATGCACAAAATGATGTCCAGTGTTTATGCTTTATTCTAGAGAGGGGAAAATAAGTTTATTTTTTAAGTATACAGAATAACAATTAATATAAAAGAAGTACAACTGGCCTGCCTGTTCACATGTCCTGACAGTAGGGTATGTTGAAGGACACCCAGCATCGCTCGGTTCCCGATGAGCCACTGCCCCTGCCTTTGCATGGCCATAGCCAGCATGGTGCAACCTCCAGCAGAGGTCCAAAATTTGCTGACAAAGGAGTTTGTCTGCAGCTAGAGCTAAATTGCCCCTCTAAAGATCTAAGCTGAGCCAACAAAAGCAATTTTCTGTCAGCAGCATAGTATCCACACTTGGGATTTTGCTGATGAAACTGTGACAGCCAAAGGGCCGGGTGCTTTCTCATCAAGCACAGATTCGGCTTGAAAGGCTGCAAACCTAAATGTACCCAAAGGCATGACTGCAGAAGGTGGTGTGACAACTCCCAGCCGCCCCCAGGAACCCACAGCCACACACACCACAACGCCAAGGCACATAGCAGGAGTCAGAACACGGCAGGACAGAGTTTTCAAATCAAACAAAAATTACCTAAGTAACAAGCATATTGCTCCAGCTCAGCAATCAATTACTAAGTGACAAGGTTAAATGAAGCTTTATAGACAACTTGATTTTATTATCCATCTCAGGGGATGCTACTACTTTCCTGCAGGAGAGGGTACACTGGGCTACACAGGCCACTAGTCCAGCGAGGTCAGTAACTCCAATTCTGATGACATTATAAACACAAACAACACGTTCTCTCTAATTTGTTACAGATGCAAACAGAAAGAAACAGTTAAGAAAAAGAAAACTTAGAAAATAACACTGCATACATACAGCTCCAGTTACCCTCCAAGCAAACTAAAAGCATTGGCAAAACTCTTGAGTTACCTCATGAACTGCTTAATGAATAGAAAATGTGGAAGACAATGAAATGCTTGATACATTGTGTTTATTGGAACAAATGTAAAGACTTTGCTTGCTTATGTCTGAAAACAAAAGGTTTAAGAAGAAGGATGTATATACGCTTCCTGTTATTAAAACAGATTTATACTATGAATATTCAGTTCTCTTTTTCTCAGGGTGTTGCTCCATCCCTTTAAATTAGGGCTAAATACAACAGCTTTTTAGGATTTCCAGTTGGCAGCTAGACAGAAATGTCAGAACAAAAAGGTTGACTTTAGCTAGAGAACTCTACAAACATTAAGGTGCTAAGGGACACCGTTTTCTCCAGTAACTTCTATACTGAATTCATTACCTTGGGTTGGATTAAAGCATGTGTTACCACAAAAGAGTAAGGAGGTATAATTTTTATCTGAATAATCCTGTTTAGAGGTTGTTTCCATCTCTGGATATTCACTGTATGTTCCGTTTAGAAAAAAGAAAGTGCTTGAAGTGGGAGGCCTTCCCCCCATCACTGCCTCAGGACCGCAGCACAGAGCCAGCTTACACTCACCACAGTCACACCAAAGAGAGAGACAGGGAAGATTTTTTCAGGGATACACCCAAAATGCTATAGCTGGTTTTCATTTTTAAGAACAGAGACCACTGAAACACAGATGCCTTATAAACTACATGTATGACTAAGAAATGTGAGGTTACACCTCAGCTAACAGAATGTAAAAATCTTATTTTCAGCTACAGCAATATTCGTAGACATTTTCCCAAATGTGAGCTAATTCTGTTACTTCCAAGAATAAATGAATATCTGCTGTAGAATAACCTCAACATTTGTTGTACTAAAGCAATATTTTTATATACTAAGAAGTAATAACACCTCTGCACTTTAGCATTTTCCACCCAGGAATCCTAAACCACTTTTGAGACAGAACATCTATTATAATCTGTTTTATTACTAAGACCTGTGTTACACCCACTACATACACACTTTATACCTTTGAAGTGAAGGCATAAAGAAATTATCAAAAAAATGGAAACCATCACATAAATGCAACTGTGCAAAGAATAGCACTGTAATCTATTCACCACAAAAAGTAATATAAATAAAACACACATGGCTAAGCAAATGTTTTAAGAAGGTTTTTATTAAATGATTGTATAGCCTGCCAGGGTCTTTTGGAATTATATAGCCTGTATTTATTAAACAAGAATTGTTACTGAAAAAGGCTTTAGGTGATTTGCAGACAAATACGACCTATTCAGTAATGTCTGTATATGCAAGGAAAAAAAACAGCAATGGAGACCTTTAAAAACAGGAATTCAAAAAAAAAAACCAAAACAAGCATGTACATTAAAGTATAAAAGTGGTATTAATAAGAAAAGACTATTTTAAGTGTGATACACCTGCAGATGCCAAGCATCATATGGGGAAAACGGGAAAGGGCAGCTGCACAAAGAGGTGCCCAGCAGCACACACAGACCAACTTTGTGTGCCGGCTCCCCCACCTAGACCAGACGCAGCCTGGCGTTAGGTGCCCAACCTAGAGAAGCACCCCTCCATCATCGTCAAAAGTGAGGATATGGGGCAGTCCTGAAGCCCCTCCTGGAGTTAAGCTGCTTTTTCTTTCCAAAATGCCCCGTAGCTCACACCTCCTCTGAGAGCACCCTAGCTCTCACGGTGGGGATTACTTTGGGTGCATTATGTACCCTAACTCACAGTCTGTCTTCATGGGTCCCTCTCTTTCCTGCTACCTCTTCCAACAAAAAGCACAACCACCAACTGCAGAAGTTCATGTGGAGCAGGGTGCCTTCAGTGGGAGAAACTCAGAATTGTTGCAGCCTTCCAACTAGCCCCATGGTGCCTCCTCGGGGGTGAAAGATGTGCCAACGAGTCAGAAAGCCAGCTTTCCTTCTTCATGGGGCAAGAGCTCTACCAACCCTTCTTCATGGGGAAGAGCTCTTCCAACTGGGCTACTAACTGAACAGGAAGGAGCAAGGGAAACTCCACTGCCATCTGTTGTGTTTGATGACTTAGCTGTGGAGGTCTCTGAGCAGCATCGTGACCAGACCAGGTGAGACTGATGCAGAGACACCTTTTGTGTGGAGACCAGAGGGGTCTGAGCCACCAATTGCATGACACTGCAGGCTCATGTGCTTTTGGCCCTCCCCAAGAACATAATTTTAAGCAAGTGAAGAAAACTAATGGTAATATAAATGACTAAATAAATCGATGCATCTCCAAGCCTTCAACACACATGATGGTGTCAGGAGTAAATACAGGTGTAAATGCAGGCGAAGGTTTTTGGACTTCCACTGTACTTCCTAGGAGCAACGCCAACCTTGCAATTCAAGGATCAGGAACCACAGAAAGGTATCTGGCTTCAAACTGTTATTTCCATTTTTAAGGTTTCCCAAAGCGGTTTTACCTTGCTAAAGATAATAATTAAGTGGAAAGAATCACTAGTATTAGAAGATGAATCAGAGGCTGGGTTGCTCCGAGATACTGACAGCTCAAGCGAACTCTTGAATAAATGAGGAAAGAGAGAGGTTTGGAAGAGTATGAACCAAAACAGTATCTTCCTTCCTTCCTTCCACCAGGCACTTATCTGGCTGCAGGAAATCTGTGGGGTTTTGTGTTTGTTTTTTTTTTTTTTTTTTTTTGCTTTTCATATTCACAATAGACACACCGACCTCGGGAAAACTACGAGTTCGAGCACTCACAGCCTGATGAGAGAGAGACCCCGGGAGATCAGGCACGACCTATGCTGGATGCTCGGGAGAAATCGCATCTCCGCTCCCCCCGGGAACTCCCCTCTCCCAACCCCGCACACCGCCCTCACCGCCCGGAGCGGACTTCGCCCGCGGCTCCCCTCCCGCCCCCTCCGGGCCGTAGGGCAGAGCAGCACCGCGCACGATCCCTGGCTGTACATCGCAGCACCGGTTTCAAAGCGCTTACAGCCTCCTGCAACCGCCGAGATAATCTGTCATATGGATTTAGGCACTGACAGTCAAACATGCCAAAAATGTCACCACCCACTCGTATTATCCATCCGGTGAAGGACTAGGAAGCGCCGCATTGCTTAACCTCTCCTCCGCCTTCCACTCGCCCAGGAAATCCCCACCCCCCACGGCGTGACACCATCACGGGGGGACCGCGGACCCCCCCCGCAGGCCGGCCGCCTCGGCGGGGAGCCCTGCCCGCGGCGCTGGGCGCTGCGCATCCCCCGGCCGCCCGCACTCACCTCATCTTCCCGGCGGGGCGCGGCGGCGGCCGGGACCGGGGCCGGGACGGGGGCCGGGGGCGGGCGGCGGCGGGGGGGCTCCGGCGGCGGCGCCGCCCCACTCGCAGCGCCGGGCCCCGCGGCGCTACCCGGGCAGCGCGGCGGCGGGCAGCCCCTCCGCCGGCCCGGCCATGTTGCCGGCTCCCGCCCGGCTGCGCTGCCTGTGTCTGTGTCTGCCTGTGTGGGCAGGACAAAGCGCCGCTGCCGCCCGCCCCGCTCCGCTCCGCTCCCACGCGTGGCGGGGCCGCGCCGCCTCCCCGCCCCGCCCCGCTCAGCCTCCGCCGTGGGGATGGCGGGGCAGCCTGCCCTGCCCGGCCCGGCCCGGCCCTGCCCATCTCCGCCCATCTCCCCACGCTGCTGCCCGCGGGGGGAGCGCAGGTGAGGCAGGGCGGGGGCGTGGGGAGCGGCCGCGCACCGTGGGCGGCACCGATCGGCGGCTCCGGGCTGCGCCGGGCTCCTCGGCCGGGGCTGGTGCCCCCGGGGAACTGGACATGCCGCGTCCCCGAGCCGTTCCCGGCTGGAGCAGGGACAGTGCCGCGGTTGCAGACCTCTCCTCTGCGAAGTGATGTAGCGGTCCTGTATACCAGTGTTAAAAATCGGTGCTTTTCTGGATGGAAGCAAGGGCAGAAATCGTATTTCCAGTTACTATTGCAGGGAAGCTGTGTTTTCTGCTCCTTCACCCTTCCCACTTGCCCCAGGTGAGTTTCCCTGCGACTCTCTCATCCTGCTGTCAGCTGCATCCGTCCTCTGCGCCCACCTTCCCCACCCACCCCGGGTGCCCTGGGCTTCCTCCCAGCCCTGCTGCTTCTCCGCATCCACCTCTCCTCCCCGCTCCACATCCCAGTCCCGTCCCTGGCCCTTTGCTCTTCTCCTTCCAGTCACCTCCTGCCAGCTCTCTTGTGCAGCCCGAACCAGATGGTGATGATCTCCACCAGTGCGAACAGCTTTGCAGGTCCAGAGCCTGGAGCTTCCCCTGCCCCTCTCCACATCTCCTTGCCTCTTCCCATGCACCAGCCACTAGAAAAAGATGATATTGAAAGTGGTATTGCTTGGATATCCTCAAGGATCTGGCACGATGAGGGACTAAATACTGCAGTTGTTTCCCAGGTCTTTCATATGTAGGTCACCATAACTTCATTGGCACTTATCAAGAGTGAAGGCTCTTCAAACTGACAATCTGTGGGTCCATCTTCCAGTTCTGTATCATCCAGTTTGGACCCAAAAAACACCCCAATAACCACGTAATCCCACAGCAAGCAGTGGGTTTCCAGGCAGCTAGCATGTGTGTCCACATTGTGCCTGGAACAGAAACGGTTTCTGGCCCTCTCCCTCCCTCCCTCCCTGTGTCCGTGTCCCCATTAACACCGCTCCCATCACTCCCTGAGACCCACCTCCATCTGCACGTGCCGTGACGGGCAAGGGAGCTGTAGCCCCTCTCCCCGGGTGCAGAGGCAGTTTTGGGAAGATGCGGGGAGCGCGGGTGGGCTGCGGGGCAGCGCGTACGGCTGGAAAGCTGCGCGAGGTCTCAGGGGGACGTGCCCGTGGTGCAGAGCAAGCAGAGCGCAGGACCGTGCTGGAGGCTATTGGGCACAGCAAAGCCTGTGCAGGAGATACAGAGCAAAGCAGTGGGAGCCGTTTTTAATACAAATACTTTACATTTTCATTTCCATTTCTCTGAAAAGTTAAGGTTTTCATATATTCAGGCCAATACAGCACTTATTTTTACTGTAATAGTAGCCTATGCCACTAGAATAAATGCTGCAAAAATCAAGCCCATAGATTTGGTGCCCTAGAGACCTATTTCACCATTGGCTTGTCAAGCCTTACTGCTGCCTACTGCAGCTCAATACTAAATAAAAACATACTACAACAATAACAACAACAATAATAGGACAGCAACAAAACCTGTAGTAGTAATAATGTGTATGCCTTCTATTCAGGGCCTTGCTTGTTTCTTAGTAGCTGATGCATATCTGGTAATTGCTGTTTCCAATGACCATTAAGATGTTCAAAAACTAATTAGGGACAGAGTTACTGAAGGGCCAGGGGGAGGGAGCCCCCACCCCTTCTGGGCCTCATTAGCACAGAGCCCAGCTCACGCCTTCCTTGTCCCAGGTCTGTGCCATCCTCTTCCCAAGCCACCCCACCAATTAATATAAGCTCACTTCTGGCAGAGGAGGTCTCTCCTAAAGAAGCAGCTCCCCCTATTACTACGGGGCCTCACTTGTTTGAAACTAAAGCTTATAGTCCTTTCTTACACACAATTATCCTAAATTTCCTAGAAGGCACAATATATGTTGCTCGCATAAAGAAACAACTGTGTCAGACCATAGGTCTGATATGCAGTCTCCCCCATGCAGTGGCTTCATCCGTGTGATTTGTGATGGGGCTGCTGAAGGTAGCAAGCTTATGAAGAAATAATAAGCAAAAATAAAACCTATTTTCTTATTACTATCATCTGACTAATCCTTTAGAGTGTGGGTCACTGACCAGCGCGTGCAACATATGGGAGACAGCATAAGGCAAGGAGGACGCTTATTAAACTAGAAAGTTTCACAGTAATTGTACTAGAACTTAAAACATGATTAAAAGAGCAAATCCATGTGTGAGTTCATTGCTAATCTCTTTTTTTTAAAATGTAATTTCCTTAAGCTAGGAAATCAGGCACAAATCAAATAGGCAAAGAAATGTACATAAATCAGGGCGTGGTTAAGATACAAAACTAGAGCAAGGAAAAACATCTTCTGCAAAGACTTTTATTTGGGCTCAGACACTGCACAGCATAACAGGGCACCTGATGTTGCAGCGAGACTCATGAGTCTTTACAAAGAGCTGAAGCTACAGCCACCGCATGCCCCAGCACTGACACATCCAGCCCCGGCAGCTGCCCAGAAGGGACTGCGAACACCCGGGCAGGGCACGTGGGTGGCTTCCACCACTTGCAGCTCTGTACTTGCACTGCCTCCTGAGAAGAGCTACTGTCCTTGGGCAAGTTGCCACACCTCACCGGCTGTAAACTTGTGCAATGTCTGCCCTTGCAAAGGGTTGGGAGGCTTAATTGCCCATGAGGTGGTTTGAGAACTGATGCAGAAGTGCAGAGTATGTAAGGTTACTGGTCAGTTATATTGGCCATTTTATTTATTCTTATATAAAGAAGCAAGAGAGAAAAGGAGAAGAAATTTTATGTACTGTTACATATGCCAATCTTGCTGGCTACTAACAGCACAGAAATAGGAGAGCAGTGTTAAAAATCTTTGTTGTATCAGAATATACGAGGCTGCTTCTTCAACATTCATGGGTTCAGGTGTCCACCAGATCACTGTGTGAATTGAAAGACGTGACTGAATCATGTAATAATTGTTTTGTTGGGACAAATCTTACACTATATTGCTGTCAGACCTATACATCTTCTAAGAGACTTAAATCTGTTCATTTGTATGAAAACAAATATATAATCTCAGATTGTAGTCTTGTCGATTCACCTGCTCTTTCCCCAGGAGGCCATCCTGACCCACCAGGGTGTACGTCCATCCTGCTGGCCTCCTTGGCCTTCCCGCTCCCCCTCGCAGCTGTCCCTAATTGCGAATCCTCCTGCATGGCCCAACAAAGACCTGCACAAGAAAACTGCTGTCCCTAGGGTCACGGCTTTCCTGGCTGAGACCTCCTGCACTGCGAACCCTGATGGATCTGCCCCCTCTGGGTCCTGCTGCAACAACTGCCCCGGGGCCTGCTCTCCTTGTCACTTCAGAGATTTCATGTTAGGAGGAGGAGGGGGAGGAGGATGCCCTCCTTAAACAGTCACGGAGTCTGGGGCAACATCCTCTGTAAATATCCTCATATCAGGAGCTCAAGGTCATCCAGTTGTTTTTCTCAGTGAGTCAATGCCACGTCCAGAGCTGCACGCTGGTGCAGCAAGAATCTCATGGTGATTTTTTTCCCACTGAATTTGTCCAGCTCAGAGCTTTCTCTTGAAACTCTCGGGCTTCCCTGGGGGCTTGTCCACAAAAATACCTAGCTCTTTTCAAGGAAAGCAAATGTCCACAATAGCTTGTTTGACACACTTTTTTTTGGAAGGCTTTTCCTAAGCATGGAGGATTTAGCCTTGTGAAAGTCACCCTTCAGAGGAATTCATTATACCAACTCATTATACTATGTCCAGTAATACACATACGCATTTGTTTCTAAAAATTGTTCCTCAGATGCAACGTGACTCATAACTTTGCCAAAGCTGAAGCTGGGTTTCAGTTGTACCATTTCATGGACACCTCGCTGGGGCAGAGAGAACATGATTATGAAATTCAGGCACAGAGTGAGATCCAAAGATTCCCATAACTCAGAGGGGTTCAGACCTGGATGTTTGGTTTTCACCCATCACCATGCCCGTGTTGCTTGGCCACCTAGACATTCCCTGCGGTCTATGGCACCATTTGGCAAAGGTCTAGGTCCCACCTCTGATTTGTTATGGCAGCCCAAAAGCCAGCCCTGGTGAGGCACTGGCAGTGAAGGCGTGCACATCACTCACCGCCCGCATGGGCAGGCAGTGTGGTCCATGCTGCAGGGACACCGAGAGAAAGAAGCTGCCGCAGGGCTGCAACCGGAGAGTCCCCAAAACCTGGAGTTCTTTAGCAACGCTTCATCCAGTCTTGGGGTGAGGAAGAAAGAATGAGAAGAGGCTGGAACAAAGGATCAAGTGGCAGAAGACTCTGGCAGGAGCTGAAGGGAACAAGAGAATGGAGACTAGAGAAAAATGAGGGAAATACAGAGGTTTGGGATTTTTTTTAAGAAGAAAAGGAGAGAAAAGGAAATTAGATGAAAAGAGCAAAACTGAGGAAAGGAAAGAATGAAGAAGGGAAAGACGACAGGGAGTGGTATAGGAAAAAGGCAGAGAATAAGTAGGAAAAAATACACCATTGATATACTTTAATTCTATGTTTTATTATATGTCCTCAAGTGAAGATGGGAGGCAAGGAAAGGAAGGGTCCAATTGCGCTCTCAGGATGGTGGTGGGGGATAGTCCACGGGCCAGTACCTTCTCTTGGAAAGGGAGGAGCCCACTGGCACTTTTATTTTTCCCATTACGCCTCAGGAGAGCAGGGTTTACAATCGCTAGGAAGGCTGAAGCAGGAAGCTGCAGCTTTCCACGCAGCCGGGAGGAGCTCCGTGTTGCAGGCAGGCCCTGGGGACCTGTTACAGTCTTAGCTGTTCGTGGCCATCGGTGATTTTTCCTTAACAACTTTTCCACACAACTTAAGGAAAAGACACCAGTAAACCGCAAGCGTGTAGGCGCCCAGCGTGCAAAAGCCGAACCAGTAAGGGTGTCTCCAAAGACCACGCACCTTCCTGCAGTACTTGGAGGCAACAGTGGTCCAACCTCCCCAGCAGCATTCCCAGAGATGCGTTTTCATGCTAGGGTGAGGGCAGAAGGGCAGGAATGGGGAATATAAACACACCTGACAATTCCAGTTTTCCTTTTAACAAATAACTTTAGCTTCTTTAAAGAGATACTGCCTCAGCTGATGGTTTAGCCCCATCAGAGCATTTCCAAAGCCTGTGTTTTGATACAGCATATTCCACATCAGGGGATAACATACTGCCCTCGCAGGACAGTCTGTATCTTTGCTGTCTCTTGCAGAGTAGGCTGTACTGAGCCAGGCAAGGAGACGCTTCATTTTGTTTGTTTTATCATTATTAAAATCCCCTTGGTCCTGCTCTTGCAAAGTCAAGATTGTTTGGACTTGAGCTTTTTAGAAAGAGGCCAGGCTTGTCATGCTGGGGTAACAAAAGCAGCAGCGTTCTCCCCCAAAACTAGTCTGAAAGATCTCGGCACAGAGGCGATGCTGTGCTCGTGAAGTCAGAGACAGTCGGGACTCTCCAGGCTGCTAAGCTGTGTGTGGCCAGATTTTCTGCAGAACAGGAGCTGTGCATACGGGAAATGCCAGAGGGCTTTTCACTTAAACTGAGCCTCCTGTCAGCTTGCTCTCCAACTGTTCAAGCAGTAGACAGAGACTCTCAGAGCTCAGCTTCTGCTCTTTTTAGGTGCTGTAAGGAGGCCAAAACACTTGAACCTCTGGCATAATAACCTCCCCTGTGGTTATACACTGATGTCATAAATTCGGAATTATGATGTCAATGAAAGCTGCTGAAAAGGAGAAGCTGGGCAGGAAGGAAGGAGCCCTAAAATGTTGACATTTATCTTAATGAGAAACTGAATCCAGAATGAACAGCCAAGGCAACTGATTTTGTAGAGAGGCGTTCTCTTCAGGCTGCCTCAAGCAGACAGTTCCCCCTTCAGCACGTCTCTGCAGTGCGAGGGCAATGCAAGGCAACGACAAATTACAATAATCTAACATGGCTGCAGAACTCATCCAGCCTTTTTAATTTTTGCTTTCTAACCATAATGACTGAACAGCCTGAAGGAGATTTCTTTAGCCTACAGCCTGGAATCTGGAGCAAACATAGCTCATGTAGCGCTAATAGCCAGAATCCACAGAGCAGCTGAATTTGCTTCCCTCTGGCTACATGTTTTTTCTAGGTAATTCCATGGGTCAGATTTTAAAAATGTTCATCTCACAAGCTTCTGCTAAAAACCTGTTCACTTGCATGGAGATCCAGAAAACAGGTTGCCATTCTCATGGTTATAACCTCAGCACCTCAGACTAGACCCGAAGAGGCAGCCTTTAAGGTACAGATGTGTCCACTACAAATGAATGGAAATGTCTAAATTAATTTAATGTAGTTTGCAGATAGCCAAAAGATGGTAAAAACAAACCTGTGCTAAACTGGGACTGTGGAGCTGGTGAGGAAGAACCACTTTTCATGGAGTCCAAGACCTCAAGCTTTCATAAAAACACAGACAAAATGTGAGGTCCAGAGAAGCGCCTACAGAGCCTGGTGACTAACAGCGCAGAGGCTCTGTTGCAAGGAAGCACCTTCTTACACTTCCACATTTGGCAGGAGACCAAGGGGAACCCACAATGCTGTGAATCATCCTGATTGATTGACAAAGGTCCCTCGAGTGGCTTTCACAGATGAGCCCATCGGTATCACCACTGACAGAAATAAGGTCTACCAACCATAGTGCTAGATGGCAGCTTTGGCCAAACTGTCATCAATACCTCCATGTAAATTATCACTTAGTCTTCTATAATTATTTAATGAATTCAGGGGCCAAAGTTGTTCCATTAAGAAAAATGAAATTGCTGCAGAACTGCATGACTAAGGAGAAAGATAAATCTCTCCCAGCAAGAGCGTGAAGCGCTAATGTACTCACTCATCCAGCAGCCTCCGTCCAGAAGCAGACAGATGTGGGTGCTATTCTGTCCTTCCCCTCAGGAGTCGGTTCCTTATCTCCCATCTTTTGGGCCAGGAGATGCTCTGGCTTGGGGCATCTCCTCTGAAGGGCAGCCCGCTGCAGCGCGAGAGCGGCATGGCAGTGATCGGACTGCTCCAGCGCCGCTGTGAATCCCAGCCAGTAATGGAAGAAAAGGATTTCTGTTTAGGCTTCTCATAAGTCTGTTCTTTTCACTAGTAATTAAAGTGACATTTTCCCTGCCATCTGTAGGATTTTAGAGGATGCAGATCTGTCAACAGCCCTCCTTCCAGGGACGGAGGACAAAACACAACAAAAAGACTGCCTGCTTCTCTGAGCAGAACCTGAAGAAATGAAAAATGCCAACCCTTGCAAAAAAGGGTCTGGTTGCCCCTGCAAGCTCTTGTCACATGAATAATTTTGAAGGGAAATAATACCTTCTAATACGAATTCTTTTGAAGAACAAATTTCATCCAAACATTTCACATAGGAAATATGACCTTGTCTTCATTAGAATAGTAAAAAATCCATTTTACAAAAATGATTTATGAGAAGACTTTTTTAATCATTTGAAATGGTGGGGTGTTCTTAATTCGCTAGCATTAAAAAACTATTTACTATCATCTCTTACATTTATCTCCTTTCTTTGCTGTTTTTTTTTACTTTTTTTTTTTTAGTACAGTGACTAATTTTTGTAGAGCTCATCTGCTGGAAATTGTTAATACCTGTCAGCTTTCAACAACCTGTCAAAACTGAGCACTACCAAAAACATCTATGTAAAAATCATCTTTCAGGTAGTAATTCAAATTGTACATACAGAATTAAGTTGAAAAAGGCTGTAGTTTTGATGTAATACAAATATGTGTCCTTTAGGAGTAAAATAAATATATGAAAACAGGCAGGAGAGGTAAACAAAATGATGAAAAGCCTCCACTTTAAAATGGGCAATGATTGAGTCTATGTTTGTTTTATAAGTGTATAGAAGAGGGAGGAAGAAGTCTTTTGAAAGCATATGTATTGTTTTCTGAATAATTTAAGACTTTTAGAGAATAGATATTATCAGCTTCAGCAGCTAATCACTCTGAATATCCTGACACAGGAGTGTTACCTGACTATACACGCTCATCATTTTGGACAAATATGACAGTTGTACTGCTGTAGTGAGTGTAGGAACACAAAATCCTATTGCTAAATGCCATACAACAACAGAGAAAAAAAAATCCCTACCCTAAAAATATTTTAAAATCTAAGTATGTGCTATACATTACAGGGCTGCCCATAAATGGAGGACAATTGAGAAACGAGACACTGTTGATGGCCTCAGTACACTCATACAAGGAGGGCAGGGAGGAAGGGGCTAAAAGCAGGTGCAAAGTCACTCATATTGCTAAGTTCAAGTCAAAGAAGGAGCGTGGATACAGATACAGTAAGAAACAAGGAACTCAGCCCCAAAACGATCAGAGAGGTAGTCAAGGCCACTGGTTTCATAAGCAGTTAAAGGCAGCAGAACGTGCAGGTAAGGGCTAAGGTGGATGCAGTCCTGGAAGCTGAAGTCACCGAAGAGCAATGCTGGAAACGAAGGGAAGAAAAGCAAGAAACAGGAACTGAAACTGAAGAAAGTTGAAAGAGAGTAGCTGAATGCTTGGTAGATGACAGCCACACAAGAGACACGAAGAGATGAGTCCCTTCTTTGAGCAACTCTACAGCTGCTGCAGCCAAGACCAGGGGAGGGAAGGAGCAGGAGCAGAAGGCCAGCCGTAACTCCAGCCCTGGATCTGAGAACCAGCTTTACGCTCCATGGAAGGGCAGGAAAAGACAACTGCTGCAGATGCAGTATCAGGTGAAGGAATCAGGTGTAAGAGTCCTGGGTGCTGCTGAGGGAATGAAATACACAAAGCTCAGGAATAACTCTTTCTTTCCTTTTTTTTGTTCTTTTTTTTTTTTCCTTTAAAGCAAAAAAGAGGACACTCCTGAGAAAACAAATAATCGCAAGAACCAAGGAACAAGGGTGGTAGTGGGGAGAGCTGAAGATTATATATAACAATGGCAAAATTGTGTAGAATTTCCTGGATAAAGAAAGAAGAATCACTTTAACAGTCATCAAACGGATATTTGGCTCAAGACGTTACCCACCATTTGCCAATTCAGCTAATACTCGTCTCAGGTTTTCACAGAGGAACAAAGACACATTTAACAGTAAAAGTTAGAAAGAGAGGAACAGCAGAAACACAGATGGGATGGGATTGTTGAAAATCCCCTTTGATCAGTAACCCTAGGGATGAACTTCCAGGATTCCTCATCTATTTCTTGTAAGGGATAATAGTTTAAAATGAAGAAGGGGATCACAAATACATTATTACATCCCAAGAGTAGCACTGCAGGAGAAGGATGAAAAGGGAATGAGCCAACCCAATTTGCAGCTCCTGTTTTCTCTGTTGCGAGTAATGACAAGTCACCTACAATTCTGAAAGCAGAAAATCTGAAAGCACCCCATCTGCAAAAGCAAAAAAAAATAGTAAACAGAAGTATCCAGACAAGATGAGAACCTGTCACTTGCGTATTACAACCTCTTAGGATTGGATTAACCCTAGAAAGGGTAGGGATATTATGCCTTAGTTTCACACACTTCAAGCAGAGGGAGATTGACATCGCCATCAAAGAACTCATTCTGGTGCTCCTCTGTCCATTTACTACTTCTCCACATTGCTCCTGCCTCTGTACAAGCTCAGTACAAGCATTCATGATGAGGAAACTGAGGAAAAGGATTTGCTATTTTGTAGTAGCTGTTGTTTGCTTGCTTGGCCTTTTTTTTTTTTATATCCTGGGTCCATCTCCCAGCTGGGTTCTCCCTTTGGCCACAACAACTCGTGCTGCTGCACGTGATGGGAATAAGCAGCTAGGGGCAAGACCTCTTCCTTCAGTGACAGTGCTAGATCATGTCAGGTTAAAGTGACCCTGAAACCCTGGCCTTTGTTGCCTGAGGAGGAGTTCCTAACCCACAGAAATTGTCAGGAGCTCTTGCCACGAGCATAACGCTGTGCAGTGGAATGACGCTCCTCCACCAGCCGAGTGCTCAGGCACGTGCACTAGGAGGCAGAACCAAGGCAGTTTGTAGGTGAAAGCATGCGGCATGTCCCTCTTCCCTGCCGTGAACCTGGAGCTTCACTCTCTAGGTGTGCATTAGGGATCACATTCCCAGGGTCATGCTCACACATCCAATTATGGACCCCAAAATCTAGATTTTATTCCCAAATATTTTCAAATGCAGCTCTAATCGAGAAATCACAAATGTGTGTCATTAAGTGAAACCCTGTTTCTTCCGTAAGTATTTCACATTGAAACAAAGATATTTTACCAAACAGGACGAATGCATTGAAAATTCACTTTAATACATGTTTATTGGTGTCCTGCACTTTCAGTGTAGGAGGTTGGAGATGCAATAAAAAAGTTTCAAAATTTATTGATTCCATTTCATTTAAATCACTCTAAACAACCAGTGCTTTAGAGTTCAGAGAATTAACATTTACTGTCCATTACAAGCGAATTTTTAATATTACCTTTTTCGAGTCCACTTAGAACTCCTCTTTTTTAAAATTCTTCAGATACATTCCTCAAAGTAAACAATACATTTCAATCTGTGTCACAATCAACATTGATAAGGCCTTCTTAACCATTTTATACCACCTCCACTATTACTTCATTGCAAAACACAATCTTATTTCATACTATAAATATCCATCCATGCACAAAACACAGGGGTCAGAAGTTACACATTAATATCTCATGTAGGCTTCCAAGACTTCCTTTACCCTCTGCAGGTTTATGGTACACTTAAAAAGATATCTTTAGACTTAGTCTACTTGGTCTTAAAATACAAATATACAATATCCATAAGCATAAAAAAGTAAAGCTAGATGGCCTTACCATTTGTTATGAACTGCTAAAATCTTATACATGTACAATATAGCATCATGCTGATTAATATACATATTAGTTAAATATATCAACCAATAATGGGGATGTGGCCAAGCTTTTTTGTTTTGTTTTCAAAAAGAAATTGTTCATATACAAGTAAAAAGATTTTAAATTTAAACTCATATGGAATACCTGAACCACATAGACATCTGTAAACCCTGCTGAGATATTCAGGTCAAACTGGGGCATAACCTGCTGATTCACTTGAAGGGGAACACAGCTCCTCACGGGTGATACCCAAGGTGTGCTATTCCCAAGAGAATGCAAATTTACCAGCATTCACATTTTCAGGTTTACAACACTAATTTTTGCATCTTACATCTTGGTTTATACTTTTTGTATCTATTCATCATCCTCCATCAGAAACAATTCGGTACCTTGACACTGTCATGGATTTTTCTGATTAAGTAGATATACAGTACAAAGTGTAGATAGTGAAACAAGCACATATATACAGTCTTTGAAAGGCATTTTTGTGACCATTTTAGCAGTGTTTATAGAAAACATTTAAGATAGTCACATTCCGCTGATACCACTGTATTGCAAACTGTCAAGCCACATTTCTTATATTAAACTTGTACTGCATTGTATATTGTACAACAGAAAACGATCATTCTTAAGGTGTGACACAATGGAAAAAAAAAAATAAATCACTAGACTGAGTAAGGTAACCAGCACAGGGCTTAATTTTCCTGAGGTTTGTAAGAATTTTTTTTAAACAAAAATCACAGTGACCAGGCTAAACTGCAAACATACTGTTAAGTTTTAAATATACAGTTTATACATAAGTTCTGTGCATGGTCGACTCAACTGTGTATGTTCACACTGATGTTTCCTTTAAATGACTCGCCACTGCATAATGCTTGTGTCTTTTCCGCCTGTGGAGATGAGATGGGTGTCTTCACAGAGAAAATCTACATTAGTTACATGACTACTATGTCCACCGTACACATGGCTTGGAGCCTAGAAAACACCAAATTAGTGAGAATATAAACTGTCATAAAAACATAACATTGTAACATAACATTCATATGACAATGAAACCAAGGCATCACATCATTCTCAAAGTATTTTGATATTAAATTCAATTTTCAAGTTAATTGTAGTCTCAATCAACCTTAAGTAAATCCCTTAGGCATACGCATATTCCCATTCTTTTTTTTTTTCTTTTTTGTACGTAAGCAAACAACATTTAATGCATTTGCACAAGTTACAAGAGTAAAATTTTTTGAAATACCTTACCCTAAACTGTGAGCATGGATACGAGAAGAGATGTACTTTGCCAAAATCATCCCCTGTTGATAGCAGTTTTCTCCCATGTGATCGACAGACAGCGTTGATATCTGTTCCATCTGAACCTTCAGGCCATACACCTGAAACACAGAGGGATTAATTAAAGGCTTTTATAATGGAACTAAAAGTGACAGCTTAAGTTTTTGTTAAAATATTAATAAAAGGATTACTTGTTTAAAAAAGATAAAACTATAAAAATAACTGCAGCCGAGTCAGTATGCGTACTTCAGTACCAGCAAAAGACCAGATCCTAATAGGAAATCAAGCACATAAACAAATACTTTCTTTCCTCTAGTCAGCAAAGTGCTTTTTACTCTGAAAAAAAGAATTCTGCTGAATTACAGTCATGTGTCTGAGCCTAAAAGAATTTTCATATGGTTATGTAGAAAAATAACAGTTACTGCTTTTATTTTCCCTTCTGCTTATGTATGAGCTAACATACTTTCCTCATACTACTGTAGTCTAAAAAACTGCCTATGTATGATTCAACATACTTTCTTCATATTACTGAAGTCTAAAACCTATGAAACAAGAAATTATATAGTTTAAAATGTTATTTAGTAATTAATAGAACCCTCAAAAAGAAACTGAACCTACTATAAATTTTTAAAATGCTTTTGTTTTACTGTAAGTAATTCTCCTCCTGCCTCACGTACTCTACTCCTTGCTGTTCTGGCACAAAGTGGTGTTCTACAATTAAACTGTAGGCTCATCAATGCAAGGACCAAATCTATGCATCACATCTTTAAAGCCTCTGAATACTTGCCTGTAATAAACCGTAATTGTAATAAAATCCAACTAGTTATTGAAATTTCATTTTTTTTGTATGCAATACTGTGGGGATTTTTTTATGATTTTCATAATTCAGATTTTATCTAATCCCTACTCGACATAAATGATACCTAAATTTCAGAAACCATTGACATAATCAGTTATGATGTGTGTTCTGCCATTATAATTTGGCAAAAAAACCCCGCCTTGTCTTGGCGTTACGATTTTCAGTGACTGTCCCTATGTCACACATCCTCTGCAGCATCCCCCTGAAGTCCTACCGCTTGAGTGCATGCTCTTCCTTCGTTGTTATTACAGGTCAGGATGAGATGGTTGCTACCCCCCCCCGCTTGCCCTCCCACCTCCTGGAAGGATGCCTATGCCTGCGGGCAGGGCAGACACACTCCAGCTTCCCTTCTTTGGGCTACTGATAATAGCAAAGTGGGCATCTGCCCTGCACTGTGGCAACAGCTAGCCTTCCATCCGCACGTCATTCTTCCCAAATACAGTCTTTGTATCATTGCACAGCAATTCCAAAGCACTAAGAGGAAGTGATGCCATGTCTTTATACAGAATTACAAATTGTTGTAAATAAAATGGAACACCAAGTACTGATCTGTGGGCTGCCACTAACTCTCCAGATGTGTGTAGAAACACCTCTTCGCTAGATCAGGGTTATTAAAAATGAGGCAGGGAAGAAAGAAAAGGAATGTGCAAAGAAGAAACACTGCAATTGCTACTTGTGGAATTATGAATATATAGAATGAAAAGACACAGAAAAGCTGTTTTATATAACTGCTTTGACAAAAAGGAGGCTGTATGAACATCAAATGCTAGCTGAAAAGAGACAGGCATCTTTATGACAAGCTGGAGATAACCCCTAAAGGAAATGGTTTAAGAAAGAAGATTGCCATTTTGAAACAGGGAAAGGATGATACCAGGGTTGGTTTTTTGTTTTGTGTTTGTTTGGGTGTTTTTTGAGAGAGAGTCTGTGGTCTTTCAAAATTTATTCCAGTGCCTCACTGTTAGTTTTTCCAAATATGTGAACTGAATCCCCTTTGCTGAAAAATTAGTCCATTTTTTTCTTCCCAACCTCTGCAGACACGGGAAAAGAGATCGTTTCCTTGTTCTTATTTGAAGATTGATGCCATGCTTTTTTTCTCCTCCTGTTCCCTAAAATTCATTCATTACATCTCTTCTCACAGAACAATATTTAGATGGATAATTATTCTTGCTAGTCAGCACGTTATCTGTTGGTCAAACGTGCAAAAACCAGAAGCAGCTACTCCAGCTGTGACTCAGGCAGATACTGATAAACGGACAATTACTTCACATTTTGCATGGCATCCTTTTCATTACATATCCCGCTAATGCATCTGCCTTTTCTACAACAGCATAATGCTGTTGACTCACGTTCAGTTTGTATGCAAGAGTAATCTGATCTTTCTGTGCAGATCTGCTCTCTTGCCTGCTCTTCTCCGTTCTGTATTTGTACAACTGGGTTCTGCTGTTCAAGTGCGCAACCTCCTATTTGTCTCTATTGAATTGCCCCTTTTTTCATACCACTCCTCTGTTTCTCAAGACAATTTGCTAATCCTGCAGCTTCACGCCACCTACAAATTATACATGCTGTTTTATCATCCACGCTATTAATAATATATTCAAACAAACATAATATTCTGTGTAAAGCCTTCTAGTCAGTTTTGAACCCAACCAGTCTGAGCTCTGCTTTGCTTGCAATGTTGTCACACATTGCACAGCATCTTAGATTTCTTCTGTTCCTGTCCTTCACCTCAAATACTGATTTTTCCAAAACTGGGCATGTGATATGAACTGATGCCTTGGTTGCGTATCCAGCAGCACATGGCATTTGCAAGCGCATACAGATCGACAAGTGTTTTAAAGTCCGCAGTCCTTCACATTTACATGTGTTTGTATCACTAAAATATCCTCCACTGGACACACTTTACATGCTGTTAATCTTCAGTTGAATCATCTCTAAACATTTCCAGGCTGACTAATCTGTTCCCATGCTTGAAGACAGGTGTTCAACAGATCCATGTTCATTTTCCCCCCTGCATTGGTTATGTTGCTCTGCAAGTGCTATGCATACCATTTGTGATTTTTATGTGGTTCTACTAGAGTGAGAAAATATCCCTAGTTTCAGTCAGCCAGTAGCTACCGAAAAGTCAATATACTAGATGCCTCGTGTCCTTGATGATGTGATTGCTTCTTCCGTGTCCAGCGGGGCAATCCCAGCAAGCATTTAAAGACTGTTCATACTAGCTGCTCTGAGGTCCCAAAGTACTGAATAGTAGAGTGACTTCCAACCTTACCAGACTGGTTTCCAATTTATAATTTATGAGTTTCTTCAATTTATTATTCTAGCCACTAATTTTTCATTTTATCCGCTCCATATGGGCTCTGAAGGTAAGCATATGATTCCACAGACGCTGCATTCATTCTTCTCCTTTTTTCCAGTACCTTGCCTGTTCTCTGTAAGGTCCTGAAAATAAGTACTAACGGTCTTGAGATTGTGCTAACCAGTTGTTTTTACAGATACAACAAGGTTCATCACACTCAGATACTTTGAAAATATCTAACTCCTAAATATTTTCTAATCTATTCTGTCCCTACTGAAAGCAGAGGCCTTATCCTTTCATTACTGGCACTAACTGGGTTAGTCATCAGATTGTAGTAGGTCTTCTAATGAAGACATTAAAAAGAAAAAAAAAAAAAAAAAAAGGTTTTTTTTAAACACTTCAGCTTTAGCAGTGTAATCTCTCCTCTCTCTCCTCTCCACATAGCAGACCAATATTGTTGTTGGCCCTTCTTTTATTACTGTACTTGTCACTTGCATTTATGTTTAGGTTTTGTTTGTATGTCTGCTTGGTCCTCCAACACAGTTTCTACTTTCTGCATTCCTCTTCCCTGTAGAAACAACTTAACCAAGTTTGTGTCTTGCTGCCATTTCTATCTTTCCTCTGGGCTGGCAGAGTCTGTGCCCTTCGTACCTTTTAAGGAATTACCGCATCTCATCTTTTCTCCAACTTCTGATCTTCCCTAATAGGGCTTTGGACTTTTGCAGTTTCCCTCCCTGAAGTCCATTATTTTCATTTTGTTGCTCTTTTTCCTTCCTGTTCCAAGGATCACACCTCCCTGATTCCATAGTCATTCCTACACAAGGTGCATTCACATTTTCAGCAAGTTCTTTCCACCTCCCTAGAATCAAATCTGGAAGAAACTCCCCTCTAGGTGCTTATCTGTTTCCTGTAGCAGAAGAATTTTGAGAATTTGCTGGTTAGGCAGTGTACTTGTAATTCCTTTCCCAAAAGATACTGGAATATTTAAAATCTCACATCCTCAGAAATTCCTGTGATTTGACTGATTCTGCTAGCTATTAAAAAAAATTCCATTCATTTGATCTTTCTGGAAGGACGGGCAACAGTATAACCCTGCCACCATTAATATTCTTTTTCATCTATAATTATTATGCATTATCTTTGTAACTTCCTAGTCTGAACCTAACTGTATAGCTACGAATCCTCAATATATATGGCACCATGTTCTGTATATAAAAATGTTCCACCACTTTGGCATTACACATCATTTCTGAACAAGTTATATCCTTTTACTTTAAAATTCCATTCATTTGATGATCATCCTCACAATCTCTATTACATTACTAAAATAATGATTGTGATAATTATTAAAACTAGCAACTACTTTTATTTATTCCTCATCCCTGTTGCTTTAGCCTACAATACCCCAGTTCAGTATGGAGGACTGCAAGTATAAAAAAAAGTATACGTTTCCACACGTTCCCCATTGGGCCAGTAGATCATTTTGTTCCACAGACCTGCTCCAAAAGCTGATCTGTTCCAAGGGAGAAAAAAAACCCTTTTAGGCGTGACACCTCTCTCCTACGAGACTCTATGCACCACCAGCAGCCCCATATTCTCTTAGCACTATATTTTGCATTAATCCAGATTATAAAGTAAGGAATACTCACTTAAAGAATTCATCACTTCAGAATATCTGAACCTTTGATGCTAAATGCAAAGACTTTGTGTCTCTGTAACTGTGTGCCAGGTATACTCAAAGCCCAGGAATATGCTAATAGTTCTATAAGGGCCTTCATCCCTCATATGAGAAACATATTAAGTTAACATGCAGCCAGTCTTCTAGGACTTCCTCCTGTTACTAAACTGTGTGTTGCAGTGCTACTCATGCACTGCCTGTCAGTTAAATTTTAGAAAATTTGAATGTTTCTTCCTAGCATATTGCTACTGCCATCCCATCTTCTAGGCTCTAAAAACATGTCCCTTCTGGCTGCTTTCAAACACATCACTGCATCTGCTCTACTTGAAACATGGGTGAAAATCTTCCTTGCTTACTGCTTATGCTACACCAGACTCCTCTGAACTTCTACCATGGCTTCCTACTTTATCTTGAGGACTCAAGAATTTGAAGCTGCTTGTACTCAGGTTTTGTAATGAATTGCCTAGTTCTGCACACGTTGTGGAATGAGCAAAAAAGCTGAGAGTACACTGGGGAAAGCAGCTCCTTCAAAACCGGCAGAAGAGAAGTCCCATGGAAACAAATCATCCTGATTCTGTTAGGTTTTTCTTCTTTCTTCTTGCATGCCTTTCACCTCATTTAATTGTTATATATTGTATCAAAATACATTGTAAGTATTTAATGACAGATACTGTCACCTGTTTTGTGTTTCCACAGTAACTGGTGCAAATGAAACTGGTTCTGGTAAGGGGATTTGGCCCAGTAGCTGCCTAAATAAAGGATAATTCCATAGAACTGGTACTTTAAATTTAAAGAGATGAGAAGCAGCTCTAGTGTGACAGAAAGGACAGTGTGTGATTTCTTCTTTGTCTCCCACTTATGTTGTAATTTAATATTTATACTTGAAGCTAGCAAGAATATGAAATCAGAGTCTTTCTGGATTGAAATAAGAAGACAGATTGTAATAAAAATGGCCTAACAGAAGTTCTGTATTTTTCCCTGAAATATGAATAGTCATGTTTCATAAGAAGAAGTTGGCAATCCAAGTGTTTGTTAACAACAAGAATGGTAAGAACTTGTAAGAGGAAAGATACTTACCAAAAACATGGAATCCTAAAGTACAGGTGTAAGTGGCCCATTCTAGATCTCTAGTTGTTTCAACACTCACAACTTGTTTACAAGCAGAAGGGATCCCTACAAAAGAAAAAAACAACCACATGATAACGTTTTTAATTCTCAAATTATATAGAATTTTGATTGCACCAGATGAATTAAAACATATGGTCTATCTTGGCAGTTATATGGTCTCATTTAAATTTTAAATCTGCATTAGACTGCCTGAACTTTGCACAAAAGGACTAAATATAATTCTTACTCACAGTATAAGATTTCATAGTCTCCTGAATTAGACACAAGATATTGTGAATTAACAGACCAATCCAGATGAGTAATGAAGCTGGAATGACCCTATAAAGAGAAAATATTGTATTAACTGCACTAACAGTATCTCTCAATGTGATACTATTAATACAGTGCTACAAAACATACTTAAGTTGTTAATATTGCCCAGGAGAAAAGAAAAGGTGACTTACCGAACATTTGCCAATTCTAGTGTACTTTCTTCCATTTTCACTTACACCATATATATAAATACAGTTGTCATGGGAACCTATTGCCAAGAAGTTTCCATCTATAAACACAAAAGTAAAGAGTAATTATTCCTATAAGAAAGAACTAATTTTGAAAAATTAGTGTGTCACAGACAAGAGGAGCTGTTCTTAAAGGCCTTGATAGCGAAAAATGAAAAACTAAAATTCTATTTTTTCTTTTTCAGTTGCTTCTTGATGCATGTTTCAAGATTACAAAACAGCCAGTTTATACAGCAAATATTACTGTTAAAAACATGACACCTCTGGAAGCAGCTACAGTCCATTTCGGGCTAACCTGATTGCAACAACCTGCACAGTTAAGCCATATTTGTTTTTTTCCTTCCCAGTGAAACCATACTGAGCATGTGGGGGAGGGAGGGAGGGAAAAGCAAACTAGAGCTTCAGACACCACCCATGCAGTGTTGCACGGCATATTTATTTTCAATTTCACTATGGCAAGTGGGGAATTATTTTAAAACAAACCAACCCCAAATTTAATAAAAAAATTCAACACTTTTTTTAACCAGTGAATAAACACTCTCAAACCTGGTGAGTAACGCATTACAGACAGCTGTTCGTTTCCATCTGTGTGTACAGTGACCAAGTCTTTTGTTTCTGTGTCAAACACAAACCACCTGTTGTAAATACAGAAAGAGGCCAATAAATCATTCCATAAGGAATTTAAATCTACTGTAATCTTGACCAACTTTTCTTCTGTCAAAATAGCATAAGTTTTACACCAGCAAAAGAGAAACAGCAACTGCTACTCCGTTTGGTTTATTTTTACTTTAACAGAAGGATAGTTTCTTTCCCATGTTTTTTAACCATAAAATGATCAGACATTGACCCTGGTATCAGTCTTCAGATTTTAGTCTGTTTTACTACATGTCATGCATTAGAATAAAGTAAGCATTACATATAATGATGCTTCTCTTTAATCACCCTCCTCTATGCTATGCTCATGTTTAAACTGACGCCTACATTAAATCCTAGAGCAAAGGAAAACACAAGCAAGAATCAGGACCATTCTCTTTTGATAGAAGGATTAGCTTTATTTATTTATAAGTTAATTAATGTATTAATTTTTAATAAATTTAATTTCATTAATTAATTGTAATGAACCAAAATTTAATTTGTGGAAACATGTGGAAGGGACAAAGACAAAATTTGCATTTCAATACTTGCATTAATTATGAAAGACAAAGGAAAAGATTCCTCTCAAAGCTTCTCCTTTTGGTTTACTTTATCTAGTAAATAAAGTAAATTTATTAACTAAAGTAAATCCTTTATTTAGGATTGATATACAATCCTAAATAAATCTTGGCTCATGACCTATAAGCATTCTGTATCTTCTCAGTTAAGTGGAACTGTTTTCAATACTAACAGCAAAGTCTGCCCTCAAGTGACATTAAAGGAGAGGACGAAGCTATGGGGAAGGCAGTCCTTCCTCCTGTGACAGGCAACCAAGGCTCAACCCAGCATCTGCCATTGACCCACTATGTGACCAAGGGCTCAGTCTGCCCTGTAAGATGGAGATACTACTTTTCACCCTGGTTTTGTCTGTCTTGTTTATGCCTTACACTCTTCAGGCAGAACAAGTCTCTTAATACACATTTTTACACGGTGTCTAGCACAATGTAAATTTGCCAAATTTTTGTTAAAGCCTCTGGTTGTCACTGTATTAGGGATAATAAACCACTTGCTAAATTTTCCAACGAGCAACATTTTGCTATGTGATTTCCTCTACACTGCCCTACAGGCCGGAGAGAAGATCTCTGTATGCATCTGCAAAGTTAACTCATTATCTCGGACTCCTCCTTTAGCCTCTCCTTTGCCACGATGGACACGAAGATTTAACATTTAAGTCACTGGTATGGTGACAGCACCTCCCACGCACGGTCTCACTGCTAACCTAGGCTTCCTGCCCTGTCCAATTCCATCTCCTCCCACTGATCTTAGATTGCTGCCCTCCCAGGGCAGAAACCATCTCTTCATTCTGTGTTGATGCAACACTCGGCAAACATGGGGTATTGGTCCAAGACTAGGGTTTCTAGGTGCTAAGGCAATACAAATAAATTTCACTCTGAAATTCAATGGAAATCAATAGGGGATGAATATATGTCTTGCATACATCTGCAAAACAAAAACATGAACTTGGACGTGAGCTGGAAAAATCACAGTGTTTGTTGGTGCCCAAGGTGTAGCTCTATGCATCTTACCTGCCGGTCAGCGTCCCTACTGCAACAACAGATGCTGAAGGATGAAAACCTGAAGACTGTGCTGGATCCTAAAATGTTTCAGAGGAAGCACACTTTTTTACCAGTCCAAGTTATAACAAAAACAGAGTTCAATTATCTGCCTTAGGAACAGAGTAAATATCTCTTGTTGATTTCTGAGGCTTTTTTGTTGTTTTGTTTTGTTTGTTTGTTTGTTTTTTTAATACAAACTTGAGGGGGAAAAAAAGCATTTTTAACTGATTAAAATATTACCCAATAGACTTTTTTTTCCTCTATACAAGGCCACTGTTTTCTTTTCTTCACTATCTAAAAATAACTTGGCAAGTGATTTCATAACAATACCATTGGCAAAGGCAGCTTCTCAACAAATCACAAACAAGTAAGAGATAAAAATAACTTATTAAATTAGAGCTGACCTAAGAATTAAGTATCAAAGCTGCAGTTTACTTACTGTCTAAAGGACAAGCAAGGACCTTATTCGACAAAGGTAGGTATCACTTTGCACAGAGGGGTAAAGCCTAACTTCTACACACATCAACACCCTTTTCAGCACCTGCCAGTTGCAGCTTAGTGGGAGATTAAGGTCATAAACTGGGTTTCTTATTTTGATATGCAATTTTAAAACATTTTACTTTGTACAGTGTATTATTATGGAGACAGGTAGAATTGCAGTGTTTTTCTTGCAATTTAAACATATGCCTAAAAAACAAGGTAAGCATTTTCTTTCTAACACTTGTTCAGTTACAAAGAATGAGCTCCAGAACTCTTCAGGTTATAGCAGACAGTCCCAAAATAACTAGCTTATTTTTTCTGATACCTGTCAAAAATAATTTTTAAATGCAGGCAAAAAAAAAAATCCAGTAACAGATCTCACAGAAATGCTTATGTCCTTGATTTTCTATATTCTAAAATAGTATCACATTGTAGCCATTTTAGTAAACCTGTTCACACTTTTAGCAATTCATACTTACTAGCCCTAGAGGCTAGGTGTAAGGGATAGTCTCATTAATTTTAAACAAGTGACTAATTTCAAAGACGTTACTAACTCTAAAGAAATTTCAGAGAATTGTTGAGATCCAGGATTTCTATACACATGTGCTAAACCACTACAGGAGTCCAGAAAGGAAAATTTGCTAATTTTTTTAAAGTATAATTTCATAGTAAACGCTAAAATATTCTCTTGAATAAATCAGAGGTTTGAACAGTGAATTTAATCTGAGTAGCAGCTTGTACTCATAACTACATTATAAAGCTTTTACATAGATCTCTATGACAAAAAAAGGTTAACATGAAGTGATTTATTTACTCTAGATAATCAGTCACTGATTTATGAAACAGTATCAGATATTTCAAGTGGTTAATAAGGAGATTATTGTCAAGACTGATAACAGAAATCTTGTCTTAATGAAGCGGTTTGTACTTGGAGGGGAAAAGAAATAAATCTAAGTCTAGTTTAATAGTCCTACTGTTGTTACCATCAACCTTTTCAAAAGAATCATGGTAAAAAAAGCAGTTTCTTAGGTGTTTCAATAACAACAGTTTCTTAGAGAGTGTCTTATATTTGCAAAACCACAGCTAAATATTAATTGAAGCTCACTGTAATTCATAATCAACTGAACTCCTGTTCTATTTTTCAGAGGACACAAGGATAAAACAGTGGAAACGATGTCCTTTTTTGAGTTGATGATTACTTAACTTTATTTCTGAGATAGCAGCTTATCTGATTAATAAATTTGCTCCTGCTCCCCATATTGCACTTATCTCTACTAACGATGTTTCACTATCAACCCAAAATTCTAAATGCTCTTTTCTTTAGACTGCAAGAGAACAAAGTGCCAAATTTTGCACTTCTCTTCACGACTATAGGCCCTTCTCAGTATATCATTGCTGTAATAAGAAATAGGAGAGAAGTACTAACTTCTTATTCTCCCAGCGTTTTTGGAAGTGTATGCAAGTATACAAAAGCATACACCATTACACTGAGAAGAGCAAAGGATCACATTAGTACCTGCAGTTGAATTACATGATGATTTTTTCCCAACAAAAAAAAATTATTAGGAAAGCATAAAAAATGGTACCAATGATTTTACTTTCCACTTCAGGATATTTATAAATAAGACTTGCACAAAACCAGTCATGCTCCATTTCTAAATAATCAAATTAAAAATTTGATCCACAAAAAATATGATAAAGACCAGAAAGGTCTATGTAAAAGTTTCCAGTCGTGTCATTGTTTGAGTCCCTCTGAATTGCATGTGAAGGAATTGCTGCAATCGAATGGTTTCATATTCCATACAGTACAATACAGTGCACTGCTATTTCTGCATTTCAAAACAAAAAAAGGCACCAGTTTATCTTTTTTTAGAGAGTCTACTAAGACAGATTCTGGAAAATTTGGTTTATAACTGCTCATTGATTTCTAAAAATACATTTTATCACTGAACTTCGTAGCCTAAGTGTGCTGGTATTTATTTTATCTTGCATTTGGCATCTTGGTAACAGTTCAAGAGATTTTCAAGCACATAAGATTTTGGTGTGTCTCAAGATTTGACCATTCCCCTAAGGCCCAACTACAGTATTCCTAAAGACTGAAGGGAAGATATAGCTTATTTTTAAATCCAAATCATATATAATGTATCTTAAACCCTAAAATGATCAAGAGGTAGGAAAATGCAATTATTTGCCTGCCTCTCAGGCCAAACTCTTAGTATTATTGATTTTCACTTTTTTTTTTTCTTACATTAAAAGATCTACTTTTATTTCCCTTTCTTTTAAGTTCTTATACTACAGGCCAATCTGTCTTTATAACCTAGGCACTGAACTGTGAAAATAGGGTTCCATCTCTGGGGCATTAACTGTTGATTTGGTCTCTCCAATTAATTTAGAAGCTTCCCATGTCAACAAAAATATGGATCTTGGAACAGAATAAATTCCAATTTCCGCATTCACCAAGCAAGCACGATTTAAGAAGCACGATACAACTGGAGAGGGATACTACGAGACAGTTCGGCAAACGCTATTCTGTTAAGACTGCTTCAGCCTGATGGCACAGCATACAATTATTGCAGATGCATTGTATTCAATAAGTGTTATCAATACTAGCTTTAACTTAAAATGGTATGTAGGCCTGAAAATGAACAATCTTTCTATGAAAAAAAAAGTTGCGTAATTAAGATTTTCAAATTTTCATGTAAATTAATAAAGGATTGTTTACTATATCACACAGAAAGCACTTTTGTCACCAACATGAAGGTCATCTATAAGTTACTGGCTACAATTTGATCTGCAAACCTGTGTATTGGATATATATCTATACCAGGTGCTGTTTTCTTTTTCCTGAAGTAATTTTTTAACTTTTCCTCTGTACAGAGGGCAGATAAGAAAGACTGAGAACTTCTTTGTTGTGATCAGTACATGTATCTCCACAAAAGCATACTCTCACACCTATTACAAAAAAATGTAGAGAAGACTGTTTGAAAAAAATGTGATAGTGGCATCTCAAAATAGAGAGATAAAAGCATCACTGCTGTCTCTAGGAGATAAGCCAATGTCTTTTTATGGGTAAATATTTAGAAAAGTGATCAGGTGTCAAAAAATGTATGCTAAAAAATCAGTTCCTAGTGATGCATGTAGCAATCAAAATCATATGTTACCACAAAGCCATTAGGAGTCTGCGGATGCACAGCTGAGTGCCTAAGTACAGTATAAAATTGAGCCTCCACTAAGTATTCCTTCAGTACCTAACCACCAAGTTTCATACCAGAGATAGGAAGTGAAATTCTAAAACATTTGTTTATTTGTGAACAGGATGTATAAAAATACTAATAAATCATAGAAAATAAATTTAAGAAGGCCAAAAATGTCACCAAAAACATCTTTTCCTTCTGAATTCTGACTATCATGCTCAAGATAGTAGTAGTAGTAGTAGTAGTAATCCTGACCAGAACCACTTCTAAATGATAAAGATTTCCTAGCTATATATTTGTGGTTCTCTTCCTAGTAAAAAAATATAAATGTCAACAGCATGGTACACTTCTATATGATACAGCATATAGATCCATATAACCTAGGATTTACAATTCTTGTTCTTAAGAGTTTTACACCTATTTTCAGAAAGACAAATTTTATGACTCTCTTTTTTTTTCCTCAAGTTAATACTTTAAGATATTTTTAATCAATAATCTTATGAAAAACCCAAATCCCTTGAGAAGTTCTATAAGAGGAGTAAAGTTGTGTTTAATAAGTTTATACCTCTATAACCTTGTTCCAGATAGGACGATGAGTGGTAGCATCCCAGAGGGTAATGTGTTTGTCATGTCCACAAGTGAAGAACTGAGGTTTAGAGGAATGGACTGCAAGTCCCCAAAGCTCATCAGTGTGACCCTACACAAGCAGAAATATTTCTTGACAAGGACAGTACCATCAAAACTAAACATGTTTAAACAGGATTTAAATGACCAAACTATATATTAAAGCATTACAAAAGTACATTGGCTTAGATAGATGCATATTTATAATGTTATTTAATGCCAAAAGTACTGTAATAATAAATCAAGTGGATGCATATTTATGAAACTTAACTTTAAGCAGTATCTTTACTGCTATTACACAGTTCGAAATGTTCTTGTAAGGCAACAGCTTACCTGGGTAATTGGGAAAAAATCTCCTGATAGCGTGCCCTGTAGGACAAAGTTTCTAGTGGTTCCTATTAACACAACATCCCCTTTTCCCTCTGCTACTGTTCTTATTGGACCAAACTGCTCTGGAATCTATGGTTATAACAGACAAACAGAGAGATAAGTCAGACAATTAGTCAAGCATTGCTATTTTTAAAGACATATGCCCTAGCAAATGCATTTTAATAAATGTTGCACAGAGAAGAAACGAAACGGATGAATATATATGCCTGATTTTCAAAAGTTTGTAACAACTTGCATCAGCTTAGTAACCGTCTTTATAACACTACAAAAGACATCCTTATCTACAGAACACTCTGTTTGCACAGATAAACCAAGTATTTCAACAAACAGAAAAGGTTCCTTCATGCTGTGTTAACTCGATCGCAATTTAATTGCAGCTGTGATATCAGACTAAGCATTTCTACTCAGAGATAGTGTCAGGCTTTGTATCACTAGTACTTTCTTGCAACATATGTTTATGTTTAATTGCAGCCTAGGTTCTGAAAGAGTCACTGCAAATCTCCAATACAAAGTTCAAGGGAAGATGTAAAATTTAAAATGACAAGGAATACCACCATATGAACAAATAAGAGAAAAAGAAGGACGCCACACAACGAGCATGTACCTTGTGCTGTGTTAAAAACTGAATTACCAAAACAGACATGCCATTCCAGTTGCATATATATCTGCAACATTTAATAATATATAGTACAGTTGAAACCCTTCCTCAGAGTTTTATGGTGATTGTTCTCTTACATTCAATATGTAAACAGTTATGTAGTTCTGTTCAAACAAATTCTGCTTTAATCTTTTAAGTTCCTACATAGCAACTGAATTAATTTTCAGAATTTCTTTTTTAAATAAAAAACAGCACTAATCATGAAATTCATAAGAAAATGTAAGTACTAAAACCCCCAAAAAATCCTCACATCATTTTGGAAAAGAGGAAAGTACAAAAACTTTTTAATATTGTCATACTCTGAAGTGAAAAATGACCTCACATTATTTATTGCAAAGAAAGGAAGAAATAATATGAAAAAGTATGAATACCAGATTTGTTTTCCAATTAGCACAGATCTTAAAAAGGAAATACTATGTTAATGAATAGGCTATCAAAGGAATGACCTGATGACTCAAATGATACTGCATTTTACCATTGATTTGCTTTCCCACAGAATACACAACCATAAGAAAAAAAATGATTTAAAAAGCTCTGTTCAGAAGACAGATAAAATTTCATTTTGAGTAGCAGAGTAATTTCAAGATAGGTGATATCACCTCAGTTTTGTGAAGTTTTTGGTAATTTCCATTCCAAGATATCAGCTTTCGGTCTTTTCCACCTCCTGATACTAGTGTGCCATCTCGCAGCATACACAGCGCAAATATTCCACCTTCATGTGCCCCTTGAACTGCGTGGCTTATTCTATTGGTACCTGGATGGATGGAGAAAAGGTATTACAATGGAAAGCTTACTAGCTCCTTTTTCCCCAGTTGTTTTTTTCTTGTCCATTTCTCTACTACCACCTGTCAAGGATTATATCTCAACAATGATGGGAATGGAGTGTTGCACCAGAAAAAGAATGAATTAGTACATCTCAAGAACATATTCCCCCATCTAAAAAATGAGAAGTATACATATTCACTTAGTCTAGTTCAAAGTAAAATGGGTTCATTTAAACCTTTCATGGGGATTTAAGCTAAACTGTTTGACATCACATTTGACCTGCAGTAGCTAGGTATGACTACACACCTTATCAACAAAAAAACCATAACCCAGTCACTTGTTATCCTCCGAGGATATTCCACAGCCTCCAGACACCTAACTTGCACCAAAATCTGAGTAAGCTAGCGGTCTTTGCTTGTCTGGCAGAAAGTGCTGAATTACTCCCCAAAAGAGTCTGTACCTCTTCATTGATGAACTTGGCTTCTTCAAGCACCTTTTTAGTCTCAAAACACCTTCAAACCAACTACATTAGATTAAATATCTCCAATTTGATGAACCATTACTATTATGATATATAAAGAAACGATTACTAGTGATTCTATTATTGAAATGTGCACCTCGCATCAAAGCTTGGCTAACTTTATCTTTAGCACAAGCAAGGGGCTGATGCAAGTTAGGAAGAAACAACTGCTTTTTCCTTTATAAATCCCAATTGCTTCTACCCACATCTATGGATATAATGTGTCAGTTACAAGTGATGTCTATTAAGAGAGATTTTGCTAAAGGTACTCCAAACTGGTGGAAGGAGCCCTCGCTTGAACACAGCTCTGAGTCAAAAGCAGTAAAGACACAGAAAGTACACTGTACTAAGACAGAAAAACAAGAACAACATTTTTGTCCATCCCAGAAGAACCAGCAGAGGTGAGGAGACCTTGCAGCACACAAAGAATTCACTTTCATTCCTGGGAGAAAGGGCAGAAGAGGCTGCTTGCAGTCAAGGCAGAAACTGGCAAACCAGCCCCGGAGCACTGCACTGACCCTGCTGGGCCAGCAGCTGCCACTATCTCCCTTCTCTGTTGGCAGTCCAAAATAACAACCAAGAACAGGGAGGAGATGGGACTATGCAATTTCTAAACTCCGTTTGGAAGGAAAAGTGTTTAAGTGTCTTGCTTTAAACTATCATAGGAAAAAGAAAAGGGAAATAAAAGAGGAGCTGGGTTACAAACACCATATCTACCCCTTTACTCAACAGTAGTGTATTGGTCAAAAGCACAAGGAGATAACTGGCTGGTGGTCCTTGGATGAAAAAAGTCTACAAGAACAACTCAATAAGGCTCAACTGTGTAACTGATTCACCATGTTGCTTCCTGGGTCTCATACCCTTCAAGTATCTTGGGAGAAGGCACTGAGTAAATAAGAAGCAGCTGTCATTCATATCCCTTCTTCCTTTACTAATAAGGCCTCCTTTAGGGGATTCTCCTTATTTCTATGCATGGCATCTCATGCACTAAGTAAACGTTTAGGATGTTGCTGCTGTTCGCCCTCCGGCAGGCATTGCCTTCTGCTGCCTTAAAAAAAAAAAAAGTCTCTTCTTTCTAGAAAATGCTTTTTTAAGAAGTTTGTCCTATCCATCTGTTCTTTTGAAATAAAGCTGAGGAATTCAATTAGACCTGCATATATTTTAGCTTGACTTTCTAGGAAAACAAATAAAGCTATTTGTTGTCTTTTTAAAAGTGTATGTCAATAGGCATAATTTTTGCAAACACTACAGAGTGACAGTATAGGAGACTGGAGATCATCCATTATATTAACAGTGTTTCTTACTATCACATTGATTAAGGATAAGCACTTTTCCTGCCATTCCTTACATCAGTAAAAGCCATACGTGGTGGCATAGCTCTGTGATTCAACATTTGACTATAGGGAACACCGTCTATAGAATTTTGTGCTCTAGCAGTCAAGTATATGTTCTTTAGGTGCTTGTAGAGGAGAATCCAGACAATCTGCTGGATTGATCTTGACAAACAACTCAAGATTTATTCAAACAAATATCAAAACAAATTTTATTCTTCTTAAAATGAGGCTACACTCCTGTAAAAATTGAGTATTTTATATTAAAATTTCACTATTAACTTCAATCTTGTCTTACCTTTCCCCCAAACCAAAATGTTTCCGCTTGAGTCTCCTGTAATAGTGTCACCATTTTCAGAAAAGGTCACACACAGGACAAACTTTGGCTTCTCTTGTTTCTGCATGGTTACAAAAAATATATACTCACAGCACCGCACAACCCATTCATTTTAACTGTATGCATCTGAGTAATTTAGTTTAGTCTTATACAGCTCTTATTAGGTAAATATCTACGCAGGAGTTAAACACATTCCTACAGTCTAAACAGTTAATCTGTGAAAGGGCAAAAGATACATCAGCTGAGGTTGGTGGCCTTTAATTACAAGCTGCAGATAGAGTGAGTGAGAAGGCCTGCCAGCTTTTAACACAAGACCAGGAATGCTCTGAGATAAACCAAATTCCCCAACTCACGCATAATCCCAACAGCTTTAAGTATTTAGAAATGGCTGAAGATGCAAACAAGCTTTATTGCTCCAATTTTTAACTCCAAAGTTTCTAGGAGAAAAATATTACTAGAGAGTTTCGCTGCAGTGTAAGAATTAAGAAATCATCTCTTGAAAGAATCCTAACGTTCAGTAACGGAAACATTGCTTTGAGACCCTGCATTTAAAATACTGACAGCAACAAAATAGTGATAAGGGGACAAAAAAATTCACTAGCTAGTAGCTTCCAAGGACATTATTTACAATGTTTGTTGACTACCGGTGCGTACGGCCTCTTTCTCCCTCAAACTAAGAATGTTCTCAGCTAGGGCCACCACACTTTTCCATCTGCAACAACCATCGAGAATAACAGAGGCAGAAATCTGCCCAAGTAGCTTAGAAGTTAAAAATGAATGAAAAAATAAAATGTAACAAAATTTAAATGCATTATCTCAGCATCTTCTCCTTATTTCACACAAAGTATATAAATTGACGTTGCAAAATAGTTGTTTTGACTATACTTGTGAGCCACAACTCCACAAGCAGTTAACTAGGCACTGTTGGAGTTATCTGCAGTCACTGCAAACATCTCTCATTTGTCTATATTTAAGAACAAAACCAACGCATGACCTTGAAATGAAAATGATATTTACCAAACAGTGGCCAGTTCAAGCTGTATTTGAATTACATACGTGTATGTATCCGAGCAGAGCACAGGAAAAGGGAAGAATATACATATTCACATAATTTATGGGGTTTTCCAAGTCTTTCCTCTGACAAAATAGAAAAACCCCATCACATAACACACTCTATTTTTTTAGCCTGAGGTAAGCATAGAGAGCTTTAAGGTAATTTTATTTTGATGGGGGGGACAGTATAAACAATATAGGAAAAGGAATGCAAGGAACAGAATGGTAATTGCATCTCAAAACCTCATCATGGTGACAACCCATGGAAAAGCTCTCCGTGCCATACCATGAATGCTACCTGAATTTCTGTAAAATTTCAAGTTTAATAATGATCAATTGTTTTGATTTACTCGACCCTTACTAACCCTTACTTCTGTATGACAGTACCATTATTAGAAACATAAAATTAAGGAAAAATTTTATTTTACCTCAAATAATCCTTGCTTTTTAATAAGGGAATTCCCTTCTAGTGTCCAAAAATAAAGGTGTGATTTTCCACAAGTAACTATTATATTTGTATCAGTAGGGTGAAAATCTGCAGCAAATACAGCCTCATTAGAGCACTTGGAAGGAAAAAGAAAAACATTGTATCAAAATTTAAAATTCAAAGAAAACAAAACAATATGAAATGGTTCTCCAGTTAGATTAACTGATCAACTTCTGATTTAACAAAAATTCTGAGCTATTCATTTATTAGTGTAGACTGGAATACTTTGGTAGAATACTTTTCAGTCAAAAGATTTCATGTTTTTATAAGTTAGTATCAAAAGTTATCCTTCAAAATTATGTCAGATAAGAAATTCTACAGAAAAGATTAGTTTAAGATGTTTCTTTTTTGCACATGCTCCTATCACTGCTGCCTAGACTTTTCTAATCAATTCTAGAATGACCACAACAGCAACATTTAAAAAAACCCAAACTCTTGGGATAATCTCAACAGTGAGAGAAAATATTCCCTTTCTTCATGTTCTTTACCTTTTATAAAGTGAAAGTGCTAAAAAGGCACAATAAGTTAAATATAGAAAGACACTTTATGACAAGAAATCCAAATCTACATACAAGCAAGTAGTACAAAATATCTTATTGCAACACCTTGACATCTGCCAGCTTTTCTTCTTTCTGCCAGTCCCACACAGAAAGCACATGGTCGTTTGAGTCATCCACGGAGCACAGGCTACTTCCTCCGTTCTGAGGCAAAACATGGAAAATATTAATGTATCCCCCAACCAACATCAGAAACATATAATAATTCAAAATAATTAAATACTTCTGTGTAGATGAAAGTGAAATATTTACACTTTAACTGTTATCTTCTGTTATCCCATAGATCTCCATGAAATGTAGTAATTCATAGGATCATTGAAAAATAGAGCTAAAAAGGGATCTAGAAGAGGAACTCTTGCAAACTGTAGACAAACAGACTTTGTCAGGAATGAGGTAGGTATCTCTGTTTAAACATTCAGTGATGGAAATTCCCAAGGGAAACTGCACATCATTATCTATACTATTAAGAAAGCTTTTCCTGATAATTATACTATGTTTCTTTCTTTGCAATTTAAACCAGTTACTTCTTGTCAGATCTGCTATGGACATGGGGAACAATTTTATTCTTCATATAGGAACAATGGATGAACATAGTAAGAAATTAGAAAACAACTTATTCCTGACAGGTATCCTTTTTATAGTTATGTCTTCTATCAGTCTTTCTAATCTTAATGACCCTAATTCCTTTAGTCTTTCTTCATGCATCATATTTCCTAGATCTTCTCCAGTTGGTATCCATTTTTCTGATGTGTGAATCCAAAGACTGGATGAGGAACTCCAACTGAGACTCTGCCTGAGCTGCGGGGAGCTGACTGACATCTGTCTCACTACTGATGGTCACTGCTGTACAATCATCAGATCTTTTTCCAAACAGTAGCTATCTGGAAGGTATGTTTTGGATCATTTTTTCCAATCTTTGGTGTTCATTCCCAGCTGTGTGTCTATAGTGGAATAAACCATCATGTAATGTCTAATTGCTTTCCAACCCATTCAAATACGATTTTTGTATCCTGTTGCTCCTGGCATCAGCTACGTTAGCTTTGACTGCAGATGAGCTTGCTGGAACAGACTGAGCCTGTGGTTACACAAGCAATCCTTTGGCAGCCATACTGACACAAACAGTCCTTCCTCTGCCACCCATAGCACAGCCGCTTGTTGCTGCCTTTTGAGCTGAGCCACCACAAAAGTCTGGGCTATTACAGAATGAACCTGTTTGGGGAACAGATCAAATTTTGGGGGGAAAAGACGACCCAAGCAAGCTATGCTTCGTTTTGTTTATATATGAGGTTGCTCAGTTGTCTTCCTGATGAATCAGGCCCCTAATACACATCTCAGACACAGCTACAGAAATAACTGTGCCAAGGCAACTCAAGAGATGGGACAGAGACAGGACTGCATAGCCTGAAGAGAAGGCTGTCTAAAATGAGATAAGCAGTACTGCTATGGGATGGGAAGTGATGCTCAACACAGGCCAAGCTACAACTGTGAAATCACAGCATAAAGCAAACATATTAAACACCTGCTTTCTCCTGGCATCTGCCAATAGCAATCCTCAGCTATTTCTTCCTCCAAGGAGGTATTTACAGGGTATTTGCTTGCTATTCCATTTTATTTATCCTTCAAAGCTGACTGCACTCATTAGCTTTCACCTTTGTATTCTTAACCAGCTCTCCCAATTCCCTCCTCTCTTTTCTATTTTCTGTAAAATACTGTCATCAATAGATTTCAAGTGTTTGTGGAAACTTTCACTGAAGTACACTTCACCTATGGAATACAACATTTAGTCCTCTCCTTTTTAAAAATGCTGCTGAGACAACCAGACACCACCACACACACTGCTTACGGATTCTGTTCTACACGGAGGGTTTCTAGACTTGTGCCTGTCAGGTTACAGACTCATGTTTTTATATGGGACTTGAATGCTGCCTGTGTCATCTTTTTTTACCTCCCTGACAGACCAGAGTTCAAAGGATGGTGCCAAGAGGCTAACAACAGGATTCTAATTCTTTACAATCCTTTATCCATATGCCTTTGCTGCTTTCAAGCAAAAGATTTTGCTTCTTCTATGGGAGCTCCCATTTTTTAAATCCAAAATCAGTGGTACAGGCCAAAGGTCTTTCATCAGTCACTCTTAGGCACAGTGTAGGGAGTTAAAAGATGCGGAGAGAATAACTTTCTTACGTAGGGAGAAATACAATGGGATGATTAAAGAGAAGAAGTAAGGACACTGAAATTTCAAGAACACAAGTATTTCTGCAACTACTTGTCCTTGAAGAAATTAATTGCATTTTATGGTACGCATAAGGTAGATCTCTCAGACTGCTAAGATGTTGCCAACATAAGCTGTTGGAAACAAGTGGTTGCAAGCTTTCCTCCTCTGAAGAGGAAGCCGAGAGAAAAAGCAGCTTGGAAGTTTGTTTTGGTCAAGGAAGCTAAATTGGAAAGGCTTCAAAGACTTGCTCAGCAAACATTCTTAATATGACTATTTACTCTACTTACAGATTTAGAAAAAGCAATGCAAGTGACAGCTCGGTCAAAAAACCCCATTCCGATGACATGCAGTGTATTCAGAGTTACAGAATCCCAGACACGCACGTGTGGTGGCAATTGCTATAAAACAGACACAGAAATAATAGCTGAAACAATGGTGGCAAAAAACCATCAGGGTTTAAAAAAATGAGAATGCACCCAAAAAACACTTTAATACAATTTAAGGTATGAAAATTATCAGACCTTCTCTAGAGTCACCCACGTAAGCACAGATGCTACAAATGATTGCTGATGACTGCGCCTAGAACCAATATCTGGGACTGACTATCCAGAGTGGACAGCACGTCAGGTCTCACTGATCTTTTTAGTTCACTGAAATTAATGAGCACTGAAACATCCCTCAATAAGTGAAAATTGGTGATGACCTTGGCAACATGGGACCTACTGGTAGGTCCAAGAACATCAGTTTAAACTGTAGCAACTGAGATAATTCTGGTCAACATCAAACAGCAGGTGTGAAAAAAAAAAGATTAAGACTTTCTAAAATGTAGTTAATTTCAGTGTCATAAAAATGGCTGTAGAATCGTACAACTGTAATTAGAACTAACTTTCTCTTTGTACATAACATTCAAGGTATACATAATGGCCCAAGATGAATTCCCTGTGAAAACCAGGTGGTTCCCGCTCCCTCCCCTCTGTCTCTGACTTCTGCAGCACCCAGAGAGCCCCACGCAGGCCGAACCTCGTGGAGACAGAAACGCTTCTCGAATCCACTAGAGGGCAACCCCAGGAAGTACTTGCCGATTAAGTTTTGTTTTAATATAGTTACCAGTTTAACAGAGTATCTTCAACCTTTGCAGGAAGACAACAAAGGCCATGTTTTACTTCCTTTTTTTCCCTGCCCTTTCACATAAAGTGAGTATGTTCTATTACAATATCAGAAAATAATAAAAAAAAAGCAACAGCCATCAGTCTTTCTTGCTAATAAGTAGTGAAATTGCCCTTAAAAAATATATAAATCAAGGCCACCTCAGTATCTCAGTTATGTAAATGGCTTTTATATAAGCTTACCTATATACCACATTCCCCTCAAGCATAGACTTCAAACCTTTTGATTTTATTTCACAAATACAATGGTAAGGCATTGTATTTATGAAGTTAAAAAATAAACACCAGAGATTTTTTCAACACACAATAAAAATTAATAGTTTATGTTACTCAACTAAGTTATCTTTACATAAACTTTATATTGTATAACTGGGATTTTGTTTTCCTCATTTACTTAAAGTAGTTAGCATATTGATAATCCATTTGTAGCCTAAAATTCTTCTTTGACATCTATAAAAAGTTTTGCAATAGTCTGGCTGTGACATCAGCTGCGTACTCTGCTGAGTAAATTTTTCCTCATGCTTCTCCTGTCTCTGCTTGTACCCATTCTTTCTCATTTGTCTTAGCTCTTTGCAGCAATGTTCATCTTACTCTGTTCAAATAAATTCCTAGCCTGCAGCTAAGCTTTACAATAATACAGGTAATGATAGAGAGAAAAATGTTCTTGCCTAGATGATGGCAATGGTTGGACTCGATGATCTCAGAGATTTTTTCCAATCTTAATGATTCTATGATTCTAAGAGTAAGAATTTATTTTTTTCAGCAAACAACCCAAAGCCATTCTTATTTGTACTTTGGTTTTGGTAGCTGTGGTCAGAAATGAAATTGTATAGTATACAATTTAATCTCTGCTGCTTCTCTTCCTTTACCCCACATCCATCTGCCCTCTCAGGTCTCCTTTGTAGCCTCATCCTTCCATGTCTCTTTTGGAGACCAGCTCCAAATTTACCTTCAGTCTGTGTAAGTAATGGAACCAGAAACCACTGACCGATCTTGATAATGGAACTGGGTAACACTGATAGTGTGCAATAGGCACTTTCAAATTAAGTTTTGCTTGCGTTTGGTCCTAAAATGTAAGACCAATTTAACTGCAACATGTAAAGAATATAGCATGTATCCTCTTAATAACATAGCCTTATGAAATATAAGCAACTATATGTCAGCAAAAGGGTCACTCACCTTTCCATCCTTGGATGTCCCTGCAACTTGACCTGTTGCTATAGTGATCCTATCAGGATGGACAGCCAGGCTAAAAAAGAAAAGAAAGAGAGGTCAAACTTAAAGCCATTTATTATCATCTATTTCATCAAACTTTTACGTGAGTTTGTAATAAATAGCCCTATTTTAGTCATATAAGGCACATAGCATACATGTAAACATTTTAAAAATATAAAACCAAAACTGACAAAACAGTTTTCATGCTCTTTTATTTAAAATACTCTTCTTTCCTTATGAACAAGGCAGTCATTTGCTTAAGTCGTAATGCCTCAAAGCATGTATCAAACAAGCCCCAGTCTCACTCATGCTGGGATTCATCTCACCTAGATTTACATGATTGCAGTGTATAAGGAGTTTACAATTAGAGCTAGTTATCTAGCTTCAGTTATCTCTAATCAGAGGTTGCAGAGATCTGGTTAGTACAGTCAATGCTGTCTAGTGACAATCCTCCAGAGCAAACAGATGTATCCACTCAAACGTTGCTCTTCAGACTGTATTGACCAGATATTCAGTGACTTTTATAGGGAGATACCAACTTCTCTCTAATACTTCTCAAAAGGTAAAAGAAGTCCTTTAGTAAGTAAGAACAGGATACAGAAATTAGGAATTTTGATTCTAAAATTAAAACTGAGATTTTAAAAACTCTGATCAATGTTAACTAGTGTCTCTAAGAAAAAGCAACCTAAAACTTATATTAAAGCCTGAAGTATAGTCTTTTTTTTGCCCTAAATCCTCCCAATTCGTTTTTCACTGCATCTGCTTTGCATACAGTTCTAGAGGCCAAGTGCTCTGCAAAATAAACTGTGGCAATAATTCATTCAGCTTTATAATGCAGATTATTTTTTCTTTCCAATAAACCTGAAAGCTTTGAAATATCTAGAGAGTCAGAAAATTTGAAAGAAAGAAATGAGATGGAACAGGTCCAAGTTAAAAATCTCCTTGTAAAACAACTAGCTTATACAAATAATTCAATTTTATGAAACATGCTGACAATGCAACCAGCTTTGGCTATCAGGTCTATTTTTGGCTTTCAGGGACAACAGGTGTTTCATAATGCTTAATCTAAAGAAGGGATGTCAACCTCATTTCATACATTAGGGCCCATCAGATAATCCGGGTGCTCTTTTTCAGCTACACTCAGCAAGCAGACAGATACCGTCAAGATAAACCATGTTTATTTAGATTTCAATTTAACGATACTGGTATTTCCTGATATCTAGTATCCTCTAAGCTAGAACACAGCTAAATCACTTTGAAGCCCACGCTGGCATGCCTGCATGGCAGCAGCCAAACCAGGCTGCTCAGGACTAGTTTACAGGATATCTGCCATGATGCAGACATCACTGAAGACTACCAGGAAGGCTGCAGATGAGATTAAAACTATTTTGTTGGTTAGATTGAGCCTAAAGGACCTGTATCTGGGACCCAGACCCAGGTGAAGATGAATAATTCAATCCTACTTAAAAAGGGGAAGGAGAAGAGTCTAAAGAAGTTAGTGTTAAATCATCCTGAAACCAGAGTAATGAAAATGAGTAGATCTATAGATTAAGTCAGATTTCTACTTTTCTGTATTCTCAATGTAAAAAGTGTATTAGTTATGGGAAATAAATTTTCTCAAGTAAATACAAGGAGGAATTGTTAGCAACTTGGAGAAACAAGCAGTAACTTGGAGAACATCAATACAGCAATTGCATATAGATGCATCCAAACCAGGTAGCATCCAAACAGCACATACAGCAGCAGACTTCAAAGCAGGTTTCACAAGCAAACTCAGGCTCTGTTGGGGACGTATTTGGATATCCTCAGGTCTGTGCCATCACACCCTGACAGCAGCTGCTTCGCGTGCTGACTAGACAGAGCTGTAATAGACATCTGACATTCTTACCACAACTACAGTAAGACCTTTATTTGTGCAAAGGCTGTGTAAGGACCCAACCTATGCAAGACTTAGAGGTTAAATCACTTGAATTTTCAAAACTGTATTAAAAGAACAAAACATTACCTCCCAAGTACTGTTTTATGAAGAAAAAAGAAGGGTTATTAGGTGACTTACCACTTCACATCGTCATTATGACCAGTGTAATGTCTCTGAAGTTGCTCTTCAACATTGAATAACACAACTACAGATGCGATGAAATATACAGTTTCGCCCGTTGGAAGAAGATACAGATTACTGCGACAGTCCCGACCCCTATATCCATAGCTAGCGTGTTGGTCAAGCTGCAATAACATTATCTACCAATGAAGAATGTTAAAAATAAAGAAAAACAAAATGGATTTTCTGTCCCTGTATTTCCTGAAGTCGGCATCTCTTGGCTTGAGCACGACTTTATCACTTGACAGTCTTCAGAACTCCCTCCCTTACTACAGTAAAGAGAGCTAAAGGATTTCACAGACTTTGAGGTATTGAAAACCTACACATTCTACAGAAAATACATGGTAAAGAATGCAGGAATTTGTAGACATACTATCCCTTTAGTATCCTCTGGAATTTGCTAAATGCCAGACTAAGGCAATATTAATTTTGCCCCAAGTGTATTTACTATTTACACTGGTTGACTAATTAAAATAAAAAATTAGACTTGATGGAAACGCTAATAAGTCATTCAGGACATCTCCCTGCATTACATTAGGACTGATTGCATTATCCTGTGTGCAGGCTGATTGATTTCATTATTCTGGGCATTACCAGCCAGATGGATATGAAACCGTAAAAGGGTTACATCATGTGTTCCAATTTATTTTTGTAGTATTTAAAAGGCAGTGGCCCAGATTCTGATGCTAGTCATATCAATGCTAATCTAAAATTAATCCAATGAAATAACTGGAATTAATCCAGAAATAATCTCATTTAGACCAAATGTTAATTCAGCTAAATTATGTAGTTTTATTCTTCCAAAGAGTCATTAGGGACTACAGCTATTTTGGCTTTCCTTTTTTATGGGAACACAGAGAAACAGCATTAGCAGAACCTTGGCAAAACAGAAGTGCATTCTAATTCAGGCAATATGGAGAAACTGGCTGTAATAAATACATTAAGAGGTATTGAAACCCCAATTATATGATATTTAAAAGATACTTGTGCACTATTTTCTACGGTCAAACCCAGTCAAAGTAAAATATTCATGTTACCATTATCCAAGAAGTAAGTACGATAGTTATCTTACTTCTAAAACAGGAATTTAAATAACAGCTTGCTCATTTTTTCTAATAAATGCAATAGAAGTAGTGCTGCATACCCAACCATCAAAACGTGCATTCAAAAATACAGCTTTTGGACTCCCAAACTGAAATATTGCAGCCACGGTTCCTTCCAGTTTGAGATATTCAAATTTAAGACATGTAAACAACCAATATCTTCAAATTACAAAGCAGTTACTATCAATTTTGAATGCGTCTGTAAAGGTTAGAGTTACTACTCTAGATTGCAGGACAATGCTTTATTTTTCTCTATAAGGCCAGATACCATTACCAACATTATACAGACATTCTTACGGAACAAACCTCTGTGCATAAAAATAGCTATTAAATGGGAAGGATTACATTCTTTAGGGAAAATCTCCTTTCTTTATGATTCCTCCTGTGGGGAACAGTGTTGCATTCAACCCTTCGCATGATTGCTGTTGTCAAACACTCAGTTTCTTTCTATCAGCCTTTTTTCTCAGATGTAAACTCCTGGGGTTGATCTCTCCTTCTCCTCACTGTTTCCCATACTCGGATTCGGTGGCTTCAACTTGGATTTGGTGAGTTGGCACTTCAGGGAATGTTATCTTGACCTTTTCATTTGGCCTGCAGCTTTTGTTTCAAACCTCCTGCTTGCCAAGTGAGCTGGTCTCAAAGGGATCCGTGCAGACCACCGCTCCTGCCCTGATGTCCCCAGTGCTGATTTCTCGCTCGGATTTTACCACCTCTGCTCCAGCCCTCCCTCACACTTCATCACTCAGCATTTCTGTTTCTTCGTGTCTGAATACATCCGATGTGGTCTGAACCTTTTTCAGCTTACCCAGATACCTGCTAACATGATTGTAAAACCCCTTTAGGGTCCAGGTATGACCTGAAATCAACACAAGTTAGATTTTCTTCCTTCTGTGTCTCATCATAGTCTGCTTTGCCCTTTCCATTTGTCCACCTCAACTCCAATATCTTGTCTCTATCCCCATTCTTATATTATAAAGCATTTCTGGCTGTCATCCCACAACCAGGCTGATTTGTCCACTACAAAGATATTTTCTCCTACTCCAGTTCTGTTACTCTCCAAGCAAACAGCTCAGCTTCTCCAACTTAACTGGAATGAATGGCTGCAATATCAGTTGTTTTTCTGCTGTCTTTGTCTTTCTCTGTAAATTATTTTACGTTCCTGCTCCCAGCTTTTCTTCTCATCATTATAGTAAATTGGGCATTATCCTCTCTCTCTCTCTCCTTTTTTTTTTTTTTAAAAGAAGTCTTTTATATACCTAGTCATTGGTGTAACTTTTAAGTATGGATATCATGATTGGGCTTAACCGCAAAGAAATAAAAATCTGAAAAAGTTAGCACAGTTTTTTTGGAAAAATCTGCATCCTCCTCAGTAACTACTTAGGGTTAGTTAGATCATTTTATTAATTCATACCTTTTCTATTCATAGACAACCTTTATATATAGGATGCTGCTGGGTATACAGACACACACCTGGAAGGACATATGAATATTCAAACTAAAAATAATACTCCATCTGGCAAATATTCAGTCATTTAAGTAAGCTTAAGTGAGAAACTAATGAGACTGAAATCATGACCTACTCTAATTATAATTTCGTATAATAGTCTGAAATATTAACTTCAGCTTCCATCTACATACTGCTAATGACAATCTGTTTTGTTTTGTGGTTGGGTTTTTTTGTTGTTTCAGCAAGCATTCTAACACTTTCTCCCATATCATCCTTAAGCAAGGGGCACCTTACAAGTGTAAAAAGACATCATTCAGTTCTGTTGTGATATATGGTGAGAGCCTGTACAACAATTAGATGGTAAAATGCTAAATGCTGCAAGCAGTATTTATCGCTCTAATCTCAGCCTTTTTATTAATTTTGTGGATTTTTTGTTTTTTAATTCATTTTCAGTTATTTCTGTATGCATTATCTATGCAGTTCCAGCAGAGTGGGGTAGAACCTACAGGCTCAGCTGCAATAGGAATAATAAGAATGGTTACTAAATCTGTCATTAATCTCTGCTGAATACAATGGGACTTTGGAAACTGCGTGCATTCTGAAACCACATGCAGTTCTATATATACAACTTTGAAAAAGACTATTTGCAGCCTGTCTTTTTTTTTTATGAAGACAAAGCAACTTCCTATTTACACTGTTTGGGACCAAAACCAAGTCTTTTTCTTAAAATAGAAAACATTATGAAGACTTCATTTCTCTAAAGATAGTGGATATTACAAATACACTTAGATCTTGTTGTGTTTATATTTTATCTTGAATCATCTATTACATATACTAAGATGTTACAAAAATGAAATGTCATTTCTTTTTTCAATGAAGGATATATTTTCTCATATTTAAAAGTGAAATGCAAAAATTTCGGTATGTAATGAAACATTGATTTCTTTCAAGTTAGAATTCTGTAATTATGTCTACTCACAGAAGCCAGTGGAAAATTCTCATTGTTCAGTATTTACAGTGCTTAAACACAGTTTAAAATCTAAATTCAAACATTATTTTGTGTATGATATCTTACAAATTTTATTGCTAAGCACCTATCAGTTGCAAAGTGCTATTCAGCTCAGGGCTTATTCAAGTATGGAAGTTGATTATAGCATCCTCTAAAGGACAATGGTGCACATTTTATAAAACGCAGTTTAAAATGATAAATTACTGCTGAGAATCAGCAAAAAAACCTGAGCTTGTTTTATGCATACTATAATTAATAATCACAGCTCACTACATTCTTACAATATGCCTAGTTTAATCTTCAGCTAATTAGCATGCTTCAGACTTAACCTTCAGGCAACATTTAAGCAAAATCTTTCTTAAGCTGCTGCCCTGTACTTCACAAGGTGCAGAACAGCAGCCTGAAGAAATTAACACTTATTTGAATGGAATGTCGGTTCACTAATGAAACAAACCCTATTAATAAAGATCTTAATTTTGCTATACTTCAGCTTGAAAAATTATTTAAAACAAATCATTAAGAAATCATTGATTTCCAGTAGTCCTCTAGCACAGAAAGGATACACCCATTCCAGTTTAAGCCTCTTGGCTGGTAGTTCTACTTTTGCTTCCAAATTGTAAGATTCCACTTGCTCTTTGGGCATGTACATGGTAACAGGACGTCCACGAAGAAACATTTTTACGTATCCTTCCTCTACAAAAGGTCAGAAATGTTTAGTGTTACACAAAAAAAAAAAAAACCATCAGGGGAGAACTCCAGCGCTCCTCCATCCCTTCCCACTTAACAGTTTGGTGCATTACAATTACAGCATGACATGCAATCTCAAACTTGGAAATTAAGCAGGTTTGGTTTTTTTTTTCCTGAATCATAATCACTAAGCAGATTTTTTTTAAAACATACAAAGTCCCTTTTTCCTCTAAATATTTTGAGCAGCACAATTAGAACTAAAGAATGTCATGAAGAACTACAAAACTGAAAGGACTGAAATCAAAACTTTTCTTTGTGAAAAATAATGCTACAGTATTACATTTTTTGAAATATTAAAAATGAAGGGGAAACATCAAAGATTACAACTAACGCAGAAATGCCACTTAAAATTAATTTTATTTTTTAATCAATATTTACAGTGGAGCATCAGTATCTAAAGTATTTTCCAACACTCAGTCGCATTCTTTGCATCTCCGTGTAAAGATATGCTTTACACTTGATACAGTGTTAGAGATACATTCGAAATAAGGAACACAAACAATTAGTAAAAGGAATCATGCTGATGTACATGCAGAAAAGATATGTGCTTTAAGAATTACTAAACATTGAAAAAGGAATGACAACATTGACAACACATTAAAAGAAAGGAAAATGACATACAGGAGAGAAGCTACAAAAACTGAATTGGCTGACAGAAGTAAACATTTCTAGAAGAAAATACTAAAAGTAATGTGTTGAACTGGTAAGAAATATTTTTGGGGGAGAGAAGCAGGGATTAATAACAGATCTGGAAGTACTGACTTGGGGACTTCATGGGGCTTATAAAACTAGGAGATCTGGGAAATGCCATGAAGGTCTGACTAGGACTTTTGGGAACTGGCAAGGCCAAAGTGGGTGTCCTGTGAACTTCTGGTGAAGTTTGTCCAGATTCAGAACGTGCTGGCTCTTGCTGCTCCATCGGCAGATCAAGGGGTTCAGCCTTGTTCTCATGCGAATCAAGCAGTTTTGGAGTCAGTGACATCTGTAGAGTTACTAGACAGAATAATCGTGGGCACAGAGGAAATGGAAGGGCAGAAGTAACAAAATCATGTAAATGAAAAAAAATTATACAATTTAGGACTTTTAAAATTATGCTATGAATTGTTAAGTATCATTACAACTATACCATTATTTATTTAATTTGAAAACTAAGGCTTTATTTTAATTGGAAATACACATATGCTACAAATCCTGACTAAATGAATAAAAAATATCGGTTGAACAAATAAACATCATAGCTATGCTGTATTACTTAAATATATGTGTATTTTGCCTTTAGACTAATTCATTTGGGAAAGAGATCTACCTGATCTGTCACAGTAAAGTTACAGCTAGGGCTCTAAAATCCCTTCATTTACAGAATTCATACCTATAAGAAAAACAACAGAAAACAGAATGCTAAAAAGAAGCAATAATAATGGGGAAATAATGGTGACAGATGGTTGGAGCTTAAGATGACCCTTAAAATGCTAGAATACTGGAATTGTTTTTAAAAATCTACTCCAATAGCTCTGTATTGGAAAATAAACTATAGAGGGTAGAGCATTAAATAGCAGAGCATTACAGCACCATTTGTATGCGCATGCAGCATATACTTAATGAGCTTGAAACACATGCCAATACTACTGATACTGGTGCACTAGAAGTCAATAGATTTTCAGCAGTGACAGCCCCTGACTGAGCTTATCAAAGGCTGGGAATGAATGAAAGTTTAATTCATTGAACTGCTCTTCTCACCTGAAACTTACTGGACTCATAAAACTTGCATTTAGCCATCTACAGTGGAAGCATTTGACCTAGTCACTCAAAACTCCTTTTTAGAGTAAATGGGGAGAAACAGGTACTTTTGGACAAATTAATCACATGTTAAGGCAGATGTCCAAAAGCAAGTATAGTAAATTATACGAAATATAACAAGTATATAAATTATGCCTTCAGAATGCCCCTCTCTCTCTCAACTCTAAAATGGAACTGAGGATGACTAGGTCAGGCAGAGAAATCCATACTGTGTATCTATTTCTAACTTTTGGTAATGTTAATTCCATCTGTACTGATTTTTGTTAGTAATCCAAACATATTATCTACATAACCAATTTACATCCCTTTCCTCATATTTTTTATAGCTAAGTTTTTAAGACAGCAGAGTTCTAAGTGTGAAGATATAGATGTAAAGACAGACAATCATCAAACTACAAAGACAGACCAATGGTGAAACTTTTAGACAAATGTATCTTTTACATCTGCAATTTTGTAAATTTGAAATTGCTGTTCAAAGTAACTGTAAAAATTAAGTTACTGAACTGAAATAAGAAGGCATGTGAATGTCAGTAGGATCTGCAAAGGAGACCACTACTGATTGCAGGCATAAAATTGTACAAAGAATACACAGAGGTAGAGACTCTCTAAACGACTTTGCCTTGAGAACAAACATTCTTTGCTTTGTGAAATTTCAGATTTGTTGCAAAGCTGAAAGATGCTGATTAGTGGAAAAACTGTTAGGATTTTGCTACCTGTAAAAAGCAAGACAAATCTGTGATTATATCACAGACATAAACATGCATCAAAAGTGTGCACATTTACACTACAGTTTAGCTAAAGCTTTAGAAAACAATATGGTATGTTTACCAAATGTAACTCTGCTTTATGACACTGAGCAAAAAGCACTGAGAAATGAGTTGGAGGCCTAGGTCTGTTTATCCAACATTCAGAAAGATCTAGTCTACTCAGGAAGAAAAAGCAAGGGAAAAACCAAGGCTTCTATAATCATGTTAGGCTAACAGCAAAACAGCCAACAAAGGGGCAAATTCTATATGAATTTCAGCAAAAGTGCAGAACACCATTTCAAACACAGTGAACATCCACGTGTTGCCATATAGCTCTCTCAACATATTTTTTCTAATTCAAATTCTTCTGAAAAATTCCACAGGTATCTTAATTATAACCCATTATTATTATTAAAGTGCACCTGAGGGTTATAATTCAGTAGACTGTATAATAGATAGTATAATATTTTCATTTCATTCAAAAGAACTAGGAAAGTTTTAACATTGCAAAATGCACTCAAGTTAGAAAATAGCTGTTTATACATTGAGCTTTTATCCCACCAGTACCATTTTGCTTCGAGAGCTATGAGGTTTTGGAAGTGAAGCCTACCTTTGCAGTGCGTCACACGGCGCTTCCCTTGTGATTACAGAGACAGAGACAGAAGGGCTAGATAAAGATGTGTTTGAATACAATAAACTCACTAAATACCTGCTCTACTGGCTGTCCAGTCGTATTCTGCTGGAAGCTAAACTGGTGCTTGACAAAACACTGAGCCACACTAACATGCCATACGTTGGGTAATTACAGTCAAAACCCTCTTCCTCCAGCTAGGGGCTCTGTCTAGTTCTTCTATCATTAACATACTAGCTTAAGCTCCATTATGCAACTCTATGCTTAAAGTAAGTAAAAAAACAAGTATAACTGACTTAGAAAAAAATCATTAATTTCAGTAGGTATTTTGCCCAGCTGAGAAGGGTAAAAGTAGTGTCACATCTGTTTAATTACTGATCTTTATCTACGGGGAAAGTGTCAGAAGAAAAATTATTCCAAATACCTTTGCTTACGTGGTGCAAGGGAAGGAGAAATGTTACACAAGAAAAGTATATTCTGTGCAAATCAGAAGTTTTCTTTTTCTAAACCAAAAGTTTTCATGAAAGGGACATCAACTGTGATTGCATTGCCACAAAATACTTAAGCACTTACTTAGTTTTATATATTATTGAGTGCAAAATCAATTACACTAAACCCTAAGTATGGCTTAAGAGCTTTACTGGATGCTGATCAATCAGCTCAGTAAACAAAAGATTTTCTACTTTTTCAGTTTAATGTCTGATTACTGTTACAGAACTATACACAAAAAGAATATGATACATCTGATAAATCAACATTTTTTCCCCTTCCTTATTTCATTAAAAGAAAGCTTTTATTTTAGTTGTCCTTGGTTTATCAGAACAAAAATAACTGTCATGTATACTATTCCACTTTGTATTTTTATTGAGATTGTTCAAAAGTTTGTAACTCTCAAATGACAAGGACAGATTCTGCTTTCACTTATACCTACTATTTCACTTTCAAAATCTTTTTCCTACATAAGTAGGAAAAAATTAAAGTGATTTTCAAATTAAAGAGACTTCTAAAACTGTAGTAACAAACCAACTTTTTTATTTGTAATTTGACAAATTTTGTTACGAGGCATTGGGGCAGATGTGGCATTCTTTAACAGTATTCGAGGGCTCCCTTTTATGACTAAATTAACATGACAGCATCATAGCTGGAACTTGGCATATGCTTTAATTAACAAAACCTTAATACTTCTTTGAAAGAGAAGACATATCTGGGGTAAGAAGACACAGCCTTTTTCTTCTTTGTCTTCTTACAAAGAATCCTAACTGTAAAAATATAAACTTATTGGGCCAATAAAAACTAGAGCAAACTGATCAACTTTTTTAAAAAATATGTCATCAGTAGCCTGTAAGTATCATGTTTAGATTCCCAATACAAGTTCCTAGGCATCCACAGGGAAAAAAAAAAAGAAAGAAGAAAAAAAAAATCTATTATGTTATCACAGTTGTTACCTGCTTAAAAAATTTAAAAGTTCCTACCTGCACTGAACATTGGTTCCTTAGGTTTGCTGTGAAAATAAAGAAGAAATTTCTATTTTAAAAAGCACACACATACAGTCTGCACATACAAAGGTATCAATATAAATTTTAAAATATAATATAAAAGAGACAAAATATTTTTGTACGTATAAATAAAGATACTTTTTCAATTCAACTATTTACAAGGTAAATCCCTAGGCAGACATAAATAAAATCAGCATACACTGTGGTCCCTTGACGGCAGGTGTTAAAACTTTTACGTTCAATTCTCCTTACATTCTCAAAACTATAGATTTTCCTCTACCAACTACCAGATCCTCTTCCCTTGCAGAGTTAGTCCAGTTACAGGAGGACACAGAAACTGGTCATGTGTAGCTGCATCAGCTTTGGGTTCCAGTCAGGGAGATCTGTTACTCCAAAGCAGTTTACAACCATAACAAAAAGCTAGGAATATATGCTTAACTACAAATTCTCCCTGCATATGTGGAGCAGGGAGGGCTACTGTATCAGCGCACGTGTGGGTGTTCATTTACTCCACGGCTTTGTTCTCTCTGGATTTAAGGAGCAAACCAAAGTTTGAATCCTGCTTTTCCAAAGAGTTTACACAAAACATGGAACTGCCCAAGTGTTTCGTGGTGAATGACAGTACTTGGTAAAACCCAGAAAGCACATATCCATCATGATTAAAATGTCTCCGCTGTCTCACTGCACTGCTGCCTGGAAGACAACCTGACATTGGTTTGTCGTTTTGTCTTGAGAAAATATTTGGCAAAACTTGAGGGGAAAATACATGAAGCATGTGGAGAAGGAAGAGGCAGACAAGCTGAGAAGCTCTCTGGATAGTACTACCCTGGCCAGAAAGAAGCAATCTTTTTCAAGAAATGCCCGTCATTTGTTTTCTTTGTCCTGTGCCCCTGTATAATTAGGCTTGACGGTGTTGTTTCTGATGAAGCATGAAAGGGACACAAAGCTATATTATGCCGTTATTTTTCCTCCCAGTTCCATTTTCTTTCTATCCAGTAAAACTTTTAAAATATCAGATTACTGTTGTATGTTTCTTAGGGTGATCCCAACAGGATCCTATCATTTTGATGGAGAAATGCTGAAGTATGAAGTATCCCTAGAGCTGCAATGCCATCTCCACATCCATTCCTAGACTGCAGTGGGCAGACAGAGAAACAAAAAAAAAAAAAAGAAATGAAACTGGATGGGATTTTTGCACACAATTTTTTCTAAGCATAAAAGATTCTCTCTCTACAATAGAAGTTGTAGCAAATAATTTTACAGTATTTTCCCTTTTGCCTTGACTTGACAGTTATATTAAGAATAATATATTAATTAAGAATAATTAATGATAAAAACAAAACAAAAAAAGAATTCTACTGATCCTACCCATTGATTTAGCAACTTTTCATAATATCAGCCTTGGTATTAATCATGCATCAAAATTCATGCTTCAAGCTGGCGTACGCAGCCAATCTCATCTATATAAATAGCATGATGTGTTGCCATTGTTAACACTAAGATTAGCATTTGCTTTTATGAATGAAGATATTTTTAGAAAATAAAAACTTTATGGGATGGAGCACTAGTCAGAAATGCTGCCATATTAGAGACAAAAGAGTCCCTCGTTCTGAACAGACCATGCTGACTTATTCAAGCTAATCAAGCTAATGTGAAAGGCTGATTCATGACAGTAATAAAGCAAATCATGTGTACTTTCCAATTATACAAACCCTAACCACACACACAGCTCAGAGCTCTGTTGACCCTTTTACTTTTTCGTGAACTTGAGTCACTTCCTACTTACCTAACCCTTAGGAAGGCTTACCCCTGGCTCGTAGCCATAGGGAGTTCGGACACCCCATCATAGCGCGGGAGATTATGGTCATCTCCTTACTCCTTATGCTTAAAGCTTATTAAGATAGCTTTCTATAGCATTAAGTTTTTGCCTAACAGCCTACAACTCTATATACTTTGAAAAACAATAATTTCACGATTGCCTTTTTAGATTCCTGGCATGCATTCTGCTTTAAGCTTCATCTACAGACCAGACATAGAATCATAGATTCATAGAATATCTCAAGTTGGAAGGGACTCGTAAGGATCAATGATACAAATAATAAGGCTGTGAATAGATGGTTAAGTACCACTGTCTTCCTCGCTCTTTCACCCATACATTTAGCTTTAGGAGGACAGCCTTAGCCCCTAGTGTACAGAATCATGCTCATTTTTCTTCTAGTCCCATGACTCTTGATTCATATTTTGCACAGTGGCCCAGCTTCAACAGAAAACATGAGGCAAATCTTTACCCAGCCTCTTGCACAGGATAAGGACACTCTTCAACGAGGTGAGAGCTGTGGTGCTGAACACCCTCAGGCTGCATGTGACAGCAATCAGGGAAAGCTCTCTACCCACACAATGATTGTTCTCACAGTGACACCAACATCACTAGCTCTAGCTAAGGCAGTCTAACACGCACTCTCCATTAGTTCCTTGGGATATTTGCACCTTATTTAAGCATTGCATCACTTGTGTGCTGGTCCTCCTCCCTGAGTCCAAAGTAAGTGATTTTTGATCAATGCTGTTGCTCAACCCTTTGTGGCCTAACAACTGCAGAATGACATAACCATGAGGTTTCTGTTAGAACAGTATGAAAAAATTAAAAATGCATCTCAAGTACCATTATCAACTTTAGAGAAGAAACAAAACAATTTTGCAGATAACCATTAATTATGTTGCAATGCTTTATTTCTCAGCTATTTTTGAATCCATTTTTCAAGTGCACAGTACCTCTAGGCAGCTGCTAGAAGTCATATCTTTCCTTAATTTAAATGAACAACAACCTAATTAATAATCTCATCGTATTTCTTTAGAAGCTTTAATATAAAACTGATTTCAGATAATTATCACACCTTTTGCAGGTAGCAGGAACTCAGGGATATCTTAATAAAACGGATTTTGCAAAGCACTGTACTTAGATTTTGACAGGTTTATCTTCCACCGCACAACACGCAGAGATTTCACCTTTTGGGAACTTGAAGTTTTTTGTTAAAAAAATTGATAAAACACATGGAGAAAAGACACTGAAACATCATCATATGTTTGTTAAAACTTTTTTGAAAAACTAGAGCTATTTGTAAAAGTAATGACTTTTCATCATTGGTAGTTGTACTTCTTCCTCACATTCCAGAAAGAAAAGTCTTCCCATCTAATTACAGAAAATTAAATTTTTTAACAAAAAGTTTCCATAAGAAATTTGTTTTGTTTATACAAGGTGGGGTTTTTTGAATTAAGGAGGTCATAACGTAAGGGCTGTTGCTATAATTTGATGCATGCCATAGAGCAGGAAGTTATACATATATGCAAAATAAAAAGTAAAAAATCAGCCTTAGAAAAACCTATCAGCTTCACGAGATCAATACAGAAAACAGCAGCTCCTTGTTAATGAATTCACTGAGACAACGTAGCTGTATGAAGTTATGCACTATTGCAACATTCCATAGAACTTCCAGCTTAAAATAAGAGCAAGCTTTTATGTTCTCAGCAGTCCCTTCCCTGGTCATTAATTTTTTGCTTAATTTTGCCTTTCAAAACTTTCAGGCTCATTTGCCCCTAAGAGTGCTGATATTTGGTTTCCTGCTTCAGCGGTATTCTATCAGATGTATCAAGGTATACATTCTCTGTGCTAGAAAGGTCTGAGATGTTTAGTAACAATTTGGTCCAAGTCTGCACATGCAGAAAGAGATATGGCTCCTAAGTAATCCAATAAAAGATTGTTTTTCCTCTCAAAAATAGTATTTACTGAGGGATTACTTAAAGAGTTAATTGCTATAGTAATTTTTTTTTTTGCAATTGTAGTTCAGTCTTCCAGGAAATGTAAAGTGAAGTACAAAAATCTTGTAAACAAAACCAAAACCACTTCTATTGCAGCATTCTCATCTCTTCAAAATACATTCCCCAAAGGCTATCTGTTGTTTATTATTTTACAAAAAATTTAAGGAAAAAGAAAAATCATATGCTGAGATAAAGTCAAATTTTCAGAAGTGCCAGAAGGCCAGTCCTGCAGAATTCTGTCAGCTTATAAAAACTTCATTCACATACAGAGATGCACATTGCCAAGAAGATTTTACACGGACTAAATTTTTAGTTTGTGTAAATATTTAATTATATCTGCCTTGGTTACAATTTTATAGCCTTTTCTCTGATGGTATTCTTAATTTCTCATTATTCCCATAATTTGCTAAGCCTCTCACAAGCTTCATAAACTGCACACTTGCTGTCTTGCTTCATAGCTGAAAACATAAGGCAGGAAGCAAACTATTAATAATTTCATCACCTATATTTAGGCTCTCCATTACTACACAACAACCTCAGTCACTCCTGACATCAAGCGAAGATGCTGAAGGGATAAAAAGGAAGGGACGTTTTGTGCCATACCATCGGCTCATGAGCAACTCAGCGACTCCTGTGACAGCGCTGATGCCCATACAGAGCGGGTAAATTATGTTATTACGTGATCTTCATTAGCATTCTGTTTCTATGGTCACATCATCTCTGAGATAGTGAAACAGTACCATCAATACCACTTTTTGGTGGTGGGAAACTGGAATAGGACATGTGAAGTGAAATGGCCAAGACTAAAATCTGTCTAGGAAATATGGGAAAGAACCAGCTGAGCAATACAGTGACTTCACCACAAGCATCAATGAATCACCTATTTGTTCAAGACCATCCTGAGTCTGAAACCCTTGGACAAGACATTCCGTTTTCCTTGTACTGTCAGCAGTACAGAGAAGCATCATCAGAGATACACAGACAGGCATCACTTTATTCCGCTTCTTTGGACAGCGCTTGCACGTAAGCCTCTCCCTCCACTTCTCATTAATCTGACCCTCGGATGGAGGCAGTCATTGCTCCGAGACTGGCTGGGCATCAGTCTACATGTGGGAGGTGGTGAGTGATTGCCTTTCCATCACTTGTCTTGGTTTTTCTTCCTCTTTCCTTCATTTATTAAACTGTCTTTATCTTGACCTATGAGTTTTCTCACTTTTGCTCTTCCTAGTCTCTTTCCCCGCCCTGCTGGGGGAGAGGGACTGAGTGGCTCTGTGGTGCTTAGCTGCCAGCTGGGGTCAACGCATCACAACCAGGAACTTGAAGAAGTACATGTCAGGAACTTGAAGACCAAGGGAAACCACTAAGATGATGGAAAAGGTATATTTAATAATTACAAACTTTTCCAGGCAACTCAAGGTTCTCACCTTGTTTATGTTTTGGAAATAAGGCAAATAAATTCCATCTAAATTTGAAAACCTGTTTTATTTGAAATGTTTTAAAATATATTTTTGTCCAACTCTTGGAGCTTTTAAGAAAAAAAAGCTCCCAATATTTGCTAAACCAGAGAAATTAATTTCACTAAATAAATTAATTTCATTATTAGGGCAGTAGGCAGAGAAAGGAGATAGATATTTAGATAACATTACCTTTCACTGTTCTTTTTACCACTAGATGAACTGCTGGTGGATCCAGTGCGGTTGCGACTCCCTTTGGAATCTCCATAGCTTTCCCTCCGACCACCTGGGGACACACGCTCAGCTGAACTGGTTCTCTTAACGGTGCTAATAAAAAAAGGAGCAAGTTTTACAGGGGCACTTGTAAAAGCACATATCTCTATGATAAATATTTTTGAGAAATACATCAAGTAGAAAGCTGACCCTAAAAATAACTACAACTTTGGTTTTAATCATAACTCCATTTGTTAAAGAGCCTACATAAGAATTTTGCTGAGTACCTGGTGTACCACAGACAAACATACTGCTTTTTCCTTAATCATCTTCTATTTTAAGATGGGCTAAACTAATATCATAGAGTAAGTTGCAATACCTATTTTCCAGGTTACATTTCAAATCTCTTGACTACCACTCCACACTTCTGAACTTCTGAAATCTCTTAATAAGAAGTGAAAGATTTAAAGAGAAAGCATATTACCTGACACCTCCAGCCAGACTACATAGAATGCCAAAAGTAGGTCAAAATTTGAGCACCAGCAAGCTATCTTTGTGTCTTCATTCAGTATTAATTATTCTGCAGTTCAAAGCTAGTTTTAACATACCCCAAAGTGCAATTAATGGTGAGCTAGCCTGCATTTTTTCGTTAGCTTGTCAAAAATGTATGCTTCCTACTTACATGTATGAATAGATTAGATTCCCCACATCCCCTGACAAGGGGTTTGTCAAAGGCTTAAAGCTTGCCTTACTCTCTCATTCTTCAACCATCTTTCCTGCCAAGATAGCTATCAGGGAGCTCTTGTATGACTTTATGGCACCCCTTAGACACCCAGCTCTCTCTGATGGAAAAACATGAGCTAAAACACAAACAGTATCACTTAGTAAGTTAAGAGAAGCCCATTCAGAGCTTACACCCAATAGGAGACAAATTATCATGGTTATTTGTTAGTCCAAAGCACTTCTCCATAAAGCAGTGCTTCCTAGAAGGAGAGGGAGCAGCTAAGGGTGAGGTCCCAAGCTGGGCGATGCTTTTCACTTTGCTGCGCTCCCTGTGCAGCAGAGAGGCACAGGAAGCGTTACCCGGACCGAGGCAGGAATTGCCCCCACGGCAGCAGCTGAACAACACGACTCGGTGTCAGGGTCTCATTTCCCCCCCACCCCAGTCCTGTGCTGTTTTCTCTTCTCCAAAGAGCAGAACGGAAACGTCCCCATTACCCATAACATCCCCATAACTAAATGACCACCTTCAGCAGCTCTTTCACCCCAAAAGCCATGGACACCACTGATCACTTTCAAGCTCACACCCCTCTGCCCAAATCCCAACCACAAGCTCCCTCCCTCTGTGAAAACTTCACTTCTTTCTGTTCTTGCTCCTTCAAGGCCCAGTCTCATCCCAGTCGCCCCTTTTACCATCCCCAGCCAGCTCCCCCTTGACCTCCGTACACCCCCAGGATGCTCTGCTTAGTATAAGGCTCATCTCAAGCATCCTTGAGGACTATTCCAAACCTCCCCATCAGCCCCTAACAACTACCCCTACGCTGTTATCTCAGCTCCTCAAGCTCTGTCCCACTTTGTGTGTGGTGTAAGAAAGAGAGCCATTGGCTCTTCATAACTAAAGGAAATGAGATAGACTTTTCTGTCTGGCCAAAAAATATTCAGCTTATCAACTGTACACCACCATTGATACTTTTTTTTTTTTTTTTAAATATATTCTTGCTCCCTCATGTCTTTTTACCAGCGAGGAGGGGAATGTTTCAACACCTCAGCTGAGGCTCAGTTACAGAAACGATGGGGACAACTGAACCAGTCTTTCTGCAAAGCAACCACTCTTCTGAAAGGAAGGAAGCCCCCATCCCAGCGGAGCTCCGCAGAGCAGATGCATGTTAAGATGCATCTCAGGTAGCTTGACAAAAAACTTTCTGGAACATGCGATGGTAGAACAGATGTTCAGTGCTGCGTTTTTGTATTAAAAACAAGCACAACTCAAACAATTGAGCTGAAATTAAAAAAAATACTGTTTCTGTGGAGAGAGTGATGTGAGAGAGCAAGCAGAATGCAAAGTTACACACAGGCACAGAACAAAATACATTCATAGGAGAAGGGAAAAGGCAGCAAAAAGAATTTAATTCTGTCTTCATTTCAGAAGAAAGTGTCTCCTACACTAGCTTAACATTATCCAAGTCATCTCAGTGTCAAACGCATGGAAAAACCTCCTCTAGTAAATTAAATAATATACTGTCAACATTTAACTGTTCTCCCCACATCTCACAACATCATCCAATTTAATACTACTCCAGTTAAAAAATAAAGCCTTGATACTGGAAATGTTGACTCCACATAACATGTCTTTATTAGCGTGAGTCCTTCCACTACTTTACATAGAGTACTTGCAAAAATATCCCCTCTGTGTGATTTTGCAGGATCAAACCTTTATTTTGGCATCTTTTCCTAGTTAAGGAAAAGAAGAGGAAATATCAGCCTACATTGAAATTAAATTAAGGAAATCACCAAATTATACTCATGTTAGAAAAAGTGTAAGTGACAGAAGCAATTTTAAACTAATTTTAACGTTGCTTGGGGTTTTATTTTAATAGCTACCAACATTCAAAAGATGAACTGGTGGATAAAAAATTAATGGGTGGGACTGAAGCTTAAAAGTGTAATGCTATCTTTGTCTGAATAATGAAGTCTCATATCAGTATAAAAACTACTTTTACCACAGGAACAAAGTTCTTTTAAACTCTTTTGGCTTATGTCCATTACTGCTTAAACTAATTAGCAGTGCTGTCTTCTGACAAATTTTATTTTAAGCTTTCCACAACAACAAAAAAAGCCCAGTGAGAAGTATTAACAGGTGGTTGGAAAAGAGGATTATAACTCCATTATATTAACTCAATTTTGGCATACACATTTTGGTAGCGATAGTGTTAAACACCAGGGATTATATCCATGGCTACAGTGGATACACTGTCACCTCAGGAGGAATTTAAAACAATAGAAAATATTCATTTAACTTACAGGTTTGTAAGAGTATAACTGGATTCCAGAATTTGGCTTCCACATAAGTGATATGAAAGGAGAGCATTTTCAATTATTTAAAAAGACAACATTTGGTAACACAATTTTTAACTTGTTTAAGACAGTAATGTGGCATAATGAAACACCCCTAAAATAAAAATTATGTTAGCATGAGATAATGCAGATACCATAACTGAAATTATTATCTAAGTTTTGCAATGCATTTTTCAATGATGAGAAAGTATTAAACATGAACTTCTGAAAATGTTAAAAATAGGAATAATAATTACAGTTCTACCATGTTAATGCTTGAACTAAAACAGCCACTTTTTGTGTTGAACCGAAACGGAAAGGAAAAACAACTGAGCTTCAACACTACAAAGCTATTAAGGATCCCTCACCTTAGAGCAGGCTTTTTCAGTTTGCATGCATTGAGAAGATTCACAGACCTGCTTAATCCAGATTGAGAGGTGCGTAAACAAAGCAGAATAAAAAGTGAATGCAACAATAAAATGTGGCAACAAGACATTTAAAACAAAATTACATTAAAAGACATAATTGCATGCTTTCAAGATATGAAATCACGTGCAAGAGTAAACAACACAGTGCTTATTGACTCAGTTAGATGCTTGATCATTTCAAACCATACATTTAAGAACACCAATGTATCTTTGAATGACAAAATCTCAGCAATGCTCCAATACACTGACCATTTCTAAAGCGACTCGGAAAAAAAAAAAAGAAAGAAAATCAAAGAGGCTATCTGAAGAAACAAGACAGATGATCCAGCTAGAAGACAAAGACTATTAAAAAAGCAACATTAAAGACAAGAAAATAAATCCTCATATATACATACATATACCACTGCATAGCATGAATGTTTCAGATGGTTGCATTACTGAATCGTGGTGAACAAATCTGGCGAAAATTAAAATATATATATATATATATTTAATTACCAAAATATGGGGGGAAAAAATAAAAGCTTTTCAATAAAATAAATTTTTATAAAAGCACATAATGCTCTTAGTAACTGATGATATTAATAATATTTTGAAACTTCTCTAGCACTCTTTCTGACCCTCATTTAAATCAATTAGAATAAATTCAAGAATAACATATGACTTTAATTTCATTACGCCTTTGAGCAAAATGCACTAATAACTTTAATTGTTAGAGATATAGTGAAGTGGCATAATAGTTTTGCCACTCGAAGCTCAATGGAGAGGGATTTCTTTCTTAATTTATATTCAGTTTATTTTAAAACATTTTCTTTGAGAGTCAAGTGTTAAATAGAAGACTTTAATTGCAGGTTCGATAGAGTTTGTGTGTGTGCCAGTTACAAACCATCACTACCCCCAGAACAGAACACACAACATTAATTCCAGGCGACTGAACAATTTCCTAGGGGCCATGTGTTTAGACTTTTGAAGAACAGGAATTTATCATATTAAAGTATTTTATTCTCCCTACAAACTAAGCTCTTTATGTTTTCTTTGTTCCAGCTTCTTCCTTTTGATCTCCATTGTCAGAGTTTTGCACCATTGTAATACTTTGCAATCTGCTGGGGGAGAAAGAATGACTGATTGTCTCCTTTTGAAAGGCAAAGTATGTGCTAGCCTGCAGCCTGCAGCAGCATCCCTACTGGGAAAGGTACTGTCTGCATTCTCCTCCCTTACATTTTTTTTTTCCTTTTTCCCCCTCAATTCTTGGAAACAAAGCTATCCTAGATGAGTCACAAAACCCTAGATTTTAATAGGGAACACAAAACATTACTACTGTGTGCTGGCCAAATTCCAAAGACAAATTTAGTGTTGAGCAGCAAAATTCAAGCCACATTACATCTGAAAGGAAGAGTGCAGGGGGAAGGGAAAGTTCTGCTCACGATACACTAAACTCATCTTATTCTGAATGAAAATTTCAAACCATTATGCTATGTACAAAGTTCAGAACAGAAATATGGCAGTGTTCAAAAAAGCTACTACTCGAAATAGCTTTTATATTTCTACAGCACAAAAGTAGTAAATATATCAATTTTATAATCAAACCCTCTGAGCAAAGGCTTTTTGCGAAGACAACTTTGACGCACTTTACAAAAGCAGGCAATTCCTGATTATCTGTCAGGTGATTATCCAGCCCATCGCAAAATCACTCCAGCTCTACGTTAGCCGGCTTGCACCTGGAAGCCGCCCAGCTGTGTTCACATGGCACCCCATCACCCGAGCACTGCAGCGCCTGTTGGTGCTGGACCAGAATTTTTGGTCCCAGTATCACCAGCATCATCAGGCTTTCTATCTGCACTGTATTACCACCATATACTTTTATAATCCAATTGACCTATGTTTTATATTTGTGCTTTGGGTCTACTCAAGTTATTTCATTCCTTCCTTAACTTGAATAAGTGGGTGTTGACCATATGAGATCTGAACACTGAAGGGGGGTTGGTGCCCTCAATTCTAATTGAAGTCAGAGTCAGTTGAGGCTACTCAACACTTTGCAAGATCTGGATCTAATTATCACATCAGGCCCTATAACAACCTACTGATATCCAGAGATACACATTTTACATATGGAAAACCAATATGCATAGAGGTTAAATGATTTGCATAAAGTCATTGAGAGAATATGTGGCAGAACTGAAATGAAAGCCTGCTAGTTCCACCCTTTCAGCCTCAAGCCTTTTTTATAACCTCCAATTTTATATTCCTGCCAGAAGAAGTAATTTCCATTTCAAATATTAAATGGGAAATCAGAAAATGTAGTGAACTCTGAACCACATCTCCTTGGTAATCCAGTAAGGCAGATAAACTGTATACCAACCTGTGGGTTCAAATGAGTTAGCCAACGCATTTAAATACAGCTATTGTATGAAATGAGATTCTGTCTGCAGACATATCAATAAGCACATCTATTTCTAAGCAGTGGAATGTATGGATGCACACTCAGTCCCCACAGACATTATTTGCATGTATTTATATAAATATGCATGACATACTGTTTCAAGGGGCAGACTGATGTAATTTCAATCAGGTATCATACACTTCCTAACCTAAATTGTGAAAGTAGCAGAGAATGGACGAATCGGAAGTTATTTATTTGTTATCCGCCTTTTCATAACTGTGTTCAGTAAAACACTTGGGAGGGACTTGATTAACCTGGATATTTGTCTCTTTTGAAGATAAGATCATAGGCAACAAAAAATTTAAGATTATATTTTTCTCGTATAGTAATCCTAGCAGATATTTGTAATTCACAACAGCAGACCAAAGATTTAAAAGAAAACTCAGAAAAAATACGTTCTTTTTTTTTTTTAACTTTCACTTTTCAAATTTTACTTTTTCACATTTTGAAAAAAAATCAGATTTTTCAGTTCTGCACCTATATTGTGTAGGAAAAATATTAAAAGTATCCAAGTTGAAATTAATACTTAATTGTATTTAGAGCTGCTATGCCAAATTACCGTATTTTGGACTAAAGAATACCTACACTACGAAGTAGTAGCAGTTTTAGAGTCAGTTTATATGAAAACAGCACTATAAAACCATGACAAAAATCAGAACTAAAAAAATTATTAAAAATTACACACCATCTCTAAGCTGTTCAACACTGAGTGAAGCTTCTTAACACAAATACACAAGTTCTACCCCTTAAAAAAAAGAAAGCTATTCGATCTTGCTGCTATATTTCCATTACTGTTTTATGCATAAACATATACAGAGTTCCTGAATGTAAAAGGGTCCATTGTAAATATAAAGTATGAATGAATTAATATTAATGAGTTCATAATTAATTCATCTACTTGACTATTTGGAGCATGATTTACTATAAAAACATGAAACCTCAGCAGTTATTTTAAGGTTCATTATCAAAAGCTACTAAAAGTAGAGACTAATTTACCAAAAAAAGTTTTGTACAGTAACTCATTGGTGAGATCCTTATCATTCCACACTCTTCATGTTGAAGTATATTTATAGGCAAGGCATAGAAATATACTTTAATATAATTTAATAAAAAATAAAATTTGCATATTAAATAGTATCAATACAGAATTTTAGAGCATTTGAAGGGAACAATAGTTCCACAGCACCTGGACTTAAATCTGCTTTTTGCAGGACACAGAATAACCCTGCTCTCCTAAGCACTCTTATTAAGCGTCCATCAATTTCAGCAAAATGCCCATGTGTATTTTTTCTTTTCCAAAACTAAATATACATTTTCATACCGCATATTTAAAGCACCTTCAGTCTAGCCTCTTCAGCAAAGAGAAGGGACTAAGCATAATAAAAGGACATTAAATCCGTATCCTGTGGAAGACTTTCTCATACAGGAATCAAGACAGTCCAAAAACACTCCCTAAGGATGCTCCCTAAGGACTTTCCCGCTGGTACTCAGGGTATCCAGACTGCAGATGGGTCAGGTGGAAGGGCTGCAGCATGGCATTATCTGCAGGGATCCTAAGCTAGGATAATGCCTACAGGCTGCAGGCAATACCTCATGGACCGCCTGAATTACACAAAGGACTCTCAGAACAGAGAAAGCACAAGTATGATCTTGACTGGCATTTCATCCACCCAACTCTGGGGCAGAAAGTCCTAGGCTGAACCGTAGAGATGGAGAGTAGAGACTCGGGAATCACACCCTCTGTACACAAGTGAAGCATGCCAATGCTTGCGCTCTCTCATGTGTTTTATAATTACTACTTGAAACTTTACTAGTGAGAATGAAATTATGAGAATTATTAAGAAAGAATAATTTGTAAAGAACAAAAGTTCTTTAAAAATTCCCCATGTACAAAATAATACTCCTTTTTAAACACTTGCAAATTTTCTTTTTTAAAAGGCAGGTTCTTTCACCCATTTTCAAAATTCTGATAACATTCTGATAATGGAATAGTTTATACAGTATTTGCCTTCTTTGTCTTATCTTAAGGGCTGATTCAGACCAACCTGCCAAAACCTACAGCTGAAGCGAGCCCCAGTTCATAGGCACTCAGAGGATTTCATTTGTGTGACACAAACAAATATGGTATTTTCTAAATTTAATTGTGCACGGCATAGCTTCTGTCTTCTCTACAATAACAAAACCTGGAGTTTCCTGGAAAATCAGTCACCTTCAACACAGTAACAAAGAGAGGCATATCCTTAGTCACCATCTCCCCTTTAAGGAAAAATTCTCTTTACAAAAGAGACCTCAGATCTTAGCAGGTTAACACTCTCATCTCCACAACTTGCCCTCCTCAGAGTTGACAGCATCATCACTACAAAAAGCTGAGGATGACACACAACAAAAGAAATGTAAAAAAAAAAAAAACCCCAAGCTATTATCTTTTACAGGCAAACCATGGAGCAGATTAGCACCACAATAACTGTCACGTGTAACTTGAACTTGCTGCACCCGATCCATTGCATTCCCTATAACCTAAATGTATAAAACATGTAGCCCACTTAAAAACACCACACACACAAAGCAAATTGAGACAGAGCAGTAATTTTTAAAAGGACTTAAATACATGCTAATGGTAAGATATCTAAAGATGGATGTTTTAATTTGCATAAATATGTGCTAGGCATAGAATTTTCCTCCTCCCTGAGATGCTTCTAACACTGCACATGCAGTTTCTATGACAATTTTTAGTGAGAGGAAACCACCAAAGGTAACATACTGATTTGTAATGATAGCACAGTTTCTCTGCAGACTATATATTTTCTCCTAGCTCCTAAAAGAATCCTTGCGCTACTTCTCATGTTATGCAACAGCACAGTAGAAATGCTTTATCCTCTATATGCTAGACTGTAGTACAAGAAAATAACACAAACTAGTAGACCAAGCATTGTGCATTCTTTCAGTATTCACGGTAATAACCTTAATTCTAATTAGACCAAATAAATTTAAAGCCTCTAAGAATGAAGTCCATCTCTCCTTTTCTTTCTGAACTAAATATTTAGACCATTGCTTTGCAAGTAAGAAAAACAAGAGGCTTAAAAGAGGAGATACACTATTTTCTCAATTTAACGATTATGTTTCTGAGAGATGTGTACCTTTTTGCTGCTGGTGATACAGTTTCCTTTCTGGTTCCTGACGGGGAAGGTAAAGAGCCACTTGGTTTCTTTGGTAACACAGTTCCATTATTAACAGTAGTCCTTAAAGGCAGGGTTTGTACCAGCGGTCTTGCTGTAAAACAAGCAGAAGTTGAAATAATTGTTTTAATTTTCCTTTTTTTCTCCCAGCAAACAACATTAGAATATTTAAAAATATCTGCGTAGTAGGCAATTTTTGTTTCACTGTTGCCAAATTCACCATAGATGAGGGTTTTAACACGGACGAATTTTATTATTATTATTATTAATAATAATAATAATAATAATAATAATAATAATAATAATAATAATAATAATAATAATATCATCAAGCAAGTGATCTCCATATGGCTTAAGCACACAATTCTATAACCTGTCGCATCTGTGAAACTCTGTTCTAGCTCAAGGAGCTTAGTGGTAAGTGCAAAGGTAGCCATTGCCACCAAAAATAATCCTGCTCTCTTTCAGTCTCTTGCCCACTTGGATAGCATTCAGAAGAGTGCTATAAATTAAGGCAGGTTGCCATCCCAGAAACTCCTGCTCTTCATCCCTCAATGTTCTTGCATGTTTTCCACAAGTGAATGATCTATTAAGAAATCCTTATTCCCTGAAAAAATCCTTTTTTAAAGAATGTGGGCTTATGTATGACAAAAAGGAATTCTATCCTTTAGTCAGAAAAAGTGATTGAAGTCAGTGAAACAGTGGACTTAATGAGCTGACATTATCTACCTTTGTTCTTCAGATCAAACGTTGACTCAAAAAATGATATACATGTCATATTTGTAATTAATATTAGAATAATGGAAAAGTCCCGATCAAGTACGTTAGAAATCAGTTGCAAAAACAAACAGTGATTAAAACCGCAAGCAGTGAGTACAAACATGAAAACTACAGCGGACCATATCCTGAAAACACAGACACAAACACAACTAGTGCTCTCCCTACAGCAGGGAAGAAAGCTGTGTACATCACTTGAAATTTGACAGAACTGTGTATCACAAGCCGGCTCTGTAAAGGTGCCAAAAGTCTCTAGGTTCAGAGAAACAACGCCTGAGAGAAGGCAGCAGTCACAAGTCACTTAAGGCACACAAGATAAAATTTCACTGAACTTGGAGAGCACAGCAGAGAGCATACCTATGAAATGTTCTTTGAAAAAAGACTGTTGAGGATAAATAATCTAAAAAGCAAAAATTTAAAAAAAATCTAAAAATTAACAATTGTATAGAGTTCCAGGTTATATCATAACATCTTATTTTGTAGCACTGATGGCAAGTGTTTACTGACTTGTTCACCTGAAGTTTTCATATACTGAACAACAGAAGATAAACGTGAAAGCCTGTGCCTTGACAAGATTAGATCAGTAAATATGGTCTACCCAGGAATGCAAGTTTCAAGAGAAACTTTGTCTTGAAACTTTGTCAAAATATATACTTGTTTGTCATATATTCACCATTTGTTTGTTCAGAGGGGAGAAATTTAGGTAATAAACCATAAGGATATATTGAAGAAATAAAGCTTATTGGGCTTAGAAGCCTGAAGGATGACATAAAAACAAGTCAACAAAGAAAAAAAAATAAGAAAATCTTATGCATGCTCACTGAGGATCGGAGAGCCTATAACTGCAGAGGACTGATGGGTGAGACAGTATCATTCTCACCAAGGATAGGAAGAGCAAGGGCTGTCTGATTTTATGGGAAACTTTAAGGCAAAGCTAAACAAGACTTAAATTAATTCATGGTGCCTTCCAGCCCTGGCTTCCATGATCTATTTTAGCAGACTCATGCTGTCTTTAGAGCTTATACAAAACACCTAAAACTTACTGTACTTTGGCTTCTCATGCTTCTTTTTTTTTTTTCTTAATTAAGGGATTCAGATATCATGATCTTATTTACTTCAGTATTCATTCTTCCAAATTAAATTCCTTCCACAGTTTTGTGCTGGATGCTTTAATGCTTGTTTCGTGACTAAGTGCTGCAATGCCATAATTAATCTGTATGTATAAAACTGACTCTGTTGCATATTACAGAAGCACAGATAGCTACAGTGGAGCAGCTGCAGGCTTGTTTCCTGACAAAGATTTCTGTAGCTCACAAAACTTTAATAAGGCTTTGAGAACACGAATTATAACAACATTAAAGTTAAATAAAAAAATTAATAAAATATTTTCCTTCTTTATAGTTATATAAAAAACGCCTATTAAAAAGTAGCTGGAGTGAACTAGCTGGAGTCTGTTTACTCTCCTAGCCTCATGAAACCGAAACTAGCAGCAGCCAGGAATAAACCCTGCAACCTTTAACAGAGGTTTTGCTTCAAATTCAATGCCAATCCAGAACACATGCTTCTGGAGCTGGAGATTTAAAGATCCAGCCCCATGATCATCTAGCGTAGAAAGCAACGCCATGAAACTCTTACATGGCACACAGAAAAACTACACATTATTCAATTAATCCACTATTTACTCTGGAGGCATATCGTTTTATTTACACCAGCTATTTCACACCAGTGGTAACTGACATAACAGTCAAACAACCCCAAACACCTCACTGCTGTTATGTCAGTAACTCCAACACATTGGTATTATTGCTTTGTCAGTAAAGTTTATTTTGGCAGTTCTGTTGCTTCAAGGTCTTACCTGTGGTAGCAGGACTGACATGTTTATCAGCCTCAGCAGCAGCTTTTTTAATCATACTCTGATCTATGGATTAATAGGGCTGTTAAGTTTACAAACAAACCAATAATTGCAAAAGGAAAGAACAACAAACACAAGTAAAACAAAGGCAGGAAGCCATACTGAACTCCACCAAGTAGCTGAATTAAATAAGGAAGGGGATAAAAAAAACCCAAACAAAAACCCAAAACACCATTAGTGAAGGAGCTCCACAAATGGACAAGATAAGCAGCTCACTTTCCGTGATGCATGCTCTTTTTAAGCTGCCTAGTTCAAGTCTAGAACAAGAACACACAGACTGAAAACAAGCTCAAGTGCTTTTTTCCATTATAGGTTTGAAAGCCTGGAACTTGAAATCTTTAAACCAGTTTTAAATCTCAAGTACTCAGAAAATGTCATCTTCTGTCCCATGAAGCTTCTTGTTCCAGACTTTAAACAGTACACTGGGGATCCCGTTTTCCAAAGGCACGAACCTTCCCCCAACACACACACACACTTTTAACCCTAACCTACTTCATCTATAGATCAAATGAAAGAAGCAGCATACAACACGCTTCAAACCCCAGTTTGCATGGGTGAGATTTGTGTGACACTTTGTAAGCTCAAATTCCACTTTTTACAATTGTAAATGTGGAATTTGTCATTAAACAATCAACAGAAAGAGAACGGATCGAGTCCCATGCAGCCCAAGTGGCAAAACACAGGAAGCCACCCCTCCGGTTTCACCCACATCTAAGCAAACCCCTCTCCTAACAGTCTCCATCACGAGCCTCCGTAATGCTATTCCAATACTGAAATTCAACTTAGTCTTATGCTAAGTAATTGCATGCAATCTGGTATAAAGTAGTTGTGCCTACTACAGGAAAAACAGGCCATCATGTGAAATGTATCGTATTTGACAAAACTGCTGGAAGAAACAAACGATCAGGATACTTCAGATTCTGTTTCATGTTACAGAGTACATTTAATAAGGCTGACCATACACTAATGATACAACTGATATATAGTAAAATTAAAATTTCTTCACATAAATCATTACAGTAGCAATTATTTCCAGAAATTAGTTGGATTTAGTTGGCAATTATCAGGACTCACTTCAGTAATTTGTAATGGATGAGCAAGTGGCTTTGTAGTCCTCCATTTGCATTATCACAGTAAAACTTCTTACACTGTCATTTCACACATGCATTAAGAAGTATCCATGTCATATACACATTAAAAAAAAAAAAACAACAAAAAACAACCAAAAAACTCCACAAACCAAAAAACAGCCATAGAAGGCAGAAGGATAGGCTTACAGCAGCTTTTCTTCAATGTACATTGAACTATGGCTTTAATGATCTGCCACAACCAAGAAAGCATCTCCTGATTTAGAGTTCAACTCTGCTCACAGAATCCATGAAAATCTGGTCTGCATTTTGCTAAATAAAGCCAGCAGGCAAGAAGAACTGATTTGGTTTCAACTCAGTAATAATTATTAGACTTTATTTCCTCCATGCATCAGATAATATCTATTTTACAGACAACATAAAGCCTCTTAATGTCTTGTACAACCAGATTTGGTGCAACATTTTGTCACAGTGGAAGCTATCTTTAGTAACATTTAACTTATCTGATATTTTCATTTTTTTCTTTGCAATCAAACAAAGACAAAATGAGGAGAATACAGGAGAAAGGGAGCAGGAAAACAAGATCACAGCCATTTACTGCATATTCTGTCCAACAACTAGCATGATATACAATCAACTACTCTGGCTCTGTAGTTCTGTCCCTTTCTCCTTTCCTCTTCTCCAGACACAAAGCATTATAACAAACACAATGTCTCAGTTCAGCAAATTAATTAAGTAGTTCCTTACCTATTCTGTTAAATCAATGCCTAAAAGTCAGTATATGTCAAAGTCACAAATATATAACTGCAATGAAAGGAAGTCCTAATTTCCAGCTGAGAAAATTATGAATCCATAATTATGTATTATACTTCTGATGTGAATTAAGTTTTTAATTTATATTAATACATATCAGGACCCTTAAAGAAGCAATTTCTTAATTTAGACAATAGAGAGCCTATGAAGTCAGCCATACTTTCTTTCCACATCTAGGCTGCCACCAGTCTTACTCCTAAGACTACCCAAAAAGACCTCATGCATTTCTGCTAAGCTGCAGATAGGCAAGTCTCCCAGGCTTTCACAGCCTCACTGACTACAGTAAATCACACTGGCTGGGTTCTAATAAACCTTTACTAAGGCTGGATGTTCAAACTGTGATGCAAAGCGCTGGATGTTCAACTCCAGCTTTTCTGATTTGTGTACAGACAAACCCGTTCTTGCAGTGCAGGAACCAAGAGAGCACGCTGCAGCCCATGGGCGCAGCGCAGCGTACTGCCGCGCGGCAACGCCTGTCACACCTGCCACCTCGCTGGCTCTGGATCTGCTGCGCTGGAGCAGGGTCAGGCACCAGCTGCTGTACCTTTCCTTCGTACCTGAGCAGCTGGTGTTGCACCATCTCCTCGGTCGTGTCACCTCTGCGCTAGCTCAGAGCTCTGTCTTTGGCTATGCCTGCACGATCCAAAGACACCTAAGACACACCTTTAATTAAATGAAAATTACATTTTACTTAAATTCAATTAATGTTTTCTATCAGCAAAAACCTCTTAGGAGTTTTGCCCATAGAAGACAATACTTTCCCCAAAGAGTTTATAAAATAATCTTGATCAAGTCAGGAAGTGGTAGCCATGGTTAAATATAGGGAGTGGATTAAGTGGCAAGAACAGGGAAGTGTTTCGCTAGTTCATGGGAACTTCAGAAGGCTCACAGATTTAACCACTTGAATTTTTATGTGTTCTCTTTCACAGGTTAAATTTCAAAATTATTTTTTTCTTTAGTTTGATTTGTTGATTTTCAGCATTTCAAAGATCTAAAGAATAACCTATTTTAGTATATATAAAACACTCTTTGAATTGCACTACCTATTTTAGATATATCTGAAATGCAAACCTTTGGTAGGTCCTTTCTTGTTCTGCATGGCCTGCTGTTCCTCTGTAATATTCAAGCGTCGAACCACATCAGCAAGGGCAGACTTGAGCAGCTGGATGTCATCTTCCTGCATCTGGACACGTTGCTCCAGAGAGGCAATGCGATCCGTTACCTCCATACTGCTTGCAGCAGAGGCACTGTCATCTAAGTAAAACAGCAGAAAAAGATGGATTATCAACAATGTATAACCATCAAGGCATACCTTATATAACTGGCTGCAGGTAAAACCAAGGTTTTTCTCAGACCTGATGACCTCTTGAGGAAGGAAGTTTTTAAGTAACCAAAAGGAAGAGGAGAAAATAAAATAAATAAATAAATAAATAAGACGAGTACTTAAGTAAGATGTGATAATGAGGTTGGCTTCAGGGCTACTTAGTGTTAATTGGGCCCCACTATCAATTATCTACGTGTCTGAACTGGAGCAATCAACTATCACCCTTCACTGTTCTGCTCAACGCAACATTCTGGCACTGGCAGTCATTCAGGTAGAGAGCTATACTTTCTGATAAGCTACACACCCTTCCACATTTTCCCTTCTCCCATAGGTGACAGAATGTATACATTAGACATATATAAGCAACAGACAGGCTTACACTTTTTCAAGTTATCGTCCACAGACTGGCAAATAGATATTAACCCCATCTGCTAACTCCTAATTTATACCAGCAGCTTTATGAGAACATTCCCTCTGACTGAAATAGAAACGTGAAATAAATTCAGAATTACTCAGTAATTGTACTGTTAAGCCTGCAAATTCTTAAAACAGTCATTACTTTGCATACAATTCACCCATTATTTGGAAATAACCCACAGAAGCTTAAAGCCTGCAACCCCCTGATGAGGGCTACACATTCTTTCCACCCAAAACTAGTAATAAGAATACTTTTCCTTAATGAGCACTTTCGTTCCACTGCAGTTCCTATCACATAGAAACATTGTAATTTCTTACAATACTAAGTTGGGAAAAAGAAGAAAGGAAGACAAAAGCAATGCCAAAGATGTCAAAGTCAGTATCTATTAGGGAAAAAAAATTGTGCATTTTTTAAAGAGAATTGCAAGGTTTTATTTAACTAGGTGGATTTGAAACATAAAAAAAAGTTGGGTATTAACTTACTGGATCATTTTAAGTAATGTTAGTCAAGTGATGATTGGATTATAGCTTTCATTTGAAGATTTAATAAGTTATACTTTAGGAAAAATGGATATTTATGCTACTATCTACAATCATAATTGACTTCTCCCTCATTCCTAATGCAAGTCCACAGCACATATTTCTTCTGTTAAAGCTGATCTCTCTTTGTGAGGAAACTGGTATTTGTTTTCATTTCTTGTGTACTTAATTCTCCTCCATTTCAAACCGGAGTTTTCCACTTCTTTTGTACAAGGGCATAAAATGAAAGTTAAATGACTTGTGCATAATAATAACAACTAGTGTTGAATTTTAAAACAAAGTAAGTGTTTCAAACAGGAAAACAACAGCTTCTGAGTGCATTTAAAAGCATGTCCAAAAATGTTAATACATACAAACTTTTAATCAGAAGGGTCTGGGAAAAAAATGCATTTAAAATAATAATAATAAAAAAGTATATATATTCATCTCCAAACCACCCCAATACAAATTGTTTTTGAAATCTGTTCATAAACTGCGTTTGGCTTCCTTACCCCTTGCACCGCCAAGAGCTATCTGCGGTTACCAAAAGCTGAATTAGAAACAACTCAGAAACAAAGACTATAACAATATTGACAGTCCATAAACAGCTACAGGCTAATATAGTTTAAATTGCTTGTTAATTCTATTATGGGATTTTCAGAGCGTATTTCAAATATCAACATTAGGATATTATTAGGCTGAACATAATCGTAATGTAAGCATCCAGTTCTAAAGAAACTAAACCAGAACTCAAGTTCCTGAAAAGTGCTGAAAAACTTTCCCCATGACAAAGCTTTCCAAACTTTGGCCTAATCAGACTTCTGCTCCGCACAGGACTCTGTCCTGCAGCTGTTACAGGTAATTAATCCCCAAACTCAGATTAGCAGCCATGCTGGCAGCAGTATGAGCTGCCTGCAGAACTTAACCTTTCCTTGTACAAACAAAAGGCCCACGCTGCTCTAATGACTTTACACTTTAACTCAGCTGGAAATAACATGGATTAACATACTGGACAATAGGCAACCAAATCAAAAGCTTGATTTAACCAATACAAGCCAAATTCAAACTTCGGCCATTCTGCCAAACTCAGTACGGCATGGCATCTGAATTCAGTCAACAAAAAATAGCCAGTTCCCAAATGCAGGGCAGAGAAGGAAACCGAAGAAGAAACTGGTTGGTGTTAAAATGTTCTAGCCCTTGTTACAGAAGAAAATATGCTCATTGAAGTATCAATTTCACTAATTTTTAAGTTAAAAGAAACAGTATTTTTGCTCAAATATAAATCTTCAAATAGTAAATCAGTGGCACTGGTTTATTTACAATCCCATAAAAAATCCCCCTCACTAGTAACTACTAAGATGTATATCTCTCTCTCTTCTTCCCCCTTCTCCCAGCTGCCACCGTGACCCTTTCCCTCGCATCCTCGCTGACCACCAGGCACCAGCAAACCCTTCCTCTGCACACAACGTGTCTGTGCCTTCCGCCATCACCCTTCTTCCTGGTCCCTGCGAACATAACCCTCATCCTTGTTGCAACCTACAACTTGCTTTTTTATGATGGTTACTTTGCTGGATGCAGTTCCCTTCCAATGATGCAGAAAAGAATAAAATTTGTAACAACTTCCAGCAAGATTGCAACCGAAGACAAAGATTTCTTAGAGCCCAGTCACACTTCACTTTGCCTCCCCTTTGCACACATATAAAAGTAAGCTAGAAAAGAGACACAGAATATAATAAAACTACGTTTTCTGAAGAATGCAAAGTTCAATTATAAAATAAGCATAACCTGTTTGTTATGCAAGGAGAGGATGGAATGTTCTTGCCATTGAGATCATTATATCCAAGTACGTTGAGCAATAAAGTTGCAACTTCAATGCAGCCAAATAAGCAAAGTGCTATGGTACCAGAAAAGAAAAAATAATTCATGATATAAACTAACCAAACAACAACAAAAAAGTCACAACAGATGTCATCTACTCTGTCCACAAGAGCAAAAGCTGTATCGTTAGCCTAACTTGTGATCTGCCTCTGCAGTATACAGCTCATCCTCACAGCAAAGAACATTTGCAAGGAAATTTTTAGCACACATTTGTAATGCAATTTAGACTCCAAGTAGAGTCATCTTATTATTATTGTTTCCAAGCCAATATTACATTTAAAGTGACTATACATTTTATAGCACCTAGTTCCACATTTTCTCATGGACAAAGCACATCCTCAAGGAACTCGCACAGAGTGGGCTGGGAGGGGAGCACGGGGGGTTCGGAGGAAGGCGCTGTGGGGTGTCAGGAGGCCACCGACTGCTGTGCCTTGGGGTGGTCCAGCCCCGGGGCTGCCTTTTTCCTTGCAGGGTCCACACATGCACTCGCGCGGCAGCTGGGCTACAAGCGTGCTTTGGTTGTAGAGTTACAGTAACTGAGAGAAAAGCGCTTTATAGTAATGATGTGAAGATCCTCAAAACCCTTCAGGTGGATCCAGGGAAATATAAAGCATGCTTTTAAAAGAAATCCACATAAATAGAAATTTGCAGCAATAATACACAACCGTTATTGCACAGCGTTACCATATAATAAGAATATCATTATGTCAATACGTGCTACTATTTGCGACATTAAATTCAACAACATTAACAACTCTTTAACAGTGTCAATATGTTTAGGTTTGGTGACCTCTTTGCAATCTAGCAGTCATAAAATCCACAGATGTTCACTATCTTGAAAGGCGTATGAAGGAGACTACAAATCCTAACAATTTGCCTTGAAGCATTAGACCTACTTATCAGTCGCTACCACCACTTTTCCCCATGGACAGACAGAACAGACATCATATCACCTACATGGGTAGCATCGATAGCATGGTAGAATTAATCATTGCCTCTTTTTTCATCAATGGGAAGAAAAAGGACTTTTAAAGTGAAATTTATACAACCTGTTTTTAGAAATCTGAAGTGAACCACATTCTGCAAGTGTTCATTTCTTTTCATGGATTATCATGCGAGTCTAAATCACTGTCTCAAACATGTAAATCTGCATCTCATGACATAAATGCCACCTACAATGTCCAAAATTAGATAAAATGAGGAGGTATCAATTCAGATGCCTGATTTTTTCATCGTAATACATATTTATGGTAAAGCTTGGAAAGAAGAGTCATTTGTCATTTATGCTTTGCTGAGATCCTGCAGGTTTCAAAGAGAAGAGAGCAAAAAAAGGGAATGTTCTTCATGCCTCTCTTTAAATTTTCCAACCAGCTAACCCATGATCTCATAGATTGGAAAGATTTCTTGTGGCAAACTAAAAGACAATACTGAGTCAGATGACTAATCTGCTTCCAGAGCGTCTTCCAGTTTTTCAGCAATTTATTACTTGAACTTAGCCAAATGTGAAGAAACAGCTGAAGCAAAGCCAACAACAGGACGTGTATGCTGTTTACAATAATTATTTCAATATTATTTCATTGTATGTAGGCTAAAGCAAAATGACATACTTACACTATTGTTAGAAGAAAGCATATTAAAATGCATACTATTTTCTATAGCTTTTACCTGCTGGAAAACCTAAATCTGAACTGTCCATTAATGGTATAGGAGACTTGGCATTTCCCCCCTCAGAAGAACTACTTCATTAAACATATTATTCCACCTTTGCCTTATGCAGACATTAATTTTGTGACTGTCTTGTCCAGCTCAGACCACGGCAGCTGATTAAGCCATGGAATCATTAGGTATTGATTCTCGAAAGACCAGCAAACAAATTTGAGTTTATTCAATCTACATGGTCTCTTTGGAGCACCAATTAACAGGATCAAATCGTACACGAAGTACTTCCAAAACTTTTCAGGATATATTTTGTGCATTATATGTTTGTAAAGTACCTAGCACAATGGGGGTGTGGTTGCTAGACACTATTATAATACACTTTAAAAGCAGCATCTTAAAGTCTTTGCCAGAGTTGTCCCTGAATTTAGACACTCTGCAGGACACCAGAAGAGAAAAATCTAAGCCTTCTGGGGATAGTAAATTCCAGCAGTGGTCTCTGGCAAAAATTGAAGATAACCCACATGATGGAAAACATGGCAAAGGATGGCAGTGAAAAGGCAGCATCACCCACACACAGAGATGGCCTTCTAGCATAAAGATATAGATTGTGCCAACAAGCCTGAACTGAGCTTAACTGGTAGGAATACTGTCCATCATTGAGAGATATCGGTAAGTGTATCACACTCTGCACGCCTCCTGAAATTAATTGGTACAAGTATTTACATTCCTTGGAAATCACTATGAACTTCAGGACCGCTACTAGAGCCTTATGAACCATGCACATGGACAGAAAGGAATTCTCCACCCCCAGCCTGCTGCCCGCTGTATGGTGGAACACAGTAGCTGCTCAGAAAGCCCATGACACCAAAGGAGAGAAAGTTAAGAACAGCATTGATTAAAAAATAAGCAAACAAAAAAGCACAATCCCGCAGCTGAATTTAGATAGGGAGAACTATAGACTGGATTTGACCCAGCATACTAGCAAGTAGGTAAGAACAGTGAAGATGCTACACTTCCAGAAACATTTTTCCACCTGAAAAGGCCCACGTTTTTCAGACTCCACTAACTCTGCAAAACTGTCAGATGTGGCACATGTCACTTGGTACATATTTGGCAACCTCTCCTTCTCCTGCCCACATCATCACTGAGATCTCATGCAAGTAATTGAGTTACTTAAACTATTTTCTTCAAGCTCCCTGGGAGTCACACTAACACTAACTTTCAAATGACCTCTCCGCTTCACCTCTCTCAATGCCATCTGTTTAGCTTGAAACTCTAACAGTGCAGAAAAAGAATCCCTCTGTGGCAGGCATCTCCTGTGTCTTCAAAATCCTGTCCTCCCTTTTTGGTTCATTTCATGCTCTTTGAGTCTGGGGCACAGAAGTCAGGCAGACAACCTATTTGATAGATACAGTTTGTCTGAATTGACCGCAACAGAGAGAAAAAGGAGAAGTAGGAAGGGACACAACCATCCAAGGTTTAAAATTAAAACATCTCACAAAATGAACACGAGCAATTTGCTGTGGCACATAAACAGGGGAATGCAGCCACCACACCGTTGCCAGGCTTAGATGCAAGATCTGGAAAGTACCAAGTATTCCCCTTGTAGCAATTTCTGTGGCATAATGTCAGCAGTCGTTTGCAGACCAAAAGACTCTCTGTTCAAGAGAACAATGGGAAAATAAAACAGCAGGTTTAGTTTCCTTTGACAACACCACGCCAAGCCCCTTTGTTTAAAAGATTAGTGTCGACAGTATTGCACAGACTAAATATCTTTCCTCCATCCACTTTTCTAATGCAAAACATTGTACCGTACCTGAAACATAGCAGCAGCTTTCCAGGCTTGTCTCCTGGGGACAATGACAACACATATGGGCAACAGCTTATCATAAAGTCTGGTACATAGTAGACTGGTCTGCTAGACCCTGATTTGACCAGATTAGAGCTTTCCACTGTGAGAAGCAAGTGGATTTAAAACCCAAAATAATGTTATCCTATTTAATCTTGTTATTTTGTGTGGTTAGGGAAAAAACAGACAGAAATCTTTAACTACAGTTAAAGTTAAAACTGTAAAACCATGTTGCTTTACATGAAGTTTCAGAAAGCAAAACTAGTTGCCAGCTGAACGCTAAAGGAATGGCCTTTATTATGTCAAATCCTCTAATTGCACTTTGCTATAAAAGTATATATAATGGGATAAAAGTGCAAGCACTATATATGCTTTTTTTAGCTGGAAAGCTTTGATTGTGAGGAACAAGAAATCACATCTAATCTTTAGACCCGATAGCCATAGGAACAATATCATGCCTATCTGTAAGCTTATATATGTATATATGCATACAGTCTCTGAACAGGTAGGACAACTTTTCAGTTCAATCCCTATTCTAATGCATGTACTTAAGAGTGATTAGCATTGCAAGGAGATGCCCTAGTTGGGTACAATCAGGTACATCTCACAGTAAGTAATCTGAACAGACCAGATTAGTTTTTCCATGTCCTCACAAGGTATCTATGCGTAGGAGGAAACAGGAAGGAGACAACTCTATCCCACACATCCACCTAATGCCGTGCTCTGGACTGCACTGGGAACCCAAGAGATAGGTGATCTGAAAGAGACCACAGGAACAGTAATGTAAATCATCTTGTGAGAACAGACCACTTCTAAGCCATTCTAATAAAAAAAATTGTAATCCAAATACTTGTTCATCTACTACATCTACTTAGTTGGACTCGATGATCCTCGTGGGTCCCTTCCAACTCAGGACATTCTACGATTCTATATATGGACTACAGATAGTTATTTTTGTGAACAGTATTTTCCCTCCTCTAATATAGCTAGCTATTGTAGTCCAGTATTTATAAAATCTTATTACTGTATTTCCCAACATGCACTGAGGAATAACTTGTCCTTTTACAGTTTTACCACCAGAAACTTAAAGACGAGGAATATAACTTCCTAAAATTAGAAGCAGAATTTGAAAGGATAAATCCATAATAGCAATCATCACTCAGAGCCTCACAGCTGGGTGCACTGTATTCATTAACAAAATGGGAGAGAAGAAAATGATCTTAACAGAAAATTCTCAGAAAGTTCCTCGTGGCTAATTAGTCAGCAATCACTGTAGCAGAATTATAAGCATGTGCCCTTGACCTGCCTGTAGCTGTCGAGCTATAACCAGCGGCTTACTGTTTTTTTCCCCAGCAGATGGTAGATGAGCTTCTATTTGGAAATCAACCAGTTAAAAATGATCTTCTCCAATAGTGCTTAAGCAGAAGATGGAACAAATTTTTGACACATCAATAAATTAGAGGAATTTTCCCCAGAAGAGGTCTATCAATGTAAATGCTTTACAGTTCAGAGTTACTGTGCTGGCTCTGTTGAGCATAGAAATCAATAGAAAACGTTTTAACAAATTATCATTCCTCCACATTATGCTGGGATCAGCCTGTACCATATTAAAAAAAAAAACAAAACAAAAAACATTGTGAATAAAAGCCAGGAGAATAAAGATGACCTTCTGTAGCGTAATATTAACACAAGGATAGCAGTCTGAGAGAAGTGACACCATGGGATCTGCCTAGTTAAGAAGCTGAAGATACAGTCTAACACAAACTTGTAAAGAAAGGAACCGGCAGGGTAATTAATCGAGGTATCTCAGGGCAGAAGAGTTGGGCTCTGTTTTACCACGTTATCTTCCCAGTGATGCACTGAGGATGTGCCTGTATCACACCCTTAAGAACGAGAGAAGAAAAGCAGACTGTGGAACATGGGAGAACATTTATGACAAGTCTCATCTCCACATCACAGCTATGGCTCAACGTTCAAGTCATTCTACAAGAGCTAGCAAGGGATGAATTCAAATTCATCACATGATGTACGCTAATAAGACTTCAGCTTTTGTTTAGCACTGTTGGGCAAAAAGAACCAACTTAGATGCAAGATTTGCTTCTGCTAAACATGTTTTAAACCATGCGCAAATAAACTCCACACAGTGGTACGCACAAAATGTTTTCTTAGAAACTTTATCAGTACTTAGCTCAATATATTTTCCCTGCCTTTAAAAAAAGTGAGTGTCTCCACTGGATTCTTCAACTATGCCGTATGCAAGTAAAGCAGAAAGATTTATTTTTACTTGCAGTCAGGACAGATTTAAAAGGCAAGAAAACTGACTTAAAACATCTTTTAAAAGTTACTGATGTCATCCTGTGATAATGCATTACAAACCAGTTTTATTTTATCTTGTTTGCTGTGTACTTCTTAAGTTATTTTCCTAGAGAAAAGTTGATTCACACTAGCAAGAAACCACTAAGACATATCAGCCACTAGTTGATCCGCAATTAAATGCAGCCTTTACACTAGAGAGAACACTATATACATTTCTTCACTCTCATAACTTTCATATTCAATATTAAAAACGGCAACTGATACTCAAGTTTATTTGGACCATTAAGTTCTTACCTATAATTTCTTATAATCTGCATTTTAATGAAAATTATAATCATATAAGCGTAAGAATTGGAAAATCTCAGCCTCTAATCAATAGCATTTATTTGTAAGATATAATCCCCCCAAATATTCTGCGTTTACATTTCTTAAAGGCTTACCAGCTTTTCAGATTGTTTTCGGTAGACTCAAAGTAAGCGACATAATATGTAGAGAACAAAACATTCCTCCTGCACCTGCAGAAGGGGTTATTGATGTCAAAAGCAGATTTATCACTTTCGCAAACTCTGGTTACTTGTTCTCAGCTAATGGCTTCACTTCCAGCAGTGGTCTGACTTTTTTCAGAACTCTGTACCTCGTGAATATTTTAGTTTCTGAAATTAATGCAGTATAACATTAGGTTTCATTACAGGTTGTCACAAAGACAAATCACAATCTAAATATTTAAAGGAAAAAATTCTTTCAAATTTAGAAAACTATTTTAAGTCTTCTTTTAAAACCTGTCTTGTTCAGTACTGTCTTTCACAGTAATGTACACTTTTTACTATTGCCAGTTAACCTAGTGCTCATGAGAAGTACTGGAATTAACTAGTGACAGCCTTGCTTGGATGGGAGAGGAAAAATGCACACAGGATGGCCACAACAGACTGGAATTTTTCCCATATTGTCCATCTTTGTATTCAGTTAGGGTTAAGTCTTTCTTTCATTTAATTCTGACAGATATAATGTAATAATATAATTAATAGTAATATAATTTTTTATTCTAAAATCTTCAGATCACACATTCCCACTCTCCAGAAAAACATCTTTACTGACATTAATGCAGAAAGAACAAACTGCCCTTGACAAGGACTCGAATACAGCCAGAGACACTGCATTTGATAGTGTTAGATGTCCTGGTAATACCCGGGAAGAAGACTGCTTTAGGGCTTTTTAGGATACAGAGAAGGAAGAAAATCCCTTTATTCCCTATCCTTAAAAAAAAAAAAACAAACCAAACTTATTTCAGGTTTGTTTCAGGAAACAGAGAAACATACATAATCTTAAAAATTATTTGGTTTAAAATGCAAGTCCTCTAATTGAAGACAATTTGCATTCTTTTTATTTTTAACTGGATTCCCTAGCATGAGATCATATTTTATTTTTACCACAGTGGGGTGCGTAGCATTGTCACAGATTTCACCCAGCTGCGATGCCATTCCCAGCACACTATGCAAGTGTGGTCCTGCCGCCCTGTGAGAGCGAAGGAGTTGTACTCCAAGGCTTGCCCCATCCTCTGCAGCATTTGGCAATGCTACAATGACATGCACGTTGCCTATTTTTAAAAGAAATTCAGGTTTTCATGGAGGAGGAGACGAAGGAGGAGACAGAGATAATCTGTTCTATAGCTTTCACGTTTGTCGAAAAAAGTTTACAAATATGCTTTGATCAACTAACGCAGTATTGTATCTCCCCAAGGCTACACAGAGAGTCCTCAGTAAAAGGGAGAGAGCCAGCAGATGCCTGATCCACCCTTGGCTGGGAACAAGCCCCAGGCTAAGGTCCAAGCAGAGCCTGGCTCATGACTGTTCCTCTCCCTCAAGGACTTTCTGGGACTGATTTTCTCCTGGCGGCAGTCAGTGCTTCTCCCGTATGAGTTTCACCTGAGAGATTACATGGGCGAAGCCTGTGGAGAGCAAATCTTTTTCCGAAAGGCATCTCCTAATGGCACTGAGCTGAAGTACTAGTGTGAACAAACCCTGCTGAAAGCCTGGCTGATAAGCTCTTGTCGCCCCGTGATTACCGAGCATCTGAGCTTCAACCTTCATGATAAGGTGGAGCCTACCAGCAAAGACAAACCTTTAAGGCTAATATGGCCATACAGCTTTAGGGCAAAAGTTCTCTTATGCTTTCTTAGCTCTGGATGTGGGTGGACCTCCCATAAGTCAGACCTCTGTATCCAAGTGTACAGACACGGGTAGAGCAAATATAGCCACCTGAACTACATTAATTTAGTATTTTCAGGGTTCTCACTTGTGAACCTGGAATTTATTTATTTATTTACTTACCTTCCCCTCTTTGATCCTTTCTTTTTTTCACCTTTTTTTTTTTTTTTAGGCTACAACTTCAGAAGTCAAATCCAAAACATGCCAGGACACCATTTAACATTACAATCTTTATTTACGATTCGAACAAGTACATTTTTAAAAGCAGTTCTGAACACAGATTAGCGGTCTCCAAGTATGTAAAGATTATTTCAGTGATAAGATTTGCCCAAACCAGCACTCAGGTATAGTAAACTTCCTCAACACAGCAGAGAGCAGTAATTTCCATGGGCAGTAAGCCGAGCAACATACTGAACTTGGAAATCGCTAGATTTATGAGAGATGGGAAAAAGGCTGAAACTGATTGGAAAACATTTCTCCCTACTGCACTGAAGAGCTAGCTCAGAAAACAATATCTGCTCACAGCACATCAATTTTTGTAAGCCAGACAAGGCAAGCCAGAGATGCCTTTTTCAAAACACCCTTCAGTTCAGCAGAAGACAGACAAGAGTAAAGTCTAGTACAGAAAAGCTTCAGCATGAAAATACTTACTTATGTACAAGATAAACATAATAAACAATCTCATGGTAAAATACACAGATCATAGGTCATATTCCCAATATTTAACATGACCATTTAGGAAAACCCCCAGACATCAGGCTCTCTCCATGGCAGAGAAGTCTCACCCCCAGAGCTGCAGCTTCCCTGGGCCACTGACCCAGCTCCTCAGGCTCAATGGTCTTATTTGTAACAAACAGTTTCCAAATTCTGATTCTTCACCAAAACCAAGCATTTCATATTTGCAAAGTCAAAATTTTAAGAGAACTGAAAAACAATCTGGTTGATCAGGCATCCCCAGTCGCACTCAAGCCAACAAGCAACCGCTGTAGCAGTGAGCACCACCGAGGCAAAGGAGTCACGCACTCAAGCAACTATATTCTAACCACACCTCCCTTTTTTTTCCTGTTTTAAAATGGAAACAAGACAGTTTCATAAGCACACTATCAAGTAAAAAAAAAAGAAAAACCAACAACCCACAAGTATTTTACTGAAAAACACATTTTGAGCAGTCATTCACAGTGTGATAGTTCCCACTTCCCTATTCATTAAAAAAGAAAAATTCCTAGAAAAATATCATTAATTTTTATATATATATGTTTACTGTATTGCAAGCAGTTCAATGCCTTACTAGCTCTCCTTGCCAGAAAAATAGAGGCTTTTGAACCATATATCAATTTTACTGGCTTTATATTTAATGGATTTCAAATTTACATTAAATACATTTACTAGATTTATTGGACACAGGGAAAGTCTCTTGTGAAATGAATGAGGCACAATTCCTATGAAAACTATAGGGGGTGATGAAGTAATTAAAAAATCTTGTATCACATGAATAAAACAGTTGTGGTTTAAGCTTCATTACACAGCCTTAGTTCTAACATTTTCTAACTTCCCAGAGCTTAAAAAGGAAAGCTTCGTAATTTTCCTAATTTTTCCAGAGGTGTTGAAACTTCCTATCTGCTTTCTACCTCATCCACAGAAACAACCGACAGCAAGGAGAGTGTATTAGCATCCGTGGATCTGTACCAGAAGATAAAAGAATATTTTGTTTCATAGACAACTGCCTACAGCAGAGTAAAGACAAGACCCAAGAAACGTGCATTTCCTTACAAACTCTGCAAGGGACTATGCTCTCATGGTGCAGGTTCTGGAGGTTTCTGCTCTTCAACCTGCTCGGTGTTTGGCGAGACACTGGAACAGGTTGCCCAGAGAAGCTGTGGATGCCCCATCATTAGAAGTGTTCAGGGTCAGGTTGGATGGGGCTTTGAGCAACCTGATCTAGTGGAAGGTGTCCCCTGTATCCATCACAGGTAAAATCTACCCCTGCAGCCTTCAGTCAGGGTCTCCTTAGCTGTTCTGTGGGGCTAAAGACTATGCAGTCAGGTGGGGCAAGGGCTGGAGGACATTCAGGTGTGCTGCTGAGACCTGTACATGAAGCCTGATTAACACCAGTGCTATGAGAGACTACAGCGCACGCAGCAGAAACATCATCTGCTATTTTGGCAGCTCACATCTGATTTCTGAAAGGCTCGCAGCCTGGCAAACGGGACAGAGCAGCGGTGTGGTGGGAAAAGGGTCCCCCCGACAGCGCTGAGTCCTCCAGAGCTCAGCCTGACCTTCTCTCAAGAAATCAAAATGGTGTTAAAAATTCGCAGAGAAAATAGTATCTAAAAACTGGCAGCATGGACCAGGCCCTCACAATGGCCCATGGACAAGTCCCTGCAACACAGGCAGCTGTTGCTGCTACTAACTTCATGGAAGAGCTTGCCCCGTACCTTAAGTCAGTACATGCAGGGACGCAATCACCTGCGTGAGCTGCGTTCGGGAGCCACAGTCCCAGGGCGTGGGGCGAGCGCCTCCCACCAGCCGTTACTGCAGAGAGCTGGCAGCGCGGCCAGGCCGGGAGCTGAGGGAGCTTCAGCAGGTAGGAGTGGGTCCCTCTTTGTCGCGGAAAGGAGCTGGGATCCAGCAGGTGGAAAGTACGGAAGGCTCCCAGCAGGCACGGCACCCAGGACATGCACAAAACCCAAAGCATGCAGAAACATGGCAGGAGGAGTGTGGGCAGTTGCCACTACCTGAACCCAGTTCTGCTGCCATCACTACCTTTGACCTGCTGATGATACCTTGCCAAATTACGTTGGATGACCCAAAATCCCACAGGAGTACTAAATGCCAAGTATTTTCTTCTGTCTTGTGCATATCTCCCCATAATCCATTACCCTTTGGACTAACTGATACACTACCGCTGCATCAAAGCCCCGCTCCATCTTTCCTCCTTCTGTCCATTCCTCCTCTTCCTTGATACAAACTACAGAAACCCATCTTCTCTTTCAACCGTTTTTTCCTGCACCCTCAACAGGATGCAAAGGGCAGGAAGGGTAATTCTCAGAATATACACTGCAAGAAAAAGGTTATTAATCCAGAAAGTTAATTTGAAAGTGAATAAATAAGACACTGGGTGTAACTGGAAGCTAAGGCACACAGTTCTAAGATTATACCCATAATATGCTGCATCAAGAACCTCTTACCTAGACAAAGGAGTTACTCGGAAATAGAAATGAGAGTGCCAGTAGGTTGCTCCAGCTTCTCTTGGATTATTTCAAACAGACACAACTCATTTTCACTTTAAAACCTCTGCTGTACACAACTGTTCAGAGGGCTTCATCTTCAGCGCAACAACGTTGCTTAAAGAAAAATGCATACGAACTTGCATATCATTCATATCTAATGCCTTGCCAACCCACACCTTCTTTTTACTATCTAATCATCATGTGAAAGTCTGTCAAAAGTGTCAAAGGCTTTTTTTTTTTTATTTAAGCTGCTACTTTTATCATAAGAAAAAAAAAAGCTGAAAAATTCTGAAAGACAGTCACTTTAACAATGTTCATTTGTTTCCCAAGGTTTGTGCCTACAAAAGGTCGGAAGAATCTGCTGGACTTCATTGCACCCTGTGCCAGCCACCTTGGGAGGAGCCTTGAAGGACGGAGCTTATTTCACTGCCTCACGTTTCCACTCCCACAGCCATAGAAGTGGGAATTCAGCTTGTACAGATTGCAACATACGATAACTGAGGTTTAATATGCAGCTCTCAACCATAGCTCGCTAAAGGACAGGTAACAGGGACTCGTAAGAGCAACAACATGTCAATTCTCCCCAGTCGTAACTGGAAAAAAGAGGAAAGATTTCACAACCATGCAAGCTGCTGACTTGTCAAGGGAGTCACAGAATTGTTTTCCAGCACAGAATGATTTTAAATTTTTATACAGGTCTAACATTTAATTTTAGTACAACAAATGGTTATATACAAAGAGAAACTGAATAAATATCTATGCAGCAGAACAAAAGGTACTACAATAAACTGCAAGTAAAACCAGATCATTTACACTATTGTTTAAGATAAATGAAGTTTCTACTAAAAAAACTACTACCACATTTACAGCAATGATAAAGCTTCCACAGTGCACAGAAGTCATGACAACAAAGACAGTTTTTTCCTTGGCTTACAAAATTAGGTTTCACTCTGTTGAACTTGAGGGATCAGTAGGGACCAATTAAACAACCTTGATCCAGAACCCCAACAAGCTGCCTTGCTCAACCGGGAATCAAATGCCTCTCCAGAGCACCATGGGGCACGCTCCCCTTGTTGCATGGGGTTTGTGCCCTAGACTAGATCTGAAATGGCACCTCTGCCGCTCGGCTCCCTGCAGCAGGCGAACTTGGACAGCCTGGTAAACTGAGCAATGGGTGCCTAACACTAATGTTTTTTAATCACTTTACATATTTCAGCCAATACTAAATCTAGTAATCTTCGTTAATACTAACCTGTGCAGTGCAGGAAGTGCTCCATGCCACAGCTGGGAACAGCCAAACAGAAAGAACTTCACCCCACACAGTCAAGATGTTTGAAATAGCTTTTTTTTCATCCTGATGTATTTGTCCTAATTCTAATCCACTCCCTCAAGACACTTCTTTTTAAGGGAGTCAGACTGGAAAAAGTTAGGAATAGCCAGGAGAAAGTGGCCTACATGTATTTTATTCTTGGGGGTGCACTCACGAGCAGTGCTGAGAGAGCATCTGAAGAGCCCTGCTAGGAAAGGTGAAGGCAGAGAGGTTTTTCCCTTGGTTGCTGCTTGGGATACAGACTGCCATGGCCTTTGCAAATGTTTGCTTGCTGAGCTGAGTGTGGGACTGACAGACACTACATAGAACCAGAATTACAAAGATCGTAGAATCATAGAATCGTTAAGGTTGGAACAGACATTTAAGATCATCGAGTCCAACTGTTAACCTAGCACTGCCAAGTCCACCACTAAACCATGTCCTCAAGCACCATGTCTACCTGTCTTTTAAATACCTCCAGGGATGGGGACTCAACCACTTCCCTGGGCAGACTGAAATGCTTGCGTTGTTTTCCCAAATACCTTTCCTCATCTTTTCTGGTACTTGTCAGTGGTCCATGGGGCATCATCTAAGAAAACTGGGCTGTAACAAAATATCTCCACCTTGAATCTCACGTTCCACTTCTTAAATGGGTTAACCAGTTCCTAATGCTAGATATTAAAACTCTGACAAAAATATATGTGGTTTTCCCCACCATTGATTTTAGCAATTGTTCCAAATTAAAACCAAACCACAAAAGATACAGTCTTTGCAATTCTTTGTAATTTTAGGGTCTTTACGAAAAATCAGCCATTTCACTTATTTTTGTGCTTTGTGTTAAGCTTTTAAAATATCTACATACTGGAAAGAAAAAAAATGTCAAAAGCACAAACTTTATTATCCTTCTCCCTGCCCCGGAGAGACTTTGGCCAGGCAACAGCTACTTCAAAGCTTCATATCGCACATGCCTAGAGACTTAAACCAGACTTAAACCAAGAGAAGCAACTGCCAAATTCAGGAGGCAGTAAAAGGCTTAGATTTAGAGGGCTCCCCGAGGCTAAACTTTTTTTTTTTAAAATTAAAAACTCCAAAATAAAAACTAGAAAGGAAAAAAACCCTGAAGTTACACCCTCCTGGAACAATATGCACACAAACCTCTTGTAACCTTCTGAGTCACAGCTATGAGGGTTAATAACCCAGCACCGACCAAATGGTTTCTGGGCTTCGCAAAATCCTACAGAGCCTTGCAGGAATCAATGGAGCTGCTCTAGGCTTGCTCCAAGTTCTTGGAAGCGTAAACAAACAGGACACACAACTGCTCTCTCCAGTGCAAGGCGCTCAATCCAGGCCTTCCTACACGGGACCACTGAAGATGACTGCTAGCTCCTGCAGGAGTATTTTTGTTTAAATTCCTCAATGCACAATGTGATGCTGCTGCTGATTGTTACCAATTAATTCACGCTCTATTTTTAGGGTATGCTTTTTCCTGCAAAGTTGTGGAATAATCTGATCAATATACCTCTGAAACCAGTATGTTCCCAAGAAAGGTGATATAAGGAAGAAGAGATCATTGCTCTTTTGATAGAAATTATACTTCTCTCTCAAAAGTAAAAAAGAAAACTCTAAGAAATACTTAGTTGCAAAGTTTGAAAATGCAAGGAAAAAAAAAAGATGATGTGCAATTAGGAATTAAAATTTCTGCGTGTAAAAATGTTGTGAGTACACCTGTGCACCTGAGGCTATTGCATTTTTTGCATCAAATGTGATTTCATATTCTGCAAAGCACATAAGAAGAATTACAAAAAATATTGAGATTCATAGCTTCCAGCGAGAAAAAAAAACCCACAACACAGACACACATGAAAGCAACCACGAAACCTAAACATTCAAAGAAATGCAGGAATCTCAATGGTAAAAAATTTATGTTAGTCCACTGTGCTTTGAACAGGTAACTGGACTGAAAATTAAATTTATGATGTATATGTAATTTTCCACCTATATGAACTTTTAATTCAATTATAAATCATGCTTGCAGCAGTCAAAAAGTACTTTTCCTCTTTATCACAGTCTTTTAGTGCCTGCCTGCCTCTCTCTGTATTGCCTCACACGTTGTTTTAAAACTTTGCCTACCACCACTACTCCTGGCACAATACAGAAAAAAGGGGACCACTTCTACCTGCTACAATACAAAACAGATGGGTATTGCTTCTAATTTGGATTAATTTATTGATGCCATGCAACACATGGTGCCACAAGCAGCTGCAATGACAAAAGCAAGGGTCCAGTTCCACAAGACACAATGGCCAACCTAGAAGCCCCCAGTTTGCCTGCAGCACCCGCTACTCCTATAATTTATCTTCTGCTGCCTCTGGAAGCTGATTTAATTCTCCAGCCTGGCAGAAAACTAACCCAGCAAAAGCAAAACCAAAGTACCACACACAAACACTGCGTAGATCTTTTTTTTTCTGTTGGGTTAGCATGTTAAATTAACTCTGACAAATTAATCTGTCAAGTGTTGAGTGGGTAAAACCACAGAGAGCAAGAGAGGGAAGGGAGACCTTCCTCCCGAGCAGCAGCACGGTGTAGGTAAGCTTATCTGCCCAAGCTATTGTAGCCTGAAAATGGGAACGGATGGCTGGGGGGGGGGGCATCAGGTTTGTGCCAAGACCAGAATCCACTTAACCTCAGACTCCTGAATTTTATACTACTATCTTCCAGCTCCCACAGCTCTCTGGTTTGTTAACCTTTATTCCTAAGCAACCCTATACACCCTCTTATAGCACCACATCTGAAAGACCAAGCCTGTCATCTTTAATATCCCTTATTCAGTCTCCCCCATCTATGTTACATTGTATCCTTTCTTTTAATTGAAAAAATTTAAACATTATCACATTGTGTTACTCATCTTCAAAGTTAGAATGATTTTATTACATCAATATGCATCAGAAACAAGGTAAATTTTACGAAAAGAAGCATATAAAAGGAGAAAGGGTTCTTTCAATTTAGCTTTGCCCTAGGCAGGGGGGAAGAAAGAAGGAAAAAAAAAAAAAAAGTAGTACATTGTCCTGGTATTGACTCCCTCTGTTTAAATAAATTTTAGAAATAAGCATATCAATCACCCAGGGCTATGTCTTCATGTAAGAGGTTAGGGTCCCAGCAAGAGTATCCTACCTAGGAATGACAGCTACAGAATGGAATCTCTCAAATAACTTATACATGAGACAATGTTGGAATAAACCACACTATCCTGTTCATTGCTGTAAAGTTTCACCTTAATGCCTTGCAACCACAAACTCAATAAAAAATGAGTAGATACAGATATATTGCTCTTGGGAGACCATACCAACAAACATATTTTCCAGCTTCCATGAATTTTAGTTATAAAGCATTCGCTTAACGCAACAGCAAACATTCCTCAATTCTATAGCTGAACATTTAATCCCATGACTCAGTTTCTTTACTGTTTCCAAAAACCAAAACAAAGCATCCAGGTCATAAAAGAAAGCTGAAATACAGTTCAGATAACTAATGATTTAGTTCAGCTATAAATTTGTTCTGAAAGACTACTGGTGTGACAGAAACATTTTTTTCAGACTTGTGCAGATAACATGCTTATTCTAAGTCTTGCAGATAACAGACTGCCAAATGTAGCAAAAACAATCTAAGCAAAACCCACCATACAGTAATCAATCACACTGGGAGGTACGGGAATTCCATAATCAAACACCTTACTATTTGTATGCTGTTTATTCAGCTTTAAAAACAGAGGTGGAAACACTGAGCTATTAAATAATAAAAAGGCCAGGTACACTGCTACACCCATATCCCCCCACCACCTTTAAAATGACTGGGCTTAGATCTTTCAATAAAGCAGAACTGTTGAAAATGTAAAGCCTTGATTTTAGTCCTGTCCAATCCATTAAACTTTGCTCAAAAGAAGTCAAGACTTTCCAATTTTCAGTTCTGAACACAATCAGTGTCCATAATGAGCTTTTTGATAAAAAAAACATTAATGAATCTTTGGACCTACAGAAGTGCTCAAGCCCAACACAAGTCCTGTGGTCCTTTGTTCACGATATTAAGAATCTCTTCTCAAGAAAAACAGAGTGGAACAACAAGCAAGCAACTTTTCAGGAGTAGTGTACCGACCATATTTCTTCCCAAATTAGAAAAACTGATGGTAAGAGACCAGAGACTGGGAGACAACATCTCTCAAAGATGACGACAGCACAACCGCCCCAGCTCTCGCTGCCACTGCAGCGTTGCCCGCTAACTCTGATAACCACTGGCTCCCTATACGTATTTGAGTTTGGAGCCAGAGGGTGCTCACGCAGCGATCATCACCACTCACCCCTCTTTGGTTCATATCGTGGTCAAGTCATGGAAGCGCGCTCCAGCAGCGCACCAGGAGGGCTCGAGTGCTGATGTGTGTTTGGCGCACAGCATCGGACTAGAGCTAGTCCATGGTAAGTGCAGGGACGTACGGACACCCGAGTCCTCACCACACACTGGTTTGCTTTACAGATTTCTTCCTCGTCCCACATTTCCTGCTAATGTAGACATAGTGCTAAAATACAGCATCTTGGAGCTAGTGCATCTTACATATACCTCTTTTAAAGTATTCTGCCCTTAAGCTGCAGATCCCGCAGCATAACATTCAAGAAAAAGTTTATCTGTATGCCACCAGTAGCTGACCCCAGCCTACACGTCTGCCACCAAAACCCCAAATTTTAAAAATGGATCTTTTCTCACTTCTCAGTAGAGAAAGGCCTTGAGCCTTGCGAAACATATAAATGCTTAAGTTAAAAATTGTATGTATAAAATCTTTTGTCCCAAAGGATCCCTAATTAGTTCATTAAAACATCTGAACACAGAGGAAATTACTTATTTCCAAACTGAAATACAGCTGCCGCAGGGATCTCACACATAGACACACATGCTGTCTAGCATAAAAGGGAGAAAAAGAAAAAACCTACCCTCACACCTCCCTCTGTGCATGGCGTTATACAGTTAGCTCAATTACAGTGGTGTATATTTATTTCACTATAAGAGCCAAAATTTCTAAGAATCCTCATTTTCTTGGAGTCAACTGGAGTTTGCCATGAGTATTTTCAGAGTTTGAAACTGCAGCCCTACTGAAGTCCACAGCCAAACTCCTATCGGCTGCACAGCATCAGGCGTTTGTCTCTTACCCCAAATCACATCAGTAATTGTTCACTGTGTTACACTGAGCTATTTTAAATATGCTTTATATCCATGCCTCATATAATCCATGGATGTGAACTCCTTAAATTAAATTTTAAAATTCAATTCAAAATTCAATTTTTAGGTTCACAGGAACCTAAAAAAGATGGCCTGTTTTTTCAGATCACTTGAGCATAGTCCTGGCTGTCACTGCCCTATTATTTTGGCCTATATTTGGAAGATGTAAAGCAAAAAGGCAGCAATGCAGACACTGATTCAAATAAAGACTGGCCTGAGTCTCAGGATATGCTAATGCCTGTAAGGTTTTTATCGGTTTAGATAAAGACCCCCTTGCCCCCTGTGGCCCAGCCAGCCTCGCCAGACCACCCACCTAGCTGCCGACCTCGCTCACCTCCAAGAAGCCATCCTCCAACGGCGTGCGATTCATCAGACATTGAGCGGTAGGACCATGTCATGTAACACATTAAGCCTGACACACTTGCTTCAGGGTCAGGAGGAGGATCCACCTGCCGGACCCTGCAAGCAGTTTAAAGCAGCATCTCCATTTGGGAGGTGGAAGGATGCTTTCTAGGCAGCAATAGGTCCGTGTAAAACAGTTTGGGAAATGCTGGACAGGGAAGGGGAAAAGAAGCAACAGAGTGGTAACTGGTTTCAGTAAACATAAATATGAAACTGACAGTCTGTCAGCATTTTTCTCAGGTTTCAGAATGATTATTTTTTTTTCCCAAGGGGAAAAATAATAAAAAAGCTGCTCCTAATGCTGCTGACTTCAGGGTACAAAAACCTGGCACAGCCTCAGGGAAATTCTAGACACCACTGCCCAGTTGTCCCCACTTGGCTGTTGTCCTGGTTTCAGCTGGGAAAGAGTTAATTTTCCTCCTAGTAGCTGGTATAGTGCTGTGTTTTGGATTTAGGATAAGAATAATGTTGATAACACACTGATGTTTTAGTTGTTGCTAAGTAGTGTTTATACCAGTCAAGGACTTTTCAGCTTCCCATGCTCTGCCAGGTGCACAAGAAGCTGGGAGGGGGCACAGCCAGGACAGCTGACCCAGACTGGCCAAAGGGCTATGCCATACCGTATGATGTCATGCCCAGTATGTAAACTGGGGGGAGCTGGCTGGGGGGCAGCAATCGCTGCTCGGGGACTGGCTTGGCATCAGTCAGCGGGTGGCGATTTTTCTTCCTGGTTTTTGTTCCTCTCGTTGTTGTTGGTGTTGTTTTCCTTTTCACTACAATTTTATCTTCATCATTATTATTATAATATTTCAATTATTAAACTGTTCTTATCTCAGCCCACGAGTTTTCTTTCTTTTGCCCTTCTGATTCTCTCCCCCATCCCACCGGGAAGGCGGGGGGAGCGAGTGGCGGTGTGGTGCTTAGTTGCTCGCTGGGGTGCAGTGGGAAATCTCAAAAGCTGTTTCTGTTTGTTGTGTTTTTCACCACGTTGTAAGAAAAATAAACAACTAGTTTTCATGAAATACAAGGTTCTTTACAACATTTTAATTAAAAAATATTTGCCTTTACTAGCTTGAAACTATGACTGTTTCTCTATCTTTTCTATTTACATATTGAAATGTGCTCATCTATTCTGTATCTTAGGAATCTCACTTAAGCTTATCTTAGGCACCTGTTCACACACAATTCTCAGACGACCACAAGCCAGTAGCAATGTTTCATATATTGATCTGCAATGGATTACAGAAGTTATATTTTCTGGTTTTAAGTATTTCTTCTTTCCTGTTTGCAGGAAACTTACCAAAGTTTCCAATCAAATACAGGGTCTACGCTATTAAGAAATGTAAACTGCTTTTATCACAATGAGGTCTTTATTTCAGATTTTAAATCCAAAAAGGCAACTATTTTCTACATTCCACAATATCTAAAAACACTGCTAGAGGCCTCCAATACTAGTTTTCAAACGAGTATATTATATTTACTCAATAATCAGTCATTTCAAAGCAAGACAAGAAAATGATGGACCATGTCGGATTTTACTCTTTGGAAGTAATGGAGTGTGGACAATCTCACTTAATTACTTTCCAAAGAATTAATTTAGTGAAATCATGTTAACATATCATTATCCCCACCCCATCTCCCTAAAAACCTCAGGGAGCTACTTCCACATTTTAATTATGTAATGGACGAACGTTTTAAATTGTGTTTCATGGAAGAAGAGCATCATCTATAGTTCCTTCTGCACTCCCTTTAAGCTTTCACATTGCCTGATGGTTGCCCAATTAGTGTCATTTGCGAACAGCAAGCACCCCACAAAAAATATAGTCATTATACCGCTTCACACAACCTTCCTACTTATTCTCTCACATCTTCCTCAAGATTTTAATGATCAAAAGACAGGTTCTTCATTACAACTTCGCAAAATTTCTCTTGACAAGAACTGCAACATCAACTTTAAAATCTTCATCTTAAATTTCTAAGGAAAGGAGAAACAGGAGGGAAGTCAGGATAAAACCTATTAAAATGTATGTCACTGACTGGTGTACTCCCTCACTGCCTCCTCATGTATTCACTTTTTAATAAGGTACTTCTAATATAAATTTAATCCTTATTTGAATTGTTTGCACATGGTTTAAGCTTCAATAAAAGAATCTGAGTTTTGCTATTCTTAATTAGAACTTAAAACACATATTTTATCAGCTCTATAAAGTACTATTAAATTTTTAAAAAACTCCTTGAAGATCAGATAAAGCATGTTTTTCTGATGAGAGCCCAATGCTTTAATTTGCAATTCTGTATGTTGTTTTATTCATGATAAAATACTTGATACTTGTAGTTTCTCTCCATACTGCTAACACTGACACAGATTCCCTATTGAGGTTTGACTGTCACCGAAGGATTCTCCCATGACCAGTCTGTATTTTCATCTGTTTTTAAAAGCTTAGTTTATAAAAAAAAAAAAAAAGAGGGCAAAAAAAAATTAAATTCCAGTAACTACAATTAACGCTATCCATGACTAAAATGAGCTTTAATAATTCATGATTTGGAAATACAGAGCTAATTAAAAGGCAACAAATTCATTTTACTTATATAGTGTCTTATTAAAAATAATAGTTTGAGCTTTAATAGGCTAACAATATATATTGTTAACATGTCCATTACAGCAAGTTATTTTTATTTCATAGTGTACTGATTTATTCTGCATTCAATTACTGCACTTACAAAAAAATGTTTCTACGTGCCACTTCCCTTTATTCCAGGATAGCAGAAAATAAGTTCTAGAAGTAAGTTGATCAAAAAATCAACTTATATTCTATATAGCTCCAAAACGTGCGAAACAGACACTTAATGTAGAGTCCAATCCAGCATTACATTTAAGGGTTCAACTGTAAGAGCCAGAACAAACCTCAATGAAAGGAAAAATAAGAAAATGGTCTCCAAGCAATTCTGGGTAATAATATCTTCTACTGTCCTACAAAACTGATAGAAGCTTTACGTAGGGTACCTCCTCCACTCCTGAGTTCAAAACACGCTGCTGTCCTGGAGAGAACAGGTCTAGAGAAGAAACATGAGAAAGCCTGGTTTGTTTGTCTGTCTCTGTTGTAATACGCTTTTGAGAAAAACAACAAACACAAGTAATGCTATTAACATGTTTGCAACATCTTTTTGAACATGCTTGCAACACCTTTTCATACACACAGTGTGTGAATCTGCCCAGTGAGAACCAAATTAAATCCAATTTTGCTTTGCATTATTCCTAGGAAGTGATCACAGTGAAACAAATTATAGTTTTTTCCAACCCTTGACAGATTTGAACTAGTGACCTGAAAGCTATAAGGCTCGACTTACCATTGTTCCTCCCCTAACCCATACTATATCGTGCCAGTTTGGTCCAGCTGGAGGAAGAGAGTTACTGGCTGTATTTCAGAAGGTTAGGGAGAGGAAGTGTAAGAGTCAAATGGGAAAGAAGAGCCGACTGCCAGAATAATACTGTCCATAAAATTTTCCTGTTTGTGGTGTTCACTTCCTCACCGACAGGGCATCACTCCACTTGTAGATACATGAGTCAGAGAGAAAATGTACATCTATTCGATTTATTTTCAGGAATGGTGGATAATTACAGAAGCAGAAGATTCAAACTGGAAATAAACTGACCAAAACTAGTATATGAACTGATTCACACAATTTACTTTTCATGACTTAAAAGAAATAGTGACTGACAGTTATCAAAACTATTAGCTGTCAAAAATCTTAATAATACGATTTAGTGATTTTGGGGGGAGGGAGGGAGCAAAAAGGAACTGTTACTTTTTAAGAGTAGGGTTTTTTTATTATTCTGCCTTTTTAAAATAAATGTTAATATAGTTGGTATCACTTCAAAATTTTCTCAAACTCAGAGTTTTTCTACCAGCAATTACACTTCAGGTAATCAGTTAAACTGAACTGTAATTAATATTATGGAATCCCTTGCCAAAGAAATCAATTTCATTAAGAAACAATTTGTTCTACACTTTTTTTACTGCTTTACCCAGATATTCTAAATTTGAAGTTTCTGCCAAACAAGGCATCCGTGGTTGCAGAAACAGCCACTTCACAGCTACAATTTTCCCACTAGCCGAGTGAAGGATATTAAAAAGATGCTACAAGTTGCAAATGAATCAAGGGTAAATTCTCACTTCCTTCTCTAAGGAATCACAGATTTCACCCTTTACATTCTACATGCCTAATAATCCTGCCCACAGCCATTAGCATGGTGCAGGCCATGTTCATTAGGTCATCATTACGGCTATAAATGGACAGGGAATTGTGGTCAGAGGACCCATGAACCTCTGCCCATACCCTACATGCCTCCTCGACCTGCCTATAATCACTGCTGATCACTCTTGCAGCTCAACAGATCAGCTGGAGGTGAGATGAGCGCTGTCTATAATTCCAGTATGTGCCTTGTCCTGTACAGTTTCATGTCCAGCATGGTTCTCTCCATCACTTATTAAGCAGACACTAAAAACCTCAACACTATTTTGCCTTATCAACTTCTACCACTTTTACCTTCAGTTTAAATAGCACGTTACTAACACCCTGACTGACTGTAGATAAACATAATGGCTTTCTACCTAAGAACTACATAAAAGTTACATCAATACCAAGGAGGGTATCTGTAACCAGGCATGGTTAATATTATCCAAGCTTTACTTTTCAACATGCAAAATAAACCAACAGTGTTCTTCATTACCCAGAAAGTGAGATGTAAGTTGAGAACTGTCCTTACACAGGCATTAAGAGGAGTTATTTTGGTGTCTTACTTAAAAATAAACAAACAAACAGAATAGGCACAGCAACTAGCAAAACATTTTGCGCATCTGAAGAGACCGTCCTCTGAAAATCAAGAGGGAGATTTCAAATGCATACGATAAACTCCTCCAAAGTAGGTATGTACTTTCCTCTGAGTTTACAACTAAGGAAACTAAGGCAACAAGAATGAAAAAAAACTTGCCTAAAATCACATTACAAGTTTGTATTTCTTGCTTTGATGCCAGCTCAGACTGACACTTGCATTCATTAACATAACGTTTCCCAAACGCCAACTCTACCCTACTGTTCCATAAAACAGAATTGCAGAAAGTAGGTGTCTTTGAACTAGCTGTGCTAAATATTTGCCCTAGATTATACACATGCAGCTCAAAATGAACGCATTTTCCTCACCTCTTTCTTCTCTCCTTTCCTTCTCCATTTACCGTATTTTTTACGCATTGCAAACCATAAAAATACATTACTAAACAATCATGCAGACTAGATCTGCATATGAGTAAAGAACGGGGGGGGGACATGACAACGACACAGACCCAAATTCTTCTTCTGAACCCAGAGCCCTTTCTAGAGGGAAAGGGAGGCTTGGGGTAAGCTTGCCCTTTGCCCTCACATTACTCCTTTCCTCTCTGACCAGGTCCTCCAACAGCCAAGATCCTGCTGCCTCATCCCCACCACTGCTCCCTCCCCCCCCCATCCCCTCCGCAGCTGCCGCCCACCCCGAGCAGGGAGAAGGGACCGGGAGGTGGGAGAAGCTGCAGCCGCCATTGGGCCCAGGCTCGAGCTCGTTTGCTGCCCTACAGGTGATCCACAGTTACTCTGACAGGAGCGCAGGCTTTGTATCCTGATCTTTCCAAACACAATACGTACAGGCAGTCTCTTTATCATTTCTTCAGTTCGAGACCACCAGAAAATTCCATCATGTCTTCACTTGTAAAACTAAAATTAATCCTTTCTTCTATGTTCATAACAGAAAACCTCTCAACACAGAGCGATGATCACTTTGAGTGCTTGCCAGCCATTTCTGTATTTCACTTTACCCTGTATCAAAATCACATTTTCCTTCACATCTCCACCACTTGCTTGCTCTGTTTGGTTCTTCTTTATGCCTGCCCCACTCCCAACTTCACATCGTCTTTCATACTACCCATTATACTTGCAAGACCTTTCCACTTCCCTGCAAAGCAATTTTCTTTTCCTCCTTCAACCTCAAAACCCTCACTGGCATTCTCCATCTGTATTTTTTTTTTTCTCATGGGTCATGTGTGTCTGTGTGAAATATCTGATCACCTCAAGGCAGTACTCAAAGGCCTGATTCTCTTGTTCTTCCTCGTCTCATCTAATATAGTCTCACTGAAGGCTAACTCATAAAAGGAAAGGCTGCTGAATCAAGCCACTTTCTTTTATAAGCACAGAATAATACAAGTTTACAACAGCTCTTGAGCTCACTATCTATAATGAGATGACAGCTAGGCAAGCGACCTCATCAGTAACACATTCTAGAACATAATACTTAGGTTTTAAAATCTTAGTTAATCCTTATGTACAGCATAAATACATACAGCTTATTTCCATCATGTATAATAGGTGCTCAGAGTTACAAAATCAATGTAAGTGACGGTTCTCAGAGACAAGCTACTCTGCTTATTCAAACTATTCAGAAAGTGCTGCTACTCCTACTGTTCCCATATGTATGCTACTGTCAGGAACGCTGTAAAAGCAAAGCCCAGGGATTCTGGTAGGAAGACAGCTTGCTTATAAATGGGTTAGAGTATAAACTTTGAAATACATTGCTGTATGTTTTCTTTTTAAAAATTCTTACAATGAAATATTTATTAAGTTTAGACAAAACAGGCATCTGCTATTAGTGTACAACCCCCATACATAGTCACAGTTTTCTCTCCTGAAGAGCTCTGAGAAGACGGCGTCGCCACACAATGCATAGCCCACGCACGCAACTCCTCGTGTCCCGAAAAACTGCTCCCACCATCTCAAGGTCCACACGTATTAGAGTTTTCTGCTAACCTGTCCCTTTCTTGCGCCACACCACACAAAAAATCATGTAAAATTTATCATCTTCATTTCTTCCAAGAGAAGAGGCAGCTATGTTTGATGCAGTTGCTGTCATGAAGCAATTTAATATGAGCCTGACTCCAGCTGTTCAGACAGCAGCAGAAAGCCAGACCACTACTAAAATCTGGAGGAATGAGAGACCCACAAATCAATTTTCAGTGAAATATGAGATTATGAATGCTCGCAATTTTGCTGCTAGAAAGCAGTAACTAGAATCAAAATAAGGTATTTTGAGATTAAAGTTTACCATGAAGAACTCTTTGTAACATTTAGGATGCCAGATTTATTTCCCCCCAAATAACAGTAAACACCAGCTAGTTGAATAATCCCAAATACTATGCAGGCCGATCTCCAAACACCTCCTCTGAGGATGCTGGCAGTTCCTCTCCTCCTTCTTCCTTTTTTACGACCTGTCACCGCAGCCCAGCAGCTCCCCTGTCACGCTGCCACCCAGGTGACGCCGCCACCCCACTAACCCTTACCTTAAAAAAATAACAGAAAGAAACATCAGCAACTGCACGCCAACTCCCTTAACTCCACACAGGCACCCGACACCTAAAAACTGTCCTTGGCTGTGGCGGAGAGCGGAGGGGAGGGGAGCTCCGGAGCGGAGCGGGGCGCGGGCGGGGGCGGAAGGACACCTGCCCCGACCGCACCGCGCCGCTCCGCGCCGGCGGGACGCCTCTCCCCGCCGCGCCACTGCGCGCCCCACGGCCACGTACGTGCGCGCACATCTCGGTCGTATACATACATTCATACCGATATATATATATCTATATACCTATCTATATATAGGTATGTATATACGTTAGCATCCGCGCAGCGGAGACACGCAGCGGTGGGTGATCGCTTGGGCTACCAGATCTGCCTCTGAGACAGACACATACCTATTCTATATATCTATATATATGCGCACACGTATCTATACATGTTCCCGCGAAGGAGGTGCAGAAGTTCCTCACGGCGGCACCCCGGCGCCGAGGGCTGGCGGGTTTCCCGCTGTATAACGGGGGAGGCTGAGGGGGGTGAAGTTTCCTCCCTCCTCCTCCTCCTCCTCGCCCCGAGTTACGCTGCGGAGCTGGGCGGCCCCGGGCGGCGGAGACGCCGCCGGCAGCCCCAGGCAGGCCCGCTCCCGGCGCTGCCTTCCCCGCGCCGGCCTCCGTCTCCGCCCCGCCGGGATCCCGCCGCTCCCCGGGGGCGGCGGCGGGAGGCGGCCCCCGCCCTTACCGTTGCAGAACTGGAGCAGCGAGGAGGTGTCGTAGAGGCTGCTGTAGCTGGAGAAGCCGTCCTCCATCCTGCCGCTGCGCTCCCGGCCTCCCCTCGGCTGTCCCGGCGGCCGCCCGCTGCCTCCTCGCCCACACGCTGAGGAGCGGAGGCGGCTGGGGCCGCGGCGGCCTGCTGCCTGCCTCACTCAGTTGCCATGGCAACCCATTCACTCCGCCGCGGCTGGGGCTGGGGCGGCGGCCGCTCCGCTCCGCCGCCGAGGCGAGGGGGGAGACCCGCGGGGCGGGGCGGGCCGGGGCGGGGCCGGGCGCCGTCACGGCGCGGCGGGGGCGGGGGGGCCGCTCCCCTCCCGGCCGCGGGGCCGCTCCCCCGCTCGGCGGCGGCTCGCCCTGCGGCTCCCCGGCGGCGGGGGGGTCCCGGCGGCGGCGGGGCCCCGTCAGAGCACGGCCAGCGGGATCCCGCGGGAAGGGCGCCGCGGGGCGGGCGCGGGCGGCGGGAGGGCCGGGAGAGCGCCGCGGTGAGGCCCGGGCGCCGCTCGCTCCAGCGGGGAGAGGCGGCGGGGCGGGAGGACGAGCGAGCAGCCGCGACTTTCGGCCATTTCTCCTCAGCGGCCCCGCGGCGGGGCCAGGCCGCCCCTGCGCCGCCGAAACCCGGCCCTCGCCTGGAAGAGGGGCGAGCCCCGGTTCCCCCTGCCGCGGCGAGGGGCCCTGCCTGCCGCCCGGCCGCGGGACCCGGCGGGACGGGCTGTCCGGGCCGGGGCGAGGTGGAGCGGAGCCGCCTCCCGTCCGTGCGGAGGGAAGCGCCCGCCGGGTGGCCCAGGGGGCTAAGGCAGAGGAGTTACAGATGGGAGCATCTCTGGCTGCACGGCAGCAGCTGTGCGGGCGCTGCCGGGGCAGGCTGGCCGCTGGAGAGCGCAGGGCACGGCCTCGGCGTCCCTCCCCGCCGCGGCAGCGCTCCGGTGGCTGGCGCCCCTCCGCCTCCTGCCGCCGGAGCAGCGGCCCGAGCGCGATTGCGCCCTATCGCCCCCGCCGACTGCAGCGGCGATTCCGCTGGCTACAGGATGGAGTTGGCAAGATAACATTGTAACTGACACTCTCTCGCAATAGCAAAAAAAAAGATACACACTGTAATTTGTAATGCCATTTTATACAGTTTTAACTATTTAGTTTGAAGAATATTATACACTTTTCCAATATAGGATACCAAAGTAATTTCAACCGTTCTTACTATTTTCATCTAGGTATGTTTATAACGTCCATTCATGGTGAAATGAGGGTACTGGCACAAAACTGGTAGCTAGTAATATCATAAAATTATTTTACACCTTATGGGCTTCAGTTTCTGTGCTAGGGATGTTGAAGTGTCCAGTGACTGAAAGGCATTTTTATTTCAAGCTCCTCAAGGGACACAAGAAAAACAGTGCACATGTCATCTTGAAAAATGCCAAAGCACTTAGCAAAGCGTGTCTTCGGGTCTCCTTTCAGGAGCTTTTTGCAGGGCAGTTCCATCATGTGGATCCATTTACAGGCGTGGGTTCGGTATATCTGAGTCTTTTCACCAACCACTAAACCGTGGTAGCGCTAACACAAAAATATGCTATAAAATTAGGCAGAGATATCAGTTCCATATTAAAGCGGAGTGAAAAGTGCTCCCTCCTGAATTGCCAGTGCCAATATCGGTAGAGTTGAAGTCATCTCCAACACAAGTACTTACCCAGCCTGATGGTGCTTAACTTGTATCTGACAAAAACAACTGCATTTTATAGCTGTGGGCTATAAAATAACAGAATTTTGTGGTAGTTTAATTATATATTTAAAAAAAAAAAAGCATAGAAGAGAAAATTACTTCAAAAATACTAAAGACAGTAGGTTTTCTTAATGTTTTAAAGGAGCCACGATACTTTCTGATCTTTAACACAGAGCCCTTAGGTTTTCTCATGACCTTTTCATTCATAAACCATCAAACTTTTTGAAGGGGCCATATTGTTCTAAAAATTGTACACACAGAAACACATATAAGCATGGGATTTTTGGCAGACAAGTTACAATAATAGAAAAATGAAGCTTATTTTTAATACAAAATTTAATTAAGAATTTCCTTCATTTTAAAACATTATTGCCGTGATTAAGTTATACTTTTTGAGGTTGAGAAGTGTTTTAATATGCTAATTTTCCACCAGCTAGAGACAGTTTCAGCACAAGTAGCACGCTCGCCATAAGATGTCCATGTTAGCTTAACTTATACCTCCTTCAGATGTGCAAGTTTTGGCAAATAAATTATTAAATCTATGCTATCTAAAAGTATTATGTCTGTAGTAAAAAATGTGTTGTCAGTGAGAGTGCTACAAAGAGAAGAGACGTAAGTGCCCAATAACTTTTATGACATCTGCCAAAGCAGAAGAAAGGACAAAAAGGGGCAACGCAGCTCCGTTTCGCAGAGTGGAAATTAAAGTAACTTAGAAACTCAAATCTAAACCTGATCTGAACACGGCATCATTAAAGAAAGATACAACACCTTAAATCTTACAATAGATTACCCACCGAAATTAGTTGTGAAAGTGTCGGTGAAGCCTATCAGCTCACCACGCTGCAGATCAGTGATGTGACAGCTCAGTGATGTGACAGAAAATTATCTCAGCTCCAGTCTCTGGATGCTGTTATGATGCCATTATATTCCGAGGGCAAGGGTTAGAAAAGGAAAACAGTTTCATAATTTAATTGCAATGATTTCGAGACCTGTTACAATCTTATTACGCTAAACTGCACCACAAGGCACAAAATGAAAAAGAAATTCTGTCTGGCTGCGGGAACAATGGGACAATGGATCTGAAGGATGCACAAATGTGTCTCTGGGAATTCTGCTGGTACGGCGAAACAATGAAAACACTTCTTTTTGTTGTCCTTTTTTCCAGTAAACTATAGTTTTAATCATCTGTACAGATCAAAGCTAGTGCATTGGAAAATGCGAAATTGTATAGCTGGGACTGTGGCATCCTGAGCGATACAGTGGGACTGATGTGTCTGGAGGGGGGTTGTCGCTGTACGTTTGTGCGTGCTTACTGTTGGCAGTGTCAGAAACTCCGGATGATGTTACATTTTTGAAAGCTGCATTTTGTAACTAATGATTTAAGTTTCACTTGTATTGAGTAGTGTAATACAAATGACTATTCACTAAGTGAGAACAAAAGAGCTTTTACCCATCCCTAGCTGAATTTTCAGGAGTTAATACTCCAATTTTAGGACAAAGAAGCCTTGCTTTCACTCCCTGTTAATAGGCTATAGTCAAATAATTGTGATGTTTTGTGTATTCCTGTTCCTTTTTTTATTCCCATTTCTTTTGCATTACTAATATAAATACAAAAAATACCCTGCAGCAGGTTCATGTCAGAAGGATTGTAGTTCATAACTCAGCAGTATAGAATTATATAGTACTATAATATGGTGTTATAGCTAACGATACTCTCAAGTCAAGAGCGAGCTGTCCCAGTCACCGTGTCAATATGAAATAAAGAAATCTGAGTTACAGTATCCTCTTAAAATCCACTAAAATAGCAGACACTGATTATATAAATCTTATCCCTGCACTGTTTACATTTTGCCATAATGTTGAGAGAAAAAGCCCAATACAAGCACGTTTCGCCTCGCTGGTAGAGAAGGACTTTTGAAGAGGGACTTTCCCTTCTGGGTCATTTCTGTGGCTCTGTCATTTGACAGCGTCAGGCTGTTTTCACCGCTTGGGGATAGCGTGGACAGTCTACCCTTCGTACCTGGCACCCAGGTCTGCGCTGAATGCCATTGGCTTCGGCGGGCTTGTTCGGGGAATGAGATGATGGTGCTTGGTAAGGGAAGGGCATTGGGATTTGGATGCCAGTGGCAAAACCTGCCATGCAGAGCTGCCAATGGCATCAGGTGTAGTGGGCCCTTCTTTGCAGAGTTTACAGGAGCAAAGGCTCGGTTCACCACAGAGGCTGGAAGGTTCTTTCAGGTCAGTGCAACACATGTCTGCTGAACAGATCGGGAAGGCCTTGACAGCCGCTGCGCACACTGAGCATGTTTTGTAACTAGAGAAATCTTCTTCGGGCAAAGCATCTATCACCATCAGCAAATGTGCTGGTTTCACTAAAATTTATCAGTGGATATAATTATAGCATCTATTTTACTGTGACTAACTTTTGAAGAGCCCCTCAAGCTCTTTAGCAATCGTTTGATAGGTCACGTTTACTGCAGCATGATCAAAGGGAGCGGAGCTCATTTCTGTAGCTCACTGTGTTTCCACTTAAGACGTAAGAGTCCATTTCATCATTTACAGTCTTACTTAATGCAGCAGTCAGTCTCTGCTCGAGCCTGGAAGGTTTTAAATTGTGTGTTTGTTCAGGTTTTGCTTTTCCTCTATGAGTCAGAGGTTTCATCCATTAAAAAACTGAAGCACTGCAGCACTTGGTGCCTGGCCCCAGACTACAATCCAAAACACAAGGTACCACACATGTGCTTCTCCCTGAATAATCTACCACTTATTTAAAACAGAAGAAATGGGCACCTCTTCCCGCTGTTCATCACCGGCACTGGGGGTTAGGTGGTCTGAAAGCTGGCATCGGAGCACAGACCTCATTTCACTGGCACAGTGCTCTGCCTCAACGTTGGAGGACGCGGTGCTTCGGCTGGAGCCACTATGCCTAGCAGGAGCAGCAGGCTACGCACTGCAGGAGCCCCGGGGAAGGAGGAACCAGAGCCTGGGTTTTAGGTACTTGCAGGATGAGATCAGCACTTAGCAGAGGGGGGCTCTGGGGTTAAGTTTTGGATTTAAGCAGTAGCAGAGATTGTTTGTTATTTTTAAGAGAATTTCATGCGGTGAATAAATTGTCTTCATTCTTCAGAAGTGGTTTTTCCTCACCAGTAGACTATCTCCAGGTATTAGAGTGGGGTTCTCTGTCAGGGTCCTATCATAGGCTCAAATAAGGATTTCCTCTCCTACTGTGGGGTAGGAAAGGAAGAAGCGCCTTGCCGCCCAGTCTCCTTTGTGAAAACACTTCAACCGTTGGAATAATCATTCATTCTAAATAGCAGGACTCCAGCGTTTCAACCACAGCAGGGGGCTTCATGAATGTCACTACAAAGCACGCTTCATGCATGTGGGAAAGATGGCGTATAAGGGGAGGATCACCATTATGCCAGCACAGTCTGAGTGCATTAAAAATACAATATAACAAATGTGGGATGAAACCATCAAAGGTATGCCTGTTTTGCAATCCGAATGAAAATATGTTGCAATATGTCTGTATACATCATGTTGTTTTGAATGACATATATTGGAATTGTGGAATTTTCCCTATAATTAATAAGAATATTCTTAATCATACTGCCTAGGAAAAAAAAATATTGTTTTGCAGATTGATTAATTTGTAAATACAAAGAGAACGCTTTGAAGATGAAAAGAATAATGCTTTGCACATCTATGACTCTTCCCCGTCAAAGATGGGAGGCTGCTCAGCAAACAGTGGTGCTTTCAGACTTGCACCACCTTTTTGAACTAAATGTTGTCTTTATTTTACTTATTTGGAAAATGAGAGGGAAGAGATGACACAGCCAAAGTCACACCGGGCAGTCAGTGACAGAATCAAACCAGAATAACTACCAGTTGAGTGCACTAACCATTAGACTACCCTGCCTGCAAACACTGAAGGTATTACTTGTACAGTTTATTATGAAATGCTTTCAAGCATAGTGCCTGCAGTAGAAATTCCCTTATTTTTGTAAGGTCCCCTAACAAGTTGGGTTCAATGCACTTCAGTGTATGTAATGGCCAACGGCAGACTGGTTACACCCACAGATATAACATTATACTAAACTGATGAGAAGCAAAATACACTACAGATACACAGGAATACAACTCCTTTTCCACCTTCTGTGAAATCTGTGCTGATGGGAACAGCATTTCTGAGATATTAATACTCCAAGAGATTGATGTGAAGAGGCACAATGATGGATAGCATCACATGAGGAAATGATCCGTCCGCTCTTCAAAATTACTCCTTAAAAGTTTTCAATTCTAGCTCAGCTCTGCAACCCTATTTTTCATGGCTTCAGCTGTTAATGGAGGCTGAAAGCTTCCAGTAGCAGAGCTCTGTAAGATCTATGTGTTCAGGGGCAAGAATCCTACCTCCTGGTAGAGTTGCTTCTCTGGTTTCAGGTACGATAGCTTTGGCACAGGTTCACCTGTTCACCAGCCAGGGCACAGGAGGGTCATCCCTACAGGTCTGTACCACTCCCCATGGGGAATTCCCTCCCAGCAGAAGGAGCTTTCCTGCACCCACTGAAACCTCGGGGAGCCCCAGGCATGTAGGTACTGAGAAATGCTTTCGGCGAGTATGAAAAAGGGGTGCTTTTGTGTGGCTAGCACCACATAGACACTCCTCCTGCACATGGCTGAGATCACTGATTGGTTTTTTTTGTTTTTTTAGTTTTTGTGTTATGATTATAAAGATGTTACTATGACAATAAATATTCCAGAGGTCTATTTTATGCATATATTTAAGTCCTATTTTCTTAGAATTTAATATCTGGTTTATACAAAGCCACAATATAAATCTGTGCCTTCTGAATTATATCGCAGAAGAAAAAGACGAGAGCAAACTATAATGCAGATGTATTTTTTTTAAATGGTACTTAAATAACAGCATAGTAAATTGATCATTTAAGGTGTACACAAAAATTACCATTTTTTTAACAAAGTGGTACTAAAATAGTCATTCTGTTCAATTTTCAGACTGAGAATTCTAATTTGAGTGTAGCCATTTACAAGCATGTGTAAAACCCAGAAGTAGAAAAGAGGGTATCTGTCCAAAGGATATATGTCAACTACACTGAGAAGAAGCTAGACTGGAAGTCTCTCTGCTGTGCAAACAGATACCCGCAGTGCCTGTGAACAGAGGGAGGAATCTCAACACTATTTCTTACATTCCTCGTGGATTAAACTTGTGCCTTATCAGACCTGGTATTCATAATTTCCCACCTTTCCATGTCACTGTTTCACTGTTTTCAGGATCCAGCACAATTAAGGGCATCTCATGGGAACTGATGCGTGCTAGGAAAATTTACTGTCGGCCGTGTAAATAATAAAGCACACATAAAAATGTACGTGTAAGATGAAGCACCACATCCATTCAATATATTAATGTTAGAAAGGGCTAGCCAATCTCATTTGTGTCACTTTCTACATTTGCAATAAGAGCTAAAATTGGTAATTTATGTTACTGAAAATTTGCCCAGATAGGGAAAATGAACTATGGCAAGTGTCTTGAGAGGTAATTGGAAAAAATACTGCATTTCTTTGAGTGATTTTATATGTTATGCTTGCTTTTAGTTAGGGGTTTATTGGAAAAGCTAATTTATGTGACTAAACAAGTCATAGGAAGTAGTTGCAGAGTTTATCTGTAATCTTAACTCCTGCCATCGCATATGCCCATTTACCACCTCAACTAACCTGTCTTAATGTTTTGCTTATCCATCTCCTGTTAAAAGAGGTAGGGGGAGAAAGAAGACAATATTCCGTTGGTACGGTGTGGGTTATTTCTGCAGGGGACAATAGAAAGTCCACTGGTTCAAACTCATTGAATTTCCATGAGCTTTTCCCGAGCGGGTGGAGGAGCGAGAGGGTGGAAGGCAGGATGACCTACAAGGGATACGCGGGAAATTCAGCCCACTACACTCACAGATTCCTTTGATATCTGCCAGAGCCCAAGACCACCTACATTGAGACCTTCATCCCTCCACTGCTTTTGCTGCCTCAGCCCATTTCTGCTTTCCCAGTACAAGATCCCAAGACACAACCTGGGGATGGAAGAAAACAGTTAAATCATCAGCTAATCTAAACTTGGCTGGCTCGAGAAAAAAAGCAATAGGGAGCAATCCTTTCCTACAGTTTTCAACATTACTTTACACTGATTTCCAGCATGGGCTGTAGCTTTTATTTTTGTGGGTAACTATAGGTTTGTTTTGAATTAAACTTTTTTATTTACTTTGGAACAGAATTTGGCTTGAAAGAGACTTTTTTGTTCTGGTCTGTGCAATCACCCAAGGCCCACAGTGTGATCAAAGCAATTTTGTGTTACATGTGTTTTCTTCAAAGTAATTTATTTCTACAGATTCATAGCAAGTGTATCCAGAAATGCAGATAAAATCCACTTTTCATCTCCTTTTGACATATAAAAAAAATGCAATAAAGTAAGTGGTTCGACCAAAGAAGCTTTCACTGAATTGCCCAGGAACATGAATAGACATCGGGGTTTAAATTGCAGGATCAGGTCTATACAGTAATAAAATATTTGGGTTTTGGGGAGAGAATGCTGGTTGTTCTCAGAACACCTCTGCCAGGCAGTGCAAGGTGTAGGATTACTAATCCTCCTCAGGGGAAGCCATGCGTGGCATTCTTCGCTTTGGCGGTGGCATTCAAGGGAGTCCTGGATAGAGGAAAAAGTAATAGGGGCAATAATGACAGTCTCTGAATGAAGCTCTGAGAAATATCCCAGGCCCTGCTGCCTGGCTGCCAGCCATCCAAGCATGAAGAACAATCGTGCATTTGTTTCGGATACCAAGTCACCTAATTTTAAAAACGCTTCCTGATGCAGCCCTTTAATTCTTAAGTATTTCACCACCTGACGTTTCTCTCTCAAGCTTTCAAAGAAGAGAGAGAAAACCAGAGCTACGGATAAGGGAAAGGAGGGAAACTAAAAGGATTTTGCCGTTAGTGCAGTCATAATTCAAGAAAAAAAGGGCAAGAAGACAAGCTCTTTTGAACTTTTGGATACCCGATAACCCCTCCTTGTCCCACCACTTTCCGACAGAATAAATGCTGGAATAAAGAATAGAATGAATCTCAAAAGAAAAATATGTATTGTGTGCCATAAATTATACAAGTAGATGCAGCCATGAACGAAAGAATTAAGAACATAAAACCCCTGCAGCGTGCACTGGCTGATGAAGGACTGGAGGTTGCCATGGGACACTGCGTGACCACCGTGCCGTCCAGGCTAGGATCTCACGCAGGGGCTTGCTGCCTTTTCCTAAGGCATTCTTCCTCTTAAACGGCTCTTTTACATATCAGTAGCTGTTTAATGAATGTTGGCCATAACCAGCTTGTGGTGTATTTTACAGATGTCTGAGAAATTCTGCAACGAAGAATGTTGCATCTTTTCCCAAAACCATGCCTTCAGACAAATATTCCCACATGAAGGTGAATGAGTCCCCCTAACCTAAGGGATGGGTTGAATAGGCCAAGGACCAAGTCTTCATCTGCTGCAACCTTGCAGAGCACCATCAGCTTCAGCTGAAGTCTTGATTTCGTTACTTTTTATTTATTAGAAAAAGTGTTATATAGCTTTATGGTGCTATATACAGAAATAATTACAAATAACCTGGCTAGCTGGTTAATGCTCATCAGAGACTTCATTCAACTAAACAGTTGTTTGGCAAAGTCAAAACTCTGGATCCAGATTTTTCAGATTTACACATCTATAATATCTCCTCATTTTTCATGACATTTTTTATTTCAAGACATCAGCAGCTATTTTCTTATTCAGCAATCATTTCAGCAGGAAAAAAAAGCATAGCAATGTTGATGCGATTTAGCTTCATATGACCAATTAAGAAAAAAATTTCTTTGAAAAAGAAGTTGATGGCATTCATTTTATATCAGTAAGATGTTTTAAAGAAAACCTGTATAAGAACATGTAAAAGGACATTTTGCCAACTTCACTATTTTAAATGTCATGTGGTGACCATCCAAGAATAAGGAGTAAATAATACTTTATGCTGGAAAAGAATACATATGACTCATGATTTTCAGCTGTCATACATGTGAACTTGTGGAAAATGATGCAATTAGAGACTAGAAGAAGAGCAAAAAATCTGTTTACATTCAGGTCTGCTGAGCAGATCAGAACTGCTGGAGAACTGCAGAAAAAATGTCCTTTTCTCTCTTGCTCGTGTCCTCCGTGGGCTATGTACTGCTCTGAGTTATATCATACTCAAGCAATACAATTACGGGACAGTCTTGATATGATTTAGCATTTTGTACTTTTTCTATTCATCTGACGAAGGGTGTTTGTTCTGTCATTCGTTCACCATTTCCTTCCATGTGAAATTAGGAAATATGGCATATGAAGACTGAAACCCAGGGTTTTTCCATCACTGCATGTTTTCCCTTGGAACTCAGAAACTCAAGTTATCCCAGTGTAGAAGAAGGAGAGGAAATGTAGTAATAAAGTCATCACAATACCCTTTCTGACCTGACCAGAAAAAACTATATGGAAAGTGATTGAACTATTGAGGATAAGTATAGATGAATGGCAAAAGTATGTTGAGGTAAAATCAGACAGACAAAAGCACAAAATAAGATACAAGCCGTGTCAGTGAGGTAACAAGATGTCATTCTACGAATGCATATGAAGAAGGATAGGGGAGTGCTGGTCCACTACTCAGGGGTGCGAGACAACTATCAACAGGTGACACAGGGAAGGCACAAGTGATTAATGACTTTTTGTACCTGTCTTCTTTAAAGCTGTATTTCAACAAACATGTTAAGCCAGTGCTGTTGCTGAAAAGTCATTAGACCCTCCCTGCTCCACTCCGTTGCCACCTCCTCACTGCCCTCCTACATCCTGCTACCACAGCGATTTGTAAGGGTGTGCAGGGATCTGGATGGGGGAACTGATCCAGCTGAAAATGAACCTAGCAAATAGCTGATTGTTACTAGGATCAATTAGTTCTGCAGTTTGAGTCATCTCATGGCTGCACTGTATTCAGTTAATTTTTTTCAAATGAGATAGACTTCATCCTATGATGCTTAAAGGGCAGACTGATCGAAGGACAGGTAGTTACTGTCTCTGGGTGACTAGATGTATAGGGTGTCAGAGGATCAGACATAGGAAAGCATGGTGTCTGTCTTTAAAATGGGAGAAAAAAGGAACTAGGAGATTATTGATTCATCTGGTTAACTTCAATCCCCTCAAAAATCTGGGACTTTTTAAACAAACTATTTATAAGTGCCTAGAAGATAAAGGGGAAGTAGGCAGCATTCAGCTTGAGTTGTAAGAACAAAGTCTGTCAAACCAGTCTCTAGTTCTTTCTATGGCTGTATTGTGCTGCGGAGAGGGGAAAGGCAGTTGGTGTCATGTAACTTAGCTTCAGTAAGGCTTTTTGCAAACTCATGACACGCTTATAAGCAAATAAGGAAACACAGCCTTGCTGACCCTGCTACACCTGTTCTAACAGGTGTAAGACTCTTCAGGTAATTATACCTAAGAAGTGGCACAAAATGGCAGGACGTACGAAACACGACTCTGCACGGTTTTGTCCTTAGTCCCATTATATTCCACACTTTCATTAGTGACTGAAAAAGGGAGCAGAGGACACACTTAGTAAATGTGCAGGTCACAGCTTGGGAGCTCTGCAAGTATGCTAGTCAATAGGCAGATTAAAATTTAAAAAAAGATCTTGGCAGCTTGAAGGAACAATCTGTAAAAGCAAGATAAAATGTACTAAGGACCAGTACAAGGGACTACATTTAGACAGGAATTATCTGCTGGAAGGTGGGTAATAACTGGTTAGGAAATAGCTTGACCAAGGGTAGACCACAAACCAAACATTCAGCTATGTTATGCAGAGTGGAAAAGGCAAGCAGCGTACTGGGATGGATAAATAATCCTGAAAATGTATGAAGAAATCCTTCCACCCTATTCAGCCTTGATAATACCTCAGCTGGAGCATTAAGTCCAGTTTAAATGGGGTTTAAATTGTATCAAGAAAGATTCTCATTCGGGTTAGACATTAGAATAAAAAATCCTTCCAACTGTAAGGGCAGTAAAGCCTGGGATAAGTTGCCTGGGGAAGTTACAGAGCATCCCTGGAACATCTCTAAGATAATTTTAGACAGATGTATGTCCTGTTTGATGTGATATAGCTGGTCCTGCCTTGGGTCAGATTGACTAGAGGAACTCTCAAGGTCTTTTCCAGCCTCGGTTTCCTGAGATCCACCTCACTGAGTGATTGTCCAGCCCGTTAAGCTTTCTGGGGAACAGTAGCTGCAGGCCCACTGCCATGGGCGTTTTGCTGTTGTTCTTCTCATGTGAGGTTCACAAGTAATTGGCTGGAGTGCCTCAAATAATCCCGCTTTATTTACGAAATCTCTGTCAGTTGCTATCAAGCTGGGATAGTATAAATTAGGACATTGCTCCATTTTTCTGTTCTGAGGAGATCAAATCTTGCCCCCATTTAAGTCACTAGCAATATATTCCTACCACCCCCAAGAGCAGCTGATGAAGAAAACAGTTTAGTTAATGTCATACCAGAAAATAAAGTTGATTGATATAAAAAAAAAATCTAGTCACTTTTCTGAGCACTCATGTGTACGGTGCTACTCTTCTGGGGGCTGGTGATGGAGAATCAGCCTTTCTTCCCACGGTCGCTGGTGTGTGTCAGGTCAGGTCAACACAAAGCAATCCTAGTCCACTAGTGCTTGTTAGAAAATGAGCTAATGCCCCTTTCCCTCTTACGAGAAGATACAAAGCAGAGTCAAAACTTGGCAAAAAATAACCATCACAGTTGCAGTAGTGAAATGCCAAAAGCCTGAGTAGGCATTGGGACTGAGGTGTCCTCACTGTCCGCTTCCAAAACAATACGTGGGATGTCTGGGTTTTCATTTTTCTACTCTGTTCCCTTTTTTGGATCCACTCCTATAGTGCTCATATGGACAAGCTGATGAAGTAAAAAGGCTGTTCACACTGACAGCAGTATTTGCTTTCAGTTAAAAGTGTCTAATTGCTGTTTAGCAGGCAAACATGTACACCTACGGAAAAGGGAGATCTCTCTGGGTTTGATGCTCCTGAGCATCTGTAATCAGCACATCTGAAAATATTTTAAAGTGAGCTCAGCCTGTATTTGTGTTCATATCACAACGTACTGCTAGGGACAGAGCCTAATCTTTGGCTCTGTTTATATTATTCCCTTGTATGAGATGAAAGGCATGTATGCCTCTCTTTTCTCTGCATTCACAGACACCTACACATAAAGGCATTCTGTACAAACTGTCCTCCCTTTCCCTCATAAAAGAGTGATAATCTAATATGATTTATTTCTTAGCAGCACCATCTCCAAACAGGCATTGAAAATGATCATTAACCTTGAAGGCTAGACTATCTATTTTCTGGACTTGCCCTTCACAGTGTTAACAAAAGTAGTTTCTACAAGAGAAATTTGACTTTTACATTATGAGATACACATTTAAATTAATAAAATCTATTAATCTTTTATATATTCCAGAACCTAAACCACAAAGTTTAAAATTATATCTTCACACGTATGAAATGCAGGTTTGCCATTCTGCTTAGACCTAATAGTGTGACATTTGAGAAGGCTGTGACATTTGGATTTGTGTCCAACAGAGGGAGGTGTTCTGAAATGCGGATTTGGTCCAAACTCTTTCTAAGTTTAAGGAATTCAGCTGAAGGGGTGGGGGAAGGGACCCACACAAATGCAAGCGAGCAACAGATACTTTACTATTGCAATTCAATCCATTTAGCTGCTCTGTGAGAATCTAGGTGTGGAGTCACTGCCTACTTAGGGAGTCAGACCGACTCAAGAGAATTAGGATCAGCCCAACTGGGATGATTTGGTGGAAGGACTTTTAGATCAGACAGGTGACAATATCATCTCTGTGTCAGAAAGGAACTGTGATTCTCTTAAAAATAAAAAGCACTATTTGGTTCATACCGCCTGCTTGATGTAAGACAAACTCAAGCAGAGGTCCAGTCTGGTAGGCAATTTGGGTTCAGTTTGAAGTTACTCGGCTGTGCCTTCCTCACAGGCAGTCACTATGGCAATGGGAAAATATTGTGAGGTATAGGAATGATGGGAATATGAGTCAGAGAGCACAGAAAAAGGAATGTTCAAAAACATAACTCCCAGTAGGCACAGAGTACACTTTTCAAAAATATGCACAAATCGAGGATGATAATCTGGTACTGCTTTGCACCAGTGTGTTTACTGGGGAACGTGGTTAATAAATAATGAGCTGTAGTGCTGCGTATTTTCAGCCTCTCTATTATCAGGGGGAAACAGAAGCAGGCAGTGAAGGAAACGGCGGCGCTCTGCTCTGCTCCGTCCAGCCCTGCACCTTTCCCCACAGGACCGCTGTGCAGCTGGAACTGCGTTTATCAGAAAGGGACATGTTTGGACAGATTCGGTCAAGTCAGCGTGCAACTTTCATGGCTTTTGCAAGTGGAAAGGCTTCTCCTTTCGCTTGCAAAGCCACAGAGGCTTGTGGAAGCCTCTGTATGAAGTCTCCCTTCTCACTGACCCTCGTCCCATTGAATTGGGATTTGGCCCAAATACAAAGGAATTAGCCCAAGGCAAGAGCCATCCTGTGGGGAGAAGTCCCTACAGAACAGCGCATGAACAAGAACTACCAGGCTAACCCAGACCTGTGCTCTGGCTGGCCCAGTACCAATTGGGCTTCAGCTTGCCACACAACAGACATTTATAAAATAGCTTGTCCTCAGCAGAATTTTCTCCCCAGGTTTGCTATTTAGTTATTTAGTGCCAGGAAGCATGAAGATAGATATTTATAGAGATATATATACACACACACATATATATTTTTTTTCCTTGTTTAAAAAAAAAATTCTACCTCATGCTGCTAATGATGATTGCATGGCCTGTATTAGTGCTAGTCATTCTCTGAAGCCTTTATGCTTTTGGCCTTGGTAGCACTCTGACGTAGTTAGTCCCACAGATTAATTATGCATTGTGCAAAAGCCTTTCTTTTAATCAAATTTATGTTCTGCCTTTTACTTTGCTTAATGTCTTTTTATCATTGAACTCTGAGAAGCACCAGATTAACTACTATCTCTCTAGTGTTCAGTTCTTTCCTACATCCCTCTCAAGCTTCCCCTTCAATTTACTCAAATCTTTCAATCATTTCTGCCCTGAAGGAGGTGAGAGCTTCCTTCACTGTGGCTTTCTGGGACCTGTGGAGTTTGGGGGCTGTCCCCAAGCTTCCCCTCCTGACCTGCAAGCTGCTGCTTCTTCATGAGAAATTCAGTGAGCTGAAGCCGTCCGCTGCACCCTTTGATCCTGCTCCCCTGAGCTTTACTATGGGAGGTACAACAGAGCCCTGAGGCATCAACATGATTATACTATATTCTTTTACCTTAAAGATACTGGCCACCAGTATTGTTGCTCAGCAACATGAAATTGTGTATCACTGCTGGCTTCATTAAACTTTAAAAATATTTTTCCTTGCCAACTCAAATAAATAATTGACAATGATTTCAGTGTATATTTAGCATGTCTATTGGAATTCCAGTAAGTAGGTAAAACAGTTTTTATATTTCTAGAATTTAGAAGAAATAACTAATACTGGCTGTAAAATAAAATGTACAGCTGAAAAATACTTGCTCTTACATAGCAATTTGTAAATCGCTCAAAGAAGCTGTACCAAATAAATGTCAAAATGCTATAAAAATTATTTCTTTACTGAACACACTGCACCTTCTTTTTTGCAAATATCATTAAATCTTTCTGTATAGTTTCCTACTAGGAAAGATTGCAACAACTGATCCTTTAACTTCTTTATTATACATGTATTTGCTTATATAGGCAATTGAACACAATAAGTATGCATAAATAGAGAATAACAGATTTCAACATATATATTTTCTGGTTGAGTAATAGTGCCTGAGGTTATTAAAAGGGAATGGGTTGTAAAATTCAAGTGTACTTTTCGTCATCTAACTGATGGATTGCTTGTTATTCACCTTTAGCATGGGTCCCAGCTAAAATAAATTGCTGCAATCCTTATCGGCAGATTCTTTTCTATTATCTGCGTGAAGTCTTGGTTTTATCTAATTGGTGGCATTACCAGAACATTTTTCTGCAAATATAGAAGCGTCTTGGTAAATGCAATTGCTACTTTAATCCATGAGAGGCGCGTTTAGATGTGTATCTGTGAGCAGAATGGAGAGAACCTGAGCTAGGGAGCTCTGGAGATCTCCAATCTAAATGACTGCCAAAATAAACATGCGCAGAGATAGAGGGATTAATGCTGTAATCCTTACTTAAGCAAAATTCCTGCTATCTTCAGTGAGATTCTCACTGGGGAACAGCTGTAGAAATTGGCCTAAACGAAGCAGAAATGAGAAAGGCCAAATTCTGCCTCTGGGTGTGTATGTGTGACTTCTGTAAAACCTGAAGTGTGACGCCCCAGGCCTGGGATAATCAGCACATAAATTCCCACCGAGCTCTACAGTGCCAAGACTTTACTCGGTTAAACACCAGGCATATCCATACCCCCATAGGGAAACATTTCTATCCAAGATTCACTAAGAAGTGAGAAAACAAGTGCAAACCAAAACTGACATTTGGAAATAAAATGTGCATTTTATTAAAAAGTGTCTTCCATTTTAACCAATCCTAGGAGCGTTTGGAGCATTTGTCTTCACGGAACTCAGAGTTATTGCCCCCATTTTCCAGATAGGATGGAAAACCAACATGCAAAGTTAAGTGATTTTCCACAGACCACACAGCAAGCGATTAGTATCATGGGGACGAATTAATCTTGGGTGTAAATCCATAAAGATTAATGGAGCTCTAACAGGGATTAATTTGGCCCATCATCTCTAAGGATAGCAAAACCAATTAGGTGATGTCATTAATCTTCTGGTTAGTACAGCACTACTTCTTAAGCAATACTGAAAGAAAGGCAATAGAACAGGAATGACCAAAGAATCCACTAAAACAGATGAATCGGATGTTCCTTGGCAGAGGATTTGCAGCAGGAGCCTTAAATAGTGACAGCAGCCCTGATGTTCCCTGAGGCTCCCATCCCAACTGAGACGCTCTATGGCAATCATTTATTTGAGGATTGAAGAGTCAGCCCAGATTTCAATCACTGATTAGGTTCATGTCTTTTCTTAGGGCAAGACTTCCATGAAACAGATTTGGAGTCAAATGTATTTATTACAGCCCTGGGATCTTCAAATCTTTGGAAAATACAAAGTGGTAAATGGAAAGTAGCACTTGAAAGATCCATAAATTTTAAAACTTCCACTTTTGTCCTGGCAAAATGTGAACTATCCAATTAGAAATAAGTCTATAAGAAGAAAGTATTGCAAAATCTGTATAACTGCCATGTTCTGAGATTTGGAAAAAAATATTTCCTTATTCATTGGGATAATGAATGGGTTGGGATAATACAAAATTTCCCATCTTAAATACCAAAGATGTTCCTGGTGCTTACAGAAGGGTCAAGACTGGCCCACAGCAGAGAATGATCTTTCTTCTGTTTGCCTCAAAAAATTTAAATTTTTAAAATTTTAAAATTTAATTTTAAAGAGAAGCTAAATTAGATAGAAAGTTTTTCGTTAAAGGGTAATGACCAGTTATAACAAATGCATACAAAGCAGAGATGAACAGAACAATGAAAACTATGGTTTCTAGACCATGGTTGATGGAATGTATGGAAAAAGAACATCTGTGTCATTGGCAAGGTCTAGCGTGAGGACCTTGAATAGGAGATAGTGAATTTGTGCCCAAAAGTTGTGTGCATTACCTAATAGGCCTGGTAAAAATGTTCCACTGGGATTTTGAAAGCAAAACTTGGCAACAGTGAGATCATTAAAGCCCTACTGCATAGAAGCCCTCATTCAAAATGTAATAATATGTAGCAGGTTTTTCATTGTTATTAGGAGAAAAAAAATATTTTAGCTGTAATAGGGATCTTCCCATCAATAGTTCTGCCTGAATAGGAGTTTCACAGCTGAGATTTCATAATCAGTGAAATGACTTAAAACTCCTTTCATGGGGATGTTCTTGGATAAATTAAAACCTCTTTCCTCATTTTATATAACGTGGGAGTTCAAATGAGGTGACGTGCTCAGGCTGATACTATGGCTCCATTTGGGAGGGAGGACGTTGTGATGCTCCCTTGTACTGCAGTAGAGAAGCAAGGCTTTTCGAGGCAGGACTTTCCAGCTTCCTTCCCACCCCAGCTGACTGAGCACTTTTTAGGAATGTAATGACACACTGCCGAGTCCATCTACGAACAAAGGATGCTAAAAAGGGACATGGAGTAAGCACCTAATCAGAATATGAAAGGAACTTGAATTCTCGCAGGGTGACTTGAGTATAGAAGATGGGGTGGAGTGGACATGCCTCTGAGTCGGTGTTGACAGTACGTCAGCATAAATGCACTTAGGAGTCAGTACTTCTAAATACTGATGTTCATAAGCCTAGAAATTGTGATGTGGAAAATTTCGTCAGCCAAAAATAGTAAATAAATGTACCAGGGAGTGTTCCCACATGGTATCATCTATGTTTCAGAAGGGCAATGAAAACAACAGGAAATGCGCTTAAGAAAAAGCTGTCAAATTAGGCCCATCATAATATATAAAAAGACAAAACAACATCCATTTTAATATCTTCCTTTGACAGATGGATCTAAAGAAATATCCTGAGAAATGCTCCAACACAAGCCTATGTTTCCAGAAGGCCTTTCAGACTGTAAAATGAAAATGTTTCCGTCTCACTGTTTGTTTCTGACAACCGTATTCAGTGATTGTTAGAGGAAGAAATGATAAAAATATACTTTTTTCATAAGTAGCTATTATATCGAACATTATAATTTCTAGGCAAAAAGAAAATTCTGAATATAGACAGTTGTTTTTCAGTAGACTAGCTAGCTTAATACTAGTTTTCCTTTTAAAAAATAGACCAGCTTTGTCATTAGTAATTAGGGCAAATGGGTAGTGACTATGTCACCATTTATCCAGCCTTTCTAATGTGCAAATATACGTGCAACACAGTGCTGCAAGCACAAGGCTATGTAAAACCAGACAGTAAATGTAAAACTGTGCAAAAGCTATGCAAAACAAGTGCAGTAAATGTAAACCCGCTCATGTTTCCACCTCTGGTATGACCAGGGTGGGAGCTGGATACAGATACTTTATCTCATCTTCTTCAGCTAATGTTTGTTATAGAAACAATATAGCAACCAACACAGCATCACAGATATTAGCTCCATGAAAATAAACTTATATTAAAAATGATATTTAGTGTTCAGGGGGACAAAATTGATACTTTAGTACTGTAGTGAATACCACAGTAAAAATACCTGACATTCAAATCCAAGTTACTTCATAAAAAATAACTCCACACAAACAATTACAGCCTGCCTATTCATATATCTTTGTTGCCCTACTTAAAACACGTGTGTCAGAAATAATTTATGAGGGAAGATATATGCATATTCATAGTAATTACTGCTTCACAAGTCCTGTTGCAGTAAAACTGCAAGATCTCGGAGAATAACAGTAAGAGAAGTAGTGATGGCAACTGCTTCCAGGTGCTGTGGAGCCCAGCAAAGCCCAGACTTTGTCCTGTAAACACTGTGTTAGCTGTTTGCTGATCATCTGATTGGTACGGTCACTGCTGATTTCACTGGCAATTAGCTCTGGTTCTGTTTTAAGAACAGAGTAACAGGCATCCCGAAATGCATGTATTTATGGAAAAGCCTTTTATGTTCTAGTTTGAATATATTTGATGCTATTCAGAGGTTTACTGGGTTCTTTTCTCCAGACTGCAAACACAATAATGGAAACATTTATTCACTGTCTTGCATACACACTTAGTGCTATATATGGGTTGTGGGCACAAATGAAAAAGTTGGCTTACATCTTAAAATCACAGTAAGAGAACAGACTCCAAGTAAGTACGTGAAATCTTCATGATCATTTTCACATACCCTTTTTACTTCATATTTACATCAAATTAGCAGCAAATTAGCTCCTCACCATGTCCTTCCTAAGAAGCAGGAGCTTCCGCTGTGGTGGCAGCTTGTCCTCTTCAGAGGTACCAACTCAGTCACTTGCTACCATCCCACAGTGCCCAATGTCACCCTGAGGGACGTAAAAAACTCATTTCTACCAGGAAGCATCCCTTAAAATGTTTTGGAAGTTGATACCAGTCTGAAGCAGATGGTACAGGTCTGCCCCTGCCATCTCCCTAGGGAAGGTACCACCTCAAGCCCCATTTTGGAGGGAACACAGGTGCAGGACAGGATCTCCAAGGGGACTAAAAGGGCCCCTCTCACAGAAAACACAATATAGGTGCCCCAGCAAGGCAAGCTGGACACAATCCCCTTGCTCCAAGCACACAGCTGTTGAGGGGGTAAATATGAAGGTGAGACAGACCAAGGTCTGAAGTACATCCCACAGAGTCAGTGTCCTGAGAGCATGAGCAGCTGCTTAATCTGATTAAAGGAGATGGAAAAACATCTTGAATATGACATGGCTGGGGGGAGAAGATCAGTGTGCAGTAAAGGCCAGAGAAGTGCCTGGACGCATGCATGGCTCAGTGCCAATACCAGCACACATGCAGGAGGTGACCCAGCACGGCTGTTCCCTGCACGGCTTCATGGTACCCACCAAAAGCCACCGTCCCCACCTCCCCTGGGTGCCCAGCACACTGGGGGTTCCCTTCCTGCACATGCTGGGCAATGTGAACTCCAAGAGCATGATTAAAAGTAGTATCATTTATCCATATCTAGCTACCTTATCTCTTTATTTTGAACAAAGAAGAACCCATGAGGATGGATTCCTCATTCAATCTGTTGTAGACTACAGGCAATACATGACCCAGGATCTTCTCAAAGATTTTTGTTAGAAAGGAAAAATATCTGCTCTTCCACAAACCCTGGCATTTGGCCTCCCAGCCAGATAGTTTCAGATAGCTTCAGAGATGTCACTGTACTTCTGTCTTTCAGTGGCTCCTGGATGTCTGACACAGCCCTACGCTTGGCTTCTGCCAGGATGAAGTGCCTTGGCTCCTTAAGGGATCTTCTCCATCTTCAGTGTCCCTGAGCCTATTCCACAAGAGCAAGCACAACATTTTTGTAAAGCTGTCTCTGAACAAAGCAGCCAGCTCCAAAAGCATCTTTCTACCTGGGCTGTCTCAGCTGCTCACAGTTAATGAGCCACATGATATATAATACAGCGATGGGGCTGTCAGAAGGGGTTTTTGAACCTGTTCTCGTTGTGCAGAGCCCAGGTTTGATACATGCATAATTCAGATAATACCGTTTGCTGCTGTGATGCCAATTGCCAGACTCGGGCAGCTTTGTGGGATCAAGCGCTGTGAAGCGAAGGGCTGCTGAGGGCATTGGCAGCACACAGCAATTGCTGACAGCACCTCCCGGGATTATACCTGCAGACCACAAAGTCACTGCCGTGTGCAAACAGCAGTCCCTGGTGCGGGAGGGCTGCTCTTTCTGGGGCTGGGGAGAAATGCAACACATTCTTCTCTTTTAAATCTGGTTTTGGTTTTGGGGTATGCTGCCAAGCTGTACAACGCAGGGGGAAAGACAGTACAGCTATTTAATCTACATAGATTAGTCTCTGCATGAACTCCAATCCCGGATTTTCTTGGCTAGATCTCAGGATGGGGATTTCTTTTGTTAGCTAATAAGTAAGGTAGAAAGATCTACAAGTCTACCACTTAGGAAAATGAAATATATTTAAAATCAGGTATTTTGATTGCTTATCTTGCTTTTTTCCTTACTGACTGAAAGTACAGTTATGTATAATCTCAAACTAGTAAACAACAAATCCCTTCTTATTAAAGTCAGTTAAACCATTAATGGCATTATAGCTTGCTTTAGATTTACAGTCCTTTTCATACTGCCACCTGTCTACTTTTCAGACTGTACTGAAGGAAAAGGAAAGCTACTTTCTGTTCTAAACTCATACTAAAACACTCATTGTGAACAGTCAATACTTAAAAAGAAACAAATCTATTAGTTCTTCAGAGCTCAACACTGAGTCAGAATGATTTTTCTTGCTGTAGTACAGTATTTAAAATCAGACAATACAGAAGCAGATGCTATCTTACAGTACCATATCCAGACTAGAGAAAACATCATTGCAGTAACCCTGTCTACTTACTACTTAACACTGAGCCACCATCACACTTAAGGAAAATTAATTACTTTGTAGATGGAGTTAAAATCCCAGCTGTTATAAAATACAAGGTAATCCTCATGTCAATGGCAATGTGGAATTAAGTAATGGAAGAAACGAATGACCTGCACAGAACTCTGGTGCTCCACTGTGGTCTGCCTGGGCCGGTTCCTCGGGGATGGACTTCATGTTCCTCAGCGATGCCCCCGGAGCAGCTGGTGGGTTATGTCCGGGACTCAAAGGGCTCTGCATGAGAGGCAGCTGGGTGCCTTATCTTCTTTTTATTTATGTGAAGGTTACAATGGCAGCAGACAGCAATGCATAGACACTAAATTAATTAAGCTGTTTTTAAGCCACAGCATTAAGCTGATGTCATAAGAACCTGCTTAGGATGGCAAGGTCACTGGAAAGGGAGAGTACACCTCCTGCAATAAAGAATTTGTAGTTTGGAGGGCTAGAGTTGGATGCCTTGTGTGGACTTGTCAAACTGCTTGTTTTTCAAACCTGGTACTGCCTGGCGAAGTACTTTTTCTACCCATTGAAATATCCAACAGCATCTCTGATTTAAACAGAAGAGCTAATACACCTGCTTCAGCTGTGAGCAACGTATATTATATACTCAGAAATGCATATATTAGATATATTTGGAAACACACAGAACTGGGAAAATATTTTGATGCAAGATAACATAGTTCATATAATTTATGCCAGACTGAATTTGTGTTTGCATACAAGCATGCTCAGATAGGCACGCTGGCGACTGAAATCTGCTCAGCTTTCAACTTGCATTGACATGGTCTTGCATTGCCATCTTGCATTGATAGCTTACGCTGCACAACTGAGCCTGGGATTTTTTTCTCTATTTCCTAAGTAACTAGTTTCATAAAAATCAAGAACAGCGACAACTGGTTTTAGGTTTCTTCATAGCTTTACACACACACAAAAATATTACAGTGACTCTAACAGAAGAAATAAAGCAGATGCTGATGCATTGCAAGCTCTTAATGATGCTATTGCTTCACTGTGAAATATTTCTACTAGGAAATGTTGAGCATCTGAACTGTAGCCATAATCCTCTCAGACAGAAGCCTTTTCTACAGCTCGTATGGAATAAGTACAAGCCTGTGTCTTCAGCATTAATGGAATCAGCTGAAGTGAGTAATGCTTTGTGTATCCTAAGGCTGTGATCCTGTAAACGTGGTAAAAAGATGGCAGTGTTGGATTTTGTAAGCAGGCAGTCCCACATGAGGTGAAGTGAGTCAGAGCATTTGAGATGGATGGGCAGCTCTCAGAAAGAAGCTTTTGTTCCTCATCTCGTGGCTCTAACAGTCACAGGGAAATTGTCTCTACCATCTACCTATTAGCATCAGCATCACTAGGGCTGTTTGTGTGAGAAACACTTATGAATATAAGCAAAGGTCACACAAGGAGACTCTTAAATCAGAAACCTTTTTTTTTACCAAGTTTAAAATGACCACACTGATGACCCACCACCGCCTCCCATAAGGAAAAGCCAGAGGACTGCTAGAGTCACAGATGGGGATCAATTTGTCACCGAGACTTTTACAGTAACAACTATTTATCCTTCTCTGCAGTATTCATACAAACAACTGAAGAGAAACATTTCTATTCACTACATGGAAGTCTCCTACCCTTTCTTTTCCTGATAGCTGTTACTTGTAATTGCAGCAAGAATAATATCCTGAGGGCTTTATGCTGATCTGCTGGATTTGAACATCAGCCTCTCAATTTACAGCCTCCATATCCCCCACCACCAGATGAGTATGCGCTGTTTCTGCTATCCAATAAAAGCTTACGAAACAAGCTTAGACCTGTGTAGATTTTACCACCAATTTCATACAAGGAATTGAATGTAAAATCCACTTGGTAATCACACAAAACCGGCAGGCAGATGAAATAGCTCTGTTCTGCTCTCGATGCCACGGGGCACATTTTGCGTGTGATACAGCAGCACTGCAGGCAGTGAGCTGTACCGGGTCTGAAGCCAGGCAGCACGTGCCAAAGAGCGGGTGTGCTCTCTTAAGTGTTTCTTCTTGTACCATCTCAGTGTTTCTGAGTGCTCGGAGGTTATATACCAGCTATGCTTCAATGGTGCAGAAAAGCACTTTCCATTCAAAGTGAATAGTCATCAAAGTAATAGAGAAAATTGTTAAGTGCTGCCAATGGAGACATCTTTGCTTTTTTATAGATGCGTTAATGGAATGCCCTGCCACAAATCACAAGGGGTTTGCAGCCCGTTACTTCCAAATGGTGAATATAACGGTAAAAACAAATATTGTGTAACCCACTGGTTTCCATTACTGGGATAAATTATTGGATTAAATCATGATCCCCAGAGCTGAAGTCAAAGGATTTTGCCCAGAGCAACGATTAGGATATCAGAAGACGCAATCTCCCTGATCCCCACAGGGGAGCTGAGGGGAAGCATGGGAGCAGGGGGGTGGCAGCACAAAGGGTGCCTGAGCACCCCTGTTCTCCCCACCACGGGAGGGCGTGTTTGGGAGAATGAAATGCTTCTGTGTGGGCAGGCACACACACACACATATATATATGTCTGTGGGCCCTGCTGCACAGCCAAGCCAAGGGCAGTCTGAGCCCCACCCATCCATACAAGGAAGCGCAGCATTGCTCCGTATGGATTTTTAGTGGCTCCTATGTAGTGCTTCACAGTTTTATCGAGGTAAAAGGCAAAAGAAACGTAGGCACTGCTGCTAAAAATAGCCAGTTATGCCCTTGATGATTCATTCGTTGGTGGGGAGTACCCATAAGTGCCTCTATCTAAACAGTCTGTTCTCTGGCTCAGTATCTATCTCCTGTGCCAGCTTGTATATGTCTCCCCAGTCTTGCTCAGTCTGCTTTCCTATGGGTTATATCTTCTTTAGCTAAATATATTAGGACAGTCTATTTATCTCCCTCCATGGCAGCAAGACCCAAGCACGACTTCCTCCCACTCTAGGAATTTCATAAATAAATCACTGTCCATTATTTCCCTGGGAGCATATAGCATTACAAAAAACCAAAACCAAACAACAAAAAAACCCAACCAACAAAACCAAGGAATCATCCCTTTCTCAGGTTAGATATGTTGGAGCAATAACAGAAACAGGAATATGCCATTAAACTTCAGTGGCAGATCTCTTTTTGCATTGCTCTGATTTATGCAAGAAATAAATAATTGTGCTGAATGACTTCTTGAGGTACAGCTAATGCTGTGAGAGAAAGAAGGCTTCATGTGATTTAACTCTCCATCCCCCAAACATACACACTCAGGGTGATGACCAGGATGTAAATCACAGTCCTGTAAATTGCTGTGGATTGGGAGAAAATGAAATTGAGTCCTTTGGTGACATCCTTGTAGTGCAAGTGACTGTTTATCAATGTATAACTGAGCTTATTGATAGGCATTTTGAGCCTGAAACAGGCTCTGTTTGGAGCTGTTGGATTTTTTATTACCTGTTACAATATCACCATATTTCTGGAACTATCGTATGGTTTTTTGTAAGCAAGCTCTACCCATCACTAACAACCCCTAGGAAGTAGGAGGCAACAAGATGCTTCTTCAGTTGCACCACGGGCTTCTTTATATCTGCTCCAATGCGAAAGGCAGGTAAATCAGAGGCGGTTTAGCTGAGAGAGCAGTGCAACGAGCATATATTCATGTCACTGACCAGAGTCCCAAACACAGAGGAGCCAAAACCTGTTTTTCCTCCAGAGCATCCCTTCAGCTGCACATGGCTGAGCCAGGCCTTTCCCAGGATTGAAACCAAGACTCGCTACTCAGTGTGCCCATGAACAGTGGCTCCAGAGGGAACGAATCTGGGATGCTGCGATTAATGTCTCTTTCCTTCTTTTTTTCTTTCTTTCTTTTTTTCTTCTAATGGGATCTCATGTTTGACATCTTTCATCTTTTGATACGGGGACTCACTGCTAACTAATAAAATAAAGCTGGTTTTAATTTTTGCTGCTAATGGTCATTTTGTGAGGTATTTAAGTTGCAGTAGGATAACTGGGGAATAATAAATAAATCCTTTGGGTAGTGATACTTGGTTACCTAATGCTTAGTCTCCTCAGTTTAGACAAGCCACGTAACCAGATTTTAATGTCATTAATTTTTTTTGTAACAAAATAGCATTTTTGTGATACAGTCACTGATATTATTTGGCAGTCACCTTTCTTATTTTTCTCTGTAGACACAATCTGTCTTTGTTAGAAAATATCATTACCACTGACGAAGGTAGTGATTTCTTTAGCCAGTCTGCACATAATTCTACATGTCCTTATTGGAGCACAAGAAGAGATACCAGCATATTTGTCTTTCCATTTGTAAAAGTTTCCCCAAACACTTTCCCTTCCAACAGCACATTCATGATCCATACTGCACATGCTTAGACTACACACATCACGTTAGCAAGGCAACATCGGCGAACTTGTGATTGATCCCTGTTTTCCCTCAAGAGCCGGGCATGCACAGTTCCACGCTTGAAGGGGAAAGCTGCTGGCTCCCAGCAGCCAAAAAGCACAGCAAGACTCATGTGCTGTGGCTCCTTCTGAATGAGTAAGCAGCTGAAAATAATACTGCTTACATTTTCTTTGGCAAGGGGGATTATAGACAATATTTATCCTCCTTTCCAAATTTTCTGTGAACCAACTAGTGCAAGATCACAGCTAACATCATAACTGGAATACAGACTCTAGTTTGTAAGTGCTGTATCTGGCTTCATCTCTGATGGACCAGCTTTGAAATACTGATAAATTCATCCATGAGATATTCTGCTCTCTTCTGCATGGCAGTGGATTTTGCAGCTAATTTTTCTCTTTTTATGCAGTCTGACCCTATCTTGGTCCCACTCTTAATGCTCCTCACTACCAGCCAAGGCATTCATCTCTAGACTGTGTCCTAAATCCATTCCTGGAAAGGCGATGGAAGTGGGTATCAACTGTTTTTCAGTTCAACCAGTACCTGCCATAAAGATTACATTTGTGCAAGACACAACACGACAAAGATACATTTGTCAGTTGATGCATGTTTGGATCAAACAATTTAAAAGAAAAATAACAGATGAGATCTTGAGATTTTAGGAACCTAATTTTAGTCCTAACAGTAAGTCCAAGCTGAGCTCCCTGAAATCAATGAAAAGATTTGAATGAGCAATGAAACAGACTCAGGGTGAATATTTCCAGACAGGACTGCAAACTACCTCAAGGCATCTTGCAAATGGTAATTTCTGCTTGTAGCAATGACACATAGCACTATTCAATGGCCTTTGGGGGTTCGTGCTTATTCAGCAGTGAGCACTTAGAGTATGCCTCCTGCAAGAGACACTCTGGGATTGATTTCCAAGTGGTTGAGTAGCAGGCTGTCCCAATGGAGAGCATTAGGAGGAAAGGGCAGCAGCTGCAAAAAGAAACAGAGACCCAAGCAACTCCAATAGAAAAGAACAGCACTAGAAAACATCTGGGAATTGGTCCCTTAAATCTAGATTATTAATAGCTGCAGAATGGGTCTCCTTTAAACATGGACTTTCATTTCGTAAGTCCCCAAAATGAACTCTTCTAATTCTGATCTCTGAACCTTATGTGATAACTTTGTTGTTTACAGTAAGTGAAAAATTATTTTTCTGATTGCTGCTCCGCCTACCTGGCACTTTTGCAGTAGGTTCTCTACAAATAAAGAAGACAATGATTGGATGCCTTTTTTTAGAATTGTTAAGTGAATAAGTGAGCTTCATGGGCACCTTTATTTCCTCCCTTTCCAGAAAAAGAAAAAAAACTCTAACAGCCCTGTAAATGTCGTGCTTTTTTCCAACTATCATCAAAACAGGCAGTGCAGGCTAGCACGCAGGGCAGAAGGAGCGTTAACGTCAAGTACTGCCGACAAATCAAGTAGGGCTGGAGCCTGGCAGAGGACCAGCAGTCCTTCCCCACGCAGCCACACGGCACCAGCAGGGAAAGGTCGAGGTCTGTCCTGGAGGGTCTAGTGCTGATTTCTACACCGCTTCCTAAATGCTTCTCCACACAGTCTGGTCACAGCATCCCAGCCCAGTTAGTTAGGATGCCCTCTGCTAAAGGATTTGAATCCTGTCAAGAAGCTGTAGGATAAGCACCAGTGTTTATCTGCTCAGCAATGTCAGAACTCCAGCATTTGTGGGTACACACAGAAGTGGCAAGTTGGGCTGAAAGGTCTGAGCTGGCACTGAAACTGGAGCTCCAGCACTCAGGATAGGATTTGAGACTCAGGTACCCAAACCTTTGCTCCTTCCTGGGAACCCAAGCTCTCTGTGGGCTTGAAGTGGCTTAGCAGCCTGTGATTCACTCACGGACCATGAAAGACCTGAGGCTAAATTCCAGCCATCCCTTGAGATCCAGATTGGGACACGGGCCAGCTGGGCCACCCTTTGCCACTAACTGGAGCAAGGTCTAAGCATGTCTAAAAATGGGCCTCTGCCTTTATTCAGGAAAACCTCTGTTTCATTTCATACATTTTATATCTGAGTAAGGGCTCAAAAAGCCCAAAACAAAACCAAAATAAGAATTGGATTCATTAACTATTAATACTATTCATTGCTAGTATTTCTACAGTAGCATTTGCATGCATGAAACCAGCACAAATGAAAATATATCCCTCCTTCACATATCTTACAAGTTCATTTATATGCATCATAGCTTGTCAAGAGATGGCAAACAAAAGACCTGGGAGGAAGAGGATTTACTCTGAATAAGCCGATAGCTACAAATGATTCTGAATCATATCGGAATTAAGTGACTTAGTGCCACTAATGCCACTGGCACTGCTGCTAGCCTTGACACTGGTGAGGAACTTAATCTAAGAGGCTCTTTTGATTTCTCAGAGGCTCCTAATGGTTAATTTTCTATTTCTTTTCCTTTTTTTATTTTTCCTTCTTTAAGACTTGTCAGACAGAAAGGCTGATGTGTGAAAGAATCTAATCTAGGCTATGCTTAGGTTATGACAGACAGGAGATGGAGGAACAAAAGAGGAGCAGGACAGAAAAAAAAACCTTGCAGTTCGGCTGAGCCACTAATATTTGCTAATTGCAATAAACATGATACTGCACAGAAGCTCCTAATGAGCTTATATAAAGCATTTTAATGGGACGCTGTCAGGTTAAACATTGTGTTTAAAAATATAAATGTCCTTAATAATTCCAGATTAAAACAGAATGAAGTTTGAATACCCAATTAATTTTTTCCCCCTTTGTGCCAGAGTCTCAACCGTATTTCACACAACTCAGCCACCGAAAACAGATGGGGCTTTATTCTGCTGCTTTCAGGCCAGAACGCACCTACATCATACAAGAGAGGACAGTGCACGGATGCACCAGGCAACGCTGGAAATGCAGCTGCAGAGATGCAGAGAGGCCATGTTATGTCCCGGCTCGCCAGGCTGCGGGGGCAACTCTTCTTAGCTTTGGCCCAGCCTTGGGCTGCCAGGACGGCATCTCTGGGGCTTGCATGAGAGTTTCCCCCTGCAACAGCAGCTCTGTGGCTTGCAGGAGGGTTTTCCCCCAAGGATGGCAGCTCTGGGGCTTGCAGGAGGGTTTTCCCCCAAGGATGGCAGCTCTGGGGCTTGTACAAGGGTTTCCTCCGAGACCGCAGCTCTGGGACTTGCAAGAGGGCTTTCCTTGGGTGTTGCTCTACACAATGGGCTGTTGCAGCTCCACCACGGCCAGCCTGGGGGTCCTCACATAGCACTGGATTGCACCATGCAGCTTCATTTTCTTGTTTTAGCGCATGACTTAAATGTTTCCATGTTTAGATTACAGGCCTTTCAGAGCAGAGTTTAAATCCAGAGCAGGACTATGTTGAGTTTAACTGAAACTGAAGGAAAGAGCCTGTGGAAACTTCTTCACAAAGAAGTTTTGTAAATAGTGGTTTGATACTATGGTGATGGGTCCCTAGAACTGCCGACTCCATTTTTCTTTCTATTCAATCCCTTAGTTTTCTTCCAAACATGCGGATCTTCATTCTGTCCCACATGGCAGTGTTGATTGTGCGTTTTTATGCATCAAACAAGTGCCAAGGAAATCATACTTAGAGAACAGTGATGCTGGATCTACTTCCCAGCCAAGCCTCTCACAGAAAGTGTGGGAGGGGGCCAAATGCGTTTCACTGCCTTGGTATCTCCAGGGGACTCTGGATGTGCTCATTTACCCTGGATTTTGGTAAACCACAAAGGATGATCCAAATCTGAGAAGGGTGAGAGGGCAACGGGTCTTGCCCAAACAAGAAAATCCGTTCACGGACTGAAGGGCTTGGGTATGTTGCTGTGTGGAAGCAACAGCAAGGACATGCTTAAGGTCATGTCCTTTGCTGTTTGCATCATCTGCCTGCTGAAGCCCTCCTTGGTGCTGGCCCTCCAGCCCCGCAGCCCACCCTCCTGCCAGGGTGAGCCCAGGATGGCCCTGCTCCTCCCTGCTGTAAGAGGAGCTGGACCATGTTGGCAGCCTGAGCTTGGCTTGTGGATTACAGGGTGTCTGATCCCAAAAGCCCCTGGGCTTCAGGCCGTGGTCACCACGAGTCTCTTCTGGTAGGTGCAGCTTCTCTCTAGCATTTGAAGCATCCGAGTGTATTTATTCCCACTTACCAGAAAGACACTGCAACAAATTTAGTGGGCTTCTGCATTTGCTATCTAGCAAATTCTCCTCTCCCAGGTGGAAAGATACTCTGCTTCTTTTATACTGAAGAAGCAGAAAAAATAAATGCTTCCAAATAACCCACAATCTGGATGACTTCAACAGAAGCGAGAAGCACTTAGAACATGATAGAAGGATTACTGTTGCCACATATCATTATCTGGGGGAGGACAAGCCCGATGTGTTGGAAGCTTTGTAAACGTCTCAGACTACTTAGGGAATCTGCAATACAAGCCGAAATGTTTGAAAATGTATTTTTCCTAAACCGTGCATTTCCCAAATGAGTATGGACAAATTCGGGTCTGGAACAAGTCCAGTGAGCATGATGAACTACGACTACGGAAGAGCAGAGGCAATTGTTTTGTGTTACCCCCTCCCTCTCGGAATGATGCAATATCTCTTACATTCAGTGGGAGGGAAAAAAAAAAAGCATATGCAATGTAATAATAAGGACAAAAGTTTCTTGTGATTTCCTCAGCATCCAAGCCAGCTGGGCACAAGTCTGTGTTTGCTATATACTGAATTCTCCTGGCCCAGCAGATTGAGCAATTGATTGTGTTTTCTGTTTACTTCTTTTTCCAGTCTCTTCCGTAAGCCAAAGATAAAGCCAGTACAGCTCCAGCTGTACTTTTGAACCCATGTTTAAATGGTGTGGAAATAAATCTTAATGAGATTGTCCAGCCCTATTACCTTAAGTAGTATACCTCAAATGAACCCTGCTAAAGGCTGTAATTCCCTTCTGAGATTTCAGTGACATGAGCAAGTGGTTCATCTTTCACTATTGTGGTTTGGGTCATCATCGGATACTTGGTAGAATTCCACCTTTATTGCATAACAATTGGAGAAACCTGCCTTTGTTAAAGATGTGAAACTAGAAGATGCTTTCCTCTAATAAGCACAATGAAATTTCTCCTAATCTTCACTCCAAGCAGAAAATGACTTTTGCATTTCTACTTCATGAGCATTCAGATACAAAAACTTTATTCCCATAAATTGTTATGATTGGTATTTTGATGCTTCATATTCCATCTCTGGATAAAATCAAGGTATTTTCCCAGGACTTGTTGCTGGGCAGAGCAAGGAAGGAAGCAGCAGATGGGCAGGACTGGAAGAACGGAGGAAGGGCCAGGGAGGTCTCAGACTGGGTGTCTCCGGGGATCACCGCACTGTGGCAGAGACACCGCTTATTTAGGATCTCTTGAGAACCACATGTGCAGTTGAAGAGAGACAATTTTTAAGAAGTATTTGCCCAAGGTAATATATAAGAAAGGAAGGGGTGGTCCTAAGTCTTTGGAAATCTGCAGCAGAGTCCTTCAGGGCACAGGGCACGTGCCCTTCACACGAAGGGCATGTGGAGCTCTAGTAGGTAGCAAGAAGAAATCAGTCTTTCTAGCCCAAACCCACTTGGCTGTGCAGTAAATGGTATTTTTAGTTCACGTTGTGCCCACAGTAGTCAATGGGTAGCCCACAAAATGAAGGTCCAGAGGAGAAATCTCTCCTCCTTGTCTAAATTTAGCATAAGGCCTTGAAAATGCAGAGAAGGCAGCCAAGCATCATAAGCAGTCAGAGAATTTAGACAAGGAAGATAACTCAGTTCTGCTAAGTGGCTTTTGGGAAATAATGGAAGCAGAAACAAGGATCTAATAACCTTTTTCTGAAGTAAAGTTATCCTCTAGCTCCAGGCAGAAACCTAGGGCTGTCCCTGACCATAGACCGAGCTCAGTGAAGAATTAGCCTTCCTGCTGATTTTTCACACTTTTTGTAGATGTCTGATACCTCGTCAACACCCAGAAATCTGAGCACTTCTTAAGGATATGCATGGGCTCATCAGATGCTATTAACTGCTGGGAGGAGAGGTCTGGGACTCCTTGAAAGTAATGAGTGATTTGGCACAGAGGAACAAGACCAAGCCTGGAGAAGCTGTACCAGAGGGTGCCTGCCCAGCTGCATTCGCTCCTCGGCGTTGTCCAGGAAGTCGACTTGTAAACAGGCTGGCCTGCAACAAGGCAGTGCATTGAGTAGTGGAGAGTAAATTTGATCTCCCTGTGCTGGGTCCTCACTCCAAACAACTCCGTTCGAGTTCACTCCTGAGAACGCAGGCGCTCCGAGCGGCAAAGACACAGCTGTTTGGGCAGGCTCGGGGCCATGCTGGGATGGACTCACGCTACAGCCTTGTCTTGCCCTTTGCATCAACTCATTAAATTGTCCAGTTGCCTCCAGCTCTCCTCTCTCCCTGAAGGGAACTTAATTAACGAGGCAGATTGTCAATTGAGCAATTGCCTCAGAACAAGGAAATCTTTAAAGATTTGGCACCGTTATCTAGGATAACCCAGCTGCTGAACTTCATTAGGAAAAGGAAGAAAATGCTAAATGCGCACTCAACTTTGAGGCACATATCTGCAGGAGAAAGTAAAAGCTATTTAGGAAAACTGAGTATTTTCTAAGCCTGTGTCTCCCCCTTGGACAAAACAGAGACATTCAGCTCCTGGCTACCATTATGTCTCACAACCATGGAGTAGCAAGCTTTCTCATACACCTTGGGGTGCTCTTCTGCCTCCTCTCCCTGCAGGAACACCTGACCTTGGCAGCGAGGGACGTGGCATGGGAGCACACATGCTGCTCCGGGAACTGGCTCTGTCATGCTGGGGTCCTGATGGCAGCACAAAGCAGGGAGATGTTCATGCTTAGGGTCTGACGGTCCTTCTGCATCCCCAGAGCCCAAAACAGTGCTGAAGCCTTGCTGGTGTCCGTAATGTTTTGGTTGATCTGAGCAGTGAGGCTGCTACAGTAGGGAGGGGAGACTCATCAGGCCTCAAGAAAAATGTGTCATCCAGTCATTTTTCAGTGGTGGTCTCCTTCCAGTGTAGTGGGAGAAGAGTGAAGAGCTGTCTTCTTACTTCCCCCGCTTTATAGGACATCAGAGTAGGCAGGGAGTAGTAAAGGACAGCAAAAAGACTCCTCATGTGCTACTTTATGTGTGGGGAGACTCCCCAAAGATCTGAAGAAACCAAATAATTGTAGGAGAGGAGTTTGCTGAGAAAACAAACACTCCTCCTGTGAAAACCTGTGAGCAGATTAAATGCTTTCCCTGGAGTTTTCCAATTTTTTCATTAAATGACTCAAAATGAAAACAAGCAAAAATGTGGTTGGTGTTTAAAAAGACTGTTTTTGTTAGAGAAATATTATTCTCCAGCCTACTCATGTGGCACTGTGTGCCTCAGCCTGCCATATCTGTGCCAGACACTGCACGTTCTCTCGCACTTTCCCACATGATGCTTCTCCCTATGCCTTAGATGTTTAAATACCTGACCAAAATGTCTTTGAAAAAAAATCCTCACTCTCCAGTGGCATAAGACTCCCCATATGTTGCTGACTGGGTGAAAACAGACGGTGCATAGACATCTTGATAACCCCCAAAAACTCGTGACCCAAGAAGCCTGGCTTTAGAAAAAAACATAAAACAAATCTTATGAGGCTCATGATAAACATCAAAGAGTTGGCAGCACTAAGATGAATCAAACAGTTTAGGTGAAATTTCCCAGAGAAATTGCTTCCACTCCATCAATGTACTGTCTGTTTTCAAACAGTTATGCCTGAATATACCATTTGGAATTTATGATAGATGCAGGAAATAATAGTTTCCTTCTCAAAATCCTTTCCACGTGCGATCCATATGCCTGCAGCACAAGCAGATTGCAATCTCGTGCCTAAGTCAGATGGGTGTGAGAAGGCCAGCTGACTGTTGTAGCAACAGGACAAACCTGGCATCCTCTGATCTGGGGTAGAAGAGCTGTAGGAAACGACAGATTGAATGTCCTGGGGACAAGCTGCCTGTATCAGAGGTGCTTGTGTGCAAGGCCATCGACACTGTAGAGTATCTCCAAACAATTGGTGAAGTATCAAGTTATTATTATAACAAGTATACTTATTGCTAGAGATCTATTTATGAGGTGTCAAAGTATTTTGTATTTTACGACATATGTGTTTCCAATAAGCTGTTTATCATAACATCACAGCTTCACCTGTTGGAGATACTGAACATGGTAAAGAATGCAATTACAGGAAGATCAAGGCTGATTTCAGGCTAAGTCAGCTTGAAAAGTGTTGCTGGGAACTGGATTGCATCTGTGCTTCAGCTGCAGAGCAGCTTTCAAGGGGAGAAGAGTTGCTCCACAAAGCAACTGTGGAAACCAAGCTTTTCACAAATGGTCGCTGACAGTGCGTTCCTCATCTCCTTGTGCTGGACCGGAGATGGCAGATCTGATTTACAGACATGCCCAACACTCACAGCTGCAAATGAAGTTTGAACATATGATATATAGTGTTGTGCTGGGTGCTCTGAAAGAAGAGCTCCTCAGCATCTTGGATTAGACACCCATATCAGTGGGAACTGGTCTTGGCTTAATCATGCTGTGCCTCAGTCCCTCATATCTAAACTCTGAATAATACCACACACATGGTTGTGACTTATTGCTAAGTCATATCTAGCAATGTCTCAGTAGGAGGAAAAATGAAACATTCACCGAGTTTTAATTAGGTGCAAATATAAATAAGTTTCTCTGAGCAATCATGCTGGGACAAAGAATGACTAATGCATGGTGCTTCCCACGCACCAAGGGAGTGCTGGCTGGTGAGGTCTCACCCAGCAAACCTCACCAGCCACACAGCACAGGACTCAGGCTGTCTGTCTTAAGAAGAAGAACCAAGCTGACCGAGCCACAGTCTGTACCTATGGGTCAGGTGGATAAAGGTATTTCTGAGATTTTAAGAGAATCATGATCCAAATTCACTGGAGTGAATGGAAAGGCTCCTCTTGGCTCCAAGGGATCTGGATTAGGCTCCTAAAGCTCTTCCTTCCCCCAGAGAGCAGGAGATGCACAAGTTTTAACATGAAGCTAGGTCCTTCGTAATTCCTGTGATATGATCAAGCACAACCTGAGACCCTCAACTTGCTGTCACCTTTGTAGATTTTTGAGTATCTGTAGAAAACACTTAGGTGTTCAGATGTTGCACATGGGTCTTTTTTGTGTGCTTTTACTCCTTCGTTGTGTCAGCAAGGCCCCTTCAGGCAAGTTGTCTAGCTACAGGAGTTTTCACCCAACCTTGGCTTCAGGCTGGACGCTCCTTGCCTGGGTGCTGGGGTTTGACATGTTTTTACAACACAGGGAGCTGCTGAAGTGCAGCGTTATTCTCTCATCAGAGCTTCTGGGGAGAAGGAGGAACAACCATGCCCATCCGAGTGGACTAGGAGAGCTGCTAGACACACACATATGCCCCAGCCAACAGCCCTGGGGCTCCTCTCCCAGTGCTGGTTGCAGCAGCAAGGATTTTACCATTTTCACGGTAGTTTTACTAGTTACTGGGAGGTGTTCTGGGTGCACTGTGTGATTGAGGGGTACTAGCAAAGCCATAACATATCATGTAGCTCCACAAAGAGCACATCACAAAGGATAATCATGCATGAGTGCTGTGCGGGCAGCAAGTAAATATATTTATCTGCAAAACAGATGAGAACTACGTGAAATGTCAAGTTTGGCAAGTAGTATCTATGAGGTGATTTTGGACCTAAACCTTTCAAACGTCTGTCCAAACTCTTCATTTCATGCCCTCACACTAGCCGGTGTGGGTGAAAGCCTTTGCTCTCTCAAGGAGCACTGAAGTGATGGAAACATGAGCCACGCAAACAGTGCTGAGAGTGGTGATGCGGCACTGGGGGGTTCCTGCCCAGGCGGTCGGGAGGAGCTGTCTGAGATGAACAAGCCATTGACACCTCTCTGAAATGCTCCCTGTTATCTGTGATGGGGACAGCATTGTACTTCCCTAAATCTGCTTGGAATTTGTTGTGACTCCTCAAGGGCCACAGCCAATTTACTGAGGCCAGTTTGGAGTCATTTGAGAGAGGGCTTGCAGAGACAGGCTTTTCTTCCAAAAGCAATTTCTGTGATTGACAGACCGTGTGCAGAACCAAAGAGCAGCTCTGACCAGTCCCCACGTGCCCTGCTGACTCAATGGTGACTTCAGCTGCTCCGTGAAACCCAGGACTCCTTCAGGGAACCGATCCTGGGCACTATCAACAGGTCCATGCCCAGCGCTTGGTGTTTGTCAGGAGCCCATTCCTCTGCTCCAGAGTTTCTTTCCCACAAGGAAGAAAGCATTTGGGGGATCTTGCCAGTCTTTAGGTGAGTTTTAGAGGAGGTTTGAGATCTAAGGGAATCCTGAAAGCTACAAATTTAACTGTGGAAACCATTCGTGCATGATGAGGGAGCTAATCACAGACAGTAAGGAAAGAAATGACAGGGACAGAGAAGCAACTGAATACATAGATGAGAGAGTGGGCACTCACCAGGGTGGTGGGAGGGCAAGCTGGGCATTTAGTTTGGAGTCTGAATGGCAAAATAAGGGAAGGGTGCCCCACCCTCTAAATTACTGCCTGTGAAACAGGTCTGTAGCAAGAGAGGGCTCCAGACAGCAAGAAGCAAATGTTAAATGCAATTATGGCTTCTAAATGCCAATGGCTTAACACAGACTATGTTGGAAATGCTGCAGATGTTGTGAGGCATGGAGGAGAGGAGGAGAGAAAACACATCAGTTGTTTTTTGCATGCCTTAAGTTACTGTAAACATCATGGAATAAGACTGTTCAGAAATGTGCTGTACAGCCTGTGCAAGTGCTCTTGCTCACAGACCCTGGGACAGACTACAGATTCCAAGTATTTCTACAGATAAGCAAAATCCTCCTGTCAGTGGGGGGGCGGAGAGGAGGAGCACTTGGGAACTATGTAGCATCTTCTGTATCTCCTTAACTAGATCCTTAACCAGCATCCCAGCTGCAAACTTTCATGCTAACTTCAACTGTCTCTAAGGGCTGCCTGGAAGAGCTCTCCTTCCTCAGCACTCCCCCTCAAAAAAAAAAAAAAAGGGAAAAAGGAAAAAAAGAAAAAAAAGAAAAAAAATCCTCTTTTATACTCCCAGATATGATTTCAGTATATTTCTGCAAACTTAGAAATCTGAAAATGGGTGTTAATGTCTCTGCTAGCTCAAATACCTCCTACTTGGAGCCCCAGTAGCACATAGCACACATATGCACATTTTGCTTTAGAAACGCGGTGAGCAGGTGCAGCCCCTGCCAGCCTGCCAGCCAAATATTTAGCCTATTCCACAGCAGGGCACCTCACCTGCTACATTAAATGCGGAGGCTGAAGATGCAGGCTAACCCTGTACCTTTGCTCATGACACTCCCAGAGCATAATCTCCCACCTAACTACCGACAAGCCCCAGGGACAGGATGCCCATGTCCTGCTGCTCCCATGCTGCCTTTTTCCTATTTCCAGACACTGCAAACTTTGAATCTAGTTTTAAGAATTAACTTTATGAGTAGTGGACAGGGCTTGTACTACACAGCTACATACTGCCACGCTACAGCCGAGCTGGGCTAAACCCCTGTTGAGAGCAAGCCTGGCTGCAACAGAGAGCAGCTTCTTTCCTCTTTGCTTTTGATGACAAAGAGTCAGCTTCGCCTTCTGCGGTGTTTTACACAAGTGCAAACAGGGAGTTGCTCCCAGACCTCCGTCTCTCTCCCTTTCCCAGCACTGCAGAAACTGCTGCATGGATTTGGGAGGCCTCAGATTTCTCCCAAAAAGAGAAGAGACTACAGTAGGGCCACCGCAGCCTCCTTGCTTTGAAAGCTCTGTTTGAACCTGGCAGTCCCTCCTCAGCAGGGAGCCATTTAAGCAAGGCTCAGCCCTCACCAGCCTGTGAAGCAGGTGAAGGCTGCACGCAGGTGATTTGAACCCTTTACGGACTGTTGGCTGAATATTTTGGATCATGGGGCTGTCTTGAAATGCCTCATGGGCAGAGAGGGCTTTCCAGGTGTGCCTCTGGCAGGCTCCCACCCCTGTGTCTCAGCAGAGCTTGCTTGTCACCATAAATCTGCTTCTGGGGTTTTTCCTGCAGAACATGGATTCCTGGGGCACCAGAGTCACTCATTTTTCCTGGCATGTTTGCCTGATCCTCATGTTCCAAAAACTCTTTAAAACCTTAAAAAATAATGATTGCTTCATCATTGTCGGTGTTTGCCCCCTCAGTGCACAGCCTCTGCTGTTCAAGGCACTGCTCAGGCAGATCGGGGACCCACAGCATTTCCAGAGGGAGCAACAGAGCAGGTCAGCAGGAGAATTCCCAGCTGCCAAGAAAATTCTGGGATTTCAGTTTCATTTGCATCAAACTGGGCCAAAGAACCCAGATATTATATTTGGTCTTATTTTACCCAAGCATTCCAAGAATTTTTGTCTCACTTCCCACTCAATTTCAATTTTCAAAATGTAGTCTTTAGAAAGGTATTCATGTATTGAAATTGTCAACAAAATGTTGCATTTTGATTTGGTGACCTCTGTGTTTTGTGGTGGAAGAACACTCTGATGGAAAATTTGTGACTGGCTCTAATAGTTAACGTTCATCTTCTGACCTGACTTCCCAAATGCAAAAGGAAATGAGTTTGCCAAGGGGTACATGCTACAGTTCTTCACTATGAGGGTGGTGAGGCACTGGAACAGGTTGCCCAGAAAAGTTGTGGATGCCCCATCCCTGGAAGTGTTCAAGGCCAGGCTGGATGGGGCTTTGAGCAACCTGGTCTAGTGGAAGGTTGGAGGGGGGTTGGAACCAGATAATCTTTAAGGTCCCTTCCACCCCAAACCATTCTATGATTCTGTGATTCTACATACAGCAAGATTGGAGTTTCTGTAAGGTGTTCATCAGTTACAAACGCTGTTAAATAATACAGTGTTCCAGGTTCTCATTGCTTTGCAAAAATTAGCTATTAGTGCTTAATACTACTATGATGGTGATCGTCCTCCTGTACTCGGCACTGGTGAGGCCGCACCTTGAATACTGTATTCAATTTTGGGCCCCTCACTGCAAGAAGGACATTGAGGTGCTGGAGCATGTCCAGAGAAGGGCAACAAGGCTGGTGAAGGGTCTGAAGCACAAGTCTGATGAGGAGCAGCTGAGGGAGCTGGGGTTGTTTAGTCTGGAGAAGAGGAGGCTGAGGGGAGACCTTATTGCTCTCTACAGCTACCTGAAAGGAGGTTGTAGTGAGGTGGGGGTCGGTCTCTTCTCCCAAGTAACAAGGGATAGGACAAGAGGAAATGGCCTCAAGTTGCACCAGGGCAGGTTTAGATCGGATATTAGGAAAAATTTCTTCACCAAAAGGGTTGTCAAGCATTGGAACAGGCTGCTCAGGGAAGTGGTTGAGTCCCCATCCCTGGAGGTATTTAAAAGACAGGTAGATGTGGTGCTTAGGGACGTGGTTTAGTGGTGGACTTGGCAGCGTTAGGTTTATGGTTGGACTTGATGATCTTAAAGGTCTTTTCCAACCTAAATGATTCTATTATTTATGATTCTATATAGATCTGAAGCAGCCAGAGAGCCTGGAGGCAGAGGGCAGGAGCTGGTGGGGATTTTCTTCCCATCCCTCCCTGGGACAGGGCTTCCCCCATGACCAAGCAGGCAGAGGATGAGCTGCTGGCCCCGGGTGAGTATGGCAGAGAGCTCTTGAGAAAAGAGGGGAGAGCAGGAAATCCCCTGGGATTTCAGCCAAACCAGAGGAAGCTGCTTCACGGATAGGATGCTCTCCTATGGAAAGTCACGTGCAGAGAGATGACATCTTCCCCAGTGAGCCTGGATCAATCAGCAGCTGAAGGAAAAGAACAACCCACAAAATGGCATAAATGCTGGCATTTGGAAATGCTTCCTTCTTGAGGATTTATACTGACTGTCAGACATTTTTACCTTCCTTCTCTAAGACGGTTGACTCAGCCATGTCCATGGCAGCTGCAGAGCATCTTTAAATGTCTTGGCTGTGGCATGTAGCAAGTTAGCCAAGAGCAAGGCTGGACTCATAGACCTTCAGATGAAATCCCTAGACAGACTTCAGGCATTCCACAGTGGCACCTAACTCCAGCAACCTGAGCAAGGCTGCACAGCTTCAACAACAGCGCTTTAGCAGTAGTCATTCAGTCACTCTTCATTTGGGCTTCACCCCCTTCTTTCCCAAAGCTGAAAGCTTTATATGTTTTTTTTTTTTGTCTCTAAGAGTACTGACTGCAAGATTGCTTGTGCCTCAATGTGCAAAGCTAGCTCTGCAGGCATGGGAGCCGCAGTGTCCTGGCCTCACCTTCCCCTGGCCTGGGGATGCTCCTGGGGAGCTCCGAGCGTGCAAGCCAGTGCTGGTGGTTTTAGTGGGATCAAGAGCTGTCGTGCATCCTGCAGACTGCTCTCTTGAGACGCTTAAGACTTGCCATTACCTTTCTAACCTGCAGCAGGTAGCTGTGTTGATATGCTGAAAAAAAACTTGCCACTTCCCTCCTTATCCCAGAGCACTAAACACAGCCTGCACAGCAATTCTGCAAGATGATTTCGGTGTGTTGCCTTTCACTTGGGATCTCACCCTGCAAACAGTAGTATTCAGTGGGACCACTCACATGGCAACATTAGTGTCCGAGTCAAGGCCTTTTATCTAAGGTTTAGACTGCAAAGCAGAACTGGTGCTCCAGCCCTAAGGGGGCCACAGAGTTATCTGCAAGAATCTAGACATTTTTTACCAAACCTGATGAAAGACTAATTTAAAGCATAGTCCTATTCTGAGTACATGAAAATGGAGCAATTTTATTTGACAGGAGTACCGCTCATGCATGTGCTGAGCCATTTCTAATGATTTTTTGTTACAAAAATATACTTGTGCCATATTTTATTCCCAGCGGCTGTTTAGAGACAGCCCAGCTCACCAGCAGCCTCTCTGGCTGAGCTAAATGGACTCCCCATGACAGTGCAGAATATGTGTTGAATTTCAGGAAATCTAAATTCCTGTAGGTTTCTGGGATATCCTGATTCTGAAAGCACCAATTTTAGCAAATTGGCTCCAGTCTGTCTTAAAAGCATGTTTGAAATGTGTAATTTTAGCTTTGAAAGGAAGTATTTAGCTAAAGAGTCAGGAACATACTTCAGATGAAAGGTCTTGTTTCCTCCTCTACTGAAATGAGGCCAATAAAAGTTTGGGAGGAATTTTCAGGAAATTCAGTTAGATTTGCATGCCACCTGCTGCAGAACAAGCTAAATCAATTCTGTTTCTTCCCTTCTTAGTCCTGTTTTAGTAAATAACAGAGAAAGTATGTACATATGAGACTCCAGGCATCTGAATAGCTACTCCCTCTTCAGCAATATAATCTTCATCTATTATGGCTGAATACCTTGTATCATTGCAATAGTGATGTTATCCACAAAAAGTTACCCGTGCCGTTCAAAGTCAGTCTGTGGCTGAACTAAGAAATAAGAAAATAAGGGAAGAGGCACTTTAAGAACCTTTGCATGACTTCAGAGTTTTTTTCTGAAGTCAAAGGGATTGTGTTAAGAACCAGAACCATCATGACTCACATATTCCTAATCAAAATGCTGGGTGCGTGAAAAGCTGTTCAGTCGTATGGAGACTGAACTATGTCTCCTTACAAGAGAAAAATAATACACACAAGAGGAAGCACTTAAATAATTGATGTGCTTTTCTTTTATCTGCATGTAGGAATGACAGGGAATCTATGTAGCTGGCACTAATGGATAGCATCAGTATGTCAATAATTGCTAATGAGAAAGAAATAGGAGTGCATTTGTCCTGAAGTGACTGATCTTTCTTTCTTCTTTAGCTCCCCGTGTTACAATGGGAAATTAATAGTGTAAATTTTAGAATTCTGTTCACTAATAGATCATTTTGATAGCAACACTTTCAAGTGCCTTTTTTGGTATTAATTCAGTCCAAAACGACTGTACACTTGCTAACATTTAATCTGCAATCTGACAGCTAGGATCCTTTTTTTATGTCTTCTGTGCTACATTCAAAAGACAAAATAAAACTTTGTTTGCATCACATGTTTAATTTTCCATTCCACATCAGCGAAAGGGTGCAGCCATGCTGGAATTGAACACAAAACAGACATTTAAAAAAACCCAATGCTTTCATCCTGAAAAATTGCATAACCATTTCCCGCATAAAAGTAGGATACTCTTACTGAATAAAGCTTCTTGTTGAAAAATTATTGATATATCAACCCATTCATATCCAGCTATTTAATTCAAAGATTGTCTTCAGCAGTTCCCTCTGGGTTGCTTGTCTGAGGGAACAATTACGCAGCTGTTCTTGCTACATTCTTGTGTAGGCTGAAAGCAGGCTAAAAATCCTGGCATTAATTTACTGTAACTACAAACTGCAGTTCTCCAGGTTGTTCACAAGGCATACCCTTTGCAACGATGTTAGTGGTGAAACAGTACGTACACTTGACACTAATATTGTGCTTTGGCTAAACTTATTTATAGCTGTGTGCATGTGTATACACGGATGCATGCATACGTCTGTACGGTTTGTGTTATAAGCAGGGCTCTGGATTCTAGCCACATTGCGGTGCTAATGATATCTGTCACTGCAACAACTTTTTGCAAATATATTATCTGGCTGCATTCAAACCCAAGGATTTTAAAAGTACAAGCCAGCCTTGCTATGCTGATTGGATTCAGCAAAGTGGTATTTCTGCACTAGTGGACACTAATCACTATTTTAGAAAGTTCAATGCTGGTTTTTTGCAACCTTTTTATGGAGGTTTTTACTGCTAAAGTTTTAAACTCTGAACTAGGTAGAAAAAGAGTAATAACCACAAAGAAAATTATTTGATTTCAAAATACCTTGATGTGAAAAGCAAGCTGCCAGCAACTGGTTCACTAAAATTACTTAATAACTGTGCAGGCGTGCCACCATATCTATCTCCAGTGCTGGTTTTGTGTGTATTTATATATGCACATATGCACGCACACATCTATACATACATGAGCCAGAAAATTCTGCAAGGTCCGTGCAGCGGGTGACCGGTTGGCTGTGACCAGTTATGGTGGCCGGCGCGGGGCAGGGCGGCAGGAGGCAGGGTGAGCCCTGCTGCTAGGGAGCTGGGCTGGAGGCAGGGCCAGCTCCGGCTGCGGGACGTGGGAGGATTACTGGGGGAGCAGAGAGAAACGAACCTTTCCTCTGCGTATGCTGGCACGTTTCCAATCCACATCCACATCTAAACATCACTTTTTCTTTACTTTTCATTCCTGCCCATAACAAACTGCTTCCTTCCCTCAAATCATGCATCTACGAACGCTTTTCTGGAGGAAACCTCCTAGATCCTTTCAGCAGCAAAGGTAATTGAGATATCAGTAACTTCTGCACACATGCCATGCATGCTCAATATCAGTTTCATCATTAATATCAGATGCCAGCTAAATACTGTCACTGTCACCCTGAAATATCCCACCCTCAACTCAGAATGCTTAACAAGCAAACCGAGGCCAGGCCATTAAAATCAAAAACTGAAGAAGGGAACCTTTGCTGGTTAACAGATCAGCCCTTTGAGAAGGTAAGCAAGAAATATTAATCCTCCTCTCTCCTCTCTTTAGACAACGATAGCAACTATGCAATGGCACAGGGAATTGCGCACGGTGCAGCTCACTCTGCACCATATACATAATTTATATTTTTCCACTCTGGTTTTGAGTGCGCATTTTTGGGATTGTTTTTGTAAGATGGAAGCAGAGAGAGGAGGAAAAAAAAGCACTGCAGCAGTTGCCTTCTCCAGCCCCACTTTCTAGTCCAGATCCTCATGTCTTACACACAGCCTTCACAAGCCAGTGAAACACAAGTGCTACATAGTATGTGTACATATATATGTATATATACAGATGTGAAAAGAGAAATGCTTGCCATGGCAAAAGGAAAAAAGAAAAAAAAAAAGATGTGTTTAATGGTCCATCTCTTTATTAGTAAAATGCCTTGGCAGAGAATTACTCTAGCATTTTGACAAGAGTTTCCTTTCGTGCAGACAGTCTAGAGAGTGTTTACAATTCCTATAGGAGTTAAAAAAAACAGCTGAGAAACATGCTTCTTGCTGACGTGCTCTCCTGCTCAGTGAAGTTTGACATATACAGCCATAAGTGCTAGTAAAGGACCGCTTTCCAGATATAGGCAAAACACGTAAGGCACTTATTTTGAAAATAAGGTACGCTTCTATTTCCTTTCAGCAAATACACCCTTCGCATTACATTTATCTGTGCTTGCTGCGTCCGTTACCGTTCGGGAAGGTTTATCAAGGCATGAACACAAGATGTACACAGCACACTTGATCCTGTGTATCCCATCCCCAGAAACTCTCCTTCCTGAGCTCAAGACTACACATGTCGATACCATCATTTCTCTGGACACGGACGCTTCAGACCATCTGCCTGAATTACCGAACCCTTCCTCCTATCCAGCCCCTGTGCCTTTAGAGAAAATTCAGGCGATACCACCCGCACCAGCCCTCCGCCACGGGCTCGTAAGGAACCGCACCGGGATCTGCAGTGGTTGCAGGGAGTTTCTCCTCTGCCTGCCACAGCTCCGGCTCCCTTCGAAAGCAAGCGGCTTCGCATATGACTTTGCAATCTGAGAATGTGAACTAGTCGGCAGGACACCGGGGTAAATATAAATCTGGCGCTTACCCACAGGCAGTCCCTCGCAGTCTGACATCGTGCAAGAAGTCCTCCTCACCGGGGGCTTAGGAAAACCACAGCAGGAACGCAAGCGCGGGTCCTTCTGCTTGCAAAGGCAGGGGGGAAAAAAAATCTAACACTTTACAGCCACCCTTCTCTTACACTGTACATCTACCCACCCAGAGAGCTGTAGCAACAGTCCCTTCCCTGCCTTCTCATTATGGGATGTAAAGATAAGAATGTGCTTTTGTGCCAAAAGAGTGTGCTATTGGTGGATAAATTTGTTGTCATCCCTCCCCTTCGCAGAGTTTCCTCTTTAATGTCACAGAGGCACATTACCCTGTCGGAAAGGCCATCGAATATTTATGAAACGGCTTTTAAGAGCTAAGCCGCAAATCTGCGCTGGAGAACCGGGCTAATTGCTGTGCGGTGGGGTTGGTGGTGGGAGCTGCACTGCCAGGGCACTCCTGCTTCCCAGGGGGGCTGGGGGGAGAGATGGTGGGCTGGGGGATATGCTCTGGCATCTTGCTCTGTACCTTCTCGGTCTGCAGGTTAAATAAGGGTCCCAGCAGAAATACTCGCTGCTGAAGAGGGGGCAGGAGCCAGAGTGTATCTGTTTAAGGGGGAAGGGAAAAAAATTATCTTCTGTTTATACTGTAATATCTGAGAAACAGTTTTTGCGACACTGTTACTAAAGGCTGCTTCATGGTATATAATATTATTGTGAGTGGAGATTTCTCTGTAACTTCATGACTTTTTCTTGCTTAAATTATGCTGCTTTAATGCTGCCTTAGTGAAGCATTTTGCTCCTACAACTTATTTCTTTAATCTTTGGAAACGTTTATGTGGGATTTGCTTGGTACGAGATTTCCAGACTGGTCCAGTCAGTAGAGAGTACCCCTGCACAGTGGTGTGTTCATTAGGCACCTTAATGAAGTGCAAGCAAAGGCTCTGGCAGCATGAGAGCCATGGTAGGCTTGGCAGAGATGTGCGGGACCTGGCAGGTGCCCTCAGCACCCAAGGGGTGGTTTGCTGCTGTTTTTTCTCCTGGGAACAGTCAGGGACAGTCTGGGCTTTACCTGACACAGACCTTTAGTGTCTGAGCCCTTCACAAATGTCAGGGTTTCAGACCCAGAGCCAGTGTGAGGGCTGGGAGGAGAGGGAGGCAAGGAGGGCTCTATGGTGGGGCTCTGGGAAGCGCTTCCAGACCCTGTGGCCAGCCCCAGCCCCTCAGGGAAATGAGCCATTGGAGCCCCAGGGGACACCTTTCTTCAAAATGTCTTGAAGAAAAAAAGGCTTAATTTACATGAAGTATACTAGGAGCTCAGTGTGCTCAAAAATTTGGGCTAGTTTTACTTCTTAGATGCTTCAGTCTAAGCACCCAAAGGCTGACACTGCTGGCTCTACCTGCTTTCTCTCTGAAGAGAAGCCTTGTAATACTCTGCTGGTTACTCAGCAGCATAGCTAGCCATGGATTCAATTCAGGATGTCAGGCCAGTGACTAAGAAGCTAAAATAGCTGCAAATGTAGATAGTTACATGTTCCCAAAACCATCCCTCGGGTTGCCTGCGCAGGGTCAGGTGAGTGGGGCTGGGGGTGTCCCATGGCCACTGGGGTTTGCCAGCCTGATGATCTATTGGCACCATTCTGTCAGGGACAGCTCTTGTTGGTGGCTGCTTCTAGGTCTGCTCATGCAACAGCACAGGGATACTCATTGGCGTAAGGCTGACCTGGATGGCGGCTCTGGGGAGAAACAGAGCCTCAGGCTGTGCTCTTCACCAAAGAGGCTGTACAAGGAGAAGTGCAGGGCATCGTGCTTAGCCTCGCCATCCTGCTGCCACCCACAGACTCAAGGAGTGGCCTCTAGCTATTCTGGAAGATAGGGAGACGTGGAGATGTCTGGTCTTAATCTTAGTACGCATCTGGGAAGGGAAGAAGGCCTAAACCAGACCGGAGGACTTTTCTTCCAGCACAATTTCACTGCAGAAACACATTGCTCCAATGTGTGTGAATCGAAGCTTTCTTAGCTTGACCCTGTGCAAACACAGGCTCCCAGTTCTGCAAGCATTTATGTGCCAATTTAACTTCAAGCCCCACTGAAGTTCCTGGAACTACTCACAGTTATAAAGTTAAACACATGCGTAAGTATTTGCAGGATCAAGGGCTCACCATTCTGACTTGTATTCATGGAGCAAACAGCTGCAGCTGATTTTGAAGTTACCTCTCACAGCTACGTGCTAGTGCTCCTCCGCTGAAGGTTAGAGCCCTCCATCAGAGCTGGACAACTGCCTGCGGTGAAGGCACGCCAAATCACAGACTGGTGTCTTAGCTCTAACTCATCTTCAAGAGCAATTTAAGGAACCTATGCCTCCATCACCCCTGTTACGTCATCCTTGGCCAAGTCTGCTACAGGCAGTCAACATCTTCTGGAAGAGGGGCAGAGAAGCCAGCAGAGAAGATTGAGAGGGGAGGACAAATACATCTTAAACTATTACAGCAAAGTTGGCAAGAGCTTGTCTGCCAGAGCCATTATTAGGATTTGGTCTTGGGAGAGCTCTTCAGTGAAACACTAAAGCATGAAGTTATCCACGGGGTCAAAAGCTGAACAAATCAGACCTAATTCTTACAATGATACTCACAAACACCTTCCTTTAATGAGAACTACTCTAATTAAAAAAATAGCTTTGATCTCTGGATATTTTAGTTATAACGTTGGTTTTTGAGAGGTTATAAGACTTTTTTTCAGAGTAAAACTGAGCATTTCTTTTAACTTCCCCTGTTTCTCAGCCTGAAAAGAGCCATGCTTGCTCCTGGAGAAAGGCCAAGCCTGGAAAATTTAAGTCTGAAAGGAGAAAGTTTTGGGAATTTATGAATAAGTCTGGTGACTGTCATGGCAAAAAATGCAAAAGCCAAAAATTGAACTAAACAATAAAAGGTGAGAAGTAAAGCACATATTATTTTAGGAGGTATTAAGCTAATGTGGGAAATGTGCTAAATATCTGTCAATAACTGCTCTCACTTGGGCTTTTCCAAGGGATGCTTATCCCTCAACACACAGTGAGAACTGGTCATGAATATGTCTGCTTCATACTACTGCCCGACAGATAGTCCTCTGCATAAAATCCATGACAAATACCATGAGTGGGATGGTAAATGTAATGTATGGAAGGAAGTCACTGGAGTATTTCCTAAAGGTTTGACTGGACTCATTTGGTCTCCTGTGGAAGACAGTTGCATTGCCCTGACGCATCCTGAAATACTTAAGCACTTGCTAGAGTGGCCATACCCCTCTCCGGAGCTCTCCAGGAAGAAATATAAATGTCTTGTTTGTTGTTTATGCCACAAATCCTGCAGGTAACCCACAGTCTGGACTGGGCAAAGGGCTTCTGAGATACTGAGAACCTGGAGCTGAGCTGATATGGCTGGGGAAAGAGGACATATGTGGGGAAACCTGGGTGCAGGGCACCTACAACAGTACACGTACACCTTAGTGCCCAAATACTGTCTGTCACCTATATGAGTAAGACACGTAGTGGGACTTAGTTTCTAACCTAGATGTTTACACATCCCATTATGCTCCTGATCTAAGTGCCTAATTGCCTTGGAAAATCTGGTCTTTAGGATTTTAAATCCCTTGGGGGCTCATAATTTTCACCACAACCTGACGGGCTCAGCCATCTGACTGTGCAAAGAGCCAGATCCACCCAAAAGCTCCCAGCTGGACCAGGGTTTTTGCTATTGCTGACTCGCCTCTCACTCAGCCACGGATGGAGCCAGTCTTGTCCAAACCTTGTAGGAAAAGCAGGGAGCTGCCCTTCTCACTGTGGGATCTCAGGCCCTGCCAGACGCTGGCCACCTGCTAACATTACTGGGCTTTGTCACTGCTGTAGGAGCATGGACGAATTGTTCTCCTTCCCTCTGCCTTTCTCTCTCATGGCAGAGGGAAATCACGAGAAGTGAGAATGATTTCTTTCGCTAACCAAGTCAGATCTGATTATTAAATCTGCAATTTTCCATGAGATTGAAGCAAGCGCCTTACTGCCCGCTTTGGCAGGCATTTATATCTCCCATCAGCACGATTTCCACGCAGTTTAAATAGAGAATGGCTGAAATGCGCTTCTGCCTTCTAATTTATGCAAATTCCCTTGGGTTTTTTCTTGCCGTGTGAAGAGATTTCTGCCTGTTGGGTACAGGAGGATTCATGGCCTGGGCAGGGGGAGGGGAGGGATAGGGATAGAAGAGAAACTGCAGGCTGATACAAGCAGGTTGGCATCAGGATGTGGGTGACCTTCTTTCAGAGCAATGAAGAGAACAAAATGCAGTCCTGCAGGCGGGGACGGTCCCTGGGCACTGGGACGGTTCCGGAGCACAACCCACGCTCAGACAAGCTAAACATTCCTGCCAGCACAGACAGACGAGCTGAACAAATTCAGCACGTGTTTTAAGTCTTTTGCTCCTAGTGTTGTTTTCCCTGGGAGTCGTGGTTAGGAATTTATTAGCAAAGACTGTTTTTCCCCCCTTGAAAAGCCCTGTGGCTGGTGGGGAGAGCATGGGCCTTTCTGTCCTCTAGTGTAAGGGGTAAAATTAACTGCAGCTTTTGAATTGCATCCAGATATAGTGCAGAGAAGCAAGAGGGGACCACGCTGGCCAGCCACCACCTGCCCCACTGCCAGCTCCGCATCTCCTGAGTCACTGGCAGGGTCTCAGTGTGGTCCTGGCCATACCTATGGGACCAGCTGGCCAAATCCAGGGTCCGTGGGATGCTGCGCCATGGGCACATGCAGCAGTGAAATGGCTCCAGAGCCGCTGGTCAGACAGGCCTGAACCTCTGCATGGCGATCAGCAGGAGCCTGCCCTGAGGAAAGCAACCCGGCTCGGACTTGAAGTCAAGCACCCTGCAAGTCCCAATAATAATAATAATTAGGATTTTATTTCATTATTGTTTTCTGACACATTCTGTTCACATTTCAACTTGATGGACAGGCAGTGTAATAACGCAATCACAAGAGAAGCTGATGCACTGACAGGATCTCGTCTGGGTGCATCCAGTGAAGGGAAAGCGAGGGAAAAAACGCAAGATACAGCTGCCAGCTAAAACAGTCCTCTAGGAAACAACAAATACAAAAGTAATAGCAGCCCCCCAAAATAACTAAGTACATTATCATTTTGCACTAATCTGCATTTTTTAAAATTTTATTAACAGGATTTTCACTAGTCACAACTGAATCTGAGTTTTGTATTCAAGAAAGGAAACTTCTCCATCATCTCCTCTGATGTCACCCCAGAGAGAAGATTAGAAGATTAATTATGTCAGGTGACGCCAGTCCAATGGCAGGGAAAATAATTTTGCACATTCAAAGAGAAAATGGGGGAGAAATTCCATCTATCTCCAAGACATGTGAACCTTACCAGTGATAATTGCTGGCTCGTAGAGAAAACATTCTATGCAAACGTGCAGATATACAGTAAATAAAATAAGAAGATCAAAGACTTGGAAGAGGATTTATCTTAAAGAAGAAATGAGCGGATAGTCTGAATCTCGGAGGCATTTTAGTCTCATCTAATTTATAAGCGATTGCGTTCTCTGGGGAGGAGTTATGAAAGGCCATTGAAATTATGTGAGGAAAAAGAAAAACTACATCCGAAAGACAAAATTGGCTTCTGAGCTGTTGCAGTTGTTGCTGGCAATGTCTCCTGATGCCCTGGGTACCAAAATGAGCCTGCCCTAGCACTCAAGTGAAATGCATTCACACAAGGATGAAGAGAAGGTGAGCACGACAGTGTGAGCCCAGCTTTCGGCATCTGCTGATAAACGCAAGTGCCCCTTTGCTGGCAGGCTCTGCAGGGGTCACCCAGCACAGGGGGACTGAGGCTGAAGCTGTTTTCCCATTGATACATGGTAGATTTTCATGCACAGCTGCAATTAGTGTCAATGGGAGTTCCCTCTGCAAATGTTCCAGGTGCTACTGAATAGTCTCCTGGTGAACATAAAAAGCCAAGAAAAATGATACAATTTAATCTGATATTGCTGCTTCTGGGTTTAATGGCATTATTGCTGTTTATTTCAGCGGGATTAAGATTGAGTCTTGCACAGCTGAGCGTAGCTGCATTTGCTCTGCACAGATCTGGTGGAAAAAAAGAGTGTCGAGGCCTGAATGTAAATATTACGGTATCAAGTGGTGGGTTTGAGGAGAAGGTGAGAGTCTTGCAAACCTGATTTGGCAGCTGCAAAAATAACACTCAGGCAAACAGATGGTCTGTGCAATGAGGGAAGTCTTTAAAAGATTCACAAATTAATGAGTTCTGCCAGGTTTTTAGTGGTTCCTACCAAAATTCCTATAAATCAGCCTAACTGGGCAGAGAGGTGGAGACAAGAGGAATCAATAACTTCCCTAGACAGCTTGTATATCCAAGATTAGCTGACGAAGGCTTCAGAGCTGGAAGATCCCAAGAGGAATTACGGAGGCGCAGCATTGTCCTTTTGGAAGGCAAAAGCCACAACGTTCATCATGTACTATCAGTGCTCTGGGGACTAATTGCAGCCGTCCGTGATCAAGGATATTGGTTCAGTGATAAAGGAAGGTGAAGAGTCAGACGCTCTGAATTATTGGCTCATCCTGGGGACACTGAAATGTGTTTTGAGGGCGTGAAAGCCTCCTCCTTTCACCACAGCTCAGAGAGAGACCACACCTTCACCTACCTTCAGTCTTCATTAAAACCTGGCCCAGATAGCACATTACCAATGCAGAATACTTACAGCAGCCAAACACAGTCTTACCTTCAAATAAATGACATCTCATTTCTATTCTCACCTCCAAGACTTTCTTCCTGCTCAGTGCTATGTGCCAAAAATACATAATTAAAATTGTCGCTGGCTTGGTTAGCCACAACAGGTAACCAAAAGATCAGGGTTTCATCCCAAACTTGGAACAGGAGCAAACTATGCTTTTGGGAATGACCAGCAGCAGAAAGAGAGCACCAGAAAGATCTGATAATCCTCCAGCTGATCATCTGTCCAGCTGATCTTCTCTACTAAAGCGACTGCTGCCACCACAACACTGAGCGAAGGTCTGCCGTGCTAGGAGACAGAATTAATTAAGGAATTGCTAATGGAATCAGAGTTGAACAGTGGGGGAAATTATTCATTAGGGTATCTATGAAGTTTGTAACGTGGTGCACTTTACAACCCACTTTCATTTGCTACCTTGCAAACATTCGTCGCTAGTGTTTGACAACAGGAATGATCTGGGAGTTTTCATTCTTAGTCATTTGCAGCCGCCTCTGTCTTACAATAAACACAGTCACAATTAACGGAAGCAGTGACCTTGTTGGCAATTTCTGCAAAGAGGACAAGACTCCTTGGGAACAGTGAATAAAGCAGATTATTACCACGTAAGTGACCTCTGTAAGTCACGTTGGGGGTGAGGCATGTTGCTGGAGCAAAAGGAAAGCTTGCTTGTGACTGCTTTAATAGCACATAAATAGTATTTCCAAGGAGTTTTCATTGAAAACAGGATTGCATTTGGTTTAGGTTCTCTGATATTGGTGTTTTTCACTACACGCACCTCCAGCTGCCTCAAGGAGAAATTCAGGACCACCTTGGTGTGGTTAGACTCTCAACTCCGGAGGTGGGAAGCCTGGGCTGAGACGCACAGCCCCTTGGTGCTGAGCCAGGCAGTGCGGGGTGACAGGCACTCAGAGCCGCGGGGGGATCCAACTTCCCCCCTGCCAGCACGGAGAGGTGGAAATCCTGGAAGGGGGTGAAGTGACTTTCCTAGGGTCACCCTGTGAGGCCATGGTATGGTGGTGGAGAGCCTGGTCCCTGCTCCACAGTGGGCAAGGGGCAAAGAGGAGAACGCACCAAATCAGGCTGTCAAATTGGAGTGCTCCTTGCAAACAGGAAAGTCTCAATAAAGGTTATTTGCTTATTGTGATCAAAGAAAGGAAAGAGAGAAAAAAATTGTGTTTTCATTCAATGCTCATGAAAAATATGAGACTCTATTTTTCTTTTTATTAAAAGTCTCAATGAATGGAAAAATACTTTTGCCCAGCAGGCTGATGGTGCTCCTGGCACTGATCTCTTGGGGTTTTGGTTAGGAACAGCTGCTGCAGGACTGCTGGATAAGGGGCTTTGAGTATGTGACATCCTTTCACTTAACTGAACCCTCTTCCTCGGTGTACTGAAGCGATGCAGCTGGTCCAGCAGAGTCCTTTGTAGCTGAACACTCACCAGCCCAGCTGCAGCTGGCTGCGTTGCCACAGAGCTGGGGCAGCTTTGTGGCTTGCTTGGTGTCCACCTGGCTGGGGTTGCTCTCCGATAAGCTGTAGTCACTTCTGCAACTGAAATATCTTATGACTTGTTCTCAAGATACTCAATAGTCCTGCAGCAAGTGCTTCTTTCAATATATGAGCAAATGTCCCAGCCTGCCCTGGGAGCCAGAGGCATTCAGGAAGCACAGATCAAACGTTTTATGCTCTAAAATGTAGGGACAAGTTTCCTTGCAATTTCCTAATTGGATGCATGAAGCTGCTTCTCCCTTCTCACTCTGCAGTTCTCACCCAGGGCTAATCTGGGGACTAAATTTCTCCCACTGCCATTTCTGCACACAGGCATTGTACCCTCACTGGAGTGGAGCAGTTAGGGGAATCCCAGCATTTTCACACGCAGTTAAACTAACCCAAGAGCTCCCATCTCAGGGCAGAGCCAGGGTTGTTGCTGCCTCGCAATACGCCCCGGGGCTGCTCTTGCAGTTCTCAGTGATGCCTTGCTCACCTTGTACCTTCACTCCCCTTCAGCACGAACCCACGCCAGTATTCTTGCTGTATCCTGGATCCAGTCCTCACCTATCACTTTATTAATCCATAGAAGTGACAGGAATTAGTAGAAGTAGGCGAATGCTTGCCTCCGAAACCCTGGGAGTAACCAACAGGGTCTGCATGGAAAATCATCGTCAGATATGCTGAAATGCCATCCCCGGGCCATCACTGCAGCAGCTAATTTGGGCTAATCAGGGATCCTGGCATTCTTGAAGTACAGTATCAGTGTACAGCTAGTTACATTTTATCACAAAATTATACTTAAAAGTTACAAAACCTTATTAATGATGAGATTTTAAACTTGCACAGAATAGACCAGAGAAGCTCAAAGGCTGCAGAGCTGAAAATTAAGCCACCATTGATACTATTTTTCTTTTAATTTAGAAAGCAGTAGAAGCCTAAGAGAAATCCATCTCACAGCAGAGCCCACATCGAAGGAATTTCCACGTATGGTCAAATGTCAAGTTGTTTCTTTTGCAAAGGGCAATGTGGCAATCGTATTTCCATTTGGAGAGAAGTTTTTTCCTTCGAGCTGAGTTTTTCAGCGGGGGAAGGGAAGGGAGAGAAAGCAAAGTATGCTTTTCCTTTTAGCACACATGCATTCAGAAACCTGGCTGCTCATTTTTAAAAGGTTACGGCTCCCTTATCCGCTCCTCCCCGTGGGCACAGCCTGGCCACGCACACCTTCACCACCGGTCCTCCCTTCCTAAGGTCTTTTCTTCTTCTGGGAGGCTGCTCGGATTAAAATGAGCCCTTGGAAAGGCACACACTTCTGGCACTGAAATACCCAAGACTCACATCCACCCATCTAAAGGCAGAGTTTGGCCCGGTGCTTTCTTGCCAATTTAATGTTCCTTTTCATCGCTGTTTCCTCAAGAAACAAGATTTGCACAGTCCCTTCGGCAATAAATCCTCAACTCACCAGCTAGTTCCAAGCAACGACGGGGTCCGAAAGGCATTGAAGTTCCTGCAGTTTCCAGAAAACATCTGGGACTCTGTTAAAGGGGAGAGATTAAAGTAGTTTAAGGCTGCCTGACTTGAGACAGGCTGGGAATGTGAACCACAGTCAGTGTGTGTGGCCAGGCTGGCCATGCAGCACACACAGAGCCCCAAAGCTGGCATGCATGTATCACCTCCACCCCTGCCAGCAGCACAGATGGGGTTATGGGGACATAGGAGGAAGGCAGGGATCCAAAAGGGCAGGCTGGGGTGCGAGGCAGTACTGCAGTGGGGGCTGCTGGAGAGCGGTGGGGGATTGCTGTGATGTGGTGGGGATGCTACAGATAACCCAAGGAGAAAACGGGCATTACCGCAGCTAGAAAAATAAGGTGCACAGGGAAGACAAAAAGGTAATATCAAGCCAGCATTCATTAGCGCCGCAGGGGTGCAGGGGCTGGTCCTGTCTGGGCAGACAGCCTGCCCAGGCCCTGCTGCCCACAGACTCCCTGCACCCAGCAGGGCTGTGCTTGGCCTCAAACCCCATAGGGTTTGGGTTTTTTTCTTGTCCCTGTAGGCCTCAGCCCTTTCAGGAGGAAGCTGAGAACTCATCTGTTTGTTTCTGGAAGTAACCTTCATCACCTTCACCTTCCTCCCTGACCTTCCTGCCTCCACTGCCTCCCGCCTCCCCATGCGGCTCAGAGGCGGGAGGCGCAGCTTTCCCAGCTGCAAATCCTCCTCCCCGGCTGCTTCACTGCTTCATCAGGTCACCAGCAACCTCAGTGGAGAGCCCCCAGCTCTCCTTTCCATTTCCCCCGCTCACTGCTATTTATTGCTCGGCGATATTCAGGGGAGGAATGCAGCCTGTCCCGGGGAAAGGGCTGCTGCTGCCGGGACTCAGTGGGCTAAGTTTAGTTCCTGGCTCTGCCAGGGATCGCCTCTGTGACACTGATCCAAAGATTAAATTTCTCCCTGCCTCAGTTTCCCTCTGTACATAGCAAAGTTTCCCTTTGTAACCTGTCTGGGGCAGAAGCTGGTTTATACTGCTTGTTTACACTGTGCCTGTCACTGGAGCTCCTGCCCTGACTGAGGTCTCGGCGTACTTCTATAATTAGTGCACTCGCGTTGTGTTTTCATTAAAGGGCTTGTTACGCTTTTGATATGAAAGACAAAAATACTAACTAGAGCTGAATTATAATTCTTCATGTTATGCTTTTTTATTTTGTATGGAGTTCCATTTAAATTGTAATTCTCTAACAAATAAAATTACTCTGGGATTGCTTTCACAATTCTAGATACTGATGTGAGAGCTGATGTGGCCACAGACAGTCTCTCAGTCTTAGAGCCCTTCCCATAGGTTCCCCGGGAAGAAGTCAGCCTTTGGAGATGTAACCAGAGCTATTGTCAGTGTTTTGGGAATGAAATTACAAGAGTCTATGAGCAACAAGAAAATAAAACTGGCTATTTATGGACTGAAGACTTGGCTTAATGCTGTCTCTTTAAAAAATCACTCGAACAGTATGTTAAAAAGCAAACCTCTTCTATCACATACATATTTCATCTGCACCTTGGAACTGTAATTAATGGCATAGGAGGCTTCATTTGACAAGCTGTCCTCAGGGCAGACTTTTTACTTCTAGCTACATCAACAGTGCGCGCTGCTACTGTTTCCCTTGGCAAAACTCCTCCTCTGCTTCATCCCACTCCTTAGCGGAGAGGCGAGCAGATGTGGGGCTCATCCATGTTACTCTCTTCATTGATGAATACTTCCCTTAGATACAATAGGACTAAAGAGAATAATTTTTCAAAGATGGAAGAAGATGCACTGGGACACACACAGCAGGAGGTGAAGAGAAAACTGCTTGTAAAGCCTGCCTGCTGTGTGAAATAGCCAAGGCTAATTCAAACTGAGTATGATCGAAATTAAACACCATGGGCCAAATTAGTCCCTGGTGCAGCACCAGTGACCCAAAGGCAGATGATTTGATTTCACTGAACTTATGCCAGGAGTGCACTTGACCCACAGCGTTACGTGGCATCTAACAGCGCGGCCAGGAAACCTGAAATACATCACAGGCATCCAAACACAGGTGCTCTGGTTGTGGCTGGGGCTCTAACGCATGCGGCTGGTTGTTAGCTCTTGAGCCCTTGTCATCCCCGATAAATATTTCTGGTGGTCATTTACCTCCATCCTTTTCATAACGATGGTGGTCATTTACCTTCATCTTTATGAAAATGTTACAGATGCTCTCCAAAAATACGAGGAACGATAAAGCAATTGGGTTTATGTACCTACTAAATATTGGATGAGCTGTATTTTCTTCTGACCAATTCAAATGGAAAAAAAAAAAAAGAAAAAAGGAAAAAAAGAGTGGTAACCTTTATGCAAGATCTGCCTGATGTAACACACGCTCATACGATGTGTACTGAATCCATCACAAAGCAAATCAGCTTGCAGCAGGATGGAGATGCACAGACATTAACTATGGGAAGAACCAAGGTGGTACGAATCATAGGATCCCAAAGGCTTTCAGACTGCGAGTTACAGATCTTAGGCTACGAGCAGGAAAGAATTTAGGTTTCGCTCTTTCCTGGGGCTTTGTAGCACGTAAAAGCTGAGGCTGCTGAGCCGGGTTTCTCTGTTTGAGGGGAGACGCGGTACTGCAGTGTTACCCAGCAGCCCTCCGCAGGGACACGTGCCATCTTGGCAGGGACGGTTTCCAGGCTCGGTGCAGACTGTTTGCACAGACTCTGCTCCTGCTCGCCCAGGGGCCGGGCAGCCTCACAGCGCCTGCTTCGGCAGCACTGAAGTCAATGGGAACTTTGCCATCAGCTCTCAGGGTATCGGGCCAATACCCAAGAGTAGGTAATACTTACAGCTTGGTTATAGACCTTGTACTTTCCCCTGAGCATTTTTAATACCCAAAAGCAGAATTTCATGTTTGGTGTTCTGGCTCTAAGGTTTACTCTGCTGATCATCTGCATTTGCTCTATATTGGATTATTTCATCTGGAATCTGGCAATAGCTAACACTGCTAGCTCTTCTTATCAGTGTTCCAGATATATAAAATCTCAGGGGTGGGATGGCTCTGCAAACTCAATCTATTCCATGAGGTTGTTATAAAACCACAGCCAAAACTTGGCTTTTTGTCTGGCTGTGTTTCTAGATTGCATCTGGGTTTAATTTGGCTTTTGGATCTTCCAAACAAGGATTTCATTCTTTTGGGTAATTTATCTACAGCTTGTTATCCACTGCCTACATCTCTCTTGCTATATAATATAATATTGCAAAATACTGCTTCATGCTTATATCTACAGCCCTAGAAATAGTCTTCTTATGAGTAGCATCATTGAATTTATCAGTATTAAATGTTACAAGATTGGTAATACACAAGAATGAGGAAAACTATCAAACCTTGAAATTCTGAAACTCATATAGATACTTGATGTTTCCAAAATTACTCTCAAAACATGGGTGCTAATACAACCGGTGAGGTGGCACAGGTTATTAAATCAGTGATGAAGAACACGTGAAGGAGACAGACACATCGATATTGGACATGGGGGTCTTATGAAGAGGGCAGAGAAGCAAGACAACAGAAAACCATGATTTCAAGATAGAAAAGGTTATTTGGGCTTGGTACCCAAAAGCTGCAAGAACTAACAAAGTTGTCCTCCTGGTTAGCCACCTCCTGCTGGCAAGAAAGGAAGATATAGGAAAATAATGAACTGGAGGCAGTTGCAAGCTATAAATATTTTCTTAAGGATTCAAAGTCTTACATTTTTATAGGTGAGTGCTGGCTCTGGTCAGCCTAGTGATGCTGGCCTTGCAGCTGGAGAGGCACAGAGGTCCCTTGCATGGTGCACAGAGGGAAAGAGGCCCCTTGGACTGGGCTAGGGCCTTGGGAGAGCCATCGCCTCCCCAGGGTTGGCACTGTTGAGTGATTTAGGCACCAGGTCTGCTTCTGGGCAGACCAGAGGTGCTCATACCCAGGAGCACACTGCCCGCTGCAGGCCTGGAGGGAGCTGGGATGGAGACCCAGCCAAACCAGGTCCTTTGGCCTTGACTGGCCCTTAGGAAGGCGAGTTATCATTTTGCAATGATGCATTAGGATCCGAGCATCTCTGTGAGTGCTGCACCACCCATAAAGTCACCAAAGCCTTGAGAGGATGAAGTGGCCGAGGGAGGGCCAGGACCAACCTTTCTGGTAGCAGCACAGCCCCACGCAACCTTCTGGAGCATGGTCACCATTCAGCTCAACACCGCTGCAGCGCAGGCTGCTGAAATGGCAGGACAACAGCTGGATCTGCTCCTCTGGTGGGTGCCAGTGACAGTGCCTGTGGATCTGGTGACAGAGCTCAGCTCTCTTCATGTGGGCACCGGGTTTCTCTCCCCTCTCGCCCTCGCCTTGCTGCGCTCACCCCACGTGCAGCATATGCCGCCATGCATCCTGCTCTGTCTCTCTATCGCAGTGCTGGAAAAGAAGAACGGTAATGCCGGTGTGATTAAAGATAATGAGCTGCTGATTAGCACTCGAGAACACAACCGAAAACATTTCATTTCAATTGCCTTTCTTGTTGAGTTAATTAAAATAAAACACAAAGCTTTTCAGCTGAATTATGATGCCTGCTTGGCTCAAAGCACTTCGACTGAACAGGTTTGCAATTAATATTTATGTTGACTTCCACCTGGCATTAGCATAACAAAAGAGACTAATAGCACCTTTCAGATATTCCCAGTGATGTAGCTGCTATTTGGACTGTTCCCAACTTGCTGCCGGGATGCCTGGGCTGCAAGGAAGGTGCAACGCAGTCCTTCTTCCATGAGCACCCACGCAGACTTCCCGAAGAAGCATGCTAATGGGAAATGTCCACTGACCACCTGCTCTGCGGTATTTATATTGAGGTTTATACAGTGCTTTAATATCTGTCAGCTGCTTAATGAGACTTTGTTCAGGAGGTCTCCACCTGTGAAAACTTTGGCTGTAGCATTAGGGAGAGCATTTTTGACCCCAGACGGGTGGTTCAGAAAGTCTGGGGACATGTTTTAGTCTGAGAGCAGCACTGCAATCAGTAAGGCTATGAAAGCAGAAATAAATGCTCATATTTTTAAGACGACCCGTTTCTCTATGTATGCTCTAAGTTTATAAACCGCTTATAAACCCCGTGGACATATATGACTGCCCTCTCCTGGAAGATGATGGAGTTGCTACTGCATGTATTCCAACCAGCTGAACATTAGACCTATGGAAATTACACTTTTTGTTATTTTAGAGTCATATCATGTATATTATATGTATATAACACACATATATAATCCATATACTATGTATATAGCACAGAAGTATAATCTATATGCTATGTACATACACACGCATACATATATGAGCCAAAGGCACGTATACCTGAATTTTGTGCAATTCTAAGTGTATGGTTATAATTGATTTACCTCTTCTTCATGCAGCAGTTTATAAATATACCCGCTCTTTTTTCAGCTACCAATATTATCATCTTAATAGATTTGCTGAAAAGCATTTTATAACTGGTACAGGTACGCCCATCTCTAAGCTACATTCCCTCTCTCACCTGTATATCGATCATAGGAATGACTGTACTGAGTTTAAATGATGGATACACATAGATTTCTTGTGGTTTTGCAAATTGCCACCTATTTTTTTAGCAGTTTCATCACAAAGCATAAATAGAATTTGACTGTCTGTAAAGAATTAAGTAATTAATACAGGGGGTTTTAACAAAAAACAAATTTAATGTTTTTATAAATGTTAATTCAGTGCAGAAATTTTTATTAGTTTCTGTCTAAATTCATATTTAAAGAGTTCCTTATAGCCAGGTGGTAAGAGATCACCAAGAGCAGCAAAGTCTCATAATGTTATTACTAAGCATTATTGTTTTGCACAGATATGAGCTTTTCTTCTGGACAACTCAGAAAGCTCCCATCTGAAAATTTCATTTACCAAGATAGATTTCAAATGCAAGCCGTAGCACAAAGCTCCATCCTCGCCGAAGCGGCTGCCTGGGCTGCACAAACCTTGCCCAGCAGAGACTCACTCCATGGGAGCTGCTGCAGCTGGGGCGGGCTGGCTGCAGGCTCAGGCCCCCGCTCGCCAGTGACCGATGCTGCACTGCCCGCCCTTGCTGCCACTGTGCCGTGCATTGCAGTGTCGAGACACAGACGTAGCAGCTACCCAGTGCAAAACAGGAATGGTATCGTATGGGAGGGGAGCGAGGTAAAAGCTGGGGTGTAACATCTCACAGCAGCACAGCTCACTTACCCACAGCCGTGGAGCAGAAAGGTCAGGTTTATGCCTCAGATCAAAATGTCTGGCCTAGTTCCGACTACCCTACAAAAATGTCTGCCTTCGCTAATGAGTCTCCAGTGTGGGAAAGAGGATGTGTAGTTAATCATTTAAGAAGCTCATTAGGTTTGCCCCATATTCAGCATTACATTTGCTGAGGTCTTTACATGCCTGCAAATGTCTTACAACATCTCCTGCAAACAGGTTGGCATCTCTCAGTAACACTGGGGGAAGTAACAAAACTAATCAAATTCATTATTCCTCCTTTACATTGGTATTACTTCACTAATTTTAACAGCCTCCCTTGACATATGCAGGTAAAAAGGAATTCCAGCCATCTGCTTTGCTATTTCTGGAAACTGACTTCAATCCAGAAAGGTCAGAAAAGCATCTGTGGGTTTATTTAAACATTCTTTCTTTTTTATCCTTCCAAAGTTATTTTACAATAACTCATTTTAAGGCATTTTACTGAAGAAAGAACCTAAAGCAGATAGATGTGCTTTAAGAGCAAAGGAGCAGCATATTTTAACATTCATACTAGAAAGCATTGAATTCAATGAGAGTTACGGGCCTGGCTGTGTCTTAGGTTTATCCATGGTTTTAAAAAAATTGGCATTGATACTACAGGTACTACCACAAGGACAAATTCACTAGAAGAGGCAGGGGTGAGCTGCAATGCTGCCATCATTCATTCCCCCTTGGGAAGGTGGGGACGCTGCAACCCATGGGATAGGAGAGCAGATGCAGCCCTTGCCCTGCTCCCACCCGCGCCATGGCTGTGCCGGGAAAGCCCCTTGGTGGGGCTTGATGGTGTGAACATCGGTGAGTTGGGAAGGGGCAGGCCACCACAGTCATCCTCTGAGAGCCTGATGGCTGTGTTACATCGGACTTCTCCCTATTTTAGTCATCCTCACAGAAAAAAACTCAACTCTCAACCGTGTGGAAATGTTGTAAGTAGAATATTTTAAGCAAAAGAGCCTGTGTAATGGTGTCAGCTCATGGGGTCACATCAGGGATGGCTGGTCACGGTACCAGGGGAGCAATTGCCATAGTCACCCATGCTGATGTACAGCTTTTCCCTCTGCAGACCCAGAAAGACTGAAAAATATCCTGTGCCCTACCAAACTGGTGAAAAAGTCAGTGCTGAGTCTCTTGCCAGATCAGGCTAATCTTTCATGCAGATGGAGATGGTCATCAAAAAACAGCATTCTGCTGTGGGTGTGAGGAGCTACTCTGCAAAGAGACGCTGGAGTGAGATGGAAACGGGGCAGTTGCCTCTTCTGGGCAGTATCACTGGAATCAGCGGGGAAAAAAGGGAACAACAGGTAGAAATGCACAGCAAGAGCAAAACGGGAGATCAGACAGATGTAAGCTCCACTAGCTCATTAAGGGTGGAGATGTTGGCCTGCTGGGAAATTATTGTCCACTTTATGTCTTGATATTGGAAAGAAATTAACTAAAAGAGCCAAGGCAGTTTTAGCACTTGAGCTACTTAATTATGCCTTTTAAAGTTGTCTTTGAAGCCATGGAGTGAAGGATGAATGAAATGCTCTCTGAAGGTCCTTATTAGTCATTCCCTTCTCTGATGGCAATAATAATTACATCGTCCTACATTGGAAAGAGTGTTCCTAGTGAATCCCCGTACTCCTTGATAACATTTCCAGCAGGGCAGGCTGAGATAATGATGTGGGTAATTAGAGCTCCGGCTGCAGGGTATGAGAGCCACGGAGGTCAGCTGTCAATGTCCCTCCTGGGCAGAGCATCCCAGCCTCATCTCCGGAGGCTTAGGCCAGATGTGAAAATCCTGGGACTGAGGGAAAGTCCAGCCCAAATGATTTGACTCCTGCTCCTCTGTGTGTGGACTCCAAGGGAATTTCCTCCCTTATTGCTGGTCGCAGACAGAATGGTAGATGAGACCTTTGTTAGACTTTAACCACTAGAAAACATCATTATCATCCTTCAGGCTATCCTCCTGCCTAACGTGCTGCATGACCTACAACACAAGCAGCTAATACTGCATTTCCTGACTCTATTAAACCTTGAAACCTATCCACAAATGGCCCATGGCAAAAAAGACCCATAAAAAGGCAGTGGTGTCTCAGCAGCACTTTTGTGCCACTGATGTTTCATCTGACATTTGGCAAAGTGAAACTGCACAGAAAGCGCATCCCGCGAGCACCTGCACATGTGGCGGCAGCAGCTCTGGCGAGGCAGCACGCAGGCAATGGCAGATTGCAATGGGACTTTCTCTGGCAGCACCTGACACAGGCATGAATAATGAAGGGAGTCATCAATCATTTACAGAATTGCTGTTCCTGTGGATTCATTGGTATTAGAGACTCACGCTGAAGTCTTTCTCTTTCGATCCCACTGAGCGCTTGCTTTTTGTGCTCGGCAAGGTCACGCTGTCCTTAGGATGGGGAAAGTCTCATCAGGGAGAGGGAGGAGGTTTTGCAGCCCACAGCTCAGCCACTTCTGCATCCCTGCCTTAGCCTGCAAATCACAGCATTGGTCTGAGCACAGACTGGCCGTGAACCCAAAGGGACGTGTGCTCTTCAAACAACAGAAGGAAATGGGAAAGAAAATAAAAAAAAGAAAACTCATGTTCAAAAATGTAACTGTCCCTCCATCCATCACCTCCCAGTGCTCTGTCCCCTCAGCACACCCCTCTCTACTGCCCTCCCAGCACCTTGTCTTCCTTCCTCCGTCCCCCACCCCTCTTCTTCACCCCCAGGGCAGGACACGACTCCCCAGGCCCCCAGGCCCCCCCAGCTCCACCTCAGCCCTCCTTCACATGCAGCCCCCTACACTGCCCTGGGGCCCAGACCGGACTCCTCTGCTACCCCCAGCTGCCTGCCTGCCTGCTCTGCCTGTGCTCCCGGCTTGTTCTGCCCTCCCTGTCCGGCTCAGAGCTGTCCTGCCTGTGCTCCCTGCCTGACCTGCTCTGCCTGCTCGCCCTGCCACTGCCGCCCTGCCACTGCCGCCCTGCCTGCACCGCTCAGAGCTGCCCTGCCCGCCCTGCTGAGAGCCGCGCTGCCCCGGCGGCAGGCACAGCCCCTGTGCAGGCAGCTCTGCCTGCACCGCCCGATCCCGGCCACAGGAGGGGAACGCTGCAGCAGGCAGCAGGCAGTTTCCCCAGCGAGTCCTGCGGGCAAGCAGAGGCGGTATAGAATCATAGAATCGTTAAGGTTGGAAAAGACCCTTAAGATCATCGAGTCCAACCGTTAACCTATCACTGCCAAGTCCACCACTAAACCATGTCCTCAAGCACCACGTCTACCCGTCTTTTAAATACCTCCAGGGATGGGGACTCAACCACTTCCCTGGGCAGCCTGTTCCAGTGTCTGACAACCCTTTCAGTGAAGACGTTTTTTCCTAATATCCAACCTAAACTTGCCCTGGCGCAGCTTGAGGCCGCTTCACCGCGGGGGGCACCGCCGCAGGCGGCGGCTGCGCCCCCCGGCCCCGGGGCCGCCCCCGGGAAGGGCACTGCGGGTCGGGTGTGGACCCCCCCGGGTCCCAGAACCGTGATTGATAGCACACCGGTAAAGATCCTAACAGCTTAATCATGTGTAAATGATTTGAATAAATGCAGGCAACCCGCCACTATTATTCCGAGCAAGAGAAGTGTGTGTAATCAGATCAGCGGTGTGTGTCATACATAGCATGAGACTATTAGGGAGTTAAATGTTTCAGATGCCCAAACATGCAGCAAAGTCAATCACGGCGTCTAGATCTTGCTGTGTTCGTGATAACGCATGCAGGACTGGGGAAAGGAAAATGTGCTGTGATTTCATGCTCTTGGAGCATTTGTCTGGCTAAGACTCTTCTCCATAGTATCTAAAAAAATTTCCTCATTAATGTAAATAAAGATGCTTGTCTTTTTTCGTAAGGATTTCTATCCTAGTTTGAAGATGCTTGGTTTCCATCTACAGTTTTCCATCTACAGCTCAAGCACAGACATAGTGTGTCTGCTCTACTGCCCGATTGTACACGCATGTCTTTCAGTAGCCTAAACAAAGACTGGGAACCACTGCTTGAAGGCAAATATTGGGCTGGATCCGAAGCTTGCCAAAGTCAATAGGACTCCCACTGGGGTTTTTATCAGGCCTATCTTTAATTCCCTAATGAAATTAGCCATTTATCTTTATTAGATGGACTCTTCAATGAATTGATTTAATCTAGAAGACTTCTCCTCCATGACAGATTTTCAGAGCCCCGTTCACTCCTGCGTCTGCGAGGAGCCCAGCCTGCCCTCTGCCAAGCGTGCTCCGCTTCCCAAGGAGCTAATCAGACGGCCCATCTCCTCTCAATCAATAAGCATTTATTCTAATTGAAACCAACATCGACTGGATACCAACCAGGAATGTGAACCGCTGTATAAATAATGTGCATGAGCTGGAGCCTGAGAGCAGGCGGTGGCGGGCCTGTCAATGGGAGCGCTAACGGGGGACATGCCACCCAGCACTGTCGCGCTCTCCCAATGCCCTATTTACAGCTCTCACCAGGGAGCTCCCTGTCTCACTTTGATGATGAATTAATTTCCTCTGACGGATCAACCTCTCAGTCCCCCATTGCAACACCTTGCAGAATGCATTGCCTAACGAGAATTGCTCATTAACATATAAATCATGATGTATTTCTTTTTGGCACTCCAGGCAAAACAATGGGCTGAGCGCTCCCCCTCATCTAGCTTTTCCCTGGAGAGAGAACTTTCATTGATTGCTAAATGGAAGGTGGAAAGAGTGAAATCATTTAATTGTGTGACTCCTCTGACATGCTACTGCTTAGACTTTAAGTAAGCATATGACTTGCCCAGTGTGTATGCTGTCTTCATATTTTATTGCAGGATAAGGTATGATTCTTTTCTATCATAACCAGTTACAATAGTCCATATTCAAGTGTTAGTTTACCAACGATATCAGGGTCTTCTGAATACCCCACCTGCAATGGGGATAAAGCCTAAATTAACAGATAAGGTGCAAGACCAGAAATCTGTTGTATCTGTCCAAGCTTTTGTAGACGGATCTGTTTTCTCCGTGCCACAAGGGATATACCCAAGCTGCAAGGATACAAGGTGGCTCCGACTCAGGAGCTGAGCAGCCACTGCTAGCATCGCTCTGTGCTGAAGTTAATAAATCCTTTTCATAGTCAGCCTGGGAAACACCAGCAAAAATACCTTCAGGCATTTAGTGTTTTATATCTAGCTCTGCTACCAACTCGGGGGGTGATGGTAGGTGGCTGCCTCAGTTTTTCTGCCTGGCTAGACAAGTTAGGATCATCTGAACTAGTAAATTTTCAGTTCCTAGTATTCCACTCACTACAGTGATTAAAGAAAGTGCCCCAAACTCCCCCTTTTCTCCTTGGTTGGACTATGCAGCAACTCATTTCTGATTCTGGATTTTCATATGGGTATGTCATGGGCTGATTTCAATGTGGCAGCTGTATCTGCCAGATCTGACTTGAAAATAAGGATAGGAAGGTCCACTTCGTCCACTGAATCAGATGAGGCTTATCTTGGTGAGAGATACACATTGCAGTTCCACCTCAGGCCTTAATAACATGGCCAGGCAACGGGCCATGTCGGCACCGCCCTCAGCAGCAGAAGGAAGGAGCTGTTGAGCACTGGCAGCTGGCAGTGCAGCCCCCTTGGAGCATCCCCTTCCTCCTCCGGAGCTGCACCAGAGGCATGGCATGCAGGAGCCGGCAAACCCAATGTCAGCACAGCTTCAGTACCTGAAGAAGTAATGAGCACTATGAGTTAGTTCACTTCGATGAATGGCTAGGAAATCTGTTGACCAAACAGACTCAACCCATCCCACGTGCTCCGCTGACTTCCACACCAGTGGCACAGCCCACGTAATCTGTCCTTCCCAGCACTCGCAGGGAAGCTTGTCCTGCGGCATCTCCCATTCCCCAGCACGTCTGGTCGATGAATCAAACTTCCATATGGTGCATTTGGCATGAGGAGCCTGTCTGGAGAGCACAGCAGATGGTCTTTGAGGAACAAGATGTGGTTGCTTCCCACAATACCTCATCCCAGATAGTGCAGCAGAAAGTCTGTGAGTGTCCGCTTTCCATTTCTGTGTATGCACTTTTTACTGGGGTCTCCATGGTTTCAGGGAAGATGCAGAGAGGGACCTCACATACCTGAAACATTCACCTAGCCCAGGACCTGAGGCCAAGATGAGAAGCATTTCCGAGAGTCTGACCAGCCCTGAGCTGGATCTATGACAGCAATTCCCACCACATCCTTCTGGCTGGCAATACACTACCCGCGGCGCTCAGGCAGCCCAGCCTCTCCCCGAAGCATCGCCAGTGCTGCCCCGTCCCTGCCTCTCCTGCCTCCTCCCAGCCCCAGCTCCTGCCCCACAGCAGCTCTTCCTCCGCAGGCTTCCTCCTGCGCCACCTGACCTGTGCTCCTCACGTTGAGGATAAATGCAATTAAATCAGCACAGGTACCGTCATCTTTTCTTCTCCTGCCTTTTCCAGGTAACTTTCTAATATCACACTAAAATCCATAGAGAATTTAATTTTTGCCAGTTTTAACAGAAATAGTAAGAACAGTTTCACTGTTGCAAATTTGCCTTTTTGCTGTCCTACCTTCTGTCAATGCTAGGCAGCAGCTTACTTTGCCTACCTTTACATCAAACACTAAATGCAGCCTCCCAAGTTAAACAGCACAAGCCAGCTAACCCTCCCTTCAACCTTCTGTTTACCATCCGTTGGCAATGTTATGCAGGATTTAAAGCAGGAATACATTTTTTTCTTGTTTTGTGTTTACATTTGCGAGATTGGTATCAGTTTAATTAAATCAGCTTAAAATCAGTTCATAGCAGGCGCTATTTTCCTTATGTAGACAACAGCAGAGTATGGAGCCAACATAGCTCCATCCAGCTCTGCCGAGGCAAGGAGGGGAGCCCACAGCAATGCGGCTCGGGGTGATCACCTCCGCCAGCGGTGCCAGAAGGAGAGCTTGGAAATTCCAGCAAGCCTTCTTGGAAGTTGTCCTAAAAGGTGTCCTTTGTTAACATGAAGGAAATGCTAAAATTTTTCACCACCACTGAAAGGAAGCCTGGTGCCATTACTGCAAGGCGGGCCATAAAATAGGAGTATTTTGTCTGCTGAGGCACACAAGGCAAGTTCTTCCGAAGCCTCGGTGCCTTTTTGCTGTGTATGCATTGCCAACACCCATTTCTCTCACTTGCAGGGAGTGCTGTTTTGAGTTTTACAGCTTTTTTGAGGTGCTGTTCCCTTACCAGCCAGGTCTTAGCTGGTGCACCAGCATTACTGCACAGCTGTCCTGGCACCACCCGGTGATGTAGTCCTCTTTTTTTTTTTCTTTTGTTTTTCAGAAAATACTAGAAGGACCTGGAGTTCTGCCTGTTTAAACTGCTGAATATTTCCTTCACAATTTTTAGCCGTGGGCTTGAGTCATGGCTGCGGATTCTCTTCTACTGACTCAGATGAGGGGAAGAATTCGTCTCCGGTAGAAGGCTGGGTGATCAAAATGATTTACACTCGTCATGCATTTATCCCTTTAAAATTTACTGTGTGTCACACAGACCCAAATTGTAAATGTCTTGCGAGGAAATTAAATCCACTGTGAGTGACTTTGAACATGCCGGTTCTCTGGGGAGCCTTAGCCACCCTCAGCCCTGGCACCAGCTTTTGGAAGGAGCCTCACAGTGACAAAGCTGCCCACCAGCTGCCACCAGCTGAGGTGACCAGGGAGTGGAGAAAGTCCCAAGGAGGCCTGTGACTGGGGAAGCCGGATGCCTGGCTCTTTCCACCAAGCACAAGGACTTGTGGAGAACACAGCTCTTGCTCAGAAGAAAGCTTTTGGCAATGCATAGCAATGCAATAGCTGGTGCATGAAGCATCCAAAGGCACATGGGATCTCCTCCAGGGCCTCACCGAGGACAGTGCCCCTTCCCCGACAGCCATCACCTCAGCCTGGCAGAGTCCCTGCACAGCTGGGAAAGCTGAGGAAGAGCATCTCTGCCTTTGCTGCTGTTGTGGGAGAGCAGATTGTAGCCACCAGTAACCAGGCCATGAGTGATTACAGAAAAGATGCATGAAACCCCTTATAGCTGGAGTCATGCAAAATATTTAGCGCTTCCATCATCCTTGCCTTCCTCACTGGGCTTTCAAAATACAAGTTAATGGGTCTGCAGAATCCCTTTGTGCAGTACTATATCTAGTGATTTTGGGTTTTCTGAGGCTGTGAGTTTTACCAGTAGTCAGGTGAATAGCGCAAGCTGTGGTTACACAAGAGCTAAGCATCCCTAACCCGGTGTTTCATCTGGTGTGCTTTACCAGTCCCTCCTGCCTTCCTGGTTGCTGGCACTGATGCTTATCTGACCATGGGGTAAGTCAGCTCAGGAAACTAAACTGGCAGAAAACTGACCTGGCAAAAAGAGAGAATTGCCTTCTGCCAGGTAAGCTGCTGCGGTGGCTCATTGCAGGGTCAGGGAGATGGGAGTGCCCCTCAGGGCATGGAGGAGGTATCTTCATTCAGGGAGAAGGTGACTGTACCAGCACTCACTGAGGTAATTTTAAAGTGATGTGGCAGAGCAGGCTCTGTTGCCCCACCATATAAAGGGACAACTAGACACCAGAGTCCATGTATCATGATGAAATGGAGTATCCCACGTTAAAATTTGAGGTCTTCCCTAAAATTCCTTGTAGAAGAGAGCTTGCATGTGCACTTGTGTTGTTCACATTATGTTTGTGAATAGGTTTCTCAGGGAGGTTGTGGAGCCTGCCTCCTTGGAGATATTAAAAAACCATTTAGACACAGTCCTGTGCAACTGGCTGTAGGTGGCCCTGCTTGAGCAGGGAGGTTGGGCAAGGTGACCTCCAGAGGTCCTTTCCAATCTTAATCATTCTGTGATTCTGTGATTCTCTTAAAGTCCCATTAAATATAGTTCAGAAGCAGCTGTAAGCACAGGAACCTCAGCGTGGAAGGCCCCAGCTGCCGGGGTGGAGAGCCAGAGTGCAGTTTCTTAATTAACGTGAGTCAGCCTCGTTCTGCACTGGTGATGGATGGAAAAGCGGGTTTTGTGGAGCTCCCTGGTTCTCAGCCACATTCTCACTGCCTCCCTGGCCTCCTGACCACACTCATGTAACCACATGCTCCACGTCAGGGAGCTCCCCTGACTTAAAACTAATGTATTTTTCAGGTTGGTTTCTGGCTCTCTAACACCTGTGGATCTGGCTGGCAGTGGAGCAGCCCCATTGTAGGTGATGGAACAAGGGAAGTGGTGGGAAAGCTTTTCCAGAAACACAGATTTGCGTTTGCTTAAGTACAGCATGAAACCACGCAGGCAACAGTGCTGGACTGTGGTGCCCTGAGCCACCCCTGCCACAGCTCTGCCCTTCCTCCTGTCCTTTCCACGTTCTCCTGCCCTTTCTCCAGCCTTTCTTTGCTAATATATGCTAACTGTTCAGCAAACTCCCCCCTCCTCTGGCACTTATCCAGCCAGCTTTTTCTCGCTAACCTCGCATACTTATTTTGATTTCTTTGCTCAGAAAGTTTTCTGCCATTTTAGTGGGTGAAATTGGTTTTCCAGGTAGCAGGAGCTCAAGGTACCTGGCAGAAGCATGGAGGCAGGGGCAGAGAAGGAGATTGTGAGACTCTTTTGGCAGTGGTGAGATGCTGCTTTGGCTTAGCAGAGCTAGAGTCAGATGCTCCTGTTTGTTCTCACTCTCCGATTTAATTATTTGCACTCTTTCCTGCACTTTACTGATAAAAATGGAGGTTTTTAAAAGGGTATGTGAACTGCACTTGTAAATGTAATCGCATGTAATTTTTTTTTTCCCAGCCACTGAACCAATCCATTTAACAGCTCACTAGCCCAAAAGGAAAACTATTATATGGCTGGAGTGTGGATAAATAGTGAGTTGATAGCAGGGTTGAGATGCAAATCTACAGATAACATTTGACTTCAGGGGAGCTGGCTGGGAGGCAGAGGCTCTCAGAAGTCCTGCCACTCTGCTTCCAGGAGCAACCCTGGCAGAGCAGAGAGAAGAGCCAGCAGGCTGACAGGCAGCCCCTTCCCATCCCTGTCCTCATGTTTAAATGCAAACAAATGCTGAGAACAGAAAACAGAGAATTATTAAAATATATATTCCCGCCATTCCTTGCATGTGATTAATCCTCTTTTCCTCTACCAGAGAATATATTAGTGAGAGCGGGTTCATAATACAGAGGCATCTGGCTGAGACTAGAAAGAGCAGCATGCTTATGCATTATTAATGCTTTAGAAAAAAAGACTTCCGTGGCCTGACTGTATATAGTGAATCAGTATGGAATGGCCTTTATAGGATAATTAGCACTGATAACTGGCCCATTTTGCTTATCTTTTGCAATAGAATAATCTCCAGGATGAGGCATGTTTACTTTGTCCAACAGCAAAAGAGATTATTATTTGAAATAGCTTTTAATGAGCAGTTAGTGCCAAAAACTACTTTATTCTTAAAAGAGACAATGTGACCTGGGAAGCAGTGCAGGGCGAGCATAATAGGGAAAATGCAAATCTCCACCTTAGCAAATCTGTAATCATAAACTGGGTCTTTAGGGATTCTTGGTTATCTGGGAACAACAGCAGTGCTGCAGTCTCGCCAGTGAAACGGGAAACACAGAACTATAGTGGGGCTTCCTAAGGCATAACTTTGGCATAGAGATGCTGCATTTCTTTAACTGGCTTATATCTTGACAAATATAATATGACATAAGAAGGCTAAAAACCCAAAGCCAGTGCAGGGCAGGGGGGCCGTGAGGGCTGCCCAGGTATGAGACATAATAATCAGGTTTATCTTCCAGCTTTGTCTCCCATTGATTTATCCATTGAAGGTGGTTAAATCAGCAAGAAACTGGAGGAGGCCCTAATCTTGGAAAGATAGAGCTACATTCATTAGTGCACTGCTCCTTTTCAAAGGATGAAGTGACTCCATGAGTATCTAGCTCGTAAATCAGGGGGATGAGGAGACAGCCCGGCTCCCCTCTCCCTAGCCTCTGACATGAAGAACTCAGCAGAAGGATAGAGTCACATTTCCAGCAGCACATGAGTGCACCAGCCATATCTCTTAGTTTACATGGCCGAGTATGGGCACCAGGCTCCTTGAGTAGGATTCATTTCACATGTCTGCGTCTGAACTGGTCACCCTGGGCTGCTTCTATAATCAATAGGTGCTTTGAGGATGTAATTCATCCCGTGCAGGAGTGGATATCTAACAGAGGTCAAATACATTGCCCCAGGAAGGGCCTCTTTCTCTCTGTTGATTACGAAGAGAGCCGAGATGGCTGCCTCCACTGTAGCTGCCTGTGAAACACTGGATGGGACCTCACCCCTGTGGCAGAGGTGGCTGGGCACAGCATCCCGCGTGCCGGTAGCTTGGCACTGCTGCAGCACGGGGCCATGGCCGCGCAGCCGTGGAGAACCACAGCTTCATAGTAGAGGTGGCAGCTCCCCGGGGCATGGCATGGTGGCACCCCAGCAGATGCCCCTTGCCAAGCAGGCTCCTGGGAGCACCACGGTGAGCTGCTTGGGGGCTGGGGCACACGTGGTACCTTGGGGCAGGGTGTTTCTTCAGGGAACCTGCTGTCTGGGTGCACAGGTAGTCAACACATATCCAAGGCATCATGAAATCCCAGCCAAAACTGCGGCTCTGCTGAAGCAGTAGGAGAACATGCATGAAATAGGATTCCTTGACTAGGTTGCAGCAAGGTGCACCCTTCCAGCACAAATTGCTACACAGCCAGCTTAAGAAACAGCCTTCTCCAGAGGTGACTAATGCATGGGCACTGATCTGCCCTGCGCAGCCCCAGCAGGTCAAGGCAGCGTGGAGCTGCTGTGCTCATCCAAGGGATGTGCAGGCATCCCTGGGCTGGGGATGGGCTGGGGTGGCTGTGCAGACATCGACTCGCTCCCAGGACCATATGGGGCAGCTGTGCCACACTCCATGGCGGAGCTAAAATCTGGCCAAATCTTTGTCTTTTGGAAAGCCATGAAACAAAAGTAAAACAAGTTAGTCAGAAGCCTGCCACTTTTCAAGCCCCGGGCATGGTGCAGCTTGACAGTGGCTCCCAGTCAGAGCCCAGCAGTCACATCCACTGTGCTGAGCCCCCTGAGGAAGGCACAAGACCCCACCATAGCTGCGGGAAACATTGAGGCAAAAACCCGTGGTGTGAGCTTCACACCCAGCGTGTGAAACTTGACGGGTCTGTCACTTCGCAGAGCCAGGCTCCGTCTCCCAGTAAATACGGATGACAAAAGGATAAATGCTGCCAGACTGTTTGGCCTTGCTGTCGCTGCAATGGCAATGACACTCGGCTTGAAACCCAGCAGCTCTGGAAGAGCAGTCCCAGTTCTTTGTCCTGACGCAGGACTGCGGCTCTCCCCCAAACACACGAGACCATCTGGGTTTCTTGATGATATTTCCTGTCCCAAGGGAAAGGAGAATCCCCAGAAATCTTGTTTTCACAATGCGTTTGAGACAAGTTAGCACCTCTCTGGTTGGGAGAGTCTGAATATTCGGGCCACGCTTCTGAAGTGTTTTGAGCCCCCTCTCAACTGGCGTGGTCCTACCTGCCTCCTTCCCCCGCTTCAGAGCCCTCTTTTTCTCAGAGTGGGGAAGGAGAGCAGTTTGCCTTGGCAAATAGCTTGCTATGAAAATGATGAATTCAAGAGCACGTGGAGCTTGTGGTTGAAAAGAAACCGTCTGATCAGCAGAACTCTTCTCCCTCAGCTTGTAAGGACAGATTCAGTCTCAAGGCCAAGCTGCCATGTGGTTATAAAATAGAAGCAGGCCTTGTAAGAACTGATCTAACTTTCTTCAATTGTCTGTGCATCTTTAATCATGTTCACCACTTAAAAAGCAGCGGAGCTGGCAGCTGATAATTAGGCTGAGCCTGCAGCAGCATGGCCAGTGGCCAGATCACATGGCTCCTTTCATCTGCATATTTATGCATTTAAAGGAGAGGAAAACTTTCATAACGTTTTAATAACTAAGTTCTTCTGAATCCATAAATCCAGTCCTCCGGGCTTAGCCTACACTCTCTTTCTGATCTTACGTAAGTGGAAGAGGGTGGGGTGTTTTGTTTGTTCTCCCCATTCTTTCCCTGTGCATGAACGTGCAAAGCCCATCCTCTCAAGTTCAGGGTCCTCCGGAGGATGGGAGGGTCAGGCAAGGTAAAACTGTACTTCTAAGGATGAAGGTACAACTTTGATTTGGTTCCTGGCATGGGAACAATTCCCCTTTCCCAAGACAGCTCATCTACAGATTGGCAGGACTGAAGCTCCTTTGCTAAACAATGGCTCCAAACAAAGAATCCGTGATATCTGTATTCAAAACAGAAGCTACAGTGCACGTTGGCCGTTGCACTTCTTAGCAAATCACCATCAGGTCCAGCCCTAGGATGGTGATGCTTCACCATGGGCTGAAAGATGTCAAAACGGGGGGAGCTGGTCCCAGTCTGGGTCTGTGGGTGCTGGAGCTCTGCTTCTGCGCACACTGCCAGAGACAGCGACGGGTGGGCAGCCTCCCTCCATGCAGTGCCTCCAACCTCCTCCCACAGGCAGATGCAGTCTGGCGGTACCCGACCACTGCCAGCCTGCTGTACAGCTCTGCACTGGCCACCGGCCACCAGCCACTGGCCACTGCCCCAGCCACCTCCTTATCTCCTGGTGGGGCAGTGTCAGGGTGATGCTGCGAGGGGCTGTGACAAGGGGGATGCCGTCTCCATCTCCCCTGCTTACGGGTGGCAGCCCCCTGACAGCCTTGGAGACATCCTGCAGGGTCCTTCACAGTGAGGCTTTGCAGACCGTCCTCCCTCTCCCTGGCAGCACCACCTGCCATGTGCACGTGGGCTTTTCCATTAGCGCTGAATGACAGCCGCTATCAGCAGGAAAACAGAGAAGGTGAGCATGAGAGCCTAATCCTTATGCTCCCGTGTTATCTTAGTAAGATGCAGGAAGTACTGTTAAAATAACGTCACTGATTTCTTTCAGAGATGAAGTACTTGGTTAAAATAAAATAAAAACTATTTAATGGAATGCAGTCCTTAAACACTATTACTTTTTTTTAAAGGAAAAAGTTAGTTATTCTGTGCAGAAAGCAGCTTCTACCTAAGATTCCCTGGGTGGAGCAAAGAACATTTTGTTGATTTATAAGGGTCTCAGTAGAGGCTTTAATTGTTGTTACCATATAGCAAGCAAATAAACAAGCCAATTGAAATGATTAGGCAATTTCTAGAGTACGTCTTGAACTGGCCTTTAGCTGTGCGAGTAAAACTTTGGGGTTTGACACTGCTCTGGAGTACGAGTGAATTCAGGCTGGTGCAGCTGCTTTGTTTCAGAGGTGATGTTAATGATCGTAGTCATGTAACAATAGTTTTGCTAGACAAAATGAAATAGTCAAGCCCTGAAAAATGCAAACCATGGCATTAACTTCACTGGGAGGGACAGTGAATTGTTTCTTGTGTATTTAAAGAATCAGAAGAAACAAACAAGGGTGAGATTAATTAGGAGTGGGAGTTCACAGCTCCCTCTCCAAATGAAGAGGAAGAGCACTGGACCAGACACAGCAACAATGCTGAAATGTTTCTTGGCATTTTCCATCTGAGGTCTGAGAGAATTTCCTTTGCACCCAAGTGTCCCCAAGATATTGATAAACTGCCTCTCTGGCTACCCAGTGTGATGATTAACTTGTGTCCCCAGGTTTCATTATCAAGCTTTTAATCTAAGCCTGAACTCTCTGATCTGTCATCTGAAGCAGTGAGGGAATTTGCAGCAGGGTTTTTCCCAGCAGAGAAAAACAATTCACTTGCTAAAGACTTTATGTGGGAGATATAACTTACAGATACAAGAATTTGGAAATTTGGGTGTTTGTTTATTTTGTAGCTTTGGGGGTGGCTGATTTTTTACTTCATTTTGAGGCTGAATCTTACATTTCCAATACTGTAAGTAGGGCAACAGATTTCAGCCAAAAAGTCCGCAAGAGACTCCCATTGATTTTGATGGGGTTTAAGGATAAATACTGATAAACATAACATAATGTAGGAATTTGCATTTTATTAAGCCTTATCTAGACTTGGATTTGGAAGGTGTGATGCACCGTGTGAATAACATGATGTAGTTAAAGCACTGTGGTTTTAATGCACAGCTTTAACCCTGGTTGTTTGCAGGAGGCTATTACTACATTGTATTTAGCACTGGCTAATCTAGAAATCATTGAAGGTAAATGAAAAGAGAGGATCCAAATCAAAGGCAGGCTGATCTTGCGGTTACACCTTTCAGATGTGGCCTCCTGCCACACGCAGGACTATTTTGCCTCTGACAGTATAGAAATAAGGGCTCCCCAGCTGTGCCACCACCGGTGTGTTGGCTGCGAGGGGAAGAGGCTGTGGGGCTGCGGGTGAGTGTTGGGGGGGTCTGCAGGGGAATAAGGAGTAGGTGGGCTGGGATGGCGCATGGGGAGTGGGGGGTGAGTAAACGGCAGGAGGGCGAGACCTGAGCGTGCAGCTGTCTGGTATAGATTTGGGGGCCCAGAAAGGCCAAGCATATATTTCTCAAAATGCCATCAGCATCTTGATCTCTCCAAAGCTGCATTGAGAAGTCTCCCCTACCAACAAACCCAGCACTTTTGTCATCTGGGTTGGTTGGCCGGTCAGGAGGGACGAAGATCCAAAGGCTCCAAAGCATAAGCCGTTGCCTGGAGCTCTCACACAGAGCCAGGAGCTGAATTTCAAGCAGAGGAGTTTGGCAGCCGTTCCCTCTGGCTATCGCCTCCCCTTGCTGCACCCAGACCTGTTTGATGTAATCTGATACATTTTCCCATTAGCCAAGAACTATCATTCAGGGCAAATCCACCACCCTGGACTAAGCGCATACTACAGAGGAGACAGAGGGGCTCATGGTTGCCTCTCATATAAAATTATCTTCTGTGAATTTTCCTTCACCACCACCATCTCCACACTGCTCTTCGTGGCACTTTGGTACACTGGGTCATGGAACCAAGGAGGAAGATTGCTACAGGTGCTGTAGTTAGGGGCGGAGATTCACTCTGACATCCTACCAAGCCATCGTGATGGGCTATTCTGGATATTGGAGTTACACTTCACTAATTCGTCAAACCGGACCCCAAACCAGCTCTTTAAACCCAGTGGGACCAAAGTGCTCTGACTTCTAGCCATGAACATTGGCGCTTGGTACTTGAATTTATAGGAGACCTTACAGAAATTAATGTTAACCCAGATGTGCAATTTGGGCCTACAGCTGCCTGTGATAAATTCCTGTTTTTATCAAATGCTCCAAACCAACTTGAAAGTTCATCTATTTGAATGCTGCTTAGAGCATCACCGAAATTTTCAAAATATGTCATGTAAGAATATAGGTATGACTTTCATTGTTATTTGAACCTTGTCTGATGCACCAGGCATTGCTTTTTCTTTACTGGGCTCTGTCCCCCTCGCTCCACTCCTCAAGCTGTCATGAAGTCACCAGTCATGTAAATGCCTGCGCAAACGTACTGAACATGAGTCATGCGGCATCTGTTGCTATTTATTAAACTGTGGTTTATATCTTTGGAGTACATGGTATTATCCTTTATGGATGTGGCTTTATCTCTGTTATTGCAATATGGAATTAATTAAGAATATTAAAGTTTGTGTTTAAAAAAATGATATTCCTAACTTTTATCTATGGAGGCAACATTTTCATATCCATTCTCTCCTAATGGCAGCATCCTTTGGGAAGATGTGATAGACACATTTAGGTAAATATTATTCCTTCAGCACACATGGTTTCCATTGCAATCACTCCCCTGCTGTTTCCTTCCAAGCACTTTCCTCTGTTACATATTCCACAATGGTGGCTGAAATACTGATCAGCGATAGCAGAGACAAATTGACTCCAGCAACTGGGAGTTTTAAGGGCAAAAAACGTTTATATCTGAGTTTTGCATGTACCGTAGTTACTGAAATACAGTTTTTAGGCGTGCACTGAAATTTTCTCTGGCACTAAAAGTCTAAAGCTGCTTGAGGCTTTTATCATTCAATAAAAGGACAGAACAAATAAAGACTGACTGAGTGAGATGGGACATAAAGATAGTGCACTACAACACAGCCGCATGGGCCCAGAAGCTGCAGAGAAGATGCTTGCTCCCGTAGCCTCCCCTTCAGGTTGTGAGCACCCAGGCTGCTCCACCCAGACCTGGCGCAGAAGCTGCACCTGAGCTGCTCACAAGCTGCCTGAAGCTTAGGGGTCACAAGCTGCCTACTGCAGGCCAGCAGAGAATTAATTTTACATGTTTTTAAAGTGGCACGGCCCTTGGAAAAGGTTTCTTAGCAGATGGTAACAGCAAGAAGCTGGGAAAAAAGCAGGGCGGGAACCGCTTTTTCCAGTGACTGTGTTTCCTCAAAGGCATGTCAAGCTACAGCTCTAGATGCAGTGGGGTGATAAAACATTTTCCCTCCCTGTGCCTCATCCAGTATTCACTGGGCACCATTGGACTGCAGTGGGATGTTGCCCCAAATCAGACTGAAGCTGGCATGCCCGCCAGGCGTTACGTGCCGTGGGGAGCTGCACAGAGGTATGAGCAGAATCGGTGCATATGCTTTTACCAGCGTATTTGCAGCATCGTCTAAGTCTCTAGCACATGAACAGAATTGGACATGAATGTATGCCTGTGCCCTAGCTATTTGTCTGTGCTAGCATGATGAATGTGCTCATGGGGATCCAGGCTCTAAGAACGCACCTTCCCATTTGCAGGGGGTGGACTAAATGTCCTACAAAAGCCACTCGCTGTGGCAACAGTAGATAGAGCATTGGGATTCTCTGAAGCTTGACTTCCCTTTTTATTGGTATTTTTATTAGTAGCATTTGTTAAGCACCGTGTGCTCAAAACTTTCGAGGCAGGATGATATGGTCTCTGCTCCCAGGGTCTAACTACAGGTTTGATGCTGGAACCTACATTTATACAAGTGACGCTGCCATACCCTGCACCATCTGCCGAGGGGCTGGACCTGACTGCCTGGCAGGCAATCATACAATGAAGCTTCATGAAAAAATCTGCAATGTGAAAGGAGCATCTCATGACTAAAATACACAATGTTTTTTTACCAGGAAAGATTTCTAGGATGGGAAGATCTTTCTAACACAAACTGGAACCACTTCAACTTTTGCATTCTCTCTCTGTTTCTTCCTCTCCAAAATGACCCCAGGCTGGCCCTTGCCCTTGCTTTGGGGAATGTACTTCTGATTTGTATCTCAGGAGGCTGAGAGATATGGAATAAACTCTCATTACCTCTTGCTAATGTAAAGAACCACACAGCAGATGCCTGAAGCCCTGCTCAGTGGGGTCGATGTAAAACAATAGCGGACCCCTGGCAGGACCTTCCCTTCAACTTCCACAGGACCCACTGTAATGGAGAGAGCTGTCTGTGGCTGTCCATTTAAAAAGCCTTGCCTTCACAAAGCCTGCAGCAATGTGGCCATCACTAAGAAGAGCCTTCTTGTTGTGCTAACTAGGAGTTCTCATTAATTGGTATCACTATCAGAGTCCCCGAGCCTCAGTGTAAGCAGCAGGGGTTATAGTGCATGAGAAAGCCCCCATGCAATGGTATTGCTGTGGGTTAATAGAGTTCTAACAAGCTGAAAGGCGAGATCTTGCACTAGGAAACACAGGACCAGATCATGAAAAACAGCACAACCCCAGGCAAGAGCTCAGGCATCTTCAGTCGGTGGTACCCTGGCTGCTACAGGGGCTTGCATGGAAACACCCACACGGTCATAGGCTACAAAGAGTCAAAGGCAATGTCCCAAGAACCATCATTCCCACCCAGAAGTGTGGGCCAAGAGGAAAACTCAATGCAGCATCGCACGGAGGCTGCAGCGTGGCTCTCCTGAACAAGGCCAGGAATCTTCCCTTGTGGGGAGTGAGGTCAGTGGTGATTTGGGCTTTCAAAGTGTTTTGTAGCTTTTTGTGCTACAGAAGAGGTACCATATGGTCCAGTGCTTCCAGGCACTCCCAGGCATGGCACATTACGTTGCCATCTCTTACAGCCTGAAATTATACTAACTCCCACCTATTCTTCAGAGGCCTCATCTACACTTTTAGTGAAGGGCAGATGCAGGAGGCTCTTGGGACCAGACTCTCTCTTCTACGCCTGTGAGCCTGCAAGTGCAGCCACAGAGCGTCCTCCAAGACTTAAGTGTCCAAGGGGCTCAGGCGCATTTGTACACTGCTGAGACCACTCACAGGTTGTCCTCAGGAGAGGGTGATGACACTAGATGAGCTGAAGGTGGGGAACACTTGCATTGGTTCATTTGGTTGCAGTAAAGACATAGACAATTAAAAAGAAAACCTTTTCACAGCATGCTTAAAATAAACATAGTCATTCTTTATCATACGGAGCAATGCCTTATACATAAATAATGTTAATGTCTCGCTCTTTCACGGAAAGTAACAGAGAAAAACCTTCAAGGTTGATACATGGGAGCTGGCATTACAAATCACATAGGGTCAAACCTAAATCCTGCAACCAAACATCCTGGCATTTGGTTCCAGAGTTGACCTATACACCACCTCTCTCCTCTGCCCTGGAAGGAACTGAATCAGGACCCTTGGAAGTCCACCCCCATCATCAACCTCTGGTTATGGATCCCAACCCTGCAACCTCGGCCTCGTCACTGAAGTCCAGTCCTTTACGTTTGCAGTGGTATGAAATCCTGGTCGGCAGCTGCAGAAGGAGCCGTTGCCTTCTCCAAGATGCATTATCCATAGGTTTTTGGAGGTGACTGAACTAACTAAGTCTACCCAACCCGGATCCCTTGCAGCTATTTCTATTTCTTGGCTGACAAGCTGGTTACTGAAGCAGCAAGGCTAGGTATTGCACAGTCTAGCGACATTTGACTAAAACTGGGAGTGTTTATGCGAAACAGCAGTGTGGGAACAGATAAAGAAGCTAGCAGGGCTGCAACGAGAAATCTGAGCTTTGATCAAGGAGACAGCAGCATTTGACTCTATCTGAGCTGGCAAGGAGATCCCATCCCAAAGCAAAATAAAATATGTCATTCTTTTCAACAGATGAAATTCTTCCTCCCAGAAGGTTTGTTCCTCCCAGGATCATAGTAAGTGATCTCATTGTCTTTAAAGTCTTTCCGCTGAGGAAGCCGATCGTTTAATATAGACTACAGCATTAGCATCCGGTATTAAATCAGTCGGGCTACTCTGAAACGAGGCGAGTGGGCGTCCTGGAAAGGAAATAAAAATGCAAGTTTAATAGAGGAGATAGGTTCACCTTGACCCATGCTATTTATTGCAAGAGACGACAGAGGAACACACTGCTTGCTCAACAGAGGGTCACTCCTCCCTGCCATAGATGTATTTTACGCTCCCAGTAAACTCCAGCTGCTCAGCGAGTGTGCACAAGGAATGCAAAATCAGGCCCCAGAGGCTTTCACATCTTGCTTTGCTTTACAGAGTTGCCTTAAGAGGGACTAGCATGTTCCCACAGCTCTCATTAATGCAAACAGCAAAGTTAGGCACTCTTGCATTTCAGCCACGCACTTCTGGCATCTTTGGCTGCAAAGATGCCCTGTAAAAATGTGAGGAAGAAAAATTTCAGCAAGGGAAATGCTAACAGACCGCAGGCACGGTGTGGGATGGCAGGGATCAGCATCCGAGCCAGGCGCTGCAGAAAGGGTCTTCTATCCCATGTGTTGCTTCTTCTGCATCCCCACCACTGTTTTAAGCGGGGTTCCTTCCAGCCAGGCACCGAACACGGCAGCTACCAGCTGCCCCGTGAGGAAGCCAGATGTGATGCATTAGGCACAACTCACACAATCCATTGCTGGTGTGAAACCAGCTCGAAGAGATTTATGTTGTGTCAGTGTAAGCACTCTTACGTCACTAGCTTGCCACATGCCAATCGCACACAAACCCATGGAAAAGGTGCATTTTTGGTAGTGTTGGGTTTTTTTTACAGGTCATGTGAGCCAACAAGACGCAATTCTTCAGCACCATCACTGAAAACACTCATTTACCTCATTTAGTGTTTCACTTTATAATTAACAATATAGCCCACAATTGAAGTGTCAGCTAAATGAGGTAATTCATAATTCTGAAAACATGCTAACTGTAAGAGGCTGTAATCAGAGCTAATTACAGGGACATTTTGGAAATCCATTGGTTTGGGGCTTTAGTTTTGATAAAGGGGATAACAACTTGTAAGCTATGATCCTTTTAATTATAACAATAGTAACCACCACCTTTTACATAGCTTCTTTCATCTCTAAAAACCCCAGAGCTTTTTGCAAACTGTGCATACCACAGGAATTGTTTAGCCTAACACCAAAGTGAAGCCATCTCTGCATGAAATAAGTAACTGTTTAACAATACCTAGCAGTCCTGTGCAAAATTTGTAGAGGAAAGAATCTGCAGAAGGAGAATGTAATTTCCCTTGTGTGTCCTAACAAATACTCAGGGGATCCTTGGATGCCCACTGCAGCAGCCAGCTGATCTTGAGAGTAAGAAAGGCAGCTTTTATATGTGCCTGTAGACTCAAGGCACTATGGAGGAGGGCAGCATCATCATCCTCACTCGCGACCGAAGCAGCAGGGGCATGGCATGGCATGGCAGCACCCTGTCGCATCTGCCCAAGCTCACCTGTCCACGTCCTCTGCTGGGTGAGGATAAAACTCTGACACTGCGACTGGGAGTTACAAATTGCGGCAGCTTCCTCGGCACTGTGAACGGAGAGCAGGCATCCCAGGTGGCTGTAGGAGGGCCAGCATTTGTAGTCTCCTTCCACTGTTCGGAAGCCCTTTAGGGAGATGTAGTCTGGGGACAGAAAGAGGGTATTTAGGGAAACTCTTTAAGTGCACTTTCAGAGACTAGTTACAATATAAACTTAGTATTTCACACTTCAGTGAAACTCTTGAAGAACTGTGATAGTGGTAGATTGAACTGACCTGCTTAGATGGAGTGGGCGGGGCTGCAAAGCTAAAAGAAACCCAAATCCTGGCTTTTAGTTATGCAGGACAGCAACTCCTCCACGGATATAAGAGAGGGGGCAGAGCTCTCAAGGGTGAAGGCACAGGGGAGTGGCTGCAGGGGTGGATGAGAGGGGGAGGCTGCTGTGCAGACCCACCTTTCTAGCAGGGCTCTGGAGAAGCCAACCTCACAACGGCCTCTCCTACACCTCAGCCCCAACAGCAGAACCAGCTCATCACAGATCCAGCACCGAGCTATGCGGGACACGCGCTGATCCACCCGGCATGGTGCCACCCACAGGTACAGGAGATTTAGGAATGCCGGTGGGGGAAAGGCAGGCCAGATCCTCCTCCAGCGGGATACAAAAGACCTGACAAGCCTGAGCAGGCAATGTTCAGGCTATTGTTCACTGACTGCTAAGAGTCTCTCCTCACCTTCCCACACCTCTAGGATGGTGAGCATTTTGGCACATTGCTACTGGGCCAGTTGCGAAGCCAATGGGTAGGCGTTGTTGGAAAATACTGGAAATTCCTGTTAAAGCTGCTGGTCCTTCAGTGCAAATGACTGGATGTCTTTGCTCAACTGCGAAAATTCCAGTTCTTTCTCACACAAAGAGATTTCCATGAGCCACCATCATCACCCCACCATCGCAAGTGAACGCTCAGGAAAACGTACGCCACAGTGATCACTGGCCTTTGGAAGCCTTCCTTTTGATTAGCCTCATCTCTACCACCAAACGGGTCCTTTTCAGAGGAATGCACCTCACAGAGTCTCATTTATCCATCCACAGGTCCAATAGGATGGTCTTCAGAAAAAGGAAATTTAGAGGGTACGAAGGCCCTAGCTGCTCTGCTGCACTCATCTGGGTGTTGTGACCTCCCCACTGTACGTTCCCATAACAACATGTGCTCAGCAGTCAGAAGCCACCAAATGAAATGGGAAGTTTCAATATCAGCCCAGAACACCGACCTACTGGTCCAGAGGATAAGATGACCCCAAAGAGGGACACGAGGGACTCAGTTTACTACTCTGGTCTAGTTGCTTGAGCTATCCCAAATATATTCACTTGAAACACTGATGCACATTAGGAGAAGAGTATTTAGAAGCAGTGCAAACATACGTCCATATGTAGGCCAGATTGTCTGCACTGCATTTACTTTGCAAAACAATGCCATCTTGCATAGCTCCCATGAAGAAACAACAAAAGGCTGCTCAAGAAAAGATACTTTTGGTGCTTTTCCTAGTGACTAAATACTGCTTGAATGTATGGGAGATCAGAATTTGACCAGTTACCAATTTCCTCGCTCCCTCAGTAGTTATGTTACTTAAAGCATTCAAAATCATATACCTTTTAAATGAAGAGGTCTTTTCTGCAGATAGAGCCCAGACTTGTACAGATGTAAAACCTTTTCAAAAGCTTCCAGGGTTTCATTTATTCCATATCGTAAATCACCTACATTTAAAGAAAGACATGACAAAGCTGAGTAATTCCATGAAATACCATTCAGAGACTTCTAATAAAGAATTTTACAAATATTAGCTGGTACCTGTTGCGTTCAGAATATCACTCAAAAAAGGCCGCAAAGCCAGTGGTGCAGAGTGTGGTAAAAGATAAGTGAAAAAATACCTGCAAAAAATCCCACAGACTGATTAGAATACAGTGGCTTAATTTCCCTAGTGATTAAGTTGTCTACATTTTCTCAGTTATCCATATGAAACTCGTAAGTCTGCTTTGGTTATTCAGTTATGTTTGAGCAGTTCATGGGCACCTCACAGACCGTTCCTGTGAGCTGGGCTGAAACGTTGCTCCTTGCAGCACAGCGTGCAGCCAAGCACTGCGTGAAATCTACCATGCAAAGGCGCACACAGCGGAGCGTTCCCTCATTCCCCAGGGCCATTTTTGTGCACTAAGCAATGGATTTCCCATCAAAAAAAAAAAGACAACGACTCATGCAAAACCTTTCCCTTGTCCTGGAAAGGTTTGGCATTCTCATTATCCCTGGAAAGGCTGGACACTCCCCTATTAATTCCCTGAACCTTCTAGAAAACGCCTGTTTTACAAGAGACAAGTTTGTTACAGCGAGGCTGCAGTAATCGATGCAGGGATTTGCCCTTTAACACCGCGTCCTGGAAATACATGTTCCCTTACTAAGTCCTTCTGTGTAAATACCCAGCTTCCCTGGTACTTGACCTGCCAAGCATCAATGGCGAGTGGAAGTCCTCATGCCTTCAGCTCTCAGCCTGCTGCCCGTTACCTGCTTCACCTCTCTTCCTTAGGTGCCCATAGTCTCCGTAGGGAGACAGGGAGCTCAAGGGAAGAGTTAGCCAGCCTGTTCCCAGCAACGGGGGCTCAAAGCTGGTGGGCTTTGGCAGGTAGCCCACTCCGCCACTGCCTTCAGCAAACGTAGCCCGTGGATGTCAAATGCCAGGGCTTGTTTGGCAAACAATAAATTCACAGGTGCAACCTTTGGGGCAAATTTCTAGAGGGCGTTGGGGAAAGGGAGCAGCAGAAGCAAGATGCCTGCATTCTCACCAGATTACAACTACATTATTTTCCCGCCTTAAAAGGAAAAATAGCTTGCTTCAAAGCGATCCTTAACTACCCTTCGACAGAGGTGAGGGGGAATCACTCCATGGAAGAAACACGAGATGCTGCAGGCTACATGGCAGTGTGTGAGCTCAACTGTGCCAGATTTTTCCCCCATCTTGCTGGACATACCGATACGCATTGAAAAGATTCTTCTTTTCATTTATTCCTTCACATTTCCCAACCGCAGAGCATTTGAGAGGAAAGCTTTTTGTAGGGAAGTCGAGTGTGCAGTCGTTATCTTCCTTGCATGACAGTTCCTCAGTGCTGGCATCATCCATGTCTGTCACTTTTAGGTTTCCATCCACCATAACAAACTGCCTCGGCTGGAAATCCAACAGGACTATTGAACCCAGAGGGGAATGTGCCAAGTAAAACAGCAGTCTCACAAGACTCAGGCAAATCTGAGAAAGAGAAGATGAATATGCATGGGGAAAACAGATGAAAAACAGCTATTAAATTGGAAGTAGAACAAAGGGGAGGGCATTCAATGAAATTAAAGGGGGAAAAAAGGCATATAGTACTTAAAAGGTAATTATGTGTATGCTACAAAATTTATTATCAACATTGCCACAGGATTTGACTGTGGTAAGTAGTTTAGCAACATTTTTTAAAAACGTGCGTATACAAAAAGAGACATTTGCAGTTAGAGGAACTAGAGGAGAAAGCTGTGAGGAAAACAATAGCAGCCTTCATGTTTCAGGAGCTATATTGATTTGCTAGCTGAAATCAGAAGGGTTTTTTCCCACTCTGGCATAGAATTAATACATTCCCCTCCCTTCCCCCATGCTGCTCCATACAGACTGAGGCTCCATGGTCATTAATACCAGATTCATGCCTTGCTGCATCACTCAGCAGTATGAATTTGAGCACACAATCGTGCTTCTGAAGAATTAGCCAAAGCATGCAATGCATTTATTACCAGCTTTTTTGCTTTTATGTCAACTTTCTGGCAGCAGGGAAAGGTCAGACAATACCTGATCAAGCAGAAAGCTCGGTAAACGATTTTTGAACAAACTAGAGCTAGAAGCGTGTGTTTATACTGCACCAGCACTTTATTCAAGCAGCTTTTAGCAGCAGTTTTCATTCGGTATCGGGAGCCCTGGCATCAGACAAACTGTATCGTCAGCTAGGTGTGCCAGGCAGACCCGCGCCACCCCTCGCTGCCCCAGATAGCGATCTGTGCAGGCGCGAGGGTTGGTTCATTTGGAACAGCTCGTGGAATTGCTGGTATCTGATGTGGCTCATCAGAGGGGAATCCCATCTGTTTAGATGCCCTAATTAGGAAACAGGGCTAGACAGCACCAGTGTAAATTCTGAATTAGTGTCTTCATCAGTCAAAAGATTATTAAAACCTTAATGCCACCGTACCAGACCTTACCACCAGCTAATCCAGCACCATGAGTTTCTAGCTCTACAGGAGACTTTGGCACATTTGAGAAGATGAGGTGCTGGGAAAGTTATGAAAAAGCCAGTATGAAATAGTTTGTAAGCAGGAGAGGAACTCCACGGGCCAAGAGAAATGACTCCAGAAGCTCTGACGCTATTTTAACTTCATTAGCGAAGCAATCATAAGCATCCCAGCTTCACATCCCACAGCTGAGCGAGCACAGTTGCCACGCTCCCCCTCTGGCTCACATGGCAAGGCTCCTCTTCAACATTAAGGACCACATGCAGGCAGGGATTTTATTTTGGGACTTCTGTTGTGTTTTTATTTTGCCCAAAGCATTTCTTATTGACATTAAGGTAGCCATGCTTCTACTTGATGGTCTCTTTCCTCCTGGGAACCAAACAAGTAGTAGTGAACCCCCAGCTGAGACCTTGAGGCAAACTGTAATACAAGCTATAACCAAAATAAGTGCCATGTCATAAGCCATTTATGTTCCTGGGGAGCTTAAGAGTCCCTATGCAGGATGCTTAGGAGACAAGGCATCTCACTAACAGGGATGTGATTCTAACACCTACAGCAGGAGGAAATCAATTTAGTAGTGTTTGTACTACAGGAATACCTAAAGGGCTAAGATCAGCAACATCATACAAGCACATGGTGAGAGACAGACTGCTCAGCTTGCTGCCTAAACCAGGCAATACGCAGAAAACAACAGACTCGTAGCGTGGCGAGGTGGCTTTCCCAAGCCAGACCCAGCCTGCTGAGGGGCCTCGCTAGGAAAGCTCCTCTGTGGGGCAGAATACAGAGGGAAAGCTAGCAATGTAGCGTAGTACTGGGTATGAAACACCACCCCGGCCCCGAGCAAGATTTTGTGGCCATTTCCTCGCAGATGTAGCTCCCTTAACACCGCTTCAGAGATGAAGGGATATAACAGCCAGACGCCAGGCTAGGGCTATTTTAATGTGATTTAAAAGGAGTGAAACCAAAGCGATTTAAGGACAATTTGCGGGAGCAAACAGTGCGTCAGCGTGACAATCCCGTTTGCCCCAGCAGTCACCACGGGCTCTTCGCTTTTACCCAGTTCGCGGTCTAAAAGCGACTGATAAAACTCCCTTTGCTTTGTTTTCTTACTTTAAATCTCTCCTCCCAGGGGGTCTGCAGAAGCTGAATCATCTCCAGGGGGGATCCCAGCTCCAGCATAGCTGTGACCCGTAGTTCAGGATCTCCGCTATTATCGTAGCATTGGCCGTGCAGCTGCCGGGAGGGACGGAGCGACTGTCAGAGCGACGCCGCTGCCAGCGCCGGCAGGGCCGGGACAACGAGGGGTAGCGCGGGCGGGCCGACCCAGCCCCGGCACCCAGCCGCACCCCCCCCGCACCCCGAAAAATCTCCGTGCCGAGGCAGCACATCCCGCAGCCCCCCCCCCCCCCCGCCGCTCCCCGCCGTACCTGGACGATGCCGGGATGCTGCAGGCGCTGCAGCAGCGTCACCTCCTTCAGCAGCTTGTAGGCGGCCAGGCGGCGGCAGCCGGCCGGCGCCCGGTAGCGCTGCAGGCACTGCCGCACCTCCCGGCCCGCCCCGTGCACCGACTTGAGGGCGACGGCCCCGCCGCCCGCCAGCGCCGCCCGCGCCACCACCTTGGTGAAGCCCCAGCCCAGGACGCTGACGCCCGTCGCCAGGCTCAGGTCGCCGCAGCCCAGCCCGCCCGCCGCCGCCTCCCCGCCGCCGCCCGCCGCCGCCTCCAGGCGCCGCAGGTCGCGCCGCCTCTGCCGCAGCTCCTCCCGCAAGCCCGGCGGCAGCGGGAGCGGCGGCGGGGAGCCCGGCTGCCCCTCACCGCCGCCACCGCCGGCCGTCAGCGCCAGCAGCGCCAGGGCCGGCAGCGCCAGCAGCGCCGCCGCGCTCAGCCGGGCGCCCCGCCGCCACCGCCCCGCCGCCGCCGCCGCCATGGGGAGCGGGGCTGCGCCGCAGCGGGCTCTGGCCGCTCTGCCGCCCGCGCTCGGCGGCGGTGGGCAGGCGAGCGCCGGCGAGGGGCGGGGCGGCGGGCGGCCACCCCCGCCGCCGGGCGCCCCCGCCCTGCCCGGCCCGGCCCGGCCCTGCGGGGCAGCCGCTGCCCGACGGGGGCCCGCGGGCCGACGCGGGGTAGCGGCGGCACCGACCGCCCGGGGAGGTCGCTGCGGCGGCGGAGCCGAAGCGGTTCTGGGAGAGGTGGGAATCGGAGGTGCCGGGAGTGAGCGGTGCATCTCCGCAGACGCCCGCCCCACCCTTCCGACGGAGGCTGTTCATAGCAAAACACGGTGATTTCACGGGCGTGGATTTCGCCAGTCCTGCTAAAGTTACCGCAGAATGCGGCCGAGGGATGTAAAAGGGATTAAAATGAGTAAGAACGGAGATGTCGCCTTCCCGTGCCTTTGAAAAGTGTCAGGTTAAGTTTTTAAGAAAAGCAAACGCTGGCAGTCTCCCTTACTAGAAGGATAAACCCTGCGAGGTTGAAACAGCAATACACTGCCTAAAGCATGGAATTGCAATCGTTTCCAGAAAAAAACCCACCAAAACCCTCCTCCATCAAAACCGGCCAATCCAGGCAGAAAACACAACTTTATCATGTATTTGTGAGGAAATCGATCAGCCTGGTGGCGCACAGCCAGCTCCGGGCTGCCCTCTGTGACACCCGGACCTGCGAAGGCCAGGAAAGCGTTGCCAAGCCGGCTGTGAGAAGCGGGACGGGGCCCTGCCTCGGCTCTGTCACCCGTCCTGTATGCGTGTCTGCACCGGGTGCTGCTCTGCCGAAAGTCAGTCGAGTTAGCTTAGGGCAAGGGCAGATGCAGTTTATCTGCTTCTAATTCAGGTGACAGGCAGTTAACTCTGCTCACTGAGTGGCCCGAAACACCAGCCCAATGGGTTGATTCACTTGTCTATTTACCATTACGCTGCTGAGTTAGAAATTCAAATAACGCTCTGCCTCTCCACTTGATTTGCTTCAGTTTCTGCTGTAATTTCTTCAGTGCCATAACCAGCCTGACAGACCCTCCCCAAAACGGGAGCAGGGTGATGCACAGGGTGGTAACCTCCTCCCAACGGCACACCTGGGGCTGGAGGACGCACATCTTGCTTTTCCTCTGCTAGCCGGCATGGCTGCAATTTCTGAACCCCTGCCCTGTCTCTGAGGGATCCAGCTCTGCTGAGAGCCTGCAGTTTCTGCCTGCACCAGGAGGAGACCGGTGGGACATGGTGGGTGAGATTACACAGGGTTTGTCCTGGTCTTCAGCAAGCAGCACAATCCCTTGGTCCTGCAGGATTGCTGCTGCCCTCGGACACGTCTGCGCCTCCTTTCCTCCCTCCATGTAACAGCAGTGCCGTTGCCTCTCTCCTGACTCACTCCTAACACAGAAGATGCACTGCTCAGGTCGCTTTCTCAAGCCACCCCTGCAAAGGAACCTTTGTGAAACCTCTCTGAGAAACTCAACTTTAATATCACTGCCTGTGGGATGGAGATTTTCAGAGATTACAGCAAGGCAGCTATCATGACCAGTGATCCCCAAGACTGTTTTAATAGAAATAATGAATATAAGTGATCAATTATACATAGCTTCCTTCCCAAAAGCCTGCAGAAAGTTTCCCCTCCACTTCTCATCAGTTCAACATCACGGGAGCAGCGTGTGAGCAGGTAGGAGCAGCAGCACCGCAGTGGAGTACAGCTGCTCTGTAAGACAGCAGGAAAAATGAACTCTGAATTCATCAGGACATTTCCAGATGACAGAGTTTGGGAGGGAAGGCCCTGCAGCCCGGCAATATGTAAAATAATGTAGAAGATCTTGGGCCACCTGTGCTTATCCATGCATGTATGGGTTAGGGGCTGATCCCAGAACAGCTCTTTTGGTAGCTGAATTTCCTTTGTTGCTTTTTAACCTTAATAGCTCTTTAATTACTGCCCTTATTTTCAAATCAAGTATACATCTGTGTCATATTAATGAATATTCATTGTCACTGGAGAGCTATTAAATGCATTTTTACCTGTGTTTCCAAGGGAATAGATGCCAGCTGAGTGTGGTATTATCTAATTTCAGCCTGTCCTCAGCACCGTAATAATATAAAGACCTATTAGAGAAGACTCGCAGATACATAAAAATAATAATGATTAATTATTTATTTGCTTTATAGTAGCACTTAAGGATTCCTGCCAAAATCATGGCTCTGCTGTGCAAGGCTTCTTGCAGACAATGGCACAAGAGGTGGCCTGGCTTGATGGAGCTGACACCTTGAATGGGAAACACGGCAAAGTGCTGCAGCAAGGATGTAACAGAGGATTACGTGGTCCTTTATTTCCTTGGAGTGCAAACGAAAGAAGGGAGAGGAGGTAAAGAGGGAGGAGATGGAAGGTGAGGGTGAGCGAGACAAGGATCAACACGTACCAGAAGAGCTGAAAAGACCTCACAGAGTTGGACTCTTCCCTGGTGCCAGTATCCCCTGCTAGGATCCGCGGGGTGGATCTGGCATAATTGCTTACTGGACACTGCTGGTGCCTCAGGCACTGGAGATGCTCCAGTGTCTGCTCGCAGCTCACAGTGCTGTGATCTTCTGAGGAAATGGAGCAAGAGCAAGGCTTAATTAAATAAAGTCCATTTGAAAAGAAGGAAGCCATCCTTTAATATTTTTACAATGTTTTTGTACTGGAGGAACAGCTTCTCCTGCACCGGTCCAGTAAGTATGCTGGCATGGGGTAAAGAGTCCCAGACCCTCAGCTGGACCTCAGTGTGGGGGCACTATAGATAGGAAGCAAGTCCTATAGATGGACCAAAGAGAAGGACAGCTGGAGCATGAGACATCAGTGTGATGATGTTTCCACAGCGAAGGAGAGGAGATGTGTGGAAAGCAGCATTGCTGAGAGGAGGGCGTGGAACTAAAGAGGAAGGATGAGAGGCAGAAGTTCAGCACTGGAACTAAATGGCCTGCTAGCAGGGTTAGCCTACTGGTACAGACTGGCTCTAAAGACAGACAGTCATCAGACTAGTCCAGACTGGAAAAGTTAAAGTGCCAGGTACGTTCCTAGGCACTGGCACTTGATCTTTGCCATAGCCATGTTGTTAGAGCAGCCCCTGGCCACTAGCACTCTCCTGACAATTCCTGGTATGACCCAGGAGTCAAGATGTGGCAGAGACCATTCTTGATACGCAGGTTACACACGGTCACCATATTTTGAAGGATAAGAGAGCTCGATAGACACGGCTGTTCTGTGCCAGTCCGCCTCAGTGCCAGGGAAAGACCCGGGGCATATTTCCTCCATTAATATAGATGTCACCTGAGTGTTTTGAAGAGAGAGCGGGAAACAGTACCACTGCTTGAGAGGAGGTGGAGGTCCTGCTTCTGAGTACTGTCTTGCTCCCCCCAGTAGCTCTGGGGACCTTTGCTGGCTGAACCAGAAGGAAAATCAGAAGATGGTTTGTTCTGAGGGTACAAAACCATTGGAGAAGTTCAGAGCAGAGCTCATGTGTGTCATAGGCCCTGGGAGGGAGCAAAGAAGTGCTGAACATAAACTGCTGTTAGGGAGGAGTCCAGCTGCTCACCACAGCGGATGGCTAATAGCTTTGACCGTGTCCACCCCAGAGCCTGCTGAGATAGCAGAGCAGGACAAGGCCAGGAGATGGGTCAGGGCTTGAACGGGAATACCCGAGTCAGTAGTTCCCATTTCGTTAAATACCCATCACTACCGATTCAGAGACAGATGAAAAATACTCGCTACCTTGTGTGGACCTGTGCATGGGCACACATGGGCATGGTGAGTGGGGGAGGGCTTGCCACCAAACATTTCACACAGAAGTCTTATGTGAGAAGGGAAGGCATTGTAGAAAGTTTTCTGAGCATGCTAACTTTGACCTCTTTATGTCATTTTATTTTCCATTTCTAAGCCTCCCTGACTTGCAGTACCTGGAGCTGAGGGGCTGTGAGTCTACAGCAAGAAACTGAGGTCACAGGGAGTAAAACAGAGTAAAGGGCCCCCCTTTGGCTTCAGTGTCACCTGGGTGCAACCTCCAAACCTCACCACAAGACTGACAGGCAGTGATTAATTACAAACAATGTCATCAAGTATCCTGCAGAGCAGACCAAAGCATTGGCATGGGCAGCAAGATGGAGAAACCATAGAATGATCCTACTGAGATGCTGGCAGGATTGCAGTGTCCCATTGTGGGCAGATCCCCCACCCTGCTGGTGCCTCCCTTGTCCCTGATATCACTGAAGGAGTGAAGAAGAGCAGACCCACTGCCTCAGTTAGGAAATGTTATTCCTCCTCTAAAAGTGCTTCTTTTGTTCCTAAGTCCAGGAGGACACAAGATGTTGCAATTTGTGGGAAAATTGAGAGGAGGCGCAACAGTCCTGCTGGACTCAGTACATCCCATCCCATCCCATCCCATCCCATCCCTTTCTTGTAACGCAGCAGAAGGAAGTTTCTGCCTGACTTCATTGCCTTTGCCAGCATGGAAACACTGTGTGGAGGAGATGGGTTGGGTATGTGTTGTGGACACCTGCTTTGTGATTGTCTTGTCTCAATAGCAGATGTTGCTTAGATCCAGGGAAGGCCTCCTGTTGCAGTTCTCATCGTATAACCATACTGAGTGCAAATGCACGCATGGCCCTAGGCCCACCACATCCTAGGAGCACCAGGTTTTCTGAAGATACGGTGGTTAGATGTGCTTCACACCCCTACCACAGCACTCTAAAGCTGCTGCAGTGAAGAAAGCAACCAGGAGCTGGCCATGGCTGGATAGATGAGCCTGAAAGGGGACAAAATATCCCAATTCCTGCTCTGCATACCTGGCTGCAGCAATAGAGGACAGTATCTTATGCTTTCTTATCTACATTCATTCCCCCCAAGGCTATAGATGGAGCAGAAGGCTGTCCACTGTTCAGAAAATATCAGGCTGTGCTATAATTGCAATGACTGTGATTGAATCCCAGGCTTCTGAGCTTCTCCTGGCTTCCTGCAAGGGCTAGGAGGAGATTCTTCTCATGCAAAATTGCAGTGATTTTTCCCACTTGCCTCCTGGCACTAATGCTAGCTGGGCTCCTCTCTGGAAATGTAGGCGAATCTGTACAGGAGGTGTAGATGCAAACTGGGAGTCTCCTGTACTTCTGATTAGCTGGGGTGAGAAAGGATCCCCGTCTCCTGTGCCAGTGGTGAATGAATTTGCCTTCCTCTGAAAGACAGAGGCTGTTCTGGGTGCATGTCCCCTAATCTAACTGGTTCTCTCCTGTCCCAAGAGGTCTAGGCAGCAGTGGTTTCCCTGTTTCTTGTCTATGACGCTGATCTAAAAGGGGATAAGATCAAGCTCTTGGGTTAGCATAAAAAACCTGGGGAGAAATCCTAGGGGGAAGTCCTCACTCTGAGCACATACATGAAAGTCTTGGGCATCAATCCCAGAAAAGGGAGGCAAAGAGTTTATAGGTGTCTGGGCAGGGGATCAAAGAAACCTGCAGCAGCCATCCGTCAGAACAGGAGGAAGACTTAGACACCTCTGATAAAGACTCTTGGGAGTGAGTGTTGCCACCGGTGCCCTCACCTTTGGGGGCAGCTGAGCTTCTGGCTGTCGCCAAAGAGGTCCTGTCCATCTGCAAGCATGCACATCTGGGGCAGGGTGAGAGCAAGAGGAGCTGCTGGAGGGCACGCTTCTACCTGCAGGGTGCAGCCTGGCTTTGCCGTTCCATGTCAACTGAGAAACCTTTTTGCACCCAGGCACACCACACCGGGCTGCGCTGGGCCCCGCCTGGGTGGCACCCAGGGAAATATCACCCCACCAGCCATTTCCAGATTTTTCTTTGCTTTGCCCAAGAGCCAGGAAAATGATAAGAAGAAAATTAGCTGCAGGTATGATACTTTCCTACAAGCAGCTGGGAAGAGCATGGAGGAGACAGACCTTGCTCTGCTTTTTTGCCTTATTGTCCATGATCCCTAGCAGAGCGCTTGGTGCAGATAATAATTGCTTGCCCCAGAAGTGAAATAACATGTTTCTCTTCCCCAGAATAAGGAGAAACTGTCCTTTTCTGTGGTGTCCAAGAAAGCGGCAGTCCCCAGGTCTTTTTGTAGCCTGTGGCAGGCACAGCTGTGTCTCCCTGGGCACTTCTGGCCTGAAGTTTCTCAACAGGGTTTGGCAGAGCCTGTGCTGGCACCCAGCTGGTATACAGGGCCCCAGGGAGCTGCTTTCCTGAACCTGCTCCTTTTTTTTTTGGTGGACATGGGATCACCTCCTGGCAGGGGGTGCAGGATGAAACCATGAGAACACTGCAGGGTGTTTGCACAACATCACAGGGCATCATCTGCTCCTGCAGTTATGATGCCCTGGAGGAGCCAGGACAGCTTGTCTCCTAAGAGAAGGAGCTGTCAAGGCTGAGGAACGCTGCTCCGGTTGGGTGCATCGACAAGGAGAGCTTGCCATCTGCTGGAAAGCGACCAGCATTGACAGGCGACAGTCTGGCAAGAACTCTTGGGTGCAAGAACAGGAGAAAGGCCTGTGTCAGCAGTCCCTGGAGAGCTGGATGGCATTTGGGCTTGCAGAGAGGGCAGGAAGAGCATCCTCTGAGGAGGGCAAGCACAGAGCAGGCAGGAAGCTCCGGTCTTGGGCAGATGATGTCTGACAAAACTCGCTGCAGGGTTTTAACATGCTACCACTCCTCTGGAGCCCTCTTTGGAGGTGTCCAGCCCCATTGCAGAGGTAGCAGAAGGGAATGTGTGTTTGCACAACTAATGCATCTCAACTCATTCATTAGTAGGGCAGAGCAGAGAGCTGGTGTGGTGGCATCTCCACAGCACAATTTGCCAGCGTGTCTGTTGAGCTGTCTGTGTGCTGTTCACAGCTTCCCCCACCACTCCCTACACCCCTGAGATACGTCCCTTTGCCATATTCTCAGGATTCAGCCTTTTGTTATGCCACCAGCACATCTAGCCCGACTGGCATCGAGCATCCCGCTCCCAACCACATCAGCTCCCAGGAACACACATCCAGCTGGAGAGTCCTCAGTTTTCCCAATGAGATTTTATTAATGTCTAGGAGGATATAAGCAGATTTCCAGCACAAGGGGATTGAAAAGCTGGTCCTCCAGTAGGTGGATTAAACCTTCCCTAGCAATACAAGTATTGGTACCTCTGGGTATAAGTCATATTAATACATCGTATAACATTGCTTATGTTATCAAAAGCTGCTTCAACCTTACTGTCCTGCTATCCCACTGCTGCACTGAATGAGACAGTGCACAACAGGAGCAGAGCCAGGGAAAGCTCTGGGACGTTACTCTCCTGGTGCAGAAACCCCCGTGGGAACTTGACAGTGTACAGACTGTGTTCTTGCCCTTTTAATTCAAAAAGGTAAGAAATAACAGTGGCAGCACCAAATGTCTTGAATTCCCTGTATTTCATGATAGATGAGGCCCAAACTCATATTAGGTATCCATGTATTTCTGGAAGGTAGCATTTTCACACGATCATTTTTTCCCTAGCAGAGCCAGGCTGCAAGCCTGCATGCAGCAAGCAATTTTGGCACATCTGCAGAAGAAGGGGGTACAGGACCTTCTCCTGCCTCTGGCTCAAGTTGCAGATGCGTTTCTTCAGTGGCAATATCATTTTAAGCAGCATTTGGTTCCAGGCACTTACTTCTAACCCTGCTGTACCTATTAGATTGTCTGGTCCAAGTGTTCATGTAGCTTCATGGGAAAAATGATCCAAGTTAAAATAAACCCAGCAAGACTCCCCCCAAAAGAACAGTGTCTCAGGAGAATGAGCACAGGCTCTGGGAAGGGAGGGGTAGGAGGCAGCAGCAGAGCCCCTTTCTACAGGATGGATTGTTTTATTTCCACTCTGAATAATATTGGAAGAAAAGAAGGAGAAAGAAAAGTGAGGCAGAAGCAACAGGGGAAAATGTGGCCACAGTCCCTGATTTTTGTTTCAGATTGCTCCTATCAATTGTTCTTCTCATTTAGAGCAGGGATGGGAAAATTGCTTTGACCAAGAGAATAGCTCCAAACTTCTCTTCCCAAGTTGAGCCCAAATCTTGTGTTCTACTAAGTTTTCTGATTTCATTGCGTAAGTAGGAAGCTCCCCGAACAAGGGCTTACTTAGACCATGTTGTGTCGTAAGTAAACTTAGTGGAAACTATCAGCTGGGATTTGAGTGTAGGTTTGTGTGAAGCTCCACGGATACTCCAATGAAAGGATGTTCTTTTCCAAGTCTGGCCAGAACCAAATAGTCCCTCAAGAAAATAACAGGCTTTGCAAGTCCAGGTACACTTCCAGATCAAAGATGCTCACTGCAGTGACTCTCCTAAGGTTTTCTTCAGTAAATGATGAGGAAGGCTAGGAAAAATTTCAGTCTATTAATCCTCTAAATGGGCCTGCAAAATCTAACCTTTGATTAGTGTGAAGATCTTCAAAATCAGAAGAAATGCTACCACTACCATGTCACGCTCCCCTCCCTGAGCACTCACGCCTGGCAGCCTCTTGCCAGGCTCCTGGGCTTTAATTTACACATTACTCCATCTAGTGGCCTGCAGGTTCCAGCATCCAAGAGTTTAAAACTCTGCCCTGGTACCAGCTGGAATTCAAACCTCTGCAGAAACTTTGCCATCACCACTTTCGCCTCCATCTGTTAAGAAGAAAAGCAAAGTCACCGTCAGTGACAGCAAATACAGCTTGGAGTGCAGCTACTTAAAGTCAGTGTATTATGTCACGCTGCTGTCAATAGCAGCATTTAAAAGTTAAATGTCACTCTGTTAAAGCAGCTGACTGCATTTGGGCAGAAGAGAGTTGCCTGGGGCTTCCTGGATTTGAAGACAACTGACAGGCACTAAGATCTGTCCCTGTGTTCATGTGTTAACCCCATTTTGGAAATCAAAGGTAAAACCAAGTACTTTAACCTGAAGATTTTGAGCACTGGTGCTTAGATGAACTCAAAGCACAGACCCGAGCTGGCCTCCTACTGTCCTTCTGAAATGCTCTCTGCCACGCTCAGGTACTCACGTACTTCATTAAATTGTTCCTCCCATCCACGCAGTCCCCTCCTCGCCTTCTCAGAGCCAGTCCTGGCTTGTGCCCTTCTGCCAGCTGATGCTTCCCCTGCCTTGACTCTGCCAGCTGCAGCTGCAGGATAGTCCCTAAGAGCCCCTGCACACCCTCCCGCCCCCGTGTGTCTGACCTCAGCTGGCAAAGGGATGCTGACTATGATTCCCATCAAGGGGTTTGGATTCAAGCAGGGTGACCCAGGACAGTTCAGAGGGAGAGCAGCCTGCTGTCCCCTCCCCTGCGGGCATCTTGGCTGTATGAGGGCATGGGTGACCAGTGGGTGATCAGTTCGGTACATGTATGTCTGCTCCCATGACAGAGTTTCAGAGACATGCCCTGTCATGGGCATGGTGGGGATCTTCGCTCAAGAGGGAACAGGGTCAGTGCACCATCAATGTGGCCTTTGGTCCTGCACCACCAGCCGTGGCCAGCACTCCCTCAGCTGGCCCAGTGCTCACTAATGAAGCGTCGTTCCAGGCCTCTGCTTACCTGGGCAAACACCCGCCCGATGCAGGATCGGGGTCCCAGAGAGAAAGGAAAATAGCAGTAATATGGCCTACAAAGAAAAACGTTCAAAACTTGTCACTCTGGTTATAAAGAAGCAAGCAAATATTTCATCACAGCAGCAAGGAAATAGTCTAACTACTACCTTACCTAGCTGACTTGTTAAGACAGTCTCCAAATTAACATTTTTTTGGTTCAGAGCAGCAATACAGCTCTGAAGCAAGTTTCCTCATCATCTCCACTTACTGTATGGCTCAGCTCACAGAGCTGTTTTGTTGCGTGCAAACCTTATTTCAAAGCTGAATGTCAAGCATACTGTAAACACCCTCCAGCCTGCACGGGGACATAACGATCCACCCAGTTACTGCTCCTTTGGGCAGTTCTGAGCCACGCCAGTGAGGGGGCATTTGTTCCAGAAGAGCAGAGTAACTCTAGGCTGAAGTAAAACCCCCGACTCATGAAGTAGTTAGATGCAGGGATCAGCACCAGCTATTTAGGTCACTGGTGCCTCCCACGGCACTCCAGCCTACTGATGCAGATGCGGCTTAGGCTGCCTGCCCATGTGGCTCAACAACATCGTCTGTCCTTTGGCCCCTTGGCCCCTCTCTAATGTGGAGACACTTTCTGTTTCCTGGGGTCAGGAAACATTAAATGTTTGTATTGCACTAAGGCAAATATTCAACCTGGTTTTGGCCCAAAGCTTTGACCTCAATATAAACATTAAATAACACTAGTATTGGTCTTTTTTGTAAGGTATCATGTGGTCTAAAGAACAACTGAACAAAAGCTGCACATTATTGCTCTCTATTTGCATTTGGGTAAGGATTTAGCGTTACTCATACTGGAATGGAAAAATAGTTTTATTCTACTTTTTTTCCTTTTGAAATCTCTTCCTGTAATGGTTCCTTATTACATATTTAATAACCTGGGAGTAAAAAGAAACTCACTTAGGTGCATCTTCGCTAAATCGGTCTGGATTGAAAGTGAGTGGATCCTTGAAATACCTTTCCATCCTTCCCATTATATAAGTGCTGAACTGTCAAGAAAGAGTTTATTTGTGTTAGTCAAGAGCAGCACACTGAAAATGCCTCTTTGCTGTCACAGGAACAAAACCGTAACTGCCTTCCACTCCCCAGGCAAAACCAATCCAGAGTCCCAATTCATACCCCAGTTTTGCCCAAAATTTCAGAGAGGCCATTAGAAATATACCCAGGGAGTGTTTTGGCCCTCTGATACACAGATCCATTCCACTTGGATTGACTGCAGCAGCTAAAAGCTGCTGATGGTGGATGGGACTCACAATGAGCGTCGTGTTTGCAGGAATTCTGACACCGTTGATGACGTGCTCCTTCTCCATCCGGCGTACCGTCCCCGGGACTGGCGGGTACAGCCGCAGCGATTCCTTCAAAACCTGCGTCAGCAGAAAGGACAAGAGGTCAGTTAGTTAATACAGTGTAGGAAGCAGAAATAAAATTAATTACCTCCCTATGGCCTTTCACATTGGCTAAATGGGAGCTTTTGACTTGTGGAACAGATGCTAGTGTATCTGCCTTGGACTCCTGTGGGCAAAATATATGGCTAAGTCAGCTCCTTCAGGCCTGGTTCTTTCTTACGACTGGTAAAATACAGAGAAAAAGAAGCAAAAACCACAAGAGATACCATGCATTGTACAGATCTAACACCTCAAGTCAGGTCAACAACTAAGTGAAAGAGTACTGGGAAGCAAATTCAAAGGGAATGTCTAAGAGTGAAGTCTCATGCCCCTGATGAGCCATTCTCGGCACCGGCTGCCATGAGGACGGGTGGTTGCTCCCACCTCCTTCCCAGTCTCAGGACTGCACTCCCGCTCCTGCCTTTGTCCTGCTTCTGCTGCTTGGGGAGCTGAGCCAGGTCAGAGCACCAAAATGACAAAAAACAACCTGGCAAAGGAAAACGAATAGGGAACAGTGAGAAAAAATAGAATGAGACCATTTCTTTTGGTGGCAGTGAGCTGTAAGAATGGCTTATTTCATCAAAGTGAAACCTAATTAACAGTGCATATTTGCATTGCGCTGCAAATGCAATTAACGGTGTGTATGCACGAATGGATTAATGAAAAAGAAGTGTGGACAAAGGGATTTAGAATTGCCTGAGCAACAGGAGAGGAGTCCCGTGGTCTCCGATACTCCAGTGATGGACTGGCTCTGACCAAGGGTGACTGTGATTTTGGTTGTACAGATCCAAGTTTGTTCTCTTAAATAAATGGTCTGCTTTGAGAGGCTCTCATGCGATCTGTCCTAAAACTGAAAGGCTTAGATACCTCGTCCTAATTGGAGTGGTATAATTGCGATGGTGTTTGGAGAAGCCTAAGGAAACCTGCTGATTTCTGTAATCACACAGAGATGCCTTTTCCTTATGAGAAATACACCTTTGAAATCTATCCACTGTCAAAGCACAGTGATTTGTGGGATGGGATATGGCAAATGGTAAAATACCATCACCCACCTCGACAGGGCAGTTTAAGAGAAAAGCAATCATGGCAGACTACTAAAATCACAGGGAATTTAAGCATGGAGAAGAGCTACCAGGACTGTGACTCAGCCTCTCCTGAGGGCTACTGGTGTCCCCCATCCTGCAAAAAAGGATACACAACACTAACGCTGGCGAGTAGCCAAGCCCTGGCTTTGCAATTCATTACCAACCAGCATTTCTATACACAAAACTTCTTTTAAGACCAAACTTCTTCCCCTGCCCCCCGCCCCCCCGCCGAGTGACTGAAGAGGGTTTCAAGATTGAATAATAAAAAATTGAAATTGCAAAATATAGCTATTATTTTTGGATGTCCTCAAATCCCGCTGAGTTTATGGTGCATGATGAGATCATACCTGGAAATGCTTTAACAATAATCAAACAAAAAGAGAGCTGTGAGTTTGGGAAGTGACTGGGACTCACGCACAGGGTGGGCCTGAAGTTGCAAACCCTTCTTAAAATACAGCTATGGTCTCAGCTTAAACAGGTAGGGATTAAGCAACTCTGCTCTACCTCCCAGTTTGGTAATAATTAAAGCAAGCTGTGAAGGAATTGTGTGGAATTGTGGAAAGAAATTCAAGGAGCATCCTTCCCAGAAAGGCTGGGCTGCTGCAAACAGCTCATGGTACCTGCTCGCAGACTCTCTGGGGACAAATGCCATCAGGATCAAATATTGTCACTTCTCTTAAAATTTTAAAAGTGTGGGGCTCCTCTTCGCAGTCCCATGAGATGGCAGGAGTGCTACCAAACAGCTCTGACTGGTATTTTACCCCACTCCTACAGTACCTGTGATAAGTAGGTGAGTTTGCCAAGATCCTCATAGTCAATGTCTCTCTTGGCACCAAGAACTTCATCCACTTCAGCCTGAACCCTGCAGTCAAATTAAAAAATGTTAGTTGCAGACACCCATTTCTTGCTAGGCAAGTTGACAAATTACATTTTTTACTTTCCAGACATTGAGTTGGCCTTTGACTCCCATCCTCAGGCAAAATGCCTACTGGTTCCCAGCCAGCCTGCCTGAACTTGCGCCTCCTATCAGGATGGAGCAGTGTGTGTACAATGCAGCTGAATCAGGCAGGACTCGGGACCGGCTTTGTATAAAGGCTTTGAAAAAAATCACTTAAGATGAATTATTCCAATTCCATCTAAGCTTTTTTTAAAATTTTAGGTATATTGGGACTATGAAACTGCTTATTTTGGAAGGGAGGCTAGAATTTATTGGGAATTGATCCTAGCTTTTTAATAATCCTTATAATTAAGTTCGCCTTGAAATTAACAGCAAGCTGGGTTTGCAAATTGGAGAGCACATACCTTTCCAGTATTTCAGGGTGCTGACCCAGTGCCATTACTGTAAATGACAACTGATTGGCAGTGGTTTCATGACCTAAAACCACCAAAAATTGGTTTAAAGGTTAGTATGAAATAATACCATGATACAAAGATGGTCTACTAGTGTGATTGTGAACAGGAAACTTTAAACATCAGGCCCTGAATGTTTCACTTCAACTGTGCTAGAAATTAAAGGAAACACTAAAAGGGATGTAAATTCTATGTAAGGAGCTTTAAGAATGACAAGAACAAGACATAGCTGGTAAAGATACAAGCCGTCTTGCTCAACTCAGAGCTGCAGTGGCTGCATACAGCACCTACTGCTTTTGAGCTCCCTAACAGAAGGGCCGGTGAGGCTCGATATTTGCCTCATCATATTATGGGACACAGTTCTGCCGAAAAGCAGGGATTTACTGGTTTTGAGGGAAAACAGAGCTTCTAACTGTCTTTCTTTGAAATGTCTGCTTTACGTGGATAGTTTTCATTTTTTCATGGATAGGTATATGTATTATTTTAAAGCATTGCAGAAAACAGACTTCTGCAAAGATGTATTTGTTTCAATAACATCTTTCTTGCAAAAGAACGGTGTTTTGACCTTACGTTCTTAGGAACCTAAACCCTACTGACTTGCAAGATCGATCTTTCTACAGTGTTTACCTCACATATCATCTCGGCCCCTGCTTTTTCTGATAGGCTTGACAGTGCCCTCTTCTGCCAAGCGTTGACTAATGCTTATAAGGCAAGAATGGCGTTTAATCGTGTGGGTGAGATGACGTGAAGACATGTGGAATATGTTAAAGATGCCTTCAGTGGGGTTTAACAGGATCTGGAGGAAAGGCCAGAACCCCGTGAGGAATACCCTTGCACCCCAGCGGGCAGTGCTGCCCTCTGCACCGCAGGCTGCAAACCACTGGCCTGGCATTATTTGCTGTGTTGATATGACTGAAGAAGGATAACATATTATTTGCCTATGAGAAAACAGAGAGTTCTCTTCAGACCTCGCCCAGCTGGTCCCACGCCAGTGTAATACTTCCAACCAAGTGACTCCTGGTTACAGCAGCATCACACGGAGTGAACAAGGACATTAATCATGACCCTGTAGATGGCCCAAGAATCACTACAGCTTCCCACATGACATATCCAAATGTTAAAACAGCTACCAACCCGCAACAAAGAAAGTGATAAAGTTATCCAGAATGTTTTCATCATCTCCAGTTTCCTCCAGAGCTGTCAAGAGAGAAAAGCAAACGAGATTAGAAACCGTCCCCACGCCCCAGCTGGAACAGCCAGAACGCTCTGCCCTGGTTTGCACATTTTGTCTGAGGTGGTGTCGGGAGGGGATGCTGAGCAGGCAGCTCAGCGGTGACTTGTGACCAATATTTGATCCAACACAAAGAAACAGGGAATTTTCAAAGCAACTCTCACTATCTTCAGTGTGAAAAAACCCTCCTGAAGACATCAGAGGATCAAAGTTCAGATCCCCAAAATAAGCCTCCCCAAATCTCATGGCAAAACATGCCACAGACGAATTAACTCCAACTGCAACGTGTCCCCTACCATCTCCTTTCAGTATCTGTGTCAGAATATCCAGCGTGGCTTCCTTCCCGTTCTGGATGGCCTCTCTCCTCTGGTCAATGCACTCCTTCCCCACACGCCGCAGCAGCCTCACGCTCTCCTTGACCTCCTTTACCAGCTTCTGTATCCCTGGCATGTACTGAATACAGAATTTCTTTAGTCATTTTATTCCTTTTGCTGGTAAAAAAATATTGCCAGTGTTATTTTTCAAGTGAGCCCCTTGTTTTCTGCTAAATGACATTTGTCACAAAAAGATCTGCTCTCCATGGAACAAAGTGAACATCCCCAAGGTGAAGAGTTTGGGTTGAAATGAGAAATATTCCAGTCTGGGCATGCTGATGTCCTGCCTTGTCACAGCTGATGTTTTGAGCACTGTGAGCAAAATTCCTCACCTCTCCATGGAGAGAAACTGCAGCATGTGATACAGAATCTCACCTCTGGGCCCAAAGAGGAAAACAGGAGCTCTAAAAGCCTGAACTACAGCTTTCATGAGGAGAGAGGACTGAAGTGAGGTGCATACAGACCCGCATGAAAGGGATGCGATTCTTGGTCATTCCCTCCAAAACCATGGTCACAGCATGTGGGAAAGGCGTCTGGTCATCACTCAGTGCGTTTAATTCCAAGCCAAAGGCTACCTGAGGAGTAGGAGAGAAAAAGAGAGTAACTCGCTGCATCCTCCTGGCTCCCTGGGGCTGGAGTGAAAGAGCAGGGCAGCCTCACACCACTGCCTTTTCCCCTAGAAATACCTCAGGCTAGATCCTCCCTTGCAGGAGGCTGCAAGGGGAGGGTAATATCTGCATTATGCTTCCTCCTTGTATGGGGAGATTAATTATTTACTATTACTCTCCACTCATCCCAAACTGTTTTGCATAGAGAAGGGAAAAGCCAACATAAGGCAGACTTCATGCTGAGATATAATGGTAATAATACAACATCCAGATGTGAACAAGCACTAGTGTGCTCCTTGTGGCATGGAGGGGTGGGAGGTATAAGGCTGTAAGGGCTTTTGCAGAGGGTGCCCATCCTGCAGGCCACACCTAGGCTGTGCAGACCCTTCCCTAACTGTCCCCTCCTATGGCTCAGCCTGAATGGAAGTGGCACAATTAGTCCTTCGTCTCTTTTGGCACTGCTGGGTTCTTGTTCCCTGGCTCCAGCTCCTGATCCCATCCTGCTGCTGGTACCTGTTACTTCCATTCCTTCCTGCCAGTCGCAGAGGAAACAAGAAAGCAGACAGCTGGTACCTTTGCAATGATATCCATAGTTGCCCGGTTCATCATCGTCAGCATGCTAAACTCTTTTTTTCCATCTGCCTTTTCCTCTAGCTTCTCCATCAGCTCCTCTGCTTTTTCATTAAAAGTTTCCATCAGACCAATCAGGTAGCTGAACAATCAATAAAAACGAGTGATGGGGGCTCTGGAGAGGACATCTTTGCTCAGGCAAAATTACCTTCATTATTTTCCATAGAAAATTGTAAAGATTTTTTTTTTATTTATAATAAATTTGCTTTAATACTTTACAAAGCGAACAGATAAAATGAGCTAAATTCTTCTTATAGCAGCCTTGCTCTGTCCTGCCATGAAAACAATGGCTGTCATGGCAAAGGGCTTTGGCCTGTGCATGCCGAAGCAACTGGACTTTATCTTCAGACCCTAAACGCAATGCACTGAGGCACACACAAGCAAATCAGACCAACCCCCTGCTCATCAATCACACCGTATCTCCCATAGGGAATCACTCAGGTGAATGATGCGGCTTGCCCATGTCAAATCCCTGAGGTCTGTTTTCCAACAGGGTAAGGCAGCCATCACTACACTCCTGGATATGCAACCCTGGGGCCTTTCTGCCGTCGCTGAGCTCATACGGGTGTCACTGCCCCATGGGAAGTCTGGTCAAATTACACTTGTCATGGAAATGGTGCATTGGACTCTAGGTAAAATGCGATTTTGGCACTAAATGGGTTTTTTCTTTTTATGAATATGAAATAATGGATTAATGACAGGAAGAATCATGAAAATACAGTAGAAATAACAGATAGATCATCCCGGAGATATTTGCCTTACGTTCGGCTGAAAGCTGGATCCATTATCTTCCGTTGCTTTTGCCAATGCTCATGGTTGCAAACAGTTACCAAGCCATTCCCTAGAAACCTAGCATTTAGGAAAACAAGGAAAGGAACAGTTTTCAGCAAGGGAGCCAGCCAAACCCCATGTAGTCACAAAGATAACTCTTCCACATCTACTTTCTTGTATTTTTCCCATGTGTAGGGAGCACCGTGCTGCTTTGAGCACACAGTCGTTGCATCACTGTGGACAACAACTGAACTGCAGATATGTTTTGCCTGGTAGGTGTGGACTGCTGAGTCCAATAAGATGATGGTTTATTACAGCTGTTATGCAAATAATTAATATAATAACTGGATTATTATATTTTTAAAAGCTTCAGGCTAACAGAGAAAAATCCCCTTTTTTGTTATTGAGCTTAGGAGCTGGAAACTCCCAAGCATTATGGAATAATTCAGTGCTCTAAAATCTAAGTGAGAAGTTTGATTATGGTCTTGAGCAAACTATTCTGAGACTAACTGAACATCCATGGGGGACAGGGAAATATGGTCAAGGTAAAAAAAAAATCCAACGTAACCTTCTCCCTGACTGGGAAGACATTTGACTTGACACATAATTTAGTGGGTATATATTGCTTACAAATGTCTGGAATTAGTCATTAATCTCCACACTAAGGTAAATGGTCTGAGTCAAAATAAGTGTCATGCCTGTGACATTATTAATCTTTCACTTATTTTCAGATCACAATGGCTTCAGATGGGTTTCACCTACCTCTCACCAAATATGTTGAACATAGGACCGTACACCAGCCGATCCTTTGGGTACTGTGGTGACATCAAGAACTCCTAAAATCAAATCTCAGGTCAGCGAATGCTGAGTGCAATCCGTTTCCCAGACAAAACATAAAAAGCCACTCACACGTTCACTCTTTTCCTCCTGTAGCAATAGTCTGAAGACTAGATGAATTATTTGGTGTGCCTTGATTCCCCAGTTCCCATGCTGCTAGCTTGTTTTGCATGCCTCTAGCACTTTTTGCCCAATGACCTGAAATCTCACTCTGTGGCTATTGCAAAGATTTAGAGGAAGAAATTCTTGTGCCTTGCTCATTTGAGATATTAAGCTCTTACAGAGAGTCTGCTTTTCAGAAATGGTGGATGTTTGCTCTATCTGCTGTTTAAATAAAGGTAACAAAGTAAATCAACTGATCAAGCAAGAAAATAAATGAGGACAGCCTGGAGAGCAGAGCACCTCATCCTCCTAACCCAGCCAGAGCCACCCTCTCCACAGGCACAGACTGGCTGCACCGCGCTGTCCTGAACATCAGGCACCACCTCTCTCTTTCTGGAGCGATGGGCCAATCCCCACTGTTGATTCAGCTTTATTTTGCAGTACCTTCACTCCTTCAGGGCTCAGAATCATTACTGAGACTCTGTGAAAGGCATTAAACCGTAGAATAGGTCCATATTTCTCTGCCCTACAAGAAGAGAAGGAAAAAAAAAAGAGAATTATGGTACAAACCACCAACACGTAACAGTTCAGACCTAACCACCTCAAAGGACCAAAGCAGCATGTACTGGGAACTACTTTAGTCTTCAGTGAATAAAGCCATTGAGAGGAAGATCAGTGCTCTCTCCAGCTCCTCTACCGACCTTCTGAATGATGCTAAATATGTAATTCAGGGCCTCCGTGCCTTGATTTCCCAAATTGTGCTACAGGGCTACCCCATTCGATGTTACTGATGTGTCTCAACTTACCACTGCAGGAAGAGATCATGTATAAACTCCTGTTTCCTCAGCATTCTCCACAAGATCGGCAGATGTCCAAATAAAAAGCTGCAGGAAATGAAGGTTAAGACTGTCATGAGGATGCCAACATCGGGTTTTGTATGGATTGCAATCCTTGTTGCTCAGTGATGCAACACAAGTGTTGCTCATCTTTTCCTCCTTGTGAGGAAAGATAAAAGTAACACCTAGCTGTGCCAATGCCCAGCCCTCACGGGGGTAAGCCGGGGCCCAGGGTCAGGCTGGCACACTCGTGCAGCCAGGAAGACGAGTGCAGAGATGCAGGACAAGGTCTTTTCTGCTGCTGTATGATAGCAGACGTTTGGGTCTGGGTGGGAGCTCCCAGCAAACTGCTTTGCTCTTTGCCTGGCTAACTGAATCTCCATTGCAACTATTACCTTTCTGTACATGCAACAGACATTTGCATTAAATATTCTTTAATGCTCAGAAATGCTGATTCATGCTCAGCCCTGATAAGCTAACTTTGGTTCTGTCAATGGAGTTAAACTGAGTAAAATCAGGAACGGTCTCCTTCTGTCTAAAGCCATGTCACCTCAAATGCTGAAAGAAAGACGACAACCTAGAAGGATAATCACTGGTTAATATGGAAATTGCAGGCATGAATAAAAAGGGTTAACTCTTCAAATACAATAGCTGTATTAAAAAGTTAGAGATCAGTTCCTTCGGATGTCAGTGGCGAATTCCCACTGGCTTTGCGTGCATCTGACGGAAGATTTGGCCAAGATCCTCTCTAAATGAAGCAAGATGTGCTCAAGATCTGTTTTCCACTTGAGAGACAGACAGCCATGCTATCATCCTTTTCAGTGTAAACAAGCTATAGGGGAAAAACAGGCTCTTCTTTTATTTCTGTTGGAACTGGGAAGCACATAAAATAACAAGCACTCAACAAAGTTTCCCAACATCTACAGAAACTTTTAATCCTTCACTTGTTTGACTCCTCCATTGTAATGGGACTCCAAAAAGATGTGAAAGCCCCAAATATGACAGACGAGTCCTTCATTAGCTAAAGCTCCGGAAACTGCTCTACCTGCAGCACATGAAGCAAGGTCCCACTCATGGCTCCTCTTGTGTGTCACATAAATCCTCAGAGATATTTTTCATCCCCTGTCCCATCACTGCCCAGTTAGGTCAGGTGTTACAACAGTAAATCAGGTGTTAAAACATCCATCCACTAATGAGAAGTCCCAATCACATACTGCATGCCATGAAAAAAACTAAGCAAGGGCTTGGTTTGGGATATATAGCTATGTGACGCCATCATCTGAAAACACGTATTTGCAAAGAAATCCCTTTTGCCCATTTCTTGCTATTAAATCTTTAATATGAAGCAAACCTTTGAAGAGATGACCTCCCCTCTTCACAGGAGAGCCATTCATGCAACAAAAACAACACAAAGCCACTAGGACTCACTTTTCCAGCCTGTCCTGCACAAGTCCCCTTTAAAGATGTGCTGTGTTAGTTCTGATAAAATAAATCAGCCCAGGAAATCAAGGGCGTTAACATAATCTTGTCATCATGCAGCCATAAGACCTTAGACAAAGTCTGAGGTTTTGATAAGATCCTGTTGTACTTCCTCCTAAAACAAGGCTTTCTCAACCTTTTATCAAAGGGAAAGAGCCAAGGGCAAAGGGAAAGTCATGCATCTGGAGCAGAATAACACCTTGAAAGAATACAGGCTGTGGGCTGACTGGCTGGGGAGCAGATCCACTGACCACAACCTGGGGGCTGGCCCTGGTGGGCAGCAAGCTGGACACAAGCCAGCCTTTGCTTCTGGTGCTGCTTTTCTCCAGTTTGCCAGATACAGTCTCAGCTGAGAAGTGGTTTTGGATTTGGATGAATCCCATTTCAGAGTAATCTGGGTTGGCAAGGACCTCTGGAGGCCACCAGTCCAGTCCCCTGCGCCAGGCCAGTCAACATCAGAACTATGTTACATGGCTCAGGGCCTCACTCAGTCACTTGTCCCAGCGTTTGAGCACCCTCATGGTGAAGGTGTTTTGCCTAACACCTAACTGGGATTTCCCTTGAGGCAACTTGTGTCTGTTGCCCCTTGTCTTTCATTTTGCAACTCCAAGGAGAGTCTGGCCCCATCTTCTCATAACCACCCATTAGGTAGCTGAAAACAACCAGTGGATCCCCTCTGCCCTTTAGTGGCCACTTCTCCACCCAAAGCAAACCCAGCTCTTAGCCTCCTGGGCATCCTGGCTGCCCTTCACTGGACTCGCTCCAGTTTGTCAAGGTCTTTCTTGTACTAGGAAGACCATCACCACACACAGCACTCAACTTTATCTTTTTTTTTTTAATAAATGACTTTTCAGAGCTGGAGGTATTTGATTTTCCCTACCTTGGACATCTAGGAATGGAAGTGTTTGTGCAACAGGTACTGAAATGGGGCTTTTGGACTGTCCCTGACAATTTATACTTTTGAAAAGCTATCAAGTACTGTGGGCTAGCATGACATACAAGCTTCCACCTAGATATACCAGTACTAGAAACCTTCTTGGGAAGGATGCTAGGCTGATCACCAACATCAAGCCACAAACCCTGAAGAAGGAACAGAAAAACAGCCACAGGGTTACTTAAGCTGCCATTACTCTAGAATGTTACTTCACACCTCAAAATGAACGTAAGGACAAGCAGGTTCAAGCAGGACAAGAGCCATCCTCTCTCTAATCTTAGTATCTGACCCTGGTTACACAAGTAAAACTTGGAGTTAGGCAGCCAGGGTTGGTGTCCCTGTAGGACTGTGTTAGTGCCGGTGCAGTGCCTCTTCCCATGGCACATTACGGAGGGCATATGTGCCCAACGGTGAGCTTGAAGGGGAAGCTCACAAACTCCTGGGAGAACCATGTCTCCTTGTGACAGCGCTGCCACTGCCCTGCTGGCAGGCTTCCCACTGCCCTTCATCACTTAAGGCATATTTCTTTTTGGCAGAAACCAAACACCTAGCTCCTAAGGGAAAGCAGGGAAGGCGCCTGGTGGAGTTAGTGCCAATGTGCCTCTTGGAGCTGTGCAGGATGGCAGGCTGTGCTGGTCTGGCACAGAGAGCCCCTCCTGTGTGGCTGCTGCCACCTGCCAGCTCCCTCTTTGGTGTCATAAGCAAATGCACAGTTCAGATGGGCAACTCTAAAAGGCCCATTTCATGCAGTGTGCTCAGGTGGCCAAGAGGGCCAATGGCATCCTGGCTTGTACCAGGAATAGTGTGGCCAGCAGGACCAGGGAGGTGATAGTGCCCCTGTACTCAGCACTGGTGAGGCCGCACCTCGAATCCTGTGTTCAGTTTTGGGCCCCTCACTACAAGAAGGACATCAAGGTGCTGGAGCATGTCCAAAGAAGGGCAACGAGGCTGGTGAAGGGTCTAGAGCACAAGTCTGATGAGGAGCGGCTGAGGGAGCTGGGGTTGCTTAGTTTGGAGAAGAGGAGGCTGAGGGGAGACCTTATTGCTCCGTACAACTACCTGAAAGGAGGCTGTAGGGAGGTGGGGGTCGGTCTCTTCTCCCAAGTAGCAAGCGATAGGACAAGAGGAAATGGCCTCAAGCTGCGCCAGGGGAGGTTTAGGTTGGATATTAGGAAAAACTTCTTTACTGAAAGGGTAGTCAGGCACTGGAACAGGCTGCCCGGGGAAGTGGTTGAGTCCCCATCCCTGGAGGTATTTAAAAGACGGGTAGACGTGGTGCTTGAGGACATGGTTTAGTGGTGGCCTTGGCAGTGTTAGGTTAACAGTTGGACTTGATGATGTTAAGGGTCTTTTCCAACCTTAACGATTCTATGATTCTATGATCATATGCTGCTGTGGCCACCTTGAGGCAGCCAGCCCGGGGGATGCGGGCCGGCACACCCCGCCCCGCCGGCCCGAGCCAGCCCGGGGCGCCGCGGGGCAGGGCGCTGGGGGCTGGGGCGGTGCCCGACGCCGCTGGCCCTCCCCGGGGAGCGGGCACATCCCGCGCTGCTCCCGGCCGGCCCGACCTCCGCGCCGCTGCGGCTGCCCTCGCCCGCACCAGCCAGGTCCTGGCCCGTCCCAGCAGGTCACCCTGCAGAGACAGGGGTGGGAGCGGTCATCTGCTGCTCTGACATTGCCCCACGGCTCCAGCATGGCAGCGAGCCCCGGGTCGGGCCAGCCACGGGAACGGGCGCCGGGGCTAGCGCCAAGGGCGGGACTGGCTCCGCAGACGGCTGGAAAGGCCAGGGCAGGTCCCCTCCTCCTCACCCCGACCCTTACCTCTCCCGCGGGGCGCCGGGGATGTGGTCGTATTTCGCGTGGACGTGTTTCACGTAGCAGCAGTACAGGGCGAGCGCCAGGAGGGCGAGGGCCAGCAGCAGCCCCGCCGCGGCCCCCAGCGCCGCCATGGCCCGGGGCGGCTGCGGGGAGGGCGGGCCGCGGGCGGGGCGCCCCGCTTAAAGAGCTCGGCGGCAGCGGAGGCTCCGTGTTGGCTTTTAACTGTTTAAAATACCAGATACAAAGGGAATATACCATTGGTGGCCGTAGATGAAGATTTTCAGAGCAGTCTGCTTTGGGCCCGTGCTATACAACGTACTCAGTCATCATCCAGACATGGGAATGAGAGATGATACAGTTTATCCAAAATGGGCGATCTGGCTGCCACAAATTGCATAAGGATCACAGGACACAAGGGACGAAGCCATAAAACGGTGGAAATTCATTTCTGGTAAATGAAGAGTAATGCATGGGGAAAGATAAACTGTGTATATACATATATATCCAAACCAGTTATATATATTCAGTGGTGGCAGCTATTCAGGAAATGTCAACTTAATGCTCAGTACAGACCAAAGAAGCAAGCAGAGCATTGGCAGTGATTAGAAATGGAAGAGTGAGCAAAACAAGATGCCTGACTGTATTAGTATATAGAGGACTATAAATCTAGAGCACACCCACTGTGTATGAATACCACACACGCTCTTCCTCCCAGCTCAGCAGAGGTGTAGAAACACAGACAGGACAGATTAGGCCTCCAAACTGGAAAAAGGATGACTGGAGGAGGTTATGACGGGGGTCTGGAAAATCATCAGTGGTTTGGAGATGAATAGAGACAAACTAATCATTACTTTGTATAATTCAGGAACAAGGGGGCACCCACTGAAATGATCTGGCAGCAAGTCTAAAAGGGGAAGAGATTTTTCACAACAAATTGTTAAGTGGAGGAACTCATTGCAACAGGCTGTTGTGGAGGCTAAATGAATAAATCGGCTCACGAGAAGCCAGGGAAAGTGATGGGGGATGGATCCAGGTGCTGTCACTGGTCTCAGCAGGAGCTCTGCACTCCGGGGATTCCTGGGAGGAATGGCCTGGGAGGAAACCCCAAATGGCCCAAGAAGACCCCCTGAATGGCCCAAGCTCTGATGATACACAAACCTCGCACTGTATCCTCCTATCGTCCCATCCTGCCTTCAGCCCAGCAGCCTCTTAATCCCTGCAACAATCTCCACAGTCCCCTATAACCTCCTGCCCCTTCGTCCTTCCTCCTCTGAGACCTGCTGCCTGCAACCGAGGCCCATCCCTGCGCTGCAGCCCCTGCCAGCTGGATCCCATGCCCGGTCCGTCCCTTTGAAGGTTGCCCACTTTGCATGCTGGGTGGCAGACACTGCTCTCCATCATCCCCATGGCTCTGACTGCAGCAGGAGAAGGAGAAGCAGGACACCCTGCTGCACTTTGAAGAGAAGCAGCACACCACTTGCCTGTCAGGCTTTCACAGGACAACTCCATTTTTGCACCATTTCTCCATACAAGCTTTACTTAACTGGCTGGAGGCAGGATACTAAGCTACTTGGATTTTTATCATGTCTATTTTGCTGCCTGTGGGTCTCTGATGTTTCTCAGTACCACATGAGGCTGCTGCAGGAGCTTTGGTCCCCGCTGTTTCCAACGGGGTGCCTTTCCCCTGCTCCCCTCCCACAGCAGCTCCCATATGGCCATTCCTCCCTGCCGCAGGAGGGAGAGGATGTAACTCATGGCACCCCCTGTTCTTGTCCATCTGATGCAGCAATCATCTGCCAGGCACCTCCAAGAGTCAGTTCACTTTGGTTTCCAAAGGGAAGCAACGACTGTGCTAAAAGGCTACAATCTGCAGGTTTCCCTTGGTTTTCTTGTGTCATTTCTGATTGTGTTTGAGACTAGCAGATCAGAGAGAGCAGAGAAAGGCTATCAAAGCAACAACAGCACATGCTGGTGTAAGGTGAGAGATTTTTATCTCTATTTCTTTTTTGTTTCAAACTGTCAATAGTTTTGAATGGGCTGTTAGTGACAGAGAGGCAGCAGGGAGTCAATGGTGAAAGGCAATTTAAGGACATAAATTTTAATTTATGGATGCATGCTCATGTATCCCTCACTAGCAACTTAGAGGCTAACACCTACTGGCCAACTTCAACTAAACTTGCCATGGAAACACAGATCACAAAATGCTCAAAGCCCAGGCAGATGAAAAGAATTGCACTAGCTTTGTAGTGTGAGCTAGGCTAAAGAAAGATTTGGTATTGCAGACCTTAGAGGACGTCAGGGATTTTCTTTTCAAGTCCGCAGGAACCAGCACCTCTCCCAGCAGGCATGGCCAAAGCCTGCCCACGTTTGGGTTTCTTGGCCTGGGCAGGGCAGGAGTTGGGTGCTGTCAGCCCAGCCACTCACTGAGGAGGCATCATAAAACTGTGAAAGCTGTGAAAGCCTGTCAGGAGCTCCTGGGCTTTTACTTTTGGGTGGCCACCATGCTTGGTGGAGAGGAGGAAGGACACCCGAGGTGCCCTAGAAGAATGAATACACCTGATCACTTCATCCACAGACTTCCAGCCTGCGGATGGGGAGGGCTGCTCCGCCGGGCACGCCTGGTGGCCAGCATCGCTTTTCTGGCTTCACATTGCATAGCACAGGAGTTTGGTGGTGATGTCACATTACAATCTCAGAGAAACATGAATTCGTGATAATGGTCAAATGGTACAAAATGATAGAAACCATTCATCAGTATAGAATGGAGCAAAAGCTGGTTGTATATTTTAAAATATTGTTTGGATTTCTGTTACAGTTAATCTTAATATTGATTTTTCTTGAACTGATAGTTCCTTCTTTGGTTTGAAATAATTGCAACAACCCTGGAATGATTTTCCCTTCCGTTTTGGGTACACATGCTTTCACACAGATTTTTTTTTAAGCTGGAAATTACATTGTCGTTATATTCTCAAAGACCAATAATATTATCTAACTACTCTTTCTGTTTATCTTAATTGAAGCTAGATTTTTTTTTTTTTTTTGCCTGTTAAGGCTGGGTTTTTATAACCTCTTGTTTTCAGAAAAAAAGCTACCATTCCTTCCCATTGGTCAGACAATATACATCACGATCTCATGATACGAATACCCATCACTAGGAAAGATATAGCTAATCACAAGAATAGCATCACCCAGAGAAAGCGCTTAAAAACTAATGCTAACTAATGAAACTATGTCTTTAAAGCCACTCAATGAACTTCCTGAAGAAACATTGATCTTCTGAGTTTCATCAATGTTTTTTTCAGCATACTTCAGGAATAGATCGTAACTATCTGTAAGGTGTTCTTTCACTTGAAATCACTCTCAGAATAATTCCCGTAGAAAAAAATCCTGCTTGTACCTTGTTTGTGAGCAGCTCACAGGGAGGTGATAAAATATTTGGCATTTTATACATTTTGATGGGATAGAGAGGCCATGTGGTATAGTTCTGATCCCTGAGTAGACCAGGCAAGCTCTCAGAATAAAGCTTCTCATGCCAATATAATTACCAGCTGGTAAGCCCCCTTCCCTAAGTATTCAGCCTGGGTAAACTGCAGAAATTACCTTGTATTTCAGGCTTTAAAGTTAAGCTTTAATAAATACAAACTTTTGTTTGTATTCTAACAAGCTTTAATACAACCTTTTGCTTGTATTGCTAAGGTCTTTCTATAGCCTCGAGTGAAGGACGTGACACCAAGGGACTGCTGTGCTTGTTACCTGCCCGGGAGCCGCACGCCGCGCTGAGGAGTGCGGGCTTGGGCACGCTGAACTTCCCCGAATGGCACCTTTCTGCTGGGGACTGAACTGCCATCGTGTGGACGTTTTGCCAACTTGCACGTTCCCAGGACCACAGAAAGCAAGAGAGACTTGGGAGCCAAACGGCAGAGCCCAGAGCTGGGAACCATTAACTGGTGGGAAGTTACACGGTGAATTTGAAAAATTGATGGGACATAGGGGTAGTCCAAATTCCTGCTCTCTTTTGCTTCTCTTTTCAAAGCCATTTAGTTTGAAACCATTTACTGTTCTCTCTTGAGAGGTCCAGCATCGTGTAGGCTGCAAGGAGAGGGCACAGCATAGGCATGTCTTGTGCTGGGAAATGCCTTCAGCAGCACGCCGTTAGCCGGAGGACTGGGTATCCTGGGGCAGTCTGAATTTACCAATAAAATACATTTCTAAATAAAGAGCTTTTAATTTTATTGTTAAAAATCTCCATCTGTTGTGTGCTACTGGTTAAGTACAGATGGTGATTAAATTAGTACCTCTCCTGGAGAATTTACAGTCTAAAACCTCACCCCCTGCCTAAAGGTCCCTATGGAACTAGTGGGGGGCTGGGGCTAGCATGAGCACTGCACTTCACCCATCTCCAGCAGAAATGCAGACTTCAGGACTGATTTTACTAGGCATGGCCTCCTTTCCTAGGCAGAAACACTGTCCAGGTGGAATCCAAGGATCGGCTGCTATTTAGGGATTTCGGTCCTTCTGCCCGGCGCTGGCAGCTCTGCCACACGTCAGCAAAGTCGCATGAAGCACTGCCTGGGCACTCAGCTGTGAAGACTGGAGGATTTAGCCATGCCCAAGACACGGGGTCCCTAATGCACATGGTCATGCAGATGTTACACAGGGATGCAGATTTTTGTAGATGGGCTGTGAAACATGTGAACATTTTGTTTAACTGAAGGCCAGTAACGTTCATTCTGTCTGTACGCAGCGTGCCTTCACCTTCCTCCTTTTGGTCATCTCACGTAGTTGCTATATTGTGGCAAATAACCATTTGCTTTTAGTAGTGCAAAAGATAAAGTTCTCTGCTCCAAGGACTGGAAAATCCAGGACAGAAGATGTATATTCTCAAGTTTTCTTGTTGTGTGATTGAAGCTCAGCTTACTATTGAATCTAGCGTAGCCTGAGAGTTCAGACAGGTTCATATTTTGCGTATCTTTGAACCCGGGACACGAACGCTACGATGCCAGCAGACAGTCATCTGGCTCAGAGCAACACCAGGTGACGAGTATAACCAGATTTCAAAATATTAATTGACGTACACCTCCAAAACCCACCTTGCTTTTCTCATGGCCAAGTAAGAATATCTGATTTCCCTGCTTTTTTACTATTATTATGACAGCCAATGTGAAAAGTAGTGAGGCGGATAAACTTATTTAGAGTAAAACCATACAGAATTTTTTACCACATATAGGAGAGACATTTACCTTAACCTCCCTCCCCTTAAACAGTCAGTGGTTGCTTCTCTGTTACTGGTCCTTTGCAATGTATAGGGAGATATTTGCTGCTGTGTGCTTATGGTTGCGTTCATTCATACACCATCTCAAAAGAAAAAAATAAAATGCATACTGTAATGTAAGCATTTGGTTATTTTTATTATATAAAACAAATTGCAATATTATAACTGATACCACAAAATATGGACTTAAATTTTGTTACCAGCACAATTCAATACAAGACCCTATTTTAAATCCAGTTATTAATAAAACTAAAAGAAAAATGTTACTTCTGTTCTAAAGTACGTAACTTTCCTCAGCATATGTATACATACATATATGGATATAAAATGTAAAGCAGTAGGCCAATTCTGCTATTATTTGTATCAGTGGAAATAATAATTAAATCCAGCCAAGCCAAAGCTAGCGAGGACAGTTGTAATGTTTTTGGAAACAGAAAATGACCCATTATGTTAACCTAATTATCAAGGAATGGGAAATTGAAAAGTGGCATCAAGTTAATAACAAAAACTTGACCTTCTGTCTGATGCTGGGAAAATCAGCTCCCCAGGTGCAGAGTCCCAGCTCACAAAACCTGCTGGGGAGACCAGAGCATCCTCTGGCTGCTTGAGCAGCATCCCCGCGGCTGCTGCGGGGTGAGGGCTGTGCTGGGCCGGGCTGGGGGAGGACACCTCCAGCCCACAGGACTGTGTGAGATGAGACTGCACAACAGCATGCTGTGGCATGTCACAAGCTATGGCATGCAGATGAAAAACTGAAGTGAGATCTTTCTTTCGTGGTAAAGTTTGAAGGATAATTTCCTTTCCCACTGCTCTTCCAAAATAAAACCTCGGGTGATACAAGATCTTCTCAATCTGCCTATGCATAACTGCAGATGCCCTGGAAGACCTAATAGTTCAGGACTTTCCCCATCATCCTGTGCATAGCATGAGCCTCTGGGATCACAGCTCCCAAAACAGCCCCTGCTGCTTCTTCCAGAAGCATCTTTTCTTTCTAAGGTGTCTGTAAGTGTCATACTGGAAAGGTGGGCACAACACAAATGGTGTAAAATCCTGGTTTAAAGAATTACTACACACATTGGAATGAAATACCTTGTGGTCTGCAACTCATCTGGCATCTCCCTAAAAACCACAATATACCGTACACGGTAAAAGTAAAGGGGAAAAAAAAGTAAGCAGTCCAAATACTAGTGATATAGTCAATGTGTTCAAAAGCAGGTGCAAAAAAAAAAATAAAGCCATCATTTTTTCTCCCTATACTTTTGATCAGATCCAAAGAGATTTTTGTTTCTGTAGCATCCAGAAAACAAAATATCGAAAGGCCTGTGTGGTTTTGCAATAAGTTCAGTCCTTTAGAAAAAACAGCCACCTTCGGTTTAGATTTCACAAAGGCTTCATCTACACTAGTAAATTAAACAGAGTCATTCCTTGGTTATGAGGCCAACTGGCAGCGACTCCTGACCCAGCCCAGGGTGATCTGGGGGGGTGCGGGTTAGCCTGGGCCACAGACGTGCTGGGGACCACACAGCTCATTGCCTTCCAGTGCCAGGGAAGGTTTCCTGGTGCCCCTTCATTTACCAGGCAAAAAAAATCCTTCATTTGGGGGTACTGACAACAAAATGTGCTCCAATCTTGTCTGGCTTTGGAGCACCACATCCTGACTTGACCAGGATAAAGCCTTTTGCTGTGTGGAAAGAAGGTGCTGGACCTTGGCACCTTTCAAGGCCATCAGAGCCACCTTGCTCAAGCTTGACATGCACTGTTGTACTGTTGTCTCCTGTCCGTGCCTGCCAGATGTGGACAGGAAAACTCTAAGAAAAAGTAACTGCTTATAATAAATGAGCTGTCCTAAAACCAGACCTTTTGCCACAGATTAAGATACACTGGATACAGGAGTCAACCATACCTTTTCAAAACAAAATCTACAGTGGGCTTAGATGTTACTTACCCACCACTGCCAAATACAGACCTTTGCAGTGGTTTTCAGCCTGAGTCGGTTGTCACCCAGCTCATATATACTGAGGTCCATAAGGACTGGAAAAAGAAAGCTGATCCTTCTCAGTCAATACAATTTTCCAGCACAGAGTGGGCAAGTAATTGGCAAGATGGTTAACAATAACGAAAACAGTCCAAGGGTTTAGTCATTGCCAACAGCTAACACCCCTGAGGAACAAGCTACTTGATGTCAGTGCTTACAGTTGGCTGAACACTAGAGACTTTTTTTTTTTCCTTAAAAATAGCATCCCTATTTACCACATTATTGTTAAGGAATGATTGCCATTTTCATCGTAGCTGCTTTTCTGACTACATTAAAACATTGCTCAAGGCAGCTCTATAGCTGCACCTGTGCCCCAGAGTAAAGTCTGGACATGAAAAACCCCGGGAAAGTCATGTACAAGGCAGCAAGGTATTGACACACGTCAAATGGGTTTGAGGTCTTATTTGTTTAACAGAGGATGTTATGAATTCTTAAAACTTAAAACTGGGATGCAGTTGTTAGTTATCAAATGATGCCTACACCTCTTTTCTTACAGAAAAATGTGCGCTTATGTCTGAAAGTATCTAAAGGGGCCAATGCATCTCACAAGCCAAGCTGACCTTTTAAAGAGGTCTATTGGCATCAGGCTTGGCTATTGGTATGTTGAGACTGGTTTTCTCCTCTGCACTTCTGAGTTTCTATGTTGATCATAACCAAACAGTGCCAGGCTGAGCTCACACACAGTGGGACGGATTTGTACTGGGGACCCCCCCATGCAATCCTATCAATGCTAACAGGTTAAAGAAGAGGCAGGCTCTGCTCGGTGCAGTCCTGGAAGTGTTTTGCTGGGTTTGGGCTGTGGGCCAGCGGTGCACAAGCTGCTCCCTTGGCCATGCTGAGGCTCAACACAAAGGTGCCGACTGGTGAGAGGTGGGGGAGAGGCTGGTAGGGAAGATGAAGGCAGGAGAAACGCCACAGCAGCACATGAAGTTGGGCCCCCAGGCCAGTGTCACCCACAGTGCCACGGCTGAGCTTTCTAAACTTGAGTCATGGCTTCAGTGTTATTTAAGTACAGGCCACTGTGCTAAGTAATGTGATATATATGTTCCTCGTGCTATTCATACCCTGCAACCTGACAGAGAGAAGCTGGGCAGAGCCCAAGCTCCCCCCACGTGGGGATGTCCTCACGGCATGCTCCGGCCAGGGCTCAGCACCCAGAAGGGTTTTGCCAGCATTTGAGTGAGCATCCCCGCTGCAACACCCTGCCTATTTCACTATCTCACCATTGCTTTGGCAGCAAGCTCTAAAGATTTTTCCCAGATACTTGTGGGAGAATTTGTCTGTTGGATGCCTTGGAAAGAACATGGTAAGTTCAAATGATCTTGGCCTGAAGATAATGTCTATACCACAGACTGCAACACAGCGTGGCGCTGCTCGGGCTGGCTGCTGGGTACCAGAAGCAATGTAAGTGAAAAAAACCCTGAGCTCTGCACAGAGCTACTCTGCCTTGGAGGTAAAGAAAAATAGGTAGCAGGCCGGGTCTACACTGTTCCCTTAGAGATATGCTGGGTCCTCCATGTGATACAGCTGTGCTAACATAAGGAAAGGAAAAATGTGTAAGGAAAAATGCAGATGTTCCAGTCTCAGTCACAGAGGTGAATTGGGAGAGAAGGCAATAAACCATATTGCTACTAGACCAAAGTCTGGGACTGCCACACAACACATGCAGAAGAGCAGCTGCACTGTGGTAACCAGCAGTTTTCTGGGCTAAGACCTTTATCCTGAATCAGCATCCAGGTGGTATACTGGCATGTTCAAACATAATAGCTGGGATTATCAGTTTATCCAAAGCTCAATTTGTGTGACACCCTGGTATATAAATGCATTTTTAAATTAAGAAAAATGCTATCAATAAGAATCCTATTAAACAGCAGATGATATATCAGGTATTTAAATGTACATGTACTTCTGTGCTTTGAATAGTACAGGCTCATTATTTAAATACCAGGGAACTAGACTGACAAATACCAGGATTTAGAGTAGATATGTTTTAAGCTTGGAAGGGACCACGATGGTCAGAAATATCTTCCCAGCATCGTAACAACTTGCTGAGCTGGCAGGCACAGACACACGTACCGAGCTGGCACACACCTACTTGAATGCTTTTCCCACTCAGTGTAGGCTGGGAGAAAGGATAAGAGGGAAAAACAAACTTATTTGCAAGTCTTGTCTCTTCCTCTGGGGATAAATATTTCGCGTGTGAAGGCTGTGGCACCCACATAACACCAGGAGCAAACACCGGGGCTGTACAGCTCTGTCAGCCGAGCCACGGCGAAGTTTGCTCTTACCGACGGCTGCTCCTTGTGGGCCGGTTTCCATGCGCCTTTAGCTGTCACCAGAGACTGCGCACCGCTAAGTGACTGCCCGCCGGGGGTTGGTGGCAGTCACCACCAGCAATATGCAAGATGTAGTGGCCTCTGCTTATGCTCAGGAGGCTCAAATGGGCTACAGCAGGCGTAGGGTAACTAATAGTTAAATCAGATAAAGAATACTGAAGTACCTGGAAAATGATGGTGAAATTCCTGTCTAATTGGTCTATGGCAGACATCCCCCTCCATTTAGAGTAACTAACTTTGTTGTGCAGGTCTTTTTTTCTACCCAGAAGTTTTTAAGCATAACTATGACCAAGATTCTCCTTAAAATCTCACAGCTAGAGCTAGCTGAAATTTGGCTAAGGAGCCAAAAGAAGCCGAAGAGGAATCTGGAAGAAGAAAGATTATATCTCCACTTTCCATTTTCTTCTAGCCCTCTAGTCCCATCAGCTCAAGAGGTGCCAGCTCTTTTAACAGAAGAAATTACAAAGGGCTGTCTTGTTCCCTGAACGTTTTGATGTGCCTGAAGTGAATTTCTGCACTTTAAACAGATGCGTTTGCACCTTCACTGCAATGGCAAAAGCCTAATGATGTTATGGTGCCTGATGGCATTTGTAGGTTTTCCAATGAAATAAGAGCATTACTTTGCAAAAGGCACTTTATACATCTGTTCTCCCCTTTATACTTCATAAGAAGTAGGGAGACAGAGCTATTTTTCTGATCGTCTGCTTTTGTATAGTGAAGGTATTCTTTAATATAAAAAATATTTAATGGGTATACCAGAAAGTTCAAGAACAACTATTTAAACCAAATTCATTTACCATATACATCAATGTTTCAGGTTTAAGAGGACAATGTCAACTTGTAATTGGGGAATTAAAATAAACACCCACAGTATGAGCTTTAGATACAAGGTTTTGCTCATGAGCATTGCTGGATGCACTAGTCATTTTACATTTCTTCCATTTTGTCTTTCTCATGTTCTTGTGTGAGCAGCAAGATAAAACCTATCCTGATTACATCGGGAAAAACCAGGCAAAATGCTATCAAACGCAGTCAGACCACAAGAGAGGAGAACATGTGTCTCCAATCACCACTCAGGTGAAAAACACATTTCAGACAAAATGAGTTCTGTGGCTTTTTTAATATCCTTTAAAAAGGGGTAAATATTACAGGATTGTTACCCCAGTACATTACCTTTTGTCTAGTCATTCACACCTGTGAAAACTGAATGCAAAAACACATGGCTTCACAACATTCAGGGAAGTGGAGAAACACGTACAAAGTATCTTCAGGGTTAAACTGGATAATGATCCTGTTCATGTAAAAAAGGCCAGATTTTCTTTTCGCTTAGACTAGTGTAAACTGAAGAAATATTTTCCAGGTAGTATGCTATGACTTTTTCTAATTTATCTGACTTTGCTTAGATGCAGTTATCTTTGATAACCAATAGACTTATGCCAATATAAAGCATTACAGAAGAATCATTTTCCTTTAAACTAGTACATGGAAAGTTAAAAAAAAATTCTACTTTTGTATTCTGCAAAGAAAGGCACAGATTTGTGCATACTTAGAAACTACCACTCAGAGCTGCAGGTGGCAAAGCAAGCCAAACAACGCAAACACTTCCATAAGCAAGAGCGAAACGTGGTCATTTGGGAATTTATTTTTTTGGCAAAACACTGTGAAGCATGGCTGGGGAATGTTGTATTTTGAAAGCTGAAAGGGAAACAGGATGCATCTTTTTTCTAATCTATAATGGCTGATGTTTGGCGTTTTCTTCTTATAAAAAACGCAGTCCCTGCCCACGACATACTCAAGTCACCACTTCATTTTACCTTTTCTTACCCTCCAAGGCAGATGGATGGGGATGAACATGAAGAAAACAGCAAGATTACTTCGAACAGATGCAGCATCCTCAAGGCAGAGCACACCCTCCTCAATACTGATGCTGGTTTAGAGGGTCGGGCAAGAAGGGGTCGTGCTCTGAGTCCCACCAGCTCCTCTGTCATCAGTCTGCCACCTCCTCCCGGCTGCACACCACGCCAGCGTCCTCCTCGTGGGAGCAGTTGTGCGTGCCGACGTCAGCGTGGTCACACTCCAGCAGTGTCTTCTCCTGCCCGGAGCACTGGACGTCATCCAGGAGAATGCGAAGGGAGGTCCCTTCCCCAAATTCTGCCTTCTTGCTGGCCCGCACCACGTAGGGGAAGCCCAGCTGGCGGCACACCACGGCAGCAGCAGCTGAGCTCCAGCCATCATCGCACACCGTGCCCCACTCGCCGTCAATGTAGACCTCCACCCGGCCCCGGCTCCGGCTGCGGCCCCGCTGCTCCATCAGCCGCACGGCGCCGTTTCGCAGCGGTGTGGCCGTGCCAGGGGGTTTCTTCTTCCTGCGCTGCCCCCTCCTTTCTCCTCCCTTCCTGGGCTTGGAGGCCCTGCCACCTGGCGCTGGAGTGGCGGGCGTCCTGCTTCGGTTCCCCAGGGGCGGCGGGGCTTGGCCCCCCCAGTCCACAGCCGGCGCGCGGGGGGTTTGGGGGTCTGGCCCACCTCCCCGTGGGGCCTCAGTTGTGGCCTTCAGCCGGGGACGTGGCGTTGGTGTTTTCACAATAAGCTCTGTTGGGGCAAAAACCCAGGAAACCATGAGTCTGTCACTCTACAGACACTACTTACAGACAACTATACGAAACCAGCGCTGATTTTTGACTTATTTAACTCGTCTCTTGGCATTTGCTTACTTGATCCTGTTGAGAAGCGACAACGCTCCTGGTGAGCCAATATTTCCTAAGCAAAAAATGTCGGCTGCTTTTATTTAGCAGAGAGAACTGCAGGGCTTAATGCCAACTAGTACGCCTCTCCCAAGAAGGAAACTCCAAGCAGTTTATTGGCAAAACCTCAGCCTGGCCATTAAAGGGTGGGCGCTGGAGTTTCACGGTCAGAAGAGGAGTTCCCCCTTCTCCCTTCGCCTACCCTTCTCCCCCGCTGAAAGCATTTTAGAGACAGGAACTATTTTTGCTCTTCTCTTCATTACTAATGATTGGATCGTTACCAGACCAAGCGCGCCGGCCTCCCCACTGGGCCAGATGCTTTATTCAGAGGAGCTGAAATCAGGAACATTCAAAATCAATTCTCTCTGGCAACTGGAATGTGCAAAAAGAATGGAGTTGCCAGGACAACACATAAAACAGGATTGGGGTTGGGTTTTTTCTTCCTTATGAAAAAAAATAAAAGAGCCTTGAACTCTGAAGAGCTGAAAATTCTTTGCTGTCACAGTTTCCAGGCATTACTGGACTTGCTTATTCACATGTGCTCTATTTTTAGCTTAAAAATAAGTTTTAGCTTGTCAGAAGGAAGCAATTCAGAATTACTCAGAGTAACAATCTACTGAGCTGGGACAGTGTCACATACATTTGCAAAGACAACACGACTTTTTGAATTATATCCTAGATTTATCCATTCTCATTCATCATTTGCTTTGTAGTACAGAGATGAGGAAAAATATGACTGCCTTATTTGTGCTTAATATCTCTTGTCCCCAAAAGACAAACCCTTGCAGCAGTCCAGTTTTTCCAAATAACGCTCTTTGGAGAGGAATTGTATTTGTGGCATGAAAATAATTCCCTTCTTTGGAAGCTGAAGGTCTGAAGGCAAGGAACAAATGTGAAAGCCTTACCTGTGCACACCTCAGTTGCTGGAGCCTGATCTGGCAAAGCACTTAAAAATCCTGGAACTCCTATAATGTATGTAGGACTGCATGAAAGCTAATGGACACCTGGGAGTGCTTTTCACCTCACTGAATCAAGTTGTTATTATGTATTACTCTTTGTCAAGCTATTTATTAAATACACTTCTAACAAATGCACTCGTCCAGCTAATGCAAGCCACATGCCTTGGCGATTCTGTTACATTCACACTAAACACTAACCAAAAGAGCAAAATATTTACAGCTACACATCCTGTTTGCATGCTTCTGAATCAAAATCTTCATGCTTGGTTTTCACCTACATGTGAATTTAGTTCTTGAGACACTTAGCAGAATCTCTCCCACTGGTTGTAAGTTTTATTTTATGATGCAATCTACCTTGTAAACAAACCCAAAAGATTTAGTTATATGTGTAGTTTAAAAACCTGAACTTCTGACTTACATAGAGAATAATGCATAAGCAGAAACAGAGACAAAGCTGGCTGAACACAAACCAAGTTACTAATGTTTGGAAACTGCGTGCACAGCTTGCAAAGGAGAACTTTCTGAAGATGTGCTCAGTGCTCAGGCATGTCAACAGTTAATAATTAGCCTTAGATCTCGTTCCACCTTAAAGACTCAATCTTGCAAGGTGGCGAGTGCCCTCATTCCTCCCTGAAGTCAAAGCTGTAGGAACTGTCAATGACTCAAACGCAGTGTAACATGATTAATGTAATTAAAAATTAAATAAAAGTGTTCTGACATAAGAGATCCTACAGTAATATTAACTGCACGACAAAGTTGTTAGAGTACTACCTAGGTATTTATATTTGTAAACAAAATGCACAGGGGAAAACAAAGGTGATGCTGCCTAATCTGATTTTGAGACCCTAGTAGCATATTTAGGGTTTCGCATTTAACATAAATAGTATTTGGCTTGCTGTAGATTCAGCTACCTCGTTGACTGCTTCAGCTTTAGCAGAACAATACTTCATTCAGTATGAAGCAATCAAAAAGCCCTGGAGGGTTTGGATAAGCCAAAAGTTCACCTGAATGGCTAAACACACCGATTCCTTTGAGAGCGTTTTCTCATCCCATACAACTAACAATGACTCAGCCCTCATCTTGCTCAGAGAGCTATTTCCCCATCCTTTAGCCATCATATCCTTCAGCTCCTGAAGTGCTCCTCACTACCTGAAGGCACTGCAAAAAATCACTTATCACTGAAAAGCACCATCGAGCACAGGATCTCAATACAGAAACAGTTATGGGGAAACCAAGTTGGTGGTAATGAAACAGGTACAACGTAGCATGGAAAAGGGAAAATGCACAGGGGCAGAAACTGCAGAGAAGATTTCACACAGCCAGGAGAGGGGAAAATATCTTATGCCTTATTTGAACCAATGCTTCAGATCCAAAACAGCTGGTAAGAATTAATTTTGAGGATACTCTGAAGAGTGAAGTCCTGGGTGGTCTCCACGCATACAGAGATAGTGCGAGCCTGGAGTTTGCATTTACTGCCAGCTAACGTGCACCAGTAATAAGCAGCAACAGTGACACTTACTCTCCTTTGGCACAAACTGGATGCGCTTGCTTTTTACTTTCACTGGCGATGGCTCAACTTGGCATTTTCCTGGTGGTGCTCTCCTGCAAAAAAAAGGGACACATAGAGCGTACAATTAATTCCTTTCCCCTGGCATTGTGAGCCTTTGCTTCCCATTGTTTTTCAATGAATGTAAAGCTCACTGAAAAAAAAAAAAAGTCTGTTTAAATGATCCAAGTAATCTCTTACAGTAGAAAACATAATTAAACAATCACATATCTTCGTTGATCAAAGTACAAATATTCGCAAGGCAGTGGAGTCCTCTGGCTGTGTTTTCACTTGCTATTGCTGAATCCATTAAGGAAATAAAACATTGGCAGGTTCAAGCGTTACAGCAAGAGATTAATCAAATTGAAAATAAAAATCACAAAACTAGACAGTATATGTTGAACGTCTGACATAGAGGTCATGTGTATGCAAGTTTCCAGGCTGTCTTCAGAGAAGCAAAATAACACATTATTATTTGCACATAAAGCCAAAACTAAAGACTCACTCCTACAAAAGTAGTCCCAAAAATGCATTCGTTTCAAGCAAGAGCTCTAAGTGTCTCCTACAGAGGCTTCCTCTTAGAACAACACATTATTTTGACACAAATTTGTTTGCCATGGAAGTACATCTCACTTCTGAGAAGTTACATCCAGTTCATCATCACTTTTTCCTGTGCTGCCTGGCTCGTTAATCTGCAGCCTTCTTCAGAGCTTTTCAAACTCGTTCAAAAATGCATTATGTTTGCATTTGGAGGGTATAACTCCTTTGTAATTAGGATTGTTTGCATTTGCATTTCTGTAGAAGGCAAAGAGCTCCCCTCTCAACTACTGCCACAGGGACTTTCCCTACTTTTATGAATTTTCCTGAGTTCTTTCTTATTCATATTGCTGTACTCAACACACTAAAGAAACTTCTTTTTAAACTTAAACTTACGACTTTCTTTTCACTTCCGCTTTCTTTATTTTTGCAAAGGTTGTGTAATACCAGCCTCTTAATACACAGTTTACAGGAACTCTTCCACTGCGTTAGATAATGGAAAATGCTCCTGACAGAGGAGGAGTTGGAGCAAAACAGGCGGCAGCTCTGGGGGCTGTTTAACTTTGAGGTCTGGTTCCAACATAAAACAAGAAAGTGGTTTGGTTCAAAATGCTCAGATAGCTAAAGCTGTAAATTTAATCCTTTTAAAAATATAAAAGCTACAAAAGTCTCACTCTACGTGTCTGGCTGAAAGTATTTTGGTGTTTTGCCAATAATAGTAATGCTTAAAAAACAGGAAGATGGAAAAACCAGCTATAAGTCTAAGTCTTCCCATAAAACACAAGTATTCCCTGCCTTGCCCTGTCTGAAGATACACGCACATGGGATCCAGAAGGGGTAACAATGGTCTTATTTCCTTGTCCAAATCATTTTCCTCTTTGAAACACAAAAAAGAATGTGCTTTTTGACATTTGTTTCTGGTTTGCCCGAGAAAGCACTGCAGGTCAGGCTGGGTCAGCTTTGGCTGCAGCTGCCTGGGCACAGGGCTCTTATGAGAGATGCAGCCAGCTACAAGGGATGGAGCGGAACTGAGAATAAACACCTTGAGAAAAACTGCCTCCTTCTGGGCAGGAATCTAAAGAAACTTTGCCTGAGAAAGACAAGCCACCTATAAAATACTCCTTTAGCTTTCAGGAACAAATCTCCCAACCCACATAACACCATCAGGCCCCATAAGAAGTTGGTGATCACCAGGCAGCGTAGACTCCCATGACTGCAGGAGCAAAGCAGACCCCCAGCAGGTTGCTCCAGCCATTCCTTGATCAAGCTCTGCAGAAGGGCCCAGCATGGGAAAAGAGCTAGTTAGTCAGTCAGCATCATTCCTCACATCCACACCTGGACACACTGCACCACACTTAGGCTTTGCAACAAGAACATCTCATACCTAGAGGTGTCCACCACTTTGTACACCACTCCATGGGGAGCCGTGGCGCTTGGTACGCCGGTAGACATGAAGTAAAGTTCCCCTGGGGAAAAAAACAAACACAGCCATGAAAACTCTCTGTGGAATTTCTGTCCTGTACAGCAACAAAGGCATTAACTCTGCATCAGAGGTCAGAGAGCATCAGGAAACCCGGGGACTAATGTGGAGATCTGGCTGCTGGAGGAAACAAGGCAGGTTTGTATTTGGGTTTGTAGTGAGAGTTCATCTGCAGTCCAGTGGCATAAAATACTCTTAGTGAGTGGCAGCTTTTATGTATTGTCATGAAATATTATTTGGACAAATTTCCACTGCAGGTTCAGCTGCCCAGACTTTAGCTGTCATCTCAGTCTGATCTATGTCCTTTAACTTCTCTTGACTTAACAAACCAGTCAAACCCTAAATTCCCTTTGTCGAAATGAAATGAAAGGAAATTAAAAATGTTCACACTGCCTTCTGCTCTTTTGGATGAAGCGCTCCTTGGGGGTGAATTACAGAGGAACAAGATTTTGATTTTGCTTTCTCTAGCACACTCACAAAGTGAGATGTATCTCACATGAAAGGCATTTGGTTCGTCACAGCTCTGTCGGGTCACATGGATAGGGCTCGACCTTCAGCCAAACAATGTCCATCACCATTTATTTGACTTATTTTCTCTTAACTGCATTTCCATCCTTCTCCTGTTGTGCGGGGGAGGCTGGGATAAGCAGTCCCTCTGGCACTCCCCCCTCTCTTTTGCCAGCCCAAATGCTTGAGCGGTGCAATGAAAAGGATCGGAGAGAAAAAATAAATTTGCAATATTTCAAAGAAAAAAGAAAAAAAAAAGGAAGAAAAAGAGTCAACGGAGATGTGCTTAGTGAGTAAGGCAGATTTCTTTGGGCATCCTATGGGTACCTCAAAGGGAAGAGGGGAAGGAGCGGAGGGGTCAGAGCAAGCAAAGGAAGATGTGTGCTGGCTGCTGAGCCTCCCTCCTCCTCCCTGCTCTCCTGCGCTGCCCTGGCCAAGCTCCTCCGGATGCTCCTGGGCAGAAACCAGCCACCCCTGGCCACCCCTGGCTGGTTTCTTCCTTTTTCTGGTGGGCTCCATTAACCACAGGCCAGAGGCAGCCTTGATCCAAACAGGGATGGGAAACACCTGCGTCTTGCGGTGCAGCGATGTGCGCTTCACATCCCACCCCTCTTTCCCAGAAATTATCAGGCAGAAATACGGATGCTCAGGCCATGAAGCACACAGGCTATATCACGTGTGCCCCACAGACATAGCACAGTGCCTGGGGTGTCCCCGACATGTTCAGCTGCCAGGGAATGGGGTTGCTGGCTTCATAATGGCTGTGCAATGAGCCAAAAATACAGGTGTCCCCACTGCATAAACACATCCACCGCACCAGCCAGCTTAACATTCATCAGAGCAACAACCCCAAAAACCAAACACTTCCATGAAGAAAAGCTTGTTAAAATAAACTTGTGTGATAGACTTGTAAAAAACCAGACTCCCAGCACACCAAAAATCTGAAAGAGAGGACTGTTCACTGCAGATAAAGAAAACTCACTAAACTCTTATCAACAGATTTCTTTCCATTATAATAAAGCAAACACAAGGCAAATAACTACCTCTGAGAACAGACTCCAGCCCAAGTTTCCACCCAGCTCTATTACACTTACGCAAAGTACGCGCGAAAAGCGCGGGGCAGAAGGGCGGCAGCATTTCACCCCCCTTTGCACAGGCTCTGCCCACAGGCGCAGGACGAGGGAGACCCCGCTCCCAGGTGCATGAGCAAGGGCTGCAGTTAGCAGCTTGGTACTGCACTTGGCAGCCCTCTGCCTTGACATAAAGCAGATTTAAACCAAGTTTTTCTGATGTTAGGGTAAGAGATCCTTCTCGCCACAGCAATGCAAACCAGCTCTCACTTCCATGAACATTAACCGTTAAAGAAAATGGATTTTAACCCCAAAACCATAAAATTCCAAAGCCAAACTTTTGAGCTAATACTTAATTTGGATAATTTGCATTTACATCATAAAATTTGCATTTATATGATATGCAATACATGATCCATTTGTGCAACATCCACACCTGACATAATCTGCAGGAAAACCAGAAGTTTAAAAACTGGGGCATTCTGGAAGTGGGTGCTTGCGACCACAAGCCAGGACCTCCCCACAACGGGGCAGAACACAAACTCCTGCATTGACGAGTCGCACACGCTGCTACTTAGCAAGGGTTGTCCTCTCCCTGTCCCCAGCCAGGAGCTGCAAGCTCTGCCTGCCCCACCCCGAGCTGGGCAATTAACCATACCCTGGTACAAACAAAGGTAGTGACCACCAGCTTTCACCGCAGGACTCTTTATTTCCTCCTTTTCAAATTGCAGCAGCTCACTCCTAGAAAGCAAAATGTCTCCAGTCTTAAAAACACAGCTATGCAAAGCTCCACTGAGACTACATCCTTCAGTCCTATGTGAGGCAAAATCCCAGCTGGCACTAATAAAATATGGGCTTAAGCAGCCTTTTGCTGATGCCTTACTTGAAACATAACGTAGGGCTTTCATTCTGCTTCACCTCGAGAGGTAAAAATATTCCAGGCCAGGGTGAGCAGGTTCATAATTACTGTTCATTACATCTGCTTCCCTGTATCCATTAATAATGCCAACAGCCTTCTTGACTAGCCAAGAGCACAGAATTACTCTCGCTTGGGTATCAGCCTCTCAGCCCCTCAGGGCCTGCATTCCCCGTGGCATGGCACTGTGAAGAATGAGGTTTCCTGTCTAATTGTATTTGCCTTCTGCTGTTCCCCATCCCTCCGGACCATAGGTGTGCAGGCAGCAGCACAGCCAGACTCAGTCTTGCAGGGAACTGCCCCTCCAATTCCCCCTGCTGTCACTGCGTGGCACGCTGGCCACTGGAGGAGGTGCCTCAAAATCAGGACTGTGACTTTGGTCTGATATTTGGGAGATGCTGGGAATCTCACCCACCAGCATTTTAAAGACTGACAGACTCATGCTCTGCCTTTCCACCCCCCGCTGCCTCCCAGGAGCCCTCTCCAACCCCTTCTCTGGTGTTTTAATCCAAAGAGAAGCCACAGGCATGCCATTCAGTGCGATATAAAGTTAAAAGATTACCTGCTTCATCTTCAGCAAAAGAGATGATGTATTGATAATAGTTATTGATAAGCCCAGGGAACATGCATGTTTGTCCCGTCCCCATGCAGATTTCACTGTACTGCCATTCTCCGGAAGCACGATTCTCCTTCAAAGACATCAGGCGCCTGCAAGGCAAAAAAGCACTTGCACCAAGCAACCAAGAAGATGATTTATGAACATTAATCAGGACACCTGAAAGGATGTTTAATGCTTCCTACCCACATTAGCTACTATAGGAAGTGTAGCTCCTCCAAGAAATGAAAGATTGTTAATATTAAAACACATGTATTATACACCCTTCCAACACCTTGTCTTTCAGGGGCAACACAAGCACAAGAAAAAATTGTATGGGAGGGTTTAAGGGATGTCAGACTGGGGGGACCTTGCCAGAAATGCAGAGCACTTGCCTTCACCGCAGCTCTGTGGCCTCCCTCCTGCGCCCAGGACCAGTGCATCAGCCGGGGCAGGCAGCGTGGGGGCTGCGTGCGAGAGGCCTGGGAGATGCACATACAGCAAAGGCAGAGGAGGTGGGGGGAAAACAAGGCAGTCGCATGCCTGCCTCATCACAGGTTTGCAGCAGACTCACTGCTGGACAATATTTTTTTTTCTTTCAATATCTTTGGTGTCTGGAAATGTTGCATCAGAGTGGGGTTCTTTTTAGGATGCATTCAAATGCTTTTTTACACCACTTCCAGGACTTTAAATGAACATCATACCATTGCCCCTTTATTTGTACTGGCACGGTGTGCCTTAGCAGCATTGACGGCGGCTGGAATGCAAAGATCGCATTCCTGCGCAGCACCATGGACTGAAGGTTATATAAAACATGTCGCGTGAGCCCTCTGCACTCAGCAGTCAGGCTTTGCCCAGTGCTTGCAACAGCAAGCAGCAGCATATCCTCAGTGCTTTTACTGCACGAGCGCTTGCAGGCAGGCGTAGTATTGCTGGAGGACTTTGGCAGGGGGTATAGTGAGTACCTGAAGTATTTACTTACCCACTCATGAAATCACCAAATATGTACAGGCCATTCAAGTTTGGAGACTCGCAACCCCGATAGACATAGCCTCCTGTAACGGATTTCCCCATTTTGTGTGGATACGCGTAAATTGGAAGCACATCATCTGTAGGGGAGAAAAGATCTGTGACTTGCCTTGTTTTATAGATGATGCAGAAGAGCTGTTTATCTAGATATAGCCGTTTATCTAGATAGTTCTGAGACTAGCATGATACGATCAGGTTCATTTGAGCACCTTAATTAAATGAAGTGCCGACGGAGTCATATTTAGTTTGATTTTCACCTTTTCAGAACCACGTTTGATAGCCCTGTCCAGCTGACTGTGCTAAGCAAGGACAAGCCAGCTCAGCGAGGCTGCTTGCTGTTTCACTTGCAATATAAGCTGAATCCCTGATAAGCCTGAGTGCTCTCTATCACCTACACACCTGACCATTCTCCTGAGCCCTTCTCCTCCTGCTACAACCAAGTCTGTTAGTGCTGCTTCTGGCCCATTTCTACACAGCCTGGCTGGTTTTGCTATGAATTTGCAGGTTACTCTTAGAGTCGCTGCACCCATGCAGGAGATGTTTGCCCAATGCAGCTTTGTTTTGGTGGTGCAAGGGAAAAAAGAGACGGGTAACTCCAGACTGCAGGCACTGATGAAAAGATATGTCATATGTCAGCGCGAATAGCTTCTGTTTCTCTGAGACAGGGGAGCTTAACCTGAAAGGGCCATCAAATATTTATGGTATGGCACAGGGAAGATGTAGTAGTGACATATTCATTGTAAAATATAAGTTAAAACACAGGACAGAGGCAAAATAGAGGGGGGTGGCCTGATTCTGAGGGTCCCCATTGGATGCTTCCTCCCTTTTCTTTTGAAACTCCTGGGTTACAGGTATCTCCTCGTGGTACCCACCCCTCCTCGTCCTCACAGCCTTTCTCCCTGCCCATGTAGCAGATGCCTCAAGCAACAACCCGGCAGCTCCACCAGCGGGGAACTTGCACCAGGGGCATTTCATCTAAAGCAAGTGTTTTCTACACTGCAGCTGCACTTATCATTTTAAAGGGGCTGTGACATTTCACTGTTCTAACAAAACGGTCTCTAAAGGCAACAGAAATTGTTCCGAATCCCCAGAGATCTCAGTAAAGTGCTTGCCATGAATGCTCACACAGGCACTGTCACACAGGAGAGCACTAAACGGGCTCTCTGACAACTGCTTCAGCAAAGGGAGTGCAAAAAAATCTGCTCCCTGCTCTCAAAATTTTTATGAAAAACACTTAATCACTACCACTGTACTTGTAGCAAAGTTAATAAAAGGAAGGAAGTTAAACAACACCACATAGCACATAGAAAAGGAAAAAAATCAGAATCTCAGCTAGTGCAAATCAGTGCCAGCCCACTGCCTGCCTGGATCTCTGGGGAGATGCTCCAGCACAAGATGTGGTCCACATCTGACCTTGCAACACAATCCACTGTGACTTCACACGTGCACCGGAATTTAGCCAGCCAGCAAATACCCTGAATCCAGGTTTGAAAAGTTTAAAAAAAAAAAAAAAAAAGGTTTCCTTTTTGGCATAGCTAAAATAAATAAAAATACACTGTCATTCCATTACCTGCAAAGCAGGCAGTCTGCATACTGACATAGGCTGGCCAGCTTACACAATATGTTTCTTTCTTTTTTTTATATAAGGACACTACTTGTGAGTTATGGAGAAAAATACGATTTCTCCAAATTTTTCTCACTTCAGGACAGTTTCTCACTGCAGGACAGCTTATTTTATATGGAAAAGATGAGACTGTCCCCCTAAATCACAGAATCACCAAGCAATTTGACTAGCAACACAGATCGCCTAGAAAAATAACAGCTAGCATGTTTCATTTTCCTCCTCATTCAAAAAGGGTAACATTTGGACTTCCAACGTTTATCCCCAAGTCAGCTTCCTTCTAGACTGAGACTGCACAGATTTACATCTCACAAGTGTGTGTTTTCCACCAGGCAGCCAGGCTTTGAAGGCAGGAATTAAAATGAGGGCGCAGAAAACTTCAGTGTGAGGCACAGGTAATTTAGAGAGAACATCTATTTACCTATTGAAGAATTGGCGCAAAGTTTTTTATCATAGCAGCTGAACCCTTCCCTCGCCCTCCAGCCATAATTTTTCCCTTTCTCGACGATGTCGATTTCTTCGTATTTATTCTGCCCCACGTCTCCGCAGAAGAGCCGCCCTTTCCCTTCCTTGGTGCGAGGTTCGCCCCTATCAAAAGAGCAGCGCCACATATTTCTCACTCCGTACGCATAGATTTCGGGGCGTGCCTTGGGGTCGTTGAGAAATGGGTTGTCGGGAGGGATTCGGTACAGAGGCCCGCGGTCGTTGTTGTTCACATCGATCCGCAGCACTTTGCCCAGCAGGGTTGATCTGTATTGGGAGAAGAAAGGAAAAAAAAAAATAAAGAAATAAAACTAGACCTTGGTTAAACATACATTCTTGTTCAGAGACGGGTTTTTGGAAAGTCTAGGGTTTCATTCTTTCTGGTTTGGAAAAGAGAAGCCTTTAAACATCTCTGAAAAAAACGAATCATTTCAAGACCATTTCATATGTCCCAGGCCACTGAACAGCCTTCAGGTGGCACTGACTTCCCATGGACGCACGCTCACGGCTTGGAGCTGCTGTAGGGACGGGTTCACTCTTCCCACTTCATGGACCCCCCCTCTGCTTGCAGAAGACTGGGCTCTGAGCAGACAACTGGAAGGGTCAGTGAGCTATCGCTGCTCACAGGGAAAAAAGACACCCCTCGATAACCTCCCCTAAGGAAACCGGAGTTACACGGGAGGTCTATGTGCCCACGTGTGTGCACAACATCACTGCAGCCATTTTAGGTAAAATGTAAACCCGAGACAGAAAATACCCCCCAATTTACCTCCCCCAGTTTCTCTTCTCAACCCAAGGGCGATGGGGGGGGACACGGCACACACAAGGTTTTAGGGGCTCTCACTTGTTCTGGGCGTTTCCAAAGGTCCCAAAAGGATCCCCAGCCATGCCTCCATCTCCAGTAAATATATAGAGATACCCGTCATCTCCAAAGAGCAGCTCTCCTCCATTATGGTTGGAAGCAGGTTCTTCTATTTCCAGGATTATCCTAACCGAAAAGGAGGAGGAGGCATTACCTACAGCACAAGCCCTAAGCAAAGGGCAGAGCAACGTCACTCCAATGTTGCCCTTGACATGAAAACGGCTACAGATCAGTCTTGATGCAAATTCCTCCATATCCATGTTACTGCATTTTACTTGGGCATAACTGATTTTCTAACCTTAAATAATTCCAACATATTTTCCAGATTACAGAAACACCAAATTGTGTAATAAGGAAAATCTGGGAAACCACATGACAGAATACACTTTTAATTAATTATACTCTTCCTCTCATTCTTCCTTCCTCCTCGTAAAACTTCTTTTTTTTCTTTTTATTTTTTTTTTAAGAAAAGGCATCTCAGCTTAAATCTGATTGCAAACTGCAAGAGAAAGGACTCCAGTCCATCTGTGCATCTGTACAGCATTTGCCACAATCCTGACAGGCGCTTTCAAGGCAAACCTAAAATTTTTCAAACATTAAGTAGTAGTTAAATTCTTAAAGAGAGAAGAAACCTTAAATGATAATTACATACACAGGAGTTTACGAGCTTAAAGAGTTGTTCAAAGCAGCCCCACCAACAAATTAACATTTTGACAAAGGTTATTCAAAGCAGTACTGACAACCTTTACCTTCGTTTTAAAACCTAACTCTCTCTTACTTTTATCTGTTTATTTTACACACCTGGCATCCCTTTCATAGTAAGAAAAGGGTGAAATATATAAAAGTATAACTTTATTGAGAGGTAAAGCCACAAATACATGCAGTGGAGGTTCCCAGGTGTAATAACTGAAGGTTATTTGACTCCAGCTTCTAAAAAAGTCCAGATTTCATGCTGACAGTGCCTCTTAATAGCTTCAAAAATAAATTATAATAATCACTTGTACCACCTCATTTTTAGCGAGTTTTTTTCCCTTCTGAAAGTACTGATAGTTTGTGATCAGGCTGTAAATTGTGGGAAGGAATCCAGCTATGTAATTATTCTGTCACCTGCTGCTAAACATCACCACTTCAGAGCTAAGGTAACTGCGCACGAGTGCATGGGCTCCAGCCAGCAGCAGGAGCGAGGGAGGATCACAAAGGTGAATCCTCCTCAACCTCCCAAAGAAGATGGAAGAAAACAAAACAAATTGAGCAAAAATCTGCAGGCAAACAGACATACGCCTTCCTCCCAAGGCAAGGCACACCACGTGTCGGCCGAAGCTGCCTCTTGGGCAGCATCTCAGGATGAAGTCAGTGGGAGCCCTGCCTACACAAGCACAACAGGACCACAATTTTGTTTTCTTAAGCTTTCGCCGTACTAACCATCAGCTAAATAAGCACAGAAAACGTTACAAACATACAGCCTGAGGATTTTTAAACAAGACAGCTCATGGGCCTTGACATCTGCAGGTTTAAGCTCCTGACTTGCTTTCCTGAGGACCACCTTTGAATTCCCCTTACCTGTCATCTACAGTGCTCCTTACACTGAATTGCTGTCACTGCTTTATAAACCAGCATCCCCTTTCCATCATTAGGCTACAGGCATTTTTGAGCTAGAATCATCCACTGCCAAGTATTTGGAAAGCCCTTATATAACCCACATAACAAAGCAAAAATCTTAACATCAATAATATCCAAGGGTCTCTTAAAACACTGGTTCTATTACGTGGTTCTGCACCAGGTTATAAATCTATAGACTGTCTCCACAAACAAACCTCTAATTATCTGGGCATATTAATGTGGATCAACTGCAGGATCCACAAAAAAATGAAATTTCCAATCAAAATTATCGCAGTAATAGCACAGTGGTTTGCATTTTATTTAATTTGATATTAAATTTGTAATATCACAGGGTTGAGCTGTCACTCAGATAAAGAAATGTGGGGCCAAATCCATCTTTGTTCCAATATCCCTGAGTTTGTTTATCCTGATTTTGGAAACCTTTGGCTTCGGAATGAATTTCACTCATGCTTTGCAGAAGTCTATTTTAAAAGGTAATAATTAAAATACAAAAAAAAAAAAAACAACCAAAAACCAAACCCCAAAATACTCACTGTAAATCACGTTTAATCAATGTTCAGTTAAATCTTCTGACATACGAGAACTGAGAAATATAAATGTTTTATCCCTGAGCACTTGCAGTTCATCCATGGAGGGCTGGCGCATTCTGTCTCAGTAAGCTAGACATGGACTTGGACTAACTTGCTACCACACTGGAATGCAAGAACAATATTAAGCTAAATAAGTCTCATTCATTAACAACCTTTAGAAATGCACAAGCTGCCCCCTGAAACTTTAAATACATTTGCCAGAGAAACATGTGTACAATACCTTTCGGAACCATGGTCCAAAGCATTCATGTCAGCAGAAGAAATTCTGAACTCACTGATTCGGATTCTCTCTTCGTAACGAACTTCAACTGAATAGTAGACATACACTTTACCATTAAATTTGAATTTAGGATGGAAGACAATACCTAGAAAACCTCTCTCGTCTCCTTCCCAAGGTGAGGTAAGTACGGCTTTGCTGATGTTCAGAAATGGCTTTTCAAGCCTGGATCGATCAGGGAGGTAGGTCCACACCAGGCCAACCTGCTCCGCAATGAAGAACCTGTGGGTGCCATCATTGGCGTGCACCATCGCAACGGGATTGCGCAGCCCATTGGCGACCTCCATGAGGCAGAGCTGGAGACAGCCCTCTGTGTCAGCGGTCACTAACCCCAGGTTTTGGTTAAGGTTCTGGTTAGTCAGCAGGTGTGGAAAACAGTAGTCTGTGTCCTCCAAGGACAGGTAGCGGCAGAATTTTGCCATGTTGTTCTCCAGTGCAATTAACTCTTGGTCTGCAGAGAGATAGCGAAAAATGGAGCGGCATTTTTGCCACACTTGCAGGCAATAGTCTTGGCAAAGTCCTGGTATCGTCCGCACGGGGGTGGAGGGATCCTCGGCGTCGTACAAGTGAGCTGCATATGGAGAACATTCCTAGAGGGAGGGAGAAAAAGCCTTAAGCCGTTTCTTAGACCAGATTTGAAACAGCTGAGCAGCAATACTAATTGGAGAAATTTTGCCTTAATTACAACATATGTTGTGGTTTATTCTGAAGATATATTAACAGAGGAAAAGATCTTAGAAAGGGGACTTATCTCAGCATTCGTGGAAATGATCTTCAATGTTCCTAGTGAAAGCTGGCTTCCTCGTGCTGTTTTTCATTTATTCCAACCATAGCACTAACACAAGAAAACCAGCAATGACACGTCTTGCTACATCACCCTAGCAGACTGTACTGGGGAAAAAGAGACTTTTCTATCTTGGATGTTCTGACTTTATCTATGAAATAACGAGCAGATTCACCACAGCACGGCAGCGAAACCAAGGAGTTAGCTAAGAAGATTCAGGTTTTGCATCTCCGGATGAGGAGGGAATGGGAAAGGTTGGCAGGGCGAAAGCCTGTGACTTCCCTACCTCGTCATCCAACAATCCAGACATGCTCCTCAAACACAGATGTAATTTACAGGTTGGAAGGAGTGGGATAAGAAAGTGTAGGAAGAGAGGAGAAGGATACCCATCCTTCGTACCGCACAGTGCACCCAGCCCTGGGGTACTATCACTGCAGACACCAGTCTTGCTCAGGTCCAGCTGCCTTTGCTGCTGCATATTTGCCTACAGACGCTTTATATACCTGATTAGAAGTGGTGAAATTAATCTCATGATTGTGACACTGGTCACCGAGTTCTGCGGGGGATGCTCAGGCTACAGAATTTCAGACAGTGAGCACCAAACGGCCATAATCCAGGCAAGGTCCACTGGCAGCGGCTGCAGCACAACCCTAGTTTATGGGAGGCATGGCCTTGGAAATCTACCTAAGGACTGAATGAAGTTCACATAGTTCGCTGTATTCTCCACTATGAGAACTCCGACAGGCACATTTTCCTTATGTAAAAAGCCACTGCAATCCAGTAAAACTGTCTGTAAATTACAAACTGACCAAAGTGACTCAGTTCTGCTTTGCAAGGACTTTTCCTTGTAATAAACGCACAATATTTTCCAGTTGTAATGCATCTTCCCGACAAGCATCTCAAAAGTGCTCTCCAAATAATGTAACGTGACTCAGTGGAGGCTCAGTTATTTTCACAGGGCAGATAAAGAACTGGGGCAAGAAAGGTAGGAAGAGAAACTATCCTTCTTGAATAAATTCTGCATTGTTAATGCCCAGATGGCATTTCTTCCAAGCAAAACCAGCTTAGTTAAAAAAATATATAGGGAGCTGTTTCTAAATCTATGGGGAGCTATTTCCTAATGCAGATTACAGCACTGTTCAATAGCTGAAAAGATATAACATCTGAGATACTGAAGTATTTAAATTAGCTGATAAGTACACACAATATTTAATTTTTATTTTATTTTCCATTACATACCATAATAAACTGAGGCCATATAACAGATCATTAGTGCACAATAAGCTTTCCTCCTGGAATGTCAAGCCATTCATTGCAAAATGAACGTTATTATGCCTTCAAATGAGCAGCAATTAATGTGGTAAAAAGGAGATTGTGTGTGACACAAAACACTGAAATTACGCGGGCAGATTGGGTAACGGCACTTGGCTCAGTTACACGAGGTGTGCCAGGGACAGAAAGAGCCGGAGCATTTGCCCATACAGTTGTTATGACTGAAAATTTGGCCTTGGAAAACTAATTGAAATGAGACAGAAAGGGAATGTGAAGGCAGGGCTGGATGGGAGCTCAGTCTGTTTCTGCCTACGGAGGTCTCGCATTCAGAGAGAGGAAGACCACCGCCTGAGTACTGGGGTGTAGCTGGTACTGCTCACTTTCAAAGCAAGCAGTGATCTTAGGCATTATAAAGCAATGTCCTGGCTTCAGCATCGGAATTAAAAATAGCACAGAGGTATGGTTTGCCTGTCCCTTTGCCGCTGCGGGCTGCTCACCCCAGCCTCAGGTGTGTTTGAATAGCTGACAGTGTTGTGGATGACTTCTTCACTCCTTACCACGTTCCTGGTGGCATACGGCTATTTTCAGCGGCATTACGCTGACAGTGATGTTCAGAGATCTATCACTAGCCAGACAGTACCCAAGCATGTGTCTAGGGTATTTTCCAGCCACATTTGGAACATCTTCCAACTTCTGTTCCACAAGAGATGGAGCCTGACTCCTGATCCTGAATTTCTCTGCTTCTGAAGTAAATGTTGTGGTCCTTTACCCTTCACAACATCTTATGACATTCACTAACTCAAAACACCAAGAAACTCTACACTCGGTCACAGCCCAGCATCACTAATAGATCTAAATTCTCATTTCCAAATGACATGGTCTGTTCATTCATTTTAAACTATGATGTGGTCCAAAGACCAAGGAAACTAATGGGCAGATGATCAGTAGCTTCAGTAGGGCCGGAACAAGCTCGCACTGTGAAAATAACTCATCAGAAAATAAAACAAGTGACATTAAGACAAGTTAGCCAAATCCATCCTATCTGTTCCAGGAATTCAGAGGCAGCTATTTATCTGAGGAATTGCAACAGTCTGAATTTGGACGAACACCCACATCAAACAATGGCTTATTTACTGCTGCTATCAGCCCGGAGGAAGCAACGGGACTGCTCAGGAAAGCATCTAACTTGCATGTAATCCCTGACCTTCCCTGTCCACCTCCATCTGGAAACTCAAGCCTTTGAGCAAGCTGTTCCCCGAGAAGCAGAACAAGGCATCTGCTCTCCCGCAGTCTGGTGTCCTGTATCCCACCACACAATAATCCGCATCCACACACATCCCGTGAGACCTGCCGCCCCCCTCAAATTACCCCCGGGTGTCGAGGCCATGGGGCAAGCAGGGGGATGTTCCACCGCAGCCCTCCTCTCTCCCACGGCCAAAGGCATCCTCTCAGCCTGCTTCTGGGTGGGGGGAAACCCTATTTTGGGGCTGGGGAACCACGGGCAGCACTGACAGAAGGATGTTTCTGCTCTTCCACAAGGAACAGAAACAGCACCACATAGCAAATCACAACTTAAGAGGAGGTAGGAGTCCTTACCACAAGTACAAGCCGAGACACTTGTCAAAATAATTTGGTCACATTTGAGAGAAATCACGAATTGTGAGCAGAAAGAGGCAGAAGTGTGCTGAATAAGTCACAGAAACCCACTTATTAATTCAGGTCTAGGATATAAATTGGATATATAACAAATGAATGGAAGCAGAGTGTCCTGGAGTGATTGCAATGCCTGAACTTCCATTTCGTGCTTGCGTGGCCAGAGGCGGTGGTGTGTAGCTACATCTGGGCTGGTGATGCACTGAGCTCATCAGAACGTTTCAGTGAATCATTTTTCCCACACTGAAATATTTCACTGCTTCTGAGCAGATTTTCAATGGTCAGGTTTCTGATATACGCAGGAGACTTACTTATCGCTTCCAGAGGCAGAAGGGGTGCTTTGCAGGCCCTGCTAATGGGTTTCCTATCTGCAGATGGATTTTTGGACACCACTTGTTTCAGGAATATATTCAAAGGGTTTTTGCTTCCAGTACAATGTGAGATGAAATAAAAGTCAAATCTCTAGAAGCTGTTGTGGAAAAGCATTGGCTTTCTCTTTGTGCTTTCAGGAACACAAGAGGTACCCTGCAAAATGCTAAGAGCGGGATTTCTGGAAAGCGACTTTGATCCCATCTGAGCACAGCAGACGAGACTCCACTGTCTGAATTAATTTAAGATTTACACTTGCACAGCACAGAGCTGCCACTGCTCTGTCTCACGGGCATTTTCATACATACGAGGCCACTGCTGATGATCGGGTCAGACACTGCTCTGTGCAGACGGGGATCATCCTGTTATCATATCTGGCCACGGAACATCAACCCCGAGTAGAAATTTCCACTGTGTGGGATGGCTGCCACAGAGGTTTCTAGGCCACATCCTCAGGCATTACTCTGCACCCATCATCAAGACTGTTAGCACCCGGCACACGCTAAAAGCATCTCAGGATGCTGTAACCCAGTACAAAAACCCACCTGATCCCATGAGTTGGGTGTGAGAAGGAGCATGTTTTGTGCAGGCTGGTCCCCTCCTGGCTGTCTTCACCAGGTCCAAGGATCTAACCCTGGCAGGGTGAGGGGAGTCTGCAAATTGTAACTGCCCACAAACCCATCTCAGAGCACTGCTGCTCATAAATTAAAGCAGAACATCATCCCTATTCCTCTTTCAAACACCTGCCAAGGGTGGAAAAGTCCACTGGGAAACCTAATGATGGACAGTCGCTCCTGACAGTGCCTGGGAGCACATGTCCAGGCTGCTGCACTGATCCCTGATGCACCCATATGTGGGCCAATGCATCCATGCCTGGGCCCGGGCACTAATGCCATGGCTGATGCACCTGTGTGGGGGTCCATGTCCCCCTGTCTGGGCTGGGCACCAACGCCACGGCTCACACACCCCTGGGCTGTCCAAAGCCCCTGTGCCTGCGCTGATGCAGCCCTGCATGGGTGGACGCAGTCGTTCCTGGGCTGATGTGCCCATGTCATGGCTCATGCATCCCTGTGAGGTTCAAAATACCTCTGCCTGGACCAGTGCACCCCCCACGGACCAATGCACCCATGCCGGGGCCAAAGCAGCCATACCTGGGCCAGACCACCCTGCGTGGCCAAAGCACCACGCAGGGGCTGAATCCCTCTGTGCGGCTGAAGCCCCCCGTGTGGCTGAAGCCCCCCATGCAGCGGGAGCCCCCGGTGCAGCGGGAGCCCCCGGTGCAGCAGAAGCCCCGGGCAGCCCGGTGCGGCGGGCGGGCGGGCGGGGCCGCCTCACCTGGCAGAGCAGGTCCTGCAGGTGCCCGGCGCAGGCGGCGTAGGTGGGCCCGTCGAGGCGGGCGCTGAGGCGGTAGAAGCGCTGGAGCAGGGCGCGGTCGCGGCGCGGGTCGCAGCAGCCGAAGTCGGCGTAGCGCCGGCAGAAGGCGAGGCCCCGCGGCGGCCGGAACGGCGGCTTGAAGTCCAGGCACTGCGGGTGCGGGAGCGCCGGCCCCGGGGCCAGCGCCGCCGCCAGCAGCAGCGCCAGCGCCGCCCGCGCCCCGCCGGGCCCCGCCGCCCCGCGCAGCCCCCGCATGGCCGCTCCGCGGGCGCGGAGGGCGGCGGCTGCCCCCCGGCCCGGCTGCGCGGAGCCTCGGCCGGCCCCGCCGCGGCAGAAGGGGCGCGGAGAGCGGCCGCCCCGAGGTCTCCCCGCCGCCGCCGAAGAGGAGGAGGAGGACGGGCGGCCCCGGGCTCTGGGCGCCGGCTCGGCAGCGCTGGGCGCTGAGGGACGCGGCTGCGTTCACAGCACGCTTGCGTTTCGGTGATGGTTTTGGAAAGGCGTTTGTAGGCTGACTCCAGCCCGACCGCAAGCTGGCAGGTACTTGGCTGTGCCGTCGGCGCAGGGGGCCGTGCCGTCGGCGCAGGGGGCCGTGCTGGAGCAGGTAACGCTGGGATGGATCACGCTGGAAACGAGCTCCTTAGGCTGACTCCTCAAGTGTTGGCTGCTGGGCTCGGTTCTCTCGTTGAATCTTTTGTATGACCAAAATATGACAGATGACAGCGCTCTGAGTTTATACTGCTGATGGACATATTTAAAAACCAGAAAACTTAGCTTCAGTCCAACTAGTGCTTCTACATCCTTTGGCGTCCTTTGGCAATCGCATCCTGGGCTGAGGTTCTGATTACGTTCAGCTTGGAGGCTGGAAAGGGGAGGTTGGGTGTAGCCTTTACATCGAGTGGCCCTAGGTAGCCCGGGGCGACACATTCCCCCTTATGAAGATACTCCTCCCGTTCAGAACGGTGCTCCCTCCATGCTGCCCAGGCCCTCCCTGCCCAAACAAAATAAAATTGCTGCTGATATACCTTCCTTATCTTAAAGTGCTTCAAAATATTTACTCCAAATGCTGTTTTTTTGCGTGTCATATAGCATATCATATGTGATGTTATCAGCTAGTAAGATCGAGTCCCATGTAGATGGCATTTTTTTGCTGTTAAACACAGCTAGCCACAGTGTATTATGTATTTCAATATTAACACACAGACTGCCCATAAAAGACAAAGAATGCGGAGTTCATGCTGATATGCTATTTTTGACTCCTGCCTCGAGACCAAAGAACTGCTGTACAGTGCATATAGACTGTAAAATCACTGCATGGCTTGGAACAGCCTGTCAGGAGACCATATGTGTTACAGCATTTAATACGAGTTTGTTTTTCTCTCCATATGCTTATGTAACTGCTGCGAAGGTCACCGAAAACTTTGCATATGTGCAGGCAACCAGAATACCTGATGATCTCACTTGAGAATTCTCTGCTTTTTTATTTTTGGTCATTTAAAACCACTTTTTCACAGATGACCTTGGTAAGTGCATTGGAAAGCACATGATCTAGCCGCTGCCCCTGAAAACTTCGCATGCTGTGCAAAAAATGAGTGTGCAGTTATGCAATCCCATATTTGTGTAAAAACAACTGATATAAAGGCATCTTCCTATTCAGCCCAGTTAATCTTTTATTCCTGTGGTTAACACTGGCTGTTGTCTCAGTGTTTGTAATGATTTTTAGCCATTGTTAATTAACATCACAACAATGCTTAATATACAAAGAATGGATCGCAGTAACCAAACATATTCTGTGATAATGAGATTTATCCTATAGCCTCTTGATTTGCTATTACAGCTCTTGATTATTTTGGCATCCACGCAGCATTTCAGAAATGAAAGGAAAATTAAATGCTACGCATATTTAGCAGTGAGTTGTAGAGCAAGAACTATAGATTTGATCTGCTCATCACCGCAAAACAGCATAAAATACCTTTGGGAAGTCCTCTGTGTGCCTTTACAATATGTGCCCCCACGCCAGAACTCCCACCGTTTTGTTCATTCAGGCAGGGCAATTTTTTGGTTACCTCTCAGGCTGGAGACTGCACAGCAATTCATGGGCAAGGCACTGCTGAAACAGAGACCGTAGCTGCCTCGGCCTCAGTAACGAGCTGGTTCTGCCAAGGATGGCTTATTTTACACCTTGTTGTGAGCTGTATTTTGAGGCTTCCCAGGCCACAGGTAGGAGCTCCTGGGCTGTGTTTGAGGGATCTGTGCTGCGGTGGATAGGAGTACACAGCTCTGGCTCTTCTTTCCAGCCTGGAGACTTGCTGTGTGTGATCATTCCCAAGTTCCTGTCTTTCTGCCTGGATTCTCCCATTTGTAAAATGAGGCTAGTCGATACTCACCCACCCCATGGCAATCTTTCAAGATGTAGTTTATTGATATTTTTAATCACCATTTTGTTATTCTTTATGAGTTCTCTGCCAAGCCATCGCTAGAGACTAAGCTCAGGAGGTGAACTGCTGCCCTTGACCTGAAATGCTAAATTTGAAGTTGCCCTTGTTGCTACCTGAGGGCAATAACATGCATCTGCAGAGCAACTACAGACTGGGGATGGGGTTTGATTTGAGCAGTATTTCACCAAGGTCATGCGGTAGTTTGAGAACTTGCTATTTCGTATTAAAATGACTCATTTTTAATTTGGATAATTTGAACACTCATCTTTGTGCTTAATGACCTGAATCAATCAGTTGAATATTTTTTGCCGTATATCAGCTATTGAAAATATGGGTTTTGATTTTGTTTTGTTAAGATATTGGATCACCCCTTTTCCCACTGAAGTCCGTAAGAGTTTTACCAGCTGACTTCAATTAATTCTCAAAATCAGCATTTGTATTGATGGACGAAATTGAAGAAGCCAGGTGTGAAAATGCAGTATTTGCTTGCACACAACATTAAGGCAGAAAAAAGCCTACATTTATAAAATGTCAACTGGTTTTGGGTACCAAACCTGAAATCCTTAAGACAATTAAAGCAACTGATAATTGTAGATACTCTGCAGCTCAAAAAGACAGTTTTATATCCCTCAAGCTGAGCTCCTTGAATGTGCAACATCCAGATTGTTTTACTCTTTCTGCATAGGTTAGAATTTGTTAGCATTTGCTAATGAGAGAGAATGTGGGCACATTGCTTAGAAATGTAATCAAATCGCATTTGATCAAATGACCAACATTGACCCAGCGTCTGGAACTCCATCCTCAAGTGCGGTTTGGGTCAACAGCGAGGAGTTTAATGCTCTAAGCTTTAATACCCAAAGGACATACTGCTCCTACCCAAGCCAACTGTGAACACCATCCCTAAAAGGGATTAAATGCAGAGCTATCACTCTTTGTGGGGTTTGCTTTCTCATTATGTGTCTGATTGTGAAACCCTTCTGTTCCTCATTTGTCTTCTAAGTGTTTGATTTTCCTTACTGGCGGAGATACTGAGAACAGATTACTATTATGACAACAAAAGAAAGAAAATGTGTGTGTGTGTGTACACAGCAAATCATAGAATCACAGAATCATAGAATCGTTAAGGTTGGAAAAGACCCTTAGGATCATCAGGTCCAACTGTTAACCTACCACTGCCAAGTCCACCACTAAACCATGTCCTCAAGTACTGCATCTACCCGTCTTTTAAATACCTCCAGGGATGGGGACTCAACCACTTCCCTGGGCAACCTGTTCCAGTGCCTGACTACTCTTTCAGTAAAGAAGTTTTTCCTAATATCCAACCTAAACTTACCCTGGTGCAGCTTGAGGCCATTTCCTCTCGTCCTAAATACACACAAACCCACAGATGCAAGCAAGGTAACACCTACCTTTCAATGGACAGAACCCACGCTAGGCAGCGTGGAAGTGGTCCGCTGGCATGGAGGCTGCTCATTCACACAGCTCTTCATATTCTACATGCACAACAGAAAAAAAATATATTAAGTCTTTGGAAAGATGCAAGAATAGTTTTACAGCACAGTCAAAACCAAACGGGCGCCTTCTCATTTAAGGCGATTTGTCAAGGAACACAAGTATGTGCTGAGCAGTCACTGAAGTCACACTGGCTGTGATAGGCCTGCCAACACATTTTGATATTACAGAAGCGTTTAATGCAAGAAACCCGAGGAGCCAGCCCAGTGCAGGCGATATCACGTGCTATATCGAGGATACTATCAGAGGATTCGATAAGCAGAAATCCCGCTACCTCTAGACATGCTGGGATGACTCAGATGTGGAATGAAATGTACCGCTGCAGCGCTGAAGCCCTTATTTCTCCTGGTAATGGAACCACACGAGTCCCTCATATCCTTTAATCCTGTTGTGATGAAGCACCTTCTCCCACTTCAGCACTACCCTCTGGTGCACCTTCCTGGGCTCTGTGTCATACGCCACAGCAAATGTTTGTGCAAAACACTAGGGCAGCCCTGCAGACAGTATAAATCAGCAGAACTCAACTGTAGCCTTGCATATGATATCCAGGATTCCCATATAGGTGGCATGCTGCTAAATGCTTTTCCTATCCTTATGCTCGTTTTCTACATGGGCAGGATGTAAATGTCACGGTTTTACAGCAATCGGATAACTCCTTCACTTCTTTTGCTTCACAACTTGCTACCATAGAAATTCTATCTCAAGGGCCCTAGAGAGACCATATGGGCAGTAAACATTCCTTATGTGTCGCACGTACAGAAAGAACATATTTTCTTATCGGCTCACACAACAGCAGATCATGCAGAAATGATTTTTTAAAAATTACTACTATTTTCCCTGCAGTAACAGCAATACAACAATAAATAACAACCCTTGAATGGTTTCTGTCTATTTTACAGCACAAGGATCTTTTCCCCTTTTTGGTCACAAGAAAAATAATAAAGGCATTAAAATGTACATTTCTTTTCCGAAAGTGTTGTATTGATTTTATGTAACATCTGAATGCTTTGTGTTGTAGATTACATATAACCATATAATTTGTCTGTAACAAGAAGTAGACCAAAAGACTTGCTCAGTGAATTGCAAATGAGCCTTTCCTCATCAGTGATCCAAGGCATAATAAAATACCCTGTTTTTTTAGTTCCCTCTGAGAGGTGAAAAAGCTCGCTTGCAGAAGCAAGTATATTCCACTGAAAGAAAAGGTAATTAATCATAGGTTGAGTCCACACTGAAAAGGAAAAATCCAGTATGGATCCACACCTTTGTCCCAGGATCATTCAGTCCCATCTCTAGTTTGGAGAGAACAAGGGTTTTGTTGATTAACAACCACAAAAATGTTACTTTTATGGAACAAAGCTAGCAGCAGCCAATGCTGCCATTACTCCATCCCTATCGAAGGACAAGGAGCTAATAAACAGGTGGTTTGGATATTTTCTAATAGATGAAAATAGAAGGCATAGCCAATAAAAGCAAGCTGTAACTTGAAAAATTCTTCCCCAAAGTAATCAGGTCTGGCAGCAAAAGAAAATAGATGCTGGTCCAGAAACAGAGATTGCAAATTTAGTACTTCTGAAACCTTTCTGACTGAGCAATGAGGTACATAACATTGCCAGCTCTCGCAAGCCCTCATATATGCTTTCCGTAAAACACTTATCTGGGGACCAAACAATCTTTCAGGAAGGACAAAAGAGGAAGGAAAAAAGCAGAAGTTACACAAGTCCACGTAGACAACCCTCTTCTGGAGGGACAGGGACCATGGAAACGCAGACTATGCATAGCGTAGGGCCCCCAGAAAATCCTGACCCAAATTGGCAGCTCTTGAGTAGTTACGTCCCTTGCATAACTGCCCCAGTGCTAGCAGGCAGCTAGTAACCACACTGCCACTGGTTTCCAGTCAAATCCAGTGTCTTCATGAAATATGCAAGGAACGACATTTTCTGCTGAGGGAATATGCAAATTTTCAGTTTATTTAGAGAGGTATGGCATTTAAAGAAGGCCAAAGGTGTCATGCTCCTCCATCCACTGATTTTGTGCCTTTTCTTTCACGTTCTCTGGGCAAAGTCATGAAGAAATGCATGTGATCGTTTTCTTCCCCAAAGCTGAGGAGGGCTTTGGCCCCAGAACTGCTGTCTGCCACCGTGGGGTATCATCGAGCATCTCTGCCGGTAACAGCAAGTGCCACAGTGGTCTGGAGACATTGCAGAGCTGGACTGGCTTCAGAGGGGCTCGTAGCCTCAGGCAAAACCTGCTCCAGGTGCAATAAATGGAAACTTGAGGGAAGTTCTGAACGGGGTCAGATTGCCTCCCTTTCTGTTGGCTGTTCTGCCCCGCAGAAAGGGATGTCATGGAGAACAGTCCTGTAGACCATTAAATTCTTTCATAGCCTAACTCTGGAGGAAGTTCATGACGGAAAGCTTTTTACAATGAGTCCCAAGTGTGTTAGGTGCCTGCCATGCAGACTCAGTGTCTGATGTGTTTCGGCATCTGGCATTCCCACTGTCCGTACGTGCCTCTAGACCTTTGCAAATCCAGCTCTAAACTCTTATTGACTTAAATCATAGGATTAAACCCTAAGTTTTTAAAAAATTGCATTTTCAGACACCTAGAGTTATTTTGCCATAATCAAAATGTCTCATCTTCTGTATATCAGTTACGATTTATGACTCAACCTGACGTAGCTCAAAATTCTAAAACAGATGTAGCACTTACAAAGTGATGCAGCAACGTAACAGTGACAGCCAAAAAGGCACGACTGCATTGACAGTCCAAGACTCAGGTACAAACTTTACGTGCTGCACGGAATTTTTATTTTTGCGGTGTTTTCTAAGATCTGTTGGAAATAAATATCAAGCGAGAGCTATATTTATTTGATGTTTAATTCATGAGCAATAGTATCTGTTGCTGTAGGAGTACGTGTGTTTAAAGTAGTTTCTGGCCTTGGCTCTTCCCTGGCCTTCCCCTTGGCTGCAGCAGCGGGGCCTGACGGGTGTCGGGGTCGGCAGCTTTGGCTGTTGCAGGCAGGAAGGAGCAAAGCTCAGAGCAAAGGGCTTTTCCCCAGCAGCGACCTGCCACAAGCCCTGAGCAGGTCGTATCTGGGAAGTGATGGTCTGATCACCTCCCACAGCCCCAATGGCCAAGCAAGGGGGAGGTCAGGTAAGGAGGTTTTGAACTAACTACAGCTGATATATGTCAAAATTAACAGCCTGAATTACACACAGAGGTAACTGGGAGGTCACTGGAGATCACACAGCATTGCTATTTCTGGATGCCCTTGGGGCGTGCTGCAGTAACCCAAGCTAGACTGAGCAGAGCCTGGTTCACTGTACCAACATCTGGGTCAGGAGCAGAAGGAAATCCCCTCTGAGCAAGCATCAGCAGTGAAAAAAGCATTGCTGCTCCTGGTGCTTTGGCTGTTCATCAGCTGCAGAGGATCCGGTGCCGTTTCTAAACTCTGACTCTTTTATGGAATCCAGGCAATGCTCCATGAAATAGCCACCATTTGTCCCTTGACTGAGAACAGCTTCTCAGGGGCCCTCAGTTCTTTACTACCCCCAAATGATCTCATGTGGGGAGCAGAGAAGGTGGCCTTGCAGGGTCACTCCAAGCCCAAGGCAGGCCTTGAGGTAGGTTGTCTCCGGACTGCACTGGAGGAGATGGTTGGCCTGTTGGGATAATGCAAATCTTGTAGCCATGCTGAGCTTTCATGCATGAAACTCCGCTAGGATACAACCACTTCTGTCAGCAGAGTCTCAGGCAGGCTGTGGAGATACCCAACGACGCACAGCCTGCTACCATATGGATATTTTCTGTATCTGGCGTGGCAGAACTGAAGGGATGGATCTGGGTCAAGTATTAGTGCTTTTATTTCTGTTCTTTATGCAACACGTATACAGTGTTTCAGTCTCTGGTGGATCTAAATCCAGGTTTCACCTCGGAGTCTTTGCCTCAAATCTCATTCAGTAACACCTAAGAGCTGTTACCATACAAGTCGCTGCCATGTGAGCTGTATCCAATGGTATCTTTATTAGCCTCTCTTCTAGCTTGCTGCAGATGGGAAACTGACTTGTCCACAGCCCTGTCCTCACAAGAGAGTGCCCATGGTTAGCCCTCTCCCCCTCTATGCCTCTTCATCCAAGCGTGCAGCATTGCCAGCTTTCTTCTCTGGAAGCTCTGAGAGAAGATTTCTCAACTAAAGATCCTGTCTATGAAGCACAATGTTGTCTGCATCTATACTTCATGTTGCATGACTCCATCTCCTGGCAACCAGGGGTAAAAAAGCCAGCTGCTATTCGGGAGTCTCAGGATCACTCTTGGGCTTTTCCTGTTGCACAGCACAGAGCGTGTGTGTCCCCTGGCTGTGCCGGTGACATCCTGGGGATGTAAATGGGAGCTCACCACAAGGCTTGGATGCCTCCAGGGTGAGACTCTCCCATGGTCAGGCCAGCCTGACACAGCCAAACCTCTCTCTGTTGCAACTGCTGTACACAAATTAGGGGTGCTTGCCTCATACCTGCATGGATCTCACCTGTGATGCTTTAAGGAAGGTTGAGTCCAGCCAGTGGTGAAGGGGTAGCCTGGATGTTAAAGATTTGGATTTAATTCCTTTGTAATGAGACCACCATGTATTAAAGATGCTTGTGATATGCAAGGCAGGAGCTTGGAGTATGTAGTTTAATTTCAGCATTTAGTCTCTCCTTGCCCCTGTTTCCATCAGTAAAATGGGGAGACAGTCCTTCTCTACTTCACAGCACTCTAATATTGTACCAATACAAGCCATAAAACCACCCAGGAGTTCTCTTTCCATCTTCTGAAATAAAGATTTTATTCATTTTGGACAAGAACATCTTATAAGACTTTAAAATACAACTAATAGAAACAAATATTGACAATCATGAAAATAGAGAAGCTATAGAGAAGTGGTAACTTATGCAGCCGTTCACTACAACAATGTGAAAGGCTCCTAGAAATGGAAAAATTCCTCCTTCACAGTGATGACTCTTGCCCTTTAAAAAACAGCCAGATGAGACTCTTTCTACCCACAGGGCTCTCCTGCAGTGACAGCTACATTAACCTTTGCTGACAAGCACTTCTCTTTGCTTGTAAAATCAGCTTAGTGAGCGCAAAATTCTTCCAGACTTTAAAATGGTTACTATCAAATGGAGATACGCGCCGTGCAAAACAAAACAACCTTGTGCCTTACAATTACTCGTGTGTTAGCACTGCTCTGAGATCGCTGGATGGGCTGATAGAGGATGATGTCTGGGCATCTGTCTGCTTTGGCTAATACTGCAGAATAGATGTGAATGTAGGAAAGGACACTGGGTTTTTTGATGCATTTCTCTCCCTGGGCATTTTTCCATGCTTATCACCACATTGTCTGCGCAATGAGCAACACAGCAGAGGAGCAGTAATATATGCTTGGGTTATTTGTCTGTTGCTATTAGAGCAATGCTTCAAAATTGCAGATAAACCCAGCACGCTCCCTCCTGCGTGCGGGCACGCATGCACACGAATGCACGCTCCCTTCCTGTCATCCTATTTCCCCTTATTAATTTCACATCCTTCTTGCTTACACATCTGAGCTGTCCTTTATATGCGAGAAACTCCTCCCGTGCAAAGGGAATTCTTCTGGGCTTGGGCAAAAGGAGGCTTTGCCAGTCTCCTCCCGCCCTGTCACAGCACCAAGCCTTTGAAACTGGGTCACACGAGCTCTGCCACCTCATCAGAGTCGAGCTTTTAGATCGCCTAGGGCCATTTCAAAGATTTCGTAGCCCCATGGATTGAATTTGAACCATACAGTGGGTACAATTTTGATGCAGTTGGTAATTCTATGATATTTCTATGACATTTATAATTGCTGACCAGAAGTCTCCAGGACTAGGACCTTGGCACAAAATGCAAGTCAGGCTCCCAATGTACCCCACCCCTGTCAAAAATCTGTCATGTCCAGGAGACTGGATCTCAACAAGGTACAGGAATCCAGAACATCACTGAAAAGGTAAAAAACGCTTAGGATAGGATAGGATAGAAAAGAAAAAAATAAAAATTGTATTAAAAATGCTTGAAATTACCTTTTTGAGTAATCGGCTAATTTTGCAGTGTAAATACAATACATTGTTATACTGTCTTTCCTTTAAAGCTCCACTGCTAATCCATGATATTTAGTGCAAAACTCCTACTGAGCTCAAAGATGCAAACCTGGCTTTCAAACCTGCCTTTTAACTGTATTTGGTGGGACTGGAATTGCCCAAGTCAAATAAATGACTCTTAAAACATTAAAGAAAATTATTAAATTGAGAGTGAGGAAGGAGCAACCTTCTGCTGCAAAAACAATGGGAAATGACTTAGCTGCAAGCACAGATGCAAATCAACTGAAGTTACTTTTCTAATAGCTTCCAAATTAAATTGTTCTTATTATTTGCATTATTCTAGGATGTCGGACTCATAGTCGTCTTTGTAGAGATGCAAAGTAACCGGCAAATCAAGCAAAGAATGCTGAATTTCTAAGCAGCTTATTGTGTGTACTTAGTATTAACAGGTGAAATTTTGGAGCTGTCCTGGTTTTCTACGTGATAAGATTTAATTTTATAGCACAGTTCATTAGCAAAAAGGTCCATGAACTCTTGCTGAAACTAAACTGAGTGCCTTGTGAAGTATGTTTATGAAAATTTGTTTTGTGGCGCTTAGAGGGAAAATTATTTTCTGTCTCCTGTATACCCACATGAAGGACTGCTAACATCTTGTTTAATGCAGGTATAATTCCATTATTTTGACACCAAACAAGAAAAGAAATCCAAAATAAATACAGCTGTGAGAATGCAGACCTGTTTTCTGTTGATCAGTGAGGCACAATCTTCACACATGTAAGTCAATGGCAGCACAGTCCCTGACTTCATCTGGGCCAGGATTTCAGCCAGGATATTTTGTCCTCTGAGTTTGCAAGTGAGGAAGTTTAAAATAACCCACTAAGAAAGGAAAAGACTATGGATAATACAGCCAGGGTGCATCACTCAAATGGAGTTTACAGCTGTACGCTACAGACAGCTCATAAGCCAAAGCTCCTATCTCCAAAACACAGCACAGTCGTTTGGATGGTGAGCTCCCTGGGACTGAAAGCAATCTGTTGGGTGCTTGTTCAGCACCCAGCACAGCTGGCCCCAGTTCCCAGGGATGGATCCCAGGTGCTACTGCAATGCCTCCAAATATTAAACCTAATTGTGGCGTACAGGAAGGAGGTTATGAAAGAGAAGATTAAAGAAGGTATAAACTAGGATTTAGGAAGAGTTTTTACAACATATGTGCAGTGATGAGCAGCATTTAAATGAAATGAATGATAGGGCTGACGTACCCCTAGAAAGCATTACAGGAACACCAGCAGTTCACACAGGTGGGGGGCCCATGGGCTCAGGAGAAAATGCTGTAGGTGCTGCAGGCTGGTGGAGCAAGTGAGCCCAGAGCTGCCTCCCCAGCCTGACCGTCAGCTCTGCTGATTAAGCTATCAGGGATGGGATTCAGAAGTAATCTTGCTTGTCCCTGGGTCAGCAGACACTGGGGGGAGTGGAAAATACCCCTTCCCAGAGTGTTCAAGTCTGAGTTTGCAGAAGGGAGCACTGAGGAAGATAATGGCTTTTTAAAAGTAATCAGCAGGAATGGAGAAAAAAGCATTCATTCCACAAACAGGGTTGAGATGCAGGTCCTGCGTGACCGCATGGCACATCACTCCTTGGCTGCCGCTGTGAGCGGCCTCTCCGGCTGCCACCATCCTGTGGGTGATGAAGGGGACAGGGAGGCTCGGCCTGCAGCCCAGGCTCCTCCATGCACTGGTTCTACAGCCGGGGTGCAGCTGGCCCCTTGCACTTTGCTGGGATCGTGGTGCTGCAGACTTTGGGTGTATCAGTACAAGCCAGCTCAGGTCTGGCTAGTATTGCTAGCTCCAGCTTGCCATTAGCCAGGCCAGAGCCAGGCTTGCTCCAGCAAGACTCAGGGATCTGTGCTGTGCTTGGCAGCACTGCATTATCCATCTTTTTCCCTTTTAGTGGTATCCCAGCCCCATAGGAGCCCGAATGCTGAAGATCTGGCTGCAGAGGACATGGAGCAAAGCACTGATGTGCTGCTGGTGCCAGCAGACAGCCCAGCTTCTCCTTCATGCATTTGCAGGCCCAGGACTTTGGGAGGGGCTGGCAGCCGCGGGAAATGTCACTGACAAGATTATAGACCCCCGGTTTGGGAGACTGAGACGCTTCTTTTATCAACAGACTATTTACAGATGGGAATCCAAATGATTCCAGTTAATAGAGCTAATAAGACCTTAAACTTGTGCAAGTAATTTTTTTTTCCTGCTATCCCTGCCCATTTAGCAACCTAGCATTAACACCATGGCTAGCAGTGGTTAGCTACGGGCTCTAAGACTTCTTCCTAAACAGTACGCCCCTTTCCTAGGAAAAGAGATCGTTTAAAAGGAATATACCACTCATGTCCCCCCTGGTTACCTGTCTACTCCCCTCAACCTTAAGATAAATATCAGCGGTTCTGCTGCCAGAGGTTCCCAAGCCTCTTGGCCCCTCTGTGCCCATGTTGCTCAGACCCCAACACCTTCTGGCTGGAGCCTGGTTTTATTTTCTACCTCATTAAATTTTGAGCTGTTTTTTTGTTCAGCACCAACACATAAATCTGATAATTGGCTCAGACAGCAATTACTTTGAGGATGTTTTTTATTTGATTTTGGTTGGTTTGCACCTGAATTGCTATGAATAATAAAACACCAGTTCAATTTCTCAGCTTTAACAGACACGACTGGCTGCTGCGTTTACTTCACAGTTTCAGCTACGAAGAAAACTAATCAAAGCGTGTAAAGAAATCATGGTGTCAGAACAGTTCAGAAAAGGGTCACTAATAATCTAAAACCGTGGTCAGAATGTCTGGATTTTAAAGTCTGAAAGAGCCATGGGAGGGGGAGGCTATTTTTTTCTACACTTAAACACTTAAATTCACATGTGGGAATGTTGCCAGTTTAATTGCTGCAAGTCTTGTGACTTAGACTATCCACAGTTTCTGGAAACAAACTAACAAAGCCTCAGATGGGTATTTGGGAAGCAGGGTGATTATTATTCCAATCTGATCCAAGATGTAAAAGAATTTCTAATTTATCATATCAAGGTTTTCTGATGAGTAGTCATGAGGGAGATTTCAAAGGTCAGGAGAAATGAAATGCAGATTTAAATTCAAATTAATCAGAGGCAGACTCTAGACTGGCTTACACTTACATGGGTAAACATTCACCGTGGGCTATATATCACTCCAAAACATGGAAATATCATCTTGAACTGAATTTCAGAGCAGTGAAAAAAATGTAAACCACAGGAAAAAAGCTGTGATTGTAGGTGAAAATCAGACAGCGGCTACTGGGGAGCAATGGGGCAGGGAAAACAGGTGGATGTGAACTCTGAGAGTACCCGGCCAATCCATATCACACACTGGAGCAATCTGAAAGCTGCCCTGATGGGTGCCATCCTTAGCCTCAAGACAGTTTTCCTTGGTCTGACCCCTGACTTGCTCCTTTGCTGGGATTTGCCCCTCTTGCAGGAGTGGGAAAGGATCCCTAAGGACCTGTTGCCACAGCTTTAGGGATGGTTGTGCCATGGCAGAGAGACCATAATGCTGCCCAGGTCTGAGGCTTAGGGATTTCATATGTGATCTGTAGAAAGTTTGGAAACTTTTGGTCAAAAGTTTGTCAGGCATATAGAAGATCTGGTAGATGTGTTTGCTTTATTTAATCCATATGTTTGCCCATTCAATAATTCAGAAGATGTTATATTAAACAGACTTCAGAGAGAAGTGATGGAAGTGCATTTGCGGAAGCAAGAGCTTGTATAATGAGACATTCCATAAAAAGAAGCTGGACTTTTAAAGTCAGAATGGATTAAGGGCATGAATTCACGTGTCCCATGAGAACTTATTACTTATAAACTCGAAGGACATTCCAAGACCTTCAGAAAGAAGCAGCTTTCACACTTGAGTTTAATTTTAATATCATTGCAGTTGTAAATAAATTGTTTTTATAGTTGTTTCAGTGTAAGTGAGTAAAAATTTTATCTGATCACCCAATTAGCAGTATGGGGTTTTTGTAAAGAATGAGGAATTTATTAGGGATTATTTTACACACTACTGAAGACAAAAAAAAATGTAGCTATAAAAATCATGCCTTTCTTTTCAGACTACAAAAAATAGAATTTAAATTATACCAAATAAATCACTTTTTGAAAAAAGCCAAATACATGTTTCCCTATCTGTGCTGTTGTTATAACATAATCACCTTGGACACTGATAACAGCCTCATCAGGTTCATGGCTGATTTCACGTTCTCATACAGTAATAATCGTATCATGATCACTCTAACTACGGTGTTGCCAAGGCTGCGGGAAAATGATAATTTGCCCTAAGGTAACACCTTCAATGGTGTGTAAAAGAAAGAAATCCAAACTGGAAACTTTCTTGTTAGTCCCCAGTTGCAGGTGAGGGTCTTGTTCCCCAAACCTGGCTGCGGGTGCAGCCAGGATGGTAAGGATGAGGACGAGGATGAGGGGGATGGCAATGCAGGGGCCTCGTGCTGCCTCTCATCCTGCTCTATTTCCCTTTTCCCACTCATTTTCACGGAGAATTCAGCTTTTCTTTGGCCATCCCAGTTACAGGGAAGTTGTCCTTCTTAGCAGTGATTAAACATAACCAGTGACTTAATAACAAGAGTCCTGCTCTTAGCTCCCACTAACGAGACAAAAAAAAGTGCTGTATAAGTGATGTATAAATGGTCACTCTACTTTCACTCCTCTTTGGTTTTTTCTGTGGCAGAAATACCATGTCTCCTGTAGGTTTCTAGAAAAAGTTTATTTTAAAAGTGCTCTTGAGCAGTTCAACGTTATTCCTGCATTGGACACGAGCTACCCTGTTACAGGTGTGTGCAAAATGTGATAGAATAGAATATTGCAGTTGGAAGGGACCTACAGCAATCATCTAGTCTGTCTAGGCTGCCCCTATATGATGGACTGCTTTTACCCAGCTCAGGGGCAGCAGGCTTTTAAATATCACCCATCAGCCATGCCTGCTGTGAGTGAGACACTTTCCTGCAATTCTTCAGCAAGGTTTGACCACTGGTGCGTGGTAGGTGAAAGATGATGGCTGATCTGAGGCCTGGATCTCATTTGATGAATTCTGCTAATGAAGTAACATGTGGACAGGCAACAGCTTTCATCAGTTGTCCAGTTTTTCCCTGCAGTAACTGCTATGTGTTAGGTTCATAGCCAAAGTTATGCAGGATTGTAAGACAGGGTCTGAGAAGGGGAAATATTAAGCTCTTTTAGGCACCAGGTTGCCCTCTCATCATAATTTTAGTGTTAAATAATGATGTAATCAGTTAACATAATGTTTTTCATTAAAAAGGTCTGATCTCATTTATTACCTGCAAACTAATTTCACCTTTTCCCACCTATGAATTTAAGATTCATTTAAGACTGATCATGCTGTGAGTGAAAGCAAGTCCTATTCTTACTTAACCAAAGGAATATTTGCAGTGCGCTTAAACCTAAGTTGCATTTCTTGCTGTATCAAGCCTTTTGTGTTTTAGTTGTCAAATGCAAATATATGAACGTTGCTGTTCTGAGATGTTTAAAACTCTAGTGTTTTTTTTTAAAAAATAAAACTATTAGCTTAATATTTAAAGCACTTTAATGATGTGATCAAAAAAAAGTCTCATTACTTTATGTTCTCTTTGTCTGGCTGATGTAGATACAGATCTGCCATCTCTTGCCTTACACAGAAGACTCTCTGTGGGCAGGGACAATTTCCCTAAGATTAAAGCAGTAGACTTTCACAGTCTTTTAGCACTATCACAGTAAAGAGCAGGAGCAATAATGAGTGTGTGCAGTTGTTGAAAAGTGTAGGCTTGGTACCTCCAAAGGCTTAACCCTTCTGTTTATCCCAGGGGTAGAGAAGGGAAGGGGCAGTTTATCAGAAAACATTTTTCCTCCATCAGTGCATCCCACTGCTGGCTTGGAGCATACTTCCAAGCCCCTCTTGGTGACTAAGTAATTAATCTCTCCCATATCTACTAAATCACTGTCAGGGATGAGGCTGATAATTGGGTTCTCTTTGTGGTGTTGAGATGCAGACACCTGTTAATGAGAAAGTTGACCAAGGACACTGACCCAATTGACACCAGCTATTTAGCAGCTGTCAGGCGGTAATGACTCCCAGTCACCGCCTATCTCGCCTGGGTTTGAACCAGTAACCCAGAGACAAAGGGCTTGTATCTCATTATTGCCAGTCCCTTGAGCCACCCCATTCCCTCACAACAGATGTCTGTTGCATTAGTGTCAAAAAGAGGTAAGCATGTGTCTAAAAACCTGCACTGGAAGAAGTTTGTAAAGGCACATCTGTCCAGCACCTAAAAGCACTGTCCTGCACCCAAAAAGTGCTGGGGCAGGCTGCTGGGTGACAGGGACATTCTGCAGGCTCTGTCCCCTGTGTGGGCTCCTACGCTCCCACATCCCTTTGCATCCCAGTGCCCAGTGTACTTCTAAATGGGAAAGGGGCTTCAAGTCTTTATTATATTCTTATTAAGACCACTATGTGTGGCCTTTTAAAATAGCTGGGGGACAGAGGCAGGGGCACCAAATTATAGACAGGTATATAAATCCATTCAAGTTAGCCAAGCTGCTCCCACTTATCCCAAGAGAGGATTCAGCTCACCCAGTGAAACTACAATGACTAGGCTTACCTGTCTAACATATCTGATAAGTACAAGGACTGCAAAATAATCTGCCTCTAAGGAGATAACATGAAAATATCAGCAGCCAAATGCACTTTGGTTTTGGCTTCGATTTATCAGGAGTCTGATCCAGCTAGTATTCAGCAGCAAGCACTAGCCAGGCTGTATTTACAAGCCCCGAAACAGCCTGCTCCTGGGATAGAAATGGCAATAAATCATTACCTGAAGAAACTACAGGCAAAAATATCCCTTGCAGCTTACTCTCTCCCTTCCCCCAGCTTTCAACCCAGCAATGCTGAGCTCTGCCTATGGAAACAAACAGCTTCTGCCCTGGTAGGGATGCTGCTTCCAGCGGGGCTAGTGCTCTGTGGCAAGCGGGGTCCGCTCCCAGGCCCCACATTGGCTTTTCCAGTCTGTAAGTGAAGCGAAGAACAAAAGCAGGACTGTGTATGGGAAGGGGAAGGGGCGGCAGCAGTGACCTGTGGCTCCCGCAGCCCTATTTGCCTTTGCCCTGGCCCCCAGCAGTAAGGAGAGACCTTTGCTCAGGGGTTAAAGGTAAGGAAATGCCACTGGTGTCGGTGATGAGGTGTAAGTGAGAAGAGGAGTTGGCATGTCTCTGAAAGCTTCTCATTATTATTATTATTATTATTATTATTATTATTATTATTATTATTATTACAATTTGTATGACAGTTGCTTCTGTGGTCCCTGGTTGCAGACTCCAACCCATGCAGGGTTGACTGCAGAAAGGCTTCCTCCTCTGATCAGCAAGTCTCTCAAGGACACCAGACTTGTGTCTAGGAATTATTTGCTCTTGATTATCTGCACAAGAACAGCAACAGCAATCCTTCTGTACAGTAAACTGTGCAAGATGCCGATGTGCTCAGCGATTGAGGGGGGTAGGAAAGGGATGTGCAGCTCTTGTGCCGTCACAGATATCGCACAGACGTGGTTCTGGGAGTGGCTGGCAGCAGACAGGCTTGAGGGGATGAGCAAACACCAAGTGGCTGAAGGGGCTGTCCCATGTGCAGGAGGATCAGGAGAGGCTCTGATCATGGCTCTCTGCTCCCCAGGCACTGGGCTGGCTCCTGGGGGACATTTTCCTGGCTCCTTGTGGTGGAGTTAGACCTAACCTAGACCCCTGCCCTAAACTGCCTGCTGGGGGAACTTCCCCTACATTTTTTTTCATCCCTCTCTCTCTTTTCATTACTTACACAGAGTTTGCACAGAAATGTGCCTCCCGGTTCAGGTAGCATAAGAACTCCCTTCCCCACAGCCTCTCTCTTTCGCTGTCCTCTGCAGGTCCCTCAACTGCAAACAAAACAGAAGTACCATGTACAGCAGTAATTACCATTTTTCTTGACACAGAGAAATTCATTGCTTGGGACTGTTTCTGTAATCAAATATCCAAAGCTAGACTTATTAAATTAAGCACAATTAAGATAAAGCTTTGAAAGCTTTATGGACAGACTGGATCCAATCTTTAGCTGGTGGCAATGCGTGCTGCTCCCTTGTTGGCACTACACAATTTGCCATCACCCTGCTGGATTTTCTACCCTTGAACCACGGGTTGAAGGCCAGCCCAGCTCAGTAGCAGACCAGTTACATCAGTCAGCAGAGAGCAGAAGTCCGCAGGGCCCAGCTGGAAGCACCAGGAGGGTTGTTCAAGTCACTGCACATTTTAATGGGCAGGTGACCAGACCAGAGCAACCTCACCCGTAGGGCTGGTCCTCATGAGCGATGCTGTTGGTAATCCCAGCAATAAGGCTGACCTAAAGGACATGGGGTTAAACCGCAGGGAGCACATGGGCGTAATAAATTTGCTTTGATTCACTCTGTTCAGCTGGAACTTCGGTTTCTGGAGTTGTCAATTCTGGAAACTTTCCTGAGCGTTACATTTGCTTCTGATGAAGGCAAAGCAGGGAGTACAGCAAATAAGCTCAAATGTGCAAGCAGGACTGATCAATTAAGCCTGGTACATCCTGCATGCTATCATAATTAATGTACACCATGGTTTAAAGTAGTACCTGCAGAGCAAAACTCGAGTTGTACACAAAATGTGAATCCTCAAGTTTGTCTGCTCCGGCAATGAAGGAAGAGACTAAAAATAAGATCATAAAGATGGGGATCTTTATTGCTCTGGCTGCTCGGCACTAGGATGGTTCCTGGGTCTGACAGATTATCTCCACTCTGTTAAAAATGATCAGCGCCCTAAGGCAATTAATTCCTCACTTTCAGAGTTTTACTTCTGCGGCAATGAGGATTGCCACGGACAATAATGTAGGTCAGTGAGAGGGGCAGGGTTTGGAGCAGAGGTAAACAACTGCCTGGTGAATACAAAGCCACAGCAACCTGCTATCTGGAGGGAAAAACCCAAGCCAGACCGGCACTGCTGTGACCCACCGAGCCGGGGGGGAAGGCAATGGCAAGCGGCATCATGCCGGTGACAGGGGTGCAGGAAATTTAATGACAGGCAGCGCCACGCTGGGGAGGGCGCCGAGCCTCGCCATGGCAATCCGATTACCCTGCCGCCACCTGGGCTTCCCCCGGGCTCCAGTGGGGAGAGCGTGGCGTCCTGCCTCCGCTTTGTATTCAGATGGCGTCCCCGTTAGTAACGGTGTCCCTGTCCGGCAGCAGCGGCGGACGTGGGCAGAATGCAGAGAGGCAGCAGAGTCACCTGCCACCAGGACCTGCTTGCGGCCACCCGGGCCAGGGAGGGGATTTCAGCCGAGCCAGTCGGGGTATTGAGCGAGAGGAGTGCCAGTTGGGAGGTCTAAAATGACACCACCTTCCTGCTCAGTTCAAGTTTGCAGATGCACATCACTCAGTCCCCAGCCCCAGCCGTGCAGCTGGCAAGGTGTCGGCATTCGCAAGGCATCCCTTCCCAAGCACCCAGCCTGAAATATCAGACCCAGCGAGGGTCACCGGTCCAAACTGAGGGGCGGGAGGTGTTGAGTAGAAGACAAATCTGCAGACTCCAGGGGATTTCTTATTTTCACATGTGCAAGAAGAGACGAGCTGGAAGTGCTACATTTTTATCTGAATTGCAAGCGTGATTTCCCAGAGGGCTTTCCCTCATTCAGTTTGGTGTGACAATGAGGGCCCTTTGGAAAAATGCGAGTCTGGCTTTGATCCAAAACATCCTCAGAATTCAGGGATCTCTGAGGCACCAGCACCATAAACATCTGTCTCCAGCTTTTGCTTTGGACTTAATTGTTTTGAAAGGCAGTTGTTATCAGGAACAGAAAGTGAAGCCTGAAGACCTGTGGCAGCAACCCGGGGTCTTCCATGAGATCTCATGGAATGGGTGCTGGGGAAGGACACTTTGTCCCTTTTTCCAATCTGGGTCCAATTTAATTTTGTTCCAAATACCACACAAGGCAAAGGTAGACGGTAATGTGTCTGATCGCAAGCAAATCCCCGTTTTTGGTGTATCACCCCACATCTTGTAACACTGTTGTAGTTCTTCCTTGGAAAGACTGATGACAGTTTTTGAGTAAGAAAGAAATTTGTGGAATTTTTATTTTTGCATAGGATGTACTAAAACTGGATGTTGTCACTTATGCCACTGTTCCTTTAACTTGCGCTGCTTGACACTATGAATTATTCAGATATCTCTATGATATATAGAAGTGGTGTCAGCATTTTAGGGCATGACTCTCCTTTCTCATCTGCTATAAAATCCCAGTGGCTTCAGTGAGCTATAAAAGACAAAACTAGGTCCTCAGCAGTGTTGTTGTCTTGCAAGCAGAAAATACCACTGAATGAAGGGTACCAACAGGCCTAGCTTATATTATAAAACTGGGTGTTTGTATGTCCCTGGTCCGTCAATACAACCGAGAGGTCGATTATTCATTTGGAAATGAGAAATACGAGTGTAAAGAAGACAGGGGATAGTGTAACATCGTCTATTTTCTCTATTGCAGAACCGCTCAGGTTTCATCGACCTCATGCTGCTAATACCAGTGGCCTCATCTGCTTGAATAGCGAGGTGTCTGTTCTGCGGCCACCAGTGCCAAGCTCAGTGCCTGGCCCAGGCACGGAGCTGTGCCAGGGAAAAGGAGGATGCGCATGGAGTGGAGCGGCAGCAAGGGAGCCCAGAAGAGCCCGGGGGGCTGCTGCATCCCCCAGGGCACGGGCTGCTCGGGGGCAACCTGCCAAGCTGATCAGGCTACAACCACTTGCCATGAAACGGAATGCTCCCTGGGAACACCACTTATATTTTTCCATTCTTGTGTTAGTTTTTTCTCCTGTTTTTAAATCAATGATGACAAGGATCATTCAGCTGAAACTGGTGTAAATCCATTGTCACACATAGAACATCACTCTGCCTCACCCAAAACATCTGGAAAGGGTCATTAGAATTGTAAGGAAAATACAGAGGCAGTGAGAGAAAAAAAAATATGCACGTAATATGAATATACTCTCAGCAAAGCCAGTGTTTAAATCACCAGTGGCTTAAATGATGCAAGTCTAAATCCCAGGAGGTTCCTGGGCCTTGCGCAGTGGGTGGGTGCTGCGCACCCAGGAAAGATGGAACTAAAACCTGGGAGTGGTGTTTTTGTCTTGCGAAACAACCTCCTGCAAGAACCTCCAGGCTGTGGGGACTGAGCTGTGCCCTCAGAGAGCTCCCTTCTGTGAGCTCTGCATGCAACTCAGGGCTGAATTTGGCCTCCAGGATGTACCCTGATGTGACGGTAACTGAGGGGTGCAATTTAGTGATGCTGAGATGGATGTAAAACCTTACCTTCCATTTCCCCCACCTATTTGTTGCATTACCTGTGTTTATAAAGGAGTATTTACAAACGGCAAAGACATATCAAGCTATCTCTGGCCTTCTTCCCATGTTAGATAGGATGGTAAATATTTTTGGAAGGGATGTAAACCTTAATGCTTCTGGGAAGAAGCCAAGCAGTACCAGATGGCAGAGAGGAGGAAACTCACCCTATGGGCAGGTTTTTCACAGTATTCTCATAAGCATCTGGTATTTGCCACTGGCAGAGACAATACACGGGCCAGTGCTCTGATCCAGTCTGCCTGCCTCCCTGTTCATGCTACTGGCTGATTTCTTACCTATTCAGAAGAAGTTTCGTCAAATTTTTATTTCTTGACACACACTTGGATTCAAGGTCTCAGTGGCGCTCCTCTTTGGGTAGATAATGGTGGAGGAGGTGACTCAGCTCACCAGCACATGGCCTCAGCTCACAGGCACGTGGCGATCCCGGTGATTCAAACGTTGTAAGAGGAGTTTGGGGATTTTTCTTAATGCTTGAAAAAAATCGCTCTGATATTGTATGCAGCCTTCTGACTGCACAATGAATTTGGATCCCCACCACACACTAAACTAGCAGTGAAATTTTTGCTCTAGCTATTATGTATGACCTTGGGAAGTGTCAATCACCTGTAGCCCCCAGCTAGGAGCAGCATATGCCTATTGCTTCTTAGGATTTAGCTTCTGGTCCTTCACCAACATACAGATTAGGGACGAGGGAAAAAAACTCCATTGCGTTGCAAGAAACGGTTAGAAACTTCCTTGAAAATGAAGTTTTGGTGAACGCTGTGGGTGAGGGGATTTTTATGGGCTTTTTCTACTTGACTCAAACATACCATGTATACCTACTCTGTAGCTGCCACTAAGACAAAAGATGTGACTTGGTCTTGCTCTGACAGCCCTGTAAGGGTGCCTGCACGGAGCAGATCTGGACCCAAGATATGAATGCAGACCTCTTTTGGGTGAATGTAGGGACACTTTGAAATGGGACTGAAAAATAGCTATAGTTTAAAGCACACCTTGAGCACACACACCTCCCATGCCTTCCTTCAAGGACCAGCTCTGGACCATCACCCCTGGTCTCCAGTTTGAATGCTGCTCTTTGTAGCAGTGTTAAGCGGCTACTGCTTATGCCTTTTGGAGGACCTGTTTTCCTGGCATGGCAAAGAGTTTGCTGGTCACAACCTTAATTCTTCTCTGAATATCCTGAAGGCTTTCAAACAAGTTGGTGCATTTTAGAATTTTACTAGCAGTTTCAGGGCACAAAATAAAAAGACTTTGCGGACACAAGATGAAACCTTCCACTAAAACATACTACTTTCATAAGGAGAGTGAATGAACTGGATGGCCCAGTTATATTGCCAGAAGCCAGCATTAAGGAGTACTGCATAATCTCCTAAGAGACTGCTTTTTCCTCATAGCTCAGCCAGATGGGCAAATGGAGGCATGAAGGCTTTTCACAGGAAGCTTCAGCTGATCTGGGAAAAGAAGGAAGAATGACGCATGACAGTTCTTCAGTAGCTGCTACCTGGAAAAATGTTCTGGCTGAAAATACTGCTTAATCAGGCTAGAAGCGAGGTACCTGTCTTGATAGCAGAGATTAGGAGCATTGCCCATTTTTTGTTATCGCACACCTTTGTTGCACAAAACAGAGCTCCCACTGTCGCAATCTGGATGGTGTATTTCAAAACATTAATCAAGGATTAGTCCTTGGCGCTGATTTATGAGAAAATACCAATGCCGCAGATTACTTATAACCCATGTAAATGATTCATGGAGTACATGTTTTATGAAATGGGTCCTTAGCGCATGTAAACTGGAGCGTGGCCTTGATGCACACGCTGCGGTGTGTACTTCCTAGGCTGCCTTGGAAAAGCAGGGTCCCGGGAGAGTCCCATTGGGATTCCTCCTGCCCCTCCGCCCACTCCCACACCTGATGAGTGAGATTTGGGAGAGCCACCCCTCTCGGGCGATGGGAAATGGTAGCACAGGCCTGAGCTGCGGTGGTGCCTTCTGTAATACTAATGTAGCCCTGTAGAGGGAATGCTTTGGTAAGACTTCAATGAGGCTGTGTATCGCTGTGTTATATCAGGGACCAAATTCATTCTTTTTGTCACCTGCTGAGTTCAGGAGTTAACATCAAGAGCAATTTTACCCAGTAGGTTGTTTTTTTTTTTTCTAAAATTCTTATCATGCTATAATTCGCTTTAAAATTTCATCCCTGACTGAAGAGGGTGGAAGTGTCCATTTGATTCAATGCAAGGGATAGGCTTTGATGCGGTCTTATATGGGCATCAAAAGCTCAAGATGACATGCATATTAAAAGTGCTTTTCACTGGCAGCTTGCAGAAGGCCCCATGGCCAGATGTAACAAAAGGGAATCCGTAGCGTATTGTTTGCCAACATCTCCTATGCTTCATCTTAAATTGGCACGGGAAAATCATAACGCCTTCTGAACAACACCGGGAAACAGGGTTTGTTCACTAAAACTAAAATTAGAAACCCATCAAAAATACTCCGACGTTATGTGTTATTTATGTTGATTAAAAATCTGCTTGCAACACTGGGTTTGCTATTGATCATAAAACTGTGCACTGACCTAGTCCTTTCCCTCCAAGGTGTCAAAGCACTTAAAAACCTACCTCATCCCAGCCCTCGGATCCACTGTGCCCATAGATCATCTGGGCCACAGACACTTTCTGATACCTCCCAGCTTTGCCCCTCTGCTCTAGCACTGCTGCCTTGCCTTCCCAAGATGAAGGGCTTTTCCTCTACTGCAATGCAAGGTCCACCTCGAAGAGAAGACAAGGGAGCAAAACAGGGGATGATGCATGGTGTCCACTCGATTCAGGTCTTGCTCACTCAAACCCCCTGACCCCATCCCGCTCTCTTTGTTGCTAATGGAGGAGTCTTCCACCAGGTACTCATCAGGACCAGATGCCATCTGGACACCTGGCAGCTTCAATGCCACCTCCAGAGCACAGAGGTCACCATGCCTCAACGGCCACCTGGGCACCAGAATGACAGCAAACTCCCTGTGGATGGCAGCAGGGTGGATCTGTGCCATTAACATTTCTGAAAGCACAGACATACCCACTGAGTACTGAAAGCAAGTCTTAATCATCACAGGGACTTCCTCTGTGGATATTAATAATAGCCTCGCTTCCTCTGAGGAGCCCCCCTGTCTGCTGGGCTCAGTCTTTGCAGAAGCATCAACAAAGCCCAAACTTTGAAAGGTTTCACCTAGAAAAAACAGCTTTTCTTGGGAAAAAGATGAAGCAAACATCAGGCAGGCCCAGCAACACACTGCCCAGGCCAGGCACCGCCATGGCGTAGCTGCACCTGTGTCTGTGGTGCAGCCACCAGAGGCTTCTCCTCCCCTGTTGACTTCAGCCATCGATGAACGATTGCTCTGCAGGGTTTCCCTGCTCTGCTCCTCCTTCCCCCAGCCGCTGTCTGGGAATCTGCTAGTCAGATCAGCACTTGGGAGGGTCTGGGAGAAGCACTTTCCGCTTCCTGTGGGGAAGGATGTGATTAAAGCCTTGTAAATAAAAGGCTTGGCTCAGAAAATGCCTGGGTGTCTTCAGGACACGATGCAGCCACAAGCAGTGGCAGCGTGCCCCATTTCAGAGGGTGCTGCCTTCTGGTGGCCTGGCTCAGGGTGGTGAGAAGCACGAGATGGGGCACCGCCTGATCACACAACACGCTGGCTGTGGCCTATCTGGAACCTGTCAGAGGGGTCCCAGACCCCAGGAGCAGTGACCTCTCAGCACAGACACCTGCCTGGCTTCCATGTCCTAAGGCCTGACTCTGCTGCTGAGGTGGCAACCTCAGGAGGGGCTGAGCAGCCATCGCCGGGAATGCACCTTCTGGAGAGCTGCCACCAAGGTGGGCACCCAGGTCAGAGCACAGCTGGTCCCAGGTGGCCCCTGCTTTACCAACTCGGAGTGATCCCCCCTGAAGGGAGCAAACAGGTCTCACTGCTGGCTTGCACAGTGTGGTTCCCTCCTCTCTAGGGAGCTACCCTGGTGTGGGTATGTACTAGGGGAGAGTTGTCCTCTTCACATCTTCATGTCTGTGCGGCGTGTTACCGGGGATCCATCACCTGCTTATCCCACATGAAGTGAACTAGTGTCCATGCTTTGTCCTAAGCTCCTCTTACCTTTTTATTGGGTTGTGTGGCAAGGTTTTGGTAGTGGGGGGGCTACAGGGGTGGCTTCTGTGAGAAGCTGCTAGAAGCTTCCCCTGTGTCCGATAGAGCCAATGCCAGCCGGCTCCAAGATGGACCCGCCGCTGGCCAAGGCCAAGCCCATCAGCGATGGTGGCAGCACCTCTGTGATATTTAAGAAGGGAAAAAAAAAAAACCAAACGCGCAACTGCAGCCAGAGAGGAGTGAGAATACGTGAGAGGAACAACCCTGCAGTCACCAACATCAGTGAAGAAGGAGGGGAGGAGGTGCTCCAGGCACCAGAGCAGAGATTCCCCTGCAGCCCCTAGTGAAGCCCATGGTGAGGCAGGCTGTGCCCCTGCAGCCCATGGAGGTCCACGGTGGAGCAGAGATCCACCTGCAGCTTGTGGAGGACCCAACGCTGGAGCAGGTGGATGCCTGAAGGAGGCTGTGACCCCATGGAAAGCCCACGCTGGAGCAGGCTCCTGGCAGGACCTGTGGCCCTGTGGAGAGAGGAGCCCATGCTGGAGCAGGTTTGCTGGCAGGACTTGTGACCCCGTGGAAGGGACCCAGGCTGGAGCAGTTAATGAAGAACTGTAGCCCGTGAGAAGGACTCACACTGGAGAAGTTAGTGGAGGACTGTCTCCAGTGGGAGGGACCCCATGCTGGAGCAGGGGAAGAGTGTGAGGAGTCCTCCCCTGAGGAAGAAGGAGCGGCAGAGACAAGGAGTGATGAACTGACTGCAACCCCCATTCCCTGTCCCCCTGTGCTGCTGGAGGGGAGAAGGTAGAGAATTTGGAAGTAAGGTTAAGCCTGGGAAGAAGGGAGGGGTGGGGGGGAAGGTGTTTTAAGATTTGGTTTTATTTCTCATTACCCTACTCTGATTTGACTGGTAATAAATTAAGCTAATTTCCCCCAGTCAAGTCTGTTTTGCCCCTGCCAGCAATTGGTGAATGATCTCTCCCTGTCCTTAGCTCGACCCACAAGCCTTTCATTATATTTTCTCTCCCCTGTCCAGCTGAGGAGGGGAGTGATAGAGCGGCTTTGGTGGGCACCTGGCATCCAGCCAGGGTCAACCCACCACAACAATAAAGGGATAAAAGCTACTCTGGGAGAAGAGAAGGGCCAACAGTGCCCATGGAGGGGATGAACCCCAGCAGGAGCGGGGAAGTCCTGCTGTTCTGCTTCAGTAGGGAACAGGCAGTTGTCTTAGTTTGCCAAGGGTATATCTGGGCTCAGAAACCAAGGAGCACAGACATCCAAGAAACTGCAGCTTTACTGACTGAGACTTAGGAAGATAACACCAAAAGGCAGAAGTTGCAATCTCCCACCCCTCTCTGTTCTGATGTTCCCTCCATGCACAGGCCATCTGCTCTGCATCCCACGCTCTGGCATTGGATTTGATGTTTCTTTATAGCTAGAGGGTGTCTTGACCAGCTTCACAGTGTGGTCAGAAATCCGAGGTTAACCGTGGCGTCAAATCATTTACCAAGGTTCCTCAGGAACACAAAGCTGGTGATTCCCTGGGGCTTTTTAAGGATACCCATGAGGGAAATAGCTGGCAGCACTGCTCTGTCCTGGTGCATCTTTCATTTTTACAATGTGATACTGGCCAAAAGCAGCCTACACAGAGATAGCGTAGCCCAAGGAAAAGTGCCTTAGATTAAAAGTCAGGGGATATGATGCAAGGATACAGGAAATCTGCCTACATGTTGCCTAGGAAATCCACTTTATGAACTTTCTGTGCCTTTTACCAGGTTCTGTCTGACGTGCGCAGGAGTGATGGTGGCACGCGTGCTCCTGACCATAAGGACCATCGGGACCGTGGCAGATTTGACCGAGGAACCAGCGGTATCTGCGTCTCCAGGGCAGTTTCCCCCCACCCCACAGCGCGGGGCGCAGGTCTGGAGGACATGCCGGCCCCCGGAGCAGGGAGGCGGCAGGGGTGCTGGAGCCGGCTCCTTCAACCTGCAGGCTCTGGCCGAGGCAGGAGGGACCCGGGGACAAAGGCGGGGGAGGGCGGGCACCCGGGCAGGGCGGAGCGGGGCCGGGCCCCGGTGACAAAGCCGGTGGCGGGAGGGGGGCGGCAGCGGCGATGCCCCGTGAAACCCCGCTCCGCTCCCGGCCCGAGCCGGCCGCCCGCGGCTCCCGGTCCCTCCCCGCGCTTGGCGGAGCGGGGCCGGGGCCGCTCCGGCGCCGCTTCCCCGGGCCGCCCGGCGGGCGCGTTTTCCTGCCTGTCCAACCCCACCCTTCCCCGCGCCGGTGCTCCCTCCGGTAGTTTTTCTTTAAAAAAAAAAAAAAAAGGAAAAAAAGAAACCAACAAAAAAAGGCAAAACGGGGGTGGAAGACCCGCGGGGGCAGCGGTGAGCGGATAGGGCAGGGCGGGCAGAGGGAGGGAGCGGCCCCGTCCCTTTGTACCTGCCGTTTGAAGGCGCCAGCCGGCCCCGCATTGGCTGCGGCGGCCGCGGCTCCGGTAACCCGAGCCGGCGGCGGGGCGCGGCGCGGCGCACCGGGGCCCGGCCAGCGCCCAGCCCGGCAGGCACGGCGGAGGGCGGCGCTCGCCTCGGCTCGGCGCCCCTCCGCCCCGCCGCCAGCAGCCGGCTCTCCTTCTCCGCCGCTCGGCTCGGCTCGGCTCGGCTCGGCTCGGCTCAGCTCGGCTGGGCTGGGGCAGGGCCGCGCCTCCCTGCCCGGCAGGAGGTGGGACCAGCCCCGGCGCTGCCGCCCGCCTCCTCCCTCCCTCCCTCCCGAGGGCTGAGCCATTCCGGGAAGGCGCCGGCTCCCCCACCGCTCCTCGGTAGCGCCGCACCGGCATCGGCCGCCGCCGCTCCGGGCTCGGCCCCACGTCGCCGCGGGGCTGCGGGCGAGCTGCGGCGGAGCGGGGCAGCGGCCGCGGCGGCGGGTGCGCGGGGCCCGGTCTCCCGCGGCGGGGAGCGGCGGGCGGCGGGGGGGCCGGGAGGACAAGTGGACGGAGCGCCCGGGAACGGGGGGGGCCGCCGCCGCGTAGTTGTCGTGCCCGGGGTAAGTTGGCCGATCCCCTGCGGGGACTTCGCTTGGAGGGGGCAGCGCTTGGCTCCCGGCTCCCCGCCGCCCCCGGCCCCCTTGGGGGGGGCGCCTTTTTTTTTCCTTTTTTTTTTTTCTTCCCCCTCTGTTTTTTTTTTTTTTTATTATTATTATGGGGTCTGTGGGGGAGCTGATCTTCCAGTCCGGCGTTGCTCTTCTTCCTTGTCCAGCGCTCTGCGGAGAGCTATAATATTTCTTCCCCGAGATGCTGCAGTGAATTTTAGTCCCAGGAAATCAGGCGAACAAAATAATCCGAATAACCCGGACCATTTGTTACCGTGTGTGAGCAAACGCTGCCTAGGCACAGATGATGGCAAAAAATTCCCTGGAAGGGTCTAAAGAAGACCTGAGCAAAATTTCGGAAGAGGAGATGCTGAGGTGGAGCAAGGAAGAGCTGGTGAAAAGACTGAGGAAAGTGGAGAACGAAAAGATGAACTTAATGGTGGAACACGGCAACTTGATGAAGGACGTGAACCGGCGGCTGCAGCTCCACCTGCACGAGATCCGCGGGCTGAAGGAGGTGAACCAGAAGTTGCAGGACGACAACCAGGAGCTGAGGGAGCTCTGCTGCTTCTTGGACGACGACCGGCAGAAAGGCAAGAAGCTGTCGAGGGAATGGCAGCGCTTCGGGAGGCACACGGCCAGCGTGATGTGGAAGGAGGTGGGCATGTACCAGCAGAAGCTGAAGGACCTGGAGGCGAGGCAGGAGACCCTCCTGCGGGAGAACGTGGAGCTGAAGGAGATGGTGCTCATGCTGGACGAGGAGCGGAGCGGGGCCGGCTCACGGAGCTCCATCGACAGCCAGGCCAGCCTGACCAACCTCAACGGCGGCTCGGCCACCAGGGACGTGGGGGACGGGAGCAGCACCTCCAGCACGGGCAGCGCGGGCAGCCCCGACCACCATCACCACCACCTCCACCACCACAAGGCCGGCGACAGCAAGGCCGGGGCCATGCGGAGGTCCATGGATGACCTGTCCGCGCCCCTTCACCACCGGAGCATCCCTAATGGCCTCAACGGTGAGCCTCTCCCCGCTCCCCGCCCCCTGGCAGGCCCGGTCCCCCTTGGCAGCGGGGTGAGGGGTGCCGGGGAGGGGAGTCCCTGCCATCCCCCCCTGCCCGGCCGCGGTCACCTCTTTGGAAGAGCAGCCCGGGGCCGGGGAGGGCACCTCTGTGCGGGGGGGGGTGCTCCTTGGCTGTGTCACCGGTGTCTGGGGCTGAGGGTTGGAGCCGTTTTTATCTGGAGGGTTGGTGTTTTGTTTTGTTTGTTTGTTTTGGGGTTTTTTTGGACAAAAACCAGCCCGAGTTTTCAGGGTTAAATAAACACCGATTTTCCCACTTCTTCCTCCTCTCTCTCTCTCCCCCCCTTTAAATTTTTGGTTTACGTTTGGCTTGTTTGTTTGCTAGTTTGATAAGATTGATAAAGAGCCTGGATGAGATTTTGGAAGCATCTGATGAAAGTGGAGGTCTGCCCCAGAGAGCATCACCGGTTAGCTCCGTGGGCTCGCAGGGCAGGCTGGCTCTGGCATGCTCCTCGGCAGTTTTGGAGAGGTTCTCCCCGGCTCCGCTTCAGAAACAGGAGGTTTGTTTGTAGAGAAGAGATTGCTCTCGAAGGGACGCTGTACTCACAATTTTGCTCAGCCTAGTCATTAAAGTTAGAAACAAGCTCCACTGTGAAATCGTGCCAAGCCTCCTCTGACAGTTTGTATTCAAGCAAAGTTCCTCCTGTTGTCTAATAGGGATCAGGCACTAAAATAATAATATTGGAATGTCTTTAAAATGGAGATTTTTTTTTCTCTTTTGAAACCAACAAGACCAAGTATTTGACTTCTAGAAGGAGTCGTTTGGCCAAGAGGGTTCAATAGGAATCAAACCAGGCGCCAGTCTAATTAATTGTTGTATATAAGACTCCTTTTAATGTTCTTAATCCTCTTTTCTGACCAGAGAGGACTATTTTCTGGTTGGGGTACCCTTTCCCCTCCTCCAAGCACAGAGATGGGGCTGGAGCCCCAGAGGTTGGCTCCGACTGGTGGCAGCAGTGGATGTGTTTACCAGATAACCGTGCCTTCAGCTCCCAGAGCTTTTGGTGGTCCTGGTGGGATCAGGGAGTGCTGGTTCTTTTTTTGGTGATTTATGGCAGGCCCTTTTATGCCCCAAGAGATCTCAGGGCATGCAGCATCGATCATCCCAGTTCTCAAGTTCATGAATTTGCCATGTGCAGTCCTGTTGTTGCAGCTGTGTGTCTCTGCTCACAGCTGGAGGTGTTCCGGCCACCTCACCCAGTAGGCAGGGATTGCTGGTTTCAAGGGTGATCCAGTCACCAGATGTTGCAGGGTACAGCAAGCGTCTTTAAATGTTTGTTGTTTTTTCTCTTCCTCCTTCTCTCCCCTACTGCTGTGTAAATCGGAAGTATCTGGTTTGTAAATCTGCAGATAGCTTCTGCTCCTGATGTGACTTGACTTTATTTTCATAAAGCATTGATTGCTCTGCACAGAGGCCTGGAGAGCACTTGGCAGGTATTGAATGTGCTGTTACTGTTTCGGGACAGAAGGGCTTTGCTGTTCTGGTTTGTGAACCTTAGATCACATCCCCTTTAGGTATCGACAGCTGACTAGGACAAAGCCGGTTGAATTTATTCCTGTTAACCCAGGGCTCTTGTGCGTATGGGCACCACCACGGCTTCAGAGCTGTCCCTTAAAGCCGGTGTGAGGCACCGTGGGATTCTTCACATGGGATTCAAGTCACCCCTGTCTGCGTGAAGAGGAAAGGCTCTGCTTGCAGAGCTCAGCCCTCATTGCCATCCTCAAACGCTGTGTGCGGGACGGTGCCCAGCAGCATCATGTGGAGGGGACTGACCTGAGTCTCATGTCCTACCCTAGGTAGGTTAAGTGTAGGAGGGGTGGTAGAGCATCTGCACATGTATATGTTTCCATGCATTCCTCTGCACCCTTTCTCCTTCTCCTGTATAGGAAGGAGGCGTATGGGCTCAAACATTTCAGATGTGACCTTAGGTTTTAGTGACTCCTGGTTTTGGGGTGCCTGTGGAAGATGGTCTCTGTGGGAAGCACTGAAGAGAAGCCGCACTCTTTGCTGCGAACCTGCGGCTTCATTTCTGAGGGTGGGACAGATATGATCAGCACTTTTAAAGCTAATAATCCTCCTAAAGATGCAAACAAGCCTGATCTCTCCACTTAGGTAGTGAAGCTGTAAAATGACTTGAATAGTTGTCATTCTCAGATAGCATCGGTATTCAGCAGGGCCATTTCCCTGACTGTGCCTTTGGAAATGCCTCTCAATACATATGCAAATGCAGAGCTTATCAGGCCCCTTTTTTGACTGACAGCAAGAAGTCTGGGAGGGGAGCTTGCCTGGGACCAAGCGGCAATTGTGTTAAGCCTGTGACAATGTGGAAGAGCAGGGCAGGTGAACGTGGAAAGCCAACCCAGGAGTCAAGTGGGTAGTGGAGCTGTCACGGAGCAGCCTGGCAGCGAGCATCCGTGTCTCCTGGTGCCGTCTCTGCCTTCTGTGCATGCAGCTTAGATCTCAGCCTTTTTATATTCTTTTCCTGAAGATTTTTTTCCCTGGGATAAAACAGAAGGGAGGAAGAGGAGAAAGGGTGGCTTTTCATTTTTAGGTTGCAAGCTTCCGTCTGGATTGCTATTGTCTCACATTGTTAAAACACTGGATAACTAACCGGTGGATAAAGCAGAAACTGCCCGGCCAGCTCGACTGATATGGCAACGAACAGCCCTCAAGTACTTTCTTACAGAGGGCGGAGGGGGATCTCAAATGGATGCAGGGCAGAATTTAGCATCTGTAGTAAGAACGCAGCAGAAGCCTTGGACGACTGGTGGGGGCAAGGCATGGTGAGCTGTTGGCTAGAGCACTTTTGCATACAGAAAAGCTGGGAAGTCCTGAAATGTGCTGCCCCTGCTAGTGGTATCAGTGGGGCTTCGTGTGGTGCTCTGCTTTTCCAGGTATTAAGCAGGACTGCTTCACTTGCTTAGTGCTTTTCTAAAGGAGTCAAGAGTATGGCAGCTGTTAAACGCTCCTAGGGAGGTAGCTTTTTAATGAAATCTTAGCAAGCAAAGATGGATTAAATGTTTCTCATTTTTTCTGCAGCAATCCTTTGAAAGTGAGTTGGTAAACCAGGGCTTGATTTATTGGCTCCAGTGACCCATCCCAATGTGAGGTGATGAACTCTATTTTTGTAATGTGAATTTAGTATAAATAGTACGAGTTTAAAAAACAAAAAAACAAACCAACCTGTGATCCACCTTCTCTTCATTTTTCTGAAGTCTGTTTACTCTCATAAACTGGCTTTTTGGAAGCTGATACTTGGAACCTGATGATTAATTATCCGCTTATGGAAGATAAGGTAATAAGTAAACTGATAGTGTGAAAACCGCTAATATTAGACCACACATGTAATCTTAGGCAGCTCTGGATGCTCTGCTGAGAGCCAAGAGGAAGTCTGCTCAGTCTGAAAGTAAATGGTGTTTCCATTCCCCATGTGTGAGCTGGGACCTGGGCTGTGGGACAGGGGCACCTCCAAGCTACATGGTGGGAGCTGGCCACCTGTATCCGTGTTGAGCGATATGCCTCAGTTCCCAGAAATCTACCCACGGATCCAGGGTAGAAATCCAGGCACGGTCGCTGTGTTGTGCTTGTGAGGGCTTTGGCTTTCCTTTGTATGCATGGTGGGAGTCTGTGTGCGTACCTGGTCTTTCTGCCCGTCCAGCTTTAGGCAGCCCCGTTGGAGTGATGGCCATTGCTACTGCCTGGTTCTTGCCAGAATAAAACTGAATTTTAAAAAAAAAAAAAAGACAGCTACATTGGGTGATATTAACATGGCCTGGGGGAAGGAAAAAGCCTTCAGGTACCATAGGATATGTCCTTGGACTGCGAGGTATGTGGGAACATTGGGAGGAGTGACTCCCTGAGGCCAGGGCACTGGTTTTAGCCTTATCTATATCTGACTGGGACAACTGTTTATCCATCTGCAAGCCTGGAGGCATACAGACTCACTAGCTGGTGATGTGCCTGGGACAAAATCCTGTGCATGCAGGCAAAGCTTTCAGGCTTTAATTTCTGCCCCCCCCCATCAACTGAATGTTGTTGTTAGAACTCCTTCACCTTCCACTGAAGCTGTTTGCTCTGGGTTCCCCAAATAGGCATTTGCTTTATTCCAGTTGGGTAAAATGTTAATGCATTTCTTTATCAACATGAACAGTTGGGTTTTTTTGTTTGGTGTTTTTTTTTTAATTATTAAAAGCATCAACACTTAAAAAGTGGTCAGAGAGGCCCAGAAGAAAGCCGTGGATATGGCAGATAGCCTTTAGTAGCAGAGCCATTAATCTATGGCCTCTTGCTGTTGTCTGCTCCAGCAGAAGAAGAATGGTCTCTCCGGGTGAGGGGGTGGGAAGATCTCTGCTTCTATTGATTCCCACTTGTGAATGTCCACATATTTACCTAGAGGGTACGATATATTACAGTTAAAATGGTGGCAAAGAGAAATAGCTGTTCCCTGTGGGTTGGTATTGATTGGACATGCAGCTACCCTGTACTTATTTCTCCTCTTCTTCACACACCCTTTAGGCCAAACTCCTTTGTTTTTATTAGTGTATTTATAATCAATATACATATTATTTACTATGATGTATTAATGAGGCCTTTGAGATGAGAAGATGCAGGGGCAGAAGCAAAGGGTGAGGTTCATCCCATTTAATTTGAGATATCTCCAATATAGACTTTAACATCTGTGTCCCCTTGGGCTTCCTTTATTGGCCATGTGGAGAAAGGCACTTTGGTGTCATAATTTATGTCAACTATGTCTGCTTTAGAGGGAGAGGAGTTGTATGCTCATCGTGCTCTTTCTCTCTGCTGATGGGAAGGCAGCCTGGATGGCTGGTTCATATACAACCATCTAAAGTCAGGTGAGATCAGTCCTGTTGAAGGTGTTGTGGTGACCGTCATCCACTCTTCCAGTGCAGCTGTGCTAACCCTGGTGAAAGAGAGGAAATCGCCTTTCTCAGTAGCAGTCAGATGTCATGCCTTGCAGTCCTCACACCGCCTGGGCACAGCAGCCTGGCTCGGACAAAGCCCTGTTCTCTGCGATGGAGACCTCTCAGAGCTCACTGGACCCTGCCGTGCTTGAGCAGAGCTTCGGCTACTTGACCAATTAATATCTATCTTATATCAAGAGCACTTGTCATCCTCTGAACATTGCTTTAACTTTTCTTTTTTTGATACTACCATATTTAACCTGTCAGTATTTTTGGTGCTGTAGGCTGCTACTTGCAGGTTCCTTGTGATCAAGCCAGGAAACCTGCCCTGGGCTGGTACGCTAGATGCAAGACCGCTGTAGAAACACCTGTTTCCATCTCTTCTGTAAGTTCAATGAGTTCTGCTAATAGGCTTATCAATAATGAGGTTTCAGACACTAAGGGTACAGCTTGAGTTTCTTGTAGCCAGTAGTCGTTGACCACTCGTCCAAGGGGTTTCAGTGGAGTGCTGCGTTTGAGGCATTTTTGTTGTTTCCTGCTCCTGCCTTCTTGCTGGGGCGCTGGCTGTGCGCCAGCCTGCTAGGCTGCCAGACTTCAGGGTAGCTGGTGTCCCTGAAAACAAGGCTCAAGACACTTAAACTAGGTCCTGAAATTGGGCCGTATCTGGAAATATATTCTCCATAGTAGTGTATTCAAATTGGTTTTCCTCTTTCAATTTTCTATAGAGATATCTTGTTCTCAGCTGTCCCGTTGAAGGAAAAAACTTGTATTGATTAAAAGGCAATTTTCTATGGGCCTTTGATGGAATTATCCACTTACACTTGTCAAAAGCAATCAAAATAAGGGGAATAAACTGTGTTGGTTACATGTAAATGATTTTGTCCTCTGGAGGCATTTCATCAAATAAAGCTGAGGATCGAATTAAATGGTGATCTAATTAAGTGGCAGGCATGGGAACCCAAAATGCAGCCTTGGCAGGTGTTACGCTCGGTGTGTGTGTGGAGATGAGGGGCACAAACACTGACACTAACAAAAACGTTTCATCGGAGAGCTCGAGGTTAATGCTTTTGTGGGGACAAGGGTGACCACATCCATGCAACCTGGCTGATGCTGGAGGCCCACCCTGGGAGGCGTTAGGGCTTTTTATCTGCCCCGGCATGGCTGTGGCCTTGCTTGCATCTCACGCAGAGATATCCATGGCAGAGTCTGCTGATGTTGTCCCCTCAGGCTGGCCCTGTGGCATCCCTCTGTATTGGGGCTGCCCTTTGGAGATGCTCTGGGAGCACAAGGGTGGACAATGGCTGATCTCACTGGTAGGCAAGATGGAGGTGAGGTGCTTAAACTGGCAAAAATGTCTGGTATACATCAGAAGGCGTGGAGTGAGGCAAATGAAAAAAATTATAAGCCCATTTAACATACACTTAAAACACTTGGCCACAGGAAGGATGAAGTCCTTTCCACGCTTGCAATCAGGTCTTAATGCATCCCGCTGCAAAACACATGACGTTGCTTGCGTGGAAGAGGTTTGGGGGCTGCACATCCAGTTTTCCTGTGAATTAGCAGCAACTGGCTGGGTTTGCTTCTGCATTCTGTATTTTTAACCTGACTTTTTGTCTGCCAGCCAGAATTCATCCTGCCCTGTCGCCAAATGTCATCATCCCCTTGTGGTTAACTTGCTGCAATTCATGAAACACTTGGCTGCCATAAACAGTTATGTGCAGAGGTTCCTCCGCACGCGGAGCGAGCAGAAATTCTCAGGCAACGCTGCTAGGCACTCACACACTAACATGTCCACCAAGAGAAAGTTGACCCACTTCTGCAAATAGATAACTCCTGGCAGAAAAAGTAACACTGTCTCAGAGAATCTGTCTTTCCCTTGCCTACTGAATTGTGAAGCAAAAAGCAAGCCAGCTCCATCTTCTGAATTAACAGCGAGGTGAGCACAGTACTTCCCATTGAAATGAGAGTGTAAATCAGCCCTTGATCTGAGGAGGGCTTAAAATGGCCACAATTCATTTGTGATTTTTTTTTTTTTTTTTTTTAATATAATGAGTGCTTTTGTTAGTGGATGAGGTGTGTAGAGTCCAGGACTCAGCTGCTCTTAGGCATTAGGAAACATTTATCACCATGGCAATTGAAGGCTGCTGTACAGGTTATTTTGAACACTTTTCCAGTGACTCATGTCTGGGCCGAGGCCATTTATGCCAGGTTACTTCGGTCCCCATGCATACAGGTATATGTATACTCTTCCCTCCCTTAAATTGCTTCTTGCCTTGCTATTTGCCCCTCTCAGGAAGCTCACTACTTGTACTCACTTCTTACATCCCCGAGCAATGGTGTTGCCGAATGTTCACCTTGCTCAGGGGCTCTCCTGCAAAAGGTCTTTGTGAAAGATTGTCCTTGTGAAGTAGATTACAGGTTATTTCTCGGTTAGATTTGAGACTGGGGCACTCTGACAGCACTTAACAGAATGCTTTAATATTGCGGCTGTGTTCCCTGGCTTAGCAAGTGGCTGTAGACCCTCCACTTCCAGGGATCTTGTGGTGAGACTGAAGCCATCCTAAATCTGATGTGAATTAGCTCATTGTCTGCTTGGGTTTCTCCTGCAGGCTTGTAGGATGGGATGTCTCCTGTCTGCCTGGGGTGGCTGTGGTGGGAGAGGGCTAGGCTGTCTGTAGCGGAGGACCGGCGGCAAGTGCCGGACTTATGGCATCAGGGCTTTGGCCAGCTGTAAACTGCAGTCGCAGGGGTGACACGCTAGCTGTCTTGTGTGGTTGCGTCAACCCTGGCTTGCTGGCAGAATTAGTTCAATCAAAGCTGGAGTGCTCTGAAAAGCCCTTCAGATGTTGCTCTGTCCTCCAGCTCTGCACAGTGATGCTCAAGACTGCGTGCTGCTGCTTTTGTCCCATTTCATCCCCAAACTCCTCTGCTGCTGGGGTTGCATTTGTGTGCAGGGGAGTCAGCGGCATTTGGATGTTTGTGGGAGATGGAGGATGTAGTGTGTAGAGCAAATGGATGGAGCAGGGCTCAGGCTGGGAAGCAAGAGGAGATGCTGCTGGTTCAAACCATCTCCAGGGCAGTAGGATGCTCCAGGGCTGCCTGTGCCTGGGGGGCTGGCAGCCGTGTCTGACCTGCCCCTGCCTTCCCGGGACAACGAAACGAGGCCACGTGGTGCTGAGAGCCCCGCTTCGGTGTGGCGGGGAGAGCTGCACAGCAGGTGCTGCTCTGTCCACTCGCTGCAGAAGACCCGTGGAGAGGAAAGGAACAGGCAAAAGGACCATGCAAGGTAGAGCAGCAAAACCAAACCATTATTTCAGAAAAGAAGAAAAAGTAAGCCTTACATCATTTCCAGTCCCCAAAGCTTAATATTTCTATGGAAACCAATGCGGCAGGAGGCTTGCTGTCAGTCTCTGATCTAGTGGGGTCGACTAGATTTAAAAAATGTTTGGCCTTCCCCGCATCTTCCATTCTGGATCATCTGAAGACAGGTTGCTGCGTATCACAAATGCAAGGTTAAAACCTGCATTCCTGGCTTCCAACTCTCCATTAAGTGCTAAGCAGTCTTTGGAGGGTTGGCATCCGTCTTTCATCTGCAGTTTTTTACTTGCTGAGGCACATTTCATTCACTCTATGACACTTATTGATAATGTCATGGCCTATAAATGCCACTCCTGTAACACTGTGCTCCTTGAAGGATGGCTGTGACTTTGTATCAGGCTGTGGACTGATTAGTAGTGTGGTACATCTCCATGCCCAGAGAAATTACTGTGGGGACGCTGTTGGAGTTGAATGGAGTTAAGACTTGGACTCTTTACACTTGCTTTGGTCTTTTATGCAAAGGAGATTCATAATGTCTTTAATCTCTGCAAAAGGACATAATCTGACCTATTTAGGTAATAGTCAGCTTGATTTTTGTGTAGCCAGAGGATTACCCGGGGTTATACATGTGGAGCTATTTACCATGGTCATGTTGATGTTTTCACCGTTTTCCCCCCTTTTTTATTTTTAGTAGGATCTACTAGAAATGGCTCCAGGACAACCTACATAAAAGTCCAGTGTTTTATGCTGGAGTAGCATCGTCAGATGCTAGCAGAGTATCAGTAATAAAAACCCCTCATTTTGGTTGATGCTGAATCTTTTTCAGTTCCTAACAAAGGTGTTAAGAAAATCTTATTTTTATGTACAATCTTAAAGGACTTTTGTGATGCACAGTATTCTTTTGTCTTCCTGCTTTCCTTTTCTAATCTCCCTTACTGGGGTTTGCAGTCTCATATTTATATATTTCCCAGCAACTGAATATAACTTTGATCTATGCTCTGGATCTGTGGAGCTTTTAATCCCTTTCCACTGAGTTAAAAGCTTGTTTGCTGTTGAATGTGATACGTAGTTATAGGTTATATGATCTTCACCAGCGGCTCATGCATCGCACAAAGATGGCATATTGTGAAAAACTCTGATAAAATGTCCCCTTGTTCGTTTTCCTGATTGCAACTCAAACCCAGCATGGGAGTAAGTCAATCGTTCGCTCCTGTGCCGGCTGCTGATACACCCGTCCTTTGCTGTTACGTATACCTAGGTACTCACTTGCTTTATTTCAATTATTCATTCATTTCTTTGTGATGTTTATTTTTGAGGCTAGAAACCAGCTGAGTATTTCAGCCAGTGCAGCAGGCTTTCTGTCTTCCAATTCTGATAACATTTGCAGTGTTTTCCCTTTTCATCCTCTTAACTGCTTGTTACACCTCTTAAAAGATGGGGATCAGTTTTTAAAGCCTGCGCGTTTGTTCCTCTTTCATGTCTTGAAACATAATAATGTACACCTTATTTGTGGAGATCATCTCTTGTGGAGTGGCTGCAGGTTCCACCTCAGGAAAAATAACGATTTCTGCAGCTCTGAGTCCTCCAGGCCATGTTGATGTAGCTGCACAAGTGTGACTGTATTCAACCATCTTCTGAAAGTTGTTCTTCTTGAGGTTTTGGTGTAGCTATTTGCTTTCTGGATTACGAGCAGTTTATTTGGAAGTCTCCAATGCTTGTCTTCTGGCCTCTTGTAAAAATACAGTCCTCTTTTTACGAGGTCAGTTAAAACTGTATTGTTTTAGGTGTAAGCTTTAAAATAACAGAAGAAGGATGGATGGTTTTGCAACTTAAAGCACTGGATTGGGATGCAGATTTGGTGCGCTTTCTCACTGTGACATGACTTTCTGATGTAGTCTTAGGTAAATGATGTGATCTGTGGTTCTCATTTTAGTCAACCAGGATAATATATTTCCTTTGTCTTCTCCAAGTTTCTTGTGGTTCATTGGGTCATTTATAACATGCTCATACAGTGCTCAACAGAATTAGACCCTTCCCTCAGATGGGGCCTCTGACCATTGCTATGATACCAGTGATAACAAACAACACAGGTTTTGAGTTATAATGAGGTAGCAAGGAAGGAGCAGCCTTTACAGTAACTCCAGACATTTCTAATTCCCAGTTTTGGAGTTGCTTCAAGTCCTGTTTCAGCTTTACTGGGACAAAAAGCACTTTATGTGTTGGGGTGCTTCTTTCTGTATTGTATATACTTCTTGGGACCGCAGGATGATGAAGTATGGACAGTCTCCAGCCAACTGTCAAAAATAGAAATTTGTCAAATAATAATTCTTCTCCCAAATGAGAAGACAAGGAGCAAAATAAGTTAAAGAGCAGTGTTTGCCTCTCCACAGCCAGAGACAAGTGCAGAAAGATGCTGCTGCTGTCACAGCAACAGGTTACCTCGATACCTTTCAGAGAGCGGGAACAGCATTTTTTGTTATTTCGACTCATCCTATCTGCTTTGCCCAGTTGAGTATCATATTATATATGTGTATTTAAAATCCTGTTTATCTGGCAGCCTAGAGCAGTTTCGGCTGAGGTGAAGAACCACAGCTGTGAAGTGGACGGGTCCTTGTCACGTTGCTCCCCATGTCACCGCAAAGCAGCGGTGTCTTTGCCGTAACTGCTGAAGACCCCTTTCCTCTTTCCAATTAAATTCTTACCTGATCCCTTGATTGCTCTATTTCTGACGCTGATAATTTGGTAACTCCTAACAAGCCCTGACTGAAAAGTCATCAAAATCACTCTTGGGTGTGAACCCAATGTTTCTTAACCACCTTGGGCTTTTATTCCCATTTGCGTAGTGGAATTTGTAGGGCGGATCTATTTGTCAGCGTATCACCGAATCATTAGGAGGGTGACAAGACTGCAGTAACTCTTCCTAGGCAATTATGTATGAAAGGTTGTCAGTATGAGTAGTATGGGAAGTTAAAAGCCTTAATTTTCATTTGGAATTGAAACCCTAATGACTTTCCACTCCCACAGCTCATAAAGACCTTGTTTCAGCCTCAAGTTGACCAAGAAAAAGGGGGGGGGGGCCTCTTTTATTGCAGACTTTTTTGTACAGGATTTTTATGAAAAAGCAGATTTATGAGTCACTGTTCTTTGTATAAAAGATAATTACTGGAGTACGAATCTCAGAAAAGTGACATTTTATGACTTCGCCGCTAGCCACGCAGTGCGAGCTTTTGCTTTCTCTCTTTTCAATTAGTTAATTTAAACAACATCTTGGTTCGAAAGGACTAATTATATTCCTGTTTGTTGTTTGCCTTATACACTAAATGTTTTCTGTATGTAAAGCTAAGCAGCAGAGAGGGGGAGAAAAAGGATCGCCCCAAATGAATGCTATTTAATTATTTAAAATGATGGATGTAGATCCTGTGGGGTTACGTGGATTGTTGTGTTCAGTCACATCCATCACTCGCAGCGTAGTAAGGAAGAGAAACTGGATCACGCAAATCCTTTTGTTAACCCTAGGAACATAATTAAGTTCCTCTGGAAATTTATTCTTTAAAAACGCATTCCTCTAAACAGCAATGTTGTTTAATCCGTGCTTAAATGTAAAGCTATGTGTTTATCCACTTCTGTGTGTTTTGTTGTTTGTTTGTTTTTTTTTTTTTTCCTATAAGTAAAGGGAGCATTTTGTAATGCAGTAGCATCTGCTGCCTAATGCAAGTGAGAGCAGCGGGTGGGTGTGTAGGTAGGGGTGGCAAGTACAGGTCACAGTCTTGCTTTGGCTCTGCAGCAGCAGGTCAAGATTTTGCACAACGGCAGGCGATCCGGAGCATCTCTGTTTTTGGGGATCCACCTGGGAAACCTGAAGGGCATCTTCTGTTCAAAGGACAGGTGCTCAGCATTTTCAGAGTATTAAGTATTCTGAACGTGATTCAAACTTTGCTCTTGGAAGTACCTGAGGTGACTAGCTAATTTTCTTGGCCATGGGGCTAAGTGCTTGAGAAAGTGTCGCTGCAGAGCTGTAAATGCCCTCCGTCTGTGACAGCATAGGTCCAACAAGCCTTCTGATCCCACAGCTGTGGAGACAAGTCTGCTCAGAGTCCTGCAAGATGAGGAACGGATCACATAAACAGCAGCTGATGCAGTTGTTGGAGAGGCCGCTATTTTTCCTTTCAGCCCGTTATAGCATCTGGGCCAGGTTGGACAGGGAAGGTTTCCGATGGAAAATCGGCTGTCCTGTCCTTTCATTCTGCCTTATTTGGATAAAAATTAGAGGGCTGTCCTTTTCTTATTTGGCGGTTCAAAGCGAAGCAAATGCAATATTTTTGGGAAAGGCTTGGAACTGGCCCTGTGAAAGGAATGTTATCTAAAGGGTAAAACTCCCTGACTGTGTTATGTCTAAGGATGGCAATATTTGAATTTGACCTTTTCTTTTTAAATGAGAGATTTTGTATCTGGATTTAAACCAAAACCATATCAAACACAAAAGGACAGGGTGGTTCTGTCAAAAACATCTGTAGAGCTGGAAGGCAGGGCTGGGCAGCATGGGGTGTGTGGCCTGGCATGGGGGGCCATGGAGGTGCCGACATGCTGGACCTGCTTCAGGAGGGAAGAGAGCAAGAGGGCAGTTGGGGGGAGAACTTCTGTCAAGCTGACATGAAGCTCTTATGCAGCCCTTGTGCTGAGCTGGGGGGAAGATGTCCTCACAGTGGGTGAGGAATGGGCGGCAAGAGTTGCCTGCCTAGCTCAGGATGGAGTTGGAGACCACTGCAAAGGGGTGTGGCAGCAGCCCGAAGGAGGAGATGAAGTAAATGAGTCCAAAGATGTGGTTTGGAAGCTAGCTGTTATTTTTAACAGCCTATTTCATTGAACTGGAGTGAACTCCCTCCAGCACAGCATTGATGATGGTGCCTGGAGCTATAAAGATTGTATTTTGATCAGCAAGTCAAAAGCAAGTCTACCACTAGTTATGAATACATTTTCAGAATTGCAAGCAAAGGAGATCCCAGAATAATAATGGGCAGAAAAAGTTGCCTGAAGGGACCAGTTTCCTTGATAAATGCTGGAGGAGGTGCAGACCTGAACTTTGCACTCCTTCCCATCTCAGCTTTTTAAAAATGTGCAAACAGATCTAGTACCTGAGTTTTGAACCTGGTGGAATCCTGGATAGACATAATGCAAGATGGCAGGAAAATATAATAAAATATAAAATAATGATGGAGTTTTCAAAATACAAATGGTTCAGTTGAAGATGTGTGGGGTAAATGAGCAAAAAAAGTGCCTGTGTGTCCTGTGCTGTATGTCGTTGACCCAGCTGGTTATTCAATGCTGAAGTCTGATCTGTATGTTTCAAATGACAGATCTGGGTTCTGAAGTGCTTATGATTAGATTAAGACTGTGTAGTAAACCTTAATGGTGCATGAAAAGCTACTGCTGGATTTGCAGTAATACATACTTTTCTGCCTTAGAACAACATGAATAATACTTTATGGTTGTATAACTCCTTCCAGACAAGGAGTCTAGGAGTGCTTTGTAAACGCTAATGAGTTTGGCCTCATAGCATATTTATAAGCCTGAGAAGTAGCATTATTCCCCTTTTTTATGGTTTGGATGTTGACTAGCCTAAGTATGCAAAGAGCAGGCAACAGAGCTTTCATCTTCCAGCCCTTAGTCCTGGGCCTTATCTGCAGGACTCGGTAGGCTTTCTAAGTGTGTCTGAGGCATGCTTAGAAATTTACTGTGGATTCAATCCAGCAAAAGGGTTGTTTTTTGCAAACCTCTGGGTATCCATTGTAAAGCTAAAAGCATTGTAATTATTTGACGGTAATTTCTTGCTCGCCTTTTCGTTCTACAGCAACAGAGGTTGAAGCTAATCCTCTACTGGAATGAAATCAGTTTGGGCATTATGAATATCGTTTCCTTGCTGAGAACAAAGAGGCTAAGCTAATGTGAATGAAAACTCCTGTTATCTTTACATGGGAGTTGCAGGTGGGTAAGGAATGTGAGGTCAGCCGGGACTGGGAGCATATAATTGCCTGTGTCAAAGGGCAGTGAGAGTGATGCCTGTGAAAAGCGCCCTGCAAAGTTGGTGGGATGAGGCACTGCGATGGACACACAGAGATTTTTCTCTAGCAGCTTCTTCAGATGTTCATCCCAGAATGTCTTCACATTTATGTAGAGGGATGTTCTGCAATGTGAGCATCGTCTGGATTGTAGATAAATTTTATAAATGTTTTGCATGTGAATTCAGTGTTTGGTGACAATTGCCAGAAAGATGGTTCTAGAGGGAGAAGTCCCTCTTTAGCTGTAGGATGAGCATATGCAAGCAGGCATTTCACATACTGCTCTCGCATTCCTAACCTGAAAAGCTGCTTCCAGATCTCAGTGCTTTTCCAAGGACTGGAGACCAGTGAGGATCTTGGCTGTAAAGCTCTAGCTGTGGAGGTGATGATCTTCATGATATGGATATACATCTACTAGTGGAGTTGGTTGTTAGGATGAGCAGCATTTGTGGTCTCAGATATTCCCTCTTTGCCTGAGGTAGTCAAGCCAGGAGACTAAGGGGCTCCTGAGGCTGTTTTCAAGCTCCAGGTTGGGAGGGATGGTGACTGTAGTGGGAGTTCGGTGGCGAGGATCGGAAACAGGAGAACATACCTGTATTTTCTACAGTAGTTTTATTAGAAAAGAGTTGGGGAGTTTCCTAGGAAGATTTACATGTTGTTGATTATTAGTTTGTTGGCACAATGGAAACTGCAATAAGCAGCTAGTTGGCACTTGAAAAAATGTACAGATTTTCTTTTTTTCAGAGGCAACTGCTTTGTTGACTCTCTGTCTCTACACACGTAGATCAAACTTGTCTCAGATTTTGAGGTGTTACTGCACTGAAGAAGGCTGTTTTTTGAGGCTTTTTACATCCAGTTAGCTGAGTTATACCAAGGGTGAATTTGGCCCACGGTCTTGTGCTGTGCAGGTTATGACCATGTGAACATGAAGAGGATTGTTTAGTTTCTGTCAAATTGATACTAAGCATATGAATGGCAGCTGGGGTCATAAGCAGAAGGAAGGAAAGATTTGAAGTGTACAGTAATGTACATTACCTGCATGATTTTGGGAAGGCAGTCTCTGGGATATCACTATTCCCTTCTACCATGACATCCACAGACACAGAGCTATGAGAGCTGTACTACACCGTGTGTTCTGGTGCAGAAATTGTGTTCAGTGTATTGCTGCACTTCAGATGTGTGTCTCACTGAATTAAATGGCATTAAAGCTGTTGGCTGCTCCATATCACTGGCCCATGTTTTTAATCTGATTCTGGACTATTAAATGCTATATTGGCATGTGACCTTTTCACTTATCTGGCTGCTTCTGGAATGTAGCCTAGCCTCAGCTCTTCAGCACAGAACAAAAGCTTTTCTGAAATGATGTTTGCTCATAGCTACAAATAACAAACTTCAGGTGATTAGCAAGAGGCTTTGGCAAGTCATGCAGATACACAGTGTATTTCAGTATGTGACGTGGCATTCCTGCAGAGCTGGGAACTGGAGCATCCTATAGAGAGACTCGTAGTTGACTGTGCAGTGCTTAATCTTTCTAATGTGGCCCAGAATGTGTAGTGAAAGATCTAGATAATGCAAGAAAACAGTTATTTATCTGGGATTAGCCTACATAAAACATTTACATTGAGCAGAAACTAGGCCAGAATACCATTCTTTTGTAAATGGTGATGATGAATTGTGACCTGATGCAAAGTCTTTTGTAGTCAAAAGAGCCTTTGTAGTTCCTTCAGTGAATGGACTTTGGACCCTGGACTTTGGCTTAGTGGACCCTGTGGACCTCTGGATTTTGGCTTAGTACTACAGTCTATGTCTATCAGTGTTCTCATTGCAAAGAGGAAAGTCAGTTTAAAAAAGAAAAAAAAATCAACCCTAGCCCCCCAAGCACCCAAGCAAGCATACCAGATAAGCAGAGTGCAATTAATATCATATTTGTAATGAACTCTCAGGCTGGCTAGTTATCAATGCCTCCTTGTGAAGAATAGCCTGCCTGCTTTTCTGAATCCCGGCTCTGCCAGCGGTGCACAAGGCATTTTCCTGGTGATTTATTATGGTAGGAGCTACAGAGTAATCCTTGGTAAATAGATTTATACATGTGACACTCTACTGAATGGGAGATTTATACTTGGCTATTCCATTGCTGCTTATTACCATATGATGTTTCATTGAATGCAATTATATGTCTGCCTCTACTCTTTAAAGGCTAGAAAGGTTTCACAATATTACTATCTTCTTCTGCTCAGCAGAGCCTCACAAAGAGGCACTTCCCAACGTGACAGATGGGGTTTGCGGGTTTTGGCTGTTAGCAAGGCTCGTAGTACTGTTGTGCTGAAGGTGTTTTGGAAGTTAAGCTCAACTTTGCCAGCTGCCTGAGCTCTCACAAAGTTTGACACTGCAGAACTGACCTGGTCTTATAGGCTGTTAGTTGGGAAGATCTCGTAACTCCTACAGGTCTTAGAGGATGTGTAGGTCTTTCCTCTTGATGAATTTAGTGTAAGGTATTCATTACACTAGCTGAAGATCAGAACAGAGTATTTTCTCTGACATTAGGAGAATGATTTAGATTTTTATTAGCTGGTATTTTTCACCTAGTTTCTTTGGCGCAGATTCTACTATTTACTGCCACTACCTGCTACATTTTTAATCAGAAAACATTCTCATTAAACTAAAATAATTTCTTTCCCCCTTTGGAAATCAATATGATGTAAAATCTTTTCAAAACAGCGGCTTAGAGCAATGGGATCTGCTAGGTATTTTACTTAGTATAGATATTTTGGGAGACACCCTGGCTGCAGTGAGGTCTGTGGCAAAACTTCCCTTGGAAGGACTAGGATTTTACTTATTTTCCGTTTGCCCATAACTTTTCATTCCTGGCTAGTGCATGTTACTTCTTTAATGATTTCATTTCAACGTGGCTTTTAGAAACCGTGACCTTTTTTGTCCACGATCAAGCCCTGCGTTACTGCGCCCTTGTGCTCTGAGACCTCATTCATAAACATCTCTCCAAACAGGACTCTTTATCCCGTGTCCAGGGATGCGAGAGAATCCCAAACAATAGCGAGGCTGAGACAAAAGCAGCCATTGTGGAGGGGGCGCTGGGGCGGGAGCGCGGAGGGGCCCGGGAGCCTCGGCAGGCTGGGACCATTGTGCCCGTAATTGGATTTCTGCTGGCTGTGGCCAGCCGGTGGGAGCAGGAGTGGGACCTGCCGGGGCAGGCATACCGCCACAATAAACCTGGCAGTGATTGGAGGAAGCAGGTGACCTTTAAACCCCGTGTTGTTGAGCGAGACCTAATACGGTACGAACGCACCAGGTTGCAACTTTATTAGTGATTAGACACAGAGATAAGCCTCAGCACATTGCCTAATCTGCAGAGCCTAATTCCAGGCATTGAAGCCAGGGATGCTGATGCAGACCGAGTGCCTATTCAGTCTGAGTGAGCTGGAGCGACTGCAGACAATATGATGGGGAGTTTCTGGATAACCTGGGTCTAGGGCAGATTCTGATCAGCCTCTGCTGTGGGGGTGCTGGGACAGGGAGGCAGGCACTGGAAGTGTGGAGTTGGGAAGAGAGTCATACAGTTGTTGTCTTCAAACCCACCTTAACTTCTGTGATGGCTGATCAGAAGAGTATTCGCAGTGAGCAAGGACTGATCCTTCCTGACAAAAATAAGATGAAGGCTACAGCCCAAAGCAACTTGTCAAGTGGAGTATTTAAGGGGGAAACAAACTCTTTCATATTTCCATTTTTCCATCTCAGGCTGTTCGTAGGTGCTCTGGAGCTGTTCTGAGTTCTTCTCGTCTTCTTTTGGACAGGGTTCCCTTTCCTGCAGCCCAGGGTAAATGCTTAGATGGGTTTCGCCCATGGTGACTGATCTACACTGAATGTTTTAGGCTGTGGCTGAATCTGACTAATGTGTCTGTATGAATGGTGGTGGAAAATGTTAGAGGTTGCAAGCAAAGATGAATCACCGTAGGCCAAGGGTTAAGACAGCACGGCAAGTCTGATGCTGTGGTATGCTCTTTGAGGAGCTTTGGCCTCACGGCATGCTGCAGAGACCTGCTGCTTGGTGCCATCCTTTAAACATAATGTGGGAGCCTCCAGTTGGATTGTATACAGATCTTGGTCTGTGTTACAAATATATGCATTGAAATGCTTGGCAGATTCACCCTGCAAATCCAGACAAGCCCATGCAACCCTAACTTTTAAATCCATGACTTGGAATTGTGCTTCCGAGAGCCACTGCAAACTTCCTGTCCTGGACTCTCTTGGGTGACATCTGCCTTGTCTTCAGACCCACCTAGACAACCACACAAATACGATGTAAGAAACCAGTTTGCTAATAGCCATACCCTCTTAACTTTGTCAATCAGAGGAGTTCTTTTTGACCTTTATTTGGACAAACTGGTATTAAACTAATCCCACCCAATCTCTGTAGTGACAGGGTGACCTATTTTTTTTTTTTTTTATTCTTGTAAAATGACATTGTTAAAGTTACTGCATCTCACTGCCTTTGCCCCTTGCCTCGAGGCAAAACCCATTTTGGATTCCTGCTTCTCTACTTTTCTCTTAGCCCTTTGTAACTGTGTTGTGACTTGTATTTTGGAACACCTGGCTCTGTATTTGGGGGTGAAAAGGGGTGAGAAGCTTCATTTGCTCTAAGAGAAGTATCGTTGGGATAACATTTACCCCCAAGAGGTGGCAGGCCACAGAAATTTCCTAGGAGAAACCAAAACCTTGTCCTTGTGATGTTAGATTCTCCAGTTTGTTAAGAGGTAATTTGGAGGTGTTAAGTTGTCTGATGGTCCATTCAGAGCTGGAGAGTGACCTGGCCAAGGCTGAGCTGTAGGTGAGACCTCGGTAGGTCCCAGGTCAGGGCCCCCGTCCCTGGGAGAGCACCTTGTTGGGCTACTGTGTCAACTTCCCTGCAGCTTTGCATTGTTTTCCCTTTTATCACCCCGCCAGGGCTTGTGGTCTTTCTGTCTTTTGCCTCCAGAGTTTTGGAGAGGAGCCACTGACTTCCCTTTCTGTTCAGGGAAGCTCTGCATTAACTAGTCCCCTCCTCTGGCTAAAGAGGTGTGAATCTGAGGAGGAAGTTTCTGTTGCTGTGAGCAAATCTGGGATCCAGGTCAAAATCTGTGGACAGCAAACAATGATACAAACTGCATGTCTGGTGCCAGGTGGCATGTCCAGGGCCATTTGGGCATCTTCCCTGCAGGTGTAAAATGAGTATCATTCCACCAACCTTGTGTTTCATGCATCACCTTCCCTCAGGGTAGGATTGAACTTGGTTCTGGGGGTGCATGGAGGAGGTGCAGCAGGAGCTGAAGTCCTCCGTTGCTTGTCTGTGGTGGGCGGTACGTGTGAAGGTTTCCTGGACTGATGCAAATTTTGGCTTTGCACATCTGCTGGTTTTGTTTTCTCCTTGCACCTGATGCAGCCGGAGCACAATTTGCTTCAGAGCAGTGTTACTGCTGCAGTAGACACCTCCTATGCCATACACTTCTGCTGGAGCTGATTAGAATAGGATTGGACCTAAAGCCTTAAGAGAAGCCTAAAGCCTTCTGCAGCAGAAGAGGGGAACTCCCTGTTTGCTCTGTTGTCTTGGAAGGTGGTGGTGTGACTTCTTCCCACCCACTTCCTTGGCGGTAAGGACAGCACAAGCAATAGACAGGTGAGAGAACTTGTATTCGCCCTGTGAGAGAGTGTCCATGTCTCGGGAGGAGGCTTACTGAGTAGCGTGCTCTTCACTGCCTGCCGGCATCTCCTTTCTCTGAGCTGGCAGTGTTGCACAGCCCCTTACCCACCCGTGGCGATGGGGGCTTCTGGGGCGCTCCGTGGGGCCGGGGGAATACTTCGTGCACTAATCTCCAGACAGTGTGGCCTCAGTGAAATAAATCCATGCCTATAGGCAGCTTTCTGGGGCTCATTATAATACTAATTCAGTTGAATTCCTAATTAGAGACCAGCGGTTTTGTGTGTGTATTGGAAGCTGGTGTAACTTTCTTAGGGTGGAGGAATCATCCACCGAAAGCTGCTTTGGGGACAGAGGCTGAAATGAGATCGGAATCTAAAAAAAGATGTCTGTAAAATAAACCCACCATTTTAAATGTGTTATAAAGCTGGTGTATTACTTCAGAGCAGTCAGGGTGTGGAATTATTCTTTTAGTTGACTTTTTGTGCAACATCAGCAAGAGAACTGTGTAAACACGTCCATAGATGAAGAGATGTCTCTGCCTTGAGATACTAGGGAGGACAGTTTTCAAGCCCAAGTCCAGTGTTATTTCTTTGGGTTAGGTGAGAGGGCTGCTTCAGATAATTTGAATTAAGATCAAATAAAGACAGCTTTCGAGAGAGAGAGCATCCAAAGCAAGCCCTGCCTGACCCCTCAATATCTGTGAAGAAATCCCAGCAATATCCCTCTTTGACCATTCAGGATTAGATATGTCACGAACAAGCAGAACTATGATTACAGCCCGTGTATTTTAATTTTGTAAATTGGAAGAAGTAACCTGTCCACACTCTGCACCGTGTCCTGGCTTAGGCTGATGATCTCTTCTATTTATATTGCCTCTTCTGTTCGAAAGGGCTATGTTGCAAGGGTTTAGTACAGGGAGTGTTCGTGCATGTGTTTTTGTGTTGGTGTTGCACTCTATCATTGCTCTAATGGACCTCTGGAGGAATGTGATACAATAGTTAATGCCGGCTATGCTGTTAAATAATAGCTCTTTCAGGAAGGAAGTGAAGAATAATTTATGTACAGGAAAACAGAGCAGGTATACAGAGAACAATAAAAATAGATAAGCTGTTATTTCATTAAAACAGTTGAGCCAGCTCCTGTAGCAAAAAGTTGCTTGAGCTCTGTGATGCCTGCTGGTGCCCTTCTGCGTGCCACCAGCATTGACAGCTCCATGAGGATGGATGGCCTGGGTTCCCGGAGCATGGGCACTCAGGAGGACATGATGGGGAGCGGGTCAAAGCCTGGGGATTGCTCAGCCAGTGCTGAGCACTGGCAAATGCACACATCCAGCAGCCCAAGTGCCATGTCCTTGCAGATGCACTGCAAAAATCCTCCACCTGTCAGCATTTCATGAGGAAGAGGGTGTTGTCCCCCAAGTGCAATTTTGGTGTGAGGGGCACTTCTGGAGCTTGTTTATACCAGGAATGGCCTATAAACTGTGACCTGCCTTTCGATTGTACCAATACGCTCATTCTTGTCTAAATAGATTTGTGCATTAACGTCCTTAATTATCTGCTGGTCACTCTCAACTTTTGTTTGGACAGCCTTCCTTTTGTATTTAAATGTAAATAAATACTGATGGAGTAATCATGCTCCATCTGGGTTACAGGGCTGAATGGGAGGCTGTCCTGTGGCTGTGCTCCTGTGAGCTCCTCAAATAAACAGAGACCTTCTCAAGGGCTACCGGGAGAACTCCCTCACCACTAATTTTAAAAGTAACCTATAAATCAAAGCATATCTCTCGCTTTCCTCCCTTTGGCATCCCACTTTGGAAAGAGGTTTACTTTTGTGGTGCACAGCTGCAATGTCAGCTTTTGATTACGCCTTGCCTTCAGTCATAGAGGTGTATTATTTAAGTGTAAATACATTTGCATGAGAAGTGGTATCCTGTGCCTAAGCTGTTAGGGAGTGATTCCTGTTTATCTTGTCAAAGAAACTTCTTCCCCTTCTGCAGGCTCCACCTGAAACCCCCCTGAGCCCCAGCCCCTCTCTCTGCATTTCACGTGTGTGGTGGGACCCCCACAAAGCCTCTCAAGCAGGGCAGACATGAAAGCAAAGAAATCCCAGCCGCATTCTTGTAAAGAAGCAGACCACCTATGTGATGGGGCACCTGGGCATGTAGGTCAGCAGTATATTTTGAGAATGTGGATTACCTGTGATGGGGCTGCAGTTTACATTCCCGTACGGCGGGGGACCAGGTAATGCTATCTGGTACCTCTGGCTACGGCCCTGCTATCGCTTTTCTACTAAAGTTCAGATGGTAATTTTAAACCATGGGAAAACATTTTTTCTCTTTGAAGGGCATTGTTAGTCACTTGAAGCCTCCTCTCTTGTTCCTTCGCTGAGTGCATCAGCCCTTGATCAGATTGCGGGGAGCCCACGATTCCCCAGGCGGTGTGGGAGGGGGTTGCCCACTGTGGGGATGGATGTGTGGGGCCGAGGGGGCTGGCATCTTTTTTCTTCTGGGTTTGACTCGTGGGCGTGATGTTCTATGTTTGTAGGGGCAGGAATGTGACAGACACATTTGAATTAATCTTGGATCAAATTAACCAACGTTTTAGAAGAGGATTTTTGCAAATTCACAAATTACAGTTATGTCAAGAAAATACTAATTGCCTGCAATTTTGCCTCTACCCCTTCTCACCTCCCAGCCTATCTGTGTTCCCTCACTGAATAATATTCCACCTCTCTGGAAATGTAGTCAAATGCCTGCATGTATTTCAATGGAAATGTCATTACAGTAAAAATGCTTAGTTTCTTATGTGCTGCCAGGTGTTATTGGCACAGAGGGGAAATCTGCACTTTAACAGATCCTTGGCTTAATAAAGAAGTGAAAATGATGCCTGGTATCTTAGGGTTGTTTTTTTTTAAACGTTATCCCTGCTCTCCTAGGAACAATGTAAATTCACTCTAAAGTACTTGCATTTCAATAGCACTGTCTTTTTTTTTTCTCAAAATAGTGGGATGAGGGAGATCTGATAATGCAGTCCATGGTGGAAAACCCTGATAACTTGAGCTGTTAATATAAAATGACGAACAACACATACTGTGTTGCATTAAAGGCTAAGGCTACAAAGGTGTGGTGCCTTTTTTTGTGGGTTTTTCTTTCCTTGAGGCAAGAGCTGTGTTTGGTCAGGACAAAGTTGAGGTGGAGGGGGGCCAAATTCATTGCTGGTGGAATTGTACCCTTGATGAATGCATTCTACCTGGCCACAGATCCTTTTATAGATGTTATAAGATCTCACCTAGAAGATGATGAGTGATGGTAGGAAGCAACTCTTGAGATTAATGTAATATCTTTTTGAAGCTTTCAGCCTTTTTCTGAGGTCCTGGAAACTGTTTCTACCAAATGCCTCTGCAGTCCCAGGGAGGGTAAGGAAATCCCCACCAGCAGCCTGGTGCGTGGCAGGCGTGCTGCTTGCTCTTACGCTAAAAACAAACCAAAAAAGACCCAACAAAACTAGAGCTTGCGCCACCTCAAACAAAAGGCAGGGCTGCAGGGAAGGGTATGTCGAGAATCTGACCCTGGGAGCGCAAAGCCAAAAGGGCAGTGGTGGGAGTGGGGTTACGGCCATCCTGGCGCGGCAGCTTCCGAGCTGTTTATTCAGTTGCTGTTTAATTAAAAGCTGGGGCGGTTGCAGGCACATCGTTATTTATTTGTGTAGAAGCTCTTTTCTTTAGGAAAGTTTATGTTTCTGAAAGGGATGTGGCTTGGGTGTTGGAGAAGCGTGGTTGCCTTTCTGAAGAATAACTTGTGGCATTGCTTGCTTTCCGAGAGCCTTGGTCCCATTGTCTCTGGGGGGCTCGCTCGAGTAATAATCTCACAGCTACAAAACTGAAAGTAATGTTGATAAACTAGAATTAATTATCATAGAATCATAGAATTATAGAATCATTTAGGTTGGAAAAGACCCTTAAGACCATTGAGTCCAACTGTTAACCTAACACTGCCAAGTCCACCACTAAACCCTGTCCTTAAGCGCCACATCTACACGTCTTTTAAATACCTCCAGGGATGGGGACTCAACCACTTCCCTGGGCAGCCTGTTCCAGTGCCTGACTACCCTTTCCGTGAAGAGGTTTTTCCTAATATCCAACCTAAACCTCCCCTGGCGCAACTTGAAGCCATTTCCTCTTGTCCTAATTATGAGCATCTCCTTGTAATGGAAAATAGATACCCAGAAAATGCTTTTGCATGGTGAGGGAATATTGGTTCATTGAGTTTGCTTACCCTGGTACAGACCCCAGGTTGAAGTGTAGCCTCTGCCATTTGTGCCCCAGCCGTATTACCGCTGTTTCTGCTCCAGGCAGATCAAAGGACCAATCCAGATATCTGCGTGATCCAGTTAGATCTGGGCTTAAATGCATGGGCATTCCCAAAAATGTGATAAGCTGACAGATTTTTTTCAAAGGGGTAGAGTGCTGTTGATCCATTGATGCCAGAGGATTTGTAGATAAATTTTGCTTCTGTGCACCAAGCCCCACGATCTTGATGACATCCAGGACTTGATATTTCCGTGATGTTTTCAGCAAGAATATTGAATTAAAATTCAATGGCATTCTGCTGTCTTTAATGATACCCAGGTGGAAAGTACAGGCAGGTAATTACACATAATTTTCATGGTTTTTTTCTGAGACAGACAACAATCTTCATATATACTAGGATGAATGGCGCAGAACAATCTTGCATTGAGTGTGCCTTAATTAATACAAATGTTAACTACTCTTACAAATAAGTCACATTTAAATGTCAAACACTTGTTACTCATTGTGTGTGAGTAATTTTTCTTGCTTGCATGTGTGTGAATTAAGCGTATGTTTTGAAGTCGTGAAGTATCCGAGGTCATAACTAAAACCAGTGAGTGTACATTGTTTGCCATCAAGAGTTAGAAGAAATTCTTGATTGCAGATGGTTTCTTGTTGCATGGTGTTCAAAGGAGAGAGAAGTGCTCTGAAGCGTTCATGTGGTGCTATGGGACCTTCCTGAGTGCCGGAGCTTGTAGGTTAGGGCAGATTTTTTAGTTTTCATTCTGAATTTCCTTGTTTGGACAGTCTGCGGCAAAACCATCACTGCATGGGTGTCCTTCCCAGGTGAAGAGCCGTGAATCCAGATATGCCACTTTAAAAAGGGTGGGAGACAAAGCATGGTCCTTCTGTTCACATCCCCTTTGTATTCACCAGTGGATTTATCCTATTGCAAAACGATCAGCAAAGAAATGGTCACCAGCCTTTGCAGTTAAATAGCCCTTATATGGAAATAAGTGGCAGCAGTTTGAACCCTATAGGGATGTGTTGGCTTGAACTTTTGTTTCCTGGTAGTGTTGCTCATTGTAGGCAGCACCAGTGTCACTGCAGCTGGAGGAGCCTGCCCTGCTGCAGGCTGACACGGGCCTTCAGCTGCTGGGTTGTTGGATCTTGCAAAGGGCAGAGCAGGCAGGGCTGGCTGCCTGGTGGCCCAAACTGCTCCAGCCCCTCACCACTGGTGGGGGATGCTTGGAAGAGTCCTTGGTGAGGGTGTTTGGAAAAGTCTTCGGTAGGGATGCTCAGACAAGTCCTCAGTGGGGATGCTCACAAAAGTCCTTGGCGGGGACAGTCAGAAAAGTCCTCAGTGAGGATGCTCGGAAAAGTCCTCGCGTAGCCAATCCTTGAAGCTATTTATCTGGAATGGGTGTTAGTTTTTCTTCACATTCAGGAATACCTCAGTCACAGCTTTTGCTATTCTAAGAGGTGGAAAGTGAGGTTTTCCTGCAGTGAAGGAGGTGAAAAAAGAAGCTTTTCTAGGAAGCCACAAGGCAAGATGCTGCTTTCCTGTTGTGCTTTAAGGCTTTGTGCAGCTGCTGCCGATGAGATGACTGGTTCATGAAAATGCTCCTGGAGCTATAATTCTCTCAAAGCAGCCATCTCATAAGCTTGCTCATGGGACTGTGCAAGCACCCGAAAGAACAGCAAGCTCACTCTGCTACAGAGCCCATCCAACACAGAAAGGTTGATTTGTAGAGCAAGCCAGGGAGTCGGATCTGCAGCGGTTGGACCTACAAAACCCCTCATTGCTGCAAGCTGAGCTGAGGTGACTCGTGCCTGAGCTGACTTTCCCTGTCCTCCGTGGCCTGGATGTAGAAGCTGTGCTGGATGAGATAGAGGTGCAGGGACTGAGTAAGTGCTGTCAGAGTTGGAAGCTGGAAATGATGCTCTGCATCCAGGCATGCTACAGGGAAAGAGTATCCAAATTTTGGCCCCTCCTTCAAAACTTTTCATATATATTCACACCTCTTCACCATAGCGGAGCCCTTTCTGATATTATTCTCTTTGTGGAAGAAACTGGGATGGGGTGAGGGAGAGCAGGTGAGGAATGGCAGCATGTGGAAGACTTTGCCTGGGGTTTAAAGTATGCCCAGCTCATGCACCATTCAATGAATGAAGCCACGACCCTCTTTGTGGCGTTGGAGGAAGGCTGCCAGAAACAAGGGGACCGGGCCTTTGTTTTGGAGCAGAACTGCTCCCCCAAAACAGCCTGGTTTGGAAGGAGCCTGCTGCATGGACCTGGCTAGCCTCCTGCCCCCACCCCCCCTCCAGCCCTCTGCCTCCTCTGATGCTTGGTGCTGGGACCTGGGAAGAGGCCTCTGATTATTTTATTGTGGGGTTTAGGGCTGCTTCTGGAGCTGTCTTGAGGAATGTGGCTTTGGGGAGATGTAGCCTGTGTTTTGATTAGGCAATCTCTGCTTTGATCAATAAAGAGCCTTAATTCTGCTGCACCGAGGGTCTTGCAAGGCAGACATCAGAGCTGGAAAAACAGATATTTGAGTCAAAGTATCCATCCCGGGCTGCTCAGTTCCTCGGTGCTAGGTAGGAAAGAAGAATTTCAGGGGGTGTTTCTAATCCCTTCCCATAGCATGGCCCTGGGTGACAACAGAAGAAAAAATATTCAAGACTTTTCTCTTGTGTAATGAAAGAAATGAAGGGTGACCCCCCCAAGACTGTCCGTAACCTCCAAGCCTGTCAGAGATGCTCTGGCAGATTCCCCTGCCAGCCTGGGTTCCTGCTTTGAAACGCCTCTGACTTTTATCTAATCTCTGCTAAAGCATCCTGAGTGATAAGGGGTGTTTTTATTTTCTCCATTCCTCCTCATGCTTTCTGGGAGGCTGTAAGTATTTCATAAAAGCACAAAGCCGCTGTTTTAGGCAGCAGTATGCTTGTTAGCTACTTGAGTCGGGCACCCTGTCTTCCTTCAGATTTTGTGCAGGACTGATCCCGCTGGCAGCAATAAATAACAGAGGTTCCCCGTTGTGCAGATGGAGGCGTTTCAATGGTCCTTGCTCGGAGGTAACGAGTCAGCCCTGGGGGTTACCTACAGTTGGATTTCCAATGGCTGCATTGAAATCTTTAGCGACATGGTCCTGTTTGCATCATGCAGAGGTCAATATATATCAAGGGTGGCTGTCAAACTCTGAATTTCCGTCCCATGAGCTAGAATTGTGAGCAGATCACCCCGCAGAGCCACCAAAATGTGCCCGTGACCGGCTCAGGGATGGGTGGATGGATGGACTTTAGCACCTGCCGGGCTCTGAAGTTGTGCTGGCAGGGCCAAACTAGAGCTGCTCCCGTGGCCTGAGCCTTCCCCCGGAGCCAAGCCGGCAAAACGGGTTCAAACAGGCTGCTGCTGCTAATCTGCTTAATGTCTCGACATGTCGTAATGGTGCATCATCTGCTGCTGCTGGTGGGAAATGTAGCTGTTTTCAGCCCTGGCTTCAAGTGCCTGGTTATGCTGCTGAAACAGATACAACTTAAGTCACAGAGCTGGCCCAGTTCATTAAAAATTGAGTGCATTTATTTAGTTTTGGTGTTTAAAAAAAAAAAAAAAAGTCATTATTCACTCAAAAGGGTTGAACTGAAAAAGTCCTCAGTCTTTAGCTGTGGCTCGTTTGATGCCTTTGGATTTCTTCTTGTGGCGTGTCCCTGCAGCTCGTTAGAAGGGTTCCTCTCTGAAAGGAGAGCCAGGAGTGAGTGCAATGCTGGGAAGGAGGAGGAGGAGCACGTGGAGCTAAACCTGCTCTGTTCTCACATGCTTGCCAGGGCTGGGAGGTGGAGAAACGGGAGCCTCCCAAGGTGTGTCCAGGTGTGCTGCCACAGCAGTATGTACCCGGTGCTGTGGGTTTGGTGCTTGCCTCTTGTATTTGTTTGCTGTAATCCATGTAGGGCCTCCTGGCTCAGGCGTAGTTTTAGCTGCAGGAACATGCTGTGCATCACTCCGGCTTGTTCTTGGTGGGAAGAGTGGCGGTGAACACACGTGTATGCCGGCATGATGGCATCAGAGCAAGGAGGGAAGGAGCTGTTCCTTACTCGGCTGCACCAGCATTGTTACGGCGATGCAACTTATGTGTGTTTAGACAAGGCTTTGGGCAGAAAAATGGCATTTTTGGAGCTGGCTGGCCCAGTGGAAGAAGTTATTGTTCTTGACAGCATGGGACCAGCCCTTGCTGGTTAGTGGCTCCACTGATCTGCCAATGGAGCAGGTCCCTCATTAAGCAGAATCAGCCATGCTCACAGATTGCTTGGATGAACAATTCACCTAACTTGACTGGAGCCAAGCAGTCAAACTGCTGGGGCAAGGGTCTGTATTTTGGTGTAAAGGGAGGAGTGGGTATATTGTGATTGTGCTTGTTTAAATATATATGTTTGAAGTGAAAATAAAGCATAAAACAGCAGCAAAAGAAGGCAGAGAAGCAGTGAGCAATGAAGATGATGATGAGGAACAACATCAGCAAATGAGTCTAGAAGACAGGAAAATGTAGACAGGATCAAAGAAAATAAATGCAAGGCAAAGGCATGGTCAGACATAGCTCCCCTTGAGCGCAGGGTGTGCAGACCCTCTCTTGCAGGCGGTTGCAGCAGCCCTGCCTGAGGATGCACTGTGGGATCCGTCTGCCTTGGAGGGAGCGGATGGTCTCCTGGGTCAGGGTCTGGCCTCCTAACTCCCCTTGCATCAGCAGGGGGTTTGTCTGAGAAAGGACCGCTTGCGGAGTACTAAAAAGAGCAGCAATACAGCTGCCATCTCTTCTGTGAAAGAGTAGAGACTTCAGTGGATTTTTTTTTTGGCCTGCATTTGAAAAAAATGGTGACGAGAAACCTTTTCTAAAGCTTCTTGGTCTTTTCAAAGCCTACAGAGGATTTCTTTTTGCATGTTCCACCTATTTGAAAAGATGTGGGAAGGTAGGCAGTGATCCGCAGCACTCATCAATGTGTACGTGAGCTCCTTATACAATAGCTAATGAGATTGCTCTCAAAATGTAGTCAGTGATTTATATGAGGGTGGCAGTTAGCATCAGGCTTATGAATTGTTCTGGGGTTTGAGAAAAGTTTATATTTTTTAGGAAACAGCTCTCCAAACCTTACTAAAGGTATTTCATTGTCAGAACTGAAGAATGTCCAACTCCCTCTTCCGAGAGCAGCGTTTCAGCGTATCGCATCCTTATTTGTCCGTGACGTTCTGCTTCGATACCTCTGTCCTGCCGTGAGGCAAGAAGCTCCAGTCCGAAAGCCCCAGGGCCTTAAAAAAGAAATCTCTTGTAATAAAACTATATTGCTTTCACACAAATGTGGAACCCAAAGCAAACTTTTCCTTCTTAACAGCCATTTAGAACAAGATTTAATTTGATCTGGGAATAACTTTTTTCTTTTTTCTTTTTCTTTCTCTTTTTTTCTTTCTTTTTTCTTTTTTTTTTTTTAAGATATGATTTTATTTTTGCTTCAGCAGAAAACAACCTGTCTTCTTCAGTTGTGCAGGGTGAGCTGTCGGCCGCTGTGCTCAGGCTGAGTTAAAGGTTTGCTGGGGCTGCCTGAGTCTTTGGAGACCACCGTGGTTAACGTATGCAATCCCACCTGTCTCTGTGGGTGGGAACTGACCTTGGGCTCACTGCTTTTACAGTGCCTGAGGTAATGGGGCTGTAAACCCTTTAGGAGTCCTTAGGCACTTCCAGAGGAGAAATAACAATTAGGTGTTGTGCACAAATCAAGGAGAACATAGGCAGATCCCTGGTGTGTATGTGGGGAAGGTGGGATGGTTAATCACAGCCTGAGCTGGGAATGCTCTACCACGGTGGGTACCAGTGCAGGATCAGATGCACTTGGTGTAATGAATCTTGGAGCAGAAACAGGGAGGAAGCCCTTGCAAGGCTCCCACAGTTCCTTGTGTGTCCCTGCTTTAGCTGTGATGTCTCCAGTCAGTTGGGGATGAAAAACTTCTGTTTATTTTTGTGACTGAACAACAGCTCAGACAAGGCTTGTTGTCTGTGACTAGGCTTATAATGCAAATAACAACTACATAATAACAATATTTAAGCAAAAGATTGGTAGCAGGATTAAGATTGCAGTCTGGGTTTTTTTTAATATTTTCTGGGGTTTTGTTGTTAAGTAAGTGCTCATCGGTTCTACCTGACTGCTTGTCACGCAGCATTTACAGAGAGAGATTCTTATGCATTAGTAACATCTTTTTATAGAGGTTCATGAGATGAAACTGTGCGGCTGTTTCGCTTCAGAAATGCTCTGTTCAGTACTTCTGGGGCTTTTGTTTCCCATTGTTGTTCTGCTCCTGTAAGACTATAAGACGGGCATTTAATGTGATTTGGAGCTTCAGGCCAAAAGCTGGTCCTTGCTTATGACCATACAGGCGGTTTTCTACACTTTGGGGGTGGAAAGGAGGAGTTTGAACCTTTTAAATTCAACAGATTTATTTATTTATTTTGCTGAAGTCAGACTACCTGCCTCCCTCTAGAAGCAAGGTGCCAGATCTGGAACTGGATTTGGGGAGGGGGCTAGGAAGGAGCCTAAGGACCAGGAGGTGTTCCCAGCCCCTGGCCATGTCACCCAGCGGCAGGTGGTGGGTCCCTGCGGGACAAGGGTCTCTTCTCTCATCCGCTTCTTTTGCCAAAGAGGGTGGCCAGCGGGGAGCTGGTCCTAACGATTTGGTCCAGGCCAGGCAGAGGTGAGTGTCGCCCGCTTGGGGAGAGGAGTGGGGAGGCTGGTGGCTTGTGTTGATGCAGTTTTAGTCCCTTTGAAAGAAGGGGAAAAGCAACAGTTGCCAGACTCTGGTTGTGTCCCTGCTTTAGCCGCAATGGCCCTTTGCCCTGCTGCTTTCTGACCTTTTCTTAGCCCCTCTTGTGCAAATGTGGAAATAACCCTGTTTCTGGAGAGCAGGTCTGTAGCCCAAATTCTCAGCGACGTCTAAGTGCCTCATACCCATTGAAGGAAAACTGACTTGAGTACCTAAAGGCTCCTCGAGAATGAGGTCCATTGCTTTGGTGTTTTGGTGAATTGTTTGCTGTATTAGTTGAGTAATGTCCAGAGTCTCAGACATAAAGCAGGGACTGATCATTGTGGCATCAAAAACATTGTGCTTACTTCAGAGCATTTCCATTTAGAGGTTGGAGACAACCGGCACCTACTGGGACACATCGTCACTGCATGTTATATTGCCTGGCCCTTACCAGTGTTTCTGTAATACCACTTTGGGGAGTGCAACCAGTAATTCTGCACTTGCATTTTTTTTTTTTTTGCGATCAGTTTTTCCCTAACAATTCTCTGAAGTAAGGGATGCAGGAAATTGCAAATCTGACAATCCCAATCTTGGATCCTCTTGACCCTTTCAAAAATGCAACAAACATTGTCTGATGCTTTAAAATCTTCCCCCTGCAGGGCACTGTGGATGGGAAGCTGAGCGTGTTTAGTTCTTGCAGAGTTGAGCTCTTAAATTGATAGTGCCTGTAGTTATATGTAGCTCTTGTGAAGGAAAATAAGAGAAACATCTTAAATCTTTAAACCTCTCAAGGCCATCCTTTCCCTGCCATGCTGTGAGAAGTCTGTAACTCTATAATATCAGTCTTGTGATGAAGAAGTCACTTTCAAATCCTACATGAATGTAGCCATGCCAAGATGTGCTTACAGATAAGAAGCCCTCCCGTACTGGGCATGAACCAGTGCCTGCCAGGGTCACTCGTGGGGGTCTTTCAAGGCTCCTGTGAGCTGTTGTTAATGTACTTGGCTTTTGAAAGCATTGCATGTGTTTCAGGAAGCCACAGAGTGATGCTGTAGTTGCTCTGTTCACACCATGTAGATCTTGAGGATTATTAGTTTTTGTGCTGAAATATTTTTTCTAAAATAACAGTGGATGGCATGTATGTCTGACCAGATCTGCTTTGAGTTCTGGAATGAATGTGGGTTGCACTTTCATTTTATTTAAATTTGGTTTAACTAATGAGAAGCACAAGTAAATGTTGTTTGTTGCCTAGAGGGAGATCTTGAATGTGGATCATTAAGAAATGGGGTCAGATGAAGAAGAGAAAATATCACTGTCCCCAAACTGGAAGTTGCAAACCCATGCACTGTGCAACGCCCCACGGAGCTGGAAATCTTCTGTCAGTGCTCATACGATCGCAACAGTCTGCAGTGCTGATAGCAGTGCCTGGCTTCAGGGTCTGCGCTATCCCTACATGTCACAACCACTGTGTTTCAGAAGGTTGGATTGCATTTCCTCCTGGAGAGTTTGGCTGATTGCTCACAGCACATAACGATTTGAAAACGAGTTTGTTTTTAGTAATAAATCTTTATAGCTCTGGCAAAGTGGGTCCTTCCAGACTGGTTGGGGCAGAGGAACAGCTCCAGCTGACCTCTGGTTTGGGAAGACTGCCAGTTCACATGGAGGTAAGATGAGGTTGTCAGGAAAAGGGGAAATAAACGGTTTTTCTCCCACTTATTCTGAAAACCCACAGCTTGGCAAAATGTACATTTCTGCAAAATTCTGAAAAAATATTGAATTAATGTAGCTGTAAGTTATGTGAAATGAAATCCAAAGGCATTAATTAGACTTCCGAACCGTATGGTCACGCGAATCCGGAGACTCACACAACTGCATTTTCATATCTGATGTTGACACATTAAAATTCATCAGTTTGCAGCCGGAGTTGTCTTAGTTAATTTAACTAATACCATAATATCCCTGAGATGCATCATTACACCTCATCATGTAAATATAAACCAGGATGATTAGGGGAGAACCACTCGCTTCAAAGAATTAATATAGCTGAAAAACTGCTTACAATTTAGAAGAATTAAAATAAGATGCTAAATATATCTCCTTATGCCCCCTTGTTAAAGCCAGACCTTTATTAGTTTACACAGTACCTGATTTCTGAGGGCATATTTTAGCCAATGGCTTGTTTACACTTGTTTCTGTGCCACTGCGATGGTCGTGTGTTTGGGGCTGTGATTCAGGAACTTTAAGGAGGAGGTTGTTCAGCTTGGTGGGCTGAATTGGCACCTTAGCTCCAGAAATGTATATTCTCCAATATGAGCTGGCCATTGCCATGCCTTGGAAGGAAGAAATGATGCCCTCAGGAGGAGGGAGCTGGAAGGGAAGCCAACGTTTCAGCTGATGCGCTGGCTGGGGACTCTCCTGCGCTGTGGTGGGAAGCGAAGCCTGGCCCACCTCTGTTGTCTTTGACCGGGAGCCTGGTTGGACCTTCCGTGTTTGTGTCTGATCTTCAGCATGGGGAGGTGGAAGGCACTTGAGCCTCCTCTCGTGCATCAGTTTAACTGGAAACTATCTTCTCTGAGGTGAATCTAAGGCAGATGCATGTCACAAGAGAGTTGGGTTCAAAAGGTTGATATGTTCTTGATGTCTGCTTAGATGCTGTTTTTTTTTCCCCTCGATGGTTAACTGTCATGTTTTGTGTCTTAGATATCTGTGCAGTGTATGTATGTACAAGCAGACAGAAAACACCCCTTGTGATTACAGCAGTCAGCTTGCAGACTTAGGTGGCTGGCAACAAAAATGTTCATGGAGATTTTCCCTCCATTGGTGTGTACAAGGTTGGGGCTGCATTGGTGACAAGCTGACCGAGGGACACCAGGTCAGGAGAGCAACGGCTGCACTCCAGAGTTTTGTGTGATTCTCTGCCAGCTCTGCCGTCATTTGGAAATCTTGTCCTTGTGAGCAAGACCAGCTGCTCTGGACTTTCTCTGCTATGTGGAAGCCAACATGCAAAGTAGATATGCTCTCGTGGTTGCCTGTTTTGTTGGTAGGAATTTGGGACCTACAGAGCAGTAGTCCTGGGAGGACTGGGCTTAGCATGAAATTGCGGACATCAAGAATGGGCCTCAAAGCAACCAACTGATGTGAAAATTGTGATACTGACTTGTGAGCCACTGTTAGTAAGCGGCAATAGGACATGAAAGAGTCTTCCAGGGGTCACCTAGCCCAGCTCTCTGCCCTAAGGCAAGATCAGCTTATATCTAAATAGATGTTTCTATAGCCTGGTTTTGAAAACCTCTGAAGATGGCATTTCCATAACCTCACCAGGCAATGACTTCCAGTGTGGCACTGTCATTCCCAACTGGAAGGCTTTTCCTAACCTCTAACCTAAATCTTCATCATTGCAATTCAGGTCTGGTTTCGCCTTGTCCGATCTGCCGTGGGAAAGGAGAACAGGTTATTCACTTCTTTCCAGCTACTTGCCATGTATTTGAGAGATAGTTATCATGTCTATCCTCAGTCTTTGCTAGACTAAACAACCTAGTTCCTTCAGTCATTCTTTGTAGGTCATGTTTTCTAGGCTGCAGAGAAGTCTTGTTCCCCAGTAGACTGTCAAATCAATCTGCTTCCTTTTTTTGAAGCGTTATGCCCCAAACCAACTGGCTGTGCGAGGGCGATGCTCAGCAGAGAGGGAGGAGTTCGTACAGGCCGTCTGCTGGTCACCAGGAGCTCAGTGTGTCAGTATCTATGGGGAATAACAAGCTGCTTGAGCATGGCATCATAACTGGCGCACATGCTTCACAGTCTGGCCTCAGAGAGGGAGAAACCTCCTGGGTGGACAGGCCGGTGCCTCTGAGGTTCCCACGTGTCCGAGCAGGTTGTTGGAGCTCCAGCGGAGTTTGCAGCCTGGGCTGAGTTTGTTGGCAAGGCTACAGGGTCCCTGAAGTATCTGTGAGCAGGTCCTTGCTTTTGTAGTCCTGACTTCCATTTTTATTGTTACTATCTTTTCTATCAAGCAGAAATACATGAAAAAGAGGAGGCCAAGGGAAGGGAGTGGAGTACTTAATTTCTCTCCTTGGCTCGTGCAGCAACTTACCTGAGTTTCCAGAAAGCCTCTCAAGCTTTGCCTCTTTAAAAACTTGGCAGGTTGCCATTGCTTTAGGAATTAATTTTTTGTCTTTACTCCTAGTGTTTCAGCTGATTTCATAAGAAACTGTTGGAGTGTGGTGTGCAGGGGGACCTTGTGCAATGAAACCAAACCAAGGGACCATCCTTATTGTCTTAGTATGACATAGGTTGAGGAACCTCCTCTGCCTTGAAATCACATTTTATGCTTAGGCTCAAAATAGACCCCACGGAAAGCGCTTGCACGGGAGAGGCCAGCTACCCAGCATGTTTTCTTCAGCTGCAAAACTGGTTACTCACCAGCCTCTCCTTCCTCGCCACCAATCTGCCATAAGTTACCTTGTCCTCTTCTGCAATGACCAGGAATTCCAGCATCAAAGTCAAGCCACCTCCTACCATACAGTCACATGTACGGTACAGGCACCTCAGCAATACAAGCTCCCAAAACATGGCCAACAGGTACCTCGCAGCCAAGCCGCTTGCCTGAAGCCGGGCATCAAGCCCGTGTCCCAACTGGCATTACCTGTGGCAAAGGAATGACTAAAGGAGCCCTCCAGCCTTTTTCCCAGAGCTCAGGATCACACCCCAGTGCATTTTTCTCTCTGCTCGCTGACGGGTGCTGCTTTCGTGCTTTCCCCTCCCCGAACACGTGGGCTACGTGCCAGCCCCGGGAGTTGTGCAAGTGCTCAGCCTTGCGAGGCTGCCAGGCCCGGGGATGTCGCAAGAGAACTCAGGGCTGTTCTTGCAGCATTTTGAGGTGATAATCCTAATTTCCCATTTCTTCAGTAGTGGCAACAGTTTTAAAGGATGGAAGATAATTACCCTGTGAAATAGATTTGATTTCCTACCAGGTCTTTTGTCTCTGCCAGGTAGTCTTAAAACTTGAGGGTTTTGGAGGGAGAATTTCATAACACATGACTGATCATTCAACAGTTCACGTGTGGATTTGACCTTGGAGTGTTTGTACAGATTCGGTGGAGCTGTTGAATACAAATGTTTTTTTTTTTACTTCCTCGGTATTTGCTAAACATTTGGGTCTCGATCATCTGCTGACTTGCCGTTTTGAGCTGTGCATGCGGACAAGCAAGCTCTGCCATTTGCACCACTCATTTCCCCCTGCCACGCCGCGGGTTAAACTATAACCGAGTCAGGACATTCATTGCTTGGGTGAAGCATCTCTTGGAGCTTGAAACCAGGGCACTGCTCCAATAGACGGCAAGATTTATGGCCTGGCGGATAAACTGGATTTAGCAGAGCTGAAGCTGTAATAAAATGATTGTATCGGATTGCAGCGTGTGTATGGGTGTGTGGATGGGGGGGGCAGGTGGAGCTCAGATACCTCCTGAAAATGTTGACTTTTGTTTTCCATCCTCCCTCTCCTTTAAAACCTCGCTAAAGCAGTGAGGAAAAACAAAGCAGATAGGTTTGGAAAGGATCACTTCTGGCTGGCTGACTTCAGAAGGATGGGTAATTTTAAAACAACAGCATTATTTCTTTCAGGTTGAACTGACTCAGAACATTTCTTCTCCCCTTTCTCCCACCCCAAGGGATAGATTTTATTTTGTTGCAAGTACAGGTCCAGCCTGAGAAGAAAAAATTATTTTTATTTATTAAATGTTTTGGGGGGGAATCCTCATGGAGAATTCAGCTGGTGTGTTAAAATCTTTGAGAAATGGACTGTACCTTAGTAGCGTCTTTCTTTCTCTGCTCCTTCAATGTCCTGCCTTGAAACACCTGGTACCTAAACCAGGGAAAAAGCAGTAAGAGACTGCTGGCAGTAGAAGGAAAGGAGGATGGAAGATCAACATTGTCTGTCCACTCTATCCAACATCCCACTGGGATTAATGCTTTGGCCTGTGATTGTTTGTTTGTTGGTTTTGGACAGAAGGGATACTGTTGATGACGTGCTGGATGGAGGAGGACCAAAGCTGCGGACCAAGCCAGGCCAACAGTGTAGGCACAACCATTGATGCATCTGGAAAGGACAGGCCTGTACCTGGCTTCAAAACTCACAGTCAGGTTGTTGCCGCCCCTATCTGAGCAGGTCTGTCACTGGCTAAGATGGCTTTTGGTACGTATTTTGGGTTTAACCACGCATTATTAGTGTGCTCTTCCTGGCTGAGAAGGGTAGGCCAGCACCAAGTCTGTATGATGGCGGGAAGCTGGTCCTGTTTATTCCTGGGTCCTCTAAATGCAGAAGAGATGTAGAAGGCTTCTTGGACATGGTTGTGTGCTCCAGAGCTCCCTGGGAGGGGATGAGAGCTAGCCATGTGCTGTAACATCCTTGGGATTAAGTGATCTCTTCCTGGAAAAAAAGGAAGGAGGGAGAGGAATGTATCAGGGCATCACGAGAGGAGAGATGACTCTTCTCCTCGGGAGCAAAGCAGCTCTCCTTCGCCGTGCTTCAGAGCTCCACGTTGCCTCCAGGAGTCTCCAGCCATGCAGACTAACATGAATTACATTAACGTAGTCAATCCAAAGCTTAATTTTATGAAGGCTACAAAGTGAACTGGACTGGGGAGGTGGGTCAACTTTCTTCCTACAACTAGTTTTCATTAAAAGGATTTGGAGGGTGTGCCTGTGCCTTGTCATGGAGCGCAACCCAGGGACGGACGGATGCCTGTGGGAATATGTATTGGTCGATAGCCAGCTGAATATGAGCCAGCAGTGTGCCCAGGTGGCCAAGAAAGCCAATGGCATCCTGGCTTGTATCAGGAATAGCATGGCCAGCAGGACCAGGGAAGTGATAGTGCCCCTGTACTCAGCACTGGTGAGGCTGCACCTCGAATCCTGTGTTCAGTTTTGGACTCCTCACTACAAGAAGGACATTGAGGTGCTGGAGCATGTCCAGAGAAGGGCAACGAGGCTGGTGAAGGGTCTGAAGCACAAGTCTGATGAGGGGCAGCTGAGGGAGCTGGGGTTGTTTAGTCTGGAGAAAAGGAGGCTGAGGGGAGACCTTATTGCTCCCTACAACTACCTGAAAGGAGGTTGTAGGGAGGTGGGGGTCGGTCTCTTCTCCCAAGTAACAAGGGATAGGACAAGAGGAAATGGCCTCAAGCTGCGCCAGGGTAAGTTTAGGTTGGATATTAGGAAAAACTTCTTTACTGAAAGAGTAGTCAGGCACTGGAACAGGTTGCCCAGGGAAGTGGTTGAGTCCCCATCCCTGGAGGTATTTAAAAGACGTGTAGACGTGGTGCTTAGGGACATGGTTTAGTAGTGAACTTGGCAGCGTTAGGTTTATGGTTGGACTTGATGATCTTAAAGGTCTTTTCCAACTTACACGATTCTATGATTCTATGATCATATGAAGGCTGTAGCAGTGGATCCGGGCATAATGTAACCTCCTCCGGGGAAAGCTGTGCGTCAGGACTTGTTCACTTGGCCGCAGTGCTATCCTGCTCTACTCGCTTGAGATCTGCCCAGCATTGATGTTGGTTCTCCCTGCCACACCTTCTGCAGGGAGCAGATAAGCACTTTTGGGGGATGATGTAAGGTTTTCCATGTTCGAATGCTACAACGCTGATTTTAGGGCAACAAAGCAAAATTACACCCTACCTAATAGTGAAGAGTAGTGCTTGGATAGATTTGACCGCTTAGTTTCAGATCTTGTGCAATCTGGAGAAACAGCTGATGTTCATGGAAAACAGGAGATCACAGTGCAATAGCAATACTGACTGAGAGTGGTTGTCAGTTAGGGTGCACAGCAGATTTATTTACATTTTATATATATATATATATATATTTACAGAGGTAATAGTACCAGCAAATCAAGTAATAGCAATAGTGGTTGCAGCCTGAGAGAAGTGTGTCTGGACATTTTGCGGATGCAGACGTTTTCTGGCATTGAGGACTATAGTCAGTAGAAACCCTGCTCGTTCCATTAAAAATAATGTTCATAATTGGTCGGTTCAAAATTCACCAGTACAGATCACTGCTTTCAAGAAGCAGCGTTTTATGCTTTTCATTGGACATTGCTTACAGCATCAGTGGACAGTGCAAGGAGAAAATGTGCTCATTAGATATGAACTTAATTGAGAGTGACATGGCTGGGTATTAATATTAGTCTTGCCGCAGGCTTTTCCTTTCCTTTTTTGTGTTTATAGTCATGCTAGTAGATACTGAGCATGTTATCTGTTTACCGAATTCCACAACAGCACCATCAATGAAAGGGATAGATTTCCCGGTGTCTTTCTAAATGGAGCTGCAGCATCAGAGGTACATCTCCTCCAGAGCAGCAAGTGCAGGAGGGCAGGGCTCTGCCTTGCTCCGAGCACCAGGTCACCCTTGCTACTGATGTGACCTTTTTTTGATGGTATTTCTGTTTGCAGGAATCTGTGGTTATGGTGGTTATGGTGGCTTATGGAATTTAACTTGGCATTTGTTTTTCTGGGGAATGATCTAGTGACAAGAAGCTGATGCAGATTTCTTTGGGATCCTGCCTCTGGGTGCTCCTACCTCTTTTCCCTCCCCCCAAATGTGCTTGGGAGAAGAAATAAATTAATTAGATGAAACGGAGGGGTCCATTTTCACTGACAACAAGAGAAGCACGCTGGGAAACGCGGGTGAGCGCGGGGCTCTGATTGGTGCAGAGGGAGGCGGTGGTTTGTATAAATAGCGGGATGTGCTCCTTTGTGCTTGAGAGGTTTCCCGTGTAAGGCAGAGCAAAGATGCCGGGTGTGTTGCTGTCACGACCAATTCAACTCTTTTTGGTACATAAGCTTTTTTTTTTAGGGCACGCTTCCTTTTTTCCCAGCCTTTCCTCACCCCGTGCACTCTGTACACAGACCTGCGAGGCAGGGGAAGGCGCAGATGCCCATCGCTGGGTGGTTTGCGGCTGCACGGTCCCTGGCTCCACACACTCTCCTGCTGCTCACGGCCAGGACGAACAATTATCCAGAGCGGTTTGTCTCACAAGTCACTGCCATCTGTGCAGGGCGCCTTGTTTGCCGAACAAAAGGATTTGGAGGGGCTGAGGGGCTATGGCTTTAAAAACCCCCAGTTGGAAGGAAGAAAGGATGCTGTCACCCGCTTCTAACTGCACGCGGGAGCATTGTTCCCTCCCGAAACATTCAGCATCACTTTTATTACCTGCAGCCATGCCAGCGCTCGGAAGCGCGGCATTTATTTGGGGACAGGGTAATAGATTCAGTCATTCTGCCTGCTACTGATACGTTTTGTTTTGTTTATATATATTTTACAGGGTTCGGTCTGACAGTTTTATCTCCTGGGTAATTAAGCTGAATTATTGAAGGCTCTGAAATTAACACTGTTATTTTAATAATTAAAATAAAGTAAATCTCAGCCTGTTTCACAAGTTAGGTTATTTCCTCTTCCTGATTTTGAAGGTGCGTGTGAACTTGTTTGGAAGAATGTGAGCACTCAAGTAGCTTGGTTTTAAAATTTTGTTTAACAAAAATACGGGGGAAAACCCTAGGTCTCCTGTAAGGTCTCTAGAAACATCCAAGCCTTAAAAGAAAACAGAGCAGTAGGTAGGAGAAGTCAGTGTGTGGTAACCACTGCTGGTAGCAATCTTTCCTGCCCACTGCTCTAGGCAAGTACTAGAGAATAAGAGTGTGTTGGAGAGTATCCTAGAGCAGGGAAGGAGCTTTACAGATAGATTATTTTCTTTTTTTTTCCTTTAAGTTGTAACACTGCCCTCAAAATTTTTACTGGCTCGATTATATCATGTGTTCAGATCTTTAAAAATTTTTTCTTCAGACATTTCAATTTCATTTTTCAAGTCAATATTGGGATTTCCTGTTTGCTGTGGATTTGAGAATATTCCTCATTCGCTGTTTGGGAATTGTAGGATGGTGGATTTCAAGAAGCGTGGTTTGGTTAACTGCAGTGTTAAGACTAAGGTTCTGGTCTTTGTTCCCTAACTTTGGGCCAGTTGCACCCAGCTCCACATCTATGAACAACTCGTACTTATTTCTCTTGACAAGGGTTTACAAAATCTGGCTCTTTCTATACCAGGTTTTACCGGTTCTTGCAGAGTAAGCATGGGTAATGACATCTGTGCTGTGAGCATGGGTAATGACATTCATGTGTGCGTGGAGCTGCAGTGAGGGAAGGGGATGCTCCCATGGGGGTGGTGAAATGGGGACTGAGATGCTCAAGTCCCACCATCTGCCGGGGATGAGCATTTTATGGCAGTGAGGGAGCAACAAGAGACAGAGCAATGACCAGGATGGGTCAGAGGGTAATTCAGCCTGGAAGGGACCTCAGGAGATCTCTAGTCCAACCTGATATTTAAAGCACGGTTGGCCATGAGATCAGAGGAGGTTCCTCAGGTCATTATTCTGTTGGGTCTGGAAAACCTCGAAGGCTGGAGACTGCACAGCCTCTCCGGGCAGCCCATTGCAATGCTGGACTGAAGGAATGAGGAAGCTCCACAGGCCAATAAGTCTTTCTGTGTCTCTGCTTGTGCATGTGATGATGTCTAAAGCGGCAGAGGAGAAGGTCACAGGTGGGTTAGGAGAGCTGGAGAGCAGGAGGAGTGGCTCCAGCCTCAGCAAATTTAACTGGTTTGTCTTTACACACTCAACACTTTTTATTGATAAACATACTGTATTTCCTTGGCGACACAGTCTATTATGGCAACAGCTGGCTCTGAGTTTGCAGCCTGCAGGTAAGGGGGAGGAGGTGATGGAGAGCTCGGCGTTGGCCAGGGGCTGGGGCCGAGGGGCTGGTTTTTCTAGGGGGGAAAATATGGGCTATGAGCTCCAGTGGCTGCATGAGACTTCACTGCTGCTCTCAAAGTTGCCGGCTGCTGTGGGGCGCTTGCCAAGGAAGGGCTCGAGGATGTGGCTTTGCCTTGTGAAATGTCAGCAGCCCTTAAGCTTCAGACTGGTCACCACATGAAAGAGAGGAGCTGGTATGTGGTTAAGATGCTGGATTGGGCCTCGTGGGACTGGGATTGGCCACAGACTTCTTGTGTGACCTTAGGCAAGTCACTTAGCTTTTCCGTACCTCGGTTCCCATCTGTGAAATGGGGATAACAAGGCTTCTTCCATTCGCTGTGTCCAACTGAACCATAGGCTCTGTGGGCAGCGGTGGCTTTCCTGGGCATTGCAAAATGGGGCTTCAGACTCTGCTGCGGGTTGTCGGGGTACTGGTGTCACACCCAGCCTCAAGGCCAACATGCTCTGGTAGACCACTGCTTTAAAAATAAGGAAGATTGCATTATGAGCAAGGGGGGGACACATTTCCTAAAGCTTGCCACCCACCAGTGAGTTTCAGTGGGCTGAGGTGCCGAGTGTCTGGTCCCCTGCACTCGGCATGGTATGGGGGACATCTCTCCTTCCCTGCTCCTGCGGAAGGAGGCCCTGCTCTGCAGCTTTGCTATTTGCATTTTGGGTTTGCAGAGCCTCTTTCCTCCCCGCAGAAGCAGAAACACTGCTTAGCCCATTTAAGGTCGTTCATGGCAATGGGTGGCTCAGACGTACCTGGAAGGGGTTTCAGCATCTCTCTTGGAGGACCTCTTTGGGCTGAGTTTGCTGAGCTCAGGGGGAAAAGGGAGGCACTGGAGGTGGCTGCATTGTGGTCCCCATCTCCAAGGGGTTCACAGGCTTCTGTGTTCTTGCTCCATCTTGCACCTATTTATTGCTGCTGAGCATTTGCAGGGAAATAAGAGGCACTGTCAAATACTGCCATTGTTAAAGCACATGTTTTAAAGATTTTTAACTTTGTCTACCCTCTGGCCCATGTTCCTTCTCGTTCCCTCACAGAGGAATGGGTGAAGTGCGAGAAGATCGCTCGGGACATGTGTGTTCCTGGGGAGTATTTACCAGAGCATCTCCCAAATCACTTGCAAAGAAACATCTCAGCATTCAGATGCCGAGCTGGTACTTCAGAAATCTCCTTTGGATGAAATACTTGGCAAATCCATTTTCACATCTCTGAAACTGTGGGAAGATTTTTTTAATTGGAAAATCTGGTTTAGTCCCTTCCTAATTTTCAGGAAAGACTGATGGAAGGATTATGACCAACCTTAATTTTGCAAATGAGGTAAGGATGCAAAGCCAGTATAATAAAACCACAGGGTAATGTGTCATCTTGCACCCTTTCTTCACTCACTAGGCGCATACAGTTTAGTTGTAATGATGTGTGAACTTTTCTCCAAGTAAATCTTGTGGAATATGTTTTGCCAAAGGAAAGAAATCTCAGTAATACCAGATCTCATGATATCTCCCTGCTGTTTGGGGCATGCAAATTATGGGCGAGTTTCTAATGTGTTAAGTTCCCACAAGCCTAAACCAATTCCTTAAGGAGAAGCCAGTGGGAAAGACATTTCCCAAGACAGCAGGACTTTTTTTTTTCCCTAGCCTTGCAAAGAGTTTTTGAGGTTTTTTTTTTTTTTATTTAATGAGCATCAATATTAGCTAAGATTCCTCCTCTTAGGAACAAAATGTGTTGAACTTTCCCATTGCTGCGTGGGCACGTTGCCTGAGCAGGGACTGATGGATTCATCCTCTTGGGGCTCGGGACTCCTGGCATTTTCATATCGACGTCTTTGAACTGACTTCTTGATGCCGAGCAGATGAAAACCTGGGTGACCACGCGGGAGGGTGTGAGGAGCTGCCGCAGGGGCGAGCGGGGCTGGGAGGTGCAGGGCACGGTTCTGATGTGCAGACGGGTGCTGCGAGAGCAGGTTTGGTGTCTCTTGGGGGCTGCGATGGCAGGGAAGAAACCTTGCTCGGGGATCACACCTACCAGCGGTGGAAAAGCCCGACTGGCTCATCCTCCCTATCTCCCCAGCGCTCATGTCAAATTGGCCCTCTAGAGTGCATAGTCTTCCCAGGCGGCTGCTTTTCCAAACTGGTGATCCCTGGATCTGGCTGATACCCGCCATTGTTGTTATTTTCTTGGTTTCCAAGTGCTGCATCCCATTGCAGTCTGGGAACCAGGCACGAAGCATTTGCCCACTATCTTTTTCCCAGGTAAACATTACTTTAGATGCTGCAGCTGGATTATGCAATGCAGGTAGGTGGGGACGGTCTTTTTTCTGCCGGCAGTAGAAAGGGAAAGTTGTTTTGCTAAGATAAAAGTGGGATTTTCTGCAATAGCTTGGTGTACAATATAACATCCCTTTCTCAACTGCGTTATCCTTGGCAGCTGGGGATGGCTGGAGCTCTGCTTTTGGGGGAAGAGGCAGTGGGTGAATCAGACAAGGTTTTGGGAGTGCATAATTTTTGACCAGGGTTTTGAACAGTTCCCGGTTCTCCAGGGGAAAGGGATGGAAAGGGTGGGCTCTGCATGCACCTGGGGTGGCATGCAGGGATGACCTGGGTGCTGGCTGTGCCTGCCCCCTCCAGCTGTGAGCCTGCCTGTGCTTCTGGGCCAGTGTTGCTCTCCTCTTGCCATTGCTCTCCACGCGCCCGTCAGCTGAGATGCAGCTCCCGGCTGTGTCCTCGTGCCGTTGCCCTCTGTGGATCTCACCAGGGGTTTGCTGTTGCTGTTGTTGGGGCTCTGCCACTGCCTGCCGGCTGCCTGTGTCTGCACAGCAGACGTCTTCCCCAGATGCTAGCAAGGCTGTTAGTGCTAAAATTAGAGTGGTGGGTTGTGGGTCCCCGAACGCCGATGGCGGCACGTGCATCGCCATGGGGCTGCCTGCTCCTTGCTGCGGCAACGCTGCGGGCAGGGCTGCCTGCAGCCTGGGAGAGCCGCTCTGCAGGCAGAGCGCAGCCAGGCAGCTGCCTCGCCCTGTGCCCCTGGCTCTGCTGCCTCGGCAGCACCTGACACACTGACGTTCTGAACGAAATAAAACAGTTTGTGCTCTTGTGCAACAGTCTGACCATCAATTTGGGGGCCAAGAGGGAAGAGGACGAAGAGTTATGTTTTCTGTTTTATGTCTGTGCTTTCTTGCCCCTGATGGTGTCCTTTATGGGCAAAAACATAGACAAGTATAATGTGTGAGCATCGTTTTCATATCTTTAATTATAATTCACAAAAGGTTTTAAAAAGTCAAGGATGACCTAGTAACTGTGGTAGACTCCTTATGATAAACTTTCCAAGGGCTTTGTGTAACGAAGGCCCCATGGCTCTTCTGGTGATTGCAAATCCATTGGGTAAGCATATAGTACCTTAACAAGCTGCCAGTCATTACATGGAAACATAAGAATATTTGTAAAATATTTTGTTGTGGTGTTTTTTAAGTTATTGTCACTGAACCTGTGGTTCTGGTATCTGAATAGTTCAGATCCTCTTAAAAAATGAAGACAATGCCAGTAAAAGCAAAAAGACCCAAAGAGTGAATCTTTACCCTTTGTCCACTGTCTAAATTAAAAGTAATTGCCAAGAGCAAAAGTATTTGCACATCATTATATGGGGACTGACTTTTCCAATTGCGGGATCATGATATTGTGAAGAAAATTCAGTTCAAGGATGAGCCCAACTTTGAGTCTGTTAAGTAGTGTCTGTCATCTTCCCTTCTTCAGTCAAGCTGTATTAATCTGTCTGAAAACTCACATTCCCAAGGGCCAGCCATTGCTTGCTATACTGGGGCAGTGACCTGAAGGAAAGTGTGTTACTTGTGTTATTTTGTAGAAAAGCTGAAACTAAATTTTTTACCTAACCAAAAGCATCAGTGAAACCAGCAGTTGAAGTGCTAGAGGATCCTAAGCCAAGAGGCACTTTTATCCATCGTCTCCATCCTGGACATGCCCATCTCTGCATGTGATTGCGTTTGTCCAAAAGACCCATTACCCCTTTGTAGGTGCACAGCTCATCTGGTAGTAATGAGACATGGGTATTCAAGCTGGCCAAATTCATCCCTGAGGTCATTTCAGTGACTTCAGTAGAATTAAACCAGGACTGGATTTGCTCCTGAATCTTTATGTTTGCAAATTAATTTGGGTGGAATCTACTTTTAATTATGCCTTACCTAATTACACCAAATTTACTATCACAAGGGAGGAATGCTCTAATATCCAAAACAAGCACAGTGAGTATGGCCATCCCCTTAGATTGATGTTACATTGATGCTGTGTGTCACCTGTGGTGATGATATAGATATAGATATAGATACAGATATGCAACATGCACCAGTATTAAAGAGAATGAGAATTCTCTTTATTAGATCTCATACTTTAGAATTAAAGTATGAGATCAGAAGGGACCTTTGGGGTTGGTGAATGCAGTCTTGTGCCATAGTGAGTGCTCCCACTTGATGCTGCCTGCCTTCTGAAATTTTTGCCCCTATTGCTTGTATTGCAAGGCTGTTTCTGAATCTCATACCTCCTTTTCCTAATTTCTAGCCTAAATGTCTTCAAATCTAGTCTACATTCACATTTTCACCCCTTTCAGCTGCTGAACGTTTTGCTTTCCCTGCCATCTTGTTGCCCAAGGCAAATGCTGCTGAGTCCTGAAGGAACACAAATCTGTTGGCGTGAAGCCTGAGTTCTGGTATCATTATGTCCCTTTCATCCTAATAACAGTATCTAACCTCATGATATATGCTATGGATGTCATAGGCAGCCCTGCAAAATGACGCTTAACCCTTCAGCTCCCACCTGGGAACCTGTGCTAGTGCAGTACGCTGGAAGAAGACCTACAGGAGCATAGTCAAGGGCACCTTAAAATTCCTGGTTGGTTGTTAAATTTACAGAGATACATATTTGAGGGAGTCTTGGCTCACAAAAAGGGTAGTATAACTCCTCTGGTGTGCACCGTGCTGCTGTGCCTTGCAGCTCTCTTCTCGGCATTTGTACCTGGGGTGCCTTCCCTGGGCTATTTTCAGCAGAGATGAACATCGGTGCTGAGGGTCTTGCTGGGGACGTGTAGCACTGTGCGTCGCCCGCCTCGCCTGTGCTAGCGCGCAGGACGTGTCCCTGCCCTGCTGGCTGTGCCAGGCACGTAGGGAATGGTGGGGAGAAGACAACCTGCTGCCTGAAGCGCAGGGCTTGGGAGTAGGCGAGGAAGACTCTGCTCATGGCTGTGCTGAAGGCTTGTGATGCACAGCTCTGATCCAGCAAAGCATACGGATGTATGACTGACTCTAGGCGCTGGCTTTTTATCATTCCTCAGGCTACTGAGCTGTTCAGCCAGGATGTAACATCTCCTTACCTCTGCGGGAAGCTTCGCTTAGCTTCATTGATATGTAGTTTATTCACATTTTTCCTCTTGATGGGGAGGCCCAGGGTAGAGCTCATGGGGGTGGTTTGTGCGGCACCCTTGGAGCCTGGCAGTGCCAGCCTGGAACCCAGAGCTTTACCAAGTTGTGTGGGAAGTGCTGTAAGTACTATGTAGCATATTGGCAGTACCAGATTTGTTGGCAGTACTGGATTTGCTAATGCTGCAGAGGCAACAGGTTTGCTACCAAGCGTGGTCGGGATGCTACCTGAACTGAACTGCTGCTGTATAACAACATGTTGCACTTTTGATTCTGCTTAGTTGAATATCCTGCGCTACGGAGGGGAAAAACCAGCGGGGAGCTATTAGCTCCAGTTTGGAGATGAAGCGCTAGGCATGTGGTTTTGTGAGTGGCTTTGATTGACCTCGTGTTGGGTGGCTGCCAAGGGTGGGTGCCGGCTTCCCATGCCCAGCTGCACGTCCCCTCCTGCCTCGTGCCAGCCCCAGCCGGGGATGCTGTGCATCACTGGGTCATCGCAGGATGCCATGGGGTAACATCGCCCCTTTAGGCAGCTGCCTGCAGTTGGATGGGCACAAAAGCCTAGGTCTTGCCCATCGTTAGTGGCAAGCTTTTAAGTAAAACATAGACTTTCCAGCTCCCTGCCTCCCTCATACTCCAGTCCTTGCGGTCCTGCAACCGTTGTTGCAGGATTTCCCAGATCCGAGATCCCTAGCCAGCTCTGGTATCTTCTGTGGCCGAAAACAGCACTTTTATGCATTGAGGGAGTAAGTAGGAACCCTTTTATTTTTGTGATACCTCTTAATGCATTTTGCTTGAGGAATCGTTTGTTAAAAGGATTGAGTAGGGTTAGAGAAGATAAATTTGGGCCTCTGGGCGTTCTGTAACTTGATGGGCACGAAGCTCTTTCTGTCTCTGCCTCTGTCAGAGACTTGCAGAGCCGTCATATCAAAGGCTGGCACCGGCTACCGCAGCACCAACAGCACTTGCTTTTCTCCTCCTTCTGGCAAGGAATTTGATGGGAAACCATTTGTATTATTTAACTAACGATGACTAATACTTGAGAGTGGATATCTGTGCAATGTAGGATTGCGCCTGTCTGAGGTCTCAGCACTTACCCTCTGTTCTCTGTGCCCAAGAACACAGCCTTCCCTAAAAAGATAAAAATGAAAAATATTTTGCAGGAATCCCTTTCATTCCCCCCTTTTGCAAGTGAATCATCCTGAAAATGAGTTCTCTAAAAATGCCCATCTCAGTGTTTTTTTGAGGCAAAACTGGGTGATAAGTAATTTTGGGGGAGAAACAGAGAAGCACTGGAGGGCCTTGTCTCTTCTGGGACATGTGGTCCTGTGCGCTTTTGGGGGGGTTTTGTCCCAGCGCTGGGTGACAGCCAGATCTGCAGCATCTTCCTCCTTCACTCCCTTCTGTGCGGAGGCAGGAGGGTTACACAGAGTGTAACTCTGGCATAGGGACAAGGGACACGTATCTCCATGATTCTGGGGCTGTCAAAGGCCAGTCTTGGCTCCTGGTAGCAGCCGAGGATGGCTGGAGGATCCCTGGGCTCTGAGGGTGAAGGGCAGCTGGGCTTTTGCAAACGTACCCCCATGCAGTCCCATCCCGGTTGCTGCAAGGGGAGCAGCAACCCACAGCCCGGACACCCTGCGCTGGGCAAAGTCTGAAGAGCTCCTTGGAGGGTCCCAGGCAGCTCAGTATGATGGAGCGGCCTGACGGAACCCAAAATTGATCCACTCTGTGGCATGTGCAGCTGGTTGGGCTGAGCTCACCAGGAATGAAGCTTTTGCCTCACACGTGCAATTTTTGAGCACCGTGTTATGACTTGCTATTGCTCTGCTTCGGCCTGAGTGTCCTGCTGCTGGGTACTCACGAAACCTCCAAGGTCTGAGAGGTCTCTGTTTAATTTAATTTTATTTTTTATTTTTGGGGGAAAATGATTTACCCAGTTGCAATCTTACTCTTTTCTCCCCATTGCCTTTCAGGACAGTGCTTGCTTCCTTCCTAAAGAAGCCATTAGCTTGCATGCTCCGAACCAAAATGTTAGCTCAGCTGTAACGGATGGATATGGGTATCATGTGGCAACTTAATGAATAATATCTATCACCTAATTTCCCAAAAGTTGGCATGTAATGAGGCTGGTGCCATGATTATTACCTCTGTAAATCATGACTTTAAGATGATGACAATCCCTCCTGCCCCAAGGATACAGGACAGCCAGACAATGATGTACATTTAATTGCTCTGTGAGAGAGGCAATGTGTTCGGGAGCATGCCATTGCCTCTAAATTATCTTCTGCAGCACAGACGCTAGAGGAGATTAGTGCAGATTGGAGGGGAGGGAGGGCCCTGCCATGCCGCGAGGTGTTGCATATATGTGTGTGTTTATTCACTTGAGCCAGCCGGTGGTGGTGGTGGTGGTGTGAGCTGGCCGGGGTGGGATGGAGGTGTGACTCCTAGGTTTGCCTTCTCGATCTCTCTCCAGGACTGAAGAAGCAGTGGATGGAGAGGGGATCGCTCACAACTGGGTAGAGTTCCTTTGTTTTTCTGATGAGCATTTGTGGTGAATACCTCCATGGAGAGGGGACTGTGACCTCCCAAACAGTGACCTTGGCTTGAGGGGTGAAAGCTGCCCAACCTCTGCCCAAACCTCCTCCCACTACAGGAAATCTCTGTCCCTATTTTCTTCCTACCACAAACCGCAGCTGGCCACAAAGCAGAGCCAATGCTCGTGTTGTGGGCTCTCAGCTTACTCCCACGGCTGCTTCCTAGCCAAGGGAGGCATCCCTGCTTGCAGGGCCCTCCCAGACCATCTCGTTCTTCATCAATTGATTGAATAACCATTCCTAGTAAAATTATTACTCTGCTGGGCTTTAAGGTGTCTTCCATTAGGTGCTGTGCTGTGACAGTTGGCAGAGATGTGGCTGGATTGTGGATGAATCAGATATTGCAGCTGACCCTTGAAAAGCAGCTACTGCCAGCCTTCCTGCACTGCTGGTTAGTGCTGCTCTTTTTTGCTGTGTTGCCCCCCTTGCTTGAGTACTTCTTTGTGTTTGTTTAATTTTTCTTTTCCTTTTAATTCTGCCCCCATCTCCCTGATGTGCCAGTCAGCATGGTTACAAGCTGGCTGAATGTGGAGCAGAGCAATGGACACGCTGCTGCTCTGGTCCTCTCCTCCAGTTCGGTGCTTCCGAGCCATGTGATGAGCACAGGTGACAATAGCCTTAAAACTGTGACAGCGTCTGCTTTGGGTCGGACCGAAGATCCCCCTGGCCTGCTGTCCTGTCTCCAGCAGTGTGCCCAGGGCAATTAAAACTAGAGCAATGTGATGATCACATACAATGATGTGTTTTCCTGTGATACTTGCCTAGCCTCCAGCGATTTGCTGCTCGAGGACTTCCCAAGCCAGGAGTGTTACCTTCAGGTTTGGTGGCCGCTGTGCAGCCACCATCAGCAGCATCATGGCTGCTTCCAATTCCTGCAGCACAGCCCCTAAACCCAGATGCTCACCTGATTTGCAGGGAGACAGCTGTAAAACCAGCAATACTGCAACTGCCTGGACAATGTGAGCAACAGGCCACTTGCAAAGCCACCCAGTGCTCTGAACCATGTGGAATGGGACTGCTTGGCTGCATGTTGCAGGGGAGCCACTGAGGCACTGGAAGAGAAGACCCACGACGCTGGTGGACACCCACGTGTGCAGAGGGGCAGCGTGCCTGAATTAGCTTCTTGTCCCTCTCTCATGTTGGCTCCCACAGCAGTGACCAGGGTCACCCTCTTCTGGCCCTGGCCTGCAGGGCTCCCAGCTGGAAACGTGGGCAGGTTCTGCAGAAGGAAGGTGAGGGTGCAAGCAGCCTGCGCAAGCGCAGAGCCAGAGGGGGCACATGCAGATACCTCGGTAAGGTCCTTCTGCGGCTCTGTGAGCAGCCATCCTCGGGAACACCCTTGGGTTTGCTGTTCCCCAAGGGTTTTTGCAGCCAAAAGGTGGCCTGAAGCATTTCTTTGCTTTCCTTCCCCCAGGTAAGCAAACATCATCCTGCCAATGCTTTGCAATGTCAGAAGATGTTCCCATACCTGCTGGAAAGATGGTATCTGCTAAAGCAATGGTGGCCATGCCGATTGACTTCCCAAAGTAACATGGGTTTCTTCTCTTTAATTCTCCGCGGTGAATTGGCTGCCGTTAGGCTGAGCCTGTGCTGAGCCTTTTTGTCACTAAAGACATTGTAGTGCTTATGGCATTAGCGGTTACATAAGCTGGCTGTCTCCGAGGGGGCTTTGCCCTGGCGTGATGCTCCTTTAGGTAAGAGCCAGCCACAGAGCAGGGGGATGTGAAAAAAAAATACACATCTGTAGTCAAGAGACTTATTTGAACTTAACACACCCCGCAGGAAAACCCGTTTTTGGAGTTTTCACGTGTTCTCTCTGGCTCCGCAGATTAGAGGGGGACCGTGGGAAAGCTGCCAGGGCTTGGAGATCAATCCAGCCTTTGTAAATCCTTTCATCTGACTGGCGGCTTCATACAATTGAGTATAACCCAGTTTATTATTGTTGGTTGATTAAATTCCTGTTGGTCAACACAAATAGTGCTGCACAGGCTGTGCGTTCATGGGGTGGAAATTGGCATTGCAAAGCACTTCCTAGAGAAAGGCAGGGACGACCTGTCATTTAAAACCACGTTCAGCGGACGTTTGGGGCGGGATAGGACAAATCCTTCCATGCAAGTGACTTTCCAGGCATTTCTCATGTGCATGCAGAGGCTGAGCCAGTGGCGAGTGAGTGTGAGGGTTGGGTCCCCGCTTTTCTGGCAGGAAAGGCAAGCAGCCTCTGCAGGGATGTGCTCACCAAGCCCCTGTGTCTGCAGGGTGGGGGAGGCGTGGTGCGGGGTGGACCCAGCATGTATAACTAGGATTAATGGGATGAAATTAGGCGAAGGAGAAAGTCGTCAGGCAATGTTTCCTCAAGGTGAAAGCTATTAGGCTGGGGCAGTTTCTAGAGGGAAGTGGTGGGCGCTTGCTTACTCAGGTCATGTTAAAATGAGAATGTGAGAAAACCTTGGCTGGGGAGAGGAGATGGGCGACATCAGCAGCTTTAGGGGGCTCTGGTGGGACATGACCTCCCCAGGAACAGTGCATTTCTGGGAGGGATGGAGGGGGCTGCGAATGGGACTTTTGCCTCTATGCAGGGCAGGGTCTTCAGCTGAGGTTTGAACTCAGGGGAGCTGGGGGCTGCTGTCTGCCAAAGCAAGATGCTGCCAATAAGCCAGCAGCAGGGGCTTGTCCCAGTGTGAGGCAGGGCTCTGGCAGGCCCTGAAGCGACGATCCCCAAATTTGTTGCCCTTCCTCTTTCTAAATACTTGCCTGGCTTGTAAGGAGGGAGGAGAGCATAGGACAGAGCTCTCAAGAGTGGGAGCAATTGGCTAAGTTTGGGAACCTGTGTTAGATTACCTGAAACATCTTTATGCTTTTATGAGTGGTGTTACCTTGAATGTCCGTGTATTCTCCTTCCATGTCCTTGTGCCTGAACCAAAGCAACCCCCTTTATCTTTGGATGTAATGATTCGTTTCCCACCTCCATGCAATGTGCACCCCTAGAAAATGAGTCCAACTGGTTATTGAAAAGATGCCTGTGCTTAGTAGTCTTTTTTCTTTTATGCGTGTAATGAAGAGGTATTTTGTGGAAATAAGAAGACCATTTGTCTCCCTCTACTAATTCTCAGGTAGTCCTGAGATGTGGGCTCAGAGGAGCCCCAGGTGACCCTCTGCAGTGAGCAGAGAAGAGATGCCTGGGGCTACACATGATTGGGAAGGAAGCCGTTCATGTCAGGGTCCCTTTCTGTATCCCTTCCCTTTGTCCCAGCTCTGCCATGATGTGTGTAACCAGAACTGACTCATGGATGCGACACTACGGAGTGAGCGGGGGTCCAAGCTCGTGGCTTACCACTGAGAGCCCATTCTTCAAGGCTGAAATGCAAAATAAGCATTTGAAGGCCAACGTGCAGAGGTAGATCCTGCAGGTGCCTGCGTGCCGCTGGAGTGGCGAGGCCAAGAGCGAGCCGTGGAGGCTGCTTTGGAGACCCAGAGAAGTGTGTGTTAACCGGCCTTGCGGGGAGTGGCCAGCCACCAGTCCAAAGGGCTTGAGCGAGAGGTAATAAACTTGTTAATAAATAACAGGGAAAGCTGGCTGCGTTGCATAGTTTTAATTTCTGAATGTAACCTCAGGGAAACATGGTAAAGGTTTGCACAGTCCTTTTGCAAAGCTATAGCAAGCACTCGTTCAGTTTGTGGGAGCAGAAAGTCTCCTCTGATCGCCTGGTCTGAATCATTCTGGGATTGATTTTATTGTCTCCGGTGGCCAAATGGCTGGGCTCTCTTTGGCTGCCCCAGGCAAGGTGACAGCGCAGTTCCCTGCTTTGCCCTAATCGTCAGGGGACTCGTCCTGCGGGATGCTCCTGTCCGCCTTCCCTCACAGCGTCCCCTGGAAAGGGTCAGTGCTGGCAAGGGCCAGCTCTCTAGAGCACTTCCTAAAACTCCTGGCTGAGGGTGGTAGCCTGGACAAGAGAGAGTCACAGTTATCAGGGAGATTTATCTGAGGATTGACTTGCTATTTCTAAATGATTTCTCCTATTTTTATTGCAGTAACGTTGTACTATTAACTTATTTTAAAACAGATTTTGTTTCCTATTGTCTCATTATTTCAATCCAGCCCAGTGATACATTGTAATCTGCTCCTCCATCTTGTTTCTACTCCCTATGGATATTGTACTGTTAGGAAATGCTTAGGTATTGTCTAGCCTTTCTTTCCAGGCGTTAATTATAGGTCTACTGTATTCAGATTCTTAAGCCATACCACGTGTCACTCGCTGTAGGTATCTGGAGTCTCTGTTCTGCTCAGTTTTGGGATATAGCATATTTCTGGCTGACCTACCGCTGTTCCCAGCTGGCCCTCCCAAAGCGCGCACCGGTTCGGCATAGCCAACACGTTACACTCGACAGCCCTTTTCCTGTTTAATTTCCTTTCGCCAGCTCCCGCGGCAGGGCAGCGGGCGCAGGCAGGATCCTGAGGGCTGCAGGTAGGAGGTGGGGCATCGCTGCTTTCCAAAACGAGGATTTCCCTCCTCCCTTGTGTGAGAACATAGGCAACAGTCTCTGCTCTGCTTGTGTAATTTGATGGCACGAAGGGGCTCCTCTGTGACCCAGTTTTTTTTTTTTTGGTTGAATTTTATCTCAGGTGAAAGCTGGCAGGGATTGGATCCATGCCATCTTCCAGCCTGACACCAAAGGGCTGTACAGTGAATTAACCGGGCACACTTTATCATTTTCACGCGTGGCTGTTTTTCCTGCGTGTACTGAGTCCTTAAGGGTGTTTGGGAAGAAACACACCTTCCTCCCACAGCCACGCTGCCGTTGGAATGTGTTTATCAATCAAAAGTGAGTTAAATTACTAGGCAATTGCAGCACATAATGTTTAACTGGTCTGCAGTAGGAGAGTGCGAGGCTGAGTGGTTTTCTGCTGCAGGGTGGAAAGGAGGAACAGGGCAGAGGAAGGGAGAAGCACCAACTCAGAAAATAACCCAAACCAGAGGGGACCGTGTGGAAGGAAACGGACTGCAGCAGAGCTTTGCTCCCCGAAACACTGGCTTGCTGGGAGACACCAGCACATTAAACCAGCTAATTGCAAAATACAAAACTGAAATATGGGTGAACACTGGGACCTGTTCAGGTGCCTGTCCTAGCTGGAAGGAGCTGCTGGCTCTACAACTGCATTTATTTTTGGCAAATAGGACCGGGCATGGGGTTTCTGCCTGCAGCGTAGCCAGGCTCCATATCCTCGGCCACAGAAATTTGTGTGTCTTTGACACAGACGCACACAATCCCCAACTCCAGCAGAGCTTAGCGTGCAGGGATTTAGACGTTCCCTGGTGATTGACTTAAGCCATGGGCTCGTGGCTATTTTAGGCTTTCTCCCTTTCTCTCTCTGAGGGTCTGACCAGAAATTTCATCCTGAGCTAAAAATTGCATGAAATTAGATGCGTCTGTGTTAAAAATGCTCTCTTGATAAATCAGCAATTTCCTATGAAAAACTGCTTTGCCTAAAAATTTCCAACCAGCCCTCATCCCAAGGAGTGTGGCAAGAGCGGGTGACACCATGAAACCACGTGTCTTGCTTGTCACTTGTGCGAGAGCCCTCCCCTGCCAGCCCCAGGTGTGGGAATGAGGTTTGTTACCATCCTACCCAGTACGTAAATGCCAGCCATAACTGGATAAATGCTTTTTGCTGGAAAAAGGCCAGCAATTTTTAACACCTTTGCTACCTTGCACTTTTTTAGGCTCGGGGGAGAGATGGGGGCAGACAGCACTGGGGCTGAGGGGGTGCAGGGCAGCCTGGACCGGGGTGGGGGGATACCAAATTCCTGGGCACACGGAGGCCATTCAGCAAGCGCCGGGCTCCAGTGGGCCCCTGGGTGGAAGGACTTTGATCTGACTCCAGCCTTTTCCCACCGAGGCATCGCTTTTGAATGTGTTCCTGCTCTCAGCCTTGCCGTGCATGGCAGACAAAGGCGAGGGGAGTGGGGAAGGAGCGGGGCGGGCGGGGGGGGGGGCTGTTTACCCTCATCAGGAATGGTCGAGTGGCCTGATTCAATAGAGCCTATTTTTCATTAACCTAATCATTAGTTTTTTCTTGCTGCCAATTAAATTTTTCCTGTCAGTACTCAGAAGGACATCGTTTGCATCTATGAGATTTTTTTTTAATAGGGGGCTCCCTGAACATGGTGGGGGTATTTGAGGAGTGGAAGTTAAAGTTTAATTTCTCTCTGGACGTGGTGGAAGAGGATTTTTGAGTTTTAATTATCACGCAGCTTGGATTCCTGACGGTTGAGAACCGCATTGGAAAGGCTTGTTTCCATTGTGTGGAGTGGATAATTATGCAGCCCTCTCCTGGGCTCGCTGCGTTTATTGTCCAGAAGAATCTTCCCAAGCAAAAGGGGGGAGCAGATTTACAACCTGAAATGCATTTTCAGAGCCTGCAAAAGTTTCAACTTGATGTTTGCAAAGAAAGACTTTTGCAAATATTTAAGATCTTCTTATTTACCCTTTTAACAAAAAAAACCCCATCAATTTATCTGGTAATCTGCCTTTCCATCCACAGGTTGCTTAGGAAGTAGTTTTGTAAACTCAAGAGAGCCCTTCTGCAGCTGGACTGCTTTGTGCTATCAGTTTCTAAGCAGGATTCCTTCGAAGGCAGTGGGAATTTCTGCATAAAACCTACTGGCCCATTTGTATGTACAATGTCGAATATAAGAATTACAGCCATCTGAAACTTGGCAGTGCTTCTTACCTAGGAGGTAACGTTAATCTCTCCAGGAGAAAATGTTGAAGAATTCAAACAAACCTAAAATTTCAAAGCAAAACTCATTCACAACTGTTCTGTTTCACAAGGCTTTTGATTAACCTGATGTCTTTCCACAGACTTTTGAACCATTGATGGTTAGAAGTTTGCCATAAAAATGGAGAAACTTCAGCAAAGGTCTTGTCAAATATAGTGAAGCTTTTGCAACTGCAACAACCCCTGCAAATCTTTTGAGGGTGAGATCAAAGCTGCATGTGTTTGGGTGGGTTCAGATTTGGGGGCAAACATCTTGCGCAACTTTGGGCCGTGTGATGAGTTCAAAGAGAAAAATACCCATTGTGGATGCTCACTGTTTCTCCTTGCTGAGAGGTGGTAGTGCAAAATGGAAACCAGGGAGCAGATTCTGGGATACACTTGCACTCATTTTAGTGGATTTGCAAGAGGTAACTGTAACAAGGCAGTTGGGTGTGCAACTGTTTCAGATTAGCCTGTTTTCCAGAGCTTTCTGGCTGTAACAGAGCGACAAAGGGCTCTGAACCCGACTTGACTTTCATTTGCAGCTCTTTTCAGTTTCACTAGGGCAAACTTAAGGTCTGGGCTTCTCATAGCTACCTTCCTATCTTGGAAGACCATGTGGTTATTTTGGGGAAGGTAGCACCTTATTATGGGGGTTTCTGGACTATTAAAATAGCTTAGGACAATCTGGTCTCCATTGTCCACATAGCCAGTTTTCAAATTAGCACCTTTGTACTTTCTCTTGTGCTGCTCTAAGACTCGTAGACATGGACACGGCTGTCTCTGTAGCCTTCTCCAGCCCCTTCCTCTGTCACGGTGCCGACGAGCCTTGGACTGTCAGTGCTGCTGAGGCTGTTTCCTAACCCACATGGTTTCCTGGCATTCCCCAGCTTGTCTGCATTCACTGAGCTCCTCTTTTTTAAGCTCTTCTGGCTACAGACCATATGTTGTTACTATAGTCACACTGAGCCTCGTGCATGTTGGCCTTCTGTGATTTCGGACTGTGAATTTCTGTGGAAAAGCTGGAAACGATAACTGTTAAAGATAAAAACTCTCTTTTTTGAGGGGGTGCTAACTCCTGAAATCCCTGGCTGTATTTTAAAACAGCCAACTGTTTCCAGTATAACCTTTTTATTGCAAACATCCCATTAGTATTGGAGGGCCCTACCCCAGCACTTGGTCTTCTCTACCCGCTCTTGCCAGCCCTGCTTGCTTCTTTGCCAGCCACCACGCAGTTAGGTGAGACTTTCTGCAAGGTGACGGAGAACCAAAATGCGTGGGTGGTTTCAGATTACTGAATCTGACATGCCAGTCAAAGGCTGTTTAGTGATTTCATTTTTGCCTTCAAATAATTGTGATGCTTGCTTTCTGGAATTTAAGTGAAATAACCACATATTTTCTCATGTGATATTTGTACAGGCTAGGCATGGAAAACAGAACTGAAGGGCTCTTGGGGTCACCTAACCCATCCCTTTGCCCCAAGCCAGACTCAGCTCTACCTGAACTACTCCTGGCAGGTGTTTGTCTAACCTGCTCGGGAAAGCTGTCATCAATGGCAATTCCACCACCTCCCAAAGGCAATGTCTTCAGCCCTTAAATATCCCTGTTACTAGAGAGCTTGCTCTTCCTGGCTGGACATGGAGAACGATTTATTCACTTCATCTTTTTTGACAATAATTTACATATTTGAATCCGTTACTACATCTATGTTTGGTCTTTTCTTCACCAGGCTAAACAATCTGGGTTCCTTCAAGCTCCCCTGCTAGATTATGCTTTCCACACTCTGATCCTCCTTATTTCTCTCCTGAATTCCTTCCAGCCAGTCCGCATGAGTCTTGAAGCGTGATGCCTAAAACTGGACACAGATCTCTATTCAAGATCTTTAATAGTACTGATGAAGGAGGATTATTTCCCCTGTTTACTCTTGTTTGCTCTTTTTTCTGCATTACGATACGATCCCGCATGCTGCTTTTGCCCCAGCGTGACACTGATGTGTGCCCCGTTTATGAATTGCAATAGCCCCCAAGATCCTTTTTCACAGAACTGCTGTGTGTGAGGAATTGAAGGATGCTGCCACAAAAGTTTAGGTCAACCTCAGCAGAGGCTTTGAGTGTAGCACACTGGCAATGGGATGGGCTTAGCCTTTGTAGAGACAGGGACAGGGGCTACTGCAGCAGTAGCCAAAGTCAGGTGGGAAGGGTTGGGTTTTGGAGGTGGGAGGGAGGAATTAAGTAACTGGATTGATACAGGTGAACGTGAGTACAGCCTGTCCCTTTGGTTTCAGGGATTTTCCCCTGGGACCATACTCTCTTGGTGACTTCTAGAGGCTGCACCGTTTGTCGAGGTGCCCCCAAAAGGAGGGTGTGGAGCAAAGCAGGCTACTCTTTCGGAAGTGTCCACACCATCCCAAATGTTTTGAGTTGTTTGTAGCTGGTGGAAAGCCACTAATCGGCTTCGGGGCTTTTTTTGACCGGGTCACGTGACTGTGCTACCAAGATTAAAGCAGCACGAGGAAGGAAAAGAGGCTTAAACAGCTGAGGGTGCCTGGCAGGTCATTTTAACCTTTTCGTAATCATTAAAGCTGCAGAATCCCATTAGCGGTGAGTGACTTGCAGCTCTGCTCCCGGAGAGCACTGGTGACACAACTTTCTGTTCACCTCTGCCTTCCCCCGAGGGAGAGTCGGGCACAACTGGCTGGTAGGGCCCAAGCTTCAAGCAGGGAGTCTGGCCATTCCTTCCTGTGCATTGAGGAGTCCATTGCACCAACGAGAAGCAATCCATGGGTCTTTCAAAAGCGAAGGATTTATCTCTCGGTATCTAAAATTAGACTCTCATGGAAGGTCCTGCTTAGGCCATACTGTGGTAGATCAGCCCTTGCCCATCTGTGGCAATAGTAGAGAGGTACAGGATAAGGAAGATTATGATGATCTCCTAATTCACTGCTTTGGCACTGGTCAACGGGCTATGGCTTTACTCTGCTGGGACTGGTGACAGCAGAAGATCCTGCACTGCTGCAGTGCAGCTCTGACATGGGAAGCAAAGCTTTTTGGATGGAGCTACATTCATTAAGGGACAAGGCAGTCAAAGAGCCTCCAGTTTGTTTTGTCATCTTTTCCTCTCTTGCAAGTTTTCATGAGCGCAGCATCACATCCAGTAGTCAGTCTGATCTTCCCCCGTCCTTCCTCCAGCTTCTGCATTTTTTGTTGTCTCCCTTCATATCAACTAGTAAGTAGTGATAGAGAAATGCTAGTACCACAGTGTCTGGAAAGAGGATCGCTCTGATCCACCTGCAATTTGAATGTTGTCCTACTTTCTCTAGAATTGTCCTTTCTGCATTCAGGCAATCTTTCACTGAGTACATCTACGTGGTTGCACAGCAAATGGTTTCTTAAAGAGGCCAAGGAAAACCTGAATTCTGCCTGGTGTCACTGAGCTGTGATGGGTGTTGCAGGTATTGCAGCACCTGGAATTGATCCAGAGAGCACCTGCTCCCTCGGACAGTGAAGGCTTCTGCGTGCAGGGAGCAAGAGTGCTGCAGTGGATGTAAATCAGCTTTCCCCTGTTACAGGTACACCAGTCAAGACTGTCTGGCTGTGCGTGTCTTGGACATTAATATTTCTATCACTGTGTTTGGTTATTGCATCTAATTACAGTCTGTCCACTCCTGCTTGAAAGCTCAGTCTGAGGCTGAACCTCAAAACACTCACACTGCTTGTTCTCCGAACAATGCCCACCGTCAGGTGTTAAAACACAACTTGTAAAACAAACGCAATCTTTTGCTTGGTTGTTTACCTGCACAGTCTCTGGGGGATAGAAGGAAAGATTTCCTCAGGAAACTTGGACAAACAGTAGTGACTAACGAGGGCTGAGCAGGTCTGTCATGCAGGCAGCACGTCATGTGGGGAGTGCATCTGAGCAGCCTGGTGAAGGTGCCAGCCTCTGCAAGCACAGGGAGAGCTGTGGAAAGCCCTGGAGAGCCGCAGCAGCACCGTCTGTCCTTGCCCACTCCCAGCAGCAGAAGAGCAGCTACCCGTTGTCCCACTCAGCAGAGGGGAAGCGTGGTGTCAGACTACAAGATTGGGAGGTGTTTTACCACCTTCCCGTTAAGCAGGTTTTACGGGTTGAGTGGGTTAGACATCCTCAGATGCAAGCAATCTCCAGTGGTTCCTGCTGTGCTATGCTGTGATAGGACAGCCCCCACAAAGATTGTCATGTGAAGGTCACCCAAGCAAGGAAGGAGAAACTGGTGGCCACTTTCTGATGGGACGAGACAGCTCCATCCCACCTGCACTGCAGTACACGGGCACACACAGGCACACACTGCTCCTTCCCTATCAGCTGCCTCCTAATGAAATCCTGATAAGGTATCAGGAGCTCTTGAGCTCCTGTTGACAGTCATCGCGGGCAGATGTTTTGCTGTGCGCAGAGATGATGTCATGGCTGGAAGTCACAGTAGTGAGCTGTAAAAGCTGAAGTCAGGAGAGACCTTATCAGACTGTTACAGACCGACTTGAGGCCGCTAAGCTCCCAGACAGGCCTAATGAACTGGAACTGCATTGGGAACGTGCGGTCTTGAAAAACTTCAGAGCTCGTAGTTACAGGCTTGCTATGAAATGTTAATTAAATAGCTGCAGTGGCATATGTCCCGTCCTGCCGGAGCAGTGCTTTGCAGCAGCACAGCCGTGTTGCCAGTGTGTAACCATCCCTTGTGAGAGTTAAAAAAAAATCTATTAGTCTGAGGCCAGATTTCTTTGTTATTTGTGATTGGACTGACAACACACTTCTCTGTTGTTTTGACTAGTGTTTGAATACCTGTTCTGTACCTGAGCTATTACCTGCACCTTGAAAATGAGGCCTGATCCTACCAGTCTTATTCAGACAGATGTTATCGTGGGTGGGTTTGGATGCTACATATGGGCCTTCTAGTTATTTAACATAGTCTAAGGCAGTGTCTATTCAGTAAAAGTGTGCCGCAGCACCTCAGCTATGGAAGTAATCAAGATTTGGCCTTAGTTCTGTTTCTGTAAGTGCCCTCCTGCCACCTCTTTAACGCTGCCTGGCAGAGTGCAGAGGAAACTGCTCCCTACACAACCCACAGTGAAAGTGTTGGTGGGGTGAGAGATAAAGCAGGTTGGTATGGTTTGCTTGCAGAATATCTTGCAAAGCTAGAAAAGGCTGGAAGCTTCTGTCTGCCATAGATCTTGTTGTTGCATATTCTTTTACCACATCCCAAGGGAGACCCCAAATTGCACCCAGGCTCCTACTGGAGAGGCGTGGGGATTGGGGTTAGCAGAGCATGGTATTTTGGACCTGAGAGAAGAGAAGGAGGGTTTAGGTCAGTGAGCTTTGTCACCTCACTGCTGGAATACTTTGTTTGGCTTTTACCTGCCTTCTGTCTGCAGACCTGCCCTCCCATCCACTTGCACGCTTTCCCAGCTGTGTTTAGTGATACTTTCAGTGGGGACTAGCTGGGTTGGAGCCTGGGTGCCACTTCTACTCAGGCTGGAGAGCTGCCTTTGTTCAGTGAGGACAAGGGCTAATGTGGGGACAGGGGCCAAGTCCCTTGGACACTGGCAGCATCCTCCAGGAGTTGGAAGAAGCAGTGAAAGCCCTGGTGTTGCCATAGTTGAGGGCAGCACCTGCAAAAGCCAAGTAACTCAGCGGTGGCTTTGTGGTGTCCCTGCTCACATTTGAGCCATCTGCTGAGTTAAGTCTGACGTGAAAACTTGCCTCACGCACCGGTCCAAAACAGGGCATCGGGAATGGGGTTTGCTGGTAAGAGCAGAAAGGTGGAGGCTACCTAGTAAAAAGCAAGCATTGTGGGTTTGTCCACCTCTCAAAAATTTCCTTTAATGACAATATATAAAGAGATGTGAGTTTCATCTGCTTCCCAGCTGCTCTGAAAGAGTTCTGTTGCCTTAATAAATCAACTTCTTTACAAGATGTAACTGCTGGCCCATTTTTCAGCCTGCTTGTCTATGTCAAGAAGCAAAACCAGCAGAGCAATACAAATCTGAAATACGGTGCTGAAGAGCAGAGGTATGATAACGAAACTGCTGACAAACAGCGAAATGTTTTATTGAGCACAGGTGAAGGTCTTTTTATGAGACAATTTTTGCTGGAAGGGGAGGAAGTGAAAATGTCAGCAACCCATCACCTGAAGGAGAAGGCGGCAGCTGGCTGCAAGGTGCAAACCTGGCAGAGCATCACTCCTTCCTGTGCCTTTCCTCCTTGGGTTTGGATTTGGGAGAATCCCTTTAGGGTCGCTGCTTTTTATGAGGGGAGGAAGAGCCTTGTTTGCAGGACATCATTGACAAAATATAGCTGTGCTTTACTGTCTTAAATCATACTTGGTAAACGTAGCTCCTGGGGAGACAATGCAGCGGGAGGCAGTGGGTGTCCAGCCTTGCTGCTGGGGGTGTGGGGCACCTCCGTGGTGCACAGAGAGATGGTGCTGGAGCGGGGCACCGTGATCCTGACCTGCCAGCCAGCACCCCAGCCGGACACTGCGTAACCCCCTCTTTGTAGCAGACATCGAAAAGACAAATCAAACCCCAGTGGGATGCCATGGAAAAGGACTAAGGCACCTCTGTTGGCTCAAGTCTGGTTGTGCCGGGTTGTTCCGTGTTGCCCAGGCTGGGTGTAGGGACCGTCCCGCTGTGAGTGAGTCCCGTCGAAGGGAGGGCTCTCCACAGCTTCCTCATCTCACAGACACCTGCATTAACCTTTTGTTGCATCTCTGCTGTGAGCTGCCGTAAGTAAAGGAATTGCATTTTTTTCTTATGTTCATTTAAGTGCTAAGGCCTCATTATGAAAAGGTCGTAAATAAAAGTGTCTTGATCCCAGCCATTTAGCTACCATGCAAACCTCTGCTCTGTGTACTCGTGGTTTGGAGAAATGGCATACAAGGAAATTTGCTACTGTCAAAATAAATGTATAATTCATTGTATTTATCCCTCTGACAGATTCCTCTGAAATCTCAGATGAGGATCGGAAAGGCTCTGGTGTCTCCAAGTGTCTCTTAAAATGACACTGTTCTGTGCTCTGCAGGCTGAAAGATTGTTTTGATTGTTAAAACAGTTTCTAATTTATGTTTTAAAAAAGCTTCAGGAGCCAGGCTGTTCCCTGCTCTCTCAGAGGCCATCGAGTTAAAACAAGGTAGAGTGATTTGTCTTGCCTCAATTTAGCTGTAATGAGTATTAAGTGGTTTATCTATGTGGAGAAAAGTTACTCAGCTAGATTACATCCAAGTTGAATTACACCCCGTTCCAGATGGAGTATATTTTTTAAGACAGTAAATCTTGAGGGGGGTGGATAATAACAGTAATGCTCCTTCCTGGGCTGTAATGCGACTCTTCTACCTCTCATGGAGATAATGTGTGGAGCTACATCCAATTTGTTTTTCAAAGGCTTTGTAAAGAAACGGGACTTCAGGTTTTACAGCTCTGAGAACAATTTAGTTTGAAGCATTTACATTGTACAAGTGAGCGATGGCTGACGGTGATTATGGTTTTTATCCATTTTGCTCTTGTGGGTAGCAGCCTGGCAGGGCACGACGCTGTCTCTCTTCTCGACCTCCTCTTCTGCACCAAGTGTGATGGCTGCGACAGGGAGGGTGTTGGGTGGGAGGTGAGATGTTTTGATGGCAAATTCCTTCCTTCTGGTGTCATCTGGTCCACTAAGGCATCCATCGCTCATGCAGCTGGTGCTTTTGGCCCTGAGGAGTAACTGGAAGAGGACATTGGCCCTGCTGGCATCCCAAGCGGCACCGAGTGCCACAGCATTCCCCCAAAAAGCTTATGCTTGACCATGTGGCCTTGACCATGTGGCCTTGACCACCATCCTTGCCTGCTTCCCTGATACTGTACCTCCCCTTCACTGTGCCAAACTTCTACAGAGCCAGCTGGCGTGGTTGTCTGGCCAGGGTAGGATGAGGTGTCAGGTCACTGGTGAGGCACCAACAAGCGTGGGTGGACTCAAAGTTGGTGCCATGAAGTTGTAGCCCACGCAGGTGTACCGGGGCTACACCCCAGCACCCAGGTCTAGGAGCTGCTCGTTCCACCGAGGAGAGGGCATTTGGGCTGGTGAAGGTGGAGCATTCCTCATGGCTGGTGGCAGGCTTTGAGAGGGTGACGGCGACCATTCGTTTAATTTCTAATGAAGGGAATGAGGGGGTCCAAGCTGTCAGTGATCCAGCTCTACCTCCTCTCCTGGGTGGGTCAGCGAGGCCGTCCTCACCCCATGGCTCTGGGGGAGGCAGAGGAGGAGGGAAACTCACTGATAAGAGGAAGGTCAGAGGCAGAAAAATGTTGGGAATGTGTTTCTTGATCTAACGTGGGAGAGACCCAGTCTGAGGTTTCGCTGCTCAGCCTGGCAGTGTTACTGACTGCTGTTGTGAGAGTTATGGGATTTTTTAAACCTGAGATCAAGGTGCAAATGGCTCATCTGGCACCTACCTCAACACAGGCAGGTCCAGAAGATGGAGGCGGTTCATCTCTGAGGGCACAGTGAAGATGGTGATGGCTCTGAGCACTGTTTCTCAGCCTTTGCCTGAGATGGAGCATCTTCTGCTCACAAAACAGCTCATCTGCTTTTTTTCTTCTTTTCTCCGTGTATTTTATGTTGCTGTGGGGTGTTTTCTGGCTGAGGTCAGACATCAGACATGGTTTGGAGTTGAATGGTGGCATTTGAAGAATTCTAGCAAATCTCAGAACAGGCTTTCAAGGCTGGAGGTAGCTGTGGTGTGCATTGGCTTCTGGGGATGTGGGGCTTGCCTTACCAAGGAGTACCCTTTTTTTGCAAGGGATATGAAACGAGCAAGGAAATAATTCTCTCCCCATTTCCTTTTCTTTGGCAGCCATGCTCAACTTTTTCCATCAACCAGCCAGTCCTTGTAGTATCCAGGGCCTGAACACAACAGCTTCTGTGTCGCCATTCAACCGCTTAACCTTAATTTCCTGTAGCTGTTAACGGTGCTGGAACCCACCACAGACACATGTTGAAGAGGTTGCTCATGAGGTGCAGGTTGTCAGCCTCCACCTTGGGTAACTTCCACTGCGTTTGAACACAGAGCTCCTGGAGAGGACCTCCTGCAGTTTCTCTGCCCTTCGTGGGAAAAAGAGCTTGTCTGCATCAGAAATAGTTCCCTCAAGCTTTTTTTTTCAGTTGCTGTTCTTTGCACACGACATAGTGTGGTGGTCCACAATATAGAGGCTTAGTAGTGATAAGAGAGTACAAAGCTGGGGGGCACTGCATATAGCAGGCTCCCTGCCGCTTGGGAAACAGGCTTGGACTGCTAACAGGCAACAGGCTTAGTCAATAACTGTGGTTCTTGTGGAGCCTGTGTCTGTTACTGGCATCACATCGAGATCTTCTTTAGCATTATGTAGCATTTTTACGCTTGTTTACGCAAGCGTTGCTGTCTGTGCAATTTACGCACACAGAGACTGTGCTCGGTCCAGAGGCATATCTCTGATTCCCAAGCAGGCGTGGATTGAGCGTCTCCCTTGACACCTCTTTGAATCCTTCCTTGAAGCTGCTTTGAATGCCCTGATACTTTGAGATAAAAATCGGGACCTGCAAAAATCAGGATCACTGCATTCATTGTGTAGAGGCACTCAGCTCTGCTGCTGCCCTGGCAGCATGCGGGTACCGGTGAAGCTGGAGGGCAGGCGGAGAAGGACACCTTATCTGACCAGATCTACTGATGGAGGCTGTTGTATCCAGCACAGAGTGGAAATGGTGGAATCACTGGTTGTCTTCAGACAGAGCTGGACGCTGTTCTGAGAACTGTTTAGCCAAATGGGTATTTCTGCACTGAATTTAGGGCTAAGTTAACAGAGTGTTGTGGCCTGGAGCACAGAGGAGGTCAGACCAAAGGGTCCCTGGTCCTCCTGGCTTTGTATTTAAGAATCTCAGACTCCCCTCTCACCCTGCTGGAGGACAGGTTCATTACTAATTCAACAAGTTGTTCAAGCTGATGCTGAATTCTTGCTGACTTAAGCACTGATCTTCTGCAGCATTTTACTTGCCACCTTTTGATATGCATGACTAAATTCACAACGCTGTTGGCATGAAGCCTTCGCGAGGAAGGTGCTTTGGAATGCTTCTATAACCTACTTGGTTTGCCCTCTTCTTCTCTGACCTGGAGACTCTTCCAACGTAAGGGTTGTTGTTGGGCAGAGGTTGTGATCCCTGCAGCTGAAGGTGATACTGCTGTGAACCTTACCACCACTTAATCTGTTCACTGAACTTACATAGCTTCCTATGGTGTCTTCTTAACCTTTTTCATGAGGACTTGTTTGGATTTCCTGGGTTTGGACAAAGCACAATCCAAACAAAAAAGTGAGCATATTTCCTCTGAGAGTGTTTGTGCTTTAGATGGGCACTTGACTCCGATCCGTCCTGCTGTTCCTTTATGTGCGGTTTGGCACTTGTCTATGGCAGTACTTTTTCAAGCATATTCCAATTTTTCTCTTGAATGGTCAAAGCACTCTCAGTGATTAGCTGTAGCTTGCATGCTAGCTCTTCTGCTAAACTGCCCGCAGAGTGGCCAAGAAACGGCATTCAGGCTTGTGCCTAGTGCATTCGGCAGCTACTGGCAAAGGCAAAGATAAGCTGTTTAGCACAGAGCCAGCCTAAACCTTACACGTGTGCACAGGAGAGTGCTTGTGTGCGCAGAGATGCAGCCAGTGGTGCCTGCTAACCGTGGTGGGGCTGATCCGGAAAGGTGCTGGCAATTGCCAATATGCACCAGCATCGGCACGGTTGCGTGAACGCCTGGTTCCTCGCCGATTCACGCTCGGCAAGAAGTCCTGTGGTTGAATAGTGGCTTTTGCACTTATGCCGTAATGAATGAAACAAGGTAAAATATAATTCTGTTTCACATTTGTGTGGAAGGTGTTCGAGCTTTTTCATATGCTTAAGCTGCAAAACTCTGTCCCTCTTTTCCTCCTGCTGTAACAACTCACAGCCTCTCCTACCAAAATTATAAGTGGAGGAGAAATTTTGCAAACATCCAGATGGATGGAAGGAACTATTGCAAACTGTTATACTGTAATGAAAATGGAGAAAAGGTTTTCCCAGGTTCCTTTATTTTCTTCCCTGTGAAATTTGCAAATGTGTTGCTTCAAAGCATGTTTCAAAACAAAAACCAGATGTTTTGGAGAGCAGTAAGCCACCCACAGAGCTCTCCAGCAAGTTATCTTCTACGCCAGGTCACCCTATCTGGTATTGCTGTCTTACTGCAATGGTAAACTGGCCATTACATTCCTTCAGGTTGAATATTACCATTTTATGTGAGGTTATTGTGTATTTTATTGTCCTGGTATTTTTTCTGTTTAGTGTCACGTGCTTCCACTAGAAAAAACAGATGTCCTGGGTAGGCACTTGCTGCATACCTCAGGCTGTGTGCATGCTGCAGCTCTGTGGTCTTGCTGTATACACTTCTTGCCCTTTTACAGCACTGGGAGTTGTGGCAGTGACCTCCTTGTAGAGCTGTGCCAGCAGCTTGTTTTTGTGAGTGTTTCAGTTGTTTTTGAAAGAAAAAAGGCACGTGTGTGGAGGGGTTGTTTATTCAAACCTAAAAGGAAACATCTTGTTCTGTTGTTGAGTATTTTGGTGCATTTTAGATGAATGAGAATGGCTTTCAAAGCTAGGAAATTACTTTTAAAAAGTTACTAAACACAATATTTTGACTTCACTTTCCTTCTGTACCCCCCACCCCCCAGCCTGGTGGCACGGATACAGATTCACAGAAGATATTGTTGTTGCTGAATCTCAGCTTTTTAGGGAAAAAAGGTTTTGGCAGAACCCCCTCCTCACCCTATACACTTGGGTTTTATTCATTAGGTTTTTCCCAAACTGGCCTTCCACAGAGGGGGAAAACATATCGCTGTCTGACAGTACTTGTCTGTCACACAAGAAGCCTAAACCTATTTTTTCTCTTTTCCTAAAGATTCGTCTTCCAACTATATCAGGCAACTTGAAACAAAAGTGAAACTGCTGGAGGATGACAACAAGCTTCTTTCCCAGGTAGGTTTTTTATTGCCTAATAGATATTAATGTGGCTCGGTTCTCCTGTTTCTGCATAGTTGTGTCTGACTGCCCACTTGAATGCACAAGGGCTTTCGGTGGATGCCCTACCAGGGGAAGAGCATAATGGTCTTTTCATATCAACCCCCCACTGATAGAACTGGGTCTCCTTTTGTTAAAAACAAAAAAAAAAAGATTAAAAAAATATACCCTCTGTTAGTGTCCCTGTGTGTTTTGGAGATGCATTAACGCCTCCCTGCAGAACACCTTGATCCACCGCTGCTCTCGGGGATGCTGCGAGGCTGCGGCGCTGCCTGTGCCCTTGCTGTAGGATTTTGTCCTGCTTCCCCATTTACATTGACTTTTATCCTGTTAAAAGAGGAGGCTGTAGTCAAAGGACAGCCTTGGGAATAGTTTTGTGCAGTGCTGGGTCCCAGCTTTTATTTGAGATCTTGCTTAAAACCAAACAGACCTCTTTAAAACTGGCACTTATTTCTTGCATCTGCCCTTCAAAGTCTACTTCACATGCCACTGGGCTTTTGATCACTCCTGGTGCTTACCTGTCTGTATATAGGAATGTCAGGCAGCAGGAAGAAAACAGTCATTCTGTCTGGTATGTCCCCTGGATCGCTGTAAAACACAGCACTTGGTGTAAACAGGGGCAGCTCTGCTGAAGTCAGTGAAACACTATCTATTTAAACCATTGGAAGAGTTACCCTTTTCCTCTTGTTCTTTGCATCCTTTCACTGTTGGACTGTTCTACCTCCCTGGCATTTAAAGGTTTTTTTCTATACTTTGCTTCTTACTTCAAGCGCTGAGTTTCACAGTCATTTTGTTCCAGATTCTTTCCAATTATAAGGACTGGAAGTAAAAAACCCCTCCTAATTATTTTTTTTTAAATACCTTTTTGCCATTTTCTGTTGTGCTGTTCTTTGCATTTCTCCAAGTCTGAAAAGACTGCTCCAGGATCACAGGTTTCTAAAACATGCCTGTTTTAAAAAAAAATTGAACAGAAGGCTCTATGCTTACTGAAATTTCAATAAAATAATTTTGTAAACCTTATTTTTACTGAAATACACATTTCGACCTGACTGTGGGCTTTTTTTAAAGATTACCCCAAATTTCCAGTGTACTCATGGGCATTGCTAGCCATGAAACAAAACTCACAGGGCACTGAAGGGTTAAAACCCCCAAAGGGTGCTCAGCTCAACAGCTACTGAGTGGCTTCATGTATTAATCAATTGCTAATTTAATTCTAACTCCCCCTGTCTTTCACCCAACCTGTGAGTGAGCTGGTGGCGGTTGAAACCCCGAGACTATTTAATTGGAACTATTGATAAGCAGACAGGCTGTGCATGGGCAGTTGGGATGCGCTTGGATTTGGGGACAGTCTCGATGTGCCCTTGGCCCAGCTTAGTCCTGCAGCCAAGCACATTACTCCGTTGGATCTGCCTTTTGAGGTCAAAAAAAAGTGGTTGGTAATTAACAGGTGATAAATTAATAAGGGCTGAATAGCTGCCTGTGCTTATTGCATCGGGAGGATGAAGCCCAGTTAGTCTCAGGGTGCATGAGCCTGAAGCAGCCCCGCGCATCAGCCCTTCACCTTCCTGCTGTCCTGGGTGGGAAGGCTGTGCCTCTTCCTCCGTGCGCACCACTGTCCTCAGGGCTCCTCACCTTTCAGGCTGTGTCACTACAAACATTTGAATCCAGGAGGGAGGGAAATGATCTCAAAACAGCTCTGTGGTCTGGAGAGGGCCAGCCACCTCCTCAGCGGCAGCAGCCACCGACAGCAGCCTCGCTCTGATGTTCTGTGCAGCCCCCGTGCCCTCCAAAAAGACCAGAATCCATCTTATTTCAAATCACATTCAGGAACTACTTCTTTTTTATCGTAGCACTGATACAGCTCTCCTTAGGGCAACAGGAGAAGTGTTGAAGCCGCCATGGTCTGGGTGAACTCCCTGGGAATACTGAGCTCCATCGCCTCCAGAACTGTGATGCTACAAACCTAGATTTGGATTTTTTCTCTTTGAATGAGAAAGATGAGGAAAATCTGTATAGGCACAAACTCACATGCATATGTACACGTTGCTCCCAGCCCTTTCCTGGAAAAGTATAATCCACTTACTCCATTCTTTCTTGCTTCATCTGATTGGAAGGTGTTTAGCTGTTACCACGCGGATCTTGGGATAAGACTCTAGTCAAAAAGGATCCTGGCAAACTTTCCTCCTGTTTTTAAAGTTGCCAGGTGATCCTGGCTGTTTGAACTCTGCAATGCCAAACTGGCTTGTCAACACCAGAGTCACATTTTAACTTGGCTTGGCTTTCTCCCTGGGAGTATTGACATTGCAATAATATTTGCAGTCTGGTGTCAAGAAGTTCTATCACCAGCATGCTGAGGAGTGATGAAACCTGACGTCCTAAGTAACAAACAGTGCCTGTGCATTAAGGGATTAACAAATCAGTGGTGGTTATGGAAGTCTTCCTGGCTTCTCTCCAAGTGCTAAACATAGAGCTGAAATAGTGCTTCATCCAGAGAAACCCGAGAGGGCCAGTGCTGCAAATGATATTGCAAGCTTTACAGGAGGATTTATATTACAGTGGCCGGCGACACAATGCCCCTTTCCTAGCTGGTGCATCCTGAGCGACATTTGCTACTTTATCTTCTTTGGTATCTGGGGTGTGAAGCTATGCTGAGAGGTGGTGTCTTTGTACCACTTTCAGGCATGGAATTAAGCAGGTGCAGGGGTCCCCAGCCTGCACCTTTTCTCCTGCTTCCCAACGTCTCCTTTCTCCATAAGCACTTTGGAAGAAAATCTCAGTGGGAGAGGCGAGAGGTCTCCAGCCCGTGCTGAGGCGGCTGCTCTGCACTGTACGTGTTACCTGCAGCGCAAGTGTGCTGGGATTCACACTTCTCTTTTTCTGGTGACTCATTTGAACAGATTAATGGAGAGAGCTTTTCCTCCCCTTGGGAGATCAAGAAGTACCATCTCACGAGCCACACTTTGCAGTGGGAGGAAAGTAAATGGAGAAGTGGATGTTATTTATGATAGCTGTATATGGGTTTTTTGGGGTTTGACTTCTTTTGCCTCCTAGGGAAGGAGCTGTGTGTTTCTAGTTCGGAAATGAACTTCTTCTGACATTGCTAACCCATCAGTAATCATCACTCTGCCCATTCTCCTTTCTCTGAGGAGAAATGACTCCGGTTTCATACCTACCTTTGACTCAGGTTTACACTGTAATGTTTTGCTGGCATGGCCCTGTTAACTAGAAGTCATGCTCTTGGATGGCATCGCTGTGCTGGCAAAATCCCTGGCAACAATTCTGACAACACACAGCTTTTGTTGCCCTGGTTTATATTGGTTGGAGAGATGCTGTAGCAAATGCCACTACCAGAAAAGGCCCCTCAATGCCTACTCACAGGTGCTGGTAGGTGTCTGTGGTGTAACCACAGTGGCAAAGACCCCACAGAGCAGGTGGGGACCTCAGTGTTCTGGGGTTGATAGTGTCAACCTTTCTCACAAGTGTAGCTGGTTTCTGGAAGTTTTAGTTGAGGTGTAAAGAAGATGAAAGCAAGCTCTGAGGAATGTTGGGTGTTGGCTTTGGACACCTTCACAGGCATCACTTTTATAGTCTGAGATTTTCTAGGCAAGAAGTGCACTAAGTTCTGCTGTGTGCATGCAATGAATCTATGTAACATCATGTGGGAGAAGTCTTGTTTTTCCTCTGTGTCATTGTGGGGAGTGCTCAGGAGAGCTGGTGTTAGCCTCTCTTTTGCAGTGTCTGGTTGACTAGGTGAGGGTACCTTCCATATTACTAAGATATAACTCCTGAGATGGGAGACCATATTTGCTTTTCGTTCCTCTGAGCTGAAAGTGTCCAAGTAGAAAACAGACCCCTTAAGCCACCTCACGCTGCCCCTTAAACTAAAAATGAATTTATAATTACCCCCTTTCCCCTCAAGATTAGAGAAACCCATGTTTATGGGCTTTGGGAGCTCCAAAGGTCAATTCTGGTTAGTTTTGTAACTAATGCATACATTTTAGAGATAGTAACAGTGACAAACTTCTGGCCATTCTTTCATGTTATTTTGCATTTTCAGCTCATTCTGTACAATGGCAAGGATTGGGCACTTTTAAATAAAACTGGAGTTTATAGGCTTTGTGGGCTCACCACCCTGTTCTCTCTCCTCGTAACGAAGTCCTGTGCACCATGGGCTGGCTGTCGTGACTTCTTTTGGTTTATAGTCTCTGATGAGCTGTGTCTGGTTTTTCCCTTATGAACAGGAATGCCAGAGGCATTTTCCTACTCAAGGATGCCCAGGGCACATTGCACACCTTTGTTTCAAAAAGCCCAGCCTTGAACAGTGCAGATGTATTGGGCAGGTGAGACTCTGAGTAACTGGACATTTTACAGTGAGATCCTGGTGCATCTTTCAGGGAAAATTTCAGGTCCCCTGGTGCAGAGCAGAAATACAAAAAATTCTTCTCTAGGGAGTGGACAACCCTTGGGATTTATGAGGACCATCAGAGTATTTAATTAAAATCACCAAATGGACTTCAGTATTACCAGCACTTCACAGCATTTCAGTATCTGCCTGCTAGCTAATTGGGACGTAGAGTATCCTTGGAAGATCTTTCGAGCATCCCTGGAAGGTCTTGAAAACTGTGCTTAGTCTTATTTTTAAGAAACCGCATGCTTAGCCTGAATTAAAAGAAGGCTGCAGCTGTACAGATGATAGTAAAATGATAGTAAATAATGCCTGTAAATGCTGCTATTAAAACAGAGCTGAGGTTTTTGAGCTAGGAGCTTCCATGATAAGGGCATCTACAGGCTGCCTCAATTCTTCTTAGGCAAATGTGAACTTGGCACAAATGTGCACTCAGCAGGCGGTTTCTAGCATATTGTTCTGAAAGCGAGGGGGAAAAAACTGGACCCCAGGACTGAAGAGAGCCTGAGAATCGTCAGTACTGCAAAGAACAAAGATGTAAATGCTGTCCAGCGGAGAGCTTGATCTCTTCCTGAAGAGCAGGGGACAGAGGAGAAAAAGAAATTGCCCACAATGTACTGGCTGGCTCCAGCAGAGTCGGAGTGCAATTTCCTCTGTTGTTTTATTATCAGTTGCTTTTGTGCCAAGTCTGCCATTAACAGTTCCTGCTTGTGGAGTTGCCTCTCGGCTCTTAGAGTTGCTATAGGGTCTTAACATTTGGGCCCCTCCTTGAATTGCGGCTCTGGAGTTTTGTTGTGAGGCCATGGCTTGCGCCAGGAGCCTTGCACATGCTCACCATGAGTGGAACAAAATTACAAACCTGTCTTATTTCCCCCAAGTCTACCTACTCTTTGTGTGTGAGGAGGATAAGTATAATTGCTTTAATTTAAGGTCTCACAAGGGAAATTGGATTTTTTTGTAATAGAGAGCAACTCAAACATAAAAGCTTTCCAGTGTATTTGGTCTCCATTTAAATTCATAATACTGAAGGGGACATGCCCTGGGTTACTATATTACCATTTTTATGTGCTGTTTAAATGTTTAGCTGCATATTAATTTTAACTAATCAAAAAGGAGATGCATATTTGGGGCCTCATCCAAGTATTCCTTTCAAGTTAATGGTGAGACTTTCTACAGGACTCCATGCATTTTGGAGTACAGCTCATGCAGAACCAGATTTTCATGAGACCTTCTCTCATGAGACCTTCTCTCATGAGACCTTTCATGAGACCACTCTCCAAACTTTGATTTAGGCCTCTAATTGCGTTGCATTGCTTACATGCGTAAATGCAAAAAACGTTAACAGAATCCCCCAAATGTGCTTCCTTAGCTGTGGCAGGAGAATCTTCGAGAAGACATAACATGCAAAACCAATCTATGTCCAAGCGTGTTTCATTTCACCTCCTTCTTTTATGAATTAAAATGACATGACTGATCTGACCAATTTGCTATCAAATAAGTGGACTTGAGATTTAAGTAAACAATATGTATTTATTGAATAAAATCGTTCTTTCCCCCCCAAATAAGAGATCTAGAGTTTTATAAGAGCAGTTCAAAGATGTCTCAGACTTGCATCCAAAATACTTTCAAGCCCTTTAAGACAATGGAGTTCCTTATGTTAACTTTGGACATAAGGGTCTTGGGCTGCTACCTACCAAAATAAATACTCTCTTGGTATTCACCTCCCATTCATGGGTAGGAGCATGTCTAAAAAGCAGGATCAATGACGGAAATGAGCTTTTGCAACTTGTAATGAAAGCTGGATGGTGTACTGTGTGTTCTGGGGGTTGTCACCTGTGGAATCAAGGCATCTTATGAGAATGTCACCTGGCACATACAAATAGAGTTCCCCAAAACCTTAGGAAATATAATTCAAGGAGTTCTGAATCCAGAGGTCGAATAACAGATAGACACAAACAAACAGTGTTTATTGAATCTTAGGAATTTGAGACAATCATATAATTTCTTGCAACTTAACTCAAAATTTTTGAAGGACTGGAGCTGAATTTCTGTGTAAGAGTGTGAGTGTGAGACACACACTCGCAGAGCTCTGCCATGCCCCATTTGTTTCTGTTGTGGGTAAGCAAGAACATTGGGTTTAATGAGGCTCAGTTTAACTTCCAGCTGTGAAATACAGGATTAGACATATCCTATGCTTAACCAGCTTTGTAATAATTTTACTAGATTCTACTTTTTTCTGTATATGAGGACAGAGTCAGGGAAACAGCTCTTAATGGCAGTTAGATTAGGCTATGAAGAAGCAGCATTTTGTGTCTTTGTAACATGTAGAGAGGTTCAAAGTACAAAGATTCTCAGTGATCAGTCCATCTGAGAAGGACTGAAAACGGTTTTGAGGGGAAACTAAGCAATAGCTGCAGAGGCTTAAAAACAGATTTTTGCAATAAGTTCAATGCCAAATTCAAGACCAACTCAGGAAAAATTCAGTGTCTGATATCTGAAAACAACTTGGGGAAGTATGGGAAGGATGTTAATCATTCATTTCTTTTGGAAAAAAAAAAAAAAGAGGCTTTACCCAAAACTATAAGTTTGTGACAAAATTTGCAGTTTTGCTTTGCTTTTCATGAAGCCAAAAATGCAAATCTAAATCTTTATAGGAGACTTTTAAAGAATATTCAAACTATCTCATAAAAATTAAGACTGGCTGTAACTGATTCTTCCCGACTATTCGAGTCCTGGTTCAGCAGAGAGCTTTGAACATCTGAGTGGTCCTCCAGAAGAAAGGGGCTTGAGCGTCCATCCTGCCCTGAGCGCTGTTCAAAAGAAGAGAGAGGAGGCCAGCAGAGCCCTTGTCCAGCTTGGTCCCAGCATTAGTTAAAGCCTGCAAGGGACTTTTTCTGATTTATGAGAAGAAGATTCAGGTCTTTGCCTTCCTCATTCCCAGCTCCCTTGTTTTATGGGATGTAGGGAGTGCCTTGAAGGCAGCCCCAGGGATGTTGCTGTGGCTGAGCTTTTGGGAGGAGGTGCAGTGGCTGCCTTTGGCCTTGTTGCCTGGAGTGCAGTTGACAGAAGAAAATGAAAGGTGACTCCAGGGGATGGGCCAGTGAGTTTATTTGTGTGCTTAATACTACATCCACATCTACATCTACTTGTCTGGTGGAACTGGGGCAGCATTCCTGAGCTTCTCCGTTGACATCCCCGATTTTGGTGCTAATGAGCCATGGATGGGCTCCCTTAGTCTGAGACTCCTAAACTTATTGCATACAAGCCACAGACCAGACATAGGCTACACCTAATGTCAATGGTTATAGTTCCATTTGGCTTTGTTAATATTGAGCTGCGTTTCTGTTTGGGTTACAGGCTGTGATGCTTGAATCTTAGCTGTGCCAGCCCATATTCTCTGTAGAGTAAAGCCTGCCAGTTGTGTGATTATAATCATATACTGCAATTTGGTTTGAGCTGATTATCTGAGTCTCCCATGACATACGGGGTTGATCTTTCTCTGCTGATCTAAAACAAGAGAAAAAAAATACAGACACTCTTGAATATTAACAGTGTACTAAAGTTCCCTACCTCAGTTGCTACAGAGAATGGAGAGGTTTGAAACTTGCACTGCTTTTATTGCCTGTGCCCTACTGAGATACTAATACAAATATTTTTGCAAGAGTGGTTTTACATGGCAAAATCTGCTAAGCCTCTTACTGACTGTCTTCTGCTATTTATTAAGCCTTTCCCAAAGTGTTAGCTCCCCTGACAATAGAGAATTCCAGTTCTCATCATTGCAACCAGCAGACAAAATCTGCTGCTCTGCCCCTCCAGCTTGTATGAATGCAGCTCATGATACGAGGGGAAAGCCAGAGCATAGGCAGAAGTGGGGATGCTCGTTCCTGCATTGTGTTTGTGAATGGCTGAGATCCAGCCATGGCACAATGTCCAAATGCATCCTTACAGCTCTCTGTGCGGCTACTGCACAAGGGCTGTGCACCTCATTCTTAGCATTGTACTGTTTCCAGTTCCACATGAACAACTGAAAATGGCTTTACTGATGAAACTGGCTGAGGTTGTGTTTGTGACTTGCTGGCTGAATACTGGAGAGGGAATTGGGAGAGTAGGTGTCTTGGCAGGCCATCGTCCTCTAAAGCCTTTGTCACCAGTCTAAGGAGTGATCCCTGGATGCGCTGCATGTACAACAGGGATATGAACCAGTGTAAAGGAATTTAATCTCTCCTGTTACAGAAAGCTCATATTATTACATGACATGGAAGACATTAAATAGTTTTAATCTCATCTCTTAATTTTTTTTCTTATTTGCAGGGTTCTTTCAAAATCAAATACATTGATTTTTTATTGCACTCTCATGTGTGTAATTTCCAGCTTGCCTGATAAATACTGTTGAAGCTAATGGGACTCTTCACATATACTCAAAGTCAGATATGTGCTTTGCTGAGCTTATTTTTGCTTGAATATGTCTTGTAGTGATAACTGCAATTACTGAACCTTAATTCAATTATTTGCTAGCTTCACACAGTGAAATTGCCCATCCCTCAGCTTCCTGGTGCATGAGACCCTAAAACACGGATTAATGAGATAAGGAGGCAATCTTTGTGCAAGGTTGTGTGGTAGGGGATGTTCGCTGGGGCACCCGACCTCCTGAAAGGGCCACTCGCGTCTGATGTTGGGGTCACGAGAAAGCAGGGCCATTGCTCTGGTGCCTGTGTGAGAGCTGCGCAAGGCAGGCACTTTGCAGCATCTCATTCACGTTATTTGAGATGTGTTTCTGCTTTGTTTTACCTCAGCAAAATACCACTGCTCTGCTGGACTTACTAAGGATACCTTGGGCCAGGTCGTTCTACAGAGTGGTGTGTTCTGATAGTGCCATTGAACTCTGTGGTTATGGTGAAATATCTGTAGCTGTGAATAAGAGTAAGGTGATCAAGCTTAATCAATTGTTTGTAGGGTCACCATACTCTAAATCAGGACAGTAAGATGTTAATATTTGTGCAGATAATAATGGGTTCTGCAAGACTTCATTCATTAATACGGGAAAAGGGGTTGAAGTTCAAATAATAATATTATCTTGTCAAGTGCTGCATGTAAGACCAGTTTATTTTGGCCATCTGTGGTAAAGGTGGAGTTTTTTCCAAGATGATAAAATAACTTTTTTCTGTTAAGTTTCCAAATGTATAATGTTCTTCTCTTCCCTTCTAGCTGGCTGACTGCAACAGTTTGCCACGAAATTTCAGTAAGGTAGAGAGAGCTAATGCATCCACAAACAGCTACCTGGATCTGGGGACTGCCTTTTAATATTGCTGCTGGTTGTTTGGGGCTCTGGTTGCTTGTTCTTTCACATGCTAATGTTGGCGATTTCCATTTTTTAATCATCTGAATGTATTAAATAAGTCCCTAATTATTTTTTATTTTCCTCCTGTACTTGTGCAAAAGACATTGGTAAGTAACATATGAGTTTTGACCAACTTCAAATCAAAGCCATTTACCTACCTGAAGAGAAGTTGGTAGTTTTAGCTAAATCGCTGCAGGAAATAACAGGAAAAGATTTTGAGCTAAACCTTCCATTTAATTGCCCAGTTGCAAACAATGGGTTGTTGAGTGTTAAAATTGAGGCAATTTCAATTACTGGAACAATTATGGTTTAGAAAATTGTTGCCGGTAGCTTTAAGAATTTATATTACAGTGACAGGCAAGTAATTCAGGTAATGGGCAGTTCAAGAGTCCATAAAGATGAAGGAAGCCTGACCCAGTGGACTGAAATAAAACCTTCCTTCTTTTTCTCTTCACGTATATAATCAAAAGCCAAGGTCTCAGCAGAGTTTTCCATCTAACATCCAAGATTTATGTGATAAAACTAGAATGTGAAGTAAGAATGACATTCTTTTCATATAGACTTTTTTTCATATAGAGAATTACCCAAATGATAAGCCCAAATCCTTATGGGCTTACATAGTCAGGATGGGATGTCCTTGCCCTATTGCTAAGGCCCAGGTTCACCCAGATATTTAAATGACAGCTAAAAGAAATCCTGTACTTTGTAAAAGGGTGGAGTAGCCACTAAAAAATGGAAATTGCTTGTCTCTCTGAGGGTTGGGTGATGGTGTGGCATATTTGTTTGTCCAAAGAAAATCTTCTGAACTGGTGTCAATAAGGGTATCTTCTATTGCCAGTATTGAGTTCGTCATAGTATTCCTTTCCATCTAGTTGCATTTCTGTCCTGGTTTCAGCTGGGATAGAGTTAATTTTCTTCTTAGTAGCTAGCATAGTGCTGTGTTTTGGATTTAGGATGAGAATAATGTTGATAACACAGTGATGTTTTGTTTCTTGCTGAGTAGAGTTTACACTGGTCGAGGACTTTTCAGCTTCCCGTGCTTTGCCAGGTGCATGAGAAGCTGGGAGGGGGCACAGCCAGGACAGCTGACCCAGACTGGCCAACGGGCTATTCCATACCATATGACATCATGCTCAGTATATAAGCTGGGGGAAGAAGAAGGAAGGGGGGGACATTCAGCATGATGGTGTTTGGCTTCCCAAGTAACCGTTACGCGTGATGGAGCCCTGCTTTCCTGGGGATGGCTGAACACCTGCCTGCCGATGGGAAGTAGTGAATGAATTCCTTGCTTTGCTTTGCTTGTGTGCGCGGCTTTTGCTTTCCCTATTAAACTGTCTTTATCTCAACCCATGAGTTTTCTCACTTTTACTCCTCCGATTCTCTCCCCCATCCCACCGTGGGGGGAGTGAGTGAGCGGCTGCGTGGTGCTTAGTTGCCGACTGGGGTTAAACCACGACAATTTCATGTTAAGATACATAATTTCTTCTAATGCTATGTTGAATTGCAGATATAATATTAATAAATTTAAGTGGTGTGGTGTGTAATCTGCTGTCTCTTGAGCTTAGTGCCAGTGGGTCTGCGTTGTAGGAAAACGAAGCTGATTATTATAAAGCCTCTGAAATGACAGTCCTCTGGGAAGTCTGCTGTCGGTGACTCGTATGCTTGATTCACCTCTTCATTCTGGACACATTTTTCCATCCCTTTATAAAGGGACTCCCCAGAGGTAAACAAAAAGGAGCTTTGTAGGACTCCTGGCCTTCAAATTGGTGCTTGTTTGGTTTTTTTTTAAACGGCATGTGGACCAGGAGAGGAAGATTTCACAATGCAGGAGGTTACAAATGAGTTACGAAGAAGTGACGAGAGCAGCATCTTGGGTGCTCAGACATAGCCCTCAGGTGCCACCAGGGCTGTCCCTCCGGGCTCCTGCCATGCACCAGAAGGCTGTGGGTCTCTAGCAGCTCTTCATCACATCTGCCAAGCCTCTGTGGGTGCCTTGGATACACTCAGGCACGGGGTGCCTGTGTGTAGACACCCGAATTGCTCCAAGGTGACCCTGCAGCCCGTGGGGAGAAGGGAAGCTGTGACTCTTTGTAAAGGCTTTAATATTTCTGCAGGGCATGGGGGTCAAACTGATAATTTATGATTAATTTTTTTTTTTTAACCTCTGTTCAGCCTTCAGCTGTTACAACTTATGCGAAAGGAGAAAATAGTGTTTTCAATTAAAGGCTACTTATGTAACAACCCTGTTTTGAATGCTAATTCATGAATTACTGGAAGCTGACAGTGGTGCTTTTTAATTTTCCTTGGTCACTTCAGTACATAATTCTAATTGAAATCGTCCTGTTTTTTTGCTAATCTCTTTCATAAATGCTGAGAAATATCTGTCAAGTGAATTTCTGTCTTTCTGTATTTAATTTCTGTTAAGGATGGTCCATTTTGTTACATCAAAGTGCCTTGGAATTAAATACTTGTCTTCTTTTTTCTCCCTTCCAGCAGAAGTAACACTGAAGGGTAACAGAAAAGATGATTTGTCTAACTTGTGTATAAGTTTTCAACACTTTATCTTCACAGTTGGTTCAACATGGCCACTGCACTGATCTGACTTTACTGGACAGAAACAGAAAGGAAAATAAATGTTTCTTCTTAGTACTTTGACCTTAAAATACCACAAACACCATCCATCTTCTTGTGTTATTTGTGTTATTTTCAAATTGAATCACTCAGCACATCAGGTCAAAAAGTCAGAGGCCACCATTTCTTCTCCCTGCTAGCAGGATAGAAAGCTTTGATAAGAACAAGTATTTGCTGATTTTTTAAAAAATGTAATTTTAGGTTTTGGTAAGCACCAAGACTTTAATTTCTATCTAAAGTATTTAAAATGATACTTTTTTAAATGGAAAATACTTACCACTTTCCACCCATGTTAATAATCAAAATGCTTCTGTTTTCCAGACAGATAAAAAGTTGGGTTTGCAGTCTATTTTTACTAAAAACCTGATTTGTTGGTCCTATTCTTTTCTCGCTGATATGAGTAGGCAAAACTCCCTTTCCTGCCAGGAGGGGCATGTCTAGGTCCATTTCTTTCATAACAGGGCAGACAAAGATCTTGGGCTTTGGTCCAAGAGCGGTATCTTCCGGGGTCACTTCAAGTTCTGCCTAGTTGAAAAATTTAGCAATAAATGTCATGTCATTATTTCCAGATAATGGAGAGTTATTGTGTCTGAGGGACCCCTGTGGAGCTGTTAGCATTGGCAGTGTGTAGCACAGGCTTGCACTGAAGGCGAAGGTGTTGGGTCTGCAGGGTCATCCCCGTGCTCATCGGTCGGTCAAGGGAGGCAACACCAAGTAGAGTGATGCTGAGTTAGACCTAGGGGAGGTCTTGCACTTTTGTACCGCTGTGAAAGTCAGGAGATGCTTTCTTTTTCTCTACTTCCTTTTCTTTTCCTTTTTTTTCTTAAACTTTTGCATGAAAGTAGTGTTCGAAAAAAATTCACAGTAAAAATGCAAGAGCTACTCCAGAGTAGTCAATGGCCAGTTGTTGGAGTTTGCTGGGGACAAGTGTATTTCAGGTTATGCAAGTTGTAAATTTGATCAAGTCAAGTAAAGACTGACTATGAGTCTCCTCAGCTTTCTCTTGGTCTCCTTTTCTATGTTGTTCCCTCTCTCCCTGCTCCTCAGCTTAGAAAACATTCCCGATAAAAGTTCAATCGAAACAGCACTCTCCCATGGAGTTTCAGATCAGATGAAAATGATTTTGCTGATAAATTCCTTGAAACTCCAGAAATGTGAAGTGATTTTACCTGAAGGGTAATTTGTTATAGACACGTTGCCCATTAATTGAGATAATCTCCAACAATGATGATGAACAGAGATGATCAGGGATTGTACTTTTAAAATGCCATTCTGACTAGAAAAGCAATTTGAGATCCACTTACATCTCAGTAATGAAAATTGGGTAAGGTAATAAGAGATTTCATTTTGTGAGTGAATTGACAATGCAAATACCAGGATTTTTAATTTAGGTTTAAGTGGAGTAATGGCTACTCATTCTGATGCATCATTAGTCATATTGCTTTTTAATGAGGGATTCACTTTCTTTTCCTGGTTAGCTCCAACACTGGTAGCAAAGCCCAGTGAATGCGTACATGTTTAGGGAGGTCTGATGAATACGTGTCACTGCACCATTTTAATTTAAAAAAGGAAGAAAAAGCAGTTCTCCTTCTATGGTGAAGAAATACACATTTGCTTTTAGTGCAAGGAAAATTAATAGTGCAGAACTGTGATTGGTAGGCTGTTGTAAAAAATACTTAGATTAAGATACATTTCGAAACAAATTCTAGAAAATATGGAAGGAAAATTGCATTGAGTGGAGTGCTTGTGAAAGGGCTTGTGGAGTGCTTGTGTCAGCTTTATGGCTGACAGCGGTAGGAAAAAGTGGTTCTTTGGCCAACTCCAACACAGATGCATTATAAATAATGGCAAATGAAGATTCTTCGTGCCCTACCAAACCTACCCCATGCCCCAAACATCTCATTCCTCTTCTGAATAGATCTCTGTTCAGCATTTTTATTTCTTAGATGTCTTTTGTTTTCTTTTTCTTTTCCTCTTATTTTTGTTCCTTTTTCCTGTCTTTTAATTAAGAGCTTGTTTCGATGTTCATTGAACTCAGTGGGAATCTTTCCATCAAATTGAATGCATTAGGTCAGATTCATAATCAGCAGTCACTGAAACAACCTAACAATAGCTTTGTCACACACAAGTGCACTGTCTTAAATGGGATTTGCTTAAAAAAAGCAATAGAACTAATCCATTATAAATACTTGTTAGAGCAGAGTTTTGACTGTATCTGTATATTTACCAACACAATTTCAACCAATTTAAGCCAAATTGAAATTAATGCAGACTCTTGCTCCAGGCAGGAGCATAGGGCAGTTAAATTAAATCAATTTAAACTAGCATAGTTTTAGCCACAGCAGTATGATATTGTGTGTTGACTAGACTTAGGTCTGGTTGCCTTACTTCCTTTGGTGGGCGAGGCATTTTGACTTTCTGTGAGGACAAGCTGTAGAGTGATGAAACGTGCTACGTCTAATGTACACCAACCCATTCAGATTTGGGGGCAAGAGAACAAGTTTCTGAGAGGCAAACAAACGTCCACCAAATCTCTCTTTCTCGTGCCTGTTTCTACACTCCTGGTGCCCCATAAGCACGTGGCATCTTGCAAGTCTCAGTGCGGTTTGCAAAAGCCTGAGCAATCCAGGGCCTCTAAACACTGGCGAGGCAGTGCACGTCCTTCGGAGCAGAGCCTTCGAGGAGATCTGTGACCTCTGGGCTCTCCAGCACAAAGCTACAACCTCACATTTTTGCTCTGCTGTTTTATTCTGCTTTTCCCTTGCCCGTGCAAGTTCCCATTTCACACATGTCAGGGAAGGGTGCATGAGCTCCTCAGCTGACAAACTAAAGGAATGGGTAGCAGAGTGTCGGGACCTCTCCAGGAGGTTGCTGTCCCCCTGTGCACATACAATAGTGAAGAAGAGGTTGCACACAGCAGGGCAGTGGAAGCATAACCAGCCAGGGTAAAATCCTTTCAGGATAACCACCAAGAGACCCCTACATATCACATACCTGGGACAATGCCAGTAAACTAAGTGTCTTCTCATCATCTTCCTTTCTGACCTGCTAACCTTCCTTTGAAAGTATATACCTCCCAGGCATGATGGAGGAAACTCAGTTTTGCAGCAGTTTTTTTAGCTTCAGAAGGTGTTATTGCCTTCAGATCTTTCTGTCTCTGACTCTCTATTGTGAAATGCAAAAGAAATATAGGCCACAATCTTCTCTGATGCCACCTTGTAAATTCAAGGGAATTCCAGACATCCAATATGCTGAAGTCATTCCGTATCACTTGACTCCATGTGAGGCACAACAGTTCCCAGCAGACTGGGTGATACAAGCCTAGCATCCATTTCTCATGATGGCTTTCTTGAAAACTGCCCTTCTCTTCACAGCTTGTAAAAGGAAAGTGGATAGGGTGAGTGCGCCAAAATGGTTGTGAAAGCACTGGGTCACACTAGATGTTTTAACCTAAGAAAACAACATTTTGAAATAAAACCAAAGCTGAACGTGTCTGAAAATAGGTCATGTAGCTACAAGAGAATGTTTCTGATGCTGATAGAAAATGATGTATCCACTCTGAATGCACGAGTTCTTCTCTGCTAAATGGGAGCAAGAAATGGAAATGAACTTTCCATATTTCCAGAGATCTGTGCATGGCCACAGTCCCCAAAGTCTCAGTTATGGTCAGGCCTTTGGGGTTACTGAGGGGTTTTTATATACAGTTGAGCTGATTTATGAGATTTCCTGTTAGATTTTATTGCACCAGTGGCTTTTCTTTGGTTCTTTTGAAGCAGAAAACATCATTTCTGCTGGAAATGCAAGTCAAAAGTCTTAATGGAGCATAAAAATCTAAAAGGTCATGATTTTATAGCTTTAAAATAAAGGACAGTGCACTTCTTGATACTCTTAAAAATATGAAACGTTAACGAGGATGTTTATTGGTAATAAAAAGATATAATCTTCTCCCAGACCTTTGATTTTGGCTATTTGTGTATTGGCTTTTTATGGGTGTACTTTGATAAATGAGAAACTCTTCTCGTTCTAGGACCGTCCCGTTTCAGAATCACAGAGAGAGAAAACTAATAACATGAGGCAGAAACTTTGTCCCAGAGAGATTACTCAGTACTCTTGACACCCAGGGCTGCTTCTCCCTTTGAGCGCAGACTATTGATTGCATATATATGGTTTCTAGGGTCATATAGACTACCTTTATTTATTTGACTTTGTCTAAGACCTGTGGGTGCACGCAAATTTATAACCAAATAAGAAACTGTTCCTGTCACACACATTTTGCAAGCTTATGTCAATCACAGTAGCACTGTTTACAAACTCTCATTGCTTTCCAAGTGCAGGTGATTGGAATTACCTATGCTGTTTTAAAAAGGAAAATCTAGAATTCTTTTGCTGATTTCGATATAAATCTGAAGTCTTAAAAATATTTTTTCATTTGCATCTTAACAAATGTTTTTAACAAACATGTAGCAACTTAGGTAAAATAAAAATGCCTTCTTGCTGTATCACTTGATGGAATAGACCTTGAACAGTTCACCTCCAACTGCTTGCAAATGTTTTCTCCAGGTGTGGGCATGCAAAAAGCCTTCTATTACAATGATGTTCACTGTCACTGCTGTTGCAGGGAGAAGTAATGGGAACAGGTCACGGGACAGAAGCGGTCATGGGAAAAGCCAATAGAGCAGGAGGGGCACAGCTTTCCTTCATCTTGTTAATATGGACTGTCCTGTTTTCTGTCCTTGTCTTTGCAGCAGACCAGCACGGGAGACCTGAGGACTCTGAGGAAAGGGTTGGCCCCGTACCACTCTGAGACACAGCTCTCGTCTCTGCCTCAGTATCAAGATGCCCTGCAAAACGTAAGAGACGTTTCCTTACCTATACAGAGCCGCGGGTTTCCCTGAAAGTGGGCATGGCTGGAGGGGGGCACGTGAAGATTACAGGGGAGCTCTCCCAGCTAAGAATTCACCCTGAAACCAATGGTGCAAATGTGCAGCTGAAACCTGCAGTTGTTGGGAGGATGGGGAGCCCCTGGAAACATTGATCTTTACCTGAGTTTGGATCATCAACTTCCCAGCATAGGTTTTTCGGTTAACTGATGATCACTGTTGTGCATCTTTTAAAGCAAGGGTGAGTCTTGTTATACCTGCAGCTCCTTCTTTGTAAATGCCCCGTATGCCTGCTGTCAAAAAGCTGGTTGTGGATGAGGCGAAAGATGGTTTGCCAAGTGTCTGGCAGTGCGTGGTCGGGGTTGCTTTAGCGATTAAGTTCTTAGGACTTTCATTGCAGGTTTTTCTGTATCACAAATGAGGTTTGTTTCTTAAGATTTGGCTGCATTGCTTCTTCTCAAACAACAGAAGAATCTCAATTAAAGCCTCTTGCGAAGGATGGATACTGTGCTGCTGTGCCAGGGCTCCTCCTGCACTGATGTGCCAGGCATGGCTGAGGAGGCCGAGCCCTGCCAGATGACTCTCTTCCAGATGTTTGCCTGACTGCCTGAGACACTACATTTGCTGGGTGACATTGTTTTCCGAATTGCAAGAAAAGTGTAGATGCAGTCAGGGAGTCCTGCTGTGGGTGGACTGTGAGTGCCATGAATGTGAGCAAAAGGCTGATGGCAGCATGTCGCGAAGGGGTGGTTTAGAATGCTTAAGGAATCACTGACAAAGGTATTAGCGAAAGTGGTTTAAATATGATGTTGTAAAAGTGCGACTTAACAAAGTTCGATGGCAAGGTTCATTCTATTAATTACTGCATGGAAGAATCATACAAAGGAAAACTGAGTAACACTCAAGTTAGAATGATTCACAGAGAGACCGGAGATGCAAAGAGTAAGGAATACCCTCCCATTGAGTCATGAGGTTCAGAGTAGACCCCCTTGCTTTCTAAACTCCTGATGGAGTTTAGGTGCGGCTAGGTCCAATCTTAGTCTCAGACTTGGTCAACGGTTTATGTCTAAGGGATTATACATGCAAAGTTTATGTTTCATTAGCATCAATTCAGCATGCAATCAAAGTTACCAAGACAAAATCAAAGTTACCATACTACAAGGTTATGCGCGATATCGGTCACTTACCAAAGATCTTCCGTTGGTAAAAGGTCTCTCTTCCTCGAGGAGCAACCTTGAGAGGTGTCCCAACCCAAGGGGAGATCACTGCCATGCAGGCACACTGGTCAGCAGAGCTGCAGGTACTGTAGGACCAATTGTATGTTGGCTGCCTGCTTCTGTAAAAGTCATTCTGTAGATTTAGTGTGCCTCTTAGAGCTGTAAAAAAGGGGGTAATAATAATTTAAGAAAGTTTGCATAGATAAAACTCCAGTGTGAAAGCAGAGCCCCTTTCTATCCCTGCTGAACTGCAGGATGGATGGAGACCCTTCAGCTGAAAAAAAGGGACAATACCATGCAAATGAAATGGAAGGCTGTGGCTGAATATCTACTTTTCTAACTTTGTGCCCCATATATGAAGTCGGGAATCTTAATAAGGAGGGCAGAGAGATATGAGCCTGGAGATGTTTGTCTGGCTATGCCAGTGCCTTACAGTTTTGGGGTTTTTGCTTCGCTTCCCTCATGCTCAGGGTTTTGGTCTCCAGCTTGGTTCCAGGTTGCAGATGCTCAGTTGGCCAGTGCTGGCTGACCCGAGGAATGCCGCTACACACAATTTTACGTTTATCTTGTGGTGAGGCCAGGATACAGCCGGCAGCTTTCTGCAGAGGAGCTGTGCCTAGCTGGGAGCTGGCAGGAGACTTCTCTGTCTGACCATCAACCCCTGCAGCTCAGCGGGGCTGCATGAGGGCTGGCGGCAGACGGTGCTGCCTGCTGGAGCCCTTCCCGGCCACTTGTCCCTGCTTTCCCTCCTTCCTCAAGGAAGAGGTGGCACCTGGTGTTTATAGAGAGGCCCGGCTGCTGCGTGACGCTCACCTTCATCTGTCACCCTGGCTGTGTTCTGCCTTCTTTGCAGGAAGTTGATCGAGAAAAAACAAAGCCAGCTCTGGATCCAAATTCACGTTATCTGGGATACTTTCGTAGCCATTTATTTACTTATTCCAACCAAAATCCCTTTGGTTTGTGGCTTAACACGATATATTGTTTTTGAGACAAAGTATAACGATCACTAATTCATGCAGAATGTCTCAGGCACCTCCCAGAAAGTGGGACAGTAAGATGTACCTGACTTTCTCTGCAGCCTTTTTTTTTTTTGACAGCAGGCATGAGTTTTTGAGAAATCGTTCCTCTTTGTGCCTGCACAGGCTTCGGGCGAGTGAGTGATGGACAATTGGTGTCAGCTCCAAAGCTGTCACATCCGTTCAGGGTTTCATCATCGTCACTGCCTGTGCAACTCTTTGGGGAAGTTCCTCAGCACATCCCTCACTGTCTGTCACACAGTTTGCACGTAGGCATCACTCCAGCTCTCCATGGCCCTGACGTACCTCAGTTAATAAAACAACTTGGTGTTTCTAATGGATCCTGGATGCTGGTACACACTCAAGATGCACAATTAAAAGACACTCATAATTGCAATCTGTGCACTGTTTAGTCAGTGGTGCATCATGCAGATGGTGTATTATAGATTTGCTCTGTGGTCTGCAGTGGTTACCAAATATCGAGGAAAAGCAGACCCAGGAGTTAGTTCTGACCTACAAGCCCCTGGCCATTGCAAGGGAAGGTGTGGCATGTATGTTAGCTTGGACTGATGAGGCTCCCTGTGTCCTTTGGGATGTGAGAGCAATTCCCTCAGGCTCGGACTCTGAGTGAGGCATGAGAGGAGGTGGCAATAAGCAGCTCCCTGTGGGACCTGCTGTTCCCCTGGGATGAGAGGGGCAGGCTCCAGGGCAAGCTGGTTGGGCTGGCTCAATCTTCCCCATCGCCGGCAGCCTCCAGACCTGCTCAGCCTTGAGTCAGATAATGTCCTAGGCATGGGAGCTGACTTTGAGGTACCTGTAAGCAGTGCACTGCTGAGGACCCCGTGGCCAGCCTGGTGTCTGGGTGTCAGCGATGGAAATGATCCCAAAGCATCCTTGGAGGGCTCATGCTTGCATTTGCTAGCCCGGGCTGTTGCTACGTCTTCAGTACTTTGGTTCCCCATGGTAGCTAGAACAGATTTTCTCACCCATGTTGCATTCATGTCTTACCTGCACTGCATGTGTTCCCTTCATGGCTCCTCCATGTGGATGCGGCAGCACTTGGTTTGAGTTATTGCCCTCAGATTAGCAGCCCTCTGATTTACTGCAGGAAGTTGTTGGAGGAGTAACAATGGGGAGTCTCAGATGTGTGGGTGGAGTGCACAGAGAAGGTGGTGCTCAGTCTGTCCTGGAAACTCTTCCAGCTCAGAGCTTTTCTGGAGTTTAACAGTACCAGGTGGGAGTTACCAACTTTCAGTTTTGTTTGTTGGGATTGTCCAAGGAGTCTGGATTGCCCAGTCATATGGTCTCACCTCTGGTTAGTGAGGTGGAAATTACATTTCAGTAACACTGAGAGTTTTGGGAGAATAATGGTGGTTTTGGGTGATTGCCATTGCAGGTGGAGGAAGAGCCCTGCTGGCGCAGTGCTGTGAATCAGGGCTGGGAGCTGTGCCTGCCACCGTGGAAGGACTCTCCTCCCGCAAACATATGTACCTTCTTTTTCACCTCTCCATGCCTCAATATTTCCCTTGAAAGAATTGGGTGGGAAATCACCCATTCCATAGCATGGTTTTCAGGCAGTTCTTTATCACTAAGCTGAATAGCACTAAGAGCACATCCCCTCCAGGATCCTCCAGGGGTGGACACTAAAAGGTGGTGTTTAATTTTTGGAACAGTATAGCGTTACTGGAGAGTTCACTTGTTTCTCTCATGGGCTTTCTCCAGCATTAATCAAATTATGAGTGAAGACTGGGAGGTGGAGTTGTCCACTCTGTGTCAGTTCTCAAGTCTCTCACTCTCTGTAAAGCCACTCTACATAGTGCTTAACCGTTGGTCATCTCTAATGATTGCTGAGTTACATTTCTGACATGGGGAGAATGTATGGTGGAAAACGAAATTCCCTATCCACAGTGATAAGGCTCTTATTTTGTTACTAATAATCATGTTTCAGTAATTCATTTTCTAAGAGGTGGAATCTCAGCTGCTGAATTCTAGAGCATTTGAGGCCCCTGTAGCACAGCCAAGGATGAATGCAGTGGCTGAGGCACGGCACAGAGCTTGTATCTCTGTCTCTTCTCTGCTCCCTTTGGCCTCTTCTTGGGTGCTCTGGCTGCCCACGTGGACACACGGTCCCTGCAGACCTTCACGTTCCTGCCCGCTGCCCTGTGGCTGTGCCCCAGGCATGTCTCAGTGCCCAGGCGTGGGAAGGTGGCCTGAGGGCTGCTTATGTTCCTATGGTTGGAGGTACCTTCACCTTGAGAAGCTCATAAGCCAGCTGCCTGGAGGAGCCATTTATCCACATTGGCATAAAACACTCTTAAATGTGAAACAGCCTGTTACTAGCAGTCAGAGCTAGCCTGGCTGGCTTAGACTTAAAATTTACTAGCAGCGTTCATGTGATTTAAAATAGGAATCCTGCCTTTTGGCGGAAGTAATGGTAGAGGTTTGTAATGGAAATATTAAGCTTAGTGTGGATGGAGCGTGAATGGAAAAGCGTGTGTGAAAACACCAGCAGGAACGCTAGAGCAAGAGATGCAGGGATGGCCTGTGCTGATGACCAAAGGCACAACTGACAGCAGACAAATGGGTAAACACTGCGGGATGTGTGGTTTGTGTCAGGACCAGGAGGTCTGTGCTGCGATAAGGCCGCAGCACAGATGGCTCATCACAGAAGACCTGCTCCCTGATAACGGGAGCAAGGTTACACTGTGATGTGCCATTGCTCTTCCTGTGGTTCCAAGAGGAAGGCCTAGATAAGGTGCCCAAAATGAGGGAAAGGAGACAACAGGCAGCAGCTTTCCTGGGGTTTATGGGAGGTGAGTAAGCAAGATGCTGAGATAAAGATCAGCCTGTAATCACCATTGACTCTTAAAGCATGTGAAAAATGTGTCCAAAACTCAGTTCTTTGCTGTCAGTGAGGAGGGAAGCCAGAGCTGTCATTAGGACTTGCTAGTGGGTGTCCCTTGTCCTCTGTCACACACAGTGACCCTGACCACGCCACGTGGACATATACCTTTTGGTGAATGCGTGAGTGGGAGTTTGTAGGTGTGTGGGTGAGTGACACAATAGAGAAATCAGTTTTAGGTTAAAATAAATATCACCTTCCCTTTCCTTAAGTTTTTGTACTGAGCTTGTACTGTGGTAGTTTTCTGCGTGACCCCTGGCTGAGGAGCAGGAGCTCCCAACAGTGCCCCGGGCGGGTGCGGGAGGACATGTCTGCGGGTGCTCTAGGTGGTGGCTGGAGGAAGGGACCTGTGCTCATCTGGGGTCCGGAGCCAGGGGTCCCCAGGGAAAGCACCGGCAGACACGCTCTGCTCTTTTGAGAAGACAGTGATGATGGTGCCATTGCCCAGCCTTTATATAAGTCCCTAGGGACTACAATAAGTGTCTTCGGGAAAAAGTGAGATTTCCATTAGGGTATTCAAAGCTGCATCTCTCAAGAGTCTGGTTTAGGCTACAGTCCAGGCTGGGAAGAGACAATTCCTTTTTCCTCCCTAACCCTACTCCAAAAACAGCGAGGTCCATAGGAAAATGCAAAGAAGCAGGACAAGTGTGGTTATGTAGTGGAAAGCATTTGACTGAGAGGACCACCGAGTCCCTGGCTTCCCAGCACAGCCTCTCCACATTTTTCTCCAGTGCGTGTTTCGTGCAGGATGCAAAGCCTAGGAGATGGCTCTGGCTGCCTGGCTGCAGCACCGGCTTCTTCGGCTCCTTCCCTTGATTCCACTGTCACAACCAGCTGTGTTTCGTAGCTCTGCCTTGTAGAGATACTTGCGAGAAGCGTATTTCGTTTTGACAGATGGCATGCACACTATTATAAAAACAAACCCAAATGTTTGTGGTCTGTAGGTGTAAAGAGAAGCCGTTAGATGGGGTGGGAAGGGATGATAAGAGAGTCCTTGGCTGACGCACTGGCTGTCTCCTGAGCCTGTGAGAGTGGTGGCGAGGGGAGGTGATATGAGGGCACGTAGTAGCTAAACCCCAGCCCCAGTGACAGTCCTGTCTCTTCCTTTTGGTTGGAAAGATGGTGGTCTCCATCCACTTCGATACAAGGGCTAAGGCAGAAGAAAAGCGAGAGGGTGACTCGGTATCTCTCCCTCAGCTCCCTGCAGGGGAAGGACCAAGCTGGCCCCTGCACCAGCCCGGCGTAGGCAGGGAGACATGGCTGTGGCCCAAGCTTGGTCTCGGGTCTCACTGTGGGACCCAGAGCAAGTCTGCTAGTCCCTTCCTCAGCCTGCGTGGCAGTAAATCTGTTCCTCTCAGGGAGAACTGGATCGGCTTCTTAAAGCCAACCTGACTTTTAAAATCAAGTTTGAAATGGCCAGAGACTCCTGTTCCCATCATGATGCCCAGGAGAAGCACCCAGAAGAGCCAGAGGAGCCCTCTGGGCATTGATGCCCCTGCAGAGTCACTTGGAGCACCGGGGACCTTAGCATGGCCCTGAGGTGTCCTTGCACACAGCACAGTGACCCTGCCACCGCCAGCATGGAGCCCCCAGCCCCTTGCTGTGCTGCACAAAGCCCCTGGGCATGGGGATCCCTGGGCTGCCCTGTGCCTGTGGCATCCCCAGGACTGCTCTTTGCAGCTTCAGCATCGCGTTGCAGCCTCTCAAAATGCCTTCAGCCCCTTCTGTCACTCCACCAAGCCCATCCTGTGCAGCGCCCCAATAGCCCCCCACCTTCTCCCATCCACTCCCCCCAACCCCGTGGCTGTCAATTGAGCTGAACGCTGCCAGCGTGTGTCAGAGGATGACCCCAGGCCTGTTTCTTACCTTCCCCCGGCAGTGGTGATGGCCACGGTCCCTTTTTAGGCAGGGGGAAACAACAATCGAGGAGCACGGCAGAAGGCAGCTCCTTCCTGCTGGCAGCACCGATGCCACCAGGATGCTATTGAGCAGACAAAGAGAGAAATTCAAGGCAGCCGTTTTGCTGAAATTCAAGGCAGCCGTTTTGCTGCTGCGGCAACAGCGGCTGCAGAGGGGAAAGTAAAATGAAAGGTTTGTTGGGATTTGCAGCCTGGGGAGTGCTATTGTGAAGCTTCAGAGTGTATTACCAGCAGCTGAGAACAAGCCGATCCATTTTTGAAGGCAGCTGCCCTTCATCAGCAGTTATGGCAGCGGCTCTGAGCAGCGGGTGGCTTTTTTCCCCACGGCAGCCAACTGGCACAAAGTTTGGCAAAGACAAAGTTTGGGGATCTGATGAGCAAAAGAGGCACTGACAGGCCATATCCATAATCCACCCTTACAGGTAACCACTGGAGGTGAGAAAAATTCATCTGCTTTGAGGATCTGCTGTAGGTTCTCATGCTCACTTGTCGCGTGCGTTTGTGTGGGGCTGGCGATGGGTCAGGGGAGAGATAGGGGCATGGCAGACCCTTGCTCTGCCCCAGGCCCGGGAGGAAGCTGCTTTGCCAGCAGCGGCCAGGGCAGCCAGGCTGAACTGGAGACCTGGAGGGGGAATACAGATGTGCGCAGGCATCCTCCCGCATCTGCATGCATCTTCCACCCACCCAGACGTTTTCACCTGGGCTATCCCCTAATCAGATTTGCTTCAAAATCAGGAAAGTCTTAAAAATACCCACTGTTTCCTTCTGAAATCAAATGCAGTTGACGTTCCTTTATTAAAAGAACTAGCACCTCTCAAAATACTTATGCTGATAGTGCCCCTGTGAGTCAGTCGGAGTTAGTGCACTTTGCCTGCTGGTACAGCATGGGCTTGCTCTGTCTGTAGCAGTCAGGCTTCTTGTTTGCCTGTATCAGGTAGTTACGGGCTGAAACTGCTCTGAATATGTCATGTTGGTAATAATTTCACAGCCTGAGGGGGCAGCTGCAGCTGTCGGTGGGGCTTTTTGACAGCGTGCACCCGCTCCAGCTCCGCAGCGCTGTTACCAACCCGAACAGCGACGGCTCTCCTCTCCCCTTCCGCTGCCGGAGGAAGCTGGCTCACCGGCTTTGCATGTGCCGAGGAGTTTCCCAGGGCTGGAGCTGCGATCCGCCGTTACTGCGGTGCTGAGAAAAGCCACCCTTCCTGTTTGTAGATGAGATCCAGTTGCAAACAATGTCCTGACTTTGTTTATTCTGTCTGGGGCAGTCCCTGAAATCCTCCCTTTCCTTTGGTGCCCCAGCACAGCCCATAGAGCCAGCGCTGTGTCATGCCTGCCAGGGAGAAGAGCTATTCTTTTGTCAGATGGCCTTGATGTTTATGTTCAGAAAGCAATGAAACAGTTAAATTGTTTCTTTATTAATCAAAAGGGCTGTGTAAGCCCTTTTTGTTACTTACGTAGATACCCGTGAATGCAGCAGAGGCTGTGAAGATGCAGGAGTGGTGGCCGAGCCGTACAGACAGGCTCTGGCTGGCTCCTGTGTGGACCCAGCGGTTAATTCATGGATTTGTATGTTTACATGACCAGCTGCTCTCTATGATTAAAGGCAGCAAATGAAGTAATGCCAAAGGAGATTAGCATCTGCAATAAAGTCCCTTGATTTGATAGGGAAGATGCTAATACGGGGTACTGATGGCTCCTGCACTCACTCCCGCCGGTGACCGGGACCCATGTTGTGCTGGGGAGCCGGTGTCCATCTGCGGGATCTTCCACGTGTTCCTTCTCCTGTGCCTGGTGGCAGGGTGTCAAGTGCTCGCAGCTGCGAGGCAGCCTGCTGTGACTTCGGGAACATAGGGCCGTGCAGCCATTTAAGTGCACAAGGCGGGGAGCCGGTGGTTTGTTTTGAGCTGGATGCTGGCAGGCTTTCTGTGCAGTAGGCATGGAATAACAATAGCCAAGTGTCACCATCGCTTTGGATCATCTGCCAGGCAGACTAGACACATACGGGACCTGGGTGCTCCCTGGCTCTGGCGAGGGTGTCCCACACTCAGGCACGAGAGGTCTGGCATCGCCCACAGCAGGGTGGCAAAAAGACTGTGCTTTGCACAGCACCGGTCGCTTCTTCGTGCCTCTGGGAAATCTCCTTCTTGCAGCCAGCGAGGAGCCCCTGGGGCTGCTGTCAGGGTGCCTTCAGGTAGCCTTGTCCTTGCGGCGCCAGGAGAGGAGCCGGAGCCCTTCAGGAGCACTATGCGCAGTGGCAATGGCAGAGCTGCCACGGGCATGCAAAGATGCAGCAGGGAGGGAAGGGGCTTCGAAGGAAGGGAGGGCGAAATGTCAGCCCGGAGTCATGTCACGCTTCAGCGCCGCGTGGCACCGTCGCTTTGTTTCAGCCATTAACCCCCCTGCAGCTGCAAGGCAGCGGAGGATGGGAAACGTGGCCCGGGCTGCAAAATGATGAGGGGGTCTGATCTGCCTTTGTGGGGCCCAGGGAATTTCTCAGGCTGGTGGTAACGGGAGTATTTTTTTTGTGTGTGATCTCCCAAGGATGCTGCTCATCTCTGTGTGAAGGGAGATTTCTCTTTCTGAATGGACTGACTGTCTGCGCGAGCCCAGTGCTTGCCCTCCGTGCTGCCTGTGCTACATTTCTGATGGGCACAGTGTGCTTCAGGGGCTTCAGTGCGTTCCCTGAGGGGGTTCGGTGATCCTTCTCCCATGCCAGAGTGGCCCTGTGCTCTCGATCTTTGGTTTTGCTGCTGGTTTTCCCCCTCTGCCCCCCAGCACTGGCTCTGGCTGGAGCTGCTCCAGGCACTTGCTAAACTTTGTAGCCACAAGCACATTCACAAAGCCCAAATATGCTGGGTCCCCTGTTCTGCCAGCACACCGGGGCTGGGGTTTGCAGCCAGACGCAGCACCTTTCCATGTTACTGCCCGGCCCTGCCACCCGCTTTCCACATGGCTATGGGCATGTTACTGCCTCCTGCTTGTCCCTTAACAGTTCCTAATTTATAGAGCGGTGTCAGCACCTTTATTTATGTAAAACACCTGGATGGTGACGGGTGCTAAGGAAGGGCCCAAGTATAATTCAAACCTGGGTAAGCAGGCTGCAAACAAAACCACTGAGAGATAAATAGACATGCCTGGGAATTTTATTGTGAGTTGTCTGGCAGTGCCTGCCTATAATGTAATTTTCCTTGTTCTGTCTCGGCAATAAAAACTTCACAGTGTCTGATATGACTCCATTTAGCTTTCATGTCATCTGAGGTATGCCATTAGAAAAGTGTGGTTTATTTAATCGAGTTTGAACCCTAAATGTCTGCTTGTTTTTTGAAATGGTAGACAAAAATCATAATAGAAGGCAAGGACAAAATGTGAGGTTTAGAAGCATTAACGCTTGCTCGCACGCTCCACGTTGGTCTGAAGCATCCTCAGTGCCTGGGCTGTGACTGTTAGGTGAAGTCAAATCAGCATGACGTTCTCTTCTGGGTTTTGAAACTTAGTCTTTTGCAGTCTTTCTGTGGATCAGGAATAGCTCTCTCGGAGCTGAAGTAGGAAAGGATGTCATTAAAAGACAGAATATAATTGAGCAGAAAGAGATTGAAAACTGATGGCAGGACCAAGGTCTCATGTCTTTTCAGATCCCTGGAGGAATCAAGGAGAAATTGTTTATTGCAATTTCTTTGTTCCTTTTGAGATTTCCAACCCCAAACCTCTAAAAGAGCAGACACCTGTCGTCCCGAGTTAGGCTCTTTTCTTCTTGGGTTCCAAAGCATTCCCACTGTTATTAAGAAATGTTCATGTTTTAAGCCTTATTTTGCCTCTGTGGAGGTGTGTCATTATCAGGAGTTCCCAGCATGCCCTGTTACAGAAAGTCCTATTAATTTTGTTCCTCCAAACATGTAGGAACGGAGTATTGAGGGCGGTGCTTGCCAGCATCTGTGCTGGACCACATCCGATGCAACCAGATAGAGCCAGCAAGGACTCATTAGGCAATTTGGTCTTAGTGGCAATGCCATCGTGGCTTGATACAGAGCAGCAGATGTTCTCCAGCAGCTGCAAGTTGAGGCCTCTGCTCTTCATTTTTTGGTGTCAGATTAAAAAGGGTCATTGGCAGTATTTGTGGTCTTTGGATTTTCTTTCTCACATCAGTGCTGTTGCTTTGCTGATCATCTTTGGTTTCTGGGCCAGGGCAGTGAATAGGGCGGGTTTGATTTGGTTTGTTTTCTGCTTTGGATTTAAGGCTGTCACCGGGTCAAGCATCATTCTTAGAGATATAGAACTGGGGGATTTATCCCCTGTGTGTAGCATATTGCTTCAAGGATGCTCTGGCATGAGAGACTGTGGAGTTCCTCTCTCTTTTCTTAGTTTACTAATGATACAGGTGGACTGTGAGTCTCCTTACAGACTCGGAGATTGAACCACAAGCCCTACAGACTCCAGTGAGAGATTTCTGGGAGGGTCTCAAACTGAATTGAGCTTCTCTGGTGGATTTGTGGTTTGGGCATGCACGATGTGGGGCTGGAGGGACGGGGAGGGGGCTGATGCTACGTGGGAACAGTAAGCTCTGAGAAGTGTGTTGGTCCCATCACAGACACCAGCAAATATCCAGCGCTGATCTACTTGAAATGGAGGAGCAGGCGAGGGCTGAAAGGGAAATGTGTTTAGTGGTGCTTCAGTACTGCTGTCTGCACAGAGGTGGCAGAGGAATAGCTCTTGTCATGGTTTCCCCACTGGGAGAGGGGCTGGGTACGTGGGTACTTGGCAGTTGCCTCCTGTGAGGGATGCAGAAGAGCCTCACCAGGAGCCTCTCGGAACGATGCAGTCCCAGAGCTGTCCTGGTAGCAGAGATAAGGCTGTTCTTTCCAGGGCTGAAGTCATCGGAGATCCATGCTACAGCGGTCTCGAATGCTCTGAACTGCCACAGTGGTTTGCAGAGCAGCAAAAGCACCAGCTTACCTAGGAAGCATCGGATGGGTCACGCACGGCTCCACAGCCTTTGATTCCCTGGGACTTTTGCTTCTTAAATACATATCTTGGAGAAGGGTCTCTGGGTCTCAGAGGTGTAGTGGTCAACAAACCCTGTGCATAGGGAAGATAGGGTGCTTCCTCCAAGCACTCAGGAACTTCAGTGCATCAAATACATAACTTAGAGCCCCCCACTCTTAATGTCACTGCTGGGCAGCTCTTTCTTTTGGCAGTGTAATTGTGGCTGTGGAGGAAACAGAAAGCGGTGTGCAATGTAACTCTACCCGGGTGACCATTTGACACCACAACATAGATGTACAGTTGTTTTCTTTTTGAATTACAAATTCCTTGTATAAGTGATGAGTTAAACAAGCTAACTTCCAGTCTCATCTCTGCTGCTGTAAACCTGGAGCAACTCCAAAGCTGGTTGGGGCCAAAGAGAATAAGAAACTTCTTTTTGCATTTTGAAATGACTTAGTTTCTCATTCTGCTGAGATTCAGCCTCAGCAGAAGTAAACTAGAAAAATGATCAAGATGGTATTTCTCAACAGCTTTATTAAAAACATAATGGCATCCTTTTTGGTGACTTCTGAGCTGTCTTTTAGCATCATTCATTTATATAATTATGTGACACCTCAGCCACATGTCTGAGGATGAAGAGTGAACCATCTCTGAGCTACCAAATGCTGTGAAAACCTAGCAAGTGGAAAAGCCAGATGTCCATCTAATACAGAGAGTGCAAGTTTGACAAAACCAGACAGGGAGAGGAAACTGAGAGTGATGCATGTCCCAAAACACACTGTATTGCTTTTCGCCTATATGGACAATTTCTGCTTCTTAGGATGTAACCAGATTAACCTTGCTATTATTGTCTGCCAGGGTGCTGAGTCAGTCGTGTTCCCATGGCTGTGAAAATGTCGGCTATAGGGAATGGGAAGGGCATGGGTTTCTGCAGTGATGGAGGTCCTCAGAGTACCTGAGTTAGAGTGCTGGGGTGCAGCTGTGGTGATTCTTACCCACAGTTTCCAAATGCATCTATTTTAGGCATGAGGTATCTCCTCCATCTGTGTGATTTCAGCTACTACCTTAACACTGACTTCCTGAGATTTCCCCCTCCCTCCTGCCCTCCTGCCCTCCTGCCCTTCCAATCTCCTCTCTGGGTCCCCCTCCGCTGCATTTCATCTCAACTGGTTTCCTGCTGGGTAAAATGCACATCCTCCTCTTTCTTCCCATTCCCTCCCTTCTCTCCCACTGTTGGCAGTTTTCCAGTCCAGCAACCTTGACCTTATCTCCAATTCCTTCCATTTCCTCCCCTTCAGCTAACACTATTGGTGAACTCTGCCCATTTTCCTCTCCTCCATCCTCCAAAGGCTGGCCATGCATCCTGCTGGATATGTTGTCATTTCTTTCCTTGCTGACTACAGTCCCCTCTTTTCTGGCCTCCCTTATGTATGCCTCTGTGCAGGAAGCTGATAGGAGTTTAGCTGAAGCTTTTTTTTTTGTGAACCACACTGAAATCAGTGGGAATGAAGCACCTACCCCCCTTTATAAAACTCTGACTCCGTGTGCGTCTGGAAAGAGACTTTTCTAAGGGTGCAACTGCACAAAAAGCACTAAGTGTAATGATAAATGTTAAGCCACCCTTAGCAGTGTGGGTATTTTTATGTGTTGCATCCTGCAGATGCAAAGAGCGGGGATGTTGGTGAGATCCTTGCTTGCTCCCCCACTTTCTTCGCGTGCATGTTTGGCCTTTTGTAGTAACAGTCTCACATGGTGGGGGGGTCTCTGTGACTTGGGGCATAGCGGACCTGCAGCGTGGTCGTTTGGTGCACTCGCCATTGCTGACGATTGCACTCAGCAATTTGGACATCTGTTTCAGTTGGCTGGGGGTTTTGGCTTCCAAGCTAAAGGATCATGCCTATTTTAGAGATGAAGTCATCTGTTACTGAGACTCCGATAGCAAGCTTTGGGTCTACCTCTATTGTTGCATCCCTCATTCTTTAACATTATTTTTCTCTTCTTGAGTCAAATTCTCTACCTATGTTTTGGTGGAGCTCAGTTGATTGCCCTTGCCGAATTTCAGCCACTCGTCTGAGAAGGAAGGTGACCCTTTGAGTGTTTTTTCTGTGATATGATACATCCAGTGCATCACCATGCTTGCAAGATTACTTTTATCGTGTCAGTATGGTGATCAGTTAAGTATGATCAAGCTCTTTAGAAAACATTTCTCTCTAATCATTCCGGTTTCATTTGTATTCTGTAATAATTGTGAGAGTGATTATGGTCATGGAAATGCTTTGTAGCTCATTAGTAACTTCAGTTCTGTGAGGAGAAGCTGCCACTGCCTGTCATACAGGAGACCTCGTGATCTACTCCAGTTTGGTCAGAAAACTGTATTCAGAATGTTGTCAGCAGCAGGATCCAGCAGAATTCCTTTCACTTTGTCATATTGCTCTCAACTCAGGAGAAGTATTCGATGTCAGACCTTTGCTTGTTATTTCCTGTGTTACTTCTAAAGAGGGCCGTGGGGTAAGATCCATATCAAGTATGGTTCATGGACACAAACTCCTGAATATTCTGCTTTCAGTTGTCACGATCTTGGTCATTTATGGAAAGAAAGCAGCTTTCACACTGAAGCCAGAGGAATTATGCGTGTATTGGTGTCTTTGACCTCTGTGGGAGACTGATTCTGGAAGGGCTCTGTTGCATTTACCAGCCCTGTGAGAAATTTGTAACCCATTTTGCAGTCTTAAGTTGCAGCTGTAGACGGGTTGGACCCAGTCCCTGGTGCTCCCTCCCCAGCCTCTGCCTTGTCTGTGTGAAGTTATGGACAGGGTGCCTGAGGACACGTCCCCAGTTGGCCACAGCTCCAGCAAGCTGTAACCCTCTGCCAGCAGGTCCAGAACCATGCCCAGCCTGTGAGTGTCTCTTGGTCTCTGTGCTTCAGCAGTCTGTTAAATCTCCTTGGAGAATTATTGTGGAGTTTTTAAGTCTAGTTTTCCTTTTTCTGAGATGCCTGCATCTCAGAAGGAGGTTTTTGTATCACCAGCAACTCAGTTCATGAAGGTCGCTATTATGGGTAAATGGCTGTTGGTCATGACATGGGTTAAGCACAGATCAGTGGCCTAGGCATGAAAGGCTCCATGTCTTTCATGCTATTTTTGTCTGTAGCCTAATGGATTGGCCCATCTTTTCCTTTAATGTATTCGCATGAACACTTTTATTAGTAAAAAGGCCTCCACAGCTTAAAACATTTGGAAGAGCGAGAGGTGGTGAAGTGCCCCCCCGTTAGTCCTCCTTTCTGGCAGGACTAGCTTTCTGGTGTTGGCTTAGAAGGCAAAGCGATGAGATGAAGCATAAAACATGCTGTATTTTTAAATGTGGAAAAGATAAGAATGGAGTGCCTCGTGTGTTGTGTGTGAAAGCATTCCTGTGATGGTGCTACATGCCGCTCTGCCATCCTAATTTGCTGTCAGAGGCCCCCAGTAAGATCATTCTTTGTGTTTCCTAAAGGATGTGAAGACTAAATATGAGTTTGGTCAATGGTTTCATTGTTGATTTCTCCCACTGCTACAAAGCAACGCACAAATATTAGGGACAGGCAGGGTGCATCTCACTGAATAAAGAGATTGTGTCTCTCATAATCCAAGTCGGATGCCTTTAAAAAAGGAAAGCCCTATGAAAAGTGCTTACAAGGCTGTTTGGACAGTAGAAATCTTTTGTAAAGTGTAATTTCGGCATCTTTCCCAATGGGACCCTTCGTGCAGGAGAACTGGCCAGCATTTTGGAAACAAACCCAGCCAACATTAGGTTTGGACATCTGCTTGTTTTAAGGTTGCCTTCACAATTTGCTCTATAGCTGAAGATTGGTACTTGATGTCTGTGTGAAAATGTTGCCAGAAAAGCAATGAAGTTATGCCAACTGTTTCTTTCATGAATGCAGCTTCATAGAAATGACCGCTTTATTCTGGAAGATCATCTTGTTTGCATTGCTCCCTTGGCTAGAAGGATGAGAACTGTTTGATCTTGTCCTTGTAGAAAGTTATCCTAAGTGAGCAAAAAATGTTTCTTGAATCAATTTAACTTTAAACCAGGGTGATCTCCTGCCTGAGTACATCTAGACTGAGTGATGGTAGGCTTAAATGGCATTAAATCAAGTGACTTGTGAGAAAGGGGTAGTGGTGTCTTTTATCTTTGCAGGTGGCTGAAGGGGATTGAATTTGAGAGAAGCTAGTGCTCAAATTTTCTGGGTATTTTCTTCCTCCTTGCTTAAATCACCCAAAGGGAATTAAAGCATATCTTCTCTTATTTCGACAGGGACCAGCTCGCATGACATCTGATCTTGCATCTTCTCCTGCAGCAGGATATGTCCCTGTTGGTCAGAAACCAGAGGCTGTTGTGCATGCCATGAAGGTAAGGATGCTGCACGCGGCCGTGCAGCGCAGTGCAGTACAGTGCAGTGTGGTGCAACAAACACCGAAGTGGCAGAACTGGACGTTTACTCTTCTTGTGGAAACATAACAAGTAGAAACAGAAAGTTAGTACTCAGGCAGATTATTGGTAACCAGCACCTGTATCATGATGAATAATCATTGCTTCAAATAGTTGCAGAGTTAAGCAAGATCATGCATGACTTTTTTTTTGGGTGGGAAACCTCCAACAAAAGCTGCTGATGCTGAAGGTGGTGGTTACCCTTTCTGTTCATCAGTCCTGCGTAAACTGGGTCTCTGGGGTGATAGCGGTGACTGAAATGCTGTTTTTAAAAGGGACACAAAAACTGCGGTTCCTACATATGTTTTGGCATTGAAAATCCTTCAGCAGTCTTCAAAGGAGAAAGACTTTATTTTATGTAAATACACAGAAAACCATGGCATCATACCCATGTAGATATGTGCATCATGGGGATTAAAGTCAGAACTGTCGGCAATAAAAAACATAGGACACTGCTAGCTGAGTTAAAGGAGAAAACTTGCACTGCGATTTCATGGCAGTTCTCAAGTCCTAGTGACCATCCATTAGCAGGAAAAATGTAATACCCTGGTGTTACATGTTTAACTAGTTAAGCAAGTTACTTCTGAGTATCTAAAGGACACAGAAACACAAATCCTTTCCAAGGTGCCATAGGGATGGCTGGAAAGTCTCTAACTAAATTAGGCTCTGATTGGAATTTACTGATTTATAGATTCGGATTTGTTGAAGCTGAAGAATTTTGTACAGGGTTAAAAAGCTTTCATCAAATCAAAGGAGGATTCCTGGATGGCTACTCTGGAGCTCAGATCCCCATGGTCACAGCTGGAAAAAAGGTCCAGCAGTGGCATCAGCACTAGCTTAGACTGTCCTAGACCTGGAGACTGGTGCTTAGAAAGCTCTTTACTTTGTACATTTCCACATCTGACAGATAAATAAATGGCACAGATGCTGCTTGTAGCTTTGATCTTTCAGCCTACTTGAGGCTTTATACACCCAGATTGTGTAACTCTCATTGGATCTTAAGAGAAGAGTGTCCAGCACCATCAAGGATTAAAAAGTACTTTTAGTACAGTTTTCACTAGTTCCCAAAGGAGCCGTGACCACACAAGTGGCAGTTCACTTGCCTACAGATATTTGTCCTGTGTTTTCCAGAAAAGTTTCTTCTTTGCTTGTTGTGAATGGTTCTGTTGTTGTGTACTATCCTGTACTATCCTGTGTTGTATGCAGCCTGTACTGTGCTGCATTGCGCTTGTGGGTGACATTTCTCCAGAAGGGTTGGAAGGAATTCTCCTCTGCAGTTTCATCATTTGGCCGGTGGGGTATGTTCGTCTGTCTTCAAAACCCTGGAAAGTGCCATGGCTGGGTCAGGAAGCAGGTGGCATAGCAGTCACATCTCATGGGGCATAAAATGATCTCATGTGATGTGTCCTGCTCACACACTTAGGGTTAAAAATATTCTCACATTTGAAGCGAGGAGGAAATTCTCCTGTAGGTCAGTGTGGCAGGGAAGGATGAAAAGGTGTTTATTTTTTCATCCTGTGGCCCATTTCCAAGGATCAGCTGGAAATGGAAAAGACTGAGGAAACTGGTCATGGTCTCAGTCTCTCCTCCTCCCCTCTTATGGCACAGTGAAATTGTGGCTGTTGGTCTCCAGCTGCGGATCTTAAACTGGGTAGCAGATAACGTTTTTTGGCCATGGCATGCTGTAGCATATGGAGTAGGTCTTACTTGCACCCTGCAGGACTGGGTGGCTTTTCCAGTGCCAGCCCCTGCATGGGGGAAACTGGGTGCAGCTACCAGCTTAGACCCTCACTGCCTGTGATAGAGCTCATGACCTTCCCTTGAGGAGAAGAAGAAGTAGCCTACAGACAAGACTTTGTGCTTTGGCTATACAACACCAGATACTAGAAAAAGCCCTTCTTAGTTGTGTAAATAAGTCCTTATGGCTGTAGCAGGCTAGCTCCTTACCACGAGGAAAGGCAAGGACAGTTGGAAGTTGGCTTTGCTTGTCTTGCGGGCTGCTTGAATGCAAGTCTGCCCAGAAGTGGTGTGGCTGCAAGGAAGCGGCTCTGTGCCCAAGCAAAGGTCACTGAGGGGCTGTGCACTCTGCATGGAACTGCAGGGCTTCTGGATTGCCTTCGTCTGCAACCATCTATGTAATGTCCCCTAGGCTTTTTCCTTGGCTTTTTCTGGCAGCTGAATGCTAGCTATATGTGACTGAAGTGTTGCCTGCCATTTAGCATAAGTAAGTTCTTCCTTGAGCACATTTAGGGATTTTCTTTATTTTTGCTTCTGAAATAGTTTTTGTTTATTTGCACCTACTAAATAAGGAGCAAGATGACAGGTTGGCACTCCTAACAGCTGTTTTTGCTAACGAGAGTAAAAGGTACATATGCTACAGCTCAGTATCTCGCTGAACATCAAAGCACTTTTCTTAGGAATTGAGCAAACCTGCTAAAGACATGGGGAGGTGAGGAGGAGACAAATGTACAAGAACAACATTTAGCCTATAACCCAACGCCCCCTGCAGCAGCAGCCTGGACCTCTCCCATGTGTGCAGAGCCATCAAGCGGGTGATCAATCACTCCCACTGATGTTGGGTAAGGCAGGATTTGGCCCTGCCAAAACTAGGGAAAAGTCCTAGCAGGGCATATAGACTGTTCCCTTGCAGAAGCAAGATGCCATGTTCCCCAGTGCTCCAGCCCCATTCCAGTTGACGTATAAATCAACAAAATCAGTGAGGCTTGCACCCTTCAGAAAGCATTCCTCAATCTCAGAGTGCTTCCTGGTACAGAAATGCTTACCTCAACTTTCAGCTCCCCTTCCAAAGCTTTACTGCAATCATCCTGACTCTTTGGTGGGAGTTTTTTGTTTGTTTTTTAAATATGCATCGCATGGTTGTGCGGGGCCAGTACAGCAAGTCAACAGGGAGGTGGATGTGATGGACCGGGTGACTTTGAGGTGACACTGCCTTGGTCACAGACGTCAGTGCAGTCATGAAGGAGAACTAATATACCCAAGGTGTTCCTCAAAGTTTACATACCGTCAGGGAGAAAGCCAGACGAGCCAGTGTGCTCATTGAGAGCGAGGTGCAGGTTGTCTTCAGGAAATGGCATCCCCAGGCAGAAGAGCAGCGTTACCCGGTCCAGCCCCATTCCCCTGCACGGGGAATTGCCCCATGCCCAAGCAGGGCAGGCTCCCCTCGCTGGCTGGCATTTTACCCAGGGAGATCACATAGCGCCGGCGTGTCTGCAAAGGGCCAAGTGCTGTCAGTGCAGCTTGATGAAGAGCAAAAAGGAGGGGACAGCATGAGCTGCTTTGAGCCTGGGGTACACTTGTCTGTTTTCTGTAGGCTCCTCGGCTGGGATGTGGCAGAAATCATGGGAGGATATCCCGCAGTTTCTTAGATCCACACTGAATCCACAGTCCTTGAATTTCAGCTGAGCCACAGACAATTTATGTGAAGGCATGTGCATAGTCCCCAGCAGTGTAATCGGAGGAACATTAACTTGGTCCTTCCAAACAGCTGAGGTGGCACCTGGCAGGATCTGAGAGTGACCGGGGCTGGGTCAGCACTAAGAGGCATTCTTATCTTCCTTCAGGAGGTGATTTCACTCTTGAGAGTGTATTTTTTTCCAGGATGCCTTTCTAGGATAGGCTGTTGCGTTTTATCCCCCCAAATCCCTTCTTCCCATACCCAAGACGCTAACACATCTTTACAGAGTGCCTACCCAGACATGGGGTGGGCCTGGGGAGCAGGGTGCTTTCCAGGGTAAATGAGTCCCAAGTCATTCAGCAATTAAATACAACCATAACTTCCATCTGATGAGCTTTCAGCTCCAGCTCTGCCTGGTTTACACCATTCAAAGACATTTCCCCTGAAAGAAATGGGCTGCGCCACCCTTCCACACCTCCCGGCGTAAGGAATGTGGTTTTAGTTTAAGCGCAAGCTGTAGAAAAAACGTTTATTTTTGTCTGCTGAGACTCTTGTGCCTGCAAGATTGATGGCTGGTGGAAGCAGAGGCTGGAGCTGATGTGGTCTTTAACTAATCTGAACCATGGTTGTCCTTGACATTTGCCCTGTGGACACAGCCGGTGCTTTGCTGCCAGCCAGGCAGTCCTGGCGCTCTGCATGGGGATGTGATCCTGCAGGCTGCTGCCTTTGCAGCCAGGCGTCGGAGGCACAGTGACTCCAGATGAGCGAGTTCGATGTGCAAGTCCAGCTGGATCAATAATTAATTCCCTCCTCTTTAGCAAAAAACAGATGCTCTCTTTGTCAGCACGTACATGCTTTTTGCATCCCTCTTGCCCTTCCTCTCCTCTTAGAAAGGACATGGATAATTCTTATGTGTGCAAAGATTGGTCCCAGCTATGTTGGTGCATTTTAGAAGTAGGTTAAGGGCCCTAGGAGAATGACCTATTTTTGTTTGCAACACAGTTCAAGTACAGCAGGATTGCTGTGCCGAGGCAGACTGGGGGATAATCTACCCTGGTATCCCGTTTCGTGGAGCAGCCGGTGCTGTATACCTCAGCAAAGGGTGAAACCCATCCTGGCACTGCATCTAGCTCTGTACTTCCCTGGGAGTAGGAATATTTAGGCACACAAATACACCTGGTGTACAGCTTTATATGCGTGAGGATGTATCGGCGTGAATAAGACCATGTGCTATTTGATGGTGTTGAGTGATGCCAGGAGCTTTGACCCTGCACACTGAGCTGACCACCTTGCTCATCAGTGGCAAAGCCCTGGGTGAGCTCTGTAGGTCAGCACAGATGCAGCAGAAACATCTCGAGGCAGTCCTGCGCTGTGATATGCCTGACTTGTGCAATGTGCCTGTCCGGAGGAGCTGTCTGAAAGCATGCGGATGGATTGGAGAGGATATTCTGTGGGTCAGTGTGTTTCCAGCAGGAAGCAAAGGCTGCCTTTAGCCCCTGGCAGCCTCATCTCTGTGATGGAGGGACCGCCTGGCCGCAGCCAGGCACTGCCTCCCTGGCGGTGCTCTGCAGGGGTGGCCGGGATGGTCCGTGCCCCAGGCGGGACGTGGGGGGCTGGGGCTGGCTCCCAGCTGCTACAGAGGTGCGGGGTGTGGGCAGCACATGGTGGGACACAGCAACCGCATGGATGTGCTGCGTCTTACCAGCCTGGGGATCAGCGCTTGGGGAATATGTCTCCAAGTGCTATTTAAAAGAAAGAGGTTAAAAATCAGACTTTTTCCATTTTCAAACATTGTCAACCTGAAAAATCTAAGAAAATAAGTCACAGGCAGGATGTTTCCACTGTTTTTTGCAGTGTCCTGAGCTGCTTTCACAGTGCATTTACTTGTCTTCCCAAGGCAAATCTGCAAGTGTGGCCCAGCCACCAGACTGACTGGCATCCAGGGGGCCCACGAACATGAGCACTGGATGTGCCAGGTCTGGGGTGTCAGTGCTGGAGCTGTAACCTCTTTGTCTCTGCAAGGAAACCTGGCTTCTCCCAGATCCGGGAGCGCCTGCTGGAGATGCCCTCCGAGCCGCAGAGCAGAGCCTCCTTGGAGAGTCTCAAATCCTCCCAGCCCCCTCTTTCAAGCTATTCCTATGCTTTTGCAGCCACGTCTCCATTTTTTGCAGTGCTTTCCTCCTGTTAATATCATAGGAAAAGCCCCGTAGTCATGAGAAGGAGGGAAAGGAAAGACAATGCCTCACACCTCCAGAGGCTCCTGCGGGCAGGGTGCTGCAGGCATGTGCCTGGGCTCGCTGCCTGTAGCCAGGCGTGAGAGGAAAGGCAGCAAAAAGGAGCTGCTTGTGGAGGACCAGGCAGGCCTGGCACTGGCACTTTGTGGGTACGGCCTGCATTCATCAGCGTTTGTACCAGCTGAACTCAGTGAGCAGCCGGTAAATGTTACCCTGTAGCTGAGGCTGCAATCCTGCGTGTGTGTGTGTGTGCAGGGGATGCACTTGTGTGCCAGCCCCAGCCAGGGGCCACCTATTCCCTTACCTTTACGGGGCATGCGGTGGAAACGGTGCTGATGGAGATTAAAGCTCAGGGAGTCGAGGTGATTATCTCCATCTTCAGAGGGCGTCTGTGGCACAAGGAGAGGGTGACCCAGATTCACCACAGCACTCAGCACTCGGTGGGGACGGCGCCTTCAGAGGACTGCAATCTGCATGTGGAGTCCTGGGAGGCAATAGTTTTTTTCCCAGTCCTGTTCCCATCCCCTTCGCAGCCTGGCTGCATCCAGCTCAAAGAGGGAGTGGGTGAGAGCCGGGAATCAAATTGGGATCTGAGTCCCAGGGCTCTGTGCTAACAGCCTGTCCCTTGCTCACTGTCATCGTGGGCCTCCGAGGGGTTCCCTTGAGAAACTAAATGGGTTAAAAACAATTTTCAGCCAAAAGGTGAGTGAAATTGGCCGTGTCTGTTTAAGATCTGAAAGTTCATGGCTGATTGGAGACCACACACTTGAGCTGCACAGTGGGTAATACTCTGCTTTTCAGTGGTACAAACCTCTGTTTGCCTTTCTCTGATGGCTAAAATCCCGTTAGACCTAAAAGCTGCTGGTCTGGACTGGCCACAGCTGCCCCATGGCTCAGATTAGTAGAAGGCAGTGGAGAAGCTCTGCTCCTGTGAAGGAGGGGAATGGAGGGAGCACGAGTTGCTGGGGGATTGCCTTGGGGGAGCTGCCTGGAAGGGGGGGCCACCAGCAGCCTTCCTGGAAGAGATGTGTTTGTGGGTGCAGGCAACTCACTGCCAATTATCAATTGGTCCCCCAGGACTGTGGTGGCAGCCACGCCATGCAGGTGGTGGGACAGAGGCACGCCATCAGCAGGGAAGGGAGAGGATGGAGGTGCCCAACTTGGTGTCATGCTCGTCTTTGCAGTGCTCTGACTCTCAAGGCTTTGTGAATCCTGCCAATTTAAATGCTGGTTAATGAGGTTGTTAGGGACACTTAATTATTTGAGGGCCATAATGCTTTTGTAATATCGTTTTTTGTAGGTCCTTGAGGTCCATGAAAATTTGGACAGGCAAATGCAAGACAACTACGAAGAAGACCTGAGTGAAAAGGAGAAGGCGATTGTTCGTGAAATGTGCAATGTAATAACTCCTCTCAGCAACTCTAAGGGTTTCTTTCGTGGCCTCTTGTTAGAAGTACAGAGGAGCAGGGATCTGCTGTGTACAAGCCCTGTTTGATGCGAGATCCACTGGCACAGGGGAGGAGCGGAGGCTCTGCTGACCACTGCTTTGGCTATCGGTAACCCGAGTGCCCTGCTCACTGAACGGAGCAGCTTTGGCTCAGCAAATCCTTCCCACTCTGCTGCCTTCCAGGGTGCAGAGTAGCTAGTCTAGCTGACTGAGGGCTGTGCAAAGGGCTCTCCCTGGCTTGTAGAGTCCTGTTAGCAGTTGACTCCAACTGTGTCCTTAGGGACTCGGTTTGGGCTGAGCAGCAACTGGTTGCTATCTTTAAAGCTGTACAGCTTGAATGGGTTTGAGCCTAAACCATAAGACAACATGAGAGGGAGAATATTCGTGTCTGAAGCCCTTGAACAGCACCATGGGGTGTGGGGTGCTTTTACCACTGCCAACATGTTGGGCAGCCACACTGTTCGCTGAGCTTGCCGCGTCCTGTACAGTGAGCATTTGTACCAAACCTCTGCTCGCGCAGTCTGCTGCTGTGGCACTGCCTCCAGCTTCAAAGCACCTTGGCCACGCTTTGGCTTTGAACAAAGAGTTTGGGATTGCTGCTAGAACATGGCTCAAGCTGCATGTCGCCTGCAGCCGGGGATGTGCTGCTCGACAGCAGTGCCCACAGCAGGGAGGAGGATGCTTATGGAGCCTTCTCTTTTAGGAGTCCACACTGGAGGTAAGCCCAAGTGGCATCATTTAGTGCCTCACAGCAGCAGAGAGGAGCCTAACCTTACATTTAAATTCTGAAAACCACCTCAACCCTAAAAAGAGGGTGTAAAGAACACAAGTGCGTCTTGCAGAGCTAAATCATTGCAAGCATCCTTGGCAAGGGCTGAGGCACTTTGCTTTGGTTGCTGATCCCTATGAGCAAAGCCAAGACCAGAGTGAATGAGGGCCTGCTTTTTAGGATATTTTGTCTGCTTAATGCCACATTCCCTTGTAGCCATGCAGGGGCAAAGGTAAAACACCGTAACTTTGTCCTCCCAAATGGACTCATTTCTGTTTGTGTCTCATCAGCTGTTTTTTCTTTAAATATTCATTTCATGTAGACTCAAGGCAGCTATGAAGTGCTTTCCAGTTTCTTATTAAAAAAAAAAAAATAGCCTCCCTTACCCCAGCGGCCCTAGAACGATAAAATGTATGTTTTCAGAAAGTCATAAATATATATATGTATATATTTTTAATCATTATCTTTTTCATTATCTTTTCTGTTCACGGTAACATCATTTCTGTAAGCATGGCAGGGTTGACCTACCATTGAACTTAACTTCTGAACCTAGTGTATTTATTTTATACTATCACCCCAGGCAAAAATGGTTCTAATTTCAAGACAGACTAATTAAGAAAATGCATCAATGGTTTTTCCCTCGGAAACTGGTGCGCTGATGCCATCCTGTGGCTCTGCTGAGAATTACAGCCCAGCTCTAGAAAACAGCTGCTTTTTTGACTTTTGGACGGCAATTATGAAAATACTGCAACTCATCAGAGGCTTTGGCTTTTTTTAATCCCTGTCTCTCTCTCCCCCCCCTCTATTTTTTCCTTACAGGTTGTCTGGCGAAAGCTGGGTGATGCTGCAAGCTCTAAACCCTCCATCAGGCAACATCTTTCGGGAAACCAGTTCAAGGGTCCCTTGTAGGAACACCGTCTGGAGGCTGGAAGTGGTGGATTCTGTGAAGACTGAAGAGGCAGAGCTCAGCGTTTCTGGCTGCCTGTTCTTTGGGAGTTGGGGGTTGAGTTTTTTTCAGGGTTTCCTTTTTTCTTTTCTTTTATTTTTTGGCTTTTTTTTGTAACAATAGTGTAAATATGGCAGCTAAAGGCCTGATTTCCAGGCTGTGGTGCTCTGGAACTACTGTTCAATGGGTAACCATCCAATAATGCCAGACTTGCATCATTTGTATTGTAGTTCAAACCTGCTTTGTGGTAATGGTCTGTTTGTAGAATTAACTGACTTGAGAGAATTTCTAAGAGGAACAAGAAGAACCCTTAACCTGCGGAGAAGTCAGTTTGTATCGCTCCGGTCCACCTGCTTGTCAATGATTCATAGCTGGGTTAGTGGCTCCAGGCAGCACCTTCCAAGGAAAGAGCAATTTGAATTTGTTGGCTTACTGCCTGAGCTGCTAACACTTTTTTTTGGAGGTCCTTATTTTGAAGAATGACATGCAACTGTTTTCCCAAGGCGCTGTGTACAATATTGAGTGGTAGCTGCAAACACTGGTACCACTCTGTACGTTGTACGGTGGTACTCGTCACACAAGCGTACAGAAAGGCTTGAGACTCTGTATCAGCTGTAAATGAACTATTTCTCATGAACAAATGACACAAGATTTCTGCAGTCGTAATGTGAATGAACTGAAGTCACTTAGCCACACACCAGTATTCCCTACAAATATGGCAACACTTTTCCTGTAAAGCTTTTACTACAAAAATAATTCAGCAGAAACTGCCGTCCTAACAGTGCTTATGGCTTTCACAGGATCTTCGAGAGCAGCTCATCTTTCACATAGGGAAGATTTGGGTATTTTTTTTTAATGTTCTTGCTGGATCCCTCACCTATATTGGTTCCTGTGTAAGGTAACCAACCAACCACCTTGCAGAGCTGAATAAAATCTCCATAAACACGGGCTGTCGGGTGAGACTACTTCCTGCCATTCAAGCTTTATTTTTGTTAATGAACCAAAACAAGTGGGTTTTTCCTTCTTCTAATGGTTGTATATAAAACAACGGGACTTATATTTTGCTATTGTGGAGTAGCTGCTTGTATAGTTCTAAGAATCTGACCCCCTTCTTTTCCAAGTTGTCACAGCAGCTGTCCCTGTATTTTATTAGATGTTCTTTCCCAGTAGTCCAAGGAAGCGGGGATTGGTTATTAAAATAATTGGTGTAAAATAATTTTAAAGACAGGCATGTGAAAAGATCAAAGCCTCCTCTTCAAAAGTTGCATTGATTTTAATGATTAGTTCGAAGATTTAATGACCTCAAACACCATCACTTTCTTTTTATTCTCCGTAAGAATCCGTCCCAGCTACAGACAGCTGAATTAGCTGGACAGGTTCTTCCTCTTAAATTAATTTGTTTTACCAGTTGAGTTCTCGACTTGTGATGTTGTATTAACACGGAGCACCAATACAATACCAAGGAGCCCACGCTGCAAGTTATGAATGGTAATTGGTCCCATGGTATACAATGATCTGGCTCCCTGGGTGAAGAATTTGGAGTGTCAGAGCCAAGCTCTGTAACCAGTGAAAAACCAGAGAAGGAATACACCCCAAATACATAGTAACCAGTAAGAGTGAGCACTGCTTCAGTATTCATTGCAGAAATAAACCTGTAACAGTCAAGATGAGTAGGTTACTTGGAAAAAAACCCAAGAACCACCCCCAAAACACAGATACATACTCTTCACTCACACACTCACCAGTAGTTTCTTTCTTACTACTGCTCAGTCAGCGAACGCTGAGCGAGCTAACACTAACAGTATTTACATTCAGTGAGTCTGGAAAAATCCATTCTAGAGTCTCTCTCCTTTAAAATAAGGCATCTTTAGAGGATTCCAGATTTCCTCCTCTTTGCTTTTTGTTTTGACCTCCAGTTTCTAGTCACCATTGATTACTTGTCTTCCCCCTGTACAATTTATACCTTGAGATTTTTGTACCAGAAAAGGTGATGCGACACAGAGGCATCATTGTTCCTTAACATCTAATGTCGAACAGAGGGTTACTTTAATCTATCTGCTTGAAAGCCTATTTTAATTTTGGTGACATCTAATCGCTGGATTAAGCAGAGAATTTAAGCATATTGGGAACAAGGTTAATTTACGTCAGTGAATTTTAACTAAAGCAATGCAAATGTTGCCAGCACTTGTAGAGAGTTAATTGTGTTGATGATGTGCTTGCTATTTTAGGAGTGTATTAGACTAGCAGGTCCTCTCAACAAGAGAAGAGCTATACTAATCAGATTAGTAGTCTCACCAGCTATGTAATTCTCGTTCAAATATTCCCTGCTATCAAATCTCTCTCAAAATCTGTTCAATGACTTCAAGCAAAGCTTGTTTTATTCCACCTGCAGATCTCACCTAGAAGGGAAATAGCGGTGCAACTGAGGTCCATTAGTGCTGCACGTCCTGGAGAGCCAGCGTACAGGGTAGCCTGTAGGTCAGCCGAACAGTCTTGATACTCTTAGAGTATACCCTCTTTCTTTAAGATGCTGTTTGGCAGCATAAATCTTCAATGTAAGAAAGATGTGCATCATTGATTTTGCAGAAGAACACGACTGTGCTGTACTTTGGGGTGTTACTCGGGGGGTAGGGTTAGGCTTGCTACTCTTCATACTTAGCTCCATTTGAGCTATAAAGTGTCTTCCTGAGGTAAAATGACACTCAATGACTTTACAGGATGACTTGGGTGCTGAATTTTCAGTTGTCTAAAAAAGATGTTTTATATGCATATTTAAATTCACTTATCTATGCGCTAAGTCTTCAGTGAAAACTGCCCAAGGAGCTTTGTACATTAAGTTGGAGGGGAGCATCCCTTGAAATAGCAGCCATTAAATTGAGAGATTTGGGGCAATAGTCCAAGTTAATTTCCTCAAGATTGAAGCCCTGGGTTCTGCAATCCTCTGGCAAAGAAAGCATCCACTGTTTACAAATGGACTTTGCTTGCTTAAGGAAAGTAAAATCACACCCTTGACTTCTGTTGGAGTGACTGAAGTGAATGGCATTTCCCTAAAAGTTTCTGAAATGCCACGGTGTAACCAGCTTCAGTTGGCTCTTTGCACCTTGCTAAGACTGCTGAGCACAACCTTGTTTGAGAATGGCACATTTTTATCCAAATATTAGACATTAAAAGAAATCAGTGTTAAAGTGACCTTTTATCTTTTTAGAAACCGTGGGGGAAGAGTACTACTGATCTTTTTCAAAGTGCATGACTGTAAAGTGATAAAATTGTATATTTTTCATAATGTGGGGAAAGTCTATTTGTGCTGCTTTAGAAATCAGTTTAAAGTTTGATTTCTGTTAAACGTGATCTTACAGCCCTGCTATATTTTCTGTATATGATTTACAAAGAACTGGAAAAGTTAGCACCTGCTGTTGTGTATATAGCAAAATTCTTTAGACCTTAGCACACGTTTTTACCTATTATTGAACCACTCTGGCTTTTTTGGGGAGGGAAAGTAATAGTACAGATTTTTTTGATAATGTGTGTAAAACATTCATTTGAAATATTTTAGTAAAAATGAAGTAAGAGATTGATTGTGATAGTGTATACTTCTAGTTGAATAAAATAAAATACATTCTTTTTAAATAAACTGATGAATAAGATTTGGGAGACCACCGCTGAAATATCTTGCAGTAAGCACCCTAGTTATGAATTCTGAACTAATATGAAAAACCTGGAAATCCAGTAAATTCAGAACCAATTTTATTTGGGTAGATGTGAACAAAGTAGTCCCATTTATAACCAGGATGTACATCACAGTAGGTTGTTACATTCAGACTTTCACACTTAGAAAATATATATATTATGTACAGGAATTTCCAAATAGGTGTAAACATACAATACTTTAAGATACCAGTACATTCCAAAACAAAAATATCAGCAAGGCAAACATCTCAAAATGATCCCAGTCAGCTAGCATTCAGAATCTCTCTTAAATAAAGCAGCTTTTATGCTTGACATCGTGTTGTTTTAATTATTACTAAAAATGAAGTTTCTTACTATAGATCAAATTTCATGGTATCTGGCTATTTTGATACTCAAAAATAGGCACTGATTTCTAGAAGGAAATTTTCTTCTTACTGATATAATTGAGCCAATATGGCTGGTTTTGCTAGTACAAAGTAATCCAGTGCTGGAATAACTCAAGACAATTTAAACTTAAGTCAAATGTATAAAGTTAGAATAGATACTGCAAAGCTGATTAAAATCTAGAAGCCTATATAACTCACCATAAACAATACTGCAAACAGATCAGCTAAATTTTCATTTCACCTCCTCATTTCTTCATCTAAATTATACAAATTACCCTTCTCTTCATCTTTACACAGTAGGTTTTGGGTAGCTACTCTTGCCTAGTCAACGTAAAGGGATATCGTGCAAATTACCTCATGCTATCTCATCCACGTAGCACGTCCAAGTCCTGCTACAGGTGGCATACCGGGGGGTGGAATTGGAGGTGGTACAGGTGGCTGTCCACCTGGGGGAACAGTAGGCGGGGGGTAACTAGCTGGTGGCATTCCCAGCCCTGGAGGTGGATGAGGTGGTACTGCATGAGTTGGAGGCAGTCTTGGAGGTGGGAAATTAGGGTTGTATGTAGGTGGAGGAGGATATCCAGGAGTAGGAGGTGGAATATTGGGCGGGGGGAATGAAGTAGGGGGTGGAGGTGGAACTGGTGGTGGAGGGTTGGGAGGATAGACATGAGGATGATATGGTAGATGAGTTGGTGGTCCATAGGCTGGTGGTAAAGCTCCATAAGTTGGTCCTTCTGTTTTCATCATTGACTGAAGACTTTGATAACCCTCCCCTGACATGTACGAATTTGTAGTAGACATCCCTGTAATGTAACTGGTGGGGGGTGGGGGTGGGGGACGATGCGGCAGAGGTGGAGGTTGATGTACTGGGGCAGGATGAGCAGGGGGAGGAATCTGGACCTTTGGCATATCTACTGAGTCCACAGTAGTAGATTGCTCTGCTTCTCCCATTGAAACTGCAGTTGTCAAAGGAGGCTTGCGCTCTGGAAAAGAAAATTTCATTTATTTTTTGAAGGATAGTGGCAATAACAGCTTCTGAATACCTTCTATTTTTCTTCCAGTTAACATATCAAAAGAGGACTCAATTCTCCAAGTCTCTGGATGCCATATGGTATCCAGTCAGACCTTCTTCTATCACTAGAAAATAACTAAGCTGTGTAACAAAGCTCCAAGTTTGGCTTTTCCCATTATAAAAGTTAAATACATCTTCCATTCTTATTACTATTTTCTTATAATTTAAATATTGTTCTACAATCAGCAGAAATTAGCAGACTGGATGGACAGAATCACAACTAGCAGATTTAAAAAGTCATGGGACCCAAGATACCAAACATCTTTTGATCAGTGCTTCAATCTTCTTTAGTCCAGGCCTCCCTTCTACCTCTTATATTATACATATATAATCTTATATATATATATATATATATACACACACACACATATATATACACACACACACGTCTCCCATGTTGTGATATACTATTTGAGAATACAGGCCAAAGTCTCCAGTCTTTAACACTCAGTTCTAAATCTGTTTACCAAATGAAAGAAAAAAGAAAACCGGAGGGTAAGTAAGGAATTGCGATAGATTGCTTGGGACATGAAATCTGATCAGCTTTGTTTCACTGACTAGTTTCAGGGAACTCAGTACCTGACAGTCTAGGGAAGTTCATAAAAAGGCCAGAATTTTACAGAATTATACTTGGCCATTTCTGGGAAGAACATGCTTTAAGCTGTCTTCTCTTTAAATAAGAACCTTAATTTTTTTTTTTCCTCTTAATGCAGACATTATAAAGTAAGGAATACCACAATAAGACTGACCTAATGGCAACATCTCTGTATGGTCATACAGTCAGTATTAAAATGCCCAACAAGAGAGAGTTTGGGGCATCTTGACATCCATCTTGTTTCTCTATATAAACATCTAAAAACATTGTTCAGTAAGAAAAACTATTTAGAAGCAGATATAGGGCAGTCATTTCCAGTAAAATGCAACAACTAAACTGACAATGCTAAACGGAATTTGAGGTAAATCCACCTTCTAGTACTTCTGCTCATTTGGTCAATAAACATTCTTAGTTTTCGCCTGATTTTTCCTCAGAGCCCCAAAAGACAAGAGTTGCCCTCCAAAGACTGTTCTTAAAATGTTTCAGTGCTTATACAATGATTTGCTAGTATAAACAAATTATAAGAGGAAAATTTTAGATAACAAGGGAAAAAAATTCATTACCAGCCTAAATAGCGTTTACCTTATCTAAGCAGTCATAATTTTAACAGTAAAGTTGCGCCCCAGGACAGCTACAAAATCAGATCATGCAAGGTGGGTATGCTGGCTGTGATACCTTATGATTTCAATGACTTCTAGCTCCTAAATTATGGCAGGCAATAATTTCCCCATTTGCTCATTTTCCGAATCATTCTGGATGCAAGATGTGCATTCAAGATTTAACAACTGAAGGAATAATGACCATAATATTTAGAAGAACCCCTTCATTCTTAATTAGATTTTAATAAACAGGAAAAATGGTCCTACTATATTTCAGAGCACTGTTTTTCTCTCTTGTAGTTCCCTGTTAGAAGCTGTCATCTTACAGTTACATTATGAACCGTACTCTGTAAAATATTTATGTCATATTTAAGGGTCACTGGAAGGACAGCTAATGCATCAAGGCACTGGAAGCACATTTTTAAAACAGTACAGTTTATTTTGCAAACATAAGGAATGTGTGCAGTGTTAAAGTTCTCTGGCAGATAAAAGTCCTCTTTTGGGACAGCAAAGAAAGTATCCTCCTTATTGTTTAGAAGTTACACACCTGCAGAATTTCTATACTAAAGATGTAACATTGAGGACTTCTATAGGGCAGTCAGAAGCTACTCTAGTAATATAATACAGCAGCTGCCATCCTTTTGAGAACATAAGTCCCCTTTTGCCTGCTAGTGACAATTAGTTTTAGTCTTCTATGGCTTTAACAGTCACAGCTTTGTTTTGCCTTTGTCTACCTAGTACAGTCTTATTTCCATCATAACATTTTTGCTTCTGCCTGGAAAAGCCTGTGCTACTAAGATGAAATTCCCTTTGGAGCTTAGCTGCCTAATGCTTTTACTTGCCAAGCTGATTAATCAAGGCAACAACGCCTGCCCCCACGCCGTCACCACCATCTGAATGAAAAGGAAGGCAACTAATGGCAAGAATAAATGTGTTCAAGAAAATAAAAGCTTACCTGGAGGTGGATGTGCAGGAGGTATTGGTGGATGTGAAGTTTCAATTTTAGGAATTTTAGATGGTGGTGGTGGTTCTAAAAAACATTTGGAAGTTCCTAATTGGCTATTGCTCTACAGTATTTTCCAAATTCCAACTCTGGTCTCATGCTCATGATTATCATATCATATCACATTATGCAAAAGTACAGTGGAAATCCTATATACTAGGTATGTTTAATAAAGGAAACTAAAATCAAGACCTTTGTATAAATAAAATGGCATCAAGTATCACATACAAGTCTTCTAAAAGAACACATGCCTACAAGTTCAAGCTATGTATTTTATAACTAGAGACAAATTGTCCCAATAACAGTATGTAAGTGAAGATGAGCACGCGTACATTTTCTAGCACAAAACTGTAACTTGTAAATAATTAAAACAAATCTCAGAGGAAGTTGTACTATGCTCTGCTAGGGAAACATGTCTAGAAATCAAACAAAATGGCAATTGCACAGGAAAGAGGAGGGAGAAGAGACAGCTCTCTGGAATCTATCTGCAAAGCCAGAGAGGCAGAAGTGCCAGACTTACTTAGGAAAGGTTACAGAATCACATCCTAGCTATCCTGAAATATGTTGTTCCAAAACAGCAAAATGAAGAAAAAAAACCACAAAGAAACAAGCTAAAAGAACTAGATGTGATCACTGCAGTGAAGCACTTCTTAAGCTAGACCATATATTGACACAAAATGCCTTTTACTGGCAGCCATGCCAGCAACCAATTACAAATGCCACTGATTACCAACAGGCTTATTATTAGTACAGCTATTTAATGGCATGGTACCTTCAGTCACTTCAAGGTCCCACAGCTTGCCGAACAACTACTCCAAATGATGCATGGAGTCATACATTGAGAGTTGAGTAGTTTAGCAAGACTTCTACTGAATAGACTGGATTAAGGGACTCTTGGGGCACAGTTATACTCCATTTTTTCAAGCTTTGCAGTTAGGAACATTTTAAAAATAGTTACAGTATATATTTAAAGATGCATTATTAGGACCAAAACAGTTTACAACTGCCAAGCTTGTAAGCAAACAAACTAAGCGGACATCGGCAAATGACTTATTCTGGTTAAAACAGTAAAATGAAAGCAATATGAATAAAATAGTAATATTTACCTGATGTCTTTGTTTCTTCTTTTGGAGAGACAGCCTGTTTAAAAAAAACAAACACATGGAAATAAGACCACTGCAAAATACAAAGCATTTTAAAATGGTAACAAGCAAGCAAAATAGGAAACAACTTACAGCCTGCTGAAGTGCAGATCTGACTAAACCAGAACCAGTTTCCAACTCAGAACCAGTTTCCTCCTCCCTCCCCTAAAGGGTTTGTCCTGCCACCTTTTGTTTGTTCCTATATTTTTATTAGGAGGCTAATAATGTCCAATCTCTTTAGACAGATCCAACACAAACACTGAACTAAGTCAAATTCCATTGGGAAAGCCCAGCTTAACTAGCAGAATGAAAAGACTGAAGAAAAAAAAAAAAAGGCAGCTATTTTAGATACAGCATTTCCTGCTGTTCTCACTGTTGAGTATTACATTGTTTAATTTATTTATCATCCACTGCACATATGTCTTGGTCCAGTACACTCCTCACTGAGCTGAAAGCAAGAGACTTGGCCTCTGTTCCCAATTCTGCTTTGACCTGTCATTCAACCTTTGCCAAAATCACTTCAGGCCTTTATGCTTTATTCACCAGGACAGGAGGGCAGTGAAAGTGTTGCTCAGTGTAAAACATTTCAGAAGCCTTCAGATGGAAAGCATTGTATAAAAGCCAAATGTTATGCCAGAAAAAAATTCGTGCACACTGAACAAAACCTCACATCATCCTTCCAGTCACAAATTTTCGGGGTTTTTTTTTGTTGTTGTTGTTTTGTTGTGGGTTTTATTTTTGAAGAATCACAGACAAGGGAGTAAGAAAAATATTTCCAGCTTCCTTAGTCCAACTGAGATGGTTAGTTGATGGTCTTTGAGAAAAGCAGAAAACCTAACTGAAATTTTAAGTACAATAAGCTTAGCTACAAATGTATTTAAAATTAATGATAAAAGTCAGAGGGGAACGGTACATAGCTTCTCTGTCTTTTGAATGAAAGGGCTTTTTTTAAGGGACTATTTACCTCTAGTGGCTTTACCTTCACCAACTGTTGCTTGGTTGCCATCACTTTACTTCCTGCAGCAAGAATGGACTTGCATTTCACTCCAATTCGAACAATGAATTTTCCTTAATTCTGCTGGGTATTTTCAAGATTCTGCTGTCTAATACAAAGGTACCCAAGGACTGCTTGAGGCTACCTCATTCTTACATTCTTTCGATAGACATTTCAATTCATCTTCAGCCACCTTCCGGCTGCTCTCCTACTTCTGAAGGACAATCTTTATCTTCCCATTCCAGACATACATACTTTTCTTGGTGACTCTCGCAGACTCATCTGCTGCCTTGATTTTACTTGGGCAGTCTTTTCTCAATTTTGTAGCACTAAATTCCTTGCCTGAAAAACTGAATGCAAACATCAGATCTCCCTGCACTTTCAAACAGAAGCAAGTCTCCACTACTTGCAACTTTTCCAAAAAATCACTCATTCTGTGAAGTCCGTTGATCACTTCAAGTGATAACCAATTTGGTTACTGTGCATTTGTTAACATGGAGCAATGTTCAGAAAATAGTGTCACTGAGGTGTACCGTTAGAACAGAACAAGCAACTGGAGCCAAATAGCTTGTGTGACAGAAAAACAAACATTAGTTTAAACTGTATTTATGCTAAAGAAAAAAAAAAAAAAAAAAAAAAAAGAGTCAAGAAGCAACAAAACCAAAGCCTGCAAGAATTTAAATCACTTCTCTAATAACAGCAGCTACAGATGAGCTTTTTTTAGTCCTTCTACTGCACTGTAGTTTGTACTGCTCCAGTCATGACATCCCAGGGTCAACATTACTGATTTATTAGCATGCTGATTGTTATTTCATACTTTCATAATAAGCTCAATCCATACCACAGCAGAACTGTTCTTCTAATGCTGTTTCTATGTGCATTAAAACTGTTCCTACTAACAATTTTTAGTTTAATCAAACTAAATATACTATTTACATCTAATGATTCACCAGTATATTTTTAGTGAAGTCAACTGAACATTCAAGTGCTCTTCACCACCAGAGATGCAGAGGATGTGCAGATGCTTTAAACATCTGGTATGGGTCTTGAAGTCATAGGCCAATGCCTCAGCTGCTTGAAAGTATCTTGGCTCAGTAGAAGGTAATGGAGTTTTAAGAGTTCATGTAAATGGAAAATCTGGCCTCCAGGAACAAAGTGTATTTATGTTCTGTACAAACCAAAGAAGTCATGCAAAGCCCTATTTATAGAAGGAGGCAAACATTTTAAGTAACATCTATGGTACGTCTAACTGAAGAACATTTTAGAAGTGCCAAGCAAATCTTTCAAACACTATACATCTTGTTCTCCTAGACTGCTTTCTGGAGAAAGAATGATTTCAGATCATCACATTTTTTTTCAAATTCATGCTGTTTGTGCTGTTCTCCTAAAAACCTACTTCTGTGAGTCACCCTTTGCTTTATATTTGTTCTGGATGCCTACAGTGTACCAGGACCTACCTTTTTATCTGTACTATTCACTTCCTTAATTATTAGGTGGTGGACCTCAAACTCTTAATTTCAAGAAAAGGTAAGTGGCTCTGTGGGCTTGACCAGAGGTGATTGTTAAAGAACAACAGATACTATTCATGCAAAAGGCACCACTTTTTTCCATGAGGTAGTTCATTAACACATGGGATGGGGTGAAATCAGTAGTACTGTAAAGGTAGAGCCTTTACTTGAATGAACAAGCATTCATAATGACTTACAATCAGATGGACACCCATAGAAAAATCCAAATTGTTATTTACAGTTTCTGAGGCGCCAAACTGTCCCAGTCTTTTTTGTTGAAGAAAAATCAGAAGAGTTCCCTGCCCTACCAATCTGACAACCCAAGCCGAGTTTGTGCTGATGGTACAAGAAGTATGAAAAGAAATACATACTGCCTATAAAGAGCTCTCCCAATTTTTAAGCTAATTAACACATTTTATCAGGTTTCTATCCTGAACAACTCTAAAGTTCAGTGCAAGAACGATGTATTTCAGTGCAGATTTTTTCCTCTAGTAGTAGGCTATATTTCGTAATTACAAGACCGAAGTTTTAGAGAGTTGCATTTTTCTTTTTTTTGGGAGGCTGCTATCACAAAGATGCTGCACTCTTCCAATTCCATTTCATTCTATCATTTGTTGCTTCTTCCTGGGTTTTTCGTATTGACTGTTTTTTTTTTTTTCCCTTGATGTCTGTTCTCTAGTCTGGGCATGCTTTAATTACAAGTTAGAGCAGAAGTTGTAAAAGCTGTACAAAATTTACTTCCTGAATGGACTTGTTCCAAAGAGTTTACTTCTGAAAACACTCTTCTTACTAAGTACATGCAAGAAGGTTTGGGTAACCCTTTAACACTTTTTTTTTTTTTTTTTATAACTTACAAGTAAAAAAAAAACCACAAGAAGTGTACATTAAGATCTGAAAGCTTCATTTGGACTTGGTGAGTGTGGAAAAGCACTCAGAGTACTTGTGATATTATCCAACTGCCAATGTACTTTCTTATTTTCAATGATGAGGTGATAATACAAAGTGAGACTTCAACGTATGATGCATTTATGGGCTTCTACTGTTTAGATTATTTTGAAAGACTTCTAAGAATTTTGACATACTTTGAGAAGCCACCACTCTCTTAAATTTGTAATCAAAGACCAGAAAGTCAAATAATATCTTCATCAGCATTGTGCACACCTCTGCATTGAGGTATGGCACAGGAGACCTTCGTTAAATCAAGCGTGCAACAAAATTCGATAGCACAGAACCACAAAGAGAGTTAGAACCTTAATAGCTCATACTGACTTAAAAGTTTTTCCACTGGTTTTGCCTCAAGTGGAATGAGAATGTGTAATGCCAAAACTGTAAAGGCTGTTCTACGCTAACATACTTGCCATATAACCAACAAAAGTCTACCATACAAAATTAATCACCAGGCTTATTCTTAAAGCAAACACAAGTCTGCTGCACACTGCAGCCTTTAAAGCAAATGGACATCAGATCAGCCTGAAAATAAAATGCAAGTTAAAGTTCAAAGTTAAACTTACTACTGGTCTTTTAATCTGTCTAGGAGGACTTGACTGAGGAGAGGGCTTTTTAGATTGCTGTGCTTGCGTTTGCTGCTGCTGCTGCTGTTGTTGTTGTGCTGACTGTTGCGACTCTTTTTGCTGCTGAGTCTGTGATTGCTCTGAACCCTGGGATTGCTGTGATTGCTGTACCGTGGGTGCCTGAGGTGTAGACTGAAGAGATGGTGGCTGCTGCAACTGGTGAGGAGTATGATGAGGCATTTGCTGTTTTCCCTGTGAGTATAGATCCAGGATCTGATGACAGATGTCTTTAAAAAAAAAATTATGCAAAAGATTATAAACCCATAATGTACAAGTATACATTTAATATACAATAATCAACTAAGCTTTTTACTAGACATCAACTTCAGAAAAATTAATTGTAAATATTACTCATTGTTATAATGACAACAGATTTGATTTTTTAAAAACAGACTTTTCCAATTTATACTTGCATTTCTGAGTTTCTTCTGCCTATGCTAAGCAATATGTAGATGTATATGCACACCATCCTGAAGAAGAACAAAGTGTCCTGGTATTAATATACCTTATGTTATTATTGTGTTCCTGGAGAGCCAGGTAACAGTGTAACAACAGGATAGTAATATAGTAAGAAAGTGAGCTAAGGAATGTTAAAATATATACATCTAGTTAGGCCAGTCAAAAAAAAGTTTCAGAAAACTAAGTAAAGGGACTAGTACTAAATTCTTCTTCCAATATGTTAGGAACTAGAAGTCCGTCAGAAAACATGCAGGACCAACTGATAACCAGGTGCAAGAGCAGCACTCAAGGAAAATAAAACCTTTCTAGAAAAGCTAAATGAGTTCTTTCAATGAGCATTCACTGATGCAGTAGCATAAACTGGAGACTCCCATTCTATAACCCTCTTTGGCAGGGATTCCGCAGAGATCTACCTGAAACTGAAGCAACTCTGAAAAAAGCCATGATACGAACAGAGCAAGTAACCATTTAAGAAATCACCAGAACTGTATGGCATTCACCTAAAAGTTCCAAGAGCAACAAAGGCTAGACCACCTGAACAGCAACACATGCTGTTTCATTTCAAACTTCCTTGGAACCAAACACCAGATTGTGACAAGCATCAATTTTTAAAAGAAGGTTTCTAAAGCAATTTATGGAACTGGAAGTATGCTCAGCCTGACATTAGATCAGGTAAGTTGGTAAAAACTTTAATAAAAACAAATTAGTGGCCACATAACCACAATTTACTTAACAAGAGTCAAGAGAGGTCCTGCTTTATTTTATGAGCTTCCTGGAGTTCTCTCAAGAGGACAAGCAGCAGGTAAATATGAGCAATATATACACACAAAGGGAAAAGTACTAAGAGATCTGTACTGATGAAAAAGACCCATAATTCATCCCCTATCAGAATTCACCCACACACACACCAGCATTCATCCCCCACAATCTGTTCCTCAGTTGTGGTACACCATAAAATGTGACTGCAACCCTAGCATAATTTGGTTAAAGAGGTCAACCATCAATGAGAAAACCACTGGAAGCCACGTTCCATTAGTTCCAGTGTTTATAGAGCTGCTTATTTAAAATGGGGAGAAGGGAATCATTAAAAAAAAAAAAAAAACACCACACACCACAACAATGTAGCAGCTAATTAGCTGTATTATAAATTAAACAAGTAGAAAAGCAAATATTGACCAGAAGACTAATCATGATAACTAAAGATGCTGCCAGACTAAGCCAGGCTTATAAGTTTAATTAAAAACCTGGTTAAGGCATAGCACATATGTCCTGAGTTACATACTCCATATGATTATTTTGACTAAAACCCAGATAGAAAGCAATTTGCATTTACCAATGACCTAGATCACACAGTTAAAGGAAATACTGCTCTGCTTGTGGCAAATGTTTTTCATACCTTCCAGAACATCAACAGGAACATCTTGGACAAACTGCTCCCACCATCGTCTGTACATTGGTTTTGATGTCCATTCCTGTATTTCAAACTTACACAAGCGGCCTGCTAAGTACATAACTGCAACAGCTATGATCTCAGGTTCCCACTGCAGTGACAGTGTAGTGCAGAGACTGGAATATAAAAAAAAAACAAAGCAAAACACAACCCTAAAGATAATTCTGATTATCAAAGTACAACACTTTAATGTACAACAGCTATAATTAACAGGGTATAAAATCCCACCACACTTTAACATCTCAGACAATTTTAATTAAGAGCCTTGTTAAACAAAAGAGTTTACAAAACTAAGCTGTTTCTGTACTACTGCTATCAGGAAACAAGGTAATTTTACACAGATAATACAGAGGGTATATGCCTACAGAAGCAATACACCACATAGGAACATCAAGTTTGGAGTTTAAAAATAGAAAACCTAACACTATATGGGTGTGGAAGAGGAGGGAAAACACAGCATTATATTCCAAGTATGGGCAGCTACATTCCACTCTAGTCTCACCTGTAGTGTTAACTAAATGTAGTGTTTATGTTCATTGCTACACAAGTGTGTTGTCACTGCATTACACTGGTTAGGGAATGATGCCCACGTTTGGATTTTAGAGTTTCCAAATGTTTTTCAATAAAATGTAAACAAGTACTAAAAAAACCCCACAGAACAGCCAACTTGAACTTGTCAAGCAACTTGTCAAGCATGATGCAAGTTTTAGATCAAGCTGTAAAAACTGCAAAAGGTTATCTCTTGAATAGCCTTTGTTAAAGCGAATGCTAAAATAACTTATTATTGGTATTACTAGTATTAACTGAGTAAGTTCCTGTCATAATCAAAGTTACTGCTTCCTGATATTAATTTTTAATTACAAAATTTGTTTTTCTCTTTTTTCTTTTCCCTTTTTTCTTTTTCCTCCATAAGTTCTGTAACATAGGATCTGCTTAAAGAATTTTAGATCCAGCTATCCAGCTGAGTTTCTGCAAATTCACTGATGAATTCATTATTATATCCTTAAATGCATCAAAACAGTAGCCTAGACAGTGGTTTAAAACTGTTTTCTCTCCAGTGGGCTACATGTAACTGAAGACCAATGGGATACTTAAACATTGGCAGAATCAGGTCAGCAGTAAACAGTAAAAAAAAGACACAAGAACTAGCTCTTAAAACACTGATTTCTTCTTATTACTTTCATGACATTTACTTGGGGGGTGTACTGTGGCTGCATAAGAACAGAATCCCCTATTCTAAAGGCCTGTAGTGCAAAGTACAGAATTATTTTCCCAGGATCCTAGAAAACAAGTACGCTTCTAATATGGTGCCTATTAAGTCAGCACAAGACAGCCTCTCAAGAACAGAGATAAGTCTTATTTGAAACAATTGCTCCAACTTCATACTAATGTTTTCCTGAAGTGCATTTTCTTTAATTATTAAACTTCTTGAATTATTAAACACCATCTAATTTCAAGTACAGTAGCGTCCAAAGTTTGATGGATACATAACAGAAGTTTTCCCTGACAAACTCAGCAGTGATAGTCATGCCATACTTTTGTTCCACCTGTAAGATCATCACCTGCAAGACTGACAGCAGCTGAAGCATACGTCTCTTGACATCCAAATACGCTAAGCAACCTTTTGCTCAAATTACTTTGGAGAGTTTAAGTGATACCTACAGAATTTGGACCCACACTGGGCTACTTCAAATTATGCATATGAATAAAAATGCACCTCTTTTACTGTTCTACTGTTGTAGGTGTGACTGAAAGCAACGTATTTGGCATTTCTGAACAGTCAGGCCTCTTACACATTTTCTTAAGGGTTTGCTATGGAAATTAAAAATTACATTTAACTGTCCTTGATGAATTAACTTACCCGACTCTGTAGAATCCTCCTTAACAAGACTAAAGTGTATTGAATTGTTTTGGTTTATTTTCCCAATACCATACTACACATGAAAAGTGCTTCTACACATAGTCCTGTTAACTGATGCAATCCTTGTATTGCAAATCCATTATTCAAGAAATTGTAAATCTAGTGCTAAAAACTGTATTCCTCACTGAATTTAATGGCTAGTTTACTATTACCAAAACATCGCTTAAAAAAAAATATTGACCAACATGATGGAATTGGGAAGTGACTTATTTTCTCAGAATGTGCCACATAGATTGGGCAAGAAGCCAGCTTCTATCCTGGAGATCTATAATTTGGTTTGGCCCTTTCAAACAGTAACTTTTTTTTAAATGCAGCACTAAATCATCACCACAAAGTTGCAAAGGTCTTAACGGTCTACTTCCATACTCATCCTAGATTCCCTGCTCAATGGAACTGTCATAGTAATGATGGAAAGAAAAAACTGATGAACACGATCAAGAAAATATATAACAAGCAGAAAACATAACAAACATTTGTCAAAGAAATATCTAATCTCAGAATAAAGTAAGCAACAGTAACTATTTCAGTTTCAAAAGGTTTCCTAGAAGTATCTTACCTGTCATTGACAAATGTCCATGCCATTTGAACCAATTTTTGAATTTTATTTTTGTCTCCTGAAAACAATCAGAAAAGTTGTAAGGAATAAAATTAGGAAGAACAAACAGTTTGGAATAGAATATTCTTGCACTGTTAATGTAAGTTAAGTTCTGAAAATTAATAACAGGCATTACTTGCTCACCCTGTAATATTTTACCTTTGAGTTGTTTGGCATACTTGAGAAGAAATTGGTATGGATGTTCCACTTGCAAATCAAACTTTATTGTTTGTAGTAAGATTCTTTCAAGGACCATCACTTCTTCCTAGCAAATGTTACAAGGTAACCACAATATTATTCTTTCTTTTACTCACAAATATTTTATGCTGGTATAAAGCATGACTACATAGCATCGAGGCAAACATGTTTCTCTGCTTTTGCTTGATTACAGTTGGTCTCCAAGGAGAACAGAAATCTCTCCAACTTAAAACATTTTTATTTTAAACCCAGATACTTTTTCTTCACTTTTTATTTGAGTCAGGAGAGGGGATGGGGTGTTTGAAACTCCTTTTCCTCAATGGAGGAAAGAACCGCATCAGACACAGCATGAAAGGGCCGAATATACAAAAGCACAACAAAAAGGTAAGCTCTCACCACATTTCTCTCCCAAGTTTCAGATCCTTCTGCTATTTATAATAAGCAAATTTTGAGAGATGCATAGTTCTGCTAAGTCAACTATTCTAAACAGGAAACTTCTCAATACTTTTGAGATGTAGTTCTCTTACTTGACTTAAGATTTGCTATTAATTGCTTCCTGAAACAACACTAAGACTGTCAAATATGATTTATGTCTTGATGACATTTCTAGCTCTGACCAGAATTACTCGAATTTACTTTAATTTGCAAAATAACATCAGAATTTACATGAAATCAAATGTAAACTTCTTATACAAACAATTATCCCAGTAGGCTCCCAAAGCTACTTGTATTAGCAAGAATTATATTCTCAGTTACCTATCACATCATCCAAAAGAGCCATAAATGCAGGCTGAACATATAATTTAATTTAGAACAAGTGAAAATCAGCCAGGGCTCTAATGAACATATGTCACTTTGCTGGAGTACAGTAGGATGAAGTCAGTTTCAACATGAGTATTTTTACCTTTGGGTCATCTCCAAACTGGCCAAACTGTACATCATTTAGCAAGCTACGAGCTGTTTTAATTATATCTTTACATTTCTTAGGTGTTTCTTCAACTTTTCCTGCTAGGAAGAGACAGCAGGCTCCTGTCACCTAAAAAAGAAAGTGCCTTCAAAAAGTTGTCTGTGTGTGGATATGCAATACAGTATAGCATTGTAAAAGCACTATCAGTTTCCATTAACAGTTCTGTAGAAGTTTCCCAGGAAAGACTTAGTAAGCGTATTAATTTCTAATTTTATTATAGTGTTAATTTAAACTTTTACTTCCTCAAAGGAAAAATACAGAATTTGGAGCACTGCCCATTTTATACAACTTTATTTCAAGGTCAGAAACCCAAAGCAGAATTTGTCCTGGTCCAGCATTGTCTGTCAAGCAGTTTTAAGATGGTATTACACTTCTTTTTGTCTTTTAGCCAACATAGGAATGCCAGAACTATAGCTGTTACTCTTTCTAAAGAACAGTATTATCAGTAAGACGTAACTGCAATGTCAATATAAATGTTTCTAAGCATAAACAGAAATATGTAAACAAGCAAGAACAGTGTATTTTAAGCTGTAATGATTAAAACATAAAATGCTTATTTTCCATCATTCAGAGTGGTGGCCAGCAGTAGTACCCAAGTGACTTATCACCATTTCAAATAGTCCATGCCTAGTGCAATCACTGTATTAAGTCATCAACATTGTAAATACTTACATATCTTGGGAACTGTTTGAAGGAATGAAACATATAAAACCGATGGAAATAAATTATTCCGGTTGCTAGAGTATCATAATGTCTGTGGTGCAGAATAAGGACTTTCAAACAGGGCATAAAACAAATTTAAAAACAAACATGCACAAAGGAAGAAATACATTCTGCTGTATCAAGTACCTCAAGTAATTGTTCAGTGACCAGCTAGAAAACACTGCAAGTAAAACAGGAGCTTTACAAAAAAAAAAGCCACAAAAGCCCTTGACGCTGTATAAATACTGTGATTCAGCCTAGCTGCAGCGGATACCTAAAGCATTTATTCAAAGTGTGCAAAGTCCCGATCACGTTTATAGAAGGATCCATGCAAGGTCGTCCTTGTGTTAAACCATACTTGCTTCAGAGAAGCTCAAAACCAGCAGCAGGTACATGAAGGAACAGAACAATTATCATTTCACATTAAACTGTTGGTGTGGAGGAAAGTTACTAACTATTCACACCTACAAATGCAAGTACAATCTGAACATCGTCCCTGCTCTTCTCTTTAAGGAGAAGAGTAAGATTTCACCTTCGCCAGGTGAAGATAAACAAAGAACTGAGAAGATTAAAAGAAGCATAGGAATACAGGAAGCAAAAAGTTTAAGTAGCAGTCTATAGGAGAGTGGGACAGTGGGGAGAACTTACTAATATACACAAAGCTGTAAATCCCAACCTAAACAAAAAAAACAAACAAAAACCAAAAGCCCAAGAGTGGGGAGGCAGAGTTTAGAAGCCTCAGAGGCAAAATACGTAGAAAAATGAATGCAAAATTCAAAACTTGAGAAGTTACGTAGATTCATGTAGTAAGAAACCAAGTTTTGTAACTGCCAAAAGTTATCCTTACTTGGCAAATTTGTATCACCTTCTCTATTGCCAAAATGGTACAGTTGAAACCTTGTTTATCCAATGAATGGATAAGAATTGTGTAGGAACACATTACATCAAAAGGCAAGTAAACTCAAAAAGATTTTTGATTAATGATTAAGAAACATTTGAACAGCTAACTAAGCACATGACATTTCTTGTACATTTCGTTCTGAAAATCCCCATTCATAAAGACATTTCATACCAACATGAGTTTAAAGGATACAGCCCTAAACGTGTTCCCACATCGAATATGAATCTGGCCCCCTCCCTGCGGTATCGTGCCTCAGTAGCTGGATCAAGCCCTTCTAGCTGTGACGGTGTATGTGCCAAATCTTTCTTATCCCAGTACCAACATGGCTTTGTATGGTCCAGGTTTGCCAAGTTTACAGAAGGGCTGGAATTTTCTTTATTCTCCTTCATTTATTAAAACAGAATTGTTCTTGCTTTTTAAGTTTTCAAAAAGGAAGTCTTCAGATAGTCGCTTCAGAACCTTTAAGAAAAGACAAAAGGATTTCTTTAAAAATGGAAGGGACTTCCCCCCCTGCTCAAAGATGAGTAAAGAGGAATAGTGTTTAACCTTGCCCGTTGGAAGGGACTTTTTCTATGCTCAAAGACAAGTAATATTTAATCTTGCCCTTATCCTCCCCATATACTACAAATTCAATTCAAAGAAATGGACATAGGTTATCTTTGCTATTACCTGTTTAATAAAGAAACTTCAAGAGTGTATTATCAACAATATCTGCTACTTCTTACTAGAACAGCATTCACCTACTTTGTCCACAAAATAAGGAAGAAAATTCAGTGACGGTAGCAGCAAGACTTGAAAAGATGGGGGGGTGTCAACTCACTATTCATAACTAGGAAAGACATTCATTAGGTCAATTTGAATGGCAGTTTAAATACCCACTTGGTCTCCCATATATCCCTGGGTGGTAAGATAGCAGCAACCACTTGGCAAAAATCTTTGTAAAGCGGTCTGTGCTTGTATTACTTGAAGGAAAAAAAGGTAACAAAAGTAGTGTTCTTTCACATACCAAGATCAAGACAACTGATGCGAGTCTGTAGAGTACAGTGGCATCTAAAATCATCCCCAAAACAAGGCAACTGATTACACTCAAAGAGTGTGCTACTTTCCTGTGTTTCCCAGCACTTAGTGTATGTATATTTACATCACAAAGCTCTGCAGGCAACTCTCTGGTGTTTGAGTTATGACTGATGCTCAGCCTTGCCTCAATTTAAAGACAGAATGAAGACTGTCTTGCTGCCTTTATTTCTTTCAGGCCCAAAACTACTCTTACTGTAATTTAATAAACTACAGAAACTATGCACAAATTACTGCAGTCACCTGCAAAGGTTTGCATAACAAATAATGATTAACATATGATGCAATATACTTGCTTTAAGCAAAACAGCCAGAGGCAGACCCAAACTTAAAACTCTTAAAATTAAGCTGTTAATTTTCCAGATGTTTCCCTCCTGAAAACGGAAGAAGATCACACGAACTGCCAGAAAAACAATGCCTGAATCAGCGTCTTGCTCCACTTCAAAAAGTTTCTCTTTTTCAGAATAAAGCAAACTGTCTTGGTTCCACGCTGCTTTTGGAAGCACTTTCACAACCAATAGTACCGGTCACAGCCCAATCCAAACTCCGCCACAAATAAGTGAATGGCGACTTAAAGCTATTTCCAGAACCAACAAAAGAGCGCTGCGCCACGACCACACATTCCTATCACGTTTACCAAGAAAGCGTTATTTCTTACAACTGTTACTGTTCTTCTTCCCTACAAGTTACTTTGCTTCCTAACGCTCTGAAGAGTTTAAGACCCAATTAACATTAAAATCGCCCGAAGCGACGAGAATTGCTTCTATCAGCGGCAGAAGCATTTCGAACACAAAGCCGGGAATTAAAACCATCGACCCGAAAACATCCTGACCGAACCACCTCGACACAAACCGTAGCGACCGAAAGGAATAATGAAAGTTTTTCTTCTGCCTTTTTACGCACCCCGTTAATACGGAGAAGGTTTCGGGAGCTCGATTCCGGCTTTATTACACCCTGCTTCAGGCGAACCGGCCGACCGAGAGCCCAGCTCCGTCCCCCACAGCCCCCAAACCGGCGGGGGTGCTCAGCTCCTCCCAGACCCGGCCCGCCTGCCCGCCGCAGACGAGGCTGCCGGTGCCCGGGGAGGCGCTCGCTCCTCGCTCCCCGCCCCGGCCTCCCCGCTCCCTTCCCCTCTTCCCCAGGCCCCGGCTCTCGCCAGCGGCCGGCCCGGGAGGGCGGGCGGCCCCGGCCGCCGGCGCCCCGCAGCCCAGGCGGGCGCGGCGCACTCACAGGCCAGGCGCGGGAGAGGAAACCCCACCGGAGCACGGAGCCTCTAACGACAGCGCGGCCTCCGCGCCCTGCGCGCCGCCATCTTGGGAACCAGGCCAGGCCGCGCGGTACGTCATCACGTCGGCGTCACGAGGGCATAGCGCGCGAGGACGGAGCCCCTGCCGCCTAGCGGCCAATGAGAAGCGGCAACCCCCGCCCCCCGGCCAATCCCGTCTCCTTCAGCAGCTACGCAGCGCGAGAAGCAGGCGGGCGACGTGCTCCCGCAGTCCTGGAGCAGGCCAATCAGAAAGCCGGAGGGAGAAGATTGCAAGACGCGGAAGCCAGTAGAAACCTGAAGGCGGGGGTTAAACCCCAGCCAATGGGAACTCTGCCATGCCCTTTTTTAAGACCGGTAGCGAAGGCGAAGGGGTGGTCGCTGGGGATTGGCCGCCACGGGCCCCGGGGGGGCGGGGCCTTCCGGCTGCAGGCGGCTGGGCCAATGGCGGCGGCGGGGCGAGGGAGGGGGCGTGGCCAGCGGCGGGCGGGGCCGGACCGGGAGTGCGGGGCTGGGGCGGGCTCGGCCGCCGCCTCCCCACCCGCGGGCAGCGGCGTCCGGCGCGAGGGGCTGGGGCTCCGCGCCGCTCCCAGCAGGCGAGGCCGGAGCTGCCGCCGCGCGGGAGGTAAGGCGGGGCCTTGCCCCAGGCCCCCGAGCCCGCCTCAGCCCTCCTGGGGGCCCTCGGCTAGTCCCTCACCCGCCCTGGCGGGACCCGGGCCCTTCGCCTCAGCCCTCCCGGCGGCCTCGGCTGGCCCCGCCGCTTCCCTTCCCGCGGGAGGCGCCGCTCTTTCCGGACACCCCCTCCCGCACGGCCCCGGGGCGCGCTCCGCGGGCCCAGGCCTCGCCGCCCCCTCCTCCCCCCGCCCCGCGGCGCCGGCCCCGGCCTCCTCCCCCACGCGCGGGGCGCCCACGCGCCACGCCCCTCCGCGTGCCGGGCCGCGCCCGCCCAGTGCCGCCCCTTCCCCGGCGGGGGCGCGGGCCCGGCCGCCCTCGCCCCCTCGCCGCGGCGTGCGGCTCCGCCGCCGCCTCGCTCCCCTGCGCCGCCGTGGGCGGCCGGTCTCGTTTCGCCCCGCTCTGCGCGGGTTTCGAGTGAGCGAGGCGGTGACATTCGCGTCTTCACGCTCGCTTCCCTTGTTCCATCCCCGCCCCCCCCCCGCGAGACTGATCAGAAACCAGAGTGAAACAAATGGCTTAAAACTGCTCTCCCCATGATGTAATTCCTTTTTTTTTGTGCGTGACATACTTTGAATGCTCCCCGCTCCTACTTCTTGAGCGTTCCGGAGAGCCTGCTCTCGGGGCTGGCTCAGGAGCCTTTCTGCTGGCTGTGGCTCCTCGGGGTCCTCCTCCGGCAGGAAAAGAGTGCTCTGGTTTCTTTGCTTTTCTCAGCCAGTCTGCAACCTGCTTTAGTAAAGGGGTTAAACCTTTGGAGGAAAAAAGGTGGGTTTTAAAATGAGAGTAAATCGTTTAAACTGTTTATCTACAGGGGTGCTACTCCTGAAACAGCCTAGGCGCTTCAGCCTCCCCCTGTTACTACAGCAGCTGCTGAGACGGAACTTCTCATGAACCCTTCCTCATCTTCCTTCTTACCCAGCAGCACTTGCTTAGAGTTGCTTAAGCTAAGGCTGTGCTTTGCGTCTGTCTTGAATTCTTAGCAACTTCCTAAATTTTGAATTAAAGTGGCATTTGGGTTTTTACCCAAAGGCAGTACTTAGCTGTCAGGACAAGCCCGGTTCTTCCTTTCAGAAGTTGTGCCTCACAGCTTCAAGAGTTCAAGGCTGCTCTTCTCCCAAGCTTGGTATCTGCTCTTTTGGATGGACTCCTCCTTGGACCCTAAACTTGCTCGGGAGATAAAGTTGAAAGCAATTTGCCTTTGTCCCTTCTAAGAGCATGTACCATAAGCACCTGTCTCTTCAGGTGACAGCTTTGTTCTGTGAAAATTGCTACTAATGTTAGCTTAATGTCTCACAAGTGTTTTCTGCTTTCAGTTGTTGTAAGCTTGTCACTATAAAGTGAAACACAGTATTTTGTAGGGGAGTAAACAGCTGTAGTGTTCTGCATGTCCGGTATCTGGTTCCTGGTATAAAATAGTAAGCCTGTGTACAAGTTGGTGGAGGGAATGGCGCGGTGAGCACAAAGGCGGGGGTGTTCCCAGATATTTTTGCTCAGTTAAGTAATTTAATATGGTAGAGATTCAAGCATGCATGCCAGCTAGTGCTTTAATAGAGCTTTCAGTTATGTTTAGCAAGCTGGATTGAAGTATATGCTGAAGTACAGTTGAAAATACATCCTTAGCATGGTGTGCCTCGAAATAGATTTAGGGTGTTGGGGGAAGAAATGCCACAAACCCTGAAATCATTTGTAACCTGTATGTTACTGTTCCCAGTTAGAGATGGCCTGATCTGTAGCTGAACTCAGATCTGAGTCTTGAAACAGACTTCTAATTTCCATTTTGTACATAATTTTAAAAAAAAACCCCACATATTGTGCATCTCTGCATGGAAAAGTGTACATCTTGATGATATTTTTATTGTAATATAATGAACTTAGACATGTCTACTGTATCTAAGGTATTACGTACTTTATCATAGTGGTGCTGATTATACAGTTAAACTGATGTATTGGGTAGTTTTCAGCAAATGAGTGTTCTACTGGTTGCTCTTTGAAAGAAAGAGGCAGTTTAAGGGTACTGGAGATCTCAGGGGTTCTGTATCTTTACTACCAGAATGTCACAGTGTTCAGTGCTTGTTAAAGAACACATCACGATGCCTGTGGCTTAAGCATCAAGTGTTTTTGGAGGCCTGGGCTGTTCTGTTCTGTCCGTGCTGATGACTGAAGTCAGAGTGACTTGCTTCATTCTCAATTAGGAGTTGTATTTTACAAACTGAGGTTAATATTTTCTAAATTAAGAACGTATTTAGAAACATGCAAATAAAAGCAGTACATTAGGGTTTTTTTAATTAATTCTCCTCAAAAGGAATTTGGAACAAGAAGTGTGGGAGTCTTCAGGAGGAGCTAAACTGAAGCAAAGAAATGAAACGAAAAAACTAGGTTGGCAAAGTGGTAGAGTTTAACAGTCCATTTATTGCTTCTTTTCTGCAGAGAGTAAATATTTTTTTCTTTTCCAGTCAAATAGTTGTCTGAGGAGCTGGTTCAAAAGAGAAGCAAGGGGGTTATTAATCATTAAGAGAGAGCTTGAGTTGTTTCCTGTAGAGCAGTTAGTAAGCTATCTTCCCTAGAAGATCAGTGAGGTGTTTATAGTAAGAAGCACTCCTTCTGCCCTAAGAAAGCTTCAGTGAAAGGTGGGGGGGACATAGGGACAATCCTATAGTTATTAATATAATAGTTCAGAGTTAGCAAGTTAAGAAAAGTGATTGTAATTATGAAATAAATAATTTTCTTTGGGATGTTGTCTTGGATGTAGCCATTTTTCTTTGCCCTTTAGCATTTTGTGTTGCCTTCAAATTAATAATTTCTTACCAGAAGTTTTAATTTATGAACCAGTCTTGTATTTAGTATCTAACTAGGTTCAACTGCAAGGGGGCGGGGAGGGAGAGAGAATAATGTCAAACTGACAGTACTTACTTGATTTTTTTTTTTTTAGTAGATCTAGGAGTATCTTGAGCATCCCAAGTCAGAATATTGTCAAGATGTGTTCTCTTTGATTCTAATTATAAGACTAAGTGTCTTTGGAAGTTGCTTTCCAACAATTAGCTAAATTTGTTGGAGTTGGTGTTTTTTGTAAGCGTATCAAACAAACATGTAGTTGATATTACTATATGATGATAAGAATGATATACTATCATTCTTTCCTTAACCTGAAACCAAAATGGGATTAATAGAGTTTGTTCTTTGCAGGGTAGGTGCATGCAGTGTATACAGCAGTGGTTCAATCTTCCCTCTTTTTCAGATGCTTTAGGCTTGTGCTAATGTTGGCAAACCTGTGATGGTACAGCTTTTTATAGCAAACAGGGGATTATTAATTTAATTTTGGCCATCCTTTGCCAGCTAACTTCTTAGAGACACTTCAGCTTCCTGGGCCTGGTTTTAGATGTTTAATAATGTTTTAGCGAAGACTGCTAAGTGTAAACTATGAGAAAGGACCTCTCAAATCTAAATAAAGTACACTAGGAGTTCTTCATTGTACCATAAAAATGCCTCTGTAGTGGTGTCTGGCTTTAGTCTTCTGTATTTGGAGCTGGACTTTGAAGAGTCTTGTGTTGTAGTAATTAAAAGGCAGGTTCAGTGCCCAAGAGTGTTTTAACATTGCTTTGCATTCTTGTTCTTGCCCTTCCTCTGCTGTAACCTTCTTTGGTCCCTTTTTCTGTTTTTAGTTACTCTGCCCTACATTAGCTCTTGCCTGCATCTCTTCCACCAAAGGACTATTCCAGTTGCTCTGTCTATGCCTGTCTGTCCTTTGCCATTTCCCATACTGTTCAGCTTTTGCTAATGCTTTTTCTTTCTTTGATGTAGGGAAGAATTAGCACCAAAGTCTTGCATTTCAATTCTGGGATCTGTTACCAGGCTAGAGGAGCAGACCTGTCAGGCGCAGGGAGGATTCCACCTGTCTTTCCAGCCATGGGCTGAAGCATGCTGAGATGTGAATGACTGTGCTTGAGATCAGTTTTATCTTAAGTGAGTGCTTACAAACAGGTGGTTACATGCTCTGAAGCTGGCCACATCTAATACATAAGGCAGACATAAAGCAAAAGGCATGTTTCTGAGACTGCAGCTGCTAATATCTATTAAGAATCAAAATAGAGTATAACTTCTACTGTGAGAGATTTCTTTTACTTTTCAGAAGGATTTTTTTGAGCCCAAAGTTAAAGGCTGTTATGGTAGGGGATGACAGATTAGTATCTACTTCCTGTTTTGTTTTATTCTTGGATGTCTTCCCAATATCTCTGAAAGACTTGGCTGACCTGTCCTGGAAGTGCCTCAACAGCAGTGCTTGAACCACCATGGTTTTCAGCCAGGGTGTTAACGTAGGCCAAAGTTGTCTTCGTAGCTGAAGATGGACTGTAAACTGTATTAGTTCTAATAAGTTGCTTTTCAGTCATTTCTGTTAAGAGTGTGATCAACCTGCACTGAAAGGAGGGCAGTCCATCTCTGGGGCTCTTGTGCTAGCAGTCTGATTCTAGCCTTCTGCACGTGGATCAATTTTTAGGTTTTGCTTTTTGTATATGTTTGTGTATATTTTAGGATATGATATACAGTGATGGAATTATGCAGCTCAATAAAACTGTCTCTTACATTGCAAATGCTGCCTGTATTTCTTAGCAAGTAGTTAATAGAAATAGCAGGACCTTCCTTTGTCTTTAATGCTTTATAGCACTAGCACCCAAAGTTTTCACATGGTATTGTTTTAGTGGAGTGGGAAGAGGATGTAATGTGTGGGTTTCCACTTCCATGGAACCTGTGTTGATGGTCCAGTACCTCCTATATGCTGGGTCTTGCTCAGTGTGCCCATACTGTTGATAATTTAAGGGAATATGAGTTACTTTGCAGGAGGGGATGGTGGCAACCAAGCATGAGGTGCAGGCTGTTTGCTGCTCCTGTCAGGCCTTCTGGGTGGTTGGATTAATTGTCTTTGTGGCCACCTTGGAGCCATTTGGTTATCTTTACTTGATGACAAAGTTTATAGATGTAGCCACATAATAACTTCAAGTACTGAGAGAAGGAGCTTTTGGGTTTAAGAACTTTTGTATTGAAATATTTCTGACAAGGACTTCTGAAAGATCTAGTTTTGCAGATTTGCTTCTAGGTAATGAAAGTGAACAGTGTCTTAATGTCTGCAATTATAGAATTTGTGAATCTACACGTATACTCTGTCCCATTGTCCAAGTCTTCAGTGAAGACGGTAAACAGTGTTGGTCCCAGTATTAATCCCTGGGGTACATCACTGTGACTGGCGTCCAGCTGGACTTTGTGCCATTCATCACAACCTCTTGAACCCAGCAGTCCAACCAGTTTTCAGTCCACTTCACTGTCCACTTATTTAATTGGTACTTCATCAGCTTGTCTACGAGGATATGATGGTAGACGGTGTCAAAAGCCTTACTAAAGTAGAGATGAACAGCATCCACTGCTCTCCTATCAAGGTTACAAGGTTAGTCAGACATGACTTCCCCTTCATAAATCCATGCTGACTATTCCCAGTCACCTTGCACTTCCTATGTTTGGGAATGGTTTCCAAGTTTACTTGCTTCAACAGCTTCCCTCCACTCAGCACTGGTGAGGCCACACCTGGAGGACTGTGTCCAGTTCTGGGCTCCCCGGTACAAGAGAGATGGAGCTACTGGGGAGAGTCTGGTGGAAGGCCACTAACATGATTAAGGGACTTTCTTCATATGGAGAAAGGCTGGGAGAGCTGGGACTGTTCAGGATCTCCTCAGTGTGTCTAAATACCTGAAGGGAGGGTGCAAAGAAGGCAGAACCAGGTTCTTCTCCGTGGTGCCCAGTGACAGGACAAGAAGCAGTGGGCACAAACTGAAACAGAGGAGGTTCCCTCTGAACATCAGGAAACACTTTTTTTTACTGTGAAGGTGACTGAGCACTGGCTGATGACTGAGTCTCCATTCTTTGAGGTATTCAAAAGCCATATGGATATGGTCCTGGGCAGCTGGCTCTAGGTGGCCCTGCTTTAGCAGGGGAGTTGGACATGTTGACCCCCAGCGGACCCTTCCAATGTGAGATTCTGTGAGATTTTTTTTTAAATGTTCCTTTTCCTGATCTTCTTTCACTGAGGATAAGTCTTCCTTACACCAGATCTTAGGGCCTGGGATTCCTGAAGGCAAGTCTTATCAGTGAAGAAGGCATAGAGTACTGAAGTCTCTTTTTGTGTGTATGTTTTTTTTTTTTCCCTTGTGTCCTTTGTCACCAGGTCCCCTGCCCTGTTCAGCAGCAGGCTCACACCTTGCCTAGTCTTACCTTCCTTTAGCTCCTGACACACCTGTAGAAGCCATTCTTACTGTCTTTCTTGTTGTACTTCATGTCCTTTGCCAGATTCAACTCCAAGTGAGCTTTGGCTTTCCTAATCCCATCCCTGCATGCTCAAACAGTGTCTTGCTTCGTCCTGGGTCACCTGGCCCTACTTCCACCTCTTCTGTTTCGTTGCAGTTTTGTCAGGAGCATCTTGTTCATTCATGCAGGCCGCCTGCTACCTTTGTTTAACATCCTGCACGTAGGGATGGACCATTCCTGAGCTTGGAGGAAGTGATCACTGAAAGTATCACCTCTTTACAGTTTTTAGAAATGATGGAGTAGCAGCAGACTAGCTTTCTTTCCATCCTTCAGTTTTCTGTTGCATGCTCTTAGGAGAGGTGAAAGTAGTAGGTCCCTAGAGCATATTTTGTGAAACAAAGAACAGGTGCCCAAGTTAGCAAATACCGAGTTATCCTCTTGTATCAAATCTCTGGTTCTGGGAAGCTATGTAGGATTTGTTGGAGCATTTGATGCTACTTTTTTTCTATAAATACAACAGACTATGATTTATCATTTTGAAAACTTTTGTCTAAAAGTAGAAGTGTTCTGCTTAGGCATATGGATGATTTTTGTTACACTTTTAATACCTGTATAGGCAGGGTTTCAGTGTTTGTAAAAATCATTCTGTTTTACTGCTTTGATAGACACTATACCTTATTCTGTTTTCTTAAGTTGGTTTTCCAGACTTTCACTGGGATGTAATGAATTATTGCCAATATGCTCTTCCATTGACTACTGATGGAATGGAATAGAGGTTGATATCAATGTTCACAAAGTTGAGCTTCTTAATTCTTCAAAACCAGTGATAAAATGTTCAGATCTTCCAGTCTTTGCTGATGCCCTGCACCTATTTACAGGTTAATTTATTAAGTTCTACCAGTTGAACGCTGCATCTGCGTAGGTTCTTTTTTGTTGAACATGTTACTGGGAAATAGCTACTGGTGTGTGTCTAAAAACCTGTGACCTATTTGTCCAGTTTCTAGGGTTTTTTTCTACATAAACAAAACTGACTTCTCAAAATAGGCTCACAACCTTCTGAGTCAATGCTCCATTGCCTTCTAGAGGCTGTGGCATCTGGGTGGTCTGTGAGCTGCCAGGTGGCATGGCTAGAGCTGCTAGGGTTCAGGAACTTGATGAGACTAATACATTTCAACAGTCTTTTTGTGGTACTCCATCGCTAACCTCTCTAAGCCAGCAGCAATTCTATAACTACTACCCCTCACTGTGGAGGGTAATACTGCCTGGGTTTGGATATTCCTGGTATGTCTTAATGTTTGGGGGCTGTCGTATATGTATCTATCATCTTGCAACTGCATAATCTTTTCTTTGGAAGCTGCCTTCTCCAAATAAAGTCGGTCTCAGCAGGAAGAGAAGGAAGAAGCGTGTCCAGAGAAGGGCAACTAGGTTGGTGAAGGGTCTAGAGAATAAGTCTTACGAGGAGTGGCTGAGGGAGCTGGGGTTGTTTAGTTTGGAGAAGAGGAGGCTGAGGGGAGACCTTATTGCCCTCTACAATTATCTGAAAGGAGGTTGTAGCGAGGTGGGGGTCGGTCTCTTCACCCCAGTAACAAGTGATAGAACGAGAGGAAATGGCCTCAAGCTGCGCCAGGGAAAGTTTAGGTTGGATATTAGGAAAAACTTCTTTACTGAAAGAGTAGTCAGGCACTGGAACAGGCTGCCCAGGGAAGTGGTTGAGTCCCCATCCCTGGAGGTGTTTAAAAGACGGGTAGACATGGTGCTTGAGGACATGGTTTAGTGGTGGATTTGGCAGTGGTAGGTTAACGGTTGGACCTGATGATCCTAAGGGTCTTTTCCAACCTTAACAATTCTATGATTCTATGATTCTAAGATGAGCTGTGTATGGATGAATTTCTTTCCTCGAGGAACTTTGCGTGCTGAGATAGTATTTTCAGACTTGCAGGAAGTAGCAAGAGTTGGCTGGTGAAGAAGGAAAAATGGCTGTCTACTTTGGATGACCAGCAACAACGCTTAATCTTCCACTTTGCTAAGCAGAGTTGCATTGATAGCATATTAATATATTAACTCCTCTTAAAATAGAGAAGCATCCATTCCCTCTGGAGTATGCTGCACCTGATTCTGTCAGTCAGGAGCAAGTAAAATGGATGTTGTCAGACCAATTTGAGAGGCTTTGTGTGCTGAAACAGTGAAGAAGCTGATATAACTGTAAAGCTTAGAGTTGCAGAAAATGACTGTTGGGTTTTCATGTGGTTGTCAGATTCAGATTTGTATCTGTTCTCTGCCCCTTTTTCTAAAAGTCAGAATTCAAGCAGCTATTTCTCACTTTGTTCCCAGCTGATGCTTGGGAATAATAGTGAGCTCTATAAGGGTTCATGAAATTACAATTTTTGCATTTCTCAATGCTCTATTAAAAAATAGAATTCTGCTTTCAGGACAATGACAGATAATGTTGTGATTCCCTTCTGTCACTGTAGGATGCCTGGCTTGTACAGCCTGTTTCTCTGGCTTATTAAATCTTTGAATTGATGCCTGAATATAAAAAACTGTCCCATTGCACTTTGAGTTCGGGCATTTAGAAGACTAAAATGTAACGATAGCCTAATGCGATAACTGCTCGCTTTATTTTGTGGTGTCTTGTAGTTGGTCTCTGCAGGTGGTTTGGAGGTATAGTGCAGAGTTTCATATAGTGATACGAACAGCCCAAAACTTGCAAATGCTGGTAAACAAAGGTCATAGTCTTAAAGGTACAGTGTATGCCTACTTCGAAGGTGGGAAGTTAGTGTAGTGATGCAGCAGGGGTTTACTGTTGTACTTGAAGAAAGCAAAATTCTCTGCAACTTTGAGGAACATTTTATCTTCTGTTACAACTTTTATCTTTTCCAGAAAACTCTCAGAAATGCTAGATCAGGTTAATAACGAAAAGCTGGTTTGAGCACATTTCTGCAGACTACTACCCTGACAGCATGCGACACGTTGGCCTAAGGCATAGGGCATGAGCAGTCTAGTTTTGGAAAGAACAGCTGCTCCCAGAATGCATTTGTCTCTGGTGGATAGATATTTACCAATATCACCTGCAGCAAGATGTCAGGAGCAGTTTCTCTGTGATAATAGTCCCGGTGTTCGTATTCAGTTCTGTCCTTTGTGTTCCGTAAGGAAGAATTGGTCAGACTGGAAGTCATCTCTCTCTATCTAGAAATTTGCAGACTAGTAGATAGTGGTTCTATTTGTGGAAGCAGGAAACTCAGCTACAAGAACTGGGAAGGAGAATATTAACAGTACCAGCCACTCTTGTCAGGAGTCATTCTGCTGCTTTTTCTCTTGTTCTTGAGATGATATTAGGTAGGAACAAATTTTCATTCTGGGATGATGGATATCAATTTCATCTTGCAGGTCTTTCAGATGTGGCTTGCTCGTTAATGCAATGTCCAGTTCATGGTCCTTTACTGGAGAAGAAGAAACAGCAGTATTCCTGGTGAAGGAGACAGGGCTCTAGCTGTGGCAGCAGGCCTTCAAGCTGCTGCTTGAACTGTGGCTCCTTGCTGCGGCTCGGGAAGCCATGCAGGTCTAAGATGAGATTGAACGGTGCTGGATCTCCAGAGACCTGAGACTGTTGAAAGCCCAAACTGTGGGAATCCGAGGAAAGTTGGTTCTCTATGCTGGCTGTGCAGGAATGAGGTAGCCCCAGGAAAATAGGAATGTAGGTAGGTAGAAATCAGAACACTGACGTCTCAGTTTGGAGGGGTCAAAGGCAAGCGATATCCAGGCTTTCTAGGGGGACTACAGAAATGGTTGCAGCTCCTTATCTGAACACTTTGGAATATCACTTGTAGGGTCTGGGCAGCCCTACTCTGGGTTTTGGTGCATGGCCTGCCTAGGGGTCTGAGGGATAGGTTGGTGATATGGCTAGTGGTTTGCATCAAAATAAGGCAGGGTAGGAAAACTGATTTTCAGCAGGCGTGTTAACAGTGCATTAGTATACTTGAGAGTTATCTTGTGAAAAGATGCTGTTCAATCGTTCTCCCTTAATACAGAGAAGAGGGCTGTGTTCAGAAAGCGGTATGGACTTTCTGGATGTGTTCTGGGACTGGAGGGGGCAATGCATTTACTCTAATGTGTATGCTAAAATAAATGTTCAAAATATTTCTGCTTTGGTCTGTTTCATCACCTGCAAACATACAAAAAAAAAAAAGTGCTACCAAGCAGTTCTATCATAGTTCTTCTGAATTGTGAGGATTAAAATTCTGAGAAGCTGATGGCAGTTTACAGTGCCTTGTGGTCTGTATACATTTGGGTTATTACTTTATCAAACATCTGAAGGCTTAGGGGTGAAACCAAGTACTACTACTGCTGCATCTTTCTTGTTCCTGACAGCCTAGTAAATGCCTATGTTAAAAGCTTTCTTATTTCAAACCACTGCAGTGTCACTAGTTTGAGTAAACATGGAGCAGACTTTCAAGGGCTCAAGTTGCCAACTATGAATGCCAGAAGATAAAAATGGACTTGGAGGAATCTGCTCCTTTATTTTCAAGGTCTAGAATAAAAAGATCAGAAAACTGCCAGTATTTCGCCTTGAAAATTCTAGTCACACTTTTAGAATAGTCACCATTTTAACCACTAGATAGGGAGTGGGCTTAAGGCAAGTGGGTTTGGAAGACTTTCCAACTGGTATTAAGCCCTCAATTACATCACTTATCAGGCATTCATAGCAGAAGCTTCCTAAATTCTTTTTTTACAATGTGCATAGCACTTAAATGTTGTCAGAAGTTCCTCTCCAAACTGCCAAAATAGTATTCTTTTGGGATTTAGAAATGCTGAGTGCTTGGTCTGCCATGGGTCTTTTCTAACGACACTAAAATTACAGTATCTTGAAGTGTAATTGTAACTGGGCTTGAGGGCTGTCATCTCTTCAGTGAGGGTTGCCCAGCAAAAAAAGCCCCTAATCATTAGCACCTGCTACAGGGCAGGTCTGTAATAATTTTATTGGGAAAGGTTTTCCTTTGAGCTATTAAGAAATACTCTGGAGGTGCTCTTTTTATCACTTGCATTGCAGTAAATCTGTGCACTGCTACAATTTATATGTTGGCAACCATTACACGACCTTACCGTATAACGAAGAGCTCAGTTTTCCTGAAACTTCACGTGGGTACATATGGAATGAATGATAGTAATGCTGATTTTTTTATTTCCAAGAATGACCAGTGATATTTTTTTTTTTATATATACAACTAGCTGTTGTCACTCCGCACCCACAGCAGGAAAGCAGACAAGTGTACTATCTGGGTGTGAAAAAGTGCAGCACGCTCTCACGGAGGTGGAGTGTCACTCCAGACTTCTTTTTACCTCCCTACTACCATGAACTCAATCCTCTTTCAACATGAGCTGCCTGGTGTCTTTCAGAATTGTACAAGGCACACAACATCCTTTAACAGCAAGCATATTAACTGGTGTAGATATTCCCACACGTCCTAGAAAGGTTAAGAAAAGGCACACAGATACCCACTGGAATTCTCCATACTGTTACCTTTTCCTCATTCACACTAGTTTGTACTGTGGTTCCTGGCCGCAGCCTGGAAGACCTTGGCATTGATTATGCATTGAATAGACACTTCTGTACTGTTGGAGTGTGTTTTGTTCTTTGTGGTCTGATAGTGATCCTAAGCACTGCTGGTTGGGGTGAAGTGCCAGCAGTACCATCTCTGAGCGCACCTTTAGGGAGTTAATCTGCTGTGGGCAGAAGCTTGATGGAGCAGCTGTGCTTCACTCTTAGCTAGAGAAAAATACAGCAGTTATTTTAAAACTGCTTAGATTCTTTTCTGTAAGGACAGGGTATTCCAGGAAACAACACAAAACTGTAGCTGAATTCAGATATTTATAACTTCAAGCACAATTTAATTGTGCACACTGGGTAGTGTCAATTCAGTGTCCAAATATAGGTCCTCAAGCGGTTTTTTTTTTTTTTTTGGTTCCAGCAGTGGTATTGAAATGTTCAGCCAATTTAAGTTGTTACAAGACATGAATGTATAATGAAACTCATTTTGAGGGCAAGAATCGGATATGCTGCCACATAGCATAGAACAGGTCTTAAAGCTTGTAGAAACTTGTTTTTTGCTGTGGATATCGTCTTTCCTTCCTCTTTTTTGTTAGGGAGATTTGCAAGGTGTTTTTTGTCACTTCATGTAAGTATTGCAAGGACTGCGTGGGTAGGAAGTCCTTTTGAATGAAAGGGACGTGGCGTATCTGATGTACAGTTACATCTAGATCACCTAGCTGCTTGGGGGAGAAACTTCGACATGTGGATTAGTGGCATTAGAAGGGCCCAGGAACTGTGGCGATCTGCTGCCTACACCGTGATTGGAGATGCGGGTTGTCAGTATGATGGCCCTGCATCGTTATCTGACTGGAAAGGAGCAGCCTAGTGGGCAATAGTAAATCATACTGGAGTTGCAATATGTGTAGAAAGCAGAGGGTAGGCAAAGGTGTTAAGATGAAAAATAAAGAGAACTGATAGGAGAATTTTTCAGTGCATAGAAATAATCGTGGGCCCAATTTCTACTAGGTTGCTTAAGGGCATTCCACTTAGGGGGAATTATTGTTGCAATTAAACAGTAGTCCTTGGCATTAGGCATCTTCAGCTTTAAATTTCTTCCTTGGAGACAGTCCAGTTAATTGGAATATATGTTATTGCCTAGTTTTGTATTATTTATGCCAATGACTATAATGCAATTAAAAAAGGACTTTAAAAAAAAAATCTATGCAGTGATACCCAAGAAATATTTTTTTTGCTGTTCAGCCAGGCTCAGTTTCTTCTGCTCTAGCTGTTACGTGAAGCAGATGCAGTAATACGTAGTGATATATATCCCAATATGCATCCAATCTTTTCCATGCATCCTAGAGAATTTACATACAAAATATGTATCTGATGTTACACACGCACACTTTTTTTTTTTCCCCAGTAACACATGGAGGAATGGGTTAACTTCTTGTTAGAAGTTCTTCCACCCCTTTAAAGAGGTCCTGCCTCTTTTTTGGTGATTAAAATGATGATGATTCTTAGTGACTAGAAGAAGCAGTTGCAGTGAGGGCTGACCCATGTGAAATGTACATTTTTGGGTAAAAAAACAATTCCCATTGAAATGATGTGTGCTTAGATACCATCATCCTAAAGGTTTAAATTGCATCCAAGGCTTTGTCAAAATTTCAAAGCATATCAGCTGTCTTGAATGGGAACTGAACTTCTGCTCTTAGTTGTTCACTTTGCGGCAATGTAATGAATGCTATACTATTTTGTTGCACTTCTGTTAACTTAGTATGCTGAATTTTAGCTCTTACTCATGCCTCCATAGTTGTCAGCAGTGACTGATTTTCTTACTGTTGTCACTTAGTCTGTCTCTAAGCAAAATACTGGAAACAGTGATAAAAGGTCCTAGTTCTTGGTCGCATAAGTCATCATTGATACTAAAGTTTACATAAAGTAGTTTTAGTTACTATCCTGTATTTACCCTGTGAAGTAAGAACACTGTGAGCATGCTAGCATGGTTCAAGAAGTCGCTGTCTGTGATGCACTAAAGTGGTTTTGAGCATTGTTGGCATATTGCAATGGGAAGTAGAACAGGTTGTGTTAAGCCATCACAGGAGCTATTTTGGAAATTTATGTAACTTTTGGATCTTTACAAATCAGTTTAAGTACAGGCAAAGGTAGCACTTAGTTACTAGTTCATGTCTTAGCATATGACCATTTGAAATTAAATGTTGTATAGTATGTTATTTCCTGATGAATGTGTATAGGATAATAGGTAAAACCAAAGTAACTTTCTAACTATAAGTCTTGCACAGCTATGACATACTGGCTAATAAAGATTTGGGGCAGTATTAACATTTCTGTATTTATGGTTTTACAGTTTGGGGAAATTTTCTTGTGTGAGCATTGGGAGGGTAGCTCTTGACAACAACTAATCTCATTCCTTTTGTGGACCAAACCTTTTTAAAGTTTCTTGTATATGTTGAGGGGGTTGCTTTTGGGATTACACAGTCAGAGCAAACAGCTCTTCCAGCATAAAACATGTAAGCAGTGTTCTCACAAACAATCAAAATGTATTTTACATCTGGGTTTATTGAAACACAAGTCAATCATGCAACTGTCTTATGCCTTAGTAAGCAGCCCAGCTGTAGTATTAAGTAAAAGTAGGATTTTGTTGAAAAACAGATGCTTTGCATGAACTGGATTTTTCTGTATAAGTACAAAAGCAAAAATGTTATCTCACAATGTTTTTTGATTTACTCAGTTGATGTTAACTGTTTTTAAAGTAGTGACAAATGCATATACTGTAACTGTACTCAAACCCATCCTGTAGGAAGAGAAATAAAGCATTCATTTGGAAGCATTAAGAATATAGGCATATATTTCTAATGATTTTTTTGCCAGTAAGTTCTTTTCATTAGTGAAAATGCAAGAAACATTTTCAGTATTGGTTTTTCCCCCCCCGCCCCTGGTTGATTTTGCTTATTTGGTGTTTAAGAATTTATTCTAAATCAGTTAGATGATTGTACTTTTGCTATGATACTGTGTCTACTTTAAGGAACAGTGAGGCTTACAACCACTGGCTTGGTAGATTTCTTGAAGAAAACAGATGTTTGGGAGAAGCAAGTAGCCCAGAGAGTGCAGACAGAGGTAAAAGGTACCTACCTCCTGAACGGGATAAAATCCATCTGCTAACTGATTGTGAAAGAAGCAAAAAGGTGTGGGGAGGAATACCTGAATCAAGAAACATGAGGCTTGCAGGAGCTTATCTCATGAAGACTGTTTTTGTTAAGAAGTGATGGGGACAACCTATTTCATTTGCTTTACCTGAGAGAGGAGATGTACAGAGTCCCATTACAAATGGGTCACGTGGCTACATCAGGTCCTTGAAAGGAAAATAAAACTGAAATTCTGTATGAATTAGGAGAAGCTGACCTGGGTAACCTCACGAAGAAGGGAAGCTTACTTGGGCTGTGTGAAGCTGGGTGAACATACTGGAGAAAAATCCTTCTGTCGTTCTTTTCCTGTAGCTCTCTAAGTACCTGCTCTTGGTTGCTGTCACTGTTACTTTTCCTCTGGTAAAAAACAGGGTGGGGGGAGAAGAGAAATAAAGAAGACTAAGATGAGGATGAAAACTGTAGACTTTAAAAAGAAACTGCAGTGTGTAACCAATATATATGTGTGCCAGGATCTCCCTCTTCCCGCAGAATATGCATGTCTGGAGCTGTGGGTTGCTGCTGGAGACTGCATTCTTGACTTGATGATCAGATGAAAAATCTAAGCATGGCAGTCCTTATTTTATATAGGAGAGAGTTTACAGTTTCTTAACTAGCAGGAAGGAACTGCATTTGAGGGGTGCAAGTTGTTTTGGGAGAGCAGAAGAACCTAGGGCACTCCGTATTTGTTGGACTCTGCATTGGACTGTTTCCGAGTACAGCATCTTGCCACAAGGAGCAAGTGTATCAAAGCTAGCTCTTAAAGAAGGAAATAGCGTGGGTTATGGCTAAGGGAGTTCTTGGGAAACATAAATTTACATTGTATTCTAAGTGGAATGCAATCCCAAGTGGAAACAGTATGGGCTTTTCTATCATTAATCTTATTAGTGTTTTCTGTAGGTTATTTTTGTCAGCATTCTCATCAGTGTTATGGCAATACTTCAGATCCTGTTTGGAAAAAAAAAAAGGCTGCCTTGTTACAAGCACTCTATAATCACAGGAGGTCCCACTTCCAAAAGAGCTTACAACTTAAATAGAAGAACAGAACCATACTGAAGAAAGAAAGTACACAAACACAGTGAACTGCAATGACATTGCATTTAGTGGAGCTTTGGGGGCAAGTTTATAGAGGAAGTGAAGAAATGGAAGAAAAAGGAAAGGGCAATGGTGGGAGAGGAGAATTAATAGCAAGAAGAGAAGGGGTGGAGTACAGCAAAGGTGAGAGCTTGAGAGCTGGGGGGGAAAGGGATTGAATCAGTAACTAATTAGTCATTTATTTAGTGGGAACATCTAGATTAATACCTTCGGAGTGATGAGAGTGTTAATGTGGTTTCCAAGTGACATGATGTAGGTGGTTTTCACAAGCAAACATAGTGTTCATTGTAAATGTATAAACTGAATTTTTCTTAAAGATCACAGATCTCTTCCTCCACCCACACTGTTCTTACACTTCTTGATTTCATGCTTTCTCTTTGCTATAAAATGTATTTATCTTTTTACTCGCAGTCATAAGATTCAAGTTTAGGAGAAAAAAAACTTGATCAGTGGAAGCAAAAGATCACATTCCTTGTAAACCTGGTCAATTCAAGTGTAAAATTGTGTTCTCCTACATACAGATTGGAGAACTCCTGTCAATTGCCTGTAAGCATTAAGCTTGTACCTTAAGACCCTGGCTGCTCAACATATGTTGATACAAGAGATGATACACTTCCCTCTCTGAAGTAGAGGGGAAAATTACTTAGTCTAGGCAATCAAACTAGAAAAAAAAATTGCAAGCCTGGTTTGTGTACATCCTACGCATCTGTCCTCCCTCTCGATGCAGCCAAGGAACATATCCCACAGCCACCTACTATACTCACCTCTCCGTGCTCTTTGCATGGCTCGAGAATTCCCTCGTCTTCTCCTTGTCTGCCCTTGTCGACCCGTATCTGTCCTTCTAATACTGATTCTAGATCTGCACCTCTCGCCTTCTGTGCTAGTATATGCCAAGAAGTTGCGTGGGGTGGGAACTATTATGTAATGAGAACATAATGTAATTAGCATCTACAAGGATCTGAATTAAAGAAGATACAATGTTAAGATACTGCATTGGAAATATACCGAGTCCTTGAAGCAAAGTTAAACTTGAACTGATAACTCTTGCTGTGGGAATTCCTAACTTGGTTGTTATTGTAAAAGCTCGGTGCATTTTTGAGAAGCTGGTTTGCTACTCTGTAAAGTAAAAAGTTATAGCTGAAGCAAATAAGACTTATAGGATCATGTCAGGTCTGTCTCCTGGTCAGTTCTTCTCGCTTCACCCATCAACTTGTTGGACGTTTTTAATCAAATTTGACAGAGTGGGAGAACTCAATCATAAGTTGGTCTGCTTGCTAGAGGAAAAGCTGTGTTGAGAACAATTTATCTGCTTGGCCTGTTAGTCAGTCAGTGTGCTGATATTTTTGCCCAACGTGCGCAGTTATATCGAAACCTGCACAAGATGCTGCTAGTAAGGTCACGTAGGGAGGGAACTGAAAGCAATGTGGAGTCCCAGAAGAGATGAGGAGGGTAACTGGGAGCACTGCCGGGATTCTGGGACCATTGGAAAAGGCATGTATAAGAAAGGGAGATGCACATCCAGAAGAAATCAGACTTCATATATTCCGCATCATGTAGGATAAATTCTTTAAAACTAACACAGTTAAATACTTAAAAATTAATATGGTTTTTGCTTAGCACAATAATTACATTCACAGTGTTGTGACAAATGTTGCAAGCTTGTATTTTTACCCAATGAGTGAGAAGTAGGTATCTTTATAGTTCCTTATGATGGTTTTTTTTTTCTGTCAAACTTAACTGCAGCTCTACATGGTGCTGCAGTGAACTTCTTGGTGGCCGTGTGAATGTGAAAAGTTGGGGGGATTGTTAATGATTGAACGGATTAATTTTTTTCTGAGGTATGGTTTGGGAAAATCCATATTTTATCATTCAAGCTTGGCATTGCTTCCATATGGAAGTGTGGTCCTGTGATGTGGTCAAGTTCTCTAATACCATAAGTAACAGCTTTCTTAAAATGTTTAAGCAGTCATGGTTTTTTTTTCCTAAAAAAAAAAACAAAACAAACGCACACACTCAGTAGCCATTCTTTAGTACTTCTTTTGGGATTTTTGTACAGACTTCTCATGGTTACCTTCTAAAGCTGTTAGGTGAACATGCTCACTTTTTAAAGCTGTAAGTCAAGGGGGTGGAATATTTTACAACTCATTAAAATATTATTTGTGTGTGATGCAGAAACAAGTTCAAAGTCTGACACAACACAACTGCTCTTTGACAGCAGTATTAGAGGGGGGAGATAGATCATTTACGCCCCTTCCTGCCAGTTTGGGCATGATTCTTTTTGCCAAGCCAGCTGATACACTATATTTGGAAATGTGGCTGTGTTGTGTGTTACCAAGCTTATTCATCATTGCTGTCAGCGTACTCTCTTTGCAGAATGCTTTCAGGAATTTTCAACAAGGTTCGCTTGGAAGGAAACATGGCATAGTACTTTAAAAAATATTCACCAGAAGATAACCAGAAAAGCAAACTTGCAATAAAAAAAAAAAAAAAAAAAAAAGCCCAAACCACTTTTCCACTGAAATGTGTATTGCTGCTTCTTCAGATATTTATGAAGTCTGCAGTCTCAGTCCTGAAGGATTTGTTTTTGTTTTGTTTTTGTCTGCATGCCATGCAGCTATATTTTATATTGCTTCTTCTGTTGTCATGCATGTACTGGCAAACAGCCTGTCCTTCCATTGCTGTGTTGAGAAGCAGGCTCATACTTTATTTCTTTCTAAACAATAGTTTTAGTCACTTGCAAAAAAAGATGCTTCATATCTGAAATTTTATTTCAAATTTAAAAATACTGGTTTTTTCTGAAGTTAAAAATCTTCTTGGAATTTCGGGGGTTTCTGTAGAATTGAAATTAACTCTCAAATCTGTTTCATGAATTGTAATTTTATTAATGTTATTTTAATTACAAAAAATAGTTTCACAAAGGAAGCACACTTACTTTCTCCATATTGGGTCTCATGTTATCAGTATAACTCATCATTTGCTGGTTAAATGTGGCAGAGAGCATTGCTCAACTAAACTGTTTTTTGCCAAGTGTGAAATTGGTTTATGTGTTGTGTGCTAGTTTTCAGAAATTTTGAGAAAACTTTCATAATCTATTTTTATATATTATATAAAATATATTATGGTTGTTTTTTTTTTTAATACTAGGCTGATTCGCTAGATTGGTATTTGGAATATGTTTTCTGGACAACCATGTATAGCAGCAATTCTTTTCAAATTACAGCTTTTACTAAACAATACGTCAGATGTATCAGATTTTAAATAGTTACGTTTCATGTAACTGAGCAGTGAATGGAGATAAGTAATGTAGGAAGTGGAGACCTATTTTTCTGATTGGGAATTAGATAAAAAAGTAGTTTTGATCAAGATAGATGATTCCTTAAAAGGAAATACTTCCATAACAAGGTATCTCAAGATATCAGTTTGCTGGTTTTGCTTTTTTGTGTGAGATAGACTTGCTGATTTAATCATGCATGCAGAATATTTTCTGTATAGAAATTCTGATGACTAAGAAGCGATAGTTTAGACAAGGTACATGCATCAAAGGAGAGAGTGAAGATACTTACAGAGCTTATTTCATGTTCATATACTGCTAGCAACCTACTGAAAAAATGCATTTCTGATTACGGTGCCATCAATCTAATGAATTGTGTTCCCCAAACTTGTTTTTTCCTATGATATGTTTGCTGCATGTTATCTGAGCAGTAGGAGCTGAGACAGATCTTGTATTAGCCTTGAATTTCTTACTTGCGTAGAGCAGATTTCAACTAGAGAATATTTTTTTGGCCTCTAAAACAATATTCACCTATGATAGTAATGCAAATACTTAGCGTTGTTCAAATTTTTCTTTTTGTCGTATTTGGGAAGCTGAAGTTCACATACTCTGAAATCAGCTTTATCTTTAGACATAACTCTTGGCAATGCTTTCACTGCAAAAATAGATTCTCACTACTAACGTGTTTCATATGGGGAAAAATTAAAAATGTAGTGCTGACCATGTACCATATTCATACAGCTTCATGTACTGGTGTATCATTGTTGTGATTGCAAGGTGGCATTTTTCATGTCTCCATGTATAATGTGTGCAGTTGTCTTTGGGTTTTTTCTTATCAAATCTACTGATGGATGTTTATATTCCAAGCAGATCCTTCCTCTAAATACAACTTAAAAAAAGAAAAAAAAAAAGCCTACAGTATTTTGGTAGTTGTGTATACAGAACATTTACTTAGACTGCTTTTCCTGAATTTATTGGTTGATAAACATACTTTGTTCTTAGAAATGAGAAACCAAAATCCTTCAAAAATAATTTCAGTTGTTCAACTTATTTACCTTAATATTTATGAGCATCTTGATTGATATAAACTGTATGTCATCATAATTTATAGCTCGTAACACGGAATACACTGTGTGAGTGCTTTAATTTTCTGATGATTCTAAAGATGCAGGGGATTATGCTCAGAGGGAGTGCAGAAAACCATTTGTATGAATCAACACAGAACTGCATTGTTCTTGCCCTGAATATTTTGGACTCTGTCCCTGAACCTGCTGTTGGATCCATTACAGACCCGTCTGACTTGATTTCTCTTAAGAACAGAAGGGTCTAAAATAAATGTAACAGGATGGCATATGGGAGAGTGGAACACTCAAGTGAATAGGTGATGTGCAGATAACGTCTTTGTGAAGGTGGCCTCCTGTACCAAGAGCTCTGTTTATCTTTTTACAAGTATGAGAGCATTACGGGGCGGGGGGGGGGAAGAAGGAAAAAGTTTATAATGGGAAGACCGTGAAAATAACCTTTTCTAAGTTCTTTTTTTGTTGGTATTTTGTTGGTTCTTCTGTGGCTTTGTCTTACACTATATTATGGCAGGTTGGCCGTTTATATTGATCGTATTTCCAATTTGTACTATTATGAATTCAACATGGGTCTCATAATGAGCGTTACTCCTTGCTTCATATGAGCTGAAAAATGTTATCAAATATCATATCAAATGTAATTGCTTGTGGCAGAGCAGTGTCTTTCAAGAGGATGTCCAGTGTTAACTTAGAAACTTCAAGGGGTGTGACCAGCCCGTCTGATTACATTGAACCTGTGGGATCTCTCCCTACCAGCCTGCATGTAAGGGCTTTTCATGGTAGAAGCTGTATTGGGAAAGTAAGTTATGCAGCTCAAGGGGGACTGGTAAAATTAAGCAGCGCAGATGAGTTGTTTGAGCCTCTGATATCTGCTAGAGAGAGCTAAAATGGGGGGGGGGGGGGGGGGGGGGGGGGGGGGGGGGGGGGGGGGGGGGGGATGCCCCAGGACTTCAGTCTCCATGTACTCAGGGGTAGTCTTGTTCCTTGCACTGTGTTTAATGTCAGAAGATGAAAGAATTTGGTTTGTTTGCCTTCCTTTTTGAAAACGCTTTATAGTTTTGCCTTAGATTTTTTCCCTTTTGTTATGAGGTGTTGTCTTCTCTGTCAGTTTTGAGCTCCTTTAATTTTGAGTTAATAAGTTAACAAGTTAACACTTAACCTTAATTTGTTTCCTGATCAAAGTTAGTATTTAAAATAAGCCTTGGGCTTGGCAGTTTCTTGCTCACTGTAATGTTAATGGAAAATGAAATCAGCCAGATTATGTACCTTTCCCACTAGAAGTTTTTTAACATATCGCATTTATATTTAAAAGATCTGCCCTATACAGTTACTTAACATATGGATTGCAATTGTTTCAGCTTTGGTCAGTGTGGAGAAGCAGCTTTTCAGCTTCCGGTCAATACATTCCAGTGTTAATACCAGCTGCCAAAGGACAAAAATTTTTGATAGAGTATGAGAGGAAACATTTCATTTTGGGTAAGCTAGCTACACTGACCAAGGATAAAAGGATCCCTTTTATATATACAGAGTGCTCAGAACACCTGGAATCCAAAGTACTACTTCTGTACAGTGGGTTTTAGCATTTTTATGGATTTTACTGTGCACTGTGTGATAACTTAAAGCTGCTATGGCTGAGGTGATCTTGATGACTCAGGCAGTTGAAATCTTTCAGATGTCCAAAGTTACCTGAATGTGTCTGACTCCCCTCTCACTGTGAAGTAACTGGACATAGAATCTTCTGTACTGTATAGGAAGATATTCTATACCATATAGACTATATAGGCTACCCATATAGAGGTGAAAACATCAGTTGCAGTAACATGTAGAATCACAGAAAAATGTAGATGGGAAGGGACCTCTGGAGATTGAGAGGCTCAATTTTCTGCTTTAACTTCAAAATTAAATCAGGTTGCTTAGGGCCTTGCTGAGTCAAACTTTTAAATTCTCCAAGGTTGCTTGGAGATGCTGTTAGATCTCCATCCTGTTCCACTGCCTAACCACGCTCCTGGTGAGGAGTTTCCTTACATCTATTTGGAATTTCCCTTGCAGCATCATGTGACTGTTGCCTGTTGACCTTTTGCTGTGCCTGCCTGAGAAGAATCTGCCTCCACCCTTTGTATAACTCCCCATTACATAGGTGAATGCAGTAGTGGGCTCCTTTTCTTCTCCAGACTGAAAAAACCCAACTCCCTCATCATGTCTTTCATCTCGTGTGTCAGCCCTTTCGCTATTTTAATGGCCTTCCTCTGGACATGCTCTAGTTCGCCAGTACCTCCTGTGCTGCATGGCCCAAAATTGGTGCTCCAGATGTGGCCTCACCAGTGCCAAGCAGAAGGGAATAATTCATTCCCTTGACTGGCTGTTGATGCTCTTGCTTTTGCAGCTCAAACTACGGTTAGTTTTCATTGCTTTAAGGGTGTGTTGCTGGTTTATGTTCAACTTGCTGTCCACTAGAATCTCCAAGTCCTTTTCTGCAGAGCTGCTGCCTGTCCAGTCTGCAGCTGTAATGCTGTATAGAGTTTTTTCTTTCCCAAATGCAGGACACTTTATTTGTCTTTGTTTAACTTTATAAATTCCTGTTGGCTACTTCCTCCAGTTTGTTGAGGTCCCTCTGAATGGTGGCCCTGCCCTCCAATGTGTTGACTGCTTTCCCTGTTTTAGATCATCTGTAAATTTGCTGAGGATGCTTTCTGTCCTAGCATCCAAATCTGATGAAGATGTTGACCAGTATTGACCACTGAGGAATAATGCGTCTAACCAGTTGGCAGTTAGACTTAGAATTATTGACTACAACTCTTTGAACCTCATGGTCCAAGGAATTTTTTGTCCACCTTGTTGTCCACCTATTCAGTCCATGTCTCCTCACTTTGACAACCAGGATGCTATGGAAGACAGTGTTAAAAACCTTGCTTAAGTCAAAGCAACTGGCAACCACTGATTGTCCCTGGTCCACAGAGCCACTTATTTCTTCAGAAGGCAGTCAGGTTGGTTGTATATGGTTTGCCTTTGGAAGTCTGTTGTCTGATCCCAGTCACATTGATGTCCATCGTGCCTGGAAACAGCTTCCCTTTAGGACTCGCTGTATGTTTTGTACAGCAAATGAGGTGAGACTGACTACTATCTAGTTCCCTGGATCCTCTATCCCCTCCTGCCCCCAACTTGCTTTTCTGTTGGGTTTTGTTTGTTTGTTTTTAAGTTTCCTGTTTCCTGTCATAGGCAATCGCCATGACTTTTCAAAGGTGATAGCCAGCAGCCTTGCAGTGACATCAGCTAGCTTTCTCAATCTCTTGGATGTTTCCCATCTGGTCCTATGTACTTGTGTAGGTCCAGCTTACCTAAATAGACTTTAACTTGGTAGCTCCTCTCCCTCAAGCTTTGCTACCAGATGCAGAAACCTGGGAAGCCTGATAGCAGACCTTGCTGGTAAAGACCATGCCCAGGCTGTTGGATACCTCAGCTTTTTCTGTACCTTTCATCACTAGGTTGCTTCCCTATTTAGCAGCTGAATTACACTTTCCCCAATCTTTCTTTTGCTGATGGTGTACGTGTAGAAGCATTTCTTCTTGCCTTTCACATCCCTCTTCAATATCAACTCCAGACAAGCTTTACCTCCCTAACTCAGTCTCTGCTTGCCCAGACAGTGCATCTGTATTCTCCTCTAGTTGCCTATCCCTGCTTCCACTTTATATATGTTCTGTTTTGTTTGCACTCAGTCAGTGAGGAGTCCCATGTACAGTCAGCTGGCCTCCTGCTGTGCCTGCTGATTTTCTTGCACGTGTGGAAGGCTTCTTTTTGTGCTCCGAGAAGAGAGTTCAGAAAGATGACTGGCTGTCATGGGCTCCCTTGTAGCTTCCCAGGGCGTTCTGCTTACCATTTCCTGAGCAAGCCCCAACTCTACTGTTCTGAGTCCAAAGTCTTTAGTCTGCTTCTTTCCTTCCTTTCTTTCCTCAAGATCTTACACTACCATTTCACAATTAGTGCATCCAAGGCTGCTGTTGGCCATCATATGCCTGAGCAGTTCTTCCTTATTCATGAGTACCAGATCCTGCACAACCCATCCTCTAGGAGCCTGTTCAGCACCAGCATCAAAAATTGCTCCTAGTGCATGCGAGAAATTCCCTGGATATTTCACGCCCTGCTGTGCTGCCCTTCCAGTAGATGTTGTGTGATTTAAGTACTCCATGAGAACGAGGGGCTCTGAATATTGGAAAACCAGCCTAGGATGATGTTCCATTTATTGTGGCAACTGAAAATAAATTTTCCTTAACTAGTTGTCTTGAACCACAAGAAGCTGCTGTAAAGATACACATATGATGTTTTGATTTTTATTTTGGACTGGAATACTAATTTTCTATTCATTTTTAATTACTACTTTAGTGCAGTTACAAATACTAATTCAGCTGATGTCCACAGTGCAGCTGATGAGGTAAAATAACCTGGTTTTAAATAGCATGGATACTTTGGTATCCATAATATTTGTTCACAACTAATGAATTTGCAAGTGATCTGAATGTTTTTTCTTTGTCTCTCTAAGATTTGTAGTTTCTAATTACGCTGAGGTAAGTAATGTGCAACTACATGAACTATTGTTGTAGATTGTACTGTATGGTTATCTTACATTCAGGCCACACAAATAATACCGGCACGTATATATGTGCCAGAAACAACTCCTCATCTGCCTTTTTTTTTTTGAAGTGATTAATAAGAGAAGATCTTGTCCACGCATCATTATTGTATTTTGTTTCTTAGTAATTGGTGACAGTGTGCTTCTTAATCTGTTTTAGTTGGAAGATGGGGAAGAAGAGCCGAGTAAAAACTCAGAAGTCAGGTACAGGAGCCACAGCAACCGTATCTCCAAAGGAAATGTTGAATCTAATTAGTGAGTTATTGCAAAGTAAGTTTCATTTTTATGCCTCTCTGGGAAAAGGGATGGTGTGCAGACCACTCAGTAACGTTCTCTTGTTGAAGCCATTGAATTCTATTCATTTCCTGTAAGTGGCCAAGCTTGCTATTTCAGCCTGCTTAAGGTAGGATAGTATGTATCTTATAGTATTTGTCTCTGTCAGTATATACCATTATTGGCTTATTTTTATGTGTATGTATTGGACATACCATATTTTGGCAGCTTTTGGCTATACATCTCAACACAAGCATAAATACTGGAGGAGATTAGATTAAAAAAAAACTACTCTAGATAACTTGACATTGAAGCTTTGTCAAAAATGTTTTTCTTGTCAGCTTCAAGAATTGCACTGTTTCTGTTTATCGTTTGAACAGTACTTTGAGCTGATATCAGAGTAGAGAAATTAACTGTGGAAAGCAGCAATACCACTCATTTCCACTGCACTGATATTGTTGTTGCTTAGATAATTTTTTTTTTTGTAGTTGTTGATTGGAAACTTTTTGTAGTGCTTAGTTCTTGTGTATAGACCAAAGGTTGTTCCACTTGTTGAGGAACTTGGAACTCATTCATTATTTCTGGTAAATGTGAAAAGCAGAGCCATGATTTCATACAATGATGCTAAAATACTGTTCGCTCTTTCTACTGTCATTTGTAACTGTGCTCAGCTATGCTTCTTGTTGAAACACAAGTCTAAATTTTCATATCCTGGACACATCTAAATGTTGCCTTAGAGAAATTAGAATTTTTCTTTAGCATTGCTCACAAAGAGGAGACAAGGAGTTGGCAGAGCATTTTGATGCTTATGCTACAGTTGGCCTTTGCTACCAAAAATAAAACATAGATCTAATTTTCTAAGCAAAGACAAGTATCAGCTGTTCTTTTTGTCAAGCTTCCATATTTTATTCAACACAAAGATTTTTCAAATCAGTTGAGCAAGGTAATCTTCAGCTGTCCCCTTGGATTTATGCAGCTTAGATCAAGAAATCCACATGCTGGCGTTTAGAATATTGTCAGAGACACTGTGGATATAATCTAAAGCTAAAGCTTGGCTAAGTGTTCCTTTGCTTGTCCTTCCAGTACACGTGCATCTATGAAAACAGTATTGACTAGGCAGGTCAAATGTATGTACCAGCAAATTTCTCAATTACTTAAGGTAAGCTCTGTGCTATTATCATCTGCTTTCATTACAGCAAGAATAATGGCAAGCAGGCTAATGTAAACAGTGTGTTTTGCTTGGATTATTGAAAACAGAGACTTCTTTTTTTTTGTCTTATCTGAGAAACTATCTACTTAATGGTCTGGTTGTTCACCTTATTTTCTTCCTAGCTTTTTAAACATTTGATATTTCTTAAATCTTAAAGAATTGAGGCAAGTTATACTGTGAAAATTTTAAAAGTTTCTATTAATTACATTTCAAAGAATGGGATATTTATAACAATGGAGATTATAGTGTTTCCCATGTAAACATGTTTGAAGGACAAGTAGTACTAAGGTTCAGTTAAAGTTGCTGTGAAACCATGACCTTTTCTCTGATGTTAAGAGATATACACACACACACACACACACACACTTTATTAAAGAAAACATTTTCATTTGGCATTTTTATTTCCAGAATGTAGCAGTCCTACCCCAGGTCCTGGTAAGGAATGGGAAGAATATGTACAGATCCGTTCACTTGTTGAGAAAATTCGCAAAAAGCAAAAAGGTAAATGTGAAAAACTGTAAGATGAGGGTGGCTCAGAGTATTGATTTGCCTGAAGAATTGTCTGTTGACAGCTAAAAGGAATATTTTTGTTGTTGTTATATAAATATTATGCAATCCTATTGTTTTGGGATAAAAATCTTAATTCTCTGACATGCAGTTGCTTTCTGAAATATTCTGGTGGGCATGACCACTTGCATTAACCATTTTAATGCTTATAATTCTGAGTGAATATCACAGACAGGTGATCCTGTGATAATTCTGTTCAATAAGTAGAAAAAAGAGCTTGAGATTGTGATGAGATGACAGTCTGAAGGACTAGAAGTAAAAATCCTTCAAGAATAATAGACCTTTTGGATTCCTGATTGCATAGTCTGCCCTCTGCCTCTATAAATCTGAACATTTTGAATTTAATTTTATAACTATTTTATTTTAACCTGAACACTTTACTGGACATGGAAACAGTTGCAGCAATTCAACTTCATGACATTAAATTATGACAAAATAAAAATATATAAATGCACAAAATAAATCCATCAACTAATAAATCTAACTGCTATAAATCAAGCACATAATTAAAATAAAGGTATGCTTATGGTACCACAGTTAATATGGAGTTTTATTGTCAATTTTCCTAGGTTTGATATATGCTTATTTTTCAGATTAGAACAGTTTTCTTCCAGTACGTTCTGCAACAACTCACTTTATTTTCATATTAGCTTTGTTTTTATTTGGAGGTGTGCTCTAAAAAATGCTTTTTGTGTAATTTCAGTAAAATTAACCATTTTTTATGACTGTTATATTTTAATGGCAGAGAAATAACAATTATTTCTTCTCTGATATTTATACGGTAATGACAAAGAAGCCAGACTGCATTTAAAATGGAGCTTGAGTGGTTTGTGTACTTGCTTGAAAAAGCAGAAGACTGTACTTAAGAAGCTTGAAATGTCCTTTTCACACCTGTTTTTAGCACATAAGAATCTTACTTCATGAAAAGACTTTTAAACCTCTGAACGTCAGTTATTGGCAGAGGGCATATAGAAGAATAAATGATACTGTTTGAGTGACTGCATCCTGTAGCTCTGTAGAGGTGAACTTGATTCATTGTTTTGCTGTCCTGTGACTTCTATAAAAGTATGGTACATGTCCTGGTTTTTATGAGGTAATACATGTGTTATGGTAAAACATAATTCAGGTTAAGAAGAACAGAGTTAGTGCTGAGGTTGGGCTGATCACTATATCTTTCTTCTGTGCCAGAAAGATCGAAACATTCATGGGGAAAATGGCTGCTGGCAGAAGTGCTAGAATTAGTATAACAGTATTATGTTAATAGGATATCTTTTTTTCCTTGAAAGATGCAAAGCTTACTAACCACAGCACTATTGACATACAAATGGTTTTTAACGTAACATTTTTACATACATAGTGAGTATGAGTAGTATGGTGTCTTTCAAAACTATTTTTTAATGGACCATAGTAATTTATACTACACAGTTTTCTAGCTTAATAAAAGCTAAACAATTAGCAAAGGAAGTATAAATTCCTTTTGGGAACCCTGAGATGTACAAATGAATATATATTGCCTAAAGTGTCATACTTTGTGCTTTTCTTGAATAGAACTCTGGGTTGCAGAATGTGAACTAAAATGATCTTGATCATAGAAAACTCTTAATTTGAAAACTGAGTATTTTTACTTTCTAAAATTTTTCATTGTTTGACTCATTAGGAAAATTTTAAATAAAGCTAATTTTTCAATATAGATTTTCATCAGTATAGCTATATTTTGCTCAGTATAGAAATAAATTGTTCCCCAGTAGTGCTTATAGTTTAAAGGAGCTGCTCTTCTCTTTTAATTTGGAAAAATATGGGAAGTATTGGACCACATCATATATGAGGAACAGAGGTAGAATTTCAGAGATGCTTACAGAATGGTTCCAAATACAAGCTGGATATTAAAAGCTTCCAGTAGCCTTGTACAGTACTCAATGTTGGAAATCAAAAGAGTAAAGTCCTGGACAGTATAAACACCTAACAAGTTCTGTAGAAGCTATGTAATTAGTCTTACTAGATTTGTGAAAGCCAACTCTAAATATATTCCACAGAAAATAGCATACTGAAGGCAGTATGAAATAAAGGAGAGATGCCAGCTTTTTTTTTTTTTTAAAAAAAAAGCCAAACCACTATGCATCACATTCTTATTGCATTCAAAAAAAAAAAAACCCACTTGATCAATATTGAGTTTTTATACTGCATCATCAAAGACGAAGTTTTAGATGATATTTGCACTTTTATGTTAACTGCAAATTTGATTGGTTCTAGGGCTTGAAATGTGTGATTGGGGGGGGGGGGGAGATTTCAAATACACTAATGCTACTCTCTTAAAATCCTTTTAATTTAAAGATATATTTATCACCTATGCTTAACCAAAATATCTTTGGATGTAAGCAACTTGCTGATGACATTTTGTCACTTATAAAATGGCCTTAGCATTTCAGGGGCATTTGGACACTTAATGTGATCTGACACTAGAGTTTGGGTTGAAGAGAACATAGAGGCAAAGAGGTACAGAAAAAGCTGGCAGAGTATAGCTGGGACCCATAATGCACAGATTCAAATCAGATGAAGGTTAAGGGGAAAGCTGAGGAAATGAATGAGAGTTGCAATTTCACCTGTGGACCACGTGCCTGTTGGAGAAGCCAAGTGTAGAAATTTGGACAAGCTCTGTGATGTCAGGAGGATGATCAGTCCTTAGTTATTCTAGTAGATCTGTATGCTACAGGAAAAAGCTAACTGCCTTGTATGTGAGAGAAGGAGCTTGAGATCTGCTTATCATTTCCAGTGCTGAATTAATGAAATTGCAGCTTGCCTCTCAAATTCCTCCTTGTGTCTGTATTAACATGTTGTGGTGATTGCATTTATCATCAATATAAAGCTGGGAAATATTTTCGCTCAGCTTATTTAAAAGGGAAAGAGGAGGGGAGCTTCATATTTCATCACAGCTCAGTTTAGGTGGTTGTGTTTTTTAAGATGACTGGTAAGCCAATTTGGCAGAATATTTAAGTTGATGAAAATTGGGTATGACATCTGTATGCTATTGAGTAACACTTAACAAAGACCAATTCTGACTCAGCTACTTCAAAGTAGAACTGCTGTGGGATAGCAGGTAGCTTTCTACATGTGCTTTTATATTGAACTTCTTTATCTTTCTAGATCCTCTTATTTCTGCATTTGTTTTTTAACAAATTGTGTATATAGGTTTGTCTGTTGTCTTTGATGGAAAAAGAGATGACTATTTCCCTGAATTGATAAAGTGGGCAACTGAAAATGGAGCATCCACAGAGGGTTTTGAAATATCTAACTTTGAAGAGGAGGGGTTTGGACTGAAAGCAACAAGAGAGATAAAGGTGAGCATGTGAACATTTGACTTAGATTAGAAAATCTTGTTTGGAATGTAGCTGCAGCGCTCTGAAACACTCGCCGCCTTCCCATTCCCCTTTTGACTGCTTATGAAACTGCTGTTCTGAAATGCTCTCAACTCAGTGTACTTGAGAAATAAAATTATTGATAAAATTGAGTATTATTTTAGATGACTATTGGATAGTACTGTGAGTACTATCAGTCTTTTTTTTTTTCTTTGTTGCCTATACTCTTTACCTAATCACCAGAGTACTCTACCCCATTGATGCATTCCTCTCTTCCATGTTTTCTAACTACTTAGTCTCTTCTCCTCTTCTTTCATGTCCCTTCTTTTAAAGCACTGGCTTTTTTGCCTCAGAAAGAGGTATTTGCAATACTTAATTTCCAGTGAAAATGAAAAAAAAACAAAATTACCTGATAATTGTAAAGAATATCTTTTGATCATCAGGTAAGGAATATAGACACACACAGTTAGCTAACTGTTAAAAGGTAAGCATTTAAGATTGCCTGTTTCCATTCCCATTTTAGAGATGGGAAACAGCTTTGAAGAACAATCAGCTGTTGTAGAAAGAATATTAGAAAACGAGCATATTACTCATTTTACGGCTTTAGCAGCACATAGTTAATAAGGCTAGCAGTACTGCTTAATAAAAATCCTGGACAGTTCTTCTAAAATAAGAATGGGCAATGTGAAAAGACGTCTGCTGGGAGAAAATATTTGATCACGTAATTAATAGCAATATAATGTATCTGGTAGCTTTGAGGTTGTGTGGGCGATCTACATATTAGCAGTTCCAAACTGAAGCACTTTATTTTGTAAACTAAGTGTCTTTGTTTTAAGCTTTGTGTAATGCAGACTGGAACATTTGGTTACCACGATATGAAACATAGCATGTTTGTTTAATTTGCAGTGGAAGAAAAGGAAGAATTTTGCTTCAGAATAAGTTTGGTTTTTTTTTTTTTTTTTTTTTAATGAAAGCAACCTATAATTTAAAGACAATGTATATTTGAGACACTTGGCATATCATATAAATGCTAACTGACCCTCTATGCATTTTTTTCCTTTCTGTAGGCTGAAGAGTTGTTTCTGTGGGTTCCTAGAAAACTGTTGATGACAGTTGAGTCAGCTAAAAATTCAGTATTAGGTAAGAGCTTAAGGAAGTTCTTAAGCAAGAAGTTGAAATGTATGGGATCATTCAATAGGGGACTTTCTTTTTTTTAGCTGATCTCCTTTATTACAGGACTTGCTTATCATGCCGACCATCAGGTTTGGAATACCTAGAAGCTTGAAGTGTCAGTGGCAAGAATTTAATTTTCCTCTTTGTTTCTGGCTGAGCGCACTAGATATCTTCCAGAAGTGTGCATGTTATTTTGAACACGTATCATGTAGCTTGTTTAACACTTGGAGATAAAATATTCTGAGGTACTGAGAGTATTGTTACAGTTTCTTCATGTCTTCCATCATGCAATTGTACATGAGGCATTTATGGGGTCAAATAATTTGCAGCATAATACAATGTGGGCAGCTAAATATTTTAGAAACCTGAAAAGCTTTTTTTTTTGGTTGCAAATTCTTACATGTTATCTCATCATATTCATTTAAAGTAAATCTAGGATGATATTTTCTATGGACAATTAATTTAGTGCCTCACCTTTCTGGGTTAATTCAGGATCCCTGTATTCTCAAGATCGAATTCTTCAAGCCATGGGCAACATAACATTGGCATTCCATCTTCTTTGTGAGCGAGCCAACCCCAACTCTTTCTGGCTGCCCTACATCCAGACGCTCCCCAGTGAATATGACACTCCTCTCTATTTTGAAGAAGATGAAGTGCAGTATCTTCAGTCAACTCAGGCAATACATGATGTTTTTAGCCAATATAAAAATACAGCTCGACAGTATGCCTATTTCTACAAAGTTATTCAGGTAAGCATCTTAAATGTAGTATATGTTGTTCTCATGATCATTATTGAGGAAGGTGTGAAAACAGTGATGCTAAATAAGAGAGCAAGTGTATTGCTCTTAAAGGTTTGAATCATTAAAGCAATTTCTTGCTGTTTTTTGAACTGCTGTTAAAATTTCACAGTTCAGTAGGTTTATGAATATATAAGAATGTATTTAGTTGGTTCAGAGGAGTGATTACTGCCCTTTGTTTGGCACTGGGTGAGGCTTCATCTGGAATACTATACAGTTTGGGGCTGACCAGTACAAGAGACATGTTGACAAACTGGAATGAGATCAGAGGAGGGCTATTAAGATGTCATTTGCTTCAGCCCTTTATCCGTACAAGGAGAGACTGAGGGAGCTGGATTTGTTTATTCTGGGGAAAAGGAGATAAGGGATGATCCAATTATTGCTTTCAACTTGCTACTCGTACCCAGACTCCAGAAGTTTGCCTGTGGGAAGTTGGGCTAGGGGACCTGCAGAGATCTATAACCTATGCCTCTCTGAATCTCTGAAAAATGTATAGTTTGCAGTAAACAAAGTAAAACTGTAATTGTTAATTGACATAGAATAAAACCATTGCATATGTTGAATTTCCAATGACTGTGGATTAACTGTTGTTTTCTATTCTATTTAACATAATTATTTTGATTGCTTTCAAATACAAAGATAAACCCATCTGGTAACAATTTGAGTATGGGGAGGGTTGAGATGGGTGAACTTTTCATCATGTTCTGAAGTAATGATTTAAATTGAGTTTCTAAGATAGAACTGTTACTCTGACTGATGTCTAGACATAATTGATGTTGTAAGTGAATGGTGATGTGTAGTTGTCAAGGTAGTGCTCAATGTTCAAAAATCCAAAGCTTTTTGTGGCACAATCTGTGTAAAAAGCATATGATTCTATGTACTGAATTTCCACAATTGTGTGATCTAGAGACCTTTTTTTTGGCCATAGGAGAGGCCAGAAGACATAAAGCAATTCTGTTCTCCTTTAACGTTATCAGAGTTTCAAAGCTTTTCTATTAACTGTTTTAAGTCAACAAAAGTTAAATTATTTTGCGTAGCTGTTTGGTGTTTGACGAACCTTATATGTTTCAAACACAGTGTCAGTTTAGCCAGTATAAGGAGCGGAGGGATACATTTTGAAAACTAGAGTCATTGAAAATAGTGGGTGAAAACCAAATAAGATGCACTTCATTTTGAGGCAAGGAGTAGGGTAAGAACAATGGCTTTAATATCAGGAAGGAACAAAATTCTTCCTTCCAGGTGTCACAATTCAGGAAACGATAGTTTAGCCAGCTCTCTTTTCTTGCCATGTGCTATTCTAGGCTGCCAGTCCACACTTGACCTTCCAGCTTTTCGCTTTTTTTTCTCAAAGTATATTGCCTGAACAAACAGAACTCCTAAATTTTATTTCTTTAGAATATCTTTTTACCCCGAAATAGTTGTCCCGTTTTTAAAGAGTTATTAGCAGAACATTGTGTAACATTATCCAATTCTTCCAACTGCTATTCATGCTCTTGCAGTACTTAATCAGATAGCTAACTATCACTATGACTAGTTCCATTATTTTCATTGACTAATCCTGCACTAGTAGCATTATGTCAGAGGTTATGTGGTCATAACCAAACTGAAATACAGTTTTACAGAGAAATGAGATCTGGAATGAAACCCTGGATTTTGACTGCCATGTTGCCAGTATTTCAGACCGCTTCTCAGTGACTGATGAATACATGTAGACTGATACCAAAGTGATGCAAGCACAACTGAAGAATGTATATAAAATCCAGTGGTGTAACATCAGTTGAAGCATGAGATATCTATTATGTGAAAAGCAGCTTAAATGTTTGACTAAACATTTTTTGTTCATGAAAGTTTCATGTGGCACATAATCTGCTTAAGGATGGCAAATACACACTATTTCTGTTATTGTCTCTTAAAGCTAATCAAAGATCATTTGTATGGTATTTAAGCTAATGTGGGCAAAGTAATGTCTAACTAAAAAATAATTTGTATTCTGCATCAAAGTCCATGCTGTTGACTGTTAAGAGTCAGAAAAGCTACAGTTTGAGCAAAGAAAATGATGTATGTGAGATGACTTTAGGGGCAGGCTGTCTTTAGAACCCCAGTGATGGTGATGTGCTGTACATGGTAACAAGCCTTTAATACCCTGCACTGTTATATTTTCTGGTTTATGTTTGCAATTCTATGGAAGCTGATATGGCAGCTCATGGAGGAAGACTTCTCAGTCTGATATTGTTGAGACTGATTCAGTTCAGTTTGATGTGCAGCAATAGGAAACCTTTGTGGAAATAGTGTTTAAATAAATGGCTGTCTTCTCTTTGAGCTTTATATTAGTATACCCAAAAAAGTGTTTAGTACTGTACTGTTGGCTTTTGTATGAACTGTTAAAATTTAGGTTCTGGTCACTTGTGGTCAGAAATCTAGACCAGATTTTTTTTTTTATTCTGACAAATGCTTTTATTGCTTGTTTGATGTACTTGTATAATATAGCTGTTGTTTCATGTTGAACGTGGGCATGAAGGTAGGTCAGGTAGGAATCATTTGCTTTATTTACTTGTTCTTTGGAGAACGAGTGGTAATAAATATTAGGTAAATTTTAGGTGTGTTCTGGTGGTTTGGTGCCATGCTTCAGCGCTGCCATGTAACCACAGTTTCAGCTGAATGTTTCTTTACTAGTATTCAGTAAATGTCACACTAGGAAGATATGTAATTTCAGCTGGCTCCAGGAGTGCCAAGTGAATGGACTGGGTACCTATTAATGCTTTTGATGAAAACTCATGGAAAAGTTTTAAAACTTTTTGATTTCTGTTTCTGCTCTCAAAAATAAGAGCTTCTAATTTATGAAATGGTGGAGGAAAAAAGTTCATAGAAAAAAAAGCCCCTTTCTTACCTAAAACAAAGTACCATTTTTCATTATTCAGAAAAGCTGAAATTAATTTTAATATCATTTCGCATGCACTCATATCATTTTATGAATAAAATTGACCCACAAAATACTAGTGCTAAGGGTAATTCATGAGCATATGGAAAAGGGAAGAAGAGGTGGGGAGCGAAAAATTCATCATATAAATGAAAAAAAGCAAAACAAACCCACTTTCTTATTAAAGGCAGCGTACTCTGCAAGCTTTATGAAAGTGAATGTTAGATTTTTGTATACCATCATTTCATTCAGTACTATTATGCTTTAGCATAAGCATTTTAATGAAAGCTCTCCTGTGTGACTGGGATTTTGATATTGCTTCAGGTATGCAGACTAATATTTTTTAAAATACACAAATACAATTTTTGTAATACAAAAATCTTGTAACTATACTTACTTTCTTGATAGCTATTCTACTGCAGAAAGTAAAACTAGTAGCATCTTGAAATAAAAGGCGCTTTGTTGATATTTGAAGGCACTGAAAAAGGGAATATTTTGTGCAGGCAAAATATTTTAATTACTTTGCAGCATTTTTAGTCTGCAAAATGTTTCTAATGGTCGGGGGAATAAAAGGGTTACCAAATCGTTTCTTCAAATGCTTCATTTTCTTTCCAAATAGGATTGCTAGACTATTATTAAGATAATTTGGCTTCTGATAGGTGTGCAGTTTTAAACATTGTTTGACAAGCACAGGTCTGTTTTATTTCCCTAGCTCTTCTCCATAAGGGTGGCTTTCTGGGAAGGCTGCAGTTCTGACTCCTTCTCCAAGTGCTTAGTCTGGCTACACATGAAGAATGGGCAGATTTATGAATTTCACAGCTGTTGCAAGCTAAGCTGTAGTCTGGTTTGATAAGCAGAAACAGGTGGGATGTTGAGTAGACAAAAATAAACCCCTGAGCATGTTAGCCAGGCTCTATAAACCACACTGACACCTTTTTAAACAGATGTAATTTGATAACTAAAAAATAGTTAAAAGTTCTTACAGAGGTACTTTAAAGGCAAATTTGGCCTCTGCATTGCTATCAAAATACAGCGAATGGTGAAAAGAGTACTTTTATCGTAGCAGACTTGTAGTTTGCAAGATGTTTTTGTAGTTTGTTCCAAAGAGAAATTTTGTAAACTGCAGGGATTTCTCTTCCTCTGGAAGGTATGCGTGTGACTTCCATTAACATTTATGGGCCTTGCATGCCTACTGCAGGGTGAACAGAGCCCAAATATTTATGGCTTGATGTTAAATTTTTTTTTTTGTACACTGAAATGTGGTATAATAGGCACAAGAGGGAGCCATATAGTTTACAGACATTCACAGTGAGAAAATTCCTAAAGAAAATACAACCAAGTTTGAACCTTTTTTAAAAGAATATGCAGTGGTCTTCGTGTTTGAATTTCACTTGCATCTGCATGCCTGCTTGTAGTCTACTGCAGAGAATTTTTTGTAAATCAAAACAAGACATCAAGACAAGGAGTGCCCTTAGAGAAGGTGGAAGTGCCCAAACTCCATTTACATTATGGACACTATGGGTCTGAAGCAGCATTGTATCTTTTCCTCAGGTGTAGTAAAGGCTGTTATTACCTGCTTTACTAAAAGGCAATTTTATGATAATTTTAGTTAACTTTTAAAATCTTTGAAGTGGTGAGTCTGAAAGCAGCAGAGCCCACCAGCTAGCCATAGCTTTTGCCATGGTGCAATTCAGCTGTATGCATTCAGCTGTATGCATTCAGTGGCACTCTATGTTTAAGTGGCACTCTATGTTTAAGTAGTATCTGTATGTAGCTGCCTCTCACGCGCTGGAGAAGTTTTGCAGGCCTGTCCAGGATGGCAGTTTGGCATTGATTTAGACAGTGTTTTCAGCCTGTAGTCTCTGGACCACTGGGGGACTGCAGATTTTTCTGAAGGGCACCAGCAAGCTAGCTGTCCGTTTAAAAAAAAAAAAAAAGTGACAGTGGGCATCTGCTATAGGCTACCTGATCAGGAGGAAGGAAGGAGTGGATGAGGCCTTCTACAGACAGCTAGAAATAGCCTCATGTTTGCAGGCCCTGGTCCTCATGGGGGACTTCAACCACCCCGATATCTGTTAAAGGGACAACACAGCAAGGTGTAAGAAATCCAGGAGGTTCGTGGAGAGCATTGATGACAATCAATCCCTGCTGAATGGGGCAGGGGACCTGGTGACACAGAACATGGAAAAAGCTGAGGTACTGAATGCCGCCTTTGCCTCAGTCTTTACTAGCAAGACTGGCCTTCAAGAATCCCACGTCCCAGACACCAGGAAGAAAGGCTGAAGCAAGGAAGATGTCCCCTTGGTGGAAGAGGATCAGGTCAGGCAATACTTAAGCAAACCAGACATACACAAGTCCGTGGGCCCTCATGGGATGCACGCACAAGTGCTGAGGGAGCTGGCTGATGTTATTGTGAGGCGACTCGCACGCCTGAGGGACGGGATGCCATCCAGAGGGACCTGGATGAGCTTGAGAAGCGGGCCCACGTGAACCTCATGAGGGTCAACAAGGCCAAGTGCAAGGTCCTGCACCTAGGTCAGGGCAACCCCTGGTATCGATACAGGCTGGGGGATGAAGGGTTTGAGAGCAGCCCTGAGGAGAAGGACTTGGGGGTGCTGGGGGATGAAAAGCTGGACATGAGCCGGCAATGTGCTCTCGCAGGCCAGAAAGCCAACTGTATCCTGGGCTGCATCAAAAGAAGCATGGTCAGCAGGTCAAGGGAGGTGATTCTGCCCCTCTACTCTGCTCTGGTGAGACCCCACCTGGAGTGCTGCATCCAGCTCTGGGGTCCTCAGCACAGGAAAGACATGGACCTGTTGGAGCAGGTCCAGAGGAGGGCCACAAAAATGATCAGAGGGATGGAACACCTCTGCTCTGAGGAAAGGCTGAGAGAGTTGGGGTTGTTCAGCCTGGAGAAGAGAAGGCTGCGGGGAGACCTTAGTGCAGCCTTTCAGTACGTAAAGGGGGCTTATAAGAAAGACGGGGATAAACTTTTAGCAGGGCCTGTAGCAATAGGACAAGGGGTAATGGTTTTAGACTGAAAGAGAGTAGATTCAGACTAGATACAAGGAAGGAATTTTTTACAGTGATGGTGGTAAAACACTGGCACAGGTTGCCCAGGAGGTGGTAGATTCCCCATCCTTGGAAATATTCAAGGTCAGGTTGGACAGGGCTCTGAGCAACATGATCTAGTTGAAGATGTCCCTGCCCATTGCAGGGGGGGTTGGACTAGATGACCTTTAAAGGTCCCTTCCAACCCAAACTGTTCTATGATTCTATGACTCTCAGTGATCTTTGAATGATCATGGTAATTGGGAGAGGTGCCTGAGGACTGCAGGAAGGCAAATGCCACTTCTATCCTCAGGAAGGACAGGAAGGAGGACCCAGGGAACTACAAGTCTGTCAGCTTCACTTTGATCCCTGGGAAGATGCCATCCAGTGGGACCTTGGCAGGCTGGAGAAATGGGCTGACAGTTGATGAAGTTCAACAAGAAATACAGAGTCCTGCACCTGGGGTGGAATAATCCCATGAATACGTTGGGGGCCAAGTTGAACATGAGCCAGCAATGTGCCCTTGCAGCAAAAAGGGCTAATGGCATCCTGGGCTGCGCTAGGAGTGTTGCCAGCAGGTCAAGGGAGGTGATCCTTCCCCCCTGCTCAGCACTGGTGAGGCCACACCCAGGGTACTGTGTCCAGTGTTGGGCTCCCCAGTACAAGAGAGATTGCTAAGTAAGAATTTTAGAATTAAACCAAATGGAGAAAGCAAAGTCACCTGTTTAACATTTTCACAAGTAAATTTAATTTTCTTTGACTCAGTTTTATGTTTCTTTGCCAAGTTAATGAGCAAATACTTGCAAATGCTTTCTTTGCCTTCTGTCAAGCTACTGTTACTGAAGAAGGCAGAAGCTGCCCCATGAATCACGCTTTTTTTTTTTTTTTAAATAGAATCTATTTGGTAGAAGTCATTAATACTTTTAGATAGTATCTGTAGTCTGGTTTGTATCCAGTGTTCCACAGGAACACTCTCATACCAGTTTTCTGACTAGCGTGCATTGACATCTGGACAGTGCTTGTGAAAGTGTTATTGTAGTCCCATTGTGAATACAATCCATGCGGTAATCTATCCAAAAATGTTTTGATCTGTTTGTGTGCACTATTGGACAGAGAACTTAATTTCCTGGAGGCTGTAATACCTTTTGATCAGATACTAAATTTGATTTATTATTCATAAAATTTGACTAATTGATTTAGCGTGAATGAAATTCTAAAATCCAGTTATTAGCTGTTGGGCACTGGAATATCATTTTAGTTAGGACGTTTTAACACATTAAGTTCTAGATCTCAAAATAATATTACAGCATCTTTAAAATCTGGTATCACATTTGACTCTTCAATATTGGGTGTATTAGGTGAGATTTCACATCTCTAGCTTAATTTTGACACCAGTTTTTGAAGTTGTGATGATACTTTCAATATGACTTATGCCGCTCTTACGTTATTTTTCTGTACTGTTTCTAATCTATCCTACTCCAATAAGCATATGATTTTCCAGGTCAGCGTGAAGTAGAACGTCTGGTGTCTCTCTGTACTTGGCTTTAAGATACCACCATTTAACTTTCGTGTGCTAAATAATGTTTGAGTTGAATGCAGACAAGTATACTGCCTTTTAAAATACTCTATACTATTCAAATGTTTGGAATTTGTTTGTTATTTTTAAGTTAATATAATAGAGGCTATTTTAATGCTTCTAAAGAGTTCAACCAATATGCAGTCAAAAGCTAATGTATTTGGAAGCAGAATACAGTTTTGATCATGTACCAGGTAGGTCCTTAGGGTTCTCAGTTTCCCCCCCTACTTGATTTACACATATTGGCATGCCAATCAAATAGCTTTTTTCAGAAGTGATGTCAGTGACACTGTAAAAAATGGGTGGAAGAAAGATGGCACAGTTGTAAACCCTATAAAATCTTTCCCTTTTGTTTACTTGTCTACTATACGTGTCACCTTAAGGAGAGATTTAAAATTCCATTGAGTGGGCAGTTACAAAGGTAAAATAGTGTTGCTGTTTAATTTGCTTTGTCTGAATTTCAACACCTGATTTGTTCTGCTTGATCAATAATAAATCAATAGGCAGTTAATAATGGAATATATTTATACCTTTCTGTGTTTTTTCCTCTCTGTGAGGGCCAAAATATTATATTAATCGGTTTTGCTGGCAGCAAACTGAAGATTGACTGCACGCTTGTACAGTACCACTTAGTGTATCTACCATAAGGTGGGTTAGACTTTGCAAACATGCGGCAAATTCCTGATTTTTGTGTCACTTCTGGTATATCCCACTCCCAGCTATGATGATGATAATGGCAGATCCTGGGGCTTCATTGAGCCATTCCTGTGGCTGCCTCTCTCCATCGCAGAAGCAGCTACAGGCTTTGCTGGGTTGCGTCTGTCCGTCTCAGAGAAATGAAGAGCTCAAGTCCTTGCGTGGGTAGGAGGTCTGCTGCCTTCTTCCCCCGTTCCTTCCTTGCCTTCCACAGGAACACAGCGACAGCTCTGGGCTTTGAGCCAGCCGGACACAGGAGGAGGTGTTTGGCTGTTCGGGCAGCGTTTGCTCCTCAAACAGCTGTTCCCTATCTCCTCCAAGGAAAAGGTGGCAGGCCATATGGAGGCATCCTGTGGTCCAGATTCAGCCGATGGGCGCCAGTTGGACCATGCTGGCCTAGATCGAAATACAGGCACGTCCCACTTGGTGTCTGCTATTTCTTACAGTCAGAATATTTTAAAGTTGGAGGAGGACAGACAGGATAAAACACATCTTTCTTTTTAGATATGTTATCTTTCTTTGGACATTCATTGTTAAGATCTCCTAATCAGTAGGTTTTAATTTATTTTATATTCTGAATGGTTTGGATTCTGTTATACTAGCCTAAACGCCCTCTTTCCTCTAGAGAAACAGAGATGTACTTCAAAGCATGTGTGCCAGTGCTAAACAAAATTTGTTTCTGCACAGTTTAAACCACATTTGGGAGGAATAATACTTTCTCTTGTTAGTATTATGGGCTTTTAAAGCATTTTTGTGGAAGACAAGGTTCTCAACCACTCTCCTAGTTGAGAATGCAGATAAGCATCTGTTTTTACAGCCAATAGAGTGGAGAGGGTTTTTTGTTTGCTTTTCTGTTAGTTGCTTTTATTTTTATTTTTTAACTAAGCTGCACTTTCTGGGGCAGTTGAGTTTATCCCCAGAGATGTTGTCTGTGTCTTTTGTGGAAGTGAGTGCCTCAGCAGACATCAGGAGATCATCACGCACTTAGAAGTATACTTTCTCATATAAAGTTTGTACTTATTGTGCAGATTTAATATTTTTCCTGATATAACAGCAGTTACAAATGTTCCATAAATTTAAAATATGATAACAAGCTGATGTTTCTTAGAATGGAATACTCAAAGGATGTATTCTTTAAGCACTGCAAAATTATACAGGGGACTTATCGTTGTTAAAATTAGTAATTTAACTAAATTACAAAGTGGATTATCCTCTTCAGTCAGACCCAATGCTAATACTCTGCACAGTAGGAGATTGATATGTTGCTAAGTAAACCAAAGTTTATTTTCTTGTACTATGGTTTGAATGCGAGTTGAAGAGGAAGTGATAAGTTTTTAGTTTTGGATGTGTGCGCACTGTAGTCCCAGTACATCTGGTTCCGGGACTTACCATGCCCCGCGTGCCATGCCGCTTGTGCAGCGCGGTACCTCAGTTATAAGAGGATCGTGATTCAAGCTTCCACCTACGTGGCTCCTGGGATGATTTATCTGTGAACTTGAGTAGTCGATTCACAGGTAACAAAACTTTGGCCATACTGCATAATATTAATGCTTGTTAGGAAACCCTCTGGATGTGAAGTGGTTGTGAATAGGAAATATTGTCCCTGTCCTTTTAAAGCTTCAGGCTTTCCATCACAGCATTTTATTTGTGGCTTGTGATTCACTGAATTAATAGTAGAGTTGTGTGATTAATTTGTGCATGGACATAGTGCATGCGTGTTGCACTAAACAAAATTAACAAGGTAAACCTTGCACCTCAGGAGCAGCCTGAAGAGTAAATGATAGGTCCTAGTATGCAGGCATAGACCTTTGCAAGGAAACTCTTTACTGTAGCTATCTTCTGTACCTGTGTGAATGAAGTACTACAGACTGAACCTATCAATCTAAGGCTCAACGTGAACACTTAACTCATATTTTGTGAGATTTACCACAGGAGATAATGGACTTAGTGTGTCTTTCTGTTACATGAACGGGGACAGGAGGGACTGGGGAGGCTGTCTTGTTGCAAAACATGTCCAGTCTCAGCCCAGCTTGCTCTCCCACTTCATCCCTTCAGCCCTTAGTGGGGCTGCATTCAGCTCTAACTGATTTTGTGAAACAACAAGAAAAGGTATAGAAAACTTGGTCACTAATTTAAATGTCATGCCTGAGTCCCTTCTTTTCTGAGAAAGATTAGTATTTTAGAATTCTGTATGTTAAGAAGTATTCTGTAAATGGAGTGATCAAGAAGTGGATGTTAAAAAGTCCATCGCTGTCTTGCCTCTATTTAATAAAAGAGATGCCACAGGATTGTAGGCAGGGTACTTGTTTGCAGTCAGTTCAAAATTATTTCTGTGTACTCCGTCAGCCAAATGCTAATGTCCCCTTTGCATGTGAAGTGGGTTGTCAGTCCTTCAGAACCTTGAGTTAGTACCTGATGTCATGGTTTGAGTTGTCTGTTATGCCACTGCTGTCTCATTACCTAAGAACAATTTTTGCAGGTAGAAGGTACAGAAAAAGGGACTGTGCAGTTAAATTCCATTGCACCAGAAGGAGCCATTCCACTCTGCTTCCGCTGCATGAATCCCCTAATAGTCTGGAACAGTGTTTTCTTGTGTATATTGGTGAAAGTAAATAAAAATTGCTGACATAAAGAATAAGCAAGAATGTTATTTAGATTTAATAAGTTTCAATCCTGTGGTACCTTTTTAATTTTAAGATTTGTTCTATTAGGTTTTGCAAAGTAGTATGATCTTTCTTCCATTAGAAAAGTCATATAACAGCACAGGTTTGTGAATGTAGTTCCTAGTGCTTCATGGATTGGGCTGTTTGAAAATTTGAGAGCATGCCTCTGTAGTTATAAACTGTTATTACAAAGTAAAATAATCTTTGGCTTTGTCTCCTGTCCTGTACAGTGAACCGGCTTTCCCCCGTTAGGTTAGGCAGCATATATCCAATGGAAAAAGCGAATTCTTGTTTCCCTGTAGATCACTAGGATCCTCCATTCTGAATTCTTTATTTTACTTAGCTTTAGGGCAGTTGAAGCCTCAGCAGCTCCGCAGGGAGGAGTTTCTCTTCAAGGCTGCTGCTTCAAAGGATTTCCAGAGCTGGGAAAGGGACAGTAACCAGCAAATGCTGACAGATCTTCCTGCTTCTGGCCCTGAAATTGTGTATGTGTGGTGTGTGTTTGTGTTTTTGTACACCTACACGTTGGCCTGAAACCATCAAGTAGCATCCAACAAGGCTCATAACAAAATCTCCCCATGTTAATGAGTACATTGGAAAGAAGGGAGAATCTGCAAAGAAGGAGAGGGAAAAAATTGTTTGGTCAAAAGGAACAAACCCTTGGGCTTTACGTTCAAAGGAATGAAAGTTAACAAGGTAGAGGCTTAAACTGGTTTTAGCTTTAACTGTTTCAAGTATCCTTAGTGTTTTGGGGGCTGGGAGGGAAGTGATGGCCTCAGTATAATCTCAACACTTAGTAAGATGGTTTCCTGAGATAGAAATGGAGCTGTGTCTACTTCAACAGTACACAAGAGGTTTTAGAGAATATTGAAATCTGATTTAGTAATATTGATGCAGTGATTGCCCACAACTTTGTCTTGGACTTGTGTGTACTTGAAATATTCTTCACAGAAATGCAACCATCTCTGTGTCTACAAACTCAAGAAACCAACAAAAACTAGGATTTTTTTTTTCAGTTATGTATTACAGTGGAGTAGTAGATGACTCCAATGGTCAGCTTATCTCAGCTGAGAGGTGGTGTCTTGTAAAAAAAAAAAAAAAAAAAGGCAAAAAAACCACTAACGTTGATCACATCCAATGATTCAATTAATTTTTTCTTACTTGGAGTATACAAGGGCTAATCGTACAAAGGAATATACTGGCCAATATGACTTCACACCAAAATACATCAATTCTTTTCAAGACATCTAGTAGCATGAATATGAACACAAATTTAACACTGTGTAAACTATGGTACTCCAATTTTAACTTTTACTCAGATGTTTTATTCCATGTTACAGTAATAGGACTTGTACTTTGCATCACTTCGTAAACAAGCAAATATTAAGCTAATTTTAATGGAAATTCCTTGTCAAGATTAGGGGCTCTGATAAATGAGCTTTGGCATTTTGTGATTGAATGGGGTAAGGAATTATTGCCTCTCATAGTCTGGCCACTCTTTTACAGGAGGTTAATGCCCTTGTAGGCTGGATAGCAGAAGCGAAGGTTATGATGGCTTCTCAGCTGGAAAGGCACCCACCCTTTCTACATTGAAGCCTTCATGCTGTCCAAATAAAAAAAAGCCTTCTCAAAAGTGGAGGAGTCCACTAACATCTAGTTTATAAGACTTGAGAATCATTATCTTGTGATGTCCATCCAAAAATGTAATGGAGAAATTATTAGCACAAAGGCCCCTATGCAGGCGTCAGGAGTTGTGCTTTCTTGTGAAATGTTGAATGTGAGACATGAACCACTGGATATTACTGCTTCCCAGAAACAGAAAAATGTCTGAAAGTGTCTTTTCCTTTTTTTTTTTTTTCCTTCCTTCCTTCCCCCCTCTTTTCTCTGGTTGCCATACTGAGTAACTGGCTTCTAGTCTGATAGTGTTTTAGGTGACTAGAATAACAGTCTGTCTCTTTCCGCAGTGGCTGCAGACAATCTGGCAGCAGTCACTGTTACTTTTTAATATTTCTGGTTATTTTGAGATATCCTCCAAATGTCTCAAAGAAGGCTTGGAACGCTGAAGGGGAAGAAGCGTGTTGTGGTGGTTTTTTTGGTTTTTGGTTTTTTTTTTTTAGGAATAGCAGCATCAGGAGGAAAATGAAATTCAGCATGCCACTATTTGTTTTTGCAGTGGTCATCACCCTGATTGCCAGCTCTGACAATATTTTCACAGAAAGGGTAACTAAATAGATGGTATTTGTTCTTTATAATAACTCTTTCGGTAGAATGTCAGGACCTGCATCTAAATGAATATATTCACATTTTCATGTTCCCATTTTTTATTTAAAGCCTCCCCTCCTAACTTTCTGAAACTACTTCATACAGAGTTGGTAAGTTAAAATTAGGGTTCATGTGGTAGATAATGTCACATTTCAAAGATAATCTGTAGAGACCTAGCTGCATGAACCTATAAGAGCTAGATCTGATTTTTTTTTTATGTATTAAGTGTTTGTTTAGTTTAAATATGTCTGTATCTTTTTTGATCAGCCTGAGCAATTTGCATGCTATGCAGCAGTCATCTTCTATACTTTATTAAATATCTGTCAATTATAAATATCAAGGTTTTACATTAATGTCAAGATAGTACATCAAAAATTCATGGAATATGTGACTTTTTTCAAGGGTGTTTAATACTTAATGCATTTGTGTCATTTTTCTTTCTAGATATATTGACAGGTTTTATTAAGTGTTTGTTAGGGAGATTTCATTTTTACCAAGGGACTGTAAAGAGAAGCTGCATACTAAATCAATTTTTTAATCAGAATATTGTTCTTTTCTGTGTCTTCAGATTCTTGTAATCTATAGGGTTTTTAAGTTACGTAGTAAAATAGTCCAAGTCAGAAATCTAACATGACCAAATATGCTGACATATCTTAACTTTAAAATAGCTACTAGAATATTGTACCACAGAATGTTATAAATATGGTAATTATGTACACTGGGATTTTATTCTGCCTTGTGTCTTTTAAGACCATATATTTTGTCCTTTATTGTAATTTATTAGTGGTTTTATGTGAATTATGTCTGGATGGTCTCCATAGAGGGGCAGTCCCTAAGTTTCACAGATTTACAAATGGGGAGGGTTACAGAGCATTTGGTGGCATCCAGAATCTTTGCCCACGAGTTGCGTGCTGAAGCTGTCTCGTTACAGAGGGACTGCTTATGTCAAATGAACAATTAACCTCAGGGCAATCTGCTGATTTCATACAGGTATTTCTCACAGACAGGACAACGGCAGCATGTATATATCTTGCTTCCTATAGGTATTTGCTCCAAGTTACGGTCGATCACGTTGGCTGGCACTGCCTGTGCAGAGTGTGAGTAGAACCGCGCAGGTGTATTGCGTTTAGCCTGTAACAATCACTTCTACGCTGCTGGGCCCTTTGTAGTCTCTGTAATGCCTCTTTACTTTTAGTGCGTTATGACCACAGTAATTATTGCCGTTTGCAAAATGATTTACTCCGTTGAAAGTTCCTGTTTGGGAAGAGGGAGGCGAGCAGGAGCGGGCAGAGGGGAAAGACCGGGGTTCCCCGTTTGCGTACCCGGGGTCTGTCTCGGCAGCCCCTCGGCTCAAGTCGGGCAGCACTCGCCTCCGCTGCAGGGACGTTGTCCACACCCGGGCTGTCAGAACGCCGCAGTCCTATCGAAGGGCCGCTGCGGAGCGCTTCCATTTCAGCGCTGCCTTTCTCGCCCTCCCGAGCCGGGGCGGAGGAGGGGGCAGCCGGGCCCCGGGACCGGCCGGCGGCGGCGGGCGGGACGCGGCGGCGGGCGGGGCGCGGCGCCGCCAGCAGGGGGCAGTGGCGGCCCGCGCGGGCACCGCCGGGCGGCGGGCGGGGCCCCCGGGCGAGGGGCGGGGCGGGTGGGCGAGCAGCGGCGCGGGTGGGCGAGCAGCGGGGCTGAGCCGGGCTGGTCCTGGCCCAAGGGGAGCGCTTGGTCCGCGGGGAGGCGGGACGGCGGCGGTACGGGTTCGTAACGGATCCGAGCTTCTCTGTTCGTGTAAAAGATCATCTTCCTTACAAACGCCGGGTGCAGAACGAGATCCCGGCTTCTCACAACCGACAGAAACGAAACAGACACAAATAGTGTCGCGTTTGAAAAGTGAAACTGATAGGCGGATATGTCCCGCCGTCGGTGTTGGCTTTCCCCGCTTAGTTTATTAGATCAGGCGACTGTAAAACAGATTAATAATACTAGCAATAAAAGTTTAAATTAAATTGTCATCAAGAAATAATGCAGGGTAGTGTTTGTTTTTAAGAACTGTTAACTTCCAGGTGAAAGCTAAGTTTCTACGTTTGTTTCTGGAATCGAATCTGAACTGTTCTACTGCAGCAGAGACACCTCCTGAAATTTATCGGTTTGGGTTCCAGTGCTGGTTTCGTACTGAATATTTTTGTGAGAAAAAATAACTCTCTAAAATGTGTTGCTACAGTTAAACTCGAGGGAGTTTTGTTCTGCAATGACCATATCATCGGTGCGAATGGAAATCATATGAAAATGCAGAGTGCTTTAAAACGAAAACCAGAAAAAAATGAGGGAAGGGGCAGCAGTCCCTGGAATTGTTAACTTCTGTCATGTTTCAGAGAAAGCCCATCCAAAGGGTTAACCGGAGGGGCTGAGGGAGAACAGACACCTGGGACCTAACACCCAATTGGCAGTCTTTTGTAACATATAATTTGCCTAAAATTGCGCACTGAGCACAAGCTTTTGTTTTCTAATTGATTTACGGTTTGAGCCACTTTTACCTCATCCCCTACTGTCCTGCACACAGTGCCAGCAAGTACATTACAGTGAGAAATGATAAATTACCATGCACTTGTGATGCTAATGCATCAAGAGTAAAAAACTGCATACTACATGGAGCTTCATGCATTAAGAGTGTGGCAAAGATAGAGCTATGCAAAAAATCATTTGTATCTTCTGAAATAGCCGTTTGATCATTTACTTCAATTCATCTCTGAGACCTAATTGAACCTGAAGATTAAAATTTATGCTATTATGGCTTTCCATTTGTGAATTGGGACGAAGTTCTAAAGAAAGTGTGCGAGTGTGGGCTTAAAGCTACCTGTACAAGTTAATTGATCAGAAAAGTAACAGTTATTACAACTTCTTAAAGCCTTTTTAAAATCTAAATATTGTGCTTGTTAATGACAACTACAGTATGCATTCTCAAATGGCATTGCTCCGCTTTTAGATGGGAGTATGTGTAGGTGGCTTAATATAGGTACTATCTAATCGCTGTTTGTCACCAAAACTGTTTAAATATTTTAATCAGTTTTATTTCAGAGATGTAGTGCATCTTGTACTGAACAAAACCTTTACAGGTATCGAGGAAGAATTGAAAATTTTGTATGTATAATTTTTACTTGCATTTGTGAAATACCTTACCGATATCACAGAGAAAAGGAAAAACGTGGAAGTTGGTGAAACCTAATATGTGCTTGTTGTGTGATTTCTTTCCTCTACCCTGTACCACAGGCTGGGTTTTGTTTTACCTTCACATACTCAGTCCACCTTAAATTTTTTATTTTTGTACAATGTCTGTGGGTTCCAGTCTTGAAATATGAAGAAACAGATTTATGGCGGCTGCTGGGCACAACAAATTAAGTTGACAGTGATGTATGAGAGCATAATAGCATGATGATCCCTCTGTAGCGCGGCTGGACGCCTCCTGCTTCATTTGGCTCTTGTTAGGATCTGTTAGGCAGCTAAATAATGAAATTCTGCTGACTGATTTCTGATTTCTCTTTTCTTTCTCTTTTCACCTTTTTCTGAAACTTGCATTTCCCAGACCCATCCTAATGCCAGCAAACTGCCCTTAAAGGATTCTTTTACTTATGACGACTACAGGTTGGTTTGTATTTTAATTCTTTTTTTTTTTTTTTTCTTTTTTTAAATATAGTGAACTGTGGGACCCTGGAATTGCTTCTCTGGTGGGAAAGCCCTATTGTTATTGAAATGTTAAATGTAGGATTTCATACTAATACACTTTCTTAATGAAGAAGAAAGTGAAATAAATATGCAGATTTTAATTGTTACAAAGGAATAATCATTATAAGCAGTTAATTTAGCCAACTGGCACACATAGTCTGAGATTAGTAAGGTAATGTGTTGTTTCTTAAGAAAATAATTCAGTTGACGCTTCAGGAGGTTTGAGTTTTGGGTTTGGGGATTATTTTTTTTTTTAAATTTCTTTTTTTATAAAAGGCTTTACCAGCACACAGTAGTAAAAGCTAATATTTACAGTGGATGTTAAACAGGAGAGATGGAGAACTCAAGCTGTACATGTGAAACATGAGTGTCATTTGAAGGTGCTATAGGGGGTGACATAATTAAGATAAAAATAAGAATAATGAAGATAACAAGACCTTTAATTCTGTTAAGTGATTAAAATAGCATGAATAAAAGGCATTCATGAGGTGTTACAGGGATTTTTTTCAGCCTAGTTGTACTTCTCAGTAAGTCTATGAAAGTGGGATTTCCAAAGCATGCCTGCTTCACATACAGGGTCACAGAGGAACGCGCCAACTTACATGTGAAACGGTCTAAAATTTTGCAAATAAAGTACAGCAGTTAAAAAGAAACATATTGCTGTTATGTTTCAAACAGTGTATGTATATCAGAATTATCCACAATTTTAACTTGCTTTTTTAGAAATTAAGTAGATTTCAATTTGATGGTATCTTTCTAAGCAATCTCTAGTCCTTCTGAAAAAATCCTTCTGAAAGTCTGTGTATTAAATACTTGTTAGCATTGGAGTCAGTGGGTGTTAAAATTATTTTGAGCTTCTCCTGGTGGTGTTCCTCCCCCCCCACCCCCAACCCACAACAAATATATGTATTAAGGCCAGAACACAGTAAAACTAAGATTATTATTTTCCCTCTGGCATTTAATATTCATTTTTGTCTGAAATAAAAATGAAATGTTAGAAAATACTGAAATGTTAAGCTTTTCTAAAGATTCTTAAGATTGAGTAAGTAGCTGGCATTTCCTTTGCATAACCTGAGTTAGAAGGGGTTTGGATGATGTCTGTGTGCTAAACTATGTTATACTTTCTTCATTCTTTTTACCTGGATATCTGTTTGGGGTATTGGGGCGCTTTTTCCTCTTTATTCTGTTAAGCAGAAAATGTAGCAATACTGATCTAAGCCAAAAGTTCACAAGCTGAAGAGAAGCCCTTACCAAAATATCATGCATGTGTCAGGTGATGACACTGGTTTCCAGTTCATGCAGTACATAGGCTTTTTAGGGAGCAAGGGGAAAAATACCTCCTGGCTCTTACAAGAGTGCACGTAGATAAGAGCTACTGCTGCCAAGCAGCAGCTGTGAACTACTCTGAAGCTGCAGGAATAGCTGACCCCAGGTTTGGGCTGTGTGGTGAGAGGTATGTGTGCAGTGAAGTGTTGGAGAAGCAGAAGGTGACATGGGAGTGGGTCCTGGTTGAGGTAATGGAAGGTATGAAGGTTCTGTTGCAAAGAGTGCAGAGGAGGGGTGGGATTGCAATCCTGATTTGGGAATTGGTCTATGGGCATGTCTTGGAAACGTAGGAGCTGCTGCTTTTCCTGCAGGTGGTATTGCCTTCTACTGTTACTGTAGTCAGTGTGATCTTTAAGAAAACTAAGTTTGGAAATTCTTAGCCTAAATGATTGCTTAAGGTTGGACTACAGCCAATCATGTGTTGGTGTTTTGAACATTGACCATCTCATGTTTTTAATTTTCATAGATGGGCGGTTTCCTCTGTTATGACACGGCAGAACCAGATTCCAACAGAAGATGGTTCCAGAGTTACATTGGCTCTAATACCTTTATGGGACATGTGTAATCATACTAATGGACTGGTAAGGATTTCTTCAGTGTTGCTGAAAGGCTTTAGGGCTTAAATATTAAGCCTTTGAACTGCTGTAGAACAGTTTAATAACACTTTTCATTATGCTTCTTAACACAGGTATTTTATCTTCCCAAGTGACCTTAAAAAACTAATATCTGAAAGAAAGATTTGTCAGTTTCTTAAATGTCTTATGATAGCTTTTCAGGGAGAACTTTCTTCATCTAGAGAAAACTTTAGAAGTGCTTGCATACTTGCAGACAGTTATGTCTCATATACATAGAATGTGCCTTTAAAAGTTTTCATTTACATGACATCTTTTTTCCAGCCAAGTTTGAATATTCTTCTGACATGGAGTTTTTTTTCTGATGGGCTGAAAAAGATTCACAATACTGGACAGATTTGTTCTGAGAATAGGAAAGCAGACAATGATGGAGGTTGTCTCTTGTAGCTACCACTAGGGAAAGTGGTTAGAAATTTGCAACTAAGAAATACTGCCTGCTCTCCTAACCATGCCCAAAGAGCCTTGTTTATGGAGACAGCAACAACAAGAACAAAGCCTAGTTCAACAAAAACAGTACATCTGTTACTACATCAAAGAAACAAATGCAAAAATCCTACTTTAGGGCATATTAAACATTTAAATGGTGACATATGTATCTAGAAAGTCAGACCTGCTGACATTTTGGCTTACATGAGCTAGTTCAGAAGATGAGGTCTTGATTTCATTAGTAGCCTAGTTAATGTTGAAGTGAGGAAATGGAAACCGTAAGAGCATGGTTTATCAATGTTATTTAGCCAATCTCATGTATGCTTCAAAATTCATACCCTCTAATTGTGTTTCCAGTAGATAGTATTACTTATTGTAAGCAGTGAATATGACCATACTATTCAAGTAATCTGGTTCTTTTGTGGGAGAGTTGACCTGACTATTAGGACAGCAGCATGCATTAGTACTGCTGGTATAAGAAAAGCCTGGTTCAAATGAACAAATTGTAAAGCAAGTTGGTTTTCACTTGACGTTTAGCTAATTCATCGTTGCTATGATTGTACCAAATACAGCACGTTAGGCTAGGCTACAAAATTGCAAGTGTTTGGGGTTTTTTTATTTATTTATTTTTCCCTATTAAAAGGTGATTACATGTTTTTCTTTAACAGTGATTCTTGCCTTTTACTATTTGTTATGCAATCCCATAACTTTGATTTAGTAATAAAGCTTGTATGAGAGTCTCCAATGTAAAGAAAATTGCTTAAAATTCAGGAATGTATATTTTTGTAATGTAAGTCTTAGCTGCAAGTATCAGTACTTCCTGTACCCTTTTCCTGCTGGGCATCTCTTTCAGATGCTTTTGCAGAGACTTGTCTATATTCATTAGACAACTCTTAATGAATGTCTTCAAAGTTGGGATTAGAGGAAAGAGGAAGAGAATTAAGGTTCTGGGAGGGAAAAAAATTAAGTAGCCTATATTAAAAGAGCAGCTAGTTATGTTGTTTTAATCAGTCAAACTTCTATTTAAATTGATAAAGTAATTTTTATTTTTATTATGCTCTTTAACAATGTGTTTGGTATGGAGCCAGCCTCTGGAGCCAAACCTGCTAGTGCAGTAGTATATCAGGGCTGGAAGCATTTTTTTATGCTGAAGTGTATCCTAAAGGGTGGAGGGGGAGGTCTGCGTGTGTACTGAACTTAAATATTTTATATGTATATATAGACTTTACTTGTTTGTTTCATCTTTCTCCAGAAACTAGTTTAGATGGTTATAGGCTTAGGGAGGATAGACAACTGTAATACTGAGAATGGGCTAAGAAAAGCTACTAAACCTATTTCTGTTGTGTGTTAGTTTCCTTCTAGTATTAGAAATAGGGAAAAAAACTAAGATAACTGTAAGCTGCTAAGATAACTGTAAGCTGTCTGTATTGTAGTTTATATTATTGTAGAGTGAGATGAGGGTGGGTTCTGCTCTAATCATAGCGCATCCCTTTAAAATACATGAAGGGAATTGTTCTTCATTGCAGGAAAGTAAGAAACAAAGGATGGCGTTGTATGCGCTCATGTCTAGCCTATTCCAAATGTAGTGCTGAAATACTTCTTGAGTCAATCAGCTACTATAGATCCCTGTTCTTGCTTTATTCCACAGGGCCCCTTTCCATGAGCTAGATAATAAAATGCTCTTTGGGTTTTAGCTGGAGCTAGGTCAGTCGAGCTTTTCTTGCTTCTGACACTATTAATTAGATCAACCTGCCTCTAAGAACTATATCAAAATGGTTGTCTTCATGCATTTCTCATTGTTATTCTTTAGTGGGATTGTATTTTGACAGTCAGAGGTTGATTACCAGTTCTGCCAGAGCTTTAAATAAGCTACATTCTGCCTGTTGGGCTGGGTCCATCCTTAATCACTGACCAAGCAGACTATTGCATGCTTTATACACAACTTGAAATTCATAGAATCATAGAATTGTTAAGGTTGGAAAAGACCCTTAGGATCATCAGGTCCAACCGTTAACCTACCACTGCCAAGTCCACCACTAAACCATGTCCTCAAGTACTGCATCTACCCGTCTTTTAAATACCTCCAGGGATGGGGACTCAACCACTTCCCTGGGCAACCTGTTCCAGTGCCTGACTACTCTTTCAGTAAAGAAGTTTTTCCTAATATCCAACCTAAACTTACCCTGGCGCAGCTTGAGGCCATTTCCTCTCGTCCTATCACTTGTTACTGGGGTGAAGAGACCAACCCCCACCTCTCTACAACCTCCTTTCAGATAATTGTAGAGGGCAATAAGGCCTCCCCTCAGCCTCCTCTTCTCCAAACTAAACAACCCCAGCTCCCTCAGCCGCTCCTCATAAGACTTGTGCTCTAGACCCTTCACCAACCTCATTGCCCTTCTCTGGACACGCTCCAGCACCTCGATGTCCTTCTTGAAGTGAGAGGCCCAAAACTGGACACAGTACTCAAGGTGCGGCCTCACCAGTGCCGAATACAGGGGCACTATCACCTCCCTGGTCCTGCTGGCCACGCTATTCCTGATACAAGCCAGGATGCCATTGGCCCTCTTGGCCACCTGGGCACACTGCTGGCTCATGTTTAGGCGGCTGTCAACCATCACCCCCAGGTCCTTTTCAGCCAGGCTGCTTTCCAGCCACTCCTCCCCAAGCCGGTAGCGTTGCCTGGGGTTGTTATGACCGAAGTGCAGGACCCGGCACTTGGCCTTGTTGAACCTCATACAGTTGGCCCCGGCCCAACAATCCAGCCTGTCCAGGTCCCTCTGTAGGGCCTTCCTACCCTCCAGCAGATCGACACTCCCACCCAACTTGGTGTCATCTGCAAACTTACTGAGGGTGCACTCAATCCCCTCATCCAGATCATCGATAAAGATCTTGAACAGGACCGGTCCCAACACTGAGCCTTGGGGAACACCACTCGTGACCGGTCGCCAACTGGATTTGGCTCCATTCACCACAACTCTCTGGGCTTGGCCATCCAGCCAGTTTTTAACCCAGCTCAGAGTGCACTTGTCCAAGCCGTGAGCAGCCAGCTTCTGCAGGAGAATGCTGTGAGAGACGGTGTCAAAGGCCTTACTGAAGTCTAAGTAGACAACATCCACAGCCTTCCCCTCATCCACTAAGCGGGTCACCTTGTCATAGAAGGAGACCAGGTTAGTGAAGCAGGACCTGCCTTTCATAAACCCATGCTGGCTGAGCCTGATCCCCCGGTTGTCCCGCACATGCCGCATAATGGCACTCAAGATGATCTGTTCCATGACGTTCCCCGGCACCGAGGTCAGGCTGACAGGCCTGTAGTTCCCCGGATCTTCCTTCCGACCCTTCTTGTAGATGGGTGTCACATTAGCTAACTTCCAGTCATCTGGGACCTCCCCGGTTGACCAGGACTGCTGATAAATGGTGGAGAGTGGCTTGGCAAGCTCCTCCGCCAGCTCCCTCAGTATCCTCGGGTGGATCCCGTCTGGCCCCATAGCCTTGTGGGCATCCAGGTGGAGGAGCAGGTCGGCGACTGCCACCTCTTCGACAGCTGGGACTACATTCTGTGTCCTATCTCCATCTCCCAGCTCAGGGGCATGAAAACCTTGAGGATGATCAGTCCGACTATTAAAGACTGAGGCAAAGAAGGCATTAAGTACCTCAGCCTTCTCCTCATCCTTCGTGGCCAAGATTCCCTCCGCATCCAACAAAGGAGGGAGATTCTCCTTAGCCCTCCTTTTGTCGCTGATATATTTGTAGAAACATTTTTTGTTGTCCTTGACAGCAGTGGCCAGTTTAAGTTCTAGCTGGGCCTTCGCCTTTCTAATCTTTTCCCTGCATATCCTCACCACATCCTTGTAGTCCCCCTGAGTCACCTATATGTATCAGACATGTATCAGTCTGCTTCAGAAATAAAACTGAAGGGATGCAATTTGTCAGCTATCATGTGGGAAGAGAAGTAAACACCCTGTTAATTCTCTTACATGACTGCTATTAAAAGAAAGAGGAAATAAGAGTCTAGCACTCCATTATGCTTTATAGAAAAGCCTTTCAGAAGCACTGCTGGGTTTTTTGAGTTTTTTTTTTTAATTTTTTTTTTTAAAGGCAAAAATAAAAAACAATCCCAAAACCGAACAGTACTCTAGTGAAGCATGCTTAAACTGACAGAATCCTTCTCTTAACATACTGGAATTTCCCCAGTCCTTGAAAGCCTCCCGTTCCACAGGCATTTCAAGAAACTGGAATGGAGTTGTCACATTCAGAAGTATTTAATTGAGTTTACCGACTAAGAATATTTCAGGATAGGTCAAGTGTTGTCAAGAGTTCCCTTTTTTTGAATGGAAGTTGCCGTTTTTCCCAAGATGACTGTATTTGAATTTGGAAGGTACATTTGTCGTAGCAAAGGTAAATCCTCTAGCACCTGCAACCTGGAATTCAGAGTTAGATAACCTTCTAAATGAGAGGTCTTAGTTAAAAATTGTTCAGTCCAGCATAGTGAATGTACAGGAATTTCTGTGTTCAAGTACTACAGCCTGTGTTTTGCAGTAGGCCGTATTGCATGGCTCTCGTGTTCTCATCTCAACACGCCACAAACCCATTAATAGACCTGAAGTGATGGCATCCGCACGCAGAGCAGTTCTGCAAGCCTCCGTGGGGCCAGGCTGCCTGTGCTCATGGCTGCCGTTTTGGATTTGATGCATTGTAGACAAGTTCCCCGTGCTCACTTTGAAAGCACTGTTTTGGCTGACAAATGCACACTTGATGATGCAAACAGTATAAAACTATTAACATGTAAACCATCAACCTAGCTTTCAAAATAATCCATGGAGTTCTGTCTTTGGACAAACTGCATCCAAGATGGGACCCAGGGTATACCGCAACTCACATGTAAGTCATCCGACAAACAAGTATGTTTTCATTTACAAAGGCTAAGAGAGAATCTGGCTTCTTCGAGGTTTTTCCCCAGGCACAGAGCATATTTTTCCATGTTAGCTCTGTCACTACCGAATGCAGAATACCTACCATAAAAGTTGCTTCCTGATGGTTCAGCAGCTTATGGTCCATCCTGTGGCTGCATCTGTGCCTGCACCTTTTGTAACACTATTCAAGAACATGCTGTTTGTCACTTTAAAAAAGTATTACATTTTTAGGATAGCTTTACTTGTTAGTGTGACCACTTCAAGGTTTTGTAATTTTTTTCAGAGAAGTGTGGGTTTGTGAAGAGAATTTATCCTCTTCCATTGCCTGCTACCATAAAAAAATCCTTTTAGCATTTTAAGAGTATTACTTAACTTTAGATAAAGGGATTATTTGCAAGTAAATTATAATTCTCTGAAGATTGTATCCCCTAAAGATCCACAGTTATCTAATCCTTTTTCACTGAGGGATCAAAAATGTGCTGGCAGTTGAAGGATAAAGCACAGCATATAGAGCTGTCAGTGCCTTGCTCCCTTGGGCCTCACAGGAGTGACTGTAAACGCCAGAACTTTGTAACAAGCTGCCGGCTTTAGCATGGGACTGTCTGTGGTCTATGGAGGGTACTTTCCTCAGAGCCTTTCATTCACTTCAGGTAAGTTATTTCTTCCCTTAGATTTTTTTTAATGCAGAGATTTTTTAAAAAGAGATTGCTCAGGAATCATAAAACAATTCCTATCAGCTATATTATATTGTGCAGAGAAAGAAATGTATGCGATTGGTATTGTCAGTATCTATTTCCAATAGGACAATGTTTCGTCAACGGTGGGGGAGATAAATATAAAATGCTAAAGGTGCTTTTGTTACTCTTCCCTTGGATAGATCACTACAGGCTACAATTTAGAAGATGACCGCTGTGAATGTGTAGCACTTCAAGATTTCAAGGCTGGAGAACAGGTAGTGTGAACAATTATGTAGATAATTGTTCTTTAATTAAGTTTTGTGGACACTTGGTAACTCCCTACAAAATTTTAATAGCAGAGTGGTGTGGATTAAGCCTTGCTACATTTTAATTTTTATTACGCTGAGCTAATTTTGTGTGAAAATACTACCAAACTAAATACGTGCACGTTTTTCAGACTAAAATATTTTCTGTCACTTGATAGACCGCAACTTTAGGAGAGTTTTGATTCCTCATATTTTAGAGAACTAGTTGAAATATTTAATCACCGGTAAATGCACATACACAGACACTGAGTTTGGTATTCTGGATAAGATTAATAAAAGGCCATATCCGAAGGACCAAAGATAAATGTATTTTAGATTTGGGGGTGTCACTTTGTCTGCAGTAGCAGATTGTAGAGTCTTCTTAAAAAGGTTGTTGGTTTATGTTTCTTGTTAGTCATCATTTAACAAGAGGTTAAATGCAGTATAGTTGCCAGTCATTTTACCCAGGTTGCCATTCCCATGCTTAGTGAAAATGAGAATGGACCTAAAAGTATACTGCCTCCCTTTCACACAGGCATGCACACATGTACACACCCCTTCATCCTGAAACAGGGAGTACCGAAGGGTGACTCTTGTAAAGATGCGTGGAACAGTTCAGAATCCAATATTTTGTTCAGAACTGCTAAGAAACAAAAATGAGTGTTAAAACTAGTGATGCATTGAAGACAGTGGTTCCAGGAGTGTAGGAAATCTCCGGTAGGAGGGTTGCTGTGCTGTGTCAGCAGCCAGCCTAAGCCCTCAAGTGTAGTAGCGCTCTGTTTTTCCTACTGCTTGTGCAACTGTAGTCAGCTTGGCCAGAAAAAGACTTCATCTATGAAACATCCTGAAATGTTTCGTAACTCAGTCTCTGAGTTACTACCTTTAGTGCATTATTTTGCCAGTCTTACACTTAATATTCTGATTTTCATTTTTCTTATGTATTGTTACCTTCTTTTTTTTAAGAAAGATGTGTCTGAAAAATTTTTTTAAGTATGTCTTTCCAGAGGTATATTTATCCTCATTGCTATGCTGGGGTTTACAGTGATTGTGTATTTTTTGTGTTGCACTTAGAATTTGTTACGGTAGTCAAATATTTGCTGTTTTTCCCAATACCGGTATGATGAGTTAAAAGGGGTCCACAGTTTTTCCAGAAGTGATCCAGTTTATAATTTTCCACAGCTGGCAATGGATGTGTCGTATAGCTGTTCTGGCTGCTCTCTCCATTTCAATTATAGAGGCTTCCTCTATTTCGATTTTATTTTAGTAGTTTCACTTCTTTTATTTATCAGTTTTTACAATTTCTGTGCAAACTTTAACTGCTATCGACATCATTAAAGCACTTTAATTATATAATGCTTCAGTCTTTTAATATACGGTGCAGATGTTATTTCTTACAGTTTCGGCAGGAAGAGTATATGATCCTTGCTTTTACTACTAAAAAATGGGAGGCAGCAGAAGTCCACGGAATCTGTCAAACACTCGCCTTGAATAAAGCAACTTTCTCATTCTGTTTAATTGGCTTTTTTGTAGAACAGTCTTAGAGTGTAAGAGCATACTGTATAATCTACACATGATATGTGACTTTTAGTTTAATATGAGATGTATCACAGTAGTTTTAAAATTTGAGAGGGTTAGCAACTGTCTCCTTAACTACTGCCTTAACATACCTAGGCAGGTCACTTGTTCATTATACAACTATGTTACAGTATCATGTTTACTATAATTTAATATAATGCTTAAGCATTTGGTGCTTAGGATAAACAGTTCTAACCTAAAATTGAGAACAAAGAAAGTAAATGGCATCGTTAGTGTTGTTGAGCCCTTAAGAGAACACTGTGCCTTTCTCTGTCAGCTAGAGAGGAGCGGAAGCTTACAGGTATCCAGAGCATTGCTGTACCCTAAGGTTAAGAAGGGAGTTCTCTAACTGTTGAAACTTTTTTTTCTGATTGACAATTCCGTTATCAAACAAAAGGGGAAAAATATCCTCTTGATGTGGGAGAGGAGAATTGCTACTCTGACTTCTTGTCCCATGTACTTCTTACAGCCTAGCCCCGAATTAAACACTTTTTGCAGGTTATATTTAGGAACTTCTTTTTTAATGTGAATTAAAGTAACCTATTTGCTGTAGATAAAGAGTTCAGAGTATAACACAAAAATAAATACTGGCTGAACACAGATCAGATATCTCTATATACTTTGGTATATCCATGCCTTAATGTAATGTAAAAACAAAAGCAAAGTTGATCCATCAGCAGTGTAGGTTACTCTTTTGGGTGGACATATGGGGGGAAAATGACCCCAGAAACACCGTTTCTTTTAATGGGCCCTCCTTGTCTCAGATTTTTTAGCTTTTAAAAGGCATAGGATCTTACTGATCATACTGATGTTTTATAACAGTGTGAGAAAACAAAGCATTTTTATTTTAAAGTATAGAATAAGAACCTCTTCTCTTCTTTCAAAGTCTCTGTTACATGGGTATGTTTACATCTACCTCTAAAGTATATTGCCACACTATATACAGCATTTGAATTGATACCAGAAAACAAAGTGTGTTTTTTTTATATAATCAAATATACCTTATACTCAGAATAGTAACTATTTCAGGAAATAGCTTTCAAATTATGTCAGTTTTGTGAGCTGATCTTAAGCTTTTTTCCTGTCCCTTCACTTCTCTTTTCATCCTTCTAGATTTACATTTTTTATGGCACTCGGTCAAACGCTGAATTTGTGATCCACAGTGGTTTTTTCTTTGATAATAATTCACATGACAGAGTGAAAATAAAGCTTGGCGTGAGTAAAAGTGACAGGCTGTATGCTATGAAGGCAGAGGTCTTAGCTCGTGCTGGTATCCCAACGTAAGTAAAACACAATGCCATGGGTTTTTTAAAATGTTTCCAAAGTATATAGTGTCCAGTAGAGCATATATAAAGCTGTTCTATGATAGTTTTCTTAGGTGCAATATTTCTCCTGTTTGTATAGCAAATTAAAGCTATTGTAATAATATTTACAGAAGTTCTCTGAGCTGTATTATCATCTAATTTGGACCATATATAAGGAAAAAAGCCTTTGCTTTAATAACCATTTGAACAAAAACAGAGCAAGGATTAATTTGAAGCAATCTGTGGTTTTCCTTTCTTTCCTATCCCTTGCAGACATACTCCGATGCTCAGTATGTGAACCACAGCATTTTCCTTTAGTCTTTTCAGTCCAGAGGGTACTGTTAGGAGCAGCAGACATGAAACATTGCATTTTCATGAATTTATTATGAAAGCTGTATAAAAATAATTGTAAAATCGTAGAGATAATTCTTCAGATACAGGTTAGGGAAGCTTTTCTTCAGTTTGAACTAGTATTACCTAATTTTTTAAAAGTTACTTTTGTAACAGTGCATTTGTTGTATACTTTAAGGTCTTTTATGTTGAAATAAGTTCAAAAGTATGACAACAGAACTTTCATTTACTGTTGCTGTTTGATTGTTTCTTTTATCAGTTCTAGTGTTTTTGCCTTGCACTCCACTGAGCCTCCAATCTCTGCCCAGCTTTTGGCTTTCCTTCGAGTGTTTTGTATGAGTGAAGGTAAGATGTTTTATAAAGATAACCTAATTTACTTTTGGTTTGGGTTTTGTTTGTTTGTTTTTTAATGCAGGAATGTGATAGACACTTATATAAAACATTAAGCTAGAAGATCAGAAAAGTTGAGGATTTGATGGGATGTAAAAAGGGATGTATAAGCTAGTGAGAAACCCGGTCTTTGACCATGTTGTCCAAGGGATTATTTCAGTAACATAGGCCTTTCTGGAACTCCTAAAGCATGAGGTGATGCAATTTGAAATTTTTTTTTTTAATCTCCCGGGCTGTTGTGAACGAGTGAGCTTTGGAGCTTGACCTTTAGCTCTTAGGTTTAAAAATGGTTCACAGAACAAGATCATGTGAGACCTAGGGGTTTACATGCTTAAAATCATAGCATATTAGCTATCACTGCTAGAATCATTTAGGTATGGAATTGGAATATTCTGTACTGTAGGAGAAATATGGAAGAGACATTTCAAAGTTGAGTATTTTCAATATTTTGGTAATTCATAATCTAAACCCAACTTCTGTATTTGCAAACTCTTTGTAGTGTTTCTCTTATGTTAGGGGGTTTTATGGGGAAAATATATGTACAATTAATAAATATTCACCTAATTTGTGCGTGTGAAACTTCTGATTAAATGCTTGTAAGAGCTGCTTGCTGGTTAGATGCAGTTTTGGAGGTTATAGATGTATAGATGTCATGTTTTTCATGACAGTGAGAGAATTCCCTTCAGTTAGGGATGCTGTGCAGATGATGTGGATTTTAATACCAGTAGGAATACTGAAGTTAAGTTTTTGCGTGTGCTCTATTTGCTTTCTTTAATAAAAACAACCTGCCTTATTTAGTGTTATGCCTTCACTCTGTCCTGTCATCTATCTTTTAGAACATATTAAGAAATTAGAATAGAATGGAATAGTTCAGTTGGAAGGGACCTACAACGATCAGCTAGTCCAACTGCATGACCACTTCAGGGAAGTTAATTCAAGTAAAGAAAATTTTAGGATGCCGATGAGGGGGTGAATTTTGGCTCAGAGAAGAAAATATAGCTAGTAAACATTTTAATTGCATTACTCTGATAAACGATTGTACTCAGATTATTCCTATGTCTTAAATACTGTATAAGAAAACTCTTTATTGAGAAACTACATGCAAGTGGCTTGTGAAGTTTGTGATAGCTGCTTTGCAGGGGTGAAATTTGGTAATTAAAAGATTAATGGAATTTGTGTAATGTCAAGGACCTGATTAAACATTTTCTACTCTGTGTGAGGTTTGTTTGATGGATGTCTTTTTTGACCAACTGTAGGGAGTTTCTGCTACTGAAAAAGATTACCAGAACAACAGGAAAAATAATTCCATTGCTATTTGCACACTCTGGCCTGTTCCTTTTATTATCAAAAACTTCGCTGAACTCTTTAAAGAATTACTTCCTTTTGTTTATCAAGTATTATACAAAGCATTCCATCTCACTGTGACAGAGTTACGCTGTGTATGAGAGGCTGTGATACATAAGGTATCTTTATTTCAGAGTGGAGCAGAAGGTCCATTTTCTGCTAACCTCAAAACTTGCAGTTGCCTCTTATGAGGAGAATCCTAGAAATAACCAGCATATCTGATAATTCTTATTTGAGGAGAGGTTTTTTTTGTTAGCTGCTCAAAGCTGTACTATTGAAAATAAATCTTTCTGCAGTTTGTCAACTGACATAGTGAATGATGAGATTGTTTTTAACAGATTGGTTTTATACTTATTGCAGAAGAGCTGAAGGAACACTTGATAGGCGAGCATGCCATTGACAAAATCTTCACTTTGGGGAACTCTGAGTTTCCCGTTAGCTGGGACAATGAGGTTAAACTTTGGACATTCCTAGAAGCCAGAGCATCCCTTCTTTTGAAAACCTATAAAACAACTGTGGAGGTAAAATTATCATTATATGTAATTTAAATGTCTGAAACGTTTTGTGTTATGATTGTAGGAAAAGATATTTTGTCCCCCATCTTGTCTTTACAAACTTCAATCTGAATGTTAGTACATAATTCATTCTGTACTTTTTTAAAGTGTAGAAACAGATTTGCATTATCTAAGGAAAATCAAATAAGATTGCAAAAAAGAAAATTTTGTTAATGTAATTTTGTTAATGTATTTTTTCTTTGATTCTCCAAATACAGGCTATCTGCTTTTTCTCTGCAAGTAAAATGGGGAATCAGTTTCAACTTGTTGTCTAGTAGTTGCATTCTCCAGGCTGCAAAGAAATGTGCTACTATTGCGAGCGTATACGTGAACCTACGTGTTTCATGTATTTGTGAAGTCTCCTGACTTCGCTTGTTATGCAGGCTGATCTATGTGGGGAAATTTTTGGCTTCTTTATGAATTCTTGACAAATTTCACTGGGACTCCATGCAGACCCCCTCATTCATATATGTCCATTTGGCTCAGCCTGAAGAACCTAGAGTTGCTTTTTCTTAACTCATAGAGAGAGAAGTTGAAGGATTTTTTTTTATTGTGTTGGTTGTTACTAACAAATTTGCTTTTTCTTTTCTAACAGGATGATAAGTCCTTCTTGGAGACCCGTGACCTTACTTCACATGCGATAATGGCTATCAAATTGCGCTTAGGTGAAAAAGAGATCTTGGAGAAAGCAGTAAAGAGTGCAGCTGCTAGCCGAGAGTATTATACCAAACAAATGGCAGATGGAGCTCCACTTCCTAAATATGAAGAGAGCAATATTGCCTTGCTGGAGAACACTGTGGCAGACTCTAGACTCCCAATTGTCTTGAGAAACCTAGAAGATGTGGAAGAGCAAGGGGACTTAAAGATTGATGAAGCTATTGATGCTGAAGTCACAGAAAATGGGTTTGTAAATGGTGAAAACTCTCTATTTAATGGGACCAAATCTGAAAGTGAAAATCTAAATAAAGAGAAAAGCAACAGAGAGACTGAAGATGCCAAAGAATCTTCTTCAGAAAGTACTGATGAGGTTAAAGAATAGTCCTAAAATTTTACTTTCTTGTGAAATTAAATTAGCTGAAGTTTATGAACAGTGCATTTATGTTGGCGTGTTTCTTTGTTAACATTTCTCTTTCTGCAGAGAAAAATGTTTTTGCTGCTTTATATAAAAAAGAATTTTTAAGTTATTTAAAAGATTTAGCATCCCTTTTCAATTAAGATTGCCATCTTGCTTTCAGGCAAAAACTGGGGAAAGAGGTGCCTTTGGAAGATTTTGCAGCCCTTTGTTGAACCAAATGTATTTTCTTCCTGGGGAAGAATTAAGCTCTTCTATCTGCTGTGCTTTTGTTGTTCTGTCACTCTGACTACCGAAATTAAAAGCTTGCTCTGCCTCCTGCCAAGAAAAGCAGAAGGCAGGACTGACTCGGTATTCAGCATGAAGGTGGGAGAACAGTACAGCAGAAAACTGGATAAGAGGATCAGAAACTTGGGAGACTGGAGGAAAACTTGTTTAAAATCAGGTATGCCAGTCCAGAAAAGGTAAGGTGGCAACCTTATGATTGGTAGTTTTAAATGTTGATGAGAATCCAAATTGTATACACTTAAAGTGATCTCTGAAGATTTCAGTTTACTTTGTCTTTTGTTTACTGTATAAAAATATCTCATCTTTCTTCTTCAGTCAGAGTTAGGCTGCTACAATACAACACTCACCAACTTTTAAAAGCTGACTTCGTTTTATTTCCAGGCGGTACCTTTTATTTACAAGGTTGGCAGTGCTACTGGAGAGTTTGAAAGCAGATAGGCCAGGCCACAGCTTTAAACTGTACTGTTCAAAGTGAGGTCGCTTCCCAGCTTCTTCAGGTTTTCACAACTAGCTAGAGATTTTCAAAGCTACACTTTTGACTAAACCATTATTAAAAGGAAATATGATTAATATTCCTGTCTGCTACTCCTTCATTTCTGTGTTGTTGGATGTAACATTGAGTGTGACATGGTTACCTGATCTTACTCAACTTCATCTTTTGGTTAAGATATTAATTGATGCTGTTTTCTTGAAGGAAATGGCAGGCAGGCTAATTTATTTTTGGCCCAAGTCCAGACCACAGCCAAGCCTGCAGTACGCTTTGCCATTTAAATTGTGTCTCCGTCTGATGCACATTTCTTGGGATACCTCCACAAGTTAAGCAGGTCTACTGTCTCCAGCAGTTTTGGTCACCCTCATACTATACGTTTTAACTTCTAGATGGAAACAATACAATCCTAGCACAGTGCAATATCAGAACAAGGGTAATTCCAAGGCTTGACTTTGAAATTACCTGGGTATTGGGAGGAGAGGAGGGCGGAATATTTTTATTTTGTGGGTGAATGGAGAGGAGTATGAAGTGATTTAATTCTGTTCTCAATATTAAGGACTTTGTCTTTTACCTTTGTATCCTTAAGTTCAAGATAATGGATAAAATGGACAAGCTTGGACAATTGTTTAAAGCTCAATAGATGTTGCAACCTGCTCATCCAAGATCAGTTGCAGTGAAATGTCTTTTGGCATATTCATAGTTTTATTAGATTTTGCTTCTTTTTATACTGCAACTTGGAAAATGTGTTTTTGCATAAATCCTTGGTGCAATACACATGATAAGTAGTGACTTTCAGGTTGTCATAGCAGTTTTGGTGTTCAGCTAGCATCAGTGTGGGGAAAATAGAAAAAATAGTTTTTTAAAAAATATTTCACTAAGAATGGCACGTTGCCATTGCACCTTGGATATTGCTTCACCACTAACAAGATGCTGGACCAGTATTTTTGTAACTATATGCTGCCTTTGGTAGAATGTTATGAATTGTTGTCTTGACAGTTTAAATGTCATACAAAAGTCATTACATTTTGGTTTTTATTAGGACCAATATTCCATTTCTGTTTCTGCCACTTACATTGCACAACATTGTACTAGATACTATGATGCAATTCTGAAACTAGCCTTCCCTGAAAATTATAACTGTAAATCAGAATTTCAATGCTTTGATTCAATCTGATACACTGTATTTTGTTCCAGTATTTGCTGATATCTATGGCTTAGCAAAGCCTGTGGTCACCACAGGACAGAATGTGTGGGTTTTCTTGAATAAAATATAGTTCTACCATGTCTTCCCTAGTGAGTGTATTATGCAAACAAAACCTCTACCTGCTACCGACTGCTGTATCTTTTGGGGTCTGTGAGGAGAGGAATAACTGTCCAGGTGTACGGATAAAGATTAAAGAAGAAATAGCTGGGGGGGGGGGGGCGGAAAAAGAGGGATTCTAGTAAACAGAAAGGGAAAAAGTGGTCTATTAAGTGCACGGTCAAACTCTTACTCTTCATATGCTAGTGTTATTTAGAAAAAAATGTTGCACACAATAAACATAGTGAGTAATCTAATTTTGTAATTTGCATTTTTCCTCTCTGCATGTAATGGTTTCTCAGAAGCACTAACCTAAAACTTTAAGCTTTTGAAAACTGAGGTGGAAACAAAAAAAGTTGGCACTGATGAGCCCTTATTACCATCTGTCATGAAAACAGACCTTTCAAAGCATTTTAAAGTTAACTTTCTTCATAATGTTTGGTTAAGAGGCTGTTCACACTAATCCCAGGCTAAATGCCAAATCTTGCTTCTGTTTAGCTAGCTATCTGAAGTATTCCTGTAAGAAAGACATCACTTGGATTTCTCGGACTGTTCTCCAAAAACAAAAGAGGGGGAAAAAAGCCCTTTTGAATTTTGCAGGAACCTACCTACTGATGAATCGTTTCCCTAACAACCTGTAACTTCTTTAGCTCTATACTGCAGGAGGTTGGCCATATAGCCCTGGTGATAAAAACAAATATACAAAACTGAGCAACAACCTCCACTCTGAAAAAATGCTTAAAAACTCAACCTTAGCTTAAGTGCTGTCACGAGTACATGAGAGCTGAGAGCCTTCTGGCTGTGGAGGTAAGATGGTTTAGGATCTTGGCTAAAATAAGCTGTGTTTTAGCATCTTGTCTAAAACAAGTGTTCCTTCCTTTGGACATTGTGAAAAGGCGGTATGTACAGAAAATCTATGCAGCTCAACAGTAGCTGCGTTCTTGAGGCTAATTTGCCTTTAGAGAGGAATGATCATCATGGAGTCATGAAATTTGCATGTTTCAAAGGTACGCTGGAGGATTTAGGTTACACAAACTGTTCTTCTCTAGTTCACATGTTTAGAAACAGTATTTAATATCTGCTGCTGCCACTTCTGTCACCCTTATTTTATAGAAAGGCATGTGAAGTAATTATAAAACATAATTTGAAGTGTTTCAGTCTGACACGATAAAGATGCTCCCAAAATCCACTGGCCTTTTCTGATTTTAGGGACTGAAAGTCATCCTTGCTGTTCCTTGTACTCTGTGCCAAACAGGAGTGTTCAGAAAAAACATTGCTCTACCAAATGTATTGGATGAAGCAACACCCATTCCTTTTTCTCTGGAAGATTTTTAACTGATCCTTGTTGAAGTCAGCTGTGACCACATGATTTTCACATAATTACCATCTATATTTAATAGTTTCTAACATGCTTCCTTCTTTGAGTGCGTTGCTTGCCGTACGAAGTACAGCATGTAAATTGGTGACTCACGGTTAGAAGAGCTTCCTTAGCATTTCTCGGTTTCTACATCTATTTCCTAATGAATGCCACAAGTTTGGAAACCATGCGGAGGATTTTTCAGTTAAAATAAATAAATCTCAATCCATACTTAAGAAAAAAAGCCACAAATGGTCCTGGATTCTTTTGGGGTTTGTGTCTCCTTAGGTTCACTGGTGTATTCCATGTATTTCAAAACTGAATGAGAGACTGCTATAGAGTTAGTGTAAATCACAAACTTGAGCTTTAGTAATACAAATGAAATCTATCTATGATAATTTGTTCAGTGAAAAACACAAACTGAAGTTTTGCCAAATGCCAAAGCGCCTATCCTGTGGTGCCAAGCAGAAACCAGAACACTTATACTCCTTGAATTGTCAGTAACAGGCTTTGAAATATGCTTGCATAAGCTGTTTTGTGTAGTGGTGTACATTGGTTGGTATAGGGTACCCATGTACTTCTAACAAAATGTGATTTTTGCCTTGTACGCTGTTTTTAGTCATTAACAATTATCTTTATTTTCAGTGTATGTAGACATCAAACTTCACTTGCACATTAAATATCTTTTTTCTTTTTTTTTTTTTTTTTACATTGGTAGCAGCATGAACCGGAGCTGTCGGTTTACAAAAGCAGTGAAGTTGGTCATCAGTGTTTGCGTTGCCCAGAAAGTGTTGCACAGTCAGTACTGAAACAGTTGCAAACCAGAAAGCATTTGACTTCTGCCTTTGTCTCGGTCGTGGTTTAACCCCATCCGGCAACTAAGCACCACGCAGCCGCTCGCTCACTCCCCCCTGCTGGGATGGGGGAGAGAATCCAAAAAGTAAAAGTGAGAAAACTCGTGGGTTGAGACAAAGACAGTTTAATAGGTAAAGCAAAAGCCATGTGCACAGGCAAAGCAAAACAAGGAATTCATTCACTGCTTCCCATCAGCAGGCCATCTCCAGGACAGCAGGGCTCCATCACGCGTAACGGTTACTTGGGAAGACAAACGCCATCACTCTGAACGTCCCCCCCTTCCTTCTTCTTCCCCCAGCTTTATGTGCTGAGCATGGCATCATATGGTGTGGGATATCCCTTTGGTCAGTTGGGGTCAGCTGTCCCGGCTGTGTCCCCTCCCAGCTTCTTGTGCACCCCCAGCTTCTTGTGCACCCCCAGCCTCCTCGCTGGTGGGGTGGGGTGAGAGGCAGAAAAGGCCTTGACTCTGTGTAAGCACTGCTCAGCAGTAATGAAAACATCCCTGTGTTATCAACGCTGTTTCCAGCACAAATCCAAAGCATAGCCCCATACTAGCTTCTATGAAGAACGTTAACTTTAGCCCAGCCAAAACCAGCACAATCTCTCATGCTAGGAAGCCTTAACAGCTGGAGCTGGTGCAGTTTTTCATCATGAAAGATTAAGCTTGATAGAGCAGGAAAACAAGGAGATGTCCTTAAGTGGAAAATAAAAGCTGGACAACTGAACACTAGCTAGCTTGTCTCGGAGGCAGTGGTTGCTATCCTGAAGAATAAGTTTAGGAATTAATTCAGTGAGTGTTCAAAAAAAGAGTATCTCCAATTAGTACTGTAATTACTGTGGATTTTTAAGCAAGCCATACATTTCACAATTAGACAAGGGCTTCACTTTCCCTAGGAACGGGTAAAAACGTATGAATTAAAACTGTTGTAATGTGTTAAACTGGCAGTGAAGAACAGATGTAAGTGGCTGCTTGCCTTGCTGTCAGTGCTGAGGGCAGCCTGAGCGAAGTCTGGGCTGGAGACACTGTTGTCTGTTACCTTGCTCCTCTGCCCTTGCGGGAGAAACACTCAACACCGAGGGGGTAAGGAAAGGCTTTATGAATGCAGCATGGAAGGACTGGACAAAGCCACAGAGTGCAATATGAAAATAGAAGATAGTGTTCTATTCAGGACACCCACCTGAAATATAATGTGACTAGACTTAGGGACCTTTGTCCAAATAATATTTTTGTGTATAAGATTATTTTATTATATAAAGTTGATCAAGCACAGAAGAGGCTTTTGAACCTGAGTCTTCCATCTTCCAGGTGATTCCTTCTGTTGACTGTGCTCGGAACTTTTATTTCTGTTTTTCTGATTTTTATTATTTAAAGATTTTTGGTTATGTCCCTGCAGAATTTTTTTTTTTTTTTTAACTTCCCAATTTGGAGAAACTAGACAATCATTTCTCCAATTAAATCCAGTTCAGACATGGCAAAATGAGCAATGCTGACCACCACAACTTGTGCCTTTGAGCAGCTTAATGTGAACTGGAGTGAAACAGATCTGTAGCCCTTTGAGACTTCTTCAGAAAGGTGTTTAAAATCTGCATGAGGATAGGGAGTAAAATCTTGCATGTGCGAGGAATGTTGATTTCCCAGCTGAATCACCATTACTTATGCACAGATTCAGATACTAGCAGAATTAGGTAATTGAACTTAAACACTTAGGATTTTATTTAATATTAAGCATATATTGTTCTTGAAAACTGGGCCAACTTGACAGCCCTGAACACACAAGTCATTTGTCCTCCAAACAGAATCAACAGGGGCAAAAAACAAGTTTCCCTGTAGCATCGCACTGCTCTTCCGCTGCGTGGCAAGACCAACAGTAGCCTAATTCCAGCGTGGTGCCTTGTTTCACGTACAGATGTTACCAGCCAGGTAGCCTCTTGCTTTGTGTCAGGCTGGGGCCACCTACCCGTTCCCTAGACGCACTCGCTATCCATAGGAGAGATAGCGGCTGTCCTCCTGGCCAACCCATCTGTATTAGACACGGCGATGTGGAAGTCGGCAGGTTCTGCGTTGTGCTGCTGGCTTGGTTCTGCGCAAATGGAGTATTCTTTTTTTTTTAACTTTCTTTTTGTGAATGCCATTTGATTTAAATATTCTGCAGTTTGTTGTCATATTTACAATATTACATATTTGTTTCTCCTCTGTAAGGCTGAAATTTGGGAACTATGTAGGTGTCCTGCATCCAGCAATTGCTTTATGGTATGGGTTAAGGCAAATTCATTTCCCTTTGCTTTATTCCACGCTGGTTCACCACTCTCTGTGCTGTTAGTCACTCAGCCAAGGCTCCTAATTTCAGTGCTAATAAGCGGGGTTGTATACAGATTTGTGGTGCAAAGGTATGAAATATTAAAACTGAATCTCCATACTGAAGCAGGCAGGCACAAACAGCCTCCTGTGAACTGCAAAGGAATTTTTAGATTAACTTGGATATCTGTAAGAAAGCCCTACTGCCTTGCAGCAATTAATTCAAGTGATTGGATGCTAGGAATGGTTTATTATAATTGCACACAGGTAGTAATTTATTAGGGTGGCTGTTTCTTTTGGCATATGTCAAGAAGGTCAGAGTTTAGACTTTTTTGGACATTAACCTAGTCTTCTGAAACTCTGAAGTTCCACTTTTTGGTCATTAATTTCATACATGCTGAGATTGTGACAATTAACCCACTTAATAAAGGTCAAGTTTCAATTTTTTCCAATTTCTGGAACACTTAACTTTATTCCTTCTTGAAAATGGGCAGATACAGAATGATAAATAGTTATTAAATGAGAACGAAGATGTAGTTCTGCTGTCAAGGTACTATTGAACGGTTAGCAACAAAAGGACCAGAACTGCTATGGATTTGAAGTAAAAGGAATAGCGTAAAACAGACTGCAGGAAAAGTATAGATCACAATAAGCTGTTTAAAATCATTTCCACTAACATCCCTGTTAACTCACTCTACTTCTAATTATGCAAATCCATAATTTGTCCCTTTAATTTTTTTCACATATATATGTGATTTTTCCCACAGCTCTAAAGCAGCATTTAACCACAGCTGAAAGGCATAAACAAGCAAAGTGAATAAGGAAATGGTGGTGGTGTTTTCAGATGACCAAAGCCTATTTGTGCTGCATTTTAATAATACCTGGATTTCAGTGAGCCACAAGATTAGATAAAAATAAACCCTTGATTCTACGTAGTGGCATCACTTCCTAAAAGATACATTGGTATGTTGGGTCTCTTAAGCTAGCACTTAAAAATTAGAACTGAAGTATGTTGTCATTTTTGAAACCTCTGAAAAGTCTCCATCAAAAAGCATATTTATTAATTTCAAATTGCTTCATCCATTGAAGAAGTGTTTGCAGATGAATAAGAAGTAGTAATTTTCTATGTTAATAAAATCATTGCACCTTTAGTATTATGTCAGTGGTGAGTGATTTTTAGAAACCTATTTTTCACATACATTTTTTCATAGTTTTTAGGTATTGACTAAGATTGTGAGTATTATTGCAGCAGTTTTATAGGTTGACGCTGAACACTTTAAAGCAGAATTGACACACAAATCTGTCAAAGAATATGACGCAGTGTATTGAAAATAATAGTGTTTCCTGTGTAATTTTTTCATGAAGTAGTACAAGTACTATTACCCAAACTTTAGAAATGGAGATATTGTCACAAATTCTCAGTCCTGTTTTGTGGAAGCTGCAGCTCTGAAGCCTCTGAAGAGGCTCACTTCAAGCACAGAGGTATGAAGTATCTGGCACTATTAACACATGCACCGATGTAATTGCACAACATTCATATTCTAATATCATTACTCAAGATTAGATGAAATTATTTCCCCCCTGGAAAAAAAAGTGTGGCTTTTGAGTTTAAAATACAGCAATACAGTTTGGAACTGATGTGGCTTATTTTTCAGGGGAGAGGTTTAGCTGTTGCTTTAAAAACTCTTGCGTTGTCCCCGGAGGTTTTTACACACATGCACACACACACTTGAGGTACTCTCTGCCCCTTCTCCCTATGAGAGGAGTTATTAGCCTGTGCTAATGCTGTCTAAATGCTCACTAGTTAGTAGCAATACTTGTGGGACAGATGATTTATAGCCACTTGATTCAAAAGATTTTCAGCTAAAGCTAAGTAATCATTTCAAATGATCAAATATCATCTTCCATGAGAAGCAAATACGCGGTACAATGATAGTTACCAAGCTTACTCTCAGCAAAGCATATTAATCTTTTCTTCAGATTTTACTTTTGGGAGTAGTAATATTCTCTGACAGAACAGTTCAGTCATCTTAAGCTGAGTTTCAAGAAGCAGCAGCATTTTTCCTCAGTGAAATGAGGTTCAACAGGTAGAACTTCAGCCTAAAAACGATGTGCAGTCTCGAGGTGGATCTCATGATTTTGCATCACAATAAATTAGCTAGCCTTTTCCTCTTCTTTCTCTTTATTAAGAAAGCTATTTTTGTTGTCCATATTGGGCAACTATATAAAAATAGGCAAGTTTTATATCTTGGCAGGATTAAATGAGAAGTATGCATGTCTTTTTTCATATCCTTGAATATCAAAACAAGACAAGCCTATTTAGGAACAAGGATTTTATTGCTTAACATATATTTGCATCACGCAGTGAAGACATTCACTTTCATGGCACGTTTTCTCCCAATGGTTTCCAAATGCCTCGCAGCTCTCACAAAGCTGAATTTTTGCAGTACTTTTCTGAGATGAAGAAGGGGCTACAATAGGGTGACAGAGCCTGAATCTGTGGTTCTGGTCACAAGAGATGCCTTTGTTAAATGTTTTCAGGACCACGTGAAATAGTTTTGTGAAGAAACTACAAGATTTTTTTTCTAGAAAGAGAAAAAAAAGACATGCCTGCTACTTGTTTAGAACAAATGTTTACTAAAATAAGCAGTTCATCTTTAGGAATAGAAGATCATTAAGCACTGGGGTTTTTTTCTCCCTAGCCATGGACTGGGGGAAGAAAGTAATGCTTTAACACCAGTGCTAAGCCTCCTGCAAGGACAGGCTGGCATTCATCGTTGTAATTGTACCTGTTCTGATCGAGGCTTCTTCTCTGGGTTCAGTGATGGCAAATTCAAATAAAGTGTTAGCTTGGAAAGCACTGAAGAACATATAATGATATGATCTCGTCATCCTATTTCCAAGAAGATATAAAGAGCCAAATACAGACAACAAAGTCAAGGTGGAGCTTCTATATGAGAGAGCCTCTAAAGGCTTTTTAAGGTAAAGAGTAGTTGTGATACAGATATACAAAGCAATGAAAGGTGCTGTAGGGAAAGGCATAGCCGGTTGATTTAGTGACAAAACATTCTCTCAGGAAGGTATTGGTCTAAACTGTACACATCTGCAGGAAAGGGTGAGATTAAGTATGTTTTCCTCATGTAGAATACTTCTGAAAACATTGGGATCTGTTAAAGCATCCCTATTTTGATGTTTCAAGGCTGATTTGTTAAAGAAACAAAACCTGAGCAGTGACATGATCTCTTCTCATTTCCCTACATGTTACTTAAGTTTCTTAAGCATTAATAATTTGTTGCTCAGCTTCAAATTTGACAAAATGGTGGAAATCTCAGAGATTGCTGAGTCCCATGAAAATCACCAGCCAGGTAGTGCCCTGCTTAAGGGACAGACCCGCTTCATAAACTCGTATGTTGTTACCCTACAGAAAAACCATGTGGAGACAGCCCCAATCACAGTTCATGGGCAACCATGAGAGCCAGAAGAAAACCATGCCTTGTTCACAAATGCCACTTAAATTTAGAACCTCTGATTTTGGTTTGAAATGACCTTTTATTTAAGAGTGCAAGTTAGTATGATTTAAAGACTTCAACCCCTTTCTTTGAAATGTTGAAACAAAAGATTCAAAGTGATCAATAGCTTAATAACTTCTTGTCCTTCACTGCAAATGGCTAAGAATGGATTTTGCTGCAAATGGAAGAACAAACTTGGATCTGGACTGGAAAGTTGCTTTTTGGACCAACCCTGGTCCCACTCATCGTTCTCTGCATCTGAAGGGCAGGGAACTTCAAACTGACCCAACAAAACATAGTTGACCACTGACATTTCATGCTATAGCAAACAAGATAAGAAACCCATCACTCAGGAGGAGTTTGAAAAGGCAAAGCATTGGTCTTAATGCTTCAGATTTCTGTTAAAGGAAATAGACAAAATTAAGAAGATAATTAACCCTCAGCCCTAAGATTACAAGCAGAGTCAAATTGAGGGGGGAGGGTAGAATCTTATCCCATGGGCAGGTAATTACGCAGTTGTCTAAGGAGAAAGGTTTTTGCATTGCTTTTGATGCTTTTTCTATGCATGACAGAATGGAAGTTCAGTGGTCTGAGCTGGATTTCCTACATTCCTCGAAAGACCAGTCAGACTGAGTCTTTGATAACAGACTCATCAGTTTGGCAATATGGAGCTTGAGGAAGTGTGCATAAGTTTCTGTTCTATTTTATTTTATTTGACAACCTTTTTTTGAAGATCAGAGCATACTTACAATTTTTATAGAACTCCTAAATCATTAACCTTACTGCATATTATTATAAATGGCTTTTGTAGTCTGCTTCACTTTTTTCATACACTGGGTTGATATCAGGTAAACTGGAATACATGCAGTCTCCTGACTCCCACCTGATTCTCAATATCCCCGTGAACACTTGCTGGCAAATTGAGTTAACTCTCTACCACTTGAAATAGCCACTAAATAAGGTCCACATGCTTTTCACCTTTCTGACCTTTTTGGTCTAGTTACAAGTCAAAATGGAGCATGTAAGTGGTATACCAGCATCAGTAGAGGTTGATACAGCTGTCCATCATCTTGAGCCTTCAGGGGCTCCTACAGAGTACAGCTGCTTTGGTCAGCTGGCATTTGGCTATAAGACCTCACCAGTTACTAATATGAAGGAGAAGAATGTGCATAGAGCAGGTGCCACTGAGGTGGTTGAAAAGGTTGGGGTGAAATAATACAGATAGAGCAATAGTAATGAGTCAGTTGAAAGCGTAACCTCAAACACAGAAATGTTAAGCCTAATAAGCCTAAAAATCTGGTGTGTGTCAATTTTCCTGTTTGTTTAGGTTTGTTGGGTTTTTTTAAACATCTTTCGTATTTGCAAGATCTCTAAAGACACCCGTGCCCTCTCTGGTAAAGGGATAAATACGGTACTTACTGGAATGAGATCTCATTTTTTTTTCCTTTTCAAAACAAATAAGTGTGCTTTAGAGATCATGGGAAGTCTGTAAAGGGATTTACCTCCAAAGCTAACAAACCAGCCATGGAACAAAGGGAGAATACCCCTTGTTTGAAGTCAGTGGTTACCACAACGCACTATGTTGGCACTCCGAGTGCCAGTTTTTTCCTTTGGAAAGCATGATGCACTATTCTGGAGCAAGCGCCTCATGCTGCGGTGCAGGATCTCTATCTTTGCTGTCCCTCTTCTCCTTTCGTTGACATGCAGAGAAAACTACAGCATGGACAGTCTTCGTTGCATCATTCTCCATACCTGTAAGCAGAGTTTCAGACGTTGTACTACTTCTGTCTCGTTCAGATGGGTCATAGGAGAAGATTATTTCATTAGCAAATGTAAGAACCACAGAAGGACTCAGTGTTCGCTGAATCTCAGGCCAGAACCTTAGACATGGGCTCCAAATTATCCATTCATCCCACAGCAGGGAACAGTGGACTCTAAATGCACATCCAGAAGTGCCTAACTTCAGACATGACTGAGCCAAACTCACAGGGTAGGTGCATCCCTGGTTTCAGTACAAGTAGTGTCACCCGTTTTTTTTAAAAAAAGGACCTGACCATTTCCTGCGCCCTCTGAAGGGTCTGGAAAAAAACCCTAATTCACAAGCTGTTCTGTTGTCTTTCTGGCTGAATCTCATCAGGCAGTGGCTGGTGCCACATTCAGAGCACTATTTCTTAATTCTCCTTCACTTCATACTTATCTCACTTTAGAGAGTGTGAAATTTTTCAGTTCATTATGTTCTGAACTGTTATTTAATTGAAGCCCCTAATGTTCGGTCAGTACACATTGCACACAGTCATTTAAAATATTCCAGCAGTGCACATTTTTTATAAGTGGTTCAATTGGAACTGATCAAGGTTTGAGACTTCCAGCTTATAAAGGTTTCTGCTGTGGAAATGTGAAGTGCTGCTCTCAATAATTTCAAACTGCTTCCTAAGCAGGCCCTCTGTTCTGACTGTCTAAAACTGCAGCATAATTTCTCAGCACGATGTATGCCCAGAACCTCCATTTAATGTCTCGCACAGAAAGGAGCAAGTTGCAGGATTTGACGGAGCCTACTAGCTGTGGGGTGTGGTGGGAAACCCTCCTCTCTAAAAAAAGAGATTGGGTGGGAGATTTTTGTTTCCCTCACCCCATCTGGTCCAGAAGTACTGGAACAGAGTGGCTGCCCTTTCTGCTGCATGGTGTGTGTCATGCTTGCAGCTTTGTCCTCAGTTCCGTGAGGAGGATGGCACCCTAGAAGAAACTAGGAAGAACCATGGCATCAGGAGCTTGGATCACAACCAGCTGCAGTTTCACTGCCCCAGAGCAAAGCCATGGTGAAGAGCAGATACAACTCAGGAACTAGGTGCAGCAGTGCAGCTATTTGAAGTTTACTCTGCCTGTATTTTGGACGTGGCCGCAACCTGTGACAACACAGACTGCAAGCTTACTTTCCTTCCATTTTCCACAACCTGTGCATTGACAATAAAAGGAACTGTGTCAGGGAATGGTTGTCTTCAATCTTCCCAAGCCTGATTCTGCACAGCAAAGGAAAGGCTCTACTTGTGAGGGAGAAAATGAAGCTCACCACCTCCCTTCTCCTGCTGCTCAGAGCAAAATGATATTCGGGGGTTACTAGCTGTCTGTTGTGGTGGGGCAGCTAGTGGCAGTGGTAGACAATACTGCGTACTGCATGGAAAAGAGTCTCCATCACTTTTCAGCGCTGAAATTTAAAGCTGAAGATGAGTCAGAGATTCCAGTTTTATTGAAAATGCTTGGTAATCTCTAGTAATGACCTAGTCTAACTAAAGAACAAGCACTCGTTAAAGGTCATTTATCTGAACAGAGAAAAGTGTTCATTTTCCAAGTGCTGTCATCTTCTACTTTAATTAATATCAGCCATGTATGCTGTTGGCAGTGGCTTCAAATATTGTAGCATGGGAAGACTGGACTTCCAGTGACATTTTTAATGAAAAAAATGTAAATCATCTCTCATGAATGCTGTAATCGAGGTGTTCATTAGCTAACCCTGGACTGCAGAGGAACACCTATAGAAACAAGCTGAACTCTGTGAATCTTGGATAATTTTGTAGGAATGAGAAGTCTTGCAGACATAACCCAGTAGTTGCTATCAGCTAGGGACATGTCTGAAAAGGCATGGTCCAGGCAGCCAAAGAGACCATGAAAAAGACAGATGAAGCACAAGGAGGCAGGATCTACACTACTGATGCTCAATGGAAATGTAGGACAAGCAGCTCAGGAACCTACAGATTTGGGAAACCGCTTCCGTGAAGACCCTTATCCTGATCCTCTAAAGAGATTGATGAAAGCCCTGAAGCATAAGCAGAAGCTATTATATCCTTTCCAGAATACACTAGGAGTAACCACTCCAACTCTAGATTTATACCTTGAGGCTGGAAGTGTCCACTAGATCACTGGCTCTGACCTCCTCAGTTGCATCCAGTTACCTGCTACATGTCCGTAACGTGCATTTGGCTAAGACAAAGGTATCCAATGTTGATACAAAGATAGGAAAAGATGGTGACACCGTTGCTATTCTTGGCAGCTTGTTTCAACATTTGATCGCTCTCACTTTCAAAAAAATACTTTCCTATGGCTTCAGGTCCTAATGGTAGATTTTGTACTGGTTTGTTTTGCTGGATGCAAAAGCTCTCTTTCTAGTCCCTGGAAATTTCCCTCTGTGAATATACTTGTATGGAATAATCAAGTTTACCTCCCAGGCTTCTTCGTTTGATGAGATAGGCAAAGAAAGCATCCCATTGTGAGCTGTTTCCTCCAGCCTGAGTGTCATTTTGGGGTGTCTCCTCTGTGTTCCTCTAATTTTTCAGCACTCTTCAAAGATTCCTCCACTGGAATATATGCTGGTACTTGTAACACCAAGGCTGTTTATGGTGGTATTTATGTTTTTAATTGCCACTTTGCCTGGTCAAATATCAAAGGATTTCAGTAGTCCTCTTTTTGTCTCAGTGCTTCTTTGAAGATCCCATTGAGTTCCTTGCTCATCGTTTGAATCACTACTATCGATGATACAGTTTCCACAGGTCACAGGTGGAGCCTGTATTCTGATTTCTAGACATCTGGCTTTCAATTCAGGTGCATTAAAAAGTTCTCAGGTTTCATGATCCCATTTTAGCAATTGGACCAGAATGTAAAATCTCCATGATTATCTTCACTTATCGTGCCTGAAATTGTTATGTCTTCTTCAATTCTTTTTTCAGATTAATTTTGTTATTTCTATAAGTCCAGTGTTGGGGTTTTTTTAATCTTCCTAAGTTCGTGTGCTGCATGCCATATTCTGACAAGAAGCTCTATAGTCAAGTTTAATGTCTTCTGGAATATTTTTACTTATGTAGATAAAAATAGGGACATGTTCTCCAGTACATTTTTTTGGAACAGAGATTGCTAAACTCCACACTTTTCACATTTAGTCATAATTTTAGAAAAAAAAAAAAAAACCAGTACAGAACTGCTTGCAAAGTTTGTGAAGTTCAGCTCCAAATTCAGTTTTCCCAACAGTGGGTTGAATCAGAACTTGTCTCTCCAGGTACTTTCACTTTTTACTGTGGACAAGGACTATACAGCATGGGCGTTTATGGCTCTTGCTAAATGTTCATGCTCAGCAGTTAGTTTGGACAGTCATTCAGTAAGGAAAAACATGGATCATCTGCACTAGGCAGTTCTTGAGGCAGGCATCTCCTAGAAATGATCTGAAAGAAATGCCTCTGCTCAGTCAGGCTGTGTCAGGGCAGAGGTGTTCGCAAGCCGTGGCAGAGCTGTATGGTTTCTTACCAGGGACTGCACGAGCCTTCACAAGGGAGAAGAGCAATTGGACTCTCAAAGACAAATTGCACCTTCAAATTGACTTACAAATCTCAAAATGTATTCAGGCTTTAAACATGCTTGTATGAAGGACTGATGGGTGGCAGGCCTTTGGTGACAGAGGAAGGCTAAGTCAGAGCTTGTTTTAACAAGTGGGAACTTCTGCAAGGGCAGTAGGAGCTGCTCGCCTAAAGTGGTTTCTGGAGTTAAGGACTGAAGTTGCACTGCAGAAGCACTCCCTGGAGAGTGGGAAATGGGTAGACACCAGGCAAAGGAGAATGGGAAAGCTCTGATGAGTGAGGGAAGTCTTTAAAAGTCTCTGTCTTCTATCAACGTTATAGAATATTTAGATTAATTTTAAACAAATGTTTTCTCGTATGTGTCTGTGAAAGTAGCTTGGCCTTTGTTATTATCTACCTTCCCTCAGTTATCAATTTCCAATGCTTCCTAACACATTGTGAAGTGACACAAAAAGTGGGATTAGGCCCTGTTCACCTCCCACTGAATGTGAGGGTTAAGCTCAGCCCATACAGATTTAATTCCTCTTTAAGTCCAGTAGACAACCCCTGTGTTATTGCCTGAGTTGCTGTATTTGAAACTCACCTGCAGAAAAGACCATGGCCATGAGTGACCTGAAGTCCTACAAGTAAGAGTGGGATCTGATCTGAGTGGGATACTGTCAGATGACACACACGTGGAGCAGAGGTGCAGGCCTGCCACCCTTCTCCATCCTAGGCCATGCTTTTCATGTCCTCTGTTTTCCAGACATTTTCTTCTCAATTCCTCCTGTGTTTTCTTCCAGCCACCCAGTTGTATTCCTGCTGTCACAGATGCTGTAGTCTTTGTCCTTCACATATGTCCTCCACATATGTCCTCCACACACAGAATCCAAACACAAAGCCAAAAACCTAGGTGATTTAAAAGTGTGAGGTATTTCCTCGTTTTTACAGCCATATGATTCACATTTTGGTGTGCACACATGGATGTCAGTTTGTAGCAGCTTCTGATGTTGAAAATGCATACTAGTAAGTTTTACAAACAGCTGGGAAAAGGAAAATGTAATGCTAATTATTTGTACTGTACTGATGCTGGAGGCCACAGGCAGATTGGTGGCCCATCACACTAGAAACAAATTTGAAAGAGCTCATAGCCTAATGGCCTGTCATTGTTTTGTGTGAACATTACATTCCACTGGTCCAAATCCTAATGAAAAGTCAGCTAGTGAGAGGTGTAAAGCTCTGGAAGAGATTTCTAAATGGAAGATCACAACTCTTTCCAGTGTATATGCCCCATTAATATCCAGAACCCCTGGTTCATGCTATGAACAAAATGAGCTAATAATCATCATTTCACCATGAGAGTTTATTTGTACTCAGAAACTTGCAGTAAAGATCTCAATGACAGATTTATATAGCATTTAAAAAATATCTTGGCAGAAGTTTGAACCTTGTTTGCTTAGGATCAAGCAGAATCATTATTGGCACTCTGAGATGAAAATTGCTCCCTACTTTCCTCCAAAGCTTAAACCAAATGAATAAATCCTTTTTTTTTAAAGTTCAGAATAACTCTTTTCATTTTGACTTGAGCCCATTGTAACTACCTTGTGTCTGAATCATAGAAGTCTTAGTATTTAGTTACCTTGGAACAGCTACCCTCATTCCCAAGATGGGTGGCATGCTTACTGTACCGAGGACAGGAAGAAACCTCTGTGTTAGTAAGTCTGGTTCCCTGAAGCTACTGGTTTTCATATTTATCTATAATCCCATTCATTAGCTCATAAAGTTGCAGTTTAAAACCAGTTATGTTTCTTGATCCCACTGCCTGTACTTAGGAGTTGCTTCCCGAAGCCCTGTTGATGTAGGTGTGAAGAGTCACTTTCTTCTGCTGTTGAAAATGGGGTTCTTCGCCAAAACACCAAGATGGTTCAAGAAATATTGCTGTCTTACATGCAACTCGTTAAGGCTGAGGCTGGCTTTATAGCAAGAAGGGAAAGCACAGTCAAAATGCAGTGAATGAAAGCATAAATCGGCACACTTTTTGGTTACAGGTGCAATTAAAGAAGAAATATTAGGAAGCTCTGTGAACTGTGACGTACCTGCACTATCTTCACTTAAACTCCTGCTTTCACACTGCATCGAGCATCAGCATTTGAGCTGATTTGTGTGGAGAGAGTTGCACTAAAATACACATTTTTACACAGAGTGACAAGCATGTGTACTCTTCTCTAGCAGAGATGTGTAAAATCCAGTTGAAAGCTATATTACGTGGACATTCCTGATGTTTTTTTAATGTGCAGATTTCAGTAGACCCTTCTGGTAATACAGCCTTGGGAAGCTTTAACATCTCTAAATGCTTGAGCTGTCTATGGACCAAGTTACTTGGGGTTGTTGAGCAAAGTTTAAACAACATCTTGCAGTGGCTCAGCTGATGAAATGACTGCAGCGTGTGGAGGTGGTGCTGCCCAGGAGTAGGACACACACTGAGAGTCAAGTGTCCCAGCTCTTCCACTGCCCTACCCTGTGACCTCGAGAAAGGTGCTATGTTTTTCTGTACCTGCTTCTCCACCTATAAAAAGATCAGGATTTTGAGCTAAGTGCTTTGAGAGTAATAGATACTGTCCAGAGATTCCCTGGAAGAACCGAGCTAATGTGGTACCTGGGATGCAGCAGAGTCAAGCCCTGTTTGGTAATATGGTGGTAGGACAGCACTGGTAATACTGGAAAAGAAACACTCTTCAGATCTCTGCAGTTTCTTCTCTTTGCGACTGGCAAGTTTAGGCTACAGTGCCATTTCATGAAATGAGTAAGAAATGAGTCTGTTGAACTATGGTCTAAACTCCCTCCCACATTAAAATGGGCAACAATGTTTGTAGCCAAGTGTGAATCATGGTACCACATACCATGGTGCCATATACCACGACAAATCATGTCATCACTGAAAAAATACCACAACGGTACTTTGTGCAGAGAAGGCACTATGGACCTGCATTTCATGAATGTCATCCACTTACACTGCCAGCCCAGTCCTGAAGAGCTGCACCTATTTGACTCTCTTGGTTAAATCCAGAGGCAGAAATGTTGGAACCAGTGGTTGTGGGCAGGCTGACTTCTGAGGAGCCATGCGGTACTTCTCCAGCATCAGCAACACCCCACCAAGGGCATGCAAACAAAAGTGATGCTTCTAATCTCAACACTTGCATTTGTCTGAAAATAATTAGCTGAAGGGAAAATAAAACGCCTTCTATCCTTGCAAAGCTGGGAGGAAAGGGAAGTGCATCTAAGATTGCTTCAAATGAAACAGCGAGGCTCAGAGGAACCAGAGACCTCTGCTTGTATGCCGCATTCCTTACTCCTGAGACAAGTTTATGAAGGAATGGAGTGTCTTTAATCATTTAATTTGGTTAATTTAAAACTACATATGCATAATTTATTTACAGAGAGGTAAAAACCTCTAATTCCTGCATTTATTATTGTAACGCACAGTATTAAAGTGATTTTTTTTTACTATTGCAATCTGCACACTGTCTGAGAGTGTTAGTGTTCTACACATCATGCTTCAACCACTGTGTTTGAGGGATTTGAGACTCCAGTTCACATATACCATCCTCCATAAATTATGTACATAACTTCCATTTATATACAAAGGCGTTGCAGAAATTATAATACAAATTAATTTACAGGGCTTTCATTCCCAGCCATTGTTTTATGCCCCTTGTCTTAAAGGAAAAAAAAAAAGGTCTTCTATTTCCCACTCCACGCTGTAAGGGGAATTTGGTTTTGGTGATACTGCAATAGTGCCTTATGTTGAAGGGGTATTTAGCTCATTCACAGCAAAACCCGGGGAACCCGTCTTGTTGAAACTATCGCCAAATACGATTTATGCAATCTATTCATGTAAGTGGGACACCTTTTCTAATTCTAGCTCATGGGAATTTAATTGCCAAGTTTGAGCCTTTGTCAGGATATCTATCACTTTTCAAGGACTTCATGGATGGATAAAGAATTCAGTGAGGTCCAGATCTTTTTCAAGGCTTGACAACTAATTCTGACCTTCTCGATGTGTAAAACGTGAGCCCTGGAAGACTTGGTTGAGGCAAAGAGAGAGAATTGATTCCAGAGCTGCCTCACTCCCAGGTAGCTTTAAATTATGTTCCAGCCTGACCCAGAAGGTCTCTCCAATGTAAGTACCAGCCCGCTCACCTTTAGATAGCTGAATTTTCCCTCATTTGTTTTCTGACCTGGGCTATACTTTGAGCAGCCAGCTTTGCTGAAGGCATTGTGTGTCCACCATAATGCCTCTCATCACTAATTCACAGTCCCTTGGCATGTATGAAAGCTTAAATTATTTCCTGCAGTGTGCATTAGCTTGCACATGTCTACGCTGAATTTCATCTTCCATCATGCTGTCTGGTCAAGTCTTTCTGGAACACGTCGTAGCTCCCCATAGTCTTGAGTAACCTAAAAAATTCCGTGTCATCCAGACATTTTGCTAATTCACTATTTACATACCTACTCCCAGGTCACTAAGAAACATCTCTTACTACAAACTTTGGGCTGGCAGGCATAAATTCTTAATGTATATTGAAGCCATGAGCCAATCTAGGGCTATTTTTTAGTTTGATTTATTTCAAGTAGCTTTTAATGGCTTATCAGTAGCTGTTGAAGGCAATGAAATCTGTGGTAGCATTACAGGTTTTGCTTTCTTGAACTGGAGTGGCCATTGAAGACAGCAGGGCTCACATTCTGCTCCCCTGGACTAGAATATAGCTCTTTCCTAAAACTGTGTGGGACGTGAGCCTCTTCCCTTCACTGTATTTTTCCTGTGCAGGGAGGATAACAACTCCCAAAGGCGGCAGCAGCTAGTCGTGGTGCAGAAGGAGAAGTATATGTCTCTATTCTAGGAAACTGGGTTGACCTATTCCCCTGCCTGCTTGGAGGTGGTTGGCACAAGAGGAGGCAACAGGGGCTGACAGAGGCAGCCAAGAGCATGCACAGGGGCAGAGAGAAGGGATGTGGGCCAGTCCTGGCTGTTGTTGAGCCTCCCACCGAGGTTATCTCCCCTATCTCTGCTTGTGCGGTGAGGCAGTTATTGACTTGCCCCTCAGAGTGGCTCCCTCTCTGCTCTCCCTGGAAATGCTGAAGGCAATATGGTGATACGGCTCTTTTTCCCAAAGATGAGATCCTTAGGACTGATGTGCCATGTTGAGCATAGCAGGTGCAGTGTCTAACAGTGTCCTTTGGGAAGAAAGCATGACATGGCATCATCCTTTAGTGTGGGAGACACCTCAAGAGATTCATTTAACACACCTGATTCCTCACTTGCCATTGTAAAAACTTCATATTTTACTTTGTAAATACTGTTTCTTCCTAAGCTATACTCTCAATACTCATAGTGACAAAGAGGGAGGTGCTGTGGGCTATTGGTTGTTTTGGATGGGGTGGAGGCGATCTGGGCAATGTAGGTGATGTAGGAGGTAATGTCAGATTTTGAAATTTTAAGAAGTAGAACTTACAGAGAAGGAGGAATCTCCTTTTTCTCTGTTCCCTACACATGATCTCACATGATCTAAAATATTTGAGGGTCATGAGCTCTCCTGGCAAAGCCACCACCACGCTGAAAAGGTTACCATCAGTGTCTGCCATGATGTCCAGCAGCAGCAAAGAAAAAACATGAGCTGAACACTTAAACAGTGAATTGTTGCCACTAGCAATGCTGCTTTGTTGACAGCAATAGGGTGGTACACATTTCTCAGAGGTATTTGTTGTTCCAGGATATATGCAAGCTTCAGTATATGAGACTGATTTGGATTATGGTTGGCACACATAGAAGGTTATCTTTGCCATCAGAAGAAAAGAGTCTTTTAATTACCAGCACAATAACACTATCAAGCTGGGGCAAATCCTATGCTTAATCCTGTGCTACTGATCTGGGGTTTTACCTGGTTCAGATTCTCATCTTTGGCTATTTCCTCATGAAATCACTTCCTAGGCTAGATGTTTTTGGTAGAATCATTTTGCAAAAAAATGATGGAGAAAAAAGTAGTATTTGACTCTCAGGCTGAGCACACTTGGGAAAATACTGTTCTGCCCACAGCCCCTACCTGAATGCAGGAAGAAGGCCACAGAGCTGCACAGATGCCTTTGCAAACCATCACTCATTCATGTGGCAAGGGACGAACGTCCCCTCAGCCACCGGCTCAGGCCTCTGGTCCTGCTGGGGAAACCAGCAGCATAACCCCCGCCATGCTGTTTCAGCATCGCACCAGGTAAAGAAAGAAGAGAAAGTCTCTGATTCCAGCTGGTCAACGCTACTGTATGGAGCAATGCTTGTGTGAACTTCTTCCTTTGGTGTTCAGCCTTTCACACGTGGGTTGCATTGATTCAGAGCGCTTTGGCAGCGAGCTAATGAGCTCTGTTACCTCTGGGTGGGGGCTGCGCCGCAGGTGCTGTGAAGGCATCTGCTTCCCCCAGATCATGTTCAGTCACCTGGTTCCCAGCCTGGAGGCTCTGGACAGCTCTTCCTTAGATTACATCTCCCACGTTATCCCACACCTCATCACCCTCTCCACCCTCCTCCCTGTCCTCCAGCCTTTCCTCTCCCCTCCTGCCCTTGGCCACCCTGCTGCTGCTTTGCTGCCCCTCCAGCCATCCCCACTCCCTGTCTGCATTCCTCTCCGTCTGCCCTGTTTGCCTCCCACCGCAGCATCTAACAGACCGTGCCTTTCTATGGATGGACCTGGGCAATCACCTACAGCTCTCCATGGGGTGCTGATCCTCAGCAGGCAACAAGGGCTGTTTCCCTCCTGCTGTATTTGAGGTGGCTTGTAAGCACCCCCGGGGCTCCATGAGCACTAGAGCAGTCTCAGGGAGCCGGATTTCAGCAGCGCATCCGGCCAGCAGGGTTTTGTTTGAGGGTTGGGGAGGTAAGGTAGGCAGGGTGGGGGTTGCCTTGTTAAAAAGGGGGAAACTTTGGGGTCTGCGAGTGAGTGGATGAGGCAGTGGGAAGGGGAGCAAGGGGCAGGAACCCTGAGGAGCAGGGTGCGCTCGAGGCTGTTTGGGAGCTGTGGTTTCAGGTGCGAGCTCAACCATAAAGCAAAACTGCCTCCAGCACTGACCTGTCAGGGCATGGAAATGTGGCCAGCCCCTGCTCAGGGGTAACATAAAGTCCCTCTTCTTCCCATGGCACCCAGGCCAGGCCTGCCCCTACTTGCTCTGCAGAGGGCTGTGAGCCCTGGAGGGAGCGCAGCCCTGGAGGGAGCACAGCCGCCAGGCTGTGGGATCCCATCAGCAGGAGCTCTGCCCATCTTCTCTGCCCCGCAGAGCCAGCAGGACCCGGCTGGCTGGGCTCCCCCAGGCCCCGCCAAGCCGTGCAGCATGGTGGGTGTTTGCCTGGAGCTGGGGCTTTCATGGCACTTGGGTTTTGTTAGAGGAGGAGGAGTTTCTCCCTTGACATTTTCACAGCTCTGGAAGAAACAGGAGGGATTGATGACTCTGAGCACAGCAAAGACAAAGAGGTGATCCTGCCCTACTGGGCTTTGATAAACCCAGGCAACCAGCCACCACTTGTTCTTACAATCCCTCACTCCCACATATGCACAAGAAACACTATTACAGGGCTTTTTCAACATTAATGCATGCTTATTAACTGACGTGCCTTTGTTTTCTATTAAAAATCTTGTTTCTAAACCTCTCCTTAAAACTCACCATATAGATGCACGCACATACTTATTTTTCTGTCAAAGAAATCAGATCTGTAACATTTAAAGGGTAAAGAAAAGTACCATTTTAAACTAAATTTATTTTTTTCTTTTCACCATTTTCTTTTACCAAATTACTCTTCAGCTATTAATTTCACAGACATTGTGCTCAGTTTCAGTAGCCTGCAGAGGTCTGTTGAGGTGTGATTGGGCAAGCCTTTTGCTAGCAAAACCCTCTTCATTTTTTTCTCAGAAGCACAGCGTTTGCCCCTCGCAAACCTGATACTGGTACTGAGGTGCAGATTTGTAAAGGTATTTTGGCATTTCCCTCTCAGCAAGTCAGACTCAGAGATTCGGCTTTTCCAGTACGATAGTTTGCTCTTTTATTGGTTGAATTTTCCTTCTGCTGGAGGAATGGCAAATCTGAATTGACTTCTCAGGGAGCAAAATCACAGGAGCACAAGGCAAAATCCTTTACAAATATCTGCTGACTAACTCTTGCAGACACCCATCAGGAAAAATAGGCACTTCAACACATTTTCTCCCCAGAAACTCCAAGGTAAAGCAACTGGCTCAGAATATGAGAACCTACATCTAATTCACGGTGATGGCTACCTGGCTGGATGCAGCAACATGCAGATGGATTGAAGAAAATGTGTCACAGCGGCTTCCTAACAGGACTTCACGGTTCCCAACACCTGAGTGCTTTTTCAGCACTAACTCAGTAATTATGCAACATGGACAGGCCTACTTTTTCACCATCACTTCTACATTTCACTATAACTTGGCAAAATGATCAAATGATTGAGATCTAGAAAGTTCGCGCTCTCTATCCTGTATTCAGACTATTGCATGACACTATTGTGCGATTTAGATCGTTAGTGAAACTAATTGTGTTTGCTGCTGTCCTGCCGAGAGGGTCACAAGAACAGGACCCTGTTGTGCTAATTTCTGGATAAGCACATAATGAGAGTCCCCATACTGATAAATCCATTATATAAATGGGAAAAGAGACCCAGAGAGAGTGGGGACACAAAAGGGAGTGAACAGTACAGGAGCCGTGGCTGTCAGGTCAGCGTGGATCTCAGCTTCAGAGTGTCCTGCTCCCACTGGAGGCCAATCATCTGAACAGCTTTCACGGAAGTGGGAGTCTGTTGGATGCCCAAGCCAGAGCTGAGACTGGAGCTCAGCATCTACATGTGTTCAAAGGGAACGTCAGGCCCGAGATGCTCTGCTGCCTGTGTCCTGTAGGATGCTGCATCTGAACAGCATTATTTCTGCCAAGCATCTCCGTGAGGGAACCCGAGATGTTATACTTCCCAAACACCCTCCAAATCCCAGCAAAGTGCTGCAGTGCAATTGAAATGGCAGAATTCTGATGTGGTCAATTAACCCCCTGCTACCTCAAGCCCTGATATCTGTATAAATAAAATAAAAGGTAATAGTGCTGGATTGTTGGCATAGCTGGGGAGGAAAGCAGTGATACCATGGGATGGTTTCTTATGAATTATTTATTGGGTGCTGTGATCAGAGCTAGGTTTAGCCTCTGCCCTACTCCAGGTCATCATAAGTATATACCCTATGTCCTCACTCAAAGCATTAAGCAGCCATGCCAAAGACAGGATCTTTGCATGACTGCCTCTAGATCCCAACACATACCCGTGTAGCCCCTATAATGGACAAGCACATGTATTATTAAGCAGCAGAAAGCACTTGTACAAGGCTGACGGCACACATGACTTATTTACACTGACCTAAAATAGCAGCACTTTAAGTGATACAAACACAGAAGACTTTAAAGTGCTCCATGGAGATTTGTGAATACAGGAGAACCCTTTGGCTAATCCTGAAAAACTGTTTTCTTAAAAAGTCGGCTCATTCTCTTTTATGCACCTGCCATTACACTTTCCTTACCTAGAAGTGGCTTCCTTCATTTTTCCCTATATATTGGATTATTAGCAGCTAAGTTAATAACAATCCTCCCACTTTTGTTGGCAGATGCAGCCTTTCAGAGCTGACAGTTCTTAAGGGCTTAGGAATACTCTCCCGCAGGCTTGAAGGGTGGAGAATTCATGGGGTTTTCCCTTCTTTTAGCTGGGTTTCCTGATGGAAAGTGGCTTTAAATGGCCCTCCTTCAGCTATGCCCACTGGCCAGGCTTGGCACAGGTTGTCCCCACTGTCACTCGGTGCCTGTTTGGGGACGGGGGCTGGATGTGTGGTGTCCCTTGGGAGGTGTGTGCCCAGATGAGGAGGGAGGTCACTGCCAGGGCTGCTGGGGAAGGCTCCTGGGGGTATGCCAGGAGCGTGGGGTGAGAGGCGAGAACTAGTAAAACATTAAAATGTATGTGTGTGTGCGGGGGGGGACCTTAAAGATTATTTAACCAAAAAAAAAAATATCTCAAAGTCTGACTTATATGAAATTTAATTTAATTTATTTTTACACCAGCAGCTGTCAGTTCAAAGAACAAAAACAAAGTAGCCATCTGTGCTTAATTTCATAAATCTACTGTAGATTGTCACATGATAGTGGAACTTGGACAAAAACGTGTCATGTGATTGGGTCCGGTCCCTTTAAAGTCATGCTTTCATATATAGTCTGATTTAGCTGCAGCTATAGGCACGAGGCCCAACTAAGCAGGCAGCAACCTGTCATGAACTGAGCGGGGTCAGTCTGATAAAAATACAGATTTCTAGGGCTTGTAACATCTTCCTCTCTTTTTGTGGCAAAAGTGTTCTGTTGGGGTTTTTTTTTTAATTGTTTCCAGCATTTGAGCAAAACTATGAGCCTATTTGATAACAGCAATGCCTGTAACATGAAATGTAACATGAAATAACTCCTCTTCGTGAGAGCTGCAATGACATGGCAAAAGCAGGGTGCCAGGGAGCCGCGGTGGACCAAGGGTGGTTGCAGAGCCAAGCAGTCTCACCTCTCATTGGAAGCCCTTCAGCTGGGAGGAAAAGAGTTTTCTTTAAACCTCCATAGACCACAGGTGAATCAGAGAAATGTAAAGAAATGAATTTTTTTTTTAGCCATTTGAGAGGCAGGACTAATAGGGAAAGTCAGAGTGTGTTTACTCTCCAAATTCCTATTACTAAGAAAGTGCAAGGGAGAGAGATCAGAGGGGGTGTAATTAAAATACAGATCAAAAAGTCGCATTTTTCAATTTGCCATGTAAAAAAAAAAAATAACAATCAGCTTGTCATATTCTCATTAAATACCAGATGGTTGAGCATGAGTAATAGATCTCTGGCTGACAGAAATCTGCAAACTCTTTTCTTTGGAGAGTTTTTAACTTAAGCAATCCGACTATATCAAATAGTCAATAATGCTCTCAAGGTGAATGTATTTGTTTAGTATTTGCGTGCATGTATTTGTCTGTGCGTGCCGGAGCGTACGTGCGTGTGGGGTGGAAACAAGAGCAGAGCCTCAGAGAAAGTAAAATTAATTCTTAGCAGGTAATTTTAGCTGCCTAACACACTCTCACACTCACAGACACAAGAGTTTCCTGAGGTTTTAATGCTTTCCACCTTCTTGGGGATAATTAAGTGATGACCACACCTATGCTGAAAGGAAAAGGCCACAGCTCCTTTATCTAATGCAGCTACATAACCATAAATCAGGTTGTCGCTCTCGTGTTGAGCCTCACAGATCAATCGCTTTCTCGTGGCGCTGCCGTCCCCCTCCGGCGGGGTGAGCAGGCAGCTGCTGGCAGCCCTGCCCCGCTACCTTCACCCGGGCCAGCTCACCCCCAGACTAACCCCAGCAAAAGTTTTACCACGATTGCATTATTTCTCTGGATTGTTGTTATTAGTGCTGTATTACAGTAACACCAATAGGATCCAGCCATAGACCACTGCTGAGACGGTACAGGCACAAAGATGCTGCTTTTCTTCCCCCCATGATGTACTCTTTCAGCGTGCAACATGAGGTAGCGCATGGCCATGGGCAGGTGGGGAAGCTCAGACCTAACTGTGTTGGAGGGTGCTCATGGAGACAGCACCGGTGGCAGCAGCATTGCTGGTCTTCTGGAGCCAAACCTTTATGTAGCCAGGCGCCTGTCTTGATCCCAAGTACAAAGACACATCCGATTGCTACCTTACTGGACTTCAGCCATTTGCGAGGCTTGATATCAGTGCAGCCAAATGACTGGGAGCCCTGAAAGGCCGATGTAATAAAGGAAACATTTAAGCCTGCCAGCAACACGTGGAATTTCAAAGAAATTCTGTGTGTGTGCAGAGGCAGCAGCCATTTTCCTTTTGCCTGCTCCAGCCTGCTGCGGAAGCGAACGTGCGCTGATCTCTCTTGGAGACCTTGTATTTTATTTTAATTCCCCTCCCCCTCCGTCTCTCACTGCTGTTTTTCCTTAATCTAAAAGAAGTCATTTTGAATGAAAGTAGATGATCTGGTCCTTGTATATGGAAAAACAGCAATTACTGGCAAAGGGCAACAGTCTTTGTGGTAGGAGTGTGGTAGCTTTATTCTCCTACAAGTTTGGGCTGGACTGCTACTTAGAGTAATAGACGTTAATGCCAGAAAAGAGCTTGTGAGGTTTTTTGGCCTAGTCTTTTTGCCAGCAAGGGATTTTTCCCTACGGGATATTGTAACTGAGCTTTAATTAAAAAAATTAGAAGGCATTAAAGCAGCACAAAGTAATAGCCTCCTTCGGTGTACCTCACATTACCAACCAACCTGTTAGTCTCAGACCTTCCTCATTCAACCTACTGACACATCTGTGTTCTTGGCAGATCCGGATCTCACAACACTGTGTTGTTCAGGGATACCTAGAAGTGGTATAGCTACATTAGCACAATAAATTAACACGGGTAGAGCACCATGCTAATAAGTCTGGATTGCTTCTCGTCCTCAAGCTAGTTCTTTTAGAGCTAACTCACTTAGCACCATAATGTGCAGTGCACATGTACCCACGTGCTATACTAGTCTTTGGGAATGACGCTGGTATTATAGGGAGCTCAGAAAATCCATGGGCGCTGGGAACAGTGGAAAATCTGAAAAGCTTGGGCAATCCCCACTCAAGATTTTCAGATGGTCAAAATAGCAGTGTTTTCTTTTCCTACGACAAGGCTCCTGGGATGAAGTGTTGGTGCCACTGAGATCTGTAGAAGTTTTGCCACCAGCTACAGCAGTTCTAAAACTTTATCCCCTGTTTATTTTTCCAGTCAAAGTGTTTTTCCAGTGATAATAGGCTAATCTCTCAAAACTGTTGATTTCTTCTTAAATTCCATAAGGTTTGCCAGTTCACAACATTTTCCTTATGCGCTTTTCATGTTTTTAGCTAATACCAGCATATATTACTGCCTGAACCATCTTTTTTGGGAATTGCCATCTTATCACACCAGCCTCACTTTTCAGCTGTTACTTTTTCAGGAGTTCATCCCCCATCTCCTCTTTTTCTCTTGGCTTGACAAGACTGTCAGAGGCACATGTAAGCACTTGCTTTCTTGATCCTGGGCTTTAATGATTAGCTTAAGGAGTCTCATATGCTCCTCTCATGCCTATTTCTACCTCTGTCAACTTTCTTTTCAACACAGCAGACTTCGGTTGTGCCTAGAGACAAGGTCTGCAGCACCTGCTCTCAAAGGAAATGGAAAGACAGATCTTCTGCTCATGAAGATTGACTAGGTAATGGAGCCATGGCTAACGAACTCACCTGGAGTTTTCATATGGCTCTTGAGTCTGTGCTTCTCTAATCTGGTAGGATTTACCGAGGGTAAGGTAACAGGATCCTCAGCTGCAGATGTTGGCAGTGATTTCTGGCAGCTGCCAGACTGTTTGGCTTCTCTTTGAGACCTGTGCACTTTCTATCTAGCAGACCTTGTCCTTCCTACCTTCTGTCTACAGGTAAGGTGGTTTTGGAGAACTGCTGATGAGCCTCTTTCAGCAGTTTGCCTACGCTGCCTTCATTAGGACAACGTTTGGCCGCCGATACTCCAGCAGACACTTAACACGGCACAAACCGGGAGGAAGTTTCTGTATGGATTTAGCCCATCCGACAGCTGTTTTGTCTCTCAGGACCTCACGACCAAGGTCAGAGGCTTGGGCAGAGTTGCTATTTGCAGCGCCTGTCATCAGAACAAAGGAAGTCTTTAAGCTGGTTTTACCACCTTATCAAACCTCTATGGGCGAGGCAGGAGAGAACAAACTAGTTTTCAGGACCACAGAGGTATACAAATCTGAGGGTAAGCAGATATACATATAAGTGTCTGATGACTCGTCTGATATACCTGATTAGTGAGAAAGGATGCTTTTGAGGTTAAGACACTGGATAGGATACAGGAAATCTGGATTCGGTTCCCAGCCCCACCATAGATTGCCTGTGGCATCTTGAATAAGTCTGTTCGCATGTACCTCAGCTCTTTGTGTGCAAAAAGGGGGCACAGAGCTTTCTAGCTCCTAGTTTTTCTTTCAGACAGACAGAGCAAGTGCACCGTTGCCCCCTAACCCATGTGGGCCCTCATCTTGCTGAGGATCTCTTGATACCATCAGCATGTGAATCACAATGCTCAGGGGAAGAGAACAATGCGTACTTAATACACATGTGTACAAATGATGAATGGTTCCAGAAGTATCAGTGAAGTATCAGAAGTTCGCCACTTTTGGGAACAGTAAGAGTCTTACTGGCATCTGTCTCTGGCAATCTCAAACTGTTAACCAAAATTTGAATCAAAACAGTATTGAGTATTTTACTTCATGTTTCACTGGGCAGCTAAGTATTTAAACACCGCCATTTTCCTTCCTTCGTGCCAATGCATATCCAGGTCCTGGCTGCAAGAATAACAGAATTGAAATAAGACAGAGCAAGACAAAACTACCTGGACAACATGGAGGTAGTGGGTAGCAACACTATTTATCTTTATTTATTGGTCACATCAATCATATTTATTACATGAGTCATGGTCATATCAGTCATATGAGTCACATAGTATTCATTGTTAGATGGGCCTAAGGAGATGGCACTGAACACTGGAGAAGTTTGGTGTGATAATTTGTCCATCATCCTGTTAGATTCAAATTCTCTCCTTGCTTGGTGAATTTCAAATACAACCAGCCCCAGTCACCCAGGCCTCCACACTCTACAGTAACTGAAAAGAAACAGTATTATTATTTGCAATAGTAGTAACATTAATGAGTGAGAATCTCCAGAGATGCCCTGTTATGTGCTTTTTTTGGTTGATCCAGTGGTCTTTCTATCCTTTTAATCCCTTCTAGGTTACTAGTCAGAAATCCTGCTTTGAGGTTCTAGCTTGCAATGTCTTGCTTTAAGGCTGTTGTAAGGCTCTCTCTCTCGAGTCTCTTTTCTTGGCAAACTCTTGTAGCAGCAGGCTTTGTAGGCAGGCTTCTTTCATTACGTAACCTTTTCCTCTTGATAGGGCATCTGTAGTACCGGAGGGAGGAGGATGCCTGATGCAGGCAGGTTTCATCCTCCCACCCTATTTTCATGTCCATGCATTTTCTCCTCTTTAAGAGGACTCTAATACTTCCCCTTGCTACTGAAAGTAGGTGGAGGAACAGCCAGTCTTTCCTATCCTTGGCAAAATGTTTCTCCGGCACTGTTACTTATTGTGGAGCAATGAGCACAAGCACACTCACTGTTGCAGTGATCCAGGAAGAGGAGCAATGCTCCAGCTAGATTGCCTGGGCAGGTACGTGACCCATCAGACATCCACTGAGAGCATCAATAAGTAACAGCCACCTCTGAAAATGGGGTACCTTGGATTGAGCCAGGAGTCAGTTGTACAAAGGGCATTTATGCCTGGTGTTCAGGTGTCACTGAGATGGCCTTGCTCAAAGCTGCCCCAAGGGGAGCACTGGAGTGGATTGCTTGGGGAGGTCATGGAGTCTGTATCCCCAGAGATTTTAAGAACCTACAAGGGATGCTCCATGTATACCTGATACGACAGTGGTGCAGGAAAGCACACGGGATCACCTCCTGGCATGCTCTGAACATGCTTAGTGGAGTGGGAAATGCCTTGAGGTCTTCTGGGACCTTTAAAGTCCTTTAAAACTTGTAGCCATCTGAGCCCATCTCCTCAGGAGCAGTTATTTAAACTTGAGTCTCTCACATCCTGGGGGAATATCCTCATCCTTTGGCCTTACAGAGAAAGGTGGGAGAGTCAGGTTTGGTTTATAATTGAATGCAGGTATTTAATTAGCTACAGCAAAGTAGATCAGATTCAGCAGAGGATATTAAGAAAGTCCTGTTCCCAAATACCTGAGAAGGTGGTGATGAGGCCAGTCTCCTCAATGGGAGACCAAAGTTTGAACCTCTGCTTTCTAATCCGGTGTGTGGGCGAGAAGAGAGGAGCAAGACTTGAAAGCAGATTTCCTACCTCTTATGTGGCTAAGGGAAAAATATGGGGGAGATGATTGTTAGTTAGTTTTTGGTATTTTTCTTATCTCCAGGAAAGGATTTACAGCCAGGACTCCCAAAGGAGATAGGTGCCACCTTCTCTCCCAGCGGTAGCTATGTAACTGCCTCTGCTTAATTGCCTCACCACTAAATACCTCACACCACAAGGCCTCTTGTAGACATTTCTTATCCATCAGCTTGGGCAGCTTCTTTTTCTCCTCTCCAGCTTCTCTAATCCCATCCTGATGTATATCAGATTTACTCTCTCCCCTACACCAGACCTGGCACCCTGGGATGCCTGTGTCTCTAACCCAGGGCTGAGGATTCCAGTATGCACCAGGGTAGGTGCAAGTTAGGTATTACAACAGTGTGGTTTTCCTCTTTTGGTGTGAAATCTCCTTTTACCTCAACTATGAGCATGTTGAATAGTGAGGAAAGCAGTAGTTCTGGCTGAAGCATGCACACAATTAATCAAGCCTTGTGATCCTATGACACAGAGCTATTTGTCTCAGATCTTCTGTAAGGAGTTCCCTTTGGCTAAAATTATATGCTTAAGGTCTTTGTGCTATTGAACTCAGTCTACTTTATACTTCCTGCCATGTGTATGGGACTTGAAGGGAGCTGGTGAGATATAATGCTTGTACTCCTACTGGTACATGACTCTGGTTTTATAGATCAAAAAGTTTTTCAGTTACCAGCCAAGGAAAGAGAAATATATTTCTTAAAGTTTTTTTCTTCTTAATGAACAGGTTGGTTTTGTATGGGATGTTTCTCAGATTCTTTGCTTTGCCATGGAAATTTATATTCTCCCTTCTTTCACTTAAATTACATTTACTTCAGTGGAAAATACCGCCATTCCCACACATTTTAACCTCCACTATCTTTCCTATGAGAAAAAGTAGAAGTGAGGAGGAGTAAAGCAGTGAAAAATAACAGGGTTGGCTTGGTTTTTAGACCTGCAACTCTCTGAAACCTGAGCCTACTTGACAAACAGAGTTAGTCCCATTTTGTAACATTTTATTTCACTGTTTTCACCACTCTGATCACTCTTCTTCTACCCTTGGCATTTCAGGAAGAAGAAAGAGAAGGAGGGAAGTGTTAGTCTTTGTTTCAGGACAGAGTCCCCCTTTTCCCTTAGCTAAGTCAAAGGTTATAGCAGCATGCTCCTGTCACAGATTCCCCCATAAATACCCCAGGTCCGTCCCTTGCTGGCCCCACCGATGTCTTAAAACTCTCTCCCTTCAGAAGAAGGGAGGGTTATTTTCACTCACGATGTGACACGTCTTCAGATTCAAAGTTCACAGTGGTGCTCCCCACATGCTGATGTCCCTGGTCCTAGCACACCTAGCATCGCATGTGTGCATTTCCCATTTTTACTTGCATGACAAGATCAGGTTTTCCACCTCTTGCCAAAGGCGGTCCCTAAGTCTTGTCACCTTCCAATTGGTGTGGCACCATTTTCTGTGGTGCCAAGCTATGGCTGTATATCATCCACCAACTAACCTTTTCAGTGACATATTTCTGCACTCTTTTCTTGGATCCAGTAGCTGGTGTTAGGAAGCTCACTAGAGCTTCACCTCTTGGGTTCCCATTCTGCAGGTCTTCAGGTTAACCTTCCTAGCTTTAATCAAAAAAGATGATGTCAACAGGAATCTTATTGTAGGCTTTACTGGTGCTGATTGTAACCTTTATTGTTAGTTAATTGACAAAAGTGCTAAAAGTCTGTTTCAGAATTTCTGTTTCATAAAAATGTCTCCTTTGTTGAAGTATCAATTAGCAGTCTTGGTTCAAAGTTTATTTCTCTTGCATGCAGCCATTTATTCTGTAATAATTGTCTATATTCTGACATTAAATACTGTAATTTCTCCTGCTATGTTTAAAACCACTTCCAAAGGCTTCTAAGTTTTATTTCCTTCCCATTTTCTACAGAAATAGCTGGAGTTTGTTCATGCTTGGGGAGATTAATAAAACTATAGAGTAGATTGTGAAATTCACCCCAAACCAAAATACAATATGAGCTCCATTCCAAGATCTCCTGTAGGCTCCATTTCTTTAATTAAATATATGCCAAGGTTCCTCTCCATGAAGTAAATATATAAAACTGCATATTTGAGGGCAATTATAAGCTAGTGTATTTTGACATTTCTTCACTGCAAATCTTTTAACCTTTATTAAGGGAATTCTGGTTGAACGAATTTCTACTTGAGATATATATAGCAAAGAAAGCTTAATGCCTACATGAAATTATGGACAACCTAAAGAGAAATCCTAGGAAGTGTGAGTAAATGAAATGCTGATTTTGGTTCTACCAAAGGTTGTGGCCAGCAAAGGCTCATCATTAGCAAGAGGTACATGCTTGTACTGAAGCCAGGGGAAGGTGTTTGCACTGGGGAAACTTCACCTTTCTCCATTCAGAGGCTGGCTTTGCTGGTGCAGAGAATGACCTGTTTCCAGCCTTTGTTGCAGAGGTGCCATAGGAAAGGTAAAGGGATAGGGCTGGTTGCAAATGGTGCAAATGCTGAGTGTATGATCCCAGTTAGCCAAGACGAAAACCCTCTGCTCCAGCACTCTGTTTTGTTTTGAATGGGAGCAAGACATTAATCGGCTCTTTGTCTTTGATTCATCTTCTCTATGTCAGTAGTTTCTTCTGACAGTGGGTAATTGAGAGTGTGAGGTGTGGGTGTGAGGGTGGTCCTCGGACAGATGAGCAGGGCGGGATGGACTGGAAATGAGAGCTCTGAATGGGGAAACAATGCTTGGAGGAAGGGACATTTACAGGTGTGCTGGCACTAAAGGGGAGGACCCGGGGAAATTCCTGGGGTGTATGGTCCCTCCACCCTCGGGGATGGGTGCTGATGTGCTGCCAATGGCCACATTCTGAGTGGGATGGCTGAGGCAGAGGTGGGTGCTGCAGGAGAGCCACCAAAGTCTTGGGGTGGGTCCAGATTCCCACTCCTGGAGGAGGCCAGAGTTTTGCTGACCCTTGCATCTTTATCTCAGACCATCAGGCCTGTGGTCTTTTCCTAAAACTGCGCTGGATATCAGGGAAAAGGGATAGGAAACTTTTCTGGGGAGGTTGCAAGAGGGGTTAAAGCAGAGGGCATAGGTGGGGTTCTGATTCAGATGTGGCCTGGGGCAGTAGGAGCTCCTGCAGCCACCCCTGCAGATGCTGGCATGTAGGTACATTAATGTGGGAAACCCCTGTGATACGGGAAACATCCTGGCAAAGAAGCCGCAGCTCATGCTTGAGCCAGGAGACAGCAGTATGCCCATAGTTTGGCTATCATTTTGAGCAAACCCAGCAGTTTTTGGGAGCTGCTGGAGGCTAGTGGTTCTTTGCAAACTATCCACATGGTTCTGCCTTGGGTATAACCTTGAACTTTACTTAAACTGGGGTTCTGTCCTAGAAACACAGACTGACACATGCTGCACTTTATGTACTAATAAACCCAAGCCTGTTCAAACCCGCTTACTTGACAGCGGGCTACTAGATGAAAGCAGGGTTGGTTCAGTTATCATCCAGAAATAAAGAGCTCCAGAAGATTTTTCTTACACAGCACAGAAGTTTCCAACTTTTTTTTTTTAATGGTAACCATCCTACCATGGGAATGAAAGACAGCAGGATAAAACTTGAACTTGCCATTCTTAGCTGGTCAAAACAGAAGTTCTGTCTCCATAACTCCAACTTTCCCTTCAAATACATGTGTTGAAACTTTGCCATGGATATTTTTCTGCCTTCTAAGAAAAAACATTAGATGATCCATCTATAAGAGGATCTCTGACATCAATTGGTAATGGATACTGCACACTAAAAAGGCTTATTCTGCACAGCTCCTTCCCCGCACAAACCCTAAGCCTGTTTGGCCTGACCTTCTGTGGCTTTTCTTGCCTGCAGAATAACTTACGAAATTTTTAGCATTCCTGCAATTGTAACATCTGGGCCTCATTGTTCTATACCTTGGAAAAAAGGGGGGCAATGACAAACACACTTTGCATTCACATCCTCTTTCACCTGGTTTTCTACAAGTTTTGAAGCAAGACGCTCAAGTGTAAATCTCTGCTGGGCATTTCTGGGTGCCCTCCTGAGGGGCAGCCCTCAGAGCGAAGGAGGGAGACAACCCAGCAGAGTGATTTTGTACATACAGCACTGTTATGCTGCTTTGTGTTGGGCAGGTAAACAGAAGAGTCACTTATTCAAAACGTGCTGGAAGATTTTTGGCACTCTATTAAAAATACCAAATTAGTGCTGGTATCTGAGTTGTGTTTTCTCTAGTCCCTTTCACGGATCTACAAGGGTTTTTCTCTTATGCATCACTAAACTGTAAGCTATGCACATTAAGAGGCCTCTGGTGATTTGAAAATCATCTTTCTGTGCTTGTTGCACAGAGAAGTTCCATAGTTAAAAAAATAATTAAGGTCCTTAGTATTTTACTCTTCTCCAATCATTTGCTTTTGCATCAGCTGCTGACTTTACTGTGTTACATAGTGTGTAGGAAATGCCATCAATAACTTGTAAAGTTTCAAAGGTCAGGGGTCATGATATCAATTCTGACGGACAAAAGCATTAGAGGAGCAATGCGTGTGTCTTGGGGCTGGAAAGGGTAAGACTGAAAGGTGCAGTCGTAGACTCATTAACTTTAGGAGTACAGTGCGGCTTTGTTGTTATAATTTGATAGAGTGCTTGGAAACAAGCAAAAGATCAGTTTGTGTTTGGGAAGGAATAATTCAGCCTCATGTGGATGCCTTTTATTTTTAGAGAAACGTGTCTCCCTTAGACCCTTGTAAAAATAAATCGTGTGGAGCAGAGGGACATTGCCTGCATGCAGAATCAACTATTTGCCAAATGTTTTCTTTGTTTAAAATATGCACTTGCTAGACTGAAGCCCAAACTGCAAAGTTCAAACCAACACTCAAATTCTAAACAGCGCAGACTTTAAAGTCACTGAAGTCCAACTGGGAATCACGGCACTACAAGCAGTCCTGGAGTTAAATTTCTACACCAGCCTTTGCTTACAAAATATCAGAAGAGGTGCAAGTGCTACCACCTGTTTCCTTCCTCACCACTCCCAGTTTTTGCAACAGCTCAGCGGTTACTGTGCTCCGCCAGGATGGGGATGACCCGAGTTCCGTTTCCGGAGAGACGGAAAAGCACTGGAACCCACAGACTCCCAGGGTATCCTCAGGAGGGACTCCTTCAGTCAGTCCTGTTAAAGGTGTTTACACCGTTTTGTAGAATAATAATCAGATGCTAGATTAAGGGGAAAAAAAAAAAAAAAGAAGGGAATTTGAGCATGATTTTTTTTTTATCCCAGGAAAGATTACCTGGAAAAAGGAGACATGGGTACCAAGCCTTTCCCCAGGAAAAACTTCCTTAGGGCAAAATACTTCAGCAGGGGTTGGAGCTAAGAGCTGGAACCAATGTTTTTTTTCTCCTAGGTGAACACGTACATCCTTGCTAAGTTAGTGTCAAGCACATGCTTTGTGTCCCTGTCTGGCCCCATTAACGAGCAGGATTACTGCAGGCAGGGCAGGGCAGGGGATAGCCTGGAGCTTGGAGGGGATGGTGGGCAGGGGAGCAGAGAAGGGATGTCTCCATCAGTGCAGGAGGGGCCACTCTTTCACACCCTGGGTGAGGCACATTAAGCCTCTTAAGATAGAAGAGCGCAATTAATGCCCTGGTATTCTTTACCCACCCCATTCTGGTAGGCACATTTGAGACCACTTACTAGATAACCTCGTTGATCAGGGGCTGTAATCAACAACAGCCTTTGGGTGGCCAGATACACATTATTAGTTCATTTGGTTTAATAACAGATGAAGATCTTTGCAGACAAGGAATTATTTGAAGTGGAAGGTTTCTTTAAATCTAATTTTTTATTGTGAATGAAGCATGACCCAGGACAACATCTAGTGATAATAGCTCCAGTATATGAAAACAGAAGCTTTATCATTTAACTTCTCACTATGCATGGCTTGAATCCCCAGAGTGGCACAAAGAGCTGCTTCTTAGCAATTTTAAGGTGATGTCAGTGGGTGTTGGGCACCTAGATACTTCTAGATCCTTGGCCCAAAGTGACTGGGCTGTCCTGTGAAGGAAGTTCAGAGCTTTCAGTGGGGCAATGTCCCGTGAAAGACTTGTGCTTCCTCTATCATCCCTGGTAATCTTTCCCTAAGAGAAAAATCTGCATCACTGTGGCTTGATTTAAATATGCAAGCAGAGTTTGACTTCTTCCCTTACTTTCTAATTAATGTATAAAGTACCCATCTCTTAGCAGTATCTCCATGGTGTGCAATGCAGTAGGTCTCAGCCCACCTGGGCTCCAGAACTGGGATTTGCTCCTGCCACCAAAGTGGACAGTACCGAGGGAGAAAAAAGCGAACTGAAGGAAGGCTGCCATGCTCAACGATGAATTGACCTGAAGAGAAAGGCCTGTCGTGCCCAGCTGGGATGACAACCACTGAGAGACCCCAGTGGACATCCTCGGGGAAGAAGCTCCGTAGATGGAGTCCCTGCCGAGAAGGTTCAAACAGCAAACCCGAGCACAGCAAAACTGTACAGTTAAAAAAAAAGAAAGAAAAAAAGATATTTTTCATGTTCCATAAGGCTATGATTATGTGATATACATATTTTTATTCAAGATCAAAGGGTTGTTTTTAATAGTTAAATATTCACAGATGCAAATGAGCTTTGATTTGCATAAAGTGATAATTATGTTATTCATTAGGACTTGGTAAATGTTGTGTTCAAATTCCATGATCATTTTGCTTTAGGGTTACTGAGAAACAAGTTTATGAGTTTGAGGGGAAACCTATTGTGAAAGTAAATGGTGGAGTTTATTTCCACCGAGCCGGGATGATTTACCTACCTCCTACGTTCTCAGTATGGCATGTCCAGTCTAGCCCATTATATCAGCTAATGTCTGTGGGGAGGCCCAGGGCTGCTGTCCCTGCAAGGTCATCTGTCAATGCCAGATGGGGAGGGGGAGCTGTCAGTCTCCTCCTGTAATTGTGTCTTCCCAGCTGCACTGCCTGCCTGCCGCTGCCCCACCGCCCGGGCCAGGCTCCCGGTGCTGTGGGAGAGACCCATCTTCCCTCCCCGGCTCACACGCACACACCTTCCCCTGGGTCAAGAGGAACAATGGAGCAGGGAGGACAGGGCAAGCCTGCGCCGAGCTGCAGACACTTGATAAATGGGTGGGCAGGCGGCAAGTGACAATATGCAGACAAGTGATATCATTTGCAAATGGATTCGGCAAGGGAAGCAAGAATATAGAAAGGGGGGGAGACAAAGTCAGGGGCATGGAAAAGGTTTCTTGTTAACCCTTGCGGGAGGGTGGGAAATATGATAGCTTGGCTGTCTGGGAAAAAAGGTTGGGAATACTGCTTTTCAGTCTCTCACCTACAACCTCTGGGAGAGCGAAACATCCCATGAGGAAGTCACATGACACTAATTGCCTTCTTAAAACCCACATTTTTAATATCTGTACTGTAAGCCTTCTCTCCAGATGCATAGATATGGGCATCTTGGGATTTACCTGGGATTTACCTTACTTAACTCCTTCTTTGGAGAGATTCCCATCCCCTTGTTCAGAAGCTGAGATCAGTGCCTCAGAATAAGCCCCAGTTCTTGGGCTGCACTGACCTCCCTCTTTAGACACCCCAGCTCTGGCATCGCCCCACGCAATGATGCAGCCCCATCACCCCGCTGAGTCAGCATCCCAGGAAGACACCCATGTCCCACTGGCAGGCCAGCAAAGATGGCGGGGGAATCAGGACTGCTGCAGGTGCAAAGGGCTCTTCAGAAGGGGCTTACTGAGCCAGACAAATTGGCAAACTGGTGCTATGCACATTTTAAATATTTGTGTACGTAAATACTTTGTAAAGGTCGGTCATGAGATTAAACCACCTCCTTTCCCCCAAACCCTTTCTCAACAATGGTAAGAGAAACATTTGTCATCCAGTAGGTCGAATCCAAAAAAGACTGGACAGTCTACTTAAGCTGTAGGACCAATTTTTTTCATCACAGAACCATTTTGTGTCTCTCCTAGTAGCCGACGACCTCCATCTTTCTTCCATGTGTGCATTTTTTCTGGCCCTAGTCAGACAAAAAGTCTGGCCGCATTTTATACCCATGCTATTTGCTTCCAATGAATATGGGCTGTGTTCACACACCACGAGATTTGCCTTCCTGTCTCACAAGCCCAGATGTGCCAGTGGAGTTGATCCTGCCCTGCTGAGCTCAGGCTATCTTGGTGCAGGCCAAGGAGGTCAGGCCATCTGCTGGGACAGAGCACTTTGGGTCCATAGAGTTACTTGCAATCTGCTACTCAGGCAGTGACAGCATCACCTCTGAAAATGAGCCCCACGCAGAATTTCTAAGACCATCAAGCATTAGGAGTGTTGTTAGCTTCTGTGTTTACAAAGACTATAGGCTGTGTCACCTACAGTCACAGACTGTGTGTAGAGGCAATGCTACCACCAAGTTTCACTTTTATATTTTGTTCTTTGTATTGAGGAGGTTTCTAAGAGCTGGTAAGAGCCAGACAGATCTGTAGGATGCTCCTTAGCTGTCACGAATTGTTCTCCGCTTATAATACAACCACTGTGATGCAGGTTTGAGGGTGTTTCAGGTGTAGAGTCCCCGACTCATCTAAACTACAGCAACCAGCAACCCCCTGTTCCATGACAGATAGCGTTGGCTTGCAGTGAACCCTGGTAAAATGAACTAGGTCAAGGCATGATTCTTCCCTGATGACATTCGCGACCAGGGTTGTGCCGCGATAGAGGTTCCCGGAGTGCAGTATTTCATGTGATACATCCTCTCCTCTGTGTTTCCTGCCACTCTGGAGCACAGTGTGAACTTTGAAGTAATGCTTCCAGCCCTTTTCCCTGCAAAGAAATGTCATCTTCCTCTTTCTCTCTCTCTTTACTTGCTGGATATCAGCTGTAGTTACCATATTATAGTTATTCTATTTAAATGCACTAAAAATACAGATCAAATAGCTGGATCATCCATTAACTGCCTCATTATCCTATTGAATGAGGACTCTTTCTGGCTTTTACTGTGGACATGGACAGGATATATTAGAACTTGTCTGTCATTAATAACTTCACACACACACGCACACACACGCACACACACGCAAATCTAAATGGCCAATTAATGTCCACATCTGCCTTAATGTTACTTATTAACTTGTATTACCTATAACAGCCACTAATGCTTTTGGAACTTATTTCACTTAATTCCTACCTTTTCTTCTGTTCTTTGGCCCCACATTAATACTATATTTCTTTCAGAACCTCTCTCATTGTAAGGAGGATGGACAAGATGACCTGATAGCCTTTCCCATCTCTAATTTCTATATGCACACTTTCCTTATTATGACACTGCTGCACAATGAAAGGCAGAGGATCAGGCTTAGCATCTGGAAAAAATGTTCTTTTTTCCCCTAGCCATCTTGCTGTGCTGTTGGCCCTGATTTAGCCTTACCAGCTATGCATCTGTTGGCCTTCAGGGCACTGAGAGCCCAAAGATGGCAGGAGGTCATTAAGGGTTGTACAGACTTCATCATTAGAAACAAAATCGCACATCTCCTTTCTTATCTGTAGCTGGCCTTTTCCTCTTTTAGAAGACTTTTACATTGGACAGAGAAACCAAAGGTATGGGTTTTACTCTTCTTAGGTCAAGCACTGGCTTTCTGGCAATCAACAGTGGGGTCTTTCATTTTAGTCTTTTTGTGCCAGATCACTCAATTGCCCATGGAAATCTTCACTTCTTATGCACATGGCTTCAGTGCTGAGAACAGGCATTTAGAGTTGCTTCTTCTACATGTCAATGACTGGGAACAGTCAAAAAATAAAAAGGAGGTTGGTCTCATGGTCAAGGTTTTGGAATTGCATTTCAGACATTTAGATTTCCTTTGCTATTTTGTGTGGTCACAGGAAAAAAATTGTAGATTTTTCTGTGCCTCAGTTTCCCCATCTGACAATCTAGGTTGCAAATTTTGTGGAATTAAAGTCCTTCTTTTTTGCAAGATATCTGAAAATCACACTTGGCTGCGCCCTGTTTCATATTATCTGCATTAGGGGATGAATTCGGGCTTATCCTGAATGATCCTGGAAATCCTCGTTATGACAGTTTTGCTTGCTCTTGAATGTGACTGGCCTTTCATTTCACCTGAGGTGACTGAAAAGGAGCTAAAGAGCAGCTGAACAAACAAAAAAGTATGTGGTAAGAAATCTGTAGTCAGAGCGAGACTGAAAATGTGGTATTTGGAAAACTGGTAACTACCAGTAAATTCTTATCCTGGCTGTTGCTTTCTGCTTTTGTCCTTTGGAGAAGCTCCTGGGCCAAGAGAAGCAATGGACACCTTCTTTGGGTGTCCTTGAGGACCTGAACTACAAGTCACTAAGCAGTCGCGTGCAACTCTACCTGTGAGATAATTCTAGGTGTTGGTCCAGGACTCTGATTTTGAGGCTTGTCAAGTCCTTACAATGGGATGACTTCCAGTTACTCCAAAGTCACTCTTACCATAAGGCAAATGTTAAGGTAAATGCAAAGACGACTGTTTTTATTGCAATCCAAATTTAACAGCATGGTTACTCAATTTCAAGACAGGTGGATAGAAATAGAAAAACATAATTATAACTATCTATATGTTAGATCACCCAAGAGGTGTCTCTCTCTGTTTCATCCAGCTAACAAGCTGTCAGATGCTTGCTTATGCAATTTCTTGGCACAGCCCTTCCTTACATAGAAGTGTAGTCTCAGGCTGAGCTTTCAGATTTAGGAACAGGTTTATCTTTACAACCCCCAGCCTTCCCCGAGGATCCATTCTGAATCTGATATCTATGCAGGATAAATGCTCCCTTCTGCCTTGCAGAACAGGGGATCAGCCCTCAGCAGATGACTTCTTTATACACTGAGACTGACATTTTGTGTAACCACCTATACCTTATTCAACCTTACTTCTACAAAGGGAGAAATGAGAGTAGTGTGTATAGTGCTTTCCAATTTCTCATCAAGATTAGACATGATAAGTAACCACTTTGGAGTGATAGTAGGTGTTAGCTGGGGTGAATGAACCTTGGGCTGGGCTCTGAGGCATTCTGGGGCAAGGAATTTCAGTGCTCTGGATATTACTGACTAATGATAAAGAGGCTTACATTCCTGAACTCATCCTTTTATTTTGTATCTGTTTAATTTTAATCTTAATTTATTATAAACAGGGAAAAAAAGCATATTTAAACCTCTACAAAGGCAGAAGGTTCTGGTTTTAATATTATGTCATTTGCAATAACCTTTATGGCTTTGTCATATCCTCTCAATAAATGACTTCTAAGATTGATTAAAGACCTTAGCTTTGCTTCACATGTTAATCAATCTCACCAGCCAATTAGAGCTTTGGTGCTAGAGAGCAACAGAGATCATCTCTTAGCTATATATGGCAGCATTTATAGTCCAAGCCAAACCTTTATGACCTAATACTGGTAGAGGAACTCATGACAGTTTATGGGAAAAGAACATCAAAGAATTGCAAGATTATTCATGCTGATACTTAATGAATAGATATTTAGAAGTTGTATTTCAGAAGGGGTAAAAGCTAAATGCGGAATTGGCTTTCCTGGGCTGAAGCAGAATTGGTGCTTAAGAATAGCAGACTCCTACTTCTAAGCCACTTCATGTTCTTCCTTCTTTTTATGACTTGGAGTATGTCAATTAAATTTGCTTCAATTTCGCTACCTGTAAAATGGGAATAAAACTAGTTGGTTTTCCATCTGGATGAGCTGAGGATGAACTAGTTCATGCTGGAAGTAAATGAAAAGCAAGACATCCATTCCAGCGATACCACAGTTTCCCACCTGAACAATTTAACTGGAAATGAATTTGGAGCAACAAGAGCAGACCTACATCAAGCTTGCAGGTCACTGCTTCCCTGTCCTGACTGCAGTGAGCGTGGTAGGCTATGGAAAATGAGCAGAGGGGGCTTCAGTCCATTTTCTGCATGTCTCCACAGCTGACCTGCTTAGTAGCTTTTATAGCAGAGAGGCCACAAGCTAGACATGGAAAATCAACACTTGTTGTGTCAGTTCAGCTCAGTGCTGAGGCACACTGATGTGCCTGAGTTGTACATGAATAAACAGATGATTTCAGCCACCAGGGCTACAAGCCCCTGCATTTTTCAGAAGATTTTTAACTCACTCTAAACATAAAGAGAAATCCTGCACTGTGTAGGATGTAGTGATTAAGTGCCCAAGCAAGAACTGCCCTATTACACGTGTGCGCCCTGGTCCTTTCACAACGGGTTGCTGTGTCCTGATTGGAATCTCTGAGTATTAATGTAATTTGAATAAATAACAGTACTAATAAACCAAGAGGTAAAGTAAAACCAAAAATTGAAAATAACTGTAAATGTCACAAAAGGTCTTTTGCATTTCCTGTGGTGGATATTTATTCCAAAACGCTTTGGTATTGCGAGGTATTGTGAAATACTTTATTTCACAGCATACACATTTGAAAGTGTTGAAAGATCAAATTCCTAGAATTCATCTATTCTTGAGGTGGATGCTAACAACATGTTAGTACTAGACTGAGGGCATTATCTGAGTTCCATGTATAGCCTGAATTCCAGACGAGGCTGAAGCCAATTTTATATATGTTTCGTCTTGGTATAATATCTTCCCGTCATTCAATTGTCTCGGTCTAAACACTGCAGGAAAGTTACTTTGAAATGAATGTCTGGGTGTCAGGGGCTAGCGAGCTAATAGTATAATTACTTTTGTAGTCTTTATTAGTTGAAATGTTTATTAGAAAGATTGCTTTTTATCCAATGAAAGATGACAATCTGGGTTTGATTGAGCACTGTTTGTTGTTTTAATATTGTTAGCTGTGTGAATGGGTTAACACACTTCTCATCTTCCAGAAGCTGAAGGCTATGAGAAATCCCAGGGGTAGCCACTCCTCAGCCCACATTTGCTGCCTTTGCCAAGGAAAGATCCCATAAGATTTCCCCCCCTCCATCACTTAAGGGCTGTGATGATTTTTAATGTCACTGCCTAGATGGCCTGGAGATTTTTATCTATTGCACTTACAGGTCACCTTAATATTATCTCACTCAGAGGCGGGAAAAAGTTTCTAGCGGGATAATATTAAGTTATACAGCATGACACAAGGTCAGGCTGTGAGAGACAAGAATATATGAATAAAGCCAGTGGCCATGAGAGTCACCAGTGGGAAAAAAAAAGAAAGAAGAGAAAGAGGAACAAAGAGTAAGAGGGGAAAAGTGCTAGTGGAGGAGAAAAGAAGCAAGGAGGGGGGAAAGAAGAAGGAAAGATTAAAAGGGAAAAAGAAAGGATCAGGGTCAGAGTGGGTAATGTAAAGTCATCCTTCTTATCCCAATCAGCTGCACACTGTGTGCTCTCAGTGGCCATGTTCATACTGAATTAGCTCCAGACTGTTTCTTTTCTCTGGGACTCCGTCTTTTTGAAAATACATCATCAGTACAACTCCATCCTGAAGGCATATTACGCTAATGCATCATTATTGCGATGGCTGACTGATGATGTGCTAGTGTCATACATCACCAGAGCTGTGCCTCGCTCTGATGAAATGTTGGTGTGATACATAATTAGGGAGAAGCACACGGGTCCCCCTTCTAACGACTCCAGAGATGTAAACTACCCAGAATTAAAGCTAAAGCCTTGGAGAAAGGCAGCCAGGAAAAGTGAGCATCCCTAAGAGTCCGGCAGCATCCTGAACCTCCTGAGAAAACCTGCAGTAACTTTGAGTTACATTAGTGGAAGTGCCTGGAAGGCTGCCAAAATCCAGCTGCTAGGCTTGGACAAGAGTCACGAAAGCCTTAGCAACATGGCAGTCATGAGAGGCAGCTACCATAAGCTGGAGAGGGCGTACAGCAACATCCCACTCCAACCCTGCCTGTGAAGGCAAAATCACAGCTTGACTGACAAGCAGGTCCACAGCAAGGGAAGGGAAGGAATGGGGAAGGTGGGGCGGAGGGGACACCTGCCATCGGGCGGCTGGCCTTGGCTCCCTTCCAGATGAAGGGAACCTCCTAAAGCCTCCTCCCCTCCCTAAAACACATTCATGCTGCCTCTACAGCCCCTGTGGAAGCCAGTGGCTGCCTCGATGGACGGGCCCGCAGAATCCGGCCCTGGCAAGTGGGAAGTTGCATCACCCTGTGGTTAATCTGACTGTTTTGGAAGGGGGGTGGAAGAAGAATGGAAACTTGGCTGAATGGCAGCCTGAAACTTGGAATGAAACAATCATTTCTTGATCCCCACACACATACACTCCTCCTGTCCTGCAAAGAGTTTGCCCAGCCATATGCAAAAGCTCAACTGGTTGTTTTGTACACACCTATCTTTATCTCAGTGCTTCCTTCCAATACAGCTGATGCACCTGCCTCACCCTCCAAACCCGACTCTGGTCCTCCCTCTGCTTGTGGCTTCCCAGTGCCCTGGAGCAATTTCTGTCTCTGTGCCCCAGTTCCCTACCAGGCAGAGTGGGACCAGTGACACAAACCTGCATTAGACGCAGAGTTGTATGGCTCTGAGCAAGGTCTCTGTTTCAAATTGTTTCTTACAAAACGAGTCTGAAATAAGGCGCTTTCCTCTCAGAGGATGGGTCCCTCGCCTCACCAGTTGTAATTTCCCTGGGGATAAACACAAGCAACGCTCAAGCCATTGGTAATCATCATTTCATGAGCTGGATTCCTCTCTTTAGTCTTTTTCCATTGTGTTACCTGTGTAACAGTGGGTCTAGAGTACGTCTGAAGTAGCTCTGTTGTTCAGAATGGAATTACTCCAGATCTACACCCACATTGCTAAGAGTTGAATTTGCTCCAGTGGTGCTAACCAAAGAGGATTTTTACCAGATAGCTCAGAAATGTAAACTGTCAAAAATTAGAAAAGGCCTCAACTCAGCATATCAAGGTATCATTTTTTCCCTCCGTCTCGCAAAATTGCTGTGCACCTGCCATACTTCACATATCTTTTAATGGACTTAATATCCTGCTTTTTCACAAGGGAAATAATCCCATCACAAGGCTGCAACTATATTAAGGAGCATTGGTTTGCAGCGTTCATCATATAAATACCAAATTGGGCTGTGTGCATGGAGTCTGACATTTAAGAATGAATGTGCTGCAGCAAGAAAATCTGAGGCTTTGCAAGAATGAATGAATTTTGGCACCATTAAACAATAGTTTTGCTTTTTAAGCATGATTCCTTGCAAGTCATTGCTGGCTGTAACATCTTCTAATGTATTCCTTTGTAAATTCTCTTCTAATACAGGAGGCCCCAGAGCAGGTCTCTGAAAGATTAGTTTCAGATCTTTGAGAGATTCATTGACAATTAGGGTTCATCGTCTGTAGGAATGATGGGCAGAGAAAGCCTTCACCGCAAAATCACAAGCATGTGCGCAAACACATACTCGGGGAGCTGGCTCTTTGCAAAATAATCTTTGTCTCTGGATTTCCAGTGCCTAATTTATAATTTCTGTATGGCCATCACCAGAAGCCGGAGTCACTGCCAGTGGGTCAATGGTAACAGGACTAACAAATAACTGCCACAGGATACACTGAGGCAAATCAGCCCCTGGTTCATCCCTTCTGTTGAAGGTGGCGAGAGACAGACTCGGCCAACAGCTATGTCCTTGCCTTCCCTGCCTAGACCTGACAAAGTTCTGTTCAAAGCTAATGATAAACCTGAAATAAAATAATAAAAAAAAACAGTTCAGGTAAGCACTCTGAAACGCAGATGGCTATGTGGGCTGTCCAAGTAGCTTTGGCCTGCAACAACAGGGACTGCAAAATTAATCTGAAAATATCTACTTTTTCTGCTTTTTATCCTGTCAGAAGCCCTGTAAGAACAGTCGTTTCTCAGGTGATTTTCTGGCACTGAGACTCACTCGGTTTACAACTCTGCCCCTCCAGTACTGGTCAGGATCAGGAGAGAGATTCAGAAAACAATAATTAAAAGACAGTTACAGAATGCCAGGCAAGGAGTGGCGATGCCCTCAGGGACAGACAAAGCAGGTGGCAAAAGATGGGGCAGGCAGGAGAGTGCTAAAAGTTTCAGTACTGCATGGTACATTTGCTTGGATTTAAGGTTTGTTTAGGCCAGCAGTTTGTGTTGCTATTTGCCAGAACACTTAGAGCTCCACAACTTTTTGGTATCTACTTCATAGCTTGTGTCCATGTCCAGCAATGCAAGAAGATGACAGAGAGAAGGTGCCTGAAGTTAGCCTCTGAAGAGGTGAGAAGGCTTGTACCGCCTTTGTATCAACCAGAAACACCTCTGGGGAAATCAATAATGCAACTTCTTTCCTTTGGATTTAATTAAAGAAACATTTCAGGCTGCAATTTGAAAGCAAACACAAACAAAAAAAAACCATTGGCTTTCTCTTACGGCTACTATCTCCCCAGTGCACTGGAAAGTGAGGGGGAGGAATCATTCTCACATAACATGTAGAGAACAATTTTTTAATGTCTTAATTATTTCCCGTGTGCATAAAGCATTTCAGTCCTATTGTGTCTTTTCACAATCTGTTTGGGGTCATTGGTAAGCAGATCACTTTGCCCACCCAGAGGACTGTGAAACTCCAGGCAAAGCTAGAGAACTGCATGTATGTTTGCTGGTCCAGGGTTACCACTCCTGATGTTTACAGTCTCCCCCATGTCCTTTGACAAATGAATTTATAATATGCAGCTTGAGTCTAGTTAAAAGCCCAGTCAAGACAAAGCAGTTGGTATGAAATTCCACAGCAGTGCACAGATTATCAAAACTACATCAAGTCCTCCATGATCTTTGACTTTCTACTGGATAAACATCAAGGGAAATGTCAAGCCTCAACTACTTTCTCAAATTACTGCTCCCCAAAAAATCCAGGCTATTGTTTCTACCTCCTAGATAAAGACAGGCTGGCAACTCTGAGCCTTGGGTTCCCTGGCTTGTGCTTTTGTAAGACTGAAACTGGACTGAGGAGGGGCTGAGCTCTTGCTCAGTCATGGAAGACAGAGCCAAACCATCAAGATCAAGATGGTCCTCTGCTGCCAGGGCACCATGCACCTCTTTGCTGTCCTCTTACCAACATTATGAAGGAAGAGATCCTTGAGTTAAAAAGCAATACAGCAGACTCAATTTATTCTAGAACAAACAGCCCATGAGAGATGTTAGTCAGAACCTTAATGCACTTTTGCTTACTTCCATGGAAAGTAAGAGTGGGTAAAGCCTGAATTTCTCTGGATTTCAAAGATAAGAATTAAATTTGACTCAACACACTTCTAACACCAACGCTGCACCATGGAGGTTCAAGCCAATTCTAGTCAAGTACTTTGTGCTTGGGAGTGTGGAATTCCTTGCCACCTTCCACGGCATTTAACATACTAATTGAGTTGTAGTCATCAAACCCAAATTATTACAATTAACATTCAGTCTGTCTCTGCTGGACAACCTTCTATGTAAGTTACATTTGAAGATATTCCAAAGATACATTCATTCCAAATGGAGGTAAATAAGTGAGTGACACTATGGTGTAGGTGGGATCTGTGAAAAGAGACATCAACTGTGGAATATCTTCTGGAAAAAGAAACACATATTAATCTTTGAGGTGTTTATTTATAGTATACACACAGAGAGAGATATATATATCACCCGAGCTTATTCAATCACATGTAAGTTAACCTCCCTTTCAGTAAAAGACTTTCTCAAGGAACAGAATAAGCAATAGAACACTTAAAAAAATTTCCTGCTGCACTATGCAATGTCTCCGCATTTTCCAGTTTTACTACTTTGACAATTCTGAATTAGCATTTATTCATAGCAATTCCTAAAGTGTCACCAAATGAATTCTGCACTGAAAGTCTATGCAAATGAAACTCTGTCCATGTTACCTCCCACCCCTATCTGCAAACACATTGGGGCAAAGAACTTTCTCCTGATGAAACTTCTGTCAGTCTGGAGCTGGGACAGAGAGTTTGTGCAATGGAGCAGCTTTGTCATGGTTCTCACTCCTGCTCCTCGACGACGGGACCCTGAGTACCCAAAGTGCCCTGAGCACTGAAGTTCAGGATGAACAGTTTGCAGATAGATGTGACCCTACTGTGTTTGGAAAGCAGCTGCCTCTGGGGTCAATTAAAGACCAACCATTTTCCATTCTTAGTAGAGAAAGTAGAATTTTTATTTTTTTTCTCCTGGGTGAACAGCAATAGGAGTTTGGTAGGAAGGCACAATGGATGAACTTGAGAGCTATTTAAATTTTGTTTTCTTCACTGGGGGAAGGAATTTGTCCTGGTATCAGAATTACTCTTGGAGATGAGAACAAGGAAAGCAAAGTTGGGACTTGTAATTTTTAGACATGTCACTGCACTCTCCTAGGCAGCATCTGCTTCTGAACTGGCCCAGCTGAGACCCGTGGCCACCCTGGGCTCCTGGGTGTCTGCTGCACACAGGCTTCATATGACTATGCTCATCAGATGTTGTGCCAAGCTCGGTCACTGGTAGAGGCTGTAAGCATGGAAGCTCTAACACGTGAGATTGTACACCTATTCCTTAGTCTTACAAGCCAGAGTTTGCACATCTACAAAACGAGGGCTGTAAATCACCAGAAGGTCTTGCCAGATTTCTTGTGGAAGGCTCAATATATTAAAGCAATGGGCATGATTCAAAACATTTTGCAGTGAACCCTCATGAGGCTGGGGAAAAAACATCAACTTTTAATGTACTTTCCTTCTAAAATCTTGGTTTCTTTTCTTTCACAGTCAATAAATGCGGGAGGTATCATGAAAAGTAAATTTCTTGGGCAAGTGGAGACAAATTTTCAAGGGAATCTGAGCTTTCCTCATCAAACAAGAAGGCACTTTCTGAAGCCGTGGAGATGACTGCAGCTGTGCATGTTCCTGGGGAGAATGACAAAAAGTTGGATCTTCAGTTTAATGGCACAAGACAGCGGGGGGGAAAACAGCATATGGAAAAACTGTCACTTCCATCCCTTAGCAGTATCATCTAATAACACAAAATTCTCCTCCAGGATTCTTGGGGTTAGGATTTATAACATGGCAGAAACACCTTTCCTAACCAAAGATAATGTGGAAACCCGCTAAGGTATTTGGAAGGTCTTTCCAAACAGCAAAGCTGCACAGCAAAGCTGCAGGCATCCCTGGGACGGGAGGGTACAGGTGTTTCAGGCAGAACTGCCAGTAGTTTAAGACAGGAAGAAGAAGATACTATATTCTTTTGGAACATACAGAAAGAATGTGAATTTATAAAATATATTTACCCACCCTGGAATTTAGCCAGGGCTAAAGAGAGAGTATTTTTGTCAGCCACATGCGGTCAGTATTTCAGCCTTATACCTCCTACAGGCCCGGGTCAACAGTCTCTCTGAACAGGCAAATGGACTGGGGAGCTCTTCTCTCCCTCGTCGTGTGATTCTGAGATGAAATGCCTCTGCATCATTTAACCACGTACCAAGTGCATACATCTAACATCCCAACAGCTCCTAGCACACCTGTGCAGCCTGAGGTGACTACATAAAAGAAGCTAATAAAGCAGCGCTTACATTTCATTCATTTTATTCACCGGCTTGAGATTTCAGGGATGGAACGGAGCACAGCTGGCCTTTGGATGTTAAATATGCTTCATAAGCCAACACCAGTTCAGCACACAGGCAGAAGCCTTCTCGTCTCGTGGCTCTCCACAGGCAATAGAAAGGAAGTATGTTGGCAGTCTCACAACTGGCAGTGGGGCTGGCACAGGAGAGCTGTAAATACTGTGTAGGCATGATGGTGCAAGCTGCCAGGGTGAGAGCGGGTCACCATGCCTCAAGGGGCTCCTAGCCACCCGCAGGAAGGCATGATAAAGAGTGCTTTGCTCTTTTTTAACTGAAGTGAAGGGCAAAGGGCAGGGTGGGTAACTGAGATGTTGAATCAGGTCTGGCCTGACAGAGACAGATGCTGCTGGGAGTGCAGATGCATCTCAGAAGGCTTTGGGGCTTTGCTACATCATTGGAGCAAGGAGCTGCCTGCGATTGTGACTGTGAAAAGCTCCACACTCAAGAGGCACTGTCTGGCCTGGGGTTTCTCCCTGCCCTGACAGAAGTACCCTTGAGTATCTGCTGTCCTGTACCTGCTCCAGTGCCTGGTCTACCTACCTATTCACATGGCAAAGGGAATCTTCCATTTCCACCCCATCTCACTTGGGAATATGCACCAGGGTGGGTATGCGAGTCCTACTGAAAGCCACATCATCTCTGCATGACTTGGGCAGCTGCTAGAGAGGAAAAGAGCATATGGGAAAGAGCTATGTTGTGTCCTTTGACTCCTTCTTATTGGTTTGCAGATCAGAATGTACTTTGTCAACTTGTTCTTCTTCCTCAGAGCCAAAGAAATGAAAGAGGGCAGGAGGTACGTCTCCGAGGGAAGTAGAGGAAGGCGCTCTCACCAGGTAATGTTTGTATCTATGATTCGTGACATGTAATTTGCTCCTTATGACTATATGCACAGTCCCAGTGAATTTCTGGGTTTATTAAATTATCCAAAGCAGTTCCCTTTAGGACGTGTGTTGAGCTCCAGGGGAACTTCCTTTAAACAGCTGTTTCCCAAAGAAGGATGACCACTTACAGAATGTGCTTGCCCTGGCCGGGTGCCTCTGCTGGCAGGGTGTGATAGCAGGGGCTGCCTGGTGGGGCTTAGCCCCGTCAGGCACCAAATCAGTGTCCAGATACCCAGACCTATGGGCTGAGTGCAGGGACCTCTCCAAAATCAGCTGTAAACTTTGGGAACAGCTGGTGCCGAGCACAACTGTGAGGCTGCAGCCAAAAACGTACTACCGTTGGACCTAAAGTTTCAAAACCTTTTTTCTCCCCAGGCATATCCTCACGTCTCCTCCTGAAGCACGTGAATAGCCAGTCTTTGGACTCAGCGCAGAGCCTACCTGAGTAGAGTCCACATGGAAGGACAAGGGAATCCAAAACCAGTTAATATGGCAGGCAGTAGCCACGGTTCACTTAAAGTAGCCCATAATGTCTTTTTTTCTCAGCAATAACTATTAAATTTAACAGAGCCCTCAATTTCCCTGATGGTAGATGAGAGACTGATAGATAAATGAATAGGATTACGTATCCAGCCTCTCTGCGCAAACACCGCAGCAAAAAGACCCCAAAACAACAACAACAAAAAAGGCACTGATATTCAAAAGGGCTCCAAGTGCAGAATTTGGCTTCTCATTTCAAATGCCCCCGAGGCTGTGGATGCTTAGAATTGAGATTCCAGCTTGGCCTCCTATAAAGCTGAAGAATCACATGAAAAATTTGAAATGGAATTGCTTAAATTCAAGGCTTTTCTCAGCCAGACGTTTCATTTGCTCCTGTTTTTTCGAAAGGGCACGGTATGAGCCTTCCCTTAGAGCCTGCATTGACATCCTAATCTCAGTATCACCTCCAGGTCATTAAGTCATGTTTTCACCCCATTTACACATGGGCATTGCCCAGTGGTTTAGTAGAGTTGTCCATATGGCTGTAAAGGAGCAAATTAGGGTCTAACTTTGTGATAAGGAACATTTTTCAGGCAACTATGAAAGTGTTCTCATCTGCTTCTCTTCATGGTAACCCACCAACATATCCATATCCCAATTTTAGTCTTTCTTTATATACTTGTAAAAGACACCCGAAGGACTTCATCATCTTGAAAAATTATTTAAAAAGCTCTTGGTGCCTCCAAGTTCTAACACTACAAGTATTTTCCCCAGGGCACTTCATTACAGTAGAAAATTGTCTTTTTAATTTGCAGAACTCAGAAAAGTCAGAAGATGGCAGCAGTTCATTCATGCATTAAACAATCCCTAAATCTCATGAACAGAACAGCTCTTCCTTAAAGTTATTTGTGTTATGCAACCACCTAAGAATAAAGATTTATAATTTACTAAGCAAAATCATTTTGCTTACCCGGGTTCTACCGTCATCAAAGCTATTATTTCTCATATTCTTTTGCTTTTTTTTCATTCCAGCGCAGTGCAGGAATTTTCAGGGGGCAGGGGGAAGTACATTGTCATGGGAAGAGTTTTTAGATGGATACTTTTAATTCCAGACATATTTTTTCAGGATCCCTAAACTTTCTTCCTTATTTTTTGTTCTATTTTACAAATATCACATAAGGAAAAATAGAAATAAGATGTTTTTGATATTTCCAAATAACAGAAGATGATAAAGGGAATTGGTTTTTTCCCTGCTTTTACAGTCGAATGTTTTTATCTTACTCTATGCTAATCTACATACCTCATCATTTTCACACCATCAGCAGTGGGATCCCTTCTCTCCAAAGATTTAATAGTGTTAATGTTGCAGTAATGACCTATAATACTAAATTTCTTCTACCTTGAGAAAATATATCATAGTACATTTAAAGTATGGCATAAAGGGTTAGCATAAATAATTAAACTAAATTACAGCCATCAAAAAACAAGGCAGGCCAGATCCAAGCTGCCTCAGAAGAAATCTAGTGTAACTCCATTGCTGTCAGTGGAATTATTCCCAACTGACACTGGCTTAAGGGATGCAGAATCTGGCATCCTAGCTTTTGTAACACAACCTCCTTGTCATTGTGTGTTCACTTATTCACTTAATTCATAAAATTCAATCAATCGCAATGGGCCACCCAGCCACTAGAGTGAAGAAAAGAAAATCTATTGTATATGATATTTCTTTGATCAACTAGGTTTGAAAGTGCATTCCCTCCTCCCGCCCCCCAGCAGAAGAATGCATCAGAGACCAGGGCTGACATTGTGGTGCTGGGAGCTGGTATTTCCCTCCAGCCTCATTTGTATTGCTTTATTGACATGTTAATGACAAAGTACTTCCCCAGGTCCTATGAAGTACAGAACAAGTCAGAGAAATTAGAATAATACCTAGTCCTAATTAGAAGCCAGGTATCTGCCTGACATGCTCTCTTGTTGTGTTTAGCAGCTTCAGATACTTGTATGCTGATTGATTGCCTGCTTGCTTGATTGATTGATAGGGAGGCTCCACCGAGCTCATAGACACACACATGAAGGGAAGCTTTTGATGTCAATATGAACAAAGATAATGATAGACTTACAAACAATGCCAAATGCTGAGTCTATGAATTAAGCATAATGCAAACAGAAAATGTGCCCGGCACTGTTCTAAGAGCAATGAGACTAGAAGGAAGACGTGTTGTGTATGACTGAACCTCATAGCTACAGGCAAAATTGTACTGTCAGGAAGATTTGCAGGTGATGTTTCTGATTGCCTGAAGATCTCTGCACATAAGCAGGGCAACAGAAATTAATCCAAATCCTTCCTTTGCAGCATCACAAACACTGTTTTGGAAATGGGCTTCTAGAGCTGGCCTGCTGGCCCTTGGAGACAAGGGTTTATCCAGAAAGGAATCAGACTGATTTTCTGTATGTGAAGATCACAAATGTACTGCTGTATGGGAGTTAGGGCATTAATTGATGAGAAGGCTCAGTGTGCAGAAATGATCAGCAAAACATAGAACTAAAGAGCTGCAGATTCCTCTCCGCATCTCCCCCCTCATCCACCCCCAAATAAAAATATTTACCAACAAATAGAAAAACACAAAAACTTTAAGGGGCACCTTGATCCTCAGATGCTGCTGAGCCCATCTTTCTCTGCCGCCTTTGATCTGTACTCCCCTCCTCTGTTCTGCACAGTGACAAATGCACTGCACACAGGGCACAGAGTGCAGCACAGCAGGACAGATCCTTTTAGCTAGAGCTGTGCAAAATGTTCATAGCAGAGCCCCAAATCACAAGAAACTTGCCTGGCTTCAGGTTTCACTGCAAACTTGGAACTCAGGCCACGTTTGTCAAAAGGTTACTGAGATTTGCTAGCCCTTTGAGAAATTTCTCTCTTTCTTTCCCTTGCGTGCTCCTTTTCTCTCTTTCTAATCTGCCTGAATTTTTAAAACTATTTCCACAGTGTTTAGGAGCTAGGAGGACTCACAAGTCTGGATTAAAAAACCTGCCAAAAGTACTCTCTCATGGTGTCAATTCAAAACCAGGTGAAAGTAGGTGACTCATTCCAAGAAAAAAAACCACAACCCAACAGCCAACTAACTTTCTCTACGTTCCTGCAAATTTGTGAGCCACAGACTCAGTTCATCAAGGGCTTGAACATCTTTGAAAGTGTCTCAGTAATCCTACTGATTGTCATAGTGTTAGGGCCGAAGCTGGACTTTTTGAACCCCAAAAGTCAAAATGAAACACGGGTGTGTAATTCCTTTGCAGATGAAAGTGAAATGAATCCCTGTGAAATGAAATCATAGTTTCACACAGCTCTTCTTTTCAGTACTGTGTTTAGAGACACCATGGACCAAAAAAAGTTTCTGTCACCTTGCTCTTACACCATCCCTCACTCAAAGATCTCACATCACTCTGCAAAGATTATCTGAGTAATTAATTGACATATGGTCAAACAGAAAGTCAGTGCTAAGGTGTGAACCCGGGTCTCCTTGGAGCTTTAAACTCAAGCTCATCTGCTTTGCTGGCAGAAGCGCTGTCTAGTTCTGTTTGTGCCAATGACATTTCATGATTCAGTTTGCATATTTAAAGAATAGGCGAGTGATCTCTCTCTGGACATACCTTATGTGCTCTGGTGCACATAACATCAAGTGGCATATGAATTCAGCACAGTGATATGCACTTTATCAGAGCTTTTTGCACGGTATCTGAAGTATCTACCCTTTCAGTACCTAACAAAGAGGCTGGAACTTATGCACAGACTTAATGAACATCTTCAGTTCAAACCAGACCTTTAAGCAATGTGTGAAGTTATCACACAGCAGTAGGGGATGCTTTTGCTTTTGATTGACCAGACCCATGAATTTCAGAGAAACTTAATGCTTTCACAGATGCTCCATGAACAAGATCGCTATTAAGCTAACACCTCTTGTGTCCTGATACAGATGTCAAGCTTGCTTAACAAGCTTGGAGGGACATTTAAAACAAAAGAAGAGAAAATAGTGCCTTAAGCTAGTGCAGGTTCAGTTGAGTCATTATGTTTTAATGCCCAACCCTTGTTTGTTTTCTATTCCTCTTTGGAGATCTTTTGCCATGGAAGGTTAAAGATTACTGAGATAACTAACAATAAATGTGTCTGGTGTTGTGACTTTTGACCAATAATTATAACTTGGGTTGACTGGAATGAATTTGTATCCAATTTTATTTTACACCCTATTGCAGCAAAATTGACAAGGGTGTGAATTAAAACCTTAGCCCTGTTGATTAATATCAAAATGGGGATGGCCATTTCTCTGAGCTTTGACAACAACCTGAGCCCTTCTCTTTTATCAGCAGGGTGGACTGCAGAGCTGCAGTAATTGCTTAACTGCTCCTTTGCCCGTTAGGACACAAATGATTTGGCTTTGGAGTGGACTTGAGAAATGACTCAGAGTTTCAACGGACACACCCAGTTACTGGCTTTGTAGTACACTAAATGCTTTCCAGTATAACATATTTTTTAAAGAAAGGCTGTGTATTGCTCTCTGTAGACCTGAGGCCATGTATTCAGTCACAACATAGGTGCAGGTTGAACGATAACTGTGCAAACTGCTCTCTTACACCCTGCCAGCCTGCTTCAGTCCTATTCTGAAAGGGTGCCTGGGGGGGGAGAAGAGCCCCTCTCTGTGTAAGCCCCAGCCTGCCTGCTGCAGCTACTAGGGTTAGCGACAGGGATGCTTACGCAGGAGGTAGTGCCCTCGTGTCCTGTGTACGTTAGAGGTTGCCGCTGCAGGTGGCCATCAGCACACTTCCTGGAGCAGAGACCAAGATTAGGTGAGATTTGCATAGGTGGTCAGTCATTAACAGTAGTCATGGCTTTGCTGGTCTACACTGAAAATAAGCACCTTACAGCCATACCGGTTTGTGGAGCTTTAACTAAGCCAAATCTTAGTGTTAGTCATGGCTGAGAGAGCAATCAGTTTATTGAGGGCAGCCATCAGAGGTGGGCAGTTACAAACCAGGGCTGTGTTGGAACCAGTAACTGAAGCAAAAAGTGTCAGTAATTCTCATCACCAAAGCATCCTGTCGCCCAGGCCACATAATCTTCACTGTCCAGCCCAGGAGCCAACACTCATGGTCCACCCTGGTCAGAGGCATACTGGAGGCATACTGCAAAAATAAACATAAATTCTTGAATATATGTTTTCTCCCATTCACAAATAAACAACAGAGTTTGACAAAAATAAATGAATTTGATTTCCAAAAGTTCTGAGATTTTGCCTGTTGTTCTTTGTTTTTAATACAGATTAGGTGATTCTTCAACTAGAAAAGCTTTAGAAGCACTGTCTTCCACAATCAAACATGTTTATTAAACAGATTATTATCTTTCCTGCTTTAAGTAGTTTCTAGCATTTTGGTGCCACAGAGGAAGAACAGCAGCAGGTTTAGTTATTAATAATATGTTGTCATGACAATTTTTTTTGCAATGTTGGAAAAATGCTCTCAGTAGCATTTGAGGTACAGCCAACTTTCAAGGTAGTTACAATGGCTGATTTCTTTGGGGAAGGGTGATAAGGGGTAGGACTTGCCCTCTGTGGAAGTTTGAATGATTTTCTAGGGGACAAACTGTGGTGTTCTTGCTTGCATTTCTAATTGTCCACTCATGTAGGTGGTCCCATGAGACTTTCTAAGATTATTGGGTATGAAGGAGAACACAGCATTCATGATACAGTTGAGATTTTCAAGTCTACAAATTTTCAAGTCTGCAATTTCAGAAGGGTCTTTGAGAACTTCTTTTTGTGCCACCTTGGACTCAAAATTCAAAGACACAAATTCTCAGACAAAAAACCTGCAATTCCCTAGAAAGAGGTCTATGTCAGAACCAAAAATGTGCTAGAAATTTCTCTGTTTTGAAGAGAGGCATTATCTAACCCAAGAGAGATAAGGAGGTCATTGTGGCTTTGGGTTTTCATCATCCCTAAGCTCCATGCCATTTTTAAGGAAAAAGACTGGATAGTAGCCAAATGTGACTTCAGTCCCATCAGAAAAGTAAACTTTACATTAGAGGAAGTCCTTTCAGAGGAACAGAGTTACATTTGAAACTATTTAGATGCCCACTGTATTTGGGCCTGAGAAGACTGCTAAGACATACAGGTATCCCATTTTACCCCACGGCAACCACACCATTTAAAATGGGAAGTGAAGACCACCTTTTAAACTCTTTTCCTGCTCACTGCATGTCACCTCAGCGTCATGCTCTGCCCCCAGGTTATCAGATGCTCTGGTCTTCCAGTTAGTCTACTTTATATGAAAAATAAATATCCATGGAACTGGAGGAGGAGAGCACTTGCGCACGTGTGAGGGGGAGACAGACTTGCTCTGCTGCCAGAGATTAGCGCACTAATGTGAAATAAGTAAGAAAGAGGTCCATGTCTCTGGGCAAATAAATATTTTATTATCTACAACAAGTGGAAGGGTTTCTGCAAGTGATGTCTCACTGCTGAAAACAGTGTACGATGGATTGGGCCTCTTCTCGGCGGAAATCTGGCCTTGAGCTCAGGCAGGATAATAAGGGGAAAGCAAGCCTCCCCTTCTGTGTTGCATCTCTATCCAGGGGATATGGGAGGAGATTTTTTTTCTTCTCTCCACATGGTTTTTGTGAGAAAAGGCTGACCTGCTTTAAGCTTCTAAAGCAGCTCCCAGTTTCAAACAGAGATGGACCCTTATCTGCTTTTGTGGGGCAGGAGTTAGGTCCATTTTCTTTTCCTAGCAGAAATACCTGTTTTCAGAAAAAATAACCCACCGCATCACAAATCACTCCTGGCAGCCAAGAGCTGGGCATGGACATGGCAATAAGCTGTGAGTGAACCCTCCCTAAGCAAAACTGACCCCAACAGGCATCTCCTGTCCCCACCATCCAGAGCAGGAGATGCAGCAATAGGAGCAGGAACAAGAGACACTTCTGTGCTTGCTCAGTCATGCTCCCATGACAAAACCTCTGAAACACTTGTGCCAACCGCCAGCCCATCCAGCCCTGCTAAGCGTCTGACAGCAGCAAGGTGCCACAATAGGGCACCCTGGGCACACTGAGTTGTTTTTGTTGTCGTCCAGATTGGTATTGTATTTATGTTTAAGCCAGGCTGGCAGGTTTTATCTGATCTAAGTGAACAGTTGATATTAAATGTACATTTCAGTATAAAGTGGTGTGCCACCTCACTACCTCTGAGGACCTGAGGAGGTTGCTTTGGTTTCTTAATTTCCCCATTTACATGGGTGAATACCCCCAGGAAGGTCAGCACTTGGCTGAAGCCTCACTTGAGCCTGGGGGAGACACAGGATCTCTACATAGGGGAGACATACGGGGGCAAACAGCAGCACAGAGGTCCTGATAACCTGCCCAGGGAGGTTTGGTGCTGGGCTTAACAGAGGCCTTCCGCTGCATGGGACCGATACATGGCTTTTGCAGAAAAGGGCCCTTAGCCCTCTGGTAATCTCACAGATGAAGGAGGGAAACTTCTTAGCATGGGACTTGGGAAAAATGTTTCTTTGAGAGAGACAAAAAACTTTTTCTATATCTTCAGGATGTTTGTGGGGAGAAGAGGACAGGCTCTCTGTGAGGGATGGTGTTTATATTTTAGAGCAGGGCCCTGTATGCTTGTGCTTTCTGGGTACATGGGAAGGGGAGACAGAGGTCTTGCTTATATCCTTTGTACCTGGAGGAGAACAATGCTCTACTGTCTTGGGAGAAGGGAGGACTACTGTTAGATATGTGAGGGTAGGGTTTATGAGTACTGATAAGGTAGCTCAGTTTAACCTGAGTAGCCCAAGGCGTTGTACATTAAGACTATTTTGGTTTTAGCTCTGAGCCATACGTGTGCAGATGGCTGTGCACATTTCCTGCCACCCCAGGAAACCGGACTGCCTGTGGTGGTATTGCCCAGGTATGCAGAGATGGATACGGACTGGCTTACAAGCTCCTTGGACTAGCCTTGAAACACCTGTCTCACTGGAGTTCGGGGACCTTAGCACCCAGCAGAAACAGTATTCTCTATACCCTGACACTGTGATGGCTGGTATCCCTTTGGGAAGAAAAGGTGATGACCTTTTCCCACCAAGAACATCCTAAGTTGTGAAAAAGTTGTATGCCATAGTTGTGATCCTGGTCCATATCAGAAGGAAGAGATGATGGAAACACCTCTGGCAAACATGGTCTGAAATGGCTCCAGAAGGGCTTGATCTCTCCATCTAGGAAAGACTTGACATGGGAATTGCATCCCATGTCTTTGCCTCTCAAACCTTGGGAAGAGGAGCAATGGCAAGGAGGATGCTTTCACATGTGGGTAGTGGGAACCTGAGTAATGGATGGCTGAGAGCATGCATGGTGGATGGGCGCTATACGTACAATGAAATCAGGTGGCATGTAAGGCACATGATGTCTAGGGTGGGCTCAAGCATCCTGATCTGTGTAGCACAGAAAGCTGCAGGACAGCTGTTACAACAAGGGGTACTCCAGCTGGGATGTGGTTGCAGGTTCCAGTAGGCATCTGAGCATCTGGAAACTTGAAATGCTGCATCTGGATCCCATGAATGCAGCCCAGGGAGTCTCTCATCTGATTTTTCCGCTGCAATCGTTTCAGGATGGTGGAGGTCCTGGCCGTAGTACCGACAGGGGTTTCTGCAGGGAGGATCACGTTGCAGCGCTGTAGCAGCTGACGCACAGAGAAGATGGCTGAGATCAGCCTGTGTTCCCATAACATATGGTTGGGCCATGAAGGATTGCAAACACAATCTCTACTGCACAGAGCAACTGTAGACATTTAAACCACTGTTGAGCTTTTATTGCAGTGTGTGTTTTTACTGTTTTCCCAAGCCATACTAGCACCATGCATGTTTGGGCATTAAAGCATACCTTGGGTACCTGAACACTACCTGTCGTCTTGTGGCTATGGTGTGGAGAAATAACCAGGACATATGGTTAATTTTATTCATGAATAACACTTAAGGTTCTAACACCTACCTGTGCTGAGGCTACCCATGCACCAGGTGACATGAGGTTTGTAAGGATGAGTCATATTTTTATTAGAAAGGTGATAGACTTGGAAAGAAATGGACAACCTCCCAGGCACACAACTCCTTCCTCCAGGCAGAAGCAAGAGCAACAAACAAGAAGTATATCCCTTAAATCACATCATTTCCTCTAATGAAAGATTTTAGCTCTCCCTGCACACCTTTCCTTTCTCAGGGATGCAAAACTACAAAATCCAGTTTAGCAGTCCTGTGGTGTAATGGGATGACCTTTGCAAGCACAGTGGGAACCCCAAATAGGAGGTCTTAATATGTCCCGAATGCACTGTTCCTGGTGTCCTCATGGGCAGAGCTGTCTCAGAAAGGCTGCCCATCGCTGAAAGAGTTAAGAATATCTTGTCAAGGATATGCAGTTATCTGGAACTTTTGTTTATACAGAGAGGCAATAAAACATTCAGAGCCTTAGACCAGTGTAAGAAGGGTCAATACAAGCTCCAGCAGTTGTATATGAATTAACCTTTTAAGTATGGCCTAATCCATAATGATTCATTGACAGGAATTATTCCAGGAGGCTGAGCTGCAACAAATTGTAGCAGTTGTATCTAACTACAGTACCTCACAGCTGTTGAAAGCTCGGCTGCCTCTTAAGATGAGGTATCTAAGGGAACATTTTAAAAGGTTTTGACAATGTATTTCCACAATAGTTGTTAGAACTAGGACGTCTCCATGATCTTATGTTCCTAAAGTGGAATAAAAGTATGAGGAATCTGAATATATATATGAAGGATGTTTTGAAAGATTTTTGCTTTTACTGTAGCACTGACAGAATATGAAAAGGATGCTTCACTCCTACACACTGGAGTGGTCACCCAAGAGAGCTCATTTCTTCTCCTCACTAGGATTTAGCCAGGATAGTGCAATGAGTGTTTGAGCTGAGAAGCCTGCAGCATATTTGCAATTGTCAGAATTAAAAGTGAAGGAAGACAAAACAACCTCTCCACTCCCACCCTCTGTCAAACATGCCTAATGAATAGCTCTACATGCAGTGTATCAGAAACCCCAAACGTTGACGGCGACGCGAGGCATTAATTTGTTAGTTATCATATCTGACAAATTGTCATCATGGTTCCACTCCTTCAGAGGGTGTTGTGCGTGTGACCCGGGGAAGGGCTCTCAGGCTTGAGCTAATGGGTGTACGACTTGGAACAGAAGATGATGTGCCAAGATGGGAACCACAGAGTGGGCTGCCAAAAAAGAACAGTATAATTATCTGTGCATAATTCACGGCCAGAGAATAAGCTTTCCTCCAAAGTTGTCTGCTGTAGAGCTGTACCAGATTCATGGCTTTTTCAGTGAGTATTCACAAAGTAGTGACAATCTGTGCAGAAATGTTCACTTCTCCAAACTTTTTTTTTCTATTGGACTAAAATAGACATTTCTATAGCACTCTTTGCTCTCAGGACTGGTCTGTTAAGACAAGTGATGACTCACAGATGTATATTCTTACTTTCTTGGATAGTTATCTCTCCCTTCACCCCACCTAATCCCTTCACTGATGGGATTTAAAAAAAAAAAACACCTCTGCAAGAAAAAGCACTAAAAATACAAACTATTGCAAGAGTATTGGCTCACTGAATCTTCAGAGTTGCTGCTATACTGTGACAACAGTGGTCCTAGTTCTCTGATTCTCAGGACAAACACTTAGTCAACATGAGCCAAAGGAAAATTTCCTTTAATTCTTAGCACTTTTAGGCAACACAACTTGCCAGTTCAGGTTCTGTTCAGCAGATGGCAAGGTATGAATGCACCTGTGAGAGCGCATATATAGTCCACTGCTCTTTCAGTTATTATTGGACTGTATGAGGGTTATTTAGTTCTTTTACCCTTATCAGAGATACCACCTTCTCAGCACTGTTATGGAAGATGGACATTTTGTCTCAGCAATAAGTAAAAACTCATTTTCCAAACTGTGTTCCTTTTCTTGAAGGAGATCCAGCTTCCAAAAGAGAAAGCTCAGGAAATTCCTTAGCTAGTAAGTCCTTCTGGAGGAGATGAGGGTGAAGGACTGAATGTCCTATAAAGGCTATTCTGAATGGGAGGGAGAAGGCTCTTACAGAAAGGCAAAGGAGATGGAAAATGTTCACATAATTGCTGGCAAGGAAGATGCAGATTTTGCTTGGGCACATTTCTCTTTGAAAGCTGATCCTGTTTTGTAAGGGTAGACAAGGAAGAGTTGCCAAATTCGTAGGACAACGAAGTTTGGAAAGCACTGGAAAAATATGTGGAATTGGATTAAATTTGACAAAATGTCATATTGCTTTAAGGCTCCTCAGGGTGTCCTGTACCATTTTTGCTCCACGTAGTGCAGATTTCCTGTAAAGCTTTGGCACTGCCGCCTGCGTCCTGAGCTGCTCGAAAATGTTGCTGTGGCCATGGCCGAGCCGTAGAGACCCGGTCTCACAGGTATTTTCCCAAAGAATTGGCACTGATCTCCCTCTGGTCTATGTGTAGGAACCCCCACGGGGAAAGTCCTGGTGGTGTAGGGAGTTTGTGGGCACCTGCATGGGGTCTGTGCCGTCCAGGGGTGCTTGGGCAAAGCTCACTGGGTCCAGCCAGAAGCCGGAGGGGGCAGCGCTAAGTGGACACAAGAGTTTGCATCTGGAAGTGATGTAAAGCACAAATGTGCTTTCCAGGCCCCGACTAGCTAGTTCTGGGTTTGGTTGTGTGGGATGACACTTGTGCACCTGTAAGCTTACCCTGTGCCACTACCTCGTCTGCTGTTACTTTGATGATTTATAATCACAAAATGAAAATTAAGGACTGCAGAAAGATGTCCTGGTTCTGTCAGAGTGCTTCAGTCAGTGGGATAGTTTATAATTTTAAGCACATGCTTAATTGGTTTGCTGGATTGGGGTGCAACTTTCTTGGTAGTTACTGCAAGACTTTCACTTTCTGGGAATGCTCTTGGAAGGAGGAAACAAAAACATTTCCTCTATAAATGTTTGTGGAAAATTAATAAAAATGTGCGCGTATGCAATGAAAATGAATTTCCACTTCTTTATTGTGTTCACCACACAACTCAACATAGCAATAAGGACCTAAGCTTACAGGAACAGTGAGGAATGAGCTCTGCAGCCTATTAACCTGTGTGAGGAAATCTTGGGGTATGGATATGTCCTGCAGTTTGCACTCATATAAGTGTCTTTGTCAGACTGACCAATTGCCCAGAGAGCATCAGGCTGGAGCTACCTAGGGGGGGGTGTCTCCTGGAAACACTCCAGGGACAGGCTGGTGCCACACCTGAGGCTGCTCTGCTGATAACCAGATGACTTCAGTTTCCAGAGATCTCAACCTGAGAGCTTTCATCAGCATTGCATTCACTGAGAAGAAATTACAAAAAAAAAAATCACAAAAGAAAAGTACTGGAAAATCAGGTGCATACATGTAACCAGCCCCAGCATTGATCTAACGTAAATGGTAGCACTTATGAGGCAGATAATCCAGCTTCTCATTGATCTTGGCAGTACTAGTAGGGGACAGTATTTACATTTGGTTGAATTGCTCCTGGACAAATTTTCTCCACAGTATTAAACACAAAGAATCCTTCCATTAACACCAGGAGAGCAGGGCTTTTCATTCATCTATTTTTTTTCACCTATTTTTAAAAAAATACATGGCCTGGTTCTCTGTTCTGTTGCTGGTTTTATACTGGGATAGCTATACTGAGTCAGGGAAGTAGCAACTAATCAAAGGCTGCAGCAAAGAAGAGTTGGACCCTGAGTATTTGCAGCAAACAGCAGAAGTTTTCTTCTTTTTTAAGTAGAAAAGAAAAGGAATTATTATCCTTCTTCTCCCAGCAAAACAGAGCAAAATCAATAATCTTCCTTGGGTCATTTCTCTAAGCTTCCTTCTTTCCCAAACACTCTCACCTTATGCTATCTCCATTCTGGAGACATTCTGCTCCTTTGATGAAGGAAGGAGGGAAACAAGGTTTTTTTGGGAGTAATTCTTTGGACGCATTTTAGGCTGAGGTGAATTGCACTGGAAAGTGCCTGTTTCTCTCCAGGTATGATAGAGTACAAACCCTGCAAGTGTGTGTGTGTGTGACTGTACAAGCCCTGCCCACTGCATCTGGGCAGTCCCATCATGTTTGGCCAGTTTTATCCTGCTGTCTGGTAAAGATCTTGACCCCTTATTGTGTTCAAGCACAGAATGAAAGAGCAAAGGAGTCACTCTCCCTGCATGTCCCACGCCACCACTCTGGCAGCAGCTCAGGGTACTGTGACTGACGATGCCTCGCTGGACAATTCCAGCTGCCTCCTGGGAACACGGCGGGGAGACACGAGTTGCAGGACAGTAGAGTTTATTGCACCAGGAAGCCAATCAGCATAAACAAAGAAATTGTCTTAATAGAGAGCCACACCTAGAAGTGTTACAGTCCTCTCATGGAATCACACAGCATGTGGGACATGAACACAGGTAGCGAACCCATAGCGAGCAAGGAAGACCAAGTTTATAGAGCAGCAGCTAGAAGAAGAGCAAACAAGTAATGTGAAGGGAAACAAAAAAACCCCATACAGTAGCAGGGAAGCCAGAACCAAGTCTGTATGCAGAGCTGACCATGAGAGATAAAGATGAGAAAATGAAGGTAAAGATTTTTACTGTCTCACTGGGAATTAAAGGACAAGAAGCAAGTGAGATGCTGTTGCCAGGAATAATGCCTGAAACACTGGAATAGCTGATAAAGGTGTTTGATTAGAATCATGACCCTGCAGACAGGATAAGACTCTGGAGAAATACTGTATCTTTTACCCCACCCCAAGAAGCAGGAGCTGAGATAGACACCCGCCTTGCAGAGCTGCAAAATCTATAGCTCTGGAGATGTTAAACACTCCCTAAATGGAGCCAAGATCATCTGTAGGACACATGAGTCCCTCTTACAGAAAAGTATAAAAAGAGGAGATCTAGCCCTAGAGAAACACCTCCAGATAGCAAGGGAACAGCTAGCTATGCCAGGAAAAGGTCAAACCAATACAGCAAAGGAAGGCAGCGACCAGGAGGGAACAGCCTACCAATAACGCAGGCAGCAGAGGCCAGTGTAGGAGCTCTGTACTGAAACAACAAGAAAGGCTGGAAGAAAAATGCCTGGCAAGGGCAAAGATGCAAGAGAGGAGGAGAAACAAAATGTTTGCCTCAACCCTGCAACTCCCTGGGGAATTAAAAAGCAGAATGCCTTTCAGATACCCGCAGTGTGGCTTCAGCGGCAGGAGGGACCTTGGAGGTCCGCACACCTGGCGGAGCATGGCCACCAGCCTTCGGGACCCGCGTCTGCCCTTACATCAACAGCCAGGTCAGAGCCAGCTGGGTCATGAAGCTGCAATGTCGTTGAAAGAAGCAATAAGCAGCAATTCTAACCTGGAGAAATGTGACCACATCATGGTGATGTACAATAAAACCACCTTGAGGTCAACGGGCAATGCAGGCTGTTGATAATAAATCCATGAAATAAGAGATGTTATCGCTCAGAGTTTATAACAGTTGACATTCAAGATCACCACCCAGGGCAGAGCACCAGGGCAGTGCATGGCCTTCCTCCGGTCACAGTACAAACCTTCGGTACCCTCTGCTTGCACAAGGAGACAGACAGTCTCTGTGGGCCATGTCCAGGATTCAAACAGGACTAAAGGGCATAGCTCTGTTCCCTGTGCCACGTCAGAAAAGATAACATCGCCCAGAGAATCTGGCCAAGACTCTGTCTGCATTGTGATCAGAGACCTCCTGACTGTATGTCTCTGCGCACTGTGTACAAAGGGTAAAGGAGGGATAAAATATTCTATCCTGACCTGGTAGCTTTGGGCACTCATTTTTGGGCATGTCTGAATGCCTCCACAAGGTACCAAACAGAGATGAATCAGGTCCAGAGCTTATATGTTCCTGTTTCAGAAAGTGCATTATATACTTTACAATAGATCTTACGGTGCTGATTTATATAATCATCAAAAATTATTTCTTCAGCTTGTATTTTTAAGAGATAGCTAAATTTGTGGTTTGCCTACTGTGCCAAGAGCCTGGCACATGGCCACGTGCTTTCACACATCTCCTTGCAGACTATGGGGTCAAATTCTAAAACCAGTGGTGCCATCCTACAGCTGAAGCAATTCTGTCTACGTGAGCTCAAGTGCAATCACAGTGGGACCAACTGCCTCTTTGTTTGGCATCAGGATGCATAAATATCTGACGCTTCCTATGCAGGTATCTATATATTTCAAAGTAACTGACATGCTAGAATTATCAATAAAAGAAAGATAACTTACACAATAATCATCACTTCCTGACAGCTGAAATTTCAGAGGAATCAGCTCTGCCCTTCTTTTAATGAAAATGAGTAACAAAACCTTACCTATGTGAAGTTTGTCTCTCACTCTCAAAATAGCTCAGCTGACCTATGTTGAAGACTGTGTAAGAATCGTTGAGAAATAACAGGAGAGGAATAGGCAGAGATTTTAAGCTGGACTTTCTCTCCAGTAGATGTAAGGCAGCACAGATGACCCACCTTTAAAACACAGCCTTGTTGAACATCTGCTTTTTTATTCCAATACAAACTAGGTAAAGCATAAAACATATGTTTAAGCCTGTATTTCTTTTTTAAATACAAATTTTGAAGCACAACTTGAGATAAGACATCTTTGCAACAACAGTAGATTAAAAAACAGTATTTAATTCACTTTGCAAAGTTATGCTTCACAATATTCTTCAACGGGGAATTGCAGATTTTTTGTGCTGGCAAGGTACAAGCACGATCCAAGAAGACAATCCTTTGCAGAAAGTGCTTACACAGCACAAATCAGTTTCTTGTGTACTGAGGACAGTCACTTCATCCTGCTCTAAGTAATATTTAGGCTAGAATCTAAGGGGAAAAAAAAAGAGAAGTTTGTTAAGCTGGATGCTGATGCCGATAGCAGTTGTTACTAAGTGCACCTGTCCTTCATGAGTCCCAGCCTCATGCTCTGGCCAGCAGGATTTTGAAAGATATATGTGTCCCTTAAAAATGTAATTAACACCTCAGTGGAGTCTTCAAAGGGCAGAAGTTCCTGGTTGATATCTGTTTCAATAGAAACAGAAAAATACTGGGCATCCTCTGGTTTGAAGTGAAGTGGAGATAATAACCAAAGGAGAGGGACGACAAGGGTAAATACAGTGAAACCACCAGGATGGAGACAGCAGTGATAAAGATATGGGGGCTCTGCAGTGATGTGGCAATTCCCTTAGCCTGTGGCGGGAATATCTCTCACTGATTAGAGCTAATTAGGGAGGATGAGGCTTGAGCCTTTTTATCCTCCTCAGTAAATCTGCCTTTGATGCAGACTGGTTATAGCACAGCTCTGGTTCTAAAATGGGTGTTGAATGTCCTTCCTTCACTGGTCCATTTAAATAAATACAAGCAGCTTTCTAGGTCTGTTATGCACAATAATTCTATTTTAGTTCCTGATGACTGATTTCTTTGGCTCTGCGAATGAGGTGAGAATACCAGTTTTGTTTCTTTTTAGCACTGTAAAGGAAGTCTTGTGTAATTTGGTGTGTGCTGGAAGAAGTTTAGAAAAGAGGTAAGGAGGGGATTTGGATTCTGGATTCTGCATCTTTTATTGAGGGACCACAACTGATTTATTCGTGAGAAAGTTCAGAAATTTCATGACCAGAAATTGGGAATGACCGGTATTGGGAAAAGGACTCTGTTCTCTGTCCTAGCACAGATCAGTTAGTGAGATCAGTCGGTTGGAAGCTGAAGCTGGACAAAGTCAGGTTGGCAATAAGGTGCATTGGCTTTTTAATAGGGGAAGCAATACATTATGGAAACAATTCACTTAGGGTTCTTCTGGACTTGTCCTTAAGTCAAGACTGGGTGGCTTTCTACAATTCAAATGGGAGCTCTGGGTTCGGTTGCTCAAAAGTCTGGGTGAGGTTTTGCTGCCTGCATTATGTAAAAGTGGCCTCTAGCCTTCAAACCAACTAACCCAAGCACTCCAGAGCAATGGGCAGAGCTCCGAAAGTTGAAAGGGTTGAATTGTGCATGCCCCAGAGACATGTGATTTGAATACCAAATGTCCCAAATGGCCACAAAATGAGCCTCCTTGAGGAATCCAAACGTTTCACTATATTCATCAGAAAAATTAAGATCTCAAGTGTATGAGAATGTGCCTGTGGTGATGTATGGTTAAATCTGAGCGGTACCAAAAGCATACAAGCGCGCGTACGCTGTGTCAGGGAGCAGCAGACACTTCTGCACTGCACCGCGCAATGCAAGCGGCTGGAAAAGCCAAAGCCAGGTCAATGCCGGGCTGCACCAGGTCAGCCTTGGGCCTCCCATCTGCTTTCCTGCATTGAAGCTCACCCACTGAACTCCACAAGGCGAGAGAAGCACTGCTGAAGTTTGACCTCTCACGCGACCCATGAAAGTCTGCTTCTACTGCAGCTTCGTTACTGTCCTCTTAATTGCTGTGCCCCAGAAGATGGTTTCTGGTCAGCCAGAGCCCCCCAGCTCTGCAGGTTTCTGTCTTGGTGGATGCTGGCCAGCTGGGGAATGGTTTCAGGGTTCAGACTCTCACAAGCGCACGAAGCCTGAGCTGATACAGAAGAGCAAGATGGTAACCACAGGCACTTGGGATTCATGAGATAAGCCTCAGCGCTGTGCGTGTGACTGAAGAAGCATTTGCTGTTTTAGTTCCTTTTATTGTGTTTAGTAAAGTGTCCTTTTTTTCTCTGGAATGCTGAGCCTTTTGGTTGGCACAGTTTGGGCTTTTGGCACATATAATTTTTTTTTCCCTCTGCAGTTAGGAAAAGCTCTTTTTTTAACTGTGAACTTTTTTTCACAAAAAAAAAGCCCAAATCTTAATAAAATCTGAAGGTGGCAGCAACGAAACAGTAGCAAGGCTACGGCTACAGCTTCTAGGGCAGGTTTGCATCACACAATGAAGAGATCCCCAACCCACTGCTAAGCTGAGTTTGTAAGGTCTCACAACTTGGCAGTTTGGGTCTGGAAGGGTCCGTGACTGAGCTGGTAAGCCCTGCCTCTCCAGTAGGACTGTCCAGCCCTGCGTTGGGAAGAGCAGTGCTTGCCCACCACAGCTGCCTATAGGCAGCAGCTGCCTGCGCAGAGCCCACAGGTATGCCCAGCCCTCCTCAGCTTGTTTGAATGCCCTTCTGCAAACACAAGGAAGGTGCATATACAGGGGTGAGAGTATTGACAGATTTTGTCTGTGGAAAGCTGAGGTACACAGAGGCTTTTAGGCACGATGGTTTTACTGTGTTCATATTTTATATCCTTTATAATATCAGCAGAATGTATCACGCTGACACTATAAATGGATTTGCATGGGTTGGTCATCTCAGAACAACGTCCAGCCTGCAGCAAACGCATAGGCTGTACTTAAGTTCAGAGATAAGGCGTCTCTTGGTTTGTCAGAGTGATAAAAGTATTATTACTGGTGTTACCTGTGGTCCGGAGCACCCCACCTCCCCTCCTGCTAGTCCCACGGCTCCTCCTCTGACTTTCCCCACAGCCAAAGGAAAGCGTGGGGAAGTTCAGCAAAGTTCACTCACCACCACCAAGACCTGCCCGAGCGGTGTGGCCATTGATAGAGGGTGATAAAGCAACAGCTGTCACCATGAGTGACCGGCACGGGGTTAATCACAGTGAAATCCACCCTGAAGAATGTGTCTGTGAGGTTTCATCCTGAAAAAGGGCACAGAGCAGTTCAATATCCCAGCGAGGTGCCGCAGAGGACAGTGGATAGTAGGTCCAAGTGCCTCACGGAGGCTGTTTGAGATTCCCTTCCAGATTGCCCAATAAATCGCAGGTGTGGCAGCAACAACAGCCTTGGTGGGGTCTTTGGGGGAGGAGAATATCCATCCGCTGCCTAATGCTTGTGTCCTCAACCGCAGCGAGTCCAGAAGGCGCCCGAGCGCCCTGGCTGCGGTACTAGCGCCTGACTTCCCCCAATTAGTTGCGTGATGGTCGGTGGGACAGGAGGCTGAGGGGGTGAGCCGGTCTTCCTGGACGGCACGGTGGGGGATGATTAGGCAGGGACTGGCAGCGTGCTCCTGCTGCTGCTACTGCTACCGTACGGTGCTTCACAGAGGGGATGCAGAGGCGTAGCAGGCAAGCAGCAGGAGAGTAGGATGCCACATGGCGAGGAGGAGGAAAAGAAAGAGGTGGAGGAGTAGGCAGAAGGGAGATTCAGTTTAACATGGCATGCCAGGCCTCCACTGCTGCTTCCCTCCCTCAGGCCTGCTCATCATGAATTTAATTTGCGCATGGGGTGAGGGGGATTTTGTTGGCATTGTTTTATTCTTATTCGATGTGCTCCTTTGCATGGCAAACGCTGGTAGTGTGCTCATTGCTGTGCATATAGGCAAACGTGGCCTTGGGTGTACTATAGTCTAAGGCCCTGGTTCTGCAAACACATGAATAATCTGAAAAGCAAGAGGACTTAGTAATATACTTAAAATGACACCTGCTTTTGTCTTTGTCTCTCTTTCCTTCCCCCTCCCAATATACTTTTGCTTCTGGAGAGCTAATTTGAGCTCACTATCTCAATTAAAATTTGATACAGAAAAGAGAGTGATTTTTTTGAAAAAAAACAACCTCAATTTAGAGGCTGACCTCATCCATATATATTCAGTAAAACAAATAAAATCCACTTGTGCCCTGTCCCAACTAAGATTCAATGATGTAAGACACCTTCTGTAGCAGGAAAGGCTCAGGAAGGGTCAGGCTTTGAATGATGGTTGATATGCAAAGGCATTGCCATTTGGAAAGATTTGTCTTAACCTGACTCAGAGGAATTTAGGTATGTCCTTTGATACATGTTTGTTTTCTTTGTAACTCGATCTCTTAAAAAATTATATTTGGATAATCATCATAATAAGCATCTATTGGATTTTTGAGCAATTTAGTGGAAGGCAGTGCAATTACCTGTAATTCTGAAAGATCAGAAAATTCACAATAGTTAGAATGAGCATATATATAAAAAATATATATATACACACACATTTATATGTTTAAAAAATAGATTTCAAAAAATATTCCTGGGCTTTGGTGTGGAGGCTCTGAGCAGTAGACAGCTTCCTCTTCTCAGTAGCTGCAACATCATTACACAAAAATACAGAGACGCAGGAGCCACTATTCAAATGTAGCCCCTCAACTTCATGACCACAAGTGGGTTCTATTTTGGTCCTTGCTTTTGAGGCTGCTTTTGATGAAGGGATCAGAGTTTTTCAGCTCCCTGCCATTACATGTTGCTGTTGACCTCTACCTGCTTCTAGCTTTTAGAACTTTGTTTCCATTTCCATTTCTTTAGTGTGAAGGCTGGGGATGGGAATCCGTATTTTTAAAACCTTGGTGCCAACTGCTGTGTGCTGTTGTACTGTGGCTGACTTTTACCTCCCTTATATTTCTTCTTGTGTTATTAGATCTGAATTGTCCAAGGTATCTGCTGGAGTACGGCCTCTGGACCCACATATCCTGGTGACCTGGGACATAAACTGTTGTATGGCAAATCCTGACTTGATCAAATTGGCCTCAAGAATTATTTAGGCACCCTAACGACCACTGATTTCGGTAGCAGGTAAGCCCCAAACTGAGAATCAGTGCATTAGTTTCTCTGTGGCTTGATGTGTCCCCTTCAAAATCAGAGTCTTTCCTACACTGCCTTTTTCTTTCCTCCCCTTTGAGCAGACTGTGGCTTTTGGATATCCTTGCGCTGCCGTTGCATGATCCCCGGACAACGTTTCCTGTGGGCTGTCACAAATCTTCAGTCCTCTTGTGTTTCATGTTATCTTCAGGCAGCCTGGGTTATAGCACGGGCTGCGGGGAAGCCAGCAAGGGAGTGAGACCCTGCAGTCACTGGGCATCTGCAAGTTCAAGGGTGTGCAGGCACAGGCGCAAGCCTCCAGCACAATCGACCTGTGACATTGGGGGAACTTACTCAAACTGATCCTCTTCTTGTACAGCTCTGTTGCCTAATACTGCATAATAACATGACATTTTAATACTGCTATTGTTGAAAAATAGAGGTAGTGATGCTATTGGGAGATGGATTTTTAGCAGCTACGAGAACTGGCTTTTAGCCTTTGTAATCTTGCGTTTTTGCTTCTGTCCCACAGCTTGGCTGGGTAACCTTTCAAGGTTATGGGAACAGCTTTTATACCTCCTTTTGCTCATCACTAGGAGAAGTATCCAATCATTACCCACCTTTACGGATCACCTGGAGATGCAAGTGAGACATAAATGCAAAAATAATGTTATTGGTATTGTATTATTATTTTTCCCAAGGAAATCGCTGTTTTCCACAAAGTGGAGCACATGATTTCTTGTTTATTTTGTAATAATAGCCTTGTGTTGTGATGGTAAGTAGGACACAGATACAGCTTTTCAGTGATGTACAGTACTCTTTCTTATCTTTAATTAAATGCTATTCCCTTGTATTGGAACATATCTGTGATTACACATGTTTACAGTCTCTAAGTAACTTACCATCAAATACACTACTGAAAATCAGTGCCCCAAAGCGACTTGTGCCTTTTGTCCTGTACTATCCCACACCTCTCATTTTTTATTTTTTTATTATTACTTCCAGTTTCCATTTTAAAAATTAAAGGGTTGAATTAAACACTTTCGTATGAATTTCCTCCAACCATCTCTGCTTTTGATCTAGGGACATGTACCTATCTAGCTCTCTGCCCTTCCCCAGAACAGTAACCCCTGGGGATACCATAGAGCATAGAGATGATACAATTTAATAAAGTCACAATAAAACATCCAAGGCCTTTCATACTTTTTCACTTTCTTTAACTCAATTTATTTTTCATTTCATGGACAGAGATTTAGTCCTGGTATTAGTTTATGATTTTGCTGAAAGAATTACCGAACACATACAAAAAGGAAATATTATTTTTATTATTTATTTTGTGCCATGTATACCATAGGAAAAAAAAAAAGAGTTGAAATCACTTCAGTACCGCTGTGTTTTTCATTACAAAGTTATTACATATAGAAATTACTCCAAATTATCTGAAATGAATGGAAATTATGAGGTTTAAATTCCCCAGGTTACTGCAAGCACAGCACTGGAAATTTATTTTGTCATCTTGCTGAACATAATTGCTACAACAAAATTTCTTCCATTTTACAACCGCAGCATAACTTATTTATACCAGTGTTGTTGTAATTTTACATCAATAAGTTGCATGGGAAGGAGTACACAGGTGGTAATTGAAAACAATAATTTGTAGTGGGGTCCAGGTGGAACAGTTGGCTCAGAAAAGACTTCATTTGCTGCTCCGTAAATGCTTCGCATCTCTGTGGCCTTTGACTAGGGTGCTATCAAACCTCTGGTCCACCCAGTGCCGAGGTGGCCTGATCATCCTAAATTACATCTCAAATTGTCAGCGGAGGTGAGAGGAACAACCGATCTATCACTGTGGCACTGACCTGCAGCTCACAGGCAGAAGCAAAAGCGAGGTGCCTGGGGAGAAGGCGAAATCAAAACTGGGAAAGTGGCAAGCACGGTCCTGGAGTCAGGAGCAGCATCCTCGAAGGAACCGAGGTGGAAGGAAACACAATCCAGGTCTGGGGCGCACACATGTGTGCGCACACGCGTGTGCTTGCGGCGTGTTATGGCCGATACCGGCTGCTGCCCCTGGCTTTTCAGCTCAGCCATCTTCAATGAGCGTGGCGATACATTGTCATTTGTTTGTTGAAGGGAATGCTGTTATTTGATCATTTTCAATTAAGATGTGAGTAGTTGCCTGAGACACGAGCAATGACGTTCACATTCATACTTTGCTCCTCTCTTTATGAACAGGAATGTGTAATTTGGGTGCAATACACAAGCACTCCCAGGCCAGGCATCTGCACTCCTCCAATCCGTAATTGTCAACAGGAATAATGAAACTGCAGAGGCTGGTACCGAATCCAGAAACTGATGAATTTCCCTGTTTGAGTTCCATTGCCCAAGTTAAAATAATAAAAATAATAATAATAACAATGCTAACAGGTTACTATGGATATACATGATTTAAATAAAATGAAGTAGGAAGAACATAGAGGAATAAAGAACAAGAATGAATGGGGTGCTGTTCTTTTCTGATGTTCAGATTTGGATTTTCATGATTCACAAGAGACAGGCTGGAACGTTTCTGTCATGAGTTCAAGCTGAAGATTTTATTGCCACGTTCAGAGCTTAGAGGCTTTTGTTATTTTAAACAATCCAAAGATTTCAAATCCTCTTAAAATCATCTGAGAAGGGAAAGGGAAGAAATTGGTTGAAACTTGCACTTGAAAGCAGTGGAGAGCTGTATGGATCCCAAATTTCAGGTTGTATACGTTCTGAGGAGCACTTATGGAGGAGCACTTCTTTGCCCCCTCCCCATGCAAACTGAGTTGCACACGAATCTCTAGAGATACAATGTTATGCGTTTCCATAATGGAGCAAGTTTTAGAAGTACCTCTTTGGACAAAAATAGCCCTCAATTTCTAGGAGTTTTTCAGGGATTTTTTTTTTTACCATGAAACTAGTGCTGGTTCACGAAACTTAGTTTATTGCACCAAGCAATGATGGCATTTGTTTTCCAAAGACACAAACAATCCTTGGACTGAATTAATTAGGGACTATGTGCCAGCTTTTTTTAAAAAAGCCTCCCCAGCAACAGTGGATTTTGCCCATCTTCCTTCAATTCTTTTTTTTTTAGTAAATAACAGTCCTAACCCACGTGTTACGGGGATGCCCGAGTGGCATCCTTAGTGGGATGGAGCAAATATAGCAGATGGGATGCCTGACTCCTGTTTACTTTGGATGCTTGTAAAGCGTGTTCCCCTCTACCTTTGCCTGTCGGTGTGTGGACGCAGATGCAGGCGGTGGGTTGCAGGATGAGAGAGGGTGATGGAGAGAACTGTTCTCTGACTTTTAGAGAGACCCTCACGTTGCAAATGTAGCGGCGGGTCTTGCTCTCACTGCAAGTCCCTGAGGGTCCTGCAAGTGATTTCAGTGGGAACACAACTGAATCTCTCCTGTGGGAAAGTCTGAAGCTTAAACAGACCAAATTCTGCCTTTAGGAGTGCACCTTTAAACTGAAGAAAAAAAACAGGGCCCAATCCTGCATTTTATCTGATTAAACAAACAAACAAAAATAATCAGTGTTCTTCTTCTGCTCTTGCTTACTGGTTCAATGATTTTTGGGGGGAGAGGTATTGTTTTGATTTTCTGTATTTTAATTGAAAAAAAGGTGTGGGAGAAAACTGGGCCCCAGCATTTGGACTGTTATTGAGTGTGTTTAACACTTGGAAAGAGCTGGAAAAACAAGGGACTCTGCAGGAAAAAAAAAAACCACACACACAAAACCCAGAAAAAACCCCCACAGACCATTGACTAAGCAGGGGACTCCAGAGAAGGTTTAGAATGTAAATGTTGAGGAAATCTCATTTTCTAAATTCACTCCTGGAAACATCAGCAAGTGACAGCCACCAAAAACAAGGGGACACCAAATGTCTTGAAAACACAGCAAAAACTGCATTGCTTTTGCCTCTCTCCAAAAAGTCTTGGGAATGGGGCAGGAGATAATACATTATCCTCTTAAGCCTTCATTTCACTGCACCCTCAAATATACCACTGTCATGGAAAAGAAAATCAAGTGAATAAATGTTGCAATTTATATATATTTGGATAGATAACAAGAACAATTTTACTGTTTGCCATAAATGAAAAACCCCACCAAATCATTCCTCTGATTGAGGTTCTGAAGCTCTGTTTATGGCTGCAAAGTGATTTGATACAAAAAAATTACACATTTTGAGTTATTATATCACCCAGAAATTTGATGCCACTTAACTATGTAATTTTCAGAAATGATATAAAACCACCGCAGAAAAATATTCAGGGAAGCCCAAAAGACCTCTTTTTATCTTTTTTTATGGGTCTAAAATGAGAACTCGCAGAGATCCTTGCACTGTATGTGAAGGCTGAACTGCCACCTCGGGAGCTTTATTAATATGTATGTAAATATGATCTGGTTAGATCCTGTGTTTCTGTGTCTTTTCACAAGGTGGAGCGGCTAACTAAGCCGATCAGATCAACGCCCTGTGTTTATTTTTTTTTTCCTTCCCAAGCAGCAACATTTAAAGATTCAAAGAGAATGAGGACAGCAGCCTCATTTATGTCAAGATGGTCTCAAACCTCCTTCCTTCCTTCCTTCCTTCCTTCCTTCCTTCCCTCTCTTTTCTCCCCCCCCCCCAACTCCCAGATTTGTATCAAAAACAATTTACTTCTAACTTAGCATGAGCTTTCTCAGTAAAGACTGAGGAGAAACTAAAATCATATCACACAGAATCTGCAGCTCCAATTTTTCTTCCACTGAAAAGTTATTTGAGCAAATGGGGAGAAAGTGGAAATGCACTCGAAATCTGTCCAAGTGACACATCAAGCTTATCCTCCGTGAGGATTATCAGGACTTCCCCTTTACACTGAAGCCACTGTTATTTATGTATCTATATCCGTGCCAAATTTTAGCTAAAGACATTGCATGATTTCAAAAAAAAGAAAAGAAAGAGAAACCCAGAAGCTGAACATGTGTGTGCGGAGAGTTCTTGACTCAGCATGCCTTGCTGTATACAGGATAAAATGGAATATTTAACATCATATTAGCTTGTTTTCCCCTATGATAAGGATGGTGTTTCCAGACAAGAACTCCTCAAATCCCTGATATATTATGAAGAGAGAAAAGATGATTACCTTAATACAAGATATTTTGTGCATGAGAGTGGTTTTTTCCCCTTAATTTAAAACAAGGGACTATAGCACCTTTAAGGCTAGCGAAAAGCTTGTTCTCTTCTTGCAGGTTATACTCCCGTTTTACCTGTTTTTTTCTTTCTTTGGGTTTTTTTTTTGCTGTTGTTTTGGGGTTTTTTTTTGTTGTTACGGGGAGCTGCAGCTCCGGGTTTGCAGGCCGGTGGCGGGAGGCCGCCGCCGTGCCGTAGCCCCCAGGACGGCGGAGCGGGGGCCGGGGGGGGCACAGGCCCCTTTCCCGGCTTCGGCCGCCCAGCACGGCCGCGCAGCCCGGGACAAAGCGGGGCGCTGCCGGGGGCCGCCGCCCGGGGCAGCCTCCGGGGACCCCGGCCCCTCTTGCGGGGCTGCTGCCCCCGGCTGCGGCGGGGGGGGGAGACAGAAGCGCGGGGCCAGCTGCAGATGGAGGCGGGTCGAGGGATAGGTCAAGGTTAGAAAGAGCATCTATTGATCTGGTTTTGAACGAGAGACAGGGAGAGCAGAGAGACTAAAGGGGGAGCTGTGAGACAAGACATTAACAGCTTTCAGTGCTAATGATCGCAAGTGCCAGACAGGGGAGGAAAGAGGAGACTGAGAAATCACTTTGGAATTTTTTTTTTTCCCCCTATTGGGATGTATTTTCGGAGGAGGAGGCAGGCTGGGGGCTCACCCCCCGCAGCCCTGCCCGCAGCCGGCGAGGCGGTGCGAGAGGGGGCTCCGACGGCCCCGCCGCCCCGGGCAGCCGGGGCGCCCGCCTGGTCAATCATTGCCGGCCCTTATCTCCTGCTCTCGGTGCCCACTGGAAGACACTGGTTAATCAACAGATGATGCCCAGTAACTTCCCGATAAGCCGCGCTCCGAAGGGGTGCAGCTTCCTGCAGCTCGCCGAGAAACGACGGCAGCCGCTGCGAGCCGGACTTTGCACCCCCACCGCCCGCCGTGACCGCGGCCGCAGCCCCGCGGGGTGGCCCCCGGGCCGGGCCGCGCTTCGCACGGCAGGCACAGCCGCAGCCACACAAAGCCTCTCGGCCTCGCCAGCCGGGAGGGAAGGCGTGAGCCGAGGGGGGAGAGGAGTGAGGGCAGCCCCCATCCCCGCTGACCTGCCCGGGCCCCCTTCCCCGTGGGGGCAGAGCCCAGCGGAGGGGAGCCCCTTCCCTCCGCCCCCCCTCCACCCCCCGAGGGTGCCGCATCCCGGCCCCGCGGGCTCGGACCGCGCTGCCCCGGGGCGGGCCCCGGGGGCCGCCGCTCCCGTCCCTCCCCTGCCCGGCGGCGCCGAGCCCCTGCTATCCCCACGCTCATTTTTCTTCGCGGGACCCTGCAAAACAAACCAAAACAAACCCGACGAAGAATCTAAACAGCTTAAGCGCCGTGAAATGTCTTTTACGTGTTTGCCGGGCGTTAATAGAGGCGGAGGGCTGAGCCGGGGCAGAGGAGGGCACCGCAAGGCTGGCCCGGCGCCCACCGCCCGGCCTGGGAGCTGCGGGGGGCCCGGCTGCCCTCGGCGTGCCGTCGGGCCGGGCTCCGGGGGGCCGGGGGCTGGCAGCACCGAACTGCGAGCTGTGAGCGGGCGGGCGGTGCGGGGAGGAAAAGGCAGATTTGCTGGAGGAGGCGAGAGCGTTGCTGTTTAGCCAAATTCTACTCAAAGCTCATTAAGGGCACCGAGATGAATTCTGGTCCCCCCCAAGGCTCTCGTGCGATTTAATAAAAAAAAAAAATAAAAAAAATTAACGTGGAAAGTAAATGACACGACTGCAGAGCGGCTCTCCTAGAGTGCTCCGGGTGGAGGCTGGGTTTCTTGGGTTTCTGCTCCATCTGCCTTCAAGCCCCCAGCCCTCCCCCTCTCCCCATTCCCCTCGCCCTGTCCAGACCTGGTGCTGAAAAGCTGTTTGCACCGAACAATTTCCTTGTCTGGGGAGGGGGGGGGGGGGAAATAATGACAGGAGATGGGCTGGGAGAGCGGAGGTAGAGCGGAAAAAGTTGGTTTCCAAGAATCTCCCAAGTTAGAAGCGCACGCAGTTGTGGGCATTTACCTGCGTGTGAAATAGGAGGAAAAGTGCACTGAGATGCGGTCCCTGGGAACTCGGCGTCTCTCGATTCGTGGCTGAGACTAAATTCCTCCAAGGAAAAATCCTCTCTGCCAGGATTTTAAGGGAGGGGGGGTGGGAGAAGAAGGTCGGAGCGTGTGTGCGTGTGCGGATCGGGAGTGTGTGCGCGCGTGTCCCGCTACCATCACACTTCGGGTAGAGAGAGAGGAGGGAGGGAAAAAAAAAAAACAACCCTCTCCCCAACCCACACAGCTATTTGTGTTGTTGTAAAACTGTTCGAAAGAAATGCAGGGGGAACGTGCTCGCCGCCGAGGAGTTGCGGCGGCGCCTGGAGGGAAGAGCGGCCCGAGACCCCCGGGGAGCGGCCGCTCCCGGGCAGGGACGGCGGGGAGCACGACCCAGCGCTCAGCCCGGCCGGCGGAGAGCGATGAGTAGCGGCGAGGCGGCGGCGGCGGCGGCGGCGGGCAGCGCGCCCCGGCCTCCCGCCCGCGCCGCCCCCGGCCGCCGAGCCCCGGCCGCCGCCCCCGCCCCGAGCGCGGCCGGGCCGCCCCCGCCGCCCCCGCCGCAGCCGCCCCCGCCGCGGCCGGCGCCGGGCTCGGGGAAGTTTGGCCGTGCGTGAGGATGCGGATTTATTCCTTCCCCCCCTCGCTTCTCCTTCGCTGCCGGCACTCCGCGTACCCGGGAAAGCAGCGCTGCACAAAGCCCGGAGCGGCTCCCGAGCCCTGCCTGGGCTTCAGTTTGTGTGCCAGCCCGTGTGTGTGCCTGTGTGCGAGTGTGTGCGCGGTGTGTGCGGTGTGTGCGAGTGGCGTTTCTTGTTCTCTTGCAGGGTACAATGTTAAAAAGCCACCGCTAGTCGCCCCCAGTGCTCCTACTCTCTGGGTCTTTTTGTCTCTAGTGCAGATTAAACGTCACGTCCGCACTTGAACTTGAATTTTATCCCATTGTACAGAGGCAGCCCCAGCCATAGAGAGACAGAGCGCTCCCAGAGAACCAGGACTCCGCCATCTTCACATTGCAATATATAATAGTAATAGCCAGCACCAGCCCAGCTGCACTGGGGGCTTCCTTCCTTCCAGTCCCAGTGCCAGGCGAGGGGGGAAGAGTGCAAAGTGGTGCAGGAGCACTGGCAATCCAAAAGCACCCGGGCAAAGCAGTGCCACTTGAACTGGGAAAGAGGAGACACAGTTTTGGCTACCCCTTTTCAAAAAAATTATCTCTATATATCTACCCAGCAAGGGTCAATCTCTGAAAAACATTTTTTTTGGCAATTTTTTGCGTGTGTGGGCAATCCCAATTCTAGTACTTTTTTTGATATTCCTGCTTTTTTTTGCTTTTTAAAAAATTTTTAATTTTTCTTTTCTTTTTTTTACCCTCCTGGTGGAAAAGCGCACTTGCCAATTTGCCAAGCACTCTGGAAAGAGGGAAAGAGAAAAGTGTCACTGGCGGTGCATATCCTCCTAAGTTCAAGAAGAGATCTGGAAGTCCAAGTGGCAGAAGCAGTGGAGAAAAGACAGAGTGTGTGAAAGAGAGAAAAAAAAGAGCGAGGAAGAGCTTTTCTTGATGATGATGATGATTTTTAATTGAGAGGGGATCCCATCCAGTGCACCACAGCAGCAACAAAAAGGAGGCTTTTTTTTCCTTTTTAATTTTTTTTTTTGAAAGAAGAAGAACTCGATCAAGAAGAAGAAGAAGAAAGAGGAAAAAAAAAAAAGAGGAGGAGGATCGCCCCCCCAACACATCCCCCCAAACCAGTGCAGCTCTCCAGGCGATGCCAGTGTAAATGCCAGGGCAATGTCCCGTCGCAAGCAGGGAAACCCGCAGCACTTGTCACAAAGAGAGATTATCACACGTAAGTTTGAACTTGGAACCAGAGCGAGCCGAAATCGAGGAGCAAAATTAGGGAAGGGGAGGAAGCGGCTGGGGGGGGGGGGGGGAGACTCCAGGAGCAACCAAAGCTGGTAAATGACTTCAGAGAGAGGGAGAGGAGAAGGGAATTAAAGAGGGGAGGGGGGTGTGTGGCTAGGGGGGATGGGCTGGGGGTGGAGGGGGGGAGAAGCCCGAAGTTTGCTGTGCGTTTTTGCAGCGGTGCGGAGGTGAGGCGGGCGGGCAGGCGGCGTGGAGCGGGGCAGGCGCTGCCGGCGGGGAGAGCGCGGCGTGGCGCGGGGCGGCGCGGGGCTCCCCCGGGAGCGGGCTGCGTCTGCGGGGGGCGGCGGAGCCGGGCGCGCCGCTCCGGGCCGGGCCACCCCGCTCCGGGCCGGGCCACCCCGCCGGGGCTCCGCCGCTCGCCCCCGGCCCCGCTCCTCCTTCTCCGCTCCGGGGGCAGCGCGGAGCGGTGAGAAAAGTTGGCCGAGCGCTGTGCCTCGGCGTGACAGCCGGGCCGGGGGGGGGGGGGGCGGATCAAGGTGGGCAGCGAGGGGGGGAGAAGCGGAGCGGCCCGGGGGGGCTTAACGGGAAGCAGAGGGAGGCGGTGGCCGGCCGGGCAGCGCGGGCCGGCAGCGGCGGGCGCCGAGCCCCCCGACGCGGGGCAGGTAGATGGGCAGGCTGCGCCCTGCCCGCCCCGGGGCGCGTAACTCTCCTCCGGAGCGGGGAGGGGGGGGGCAGGATCAGCTCGGCTGGGGCGGGAGGCAGGGCAGGGGTTGCAGAGGGGCCGGGGGCGGGCGGGGGTGTCTGTCGGTGGCGGGGGACAGGGCTGGAGGGCACGAAATGCGGGCCGGGCAGCGGCACCGGCTCGGGGTGCCGGGGCAGGAGCGGAGGCTGCACTTTGCCGAAGCTCCCATCGTGAAATGAAAACACACACGTACCCCCCCCCCCCCAAAAAAAATATAGGGAAGGAAAAGATAAAGCGGGGGGAGGGAAGGAGGCGCCCCCCCCCCGCCCCCGGCTCCAGCATCCTCCCTCCTCTCCGCAGCCCCGCAGCGCCAGGAGAGGGGCGAACGCCTGCAGGCAGAGCCGGGGGCAGGTCCCCGCGCCGGGCGCCCCGCTCCGCCGCTCCCGTCCCCGCGGGGCCCGTGCCGGGGGGGCTGGGGGGTGGGGGGGCGCCTCCCGGGGCGCGGGACCCCCAGCGCCCCCCGCTGCTCCGCCGCCACCGGGGCACGGGGGGGTCCCCGTTTCCCTGCTATAGCATCGGACCCGTTTGGGGGGGCTGGTCCAAAATGCCCGGCGCGCCGTGGGGAGGTTTGGGGGGCGGAGGCCGGGATGGGTCCCGCACCCCGCCGGGAAGGCCGGCCGGACCCCCCCCCCCCCCGCGACGAGTCCGCAAGTTGCCGGGCTGCGGGGGGCGGCGGCGCGCACGGAGCCGGCCCGGGGCTGAGCCTGAGCCGCAGCGGATCCGAATATTTATGTTGAGATTTTAAAGAATTTAAATAAATAAATAAAATATTCCCCCGGCTTCTCTCCCCTCCCCTGAAAGCCAAGAATAGGAGCCATCTGCCAGGAGCATTTGGTGCTTGCGAGCTCCTCTCTTTCTTTGTTACCGGTGATAAATTTCTGTTTGTAAGATTTCCTTGGGAATCGAGACATATATGTGTATATAATTTTTCCACCTCCTGTGAGATTTTTTTTTCTTTTCGTAGCGGAGGGTTGTGGGGCGACGGTTTGGGTCCCGAAATTTCAATTTCTTTCGCTCTGTCTTTCCTTTTTTTCTTTTTTTTTTGGTGTGCGCCTTTATTTTTTAACCCGTTCCTCCTCCCCCCCCCCCCAGCCCATCAGCTGGCGGAACACAAATGAAGATGCATCTGGTATTCAGCTCTTTCTGGGGGGGGTTGTTTTTAATTCATTGTTATTTTGGAGTCAGATTTGCATCACCATAAAAGGTGGATTCCCCCCCTCCTCAACTCCCTCCCCTTCGTCGATTGCATTTTTGTTTTTAACCATCCGGTTTGGAAAATGGGTTTCCCTTTTTTGTTGGTGGCTTCTTAATTTTTTCCTCCTTTTTTTTTTTTAATTTATTTTTAGGAAAAAGCATCAACAACTTAACCCTTCTAAATCGCCCGGTGCAATTTCTCCCACTTCTTTTCTGGCTCAGTTGCGAGGAGATGTGGGGTGTTGAAAGGGGGTGTGGGGAAAATCTGGTTTGTTGCGCACGTCTGAATTTGTTTAAAGGGGTGAAACATTTATTTTCTCGCTGTTGTTGCTGCTGGGGGGGGGGGAGGTGGGGTGGAGAAGAGAGCCAGGTAGGTTTGTTCTCCCAATTTGATCTCCTTTTCTGATCGCTTTACTTGAAAGTAAATAATGAGGCAGGAGAGCATTAAAAGGTGCCGAGGAGCTGCGTGTACAATGGGTTTAGCGGGGAGGTTGGGGAGGAATGGAGAGCAGAGCGGTACGCAGCTTCCCTCCCTCCTCTCTTCTATTTATCTATCTCTCCATCCTGAGGAAGCTGGCGGAGAAATCAGGCTGCATACTGAACAGTGGCAGAAAAAAATGAAGGTATCCAGGGGAGGAGGGGGTGGAAGCCAGGGGGGCTGGGGCTGGGGTTGGGGCTGGGGGGAGCAGGAGGCGCAGGCATCGCAGCGCACAGGCGCTGAGCCTCAGCTGCAGGCTTGCAGGAGGGGGGGTTCGCAATCCCCGCGCTCCTCGGGAAGGTGTCATTCGTGGGGGAACAGCAGGCAGGGAGAGTGGCCTCTGCGAGGGGGAGTTTGGAAAGTAGCGGGCAACGGAATGGGAAACCAAAACACTTGCAACAAAATAAAACCAACCCCAAGCCAAGCCCCCAAAGCCGGGATGAATTGATACTGCTTTCTGAAATCTTGCGTTTATGTGGTGTTCAGCTTGGGCTTTTTCCCCCCCCCCCTCTCTCTCCCTTTTTGGCATCTGTCAGGAGAGTTGCATTTCAGGATGGATTGGAGGTCTCTGCCAGGCAAGGAAAGAGAGATTGGGAGAGAGATGGGGAGAGAGAGAGGGAGAGGGGTTTTCTGACACTGCTCAGCTGAAGTTTATTGGGTTTCATGCTCTTGGTGTTCAGAGAAACGTTTAGATCCTGAGTGTAAGACAAACAAACAAACACAAAAACAGAGAGGCTGCAATGTAGTTGTGCTCCAGAGTTGCAGTGTCTCATTAGCACAGTGGTTTTTACACGGAGTGGCCTGTTGGTCCTTGCCAGGCTCACCCGGGCAGCCTTGTAATGGATGCGTGTACAGGACAAAAAGAGGGGAAACACATGGAGAGAAAAGAGCAGCTCTGGACCTTTCGTCAGTGGTGGTGGACAGAACAAACTTGGTAGCTGAGCTCGCTTACATGGGTGGACAAAGCAAAAGAGACGATTATGTAGAGAAGAGGAGGCTGAGCTGTTGAGCTGCTCTGTGCAAAGAAACGTTATTTTGGTTTGATTCAAATTGCTGATTTTCCAGCTTAAGATCTTCTTTTTTTAACTTGAGAAATCTGTTTTCAAACTAGCCCTGCATTTTGCATTTGAAGGAAATGTGAAAGGCGAGAGCATGTGAAAAGCTCGCTGATAGCAGTTCTGCAGAAGGCGGCAAAGCAAGAACATTTCTGTAGAGCAGCAGCAAAGATTGGGAGGGAAAGGCACAGTAAAATCATACAATTCCAGGTAGAGAGCCAGGTTTCCCAAGGAGGCTTTTCAGTGCCTGGTCAACAGGTTCCCTAGGAAGAGTAATAATTTCCTTTATCGCTTTGTATTTGTATGTAGTCATTAAAAAGAATAATTAAAAAAACCCTACCATTTTTTGCATGTCAAAGTTTTGCAAATTGCTTCAAGGAGCTTCTCTTAAAATGCATTTAGATGTAGTGCAATTAATGCACTTTTTCCTACAGAAAAAAACCCACACCAATGTAATCAACTCTAATACAAAGAGAATGTAAGCTGTGACTGAAGAATTAGAGAGGAAATTATTATTATTTTGGAGATGGCTGACTTTTTCATAATACCCACATAGTTGTGCACAGAAAAGCCTAACGTGCGTTTAAAAGACGTTACATGTGTTAGCTTTAAATAGGAGAGGAAAAAAAAAAGGTTGTGTGCTGTCGACTTCCAGGTTGCCTTTCATTTGAACATATTTGTATTGGACTTACAAGATGAAAAAAAAATTACTGGCACATTTTCGTAGTTTCTGGTCTCTTAAAATATTTTTGAAAAACCGGTGCAGAGTAACTAGATTGTGGATCTAGGTTGTTTCGTCCTTTTTGGTTGATGTGCTCAGTGGCTTAAATAGATGTACAGCGGGCGAGAAATCATTTTGCATTTTTTTGCCGGTCGGCAGATGCAGAGCATATTTTGTCAGGCTTATTTAAATATTGAGAAATAAAAGTCTTCAAGATTTTACAACCTGGCTGCCTTTAATAGGAACGGTTGGAGCCCTTGTCTTGCGCAAAATGTATGTTTCTCTGCAGAACAAAGGGTTGTCTTGTGACATATTTGACAATAATTATGACTTAGAGGAGTGTGCGCTCGTAGAAGTAGTACAAATTATTGATATCAGTTACCGACTTCAGCTGACACCTCCTCAGCGGCTCTTCCCAGGGCTGAGCTCGCTGCTAGCAAATCTGTCCCCTTAAAAAACGCCTCGCAGGAGACTTGTGCCTCTCTCCCACCTTTCCTACCTGCATCGCTTTGCGCTCCGTGCTGTTTGTTGACGGCAAATAACGTTCCAAAATAAACTTTGCTGGCTCTCCGAGTTGCCTCGCAAGGCTGCCGTGCGGCCCCGGCGGGAAGTGGCGGGTGGTGGCGACTAGGGGGAGCTCGTAGCCCGTGTGATGGCGGGCGGCGCTGGCGGGGAGCGGCGGCCGCCGCTCGGGCGCTCCGCCCGGCTGCCGGGGGGGCCCGGTGTCAACTTGGAGCCTTGATTTTCATGCGAAAATCTGTACCGCGCTAGCTGAGGGGGGCCGCGAGCGAGGCACAGCTATTTTTAGCTGAATCGCGGCTGATTAATTGACTCGGGCGGACAGGAGTTTTTAATCAAAATTAGTTTTTAACAATGCCTTTTATTGGCAACGTAGAGTGTTTAAATTCTCAATTTGTTGTTGGCGGGTAGTGATCGGGGTAATGATACCTGTACGAGTCTCTGTGCATGGGGGGGGGAAACCCCACGGAGATCCATTTGTTTGTTCCAGTGGATGTAAAAACACAGAGCGAGGAAGCTGGAGTTCTAGGAGAAGGTGTGTACAGCAGTAAAGCAGACATACACGTACATAATTTGGTGTTGATTACATGTCAGAAAGCCACATGTACCCCTGCCGAGAGGATTTGATATTAGATAGTTTACCGTACTTCGATCTTCAGGTCCTTATAACAAAAAATCTGCAGTTCCCGCAAATGAAAATAAGCATTTTTTTTTTCCAGAGAAATAAACACAAAATCACATCTGTCATGTAGAAGTTGCTGCTGAGCAGCTCACAGGCTGCTCTGCCGGGCTGGTGCTGGTCTCTGCTGCAGTCGGTTTGCACATCGTGGAGGGACTTTAGCGGGACGCTTTCTTGCCCAAACGTATAATTTTGTGGCGTACACATGGGAAGGTTGGATCAGTGGATGTTTATTTCACCCAACCTGAGAAATTAATCAAGTTACGGTATTGTTAACATAGCACAAGCATCTTCTTATTTTTAGGGTGCAATATGTGGATGGAGGTTATCCCGTGACAGGAAAGCGCGCTTTATTCTAACCTGAAAGAGAAGTAAATTAGGTCAGACAAAAGATCAGGGCTGTCATCAGCTGTACAAAAACCCTTCACTCTTGGGTAGAGAGGGCCAGCAATTTATCTGATGATTTCTCTACTTCATTTAATGTGTGAATCGAGCTAGTTGGAAGCATATAGACAGCAGCCAGCTCGTTTAACGGACCGGTAAGCTGAAGAGCACAGCGCCTGGGCCGCTGCTGATGCTGGTGTTCCCCAGCCATGGGGGGAACATGGCTGGGGAACACCTTTCCTTCTCCCCTCCTGAAACCTCAAACTTCGCCGGTTGTGGTTTTCCTTACATTCCATGACTGTTAACTTCTACCAAGAGAAACAACGAACCCCCTCTCCTCCTCCCCGTCGCCTCTGCCCACCCAGCGCACGCACACCCATGCTCCCCTTCCTCCCGCTCCCTCCTCTGCCTCCCACCCGTCCCGCTCCCCCAGGAAGAAGCCTGGTGGAAAAGTCTCCCTGCGGAGACCTGATACCCCAAAATGGCCCTCTGCCTCCTTGCCAGAGCATTTCCTTCTTTTTGGTTGCAGCTCGGTTTCTCCAGGGTTGCGTTGCAGCGGCTGGTTGAATTTGGTCTCCCCTCGGTAGCCTCCAGGGAAAGCATGCGGAAAAATAAATGGGAGCTGGGGGTTACCGCCTGCTTTAAAGTTAGCGATACTGTAAAAGTGCTTGGTGAAGCATCAGCATTGGCTGTAGATGGATTTATATATCTGTATCTTTTTAACGAGGGAGGGAAAAGACATCAATAACTGCGTGCATTGATAAATGCGTGATTCATTCAGCTGCTCTTACTACAGCACCTTCCTCTCTCGTGTTTATTTACTTTCTTAAAATGTATCTGGGCAGGCTGCACACCGTTCCTCGGCACCCACGGTTGCAGCCTCAGAGGCAGTTGTGTGTGCAGCTCCTGAACATCACTTAAATTTGCTTGCTGTCTGCCCTCCCTCCTAAAAAGCTGTTACTTGCTCGGTACTGTAGACCCTTGCTGGAGCTTTAAGTAGCAGCTTCTTTTTTTTTCTTTTCTTTTTTTTTTTTTTTTCCAAAGGATATATAAAAAATGCCTAAAGCAGGCTATTCGAAAACAAATTAAAGCAGAGGGACACACTTCACGCGTTGCAGGCACGCGCCAGTAGAAGGGGGTTAGAAGAATATCGTCATTTTACTGGCAAAAGTGACACCAGATCGTGGATTTGATTAATGGTGCAGCATTCACAGGGACTTACTTCTGTATTTTTGACAAATGCAAGTCTTTTGTGTAGTTGCCTCAGTGCAAGAAATTCCGTTTTTTTTTTTTTCCTGGAGCAGCTGATAATTTGTGTGTGTGCTGGATATGCCCAAGGTACTTTCCAAAGACTAAGCACTAGACAGCATAGTATAAAAAAGGAATCCAAAGTTAAGGGAGAGGAAAAAAACAGACTGGTTTACTTAACTTTTTTATGACCCCTTTTACTAAGCCACTGGAAGAAGCCATAAATTCGCTGAATGTTATAATGAATATGCTTCAATGAAAGTAAAAAAAAAAAGGCTTAAGAAAATTGTATATGAGCAACAGTGTGCCACACACAATTGAGAAACACAGTCTCTTTTGAGCCTGATATTTAAGAAAAGCACAGAGCTGTTGTGTGTTTAATATATGTTCAAAACTAATTACTTAATTTTGATCATGCCTTTTAAATCCTTGGGTAAGAATCTGTGCTTCCAATATCCTTTTCTACCCCAGTTAAAAGCCTGTACCCAAATAATGCTCCCTCTCCTTTTGTGGCACCGAGCGCTCCTTTCTCTCCTTGGTTGTCGTTTAGTTTTAAATAAAACAAATGTATTCACTGGGGAACAAAGAATGCTTTTATATCACATCATCACATCCCATTTTATCTGCGGAGATTTACAGCTTCTGCAGTCTATAGAAGAGCCTATGCATTCTCTGCTCTCAAAAGCAGTAAATATTTTTTTATGAACGTATAGTTTACTTAAGAGGAGACACGCCACTCCCTTCTTTAACACTGTACATAGTTTCTGGTGAAATAACATCTGACAAGTGTTGGAAATTTGCAGGGATCCTTGGATAGTCTTGGCTTTTGTTCTGTTTGGGTCCGGCGTGGTTATTGTGTCGTTTTCCTCCTTCTTTTCCCTAAACCCTGATGCGTTGCCTGGTTCTTTGTGGCAGTGCTTGGGCTTGCTCTGTCTCAGGTGTGTACAGAGGGTTAAACTGTTTTCTGAGAGATTTGGGCTACTTCTGCAAAAGGTGTCTGACTGTACCGGCTTGCAGGAGAGTCCTCTAACTCACAGCTGTGCGTGGGGCTTGCTAAGGCGTTGGAGCAAAGCGGGTTATTTCCCTCCACCCTCCCTCCACCGCTGGGTCCTGGTCCCCTCGCTGTCGGCACCCAGTGGGGGCAGCTCGGCAGGCTGTGCCGGGCCGGTGGGCTCCATCCCGCCGCTGTGGGCAGGGGTCAGTGGCCAGCCCACCCCGGCCACCACCACCTGCCGTGCCGTGCTGCCATCCGGCACAGTGGGCTGGAGCGCGGTGGTGGATGGCCGGACGGCGGCGGCTCGGCAGCTGCACCGGGGCCACGCGCGGCGCGGTGGAGGTTCGCCGCTGCTCCAGCTGCCTTTGTGCACTTTGCACGTGCCTGAGAGTCGCTTGGAAAGTAAGGCAGAGCTGCGGGCCCCTGTGTTTCTGGGGCTTCCCGATCAAGTTGCCTCTTTTGGCCAACTCAGCCTCAGACTTTTATTTAAAAAAATATAAAATACTCTGGACAATTGCTTTTCAGTCCTCAGAAAAATTAAAAATTGATGGCAGATAAGCGGTGCCTAGTACCGCTGAGTGTGGTGCTGATGCAATATGTAGGCATAAGCTCAACTCTGCACCTTGCAGCTGCAGGGAGCTGTGGGGAAGCTCTGAAAACAGGTTATTGATAAACTTCAACGGCAAGGAGCTGCGTCGCCTGCCTTGAGCAGCGTTAGTCTTTGTGCAGAGAGGATCCTGACACCGATCTCGGCGATAACCCAGCTAGAGAGCGTGTGATCGGAGCTATTTCCGTTAAGCATGTTGATGTTACAGTAAATGTGACACGTGGGTGTTGATTGAAGGGACATAATTTTCAGGCCTGCTTTGGGCCAGCACCCTGAAGAGCGAGTCACTTCTTTGTGCTTGCTCCCCAACTAGGCTGAGCTCTTTCTGGATGTGCCTTCAAGACAGCAGCGACTGTGTGCGCAGAACGGTGTGCTCGGCGTGCTGCGGCTAGCTTGCAGGCGGCTTCCCGTGCCTGGGCGCCAGGAGCTGTGCCCCCATGGCAGCCCCTGGGCAGCCCCAGCTCGTCCCAGAGACGGCTGACCCCTGAGGTAGCCTGTGTTTTGCCCCTAGGTGGGCACAGGGGCAGGCAGTGGCTGCGGTGGGGTGCTGGGGCAGGCAGGGCACCCATCCACCATCTGCGGTGAAGGCACCGGCAGCGCTCACCTTAACCTTCCCGTTATCGATTTGTGCAGAAACTGACCGCGGAGGGGAGGTTTCACACGCAACGCTTTGGCCCGTCACCAAACTGATCCCTCTTCCCCCCTTTCTCTGCCTCCTTTTGATACTGCGGGATGGGAGAAATAAGGAAGAGAATAGGTTGGCAACTTTCAGATCCCTTCTTACCTTGGTTCTGCAGTGCAAAAAAAATAAAAGAAAATAGATTACTGCTGCCTGGACCCGGCCTCACCCAAACCCCATGAACAAGCATCCACAGTTTTGTCCTTAGAGACCTTGGAAATGATTTTTAGTAACACAGTCTTTTTCACTATTAATGGGTATGATTTTGAGACATCTGACAGGCAGAAAGTAGTTAGCATGTGCATTTCCTTTAATACTGGGCGTAAGAGTATTGTTTGCATGGGGCACATATGCTCTAATGATGTCACCATGCTGAAGTAGGAGTGCTGGTGGTTTTGCGACAGTGCCTTTATGGAATTAAGGAGTTTGTCCACTGTATTTTGGCATGGTAGGCAGCTGGAGAGTTTGGAGATGCTGCTTAGAGTCCAGCCAGGAAGCGTAATGCTTTTCAAACTAAAGTGAATTATTTAGATTGTCCAGTTGCATTAATTTCATGAAGCCATCGGATAACAACAGTGTCACTCACATCCCCGTAGATCGCCTGCCCTGACTCGCTGCGCTCCCTCGGCAGGCAATGCCAAGGCAATCCTCCTCAGAGGAATCTCTGGGTGCAGGGAAAATGCTGGGCACACCTTAACACACCTGGAAGAATCAGGGCACGAGTCCTGGCTGGAAATAGCTCATTTGCATTTTTTTTTCCTTTTCCCACGTAAGGGAGATGAGATGTTTTCCATTCTCCTTTTTTGTGTGGCTTGATTTTTCCTTCTTAAAAAAAAATTAATTTTAAATAAATGCTCTTGAGGAAACATCCTCCTCCCCCCAAACCCAGCTACCAACAAACAGCAATAAAACCACAGAGTTAAATTCAAATAATGTGAAGCGACTCATTTGAAACCTGCAGACACAAGTGGAGTCAGAACTTTAGCTTAAGACTGGCCTAAATTGCCCCATTGGTATTAAAGGACTCCTTAAATAGCCTAAGATCTTGGCTGTTGTATTAACCAGGCATGACCCGATGCGTTATGGGCTGGACTTGCAGGCTTTTTTCTCTTTTCCTTTGTGGGTTTTAAATCTCTCCTGTAATGTTACTTGAATGTAGGTTTTTAATGGCTTAATTGAGTTATCAATAGGAAGCCTTTTCTTTTTTTTTATTCCGAGTAAAAAAAAAAAATGCAAATTGACATGGATAAAATGCATTTGAAGATCTATTCAGTATTTTGTTTTTCATTCTTTTATGTATGTTTTCCACATTGCAAATAAGGGGATGTAATATAGCTTCTGCATTGTTGGGTGTACGGCTGGTCTCATGTTTGATGATTATTAAGCTCAAATCAGAAATAGAGTCAAGTAAAAAAATCTTTTGATAGTTTGAAACCCAATTACTACTGATCATGAGGGCTCCGCGTACCAAGAAAACGAAAAGCTGATTTTCGGTAATGTGATGACTGCCAAAATATGAAGGAATACCAGATGTTATTTTAAAAAAGTGCCATTGCAGAGTCCTTGGAAAGAGAGAGCGAGCGAGTGTAAGTGAATAGGCATATGTGGATTTAACTAATACTCAAATGAAGTGTAGAACTGAAAAGAAAGAATTCGCAACAGTTTAGCTGTTCAAACCCCCTTCACATTTCCGCAGACGCCTGGTCAGGACCCTTATCAAATGCAGCAGTTTTGCTACCTTTTCTGTAGAGCGCAATTTAAATCGCAGGCAAAAAAAAAAATCCTCACATCAAAAAGATAATAAAGTTGAGATCTGTGCTTTTCTTTTTATTTGTTATATCTATATAAATGCCAGAATTCAGCCTTTGTAATTTGAGAGACAGACTTTAATCTGAAGGCTTTGCAGGAATGTAAGGTGAAACTAGTAACGAGCATTTTCCCCCTCTGCCACCTTTTTTCCTTACGACCCTTGGTTCAGTTCCTGTTTTCGTGTTGTCTTTTCCAGCTCTTTGTCCCATCTCCCGCGTGTGTATCTGCGTGCTTGTGTGTGCCTCTCTGTGTGTGTGGGTTTTTTTAATATTTTGACACTCTGCTCCCCCTTAATAGGAATTCTTCCTAGAAATAGCGCGCACATTTCTAAAGGACCCTTTTCACAGTCCTTTTCTTTTGGCTTTAAAATGATGTATATGTAATTGGTAATTAAAGGTGCAAGCTCTCTTCAATATAAACAATATTGCTCAATGTTAGATCATTAAAGGGAACCGCAGCACTAAATAATTACCTTTTGCGTCGTGACACAGTGTTCGCAGGCATCCGCTCCCTTCCCAGCAGTCCCTGTTCAGCGCAGGGTTATGGTTACATTTTCACTAAGGCAAGGAGGCATCTTTTCATGATATAAATTGGTGAATTAATTACGTAGTATTGTCTTCAAACTCCTTTTAAACTTAGATTAAGGGGAAAAAGGTAATTAATGGTTTTCAGAACGAGTATTGTGCTGTGTATTCGGTAAGCTTGGTGTGAGTTAGGAAACCGAAGCCTTCCCATGCCCATCGTCTGCTCCAGCAGGACGGTCTGTGCTCGGGCACTTCTATGGGGTCCCGGTCCTTTTCCTGCTGCCACTGGTGCTGCTGCTGCTCTCCGCTTTGCTGTCAGTGAGCTCTGATGCAACTTGTAATACAGCTGGTAGATACACCGATCAATTATTCTGGAAGGAAAAATTGGGGGTGATTCTTTTTCTAAACTGCCTTTTTCAAGGCTCAACCATTTTTGTTGCCAGCTAATACATTTCACCTTCTACCTCTTGTCCCATTCCTATGTGTTTTTTTTTGCAATTTGGTGAGGAGTGGGACAAAACTGCTTTTGTTTTCAGCCAGGAGGAGAATCCAGATCTGGATTATAACATCTGTTTATCTCAGTCTCACTTCTTTGAGATATTTGTGTGACTTGCTTTCTGCAGGAAATCCATAAGCAAACCGCTTGGGCTAATAGAGAAGATTTTTCCTCCTATTCCTTTAATCCTGATTCGATTAGAGGTCTCACTTGCTGATTTACATACTGTTAGTTCCTCTGTTTTGTTCAGCCCAAATCCTATAGTCCTTGCAGAGGCAAAACAGCCTTAGGCAAAAGTCAGTGGAAATTTTGACTGAGTAGAGACCAAGGTTTGTATGATTTGGCAGTTACACGGCAGAACAAGAGAAAACAAACCAAAAAACACGTTTTGCCCCAGAAATGGATTGTGATCCATAATTATTTTATAATGTAAGAATTATCTTAAAAATACCCATTAAAAACACACTGTGTTTTATTAATTGTGAAATGAGAAGTTACTTATTTCTTAGAAACTGATGCAGGTCACTCAGAAATGCTTTCCCAGTCTTTGGGGGTAATGGTATGAAATCCATCAGGTCCGTGGGCAAGATTTAAACAAAAAACTTTCATTAACCTATATAGCAACTGCAGGGGTATTTGACGTCAGGAAAATGAGTGGAAGATTTCAGGCTCAGCCAATATTCCAGCATGTTAAATAAGTGCCTCATTCTCTTTCCCACTGTACACACTTTTAAAACCCCTTAACTTCTAATGAGACCGTATCCTGCTTACCTTACTCTTGCAAACAGTTTGCTGAATTCGTGCTAATGGGTGGTCATTTAACCTTGCCGGTATCTTTGCAATGGGACAAGGTGGTACTAATTTTGCATGCCACATGGAGCCCGATCCTGCTTGTTCGGAGCATGCAAGCATTTTTCCCCCTCTGTCTGAAATAGGAGGAGAGGTTCGGGTGCATAAGATTTGCTGGATAGGGCCTTGGCCAGATGGCTGGGAGATGCGGTGTGAATGAGAAGGTGGGATAAAAAGAGAGGAACTATTTCAGAAAGTAACTCGGGGCTCAAACGTTTGCAAAATGGCTCTTTGCTGATATCCTTGCAGCGCTGGCAGCAGTGCGAAGGAGCTGTCAGGAAAGCTATGCCAGGTCAGCCTTTCCATTTTGTTTCAGGCAGGCTTGGTTGCAAAATATATTGAAATCATTCTGGGAGAGCGGAAAAGCTGAAAAATAAAAGATCTAATCAGGCTTGGCTTCTTTGGAGGGGTGGGGGGAGGCTGGGCCTCTCGTGATGCATCCTTCAGAGTCTGTGAACATTCAAAGCAATCTCTTTCTCTTCTCCCCTCGTCCCTTTCCTCCCTCTTTCTCCTTGTCCATGTAAAGCAGAGGCTGACCATGTGGAACCGGCACTCGCCGACGAGGATGAGAGCCTGGCAATAGCAGAGCCGGGCGGCATCAGCATCGCCGCAGGCGGGACAGACCCCGACTTGTTAACCTGTGGACAGTGTCAGATGAACTTCCCGCTGGGAGACATCTTGGTTTTTATAGAGCACAAGAGAAAACAGTGCAATGGCACTGGTGGTGCCTGCTATGAAAAGAGCATGGATAAGAGCAGCCCTCCCCCCTCCTCACGCGCCGAGCTCAGGAAAGTGTCAGAGCCAGTGGAAATCGGGATCCAAGTCACACCCGATGAAGAAGACCGTCTTCTCACGCCTACAAAAGGAATTTGCCCCAAGCAGGAGAACATTGCAGGTACAGCATGTTTTACACTCAATCAGCTGCCTAGGTAATCTTTTAACGAGAGCCCTCTAGAAAGTGCCATGAAACAGAGGCTTCAGTAACAGGTCTTTATAGGAGCCATTGGTCTGGAGGATCCTCACGGCTACGCAGAGCTCAGCAGGGCTGTCCACTCCACGTTGAACTCACTGTAGCTGTCTGCAGAGGGCCAGCTCCCGGAGAGAGGGGCTTCTCAGTCCCCTGGGAGAGCCAAGGGGCAACCTGTACATGCAGGAAAAAGCAGAAAGTTGGGGTCAGAAACCATTTCAGGAGCATCTGCAGTGGCAGAGGGATAGGGGACTTTGGTGGGATGCTCAGTTCAGTCCAGTTTGGTTACCCTTTGTCACATGCAGACCCACTGGGAAGGACCAAATCCTGACCCAACTGAAGTCAGTGGAAAAATCCTCTTCCCACTGACTGCAGTGGGAAGAAGACTTGGTTGCGAGGGCTAAAGCAGGGCTTCATTAAGTCCTTGCTTGTTCTTCCACTGGGCTAGATGTCAGCTTCCCGGTCTGCATTGCTGCCTGTGCCGCCTGTCTGAGGTCTCTGCAGATGGCTGGAGTTGGGTGGGCGACACCTCCATTCACATGCACGCCCCAAGTGGGGCTTTTGAACGAGGAGAAAAGAGCACAGGCTGGCCTGGGTGAGCAAATTGCAGGCATTTCTTTTTCTAAAACTCTCGTATGTGGTGCAGTTAACATTTACTCAGCGGACCTCCCCGGCTCAGAGGTGGGCAGGCGGGTGATGGTATCCACCTGGGCGAGCTGCTGCGCAGCAGTTCCTGCAGAGCGCCCGGCGTGGGGCCGCTTCCGTCGTGCAGGGCGTTTCTTCCCTCTGCAGCGGTGTGTTCCTCTGTAGTGGTGAAGGAAGGCTCTGCTCCCTGCTAGTGAGTGGGGGTTTTATGTTACACAGCAGGATCTCCCCTCAAACGGGCCTTTTTTGTTCCAATTGACTGTATCCCATACAGAAGACCAGTGGCAATTTGTCTTTGCTGCCGCTATCCCCATTTCTCTAGGAATTATCCTATGGCATTAGATCTGATGGTCCAGGATCCTGCCTGTAATAGAGATGTTCCCATGAGGGGATCCCCAGAAGACTTGTGAGAGGCTCCTATCTTTACAATTGAAGCTTAAGAGATTCCCGCTTTTAGCATTGCAGGTCTCCGAGTCAGTCCCTAGCATCTCTGACAGGCTTGGCCATCGTATAAATGAGGATGTGGGCTTTGAACCGCTGCAGTCTTCAGATCTCCAGATGATCTGCCTCTTGGGAGAGGGCATATGACACCCATTGACTATCTTCTTGTCTTCTAGGAATCTTTTTTGGGTGCAGTCACCATCTTGGCATGGGGCAGCTGATAGCTTTAGGGGCATTAGCAGTGGCAGTCTGTGCTGTAGCATTGTAAGCAACCCTACTGTAAGACCTGAGCCCGTCCTTTCCTCATCCTTTTTCAGCTTTCCCCATCCTTTTGCAGTTGTGAATGCATCTCTTGGCAGGGATGACTACCTCATGGTGTAGCAGCTTGAGGGCTAGATTTCCTTCCCATTTGGTGGGCACAGAAGTATTCAGGACCTTCTCCTCCAGCCTGCTGAAGGCCTCCGGAATGGTGCTGAGCACTCTCAATAGCTGTTGATCTCTGTGCGAGCTGATGGCGCTCAGCCTCTTGCAGAGGGTGCCCCGTGCTTAGTAAGGTTGGTCCAGGAGACCTACGCTGTAGTTGCAGTCCAGATCTCATCTCTTACTAATCTGTGCCCAAGTTCAGTCCATGGTGAAATACATCAATGGCGATGCCCAGCGCAGAAGGTGCCGTCCCATCCCAGCTTCTGGGGGTCAGCATCAATATAACTAATGCTTTTGCCATGCAGAAAATCTGCTGGGGGAGGGGGTGAAGGGGATGTTCACATGTGGAAAAGGCGTAAAAAAAAATTTAAAAGCCAATCTGGAGCACCTAATCTCTTTCAGACTAAACTGAGTATCAAATGAAAATATGTAGGAAAGATTTTGAATTGAGAAAAATAAAAGGGTTTATCACTTGATTGGCATTTTCTCAGCAGTGCACGGAGATAGGGACATCCACTAAATAGTGCAGTAATAATGCTTTCTCAATTAGGAGCCCAGCTCCGAGATAAAAAGGTGCAGTGTCCTTCCATATTTTTTTAAATAGCAGCAGATAGTTTTCAATAGTAGGATAAAAGCCTCACATTACAGCCATGGAGGGTAGCCATGAAAAACCCACAGAAGTCATTCACTGGAAAGGCTTTAGTGGGATATACCAAACCCCTTATTTATATTTCAATAGAAAGGCTTTCTGCATTAGCCAAGAAAATCAGAATCTGCATTTAACATTAAAGGTATTTCCCAGTGAGCGGCTGTAGAGCATTGTTGTTAGATTTGTTAAAAAAAGAGACTAAATACGATTTCATAAAAGGGAAACTTAATCTCTAAGGCAGCTTTCTCCCACCCCGCCACCCCCTCCCTTTATTTTTTTATTTTTTTGGTAATAATGCAACAGCCTACAGTATTTTTACTTTATATGTGACGAAAGATATTCTTAGCCGTTCTGTGCTGCGACAGGAAGAATGAATTTCTTTATTCCACCAAGAAATATGTAAAATAATCCCTTAGAAGTATGGGGAGATATGTTTGTTCAAAGCATTTAAAATGTTATTTTAATCAAAGGCACAAAACACTCTACATGCTGTGTCAGCTAAAGGAGACCATTACATTTTAACAGCAAATCATGCTCTTTTTCCCCCTCCTAGCCAGCCCCCCCCACTTTGAAACTAACTTTTTTTTTTATTAAATAAAAAGGCGAAAAAGATTAAAGAATAAAAAAACTTCAGTGGCTCAAATGTATAAAGTAATTTAATATGGTGGAAGCATTAATTATTTTAGCTTAATTGAATTCTGAGGACTGCAGTAGTTGCATTTTTGTAGACAAGCTCTGTTTATTATTTCTTTGTGTAGATTAACAGTAAAGGAAACATAGATAACTTTCAGTTATTTATTGTAAAATAAATGTGTCAATTCATGTGTAAAGCAAGCTGTTCAAAGATAATTGAGTCTTTATATTTGAAGAGGGAAACCAGAAATCACCCACTCGCCACTCCGGCTCCCTGAAATATGCTGCCACCGCTGCTGCCCTCAAATAGGTTTCAGCTCCTCTCCTTGATCTTGTGTTATTTTTGTAGACCTTCTTATTTGGTCGAAATGATTTGTGCGGCCTTCTGCGGTGTGACTAAGCTGCCAAACCTTACAGCTTCCCATGGCTGAATGTAGTGAGGGTACGTCAAGCGCTGAGCTTGGCTCTGCCATTACACCTCTCTTCCCTCTGGGCGTGAGGATGTTGGGATGCAGCAGCGCGCCGAGCACTCACCCTGGCGCAGGGTGCTCCGGAGTCCTGAGGTCTTTCCTTCTCTCTTTTTGCCTTTTTTTCTTTCTTGGTAACTCTGCTTGCTCTGGTCACTGAATGCTTCTTGATCATGTAACAGACCATGTGCCGCTTCAAGAGAGGCAGGTAGAGCTCAGGAGTCTGCAAGAATTTGCAGGCACGCAATGCAGCTCTCCAACTGACATTTCTAGATATCAGTAGAGACAAAGGCAACTTTACCTCCGCAATCAGCTTTTAAAGACCTTCTGATAATCAAGTCTATCATCTTTCCCTGACTGATAAATCCACGCTTTTCAAGGCGCTTTCACTTAGTTACCACTGTCCGTAAGGTGTGTGGTAGCATGTTAGCTGGCACTGGGAGGATGTGACTTGCTTAGAAGCAGTTTGTCCTGTGAAGTTTTTTTTTTCAAATTGGCTGACCTGTTTGAAAATCAGTTCTGCCTCTCATACAGAGGGTGTGATAGTATCGAACAGATGTACCAGATAGTCGCGCAGCAAAACACAGCCAGGCCAATGAGTTGGCTAGGAGTTATCAGTCACCGCTTCTTTCACTTCGCCGCTGGCAGGTATTTTGGAAAAAATTAGACAACTGTTGTATTTTATACCTCTTTTTATCTGTTATATTTATCAGATCTTGGGCATAACTGGGTGACCTGTCCTGGCTGAAGAAGGCCCTGGGGACGTGGCTCCCGCTGTCCTTTGACTGATGGTATCTCCTGTCCTCCTCATGTCCCTGCTGGGCTCACGGGCCACCAGGCTGTTCTTCAGCATGGCTCTCTGAAACGATCCGGATTAAAGAAAAAGTACCAGTCAGCTTGTTTTTAATGCTGGATGCTTTCAGAGAACCCCGGCAGAGGAGAGAGCCTCAGTGGGGCAGGCACCACTTGGACCAGACCTCCAGCTTCACTGGCTGGTCTGCAGGCTCCGGGCAGCATACCCTTACGGACAGAGAACCACACCAGCAGCAGAGGTTCATTAAGACAGCGTAGTTAATTTCTGCAAAGACAGTGCTAGGAAAGGGGAGGGGGTTGATTGGAATTCCTCGTTCATCCCATCCCGGCCACCAGTGCTGGGCACCACACATTATGTACTTGAACTAGATGTGCATCATGAAAAAAGGCTCCCTGTCAGAGGCAGGATTTAACTGCAACCCCTGCTCCATGAATGTTCATTTCAGGCTTTTGAATGGTAAAACTGCCAGCGAGGGAAACTAAATAACTCGCATGTGCTGGAAGCCAGAGATAAACACCGCCGCAGGTTGCCATGAAATAGGCTATTTGATATATTTAGAATTGTTATTTTTCTCCAAATTAAGATTAGTTAAATCCATGTGTGTTGTGTGAGTGATTGTTAACTCAATGGCATGGATTATCCTTTTTTCAAATCATGACAGCTAATTATTATTGCTGTCTACCCTGAGACATTCACTTACAATGTACCATTATGGACCCGCGCACCCATATTAACTGTAGGACTCAGACAGCCATCGTGATGCCTTCACACGTGAGGGGAGGAAAACGCGAGCTGCAACAGCCCCAGGCCTGTGGCAGCAATGTCGGGCCGGTTTGGAAGAGGTGCCCTGAGCAGCGCTAAGCCAGCATGGGGCATGGGGCATGGGGCATGGGGACCGTCCCCTCCTTGAGGCCACCGTGGCACCAGGTCCTACCGCCAGCACCTCCCTGGGGTGGTGGGTCTTGCAGGAGTGAGTTGTCAAGGCCAGGCCAGGAAAAACGCTACACGGGGAAGAAGAGGCTTCCAGAAGTGTGTGGTAACAGAGCCTGAGAAACTCGTGTTGCAGCTGAAATCCTTTTCGTGAGGCTTTTCCAGGCTTGTTTCTTCACTCACGTCTGCCAGGCTTTTCCTGAGTGCAGAGGAGTTACCTGGCCTCCTTCTCCTCCTCCTCTGCAGCTTCACCAGGTATTTAGCAACGTGTTTTGCTAATTGGTGCGGCCGAGCAGCACGGGGGGACACACAGGGAAGGTGCCAGCCGCAGCGGTGCTGAGAGCAGGGTTAACAAGCAAGCCTCCTGCCCCCGGGGACCTCAGCTGAGGTCCTGACTTGGGTTGCGGGGAGAAAAACAAGCCGGGTGATCTCACCCAGAGCCCTGTGTGCGCCCGTGGCAGGGCGGAGGGCACGTCCGGGGAGCTGGCTCTCCTCTGGGGGACAGGGCACCCCCAGCCCACAGGAGGGGCCCGCGACGGCAGCTGCCCTCCCTGGGCTTGCTGTGGTTTCAAGCATGAGGAGGGGCTGCCGAAACGTTGATGGCTTAACGGTGAGGCCCGGTGGAGGCTCTTGAGGTGATGTGATCCATCCCCCCTTTTAGGGGATCCTTAGGGGGCTGGTGCGGAGGGCATCCTGTGGTGGCTTGGCAGCCCCCTGTCCTCAGCGTGCCCCCTCAGTTGGCAGTGAGGGATGGCGGGGCCGCGGCTGCTTGGCGCTGCGCAGCACCTCCTGCCAAGGCACGGGTAAGCACCCTGCTAATCCCAGCAAGAGTTAAAGGTGAGAAACCTGCCGATTACGAAACCCTTTCTTCCCCTTGCTTGAACTCCACCGCACCCATATGGCGCGGCTCCAGCGCCCTCTGCTCAGCCCCGGCCCTGGGGGCCACCGGCCGCCCTCTCCCTGCCGCCATCTCAGCTTGCCCCGAGCCGTGCGTGTCCTGCCCTGGGTCCGGCCCCGCCAGGCACCGAGGCTTTCCCGGCATCCCCGAGAGTCAAGTGTGAAATTAATCACACCGAGTTTTAAAATCAGACTAAAAAAACCGCGGAGGAATATTATGCCCTTGATTCTCCCTGCCGGTTTTAGCTTTTTGTTTTGTTCCTCTCACCATCCTGTTTTTCAAAGTTATTATTTTCTGCGCCCTGTGTGCGGTTAGCTGGACTCCCACGAGGCCGGGACGGCAGGTGCCAGTGCTGGAGGAGCGGCGGGGGGTCCGGCTCGCCCCACTCTGCCCCGGTTTCACCTGGGGTAACTCCCCTGAAACCGGCGGTGCCACACCAGATCGATCGGGCGGCGCAAGTGGGGACCTGCCCCCAAATGCACGGGGTGCCGAACTGCGAAACGGGAGCTCACTGCTGTTATTTTCTCTCTCTCTAATCTCTCGTAGTTATAGTCATCTTCTGTTTTACGTGTGACAATGCTAGGCAAAACCTTTTCGACAGAAGTGCCATTTTGCAGGCTGATGAGAGGGGATTTAAGAAGGTCATTCACTACACATGGCCGGAGTCTTCTCGCTCTGGGGTGGTTGTGTATTAGGAGTCACTCTTTAAGAGCAAAACTTGCTTGTTTGCACCAGCTTGGCACTGTCGTTAACCTCTTTCAGTTCAGTGGAAGGACTCTGGACTTACTCAGAGGTAGAGCCCAGTCAAAATGTCACCCAACAAAGTGGGTTTTTGCCTTTATTTGGGCCCTCTTGTGAAATTACTTGGGCCATGTGTGGGAGACCAGAAACTGTGTTTATATCTCTGATTATTATTAGCATGGAAAGACTGGTAGATTTTTTTAGATAACACTAATGGTAAATGATGAAAAGGCACTGGTCAGCCAGTCATGACTCATTTTTCTTGACAACTCTGCAAGCAACTTAGGAGCAAAGTAAAAGTAGTGCCCAACCATCCTGTAGACTGCTTTGGCATTTGTGTGGATGTGACTAATAGCAATAGGCTTGTGCTCGGTGGAGTATTGACTGCAAGAAAGCAGTTGTGTGCGTTCGCAGGGGAATTTTGCACTAGGATGTAGCCGAAGGAAAGCTGGTTGTGTGGAAGTACTATAAAATGGAAAAGCTCCCATATAGACAGAAAAAGTTGCTGTTCCTCTCCGACGGTGAATAAATACATAAAGGCAGAGAAATGGTTCCTTTGCTTCAGCAGGACAGAAGTGCTGCTATAGCATGAGGCTGCCTCCCTTCGTGTCTGTTCCATAGATTGTTTTCCTTTCTCAGCCCGTGTTTGAACTGTGCTGCCTATGCACACAGTGACCAAATCGGCTGTGACATAAAGGTTGAACCTTTCTAGGGTTTTTTGGAGATTGGAACATTTTTCTATCATAACTGGAGAAAAAAAACCCTGTGAAGTAATCATACTTTTTGTACAAGAAAAGCTTGGATTTCTATGTCATGTCACATAACTTCAAAGGGCATAGATTTGGGGCTGAATTTCAGTGCTTGCTTCGGTACCGAGTGGGAAGATGGAAGCCCGGAGGGTGAGAAATAGAGGAGAGAGGCCAGGTATAGAAATAAAACCGTGTTTCTCAGCGGACAACCCTGGATGCCCGGAGAAACTGGGTAGCTCTCGGCTTGGGAGACATGCACGCTCGCTCCGACGAGAGCATCCTTTTCAGCATGGTTCCTTCTCCCCGTTCCCTCCCACCCTCCAAATGGTAATTGGTGGGCCGTGCAGTAGAAATGTTATAAAAAAAAAAAAAAAAGAAGAAAAAGTGGGTGGGTGGGGTATCTAGGGATTTGGTGTCTAAGCTCAGGAGTTAAGCCGGAAATCCCAGAGATGTAATGAAAACAAAACGGACTTTTCACTCGCGCTGTGGCATTCTGGCAGTGAGAACGCTTTTGTGAGCCAATGTTTTCATTGTAGGTTTTCTCGAGAGAAGTAGTGGAAACGAATCGTTAACCCCTTAACAGGAATGAATGTGGTTGCTGCAGCGGGGAGAAGAGAGCCGTCTTGGCTCCTAGTTGCCATGTTGGAGAGCTTGGGGGTGTGTGCATGTTTGTGTGTAGTGGGGAAGGTGGGGTAGATACCGCTTGTAAGGAGTTTAATAATCTTAATGGCAGATGTGAAGTGGTTACTTAGTGGTTGTTGTTTTTTCCTCTTTGCATGTATGCCTTTGCAGAAAGAGCTGAGCACGATCAGCACAAACCACCGTTAAGCCCAACAGCTCTTAAACTCGCTCTTTCTTCTGGCATTTGGTAGCATATTTCTTGAGCGAGAAAAGGGGGTGCTGCTCGTTGGTCCCTTGGCAGGGTCATAAAAGCTGCAGATGGAAAAGACCTACCAAGTAGCAAATCCCAGTTTTCTTGCAAAGTGGAAGTACAGGATGCGTGTCTGTCGCAGGCGTGTTACGTATATAGCTTTAAATGTCCAGCAGCCTTGGACACCATTCAGCCTTACAGGAGTAAGCCCCTTCATTAAAAACGAGGGAGTTCGGGGAGGAAGGGAGGTGGGAGTGATTAATCTAATTTGCCTTAACAGCCACTTTTGGTGAAGAGATTGTGTATCCCTGTCCTCCATGCTCTGATTAGGCAGCATTTTATTTCGATATTTTATTTCACCTTTTGATCACGGCTGGCACTTACCATATTTCTCTCTCCACTTTCTCATTAGGGTATTTTATCTGCACGTATTCTTGCAAGCGGCATAGAGCATCAGGCCCCTGCTCTAGCTAAAGAGCATCTCATCTACCCTTTAGCATCTCCGAAGAGCAATTAAAATCATTATACACCTTCTTCCAGCTGCCTGAGGTCCTCCGGTCCAGCCCTTGCATGCAGGCTGTGGGACATTTGGTGCTGTGCAGACTTTGGACGTAATTGCATAGCTGCTGCAAGGGGCTGTGTCTGCAGCTGACCTTGCTCGGCGCGTCTGGCCTCTGAATAGATGTTTGCCTTCTTTCTTCCCACTTTGACAGCTCCCCCCCTCCGCACTCCAGCCCCTCACTCTGCCCCAGCCCACTCCTTGTCTGCTCACGCTGGGAAAGCACCACGGCAGCAAGGTATTTGTGGCTGAAACTGCCTTGGCAATGAGCAGAGGCTGAGGAGAGCGTCGGTTCTCCCGCACGCCACTGTTTGAAGAGGGGAAAAATAAGAAAGGAAAGAGATACTGCTGAATAAATGATGGTTCTACATGTTTTTATAACACGCTGCTTTCGTAATGGTCATTTAAACAAGGTGGAGTGGTGGGGGAGGAGAGAACAAGACGAGACTGCAGACAGGGATTAAACAGCGCTCTTCTTCTTTTAAGACATTTATTATTTTCAGAGTCAAACCTGTAGCCAGCTAATGTAACTGTAAAAGTCTCCTTTGAATTATTGGCGAGGAGCTCTGAAGTCTTCTGTTATAGCTGATGTACTTGCACGCAGGCAAAATCCAGATTTGAATTTAGCACCTACTTGTTTTATTTTCTTTATTAAACCAACTCCCGGCTCATTTTTTTCCTTTCAATACCCGCTTTTCGTTTCCCGTTTTCTAGAGCGCCCTATTACTAGCTCATAAAAAGAGTTAGAAACTGAAGGGAAGTTTCCTGAGCAAGAAGGAATTTTTTTTTTTTGGCCTTTTTTATTTTTTCCCCCTATGGCTTGGCCCAGAGCCAACCTGTCTCTCAACAAGTAGAGAGCCATTCCAAGTTGAAATTTATAGAGCAGAGTCCAGGTTCAAGGGCTGAAGCCCGCCAACAGCTCCAGCCTCTTTGTTACTGATTAATTCTGCAAGCGGTTCAGCTGGTTTGCTCACTTCTGCCTGCTCTTCACAGCACCGCAGAGCTTCGGAGCCGCTGCCGCTGCTTCCCCCTCCCCTGCTTTTCAGCAGCGCTTTCACCTCTCACTGTACAACGTCCCCCCCCCCCAATTCATTTTAACCCCATGCAGTCCAAGCTGCACAGAGTCGACTTTACAGTAAAATTATAAAAAATCCTTTCCCTCCGCTTTTTTTTCCTCCTTTTTTTTTTCTTTTCCCTACAGCTAATTTTAAACGTCTGGAGCTTCCCGTCTCACTTCAGCTCATATTAACGATTGCTTCTTGGCATCGTTTGGAACCCAAGTTCCCAGGTTTTAATTAGTTTACTCAAACGCACGCAGCGGGGCAAAATAGTTTCTTTCAGCTTTACCTGCAAAGGATGTTTCCCGTCTCAGCGAGGGGGTTTCCCTCGCGGAGGGATTTGAAAGACGGAAGTTTTCAAGTGGTCTCAATATGGGGCCCCACAAGAGTGAGTGTGGGAGGTGAGGGGGAGAACGAGCAGGAAGGAAAAAGGAGAAAAAAAACCCCAACAAGAGTTTGGGAAAGTACCTCAAAATGAGGATGGTCCCAATCCTGCAACAAACTGGATGTCAAAGCATAACCTTATTGACGTCAGTGGGGGTTTTGCCATCGGCTTTAGTGAAGGCAGGATTTCATCCTTAGCCTGCGCCGAGCTGTAGGTACGCCAACGGTCCTCTTGCAGTCAGCGGGATTACTGATGTGCAGAAAGTTAAGCATGTCTGTAAGCGTTGGCAGGATTAAGATCTGTGCTGGTATTTTCAGACCAAGTGAAATGCATGTGGGAGGTTTTTAAAGAAGAAAGTGCATGGGAGTTTTAAAAAAAGGAGAGTATAGCCGAGCCTCCCATTTTTAAATGCCTTGGGGAAAAACCTGGGTTGCTATTAAAAATATTGGAGGACTAATGTGTTACTAATTGTGACACAATTAACTTCTTAAAAGTATTCGATTGTGAGTCCCAAGAAAATAAAAAGAAGGGGGTGAATAGCTAGAAATTCAGGCCGGCGTTTCAGTTTAAACATTTCTTTTTCATTAACTAGAAATAAAAGCAAGCCTAGAGGTTCACTTTTCCATGCATCTTGGTTACTCTGCTCCTAGAAATCTACTTTTGAGTAGGTTATTTAAAGAATTAAAAAAGGACAACAACAAAGAAAAGAAGCTCAAACCCAGTAGCTGAGACCCCTATATGTGGCTTTGCCACAAAGCTCTTAAATTCTTGTTTAAACATTTCTCCAGAGCCGTTACTCAGGAAATAAAAATGTGTGCTGTTTGTCTATAGCAGATTAAAAGTTTACCTTTAATGTGACAGCTTCTCAAATCTCGTGTCGGAAACATGCCTCTATTTTATGGTATTATGAAACAGGTCTGGAGCAGAAACAATATATTTAACTAAGAGAGAATGAGATAGAATTTGTGGGTTTCTTTCTTTAATGGTTTATAACCAGAAACCTTTTCTGTGTCTGTCTCTGAAACTTTTGTGCATACAAGTGGCCAGCACATGTAAACCACACTTTGAAATTTAACAGTTAACCTTAAAAAATCTTAAGTTCAGCAAAATGGAACTTTTTTTTTTTTTTTAGTGTAGGGACAGCTCTTTGTAATGATCTGGCAGAGGAATCTAAAGTTGTTTTTTTTCTCCAAAACATTCATAATTTCAGCAGTAGAAAACTGAAGCACACCCGAGCTCTGAGAAGGCTCTCTCACATCTGCCTCTGCCTGTGTGCCGATTCCCTGGGGTCCCATTTATAACAATCTAACAAGATAGAATCTGCCTTTGAGTATCAGTAAATATGGCTAAAGATCACAAAACTGTACGCATAATTGTTCAAGACTAAAAGGCAGAATATAGTGTTTGATTAATGTTTATGGTACAGGGCCTTCTTGCAGAAAGAAGTTAAAACAGTAACCCCCAAACCCCCCTAACCCCCCCGAGCCCCTACTCCAGCCCCCTCAGACTCCACTGAAGGATGCTGTCCTCATTGTGCAAAGTTCATCATTTAAGATGATGCACTTCATTTTTGATTTTGAAGTTGATTGAGGATACCTGATCGGAACCGTTTCTGGAACGAGATGCACAAGGTAGTTTTCTGTTAGCAGCGCCAGTACACGGGAGTGAAGGACGTCTTTGCTGGCCACCATAAGCACCCGTCCCTCAGGTCAGGGGGCTTTTGGCAGTGTGTTGTCTTGGGCTGGCCTCATCCTTACCATGTCCGCTCTGTGGATGAGGAAAAACACTCTCAATCCTCAATGCTCCCTATCTCAATTAACATTCATTAGAAGTATTTAGGCAGGGGGAGGTTATGGATGCAGCAGTGTCTCAGAGACCCCTAGCAAAGGCGCCTGCTTGTGTTGGAAGGACTGATGAGCTGGATGGATGAGGTCTACATTGGTGCTGGAGCCTTGCTGATGCTCAGGCTAGGGTTTGTGCCGGCCACCGGCAGCTTGCAGCAGGCGTTACCAAGGTGCAGTGGTGCAGCGGCGGGTGGGTTGTCCCCAATCCCTCCGCTGGAAGCTTGGGAACGCCTATTGTCTTCGCTGTTGGGAGGCTTCCCTGCTGTCTGGAAGGGTTTATTTTTTAGAGTGATAGTGAGTGGAGAATGGAATACAGATGGATTTGTTTCTCTTTCATTAGCTCTTTAAGACACTTTTTAAAATGTGTTTGCTTGCTTTTCAAATGGTAAATGTCAGTGTTTCAAATATCACTGTTAAAAAAAAAAAATTAAAAAATAGGTCTTTCAGAAAGCCCAGGCCAGGACTTTGTTAAAATGCTGGTCTAGAAGTGGCAAAGGTGACTCTGGACGTGCACAAAGAGGAGAAGATGTGGGGCAGAGCCGGTGCTAGTTTACATTCAGGGCTGGTCCCTGTTGGAGGCTCCTGCCAGGGCAGAGCCCAGAGCAGGTCCTGCGGGGGGGAGCCAGCGGCAGGGGAGAGCTGCGGCCAGCAAGTGGGGCTGGGTGATGGCGAGGGTGCCCGCGGGGTGTGCTGAGCGGGTGGCTGTGACTTCTGCAGTGAAAAACCCATGCTTTGGGGAACAGGGTGAGGGTACAGAGAGAAAACCTGGAGGGGCAGATGTGTGTATGCTCCAGTGGAGTTTGTTTCTTATCGAGGAAACTGTGGCCTTCGGGGCGAGACACTGACTGGAGTGTGCAGAGCACTGTGCTAGCAGAAATACCACCCCAGCGTGCCATCACGGAAGAACCTTGGCACTTCTAAAATCATGCTTGAATACTTCTGTTTCCCACCCTCCTGTCCCTACACTTCTCCCAGCCCCGGCTGTGTGATGGCAGTTCTGAGCAGAGCCTAAACCCCATCCCCTGTAACCCTTCTCTAGGGCAGCTCTGCGTGGTTTGATGGGTAAAGTGCAGGAGACCATCAGCCCTTTCTCCAACCCTGCAATCCCACCTTTGTTCCCAGGAGTGGAGCAAGTCCAGGAATTTTTAGTGCTCGTTGCTGTTGGTTTTAACCCTCCCATCTCTTTGCCAGCGCCAGCTTTAAACCGCCCACAGGAGATATGCAGATAGGCACTCTCATTTCTCAGATGAGGCAGAAAAGATGTGAATGGCTTGATTTTCCAATGTGCCCGGCTGCGTCCGGCAGGGGCTTGGGGCAGCCTGCTGTGCTCAGCACCCCTCTGGATGAGGCCACAAGCGCTACCATCCAAAATGACAGCAGGGAGCGGGTGATGGCAGTGGGGCTATCGCTGGGAGAGCCTGCCCTCTGGTTCACTGCTCACAGCCCTACCCTTTTGTGCATGCACTGATATTTTTGAACAAGCCCAAATCCCTCCGGGTCTCCATGCTGTTAGCAAGTTCCCCCCCTCCCCAAAGTCCTTGGCAAAATGGTTGGATTAAACAAATGTGAAATCACAGGCGGAGCACCGGGGAGGGTGGCAATCTCGCCCGTCCCCTCTCGCAGCCTGCGCACCACCGGTGAGGATGGATGGAGGATGGGAGGCTTCGTGCCACTTCCCGGAGCCTCGGCAGCGTTGCCACCGTGGGCATGGTGCCAGAAGATGGCTTCTGCCTTGTAATTGAATAAGGATCTAAGGAAATTTCACTTGCGAGCATGCGATAGGGCTCTTCCCCGCATGGGGAGATGGGAGCCCCAGAGCCAGGTGCCTCGGGCGAGATCCTGTCTGAGTTTGGCTGTGTTGGGATGAGGATGGGTGCTCTCACCTCCACCATGGGCGTTGGTCCCAGGAGGAGCTGGGACTCCTCCGCACTGCATCACCGCAACTGGGTGCTGAAGAAGAGGAGGAGGCAGGGGGGAAGAGGGGGGGGGGATAGAAAAGAAAAGATCTGTGACAAAATCATGCGACACCCACGTAAATATTGTTTGTATGAATTGGGTCCTTCATCTTTTGTTAGCAGCAGCTTGTTAATTAACAGCAGATTAGTGCTGCTTTCTTCTGACACATGAATATATTTTGGGCTAGAAAATACTTGTACTCAATAAAACTGTGTGACTGAACAATTCAGAAAGTACCAGCGGAGCGCCGTAATGGATTCCCTTTTCATCCCCTCCCCCCCGCCTCCTCCTCCTCCTGCTCTAAATGCAAGCAGATTTCTGCAGTCTAGTGCAGAAGAGACATGTTAAACACAGCTAAATAAATCATGTTTACTCTTGGCGTTCTTGGTAGTGAAAAATCTGTTGGCTGTTTTTACTTCCTTATTTCTCAGCATTTGCTTCCTACCTGTTTTTGAGTCTGTGCCCAGAAATAGTAGTTTTGTCAAACGAGTGGATTATGCCAACCAGCAGTTCCCTCTGCCAAGGAAGCTGCTGGATCGCAAAACCCGGTGACTTCTTTCTTACAGTGACACTGAGATTCTCCCCCTTCCTCCCTCCCATATTAGAATATAAAATAAAAGCATTAAAATCTGGAGAAGGAGAAAAAGTAACCAAATCCTGGCAGTTTAAGAGCCCAGATTAAGGAAAGTTGAACTTCTGTTCCAGAAGCCTTCCTTTAAGCTGTTTGTGGAGGTGAAAGCACTGGTGATAGCAATAATAGGAACCAGACATTTTCTCTTTCTCGTTATCATTCCTTGTCCCATTCCCCCCCACAAATGGGTGTGGATTTTGTTTCAGTGTTGTTTTTTTTTTTTCCCTCTACAGCGAGCTTTACAGCTGGGAGAGAGAGGTAACTATGCCTTTATTTTAACCAAGTCGGCTTGTGGGCTCTGCTGTTGCAGGCAGCGGGTGAACTCTGGTTTTGGGGCTGAATTCTGCTCCTGACCCTGCGCTTCTGGGCGGCCCCATAAACCTCTTGCTCAAGTGAGAGCTGCTGAAGGGGCTGAGCTCCCTTTGCAAGGTGGGGTGAATGCAGATGTGACAAAGCCATGCACAGCTATATGTGTGTGTATATATATGTGTATATATATATATGTGGCACATCTGCTGTCATCAGCAGAGCTGTGTTGAGGAGAGGGGAGTGTAGCCCAAAAGGTAACTAACTCCATTTTGATGCAATCCTCTTTGACCTCGGGTGGCAACTTTTTAGCCTGGACCCATCCTCCTTGCTGCTGTTACCCCAGATGTCAGTGATCCCAGATGTGACTGTAACATGGATTATGAGCCTGGTGGACTCTCCCTGTTTGGTTTTAAAATTAGAAAAAAGATCCTTTTTCCCATCAGGGCTTTGCATGTATTTACTCTTTGATCACATTGGAAGGGCCTTATCCTGTCTCCAGAGGAGCTTTAGTTCTGCTTTCAGTGGTAACAGGGATCTGGCCCGTGCTGAATATTAGCATTTTAATGGCTTACTTAAAACCCCCTTGCTGGTACACTCACAGGGCTCCCGGCATGAGCAGAGTCCAGCTCTGGGGTTTTGCAAAGTGATGTTGCAGGCTACAATGCCTGCTGAAAGAGAGGAGTGGGGATGGCCTGTTTGTCATAGATTGTTAGTACTGTCAATAATAACATGTCTACAGAAGCCAAATTAATTCCTTCTTCCACTTTACTAAGTCCGAGAAATGCCAGATCAGTTTCTGAACAGGGGAAAAAATAAACAGAATCAAAGTTTGTACGTTATGATTCCTCTGAATTTCTGGTGGGAATACTCTGTGATAGAAATGATATTTCCACAGAGGCACTGGCTGCCAGTTTGCTTAATTACATTAAATAGTGGTATAAACCTCGGCAGAACATAAACCTCTGTTACAGCCAGTCATTAGAATATTGAATCATAAGGAATAATGATACCAGTGCTAACGTGTTATAACAGTCTTTATTATATTAGTGATTGAAGTGTTATTTAAAAAAATAAGGTTTGTTGTAGCGGTTTAGGTGTGTATGCATATTTTCTCTGATCACCTATTTAAGAGACTGAAGCCTGGATTTGAATTTATTACAGGGAAATAAAAGGCTTGCTTAGAGGAAGAACTACTAGATCGCTGCTTATGATTTTACAATTTGATTCCGCTTGTCCTTAAGGAAGGTTCATAACGCTTACTTCGGAAATGCCATCTACATCTGGAAAATTAGGGTTAAAAGGACTACTTTGTTGAAACTAATTACAGGATAGTTCAGTTTTTTAGTTGGTGACATTTTAGAGATTTTGCTTGTAATGCAAGAGGTTATAGAAAGATTTTGTTAGACTGTGATATAGAGCAATAAGCTGCCGTTTGAGTATGTTGACATTTTCATCAGAAACAAAACAAAAGCCCACTAGCCTTTATTTTACTGGGGTGATAGGTATGAATTTAACATCGCTTCCTCATCCTGACCATGGATGTTTGAAGGAATTCTTTTGCTTCACCTCGGTTTGAACAGTATCTCTGTTTTGTTATATATATATTTTTTTTAATACACTTGCCTGGGTAATCAACTTCAGCTTCCATTTCAAACAGACCTGATAATAAAAACCCTTTTTGTGTCTCATACTTTTATCTTACGGAGAAAGATGTTATTCTGTACAAATAAATGGGTGAATTGGGAGTTACAGGGAAATCTGATTCAGAAAATATATACCTCAGAAAAAATGTCCTGTACACAGAATGGTTCTTGGTTTCTTGTAGTTGGCTTTGCTCTTAGTTTTGTGTCATACTGAAAGGAGTAATGGGTTCTTTTTATATCGTACTTGTGTTTTACCTCTCCTGATGCAGGGTTCAGTTATCCTGTCTAATTAGCACTTGTGACTGGCCAAATTCTGCTTGGATCCAAGTCTTTGGGTGAAGCTTTTCATTGTGCTATTTAGCAGCGGGATTGGGTGCAGGTTCACAACATGCTTCCTTGTGCAAATGAAACGTCCGTTTATTATTTCCCTTCTTTAACTTACATTATAGTCTGAACTAGATTCCTGGTTGCTGGTTTATTTGTCTGCTTTCTTTTGTTATTTAAAAGCTAGTTAATTTTCTAGCCTCTTTTCCATTCAGAGAGCATTATTTACTCAGTTGTGCTGGTGTCCAGTAAATTGAGGACTGAAGCTTTAGATCCTCAGGGTTTCCCTCATTTGGTGGATTGTTTTACCATCTCCAGTTGATTGCTCCGCTCACTTAATTTGACAGATTCTGTTATCAGACTTGGGCCCGCCTGTACACATGCAGCTGGATTGGTTTTCCCCTGAGAGATGCAAAACTCAAAGGGAATCCTCATTTTAAAAATCTCTGTTGCTTTTCCCCCCGCTACGATCGCTTGCCCTGCTTTGCTTGTTTAAGTTTGCTCAGTGTTAGTGAAATGCTCTGCTGAGTGTGAACATGCTCTGTGCATAAGGGAAAATTTGCAAATTATAAACGTGCACATTAATGGGACCCCCCCAAACACTGTTATATTACTTGAAGTGTAATGTACGCAGTCGCACTAGGCAGGTAGACTATTTTTCAAATTGAAATTCAGCACTTATAGAGTGCCTACACTTACATTGCTTTTGGCAAGGGGTGAGCCAAAAAAACCGGAGCTGTGATTCTCTCCCAAAGCTAATTGTGTCTGTATATTAAGTTTGTCCATCTGTGCTTTGCAGGGACATCAGCATCACCTGATGGTCCTCCTTCATATTTCCAGCAGTGAAACAGTTAACAGTGCTGCTACTTAATATATTGCTGTTACAATCTTTTAGTTTCCAGGGCATTTAACGAGATCAGGTGGATGTCATTAGCCGATTTTCACAGATGGGGAGACTGAGGCACAGAGAGGCAGAGTGACTTCATCTGCCTTGCTTTCCCTAGGTTCCCTCCCCTTCCAGGAATTGTACTTGCTACCAAACAGCTGAAGAGCTGCTGAAGCCTCATCCTGCCTAATTTCACCATTCTTTTTTTTTATTATTTTGTTTTATTTTATTTTATTTTAGTGTGGGATAGGGGAAAAAATTCAAAAATACTAGTAGAAGGCAAACTTTAGAGCAAGGGAAAGATACTTACCCAAGCAGCAAATCCTGCTGTTGTCTTTCCCAGAGGCCACATTCTGCCCGAGGATATATGTGTGCAGTGCGGCGTCTGCCGGTGTGAGCAGGGCTCAGTCCTGAATGGCCGAGGCAGCGGAGAAGTCCACCAGTGTTATTGACTCCTGCCTATCTGGGGCTCTTCCCTGGCCACTTCACTTCCTTCGTTTTAGCCTCTTGACCATGCTCTTGTGGTCAAGCTCTCAGATTATTTGTAGTGGTATTTCTTTTTCTAGCTGCCTTTATATATTATTTTGCCCTTTGATAACAGCTCTTTCCATCCACTGAGTTCCTTTATTGGTTCCAGGGCCTGTTAAATTCTGTGATCGTCTATTGGGGTGGTTATATGTTTCAATTACATCAGGAATATTTGCTGGTATATAGAAATATTCACGGTATAATCAGGACTAAAAATTTTAATCCCCACAAGGATTTTTACAACCATTGAAACTCCCCAGGACTTAATTACAAGAGTTGGGGAACAAACTTGGGAAAATTGATGAACTGTTTATTGTCAACCCTTTATGCCTTTTGGAAAACAAACTCCACAAATCAGGGTGATTATTGTTATTTGTTAGTTTATTGCGGTAGCTTCTGGACATTGCAGCTCAGATCAGGGCACCATTGTGTTAGGCACTCTGCACCCCTGGAGCGAGAGCCAGGCTCTGCTTGGAAGCGTTTTGGGGCTGAACAGACCAGACAAGCAGAGGGTGGGAAGGAAAAAGCCGAGCTCCGGGAGGGGACGTGCCATAACCCCGGGTGGCTCATGTCCTGGGGTGTGCGCCCTGGCCCCCTTCCTAGCCCAGAGCCCTGTCTGCAAGACCACCCTCCTGAGAGGAGAAAACACCCTGGTTTCCTATGTTATATCACGTCTGTTGATATGCTGTATTTACTTATGCCTTATGACGTTTTAGGCTCAATCCTGCCCTTATTTCCCGTGCTGTCACTCCTGGTTGCTCTCATAGCAGAGGGGTACAGTCCTCCTGGGGCAAAGCCTTGTGTCAGTGGGGTGGGCAGAGGGCACGGTGGGAGGAAGTGATGAATGCAGCCTTGGGGTGAGCAAGAGTCCTTTTTCTTGTGTGTTTAATCGGGGTGAGCCACGATATTTCAGTTTTTTGCTTAGCTTTGTGTTCAAAGCACAGATGAGGGGCCGGGAGCAGGTTTGGATGAGCATCAGGTGGGAGGAGGGACGGGTGGTCCTGCAGGAGCCCCCACAGGGACCTGGCTCATAGGGATGCTGCTGATGCTGCCATGTGGCAGCTGGATGCCCCCGCGGGCCTCCCACCCCGGGCCCCAAGCCGGTCCAGTGACAACCCATACCCCCATTTCCTAACAGACAGGTTTTGGCACTGCATAAGCAATCTTGCAGGCATAGTGTGGGCTACTTCTGGGGATCCACATGGTTTCTTAGGTAAGTAAAAAATCTCCACAGCCTGCCCTCCATGTCTGAGCCTCCAAAATGCCATGTGCAAATATGTGGACGATCTAAAATGGGGATTTTTATGCAGTGAGAAGAGTTGCACGCTCAAACCAGGATATTTAGATATATTAGGTTATTTATTAACCACACGGGGTGTTCCAAGCTCAGTTTATTTATCTTTGTAAAGTGCTTCCAGATCTTTGCGTGGAAGGCACTAGAGAAATGAAAGGCGTATTATTATTATTATTGTTGTTGTTGTTGTTATTATTATTATTATTATTACAGCATCTAACTACTGACAGGCAACCACAGCTGCACGCTCAATTCAAGCCACTTAAATTTAGGGGCTGATTTTTACAATATTGACTCTTAATACTTTTTCCCATTGACTCCATATGCTGAAATGTGTGTTCACCTGCCCTGCTGAAGTATCATTATTCTCCAGAAATATGTAAATGGAGTGCTTTTAATGAAAGGAAGAAAATGTGGCATAAATATTAAGTATTCACATTTATATGGTAGAACTCAACTGCCATTTAAGAAGGGCTTCAAAGCAACCAACTGTATGAGCTGGTAGTTGCTTCTCTGTCATTAGAAAAGAAAATGCATTGATTAAAATAAAGCCAAGGAATCTCATAGACAAAGGATAACATTTACGGTGTTCAAGGGTCTGACATGAGCTATGAACAGCCCAGGAAATGGAGAGCTGAGTTTCACAGTCAAGCGTTTTAATCAGAACGGTTGTGCACAGCCGCTGCCGCGTGTGTGTTATGTAATATCACACTTCACCCGCCCACACACACCTAGAGACAACAGGCGTCTTCGAAAGGTCTTGGCATTATTCAGAGGAAAGACTCCCAGCAATACCCCTGCATGGTGTTCAACCTTATCTTTACTTAGTTTAAGTGTTTCTTTTTTTTTTTTCCCCCCTTCCCTTCTCCTTTTTTTTTTTTTCTTTTCATTCCTGTGGTACATCAAGAGTGGGTATTTTTGTATCTCCAAAAATGGAGCAGATATGAGGGGAAAAAATCCCATTAGCTCCATGATGTGTTTTCACGGCAGCTCTGAAGGTTCTGGTCATGGCTGTTTTGTGCATTTTGTAGCATTGTCCTCATGCTGTTATTATTATTATTTTTTTTTTTTAAGTAGAGTTGAAATGTTACATTCTGAAGACACCAGCTAATTATAAATGGTACCCAGACTATGCTTTCTTTAGATTTTAAAATAGGAAATAATTAACCACAGGTTTTAAAGATCTGCAGAAAAGCCAAACAGGCCTGTGAAACCCCAGGATCTAATAACAAAGAAGGTGAGTCGGTTTTCCAGTGCCCTAAGAGTTTGAAGACATCCTTACTCTGGCTTTTGAGTAACAGTAAGAGCTCAACCACATTTTATCCTCGTATAAGGTAGCGCTGAAGTTAACTGTTTTTCCAAAGACAAAAAAAATGTTGCTGGCTGCTAATTAGATGTATTTTAACTGCAACGTCATTTTAGCAGCTAATATTGTTATTATGTGCTTCAGTGTGAATCCTTAGTGAAGCTATTAAACTGTGAGACCCTGAACTTACCAGACATTTTGTAACGTGGCTGGATTTTTGTATCCTTGTTCAGAAACCTGTGGGGAGTGGAGGACCTTTCTGCTCAGACACGGAAAACACATTTCTTACCAACTGATTACCAGGGTGGGCAGCTGAGACCTCCTTGCGCCCTCCTTTTGCACTTTCTTTTTGCTTTTTTTCCCTGGCAATAATATTTCTTCTTTCTGTTGCACTCCCTCCCTCCTCTCCCAGGCAGCGGTCAAGCCCCGCGGTGCACCCTCTAGCCGAGGAAGGGGATTTAACGGCAGGGACCAGTCTCAGTTATTTCGGGATACTTCTGATTCCTGCCTGTTGTAGACAAGTTGGCTGTTCTCAGTAGCCGGTAGGCTCTCAGCATCAGGCAGGCTCCTGCTTTTGAAAAGCAATAGCCCACAGCAGACGGTGGACTTTTAGCCATCATTTTCCTATCGGCTTCTCACCCAGGATTCTTACTTTGTAATTGCTGGGTTGGGTTTCTCAGGGTTTGGATTTTTCCCCCCGTCTTCTTGCATCGGTTGCTTTTATTCTCCTTCGCACTCTAAAACAAAGTGACTGATACAATATCCAAAGTGATGAAAAAGAACGGGATTTTTCCCCCCTTTATTTGCTCAGATTTGAATTGGGTTATCTGCCTATCTTGTTTATGAAATTTTGTGCTGTCTTTTCTGCACAGACTGTGACTCCCAAATCTTCCACAGCTCCATTTCCATATTCCTGCGTGCTTGTTCTTTGTTAATCACTTGGCAAGCGCTTATTTGAATATTAAAAATTTCTTTAATCATCAAAGGCAGGAGCACAGCTTCATGAATATTCATATTTTTTTCCTCCTCAGACTGGATTCTAGTTCATTACCCTGCAGTAAAGCCAAACAGTCATCAATCGCGCTCATTACAGCCGCTGGCGTTTTGATTGGCTGCCTGCTGCTGGTAGCCCGCGTCCCCCATCCTCCCGCTCTCCTCCATGAGCTGTCGTGTACCTGCCAACAACAACAAAAAAAAATATATCAACAATGCAAGAATAAATTTCTCTGGTTGAAAAACAACTTTGCAAACTTGTCAAACAGTCCTCGTCACTTTTTTTTTTTTTGGTTTTACACCAAAAAATTAAAAAAAAAATTAGAAGGGAGAAACTTGAGCTTTAGAGATGAATATTTGTCAAGAGAGTTGACGTAAGTTTCATTTGCATAATGACTTTGTACTTCTGCATTAATAAAATTTGCATATGAAGCCATGTTAATTACTCCTGATCATGCTTTTTGCATTCATGCATAGTAATTTTCTCCGACTTGTGAGAATTAATGTCTTGGCATGGGGGGAGGAAGGGGGGGAGTTGGGGTACTGTCAAATTTCTGTGCCAGTGCCCCTCACTCACACTCTTTCTCCTTCTTGCTCACCACATCGCTGTTCTTGATCTATGACTCATTTATGCATTATCATTTGAAATTCTTGGGAGAAAGAAATGTATCAATTCAAAGGGAATCCTTGTCTGCCAAAAAAAAAATCCCTGAGCAAAATATAACAAGAAATCCCTTCCCTGCCCTCCTTCTTCCTTCCCCAGTGCAGCCTTTCCATTTCCAGCTCCAGCGAAGTTTTAGTCTTAGAATCGTAAGTTGGTGAGGGGGGAACTGCTCCAAAACCACTGTGTGTGTGCTGGGGGAGGAGGTAAAGGCTGGTGTGCAGGTGTGTCTGGCTGAGCGCCGGACTCCATGCGTGAGCATATATAACAGCGTGTCTGCCTATACCGCTGAGTCCTTCTGCCGTTCCTGGGGGATGCTGGGTGTGCATGGTATGGCATGCATTGCTCTGCTAGTTGCTGTTGGAAATGTTTGTGCCCCTGTGTCTCTCTGCACTCTGTGTGTGTACACATGTGTGCTTGTGCACGTTTGCTTCGTCAGCCCTGTTGGTGTCTGTGTAAAAAGACATGATAGAAAGGTAATAATATCAAGTGGGAACAGTCCATATGAGAGGGTGTAATACAGATGAGACAACTTGTTTCAGGAAAAGCATGGAAAAAAATCTGTTGGAAAGATTAGTGAATGGATCTGTCTTTCACTTTTGGATGTGTCTGCTCAAGGCTGCTGCAATGGTACATGTAAAACCCATCTCAAAACATCTGCAGTACTCTCCCTGAACATGATGGGCACAGGGCAGGGATGAGGCTGCAGCCTGCACTCTGAATTTGTAGCCATACACTGTTTGAACAGATGTTTTTCTTTTTATTGAAAGAGAGTTTTTTAATAATGGAATGGAGCTTTCGTCTCTAACCAGCTATTGATTGATTTTCCATCACCAGATAGGCACAGAGAGACACGCAGAAAAACTTGGTTCATGCCCTGTTAAGTGGCTTACACGTCTGCCCGTGCACAGATACACACCCAGGCACCCACCTAGCCAAGCACACAACACCCCCAGGAACGCATCAGCTACGTGTGGCCACAGTTACACATGACATGAGACGTAAAGCAAGGTCTCTTAAATCAAGATCGGGTCCCCTGGTCTGAACCATGCTGAGGTGGGACATTGTGAATGCTGCTTGCAGCTCCATCTTTGTGTTTTGCTCAGGGACTGTTCTGCAGATGTGCCAGAGGAGTGTGGTGTTTTACATATACCATATCATATGGCCAGTCATGCCTAGGCTCAGGGAGAGGGACAACAAAAGGATGCAATTTATGCCTTGATTGTGGCTTTTGTCATGTTCATCTAGGCTTTTATGCTCATTTCCATCTTCTGAGGTCATGTCCAATTTACCTTATTTTCTTCTTTGCAAGTTTAAAATAGCAGAGAGCAAAAAAATTACTCTTAGTGGTGTCTGGGAGTCAACATAACGTGTGAGCTACTGCCGTGTACAGGCACTGAGTATATGCTGAGCCTGTTTAAAGCATGAGGACAAAATCCTCCTTTGCCATCAGCAATGCAGATCTTTTATTTACATGGTGACATTCCCTGTGCATGTTTCACACTCACGCTACGTGCAAAACTCCCCTTCGCATCCGTGCAGAATGAATGCAGAATATATAATTGAGATCTGCAGTGCAGGTGAGTGATTTCCCAGTGCTGACCCAAGAGGAAAACTGAGCCTCACACATTGTGTCAGCAATGTCCGAGCGACACAGAGTTGCATGTGTGTGCCCGCTCACCCCAGTTGGATCAGATTTTTGCCTCTAAGATTGCAGCGCAGTTCTTGTGGTCTGCTTCCCCTTAGTGCTGGTTGTGGCTGTGCCCTTTGTGGCAGTCAGGGGCTCGCAGGAGTGTTTTCTTTTTGAAACCTGTGTGCAACATGATGTGGTCGATCGGCCGTAGAATTCCAGAGAATACGGCTCCCCTCCCTCGCCTGGTGCCGCATGGGTTGAGCAGAAAACTCTCAGCACCACCTTAGGATACCATCTGTCTATCTACCTATATCTGATTATCTTTTTATCTGTTTGTTCATTTTGTGTTTGTCCATCACCTGTAGCAGTTAAGTTGAAGAACGGTAGAGCCTCTGTCTTAATTTTCAGCTTTAAATAGAACCTTTATGGGGAAAAATCCCACAGAAGAAGAGCTGGACCAGTAAAACACGGGCATGTTCCTAGCAAACACAAGCTGAGCATTTCTGAGCACCACTGTTATTCTTTCTATAGCTATGAAGAGGTATCACATACGGTGGAGCACTCCTTTTCTCCATGCCTTTCCTCGAGGTCAGTGGATGCGATTTCCCTCTTCAGTATTTGCCACTTGATCTGATTCTATAGGACTGTCCTGATTTGTGACAAAGAAGCAAACACTAAAGTGGTAGGAAAGAGGAGGAGGAATCACCTAGCTTGACTTTGCTTATAGGGGCAGACTCAGCCTCCTGGTCTGGCAGCCCCATGATCTTTGTCTCTTAGCGCTGGACTCAGGAGTGCTGGTGGGACTCCCTGAGGATCTGCCAGAGTCTCTCTTTGTCCATTCTTCTTCTCCTTTACTAACCCTTTCCTTTCTGACACTAAAAGTTAGCACTTTTTAGATTTCCTCATATATACATCAAAGGACAGAAAAAGACATTCTGAGTGACACGTTCAGTTCCATCCCTTCACTGGCAACAGGTTCTTATAGTCCTTCCCATAAATTTGTTAGGCACCTTGTTAAAGCGAATTGCTGGCTTGCCCCCAGTACCTCTGTTGGAAGGCTCTTACAAGATCCCTTTGCCCAGATGGTTAGAAACCTCCTATTTGAAACCTCAGTTTCCTTTCCACGCTAGAGGAGACGTATTGGATAAGAGCAGGGAGGGTCTCCCTGTATCCACTTGGTAAGCACTTAGCATCTTCTCAGACACCTCAGAGCTGTGCAGATTGTATCAAATTCATTGCCAATGGAAAGATGGGACCCACCAGGACTAGAGGAGAGGCTGTTGCTCTGAGGGTAATGTTGTGTGCTAGGACCCGTCCACCTCCCATTAAAACCCCATGCAGTTGTGGTTGATGGTGCACTTGGCAGGCTTCATACAGTTCCTCCGTGTGATGAGCTCCTTCAAAACCTGTAGTATGGCACCATGATGTGCAGAGGGCCGAGTGACTGCAGGACCTGTGCCCTTAGTCATGGTGGGGCCACAGACATGTCCAGATGTAACCTGAGACGTAGCTGCCCTGTGGCCTTACTCTAAATCCTGATTTCAAGCTCACAACTTTCCCAGCAAGGATGAGTGCCCAGGCAGCTCAACATAGCCTATGCTAGGCTAGTTATTTTTATAATATTAGGAATATAAGATACAATTCTTAAGTCATTGGAGGAAATCTTTGTTACTTTTTGCATGTTCCATGAAAAACCCAAACATGCCGTTCACATATGTTACAGTGGCAGTAGAGTGGTTCAAACACACATAGAAATCCATGTCTGACATCAGTTTCCATGTGCCTAGTGCACTGTCCTGCCCAAAATGCAATGTAGGTACAATCTGGATAGTAGTTATCATTACCTGCTTGTGTAGTACTTCCAGGGAGATCAAACAGTTGCAAAAGCCAAGCAACTGAGCCCCCAAAATAAAAAATCCTTGCTCGTCCCACGAGCCACAGAGATGGCTTCTATTTAAAACCAGTCCTCACAAAAGAGCACAAATTTTATCCTTGATGCTTGAAGCTCAAGTATTTACACAGGGAATTTAGACTCTTCACTTGTGGTTTTGGCAAAAGCTTCACACAAATGTTTTGCACTGGTGGTCTCTTAGCCATTTAAGATAAACGACAAAATCAAATGCAGTCCTTGCAGACTGGAGCGCTGGATGCTGTGCCAAGGATGAAGTATCCCCGTTTGCCTCACATGTGTAGCTATCAGATCAACATGCAGGCCTAGTTTCTGAATTGGGACTCTTGAGGTGGAGAGGCTCCCTTAGAAAATGTTGTTTTTCTGGGGTTGGAAGGAGCACAGATAAATACTTCTCCTTGCTGCCACAGTGTAAGCTCCCTTAGAAAATGTTGCTTTTCTAGGGTTGGAGGGAGCACAGATAAATATTTCTCCTTTCTACCACGGTGTTTGCATGTATCTGCAGGGCACACACGCATGCACAGACAGAATTGCCACCATTAAAAAAAAGAGAGCATTTGCCAGAAGATACCCCACAATTAACACACATATTTCCTGATCTCAATACAGGGGGAAACTGTGGTTTCTGATCTACCACTGTGCGGTAACTGTTGGCAAATGCCAGCTTTTTAATGGCGACCACTCCACCACATATCTTCATTTAGAAACTGCCCTTGATTAGTAGCTACCCTTTATTTAATAATTAAGTGGCAGGCATAGTTTTAAATGAAGGGGGTGGGATTCTCGGTGGATGTAAATCAGTGCCGTTTGCCCAGCTTCCCTTTAAACTCTGCTAATTTGCGCCAGCCAAAAATGTGGCTCCTACCTGATTCTGCATGTGTGTGTGTGTGTGTGTATTTGTGCATGCCTGTATTTGTGCAGGTGCATATCGATATTTAAGACTTGTATCTTAGTTTTTCAAAGCCGCGGAGCTAAGTTTGGACTAGTGCCAGGAGGAGCGAGCGTTTCCAGCAAAGCAGGAGAAAACTCTTAAATACAGCTTTTAAATGGCAGGTGATTCCTAGAGGGGTTAAAAATAAGTAATATGGTTGGAGGCTACAATATCATCTTTTAGCTACCAGAAAAAGGTTGCTCCCTTCTTTGCAGGCTCGATAGGGAAGCAGCCTGCATAATCGGGGCATGCAAAATGCACAACTGGCCGCAGCTCAAGTGGGAAGGCAGCGCAGCGGCCGCCAATGCTTCCTTCTGGGAGCTCGGCTCCTGGCACCTCTCTGAAGCCATTTGAGCTCTAAGTCACCACACTTTGTTCAGGCTGGTGTGTGGAGCCCGCTTCAGTGGCGTCTCGGCAGAAAGTTTGCCCAGTTTTGTGTCGGCTCAATGCATTAACACAGCCATAAAACAATAATCCCCCTTTTGATTCGGTCCCTGAGCAAGTGCCGGTGGCGACGTCCGCTGCCTTCGGCTCTGCTCCATGCCAGGGCTGGCCGTTCCCCCCCACTTCGCCCCTCTCTGTGCCCCTCACGGCCCCCAGCCCGGGTTCGCGGGTCCCCCAGGTCTCTTCTTGCTCTTCCCCCATCTGGTGTGAGCCCACCAGCCTCAGCCGGACCCAGAGAGGGGCTCAGACCAAGCGTGTCGCGCGTTAGGCAGCCAGCCCCCGCCTCGCCTGTTTCCCCTGATGATGCCTCCTCTGTCCCTTCAAACTTAGATCCGACTGACAGTTTTTTCTATTGTTTTTTCTCCAGGGCCGTCCAGGCCTGCAAACCTGCCGGGGGCTCCCATAGCTGCCTCCTCCCACCCTCACACATCCGTGATCACGTCACCTCTCCGCGCACTGGCCTCCCTCCCGCCCTGCCTTAGCCTGCCCTGCTGTGGTGCACGTGCAGTCTCAGTTGGCGGGACTCAGACTGAGATTCAGACTGAGACGTCAGGCACATTTGGATGTCATTGTCAGTTGTCAGGTAATAGAAACATTTTTTTTTTTGTTGCTATCTGAAGGTCAGTAGTGCTGCCAAGTGATGTCGTCTTTGCTGTGGGAGAGCTGCCTTCGCTGGGTTGCGTGGGGAAGGCAGCGAAAATGCCCTAAACCACCCTTCTCCCCTTCCTCCTTCCCCCTCCACCCTGGCAGAGGATGGGGAGTGGGAAGGGGTGTGCAGCTCCCTCCATTTCCCCATCCCTCCCCTCCTGCCTGCCCACCTTCAGCTGTCACCAGCGGCCACTGCCGGGCCATTTGTGCAACGTTGTGAACAAATGTCTGAGACTCCTTACAGAATGTGATACCCCAGTATCAAGATTTCATCTCTCTGGGCTGTTTAGTTTAAGCTTAACTGGATAACATTTAACATCTGAGGTTTTTCCCCCCCGCCCTCCATTTTTTTCCCTCCCTCCCCAATCATTCATATTAAAGGCTCTCCTCCGCGTCCATGTGCACGCAGGATGTATGTGCTCCATGCCGTTTTCTCCCTTGCTTTGAGAAAATGCTCCTTGGTAACTTGTCACACATCCCTCACCTCTCCCCCGTCAGCTTTTCTTTTCCTTTATTCCTTTTGGATGCCTGACTTTTGTCACCGCGAGGAGGGGAAAGTGATGTGGAAATGAGAGTGCATCGAGCTAGCCAAAGAGGACATGGACATATTGTCGCCAGACCCCATCATTTCAGACTCAGCAATCTCTTTGAAATCAGTGGGTGTTTCTGAGCGTGGCTCAGTTGCAAGATTGGGTCTATGGTGAACTGCGGGCTGGAGAGGTGAAAATAGGGAGGGCTTAAAAGAAAATACAACTGTGGCAAAATCCACAAGCGTTTATGGAGTCTCACTGTGGCGGGCCAAACCCTGCAGCCCTTGTTCATGCTAACGTGCGTGGAGTTGTAATAGGGAGCTCCCCGAATGATGCTGGATAAGTAATGCGTGAGGACCAGAGGATTTAGAGAGACAGCAGCGACTGTCAGGAGTAAAGCCTTTGGGAAATGGCTCCTCATGTCCCCCTGAAGCTGGCAAAACTTTGCTGTGCTCAGCTTTTTCTTTCCACAAACAGTGGTACCACCTGGCTGCAGTACGCTGTATCCCACGAGAATGTCCCTGTACATCTCTCGTTGTTGTAATAAAGTAAGAGAAAAAGTTTTGCAAGAAATTTAAATTTGCATCTTGGAAAGACAAAATATTCTCAGGAGGAGGCTGAGAGCACTCTGCAGGGTCCTGTTTCGACCCTGGGTGAAGCTCAGGGCGTGCGAGGAAGGCTCCTGTGCCGCCTGGGAGAGGTTCAGCCTGCATGCAGCTGCTTGTGCTGGGGTGCAGGCACTGGGCTTGCAGTGATGCACTGCGTGGTGCAGCGCAGTCAGGGGATTTGGTCAGATTTCCTATCCGAGCTGCCGTACATAGTGTGGGGAGGATGCTGTTTTAATCTGGCTCTGCTTCATCAGCCTCAGCAGATTGACCAACTGGCCTGAGATCAGGGCAGAGATGGGCTCTTCCGACTGGTGAGCGCTGGATCAGAAAGTCAGATAGCTCTCCTGCCTCCCTCTTCCCTCCTCCCCGTAACCAGTACGCCAAACTGGAACCGATGTCACGTTTTGCTGTTCTCTCTCTTCACTGGCGCAGTATGCACGCAGGTGCCTTTGGTAGGCAGGTAGTTGTAACAGTGAACTGGATGCCCTTGTTCCCTGTTGCTTCTGATGCCAGCAACTAGTGGGGAGGGAAGCAAGTACAACTAAAAATAGAAAAGGAAGGAAGGAATAACTTATTAAAGAACGTGGGAAGGCAAGGCTTTTGCATTTTGCGTACTTTCAGTTCTCACTTTGGAGTTGTGCGCTGTGAGTTTTCAGAATTGCCTGTTTGCTGGGAGAGCGATGCCAGCTCTGTGGAGAGAGAGACCTGTTATCATGGCTTCCTGTAATTACTGCTGCAGTCTGCGGCACTTAGAGAATAGGTTATATCAAAGTGCATGCTACATGTTTATGACAGTAGTTGGTCAAGTTCTGCTTGAAAGAAACATTTTCTTCCCTTGAAAAAGGAGATTATGGCTACTTAACCCTTTCTTAGCTTCTGTAGTATTCACTGTATATGAGCCTGGGCATGATTTAAAACCCTGTGGCAAGGGTTACGGGATCTTTCTAGCCTCTGAAATGTTTTGTGGAAAAGAAAGAAAAGTGAGTTCTTTGTGTTGACTAATAATCTAGTGATGATCCCTGCATTGTGCCCTCTTTTTTAATATAGACATTTACAACAGTCACTTGCTACAGCTTTAGAGATCTGCTTGTCTCTCTGACTTGATGAGCCTTTTATTCTGTCAGCCCTGTTCTTGCTTCTGAGGAATTGTTTCCTTCTTTGAACAAAAGCCATCAACAGTTCCCGCCTCTCCTCCTCCTTCATCATTTCTTACCTTTCCTGTTTTTCAGCATTCATTTAATTCAGGACCTGGAGTTTTTCCATGCAGTTCTCAAACAGGCTGAGACTCTGAAGGCCTGAAGTTGCAGGTACTCCCAAATCTCTGCTGGGCACTCACAAATAGGGCCCTCAAGAGTCCCAGCAGTTTTGTGCTGGAGAATCTAAACTTCTGACTGCCGGTGGGATTTGGGATACGCACATGTGAAAACTGCACTTGGAAGTCTCCGACCTAGATAAGAGCGATCGCCTGGAATGCTGAGTAGCGTTCAGTCATGCACAGGGGAAGTCGTGCTGCCTCATTCAGAGCTGTTTGCGATCTTTAGCAAACGTGCTGCTGATAGTAGTTTCAATCACAGTAAATGATGCTGGGAAGTCTGCTTGGGTGTCCACCGTGTCACTTGGCCGGTGCTGGTCGTGGTCCCCTTTGTCTTTGTTCAATTCTTTGTGTTCAGGGCACCACAGGATGAGGAATTTGTGAATAAATGTCTATGTTTTTCCATGTGATTTTAAAAAAATATCTACCACTGGAACAATTTCTCTCTCTCAGTCTCTTTATTTATTTATTTCCTGCTTCAGAGGCTTCTGTCTGTTGAATTGGGTTCTCCCGTTTAAATGTTTTTAGTGCCTATTTAATTAGAAGTTGGAATAGAGTCATGAAATTCACAGGGTTGTGTAGCTTGGATCTAAAATATAAATGGGCAAAGCATTAATTTTGCTTTACCCCTTGCCAGATTAGGGTGCTTTTTTGAGCCTGCTTTTTATTTCATTTCAATGAATTGCAACTGCTCAGATTAACTGTAAAACACACACAGGTTTCTTTGCATAACAGAGACATGCAAATGATTGTTGAGAGACGTAATTATGTAAAGAAAAGTATATGCCCGTATGCATGCACACATCCACTGCAATGCTTTTTGTGGGGCTATTTTTTCACAGTACATCTTCATAAGGCTCTTTTTACGATGCTGATTTATTAATATTGTACATTAAGGCTTAAATTGTCAAAGCTGCCTAAGAGATTTGGATGCCCATTTCCCATTAAAGTTAACGAGAAATGAGCTTTGAAAATCTCAGCGCAGAAGTGCATGGCACTTTACAGTGTGCTCTCCAAAGAAAAAAGTCCCTGCCCTGAAGATCCTACAGTGCAAAAGCCCCAGAAATGGAATTATAATCGGCATAAGACAAAGGGGATTGTACCGGCACAGATAATAATTTATCCCCTATGCCTGCATCCAGATGTATACCTGATCCAAAATCTTTGGACCTAGGCCCATGAGTGAGCATTTTATATACCTCCGTAAAGATAATTAAATCTGTCCAATACGCATATATTCAGCTAACCAGTGAAACTGCTTCCTTCCCACATGTAGGCTGATGGAAGGAGGTGGAAAGCAATTGCGATGCTTAGTTGCATACATAAAAACAGCAAGTGGGCACAGACAGCAGTGATTAATGGACAGGGCTGTGAAGTTTAAGGTCTAAAATAGGGGAAGGCATGGGGCCATAGCTCAGAAGAGTGGAACAAGCTCCTGTTAACTCAAGGAATCAGGTGTATTAGTCATTAGGACATTCTGAAAACCACACAGTCATCTTGGAAAGTTAATATCAATTTACTTGGCTACTGAAATTCTACTTACTACATCATTTAACTGCTCTGGTGTTTTCTTGGCAAAGGTTAAGGTGACAATAAAGGTAAAAGAAGTACCTGTAAGTAAATGATAGGTTTTAAAAGAATACTTTTCCTCCTTCAATTATATCACTGTATTCATTTTGTGTTGGTTTTATAACTGTAAGAAGAGCTAGATTAGACCACCCTGCTGAAAAAAGCTTGATGCAATTAATACAGTGTGTCTAGAAAGCAGTATTATTTCAAAAAGTTTTATGTTAATGATATGGTATGTGCTCGGCACATGTCTTACTAGAACAAGAAGCAAGCTTTTGTTCACTCCAGACTGGGTTTTATTAACACAGGAGGATCAATGGAAAACAAAACAGTAATCAGAGCAGAGAATGCAGACTCATCCAGCAAAAACCTCCTAACTCATCGAGTCCCAGGACGATGGCTGATGCTCTACTCTTCATTTTTAGTTGAGTGGAATCTCAAAAAAAAAAAAAAGTCAAGTCCACTAAAACTTGATTTCTGATCAGCACTGGGTACTTTTTCAAGAGGAGAAAGAGGAATTGGGTGTATGTGTCTGAGGACAAACAAAGATCTATAGTTTCCCCAAGACCCTTTGTAAATGTATCTTTTCATTTTGCTGCATAAAGAAGAGGTTTGCATAAAGTACTGGCTAACATTCAGGAGAGATGTCCCTATTAGTCATGGTTACATGTATTTATTTATTTTAGTGAAATATTTAATGCATGCTATAGTAGAATTGACTTTGTGGATGGTACTTAGAGAGTGCAGGGATGTGTGAGAGATGTATATACTGAAAACGGTAATGCATCAGGTTGAGTGTATGCATCCGTCTTTTCATCTGTCTATCAATCTATGTGTTCATCCATCTATCCAAGTATTAAAATCATATGTGACCTGTCTGTCTATGTAGCTCTCTGTCTCACCAGATATTAAAATCAGATCCAAACTCAAAATAGATGGATCTAATCACAAACTGATTTTTTGACTGAATGGCGTGTTTGTCAAGAGGCAGCAAAGAGACCTTAAGACAGCAAAGAGGCGACTAAAATTAGGGTGCTGCATAGGGCAGCGGCACTGGCAATTTGAGCGTGGCTGAGGCTTTGTTCTAGGCAGACGCCCAATCACTATAACTTTGTAAGTCCTAATTATGTCAAGTTAAGAACCAGCAGGAGCAATAGCGATATTTAAAGGTGCTTTAAAGTGGACGCCTGCCATTTCCAGACATCCCAAGAAAAAAAGAAAAGCCCTTAATTGCAATACTAACGGGTGGAACTGAATCTGGTAGTCTCGGGACAAAATGTTTCAAGGCAACCGTTGCCTGCAGTAAAGACAATGGCTCCAACATTGAGAGAGTTAACTCGATCGCATACCACTACGCTGAGCCCTAGAGTCTGAACTCTTCAAACGCTCCAAATGGAGAGCTAAATCAAAGAATCCTGTTTCAAATCCATCCAAGATGTTGCTGTTTTTCTCCTCTGACAGGAGAAGCATTTGGAAGTGCAGTTTCTTTCTTTTTTTATAGCTGTCTTAAAAAGGAGTTTGGATGTTTAGCACAGCTGGTGCTCATTACATTATGCACTATCAATAAAATAGCATGTGTAATTAATTTTTAATGCAGTGCTGTATGCAGCGCTTTAAAGCAGTTACTGTATGGGGAGAGCCGACACCGGTCACTGACATCAGAAATATTGAAATAGAGGGCTAGATTTTGCATTTTTAAAGGGTGTATGTGCGAGTGGGGGAAGGGTATTTCCCAGCCAACAATGCTCTGGCCACAATCAAATTTAAAAATATAGGAACAAGATGGATGAAGGTGATTGTATAATTTGCTTATTGGAATGAACGAATTTATTTCCTTTTAGAGTTTGCTGAGCGATGGCTGGGTTAGGAGTAGGTGACTTCAGAGTATAGGTAAGCACCAGGGGACTGCACAGCAACTGATCCATCTTTGTTAAAGCACGAACAGGCTTTGGTGGTATCAGGTGGGAGATGAGGCAAAAGGGGAGGTTACGAGAAAGCAAAGGAAGGACATTTCTGTTCTATTTCATTGAGCAGGTTTTTATTACAGGGCTTCTTTCTTGTGCCTTGTTGGTCCCATTAGTAATAAGGTCCATTTTTTCCCCTTGATTCAGTAAATATTTGGGAGTATCAGTAGTCTGGAAGGGAGAGAGTAGCTTGGTTACAAAGAGGCACCACTGATGGCAAGTTGCCGGCTGCTCCGACAGAAGACCCAAACAAATCACAGTCTCTTCTCTTTTCTTGGTGTTTATACAGTACTTTCCAGAAGACACCAGCATAAATAAAGACTGCTTTAATGGGGCACAGTAGGCAAGGTTTGGGCACCATCGTAACTTTTGGCAGCCATTACATCCTGAAACACCTTGGTCATCTGAAGGAGGAGCAGACCTATTTTTGATGTAGCATGGTGCGTGTTCATACTCAGCAAAGGGACAGGAATTGCTTTTGTGTTTCTGCAGCAGGGTAATCACCAGGGATGGTTTGCAGGATAGGACCAGCCTCTCCCTGCTGCCACCTCTTTCCCACCCTTTTCAAGGAGTTGAACGTCTCTTGGTGAACACTTCCTAAAAAGAGAAGAAATCAACTGCAGGAAGAGAAGGAAGGAAGCAATCACCTACAAAGCAACGAAATTAGGGGTAGTGTTATTTGTCAGGTGCCTTGCCTTTTGGTTGGGCAACACACCAGCTTTCTAAGAGCTGATTTTTTTTTTATACACATGCACGAGGCATAAGTGTTTGCAATTATTCTTTCTTTCTCTCAGTAAATTGCCATTTATTTGTACATAGCATATGCTAAACAGTTCACTTGTACAGCCTCACCTGGCATATTCAGGATGGAGTTTTCTCCTGCCCCTTCAGCAGTAGTTTTTTGTCATCACTTTTCTTCTCGCTTTCTGTCAGATACGTGCGGATGTGTTTGTGTGTCTGAGCCAGGAAGTGAATTGGGCTGTTCAGTTTGTGTGAACAGAGATAAATCTCTTGTGCACGATTATAATGCTCAGCGTCAAAGGAAGTAGGGCGAGCCATGGGGTATGGTGTAGGTAGTTGCGATGAGAACTGCTCTTTAGTTCACAAGCCAGAGTGGGAAATGTGGAGACAACAGCGAGGCATTGTACATGTTGTAGTAAAATAGCTTTATTTTATTTTCTTTTTTTAAAGGGATTGGGTCACATATTCCTAGGGTGTCTCAAGTTTAGGCCAGAGAACTGAAAAAGAATTACTCCATGTCCCTCCAGAACTGCCTAATTCAGAGGACCTGGGTTCCTTTTTCTTTTCTGAGTGCTTCATAAAAATAGATGTAAGGAAGAGTTCTGTGCTCAGGTGGGACGCTTTATGTTCAGAAAGGGATTTGAATCAAAGAAGCCCTGCTGATGCACCTTGTGTGTGACCCACTGGGCTCCTGTGTGCTGCATGTTGGCCCTTTTTTCTGCTGAGCAGTAAACAGCTGAGCAACTGTTAGCAACATACGTTTTTATGCTGTTTGCTTTCTTTTGGACAGGCTTTTTCCAAGCATTTTTGCAGTACGTACAGAAATCTGGTAGGCTAGAGTATGGTATGTGCCTTTGCTATCTTTATTTCCCTCTTGTTTTTGTCTTAATCAAACCATTGCTATGGGTCCCTGTTCCAGCTAACGCAACCTGCTGTAGCACAAGCTGGGGAAGCCAGGTTCAATGAGTCAGTAAACCGTGCACTTGGAAGGAAGCAGGGAAAAATCCCACATAGCAAGGCCTTACATTTTTTATGAATTCAGTTGTAAGAGTCAGAGGTCCTGGGACTTCTGGAATGAGGTTAACCCAGGCACTAAGCAAGGCAATGGGGAGACATAGGTGCTGGAATCACGCCATTAAATAGTGCTTTCTAAATTATTGTCTTTGCTGTTAACATAAGGAATCTCTGGTTAGAGAGAGGCCGGTTTGCACAACATATCTGCAGCTTTTATGCTTGTTTAAACATCACTTGGCTATTTGGAGCCAATTGTAAATGTATTATTTTCAGTCTGTCCCCTGGCAATGTGAGGGGAGCATCCTATCCTTTCTGTGTGTCAGACTGTTCTCCTTACATGTCCTGTATTGACCTAGATTACTTCACGTGAGGCCCAAATCTAAACCTGATCCATAGGTCTCTTCCATGGCTGCGTGACAAGCGTGGTGCTTCCAGGGCATGCTGTACCATGCCAGCAGTCCACTGAGGGGTGGGTTAGGGACTGCCTCGGGATGCTTAGCTGAGCATCTTTCTACAAGGTGTCTTCTGACTTCAGTGGCGTTGTACTATTATGCCAGCTGTGAACATGGTCTATGGAATTCGGGGATGTACAGAGATTTAAGTAAGAATCAGAGTACTGTTGGAAAATATGTACCATTTAAAACTATCCATGGCATTCAGGGGGAAAAGCAAAAATTCATGGAACATAGTAAGACCTCAACATGGCAGCAGTGCCCTTTGCCTCTGGGGGAACTATTTTTTCAGTTTGCTTCGTCTAACAGAGATTTTGGATATCTTCTCTTCTCCTCTTGTTGAACAGGGAGAGAGTGAGTTCATTTATTATGACACAGGCAGACTTATAATGCAAAGTCTGTCCAAAAATTAGGTCTGAGTGTTTACAGATTGATTAATCCAAATCCTTTATAAAAATGTGTGAACTGTTGATTAAACTGGGAATAGGATCATTGTTGTTTTGCCTACGGTGAGGACAAGATTAGTGGGTAACTTTACCTTTCTGCAAAATGTTATAAAATATAATAAAAAAAAGATATTCTTTCTCTATTTTTTTCTGGATTCTCCTTAAACTGAACTAATACCTCCATTGTAAAGTCGAGGTAGAATCTTAAAAACTCTGTAGCCTACTGAAGCCAAACCCTTCACTATCATTATCAATAGATACGTAGAATAGTTGTGCAAAATCTTGTGAAATTGCTGTAAATTCTCTCCCAATTTCCTTCATACTTTCTCTGCACATTTTCCACGAGGAGCGGTGTGAAAGCTGCAGTGCTGCTAGCCCCTGCCTCCACCACCACTGTCAACGTTCATTAGTGCAGTTGAGCACACTCATAAATGTCTGAGCTCTTCCCATATTTAGAGCCCTCTAGCCAGCAAATCTTTCCTTCTGCTCTCCCTGTTTCGAGGAAGAAACTGATGGTCAGGGTTTGAGGTGGGCACCTGAGGTTTAATTTTAATTCTGTGGCCTGATATCGTCCAGAACTGTGAGGGAGAATGAGGGTGTGTGGGAGACAGGACCATCACTGCCTTAAATAATTTGCTCCTTGCCCTTTCCTGTTAAGTTTGCCAGGCTGTGTCTCGTGATTCTAAGCTGGGATTTCTTAAATTTGTTTTCTCCTTAATAGGTAAAGATGAGTGAATGCTGTTTCTCACTTTCTCCTCACTCTTTCTTCGCAGATGTCTTTACTCTCTGGGGCGGGCTGAGACGGCCAGGGAGGTATTACCCAGGGGATTGCATTGCCCTGGGGTTAGATTTGCCTCTTTCCATGGCAGCATGGGGCTGTATTGCATATAGCTCCCTCCCAACAAGTCCCAGTGAGTCACCATCCCACTTGCTGGGCTGTCTGATGGGAGCAGACTTCTCTGTTGGTGGCCACCATGGTCATGGAGCTTCTTCCCATCCGCCCCTTTCCCTTCCCCTGCTCTGCCCCAAACTTTCATACTTCTTTCTTTTTTTAATATATCATTTCAGCTTTGCCATCAGGTAGGTCCTTCATTCATTGCTGTCTATGCCAGTGATCCCTGCAGTAATAATTACAGGATCTTTTTCTAAAAATCAAGTCCAAAGTGAATTTGCTTTTTTTGGGTATTTTTTTGTTTTGTTTTTTTTTTAACTTCACATTTTTTTTGAATGGAAATGACTGTTGAAAGTAAACACAGCTTGCACCGTGCAGACTTATTGGGCCAGCATGAATTTCCTTAATAAGCTGGGGTATGTGACTGTGCGTGCGCGTGCGCGTGCGCGCGTGTGGTTTTCTCCCCTTAAACCTTGGAATAAGAATGCTGTCTCTTTAAATCCTAACTCAAACTTTACTGGCGATTTTACAGAGCCTGGTTTCATTTATAGTGGAGCCAGACTTGCTGTGTGAGAGCCGTCCGCATGCTGGAATTAGTCTTAAGCTCGCTTCTGTGGCGTTGCCAAATTCCATGTTTGTGTTTTATTTAGAATTCTTTTCACGGCCAGTCGAATCTGTTCAGGCACACATAGGCAGTGTTGCGCCCCATGGAGAAAATAAGCAAGTTTGCGTTTTCTTTGGCATAGGCCACAGCCACAAAAGACTGCGGTCTAAAAAAACATTTTTTAAAAGCTATTTTAACCCATAACAGATGTATAAAGTAGGCACACGCATGCCAGCTTCCTTAGTTTTAATTAAAAAATAATTACGGCTTTAATGGGATGCTAGTGACAAATTTGGATGAATGGTGGGTGACATTATCTCAAGGCTTGCTTCAACTTATAAATTAGTGCATTTCTCTTGGCCAGTGGTACAGATGAAATTAAATGAAGGAGCAGATTAATATTTCTTAAAGTTACATTGAACCAAATGAAAAATCAAATCAAATCAAAAACCAAGGCCCCGTCCTCTCTCTCAGATTCCCGTTTGTATGAGATCACAGCACATGGAGGAAAGGTTATTTTCCCTGGCTGATAAACGATCTGGCCAACAATAAACTGGGCTTAGCTTTGCAAGGTACCTGTCCCTTTCGTAATTTCACATCGGTAGCCACATCGCCAAATTATTGTGATTAATGTCAGCAGGCGCTTCTATTTATAACCACATCTAACTAGCTAACACAGTACCTCCGAGCCAGGAAATCTTAAATATAAAACCACCCCTACATGCTGCATGTTGCAATGGTTCTCTCTCCATACCTCGGTTCACTGGCTGCCTTTTGGGCTGCGATGCCGGCCGTGATTCTTCGCATCTTTAGGCTATTTTCAATTTGGGGCTTTTAAGGCTCACCATAACTGAGCTAGATGCACAGGCTTGCACAGGTAACAGCAGTTTATATTTATGAAGAAATAAACAAAGGAGTAATAAACATGTAATGAGCTAACCCCAGATGGTATCTCGGCTGTTATTACGGTCAGGTGTATGCAGAGCTGGGGAAGGGAGAGGGAAGGATCAACATGGGAGGCTGTGGATATCGAAGGAGGAGGAGGAGAGGTCTGATGGGTTCACTGGAAAAAGTGTCTTCCTCGGTCCCACGCAAGCCTCCATCCCACCCATGAACACCTTGAATAGGTACTGAGAGGAGAGGCGATAAAGCAGCACATTTTTTCATGGCGTGCTGCAGAACCACATTTCCTCTGGACCTGCTCGTCCCATCCTGGCGCTTTCCAGCAGCAAAGGCAGCCCAGCATGGGATGGGGCTTTCTGGATGGGAGCAGATGATCGGCTTCATGATCTATGGCACAGGTAGATGAGGATCACTGTGTGGGTGGACAGCCAAACCCTGCTTGCTGTTCTCAGATGTATTCTTTCATGAAACTTCTCATCTGCTTAACATTTAGCCCCCCTTATAAGAAAACCCTGAAACGCTGCTGATACGTGTAATCTAGATGGTAAGAGATCTTCTTCCCTTAGGCATTGCCAGTTTCTGTAACAAACATGCTACATTGTTTCCTCATTAAAAAATAAAAATAATTTTTGGAAAAAGCAATTGAAGGAAAGAGAAAGAGAGTATCAGGTGTTTGGTGGATAGCTGCGCACCTTCCCCTAGACCAGTCCAGATTTATCTTGTGATCTACAGATGTTTTGCTACTAATTTCCACGCAAATGTGGCAGTGTCCCCCACCTTGCTTGCTGAAAGCTGTCTGCCATGTTAAGCCGAGGAAACCCAGCAAGAGGAAGCTGCTCTGCTTGGTTCGAGCTAGTCTGGAGAATTTCAGCTCCTCAGGGTGATCCGCTTGATCCCTCTGGGAGAGCAGTGTCTCTCCTCGGTGTGCAGAATGTCCATTGCCTGAAGCTGAACCAAGCCAGACTCTCCAAAGATATGATTCTTAGGCTTTGTTTAACTGCAGCAAAAGAGAAAGAGATTTTCCTTTGTCAATGGAATGAGGATTTCTGTGGTAACATTTCCCTGAGCTTGAATTCCTCATGAGTGAAAATGAAGTTTCAGCATTAAAAACATGAGTCACACAGTGCAGATGAGAGTCATTTTTGCATTCCTGGAATTTTTGGAAGGGAAACATTACATTCACGTTAATCCTTTCAATTATACCTTATTGCTAAAATAATCCATGAGGCATTCTGCAGTAGAGCCCTCTGCTATTTGGTTACAGTTGAGGCTTTGAAAATAGCACCTGAAAGCTTTTAGACTCCTGTGTGTCAGTATCTTAATTTTCTTTTTATGTTGCTGCACACAGGATGGTCTGGTGTCTTTTTTATTTACTCCTTAGGATTTTTTTGTTTAATAAATAAGACTAATTTGATTTGTTCTGATGTGTCTCAAGTATCTAATTGCTGCTGTAGAGAATGATTAATGTCCAGTTGAAAGGATTCCACATCTATAAATGAGAATTGAAAGCAGATGTTAGTTTGATGAACGTGTGCTGCCCATTCCTTGTCTGCACTGACTCAGGGAGCAGGCTGCTGAGATATCGCTGTCTATCAAAAGAGAGATGTTAGATTCCAAATACAGTTCAGAGTCACACACCTATCATGAGCTGAGTGAACGGTTAACAAATAATGTATCCCAGGTAGTTTTTTTCCTCTGCTTGTGAAATATCTATACACAAGACAGTGTTATCCTCAAATTGTCAGAAATACTTGACAAACTCCAGTTCAGGAGAATGCACTGTGAATTGATTACAACCAGGACTTTACGTCTTGGTTTTTACTCAGGGAGTACTGCTGGTGTGTTGTCCGAGGGCAGGTAAGTTCAGTTTCCAGTGCTAGTGCATGCGCAGTGCTGATTCTGAAGTGAATTCAACCCATAAAAAAAAATATGAAGCTGATACTGTTTTCTTTTCTATTTGTGGACTGGCTAGGTGCTCAAGCATTTCTGGCAAGCCAGGCCGAACACTTTGCAGAGTTTGCTAGCTTGAGTTCATGCAGATCTGTAGAGAGCAGACAGTACAAGGAGCGAAAGACTGAATTGCCTGGGCGCAAGATCAGGTTTTGTAGCGTCCAGCCAACTTTGACATACACCTGCACACAATAAGCACAACAGCTTTTTAGATAAAAGCAGGTACAAACAGATCTTTTCATGTAGGCTCTCCAGTTTAGTAATGCACGATGTTTTACAGTCCTTTCACAAGCGGTGCACTCTTGGCCGTTGGAGTGCGCCTTCCCAGCCAGTGTGTAACAGCAGGTTAGCAGCCAGTGCGTGTCAGAGTGGAGGAGGAGAGATTTTGGCCAAGGGCAGACATTTCTGATAATGGCAGTAGGATTGTCAATGTTTCCAAAAAACAGAGAGCTTGCTTTTTAAAGCCTCTTTTAAAAATCTTTCCTGCACTTTTAAAATGTTCACTATTATTACTGTGAACAAAAGAGAAAAAATAGCCTAACAGATTTAGTCACTTTGATTTTTTTTTTTGTGAAATAGCCTTTGCATTTTTAGTTTTTGTTAAATCGCTATTCAGGTAATGTCTATGACTAGAAAACTATTTCACAGATGGACAGATGGAGATGTAAAGACCAACACAAATCTTCCTTGCTGTCTATAAATCAGTCTGACTTGGGATGTGTGTATGGCAGGAGAGAGAGGGAAAGAGAGAGAGGAGGGGAGATAGAGGATAAAAGGGATAGAGAAGTGACTTGGAGTCACGGAGAAGGATAGGTACTGGCATCCCAGAGCTCCGTCTCCATCAGCTTCTGTACTGCAGTCATGTGAAAATTACAGCAGAGAAGAGTACTTCCAGTGGGACCCTCCGTTCCCCCGGTACCTGAATAGGACTTCCCATACAGCAGGCAGGTGAGAACAGAGGAGAGACTGGTTTTACATTTAGCTGGCTTTTCCATTTGGGATGTAACTACAATGACATTAATTTCAAATATAATTATTTCCTAAAATACTTGGTTTTTGTTTCATAGATGGTACTGAACTGAGCAACGAGACTTTCTCAATTGAAGTAACTATACTTTGCTGGGGTAAAACCTGGCCTTTTAGATTATTTCTGATGATTTTTCCTGACCTATATCTACCTGACTGTGCTGTAATGTCAACAGTTCCCAGTTCATATACCTCACAAAGAGACTGGAAATCTGAAAGTGGACCACAATAAAACAAATAGTAGCTCTCTCCCTATCAAGTCATACTTTCAAGTTATTAAAAAACAAAACCTGCTTTTTGTCTTCCTTTACTTCTCTTTCTTTCTTCACTCTCTTCTTAGCTTTCTTTTCTTATAGGGAAGAAATGTAATTGATGCAAACACAACTATCCTAAATTAAGCTGGTGAGATACTCATGTGGCTCATATCATTACTGGTCATCCTGTAGTGCATGGTAAACTTCATTTTTGTGGAGGAGAGCCAGGACTGAAGTCAAGAGATGGGGCACAGCTTACACTGCAGTCAGCAAAGTATGTTACAGTTTCTCCTGGTGTAGTCTCCTGACTGGTTGTGCCTACATCGTTGTATGGGGTAGGAGAAAACATCCTTGAGAAAATGTGTAAATAAACCTTTGTAACATGATGGCTTTCCTCATTGCTATGAACCCAGCCTGCCGAATGAGCTGCGAATGTGTAATTTTTGCAGGACAGGGCTTGTCTGCAGTATTTTATTGTTTCTGGAAGTGGTCACTTGAGCAAGTACACATGTGCTATGAGTCAGTATTGGTTTGCTCTGGCTGCTTCTTAGCAGGTTTTCCTATGAATAAACGTGTGCCTGGCCCTGAGCAAATTGTGGAACTCCCTCGTGTTGGCAGCGGGAAGGCGTGAAGGGGTTGGGAACTTCATGTGGAGTGCATAGCTCAACGCACATCAGAGGCTCAGCATCAGGAATCTCATGTTTGGTCTGCACAGGCAGATACTCTGTTGGCCTTACACAACTGAGGGCATGGCTGCAAGTTTTAATCATGCGTCTAAAATCAAAGGAGAACACCACACAGGGAGTGTTCCTTGGAAAAGGCAGCTTTAGGAGACCAACAACAGGCTCTCTTTACAGCTGGGAGAAAATAAAGCATTCCTGTCCTGTGGTCCCCAGTGATATCAATGAAAGGACCCTGTATCTGGCTAAAAAAAGGAAAATCCAGATTGAAAAATATCGTGAATGGATTTGAGAATTTGCTGTATGCTTTTATTGCTATCCCGTGCAAAGCATTAATAAGAGAAGGAGATTCTTGTATCTCATGTCCTATTCCTTACAGTTTGGAAAATCTAAATCCAAGCCTTGTTTCTCTGTTGAATTTTCCCTGTGATCTTGGAAGAGTTCCTTATTTCTCCATGTAAAGTCTTCCACCAATTCAGTAAGGAATTCCAACTCTTCACTCTCTGATGGGAATATTATGAGGATAAAGACGTGAAAGTTTCTGAGGTGCTAAAATACTGAAATAATAAAAAGCTACAGAAGTATATAAAATGAGGGAGAATAATTTAGGCTAATTTTTGAGGAATTGCTTGTCCTGGGTTTTATTGAATGTGATAGAAATGAGACTGAGGGCCATCGATGGTGATTGATGTTTGTCCAACTGTTACCGTGTTTAAAATACTCACAAGTGTATAAGAGGTACTGCTGTTACTCCTGTCTGTGAAAACGGTGGATCAAATTGTGCTCTCAGGTACAGCAGCTCAAGACCATTGCAAATTAAGCCATTGGAAATCAATGGGGTTGCACATTTGTAACTGAGATCAGAATTTGGCTTGGCCTTGCGCGGTGCTCTGTGTGTTAATTCTTGCATCTAAACCTGGAAGAAATGGCTTTTTTATTACAGCAGTGCTTGAAGAGACCCCAGGAAAGTAAGGTGTAAATATTAGAGGCTGCCAACAGCTAGTGGCAGTTTCGGCCTAATAAACTGGAAGTAAATAACTTGGTGATTAGCTGGAATTGGCAGGCCACTTAAACACAGCGCTGACTGGGTACTTGGTTTTCCCTGTTCACACCTTAATACTATATAACAGCACGGATAGATGCCTGGAAGATACATGAGCCTCAGCAGAATTTGTTCTGAATCTACCTTGACACTTCTATTTGTGAATAATCTTAATGATAACAACAACAACAACAACATGTACTTAGTTAGAACCTTTCATCCCAAGGAGCCCAGAGCACTTCTAATTTGAAGAGTGAGCAAACAATAAATAATAAAATACGAGTCATTACAGCAAGGATAGTTTTGCAGCTCAAATGCTGAACTGGAAAGCCAGTGGAATTGGGATTTCTTGCTGCTCCCCCCACCACACAGTCCCTCTGTGAACCTGCCCAACTCCCTTTCCCCCCAGTGTGTCTCTGTAGTGGGGACGTGGATGGGCTAATAACATGTGAGGCTTAATCTCAGGCAAACAGGTATGCAGATAAAGCAAGCAGTGCAAGAACCTAAACAGGATTATTGTGAATAGACTTGTATGTTCAGAGAAACTCAACCCTTGGAGATCCACTCTAGGAAGAAATACGATCAAATAGCCAGGGAACAAATTAACTCTTTCAGGGCAGGACATTAACAAAGTCCATGGGAGTTATCAGAAAAATCAATTGCTATTGATTCAGTGAGCATTAGATCAGGCTTCTTGCTCCTTGAGTGCCATTAAGGCACATTTCAGGAGACAACAGGGCATTTTGGCAAGGGTAGTAAGAGAAAGTTTGGCACAGTCCACTCATTTTTGCCATTGCCATGCTACTGTCTCAATTCTCACTCTTCTTATGTCTGTGTACTGTAAGTAGCAAGAGAAGATTCTGCTTCAGTTGTCATTTGCTGCCTTTCTGAGTCCCACTTTAAGCTCCAATACACAGACTTGCTTTAACATTCCTCTAGATGACTTGACTTTTTCCTTCGCAGCGATGAGGTTCCTGCTGCAAGGAGGAATTCCCCTCTCCTATGTAATAAAATGACCAGACTGGGTTGGCATTGTGTTCCCAAAGAGAAAAGGATATAAAATACTCGGTGCCAGGCTCCCTGACAGAATTAATATTTCACAGTATTGTGTCACTCCTGCAGCCTCTGCTTTTCAGTTACCCATCCCTCTTAGTCATTTCATTAGTCATTATTTTTGGCAATGGGTGTAGTGATCTGGTTTGATTGGAAAGCACCAGGGTACAGTGTCCAGGTTTGTTACTTACGAATAATAGCCATAATGTTGACATGTAGATTCCTAAGGATTTAAGCTGTGTAGGGGTCAGAGAGTGTAGTGTTTGTTGACTCCTCTGCTCTCTGAAGTGTAGTCTTTTGATGGTTTAGAAATGGAGTGATAATCCTTAAAAATGCTGCAACTTGCCTGGGATTGTGTAGCATAGTTCATCTTTGTGGTTTCTCCTAATCAGCCCTCACAGGTGAGTATGACCATTTTACAGACAGGAAAAAAAAAAAGGGTTTGGGCACAGACTTGGTTAGTAACTTCCTGGCCTCTAGAGATCTGGTCTGGTCACGTCGCTACATGAACAACAGGCATAAAATGAATGTATGGTTGAAAGTGATTTGCTTTGGGTTTGGATTAAGCCCATAATCCAGGTCAGCAGTTATCAAGTTATCTTGCAGAAGATAAGAGTATTTTGGCCCAAGGTAGTCAGAATTGAAATGCATGACAAAAGTACATCTAAAATTCCTACTTAGGAGGGCTAAAACTTATGCATGGAGATACTGGAGCATTTCTGATGAAATCATGGGATCTGCTTGGCTTTTAACTTTTACTGTAACTGAGAACACTCAAAATAAATTAAAAAAAAGAGGCAACCTGAAAGATTTAAATACAACTAATTTTATCTTGTTGAGATTAAGTACTTGATACTTGGAGCCTGCCAGGAAAGCAAACCAGGGTTGGCTCTACAGTGTGAATCTCCAGGTTTTCAAGAAGCCAGGAATCCAGAATGGCTGCTTTATGTGTGATTTCTTCATTTCTTCAGCCTCTTGGGTGAAAGTCTGAGCTGTGTGAAGGTAGGTGTGCATGGTATTTTGCAAGCAGACATGAGCTTGTTCTGCCCATGCTTCAAGCCAACTGGATGCAAGCCAGCCCTGCAGCGGAAGCCGTACAGCTGTGTGAGTGAGGATGTTGAGCCCCAGCCCCGTCTCTCTGCAGGGCTTGTTAGCTCGGGTTTGGGGTTGTACTAACCACAGCTACATGTCCTCTGCATTGGTGCTGGCTTGTGTCTGGCCATGTTGGAGTGCAGGCAGGGTGAGCCCTTGTCAGCCTGCCAGATACCATGTAGACATACCCTTCCTCACCCTAGGTAGCAGTTTCTCAGGCACTTAATTTTCGTTGAAGTCAGCATGAGCAAACGTTAGTCATCTTGAGTAACGGTTGCCAAAGGAGGTCCTTTGTGTAACGCATAGATTTAGCAATCTAGGCATTGACTTTGCATTACTAATGTTTGGTCTGCTTTCTCCCAGGCCTTTCCACTCTCTTGGTCACTGTCAATCCCCTTTCCTGCCAGCTGCTCCAGTCCATAATTGCATCCGACTGCAGTGATACAGTTGTCAGCCCTGGAGAAGTCTCTAGACTTTATTGCTACCTTCCCTCAGGCAATGCAGTTTGCCACTAGCCCTGAGAGGCTGGTTTGGAGTCTCTTGAAATTGTTGAGATTGGTGATATTACCCTTTCTCTTCACCTTGAAGAAGGGAGTGGCAATTCAGTCATAAGAGAAGGAGTGACTTTAGCAAGCTGGTGTTTCTTCCCTAGGGAGTATAATAAAGGCTTCACCCTACAGGGTACAAACTATGCTTCACAGAGTAAAACAAAAAGAGTCAAAAAGAAGTTAGTGTTGGCTCCTGTTTCCAAGTTGTCTGAGCTTTGATTGGTTTCTGTAATTCAAAGAATTGTAGCAGTACATTTTATGTTTCCTTTTTTTGTCTGTTACTAATGCACTAGTATTCCTTCCTACCTGGCTTCTAGCTGAGGAAACTTCAACTTTACAGTGATATAAAAGCTTGAAATTGCCCAGAAAAATTCAACTTCCTTCACTTTTTCAGGTGCTAGCACTGGTGTACTGAAAAAAACCCCACATGATCTAGGTGTGAAACTGTGGTCTGTTCAACCCACTAGAAACTTCACGGTGACCTCTGTCAGGTTTCTCATATGGATTTGTGACCTAAGAATTGAGAAGAATAACAAATGTTCACTTTGCATCAATTATTGAAGTTTCAAATTGTGTTTTTCTTCCTACTAGAACGAAACCCAAACTTAAAGATTTCTGAGAAATGGAATTGTGTGTTCAGATTTTTAGGCAAAACCATGATATTTTGGTTCAAACCTGATGGCTTCTGGGTCAGTATCAATGTTGTTTCAGCATCTTTCTCCCGGATCATTTGCAGTCTGACAAGAGGAGTTGAATGTGGGTCTTATCCAGGGCAGGTCCCTGACCACTGGACACCTCTTTTTTCTCTCTCTTGCACAGTGTTTCTGATGAAACTTCACTGAAACTTAGCTCTTAACACAGGTCATCTTAGCTGTCAAGAATCTTTGGTAAAAGTGTTCTGAGCAGCTCTAGTCCACAGTCTTCAGACTTGTTTTAACTTTAACCATGTAAGTCAAATCTTTGAGATAGGATCTGTGGTGTCCTGTGAAATGGAATGGGCTTTATACATTGATTACATTGCTTGGCTGGTACAGTTATCTGCCAAGAGCTTTTTTAATGTGATAGACATAAGAAAAGCCTTCCAATTGTCTCTTCCATGCCCTGCATATCCCAGCTAGATTCCAAATAGGATCTGAAAGTCCAGACATGGGTCACTCAGCCCTGGGGTGTTACGGGTGCCCTCTTAGACCTGGGAGGAAAGCAGTGGAAACATACCTTGCAGAGTGGATGCACCTCACAGTTGGAGAGATGTAACCTAATTTGTCAGCTATCACAAACCACTCATTTCATTTCCATTGCTACAGTTTTGGCTAGAACTGTTCAAGCCCTGCAGGGTTCGGTTCACAAGGTTGTATGTGAACTGAACCCTGCTCTCAGGTTGAGGAAGGGTGGGTGGAGAACCAAACCTTTCAAGTTTGCTTAGAGGGATGAGTCTGAGAAATTCACACCTTCAGAACTCCTCATCCTCTTCCTCTACTCACATGTGCTCTGAGCCCTTTAGTACTCTTTACTCAGGACTTCATAGCAATCCTGGTAATACTTTCTCTCTATTTGTGTTTCTGGCTTTCTCTGCTGAGTCACCCAAAGCACTATACAGTGCTTTCCTCTCCTTCGGGGCTCTAGGTGCTGCCACTAATTAGCTCTTGCATTGTTATAAAGTATGTTCAGGATCTGCCCCGCACTGTAGGTTACCTTGTTGCAGATTTGATCTTCTCTTGGTAATTCACATGTGGAATCTGTCTCTCTACCTAAGTTCATGAGAAGTGTGGTTTATAATTTGTAGAAATTATGATAGGGATACAGTTCTGCTCAAGCTACTGAGAACAAACACCAGTGCAATATTGTGGTTCGTTAAGGCTATTTGCAGCAGGATCCACATCCAAAAAAACCCCAACCCAAAATCCAGTAGGCAAAATTGTATTTATGTTCCACAGCCTTGATGTGGCACATGCAAGAACTTGGTGGCATTTTTAATTCACAGTTGTGCCCCTATCAGTGTCCTCTTCTTGAACATTGACATTAATCCCAACTCTGTTTCAGTGTGTTGGCTGTATTCCGTTCTTGCTTACACCCAGTTGATTACCAGGAATTAAATACTTGTAGTGGCAAAACATATTAAAGATGAGATAATAAAAGAACAGGATTTTGTGTATGCTCCCAATTACCTTAATGAGTATATATATTTTTACTTTGGCCATAGAGACCTTTTAATGTGGCTCCTCAGCTTGGCACAGAGTAACTCTCTTTCTTGCTACTTCCCGTAGGTGTCCTAAGAAGGAATAATCCAAGCCTGTGAGTGATTTAGCTGCATGGTCCACCTCACTTTTCTCACAATGATGGTATATCATTTCTCCATTTAAGTGCAGCACAGAACATGTGGATTTTGGTGGAAGACAAACAGATTCCCTCTCCCCCTCGATGCTAGAAATAGCAATAGCGCTGAGCAGTCAAAATATTTCAGTCTTTCGTTCTAACTGTGTTTGAGCATGTCTGTGTTTCATGTCCTGTTATCAGTGCAGGAAAGAATCCCCCATCCTTGATAGCTTTTTTTGGTGCTTTTTGCAAACATGAGAGTGAAGAAGTAAGGGGGAGCTCTTCCACAACAAATATCGCTGCATGCTCTGGGATCTTTTGGAAACAAACCTTTTTTTTTTTTAAATTTATCTTCCAACAGTCCTTATTATTAAGATATTCATTCTTATAAAGGGATGTTAAATAATTAAGCCTGTGGAAGGGGCAACATCAACAAATGCTGGAATATATTTAAATAATGAAGAACATCTTTAATTTGTACATGTAAAATAATTGTGGGCCGATGGCAGGTTAAGCATTCATATTTATTAAAATGTACTTGCCTCTCCTTTAGAGGAAGAAGGTTGTCGTTTCCTATACTCTCCCTCAGCCTGAGCCACTTCAAGGCTTCCTTCTCTTCAGTCAAAAAGAATCAATTATGCGTTGTGGTTGCTTTCCCCCAAAATACTTTGATTGCCTCATTTTGTTTTAGCTGAGAGCGCTCAAGTCATTCCTCTTTACACAGGAGGGAAGAGGGGTGTAGAAATTACCCAGTCTGTAACCGAATAACCTGGCCTTTAGTGTGGATTCCTAGTGATTCAGAATATTGACAGCAATCAGGAGTCTCAGGCTGTTGAAACTTCCCCTCTAATTGAACTGGGAAAGGTAAACCAGTTTCAGTGCTCTGCACGCTGTAATTGCAATAATTTAATTTAGCTATTTAACCTGTAATTCAGTGGTATTTATTAAAGAGCATAGGAGAAAATGAGGCCATTAGGAGCCAGAGATGAATACATTGAAATGAAAATGAACACTTCTAACTGCTAGTTGACCTTCGTTTTGTAGCAGTTTTTATTAGGCTGGTCACGGTAATTACTGAGACGTGAATCATGGAGAAAAGTGAATAATTCTGTAATGAACATTTTTATTCATTATCTCACATTTTCAGGAACCAGAAAAATATCATGTAAAAGTATCTCCAATGTTCTCTTTTTGTTTGTTTTTCAACAAATAATGGTTTGTGGACAATAGCCTGGTGCAAAACATCACTCCACTGTGAGAATTCGTGTCACGCTGAATTGATGGGCCCGCAGTGCTCCGCCTGCAGTGTGCGGGGCTGTGGGGTATGCTCAGGGAGACCGAGCAGTTTGTAAATCAAGCAGGAATCACAATAGTAGATGTAGGACATGCTGGTCACCTGTGTTAAAACTTAGGAGGGCACATTTTGGGACAAAAGCTGAAGCATTAAAATTTTCCAGTGACTTGTGCTGGGCTCTCTGGGCTAGAGTCCTTTCACCCTGGCTCCTGCCAAGGGGCAGTTTGTCTGGGAACAGGTCTTCCTGACCATCAGTGAGCTGTTTTGGGGAGCAAAGTCAGCATCGGTGGAGGCTTCTGAATGGTTTTGGTAAGGCAAGAGTGAGGCCTCTCCCAACACCACTGTGCAAGCAGTAGAGCGTCCTCCATTCCTCTCCTGCTTCAGCTCACGCCAGCATTTCCAACACCAGCCTAGCTCTGGAGCACGAGCTGCATCCCCGGAGTTTGCTCCAGAGGAGAAAGGGTGGAGGGAGAGTAGGAGTGGGTGGATTCATGGCTCTGCCTCTTGCATGGCTGCTCTGGGACTGCCATCTCGCTGGGGAGCAGGGGAGGGGATCAGCACCCTGCGAGGAGGTGGGAGCCCACGCACTGCCTTGCACCGGTGCCTGCGCGCCGTGTAGCACGGTCTGCCGGGCGTCCTGCCACCGCAACCCTTCCGGCCATGTTGTTTCATTAAATCTGCTCCTTTGCTGCAGCAAATTGTTCGGAGTTAGTGTCTCGGCAAGGAGGAGAAAGGGAAGCGTTTTGGCAGTTGTGCTGTGATTGATATTCTGTTCGCTGCTCTTGAACACTCTGATCGTTCTTTTTACCACTCTTGTTTTGTTACTAGTGTTATTAAACCAGCCAGACTCTACAGGGACCTGGCCTCCTGCACTCCCATAGTTCACAAGATCTGGAGGGGTTTTTCTTTTGTTTTTGTGGTCTTTTTTTTTTAAAAAAGATTTTTTTTTTAGTTTCTTTATTTTTTTTAATTACTGCCCAATACAATGAGATGTTAGTTCAGTGAGAGCAGTGCAGTGAGGAGGGTTACTCCCCAGATCCCTCCAGCATATCTGCACTATCCATGGCCACAGTAATTCTAACATGGATGAAGAGGGTGAATTTATTGATTGTAATTATTCACCCTGAAGAGGATGCTAATAGTTCCAGGTTCGAAGCTCTGCACGCTGGAGATGATCTTTGCTAGACATTCTTTTCTCTACTTAAAAGCGGCCAATAAACCTACACTAAGCAGCAGTGATGAAAAATTCCAGCTGCACTAGCCTCTTAATTTCCCGAAGTGTGCGTTTTCTTACTTGAAGCTCTTTGATTTTCAGCCTGACTTTGAAAAGGAACATAGGTCTCATTTAACTTTAAAGCATCCCAGTGATGCACATTCCCAAGATAGTTTTCCAAATTTCTTTCACTGTCTTCACTTTGAGGCACATCTCAGTCCCTCTGGCAAATCTCTCACTGGGACTGACATCGACTTGAGGCTTGGTATTCAAATGGCTGAGGCTATATTCTGTGGGTTTAAGGTGGTAAAAAACAAATGGAGTTTTAAGTGGTAAGGTGTGAATACTTTCAACATTCACCTGGGGTCAGAAATTGGACGTAACTTAAAAACTGAGATTGAAAGAGTGTGCTCATGGAGAGGCACCAAGGAGGTGGGCTGAAGAAAGGGTATGTGATATTTCCCAGTTGACTGATTTTCCTGCCATATCCCTTTACCTGCAAGCTACCTCTTCCAGTGCAGCCTAGAATCCCAGCCGGGTAAAGATGCCACTGTTTGCACCAATTTTCTCTGCCTGATACTGATTTAACCTCTGCCTCACCAAACAGTCTAACCTGAATGCTTGCTGGGGATTGGAAAGCACTCACCCCCCTTTGGAATTTGGCAGTGTGATCTCAGGGTGGCTTGCCAAGTCTTTTGTGGGGGGTTTAGTTACCTATGACTAGTTTTCTTTAGAATACTGCCATGTTCTTCTGTGCCCCTGTTGCTAAATGGAGATGTACAAATGCATGTCTGACCACCCCCATTCAGTGATCAGACAGAAAACTTGATCTTGGGTCAACCTAATAGGGTCGAGTTTTATTACTACTAGTTTTTATCTGCGGTGGCTAGTTAACAATTACAGATGATATGTGAATGCTGACTCAGTATTGCCAGGATACTCAAGAATTTGAGCAGGCTTAATACAGCTCAGAGTTTAAAAACAATTAGCAGATTCTGGGCTGCATTTCTTTTAGAGACTTTATTTACCTTGTTTATTCAAATGCGTAGAACTGAATGTCCTTACTATAGACATTCTCCTTACAATGCAAGAGTTAAAAACCCTTGCTGTACATTTTTCTACATCTACATCAAAGATAATGTAGTGGTGAGAGTTACAGACATAGCTGTACAAATAGATATACATTCAACATATTCCTTTTGTATTTAATATATTTTTTATACACATACATGTATCTGCACATATATGTGGGTAGGCAATAAACAATTTCACCATTAAATTTTTGTTTGGAAACAAATGCCAGCCTGTGATAATGGTATACTTTTTCTAGCATAGGATCTTTTTAAGCCATAGACTCTGCCGCTGGGGACTGTACTATGAGATAATTGACCTCCACGTGAGTTATGTGTCCTGAGTCTAAAGCAAGGGCACACGTGGTGGCATCAAAATCAATTATCTCACAATCCATCCCCCAGTGCAGTTAGAATAGACCCATGAAAAAGATTTAGGTATTTAAAAATGTTTTCAGTGACTTAATTCTTATAAATAATGTTATTGCATTATGCAAAGAAATAGAATAATGGTGGTGGATTAAACTGTGCTAAGTGTACCTACCAACGGACTCTCTGTGAGCACTCACTAGCTGCGGGTGAAATCTCGTTGGGGTATCACTGATGGAGTATCACCAAGGTTGTATTAACTGGGCTGTCTCCATTGCTGCCGTGCAAGTGACTGTCAAGTAGATGCATCTTCCTCTGTGGTCGTCATCCTCTTGTGTTTGCCAGGGAGCAGCAGAAGTAACGGACAGAGCTGCTAAGCTCTGAGGACAAAATTCTACCTCCTCCAATCCTTGCAAACCCTTGCCAGGGTAAAACTATTTGGAGAGAGCAAAGGTATTTAATTCAGGGATGGTGTCTCCAGTCAGAGCCTGATCACCCAAATGGTCATAGCTAAACTATCATGTACTGGAACTTTGAAACTCTTCAATTGCCCAGTTGCTTGGTTACAGGATCATTTGTCATCTATTCTGGTAGCAGGGTGAGAGGTGGGGGAACTGGAGGGAACGGGGGAGAAGATTACATGTGCTGTTGAAAATGCAATGAGCACATTCGATCATATCTAATTCCCATTTATATTACTGTGGACATCCCTACTGCCCAGCTGCCCTCTCAAAGACTCAGAGCTATGGGATTTTTTGATGCATGAATGAAGACTGGGAAGAGGGCCAGCATGCTGTTCATAGGCTTCTTCATCATTTATTACCTTCTAGTTTTAATTGTTTTCCTGCTTCTCTCGAGATATTTATCTAGGAGGAATTGTACTATGCAATGCAGACACACGAGGTGGCAACTGAAGATTGCTTGTTAGCTCAGTGCATCGTACAGTAGATGGATCTTAATAAAATAGAGAAGACTATTTACATTAATAGAAGAGGCCCATTTCTAAACCTTTTATTACTTAAGTGCACAAGTTTGATTCCTGTTTGCCCATTATAGAGGTGTGGGTTATATAATAATCACCACATAACTGCATTGTCTGTATCCTTATAGTAATGAAAATCAGATCTCTCTGTATGCCACTCTGTTGTACCCTATTGTGTCTGCAGGGCTACATTAATCTCTGGTAAAAGGCTCTGGTAGATTTACAGCAGGGCAAAATTTGGTCTGCTTAGTTTCTGACTGGTACTTCAGCAGTGGGAAAATTAAACAGAAGCCACCAGAAGAGAGCTTGATGATAGGAGGTAAAACAAAGGGGAAGTTGGCAAAGGAGGGAAGGGTAATTAGTGAGGAAAAGATAGGAATGGAGTGTGTTTATCACAGAGTGAGATTTGAAGGGAGGAATTCAGATCTGTAGTTCCCTGTAGCTTCGATGGAGCTTCACAGTCCTTGTCTGTGGGCAGCTTTCAGATGTCACCCTCGCTGCCATTTGGATTTCCTCATCAGAGCCTGGTGGCTTTGTCGCAGGCAGTACCTCTGGTTACCTTTCACGGTCCCCATGCTGCTTCCCAGCTCTGCCCCGTCCTGCTGAAATTGTGCGTGCTATGGCCACAGCCTTTCCTCCTTGCAGAGCTGGCGATAGCCATGAGGGGGGCAGCGCATGGCCGAGGTGCAGAGGAACTTGGTCTGCGTTCGGTCAGCCTCCAGCTCCAAAACCTGACACAGACACATTGCTGTACCCAGGGGAGGGAGAACTGGCAGTGTGGAGCCGTGTGAAATATGGTCAGTGCTTTTGTGTTTTCAGAGCACCCCACACTGTGCAGGAGATGTGACAAATCGCTCCGAATCTCCGAGGAAGGTTAGGCCTGTAGGCTGAAGCAGGAGTGACCACTTTGATTTAAGTCCTCTTTGATTTGAAGAATAAAAAGATGCAAGTCCCTTTTCATGCTTTGAGGGCTAGAGAATTAGGGGAGCTTTCATGCCTCTGTCCCATTTTAGTCTTCAGGAAGGCAAGGTTTATGCATTACTCCAATTTCTTTTTTCAAACACAAGAGTGCAGTTGAGAACAATTGTGTGTGCATTGGGGCTTGGAAGAATTGAAGGCCACTAAATGTAAGGGATCTTCCTAGGTGGAGAAAGTGGCTTTAGAAACAGGCATTTTTGAATTGACACCTTGAAAATTATTTTATTATTTTTCCCAACATTTCAATGACCTTGAGTGTTTATTTCACCTCTTGTGGGAGTAGATAGGGCTGCTCATTTTGCCATCGTGAAAGTTTATGTTATTCACTGAAGCAGTCAGGACTTCTCTGTTTGTCTGGTACCTAGCATTCGTTGTTAGTTAATTGGGAGAGTATTTGTTGACTTTGATGGGTCTGCTGAGCAGAGTCCATGATGCCAAGTTCAGTAGACAAAGCACATACACCAGATTTATCCATTCCTCATCCATCTTGACAAAGGGATAAATATTGACTCAAGTGTTCAATCTTGTTTCCCTCCCATCCCCCCTCCCAGCAAAACCCAAAGAACATGTTTTATGGATAGAGCCCAAATGACCAAGCTTAGATAAAAATACCTTGTGCTTGTAGGTACGGAATGGAATCAATTAGTCTGAGTAACAGGTCATCTTGCCTGAGACAGCACACATCATTAGGTCTAAAAAGATGATAATATGTAATTTATAAATATATGTATTTCCTAATGAGTTAAGAAAAAACCTTTTACAGTCATATATTTTTAATTGTATAAATGAACGTTAAAGTATGTGAATCAGCTTAGTTTAAAAATACAAAAGAGCTGAAGTACCCTAATAATAAATCCGTAGGTGTGTGTTGGGCAAGAGCTGCAGTTCGCGTGACTGATGAGATATTAACAGTTTTGACCTGATCTCTCGGTGACTGATATTGATAACACTCATTTCTAGAGCACACTGAGGCTCCCATACGGCACAGCCTCTGTTGAGGTTGGAGGGGGTGTGTGCAGCTCACGCTGAGTCCGATGTTTCTAAATGGGGTACTTGGAGCAACCCGATTCATTTTTGTGAATCACGGCCATAAATTTAGAAAGCATAAAATGCCTGTTTCATAATGCTGCCCTGACTCTGGCAATGCGACATTATTTTTGTTGTGTACTCTCAAGTGCTCCCCCTCGTCTGAGACGCCACTGGCTTGGGGCTTCTCTTAAGGATTTGCCGGCCTCAGAGTTACGAAACGTTTTCCTGATAATCGGCCTACACTGTCACTGGCCCAATTAAATCCCATTACTTCTTGTTAAACCCCAGTGGGATTCCCCAAACAATTCCTTGGCATCCTCACTATCTGTCCCCTGTCAGACACTCCTGGATGCTTATCTGGAGCCTCCCGCCAAACTCCAGCTATAAGTCAGCCTGATTGCTGTCTGCTCTGTGCACGTCCGGGGCCCTTCTTGCTGCTTTGCATCCCATATCCCTCAGTTGCATTTTTTTGTAAATCTGGCATGCCATGATGTTTTGGTTAGAAAATAACTTCTCCGTAGAGTTAAGCATCTGCCTGAGATTGATAAAGGCAAAACAGTCCAGACTGAAGGTTGTCAATTAATCCATCTGTCACCCAGCTCCGTCTGCCGGTCTCAGGGGTCGTAGAGGAGGGAAGGCTCTTGATCACTGCTTGATCCAGGGACAATGACACCGGGCTGTGGAAAATACCCTTACTTCTGAATTTGTACACTTCAGTCAGCCTTTGTTATGCACATGGGCCAAATTCAATCCTCAGTTTCACCATCCCAGGGTGTTCTTGAAGTCAGAATCTGATCCACAGCAAGACTAAATGGGAAACTATTTTTCCACGGAACAATGACCCAAGAATGTGTATAATTCTGTGCACCTTGCTAGTGGGCGGGTGTTGTCAATTTGGAGATAATTCAGAGAAGAACAACACAAGTGATTAAAATGTTGGCAGGATTGTTTCATAGGGAAAGATGAAAAGAACTAAAAATATATGAGCAAGTTAAAAAAGGAGCAGGTAGGGGGAATAGAATTCAAGTAACAAGGAACACTGGAGGTGATTCAGTAGTGTAACACCCCCTCCAGGCCCCATTTCCAGAAGGTCTGAAGTGAGGTTATGAAGTCCGTGAAGCCAGTGGAGCTTCAGTATCGGCTTGATGCTACGTACCAGGTGCAGTTTCAGAATGAGAGCTACAGCCATGAATAATAGGTAAACTGAACTATGTGTGAAATGAGCATTAGGAAAAACTTCCAGACCGTGACTGATTTTCAGGTTGTAGAGTGTTCTTAAGAGGTGGAAAAATGCCAAGTTTCAGCAAAGTACTTATAAACTCATCTCCTAGCATTTGGTGAATACATCTCCTTTGTTTGAGGCATTTAAACCTAGATTAGATGTTAAACCTAGACTAGGAACAGAACAAGAAACTATTCAGTCAATCAGAAATCAGGAGCAAACAACGAAAGGAAGGATGGTTTGGGAAGGAGCTGTCATATCTGACTTGTGCCCAATCCTGAAGTTTTCCATCTGCTGTTAGTTAAAAGTCAGTCTCCTGTGGAACCTGTAAGGATTCGGCTGAAGTAAGAATTGTGTAAAAGCAGAGAGTGTGATTTTGCTGTCCGTATCGCTAGGGAGTATTTTGCGATGGTCTGCTGCTGTGACACACTCAGGTTGCACTTGGCAGTGCAAGTGTCCCTGTTAAATGGCCTGAGTCAGGCAGCAGACCTAAAGCCGATGTAGCTTTTCGCTCACACCCGATAGTGGCGTGGAACTCATTGCCACAGGATGTTGCAGGGGCTAAAAGTAGCAAACGGGTTCAGAAAAGGACTAGGCAAAATCAGGAAGATTTGGTGGGTGGTTAATAAAAATCGTAATCTGGTCTGGATCAACCCCTGGCACTGAAAGACTCTAAATCATTGATTGCTAGGAGCTCGGAGGTCTGGATAGGGTCTAGTGAATTTTTTTCTACCTCGATTCACATACTCTTTCTCTAAGCTTCTGCTGGTGGCCGTGGTTGAAAATGGGGTCCTGCCTGTGGGCATGACCCAGGGGTTTTATGTTCTTACACATGCAAGAGCAGTAGTGTCTGGCTGATGGGATCTCACTGATTTCACTTTGTCCTGAAAGAGACCTCGAGGTTCCAGCTTAGGATGCCATCGTTTCTCTTACAGGCTTCCTGCGTGAAGCCAGTGCAGCATTTGGGTCTGGCCTGAACACCCTCTTCCACTAGTTTAACTGAAGGGGTCTTTCAGACAGATAATCCACAATACTTCAGGGTATAGATTGTTTTAACTGATTGTCACCCCAGTTTAGCTGACCTGTTTTAGCATACCTATAGAAATTTACAGTGAGAAATTTCCTGATATAGCCAGTTTTAAGCTGACAGAAATAGAGGCTACACTGGGGTTTGCAGTGGTTAAAGTGAGTCCTTTTGATTAAACTGGTGCCAAATTCTGTGTGGACAAATCCTCATATTGTAACAAACCCACACATTCTCCCTTTCCTCTGACAATCATATCAGGCTGGTGAGTCCTATGGACCCAATCTAATAGAAATGGAATTTTTACCATGCAAATCTTATTACCTAAAGTGCCAATGAAACTAATGGGATTTTGGATAGTAAAAAATACTCTGTATGTGATACATAGTTTGGAATATAAATTCATTGGGGGAGGGGCGCAGATTGTAAGGGAAAGGAGCTGTTATTGCATGTGGTCCTCTGTGACTTTGGAGGACCTCTTCCTCCCAACACCCCTCAGCTCCACCCTTGATTTCAGTGGGACCAAAGTGATGTTTCGTGTCTTGCTGAAAACACTGAGCTCCTTGCAGAATTTGGTTTTCAAAATACACAACTAAATGTCTGTTTATTTTAGGATTCATTTAAGGGAGGGGAACAGAAATAAAAAATATCCCAAATGCTCCACTCCAAGGACAGACATCTAAAAGAATATATTTTTTTCCAAAGGGAACCATTTTTGCTGTGGAGGTTGGCTGAATGCGTCAAGAACACAGGGGGCATTTGGACATCTTTTGACAATCCCCGGATAAAAAAAAAAGGCTGAATCTATTTAGATAACATTTTAATTTACACACACCCCCCCATATATACACAGACATATATATGGTGTATGTTATATATATGCTGGTGTCCGCAGGCTGCCAACCTGTGTGGCAACTCTCAGGCTGAGGACAGTGTCAGCAGATATATCCAAAGTTAATAACTGAAGTGCTGCAAACACTTCAACCTTTAAAACTGTCTCCTATAGTTTCTATCCATTGTGATAACACAGCACAACTTGCAGAGGGTTCAACACCCCTTGTCATTGCTTGGGCAGAATTCCTACCGACTTTTCTGGGAGCTTAGTTTATGTGTACATTCAGGCCTAAAATATTTTAAAGTGAAATCTTTGTAATAACCTACAGCGTTGTGCCATTTCGATGGTGATGCTGATTACTTGGTTCCTGTCAACTTGGAAGCAAAGATGCCAGAAACGATACCTTTATTTTTGTATTTATTTTAATGAAATACACAGAAAAGGCACTTTAGAAAAGTGGAGGAAAGAGGAGGAGGTCAGATAAAGACAACTGCAGTCTGATGTTCGTTTTTGTGGCGTTGATAGTTATTATTCCCAAAGAAAATAATGTCCTTTTTTATTTGCTTTTAACATTTCGCCCTTGGCATCTGTTCCATCCATTGTGGACTAACCTAGACTCTGTTCTCTGACGATGGGTTAAAGCGAGCACTTACTGAAAAGCATTCTCTACTTAATTACTTTTCCTTCTTCTGGAAGCTATTTTTTTTATAGTCACATGTTAATTGTGTATTAGTAGGCCTTTCTGATTAGTTGAAAACATAATGAAACCTTTGTAAACAACAGGGAGAATGAGGGAGAGGGAGGGAGGGAGCGGGCAGGGGGGAGAAAGGGACAGGGAGAAAGAGAGGTGTGAAGTGGGGGCTGGACCGGTGGGGGGGAGGTCGGCGAATTTTGAAAGGCAGAAATAATGCCAGTGGAAATTTCTGGTTTTTTGAATTACAACTTCCCTCGCCCAAATTAATCAACTTACTTAATGAGAAATGAGATGCATGGAGATGCAAATTGCTGTCGATCTCCAAAAGCAGGGTGGCAAAGGCAGCAAGTTGGAATGGCGTGGAGGGGGGCTGAGCCGCAGCTGTCCACTAACAAGTCAGTCCTATTTGTAAAGGGCACGGAGCTGAATAACGGTTTTGTTATTGGCTTTCTCTCTTGCTCAGCCGTAGGTAGAAATGCTGCATTTGTTTCCTGCGACTATTCCAGCGAGCTAGATGTCCTCCTCTTTCATCTCGCTTGCCTGTTTGATTCCCACAGTGGAGCCCTGTGTTCCCCGTGTACCCCAGCCTCCCCCTGACGGGGTGGAAGATTTGGATGCACGAGGAACACAGGCTCAGGTGCAGGGTCTCGAACATGCAAGGTAATACCAGGAATTATTAAGTTATCTGCACGCCTCTCAGAAGGGCAGGAAAAATTTTTTAAAAAAGAAAATAAACAGTACTTAGGACCCAATTCAGTGACGCTCGGAGCCCAGCCAGCGCAGATCAGATTCAGTGAATCAGCTGAATCAGGCCCTCTTCTCGGAGATGTTTTTTTCTTTTCCTGGAAAGCTGCTCCTTAAACACAATTCACATTGGTTGTTTTTAAAAGGACTATCCTCTGTTTGCAGCGCTGGATTTTGAACGGGCAGAGCCTCCCCCCCTCCGGTCCTCCGCCCCCACCCCCTTCTGTTGCTGCTTTAAAGAGCTGTACTTAGAGGGATTTTGCAGCTCTCCGTGTGTTATTAGAAAACGTGTGGCTGGGACGGTTAAAATGGGAGTGCTACTGTATGCAAGAGCAATGTTCACTGTAAGCAATCCAAGGAAATCCTGCCAAGGCAGTATATGAACAGCAGCCAAACAAAACACAGGCGCCTTTCCAGTGAAAACCAGCACACTTCTGCAAATAGAGGAAAAATTGACTTTCTGATTTGGAGTGTTTCTACAACTAAGAAGAATTACTACAGTGATTGTTCTAAAAATATTTTTCGGCAGTACATTCTCAAAGGGGTTGGGATGCTTAGCATTGTTTAATTATGCTTCTCTTAGGTGATCAATCTGGATTGTATAGAAATAAAAAAGGAAGTTTTTTTGGATCTTCTTTTAAGCCAACATTGGCATTATTTTCTGCAGTGTTATAGTGGCATAAAACACCACCTATTTAAGGAGTAAAAATTGTATTTTTATCTTTGCACTTCAGGAAGTATGATTGGAGATTCATCTTTTGCAACTTCATAGTCATATGAAGTCAATTTAACTGCTTAATCTAGAGCAACCCCAAGATCCCTGCTTCTGTAACTGCTGGGTTTTATTTTTCATCTGAAGTATTTTATACCTTCCTCCTTCCCTTGTCCCCCTCTTGCCCCCCCATATTTAGCCTTTTAAAGCTTCTGCTCATTTTGCTTCTTTGTTCACCCAGTCTGGGATTTTTCTTTACAGGACTTTGGAGTCCTGTAGGAACCCTTTAGTATAAGATGTGTCTGCAGACATTCTGGCATTCAAAAAATTTCCGTAATGATGGAAATCGAATGGGATTCCACAAATTTGTTTATTGACAAGAATAAATATGTTATTAAAAAATTGTTTTGCTAGTCTCAGCTACAGTTTTTTCAAAGAATTCTTAATAACGGAGTTTAAGAATGCAGTCAGTTTATCTAAAGTGAGCTAAAGAAATAGGATAGATCTACGGAGAATTATTATCATCATTTTTTACTTCCAAAACCCAACATGATATCAGCATAAGAAAAAGCAACAGAATTGTCAAGGATTAATTTCAGTTTATGTATTTCTCCTATTATTTCAACTATTTTTCTTTTAACTAAAGATACAAAAGATACTTTGGTAGATATGTCTCCATTTATTCCTCTAAAATATTTACAGCTGAATTCTTTAGGCTTGTAGCTGCTGTGAACTCAGTTCTCTTCTTTTAACTGCACCACCACAAACCAGATTTATCCCTACATTGAAGACAGCATCTTGAGACTAACAAATCCCAGTGTGGAAGAAGACCCTCATCCAGAGCCCATTGAAGCCAGTGGAAAGATTCATATTGACTTTGGTGGGCTTTGTATTGGGACATTAAACACTCATTTCCTCCTCTTCTTTTGAATTTAACTACTCATTTTCAGGGTGAGATACTCTCTACTTTAAACAAATCTTAAAGTTGCCCTAATTTACTAAATTAACTTGTGCTGTATTTACAATTCAGGCAAAACTTCCAGTAGGGTGAAACTGTTGTATACGCTTCTCCCAAGATAAGATTGTGTTTTGAAGGTCTAGTTGGAATAGATGGGGAAGGACAGACCTCTGCCCTGTACTCAGCCCCCTTTCTCCTTTGTGCATAGCGCTGTCTTCATAGCCAGTCTTACAGAGAGCAAATCATGTATATATACATATACACACACACGTATGCATATATATGTATATATATATAAAAAAATAAAAGAAAGCTTGAAAATGTAAGCATTTCTGCCTTGAATGTGAGGGATATCATCTGCTGTGTTCAAATTAGGACACGGAAGTTGTGGCATATGCCATGTCAAGGCACAGCAGCGCAGTTCTGTATCTTTAAATGTTGATGCATAACAGTGAAACCAGGTGAGATCTGGCCCCAGGTGCTGGCTGCTGCATGCATTGCTGAACAATTTTTAAAGGATGCAGATTGGGTGGTTGGAGGAGGAAAAAGTACATATTTTTCTAAACAGATCTTTTTTTGTGAAATATGTTGTAGGTTTAATGCAATGATTAAAAAAATGGTCAACTTAAGCTTCGTATATTCCTCTAATAGCAGCTCGGTATAATCCAGTCCTGACCTGGGTCCCCCTGATGTGCAGTACTAGTCGTCACGGAGCCCCAGTTATGCCAAACTGGGGGAAGATTTTGTTGAGACCATGAAACTCATTACACTGGTGACTGGACACGAAGGCTGAATTAAGGGTCCTTCACAGAATTACTCTGAAGGGAAAGCTTGGATGCTGAAGAGGTGCTCCAAGGACTGCTTCTGCTTTCCCTGTCTGCACATCAAGAGCCTACATGGCTTGAAAAACAGCTCCACAGCAAAGTTTTTTCCTTCGTTCTTTTCAATGCAAATCCAGTTTTGAATCATTTTACCTTCAAGTCCATAGGCTCGCATTCTGTGGTCACCAGAGATGAGGCATCAAGGTAAATTTGCAGATAATTTGGATAGTGGCCCATGCGGAAGGTTTGTGGCTTCTAAACCTAATTAGAGGTGTAGTTTGTTGCAGGCAAAAATTATTGATACACACGGAAGGTTTTACTCAGAGACATCTGTAGGTTGGCAGCTGTGCCAGCCATGTCTGTTCTTCTAAGTAACGGAAGCCATGCAGCCGGCAATAGCAGTGTTTTGGTGACAAGTGTTGAGAATATTGGTTGAATTGCACTATGAAAATATTTTCATTATTTTTATTATTACTGTTCTGCAAGCGGATTTGAGATATGTGCCTGTCTATGTCTGTGTGCGCGAGCGGATGAGGTGGAGAGGGAGGGTTGTTATTTTTATTTTTTTTCAATCACACCTCCTTAGCATTTTGTACATATCAGCATTCTAGCCTAGCGATTTGTTAATTGCACTGGAAGACCCACTTTAAATTCAGGAATACAGAAACTTTGAAACTGTAACATTTTGACTGGCGAGAATGACCAGTCTTCTTTTCTCCTTCGCAGTGAGCTAGTTGAAGGAAGCTGGCATTGTTGCAGAGTGAAAGCTCTGCAGAAGTGCCGCAGGTTTTTCATATGGAAATGTGAAATAATGGGGTGATTAAATAGAGCTGTATATTAAAGTACATCTGACATTAGAATTAGCATAATGTGCTCTAGCCCTAGGCTGAGTACTTTATTTGCCATCTGCGTCGGACCAAAATCCCCTGGGGAAGCGCTAAAATATTCTGAATAAACTCAGCCCGAGTTCTTATTGAGAGTAAAATACCATTTGTGGCACGTCGTATTGATTCGTCTTAATTGCGGTGCAGAAAAGAACATTCAGTTGCTGATGACTTTTGTACTCTGTGACAAGTCGGCTGGAGTTATTCTAACACTGCAGTTGGTTAACCTGAACAGACTGTCGTGCTCAGAGAAGGAGAAAACCTTATCTTCAGTAGCATAAACTACAGTATCATCTCCCGGCTTTACTCCTTTCTATCTTGATGCAGCATCCCTTTTTTTTTTTTTAATATTATTCCCTGAAAACAGCAGCCAACGAACTGAAGGGGAAATGGGGCTTCATTGAATCAGTCCAAGAAAATTCACATTCTTACCTAGTTATTCTCCCCAGTCTCCCTCCCCACACTTCCACCCCCACATCTTCTTAAAAAAAATCCAGAAACATCTGATCAGCTTTCATCTAAGGGAGTGAAAAATCAGTGGAACTTGTCCTTGAGGATCCATCTCCGGAACCATTAGTTCAAGAGATTTATTATGTATATTCTGTAAAAAGCTGTGGCTTCTCCAGTGCATAAGCCCACAGTCTTAGTCGGTTGTAATGGTTTGATTTTTGTCAACTCTCCACTCAAATAGGTTGCTGAATACCTTTGAAAAAGTGCTTATAACATGCATAAAAGATAAATATTTCATCTGAAGGAAAATACTTTGATGCTCCATGCAATTCTGTAACATTCATAAGGTCCAGTTTTTACCCTATAATTGCCTATCATTATACACAATTTACATATTCAAACATTCTCTACAAACCTTAGTCTAGCATGTTTTTATTACAAATTCAGATCAAGGGAATAACCTTTAACTTCAGAGACAAATGAGACAAATTTACAAGTGCATGTCTGCTGTTTTCTTGTGTTTTATAAATCCCTGCAGACCCGAACACTTTTGCTATAACGCCACTCAGAACAATATACATATATTACTACTTGTTTGTAGTGCTTCGGTAATGAGTCCCCTTTGTATTAGATAACCTATATAATTCAGCATCTAGGCCCTCCATAACGTCAATTATCTCCTCATAGCTAAATGTACATTCCATTAAAACAAGATTTACAGCCTTTATAATACTTCTTAGGATTGAATGTGGAGATTTTGTGGATTTAAAGAAGCAGAGATGGGAGTTAGCATTTGTTAAAGAAGCAATGAATTAAAACAAAAATGCTATTTCATTTACTAACTATGAATAGGCACCTAATACCCTTAAGAAATAGTTGTAGTAAAACCAACTGAAGTACTCCTGGGGAAAAAAACAGGAAAATTTGTTTTCACCCTTTGGCTTTTTTTATTGTTTCCTAATTTACTCTTTATTTTTCCATTATATGACATGGACAATTTCCTTTATGTATCCTCCTTTAAGTTCCTATTCAGATTACTGAGAATTCTTGCTTGTAAGATGAGAAAATGGCACCTTAGAAAAGTCTGTGGGAAAAAAAAAATCCCAGCACTTACCAGTTTTCAAACAAAACTACTTACAGGAAACCGATTTAAAGAGAAGCTGCTGGCATATTTCATATGTTGTAGAAAAGACTGACATTATTTCAAATGCATTTGAATACCTTATGCAAAGAAAAGGCCTAAAAGTGTCCTTGAGCAGTACAAGGGTTTTTCATGAATGCTCTAAATGGGATCCTATATATTAAACCACCAGCCATGGGTAGTCCTATGGTCTTTTCATCTCACGAGCGGGTACGTTTCCCCCCCGTATTACATTCCCCATTCTCACTGATAGTTTTCACTATTTTATACAGCAGGTTTGTAAAGCATCCTTTCAGTCTGCTAGATGATGTCTTCGGTTCAGAGAAACTAACTAAAAGACACAAAGCTGTTTAGATGCTAAAGGTGGAGTCAATTGAAACTGTTGTATCACAAAGGGCTAATTTAAAGTTAACTCATTCACTATTGATCTTTTAATATTGATTTTCCTGTTTGCTCCTTACTTTTCACACCTCTCCCTTTCTCTGCTTTATAAATTGTCTTTGTATTTTAGAATTTAACACCAATTAGAAGAAGGTGTTCAGAGATGACAAACATGTTTTTATCTTCCATTTTAATAGCGCTTCTGGGTCAAAATCCCTGTGTCGTGAGTTCCAATTTTTGCTATGCATTCTTCTTTCTTTTTCTGCACTAAGTAAAAGCACTTCTGATACTTCTGTAGGCTGCACATTAGCTTCCAGTAAGCCACAAGCTCTTTTAAGGAATGAGAAATTGGACATCCAGAAGGAAGTTGCCCAAAATGACTATTGACATTTTATACCTAAAAATATAATATTGCCATTTTGTAATGCACTAGAAATTAAACTGAACTGTGCATTTGGCTCATTTATGTGAATCTGGCAGTACAGATCTGAGGTATGATTAAGTCTCACAGAAAATGAGACTATTGAACACAAGCTGCATCTTCAGCCAAAGGTCGCCTGTGTCCATTAAGAAGCAGGAAGCATCTGTTTGTGTTATGCATGGCTGTAGTCTGCCTGCAGTCTCCTTCTTTTTTGTAAGTATAAATGCCAGAGAGGACATACAAAATGCTTCTGGGGAAAGTTTAATGAAAAAAAAAAATCACAACTTCGCATATTCATATAAGCCTAGTTAAGATCCTTGTTTGTGATAACCTGGTATAGCTTATCTGGAAAAATTCGAAGTCTGCAATGGTGGTCATCAGAGCTACTTTGAATTCATAGCAGGGTAATTCAAATTAGAGTTTGGCTAAGAGTATGATTTCAAGGTATCAGGTTGATATCTCTAAGTCTTTCACGGATTCATGCTCGTTGTTCTTGGAATTTTGAAAGGATTGGCTGTAGACAGACAGCATGACAGTCTGACTTCTCGACTATGTGATTGGTAATTAATCTGTTTGGTTTTCCACTTGTACGATAAAATAGTTCATTTGACAAAAAAGATATTTATTATTACAAGAATGGTAAACAGACAATTTGCAGTCCTGCCTAATAGAAAAGGAACACTGCTGAAAAGCACAAATCGCTTCAGAAAATGGTTCCCAAAAGTGGGGCAGCATTTAATCCACCAAAGACAGAGTTTGGCAGTTGGCTTTAGCATAGAAAGAATTAATAGAACATTACTAAGTGTAATATTAATAAATTTTAATATTGGTGTCAACGAGTACTATTGTAGATCTTTTTCAACAGGTAGAAAATGCTCTTGAGAATATTTGCATTGCTAATTAAAATCAGTGCTGGGAATGAGAGGGTCTTGTGGGGTTTGTAGGTTCTCTTGGCATAAAGCTTCTTGCATAATCTCTGTAGAGAACTTGAAGTCTCACTAGTCAAGGTAGAAACAGGATGGGGAAAGCTGTAAAATATGCAGGCAGTGTGTGGGAGAAGAATATTGCATGAAGTCGTGATTTTTCTTCTGTTTGAAGATGGCACTGGAGGAGATAGGCTATTCAAGAGGCAAGGTAGAAAAAGAGAACAGGGCCTACCTAGTATGGGAGGAAACAGGATTCTGTTACTGAGAAGTAACGCTTCCCAGTTACTTCTCCTCCTTTCTTCAGACACCCTTATTTTTCCATCCACCTCTTAAAAACATTTCATTTTTGTTTCCCTGTCACATTCTTTCCTTTCACTGACCTCATCCTGAGATTCCCCATTTCCAGACGATGACAGGCTCTGTGGCCCCTCATGCTTGGGCTCTTGCACCTAAACCTTCATCTCCTCTTCTTGACTGAGATGCACTTCAGGTCAGCTGAGCTTTACAAGAGAGAGTGGCTGTTTATCTGAGTGGAGAATCGGAAGTGCTTAGGTTGTGAGACTGCAGGCGTCTTGCTAAGTCACAAAACACCAACTTCAGTTGCCAGTTGATTCTTACTTTACGAATTGTTGGTGATAGTCCCCGTCACCCTCAGCAGGATGTGCGGCAAGACTCTCTTAAGCCCTTTCTTTAGACAAGACAGTGTAGGGATGGATGCACTGTGTTAGCTCTGGGGATGGATAGAGGAGTTGCGCTTGTTTTACATCTTCAGCTCGTGTTGCCATCAAAACAAAATTAAAATGAAGAGATGTATAAAAAGAAATGGTTCCTTTGCATTTGGTGTTTAAAACTAGTGACTGGCATTGGACTGGCAGTAGTGATCCTCACCCAGGCTTGAACCCTGCTTCACACTTCTGTCTTTTTCATTGAGACTGTCAGTCCTCCTGAAATGGAGGTAGCAGCACTTCCAAACACCCCAGGGAGTGCAGGGAGGGTAAAACTCTCAGTATTGGGTGTGCTCAGCATATGTTTATTCAATCATAAACATACGTAAGTAAATGTTCTTGCTAACTTGGATAATTTAGAGTGGTAATATGGCTTATAAAACCTCTTCAGCAGAAATACCTATATTAGAGATATTTTTGCATACCCAACCAAGCATTGGATATGAACTGATATAGTTCACACTGCAGATCCACACTGCAGACACCTGGAAAGTATTTGGTCCTTGTCTAGGTGACCTGTCAAACCAAGTATAACCATATATTTTCTTCACTATGAAACACTATATCTTTCCAGTACTTAATGCCCTTCTCTTTAATGTCAGCTGGTCTTATAAGGAGACTTGTTAAACTAGTGTTCTCAATTATGGCATTTTAATTTAATAATAATTCAATTAAAGGTGTGTTTTTTATGGAGCATCCACACTACCTTTATTGGTATTATTAGAGTAACCATCATAATAACAAGGAGTAATTATTTAAATGCTCATTAAAAATCGAGTGGTGGAGAAGAGAGTAACATTGGTGAAAAGACTGTAGGAACCTGATACATGTCTATTCCTGAGTGCTACAATAAAAGGTGTCCTTTCTTTAAAGCTTGCAAGTTTCTACTTTTCCTGAACTTCTAAAGGTGCAGTAAAGCAGCATTAAAATTCCTTAACATTTTTATTGCTTCTGTTGTAACTTTGTAAAGGGAACCAGAAACATTATCTGGAAAGTATTGCTAGAGGTAAAGAATGGCAGTGGTTATGTGGACCTGACTGCATTTCCTCACCGCAGTCCTGGCAGGGGTTATGGGTGGGTGATTAAAAAGCGGGGGAGTTCGTTCTCTGTTACAGCTAATGGAATTATTCAGGCGTGCTGAGGGGAGGATTTGTAAGGCACTGGATGTCACTGTAGCCCAGCAGAAAATAATGAATTCTCAACAGTTCTTATCTCACACTGATTATTGTTTGATGGTATCCAGAATAACTGAGGATATTTTGAGGGAAATTTATCTCCAGGGCAAAGACGCTCAGCATTCAGGGTATATAGAAAGTCATGTACCAACTGGGCAAGGAAGATCTGCGTATTACTAAATGATATAAATCAGACTGCAGAGGACAGATAAGTCAGGGGATTCAGGCCACCTGGTGCAGTGGGATGAATGTCCACAGACCCAGGCTGCTCTTGTTCTGGGCTGGGCAAACTGACCTGTCTTTTCTCACTGCCCCCTGTAAGGGCAGAATTTGGGAGGCGGGATCTGAATGTAGCTTTGTTTTGTGCTGTTCGTGAAAGAGAAAAAAGCTCATTATTGCTTTGACATTTTGAACGGAACATAATCTGTCATGCAGTAATGGAGGAACACATTTTAATATTTCTGGAAAAGACCATCTTTTGTCATAATACGCAGAAAAGGCAAGAGTGTTCAGTGAGTTAGTTCACAGTTTGTAATTACCTGCTTAGGAAGAATATACTAGAGAGATTTTTAATCTACCAGATAAAAACATAACAAGAACTAATGGTTGGCAGTTGAACTGAGCAATTTAAATAAGAAAGAAGACAGTTTTTTTAATACCAAAGATAGATAGTCAACCATTGCCACAGACTGCTCTGATACATAGTGAGTTCTCTCTCATTTGGCATTTCCAAATCAAGTTGGGAGAACGGGGTGCTAAGAGACATGAAGTGGTTCAACTGCAGATCACCGGTCTGGATGATATCTGTATGTGAGGTGCAGACTAAATTGTTTCCTATGTTTTTCATGTACATGTAGGTAGGACAAAATATTATGATCTTAAATTGCAGGAAGAAATATTTAGATTAGTCATTTGGGGAACCTTCATGATGGTAAAGGAGAGAAAGAATGAGGTAGACTTTGGGAAGGTTGTAGACTCCCCATCCGGGTGGCCTTTGAAGTGGAGCATCTGCCATAGATACGAATAGACGCATAGATATGGACATCCCTTGGGTCAGGAATTGGACAAGGCCAACCCTTAAGGTTTGTCCCAGTTCTCTCATTCTTTAATTTCACAGTGCTTTGTAGCCTTCAAATCAATATTTCTGAACCTATACACCCGTGTCTCAGTAGGATCCAGCCCTACAAACCTGTCTCATGTCTGAACTCCAGTGGCAGTATTTGTTGGCTTTAGTGCAACCTTGAAGCTGCTATTGACTGCTTAGGGCTTGTGGCCTGGTTGTCTCATCTCAGTACATACACTGTATCTACCAAGTAATGTAAAGATAAAAAATTATACTTGAGCCATCAGCCCCAAAAATCATGCCTAGTTATAGACTGTAGGGTTGAATCCATGCACAGTTCATTGGACAGTATTAATGAATTGGCTTGTGTTTAACTCTAAGCACATGAATAATTTCATCACTATCCAACAGAGCACTTCAGCCTATGCTGAAGTTTCACTGATGTTGATTACTCGCATGCTCAAAGTCAAGCACATGCTAAAGTGATAAAGACTGCATATGGCAAAGCCTATATAGCTAGTTGTCATAAAGTGGGTATTTAGACAGACTTCAGTGCAGGTGGCAAGGGATTAAGATAGACATACATCAAAAGTGGCCTTATAACAAAGAGTTTTATAGTGTAGGTGCACTGCATTATTAAATATAAGGATCATTCTTGAGCAATACGTGGCTGTTTCTGGGCATGTTTAAAATATTTAGCAAGTTTTTGAATATAAAAATGTTCGGAGTGGTTCTTCAAAGACTTTTTGACATTGTTCTGTTCTTAAAAGTGAACATCTACACTGCTCAGGGCAACTTCTAGGCAAGATAACCATGAAGTGATAATATGGAAATGAACATTTTATTTTATTTTTTTCATTTTTTTAAATGGGGAGTCTGGGGAGAGTCTTTGAGGGCTGTGAAAGTTAAAATATATATATACACAGGCATGCACACATGAACAGTCATGAAGCAGTCAGAAACTGGTAGCCAGGTAGCCTGCAGTCAATTTTGCCATCGTGTCGGGGTCTCCTGAAGAGGAGTGTTAAGGAGCATAAAAGCTAAACAAAACAAAAAGGAAGAGAAGACTGTTTTATGACTGCTAGCTTGTAATTCTTAGATCACTAATAGCACTAATTTGCTCTGTTTGAAAGAAAACTAAAAAGGAGGGCGATTTACTTTCCTCACTTGAATTTCACGGAGGTGAAGTTTTGGAGAACAAAACAAAACAAAACATCTCGGTTCCATGTAACATGTAGTAGCAAGCATGCAGCCAGCTGCCATTTTGAGGGTAATTTTTTTAATCAGCCATTTCAGTTTTAGATTGGCCTTGATCCTCAGCCTGCTCAGGAATTTTTCTCCTTACGTATGTGCCTTTGCTGAAGTAAACGTGTTGCTGTCGTCGTCGTCGTCGTCTAATACACAGCTGCTTTCTTCCTCCTGTCAGCTCTTGAGCTAAGCAAGGAAAATGCATACACACACACACTCTCTCACACACTTTATTTTTTTAAAGAAAAAAGAACCCACAACAAAAAAGAATGCACGCTGTGACTTTAAAAATGAAAGAATCGAACAGCTGTGGGTAATAAATCGATTAATTAGAGTGGATAAAATGAAGGTGAAGGGTGCAGAGCACTCTTTAATTTGAAGATATATGACCTTGTAAGATGCTGCACTTCATTTGCTATTAGATCACACTTCAGAAGGGGCTTTATTAAAATCTATTCTAGGGTGAGCTGAGGTAAAACATATTGTTAAAAAAGCTTTTGACAGAGTACGTTATATACTTTAGTCTGCTTCAGTGATTTCTGTCACTTTTTATACTACACATGTTGCCGTGCAAGAAAAGTTAAAGGTCTAGACGTTTTCATCATATTTCTGTAAGAAACAGAAATTTAAATATTTGAAGTAATAATGGGAACATTTACTGTTGCTTTGGCTGCAGAGCTGACATAAAACTCCCTAACTGCCTCAGTGCTGAGTCGATTTTTAAGGGATAATGTATCAGTTCCTTTCCGTGTTTGTATGTGGCTTTCATTAATGTCAGTAACAGTTACGGGCACTTTTTCCAAGCCGAGTACAGTTCCCAAAGTAAGTTGTGTTTTTTTCCAATAGCAGTTGTTAGAGACTAACCAAAGCAATGGGGTCTGTCCGTACAACGCAGTGTGCAGGGCCAGGGCACAGGGGCCGTGTCAGCCAGGCAGAAACACCCACCGTGTTGTGTACATTTTTTCTTGGCTTCTCCGAAATCGGGGTCTGAAGCTGCTATCCACAGCAGTAGCCCTACTAAATCAATAGGAGCGTGAGGAGCTGCACCACATTTATCACGTACCTTTGTAAATAAGTCTCAATCTGATAGATGCTTTTTCCTTTACGCTTTTATGGATGTTCATTGGGTGATAAGATTAGATAGACCGACAGGCTGATAGGTAGGCAGATAATCTTCTAGCCTCCTTGTCAAAGGTTTTGTAGGTTTTGTTAGCAGCAGCCGTTCCTGCAACAGCCAGAAGAGGGGAATTCAGTCAGCAGCAATCCTGCTTTGCCTCGTGTGCCTGAGTTTAATTTTTTTCTTTTTTTTTTTTTTTGGACTGCTATGAGTCATTCCTCTTTACGAAGGTAGTTTTGATAATACGGTTCTGTTCACCTTATAAACTCTTTCATTTTCAAACTCAAGCAACAGGCTTTTGCGAATTGCAGTCCCCCATCTCGAAAGGGGTTGTGTAGTTCAGCTTCAGATTGGAGCTCCTGCGGAGGGGCTGGGATCGGGCTTCGTTCAGGTTATGCAGATATGGGTCAGGCGGGAGACTTGGGTCAGGCTTTGAACTTGCAGGAAGTTTAGTGCCTTTAGGTGCAGTAGGGCCATCGCTAGCCAAAATATGTACTTTCATAAACAAACAAACAAGCAAGAAATTAATTTTAGATTTTCCAAAATAGGTAGTTGTTTTTTCAGGAAACCTCCCCCTCATTTAAAAACAACAACAACAACAAAACAAATCCTGGATCATGATTTTCAAGTTGACACATATTTATGAATTTATCGGAGTCTTGCAGAGGCATTGAAAAAAAGGGAGGGGGGGAAGTGCTTTTTGAAGATAGCGCATAGTTTATATTGTGCCCAGGACTGGAATTTTCTAGCTAGCAAAATTATGACTGTAGTGCAGACTTGTCCACACCTGTCCTTTATGTAAAGCTGAATCAAGGTTAAAGGAATGCTTTCCACCTTTATGCAGCCGTTCAAAGAGGCTAGAAAGGCAAACAGAAAAATGTTTTTGGCTCCAGTGAGCGTTTCTGCATTGGAGGGCAGGCTCAGGCTCAGAAATTCTTGGGACCCAGTTCAAGCACAGCCCGACATTTGTTACTGTTAATTGCAACTGTGCTGTCGGCTTTGATTACCGGATGTTTCATTTGAGTGGCTTCTTGGTGTTTTGGCAAAAAGAATGTCAAAGTGGTTTATGCAAGGGTACATTTTCCAAGCTCCTGTTGACTTGAATGGGACTTGTGCAGCTAAATACCTACATAGTATTTTAAAAATGGAAGTGCTGGCATGACTGAAGCATGTATAAATTAAATTCAGCAAGATCTCAGGGGACTGCTGCATGAAGCATATAAAAATATAAAATGAAAGAGTGAAAATGACACTGAAGCTCCTACCACGCTGCATTTTCCTTGGTTTTCGGCTGCAGTCATAAATCCCTTGAAAACAAATTCCTTTTTGTGGAATAAACACGTGAAAGGATTTGGATCCCTATGCGTCATAAAGGAAGGGTTTATTTGCAAGTTAGAGGATATAAACGTATATAGCACCAATGCGTATGTGTGATATTTGTCATACATGTTAAGTGAATAAGTGTGGTGAGTAAATGTGCTGTTCAACAATTTATATCAGTCAATACATTGCAATTAAGTCCTTCTTTCAGAAATGCCAAGGAGGAAATGTGTTAGCAAAATAAAGTGCATGCCAACTGTATTTAAATGTTCTCCGCTGTATTATTTTTTGAGTGTTCTTTCTGTTTTTCTTTTATAGGTAAAGATGAGCCTTCAAGCTATATTTGCACAACATGCAAGCAGCCTTTTAATAGCGCTTGGTTCTTGCTTCAGCATGCCCAGAACACACATGGATTCCGCATCTACCTGGAAACAAGCCCTTCAAACAGTTCCCTTACTCCACGCATCACCATCCCTCCTCCTCTGGGACCAGAGACTGTTGCACAGTCCCCGCTGATGAATTTCCTTGGAGACAACAACCCTTTCAATCTTTTGCGGATGACAGGACCCATCTTGCGTGAACACCCTGGCTTTGGTGAGGGTCGGCTCCCAAACACGCCTCCGCTGTTCAGCCCACCGCCTCGTCATCATCTGGATCCACATCGCCTTAGTGCCGAAGAAATGGGGTTAGTTGCCCAGCATCCCAGTGCCTTTGACAGAGTTATGCGTTTAAATCCCATGGCAATTGAGTCCCCAGCGATGGATTTCTCCAGAAGGCTTCGAGAGCTGGCAGGAAACAGTTCCACCCCTCCGCCAGTCTCACCCAGTCGCACCAACCCTATGCATCGCCTGTTGAATCCTTTCCAGCCAAGTCCTAAATCACCTTTTTTGAGCACCCCGCCACTGCCCCCCATGCCTCCCAGCAGCACTACGCCTCCCCAGCCTCAGGCCAAGAGCAAGTCCTGTGAATTTTGTGGGAAAACATTCAAGTTCCAGAGTAACCTTATCGTGCACCGGCGCAGTCACACAGGAGAAAAGCCCTATAAGTGTCAGCTCTGTGACCACGCTTGCTCCCAGGCCAGCAAGCTAAAACGCCACATGAAAACGCATATGCATAAAGCTGGCTCCATGACGGGCAGGTCAGACGACGGACTGTCCACCACTAGTTCCCCTGAGCCGGGCACAAGTGAGCTCACTGGAGAGGGACTGAAATCCAGTGAGGCAGATTTCAGGAATGAGAGCGATCCTTCCCTGGGCCATGACAATGAAGAAGAGGAAGAGGAGGAGGAGGAGGAAGAGGAGCTTGAAAACGAGAGCCGGCCAGAGTCGAGCTTCAGTATGGACTCAGAGCTGAGTCGTAACCGAGAAAACGGCTCCAAGTCGCTGCCGGATGAGAAATCCCTCGTCCTGGGAAAAGTCATCGAGAATGTAAGTCTAGGTGCCATCCAGCAATATAATGACATGCTAGCTGAAAAACAGAAGAGGAGTGGCTTCATGAAAAGGTCTTCTGACCAGCGAGACTTGTGTCCTCGAGACCTCTGTCAGAGAGATCCAGGCGACGAAGACTCCGTGGTAGGAGAGCTGGACCGCACTGAGGAAGGGACAGTCAACGGAAGAAACTTTGGCCCGGGTGAACCCTTCCCAAACTTGTTCCCCCGCAAGCCAACGCCTATCACGAGCCCCAGTTTAAACAATTCCTCTAAAAGAATAAAGGTAGAGAAAGATTTGGACTTGCCACCAGCAACGATAATACCTTCTGAAAACGTTTACTCCCAGTGGCTGGTAGGGTACGCAGCATCGCGGCACTTCATGAAGGATCCGTTCCTCGGATTCACAGACTCCCGACAATCCCCCTTCGCGACCTCTTCCGAGCACTCATCGGAGAACGGGAGCCTGCGTTTCTCCACCCCGCCGGGGGACATGCTGGACGGGGGGCTCTCAGGGCGCAGCGGCACGGCGAGCGGAGGCAGCACCCCCCACATCAGCGGTCCCGGTCCCGGGCGACCCAGTTCGAAGGAAGGGCGCAGGAGTGATACATGTGAGTACTGTGGCAAGGTCTTTAAGAACTGCAGCAATTTGACGGTGCACCGTCGGAGCCACACTGGAGAGCGGCCTTACAAATGCGAGCTCTGCAACTATGCATGTGCCCAGAGCAGTAAGCTGACGCGCCATATGAAAACGCATGGCCAGATAGGGAAGGAGGTCTACCGCTGCGACATTTGCCAGATGCCCTTCAGTGTTTACAGCACCCTGGAGAAACACATGAAAAAGTGGCATGGAGAACATTTGCTGACAAATGACGTCAAAATTGAGCAGGCAGAAAGAAGCTAAGGCCCCCCCCCGCCCCCCTCCCCCGCCCCCGCTAGGTTAAATTTCAGGGGTCTAGGTAACATTTTATTTGTACAGTTTAACTATTGCCAACTGAGAAAAGATGACCTAACTTGCCTCCGTAAACATAACTTAGCATAACTATGGTAGGTGCCAGTCTTTGGCACTTAAAATATAACCTGTGTCTACAAAGTTCTATTAAACCCGAGGGTTGATTAAGGCAGTAAAAATTGTGGAGCCTTTTAACTGTGCAATAATTTCTGTATTTATTGGGTTTTTGTAATTTTTTGGCATGTGCAGGTACTTTTTTTTATTCTTTCTGTTTAAATTTCTTTTAAAATTTTGTTGGGTATCCCTTTTTAATTTTACCCAGTCGTAGCCTGAGATTACTTGCATTGTAGGGGAGAAACATATCTTTTTAAATTATAATTTTTGGGCCGCTGCTTTGTTGAAATTTAAGCTAAGCATATGTAATTTCTTGTGAAGAAGCCAGCATTTGAACAGAAATCTTTCTTTGTTTTTCTTTCTTTTTTTTTTTTTTCCTTTCCTCTTCTTAAATAACCTTGAAGATTAGGGAAAACAAAATTGTACAGCGAATAACAATCTTTAAAATTAGCACTTTCTTTTGGAATTGGATCGAATATGTAGCACTGACAATGTCGCTGGCGATAGAGGCCTTTTCTAGACGGATTTCATCACTAAAGTTATGGCAACAAAAAAGACATAGGTGCAGAATGCAGCTACATTCAAAAACCAGAAACATTCTTAATTGTGCATTACTATCGGATAGTTTCTTCTTGTTAAAAGCTATGGCAACATAATGGTGCCATTTTGTCACTTTTTGGGGTGTCTTTCCCTCCCTCTTCCCCTCCTGCCACTCTTCCCAGAGACAGTAAAAGTACATCTTGAGTATTGTAATAGTCTTTTCAAACCTTGGAGGAGCCAAATGCCATCTTTTTTCTTTTTAAACCACAAAATCATAAATTTGAGTTCAGGACATCTACTTTAGTCCAGATTTGCTGTAGTTAAAATAATTACTAGAGGATGGGAAAGTGTGAATTTCTCAATGAAAAGCCTCAACTCATAGGCATTTGGTTTATGAATAGAAATAATAGAACTATCTTATATGATGTACAATGATGTTATTATAAGGAAGGGAAAAATAAATTCTAGTTGATTTACCTGTCTTGGCAAGATTCTGCTCCTACTGAAGTCGGCAAGAGTTTTACCCTTGACTTAATTAGGAACAGAATGGAACTGTATTCAGCTAAAAGCATTACGACAGAAAAAAGTAAAGAAAAGAAAAATGCACCTGCTCTACTTTCAAATTCCAAATTTTTGAAGCCTTTTACAACTAATATTAGCAAACAGTGGACAATTATGGTCAGAGATTTTAATTATGTTGACCCGCACTTTAAAGCTTTTGTTTGTGGTAAAGAGAAAAATGGCTTCTCAACAAGAAATTACATCATATTCTTCTACTTGGCCCAAAGGTGGGTTAAACTGTAAGGGAACAGCTGAGATTAAGTGTCAGTGTTGCTAAGCATGGCATTCACAATACTGGCACTATAAAGAAAAATAAATAAAAATAATTTATTGGACAGTTTTTCTACTGCCATTCAATTTGACGTGAGTGCCTTGAAAACTGATCTTCCTATTTGAGTCTCTTGAGACAAATGCAAAACGTTTTTGTGAAATGAAAAGACTTTAAAAAAAAAAAAGTAAAACAAGAAAAGTACATTCTTTAGAAAAAAAGAGCCACATTTACTTAAAAAAAAATTACTGGTTGAAGATAGTGGACATGAAAATGCCATAAGACCCAATCAAATGAAGATGTATACCCAGCACAACTTCGGACATCCATTAGCTGAATTATTCTCAGCCTTTTTTTTTTTTTCAGGACAACGCTGCTTAGGAAATGGAATGGAAATGATTTACTGCTGAATTAAAACTCAAATGACACAAATTACAAGTTGTTATCATTGAATGAGAAAAAACAATTCAGGAACAACGGCTAATTTTTTTTAAAAGTTAAATTTAGTGCACTCTGTCTTAAAATACGTTTACAGTATTGAATACATACAAGGGTAAAAAAGAAATTGTGTGTATGTGTGTTTGAGCAATCTTTTTTTTTTCAAAGTTTGCTTAATAGGTTATTAAAAAAAATGCCATAATGGCCATGTGTATATTGTTTTCTTTTGGTGACGGGGTTTTAGTATATATTATATATATTAAAATTTCTTGATTACTGTAAAAGTGGACCAGTATTTGTAATAATGGAGAATGCCTGGGCATTTTACAAAACCAGAAAGAAAAAAAAAAAAAAACTTTTCTTTTTTCCTTGAAAATGTTGCAGTAAAATTTAAATGGTGGGTCTATAAATTTGTTCTTGTCACTGTAACTGTAAAGTCTTGAGTTTTAGTAAATTTTTTTCTGCCTTGGGTGTTGAATTTTTATTTCAAAAAATGTATAGAATCTTGTATTCGGGGATTAAAAGGTGATTGCTACACCATGTAGAAAAAGTATGTAGAAAAAAGTGCTTAATATTGTTATTGCTTTGCAGAAAAAAAAAATCACGTTTCTGACCTGTACCTATTTTTCTCTTTTTTTCTCCCCTTCCTCCCTTCCCTTCCCCTTCTGGAATGGATATTGATATTGGTTGATTCATATGATGTAGGCACTTGCTGTATTTTTACTGAAGCTTGTAATTTTTTAACTGTACGCTTGTCCTTTTAAAGGGATTTAATGTACCTTTTTGTTAGTGAATTTGGAAATAAAAATAAAAACAAACAAACAGGCTGCCATAATATATTTTTTTAATTTGGCAGGATAAAATATTGCAAAAATAAAAAAAAATTTGTATGTGAAGTCCTTATTGTACAGAAAAAAAAGGGGTTGTTAGACGACCTTTGAGTAAAAGAAACAAAACAAAATAATTAAGTGCTTTTTTATTTTTAATTTTTTTGTTGTTGTTGTTCACAAATAATTTTAGTTGTATATATAATTTTTTTTGTCAGAAATGGCCTACAAAAAAGTGCTGTTCCCACAGGGCTCTAAATATCTTCAAAGTTGCCTGGACCCCTTGCATCAAGGTTTTACCAGGTATGGTTGAACCAGGCTGGATGGTTATTGCCTATTCGTGTGAAATGAAATTCAGTTCCCGTAAAGGTGTCTGGGGTGACATCCCACAGCTTCCCCGCGGATTTGAGAGAGAGAGAGGAGATTTTTTTCCCCCCCTTCCGAACAAGAAGATGTCCAACACATCTTCCCTCTCCCGGCCGCCCCCATCTCACTGCTCCCCACACCCTGCCACTGCTCTCTGGAAGAAAGTCGTTTTATAGCAAACAGTGAGAGCTGTTGCATCCACTTTGTCGTAAAATGGGCTGCTGTTGGTACAGCTGTAACCGGGTTGAAATCAAATTGGTCCAGGCATGGCCCTCCTCTTCCCTGTCAGAACAGGACCTACTCCGTGTACAGGTCTTGCCAGTCCATGTTATTAGCTGCTTTGCTGCTGTTCAGTCCTAATTGTACATTCCATAAATTTCTGAATGTTTGAGGGACTGGGATGAAATCCTGTGCCTTTTGATTTCTCTCTTCTTTGCTGTTCTTTCTCTCTCTCTCTCACGCTCTCTCCCTTTTGGGTCGAGGGGAAGACAGGTGGCGGAAGAGGCACTGATGCTCTAGTGAAGGGGAGAAGGAGAAAATGCTCACCGCTTTTGCAGGAAATGACAGTAAAACTAAACCACAAACAACAAAAAAAATATTGCCCTGCCAAATTCTGCTGCTGCTTTCATCGGTGCAGAACTGCTGGAGCAATTGGAGAGGCATGGGTGTGACAGCAGGGAGAATTTGGTCCAGCTACCGAACAGATAGATATATGTCTTCCTGGCTTGAACAACATACCCTTAAGACTTCTGGACAAATTCTGAATCTCAATTAAACTGATATAAATCAGGAATTATTCATCACTCTTAGTCCTGGATTACTCCAGTGTAGCTGAGGCTGGAATGTGGTCCCTTAAAGGCACATTTTCACTTTTTGGTGAAAATTCAGATCTCTGGCGTTCATATAAATCCAGAGTCATGTCACAGAATTCAGCAGAATCCCTTGGACATACATCGGTGTAACGAGGATCAGAAGTTAACCACATATTTTCAGTCTGCAATTCATTGATTTAAGAAAGAATTTTACCTTTCATTTTAGCATAAGTTGCTTAGGAGCTCCGGTCTCCCTGTTGTTTTTAATTATCCAGGATAGCTAACACCAGCAGTTGTCTAATTTTGTGACTTAAATCACTGAAACTAACAATAAGTCACCCAAAAGCACAAGGGTTGTGTTTCTGCAGGCTGTAGTGATAATGAAATGGCCCTCCTGTTCTTCTTGCTTAGAAGAACTGTAGTTTACTAGGCCATAAGCACAATATAACATAGACATAAAATAGCTAGAATGCTGCCATAGTTCTCTTCACAATTTAAGTAGTTTTTTATTATTATTTTAAGGTTGAATTTATTACTTCCATTGTGTCTAGTCCTGCTGCCTTTGAAGTCCAGAGCAAAACTCCAGTCGACTCCCTTGGCAACAGGACAGGTCCAAGAACCTGGTTTTAGAAATAAAAATACCAGTTTTTAAGGAAAGGGTCAAAGAATCAGCATTTCATCCCAGTCCTATGTAAAAGACAGTCCAAGGTTTTGTTTATCACAGGCAAACTCATTTTTATGGTGCTCTTTGTATTTTAGAACTGCAAAGCAAAGTAACGTTGATTTAAGTTGTTTGCATTTGTACCGGCAAGGCAAAATATTTTTATTACCTTTTTCTATTACTTATTGTATGAGCTTTTGTTGTTTACTTGGAGGTTTTGTCTTTTACTACAAGTTTGGAACTATTTATTATTGCTTGGTATTTGTGCTCTGTTTAAAAAACAAGAGCACTTTTTTTTTTATTATGGATAAAATGTTGAGATGGCTGGAGGTCATTTCAATATGGCTTAGTGAAATATTTATTGTTCCTTTTATTCTCTGTACAAGATTTTTGGCCTCTTTTTTTCCCTTATTGTCACAATGTTGAGTTCAGCATGTGTCTACCATTTCATTTGTACGCTCGTTCAAAACAACGTTTGTTCCAGTTTCAAGTTATAAAAATAAATTGGACATTTGACTTGATCTCCAAATCTTGTCTTTCCTGTTTTTTTGAAATTGAGGGGTGGGAAGGGGAAAAAAGAAGGGAGTGAGGCATTGAAGCTTCAGTACAGATGATAGAGCTCATGCCGTATTTTCTGTCGGTTCTTGTGGGAGTCAATCAGGAGAGAATTCGTGTTTGGGGAGGACATGTGAGCACCTGCGTGATGCTAAGCAGATGCTCAAGTCCTGCTTACATCACTTGGACTTAAATACAATGTAAAATATCTCCTGAGCTGGGGTCTTGGGAGAAAATGGTAGAATAATGCTTGAAACAATAAAATTTCTCATATGAAATTATGCTATGTTTGGGGCAATTAGAGCAGTTTTCTGAAGATGGTGAGAAGAGCTTTGCTCTTGTGTTTCTTTCCATCCCCATAAACTTAACTGTGTGCTGTACACACCTAAGTTTAATGTGTTTTGCTTCTTGGATGCCAATGCAAATAGGGAGAACACTTAGCAATTTAACCAGGAGCTGAATTTGGGCCACAGACCGTGTATTATTATGTGAGAAGCACCAAAATGTAGCTGCAGCTAAACATGTGCTCCTCCTCCTCAGCTAGGGACAAAGGCATGCACAGTTAAAGGCAGAATTTTGCACGATTTGCAGTTTGAGGATAAGAGCTGACAGCTATAGGCAGTTCACTGTCCTGATACTCTTTATCAAGCCAACCTGTTAGCAAATGCATGGAAATCTTAAATGAGAGAATTGTTATTCAAACCATTATTGGAAAGCTCAGGAAAGATTTGGAGCGTTGGAGACCAGATTCTGATTTCCTGGAGGCCCTGGTCCAACACACCATGTAACAGGCTTGTGATTCAAAGCAGGTGGGTAATTGAAATTCATTTCAAAGGAATTGCTCCTGGACTTTAAAGTATTTGGCTCAACTCAGAAGTCAGGAGGGGAAGCTAAGTGGTTTGTGCTACAGAAGAGCTCCTACAGATGGTCCCTTCCTGATCTCAGGCTCCCTGAATCTACAGTCTAAATTTAGGTATGTGTGTAAGTGCTTTGCTGGATCAAGGCTTCAGAGTGATATAAAAGTTACAGGCTTTGGAAACTTGCACTCATGAAAAACCAGTGAAAATGAAATTGGAACCCAATGCTGACAATTATATTGGGCAATAGTTCACGCTGTAATTCCCAAAATGCCATGTTCATTTTCAATGCCTTCTGCAGTGAGCTGTAAAGGCTGTTACATTTTACTTCTAAATTTTGTACAGTTTGCATTTGAATGGGGTGTTTTTGACACCCCATAAACATGACTTCACTCTAGTGGAGCTTTACACTGCTGTGTCATTTTGTCAGCTTTAAAGGCGTTGCAGGCCTTGCAGATGTTGATGTGGTGTTTGAAGATTTAGCGCAGTGGCTGCTGCTGTTTGGAGGTGCGACGGGACTTTCCATCCACTGCCTCTGCTAGGGAAGGTGGTATCTGCCCGGCAAGGAGAAGCATGGACCTCCTGGAAGTAGTAATGCCTTAACTCATCACTGTTGGATCTGCTAGAGCTTGTCTGTCAGAGCCCTGATTATTCACCACGTTGGCATGAACGAAAAAGCAGGATTAGGCCCTTTTGACAGAGGAAATGTGAGAAATCACACAAACAAGGCTGCAAACAACTAAATCCAAATGAGTCTCTTTGCAGCATCCTCGGGTTGGATACTCCTGCTTCACACATGCTTTTGTAAAACAAGAAGAACTCTATTATAATCAGTAAAGGAAAAAGGTTTAGAAAAATCTTTGTGAAATCCAAATTAAACCAATGGAGTTCAAACTTTAGTATGAAAGGAGAGCTACTTTAAGTCAGCATTGTAATTATTATAATGAAGAAACGTGTTATAAAGGTGATTTAATTTCTCAAGGGCCTTATTCCTCACACTGATTCTACACCACATTGCTTCTTTGGATTCAATAGATTTACTCCTGATTTACATAAGTATTCCATGGGATTGAATCTAGCTTAGTCGTTTTACATACAAAAAAGTTACGTAAATGATAAGAACATATAACAGAATAGCAGTGGCCATTGAACTCTAACTCCATAATTGAGATGTTTCCACCAGAAAGTGGAGTCAAAGAGTTACATTTACCCTATCAAAGGACAGAAAGATACCATGTGATCTGTACGTCCAATTAAAACAGCTTGAAAACTGAGCACTCAAAATGAAAGGCTTGTGAACAGACCAATAATTATACACCAAAATCATTCAGGAAATAATTCTGAATAATGAATATATTTGAGAAAATTGTGATCTATTTGCAGACAACTTGTAAGCAAAAAAGAGGCAACATTTGCCTAATAGTTGATTTGCTCTGAATTATTCTCCTAGCTCAGCTAAACACTGACCTTTAGCTACTCAATGACAACATGCATTTTGCTGTCTGATGGATGACAGACTGTTCTCTGGGATTGCACATGTTAGAGATGGAAAAGACCTCTTCAGTCCTTTTGCCCATCCACTACCAATGCAAGATTATTCCTTTCAGTACATTTCCTAAACAGGACCTTATGCAGAACAGAATCAAATATAATTTTATATCTAGCCATTGAAAAAAACAAATTGGCTGGTAAGAAAAGATTCTTCTGTCACTGTCCATTTCCCCATGGGTTTAATCACAGGATATAACAATATGGTACTACATTTACTGAAAGCGAGCACATGCTTCAGGGCTTGGTTGGACTGCAGTTTGAGGGTGAGGTTAGTTCCAAAAATGTTCTAATTCTTCTATTTCCCATACTAATCAGGAGCCCATTGTATTATACAGACAATTTACTGATTTACAGATTACTTTATCTGCATAGAAGTTAGATGTAGGTTTCCTTTTATGTGTATCTTTTTATTTATTTCTTATTCTGTCAGGATACCTGTGAAATACCTCCTGTGCAAGTGAAGACCGCTTACATATTTTCATGTAGAGTTGGCCTGTGCCAGTGCTGGTTATGGCAGAAGTCGTAGATATCATCAGAGAACATCAAACCTAATGAAAATGTGAAGGAAAACAATCATGTTTTAATGATTCCTATAAATTGGCTAGGAATTACAATAATGCAAAAAATACATGTTGCTCTTCAAAAATGTTTTAAGCATAAAGAATGGATGTCCAATGACTAACATGTTATATGCGTGTTTGTAAAAACTATGTATACATCTCTGTGTACATGACTTCAGATTCAAATTTCAAGTGTACTTGTAGAAAGCTATAGTGTAGTATTGATTTCATTTGAATTTCTCCTAATTAACAGACAAGTGTAACTGAGCTCATTTTAGTCCACAGCACTATATCCTCAAGATTGCCAGTTACTTTACCAGAGCTGATTTAAAATGGATATTACAGTGATAAATGAAGACCTCTTGCTTCCCCTCTAGAAATCACAACTAGAGTAGCCATTGCATGTGGGCAATGTCCATATAACATTCTAGTAGGCACTGTTAAAATCCCCAAGATCCTGTTTTTTGCTAGAAACCAATAGATCATAAAGCAAAGTTTGGTGACTAGGCAGACTAATCTGGGGCATGTGAAGTTTCCACAGTACCAAAGTACCACTAGGAGGTATGTTTATAATTCTTTCTCTCACTATATTTATTGATTTATATGAAAAAGATTGATATAACTACCTGTGTGTTTGGGGGATGTGGGGCTTCACTCGCCATGGAGCTTGTGTCTTCCCACTGCTGTGAGATGTGGAGAGATGAGCAAAACTAAGATAAATGACAGAAGCCAAGCAGACATGGAAATACTCCAGAACAAACTCTCATCATTTAGCTCTCCGTGATGTGATGGTGAGAAGAATTTTTGGAGTGAAGAAGGAGGCCAAAGGAGTAAAGACTTCATATGATATATTCCCAATGTGAACCATCAGCAAAAACAGGGAAAATTGGTATTGATAGAAATAGTAGTTTCTATTCAGGATGTGGCTGCAGCAATCTAATCAGAAACCAGGCACTTCTCACAGAATACTTTGAATTCTTCATGATGCAGCTTCACTGAGAAAAGCACCATTCCTGCAAAATACCCCCAAATGACTGACAGAACAAAATGATACAATTACAGAATTAGAAGAGGAGAGGGAAGGAGATGTTAAGAGATATAAACAAGGGAGAAAATCATGTTTCACATGGTAATAATGTTCAGATGAAAGGAATGTGTTGGAGGATCATTGATGAATCAAGCCTGTTAGACATTTCAAAATACCTAAGTGAAATGGGAGTTTAAATCCCATTTTAGAGGTAACTTGAGTTCTAAGACCCACTGATTTTTAACAAGCCTTGCATTTCCAAATGACTTTTGAAAATAAGGCAGTGGTCCAAAGTCATTTTAGAAAAAAATTTCCTGTCATAGATATTATTCTGCTCATATTCCAATGGCTTAAATGATTACTTTTAATGTCTGAACATTTTTGAACATACAGAAATTGGAATGCCAGACTCATCCTGTCTCGGTTTGTGGCTTAGCCTCACCTTTACTAAAGAGAGACATAACTCCTAACTCCCCATATTTCAGGTCTAGAAACCTATCATAGTACCTAACAGGTAGCACAAATTCAGGGTAAACAGCACATGGCCAGGACAGTGATCTAACGATTTCACTAGGTATGAAAGACTGCAGAGTAATTTCCAGATCAATACAGCTCATAACTATTCCAGTAGTCCTATTGAGAAACTCTCAGAATGACACCTTGGTGGAAACCTCTCTACCTGCAGGAGGTTCAAATTTAGATCCGTAATTCGGCTCCTTGCAAAGACTCTTGAAGTAATAGTATGAAATCGTAGCTATTTAAAACACCCAAACTACCAGCGACTAACAACATGAACTTTCTTGTTGAGGAAAACACATTTTGAGTCAAAAATCACGTCTCTGTATGAAAAATGGTCACTAATGAAAATGTTTCTATGTATGTGCGAGTTCTGAAGTTTGACATGTGAAGTATTTACAGTTTACTCCTCTGCCATGGTTTATCCTCTCTATAAAAGACTTGCAAGATATCTCGCATGGGTGCTCCTCCTCCACTCCAGTGCAAAGGCAGGTAGTTTAACCAGTTCCCCGCTGACAGACCAAGCTAGTCTGAGAAGAGGAGAGGACCTCAGCAGTACCATTTCAATTGGTACATCTTGTTCTGCAATGAATGTTTCACCATGGCTGCAGAATGTCTTGACCATCCATGACACTTCGATGCTCCACAGCAGATGTATACAGAACGGATAATGACCAGCGGAGATGAGGATATGTCCATGAAGATGGATTCTCTTCCCAGATGTGGATCTAAAAGCAGATTTTTTTTTTTTAGTAGCAAGTTAGAGAAATGCATTTTCTAATTCTAATTTGTGGGGGAGCAAACCATAATGGGACATTGCCGGGTGTAAATCAGCATTGCTCTGTTGTGCCAAGGCAGCTAGGCTCGCTTACTTATCACCTAAGAGTTATTTTCAAATTTGTGCTATCCACCCCAGTTTGGTAAATGGTTTTAATATCTGATATATTTTTCAAAAAGATTAGGATGTTCTTCAGATTTTTTAAAGCAAGAAGTGTTTTAAACCAAATTACCTTGATTGCTTTGTGATACCGAATGTGACTTTCCCAGTAAGTCAATCCTCAAAAAAGAGTAGTAGGAAGCAGTAGCTCTCGGTAAATTAAGTAGACTGTGCATGTCAGTAGGAACTTCTGTGATGCATGTGAATGACTGGCTAGCAGAATTATGTAGCTTTTTTGTCATTTCAGTCTGATATAACCTCTCAAGCAATTTTTCCCAGAAGTATGTACTTGATATGCAGAAACTCTGGCCACAGAGTTCACGTGATTTTCCATACTTAGAGATTGTTTCTTTTGTTAGCTGTGTATTCAGATGTGATTTCATGTTACCACTTTAATCCTGGTGGTGAGTGATTCCTCAGTGTAAAACCAGCATGTTTCACTTGATCATGCTGTTTTCCCACGGATGAGATTTTGGTCATTCTTCCTCTGCCCAGGCAAGACTGGACATTGCCTTGTCCCTAAACTGTTAATGTGCACTAATTTGTACATGTAATTGTGCCTCAAGGGAAGTTTCTTGGTTCCTGTGAAACACTCCTGGCCAAAAGGATTGGTGATCTGCTTCTGCAGCTCTCCCACATGAGAGCTACTTAAGCAAAATAGGAGCTTAAGCAGAAATGAATTCACATCCTCTGAGCACAAAGGACACTAGAACAACTTGCATACCTACAAGTAAAGTGTTGTTTGGCTTGCCTCTCTGTCTACCAGCCACACATCATATTTCAGTTTGTTTCAATTCCTACACGCTCCTGATTTTCTCTTCAGGGTAACTTTCCTGTTCTGGGAGAGAAAGAGACATACAGCCTGAGGAGAACAAAGCCATCTTGGAGGAGCCACTCTCAAAATGGAGCAGGTTTTAAGGGGTCAGTACTGGGAGCAGTTCTGTGCACTGAACTGGGAGCAGTTGCATTAAAAGCTTGGATGTTGGGCTGGAGACAACACTTACCATATTTGCACACCAAACCAAGTTGGGAGAGATCAAAAGTGTGTTGAAGGCTGGTGGTGGTGTTCAAAGTGATTTTAGTATCTCACAAAATTCACTAAACAGCCATTGGTAAGAAAAAAAGGGTATGAAGGATCACAAGTGACAGGGAGACAACAACATGCTGTTGCAAAAAAAGGTAGATACCACCATGGGGTGTATCAGCAAGACAGTAGCCTGCAAATGACATGATGTACTTTGTCCACTCTGGCCAACATTGGTGAGGACTTTGGATATCCAGTTGTGGATTCAGTTCTTACAATTCAAGAAAAATCTAGGCCAGTTGGAGGGTTGTCCTGAAGGGAGCAAAGGAAATGATCAGGAGTCTACAGCCTATGTTTGATGAGGAATTACTGAAAGTATTTGGATTGTTTATCCCAAAAAAGATCAGAAGAAGGAGCCAAAGTGAAGGAGGAAGATAACTCTTCTCAAGTAGGGAAAAACATGTTGTAAAGATGTTCTCCCCCTCCATGGTTTCAAATGCCTTCATGGTACCTGGAAGAAGAAACATATCCACTGTGCCTTCACAGGGAATTTCACCTTATGCAACTCTCAAATCCTTTCCTTGGCAATCCTTTCCTTTCCTCACAAATCAGTGATCATGGCTCCCTTGGTTGGCATCTTAAAAGAGCAAAGATTTTTTAAAATGTTTACTAAACAAGGGAGTTCAATAGCAACACTTGCCTTCACCCAGGATTTATCAAACATAAGTACAGACCTGTGGACCAGATTCAGACTTGGTGTAACCGAGTGCAACATAACCTTTGAAAGAGTTCCTCCTTCTTCCACCAGACCCGAATTTAGCCCTTAATTTAACTCAGAGAAAAATGCAAATTAGCCTAATTAAACATACAGTACAAGCAATCAAGATACTGGTTTTATACTATATTGATCTATTTTAAAATATCACCGTAGGACAGTTAAAAGCAAAGGGGGCAATTAATGTCTTTCCCTGGAAAGGTGTGAAAGGTACCTGTCAGGTTTCATTAAGTGTATTTATTCTTTCCTTTCAAATTGTCTCTCATTTGGGCAGACCACTCTTCTGGGTTAATGGTGACAGAAGACAGCAGCACTGCTGTAAGCATCCTACACAGCAAATGTAGCCTATTAGTGAAAGATGGGGAATCCTGAAAATGAAATACTTTATTGTCGATGCCTCTGAAATACCCCATATACCTATAACCATCTCAGAAGAGCAACGCTGGAGCTTGCTACCTCTGGCTTTGTGAGAGACTTAATATCTTTGGGCAGCACATATAAGCAGCAAGAGAAAAAATTGTTATTATAGTAGCTTTATGAATAGGGATCTGAAGCACAGAAAGGTTAAGTTATTTGTTGAAGGTCATACAAAAAACTCTATGATGTAACCAGAAGTTTTGTGCAGATCTCCTGAGTCCGACTCTGGCGGGTTTTGATCTTCTTCCTCAGTCCTAAAGGAACATCCATCCTTTGGTAGATGTGTTGTTATGGCAAGCGACATCTGAAGGTGTAAGAAAAGATGTTTTTCCATACAAGCTTCACCCAGAGCTTGTCCAAGTCAGTGAAAAATCTCCCATTGATTTCAATGGGTCAGCTAAAAACTGCAAGAGGCAAGGCCATCATCCACTTTTGCGGGGGAGCACAGCACAACTGTGTTGGACCACAAGGGATCAGCCTGACCTCAGCCAGCCAACACACCTGCCCATCACTGGGAGAGCCTGACCTGCCATGCAGAGTGAGAAGGCGCTGGGGGGAGTTTTCCTACTGGACTTGCTGCAGCAGAAAGGATGGGGCTAGAGTCAAAAGAAGGGAGAAGAGGCAATGGGCAAGGAGGAGGGTCTTAGTGTATTTCCTGGCAAAACCTGCGCTGTGCCTTGTATGTATTTCTGTGCATTCCTCTGGAGCGCATACTGCAGGGCTGTGATCACAGCTGTACAGTTTGCAAATAACCAACAAATGTGAGCAGCCATAAGTCTCTGAGTTGTGACCTTTGATGGTGGAATAGATATCCCTCGTGATGCTGAGATTCTTTGACAGCTGAGACTGAGTCTGAGTTTACATGTTTTGTCAGGCCAGCATCTCTCAGGGTTTGTGGTTAGGGTGGCCTTGGTGACAGTCACTGTTGTCAGTTCAGGCTGTTAAAGAGATGCTGGGCCACAGCAGCAATTCTTCGGATATTTCTCCAGCTGAAAATCTGCACATCTCAGCCTGACATTTTCTTCTCAGTAGTTTTTAATGTTATATGGATTTTTAAGAAGTATAATTTATGCCAGTGCCATTTAATGATGCACCTTTAACCAAAGATAAAACACTACCCATGTTGCTTCTGATTTAGCCTTTTTGGCCTGGTTGCTGCAGATCATTTTAGCAAGGGAAAGGTTGTCTGCAGTATGAATCCCCCAACCAGTGAAACTACTTTGTCTTAATTACCTCAGGACGAGAGAGTGCCCCTGAAGCAATCATCTTTGTTTGTTAACACACCCTATCTACTGCACTACTCCCCATAAATAAAACATGACCAAGATTACAATGTCATGTTCCTGTGGACTCCAGACCCTGGTAACTGCTCAAGTAGAATGCACAAAAACATCCCACAGCAACCCGGTGCGTATTGGAGGGCATATTGAAGGGATGTTTCTCATTCCTAAGCAACCACATGCATACCGGCTTCTAATATTAAACACGGTGTTTGCTGGAATGCTAACAGAACGTATAAGACATACTCTTTCTCGCCTTTTTCGCGGGTAAACAGCAGATCCGAGGCCAGATCCGTAGCTGCTAAAAATCAGCAGAAGCTCCAAGATTTGGCCCAAGTATTTACCCTCTGCAGATTGCCTAATTGGAGCCCATACCCACAGTGTTAGCAATTACCGTGGTGTTTGTGGGAGAGGGTTGTAGGTGATGTTAAAGAAGATGTAAGGATTTACAAGCGTTTTTTCTTGGTTTTCTCTTGTTTTTCTCTCTAAGTGTTTGTCCATTAGTGCTCTGCCAGTGTTGCTGTACTCCCTAGGTGGGATAGCACTTGATTGCTTAGATTAGGACAAACGAATACTACAAAAAAATAGACTGGCTTCTTAAATATCTGGGAGGGGGAGTTAAGAGGTATCAGCTGTGAAAGTTTCCCAGGCTTTGATTCTTAGAGACAAAAATGGAGGGTAGGGTCACTCCTGAATAGTGTCTTAATCTGTGGTTGATCTCACTGAAATTAAGGGGCACTGTAGGGTAAAAGATGGTTTAATGTAGATTAAGATAAGGGCAGTGCAAAATCACCTTCTCTGAGAACAATTTAGGGTTAGAGTAAGGGGTGGAATAAAGCTGCCCAGGCAGCTCAGAAATGCCCTCCTCCTCATTAGGTGGAAGGCATATTTTGCTGCCATCCTTAAGGGGCTTCGGCTTTTGGGCAGTGGCAACCTGGACCAGTGTGGTAAGACAGTAGGGAAGAAGGGCTGGTCTGAGATCTGGCACCTTCTGTCTATTCTGCTGGGCTGCTTCAGAGCCATGTGGCTTCAAAAGGGTTGAGGAGGGCTCTTCTGACCTTCTGGTTGTACAGGCCACTTCTGTTACAGAAATGTTTTTTTACACCTGCATTGCATATCTACACATGTTGGGCCCAAATAAGTTAATTTCAATGTACTCTCAACTTTCCCCTGCCCTCTTTTTCTTAAAGAAACAACGTTTTTCATTCTGCTCCCTTCTGTCCTTAAAAAGAACCCCACTAATCCTGATCAGCAACAAAGACCATTGGTGGTGCTTGCTTTTTCAAGTGGTGCAGCATGCTTCTTATTCAGAGAAGGTCCACAGGGAAGATCCAAGATATGGAAAGAGGATAATTAAGAAAACGTGTCTTCAGACTGTGAAAGAGATATCTGAGGTCTAAAATTGTGTGGGTGGATAGGGATGAATGAAATGATGCTAGCTGGGGAAGGTCAGAAGTGTTTTTTCACCCCATGTGCAGGTAAGCTGCAGAACTCCTTGCTGTATGTTTCTAAAGGTTTACATGCCTTAAAGGAGAGGCTTTGCAAACTTGCAGAAGAGAAACCTTCTGAGAATTCCTGAATACACAGAAATCATCTCTGGCCTAGGAAGCTGCTGAGCCACAAAGGGCTGGAGACTGGAAGCCTATTTAGGGAAATGTTGTACATGTTGCCTTGATCTTAGATGCTTCATACGCACCTGTATTTGGGCATTGTTGGAGAAAGAAGAGGGAGACCTTTGTTCTGATCCCACACATTGCTTCTACGGTCACACTCAGGGGCTGACAGTCAAATCTGTACAGCTGGTGTTACAGGCTGGTGTATGCACTTCATGGCACCTTTGCAAAATTTTCTGAAACAATCTTCAAAGGCCCTCCTAGTTGGGGCCATCTTGTATGTTTGCAACTCTGATGCTGTATTTATTCATTCAGAATATTTCTGTTTCTGTGGCCCACATTGTACGAAAAAAGTATTCCTCTATGTCCAGTCAGCTCTCAGCATCTCTGCTCAGAGAATCAGTTGTGCCAACTGCCCTGGTGTTTTTTTGTGAGAGAGACAAATATCTCCTGCAAGGGGAACCAACAGCTCTTTTTTTACAGGACGCCAAACAGACATCAGAAAGGGCACACTGCTGTCTGACAGGCTGTTCCATGGATTATCAAAGGCAACTGCCTGCCAGTGCCTTGACCTACTGTACGCTTTGGTCAGGCCACACATTTCATTCATTTGTGATTTCAGAGGTGCTTTTTGAAGGCAAAAACTCTTTTCTTGGCTAGTTGCTCTAAATGCAGGACTCTGAGTCTCTGTAGAATACTCCAGTCCTTTTAATGATTTGTGCCCTGTCACTTACGGAGTTCTGTCTTTTTCCCAGCACTGCAATAAAATGATATTTCCCTCTCTTGTGCTTTCTTCCTACTACTGTACTTTCAAGTTTTGTTTTGTTTGTTCAGTGTTGTCTTGATAAATTCAATATTGTTCTTCCTGGTTTCCTTTCTCATCTTTGTCTTTATATCGTTGGCCTGATTTACAAAAATCTGCTTTATTTCTTGAGCTTAAATCTCTGTATCTGCCTTCTTATCTCTTGCAGTTGCCTTGTTTCCTCAGATACATCCCCGGCTTTTATCTGGCATCTCGCAGCCTCTCTTGGCAACTTTCTGCTAAGTGTCTTCTATTTCTTCATTTGTAGCACCATTATTCAGGTGGGTTTTACTCTGAGATTCACTGGCTTTCATCAGTCAGGACACCACACTGGATGTTATGTAAGCACTGAAATTTTTTATTTAAAAGCTATCCGGTTAAAATGTGTAAAAAAGAAGGGGGTGAAAAAGAAGAATGGCCAAAGCAATAGAATAATCTCTGATCAAAGTTTACTGCAAGAATAATCTGCTGGACAACAGCTTTGGTTTGCAGGGAAACACAGGGATAAAAAAACCAGAGCAATCTCCATATTGCATCAAATCAGTGTGGCTCTAAATCTCCCCAGCTGAGGGTTTGGCCCTGGCTGTTAAATCATTTATCTTGCTCAGAGACCTATCATCTGCAGAATATTTCAGTCATTTTGCAGCTGGGGAGAGAAACCTGTTGGGGCAGATTGATGTGTCCGTGCAGAGGAGTACGGATATTGTGAACCTGCCTGTGCCCAGGTGTGCGGTGCTACGGGTGGAGCTCCTCAGCTGCTTCCCTCTTCCACGGGCAGGTGTGTGGGCAGTGGCTCGGAGGGATGGCTGAGCTGTCACGGGAGGGCTACGGGCTGCTGCTGGAAGAGGCTGGTGGTAGATAGCACTTTCTTCCCCGAGGAAGGGGCAGGAGGGGGACCGTGTGCTGCTGGGGCTGTCTCTGAGCTGCTCAGCCTCCCAGGGCTGCTCCTGGGCTGACTTGCAGTCATCACCTACTGCTGTCCTGGGGCTGCACCTGGAGGCGTGATCTGAGCCATAATTTGTTGATGAAAGGGTCTCATAATGCAGAAAGTCTGAGTTACTGACCTCTGAGTTCTGTTAATTAAAGGCTGGTATCCCAGGAGGGAGGAGGACCTGAAAAATCACATTTTGTCCTAGGTAAATGGTTATCGGAGGCCAGTGCTTTCACATGCTAACACTAGGGGAGACTCCAGACAGACCAGTGGAGTTAGCAGACAGAAACTAGCCTTGTGAATCTGAACTGCCAGTTTTTGCAACAATGAAGAAAAATGTAATTGTTTAACCAAATGTATGTGTCATAACTTGGTGACCTCAGTGAATACGCTTTAATTAAGTCCTTTTGTTGCTTTTCACCCCTTTCCCCCCTAAGCAATTCCAAGTTTTTGAAAACAGCCAAACAAAGTCTGTTGTGATTATTATGTATCTGGCAGAACTGTGAATGACCCACAACTATAAAAACACAATATACCAGCTCCCGTCTTTGGCTTTTAGGCAGGACTAGCCGTAGCCATTACTGGGGTAATGAGGACTTCTCAACTCTCAGTGTGATGTGCTGCAGTCATCACATAGGGCAAAGCTGCAATATGAGCTGCTCAGCCGCTCTGAGCCTGCACCCTTCCCCTGAGACCAGGGGAGCCAAGCTGATACATATCAGCTCAGGATTTGGCCCAAAGACATTTGCTTTTGTCTTGGGAAAGGGACAGTCCGTAACTGTGTCATTCAAGTTGGAAACCTGGCCTAAAGGCATGAAGCACAGGAGATTATAGGAGCTGCAGGGTGGGATGGAACAGGTTTGAAGAAAAGGTTCAGAAAGCCTGGCTGATGTGGAAGATGCAAAATAGGGGACAGACCAAAGAAGCAAGGAGAGAATGAGGAATGCATGGGAACAAAATCCAGGCCAGGGAAATGCAAAGGCAGTGAGAAAGAGCAGGGCTTGAGGGAGGTGAGGGTCAAGCAGAGTGGTTAGGTGGGTTTCAGTGCTGGGTACCTGAGTGGGAAGTGGGAGAAGGGGGAAAGATTTGGAAATCGGAAGTACTCATTTCCCAGTTGGGATAATAAGGCATAAGAGCACCAGGAGGGCCCAGCAAGGCAGGAAGGGGTAGGATCTGAGGCAAAGGGCTGTGAGTGGGGCTGGTGAAGTGTGTTTGTGTTTTCATTGCAGAAGCAGGTGGAGAAAGGAGCTTGATTGAACAGGTAATTATTCTTCTTTTACAGACCTATGGAGAATTTTCTAAACTCAAAAGAGGATCACAGAGAGGCAGACCATTGAAAATAACTAAGTGGATGATCTCATTCCATTATTTTTAACTCCATATACCATTGATAATTAATTTGTCTGACACCATATTGATTTTCTGTCTCTTGTTTTATTGTCAGTGTTTTGTTTGCAATATATAACTGGTAAAGTTACAATTAACCTGTATCGCCCTGTCCAAACACATCTGTGCATGTTTAGAAGCACAACATGAATATGATGCCTTGAAATGATGCTTGCAATGTACATTAAAATGCTCATGCCTGTACTAATGAAAAAAATTATGAGAGGGGTGCTTTCATGGATGAAGGTAGAGCTAGAACTGATGCTATACTGAGCCCTGTTTGGGGAACATAATTGATATCTCATCGTGAAATGATTCCTGTTTCGCCCATATCTAGGACAAAAGATCTGTACAAAATATTCTTCTGTAGATTTTTACCTAACTGATTAGCATTTCTAAGGGAATACTTGTGTTCAAGCCAAATCAGGATACTTTGCATTTCTTGAAAGAACTTCCCTTCTGATAACATTAAAAACCTTGATATGCATATGCTAAACATATGATTCTCTGTTTTTTCTTGGTGGCCTGACATTGTTTTCATTGTCTTAAATGTAAGCTTTCTTGCTTCTAGAACAATTAATTCTGTTTGAATCTTCAGGATAGCTAATATGCGTATTTAAACACACACACACACTTTCTCCATTTTCTTTGACTTAGGTTTTCAGTCCCACACTGTGAACCTCAGCCACCAGGAACAGCAGTTCGTTTGGGTAATTTGCAGCAGAACAACCAAAATGCTAACCCAAACAAGTAGCAATGCCCTCCTGTGCGCCTTGGCTTCTGCACCATCAGTTCTGCAAGGCAGAATGGCTTTGCTTTGCCATCAGAATGCACAGGGTCAACTGGAGACAGTCCCAGAGAAGCACCTCCTAGCCACGATGAAAGTGCTCACAGTCCCCTCCTCCTCCCAGCTGTTCATTCTCCAGCAACTGAGATACCCGGACCCTCCAAAATGTTTAATCCATCTGCAATTTCCCTGACGACTGCCCAAAACTGTCCTTCCCGGCTGCCAACAGCTCTCAGTACATCCTGGACAGGCTGACTAAATATCCTCCTTCCTCTCATGATATATGCCAGCAATCATGGCCATGCGGTGTTGTCGCATCTTGCGACTGCTCCTCCTGGATATTACATAACATTATGGTCTGGAGGGAGCTGAGTCCTTAAGTTCATTCTTATTTTTGAGTAGGTCTGTGGTTTATGTCGATGCGATTTGTGTTCATGCTGGCACGAGGAAACTGGCATCAGACCCTGGGCATCTGGGAGGACGAGTAGGCTCCTAGCTCTGAACCCCCAGCCTCTGAACACATGGGAGTTCAGTCTTAACTTAGTCACCAAAGCTCTTTCTTGAAGATAAATGGTGTGAACATTTGTTGCAGAGGTTGCTTTGGGTGTTAAATAAAGCTACAGTACCTATATTTTCTCTTGTTGTCATGGTTCATAGTATGAGGATCATTATGCTTAGTCATTTCTGATCAGAAATGGGCCCAAGCCACAACTCCTCACTTGAATTTTCTAGGGGACACCTGGGATTTATCCACTGAAGTTCGTAGAAAGCTACATGAATGGCATTCTGGTGGTGGACACTGATAGTTTTGCTCCTCTGTCTCAAGAGAGCACTCTTCCATTTGGGTAAAGCTTGCCTGTGAAGGAAACGCAGCCTTAGGAAAACTCTGTCAATTAAAACCAAAGCCTAAGCAGCTACGGACCATCACAAGCCTCACAGTCTTCCACTCCAAGTGTGAGACATGCTTTGTGACCTTGCTTTATCCAGTATGCAGCAACATGTGCAGACAAAACCAGAAAAAAAAAATCCCTAGGAAAACAAGAGGCCTGGCGCCACATCCTCCTCCTCCATGGGGAGATGATGAGAGAACAAAGAACATGTGATGGATGTGAGACACATCACATAATGTGATGTCCTCAGATACTCAGATGAGTATCCAAGTTTCGACAGGACAGAACGACACCTGAATTTCTGCAACAGATTTCAATGGAAAGTGAAGATGTTGGGTGAGTGTTTCGGTGCCACAGTACTCTTCTTGCAGTGGATGTTCATGGATCATCAAATTTAGTGGTTAGTATAGACATGTTTTCTTCTGGACATTTCATGGCATTCCTGACTTTATTAAAATCATGTGTTGTACTGCTGTGCTTTTTTTTACTTTATTCTTCCTTGTATGTAGAATGTCCTAGTTTGACTGCTGGTCCGGTGGCTATTTTCCAGGAAAACTGTTTTGTAACAGCTGGCGCATGTTCCTTGACTTTAGCTCATAGACTATCAGAGTTGAAAGTCTGCCTGTAATCATGTAATGGAGACAGGGCATGTTTTTAACTTACATAGTGAGGCTGAAGCTATGACAGCAAATATCACTTTCCTTACAGAGAGAGCTATAGATAGGCAGAGAGAAAAAAATGATTGTGACCGAAGGAAGAAATTCTTCAGTTCTGCTCCCACATTGAGTGACTGGAAGTCTGTAGGTGCATATTGTTGGTACCTGCTGTGACTACTTGCCTGTGGTAAATAATTTTCACACAGAAGGATTAATAATAACCAATTCCAATACTTCCCAAAATCAGGAGCTGTTTTCAGTGGGGAAACCAAATTTCTTAGTTGCTTTTTGGAAGTGGAGGTTTGAAGAGAATCCTTCTGGAAATTAAACTTCAGACAACCAACAGCCATCATTTAATACAGCCTCATGTAAATCACACAGGGAGAACTGAAATGATAAAGGGTTTTTGGAATTTGTTGCCCATAACCATCAGACATATCAGATCCAATCTTTAGCCATTGTAGTATTATCGAGCTTATTGAATGTGATGTTTTTTACAAGTTCTGATAATCTGGCTTTGTGATTTTTCAGGGTGTACAGGAGACAGTGATGCACTGGGCAAGAAATGTCTGTGACATAGTCAGGGGAAAACAATTAATGGATTTCTTCGTCCCTCTGAGTGTTGCCTCAGCTAGTGGGGTTTGGGGAGACGTGTAATGGGAAGGCCTGACAGGGTTTTTGGTTAGCACAGGAGCCGCCCGTCTCCTTCACTTCCTCAGCTGATCCGTCTCACATGATTTACATTGTTCTAAAAGGAGGACAGGCCAACAAATCAGGACATCTGCAGCAGCTTCCTTGCTTGTCTTTCTGAATTTGAGTTGAGACAGGGCAAATTCTGGCCTCGGAGGGCTGAGCCTGACTCTAGTTGCCCTCCTGTTGCAAGCTGTCTTTGCTGCCTGGGGCTGAAAATCGTGAGCTCTGCTCACCCATGGCAATGCGCTGCTGGGCAGGCGTGCCATGCATACCCAAATCTGCTCATTGTGTTTGCTTGTACTGAGGTCCTCAGCCCCACAGTTTTGTTCTCTTCTGTTTCATCCTCCCCTGCAGAAGACAGCTGGCTTTCTGGGTGACGTCTCCAACCAGATAGCTGCTGAAATAAAACATGCTCTTCTAGCATAAATCCAGTGTGCCTAGTGTAAAGATTCAACCTGGAAAGTGGGCTCTAAGGCACATAAAAAAGAAGTTGAAAATTATTTAAACATGACTCTTAGCAGGGGAAAGCTGTAATCTGAATGTGTGTTTTAGCTCACTGCAAATATTTAGTGCCTGTAGATACATGAAATGAATCCATTGACTTGGCTTCCTCTTGGAGGTGGGTGCCTTGATATGGTGTGTGAGCTGCACACTCATTTGACATGTAGGAGGACATAACCCTGCTGAGCTGCAAAAAATGGGACATCGTTAAGCAGTGGGATAGTCGTCTGCCTTCTTCCAGTCAGCATATTTGGGATCATTATCAGCTGGGCTTATTGTGTCAGGTTTAATGCTTTGCTAACTGTGGTTGAGTGGAGAGTGGTTGGCTTAACACACTGGCAGAGTGTTCGTGTCTACCCACAACACAGCATATAGACATGCTATGTGATTGTTCCTATGCTGGGTGGAGGCTGGTCTCAACAGAAAAGTTAATTCAAAATATTGGAATTTTCTGTTGTAGATAATAAGAAATGGAAGTGTTAGGTTTTGGGTCACAGTGTACAAAAACAGTATGGGAAAAACAGCATGCATTGTTCCTGCAGATAAAAACAAAATAAACAACAAAACAAAGGCCTGCAGAAGCCAAAGGAGCTGCTAGAGAAAAATGTGAAATACACTTTAAAGAGAAAAAAAAGCAATAAGTCAGCACAGCACTAACAGGTAACGCGGAAGGGTGACAAGAAACATGTCTCTTCAGAACCCCAGACAATGCCTTCTCTTTTACAGCTGTTGTTATTTCATTTGAAGGACATTAGTAGCTTCATCTTTGCTGCACTCATGGGAAGAAAGGAGAAGAGGCAGCACCTAGAAGTTGTATTTCCCTGAAAGGAAGTGTTAAGGTGTGCTGGTTTTGGCTGGGATAGAGTTAATTTTCTTCATAGTAGCTAGTATGGGGCTATGTTTTGGATTTGTGCTGACAACAGAGTTGGTAATACAGGGATGTTTTAGTTATTGCTGAGCAGCGCTTACACAGAGTCAAGGCCTTTTCTGCTTCTCACCCCACCCCACCAGTGAGGAGGCTGGGGGTGCACAAGAAGTTGGGAGGGGACACAGCCGGGACAGCTGACCCCAACTGACCAAAGGGATATCCCATACCATACGATGTCATGCTCAGCATGTAAAGCTAGGGGAAGAAGAAGGAAGAGGGGGGACATTCGGAGTGATGGCGTTTGTCTTCCCGAGTAACTGTTACGTGTGATGAAGCCCTGCTGTCCTGGACATGGCTGAACACCTGCCTGCTGATGGGAAGCAGTGAATGAATTTCTTGTTTTGCTTTGCTTGTGTGTGCAGCTTTTGCTTTACCTATTAAACTTTTATCTCAACCCACGAGTTTTCTCACTTTTACTCTTTGGATTCTCTTCCCCATCCCACTGGGGGGTAGTGAATGAGTGGCTGTGTGGTGTTTAGTTGCTGGCTGGGGTTAAACCATGACATAAGGGTTATCAGGTAAGCTAAAAAGGTGACCTAAAATGGAAATGATGTCCTTGGTGTTTGATCAAGCACAAAAAGAGAGTGAGCCAAAGCAGTGCATAGTTCAGGTTTTAGTCCTTCCTACACATATAGTGTCCTCTCTCTCATGAGGCACTTCTTAAAAGCAGAGTTTTTGAAGATATCAGACATAAATGTACCACATAAGCAGCCTATCAAAACACAGTATCCCTTCTTGGGAAGCCACGTTTCCTAATGTGCTTTTTACCTTACTTAAAATAGCAACATTAAATGTGGTTAGCGGAAATTTCTTATGCACTTAAAATTCTCATGAATTATATAACTTAACATTGTTTCACACCAAATTCTTTCTTTTATAGTTTTTGTGAGCTTCCAACTCACTTTTGGAGAATTAAGGTGTTTTCTTCTGGGTTTAAGAGAGTTATTTTTTCATGCCAGTATTGTACAAAGTCTTGTGTTTACCTTGCAGGCATCTTGATGTTGTTGCCAATGCAATTTATTCTTGTGATGATAAGAGACTGGCTTGTACTTGGTTCTTCTGTTAGCAGGGTGTTTTGAAAGTCTGTTCTGATGTTTACTGGTTGTTTGTCTGCTATGTTCATTTCCACATCCTGCTGACTGAGTCTCAGTACCACCTTCATGTTAATGTCCTGAGTTTGTAATAAGTGTGTATCTGTGATATTTGTGAATAATATGCCCAGCCACTGCTGTGTTACATGATTGAAGCTTTATCTGGTCAACACACATATCTTCCTCACAAATATATTATTTCTCCTGAGATTACATTTGATCCCAACAGGGTCTCCTGATGGTAGTTGAGATGTCGCTAGTTCATCAGCTATTGTATGCTTTGAACTTTGGAAATCTCAATTTTTGTCTTACTTATCCTTTCACTGTTGGCTCTAATAAAGGTCTAACAACACAGGGACTATCGGCATGCATCTAGATACCGACCTAGTATGGTCTTGTGTGGGAGAGATCTTCTCCCTCTATTTTTTTTCTCATTGAGGTTTTCTGTAATAGGCTGGAAATTTTTTCCTTTCTCTGCTTGACCAGCTTTCACATTTCCTGGTAAATTGCTCAAACTCATTGTGAACAAACTAGTGTCTATTGTCTGAAATGACACATTGTGGGATAACATTCGTGATGAAATGTTTTACTGCTTTGTTTGGGATGGTCACTGTGGTAGTGTCTGACAGTTCGTCTCGTTTCCAGGAGGAGGGTTTTGTATTAAACAGTTTAGCATGAGCGTATCCCTTGTTTTGACCAGATTGCTTTTTCTCAAGATGCTGCTCTCTGCAGTGCCCTGGCCAGACTCCAAGTCAGGGAGTAATTTTCTGTCTATAAAAATCCCTCTCGAAGTTACAAACAGTCAAGTCCTAAAGACTCTTGAATTTAATTTGTCAGGTTAAGGAAATGTCAGCTTAAGATAATGAGGAGAAAGCCTGAGATGTTTATTCCTTTTTTCTATTTTTCCAAATTTTGAGGCTATAGAACTTCAGTTTTTATTAAAAATCTGCAAAATGTTTTGGAACGTTGAATATGTTTCTCCTATTTTTTGACATATCCTCTGTTTCAGGCAGCTGTTGGGGTGTGTATCTCACAAATCAATCTGTACTTCTATCATGAAAAAAAGATGTTATGGTATTGAAGTCTTACATCATCCTGTAAATCATGTTTTCCTGTGTAATGAATTATCAATTTAAAATCACTTTGTTTGTTTAATAGATATTTTGATCAAAAGTTAATTTTTTAAAAAAATGTATTAATCAAAAAAAGAATATTCTCACTTCTTATTTCCTCAGTTTTCACCAACTGAACTGAGATTTTGTTTCCTTGCAAATCCTTTCAAAATAAGGTTTTATCAGTTTTCTTATTGCATAACTAAAATTGCCCAATCATCTCCACTATTCAAGTAAAAGGTTTGCAAAATATCTGCAGTGAAGAAGGAAGGTATGATTTATGAGCAAAATTTGGCTTGTAGTTGAGCAAAAAGATGCCTGTTTATCAAGACTGCATGGAATCCCAAGTCATGGAAAAAAAACCCAAACAAATGCACATTGGCAATTTCATGAGAATGAAAAGGAAGTAGGAAATTTAAGTATGTATTGTACTGTATGGAACAAAATAGTTAAAGGTTGACATGTTATTTTTTGGAACGAGAAAAATGGAATTAGTGACAAGTCCCTTTGAGATCCTTTGGGATGGAAGATGGCACATAGTGGCAGGATGCACAGTATTTGCTGTATTATTATAATCTTTCTAATTGTTCAGAGTAATAAAATGTACTTTGCTTGCCATCCTGTCCCTCAAATTTCCATCCCCTCTTAGAATATGCATTTGAACAGTATAAAATGATGTTTTGGCAAGCCCTGTTGAAGATAATTACACAGACACTTTATTTAGGTCAAAGCAACTGGGACTACAGTTTCTTCTTCCAAGTTCCTAGAGATTGTTATTTTTGCGGAGGGGTCATCTGCATAACTTAGAAATGAAGAGGCCCTTGCATTGTATATGAGGCATAATTTTGGTTTTTTTTTCCCCTGTTTGCCTTTGATCTGAACAGAATGAGGAAAACCTCCTCCAGTTTGAATTTCAGAATTACACGAATTCTGAGTTTGGAGAATTACAGTGTGCTGGGAAGAAAAGGGAGAGCTGGTTAATCTTCTATAATGCTTTCTATATGAAAGGAAGGAAATATCTTAATAGCATGTTGCAACAACAAGTGTGTTGTGTGTGCGTGTGCACGCATGTATGAGTGCATGCATGCTCATACCTCCAACTCTGTGGTTGGAGTTGGCACAGAGAGCCCAACTAATAAATAAAGCTCTGACGGGTTGTGTTAATCATCACTACTCTTGGAAAACCACTTTCGTAGGCTTTAGTTTGTAAATCTCATGCATTTCTTAGATGTTTAGTGCTCTCCTTCTGGGGAAACATTTTGTAAACCACATGTGTCATTTCTCTTCTGTAAACAGAGGAGGAGAACCTAATTTTGGGGTTCTCCAGATTTACAAGGTAAATTTGCAAATTTGCAAAAGCCAGTCCCAGGCTACGCACTAAAGGTTGCAATTACTGATACATCCTAAATAGAACATGAGGCTTGTTTTAAAATAAAATTGCCAGTAAGCTATGAACCTTCTGTGATGTGTAAGCATAGGAAAAGCTACAGCAATTCACCCATCATCCAATTCAGCGATGTTCCAGAAGAGGTGAATTTGGCTCACTCTTTTTTCCTGCTAAAGTAACAGCCTAATAATGATGGGATGGCATATATGTTGATAGTTTCCAAATAAGTTAAGAACTATGCTCTCTTCATGCTTTACCACTAGCTGTATATCTGATGTGTTCCATATAAAATTATTAAATAACAGGACATCATGGCCATAACTCCTTTAGTCCCGACATTACAGTAGATAATTTCCCTATGTTTTTATCTATGTCCTATAGAATACCTATATACTTAGTCGTATTGATAAAAGCATAACCATATATTTTATGTGTATATTATTATATCTGTATTTGTAAAAAAGAATGTGCTTATTTGTAAAAAATAATGTGTTTATATGTTAGAGTATTTCTTTCTAAATATAATAAAATGTCAGAAAAGCTCTTTCTGTCTTGAGAGTACAAGTCAAAACCAGGTTTTTTTTTTATTGTCACAGAACTCCAAAAATCCTTCTGTAAAACTGCAGCTGTGTGGTGCTCTTTGGCTGATAGCCTGTGCAATGGAGGGATGCCTTCAGGCTCCTGTCGTTACCAACTGATTCCCTCCTTGGCTCCTTCAGTTTTCCTAGATATTTTACATATATATATATATATGTAATATCTTATTTTTTGGAAAAGAATGGAAGCTTTCTTTATTCAGAAGCAGGAGAAATTTAGCATATAATTAAGTAAGAATATCTTGGGGTGCTTTTTTTGAAAATATATGTGCCACAGGGATGCTGAGTTCTATAACATCTTATGTTACTTATTCTTCAGAATTGTTTTCCATTCTTATATTTCCTACCTTATGATAGGTGTAGAAGCAGAAGGATCAGCTAAGACCAAAAGGAAAAGAAGAAAAGCAAAAAAACTTTGCTAAGATGATGGAAGTTTGTACAGTCCTTTATTTACTCAATCAGAGGACTATATGGCTGTCCTGTGAAGTGGAATCATTTAATTAGGAGATGGTACAAGTATTCAACCGAAGTGCTACAGCTAAATTCTGTAATTGCCACATGGAGCATCAACTGTGTCTTCTTGTATGCTGTCTGCTCCTATAAGATTGCATCAGTATGATCTATTGTGCCATCAATATTACTCCTCATTTTCAATGGGAACTCCAGTGAGGCTCTGAAACTTTGTCAGACTCCTGAATAACTTGGAGTCGAGTTGGTTACAACAGGATCAATTATTATAAAGGAAAATTATTAAGTTTCATCTGCCAAAATTAACTTCTGACTAGCATACATTTAGTAGCTTTGATTGAACTATCCGATGATCCAGGGAGACTGTGTTTTAAGACGGCAAACGAAATTCAATGGTGGTAACTGCAAAATAGTTATATAGAGGGAGCAATCATCCCTGAAATCCTTGTCTGTTCATGTCTATATTATCTGTGGACAGGATGGTATAGGTAGACAGAGATGTTGAAATAATTTTGGAGAGTTGTTCAAAAGGATCAGCTCAAGAAAGGCAAAGGGAGCATTAGGAATGATTAGGTAAAGAATAGATGGAAAAATCAAAAGCATCTTTATGTTATTATGCATGTTCATGATGTATCTGTATCTTAAATACTGAATGCAGTTATGGTTATCCTATCTCAAAAGAGACAAAGGTAACCTGAAAGCAGTAGAGAGAAATGTGATGTTTTTACCAGATGCAGGAATGCCTTCCATACACTGTGGACTGGAAAGGGTTGGACTTTTTACCTTGGAAAAGAACTTCTGAGGGGATATGACAGAAGTCTGTAATATAACTAATATTGCAGAGAATGTGGTTAGGGAAAGATTAGGCTGTGTTTTTCACAATCCAGTGAAATTAATAGGTTTAAACCAAACAAAACCTTCCTTTTTTTTTGTGCAGTGCATAATCAAAATGGAGAATAGGATATAGTGGAAGTGAAAAGTAAAAATGAGTTAAAAAAAGAATTAGACATATTCATTGAAGTCCAGTGGTGGTTGTTAAACCATATGTTTCAGAAGTCAACTCTGATTCACAGGGTCTTTAAAACTGATTGAGGGAAGCTTGGCAGGTAAACTGGAGACAAGGCCCAGCCTGGAGCTCCATCTCTGCTGATTCCCCATGCATCCATCACTGGGCACAGGCTGGACAGATTGCTGTCTGATCCAGGGTGGGTTATATGTTCTTATGTGTCCAGTGCTTAGAAATCTTGTCTTACATTAGATTTATTTCATTATATTTATTAGCTTTTTTTTACCACCTTAAGACCTTTTGTGTGCTGCTCTTCCCACCCTCTTAGGTCCAGTCAGACAAATCTGGGAGACAGTCCCTGTGCTTGAGTATAAAAACAAGCTGTGGGAGAGACCACAGGAACCTGGAGAAGTGACTTGCTCTTGCTCACACAAGCACTGACTGCCAATCAGGAATAACTTTATCTATCTGTGGTGAATTCTTGACCTTGTTAAAATCAATGGCAAAACTACCTTTGGCTCCAAAAGAGTTAGCTCTTCACCCTCTGTAATGAAAATTCTGTAGACGTTAGTATACTATATTCTGAATTATGATATATATTAGCATAGGCTAGTCCAGGCTAGAAAAGTAATTAGAGAGTGCTCTTTCCAATTAATGGAAGCCTATTTACCTTACCTTCAGAAACTCTGAACTGCTTCCATCACCGTGCGTGATACTTATCACAAGCTGCCTTGCTGATTATCCAGTAAGGAGCTGCAACTCTGAACTCACAGAGAGCTCTGAGAACCCAGGAGAGGCAACAGACAGCCCTTAAGAGACAGCGTGCATCTAGCAAAATCAGTTTTAAAATTAGTTCATCCATTTTTTCAGGTATATAGATTTCTGCCCTGCATGTTGGTGCTCCAAGTCTCACTCTGTCTGAATTTTCTACCTGCGTAAGTTAACTTCAGCATGGAAAACCCCTGGGGAATATAGCAGTGCCTGTGAAAGGGGGACCTGGATGTTCTTGATTATGAGATGTATATCTCAAATAGAGTAGGAATGATTTTAATCCAGATTATGAAATTTGTATTCTTTTCAAGTTAGTCTGCAAAAGGGAAAACTTATTAACATCTCAAAACTATGGTAGAAAAATTATTTTCCATATTAAGATAAAAATCTTCAAGTTAATTTTAAATGTTACATATTTGTTTTTTTTCCCTGGTTTGCTTTTTCTCTATGAGATTTCTTTTGTCCCAGTGCATTTCATGAATAATAATCTTAAGTCTTCAAAATAACAATAACACTTGGATTTTCTTCCACATTAACTAGACTACATTTTTCGAACACATGCTAGAGATTTGGAGCCACATCCTTGTGAAAACTGAATCAAAGGAGCTTTGTTGATTTACACAGTCTGAAGATTTTTCTCTGTGTTCTGGGCTTTGCTGCTAGCCCCAGATTTCATGCTACAAGAAACCATGAGAGTTTCCATCATCACTGTATAACTGGTTCTATGCTTCCAAAAGCTAGGAGGAGAAATACAAATGGTGTGGAGAATATTAGTACTAGAAACTGGTTTAAATTTAGTAGTACAAAGTGCAAAGTACTTCACTTAGGAAACAATAACAAGAATTTCTGCTAGAAAAAGGAGACTCATTCAGACAGAAGACAAATGTCTGCATCTCAGACATTGCAGACTAATACACAGAGATGTACCTAAGCCATTGGCAATGATGTGGCTGTGAAAAAGGCAAATGAAATCCCAGGTATGACAAACCTAGTAGAAATAGCAAAATATTAACGATACTACATATGGAATGAGAAGGATCTCCTCTGGAATAGGGTGTACAGTGTAGTTCTGGTCACTCTTATTGAGTAAAGATTAATTTAAATGGGGGGAAAACGTATACGTGAATCTATGGGGAGGAAGACAGGGAAGCAACCTGTCTCAGGAAAAAAGACGGAAAGAGCTCGACAAGAGAAGCTAGTATCCTGCCTCAGCCCTCCTGCCTGAGAGCATTATTTCTAGCTTCACAAGCAAAAATGGTATAAAAATCACCCAGACCACCATTCTGTGGTCAAACAATGGCTGACAGCTACATGTAGACCCTAAAAACAATCACTTCTTATGTCCTTTGAGATTTCACAGCTTGCTTTCTCACAGATGAATTTTAATATATCCGTCATTCTTTAGGTAGGAAAAGTAGCATACAGTATGCAACACTGAAATTATTTCCTATCCACTCTCCATATGGATACCGTCAGAGTAAGCTGCTTCACATAAAGATATTCTTAGTGGAAGCATAACAGCATCCGCATGAGGATCGAACAGGGGATTAATTCTCCCTAACTGTAGGTGCCTAAGGTGCTTCACATAGAAGCCTAGTCGTATCCAGAGGGCAATCAGATCTTAGGTGGGTTGAAACACCCTGGGGAGATGTCTCTCTCTTGACTAGGCAGTGTGATTTGGCACTCGGCTTTGGTGTCTCAGACAGTGCTTCTGTAACATCTCATAGGTGAATCCCTCCCCTTCGTGCAGAATTGCTAGTGTGCTGCAAATTCTCACCTCAATATGAATTGACTTCAAGATGAAGACGAAGCCAGCATCAAAGAAGAAAATCAATGGTTGCTTTGTCACTGATTTGAAGGCAAGAGGATTGGGTTTAAAATAACATTCCTACCCAGAATATGGCTTCTTAAAATGTATACTTTGCCATGAGTCCCTTCCTCTCAGGGCAAGAAGATGGTAGTTAACTCGTTCTAAGTTTCTTTACTGGTCGCTTCTACATGATTAATTCAAGCCTCTGAGGAAGAACTACTTCCAGGTTGACTTTTCCACCGGTTGGAATCTCTCCTGTCAGGATTATGAAGCTGTCTCCCACACAATTTAAAAACCTCTTTGATGTAGCCTGTATCTTGCTCTAGCTGCACAGTAAATATCTGGGAAATTAAACTCTCCAATGGGGAGGGTATCCTGTGGTTACAAGTATCTTGAGAGCTGGTCCAAGAATTATTATTCTTGCTTTCCTCCAGTCTTGGTGATCTATAGCGTTTACCTCCTGTAGATTCCCCTTTGATTTTCATTCCTTTTGTCTTTATCCAAGAATTTCACTAGCCTATTCTCCATTTTCATACTGTCGTCTGCTGGCATTGGAGGTGTTTTTCACATACAAACCCATCCCTCCTCTGTCTCTTCCCGTTGTATCTCTTCTATATAAATTGAACCTGTCTGTACTGATATTCTGGTTATGAGAATCATTTTACAAGGTTTCACTTGCACTCAGACTTTCCATTATTTAGTGATACTTCTAGTTCTTCTTGCTTGTTTCCCATACAGAATTTCCATTCACATAAAGCCACTTCATGACTTTAGTACTTTTATTATTCATCTTCTATTTCAGAGCCTCGACTTCTGTCTTATTTTGTGTGTTAAAAGCACACACTTTATTCTTTGGATTAAGTAAAATCTTCTCCTTTCAGCTTATTTTAAAGCCCACATAACAAGCCAATTTTGTACCTGAGAAGTTGTCATTCTCTCTGTTTTAGTGGAGACCATCTAAGCAAAGCAGCCATCTCTCGTCACAGAAGATAGCCAAATGCTCTTTGATTCTAAAATCTTTTTTTCTGTGCTGTGGGAGAATATAGTGATTGGTGTCTCATATCTGTCTTCGCTTTTCTTCACCAATGCATTGTATTGGAAGGCTCTGTGAAAAAAATCACCTGGGTTGATTTCAGCTTCGTTTCTTTCCCTGTCTCTTTTCCTTGATCTCTGAGGAGGTCTTTCATCTTCCCTAAACAAAATTATAGCTGTTCCTTAAGTCAGAGATTGCTTATCAGAAAAAACCTTCCTTCTAAAGAAATAAATAAATAGAACAAAACTAGATGAATATGAAACAAATGTTTCACATTGCTGCAGTTATCAGTATGCTAATGTCCGTGCTCTGCAGTATTACTCTGGAAATACTGCGGTATTACTGTGGGAACAGTGATGTGGGTTACTAAAAGAAAGATGATCTACTGTCAAATGGCTGCCAAAAAAAGAGGGGTCGATTTCTTTAGGAGCCTTCCTATTAAAAAGAACAGCAGAAAACTGAAGTCCAATCTGATTCATATTGCTGCAGATTTTGAAGGCTGAGCTCAAGGCATCATAACAAAATTGCAGTCCCAGCAATCTGGGAGACCTTCCTGGACTGTGCAGGATCACTGAAGGGATAAGCAGAAATATTATTTGTATTTTAACAGATAAATGTCAGTTAGCTGTTTTCCTGTTTTAACAGGGAATTTGAATGATGATTCCTGAGTTTCTCTGAGGTTGGTTCGCTTAGCAGCACTCTTTGATATTTGTGAAATGCCAGCTTTCTATGAATATAGGAGTTTGGCAAAGAACGAGAGAACTATTCATTAAAATTCAAAAGTACATAAATGACAAATAAGGAAGTAATTTAGAGGATGTATTTGGCATGTGGGGTGTGGAAACCAACCAAGTAGCCTACTGCAACTTTGACTATATTTGAAGTTATGTATTTAACCCATCCTTCTGATCCCAGGCTGGCTGGAGGCTGCAGAGGAAGCATTTTCAGTCCTGTGAGAGGTACCAGGTGTGCTTTGTACTGAGGTCAAGTGATGGCCTCTAGACATTAGTGAGGCCAGGGTAAAGGCTGAAGAGCTGGGCCATCTGCTGCCCATGCTCTGTGGGGTTGATGGAAAGTGACAACACTGATGTAACCAAATGACAAATAGGCTAAATACAGTGATGTAACCAAGAGCTCAGTTTTTTATATCTATTGCCACATGAGGCCGGGAATGGGTGTTGTCCAACTGATGGCAATTTTTTCTCAAGAAGGGACAAAGGCAACACATTGTTATCTTTCCACAAGGATTAGAAGAGCTTGTTTTGTCTCTGCTGTGCTTAGAGCTTGCCTGGCTTTAGACATCTGCTTGAGCAGGGCAACTTGAGGAGGGTTTTTGCCTCACCTGGGCTAGAAGCCTGGGATGCTGAATATTCATGGCTATTTGTATGTGGAATTGATAGATAAAACCTATACTGGGATCACCTGTACGTGTCAACTGCACTGTCGACACATAGAAACTGAGTGATTTCTAACCAAGCTCATGTCTACCAGGCAAAAAACATCTCAAGAGACAGCAAAGCTTCCTTTGCACGAGCAATTGTCTTTGCATGCCACAGTGATTGTGCTGACTGCATCACAGAGCTGTGTTGCTGCCTGGAGTTTGCAAACATGCCTTAGCTCCCTTTTCACAGGCAGTCGCTTGCATGGGAAAAACCTAATGAGTTCAGAGGCAAGGTTTGAAAATACGCAGTACCATGAAAAAATATTGCAGAAGCTATCCACCCTGCTCACAAAGAAAGAGAAATATCAATCTATTCTTCCTTCTTATAAGCTCATTGGTACACACTAAAGCCAGGAATTACCTTTACTGGCTTGTGTGCCATTTTAGGGTACACAAACTGCATGGTAACTTCATTGTTCACAATGGTAATTAAGTCACTACATTATCTCATCACAGTGAGTCACTTAACTGGCATCACTGTTGCAAGATGGGAAAATTTACCAAGCTGGAAAATTATGGGTCAGATTAACTCCTAGTGTAACATTCAGAAGTATTATGCCCTGAATACATTTGGCCCACCCTTTATAAATTAGATTGTGTTTAATGTGCTTCGGAGAGGAGATGAATCAGACCTGCTGTTTGAAAAAACAAAAAGAAGAAAAAACCTGTCTCATGCTTTTAGTTTGCCCATTCCTTAGGGCAAATGGCTGTTGAAGTTGTGGAAATAATCCCTTGTTTTCCCAGAAAAGGCCTACCTGCAACTTCAGCAGTAGATCACCAAGAGAGTGTATCTTCTGTACCAGGTCATGGGAGTTCAGTGCCGAGTTGTACGATAGAAAGAGCAGGCCTGCAGCCTCTTAAAGACATCAGACTGCTGTCAGCCATGCACATGGCCCTGAAGGGATATCTACAAGGTACTTAAAGCTATAACATCACTCGCAAAGGTCTGAGATGGGAATCGAGTCTGAAATACACAATTACATTTGAGACATGTTTTAAAACAAGCCATGAATATCTGTTTTTGAAAACCCTCTGTGATTGAATTTGCCTTTTGACCATTAAATATTTTTTTTACAAAGAAGGAAAACAGAAAATGTTGATATTGTAATATTTTTTACTGATGACTTGCATTATCCCTGAGTGACAGCTCCTTAATTCAATTGCAGGAAAATATGGACATCGTGCCCAGGTAAACACTCATTAACTTTTCTTGACAGCTCTTTTTAAATTAAAGCAAAAAAAAAGGCATTCCAAGTTGCTGCCAAATTTGGCAGCTCTGATCTTGTCCTGACTCTAAGCCCAAGCAGCATTTACCAGGTTTCATTTCTGAGGACACTGGTGTGCTCAAAGCAAAGCGGGTGCCACTGTCTCCGGCAGGCTCAGGGCTCTGGCGGCCACCGCCGCGGTGGCGTTCCCAGCTGGGAAATGCATGGAGCAAAATCACTTGGTGTGTGCGGAGTGGTGCTCTCAGGTTTTAGTTTTGTGGAAAGAGTTAAGTGTTTAAAGATGAGGGTTCAGGGAAGGAGAGTCTGAGCCTGTTGAACTTGTTTTTCTCTCCCCCAGAGCTGCCCAAGTTTACAGTCTGTGGCGCTATCTGTAGGGCTTCAGACAGCAATAAAAGGGAGGCAGAGAGGTTCCCTGACAAAAGCCTGAAACCCTGGTATCTCTTTTGTTTTCACCCTAGTCTATGGCCACTGACATTACTCCCTTACACCATGGATGGATAATAAGCCCCCTTCTCAGGAATAGAAAAGCTCTTATACATTTTAATGTGACCTTAGACAGTGCTTTTCAGAAATCACAGGCACATCTGACTACACTTGAGGTTGAATTGAGCTAATGGCATTCACCTCATCTTTAGATGCAAAATTGGAAGATAAAAAGACCTTGATGTGAAAAGGAAAGGGGGGTTGTGGGGAGCGGGGGTGGGGGGAAGAGAAGCAGATTAGAGATATTGCTTAAAAATCTTATGATTGCTAGTTGATAACGAAATGTCTCCTTCTCTTTCTAAAAACCCTATGGGCTTGCAAGATGTCCTTGCGCTTTTATTTTTAATGATAGAATCTTTTTATTCCCTGGCCAAGGAAATTTCAATGTTGCTGCATATGTGGCCAGGAGATACGTTGACCTTTAGCAAATCTTATTTTTAAAATCAGATGGAACAGTTATTGCAATATTCCAGCCCTGTAAGATTAAAAAAGAGCTTTCTTCCTCTGTAATCAGACGTGGATTAAATTTATTAAAGGTGCAGTATCTCTTTTTTAAATGACACTTGCCAGTCATACTGAATTCTAATAAGCCATTTGAAGATTTTGTATCCTCCTGCTTTTATTTTTTTTTAAAGCTGAAACCAAAGCATTATAAAAAGAGTAGGATAACTTATTTGACTAGCAAAGAAACTTGATGTTAACAGGAGAAGGGCAGCAGACAAAAGAAAGCAGCTGAAACATTAATGAATGATAATGCTGAGCAATGAAACATGCAAAGGAGCATACAACGAGGAAATTCAATGAGGAAAATACAATTTAAAGACCAAAGTAAATCTACTCAATAAAAAGGTGCAACCGGCACAGAAAAAGGCTTAAAAAACCCGAAGTGGTGAGTTGGTTATAATAATTTCAGTTCTATTCCTGAGCAGAACTGTCTGCCTGTTGGGTGCACATGCACATTTGAGAATGTGAGACCAGTCATTCCTATTTGAATGTATTCGTATTTGCTAAGTATGAAGAGTTGCTCGGGGTTGTCCAAAATGTAAGTAAAGCTATAATCCTTTCTCTTGGGAGTGTACAGACTGACTAGATGGGTTCCTTGACACTGTTGTTGAAATTTTCAAAGCAAATTTGGGAGTTATTCAGCAGCTTCTATTAAAATGAATCTAATTTGAGTCTTCCTTGAAAATCTTAACCTCTAAGTGTGGGTGCAAAAACACTGATGGCACAGGAAATGTGGAGTGTACAAGGACACTCAGCAGAAGTTTCTTGTTAAGCATATCCATCTTTTCAAAATAATTAGCAGAGTCCTAATTAGGAATCTGATCTATGCTCTCTGATTGTGCCTAGCAAAGGAGGCTTTCTATCTGGCCTTCTCAGTCCTACTTAGCCAAAATTTTTGGTGGTTCTGAACCTGCTTTGCAGAATCAATCTGGATGTGTGACAATCACGGTGGGAATCTCCATGGATGGCCTCGGGTAAAAAAGCAAAAATCCAGTTTTGCACCGCTGTATGCAGAGCCCTAGGTTGCGAGCAGTGCTGCAGCCTTGGGGCTGGCTGGAGGTCTCGGTCAGGATGGTGCTATCGGTGCCCTCGTCGAACCCTCGCTGCCGAGCCAGGGTTACTGCCCCTTCCACAGCAGCGCGGGGAGAAGCTGTCCAGTGCCAGGTGTTGTCAAAGCACCTTCCAGCATCCCACCCTGAACTTCCCAGTTCTCTTTCTGCTTTCTATATCTTATTCCCCACAAGATGCCCATCATTGGAATTATATATGATAGTGTGATACATAGAGCCAAATGTACCCCCAGGGTAACTTTGCTGACATAAGTAGATTAGCATGTGCGATAAATTTGGCCATTCCCGTGATGCAAAACCTCTTCTTTTTATCCCTAAATAAACATTAATTAAAAAATTTGCATACATAAAATATATGAAAGGAAAAAAAAATACTCAACTGTTCCTGCATTAACATTATAAGAAATATCACTTACAACAGCGAAAGCTAGGAAATGAAGTAATTCAAGCTAGTCTGGAAAATTGAAGCATCAATGCCAGCTAACAGGAGCTGAGTATTAACTACCTGACTGCAATTTGTTAGTCATATTATTCCCTTATGATTTTCATTATACATAGGAAAACAGCCCTGCTTCGAATGTGTGATTTTTTAAACCCAGATGCTTTCGGAGACTTAAAACTTGTAAATCAAAACCAGAAGAGATTTTTCTCTTAATTCTTTCTATTTCTCTCTCTCTCTCTTTTTTCTTTCTTTCTTTCTTTCTCTGTTTCTCTCTTTCTTCCTTTCTTCCTTCTTTTTTTTCTTTCTTTTTCTTTTTCTTTTTCTTTTTCTTTTTCTTTTTCTTTTTCTTTTTCTTTTTCTTTTTCTTTTTCTTTTTCTTTTTCTTTTTCTTTTTCTTTTTCTTTTTCTTTTTTCTTTTTTTCTTTTTCTCTCTTTTAATTTTTATTTTCCTCTCTCCTTACCTCTCTTTTCTGCTCTCTTTTTATCCTCTTTCTCTCTCTCTTTTAATCTTTATTTTTCCTCTCCTCTCTTCTCCTTTCTTCTTTTTTCCTTCTTTCTCCTTTTGTCTTTCTCTTCTGCTGTAGCTGATGGGAGTGCCTAACATTAGGCCAGTGTTCTTGTCATAATTTTCTAAATAAAAATTATTATTAGAGGGTGGTCCATTATTTCCTAAGTTTTAAAATGTTTTTTAAATTGCTTTTATGATATTGTACAATGCCCCAAGCACTTCAGTGGGGGAGCACTTTATAAATAAAATTATTATTATTATTATGCTTAGTGCACATGTCAGCAAGTGTTCATAAGAAATAAGTGACTGGTACCCTTGCCCTCCAGAGACTGAGAGCCTTATTTCTTTAACTTGACTTTCACCGGCCTGAAGTCTGGGTAAGAATTAGAGTCACTTCTAATCTTGTTCTTCCTATTGGCACAAGAAAATGAGCTGTCATTGAGTAGCACTGGCAATGAAGGGCCATTTTTATAATTCCTTCTACATCATATGCTATAACCACATTCCCTCTTTTTAATTTGAGGATGTAAAGTTGTCAAATGGGAAAAAAAGAGCTCTTTAAAATTTCAGTGGGACCTTCTGGAAGATTCATGTGTGTTGTGTGCATGGAAGCATGGGTGGACTGGCAGAAAGGTAGGAATAATCTTAGATTGTGTTCATGTTAAAGCTCAGTAAGCAGGTTGGTGCAGTACATGGAGAAGATGTTGGTCCTAAGTTCTGATTGTATAGTTTTTGAAATCTGCAATTCTTTAATAGATAATTTTTTTCCCTTTAGATGAACTTTAAAGAAAAATGATAATGTAAGCACTGCTAGTTATTCTAGGTTGGGATTTAAGATTACAGCATTTAGTAAGATTATACATTTGATGAACAAGGCGAGGTGGTGTGTGTCAGCCTTTGAAGGGGTTACCTCGCTTAGGAAGTGAGTATTAACAGCATCTCAGCCCTACCAAGATTAATGTCAGTGGAATCAAAACTGGCATTAGCAGAGCACTGTTGTCAGGAAGCTCACAACAGTTCAATAACTTTAACACACTGGGTAGATTTCAGTGTGTGTGTCAAAGACTAGTACTGCTTAAAAAGGCATGTGGCAAGTAGGAAGTTTTAATATAAAGATCATAAAAGATTTGAATACCAAATGTACAAGTGTTGAGTATTACTTGTGGGTACTTGGAAAAAAAACCCAATTTTTTTTCTTTTTTTCTGCCTCCCCCCTTTTTTTTTTGGGGGGGGGGGTAGATGAGGAGTCCCAGCTATGAAGAATTGGTACAGGGGTCTAATACAACCTATATATCTAATCTCTCACGTACATATATAGCTGTAGACAAACCTAGTGAGAAATTGTGGTTTGTTAGCTAATGATAATAGGAAGGATATGTAAGGGAGGGATGAAAACTGCTTTTCATGGGTTTGTTAAACATAATGCTATATGGGTTTGATTTCCACTTACTTTTATGTTTCTTTACTTTTTCGGTGGCAATATTAAGGAGTCCAAGCACTATAAAAAACTAACTGCAAATGACCCTTTGCTAACTATAAAGGCCCTTCACTGATCTTTGAAGCCAGGGGAACACTGATGAAAGCCGGTGATAAGTATATACAAATGTATTTTTAGGGCCACTTAAAGAATTACATGTGAGGGCCGGCCTCTTTTCCACCTCCTTCCCTGAAGGACGAAACAAAACAAGCCGGCGCTTCCAGCGAGCGCCTGCACAAAGGCCGGTGCCACCCCACGGCCCCGCGGAGGAGCGGGGCTGGGAGGCGCCGGCGGCGGAGCGGCCGCGCCGAGCGGGGCGCTGGGGGGAAGCCGGAGCGCGGCGGCGGCGACGGCTGCCGGCCCTGCCCGGCCCTGCCCGGCCCCGCGCCCGGCCCCGCCTCGGGGGATGGAAAACTAGAACAGGGGTTTGTTTTTGAACCGTCTGAGAAGCTGCCCTCCTCTCCTCCCTCCCAGCCCATCCGAGAGTGGGGATTGCCTGTTTTCAGTAGTGATGTAAACTAGGAAATATTTTATTTTTCGGCTTGCTTTGTGAGACCTTTCGAGCTGAAAGCATAAGGCGATGCTCTATGTAATGTCTCGGTCCAGCTCTGGTTTACGTACATGTGCGTGCTGGGCGATTCTTGTTCTGAATTGGGAGCTGCAATTCGACACAAACATTAGTGCTTCTTGGGAAGAACTTGGGATTGATTTCTATGAAACACGTAGCAGTTTAGTTTACAGGTCAAATATAGATAATACGTTGTGCCACATAAATTCCTAGGAATGATAAGTTTGGGGATGTTGTCTATGTCTTTGGGAGGGGAAGAAAAAGAGATATATTCATTTGGAGAGGAGGATTTATTGTTACTGTCCTACTGTTAATTTGTCTAACTAAAATATGAAATCTTAGAAGGCTAAAATGAAATTATATGAAGAGTATAGTGTGCTTATTTGCCTCTGGTATAAGCTTTTTATAAATAGAGGAATTTGTCTGCAAATGATGTGAAGTAATATTTTAGCACAAGCCTTAAACGACACACTATTATTATCCATTCCCATGCATTTCTCTCTATGTATCTACAGATATTTTTGCTGTCCTTGCCATTGTGGAAACACAATCCTTTCCGCAGCTTTCCCTTCTGTAAGTTACTGGGATTTGAAAACCTAAATCTGACTTCTGGTCCCTCCTGATTCTTTAATAGCTGCCTCTGCTCTGCAGTTTGCTACTGAAAATCCAGAACTACTGCGAAGGAAAGAGAAATAAATAAATAACAAAAATTATTTGCTTTAAATGTGTGAAGTGTTCCAATAATTTTAAACAGTTTAATTTAAATTTTAAACTGCAAATCTTCAACCTCTAATCACTTCTAAACTGAAGTGGTTTTAACCAAATGTGAAGTGCTGCAGAGTTTGAAATGATTATGCCTGGAGTAGATGACTCTAAACTTTGGAGAGGGTTTCAAACTATCTTTTTTTTTTTTTTTCAAACAAGCACTTGCACAGCATTGAACTATTCCTGCTGAAGAAGGCGAGGGGCTGAGAGGGAAGCCCTATTGATACTGCAAGACCAAAACAGTGAAAGGACCGAAGCATTTGAAAGCTTTCAGAGGTACAGTGTTCAATGCCAGGCTGAGGCAAGCTTAGAAAGCCCTTCCCAGCCCGAGAGCCCCAGTGGGGCCGGGGGTGTGCTGGGCTGTGGGTGCAAGGCAGGGAGGGTGCCGGGGGCTCTGTGGTCCCCAGGCTCCTGCGCCGCGGGAAGGCGAGCCTCAGCGAGGCTCTGTGGAGAGGAAGGTATGTGTGCAGCAGGGGGATGGTTAACACTTCCAAATTCGCAGCTATGTTTTTAGGACTCTTTCCAGCATTAGTTTCTCTTCAACATTTTTATTTTAGGGCTTTCAGTCTTCGCATTATGTGTTTTTCCTGTTTGAGGGAGAGAGTAAGAAACTTAAACTAGAATTCAGAAGCTGGTCCAGGACTCGGCTCCAGCTGGAAAAACACATGTGCTGGCATTCAGCTCCTGTAAGCTCCTTTCTGACTATTTTGAATGCTGGCATTGTTACAATAGGCAGGGGAACAGCCATGATAGCCCAGGGTGACAAATTGCTCAGTCTTGTGCATATATGTTTTTGCCTGGCTGGTTTTTATTAGCATGTAAGCATCGTCTGCGGACTGCGCATTCTTTCCCTTTCATTTTCATGACCCTGTCCGGTTCAGACGACTGACAGATTCACTACGTGATTTCCAGCTTTTGATGATTAACTTTTTGACAGCGGTCCTTATCTTTTATTTAATATTATTATGATGATTATAACAGGGGGCTGCATGTTGGGCAGCGTGGAAATCAGACTGGGTTGCTGCCTCTTTAACTCTGGTGATAACTTTGTGTTGATTTAACGTCAAAACAGAACACAACTTTATGGATTAAATGAGGGAAAAGGGGGAAAACTGCCAAATCTGATTGTTTGGGTTACTGCAATAGGTAGCTATTTTATGTCAATAGGTAGCTATTTTGTGCCCCGCTCCTTCAAGGATTTTGGTACTTACTTTCCTTAGGCGAGTAATCCCATTGACTTAAGCAGGACTACACATATGTGTGTAAGGGCCTGGGTCTTATTATGCAGAGAGGATGTAAATAAACATCAACTTTTTCCCCTTTGGTTAAAAGGAGACTCTTGTAAATGAATGAAACCAAATGAACAAACAGAAAACAGATGAAAGAGAAAACATCCCTTCTTCCTGAAAGAAAAACGTTACATGCATCACTTCAGATTTGGCAGCCTCTTGTCTCTTGCAGACTCTGTTTTTGTTTGCTTAGAGATGGCTGAATTACTATTTTTGATACCACTTAGGACCATGTGCTAGAAAAGGGTTCTCGTCAAAGCCTCCCAGTGGGGCTGGGCAAGATCTCTCAAGCACGCTTCGTGCTCTCCAGCAGGGATGACGGAGGAAAGCGGTGATGGGCAGTATTTGCTGTTCAGCCCCTCTTTTGCATAGGAATTTGCATGAAAGATATAAACACACTTTCTGTGTGCAAATCAGAAATAGCTGCTTGTTGGGCATTTGCCAAGGAGAAAGGCTTTGACTTTGTAGCTTGCTTTCACTCTGGTCCAAGAGCTTAAATCTCTTGTCCTCCAGGTGGTTATTAAATTATCCATGTCTATTGCTCTATGTTATAGGTGATTTCTGTTCAGTTTTGCTGTCTTTCCTGAGGGTAAAGGCTGGTAGAAGGACACTAGATGCAGAAGACTGATTTCTTTTCTACTCCAGGATCCATTTGGTAGAAGATTGACTCCCCTATTTCCCTGCCGTCCTTTCCTCATGTGAGTTAGATACTGCTTTGTTGCTTTGATTTGAAACAGCTGCTAAGGGGATCTTTGCCACTGAGGTTTTGGTGACAGAATGGAGATTATCTCCTCAAACACCCTCCCAGACATGTCTCCTCCCTGCCTTGCAGGGAAGGAGGTGAATTTAGCATTAGAAAATGCCTCTGGGGGTTTTATGGCAGTAGAAAATATTCCTTTGCTTTGGGAATTCAGTACTGGCAAGCAGTGGAGGCATGATATCCCCTTTTCACCACCGAAGTGGAGTGAAGAGGTTGAGTCAGGGCAGAATCCTGTATCCTTGTTCAGCAGATGTTCCTCTTTCATGCATTGAGATTTTCCAATCAGTACATCTCATGGTTGGACTCAAGCAATACAAGATAAAATCAGTCCTTTCAGTGGGTGGAAAAACAGTCATGAATGTGTGAAAACTGTCTGGGAACAGCCACGCTCTTCATTAAGGTCTTTGTGTATACTGAGGCTGATGGAAAACCTCCTGCCATCTTCTCTGAACTTTGGATCAGGCTTATACATGGATTTCAGTGATCAGCAGAGGTCTTGTTACAGGTGGCTGTCTTGGCTAAATGCCGGAGGTTGACCTCTAAAGGTACAAGGTGTGAGCTGTGACAGCATGAATTAAGAAACCGGACTTTTATTTTTCTGGCTAAAGCAGACTCTTACATCCTGTAGATCGATTGCTGAGGAGGACGTTTAGCAGACTGTGCTCCTCAGTGAATCTGGTCAAAGCTTTTGTGCTGAAACATTTTTTCTGTTAAAAACACGCTTGTTTGCTGGCACTGAGACATTTCAAAAGAACAGGCCTGTTCTGACATATCTTCCAAACGATTTTAAAACTGGACAGCGAAGCAGATTTCCATCAAAACCAGCCTGGCTTCTCACTGCACCCTCTCTGCTGTCCACGCCGTGGGCTGCCTGGGCTGGGGTCATCCATGGCTTCATCCCTGCTGCTGGAGTGTCCCTCCCGCAGCCCCACGGTGCCCTCGCAGCTCCCGGTGCCAGGTGCGCCGCTGTGGCAGCAGGTTTGGGGCTCCGGGGCACCCTGCTCTGGTGCCCTGTTCCACTTGTAGGGCCATAGCTGAGCTGGAGGTGACTGTGCTTGGGCTTCCCTGCACTCAGCACTTCTAACCAAAGCATTTCAATCATTTACAGTAGCTTGAATTTTCCTTCCCATACCCAGCTCTGAAACTTCCACTCTTCACTCTGATGTGGATTTTTGGTTCTTTAAAAACTGCAAAGTTTCCCTCAGAAAGATCACCTTGGAAGCCAGCTCTGGTCATGGCATGCACCTGGCTAACATGGCCTTAGAAGATAAAGTGAGAAAAATGTGTGAGAACATGGACTGGCAAACCCAGAGGGGGATTTTCTGGTATCAGAAAATAGGTAAATAGTGCCTCACTTTGCAAACACTTACCGTGAAGTACTTATTCTGGGGGGCAGTCCGAACACCTAAATGAGACTATGCCCTAGGAATAAATGTGGGACTTTGGACCATCATCTTGTGTAAGTCAATATTGCTCCCTTCGGGTAAACAGAGTAATGAACTTCACTTGTGGCAGATCTGGCTCTCTGTTTTGTGGGAGGCTTTTGCAGAAAGTGGCCGCCACTGAGGCTTCATCCCTTGTTTACGGGCTGCACTGGCAGCTCTCTGACCATTGTCTCCTCCTGGCTTCTGCCCAGTTGAAAAATCGGATGTCCCCTGTTGCTGGGTTCAGCGGGGTGAAGGGAGCTGGTGTCGGAGAGGCACCATGGGCGAGGACAGCTCTCAGGAGTGTGGTGAAGAGTTAGGCGCTTTCCATCACTGTGCTTTTGTGTCAGGAAGGTTGACTTTAATTTGCTGGCTAATCTCTGGTGGTGAAATTCATTTCTGCTCTGTCTGTTTAGATTGCCATGACACCCGCCCATGCCAGTGTCTGCTGCACCCTTTGGCTGCCAGGCGCTCAGGGTGGAGCTGAGTGAGGAGGGGTGCCGGCTGCTCATAGCTGCTTCCCCCCGCGCTTGGTCCTGGTGTGGTGTAAAGAGACTGGGGTCTGCTCAGACATACCCGCTTCCCATGCAGAGCCCTAGTAAACTCATCACAGTGCAAGCCTCTGTAACATTGGAGGCCTGAGATCACCTGAATTCCATCCCTCCCTTTGTGGGTTTTAGCACTTAAATCAATATGATTGTCCTAGTTCCTCTCCTTTGTTGTTTTGTTTTATTTTTCATCATGAAATTTTCTCACATTAGTTAGGGGAGGAATACAAGCAGAAGAATAGCAGGACAAGGTGAATGCTTTCTGGTCCAGCTCACATGGGACAACGTTTCAAAACTTCTACGTCTTCCTCAGTATTTTGGCTCTGGTTTTAATAACTTTTAATCACTTTCCTCGTTAGCCTGATTGTTCTTTTTTCAATATGCTCCTTTAACTACTTATATACCTCACAAAGAATAGTGCAGAGAAAGCAAACTAATTTATTAGAAAAGCAGAACCACATGGCATTCCATATTGGGCAGATTTGTGATGAGCAATTAATTATTTCTATTTTCTTCCTCCCCAGTTTAAATACAGTTTAAGTTGTTGATGTTAATATTATCAAACCAACATTTTTATATCATTTGCCAGGCTTGACAGAATTAAGTGGATTTCTTTAAGTGATAATAGACATAATTAATTTGGTGTGTAAGTTGCTTCGTCGCCTTTGAAGTTAAGTAAAAAATGAGATGTTAAGACTGAATTAGTGATATTTAATTGGAAACCGTTATAAAAAATAAACTACATACCCGGTAGTCCCATGAAATAGAAAAGCAAGAGTGTACGTATAACTGCAGAAATTAACAATTTGTGGTTGAATGTTTTGCTTTAATAGCTGTAAGGGTGGCAGCAGTGATTGCGAGCACAATGGAGAGCAGGCAGAGCGACACAGAAAGGGCAGGGCTGAGCTATTTGAACATGATTGACAAGAATAGTTATGTGAAATTTCTTTATAGGTCATGCAAACAGACAGAATGAAACCATTGCTCTTGGAGATAGTGCAAGTGTTTAATTTTCCTTATTTCATCTTTTGTAGTCCTATAATAAATAGTGGTTGTATGCAATGTTAATACCTTGCAGCGGATGTTAGGTTCAGCCATGTGCCTCTGCACCTGGCTTAGTAGATATTTGGAAGATAGAAGATGTTAGCATGTTTAATGGCTTTTAACATACAGCATTGCTTATCGGGAGCCATACTGAAAAATGACATGCCAGAGACCTGGCATTCTCCTGTGCATCAACTGGACAGCCTGGAAAATCTAATCTGTGATACCAGTATTATAAATTAGATATTACTCTGAGATATTATCAGTTGATTATCAGCTCAGTCCTGTGTAACGTAAAATTTGGCTGTTTATTAAAATGAGTATGTTTCCAGCCTGCCTTTTCGCTCAGAAATAGCCTAATTTAAGTCTTAAGCTGTTAGAAGAAAGTTCTGTGTTATTTTCACCCATGAGGATAAAGCAGCTGCAGCAGGAAAGTATGTGGAAGGAGACGAGAAAGGATGGAGATGACTTCCCTCAAGTGGAACAGGCCAGCCTAGTAAAACCAGTAATTCCCCCCAATAATAGTGGTTTAGGCAAGGTAAAAAATGGGTGCTAGATATATTCCTATACCATTGTGGTGAACTGGATGTTCTAGTTTATATTGGATGCAAGTTAGGTAAAGCCAGCAGTGTAAGTGAAGAGATTACAGTGGTGCCTACAAACAGATGAAAACTAAAGCTTTTATTCCACCTGAATTTGCAAGGAAATAGTATGGATTATGATACCGAGATTCCCTTTTCTCCCTCCTACACCTTTGTTGACAGTGAAGACATACACCAGGTTCATTCTTGGTCAAGTATGTGTCCACAGACCTCTCCAATCTGGGTGGAAGAAAGAGGGGGTACTGTTGAGGAGTAAACAGAAGATGCCTGTGGTCACCTTTAAATTACTGTTATGGTGAAAGGTGCTAATAGCTGCCATCAAGTGAGCCTTTGATCAAAGACAATAATAGATCTCATTAAAATCAGTGGGTTTGCCAAACACTCCTTTTTGGGCTCTGAAGAAGAAGCAACTGAGCCTCTTTAAATACAAAGATAATAACAGGCAGAGACAATGGAGGGATTTCAGACAGCACACACCAGGTCAGAGCTGAGCACGTAGGCAGGGGGATTTCCTTGGTGGCACACAGGGGACGCGATTTTGGATTTGCAGTTGCTGAGTGTCCGATGGCAGCAAAGCCATCTGAAATCCAGGAGGAGCAGTTGTGAGCAGGGCTGGGGTGGCAGGAGCGGGACCGACGGTCTCAGGTGCAGAGCTTGGTGGTGCTGGACGGTGAATTCTGGATACAGAAACTGGGTACAGAAACCCCCTCCATGTTCAGGGAAACACACCTCTGGTTTGGTGAAAAAAGGAAAAATAAAACACAACCTAGAGAAGATCGCTGTACTATGTCATTATTTTCTCATCTAGAGCGGTCCTGGGGGGAACTGAATCCTGTCTAACTGCTAAGACCAAAGGAGCAACAGTGATGCACTTGAAACCAGTGAAGTCTGTGGAAGACTCCTATTGCCTTTTGTGAGCTCTGGATCAGGTCAGGGTTGCCAAGAGTTTAATACTGCTGAGATGATTATCTCAAGGGGATGTTTCTGAGGGAACTGTACAGCAGGGGAGACAATACTTGCTTTGCTTGGTTTTGACAGTATGTCACATTCAATGGATGCTCTCTTCACTTTCCAGCTTTTGACAGGCCGTAAAGGCTAATTAAACAAAACTACTAAATTCACATGCTTCCTTCAAAGGAGCACACATTTATCCTGCAAATAGTTAATACCTACTATCATGGGTATGTAACTAGTCAGTGTGATATAACACATATTGCAGAGCCTACTGAAGGCAGATATTGCCAATTAACACATGATATTACCAATCAGCATTTGTGCCATTTATAGAACACATTGCCTTGCTGCTACTGGAGCTTCAAGACCCATAACGGAATGAAAGCATTTTTAAAGTAGGATTTTATGTCAGAGAGTGAGTAAAGCTCTGTGTTGTTAAAGAGATGGAAGAGCAATGAAGGGCTGAACTCTAGGGAAAGGAGCAGCACTTTACAAACGTACAAAAAGACAAGGTCTCTGCCCAGAGCATCTTACAGTCTCAGGCCGAGGAAATTCTGTGTATGAGACATCAGAGGATGGCAGTGGGAGGGAGGAGGGAGGGAGACAAGGTGGTGTGATAAAACACAGGTGTGTACCCTGGAGAACAGCTTTTTTGTATTGTGCTTTGTCAGCGGATTGCGGGGGTAGGGGAGGTTTCCATCCCATGGGCAGCATCGATGGGAAGCAGCAGGAAACAGAGCAGAGGAACATAGTTTGAAACAGATATTTAAGAAAGGACAATGAATGGGTTAAAAGGCCACTTTCTACTTCCCCAGTTTTGGGCTGCCTGGGGAAAAATTGACTCTCCAGGCAATATCAAGCAGCTCTGTGTTGCTGTGAGTTATGCCAGCCCAGAAAAATACTTTGACGTGGGTATCTGCTGGAGTATTTTTCATTCCTCCCCACTCAAGAAAATGCTGTCTCGTTACCGTTTCTTCCTGACCCTTTGCTGTCACAGCTGTCCAGAAAATCTTCTGTGGACTCCTGTCAGTGCTTGGGGCCAGAGTCTGGTATTTTCCTCTGTCCCCAAAGTTTGCTCAGCAGCAGAGAGGTTCCTGTCTTTGAGGGGCTGGGAGTGGCAGCCCAGGGGTTAATGAGAGAGATGGACAGGTTCATCAGTGAGGAGATGTAGGGGAGAAATATATATACACAAACATATATACATACATATGTATATATTCTAGATACAGATACAGAAAACAACCAGAAAATAGACACTACAGAGAAAGAATAGTCCCTAAAAGTGGTTTGACATACAATTTCTCGTGAGGCATTAATATATGCTGTCTCTAATGATGCAGTTTGCATGCATCAGGAGTAAAAATGAGCCAACACCTTAGGCTGAAGCAAAAAAAAAAACGGGCCTGGAAAGTCTGAGAATATCATCCTTCACTGTCCACTTCTTCTCTTTCCTTTTCTTTGAGGAAGAGCTGTCGGTACCTCCTGCTGCAGTCTAGATATTGGTATAAGCTGGTATTAGTATCTCATGAGGGATGTATTTTTTTATGTGTTTTTTCAGCTGAGGTGCTGTAGTATTAGGTTTTGTATTCTCTTGATGCTAAATAATCACATTGTTCTCACTCAGCTTGTCAGGAGGTTGCACTGGAGCCTCTGAGGTGACTGGACCGGGAAAGTTGCTAAAAAGAAAGATAGGTGAATAATTGCTAGGGGTATTTTAGAGGTGTTTCTGCCTCCTCTGTAATTAAGAAAGCACAGCTTGGGGTTTATATAGATGTTTGCACAATTTTTTTTTCTCATCTCATTTATTTTTAACAAGAGAAGTCTGAGTAGTGCTCCCTTCCTTCACCTCCTTCCCTTTTTCTAAATGCTATGGGAAAAAAGAAACAGAAAGGAATTAGCAAAGTCACCTCTGAACACGTGCCTCTCCCCTCCATCCGCCAATGGGAAATGAATACAGAACGTAACTAACGTTCTAGATTCAAGAAGAAAATGAGGGGAAACCCTAAGATTTGTAGTGCAGGTATCTTTTCTTCCTAATGCTGGTTTTTAGTAGTCACTTCAGCCTTGAGTGTTTTACATTAAAATCGTACTGTTCAATTACTTAATTTAATTCCTCTATAAGATTCCACTGGTGTCCAAGTACTTGTCTTTCCAATCATCTCTAGTAGTTTGCAAGAGCTGGTGAACTTTTTCAATGAGCATTTTCCATTTCTTGAGGCAAGACATTGTGTTTCCTCTTCATGGCCACAATGGAAATTGCCAGGGGATTTCTGTGAGTCGAAGCAGATTCTGAGGATGGCTTCAGCGAAGACAATTCCTTCACGACACCATTCTTGGAAAAATTGTACAACACAACCATACAACTCAGATGGGTTTTTCCCTCAGTAGTACCTACTTTAGAAAAAACACAAAAAAAATTTTATCAAATAATGTAACACTATAGTAGGGATCCATATTTTTCTATTATTGCTGGTGAACGTAAATACTGAGCTAACAGCATGTAAAAATTTGATATGGAAGTAGAGAGAAGAATGTTCGTAGAAATTTTATTTTTCTTTCAGGTAGTTTCTTCTTAAGAGAAAAATCAGAATTGCAAGGTAGCTTTCCTTTCTAAGGTTTACGTGAGTTCTGATTAAAATGAGTAGCTCTTTTTAAATAAAAAGCTGTTTGCTTTTACCAAAATTCACAAAAGCAGCAATTTTCATAACTTATGAGAACACAGGAAATTTTGAAAATCACAATAGTCCCTACCCCAGATAGCTGGGGAAAAATGATAGACATTTGGTTAGCTTTACTGAGCACGTAATGTGTTGTTTGGCTTTCAGTACAATGTTTCAAAGTATTTGGTTCCAAAATACCTCCCTGAGCCATACTGAATGTTTTATCTTCAATGTAGCAGTCCCATTTATGGGATTGGGAGCTGTGATATTGGTCATTAGAAGTTGCATATTGCTAACATTTTAGCCATAAACTTATTATAACCCTCAAAAAAAATCAGCACCTTCCCTGGAGTGGATTGAAACGCATATTTTACAGACGCCTGATGAAATTTCTGAAGTTGCACAAGTTGCATTTCTTTTTAAACCTGAATAAAAAGGTTCTTTCTGTGTTAATTTATTGACTGTTTCACTTTCATTTGTGCCTGCCATTTAAAGGATAAAGCATGATTGAGGTGCGCCTTGGTTTTTCTTCCACAAACCCTCCCAAAGTGCAGAAATCCAGTCAATCACTTTCACACACCCACAAAAAATAATGGCTTGACCTGCTTGTGGCCAGATCTGACATGCCCTGCTGTGGTGGGAAAATTAATTCACCTCACTACACTGCAGTCACCCTCAGCTGAGTCCTGCAATTATTTCATTATGATCTAACTAAGGCTGATAACAGATCTCATTTGATACTGCGGTTGGCTGGGGGGGCAGCATGGGGGTGGGAAGTGGATGGCCTCACATGTCAAGCCCTTGCATCTAACCAACTGAGCTTTGTGAAGCTTTCTTGCCTGACGGAAACAGGGGTGATTAAAGACATGTTGTGCCCGTCTGTGTAGTTTCCACATGATTTTTCTCCCCTAGATGATGTACTATGCAGTTAGCATATTTGAAAACCTAGAGGCTTTTCATCTTCTGCAGGGGGAGGGAGGGATGTTTTTGATGGACTGGCTGGAGGAGCACACTCAGAGTCCAGTGTTTTCTAGAGAAAGGATCCATTATCATCTTTTCTTTCTTCCGTTCTTTTTTTTTTTTTCTTTTTTTTTCACCTGTGCTGTGACATATGGACGAAGGGAGCCCTGGCAAAGTGTTAATTGCTCTTTTTTTTCATTCAAGTGGTTCGGAGGTTCAGGAGACCCTCTAATTAAAGAATCTGTGAGTGAGCTGGGCATCTGGCCTCTGCCATTTTAATCAAAACTTGTAATATGAGGAGAGGGCAATGGTTGTCCAATTACTTGACAGCTTGAAGATGTATATATAGTAAGCAAATACATTTGCTCAGAAGATGCCAAATTGTCATAACAACAAAATGCCTGCTATCTATTTTATGTTTATCATATTTTTTTTTAAAAATGGATAAACATGTACCCCATCCCCTGAATGGATCTGTGTGGGTTATAAGATTCTTCTGCATGATTTAGCATCTGCAACACAATTGGTATGCAGAAGTTTTGTAATATATGCAAATATCATGATACTGAGTCAGAGAACAGTTTCTCTGATACGACAAAACTACTGAACTGAAGTTCTTTATTTTCAAGTCTGCTGTGAAATATCTAATTTCATCCATTTGCCTACAGAGAGTTACCATTCATTTGAATAAAGAACATAGCTACTTTTTTCCTATTTTTCAAAGGATCCAAATCCTACCTCACACACCTGGAATTTATCACAGGGTGTATCAAGACTCCTTCATGTTAGTGAACATTATGTTGAGTATAAAATGATGTAGTGCTGTTTTCCTGAATCTGATGACAACCTGGAATAATTGCTGAGCAATGTGAATTTTGAAATTCTTCCTAAATGCTGTTAGCTCTCTAATGTAAAGACGAATGTTCAAATACCATCACTGTTACTTAAATATCCAGGATCTTGTTGAATCAGCTGAATTCACATTATTTCAGTGTTTGTCTTTTTAAGGGAAACAACTCATAAAATGCTTATCTTGTTACCACAAACTACATCCCATATTCTTCAAGGTGAGACTCTAGTGTCGAAGTAAACAAGGCAGATGCCTCTTTAATAACTGCATAATTCAGATTTATATTTAATTAATTAAAATGTCAGCTCCAAGATACTGAAGGAAGCTGCTGCAGACTTTAGAATTTGCTGCAGAATCCAAAGGACCTTGCTGCAAATATAAGTCTTGCATCATATATATTCTTTGAAATGTGGATGTCTCAGTTGCTGGCATCTGGTCAATGAAGCTTCTCTTCTGTCAGTCTTTGAATCAAGGTTGAGCAGTGCATAACAATAGATGGTATTTTCATTTTCTACAAACCAGTCAGACCTATCACCTCTAAAACTCATCTTCATAACTCTCAGCTGTATTGGAAATCTCAGCAGAAAAGCCAATATAGAACAGATTGTTAGACTCAGCATGGGCTCTTGTGGAGCCAAAATTAGGAGCCTCTGGCTGCATAGAGGAATGTCTCTTCAACCCCATTGCAGTGCTCCAGTTCTACTTTTCCACTTCTGTGAAAAGAGAGAGCTCTCAACTTCATATTTTTTACATACCTATATCATTAGTCCTGAGCTTTACTTTAAAATTTCCTCCACCAGGGAAGGTCTCTATCCACTTCTTGCTTGCACACAACATAGAACGCTGGCAACTGTGGGTACTTTTATAGCTGGCCGCCAAACCATCAATTTGAATGAACAAAGCAGACTATTTTCTCGTACTTATAAGACCTACATTTATAGTATCTACATGCTGGGGTAATTACTGCTAAATAATTTAATACTGTAAAAACTGACATATCCATTTAGGTGTATGCCTGTTATATTGTTAAACTGTATTGGGGTTCTGACCTCTATTAGACAGCAAATAATCCTACTAAAGACTGGTCATTCTCTCTCTCACTCTCTTTCTTGCTCTCATGGTGAATTTTATTCATAAAGCTTAGGGTTTTGCAGCTATTCTCATAGTTGTGCGATTAGTAAGTACACACTTGTGACAGCACTAAAAATTCAGTGCAATCACAATCATGTTTGATTACCAATTCAGAAGGATCTAACTATCTAGCTGCAAGGATAATTTTGCTCACTGTAAACAGCTTGGAGAATTGTGTGTGATCATGTTGTGTGACCAAAAAAAAAAATCGGATTAGATTATTTGCTATATGCCAAGGCACATTAAATATTTTTGACAACAATGAAGATTCTTTGTAAATTGTAATTAGACTGGAAATTATTGCACAGAGCCTGCTTCTCTATAATCCTTTTAAATCAGAGTAGTTGTAATTGGCCTTAGAGACTCAAACTGTTTCGTGTTTTATTTTCTAGAAGTTCCGCTTCTGCATATGTAATAACAGAATCCTTTGTGGATATGATACAATAGACATGTGTGTAGGGTTATTTTAGTTTATTTGTTTTGGTAGTGAGTCAGATAACCAGAGAAAAAGAATATAGAAAAGAAAACATGCCGAATGCTCCTGGATATGAACGGTACTTACATGTAAAAAAAATGCATAGAAATCATAATGGGCCAAATGAAGCTGAAGTAAGCAGCATAGCCCTGCTGGTTAACATCCGCCATGGATCTGGACCTATATTTTGCCCGTGGTACTGCCAGAGGCTTCAGGAAACCTAAAGATTTGGGTTTTCCTGAACACAAAGCCATGGATTTTTTGCAAGTTCCAGAGTCCTTAAAGCTTCCCTTTCACATTTATGTTTTTTTTTTCTCTTCTGGTTTTAGGTTCACAGGAATGGAAACTTCAGGAGAGCCTGTGGGAAAGGATGAATTCTGCTGCAGCCATTCTACATCAAAAGAAGGCCCTTTTCAGCACAAGATCCTTACGCTACCAATGGCACTGGAGCACGAGCATGTCTGTGTGTTTGTATAAATAATAGCTGTGGGAATGGGAGGGAGCAGTGGCAGATAGTCAAGGAGTTAAGTGGAAGTCAAAATTAAGTGGGAATTTTGAGGCTTATTTGATGTAACACTTGGCTTTGAGGATGGAGGAAGTTAGACTTGAAGCCAACCTGCAAATTACAGCCCAGCCTCATTAGAAATTAGCTGGTAGTAATCAGAGAACCTTAACTGAGTGTAAAAGTATCTTTAGTCTAGAGATGTGGGATTCTGTTGGGTGACTATTGCTCATTCTCTCATAGGCTGAATTAGCTAACAAAAACAAATCCGTCAATACATCCGATATAAATTTTCAGCTCACCTCTGCTGAGCTTTGATTTATCACCAATATCCAAAATGAAGCAAGGTTTGTCTTGGAACAGTTTACACAGGACTAACATTCATGTGATCGTGACTTTCACTGAAATGAGTATAACTGCTAGTCTGTAGATGTGATGAGAAAATAATGTATCTAGAGCCACTTCATCCACTTTATGTATGGAAGTTACAAACCACAATCTCCACTGAGACTCTATGTAAAACTGCAAATTTTAGATCTATTGAATTACTTTAGCTTTTCCTTGATCTAGCTGAGGCTAAACATTGGCCTACATATGATCTTTTTATATTTTTAGTATTTAGTTTACACCCGTCACTCAGAAGTATAAAGCTCATCTGCTAATGTAGGTTTATTAAAAGTTGCTGGAGTCCAAGGATGAGATTTTGGTTGCATTAGTAAAGCGAATGGCAAAAATCCACAAGAAGGGACTAGAATTTTACTGTACAAACCTGAATTTTAGAAGATTGAAAAATTAGAGTAAAAACAGTATAAATATCTGTCTTAAGTGTTTCAAGGAGATAAGAGCAGCATGAATGAAGTCCATCCAAACCAGTGAAAAAAACCTATTATCTTTAATGGATTTTGTGTCAGATACTCTGAAAAAAGAGCTCAAACAATATCTTTATCAGCATTGACATTTTCTATTTAAATGGATTATTTCCCGATCAAGCTGTTTTTTTTTCAATAAACTAGAAGCTTCTAGCCAGGAAACAAAATTCTAAACCAAGGTCATATCCTAGGTACCAGGTTAACTTCTTTCCTTCAGGATAGCCACAAACATTTTTGTATTTTGAAATTAGCGAGATTCTTAGATCAATAATGTGAAGTTGTAAGGGCATATTTGGCAAAGGCTATTGACTTTTCTTCCTTCGGGTCTGCCTCATCGCTGGCTGAACTAGCTTGCTGTAGAGCATGCAGACATGGGAAGTGTTGAGGTGCCCAAAGCTGGAAGGACAGGATTTAAACAAATGGGAATATATATATATATTCAGATGGGGCATTGAGAGAGACATCTGACTCATGCCTCATTGTCAAACAGAGCGCATGGCTCTGAAGAGCCAAAACAGCTTTAAAAACTACTAACAGTCTAAACTCCTGGTGATTTCTGCATTCTGGAAGAAGTGCCCTTGGGCAGCTCATGGGTGTGGGAGAGTGGGGAGGCTGCCTCAGCCCACGGCTCATTGCCTGTGTGGGTCATGGGGCCGGTGGTGGGGCCGGGAGCAGGACTGTCTGGGGCAGGCGGGAGCACTTCCCCGACGCCTCTGGCTAGTGAGAAATAGCTGATTCACAACATGTTCTTGGGGCCTGTGCATTACACCTTGCTGGCCCGGCACCAAAATGTAAGAGGCTTTGCTGTCTGCATCCTCTTGTCACCACAGTTTGGTGGCCAAATCCTACAGACTTTGTTTAAGCCTTACTCAGATGAACCACCCATTGAGTCAATGGAAACCTTTTCCAAGCAGCACTTGAATAAGGAAGTTGAAGAAGGTATTGCCAAGGGGACAGGTGGACTAGGTGACCTAATTGGTCTTTTCCACCTAACACCTGAATGGACAGAAAAATACCATGCGGGAGCCTGCAATGCGTTGGGAAAGAGGAGCAAGCACACTGCTGAAGTAGCAGTGCTGGAAGGCATTAGGGCTTAGGGTGGTTTAATTATCCTGGTGCTGCTGCTGGGAAGTAATTCTTGCTTCATCACTGCACAGGTCCTTTCAGCACACATCATGCTGCAGATCGGCAGCAGGGCCAGAGCTGTGCATCGCCCCCAACCAGCATAGCCCTTGGGCTGCTCACGCTGGCTCTGAGGCTGCGCTCTTCTCCAGTCCTGCTCCTCTCAGTCCTGTGGCCACTGTCTCTCTGGCATGGAAAAGGCCTTTGTAACAGGACCCTATGTTTTGAAGCAAGCAGAGTTTTAGTACGAAGAATGCTAGATTTTATATATATATATGCATGCGTAAGTATATAAGAAAAGAGGGAGAAAGAGACTTGTACACACACACATGCATGCACATATTTATTTACAAAGACTGCACCTTTTAAAGGTAAAGTAGTTTATAAAAACAGCAGTGAGATGGAGTCAAACTTCGGGGTGTAGCACTTGAGCTCTGGTCTCTGGCATCATGTTTCTTGTTAGCTTCAGTATTCTCATTTGAAAAGTCATTTATATTGATATTATTACCAGACACCTGAATCATAGCTGTGATGAAGAGGTTAATTAGCTGCGAAGTTTGGAAGCTCATGGAAGATGGAGTGCTATAGTGCGTTGTTGCTATGTTGCTGTTTATTTCCTTGGTAGGTCTGGCTGACGGTGTGCTGTGTACCACTGTGTGCTGGTGTAAGTGCAGGTCCATGATGCACATGTTGCCCCATGCTCTCCACTTCAGAAGCACTGAGGTCCTGACGAATACTCAAAGGGATTTGGTAATAGTAACTTAAAGAACTGGTGGGGACCACAAAACTGCGAAGTTGTTGCAGGTAACATCCCCTTGGTTCTCCTTGATTTGCCAGATGTAGCTGCTGACCGGGCACGTGTTCATGCCAGCTGCATGGTAAGGCAGTGCAAAGCGGGTCTCCTCACATCTTCTTTTCAGTTTGTTTTCTGGGGCAGGGATGACTCTCTTTCCTCCTCCACCCTTTCTCTGTGCTTGCTGCTCCTGTGGCCAGGATGATTGGCGTGGGTGGCGTGTCCCCCTGAGCACTGTGAGGAACTCCCTGACTTCTTCCCCCGGAGCTCAAATGTCTCCTTTGATTTTCCTGATGCCTGTCACACTGCCACTGCTGCTGCCGATGTCCCCAGTGCCAGGGATGCTGCACATGCAGGAGTGCTTCATGAAGCATGGAGGTCAGAGAGAGCCTCTCACAAGCCTGTGTTCACCACTGGTCTCCACAGCCCCAGTGTGTGGAGACCAGTGGTGCAGGGGTGAAGCTCAGCCACCGCTGGCTCTGCCCTGGCTACCCTCCCTCTGCACAGTGGCTGCCCCCCCAGCCGCTGGCCTGGTGCTCCTAAATATATGACTGCCTCCATCTTGTCACCCTGCCACAGCTCACCCTCTTGCTGATGTGCAACGGGTACTATATTTACCCAGAAGAGTCATGAAAATTGCCATGACAATGATTGTGGTTGCTTGGGAATGCAAGGAGCTAATTTTGCCTGAATAATAAGACACAGAGTCATCTGTCTCCCTCGGTAAAGCAATGAGGAGTTTATGCAGGTGAGAACAGGTAATCTTTGTGAGGGCATAATTGCAAAAGACGAAAATGTTCCCATATCAGTTCAGACCCATGACTAATAAATAGCTCTAATGTGCTAATGGCTGAAGTTTGATGCACTCGTTCGTTGTGCTGAAGATCTGTAGGAAAGCTGAGCGTCCCTGCCCCCTCATTTCACTGCCAAAGAGAAAAAAAAATCCCAACTTTAGCCTGAAAATAACTCTACTGTACATCTTCGCCCAGGGCAAATTTTTCACTGGTGAGTAACAGCATTTTCACAATCCACCTTTTATATTTATCGCTCTAATGCTATGTAGTATGCCAAAGTTCATTTAAAGGAGACTACGGCTTTTGCTTTTGGAAATCTGGAGGAGAAGAGTAAGATATCTACCAAAACCCGAGTCTTTCTCAGGTAGTGCTTTTCCTTCTCCATCACCCTCCATCACAAAACCTGTGAAGACCTGTTTGGCAAAATGGTGACAAAGATCCCATCCAAACAGACTGAAAAAGCACTAAAAAAGTTCCCTGTTTGTTCCAGGAATGTTCTGGTGTCTCTGAACAAACAAAAAAGCCAGTCCCAGCAATGCAACACCCCCACAGAGGCACAGAGATTTGGATGAGGATGGCTATGACGGGTGCTTCCTCTGTGTGCACTGGAGCTGTTGACCTGTGCACACCTCCATCGCGAATAACAGCAAGGGGCTGATTTTGTAGATGGTTTAGAAAGAAGTGATTTCAGACATTCATTAGCTTTTCCCAACCGAGATGCAGCAGTTCCCCTGGAAAGTTGAGAAAGTGTTTTCTGCTGCACCTGACTGCAAGCAGCATCGAGCGAATACATACAGGCACAAACCCACCCTCCCTCCCCGGTGTTTCTTTTGTTGCAGCACAGCAGTTTAAGGCAGCTTGCAGCTGTGTCTGAGGCACTTCTGTGCTCGGTTTCAGTCTGCGGGAGGAATTAGCCTTCAAAGGCGTTGGTCAGACTCAGCGGAGGGTACTGATGGCTTTAAAACTGCTCCCAGGAATTAGATAAACAGTCTCTTAGGGCTCAGAAGAAATCTCTCTCACTCTTAAAATTTTTTTTTGTGTCTTGCACTTTTAGTAAGTGACAGTTTTGCAAATTGCTAGTAAAGAACTTAAATGTCTAATTAAATCTCGAAGATGTACAAGAGTTTGAAGAGCGTGATTGATGCCCACAAAGGTATGGCTGCCTAATGGAGTCGTCCTGACAGCAATCGCGAAAGCCCATTTAACGGCTGATGTCTTGTTGTGATCCATGTTGTCATTTTTTCATTACTGATTAAAATTAAAAATCTGCTTGGCAAATCCATTGTAAAAATTTCCTTCATGAAAATCGACGGGTACAAATTATTTTGTCAATCGCCTGGCAATCAAACTGTGACTGAAGACTGTTTCATGCCCATAGATTTTTTTTTTCTTTTTGCTCATGCCAGTGAGTTTTCATAGCAAAGTTTTTTAAGCGTAGGTGGCAGTCTTGGCAATACTTAATTTTTTTTTTTTAAATAAATAAAGCTGCAGCTCTATATTTTAATGAAATGTTTTGTTTATGTTGTCTTCCCATTCCCATTTGAAAGCAAATGGGAATGTTCCTCTCTCTGAAAGTTGGGCTATGCTACTTAATTGTCTAATGCCGTGTAATGACAGGTGAATAATAGTAATAAAAGCCTTTATTAGGATGAAATCTGTTTTGAGAGTGGAAGCGTAAACTGTCTAGAATGTAAAACTGAAAAAAAAGAGGAAAAAACCAACCAAGCCTTGCGATGCTACATTCACTATAGCTACAAGATGTTTATGGCTCCAATTCTTGGTGGGGTTTCCAGCTCGGTGTTCCTGTATGTGGGTGCAGCGGACCTGGATGAGCTATCCTGGGGTGAGCTCGGCACCTCACCAGGGCTGGGCTGCAAATCCCCTGCCAGGGCTGAGCACCACGGCCAGGGTGTCCAGGTACCTGCTGGGATGGCAAAGTGGGGTGAGGTTGCGAATGAGCACTGAGGTACTCCTTGCAGAAACAGCACTGAGGGCTTGGTAGCATGTAGTTCACTGTCAGAGGAAGGTCATTTAGAGATCCTAATTTCTCTGCAAAATTCTAAAGATGCTTTCCTCTGGCTAAAAACAAACGGACAACTCAAGCAGCAAGAAAAACATTATTGTCCCATTAATAAAACTTTTCTCCCACTTAATTGGTATTTCCGCTTCTTGTAATTGAGTCTCATTGCTGAGTATAAATTAAAGATGATAAAAATAGCTCTCCATAACTGATATGTGTGCTGGTTTCAAGTTTGATCTCTGTTGCTGTTCATGCTTATCTAATCTAATCTAATCTAATCTAATCAATGTATCTTTTTCTGCAGGTTCTTATATCATCACTGTAAGTACTTCTTATTTCAGAGAACAAGAGAAAAAGAATGTTTTGTTTAAGTTGCAGAGTGGTTTTTTTATTGTGATCTTCAAATTAAAATGTTGAAATGTATTGTGTACCTTATATCTTCCTTCTAAACTCTTCTGAAAAAAAGAGTGCATTGTTTGCTCTGGATGAGTAAAAATTTTCTAAATCATTTTCTCCTTGTTTTAAGTTTATTACAAAGACCATAATGCTTTGAACACAGGCATTTTATTAGTAACATTCTCAGGGTTGTGTAATATTTAGAGCAAAATAAAGAGCTTGCAAGCAACTTTACAGTAAATACATTTATGCTTATATGAAATGAGTTGCAGATTTTAATGTGAAGACCTTGTCTGCTTGTCGCAAAATGTATTTGTATGATGGTGTTTTTGGAAAGGACTGACGCACTCTACCCCAGAGTAAAGTGGTGGAAAATAATTACTGGGAGAAAGCTGGCAGCCCAAGTCCCAGTTTTAAAGACTCTTCAATGCTTCTGGGGATATGCTTCAGGCAGTTAGTACCTGGAACTGGTGTCTTTTTATTACTGCTTAAATTTGAATGTTACAACAACATTAATAAGAAGAATAACTTTTTTTTTTCTTGAAATGTTAATTTCCAGAATAAAATGGATGTTTTGACCTTTCCTGTTGAGAGTTATAAAAGTATGTGCTTTCAAAAGTTGTGTACTATGCATTGACCCGGGACCTGGCAGAGCACAGTGTGCTCGGGAGCCACGTGCTGTCTACAGCTTGGTGCTGAGTTCCCCTCCAGAGGGAAGCTGCAGAACCGATGACCCTCATCCATACATGCTCCTTTTTTAACTACAAGTTTCCCCAATCTTTCTAGCTGGCAGAGGCAGATCTGAGCTATCGCAGCCTGTTTTTGGTAACCTTGCATGCTGAACTGGTACTCTGGACTGAAATACTGGCAGCACGACGGGACTACTGCTGCTCTCCAAACAATTGCACAGGGTTTTTGCTGCTTCGTCGGTTATTGTTCATGGCATGGGTAATAAGTGAAAACAATGGGTTGGAGTAGAATAAGGAAACAAACAAAATAACAATGCGAACACCAAAACAACAGCAAAAAACCCTCAAGTTTACATGTTTTTAATAATGTTAATGTGACTGAGAGAAAGGCCAAGGAATTTTAGCCATGTGGGATGTGTCACTCTTTATTTCTGCCTCTGAGGCAAAAACAAAGCAAAATGCTTAATAATTTGAGCTTGGAGCAGGGTGTCAACCTCAGTTTATGAAAGGTTATTATTTATTTTACAGTAGTGCCCTGAATGTGCCAGCTGCTACATAAAAATATTGGGAAACATGCTTTTTCCCCTGAGAGTTGGTATGATGTGACCCCTCTTTAAGGCTGTCTGCAGGGTTTGAGCCTGAGGCTTACACGCATTCAAAATGTGTACACACTGACAACTTTCCCACTCTGCCATCATATCATGTCTCCATTACAGGGTAAAATCCTGGCATGTACCATCCTTCATCCCACAGACCTTTTCCATGGGAAGGAAAGCAGGAGTGTGGGTTTGGAGGGATGTTGGGAGGATTAGATGACAAAATCCCCTGGTGTGCTATGGTGCTCTTTGGCCTCAGCAGTTGGACAGGGAAGAAGCAGGATTTAGGGGTACAAAATTGAATTTACATAGCTAAATCTGAAAATATAATTCACAGAACTCTCACCTAGCCTCATACCTTTGATTAATTTACAGCTACCTCTATGAAAATTACAGCAGAAGCTCAGCAAAACTGACATGTCTGTAGGACTGAACTTAGTGCCTAACCTGACCAGAAGTGGTCAGTGGTTCTTTGGAGGATAACATGGGCAAGGTTATAAATGTTCAAAAGTTTGTTGGGTTTGGACTCATCTTTACATATACAGACATATGTTATTCACTTGTTTAAATGTTTGGACTTAAGTTGTTACTGAACCTGCATGTATGTATAAACACACCTAGCAATGGAATTCATTGCAGAGTTTGTCTGCTGTTATTCTTAGTAAAAATAATGGAAGATCCAGTGTCCAAATTCCTCATAAAGTATTACAGTGTCATCTGACTGAAGGGATGTTTGGGTTAGCACTGTGATTTGCCAGCATTTTATTTTAATGAATGCTGTTTAATCAGAAATGTCTGATTCACAAAAACAATACTGTTTGCAGAAAAGAGCTTGTTTCAATGTATTTCTCTAAAGACTGTAACTTTTTATGTATGTGTGAAAATGTTAAACAAAGTTTGAAACAGAGAATGTCCATCTTCTTTCTCTGAAATAGTTTTTGTTTGAAATGTGTGTTGTACACACACAGTAGATGTTGTATATAATAACACATCCTATACAGTATGCATCTACACTGGAGTATTATATACTCTGTGCAAATGCAACATACTAAGTTGTTCTATACTTTTATATAGCTATAAGAGGCTGAATGTTTCCAAAAAAGCCAGAATCCTTCAAGATTTTTGCCCTTGTGGGTGCAAGATGTCCAAAGTGAAGCTGGAACCAGTCTTTTGTGTTTCTTTGTATATGTTTGGATTCAGTGCATGGACAGATGTGACCCTGTTGCAAATATTAGTGAACCTAATCTAAAATAATCTTTAGTGGCATTGTATTATGTATGTCTTTAATTTTTAACCTGTCAAGGTAATAGTTATAAGAATACTTGCTTTCCTTAGTTTTTCTCTGAACATGAATGACCAAGTTAGGAATCTATTTTGTCTAAAGACTCAGGCAGACACAGGCTCCTCTGGTGAGTGATAGACAGAAAATAGGCGTGTATTCCTCACCTTCCTGAGGATGCTATATCTAATTCAGCTTTTCTCTTAAGGGCCAACACTTAGCTGCAATATGTGGTAGCATGAGTTTCACTGTGGGCTGTACACTACTGCTGGGGAAACCAGGTTCTTATTTAGGAGGCTGAAGCCTCTGCTGTCGCATCTTTGCTTCCCTGTTACCTGAGCGGGCTGCACTGAGGTGACAGTAGGTACGTCTGTCTGTACTGGAGTCGCACCTCCTGATTGCAGCATAGAGAGAACCTTTGTGTTCAGGAATACCTGTGTGACATATGTATGACATACATATGACATACATATCAAGTATTTCAACTTTCGCCCTACAGTGTGTAAGTAATTGTCTGTATGTGCTAAATACATTACCATTTATTAATTATCCTTTATTCTTACATTAGACATTCTACGGTGATCCCATCAGTCTAATGTCACTGAGTTGATAGTCACATAATAAGTTTTAAATCACATAATATTTCATATTGAACAATTTCCAGATGTTATTTACCTTTAAGACCTGTTACGTTTAGATGTTCTTGTGCTGCTGGGATCAGAGTCTAGACTGAAAACAATTTAAAAGCAGGAGCCTTGTATTTGAATGGGGAATGATTAGGTTATGGGCTGGCAAATATTTTCATTAGCAATGAAGTTAATTCAAAAAAGTAATGGCATACAAAAATGTTAGAGACTAGACGACACTCATTTTTTTCCCACGGTTGTAGGAATTTCTCTATAATATTAAATATCTCAAAGCTAATGAGACAGTTACTACTTACAAACACAGCTAGTACATAATCTTGCAGTGTGTATGATTCTGTAAAACTGCACTACACGATCACAATTATCTACAGCTTTTTAATTACCTTCAGGGACACGCTATAGCTCATAAATCTAAGTTTTCATATTTGTAGGGTTTTGCTCCCAGGAACAGTGGTTTTGGAAAGGAAAAAAAAATTTTGAGAGTGTATAAAGTACTTGAAAATAAAGAAGTTCCTCTCAACGCGGACCACTGTAACTGAGGTCAGAAACTGGACCCTTTCACTTTTGAGAGTTGGTAGGTTAATGCCTCATTACGCCCCAATAGTCAAGGGATTAACAGTGTTTCCATTACATGCTCCTGTTTTGAGAGGTTAATATCTCAGCCCGTAAAAATTTGCTGTGTGCTGAAACTTGGCACACAAGGTCTCGGCACGGGAGAAACTTGTTTTTACAGAATATGTTTTAAATCACTTGGATATTTTTTAAGTTACAAGAAAGCAAAAAAAAAGAAAAAGAAAAAAAAGAAAAGGCAGAAGTTTGTGGTTTCACACTGGGATTTTTTATGGTCCTAAAAATGCAAGACTAGCTTTGACTTAAGCAATGTAATTTTGCATAATGTAAGCTATTGTCTCTCAGTATTAAACAGAGCCTTGCAAACTTCTGCCATTTCAGGGTTTCTGACCACTTTTTTTACCCTGTTTTCAGTCTTAGCTTTCATTTCTGATTAAAGTGAATGTAAAATCTAAAGTGAAACCAGGCTGAAACCATATTACACTTTGAGAAAACATCGTGTTTCAAAAATTCCTATCAAGATTTCTTGAGCATCCCTTAAAATTAAGCTTGAGATGCCTCAGACTCACCTCAGAATTTCTCTCCTGGTGTTAACGTACCCACAATTGTATTAGCAATGCTCCAAAGAACTAAGTGAGGAAGGTAAGAGATTTTGTGGACCTGTGTGAAAAACTTAGAAGTGAACTTAAACAGTTTTAGTAGCTGCTGCTCAGACAGAAATGGTCATTTATCTTGTCATTCACAGGCTCACTTCTGTTTTTTAGGCCAGATTCTGCAGCACCTACAACTGCACCACTGAAGCCAAAATGTACGTGGCATATATTTAATAATAAGGATCAAAACTTGTTTCAACTTTAACTGTTCTTGCATCTGACGTATCTTAAATCCAATTAGTTTTTCTGGCATCACCATTCACCCTATTGTGGTTAAAATATCTTACCCCACTTGAGGGATTAGCATTCAGCCTTAAAATATGCTTACACTGGAGATTTAGTATTAAAACCGTCAGCTTAAAAAATAAGTCTTCAAGAAAATTTAGAAATAATAGAAAGTTGGACATCAAGTACATATAAATCCCATGAAATCTGTGTTTCCAAACTTTTGGGGTACTTTTTTTAAGTTTTCCAGAACTTAAAAAAATAGCTTTGGTTTGTTGACTTGCAAGACACAGCGCTTACATAAAAAGTCTACAAAATTTTCATTGAGGCAAACAAGTAAATGGTTTGAAAAATCATTTGTGTTTTGCTTGTGTAAGGAGTGGAGCTGGGTTCTGTTACAGAGCAATGTACTTTTCAAACAGTACTTTGAATAGCTGGGACAGAAAGAAAGTGCTGCAATTAATTAGTTATTTTGGTTTTTTTCACATTCACATCTTTGTCCATTTTCTCAATGGGAATATTTAGCACTCCAATTCAGTTTATGTACTGCTGCTGGTAAGTGACATGACAGATTACTGTGGTCTGCAGGACCAAAACCTGCTTTTAGAAAAATCAAAATGAAATGATTTTGAAAGGTAGTATAGACAGACTTGGCCTTGTGTGAAGCCAGCCAGGTTTGGTGATGGCACCATGGACCTCAGCAGGGTCCAGCTCTCCTGCCAAGACAGCTGAAAGCTGAGTGTCCGTACAGTACTGCAGTCTGTAGCACTGGCATACCTAGCTTATAACTCCATGTCCTTTCCCTAGAAACGTTATACACAACTGTATATGTACATATGGAGATATAGCGTGTGATGTCCGTGATACATTTACCAAAAGGGACATGAAAAGGCTGCTATTAAGCATCAGCTGAGGCCCCAGGAGGCAGACTATACTGGATTTAAGTTTACCTGTGAAACTGAAAATTTGTATCTTGTTAGCAGGCTTAGAATGCTAATCTTTAGTCATGCTAATTACATGAACTGAAAAATATGAAAAAAAAAAAAGAAAAAAAGAAAGAGAATCTACTTTTCCCACAGGACTCTCTGGAATGAATCAAGGTTGTATAGTGGGAAAATGTCCGTAGGAGCCTTGAGACACAAACCTGCCCTGCAGGACATCTGCGTGCTCTTCCCAGGCCATATCAGCAGTGAAGTGGGAGGCATTGCTCAATAGTGAGCACTAAGAGCAAAAATAAACTACATCAGTAAACAGAAGAGGGGTTGATGTTGCATGCTACTGATTCCCAGCTCAGTTAATCTGAAAAGCATCTTCTTTTCCTTAGGGAAAGTAAAAACAAAGTTGTATTTTGTTGGTGACCCATGTGGAGTGGAGGAGAGCAGCTAGGGTAGCCCATGAGCAATAATAACAAAAAAGAGACAAACTTTAAGTGCCAGCGATGGAAATAATTTTCCATCAATTTATAACTCTGCCAAATCTGAAGATACCTCCACAGGGTGGGCAGAAGACACCTCCCTATCCAAAAAACTACTCTTGTGCCAAGCTTCACAGTCTAACTGCAAGCAGTGGTGGTATTTTAGTTCTTCAATAAAGCTGCCGGAAGGGTTTTAATCATGGAATATATTAGACAACCTAAGTCTAGGAGTCATTGCCACTTTATAATACTGTGCTCTAACCCTAACTAATGCATTCATATGTATATGTGTATTTCAGGTGACATCTTTGTGGCAACTTTTCAGATGAACATTACTGTTCATACTGCACCTTTACAATGTATGCTATCACTGAAAATGCTTGAGTAATTTCACACGTAAATGGTTGGCACAGAAAAGTTATTGCAACCACAGCCGAGCAGTAACCTAGGCTTCCTGATTTTCAGTAATTTTTCCCTTTTTACATATTCAAGAATAAGTGTTTTCAAGGTTATGGCCATTAGACCAATTATTTTTCCAGTTCTACTTTAGGATGACATACTACTCCAAGGCAGCCTAGTGAGGAATTGTATTGCAAGTGATGTGAAAGCATTTAAAAGGGGAGAAAAAGGCATAATTTTGGCAAGAGATTTGTGACTTTTTTAAGTATTAAAAATAATAAATATGAATTGGATTCTCCATAAAGAAACTGTAACATTCAGTCTCTTGCCATTTCAAATGATATAGTATTTTTTTATATCCCTTTCTGTCCTAATCTCTTTTGTGACGTTGTTGTGTTGTATTGTGTTGATAAGAGGCTATCTTGGGGCCAGCAAGGGATAAGATGTTAATAAAATTCTTGTTTGCTGTTACAGAATCAAACAATTTAAGTGTAGTCTGAGGCTTCATGTCAAATTATTGCTGGCTTCTCTTTGTATCAATCACTGTGAGAAATATCTCTTAACCCTTTATGAAGGCACAAAAAAATAAAATAACCCAGAAATCTTTCAAGATATAAAGAATTACGTTTAGAAGGAAAGCTTTCATTTATCTATTTTCTCTTTAGCAACATGGAGTCCTTTATGGGGAAGTCCCTGTTTGTCAGCCTCTCAGATGAGATGACATTTAAAGCTGATTGGAAAACTTCGGCTTTTTTATCACAAAAAAAAAAAAAAAAAGAGAAAAGAGAAAAAAAGCAGTTCCTTTGAAATCAAAATGCCAAACTTTGATTTGGAAGAGAAACAAACCGCCTTACTTCCACATTTTAAATTGAAGAGTTTTCATTTTTTTCTTTTGAGATATTCTATTTATTGTATCTGTGTAATGACAAAATAAAAAGGTAAAAATTGATATGAAAAGTTTACAGTTTTATTGGAGAAATATTTTTTCTTCAACTCCAATCAGTTTTGGGTAAATTTCTGTTCATAATTAATCTGAAAATTTGCAGGAATATTTCTGTGATTCAGAAATAATCAATCAAGCAATTTTTTTCTCCTCTTTCCCAGAAAAGTCCACCCAAAACCAGTATATCAACCAGCTATAATGTTTAGAATTAAATGGGGTTCTTTCAGTAAAATTAGAAATAGTTGAATTTGTCTGGAGCAACTGCTGTTGTTGTAGCAATCCAATTCCAATTTTTTAAATAAAAGAACGGACAAAAATAGGAAGCATGAATAAATAATAGCAATGGCAGAAAATACGGCTTCACTTTCCAATGCATACTTTTGTTAGCTGTTGAGCTTCTGGGAAATTATGCAAGCACAACAGAAGGTCTTAGGCGCAGAGAAACTTGGCAAAATTTTACCAAGATCAGCCTGTTTAATGAACTGTGATTACCTGCATCTCTATTTACAATTCTCAGACGTGATACAAAATGTCAATTTGCCTGGCCCCACCAACACAGGCTCTTTTGAGACAGAGAGAGAGAGATAGAGAAAGGTAATGTGGTGGGAAAGCAAAATGTTACATTGGGGTGGATGGAAAAAAATAATGTTTACATCCCAGATATGGCTTGAGATTTAGTTAAAGCCATGGACATAGTGATGCCATCTGGTTTCAGCCCACCTAGTGAGGATATTGCGGATGATCAGTAGTGCCATGGTGAATGATGTGGCCCTGGATACTGGTAAGATTGGCAACAGCTATATTGGTAAAGATCATTTCTTCCAGACTATCTATCTCATGGTTTACTTCAGCAACTGCCAAATAAATATTGTGCAGAAAAAAAAAATCTCACATTCATGTCATTAAAGTGAACCAAACAAAACACATTCTAGTGATTTGAGCTGTATACATTTTCTCCTGTTTCTAGACTCTCTGAGCTTGTTGTCATGCCAGCTTGTGACTTCACCAGGTAGCTCAAGGACTCCTTAGCTAAGCTACTTATATAATAAGTAGGCAAAATTGACCAGTTTCTACTAGCATTCCTTCTTTATGTGACATTAAAAAAAATATAATGGGTGAGCTGGACTTTTGTAACCTTGGACAACTTAGATTGCAATTCTCTATGTAACAGTTGTCAAGTTACTCCAAGAGGTAACAGCAATTCAAGGCCCTCTGAAATTATAGTGTTGCACAGAGATGGTAAGTTTGTAAAGAAAGTGGAGACGTTCTGGGAAGGAATAGTTATTCAATATTAGCAAATATTACTTGAGGAAAATCAGTTTGCCCTTAATGTTGAAAGGAGTTTTGTTGTAAAATGATGTATAACAGGAATACAGAAATGCAACTAACACAAAATCACCATTTTGCATCAGGAATATTTTAAGGCTGGAACATATCTTCGGGATTGTATTTTCAAACCTCAAAAGACTACTTGAAAATAAAAAGAAGGAAAAAGAAAGAAAAAAGAAATCAAGTCCAAATCCCACAAAACTTCCTTCACATAAGGTTCATTGAAGTTAGGAGATATACCTGCATAAGTAAAGTCTACTTTAAGATGTATAGCTTTGCAAGAAAGAATTTTAAATCTTCTCTTCTCTTCTCTTCTCTTCTCTTCTCTTCTCTTCTCTTCTCTTCTCTTCTATTCTCTTCTCTTCTCTTCTCTTCTCTTCTCTTCTCTTCTCTTCTCTTCTCTTCTCTTCTCTTCTCTTCTCTTCTCTTCTCTTCTCTCCTCTCCTCTCCTCTCCTCTCCTCTCCTCTCCTCTCCTCTCCTCTCCTCTCCTCTCCTCTCCTCTCCTCTCCTCATCTTCTCATGATTTTTAGTCTACTACCCTTCTGGAAATGTAATAATAAAATTCTTTTTGGATTTGCTCATAAAAGAAATACCAGTACCATTTATTGTTCTTTTTTGTTTGTTTTGTTCTTAATGCCTGCACAGTTTTAGATGAGGAGCTGGGAGTCTTCTTACACAAGTGAAAGAGTCTGACAATGCTGTGTATGAGGAAATTGGGTTAAATTTTTTTTCCCTATTGAGCCAAAATGTCGTCTCAGTTATTCTTCTTTCTTAAGCTTCCAAGCTGCTCTCTCAGTCACAGTTTGTCTCCCTCTTGAAACACATGTACACAAAAGGTTTTCTCCTTTGAGCCTGCAAAGCCTACAATACCATTTTTGGACAGGAGAATGCAAGGTATGTAGAATTATTTAAGGGATTTTGAATTACATTTTCAGAAAGGAACTAAGCTATCCAGGGTTGCATGTATACATCTCAGAGGAAGTTCTACCCATAGAACTGTTTGGTTCATATTTGACAAAGCAGTGGTGTGACAAAGCTTATGGCAAGTGCTGCACAAAAATTCTGGGTATTAAGGAAATTAAATGGTTTTAAAATAAAAGAAACCCCATGGTAATGTGTTATTTAGCAGTGGATTGCATACTGGTCAAATTCAATGACTCTAACACTTCTGAAAAAAGTAGAATACATATAATGTCAAAAATAAGCTGGTCTAAATGAAAGGCTTCTATCCTAACATTTGCCTTTTATATAACTTGTTACTACAGTAATAGAGTTCTCAGTAAATTTCAAACCAAAATTTTCATCTCAAGTGTTTTTGGAAGGGTATTATTACAGACCTTCTAATTTCCACTGCAGCTAAGCATGTATTAATAACAAGGAGGGCTAAGGAAACTGCTGGTATATCCAGTAGTGCTTGACACTTAGTAGATGAATTAAAGTTTACAGTTAAATTGGTTTTTACCTAATAACATTAGAGATCTTTGTTATGAGTGTCCATCTTTCTTCCTTTCTTCCTTCCTTTCTTTCTTTTCTTTCTTTCTTTCTTTCTTTCTTTCTTTCTTTCTTTCTTTCTTTCTTTCTTTCTTTCTTTCTCTTTCTTTCTTTCTTTCTTTCTTTCTTTCTTTCTTTCTTTCTTTCTTTCTCTCTTTCTTTCTTTCTCTTTCTTTCCCTTCCTTCCTTCCTTCCTTCCTTCCTTCCTTCCTTCCTTCCTTCCTTCCTTCCTTCCTTTTTCTCCCTCTCCCTCTCTCCCACATCACATATATCACATCATACTGGACTAGTAAGAGTCACTTAGAATAAACTGCCCTCAAATCAAAATTTATCCTTGGGGAATTAGTATCTATAATTGCATAACTTGGGCTAAATTATGTTCTCATTTACACCCCTACTGTAAGTGAGTGAGGCTGTGGGAGTAATAACTGGGAACCATGAGCCAAATTTTTCTTTCAGTCATATCAGTGTAAATCTGCAACGATTTATTTGAATTTAATGGCCAATTATGATCTACCTCTACATATATAATAAAAGAATAAAGTTATTAATCTTTAACCAATAACTACACTTTAATTAAAATTAAATTTGGGAATGTTTCAGAAAAAAGCATTAAAAAAATAAAATATTTTTGTCAAAATTGGGGAACACTACATACAGCCTCATAAATCTGTGATGATTAAAAATGAACAGGAGAAGGAAAGCATGATTAATGTTTCATTGTATCCATTTAATACACCTGTATAATGTGCATATTTTTCAAAGCTGTCCTGTTGTCATTTCTTCCCATCACCTGACCATGTTTTATGACATGTATTCTAACAACGAGTATAAAGCAATGCTGGGATCTGTGCTATTGCTGGAGTGTTTAGTAATAGGATGGTTGCCAACCAACTCTGCTGTTCTCTTTTGGCTGCCATGTCTGGAGTTAAAGTAGCACCACCGAACTGTTTCACTTTTCTCTCACAGTTAAGAACATTTGAAATGAAGATTTTTAAAATATTATTTGATTTTTTGTTTATTTTTATGTAAATTTTGCTGTCCAGTTATTAAACTTATGTATTTCCTTTAAAATACAATATTTTCTGTACAGGGAAATAAAGGTTTTCCACACAGTCTCTCTAGTGAGAGATAATGTCCAGAATAATAACTGCACATCAACCAGCTTTTGTGAAGGTTCTGACTATGGTGACAGACAGCAAGAACTTTTGTTTGCTTTTATTTGAACATGTGGGTGGAATAGCTGTTCCTGTCCTTGGCTCAGCCGTGTCCTTCACAGATACTTGAATGGGTTAATTATAGATTGTTACCTAATGACATAACTATGCTTTCTGAATCCCACAGAATGACAATTCCTGATCAAAATACTTATTCTTGTATTTGCTCGTCAGCATGAAAACCACTCTCTACGTGTATGCACATACAGAAATCTTGTCTGTAACCTTTCTTTCTTTCTTTCTTTCTTTCTTTCTTTCTCTCTTTCTCTCTTTCTCTCTTTCTCTCTTTCTTTCTCTTTCTCTCTTTCTCTTTCTTTCTTTCTTTCTCTCTTTCCTTCCTTCCTTCCTTCCTTCCTTCCTTCCTTCCTTCCTTCCTTCCTTCCTTCCTTCCTTCCTTCCTTCCTCCCTTGCTCTCTTTTCTCTCTCTCTCTTTATTTTCTTTCTTTCATTATTTAATGTTTGTCTTACAAACCAATTATTACTCCCATACTGTTATTATACTAATGGAAACTTGCAGCATCATGTTCCTATTCAGTTATTTACAAGTCAGAGTCCAGGAGAAGCAAAACCCACCTGCTAGTCACTAGTTTTATTAACAGTCAACTCATAACCACAAATGGCAAAAGAAATAGCTGATTCTGACATAGGAAGCTTCAGTTAATCTAGTAATGTTTCCACCCACTTTCCAAGTGCTTGGATTTGGTTCAAGTTTTGGATGAACATTTCCACTCCATTCTCTCCTCTTGCATAGAATATGTGACCCCATCACTTAATTTAAGTATCTGAGCTGAGTTCTGCACCTCTCTCTCTGCAGTAGAAACTGCTGCTGTTTGTGTTTCAGCTAAGTGCTGGCTGCACTTTCCATGGATGTGAAGTCTTCACTGTGCTGAAAGTAAAATCCTAATGACTCCTGGTTTTGTGTAGGTTATCAGTTAGATTAGTCACTTCTTTTTCACAAAACTACTGGCTGCTCAAATGGGAGGTAGATCACTAGGCATCCAGGGTTATTCTGAAGTTGTTTCTAAAGCAGACCAGAATTTGTCCAGTTTCTAGATGGGAAATCCCCACCTCTTTATGTGTAGCTAGCTCTAGGAATATTTGCAGCTCACATCCATCTTAAATCCTACTCACCTTTCACCAGTCTTAAATGTACAGATTTGGGCTTGTCTTCTGCAAAAGGGTGGTATTTATCGTTACTCTTAGACATGAGAAATTCCCTTCTCTAGTGCAAGATCAGATACATTTCAAGCTCTTCCACTTAACTCACCAAAAATACTCAGATGTATTTACCTCTGAAATTAGCTTAACAAAAATAGATGCTCCTAAATGACTGATGAGAATTATAGCTAAAAGCTATCACATAGTCTACTCCAGTTTTCAAACTGATGGTGTGTCTTTCACTCTTTCAACTTCAGCTTTACAAGCACAATCTAGCATCTGGTTATTTCGCTGGGATAAAAGGGGCACATGTGATGCTGCAGGGCAGAAGCTTTCCAGTAGCTTTCCAGAGTTGTACCTGAATCAACTTCCTCTTTTTTTCCACTCCATCTTCTTTTAAAGGAAAGAAAAACAAAATAAATTTAAAAATGAGGAAAAAAAAATTGGAATTTTCTTTTACTTGCTTCTAGAAGTTTATGGCACTATGTACTTTTTAACTGGGAAGTGGCTATACTTACCTGAAATGGTAGCAGAATATAGTAGAATATAGTAGACAATTATTTGTTTAGAGGCAGTTTTGAAATATTAAAAGCCATCTTTACCATTACTGGGTTTTGCCCAGATGTATCCATTAGCCTTTCAGTCGAAAGGTCTTTGAACTTGTTAAGAGAACAATGTAGTTCCAGGTTGTTCCCGTTACAGACAAAAGCCCTAGGCAAGTGTGCTATGTTAGTCTTTGTTCTGATACAGTGATCCTTGATGAACAGAAAATCCTATTGAAGACCATGGTGGAAACTCAGAAATTGTAGCAATTAAGCAGATTAAATTTATCCAGTGGACTTGAATACGTATTCCCAAATTCCTTTCTTACTAACTCTCTCTCTCAAGATTGTGTTTTAGTGTCCTAGAGAAAGGCTTGTATTACTGATGTGATAATAATGTAAACATTGTGATCGCAAACTACTGCATTTGTGGGTTTTCTTGGCTTGGAAAGTCTCAGTCAAGGAGGACGTTTTCTTAAATATTTTTAAAATTAATTCAGCCATTATCAAGAAATCTATATGAATGCAGTAACCACGGAAGTTTAACATTTTATGATGTTTTCCATTTGTGTAACTAAATAAGTCATAAAATAGGTTCCAATCCAGTGCTGTCTACTCCACAACTGCAAGGATTCTTTCAAAAATCATTCACAAAATGCTAGATGGTAAAAATAGATGAAAACATTTTTCTGGTCTAGGAGTGTAAATATTATATAATTGCACTAGTACATTTGTATAAATAATGAGGTACTGTTCAGTTCAAAAGAATGTTTTGGTGAAAATCGAATAAAATCTTGGGGTTCAAGTTTTTCCAAAACTTTTGAAAGGATGTAAAAATACAATTTAAAAAACTTATTAATGTGTCGAGCTTGTTTTTTTTTTATTGTGCACATACTGATGTGTATTTATAATATTATATAGTAGGGTACATGTGTACATATCCTACCTCCATACATCCACAAACACAGAGACACTCTTGAATCACACAAGAACAGTGAGTTATGTTAATTGAAAGAACTGTAATCCATTCTGAATCCTAGGACTTTATGAACAATACAAAATTCCAAGATCCACTTATGAGTTTCTAAATTTCACTGAACTTTCTCCACAAGGCAATATGTTTGTTCAAACATGTGTTTGTATGCTTGTTCAAACACTTTTACAGCATGACTTGATCTTTAATAAAAGAAAGGAATAGTTAACAATTATGATTATAAGCTTGGTGAAGTCAGAGATGGAAAAGAAGCCTGTCATATAGTGTAGCTCCCCATTTTCCACTGTATGTATTTGCTTTGCACATTTGTATTTTAAAAGTCCAAAGAAATATGCTTCTCCCCCCTAGTTCTATATGGGCATATTTTTGACAACACATGCAATACTGTCTCTTTATGGGTTTTGGTATAACCTTTTCCCTAGTATTTTGTTCCTCTGATGTGTGATGGTCTGGGTAAGATCTGTTTGAGAGTTAAGGATGCTACGTAATGTGTATTGAAAGGGAGGGGAGGGCAAAAGTTCCCGTGATATGAATTTTAAAGAGTTGTGTGGAAAGGGTTAAAATGTTTCAAACTAGCCATGCGTTGCACTCGAGTGATTAGGTGTAACTCCCAATTAAAGATCAATAAGGCCTTTAAAGTGATTTATAAAAATGGATTAGTAAGAAATGTCCATTTAGAAACTACTGTGAGTAAAATCACTATACTCTCTGTCATATTGATCGGGCCTTTATGTCTAAACACGCATTAACTGGGGCAGACAATAAAAATTAATCCTCTTCTTTCGTAAAATGGAAGGTCATTTTCCCAGCTGTCCCTAAGGGGAATGATGTCATTAAACATGCTACTAAGACATTTTATTAAATCTGACTAGGCTCTTTGCATAAAAGTAAATTAGAGCAGTCAATATTGGAAAGAAAGGGATTTTAAGGAGCAGTAACTAGAGGTATTTATTCTAAGTGTATTATACAACAGATGCATAATTAAATTCAAAACAACTCCATTAAAATAATGTTAAGGGCCTGGCTTAAAATGACAAAAGGCAAGATTTTCAGAGCCCTAAGCATGCCCTGTTGTACCTAAGCATTTCAGGGGTCTCCAAGCAGTAGGGGATTTGACATACCATATGTGCTGATATTCTCTGCTCTCTCCCCTCCAGGATAATGTTATTTATAAATAAAACCACTGAGCAAAGGGGTGAAACTGTAACTAGCGCCAACCCGACCGAGACGGTGCCCTCAATAAAACACCTGCAGTTTAGGTTCCAGCATGCCTCTCTTTACACGCATGTTCTCTCGGATAAGGAGCATCTTTCAACACCAAATGAAAAAAGAAAAAGAAAAAGAGGATAAGTCATTTAGGATTATGTTCTGCTGAAGGCACGTGGCCTTCAAGCTGCTGCTGCCCACAGGAACCATTTGCCTGATCCCCAGCGGGAGCAGAGGTGGGAGAGTTTACACCTAAGGATAGCATCTCTGCCATGGCACCCCGTGCAACCATTTGTGTCTGAATGCACCCTAGGGCCACTCCTGGGCCAGCTATTGTATAAGAAACAATTTTTTTGAAGGTTGAAGTCAGAATTTCAAGTTGCATTTTTGTGTGTCCTTGTGTGGTGTAGACCGCACTGCCATACCTCTGGGTAGGTGACCTCCTTCCCATCCCTTCTGCTCCAAGGCCTGCGATTGACCTCCTCCCTTCTACAAAAAATTCAGCAGTGGTTAAGTTGCTGAGGCCACTGCATATTGTACTGACCACATAGGACTGCATTATCTCTACGATCTCTAGTCAGCTATACACATCAATTTGTTGTCTCTTATCTCTAAATGAGATTGTAGATAATTTGACATATGGGACATCTTTTTGTTAGCACTTTAGCAGAGTGGAGGTCTTGGCCATGGCCAGAGGACTGGGCTCCCATGTTAATTCTGATAATATGTACCCTAATGCTACTCTTATTATTACAGAATGCTCTTAGTATACCACCACTGAATGTTTCCTATATTTTGCCAAAGTTATTACATATAAGAGAAAGATAAAAGATATTTTCTCTTTTTTACCCCCAAATATCCTAAATTAAATCAGGGTAGTAGATGAATCTCAAGTCTGAATAATTCACCAGAGTTTGACAGATAAGAGATAATCTTGTGATTGTGAAGTCTGGGTTTCATGCTTGGTTGAGTCATAGAGAGCCTGTGTCATAGAGTGATCACTTTGGGTTAGACCCCACAAAAGCTCTGAGGTGCCCTGTGGTGGCAGCTGTGTAAGTGCTTTAGAAGGAAATCGGTAGAGAGGGTGTAATATGTAACCAGCCAAGAGGGCCGAGGAGAGGGGATGGATGCCATGGGCATGGGAAGGCTGCTGATCATCATGGGACTTGGAAACATGGATGTAGAACTGGCTGAAAAATATAGCAGTAGTGCCTCTCTCTCATGCCTACTAAAATATGATTTTTTCCATTTCTGCATTTTGCCCAAAGAGTAAAAAAACGGAATCATTCCAGATTTTGGCAGATAGTTGGCAGAGAAAAAATTGACCAGTTAGAAATGCCATTTTGACCATTTAAAATCTCCTCCCCCATCTCCTTGCAATAAAATGATTATAACAATCTTTAGATGTTGTTGATTAAAACGAAAAAAGAATAACCCCATAATAGCTACCAGTTTCCTAAACTGTTTATTGAGGGGTTTGAACATATACAGACTTTCCGGTGATATTTACATCTGTTTCATGGCCTGAATCTCTGAAATTCATAGTCAACAAATGCATTAAACAACATGACAATAAAACTTTGACATGAAAAGAAATAGAGGGTTTCATAAATTATTTGCTAGGTAAATAAGTTCAGGCCACATACCTCTTCAAGGAAAATGTTTAAGCCAGTCTCATACGTGGTATACAGTAAGCAATATGTACGGAGTCAGCTCTGCAGAGAATACAGATAGTGAGTGTCCAATTTGAACACGTTAATCCAACCTAAGTCTGTTTTTTTTTTTTTCTTCCACCAAAGCTTCAATATGCATCTGATCTCAGGATATTGGATTTTTCTTTGAGGAAAGAAATAAATGACTTATCTGGGGAATAAACCCAGTCTTCTCTCACTGTATTGCTCACCATATATATTGTGCTAAAATAAGGTTCACTGATTCTAATGTAAATCTCTAAAGCTGAACCATGATAATATGAGTTTCTGCATTTTATGTGGTAGGTAAGTAGGTTGCATCTTTGAAAAAAAGTAGTGAGTGAGATTAGTGATTGTACCTAAGGAGAAAGGGAACAGGCTCAAATACCTTTAGGGTCTGAAACTCCTTGACAGACTAGGAAAAACTGTTCAAACACATTTGTTTTGGTTTAAAATTGAGATGCATCTTGCAATATGACTGCTTCCCTCCCATCTTTCATTTTGCACACACATTTTGTGACATCAAGATTTTGTCTATGTGGGCAATTCATACCAGTACAAACCAGCTTGCATCACTATTAAAAGATCTGCATCTATAAGACCCCATCCTTTATAAGGATGTCATTGTCAGCATTTCTGGAGAATTTTCATTCTTGCAGAAACAAGAATTAATTTATCTTCCAAAGAAGTTACACTGTAGCACATTGCTGTCTGACATGATGCTTTCCCACATGGCTTTGCTGCTAACCCCAAATGTCCAATCTGTTTATTGAAATACCTTTTTCTAGCCTGAAGTCAAGGTAACTGGATGATAGCTCTCTGTGCTAGCACAGACAGGTTCAGCTTCTTTGCATGTCCAGAATGTCTATCAAAGTTACCTCCCATACTCCTGCACCATGCAGCACACTTCTTCAGTGTCCCAAGTAGGCTGTGGATCACATCTGTCCCTGGGATACTTTGACTTGTCAACAGCACTGACTGTAGCAATGACTGGGAGAGTGACTGCACAGGATCAAGGTTCGTGGATGGCTTATAAGAACAGAAAGGAGAAAGATGGAGCTCTCATATTGGTGTGACTATCTTGCCTTGTTACAGCAATTCTGACAGGATTTCAGGCTGAGAATACCATCATAGACTTGATGCCAGTGTGATGCCAACAGGCAGGAGGAGTCCAGTAAATGAACAAAAAATAATTTTTTTTCAGGAAGATGTGCTTGACAGGCAAGAAGCTGTTTGTTGTTTAACAATCCAGCTGAGGCTCTGTAGATTGATCCAGTCACCCAGGCTGCCATTCCCACTCTCACCAATCTTTTGGTTCCTGGAAATGCTCAGGATGCTAAGCGCATGGTAGAAAAGACTGGTAAGCATCATAGCACTTACAGAGGTACTGTGCTCTGTGATACAGACTGAACATTTATTGCCAATGATGGCTATGGACATATTGCGTTGAAGTGAGATAGTATAATTTTCTAATACTACTATTTCTCTTTCCAAATGGTAACTTCCCTGGAGATCCTGAGAACAAGTGATTACAACTGGTGAATGTGCCCACTGTAGAAGGGGCTGCCCCCACAGTCTCTAGTTACTTGTCACTGGTAACTTCCCCCATCTTTCTTATCAAGCCATGTCCCAGCTTCTGGATCAAAACAGCTCTAGAAAACAGTATACTTCCTAACTGTTCTCTGCTAGCCTCATTTCCTTCTCTATGCCAGCTGGGCCAGATTTAAGAAAGCATACTACATCATGTGGCTGTTGAGAGCCATCATAATGTAGCTGTATTATAAAGTACCTATCATACTTTGATCATCCGGGAAATTAGTCCAATTAATCAGTGCATAATTATTATCAGAACAAATCTTTAGAAGAGTTGTTTTTTTTTTAAATACAAATCTTATCAGGGCACTTTTTTCAATAAAAAACTTAGCAAGATTTTTTTTTTTTGATACAAGTCTAAGAAAAGCACATCGTAAGTAGAACTTCAACTTTTTTTAAAGCTGGTAAAAAAGTACATTACAGCAACTGCCAAGAAAGACATGCAACATATCGTATAGCACTAGTAAGTCAGAAGAACCTCATTGCCACAAAATAATTTGAAAATGTCTACAGCTCTATCAAGTGACATCTGAAATACAGAAAGAAGGGTTCAACACTTGCATAGTGAACATACTTTCTCCTTTACCGTTTACCTAGTGAAAAGTTCCTTCCTGCCATGCAGATCCATAGGAATTATAACTTGGTTGAATAACGAGAAGTTACCCAGGAACTTGTAGAGAACAGGCTTTCTAGGGAACAGGAGAAAAAGGGTTACGTTGGTGTAAGCCTATCTGGTCTACCAGGGAGACTAGGGAAACAGATAGGGAGACAAATAGGCAGTTGATGGTGTTAACAGATGGAAGACATTATTCTCAGAAAACATTCTCTGCCAGACTAGGCATCCCTCTTCTATCTCTTTCCCCCTAGGCACACTGTTGCATATCCTGATTTTAGGGAACTTGTCATGTTGAGAAGAACAATTTTTGGTTTGTTCTGCTATCACACTTTCCTGGCCTGGCAGGGAAAACAAGTGGTAGATGGCAGCTCCATTTCCTTGATCCCTCTATCTCTCTATCTCAGATAGTGGGATTGAGGCCAATCACATCAGTCCTTTAAATTCCTGACCAACCTCCAACAGCAAAGCCTAATACACTGTCTAGGAACCTTTTTAACCTTTTTAAAGTGAGACCAAACTTCCAAATTTTGTGAATTGCAATCTCACTTGTCCTTTAATTTAAAACCTTGTAATTAGAATTGCTTGCTCTGCTTGCATATTTAGTAGTCTACAGATTTAAAACAATATTTTGGAAGATTTTAATTTTTGTTAGAAGTGTTCCTGCCTAGCTAACATCATGGCACAGAGAATGACTTAATTTATAATGAAATCACTATATTTTAAAGCAAAACCAACAACTTTGAAGAGGCAAGGGCTGTGGCACAGTAAGAGAGGAATTATGCCATTGTCAAAGTTTGTTGTACACATACAGAGTGATTGTACTTCTGTGTACGTGCCAGTGTGCACGAAGTACAGAATCCTACACTGCATAAGGACTTTAAGTAATAGAAAGGAGTGCAGGATACCTACCCACAGTGCTGAATGCACACATTAGATGACAATCCTTTTGTGATAGCAGGGATTCACAAGGATGTTATCTTTACTTAAATGCAGGTGCCTGTTTATAGGAACCATTGATGTTTTCCTTGAAATGCAGATTTTCTTGGGGAGATAAACCCCACATACAGGTAGTTCAAAAATGGTTCTACTCACCCAATATACTACTCACCAACATGGTCAATGTATTTACAGACCAACTTCCATTAGCGTTGTCATGGTTTCTCTAAAGGAATCCTGTTTATCAATTTCTGTCTTGTTTGTCTGATTTCCCTGAGCCTTTACCAAAGACCAATAGACATTGGCTAAAGAGTTTACTATTCTCAATAAAAATTACAGGACCTATACTTACAGAACAAAAATATTGAGATCCTTGTTTGGGTTTGATTTGGCAATAGGCAGGATCCAAGCAGTGTATCCTGTGCTAGTAAAATCTGAGGGCACGTTGGATTTTTCTGCCAGGGGAGAAGAGGACAAGAGGACAGACCATGATGTGCTGGAAGGTGAATAGCTGTGTGAATAGCTGGTACTCCAGGTTAGAAATATTGTACGGAATATTCCCTAGAAGCTCCTAGGCAATTCTCAGAAAATCTTTGGCCCTAGCTGTTCTCATGAGCTTATTTGCCTAGTCTTAAAGTATGTGAGTAAAACTAAGGAATTTATAACATTAAGCATTACTACCTGAACACAGCTATCCCTTTCTCTGAATAATAGGCCAACTAAAGAAATTCTGATTTTATAAGGTTTTCCATCATCCTACAGGTGCTCTCTGTTCTTCTTTTCTTGTTCTCTCTCTTTTTACTCTTAACATGCTCATTCCTCTCTAGACCAATACAGCACTGTTTCTGTGATAGGCCCTTTTGTGACATTCAGCGGGATGATGGTGCCCTCTCTGCACTGCACACCTCTTCTAATTTGCCCCTCAGTCCTTCCTCAAGCAAAGCTCCACTGAGAGCCCAGAATTAGCAGGAGTCAAGGAAAGAACCTCCCTGGAGTGTATTTTTCATGTGTAAAATTTTATTATTTGCATTTTCTTAGCTGAAAGCATATTTCAGATGTTAATAATTATGTTATTGGACTGGTGAGGACTGCATTCAGTTGAAAAGCTTCAGGAATGTAGTCATGGCTGTCATGGTAGCATAATAGTGGAAGTAAGTGGCATTCATAAGTACAATGTTTCCTTTACATTGAATTTTCTCAGTGTACCTTGGTAAAGATGGTCAGCTTTCTCTGACAGTTTTCTTTAATTGATTCTCCCATTAACTCAGGGATTTAACTCTCCCCTTTCTTTGATTCAAATTATCCCAGCCCCAAGTTGCCCATATTGCATCCCATATCTGCACTTTCTTATGAACGTAAGACAGGGGGAATAGCCTGGGATATCGTGCGTTCAGTTCCTGTAACTGCAACTCATAGCAGTCTAGTTCAGAAGGCCCTCCTTCTGACTAACTCCTCACACCTTGGTCAATCAAGTGCTTGTCAATATCCCATAACAAATTTAAGGCCCTTAATAAAGACCAACATTCACAACTATAATTTGCTACAGGGAGCGAGTGGGATAACCCTGGAGCATTGCTAGTACCTGGGTGTCTGCAATGGCCTGGATTCTGCTACACAACCAATACGTGATCCTACATAGCAGATCAAAGAAATACCTCAACATTCAGCATGCATCAGACCCAAGGCAACAGCAGGAACACTGAAATTTGGGATGATGCAATTAATAGTATAGAGTTGCAGTTCAACTCCCCTTGATGTACCATGACATCATCTAATCCAAGAATTCACATAATGAGATTTAATTTTTTATCCTCCAATTTTCTCTCATCTAGTTACAAAATCCTTTCCATAAGTTAATCAATGTCAACCTGTAACAATATAATTTTTGTCTGGAAGACTGTTGTAGAACTTTATGCATTTGAAGATTTAGAAATTTACCTAATTTTTGTCTAAATTTATTCATTATTGATTTTGATCTTTTGATCTCATGCTGATATTTTACCTTAAATAATTCCCTGCCACCAAATAGATTCACAGGAGCTCATGATCTCCTACCATGCTTGCTGTTCCTATCCAGCCAGCTCCTTTGGTAATGACCTGCCACATTTAAAAGGCAGCCATGGCAGGTGAGTGCTTTATGAATGTGACTGGTGAGTTTGCTGATAGACCTGAGGTTTCACAAGGATGAGCGCTTCCCTGGGAAGAGGTGCATAAGGGTGCCTCAGCACTATAAGCCCAGCAGAGGCAGACATGTTAAGGCAGCAGTAGGACAGATTTACCTTGGTCCTCATCCCATCTTCCATCTTGTGTTGACATGAGTAAAGGAAAGACAGTGGCGGGGAGATTGTGGCATAGACAACTATTTCTACTGGGGTGCAGCAAGCATCATTGCAGCCATGCAGCATTGCAGCTGCCATGGGGAGAGATCACTGGATATTTAGATTGGAATACCCAGACTGTGTGTTTTGCATTGTAAATATATTTTTCAGAATCGCTTTGTTTTGGAGTTAGCTTTTACTTGTGTTTGGGGCTAGATGGAGCTGTGGAGGTGAGGAGAAGACAAAATTTTTGTGTGTTGTAGAAAAATCCAGGGGCTTCCCTGACCTTTGCTATGAGATTAGATTTACTTCAGGAGTGCTTTAACTTGGCTCCGAGAAAAAGACACTAACAGACATAACCTGTCCTTTAGGTAGGCTTTCATTTCACTCCACATGTCCTGCCAGTGGCAGTCCTTGTACCACTTTTGCTTTGTGGAGATTCCCTGTAAGCAGGTTATTAACAGATGCTTCCCGTCAGTATCTTTCTGATGCCAGAATGACTGAAAGACTTTCAAGATAATTCAAAATCAAGTGGCAGCCAAGGCTTAAAGCCACCGCTACATGGGTCACCAGGTTCCTCTGAGTTCCTGTCCCAGGTAGAGAAACAGAAAGTCTGAGAATCAGGTCTCCCACTTCTTGTACGCAGTCTTAATAATTTTTAAATAGCACATACACATCAGGTGCTTTATTTGGTACAATGGATTTTTTTGCAAAAACTGTGAAGGAAAAGGCACCATTTTGAATAAATTTTTAGAAGAAGAGTGTGTCCCTCTCTGAGCTGCTGCATGCCCATCCCTTTTTGTTTGCAAAACCAAGTACCCGGAGCATAAATGCGAGTCTCACATGAGGTGAAGAAGTTATGGCATGGAGTTGTGAGAATATGGCCTTTATCTGCATTCTGGGAATGGTTTTGTTCTGCACTCTCTGCTACGTGATGAGGAAGGACTAAAAAGCCTGGACACCCAGACAAAAAGAGAGCCATTTAGCCTTTTCACTGAAGTCTAGGATCCTTGCTGAGGGATTATTTTACGCAGGCCTGTGTTTTGGCTGAGGGGGTCTGTTTTTTACTCAAAGCCAGGCAGCAGATGTCAGGCCTCAGAATTGCTCACAAAATGATGACCTTGCTGGGTCAAGGCCTATACAACCTGCTTCGCCTCAAGCTGTGTCAAACACAAGTGGTGGAAAGACTTTCCCCGGGCAGGCCTGTCTGGGCGACCAGCTATCCCCAGTTTTCCCTGTAGGTTGAATTCCATGCGAAATTCTACAGCTCTGAGAAAAAAACCTCCTGACAGTTAACTTAGCTTTTTCTTTTTATTTAAGTAATGAATAAGGCAGTGAAGGATTTTTAGGGGGTAGAGGTCTAACGCATTATTATGCTGTTTTGTAGTAACAATTTATATTGTCAGGAAAGTTTGTTTGGGTTTCCCATATATGACTAAAATATGTTAATACAGATAGTGTCAAATATAGAGATGATACGCTCGAAGAAACAAATGTGAAAAAGAGGGCAGTGTATGAAATGCAATCTATGGCAAATTCACATTGTGTATTGGATGTAAATATCTTCAGTGTGATGATCTTTGGAGGAGGAAGAACATCTACTGTGATTAAGAACAGCAAATTATATTTGCTATAGTTATTGTCTTATTGGGAAATATTCACAGTCAAGGGTTTAAAAATGTAATAAAAAGTGGATCAATATGTGTTTGAGGATTTCATCAATTGCATATTAACAGTACTAGTCCTTCTGACCTCTTTTCTTTGAGTTATTCCCTTGATCAGAGCAAAAACGATCTAATAAATTATGGGTTTATTCATCCATGTGCTGAATTCTGTTTCATATTTCTTTTTTCTTGCATACAAAATTGAAAAACAATGTGTGATTCCTGAATGTGGTTCTGATTCTTATAATGATGGATGAGCATTGCATTTCTTATAAGCAAAGATTTCAACCAAATTTCTGCAGAACAAAAATCAGAGAATTTTGAGTTATATCATAAGATATTTAACACTTCAGTTTATACCAGTACAACTTGACAAAAATGATAGTTAGCAGTTTTCACATTGAATTTACCCTTTTTGCACAGGCTGAATTTCTGCCAGTGGATCACAAAGTTTTGGTAAAGTTTTGTGTTTTGTTTTTCCTTTTGTGCGTTTGTGCATAAAGGTCACTGCAAGTATTATTCACTGGACATTGCAAATCTGATCGCCTTCTGTATTTGTGGTGACCTGCATGTGTCCCTTACTCTTGGTTCTGTATCCCAAGTGGATCATCAGGATGATGTTCCTGAAAATAAAATGTTTTACAGTGTAGAAAAGCACCAGACTGACTTTTTAGGACTCCATCAAACTGAGGAAGAACAAATATGAAAGATATTTCTGTTGCCTTTTTTATTCCCTCCTGAAGAAATCAGGCAGAACTCACTTTACGTGAATGAAATTGTACTTGCTAGCGAGTCATCTACAGTGATCTGAATTCTTTTATAGACAGAAGCACAGAGGCAGACAGAGACTGATCATAACATCTTTTGTTTTGAAATAATTCATATTTTGTGAAGAGAATAATTAGCTTCATGTAAAACTATTCCATGTATAACTATAATGGCAGTGACTCAGTGGTGCATTGGGCCTAATATTTATGTTCATATTTGGACAGGTGAGCTAAGCATTAATGAACTTTTAGTTAGGAGTATTCTGAGTTGCATGGGTGCAAGGAATGCTGCTTGTTAATAAAGTGAGCAAGAGTTTTTCCATTGACTTGCATGGAGCCAAGACTTCATGTAATTTATGTTGTTACATACTCTTTTCAGAATGGAGTAAAACCTTTCTGGATAGGGATACTGGATGTTACATAACTCAGAATAACATACATATTTTTTCTTAATTTACTTGTGTTTGTATGTAAAAATGTATATAAAACCATATTTATTTCTAACTCCTAACTCCAGCATTTTTGAAATGTGTCATCTTTGCTGGGCCTCTATGCTTTAAGATATAGCGTTTCTCAGGAAACACAATGCTGAATTCTCTGCAGTGTTTGCAAAATGCTTAGGTGTCCTAAGCCACACTCGCCTGTTACTTCATTTAATTGTGAACGCTGTGTTATAAAACTGAAGGGACTTGATGTTTTCACCTAGTACCAATTCTATTATAGAGCAAATAGAATTGAGAAGGGAAGCATTTGCCTAGGAAAATGTTTTCTTCTTGAAAAAGATTTCTGTACCGCATGAACTTTTGGTGTGCCTGCACATCCTGTGTAATAACATTTTCTGCTTTTGTGGTTAAAGAGCAACTACCCCAAGCTCAAGGGGTACTGAGTCAGTTCCTGGACAGGTTACTGATGCACTGCTCCCTTTATGCCAAGACTTTGTTCAGAGCTATTAAAAAGGGCTTGCACAGGTAATCAGGGAAAGCTAACATATCTGTCTATTCAAAATCACAAAAGTCACATGAAGATCAATGTAAAATTCTGATTTTTTAGTACTACTCTGTTCTCCTCGAAGAGAACTGCAGTCTCTTTAAAAAATGTCCATTTTTATCCCTTTTTCTCTCTGATGATGGCTATCATAAAAAGAAATTAAAATAAAAAAGGGAAAAAAGAAGATATCTGTAGTAAAGCAAAATGGTTATTCCTCTCAATATCATCCAGTCTGAAGCACGATAAGAGATATTCAAAAGGTCTAGAGCTGAATGATTTTCTAGATAAGTGCTGGAAACAAGTAATTTCTAGTACTAGACCTACCCAGTTTTTGTCCATATTTCACTCTCAGGTTTATTTTCAGTACTACTGTCAAATGGTCCTGAGAAAGACCTATCAAGTTTCATTCCTTCCACATGTCACTATATACCTTTTGAAGGTGTACTGTATGGAAATTAAGGAAATATTCCCAGACTCTCTATTCACATGTTTTGTTGATGGATCTATTCCAAACAAAGTGTCAGTTAAAGAAGAATGTTGAAGCAAATACAAACCCATTTACCTCAGGATATAAAAGACACTTTACTTTTCTTTTTTTTTCCAGAGTTTATTGAATAGACAGGAAAATAATGCATACCTTTATTTATCCTGACATTTCTTGACAGTTTGCAGTGCAAATCCTAATCTATATTAGAAATAATCACCTCTCTAACTATCTTGAAAGTTTTTAGCTGAAGGTCAGATTCATACGTGTATACTCTGTTTTAATATCATCTGATTCAACAAACAAACCTATTGATTTCATGAGGATGGTTCCATCAGAGAAAGCAAAACTTCACCACAGTAAGCAGAGGAAAGGTAAAAAGATATTCTCTTTGAAATCACAACAGAGACACAAGATGAAAACCAGTATGGAGCCCTATAACTGTGAGAATAGCATGACACTATTTGCCTTAAGTTAAATGAGTGCTAGACTTGTCCATTCTTGGGGAGTATTACAAATATATTTTGGTACTAAGGCAATATGAAATGCTCAGCTTGAGAAAAGATATTCTTCGCTCACAGGAACTGAAGAGCTAATCTTAGGGTTTTGTCATGTGAGTAGGAGCATTGTCATTTGAAATTAAATGAGGCTTTTGAGCACTGAAGTTTTAATGCTTCTTTGATGCACAGATACAAGCGAAACTGTCTTACACAAGTAAAAACTATCACCAAGTTATTTTAGTTGCATCTTCCTTCAGTCAGAATTCAGTGTGCCTCAGAGCAGATCCAACATTAAGTCTTCTATATAATATCTCAAAAGATTTATTAGAAGCAACCTGGCCTTTTTTGGTAGCATTTGGGAGATCAGCACTGCATCAACCCAGAACATATTTAGTTTCATATGTCATACTTTAAAAAAAGTTCGTAAATGGTAGTTCCTAGATCTAGACTGATTACACATATTCTGGGTGCTTAATGAAATGCAACGCATAGAGAGACACAGCATACAATTATAAAGATGTCATTCATGTAGGCACATGCCTGATTATATAATAGAGTTTGTGGTTTTACATCTACAAACCTCAGAAACTGTGATATCCAACAGATTGATTTTGTGCAATTCCTGATCATCTCTTCTTTAAATAAGGCTATCTTTGCTTAGCCAGATTTTCAGTTGATTGGCAGACTCTTCTGTACCTGACAGTACTGAACTCTCTTTGAGTCAAAGTCCCATTTTTCTCCATGTGCATCCATATCGCTCTCTTAATTTCCCATGGAACAGCGCAGCAGATGTTCACATGAAGGCTAATGTCCACTTCAAGAAAAGGGGATAACAATTTTCCAACTTTCCTTTCTGCTTGGTTTCTGGTCATATAGAATATATCATGCATGAACAGTGCTCCCTGTCAGCTGGGACCTTATGAAGAAACAGGGCCCCGAATACAGACGTCCTAAGTTCCAGTCCCATTAAAAAAGGCAATTTTCGCTTGTGGTAGGTCAAATTGTACCTCAGTTATATCCATTCAAACCCTGGGAGCGGAGAAATGAATTTGGCCCTGTGTCTGTATCTGTGCCTTCCTTCAAAAGAGAGCAGCACTGTGAGGAAGTTAGTCATCTAAGGGTGCCAAAATTTGCTGCTCCAGGAATGAACATTTCCACACAGGAGCAGATAAAAATGAAAACAACTTAAAAAAATTCAATTAGATTAACAGAGACAAGTGAGTGCTTGCCCAGCCATTCCTGAGCAACAATTTATTCCTAGGGTGGTGTGAGAGACTCAAGCCAGCGGTCAGCAAGCTGACAAATCTGTCAGCTTTGCTGGGTGGCTGTCAGTCAAACCAGGTGCCCGCTGTGTGTTGTGGTGCTCCTTGTATTAACACCCTGCTGAGATAATTCTTTTTTATCCTTTTTTTTTGCCACCAAGAGGGTCTGCCACCACACTGCTGTTTTTCATCTTGTTAATTGAGTCATTTATTTCGTTAAAAGGTGAAACTTTATCACATGCCAAATGTGAGAAGGCATATTTAATGATACATCAAATGTTCGAAGCATGCAGGTGCCTCTGTGTATGCTCTTTAAAATCCTGAGAGGTGAGGTAGTTCTTGTAAATTAAAATCACCTGATATTAACTAAAAATAGGCATTTTGTTCCCAGGCAACAATGCAAATACACTGTACATATGTGTGTATGTGTTTGTTACTAAATATATAAACCACATGGATATTTATATTTAATTTTCAATCAGCAGATTCATCCATATTCGAAAGCAGATAACTGGAGGGATAAACAATACAAGAGCAGAATTCAAAATTAAGTAAAAAAAGTCAATAATTTCTAGGGTGGCTGCTAAAAATAATGTTAGAAAAAAACTTTCAAGCTTCTCCAATGAAGATTTCCCTATCACTGATTACCACCACTCTTCCTGGGGTAATTTGTTCATTTTCATTTTCTAGGTATTTCTGAAGCAACTAAGTTGGGTTTTTTTTGTACCCTTGTTAGGAAGGCCATTTAATTGGTTAATTAGAGTCTGGGCAAGCCTCCATTGAAATTGATGAGAATCTCTCCACTGCCATTAAAGGCTTTTGACTCATACCTCCAGGTCTGCTTTTACGAGGGAACAACTCTGGAGTCTTCAAAGAAACCTAAGCTCTACTGAGAACAAACAGGATTTGGGCCCCTATCCTCCTTAGACATCCAAGAAATCGGTGCAGGTTCATCATCAGGTAGGTGGATTTCACAAGATCAAACCCATTCTTCCAGATACAAAATGACAGAAAGAGTCCAGGAAAGGAGACTATTGAGATGTCAGGAAGGCTGGTTGGTGCAACCACCAGTTTCTATATAGCAGCCACATTCGTAGTTGATGCTAGTGAGAACTATGTTCTGTCTTCTGCTTCGTGACTTTTACCTCTTAGTGGAACTAGAGGAGATTGACAACACCAGCAGACTGCCTTTCTTTCTAAAAGAGCTGTGTCATTTGCAAAAAGAAGTGTTGATTCAGTATTTTTTTTCTAAACAACCCAAATTACTTAATCCCACTAACAAGCAAAAATTGCAGAAAGTCTGTCTTTTGTAACTGGGTTTCTTTCCCCTGGAATCCACTGCTGAGTGCTGCCTTCCCATTTAGGGTTAGCCACCCCTCCCCCTGTTCCTGTCCCCCTCGTGATTGCCAAGCTCTCATTAGTTTAGGAGGACTAATACCATCTGTGTCTGAAAGACATACTCCCACATGGTTTATTTAGTCAGCAGCTACCAAATTCACCCGGCCTTCCAAGGCTGGGAGTAGGTGAGTGGATCTGAGATCAGGCTACTAAGATCAGGCTGGTGTTTCTGAACCCAACTAAATGTGTGGGTAGGTTGTGTAAGCAAGAGGTGCCTCACTTTGATTTCAGCATTAGTCACTGTGCTCATTTATTGCTTGAAAATGTTCTAGTCCAGGTGAGTAGTTCTCATTCATGCCACAGAATTAGTTTGAAAAAATGTACCAGAACGCTTTCCACCTCTCTCACCTAACATCCTTGTTCTTTCCTCACTTCATCCCACAGATACCAGAAAGTGTACGATCATTTAGATAAATCTTTGGTTTTGTTGCAATAGCCATCAAGCATAGTTGCTATGAAGAAAAGCACTGTGTTATCTGCTTATGTTTCTCTAAAATAGTTGAACTACAGTTCAACTTTTGAATGGCAACTTCTTTCTCAATAAACCCACTCCTGTGTGAGTTCACAGTCCTAGCTCCTCTGTGAGTGACAAAAATAAATGTTCACTGATTTTTAGACCCAAACAAGCTCCAGGAGAATAAACCAAAGTCTAGGAATGGATGTTACAGCACCAGGACTTCTAAAAGGTGATAATTTTAAGGACAGCCAATCAATCAGTGACTTTGTTGACCTGTTTCCTACTTCTAGTAGGAAAGTTTCAAATGCTGGGCCAGAGTTGTCTTAACTTCAGCAGCCCATGTGTTGTTTCCCCATGGCTGGTGTGGTAACAGCTGTCTGGTGCTCTGTTATCACCAGTCTACCTCCTGGAGCAGGCATGTCTCCAGCCCTGCTTGTTTTCCATCATGTGAATGTGCTGCTGTCAGGTGTCACTGTGGCAAGAGAAGGACTTCGGGTTACACTTGCTGCCCCAGTGTTCAATGCCTGTTTCTTCCTGACAATTGGCTTGGTGGAGGCATTTATGGTAGGGCTGTGCTGTTGGAGATGGCTCTTGTTTCACAGTTTTGAACAATATGTAGCACCCAAATGTGGACGAAGTTCAGATGAACAATACCATTGGGGTTTGCCAAGTCAGAAATCTTTTTAACTGTCTGTCATTACAAACATATATAAATGAAAATAGGGCAATCTCACACAAAGGGGACACAATAACATTTCTATTGTCTCACGATGATCAGAATTATTTTTCTATTTGTCTGGATATACTAATGAAACAGTTTTGTCTTCTCCTTACCAAGGTCGTTGTTCTTGTGGCATCTGGAAGACAACTATAGGTCAGGTTATTATTGTGCTGTAGGAATAGAGAACAAAATTATTATCCTGGCCCTCCAAAATTTACAATCTAAAAATAAGACAGAAACCGTAGGAACAGTAGGAATGACCACGCTAGTTGCTTAGACTAAGTTCATCTACCTCCATGTGCTGTGTTAAAGTGGTTGTAGAGGATGTTTAAGGAAAACATAGTGGAGATAAGACAAGCACAAAGCAGTGGTAAAGAAAATAGCTTAGTGAGACTGGGAAATACAATGAGACAATCTATACCATTTGGTTTGATAAGCACTGCGTAGCTCATCCTAGGTATGTAAGGAGAAAATCTCTGCTAAATCTCTGCCTTTTGGTATCAGCACTAATTTGTACTTATGTTGTCTTATAGTCCTGGGTGACAAGACACTTTATGAATGTTAATTCTTATAATACTGAGATATTAGATAGATAGAGTTGAATTTTCTTTACAGCTGAAGAAACCAAATCACAGAGAAAGTGTGCATGAGATCAGTAACAAGGGCTTGGTCTCATTCCCACAAGCCCAGGCTTTCCATCATTTCTCTCTACTTACCAGTAACCTGTGCCTGTATTTTTCTAGTAGACAAACAAAGGACATAACCACCCCCCTTTCTTGTACTAGCACTGTTTAGATAGTATTTCCTATGCAGTCCCACCACCTTTTTCTTTGTCTGTTATCCTCTTACTTACATGCATCATCTGGGAGTCAGTTTCTCCCTCACCATCACTCTTTCCAGTAGTCAACCTGTCCCTCCCCCCAAATCCTGGGACTTTCAAAGAGAAGTGTTAGTCAAACAGGGATTATTTGGCTCAGCAGAAACATGAACAGCTAAAAGGGAGGTTGCAATATGCAATCTAATGCTCTTTGAAAACAAACTCTGAACATCTCTAAAACCTGATGTTTTTTCTTTCTATGCAGAGCAGAAACTGTTATCCTCATGCTCTGTTATGTTAACTTCTGAAAATTAGAGATGGTTGGGAAATTTGTTTCTATCCTGCAACACCTTATAACATACAAAAAAATACTGGTTTTGTTTTCATTGAAATTATTCAGCATTGAAATTTTTCCACTGCCTCAACTCAGAAATTCTATCTGGGTTTCTTGTAATTGAAAAGCACTTAGCAAATGAAAGCAAGGTGTCACCTCCCCCCCCCCCCCCCCCCCGCCCCAAAGTTTGCACATTATATAGCAATTAGTTGAAAAATTAAAAATCATCCCAAAAGTAAGGACTAGAACTTTTTTTTTTTTATTTAGAGGAGTTTGTCTTCTCTGTAAACATCTTAAAAACACACTATAAGGAAAGTATATAAACCAAAGTGTTCAGCTGGGAAACTTATTTTCAAAAGAGAAATCCTTTGTCTTATTTACTGTGTTTGCCAATTTCCAAATGAATATGATAAGGCAAAATTGGATTCAAATCTGTAGTTCATCAACTAGTGACCAGCAGGGCTGGTGCTGATTTATACCCCAGATCCTTTCTCCCAACCTTTTGCCTGTGATTAATACCCTACTAAGGTTAGGTTGATTTCTTTTCTTCTATCCTGTCTGTATCAAGCTTACCACAGCTTACACACTGTAATAAGATAAAACCAGCTTAGGTAAGTAAAGCCATAATCTGACAAAAAGCTGGGCCTGGAGGCCTTTTTCTTAGATTTGGGTCATGATCATGGTCCCACTTACTACTGGCCCATCAGGGAAAAACTAATGATTGTAAAATTGCCATTAGTTACCAGGGTGGCCTCAGGCCATAAGATCTCAGCTAATTTTGAACTCTGCTGATAGATTCCTGGGCTTTGTGTCTGAAGATCAGCAGTTAGCTTTCTGTTAAAGGCAAACTTCACACTAAAGCCACTGACAGAGTAGTATTAAATTATCCTTGTCATCCAATATGTAAAGATTGGGTGATAATGAAGCATAAAGTTCAAAGGGAAACAGTTGCACTAAGAAAGTGAAAAAGAGCTTGTCCATTGTACTTGCAGCAATTGCCATGCTAATTAGTTATGAAGAAATGAACTTAATTTCTGCTGTGAAGTCTTTTAAACATACTCTCTACATTTGGCCCTAGAGATGGAGGGACATAACAGCAGAACAAAGTGTTACCCTGGATCTAGTTGTTCTACTTTGTGAGAAGAAAAAAAGTGAGATCAATGCCAGTACCTTCACATAGGCAGAAAACAAATCTTGCCACTGTTTGAAAATGGAAGACCATTCAGAGCACACTGAAGTCAACATGTAAGCATTTATTTCATGAAGCTTGGGATCATATATTATGGTGACATAACAAATCCTGTTTTCTAGATGTTAGCTATTGCAAGGAATTAGGGATGTTATCGTGGCAAATTTTACTTTACCTCATCTAGGTATGTGAACTCCCTAGCTTGGGTTTCCCTCATCATTATAAAATTCAGTGGTCTCCTTCAAAAGATCTGCATTTGTACATGTTTTCACATGTAGAAATACTCCTCCAGGCTAGTCTTTATTGCTCAGTGCCATGCTATGCAGAAAGACTCAGCTAATTTGAAATGAGTTAACTGGGTTAACCTCTGTGACCACAGCACCACTATGGCTAAATTACAACCAGTAGCATAGACTTGCTGCAAGAGCATCACACATCTGTAATAGCTGTCATCTCCTTCTGTAGGTCTTGGAAGGAAATTTGGTGTCTCAGACACCACATTAATATAAGTGTGGGTAAATTGATGATCACTTTTCTTGAGTAACATGTTTCATTGTCTTTCCTCCTCTAATTACTCCTTGTCCTCTTCATTCTTTTTCCCTTTCTCTGTATTACAGTAATTCTTTGACATCAGAGCAAGGATCCAAGGACCCAAAAACTATGTAAACAGACAATAAATAATTAAACAGGTCTTTCCCCAAAGGACAGAATAGAGGAAAAGTGCCCTCAGACAAAACTCTTGCTTTCTTTGCAACATGCCATATTTCCTAACCTATAAAGAGGAGAGTACCAGTGTGCTGGTTCAGGACTTGTGTTCATTTCTCTTGATGGTTATTTGCAAAATCCATTGATCAATAAAGTCTTCCTACTGAACTTAGGCATTTGGCAAGGAATGAGTTATATATCCTCTAGCATGGTTGATTAGCACCTTAACCAAAACTCTCTGTCAGGCAAGGAAATGTTAAAGCATTATTTTTCAATGAGATGTCAAGCTGGTTTCTGCTGCAGCTTTATGAAACAATAAAGCAGAAACACAAAGATGTTAGATATTCATCATAAGAGTTTTCTTATTTATTTGCTCCTTTAGTAATTTTTGGTGCAATATTCCCAGATATTGTATTTTTTCTGGAAAACCATGATGGATTTTAAAAACATTTTTAATAGCAATGGCTTATTCCTCCCTGCCACACTTTTTCCTTTATTTCTCTCCCCAATCTTTACCTGAAGAAAGAAAACCAGAAAAAAGTGATAAACAGAGTGGGAAGGGAAGGACAAAGAGAAATCCCCAATCCCCTAAAATACTAACACCAAACTTATGAAAATGTCTTTCATTTTTCATTCTATTTTCCTTCCATTTCTTTTTTGAAAAATGAGGAAAAACAATAGAAAATTAAGGCCATTTTAATTTTTAAAAGTTTCTAACAAAACATTTATAACACCTGTGTGTGCACACAGAATTTTAATCAGATGTATTTTATTCTGTTCATCATTCCAATTTTTGACATAAAAGCACATTTTTGCTTGGGAATAAGTAGTGAGCTATATAACTTCCCTGTTTCCATAAAGCTACTTTTTAAAATGTTTGGGCAGAACACTAAACATTCCTGAAGTTCCTAGTACCCTTTCCTGTTCCACTAATGCTGGGGTAGCATCAGGTTCTTTAAAATGATTTTGGAACTGCATCCAACACATCACAGCTTCTTCATTTGCTTACACTGTAACAGAGTTTCTAATGTTTTATATTAATTTTTCAAAGGATTTTTGTCAACTTATAAGATAGAGATGGTACACAAATTCCTACCACTGTTCTCTGCCTTATGTGGGCAGGGGGTGTGTTGCAATTAATCAAAAGTGGTAAGATTGTATTGACAGCTTAACATCCAATGGTATTTATCTAAAATGGAACGAAAGGGTGAAACCCTGAACTGTTTGGTGCTGCCCACCCTTTCCTCGGCCTACACCCATAACGTTGCTTGCATTGTACTCCCCGCGCTGATGAGCACAGGTAAGACAAACACAACTTCATATCTCTCTGCAAGCACAAATGCAACAGCAGTTCTGTTGATCTGCTCACATGCACAACTAACATTATTTGATTAAATGTGTTCTCCTTTTAAGAGAATTTAAACAGTTTCTGAAAGCTCCACAAATATCTCATCAACACCATGTCAGATGTTGCTTTGTTTGATTTATTGGTCTTTTATGCGTTAACTTTGATCCCGTTTTTAAAACCAGCTTTTACATCAATGCATCTTCACAGTTAGCAAATGATAGATTAGATAAAACACAATGATACTAATATATTAGGTTTGCAAGGATGACAGTTATCGTTTATTTGTGGGCCTACAGTTATTCCTTATGGTAGGTTCTACACAAAAATGCATTTTTTTTCCAAAAGACTTCAGAATTTCTGCAATATTTTAATGAATTTTACATCCTGGAATTTTGTTCTTTATTAAGGCTGGTCACATTGAACTCTGTGTCAATTGTGAGTGGAACCATGTGAGCCATTCAAAGAGAGAAAGCAGCAAAGATGCAGTTTAAGTATTATAGATTTTGGCTTAAAAGTTAACATTTTGCATTCAATAATGTCACTTATCTAAGTACCTGCATTATGTGCGCGCATGCGCGCACATACAAAGTGTGTATATTAAAGACAGATAGATAAGGAAGGAGAAATATATATGGTATAAATATTGTATATCTTTGTTTAGAAGCTACCTTCGTTTAGTAGCTGCACCTTAACCATGCACCTTTACTATGCAAGCCGCAGGGGAAAGTAATTAAATTTAATAGCTGCTGCCCTCGTTTTGAAGTCGCCCTCAATATAAAGCTGCACAGGGAAGTAATTAAATTTAATAGAAACTGCGGATTCTAAACAAAGATATACGGTATAAAGTCCATATAGTTCTTGGAAAGTTAATTTCCAGCAGTAGCAGGCCTGTCAGTTGAAATATTCATGTTTTTGTAATTGTTTGAATCAAATCTCCAGCTACAAAGGAACTTTCTCTGTATCTGAAATGATGGAATGATGAAGGATCTGCGCATGTACTTGGATACCACCATAACAAGAATAACAACAACAACAATAATAAAAGAATGAAGAACAAAATAAGATTATAAAAGAAGCCCCCCAAAAGTCACACGTTAATATTCCACTCTCATTTTCATCAATCACTAAAGCAATACCCCCTAGATCAGTGCATTAACTTGTTTATCTTTTACAACGAGGAAAAACTTCATAGCTTCATCATTCATTCCAGAGTGAGGGGAGAAAAAACAAAAGGCAGCCACCGAAATTTGCATGGTGCTCAATTATACATTAGTGAACATCACTTGGCAATCTGTTCATATCAATTTAATTGGATTTTAATACTGCCTCTGATCTTGTTTTCTAATTAACAGCAGTGCCTGGCAATAAAGCAGAACCATGCACCCAGCAACACCTTTGATCTCAACCATATGGAGCTCCTCCGTGCTCTTGAAAAAAAATTCTTTTTCCCTTGCCTCCAATGCAGGCCGAGAGATACTGAGGCCCCCAGATGGCCAAATACCACTCATGACTGCGACTTCATTGATTATTTTCTTTCCTGATTGATCCTGATTGAAAATAAATAAAACATGCACTTGGAACTGGATGCAAATTGGTGTCACAAGCTTTTGGTTATGTTGATGGTTTTCTCTGCTCCTGCTTTAGATGACAAGTACTTAAGTAAACATTAATTGACTCAATGGTCTGTACTTAGGAGCATAACTATTGTAAGGACCTTTTGTTTCGTGTTTAGTTACTGTCCTACCACAGTCACATTTTTAACTGGGATTGAATGAAGTTAACTGTTCATTCTTTATCTTTCTGATGTTATCATCATAGGCAAACTATTTAAGCATGATTTGAGCTCAGCAGTTTGATTTATATCTGCTTTTTGATGATTTGCTCTTGACAGTTGGGTTTTTTTTTTTCTTCTTTCTTTTTTTCAGGACCCCTAGGTAAAAAGCAAGCAGAACAGAGCTCTGATCTTTGTTTCCTACACAGGTCTGGCTTCAAGTACAGTATGCTCAAACAGAGCAAATGTTGGCATGTCACATTTCACATGTTCTCCAGCCAGAGCTTGCAATAGTTCTCTGAGATACAAGGAACTGACTTGGCAGATTTCTTCCTTGGGTTTGAAAAGAGAGATAAAAATGTTCCAGAATGTTAGTTTATGAAGTGGACTTTTATACAAACATTTTAAAATGCTATTTTTTATATATATTTATATATATATATAATTTGTCTTTGCAAGGGTGTGAGCAACTAGAGGGGAAAAACATTGCTGTCTTCTTATAACTTAAGTATTACATAATGATAACACAAAGAACAACTTTGATTTCTGGTTTTTGGATCAATAAAGAGAACTCGTGCTTCTCTTCTTTCTCCTTTCACGTTTTGTTCTGGACTTGCCATCTTAGCCTGTGCTTTAATTTGGATATGACCCGTAAGCAAGGTCAGGTCAGTATTCTCTTGAAGAAAAGATTTCCAGCGAACACCCTGATGTGCTGCTGCAGAAGCAGGTGCTGCTGACTTTGCAGGTGACACCTTTCCCTTTGTGTTAACACTAACCCACCATAGTGTTAAGGACATCAGCTCCAGGGCAGTTGTTTTTCATCCAAGATGCAAACCAGCACCCTGACCACTTGTGTTCATTACAGAACTAGCAGACCTATTCAGTCTAGCTTGTAAACCATGTGCTATTTATATAGTGCGTGTGCATTACATGGTGCCATCTCCTTTGGTTTCAGCTAGATGCTTTTCTTTGCACAGCTCTGAGCTCCCATGCAATATTGTTTGTGTGGTAATAAACCACTACTACACACTGACGCATACTGGTGAAACTGCACTAAGTGATGCCTCTCCCTTCCCTGCTCTGAAATCCTAAGTTGAAAATCCTCAGATGCAGAAAGCATATTAATTCTCTTGATTTTGTTGAAGTAGTTTATCTTTTCTGTCTCAGCTTCAAAACTCATCTGATTAAATATCTTTACTTTTAAACTTTAACCATTTCAATAAATAAACTTGATCAGAAGGTGTATGGCTTCCGCTTTTGTGTAGATACGTTGATAGGTACCAGCCCAAGGCCAGAAACAACAAACCAGTAAATAAAATAGACTGATAGTTGGGATACAGGCAATGAATCCGTGAAGACACCAGATTCCCTTCTCTGCAAATTCAGAGCCCAGTTCTTGCTGGTTTTGGATTACATTTCATATGTGATATTTCACACATTTACTGCATTTCAATCAGCTTCTGCAAGTGAGAACTTCAGAGGGGAGAAACAAGCCTGCCCGCTCTGGGCATAACCTTCCTTTATCATACGAATAAAAATTTGGAGCCCATGTTCCAGGGAGATGCTGGAAGGCTCCTCCAGCCTGATTGTGGTAAGCAGATCTTCAGGCAGTTAAGAGGACTCTGCAGGTCGAAGTGTCTGCTTTACTGCATTGATTGTAGAAACAGGGCTTATACACTGGTACCAAACATGAGTTTAATCTGGATTTACCTTTTTATTCATTAGCTTTCCAGAATTTCAAACTGCAAACTCTTGCATTTTATCATGTAGGGTGAAAAATAAAGCACTGAAGGAAATAAATGACTCAAAAGAAGATAGAAGTTGCATTTTTATTCTGCTTTCGATTTGCTGATAAATTAACACAGTACTAGCTTCTATGGAGTGCAGTGACATATACTGATGAGGGAGCAGAGCTGATAAATGTGAGTTTCCTGTTGCATGCTGCAAGTAAACTGCTGCTGATTGGATGTGTTGCACCAAGATTACTGCTGTGGTCTTTTTGAGCACTGGAACTCATAGACATTGTCAACATTAGTATGCTGAGACACCATTTTGATCTTTGTTGCTGATTTCCTTGCTCTGATAACATGCTAGCTGCTGTCTTGTTTGCTTCCTGAACTGCTTGCTCCCAGTTGGGATGAAAGTTGGTTTTGTTTGTTTGTTTGTTTTTTAATATTTAAGCTGTATATTTGACTCTTATTTTTTGGACTAACCACTCTACTGCTTGCACTTTCCCTCTAGGAGTTAGAAATGGGTTCAGGCGCGTCACACCACATACTTTATTTAAAATAAAGGCTGCTTTGCTAGGCCTTTAAAATATTGAGGGGCCAGGCCTTGTTTACAGAAAAAAGTTCAAGGCATTGATGTTTAACACCCACCCCACACCCCTGCAACAAAGGTCTTTAAAAATGAGGTGGGTATAAATTTGTGATCATGCTTGAAAATGTGTGGCTAAGGGTTTGAAATGTGCGGATAAGGCTATAATAGCTCATATCTCCACCATGAAGAGTTTCTCTGACCGTGTTCTCAGATCCTACAGTACAAATGAGGCTGCTCAGTGAGAATAGATGGACCAAAATGTCATGCAGAAACCTCTTCTCTCCTCTCTTTATTTTCTTTCTTAAAGAAAAATAGAAGCAGGGATGTGCATGCAAATGATTCCCCCTAAAGATAAGCTGTGGGAAATGTGGATTCCTAGACATAAGAGGACTGGGGCTAGGGATGGCTGGGGGCTGCAGCTGCCCAGCACTGCACCCCAATGCTGGGTTTGTGAGCAGGCTGCTCACATCAGGAGGACTCCAGAAATGGACAAGAGATCATTGAGACCAGAAATGAGATTTCTTCATGTGCATGGGATATAATCGGGAGGTGAGTGTAAGTAGGATACTGGTTAGTTATACACTCATGGCTTTAGGAGGACACCATCTCCAGATTGTTGGTGTGACTGTTTCACCATGGCTTGATATTCACATTTCCAAAGCTGACTCTTCTCCCCAAGTAAATGTGCATGTGCTTTCCAAACTACACTTGTTTGGAGATGTTGCTTATTGCTAAGTGCACAGAATAAGTAATTTAGTTTCTCCATGTCTCTGGGTCTGTGTTCTTGTAAGTATCAGATACATTTTTAATAGGATCGCTAGAAAATGAACATAACATTTTTTTTTGTTATAAAACAATACTTGGTAGGATTATCCCAGTTGCATTAGATAACAGGAGGAGGTTAGTCAGCTACCTTACTGACGTATCACTTTTAGTGATGTTACTGCTTGTTTTATTTGGTATTAGACACACCTGGGAGGTGTCTCCATTTACCCATGCTTTGTCCTATAGGATGGCAAGGGTGAGCTGCATAGCTGAGTCCCCCAGCATTAGAAGCAATCTAATTTCAGTCTTTTCCCATTCTCAAAATATACACATACTGGTTATTTGTATTCAGGCCAAAATGATGAATTTGCACAGCAACCACTGCTGACCACTAATATTTGATATGTTTATTCTTGATTCTTTTAATTTTTAAATACTGTTTCCTGCATTTATTCCGAACAACTGATTCTTAAAGCATATAGTGTTTTGTGATGTTTCATTGTACTATATGCATTTTATTTTGCCCTTTTCCTTTTGTCTGGGGCAAATGTAATGATTTGCTTATTATTATTTCACACATTCATTGAATTTACTCTATTGTTCAGGGGAAAAAATACTGAATGATGGGTGGTTTCTTCCCCGAAGTCTTTTTCCCCCTCTTGAATTTAAGCATTTAAAGACTTCCCCAGCAGTGAAACTTAAACAGACATGCAGATGATGACATGGTATCCTGTGAATGTATCATTGTGAAATGGGCTATATTCTCCTTCAAGGACCTGTCATCACACTAATGCCAGTCATAAAGAACAGCAGTTCTGGCAGCTGGCATTAAGCATATGGGCTACTCTCTGCATCTGTGTCTTATTTTGCTGATCTAGGCTATGGCTTATGGGTAATACTAAGTTTTCAAAGTCCTCTTCTTGCCTATTGATAATCAGGGAAGACTCTTGCTGTATCTACAGTTGAAAGAGAACCAGCATCTTCAGAAGCGTACTGCCCTATCTCCTCACCTTTAACCTTACTAAATAAGGTGACCCTGGAGGCTACGTAAAAGAATGAATTGTTAAATGTTGTTGATTCTGCTACCTTATGAAGGGTATCTGTATGGTGAGTTACAGCCTTACCTGATAAAAAGGCACAATTAAGCTGTATCTCTAACAACAACAAACAGACATACAAAATCAGTGCAATGGCTTTGAGACTCTATCCTCAGCTTCTTACAGCCCTAAAATATAATTACCTTCAATCTGCTTGCCTTGTCTCAGACTTTCAGGTTAGTACTTTAGATCTACCATCCGTGGTGGAGAACTCCTCTCCCACCTTCCTGCTGTTGTCCTCAGTTTGTGATCAGCAGGTTTTCTGGGCCTGACAGGCTCCCATGTGCCTTTGCAATTCTCCCTCCTCCCCTCTTTTTTTTATTTAAACTTACATGACTTCATCAGAATAATATCTTCACAAGACAGTAAACATCTTTGGTGAAGCTGTGCTGGGTTTTCTCTCTCTTCCAGCCACTGTATGCTGACTTTGATATTTCAAAGATGTTTTTGTTCTCACTTCTCTGTGAAGGAAACTACAACATGGGTAAGACTCAGAGTCTCAAAGAAACTTTCACTCTAAGATTTGAACTGTTTAGCTAGTACTTTGTACCCAGTGGAAAATAACACTGAGCTCCAAGGAGGTTTGGGATGGTGTGAGCAGCTTCTGCAGAGATGGCTGAGAAGGCTCCTTGTATGGCAAACAGGGAATGAACCACTTCCACCTGGCGGTGTCGTCTTCTTTCCAAGGCATGACACTACTAGCCAGGCTTTGTAATACAGGTGTGTAGGATGACACACATACCCTGGAGACAGGATTCATGTTCTTCTAAGACTAGAAGTAAGTCTAGTGGGTTTGTTTGGCTTTGTTTTATGATTTATTTCATTTCTTCTGTTTAGCAATGGTGCCCTTTGCCAATGGGGAAGAATCATCATTCTGCAACATTTCCTCCTTCCAGCCAGGAAACATACAGCTGAGCACACGGCTTCTCCAAACCGGCATGTTTTGTTATCTTGTTCTGCTTCTTTTACTCTCCTTTCATCCCCAAGGGAAACAAAGGACTCCATCTGTGTCAGCAAACCCCTTGGACTTTCAGGTGTTTCCTTGGGGGAATTATTTTCCAGCTTAACGCATTGAAACCCTGGACACTCTCTTGGCTTTCCCTCATGCTCTTTTTCCCACAACTAGATGTGCCCTTCTGCAGGTGGAAGTGGTTGCCTTATTATCTTGGGTTGTCTTTCCTAAAAGGGTAACCAGTTCCCTCACTATCAGCTGTTGGGGGTGAGAAAGGACTCACATAGAAGAGCACTGATTTTTTAATTTCCCCTTTCCCTCCCTGCTCAGAGACAGGACATCTTGACTCAGTTTGTCGTGTTACTTCCTTGCTGGTATGTTTTTTCTTACTGACAGAGCAAGCCATCCATGATGCATTAGGCTGACCAGGAAAAAACGGCTTTTGTGGCTGTCATACCAATGTGATTCCAGAAAGGGAGTATCTAGAATGTATCTATTACACATCTATTATATATTCCATGTATCTAGTATCTATTACCATGTTTCCTTACTTAACTGTCAAGCCTTCCAGCAGTACTTCGTGTTCTCAGCATAGACAGCTACTGGAGCAACACTGCGAGCTGATGAGTTAAGATTTTAGTGTTGTGTATACAGTGAAATGGAAGCTACTCTGCCTGTATAATTCCTCTATGCTTCCCCTGTTTTATAAAAAGTAAAGGCAATATAAGTATCTCTTAATTAAAAATATGGTTAGATAATATTTAGCTTGCTCTGCTGTCCAATGAAAGCTGGGTCAAAAGCTTGTCTGAGTGCTCAGATGTGCGTTGTTGAAAGGTGGGATAAAAAAAGTAGGAATAAAAGCATGTGCTAAAATAATATGTCTATAGGGAGTGAAAGTTGTTTTTTTTTTTTAAATTGGGTTATGCTTATAACACAGTGGCTGTGGTTATGCTATAATTAGAATGTAATTACATTGTCTTTATAATTCTGGTTACTTGTAATTAACATTAATGCATATGAGGAAGTAAACTATGTATCTGAATTGCTTATTAGTACCCTGTTAGGACTGGAGCCTATAAACATATATGGAAGTTTACTCACCAAATATTTTCATTGGCTGTCACTGAATGACTCATGTGACTAAAGCTATGAATGGGTCTTTGTAGGCAGCAGCCCTTAGATTCTAACTAAAATTAACATGAAGTTAACTGCACTAACCATTTTGGATTTACCTGCTGCAATTACCCTGAAGTTACACTTTGATTTTTTTTTTTTTTTTTTGTGGTAGGCGTGTAAAGGATTGGTTCTGCTACAGAGTTAGTGCTCCAGCTATATGGAAAATAATAACCACAATGCAAGTGCAGTGGAATCCCAACCAGTTCAAACTGTGCCATAGAGTGGAGCAGGTATTTTTTTGGATACACTTATTTGTAACTGAAATTTGGCCCAGGACTTCATAATTCCAGAAGCTAACTATTTTTAAAATAGCTACTAGCAATAGCAAGAGCTGGGGGTTCTCCATACAAGGCAAAATGCAGCATTTTCAACCTTTCTATAAGAAGTGGTAGGTAGCAGGGCCCCTTTCCATCCTGACATTCCTGAAGGGAATGTAAGTAGATGAGCATACTTGTAATAAGATCCCTTGCACAGATAGCTGGAGTCTTTAAAGAGCTCAGGAGGGAAAAGAAATACTATTATCTAAAAAACAAGGCTCCTTTTTTCCTTCTCTTTAAAATCTGAACTCTTCTTGTGTAGAAAAAGAAGAGGGTTTAATCTTGTGTGATGCATGGAGAAGGAGGAGGTTTGCATATAAAGATGTATCTGTCATCTGAGTTCAGAAAAATTCATGTCCAAATGCCATCTATTTCCAGCCTTTCTGCTCATCCCCAATATATATCATAACCTCATAATGAATGAATATCAGAAAAGGGTTTCTATAGATTAGATGCGTGATAGACTGCAGTGCTTCTGAAAGTCTATTGTGGCAATGACCATTGAACTAAGGAGAATTTACATGACCAACCATTATAATCGATCCGGTCTGTATTTTAGATAGTCCCTAAATACATATCAATGTGACAAATGGAAATGGCTGTACTGTGCAGGCCAATAAGTTGTGCTTCAAGAGGATCATAAATACTTATTGACACATAGGCTGCTCAAAACGAACCTCGATTTAATGAAGTAGAAATGAGATTTTGGAGTCTGTTAAAAAATACTGTGTTCTGCTAATTACAGATCCCATTAGGTTACTTAAAGTTATTCTGTAGGCATAAAAGGCTTCCTAATGAGTAAAATCCTGTCACACGTATGGTCAGTACTGTGGTTATGTATGGGGAATGGTCAGGCAGAAGTGAAGCTAAGGAAGCCTTCACAGTTGTTTCTTCCCTGCAGTGTGAGGATTTATCAGCTGTGGGGGTTTTTTTGTGTCTCTGTTCCCCCTACGGAAAGGTGTTTAGAGTGGAGAGCATCAGTAACACAGATGCATCATGTGAAACTTTCCAGTGTAAATAAGAGATACCGTCACCCCAGGAGGCTCCTGAGTTTTGCCTTCCAGCGGTCTTGGGGAAATTCCCTTTTTATTTCAAAGTGGGGGGGCGGGGGGGAGCATTATGAACTTATTTACAGCGACCCTCTCTGGGGGGCTGAGCAGAGGAATGGAGATTTTGGCACCAGTTGTGCACACTAAATCAGGTTGTAGTAGATGTCAGGAGCCCTCTGTTTTGATAATGTTATTTTTATCTCTAAGCATTTATCACACAGATGTTATGCTGCCAGAAGATACTGATTACTGATATTGATTACAATTAGAGTTATCTGTTATCATTGAAATAGAAATTTTCACTGGCTATAGTGGGAACTTCTTGGGTTCAATGGGACGTATTCAGTCACTTGAATCTAGGTACATGTTAGCATTTCAGATGCCTTGGGTATCTAAGACATCTTCATGGGACTAGCAGGACCTTCGGGAAACCTTTTCCTTCTACAGTGGCAGCAGGAAGCCAGCAGGGAAACTCTGAGCCACTTTAGCTGCTATTTAGGCACCAGTCTTTGGCAACTGAATCCCACTTTACATTGCGGCTCCCCCTACTGATGTCCATGGCCCTAAGGAGGTGGAAGGAATCTTCAAAGTGACTCCCAAAATATTTTTACAGTGAAGGAACAGCTGACTACCTTTTCTTTTTGGCAGTCCCTTAGTAATTACAGTCAGTGCTATTCCTTCCTTTGCACTGAAAGAGCCAAGGAGCTTCCTGCAATAAAAAGTAGCAAACTGCTCTGTAACTATCGCAAGCATTTGTCTCTTTATGGGAAGGAGAAGGTTGCAGTTAGGGTTACACCAAGACAGGTGAACCTAAAGGAAGGGTGAAATTTGAGGATCTCATTCTCCATTGTGCCATCATCATTTTCACAACTACAAAGGAAATATCAAGTGGAGGGAGGATGAGTCCCAGTGAGTATGGTAGCCTTTTGTCTCCACTATGCACAGGTGCAGAGCAAGACAGAAAAAGAGTCCGGAAGTCTGAATTTTTAGCTTGCATGATTTGTCACAGTTTTAATTCCTTAACGCAAGTCATATTTTGTTTGCTGAAAGGAGCTCTTAGGTTTAAATGTACATTTAAAATTCAAAAAGTTTGTCTTTTAAATTCAGAAAACAAAGGGTATTTGTAGATAATATTTTTTGTTTGTCCAAGTTCTCCACCCTAACTGAACAGACAGGGTACTTCACCTTCCTTTTCTAAAACCAATGGGCTTTAGCATGCATTTCTTCCTACAAAGAGTTAATTGAAGCAAATAAAGTTCTTAAATTGTTAATAATCCTCCCAATTTGATCTTGTTCTTTTTCCCCCTCAAGCAGTAAGAGGATAAGTGCGAGTGATAGCCAGATTTATAAATTATTTCTTGCGAGCTGAATGCTTTAAAAGGGAATATAAAAATCTGCTATGTGTCAGGCGATCCATGGAGGCATTAGTAAGCGTGGCTGATTCTCAGTCCCCTGAAAGCAGGAGTGATAATTTGTAAATCTAGGAACTGTATGTGGAGAATGGTAATTTGTCATTAGTAAGATTAACATGATCAAGGGAATAGAATAGATTATTTACATATAAAATACAGAAGATCATTGATGCAGCAGTGATGAATAAATACATTTTGATAAAATTAAGTCAATATTTTGGGAATCAATACAAGAGTTTTTAGCTGTCATATAACACTGCAGCTTATCTTTTGTGTTTTATAAAATGTATTGCCTATTTGAGAATGGTTATATAGATGGATTTTTTGGCCTGGGCTTCTTTGTTTAATCTACCTGTAGAGCAATCCTTTTGAAATACTGTACATTTAGCCACAAATTACTTTCCTTAGTTCCTTCAGAATGAAATACCACTGAAGATGTAGAATATCTGAGCACTCATATACTATTTAAAGGGACATGACATTTTTATTATTGCAGTTTCATATTCTAGTTAATTTTTTTTTGTTCAGATAGATTTGCCTTCTTGCAGAGAGAAACTATCACAAATAATTTAATACATTTTGATCATGTTTTCAATGCTGACTGAATTACAGTTGCTGACATGGTTCATTTACTTACACAAACTGTTCTTGTGCTCACACTGTTGCTCAAAAATTCAGCATTATCAGGTGAAAAAAATTGCATGAAGATAGGAAGCCATTATCCTGACCACTAAGCAATGCAGAATGAAATATCAATTGGCAAGTTGTTAACTCTGATTTTCAAATACACCATTTGCAATGACTTGTAACTACCTACAATAAGTGGTTATAACCATTTTTTTTAAATTTTCTGAAAGCTTCAGTAAACTATGCTATCATAGTGTTTAAAGAATTTAAAGCAAATTACTTGAGGGCTATTGCTCAAAGCAAGTGCTATGCAAGGCAGTAAGTGACTTTTGTGGGTGACTGAGCACTGAAGCAAAGCTATGAGGTTTGCTAATGTAGACACTGTTTATTTGCAGGAAGATTCCTTTGCCACAGATGTTCTTGACAAAACCAGTTCTTGATCTTGCTGATGTGAATATGTGCAATGCTACATGTGTGTAGACCCAGGGAGTTTGGTGGGATTGCTCAGGTGCATAAAATTATTTGTGTGTCTGCATGTCCGAGGCTCAGGGCATTGGAGAGATTTAATCATTAAAAGGTGAAATGGAGGCATTTTTGTTATACTTTGTTATACTGTGAAAAATCACAAGTCAGCCTTAGTTACAGGATTACCCTTCTCACAGAGCAGGATATCCAAGAAAATAAAACAAACCAGAAGACAACATTGTTTTGTAGCAATATAAGCTTTGAACACTCTCTGCCGTAGGTTGCTCAGACTTCCATTGACATCATGAGGGGCTGTGTTTAGGTGAATAATTTTTTTTGGCAAGGGCAAACAAATGAATAAATGCTCAAGGGAGAGCTAAGCTAAAAGAGAAGGAGGCCAGAAATCCAGGACTGATGCATGTAAGGTTACTATGACTTTACACACAACCAAAGTATTTCACTCAGTTACATATTTTTGCTTGTAATCAGAACAACTGATCACAAATGCATTAACCTGCAATAACCACCCATTTTCTGACCAAACTGTTGGCCACAGAGGGCTCAGAATGGCTCCTTTTGCACTAATATGTAGAAATAAATTAAAGGGAAAAGGATGGATGGATGGATGCACAGGAAGACATAAATAATATGGAGGCAACTGAACAACCACCCCATAGAACATAGCTTAGTAGAGAAAGTATTAAAAAAAAAAAAAAGGTAATTTTCTATTATCAGCTTTGTCATTTCAATATTGGAGGCTTGACCATATGAAGATTTCTCCTATCCTGCTCCAAAATGGACCTTATAGTCTTCAGTGGCCAAATTGACAAGTAACTCCATAGAAATTGAAGATACTTCCTGAGCTTCAGATTTATGATTTCAAATAATTGTGGATTACAAAGACTGCATATTTCCTTAATAGGAAAAAATGATTGAATTCATGCTCTTATTGTTTCCTCCCCATCTTGAAATCTGGATGAAGACTGGAATTTTCAGACAAAACTAAGGTTTTGTGAAATATGTAGGCTTGGCATCTGAGGTGTGTATTTGTTGCTCCTAAACTAAGGCATTTATCCAGGGACAGAATTTAGAAGCACTGCTACCCCAAATTGACCATATAATCAACATAGAAAATGAGATCTCTCCAGTAATTGTATAAGGGAGCATAGAGCAACTGTTTGCACAAATTACACACCTAGTAGAAGGGCCTAATATTACTTGGATTAAATTTGGGCTTTAAGTGCCTTTGAAATGCCCAAGCATGATTTTCACCCTGAAATGAACTTCCTATAAAATTCCTAATGAGAAGTATTGCAATCTAACTTACAGAGATAAGGATCTGTGGTAACCCTTCAAATCAAGTGTCTCAAATGAATAATTACTTTCCCAAACTAAAGAGTTCAATTTAATAGGATATTTATTGTGTGTTAATGAAAGATTATTAAACTAATATTTTGGGGGAAGTTTAATAACTGTATAAGAATGATGTAGATAAACACAAAAGATACATATCTTCTGCTTTCTTGTTAAACCAGTAAATATTGGTAATAATTTAATACATCCTTCAGAGCTTCACTTTATATTAATTGAGTTTGTACACTGGAGAAACAAAGGTGTTAAAAGAGTGCAATTTTCACTTTAGCCCAGCCTCATTACTCAAAATTCTGTCATAATGGATGACAACTATCCATGCCTTCTTAACTAGAGTAAGAATTTCACCATAAAAATTAGAGGTGAAATAAAAGAGAAAAAATGCTTATTTCAGATATGACTTTTGAGCATTAAAACTCTAGACAAGAAAAGTGATGGCAGCAATTGTATCATGAGTAGCTCCATGGACTGTTGTAGGGAAACATTTTCATGAATCACTTCACAAAACACAATTTTAAAATATGTGACTTTTTATATACTAATAAAAAAATCCTGTAAAACTTTTCTAAATCAGATTGGCGATGGTTTTGTAGCTGATGGTTAAAATGTACACTGACTATTTTGATATTATTGGAGTGGTGGTTTTTAGCTGGCTTGACCTGAACTTTTTGAAATTGTCAGTTCAGGAAGAGTTTTGGGGCTTCAACTTTTATCTGAATAAGGAATGGAAAATTGTTTGAAATCTAGAAAATTATTTGAGAACTATGCTCCATTTTCTCTGCCTCTATTAGCTGTGATGGAAGGAAAGAAAGAGCCTTTCAGCACCACGGAACATACACTGTAAATGTACTCTGAGCAAAGGTGCAGTAGTCTGCCATATCTTTTACAAAACTGAGCCTCAGGCTCCAGTAAATCTTGTGGTGAGAACTGACTGTGGTGCTCTGCATCCTTGGGAGAGGTAAATACTCTCTCTGCAGCAAGGCACATCGACACTCTTCCCCTTGCTGTGCTTCCAGGATTCCTGGCTTTCCCTGTAGGCATTGTGCCTACATAGACTAGCCTCACTACCCCATAGACTAGCCTCACTGCACAGTTACGCAAACATGGACCTCTGTGAGTCCCAAGTACCCTGCAGGAAGTGAATTTGGCTCAAAGAGGCTCACAGATCATATGAAACTTTTCTCTGGCTTCAGAGGAAGATGGAATTTTGCTTTCTGTTTTGTATTTAAACAGACTCAAAATCTCAAATCAAGACACTGTTGGACCTACTGAGTTCCACCTGGCTCATGTCAAATCCATGTAATACCCCAAATTTTATATGGTTTAGGAGAAAACCCATAAATCGAATCAGAATGACTTGAAAGGCTGAACTCCAGTGAACTTTAGGACAAACTGGAGCTGAACTGCAAGCTTCTGTGAAACCTGAAACCAAGCAGATTTTGCCTGGCTTCTTTTTGAATGAATTTTGAAAAGACCCATAGTGTTGCCAGTTTTTACCATTTTGTCATGAAATTTGCCATAACTGGTGTTTTCTTTAAAGCCTCCATTCTTGAAATGAAGTGACCATGTGAGAATCTCACCTTTCATTTAAAAGAAAGAAGTTTCCAGTCCCTGTGGTTGTGCTGAAAAGCTTGAATATGTGCCCAAGTGCACCAGCAGTTCAAAACCAAAGGTGACTCTAGAGACCCCCGCGTGCACTTTATTATTTTAAAATCATAATTTTAGGGTCTTAGCTAAAAGTTTTTGAGCATGAAATCTAGCCCACCATCTGTAATTCTACATTCTAGCCAGAAGGCATTAAGGTTTTTTTCCCTCTCTTATTGTTATGGTGCTTCAGAAGACAACTTCAAAGCAAAACACTAGATTTGGGTACCAGCAAGCCTGGCTCCAGATCTGACAGCTGTGGCAATGTCTCTCTGCTGAAACCCTGCATCCCTGTATACCTGGGTTTTGTGTGACCAGAGAGACAAAATCCAGAGAAGTGTTTAAGTCTTCTAACTCAGGCCCACTTTCAGTAACCTAATTCCTTCCAACCCCCAAGTTTAACAGCACTGTTTTCCTTTGAAGGCTATAGGTAATTCGCTCCTCTTTAACAATGTACAGATGGTTTCTGGAAAAGTCCCTTTGTTCCTTCAAATAAATAACACAAATAGGCTTACTTATTATGCCCATGTAGGCCACTGTGTTGTGCTTTTTGTATATTGATTAATTGTGCCATTTGTTTTGGCTTGTGCCCCCTCTGGAAGTGTTAAAGACTTTTCTTGCTCATGCTCAGAGAAAGAGTTTGTTTGATGCCAAAGCCAGGGAATTTCCATGATATGAGAGTCTTACAATTGTACATTAAATACATTTCATGGACCAAAAATCCACCTGAATGAACCACACATCTTTCCTGAATTTTGCTCAAAGACATTGTAACTGCTTCTGAAAATCCAGCCTCATAGTAAATGTTCAGGTCAAGAAAAATTATAGTCACCAATACAGAATATTTGGTATGCCACTAGCAGAAAAAAGCATTGGTTGGGAATTTTAGCCATGTTTTCAAGTTATTTAATTTGGGAGAATTGATAATGCTAATAGTTAAGAATTAGCTGCCTTTTCTAAATTAAGCTAAACCAGTTATTAAAAAGATTAACAGAACTAAAGGCCCAGTAACTTGATGTTTTGTTGTACAATAGCAGTCCATTTTATTTAGAAACTGCAAAGCTAGGATAGTGTTATGGAATAAGATCTTGTGCTAACAGAGATGGCAAAGTTATTGTTTCAGGAAGAATACAAAGTATGTAGTGTTTGCTAAAGGTAATAGCAACCCTTCTTAATTTCATATTGTGTAAAAGTTTATCTTTTCTGGAGGCTTATTTTAAGAACCTAATAGGGATAACTAATCTTCATGTCAGATGTAAAAATATCAGCTGTATTAGCCATGTAGTAATCACACTGCAGATTTAAACTAGTCTAGTAAGAATACACTTCAGTAACAATCACATGAAATGGATGCTTCAGCTGGCCACCAGTTTGTGGAGGAGACCTCAAAGCCTAGCACGCAAAGAAGCTCTTGCAAATCTAAGAATAAGTAAATTGAAGCTTCTTGTGATAAAAGATAATTTCTCTTTCCATTTTTCCTGCTATATGACTATAGCTGGAAATAGTTGGGCAGTCAAGCTGGAAATATGGACTTCAAATTACTCAGGTTTATAAACAGTGACTTAGAGGGCAGTGATATACATTAATTTTCAGAGGTGCATTTCAAGTTCCATTAGCTTCAGTGAGAAATGTAGATAATCTGCAGTTTGGAAAATCAGGTCAATACAGTATACTTAAGACTACTTTACACATAACACCTCTTTCTGTATTCAGAAGCTTCACAATACCACAAGTCCTTCATCAGAAATGGCAAGAGTGATGTTTTCTGTATTTACTTTCTTTCTGTTTAATGTCTCTGGAAAAGCCCCAGGATGTTAAAACATACAAAGAAATAAATGTCTATGTGGTATACATAGTTAAAATTGATCTCTTACTTTATCTCCATAAATCAGACTTAAAGAGTAATGTAAGAAAGACTGTGCAAATGATTAAATTACAAACCTTTTCATAGTCAAATGTTTAATCATAAAGTGTGATATAGTCTTAAATGTAAACATGTCATGTTAGGGTTATTGGGTATATGCTTTAGGTAATGTTCCTATATTATTTTCCCTCCAGAATACAGGATATGAGGTTGAAATACTATATCACATGCAGATTAAAGACAAATTACATATAGATGAGGTTACATTTAATTACCTGGAATAGCTTTGTATGTTGAGTGAAAAACACAGTTTTCATCAACACCATATTAATTATTGCTGCTGAAAGCTGTAATTGACTACTGTGTTTTTCGGCTCATGAGTCAATGGTGACTAAATGTTTACTTTACTGCTCCTAATTGCCTGAAATGCAGCACTTGTTTTTCCCTGGAAAATCTGTGGTCTAAGTTTGCTCTTGTTTTCATGCATATAACCCCACAATGATTTACATGTATAGCTGAAAGCATAGTTTGGCTTCAAATTTCCTGGCAAAAATGGTAAGTTAGGAGTACTAACTGTGTTAGCATCCAATATGGTGAAAAAGGAAATGCTGTGTCAATGCTATCCCACTTCTGGCTCTACTCTTCCATATGGGCCCTGTAGGAAGCCTGAACTTATGTTTAGATCAGGGTGCCTACAGACCTCATTTGACCTTGTGTCAGCTGAATTCAAAATCCCTGTCGTAAAGGCACCAGCTCATCTTCTCATTTGTATCAAGCATGTGAGGGAATATGGTACACATGAAGATGACTGGGACTATCATCAGGATTTTCTGCCACAGGAATAGTTTTGGAGACATGGAAACACTGGAAAAGGACCGGAGGTGGAACCAGATGCTACAAACCCATAGGGATTAGACTCTTCTTCACCTTTACAGGTGACAGGAGTAGCATCCTCTCACAAGACCAAGCAGAGGCAGCGTGGTTCCCAGGAGGTGCACAGCAGTAGGAAGCATTTTTGCTACAGGAATTTGAGAAATTGCATGGTGGAATCACCAGCCTTGAACTTGCATGATCTCTCTATTCGGCATCATGCTTCATCCTGTGGAGGGGATAAAAATATTGCAGGAGATGGAGTAGAAAATAAGAGGAAAGAAGTGGCCAACCCACTCTGCGAACTCAAAGATTAGCTGTTGGGTAACAGAAGAGAAGTAATTCTCTTTTTCAAAAAAGTAAAAAAAAGGTGGGGAGAAAAAAAATGGGAGAGAGTGGTTCAAAGAGCCTGAAGAGCCCCTCTTCCTCCATCCGGTGATTTACCGACAGTTACAATGACTACTGTCCGGATAAGGAATGCTCTCCTGTTAGAATGCCACCAGCAGAGTCCAGATTGCTCTTAGCTTCATGTGATTTGAGGGAACATTGCTGATTTTCAGGAGCCTTGGGATCCCTGTCAAGAGAAAGACAACTAATTTTTCTTATATGTCATTCCATTCCACAGGTCTTCCCAGAAACCTGGTAGGACTCTTTATACTTCTGGAATGAGTATTTTGAGTATGGAGGGAACCAATCCTAGATTTCAGCAAAATCCTATCTCAGTTACAGCCGATGAAAAGTTTTTTAGCACAGGGTCGCTTGGATCACTGGGGAATCTGCTGAATATTACTGGATCTTTCAATGTTACCAGCAGTAATTTGAGTTACATGGACTAAGAGGCTCCTCAGGCATAAGGCCTGGGTCAAATGAGCATTGTGGACATATTTCGACTATTTCCTCTGCATCGACTACCAATATGTCCAAAATGGCATGCGTTCCCAAGAGAAGCCAACCTGCCTGTTGCTAAGTGATTCAGACATAGGTTTCATATCCATACTTGCAAACATAAAGTAGAAGAGACGTAGAGGAAAGGACAAAGTTTTGTGCTGTCTAGGTAACTACTGCAGCACTGAGCCACAATGACAAAAAGACTTGAGTAAATCAAACAACTCATGTTTAAAGAAAACAAACAGGTTAAATGAAGTGAAGTGTCAGTAAACCTTTCTGGAGTTTAAACAAATCACTTTTACTGTGCTTTTGACAAATGTGTGTGCATCTGTTGTACACAAAAATAATTAAAATATATTGCTGTATGTGCTTTTTTTATTTGTTAGGTGATTTTAGCAGTGATTTTTACATGTCAGAATACATTTTCAGTGATGACTGCTTTCTTTACTCTTGCAAACTTAAACCTCTGGCATAAGATTTCATTCATATTATCAAGTTCTCATTCTTTTTCCTCACTATTTTTAAAGTGTCTTGTATCATCAAGGTTTTTCTCCCACTAATGGCAATGATCTTTCTTTTCTTGGATCTGTGTACAGCCGCTGTGTTCATTTTCTGTTGCAGGAACCAGTCTGTGTTCAGACGCAGATTTTGTTCTTTCTTCAGATCTCAAGACATTCTCATAATGGTTGTTACCTTCCTTTTGACACTTCTTTCTTTGCCTTTGCGGCTCTATAATGTGACAATTATTCCACAGGAAAATAAAAGACAGCATCTTTATTTAGTGGTGAATTTATGATACACCTGCACAGTTCCACCTTGGAGTTGGAATACAATGTTGACAAAGCTCGTCTGGCTGTATATGAATTCTTCATGAGGCTACTTTTCATTGGAAGTTCTAATACAGGGGTGGTGTATATACGTGGAGATATGGTTGTTCAAAATATGATCTCTCTTTCTTTCACATGTGTACACACACAGACACATACACAGAGATTTGTTGCTGTTGTCACCTCCAGATGGTGACCACTGATTCACTGATTTTCAGTACTTGCAGAACTTTCCTTATTAATATATTAGATTAGCTTGGGAAAAACGGGTACATGAAAATGTATTTCTAGCTATATAATTGCTGCCATTATGTGCACATATATACAAGCATGCTCTATTGCCTATATTGGATCTTCAGCTTTTTAAGTCTACAGTAAAGGAAAATAGTAGTTTCAAAAGAAGAATATCACCAGAAAAAACATAGGCAAGAACTCAAACCAAGAGCAGAAGACTGGGTGAAGAGTACATACATTCTAGTGTTTAGGTATCAAAACATTCCCTGAGTTTTGATGAAATAGGTAGGAAATAGATCTCAAAATACCAGAGGGACCAAATTATCACAGTTTCCTTAGATTTCAGTTTTTTTCTCTAGATGGTTCAATAGAAATTTAGATGCTTGCCTATAAGCATCCATATTTTGAAACAAGGCTCTTTTTTTTAGAGAGTCTTCTATTGAATCAAGATTTTTAAACAGAAACACCATGATGTGACTCTTCATCAGTTCCCGATGAGATCTGCTGGCCTTCTCACCTTCCTTCAACTCCATTAGAATGGCAATATATGGCTTACCACATGAAAGATGCATTCTCTGCCAAGTAAATTAAATTCTTATAATAAGAGGCAGAGTGGTCCAGTGGTCGAAAAGTAGGGCTGGCAGCCAGCAGCTCCTAAATTTTAATCCCAGTGCAACTTATTGAATGACTTCAGGCAAGTTACTTAACCTCCTAGTTTCCACCTCATAAAACTGTGATAATAAAAGTGTTTTTCTGAAGAGCAATTAGTTAATTCTTGTTCTCTACTCTGAAGAGAAAAATGCAAAGCACTGTGGAGGTGCTAAGTCTTATTAATTCTTAAATTCTAATCATATCAAGGACTCATCATGATTACCACAGTTAAGTAAACTAGTAAGATTATAAAAAGTATACAGCCCAGATAATCATCCAACGCTTTTGATTCATAGGATCTGTAAAGGATATGTTGTCCACGTTGGGTGACGTGCGACAGGTCGAAAAGCCAGCCCGTGGCTCCCCATGGGACTTGCCACCATCTCACAACTCCAGCCGTGCTCCCGTCCCCTTGTGCGCAGGTTGCTAGTCCGTAGTGTGAGCATTTTGAGAGTCAAAGGGTGCTGCTGCGAGTCAAACGTCCAGATGGCACTCAAGTGTGAGGCTGCTGTTTAGATCTCACATTTTGTTTAGGTTGGATGAGTGTCTGAGGAGGATGAAAAGCAAAAGTTATTCCTTCCAAGGCTCCAAATACCACTGATGCCCACTTAAGTAGTTCCAGATCTGCTTTGTATAGACAGAAACATAGGAGTAATTTAAGTGTTTTGGGAGAAATATCCACTTCTTCCCAAGCCTCCTCTCGGTTGGAGACCAGCCATCACAAACATGGAGGACATGCAGATCTGAAGATCCATAATTTATGGAAGAGGGTGGAATACCCGGCAGATCAAAAGTCTGGTGGGGTAGCTGTTGTCAAGCGCTCAAACTTTTAACTGATTGCACTTGTCAAAGAGCTGTAGGATAGATCTGAGGGGAGAGTTTGGCCCTTAGTGTTGCTGGTTTTCATCCCGTAATTTCGAGAGTGTTCTTTGTGCCTTGTTTACTGCAGAATATGATTAGATTTTAATTTAACAGGCAAGGAATGCATCTTTCATGTGGCAAGTCAGAAGGGCCTCGGAGCTTTATAGTGCGGATGGGGGGATGGGGCTGGCGCTTGTTGTGAAGCGGTGGAGAGTCCTGCTATATTGCTCATCTTAAGATGCTGTTTATAAATAGGTCCCGCTAGTCTGGGGCATAATGATTTCAATCATTTATGCTGTATAAATAAACAGGGCATTGTGAGCTTACTTGTTCAGGAATTGTCCCTGGCTTTAGTTTTGGCCACAGACTCCCAGAGGCCTGCAACCAATCTAAGCTGGAGGATTTAAAGAAACAGTCCATCTCTGATCTGAAGCCACCGGGGGAAAAGGGAGGGCCAGTGGGTCTGCAGGGGCAAGCAGGAGAGCGGTGGAAGGGGATCTTCCACAGGGTCCTGCTTTCTCTGGCGCTGGGGAAGGGGAGCCTGGGAGAGCCACTGGCCAGCCTGCCATGAGCACAAGGCTGGTTTAGGCTGATGGGATGCAAAATGGCTTCTTCGTGGTCTGGTGGGACACGGGCAGTCTGCAGGGAAGGGGACTGCCCCCGCCTGATGTGGTGCGAGGCACGGGAGGGTGAGTGAGGACTGCTGCATGGTCTGTCTGGGAGGTGTTAAGTGTGTGAACCAAGGGGTAGACTGAAAAGGGCAGTGCTGTCTTGACTGGTGCTGCCTTACTGCAGACTGTGCATGTTCACCCAGTGTTGCATTTGCTTCCGTGGGTCCCTCCGTGGGCAGAAACTACATGGCCAAGCTCCCCTCTCACACCTTGGGGCTCGCAGCCTGCCCTGAGGGTAACCAGTGTTTCAGTCACTTCTTGCTTTGGCCCTGTGGACTTCCATTAGAAGTAAGACTTGACTTAGGAAACCATTTTCAAACTTAGAGACTTCCTTGATGACAGTAAATACGCTGCAGGTTTCTGCTATGATTGACAATGTGCCTTTATTTTCTTACACAACACTAAAGATGTACAATTCACTTAGTAGCCCTGTCAGCAGATCCTGCCACTCCTGTCTAAGCGTTGCATATTTGGGGAGGACCTGTGGTAGTCCCATGTTCAGAGCCACTTAAGAGGACAGAGGCACAAGGCTCTCCTAAATTATGGGCTTTTTTACCTGCAGTCTTTGAGTCCTCACTTCCCACAGCCTTTGCCATTTGCCTGTTTGTCTACCACGTTGACTATCGTCTTCCTGTCTTATTTGTCTGAGACATCCTCCACAGCATGATGGAGAAAAAATGGAGAGGACCTAGTAGAGTATGCAACTCCAGTCATCACACATCCTCCCATCCTCACTCCTCGAAGTCTTAAATGGGTTTTCTGGGTTGATATCACAGTATCACAGCCCTACTGAAATCAGTGGGACTTGGCCACTGACTTCTATGGGACCAAAAAGTGTCACGGTGCTATATTCTAGGGCAAGGAGCACTGAAAAGAGACTATCTTTCCCTTTGCAAGGTATGAGATGGGAGAACAAGTATTCTTGATGTGACTTCTTTGCAGAGTGAGGGAGCACCAATCCTGTATCCACTTAAGCAAACTTTTATTTCTGAACCCACCAGCTTAAGAAGAGCAGATAAATAACATTCCCTTGAGAAAATAAGTAAAAATTGCACTAGCACCACTCAGGAAGTTGGAATTGGTACCATCTGGTCTATATAGTTATCATGTCTAGCAGACAAAGTTTAATAGCTGACTAAGAATTTATTAGAAAATGTTTCTTCAGCTTCCTGATATAAAAATAAAAATCCTCATGAATAAGTAAAATTTTCTTTGTAGTTTCCCCAAATTGTTTTCAGTATCACTAAATTCCTGGAAACTTGAAGAAAAGCACATACTAAGTGGAAAGAAAACCTTGTAGTTGAATATTTCAGGTATATCAGTCTTCAATTTACCTTCCAAATTCTGTGTACTTTGTATTGAGAATAAGATCTTCTTTATTTCCTTTTTTAACTCAATTCAGTAAATATTACAAGACATGCATCTCCCTTTGAAGTCCTGTCTTGTTCAAGGATTAACCTCTAAATATTTCATTTGTATCCATGTATCTTAAGATTTGCTTTTATACCAAATATTGTTGCATGGAAGGTTAATGAATTATAACTAAAAAGTTGTCTTTTGGAAAATTTTGTTTTAAATTATCAAAATTAAAGAAATGGTTTCTTTTTTATGCGTATATAAAATTATTGCACTTTCCATTTAACAATCTAGCTTTCTTTTTCATTATCAGAATCATAAAAAATAATTGAAGTGATGGTTTCTTTTTAAAATGCAAAGTGTTTCATGCCAGAAGTTCTGAGAAATTAGATTTGCTTTTTCTATTTGCAGGTATAAAAGGAATTATATCTGCTTCTTTTATTTTGTTATTTTTTTTCAACTCCATTTTATTCTACTTTTCAGATGTTTCCTCTGCTGTTTACAAGTGAGGAAGAAAATCACTACAATTATTTTTAGTGAAACAAAGAGAGGGAGTGAGGAAGTTCAGATGAAAAGTTATATTTGTAAAGGCAGAATAGAGAAGCAATTCACATTAATTCAAAGCAGAGTCTCTTTATTGGATTATGGGCTGATTGTGTTTACAAATACACTGCCAGGAGGGTTTTAATTTTGGGGCAATTTCATTGTTCATAGATATATATCTATATATAGATATATATCTATGAAATTATGTGGTTATGTGTTTTAAATGAGATACAGCTCCTTACAGCTTAATGTAATATATGCTTCCATTTTATGACATAGCGCAAAAACAGAGCAATTTTAGAACAACTTAGTTGAAATATCATCATAAATGAAAGATGTAAACAATGTTATGTTTATAGAGAGTTTAAATTTGAATTCATTGGAACTTGGTGATCTCTTTATTTAACAAGGATGGACTTTATTATGAAAATACAATCAAGCCATAGTACTACCCCTTTGATTTCAGGCTTTTCAGCATTTACTGTAGCAGAGTAAACACAAGAGTTTACATCCTCGGGTAGACCACAGCTCCATCTAGCCCAGTATTCTCTCTCTAACAGGAGTCAATAGTACATGTCCAGGGGAAAAATGTAAGAAACCAGGTAAATATAGAATGATTTTTCTCCCAGTCTACCCTCCCAGGTTCATGCAACCAGCAATTTAGCTACTTCTTGAACTGGAGATTGTGACTAGATTTGTTTTTAAAAATCCACGATTGCATCATCCTTTCAGGACATTTTTATCCTTCTGGACCTCACAACATCCTACAGAAATTAGTTCCAGAGTTAAATTTGTGTTCTGTTAAGACATGTTGCTGTTCATTGAATAGACCTCTCCCTCTCTCCCCCATTTCGATGCTAAATTTGAGAGGGTCCATAATATACTGAAACTGTTTTTAAGAAGGGAATCCTCTTCTTAAATGGTGCTGAGTATGTTAAAGGAATTTGACAAAATCAAGGCCACATAAACCATTGGGACAGCACATCCATGCAAAGAAATAAGGCAGAGAAAGTTTTTTTACATCTATGTACATCATTGTGTAGCACATGACATGAGCATATAGACAAAAATGAGCACATAGACATGAATGTGTGAGAGAGAGCAGAATATGGCTGGAAGGGATGGAGATTGAGCAGAGGATTGACTACAGCTCCCTATTGAATCATCATTCACAAACTAAGGTGTGGAGTGCAATTCCATAGTCTTTTCACACTCAAAACTCCCATTAATGCCATTCAACACTTATGGTGTTCATATATCTCCTACTGTAAAGAGGCAGGACACAGTCTGATTTACTGGGAAAGGTCTTTGCTGTAAACTTGGAGGATTCTCTTTTCATTGCTGACAACAGTTTCCTAGAAAAAGCAGAAAAAAATAACCTGTGCTTTGCTTTCACCATTTTTAATCTGATTTACTGATGTGTGTCTTCCTGGTATTTTGGTGTTATTGATGCTTGCATAAAAAGAAAGACACAGGTATAATTTTGACCAGGATTTCCAGGTAGAATTTTATATTTCCAGTAAACAACAATGGAGACCTCTGACTATTATTTTATCTACCTGCCCAGACTATAATGTTTTTATTCTAGCACTTCAACGGAATGTGGGATTATCCCCACTTTATAGAGGGATAATTTGACATAAGGAATGGTATCTGCAACCTTCAGGTTTCAGTGTTGCATAGAGACATCTGAACTGGCTTTAAGGAAACCTGTGTGGTTGCTGGAAAAGTCTATGGCACTCAGTTTCTCCCTACATAGTATTTGGTGTGTCTTACCCAGACTTTGCAAAAACAAGCTTGTTCTGTGTAAATTATCATGTATACCTTGAGCCAGGTTGCCTTTATGAGCAAGTGCATTTTAGAGGAGGGTATTTCTGGAGAAATCACACCAGCTATGGGGAATGTTGAAAGCAATGATCCCTTGTAACATATTCAATTTTATCAAATGTTATGAGAATAGACATATATGGAAAATCTCAGCCTGCAGGAGAATTGTATTTGTTGAGAACTTCTGCAGACAACATCCAACATACATTTGATGTGCTGATGGACTAGAGTAAAAACCCTGCATGTGAACATATTACTGGGATTGTTTAAACCTATGTGTGGAAAAAACCATTCTCCAAACAAAGCTGAGCTGAAATATCAGGTCTGAATGCCTGTAAACTTTTGAGGGGGAAAAAAAGTCAGATCCACACCTGTTTTTCATGTGTATACCCATTTTTTAAATTAGTTCAAGTTTTATTGATGATAAAGAAAAATTTTTAAATGTTTCTACATAGGCTATGATAAAATGGAATTAATATTATGTACATAACAGATATAAAGCTATCTGTTGTTTGACAGTGCTAAGGTCTTTGCAAATGTTTCCTATTATTTTTGTAGTAGTAGTAGTAGTAGTAGTAGTAGTAATAATAATAATAATAATAATAATTAGGATTGATCCAACCATAAAGCCTCTTTGACAAGGTAAGTTAAAAAATTATTGCATTTACTCTAAGCATGTTTTCCACTTCTTTTGAATACTTACTTTGAAAAGTGTTTATGCAGTTTCAGAATCTTTCCTACTTCTTCCTCCAACTCCATCTCGAGCACTTTTTGACCTCATAATCTGTCCATGCATGACATCACAATCTGTTGCCATGGAAAGGACCATAATATCAAACAAGTAAGATGGCCAAAGGTTGTCTTGCAGAAGAGAGATAGAGATTTCATAGGAAAAATCCATTAATACTTAAATATAGTGCAATGGGAAATATCATACTATCTTTACCCAAATCAGTTACATAATTTTAAAAGGAAGCACTCAAGTTGGCTGAGCTCTTATCTCCTGTCAGAATCCTCTATTTTCAGAGGTAATTGAAGTTTTATAAATATATGTTTATATATATATATAAACAAACTACAAACTCTGCATGCTATAATATCCACTGCAATCCACTGAGTCTTTCTCTTTGCATTCAGAATGAAATGTGAGAATTTAATCTGATGCTTTTGCAACAATCCTGAATCTACCATAGATTTCCTGAGTGACCCAGGTGCTCTGTAAAATGGTAGGCTTGTTGCTAGCAAAGACTAAATTAAGTCAGTGCTTAAGAATATATGTAATATACTGAGCTGATTCTAGGCTTCCAGCACTGCACCCCTTCAGAGTAAGTTGCGGGACATGACCGAAAATAGGTCACTCCTGCAATGAAAAAGAAAGAGAGAAATGAGGCACTGAGAGGAGTCACCCAAGGTCAGATTCACTGCTCTGTCTGCTGCCAGGGGGACCAGAAGGCTTAGGGCAATGATTTCTGCCTCTGGGAGAGCTCCCACTTGCCCCTATCACCTGCATACCATGCACCTCAACGCAGCTGCAGCAGCCAGTCTGGCTTTCTAAGACTGTGGTATAAGCAAAATAGGGAGCAGGGCCGTGGCTGTTTTTCCTTTCTGGAAATTTGCTGTCCAAGTTAGTTGCTTGTTTTGGTTATGCCTAGAGCTGATCCTGTATGCATAGCAATTACCCTTTATTATGCCTTTGAAATTAGGCAATGGTAGGATATAGCAGAAGTAGCACTGCTTTAATGGTTGAAAAGCTTTTATGGACCATAGGTGTGGCTGTTTGTTTGTGTTTATGTTCCTAATTTGTAGTTTGCAACCTCACTGAGGTACTAGACCTCAATGAGCACTGAGCCATAAAGAAAGGTTTTCTTTTCTGTTTGTTGAAGTTCTATAACAAAAAAAAATAGTGAAAATTCTTTAAAGAGAAAAAGTACCTTCTCTTCTTTGTATTTATCACACTCAGAATGGCTATCTTTGAACACCATGAGGCCTGCAAATGGCTGACAGGATTTTCTTCAGGCTTTCAGAGAATTTTTCCTCGTAAAAAATAAGAACGAGAAGATTTCAGCATCAAAGACCCCCCAAAATTAGGGCTGTCTGAAGGCAGAGTATTGTTACTGAAATATCTTATAATTTTTCAGTAGGAGTAAGGAAGCTGAGTTTATCAAGATTTGGACACTCTATATGTTATGTAACTGCCCTCTACATATTAAACTAGCAATCACCTATATTTTCTTTATAAAATAATTTGTGCAGTTGGTGTAACTAGACTCTGCCTGCTGTTGGCAAGGATGAAAAATACATCAGTGCTTGTATCTCCAAGGTAAATTATTCTTCAGGGAAGTGTGCCTCTGGGGAATATTTTCTTAGGAGACCCATGAACAATGAGAGATTTTCCACAGGGAATGCCCACGGGGTAAAGTGTACTTCAAAGGGAGAGATCCAAGATGAAATGAGACTCTTCAAAGGCCAGCTCCACTTCCCCTCTCAACAAGACAAATGACTTCAAAGGGGAACCCACCAAGGTTGTAAATAACTTTTCCCCATAATACAAAAACCTTATTGAAGGCAAGTTCTCTCAGTAATGTGATATTTTTAAAGAAATCACCCAAAGCCAGGTGAGGTCTAAATGCATCCAATAACCATCAGTACAGAACATTTCTACTCCTTAAGTAAATGTATGACCATCTAGAGATCTTAGGGAGTTGAAATGTGCACAGTTCATTTCCTTCTCACTTCTGTAAAGTTATAGTAGGATTTAAAACTTACAGGTCTGGTGGCCTAAGGAACCATGAAAATCTAGGAACAGCTTTAGGGACCCTAGGGGCCATTTCTATCCAGTGTAGTTTATCAAGTTAGCTACAGACCAAAAGTCAGTGAGGGACTAAGAAGACCCTATTTTTACATAGGACATTGCATTTCACAGCAACTATCTGACTGAAGTCTTTCAGACTCAAAACTATATTACAACAATATCAATTAAAGGCAAGTTTTGTTAATGACTGCTAAGGATCTTTCACTAGATCGACGTCTTATGGCAAGGCAGTGTCTGCAAGTATGTCTTTGTACAGAAAGTGAATTTAAAAGACAATCATAGAATCATGAGTGAATAATTCAGGTTGGAAGGGACGTTAAGAGGTCTCTATCCAATGTCCTGCTCAAAGTAGGGCCATTGAATTCAGACCAGGTTTCTCAGGACTTTGTCCAGCTGGTTCATGAAAACCTCGAGGGATGAAGTTGTGTTCCAATCTCTTTGTTGACTCTTGTTCATCCTGCTATGCCCTGCTGTGGAGTCTGGCTCTATCTTCTAATAACTTTCACAGTGGGATTAGTTCCCCCTTACATCATCTTTTCTCCAGGCTAAACAACAGCACTGGAAGAAGAAGAAGAAAAGAGAAAACAGCAGCAACAGAGACCCAAAATAACCCTTGTCATTAGCATTACAGAGAGTCCTAAGTGAAGAAAACAGCTACTGAGCCTGTTGCCAGTGAGACAAATGGTAGGGGAAGTTCAGCTAAAGGTATCTCTCAGGGTAAAATCTAGTTAAAGTTTGTAATAAACCTTAAAATAATCCTCTGATCAAGCCCCAGAAAGATAAATAAAATCCTAGTAATTTTTGTCTACGCCCAGAGATCTGCTGTACAAGAAGTTAATGCTGACTTCACCAGATATATCATAGAGAAACAGTCCCCTATTACTCACCATTCACAGACTCACACATATATGCACTCTAATGGAAAGGAGCCATACACAGTGGCACCAGACTATTGATATTTCTACCCTATTGTTTAAGTAATGCACAACATTTAATATGTCAAATGGCATGACCGTTAAAAAAACCCAACTAATTACTAGATACTCTTCTCACAAATCAATGATGTCATTTAGAATTGGCCTGGACAAAACAATGGGGGTTGTATACTCTAAGAAGCAATGCTGCACTTAATGCTGGAGGTCTGGAAGTGTCTTAGAGGCTCACCTTCTGTGGGATTTTAGCCTGGTTTGCTGAGGAAGGGAAATAATAATGATTACACTATGTGTATGTGTGATCAGCACAACAATTTGTTTAGAACATGTTGGCTAAACTCAAGCAAATTCAAGAGGCAAAGATCTCAAGTATATCAAGTTCTTGCAGATTTTATGAAAATTGACAGCTGTGCAGAGTAGAGAGAAGTTACTAACATTCTTGAGCCCCACAAAGGGAAGAGCTACTGTGTGGATCAACCATTGGTTGACTTCAGAGAGTCCACACTGGGTCTCCAGATCTAGCTACAGATCTGCAGACATATGTTCTGTGGCTCACAGAAGGAAATCGCTAAATTTAGATTGATTGACTCCAGTCTGAATACTCGTTCAGCTGAAAAAGCTCTGGCTGGAAAGACAATGCATTGTGATGCAGTAAATATCTGTCACAAATATTTGAATCCAAATATTGTCTATTTTTACAAAAGCTCATCAGTTCTCTGACACAATTAGCCTTTAATCCTTTGTGTGGCTCTTTATGAAACCATCCATAAAAATGCCACTCCTGAGCCAAACTTCAAGTCCCTTCCTCCCTTCCCTAAAAAGGAGGCTTGACTTTTGGAAGGAAGAGCTTCAGTACAGATTAATCATAAAGTTCTCCAACAGCCTTGCTCTCAAATGCAACTGAACCATCAAACTGAAGTTTTCCCATAAATTGCCTATGCCCAAGAAACTTGTATCACAAACAGGTAAAGTGTAGCAATGTTATGACTGAATGCAAAATAGTTCTCATCAAGTGCTCCTTGCTGATTTTAATGAGAGGTTTGTATGATATGTGCCCAATCACAGATGACAGTCCACCATACAATACTTTGCAAGGCAGACATGACTTTCCCTAGATGCATGCGTATTTTTTGATACAATTTAATCAGAGAGAGTAATAAGCAAATATTAAACAGAATTAAGGAGAAAGAACAAAGATCACAATGAATATGACTGAGCTTATTTAGTCTTGTACATCCTGCTGGATTTTGCTGGGTGTCTAGAACAGAGTGTGATCGCCATGAAAGGACATGATGGATAGCTTCCTTGGATTTTGGATTTGGCCATTAGGTCATAGTTCAAAAGGGAAACTTTGCTTTTAATAATTGTGAAATCTCCTAGCACACCTTTGAATGATAAATAAGCGATAACCTTAGCTGCACTTTCTGAAGTTCACCAGTCAATAAATTCTGTGCATGTATAAAATATATGTTTCATTTAAACATCATGTTGTCAAATTGTTGAGAAAACTCTTACTGGAATTATCAAGAAAGTATTTAATTTTTTTTTGTGTTTAGTGTAAGATGTTATTTAGATAACCACGTTAAAGCTGTTTTTTCTTAACATGGCTGGAATGACTCTCATGAATCTTAATTTAGAAAGCACTTAGCACTTACTGTTGTAATGGAACTAAATAATCACAAGAACCAGAATTGAAAATAATGGGTCAAGATACCTGAATTAGAATATGAGTAGCTTTATTGCTTATGGATTTAACTAAAATTGCATCTGCTGTTTATGGACATTGAATGGAACTATTGTTAATAAATAGAATGCTAAAACCTGAAAGCTTCACATGCATTTTCTTTATGGCATGCATTCTAAAAATTGAAAAATATTCAGAGTACTAATAAGCAATAAATCTAAGGGAAACTTTGATTATTATGTTTTCATCATTACTCTCCCTTCTTTGAAGTTTTATACCCAAAAGGTATCTAACTAATCATCAGGTATTATTTTCCACTTTCAGCCATTTATGAAAGAAAGAAAAAAAATTAAATGAGCTCAAGGATGGAAATAGCTACTGTTGCAGTACCAGCAGTGAATAACCATTACAATTTATCCAGCAAGTTGAAAGCTGTGCAGTGAAGTTACCTCCAAAAAAGTTGTGGGTTTGCAGCAAAGGCCTCTGGGGAAAAAACAGATTCTCTGTAGCTTACTACAATGTTGACCACATCCGGGTAGACTTCATCTGCTTGTGTACCTGAAACCAGCTGCAGCATGCCAGTGCTAGCTTAGTGTACATGCTGGCTTTGCATGTGTGGTTCGTTTTTGATTGGGCTCGTCTGTGCAAATTCGCTGCTCTCTGTTTCTCGCGTGTTGCAGTCAGCTGGTCACTTCGTAGCCTGACTTGTGAATACAAGACCTGGGGCTGACTGAAGGCATTTCTGGCTTAGAGCATTCCTGTCTGAAATCTTTTCAGGCTTTAAGATTTGAGTTTCTGATTAAGGCCCTGTAGAGAGCTTCAAACTGATAAAGAGGTTTTGCTATATGTCACCGGAAGACAGAACACTTCAACTGTGTTACAGTTTTCTCTTGCCGAGCTCTTTGTGTGCAGTGCCAGGCACAAGCAGTTTACACTATTACAGGGGCATGTATGTGTGTGTGTGCATATCTGTGACAGCAAGAACTCCGCTTCTGGGCTTAGAGCATTTGCGTTGAGTGAGTTGCGAGCTGGTGACAACCTTGGTACCAAGCGAAGAAAAGAATATATGCTATATGTAATGCATTTTCTGCTAGAATCTATTTTTTTGTTACAGCAGCTGAGTGACTGTGTCATGTGGCTGAACAGAGGTCATACACATCAGTTACACGCTGTTTAAAAATGATGTTTATTCCCTGCTGGTGCTCACTTCATTTTCCTCAAAATAAACCACATGATAATCAAAACCCTAAACTTGTTTTAAAAATAACAAGAGTAAACATTTATTTATTTGTTTGTTTGTTTGTTTTCAGCTTCTTACCTTGTTGCTTCTGAATTTTGCACTGTAAAAGTGGGACATATTTTCAAGTTTTTAAAATAATGGAAACTTAGATTCTCACATAGTGTCTTGACTTAAGGAGGTAAAATCCCAAGGAAAACATCTAAACATCTGGTATTGCAGAACTTGTGATGTGAAAGTATAGCTTGAGTGTGTGGGGGAAGCAAAAGGGTGTTCAGAGGGGTTGTGGAAATTATTCTGTGCTTCACAAAGTTCAAAACAAAAATTTTAAGAAAGGTAATTTTAGTGTGCATGCTACTTCTTTGATACAGAAGTACTTTAAGATGACCTTTATCATGCATGGGAGGAACAAAATAAAAATGTTTATTTCTGAGAATTCATGTTGGGGCCAATTGTAAGCAGAAAGCATGCACATAATATTCATAAGGAAAAACATATTTTAGTGACAAATAATAATTTAGTGATTCCTATGATGCACTAAGAGAAAATGCTACCTGTCACTGAAATGCAGGTGAATCTATACAGGAGTACAGTAGCTGCTGAGTAGCAAATTCTTGCATTAAGGGCAGGAAGCTGTGAAGATGTACCAAGATTAAATAATTTGATATTTGTTCGCTCATTTCCCATTCCGATTTTGTTGCAAGGCCAGGTGGGGTTAGAAAGCTTTGAAGTGTAAACCAGCAACAAGGAATCTCCAATGCCCCACTGTGGTCAGGACAGGGGAACCACAGACCATGGACACAATGCCAGGGCCCTCAGAGAAACATCTTGCCCATCTCAGCAAGAAGGTACAAACCACCATGAACTGAAAAGCAGCCAAATGTTTTGCAGTGCCTTGGCTTCTCCTTGGATTCTTGTCTCCACTTACTGGCCAAGCTCAATCCTATTTAGTTTCCAAAATCTCACATTGTCACAGCCTGAGGCTGTAGGGCTGCAATGGATCCTGGGAAACTTGTTTCAGCAAATATTAATTCAAAAGCTGACCACATCTTGGACAGGACAGAGCATTGCCTGGCTAACAGATGTAATACATGAATGTTGGCTGTGGTTTTGGTACAATCATGTGTAATATCTTACATGTTCCTGTTTTCTATTTCACAGAGTGTCTGTGAAACTGGAATATTTTGTATGAAAGGTTTTGCTGATGTTTCAACAAAGCTTTTTCACAGATGCTTAACTTTAAGCCTGTAGGACCTGGTCACTGAATTGAAGTTGTAGCATTTACATATTTCACTAAATTGGTGGGTGAAGAAGGAGATTTGACTAGGCCTGACTCAGTCCTATAATTTTTTGTTACCCAGAGATGAGGGTGGAGACAGTGACCGAAGAGAAGCGCTGTAAGTTTGTATTTACATAAAAAACCACAGACCTAAACTACAGGAGGTCTTGAGTGAAATGTGTCAATATCTAATAGGCATACCATTGATATTAAGTGTGTGAGAGATTGGTTCTATTCATGCAGCCAAGATAAAAGGAAGGGTACTGATCACAATAATAGCATACAATCTATTGTAAGTAAAGTCAGGGTGCTAAACTTTCAAAAATCCCCTGCCTCATACCCTGTCAAACAGCTCCTTGTGTTTTTTGAACATGGTGTCTTGCAATCAAACAAAAGCATGATTTTTAGGGCACTACTGGAGTTACACAGGTATCTACAGAAGCATTCCCTTGAGAACTAAATAGGCCAGAGAAAATCTGGTTTTCCCAAAAATCATATTGGCGCTCTTTCTTCTTTTTGTGCTGGGATAAACTCTGTTTCCCATAGGGTCATGGTGTGGCCCCCACAAAAAAATCTTGATGGAGTTCAGGTTAGGAGAGGTCAGGAAGGATGCTCAGTACTGTGACTAACTTGTTGTTAAGTGAGAATTCCTGTAAAGCAATACTAGAGAAGATAATTTCCTATCTTATCAACTTTTTAGTATTTCATTTAAAACATTCTGGCCCTAATTCTGGTACAATAGACACTGGTATATCAGTTTGTTAGTGTAAATCTCTTGGCTTCAGATGCTGATTGAAGTGAAGGCTGCCTAAATGTTGAAGAATTCCTTTGATTGCGATTTTGCTCCTCTTTATTTGCACAGGTATATATATCACAGCCTGAAAAGCTTGCTTAAAAATACAGAAAACAGAATTAGAAACATAGACAAGGACAGAGAAATAAAACGGAAAAGACAGGGAAAAACTGTATGTGGGAAAGGAAGAAAAAGTGAACTAACTGTGGTATGTAAAACAAAAGAAAAAACATCAGAATGAACCAGAGTCAATGGAAAAGAGAATAAGTCTAGATACATGGCAGGAAGCCTGAGGGAGGCCTGGAGAAAGAAAACTTCAAGAAAAGGATATCAGAAAAAAAAAGGAGGGGCTGAAAGAGGAGAGATGTAGGACTAGAGCCGATGAAATCCATGAAAACACCAAAGAGAAGATTTTTATTTTGGTTTTCGGCTTTGTTTTTTTTTTTTTTTTTTTTTTTTTTTTTTACCTTACTTAACAGGGGCAAAAGGTATGTTTTTAAACATTTGTTATTCTCTGTTTGAAAACCGAGGAGTCTGGCTCCTGGTAAAAGGGTCTCCATATACTTGTGGAACTAAATTTTGCTTCCAACACCTTTACTTGCTTGGGTAGAAAAAGAATTGCTAATCATTGTAATCTTGCTTCATGAAAGCATGCTCTGCAGAGAAATGGATAGTGCAGTGCTACTAGTTTTATTAAAAAAAATGTTTTGTAATTAAACTGCATGCACGCACACACGCACACATGTACATATACACAAATTTTTTTTTTCAGACAGCAAGAATGTACTGCCTATGTGGTGTGTAACAATTTAAATTAATTTAGCCAGCTTTAATAAGGTATTGCCAACTGCTTTTGTTACAAATAAATATTTAAAGATCAATTTTCATATACAATCAAAGCTTAGGAACAAATCATTTCAATATGCCAAGATTCCTTTCATTTCTCTGTCTCTCTTCTCCCCCCCTTGCCCTTCTGTCAGTGGCTAGCTATTAAAGATAAAATGGTTCTAATCATTATTATAATAGATCCCTCTGCATGATCATTCTAAGTGGGCCTAATCCTCTGCTTTTCTTATTGCATTGCAATATCCTACTATGGGAATGGAGGAGATGACACAAAGGATTATGACTACTAGGTATGAAAAAGGAAGACCAGACTGAAAGTTATTCTTTCCACAGAAGTGCTTAATAAACATTAAGGTTTCACACACAGGCTGATAGGAAAAAAAGCCACATGAAATGAGCCTCTTTAGCACAATGTTTTCCATTGCAATTTTACTGAAAACACAAGTTAATTAAAACACACACACACGAAATAGCCTACTTTTGAGTTCTAACTATGAGACAAGGCCATACTGTATGCATACAAACTGTAAGAAATAATTTATAGGACAAATTCCCCACAAGACCATTCAGGGAAAGGAAAAAAAAAAACCCTAAAAGAAAGTGAGAGAAAAAAAGACCTGGCTCTTGACACTAAAGGCTTAACATCAAATGCGGCCAGAAATCCATTTTCACAGTTTTATTGCCCATTCTGGACGCTTCATTTCAAAGGGAGAGAATTTGAATTCAGACACATAAAATTCCCTTTGTTCTCTTGCCCTCCAGCCTTTGGTGCCAGTGTGGACGGTCCTATAGGGAGAGGTTGAGATCAAAAAAAAATTTGCAGCTTAGATACCTGGCCCCAAATGATGCCCCTTGGCATTCTTAATTAAATCAGCTTTGCAATAGATTGACAATGCACTGTCAATTATAATCATTTATATTAGCAAACGGAGTATTTTTAACACTTTGGAAATAACAGAAGTTCAGTAGACCTGAGGAAAAAAAAAGCTATAATATTATACCGCATGATGATCACATACAATACAGTGCATTGGATTGTAGGTCACATAACATCTTATCTTAACATTGGGTAAAGCTGATGTGATTTCGCATATCTTTTCCCATCTGAAAGGACATTTCCAGTTAGGTTCATCTGGATTGTTTGTTGTTTTTCTGTCAGCTTCAAAACAGAAGTTGAGCGTACTATAAGGGGGTAGGAAGGAGGGGGCATTGAAGCCCTGTGATGGAGGGAACCTTTGTTATAGAGAAAGGGCCTGATCCAGAGTCTACTGCACTGGAGGGAGGTATTCCTATTGATCTCAGTAGGCTTTGGACCAGTACCTGCAGAGATTATTTTCACTGAGAGTTCTGAGGTACTTTTGATATTAAAATCCGCACAGGCATATTTATGAAAGGAAGATATCTCCTTTGCTAGCAAAAGACATCCTGACTTGTACTGATGAATAAGGTACTTTATGATTTCTACAGTGTTATTTCTTTATGTTTTAGCCTCATGCCTCTTTTTATTCCAGTTAATTTGGAATAGATACAGATCAGGTCTCAGGCTTCAGAGTGTAAATTGATCACCTGGAGAGGTCAGGAAGGCATTTTTTCCTCTCCACATATAGCACTGCACAAGAGATTAGAGGTCTGTATAACAATGCTTGTATTTCCACTTTCTGTGGAGTTTATAGCTACTTTTGCCTTTCTTCTTTTTGGAACCCACTGACTCTGATATTCATTTTGCTTTAGTGGCTTATGCATGACTTTTGCTTCAAACATTCATGTAAGTTGATTTTGATTTTACTGTATGAAATATAGCTTTACCATTGGATGTTAGTATAGGAGAGCAGATGAGTTGCATGTTGGCAGACTATGTTCTTGTTTGGTGGCAGTTAATGGACACCTCTCTGCTAAAGTTACAGACATGGACAATTTTTAATTGCTTATTGGATTGATTTATAGAGACACTGTTACTGTAGCAGTTAAACAGAAGCTTATTACTAACCTTAAAAAACATATTATTTTCCATAAACTACCCATGGAGTAGGCAACTTTACTTTAAATTTTTATGAGATTTTAAAAAGTTGTTGTAACTGGGAAATACTGACCAAATGTTGCAGATTTTATCATAATTAGAACACTTTTCTAAGCCTTACATCTTTGAATTTCAAACCCAGTTGGAAGACTTTGACATTTCTCTCAACTGAACTATTGCCAAGTTCCTGAGCATTAAGGACCTCACAGACATCCTAGCAATTCATTTGTCCAGAAACAGGAGGTAAGCTTAAAAGATAAGAAAAAGAAGCTAAAAAAATATTGTGACCTGACCTGAATTGTGAAAGAATCAGGACCTGAAATTTGCGAACTGGCCTTCGGAATGACCTGCCATAGGTCCCTCAGAAATTATTCTTGTGAACTGAGATCAAGAATTTCCAAGTCAGGACCCGTCCACCAACTGTTATATATAAAAGAAAGTGGCATCTCATTTGGTGAGGTCCCTTTTGAAGCATGTCTTAAAGACATCTTGAATTGCAGCAGATTGAACTGCAGCTGGAAGTGAACAGGGGGATATTTTAAACCCAGATATTCTGCAATAGTTTATGTCACCATGGTGGCAAGTAGCTGGAATGTGCATTTGCTGGAGCTTCTAAATAAATGCTAAATTGACCTCATTACAGTAGTTGATCAGTAGTAGAGATCTCTTGACTAGCTTTAGACATTAGCATAAGATCAAATACAGATCCACACTGTCGCTGCTGTAGTCAGAGAAACATTCTGAAATTCTTCCCCTTCATCTTTTCTTTTCCACTTCCATTTTTCTCTTAACCTGTTCTTAGCTTTCAGTGCTCTTTCTTTATACTACACTTTTTCTTCTTCCTACGAATATATATTCAATGCAGGATATATTAAATCTTGCCTGCAGAGCCAGCTGTTTCTTCTAAACATGACTTGTGAGGGCAGTCATTGAACTCCGCAGAGTATTCCTCTTCTGTTCTTTCACCAACCTCAAATCCCTTAGCAATAGCAAGCTTGTACATCAGGCTGTCCTCTCTTTTTAGTATCACTGGACATGGTCAGGATTTCCATTCTGCTTTGAGAAATCCTTTCTGGTTCTTAGGTAGTCCTTATTGCCCTATTCTAGAATTTCTTCAACCAGTCTACATCTTTCTTCCAAATCAGCAGCGTCTGTCAGTAGGGAACTTCTGTTTAGCTTTGTGAACTCACTGAAGTGAGGACTAGTCTCCTTTTATATTTAAACAATAACTCTCCAGCTACAAGAATACTAAGGAGCATAGTAAGTGCCCGGTAATTCAAGCAGCCACTAACTTTGTGGCACATATGAAAGAAGGAGAGATGGTAACTCCCCAATGACATCTACTCTGATATAGTCTCTTTCCCCATATCTCTAGATTAAACAGAGCAGAAATCAAGCAGTTTTCAGATAGATTCTTGGTATATTTTGAAATTTAGTTAATCTGAAAGCCAATTAAAATTATTAATAAATTTATAATTCATTCTTTGTCGAGAATTTTTATGCTTATTTTTATGCACTCTGTGAAGGATTAGTGACTGTTGACATAGTTAAGTCCAATACATACTCAATTCCTATAACTTTTAAATGTCAAGAAACCATGGTGCTGCAATGGATTCAAAAGTATCATACTCTGGAATCATGCTAAATGCACTTAATTTGAGCAAATGTTTGCAACAGAAAAGATCAGATTTTTTGATGAAACCATTTAAAGAAGGTCAGCTTTTTGCAGATAATTGCAGTGTAGGACAAAAAATCTAACACCTGAAAACTGAAAATGTTTTGACTTGAAGTATGGGTATGGTACTTCATAGGAATTGTATTTCAGGTATTGCATGGTTCCATTTTCCTTTTTGAGACAAGTTCCGTCATTGGAGTACCTCTTTAATGATGCCCTGTAACTGTGTGATTCATATGGTGCATTGAGATGATACGGGAAGAAAGGAGACCCTTCAGGAACTGTAGTCCTGCTAGGAAGTGCAATATTAAGAAAAATAAATGGGAGAGAAAGGATAGTTGAATTACAGTTCTTGTAGAGCATCATAGTGGCATTTATGGTTCAATATTTGTAAATCCTTGAATTTCAGGTAAAAATATTGAGGTTTTGACTTTTTTGTCCTTGCCCTCTGCCCCCACCTGAAAAACCAAAACAAAACAAAGAGTAAAAGTATCTGCTATCATCAACAGGCCATTACAAGCAAAACCTTTACTGAGGTCTGTAAAAAAATATGTTAAAATACATCCTGGAACAGAAGACCTAACTTTTTTTCTTTTTTTTTTTTCCCTGCCTGTTCCAAGTTGATATCTGTGAAGATTTATTTCCTATGTAGATCCAATGGTAATTTAGGATGATAAATCTCTCAGAGACAACTCTCTGCAGACTTAGTGAAAATGTATGCCTGAAGCTAATTTTCCCCAACAGTCTGGCTTTTCCTTTTCCAGTTATATCAGCTTCTGAATAGTCCAGTCCTTTGTTTTCTGGTGAACCCAACAGGGATTTTGCTTTTCAGAAAAGACAGAGAGTCTTATTTGTCGGGGGTATCCATGAAAATGGTCCTGTCAAGGGATTCCTGTGAGTATCCATATAGATGGGAGAATGTTCCCATTTAATCTTTTCTTTCTATCATAACTGTAATGGACTTTTAACGTACAGTTATATGAAATAAGTTTGAAAGAGAACCAAAAAACCCAGATCTATCCTTGTCTCTCAGGGCAGAATGATCTGTACCTAAACCAGTCTTGTCATCTTTATCTAACCTGCTCTTAAGAATTTCCAACAATCTAGATTCTATCACCTCTTTAGACAACGTACTCCAAAACTTACAGTTAATATCTTTTTTTCTGGCTCATTATTTCTTGCCTTATAGTGTGGCGAATGGATGATTCCATTTTGCTTTGTAATGTCCTTTTGTGGATCTACTGTTTTTTACTGCCCTGTCCCACAGCCCTTTCAATGAGTTTACATCTTCCTTCAAGTGTGGGGCCACAGCTGGAAACAATTTTCCATTTGTGGTTGTATCAGTTCAGAGGAGAGGGCAGATTACCCAGGTGCCTTTTAGATGACACTTTTTATAGACATTGTTTGCTTTTTTGCCTCAACATGACGTACCTCACTCATGGCGAGTATTCCTAAGTGAGTATAGAACTTTACCCTTGTTCTTACTAAGTTGTATCCTACTTTTTAAGGCCATTATTTCATCCAATTAATTTTGAAGTCTAATCCAAACTGCCTGAAGTGTGGTTTAGCTGCATGTCATCTGTACGTTTATTACAAGTACACTTTATTCCATCTTCAAGTCATTAATGAAATACAAATTAGTGCCAAACATAGGACGGACCCCCATGGAACACTCAATGCATACATCCAGGATAAGAAGAAATCACTAAATATATCTGTCTTAGTTAAGTTTCACTAATATTTTATTTGCCTGCTTTCCATCACATGCTGTAAGTATTTGGTAGAATCTTGGTTGTTGAAAGTTATGAAATTAAGAACTCAGATCCAGAAAAATGGGAGATGTGTCAATTCATATCAACAAAGATCTGTTTATTTTAAACTTAATTTTGCTTCACCTTAAGCCAAGGACAAAAATTATACCAATTTAATTTAAATGAAACTTGGACCTCATTACGACAGATGAGCTGATCTACATTTAATTATGTTGATTGTAACTTAGAAGCATATTCAGCTTGTCTATTGGTTTAGAAATATTCCTTTTCTCCCGCCCTTCCCCCCACCCCCTTCTTTTCCGCTATTAGCCTACAGTGGAATAAGTGAATCTCTTAGCAAAGTAACAGAATAACTGAAAAGTAAGTGGTATAAACAAGAGCACATCTTATATGACTTAAGCTGTATTTGTTTTGGAAGATCAGTGAGGTCTGGTTTGTGTGTCTGTTTCTGTTCCAGACAAATATAACCAAAATCTACACTCTACCTGTGAATCTAGTCCCCTATTTAATATCATTAGTATCGAAACGATTTCTTGGGTGTTCACTATTTAGTATTTTTAGTATCTGCCTTTTACCTCATTTCAGCTTTACATTCCACTTGGCTCTTCCCACCTACTTTTTTAAATAGGACATCAGACAGCCCAGCTGAGTAACTCAGCATTGCGAGACCTCAACATTGTTCACATAGTTTTCAAACAAGACTGCAGTGAGCTCTGTTAAAAATACCATTTACCATGGCATGGTGCAAACATCTCATAGTGGAAAACACTCTAAGCAAGGAAATACTGTGGTAAAATCAATAGCCCGGAACACTATTATGCTTTCTAATGGCACCCACTGTTTGAGCAGGGAATGTGTACAGATATTTCCACATTTCTTATGTCCTATTCATGCCTACTGGAATCAAATTACATTTAGGCCTGCAACAAAGGCATAGATTTATATCCTGGACTCCAAGCTCCTCTGAAGCAAAACTTGTCTGAGGTCTGGAATCTGACCCCAAATCCACTGAATTCAGGGGAGATTCTCCCTTTTCTTCAACCAGCTCTGAGAGAAGTCTGAAGGGGACAGCATCCAGCGCAAGGAAAGTGGGCAGCATGGTTCATTCTAACATGGCTGGCTTTGGGTCCTGCACGCTGCTCCTCCTCGGGACACAGAGCGGGAGAGAGCCGAGTGTCCTGGCTATGGCCAGGCACAGGGGGCAGAGGGTAACAGGGCACTGGAGATGACCAATGGAGGTGTGGAGCCCCACTCTCTGGAGGCTGTGGAGACCCACTCCTGGAGGATGTGTCTCACATCTGTCAAAGCAGGGAGTGTTTTAGCCTGTGGGGAGAAATACATTGAACCCATTAAACATCCTCCGGAACTGCAGCCTGGGTGGACACAGAGAACTGGCACATCCCACCTTTGGTGACTCATGGCAAACCTCTGCATGTTCCAGCTGGTGGGTGTCAGAAGGGTCCCTGTCCTGGCACGCTGGGCTGTGGCAATCAGGAGCGCAATGCAGTCACTATTTGGATTGCAGCTCCTCAGTCCTTCGCAGCCATTCTGTTTGGTGCTGCACAGAGACAGACACTAATAGTGTGGAGGTTAAACTACAAAGTCATTAATTTTTTAGATTTTGGAGAAGAAAAGTGGTGTATGGGTACGACAGCTTAGACACATTCTAAAAAAGAGGTTGGCTCTTAGTTTCAATATGTCACACTTTTGAAAACAAAACTGTATGTACTTCTGTAAATATTATGTTTTGGGGGATCTTTTCTAGAAACACATAAAGGAAGAATTCTGATTTTGCTTACTCCCTAAGAAGCTTAAATTTGTTCCATATAATTAGCGCAAGTCCCATTGTACACGACAAACTGAACTTTTGTCTATTAGAAGGGGAAGTGAGTGAAACCAATCTTTATGTGTTTTACCACTTCCTTGGAATTGTGATCTCTAGGAACTGAGGCCAGAATACGGCACATGAAATAAAAAATACTTTGTTAACAGCATTTATATGTATATGCATACATATGTGTATATGTAATGTCCTTATATATGTGTTATTCTTTGATTTTGTTGGTAACATTTCATAAGTACAATGAAGCACCTATACATTTATAAATATTCCATCTTTATGTGCATGAGAAACTAAACATATTGTAATTGGATACCAATAATGAATCTTTGCATAGTTCAAATGTTCAGCAGGTGGTCAAACAATTTAACATGTGGGCAGATAATGAACCCAATTACAAATAAACCTGCCTTTGACTTCAAGAAGATTACAGAATCATTATTGTGGAGACAATTTGGATATATATGTTTGTTGTATGCTTAAATGCATTTTGGAATCAGCATTTAAACAACCGGTCAAGGGTGAGGAAAGGTGGAAACTAATAGCTAAAAAGAATCCTGTGGATTAAAATTTCTTCCCACTTGGATTTTTGTCCTTTTCATATTATATTATTTGCGCTCTCCTGAAGTACTTTATGCAAGATTCAGGGGCAAAAGCCCCCACATTGTATAGTATTTAAATAATTTAATGCTGGCAGAAAGGTGGGGTTTTGATGAGTCTGCAGTTTTGTATTGAAATCAAATATATTGTAAGCACAGGGAAACACAACTCAGTGCCCTAAGAATGTCTGGTGTCATGGTCAACATTTGAAATTTGCATGAGAGGTTATTCAAAAGAGAGACAGGAGACTTCCCTATTGTATTAGCATGGTAATGCAATTCTTTGTGTCTATTATCCTGATCCACACCAGCTCTGGTATGCACAGGGTCTGAGTTTTTACGAGCTATAGGCTTTTATGCAGAGATATTTTATTAATCTAATTAAAAGTTTTATAAAAGTAAATTATATTTATGTTTGTGTCTCCTATTTGCAATCATTAGGGAATCCAGACCACCCCCAGTGACTTCAGAGAGGGCTGGTCAGGTCCCATCTGTGTAAATCTTGTGAGTTGTCATAGACTCATTGCATTTGATTTACATGTGAAACCTGCAGACTGAGCACAAATGCTAACCAGACAGCTGATAAATAACACAATACCAAAGCAACACTTTTGCATTTCTTTAACTCCTTTCTTACAGGGACCTCCAAATGTTTTTCAGACCTTAATGAATTAACCTTCACAGTAAAAAGGTCTTGTTACAATAATATCCACGACACCAAAATACTAATGTTTATATACCTTATTATGTTTATCAATTTGATGACTTGTAACTTTTATAATGGATTAGGACTCATTGCACAAATTCTTAAATACAAAACCAAAAACTGGTCCTGTCCCAAACATCTCACAAACTAGAGGCCTGACTGGTGATTTGCATCGACTGACAGAGGTAGTCCTTTAAACTTACCGCCCCTCTGCTGAGACATGTCTGTGTAGGTCTGAGGCATGGGAAAACCAAACAAGCTCAAGTTACCGAGGAAGTGGCTTAAATCCACTGTGAGTTTGGTTTCAGGCAACCAGTTTCGTTTCTTATTTGCGACAGGCTAGCAGCACGTATACATGCAGTTATCAAGTCTCAGCTGAGGGCTGTACCTCAGCTGCTTGTGGTTGGCCTGCTTATACCCTAAATCTTGTACTGCTTCAGACGACGAGACTTAAAATGAGGTAGCAATTCCAGCTTTACAACCATAAAGGCTGTACAGAAAGCTGACTGAATCAGGTGTCAAATCCAAGAATAAAGGTTCATTTCCCACTGTGTAGCTATAAGTGCTAGGAGACCTGTTGCACAGCCCAAAAGCAATTCAACATTGATATTTGGAAAACAAGTCCCAGGTAATACAGAAATGGGTCAATGTTTGTGTGTAAAACTCACTTGGCTTAGCTGCCTCTTGTATGTGTAAGAGCCTGATACACTGCCCAGTAATGCCAGGGAGAAGTCTTGCAAGACGTGCCTCCATAAAGATGCTGGGCTCAAGTAAGATTTCTCTCTGAGAGCAAGGAGGGAATAATGTGCTTAGTGGTGGCATAGAGGAGAGAAACCACAGAGACTGTAACAACCTGCTGCTTGCTGCGATGCAAACTAATGACAAACAGGCATACGGATTTACAGGACTGATAGCCATGGTCCTTCTGTCACTGTGCCTCTTCATGCACTTCTGAGAGTCTCCAGACAAACCTGTCAGTATGACCTGTCTGTCTTCTCCTGTCTGTCTTCTTTATATCTTTTACTTTGGCTTGTCTGGCCCCACTGAACTGTATTAAAAATTACTTCAGTGGATGCTGGATCAGGCCTTGGATTCTCTATAAAACAGTGTTATGCACCTAGGTTAAGCAGCTCCTAAGAGGGAAGAAACAGATGCCAGGAGTGTAACAGAAAGGAGCTTTTGAAGAAAAACTTGTGAAACAGACCTATTAGCAACTGGTACTTACAGGGCTGAAAGCCACCTTGATGGTGGGGGGACAGGAACAGCACATCGGGTGACATGAACCATGCACTGCACTGCTTGTTGTTCATGGGCGGGCAAGGGAAACACATGCCAAATTCATGCCTGCTTTGCAGCATGCAATGCGGTTGTGATAGAGTTGCTGTTGATTATTTGGAAATATTTCCTTTACAATGAATACAAAACCTAACCGTTACTTTAGCTATTCTGGGAGCACGGCTTTGATGGTCACTGCTGTGATAGTGTTACAAAAAATAAAATTAAACCAACATGCAATAATATTATTATAGCAGTATTTAATAACTGCAAAGTAAAGCAATCAGATTTAGGTAATGCCAGAATTAAAGTTGACCGTTCAGCTTTAATTTAACCCACTTATGCATATGGTTTATATTAATATTAATTATATAATTGCCTTTTAGTTTTCCTATAAGATTCAGGGTTTATTCTGAACATAGGATGAGTGGTGTTTATGGAATAAACTGCTATTCCATAGTTTGTTTTATTTCCATTATTTGATCTGTGCAATTTTAAAGTACTTTGATCAATAGGATGTAATACAGCTGCATTTACCTTACAAAAACTTGCCAATTTTACCTGCAAGTGCTTTTTCATTTTGTTACGGTATTTCCTGACTGTTTCTGTAATTAGGATGTGTGCAGAATGCATAATTCTGCAAACCCCATAGAGGTGCACCATAAACACCATAATAATTGTCATGCTTCTAATAGCACCTGTTAGGGTGCTGTCAACAGCACATTAGTTAACCAAGACCAAATTTTGCCAGGTTTTGTTTTCATCACTGTTGAGTCAAATGCAGCCTGGATCATCAGTAAACAGAACTTTTTACAGTCTTCTGGTTTCCCTGACTTCTAATGTGAAGTTATGTGATGCTTTTCAGCTCATGTCCTAGGCTATGAAGGCTCACATCCCAGAGTCCTGTTGCTTTGGCTCTAGAAGTATGCCTCCACTGAATGGTAAGTGCAACGCAGAGTTACTGCACGGTAGCAAGAGAATACCCATGTTATCACAGTCAGGGTTAAGTCTGATCAAATTAAATGCGGAGGAACAGGATACATCAGCTTAGTGGAGTTGTGTGCTAACCTGATAGCTCCGCCTGTGACCCTGACTCAACTCACTTGAGTGTCCCTCTATGGTATTGCCTTGTGTTAAATAACATGTGTTGACAAACAATGTGACTGGCAATCTCAGTAAGGAAGGCAGGGCTGAGCAGACACTGACAGTCCTCACCCAATGCAACTGCAACACATGGTAGAGTTGTTCTCCAGGCTGTACTTTCATCATGGTTGTAGACCATGGTAGACTGAGGTACCTTTCAACACCACAACTTCTTTTGGTTTTGTTGCTAAATGAGTAAGAGACAGCCTTCAGAATGAAAACAGAGCCATTCTCCCAGGCAAGAGAAAGGAAAGGGTAAATACTGACTCCCTGCAGGGAAGATAAAACTTTTAACTGTAGTCCAGTACCTTAGGGAAATGCCTTTGATGCAAGAGATGCTGTATTTTGCAGATGCTTTCCCTTCCCCTGAATTATCATACAAGGTGACATCCCGGACTGCACTTTCTGGGTTCCAAAGTTTTGGGCAGTTATGAACAATTACATACTCTTTTTTTCTGCTGGAATGGAAAAATGGTGAGAAACAAGTTAGAGGAGACCTGAAGGGGCAAAGGAACTTGTAGGCGCAAGACGAGTCAGGAATGCTCTGCATTTCGGTGGCAACCTGCGGAGGATTGGGAGCAGTATGACATTTAATAAACCAGAGCTTCAGCTGCTGACATTAAAAAAAAATAATAAAAAAACCTCCGGTACATAAAGCTATTCTGGGCCCCACAGAGCATTAGGGTCTAAACGTGGCTTAGAATCACCTAGGTTTTTCACCCATAAGGAAATTTCAGCCCTGCCACCAACAGAAAATAGCCCTTATGGAATAGAGCTATATTAAATAAAAATAGTTTTTTTAAAAATCAGAAGATTTAAGGAGTTTTGAATTTTTCCTTGCAAATTCCATACATCTGTACATCATTTTTCTGTGGAAAAGAGGAAAACTTGAAAAGATATGACTGGAACATGGTCATTTAAAAAAAATGAATCCACCGTACATAAATGGTTGCATTGTTTGTGAGAATAGGTGACAACATATTCACCAAGAGCCTCTGGTGCTTCACTCCCAGGTCATTCTGATTCATGGGTAATTTACATTCCTCTCACAGTGCTTTTCAATAAACAGCTAACTCTGATCTATAATATAGTCAGTTCTAACAAGCCAGATTTCAAAAGGTTTATCCATCTAGCTAAAATGAACCTCAGTCATCTCTGTGCACAAAACACCCACATAGGTTATTTGTCTTGGACTTGAGTGTTTGGCAAAAAGCCTGACTTAAGCCTTGAGCATGAGAGCTTAGTGAAAAATGCTGCCATTCACAGAGGGGGGGGTTGATGTCCAAGACTGACCCCACCCTCTGTACTTAGCTCTGAGCTTCTTGACAAAGGCAGAGAAACCACAAGACAAGTTTTATCATCTGGCAAACCTGTCGCTTGAAAAAGAAAATGACTTCAGTAAAATACTTCAACAATTATAGTACATTTTAATTAGGTGTATACCACATAATCACAGCTTAATTTTTTTTAGTGTATAAAGTTTCAAATAAAAACCCAAACCAAAAACCCAAACCAGTGCTAGCTATTCACTGTAAGAGCTTTAGGAGAGACCTCTGGTAGCAGTGGTCTTTCCTCCCACACCTGTGAAATACCTGTTAGTTTTGGCTGTTGGAAAATACAGTGATTAGGTCATAAGTGAGTTGGGTAGGCAGCTAGAGATGGGCAGATATGAACACCTCACTGCATCCCTCTGTCACATCAGAATAAAAGAGGAAGGATTTAGACTGACACAGAGTGAAAGAGGAATGGGATGGCAAATAGGCAGCTTGCAATGGCAGAACCTGTTCCTAGTTCAAGGATGGGACAACACTGACATATGGATGCAGTGGAGGAAACTTTTAAAGCGGAGGGAAATGTTTATCCTGGTGGGTTGTACCTGCCTCAGACAGTTATCTGATGAGTCTGTCTTTTTCTTATATTTTGGCAAGACTTACTTAGCTTGTCTTGCCAGTAAATTCTCATCTAATTGAATTGACAAGCATGGACATTTTTAAATTAAAGCTTCCAATCTGCCCCAAATTCAACTGGTTATTTTTTATTGTAGTGTAGTGTCTGCCATATGAGTTAATACATTGAGTCACTTACAGTCTCTGAAGAAGAAAGCTGATAAAATATCTTTGCACTGGCAGAGAGTCGACCTATGATCTTTTTAGGTCCTTCTTTCTGGTAGTGTGCTGGATTTAAGCCCCTTGTGTTTGGTTTGGCATGAATGGCACCTTTCAGTATTATTCTCACCCCTAATTCTTTTCTCAACTTTAGGCAGTGAATTCCTGCCTGTGAGTTCCTCCCATCCATTGTGGTGTCTTGTTTGCTGATCATGAAGCCCCAAGAGCGTGTGTTCAAAGACCTCAGTCCTACAAGCTTTGAGAAGTCCTGCTAGCTGCTGGTCAGCCTCAACTCTCATTAAATTCAACAACAGTGAAGGTTTCTCTGTGCTTCTGCAGTTGGCAAGATGAAGCTATAAATTGGTAATTATAATTAGATAATTAAGTGTTAGGTATTATGGAGTCTCTTGAAATACCTCTGTCCTTTCCTTCCTTTTTCCCCTTGTTGTTGAGACATCTGTAAAAAGCCTAATATTCTAAAAGTTTATACTATTGTGAAATTATTAATTTACCTTTTATGCTTCTATTTCCATATATTTGAAGTGTGTGCTTTCAAAATGTGTGCCCGTGTGCATATTAGTCATTAAGACCCCTTTTGGAGGGATTAGACTCTATTATGCCAGTGAATATAAAATACTGAGAGTCCTTGTTAGGGAAGGCACATCCAAAATGATGTTCACACTCAGATCTTGAGACACAATCATCAGCAAGACGTTATGAAGGGTACTCATGTGCAAGGAAATTATATTTGTGTATTTTGTGTGTTTGCACACATGTGCATGAGAGTGTGTTTTGCCAGAAAGTGTGCATACCCTGTGCCTTAATACTCTGCAAATATAGTTGCCATATATACAGTTTTAGAACAGTTTGCCAAGTTTTACTCAACAACCTCATGATTTTTAAATGACAAATATTTGCTTGGAGGCTGACAGCCTCTATGCCAAGTTTCAATCCAAATTGCCCACTGCAATATCTGAGTTAAGGAGCCATGAAAAATGAAATATATACTGGAAAGTAAGAAAGAAAAAGTTAGCTTTTGCAGTTTTGCCAGGTGAGTACTTAAACAGTTGATTCTAAGCTTGCTACAGTAATTTACAATTACAATTACCTGCTACAATCTGTATATTGAATGATGCCATTTAGGAAAGAGTTTTATCTGATTGCAAGGAGTACTTAAAAAAGACACTTCTACATATCACACAGTTTGGAGTTGTGACTATCAGGACCTGATCCTAAGCCTTCTGAAATCGAGGGAAAGAGACCTGTTAACTTTAAGAGCTTTGGATTGGACCTGAATGACAGTATAAAATAGATTTTTTTTTTTCTCTACTTAAAAGTAATGCAGACTCACCTTTTAAGTTTTGTAGGTTAAATTCTATCCGGATTATCATGAGCTAAGAGCTAAGGATCTTTGGTGTGCCATGAGCTATATAATATTAAACCCCTTCATAACATTAATTCCTCATTGAAAATTCTCCTGTTCTTCAGTGGCCACGGTAAGTTGAGTTAGAAATAGAGTCTACAGTCTTTTGGATTTTTTGCCTGCATACAAATATGGTAGAAAAATTCACTTGTTGTCTCAGTCACACCTATGCTTGGATACAACGACCGTGTAATTGTATTGCTGTAACCCTAGTCTTTTACCCCATATGGCTCTTATCAGAATTTTTTTCCACGATAGCAAAACTACAGAATAAGTCTCACTTGCTTATACTTATATATAAGTATACACTTGCTTATGTATAGGATATACAATTATCTCCTCGCAGTGCAGAAGGCACTGCCAATCACCCCTATTGGTAGCAATGTTTAGAGGTTAGGTTGGGAGCACTTAGAAAACAGGGACTGCATCGTCCTCTGCCTGCCATAGCACCTGCAGTGAATTGATCATACTTGATTACAATATATGAAATCCTAGCCTGCAATACAGCAGTTATATTGCAAAGCTTGTATGTAATCAGGGGAAAAATCCAAGTGTCTTGCTGTGTCACAGTCGGGTTTGAAGGTAGAACAGAAAATACAGGTAGTCTGGAAGTAGAAAGGGAGGCTTGGAGGTTAGACTAAGTTGGGGATGTGTCTTTTTCTGTGTCTGTCCCAACAGAAATCCCTAGACAGGCTAACAGCCTGACACTGTGCAGTATTTTCCCCTTTTGCCCAAGAAAGGGAGTGTCCAAGGAAAGGCATGATGTGAGGCAGTGACATACCATGCCTGCAAAGGAAACACATGATGATACGATGAGGAGGATAACCACGGTGGAACTGTTGTAGAATAACAAATTACCATGAGATAATTTTGGGTTGCGGTGGATACTTTAGTGCTGCACAAAAACTGGGAGAAATCATCTGCTTGCAGCAGTATACCTTAAACCATTTTAAAGACACTGACAAAATCTGCTTCCACAACAAAATTACAGAAATCCTTATTACTGTTTCCTCTTCTGGTTTATTCCCTCTTCTTGACGCCCTCCATGTTATCATTAGTCAGCAGCAGGGCTGGATCATTAGATTCATAGCATGTCCACAGCCTGGCTGAGAACCACACATACAGTAGATGCAACGTGTCCTAGACACTGGAGTAATTGCTCAAGCACTGCAAAGGTGTGCCAGACTTATCATACGGTATTTGCCAGTGCTATGTAACTTTCTTGTTGGGCTGTCTGATGTTAGAAATTGCTGACAATCCCAGTCCTCAGAAAGTTCAGATGGAGTTTCCTCAAATATGTTCCTGGAGATAGACCATGACTCAGTTCAGCTTCGGGTCAGTGGTTACCTACCTCCAACACCTAATCTTATATTTCCACACTTCTGCTTAAAATCTGTTTCTTGCACTTTAACCAGGCTGCTACACAACTCAGGTAAAGCAACTCTTTCTCTTGATGGAAGATTTTGGATGTCATGGTAAAAATCTCTCATTTGGTTTTCTTTTCTTCCAAATATGTGCCAGAATCCTACCATATGAGGAATCTGTGCAGACTTGAAGTTTGGTGGAAACTAGCAATTTTTCAATGCAAAACCAGATCCCCCATAAAGATAACAACTACATAATGAATACAAAATGAATACATTTTAGTCCACCTAAGTCTTGTCTTTTGCAGTTTTTCTCACTGAACTTCCTGATATGGTGAGACTCCAGTGCTAACTGTAGAAAAATACATTCCAGATTAAATACAATTAGTTATGAATTTAAGACATATTAATAAAGAAATCTGTTATGTATGCATGTAGACATATTTACAATATTCTTAAGTTCATTTTGCCATTATTTAGAGGTTATTCCTTGACTATAAAGCAAAATGCACAGTCATACGGAACCTAGTCCAGTAAGGTGCTGAGTGAATCCTTCATTGTTCTGGGAATTGGCGTTTATAGGAATTGAAGCTGCTAAACATCCCCCAGGACAAGCTCCTTGTTTCCCACCTTCTGTCCCACACAACCTGTAGTCCCGTAAAGGGCTTCTGAATAACAAAACAGAAGAATGCATGTAAAGCTGGAACTGCTAATTTTGAGTCCTGTATCACCTGCATCCCAGCTTTGTATCTTGTTAAAGGGAAAAGGGCAGAAGATCTGAGGTCTTTCCTGCAAAGAGCTGCTAGCTGACACAGAAGGAGCTTGGGTCTAGTTAATAAAGTTTGCTCTGAACAGGCACTTTCTGAGAACCTTACATAAATATTGTGTATATCTACTTCATCTTGTCAAAAGCTTTGTCAGTGTCAAACTGCACAAGCGAGAGCCAAAACATGTAACCAGTTTTACAAATGAATAAGGTTAACAGGTATCTCCCTGCAGAGCAACAATTTCCCTTTTATAGACCCCACCTGAACTGGGTGAGTGTTGCACGGACATACTGTTTTCAGCCTGCAGCCAACATTTAAGCAATAATCCGAAGTGACAGTTTTATGATAGATCTGAGTAACTCATGAAGCAATTGAAAGGATCCTTTTCTTCTTTCTTAAGTGAGATCCACATACAGGCAATTTACAGATGCTGAACAAAGGAAGGACTCTCCTCAAAGAGCAATGCAGTATAAAGAAATGACCAATCCTTCCAAACGTTAAAGAGATTTAAATCAGAATGCCATTTCCAGGTTAATACTTCTGATTTCTGAAGTATCAGCATAAAAAATGTGTTAATGACAATTGACAAAGTTACCCTTCCTGGGCAGCTAATGACATCTTAACTCACAGAGCTAATATCTCTCTACATTTCAATTTGCAGTCCTATGCAGAGCTTAGTTAAAGGGATACATATGTTGTTACTACATTCAGGTCAAACTCTCCTACTATTAAATACAAAAAGCAATTTTTAAAGCAATGATATGGCTGAGATACAAGCCCATAAAAACAGAAGAATTCCCAGTTAAATCTACAACTGGCCCCTCTGCTCAGCTCTTTTGTGTCTAAACATTTCAGCCCACGGGGACCTATAAAAGAAACTCTCCACAGTAGATGATATTACACAATCCATGTGGTCATTTGTAAATGCTGTAGTACATAAAATGCATCGAGGAATTCACTGAGGTTTTTATATTAGTATCTTGTTTGGTTTGGTTTTCCCAGTTGCACAGTAATGGATCTCCATAGATTGGATTTTTGTTAGATTACTATGCTGTCCTTTTAAGGAGGTCGTCCTCTCTAGAGACTGTGGCAAAACACGTTACAGAAGATAATCTAGCCCAAGCATCTTCTGGGATCAGACCAAAAAACAAGGCCAAAGTCCTCATTTAATTCTCCATCCTTAGGACATTGTAGCTAAGTCTTTGCCAGCTAAATCAAGGATTCCCCATCATGGCAACAATCTCACTTATGGACTTCTCTAGAATTATTAAACAAAACAAAGCATAAAAGTGCATGGTGTTTGCAGAATTTTATCTGCAAAGTTATGAATAAAGCTGATTGCTAGTGCTCACTTAAACATTTCCCAGTGGAAAATTCTTTTTTTGGGTAAATAGAAATTAGTGTCTACTTTCCTGGAAAAAAAAAAAAAATTGAGAACCCCAAATCTTAAACTAACATTTTAAACTAACATTTTAAACTAACATTTTAAACTAACATTTTAAACTAACATACATTGAAGTATTTTAGTAGTAGTTTTTTTTTTTCCTTTTGACAAAATGTATACTTTTTTCAATAGAGGAAAATAACCTGTAGTAAGTACTAGCACAGGTTAACAAGTATTACCATAGAATAGCACAGCTTCCACTAAAGCCAGTGCCCTGTGGCATGTCCACAGGAGCCTTTCAGGTACGGAAACATCGCTCAAGGAACCATGCTTGCAGAACTAAGAGAAAGTAGTTTTCTACAGCTATATACCAACAGAGAATTACCTTTCTACCTATTAGCTTGGTTTTTCAGATGGAGCCAAAGGCCTCTACACTCCTTGTCTCATGCTGGTGGCTTTTCTTTCTGTGCCTACAGCCAAGGCTTAGCAGTCCTATAGAGGTAATACGGTGTTGCTTTTTAACTTCTCCTTTTATTTCTGTAATCACAAACATTTTAATTATGCTATAGCAATGCCTGTATTTAAGCATGTAATAGGTATATAATGTTCTCTGGAACAAAAGATTTGAAGTCATATAATGGCATTGCACAGTATGAAGCTTTCACGTTGTTACTCAGATTTGCTCTCTAGAACAGTTTTGTTCCCTATTCCCTCTGATTCACACTTTGCGGCATAACAGTAAAGAGGCTTTGAGTACAGTATGGGGAACAGACAGCCTGGCAGACAAGCACGGGTCTTTTCCTCCTCAAATACTTTTCAGCATGACACAAATGTTAGCTTTGTGTTAGCCCTGTAAAGGTTTCGCAGCACCTGGTTGCACACCCAGGAGGAACGTGCCCCAGGACAGAGAAGAGGGCTGAGCAGGAGCCCTCTGCATGCACGGGGCTGTGTCTGGGGACACACTGCAGAGCTGAGTTTCACCATATCTCTTCCCCAATCCCAGCACTGCTTTGTACACCCTTCCCTGTCACCAGACACGCTGACATGCAATAGCTGACAGTGCAAACCCCATAGATAGCTTGTCTATGATTTTTGCAGCCCTCAGAGGTGTATAAGCAGGGTGGAAAAGAGTTTACCAGTCAATTACTACTGTTAGTGTTGGGATGTTACAGATTACGTACTTTAATTTTCATAGTAAGTTTGCTGTGTCTCATAACAGTCACTTCAATGGGTACAAAGTTCTTATGCATAACCACGCAGGAAAACTGTGTGAGGTACTGAACTTTTTCTCGTTCAACAGTTTCACTGGGAAGAGCTATAGTGGAAACTCATATCTTAGTTTGCTAACAGTCTCAAATAACTCATTGTACAATACTACAAACAAAATGATTAAGCTAAAAGATAATGAATCTCTTTTGACGTGAAATAAGATGTTAAAGGTTTTTTTGTGTGCTTTTTGAGGTTTTTAAGTATTATAGCAGTTTTTGCAGTGCATTTTTGAAGCCCACATCTTTTAAAAATGTATGATTAATGCAGGGTACTGAGCAATACTAGCATGATAACATGCTTCTATTATTTCATAGTTTTTTTCTTATTTTTTTTCTGTTCCTAAAGTTAATCCAAATTTTCTAAGTATTTTGTTTAACATAAATCTGAGAAAAAATTCTTCTGTACGATTTTTCTTCATTTAACAATGGAGAACACTCACCATCTTCTGTAGCATCTTGTGACTGAAGAACTTTTCAAATCCTTGCTCCCATGTGTAAATCTTATTGAAGTTAGCAAGTGCTTGTAGAATGGAGTTCTAGGAGCAGAGTCATTAAGAACAACACCATGATCAGCTGTTGGCAAATCTTTTCCCTTAATGATGACCACTAAACTAAACAGATATTATTTAATCATGAGCTTAAATTAGCAGTGATTGATTACAAGTGAAAAACGTAAATGGCAAATAAGTGTCAAATCTCTAGAAATAGTTGTGAGAGTTTGATGACTGCATTTGGCTCAAAAACATTGTCTTTTGCAACTTGGGCTGAGTAGTGAAACTGTATAAATACAGGTTCAGTTCTTTGTTAGTATATAGATTTAATCCAGTCCATACCATAGTTTCTTTTCAGCTCATTATTCAGTAGATGGGAAGACTGTATCAGCCCTATAATCTGAGATTTTTGGTCTTTGCAAAAGGATTTTTTTTCACAAAGAAGGATCATATTTATTAAAAACACACCACTAAATGGATTTTAAAATAAAATGTTCTATCTTCTCTTTCTTATTTTAAAAAAGGCAAAAATAGAGTTTCAGTGTTAGTTGTAAATGTGGCAAATCCAGTCCTGCAATGAATTCAAATCTGTACATTTCATAAAGGCTACTTAGGGACAAGATAGTTTTAGATCTAAGAAACATGTAAAAAATGACTCATTGTTAATAGGGTGAGCTCTTTGCATTTGGATTAGGGTTAACTGACAGTATCCAGTCACCTTTTATTCTCACAGATTCCACTGGAGGAATGCTTTGTGCTGGCCTGAAAAAGAGAGAATTAGGTGTTCCATTTATACTATTGATCTTAATAACCTCATCTCATAAATACCTACTTTATGACATCAATAAAAAGAGAATAGCAGCAACTCTTAACAATAGAAATTGTTACTTTGTAATTCAAGTATTTCATTGAGCAGCTCAAAGAGACTCCATAGTGGTACAGTAGTGATATTTTATTACTAGTTTTTAAATATGTGCACAGAGAGACCATTTTTTTAAAGAAGTGAAGATTCTAATTAATTGAGCACACTATAGCTTCTAGGTCCCACAGTTATCACAGTTCTTCTTTTTCATGTCTTATCCTCCCCCTGTTCTTCATCTCACACATTAAAAGGAACATATCCCTTTAAGGGCGTTGGTGGGTGTATAATTTTTCACTGGGCTGAATCGGATGAAATGAAACAGAGATCATTTTACACAACAGTCTTACCTCCCTGTTACCCTACATTAACATGCTGCAGATGGAAATTATCTGCTCTTAGGGGGTGGATCGAAAGATATTCCAGATAGACCTATTCTCACCTTCCATAGACACCTGCCTGCAGGTGGGCCAGGACAGGACTGTCCCTGGAGCAATCATCCACCAAACAGTGGCCACCAGGAGGAAGCGGACGTGGCTGTGCTGGTCTCCACTGAAAAGTCCCTCAAAAGCCCAGATCCTTTTAGCTTCCACCTAAGGCAGAGGAAGGAAACAAACAATCATAAATCATACGAAAGAAGAGGAAACAGAGCCTTCCCTACAATGAGCATCTGAGATGGAAGATTACAGGCTCATTACGCAGGCAGTGTCCACATTGCTGCATCTGAGAAGGGACAAATTATCTAGCACATCTGGTGGAAGAGCAGACTCAGATCAGCCCCAGATGTTTCACAGATTACAGTGCAGACAGGACATTGCAGACTACCTGAGAAAGAAATGTGAAACACTCCCTCTTCTTGTTCCTTTAGAAGATATTTGGCTTATAGTATGCATTGATTTAGCTGTATTTTTATATATAACTTTCTTTGTGTAGCAGATTCTTCCTGGTGAATCCCAGTGGTGTCCTCCCAAAAGAGTTGGTTTTTTTGTATCCTTGCGGAAAGGCAAGTACTTTTTGTTTCCCATTGACCTCATCAGTCCCCATGGAGGACCATAAGTTAATTAGAATAGAATAGAACTGAGTATTTCCAGTTGGAAGGGACCTACAATGATCACCTAGTCCAACTGCCTGACCACTTCAGGGCTGACCAAAAGTTAAAGCATATTATTAAGGGCATTGTCCAAATGCCTCTTAAAAACTGAGGCATTAAACATTTGAAGATTTGAAGATGAATATCCAAAAGCCCAAGAGTGTCTAATCCTTATTACAGTATTTTGCCCATTAGAATTTGTCTTTTCTGGAATTATTTCACATGGGCAATGTCTAGTTTGTCTCATCATAGTTCTTTTTCCTGCGAAGAGCTAAGCGGAGAGTACAAGTATGTAAGACCTAAAAATATTATCCTTTTTTTGCTTTTTCTTTTATTCAAAATGGCAGAACAATGGTGTGGCCCAGAGGGGAAAAATAATGCCAAATGCTCATTACTGAACTGCTTTGTTGTGTTCAAGTCATTTCTCCTAGACCTATAAAGCTGTTGTTTTAACTGTCTTTGTTTGGACTTTGTAAAAGTCCTTTGTATTGGTAGCTTTAAAGTGTAAGGCTCCTAAATTTGAGTCTTTACTTATCCAAATTCTACCACTATTTCATGTCAGCAATTAATCCAGCTACCTTAGTCAACTGAAACAGCCCTAAGTTATCTTCTGTTTTCAGAATATTATAATTATTAACAATTGGAATAAAATATTTTCTGTTTTCAACTCTTTATTAGAAATTTGCTCACATTTTTATTTCTCTAGCTCTGTGATGCCACTGAGTGTGTGATATGTAATGATGTCACCACATAACAAAGTCACCCCTTTTTTTCCCTACACCAGTGATTTAAACATATTTTAAAAAGGTATTCTGGTAGCTGGATATGTATCTCAAAATTCCTTTAAAACACATTTCTAACTCAAAAACCTTGTCTGGCATACAAACAACTTTCCAACAGGAAATTCAAGAGAACCTAGCACTGAATTTTCAAGTACTCAGCACCTTCAGTGAGTGCTAGATTTTTAATAATACTCAGAATTCATAATGAAGCACAAATTTTCAGAAGGGCTTGGTTCCTGGTTGTGCCCCAAAATAAGCTCAATGTGCTGGAGGTTGAGCTCTCTGAAAGTCTGTCCCTGGTTTTGGGTGCTACTTGCTTGCAAGCTCTCGCCCGAGCCCTCTTAAAATTGGTGCTGGATGGTTTTAATAGTCCAGAAGAGGTTTGTGAGCTCAATAGCTCTTTGGATCTGCAAATAAATACAAATGGAGATAATTTGTTTTTAACCTGAGGAATACTTAATGAACCAAATCATTTCCTTTCAAGCATGATAGCAGGACTGAAAGATACGATCATTTGATATTTTATGGTCTCCAATTTTCCAGTTAGAAGTCTGTCGCATACTCAGTATTGAACAATAAACCACTTCCTATTTTACGTTCCTGTAAAACGCAAAAATCCAGCAGTACATTCATATGGAGAGATCCCTTTGGGATGAACATTGGCTTTAACAAATATTTCTATTTGCAAATGTGTAGCATGACTGTTCTTTGAAGATATGACCCACTGAGAAGAATGAAACAAAAATGTCATGGCACTTGTGATAAGCTTCTAGAAGTTGAATTCAGCTGGGAGATGATAGTATGAAACAGAAAAGTTGATTATTACTTTCTGCTTTAGCATAAAGGTACTGAATCATCAAGACCTTTAACTAGATACCTAGCTTTTAGCACGTGTTCTTTTTTAAGTCAGTGCACTTATTTCTACGTTGTGAAAGTAAGACTATGTGTAAATACTTTTCACACAGGAGAAAAAAATTAGAAAACTACTAAGAAAAAAATTAGCTCCCTGACCTTAGCAGGTGATTTGTAGGACCAAAATTATATCTGTTTAGTTTCCCTGTATGGTCAATGAGAAAAGCCTGGTTTATCCAGAATGTGAGCCAAAAATTTGAGATGCTGAGGAAAGAGCCACGGAGGGCTTGCCAGTACCAAACAACAATCAGTGCAGTTTCTAATTCTCTGCTGTTTTCTGAACTGAGGATGGCTTTTTTTTTTTGTCAGAAAATCATAGACATCTTTACTTGTAATCCAAAGCATAGATTATGCTTCTGGGAGTAAGCACCTAACAGTCATGTTTTTAAGACAGTGAGGTGGATGGCAACTTCTGCCATGAGGCTCCTAAAACTCATTATCTTTTCCAAATATGTTTTGACTGAAAGCAGCTGAACTTTGTGCAGAACTCACTCCGGTAGCTCTGTAGGTAGCAAATAGATGGGAATTCTCTGGCAAAAAATAACACCTAATAGTTCACTGGTTTAAACTTCATCATTAACCTTGGAACAACCTGTAATTCAGTAGTCAACTACAAGGTTTAACATGAATAAGATGTGGGTAGCAAAATGAGAGGTTAATTCTGTTTGATTCTACCTACTAAGATGGGGAAGAATATGTTATGATAATAAACCCCCAAATATTTCTTTTGAATACTTTCAATGTGATTATATTGGTCTTAAATAATCAGTCAGGACATTGATCGGAATTAATTGATATTTCTCAGCAGTAGTTTCTTATAAGCAGAGACAGCTCAGTAATGTTATTTTCTAACTCTAATAGGAACTATTTCTTTGCAATAACTCATTTGCTTATTGATATTATAATTTTGCTACAAACAGAGAACTCCTCATGCATCCCACAGGATCCAGAATCTCAAAGACTGATATTTATATACATATATTTTTTGGAGAAGGGAAAAGGCCTTTCTCAGATATGTAAAGCACTTTATGTTGTTGTGTTTAATCAATAAATGTCTGTCTGCCTGTCTACCTTTCCATCTATTTATCGGTTATTTATTGTTACTTCCCATAACATCCGAATACTCTCTAATTAAAATCAATAGGTTGGTTAAAATTTCTAGTAATCATCTTAAAGACTCTGGCTCTTCCACTTTTTTAGAAAAAGGATTTCATGGGCTAAATCTTCTAATTTTTCTTTTTTTAGATCTAGTTATTATTTTATTACTGTATCACGGATTCCTCAGGAGATTTATTTCTGAACAAGTTTAATAAAATTTTTTAAGGTAGCTGGGAGGAAACCCTGGCAGTGTGACAGAACATGTCTTGACATTGATACCAATGAGTTCAAGACTGTACTTTAAGAGATTTCATTTCTGCAGAAAGGTTTATGATACAGTGCTCCTCAGACTGCAGCGTGCCAGCAGCTTGGCTGGTCCCCCTTTCTTCAAAATTCCTGAAAACATTTTGGTTTATTCCTTTTATTATGCTTCTGTAGCAGGTAAGATGGTAAGCAAATAAGGGTGGACTCAGACTCCATGGAAGTAAGTAAGCCAGACAGTACGTGACTGCAGTGTTAATGCCTCCCGCATCACGGAGCAGTTTCTGTGGATGAACAGCAATGGGACTGCTGGTCCTTCTCTCTTCTGGGGGGGGCAGGTGTGGCATGCAGCTGGGCTGCCATGAATGGAGGAAGCGTGCTGGCTTGTATGAAGAAGTCTGAAGCAAGTTATTGCTATCACTGGAAGATGGAGGAGAATGAAAATAACTGTAAATCTCATAGAAAGTTATTAATTTATTTTAATGTTTTCTTTAGTAATACAGGCCAGTGTATATACAAGCTCGCTGTTGATGTGGAGAAGCATGGACTGCCAACCCCTCCTTTGCGAGGGCAGGGCAGTGCTTTCTCCAAACACTGTCCTCCTGCCTTGCTGACCAACTTTGGCAGGACATGGAGTACTTTCAGCAGTAATGAAGACATTTAGCATCCGGCAGAAAGCATCCAGCACTTCACAGGCTGGTATCCCTTGTTAAACAAAGATATCTGCTCTATAAAGTAAGATTGAAAAGCCATTCTACCAGACTGACATCCAATCGATGCATGTGTTGCCAAAATTAACATGAGGATGTGATTCTTGAAAGCAGCCAGGATTGGTCCAGCTCAGTTGCAAATTTCATAGTAAAAATCTCTCTCCAGAATTCACTTACATGTGAAAGTCTTCCGCATTGGTGATCTTATTTGGGATTTTTCAGTAGGGCCTAAGGGAACTAACATCTCACTTTACAGCAGTGTTTACTGAGAATGAAGCACCTGTTTCCTTCAGATACTTTTTAATGTTCATTTTTAGGAATAATCCAAAATCTATGAGAAGTCATGGTATGATCCCCACTGGTTTCCACAGGCTTTCCATCAAGCCCTTATTCCACAGCTGAGTGCCATTTCCTGTTTTTAAGACTTATTATTATTATATTCGATTTCCTGTTGGAAGCAGTTGTCACTAAAATATCTATTCTTTCAAGAGACAGCAGCAGCAGTCATAGCATGGAGAGATGTTTAACAAAAATGGCTTACCAAGGTGTGTTCATGGTATTGGGCCAGGGCCTTGGCTGATACAAATCAGTGTAGTTTCATTCTAGTCAGCACAACTGTGGTGATTACAACACCAAGGATCTGGCTCTCAGGATTTTTTTCCTCTCCAGATCATATTTATTCACCTAACTTGAAAGCGAACGGGGATTTTCTCCTTTAAATAGAAACCTCATAGATTTCAGCAATCCAAACTCAGCAAGAGAGAGAAGGGGATGAAGGGATGCCCTACTGAAAACCTCTCATAGTTGGCAAAATGTTTTTAGCAAGGAAACAGAGAAATCCCCTCAGCTCTCCTCCATCACCTCTGCCTCTAATTGCAGTGGAAAATATCCTGGAGAAGGCAAAGACATTCCTCAGCTCATACAAGGTAGTTTTGTTTCCCTGCTGGCTGCATTTCTGTAGAAATTAAAATTGTGCCCCTTAGTTGTCCATCCTGAAAAAAAAGGCTGCTTTGATGTGCAATTGGATCCTATTCTGTCTGGGATCCTGATGTTCTTGTTGAAAGGGGATAAAACCTCTGGGGAGCGTGGCAGAAGAAACTGTTCCAGAAGCAGAGTCAACACACCTATTCTCCCTTGCTGCTGCTTTTTTCCCGCAATAGCAGGGTCGTTCACTACTCAAATGTCTGATTACTCTGAATATAACAAAAGGTTTAGTTTCCTTGGGAGTCCAAATAGCCAAGTATGTGGCTGCATGTGCTGTTCTTACTCATAAATGCAAATGCTAACCTATAAATCTTTCCTTTTACAGTACTGTAATAACATTCTATCTATGTAGCCTAGTACAATACCATCACAATAGCTTTTTCATTGTGCTGCATTCATATTAGACTAATATAATGAGATGCTACCACAATACCATGAAATAAAACGATGTTCTTGACGTATTTCCAAAACATTTGAGCACTGTTTCCAAATCGACCTTGTGAATAAATTAAATAATAGCTTGCAAAAACGTCCTCTAGCATTTTCAGAATGTATGCAAATGCAAGCTCGAATGTTTACATGTTTCTTACAGTGTCTGGGATTATACAGCGTATTTGTGCACATGAGTGTTGTCTCTGGGTGTATTTGTCATTTGTGCTCAGTGGCTTGCACAGAATTCTAGCATGATTTGCCCTTCAAGTTGTCCAATTCTTCCTCCTCTCCCTGATGACCTGCATATTAAACTTCTCTTCTGTAAGACTTTGGATTTCAGTGGCCCTTTCCATTTGTCATATGCATTATAGTCACTCAGAAACCTTTCAGCACTGTTTGTTCAGTACCCACCCTGACATAGTTCTCCTCTGAACCATCTGTTGTCTTCGACTGCAGATTTCTAAAAGATACCTTCTTCAAAGGATCTATACACATATATATAAAAATACGTATACTTATATATGTTTAGGGTTCCTGTATTGGAGAGGTGGTTCAGAATAGTGGGGGCAGACTGAAAATTGGAATGAAATCTTAGGGACTCATTTTCCTGGAAGATGCTTTGGTAATTCTTTTTTTTTTAATTTTTTAATGCCAAGTTCACAACCAATTGAAACAGCAAAGTTTTGTTTACCTGGGAGTGATCATTTGCAGGTTCTCAGTAGCTAATCCCTCAGTGCTGGTAGACCCATAAATATTTTCTCCTAGTGATTTCCTTTAGAAATTGCCCAATGATGGTACGCTGTAGAGTGAAAATGACCTTGGTTTTTACCATCATCTTTCTCATATCTGTAGATCTCATTTATGGATCATTAGGGATGCACAGATCATGGGTTGTAAGGTGCTGTATGGATTTGTGGTTAATAAAGTCCAAGGGATCATTATGACAATATTGTCTGTTGTCCTATGTAACATGGACTGAAGAATTTAGTCCAGCCATTTCTGCTTCAAACACACAACCTTTGGCTGAGCTGCACTGTACTTTTTAGAAAGATATCTGCTGATTGTAATAACTCCTGTTTCAAAAGTGAAGCCCCCTAAGTGGAAGGATCTTGTAGGAAGCCTCAAAAGACTTTTTCCATTGATACACTAGCACATATCTTTTCAATACTCCCATTGAGACATCTAATCCAAACCTCAATGATTTATCTTTACTGACTTTAATGGGCCTCACAAAGCTAGTTTAAAGTAATGGATTGTGAATTTCAACCACTGTGTTCTTCTCTTACATCGTAAAAATCCTCTGCAGACAGAGACCCAGTTGTCTTTCCCCAAGATACACTAGCATCATTTCTCTGAGTTGCTGTTGGCTGGTAATAACAGGTGGGTTGCTTCTAAATGCTCCTCTTGATAGATGCTATTTTACTTGACCTTTCTGAAGAGGAAATGGTGCATATGTTTATGAGAAACACTCTGACACTGTTTCATGGGAGAACGTGCATTGTTTGTACAATGACAATGGGAAATTTTCCACTTAGCACTTTGCCAAAAAGTAATTATTATGGTTGGCTACATGTCTTGTTTGCCTGTTTTTCCAACACCGTGGAAATTTTCATCTTCCTTGTGGTCACATCGATAGCAGAAACTGGAAAAATCTTGTATCCTCTTAAACAACCTGCTGCTTGAAACATGTAATAATACACAACTAAGAAAGCATTCACAGCATATGCATTTAGAGCTGAAAAAAACCTGGCCAAAAGCAGTCATATAATTAAAGCAATTTTTTTTTTATTCTCAGTTTCTGTGCACATGCATTTTACACAAAATGAAGTCAGCTGGTAAGTGCTTGTCTTCCCTCCTCCCAGAGGTGCAACTCAGATCTATTGGTATGAATGTAGAGCTGAAATGTTGATATCTATGGTCTCTTCTTCAGTTTATTGCTGATTTACATTGTGACCTTGAGTAAATCACTTCTCTGCTCTTCCTCAGCTGTAAAAGAAGGATGCTTAGAGTTTATAGAACACCTTAAAATCAGTGGGATGAAGGCACTACATATGCCGTTACTGTTATTGTTTATTATAAGACAGGAAAATCCATGGGATTTGGTTCACCTGTAATATTTGGAAATGTGAACTTCAGGCAAATGCATTTCCATCTACAAGTCACTTTGTTTAAAGCAAATGTAGCTGTCCGAGCAGGCAGCTGCTTAAAATGATCTGCTCTTGGTGGCTACCCCCTGAATGTCATGCTTGAGCCCAGTGACAACAATTGGTTTGCTTGGACACCTGCTGTCTTTTTCTTCTCTTCCCTGCAGTTTCTGTTTGGGATCCATACAATCCAAAGAATCCAACTCTTTGTTTTTCCTCTGTTTAGCAATTTGTCATGCACCAATGCATTAATTACAGAAACAATGGACAGTAAGATTAGATTGATTGTATCGTGGCGAGAAATGCAGGGTGGAGAATACTGACACTGTTTCTGCAGCAACAGTAGAGGAGAGACTGGAGAACTGATCCAGCAGCAAGATAGAGATGTGGCAGAGGGGAGAAGATAACAAGACCTCAGTCCTGCTACTTGGTCCTCCTAGTAAGATGGACCACTGTGTGCAAACAAATCCCCCTGGATATCAGTGGGGCTTGACTCAACTGCATTGGGCCACCCACACACACGCAAACCGGAGAGAGGGGCTGCCAGCAGTGAATAGAGGTGATAATATATGATATATGGGTTGACAGTGCTAAAGGCAATCATGATGTGGGCAGCAATTCTGTGCAGTTATTGCTCCCTGCCTTGCAAGCGGGAGGATTCATTCCCTGAAAAAGAGACCCCTAATGCAAGAGCTAATCATCCAGTAAATACACTCTTGAATGAATGTTTATACACCTAAAGAAAGGGAGAGCAGCAATTAGGCCCACACACTCCAGAGAACTTTGTCCTGTGCACCAAAACCTTCCTTCTTGCTCCCAGTAAAATCTCTTTGCCAGAATTTCCCCTCAGACAAGGACAATACTCTTTATTCATAAAAAACGGGCAGGCCTCTGATTTCTGCTTACCCTGCAGACCCTGATCTGAGATTAATGTAGACTGTAAGATTCCTTTCAAAGAGCTGGCTTCCCATTTGAAGAAATTATGCCCCCTTATCATTGATCCAGACCAGATTGGTTTTATTAAAAACAGAAGTTCCTCCCACGGCATGTGGCGATTATTTAGCACTATGCATTTTTCCTGTAAATACCATGAAGAGCTGTTAGCCCTCAGTCTGCACATGAAAAATGCTGGAGATCCTGCAAAAAATAATAAAAAAGCTGTTTTTAATGTAATATCTTGAAGTCCTTCAAGTTTGAGAGGATTTTTATATAATGGTTAAAAGAAAACCTATATGATCTCGCTTCTTCCTCCATGTATACTAACATTTATTCACATTACAGTAGCATCTGGCAGTCCCAACCGACTTCAGCACCCCAGTGAGCTAGACACGGCACACACATAATAAGAGACAGTCCTGGGCTCAAAGAATGTAAGAGAAAATCTGTGCTCGCTGAAGCTAATGGCAAAACTCCCATAAACCTGTGGGGCTGGGATTCAAACTTAGAGCCAAATTAGTCAAGACAGGCAAAGGGTGGACGGGAGAAACCGAGACCTGCAGAGATCTGAATCTGAGACCTGCACTGAATCATCTATATCAAAACATAGCTGTAACAGAAGAGCAACCATTCCTCAGCAGAAGAACAACCTTTTAAGTATCCTGTCTCTGGCAGGGGCAGTAATGAAAGCATAGGAAAGCATAGGAAAAAAGTAACTATGAAGAGATTTTTCCTTAATACATCCTTTCAGTTTCTGTACTGAGATTTGATGAGATTTGAAAACCTCCAGGTCGTTCAGACCATGATGTTTAAAGGATAGCCTCTCTGCATGAGTCTAAGCCCTCTCTGGACCCATAATACACCTCTGGCCTCGGCACCTTCCATAGGGGAACTTCGGCACCTCTGCTGAGAAGCTGAGCTTAAATGTGCACAAGGTCACATGGGCATCGGTGAACTAGGCTGGAACTGAACTTCCTGCATTGTAGGAATAATTCTTTCTCTTCACCACAAAGGCATCCTTTCTTTCATCTCAGCTTCCAAAGCAATACTGGCAAATAAGATCCAGATCTGCTACATCCTTTTAATGGTAGAACCTCCTGACTAGGTTAAAAGATTCAATGCTTTCAATTCTCCAGCACATCTCACACCAACAGTTGTATACAGGTGGGGCTGGGCATACAGGAATTAACCATTTTGTTCCAGATACTTTTAAAATAATCTTACTAAACTATTTGCTTCTATACTGTTCAACAATAGCATTATCTCCTTTCCATCCTTCCAAATGCCTAATGAGTTTAATTTCATGGAGCACTGTCTCATTGTGGAGCAGACTATCACAGAGCGCAACATTTTCTTTCCTCTTGCACACATTTCTGCTCTTATGCTACCCCATGCCACTGTTGTTATTACTTGATTACAGCAACATGTAGGCTCCATTGTGCTGTACAAATTAATGGGAAAAGATGGGTATGGATAAGCAGGGGAAGCCAAATGTGAAGCAAGACATTCAGACAGCAGGCTGGTGATAGGGCCAGGAGTAATTCCAGTATCTCTGAGTTATAATCTGGTATTTTGTCAACAAGATCCTATTTCACTTTGTGTTGGTCTTCTCTGCTTTTCTTAGTACTTCACTGAGTGGACAGAGTGAAAGGGCTGCACTCTTCTTGAGTGAAGAGACACAACTTTGTCTAGTTAGTGTTGTTATCCAATATGATCCAGCTGGGTTAAATTCATCTCAGAGTATTTCGTGTTCCCATTCCCTCAAACACAATGCTTATTTTGTAAATTGAGATCAGGCTTTACCAAGGGCTGAAGCTCCCTCTTTGAAGCCCAGGGAGAAGAGATTAGGTATCCGGCTTGAATTTTGGGATTATGGTGTCTTCTACCGTCAATAAAATTATTTCCATTACATAATTATATGTACACATAATTTGAGGCCATTTGATCAGACCTAGAAAGATGGGCTAACCTTCTCCATGATCAGGTGTTTGATATGAATATTCTTAAAGTCTGTGTCTTGCCAGCTGTCTAGTAACCATATGTCCTTTAAACTATCCAGTTCCCTTTTTATTTGCATTATTAAAATGCCTTTTTCCCTCTTTCTTACAGCAAGTCAAGGGCCCAAGCATGGAGACTTTTCCACAACAGGAAAAGGCTGTTATGCACAGAGCTGGCATTGTTTTACCACGCCACACATGAAATATTATTTCGCATGCCAGTTTGAAACAGATCTTCTATAGATTTATGGCAGAGATGGGCTAATGTCACATAGAACACTTGGTACTATGTTTTTTATATGAGTGAGTTTGCTGATATTTCCATTGAATGACCTCTCCTATTTGCTGTATAACACTAAATAATCTCACTACTTGAAATAATGTCAGAAGATTCTGTTAATGGTAGAGCAGTCCCACATGGTAAGTTTGAGACAGCTCATTTGCTGACAATCCCTGCAGCACACTTCCATCCAGACATTGCCCATTATGTATAATCATCTGGGAGTAAAGTAGGCTCAGTGCAATATTTGGGATAACGTAATGGGAAGTGAGATTCATATGGATACAGTGCTAAAATGCTCAGATACTTGGACTGAATATGGAAAACTGGCCAGCATCAGAGACGACCTATAACTAGTAACTTGCATTTATTATTTACACAGAGAGGGAAGCTGTAGTTTAAACTTTGGTTCTGTGCTCATTTATACCAGATCTGTGCACAACTGGATCATGCTCTATACAAAACATGATCTGGCTCAGGTATGAGAACTTGACAGTATTTATGTCAAATTATCAGAGCATACAGTATAGTGTTTATCCTGGCCTGATGACAGCTGCAGGAAGACAGATGATAGCTGATCCAGCATAAAATTATGCTTTTGAAAGATATCAAACAAGTGTGAATTGGCCAAATGAGTTTGTACTAGTTCTGCATTTTTGCCTCAAGTGGCAATAACATTTTTGATCTATTAAGTATGCCCCTAAAACTGTTTTTGCCATCTTCCCAATTGCAGTTTACAAAGAAATAGACTTTTCCATTTGTAACTTGTGTATGCAGAAGTGGAACTGTGCACAAAGAAATATATATTTGCTGCCTTGTAATTAAGTGCAAACCCCAAAATAATCTCAACTGAGCAAAATAAAAAAAAAAGGTAATTATTTTTATTTAGGCAATTTCAGTTTCCTCCTATATTTACCTACTAGATGCTAGTGAAAAAAAATGATGGGAGAAACATTCATACCTACCACATTCACGTTAAAAAAATAAGTTCTTCCATAAGTAATGGAACAGTTCAGTTTGTCTTTCAATATATAGGAAGATACAAATCTTCTGTCCCCTCAAGTTCTCCTTGCTTGGCACACTGTAATAGGTTCTCTCCCAATCCTTCCCCTTTATTTTATCCTTGTTGAGCGAAAAACATCACAAGCTGTGGTTGATCAGCCAGTTGGCCATTGCCAAACAGAATGGACAATGAACTGTTTTTGTCTCTTTTTTCTCGACTGCAGGCATCAGTTTTGGTTTCCTCTACGTACTGATTTTCATGAGTGCATTTTTATGATTTTGCATGTGATTGAAATTGGTCAATGGATTTATTCAGCGAAAAAGCTGTTCAAGGGTGGGGACAGCCAGCCAGCCTGCCCACATAATCACATCAGTCTTCTTTCTTCAAGGAAACAAGACTAAAAAAAAGAAAGATGTTACAGTGGCTAGCATAATGACCTAAGTTATGAGTGAAATGAGTTCAATTAACAACTTCTGTGACCCTGGGAAAGATTCACAAAGGTGCTTAGCATGGTATTTTTCACCTAATTTTTGGTGTCAGGTTCTAGGAGTCAAATTCGTGAACCTGCACTCTACAGCTTGTGAAAAGACAGGTGCCTCAGGATTGGACTTCATGATCACTTATACACTAAGGGGTCTAACTAGAAATGTGACTGAGAAATTTGATTTAGAAGTTCAGCCACTGTAGTCTTCCTATGTGGTCAGAAGAAAGACAGGTGAGGGTGTAAAAGGGAATTTACCTTGCGGTTGATCAAAAGATGAAATTCCCTATGAAGACAGCCAGTTTTCTTCATTAGTTATGTAAGAAAACTAGAGTAACATCACTTCTGACATTCAGTTAATTGTTTAAATAAAATAGGCTGGAGCCAGCCCTGAATGGGGCAAGAGAAAATAGCCAACAACATAGATTCACAAAGGAAAAAGTGGTGGCAGATCATCTGAAATCCCATCTATCGCCTCAATTTTGATGCCCACCTTGCAGGTCCCCCCCCTGTGAGGCTGGGATTCATGGAGCAGTGCTCTTTCCTGCCTTTCCCTTCTTTGTGAATGATAAGTTTGCTGTCATCTTTTCAAACTGATTTGAGAGTGGTGATAACTTCAAGGGGTTAGAGTAATTGCTGGTGAGCAATAGAGTCTAGACGGTTTGTGTCCTGAGGAAATTCAGCCTCAAACCTCCCATCCAAATGGCAGATTTCCTGACCAAAAAGTACCCCTTCATGAAGCCCTCTTGACAAAACGTTTCCAGCGTGGTGTGTGAGGTGTATTCACATTACAACATTGGAGCCCTGCAGTCTGAGTTAAAAGGTGATCCTTAAGGAATTGAATTGGGTTGAGATTTTCCTATGTCTGACATAACACTTCCTCTGAGTCTCATAATATAATCTGATATGAGGGAAAAAAAGATAAAATATTAACACTCTCTCCTACTGCCATTCTTTAAAGTGACTTAAAACTTTCTCTTGATTAATCCCATTTGTAAGGCTTGTAGGTTTGGGAAAGTAAGGGAGGAGGACAAAATGTAAGGTGGGACTATGGAAGCGAACCTTTGGGTTATTTCCTTATTTGATCTTTTCCAGATTTATCTTTAGATTTGCAGGGATGCATAACACTGATCAGACTCACTCATCATTTGCCCTCATGAAAAATGTACTTAAGAAGCAGACCTTCACATATTGGGGAAGGCAGAAGATTATATACATAAAGAAGTTTGGAGGTAGGGCATTGGGCTGAGCTTTATCTTCTTCAATAGTGATTCAGAGATACAAAAACCCCAATGATACACTGTTCAAAAGACTTATCTTTTCCACATAATTATTTTTTTTTCTCTTTCAACAAGAATTAAGAGTACTCGCTCTTTTTTGTCTTCTGCTCCTGTCAGTTTGAGTTGTTGAAAGGTGCCAGATTGACTGTGCTGGAGATTAAAATCCTTTAATTACCCACCAAACAGGTTACATGCGGACAACAGAAGTGTAAGCTTCCTCATGCCACCCTGCCGGTGCGTGCAACCAAGCTCCTGAGGCCTGAGAGAGAGCCTGACAGTCCTGCTGAGTGAAAGAAAAGCACAAGACCAGATCTTCACCTAGTGAAAACTGACATTGCTTCAAAAACTGGTGCAGCTTTAACCTCTGTATCTTTGATTTGATCGAGATATTTGGGGGAAGAAATAATCAGTGGAAATTAGCTCTCTGTAAAAATGATTGGTTATTTCCAAGTAGAAAACTGACTGATACCACTTAAATGTATTAGGTTGCAGATAGTCTTACCGTATTTGCTTAAATATTAATGCAGCATGTCTCTAACATTTGAATTTGAAGTACCTTCCATCTTTTTATCAGTCTCTGTAAAATAGTATTTCCTTAAATTCTTCTTATATATATTCCCTCTTTACTTAAACCTAAATCCTCTAGTTCTGGTCTCTTCAACAAACTCAAATAGATCATCAAGCTTAATTTTATAATAATCATCAACTAGTTTAAATACCTCAGTCATGTCACCTCTTAATCATCTTTATTATTCTTCCAAGACTAAGTAGTTCTCCCCTCATATGTAAACTCTTCCATTCTATTTATCAACTCAATTTCTCTGCACTCTGCTGTCTTGGTGTCTATTTTCCTTTATATACATTGACCTTATCTAAACAGCATGGGCCAAATTCTAATCTCAGTCATGGCACTCTAAATCCAGAGTAACTGACTTCAGTGACTCTGGTTTTGATTTGATGTCAATGGATTTACTTCAGATTTACTCTGCTATAACTAAGCTTACTATCTAGCATTATGGTGTTTAAAACTCGAATCTTAAAATACCCTTGTGTTTTTGTTATGCACTCTCTTTTGAGTCCAATTAGCATTCTTTTGGTTCCCTTTTAAAAAAAATCATATGGGAAATTTAAGTGGAGGGGCCATTTTTACTTCTTTTCTGCCTTATTTGATGCTTATTCAGTTCTTGAAGACTCTGCTGGTAAATGACCACCTGAAGTAATGTGAATATCTTATGTGGAAGTTAACGTCTTTTTGTGTGTTTTCATCCCAAGTTTGCAGTATAAACTCTTGGGAATGAAGGACCATCACAAATTCCAATACGTCTTCTTTTACCTACACAGATTTTCTGGGACTCGCTTCCTTATGTGTAAATATATATCAGCCCACTTTCTCCCAGAATGGCCCAAACTTGAGAAAGTAATCCAGGACAGATTTGTTATCATATGACGTTCGGATATTATACTGGTAAGTGGGTTTAGGAATTAGAGACTAGAATAGACTGGCAAGAAATCTAATTTTTGAAGGCTACAGGTGTGCCAGGACTTTATTGCCTTTCCTTCATGCTCTGCTTTTCCTAATTTGTGATTCAGGTTTAATGTAAAAATGAAGAACCTGTTTTGAGTCCATCCCCTTTTAACAACCATATCTACTATGCAAATCATCACAACATCCACAGAGGGGTGAAGTGACTCTAACATGCTTATATGATCATTTTTTGAATGGCAAAAGGAATTTGCAGGAAATTGAAATGATGACATACAGCAAGTTTTCACCAAAGCAGATTCTCAACTAAAAAAAACAGAACAGCAAATCTCGGTTATGCAAGAAGATTCGTTCCTACCATTTTTTGGAGGTTTTAAGAGGAAATTTTTTTAATATTATCCACTCTTTCAGTGTTGTCTTCCCATCTAACTATTTGATGGTACCAGCCTGTCGAAGGAGCTCCTTGTTAGGTTCGGCAGTCCTGCTCTTTACTCTCTGCTGAGTTCCTCCTATCCAGTAGGAAGCTAAGAATTTGCTTCATCTCAGTTTGTGCCCCAAAGGTAAGCAGAGTATTTCATTCATAGAGCTGTGTGCTGGGATAGCGTATAACCTCTGAAAGAAGTTCAGAATAAAACCAGTAACTCTGCTTATACTAGCATTACAGGATTCTCCATGTGCCTGGAGTTTGCTAAGAGAGACACAGAGCTTGTGAGGGTCCTGAGAAAGCTCATGCTTTAGATACAGTTACTTTACAGATGGCTGAAATGGATTCAAGCATTTCTTCCTGCATTCTCTCCAGACCATTTATTATTGCCCCTCTCAAGAGCTTACCTCTCATGGGACAGGGCTGGTAGAATAAACTACGGAAAAGACCTCACTGACCTGAAGGTGAAAGTAACTGTGCTAACCCACACTACTGCCAAAAGCAGCCTGAGCCAAACTCACTGATTTGGGTGGTGACAAATCTGTGTGATGGTCTGTTCCATCAAGGAAATGGTGGGGGCAGTCACCAGCAGCTGATGAGTGTGATTGCACTGCTGGGCTTGAGACTGCCCATGAGAAAACAGGTCCTGCTGCTCCCTTCCATAGAAACCTGCTTTAACCACTGAAACTGTGCTCTATGCTCCTAAGAATTCAGGCCTTTCCAGGTATGGATGGTTTTATGTCTATATATTCTTTCACCTCAGAGAGCCACAAAGTGTTTTACATACTAAAGGGAATCACTTTGCCAATCCACTGCTAAGGAGAAACATGGCAACTTGTTAACAATGCACAATGATATAGCACACCACCTGCTGTCTTCAAATGAAAAAAAAAATATAATCCTAGATCCAACTGAAGCTTCAGGGAGTTATTTTTTTAAGTAGGGAGAATGCAATTACTCAAACTTCATCACTGTTCTACCCAATGATTTTTAATTACCTTACTTTTATGTCTCTTGTGCAACTGCTCACCTCTAGGATCATTGCCTCTCCTTTTCTGCTGACTAGGAGGGCAAACTGCTGAATGTATGACCGGTTCTGCAGGCCCCTGTCAGCTGCATCTGAGCAGGTCATTATCTCAACGTATCCATCCTCCGACTAGCTCTGTGAAAATGGGAAATGGTATTCCCCCTGTGTTACAGCTGGGAAACTTGAATGTTAAATGACTCGTCAAAAGTTACAGAGGAAGACCAGGGCAGAGCATGCACTCTGTTTCATTTCTTGAAATCTACGACAGTGCCACTAACCCTCATTCATCCTTTCTCACTAAAACAGCTTCTGTTACAGTTTTGTCTGAAGTCAGTTAAGTGTATACCTTCTATACTCATGCACGTTATAAAATCTGAGGCCTCAGCCTGAAGTTGTGATATACTTAGATAACCAGATATAATTAATTATTTCTTTAAGAGCCCATATTTAGGAATCCAAAATTTAACATGACAGAAAATCTGATTCTGTCTTTCTAATAGTTTTATACTTTTTTTCATCTAGCACATTCAACCCTTGCCCCTGATTTATGGCCCAGCACATGGAAGACGAGTATGTACCATTTATTGCCATAGACAAGTTTTCTTGCTTGTGTAGCTGTAGGCTGGGAATGCTGATGCTCCTGAACCCAGAGAATGTTTCTGTTTTTCAGAAGTCTGGTAACATTCATGCACTGATTAACATATAATCTGCTCTTCCCTCCATGTGGATGTGTTCTGACCTACCCTTTATTTGACCTTTTTCTTTACCGAGATGCTGATTATATCTGTTATTCTATAGAAAAAGTAGACATTCATCACTATACTGCATGAGGTGACCTCATCAGAGCTTTGTTCCTCCTGTATGTAGGTATTTATTTGCAGTCTTAAAAAAAAAAAAAAAGAGAAACTGAGAAACTCAGTTCATGTCTCAAGATGTATTAAGAAGGAAAGTTACTTAAAGAAAATGACTGTGATGTGATAATCAAAAAACCCAGAGAAATACTGTGGTGTTTATTTAGCAGGAATACTGTGCAACAACATCTAAAACATTTCTCCAAGTCATTACATATGATAAAAAGGACTTAGTTCTGAGCAGACTGAACTATAGAGCATGTATTTGTTTCACTAAGTACAATAGCAATTAAAGTGCAAAGGAGCACATTAGTAAGGGATATCCTTTGGATATACTTACCTAGTAGCTTATATTGAAAGATGTTTGAAAGGTCAGGATGCCCATAGGCCTTGCACGAGCCCGACCAGCTGTGCCTCAGCTACTCTGCTGTTAGATGGGACAACCAGCTCTGAGGAGATGCTGAGAGGTTAATGTGTCAAAGCAAGAGACTGAGGCACTGGAGTGGGGGGTCATGCATGTACCTAAGATAGATATCTAGAAAGATAAATCTTCAGTGTGGCCACAGTTTTTCACAGGGCAATTCAGAAAGCCCAACCATGGAACAAAAGCACATTAAATCTTCTCTGTCTGCATTGTCATCAGTTATTGTGAGAACATTTCCCTGGGGCTATATCACTTCCAGGATTTTCCCTTCTATCAGGCCCATATCCCAGCTCCTGTAACTAAAGCTACATTTGGGATAACCTTTGAGGACCTCAGAGATATTGATGTGCCTTAGATTTGCAGTCCTGTGACTTGCAGAAGATGTGGATGAATAGCTGAACAATGTATATAATAATAGTTATTATAATAGCACAGCATGTAAGTTTTCAATTAAATGTTCTCTTCTACTGTATGTCATCCAAGACAGGCTGTATTGGAGGACTTGTGATCAGAGGCGGATGAGAAGAATGCAGAGTTACCAAAACAACTCTTCTGGCCCGCAAAGAGAATGACTACCCAGGGGGAAGAGGGGTGGAGTGAAGGGAGAGGGGAAGAAGGGTGGAGAACAGAGATTCTGCAATGGTAATATGCTGGCAGAGCCCTCCATTGGCAGTCAAATAACAAAGGGTTTTGTGACCTTCAGTCACTTGCATAAAGAGAAGCACATGCACAGAGTGACAGCAGCTTGGGCCTAAGGTTCTCCAGTCCCTCTCCCATTATCAGGCAATGGACATCACATTCTTCCTTGGGTATTGTTTGTAATAAAGTCTTATCCCATATTGTTTACATCTGATGCCTTTTCAGCACAGACCATTCTTTTAGTCTTAAAACATCCCCTTATTTTATGTTCTTTTGTTACGTGATGAGTGGAGACATGTAATACAAACTTTTCATTTCATCCATCTTTATAGCTGTATTCAGTAACCAAGCTTGATTATTAAATTTGAGCCTTATTCTGCATCAATCTACTCCTGTGCTATGTTCTCAGGCCAAGTCGTCTAAGCAGACCATAAACCAGATGTGATTCTTAACTTTTTCAGGACTTAATTTTGCCACTTGGTTTGGATCACAGAGAAGTTTTCAGCCTGCAGTCTTTGATGCCTTATGTTTGCATTCATAAAAATTATATAGAAAGTTATAAAAGAGTGATAAGGCCTTCCAGTTTTACCACCAAATGGAAAAGTTGTCCACACAAAGAATTTATAACCATCTTGTAGCAATTTCTAGGATCTAAAATCATTTTAGCTGATTATGCATTAGAGATGTTGAAAAGAATGTAAACGTACCAGTTTCTATGCAAGAATCATGAGAACCAACTCTGTTTCCCGCTTTTATATACCAAAGGCCTCTCTTCAAACCCCACTTACATGCTGAGATACACTGACTTCAATAGGACAACTTACGTGAGTAAGGAAGATTTGAATGAATGAGGGTTTCAGGCATGGGATCTAAGATCAAGAAGCATGAAAGCCTTTTAGTTAATTCACTTCAGCATCACTAATACTGAGTGACTCAAAAACTACAGTTGTGATTAATGACTTTGGGATTTTTTTCAAAAGATAAACTCAGGATTCTTTGTAAGTCTTTTTGCCTGTTTTTAAAATGTGATAGTTACATTTAAAAGATCTTTAAAAAATATTAGTCATGTGAAAAAGCATGCATATTCAAAAACTAAAATTGGCGAGAGACAGATTTTAAGCCAAGCTTTCTAGTCATTGAACACTGCATAGGAAGCTTCCTTTTGGAAATGGATGTATTTAAAACTGTGAATGCTTCCAACAGTCTCTCGTGTATGTGAATTTTGTGAAAATCCAAAAATGTTGTATTTTATCCTAAGGGTTAGCAAAAATGTAGTTTGTAGAAAAATGCAATGATTTTAAAAGGAAAAGTTAGAAACATTGTTACTGTCAAGGATTAGAGCAATAAATAGCCTCATGTTAGGCATCTACACCATCCCCCCATCTTTCACTAATACCCTTTTGGTAGACAATATCATTTTTGTTTCAACAATTTAAACCCACCCAAATGTGAGTGTAAGTTAAGAAACATTGATGCACAGAAAGAAAAATTACACTAACCTCTACATTCAGTATGATAGTGCTTTCACTTGGCAGGTTGCATACAGTTTACTCATACTAATAAACTCTTTGCACAATAAGTGTTGTTGCAACACCCTGCTATTAACAGTGCTATTTCATGCACTTAATGATAGCTAAGCAATGGAAATAATAAGGCAATTTACAAATACTAAAACATTGTATTGTATTTCCTCACATATGCAGGGTATGTTCTGATCCACTTATGCTTCTGCTAAGTTCTGCTGAAGCATGAAAAAGGTTGTAAATCATATTTGACATACATCCCATGGGTCAGCCACCACTCTTCTAAGATAGCTGAATGGAATGGGAATAACCACTTTTGGAGGCAGAATATGAAAAAGGAACCGTGATGTACTGTATAAGGCAGAAAACCATCACTTAAAAATGATCAGCAGCTTAAACTCAGGTGCTTGCACTTCTTTTTTCAATCCGGGTGAGGTAATGGTTGAACAGAATGGCAAAATGGCAATCCTCCATGAACTTTAACATTGTCACGGGATGGACCCCAACAGGGTCAGAGACTGCTTCAGGAGTGCAGGGACGGTGTCAGGGTATTCACTGGAATGATGATCTGAGAGAGAGGCAGCTGGTCCCATCAGTTCTTATTTTTGAGGACCAAAAAACATCTTCTTCCACGATTTAAAATTCAGGACCCTCTCCTGACTCACAGCATGCCAGTACAGATATTTTCTATATTCATGTGAACAGAAGTCCTTTGAAGAAGTATTGTAGAAATGGTGAGATATAGCTGCTAATCAATTCTATTTATATTGTACGCACTATATGAAATTACTAATGCAGACCCAGCTCTGCCCCTAATGAAGACGGTGGCAAACTCTTTCCCAGTCCAGTGGGAAGAAGAAACAATCCATGACAGTGTTTGGTATGCCACCCTCTCAACCCTAGAAGCATATGATGAAGATGCTCTCACGTACCCAGGCAGAAATGTTATGACATTCAGGGCATCTGCAAATGGAATGGCTGTGTTTGCACCTGCTCTTTTGTCTAGGCTGCCTTTTCCGATTTCAATCAAGTTCCACCCATGTCCTCTCTTTTCTCTGGCTCTTAGACATTTGCTATAACCAAGAGAAAAGAGCAGCCTGACACTTCCTAAGCAGGGATGTAAGTCGCTATTTGTTGAAGTGGCCGAAAGTGATGACAGCGAAAAAAGGCAACTCCTGCTGCTTGCAAAACTCATCCACCCTCTCCTGCTGGCCAGACTGGCCCTGCCATGCCAGCAGCTAGTAACACAAGTTCCTGTGAGATGCAGCATCTATCCCACATTGCCTTCATGTACTGCTGCCCCTCAAACACTAGTATCAGGATGCAGAAAATAACAGATAGTTCTATGCATGCATGCTTGCACATATGTGTATGTGTAACCATGTATATGTATATTAATGCATTAACTCATTTGTACATGCAAGGTAATCAGCAATGTCATGACGTCATAGGGGCCTGTAATTGCACATCAATCTGGACTCTGTGCCTTGATCTGCAGGCTCACATTACTGGCAATAACATTTCTGGTGTAATCATGCATATACTTCGTATTCCTCTGGCCAGGATGAAGCTGTAGGAGCTAATGTATTCTGAGTCAGACCAACTGCCGCTCATGAAGGGAAAAAAAGACTTGCTTGAGTAACCGTAATAATTGGAAAATTATTTTGATAGCCTGAAACAATCTAATATATTACAGAATTTTATTAAAATAATATCAAATCAAATTAACTGCTATTCCATAATGAATTAGGTAACAAGGTAGGCAGATATTAATCGGCCTTGGCTCCCAGGCAGGGGAGCCAGGAATTTATTAGCTCTTGCGGCTTGTGTGAGGGTGAAGACAGAAATCAGTATCACAGGCTGCAAGGGAAGCCCCTGAGACAGCTGAGCTTTTACTTTTTTCTCACTTTCACTTTATAATCCATCATTAAACACTTGTATTTCTTTTATGTGGGGTCTTATGAAATTTTTAATTTTTTAATTGCTTTGTGATTTAATGATGAGGATTTTTTGTGCATGTGTGTGTGTGCATAGCATGTGTAACTCAGCTGCCAATATTAGAATTAACTCACCTTTGTCCACCTATGGCTAACCTTTATGAAAGAAAGAAGTCATTTTACAACTTGTCTAATTACCAGCAGAAAGATTGCCAAGTTCATGGGTGTGTTGGTTTCGGCTGGGATAGAGTTAATTTTCTTCATAGTAGCTAGTATAGGGCTATGTTTTGGATTTGTGCTGAAAACAGTATTGATAATACAGGGATGTTTTCATTATTGCTGAGCAGCGCTTACACAGAGTCAAGGCCTTTTCTGCTTCTCACCCCACCAGTGAGTAGGCTGGGGGTGCACAAGAAGCTGGGAGGGGACACAGCCAGGACAGCTGACCCCAAGTGACCAAAGGGATATTCCATACCATATGACATCATGCTCAGCAATAAAAAGCTGGGGGAAGAAGAAGGAAAGGGGGGACATTTGGAGGGATGGCTTTTGTCTTCCCAAGTAACTGTTACACGTGATGGAGCCCTGCTGTCCTGGAGATGGCTGAACACCTGCCTGCCGATGGGAAGTAGTCAATGAATTCCTTGTTTTGCTTTGCTTGTGTGTGCAGCTTTTGCTTTACCTATTAAACTGTCTTTATCTCAACCCATGAGTTTTCTCACTTTTACTCTTTGGATTCTCTCCCCCATCCCACTGTGGGGGAGTGAGCGAGCGGCTGTGTGGTGCTTAGTTGCCAGCTGGGATTAAACCATGACAATGGGCATTGTGGCATCAATAACTGGGTTTAATCGGCTCCCAGACATGTCCTGTCCTGTCCTGTCCTGTCCTGTCTTATCCTATCCTATCCTATCCTATCCTATCCTATCCTATCCTATCCTACCCTACCCTACCCTACCCTACCCTACCCTACCCTACCCCATCTGAAAGGGGGAATAGAGGAACAGTGGGCATGAAGCATGGAAGAAAGGGCAAAATAGGGTGTGGTGTCCTCCAGTGAGATCTTAGTGGTAGTACACTAGATGCCTAGGAAATGATGAGGCCTTGTTCATTCTTTTTTGTTGGCATTGAAATTTGCTATGATCAGCACCAACTTTATTTCATGCTGCTTTTTGCGGTCTGCTGCTAATTTCTGGCTGGGTGGTGTTCCTAGCAGCTGCATGAGTAGCAGAGGGCTGGAATCTGACTTTATGTGCTAGGTTTCTGTTTGTACAGAGAGATAGATCCCCCTTAGTCTAAACTGTGACAGGTGAAGTTACAAATCACGCCAGTACCAGCAAGAAGGAAGACACTTATTTGATTCAAAAAAATCATGAGAATAACAACTTTTGGAGCTGGAGCTTATTGAGTCATGACAATAAGGGAATCTGGAGTGGTGTGTCTTGGGAGGGTGGCTGTTTTGGGTGGCTGATGGGATAACAGCAATGAATATAATAACAGAGAGAGCAGTGGGTAAATTGAGCAAGAGAAAACTGTCAGTAGAATCAGACCTCTGTTTCCTTGGAATAAGCTGATTTGAAGTCCCAGATTTGGAAAATAAATGAGGAAATTAAGGTGAGAGGAGACAATTATCTCTCTGAAATATCCCCTGTATACTGGGACAAAAGCTGGAGGAGCATAGCTGTCTCTGTATCTTGTCCCAGAGAGAACTGAATCTTGTTCTTGGGACTTCTTAGCCAAAAGGAGGATACAAAGCTGGTGTTGCACTTCCACTCAACATTTAAAAAAATGTCTCTAGTTTTGGTTTTCATATATTTAAAGGCAAAAAGTGACCAGAGCTGCTTGCTGCCTCCCAAAGTTCTGCCTCTGAGCAGGGCCAGCTGGAGTCACTTTTATGGTCCTGCTTGGGAGGAGGAGGAGAGAGTGACACTGGTGCTATTCCGAAACACGAGCTCAATGTGTCCCACCCCATCTTCCTTTCTGCAGTTTTCCTCCTAATTCTGTTCTGTGATGACTTTGCTTCATAAACAATAGGCGTTCCCAGCGCTGATATTTTCTGTTCCCTTCTTGGTTTGTGTCTGTGGAAAGGAAAACAAAACAGAGAAGTTCAGAAGAACAGAAGCTTCCAGCACCCTTTCCAGACACGGCACAAACTTGATTGTGCAGTGCCTAATGGGATACATGAGACCAATGAAATCTGTATTGCAGAGCAGCACCAGATCTATCCATTACACCTCTCCCGGGCATACTGCCCAGACACTGGTCAGATGCCTTCAGTTCTTGTATTATTGCTGTCATGCTTTCTCCTTGACTATCTCCTGCCTTCTTTTCCCTTACTTGGCATTTTCATTTGGACATGGAATTTCTGGAGCATTCCAGGGAAAATCAGGGGGACACCAAGGAAGAGAAGTAGTGGAAGTACTTGTCCTTCTGGCCAGAGCTGGGCAATAGAAGGTAACTTCATTGTCTATGTGCCAGCCATTTAACCATTCAACATATCTATTAGCAGAATATATTGCTGTTCAAGTACTTGCCTTAGGGACAACTTAGATCCTTTTTCAGTCAAAACTTATGTTTGTTCTTGCTAGAAGAGTATAATGATGGACAGGAGGGTGCCTGGATGAAGTCAAAGTAAAATATGTACAGTTTGGGAAACACTCACTGATGGATGAAAGTGTGTATCTGCTGCAACTTCAGTCTTTCAATGGAGAAAGGAAAGAAAGGATAACATGTTCCTTAGAGAGCTACATTTTTCTGGGGTTAGTGAAATTACTGCATACTCACTTCAGGCCTTTGAACTAAAAGCCCAAGTATTACCCCAGATGAGAAATCCAGTTTTTGTCCCGATAAAAAGGCAGAGGGTTTCAGTCCAGCAACTGTTCTTGTTCAAATATAAAAGCAGTTCTAAAGAAAAACACCTCTTGGCATTACAATTGGCTTTGGACTTTCAGCACAAACAAGTGGAAGAACATGCCTCTTTGATGACATGGGATATTCAATGTGTGCTGTAGTAATGTCATTTATGACAATTCATGCCTTCCTATTGCTGTTTGGCTGCTGGACTTTCATGATTGTCATTTCTGGACATGACAATCTGCATCTATGTAAAGAAGATTACACAAAGAATGGTTCTCTGGTAGGCTGAGGACATAGTTCCTTAAACTTCCCTACCCTACTACCTGCATCTTACAAGCCATAGTTCTAAGCTGAGAGCCATGAGGTAAGTAAGTACCACATGGCTCAGAGAGCAGGGCTGATGGGAGATGCTGGAAGTTGCCCGCACGTTGAAGCTGATACAGTCCACTGCAGCACTGGGGAGCAGGGCTGGGAAAGCTCCAGCGGGAGCCCCTGGGCTGTCTCCTCCCTCAGTTTGCCCAGCAGCCCTGTGCTAGTCCCATTCAGTTTGTGAACATGCAGCAGAAACCTGGAGCCTCAAGAGCCACAGGATGCAAAACTGGCACTTGAAAATTCCCAGTTGTCAGGCAGTTCCCCATCTTGTCTTAAAGAAATATCAGTATGTATTCCAAGGTATTAATGATCACACTTTGGAGGTGCAGCAACATGTGGGCCTTTTGTTTTTCATGTTTTGCACATAAATAGATCCAAAATTAAATTAACAACTCCCTGGTTGATAATTACTTTGAAGGGAATGAGATCTGATTTATACAAGCCCACTGGTTAGGGAGATAAATAAGAGACCTTAAATTAAGAATGAGGGGAATAAAGGTCAAATGTATAACGGTTGAGATGCATGTGAGGACAAATTGGCTTTTTGGCTGTTATAGAAACATTTAGTTTTAAAAGTCATAGTGTGGTAGTGTGAAATGGAATATTTTTATTAAATATCATATCATTAACTGAAATGATGCATAAGTGAGAGTAGTAGGCACTGATTAAAACTAGTTAATGAAGATATTGTTTTTGCCATCTCCTTCCAAAAGTTAGAGACAATTTGGGTTTGCCTGCTTTGGGAGCTACACAAAGGTGAGAAGGTTTGTTTTAGCCTGATGGAGATGAGAGAATAACAGAAGGCTTCTGGGGGATTAGTGATGGAGATCTGGGAGGCATCTGCCTGGGGATCTGAATGTGTTAGCTCTCCCAGGACCCACAAAACTGAAGTCTGGACTGGGCTCAAATCATGTTTCACACAATTCTTTCTACCAGTTTGAGCTCTGTGTGTCTAACCCCTTTGAGCTCTCTTTGGGGTTTAGAGTGAATTTAAATGCAACAAAGCCACCAAACTCTGCCTAAACAAATTATCTTCTCAATTCTTGCCATTTGTATCTCACTCCTAATTTACCTCATCCTATTTCTCACACAAAGCATCCAGGTCACAAATGCAACTTTTACAAAGAATATTAAAACTCTCTTCAAATACAGCCAGATGGATGACTGAAGGATAAGGTAAAAAACTATTAAACCCATTGATATTGGTGTGAAATCTCACCAGTTTCAAAGTTTCTGAAGCTTCTTCCTCTTGGTTGCCCATTTGCCCACTCATTAACCCATTTGATACAAGTCATTTTAAGCTGGTTCCTATTAAACAATCAAATGCCACCATCACAATTGACAAGTCCTCTGTGCAAACTAAGCCACACAGCACTGAGCTGCTGGCATACAGAAGAGCATGAACACCCGCTCAGTTGTAGAACCCCAGCTGCAATTATTAACTTGCGTACAAGCAGGCTTGGCTGCACAAATATCATCCCATCATAGCGGGACTGAGCACATGAGAAAAGCAATCACTAAGGGCGCAGCAGTGGAAAGATCTGACCACGCTTAGTACTAACAGATCTTTCACATCTTAGCGGGTTGTACCTTCTCACGTTAAAAGGCCTCAAACTATCACTGTGCTTATGTGTTCAAGCATTTGAACAGTCAACAAAGCTGGTCAGATGTTAAAGGTTAGGGAGTTATTTAGGTGCTTTGGAGGCCCTGGGACCTTCTGCTGTGGAGCATGACTGTCCTGTGTGTTGTTGCTGTAATGCTGTCAGTAGCCATTTTGTTTGCCTTCTGCAAGCTGCAGGCTTCCATTAAGATAATTAGTGGAATATAATGTGCTTGACTGATGCATCTCCCTAAAGGGACAGTGCTTTAAAAATAAGAGCCTGAATTCTCACTTACATTGAGGCCATTTTACATCATTCTGGCAAGCGTAAGAGGTCTTTCAAGTGGGTGTAGAAGTAACTTATGGCCCGTTTACACAGCCAGATCAGTGTGAAGTGACCTTCATGTAAATGACAACCAGGCCCCAAATCGTTAAGTTACTTTTTTTAAAGATCCAAGTTGGCCGAGGATGCTTTGAGAGGGGAAGTGAAGTGTTTTTCTTTCTTTTTTTTTCTTCTCAAATTAGTCAAAGGAGGTTGATCGCTTTAAAGGATGGAAGAGTTCACCACGGCTCCAGAAAAACATCAAATATGAGAGCCTAGATTATGTCAGAAGACATGCAGCAGCCCACGCATTAGACTTGAAATCTGTGCTCGCACCTGCCCCGACTCATTTTTTTTCCCTTTGCATTTATTGAGATGACACAATGTCAACAGAATTCTGCAAACTTTATGACAAAATTGTGACAGATCTGCAATGGCAGAATGACTTATGGAAATGTTGAAGTGGCTTCTCAATCAAGCCTCAGGATAGCTTGTGACTCCATTGTCTTAGAGGTCAGAAGTCAGACTCCACCAAAGAGAGACATCGCTTGGTTCTGGTCCAATTTCCTGCCATATGCTGGAGGTGGGAGGGGGAAATCAAGACTTTTAATTGCTCGATCCCTTTTTTTTCTCATCTGCATTCCCCAAGCTAAAAAATGCTTTCCATAGCACACTCCGTTGTTTGCAATGTGGTCTGATAAGTTTTTAAAATACTCAAGATCTGATTCTTTATGGTCTTGACTCTTTTCAAACCTTTACCCTTACCCAAACAAAATAATGGACTGCCATGGACAGAAGCAGGTAGATAATACTGTGTTGGTAGCAGTTCACTCCCAGTTCATATCTGTGGAAATAACTTCACAAAGTATAAAGGAAGGATGGGTCGGACCTGTTGCACACTGTGAATTGGAAAGCGTGGATAGGCTATCCAAGCATAGATGGATGGGCAGAGGCTACTTGCTTGTGGTACCTTACTTGCCCCAGTGGAGAATGTCTCTTCATTTCCATCAGCTTTGGTAGAATTTCTCTTGCTTTTTCAAACGTACTTTTTAATGTGATTTAATTTTTCTAAAGTGGTAAATATGCATGTCATGTAACTATGAATTGAAAAGGGAGAACTGAGAAAGAAACTGCTTCTTTATTACATATATTCTCTAAATTATGTATAAAAATATGGTTGGAGAGTTCCACCCTATTGAGAACATAAATCTACTGTTCAGTGAGACTGGCAAGAGAGAGACACTGAGCCCAGTGCTCTCGACTTGGCTTTATGTCTGATTTAAATAGTGAGTTCAGGGTCACAGTCTTACTCTACTGAGCTCTCCATAGACTACAGCTGCCCTCAAGCAGCTCCTCTTGCTGCAACCAGCTGCAGCTGTGCCCTTCAGAAAGGCTAAACCTATCTGCCACAGGAGGAAGATTTAGTAGAACCACAGGTGGGGGAAGGGGACATGTGAAGAAGCAGTCTTGATTTCTTTCCCAAGTCCTAAATTTCCAAGAGCACAGGTAATATCACCCTTTGGAGAATGTCTGTGGCTTTCCCTAACAACATTTTGGTCACAGGAGAAATCTGGTCCTGGGCTAACAGGCATTAATTAATTTCTTTTTCTAGAGTATTTTTCTCATTGCAGTTACTGTGTCCTTCTCACCTTTTCAGATTTGGATGCACCACCTTTCTAACCTGACTTCCCCAAAAAACAAATAGAAAATCCTCTTGTGAGAATGAGAAACTATCGGTCCTCATAACAGTGAAACAGGGATGAGATGCTTGGTAGTGCAACGGCACTGCCATGAGGGATGGGGACCAGACAAATGGACCATGGCCGGCAGTTCACACTGTAATAACAGGTTCAGCAACAGAGAGAAACCCAGCAAATCAGCCAGACAAAACTCCTTGATCACCTGCCTGTTTCTGCTGCACCTCAGACAGGGTATTGTATCTGAGGTATGTTAAATGTGATTCTACAGTCAGTGCCGAAGAGCTGAAGTATTTGGAGAGAGAGCTCAAGTTACCTATTTGTGCTGGCAACACATTAGGAAATGTTCCTTTATTTCCATTCCCAGCAACCTCAGTTCACCAGCAGACTCGGCTACTGAGACGCAATGAAAGGAAAAACTGTGAGCGTAACACATTTCAGTGACTTTCCTTGATATGAACCTCTTCACAGTTCACTGAAAGAGCTTAAGGAAACTCGGATGCTTCTGCACAACTTTAGTGTGGCAGGCGGGTACCATGACCGCTGCTTGTTTATATTTAATGACTATAACATTATGGTACCATTTGTTTATTTAAAGATGAACTTCTGTGCTCAGTCAAACTTTAGACACATTATTTAAACATAAGCCAATTTGCCAATCATGTATCTGCGGCTTTTTTCCTCCATAAATAGTTAATAATTGAAGATAAATATTTGTAAACATGAGACTTTTTCCTCAACATTCGTTTTCTTCTCCTGCTCATTCATACTAAGAGGTCATTGTAAGCTTCTGGTTTTAGTATTTTATATTGGAATCTCTTTTATTTTCTTTGGGAATGTCCATGACCAAACAACTCAATGGATGGATGACAAGCATTCAGCATGAATCATATAAAAAGAAGAGAGAGAAGGACAAGGAGGAAAACATTCACACACGAATTCACAGTCTTATGAGAAAAGAAAAAAATGAAAGAAACAATCCATTCTTCAGACAGTGTCAGAATGAGAGGTAAATACATTGCTGAAACATTTTTTAACCCATCAACTGGTCAGGATAAACAATGAGATTTACTTTATCTAGCTAAAAATACATTAGAGCTGTACCTGTTTCTCTTCACTTGGATTTTAACATTTTTTTAGGAATACAATGTTTTTCCTAGATATACTGATTCAGCTGTAGTGTCTCAGAGCCTCCTGTTTCTCTCTTAAACAGTACTGGAGAAGTGCTATAAGTCTGGCTATTGATAAAACGGGAAAAAAGAAATAGAGTGATGCAAATCTTATTCTGAAATGAGGCTGTCTGAAAACCAGAAATTTCAGTACATTTTTTATGATAGCAACATATTTCTGCTCATCCACTGTGAAGTGAAAACATTTTGAAAATTTTGTTGGATGTGGGAGATTATGTTCAGGTCCCTGCTCTGAATCAGTTTAAAGTGAGATTTATTAAATATTAATTGTGAAAGACAAAGTCAAGCAGAGCAATGATTTGAACCTGCAGTTCCTTCATCCCATACAAACATCCTACCCTTGCCAACAGGTCCCCCTGCTTGCATGCACGGCCTCAGCTCTCCCCTATTACCAGCACAAATACTGAGTAGGATTGGGGTCTTTAATATCCTGCTATTTGTCCTTTTTGGCTGTCTGTCTTTCCTGCTTTTTTCCTCTCCTAAATAAGAGTTTTGAAGCTGAAGTAAAACTGGAGTTGGGTCAAGGGGAAGGAAGTGCCCAAAATGTAGCTGGATTTCCATAGAAATATTGTATTTTCATTCTCTTTTTGACTAAGCTTAAAGGTTAATATTCAAAGCATTACTAAAGTTTTCACCATTCCTTTCCTGGATGCCTGAACAGATTGTCAGTATACGGAGAAGAATCCAAAAGTTACTAGTTTTTGACAATATTCATGGTGTCTGGTGCCTGATAAAAGTAAAGATTTTCAACAACGAAAATATGCATATCACTTTATTTTTAAAGGTGTTACTGCAGAGAAGACACTGTTTTAAATTGCTTGCTGTTGGGGACAGGACAATATGAGGGTGGATTCAGTAATTCATTTTCTTCCAGCATATTGCTCTCTTTAAATATACCATTTCCTGCTCTGTTCCTAGAGGACCTTATGTGCCATGGGCCCCAATTGCTGATATACTGATTTTTTTCTTGAAAGGTGCTGTGTGCCTGTGACTTTGTTACACATCGATGGCACTGAGCACTGCTCAGCCTCTCCTCAAATGGGAACGCGAGAAAGTCAGGAGTGAGTCAACACTTCCGTGGGAGACACAGGAAATACCAAGAACACAGGGATAGGGGAACAGCTCCTGCCTAAACCCATGATGTGGTGGGATGACTGGCTGGGTTTTGGTTTTTTTGAGGCTTTTCTGGTTTGTCGTTTTTAGGTGTACCAGTATTCTTTTAACACCAAACTGCTAGGGACTGCAAACACTGAAGAGTAGTAGCCATCTCTTTGCTTTGTGTTGTACTGGGTACAGAATCACTCTAGGATTCATAGCATTACAACACACACAAAAATAAGGATGGAAATTCTTCCAAATTTACAAGGATTCCAGTCATATCCTGGATACACGAATTTTGTATTTCAAATGGTTATTGTACCCTTTTCCTTCAGAAGGGTGGACACCTGAACTGGACCTGCCATGTGTTATAGCTGCACTTTCAGGTTGAATACATGCATCCAAAACGAAAGCCTCTGTCAACTCGCTTTTCCATGTTTCCTTGGTGACAGTGGTGCAATATTGGGCAACTAGGCTGATCCAAAACGTAGTTATTTAAACATTTATTATAACAGTGCGTTAAAATTTAAACACATTTTAAAGCTATTCCAGCTGCCTCTTTATTAACTCTATACTATCAATAGCTGAACTGGAAGGAGTTAATCACTCCTTCCTAATTTTCTTTTATAAATATGTGATTAGCCTGAATTATTAGGTAGGCACAATAGCTTTATTCTTCCTGTCAACTATGTGCAGAGAAGTCAGGATTAGTAATCTCCAGGGATCAGGAGCTGATTTGGTGGAGGCAGGCAGGAGGACGGCTAACTTTTGAACCTAAGAGGGCTTTGCTGGGCAAGGGTGACAGCTGTAGCATCTTTAGCCTGGATTTGAATTTGAATTCTATCTATCAGTGCAGCAATGCTATGACTTGGCAATATGTTATAATAATCTTTGTGACACAAATGTCGGGGGCTTTTTGTAACATGTCCTCAAAGAGATTTAGGTAATTAATGTTAAATTGATGATATAAAACCTCCATTCTATCTCTCCTACTAATTCTGATCTACTGTAAATAGACAGAAATATTCACAGGCCAATAATCCCAATGCTGTTTGGGGTTTTTGATTTCTTTTTTATCATGAGTGTGAGGTCAATAGTTGCTGTAAGATATTCAGCTCTGAATCTGAAAGAGTTTATATTGGAAACATGCTGAAAAAATAGGGATGGGACCTGAATGTGTTCTCCTGCTGAGAAGGCCATATACTATTTCATACTGTAGGCTTAAGTGAGAAAATGGGCCAACGCGTCAGAATTTATCAGCTTTTCAACACAGTTGTGGGCTATTAAATGTTTATGTAGCAGATGGGAACAGTGGAGAAATACAGTGCATAGCACACATGCCGTGTTGGGCCGAAAGGAAAGGAAGCTCTCCAGCCTTCCCCCTTTGCTGTACTATGAACCTATGACCCTATTGCCCAGAGGCAAAAAAGCTACCTGCAGAGATGTCAGCAGTATGGAAAAAAGGAATTATAGTGAAACACAAACACCCTGCTCTGCAGAGATGCTTTTCTAAGTCCTTTAGGCTTTTGGTCCATTTGGTTCAGTCTTGGCGAAAATGTTGAGGAATTATTTTCGATATGACTAGGGCATAGAAATCAGGTAAAATGAGTGAAATTAAATGAGTGGAAAATAACTCAGGATGGAATATTTGGAATGAGCTTGCTGACAATGGAATGCAATGTGTCGGAGAATTGATGAGAAATGGAAACTATGAAAATCCCGTTTCTTCAGCAAGTTCAGGTGAAATAGTATAATCAACAGGGAAAAGTACTCCTGTGCTAAACAGGAGCTCAAATCTGAAAAGAATTTCAGTGGTCTTATGCTTGATGTGTGTATTTCGTTAGGAACTGGGAACAGTTTTTCTCAACGGGAAAGAGCTCAGAGAGAAACCTCTGCCTGAGTTTTTCAGTCAATTAACATATTCTTTAATTAATGAATTAAATTAGAGAATTAAACTTAGGCAATTGGTGACGATAGATAGCAGTGTTGTAAATTTTACACTTTGGGGATCCTTTTGCTCTGGCCCTTTCCTTCCTAAATGATTGGTTAATAAATCTGACTAATGAAGCATGCAGATAAAAGGTAAAATTTTCAAATGCATCTAATTGACTTAGAATCCAAAGCCAATGGGATTTATTGTCCTTAAGTCATTTAGATGCCTCTGGAAGTTTTACTCTTATATTCCGTTGTTAACATTGATAAAATAATGAACACTTAGAGTCCACAAGGGGGAAAAAAAAGAAAAAGTAAAAGTAAGATTATTTATGGACTTCAGGAACTGAACTGACCACAGTAATAACTCCACAAATCTTGTGGTAGAAACTTGTCTAAGAGCTCCTGGCAGTTTACTCCAAATATGCATCAAATAACAAATGACTAAAATGGTGCTGCACTGATATATGATGCTCTGTAACGTCTTCTCATCTCACACTGAATCTTGGGATCATTTCCTACAAACCTCTGCTGATGGACAGGCAGTTCGTAAGTCAATGATCTGCCTTATTCTCCCCCCATAATGTTAGATATGGATTGTACACCTTTGAAATGTTAATTTTCTTTTGAACAGTGTGTTTTAAGGCTGTTCTTGGTGAGACGCTTTTTTCCCCCCAGATACCTTCTTTGTAGTTTCTTGAGAAATTGCTGAACTATTTCTTGTTTTGTACCTCCATAAGGTCTGGAAACCTGGTTTTTGCTGCACCATGGCAGGGCTGTACTGGCTGGTGCACTCCCATATGTTGCATAGCACAGCCCCTCTCAGGCTGAGTGATCTCCCAGTAGGCCAGTTCCAGGTAATCACCTGAGTTTGTAAAAGAGTAAATGTAAAATGACTAAAGGTAAAATGAGAAAATGACAGTCTAGGCTGCATGGGCCACGGAGCAGAAGAATGTAAAACTGTTGGTGCCACAAGAAGTGTGAGGCAAGCATGAAATGAGGGAGCCTCCATGAGCAGGACTTTGAGGGTAGGCAGTGGACCAGTTCCTTGGTTTACCATGTTTAGCCTCAGAAGTTATTCATAAATTCACTGGTGTTTGCAGTGTTTTCAGCCTTGTTTTCAAATTGTAGGGTTTATTGTGACAATAGTGGTATTGTTCATTATGCTGTCAAAAAAGCCATACAGCAAGATGACTTCCAGTAGTTCAGCTTGTTTGGGTTGTATGAGGCTGCTCATAGTCCTCCACAAATCCTCAGAAGTTATTGGCCTTGTATTAATGTGCTAGCTTCAGTTTAAGGTGGCCTTGAAAGGCTATTTTTGACCCTAGCTGTATGTTTGTCTTAAGGTAGAAACTTTGAAAGAATAAAAGAAATGCATAAGCATTGCTCTGGCATTTTCATACTCTTTGTTTAAGATTAAATGGACCAAATTCAAAGGTCCCATATTCATTCAGTTCTCACTCAAAATTTCCGTGGGTTTGAGACCATTTACACAGCCTGGGTAAAGACTAGAAAATAAGATCAGCAGATAGAGTCTTTGGTAAACAGAAGCTTTCACATTTCTATGAAAATGTTTAATTTTTAAAATCTTTAATGTTCAGTGCTGCTGAGAGCAGTTACAGCTTACATCACAGCATCATCTCAGAAATACAGTGCGATGATTCAGCTGCTGGGATAAGTCCAGTTTGTTTCTACCCTCTTTTTCAGATGAAAACATTTTTGGCATTTGAGGACAACGTGCATGAAAGGTTTTATGCTACAGAATGTTGAGAGAAGCAGGGAAGAACTTCCTCGTGTGAACCATGGGAGTTCCTCACATTAGTCACACTAATAAATAATAGACTGTACCTACTGAGCTCCCTTTTGAAACAGACCTCCCTGTGCTCAAGGAGAAGCTAGTATTGGATTCTTCTTTTTAAATTGCTCATTTGGTTTTGCATCTTGCTTTGCAGACAGCTACTATTAGTTACTAGTGTTTGTAGGAATAGAAAAGGTGGGAAAATACTGCTTTTTAAGTGTTCTGTTTCGTTTCACTAAAGGTCCAGCAAATTCCCAGTTGAAGAAAGCCTTATTCCACTCCCTTCCCACTCTCCACCTTTCCTCTATGAGGTTTTTGTGAATTGTATTTCTAATTCTCTAAATACATGCCAACTCACTAATTATCTTGGTCCACCATTTCCTTTCCATTGTATAGTTCCCCTTTGCAGGACCTTTTATAAACAGACCTTAATAGTTGCCATTGCGCTAACATACTGTGGTCTGTGCTAAAAGTCCAGTGAGAATCAACGCCTTTTTATTTAAAAGTTTGTTATGGGTTATGTTCTCCTTGTATATTTAGCTGGGGAGGACCAGAACCCCTCACAGCATATTTAAACTGAGTCTCCTTTGAGTTGTGCCAAACAGCAGAACAGCCCTGGTTTACCTGGTCTCCCACGACAACAGACTTGATGGCAGCCAAAGAGATCGAGAGGCAGCCGAGCGTGACAGCCGACATCAAAGCGAGAATGCCACACCTTGATCCAGGCCTCACTCTACCTGCCAGGGCAAACTTATTAACGTGACCACCCTGAGAATTCAAAGGAGCAAATGCACACAGGCACACAAAACCCAACCACTCAAATATGAAAATGAAAATAGAAGTCTAGACAGCTTTTCTTCAGAATTCATTGCTGCTGACCTAATTATTTGGATCCTGTGCTTTATCTTGCTCTTTTCAAAGAACAAGAAGAATAGTTAATTTTAATAGAATAATTGAATGTCATAATTGTGGTGGTTTTTTTTTTTTTTTTTTTACTTCAACAATGATGTTTTAGTTAAGCTGCCATTTCTTTCTGTAGAGCTGCTAATGACCAGGCTGCTCACACAATGAATTAGTTAATTCTTTGTTTCCTTTCCGGACCATTTGGACTAACTTAAGCTGATGAAGATTTTGTTTACGTGCATGTGCTGTAATGATTGTTTTTGTCTGTGATGTCCTGAGCTGTAAAGCAAATCTCCTTTTCATTCATGATTTACCACGTGCAAGAACCATAGAGAAGTAGAGGATAATTAAGATATGGATTTGTCTGAACAACCTGGTTTTTTTGAGATGGGATGGTTACATTTGTCTGTGTTTAACCAACATTGCATATAGGAAGAGTTCAAATTCCAGATAGTTTGAAATCTGCAGAGCATGAGCCTGTTTTATTTTTGCAAAACTGGGGATTAACTGGGCACAGGCCTTAGTCATCCAAATTGTACAGAATTTTGGGATGGATAATGCCATTTAAATGAGTCTGGTGAGCCCTCTCTCCTAGTTGAAAGGATGGATGACATTTTGATGACTTCAGTGGTAAAGTGGCTGTGAAAAGATCTGACTAATACAAAGTGGAAGTTTTGTAATAACTTTAACGAGCTCCACAATTTCTCACATTTATGGGGTCTTCCATCTTGTAAATCCCTAAGCACTTCACAACAATATAAAGCACCACTGAAAAGCAGCTACCTCTAGGGCAGAAAGTGGTGACCAGCTGGCTCCCAGCAAAGTACATAGCAGCAAAATGAGAAGGAAAAGTCATTTTGGCCAAGTAAACTGGATTATAAATTAAAAGTAAGTATTGCATTGCCTAAAGGAAATGCTTTGTCAAACACTGTGCCCCTTTTTCATTCCCCTTTAAAGAAAGCACTGTGAATGAAGAGCATGTTCTGGTTATTAAATGATTTGTCTGTCTCAGCTTTTCCCCAACTGTGGTCTGGAGTACATTTATTAGTGGTTTGTGGAGACTTTCTGGTCAGAGTGGCAAGACAGCTTCAGTTTTCAAATGGTGTTTGTAGGTTCATGTAGCCTCACCCAGGGTTTTTCTACTGCCTCAACTCCCACTGAGTATTCCAGTGCCATGTGGTGCAGTAGGGAATACGAGTGCTTAGAAATGCTGGTGATACGGGGTGCTTAAGAAACTTACTTTTTTGGTCAAAGCCAAATCTGAGACACTTCTGCAACTTGCATATCAAATTCTGTGCAGCAGAGCACGCAGGCTGAAATGATGGCCAACATTCTAAAAGAGAAAAAAATGAAACTACATAACATTCTGGTGTGGTATGAACAGCACTGTTAAAAAGAGATTGATCCCAAACTGACTCCTAAATCCTTATTCGGTTTTATTTGGACTTGGTCTGGCCCAAAATGGGGGAAACAAAAAAGGGGAGAAAAGGAGAACAAGAAAGGCTATAATTTATTAACTTTACCAAAATAATTTATGTTCATTTTAAGCTCCTTTCTTCAATGTTGCCTTAACAATATTTTTCCACAAGGGATTATAAATAGAGTCTGTAATAGGGATTGTGAATTGAGAGAAGATATTGTTCATGAGAAATTCCTTATTTAAAGCTGTTGAACAGTGTAAATGTGTTTAGAACCATGAAGCTGTCTAATAAATATCCTCTGGTCTAAAAATTGGCCCAAGCTACGTCAGAACTGAATGTTCTTACGTAGGTGTACTTTGAGAGTCCATAGGTAAGACGAGATAGGACGAGCTCCTGCAAAGACAGATGCCAAAACGTAGCAAGGAGAGATTAGCCCAGAGCAGAGGGTTAAATCTGAGTTCCTTCCAGTGTCTGTGTATCCTGCTCCATTTCTTGCCTCATCTTCAGGAAGAAGCAAAACTAAATGGTATTACTGTGAAATGCAATTATATTCCAGTTTTGCTAATTTGGGCTCAAAATTTCAAGACAACTCACGGATCTTTGCATAATCAGCTCCAACCACCTTGCAATCCATCAGATTCCAGTATGAACCTGGTAACATCAGTCACTCTCTATGGGATGGAAATTAGGAAGCTTGTGTGTGCGTGTAAATCAAATGAGTCTGAAATTTTGGTCTGTACCCTGCAACAATAGTAGCATCAGTCCATTCCCCTACCCATGAGATAAATGCTATCAGTGAGGAAATACGATACTGATCTGGAATTTTCTGGCCCAGTTTGGTCACATGTCTGCATTTATTTGCTTGCCATTTAACATCTATTGAATGCTAATTTTACATTATGATTTCCAGGGTGATTAGCATGCCTTTTTAGCTGTGTATTCTCTCCAACTTTCATTGTACACTTCGAACATAGATAATATGTAAATATTTCCATTCTGCAGTGGTTTCCACTGTGTGCTCTTTGGATTTAGCTACTCTATGAAGTAAATAGTGGAGCTGGTTGAACTCTTCATAACAAATAATTCATCCAGCAAATTCAGCTCTTCTGTAAATGTAATGCATACAAGCTGATTACGATTTTCCCAAATTAGTTCATTATTTGTAATTGTCTGCTGAATTATTTTTGTGAGCAAACTGTACCCTATGAATTATCTGTAATTTGAACACTATGATTATTTACTTTAAGTTATTCCTTGTGTGTGACTGTTCACCTGGTTTTATTTCTGGTCCCTGATTGAATAGGCTGACTTTGAGAAATAGGTGTTTTAGATGGGTTTTTCACTCAAGGGTTTAGTGTGAAGAGGATTAAATGTCTCTAGAATAAAGATGGGAAAGAACAGTTCTGAGGAGGAAGGAAGGAAGGAAGGAAGGAAGGAAGGAAGGAAGGAAAGAAAGAAGGAAGGAAAGAAAGGATAGAGGGAAGGAGGGAAAATCTGTCCTCTCATTCTTAAAAGAACTTTGTATTGAGATAGATACATATATCTGAAAACAAAAAGCTTCAATTAATGAGTTACTGTGCTCAGTAGCACTTCATATTATTGAAATTAAGGTATATTAAAATTACAGAAGTTTTGTGAGGCCTCATCTGGTATGATACCCAATCAATAATACTGGCTTTTCCAAGAACAAGAGATTAATGGAGAGCTGTTGTGCTCACATACCTGGGTGTCCTTGTATCACACAGACCACTAGGCTGTTAGAAACTCTTAAAGGAACTAAAAAATACCTTAAAAATCCTACTTGAGTTTAAAAAAGAGTGTTTACCCTGAAGTGAAAGAAAGTAGAAATATGGAGAGAAATTATTTAACTGAAGTGACACAGTTGATCACTGGCCATATTGCAGATACATCCCAGTCTCCCAGGTTCCTAAGCTGGTGCAATATCCATAAGCCACCACCATCCCTGTTCAGGCAGTGCATGTCCTTAAGGCCATATGAGAAGCTGGGCACCAGGTCTGGCCCATTTAATTCTTGGTGCCTCTCGGCAGGAATTGCTGTTGCATCCTCCAAACTCTGCACATAATGACAATCTGCACACTTTAATATATCTGCCAAGCACATGGGTTGAATCTGTTAATCTTTATTTTATGTACCTTCATCATTCACCCACCACTCCTCACAGTCACCAGTCAGGTGTACATGTGTGGGGCTCTGCACCAAGTGCCTTTGCCAACATACCTGCAGGAGGAAATTTAACTTCTGATCTAGATTTTACATCTGGCTGGGCTTTATGTGAGCACCTGTGGTAGAGACTGCATCAAGGGCACATTAATGAATCTTCTGTCTAACCTGGCCAAACTCTTTTTTTTTTTTTTTTTTTTTGTTTCCCAGGGGCTCCATTTTGAGAGCTATACCTCCTCTTTTTCTGTCTCAGGCAGCATAAGGTAAAGATGACTTCTGGCACTACAAGTTCTTTCCCTTTCCTTGAACCAAGACACACCCTAAATGAATGAAAACTAATTAAATATGTATGCACGCACACACACATATATACCTCACTCCAATAATATCCTAACTGTAGCCACTCTGGGGCCAGATTCACGTAGGGTGGGCACATATTTGCACCAGATTTAGACCTAAAAGCATGTCTAATTCTGTGAAGTCACAGGCATATTCATTTCCTGGTTTTAACACGCTCATATGGCATGTAAAGTTTTGAAAGGTTAGGCTGAAAAGATCATAAGCCATGTTGTTAGCATGTGTGAGATTTTGTAGCTGTTTGCAAAGTGCTGAGATCCTCAGATGGCAGGTGCTATATAAATGCCATGTATTATTATTTGTAATATTATCATTCAATTATATATTAATCACTTGCATGAATGAAAGAAGATTTTACTGTACGGTTCTGACTTCCTTTCCTATGCTTTCGGTTAATCTCTACAGGACATGATTATATTTGCTTGGACCAGATCTATAATAATGGATGTAAACACAGAACTTTGTTTTTAATCTGTTACTGATATTACATTTTGTTTCAAGACAGATAGCCCTCTGTCATTCAGATGCAGCACCGCTGCTGAAAGTCAGCTGTCAAATACGTTTAGAGCTGTACCCTAACTCACTGTGTGCAAGGGTGCATGCATCCCCTTGAGACACTGGGTAAGAAGAGGTTAATCCTTAAGCTGACTAGAAAAGGGACCACAGTTGTCTATCCATCCTGTAGGAATTAGGCCAGCTGTGGGGAGTTAATTGCTTCCTATACACACCCCTCCAAGCACGGCATAAAAGGGGTGCGTTGGGAGGGCCTTGGCTTGGCAGGGAGACTGAGAGAGGAAGGAAGCTGGGTCCAGTGTTAGAGATCAGATCTGAGCAAGGTGATGTCCTGCTCTCTGGTGTTTGCCTGATGTGGGCAGTGCTTAGGCTGAGTAGAAGCAAGCTATCCTTATGTGAGGGCTGCTGCTGAGAAGGGAAATTTCTTGTTTGCTCTTGGCCTCTGAAACAGGGCATTTTTCCTGTCTGGTTTCACTTTCCAGAGTGATACTCCTTATGAAATGCTGAGATTCTGTAGTCCCTCTTTCTGTTGGTGTGTCACTAGATCACACTATGCACATAGGCGCACTTCAGGGCATGTGCGGTCAGGACAGAAGGGATCCTAAACTATGGGAATTAAGCAGGCAGATAGTGGGAAGTGCTGGTGGTATGTGTACAGAGAATTGTGTTCTTCACAATTCTTCACTGCTGTCTGTTGCTGTTAGGAAAGTTGCAGTAAAGAATATTCAGATTGTGAAAAAAAAAACCCGCTCTGGTTTCCTTAATATCAAGTATGGTGCAGAGCTACAACTTTTTTATTCTGCTTTTGCTTCCCCCGCCCCCCCCCCCGGTGCTATGGAGTAGCACTTGAGTCCAGAACCTGATGCTTTCTGTTTATCCTCTATGGCTTAACATTAACCATGTTAGCTGGCCAATATGCTCTGAATTTAAGTTGCAGGAATGCTTCTAGGGAAAAGCATAATGTGTGTCAGGACCTGATTGACATGACCTAACTAGTGCCTGATCTGTTTGGTGCAGGGCTGCTGATTCCCGTGCTGCTCTGTACACAATTATTGGGGCTGACTGCTCAGAGACCCTGGCGCACCAGTATGAACTGAGCATCTTCTGTACTGCAGTGGAGGGCGTGACTTGCTAATCTATATCCTCAAAGAATAGGGTTTCTTTTACCTCTTGGGCCTCGACATGCCTGTTCAGGGGGTAGGATTTGGCCCTTAGTGAGCTGATTATCCGTTCCCTTGACATAACATAAAGCTCTAGGATTTACGGCTATATAAGAAAGTAATAATCTTGCCGGGATATGTGGGGAGTTACATACAGTATGTAAATCCCATCTTGAGATAGGAATATGTTCCTTTGAGAGTACAGCTGTAAGAGACCTGCATTATGAAACCTGAATCCATGTAAAATGGCCCAGTTTCATTACAAACTTGAATCTCACTTTACATCAGTTGAAAGTTTTGCTATGGGTCATGAACATTTCAAAGCAAACCTGGGCCCAGGTTCAAATAATTCTTTTATTCCTCTGTATCATGCAAACTTCACAGCACCATGCAATTTCAACACAAAACCAGATGAAATGCAAGGCTTTTCACTGAGTGTTTTGATACTTTTTTTTTTTAACTTTGTGGTGTTTGCCTGTCTCCAAGTGCAATTCAGCAGCAACAAACCAAGTGAAATCTTTGGGAAAGTCTCTATAAAAGCACTGTGATCCGAAACAGCCAAGTTCTGCACAGCTGCACTACAGAGTAATGGGCAAGGCTTTAGTTGCTAAGCTTGGTGCAGCCACACTCGCTGTCAGAAATGGACTGAAGGAATGCAACTCCTCTGGTTTCCATTTCTGCCTGAAGGGGAGCATAGCTCAGTGAACCCACAATGAGACTTGGGGGAAAGGAAAACTAAATTACATTTAAAGAAAGAAAAGAAGCCTTCTGCTTTTTTTTAATGATTGAGTGATGCTGATCTCTTCCACATAACATAGATAAGGTTACAACAAGCCTTTCATTATAAGCCTAATATTGAAAGCGACCCCCACCAAACTTTGCCAAGCCAAAAATCAAGCTGTCTGAAATTTCATAGGCAGCCCTTCAGACCAGACCAGAATCTCCCCTCCTGGCATATTTGCTAAGGTGTGTAAAGAGGAAAGGAGGAGGAAACCAGAGAAAGTATGCGAGGGAAATAAGTTCCTGTAAAAGAGTCAAGTTTACACTACTACTTATGCCGTGTTGTGCTGTTAACGCTATCTGATGTTCTTAAATATAGTCTTCCAAATTCATTTTCTTTACAAGCAAGCAAATGCTAAGCCTAATGAGATGTGTTGTGTATTATTAGGTTTGTTAAACAGGTCAGACAGAGGTAACTATGTGAACAGCAGGAGAATTTGCTCTCTGCCCTGGTCTTTGATTAGGGTCATTTCATAACACAGGTGACTCTCGTCAAAGCCTGGAATCAGTGCTATGCTTTGATTCCGGAGAATAGGGGTGGTCTTCCATGTTGTTTGAAAAACTCTGTTGCAGTACTGATTTACACATGCAAATTAAAGCAAGTTTTTTCTTAGATTCAAGTTGGACTCTTCTTCCCTTTCCCACTGGAAGCATATCTGCAAGACTCCAAGTATTCTTTAAGAAGAGCAGAGAAACTACACTGAAAAGGATTTAGTGATAGGAACAAGAAGATACATCATCTCATAGCAGCACCAGTATTGCTGTCTTTAGTGAGAATGAAAAACTTCCGTTTTCAGTTTGTCTTGAATGTGAAAGTGGCAAAGGTGTCAATGAGAATTCACTGCTGTTACCTGGTATCTTCACTCTGACTAGCACTGACCCAGGAAATGAAGCATGACAATGGATTGTGAAGTTACACAGGGCAAACTTGAATTTTTTTCCCACCCTCATAGAAGAAATTCTAGGAGATTCATAACCTCAGAAATAGAGGAAAAAATTAAAACCATGCCAAGCCATTTTAAATTGGACTTCATGATAAACTGAGATTTGATATTCCTGGATAATTACTAATGAGAACACTTTCCCTTTAATTATCTTGTGGTCACCATTTCAAAGGTGATTAAAGCTATTCTTCACTAGATGTGGTTATAGATTTAATGCAAACCTGGTCTTTCTTGTGGTTTTATCACAGCAATTAAATCTGGCTTGCACACAGACTTTGTGTGGCATGAGGGATTTCACCAAGCAAAATGATTTTACCCTTCAGGCAATGTTAAATTTAGGAAAAATATAATTAATTATATCAGACAGGTACCTATTATACATCATGCACACATTCTTAGAGACCAGGGGGGCCCACTTCTACTCAAAACAGAAACAGTCATTCCTTCCAGCTCTGGTCTTAAGCACAGTAGAAACTGTTGCTGGTTCAGACGTGTCTTAATATGATCATTTTTATTATCTGTAACAAGCAATCATCCGTTCTCTGAGAAGAAATAATAGAAAATCCCAAGTTTTGAATGCAAGTTCTCCCTTCCTATAACATTTGCACTGAGCGTTTCATGGTTCTTTGCTTTCTTTCTGATTGTATGCAGCAGTTATGTCTTGGAAATAATGCAGTGTTAGCCTATTACAGTTACAGGCTATGTAATATGTTTGTATTTAGCTTTTATCTGCTGATTGTAAGATTACCTGATTGCATTTTATTTTTTTCCCCCTGGACTACTTGATGGGTTTGTTGCTAACTTATCTAATACTGTACAATCCCTCAGCCCACAAACCCCTTCTGATTTAATTAGGGTTTTAGGCCTTCTTCTAAAGACAAAAGGCTATATTTTCAAAATGCAAGCAGGCACTCAAGACGCCCATGTCAGTGATACTGCATGCTACCAAAATGTCTTTCATCAGTGGATCTCAAAGCATTTTAAAAACATTTGCAAAGCATCAGGGAGAGAGAAATGTATATCCAATTTACACATGCATGAACTGATAGATGGTGTAAGTTATAAATATGCCATACTAAACATCAAACTACTCTACTTTTGATTGCATTAAAAAGATAGTGTTTGAGATACATGGGTGAGATGGGCATTTTTATTGTTGGTGGGGTTCCTCCCTAATCCTCGGGATAGGTTACCTGTAGGGGAACAGAGCTGGATTTAAAATGCTGCATCTATATGCAAGCATAACATGAAAATGAGGAGATAGAGCTAACTTTTCTTGTTTTGCTTTCCTCTAGTGCTTCATAGAAGTTTATTCATCTATCTGATTAAAATAAAATAAAATAAAATAAAATAAAATAAAATAAAATAAAATATTTAAAGATGGTCCTAAGGAAAAAAACAGCTGTAGAGAACTAGTTTTACAGTTGAATTATTGAAGTAGAATGCTGTTTGGGAAAATAAGCTGTGAAATCTTACAGAGCTGTTACCAGATTTCATCTGTATCATCTTTTATTGTTTCTTTTTAAATACAAAAGCTTTAGTTCTTGAAGGAGTCTTGGAAGTATTACAGCATTCGGAGCAGTGACATTGTAAAATATAGGGTACTAATCACAGAGTAGCTGTGCAACATACAGCTTTTTCTATCTGTCATATTTAATAACTAGACTATCATATCATTTGATTCTCATGTGCCAGAATCAGAGTCCTACCTCTCAACAGTTTGGAACCATGACAAAAATAATATCACTCAGCCAATCTCATGACTCAAGTGACCTTGGCCTTTGATCCAGTCAGATCTTATCAGATCTTCAGAGGGTCAAGGTACACCTGTTTTCAGTATTTTAGCATTTTAGCCTTAAGCATTAAAGGGCTACAGGGGACACAGGATACTCAGAGGAAAAGGCACTGCTCTGCTCTGCGTGCATGTGCATGTGTATGTATGTGTATAGGCGTGTGCCTCTGCCTGGGGAGGGGGCTATACATAATAATGAAGTCTGTTATTTAAAACTGGGTTTAATCCAAGACAAAATGAGGTTTGTTTTTTTTTTATGACAGATATCATACACATTTGAAAGTACTGTTAATGAAAAATATTTCATTAAAGATATTCTTGCAGCATGCATAGAGAAGGAGAGGCAACTTGGCAGAACAAGTATCATATACGTGAAGTGCATTAGCGCTTAACATCCCACAGACGTGCTTTGCTGTATGGGAAACAGCATGATCAGGTGCACGTCTGCCATATTAAAGGATTATGAGAAATGGGGAGAAAATAATACTTAATTCTGAATGTAAAAATATTCTGTTTTTTAAAGAGGCATCTCTTGAAGCAACCATATTATGAGATATAATACTACAAAATCTTCTTGATTTAGCACTATAGAGACTATTAATGCTTATGACTGCTTAATTTCTCTTTCTGAAGCATGCAAGAAAGCCATATGCTGGAATGTAGGAGGTTTGTAGCGTGTCCATTTAGTCAGGAATAATATGCAGCCAGAGGCACTGAAAATGACTATTTTGTTGACAAAAACACGCCAAGCATTTTATTCCCAGCTATGAAGTATGGAATAAACTTTTGATGATCAATGCTGACTTCTATTGGAAAGTTGTGCTGTGTATACACCAGGCTAATGTGTATGCATTGTAAGCTATAGAGATATTATTATCATACAGATCATTGTTTGCAAACGGGAAGCTTAGAAGGTTGTGAAGATAATTTCTCATGACAATTATTATGTACAGTAGGTGTAGGAATTGTTTGCCTGTGACCCTCAGTAATTGTTAGTGAGGCATGCCTGCACATCTATCAGGGAGAAAACGAGGACTCTTCATTTACAGAAATAGGATGATTTTACTGAAATGTATACACTGAAGTGTTCCTGAAGTTCCCTGTCCCAGCTATGCTGCAGTATGATCCCAAACAGCAGAGCAGATGATTTTCATTGCATATTACAGAAAATGGTGATTGTCCCACTAGAGGTAAGGATCAAGGCATAGTGATTTGAACCTATTTAATATAGAATGGAGACTGCAGTATTACGCAGAGCTTCTAATCTACAATCTACAACCCACTGCTGTGGGTTCCAAGTAACCACATCTTAATTTCATGGGTTGTTTTCAGTAACAAGGAAAATGGTACAAAAAGTTTCCTTCAGTGGCACTAGACCAACTTCCAACATCAGCGACTTCCACCTGGGGCCCTTTTTTAAAATCCCATCATACAGCAGCACTAATTTCACTAAACTCATGGGATGCTTCTGCTTGCAAAAGGACTGCTTGTGTGAGCAGGGTTATAGAATTAAACCTTTAATATTGCTCTAACAAATCAGGAATGAACAGAAAGAAGCTCACTGCAAAGAAGAGGGAAAAGGGAATGATTACTTGTGCTCTTTTCCTAGTTCAGCTGCAGTTTTCCTTCCAGTGCTCTCTGTTAGTTGTTTTTACTTTATTTTTCCCACTTGTGAGATGGAGGAAAATGATCAAGCTCATCCTGCATATATGTATTGAGGGGGATGCTGAAATTGACCCAACATTACCTATATCACAGAGTTGTTAAGGAGGTAAATATGTTTATATTTATGAAGTGCTATAATGTATGAATTATCAGTTATGTTAACAATAATATTTTTATAAGTCAAAGCAGAATGGGCTGTATTCCCTGAGGGGTCTGGGTAATTTTCTATCTATCTACCTTCCTTTCCACAAAGGTAAAATACAGTGTCTTAAAAAGACTTGGATAGTTGAGTTATTTGAATTTTTAGATCGGATGAAACATAACAGCCCAATGTATTGTGGCAGTCACTTTCTTCACAGCCTGCATAATGTTCTTTTTACATCCATCACAGGCAATTAAAAGGGAATGCATTGGTATAAAATGAGTCTGCAACATTTTCTTTGCCTTTTTTTCTGTGCCTCAAATGATAGAACGAGCCAGGTGAACTGAAGACCTCTTTAAACTGTAGAGCTCTTTCTGTTTTTCCCTACCCCTTTTAATTAAAGAAAATAAAGCAGCAATCAAACATTTTTTCTGCCAAAGAGTGGACCCTAACTAAATATCTTGGATTCCTTCCATTTCCTGTCCATCCCCAAACACCAGCCCCACACTCCCTACCACTTTCATTTGGTCCCATTCTTTGCAGCTCTAGATACTTCTACCTTTTCCTAAAACTAACAATGTTATTTCTTAAGGGGCAGAGCAAATAAGACACCAGATTCCTGTGGTCACTTCTCTCACCCTTCCCTCTCTCTTTCCTTTCCCACTGGTCTTGGATGTGCTGTGACCTTTCTGTGCACGGCATAGAAAGTGCAGTTAAACAAAGCAATGCTCCTTTCTGCAATGCACTATGTGCACCCCCAGACCTGAACAGCAGATTCCTGCCTTGAAAGACAGACCTACACAGTTCCTTACAGCCAATTGCCAGGTGTCCAGGAACATAATTTAAGGTGAAATGAATTTGGTGGGATTGAAAAGCTACATTCCTTACTTTTATATTGTCCAAGAGTATTCAATGGCTGCGCTGATGTTTTTGTATTAATTAGGAACTTCATATATTGTATCAATCAGGGAGCAGATGCAGTTACACATGTAGGAACAAGTTATCCCTGTAGGTGAAATAGAAGGAATGATGGTCTGGGTCTCGGACTTTGTAGGTATGTATTAGTTGCAAGGTCAAAAGTAAAACTTGTAAACAAACATGTTCTTAGCTTTGACCTTGAAAGTGCCACTTCTTTAATGGGACTGTCATATGATTAAATTTGTGGGCAAGACTGGGGACTTGCACTTCAAACATATTTCCCTGTTAAGGGAGAGGATCAGTAAACTATATTTCTGCTAGGAATAGGGAATAGATGCTTGGATTTCATTGTTGTAAGCAGCATAGAGAATCTAATATTGTAAACTCAAAGAAACGAGTGACTGTCTAGTAGGTGGAGCACTGGAGTAGAAATTGGAAAATTTGGGTTATTCTGGTCTAAGGTCGCTGCTGTCTTCCTGTGTTTCAGCTATGAATTTGGGTGACCTATAGCTTCTCCATGGTATATTATCAATATAAATAACCTAATCAATACATTGACTAGCTACTCTGTAATCCCAATACAACCTTTTCAGTGAGCTAAGTTAGCCTCAACAGGACCCTATGCTGTTATCATGCTTCTGGCACTGCTCCTTCTTAACATGTTCTGAAGGAGAGGTCTGATGATTTTACAGATGATGTGATGGCCTCAGTGCAAGTGCAGACACTCCTGCCTTTGAGTGTCTTTTCATACAACCTGTGGTTTACCTAAACCATTCAGGACCCTGAAAATGGTTTCTCCCAAAGCTTCCTTCATCTTAGGTCAGGAAGTACAAAATTGACTTCATTATCCTTGGTACGTACACAGGATTTGGGTGTGACAGCTGGGGAACAGGTCATCTTCAAATGTATCCAAGAATGAACTGTCCAGCTTGGAGAAAATCTCGTAACTCTCAGAAGACAAACAGCTGAGTCAAAACAGAAAGGAAACACACATGTATTTGTTTCTCTTTCTTCCCTCTGGAAATGACATCCAGAGGTTGGTACAGTATTCCTTGAACTACTTAACAGGTGGGTTCATATGTTACTGCCAAAGGGTATTTAGTGGGTCACACTGATAAGTTGAATGTTGTCTCCATCCACTCTTGTGCAGCAGCACATGACTGCCAGATACTATTCCCAGATCTATATATAATCTTGCATATATCATAGATGATGCTGATACAGAAACTCATTAAGGCTGAGTCTGTCTGTCCTTATATATATGAGACTTCACTGAAGTGGGAACTTTGAGCTGAGATCAATAGGAGGATCAGGCCATAAGAAAAGAGCTGAAAGGCCCTATTGATTGTTTACTACATTAGGAATGCAAAAAAATGTAGATTTTGAATGATGTCTGGTATTCTTAAAAAAAAAATGATAAAAAAATTGTCTGATGCCTTCAAATTAAGTGTTTTCTCTGGTACTCTAAGCATCTACCTAAGGCTTCTAAATTTATTTCCTACCCTGACTAGCCAAGTGACCTTTCTGAAGTTATTTATATTGTCTTTATATTTGTATTCAATTACTCAGCATAAATCAGAATGAGAATTCAAGGCTCCCTTCTGCTTTATCTTTATCAGTATGCAATGAGCCTGATCCAAAGCCTGCTGAAGGCAGCAGTTGGGGCCCCACTGACATTAGCTGACTTTGACTCAGAGCATCATATACACCACACCAAACTCTGGTCCCCTGTATAATGCATCCCAGTTCAGCCAAGTGACCAGTCATATGGGTTTCATATTCTCATATACATGGAAATAAAAAAAGTTTTGAAGGTCTCTTCACATCCTTACTTAGGTACATAAAAGGCTGGTCTTGGTATTTAAAAAAAGAAAAGCAAATGTTCTGCTAGCAGCATAATTAAAGGATCTTTGTTTCTTACAGATGTATATGCTGTGTCACAGTGCTACCTGCTTTACCCACTGGGCCTCCTATAACACCTCCTGCAGCAGTATCTTTAGATCGCATAAGATCCCTATCACTTCTTTGGTTTGCTACTGATCTTTATTTGACCTGTTAGATGACCAGAGGACAGCAATGTATCAGAACTAGTGCCAAGCTACAGGAGGAATTCTCTCTAAGGAGAATTGGTATGGTCTTTCTCTTCTGTTCAGGTGCTGATTTTCAAAAAACTTATGAAATCTAATTAATTTTGGGACTTTTAACCTGAACTGGGATGAAACAAGTATGCCAGATTGGGAAGAAATTCATCACTGAAGGCTCAAAGTCAGCTGGTGATGTGGGCAAAGAAAATGGTCACTAGACTCAAAGTCATGAGGAGGAGGAGAAACAGATGGTAAATAAGCAGTATGATTGCATAAGCCTGAATTCTGCTAAATATTTTAATTCTCTGTGCCAACTGTGGGCCAAGTAATTATTGACCTTTTCATGACAGAATGAATACAAAACAACTATTTTTTTTTGTCCTTTGTTAATCCACATGAAGGTGTGGGAAGCAATTTGTAGTCCTGCTATGCTATCCTGCTTTGTGAAAGGTGCACAAAGTCAATGTGTTTGTGTTTTCTTTATCCTTTCATGAAAAGCCCTCAGAGAGTTAGACATGGTGTGCTGTTTTTTGGTGCTCTTTTGGCAGATACCACCCCAGAATGGACAGGAAGTTTTCTTTTTTTTAATACATTGACGACTTTTTCCAGTGTAGCCTGGAACTTAACATCATAGGCTGTTCCCTGTCTGCAGCGCCTATGTCATCAGTTCTCCATATAAAACTTTCATGTTTTAACTGGTACAAAATGCACCAAGGATTTTCACATGATTAATGACGGCCATTGGGATTAATGAAGACTGGATCCAGCCATAGGGTCACAGATGAATTTTCTGACTCTGTTTCTTATAAGTTCAGCAGACCTAGCAGGGAAAACCTATATTCAGCACTTCTCTTTGTGTCTCTCAAAGCTTTAACGCAATGTGTATTTTTGCCTTGCAGTATATGAAGCCTGATGAATACAGCGTAAGATGCTCAGTTTGTTAAACTATGCTTTTGTGCCATTTAATGTATTCCTAGCTTTTTTCTGGGTACACAACCTAAGGAGGAGATATGTCATCAGCCATGCTAAAACCATTGAAATATCTGGGAAAGAAATCGTCTTCAAGTCTCAACAAATCATCTTTTTACAGCGTTGCGTGTTAAGAATTCATTTAAGAAATGATCCCCAAGAGGCCACATGTGAACACTGTGCCATCCTAATCTATCTTTTCCTGACTATTAGGTTGATAATGGGGATTCCTTTGCACAGTCATTATGCATTGTTGTCAGTCTTGAGCCAGTTTTATGACCTGTGTCCAAGATGTACCCTCATTCTCATTAAAGGCTTAAAATGATCCATTAATCTCTTGCTTTGTTTCTCCAATTTTTCTGACTCCTTACAGAGCTGTAAAATGTTGGTATTTTTTAGATGGCAGGGAACCAGCATAGCTAGAACTATGATCCATTCTTGGTTCAGCAACCAAAGATTTTTATCTATTTCTGTTGTGAGCACCAACTTTCAACAAGCAAATCCAACACAGTTCAACATCCAAATGACTGTGTTGAAACCCAGCAGTAGCACTGGTGGACCATAATAATGAACCCTCTCCTGTGTCATATTGGCAGTGTACGTATGTAGGGTGCACCCATGCAGTTTAGTTATTGTTGTTATCTGTTAGAATATGCAGTCAGTGTCCATGCAAATACTTTGCATCATTTCTAGAATGTAGAGAAGATATGGTCCCCTTTAAGACTTGCAAGAGACATTTCTCATTTAAGTTTATAGTATAGTTTGGCCACTGAAGGTTTTAAAATAACAGCTTCCTCCTGCCCAACTTCTAAAGCTCTCCTAATCAGAAAATTAAAGTCAATCAGTCTTGATTTAAAAAAATACTTTTGATGCACAGCACACTGAAAGAAGGATGCAGAAATCATTTAAAAATCATAGTAAAAATGTATTAAGGGTCCAACACCAGTACTTTGTATATTAGGAGAAGTCCTTGTTTTAGTGAACTTGATAATAAGCAGACTATTATATTCAAGACGGCACAATCAGTATAAGAATACAGTGAAGGAAAAAAAGTCCAGGCTAATATCTTCTGTTACTAGTTCATATTCCCCTGTCCTGGAAGTGTAGCAGTCTGGGTAAATGCAGGTAGACTCTCAACCCTTGTCTTTTCCTGACTGATTGCTAGCCATAACCTGCTGGTATTGGAATTAGAAACTGTCTGCACACTCTGTTCTCTATTTGGCTGACAAAGTACTAACAGAGCAAATTGTAGGTTATTTCACTTTTCAACATGGGCTGTCACCCCCTAAGTTTGCTGATATGGTGGCACTGGTCTGTACCATCTCTATTAGAGTTTTTTATATAAATAGGGTGAAAGTGAATGGGTAGGCTCTTTGCAGCTCCGGTGTCAGCTGTGTACTGATAGTTCTCCACTTACCTACATTGCCTGATCATTAGTTTGATCACTACCTAATGCCTGATCATTCTTCCTGCAGAGCTTGCTGTTTTATTAAACCGCTTTACTAGTATTGTGAGTCTCTAAAGCTGGGTTATTTTCTTTCTTGAGAAAAGAAAAAACGATCAGAGATACACCTACCCTAGCAGAAATTGTACTCTCCTTGGTAAACTTCTGTCCTTGTGTACATACCAAATTAATAAAGTTGCGATACCTGATGAAATGACTGACACACAGCTACTTTTGTTTATACATATTGCCATCAGTTTACATGTTAATAGACAAAATGAGTGTTTATGGCAATCATATTTAATCCTACTCTCAATGGATCAGATGTGAACTGTGGGAGGTTGGCCCACTCTCGCTGTTTCTGCTTCCCACCAATGTTTGGAAATACACCAACTTTCCGGAAGAAAATCCCTTACAATATATCGCATGCTTCCAGGCACCAGCTGTCTCCTAAAACACATCACCTGTGGACTGATGCCATGTGACCTTGTTACTCATCTATCAACCTATTTCTGTCTCTCTGTTTGTCTCAGGTATTTTTAATGTGTCCGTCACCATGGTTTCTCATACTCCTTAGTACTTACCCCTTAAATATTTAGCAAGCCTAGCTTTTAACATTCCTGTGTTTTGATTAAATCTTCCTTGCTTTCAGACCTCCATTGAAGGCAGTGGAAGTATTTCTGTACGTTTTAAAGGATATGGATCATTCTGTTAGACCACATAGTGACTTTACTCTCAGTTTTAACTATTGTGGATTGTATTTAAAAGGCATCAGTAATAAAATTGCATGATGTGATCTCAAACAGTGGATGGCATCCCAATTTTTTGAAAGGGTGGTTCTGCTATGAACTTTACTGTGGACAAAACACTGCTTATTTATTTCAACTTTGCTTCACTTGGTTTACCACTGATGGCGTGATGATTTGCAATCCTGATTCTTCTCTGCATTCCATATTTGTTATCTGTGCTGTCCATCTTTGATTCTTTAACAGAAGTTTGATATTTACTGAATATTCTGAATGTGTGGGATTATTGATGGCATGGTTTCCATACACAGATTGGAAGTACTATATTTGTACAGATCCTAGTCTCTTTGAGAACCTAGCATGGCTGGGACTTTAGGTGCTATTGGATTAATAAATAACACCCACTCCCATCTTTGTTGTTAATGAAAGCCATGTCCCTGTGTTATGAAATGCACCTGTATTACGAAACTACTGTGATGACAGTGGTCCCTCTGTTTTTAAAACAAAAAATGATCTAATTTAAAACTGTAACTTAATAAAATGCAATCCATTAATATCCAGTTTAGTTTACAAATACAGAAGGTCCACTTTTGGCTCAACACCTTTAAGAAACTGGATCTGTTTAGATTTGTGGAGCAGATGGGAAGAGTTGGCATTTATCATACTTAGAATTTTTTATTACAAACAATGCTAGATACGTGTACCATGACATTCTCAAGAACACTGATGTGCCACTCACTGTCATAGGCCCAATTCTTATGGCTTCTTGATAGTGAAATGTTGTGAAATTTTGCACTTCACCGAACTATTCTAATTTCTGTGTCACGTTAATGGTGGCATTACTATCCCCAAAAGTTCCAAACTCATAGGACTGTCTTATAGTCAACAAGATGTATAAGAAAACTATTTTGTGTTTTTCTAATGTGGTTTTAGCCCTCAGATTGCATGTAGACCACATACTCATAGTTTTCTCAGCAACGGTGAAGGCTAGAATTGCCATTAAACAAACAAACACAGTCCATTTAAATAAAGATTTGTGAGATTTATATGTTAGAATCCTCTTGAATTTGTCATCTATGACTGAAAAGAAAGAACTGATAACAAGGCTTGAATAAAATCAGGAGAATTAGTAGTGATGAATTCGATGTTAGTAATGGACTGTGAAAAATCACTTTACCTCTGTAGATCTTGCATGATTATGAAAAAGTTCTGATAAAATCCTGGCCCCAATCCCTTTTGAAGCCAAAGAAAATTTTGAAGATGGCTTTGCTAGAGCCAAGATTTCTAGCTTTATATTTGGGATCTGTTTCTCTGGGGTGATTTTGGTTGATGATTCTGGAGCATATTTGCCAGATAAGTTACTTGTGTTGATTACAGAGGAGGCAGAAGTGGTGCTGCTTGCTTATGTGCACACCTTACACAGGCGGGTTCCCTGGTTCCTGGCGCTGCAGCCCTTGCTGCCACTGTAACATGTTCCTTGGACCTGCAACAGCAGGACTGAACCCTGGATCCTGGGATATGCCATCAACGAAGTTCATATGGTTGCAGTGCATTGCCAAAAGTAGTGATGCCTCCTGCCAGTGATGCTTGGCCAATACTGTGGATCTATCTGCCTGATAAATTAGGTGACATATCAGATACAAAGTAGCCTCTTAGTTTTTGAGCAGGACACTCACACCGGATTTTCTTCCTTTTCTTCTCATCCTGTAAGCTTTCATAAGCTAGAATGCTCATGTATGACAGAACATTGCATTTGATGAAAATCATTACTCTTTCATCAGCTAGTCCAGCTTTTACAGCCTGCTGATGAATCCTTAAGAGATGTAGACTGTACTAATTTGCATGGGTAGCACTGGGAATATACTTAATGGGATTGTCCATACGTATGGTTTACGTGTTCCTGCTGCACAGCTACATTCAACCCTGCCTGCTTACTAATGTTTGCAATGGATTGATTGGAAAAAGAAGATATATCTTACACATTAATTTACTGTTAAATCCCTAATCCCTTAAACTGACCTTTCCATTTCAATGGGCTCCGAAATGCTCCGAAAGCCCAGAAATATTTAGCCAAGATGTCTAGCCTGAAGTCTGTTCTAGCCCATCAGTATCTCATTGTTTGCCCAAAGGTTTAATTTCATCCTATAAAATAAAATTTTTATCCTATTGTGTATAGCCTGCTGTCCTTCATATTTATGACAGAAAAAGAACAAAATACATACTCTTCCAACTGACTGGAATATCAAGACTCTTTGCACTGTCTTGGCCTTCAGTTTTCTTAGAAATATGATTTCAGTTTTGAATGTAAAAGAATTGCTGAGAATTAAAATTTACCCAAATTGATTTTTGGTCTTGTGCATAGTCCATGTATAATTGCTATGCATTAAAATGTATTGCACTAAATGTTGGATATTCTCTGATGGTGAATCAAGTGCTTGCATAGTGCTTGATAAATGTTGTACTTTTCTATGTCTGGAAAACTCATAAGATACATGAACTAAGAAAAATGTATAAATATATTTAAAAAAATAATATTTATGTTGTTACTCAATACTTGTTAGCCTGCTCCACCACCAATTCAGATGTTAAGGTGAGTAAATTGTGTTACCGTTTTGGCCATCAATATCTAGCAGGTTTCTAAATACTTATCTTCAAAGATATTCCCCAGTATGGCTATTCCGTATGTTCCCTTAGGTGCTGACTTATGAGTTTAGATATTTACTATACTAAGCTGCATGCAATGATCATTCATTGATGTGTTTGATCAGAATACTTTCAATATTAATCTTTATCAACATGTAAGTTAAAAAAAAATAATGAGTGACTCCTTTCTTGGAAAAAAGTTATTGTTCCCTTGAGCATATTATTTTCTTTTCACTTCCCTTTTAGTTACACACTGCAGGGGAAACGAAACAGAATACAAAGTTGAATCAATTTAATGACAAGCATAAAAAAACCTCAACACAACAGTGATCACTCTCTTTTGTTGCTGGTCTGGAATCTCTCTCCTAAATTTTTGATAGCATATAATGTGGATGTATTAATGAAAAGTTAAGAAATAAAAGTTTGTTATATAATAACAGGAATTAATCTAATTTTCTTTATAAATAGATAATAAATAATAGATTTTCTGAATCTTTTGAGTAGGACTTTCCTTGACATTTGCAGAAAGAAACAGAATTTTTTCTTTATACATTCAATAGCAAAAAATACAGATAGAGACTGGGCTATTTCCTTAAGAGTAGATTCATGACTGAAACCCCTTAATTTCAGATGTAAAGTGGCTTGGCTGCATTCATAAACAGAGCCATGAATTCTTTTCCATCTGAACTTATGTTCTTTAATTTTCACTGAATGACTGACCATTTCAGCACGCTCTCCTGATCGTATATAATTCAGTCCTTGACCATGACAAACCAATCATTCACAACTGACCCTTGAAATTAATTAATGCCAATCACTGCTATCAGTCAAGAGACATTCTGAGGGATTTCAAAAGAAGAGATTGATGTTACATAGTGCTAAAGGTAGATGTAGAAAATGCAGTCAGTCAGAGAATTTCAGAAGAACTTAAATTACATTTATAGATAGCTAACATTCCTTTCTAGTACATGTAGTTACAAGATGGTAGTCGTCAATGTATACTAAAGCTGGAACAAGTGCTCAGTGTGAAAATGCTAATTTTCAGATACTTATATCTTGAAAACCATAGGTGGTCTTGGCATGGAAAATAACATGCTACCTCCAAATTTGAATCTCTAAAGCATAGCAGGAGGCAGATCTAACCAGCACTGTGACCATATGTGTTTGGGATTTCATACACAATAATTAATTTCCATTCTGTAAAAATGAATAATTTAATATAACATCCCACATCAAGAGATGCAAACACAAACTGATACTTAAAAAAAAATAATTGCCATTGAATGAACTTTTTTCCTAATCAAAAGCAACTTAAAATGTTATGAATAAAAATAAAATGAAAAGAAAACTATTTAACTACTTTTATTTCTCAACATAAGAATCTTATGAAGACTGTCTCTTGGCAATTGAAGGATGTTTAATTGAATAAAGGACTTTTAGAAGAAATACATAATCTGCAAATGGATGCTATCTGTGTATGTACCTAACATCCATGTTCTTTTCTAACTGTGCTTCTAGTTACAACCATATTTCCTCTTTCCTGTTTGATTTGCATATGAAGATGAACCATCATCAAAATACTCAGTATTTTTACCTAAACTCAATAAACCTGACACACCTGCAGGCTAAGGCTCTTCGTTGAAACAGTGATAACCAATAGGCTTTAATGTCATTCTCTGACACAGGTCAGCTCCATAGAAGTCTTTCTGGAAATTATCATTCTGATGTCAAATAATCAACAACATCAGTGCTGTTGTGTCATCTGAGGGGTTACTTTCCCAGTGAAATGAGAGGTAAAGCATGTATTGTCACTCTCTATGTCTGCTGAGAACATATTCACCCCAAACTATCCAACACGTGGTACTTGTATAAAAACATGTTGTGCCAAATCTTCTCTCAAGTGATACTTGAAGTTTCTAAAAAAAACCCCTGTTAGCTGATGCATTTGTCTCCTGTTTACCACATTCAGCTGCCACTCCTTGCTCTGTCCAAGAGCAAAACAGCCTTTTTTTTCCAAATTAAAAAACAAGTCACGTCAACAGAGAAACAAGAACTGAATCTTTAGATTTGAATTGCTCTGCTAGCAGAAGATTGACTACAAATCAAAACCACGTGCCACCCTGGAAGTTTTTAGCCACCAAAAACTGTTGATCGGTGCTGAAGGGGGGGTTTCAGAAATCCAGCTAGGTTCCTAGGCACATTTCAAAATCCCACTAGATGCCAGTCTGACTACATATCTCAGGAAAAATGTGGTCCTTGTGAATGGCCTCTAATCTCTAATACCTGTTGGATCTTGATCCAAACCGTGGAATTAGGACTGGATCCAGATCCTACTGTGCAGCTAAAGCTCCCCATAGCTGCTAATGACAGAGTAATCTTTATTGCTGAATGCTGGAGGCTTCTGGGAGATACGTGTGCCTTTTGGGGTGTCTTGCATAGGGTCTTGCACAGAACTGATGGCTGTGTGTCAAGAAGACGATATTCCTCCACCCTTCTCTGCTTTGGGTGTCAGGGTTGCATTATATTACTAAAGAGCACCTATCAGCAAGCAAAGAACAACATTCATTACTTTGTGAGTAGAAAAAATGTTTCTTGTTTGACTGGATGTTTGTGAGTAAAAGAATAGCTGATTTTTATCTTTCAGAGCAGCATGGCTAGAAAGGCAATCAGGAACCAGACTTCCAAAGTCCAAAACCAGAGACAGGGTCTAGCTGTGCTGTGCTGCTCCTAGTATCTTGATAAATTACACTCGTTTGCAGTGGGTGTGAAGACTGTCAAGTGGAAGGATGTTGTTAATGATGACATTACTCCCATTACACAGCTCTTGCTTTTCTTAAGCAATGCTTAGAAACTTGTCTCCCATGCTCTGCTACTTGTGGTATCATCACTGACATCTGTTCTTTTTAGGCTGCAACACAGTCTTGCCAGATCTACAGTCCACCAGAAACACTAGTCAGAATTTATTTACATACACATATATATATATTTTCCCTAAAAATGCTGGTTCAGCAAAGAATTAGCAGTGTAGTGATTTTTGCCAAAATTTTCTGTGAGGTGGTTTCTTCGGTTGAAAGTTGACTATTTTAAAAAATAAAGTAGCTTGAAATGTTACCATGCCAAATTTAGTTTCTGGATTGAAGAACCTATTAGAGATGATTATGTGAGAATGATAGAGATTTCCTCCTAAGTATTTCTGTTCATCTTTCAGAGTATATCCAATCATCCCCCTGTTCTTGGCACTGGTGAGGCTGCACCTTGAATTCTGTGTTCATTTTTGGGCCCCTCACTACAAGAAGGACATTGAGGTGCTGGAGCATGTCCAAAGAAGAGCAACAAAGCTGGTGAAGGGTCTGGAGAACAAGTCTGATGAGGGGTGGCTGAAGGAACTGGGGTTGTTTAGCCCAGAGAAAATGAGGCTCAGGGAAGATCTTATCGCTCTCTACAACTGCCTGAAAGGAAGCTGTAGTGAGGTGAGGGTCGGTCTCTTCTCCCAAGTAACAAGTGATAGGACAAGAGGAAATGGCCTCAAGTTGTGCCAGGGGAGGATTAGATTGGATATTAGGAAAAATTTCTTCACTGAAAGGGTTGTCAAGCATTGGAACAGGCTGCCCAGGGAAGTGGTTGAGTCACTGTCCCTGGGGACATGTAGATGTGGTGCTTAGGGATGTGGTTTAGTGGTGGACTTTGTAGTGTTAGGTTTATGATTGGACTTGATGATCTTAAAGGTCTTTTCCAACCTAAATGGTTCTATGATTCTGTACCAGGAGGCAATGTAATGTAGTGTTTCTGCTACTTTTAAGCTAACTTAGGTATGAAACATTCTAGTTTACTAGACAGCTGCCTAGCCACAGCTTTATATTCCTCAGTGGCAGGATATGTTTTTCCCACACTGAGCTCCCTAATGTCCTGGCTATGCTGCCAGGAGGACCTGAAAATGTTTGCATGTCCTTTCACTACAGTAAAATTGTTACTGTGTGTGACTTCAGTGAAGACATACTCTTAACTCACTGATAGCTAGTGCTACCTGCGTGAGTTGAAATGGCTTTGAGACAGCAAATTAGGGAGGATAACTAATGGGTTTAACTAATGCCTTTCAGTACAGCATATCTCAACAGAAGGTCTGTTGTCCTTCTGCAAGTACTGCTTTTTGCTGCTCTGACTGTTGTTAATGAAGCTGCAGCTCGCTTCTGTCTACCCCTGGTTTCCGGTGTCTGGATTGGTTTGAGGTTGAGAGTGGTTTCCTGTTTCTGTGCAGCTCTGGGGTAGCCTAATTGAAACGACATGTCGGCAAATATGTGTCCAGTGTGGCTAGGGAAAGAGCCAAGGTCCGGTTTTCTGCAGCAAAGTGACTGAATATAGAAATCTCCATAGAAATAGAAGAAAAATCAATAAGCTCATGTTTGATGTGAACAGCAAAGTTTGTCCTCTTCCAAGAAGGCTGGACAGATGCACGGAGGGAGCATGGGCCTTCTGCAAGAAGGAGAAGATGAGGAAAAGAACAAGAGGAAATACTAGTGGCAGGGGAAAATCTGTTCAGTAATTGCCCTCTTGGTTTCTTCCAACTTGACTCTGCACATATGAACAAATAGAATTGAATGAGGTAAAATACTAAATCTATATACCAAGTCCTCAAGAATGAATCCATCAGAAGTAGCTTCAAGTTCATATGCTAAGCAAAGACATTATTATGAAAAAAAGGGCAATTCCAAGTATTGCTCTGTGTTACGAAGTGTTTTTTTTTGGATAGTTAAGGAAACCATGGCCATTGTGTGAAGAATGTATCCATTCATATGATTTGATTGAATTTCCAGCACTGTTACTTTGCAGCTACCAGTCTCTTGGATGCAGTATTTTCTTTTTGACATATTTTAGCAATCCAAACAGACAGCAGGAATCCATTGTTTCATGCAAAATGCATACATAAAAACAAATTATGCACTTGGTCCAAAAGGGCTGACAGTCTAAGGTGCAGATCTTGCATTGAATTAGTTGGAAACATAAGACTACTCATGCTTTCTCCTACACAGAGTACACCCTCCCAAGGAACTTTGTATCAGCATGCAAAACTAGAACTGTGTCTAAGTCTTGGCAGATCATACATCTAAATACACAAGATAAACAATGGCAATGTTACCGAGGATTTACTCTTCCATTTTTACTGATGGAGAAGTAAAGCACACAGTCTCATTGCTGCATCTCATCAGTTCAAATTCCAGTTGCCCACACTGTCCAGAGTGGTCAAGGGTACTAAGAAGTACCTTCTTCACTGGAGAGAGAAGTGTGGGAGAGCATATTGGTGCACTGGCGAGGGGCTGAGATGTGTCTGGGACTGCCATAATGTGGTCTGTCCTCAGCCCTGAAGTTTGTATTATTGCTGTTCACCTGGATTGGGAAGTTCACCCTTTGCTCTCACCTAGAGTTCTTCTGATGATTTCTGCTTTCCCAATCACTTTTTCTGAATCCTCTGAATCACAGCTTGCCACAGCATGCTGGCACAGTGATTCCAGCATGGAGGACAAAGGAAAGAAATATTTGGGTCTTTTATAGATGTCTGTCTGATAGGTAGTCTAAGTGGAAAGAGATGGGAGAGAACATCTGAGAGTTCTTCTAAGAGTTATGTGGCAGGTTGTGGCCTGTATTCATCTTCAAGGTCCAAACCAGTTTTGACAGTAGTTTTCCCTCTTCACCATGCAGAGGTTACTGCAGTCCTTATATAGGTGAGATAAATTTGTATCTCAGTGTCAAAACTACAGATAAACCTGAGGAAGAATCTGAGGTGAAACCCACATCACCTTTGTCCCAGTCTTAGGCACATGAGCAATTGTCCTTTGTTCCCTGTTTCTTTTCCTGAATGGTAAAAGTTGAGATGGGTTCAAGAGAGAATGGAGAAGTTTATGGAAGAGAAATCCTTTGAAGATTGCTAAATATGTAGAAACCACATCCAGCTCTGGAAGTGCCCATACTGAAAACAGTTGGTGTCTGGGAAAGTATTAGCTGGAAGTATCATGCATGCTTGTTTGCCCTACTCTTCATCTTCCTTAGCCATCTGGTAATGACCAGACTTTTTTTAATTCTTTTTTTCAAGTTGAGGTTGTGGGGTGATTCAGACACCCTTTCCTTTTTGTTACAGATAAAGTCACATTCCTTCTCTTGCCATGAAACAGATGTTTTTGTTGTTATTCTAGATCCCCTTTTTTCACACCAGAAGACAGCATCACAGGCTGCACAGGAACTTATTCTTCATAAATGCTGTCTTGAAGGTAGTGGAGATTTTCCTCGTCTTCCTCTGATTCTGCCACAGATTTGAGATTCACCAGTGCTGGAGGAGGCCCAACTCCTACTATAGGTCTTGGCCTTGTGCTTTACTAGGGAAGACCCTTGTTCCTAGTTCAGTGCCATAAGGTTTTTTTTTTTTTTTTCTTTTCCTCTCTTGGGCTCTATACCTTCTATGTCTTGGGTGTTTGTTTTTTTTTTTTTTTACCAGGTTGTGCTATGTGTCATTCTGTCTCCCTTTGGATTAATTCAGATCTGGAGATGGGGGAGGAGGCCCCTGATGATTTCAAGAAGACCTGTGCCCACTGGAATGGTCAACTCCTCTATAGGCTGCACCAGCTGATAGGTCTTTGGTCCTACCCAGCATGATTATTCCCTTCATGCTTTGTTATCCCTGCCTCAATCTGTTTATTATTTTAACAGGGGTTTCTGTTGTGCCTTCCAACTTTTCTGTCTGGGGCATACATGGCAGTGTGTTATGGGCTATCAGAAACAATAGCGTTATTTATGTAAATGTAAAAGGGGGCAAAGTATTTTGTGGTTCTGTTCAGGCCTGTACTATCCTATGCCAAAGCTGAAAGAGATGACTCCTACCTTGTTAAATCCAAATGGACTTCCAGTTGTGAAATACAGTAACTGAAAATGCTGCTGTTGTTAGAAAAATGAAATAGATGTGTTGCAAACCTTTCATGCCACTCTGGCAGATGTAATTCTCTTCTGTTTGATCAATATATTAAAAGAAGAGTTTACTATTTCTTTTCCCTTTAGGGCCATATCACTTTGTTCCTCACTGTGAATCTCTGTCAAGAGCAACAAGTGTTGTGTTGTATTCTCGCAGAACTTCTATCACAGCTCGTTCAAAACCAGCCTTCCACAAACCAATTCAGGGTTTGAGTCAGGGCAAAGATGGTTAAACTGGCAAATACCTCAGTAACTCAGACAGTATATTCACATGATTGCTGGTGTGTAGTAAAATGATATACTGGCTAAAGATATTCTTCTACTTTGGTGAATAAGGAGTTAACTGCATGGGAGGTGAATCTTGCTTCTCCTTGCCCAGATGTGGGGTGTGGTGGAATGACAAAAAAGTATCTGTGAGACAGAGGGAGACAGTGTTTAGGAAATTAACCTCAGTTTTAGAAAACCATCTAGCCAACCTGGATCTGATTACCAGATTGAACCCTGGACTTTGAGAGTTTTGTTAATTTTTTTCACCCTTTTTTTCCCCTGATTGATAATATTTTGCTTTGATTTCTGGCCATAAAGATTGTCCCAGGAATTATACATGAGCTTGACTGAATCTGTTTTTTCTGCATCATTTCACTTGCTTACACTACATAAACCAATGTTTTGGCTAATTTGATCCTTGGTAAGAAGGGGGACAGGTCAGTTTTGGAAAAATAGAATGGGGATCAAACAAATGAAAAGAATACAGCTTTTTGTTGGGACAGGAATATAATGGGAAGAAATAGGAGACCCTTAAGAGCCTTTATTGATAAAGTTGTGGAAATGAACTTTATTTGTCAACCCACTTCTACTTTTGCTAAAACACAGATTTTCTCTTTGTCCTAATAGGCGGAATTTTGATCACTCTTTTCAGCCTACCCTCACTTGTTTTCTAATTGGCTTGGGATTTTTTTTTTTTTTTTTTTTGCAAATGTCTGGGAGATCCATCACCCCAAATAAGTGGACTTTAAAGGTCAAGAGAGATCTTATCCTTTTAGTTCCTTTCATGAGAGCTCTGAGCAGCAGGCACAGCAATCTCAGCATGGACTCAACGATATTTCCTCACAATGTAGCCAGAAACTGCATGCCTGCAGGGTAAAACAAAATTACCAGTGTTCCCCCATGAATGTCCTACACCTCAAGAGGCCACAGCCAGCTACAGAGCAGTTAGCTGCATGGCTGAGCACTAGCAGTAAATGCTTACTTCAATTGTGGCAACTGCCACTCAGAAGGGATGCATTTAATCTTGAAGGATAGATGTCTCAAGACATCTCCCCTAAGTGACACAAAGTCTCTGGATATAGGAAGGAGCGCTGAAAGGTTCTGTATGTAGACAGTTTCTCTCTGAAAGTGGGGTAAGTGGAGAGAATTTGGGTAGCTGCTAATAAATTAGCTTTAATATTAATCTAGTCCTTACGTAAAATGAAAATGGCTAATGAATGCACACAGAAAAAAGTGAAACCCGACAACATAGAAGAATACCAATAACACGATCAAGAGAACTCCCTTTTCTCATTTTGCCTATTATTATTGATGACAATGCACAAATGTTTGCAGATTTGCTTAGAAATTATTTTGATTAAGCCATGCAATACAGCTGATGAGAACCCAGAATTCAAATCTACAGAAATTTCCTTTGGGACTAACACTCCTAAAAGACATGACCTAGACAAGAGGGAGAGTGTGTGAATTGCTGCTGCCTATGGACCCCAATGAGGCCTTCTGGACATCATCACTCTCCTTGCCCGATCCAGTCAGAACCTGTTGCTAATTGTTATTAAGCATCCTGTAAGAAAATGTCAATAGCACTGAGATTTCATGGAATATAAGCAGCAATTAAGGTCATGTATGAGTAAAACAGGTACAGATTTTCAACAGCAAGGGTCTAGGGGTCACTAGAAGGATTTAGACTGAAAACTCATACAGGTAATTTTGAAAACTGTGGGAGAATTCTTATAGCATTGTATAAAATAGATTTTTAAAGCCTTTGCTACTGTCAGTTACTTTGTGAATTTTAAAAGTATAACCTGAAGGTGTAATAAATACTGTGCAACCTGATCTGAAAGGAACTTTAGGTAACTTACTGTAAATGCACATACATACACATGATTCTTTCTAAATATATTGGCCTATTTACTACCATAGTTACCTGTTTAAGACTTGCAGTTATATTAAGTAGAATAGTGTGCCTGGGCTAATACATTTTCAGAGAGCCTATTTGTTTTACTGAAGAATTTATTGCAGCAGTAATAACTGTCAGAGTGAAAGCGTGGTTAAAGTGCTAGAGACAGGACCAACTGCAAAGGGTATCTATCAAGCTATCGACTTCCTGCCAGCGGTGTTGTGAACTCTTTTGTCATAAACTCAAGCACCCAGAGTTGAAACCTCGATCAATGAAAGGGGAATCTGGTATCCAGCTCTTTTAGAGAGGGCATCTCTTCTGTTTGACCCATTAGGACACAAATAACAGCTTTTATACAGTGCAGGTTTGATTTACAGCAAGCCTTCAGGTTAGCTAGTGACATTTATATTGTAAACGATGTGAACAGCACTTACCATCTGAAAGAGTTAAATACAGAGCTCCCAGTTGCACTCTAATAAAAAGTTTTAGCTTTGTAACCCGCAAATAGAAATTTCATTACACTGTGTAGGTATTTGCCATGCAGAATTTTATTTCTTTTTCTTTTTTTTTTCCCCTTGATTTAATTTCACGTTTAGCATCCTGGTACCATGGAGAGTATGGTCTTGTCTGAAAATGCTGCTGACTGCTGTTCCCTCAGCATTCCCAAAGGCAGTACGCCTCTGTCCTCTATGGATATAATTCACCTATTCACTCTCCAAAGTCCCTCTTTCTCTCAGAGCTTCTATTTCACCTGTGGCTAGAAACTTGTTTAAAATTTCTACAATATTATGATCAAATTTATAGATACAGTGTAATAAAAACTTTCTGAATAATTTTTATTTCTAACCTATTCCCAAAATCACTTTATAATGTAGCAGCAATGTGGATACAAGCTGCGGCACATAGGGCATTTCATTCTTGGGATACATGTATATCATAAAGTCATAGAATCATAGAATGCTTTGGGTTGGATGGGACTTTTAAAGATCATCCAGTCCAATCCCCCTGCCTCGGGCAGGGACATCTTTCACTACATCCAGTTCCTGAAAGCCCCATCCAACCTGACCTTGAACACTTCCAGGGATGGGGCATCCACAACTTCTCTGGGAAACCTGTTCCAGTGTCTCACCACTCTCATCATAAAAGTTACATATATAATTACATAGTGCATGCTTATAAGTATTTTAATTATGGCCATTTGTGACTAAATGCTATATGCTGCAACCTAGTGTGAGACACATTGTAGAAGAACCATGTTAAATGTATGGACTAAATTTGTTGATACCTAGGGTCTCACAGAGTTTGCTTTTTTAAAAATACGGAGAGCAGAAGGACTCAAACTCAGCTCTGATTCAGTTCAAAGATGTGCTTGCCAACTGGAGACAGCTAGGTCACACTTTGCTTGCCTCTGCAGAATTCCACTGGGAATTTCATTTTCGGATCAGTTCATATGGTTGTTGGACATGCAAATCTTCCTAGAGGTCTTCTCCTCACTTTTGCTGAGCTCAGACTAGCTTGCTGGGGTTGGTCAAGTTGTGGATAGAATCATATTTTTGTGTTCTGGTGGGTGCCCTACATGTGTCCGTCCCATGAATGGGACAACAGGCAATGCTACCCACCGTATTTCACTGTTGTGCAGGGTTAGACTGCGTGCTTCTCAGTGTAGCAGTGTGAACACTGAAGCCAGTGCTTCCTTGCTGCTCTGTGTACATTAGTAATTTTTAGCAAGATTTTTGATTCAGATGAAGAAATTTGGATATAATTGTTTTTCTTATTTTAGAGATCCAATAGAAGTGAGGGGTAGACATCATCTTGGTTTGTCATTGCTTGCTGCAGTCTATTTACTTTTTGGAGGCTGGGGGAGGTGCTCATTTATATTATGCCTTTCATATGTGTTTCTTATTTTTACAAGTGGAAACTTTCATTGAAATCTGAGTTCTGCGGTGCCGTTAACTTGATCATTACAGTATCATTTCAATATGTTTTGCTTCAGTGCAGGCTTTCACAAATATGTTCCATTCTCCCACCAACAAGAAAAATGGCCTAGGTAGATTGTTGCTGTGTGTGTGGTACAACAGCCTTGTACTTCAGAGGAGGAACTTTCCTCCTGCCTCAGAAACAGAACTTTTCCCTTGGTAGATGAGATTTTTTTGTGCTATTTATCTGAAGCAAGGTGATGTATTGCAACACAGGAATGAAACAAAAGTTTAGTCCATTCTGGATGTTATAGTAAATACATTGCCAGTTTCCATCTTTGCATAAGCCCTTTTTCTTGCATGCCATAGTTCTTTTTTTAATTAAAGAAGAGTGTCTCCAGACACTGATATTATTTTTGAAATTTAGATGTATACTCTACTTATGTGCTATGTAACACCCTAACATGAAGTGGTTGCTAACACTTTTATGTGTCTGTTTTAGAAGAATAAAAGTTTTTGTGTGTACTGGGGAAAGTGATTCCTGCTTTCATTTTAGTAGTTTTACATAGTGTAACATATGCAATTTTATCAATAGATTTTGAATCATCCTGCTGTGCATTAGGTCAGTTCATCTGCTGCAGTCTGAATCTGATTTGCTCATCCTTAGTCATATGATTATCATCTCTGAGTACTCCATATGATCAGACTCAGTGCTGCTTGGGTTACACACTGAAAATGACATGTTCCTGCAAAATTAGACTCTACAATAACTGTTGTCATAATGAAAATGAGAAGAGTTGTCTCTTTTTTGTGTTAAAGTGTTCTGTCTTAAGCACAAACCAAAAATTTTTTTTACATAAATATTAACCTTTAAGTGAATTGTTGCCTTGAAACATGTAGGAAGATTTGAGGCAATCATAGGATTTCTCACTGAAGAGCAGGCTATAGTGCAGTATTAACTCTTGCACAGAGAAGGAACACGTTGTGGGGAGCCTTCCTTTCATGCTTGTGTTACCACGGCTCGGATCCTTACGAGCTACAATTGCATGCTCCTTCCAGCAAATCCAGATTTCTCTTAACATTTGGTGATGATGTGGTTCAGATGTGTTATTCAGTCAAAAGCAAACATCTCACCATCTCAGAACAACACCTTTTCAGGCCCCCACGCCATTAGCACAGTATTTTTGTTTTAATTAGAATGAGTGATATGCTGCTAGTAAGCGTACATATCATGTTTCTTTCTGTAGACTTGAGGCTTTTATGGTTTGGCTTTTAAATTTACTCTGTTTACAATCAATAAAGTGTGCTACGTGCTCAATAAGACCAAAATTAACTTAACACAATTAGCTATAATTCAAACTTTCTGCAAAGCTGGTCCTTTATTCACTGTTTGCACTAAATCACTAGAGACTACGAGGTAGGTCAGAATCAGATCAGACTATTTAAATCTAACTGGTGTTTTTTTGCCCTCCTCCAAACGGTTTCTGCTTATCTTATAACTTGAGAAATAGGAGAAAAAGGAAAAAAAAGAAAAGATACCCTTCTCAGTCTGTGCTCTGTTAGGATCTTTACTTGGGGGGCCTAATCTGAACCTACTGGCTGCAGTCTGGGTATGGCTGGGAGTCATACCTGTGCCTCCTGACTTGGAAAGCTTGGGGATCAACTCTGAACTGTGGAGAGGTTTTTTGAGGGTGAGGTGGGGCAGAGCACACAGCAAATTTCCAGACATGTTGGCTTCCATGGTCCCTGTGAGCACTCTCCCTGCCCTGGCTGGAGAGTTGGGATGACAAGCAGGGTGTCACTGTGGCATGTGTCTGCCCCGGCATGGAGAACACACCCCAACAACTCAGGAATGGGTACAGAGCAAGAGCCATGATTTGGCCAGCCCTGATCGGAAGGTGAGCAAGCGTCTGTGCTGTTTGCTTGTATTAACAAAGCTTCAAAAATTGACTTTCCTCTTTCTTTAACTAAAGGTTTTCATTGCCTTGGCCAGCACTGACTAACCACTCTGAGAATTGAGTGATAAAGTAAACAGCGTGAGTGATGTTTATTGCTATTCTCAAATAATGATAGCAATTTTTTAAATGATTTTTCACCTAAATGGTGTTTCTCTAAAATCATGTAGGAGTTCAGGCTGATATTAAGACCTAAATTGATGTCAGAGGAGTTGTGATTTGGAATAGAGATCATATATTTTATTTCTAAACCCACATTTTTTCTGGAACACAGAAAGTATGCAGAAGACTGTCATCGTTAACATTCACCCACATTCAATTTTGTAGATGCTTAACAAGTCTTTTTTTTAACTAATGACTTTACGATTTAAAGGAAATATGTAAATAAGGCAGAGTCACAATAAACATTACAGAAAAAGGATAATTAAACTACATTTGTCCATGTGTCTTTTTTTTAAAAAACTCTTCAATTTTATAAACAGAAAGCAAAGTTAATTAAGCAGTTAAAGAATCATACTTCCTTCTGGTATTTTTGGTCACTGTATCTAGAATTTTTTAATGCCCTTGTTTCAGAGTTTCAGCTGACAGAAATTGAGAAAATATGCATGGATAGAGTGTTTTGGATACTAAATTAAATGGTGACATGTTAGAAAGCAGTGTATATTTTTCCAGCCTGGAGATCCCAGAGTTATTGTACAAAATTCCACATTAATATCTTACTCAGTTTCTGTGATTATATCCTTTATATCAGTGAATGTCATGGCTGCCAGGTAAAATAAAACCATCCTATGTGTCCTCTTAGAATTATGCCAAACCTAATAATGTGTGAGAGTTGGTCCATGTTTCTCCAGAGCCGACGATGCCAGCCCGTCCTCGCAGACTAATGTGTAATCAATACATCTTTCACCGGCGACCAGAGCCCTAGTCAAGCATGCAGAGATGCCAGTCAATAAATCATAGCCGGAGGTCACTGCCACAGCAGCTCGGCGCCCCCAGGTCGCACAGCTTCGCCTGGGACCTGGCCATGGCTCTTCGGGCTGCCTGGCAAACCGCAGGTCGGCACGAGGTCAAGTTTGTGCCCAGCGGGGTATTGGCCTCTCAGATGCTGTTTTGCTGTTTCTGACACTGACCATTAATTCTCCTCTGTCGCCACATTTAACCCTTCCCCGCCAGCCCCTGCACAGCCTCAGCTGGGACCCGGGCACACTGGGGAAGGATGCCTTCTCCTGAATCGAACGCTGTAGAATTCCTGTTTGACATTACTGTTCCTCTGCCAGATTTTAGCTTTTTCTCAGTCAAGAGAAAATGGGAGGCACTCCTTGGCAGAAATTTCTGAAGTCAGGAGGGGCTGCAAGTGCTTGTGAAAGTCAGGTTCGGCGTGTCTAATCTGACACCCAAAACGGCCCAAGTCAGTGAGGTCACCCCACATGGTGTCAGGAGTGATGTTTGCCTACAACTATAACATGCCTTTATAACTACAGGCTTGTAAAATGGAGAGCAATATCAAAGTTCCTTGAGGATAACTTAATTTTTTGGACTTACTCTCCAATAGCTTAAATAAATATATGACCTCAGTATCTCAAGGATTCACCTAAAACTCACAGTGAAATAAATATAGCATCATGAAGCATCCTTGCCCTACCCTACGCTTATCATCTTCAAGTGAGCAGGAAGTACTTATCAAATCACTGGGAAGCCTTGCTCTCATAAGTTCTGTAAAATTTTAAACCTCATTTGTGGACCGTAAAGTTCTGTACAAGCTCAGATATGCAATATATATTTGACCTGCTGAGTACATTGCCACAGGAGGTAGCCAAGTAAAATAATTTGACTTGAGTAAAAAGGGACAGATACTTTTATGATCACTAATAACTTTTTTATAGCTATGAAAGCCAAGATAATAAGGATAGTCAAATCATACGTTTCTGGACATAAGCTGATTATAGTACCAGCAATGGTCAGGAAGGAATTTTACCTTTTGTCACAAAAAAAAAAAAAGTGCATAGTGACTAAAATTATATTTTAAAAGGGCTTAATCATCTTAAAGTTGGGCACTGACAGCTGTAGCACAATAGACTAGGCAGGGCTGAAGGCTACTCTGGTACAAAAAACCCTTTGATTAGCTTCTACACTCTGATATCTAAAAAACACCCTTATGGCTTAGATTTGTCAATCGTCATATTTCTCTGCCTGCCCTCTGTACTCTCCCAGTAACATCAGGCCTGACGCATCATTCACTTGTATTCTCTCCAAGTGTCTCTGTGCCTTAGAACTCCCATTCCTAAAACATTATTGTTTTTTTCTCATTAACCAAGATTTTACTCTTTCATCATTTAAAGCTAAGCCGTTTCTTTTCTAAAACCTAAAAAGGGCCATACTGCATACTTTCCGGTGCAAGGTTCCCCCCCACTTTGCATACCCTGTACATGAGCCTGTCCCATTTGCAGTAGACGGGAATACTGTCAGAGGCTCACCTGGGGCCCACAGGACCCAGGCAGGAGATGGACCTTCACAGTATCAGGTCATTTAGATGATGTGTCCTCCCTGTGCCTTGGGAACTGACTGACCTCTCCAAGGAGCAGCATGGTTTTGCAGTGCCCCTTACTCAGCCCATTATTGGGCGTAACAATTTAGCACCACATGAATGCAAACTGACATGTATGGTTATGGAAAGTATTAACCTGCAGCACCATCTTTCAACAAGAATAATAATGTTCTTAGTGTGCAAGTCTTGAAAGAAATATTTGCACTGTTAATTTGTATATGCAAATAGCTTTTGAGAGAGGTGCTGCTGCTAGCAGTCACAGTGTTTGTTCTTTCCCTTATTATTTCTAACTAGAAGCTATTTGCAGAAAAAGCTTCTAGGAAACTGTTTGTGGATAGACAGAATGAGGTTTCAGGACAACCGTGTGCTTTCTGCAAGTTCTAGAACAGATGTGCAAGTATAAGGTCAGTTAAACTTGAAGTGTTACTTTAGCAGTGAAAAGTTAGGTATCTTCTGGAGTCTCTCTCATGTCAGTGGAGAGCCTGTGTCAGCTCCAAAACGTGACTCATTTAACCAATCTCTGCACATAACACCTTACAGCAGGACAAATTACCCCTCTCTCTCATCAGCTACAGAGATGCCTGGAAAACCAGATCATACTAAACTCGAGCATTGCAGAATTAAAGTTAGGTGAAAGAAATAGCAGTATCAGCATATACACTCCTTTTCTGGAGTCCTGCTTCTTATCTGTACTTTAAAGCACTCAGAATTACTTTACAAATAAAAGGTAGTTATGGAGACTGCAAGAAGAAGGTATTCTTTAGAAGCTACCCTCATACTGAGGGTAGGATGTCATAAAAAAGCCCACAAACAAACAAAAAACACCCAACAAGAATCTGTGTTCAAAACTAAATCAGAGTAAGACATTCAAGGAATGACAGAGAGGCTGTTGATAAAAGTTTCATCAGCAGGAATGGAGTTGACTGGCCTGACACCTTAAGATGAATGAGAGTGGCATGTCATCTGCATCTTTCCAGTGCATTTAAATTTATTTGTGGGAAGCAAATATTAAGTTACATAGGACAGCCTATTTTTTCCTGTGGATCTTAACTGTAGGATGAGAACAATTTGTCCCCGCTCTGTCTTCCCTCCATCCACCTCCCTCCTCAAGAAAATCATTAGAAAAGTAGAGATGAAGTTAAATCTAATTTTGAAAAGATATGGTGAATGTATGTCCAACTGAACAACACCCACTGTTATATTGAACTAATTTCTTATGCTCAGATGGTGTAGCTGAAGCAGTGTTTATAAAAAGCAGAAGTATGAATTTGTACATTGGGTGTCTGCAGGCAGGATTATTCACAAATGCTTGGCACTGGTGCCAGTGATGGCTTTTGTCAGGCAATGGAAAAGAGCTGTACTCGTGTTTAGGAAAGAAGGGATGGCCTTTGATCCTTGCAGAAAAAAAGTCTATTGAGGGATATTTCTACACTGATTCCAGAATAAGAATGGGAGTGACTGAAAATACAGAGGAATAGAAATAGCAGGTCCTATTTGTCTTCAGTGCTCTGATATCTGACCCAACACCCATTGCTTGAAATAAACTAAGCTGCTCAGTGGCAACTGGACACATCTGGTAGTACAATTTACTCATCATCTTTACGTACTTGAAATATTGCTATATTCTGCCTGGATTTCCTGTTTCCATGTATATTTCTTGACACTTATGAAATCTAGCTCTACCAAACCAGAGCACTTTACAATGATGTACGGTCATTGCTTCATTCTTTTTTTTCTGTCAAGATAAACCTCATGAATAATGTGATAATAAATGTTGTATTAGAACTCAGAAATTATTAAGATTTCTATAATATAGAAAGTTCTGATGTTTTAAGATGAATTTATGTTAGTATGTTTGCACAGATGCTAATGAATTAATCTGAAGTGTTGTGTGAAATTTGTTGGTGGGCTTGAGACAGTGGATTAAAATTAGAAAAAAAAATGGTACAAGAAGAAAAGAGGCATGAAAAATAAATGCAGTGGGAGAAATCAGGATAGGAACAAAGAAGGCATGCTTATCTTAGACTTGGGTTCACCGCTGAGGAAGCAGGAGAAGTTCTAGAGAGAAGGTGCATACAAGAAGCTCCTAAAGCTATGTTAGGAGTCTGCTTGCCTGTAGGGCTAAGATAAAATAGGGTACAAAGGCTTGCATGGAAATTGCTTTTTTTTTTTTTCCTTTTTTTTTTTTCCTCCTCCCTAAAGGAAGATGGGGACATAGAAACATGTATGCCTAGAAGGTCTGGAACTAATGTGGAGAGGACACCTGGCATAGCAGGGGCTAAGATAAAGAAGAGCCACAGGAACTGGAAAAGAGAGAGACAGAGAAATAGTGTAGTAAAGCACAGCTAGAAGTTAAGTTGGAATACATGGTAGAGACAGCTGTTTGAAAGTATGACCTGATAAACAACTGTAATGCAAGGGTGCTAAAATGGATATGAAATATGTTTGTGATGACAATAGTGGTTGGAATAAATCTAGTACAGCAAACACTGAAGTTCCTGGTGTAATTTTGAGGAAATAAATTAATGGAATATATCTTGAAGGAAGGACATTTTTGGTCAACACAGAGAGGTTAGAAGTGGCAGAACATTGCAATGCCAGGGGTCCTTGATCACTCAGGACAGCTTCATCAAAACCATCACACAGCAAAGTTACCTGATAACCCAGAAATGGGAGGTAGAACACAGTGCAGAATAGTCAATTCCAGTGGAAGAGAGCTGTATTAATAGCAGAGGTAGCATTGGTAATGCAAGCAAACAATATAAGTAATATACAAAATACAACATTTGATTTTGGTTTTCCCCTGCAGAAAAATGAGAGTTTACTCTGTTTATTGAATCATGGGAATGACTTGTGGACCAAATGTTTTAAAGTTAAAAAAGTAGGCCAGAGGCAGTCTATTAATGTATGGTTAAACAGTCAAGATAGAGCACTTGTATGAATAAAGACTGTAAGAAGATACTTTCATAACAGTTGATATAATAAAGATATACCTCACATTTCTGAGTTCAAAGCACAACAGATTCTAGTTGATCAGATAGAGGCATATAGACTGCAAACAGTTTTGTGTGCTGCAAATTGATAAGTCACTTCAGATAATCAAAAAAGACAGATTATACTCTAAAAAATTAACAGGGAACAAAATATATATCCAGACATAGTCAGAAGTAACTACATGGTAGAAGAACTGAGGAGCAGCAATACTGTAGCAGTACTACCAGTAACCTTAATTAGGAGAGGTTACTGCTTTTCCATAATCCATTCAAATATATCTCTGCAAAGTAGAGAAGGTTGGCAGAGAATCGCCTCCACACCTAATCCTTTTCAGTCCTAATTCTTATTCATTCACACTCCTGGATGAGTAATGTGTTGGTAATTTCTCTTTCTCAACTTTGCAAATAAACAAACAAAACCTATGACCCCTAAATTTGTAAAACAAAACCCCACAAAGTAAAACAGAAAAGAACCCACAGTGGGAATATTAAGAGTAGTATTGGAAAACAAAAAAAATTGTACATTAGCTACAGCCCTCTGAAATAGGGATTTACCTGAATTTGGATTTGCAGTACAGCCACATTTCTTGCTCTCACCAAAGAGCTGTGAAATATAAACCCTGCTGCTCCTGAACCCTTCAACTGTATGAGACAACTAGGTGTAAGTGCTTTTATAACCTTCCATAAGGTTTTTTAGTATGCTGTGATCTTTAAAAAGGCACAGACTAGACACAATGAAGTGAGCTAAATGAAAAGAGAAAGCATTAACAATGGATTTCATCTTAGTATTTAATTAGCTAGAGGCCATGTAGGAATAGACTAAATATCAGCACAGGGTTCTTGATTACAATCTTAGAACAGATGGGCATTTTTATCTTGAAAGGATGACCAGCTTATCTGCAGTTTTCCAGCTATCATGACTGATCTATATCTTCTTTATCCAGACTAATCAAGTACAGAAAGTTTATTAAGATAATAACACTGAAAGTTATCACCAGTTAGTCTCTCTAATCTTGATACAGTTTTGCTGTGTACTGTGTTTCAAGAGGTCTGTCAGCCAACAAAGGCTAAAGTTTGAGGGGTATCATTTACAGGCCTGCAATGATTTTTTTTTGCTCAACAACAAGCAACTTAAAACCCAGTTTAAATTGATGGCAAAAGGTTATTGTCATGACAACTCCAACAGGTTAAACACAGGCTCTGAAAACAGGGTAAAAGGTGGAAATCTTCCCTCAGGGCAAGCAGGTTGCTGGGTCTCCCACCCACTCCAGTTTCCTGGCAGTGCCCACTAAACTGCCTTCTACAAACACAGAAGAAGAGATTCAGCTGGTAAAAATCAGAGTAGTCACAGTATTGGAATCTATGCCAAATTGTGTAGCTGAAATGATACACACAGCCAGCGGATGTATGCCTAGGAGAGCTGACTGTCGGGAATGTAAAATTAGCGTTTGTTTTTTTAATTCATGTACATTCGAAACATCGTCAAAATAGTCCTTTTGCTTTTTATTTTTAAGAAACAAGTTTTAAGAGTAAAAAATATTCCCCAAGAGAATTTTAACATGGATTTACTTTTAAACCTAACTATGTGATAGGTGATGTCCTCCATCCCATTAGGATGACTGCATTTTTGCATAAATGAGAAGAATCAGTTGATTTTGGATAGGTTTTACATCAATACAGCACTGTATCAATAATCAAGTTACTGCATAATACTTCAGATGGAGAGATAGTTCACAACAAATAGAGGTGCAGTGTTTTAATAGTCTGAAAAAGTTTTTGTGTTTTAAACATTATTTAATTCCCCCCCCCCAAAAAAAATCAGAAACATACATACTGTTGCTACTTGAATACTAGAACCCCGTCTTGCTTTTGGAGGTCCTGGCAGTATATTGCCTGAAGAGATGTCTTGATGTTTGTACGATCATCTACATGTGTGTAGAAAGGAGCACAGTCTATATCAGTTGTGGCATTTCTTGCCTGGCCTTGACGAGTCAGAAATTCTCGAGGAGATGGGCTACGGGGCTTTTGACTGAAAGATCAATGCTTAAATAAAATCTGTGTGCTGATTACACATCTCCACAATCAATGAGTCACTGAAATTCCATAACAAGCTAAATATTGATGACCAGAAAACAAATGTGTACAATTGCACTTCACTGGTTTTTCTCTTCCTCTTCCTAATTTCACCCAGCCTTAATAAATATGAGGTTGTTACTGCTAATTATACTACATCTAACCAGTTATTGTGCTGTAAAGTGCTACAATTTGTTGTTATTGATCTTACCTATCTTTTTAATTTTTGAAGTGACCTGAGGCTTGGTTTGGTCAGCCATGCAGGTCATTCTTCCACCTTAATGATGTGAAATGTTATTGTCAGGGTGAGGGAATCAGAGTGCCCATAGTTTAATGCTCTTTTACATGCCAATTATTCCCCAGACTATAGAACAGCTGCAGTCCATTAAATATCAAATCTGGAGGTCATCTGTCTTTTTCTTGACCTCTCTGTGTCTGAAACCTAGCAATAGAAATCTTTCATAATCTTGCCTTTCCTATGAAAGAAGTTGTATACTAAAATTTATAGGTGGTGTCTGAAAACCCAGGCAATTTTTTGCCAGAGACAAATTTGGGAACAGAGCAAAAAGCCTTTTCATGTTGTTGTAGACCAATTTACATTTAAAATGGACTTGAGCAAAAATACTTAATCTGGGTCAGAGAGATTCTCAGTTTTGTCCTGTGATGGTTTTACAAGCAAATGGGTCAGTTTTTCAAAAAAGTGGTCAGAGACAGTAATATTTTGGTCTTGATCAGAATATGACCAGTGATGGCATGGTGGTGCTGGTGGTGGAATGAAGATTAATATATCAACCATTTAGTGTGTTGGTACCATGGATGAAAATACCGCTGTATATAAATTAAGTATCTTTCGGGAATCTCCTACCTTTTGTACCATGGAGAGTGCTCTAAGCAGTGTGTAATATAATCCAAAGTTAAACCTTATGAATAGGTTTTCCAAGGAATTTTTCAAGAGCCTCAAACAACTGCTCATTACCTTCTAACTTAATGTCTTACTAATATTTCCGATTTGTATCCCTTTAATTTAATTCTGCTAAAATATTAAAGAAGTCTCATATTTCTTGTTCCACCTCTTCCTAGAGCTCCTAGGAAGTGGCTTCAGCCTGCAATTTGTTGTGGTCCAATGTATTTTTAGAGGAGTATCTGGCCACTTGGTTTGTGGTCATATGTAACTCTCGTATAACTCTCCCCTTTTATTGACATTTTATATGTATATTTTTTTTATTTTAAAAATCTTTATGATAGGAAGGGGTAAAGAAATGTTTTGAGAAGAGGTTTTCATTTGTGTCATTGCAGGCTTGTTCACCTTTCCATCAGCATATCCAAACCCTGCTCTGTAGGAAGGCAGTACAGCTCAGTGAACAGCAGTGCCTGAACTCTTGCTCTGAGCCAACCACCCTTTCCGAGTTTCTCATGCTTGTACCAGCTAGTGCAGCTCTTAATTCCTGTAAAAGACAAAGTTATGTAGGCCTTAGAGACCATTTGGAAACTGAACCAAATGTTCAGTGCAGAATTTTGGTATCTGCTTAAACATGACTTTTCAGTGGATGTGTCCTGGCAGACAGCAAATTTCTGGCTAGTTCACTTTATTGGCATTAGTCTTCAGAGCCCTAGTGGCCTAGGATTTGCCTATTTGAGAGATTTTCTCTCTTCAGTTGACAGAGCAGTGGGCAACAAATCACTCTGGGTGTGATCCAAAGCCCAGTAAAGTCAATGGAGACATTTGTGGAAGGGAGGTTAGCAGGACAATCTTTAGAAATGATTTCTCCAGAGCTCTCTCTTACAGTTGGTTTACCATTGATCTGATTTTTTAACCTTTGTAGCAAGCTGAAAAACCCACTTCACTATTTCCACTCTACTAAGAAAGGCTGAGCTGAGAGCTGGAAGGATTTTTTGTTTGTTTTCTTGACATTAGGTTGGTGAGTATTTACCTATCATCAGAGGGACATTTTTTAAAAATTTAAATTTTGGGAGGGATGCAGCATAAGATAGTTGGTTATTGAAGGTTTTGTAAATATAAACGAATAACCTAAATTATACTTATAAATGGCTATAACAATCCCCTCTCCTACCTTCCCAGAGATATTTCTTTCTTTGTACTTTCTACTGCAAGAATAACCACTTGAAGAAAATGTGCTTTGTAATATTGCACTGGGGCGCTATGGATTTTTAAAAAGTACCTTTTTTTGTGATATGTTAAAAAAATCTTGGCTGATTACAACTTGTTAGCTTTGCTGCTGCTCCAGTTCCGTTTAGGAAAAAAAAAAATGGCTTTATATGCCCTCCCACTGATTTTCAACTAAAACAGAACTTAGGTGCCTGCTGATCCTGCTGGCTTTTTTAAATGAAAAACTTATTCTTCTTAAACTACTGGAAAATTATGTTTAAAAATCAGCATAATTTCATTGCCTTTTATTTCTGTCTGTCATGAAAACTGCTAGGCTGCTTTCTGGAACAACCCAATGTAATTTAATGCACAAATTTACTTATAGTTATGAATATACTGACTGAAAAATATTTTAATGATCCAGAGATATTAGCCACTCTACAGTAAAATTGGCTGTCTGCATACATTGGAAAAAAAATATCTGTGTCTATAGGTGCCTCTATCTTCATAGCAGGTAACTGTATAAGATTGAGAATTGGCAGGTTGAGTAAGGAGTGACTTTGCCTAACCAGTGTACCAGATGTTGTTTGGCCATTTGAATTGCAGAGGACATAGAAATTAATACAAAATTATGACATCACATGCCTGCTATTTTTAAGAATAGTAAGGACAGTCAGGAGAACAGGAAATAAACACTTAATTTGAAGACTGACAGAAAATGACAATATTTCTAAGACCACCTGTCGGTTTTGCATAATTTCACGTCTCTTCAATAGGGAGGACGTACACTGGAAGAACCAAGTGACAAGTTCAAATCTTGGAGAGGTCAAAACTCACATGCTATTCTGAATCTCTTGTTTATGAAAATTTGGGGTTTTTTATAAAATTAGTATTTTCTGGTGAATTTCCTAACATTCCATTTCCATTTATTCCTCCTGGAGTAACTGCATACCTGTCCTTTTCAGTTCTAATATTTTGTAGCAAATAATTGTCCATTAGAAAGGAGATAAAGGTGTAAGCAGTACTACATATACAGCCTGGTAAACCTCAATGTACCCTCAAGCAAGTAGTTCAGTGTGCAAGACAACGCATGGGTTGCAAGACAAGAATAACCGCTAAGACCTTACATAAGCCAGTGAATTTCACTGGAAGGATTATTCTGCATCAAACCCTTACTTTTTGTCTGAGTAGGAGGCAGGGGAAACACTGACTACACTGACAAAAGAAGTCCATGTGATGGAAAATCTGCTCCATCTCCCAGTTTCCAATGGTTAGTTACATTCACTGTTCAAATCATGTGCCTGGCTGTGGCTGAAAAGATCATAAATGCTTAAAGTGTACAGCTTGCATATTTTAAATTCAGCCAGCTGACCGCCAAATGATCCTTAATGGAAAGTTCAAAGAAAATTAGTACTCTATATTGCAGGTTTCCAGTTCTGTGAGAAACCTTTTGGCGTCTCTACTTTCCCTCCTCGTCTATACTATTATTATAGAGAAGGTATCACATAGTTCGAGTTTGGCGCTGTTTAGTCAGTGTCTGAATAAAAATTAGCTGAGGAAGCAAATAGTGGACATATTTTTCTGTCTTTGAGTGGTATGATTTTGTCACTAAAGTCTGGCCTACCATGTGTGACCAACATTGCAGGAGTTTATCACATGCTTAAAAATGAGAGAAAAGCACTTCTATCCCATTACTTTTTGTATATGAAAGAATTCAGCTTACCCCATGTCCCTGTGTTTCTAGAAAAATTTTGTTTGCTGCTGGGTCACTCAGAATCTGATAGTTGTTATTACAGTGACTGTCATATTAACAAGTCTTCAAATCATTTGGAGTAAAGTGACTGCCGTAATAAATCAGAGTAGTGACCCAGCAATCCTAGTGTCCTGTCTTTAACATCGCCTGGGACTGTATGCTTCAGAAAAAAAGAATAAAGAGTATTCTTACTTAAACTCCATCTGTTGGCTTATTTGCACAGTCATTTTCTCCTTCTAACATGATATTCATACTTAGAGTGGTGGGAAGTCTCTTCCACCAACCTAGACTTGATCTGTTTCTTCAGCAGTAGCCTCTGAGCATTTCAAGGAAGTAGACAGAGTCTTATAAAGTTCACCCTGCTGCTGCCTGTACTCCTCAGAGACTGTTTCTCACTCATTACTGCAAGTGGGCGAGTGCCTTTTTCAAGCCCTGTAAAATTGGAAAATCTAACAGATGGTAGATATGGCCTATATGCCTGAAGTCCCTTCATATCACTCTGTCGCGTTTCCAAAACTACTTTCCAATGTGCTTTCCCTTGGAAGTCATTGGAATATTCCTGTTGGGTTGGATTATTACATTTCCCTTTCCCTTCCCTGCCCCGCCCCAATGTAATTCAGAAAAATTATGAGGCCTTTGTCATCATGTAAACATGTATTTATAGTAGGTTTTGAGGGAAGAATAATTGGTCAGGCTAAGACTTGTACCTCCTGCAACATACTTCAGGGAACTATCATGGAATCATAGAATGCTTTGGGATGGAAGGGACGGTTAAAGGTCATCTAGTCCAATCCCCCTGCAGTGAGCAGGGACATCTACAACTAGATCAGGTTGCTCAGAGCCCCATCCAGCCTGTCCTTGAATGTTTCCAAGGATGGGGCATCTACCACCTCCTGGGCAACCTGTGCCAGTGTTTCACCACCCGCATTGGGAAAAATTTCTTCCTTATATCTGGTCTGAATCTACCCTCTTTTAGTTTAAAACCATTACCCCTTGTCCTATTGCTACAGGCTCTGCTAAAAAGTCTGTCCCCATCTTTCTTATAGGCCCCCTTTAAGTATTGAAAGCCACAATAAGGTCTCCCCACAGCCTTCTCTTCTCCAGGCTGAACAACCCCAGCTCTCTCAGCTGTTCTTCATAGAAGAGGTGTTCCATCCCTCTGATCATTTTTGTGGCCCTCCTCTGGACCCGCTCCAACAGGTCCATGTCCTTCTTGTACTGAGGACCCCAGAGCTGGACACAGTACTGCAGGTTGGGTCTCACCAGAGCAGAGTAGAGGGGCAGAATCACCTCCCTTGACCTGCTGACCATGCTTCTTTTGATGCAGCCCAGGATATGGTTGGCTTTCTGGGCTGCAAGTGCACATTGTCTGCTCATGTCCAGCTTTCCATCTATCAGCACCCCCAAGTCCTTCTCCTTAGGGCTGCTCTCAATCCCTTCATCCCCCAGCCTGTACTGATACTGGGGATTGCACCGACCCAGGTTCAGGACCTTGCACTTGGCCTTGTTGAACCTCATAAGGTTCATACAGGCCCACTTCTCCAGCCTGTCCAGGTCCCTCTGGATGGCATCCCATCCCTCAGGCGTGTCAACTGCACTGCTCAACTTGGTGTCATCTGCAAACTCACTGAGGGTGCACTCAGTCCCACTGTCTATGTCATTGATGAAGATATTGAACAGCACTGCCCCAGTACGGACCCCCGAGGGACACCACTTGTCACTGATCTCCATCTGGACATTGAGCCATTGACCACTACCCTCTGGATGCGACTGTCCAGACAATTAGCTATCCACCAAACAGTCCACTTATAAAATCCATATCCTTCCAATTTAGAGAGAAGAATATTGTGGGGGACCATGTCAAAGGCCTTACAGAAGTCCAGATAGATGACATCCATAGCTCTTCCCTTGTCCACTGATATAGTCACTACAAATCATTTTCAGTGGGATCCGGGTTTATATCAAACCTACTGCTTCCACTACTTCCCATGGGCTATCATCATATAGTTTAGCTTGTTTTTCCTACTCATGTTATGTGTTTTGAAACTGTGGTGTATTAACATCAGTCTAGACCACTGACTAGTCTAACATAATTACTACAAACATAACCATTACCTACCGGTGATAATCAGAGTGGTTTCTTTTGCATCCTTGGGTCAAAAAATTAATGTTGGGATGTTTGGCACATATGGTATAAAAAAAGTCATATAAAAGAGAGTTGCACCTGTTTGCATGAGCTTGGATCTTCCAATGGTGTGAGCACTCTGTCACCTCTCTCTTATGTTGCTGGTTGTTGTACAACATAGACATTAAGCCTAGGGAGGATTTATGAAGCATAAGTCAGCTGCTCTCTACTCTCAGTATACTCATTATTTGCTGGGTCACTTCTATCAGTGTTCACCCAAGCTTTACATTGTCCTCAGCGACATGAATTTTCTACTTGTCATACAGGGCCACAATTGGTCCCTTTTGTACAAGCTGGATAGCACAAAGATCCTTCATCAAAATAGGCAAAATTTTTAGCACATTGTTTTCTCTAATTACCAAGGAAAAAGTTATCTTCCTCATGGTTAGCAGGTAATAAAAAATGATGTTAGTGACATCTATATGCTTTCCTGCCAATTGTACAGATCCACAGTGGTCCACAGAGTAATAAATGTAACATTCAAATTTTTTAGAACTGATGTGGAGGGATCATACAGGACAAGAGGGAAGTTCAGGTGGTGAATTTTAGCACAGATTCTGTAACAAGTGGCAGCACTAACTAAACTGCAACATCAGGCCACCTTCCATTATAGGTGTCTATTGAACTCAATATCAAAATTACTACTGACTTCAAAGGGGTTGGAATTGGGTCCAGCAGTGCATGCTCACTGCTTGCAAATAGGCTGAAAATGTCAAGACTGGGACTTCAAGGACAATACTGGAAGGGATGGTTGGTGAACTCTGCCTGCACTCCAAAAATAACCCAAGGTCACTTTGAGAAGGCGTACCCAGTACAACCAAGCCTTTGAGTCAGGCATCTAGATTTAAAGTAGCAGAAAAAACAAGGTGCAAAATTTGTACTGATGCAAAGCTGTAATCTATCTTGTAAGAAGTTTTCCATCATCTTCTTCATGTATGATGAGGCCTTTCAAAACCTGTGTGTGAGTGCACATGTATGTTTTTGTGGGCACACACAGGTTTTGAAAGGCCACATCATAGGCAACATTGTTCCCTCTCCTCCCTAGACTGGATTACTCAAATGCAGCTGAATTACAGAGCTTGGAACATATCTAGCAAATAGTGCTAGCAACGAAATTAAAAATTAAATTATCAGAATTCAATTTTTTACAAAATAAATTAACAATTGCATTTTAATAATGCATTAAAGTAGACATTAAAGTTCATTTTTTAATAACCATTTTCCATTTTAAATTGGTAATCAGTCATTTACAGTAGCTGAACTTCTATCACGGTACAACATCGGATACAAAGGTATTTCTGTTAGCATTTGAGACACCATGTAGGATGCTACCCCTCTGAACTGTGTATGTTGTGACTATTGATGGGAAAACTGGTTACGTCACATGAGGAGAATCTTTTTCTCTTCAGCCAAAGGTGTCTGAAGTTCAAAGAGAAGAAGTGAACGTTTACTGACCTATATGTGGTCAGCTTGAAAAACTTTTACAGTGTCTATTTTCCTTTCTGTCAAAGTGGGTCTAATATTGAAACAAATATCAATATTCCCATCACAACAGGTCAAGACTTTTCATGAGTATTTCTACTGGAAACTATGGACTAGTCATACTAGGAAATATTTTTTAAAATTATCTTAGTCAGTTTGGAAAAAAGCAGTGCAAAATAATTTCAGTAAAACCCAGATTTCTCACTCATGCTTCCCTTTCTCCTAATTTTTCATCAGTTCACAAACATTTTTGAAATTTTAACTTGTTCTGATACAGGAGGGGAAAAAATCAGGTGAAAAATTCTCATGGGATAAGAAAGATGATTTATTATCTTGATCTACATCTAATTTGTCTCTTCAGCATTCAAGGACATCTCTTGTGCTGGAGAATAGGGTATTTATTAGCAGTCAGCTGAATACCAGTCCCACTTTCCAGGAGTTGAGGTGCTCATGTTTTGTTATGGAGTAAACATTTTTAGTCTCAGTGATGGATTTCTGCAAATTCATCTCCTTCCTTACAAGACAGTATTTTCTTACAACTTCTTAGAACTGTATTCTGCTAGCAATATGGTTGGATGGCTTATGTTGCAGCTATCAAGCTTGCGTATGTGTACTAGAAAAGTGCATTATCTTTGCTTCAGGGATCACCACTGCCTGCCTTTATTTATACTACACTACTGTACCCTCCAGCCCTGTCATTCCAATAGTATTCTTGAAGAGAGCTTGATCCAAAGCACATTACAGAATTGCAAACTCTCTTAAGAGAGTTTTGTGGCAATGTGGCAAAAATGGTTATAACTTTTGAAATGCTGTGGAAATGTTTGCTGGAAGCCAATGAATTTCCTCGCAAAAATGTCAGAAACAAGTGGAAGTGAATAGAAAATCTGGGAAATCATTCAGATTTTTACAAAGACAAAAAAATAAAAAGGAAAATTAAACACCCCAACCCCCCTAACCTGTTGGGTTTTGCCCAGATTTAATCAATTCTTTGTTACGTCTTCATTAGTCCAGACTTCAAGGTCAGTGTATTGAGTCTATCTGGAGAGGAAGTTTGAAAGGAAATGTCATTATACACAGTGCCTGTACGGATCAAATATGCATGTGTTAGTTTTACAGACTGGTGTCAGTGTTGCATTTATTTATTTGGGACAGTGGTGATGATGTGTAAGCCATTTTGCTCCAAGAGAACAATGCACTGGGATATTTTTTTAAGCATTAAATTCTGGTTTACTCAGGGCCTTCTCCACCCACTTTAGATGAGGGAGGAAAAAAATCTTGGCAAGCGGATGCTCTGAGGGGGCACATGGAGGCGTGTGTAATCATCTTGCCAGTTTAATTAACAGTGCTTTTGACTGATATGTGTTAATGAGGATAATGTACAGTATGGAGGGAAAGAACCCTGTGTGCTATATTAAAGGGACAGGTGCTGGGTGTACTGGAAAGTTCATGCTACTAAAAGGAAATAAAGTATATGAAATGACTTAGAAAGTGAGGGAGAGGAAACATTTCTGAGAGTGCTTGTAAGGGAGTAAATCTGTGCACCCAGTTCACATGCCTTCAAAGTGGCTTATGGTGGAAAATGAGGGAGTGGAGAAAATCTGCCCATTGGCAGTACAGTTCTGCATAGGTAGGCAGGAGAGAGTGGCTCCTGCCTCCCTGTGCCCAGCAAAACTCACCAAATCAGCTCACCTGTGTAAATGCTCTCCCACGCATAAATGTTTGCAAGAGTGGGCCTAAAGTGTAATGCATTTGACATTCTGTGCTACTTCCTCTGAAATGACACCATTTATAGTTAAGAGCAATCAATGAAAGATTTCTTTCTGCATAAGGGCCTGATCGTCTGATGTTGCAAGAGCCTCCTGCAAGGTGCTGAGTGCCCTCAGCTCTAAGTGAAATCAATGGGATTGGGCACTAGCATTTTTAATTCTTCTTTTTTTTATGGGATATTTTTATTCTCTTTCCTATGCTTTGAAAGTAGAGCTAACTTTACAGGATTCATCGTCAGCCTGAAAAGAAAGATAAGATTTCAGTATGGCAAGCTTGTTTATCTTGAAGACATCCTTAGAGATTGGTAGTGTCCTATCAGGGGCTTTAAACATTTATAAAATTTATGTCTTCCTACAGTCTTTACTCCAGCAAAGTTGGATACAAGTGTTTCCAACACAAAATCTTCACTTACAGGAAACAATGGTATTGGTGGTCCAAGACAGCTAAGTTCTTAGTGAGTGTCTCAAGCTGCCTTGTGGCATTTTCTTTTTCCATGACCTTATTTATTTTGGAAAAGGACTAGTGAAGTGCAGATATTCTAGTTTTAATATAATTCTCTGCCTTCAATGTTCACACTCTTTAAGGCTTCCTATTTATTTCTTTTTTCAAAAGTCTTCATCTTTCTACAAGCTTTATGTATTTTAAATCAAAACCTATAAATGTGAGTTACAATTAAAGGAGATGTTTACAACACTTTATTATTCATTGTCTTAAACAAAAATTTGAGATTTCTACATATGTAGTGTATTGAAAATTATCTATATCTGTAAGTATATAAGTATGTTTCTGTTACCAAAAGAGAGATGATCATATGCAGGTAGCTTGTTCTGTCTTTTTGAAAAGAAGAAGCAGTCATCTCTTGGAAAATATTTCCTCTTCTACCAGGGGCTGTACTTGTTTTCTGTGAATCCTCTGCCAAGACTATAAATGGCAGAAGAGCTCTACAGGCCTTGAATAGGACCAATGGATGTTATAGTGCCTATAACAAGGAGAGAAAGATGTTTGTATTACTTTCCATAAACCAAAAAAGAACCCCAAAAAACCTGCAAAAAACCAAACCTCATTTTGCTGGTAAAACCCTGTTACATGACCAGTTCAATGATAGGAGGAAAACAGCATTTGCCCTCCTAGAACAATGGCTTTTGTGTAAATAGCCTTAAACTGGTGCAATCCAGAAACCTTGAAGATTTTGGAAGCTAGTTTCCTGAGTTTTCTGACTGTGAGAAACAAAGTGTACCCCCAGAGAGGGGTGATTTGACCAGTGGCTTTTCAAAATAACTTAAGCAGAGCTAGATAGAAGATGAAGTTTTACCTCTTGGTTTAGATGCAATTAATTCTAGGGGTAGATTCTTGGTTGTTTTCTTGTTCAGGAGGGTCCAGGGCTTTTCTTGTCAGGAGGGTCCAGACTTATAAATCTGTTTCTCAAGAGACAGGTAAAACTATGTTTGCTTTAGATTTTGATGGAAAGGGACTAAGTGTGCCCAAAAATCAGGATGCGGGAGTATTTTCTATTTTCTAAATTTAAAAAATGTCAGTATAGTAGATTTTCAACAGTGTAATCCCCTTTTCTCCTTTAAATTTTTTTTACTGTGTTTCTTCAACTGGAGAGGGGTTAAAATCCAAGACAATGTTGGCATGAGATCAAATGGGTATAAACTGGTTGTAAACACATCTAGGACAGAAATGAGAAGATTTATAACTAACAGAGGACTGAAGTTCTGGAACAGTTTTCAAGTAGGAGCAATGAAGGAAAAAAAAATCTAATGGGCTTAAACAAAGAGTTTGATAAATTTATTAACAGGATTTTATGACCTGATTGCCTCCATTAGCCGTAGACCGGACCTGATTACAAAGGAGTTCCCTTCTATTTCTGTTTTCCCAAAGTAATGATGCAAGCACCAGTATTTATGCTGCTGAAATACAACATACTGAAAAAACCCCTGAGTAAATAGGAAACAAAACAGTCTGGAATCAGCTCTTACCTGTAGTAAACTGACATCAATAACCTTCAGACAAAAGACAGAAACTGGTAATATATCCAAATGCAGGCCCCCTAGTTTTGACCTTCTTTACTTCTTTTCCCAAATATGGCAGATTTCAGACATTAATTTTATTCCATCTCTATTCAAAGCAGACACGAGCAAAAACATTGGCTAAATGTACTGTTATTCATTTTAGGGTCAGTATCTCAGCCTCCCTGGACAGCTTTACACATAATAAAAGAACTAACATCCAGCAGAGTTGAAAGCCTTCAATAGATCAAGAATCAGGCTCAAAGTTTTAGGATCTGTGCCTCAGTTCAGCAAAGCATCTGTTTAACCCTACGTACGCACTTCATTCCAGTTGAAGCATATGCCTAAATATTTAGATGACTGCAGACAGACTTCAGTGCATGCTTAAAGTTAAGATTATGTCTAAATGCTTTATTAAATTGATGGCCTGCTTAACCTACAGGAAGCACAAGCTATTAATGGATGATGCTATTTGAATAATCATCAGTACAATACTCTTCATTATTTTGATTTATGTATTGAAGCTTCCACTATAAACAAGAGTCTCAAAAATAGTGTACAAAGTTAATGGTAGAAATATTAAGCCATCCACTTATAAATAATAGGAAAAGAAGAAGAAAGTCAGAGGAACAGGAATAAAAGACAGAGACTTTCAGATGACTTTAAACATCACTATCATGTTCATTGTAACATAGTAGATATTGAACTATATCAGATGCCCTGTCTTTTTCCCACTTAAGTAATGAATAAAAATTAAAGTACAACATTACACACATTGTTCTTACCCATTATTATCTAATGATGTTCCATTCTTTTTCATTCAAGTATTTCTGGTATTGTGTGTTTAACCATCTCACTATCAGTCGTATCCTTGTTAGTCTTGTTGGTTTTCTACAGACAGTTTGTTACGGGATTCAACCAATATTATTTCCTCTGCTAGTAGGGCTTTTTTTCCCTTCTGTTTAGCATTCCATTATAAATGTCATGATACTAATTTAAATGCACCTAACATGTTCTCTCCAGATTCTAGATAACTGTTTTGACTGATTTTACTTACTGGGAAGAACATTTTTTCTCCCTTTTTTTTTTTTTAAATCTTACTACATTATTGTAGTCTGAGCCTTTTTTCCTCTCTTCTGTACTATCTGATACATATCCTGAAACATTTGTGATCAAGTTTTGAAACAACAGGTGTCAAATTCTCAGACTGAGTATAATAATCACAATGATTTGAAGAAAAACATTGAGATCCATGGAAGTGGCAATAAAGTCAGAGAACTAAATGTGTCATTTTTCGAGGGATGATGCTATTTACAAATAACTGCTTAATAAACCCAGATCTGGCATTTTTCTTTTGCATGATATCATGCTTCATATACAAACAAAATAATTTTTATTTCCGTTGTAACTTTTCCACTTTAACAGCATACAGTCCATCAGCAAATAACAAAGGTACACATTGCCTTAGAGTTATAAAAATAAGCCCTCTTAAACACCCATTGCAATAACTTTTACATTTACCTCTAACATTTTTAATACACAGAAATAATTATCAATCAAAAATACTGTCTGTTGAGGGTTATGGCTCAATTATTTGCATATATTTTAATTTTGAAAATGGATTTTCCTGTTGAAAATAACATTAACACCTCTGCTAGAGAACAGTTTTATAATTAGGCAAATACTGTACCATAAAATACTCATCACCATAGCAATGGTTTTTCATGGGGCATAAGTAAGTTGATAACAGAGACAATACATTTACTACAGAGACTATTGTGGTTGAATAATGTAAAGTTATAACTTCTAGTAAAGCACCTACTAACATAAGAAATCATGGCACAGTCACACTACATATTGACATTAAGAGTCATTTTAATGAAATACATTAATATTTTATATAGTATCCTTCATACAAAGCATAATAACATTGCAATGTCTTACACCGTAGTGTCTCATATACTGCCTCTCATCTTGAAGGTTCATGTGCTTGTGTGTGTATGAGTGTATAGGAATCACTTCAACTACTCCTGAAATTCCTTTATTTATTTATATGTATTGTTGTAATATTAACCATTGCAGTATCTGAATTGCCATGGACCTCTCTCCATTGTTTTTAAACAATCGTTTAAAAGTGGATTGCGCCCTAAACAACATTTGAATTCTGGCAGCAAAAAAGGGTTAGTCTATCCAACAGAACTCCAGAACAGAAATTCAGGTAGGCAGGATGCAATTATCCCAATTTGAAAACAGGCATAACACTGGGGATGCTATTGTGAAAATTACTATGAGGTCTTTAACGGAGGCAAATATTCAAAACCTTAGTTTTATTTCTCCTTTTGACATTTCCTATAGCAGTCAACTTCAAACACCCGGCAGAAACACAACTTTTTGTTACTGACTTCAAGTAACGGTATTATTCACTAAGGAACAAACTGGATGTTTTTCCCCAAGTGGCTTTCCCATCTGAGGACTGATATACTCCTGCTCTGCTGAACTCGTGAGTCATAATAACGGACACCCTGCAAGGGGAAGATGAACAGAGAAATAAAGGTTTGCTTTGTACAGGTACACTGAGACTTACCTGGGCTAGAGAGCAAGGAAATGTGGAAATTTGTGAAGGGCACAAATAAAGATTTGTAGATCCTCTCCTGCTGAGCTGAAGAGTCAATCACAAGCTAAAATAGACAGGCCAGCATCATAAAATACTGGCAAGCAGAAATAACAGCAGCCCCAATGCAGGACTCCTTCACAAGCTTTACAGCTGTGAGTGCTCCCACTGAAGTCAATGGGGCTTAACTGTTCATGGGCATATGCTTAAAAAATGGCTTCAGGCACAGCCAGTAACAGAAGCAGGTTACTTACGGAGCTGAGATGTTTCATCTCAATGGGATCTCAGTGCTTAAATAAGTACTGCATATAATCATAACAAGGCCTACAGTAGTTATTTTCTATACAACAATTTAACCTCCTGCCTTTTTTGGGTTTTTTTGTTTTTTTGTTTTTTTTTCCCATTTGGTGGTGACTGGACTGTATTTGTTCAAATCACTGAGTCTTCTCCTCTTTTCACAAAATGCAATCAATGGCATGTTTTGGAGAAGACAAAGACTGAGGCTTGCTATATTGGTAAAACAGAAAGAAAGGGCTGTAGGGTTATACAGTCCACCAAAAATATCCATAAAAGCTCACTTGTTCTCTTTCATTTGTAACGATGTCCATATCATGGCTATTCATTTGATTAAAACATTTTTTTCTAAAATATTACTGGATTATACTGAGGACTCTTGAATTAAAATTTGAAAATAAACAGAGCTCTGAGATTTGTTAGAAGAGCTCTGAGAGCAGGAGCTATCATCTGCTGTTCAAGGTATTGCATCTTTAGTGACCTGACCATGTAATAACATGATATCTCTTCTGAGACTGAAGTCACTGAGAACTGAGGTTACTTGGTAACAGGTCAGAATGAGCTTTCTACCTTTCAAGTCTTCTGAGAGCATCTGTTGAGTCTGCCATATTTTAAAATTATTTTATACCTATTGTTTGTATTGCAGGTACACAAAACCTTAAAATTATGGAGCATGCTTTCCTTTGAAATTATCCCCAAGGAGTTTGTAAGCTACTGTTTTAGTTTTGCTTAAGTGAGTTTAAATTTTTTATAGTATGAGAGGATTTGAGACGTGTGAAGTATCTGTGTTAGGAACACACTTGTGAAATAGCATCAGGAAAGGAGGGGGCTTGTTATGAAAGCAGAGAGCTGGTTTTGTATTATATTTCTCTTGCAGTACTTCCAAACCCCTGATATTTAAAATGAGACAAAAGATTGAACCCATTTCTACCATGGTTTTTTATATTGGCAAAACAGTACTGGATACATAAGGGATGCATAAGGGATTCTTTGAGCAGAATCCACATGCGGAAATTATAATCTAGGGCTACCACAGCTAATGGATTATTTTTTTTTAAAGAAACATGTTGAAGTAAATTATGTCAGGTAATTTTATAAACATTCTATTTAGAAGGCAGGAAACGGCATAACATTTTTTACAGCATGCCACGTAACCAGGTTGACATTCTAAACCAGACATGGTTTGTTTCTGGCCTGTGCCTTTTTATTATCACATCTTATTACATTATGGTTTGGAAAAAAAAAAATCACACCTTGGGCAGTTGAATACACTCAGTTTCACCTCCTCCCTCACAGGTGTCCCTCGAGGTGCATTGTTATGTTACAGTATCACACTCCTTGTCATATCTTATTGCTTACTTGCAGATTGTGGTAATATTTTGAATCCTGACAGAGTGGGCACAGCCTCTGAGCATCAGCACCAGTTTGCACTAATGTAATGTGCCACTGTACCAGTCCTAAAGACAACAAAAGCAAAAAAATCTGCAAAAATGTACTGAAGACATTTCTGGGAAGTGTGTGTTGCCCACTCTGCATTATCTATCGATTTATCTATTTTAGGTATGACTGCAAGAGCAACCTCCCTGTCACCTTGGCGCTATTGCCAATAAGACAATATAAGCCACATGAAAAACTTTTGGGTTCATTGTCTTTTAGGGTTCAGTGCACTCACTGACAGACACCAAGTCTTGGCCACTCTGCTGCGTGGCTGCTGGGGCCAGAGCAACAGCAACGGTGCAGGCTGGAGAAGGAGAGAGCCACGTCTGTGGATGTTTCCTGAGCAGCATCAGGCAAATCAGAGCTGGAAACTGAGGTTTCTCTGCAGCGAGTGAGGGGGAAGAGGCAATTTCCATTTGGAAATCAGGCCAGATAAAGGACTGAAGGGGTGGTGTGGTGGAGGTGGAGGTGGGGAATGTTGCCTGTTGGTTAGTAGGTTTGAAGAGGTGAGATTTCAGAAGGAAATTAGAGATCTGGGATGTGAAGGACAGTGCAAAAAAAGTAGAGAGGTAACAATCTCTCCTATAGTCCAGGTACTTTATGTCAAGTGAAAGGACATAATGATGCCTGCAAAAAGGCCAGAACACTGTAAAGGGGAAGTAAAACTCAGAATTTCCTACTGGGGAAATGTCAGAAATCAATCTTAAAGTCTTCTTGTTGGATTTGGGTATAGCAGGTGCTGCAACAGTGGAAAGGAGAAGTAGGGCTGAAACATGTAATGTGGGAAGACTGGCAGCAGCATCCTGGGTGAGGATATCTGGGATGTGCCCTTCATGTTAGTACTCTTTTGTGGACAAAGGCCCATAAGTTTCATGGCTGGTTCAACAGCCACAAAGCAATCAGTGCTGGGCAGGAAAAAATGGCCTGGGGACCTTCTGGAAGGGTCTCTATGTGTCCTGCTGGTAGGATCCATCAGATTTGGCCTCCTGCCAGTAGGAGCCATCAAATTTGGCACAGCAAATGTAGGAGTACCCAGGTTCAGGCTGTTCCTAGGAGGGTTGTAGCTTAGGTAAGTTTAACATAGCCACAGTGACCTGTGTGACAGCCTGGATGTGCAGTTGCAATTTAGAAGGTGCTGAGGGTTGCCTAAGTGATTTTAAGGGTCTCTTCAGTCTCTGAAGCAGTCTAGGAGCAGAAAGATTGCAGAAGTGCTTAAAATGGCACAGAGTCATACCTGAGACCTTCCGATGGACTTCAAATGTGTAAGTGTTGGCAGCAGCAGCAGCTGTGTGATGGAAAAGATCACCTCAAATGAGCAATTTAGGAACATGAAAAAGCAGCTTCTCCAGGGCAGGAGAGAGGAAAGAAAAGCTTTCACAAAAAAAAAAAAAAAAAAAAAAAAAAGTTGTCTGTCAAACCATAAGTACATTGACGTGCTTTAGCGGTATTAAAAAAAAATCAAGTTTTGAAAATGGGCCAAATTTGCACACACATTTTTCATTCAAAAATTTCAAGCTACTCTAGGTGAATAAAAATGAGACTGCCAAAGTCAACAAACCTGAGCTGTTCAAACTTTAGCTTAAGTTTCTAATGCAGCTTCTTAAAAGGATGGTTGATTGAAGTGACCACATAGCTGGGATGTGTGATTTTTCTCTTCTTTTGAGCACTTCACAAATTGATTTCTACTTTTGATTCTACTTAATTGCAGCTGTTAGAAGACCTGCTGATGGATGAACTATCACAGAGAGGGATATGGTCTGGGGCATACAGTATAGTAGAGATTTAGCTATATAACCCCCAATTAATGTTGAAAGAGTTGTTCACTTGGGTCCCCTGGGACAGCAAGTACAAACACAAGAAAAATCTCAATGTATAAAGCAGGGCTTGCTTTTGTCTGGCTTCACGCACATATCCACAATCATTTTGAGTCTGATTCTGCTATGCTTATCTTTGCTATGTAGTACCTCTTTTTTTTCATAATCAATAGAACTTAAATATGTATATTTTCTATTTGGCTATTGTTTGACTTATTTAAAAATAAGCTCGGTATGCTTCAACCATCCTGGTTGCATTCAAGAGAGGAGGTTGCGCCAGTGATGGCTGTGGTCATGAAGGAACTTGAGTAGCTGATGGAGATTCTATAACAATCCCTACCTCAGTTTTTTACTGAATACTCTGTTTGGGAGTTGGGGGCATGTGTATTTTTCTCTGTATTCAGTAAGGGACCATGTGCTTTTGTTCTTAGTGAGGAAACGAAGTTCACATCCCTACACTGGTAGCACTTTTTCAGCTGCAGCTGCTTTGAAACCTCTCTTTGTGGGCATGCAGGAGAGTTCACAGTCCAACAAATTTAGGGCAGCTGTAAGTTATTGCATAGTTTCAGAGTAAGGCTAATGTTATTTAAAGATTTCCTTGCTGTTAACCTCAGCCAGCTTTATCCATTCATCTGGCATGGAAGACACCCATGCATGCTACAGTTGTGTACTTTGTTTTGGATTTAAACACTGTTGATGTGCATGCAAATGGCAAGCAGCTAATGGATCCCAAATGATCAGAGAGCATACTCTTGCCAAGACTTTGGGAGGCATAGGTAGGTAGGCGGCTCAACAGATGTGAGAGATGTGGGACTTCACACAGCATATGCAGCTCTTCTACCATTAATCAGAAGGCAGAAATAAACATGGCCCCACAGAGTTTAACCTGCTTGGCAACAGTGCTTGAGGCAGGAACAAAGGTTTAGCCATACTGTTGGGATCTATCTTGACACTGTTATGCACTTCCAAGTGTGGGAGGTTGTATGACGGAAGGGAAGGAAGGCTGGCTCGGACCCTGCCCAGCAGAAAAAGCAAAGATACAGTCATTGCAAAAGCCCCTTCTTTCTCTATTATCTTTTTTCCCTCTCTCTCACTCTTACACCCTTTTTTCTCTTTTTTTTTTTTTTCTTTTTGGGTCACACATGTCTGCAGGCCACAGAGAGTTGAGAAGCAGCCTGGGAGATGAAGAGCTTATGGAAATGAGCTCTCCTCCTCCTCCTCGTGCGGACTGCTAATCCTGATTCAACAAGATTTTTAATTCCCCCTTCGTGGCTGTGCAAACAATTTGCTGATCCCCGAGAGTTGCTCCAATCCAAGGCTGGAGTAACTCTCAGGTGCAGCTGTGAACAGGATTTTGGTTAAAGTCAAGTTCATAAATATTTGCCTAATAAACCAGACTCTTTAAGTGCCAAATAAAACAATCCCAGGCTGGGGGGTTGGGGGGAGGCAGAAGGAGGGAGAGAGAAATACCCCTAAGTTTTTAAATGCTCATTTAAATACTTTTCAGTACTGCTGATATTTTATGTAACACTGGCCTTATTTATGTATTTATGTATTTTGCTTTGATGGGGGATTATTTTTCTCACTGCAGTCTTCTTTTGATTGATGCAGTGTGCCTGCTCACTTTCAGATATGGTTGGAGAAGAAGCAGCATAAGTTAGGTGACTGTATTTAAAATGGGTAATACAGAATGGTTTTAAACTTTAATATTTCATATAGACATTTAGTTTTACAAGTAATTTATTTTGTGAGATGCAAGTTTCTGCCTGGACAGTGTTGATTTTGAGTAACTTGATGTTCATTTCCCACCTCTGCATATTAATATTATTTGGACTGTGTGATTTCCAAATACCTTATCACTGTTGGATTCTTTAATGGCCATGAAGGAAATAAAGTGAACTCCTTTATATCAAGATATTGGTTTTTTCCTTGTGATGACTTTAACCAATATATTCTTCAAAAAGAAAACCAGCAGCATCTACTATATGAGACAACTCTGTTAATCATGAAAAACATTAGATATAAGACTGACTAATTTATAAAATCATGAATGTTTCTCAGCTAAAGAATATACAGCTTGGGTCAGATTCACAGTTGATATAAATGAATATTTCTCCATCAACTTTAAATCAACTTTGCTAATTTACACTCATTGAGAATCCTGTCCCTCCCTGATGTTATTTTTTTTTTTAATTTGGCAAAGAAAAAGTCTTGTTTTAAAAGCCTCTGAAAGTTAGAAACTTAGTAAACAGAAAAACAAGCAAACAAAAAATCCCCACTTCAAGTCCTTGAAGAGAGCTGACATCTTCTCTTTTTGATTGCAGTATGTTTAATTGAACTTCTAATTGATTCATCAGAAAAGAACAGACCAAAAGTATTTAGATTTGTCATTGAGTTACTTCTTTTTGAAGGCAAATCTCAGCAGGTTTTGAACCAGGATGAAAAAAGAAATGTTGACTTTAATGATGTTTATTGTACCAATGTTTTTTTGAAAAGAGGGACGCAAACAGTACTTACTTGTAGGGGAAAGGCGGTGAAATGTATCTGTGAATCAAATGTGGCCAGGACTTTACTTTATTCATCAATTTTATGCCACCAAACAGATATTGCTAGTAAAAGATTTATTTAAGAATATCACAGGAGACTGGGAGAGGAAAAATATGCTTCTACCACTTATGCCTAGTACATTTAAACCTTGATTATGCATGCTTAATATTTCCAATTCTTCTGAGTTTAAATTTCAAATATGCTTAGATATAGAAATAATTGTGACATGTCAGCTGTCTCAACATGGACTGGATCAGTAATGGTACTTAGCATGCATAACATTGCTTAACAGTAATTATCATTATTTTATTAGATCTGAAGGTATTAAATGCTCATAAATATATGTTAGTCAACATCTCACTCTTATTTTTTTTAACTAGAGGGCATATTGTGTTTTTATTTTAAAAATAAAAACAGTACTGATGATTAAACATTAATTGTGGTTTAACCTTGGTATCTTAGGAAAAGAAAGTGAGTCTGGGACCTGGTCTAGTAATGAAAAGTGGTTTCCATGGAAATCTAAGTAAAGAGGAGTCAGGTTACATCTGTCTAATTCCTGCCGTGACTTCTAGGACTTGGTAAAAGCTCTAGGTTAATGTAAGGTTAAGTTCATATCTTTCAACAGTACAAATCTGATCTGAAATGTTTTAATTGTCATGTGATTGTCTGAGAGGATCTTCACCTGTATTAATATTGGTGTTTCATGCAATAAAATTATATGAAAAAGGTAAAACACATACCATACTTAGATACAGCTAACACAGCTCATGATTGTAAATGGTAAAATACATGATAGAAAATTGTAGAAATCCTAGCATTCACGTCACTAATTCATGGGTTTTCTTCAAAGGAAAACATTTGTATTTTCTTTCTGAAGGAATGTGACTGTGAGATTCACCTCCCTCATCACTAATGACTATCAGTTCTGGAGCTAGTGTTGTTTTAGAGCAGGCTGCAGAAGGCAAAATGCAGACCTGTTGATTTCTTTTCTGCTACCTTATGAGGCCAAACTTCTCATGCATCAATAAATAGAACAGTTCCTGCTAACTCACATGAGCAAAATGAATGAGACTTGGCCTTCCATTAATGAAAGATGTCACATTAAGTAGCATAAAATATGTGGCAGGGAGCTTGAAATTCATGGGACCATATGGAGCAATGAACACATTGCAAATATCTCTTCTCAGGTTCCTGCTTTGATATTGATTCTGTATCTTTTTATAATCTGAATTGCCACATCACTTCGGATAAGAGAAGAAAGAGCCCCTCTGAGCACTTGCACCAGCCTCATGCTGCACTGACCTTCATCCAGAAGAACCTAGCAACCTTGGTTCTCCTACATGGAAGTTTGTGTTTCAGAGCTGGTGCTCCTCAGCTCGTGTACCACTGAGGACTTCTGTGGAGAAGCACAGTGACCTTTACTTTCTTGAACCATCAGTTCCACATGGAGAGTTAGTGCTCACCACTCCTTAATGCCTGTCTTGTATCAGGTTTTTTTTTCAATTTGATTTCTGATCAGTGTAATGATCTCAATAGTTAGGTTTTACCCTGAGAGCTCTAATACAATTGATACCTTTGAAGTTCAGCTCATTGTGCCTTGGTACATTTTGCCCTGATCAATTTATTATGCTACCTTTGACAGGAGTTCTTGCTGCCACTGCAGTGTCTTGGAAGGCTATTCCCATCTCCTCTTCCTACCCACTGCCCTCTATGAATGTTTTCCTCTATCTCACTTTTTTATTAATAGTTCTCTGGAGGCCTTGAGTACCCTTTTGTTGCCTCTCTTGCCCTTACAAAATTAAATATCTGCTTGGGGTTTGCTAAGTTTCTTGGTGGCTCAGGAGGTGCCATTATTCAGCCAACATTTCTGACTTTCCCCAAGTCATCTTCATAACTGCACTGCATAGGGTTTAACTAGAATCACAGAGTAATGTAGGTTGGAAGGGACATCTGGTCAAAGCTGAGCTAGATGTTAGATGTTTGATGTTAGATTCTATTTCTCGGGTTTTGTCCTATACTCTATGACCATAAGCCTTTTAATAAAGTTAGGAGACCTGTTCAAAGTGGAGTTAAAACAGTGGGGACTCTGCAAAGGCAGTTGTAAAGGTGTAGACTGTCCTCTTTCCACCAGCATATTAGATCATTGTTGCCCCACAAACCTAACTGTGGAGTGGGGAAGTGACCCCACTCACCTGCTCCTAATAATAGCTCTGAACATGGAACTTCAATGATTGTTTTGGTCAAGAAAGTGATCTTTGAGGTCCCTGATAATTCATTAATCTCTGTAGAACTGAGTGACATTTTAAGCATTCTGAAAAAAAAAAAGACAACAAAAAAGGAAAACAAACCCAAACCCAGAGGCATCCTTATGTATTCTGTGGCTTTGGAAATCAGGACGCTTATTTAACTGCTAACCCTAAGCACCCACATTTGAAAATACAGGTCATAACCTGATAAGAAAAGCGACACGAATCTCTTTTGCTAGAGTTATAATGTGCTAGGCAAACAGTACACCCCCAAAATTAAGCCATCTGCTTAAATAAGCCCTCCATGGATTGTGTCTTTTTACACTTATTTGTGTGATCCCACTGAGGGCAATGGGTTTTCACAGGTGTCACAGATCAGTGCTTGGCTCTGTGAGCCCCCCAGATTTGAAAGATCTCTGGCCGAGCCTGCATTCTGGTTCATAACAATAATAGAGTTTCCTGATGTTTTGGGACCCGTTAGATTTTGTTGTAATTTTCTCCCCATTTTGTTACTTTCTCAGGAAATACATTACAAATAAAGCTACAAATAATATTCAGGTTGTGGCACCTTGGAGAGAGCTTTCACAAAACATCACAGAGGAAATAGGCGCGCACAAAACCTGTGAAGAAAATACAGTAGGTTGTACATACACTTCTCCCACTCATTGTTTGCAATTTGCGCCATTTGTGTCAGCGTTTGTAGGCAGCCCTAGAAAACAAGCCACTGTCTCACTGTGAAATGTAGCCTTGGGACTGAAACTATTAAAGAGCTCATGACTCCACTTCCTCTCCTCAGCTTTACTTGCTTATAAAACCCTGTGCGATGGAGAGTGCAATTCTGCCACTGTCCACTTAACCTACGCTTTCACAGGAGTTTTGTGCAACCTTCCCTGACCATCCCTGCAGAAAATCTTCCAGCGTGCTCCAGGAAATGCCTTTATCAGCTGACACAATTACAGTGGGTTGCAGGCTGAATGCTACTCCAGCCTCCAGTGTGACCCACTGGCTTGTGGTGGGAAGGTAGCCCAAATCCCTTCACTCCAGTTCAGGCAAAACTGGGATGTGAACTTGGGTGTCCCACCTTCCAAATGAGTGTCCTCTCTCTCCCTCTGCTGTTGACTAGAGAATAGTGAAAAAAATTCCCATTCATTTCTCATGATGAGAGAGTTCTTCAGTTCTGCAGACCAAGTTGTGATAAAATACGATGCTTAAAACCAGACAAATTCAGATGAAAACTTTCAATGGTACCCATTTTGAGGGAATATTTGTTTGTTTGTTGTTTGGATAGGGAGAGTAATTATGATGTGTTGCAGTGAATTCTCCATCAAATAAAGCCTTTTTTGTTTTTTCAAGTATTTAATTTGAGAAAGATCCAAGTCCTGCAATGTATCTTGGATGATCACAATAACCCTTTCTGACCTTGAAATCCAAAGTCCTGATTGAGGACCATGCAACTACTGACCTGGAGCAAGACCTCCTCTATTATCTTCTCCAATCAATCTCTTGCTGGATGCATCCTGCCCACATGCTAAAGTGTATTTGCTTTCATTTGACACCTTGCAAATTACGGAGTTACCGCCTCAACTCACAGGCTCCTGACAGCAACTGCAAGAGGAAAAAAAATTTAGCTCAATTGCATATGTAAGTTTTTTTATCAATCTAGCCTTAGGTGTGCAGGGATCTTATGCTCATCAAGTGTATTCAAGTATGCATTTTAGAACTGGCACTTTACAGAGCTAATTTTCCTTGTCAAAGCAAGCAAAAGCAATTATATAATGTAAACATTTGATTCACTTTCATTGTGTAGACTGTATTTTTGTTAACCCCACATTCTTAAAAGCACCTTAATTTCAATGGAAAGCATCTGCATTTGTGTAAAGACTATGAGGTCGATTCTCTCCATTGGCGCAGTCTTGTTGCTCCCAGTGCCACTAATGGGAGTTAAGCATGTGCATCAAGGGGCTAATATTCAATTGATGGATTGATCTCACAAATTGTTTGGTAAGTCCCTATCCCTGCACTCAGCTTCTCTGGCATCTCTATGTAGTGTGAAGAGGTTTTTAATTGAAAAACATGTTTCCAGCATTCAGTACTCAACTCTATGTTTCAATCTAATGTACTATGTAAAGAGATTTTTTTTTATGGAGCAGATGCCCTCTGATGGAAGCTAAAAATCAGGCTTAAGCTGACCTTATGCTTGTTCATATTACAGAAACCATTAGCTTGTATTGTCACTGGTTTGCTGTGAAAAGGCTCTGGGGCATTACAAGCATTCCCCATGCTCCCCCTGTCCCTCTGTGTCTCTTTGACATTGTGCCACCCCATTGTTTAGAAATTAAAATATGCAGCGTTCCCTGCACTGCATGCAAACAAATGAGCGTTCATGCAACCCATACAAAATAATGGTGTTGACCTTGTTAATAGAAAGATATCCTCCATCTAAGACTAACTTCCTACTGCAGCAGAGAGCTACAAAATGCCTGCCTGCCTTATAGATATAAATAAGAGAATAACTTAGGCAAACTTCTTCTCTAGCAAAAACTATATTCCAGACTACTGAAGGGATAACAGACACTTCTTGTCTGTAGTAAATGCTGTATCATGCCTATCATCCCTGTGTGCATCTTGTATTTGTACAGAAAGAGATTCAGGAAAGCTAATACCTATGGCTGAAAAATAGATTTTGGGATGCTGTTCTGAGCCACCTCACCACAGTCAGCCCTGTGTCCTCTACCTGTTACATCCCAGCAGTGTCAAAGTGACTCCTGTATTTCCGTTTTAAGAAAGATCAGATTCTAGGGTCCTTCCTGGAGAGATCCTGTTCTCTTGTTTGCCTGGACTCTTTCACACTGTAAGGGTTCTTCATGGACAGACAAGAGTCTATTTGCACCAAACATGCTGCAAGGATGCAGCTATGAAGGACTGTGTAGAAGGATTGTGCTGCTTCCAACCATATGCCAACAGTCTCTTTGCCTCACAAGAGCAGACTGTAATCTGGGTAATAGCATCTTTTCCTCAGCTAACAATTCTTATTTTGGGTGGAATTCAGACCAGTGCAGAGGCCTCGAGAACTTAGTTGGTACACAGGCCCTTTCCTAAGGTTTTTCAAATAGTGCTGGATTTCACCCTTAATGAAGTATTGAGTGGGTTGCCTATGAGTCTCAGGGGAAAAACGTATTGGAGTGCTCTGGCACCATTGCTCCCACTTTATGTAAACCCACTCCAGCTTGCTCCATGCTTCTGGCTCAGTGCCTAGCTTTGCAGACAAATGTCAACCTGCCAAATATCTTCTATTTGCATTCCACCCATTTCAGAGACCATCCAAACCAAACAAAAAAAAATGAAAGGGGAGAGGCAGTGACTTGTTGAATTTCCTTCCTTGATCCCTTAGGGAAAGGGGTTATTACTGAGTGTTGTTGCACAGGCACCACCATGAAGAATATGTGAATGGGAGGGTGGGAAAGAGGCAGAAAAAATGCCTTTAAATCATAAAACTGACAGTGAGCTTAAAAACATAGAGCAACATTTCAGTCTCAAAGCCGATCATGTAGGAACTGTTGTACATGTTATGGTTTCTAAGGGACTTATTCAAAGGCTATACTTTTTTCCTTCTGTATTCATCAGGTAGTGGGCAGAGTTTCTGGTGGACAAATTAATAGATTCATAGGAAAGTTTATTTCTTAATATACGAACATATAGAAATATGTAGAGTATTAATCTGTGAATATGAAAAAGGGGTTTAAAACACTGTTATGGGTATCGTAAGCTAGTAGCTGTAGTGTTCCTGCACAAGAGAGGGTCTTTAATGGGTAATTCTCAGGAGAAACTAATTCACATGCTCTGAATAGTCCTCTTGAGCAGCTCAGCTGACTAGATAAGGAATTGAGGGAGACCAGTTTCCTAACTGAGATAGCTAGAGTTTACCACTGGGGAAATGAGCCTAAGAGCCTTACTCATCTTTTCAGTAGAAGTAGGAATAAATGTTACTGCAGGTCCGTGGCTACATACATTATGTCTGACAACTGAATGCAAACGAGGGACATTTGTCAGGGTTTGGAGCTGGCACAGAGCACCGTGCTGGATATCTCTGAATCAGACAAACTAGAGAATTGGACAGCTGTGGGGGAGAATCACTGATACATGCTGTAGTTGCTTTCATGGCTGGGTATTTGATAAGAAATGGAGCTGCTAACTTTTGCAATGACCTTGTGCACCTGGCCTGTATGTACGAGGAGCTGGTGCTTATGTGCAGGTGGGTGGAACTTGCGCTCTCGTGTGAAGCTGTAGCAGGCAGCAAGATAACCTACCTCGGTTCCCTGCCACATCTCCTGTTTGCATTTGCTTCCTAAACACCAGTTCTACCTAGACCCCTTAGTTGTTGAGCTGATGGGATGGGGATCCAGCTCAAGTCCCTTTATGTTTCTGAAAACACAGGGATAGCCAGAGAGGAAACTCCTGAGTGGATCTGGTGAACTCTTGTCAGTGCCTTTTAGTGCACTCTCTGGAAAGCCTCAAAACATGTTCTAAAGGGAGACAGTGCGACTGTGCCTCACAGACAGGCAGTCAAGGACTTGTGCAAACTTATCGGTTACCCTCTACCCACATGAAGTCGTTCCCTGTCATTCACTGCCCTTTTTCAAACTTTACTCTGATAATTAACATATTAGCATCAGGAACAGACTTCATCACCTCAGACCACTGCAAATAAAGATGATTATGTTATAAACCGACATCACAGAAGCTGAACAAAAGCCACATGCCACCAACAACTAAACAAAGTGACTTCCTGCTTAAAAGCACCATAACACACGCATAATTAGCTAATTAAGCTACAAAATAAATAATTATCCAGTACAAGAGTGAGAGGAGGAAAGAGAAAAAGAGTTAAAAGGTTACACACAGACACATTGTTTTCCTCTGGAAAGATAACTAAATCGTTCCACCAGGAACTCACCAGCTTTATTTGTGCTTTTCATTCAGGACTGCCTACTGAATGGTTTGCTAATTACATGTATCCACTGGAAATGGCAGTGGCTGTTAGCTGTGATCTTTCTGGGTGATGAACAGTCTGCCTTGTCCACCCTCGCTACAGATTTTTTTTCTTCCTTGAGAAATTGCATAGGAGTGTTTGAGAGCAAAGAGGTGCCTGGCTGTCACGGCCAGGGCTGTGCCTCAGGAGATGGCTGTTCATTTCTCTCCCCTCCCCAGGCTCCCTGTGTGGTCTTTGGCAGGTGACCTGGGGCTAGATTCAAGCAAGGACAGGGGGCTCTTGCATCCTGGCAGAGCACCCCTTCCAGCCCCTGCTCACCTGCCACCTCCCCAGTGCTCCTCACATCCAGATGGGGAGATCCCCCAGTGCCTCCAGCTCTGCTGCTGGGCATGCCACCAAGTGTCTTAGTTCTGGGAAGCTCAGCACCTAATTCATACCTGGCTGGATGGGGATCTACAGATGAGGTATTATTTTGTGTGTGGTCCCCTTAGGGGCTCAGTCTGCCGGGTGATCTCGGAGCGTGCACAGCCACTGGAGAAGTGCCACCACTCTCTCTGTGAACCCACAGCTCGGGACTGGGGGACCTTGGCTGAGTTTTCTGCTCTGCCCAAGAGCCTTTGAACCCACCTCTCCAAAAAAAAGGGGAAAAGCGGTGAGGGAGGGGTGCTCTCCCCATCTTTGCTGTGGAAGCTATTCCACTTTGCATCAAATAATTACAGACTCATTAGAGAGAGACAGGGAGATAGGGAGATAGCAAGACTGAACATGACTTTCTGGTGGTTTGGGGCCCTCACCTGGAAGGGGAGGGGGCAGGCCTGGGCTCCCGTCCCTGCTCTAATGACTATTTAAGTATTTTATCCAATGGCTGTTTAATATAAACCACATAAACAGTCATTGAAACAAGAGACTGGAGCCCAGGTCTCCTCCCTTCCAGGTGAGTGCCCTAACCAGTAGGATATAGATTCATGCTCGGTCTTGCTTTCTCTCTTTGGCCAAATGAATCTCTAAATGTTTCTTGCAAAGTGAAACAGATTTGGCAGGAGGGACTGAGAGCTCCTGCAATGGCTTCCCAGCCAGAAGCAGCTGGTGGGCAGAGCTCCTCCAAAGATGGGAGCATCTCCCAACTCCGGTGTGGGTGCTGTGATCCTGCCTTGCACGGGGATGGGCAGGCAGGGAGAGAAAACAGTGTGGGGAATCCCTACCCTCTCCCTCTGCCCTCTGAAGGAAGGGTGCCTAATCCCAGGGAAAAGGTTGATTTTGGCCCCGGTTGAGCCACGGAAAGCCCCGCAGAGGGTGGATCTGCACTCCTAGTGCTGCAGTCCCAGGTGGGGACATGTTATGTAGGCTGTGTCATGGGACAGGCACCAAGAAATGCACCCTTGTGCCACCAGATGCTGCAGAGCTGATTTTTCCTTGCACAGGCACCCCTTCATCTCCTTGTGCCTCACTTTCTCCTGGACATATTTCTCCCACTGGCCATACAGCCTGTTTATTTTGGTGACTACCCCTCTTACTGTGAAGATGTACAGCTTCCAGCAGTGCGAAGTGCTCATTTCAGTCAAAGCTTTCTCGGTATTTTCAGACTTGATAGTAATAATTAGTAAAAAAGAATCCTCGCCTCGAAGAAAAATTCTTAGAAATTTAGAAATAGGGTACAGAGGGCATGTTTGGGCATTTTGTTTCAATATGGGGTAGTACTCAGGCTCGAGCTAGATTTAGCAGAAGAAGATCTGACCCTGAAGATTTGTTCACTGAGCCGTAATCACCAGCCTGAGACTGCTAGCCTAAATTATCTTCTTACAGCACTTATTTTGATTTGGCCTAAATGAATTGACTCTATGGTAAATAGATGCATATGGAGACATAGGTTTCTCTTAATAAAATAGGGTACTAAAATATTATGGCAAAATGTTTATCTGGGTAATGAGATCATACACTTGCCTAGATTCATTCACTTGAGTACTGAATGTTTTCTCAAATATCCCCTAGTGCATATCTGGCAAGATCTCAAAACATTCTTAACACAAATTGTCTTTGGTCAATAAATACCAGAACAGAAGTGTCCTAGAGGAGAAGATTTATGATATGAGCAATACAAACACACCCATAAATCAGGACAGGAACGCTTTCAGGTAGCACAGTCGGCATTTATGCAAATCACAGTAAAGGCAAAAATACACATATAGGACTTTTAACCAATGACTTACCTTTCAGCAGCTCACATTAACTAAATAAAATCCCAGAATTTGCTTAGGAAATGCATGGACATGATCTCAGCTGCCTCAACTGTATTGTTTTATCTGTAGATAATATATTTTCTTCTTCCTTAATTTCAGTGAGTTGGTGAATTGGATGCTTCAGGTTTGCAATTAAAATATCAACAAGATTGCAAGGAATTGCAGTCTTAATCCATCGCAAGCCTGCATTTTCTGCAGAGGACACTAAACTATTAATATTGACAGTAAGTTCCCTGTTGCCCCCTTTCTTTTTCCCCTGGACTGCCTTAGCTCTGCCAGTCTGGCATGTATATTTAGGGCAGTGCAGGCAGTGTGACCAGAAGGTGTGCGTGGGGGTAGGTGAACAGCAAAGTCATTACAAACAGAAGGAATTGTGTCTAAGGTGCAGTCACTTGGTGCTGCAAGGGAAACAAGCCAACGCATAAGGTGTGTAGCAATCGGGCTGACTGTGATGGAAAACAACTCACAATAACACCAAGCAAAACTCAGCAGCCCATCAGGACATAAGCGAGATTAAAGCAGGTGTGCATATTAATGCAAGGCACATACAGGCAAAGGGACCAGATAACTGGCTTTGCAGTTCCAGCATCTCTCACACTCCCCTAATTCTTGTGTTATCGTCATGTGATACATGGTTTTGAAGCAGAACATAGTCACATGGCAACCCTATATTTTACTGCTTGTGGGTAATTTTCTTGTCCTGTCAGAATCGAGTAACTTTCTCTTTGCTATCAATGTGTGGTCTAATGCATATATCATGTCAGTGCTGCACCAGGCTGACATACGCATTAGATGCACTGACAGTAAACAGGAAGTAATCCAAAGTTATTAGGCAGGAAAAATATAAAGAAGCCTGTAAGCTCTTACACCGCAAAGCTATCAGCATCTCAAAGATTTTTTTCTTGTTGCTTCTTGATGTTGAGGACTATAAATATACATATTAAAAACCTTTGTTTTCATAATCTGTAAAAGCAGGAATAGCTACAGATCTCCCTGCTGAAAAGAGTAAAGGCCTAGGTGAATTCTCATTTCACTGATGCTGTTGTCAAAACACTCATTGGCTACCCTAAATCTGTCCCCGATTAGCAATGTAATAACTTTACCAGCTTTGGAAAAGGATTGGAATCTCTTTTACTGTCTCCCTACAAATTTATATTTCTCCTCTCTTGTAGGCCTCTATTTTCTCCCTGTCTGGTAACTTTTCACAGTTGGAAATTGCGTTGTAACTCTAAAACTAGTTATAAAGTTATAACTATATAACTTATGCTGTTTTATCTGTAATCAACTATCTTTCTCCTCTTTCAGACCACTATATAACTACAATTTTAAACAATTGTCACTGGAAGGTGCTCCAGCCCTGTAAATATCAAGTTACCTGAAAATTTCTCTCTGTACCTCCTCCAGAATTAAGTAAGTAGTCTTTAAGTTGGCAAGAGCTGGTCCTGAGAAGCATTTGAGAGAGCCATTGTGACAAGGTAAGGCTGGATAAGTTCTATGGCATTTGAAGGAAGAAAGATGAGATGAGATTAAATGAGATGAGGAAAAGCAGTAATCTTCAGGCAAAGAAAAGGTAGAAGATTTGGCTGTCCCTGTAGGCACTTTGGTTGTGGCCTGTCACCACAAGATCTTTCAAAAGGTGGTTTAAAGAAAAAGAATGGGAAATCTTTAGACTTTTATTCAGGAACACTAAAATTAAGAGAGATTATTGCCCTATATCTTGTTGAAGGCAGAAAGATATCTTTATGAGGAAAGATGGCTTTTAACTTTGACAACACTATTATTCAATTGTGCCAAATCTTGTACTACATTTTAGACAGGCTAAGAGGTTTTTGTAAAATAAATTCATTTTCTTGGGGTCTTGATATCTTGGGAAACTAAGTCAGTACAGCAGTAAGACAGGACAACATAAGACAAAGTAAACAAACAGCTTAGAAATGAGGAAACGTAGCCTATTTTTTCCAAAGTCCTAAATATCCATATTCCCTTACATTACCCAAAATTCCTTCCAAAATTATTATTATTGAAGCCAGACTTCCCTGGTATGAAGTCCTGAGTTTTAGAAGTCCACTGGATGCTTATTAAAGACACATTTTTTACATTGAAAACTCTCCTTTTTGTGTGTAAAAAGGTGTGGGAGTACATTTCATGCTTGCATAGTTGAGACCTGGACTGAAAGACAACCATGTCCTGCCAGCACTGCGTGTGAGTTAGGTCAGATTTTAATCTCTTTGGCCAGGGACCATGTTTTTCATCTGGTAGTGCCTACTTCACTTTTCATGATGGGGTAAGTAATCATATAGGGCATGTTTAATCTGTGATCTAATGCACTAGTGTGTAGGATATTTTCCATATTAGCAGCTTTAGTAAAGGACTCTTTTCCTCTTTGGAACCATTGAAGCCTGTCTCTTATCATTCACACCATACCTGCAAGAGAGGTGGAGTATGGGGTATGGAAAGACCATCTGAAACCTGTAATGATGGTGATGAATTTGAGTCAGCCTGGGCACCAGCCCAGTCAAAAACACAAGAAAATTAAATCAGAGTAAAACTTATTACCATCCCAACCTTGGGCAAAGCACATCACCCATGGCAGAGCTGAGTAGCTTTCCCAAGAAAGATCCCTTGCACGCTCCAGGATACCTGAAGCAGTTGTGGGAAGACATGGAGCGAGGGCAAATTTTAGTACCTTCCCTAATGTTATGGTGGGGCCCACCACTTACAGTTGAACTTGAGTGTTAATTTGAGAGATGTGAAATGGGTGTCCCCTTATCTGAAGTTCAGCCAAATCATCATGAGCTGGAAATTCCAGTGACTTTAAGCCCTTACAACATTCCTGCTATTAGTGTTTTACCATAGCAGACTACTTAAAAAACCCAAAAATACCCCAAACCCCCTTCAAATCCTACTGTACTCTAGTGGAAGAGAGGACTGCATGGGTAACAATGCTTTGGGTTACTTTTGAGTTAAGGCATGGTATGATTCTTATTACAGTTAGGTCTGGGTAAACTGGTTCAAGTAAATGATCTTGTTGCTGTTTCCAGCTTTGCAAGCTGTTGGAAATATTTTAGCCTTTTTTTTTTTTCCCCTAAAGTTAGTCTAAAAAAAATGGGGGGGGGGGAAGCTGTGCTCCTGGCTGGAGACACTTTCATGCCAACTTTCACCCTGGAGCAAATTTTTCATGCCTGAGTTATAAAAACCTCAGAAAAATAGGTGGTGATATGTAAGGTAAACATCAGAGGACCTTGAACTACAATTTTGCAAAGGGTGTTGTGAGCCTGACAGGACAAAAGATTAATCAGACAAAAGCCTCTCTTCATAGCTGTTCATCTTAACAGGGCTGTGGTGTCTTGTGGTGGATAGGGTACAGACACAGGAGACAGAACACCTTGCTTCTGCTCATGTTTCAGCTTGCTGAGTGACCTTTAGCAAAACACAGTATCTGTAAAGGAGAATAACAAATATCCATTTTTCCAAAGATCCTCGGATAAAAAATGCTACGTAGTTTTTAAATATTGGCATGCATTAGCGTGCAGGTTTGCTCTCCAGACCCATTCCCTTTTCAGACTTTTATACTGTGGAATTAATTGCTTTCAAAAGCATAAAATATTTTTGGTTTTCCTGTGTACTCCTCCTCCTCTCTGCCTTTCTTAGCTCTCATAAACTTGCTAAAAATATGCTAAGAGTGTAACTCATCCTGGGTATAATTCCAGAGATGAAGCTACTTAGGAAGCAATCTTGTAGAAACATAAGGTGAGTTCTGGATCTTCTGAGCCTGGTGATAGTATGGAATTTTTGGAAAGGACTTCTGTCTCACTTGGTTCCTACATTTTTCATGACTGATACCTGAAGTAGAGACACAGTGAGTAATGCAGATGGCATCTGCTATATGTCCAGAACATTAGCTGTTATGGTCATACTTGGAAAGATTTTTCAGAAAAGCAATGTTTTAATCTCTAATAATGTCTGTAGAAAATCAAGAACACAAAATACATTTGTAAACTGAAAGCAATAGGGTTTATACAGATATAGTTCTTTTCCAAGGGACTGGAATATTGCATAAGGATACTACACAAAAGAGAAGTTGAATGAAAATGCTTAACCTATAAGGATCTTTTCTTCACTTTTCCTTCTGTTTATAGACTGTCACGTCTGTTTAAATGTTGCAGGGAAACTGAACACCCATCTCTTTTTTTTTTTTTTAAGAAAACAAATCTGAAGAATTAAAAGACTCTTGGCCTTGGTTCTTCTTTTATAAAATGGTCCTGTTATACATCCACTTGAATAACCCATGTGCTCATTTTAGAAGAGTGTAAGAGAGATTCAGCCCCTAAGAGTAAAGAAAAGAAAAGGAGAGGTTTCCACATCTGCTCTGTCTCATTCACAACTATTAAGGATGGTAATAGCGGCTGATTTATTGTAAACATCAGTCTGCAGCTTATTAATGCTAAATTAAATTACTTTTCTTTCCTTTGCTTATTTTTCACCCCAAAGAGAGAAATGTAGTTAGATGATTCCACGATTCACATTGATACTTCGTAACAAAATTAAAGGAAAATGAATCGAATTGCATGGATTAAGTAAAATACATTTAACATCATTCAGAGCACAAAGAATAAGATGAAGTAAAAGTACAGTTGGTTAAGTAAACTAATTAACCATTTTCTGAGTATACTTAAATAATGAGCCATCTTTGACATGAAACAATTGGCTTCTCTGTAATTAACCAGAACACTCAGAGTGTTCTTAGTGTGTGGGTTAACCACCATGTTTGTAGCTTCTTCCCCTGCACACCATGTTATTCTTTCTCACTGAGGCAATTCAAACAGATATATGTATATATTTTATGACTCTCTTACTGTTTCTTTTGCTAAAACACAACTTTGCAGCACTGAAAATATTTCTTTTTTTTTTTCAGCAACCGATGCAGAGAGAACAAGGCATTGAAATATCACTACTAATCCCAATCAAGCTCATCATGTTTTAGCAGCATGATGAAATGCAGTAAGATGTAATCATTTATGGGAAAATGTAGTGGTATTTGGAGATCGATGCAACCTTGGTAACATTTATAATTTGGTGAGTTTTGAGATAATTACTCCCTAACTTTATACCACTGTTTTTCAAAGGAAATTTAATTTTCAAATACACATTCCCTTTCCAGCATGTTCAAGTCTGGTAATATAACCTTTTTCTGCTATCTAGATCAGTGAGGGCTGATGAGAACAAGGGAGTAGTGCCAGCAGTTTAGAACGTGAACAACATCAGAGCCAGCTGAAATCCTAACCTGAGACTTTACAAGTTCCTTTATAAACCTGGAACCTCATGTTTGTGAGATGGCAAGGGGATAGGCAGAAGACATTCCCATACTCTTCTTAGGTGTCTTAGCTCAGACAATTATTTCTTTATATTTCCAAGTTTAAGCTTATTCAAACTTGCCTCTTTTTCTGTCATTCTTGCCCCAGCCTACTTGCAATTTAGAATTGTTCAAGTCACAGTCTAAATGAAATCAAATAATCTTTAAACTTATTTTCAGTCACAGACCTATCAAGGATTTTTGAGTGCATGAAAAAGAACTTCTGTCATTAGCCATACAGGATTTTAGCTGATTAAGCCAGGACATTTCTTCTAACCACAAATTTCTTTCATATTGCCTCTTGTGGGCTGGATTGTGGCTTGCAAATGCTGCTAATCCAATGAACACTGGCAGTTCTCCATTTTTGACATTTCCAGAGCTCTTTCTCCAACTTCTGTGACATTTTGATGTCTGAAATGCTATCCTGTCAACATTTTAAAATCAATACATGATGTTAACATTATTCAAATTCACTGCCTTCATTGGGCTTCCATCAGGGGTGAAGTTGACCCATGAACTTAAACAAAGGCTTGTATTAGTAAATTCTTAAGAACTAATTTCAATTACATGTTGCAGTACCAGGCAGTATTATGCAGCTGCCATTGAATGAATACAAGGATGACATGAAACCCATAGCTATTCAACTTTGGTAGTTATTCTGAAATTCATGAAAAGTGGGTAAATTGGAGAAATTATTCAGAAACAAATATATTATTTAGAAACATTTCTGTTGTATTCCATCTGATTGCCTACTGTACTGGTGACACAAAAACTTCAATGTTAGTTCGTTTTTTTTTTTTTGTAATGCACCGAACAAATACAAAGACAAATTCTTCCCCTCCCCGTGAAGTGCCAAGTTCCAAGTTTTGCACAAAAACATTGCTAAATACAACACCTTATGGTTAGTTCACTAATTGTTCTTCTGTATAGCACATTAGCTCCTTCCATCACAGCCTGTGAGATGAAAGGTACTGCTATGATATCTAACCACGGGAGTTCCAATAAAGCACACTTTATATTAATAATAGACACTTCTCACTCTTTTCTGTACTCTTCCATTATTTTATTGTTAAAAGAAATTATGCTTGAACAAAAGCTTGATATCACAATGCTTGCCTTGTGGGTATCTGACACAAGTCATGTCACAATACTCTCAACAAATGCAGTTTTGCAACACTCTTCTGGATATCATGCTGTATACACCAAATGACCAACCAGGTCATTTGTCACCGAGAGTGTCTTAAGTGCAGATTTGCTAAATTAATGAACTAAGTTGAGAATACATGCTATTTCTGTTCATGTAGTGCAGTGATTCTAAAAAAACATTCATACTAAGTCAGTCTAGGGGTTCATCCAACATGGTATCCTTTCTCAAACAGTAGCTGTAAGTGCAAGTGTAAGTACATACCAGGAGAAGGCATGGTAAATGTATACGATTTTCCCCTGTCATTTTCCTCAAGCATCCTCTTATGTTCAGCTTAAAGAACTTCCTGAGCCTGATGTTGTTTGCCTGTTTAGTAACCTGCAGATCTTTCTTCCATCTCTGGAGTCCTTGTAAATGCTCCTCATCCTTCTCCTTTGGCAAGGCACCACTGGGCTGCTATCTGCTGCGTAAAGAAACACCTCCTTTTGTTTGTTTAGAGTCTGGTTTCTTTAAAGGCCCTTAGTACTTGAACTGGAAGATAACAAGGAATAGCTGGGCCTTACCCAACCTCCCCAGGCCACTTGGGATTTTGTAGACCTCTACCACATCTATCCTACATTATCTCTTTTCCAAGCAGAATAGGCCCCACTTCCTCAGTCATTCCAGTAGAGAAGTTATTCCACGCTGAGATCCTTCTGACCTGTGTCTGAATCTTTTCCCATTCTAACATATTAATTTTATGAGCTGGGATCTGAACCCTGTATAGTCATGGACTGGGCTAATAGTGAATTTCTACTGCGGTATGACGAGGATTTCTTTTTTGTTCTCCATTCTTTTCTTAAGGATTCTGAACACTTCATTTACTTCTGTGATGACTACTGCACTGATTTTTTTTCATGGAACTGTCTTTAATATTTTAAAGACAAACTTTCTCCACTGAGTAGTAATGATGTGAATGTAAGACAGTTTTTCCCAAAGTGCTTCCCTTTATATATGTCTACATATATCACATTTTATCCCCCCAGCATTACTCCATGCCATCTATAAATGCGTTGAGCAGTGCTGTTTTCTGCAGAATTTCACAGGTGATCTTCATCCAGTGCAAGAACAGACCATTTACTTCTACCTTCTGCTTCATACCTGTTTCAATATGTAGTCCAAATACTTTTGGTGGTTTCTAGACTACTGAGGAGTCTAAGGAAAAGAAGCTTATTGTGCATAAACTTAAATTCCCAGTGGGGGTTACATTTCCTTTGGAAGATTTGTAGGGGGTTCCTAAATCAAATAAACTCAAAGCCACCGATTCAGACCATTTTGATAGAGAGTATCTTGTAAAATTTCAGTGAAGTTTTTGGCCTTTGCATCTGCTAAGCAACCGAAATGATTTTTAACAAGCTCAACTCCCACGTAGACACTTAAATAAAGAGCAGATTTTCAAAGGTACTTAGTTCTCTGTAGTTTCTGATGATAGCATTCTGGGCTAGTTTTTCAAATAAGTGTAACATCTTTTAATAATCCTCCACCTATTTACTAATAAAATAAAAATGGAATGGTGTTTAAAGCCTGTTATACTTTGCGGATGTCACATCCTCAGAATTTTGCCCTTAATATATGTTTGAGATATGCAGACTCTAGTGTTTTAATTGATCTCAAAAGGAAAAAAAAGTCACTCTGAAAATTATGTTTAAGCGGTCCTTATTTCTTTCAATAATTTTCAAATTAAAGTGGCACAGTGGTGTCTGGGTCAGGGTTGTGTCTCTTTGGCTCTCTATAAAATACTTAACTGCATCCTGAGTGCTAAGATGGTTGGATTAATTATAGAGTGTAAGCAAACTGATAAGTTGGCAAATCATCCATTCTGCAAACTCAGGCAGGTATCTCAAAAATAAAGCTGTTCTTTTCTGTCTTCTCCCTCCACCTCTTCCCTTAAGGGTAGTAAGGAGGTTTGATATTACAGGTTATTAAAGTAATTATTTGGAGAGAAAAGTATTACTCTGGGCTGTAGAGGCCACATCCCTAGTACATTTTGTGAATTTTTTATTGTCAGTTTTGTGAGTTTTGCTGGTTTTTTTAGAGCCCATCTCAACTTGTCCTATATTTTAATAAATAAATAAGAAAGCATAGCCCATTAAAAAATTTTGCAATCAAAATTTGTTTGACATTTTTGCTGAGGAGGCAGAACAAGATCTGGCTTGATCTTACTGTTTTCTGGCTCCTTTTACCGAGTGACATTTCTATCCATAATCACACAAACCTTATGCGTTTCCCAAGAAAATGGCAAAGTGAATCATATAATCCAAAAACTCAATAAGACTTTGAGGTAATGGATGTACCATGACCCACCTGGGTTGCAGGACATTTTGTTTAAATTTCTGGTCTTCTTGAAGCCTAAAAGCCTGGGCCAAAGACCAGTTAACTTGCATACATTTGCTAAATAATGCAGTAATGTTAACTTGTATACGGTGTGATACTCTGCTGCTGGCAGAAGTGTGGAAGAGAATTTCACTATTAAGAAAATAAGAGTGTTCTTCCTCCTATTGCCTTTTTCTGTGCTGGATAAAACTCTTTCGAATTCAACACATATATCCTACTGGACTGCCAGACATGTTCATCTCTAGAAAACCACAAAGAAAATAAGGTTCTCCCTCTTATTGTCCTTCTTCTCTTTCCTATTGCCCTGTAGATATCTTCCTAGGCAGAGTATCAAATTCACGTCTGGAGTAAGAGAGATCATCATTCCAGTGACAACAGTAGCTTTGTGTCCACCTAGGACAAGGCCCTCAGTTTGGCCAGAAGAAAGTCTTAAGTTCAAAAATGCACGGCCCACTTTCTAGTTATGCAAAGGAAATTGATCCTGCAAGGCTATAGGAAAAGTAGAGATTACATGTGTATGATACTAATATGACAGACATCAAGAACAAGAACAACCGTTCTTTATAATCTAAATTTTTCAGGCACCATTTTAAGGGTAAAGGTGCATAAAGAATGGGTGCATTTTCAGGAAGCACCCAACATTCAGCATTCAGCATTCAACATTCTTCATTCAAAGTACATGAGATTTGCTTCGTCATGTACTTTAGAGAGTTGTTCAAGTTAGTATCAACGGCAACCAGCTGCTGTGAACAGTAAAACCTTGCATACAAAAGTAGAGCTGGGGATGGGGGAGCAAGGGAGGAGCAGGCTGAGCCCTTGTAGCTGGTGCCTGTGCTAGCCGCTTCAGAGATCCCTTCTGAATCCATAGCACCATTGCTGCTCCAGCACTCATTTTTCATCTGCTTTGAATCCACAGTTGTCAGTGCAGCCTTCAATATGTTCTGTTTAAATTCTCACCGAATCTCCATGGGTTCCTCTGTCTCTTCACACTAAGAGAGACGAGAGAGAGAAAGCAGCAAAGTGGTTAGAAATCTTCTGCCAAACACAGATGGTATCCTGATTGCTCTTTCAGCCTACCTGTGTCTGTCTGTGGAGCTGTGGATGTTGTGGACATGTGTGCGAAGAATTTTCAACGCTCTCAGAGCATTCGCTCAAAGGAGAATTTCCATCTGAGTTTTAATACTCACTGCATCAGACAGCCTTGAGAAACAAATATGGCTATTTAGGATTTATCTCTGTAAAAGTGTGCTTGTGTGTGAATGTGTTTGTAAGAAGAGAGAAGCAGAGAGGAAGAACAGGAAGACTCCAAAATTACACAGCAGTCTGCTTTTAAAAAGTACTGACAAAAGCACTTGCTTGCACAGTGTAGGCAGTCTGTGAAAATCCAAAAAGCTGTGGAAAAAAAACCCACATTGGCTTTACTTCATGGCTTCTTAGCATGCTCAGCTATTTGTCCCTCTCCTCCTCACGATACAGGCACAGTATGGGATACAATTTCATTACAGCAGTTTAACAAGTTAGTGCCTGTCAGCTGACTTGCTGTAACCAACTGTGTATGCTCTCTTCGTCTGCCCCATTTGCGAGATAAAAGGCATTAGCTTAAATTCACATACAGTGGATTTCCCTTCTAAGCCAGATCTTTAAATAGTTTTTGGCATACCTGGCACAGCAAGCTGGTATCCTCTTCTCAGCACAGGAAATATTCAGTGCAGCAGAGGAAAGGGAAACCTTCCTCCTTGCAAGGAAATAAATCGACCTACCAACGGTGCGCTTAGCACATGGAGGAAAAATCCTTGCTCAACTCCTATAGGTAATCATTTCGTAGAGTGAAGCATGAGATTTGATTATCCTCATTATCTTAGTTCAGATAGCTTCAGATGTTGCTAGATGTCATGAAACATGCTGCCCTTTAATAAATCCAGTTATGATATTTGACTTACTGACCTATTCTGGCATTAAATTGCACAGTACGCCAATGCACTGTGAAAATTCAAGTTCTTTTTTTGGTTCTATGCATATTACCTTTAGTTCAAAGGAAGGAGTTTTGGATCTCTTACCTTTTTCTTCTCTTTTTTTTTGGTGAGGCAAAAGAAAGAGAAGGGCTAATTTTCACTAACACCTGTCACACATCTTAATTTTTCAGCCTTACCCATTCTAATTATTCTCTTTTTCAGGCAGAATTCTGAAGGGGTAGTTGAGGGGTTTGGGGTCTTGATAGCCATTTCTCAAGGCACATCCTTAATAGGGATGTTCTGAGAGCTCCGTGCTGGACCTGACTGTAAAGTCAATATAAGAGGTAGCAAGAGGCACATCTCATGGTAGCATGTAAAGGCATAGGAGTTCTTACAGTTTCCTTTCCCTTTTGTCACTGCAGATCAGACTAGAATAAAAGGAGAATAAACTATGTTCTTTTCTGTACCTTGGTCATGGCTGGCATTTTTCTGTATTGCTAACTAGCAGACCATTTAATTCAGGCAGTCTTTAGACTTCTGCTGGAGAAGTAACATAGATGTAAAAAAGTGGGTGAAAGCTTTAGGCTCGCCGAGTGCTACAACACTTCTTTTTCCTTCTTTCCTCTGTTCCTACCTTCCTTCAGTGTTGTGTGTTTCTTTATGACAGCGGGGTCTATGACCCCATGTGTCCATGTTTTCACACACTTTTTATTCATTGTTTCATTCCTTTCTTTTTTTTTCTCAGTTGAGAGCTTTACAGGACGGTTGTCACGGCTGCAGTTCTTGCTTGGCAGCATTTAAATGCATGCTAAACAAAAGTCTCTGTCTTGCCCATCTCAAATGTAGGCAAGTAGTTGATAAATAGCATTATGCCACCCGAGGGTGTGATTATACTTTGAGATAGCACTACCCGTAGGATGGGTAAAGGTCCTTTGATTTTGGCCCTGTGTCTAATCATGCGTTTTAACTCTTTCCAAGTGCTGGGTTTCTGTTGATCTCAGCAATTCTGTACATGTTACAACTGATATGGTTACTGATATACCTGATAATGTAGCTGGCATCAATGAAGGAAACCATTTGGTCGGGCCAGACAGAGCTGCACCAAGACTGCAGTCATCATTCAGTTAATATGCCAGATTATTGGCAAACTTTTCCACTGCCTCCTTCTGTTGTTTTCTGCAAAGTATTAATGTGGTTGAGAGCCATGATGATCCAATCCACTGGTTTTGGTTCTTGCTAATCTTAATGCTCTTGGTTCCACCTGGGCATGTTCTCATCAATTTTCCTCTCCCCTTTGTGCCTTGCAGCAAGAGACCTGTAACGTCCCCTGTACTCAAGTTCTGTTATCTTCCCTTTTTTCCGGGGATCCCTAGTGTTGTTCTTCAGCACTTCCTGGAGAGTTGCAGGCACTTTGGTAAGTGGGCAAGTCTCTATTCTACCCACTGCTTTTACTTGTTTCAGTTTAGATACAGAAAAGTTATTTTAATATAAGAATGAAAGAACTTAACAAAATTATACCATTCATTCATGACATAGTATGGTAAAGCTTGCACTTGCAATTTGTGCTTCCCATCTATGCTAATATACGCTTACACAAGACTGACAGAGGAAAGTTTCTTAATGTAAATTACATTTGCATTGGCTTTAAGTCAGCTTTATACTATCAGAAAAGAGAAGAATAAATTCCAAAGGGTTTACAACCACAAATGCTCCCAGGAAGTAACTAGTCCTGCTTTCCTTGTATTTACACTAGTATAAATCAGGAATAAGTTCATTAAAGTGGTTGGGATTATTTTCATTTATACTATAGCTTTATTATACTTCTCTGAAGCACTGTATATTTGTGCTACCACTGCAGCGTGAAGGGGGCCATAGTTTCAGGTCCAATGGCCCTACCTGGGTGCAAGAGAGAGGAGACCGGGACTATATCCAACAGTTATTGTGTGCAGGACTGGGCTCTTTGATCGTAAAAATAAGAGAACATGCTTTCCTGGAATTCTGCCTAGCCGTATCTTTATATAATATTCACTTCTAAATAAGCCAAACAAGCTACAAAATCTTTAACTGAAACATAGACCTGTCACTTTTAGTACTCACCCATTTCCTTAGCCTGTAAACTTTGGGATCCCAAAATTATAGGTGTTTGATGCTTCCATGCTTTTACATGTAAAAAAACCCCCACTTTCAGATGCATTCTGGTTGCAACTCATTCTGGTTGCATAATATGAATGCCTAAGAGTCTGGCTGCTTAAAAAGGGCTAATTTTCTAGGTATGGGGGGGAAAAAGCTCTTAAAGATGTTCCCACAGATATCTAAATGGGAAGGAAGTTGAGATCCCTTTACCCCATTTGCATTCAATGAATGCTGCAGAAAAGACATTTACTAGCTGGGAGCAAGGTGTAGGTTTAGGATGTAAGGAAATCCTGGAGAGTATTCACAGAGAATGAAATATTATTTATAAAAGTGTCATTATTACATCTTAATTATTTATGTTTAAAAAAATGAATAATATATTTTCTGAGTGCTTGCTAATTATTAAATGACAGAAGCAACTCCACATTTCAATTAGCTTGTCTTTCTTGGCAACAGCTTCAAATAAAAAACCAAACAAAACTCCAGCACATTGCTCTAGACTTCTGAGAGCTCCAGTTTTTCATAATGGCCTGGTCAGGAGAATGACTCTCAAACAGGAAAATGAAAATTCCATGTTATTTTGGACGACAAGGGCATTCTAGGGCACTGGGTCATTTAGGGTGAACACTCTGCTAACTGCCCCTTTTATTTTCTCTAAGTGCAAATATTATCAGTGAAACTGATGGCAGCCATGTTACTTTTACATAGGTGACAGCAATGTTCTTCTGGATACCAGCACTGTTTCAGACACACAGAAAAATATATGCCCCATCCTAAAGATCTTGTACTCAGAAACAATGTTTCCACTATAACGCCAACTACATGAGTTTCGGCCAGCCAACGCTTGCCGCTGACATCTTCAACATAATAGGAAATATCAATATTGCACCTAGGAGAGAACAAAAGAAATCAGAAATAAACGTTGTAATAAATCTACATTTTCAGCATTTGAACAGGAAAAAAAGCAAAGTCTGCCAGCTAAGTTTCATGCTATGAATTCTGACTCAGCTCCTGTTCTCTGAGAAAGGAATTTTATTGTACTGTGGACGGTATCCTCCAGTATCCCCTGATTTTAAAAAAATCCTTCTCCAAGAATAAATTTCCATGATTGGCATAGCTCTGGGTATGATTCTTTATGAAAATGATGTGGCAAATGGTGGCAGATTTTTTTTGAAAAATTTAACAAAGTTTGCAAAAAGTTCATTGGTTTTACCAATGAGAGAAGTTTGTTTCTTTCCTCCCTAGGCAGAAAAGTGAGGCTTACTGGCCATGGAGTGTGGCCGTAAAAACCTTACCAAAGCTCCTGTTTATCAGGCTCTGTAGGCAGCCAGGAAAGGTGCAGAGTGCAGGGAGACCTCCTGGTTCTACTTCCAGCTACACACATGATTAAAGCCAAGAGGTATTTGGGACTGCTGTAGATTGAGAGAACAGCCAAGCCAAGCCTAGGGGCCTCTTTCTCTGCCTGGAGTTTATCAATTAATTTGGAGCTTTTTATGTTTCAGTTCTAGCTGGAAGCTTCATTTGAACTTCCTCCGCAGACTTTAATTTCCATTTGATCTTAGAAACACACCATCAAATAGTTTGGGTTCTATAAAGCTGAGAGATAACTTTATTGCTGTGTTTCATACCAAACCTGAAGAAAACATTCAGTGATTGCTGAAACATGATATTCACCGAGTTCTTTAAAACCACAATAGAGCTATGATTATTTACGTACTTAAATGATGGCTTTTTTAGTGGCAAGGTGGTGTACCTATTGAGAAAAATCCAGTTTTGATGCCAGAGAAGAGAGGGATTGCAAAGGTTGCCATTTCCGATAATTATTTTTTACTGCCTTTACTATCTGTTGAATTACACGTGGACATGAAAAACCATGCACAGTGAACAGAAGTGATTTTTGTTTTAAGAAGAAAGCCTATGCATACATACATAAATGGAGTTTTCCTCCAGATAGACTTCTAGGTCTTACAACCACCCTCTCCCTAATTCTAAGAGAGCCCTAAGTTTTGCTTGTTATATGTGGCAATGCTAGCATGATGGTGTGATTTGCAAAGTAAAAGCATATCTTGAAAACTTGAGATAGAGTTGTAGAGGGTTAACATAGCCTAGCTGCAAAGTCCAACAGAGCCTTTGAGAAATTCTAGTCACATGCATAAACTGAATTATGCAGGTCTTGTCAACAACTGCCTCAGAAGCATATAACTAGTAAAGAAGAATAAGGGAGGGTGAAAGTATGTGTTCATCCTTTTAGAAAAGGGGAAAAGAAGTCTTTTATCCAGTGTTTGAGAACCGCTTGTAGGGGTCAGAACATTTGTACTCCCATGTCAAACCTAAGACAAAAGACATTTGACTGAGAGGATAAACAGATGTAAATACCTAAATGGCAGTTGTTGGCATCTGTCCAAAGGTTAGAGTTGTTCTCCCAAAGGTTGAGCTGATTAGACAATTAAAACAATGTCTTCTTTTTTTGTTGATTTCCAACCTCTCTCTCCTTCTTTTAAAGTATTTATATTTTGAAAGACAATGTATATAAAAAAGAAAAGTAAATAAAGACATCTTTATATTCTACAGATCAAAATGAGGAGATTAGACTACATTCCAGCATGTCTGAATCTATGTCCTCTCACAACCTTTTATGAAGGAGACCACAATGGTTGCCAGAAGAAAAAAAAAATACAAACCCTAAAAGACAACCTGTGTGTCTTTGTGCAGTGCTGAATTATGCCCAGAGAGATCTATAGCAGATTTCTAGATATATGTCTGACTCTGATCTCTCTACATACTAGCTTAAATCAAGAGGAACTCCTGACTTGTGAAAAGTTAATATAAGATCAAAATCAGAACTATGTACTTCATTAAGGTCATGACCAAGATATTTATTGTGGTTTGAGAACAGACAAGATTAAACCACTACAATGCCAATAATTGTACATTGTGTGGGATTGTTGGGGAAGGAATTTAAAAGAAGTCATTGCAAACTGACTCCTCCCTCTCATGTATTTTGTTTATATTTCAAGGCAAATGTACACGCTCTGTTTTGTAACCAATGGAATAACTCTTCTGTTTGCTATAGCTTACAGGCCTATAGCTGTAGCATCTGACTGTTGATAGCAGAAGTTCTTCTCTTGTAATTTTCTTTGCTGAGATGAGTGATTGCACAGCTACTGGTCCATATCTGGTTGCCACTACGTTTATGTCTCCACATTTAAATGCTAATTCCCTATCAAAATGAGAATGTGCATGCCAGTTTGCCTGCTGACAATAAGCAGTGTAAAAATAAATAAGCAAATTATAAATAGATAAATAGAGCCTGTATGTAATTTCTCTGCCCTTTTCTGCAAGGCCATTGTGTCCAGCTAATGGTGGGTTTCTTAGGCAATGGAAGGGTAGCACAGAATGGAGGAACACTCTATTATCTGGGAACCAATCCGTGTTGCTGCCTCTTTTCCCCCTGTAGGTAAAACAGTTTTCAAGAACATGTTGCTACTTTCTGTATCTGACAGCAGAAACTAGTACTACCTACAATTTGCTGACTACTGGACACAGACTTCCATGTGGCTGCTTTGAATTAGGTATTTGGTTCCCATATCATTGTTCAGCATTCCTTTATGCTAAAAGTGCTTCCACAACCTAAATATCAAAAGTAACAGAAAATATAAAGGGATAAGTTTTCCTACTTGAAATGCACTTTTCCGTGCTTTTTGCTAGTTTTTTTACTTTGGCCTTTGGCGAAAAAAAGTCTGTTTCTCACTAAGCACACATAGAACAGGAGAACTATATAAAGAAAGCACCTTACTTTAATTAATATTGTCTTTATAACTGCACTCTTTATCAGAGATCGAACACAGGTTTGGGGCAGAGATATACCCATTTGTAATTCAGATCTGATACTGTTTGCTCCAAGAGGTACTAAACCGCTCATGTTAGTTAATTAGGACTTTGGGGCCTGATTTTCAAAGATGGCTGATAAAAACCAATAAATTATTATCTTCAGCTTGATTCTGCAACGCTTTCCCTCCAATAAAGAGGCCAGTTTGTAGTAAATTACAAATAATAGATAAGTGCTAACCTCTTATATTGGTAATTCCTTTAAGAGTAAACGAAACAATGTATTTTCACGAGCTCTATGTTTTTAATTATCTACAGATATTTTTAGCAATTTTTCTGTGATGACTACAGTTGCTTTCCAAGGAAGAAGGAAGTTTGTCTTTCAATCTACCTATAAGCCACTTAGGAATATTAAAACTTGTGTTGCTGAATTTTTTGGGAAGAAGGTTGCTCACCTACTTAAACCCGCACACAATTTAATAAGGCTGCTAGATCAGTAACACATTTTGGACAGTGAGGCTTTAATAATCAACCTAGTCTCAAATGTTGGCAAGAGTCGCCTTTAGTTTGCTTCTAGAAAGTTCCTTATATATCATGGCTTATGCAATCCTATTGTTTTCCACACAGGGATTTGGAGATGGCTCAAAGTACAAAGGAGAATGGCAGAATTTCTCTTCCCATTGCACATACTCTAAGCAGCAACGGACGGCCCTGTACTGCCTGGGACAGAGCATTTAGTTTCACCAGTCTAGTTTTGCAACCCTGGGCAAGTCACGTAAAACTGTATTTGTAAACTACAGATAGTGATACATACTTGCAAATGTTCTGTGGGAGGCTTAATCAGTTAATATTGTAAAGCATTTGAGATAGCTATGTAGAGAGTATTGCACTTTATCACACACTTACTAGCATTGTGATCTTTTTATTCAAGCTTACTTTGTGTGGGTGTAAATGAATGCTCAGATGTGCAAGTCCTAAGTCTTTTCCATGCAGAATAGTCCAAACTCTTCTAATCTCTTCTCATTACCTGTACCTAAAGCTCTTTCAGTACAGATATTGGGGAAGTTTGCCCATTAACCTATCCTGTCTACTTAATGGTTGCTGTTCTCAAGTCCTGTGAATAGCTCCTAGTAGTGCAGAACTTCAATTTGTAAAAAGATGTTGCTAGCTTTCACCTACCCACTGCTGATCCTTCTGTTTTCCTGGGTCTTTTAACAACTGGTGTAAATTAGAGCAGCCTTAAGCTGTTTTCTGCTGTGCCAAGGGGCTGACCCTGTGCCCAGCAGCCACAGAATCAGAGAGAAAGAGATGGGGTGGTGTCTATTTATTCAGTTTTTGCAGCTTCCCCCAAACCTAGGCTCTGTTCATTTCAGCTGAAACTGTGGTTCTGGCCCACGGTGCATGGACACTGCTAATGTTGCAAGTACTCCTATAATTCAACTATTACAAGTAGTAGTGGTAGTAAAAGAATCTTATCTGCAACTCATCAGAGCTTTTTTAATTGAATTTTACTTAACATGAGTGTTGAAAGAGTCAGGCTCAACATGCAGCCTTGACTTTGAAACCTCTGGCGTTTTGTGGGTGTTAGTCACATCCTTAACATTACAGTAATACAGTTTTTGTGGCTTAATATTTACATATTTTTATTGCTGTCTGAAAGATAAATGGGAAGAGGATGATCACAGGAGAAGCCTGGAGCAGGATTTTAATATGTTGAATTAAAAAAAAAAATATATATATATATATATGGGAATGTGAACTTAAGGTTGTATAGGTAAATTAAAGGCATTAGGAGACACAAAAGCAAAGGCTGGCAAAGCAGCATTTAGTTGGCATATAGAAATGCACTGTATCTTGTGGATTATGTATAGTGGGACATTTGAAACTGAGGGAAAAATATTCTAGAAGTTCAGGCAGCTGAATTAACATCATCAAAGGAGTTGTAGTTTTTACATTTTTATTGTAACTCTGTAGCAGTAACATCTAAAACAAAAGGCCAAATTGGAAACTTTTACCTCCCGGAGCTCCTCTGATGTTTACTGGAATTTACCTGAATAATTCTGAGCAAAAAACTGAAGATTAAGTATAATTTTTCCATCTATTTTGTGACTGAGTTACACAACCCATCTCATTTTAAATCACCTTGATGCACATGGTTAAAGTCTCCATTACCTGTGTTGTGTACACTGAACAATGAGATCTTGGTTCACAAGCAAACTCTCTTCCCTGTTAGACTGGGGGACTTGGGAGAAAGGTCCAGCTACAGGCGATGAGAGCTCCTGCCAAATTCTCTCCTTTACACCTGGTCTTGACCTCCTCTACCTGAGGAGGGAGGGAGAATTGCCCTTTATGACACTGTTTCACATCATGGATGAGTCATGATAGAAAGACAAATGGTGCCTTCTGCAGGAAAGGAAGCACATGTGTGTCCCAGCACCTAGCAGGGACCTCCAGCTGTTTTTTCAGCTCTTTTCACCTGTCTTACAAATAAGAGTGAACACCATTCATGCGGGATCACTGCAGTTCATATTATGTGGATATTGTGGGGTTTTGAAATCAGCAGAATTTAGAGCAGGACAAAGAATAATCCAGCCTAATATTCAGAGAATTATGTCCTGAGCTTTTAAGTGCTCCTCACCTCAACAGACCAAAAGCAAGAGTTTCCATGGCGGTAGCCGAATAAAAAGAGCAAGAACATGTTCTACTAGGAAATGGGAAATCACCCATTCTTATTGCCCTATCCTGGGGTCATTTCTAGGCTTTATTAAGAGAGGCAGTAGAATGGTACAAATCTGAATTTGTCTTGGTGAGTGCAAAGGACATTTTGTTTTTCAGAAGAAACACGGAAGAAGAAAGTGCTGATGCTGCGCAAAGGGAATTGAGGATAGCTGAAGGCAGAGGACTCCCTCATATCTGTAGTCTTTTAATGTGTTTTAATGAAGAAGAAAAAGGGCTTATAGCTTAGAGTGGAGAAGTGGAGAGTACATGATTTCTCTGGCATCAATGTCCCTGCGAAGTTTTTGAGCCTCACATTGAACTGTCAGTTCAAGTGCAACCAAGGAGTGCTCAGAAAGAGACCTGTCTCAGTAAGACTGGCACCTCAGAGATATGCAGATATTGGCTTTGTGCTCATCTCATGGGAGAGGCCACTGATCTGATTAGACCAGCAGACTTATTTAGAGGAACAAAATAATTTTGAAATTGTTTTCAAAATTGTGGGAACAAATACATGTTTTTTTCTTCTACTTTGATATGATTTGAAATGGCAAAAGGATCTGACTCAAACTTTCAAGAGGTGGGGGGAAAGAAACTCAGCACATTTACATCTCTTTTGGACAGAGTCCAGAGAAAGTACTGACTAGTGAGAGCATGTGAAAATGGGTTATTATATTGGAAATCAGATTAGTGCTTTAACTCTCATGTTTTCTTAGAGAAAACAGTGATGTGATACAGGAACATAGACATTGACCTTATTCATTACAGTGAGTACCATAAGTGTTCTGTGGGAGACAATTCTAGGCCTAAAATCAATTGTTTTAGTCCAAAGGGAAAAAAACCCAAAGTATTCTTATCTCTCTCTTTTAAGAGAGGGCACTTCAGGTATTGCAGAAAGAAGGCTGTTATTAATTTGGGCTGTTTCCCATAGGAATGCTAGGTGTTGTGGAGCCAGAATTCGTGTTAGGACACATGCTTTAAGTTAATTGTTTGTGTGAGAGTAAATGGCTGTAGGTCAGAGTTGCTTGTTTAGTCTGGGAAAAGTACACAGGAGTACTTAACAGGGGAAATAAGAAAAAGGGAGGCTTTATCCTCCAGTGCTGAGTTTGGAATAACCAGTTCTAGATAGGTTCTGTGGGCTGAATTCAGGGAGTAACCTGGGTGGAGAGTTTGACTCCTTGAAAGCCAACCTCAGCATTCCAGTGAAAAAGGTCCCATTTGTGTGAGGTGATGATTATCTCCTTCCTGATTCTGAGCATCTCCTGGAACCAGTAGGAGCTGGCAGTGCACGGCTTAGGCACAGAGATGCGCCTTTCCCTGTTTCGGGATTTGGAATTATTTTGAGACTTCCTTAATGAACTCTAGTAAATTTTTCTGGCTAACAAAGACACCTCATTAAACCAAGTAATCTAAGGAAGCAAATGAAAAAAAGCTTGGCTTGCAACATACGCCACCCTATTTAATTTGTGTTTTCAGCCTTCGACTCACTATTTGCTACAAGTGAGATCAAGCTGAATGGTTAGTTTCTCAGCCTGCAAATCCTTTCCTTGGTTCTTTTTTAGAACTTTATAGGCTTCATTCTTAAGGCTCCTTGTATCATAAATATTTTGCAGAAATACATCTTGCCAGTCTTCCTTTTTTTTTAAGTTTATGAAAGTTACCCTTTCTTAAAATGGAAAAGATAATGCTAATTGTAAAGCACAACTGCAAATTTAGGACTAAGTTGTAATACATTTGCTTCATATAAAGTCGTATTCAAAAAACAGTCTACTGAATTTAACTTGAGGATTTGTGCAGTAAGGCAGTAGGCCCCAGAGTGAGAGAAGTGTCACAGTTTTGTCCTTAATACTGTATAAAGCAATTTTAGTACAAAATTTGAAAAATCTGTCATCCTTTATATCTTACTGTCATGTGTTTTATGAAGAACAAAAAATCCCCTCACATAGCTCTGTCCTTATAAGAGGACTTGCATGTTGGGCAGAAAAAAATTATGATCTCTTGGAACTACATTCTGATCAAGTGTGGATTTATGGAGTTAACCATTTGTAAGTAAATATGCAAGCTTTTCTGCCACATAACAAGACTGACTTAGACAGTGCTCAAAGAGAACCCCCTAGGAATCAATTGGCTTTATTTGCAAGCAAATCTCTGCTTGCTACTGGTACTCTGAGCTCCAAGTGTCATTTTGAGATTCAGCAGCCGTTTATAAATAAGCTATAAGGGCTGAATGCTAAAAGGATAAAGTCTGTAACGCTGTTTTTTTTTCCTAAATTGAAAATTCCTATGACCATGTGGAACTTATGTTGCTCATGTGTATGAATATGGGCTCTCACCAGAGGCATGGTTCACATTAAATCTCAGTATTACACCACCATGTATTTTTGCAGTTCAATGTGAAAGAACATTATTCTTGAGCCAACCTGGTCAAGGTTGCGAATACAGGGGCAGAAACCTTAAATCTGTTGGCAGATCTGCTGCGGCCTATTGTATATCTGTGAGCACACCACAGTGCTTCTGTTCCCATCTTCATCCTTTGTCTGCATAGCCTATTTAGACTGAAAAATCTTTGAGGCAAGAACTTTCCCACTGTGTTTGCAAAGGGGATCTGATCTCACTTGGGGCCCCAAGGCATTGCTAAAGTAAAAATAATAGGAATAATTGCATTCAAAATTGGCAAAGGAAAGAATATTTCTTTACTTTCAGAATATTTCTTTACTTTACTCATGAATAAGTTGCTGTATTACATCCGTAGCTTTTTTTTTTTTTTCAGGACATCAGAAGGCCTTGTTTCCCTTAATCAAATCTTTACATATCGCTTCCCTTACTCAGTGAAGGAGGGACAGAGTGCTCACTATGTTGCCACATGATTAACCGAAGTTCACAATGCATGCAGAACTGGGATATTTTGTAATTTAGAAGTTTTATTTAGGGATTCAGAAGTTTACATTTTTCACCTCTGAAATTGGCTACTATGTGATTGTTCTAGTATTGTGTCATTCTCACAGGGCTTACTTTGCATCAACAAAGTAGATCTGGTTGAAAATTGTTAACGCTTTTGTTGCTTTCTTAGGTTACCTGATGAAACTATGCTAATTGACTCAAAAAGCCCCCAACATGTGGGTATTTTCAATGAAAAAATTGAAATATCTTTTCTGTTTGTTTCTGATAGGCTGCTTTTTAAAGATGCAATGCTATAAGATTTGAAAGTAATCTTTAAGAGAAAAAAACCCTATCTGTCCTAAACTATGCATGGGTTGGAAGAATTAAACATGAATAAAGGGAGTTGGCAGCTGATATTGGCAGTTGTGAGACTTCACGGATTTGGGAAAAAAAGTCATGCCATGACTCAGCAACCTATGTTATGATCCGAAACAAAGAATTGAAGAAGTATGAGTTAATGAGAGCTGTGTTATGTTGATGAGGTACTTTACAGGGTGTCTATTAGTGGGCTTTGTTCCTGCAAAGGCAGTATTCTGTCATGAAGTAAGACTGAATGTTTTTCATTTACTTGCTCATATCTTCCATTATTTTGACTATTATTTTCTTCTAATTTCATTATTCACAATTAATTTAAACAATTTATGTTATACAAAGGAACATTCTGGTTTTTTATTAATACATCAGTGTATTAATTTCAAAAGTTTGATTTTACAATGTAGGTGACTGTATGCAATTAAACTCTTTCTTCAGTTGCCTTTTAACTGGTTGGTCTTCTCTATGCTCTGGGACATTTGGTATCATTGCCAGAAAAGAAAGGCTTCTTGATAGTTCATTTTTGTGTATTACGCACCTCCTGCAACATATCAATATGTGGAGTAGTATAGGATGCACATTCTTTATGGCAAATTAATATCTGCTGGGCGATGATATCTCTCCTCTCCTCTCCTCTCCTCTCCTCTCCTCTCCTCTCCTCTCCTCTCCTCTCCTCTCCTCTCCTCTCCTCTCCTCTCCTCTCCTCTCCTCTCCTCTCCTCTCCTCTCCTCTCCTCTCTTCAGCTCTAATTAGGCCATGACATTAAACTTCTGCAAGATTATTTGAACTGATTTATGACCTTGGTAGTCAAATCCTGATCTCAATCCCACGAAAGTAAATGAAAATCTTTTAATGGAGACTGAGCTGGGTCGCATTAGAGTATTTCTGTGGTAAAGCATCTCCAGTGTATCTGAAGATTTCTAAAGTACAGTGGGTATCTTGGTTGATTTTCATCACAGATGTCTCTGTTCACCTGATGAAACTTCAAGTCAGTGAACAGGTACATTGCAAAAGACTTTTGTTATGCCAGCAGCCTGCACCTCTAATTCAGTGAAGAACTCAGCACATGCTTAACACCACCTACGTGATCAAGTGTTCTGATGAACAGGAAAAGATGGTGTGGTTCACTTAAAGTTGATTTTAAATGTTTTGTTGAATAGACCACTGAATGCATTGGAATAAGAATGTGCCACTAGGAATTGGTCAATTGCTTTCTGTTTTGTTTGCAAAGAGGAGCCATAACTGTTCTGAAAGTTATATGGCCCATCAGGCTATCATGGTTAAGATACTGAAGGAGGAACACATAAGGGAATGGCTTGGTTTGAGTTGGCCTTACCTTGTCCACAAGGTCTGGGGTGGAGTTTTTTCACCTGCTTCAGCCCTTTAGAAAGTAGGTATCCAAATCTGAAGCAGTTACACCAGGGTCCCTTACACATATCAGAGAGAAAGACTTATCTTTAAGGAATTGTTTCTCAGGTCTGTTTGAGATGGTTATTTTATAAGAAAATAAATAATTGTGCCCTTGAAATGCTTATTTTTCTATATTGACTATGAAAGATGTCTACAAAGTCAGCTAAGGCAGAAATGATTACACTGTAGAAATTCATATTAGATGATGAATCAGATCAGTTTCCTATTGCTGAATTGACTGAAGATGTTTCTTTGCCATGGCTTCCAAATATGGCCCAAAATTCAAAGACTTGTCCTTGATTCAGACACAACATCTGATATAATGTCACAAAACCCTTGAACTTACAGGGACTTACAATGAAGACTGTGGTGGAGAGAAAAAAGATCTCTCTTTCAGTGTCTAGAAGAGTTTTGGCCTCTCTTTGTCTGTTTGGGATGGAAACATACTTTGGATCATCCCTCAGTTTCATGTATTCTTTTTCTGTTGGAGAAACTAGAAAATATAACTATAAATGGAAAAAGTTGTTCTAGAGGACCAGATCTGAAGACTTAGAAAGTCTCTTCCAGCCATGTGTTCCTACACATAAGCTGAGGAGGAGGAGCAGAAAAGGAAGGAGTCAGGCATTGGAATGGTTTGTCTCATGTGTGATTGGTTCATACATTCTTCACTTAGTTAAGTTATTAACTGGATGGTGACAAGCTCCATGACTATATATTACATTGGTGCTCAGATTAACCAAAGAAATAAAATATTGGAGTGGAAAAAATAAACAGCCCAAACCCAAACTACTAAAAGACAATCTTCCTTATTTCAGTGGCAAAAAGCTGCAAGTTTCACTTCTCTGCATCACCTGAGTTGTATGATTATGCAAGTTTAGGTTTAGTTCTTGATCTGCCATTGAAACATACTTTTAATCAAAACAAGCAGAGGTTGAGAGGAAGCAAATGGTCACTCAGCTAAAGGATATTTTTTCGTAATAAAGTAACAAAACCCAGGTTTATCACTCACTGAATCTGGGGATCTTGAAAAATGTTCCATATTCCAACAAGAAAAAAACAAATTAGCAAAGTGTCAACAGAATCTAAAATGAAGTAGTTTGACAAAATGAATCTACTTATGTGGAGCTGATCATGAGAGCAGGCTAATTTTTTTAAGTATCCTGGTTCTGAAATTGGCTCTTGCACCTTATGAACAAACAGGTAGAATTTGAGCTTATACAGAACTGCTCTCAAGGACACTTGCTTCTCTGACAAAGAAGGGACAGGTAAAACTGGTATTTACTTCAGTGATGCAACATGTATTTGACAATATATAAAAACTAGGAAACTTTGAAACAAGCATACAGGACATGAAAAGAACCTAAATATATAAGCATATAATATGTGTTGAATCTTTTAAAAGCATAAAGCTGTCTGTTGACCTTTGCAAATGAAATAAGGATTATACGGACACTAAACCACATGCAGTGTGTGCATGCTGCTGCTCTGGAAGTTTTCCAAATATACACCACTTGAGTGCTACTAAATGGCTTGAAAAATGTTTAAAGGGATTTTACTAGTTTCTTCAAAATATGTCTTTTTTTTTTTAGCCTGCTATGTTACTGAACACTAACTTTCTAATGTTTTTCAATGTGCATTATGCACATTTAAGTGGATATAATATAAGTGGAAGCGGTTTAGGGGCTATGCCGAGGAATGTTTACACAAAACATTGACAGTTCCTATCGTACGCTGATGAGACAGAAGTTTGCTGGTGTACTTCAGCTATCAGCTGAAAAGTGTCTTAAGTTTGAAATCACAACGGACACTCACACTCCTCGTTTTCCAAAGCAACTGTGCACGGCAGTTCCTGAGAAGAAGCTGTAACTCTCCCCTTGGATTCTCAGTACCGCACAAAAGGGATTCAGCAGTTTTTAACTGCTGGCTTTGCAGATCACTCAAAAAGGGCTCAGTTTAGCATCTTCTCCAATCTCTCTGCAGTGCACAAAGGGCTGATACACAAAAAAGTGAACACAACCTCCTCTAGCTGTATGTTTCAAATCTTGCAAACACTTGTTGCATAATATCCTCAGATAATAACCTTTCCTTGCTGTTCACACTCTGAAGCTCTCATTCGTGTTCTTATTGGTTTGCATTCTGGTTTAATGCAGCATACATGTCTCTGGCTTTGACAGATTAAATCTTGCAAGGACAACATACACCTAAAATGCTCCTCAGAGATTATTTTTGAGACTAACGCACTGACCATCTCCCCTCTTTCTTTGGATCCTGCCAATGGCTTTCTCTGCACTCAGTGTTTCTCATAACTTTCAAAGATCCTCCCAGCTCCCTTTACCTCCTGGGTTTCTCTTTGCGGATGTTGTCTCTGGCCCAGAATGTCACCTCCATCAGTCACTATTTTAACTTGAAAACAAATCCTTCCTGGTGCCATTCAATCCTGCCTGGTTAATGTGTTTCAGGTGTTCACATTGTACCCTTTCAAGTCCTTTCTTGAAAGGCATTTTCTATAATACTCACCAAAAACATGAAGCCAGGAAAGCTGCTGATGTGTTGCAGCCATCTCTTGCCTTGCTGGCCAGTATTGCCTCCTCTGTTTGTCCTGTTGCCATCGATCTCTGAGACTGTCTTTTTTATTTTCTGCTCTTGTAGCATAAAGAGCAACGGGCTTGTCTGGTAGTATGTAAATAACATCTAGTAATATCTGTGTGTTTTCAGGTGGCATCCTGGGTAAAATAGTAAAGAAATGAGAACAAAATTGAACATATTTTATAGAAATTAAATTAAAAAAAATAAATTCAGAGCGTATGCTGAGTAAGGGACAACAATAATGAAAAAGAAAAAAAGAGCTTTATAGACATACGGGTCCACTTATGGACTAATGAAAAAATCCTGCCCTATATCTCTCCAGCTGAGAAATGGCAGAGGCTCTGTTGTCACACATCATGAAGGCTCGCCCTGTGTAGCTGCTGTAGAAATTCCTGCACCTCCCCACTTTTGCATTTGATATATATTTAAATCCTAGTAATCCTGGCTCTCAGCTGAGTATCAGTCCCAAAGAGATTTAGGATAGGGTAAGCCAGGGGTTGTGAGTCCATAGCTATGCAAATTCCAGATTCACTGGGGAAACGCAGCAAGAACTCCTAGAGCTTATGAGATGGAACAGAGTTCAGAGCTTCTGGTTTCCAGGCAGATCATCAGTCTGAAATGCAAATTGCTGTATTTGGTTTTCCTTTTTTAGTTATTACTCTTTTCGGTGTCTGATCTGGAGGGAAACTTGCAGCTAATAGTAGTAAAACATTCATGTTGACATGCACAGACACGGACACCCGGACAATACTGCACGTAATTTCCATAAAAAGAATTAGAGAGTGAAGTTGCTTTGCCTGGGAAGAGTGTTATACTGGGCAAATTGCCACTGACACCACCAGATGAAATATGTTCGGCCACCACAATCTCTCAAAACTAAATGCAAAGTGAGGCTGTCTAACTCAAATTCTTGTAAAGTGTTTCAAAACACTACTTTCTACACTTTACTAGGTCTCTTTTTTTTCCCCTAAAGACCAGCAAAAGTTTGTGTATCCTTACGGAGAGGACGGCAGAGAGAAAGAAAAAGGAAGATAATTTTTTTGTTTATTTTTTGTGGTGGAGACTGACATACTATGGTGATGACCAGCCTTATAAAATTCTAGATAGTCATAACAGACCACGAAGGACGCACAAAGTCATTATAGTCAGTGTATTAATAATCCTCATACTGTAATAAGGAGTGTCCAAATAGCCTATGACATCAGAGACCTTTATAGCTCCAGAGGAACTATTAGATTTTATCTTCTCAAGAATCCTTAGATTAAAGAGTCCTCCACGAGACCCTGACACAATAAAACATAATGATTTCAAAAGAGTTGCTGTGTTCTATTGTGTCAATAATTTGCATACTAAGGAGCCCCTGTGGTACCATAGTCCTTGACATTACAGAACATGGACTTGGTACATACTGAGTGGCATTTACATTACCAGACAGTCCATACCCAGGAACTGTCGAGTGTTACATCTGAAAAAGAAAACGAGCTTCACCTGAGTTTTAATTAAGAAAATTAACACAAAATATTCGCTGTTATTTCTTAAGCCCATAAAGACATGAAATATGAGGACAAACTAACTTCTCATGTAATCCTGAAGGCTGGATTCTCAGCTAGTTGCACGAGAGTAATTCCTTTAACCTCATTTATGAGGATACTATCCTTAGTCTTTGTACTCACTCACAACATCACAAATGTCTTGGTGTTATATGTTAGCTTATGTAACCCACAGACCAATATGTTTTCCTGCAAAAGCATGAATTAAGGAACAAGCAGGTGCTTTAACACTGAATCTCTCTCTCTTTTTTTTTTTGTGCGTCTTGGTAAGTGACATACATCCTTAACCTGACTTTAACAGTGTGTATGCAAATATTTCTCTGTAGGTGAAGAGTTCCCTCTATGTGAATAGTTTTATGTGTGCTGGAGAAGAATTAATGTCTCTGTATAAGATAAGAGAAAGAGAACCAACCATGACTGTTGGAGGGAGCTTCACTCTAGATACTGGGAAGATTTTTTTACTCTGCTGAGCACAAGTCCTGCTGTTAATAATTGAAGGTTGCTTTGTGGAGAAAGGACTGTCCATATCCATCATTTTGAAGATGAAATTTTTCAGGTTCTCTCTGTTTTATGCCATATCAAACAATCCTACAGCATGCAATTCACAAGTCTCATGACCAGCTCCAAGTTTCGGGCCTTTGAAAAGTTTGCTATTTTGACTTAAGTATTGAGATACTTCTTTTCTATTACAAAGAAGATGCATCTTTTGAGGATTCAAAGAAGCAAAAAAGAATATCCTCATTTTCCTTGACAGAATGCTTGCTGTGTTCTCCATGTTGAAGACTGGCAAATATGAACAGACAGGTTTACCCTTTTATCCCTTCTTGTTACCCAATGTGGCTTTTAGGTCTTTCTCCAAATGAAGCACTCTGCAAGACATCCAAAGATAAAAGAGAAGGAGAATGAACTCACCTACATAGAGCTTATGAAGGCTTTAACATTTTGATTGATAATGTTTTTGTACCTGTGGCACATATTTTAAAACCTTTCTACAACTGTGAGTGAAAATACTTTTGCGACCACTCATAGTGTGTACATGTGTGTGTATAAAAACCACAGAAGAGAACAAAATTTTTAAGTTAGAGAATAGGCACATTCTGTTATTGATTGTTGTTATGCAAGACTTGTAAGACTTCTATGATGGAATGGTGGTAGCAGGAAGCCTTAAAAAGCGATGTGGTCCTTGCATGAGTTTCGCCTAAATTTATCAGTTTGCTGGGGTTTTTTTACTTGCTATTCCAAGAAAGAAATTAACACCTTGTCAGCATGGCAGAGGAGAGAAACACAGTAAGTCTTCATAGATCATTGACAACTACTGATCTCTTGTGCACTGTAGGCAGATTGCTCTAAACAGGAGACCTAAATTTATCTCTAGCTAATAGATAGGCAAAGAAAATCAAAGCCCTGATATGCACTTACTGTAGAGGGGAGAGTTTCTGCATCCTTAATCCCATGGGATCTTCTTTCTGTATGAATAATCTTCTATAAATACATTTTAAAAAAACGTTATTTCTAATACAAATGAATTTTGGCCATTCGCAAAATAGATTGTAGAGTTTACTGCTCTCCAAAGCATTTGGCAGTGAGAGTGAAAATGAATGTAACTGAAATTTGAAGAAAAGTATCTGTGCAAAGAGTGGGAAAACTGTGGTCAGTGATTCTTTGAAAGACTGAAAGAAGTTATGCAATATGTGCACATCTGCAGAGACCGAGCGGATGCACTTGTTTCATCGTTCAGCCTAGTTGGTTTTTTGCATGTTTTTCACAGGGCTATTTCAACAAGGGCTTGGTCTTTTTTTCCTTTGCAAAGCACTGACTTTGCTATCACTGTTGTTATTGCTGTGCTAATGTTATCATACTCTGATTATTTTCACTGTGTATGTGTTTGTTGCTTCCTGTACAGTGTATAACTTTTTTTGCAGGCAAAAGCTGGAGCAGCAGTCCCCTTTTAATACAAACCCCATTAAAAGCTGCCATTCTTAAATTAGCTCAGCAAAAAAAGTGCATTTTATAGTCAAGCAAGCAGTAATTAGACACTGTGGCTACGAGTGGCCCTTGTGGTGTTTGGCCCAAGTCCAAATGTACCTTCTGTCTGTCTCTGACACAGGCAGACAATAGTAGTATTATTTACTGTGCTGGCTCTGTGTAATTCGACAGGCCAGCTGCAAGAACAAAGAACCACTAACATTTTGCCCAGCCCTATTCCCAACTGAAGGCCCATCTACATTTCATAAATAATTTCCTAAAATACTGGATTCTCTTTCTTTTCTATAGCCTTTACTGTGCTAATTTAGAGAATAAATGTTAGCCTTGCAAACAGCATCCTCTTCCTGTGCTGTCATTCATGTATTTGCAGTTTTCGGACACCACCCCTATATTGACCCCAGAGTTATTATTGTGTACGGCTTGTCTCCTTAGCTGTGCCCAGGAGTAAGGAACTAGCCCTGTTACTGACTTTCCCATAATTCTAAAGTTAACCAAAGGATTTGGGGATGGGTCATTTTACTCCATCTAATAAGTGGCTGACCTCCTGTGATGTTATTAAAACGCAAAAGTTTAAAAGGTATTCAGGAAGAGCACCTCTCCTAGATATCCATAAGCAACATATGAATGAACACAAGAGGGAGTATTAGGTAATAGTTAATATTAGGGGGCTTGGGATCAAGGGATTCCTAGGCCTAATATTATCTGTAGCTTTGACTTTGTTTTTACATTCTTGGACAGCTTTTCAAAATGTAACCTATCAAGAACAATGAGACAGCGTGTGAACAACCACACCTCCAATTTACATCTATTGTATCTGCATTTCCAACCAAAGAAAAGATGAGAAGAGCTGTTACCCGTGCATTTTTGCATATAACCTCAGGCTTCCTGAAAGGTCAGGCAACTGAACTGCATCTGTAAAATGGGTATAACAACATCTCATTAGGGACATTCCTTTCCTTCCATGAAAGGACGCCCCCTGTGAGTGTTTTTTCTTGAGCTGGCATAAGCATTTGGAGTGCTGATTCTTTAAATGCAAAATATGTCCTTTCTTGCCACTAGTGTCTCCTATTTTCTCATCCAGTTCCACTGGTAGCCTCTTCACCATCTTTTGCTTCCATTTCCCAAAGGGGATGCCAGGTATTTATGTGAGAACAACTACAGGTGAGCGGCAGGCAGTGGGAATGGACACGGAGCCCAGTCCTCTGATAGCTGTGCACTGGGCAGGCAGGTTGGAGGGAAGTGGGTGGAGGAGGCAAATTAATTGCAATCAGTAAAGAACTAAAACAAATGACTCCCTTAGGAGACAGAGAGGAGATGGGAATTCTCTGACTCACCGTCCCATCACTGTTCCTCTGGGGCTTCTCCTAGAGCGCTGCTGCTACATGCCAGCCCTTACACAAGGCTGAAACAAAAGGCACTCTCTCTCCTTCACAGAATGCAATTTCCATGAGGCATGGACACGTTGCTCTTGTTCACAGACGTATATGAATACAGCATACATGCCCACAGTGTTCTGTAAATAATAATCATAGAGTCATGTTGAATTCTGTCAGGTAAAGATTAAGAGATTCTCAGAGTTGCATTATTATGCCAAACTGCATCTGGCCATGTGAAACATATAGTGACACTACTCTTTGAATTTTTAAACGTGATCCTAGGAATCCCTTAAATAATTTGTTAGGTGCTTATCAGAAATCGCTTTGCCTACTATTTAGTTGGGATTTATAGACAATTATCTTCCCGCAAAAGAAATGCTTTCCAAGTGTCACAGTGTACAGGTAAACACTGACCAGCACCCTCAGAAAACACGCTGCGAGATGAAATGATAGAAGCACAAAAGCAGACTATGTGGTTGCTAATCAGCCAACTGGGGCATGCTGGCAGCAAGGCTTGGTTTCTTTTAACTACTCCGGCCCCTGGGAATACACTGCTGCCTGAAACCACTTTGACTGCCCTCAGTCTTGAGCATAGGTGTTCAAAAAGATCTACTTCAGTGCTTACTGCTTCAGTTTGTTTTGATGGACTTATGGAGAGCCTTGATTTATGTCAGATATTCCCCGGAATGAGCCTCAGTGGTATCTAAAATGGATGAGCTAATTTTCTCATAGGCAGAAATTACCTTGATTTCTCCAAAATCTGGGCCTCCAGCACATTCACACACAGAGAAAGTTCCTCTGATAAATTAAACAACACTAAGCCAGGCTGACAGGATTTATTTATTTATATATTCACTTATTTTGCAATGTGTATTCACCTAAATATGAGTCAGCCAAATTTAAGAGCTCAAACTAAATTAAAACACCCAGCTTGATAAGAGCTACCACAGATGACAAATTCCTGGAGAAAGCTGAATTGCAGGTGCTGAGGTGCAGACTTGATTGCCTGCACAGTGAGAAAGCAAGCTCCTCTTCAGGATGTGGACATGGTCCTCAAAAGGACTAGTTTGGCATTAAGATAAATCTCTACCTGGAGGTGCATGCTAAAGATGACTAGAAAACTGGAATCCCAAGTTGGGAAAATTTATTTTGGTTTTGTACTTCATCAGAATGAAAATTTAAAGCATTTGTAGGATTTTTCAGAAATAGTAATTTCACCTTCTGTCTCCATCTGTATTGGGAAAGAATTCCTACATGGAGCACACACTCAAGATGCAGAGGATCCTCAGCAGAAAAGTTTATGTGTTGCTTGATTTGGGATTCAAAACCATGTCTCCAATACACAAGGTGAAAGATCTAATTCCTATATTTTTGCAGGACAGGTTTTACAGTTTCATTTTTGGTCCTGCAAAGCCTTTTTTGGTGAAAGATCCACCGAACTTGATAAACTACTGAAAAAACTTTGAAATTTTGTAAGTTGGTATTTTCCAGTAAAAAGTATTTTGTCAAAAAAAAAAAATCTAAAAGACAGGCTGCAGGTTGGCTGCACATTTCTAGTTTTCAATTTCTAATTTATTCCTTTGTCATAGAGAATTGATAGTGTGCTAAGGAATAATGGAGTTGGATCATATTTTCATATTTTTCGTATTTCGTCCAGATTGTTCCTATCCCCAAACAAGGACAGTGTTATTTTCACAAATATTGCTTTTAACCTTAGGAATCATTTGCTTCTTTAACAGCTGGCTTAACTGTTGTTTTTGAGGAAATCTCAACAGAAATTGCTTTTGAGTGTGTAAATACATTCTGGTCCATGCTTTAGCCGGCCCATCTGACCACAAACCACAATGATAAGGCTTTAGCCAGGCCTATCATAGAGTCCCTTTTAAAAAGAGCCACAAATGATGGGGATAAGTATGGTCTTCTGGCCACAAAATAATAGTCCTTAACCATGATTAACCTTTCTACATAACACTGACTCATTGTTGAGGCTATTAGAACTGTAATTCCTCGGCTTATCATATTGCTGCTCAGGAATAAGTATTTTTTTCTTTTCTATTATTTGTAATAGTACGAAACAGGACTTTTGTACTTGTAGGAGGAGATGGTATATTGAGAAAGGCTGGTCTAGAAGTGAGAGTTCTCTGAGAGGTTTTCCAGGACTGTTAGTCCATCTAGTCAACAGAGCGTACCTTGCTAAGGCAAGGAAGAATAAAATGGCAGTTTGGTAACTCACCTGCTTAAGCAGCCAAACAAAAACACCTATTGCACTATTACACATGGTTTTATTTTGGATAGGATGCAATTTTTTTTAACTATTCATTATTCCTTCACAGTCTGAAAAATATATAGTATATTAATAGAAAGATCTTAAATGCATTTTGAGTCATTGGAGACAGGTATCAGACAAATCTGCAAGCAATTTTCCTGTATGTTCCCATCATTTTTTTCTTTTAAAACAGTGGAAAAAGTTATATTTTGACTGGAAGACAAAAAGAAATAGGCAATGCTTCATAAAATCTCACTGCACAGAATTTTAATTTTTAAAAAAGCATTCAACCTTTTGTATGTGTCTGTATGTGCTATGGTTCTTTCAGTGCTGCCATGTCATTCCTTAGCTTTATGATCTTTTATTAATGTTTGCTGTGTGTCAAAAGTTGATAATTATTAGTAAGGATCATCTGCCTCACAGGCACCTTACAATTTATCAGCAGACTATTATACAATTTGACCTTGTCCATAAAAGAGCACATTAAACACTGTAAGAGGAAGAAAGTGTCCTGAGAGAGTAAAATTAGCAGTCAGTAAATCTACTCAGTGTCTAGTCTTGAATTGCATACGATGATGACATGTTTGTATGTACACAAAGGTGTTTGTGTGTATTTGTAAACAGAAATATACACCTTTATTCATTTTTTTGTAACATATACTTCAGTGCCTATCTAAATGCTCTGAACAGTTCTTCTGTAGCTTAGAGTGCACCATACTGCAGTGAAGAGTGCCTATAAATATCCACCAAAGATCACTGGAGAATCAAATATGAATTTAATTAAAAGGAGTTAATACTAAGGTATTTCATCTGATAAGAGGCAGTATCAGTTAGGGACTTGCTAGGGTATATTTTGTAGTCACCGGGGCTTTGGCTTATCTTGCTTCTTCCTGTTTTTCTCAAACCACTGTGTGTGGGATATGTATGCGAAGGCTTGGAGTAGCTCAAAGCTACAGGCAACATTCTGCTTTCTGTTACCCTAGAACAACCTTTTTGACTTCCAAGAGGGTGCAGCCAGGTAACTAAGCACAAAAATGCAAACAGCTGCTGAATTCCATCCCAGACGTGGGGCAACTTTCTTGGTGGTCAGAGTGATTTCTGCCTGTGGAAAACTTTTGTGATAAAAGAACTTCAATGTGCAGGACTCAGATTTACCATCCTCCATATGTACAACTGTAACTGCAAGAACTGATGAGAGGTATTCCAGGGCAGAATTTATCCCTTCATCTGCTGTATGTCACAAGTTATTATTTTTGTAAACATGCTGAGTCTGCCTCTGATGAAAGGATGAAAGCTACTTCTTTCAGGAGGGTGACACTGGACCTTAACCGTTGTGATTACTCACGAGAATCCAGATCTTTCAAAGGACGGGCATAACTAGTACAGATGTTGCACTTTACCTGGACTTGTACATGTTCATGATGACTTTGTCAGCCAATGGCAGAAATGTTCTCAGCTGCTCACTGTTTGCTAATGACAAAACAACCATCTAAATTGAATGTTTGATTCTATTTAAAGGTCAACACAAGTGACTAATTCTAAATTATGTAATTACACTAAGAAAGCAGAGTAAAGAAGCTGCTAACCTGTATCATATGGAGCCAAATGTGAAAATCTAATACTGTTGTTTTGAAAGATTTCTGTTAAATGAGCATCAAGTGACTGTTACCATTGTGGTAATGAGATGGTGTTATTAACAGGATGTGGCACAGATGAAATCTATAAGAAAGACCTTGCACTTTTGAGGGATGTTAAATAACAAAATGACTGCCTGAAAATTACTTCAGGTCACTCAGTTTTAGGAGCATTCTTCTCCCCTCTCCAGAAGACACAATCACACACATGCACAGCCTTCCTTCCCCTTTCCCCCCCACAGGCCATGGAAAACACCTTCCCTCTCAAGCCAGTGGCACTGGTTTCTGGAGCAGATGAATCACTTCCAAAGAAGTCAATGTAATACGTGACAGGCCCAAATAAGCAGATAACTGTAATATTACAGGGATTTTATTGATATCTTTTTCCAGAATAGATTACCATGATTCATTTGTATTGCAGCAGTTCCAAAAAGACTGATTCATGGATCAAAACTGTGTTAGTGTTAGGTACTGGGAATACATGGAGCAGCGAAGCAGACCTTGCCTTCCCTGGAAACAGCACTGGCTCGCATTCCCACCTCCCTAATATTTTGCTATCCTCTTTCCCTTGAGCTGTGTGATGTAAAACTAATCCTTCCTGCTGTTTCTGAACTGGTGATCCCACTCCCCCCAAACTTAAAGAATTCAAACTCTTTTGAGAAAAGTCCGGTTCAGTTCAACTCTCTGCCTAGCCTTTGCCAAACAATTGCTCCTACTGCTGCTGCGCTGAACAGCCTTACCACAGCCCTGTGTTTAAGAGGCTGGCTTTTTGTGTGCTTCATTTATAAATCCTGTTGGTGGAAACATTTCTGTAACTGGACCCAGTAGGAGTCTGACACTCTCATTGTGACTAGCTGTTTATTGTGCAAGCTGCTGACTAACTCGCAGTAACTAAAATATAATTTTCCAAAATAGACACAGATGACAAACAGATAATCACTGCGGAGAGGCAATATAACTAAGGAGTACACTCAAGGCTCTTTTAGGTGTACTTCACAGGCTCATTATAATCAGCAAACGGATCTTAACTCAGGCTGTCACCTACTCAAAACTATTCCTTATTTTCATGGCTGTGTCTCATCGTGCCACTTCAGATAAAGCAAAGGGGGTCCAGTCATGTGCTTTGGTACCACTTAGCTCTCAGATGGCATCCAAACTCTGTTCTTTTCCTTCCCCAAAATCCCTGTGACTCCTTCATCCTGTCTTCCCAGCCCCTACTCTGCCTGAGGAGCTGGATTGCTGGGGCCAGGGCAAGCGGGCTCCCTGCCCGCCCGGGCTTCAGGAGATGCTCAGCCCTTTAAATCTGGGGTAAGGAGCCGCTTCTTTCCTGTTCTCAGATTTTCCTGTAGCCAGCTTTATGCTTACATCGATGCACACCACTTATTGAGTCTCTCAACATGGCTACCCCATATGGCCTTGTAGCCATTATTTCCTAACAGAGATAGCAGGAAGACAGTCATACTTCAGGAAGATTTGAACAAAAAGACCTAAGATGATGGAGATTAAAAAGTATTCAGCTGATACACAAGCAAACAAAGGAAAGCAAACACCTTGACTTAACTGAAGGGGCACAGGGCAAAGATATCGCCAAAGAATTCAGTTATCCTTGACTAGAATAAATAAGTAAATCCCTTGAGAATGGGACCCTGGGCACTTAAGCAACAGTAAAATAAATTAAAATGCTGCGTCTGATAATAAAACACAATGTAGCTTCAGTGTAAGATTTCTTGCTACCCTAAGGAGGCTGTTTCTACTGAGGCCTCTGGTGTTCATCTATCTCATTAAATGAAAACTATAATAGAAAGAAACATCCCCACACACCTTAAAAAATATGCATACATTTTGAAAAGTATCTAGGTTGGAGATTTTCAGTTAGATTTAGAATTCTAGGGCCGATGTCTAGATTCTGGGTGCAGAGGTGTTGCAGCTCTTTGTGTGGTGACCCCAGCCAGATGGTACTCATGAAAGCGCTGCAGAGGCACCAGGCTGGGCTGCTGGGGTCACGGCCACATCCATGGCTCTGTGTCCCTGCCTCAGCACCCAGCCTGGTACATGCACAGGGAGCTGGGAATAAAGCCACTGCAAACCCTAGAGTGTGTCTCCAGCCATGAGCAGATTTTCATGGCAGATTTTGAAAAGGATCATTTTTTGCCAAATCTGGAATGAAAAGAATTCCTAATAGCTGGGGAAGAGACATTATCTATCTATCTATCTATCTATCTATCTATCTATCTATCTATCATCTATCTATCTCAGTAACTATTATGTCTCCCATGAAATGAAATTATGCTTTTTGGGAGCTGTGGTAACATCTCTCATACAAATCATAGCATTAATATTAATCATTTAAAAACAAAGTGATAGCAAAAATCCTGACAACAATGTTGCTTGCAGTTTTTCACATTTTGTGAGGGTTTTTTTAGCTTCAGTTTCATAGAAATTCCAATTATCAACTGCTTTCCACATGCAGTCTAAAAAAGTTTTGACATTAGGGATGTCAGCAGCAGTCGGAGGTGGTGTCAGAGCACCCGGCGCGGAGTGCGGCAGGCTGTCTGCCCCAGTGCGAGAGGCTGTGTGACACATCTTTTCAGAGAGGCACAGTATCTTTTTCATTACGACTTTTCCCTCTCAGATTAGGCTGACTTGTTAACTCATCCTCCCTGGTATCTTTCTGTTAATGCTTCTGCTTTGTAAGCTATTTCTCACTCTCTGATCAGTCTGGGATCACATTTGGGACTGGGCCGTGTAAAGGAGAGACAAGGCTGAGGAGATATTCAGGCTCAGGAGATATTTAGACATTTTATGTTCACACACATAGCATGTAGAATTTTCTATCACTAAAGAAGAAAGAGGGAACAAGCTAAAGAGGGAAGAAAAGAAGGAGGGAAGGAGGGAAGGAAGGAACGAAGAAGGAAGGAAGGAAGGAAGGAAGGAAGGAAGGAAGGGGAGAAACAGAAAGAGAAAACAGAAAGAGCGGGAAAGAGGGAAAGGGAAAGAAAGAGAGAAAGAGAAAGAGAGAAAGAAGAAAGAAGTAAGAAAAAGAGAGAGCGAGAGAAAGAACCCTCCCACTTTTTGTGTGGAATGCTTCTCTATTACAGAGCATAGTAGACAATAAAAACTTATTTGAATATACTGTGTTTCATAAAAGACAACAAAAAGCTAATTTTCAATCTCTGTAAACAGAGAGAAAGAGAGAGACACTGCTACACAGATTGACCTCAGCAGAATTTCTCAAATTTAGCAATGAACCTGATAGATTTACATGATGCATATGCAGCAAGGCTCTTTGTCTTCATGTCCTTGTGCTCATTATAAAGGCATGGACGCAGAGCATGGTTTATAGAGTGATGATAAAATATACCATGGCACCTGGGCTCCCTGCAGAGCTCTAAAGATTTATCTGTCTTTAGATGAGGTATTGTACAGGGATGGCTCACTCCCATCGCTGCACTGGTGAACTTAAACCTAGACTTAAAAGGATCACTCATCTGGCGAGAAGAATAATTTAGTCTTTACCCATTCCAGAATCCTTCCATGTCTGTATTTTAATAAAGGACATCAGTTTACACAGTTGTGCGAACTGTGTTTTTTGGTTGTGTGATTTAAACTATGTGCATTAGGATGTCTAATGGTAGTTTTATCTCTGCAGAAGCCCTGCTTGAGTTGAACAGAGCATGTCTACTCCTTGTACTAATGCTGTAGAAGAAGACCTTGAAGAAGGGTATGTGGCTGAAGCCAGACTGTAAATCCATGACACTCTTAAGCATTTTCTAAGCTTTATACTGATACGTTATAGCCTTAGTTATATTTGTGAGAAAACTAGAAATATAAAATCCTTCCCTGTTCTGTTTATCATGGTGCACAAATGTATTTTAAAAGGAAGATACTTTATCAAGCCTATCCTTTTGAAATTACTTTATTAATGCAATCAACAATCATTCTTCTAATCATCCAGAAACTCAGATGCCAGTCTTCTTTAAACAGGCGTAGAACTGATACGAAATGAACCTCTTCTCTTTTCTAAGATATGATTTTCTGAAGCTAACAGACAGATTGTAGAAGGGGAGTTTTAATATTTACTAACTTTTACAAACAATTAATATGATGATCAGTTTTGGTGTTAAAAATGTGAACACAATGACATTTTGATTAGTCAGAAATTTATCCTCATCATCTGCTCATGATATGGGAAGGTAGTGTTGTCTCAAATGAGATGCAGACTTTCTTGTTATAGCCTTTGAGATACATACAACAAAAGAAAAATCTGACCTTAAAAAGCTGTTAACTGAGGGAAATGATACAACATATAGCTTACTACTAGGATCCACAATATATCATGCATGTTTACCATTGGGAAAAAGTATCAAACCTCCCTAAATTCAAGCATGACATTACTTGTGCAACTAGAGCAGCTTTAGTGAGACTTCTTAGGGGAGTGAAAAAAAATGTTTTGGAACTTTTTGGGGTCAAACTCTCCCAAGTCCTGGGCCATAGAGGGATCTATAATACAGCCTAGGGTTTAAATTAGGTCTCCTGAGATCTTCAGGGAGCATAAAACAGGAAAGAATGTATCTATGCTTGTAACTTTAGGTTAAGAAGAAGAAAACAAATGGAGAAATCTTTCTTCAGGGGCCTGCCAAGACACATGGTATCATAGTTCTAAAGCCAGTTTCAGTTCTATTTTGAAATATTTCCATGGGGACTCATTTCTAATTGCAAGACTGAAAATTGTAGAGATGGCTCCTGCGTGTTAATGAGCACCTGTACCCTTTCTGAGTGTCTGGGAGTGCCATTCTCCCTCTGTGCTGTCTCATCACATTCCCCAGCACCACCGTATAGGAATATTTCTCCACTTTGTCAGTCCTCCTTATCCTGGTAGTACAGGGAAGCTGGCCTTTCCACTTGAACAGCATTGTGGGAGTCTGAGAGCCATTTCCTCGCAGCTGGACTTCCATACCTATAAAACACATTTCTTTGTGGTTGCTTGCTCATGAAAGAGAATGAAAGCAGAGTAAGTCAGGGTTCTTTTTATTGCACAGAGAACCTGACATCTGGCAAGCATCTGGTTGGGGACTCTTACCAGGAAGGATGGTGGTTAACACATTTTACAGGTATAGGACCTTTAATCTGCAAAAGATTTGGGGTCAGAGCTGATTAGACATTATGAACTGGGTTGGTTTTTACCAGAGGAAGTAGATGGCTTAACAAGTAGAGGACAGCCAGGATTTGCTGCTTTTTCTACTGGAACTCTTGGAACTCTACATTAGAGTGCCCCAATACTGTCTTGCCAGTGGTAACGGCAGTCATAATGACTCAACAAAACAGTGCGACTCTCCAGTTTAGTATAGTGTTTCTGCTTGACAGAGACACTGAAAATGGGAGCTAGTCATGGTTTTTCCTTCTGGTTTTAAAATCTGTAAGTAAGCTGCTTTATGGGTTATGTTGTCTCCAGGCACAGGTTTCCCTTAATGGGGAAAAAGGGAAGATGATGTTTGAAGAGAGATGGCAGACTGGAGGATGACAGCCACACTTCCACACGTTGGGCCTTGAACAGCCTTTCAGTTGCTTTTGCTATTGTAAAACTACAGAAGAGCAGAATTTCAGTGCAAATGGAAGCTGCTTCTTCTGCTTATCTAGTGATGGCAGCTTCAGAGAAGGAAAAATAAACCATGCTGTAGGAGGATTATTAACATTTAGGGAAAAAGTGTGTCCTGTTCCTAATCCTGCTTGTGATGGGAGCAAAACTGCAATGCTGTTCTGCATCATCTTGGGGAATGGTGGTATGTGCTGAAAGCAAAATGTTTATACCTGCAGCAGAAATGTTCTTGCAGATACACATCTCTTACTGGTACAGGCAGGAGTGGGAATGAAAAGGATACCTGATGATGGCAAAATAAATATATGCTGTCTGAAAATTTAGGAACTGCTTCCTATAACTAGGCTCTCACTCTGTTAACCACCTTGTTTTGACTGGGAGAAGCCACTAGCAACACTAGCTATGGCCTATTCCTTGCCCTTAAAGTCTGCTACTTAGATTATATTGCCTTCAGAAAAACAGGGAGGTACTTCTGTCCTTTTCTGCTTTCTTTCTGTGCAGGCCCCATGCTTCGCCAAGCAGCATTTATTCCTAAATAATGGAATATCTCAGGGGTTAAGAGAAGAGGAAAACATTTCATCTGGAAGGGATGACTAATCAACCCAAAGGCCTTTTCAGAGGAGACCAGGTGCGTAGGCTGTTGCCTACACATTAATTCCAATTTTTATTTTGCCTCATAGAGGTGAATTTGCAGAGGCAATAGCAGATTGTTGGGGTTTTTTTTCATTGTCTGACCCAGGGTCATCACTGCCTGAAAAAAACCCACTGCATGAATTATAAGGTGGACACACCTTTGGGGTTTATGTCTCAGCCAACTAGTGTTTGTAAGGCTGTTATACCTTTTGTTCATGAAGACAGGAATCTAAATTTCAGTAGTAACAGTTCACCTACAAAGGGTGTAGATAAACATGAAGTTTCTAGTCTATTGCAGTGCTCTTCAACTACTGGTGGGATGAAAGCTGGGAAAATGAGTGAGGGGAATAAACTGGTGACTATTTGGCAGAAGCAAGTAAGGGTAAAACTTTTAGTTGATCAGCTATGCATCTTTTATAAGGAGTGGATCCAAAATGAATGTAAAAAGAAGATTCCTGTGGACAGCTTGTGAAGAGAGTGGCAATGTTAAATTCAGGAGTTACAATATTCCTGGACTTGTTGATAAAGTGATGCTAAACCTCTAGTGTTTCACTGCATGAGTTTAGTGGGGCTAACTGTCAGGCAGTTGTGTTAATTTGGGTGCAGGTCAGAATTTGGTGCCTCAGTTGTAATCTTTGGTGAAGTGACTCTCTCAGAGCTTTAAAAACGTGCTTGATTTCTGGCCTCAATAATCTAACTAAAACGTTCAGCCTTTAGATCATTTTATATCTTTTGGGTTTTTTTAGATTAAAGTAATTTGTTATTATTTTTTCCCATGTAAGCGAGTGACTGATTGTGAACAAATGGCCCTTTAACCTTTTCTAAATGGAACAGACTGAGCTTCTTGAACATTTCACTGTAAGACCTATTCTTTAATACTTTAACCATTACCTCAGCTTTTCACTGAAACTCTCCAACTTATCTAAAATGAACCTAATTAGTCACCTAGCCCAGTTGATGGCTATTTCAAGCAACTATGTAAGATAACTGTAAATATAAGCTCATCAAACTGCAGCACTTAAGAGTGTTTACAAGTTTCTGCTGTACTTTGTGTGATTTGTACAGATCTGAGCTCCAAAAAAGAGTTGCCTGAGGAAAATATTTTCTGAAAATGTGGTTATAGAACTAGATTTTCTTTTCCCCATCCAGATGTCCACAATGACAAATGATTTGTAAGACACAGCACTTATTAATTTGGCTTTGTAATTTCCTTATACGAGCTACTCAAGCTTCACAATCAAAACCAGGAAAAAGACAAGTCTCGGGAAGGACAGAAACTCAGATTTGGGGGTGCAAGTTTGCAAATGGGTCTTATCCTCACAGAGGCTCATATGAAAAACTAAACACTGGGGTAAAAGAAAAATCCAATTTCTATCAACATAGAAGAATGTTCAGATGCACTGCTGGGAATACAGAAGACTAACTTTGTGAGCAGCTGAACTGCTGCAACCTGTTTTCCTATGAATTCATGTCCTTTGCACTCTAAAAATTTCTCTAGCTCTACCTGCAATAAATGCAGCTGTGTATTGTTGTAACAATAGAATAAATGCAATAGTATGAACTTGCATGCCCTGATGGACTAGCTGGTTTTTACCTATTCCTTGTCTGTCTCTGTTGCTGACAGGAGGTGTAATAGCTGAGTTCTTCCCATCTTTTCTTCAGTGGAGGCATTTCTTTTTGTGTATTTCCCCTACCTATTCACCGACTTTCACAAAAGTTATAGAAACTTAATTACCCTTCAAGTTTTACAGCCTCTTTCAGATTTGTTTGAAATTCTCTATGGATTAAAGAAAGGTTATTGTGCAGGAACTGACAGACAGGCTGGTCATATTGGTCATATCTCCTTCAGAAAGCAGGCCTAAAAGGAGAAATAAAGAAAGAATAATGCAAAGAAACCTGAAGCAAATCCCTTCAATTTCTCTCTTTCATTTTCTTTCATTTGCCATTTACACCCTTTCTTGAGTTTGAGGTTCACTCAGTTTTAAGATAATTACAATTTTTAAGATGAATGCGAAACTAAAATTTTCATATATGTTAAATGGTGACTAGCACTTCATACATTTTTCATTATAAATCACATTATTTCCCTGGGTTGTTTACAAGAAAGAAATCTAAGTGGGTCAAATCCTTCTGTTACCTTCTGTTCCCGGTGTCAGTATTTCACTAGACACCAGCATACTCAGTTCATTAAAAGCTAAATATTCTGTATTGTTAAATGCTTTGTGGAATGAAACTTCTAAAATGAACTGCCAAAGCATAATACCTAAACACTGGAAAAGAATAAGGAAGTGGATAGCAGATTTGAGAAAAGAAAAATAAGATCACTTGATCATCAATGCAGACCTTTTTGAGGAAGATAGGCTTTATAATAATGTATTTTCTTTGTTGCATTCATCAGAATTATCAAGCTTTCAGCAAAGACCTAGCAAAATTGGATCTGACGGCTATGTGGTTTAGGGCATGTTTTACTTACGGCTTTAAAAAATGAATGAAGAATGAAAATCATGATTGTGGGCAGATTCTTCCAAAATGTTTTAGCTACTCTTTATTTCATCTCACTCCTCAGCTGCCCAAATCCGGATAGGAAGATCAAATACCCAGAGAATGGCATAGAAAGAGCCATCACAGGCAGAAGAGGACATCCAGTTGGACTGATGTAATCATCCAAATGCCTCTCCAACTCAGCTCTAATTGAGGTTGTCATGACTTGGCAGAGCAAAAGCAAATTTTGTTGATGAAATTTTCATCACTGTTAAGTGAGAGGATCAGCCTTATGTAAGATCACCAAGCGGGTAGCATAAATGAGCAGGTTATGCTCTTATCTAAGCACCTTATCTTGCATCTATAGAAATTAAAAATTCACTCCCTTTCTAGGGGCTTCTTTTACAGAGCTCTTGCAGGACTGCACAGGAAACTGCCTGGTTGAAGCAGATGTTCAGCTTCACTTACATAAAGGCAGCAGATCCCACTCAGCTGCTCCTGCATTTTCATCGGAGGAGGATGGGGACACGCTGGGGAGTCCGAGAAACTCTACCCCTCACTGAGAAGCAGGGTTTCTGGTGTCATTTACTACATATATCCGCTGTAACTGGGGGATACTAGAAGACAGTTTTGCTTTGTGGAAATGAAGATATTTTTCATTTGTATTGCTTTAAAGGCTGGATGGAAAAAGCTGAAATACTCAGTGCAGAGGGGGTCAAAGTACAGATCTGGATCTCTAACAAGCTTGGCGTCCTTGAACAGCTCTCTCTCTTTTTTTCCCTTTTCTTTTCTTTTTTAATTTTCTTTTTTTTTCTTCTTTTCTTTTGGTTTGAACCTACTTCTAATAAACCAGAATTAATCCCTAATTAGAAGCAATGGGGTTCTAGTTTTTTCCCTTCTCCTTTGCTCATGAAACTCCTGTTGAGCGTGGCACTCTGGCATAAAGCTTCCTTCACAGCAGCAGCAAGGAATTCTTTTCACTTCTGGAGTCTGTGAGTTTGGTAAAAGTCTCTTCCTTACCCTGAGGTCAGTGATGTCTGTAGTTTAATTTAAGGCATTAGAGAGAAACAATTAGTTTGCCTGGTGCCTAAACTGCTGCTGAATAAACAACCACAGAAGCTGAATCTTTAAAAAACTCCTCACGACTTTATTTATCTGGACCCTCAGTTGCCATCCAGATGCAAGAAATTACTTTAGTTCATTTTAATTCTTGCCATTTTCTCAGCATTGTGCTACTTTAGGAGGCAAATAAATGCAGTAGGAAGATACCTATAGATGTGTTCAGCAGCTGGAGGGTTTACGATCTAACCTAAAAAATGCAAGTTGGTTTTCTTGTAGTAATTAATACCAGCAACATTTCTACTAAATGCTTCTGTGTGCCTTGTAGAGCTCCTCATGTCTCAGCAGTGGGCTGAAGCTCTGAGGGGCACAGTTTCACTCACCAGCCATGACTTTTGCTGAATGGGTTTGTAAACCTCAGTGAACACTCATAAAACTAAGTCCCAGGCTTCACAACAATTCCTAACTTAAATTCTAAAGCAATCAACCCACACTCCTTATCAGATATAAAATTTATTTTACAGAAGCAGAAAGACCCCAAGCCTTTTAGGTAGGAGGATTTTAAGTCTTAAACAACAGTTAAGCACTCTTTTGTCCTAAATGCAAAGATGCTTGCCCTGTTGCAAATAGTATTGTGGGTTTTTTTCTAACTCAGTCTTAAGGCAAAATCAGCACATGATTAAGAAAATAATGGTCATTTTAGAGAAAATAAAGACCTGTTAGCTTGGAATAGGTACTTGAGGCTTACATTAATAAATATTTTCTACTATGGATCATATAGAGCTATCTGTAAAACCTAGTACTAATGAAAAAACTAACAGAGTGAGAGACAATCCAGATTGCCTTCCAACCAACACTGGGGATGTACTTGAGAATGTAGATGTTCCTGTAACTGTAAAAACACTGTATTCTGGTAAACAATCCAAACTCATTTCAACCACCTGAGGCCCAGGAGAAAAGAGGTAGAGTTTCTGTCAAGCCCACACTTGGTGTTATGTTTTGCAGTATTTCAGGAAGAGGCACAGTGCTTACTGTTATGTAGAAGAGAAAAAGTACATTTATTTTCATCATGAGAAGGGGAACTTTACATCATTGCCCAACTTCTGCAAAGTAACAAAAACCTACAGTATGTGTCTGTTTTCTGAGCTACTATCCCAACTGCTGATGATAGATAATAATATTGTGATTTGTTTGGATTGAAACCAGTTAAAAAAAACCCCAAACAACCATGCACAAAAGAATTGTCTGTATCATCTGCCATACAGATGAAGCTAAGATTTTCCCACAAGAGCATACATAGGGTCTGAATAATTTGAGGATGGAGTTGAGAGAGATAATAGGAAAAAAGATTAACAATATGTATTCCAGAGGCTTCCAGCTGGATATGAAATTAAAACAATGACTGTTAGGATGTCAGTCTGCTCTTTGGTAAATCTCATAATTATTATCAGGCCCATATCTGATAACTGCCATCTATGAGAGAGAAATCAAGCTACTTTTATCAACTTACTTTGTCCATTGTCTTCTTGACCTCAGGCTGCTGGAAAAGTTTTATGTTATTTAGGTTGGCTTTTGTTTCTCACAGATCTTTTCAGTTATGGATATACTTGAGACAGTGAGAAGACTGTAGAATTTTAAAATTGCTATAGCTGATTTCAAAACCATGAACTTCAAACCTGTACAACTAGGAAAGAGAGCTATTGTTTATTTGGGTCTAACCCAAAATGCAATGTGTTAATAGAAAAAAAAAAACTAATTTCTTTTCACTAATCCTGTTTCACTGGAATATCTTCTTCAGCTGACAGAACTAAGCTGTGCATCACTGTTGAGTTAAGGAGTGGCAAAATTAGGTCCTTTCACAGGTTTGACTGTTTATAAGTTATGTTAGCCAAACTGGTGATAACACACTGCTTATCCCAGCTAGACTGAGGCAAAGCCATTGTGCAAATGAGAGGGAGTCTCAGTTTTAACTTCTGCTTCATGTAGTTTTTACCAGAATGGATGCTCATTATTTTCATTGCTCAGAGGTCAAGTAAAAAATCAGTCGAGGTGAACATTTGATTTTTTTTTAAAGCCATTTCTATATTCCTAATCTCCAGGTCCACTTGATTTTCAGTTCACATGTTGTCTATTAAAAAAAAATCTCTTTAAGCTACTTCAGAATTTAGGAGATCATAACCCCCTGAACGTACAAACTCCCAGGCTCTTAGGTACTCATGAAATTGTACGCCCTTTCAAAACTATGGATGTTCTGATAATCTAAAGGACAAACATCTCTGCTTTCCACTAGGCACAACTGAAATACTTAAGGTCCCTGACCAAGAAACTGTTCTCACACTTGTGAGATACTTTGATAAATTAAAGAGAAAGTTCTGGGTAAAAATACTAATTTTAGGCTAAAAATCTTATACACTTTCCACAATTGCTACTGGATATGTTTTTGCAAAATCAAATTTGACTCGATAAACAAAAACATAGCAGAATTTTACTTGCCAGTTATTTATCCAAATAGGCATACCTTTTTGATTATATAAAAAAAAAGATAACCATACAGAACTGAAAGTAATTACAATGCAATTTACTAGTAAATTTCTTTTTTTTTTAAATCACAGACGCTTTAATATGAGTAAGCTGAGCTTTTGCTTGGCCATTTAGTTCACATAATCCCTACCTTACTCTTTTTATCCTTCTGGTATGAGCAGATGGAAAACAGGAATCTCGAATTACTATCCTCTGTTTTTTACTTAGTCTCAATCCATGTGGACTTCTTTAATTATTTGATTGTCTTGCTCAATACTTCACTTGTCTCATCCATCAGGGAATGTGGTGTTATAAAACAGGGTTCTGAAACTACTATTGGATCTATCATTGCATCAGAGAAAATTCCTTTTTGGTCAGCTTGGTATATAAACACCTATGTCTTAAAATCCATAGGTGAGAGGCTGGGAAGTTAGATGGGAATATAGGCATTTTAGGTGAAACTGTGTTCCCACACAGAAAATCAGACAGAAAATCTGCTGGAGGACTGCAGATTGCTCACTCTCAAAGTCATCTAGCATCTGATTTTTCTTCCTGAACTTTTCCTTGCTCAATAGGTCGTATTTTGCTTCTGTGGGTGCTCCAAGAGTAGGCTGAGAAAGGAGGTATTGAACTGCAGCGAGCCATTCCCAGGCTGCTCACAATTCAGGCTAAATCGGGGTCTATCGTACCAAAGGCTGAGACAAAAGAGCACACGCTTTCTTCCTGTTTACGCTGCAAAATTAATTCTGTTGTGGTACCTGAGTAAAGTTTCAGCAATGGTTAAATTGGGCCAGCAGAGTGTAAAGAGCTATGGTAGTTTCGGAGGTGCATCTGTGCCAGCAAGGGTCTATCTATCTATCTCCTTCTCTCTCTTCATCTCTTTCAGGTTCACCTCTCCTAGCAGCCTTCCCACCTTTTAGAGCACAGGATCCTGCTTCCTTTCTTGTCCCTTCCCCTTTTCACCCCTCACAGCTACGTACCTCTGCTGCTCTGCAAACATCCTCTCCAACATCCTTCTGTCCCTTACAGTTAATTTATTTGCACCTCTTCCAAAATGAAACTCCACTCTGCCTCCTCCCCAGTCTCCATTCTGTGGCAGCCTCTGAGCAGAGAGCTGCAGGGATGGGGCAATGCTGCTCCAGCAGAGCCAATCTCCGGCTCTTTCCATGTGGGAAGTGAAAAAGCAACTGTTTTGCCTATGTCTAAAGCTTACACTGGTAATATATTGGTTTGGTGCCTCTGCTTATTGCATTACAAGATGCTCAGTCTTATTCTGTTCAGTGTCTTTCTAGGCTCTAAATTACATTGCATTTGGTGTTCCACATTTAAACAATAGTCAGCTCTGAGAAAATCTGTGTGCATACAGAGAAGAGGATATTCTGACAAAAAGATATTCACTGGGTGAATTGTCTGCAAAATGTGTAAAATGTTATTCACTGAGTTCAGAAAAAAATATGACAAGTGATGTAACTACAGGATGTTTCTTTTTTGACTTGAAAGAGGTTAGTGGCTCAGCTAAGATTTGCCCAAATGTCTCATAGTTTTGGATTTCTCAAACTGGGAACTTATGGTTCTGGATACACCTCAAAAAATCACGCCTTCTGAGACATGTACTGTTACTAAACAGGATAGCTAGAAATTTCAAAATATTGGATTAAAAAGATGGTTACTTTAAGTTCTATTTAAAATATGTATAATTTTTACATATTTATATGTACAATATAGTGGCATAGCATCAAAAACTAGCAAAATTTAACTTGCATTTTTAAATGTCAACTAATACAAAAGCTGATTGAAGTTTTCTGAAATTTCAAAATATTCTGAAAGTGTAATTGGAATGTCAATGTAGATGAAAAGCATGAGATGAACTTTTGTAAAAATTACAAAAAATATTTGCTATTTTCAGCCACCCCTGCAACTGTGTTACTGTATTTGTATATTTAAAATTCCATTTAAAATACAAAATTTATTTAAGTCTATAACTTCTGTGATATTCACAAGTGATTCTTATGTTAAAAAAACCAGCAAACATGAAAAAAACCTTTAAAACAAGAATTAAGGAAAAACTATATTCACATTGCCAATTTATTCTGTTATAATAGTCATAATTAGGCCCCATTGACATTTAATAAATATACTTGCATCAACATTGCCATGCAGATATCCACCTTTCATCATTAAACATGAGTAAACTAGTATGCAATTTCTCGTTAGAACCAAAACGCGTGCCACTGATAAACAAATCAGCAATTAAATTAGATCAAACTATTCAATGAGGAAGCCTATAAAATAAAAAATCCAACTATTGAAAAGTTGCCACTGTAAATAGAAACTGTATTTTGCAGTTTGGTCCATGTTCACCATTACCCATCCAGGGATTCAATGGTTTCAGGGGAGCTTTATCTGGGATATAGAGGAGGGTGAATTATTGGAGGAGGATTAAAATTTCCAGAATGAATGAAAATTCCAAGAAATAGGACTCCCTTGAAGAATAGAAAAGAAAAACATACAAATATATTGCCTCCAAAGACCACAGAATTTCAAGCCAGACTGTAAAACTGAAATAAAAATGATTTCATATGAATGCTGGAAAAACTGAATCAAGCAATTGGTTGTTCTCTGCATAATTTGAGTTTTATTCAGTATCCTCTCAACTTTTTTACTTAATTCTCTTTCTCACACACACAAAAATCTGCAAATTCATCCCAGTTATAGAAGGAACATTTTTAAACATCTTTGACAAAATAAAATCTTATAGGGGAAAAAGATGACATGAAATAGCCAATGCCAGAATTGCCCATGTAAGGACAGTTTTCCTTCTAATCCTGTATGAATATAAACGTTAGGTCTGGCATGGGAAATACAGATCCATTTGCTATTAAAATTTAACTCCAGACCATTGTCATCAATCTTTCCTGAGATAAAGAAGACTCAAAAGCTACAATAAAAATCGACAAAACAGATTAGAACCCGATGAAATATGGACACTAGCATTTTCTACAGAATTAGAAAATGATTTAACATGTTTAATAGGGAATTAATGAAGATGACAAAAATGAGGATTCCAAATTTAGTGTATGAAAACAGAGATCTATAGCCTTGTTTGTCTTTAAAGCTTGCTGAAGTGTTTTGATGATTCAGTGAATTATTGCAGTTGTGCTCTCCACACTAAATGTGCAATTGAAACTCACTTTCTTCCAGGAATATAACTGACAATGAATGTGGTCAGACAGTATAACATAGAGAAGCTTTGAGTCAGTTCTTTATTAATAGGAAGAACAGTTTCTTAGTCAGGGACCTTAACTATTTTCGTTGTGTCTAGTGGAAAGCAGAGATGTTTGTCCTTTCGATTATCAGAACATCTGTAGTTTTGAGAGGGAATACAATTTCATGAGTACCTAATAGCTTGGGAGTTTGTACATTCAGGGGGTTAGGATTCTGAAGTAGCTTAGAGAAAGATTTTTAAAGGTTTTTCAGTGTTAAAAGACGCTGAAAGTGGTCGGTAGAATTTACAAAGTAGAAAAGTAGCTAAAGATCCTAAAGCTCACATTGGCAATTTCCAGTACCTGCATAGGAACTTAATGTCTCAGTTTCTCAAAAAATGTGTTCCTTTATTCTGTTCATTACTACAATGTTTAAATAGTTATATGCATACAACCCTGCAATAACAGAGCACCTAATCACACTGACATGAGAATGAACTGAGAGTTAGGACGTTCATCTTCCCAGGCAGCCTGTGTCATGAGAGGGACATGTCTGTACAAGGCAGGTTTAGTAGAGTGTGCAGTAGGCATCCTGAAAAATGGCTGCAGCTGGTGACTCCTGAAGGCTATTCACGAAATTCAGACACACAGTGGAAATTTCTAGATCCATCTCCACTCCTAGGTACACTGTTTAAGAGTCATTTGCTAGTAATCAGGTCTTGATTGCCTCGCAAATGGTCACTTACTGATCTCTCCCCATGGTATTTGCCTCCAAATCCATCCTGCAACAGGCTGACCACTATTGCAGAAGCAGAGGACACTGGGTGGAAAGCTGCAAACCTCGTTTAAAACAGGTGAACAAAAAGAGCATGAAGTGGGTATGGCCACATTTGCACAAGTGACAGACTAACTAGTCTCATCATATGCTTTCTTTTGACACATATATTTGCACCTGAGGTGATGCACCGTATCTTTTCCTCTATCTGTATTTTGAAGCTTGTTGTTGAGCTCCGTTCTAACAGGAACGCCCTGCCCTGCATGCTGGCTGTGGTGGTGTGAGCAAACCATTTCCTGTTTGGATTAAATATGATTATTTTCAGCTGATGTAAGCGGTGCAAAGGGAAACATCCAGCAGCAAGTCTAGCACGGCTCCTTGCGGTATGGCTGCGATGAGGTGCTTTCGATGCTTGCCAGTGTGTGCCAGGATGTCTTGAAACATGAGGACCTATGCACGTCTTTGCCCCCAGTGCAGCTAGAGAAGGTGGCACTGATGGCAGAGGAGATAATGATAGTGCATTCCAGTGTCCCACCTTCCATCAGCTAACTGCACAATATAGTCATGAATCCATAACTTCTTTTTTTTTTTTTTTTTGCGTGTACCTTAGTGTGGACACCCAGCTGATCTGTTGGAAAGCTACTTAACTGTTCGGTTTTCACAGGTGGATTTTACTTGGACAGCACAGATTTGCTTTGGCTATTTTACACTGAAAAGGGCAGGAAACTGTGCTTAAAAAAAAAAAAAAAGGAGAGAGAGAGAGAGGGAGAGAGAATTGTTTTAAGTTTGAACATTCCTAAATTACTGCACACTTACTACCTCACCCATCTATTAACCCAGCCTTTGAGCTTGATGCATTTTTCTCTTAATGCAGATATCTATTCCAGCACTCCAAAATGACAGCTATTGGGCCTGATGTAGCACAAGATAAGTTGGGGTAGCTTTGCTGAAACCCAAATGTTTGAACAGAAGGGACGTCTGAGATTACAGTCAGAAGTTGCTCTTCTGTCTCTGCAATAATCTCTGAGAAACCAGACACAGGTGCAATGACAATTATTTGCACGGTATTGTTAAATGAGATTGTGGCTTTTGTGGTTTTGCAATGGGGATAGAGGTCCACCAGGAAACAGATTGAAAACTCAAGATATTTTCTTCTAAACTTGATTCCATTCTCATTGCCCTCCACACAAAGCTAAGGCCACTTTTGAGAGGCTAAGGTTAGTCTATATCATTTTGCTTAAAGAAATACATGAATAATTTGTAAGGTTTGCCTGCTTTGGGTGGATCAGTCACTTCCTAGTTTGCACTAGAGCTCACTTCCTGTGCAACCACGCTTATGCATCTCACACAGTGTATTTGTAGTTTCTCACGTCTCTTAAAATAGGGAGTTTCTGTAAAAATCTGATGTCATTAAACAGTGGACAACACACTGTCAGGTAGACACGCAGGTACATGAATAACATGCAAACAACAAACCATGTTTCTTGAAGAATGACAGTAAGGAGGATGATTTGGGTGCTTTTCCCTTCTTTTTCCCATCTGTTCTCAATTATAAGAAACTCCTCCTGCTAGTTTAAAGGAAAGACATACACCCTGCAAAGCCTCTCATCTCTGTACAATATGTGACATCTGTATGTAACAGATGGGCTTTCAGGTTTCTTCATCACTAGCTTTATTTCCCAGGATCTACGACTGCAGCACCTAAGATCCTATTCTCAAGATGTAAAAACAAACTCAAAACAAAAAGGCCTCACACTTGCTGTCCCTGTCCCTGAGCTCAGGTGGAGAATACAACGCCATCCACCATTAAAGTCTTTATTTCCAACCATATTATACTTGTGGGTTGAGAGAGAAAATGAATTTTCTTTTCAGCTATTGGAAGGAAATTGTTAGTGAGGGTTGATTTTTTCTTCTCTTTCTTTTTTTTTAATGGCAAGGTCTGTATGAATGTTCTTGTGACCAGTGTAGCTGGGCCTCCTCTGTAAATCTTGGGACCATGCTCGAGGCCTAAAGCTGCTGCCTCAAAGTGAAAAAGTGGTATGATTCATTTCACACTTGGACTTGTGCATATGAGAAGAAGATCCAACACTCCTCACTCGTGACAACGTTCATCCTGTTCTGAGTCAGACTGATAAGTCCCGTGCACACTCTGTGCACAGGGATGACATAGCTGCCTACCTTCCCACGGGCCTTGCCTCAATGTGAAGCCTGATAGGACACAGCAATGATTTGACTGGCCACAGTTTTCAAAAGTATCTAGTGCTTTTGAACGCCTTATTTAATACCTGCATAGCCAACTTTATTTGCCCTAAAGTGAAAGTATTCCATAATGCACATATGTTCTGAACTTCTAAGCCAAAAAGGCTGCCCTAAGCTTTCTTTGGGCCTAAAATACAAGCCAACAAACATTTTGGTCATCTCTCTATCAGTTTTTTTGAATGGCCTAAAATATCTGGGGGCTGCAATCTCCCTTTCCTCCTTTGTCTCATCTCTTCCACCTTCCTGCATTCTGGTTATTTCCTTTCCTTGCTGGTTATTTTTTTTTCCTGTGCCTAACTTTGTCCCTCAACTCCTCCTTCCATGACTCTTCTATTTTTTGGTGCTGCCCTGACTTGGCTCTCCGCATTTTCCATAAGGCATGCAAGTGATTTGCCTGGCAGTGCACCCATCCTCGCAGTGCAGTTCCCTCCAGTCCAGTTGCCTTTTTGCCAACAACAGCTAACTTTCATCTACATCTGCTGTGACCGACAGAAGTGCTGCTGCTGAGAGGGAGAAGCAGACATGTTGGGAAAGAACAAATCTACTGCTTTGTGTTGTCACGCAGTCCCAGGACACTGGCAATCACTCAGTGGAAGTTGGGAAAACTCAGAACTGTCCTGTGTGGGCAGCTATGAATCATGTATGAGTGAGAAGGCATTTAATGTTGTAAGCCATGAAGGAAAATTCAAATGAGGATGGGAAGTGAACTTTCTTGTGCAACTTATGAAAAGCAGGTATTTGTCTAAATATTATGGGTTTTTTTTTCAGCCCGCAATGCACAGAAAGTGGAGGACACTTAAACTGGACAAAGGAAGAAAGAAAGATGAAAAGTGGCTATTGAGCAGCTGACAAAAGAGCAGCAGTTCAAATGATTTTAAAATAACATGGGCACAACTAATTAGCTCACAAGCTTACACAGTATGTACGATGCTGCTAACCTCAAACCAAACCGAAGTACCTCTTTGTGGATCCTGAGCTGATTAGCAGTTTTGGGCAGTGCTGTAGAGTCCCTACCTGTAATACACATCTCTAACTCCTATGGGAGGGCACAACACAGCGAATGGTGGTGTCCACTAAACATTACTTGCTGTGGTTCCTATATGCCATCTTACCTGACAGGGTAGGAGACTGGTGGAAATATCAACACATTGATTGTTTCTTCCCACTCTTGAATGAAAGCTAACATCTGGAACAGCTATTCTTTTCTACAAACAAAAGTAAAAAAAAAGTAGTTTCATTATCTTCAGTATAGTTGACCAGAAGTTTTCTCAGAATCGGATTATTCGTCAGAAAAACACCAGCTCGCTAGAAACATTTTTCGGTGCTATGTTAACTTTCACAAGATCTCTTCTCTTATCTTTTCTTCACTTTGCTTCATTTCTCCTCATTCTGGTCCTTTCTTGACCTTTCAGTATTTTTAATTATACTGTAACTGTCAAATCCACATTATAAATGAAATTTATATTATACATTTATCATTTTTAGTTACCCAAAACAATCAACACAAAATAATTTCCTATTATTTCACTCCAAATTCAAGATTTTATTCCAAGCCTGAAATTGTATAATTTCATATGTAATTCAGAGGTCCTTAAAATGCTATGATATCTAAGAAAAATTACACATGTATAGCATCATTCTTACCTGGACATGACATCACAGCATTACGATACAGATTGTGAATACAGGGGTTGTTTTGAGACAAATGTTCCTTGTCTGTGGAATCTCTGTCTCATCATAGAATAAGTGAATTCTAAGCCCTTGAGCTCGGGCTGGTTTCTTAATGAAAGAATTTCCATCTTACAGCAGTTGAAGCCTTACAACTTTACTCTGTCAAGGAGCAGGGAAGAAAGCTGGTGAGAGTTACAGAGCAGATCAGTGGCTGACGTGGTGATCATACAGGGGTATCACTCTCATATACATTTCACCACCTGCTGATTGTCTTCCTACTCCTGGGTATACAAGGGAAAAGAAACTGGACATTTCTTATAAGACACTATAATAATGGTGGACACTTATTTTCCCTAAAGGAATTTCTATTTAGCAGCCATAATTTTCAGTAGGTCTAGTATCTTTCTCTCATCTATATGACCTAATTCCTTTCTCCTGTGAAATATGTGAATTTAGAGTATAGATTTTTTTTTTATTTTGATTGTAACCTTAGACCATCATGTTGATAGTAGTACTACAGATCTGAAATTTTCATGCTGAAAATACTTTTTACTTATTGTTCTTTAAAGACATAGGAGGAGATGCTTAATAATCTTCAGTTTAGTCAAAGAAAAAGTGAAGTGTTAATCAGAATTTCCCATATTTTTCAACCAGTGAGTGCAACTAGAGTCCCGGAAAATAAAAGGTAAGGGGCTTGCCTACTCTTATTCTGTACTCAGATTAGTGACTTACTGAATTTCATGCTTACTTGAGAATTTGTGTTGGCAATTGTTTATTGAGGAATCAGCCTCTTTCATTGTGGGCTTCAGTTTGTACTTCAAACATGAACATGCCTGTGAAAAAACACAGTGCATACTACCTTCTCTGAGTTTTTCAGGCAGATGTACAAGTGGTATTATTTATGCTCTGACTTAACACATATATACCACATTTGAAGTGAGATAGTGTGGCAAGAGTACAAGATTACGAATGGCTTTCATAGCTCACCCTTTCCCAGAGGGTTTGCTTGCACCTGTTTTTTACCACGAAAAGGACGTTAAACTTTCTGATATGTGACCAAGTTGCAAATGAAAGATCTTCAAGATAAAAAGTGATATGATTGACTTAAAAGGTCAAAATCTAATATTTTAGTCTGTCAGTTTATGGTGTGATAATTTCACAGAAACATCAAAGATACTGTGTGACCTCCCAGCACATATTTCTCACCTTGAGTGTCTTGTGGCTCTCCTCAGATTTCATGGTCCATCAATGCACACTTCAGCTGCGTTCCTTTAACAACAGCAGAGTAGGTTAACAGAGCATTTATCTTCCTTGATACTTGACTTGCTGGGGTGCAGCTTTTACAGCCAGTATTAGGGAATGGTGTGCTGCTCTGCCCATTGCCCTCAGGAAAGAGACAGGGGGGCTTTAAAACAACACAGGATTCATTTTGAAGCTTTTCCAACAGATCAGTCAGTTGAGGAATTGCTGTAAACTTGTGTAAACCAGCAGGCAGGACTTAACTCTTCAATGTCAGAAGCCTGGTTTGAGACCAAAACCCAGCATGCTTCACTAGATTTCCAAGAGGAGCTACACAACAACTCATTTTATAGCTGTAAGTGGCTCAGTGTCATTCACATCTCATCTAAGCAATTCCCTTTCATATGCAAAAATACAGTTGGAGAAGTGAGCTTAGGAACTGGATCCAAAAAACCTAGTATAAAGTACTGGGATCTTCCTCCTGTAACCTAACAGGAAATGGGGTAAGTCCTGAATCACCCATGCTGCTTTATGGTCCACGTACGGTGGTCTTTTAAAAGGGCAGAGTGAGAGCTAGATGAGATGATCCTGTTCATTGTTGGGTCTTCAGTAATTTTACAGAAGAACAGAAATGTGTCTGCAAGGATCTAGGCAATCCTATGTTGCTTTTCTGCAACCAGCCTCCTTTCCTCATCTTGTGGTTGTCAATTTGTAAAACACTTTCTCCAAAACAACAGTGTGCATCTTCAAACACATACTCACAGGGCTATCAGGAGTGAGTTTTATCCTCAAAAAAGAGGATTTCAGTATTTGGGAGGTATAGCCAGGAAGGATGCAGCAGAATAGTATTTCTGGAGTTAGACAGGAAGGGTTGCACATACATTCATGTACATGGCAGGTGATGTGGGAACATGCACCATGGAGTCCAGAGCTTTTGGGAAGGAGTGAGAGGGCTGGGGAAAGACGACAGCACAAAGTCTTTCTTAGTCTCTTCACCAGCTCCTCAGATCACACACGTACATACCCACCACTCTGCCTGGCTATTCTCATCTGGATATACCTATGGTCTTATCAGTACTTCTAGTCTAGTTCTGTTACTTCCCATTCCCTCTCACCCCCACCCCTGAATATGGGAGCACAAAATATAATCAAACTGAAATACACTGTAAGAAAATGCACTCAGCACCTCCCCACCCCTCCACCAATTTCCTTTATTTAAAAAAAAAAAATATTGGAACAGTAACAATAATGATGGATTTGCTACCTGCTACTTTGTATGGGTCCTGATCCTGTAGCAATCTTCAGTTGGGAAGATTTGTCAGTTTGTGGTCTAGGGGGAAAAAATTCCAATTTAAGATGAGATTTTGCATCTATGTAATACAATAATGGAAATTCATCCAGTGATTAATCCAGGATATGATACAACTTGTTTTTGGTATGTTAGGAAGCAGGGGAGGGGGCCAGCATAGGGAGAAGAGAAGCATTTAAGCATGTGCAGTCACTATTTTTCATAAGGATTTTTATAATGCTTTTACACAATAGGCAGAAATTGCTCCTAAAGAGTCATTCTAGTCTATTGGGTAATTAATATGCATATTAAAAAATTCTAAATATATATTTAATCAACTGGCTACATAAAATGCCTGAAGCCCTGAATACATATGAACCCAATAGATCAGAACAGCTGAAAAAAAGCTGGCTCCAGGCTCTGGGGGTACATTCCATGGAGTTTGCTTTTAAAATAGATCTAAGAGCCTAGAATGGTCTTGAAGAAGCTGGAACAGTTTTAAAGAAGGGTCCTTTCTTTTCAGGTCACGGACATAATCTGAATCAAGGTAATAGAAGGCAATGGGAAGGTTTGTCTGGAAGGGTACTCTAATAATTAAGATAGCAGCCCAGGACTTGACTCCCTTAGGTGCCCTTCCAGGTAAGTGCAGCTGTGAACTTCACCTAGCCCATTGTCTGCAATTGTGCCTCAGTTTATCCTTTTGTAAAATGGGAATAACAACACTGAACCTCTTCACATCCTTGTGAGGTGTGTTGAAGAGAAATATTCAAAGATATGAAAGTGAAAGATAAATGCTTAGGTCTCATTGAAAACCAGGTGGAAGAGTCATTGTAAGTGCCCTTCATGCCCTTGAAAATCTCACCTTTGTTTTATTGATGGCTATAATGCACTCTGAGACCTTTGGAGGAAAGGTGTTATAGATGTGCAAAGCTGCTAAGGAAGATGGAGTGAAAATTGACTAAAAGGTCAACTTCAGAAGCAAAGGAATATAATATGAGGATAACCTATGGCAAATACCCTGAAGGCTACACCTGGGAATGTGGGAGTATGAAGTCAAATTATGCCTTTAGATAATTCCGAGTCAAAGATGGTATTATGCAAATATAACAGCAGAGCAAAGTGACCTATGGCATCTCAGGAGGCCAGAAACTGGTCATTCATTCTTCAGTTAACCATCCATATGCAAAAGGTTTCTCTGACCACTGTAATAAGGATCATCTCAATGAACAGCTTCTCAGTGGTCATCTTTTCCTTTCTGGAAACCACCATGTTTCTCTCCAATAGCCCCTAGTCACAGAAGAACCAAGACTTTTACCATTTCAACTATGTGCTTATTTGCTTGGTAGTCTCAAATTTTATATAATGGTCAAAAATCCATAATCATTTTCCCAAATAATTCAACTTATAAACATCACCTCTTAAATCTGCTCTCCCACATGCTGCAGTAAAGCTGTAACAACACACCGGATTCTGTGGGAAACATTTGGGACCTGAAAAGGCCTAAATTTACATTAGTGCATTTATTTTTCTGTCACTCAATTTTGTTTCTTACTTTCCACCACTCTGCAGTTGAACGATCTCAAAAAGTAGGTCTGAGAGCAGACTTTAAATTTTGGTTTAAAATAGTCTTATCCACAGGCAACAAAATAACAATTGCTAAAGGCACTTGAACAATACTGTAAAGAATGACAGTAATAATTTCAGGTGCATTTAGGTATTAGCTGAAAACAGCAAATGACATTATATTTAAGACATTTAAAAGCTAAGCTTAACTCGAAAATTAAAAATTGAAAAGTACAAACTAATTTTTATTGGTTTGTTTTAGAAGAGATTTCTAAAGTGACAAATACTAGATATAAAGCCAAAAAAGAGGCTTACTGTGATGTTCTGATAAAAAAAAATATTAGGTTGTTGAAAATAAGAACTTAGTTTAGGACAATTTCCCTTTTATTAGTAAGATGAGTTACGATAAGTAACGTTTTGTAAACTATGGCATATAGCCTTCTGGATATATTCTTACCACATCCAAAAGAAAGATCCTTGTCTCATAAAAGCAACAGTCTAAACAATTAAAGAGATCTAGGTGAGTGCAACATACAACCATAGTGGTCAGGATAATTATTGTACTCATTAAGTTATAATTTTTAATAACACAATTGATTTATTAATCTATTTTCATGTAGGATGATCTCCACACAAGTAATTATCAGCCAGTTCTTGCAAGCAGCAAAAAAGAAACGGGTTCTCACGTGGATTTGAATACACACGGTTGAAATGATGCTACAGATTGAGTCAAGAAAATAAATTCATTCATTGGTGAAATGTATAAGTGGAACAGAAAAATAGGGAATTTGATCCTCCTAGTGCAAGATTTGTAATGGCTCACAGGGGTTGTTTTACAGCTGGCTTATGGGAAGACTGTTTATGGGGGGAATTGTGGGAGGTAATCAGGAGTCAACTGACCACTGCAGCTTGCCTGTTAACTGGGAAATTCTAGCAAGAATCAATTCAGAGTTAAGCAACCGAACATGAGTTCAAAGTGGGAAAAAAAGGTGCTTGAAGATTTTCCGTTGTAATTGTGCAGAAACATGTGTGCAGTTAAAGCATCAGTATAAAAAGAACCTAAAAAGGCTGGTCAAAGAAGGAGAGGAATATGGTTAGGTGAAGCCTTAAAGACAAGGACATGATGTTTACATTTAAAGTGCTGTTGGAGAGAGAATAGAATTTTGATTAAAGGATGGGGTTGACCTAGGTAGACCTCTAGGCGAGAGAGACAGTGTGAGCATGGTATTAAGTCTTCAGATGTGAGGGAGTCAGGAGTTGGTACAAGGGGCTTCCACTGAATGAAATGTTAGCTCATCGGACAGAGAAAATTCCTAGAGTTTGGCATGTGACCTAGAATAGTGTATTACAGATAGATTCTGCACAGACAGACTTCAATAGACAGGGTCACCACAGTTTACATGCCTCAGTTCTCCTAGGATAAATTAGGACAAAATAAGTAACACATATACAATTAGAGGCACTTTTTCTTCATAGTGTTTGCTCAGCTGTAATAGAATGTGAAAGTGGGTAGAAGTGATTTTGCATGACTGTGAAATCAGAATTCATTCAGCAAATTTGTTCAGTGCAGTTACTACTAATTCTAAAGTAGTAAAAATAGTTCTGGGAATACCTTCGTCTTGTTTCCTCTTGAATCAAGAGTGCTGATATTTGTAATAATTCAATTAATGAGGGGGGTGGATCCTTTGAGTGTTTTTTTTTTTCTTTTCTTGAGTTCACATAATAATATCAAGTCAGATCCAAATCCTCAGCAGTCAATGGGAAAAAAAAAATCAAACAAACACCGCCACTGCCCCCACCCCCAATTACATTTAAATTATGGAACAGACAAAGTCTAGGAAATGGAATTTAAGGATCCTTTCATCTTCAGCTGACATTGGTGAACTAGGAGAAAAAGTTAAATGGAGATCCCTAGAAAGTTTGGATACACATTAAAGAGCTTAAATTCTTCTGTGGAGCAAATTGATCTCAGAGGTTCCTTGTGCATGCATTCACAGGGAACATTATGCAGTTTTCTTGGCTAGATGCACGGTCACTATGAGGGAGGATAAGGTCTCTAATATTAGCAAGTACTGGGGCAAAAAAAGGATTGGCCAGACAGACACTGACATAACCTTGGCCTCATAAATCTGTCACGTTCTCCCCTGTTCTGGTTTGTTTATATTCCTGGACTTTAAAAGTGGTCAAATATTTTATTTTTCAGCTGGGTGGAGGAAAAGGAAATTCACTCTTTGAACAAGACCTAGATAGCAGAGTTAAGTCCTGAGTATATTTCCGTGACCACACTAAAAATGATTCCCTGAAAATGGGGGGTTGTAATGGGAGTGCTGACACAATCTGATTCCTAGCTATCACTTTGCAAGCTGTGCTGTTATAATAAGAAGAAAAGGTTGTGTCTTTGGTGGAAAACTGATGGAAGTTAGTAATGCTGGGTGAAAATATGCAGCTCATTTAAAGGAGGAGAAACTGTAACAAAGTAAATGAATCACATAATAAAGGTAAAAAAAAAAAAAGACAGCTAGGCCAGAAATGAGAGACATATAAAATATAAGGGAAGGAGGATTTTTTCCCCCATTCAGCATACCCTGAGAACCTGATTGTCATCCAATTAGAGGCTGAGAGAAGGTTTGATTAATCTATCACAAGCAAAACGGCCTGGCTCCAGTCACTAATCGGGCAGGTGTGAAAACTGTGTGTGGGTCCCTAGAGGTTTCTTCAGCTTCTGTGTTCGCATGATCAGGTGTTCCCGCATAGTCAGTTCCAGGACAACTGTCTCTTCTCAATTATTACAGCTAATTGTAAATAAGACTGTACAAGCCAAGGAGTTTGGATCCTGCCTGCTCAATATAAGCTTGCTCTAAAATAAGAGCATAGCCTCGTCTGAGATCTCTGCCTCTTTCCTTTTTAAAGTTAGATATGGGTACAAGTGCAGCCAGACCCATATGTTATGTGGTTGATTGTTTTTAAACAGGACCCCTGAGCCAGTTTGACTAGTCTGGGTGATAAGTGTCTCCACAGAAGGCTATAAGGAAAAAAGGAAAATCTTTCCCTTGAGCAGTGGATAGACTGCAAAGACATTCAGAAAAGGCTACTGCAACAAGAGGCCTGCAGTGGCAGTCTGGGGGCTCAACACAGTGAAGGCAGATCCAGGCAGCCTGGCTTTGCCACCCACTCACAACCCCCGTGCACAGTGATAAAAGCCTCAGCAGCACAGCCTCTGCAGGAGCCAGCCGTCCCTGCCCCACCTCTCTAGTGGCAACTTTCTGGATTCGGCTGCCTGAGGTACCTGCCTGGGGTGGCAGGACTTGTTATTGCAGCCTATCTCTAGGAGGGTTTGATTCGGTTTTCTATGCATTGGCATCAAGTATTGCTTGACACACCCTAAGGCATCCACATACGGCTGTCAGATACGATGCTGCACCTATGGGAGACCTGTGTCTTTCTGAAGTGGCAGCTGAGGCTGGGCAGGAACATCCTAGGGCACCTCAAATGACACTAAGTGCCTTTGCAATGCTCAATGCCTGTAGCAGCATCTATCTGGCTTTGTTTCTATCAGAAAAGGAGGAGGAGAAGACAGGAAAGAATAGCCTGCATATATAAGAGATATAATATCATTTAGTGGCTTGAAAGCTATCAAGCAACCTTGACAGGTGCTGGGAGGTAGAATTCAGAGCACCTGGAGAACTATTGCTCTGTTAGGTGATGTGGTATCACCACATTGAATATATTTTAAAATCACTGTCTAATCATTTTGCATTCACCACTTCCAATTTTACTCTGCTGTGACTACAGAGGTGCTCAATAAACCACATGGAATACAGTGGATACTCTTGGAAATCTTCCTGTCTAGACAGCATTGGTCCTATGGACCTACATCTCAGTGTGTTTTCAGGCCTCTTCTGGGAGGATGTAAGGCTCTAAATCCTGTCTGCAGACCTTCTGTATATAGCAGGCATTGTTATACCAAACCTAGCTACCTGCCATTTGGATAGGCAAAATTCCTCAGCCACTGTTATTACTGTGGGTAAATAGCTTACTTTCTGTCATTTGAGATGGGTTGCCTTTGTTCTTCTGCTATTGCTTCTTTGGTTTATATAATCATATAATTTTCTTTCCAAACTAAGATGATCACATAACTCTTAAATAAGGCCCAGTTGGATCTTTTCCCACTCTCTCTATGAAACATATATATTGAAATACATGTAGTACTAAGACTGTTTTGTATATACTTCTATACATACATGTATATATACATATGTGCATTGTTATATGCACATATGAATACATATACATACTTCTACCTATCCACATTTGTATGAATGCATATAAATACATACATAAATACAGGAAATCTACAAGGTAGTCCATCTGGCTTTGTGCAGATACCCATATCATTTCGTGAACATCATTGTTTTACATAATTATTGTCTTTATTATTCTCAATGGATGTATCAGTCAGAATTTCAAAAAAACAAATGTAAATTTTGAAAAATTATTCTACAAAGTGTGAGGCAAAAAAGACATTACATGTTCAGTCTGTGCCCCATTGCAGACTGCAGTATGAATTAAAATGTGCGGCAAATGGTTTCCATTTTAAGCATATCTGACCACAGGATTCTGTGATTCTATTCTGTGATTCTGTGATTGCCTGCATATAAATTAAAATCAAATGGATATTTCCTCAGATATTTCTGGCAACACAGTTCGGCCATAGATTAAAAAAATAACATAAACTTGATGTTACAAATATGTGTGTGATTGCCACTTATAATGAAAATGTTGTAAATAACTAAATCAGAAACATTCAGTGCTGAGTGAAGAATCTCAGGACTTACTGCTTCAAAACCACAGGCTTCTAGCATTTAAAGTAAAAAGGATTTTCATTAACATGTAGTAGCATTTATAAAAGAAGAAACATACTTCAAGAGGTGTAATTATATGAGATATTTTATCTTCTTGGGTGGCTGGCTTTTGAGCAGTGTCTTTTACCTTATTATGAGGTATAGGCATAATTGGTCTAACTGCACTGTTTTTCAGTCTATAGCCCTGTAAAAAAGGATGCTAGTCTAATTCCTTAATTAGGCCCACATTGTGGACCAAAACTACGTGGCCATGCTAGGGCATGAGGAGGAGTGATCTTTCTCCCAGTTCCCTTATCCCTGCATCTCTAAGCTGTAGGTATGGGAGGAGTACTCTATACATTTCTCCTTATCCCAGAGTGTGACAATAAAGGTGGTCTAGCAATAAGGAAATACTAGCTCCATTCCCTCCACAGTCAGGAAAATAATCTGCTATTGGCAAAGGTCTATAAATTAGATGGTATTTTCCATCAGAGGAAGAACAGTGCAATGCTTGGAATTAGCCTGAGGGTCTAGTTTGATTCCTTGCTTTCACAGGGTCTTGAACAAATCAGTTAGATCCAGATACTTAGAATTTGGGAACCTTATTCCTCTTTAACTTGATCAGAATTAACGTCCAAAAGCATGATAAGAGCATGCAGATCTTGAGGGTCCAGACTTCAGTCTCACTATGTGTTACTTGACCACTATGTCCACAAAATGAAGAAAAAAATTTCTTACTCCCCAAGTTTGCTGTGAAAATAGATGCATGAGACAATACTTTCAGATGTTGCAGGTACACTAGCAATATGAAACAGTACTGAGTATATTACTTTTAAAGACAGAAAAGGCTGGTTTTTGAGGTACAAACTGTTCTTTCTGTTCATTAGGAATCCATGGAAATGCATAGGAATATTTTTGTTTTACTAATAAGACAAATGACGCTATGGTATGGTTTAATCAGTACACTACTAAATATTTAAATATTTTCTTTACTATACTCTGAAGAATGGATTCATCATTGGTCCTGGCTGCTAAATATGGTGTCTCTTTTTCAAAATGTCAATGATCATAATGCAGTGGAGCTCCTGGGCCTGTTGACCATTTTACACTAACTTTGCATTATTTCCAAGATTTTATCTTAAATTGGCATCGTTTTATTGCATTGATAACTAGAAGTAGCAAATCAGAAATTAGAAAGAAAGAAAACTGACACTGATTGATGTCCAAGTCTTTCTCCTGATTCGCTGATTAAACTCATCAATCTATATGCAGAAGAGATGTCCAATGCAAATGGAACCAACCAGCCTTAACAAAGTTGTGTTGTCAGCATACTAAAGGGAAAATGGGATCCTCACTGCAGATAGGGAAAACAAAACTAAACCAGAGACTGTCTGCTACAGACGATATTTATTTTAAGACATGGTAAATCACTATTTAAAACACATTCTAGACATTACAGTAAATTTTATTGGCTATACTAGATTAGATTGTGGTATATAGATTGTGCAGGAGAAAAAAAAAAATCAGGCTAGTTTGTGGGCCCTCTGGGCTGGAAGAAAACTGCCCTCAGTGCTCTAAGCTCAGTAATCCCCCAGCTTGTTTGGAGAATGAATGTTAGTAGCACTAGCTAAAGGATCCCACTCTCCAAGCACACTCCAGTTTTCTCAGATTGCCTTTTTCTCTTCCTCTCCTACTTATACAGGGTGCTACAGTCTGACTCTTTGTAAATGAGAGATTATCAAATTGAAGCTGTACCCTAATTTTCATTAAGAAAAGCATTTTTATAGCGATTCACTGTATTTACATTATTTTCATATAGATCAGAAGAATTTAGGGTACAAAGTAACTGAAGAAAGTGGCCCAAAAGCATAAATGTTCATCTGGAAAAATCAGCTTTTGCAACCTCCTTGATAAATGATGCAAACTGTAAGTGGACTTTTGCGTCTAGGCATGGCTGAACTGACAAAAGATCAAAATAAATAAACATGCAAGAATTTTATAGAAACCTAGCTGAAAATCTTTGGCTAGGGTCAGGTCAGCCAGTTCAAAAGAGAATGACTACAACAAGAACTTTCTCCCAATATTTTAATTATAGATGGTTAGAAAATATTTTTTTCTTTGGAGAATGATTTGTTTTTTTCTTACCTTAATGGGAGAAGGAAAGGTTTGCTAGAAATATTTTCACTTTTTACATCTTTTTTTTCCGTAGTTACCACCGCTAGCACAGTCACATGTTGTATAATTTCTTGTTAAGTGACTTCTGAAGCTCCTTAACCTCATTTTTCTTATCATCAATGAATTGTCAAGAATCAGGTGAAGACTTAGATTGGTGCTGGACTCCAGACAAAAAAAAAAAAAGGAAAATAAAATGTGTTTAGTCTTTCCAGTGCCTCCATATTTAGAGCAGCTATTTACAAAGACATTGTATTTTATAAATCAGCGTTTCCCAAGCCACTGCTCAAAAGCAGCATGCTACCTGAAAGGCTCTGTGATGTTAATTACAGCCACAAGAACCTAAAAAGTCAAGCATGAGGTCACCACTGCTAGACTTTTGGTTGACCGCAACATCGAAGTGTAGCACTTCCTCAGGGTGCTCTTTGCTTTCTGCTCTCTGTGGTTGCCAGTGGGCAGTGATCTGTATCAGCTGGAGACATGGATACAGATCTCAGTAGAAAACAAAGTCCTCTCTCTGATGCTTTGAAATGTTACATTTCATATAAAAGTGTACTCTTTTCATTATCTCCCTTCTGAATGTATGCTAACTACGTTCCTACAACTCATCAGAAGTTTATTTCAATTAATGTAAAGGAAAAAAAATTGTGCTATAAATCAGTCTATCATCCTTCCTTCACCTTTAGGCTCCCACCTCCAAATAATTTCTTAAAATAACTGTAAAGACACAAAATGTTTTAATGGATTTTTTCTGTCCCACCATGACATAAAATTAATACCCCATATTGAATTTATTCTTAAAAAAATATTCCAGAAGAAGAAAAAATTCTGAAAACACATGGAAATGAGTAGATCCCCCTCTTTACTAGACTAAGATGCAATAGGCTTAATTGGGGCAAAGAACAGTCAGACATTACGAAATGTCTTCTAACAGAAAGCCTAGGGATGCACTGGGAAAAGATTGTCTGGGAGCTGTGGAATCTCCATCATTAGAGGTCTTTAAGAGCAGATTAGACAACCAACTGTCAGGGATGACATAGGTATAGTTGGTTTTGCCGTAGGGCAGAGGGATGGACTAGCTGACCTCTCGAGGTCATTTTCAGCCTTGTGATTCTGTGAATGAAAACATGCATCCTCTCCTAACTGCAATATAATCCGTCATCACTCAACACCATTTCCTTTCAGTGTCACACATTCAACCTTAACTTTGTCCTTTGTTTTGCTCTATTAAGAAAGTATGCCCTCAGATGTATTGTCTTGATGTAATGTAATATTTATTAAGTGCTTTGTAAAGAATGAGAAAAAGACACACTTTAGAGGTTCATTAAGAAATTGCAAACTTCTATACATTTGTATTGCGTGATGGAGAAAAAGCTACAATTAATAAATAAAAATGGAGTCATAGGTCTCCTTGGTTATATTTACTTCCTTACTAAATATGATATCTATTTGTAGATCTTGCAAGGTATCTTTATAGTGCTGTGTATGTATATATACATGCATATGTATTTACATATATATGTGCATGTGTGTATCACTGTGAGGTTATATTACAAATAAGAAATGGGAGTAGGAAATGGAATTTGTAACCTAGCAACGTGTCATTTTGATATTGGCACAATTTTTTTTTTAATGTTAGAGGATAGTAGGAGGATCAATAGAATTAAATAAAATCCTTAATTGGTGAAGTCTTACTAGAGGGATAGTCACTTTTCCAGGTTCTTGCTGATTCTCCAGTCAAGACTTAGACCTGTGCTAGGCTAAGCTTTATTTTTTTTTTTTTCCTAAAATATAACACTGTTATATCTTCTTCATAAGCTTGTACTAATAAATACCTGGTCAATTATGATCTGACTTATGCCACTAAAAATTTCTAGCAAGCTCTTCCTAGGCACCCAGGTATTTACGAAGCTGGCATTATTTTCCATGTACAATCAAGAAAACTGAAAAGCAATTAAAAATCCCATCCAAGATTCCTTATCAGGCAATAATCTTGCCATTATGTTCGAATTTAATATTGGAATAGCTATATAATTTTCCCATATTGATCTTTTTCTTCCTTCTTCTATGAGTTTTTACTGATGATTATTTTTTTCCTAGTGAATTTCCTCATCTTCTTTGTCACATTCTCCATGCCTTTCTGTCACTCCTCTCTATGTTTTTTCTCTTAGTATGCAAACATGACTTTGTTTTTCTCATCCTAGAAGGTCCATTAATGATGCCTCTTCCTTTCCCAGTAATGCTCTATGTGTTAATTTCTTTTTTCTTCTCAGATTTTTAAAGAAAACTATACAGCATGTGTCTGAGATTTCTCTATTCTCATTCCTACCTCTACCCGCACTGAAAAATCTTCCTCTCAGCTGAAACAATTGTCACCAAAGATTTTAAGGATTTCAGCTTTCATGATATCCTATCCCGATTTCTACAATTTGGATTCTACAATTTGTTAAAATGTGCATTTTTATAGCCCATAACTTAAACCATGATGCCCTTACTTGCAAACTTATTCCTACCTATTTATTATCTCTAATTTGCCTTTAATGACATTTACCAACCTTTAGGACTGCTACTTTTCAAACATTAATCCTGTGATGTGCAATGACTGAAGCATAGCACATTGACTACTAATGTCTCATTGTTTTCTTGTTTTCCCCTTACTTATATGACCAATTTCCTTATCTTTGACGTGTAACTGTACAACATTTTACTCTGTGTTTGTACGATGCCTAGTACAATAGGAGTTTGTGTTCATGATAAGAATCTCGACACTTCGTAGTGCTAATTCCCTGAAATTATACCAGAGCTACTTGGCTTTAAGAAAGATCAGAATTAGTCCTGCTGCATCTGCTTATATTCATGTGGTTCAGATCTGTCACTGTTCATGGAGGAGAGCAGGGACATGCTTTCACTTGCTCAATTGTACCTTTAATCTTAAGGCGTGGGTAGGGAAAATATCAGTAACCCATCATTTCCTACAGTGAATCAGAAGAGGATAGTCAGCTACAGAAGAATATTAAAACATTTCCAAAAGAGAAAAGTTTCTTGCTTGGAATATGAAGTTAATCATTATAGAAGGATCTTGAAGCATTCGTCTTCAATGTAATAACACTCACTAACCTTGAAAAGAAAAATATGCTTCCATCCTTTTATTCCTTTGGAGGGGCTGAGAAGGGTAATAAGTGATGACAAACTACCGAAAACAGTGTGCCATACTTATAAATTCCTGCTTTAACTTAGCCCTGAAACATTTCAACAAAGAGTAGAACATTCTAAAACTGTGACATCCATTAGCTGTAGCTAAGCCAAGTTAAAGCATTTTTACTGACTATTTAACAAACCTACTAAAATAGGAACAGTGTCCAGTAAGTATCTGCCTGTTTTGCCTGAAGGCAAGTAGCACAATTAATCAGGCTGGGTGGTCAGACAGTTTGTCTGCCTGAGTCACCCTTGGACTGACCTGACACCTTGCTTTGTGAAGTGGCCACGGAAGTGAAGAACTCTGTTTCAGCCGCGTTTCAGCCATTGAACAGCTGCTTTCCAGCCAGAAGGCCTGTTTCTGGGACCACACCATCGCTGAATGCAACAGGGCCGCGGTGCAAATACCCTGTGGTGCAAATACCCCTGTGTTTATATTGTAGGAGAATATGCAGTAATGAAACTGTATGTTTAAGCCCAATGTCATTCTTCACTCTATACCAGCACCCCAGATGCCCACGCTGTGGTGAATGATATCTACGAGTTCCTCAACTATTAAATTTGAGTCTTTGCTAATCTCCTACTATTTCCTCTAGTTCAAGATCTCTGAAGGGCAAATACCCTTAGAAAGGAATCAAGGCATTTACAGTGTTGCTACCTTTTCCTTTTGAATGGATAAAAACTGCTGACGTGTCTGCTCCTCTCATATGAAGAGAAAGGATTATCCTTTCTCAAAACTGTACCTTAATTGGATGACACTTATTGCTGTTGGTGACTGAAATGAGTAGTAAGCCATGCAATAGGTGAGGTATTGCCCCTCTGCTCCCTTCACTGATGTATGAAAAAAGATAATATCTTTTTTCTTTTTTCCAAACTGGTCTGTTTCTGACTTCTTCTGCATGGCTTTTCAGCTTGTCCCAATTACCTGTCCAACTTGTGGATAGTATCCCTTGAATACACTTTTACGCCACACTTCCTCTCCACTTTATTTTTTAGACTTTTCTATTATTAACATTGATAGCTATTTTTCAGAAAACAACTTATTTCTGACAATGTATTGTTTCAACAGTCAGGCTTAGAAAAATACAAGAGAAATATATCAAGAGACAAACATTCATCAGAATTTCTTTATCTCCTAATAGTCTGTTTTTTCCTCCAGTTCTACCCCCACAAAAAAATGTAAAGGAGTTTTTAATGAAAAAATACTTGAAAATCAGCTTTTAGAAATACTTTCTTGTATGGCAATTTTAGCTGGTCAAACTTGAAGCCTAACATTGATGTGTGTGGCAGACGTGAACAGTGATTCTGAGTTCTGAACTTTTGACAATGACTTAATTTTTCCTCCGCAGTTTCCCTCTCTGTATAGTAAAGGTGTCAGTTCCTGTTATTAATTCTGCTCTGACAATGAGAAGGACAATATGACATTTCTACAGGATTTTTGAAGATGAAATCACTGTATCAGGGTAATACATATAATGCATAATATTTACCAGGAGAAGACATCAAAAGTGTTTGGAACTTTAATGTGCATTGTTGTAAATCAGGTTTCACAATTACTAAGTTCTGTGAAAATGATTTAAGGAGAAAAATGCTTTGTATGAATTCATTCAGAGGTGTGAAAGATAATCTTATCTGGTTTTGCTACTGGTACATATGTAAGTGTACCAGTAATTCTTTCTTTTAAATGATGTATTTTTCCAGAAGCTTCTGAACAAAGACAAACTTTTAAAACAAGTGCATTAACAAAGTGAGACTCTGCTAATACAGTCTAACGAAATAAAAATCTACTTCAGAGAGATTCAGTAGGCTGTCTGCATGTTCTAATGATAGCAGTGTGAATTGCAGATAGCACACAAGCAATGTAGCAAGGCCACACAGCACCTTGCAATTTAGAATTTGTCAACATTTTGCAGTTTCCCATGTGAGTCACCACTTGGTTGATGTTTCCCATTTATTGTTTACATAGGCTTAAGCTTTGGAACATCTATGCAAAACAGCACATTCAAACTTTAAATCAGTCACAAATAATGAGAAATCTCAAATCATTCCAAGCAATTTATTTAATATTTTATAAGGAAAATACAACTTGAGTTGTGCAGTTAAATTTGCAAGAAGATCAGGAAGGACAGCAAGAGCAGCCACCCATACATTACCGGTGATAAAATAAAGATAAACTGAAAAACTGTGAGATTGCATATCTGAAGTCTGCAACAGCTGTACTCATACTTAACATGTAGGTTTCATTCATTAAATATATGTAAGATACAAATATGTTAATCTTGTGCCTCTGTCAGTCTGCAAAGAGAATAAGATGGGTAGAAAACATAATTTAAAAGTGTGTAGGTGTTTCTGTTAAAAGAAATTTGCCGGTAGTGTGAAATCTGAATTTCTAGTTTTCCTTATTTTAATTTTGTGATGCCTGGGCCCTAAGTATCAAAAGAAGGGATTTCCCTCACTTCCCAAAGCCAGGCAGAGCCATATATTATGGCGAACACTGGGACTCCCAAGGTAGCAGTCAAAATGCCACTGCAGTAGAAATAAAAAGAATGTCAAGAAATTCCATGCCTAGCTCTTTACCCCAGATAATCTGATTTCTCTTCTGTTTTCTCTTTGAAGCTGTGCAATTTCCAGTGATACTGCAACATGGCTCCACAATCGGTTGCTAAAGAGCAGTACATTCCCTATTTACACTATCAAAGCATTCATCAGGAAATTGGAGCAGCCTGGGTTTTGAGTTGTTTTTTGGGTTTTTTGGTGAGAGATGTCTATTTTTTTTTTTCTTTTGACCATTGCTAAATATATCCAGAGTGCTCTAAAAATCTGGAAAAGGAAATTAAAATCTTGAGCAAATCTGTCCACAGTGATTTCAGGACTTGATTGTGGATTTCATCCTGATGCTGTTGATTTTAGGGACTACTACATCAAAGCATGAATGGTTAGCTGCAAGCTCCTGTTTACTACTTCACACAACACACTTGTTTCCCCGAAAGCCAATTCTGATTCAAATCAATTTAATTAAGTAACAAAGCTGGTTGTCATGGTAACAACACTACTAATTTGTCATGGCAAATACTCTGTGAGATTGACCAGTTGCTAAGCAACAGCCAATGGGCTTGAAGACAGAAGATGACAAATTCTATCTGGTGCAGATGTTGTGATCCAGTCTTGAATTAGGCCTCTGTTCAGAGTGGATTCCCAAGAGAGCATCACCTGGATAGCTTAATAGCAACACAGGGAGTAGCATGCCACAACAAATTACATTGTTTTGCACTTTTTAAAATGTGTTTGAGGGAGAAGCTAGTAAAATAAGTTAATTTGATGCTCCCTGTCATCTTTATTTTCCTGTTACAGAATATATGGAGATGATTCAATCTTACTGTACTTGGTTTTGCATATGCATATTTATATCTCAGAAACAGTCTTTTATCCATCTTTGTACATATGATACATAAAATTTAGGCATGCAAGCACAAAACAAGTGGATTATGGCTAAATCACCTCAACAAAATCTGTTTGAAGTAATGTGCATAATTCACTCACAACAACGGAGAACAATTTATTTTTAGTTTATTATTCTTTCTCTCAGGATAGCCTCCAACTTCACAGTTTAAACTTGATTTACTTTTATTTGTGAGAATAAATTCATTACTCCTCTCACTGAAAGTACTACAAATATTTCAGGCAGTTGGTGTCTTCCTACCTGTGTCTGCTTTTATCTGCACAGAAATCGAACTAAGTGTAAAGTAATGTCATTTTGTCAATGTATGACTTTCTTAAATTCATCTTACTCGCTAATTTATCCTGAAATCCTTTTCTAACTGTCTTCCAAGTAAAAAACCCACTTTAATTTGAAAATAATTAAAGTATTCTGTTTGCTTCTATGTTTAGGCCTAATTCTAAAGCCTACTTGTTAAGCTTAGTACTTTGTGTGCAAAATGAACCAAACTGGCAACCAATAATGAAGAATAAGGAAATTTGTGAGAGTAAGACTAGAGGTATTTAGAGTAACATTGATGGATTTACAGTTCACTGGAAAATATTGCTATCAAAACAGAAATGCTTTGTGAAATGGGATTGATATTCCTAGGATTTTCCTTGCAAATGTAAGGAAAATTTCTGACAGTTTTGAAATGGCTGTTTTTTACATTATTTTAGACATTTCATTTTTTCATGGAAATTGACTTTTCAATTAGAAATAATTTGTCAAATTATAATCATAACAGAATGACAAGTGCTCTAATATAACAAAGATTCAAACATTGAAATGAAAACAAATCCTTCTAATTTTCTGAAGCAAGATATCTGGATGACCCGAAGTTTCCCTCTTTGCTCTACCATCATTTTCTTTTCTGTGAAATCACTCCTGCTGGCAGACAAATTTTAAAATTCCCGAAAAGTCTTTATACCATAGATATACCAACCTCCACACATTTCTAATACGGATAGTACATTAGTTTCTTACTAGATTCATTACAAGTAATGGATTGCTGACAGGAAGATCCAGCCAAGAATCTAATATTATGCTCTACAGTATTCACTTGAATAGATACAGCAACGATTTAGCAGTTTAAATAAAATGTTATCTAGAACCAAAACAAGGTTTTGTTTGTTTTATCAGCTTCGCTGCAAATGCAGTCACTGCAATAGAAATTAAATAAAACCAGGACCTTTCATTGTATTGTGAGAGGGTTAAAACAAACCAAATCAATCCATTCAATTTTTGGTTTTACAGAATTAAAATCAGCCTTTTTTAATTAGCGTTTCAATGTTAATATATAAATAGAGGGAGAATTGTGCCCGTCAAGTTTGGTTAAAAGGGCATTCTTCTGCAGAAAATTAGCCAGGGTAATTCCACTAGACCAGTACTTTTTATTTTATATTGTATTGGAGTCCGTGGCAAGGCTTTGGCAGTAGGGGCGCTGCAGGGGTGGCCTCTGTGGGCAGAGGTGGGGGAGGAAAGTTGTTGTTTTAATGGTTTGTTTCTTACTACCCAAATCTATTTTAATTGGCAAAAAAAAGTAAATTAATTTTCCTCAAGTTGAAGGTGTTTTCCCAGTGACGGTAACTGGCAAGCAATCTCACTGCCTTAATCTCAACCCACAAAGTTTCTCATCCTATTTTCTCCCCCTGTCCTGCTAAGCAGAGGGAGGGAGTGAGCAGCTGGGTGGGAGCCTGGCTGTTTTGCTAAGGCTAACCCACCAGATATATACAATCCAGCCACTGAAAAGTCACAAGTAGCAAGTGCATAGACAAATGGAGCCATGTTCAATAGTACTTTACTGTTTTCAGAGTGTGAAAATTATTTTAACACAGGAAAAGTAGTAGACAATATGCTTTTTCCTCCCCTCCGAAAGCTGCAGATAAAATCCTAATATTCTACCAGAAAAAAAGAATAAAACAACCAGAAAATCTTTAAAGTATCACATGTAAATGACAACATTTCATGTGAGACCTTGCATACCTTTGCCTTTGGTCCTGGAACTGGCATTTAAGCACTCTGATGGTACTGTTTGAATGCCTTCAGTGCCTAATTTCGGCATTTCAATTTATGGAATCCTTTTTATTTATAAAACCCATAGGTAGTTACATATTGTTAATTTTCTTTTGATGAACCTGACAATTCAGAGATAATTTAAACTCAACAGTGGAGGGAACAGTTATGGCCCTATCTGTTTCTTGCATCAGGCCTGCTGGTAAGACAGAACATATCTTTTCAAAGCTTTTCATTTTGAGTTAAACACCAAGAGCTAGAGAAGCCATGAGATCTTTAAATAAATTATTCCTCTGGTTAATCATCAACTCCTTACTCTTTCTCGCCACAGATCTGAGGCCTGATATTTGCTCTCTTATCTTCCTGATCATATGTTTTGCCACATCATATGGATCCCTTGAAATTTCCAACTCCTATGATACTCCTTTTCAAAATGAGTTTCTCCTTCAGAGAGAAATTGTGACTTGCAGTCTTGGTTCCTAGATATGTAATATTGTTATTGTGAAAAGTTAAAATAAATCTTACTCAAGCAAGTCCAGTTTATTGTAATATCCAGGTTGTTTGTCAGATCTATCTTTCTCATTATTTACCATACTGTTGTTTTTGTCTATGTAAATCTTAACAAGACTGATTTTATGTCATTTTGCGCATCGCTGGTCAGGTTGTGACTTGAACCAGGCCAGAAGGAAGGCAATAGGAAAAAACAGATGGATTATTTTTTCATTGGAATTCCTTTTTAAAAACTATCAGTTAGAAATGTTTTAATGAATTCACTATCTATCTGTAGTATTTTTAAATCATAATGAAATCAAATGCCTTACAGAAATCTTTGCCAATGAAATCATAAACTCAATCAAATAGAGCAAGTTTATTTGACAAATTTTTTTTCATCAAGCTGTGTTGATTGACAGTGTGTATATTGCCGTTATTTTAATTCTTCATTGATTTCATCTCCCATCACCTTGACTTAGTTGCTCTATATCCATTTAACTCGCTGACAGTTTATTGAAGTATTTATCCTTCTTAAGCAGTGGTACAACAACCAGTTTTTTCCAGAGCCCCAGAGTTTTTTCACTCTTCCAAGATTTATCCATCAGTCTGAAGCTCTTTTGAACATTTTTGCAACTAATCATGTATTAAGTATTTCATCATAGTTAAAGTTAACGTATTTTTTTTCTTAAAATCGTTATTTTGTTCCTTTCCTCTCAGTGCTACTACTGGAGCACAACCTGTTTCATTGTTGTTGTAAACAACATCCTTCTTTCTAAGAACAGATGCAAAGTATACACTGGAGAATTCTTCCTTTCCTACAGCATTACTGACATTTATATTGTCCCTATTTGGTAAACGTGCCCCAGAACCTGCCCCCAGGACAGACTTGTTGGGAGTAGAGCGAGGTGGAAAGTCCAGGGGAGGGAATTAAGAAGACTGCAGCTGTTTAATCACTTCTCTTAGTACAGGGCACATACCACAGGTTATGTGATGGACTGAGGCTTCTCAGTAGTATCCTCCTTCCTCTCTTTCACACTCATGTTGCAACTGCCCCTGCACCAGTCCATCATCAGGAATCGCTTTGGCATCTATGCAATAGTAACAGCAATGCTAAATTCTCTTTTTTTTCTGTTCACTGCTGACTTCCCTGATCTCAAGAACCACCAAATGTCTGAAACTGGCACACAGTTCAGAAAACTCTCTTACTTTTTTTTCTTAATTGATCTGACACTTAACAGCATTTGCTTCAAAAGGTTAAAATCTGTTCCTATAACTAATCTTATATTCTCTAAAGCCCGTTTTCTCTAGCGAATGGCTGGTCTGGCCTCTGGCTGACTTTCTGTCTTCACAAATTTCTCTAAAATTCACTATCCTCCCACCTTTCGTTTTAGCAAGGGTCCCTGGGAAGACTCCTACGAATCCATCATTGAGAATGGCAACCAGGGAAAGTAGCCATTTCCCGCTCCTCCAGAAGAAAACTGTTCTGCCACATTCTCTTAAAGTATATTCTCCTCCCAAGGCAAGCACAGAGCTCCCATCAACACTAATGCACACACAGAGGTGAATATTCCCATTTGTGAGAGACCGTAATTGAATCACCATTAGCTTCAGCTCCTGGCGTTATTCAGAATGAGTTGAGTCCTATTGCTTCTTGTTGCTAGAATGCAATAAACAAGAGTTAAACTATTTAAAGGCAGCTTTGTTCTACTGTCAGACACCTACTGAATGTTTGTTTAAAATATAACAACTCCAAAGAGGTATTAGAATCTGGAAAGACAAAGGCCTGAATTAACCTTAACTATAGAGTGGCTATCAATGCCTTTGTCACAACCACTTCAAAATCCCCTTTTCAGGTATCTATGGAACAGTTATATTATTAACCCAAATTTACCTCTAAGCTGCGTGAATGTACATTTTCCTAGTGTTTAAGTGGAAGAAGCTGTAAAGAAGCAGGATTGTCACTTCACTTCCAACTTTTTCGCAGACAGCAGTGATACAAGAATACTCCATGGAGTAAGTGGTTGTTGCTTGATTTTTTTTTTCCTCTCCAGAAAATAGAGCCTTCCTAAGAAAACTTTACAGACTTACACACAAAAAAACCAAAAAAAAAATGTACTTTTATGAAAGCTATCCATCAAATGTCAAGGATAATAATCAATTTTTTGTCACAATGAACTGATAAAAGCTTTCAGTAATAATGTCATGGGGAAAAAAATTTGTGTTGGAACTCGTAACGCTCAGCCCTGATATCAAACGAATTCATAAAAGCTCAATACCACTGTAGCCCTCGGAGGCATGACAAAACACAATTTCTCATCCACAGGATATGGAATAATTCCCTCTTTTTACTTTTTTTTTTTTCACAGAGAGAGAAGCAAAAGGAAAAAATCTGAATTGCAAAAAAAAATATTACACAATCCTGTTTATGCAGGTGAACATTAGCGATCATTTTGGTCGCCGATATCACAAACCGTTATGGTGATTTCTCTCACATCATGCAAATGGCTGCATAATGTCTACTCCTCTTGGAATGTAAAATCAAATCAGCATTCTAATGCTACAAGCCCGTGATGAGCTTGGAAATAAATATGCAGAAGCGCATAAAAAAAAAAATCAAGGCAATCAAGGAGAGCCAGCGTCCTAGCTCGGACTATAAATCTTTGTCTGTTTCAATCGTAGAGCTGGCCGAATCAGTGTAAAAATCGAGCGGGGATGTCATCAATTTCTGTTAACCTCTCTATTCTTCTTTGTGTTGGCGGTGCAGTGATGGATTGGTTTTGTCACTTGTGCTCAGTTCACAGTATGTTAACATGGAAGGGTGCAGTCAGGTTATGAAGAAGGGTTATTACTGTCCCAGCTCTGACCTGGACTTACTATCTTTTCTAGTATCACAAAACCTTACTGTCTTTGGGACTGAGAAGTAGCATCCTTGGAGCTGCCTAATACTAAACAGAGCAGCCACAATTTTTTTCCTTCAGTTGCTTTTCTACAGTTCTTTCCAGTCACTTTGCTCCAGCTCATAGGCCTATTCTTTCCTATCATTCTTTAATTAATAAATTAATGTAGGAGATGCTTATTAATCCAACTACCAATGTAGGAAGAAAAGTAATGAATTACTGGATTACATTAACAGGAATCTATGATTTGCAAACACACAAAGATTCATAATTTTACAGTCTCCAAATAATAGTACTGGTAATAAAACAGAGGTAATAACATAAACTTACTGGCATGTAGTGAATACATAAATGTTTCAAGGAGTGAACTAACAATTCTTCTTTCATGTTGACTTGATCATGTGTTTGGTAAGGGTGTTTAAATTGTGCTACCTAATTTCTGCAGTGGATTTAATGAGTTAGGGTGTTCTTCAGTTCTTGTTTTCTGCTTCTCTATACTGTGTCAATGGACTTGCTGCAATCTGTACTGCACAGCACTAAGACACCTGGCCCTATTCAAAAACTTGCAAGCTCAACTTTAAGCAACTTCAAGCTCTATTAATATCAATGGAACTGCTCAAGTGCTTAAGTTAAGCATGTTCTTAAATGCTTTGATGGAAGAGTGTAATATATCTTAATCCAGAGCCCAATGAAATCTTTAGGAGTCTTTATATTGACTTCAGTGGGCATTGTATCAGGCTAATAGAGCTCAATACCTTGCAGAACTGAGCCCTTAAACAGTTGGCTCATTTCACCACATAAGTGGTTGTTTTAGTGGTGGATGAAGTGATCCCTATGTGTAGTATTTAATATAGTGTGTTTCAGCTTGTTAGGTTGGCAAACTGCTTTGGGATCACTTGAGATGAAAGGTACAATACCAATGCAAGTTATTATTACACTGCCAGAAGTATCATTTTTTGTTAGTGAAAAATCACATTAAAATAAATGCTTTAAAATGAAGGAAATAGAACATTAATCTATAAAAATTCTGTATGTATTTATTTCTGTAAAGAAAATCCAAGTGGAACAAAACAACTCTGGCAATAGGTAGCCCAGGTTCTGCAAAAAAGCTGAACAATTGAGGGTCAATGGCATTTTGTAAGTGATGCTTTTGCTCTTGACAAATTGGACCCATGATATAAGAGTAAATCTGGTCACAAACGTCTGCCACTTCTCAGAGCTGTGTTGGCTGCTCAAAAGCAATTAAGTGAAGTGGGTGCTCAAGTCCCATTGAACGTCCCAATTAACAATTAGCAAGACTTGTGCTCTTAAGGGTTTTTGGAGATCTTACACAACGCAGCACTGAGAAAGTCACATGAAGGAGACCTCAGTTTCCATATCCTTTCTACAGGAGCTATTTTTAAAGTCATGAAAAAAATCCTGAATTAAATATAGTAGAGAATGAAGAAAAGAAACAATTGTTATGTCATAGCTTATATTGCTATTGATCATTGAGTTCAGGAATGTAGAAGGAGCCTAGCCAGACAGCAGGCTAGGTAATCTGACCAAATCCAAACTGATAGAAGTTTCAGAAGCAATTTTTTCCATTAAAAATGTATTCCTATGTCCCGCTACTTTTAAGATGTCTTGGGAATCCAAACCACTGTATATTAACAATGAAACCAGAGATAAGGTTGGCAGGAACAAGTTTCTCTATGTGGCCAGTTTAGCTTGTTTTTTTCCCCCAAGTTTGTTTATTTTTCTCTTGTAATGAATTTAAATAAAACAACGTGTTCATTGCCAACTACAGAGACTCCAGTAAAAGTAGTCAAGAAAGGATCCCAAAGAAGTCATACTGACCTTGCTGATAAATTCCACCTGGGAAAGAGCTGCATGCAGCACTGAACCCAAGAGGAATGCTGCATTTGCTCATGCTGCCCCTGTCCCATGGAAAGGAATTGTCACTCCAGAAGTGAATGTTTCTGGACTTCCACCAGCTCACATGCACCCTCAGTCACTAAGTGCCCTCCCCTTACACACGTAAACAGAGCAAATGCAATCCACAAAAAGGCCTTGTGGTAGTCTCCAGAGATATGAATCCCATTAAATTAGTTATTGTATTGCAAATATTTTTAGCAGGATGCCCATTTCCTGCTATATTTGCCTTAAAGGTTCATGTTCTCAATTACATAATGACATACAAATTAAATGCAATTTCAAATTGAAACCTGTACAAGTGTCAGTTATCAAGTTCCCCTGTTAGTCCCATGAGGCTGCCCAGATCAGTGCTGGAAAGTGCACTACTGTGCAGACATTACATTACCTACTCCAAGAAACTCCTATTGAAGGAATAAATGCTAATGATTCCTATTTATTATTGATATTGCAGAGTCCAGTGAACTCAGATGTGAGATTGGGCCTGATTTAATAGAAGCTGTACCAAAACAAAGAACTACCAGGGCTGTATGCCTCTGCTAGATTTTAAGGAGAAATGGAACAATTTTTGTCATCTAGACTGACCTGCAAAGCAACGAATCCCACTCTGTTGCATCATTCTTCTGTGGGTAGGAACTACAGGAGAGGTTATTTTAGGTTTTCCTAAACTCCACGAAACTTTGATTATTGTAATGGGCACTTTGTGTAACCAATGTAGATCAACCTAGATCAAGTGGAATGATGTTCTAAGCACCTTGCTAATGAAATAATATCATTTTATCCATTTGTGAAAAGGGAATGCAAATTAATTAGGAGCCTGGTTAAAATAAGTTAGTTTAAAAACTCTAAGAATTTTTTGAAAATATTTCTCTATTTTTCTTTTGTTTTCTTAGGCTTTACTTAACTTCTAACACTGTTTGCAAGGAAGCATTTGGGTGAAATCCTTGACATGTTGAAGAGTTGTTTTGCATAACCTAAGCTGATGGAGGTTTCTTATTTTCTAAGATCTAATCCTGAGAAGCCTGCAGAGGGTCTGGATGTTTGTCTTGGTAATTTATGAGCACATCCAATGACTATGGAACTTTGGGTTTTGGGCTCACATTCAGCTCAAATAAAGAATATTTTCAAATGAGGACTAATTAGCAAATTAGCACTTTGCAATATCTTCATCAACAGTTATTTAAATCAACCCTCCCCAAAAGCAGAAACAAAATGCATAGACACCAGCGAACATAGACACAAACACTAACACACAGATTCAAACACAGACACACAGAATGTCTAATGAAAGGGAGAAAAGTTGCTTCCTAATAATATAGAGTAACTTTAAAATATAGTTTAATGCATGTCGAATTTTACCCTCACCCTTCAGTTCCCCTTTTCTGTTTAAAAACGTGTTGACCTTGAGCCCATTCTGTAATGAGGGTGTTTGATAAGTCAAATCCTTCAGAGGTGTAGGTAAAATGCACTTTTTAGAATGTTAAACTGGCAACACACAGGGTGCAGTTATTGCTTTAGAGAAATGTCATGGATGTCCTCTAACCTTTTTTTCTAGGAATGTATTTCTTGGATGATTTTTTTCAAGGACTCGGGTCAGGAAGAATCTACCCCAAGGGTAGTTGGAGGGAAGAAAAAATAACAAGGCATGGTGGCACCTGGGGACCACAACATTGTTCACATCCTCTGTAATCATCAGTGCACTGCTCAGCTGCTTTGGTAATTTACATAATACCATCCTGACACGTTCACTTCAGTTATCCATCACCGTTGGGATGGTGCTGCTGTTTTCCTGCTTTATTTTCTTTCTCCCTATCTCACTCTCACTGTGCCTTTCTTTCTCTCATTGTGTCTTATGTTTATCTGGCCAAGCAAAAAAGATTGATTTCACATTGTTTCTGCCCTCCTTGTTCAACAAATATGAATTTGGCAAATGATGAGGCACCGAGCGCAGCTAATAAGCAAAAATGCACATATAGAGTTTTTATTCTCTACATTTTAATGAATAGTATATTTGGGAGAACTGAGGAGGAGAAGAAGAGCGGGAATTTAATGGATGCAGAAATGGGGAAGAGAGTCAGTTTAATAAAGCTAAATTCTAAGGATATGATGGACTTTTTATTTACATGTAATCATGGCTAAATCTGCAAGACAGGGCTTGGCACTAAGCTTAACAAAAGCTTAAAGCTTTCACCTCTTGAGTTACTTTTCCCCAAAAAAGAACAAAGGGAAGGTAGTATTTTATATTTTCTAAATGTATTTTTTATTGTCACATGACAGATGAATTGGCTGTCCTGAAAACGTGATTAATACCTGCAGTCCTACCTACTGAGACCAAACTACAGGCTTTTTCTCCCCAGTTTTATACCTCTATACCACTTTGACTTTACTGGAGTTGTTCTTGATGTACATCACTGTAACTGGTATTGACAGTTACACCCTTGTGTACACCCTTGTCTATCCCCCTCGTGTATGACAAGGGTGATAAAGTCACCTTCCCACAGTAAAGGAAAACATTAAGACATAGGAAAGGACCACTGAAATGGGGACCTGGATGACCTATTTGTTGTTACTTTCTCTAGCCTATTGGGGTGAATTTCTCACACTCTTAGCTACTGATTCCCTGGCAGTGAAAGCCCCAAGTACCTTGTCTGACAGGACTTCCCACTGCGGGAAGCTGAGATGTTTAAGCCAACATGGTGTTTTGGGCAGGAAAGGACAACAAGGCATTCATAGCTTGCACTCATATCGGTGTCCCTGAATGAGTGTGGGAAATGACTCCTTGTTTCCATAAAATTATATTCCTGATAAATTATTACAGGGCAGAAAAGACCAAGCCCTGCAGAAGTAAAAGAATGGTGGTGTTCAAAGCCAGTGCCACCAACCCCCTCAAAGTCAGTCTCAGACACTCAGAGTTTCCAAAATCCTCCCTTCTTGAAAGAACTGCGTCTATCTGTACAAAGGCATGAATAGTGCAGTTTTTAAACATCTTTGCCATTATTAATGTAGATACTACTCAGTTTAGTACCTCAAGCTAGGTGGGAAGAAGCTGAGCATTAGTCTCTGCTATATGGAAGCTTTGGGTTCAATCCCTGTTATGCTAAAATACTGGGATGGGTAAGTCAGCTGCATGTTTGTTGAAGGAGAGATGAGGATGTGGTGGTTTTGGTTGGGATAGAGTCAATTTTCTTCATAGTAGCTAGTATGGGGCTATGTTTTGGATTTGTGCTGGAAACAGCATTGATAACACAGGGATGTTTTAGTTATTGCTGAGCAGTGCTTACACAGAGTCAAGGCCTTTTCTGCCTCTCACCCCACCCCACCAGCGAGCAGGCTGGGGGTGCACAAGAAGCTGGGAGGGGACACAGCTGGGACAGCTGACCCCAACTGACCAAAGGGATATCCCACACCATATGACGTCATGCTCAGCATATAAAGTTGGGGGAAGAAGAAGGAAGAGGGGGACGTTTGGAGTGATGGCGTTTGTCTTCCCAAGTAACAGTTATGCATGATGGAGCCCTGCTTTCCTGGAGATGCCTGAACACCTGCCTGCCGATGGGAAGTAGTGAATGAATTCTTTGTTTTGCTTTGCTTGTGTGCACAGCTTTTTCTTTACCTATTAAACTGTCTTTAACCCATGAGTTTTCTCACTTTTACTCTTCTGATTCTCTCCCCCATCCCACTGCGGGAGAGTGAGCGAGACGCTGTGGTGCTTAGTTGCCGGCTGGGGTTAAGCCACAACAGAGGACATACAGAAAAGGCTAACGACCTTAGACAGATCTCCATAGTTTGTGTTTCTATGCACTAAGTTATTTAAACAAGCGTATTAATTTGCTTGGTGTAGCACTCTGGAAAAGTTTATCCTCTGTGAGGTTAGGGTCTTCTGCAGCTAAAGACTTTGTATAAACTTATGGCTTGTCTGCATCAAATCCATGGTATGAATGAATTTCTAAAATAGAATATGTAATGTAAAATAAAAAAATGTTTTTAATGAGCAAAGCCTTCCTCCTCAAAAAGCTTCCCATACAAAAATGGAAAAATATTTGTTATAGACTATAGTCACGTTTATTACAAACTACAGTTGGATTTGATACCAGGTTCTCTACTAAAGGCTCCTTATATTCTTTGATTCTTCTTTCATAAAAAGTTTATTCTGATAAAGAAATACTGGACTTATTGAAGACTCCTCAGAGATGTTTCAATTAAATCTTGTCTTCTTATATATCAACTTTGTGTGGCAGAAACAAATTCAAGGCTCTGTCCTGCAAACACTGATACAATGAGATAACTCAAGAGAGCACTCGAATGATCTCAAGTATAGGCTCCACTAGACAAATTTAGCCTTGGCAAAATCAATTTATTTCATGTGTATTAACACTACTTTATGCTAGGAATGATTTTTTTTTTTTTTTAGGGGAAGAAGGACTTCATTTTGACACAAAAAATATGTCATACAAACCACCCTGTTTAGAAAAGCCAGCATTTGTCTGTGCAGAGCAAATACACAGGACATTCAAGAACCTCAGTAGGTTGGGAAAATGCAAGAACATAGGAAGATTCTTCTGGGGACTCATAGAAAAACTGTGAAGATCAGTGATCACATTAACCTCTGAGGACCTTGAGACGAGATTTTACAGCAGCTGGCCAAAATACTTTGAGCTAACTACAGATAGCATGATCCTTAGCATGATCCTTTCCCTTAACCTTTGCAGTATTATTCTGTTGTTATCTGATGTGCTATGGCATTTCTTTGACACAGAAGACAAAGATGGTATAATGAGATATGAGTACTGATCATAGATTTGGTATTCTGATCTGTTCGTGATAGTGCTAAAGTTACAGGGTTGTAGCTGAACCTTTAGCAAACTACAGTTATTCACTTCCTTTTATTATCCTGTTACAACTTACTTTTGCATGTGAGATTCAGCCATCTCCTTATCAAAACTAAAAATCTTTCAGTATGCTAATGTGATAATTTTTAAACTAGCCCTATTTTACAGGTTTTGTAAAGCAATGCTAATTATAGAAAAAATAGCTATGAAACAGCAGACTGCCATGCTCTTATTTTGGCTTCCCCGACACTGGAGCTGATTGTTTCCAGTACAGTACACGTTAATGTGGCTGTCATCATTGCTTCTTGAATAGCTTCTGAGGGGCTCAGTTCAGGCAGCAATTTATGTTGACGCTGAGAGTACAACCAGCACTGTTAAAGGAGACCTCCTGAGCTCTGGGGCCCTAAATCTCCAGCCACTTGACATTAGTGAACAACATCAACTCTGTTTCCATTTTCCACAAGAAGAAAAAAAATAGACTTTTTTTTTTAATTTTCCTTTTTTTTAAAGCTGGGAAAGAGGCATGTTGGCAACTGATACCAATGTGACCTCTCTCTGACTGACAGAAGGTTCATCATTGTGTACTATACCTGTCACCTCAGTAATGCATGTAGTCTCAGCTGCCCAGTGATTGCAAAGTGAAAATTCCCATCCCTGACCTATAAGTTGTAACCTTTGGGTGCACTGCATGAAAAGCGGCTTCACTGGTGAGCTATGCAGATGTTGACAAGGTGTGGAAAATGAATATGAAAGAAGATGAGCTTTTTCCAACCTTCACATTCAAGAATGGCCTCTGACTTTGTTTAGCAAAAAACTACACAGATATGATAAAGGAGATAAAGAGGTCCTTTCTTCCAGAGGATGATCTGCAAGGAATGCATTTCTAATGGGAACCTTTTCTGGGTCTGGATACCAAAGGTTTCAGATGTTTTCTGTGTCTTACAAATTATTATATGATAGTTAAATTATATTAAAATGTCTTTATTTTCTAGATGGTTTCACATTTACAGTGAATTACTTTACTAACTCTTTTAACATTCATGGTCTAATTGTGTATAGAATATATTATTTTTTAATAAATTTACAAAGCCTGGGAAAATCCACGTGGAATTTGTATCCATAGAGGAGTTCTCATCAAACAACTAATATTGTGTTTTTGTCAGCTGAAAGTTGGAATGTTTCCTATGTATTATCACTTGATTAAAGCACACAGATAGTGAATTCCCAAAGAAAACCAGAAATCACATGAGCATTTGGTACTTTTTCATTCTGTGTTCACAAGGATACAGGTAATGAAGCCAATGAGCTACAGATTTACCAAGACTAGATGCCCATATATTAAAAACAAGCAACAAACAAAAAAATCCCAGCTCAATTCTGGCCGTATCTAATATTATAAAGTTACTTTATTTGGTCTGGATTTTATGATATAAATTGAATTAAGGTGCACATACATACAGTCCATTTTTGTCTTTTAGGGGGGAACCTTTCTAACTTTCTATAGTGATAAAGAAAACCATTAGCTTCTGACAAGGCGAGAAGGAGGGAAATCACTTTTATTGAAATAAGAACAAAATGATAGTGTCAGACACTGAATGTAAGAGATAAAATATTACATCTAATAAACATGTTACATATGGGATTAGATATGGGCCCCTAGAATTACAAAACAACAGAAGCTATAGGGAAACAATAACATTAGTATTGAAAAATAATGATTAGAGTTCCTGTCATGGTTAAGAAAAAAATATCTGCATTCTTATTAAAGGAACTTAAACAAGAGGAAATAACTTACTATCCTGGAGTGCCAGAGTTTTTGTTTTAGGTCCAAGTCTGCAAACCTTGCTCCTGACTGTTGTCTCATTTACCTAAGTACAATTACTTCTGTGAGTGACTGGATCACTTGGTGAGATCATGATCTTAACTGATAAAATAGAGTCTTCAAAGGCAAAAAAATAGGTAACCATCCAGCTCTCCTGGATCGTCAACATTTCTACCTTTGAAAATATCTCCCCCTCACTGTCCATTCAGAGGCAGGTAGCCAATGTATTGCCTGGGACTAAAGATGTACACACACTTCACTACAATTTGATGTGGCCAGCATTGCTTAATTAAGCACACAATCAAGCACTCATGTCTGCTCCTCCCTCTTGCATCTCTCCTTATCTCCAACATGGGGTGAAACAGCAGCATATAAACATCCACCCTCTCTTTCATCAGCCCAGCATTGTGATGGTTGTTTGTATAATCGTTGTAAAAATTTTGTAAGCATGTACGGAGGAAACCTTGAAATGTTACTTGAAAAGAAACTTCCTTTGAGTTCAATAGAGTCCTTCCACCACTGACTGAAAGACCACTTGTCCTATTTTTCTAACAAGTTACTGCTGTAATTCCAATAACTCTCACCAGAGATGAATGATGAACTTTTGGATGCTGGAGTCAAGTGTCTGGTTTTTACCTCTGCTCTGATTTTCTGGTGAACTTAAGGAAGATATACTGTCTGGCCCAGAGGGGAAAAAAAAGACCCCATAAAAAAAAAAAAAAACAAAACATTTTGTCTGAGCAGTCATTCAGGTGTCTGACACTGAGCTTGCTATTCCTGTAACTCACCTGCTCATCCGTCCTACATTGCAGGGCTATAAGCCTTTATGGGAAGGACTCAGGCAAACTTGTCTGATCAGCACTGAGAAGATGGTGTCACAGGACAGCATGACAGTATATGTAGCGGTTGCCTCAGGCTGAGTAAGCCAAGCCACCCTTGTTCCCAGCTGCCCGTGCTGCAGGTAGGTATGTAGCTGGGGAAAGGCAAATTGAAGCTTTCTCTCCCACTGTTATCAGCACTCCCACAAAGCCAGCGGGAGCCTAAACATGGGCTTGTGTGCAAACTCTTTGGATGCAAGGTGAATTTGGACTCCAGCATTGCTTTGTGCCTATGCTTAGGTGTTGTGGTCTAACCCCAACAGGCAACTAAGCACCACACAGCTGCTCGCTTACTCCCCCCCTCAGTGGGATGGGGAGAAAATTGGAAGAGTAAAAGTGAGAACACTTATGGGTTGAGATAAGAACAGTTTAATAATTGAAATGAAATGAAATATAATGAAATAATAATAATTAATAATAAGAAGAACTTAAAAAATTGTAATGAAAAGGAAATTAACAAAAAGAGAGAGAAATAAAACAGGAAAAACAAGTGATGCAACCACTCACCACCCACCGACCGATGCCCAGTCAGTCCCCAAGCAGCGAACACTGCCCTCTGGCCAACTCCCCCCAGCTTATATACTGAGCATGACGTCACATGGTATGGAATATCCCTTTGGCCAGTTTGGGTCAGCTGCCCTGGCTATACTCCCTCCTACATTCTTGTTCACCTCCTCGCTGGCAGAGTATGGGAAGCTGAAAAGTCCTTGACTAGTATAAACACTACTTAGCAACAACTAAAACATCAGTGTGTTATCAACATTATTCTCATGCTAAATCCCAAACACAGCACTATACTAGCTACAAGGAAGAAAATTAACTTTATCCCAGCCGAAACCAGGACAGTAGAATATAACAAAAATGTAATCTCTACACCTCAGTTCTCTACAAAACAATGATAACAATCCTTTATTTCTCCCACCCTTTGCCTGTAATTATCTATTTAGCATTCAAAACTTTTGTCTCTTCCCACGTTTTCCAGAGCCTAGCACAATGTGAACCTGATCATAGTCAGGATCTCTGGACACTACTCTAATGCAAATATTTCTAATGATAAGAGTAATGCCCCAAGGGTGTTGCAAAGCTATCCTAATATCCAAACCCGATTGTAATTTTATTTAGATTTTATGTTACTGACTAAGAGCGTTTATCTTCTTGCCATGTGCGGACATGTAGTTAGTGCACGTTGGTTATGGGTTTCCAAGATAATGTAATGCAAACAAATCATATATCGTCTGAGAATGAGTCAGGCCCACATTTCAACTTGATTTGATTTACCGTCACCTGTGTTGCAATGACTATTAGTCTGTTGAAATAATGAAAGAAAGGGAATAAGGGCTTTTAAGGCCAGTGTGGGAAAGTACCTGTTATATAAGCATCTTTAAAATGCAGAAGGAATAAAAAAATTGTTAGAAGACTTAGAGCACTGGAAATTAAATATGTGATGCCTCCTCTGAAAAAGAACTATACTTGCCTTGATGGATGGCACAGTGGATTCATTTGATAAATCTGGTCTTTTAGTCTTGTCCATAGTCAAGACTGACTCAGATGTGTAAAACAAGTGGAATCCCACTCAGCTCATACCTCATACCAGGTTCAGTCTGGTCTTTCCTGATATACAGTACAGCAGCCTGGAAAAACCTCCAAATTTGGATCTGGATCAGTGTTTCTCACCAGTTATCACTGAGGGCTAAACTGAAAAGAATGATCCAAAACCTTGTGAGTAGTGGAGGGACCAGCCCTCCCATCTGTCTGGGGTGGTCAGGCTTTGATCCAGACTGTAATACTAAGAAAGTCTGATAACTTTCTGTACAAAGGCATTTTGTGAGCACAGATTAGGAAACAGTGGTGGTTTTCCAGGATGGATAATAAATATCTATTTTCCTAACTAACTGCTTTGGCAAAAATTCTGCCTGCACACCCGTTCACACACACATCCCCCCAAACACTCAGCTGTGCCACCACTCCCTCCATGTACTGGTTTTGTGTTTTGCCGACTGGACCTGGAACTGAAAGCTGTGTCTACTGGCACTCTGTTTTGCTGGGTGTTTTTACTGTGGATACACTCTGAACTGCTGGAATACCTGCTGCTCTTGAGCACAGATAACAAGGTAATGTAAGAAAAGATTTCAAAGGAGACACACAGACATGTTGTCTCATACCTTTTCTGCTCCTCATTATTTAAAGTCTGAGAGAGACATGTGGGGGAAAAAAGAGCTCTTCACAGGTCCCATGGGGCTGCAAAGACATCAGCTCGTGAATATTTCACAAGTGTATCTCTGTCCTGTAACATTGCTGTATAGTTACCTGCAGTTCAAAGGTAAGGACAACAAGGAATGCTGTATATTTCATTACCGTGCCAAGCACGAGAGCTTAATTTTTGCGTTTGTAAAATCCAGTATTTTTTCTTTTGAGTGATTAATGTTTCAGTGACAATGAAATCTATTTTAAACCTAAATATAAAATCAATTTATGCTCTCAGTATGCTGCATCTTCTCCACATCTGGTGAATCTCTAACCTGTCAGATATGGTGAAAAGTCGAAGACTTTGTTTGTTTTAAACTGCCTCTAAACGGCAAATGGCAAGGCTCCTTGCTCTTGCTCTATTTTACAGTCCCAGTTTCAGCATATCTGAATGGATTGTGCTTGCCATAATGTTAGCTATTGAAACACATCTCAAATATGCAGCCCTGTTGCAAACTGTGCTACAGCTGTATATTTGAAAATTTTTTTAATGGGATGGTCCAAGACACTGTTCAGAACATGTTTGCTGTGGTGACTGTGACCGTGTAATTTCTAAATTTTGGGAAGCCTTGCTTATTTCTGTTGACAAGAGTGTATTTTCCATCTCAGTTCCCTTCTCTTTTCCTTCTGGCCCCTTGCACATCCCAGAAGGATTTGCCTTCCTCCCTTCAGCTGACTCTGATTTCATCAACTAGTTCTGATAGTGAAAAATGCACAAGAAGTGGGGGTTTGTATACTTGCCCTCATGAAAGAGAAAGGAAAGCAGGAGGAACCATACGCAGGAAAAGTGCAATAATGAACAAAATGCAAAATACAAATTGCTTTTACCCATCTTGACTAACAAACAAAGCAAAACAGCATCAGCATGCATTGGAGTGCTTTGTAAGATACATGTTGTTAAAGAGCCTTGTGTTTTCAGTTAGCTGATTCTGTAATAAAAATTGTTGGTACTGGCAGCATTGCATCATTGTTCTTAGCAAGAAAAAGCAATTTGGCCTATTGTTTCCAGAAACAGTTTTCTCTTATAAAAACAATATAGTTGTTTAACCTAAATATAAACATATATGATGTCAATAATTTTATATACATTACAGACTGTTACATGGTCTTTAACAACTGTCAGTGCTAACAGATAAATTCTACATGGCTGGTTTTGCTCATTTATTACCATGGGTAAAAGGCGCCATGGCTGCTGCTGGCTCTCTGTGCTCTCTGCAACAGTATGTGTTGCTCTCTACATGCACCAAAGTCTAGCCTTTGAGAGGCAGAAACTTGTCTCCATAGGACTAAATGCACTGTTGCTGCTGCTGCTTTCTTCTAGTCTGACTGCCTGCAGCTCAGTGATTTCAGAGAGTACGTAATGAGTGCATTAAGGGTTGGAATAAACTATGAACCAAAAAAAGGGACTCATCTGGGCTCTGAAAGTGATGCCCTTATTGTTCTCAGTCAAGTTGCTCTGTTTTCCTGTCCTAATTTACTATCTGTGGAACAGCGATGTTAATTTTTTATTCTGTCGCAAGGAAGACTTTGATAATGAATTAGCTAATGTGAAAGCTGTACAGTTCTCCAAGTTAGTTGTCAGCTGGAGGTCACTATCCTCCAGATCAGCAGATTATTTGGATAGTTATCTCCTGACTTCTTTCTTTATAAAGATTACTCATGCACAAGGACCTCAGATTTTCTTCTCATAAAGCAGCAGGATGGTAAATGCCCTGATGACCTTGTATCATACCCACAGCATTAGTCAAACGTGACTAAGTGAGTTGGAGGGAATCTTCCTCCTTGGCATCCTCACACTCCTCACTCCCGCCTGCCCTGCACCCTGCTGCATGCTCACCACAGGCCACACAGATGCTGGCTATGTCTTGGGAAGTGAGGTGAAAAATGATTTAGCAGGCTGAGTGAAGTAAGCTCTGGAAAAGCAGTGTAGCCCATGAAGAGGAAAGCATACTCCTGTGCACACAGCAGATTTATTCATTCGATTGCCCATGAGCGAGCGGGAATTCATAAGTACTTACAGAAGAGAGCTGTACAAAGTCTAGTGCCCTGGGATGGAAAAGAGAAGCTATGTTAGGGTTAAAGCATAGATACTTGTACAACTGCTGTGGCACCCAGCTCCTGGACCTGTGGAGCTAGTACTGGCATCTCACGGTTCTTTAAAATCTGGTCAGATCAGAATAAAATTAAGCATTGTCCCATACTTTGCCCTGCTGAGGTGCAGAAGCATCTAATTTCTGAGTGTGGATGCAGTTCCAGCGCACATATGCATGGGTCACTGCTTGCTGTCCGCTCCAGGAGGTACAACACACCTGGCCCCTTTAGCAGGTTGACTCTGGCTGGTAGAGCAATGTCAAAAGGCACATTTCTGATGTCACTTCTGTGTTTTAGGAAGAAAATGGAGCCCCTGAGATGAAAGGGGATCTGATGACACCTGCACCGACCCCACACTACAGTTTTGCATGGTGACTGGAGTCACGTCATTAATGACACCACAGAAGGTGAGCCATGTGCTGGTGATGATCAAAGTGTTCCCAATGCATTGGACTGCTTTAGTATATATTCACTGGAGACTGTTAATCATCATAATGGAATACAGTGGGACCCTGAATACTGTTACTCAGAGAGATGAGTGAGTGCTCGTGCGCTTAGACCTCCAAGAATAAGAGTGCATTGTTCTAGTAAAATTGACAGGATGCAGTATGAAATTACTCCGAAATATGCTCATAAGCCTCAGTCACAGTTTGATCCCCTCCTCCTCCTTCCCCCAGCCAACTTTTCCTCAGGTCGCTTTCACGTATGTTTTAGCAGCAAATCATAAAATGCTGTGCATGTATCAAACCCAACAAAACTTCAACTCAGTTTTTGTATTACAAACAGCACTGGATTTTCCTTGTGATTTCTACTTAGATTAGTAAGGCTAAAATTAGCAATTAAAAGAATAGTTCCCCTATTTTAACTAAAACGGGCTTACTGCATCCTGGATTAAATCAGAAGACTGTGCTGAGGGTGTGAGAGAAATACCTTATGACAACTTTAAAATACCTCATTTACATATCACATAACAGCAAGGCATGGTAGGAGTTAACATGACATTAATTCTATAGAAGAGATAGGAGTTGACTGTTTAATAGTTTCTGTTTAATGCTAGGCCACACAGACAAATGCTTCTGTGAATTATCTAGAGAGCTGTTAGGGAAGGAAGGATATTAATTGGGGTGATGCAAAGCGGGAGGGACATGTAAGAAAGGGAAAATGAAAGGGGAGTACAGAAAACCACAGTTGTAACTATCTGGTTGATCTGAGCATTATTTTGGACAACTCATCATTGCAAAATCTTACTTTATTTGTTGAAACGTGTTTGGGAGTGCTATTGATTTTTTGGGAAAAGGATCATTAGTCTTTTATTATAAACTCTTGATTTATACAACTCTCGGTTCATTGGTTCCTGGGGGAGAATGTTGAATTGATTGGTTAAGCTCTTGGTTTTGGGGTTTGTTATGTTTTTTCTTTTTTCTCTCACTCTTCTTGTTAGCACTTTCTTTTCTTTTTCTTTCTTATTTTTTTCCTTTTCTTTTTTTTTTCCCCTGTCTTGTTTTTCTGATGTGATCAATGAAGGGAATTTGAAAGCTCCTATTCAAAAATATCTCAATGTTATCTAGCATTTATTCATACTATTTAAAGAAAAAAAATTTTTTATCTGCAGTCAATATTTTATTCGAGAAGCTGAGTCTCTATCTTCTAAGCTCATTTAATCACTCTAAAGAGGTAACTTCATGCTTAAACAATGTAAATGGGTCCCAACTACCTTACGGTGGAAAGGATTTAACACAATGACGTCAGTGATTTAGGTCAGAAGAGATCCACAAGGTCATACAACTTATCTCCCATCCTTAGAGAACTGCTTCTAAATAAATAAATAAATAAATAAATAACAATTAAAAAATCATAACGTTTTCTCCATACCAGTTTTAAATATGATAGAAATACTAATGAACTTACTGTTGCTGGTAGCATATTTTTCACCTCCAACATAAATTTTTCCTCTCTGATTCTTAACAACTATTCTAGTGGGGAGGAAAAGCCCATCCCCCCACTGGAAACTCTCAACTATGCATTTTATAAATAGGAGTAATTTTCTATCTCTGCTTTAAAAAGACATAGGTCTTTGAGTAAGGATGGCCAAAAGTATGATGCTAGTGTCAGCAGTCTTAGTAACTGCTCAGTGTGCTGTGCGCCATTCAGGGATCACTGTGAACAGTGGCTAGAAATACATGATAGCAGAAAACTAACAGAAGTTCAAATGTTGAATTGCAGCTGAGTAAAGATGATGAGTGAGTTAGTTTAGTAAAATGGTTTGCAATAAGTACCAGACCACCAGTCCTTATGATTGTAGGATTATAGGGTACAGGCTGTTTCTGGAGTTTGGTCCTCTTTTCCTTCCCATTCTTAATCCAGAGGGACTAGGGAAAGGAGGGGGGAGAAACAATCTCTCCAACAATACCATAAACAAATCATGCAGAATAATGATGTAGGCTCTTCTCAAATGCATCACCCTGCTTGCTTTGATTCTGATAGTCCTATTAGTAATGTTGCCATTGCTGTGTGATTTATTTAGGGGCTTTGTGTTTGCAATTGAGCTGTGCAGCATGCAGCTTGCTATGATCTATACTAAGGGATATGGTTGAGTACATCTGAATAGTGTAACTCTATGGAATCTGGAGGCAATGTGTTGTAACTTGCATGTCTTCTTCTGGAGAATTATTTACAACTCGAGTTGATTTTTACCTGATGTTTCACCTATTAAAATGAGACATTTAAAAAGGGGGGAATTTGCAGCTGCTGGCTTCTCAGAAAAGATCAACTGTTTCTGTAATTAATATGGAAGATAACAATTTAAAATAATGAAACACCCATAATATGTTTCAAGAAAGCAGCTTGTTGCTATAATTAGAATGAGAATCAAATTGTTCTGATGGCAAACACCATTTATTGAACTCCATGAATGGAGCAGCTTCAGCAAGCAAATAACACAAGTGGGAAAATATCAGAAACGAATACATGATAATCTTAAAGGTCTTTTCCAACCTAAATGATTCTACAGTTCTGCGATTCTATGACATGGAAAAATGAGGCTGACGGGAAAATCCTACAACTGAGCTTCTTGAGGTTCTGTCTCTCAAAGAATAAAGCACGCAGAGCATTGAACTGGTGAACTGAGGCAGGCTGGTGTTTACAGCAGAGAACATGGGCCTGCGATCAAGTCCTGACACAGTCGCAGATTTCAAATGGTGGCATGAGAACACTCAGTTTGTCAGGAGATTGTAAAGTGTCCTTTCCACTGTGGTACAGGTACACAAGGTAAAAATTCATCCCCCATTCCTCTGTGTCATTCATTATTGTTTCAGTCTGCCCTGGAGAGCTAAGACAACTGGCCTGCCCTCCCAGCTGATGTTTCTTCCAATGATTTCTCTTGTGTGTCTTTGCAAACATTGGCTATTTATCATGTGAAGCCCTCATGTGTGAATCTGCCTGTTGGCCCAAATTTGGCCCTCTGCTTCTGGAGGATTTGAGCTGTTAATTGGTGATTTCTCAAATCTTTATTTCTATGAGGAAGTCTGAAAATACTGTCTACAGGACCTTGGGGTCTCAGCCTGGTTTGTTTTTCCCTGGGCTTTGCTTTCTGTGCTATGTCATGCTGTAGGAGACACCAGAGAGAGAAGTGTGACTCCTCTGCTGTTTCAGTCTGCAAAATCTGTGCTTATTCTGGCAATTAATCCTCATTTAACTGGTCAAGAAATATATGAGCATAGAGGTGGAATAAAGTTTGGGCCTATGATGCTGATTGAGTTGTATTGCTAGCTGAGGAATTACCAGACTAAAATGAAGTGTACAGCAACTTCTGGAGGAACAAAACAACACGCAAAAGAAACAAAACAAAACAAAACAAAATATGTTGATACTGTTTCATTGCTTTGGTTTCTGCTAATTAAGAACAAACCCCTTGTCTGAGATTGATAATGGAGCTCAGCATTTTATTGTGGACTGGGAGGCTGGGCAAATTCTCCCTCCTGTCATGCCGTGGGGGGCTTAAGCATTAGGTGGTGTGAGCAGGGTGGAGAGATCTTAGTCCCTTAGCCCTCCTTCAAATAAACATGCCCTGGTAGGGTAGGTCTAACCCTCAGTAGTGTTAGAATACATGGAGAGCCAGGGAAAATATGCTACATTCACCAGCAGTGAAAACGTGCTCTAGTATATTATACTGAAGGCTTGGCTGAAAGGAATTGCTTCATTGCAAAACTGGAGTAGCAGAAGGATTTTATTTATTAATTCCTTCATATGTTTTAAAAGCAGTTTTTAGCATCGTGTCTACTTTGGGCTAGAACATTGCAACCAATACAGAGAGTTCATTATTGGTAAGCATTTGCTTGTATTAACAAGAGCATATGTGTACTAGTATTACAGAAGAGAAATACCTGCTTTGGTTATAGCGGATTGCTTTTGTAATGCATTTGCTTTTTTTAACCACATTTTCCAGACACAGTTTAGGATCTCAAACAGAATTTTATATTTGTAAAAAGGTTTAGAATAAATGAAATGTAATGAAATTATTGCATGTTGTTTTTGCTGTTACTTTTGCTGTAAGTTTCAGTTTTTCCTTGGGCACTTTGGCAGCTGACATAACAGGACCCTGTTCAAAACAAAGCAGCAGCATTCCTAGAACTCCATCCTGCTGGGTGACACTGTCACTGAATCTGAAAGACACAAGTGAAGACTGAAAACCCATGATCATTGAGAAAGAGCAAGGTGCTTAAACTACAGGGCAGAGCAAACATATTACAATACTTATAGGAAAACAAGCTAAACAGGTGGAAACATCATCTTTGAAATAGCTTTCCTGCTTCCTAAAGTGCAGGATAATAATTGATCATATGATAAACTTATGAGACTTCCCCTGTTTGTCTTTTTGCACTAAACTATTTTTGATGTAAAGTGGTAACTGTAGCTGAATTCCTCCTACTCTGTCCAGATATTTACTTGCTAAATGGCCCTTGTCATCATGGCATCTGAATGCCTCTCACACACTAATGGATTGCATCCATAAGCTCTCCAGTGAGGGTAGGGGAATATTAGCCCCATTTCTACAAATGGGAAAAAAGCTAGAAGTGATACTCTTGTCTGTTCTCTGAGTGTATCTCAAAGGAATAACAGAAACTTCTGAATTAGACTTCACACCTAGACAGGAACTCAGAAGGGAGTGCTGTCACAGCCATCTCTTTAAGGGACAAATAGCCCTCATTGTGCATAGGGTAGAAATGACTTTCCTGAGGTTATACTGGAAATCTGCGACTGAAGACAGAATTGAACCAAGGTCCCTTGAGTACTGTATTCAGTGAGGTTATCTTTCCTTCTATAATTTCTATGTAACAGTTATTTAGTTAATAACATGATTTTCTTTTTTTTTTCCCTGTTGTTTTTATTTTTGAATGCATTTCATGCTCCAGGTTCACCGTAGCTCAAGAAAGTCTAACATATATTTATAAAGCAGACAATATATAATGATCCTGGAGACAATATTGTTGTCCATGATGTATGAAGCAGAAAAAACAGAGTTTGATTTTCATAAGCGCTAATGACCCTCCTGGGCAGTTGGAAATGTACATTGTTTGAGATAATCAGACAAAAGGATTCCATTATAAAAAGATGTATTGTTTCTATTTTATGTTTTCACAAGCATTTTGTCTAATTATTGCTGACATTTCCAACCATATTGTGAAGTTTTTCAGGGGGAAAAAAAGGAGTTTATCTCCATTAAAACTGGAAACAAACTGATGCTAACTGTTTTTATAAACTGAAAACACTAAAATAAAATGAAATGCATTAGAGCAATTAGGAAGAATTATAGCAAAGACTGTCTTGCCTATATTTTCCCTGTGAAAAAAAAAGATATACCAAAGATTACCATCCAACAGTATGAGTCTGTTGTTCTTAAAAAGCACCCTGAATGTTTTTCATTAAGTTATCTAGCACAGGAAATCTGTTGTTGTTTAACCCTTTCATATGCCTAGGTGCTGAAACATGTTTAAATGCTGAAGCATGAATCCAGACAGATGATGCGCAATCATTTAGGATTCAATTATTATTCCTGTTCCTAGTTATTTTTATAGATATAGATACAAACTTCTTGGGCTAAAATACCATATAGTGGTTATCAGCACTGGAATACAGTGCTTTGTTTAGTGGTAGTGGTTTGAAGCCAGCAGTATGATATTTTCCAAGTTGGATACAATGATCCTTTTCTGAAGTGAAAGATGATTCAGTAGTTATTGGCTAATCAGCATATTATTTGTTAATCCCATAGAGTTTGTAAATCGTGTTGAGAGCTTGATTGCAATGGTATTATGGCAGGGAAGAGCACTGTTACTCATTTGTATTACTTGGAGATAAATTCCCATGCCCCAGAGCACATATACCTTCCCGCTGGTGCTGGCAGATGAGCTGGAGCCCTTCTACCACATCAGTCTCCACTGGTAGATGAGAAAATGTATTGCTGCCACTAGCTCAAAAAGGGACCTTCTGGTACCGTGGCTTCAAAAATAAACAAATAAGTATATAACCACAGGCTGACCTCTTCTGAAGTTGTCAAGGACATATCAAGTTATGTCCTCAGATATTTCTGGTTGTTTGTGCAATCTGGTCCCTGATCCTCTCTGGAGATCAGATCTTCTTATGAAAGCATGATTTCTGAGTAATGATTTTTCCTAGGTTTTCTACTGGTTTTCTAGGAGCAAATTTGCTAACTCTAGTTGATATAAGTGCAATGTGCTGCCTGCTCAAAAGTAAGGACCACCATTCTGACTGGAGTAAATCTGCTAAAATATCTGTTGAAACTAATCATTGTTCTTGATAGCTGTAACATTGCCCATCTCTTCCAAAAAAGCCTGCAAGCTTATTTATCCAAAATATTTTGTAGCTCCTCCAGTCAAACAGTGATAGGAAAAGGACATAATCTGTTTGTCTTGAGTGCTTTGCCATGTACCCACAAATCGTGTGAAATTTCTGTACATCTGGGTTACACAGGACACACCAGACTAAGAGCTAACACAGCTGAAAAGATGTGAGAGTCTGGTTAAAGATTAGGGTTTTTTAAAAATCAAAATCCAGTTGTTTTTTTTTTTTTTTCACAGTAAAAAGCTGACTGTGGTTTATTTTTCTACCAGGAAAACTGGAAACAAAGTAGCGTAATTTTAATTAGGCTTATTAATCTTGGCATCTACCCAAGTTATTTCAGAGACTTTTGACAACTGTAGTTCCAGGTCCTGGGCAGTCTGTCAGGTTCCTCTATGAGGGGCTGTAAAGGATAATTCCTTTAGAAGTCTTGACAGATAATTTTTTCCAAGATATAACTATGGATTGGAGAACTTCAAGTTGAAATGTTTTCATTAGAGGATATCTAAAAGATTTTATTTTATTATTTCTGAATAGAAATTGTGGAAAAAAATATTCCACAAAATGTCAGACATTTTGAATTTTTTTCTTGATTTGTGACAAAATCAAATATAAAACCACTGCCTTATCATTTGGGATGGATATTTAATTTTTTGATCAGCTGAATAATGAAAAACTGAAGATGGGGCTTGATTATTGAGAGTGTTATTGATTTTTTTCCTGTATCCTTCCAGAATTATATTAAAAAGAAACCCCAGAGTTGGGAAAGAAAAGTAGCAGAATGTAAAATTACAAAAGTAGAAGGCTAATATTTTGTTCCATGTTTTTGTTTTCTGCCTCAGGAAATGTACTGTGTATGAAGCATAGTTTAAAAAAAAAAAAAAAAAAAGATTGTTTCTTTGAAGACAGCAGACAACACAATTTTAGCAAATATAATATTTATAGGACCTTGCAATTAATTTACAAAAATTTTACATCAAAAATGTATGCTGATGATTTTAGTCTTTAGGGACAACAATTGTCTCCTCAGTCATGTTTTCATACACTAAAGGCAATTATTGTTGCTTCTAGCTGTAATAAAAAAATAACCGAAACAGATAGAAGTGTCTTGGTAGAAATTGAGCTGAAACTCCCACTGTGGAAATAATCAGAAAATTAAAAGCTCTGCAATCTTGCAAATAACATTGCAACTTAATATTATTGGAACATAACATTATTATCTCTTTTTATAGGGAAAACAAACATAAATATGTTTTCAAACAACACTGATGTTATGGTTTCACTTTATTGGCTAACAGAAAAGAAAAAAAAATGGGGAAAAACAATAACTTTTTGGAGTTGCATATCAAACAACCAACTGGGAATCTATGAAAAATGAACAACAGTGGCAGGATTATATTTCTGTTACTGTTAGGTCAGCATCTTCTCCACTGAACTCAGTCTCCACAACACCTATGAGACATGGCACATCTTGGGCTCTAAACTAAATGTTATTCATGTTTGGATCACTTACTCTCTTATTAGCTACTGTTAGTTTCACAATTTGAACAGGACTGTTGAAAACTCAAAACAAGGAAGGCACCAAGTAATTTTTGTGTCCAACTTTGCTTTAGCGTTTTGTCTTCATTTAATAAGTGGGATACATGTTTGCTTTTTTTTTTATTTTAATGATGATCTTGTATGACTGATGAGCATCTATCTATGCTTTACTCTCAAATAAAGAGAAATTTTTGTCACAAGAACTTCTATTCCTTAAGGATAAATCTACTTTTGGGTCTGTTTCTGCATTCATGCACACTAAAATACCTCACTAGCCCCAATGGGTAGACTCCTGATCTCCTGGGTGTGTGAAAGAGAAAAGTCATACAGCATCTCCAGATCTCCATTGCTGCCATATTTAGTAATTGCTCAAAATCCTGGGAGGAAGTTGCACCACCTTTATGATGGTGCTATACAAAAATTTGAGATTTGAGCCCAAAAGAAAAATTACACAGGCTGTGGCCTTTGTCGGTACAGCTAGCTTACAAGTTAATGCAGACTGAAGTCCTATCCTACCGATTAGTGATAAATGTCACGGATCATTTGTTTCACCTATATACCTCTCTGGAGAATGGTTTTAAAAGAAGTCATAATTCTCCTTCTGTCAAAAACATACAGACTTTAGGAGCAGAATCATGTGAGCAAGTCTGGGAGGCGATAGGAACCAAACTGAAACTCCACCTGATCATCAAATCAAAGCCAGTCATTTTGCTGTAGTATTTCATACATAGTGCACTAAAAGCACCTCAAAGTCCACATAGCGTTTTTTCAAAGGCTGATCCAAAGGTGTGGATGATCCCACATGTGCAAAATACCATTTAAGATCTCTCTAATTAAAAGGGCCATGCCATATTTTTGCCTTTACCTTCTGTAAACCAAACGGCTGCAAACATATGCACACCCACATGAAGACATGCACACATAAATATGCACATATATTTTAGTTTAGTTGTTGTTGTTTGTTTTTTTTTAATGGATTCTACTAAAAGCAAACCAGGACAGTGCTTACGCAGGTAAGATTATGAAAGAAAGAATAAGCCAGGTGGGAAGGATATTAAGCTACATCACTTAAAGCACTACTCCAAATAGCTTAGACTGTGCGGTGGGGTAATGGCAGTCAGAGCGTCTGAAGGAGTTAGTTACCTTCCATCAGCTGGAAGTTACCAACCTTCAGCTGAAACACAGTACCTGACTGCACACATGCTTTCATTTCACAATTTATGATGGCTAGGTTTGCTTTACTGCTGGGAGGGAAAAGCGTGCCCACATGGTTATCTTATCTCAGTTTACAGGGGTGTAACTTCTAGCACAAGGGTGGTAATTGCTAACTTGATTGTTAGTGATCATAGGGAGATTTTCCAAGAATTAGAATTAGATAGAAATTCCTCTTACAGTAATGTTCACTGTCCCTTTTCCCCAGAGGAACATCTTCATTTTCTGAAATATTTTGGGGGGAAATCAAGGAAAATTGGCTATTTTTATTGGCTCTAGTCTTGAAAACACAGAATTTCTGTGAATTTCTAATACTTACGGTGGTTTCTTACATGAAGAGAGTTTAAATAAAAATCAGCAGTGTAAGTCTAAACCTACCACTTCTGGAGTGGGAGGATCTGCATTTGAGAGGAATGTAAGAATGTAGGCGAAATAAAAGATGCAGATGGGGTGCTGCTAAGAGACCGTGGACAGAGTGAGAAAAGAAAAAAAATCAGGTGCAAGTAATGAATGACAGAAATATAATCCTGTCACCTTTGTCCGGACATCAACATTTTTTGAAGGATGTCCAAACCTACTCCTAAAGCAAAGTCGGTTTGGGAAAGGAAAAGAGTATCTTCTATTCCAGGTTTAATTTCCCAGTAACTGGCAATACCTACAGGCATCACTATCTAATATCTGACAGCATCTAGCATCTAAATATGATAGATAAGAGCCTGGCAGACAGGCAGGGGACTCCCTCCCTCTGTTTATTCATGTGAAATTGGGAGGAGAGAAAAACCTCCACAGGATTTCTGACCCCCTCTTTCAGCTCCACCCCTGTCAAAAGCTGAAACTAATGAGCTGGAAATAGGAAATGTGCAAAATAACTGACACTTCCCTATCTGAACTGCATTCCTTAAGAGTTGTTTTTTTATTACTAGATAAATGCTTTGACATGTGTATTTATGTGAAGTCTGAATGTGATTTAGATACCAACTACCTGCTGAGCTAAGAATATTTGCTTCCTACTTAAACCAATATGTTTATTTAAGGGATCTTTAAGTTTTGAAATGCCCTTGGCTTCCAGCTCCATAAATGGGTAACCTTTGTATGCAGAATGCATTGTGCACTCCATTTGTTATTAATATAAAGTAATATTTTCCTTTTGCTCTGCTCCATTCTTTTCTTTAGGAGTCCTTTTACTGTAGCAGACTCGTGAAAAATGTGCATATGCATGTTTGGAAGAGGATGGAAAAGGCTGATTCTCAGAGCTTCTGCTTAGAGTTGATGTCCACCAATCTTGCTTAAATAGCAAACAAAGGGTCTTTGTTGCTCTTGCAGAGAAGTATTTTGAGAGGTAGGACATTTCTTTTGTTCTGTGTTTTTGTGCATAGCACAATAGGGCTAGAAGTTGTGGATGCTGCTTTGATATAAAGAATAAATGGCAATGTCAGTATGCAGACAAAACAATTTAATTCATGATTTTTATTTAAAAAGGCCTCATAACTGAGCTCTGTACTTTCATGGGTGAATTCCTTGACTCTCTGCTCCTTGCTTATTCATGTTTAACTCAGGTAAGGCTTTGCTCAACTGAAGCTCTCTTTAAAATCAATGGAAAATTTGTGTAAAAATATACAGGCTTGGCTCCAAATGCAAATGTTGTTTATTTTAACATTAAAAAATTAAGTACTATTTTCAGGTCTTCTGATCAGGAAGTGTTTGGAAAGTAGCCAGCAGTTAGAAGGCATGGTCATGATTTGAAATTTCCAGCCAAAATCAGGACACCTTTTTCATGAAAATTCATCTTGTAAATAAAACCATCAATATAATGCAGGCTAATCCCTTCTAGAATAAAGTCCTCTGAATGCATATTCATATAACAGGATATTTGGGTTCCTGTCAGCAACACTACTGACACATGTGCTCGAAGGCTTTCACTTAATGTATAGAAGAGGCCAGTAATCTGCAATGCAAAGTTTTGAAGGCAATTACTCTTTCTTTTTAATTTGAGTCCACATTCAATTAAGTGGAGCCGAATTGCTCACATCCTTTCAGCCAATTAGTCACAGGCTTAAGTTTTTGTTTTGTTTGTGCTTCTTCCCCTCTCCTCCCTGCCCCCCCAAGAAATATTCAGTCCTTGGACTCCCTAACGAACATAACCCAAACTGTCAAAACAAGTTTCTGGGTGTTAAGGTTTCAGACAGCAAGCTCTGAGCACCAGATCCACAGCAAAGCAGGTGCACCCTTTGGAACACACATGGCATTTGGGTTTGGGATCCATTCTTCTGGGCAAACCACGCCACAGCCTTGGGGTGACAGAAAGTAGCGTGGCAGAGAGCAGGATCTTTGTGCTGAGGACACAACGGCATTCACAGCTGAGCTGAATCAGATTGAAAAGGAACTGTCAAGCGCTGTGCCTGCCATAATTAACCTTTTCCAGGTCTCCTTCCCATCTTTTAACCAAGCTTCCTCACAGGCTATTATGCCCTAAAGCCCATAATGATATAAAGCTGTGATGATGGAGCCCTGACCTCTCTGCTCTGCTCGGATCTGACCCATAATATTTTGAGTGGTGGAGATCTGAGCATTTGCTAATATTTTCATACCTTTGTGAGAAGGAAAAAAAGAAAAACCCTCTTGACTTCACTGTTACATATTTCCACAACAATGAATGTTAAATGATATTTATTGGGGTGGGGGTGGAGTTCCAGGGCTCATTTTAATATAATGGTTAGTATAATAATTCCTTGAAACTGTTCCCCTGTGGTGAAATAATGAAAAGTAACTGAAAAGGGCTGCAAGTGCAACTTCTGAGTGAAGGATTATTGTAAAGTATTCCTCTCCTTGTGATAGCTTCAAATATTTGTATAATAGAATTTGTTGCCCTGTCTAGAGTTATAAATTATAAACTTAGCTGTGGCAGTATCCCTGAATAAGAGCCCTTAGGCTTTATGTACTGAGTCCACAGAAACAGCATGATATTGAGCAGGACATTAGTAAGAGATACTCGTTCTAAAGCAAATATTTCACTGGTATCTGAATCCATAAACTGATTAAAAAGATTATTTGCAAAGATTTCGTATAGAGGGATTGAAAAAAAGAGGTGGGAGGGGAGTCAATTTTAGGTTTTTTTCTTCTTAATTTTTTTAAAAGAAAAAAAAAAGAAAACCTGGATGATATGGCAAGGTCCTTAGGCACATACATGATTGTAAGCCACTACTTCCAATAAGACAAATCACATACTTAAAGTTCGCTCAACAGCCTCAGTGGATTGGACCTAGAAAGTTCAAATACTTTAAAAACTCAGGCTCTCCCCAAAAAGAACACTATAAAAAAGTATTTCAAAGTTAACAGAAATGCTAATCTGTCCATTGGGGGTTTACTGTTGCTTATAATGTAATAGTTAATAACACTTGATTAAAAAATCAGCATTTGCTATTATAGTCTTGAAATTCACACAAACTGTTTGCCAAAGCCATTACTGCTGTTCTATAATAAACCCTGTTAGTTTTGTAACAATTCCATTCTCTTAAGCCTTTTCTGTAAGACGAGTTCAGAAAAACACTGCCGTAATCACATCACTTCACTTTTTAAATCCCTACCCTGACTCCTTTTACCACTACATCAAATAAAACTACTAGTTCTTATCCTGAGCTTGAGTGCATGCTGAACTTCACATATGTGAGTAATCATACGCACAGGGCCATTCACATCCACATGGTTTTGCAAGTCTGGGGTGTCAGCTATTCATTAGCTCCTGACCTCACTTCGTGGCTCACCCTGAACTATTCCCTAGCCTTCCTTTTGGTTCCTTGCGTGCAGGCTGTCCACCCAGAATTAGCTGGGAAAAGCACTGTTATAAAATTCTTTCTTTGAACCCACTCCTAACACAATCCCTGTATGAAACTGCCAGCTAATAATGTCTAAATAAATGGCCAGGAGGAATTCGGGGGTGAAGTCTTAGTTCCACTTAATTTACCAGGGCATCCACATCACTGTCACAAAGATTTTCTTCTTGATCTTATTGTCTTACGTATGTGTATTTTAATTCCTCCAACCTCCCCCAGCCCCCCAATCTTACTTCTTTTTTTTTTTAATTGGTTTTACACCCACTTGTTATATCTAGATGCATTCAGCATGGCTGAAACTGACTGTATTAGGTCCTTTCATGTCTTCCCCTCTCCCTGATGGATTTAATCATAAATAGCTATTTCAGAGAATATTTTCCCTAAGAAATGCACATGTCTAAGGATAACTTTGTGGCTTTTGATAAAGGGACGTTGCTGTGAGCTGTAAAGGCTTCATGAAATCAGGAGGGCTGACAGCAAAGTCCTTTGTTTTATTGCAAATATCTAAGACCACATAACTGATATATGGCTGGCTTCACATATGGCTTGTCTTTCTTGCCAAGTCTACTGGAAGACAAGAAGACTGATCCAAGAGTTATTTTTTGCATGTGCTTGGAAGTCCTGATTGCAGATTCCTCCTACAGTAGGGGGACACTATTTCAGTATCAATTTTATTGCACCATGCAGAGATTTTACATCTTTAACCCTATGTGCTGTGGCTGGCTTTAAAACAGTAATAATAATTAAAAAAAAAAAAGAGCCAAGTCAAACAGTTAAAAGTATTTATTCTGCTTTTACTGTTACAGGCAAAACTTCCATTCATTAAAAAGGGACTGAGGTTCCACTACAGTCCCTGAAGGGCAGTTAAAAACGACAACTTAGTTTGATAATACTCTCTTTAAACTGGATGCGTTACAATCTTCTGTGTTTTACCTTCGCCCTTGACCCTGTGAGCATGCCTTCTGGGTCAGCCCAGTAGTGAAACACCAGGCGATGGGGAAGATCTGATGGACATTAATTCCCACTGACAGCTCACATTCTGAATACAGGAGGCTGCTTCCATTGTTCTAAGAAGAGCTTTCCTGTATTACCCACAGTGCGATAGCTGTTCGCTGCTTCTCCACGTCTGGACTGCAGGATGATAATTTGGGAAACAAAACAGTTCTGTCATGTTTTTTTTCTCCCGGTTTTTGTTGGTTTCATTTTCATTTTTGTTTTACTGCACCTGTATTGCTGAGTGAATTTTGCTAATGTAATCTTGGTAGCAATTGCTTTGAGGCTGTCATACCAAAGTGTGAGGTGTGAGAAAGAAAAAGAAAGATCTGTAAGGCAACAAATAATAGAGAACTGTAAAAAAAAAATTCCAAAGAATAATAACTTATTTCTTACAGTCAGACTCCAAAGAGGAATTTGTTGCATTTGCATCCTATTGTCTTTACTGCTGTATGAATATGAGACAGACTGGGAAAGACTTGATTAGATTTTTCAAGAGTTTTCCTTGGATTGGTGGAAAACTCACGGATGTGAACTCCTTAGCCACTCTTTGAACTTCCCACATGGGTCCAGTGTTCCTAAAATGCTGAGCACCGTTCCTAGGGCCCATCTGTCGGAACAGCTATCCAGACAATTGTGCACAATATCCATTTTTTGCCTTCTTTCACTGATGGAAAAGTGAGATTTGTGCTACATCATATAGGGATGCTTCTAGTTCCCAGAAGTCCTCTACTCCAGTAGCTGTACACTCTGGTCCTGAAGGAAATGACACAGACAAATTGCAAGTCTGACTGCTTCATAGGGTTTCTTTGGTATTGGTTTTGTACTAATGCAGGATAAGAAAGCTCTAAGAAATGCACAACTATTAAGAATAGTGCTTGTTTGCCCATCTAGGGAGTGAGAGCATCAAAACCTTTTATGACCATGTATTTGAAGGCACACATAATTCAGGTTTCTGCTTTCATAACAGCACTGTGCCACAGTCAAGGCTCCTGCAGTGTAACCCAAAGACTTCATGTGACTGGAGCAAAAGGCCACAATGTCAGCAGCAGAACTGGCAGCAGAACTGGCAGCAGAAGTCCAGAGTCCAAGACGCCTTTCATCAAATTTAAACACAGAATTATAAATGAAAATTTATTTTATTCTTTTTAATGGAGACAGTTACAAGAGAAAAGAGGCACACACAGAAGAAGAAATGGAGAGATTGTGAAGCTGACACTAACCGCTATCACATGCAAACAGGAGCAGCAGGAAACACAGAAGACACTTAATGTCAACTGCTGTGGAAAAAGAAAACTACAGCCACTCTCGAAGAGGAGGACGTACAGCTATACTTGGCAACTGCTGTGAGAATTGCTAATATGTGTAGCTGGCTCAGATGAAAATGAACCATCTTTTTGGCACCTTTTCTGTCAGGAAAGGCAATAGAAGCCAATATAAAATGGATTAAGGGGACGTAAATTACAAAAAAAAAACCCAACCAACAACAACCACAAAAAACCCCACAACAACCCAAAACAAGCTTTTTTAAAAAAAATATGCAAAAACAATAATTCAGAGGCACATTAATTGAAATTTCTCATTTAAAGACAAGTGTCTCAGTGGAAGAAGACTAAAGGGCAGAGATTCTTGACTGTGCAGTCCAGCAGACGGGAAAGCCAATGGAGTGTTCTGTCAGACAGGATACCTGGATCTCTGCTGTCACCTCCTCGTCTTGGGGAAGGAGTCAATAATTTCCTTGCCAGCATTTCACTGAAAACAGCTCTATCCACAAGACGTTCTGCATATTGGCTGCTTAGGAAGGACAGAACACCTTCCTGAGATAATGTTGTACATGATTTATTAATTATTATTATTTCTACAGAATGAGATCCAGGAGTTTTTGGCAAAGGTGGAAATGGGACTCACAGTAAAATAAGGCTCTTGGGATAGAGGGGACAAGGTTGTGTGCAGATAAAAAATAAGTTTTTGCCTTCACCTTGAAAGGTAAAGGTGCTGCATTTGATGAAATACACCTGTGAGTTCTTGATAAAGATTTCAGCTACCCTTATTATATTCACATATTCTACAGATTTATACTGCTTCTCTCTTCCCAAGCACTGATACTGGAAAAAACCTCCCTTTTACTACCTCACCAAAAGAGTTTGGTGCAAAGAGCCTACATTAAACAAGGACAGGTGGTTAGTATGTAATTATGTTCTTAAAGGAATTTTGGCTTGATCCTACCTTCCACTCATCCCCCCTCCCCAAATGTCAGTTATGGGTGTATTTTTGGAGGATGATGCTTATTTCATTTGATTAGACTTGGAATAAGTAAACTGATATTTCATTGTTGTTGATTTTTTTCCCCTTTTTAATTTGAATGCCTTATAAAGTATTACATGTTATAGTTCATTAGGTTCTCATTGATTGGACACTTATTAGCTTCCTAAGCCTGTTTCATTGTTCTGCTGCTGTGCTTTCACCATTTGGTATTCGGCACTCTGCATAATGAATAAATTACAGTTGAGAGAACGGACATCACCATATGGGGGTAATTTGTACTTTGACAGAAGGACAGGGCTCCTGGACTGGTCCTAAAGGGAAGCTCTGCAATCTTCGAAAATCCCTCTAATTTTTTCAATTATTTACTTTCAAAAGGCCTTTTCCATCCCCAGTGTCTGCAGATAGGAGCTTTGAATAGCAGCAAGCTGGGGACCAGGCATAAAAGTTCTAATTTTAATTGCAGGGCTTCTTAGATGCAGATGAGACAGTATATACACTGATTAACACCTTCATGGCTAAGGGTACTTGTAGGCACTCTGACCTCTTGGAATCCTATGATTATGCAGGCTATTTTAAACTTTGGGTAGTTCATGTTCCTTGCATACTGTCAGAGAATATGGGAAATAAATTTTGGAAAACTAAATTTAACATTGGTACTGACATGTAGCTGCTACCTGGTCATGCAGTCACACATTTTTCCACAAGAGAAAAGAATAAAAACCAAAATAATTGATTTATGCTGGTCTTACTATAGGGATAATATGTACTCCATACCACATAGTTATATTGCAAAGTCCTTTCTATAGATAAAAATCCCCACCTTCAAAAAAACAGACAGAAAACTACAGTCAAGCTCGGAATTCATAGCCCAGCCTTAGAAAAGATCACACACAGTGAGTCTAAGCAAACATCTTGCTTTCATTTGCCCTTTGCTCACTCTGTCAGGGCCCTTGAAGCTGCTTATTCAGTCTTGATTAGACCTGTTCAAGTTCTAAAACAGTGCCTTTAGAAAGAAGATTTAGCAATATTTTAAATAAAGTCTTGCTCATAATAATTTCTAAACTTGTTTGAAATGTTTTTTCTTACTCAAAGTGTCTTCATTTCGTGCAGTTCTGACACTGTCTTCCTAGTTAACATACTGAGGATAAAAATAAATAGTGAGTTAAAATATCTGAGCTACTACATATCGAGCAAGTTTTCACACCAGCTACTTCATGACATCAGAGACATATATTTTAGAGGAAAATCTCCTTTACCTATAGGATGATCTCATCTTTTCGTCTAAGGTACTTGGCATGCTAAAGATAGCCTTCTGCTTTTCTTTGTGGTTTTCTTCCAGCTTGGAAATGGGTCTCAAGTTCCTTCTCACTTGGTGGTATCCCAGACGGTCTCACATGCAGCCACCCTTACCTCCTGTGATGACAAACCAGACTCTTTCCTGAACACACAACTGGTAAAATCTGAACTCCAGACTCTGCTTTAGGGATGCATCTTAGCTAATTTTGACTGTTGAGTTTCAACATAGAAGGAGAAAATGTCTCTAAAGAGTGAAGTCACCCACTCAACCTTTAAGTTCCTTGCAACTTGTTCAGATTAGTTGCCCCATCCAAGGGAGAATACTTGTGCAACAGTCTTATTTCTTTTTCCCCTTACCACTACCCAGACCACCAGCGACAAGAAATTGGCAAAGTCAGTCTGTGTGAGCAATTGCTTTAGCTCTTCTTATAAGCAAGAAATTCTCAGAAATTAAGAACTGAAGTGTTTAATTGCCATCTTTTAAACATGGGATAATCCAGATTGACCCCAAGTGTTAATACCACTGGAGCATGATCAGAGAGAGCAAAGCAAGCAACCCATATTCATATCCATAAGCTCTGGGTGTAATCCACTGCATAGTGAAACAGAATCTATTCAAGACTGACATAAATGACAGCAGGGAAAAAAAGGAATACATATTTCCAGCCAGACTGGCCACTCTCCAGGCATTTAGTAGCTGATGTTCTGTGGCTAATACCTTATTTACAACCCTTTGGTTATTGGCAAACATTGATGATTACTTGTATTTCATGGTTCTGACTGAATTTTCTTCCCAGGTAAACAATAAGCTTAAAAAGGCACAGTAAATAGGAGAAAAACCACAGAGGACAATATGGGAGGCATGGAGTCCTACAGGAGTGTTCTGGATCCAAATTCTTTGTTGGTGCATTTTCTCAGTCACTCTTCCAAAGATCTCTCATTTACTGGCTAACACAATTAAGGGCCGGTCCTATAGTTTAATAACTTCATTAAATGCTCTGGGTATTGAAGTTCCAGGCTGTGATGGAGCAGTAAATCTACACTGGAGACTGTAGACAGACTCTGAGAAGTTGATCATGAGCCGTCTGGTCAGAAACAAAGAGTAAGTGAGCAGCAGCCAGAGGAACACAGCTGAAGTTACCTTGGAAATTGTGGAGAATTTTACCCCCACTCAGAGCTGCAGATTTAACTTTTTAGGCTAAGTTAAAGAAACTATAGATGCTCCCTTTCTATCTTTAAATACCAAAGCAAGCCTGACTGAAAATATTTGGCCTTTTTTTTAACACTGTAGCCATTTTAGTTAAACATGAAGGGAAACTGAAGAATTCAATATTCTCTATAAAATATCATTTAAGGGAAAAAAGAGACCTGATGTAGCTATACAGATACAATTTTTGTAACTTTTCAGAGATCTGTTTCTCATAATGTGAAGTGTTCCTTTACATTCTTTTTCTGTCTCTGTGGAGTTCAAAGCTCTCCTAAGCCTTATTTACTGGGGGTAAGAGAGATGTAAGCCCCTCAGCTGTTGGCTTTTGCACTCATAAAGCTATTTTTTAATCCAAAGTGCAAGCCTTGTGCGGTGTGTTGAGGTGATAAAATGTGAAGATTCACTGTTTCCTCGTTTCTGGGTACCTCATAGTAGGTACCAGTATGAAGCTACCAGAGGAATAAGCAGGGCCAATACGATTTACAGAAGAGAAGATCAGAGGGTGTGAATTGCAAAGGCGTTGTGAATACATTAAAAGATGAAGTATGAGAACTGAATTTGGGAGACAGGTCGCCCACATTGAGCAGGTCTCCCCCATACAGCCTTATCTCATGCTTTAAGACTCTGATGCAGCTCTCTGCATTAATATATTCTTCACTGGAAGGACAGGAACTTAAAGTTAAATGAATATCCCTACTCGCTAATATTCAGAAACAATAATAAGAAAAACTAAACTCTGTGTCAGATTCTTTCAGTCGCTTGCTGCTGGAGCAGTTCTTAAAAACTCTAAGTAATGCTTAGAAAAAGGATGATGGATTTTTAAAAAGGTCTGTCCACAAAGGAAATATCTAATTGTTTGGGAATTGTCTCAAAATCTCTTTTGATTGTTGAGTTCTTTCATCTTAATATTCTGCTTTATTTATATAGTCTTCCAGATATTGATTATTTATCAGTCACAGCTCTCTGCTCTCAGTTTCTAGGAACATTACAAATGAGAACAACATAAGACACTGCTTACTTAAAATGACCATACTCCCACACCACAACTGTCTTTAGACTGTATTTTAAATTTAAACCAAATATTAAAGTCATATTAAGCTTTCTCTTTCTTTTTGTCTCCACAAATGTTTGATATAACCCCTTCCTGCCCGAAATGTTTCTATAGGACAGGTTAGAGCAACACAGAAAATGATTTTCTTTTTTTTTACAGACCAGAGTGTAAACTCTAAAGCTATTGTGATCAGATTCTCTCTTCTGGACACGCTTTACTCTACAGAAAAGCACTGTCTACTGGTACAACATTCTTTGTCACATCATTGTTTTAAGATCATCTTAATTTGTGCCTGGGAAGGTGGAATAGAAGACATTACCATTACAACTAGTTCAAATCCAAAATTCCGCCAAATGTGGAAATGTTAAGGATGGGAGATCTGTTTCAAGCTAATTTTTATGGTTTTGGGCAACTGACATGATTTCACCCAATTGAAACTTCATGTTATGTCTTCAATAAGAGTGTAAATCCTCAATTATCATGTCACGTCTTATGATAACACATAATGCATTAGGCTATACATACAATCCTATATAGTTGTTCTTAAAATAGAAAACATTTTGACAAATCTAGAAGCTGCTTGACCTGAGCAACATTGCTTGTCATGAGGCAGAATTTGTATCATACCCTAAACCATATCCCAACTGTAGCATTTGAAGAGGTCATATTGTAGTAAAAAGAAAAGCATCAGTGTTTTACTGCAACATAGAATATCCTGGGAAAGCTATTAATTAAACTGTTAATGGAATTTCCTGTTTTTTCTGAAATGAAATATAGCATCTAATCTGCAAATTATGAGTAAACTATTAATTACAACATGAGTATGAACACACAAATGTAGCTGATAGACATGCAGTGGTTTTTACTGAGAATCCATGTTTTTAGTTTCACTTGGTGCAATAAACTCAGATCAGACTAGACAATGAAAAACATGACCTCCTCTGCTGAAGTGGCCCATTTCTCTCTTACAGATTATGCAGCATTTTATCAAAGATTGTTATCAATTCAAGCATTCCTCCAAGACAGAGACCTGACTTTGTCAAAGACTGGATTGCATTAACTGAAGCCCTCACAAGTACCTCTTCTGTAGCAAACTCTACATTTTAGGGTCAGGGGTGAGCTCTTATTTGAGTAGGAGGAAAATTGTTAATGAAATTTTGCTCAGTGAGCTGTGTCATCCTTTATTCTTGCTGTGCTCCAGGCAGGTCCATACTGTCAAATATCAGAAGAGGCTGGAAATGAGTGACACATGTCTTCAAGGCCAGAAATGACAGTGACCTTCCAGCTCCTTTTTTGTGAAGGAGCAGGGGTGTTGTACATAGCTATTAAGACCAGAAATGAACTCTGACATTTTAATAATGTTCTGTTTGGTCCTTTGCTGCTTCTTATGGCAGTGGTTCAAACTCTATTCTTAGTTTTCCCAGCACAAACTCACAGCAGTCCCTTCCAGGCCACAAATACAGATTTATGTTGGAGTCAGTGAGGGCAGGAATCACCTGGTCAGCTCCATCATTTGGATTGCTACGTGCTGAATACTCAAATGGAAGCAATGTTCTCATATCCTGAGGAAGGGAAAAGAAGTTGCCCTTTTATCACTACATTTGAGACCAGAGACCATCACAGTTAATAGCCCTGGATTTGTTTTTTTTCCTTCTCTCTCACAGTTTTGTCTTATCTCTGTGACAGTTTAATTTTTCAGTACTGCACTCAATTCTGCATACTATTATCCATATGGAAATGATGAGACATTTAATGGAGGCTCCAGACATTGCAAATGAGTAGGGATAGGAGGAACAAGGTAAAGTGTATGTCCCAGCTTATTTACATAGAGAGAAAGACAAAAGTGGTTGGGTCTTACCTATCTTTAGCCCTGCATGTAAGCATGGTTTACAAAACACCTGCAGAAGTTCAAGAAGACAGAACAGTCCAGGCAGAAATCTCAGACTGAACTTGATGCATCAAGACAAAGAATAATTTATATTTTAAGATAAAACGAGGCTGAAATCAGAAGAAATCATAGAATCATAGAATTGTTAAGGTTGGAAAAGACCCTTAAGATCATCAGGTCCAACCGTTAACCTACCACCGCCAAGTCTGCCACTAAACCATGTCCTCAAGCACCACATCTACCTGTCTTTTAAATATCTCCAGGGATGGGGACTCAACCACTTCCCTGGGCAGCCTGTTCCAATGCCTGACCACTCTTTCAGTGAAGAAGTTTTTCCTAATATCCAACCTAAACTTTCCCTGGCGCAGCTTGAGGCCATTTCCTCTCATCCTATCACTTGTTACTGGGGTGAAGAGACCGACCCCCACCTCTCTACAACCTCCTTTCAGGTAGTTGTAGAGAGCAATAAGGTCTCCCCTCAGCCTCCTCTTCTCCAAACTAAACAACCCCAGCTCTCTCAGCCGCTCCTCGTAAGACTTGTTCTCTAGACCCTTCACCAACCTCGTTGCCCTTCTCTGGACATGCTCCAGCACCTCAATGTCCTTCTTGAAGTGAGAGGCCCAAAACTGGACACAGTATTTGAGGTGCGGCCTCACCAGTGCCAAATACAGGGGCACTATCACCTCCCTGGTCCTGCTGGCCACACTATTCCTGATACAAGCCAGGATGCCATTGGCCTTCTTGGCCACCTGGGCACACTGCTGGCTCATGTTTAGGCGGCTGTCAACCAACACCCCCAGGTCCTTTTCAGCCAGGCTGCTTTCCAGCCACTCCTCCCCAAGCCTGTAGCATTGCCTGGGGTTGTTGTGACCAAAGTGCAGGACTCAGCACTTGGCCTTGTTGAACCTCATACAGTTGGCCCCGGCCCAACAATCCAGCCTGTCCAGGTCCCTCTGCAGGGCCTTCCTACCCTCCAGCAGATCGACACTCCCACCCAACTTGGTGTCATCTGCAAACTTACTGAGGGTGCACTCAATCCCCTCATCCAGATCATCGATAAAGATATTGAACAGGACCTGTCCCAACACTGAGCCCTGGGGAACACCACTCGTGACCGGTCGCCAACTGGATTTGGCTCCATTCACCACGATTCTCTGGGCTTGGCCGTCCAGCCAGTTTTTAACCCAGCGCAGAGTGCACTTATCCAAGCCATGAGCCACCAGCTTCTGCAGGAGAATGCTGTGGGAGACAGTGTCAAAGGCCTTACTGAAGTCCAAGTAGACAACATCCACAGCCTTCCCCTCATCCACTAAGCGGGTCACCTTGTCATAGAAGGAGACCCGGTTAGTGAATCAGGACCTGCCTTTCATAAACCCATGCTGGCTGAGCCTGATCCCCCGGTTGTCCAACATGTGCTGCATAATGTTCCTGATTTACAAGCCTTGCTCGAGCATGGGCAGCTATTGTTGGTTTGGATAGCAGCCCTCATCAAGTTATTTTTTTCACTTGCATTTAGAATAGGTGCAGGCATTTCTGTTATGTGTGAACTTCATTGCAGTTACCCTTGCCCTGACTACATTAAAAATGAGGCTACTGCAGAGAAGCGTGCATGAAGCTGTATTTGGAGAGCTAGAAGTTGAAAACTAGTGCAGAATGTAGCAACCCATCTGGGAAGCCACAAATCAAAGTATGAGCCAGTGAGGATAAAATGGCTCTGCCCATTTCTCTCTTTACAGTTCCTCTGGCAGCAGCTGTGAGACCAGCTTACCAAACAGCCAAGCTTTTTTACCCTTGGCAATCCCTCTGGAGTATCCTCTTAGTGTACAGCAGGGAGGAGGGGAATGCTGGAAGCTCCTGGCTTTGCACCGGTGTCTGTGTGCTGTCAAGTGTATTCTGGACAAACTGTGCTCTGACACACCCTGGCTAGCACGGCTAGAGACTACCAAAGTGTTCACAACAACTCTTCCCCTTAGAGAAGGAAAGCAACTCCTACCCTAGGGCATGAAATGTTCAAGAAGGTCCTTGGCAGAGAAGCCTCCATGGAGACTGTGGCTGTTCATGACTGTCTTCTGAGTAGAAAACGAGAAAGAGGAGAAAACAGTGTCACAAGGAGTGGTAGAGGAACATTGCCAGGACTTTAAAAGTAGCATTGTGCTAGAAAGCTCCCCATCAGTGTGCCACTTTGCACTCTGCTTACCTCTAGGGTGGCTTGGTTGTGCAGTAGGTGTATATATAATGCCCCAGGCTGGGATAGTCTCACTTGGCCAACATCTGTGAGTGACCTAACAGCAATATAAATACAGCCAGGGTGAGCACTGTAGCCCATAACTTTCTGAATAGTGCAGAATTCTGCTACATGACACTTCTTTGCCAAGGAAAAATAGTGAAAGCTGCAGGGCTGCTGCTGTCAGAGACTGATCTGTGGCATAGTATTTTCCAAGGAAACGCTTGAGGTTGGAACTTTCTTTTCCCTGTGGTTTGCCAGAAACCAGACACATCAGTTTTTCAGTGCTTTGAATCAGGGGTGTATGAGATGCAAATGGGATCCTGGTGACCTAGGGGGCCACAGCAGAGAGCAAAGGAGTTTGGCATATGGAAGGGCACTTTCTGAGAGCAATAAAGTAACATGTGGGCTGTACGCTTGATCTTCTGGTTGAATTTTGGTTACAGTGTGTTTTAGTTGTTGCAAAAACACAAGACATAGAATGGCATTTGGTTTTTTAAGTTTGCTGTAAGTAAAATAAAACAGTAATGAGCAAAATACAGGAGTGTTTTCTCATTTCTATTTCACCTATAAAGTGCCAAAACCATCATATAATACATTATTTTATAGCAACAGCTATCTAATTACTTGCACAAGTGATGGATATACATAGACAACATGGAACACCACCTGAGAAGCTAATGTGTATCAGAAGTTTCTTAGGAATACAGAAGACCTTTTCCTACCCTCTTTTACTCAGACTTCAATGGCCCTGGAGTATTCTCTATCCTTTTCTGGAAAGCAGATCCTTTCCTGAAAGCATTACCTCTGGTAGCCACAGGAGGAAGTCCAAAGGGCAACGTGACAGGACTATGATGTCTGAGATTCACCCTTGAGAAACAGCATTAAGTACTACAACTATGTACTAGAGCAAGCTTAAGTTGATTTTTTGTCCATTTACTCCAATTAACACTCATGTACATGATGTAGAAAGACGACTGATAGGTGGCTAATCTTTTTTTTACAAGATCTGGTTGTTTTCAGCTTTTAGTAAGAATGTATTTCCTTTGTGGGATTTCTTGTTTACAAACAATGACCCACTGCTGCTTCAGGAGAAAAAAACCCCAACATTTATTCATTTGCAGTCCTATGATAACTAAAATTAGGATGTAATGCAGCAAAACGATACAAAATATGCACTAGCAAAAGTGTTTAAAACATTCTGAATATAAAAGAAAATGAAAACTTTTGCTTCCACAGGATCTCATGGAAACTACTTTTTTTTTTTAATAAGCTGATATTTGGGGGGATAGAGTGAAATACAAATTTAGACTTTCAAATGTAAATTTTATCCAAGTAGCATCTTTTTGAAAAGGGAATGTATGTTCTCTTGATTTGTTCTTTGGTATTTGGCAAGATTGCAAACAGAACCTCTGTTAGACATGACCAGAGGGAAGTTGTAACATAAATAAAATATTAGCCTAATTAAAGTGCATCTTTCTTAATCTTGATAAACCTTGTGAGGTCTTACACATGAGTGTGAAAAAGATCCAAAATCTTTCATGGAAGGAATGGATGCTAAGATTCCCAAAATGGTCATCTTCTAATGCATCAAACATATCCGGTTGTTCTTTAGTAAATATCAAGACCCAGTCAAGCATGCATTAAATTTGATTTCAGTGAAAGGAGCTGAAACTAACTTTTTCAAACAGACTTTGGCATTCTTACTTACACTTTATATTTGCTGCACTATTTAAAACTTGGTGTGTTCCTTAACCATGATGTGGTATTTCAGATAGTTTGCTTTCTCTGGTAGCACTTGAGAACACCAGAGAAGCAGCTCCATTTCCCAACCAGCTGGGTTCTCATATATTTTCATTGGTGTGTCATTTTGCCAGTGTACCACATGCTTTCACTTCCCAAAGCCACTGTGCAAAGTGATAGCTGCTGTCCTTGGAAGAAATTAGTGTTCGTTGCTTTAATTTTTGGTGGGAAGCTGGTGTTCTGTCATTTCAGCTCATCATATTATGCATGTAATAATGTGACATGCTTAACTGCTAGCTTCAAGCTGAATATTTAATGTGGGATACACCTACAGTGTTTTTATTTCAGATAGCTACAATCAGTCCTCAGAGCAGCTTTCTTATCTGGAAAGATAAAGTCCATGGCATGCACTTTTTTGATTTATTTTAACATGTTCAGAATATATCAAAATGTGAATGACAGAAGGCCATCCCACCTCTAAGTGTTTTAACAAACGAAAAAGGTCACTATGGATTTTCATATATGTGTAAGCAGATGTGTTTGTGTGTGCTTGCATGTGTGTTTCTATGTGAAAGAGATGTAGTAAATATAACCTTAACTATTGTAAAGTATGTTACAGAGGTCATTTGCGACTGTAAATCCATGAGCAGTGTACGTATGTTAAAGTGTCCTGAAATTCCAGCCTGTGGATATGTTAAAGCATCTGGCAGTCTTTTTGAATGGAAAAAATTAAAACATGCCTTACACAAAATCTATTTTTTCCACTTTCTTTCTTTCCTTGCAATTACCTTGTACTAAATTGCAAGTATGTTCAGTAATCTGCTGATCAGGAATTATTTTAAGCACGTTGAAGATAATGTGAATGTTTATTACATTAATATTTGCTATGTAGTGATAATGGGAAAATGAATCCTAAAACACTTTCTCTTCCAAAATGCGTTCTGGTGAACATACACTCACATACTGACCTTTCCAGATCTCTGTTTGCAGCTGCTGCTGCACTGAATCACTGAGAAATCACTACAAAAGTTCCAGGACCAGAACACAGCAAAAGGCATCCGTAGGCACAGGTGTGTGTAGTCTTACAGTGATTCAAATTAATTTAGGGCTATTGAAATCAAAAGCTGATTCCTGTCTAGGTTTGTGTTTGCAGCTTGGATAAGTATCTGCAGCTGGCTATATGGCTTCATGGAAGAGTGCTATGAAAGAAGAATAAAGGCATCAAAATATTAGAAAAACCCTGTAGTAGGAAACCAGAGACATTGTACAAGTTTAGAGCTGTGATTTTGGAGTCACCGTTGTTATCTTTTTAATACTGCAATAACAATCACGGTCCATGAAAGACACACAGACTCTTATGCTTAGTTTCTGTTCAAATACATGTTACCAGGCTTGCGTAATTTCATGACCTAGGTGTGAGGTTTTCTCCAGGCTCCTGCTCCTGTCCAGCTAGGTCTCTGCACCGTGCATCTGCAGCACACCCTCCCAACCTCTCCTCTTTTCTGGGAGTGCTTTACAGATGAAGATCACCATGTCCACTCCTTCACCATATGAGCTTTCCTTATCAACACTGTCTTTTGCATTCAGAGCCATACTAATTGAGAGATCTGATTATAAGATTTTAGCTGTTGAGTCTCACAACCCAATAAAGGGTGACAGTGAAAGAGAAAAAACACAGACTCCCACATTGACTCCGGTCCGGGACCCAGCTGAAACTGTCTTTCTTTTGATAGTAACAGGAAACAAGAATGGTTAAAGAGTCTATGGCTCTTCTAGCCCTCCCTGCTAATCATCTGAGGAAAAGGATAAGGGCTAATTACAATGAGGCTATTGTAGAATCAGGGGGGTCCCTCAGTGCATGTAAACTGTTTGAATTGCCTTTTTGTCAATCTCTTGTGGTTGACCGCATGTAGCTGAGGTTTCAAGCATTGGTTTATAGGTTTACCTGGGCAAATGTATCCCAGCTACTTCAAAAATATCTGTGGATTATAATCCTCTCGTGTCTATTTCTAAAGTCAAATGTAATGCTTCAGGAACAGATATAACACTTTTGAGTTATTCCTCCCCACCCCCCCCAATCATGTTTGATTTGATTAATCTAAGTTGAACAGTAGATTAATCCTGGGAGCTCTTTTAAGTAAAATAGTTCCTATATTAATGAGATCCAGTCCAGTTCAACTTATAAAAGAACATTTTTTTTTTTTAGAGGGAAATGTCCTTTCTCCTATTATTAAAATGAATGAGAGCAGTGAGATGATTTTTTTAAGGTTTTCTTTTTTTTTTTTTTTTAGCCTAATTGACTTGGATTTTGCTCATCTATGATAGGTTATGTTTTCTCATTGTAGAAGCTTTTTCTTGGCAAAATCATTCCCTTTACTAATGAGATCCATCCTGATATGACAGGAAGACAGCTCTTAAAACACCCACCGTTTTCTCCCATTCATTTGAATAGCAGCAAAGGGACATCTTTTAAAGTAATTTTTATCAGCAAGATTGGGCTGAATCTCATTAATAAAGAAATGATTTTACTCAAAAGAGCTTTCATAGTTGAGCTATAACCCAGATTAGTGAGATCTAGCCTGATTATAACTTTATAAGACATTGTACTTCTGTCATTCAAAGCATGCAGCAATGTAGAGACCATTGATTCAGTAAAGTCTGTTTTAGAAGGGCAGGTATGAAAGGTGAGGAAAGTGTCTGGAGGTGTCTTTCTCATAATTTCAATGTATCTTGAGCACAGAAAGTGAATTCTTCCTTTTGTATATTAAGATTAGTTTTCACTATACATATTTTTATTTTGCAAAGCATAAGAGGCTTGAGTAAGTGCAAGTGTGCTAGAACACTGCTGTTTGACTTCACCAGACATTTACATAAGCCCTAGTCAAGTACCCACTTCTCTCTAACTTTGTCTCACAAAAAACAGAACAAACATATTGCTTGTCAAAGGTCAGTCTAAGCAAGAATGTCTGACGTTTTTGTTTTAAAATGCATTTGACTTTTATTTCGGCAGGAAAATAGGAATTAATTGATGAATGAGAAAGAAAATTCCCCTCAGCAAAGACAAGACCCATGGTGAATTTCTGAATCTGTTAGTGCGCTAAACAGTGCTGGCACAGTCCAGTGCTGGAATGGGAGGTAAAACAGTTTTCTTTTGTTTCATAGGGAAAAAATAAGTGGTCACCATAGTTTCCTTTTAAAAAAGTTTGCAGTTTATCAAAAATGATCCTTTGCAAACGGGTAGAGAGTCTTTCCTAAAGTGGCTTTTCCATCATGTATCCTGTTTTAGATACTATTTTCTTTTGTCTTTTTTTTTCTCCAAAGGAGAAGAGAGAAGGGGTAGGGAAGAAGAAGCTTTTTTTAATATTTTGTTTGAATTTAAAAAGAAAATAATTTACTTGGCTTGAGATTTTTTTCTTAAAAAAGAGGAAAATATAGAGTGAAAAATCTACAGAAGATTTCATTTTAAAAAGATTTCATCTTTCATTCATTGAAGAAAAAATTGAATCTAACATTTCAAGCAGCTGTCATGGCAGGTAAATGTCTGGGAACCGTTGTGCATAAGAAGACTGAAAAGTTGGTACTTTCCAAGTACAAGACCTTCATCACCAAAACCAGCCAGCTGGGCTGTGCTACTTCATTACCTTTGGCACCATAAAATGAGGGTATTAGAAAACTGGAAATAATTGCCTTTTTATGTTAGGCTGTATTTGGCATGCAACTTAGGTGCAGTTGCCTATTTGGACAGTAAGGAGTCTGCATCTCCAAAAGGACAATTCACCCAAGCTGGATGCATACTGCAGTCAGTGCAAATACTGCACACTGAAGGACAGAGTTAAGCTAACTAACAGGGAAACGCAAAGATGTATTTCAGATGAATTGTAGAAAGTCATAGAAGGCTGAGCTGTGTAAGATACAAAATACAATACAAGTGTAAAAAGAAAACATTTCAATCGGGCCTATATGAGTAGTTCTTTTCTTGGTACTATTGGACCAAGAACAGAGGTTTGCAATAAAGACCCCCATTTTGTTTCCACAACATCATAACTCTGATTTTCTGACATTTTATATGAACAGCCTCATTTTCAGATATTGCTTCCAAAAGATTTCTGGAGACAGAGCTGAAAAACTCAATACCAGCCTTTCTCAGGGCCAATAGCTTTCTCTGTATGGCTCCCTTGGTTTTAGTTTCCCAGGGTCTTTCCCTAGAAAGATGTAAGGATCTATTTACTTTTGCCTCCTTGTTTGCACATTTGTTTACCTCAACAGAAAGTTTGTATGAATTTGTACGATCCCAACCTGGTAGCATTTTGCCCCCACCCACCTTTTGCCCAATTACAAATAGCTGCAGTTGAGTGCAAGGTAACAGAGAATTTAAGCACTTTGAAGAAAGAAACACGGAAAACTGCTACCAAAGTAGACTGAACAGTGTCCTATCCCAAACTGGCAATGTCTCTGTGAGACAGCATGGCATCTCCTGAATGTTAATGGACAGTTAGCAAAAGCTGAACACTCTCAGTTGTCCTCAGTAGAAGACTAAATAGGTTGCCCTGCTACTGAAAAGAAGTAGCATAAAGCTTGTTTCTATTTAGGCTAATGAAAGACAGATATAAGGGGAGGAGGCATCCTAGCACCTTACTGGTACAGGATTGCCCAGGTACCAGGCAACCTCTGTTTCATACAGAACTCACTATATTAGCATTTAAATCACAATAAACTCCATTAGGACAGGGAATGCTGAACATACTTGATAACACCCAGCTTGCAGAAGCCAAACAATCACAACAGAACATCACAACATAGCAGGGTGTGGCAAATAACACCAACAAGGCATATCAAAAAGAAGTGGTGATATGTGAGCGCTTTTCCCACCCTTCAGGCTACTGAGCAGGGCTGCTGCTTAGCTGTTTTCTTAGGAGCAACTAAATCTGAACCACAAACAGCTGCATCAAGCTGAATTAAGTTAAGAGGGCCCTATTATTACTAAAGCACAGCACACCTTAAGAAAGGACCACTATTATCTTAGCAAAGCCTTGAACAATATTTTGAGAATACCGTATTCATAGACACACTCTCTACCTTGACATATAACAACTATTTGAAGCCTTATGTGAACAGGGATGGCTGAAAGACCAACTGCCTGCACCTGGGAAAACTTAACCAAAGGTTATAACTTGGATAGATCACAGAAAGGAAGGAAGAGGTTGGTCAGAGTGGGCTTCAGGTATTAGATGGTGATTGAGTTTGCAGTAGTAAGAAATTGGAAGAAAGTTAAGGAAGACTTTGTAGTTCAAATAGACTGCATTTGAATAAGCGTAGGCAGTGGGTAGCTCTGGTGTTTTGTGGCAAATCAGCTCTAGGTTTGGGGTTAGTCACTGAATGGCTTAGTACTTGTGTAGCAATACTTCTGCCAACATGCCCGTGTTCCAAAAACTGCTGCGTTGCATACCCTATGGAGAATGTGGAGTCTTTGCAGGGTTTTTCATAATTTCCTATTCCCTCCAGGAGAGTGAAACTCTATTTGTGTCTCTATACTTAGCACAATCTCTCCCCTTGCCCTCCAGTCTTCACTACAGCTGAAAGATTAAGCCTGAAAGTCTTTTATGAGCTCATAAAAAAAATTAAAAATTACAATAGGGTCTAGATGGTTCAGGTTATTGGTGTTATGATCTTTCATTTCTTAGGCGAAGATCTCTGTTCTGTCTAGAGGAAGCACCCCAGAGAAATAAGCTGGTCCTTCCTGCACCCAGCTCCACAAATTCACATTCTTTGCCGAAGAGACCAGGAGCATCTGAGAAGGGCTCTGGCAGTTCAGAAACAGAGTGCATTTGACTGAAGGTTGCATAGCACCTGCTTGCTTTATCAGCTCCTACCTTCAGCACACACTAAATTCATTCACATATTAAAAAGTGAAGTATAATATTCTGCTGCCTGGTCTTCTTAGACTGCAATGTCATCGTTCAGTTCTCAGTTGTTGCTGGAATGTGCCAAGCAATGAAATGTCAGTCTTTGAAATGTAGTTCTTAGGAGATTTTTTCCTCTTAAACAAGTTTAACTTTATCTCATAATAATATTTAATGATGTCCCATTTAGTATTGTTCCCATTTTGCTTCTATCAGCCTTCTTTTTGAATGCCATGTTGCATCTCAACCCTTCTGCCTATGAAACTTATGTCAATGACAATATGTGGGTATTACTTATTAGAGAGAATGCATAAGAATCAATTCAGCCAGCACTCCTCCACTTTCTCTGAATCCATTGTGTCACCTCCACCTCCAGTGGCCTGTCTTGAAGAGCCCTTAGGTAATTCTTGAATGCATGGCATTGCTGCCCCCAGGCTCCCTACGATTCAGTTGTGCAATGTACCCATTCTTTTGTGTGTATATGAGAGAATATTTGTAAGCCAAGCAAGAAGAAAATGCCTGATGTTTTCATGAGTGTATGAACATTTGATCCAGAGGGAAGGTTCACATTTTCCACCTCTGCTTTTTAAAGTGGAAATTTTCATGTCTGGGCTAGTTATTTTGTTGTGAACCTGCTGCAGGCAGTAATTAGGGGTGAGAGGGCCTTAAAGGCCAGGCTTGGGTGAGTATTGTAAAAGACTGGACATTAAGCTGAAATCTGATTTTTTTCCTGCATAGAATCTTAACACAGAGCAGCACTATGACCCATTGCACTGCCCAAGCCAAGAAATCCCACAAGGTATTTTCATTCCCACCTACCTACTTCTCAGCCTGCTTCTCAGTGTCACAGTGGGTGATACAGATCTTCTATCACAGAGACAGAAAATGAATGCAGGAAATGTTAAAAAAGGTTTAATTCCTTGCCTGCTATACCCATCACAGTTTTATATTTTTGATGCAAATAATGCCAACCATATCTAGGAACACTTAAAAGAAAATAGGATTAGGATAGGTGACATCAGTCCCAAAAGAGGAAGGTTTTGGGAGGGTTTCTTAACCTGCCTAAAAATCCAGGAACCTTCTCCCCACTTCTGAGGTCTGTGGGCATTGACCAGTGTACGACAGCCAGTGCAAGTTGTCTCTGATGAGTTAACAGATCCATTATTTCAAGAAAGAGTACAGGGCAGAACGGGGAAGGCACCATGCGCTTCCCAATGCTTTAGCTCTCTCTTATGAAAAATAAAAATAGTCCTACAAAACTGTAGGGTGATTCTCTACATTCCCTAGGCCCCAATCCTGAGTCAGGACTTTTTGAATTACTTTGTGGTTTTTCATCACAGAAGACGATGTTACACTAATTATCAATTATCTTACTCTGGTTTCCACCAGTGTTTCCCTCAGTCCATGAACAAGAAGTGACTGAACACTTGAATTCCATTCCCTTCCTCATTTGGAAGGTCAGTTTTTCTTGTAGTTTGTTAACAAAGGGAATTTTTAATTTCTTTGAGAGAAATTAAAGTCACTGTTTTTTACAATCTTGATAAAAACAATGATTAACAACTGCATGGTTAATGGAGATTAAAAAGCTCATTTAGGGTGTAATGGAAGTTAAAAGGGCTTCTTTTTACTAATGTTTCTAATTGATTCTTGATTTAAGTGGTAGCCGTGTTTTTTTAAAAGTGGCCTGTTATTGAAATGGACTTCTGGTAATAAAAAAATGGGCATTAAATCTTTGGGAAACTTTCATGTATAAATCTACGCTTGAGATATGCAATTATTCTAATTATTGATTTATCATATCAGACGTGTAAAATCTGCAAAAGATAAAGAACAAAGAAAACGCCCCAAATTGCATATTCTTTGCACCTTTTCCTAGATTCCACCCATCATCAGAATAAAGGCCTCCCTCAAACACCTTGTTTACTAATGCAGATGCCATGACAAGTTGCAGTATATTTGTTCTAACATTTGAACGTATGTTGAACTTTTAAAGATAGCTCAGAAGACATTTAGCCAAATTAATTGCTCTACAAAGTAGTTTTCAAATTATGAAGTAGAGTTGTACCGCTCAAACTTGTAAGTAGAGGATCTTTTACAGGCAAGCTGCTACACAGAACAATCCTGATAAAGAAGCTTCAAGGCAGATGCCACCAACAGTATGAATTCAGTTGTGTATACAATAGAAATAATACCAATTAGAGATTCATACTCTTCACAGTTTAAACATGGACCCAAACTTCTGTGCAGCTTACCAGAGACACATGAATACCTAATATTTTCTATCTGCCTACTCAATTATAATTCAACATTAAAAATTATGGTGTGTTCCTATTCATACTGCTACAAATGTAATTCATATTTATTGTGTTTTTTAGACAGTAGTTGGCTTTAAAGAACAAGATCATTACACTGGCAAAAAAAAACAAATCTTCAGCTGTTGTAAATAATGCCACTGGCTTTCAGTGAGCTCCCCTGACATGATGGTTGAGGTTCTGGACTGAAGAGTTTTGCAGGCGTTCATTAACATTACTGACTCTTGTGGAAGAACAGGACGATTCTGTAATGCTTATTGCAGTGATTTTAGAGCAAAAAAGACACACAACTATTAGAAATAATTTAAATGAGACTTTTTGCAGGTAGCGATGAACACACACAACTCTGATGTGCTTACATGCAAAGCTTTCAACACAAGGAACAGACATCCTACAGTTTCCCAAAATTGTGGCTTGAGCAACACAGCATGGAAAGTGGGTGACTGTGCTATAGTGTATTTTTACTTGATAGTCATGTTTTTTCCTCTTCTGTGTAGCTTTCTCCAAAGAAAATCTGTTTTATCTAGAAATAGTCCAAAGGATATGGTAGTCATGTTACTAACAGTGATGTCCATGATACCAACCCCAACAACTTAGTAATCTTCAAGTGTAATCACACTAGATGACTTATTTTATAAACAGATTATATTGTTTATTAAGAAACTTTGCTACATGTGTCAAGGAAGAGCTGGAATTGTGATTTTGAATGTGGAGGAGACTGCCTAAAAGCTAAGGGGGAATAAAAATAGCATGCCCTCAAATGTCGTGGCTACTTCCAGCGTGTAACTGACACCCATCAGCATATGAAAATGAATTGGAAGGAGCTGCAAACAGCACAGAGAGCACTGATATAATATGAGATAAAGTGGAAAGCCTTGGGGCAGAGAGATGGAGTCCCTGACCTCATGAGGTCCCTTCAGCCATGTTTCCTTGGGATTCAGTGAACTCATAGACAGTTGGGGTGGAGGAAGGGAAGAAAACATCTTGAAGGATTTAGTTTGTAAATATGCAAACTGATGCATGGGTGGAAAAAAAAAAGAAGTAATGTGTGTAATAAATAGAAAAGAGATAGAAGTGGCAGGACTGAGAAAGGCTTGAAAACCTCAGAGGTCAGAGCTGAGTTAAAAAAAGGAATATAACATTTGAGTAAGGAAGCTTTAAAGTAAGGGAATGAAGGAGAGGAGAATACAAGTCTGAGAATAGTTAAATTCCCCCTTCTCCCCTGCCCATGGCTTCCTTCTTTGCTGGTGTAATGAGAGCTCTCCCTCCATGCCTTTCAGTCTCCTCTGCCATTGTTGGTATGACCATGTTACAACTAGGAGCAAAATGCCCCATCCATGCTACTAACCATGTGTCCTAACCATGCTAGGAACTGAAAATACAATAAGCTTCTTTTCCAAGTGTATCAAAGTTGGAAGACCCTCCATCTGTAGAGTACTTTCTTACTTACATGAAAAGATTTTGGGGAAGAAAGTGGGTTTTGAGCTACTTATAATAAAATAATCATAATTGCTAATAATTTAATACTTGCATATGCTGTACACTGTCCCCATGGATAAAAACATTCTAAACCAGCTGTATCTCTCAAAGTATCCAGCAAGTATTTAAATATTATTTATTATTATTAAGGTTAATTTATATTGGATAAAGCTGGGACAAAAAAAAGGAATTAAATAGCTTATCTAGAGCCAGCAGGACCATTGGCTATTGGACACAATTTCCATTTTCCGTCTCTGACCATGAATTCACATGACCGACTGACATGTTCTTCATATGTGATATAATAAGGACTACTGGTGAAATCTTGTTTCCTCTTAGAGGATAATGTGTGATATCATGGCAATGACAAGCATGAATGAAATGCCAACATTTGGCACTCCTTGGTGAGCAGTGAAAACATTATCAGTGAGAGGTGTCCAGCAGCATTAAAAAGTAACCCAATCAGGACAAGTCCATGTCTGAGTCAACATCAACTTGATAGAATTGCTGCTTTTGGCAGTTAATGTTGACAATTAGTACAGTACCCTTATTGTATATGTGAGGGACTTGAGTTCCTTTAGTGGACATAGAGTACAAAAGCCAAGGAAACAGCTGCTGGGCACATAAATGTCTTGTTGGAAGGATATAAATATATTTAGAAAGATAGGTTTGTGTTGCTGGCCTTAATCCCTTGCCTTAAGTGTCTTCTTTCTGATGGTCAGAGATAGCAGTGCAACTGAATAAAGGGAAGCATTTTTGACTGGCTAGTGTACATCAGGTCCCATACACATACTGACTGAATTCACGTTACTTGTCACTTGATACAGTTATGAGATCTGAATGATTTTCAGTCACTTCAGTGAAGGCTGTATTTGAAACCTGGTCCCAAAGCCGCAAGGCAAGTGTATTACATACCTGTCAACTAACAAGACTTGCCAAAATGAATCTACTCATATGAACACATGATCATTATTGCTGTTCACACTGTGAAACACTATACACTGTGACAAAAGTAAAAAGCAAGAGGATTATTATGCTAGTCACTTACTAAATATATTTATTGTGGATAAATGAATACTCCTTTTATAACAAAAATATGAGCTTTTGATAAATTTCTAATATTCAAAAATGTGATATGGGCAATTTAGTAAAACTTGACCTTTTCCTCTTGTAAAGACTAAGAAAATATTTACATTTCCTGGCTGAACAAAGATTTTTGTGCTGAAGACTACTAAATATTCCACATACTAAGCTCAAGTAGAAGCAATTGAATTCAGCTAGCAGCTGGGCCACACAGGACAAATTTCTTTATATTGTTACAGAATGCTTAATCGTTCATCAGATCTAAATTATAACCCACTTACAATTTAACAAAGCCCAACCATTGTCACGTAGGGGAACGTATAATGTACTGCATGCATTTTATAGGTTTTCATGAGAAGGATGGATCAGTGAATCGGTGAAGTTGACAAGAAGTTCACTGAAAAAGAATTGAAACTTATCCTTGAAATGGAATTCAGAAATGTACTTTCTTGTGTGAAACTCACATAGAGACAGGAGACTCTAAGGGTACAGAAGAAGATTTAGAAGTTAGTTCTACTGTCAGGTCTAGAAAATTGACTCTGTCTTACAGGTGTCTTCAGTGACCAAGGACTAAAGAACTGTCAAAGATTCCATCTAGCCAAGTAAGAGCTAATGAAATAGAGATGGATACCAGCCTCTCGCACAATATTAGTTGATCACATTTCCAAAAATTTTACTATGAGCAGAAAAATACAAAATGCTTTAGAATGCCTCAGACAGAATATTAACCTTGGTGTTTTAAGATCCATACTGCAAACTAACCCCACAGTAGGCACAATGTTACTTTATCTGCAAAGAACTAATCTACTCCATACCATTTCTTTGTATATCTTTTATTTATAGGAAGACATATTCTCCCCTTCAACCACAAAAACTATAGTAAAAAAGAATGTTACAACTCATTGAGTTCACTAGGCTTTCCACTTCTCTTTTAAAGCCTTATTGTTCTGTGTAACATCTAGCTATTAGAAGCATTTCTCCTTCTGCAAGAAGACAATAAAAAGAAATCTAGTTATTACTATTGGAAAAACAGATTATAAATAGCTATGAATAGTCTTGTGTGAATGACATCTGGTTTGAACGACAACTTCAAAAAATAACTGATACTGCTGAGTATCCTCAGGAGAAAGCAATGGTTTCTGCATTAAGAGTGTCTGGCGAGTACTTTAGAAGACAGAAATTATACAGCTTATAAACTTGTTAAGGCTTTGTGCATGTGCAAAAGCTGGAGTGATCTTTGAGTAACCAGTTAAGGATGTAATATGAGACACATCATAGTAAATGAATACTTTTGATCACATCAGTATTTTGTGTTCCCTTCCATTCTGTAAGAGAAAACTTCACCAATTTTCCTGACTTAAGTCTCCTATTTTATAGGAAAGTGGTTCATCTCATGATCATGGCTCAACCATGGCTATCCCAGCTTTCATACTTCAATGTCCACCACATTATGGTGCGTTCCTGGTATCAGAATTAGACTGAACTGGCAACAGTGACCGATTAGCTCCTCTTCGTTCTGCCTGTAGCTTTTGACATCATGCCACCCAAGTGATTACTGAAGAAGATTTTCATAGCGTTTACACCTTCTTCTGATAAGAAAAGAGCTGGATTTTTTTCCAAGTAGCTAGTTCTCCTCTCTGAGATCTTTCCAATCCAGCCAACTGTGTTGTCTAACTTTTATGTTAAGCTACTCATAGGTGCTGACAGACTCACAGACAGGGGGCTATCAAGGTTAAGCAACTAATAGTTAGTCCTTCATTTTATCTTGTGCAAGACATGGATATTAGTCTCATACTTTTTCATATGCTCAAGTAATGTGGGTATTTGGATAAAGACATGTGGCTATAACTCCACTAGACATCATGGAATGTGAACCAGTTGGTAATCGGATGAAATATGTGATTTTCTGTAAAATGGTAGTGACTGCACATCTACTGGTCTGTAACCTTAGTTCTTGGTTTATCCATTTTAGGTCCTGCATTGACAGTAATGACATATAAGCTGAGGCCTTCTCACCTTGAATCATTCTACAACTAGAAAAAGCAAAACCAAAAAGACCCTAGAGTCAAACACATGCACAAAAGAAATTGACAACTTGAGGTCCTTACACTCCAGCATTTAATTTGTGATGAGTGTGTATAAACTAGTTAGTTACCTTCTGTCACCACTACTGAAAGGTTTTCTATTCATAATACTGTATCATACTGCCTGTGTGAGCTGCTGCTGCTCTGGCCCTAAAATACTGCTAAAAGCTCTTTGGGATGGTATTTGGTTTTGAAGGCTTTTCATTAAAAACACACACACACATGATTCTAAACAATTCAGTGTTTGATATAGCATGTTCTTATCTCCTTAATGGGTTGGCTAAGTATCATTTTACTTTTGTGCATTATTTTGGAAAAAGGGCAGCCCCTTTTCATACTTAAAGTTGGTGAAAAATGTACCTGTATAGTACAAATGAAGGTAAGCTGCTCAGATCTTTAAGATATCGATTTATTATATATAAATAAATGCCTAATCACTGTTGTCATGAGAGTTCTGTACATGGATCTAATCTATCAAGTATGTACAGAAGATTCCCATTTTATCTTCCAGAGGTGAAATATCAGATTGGTTTTGGGCTTGAGGCTGGCAGGAGAGGATGGGAATGGGGTTACAATTAGCTGCTGTTTACCATAGATTTTTTTTCTCCTCATCTTTATAAATATTTCAGTGACTTCTTTTTGTCCCTTTTCATTTGCACCTTTGAAGAACTATATTTAGGATTAGTGAATTTGTGTGGCAAAATCAGATTTAAAACTTTTATAAATAAACATCCTGAAAACTTCAAAGTCTCACCATCTATATGTTGCACTAGACATGTCTGTGAAGGGAGAGAGAAAAACAGTACAACTAATAAATGATTTAAGAATGTGAAATGATTTTAAATTGGTCCAGTCAACAAGGAAATCAGGCATTTCACCCAAGGTATCTATCACATAAGTATTGTAGATTTCTCTTACTTCTACAGGCAGCTTCTCTTACTCAGCCTGCTATCAATATATTCCTTTTGTTTGTGACACGAAAGGCTTTCCACTATAATTTAACAGGTTTTATTTCCAAAGAAAAATTCTGTGTGTTTTTTCTCTCTCCATACATGCACAGTCTCTATGAGGAAGACTTTCACTTAGTGTTTTTTTTAATTTCACATTTACTAATAATATGCTTTTCAGAAAAAGCAGGTGCTTTTACAGCATCATACAAGTGGTTTGTTTTGAAGGAGCAATATGTAGCTTGTTGCCCTTTGATGTAAATTTGTGAGGAAGATAGATTATAGCATCAAGATGTTTCTCTGTACATAATAAACTACAGAGGACAAAGTTCATGGCTGAGAATTGTGTGGGATACAAGTGACTACCTTCACTACAATCAATTATTAGGATGATTATATTGTGTCTAGAGAATATGATGCTAATGACTAGCTAACGCTTAGAATACACACTCTTGACTTGAAAACCAATGACAGTTAAATGCAGCAAGGGGAAAGGCCTATATGTTGAGCTAGCAGCTCTCTAGTGTTGATAATGAATAATTAAAAATAACAGTCTTTATATGAGGCTTGACAGTATACATGTCCTTTAAGTATATTCTGCTTTGTAAAGAACTTGGCACAATGACAGCCCAAGAAAGTCATCCTACTGCATCCTGTACAGAAACAGCGTAGGAAAGTAGGGAGTTAAACACCCTCGTTGTTGGGAGGGCCTAAGCAGGATTAGCTATGTACTTATTGCTAACCTTCTACTCCCCCGTCTTCCAAACAAATAAATAATTGAAACCCATTACCTCTTTTAGGGGGTTTGCTCACATGCTTTCTATATTCACATCAAAGCAGAGATCAGTGTCAAAGAGGCAGCCACATTTAGCTGAGTCTCTCGGAGACTACCGATTAATTAGTTTTGCATTTTGGAAGTGCATCCAAAGATGTTGTAAAATAGTGTTTGTTTTTGCTTTTGCCAAAACTTGTTTAGGAGCGCTCTGGAGGATGACGGTGATGTACTCAAGATGGTTGTGAAAGAAAAGGGCAATCAGTTCAGGTATGCATGTGCCAGCATTTTTTTTCCCCTTATGAAGTTTCTGCACCAGTTTTCAGAGGAGTGACTAAATGAAACACAGGCTGGTATTAATAGAAGGGGAAGGATGGGGTGGGAATGGAAGTTCCAACAATCCCCTTAATTCTACCAGTGTAAAATGAAAGGTACACCAAAACTAACAATTCAGTTCTTATAAAAATAAGAAGAGAAACCTGACTTAGATAAGGAAGATGTAAAGGCTGTAAATGCTGCACAAAATATTGCCTTTCAAAAGCTGTTAGGCCCTGTTTCTTGCATGTTTTTTTTTTTTCCATGAAGTGTGGTAATATGATGTATGGGAGTTACTCAGTTATGGCAAATATTGCCTACAAAAGTGTGTTCATACTGTTATTTGCCTTTCTGTCTCTGTCTATATCAACTCCACATGCTGCTCTGGTGGCCTGCTTTGTACTTAATATAACTTGTCAAAACACATCTATCAGATATATGAAAAGGCAAACCTGGGTGGCCAGACTAGTCCAAGCCTGGCGTGGATTGCATTTTACCAAGACCACAGAAATCTCTTCTCCTCCACGAGATTAAGATGAAAAGCAGAGTTCATTGTTGTGCAACCAGATTTTAAAATAATTACACACACGCTAGTGCATTAGTAGGCCATTTGTGTTTATTTGAATCCCACATACTGTACTTTTATGTGGATTTTAAGTGATTTTTAAAGCTGTCAGTACAAAAAAAAATTAAAAGTGATGTTACCACTTGTTTTAGACTGCCCTTTTTTTTTTTTTTTACTCCCTTTCTTTATTTGCTTCTGCATACTGAGCTGCTACCATCCCAGTACCTTATCTGTTTCCAGGAAAGAGAGTATGTGGTTCTCTTTGGCTATTGACAGGCATATGGCTCTTCTTTGAACCATGACCAATGCCACCGGAATACCTTACATCTATGATATGCTCAGTGTTCACCCTCTGATTGCCTGGTATCTTGCGTTATGTGCTATAGAAAGGAACATACTTTTGGATACAGACTGGAACTCATTGATCCACGGATATCTGCTTCTGCTCTCAACACCCTTTCATCTTCAATGTATATTGCTCTGCAGGATGTAAACATGCTTAGTTGTCAGTCCAGCGTATTCACTGGGGTTTTTTTAGATTTTCCCCTCAAATTTCAAGATTAAAGTCCTTTTAGGGAAATCAACAGTCGCAAAAACATTTAAAAAACTCAATCCATGCAGCTCCATTTGCAACATATTTATGCTTACCTAGCAAGTGCACGAGTGGAACAAAGTATTTTAAACACAACTTCGAAAGAAAATTTTGCTAGGATTTCTCAAAGGAGTCCCAAATCCTATTGAATTTATGGGCTGAAAATAACTTCTTCTCCCACCAACATGGGACCCAATCTTTCTATAAAATTGTTGCAGCACGGGATCTCCTTGGAAGTGCAAAATGTGCAAAAGAATGACCATGGAAATATATTAACATTTTTATCCTGTTTGAGCAGTTATTACACTTGTATTCAAAGAAATGCCTGAAGCAGGACTGTTCCAGCACAGCTAGAATTCTTACAGTCTTAGCTTTCCACAGTGTTTATAGGTTATTTCTTGGTCTGCAGAGTGAAAATCATTGAAAAACAAAAGTTTCCATAAGAAAAATAACCCTTACCTGCCAGGTGGATGTATACTGATTTGCTAGCTGCTGGAGGGAGAGGGGACTCCAGGAGCACAGCGGTACCCATCAGTGCTTCAGAATGGCTCCACATCCTCCTGGCTCACTGGGTGGCTTCAAGAGTTGGTTGTGAAGTTAGGGACTATCATTGAGTGCTCTGTAGTTGTGTAAGGGGGGGAGAGAAGAGAGGAAATTGGAGGCACCCTGCCAATATCTTTAATGCCTATACGCTAACCCCACTGGAGGACAGCAAAGTGAATAAGCTGCTTAGGAATGGGTTGCTGGATGTTATTATAGTGACACCACAAATAGGAAAACAGATGCTCAGAGGTAACTTTTTTAAGTTTAGTGGAGACATAATAAAGTGGAGTTTTGCTGGCTGTACTGGCACTGAGAGAGTCAGCAGCAATCATCTTTCTTCTAATAACCAAATGCACTGAACACGAGCTGGTTATTGCAAACACAATTATTCAGTAATTGGATAAGCCTAAAATATCTTGGATACATCCTTGATCCAAGAGCTGGCAGCTTATTGATTATATCATTGTTTGGCAAAGAGGCACACAGGCTGCAGGACTCATAAGATCCATACCCAGAGCAGACTGCTGGACCCACTATCATGGAATAGGCTCCAAGTTACTGATTCAACTACATTGTTGGAGAACTGGCACAAAGCCTGCTAGGCATAGACACAAAATGCTTTAAAGATCTAAATATTAAAGATCTAAACACTAAACAAGAGCTGTGTAACAGCATTCTTGCAAGGCTTGCCTGCCCAGGAACATGTAACAGCACAGGATGGTGAAAGGAAAGCATTGCAGAATTGTGTGGTACACTAGGGCACTGCTGATACAATTCGTTTTGTCAAAAGTCAGCATCAGGACCAGTTTGATGTCTCAATCAAAACTTATGCTGGGGAAAAAAAAAAAAAACCCAGACTTAGCTTCTTTTCTGATTTCCCATTCCAGGGCAAAGGAAACACATTTTAAAAACGTTAGTCCTAAAGCTCACGCAAAAACTGAAGTGAGTGTAAGATCAGATGTAAGGTAAGGACATTGATGGAATTTAGACCTTTCCAGGCCAATGTAATACAAAGCACTTCTACTTTTAAGGAAATGTATAGCTAAAGATGAACAATGTTTCCATAATTTGAAGAGGCTGGATTGGGAAGTTATTATAGCTGAATGTGAAATTAGGCAGATGTGAACAGGTGTGTATGAGGTGGCCCTTAAAAATTTCCCTATTTTAGTTAAGCTAAATATATATCTAAGTATCTCTTCCAAATTTATTTTCCCTTTATGAGTGAGGGAAGATAGCTCAAATTCAACAAATACTGAGGATATCTAAGTACAAGCACGTATTTCATTATCTAATGCAGTTGACAACATTTTAAGTCCCACCTGTGTAAGAACGTCAAAAGATTCAATGAATGTGATCAATTTGGATAAAAATCCAAATGCCTAAGCAAAATTTAACCAACATAGACAGTACTAACTGAGTCTGTTTCATATGCCTTTATTTACTCTAGGCTCAGATCTCAATTATGATGTATGAACACAGGAAATGGGTCTCCTTGCCAGGCAATGTATAGTCCTCAATGTGAGTAAGGTTGGCAGAACCAGGATTTTAGCACGATGGCTGAAAACTGATAACAGCACAACCTTATCTGACTGCTGTAGTGATCCAGGCCTATCATGCTGTGGCTTCAGTAAAGGCTTCTAAGTTTTAATCATTGTCTTCCAGGCTGTAGTCTCTGACTTATTTGAAACAGCTGATCTTCCCCTGAGTGACTTGTCTGGTTACATTTGTGGTACCTGACCTACTTTGCAGCACTTCCCTTGCTACCACCTCGTCATCTGATGTCCCATGAAAGCACTCAGAATCAGAACTCACTCCCAATAAAGGCCAATAATTAAATAAAAATAAAAACATATTTGACAGCCCACAACAAAGGCAAATCTCAACGGCTTTTGCATGTGTTTGCCTGCTGAATCGGACAGTAGTTCCTGTCCCCACAGTGCTGCAGGATGATGGATCACCAAAATGACAAAAATCAGAACAGTACTTTGCACTGTATTCTTTCTCCTCTCTGAAATCTCAGAGAACATCAGATACATTAATTAATCCTCCCTGTTTTCCTGAGGTTTATTGTTAGACCTGTTTAACAGGTGGGTAAACCAATGCACAAAAGTGTTGTGACTTGCCTTCTCTGAACTCTACACCCACTTTGGGTCAAGATGCTCCAGCACTCCAGGCTTTATTTAGAACAACCCCATCATGTCTTTAATGGTAGGCAATTTCCCTTCCTTTAGGATGAATCTTACATCCTTTCTATTTGCAATTTAAATATGAGAGATGAATGAGCCAATGGTAAAACTCCCATTGAGTTTAAGGACTGTAAGGATATGAAATGTATTTCTGAAGAAGAGCTTGTGTGCTTGAAAGCATTTCTGTTTTTCTTTCCCCCCCAACCCCACAATGTTATTAACCAGTTTAATAACACATTACTTCTCCCTGCAGACCTGTCTCCTTTGAGTTCAATGCACCCAGGTGTTCAGCCACTTAGCACAAGACCACATCACATTTGGAGAGGAAAGGTTACTGCCATGTTTATCCAATACAGCAAAATAATTTCCAGTTCCAACTGTGAATACTGTCTTGGATACTTAAACTTTCCTAACTAGTGGGCTTGTATTGCAGTATGAAAAAACAGTCCTGTGAAGGTGAGATTTCTAAACGTCCACCTGTACCTGACATGGTAACTACTATGACCCCAAATTATGTCTGCTGATTGCTGCCTTATGGCACATACCAGTAGAAATTACCCTAAGCTCTCCCAGCTTTGCAGACTTTCCTATAGTGAGGCCATTCTATTAATCAGGAGATAATACAGTAGTTTCTGCCCACAGAGCGTGAGCTGCAATCAGTGGTACACGTGATTTCAAAAGCCATCTCCCAGCAGCTTTCTCACCAGTCACAAGTGTATGGGAAAAAGTCACATCCCCTTAATCAAACAAATTAGTAAGGTAGATAAAGGAGACTTTATTTCCACTTAGCGCCAAAATACTGAGGACATTGGCACTTCCATTCTCCTTCTGTTGTCTTTTTGGCTCATTTTCATGTGCCCAGTGTCAGCTGATGGCAGACGCCAGTTTCAGCTAACAACCTCCTGGACAGTGCCTAGGACAGCTTCCACAAAGAAAAAGGGGGAACGGGAGAAGCTTGCATGCTGCTGTGTTACCCTTCTTTATCCCTCTGGGATTGGCTTTTGTTCTACTGCGAACCTGAGAGACTGCCTTTTCACTCAGTTGATTTAATTTAATTAGCCTCTGTGAAGCAGAGGCTTAAAGTTGATAAACCAAAGCTCACAAGAATCCAGTTGACAAAATGCAAGGCACAAAATCAAAAGCTAATTTTTTGCAAAGTTCACTTGTGGACCAGCGTGAAATACATGGTAAAGATCAAAAAGTCTTAGACATTTGTCAAAAATATGAGGCTTCAAAGACACAGTAATTTAGCTTAATTCTGAAGAGCATTAGCAGACCCGCAATAAAGAATTAAGTCTTGTCTCTGGTGCTTCAGTAAGATTTTCAGATATGTGGTTCTGTAATTCAACAAAATACTTCAAAGTATGTGCAAAATAATAATAAAAATATTCCTTGACCCATTTTCTTAAGCTTTATTCCCAATTATCTTTAGTTGTTTCTGAAAAAGAGCCTTTTTTTTTCTCCAAGTATGGAATAGCTACAACTGTTGTACTTTAAAAGTTCCTCCGATTTTGAAAGAAATTATGCTATCCAGCAGTATTTCCCATTTAAATCTATCACTCTCTGACTGTATCCAGCAGGTTCTCCTCACTCTGATGTTAGCAGTTTGAATCTATTTGAGTTGACTCATTCATATTCTTGCTATCTTCTGAAGTTTGCACCAGCACCAGCTGGTCAATTGGAAAACAGTAGGAGCTAAAGTCTTCACCTTCTCAATTGACTTTCCTTTCTCTTTAGAAGATGACAAATACTGGCATACATTAGAGCTTTTACCTCCTCCTTGACAAGGTTTTTGAAACAGTTTCTACAATCATGGATTCCATAGAGCCCCAACAATTCCTTATCTGTGTAACTTCACCAAGGATGAAAGATTATTTGGCTCCTTCTCTCATAAGAGTACTTTGCAGGTCCAAATGAGCTTTCTTCAGTGGAAAAATCATGCTCTGGAAAATGTCTGTCTCTCATTACACAGTTCTTTTCATGTTACATTTTACATTTTACAATAAGAAGTAGTAAATGAAGTGCCAGTGGCTGTTCAGTAAGTCAAAAGCATGATCAAGAAAACAACAATTTACCAAAAGTTAACTTAAACCATTTTTTCTGTATTTTAAGTGCACTTCTCTGAAATTCTGGAAGCTGAATGCTCTGCTTTGTCTACATTGCCTTCACACTAATTCGTTACATTTTTCTCTCACATTCTTCATTGTGAGACCTATCATGCTCCATCTCCTAACTCTGGATGTGGAAGTGATTGTAGAAGTAACAGGTTAGACCAGTATAGCAAACCTGTCTCTCCCTCACAAGCTGCTGTGCTCAGTCACTCAGTGTCTTTCACTTAGTTAAATTGAATTATGCGGTGGTCAACTCTCCTCCATACAATGGGTTTTGTAAGACTGCTGAATGGCTGTTTTCAGCATAGACTCATTTAGCAGATATTCCCATGTGGCTTCCATGCATCCCCATACTAATACTGTTCTCTGTGTAAACACATGGATTGCATCACTTGATGCCCTTTTGATCTAAACATTAAAAAAAAAAACAACCCCAAACTAATAAGAAGTTAGGTTTCTTTTCAAGCTACTGGGCAACAGCACAGTTCCCCTCTTCTGGCTCCTTCACCTGTGGCTGCTGACTGCTGTGGATCATTTCTGCAACCCTAGTTTCATTCTGAATCTCTTTTCTCTTTCACCGGCACTGGCTTTTCCCTTGAATTTGTTTGTGTGTGTGTGTGTGTGTGTGTGCACGTGTGTGCGTTTTTTCCCTTTCTCTAATTTTTTGGCCTCAGAACCTCCCCTGAGTCTTCAACTACTGCTAAAACACAATTCATCAGCTCTCGCCCGCTTGCTCCTGCTGGGTGGGAAAGCATTAAAAATTTAGGAACGATGGTCAATTTCTCTTTGCCAGCCTGTTTTTTGAGGCAGATTCCCCACTGGTGTAAATAGCTGAGCTTCTATGAATCCATATTACTTAAGCTGAGGATCTGGGCCTCTGATTTACTTTTCCCAGCTGTAGCCATACTGGCTTGTTCAATTACTTTTATAACTGTGCCATTCAATTCCATCTGAGCACTACTATGGCACTGTGATTTAGCTTAGACCCTACTTAACACAGAATTTATTGTCTCAGTAGATAAATGATGACTGTATACTATTTCTCCTAATAACTTGAATACTACTGATAACATAATGTGTACAGCACGTCTGATGCGGAAGGGTCCCAGGTGCTTTATAACATAGTATATGAACTATATAAAAAGATAACTTTGCTCCCTGCTGAAATGCAGCCATCTCTGCCGTGAAGCAGGCATAACCACACTGCAGAACAGTTTGGGATGCAAAGTGGTGTCCAATTGAAACTGCGAGGGGAATTTTATGTAAGTAGAATATAATTACCCAAGCTGGATGTCAGCCAGGACTCAGGGAACACCCTGGATCTTGGAGGAACTGCCAATGGGAGATGGAGATGTTACTACAGGCATACATGTTCTTGTTTCTTGATCAATTCCAAGTGGATAACTTGTTGTCTTTTAATTTCCTCTTTAATGCTTCTCTTTTTTTATCAGCTGCTCTTTCTGTAGCCTTATTATGTGTCATGTTCTGATTTCCCTCTTCTTACATTTCCTCTCCTACATTTCACACATCCGAGTATTGCCTCCCTCCCCACCTTCTTTCATGCAAAGCACTCCTAGTCCTAGCAAAAAGGACAAAATTAGCTGTTTACATCATGTTGTTGAATAAAAAGTTTGCAATATGAGGGTAATACATTTCACCATATAAGTACATATAGAATTTGCACAATCAAAAATAGCTAAAACATGTTTGTTTGTTTTTCCCCCCATACTTAAACAAATTCCACCCCTCCCAGGATCATGCTATTGAGGGATGGTGAAATGCCCTAAATCGAGTGTCTGTACAAAGACCCCCTTCACACAACCCCCTCCAAAACTCCTTAAGGCTTACACTAAAATCAATGGCAAAACTCTTCAACCAGAAGAGGGTTTGCTCCTGGAAAGCCACGTGATGTTGAGGGACTTGAGCAGTGCCGAGGTGAATGTCGGTAGTCATAAAAATGAACACTAATTTCTCAGCTCACTTTATAAACCAGCCCTCCACTGGCTTCTGAGCTGCCACACAAACACCCATAGCAGAGAGACAGCTTGGCAGCACACACAGGCGCAGCTGCCCTTGGGCAAGGCTTTCACTCCAAAACACGTCACTGGGTGTCAAGGGCTATCTTTCAGTGTCTGCTCCACCTATGCTCAGCTGTCCAATGTTTCATTAGGAGCCTTGACCAACTTGAGAGATTTGAGCAGCTTTCATACTGCTCTGGGCTAGGAGTCTGAGTGTCCTGAGTCTGGTCGGAATGGCTGGGAGTGCTGGTTGTGTCCCTGAGAGGTGTTTTGCCCCTGCATGCATCAAAATTTTAGTCAAACTGAGAATCTGCTCCCGTATCTTCAAATATTAACTATTAAACATGTGAAACATTTAGAGAACAGTGTGCTGCCTGACCCTTGTCTCTCCCTCTCAATCCAGTGTGCTCCTCTTCTCTACTCTAATGCAATTCTTCATTCTGCTAAGTGAAATCAAATGTCAAAGTTCACAAAACTATGCTGGGTGAAATGTGATATTTTTTTCCTGACTTCGTTGCAACATTGTCTCACTTTGTGTGTGAAATGTTCCACTCAGCTCCACTCTGTAATCAAAGGCTGATGAAATATCAAGGCTCAATTAATTATTACAGTGCCTAGCAGCACTGCTGAAGTTGGTGGGTGGAGAACTCATTCCTTTCAGTTTTGCATTGAGTTCTATCCTGCCACATGAGTTCTCAGGTCAGGATCTCAAGATATACTTTGTGGAGAGTTTCATTTGAACTTCACACATCAGGAAAAATGCTTTTCCATTTTGATACAGTGCTAAAGTAAATGTTTATTTGTTTTACTTTGAATACCATCATATTTTTTCCCTGACCTGTGCACCTTGAATCACTTTGAAATTTTAGTGTTATTGTCCCTTTCACTGAATTTATTTTGTTTGTCAGATGGTTTTCTACGTGCATGATGAATCCCTAGTAAATTGCCAGCTAACTATGTAACTATGTGAATGAGGGGGATGGTGGTTACAACAAGAGTTGGAGTATTTTAGAATGAAAAAGAAATATCTTCCCTGTCAGTCTGTCCCTTTCTTTCTTGAAGCAAGAAAGAATCAGAGCTTTCTTTTTGGCTGGAAATTTTGCAGATGTTCATTTTTGTGTATTTAATTGGCTGCATTGTCAGTGACATGAACTTTTGCTAAGGGAAACTAAAAATACTTGAAGAATAAACAGAAATGGAGTGTAATAATTATATGTGTTATTTACTGGAAAGTGTTGAATTTATTATCGTGGACATCATTGTCATCAGGGTTATCGCTGTTGTTATAGCTTTGTTGAGATGCATCATTCAAAACCCAGAGGAGCTGACTGTGCTAGGAGCTGACTGTGCTATACACTGGGTGAACACAAAATAAAAATCTGGTCCCTGCTGCAAAGAGCTTGCAGGCCAGGGGAAGAATTGGTAGTGCATTTTTTTTTCTGAAAGAAGAATTCATTTGTGATTAAATGTCTTTTATTTTCTCCCAGATGATTTATAGGTGCTTTAAAAACTCTGGGACTGCTCTAAACTCCATTGAAATCAATGCAAAAGCACAGCTAGGACTGATTTATTCCTTGTCATGTGGAAACCTACAGCTTATATGTACCAGGATCGCTTTCTGTAGCACTGAAATGCAACCACTCCTCGTGTGGATTATAGCAACTTTTACACAATTTCTTTCAATAAAAAAATAATAAGCTTGACTCTTTAATGACAGAAAACAAAGAGGACTATCTTTATCTCATCAAGCTTCTTGGCAGAGCGTGAGCAGATCTGGCCTAGTGCAATTATTGTCTTCTTTTGAGTTTGCTGAGGATACTGGTGTAATATCTCTGTTTTTTCCATCTGATCTCAAGTGACCGCAACTGTTCAGGGCTTTGGTTTTCTCTGATCTAAATGATTGCAGCTCAAGCACCAGAGTGTCCCCAAGCACCATGCTGGGAGGCTGGCTCCGCACTGACTCAGAGGGAGCATTCCCATCTAGCTGACTCACCAGCACTCAAGTGCACTGCCAGCAATCCAGATATTAAACTGATCCTCCATCAACATGGGGAGGGGGAGGGAAGAGAACAGATTAGTTTTTAAAAATGAAATACTGATGGTTCTGAGTGCATCAATTGGACCATTTTGCCATATGCAATAGACCAAACAAAACAACTTAAATGGCCAAGTTATTTAAGTTTGCAAAGCAGATGCTGTGCAAGCTTCTGCCTTTTTTTTTCACAGGGTTGTTTATTACATATTGCATCCAGACAAATTCAGCGTCCTTTCGATGGGGCTTCACAAGCAAGGCTTGTGAACTTAATTTTTCCCCCTCTGTCTCTAGCTAGACTGTGTGAAATGTTTTTGAAGAAAAGGTTTGCAGAGCATTATCTTTTATTGGATCAACTGATACAGTTGGTAAAAAAACAACAAGCTTTAAGGCACACAGACTCTTCTTCAGGTTTGAAACCATACTAAGGAAGCAGTGATAAAGAGTATGCTATATGACTTATTATCGTTTGGGGGTTTTTTTACATGTTAGTTCTATAAGATTTTTTCCAATGTAACAAACAATGCAGTTGCAGTAGATCTGTCATTGGTGTTGGATGATGTAAGCTCTTGTTGTCTTCCCCAAAAAATTAGGATTACAGTTTTTTTCACATAGAAGCTGAAAATCAATATTACCAATCAAAATTCTGAAGATAATAGGGACAGAAAAATTTTCAGGAGAATAAAGAGATTTTACTTCAATAATTTTGACAATTTTGAATTTTCCAACAACTTTTATTCTAGTGAACTTAATTCTGTAGCAGAAATTTACTTCTAAGAATAATAATTCTGCTCCGTCAAAAACCTTTTTGACTAGAAACTGTTGACAAGATTGACTGCTTCCTGTTTTGGTTTGACAGGGTTACATACTCAGATGGGGAAATGGTTTTCAAGGAACCCCTGAGGAGTGCTACACATGACAGTATAACTCTGAATTCAGTTTTAGGAACTTTTAGAAGGAAATTGCATTACAGGGTTATTCCTGACTTGATGATCGAGGATTATGTGGCTAGTTTTTTTCAGTGGAGGGAAAGCCAATCTTATTTTTGCAAACGAAATCATTTAGGGAATGTATAGGAAAGTGTATTAGCAGGGGAACAAGCAACCTTGAATTTCATGGGGGTTATGTAATGATTTAGAAAAATGCCTTGCTTAAGTTAGAGGTGTTTCCTCAAACTTCACCTCTTTCCTTCCTCTTTCCCTTCCATTTACCCTCCCCGGCTGTAGGGTCCCTCTGGATGAGTGGTGTTTATTGTATATTTTCCTTTGGCTAAAGTGAAAGAGAATTGTGGTTTTTGGATGGAAAGTCCTGTGTTTTCTATTATTCTACATGTTTCATTTAGCTCATGGACAGAAGCCCAATAACTGAACATGGATACATTATAAATCAATTATTTTTCTAGCTCTTCAGCTCCAAGGAACATGTAGGTGAGATGTAACAGAATGTAACAGAAATAATACTTTCATTTTTTGTTAATTCAGGTTAAAATTTTTGCTATATATTAAGAGAAGTTTTAATATAAAATTTACTTTGTAGCAGTGCCAGAATGTAAACCTTTACTTGAAATTGGAAAATGTATAATAATGGAATTCTGATTCGCAGCAGGGGAAAAATACTGCTGAAGCAAATAATATTTTAATGAAGTACTTCAGTGGAAGTAAAAAGTATTTGTAGGGCAGATAAGAAGGAAATGACAGTAGCCAGTGAGGATCGTGTGAGTCTGGCCGTTACCCCATGCCAAGAAAAGACCCAAACCTGATTGCACATTAAGAGGAAAGATATGGTAGTTTGATTGAGAAAGTGTGCTTAGTTTTTTAACAATAGACATTAAGCAGCTGTGCGTTTTTGTGCTAATCTTATTACTAGAGTTAGATTGTTTCACCTTTCTTTGGGAATAAAAATGCATAGAAAAAAATGAAGAAAATATTTGAGTTCTTAATACCTCAGTGTACGTTGGAGAACCATCCTTCTTTCTGTAATAACACATGAAGTGCAGTGCACTAGATTGCATTTTTAATGCTTCAGGAACATTACTTTGCAATGAATGTGCTTCAGAAAAACAGTTTTGTTGTGTATTTTATTGGCTGAGTTAACACAACAAATACTATAAATCCAGTAATTACTAATTGCCTCCTCCATTATAATGTAAGAAATGAATCATAAACCTTTTATTACTTTAACGGTGGACTACAGGAAGGATTAATCTTCCAGTGAAGCATTTTTCATATTTACCTGGTTCCTTCTGTTATACTGTACTCATTTTCTCTTCCCAGTCTTCCTATTTAATGCTCTGTAGTGGCCCCTACTGGGAAAGACATGCCCAAAACTTATCAGCAGCCTTGGCATCTGGTGATGAATCTATTTAGCTGTTGGTGGTTTAGCAATTACCCCTGGCTAGAGAGAGGAAACAAAATTAGGAGGCAATTCTAAGTAACCTTTTACCATCCATTGCTCTAGTTGTGGCATGCACACTGCTGCTACCTCTGTAATGCACCATCTCAGGGTGCCTGAAAGCTTGTGTAAAGATGAGCATGACAAAGGGAAACTGAGGAGCATGAAGTATTACATGAATGAATACTATTAGGAGTAAAATATTTATGCAGATTTTGTGTTGAGACCCTGACATAATTATGCACCTGGATTCATTTTCTCTTCATAAAGTGATATTTGTTAATAAATCTGGGGATTGCTCTTGAATTTGAGACGTTTACAACAGAGTTCTGAACACCTTTTTCATGTGATATTTACCTTTATTACTATTACTGTTACTATTACTATTAATAATGATTTTGAATTATAATGTCACTGAGAAGCCCTAACTAAGATCTGACCCTTCCTGGTAGGAGATGTACAAATGCATGTGAAGTGGCAGCTCCTGCTCCAGAAAGTTATAAGCGTAGTGGGGAGGGAAGAAGTTGTTTAACTGCTTTCCAACTAAATCAGTGGCTAAACAAGGCAGAGAATGAAGATCTCGCCTAGTTACAAGTTCTATGTGTTCTGTACTGTTTCCTTTCAAGCCTAAACACCCATACGAAATCTTTCACATTACTCACTCTGCACAAAGGATGCTTTCTAACATGTACAGCCCAAACGGTCCTCTTTAGGAGGAAAATTCCTTGTATGCATTTTATCTGTTTCAAAACTGGACTCTGTTGTAAGAGTAATAGGTGACTTGGGGCAGAAGACTATGTTTTGAGGGGGGAATAAATCTTGTGCACCTTGAGGCCTCTTTCCGTTCTTCTGCCAGGGTAACATAGCCTTAACTCTGTAATGTCTTATACATACCAAGATACAGACAGGTGGTGTAAAGGGCTGAAGTGTAAATGGAAGTTTCTTCTGTAGTACTCACCTTTGATCTCTATTTATCAGAGAAAAGCACAAGCAACTCTCCTGAAACTGGTGGGTTTATAGCATTTTACAGCTAGAAGTTGACCCAGAGTCCCAAGTTCTGGAAATAGAAAATACTATGAAAAGGGAGTAGAAGACTCTGAGAAAACAAAGGTTAAAGGCTGGAATTAACTTAAAGGAATTGACTTAGAGATTATTTTTTCCCCTCTTCAAATACCAAAAAGGTGTGAGAAATCAAATTAGTTTGAACACATTAGTTTTGTGGCATCTAGGGTCAACATATGACAAGGATAGAAGCCACAGAGATTGCTAAAAGATGCATGCTGCTCTAGAGTGTTTACAATCCAAACTGGTGCCTGGAAATTTCCTCTTGATACAGGATCCTTTTTTCACCCCATCTTTCCAGACATGAATGATTCATGCACATGAGTAAACACTTATGTGAATTTGGTAAGGACTGGTCTTGAAGCCTGGTGAGGTGCAACAGGAGGATGAAGTAGCCATGCGGCATGAAGCTGGGTAGGAGGATGAGATTACTACACAATCAGTGTTCAGCAACAGGAACAAGAAAAAAATCCTCCAGAAAGCTCAGCTTGCTGCTCATGTTGTTGCACTCTGTACTGGTGTTTAGAGCTGTACGCGAAAATAGAGCAAATGTTTTCAACCCGGTCACCTTTTTAGTCTGCCAAGATGTCACCATTTTCCTCCTTGAAATACCAATCCTAACTCATGCTTTCTTTTGCATGTCACACTATTTCAAATTACCTGATATAATGATAGGTAATATGATAATAAGAGATAATATGACCAGAACAGCAGTATTGTTTGCATTACAGAGCGAATCACCAGTGTGATGATGTTTTGATTTAAACTCAGCCCCTATTCCCTTTTGCATTTCAACGACTGAGCTTAAGTGGACAACTTAATTTCTCTTGATCTGTATTTATATCTGAAGAGACAAACAACAGAATGTATCAGTAGAAATATTCCTCAGCAGCATCCAGCTACAGCACGTTAGATTACAGGTTTCTCAACATGTAATTTATTGCTAAAATTTTTAGCTTGTTTCGGGTGTCCATGCCCCAGGGCTGGCAGCAGGGGCCTGCAGGGCGGCCTCTGTGAGGAGAGGCTGGGCCTGCTCCATGCCCGACACAGCTGGTTCCAGCCGGTTCCAGCCAGATCCAATGGCCCCACCACAGGGCACAGCTGCACCCATCAGCCAAGCTGGTGGTGCCTCTGGGAAAACATATTGAGGGAAGGGCAGCAAATGCTACACAGAGGGAGGAAGAGCAGGGAACAAGAAGAGTGAGAAACAGCAGAGGGAACACCAAGGTCAGGAGGATGAGGTGCTCTGTGGTGGAGCAGATGTCCACACTGCAGCCCGTGGAGAGGACCATGGCAGAGCAGGTGCCATGGCAGAGCAGGTGGGTGTTTCCTGAAGGAGCTGTGGCCCGTGGAAAAGAGCCCACCCTGCAGCAGGGGAAAAGCGTGAGAGGGAAAGAGCACCAGAGAGAAACCTTTACATTACTTTGCATTTTTAATGTTTTCCATTTCCTTTATGATTTGAAGATCTCAAAATATTATAAAACATTTCTTTACCAAGCTTCAAAACTGTATTGTCACATGAGGAAATATGGTAAGATCGATTTTGAGAGGAGTTAGTGATATAGCCATCAGAGTGATGTGATTGGAGAAAGACCATGGGGTTCCTAACACTTCTCTGTTAGTTTTGTGCTTCAGGTTAAGTCATCTTTGACACTGAAATGCTTCAAAGTTCCTAACTGTCAGATGGCTTTTTACTATTTCTCCAAATCCTATTGCTGAATGCGTTTTTCCTACTTTTGGTCATTTCATGTTGGTCTCTCCAAATCCTGGTTCGCAGGAGATGTTGCCTTGTATTTTAGTTTGTCTGCATTATACCAGCAGTTCTCAGCCAAATCCAGCATTCAGAAATGACAAATCAGCCTCCTACATAGTCATGAGAGTGAATGTAACTGGAAGGAAAGAGGGGAAGGAAAACGATTCTTACTTGCTGCAGGACTTCTGATCTCATGAGGCATCACTTTTACAGGCTTTTTGTCCATACTGCTACTGTCTGAAATATTTCTTAAAGAAGAACTCTCCTCCCCTAAAACTGAAATCCTCCCTGACTCCAGAAGCCAGAACTTTTTTTTAAAAAAGAGCATTTTTTAAAGAAAAAAAAGATTCAAAAAATCCCTAGCTCCAATGCCATTGGTTAGGGAGATTAAGGAGGGTAAAGAGAGACATTACAGACTAAATTCATTGCTAGTGCAAATCAAGAGAAGCCTGTGGATAATCTAGCTGTTCTGTAAAGTACCGTGTTATCGACAATTACAGCTCTACAAAGAGGCTTTATATAAGTCCCTCATCATCCCGATCACAACATGTTATAACTGTCCCTAATAGCTGACTGACCACTTATTATAGACTTTAATTTCTTGACTAAATACTAGTTGATGTGGAGGAGTTTGAGTGAACGTGGGTAAATATATAAATATATATATGTTTTATATATATAAAAACCAAACCCAAATGTGAGCAAGCAACAACCAATGTAAATTTTATGCGTGTCTATCTAAGGTTTTAATGACAGCTCTAACACTGTCTCAAGGTTAAGGTTCACAAACAAAACAGTGATAAAGGACTATTGCCTGTCACAGCTGCTAAAAAAAGAAGAAGAGGAAGAAGAAGGAAAGAAAAGAAAAAAAAGTTTTTGTTAATTAAAAGGATTTTGCCTTAGAATCAAAGAGGCTGTGGATGAAGAAATCTGCCGAAATTATCTAAGGCTGCCTCAACCTTAGCATTTATTATTCAACACCTCACTCATTGCCCTGATTATAAATATTTAATCACTCAACAACTGTAAGTGCTTGTGTCTTCCTGGAGGACCTGCAAGCATTAGGAAATAAAGGGATAGGGGGGAGCGGGGAGGAGGGGGACTAGAAAGGCAGAGAGCCTAAAAGATGTGTTGAGATTATGCAGGGACAAGTGAAAAGGTGTGAAGGACGCCACTGAATTGGGCCTTTGTAATCAGGTTGCACGAACACCTGAACGCTAATTCATTTTGTTTCTATTCACTGGACTTCAAAGCCATATTTTTTTTTATTGCGTGGCAGTCTCTGACAGAGGGTGCCCTTGGAGAACAGGCAGAAAATGTTCTTAATGAAAGCAGAGCCCCGAGCAGTGAGAGGTGCCATCCATGTACCCTCCTTTGTCTGTCACAAAAAAAGCAGGCTAGCTTGGCAGGCTTTTGGGCCTATCAATAATGCATGAGAAGAATTACATCCACCCTGATGCCAGGAGAAGGGAACGACAGAGAAGAGGGTTGTGTTACACTACTCTGAAAGTGCATTTACTTCCTATACATCCTCCCTCTCCATACAGAATGCATCCTTTTGAATATAGGTTCATAATGTATGGCTTGCATGCTCTCTGAAGGAGTGGTGTTACTTTCTGTACCTGTAAGGGGTATGCAGATTTTCATTCAGTGCTGCTGGGGTGCTTGGAGTATGCTGTTTCAGCCTGAAATTCTGTGAGGTTAGTTTTAACAGTTAGTTTCATATTGTGAGGGGAAAAAAAGACCTTAAAACAATAGGGGGAAAACCCTCTTCACTTCTTAATACTTGACACTGTTTGGAGTGTCCCCAATTTGCCTTCACTGTGAGGACTCCAGTTTAGACGTGAATGTATTTCATGTTCTTTTCCCTTGTTTTTTTCTGCTCAGCACTGGAAAGAAAAATAAATATCTTAGGAAGAGTAAGTTTTGAATATATTTTCATGTAAGAATAAAGAACTTCCAAAACCTCCACATATTCAAAGGTACAGCATAAAATTAAGGATATATGCTGCAAACTACGATTCTTTTTTAGCCTCTTCGCGTAACAAGAGCTGCACCCTTGAGGGCTTATTTCTTTCCAGACAGTATTGTGCGCTTTTCATAATTTCTTGTATAAACATGTCCTCCACAAGCACAGCCACCAGTGATTTGGCAAAGTACTCAGAGGCCTGTATTTTCTTCTCAGAAGTTTCAGGATACAATGTGGACATTCTGCAGTTTGGCCCAGCCAGTTCTGGTGCAGATTTTGCAAGAGATTTTTCCCAAAGCACAGATGAGAGTTAAATGCTTACTTGCATATTTTGTTCAGCTCAGTTCAGTCAAAGTGCTACTCCTGAAGCCTGCAGAAGGAAGGCCTTGGCAAGTGCTTCAGCCTTCAACTCTGAATTTATGACTTTAGATGGGTATGGTGAACTAAGATCTCTTGTGTCCTAGGGTGACTGAGGAAGGCTGAGCATGCAGTTAAGTTTAGTACATCACACTTATAAAATCTTCATTGGAAAAAGTGAACTAACTGGGCAAGCAATGGGTGGATTTGAGAATTTAAGTCTTCCCTGTGTAGGCAAGGGGATTGAACCAAGCATACTGTTCCTGGTGGAACTGGCTGGCATCCAGCCTCACCATCCTGACTGTGCCAGCTCTACTGCACAGAGCAGTCTGCTCTTCCATGTCAGAGATGCTGCAACATTTGCCACAATCAAGCCCAATGACCAAGTAAAAGACTTGGGGGAAGAAGATACATTTGAGGTATCCAAATGCAAATGTTTGTGCTCTTCATTTTAGTGCAAGTGGATGCTGTCCAGAATGTCCAGAAGGTCCGAGTGGTCTTATGATCATTAACAATGGCCTCGGGAAAATAGAGACAATGCCAAGGCAGTAAAGAAAAAACCTAAAACTCCACTTTCTTTAAAGAAAGAATTTCATTCTTTTAGCAGGGTTTGCATTTTTGTGACTTCCCTGTGAGGGATCTGCAATGGGAGTTAAGTGATATTATTTTGAAGGGATTAATATTGTCTCCTCCAACATAGATAAAATAGGAGACTACTAAAGTTATGCTGTATCAGCAAGCTGGTATCTTATCATCTTAAAGTGGAAGATTCATAGCCAGCCATGTTTACTGTGATTCTGCATTTGTAACACACCACTGCAAGAGAGAGACGATCCATACAATAATAGGGCTTTCCTCTTAAACTGCCTCCTTCCTTTACTAGGGTTGTTTTGGAGAAATGCAGTTTGAAAGAGTCACAATGAAGGGAAATGTATCGTCACTATGGAACTTAATCATGGTAGGTGACGGAGCTGGAGCTTGGGGTGATTGCAACTAATCTTTCGATAATGGCACTCAAAGTCCTGTGTTATTCTACAAAGCACTGGAAGGCTGGCTAACTAGCACTCTGTTTTCACAAAAACACCCAGAGATGGGAGCCCACTGCCAGACTCAAGAGTAGCGTGGATATGACATGATTCCCTTCAGTTATGGCTGTTCAGACCTCACAGAGATCCTGAGAGATTCAGATAAGATGTGTGTCCCTCTCTATCATTGCAGGCGTTGTTACCTGCTTAGAAAGCTAACCTACAACCTGTAAATCTTGTTGCAATAATGAAGCTTGGCACTGCCTGTGGGCCGCCTCCTCCTCCTCCTCTCTTTCTCCTTCTCTCTGTGCCTGGGGTTGGCCACAGCCGGAGCTAAGAGCATGCTTCTGCTGTGGTGCCAAGCAGCCCCAGGCTTCTGCCAAGCAACTGCCTGTTTTGTCTTTGGCCGCTGTGTGTAAAATGGCAGATCTAATGAGACAACGTGGAACAGCTGGTTTTGGCTGTTCCTCTGGCAGAAGTGATTATAGCCACAAGTTGGGGTGTGAATGATCTGTACCTCAAAGACCATTTTCACCCAGGTGAACTCCTTTGAAAATTCCTTAGCGGGAGCGATTTCTTGGCCCTAGCCCCAGCACTTCACTTGTGCCAGACTGCACTCTTTGTTCTCCCCCCTGCTGCCGTTTCCTTCCCGGGCACATCGTAGGTGCAAAGCCCCACCAGTGCTTAAGCAAATGACCAGTTCAGAGTGAAAGCCTTTTGAAAAGGCTCCCCAACCCTGCCATGAGGGAGGTGCAGAAGGACAGACATCCCCCCTCTGCCTTCTGCGGAATGCGTATCCCAAAATGTCAGCTCAGGGATCGCCCCTCATTCGTGCTCTGTGAAGATGTTAGTGGCGCTCACTCTCTGCAAAAAGACGTAAGCCATAAACATGCTAATGGCAGATTGTAGTTCTGGCTTCAAATGTGAAGATACAATTAACTCTAACAGGTCTGTTCTTCCCTTGGTTTATGTGGATGAGTAATACTAATGGGATTTACACATATGGACATCAAGGGGAAGCTTATTTTGCTTGAAATTAATACATATCAAACATATTTTTTTTGACATGACTATCCTCAAGCTGTACTAAAGTACCCAGTGCCCTGAACTGAACTGGAAAAGTGTTGTAATTGGTATCATTGTTAGTGCTTCTTTTACCTGTCTTTGCTTTGCTTTGCTCTTTTTTTTCAGAGAATGAAGATGACTCGTGCAATGCAGTTTTGATAAAGTAAAGATTAAATAAAAACAAAAAAAAATCTCCACATATACTGTACTTTTCTTACTAAGATCAGTGCACAATGTGTCATCTTCCTCTCTCCTCCTTGGAGAGATAAAAAGTGACTCATTACCTTGCTTCACTTTAATATTTTAGATATATGAAAAGACAGAGACAGTAGCAACAGAGTCAGTGAACAGGAATATGAATGCTGGAGGTGGGGGAAGAAGGTTTGGAATGATACATAAAGAGGAGAAGTTGAAGTGAAATAATGTTCTGGAGAATAAGCATACTCGCTTTTGATGGGGGAGGTAGGGACAAGTGCACTTCTGTTTACTTAATTAGCATGTGGAATACTTTGGAATAAGTTATATGCATTTTGATCCCATATGAGTTATTATAATAGCTTGCCAACATAAAAACATTTGGAAATGCCAAACAGCGTAGTGAATCTTTAAAAGAGCCTGTTTGCCATCAATGATTGTTTTATGTTCCTATTAGAGAATGGAATGATATACGGCATTGCTGCGTGATATACTGCACCCCAGTTTACTGAATTTATCAGAGAAACAAACAAGACCATAATGACTCACAAGCGCTGAGGGTAGTAGAGACCTGTGTGGGCTTCCCAATAGTTTAGCTAATCCTTCATAGCATATTGTATGCTGAAACACACTATCATCTTTTCACTCCCTACTTCTAAGTCATTACATAAGGACCCTTTTAACATACATTATTGAAAAATCTCTATTACAGTCCATCATTTTAGTGATTTTGATTAAATCTCCATGATGGAAAATAAGGTATTATAACACATGCACTTGTATTGCAAAGGTCCTGCTGTAGTTGAGGCTTGGATGCCTTATTATGTTCAAACAAACTGTCCTGAAAAAATAATTTAGTGAGAAATGAACTTAGAGAACTAAAAGCATTTAGATCTGAACAAATTACTGAGCAAAATTGCCTTGCCATGAAATCTTAGACTCATTGTCAAAGATGTTTAGTCTACTCTGCGTGTTTGATCTATAAGGGCTCTATTCAGAGCAAATTTCCTTTTCCACGGTTTTGGCCACAGAGACTTCATGAGGCTTCTACAACTTGGCACTTAGAGATCCCTCAGCTTGGTTTTAGAGCCAAACGTTTCTGGGCACTCCTCCGGAGGAGCTTTGGCTCAAGACTTTGGCAAAAGCCACTGACTAGAGCTGAGCAAAAAAGTTGTCATGCCTACCTTCATGCCCTTATATGGGGGAGCCATTGACTGATAACATCAGATCTGCTCAGTCCCTTGTCCTAGGGGGGAATGGTGATATCACAGAGTGCAAAGAGCCCTCCCAGGCAGGCTGACAGCACCACTAGGGCGTACACAAATGACTTCCTTATGCTTGCCTGTACTCTGCTAGAAATATTGGAGGGGGCTCTGGCACACGGCTTTGTCACAACTTGCTATGGATCTACTTGTATCTACAAATTGACTGGCATGCTAACAGATGGTCTTTCTTCTGTGCATTTATCTTGCTTAAATATGGCACTGTCCCTGATGCTGAATGGCTGCTGGCTTCCACCCCAGAGGTGGCTGCATTTCAGTGTAGATGAGGGAATAAAATGCTCTAGGACCCTTTGGGAGAAAAGAAGAACTGTACAAATATCATGTGTTGCTCATGCAGTGCTTGCACAGTTTATGGATGCTTTTGATGTTGATTTTCTGGTAGACCCTTATCCTTCTGAGATGGTACAAGATCTATTCTCATCTGGTTCATATACAGTGGTCTGAAACCCCCACGCATCAGGACAGGGAATAAGTATGGCTTAAGAAGTGATCCCAGGCAGAGGCAGAAAGGAAATGCCTTGCTGCCTCTACAGTGTCCTCTAGCAAGTTGTATACAAGTCGGCTAATGCCACACAGTGTCTGTACAAAACTGAACTTTCCTCACAGACTAAAAAATTACCGTTACCATCACTTTTGTTGAAACCTGTTATAATACCAATCTCTTTTTGGCCTCAGAGTCCCAGAGGATTATACAGCTACAGTAGGAGTGGCACAGACACGTGGCCCTTTCTACTGAAACGTAGAAAGAAATGGCCAATTCCCTCCCCAGAAAGGCTGCTGTCAGGCAAATGGCACCACATCCTACCTCTGCTTTTTATGTCTACCAGAAGGGCCAGCTTCTCCTGCATATGAGGAGTCATTTTGGCTTTCTGATGTGACATGCCTCTGAAAGCATTTGCCACAGTGGTATGGTCACACTGCCCCTAGCTTGTTGCCTTTGCCAATGCACCACAGCTGATTCTGCTAGAAGCTCTGGCCAATGGTCCCTGGGCAGCCATTCAGCTAGGGCAGGACCTGCTGGAGGAGGCCGATTTCCGCCTCCTCTGACCCTGTGCAGAGACTGTCTGCCTCTTAATCCAGGTGCATTCCCATGTGCAATGCTCTCGGGTTCCAAGACTTTGTGAGCAGCTTGTCACTTGATACGTCTGATTACCATAGTTGTACTAGACTTTACATAACACCTCTACATATATGTTGACACCTCACATGATAGTCAGAGAATTTCCCAGACACCCTTTGAAATGTAATGTTGCACCAAATTCATCAAAGCTGGCACGGGGAGACATAAATCATAGTTCCAAGCCCTACCCTGGGCATTTGAGCTGCACAAACTCCCTAGAGGACAGCCAAAGTTTCCAGATGCTACTGACCTTCCTTTTTGTTTTTTCCCCCCAGCTTTTCTATCACTGAGCAAACTCTTAGAGAAGACCGGGCCCCTGCCTGCATATGTTCTAAATCACTGTAGCTTACCAGCTGTGAAGGTTTCAACTCTACTTGTGGTTTAGGCCAGGTGCATCAGGTGTGTGGAGTGTAACTGAACTACTGGACATGTGTCAGGTCAGAAAACATTTCTGCCACCTCAAAGGAAGTCAGACACAATCAGAGCTTTTACTGTCAAAACACCCGGGCATGTTTGTTCCATCACTCCCCTACAAGAACAGTTCTGCTAGTCGTACTTAATGTAAATAAAGAATACTGTCCTTTCTTGTTCAGCTTACATCCTCCTTTCAGTCTTACCCTGTTGTTTTCAGTTTTATCTTTTTCTTAAAAAAAGTATCTTGTTTTCAGCTATCAACTGTGTGCAGAATTGTGATTTCCATTTTCATATTCTTCAATATCAAGTATGCTTTAACCTTTCCTATTATTTTTCCATGTAGCTCCCTTCTGATCATTTATTTATTTGTTGCTCCAGACAGTGTGCTTTCTCATCAATTATCCAGGACAGAAAACAATAATTCCATTTGTGTGCAAGACCACAGTTATGTAAGAAAGGACTATGACCTCATTATGTGATATCCTATGAAGAGATTTTTCTGCATCTTTGGCCCAAAATTGCCTTGGTCCCTGTTTGCTGCTATGTTATATGTAGAGCTCATATTAATTTTTAATTGTCAACCACTACTTCTAGATCTTCCTTCTGGATCGTTTCTCAGAAGATCTTCTATCCCACAGATTATTTGCCTGCTGTATTTCTTGTATCTGGATGTAGGGCTGTACATTGAAATGATTGGAAATTTCTTTTGTTTACTCTCTATTCATGCTGTTATAATTAAATCATCTAAATCTTCATTCCTCTCCTTTACATCTCCTGCACATTTAGTATGATCCACTAATTTTGTCAATATGTTGCTTACTCTATGTTTGAGATTGTTAATAAAGATGTTACATAAGACCAAAGGCTGATCCCTCTGGTGCCCCGGTAGGCACTGCTCCTCAATCATTACACTGTGGTTTATCATTACCCTTTCTTTGCAGTCTTGTTTACCCATTTATCCATTAATGTTTGTTTTCAATCCACATAACACTGTTCTTCTCCAAGCCAACTTCAATTAAGTTTTCAAGTAAGGTTTTGTCAGACACTGTATCAAATGTTTTTCTAAAATCTAAATACATTACATCTGCCGCTTTCCCTTCATCCATTAATTTTGCTGCTTTATCCAAATACGCAACCGAGGTTGTCTAGCAGATTAAGGAGGAATTTTTCAAAGGACTCAGGCCTGTGCTCCATGTTCATGCAATTTGCATACATTAAAGGTATAGTAATATTTTTGTGCCCAAAAATAAATTGCAAGGGTAAATCAAAGTAGTTGTTTCTCTACCACCTTATTTGAACCAGCTTCCAGTATTTAGAGGACAAATGTCTAAATTTCTACCTGGAAGTCAACTGCATATGCACCCACTTGCAGATGAAAAACCAAAAAGCATGTTAGAAAAATCTGAATATTTTTACCTATATTAGTGGCTTTTGATTATCTAAAGAATATCCAGAGGTACAACTTTTGTTGCTTAAAATTGAAATGCATTGTAAAAATGCTAGTAGAAAGTTGTTTGCAAAAAGGAAACTTCTGATGACATGCTCTTTATTACAATAAAGTTCTTATATTTAATGACTGCGGTTCTGTTGTTTGTTGGATGATTAGAGAATTTTTTAAAATGTCATTTTGGAAGATTTTTTAATTTTATTTTAGTGTCAATCCAGAATTCTAATAGAGCAAACTAATTAGATCTTTCAATGATAATTGTCCTAAACAACAATCTTTCTATATTTGAAAATAGTTGCTTTTTTTATTTTCTTTAGTCTACATGATTTCCCTAACCCTTCATAAAATATTTTTAGAATGACAATAGCTCAATATGTTGGTTAACTAAGATGATCTGTCATTCACTTTATTTTGGAGTCTTAACATAATGGAAAAATGATAAACTTTTCTTTACTATGCCTTTCTTTTTCAAGAGGTGAAGAATCTTGACTGTCCTGAATAAGAGATTTGGTCAATGTCAGAAACACCATGATATTGAGCCTGACTTTTTCCAGGTATTACAATCACGTGCTTCTTTTTAACCCATTGAGAAAAATGATCAGAAAATTGACCAGCCCAAATCATGAGGAGTTTATTTGGTGGGGTTCTACTCTCTGTCCATCCAACCATTTACCCATTCATCTGAATCTCTAAAGCTACTGTCTTTTTCAGCACTTAGAAGCAGCTGAGTTTCTTTTCTTTCTTGCACTGCATATGATTAGGGCTAAGAAAAACATGTAGTGCTAAAGTGGCAGTACAGACTCAGAGGAAAACCTGTCTCCGAAGAGCTGTCACGTACCATTTTGTCCAGGCTGCTCATCTAAACTCATGGAGCTAAATTTATTCCTGTTATAACTCCATGTCTTCATTACAGTTTTGGCCCCTTATGCCTTCTTTCCACTCCAGAGGAAGCATTTCTTCTCAGTCTATGAACAATCACTGCAGTATCTCCACTGATCTCTTCTTTTTTGTGTAGTCTTGGGAACTTTTACTGCTTGTAAAAAAATGTCTCATAGCCAGAAGACGCATCCAGAGCTTATGCAGTTACTAAGGTTGAAGCACTACCTTTTACAAGTGACCAGAATGTTCATTGGTGACATACAATCTTAAACTGGATAAATTGTCAGCTTGCAGCTGGAGAGTGATGAGCTTCTGAGCTATCTGCAGTGACTGCTTCAGCAGAAGGGATGCATAATATTAACCATAGATCTGAGCAAGCTGAAACATGTTGAATTTTGAAATTTATCAATGATAAATGGGAGTATTTCCTTTTCTTAAAAATATTTACCCTATTTTCACTCTGAATCAATGTACTGGTTCTAAAAGGTTAAAAACACAGAAAATAAATGACCTTCCGCTATGCCTTGTTGAAATTCTATAATCTCTTAGCAATATTTGAGATGCACAGTGATCTAGTAAATCCCATGTGCTGAGAAAAGAATCAGCCCTATTATCACAAGTTTTTGTTCCAATGGTAAAAAGAAACATGGTAAGGGCTATTTTGGGAAACAAATAAGCACACAAAACACAATAAAGATAAGAAATGAACAGCAGTCATCTCTTATAGAAAGATGTGGTGTTATAACACAGAAGGTGACATAATTCAAACCTCTAGGTAGGAAAAGGAACTCTTTGGAGAACTGCAGCAATGGTGAGTTCCATATGAGTGAATGAATGGAAGATAAGATTTTTAATTCCACTCCTTCAGTACTTCTGCAGCTTTGAAAATCTCAATCAATTAATATCAGAAATGTGAATACTTTTTTCGATTCAAATAAGAATAAAAAGAAAATTAATAATTTACTGCATTTTTAAATAAATAATAATAATGAACATATTTAGAAATCCTTTACTTTCATAAGGGAAGGCAGGAAAGCTTCAGACTTTTAGACAAGGGAGTTACTGTGCATTCTCATCAAAGTCCTAGGGAGGCACTCTGCATTGCCTTTCATTTATCAAGGACCAGATTTTGCCACTGTCACTCTCACTGAGGACTACCTTATTCCACAAGTGATCTAATTGACTCAGTGTCAGAATTTCCCTCTAATTAAGGATGTTCTTGTGATTAAAGCACAAGGTGCATGTCAAGAGACTTGTCTTTTCTGTAGGCTTGTGAAAGTCAGAAAATACTTCCAAACCAAATGTTAAAATCTCATATTAAAGCAGGATGCCTCTCTTCTTTATTGCCAAAGCTGAAAAACAAAGAGCCTGATTTCCAGGGGCCATAGCATTTCTCAGTCCAGTTAAACTCAAAGGGAGAAGTATTGAACTGCATGTACATACATCATCATTTGTCACTTGAGAGTAATCTCAAGACCTTAAGCACCAGAAACACAGGCTGCTGGCTGAAGTGATGGAGAAGAAATAGCACTGAGAAAGTAATTGGTCAGCTATAAGAAGATGGCATAATTCTAGACCCCAGATTAATGGAAACCTGTGAAAATATCAGTTTATGATGACTTTTGTCTCAGTTTGCTTTTTATTAAATGGTATTAATAACGCAGCCCACCACAAGTATGTTTTGAAATATATTCCTCTGTGTTACCTATTTTATTGAACTATCTGGATATCCAGTTACACGCACTTTAGGATAGAGATTGTTTTTTGGCTCTGGAATTACACAGTTCAAGTATGAAAAAATTATAAGCATGACTGAGACTGATACTATAATAGAGCAAATAATAATTTTGTTATTTATTGTTTTTATATACTCTTAATTAATGTAAACAGTACAAAAAGTAACATAAACAGTATAAAATAATATAAACAGTAATGTTAGTAAATTGGTTCTCATTAACAGCTGTTCCTGAACAGGATTTCTCTTAGCAAATGGTTGTTCTTTGTATCACATAGACAGGGATTTCCCCTGCTGCTCGGTACACGCCACCTCCTAGCTGCAGCTTCATCCAGCAGCATTTTCAACTGCAGATGAAAATGGTGAAACCTGAAAAGGGGCTGGAGGTCTTTGAAACATCCTTGTAAGCCAGAAAATTGATCAGAGATCATAAAGCTAGGCAAATCTGCATAAAATGTAAATTGAAAGATAACATCCATGAACAGGAAACAACATGCTTTATGTGCTGAGAGGATGTAGTTTGTTTTATGTAGATCATACTATGGGCTGATTAATGACTTTGACTTTTTAGTCACAGGATCTGTTTCTAAAACCAACAGAAGTATTAGGTGATCCTTGATTCTCCCCTTAGCTGATGGTAATGATTATCAAACATTAGCATGCTGTCAGTCTCTATTTAAACCTCTTCAAGAATGAATTAAGCATGGAAACTAAATAACCTTGAATCCTCCTTCAAGATCCCATTAAGATACAGTAGCATACAAGCTACAGGTAAACACTGTGCATGCCCTGAAATGAAGAGATTCAATATTCCACGCTAAGTCACATTCCAGAGGAATGAAATAATTGGGGGGTGGGTGGGAGGAAGGGAAGGGATAAATAGCCATAAACATACAGTGGGTTAAATTTTCAAAACATTAGCACATTCAAGCAATAGAATATACCGATGGGTATCTTCAGTCTCACACGCTGGTATGAGTTCCACTGTTGTGTAGATTTAATTCACCCTATTAAACTGTTGTTTATTCAATTGAGTCTGTAGGTGTCTAACCATAGATCTTACATATTTAATTGCTTAATTTACAGGCAGAGTTGCAGATGTACTTTTTAAAAGATATTTCTGGTATCTGTTTCCTTCCCCATTACATTACTGAAATACTGATAACCAGTTAAAAGAAATCTTTCAAAAACAGAAATGGGAATTAACTGCCCAAAACCTACTGGCTCACAACAGAATTTCTGTTAATAGCAGATCACTGGAATCTTGAAAATTCACTCCTGAAACAGCCCTATCTTTTGATGTTATCTCTTGAACAAAGTAGTGGCCACTTATGTGAGATAGCTATTGTCCCAAGTTTACAGTGAAGTAGATGTATCAAAGCTACATCTTGCCACATTGTTGGAAAATATATGCATGCACAAAATTTTGCTGAACACAGAGATGAAACCAGAAGGAAAATAGTAGTGCTGGTGTTGATCTGTGGAGTTCTGCTCCTTTTCTTCCACATTTGCTTTCTTTCATCAGAGTTTTGCATGTATGCACTTGACTAAGGATTAATAGGTTTGTTAACTGAGCCAGGATGGAGATCTGGAGAGGGAGAGAGAGGGGAGGGGAAAAAAAAAAAAGAAAGAAAAACAGCCTGCAGACAACTTGAAGATGTGAATTTTCTTGGCTCAAGCTTTGAAGATAAAGCAGTGCCCTAGGGACTGTGGTAAAAAATAAGCTCTCGATTAGGCATCAGGCACAAACTGACCAGCCTCCAATCAGATTTGTTCTACCGTGTTTAATCGGAGCAGAAATGTGGTAATGTCTTTGTCATTTTAAAGTCACACTGCTTTTTTTTTTTTTTTTTTTCTTTTTCTTCCCAGTTCAGGAGAATGCAACTGTGATCAGCCATTTTAGCTCAAATGATTATTTACATTGATTATTTATTTTACTATTCCATAAATGTATTTCACTGTCTATAAGCAAACTTATTAATGGTCTTTATTGCTATTTGATGTCATGAAACCCCTCTGAATTCCTCATTAAACTGGGTTGTATTGGAAGCAAAGAACACTACTGTAGCAGATATTCACCTTCCACCATCCCTTGTTTCTATTGTGACTTTCATATGGCACCATAGTCTTCACAGCTGAGAGGCTATTCACTGTAGCAGAGTTTCTGTCCTGAGACAGTGATCTTGGACCCTACACAAAGGCTTTGAGGAATCTAGAGGTTTGATCCCAGCTTAACATGAGGGATCAGTGATCTGATGGCCTAGAGAGCCTGATCCTTTCCTCTCCTTCTGAGCTTCTGGCGGTGAGGGTGAGTCAGAGAAAAGGAGAATGAACATACAAGCCTGTTTTCCAGCAGCAGGAAAACAGTGAGAAATGCTGACTCACTCTTGATTAGCAGTGGTGGGGGGGTGAAACTAAAAAGCTTTTGCACACACAAAATTGTACCTGTTTAATTATGGGGATCTTTCCATATTAGATGCTTGAGATTCATCAGTGCGTGCATGCCATTAGCCTGCACCGAAAGTCATCTTAGGTAGGTCATATTACCTTGCATTTTCCATGGGTAAAGTGCATATATAAACAGGTACCAGTGCCTAGCGGGTGCCCAGTAACTTCTGAAGCCATGGCAATTTGATATCAAGCCAGCTCCTGGCTGAGCTTGGTGTCAGCCAAGCTGACTTGATCCTTCAGGTCTTACATTGATCAGATTTTGGTAAGGCTCAGGCCCTTGTTCTCAGGACTTAAGAAATTAATTAGTGCCCAGAGCAGTACTATACGACTGAATGATTCCAGATGGTCACTGCAACAGGGCTATTGAAATAAACATTCATGAAAACTACACAATGGGATATGACAAGGCTTTAGTTAAACTGTAAGTCTAAAGATTAAAGCCCTGTTGTTTGGGGTTTTCAGTCATATAATGGAGTTTTTTCTATGTACAGTACTTATCTTGTCTCTATCTCTGTAGTGTTTGAGCACCTCCCAGACTTTGATGTTTATCTCTCTCACAATACCTCTGTGCAACGTCAAGTATTACTACCTCTACTTTACAGAGTAACAAGAAGTGGAATAAGGTCCAAGGTCACACGGGAAGAGTGCAGCTTAGGGAGGAACTAAATGGTGACCCAGGCTTAGCACACTACCCATTAGCCCTTCTTCTCCCTTTGTTTTCATGTGCAGAATTTGAGACTGTTGCTGAGTTTCTGTCTGAGACTGATCACTAGAATGGACAGGAAGATATTTGTTTAAAATTTCATTCTAAAATATCATAACAAGGAAAAGAGGGGCTTGGGGGGTAAGCAACCTTATAATGGGAATTCATCAAACCAACACATCAAGGCACAATTGTTTTTCAACTTAAAAAAAACCCAGTCAATCTGTGCACTCTAAAATTTGTAATTGTTTTACAGAACTAAAAAAGATAATATACAGGAGGAAAAAAGACTTTAAAGATACATGAAAAGGAATTGCTCTTCTGCAGCAAACAGCATATGTTCAACTAAATGAAGTTAAATAATAAAAAAAAACCTTAAAAATGTCTTTAAAAGTAATGATGTAAGTTTTGGGGAATTTTTTTTTTTTAATGCAAACAAAAAAAGTTTAAATCTTCCTCCTCTTTAGCCTGTGCCAGCAGTGGCTGATAATGTGCCATTCTAGCTTATTCCTTTATGATCCTTTCAGTCACAGTACCATGTAGTGTCAGAGATTACAGGGAAACAAAGATCTCTTTATTTGTGGTGAAATAACAAAAGCAAAAGTAAATAAAAGGACGATGGGTCCAAAAGATGATAAGAAACCAAAGTCATATATATGTTTCATTCAAGAAGCACTGAACCAGGTGATACACTTATCGACCACTCATGCTCATTAAGCTGTCTTCCTCAAGACCTTGGATTCATTCCCACTGTAACATTCACGTTCCACATTTGTACCTCCCAGTGCAGATGTGTTGGGCACTATCTGAGCAGATTTTAAGCAAGAAAAGTCCCTATCTTGGAGTGCTTTTGCTCTGAACAGGTTGCGACAGGGCACAGAGATTAATGGCTTAAGACAAAAGTTGGGATTTGAACCCAATTTTTTGAACCCAACTACAAAACAAAGCTTCTTCCTTAATATGGATCTTACTGACTGAAAGTAGCTGCTCTCACTTTTACTAGTGATATGTAGTCTATTGAATTAATTTTAATTTTCAGTGTTGTAAGTGAGAGGAAAATCAAGTCCAGTATGCCTAATCCTACACTCATCATTGACTCAGACATAATTCATATTGATTTGAATCAGTCTGAGTGGATATTTTTACTTATTACTCATCCCACAGCCATTTCTATCACTAACCTCTGCTAATATCAGTAATGAGAAACTCTTCACAACAGTTTCTCTAGGCAGCATGCATGATTATAAAAATATTTTACATTTTTCTAGTGCTTAATGTTTCCAAACTCCATACACACTTGGATGACCAGTTTCAAACTGCAAGAAGGTCAAACAGGGGCAGGTCTTTTATTGTAGCTTTTTGTGTTCTTCTGCATGATGCATTGTTGCATTTCTGAGCTTCCCTCCCCTTTCACAACTCTGCACTCTTCCCATTAACAGCGAGAGAACCACTTCCACCTCTCACTCTGTTCCACTGAACCACATGAATTCCCCTTTGCTGTAGTAGATTGTTATTATGCATGTCCCTAACAGCTAAAGTGTTAAATAGGCATAAATTCTGTCCCTCAGTTTGTTATTTCTCTGACTTCCCTTTAAAGGCCTTCTGGAGACCCCAAAATGCTCATCTCAAATGACTGTGGACCTTATTTCTCTCCATAAATGGAAAGACCTAGATAGCAAGAGAGGATCAGAGGAAACAGAAGATTCCATCTCTTGTACTTGGGGCAAAACTTTCCCAAGACCATAATTTCCATGTAGGGAAATTATGAAATGCCTTATTTGAGAGGAGCACTCTTTAAAGACACTAAAAGGTCTTTATAGTACCCCTTATTCTCACCTATCTGTTCTTGGAACTGCTGTGGTTTACAGCAAAGATTGCGCAACACCTGAGCATATATATCCACTCAAATTAAAACCTATCAGTGTACCATCATGGAAAATTATTTCAAATGTGAAATTCTTCCAAAAAAGTCATAAGACAGCTCAAAGAAATGTCCTACATAGGTCGATGACAGCAAAGCATTCAAGGAAGTTGTAGCCATAGGTAAGAGTTGTGTGACTCATAGTGGTATTGCTGAACCACAAGCATACAAAAGAGCAGAAGACAAAGCAGCGGATAAAGTGTTTTTTAGAGAGGAAAGAGAATGAGCATTCGCCCACCAGCAAACTTGAAAAGGGTAAATGAAGTGCAGAGATGCACTTATTCTGACTGTACATTGGGACATGATGTAGTTGTATTAGCAAAACTATGAGCTCTGTTCAGCATATCCTGTCTATCAGCATTGCATTTCTTCAGGCTCAGTGCTGCTTGCTTGAGGGCATGAGCAGAATGAACGTAGACCTTGGTGTATGAACAGAGCAAGCCACAGTGTAAGTTCTCAAAGGGCCATGTGCTATGCTCAAGTATGATGCCTCCACCTCTGTCAGTTAACAGCTATGTTTTGAGCAGCAGAGCCTGTGGGAACTCCAGGAGTTGGAGGAGGAGCTAATTTTTTCAGAGGCAAGACACCATGAAGGCAATGCCTCCCATCTCCCATTGAATTCCTGCAGGAGTTACTGTGGTGAGATGCCACTGAGCATCAGTGCTTGGCAACAGCCTCTCCAGACTCCCTATTCTAAGCAAGGGCTGAGCAGAATTGAAGTAAAACTGGGTCTCAGTGGGGTAAAATATCACCAATAAGTTGATCATCCTTCTCCTACCTTTGTGCAAGGCAGAAACATGTAGCTAAAAGAGATTTGAGCAATATCCTCACAAAAGCACCATATCCAACTTCTTCTCCCTCAAACACATCCTTGAAGAATATAGATATATGAAAAGCACTGCTGATTTATAAGAGACAGAAGGAAAGAGCTTGTTCAGAAAGACTGCAGTCACCTAATTACACGTTCTCCGGGCTACGTGTAGTTTGTCTGAGCGTAACCATATAAGTACATCAAAGATATCACTTTTGCCTTAATGGTGAAGGGTTAATATCAATTTGTCTTTCCTGCTCAAGTGTTTCAGGGACAGGTATAAGCAAGGCTGATAGAGAAAAAGATAAAAGAAGCTGAATGTGCGAGAGGAAGCTGGGGTGGGGGAAATTAGGAAGATTGTTTGGTTAGCTGGCTTTTATCCTTCACAGCTCTGAACACTGGGTAAGTACTTTTTCTCCTAGTTAGCTGTACTATCAGCAGAAAAAGACACAAGTGAGACTACCAGAAATAATGCTTTAAAAAATTACTTAGTAATTCTCAGTTCAGAGATGTGTCCAAATTTCCTTGGGGAGGAAATAAACTCACAATGAAAGTGAATAACAGCAAGTTACTAGCAACTGAGACAACACTAATTATTTAACCATAATGTCAATGGTATATACCCAACATTAATTTCACATAAACCTCCATAGCAGCTATATTCCAGAGAGACATAAAGAAGAGGAATTAAGTAAACATATTTTTGACTTGTTTTCCACTGTCCTAAACATGAATGTCACATGGTAAATGTGGTCCTGATCTTCAGACTCCCCAAAGAAGACAAATACATTAAAGGCCTCTTACATAAGTCAGCAAGGATACCCCTGTTGTTAAAATGCAGCATGTGCTTAAATATTTCTCAGTCTGCAATGTTCAAGAGCAGCACATCTACATTTGCCAGCTGAGTCCATCTTTTCCTCATCTTCCTTTGGATACTTTTAATGCTTTTTGTTTGATTTCACCACTTTCCAGATTTGTAGGGTCTGGAAAATGGAGGGGTGGGAAGAATCACTTGATTTTGCAACATAAGGAGGTGGTAAGGAGGAACAAATAACTGACAGAATATTCATTATTTCCTGAAATAATGACTAACATGGAGCCCTTCATCAAATGATGTCACTGCTTTTAATACAATTAGGCCAACAAGAAATGGGAGTTCGGGCAAACTGTTTGTATCTGGTTTATGGATGAGAAACTGAGGACCAGCAGTCCTAAAGTCATGTCTCCACTGTGCAGTTCAGAGGCACTTACAGGCAGCCCAGCTAGCATGGAATAAGTTGGTATATTTTAAACCCAGTCCTGTACAAAGATACAAAGTCCTTCAGGTAGGATAGTTCCTACGGGCACATCAGCTGATATTTCTTAATGAAGCAAATTAGTTTCAATGTCCCATTGATTTAGCAATACTGCCTCCAGTTCTGGACCTAGTAGTGTGAAGGCAAGCTGAGGTATCCTCATTCAGACACTACATTGCTTAGTCACATGCTCATGTGAAAAGACTGTAAAAGCAACAGTCAAACACTGATTTTGGATGAACACTTGACTATTCTCCCACAACTTCACAAGGCTGACTGAGGTAGATACGAACACATCACAGGGATAACGAATATTACTCACATCACAGAGTCTGTGCAATGTAGCTGTGTTTGTAGCTGCCTCCTCATTTGCAATCTGGATGAATCTTGCCTTAAGCCTGGATGTTGGAGTCATGTTTCCAGAGAATCAGGTAGCATATCCAAGGTAAAGTTAAGTCCTGGGGCAGCTGAGATCTGACATCTGTAGTGTACTCGGTTCCTTCCACAACTGGGCTATACAGGTCAGAGGTTGGAAAGATTTTTGCATGACATACAGATGCATAGGATACACAGTCTCTCTGGCAACCAGGGAACCAAGGAGTCTGATTCTGTCCAGCAGTCTGAATAAAGGGTGTTTTATCTTCACTGCATCATACTCCTGTCTCTTTTCCATGGCAAGAGGGACATTAGTGACAGGGTCAAACAGCTGTCACATATTGCAGAAACCTACAATGGGTAATGGATACAGTTATACTTCGTGTAGATTAGTCACACCCAAAGAAAACTTGCTTTTAAAGTGAGAATGAAAAACAAAAACATTCCTTCATCCTTTTTCTCTTTTTTTTTTTTTTGAATGACCAAAATGATCATATTAACATTGCTCTTCAGAAAAAGAATGTGCTTATAATGCTTCTATAAATCGTGCCTGGTTTCCACTGTAAGCACAGGAAACCTTAAAAGTGATTTCAAGACATAAATCAGGTTAAGAACTAGTATTTGCAATGGATAAGAATCTGTCTAACACTTTGACAAAGAGTACAGTACTGTACACAAAGTGTAATGCAATAGCTCCCTTATTTATTCCTGTTTTGCAGAAAGCAGAAACTGTTCTTGCCATGCATTACCCCTATTATGTTCCTTCTTGGGAACCTGAGACCTTTTGAATCTATCTTCTGAACCATTTTAATATGCAGCAGAACAAAAGGATCACAGTGTCACTGATGAAAACATTGTAAAGCCAAAGCCATAATTACAAATAGCAAAAGGAAAATGTATGCATATAGATAGATAGAGAGAAAAAAGTACCATATGCAAGCACAAAAATAATATTTTTTCACCATATTTATGTTATTTAACCCTCTCTCCCTCCCCTTTTTCTTTTCCCTGGCTCCTCTCAAAGAAATCTTTCTTTCAATAGTCTCTTCAGACATGGAAAGGGACACCAAGGGGAAGGAAGAATCAGCTTTCATTGATGCCGTGACTAAGGGCCATGGTCTTGGCCTAGACCCCTGACCCTCATGTCTGTAGCATTATACACAGTGTCTGGTGTGATCAGCACAACCTTGTTATTCAGCTTTTGTACTGTGCATATTTAATTTCAAAACACATTCCAATGGCAGCGGGGAAAAATTCGCCCTTTTTTAAGTGTATGATTCACCAGCTCTTTAGAGTCAGTTGGTGGCAGATGGGCAAGTGTGAAAACTTCTATTTGTGATCTCACACTATATAATGAGCACAAGCCACCACTGGAATTGCAGTTTCTGCATGGAGAGCCCTGTGCACTCACTTCCCTCTCAGAACTGGTTCTCTCAACTTACGCCGCAGCGGGAGCTGTGCCAGGAGGCCTGGATGCAGTCGCTGTCCCCCACAAGCATCACAAGGAGTACCTCAGGCTTTCTGAGGCTTCCCTGCATGAGGCTTTTGCCAACTCAGTGCACTTTGCTGCAGGGCAGCCTTTGCACTTTATGCCTTGGAGGGCCTGGCACCCAGGCTCTATCTTTCCACCTTGGGTGCTCCTTTACCAGAGAACACAGCATCTGCTCTCTGCCGCTGTTAATAAACTGCATTATAAAGTGGCAGTCCAGTTTCTAGAGTGCTCCTTACTTTTGAACCTATAAACCCTCCAACTTTTGCACAAAGTAGTCACAATCTGTCCTGCAGTCTATAAACCAGAGAGCTTTCCACCAGAGCAAAGCATCCAGTTTCACCTGGGAGTGCAACTTCTTAGTATAAATCCTTTGTGACTCAGGCCCTAACTTTCAGCTGAAGTTTTAACAGAAAAGATGAAAATAATGAGATTTCTAGAGAAACTACACTAAATGAAATTTGTCAACAGTCATATCTTAAAGACTATCATCATGCTTCTCTGTCCTTACACCTGAAGAATGCACACACTCTTTTGTGCAATTTGTCCACTGGAAATGGATTAATTTTCTCCAGTTAAAATAAGAGCCTTGTATAAATTTGACTAATAATGGCACATGTACATTTCTGAAATTGAAAACGATTCATGCTCCTATGTTATTATTATTGCTGGTATTTATTATAGTGTGCTGGTTTGTACAGGCTAATCGGGAATTAGAACTCGATTCTGCAAGGCACTGTACAAATAACAAAGAAAATAGTCTGCACCCCAGTGATCTTGACATTCATGGTGTCTGATAGGATCCAAAAAATTTAAGTGATAAATAAGGAGAATGAAATGACAATAAAGGAAGGTGTTATGGCAGCTGCAGTTCAGCTTGCTATGTATCTGCCCAATTTCAGAGAAGGAAGTTTTATTATCTTTTTCTGAGTCTTCAACTCCTTCCAATTTTTGGCAAGGACCAGAGACCTAATCTTGTGAAGTGCTGAATGCCTCTTGTGATATCACATCCCCTTAGTGACAGCCCCCAAAGTAGAAGGACTAAAAATACTGTAAAAGAAGAAAGAAAACAAGAGGTGCTGGAAATTTGAAGATAAAAATTGTTCTTGAAGGGTTTGCAGCCCAGTTAGGCAGCTTTTGGCTACAAATAAGCTTAAGGAAGGTCAATGATAACAAGGTTCAACATCCATGGATTTGGGGACATGTCCAGCATGAACTGATCTTCACCCTCTTCTTGATGTATGCCCAACACACTTCTTGATAGGTTTACTGCGGGTCAGCACAGGGCAGTAATAGATTTAATATCTAATACGAATTATAACAATGGGTAACTATAAAAACCCAAGAGAGGGACTTTTGTATATGGACAATTTTTAGGACCATCATTTGCGCTGCAGGAGGAAGATAAATTATTAGCTAATCTGAAAAAGGAACAAGTTGTAAGACATTAATAAAAATATCCAGTAAGCTCATCTATCATTACATTAACATTGGGAGTTCTTCTTGCAACTTAATGGAAACCTCTTTAGTATACGTTCTTTTCCTTTTTGCTGTATTTTATGTTCAAAAGGCATGAAATATGATTTCTGCTTTGCTTACGCTTACTGTTATTATTTGTGGTTGCACCTCAGATGCATGAAGGACTTTTTATACAATCACAGCAGGTCATCTCTAGGAGTTTTAATAATAATAATAATAATAAGACCAACAAAGAGACCAGAGGAAATAGAATTTAAGTAAGTGAGACCTGACAGTTCTTATACACTCATTTGAATTAGAGGAATTTTGGTTCTCCTTCAGTTCTTGCCATTAAGAATGTAGTTTGACTGGATTAATTCTAAAATTAGAAAGATATGTCAGGCATCGTCCTAACTCTGTCTTTCAGATAAAGTCAGTCCTCTTAAAGTTTACCATATCATGTAGAGACACTGTGGTATATCTTCAGGAATAACAGGTCAAGGTTCAAGACATAGTTCAATATAACAGTAGGTTTTCATCGTAGATTTTTGTCCTTTTTCTTGTTTTCATGCCATCCATGATCAAACTGTGAGTGTTTGTGTTCAGGTCTCGGGGTAGCAGGGGCCCTAACCAGAAAGCCAGCTACAAACACTCCCTGTGATATCTCACGTTTGAAATCCAGACTGATTCTGGACTCCCAATAATTTGATCTCACCTCCAGTTTTCAGTTAGCGGGGAAGTTAAAATAGACATTTTTATTTAATTAAGCTACACAGATTATAAGTAATATAGAGATTATTAACAAATATTTTTGAAGAAAGAGAAAGCATTGTGCTCTCTCTCTCTCACTCTAAAAAGCCTTGGCCCAGAGCCAGTTATTATTATAAGCTGGCTGAGCTGGCATGAAGCCAAGAAGCTGATAATTTAGCATGAAGCTAAAATGGATGGCTTTTCTTGCATTCCCCTCTTTCAGTTATAGCTTGTGGGTGTGACAAACGTTTCTACCGCCCAAATTTTCAAAACGCTCACGGATCAAGTGTGTGTATGTCTGTGTGGGTGGGGGTGGTGCTGGGGGAGATCTGCCATGTATTGTGTGCTTATAATCTTACAAGAGTTCAGCTGCTGCTGCCTCATTTTATTTTGTGAGGCAGATGACAAACTCAGATGTCCTCTTCCTGGGTCTGACTTTCTGCTTTGATACTCAAAAGAACTTGCTTGGCCCAAGGATGCATAAGACTGTTGTCCTTTAGGTGCACTGAAGCCAATGGCAGCTTGTCCGTGAGCTCAGCATTCAGCAGAGAATAGGACAGCAGCCCATCCAGACTTTTAGACTTTTATCTTGTTTATCTCTGATTCCATTTGCCCCAGACAGACAGTGGTAAATGCAAAACAACATTGAGACTGCCCCACCCCCAACACCACTCATGGTGGTCTGATGGGGGACTGGCGTCTGCCCAAGTGGGAGGGAGGGCAGGGGCAGGGGCAGGGTAGCTTCTTGCACCTGGAGCAATGCCATGGTGGCTGCAAGGGCAGCTTCAGGAGGGATCCCGTAGCCAAGGAGGTAGACTTGATGGAAGCATTTCCCTTTTTTTTCCTCCCATTTCCTCCTCTGTAGAGTTTGTGTGGTAAGGTATGGTGTCAACCATGACGGTTATGTCAGCAAAAGTAACTGAGAGCAGGAACAGATTTAGGGGATGGGAGGCTGAATTGGGGGTCAGCGGACAAGATTCCACTCATTAGACAACTGTGTATCTGCAACTGACCTCAAGCAAGCATATAAATCCTATTAGCTCTGCCCACCTCTGGGTTCTGTTACATACCTCTTCAACAACTTGAGTCAAAGATGCCAAGCAAGGAAAAACTTCCTCAAATCTGGAAAAAGCCAGAATACAGTACAGTGATTGCTCTCCTCACCTACATCGATCCTATCCAGAGCTTTCCACCTCTTCACTGAACATTGCAACAGTGCATGGTCTTCTACACAAGTCCTCAGAAGCATATATTTTGAGCTTACCAGTGAATTTTAGCTGAAATGGGTTAACATGGAGATGGCAGAACAGCACCTTAGAGTACGATGAAGAGGGTAATTAACTGGAAGATCTTTAATATAGACAAGTCTTCCATGATACTTTGTCTTACAGTCTTCACTGCAGCTGGCAACCACTGTGTGGCCCCAAATAGTGTGTTAATATGTTGAACAAATTAAATGATAGTATGGCAAAACACTGTCTCTGCAGCCCTCCATATTAAATGAAATCTGTCTCTTGCCCAGTCTAAGAGGCCTGGAACAGCACAGGGTTTAAACTTGTTTACCATTGCACCAGCAAGCAGACAGAAGAGGTCAAAACTGTCCTTTCAACCACGCTGGCCTTCTCAGTGTGCTGCATACTGTGGACAGTACCCAAGAGATGCAGAGGGCTAACAAACTAATGCAGCATGAACATACAGGTGACTGGGTCTCACACAAGTCATCACACGTGGTTACCAAATACCCCTGCTCCTGCCACAATGCATGCATTATGCATAGGAGCCAGCTGGCCATTTATCTGAGCAGACACAACGAGAACTTCAAACGGATCTTGAGTAAACGGAGATGTGAAAGACAGAGTCTACATGAGCCAGTACATTTTCTTTATTTCTTTCTTTAAAGCCAATGATGGATATTCATGGGAGATCTAACATAAAATAACCCGTTAATCCAGCTTGCATAGTGAAGATACCCTCCAGATGAAAAATTACAGCCAGCTAAGCATGACTAGAAACTCATATGTCAGAGTCTCAGGACCAGGTTCCAGCTTGTGGATAATTATTTAATGCAAGTTAATATATTATTTCTTGCAAATCAAATACAATCAAATGGAAAAGAACTGCATGGCCTGGTTCTTAGTGAGATTGTCTGTGTCTCTTAAATATATCAATATAGACCTCAGTTACCAGCAGGGCAGTGGTAGCAGTACCCAACACAGCTGATTACAATGAGAAAGCATGATATTCTCATCAAGACTGCATGCCCATTTGACTGGGGACTTTGGGCCTGATTCTTTGTTACATTACTCCCACTTTTGAACAGTGCAATCGTTCTGAGTGCAGTGGAGTTATTCTGGCTTAAAACTGGAGTGATACACTACAAATCAAGGCTATGAACTCTGGAGGGTCTAATGACTTTATTTTTCCAGTGCACAAAAAGGGTGTGTTTCACTGTAGACAGATTCCAGTTACATGATTACAAAGGATAAATGCCTGAGTAAGAACTGCAGGCTTTGGTCTCCAGGAGGTGGGCCTTAAGTCAGCAGGGTGCTTAAGTACTTGCAGAATGTTGAGTAATAAGCAGCTCCATGACTTAAAAAAAGGTCTAACTATAGAAGATGTGGTTTAGTGGTTGAAGGCGAGATCTGGGATTCAGGGCTTTATGCATTCTAATCCCAGCTTTAGTGGTCTCTGTGGTCTTCTCTATTTTTAATGTGCAAATAGTAAATAAAAAGTAATCATGAAAAGTGCTAAGCTTTATTACATAACAACATGGTTCACTTTTACTTTTGTTATTGTTCAGTCTCTCCAAGTGTTATACTTACCCCCAAATGCTCTGCTTTTGTAACTTGCAGTGTGTCTCTGGTTCATGTCTGGTACTGCTCTTAAACAACCTTTCATCAAAAGGATAACGGGAAACTTCCCACTGGTAACTCTGCACTCTACAGTGGATGGTAGGGTTCTCCAGCTATCCAAACAAAGCTGGGAAGGGCAAAAAAATACACTTTTCCTTGAACAAAACACATATAACAGATTTCTGACAGTTTGACTGGCAACTCCATGAAAGACAAGGATTGATCAGAAAAGACTTGCTCACTCCACAAAGTGCTCTTATATGAGGATAGGTAACTCCAACATGAATAGGCATCCTTTTAAGACTAATCCATATGGTAAGGGAAATGCGGCTGACTTCTAAGCACTGGAAATGATTCTGTGTTATGTGTCATCATTTAATTTAGAAAATTTTTGTTAGTGACCTAACAGGCTGCTAGTGTATATCCTAGTTTTTATTCTACACAGCATGCATTAGAAGCCCAGGAAAGAAGAGAGAGGTTTCTGTACCTGTGCCAAGAGTGCTGGCATCAGATCTTTTCTTTTGATTCCCATTCCTTGGACTAGACTTGTCCACAGTACAGGTAATAGCAGAATTCAGTGACATAGTGACATTGTGTATTCTAAATATAAGAGATTTATTTGGAAAAAAAATGTTCTCTGGTCCTGAATAGACATCCACAACTCTTGCCAGCAACTAAGTCACAGACACTTTCCTTTTTTAGAAACTCCTATATACTACTGTAAGTTCTCAAAAAGCTACTGAATTTCAGTGATTACTAAAAAGTTTGGTAAATATAATATGATGCAAATTCTTCAATCTTGCGAACTTTCCCAAAAGCACAACATAATAGTAAAACACCAGCTACAAAATATTTGTTTGAACACTAAAATCTTGCTTTCACATTTTTTACATAAATGTTAATGAAGTTGTGAATAATACTACTCTGTGTTGGCTCGTCTCAAAGTCAGAGCAATAGAGGCAAAATGTAAGTGAAAAAGACAGCACAGTTCACTACAATTTTATTGTATAGATTTTATGCTGTGTTTCTTAAGTGGAATTTGCTATTCTTTATCTTCTCTGTTAGTATTGTATTTTCAAGTGCGTGGGAGCTGGCAAAAAGGGAACAAGGTAAACAAATATTGATGATTTATTCTGCCAGTTTTTGTTTGTTTGCTGGAAATCTGTGCTAAAATTTTCAATCATGAGTGGTGATGAACGAGAGAATGTGATGGAACAACTTACCAAATGGGATATGGACCTTTCATCGAAGTTGAACATGTTCAGCTGACCTACCTGGATATTGGTATACTGCTGAAAGCTTGTACTGCAAAGGTTCATTGCCACAGGAATGAAGAAACATGAGGCCCTACAGAAATGTACAAATACTGCAATCAGGAATTGACTCTCAGACAGGAATCTGAGAAAGGAATTCAACCTGAGTTTCAAATATTTGTCCTTTGGGATTGTAATAGGAGGCCTTATTGCCTTCCAGTCACGTTTTAGTCAGAGCCTGGTCTGTGGGCTGTGTTGTAAGCAAACCTACTGGATGGATCCCTCTGGGAATACACCTCATGTGTAGAGTCTGAGTGGTTTTAGGTGGTGAATTAGATGACGAGCTTTCATGGTAATGTCACGAATAATGGATTTCTGAAAGTGTCCTATTGATTACTAATTGAAATGCAGGTGCCCACTTTTCTTGTGGACAACATCCTACGACTCCCATTCTTCCTTGTGCTATCAACAGTTTCTGCAATTCGAATCCCATGCCTGAGTAAGACTCAGGATTGGTCTTTGACTATTTGACAACATTTATCCAATTATGCATAGAAGAATTCTAATTCATCCTAACATTCTTACTTGTGCAGTCCAACAATTTATGTGTTGCATTGTTGTGTGAACATAAAGTATGAAAGAAAAAAACCATAAAAAATAAAAGGTAAATAATGGAACTTTAACACTATCTGTTATTATGAGGCTCTAATTGGTCAGCCTGAGGCGCCATCTTTGGTCACCTGCCGGGCCATGTACCTGCATCTAGGTCTCATTTAAACACACTATTAAAATGTGCCCAATGTGTTTGCATTCTGTTTGCTTTTAGGCTTGAGTATAGATTCCCCAGGCATTCGTAGTGCATGCAATCCCATGTGAGACAGTAGCAGCAGGGGGCAAAACGAAGCAAGAGGATTGTATCTGACAGAGTCTTTTAAAAGGAGTTGCTCACTTGACCAGAGTACTGGGCACCTGCCTGTGGCATCTAAACTAGAAAAAAAAATTAAAATCCATTTCCCTGGATGTTTTTGTACCTTTTTTTGTTTGTTTGCTTGTTTTCACCTTAAACAGCTTTGATCATATGGAGGATAGTGAAAGGTAAGTGCACAGAGCACAGAACATCTGTCTCATATCTAGAGAAAGACTTCAGAAACATGTGTTTGTATGAAGTGGTTTGCAAAATTCTCATGATTCTGAGCCTGTACGTGGCACGGATTTTTGTTCAGGCAAGCATGAAACTGTAGTATGAACAGTTTCCTCTAATACAGATCAGTGGAAGTGGTATCATCAGATGGTCAATGGAAACTTTCCCTGGAGGGCTGAATATAATTTTACCTCATCCTAGGCTCAGTTGAGTCAACTGGAAGAATCTAACGGGAGTATGCCAGTATGTGACCTTAGAGAGTTCAGCAGAGATTACAGACTCTATGGAGCATAAGAACTTGGAATACAGGAGGGAGACAGAGAAAAGATGACAAAGTGAACATTGCTGTAGTTTTTATAGTTACATGTAAAATATGATCACATAGGAAGGTCCTAGCACACGCAGCCTTAGTCATCACTCATGTATTATCTATCTTCATTATTTTACTGTTTATATTCCACAAAGCTATGCAAATATGAGTGTTCTTTAAATTGAAGGTTGATAGTTTTGCTGATATCCAGCATAGAGCTTTTGGAGTACATTTTTGCATCTGTCAGTCAACAGTAACTTATAACTCAACTCTGCTTCCACTAAACGATGCTTAAATGAATTGCCTTTACTGTAGCATAGCAACTTATTTATCCAGTCTTCACTGTTTTCAGCCTGTCTTTTTATCTATCCCTTATTACATCTAGTATCTGAGTGTCTGATACTCTTCTGTGGATTTTAGCCTGACAACACCCCTGTCAGGTAGGAAGAATTATTCTCCCATTATACAGACATGGGGAAGACCAGGACTTGCACAAGGTCACAGAGGAAGTCCGGGGGTGAGCTTAGCATTTGATGCAGGCCTTTGGGATCTGGATATACTGACATATATACTAAATTAGATTTACTAATCAGGCTGTGTAAGAATAGCAAATGTGGATAGCCTCAGTTTTTGTAAATAATCGTCTTCAACTACTTGTAGTAGTTGTGTCTTGGGTTTTTATTCTTTTCATATCTAGTTCCAAAGACTATTTAAGCATTACATGAATTACACTAATTACACAAAACTTGAATTTTTAATACAGGGATTTTTTTTTAAACTATGTTGTTTCATTTCCATAACATTCTATACCAAAATTCATGTGTAGAGTTACAGAGAACAAAGCAAAACTATTCTGTATTTACTTTGCCCAACATTTCTGTAAGACAGAAGAAAGTATGTAATGTGTCTGGCAAGGCATTCCAGGCTGACGTAATAGTGATGAAAAAAAATCATTTCAGTGATATCACACAAAATGATGAAAACCATGTTTTGTATTTAAGACTGGAGTGGTGTTTAAGAATTCAAACGGCTGGTTTTGGCAGACATCTAATTGTAATACTGTAGCGTTGCTGCAGGCAATTTTCTTTGATTTAATTAGATGAACAGTGGTATTTTTTTCTTTTTGCAAAAAGGCTTTATTATGTAGAAATGAAATATGTATAAATTTAATTTTTAATCTTGTCACTACAGAGTAGGAAGGAATAAGCTGATTCTTTTAATTTACCCTCTTTGTTTAAGAAAAAAAATTAAATTAATCTTATCACAAATGTTTATGAGTAATTGATTTGAGTTTTGCACTCCAGTCAGAAGTGATAGAGTTAAGATTGCTCTGTGTTTCTTCTGAATTGAATCTACTGTGACCATCTTTCAGTGTGTAAACACAAACAATTTGAAGCCTCAATTATGTTATTTTTCCTCCAGACTATGATAATATTACTGCTTAAATCAGAGTTTGGACTAGGAAATAGATCAATCTAAAAGATTTACTCTGCAATTTTTCTTTGTGGATTTTTCATTTGTAGTTTTTTTTTTTTTTACATAGTTGTCTGTAAAGTTTAACTCTAAAAATTAATTCATCACCAAAGATTCTCTCTAATACTTATTTCAGGTTTTTTTGTGGGCCAAATCCAGAGGAGATAATTTTAAGTAAATTGTAAGCAATTGTAATTACAGGTAATCAACCCTACTCACAGGTTTATATGTCATCAGTTTTCAGGCACATCTTCCCCACTGATTCAAATCAGTTGACCATTTCAGTTTCCCAGATCTAAGCATGATCTTGTAATGTCCAATATCTAGATCATGGTATTTATTAATTTTTCAAATATTGATTGAGGTGAGGTATCTACAAAATTCTGTAGAACCATCCTTGTGTTTCTTTCTAGGATGAAGCCAAAATCCAAAAATCGAGCTTCATGGAAGGTAATGAAAAATTTCCACTCACTTCCTTAGGATCCAACATTTTGCTCTGTATATTAAGATGGTTGATTCAGGAGCTCTTGAAATAAAGGACAGAATCCACTGGTTTCAGCACTGAGGTTGAGGCTTTCCCTTGTGTTTAAGCTGTGGCTTTTCCTCCATGAAACCTCAGGTTTTTTTACCAGCCTGACAAAGATGTTTTCTTTCCAGTGGCGGTGGGGATGGTAGGACAGTTAATTGAATTATCGTCTGCTGTCAAATTGCTGCAAAAAGGGCATGAGAGTATTTGCATCTTTTTTTTTTTTTGCTTGTCATTGAAAAGTGTTGATGCACTTTAAGTTCTTGTCTGATACCAATTTTAATAGCAGAGGAGTCAACAGCGATTAACACAGCTCAGTCAAGGCTGTATAGGTCAGATCTGTGCTCAGACAGGTTATTTAATGAATCTTTCTTCTTTCTGTAAATACTTTTATTATAAGGAGTGAAACGACAGAAGATTCATCTTGAATTGTGTACATATTTCTTATAATGATGAAAATGGTAAGATCACACTCTAGTCAGAACAAAAGGGGGTTTTTCTAGATTATTTTTTCTTTTTCCAGAAGAATGCACTTTCCAGTGGACTTGAACTATTCATAAGAGGAAGAGTTTTCTTCTTAGAATTTATGATTTTTTGGTTCCAAAAAATGTTACTTGGCATTTGTCAGATTTGAACAGACTTAAAAAAAAAGCTCTCAAAATGAGATCATATATTATGTGTCAGTATTTTTAAAATAAAAATTTCAGGTTGGCCTCAAATGAAAATATTCTTTAACTAGTTTGTTTTCACAGCATAACTCAAAAAAATCAATTTATTCACAGTTCTCATTCTGGGTAGTTAAATTCAGAGCTTTTTCTTTGTTTAATTTTTTTAATTTTTTTTTATTTTGTTGTTGTTGTTGTGGTTTACATCAGTGAATGAAAAAAATCTTAGTGATAAGCAATTTTTGCATGCAGTTTTTTTATAAACTTTTTTTTTTTTTGCTTTAGTCTGATGAAATATTAGCTGTCTTCTCATAAATGGAGTGCAAAGATTTAGCCCCAATCCAATTTTTTATCAGTCCATGTAGTACTAGCAGAGAGTCTGATTTCCACATGTGATTGCGTTTCAAAGTGGAGCATGTTTGGCTGTCTGTTCCTTAGTCCCAAACACCAAACATAGGACTACGTTGTTCCTTAATGTAAAAGAAAGTAGCTTCAGAATCTCTCTTATTTCTGCTAAAAATAACAACCATCTTGCTCCAGATTGCTCAACAGCATTCTTTTTTTTTTTTTTTAACAGTACAGAACCCAGTAGAAATAAGAAGAGATGATTTTGTAGAGCCAGGAGAAATTTTCCTTATAGAAGGGAATGTCTCATCATCTGTTTAAGCCAGCTTCCCCATGCCTTTGCTGCTAGAGTGAGCACAGAGGAGAGCGGGTGCTGGAGCAAACCCAGTGTTGTAAAAATTAGTACCGGGCAGAGGGAATCGGGACTGTAAAGTTTTGTTCTGGGGTAGCGGCAGCTCTTGTAAAGGGCATTTCTGGTTTTGTTTTTATTTCAGGAGGAATCCAAACCACATTTGTTGCGTAGATAGTTTGCATGTGCACTGATGTGAACTGAGATCAGAATCTGAACCGCTAGTAAAATGTGCTACAATATAATCTGCTATGCTAAGGGGCTGTAAGGAGTAATTATTGTTTGCAAAGGTCTTTGAGTTCCTCAGAAGAAAGATGCTATAAAAGTACAAAATACTGTTATTATTATTATAAACTTCTAAATGCCAAAAACTAGGCAGTAATAATAGAAGTGCTGAAACAACTTTAACAATAGTGATGTGAACACATTAAGCTGTAATAAAGCCAGAGTCAACTAAATCAATCAAGTAGGCCTTGCAAACTGCTTGTTAGGACAAAATTGCATCTTTTCTAAAATAAATACAAGAGCAGATTCTCAGCTGGTGTAAATTAGCCCAGCTCCACTGGAGTCAGAGACTTGGATTTAAAATGAGTGTTGCAATTTTTAAATTTTTTTTTTTCTTTTTCTTTTCTTGCTGCCATTGTTCATCTATGCATGAGTGTCTGTGTGTGTCAATGTGCCTGTGTTGGGATGTGCATGCTGCAGAAACATCAGTGCTGACAAAATTTATATCATCAGCTTCATTTGGGAGAAAAGCCAAAGTTATGACAATTAAGTTTCATTTCAAACAGGAAAAGCCTCTTGTGTTGCTACCCATGCACAGGTGAAGTTCTGAAATTGTTTTTTCATCTGACTTGTGCTCTGTAGAAAATGTCTCTGCATCAGTCTTTGTGGGTGTTGTGTCAGAAGAGAGGATGTTTTTGTAAAGCAGAAAGGGGACCATGGGAAAGTATATTTAGTTGTGTAAAAGTAGGAGTTATACACTACTACTTACTACTTTCCTCCTCCCCTTCATTGATTCTTGCCCTGACTCTTGATAATCGTTACAAGACTATCAAACAAAACTACTTAACCATCAAATTTAAATAAAGAAACTGATTTTACAGAACATTCAACTGAATTTTTGAAATATTTTGAAGAAGTTTCAATTAAGTACTTTTCCTAATTGTTTTAAAGCACTTTTACTGTTTCAAAACCTGCTTAGATCTTGCTTTTAAAAAGTACTCAGAAAAGATGTTAATGTCATAATCTGACTTCACCAAATTTGTATGTCATCTTGTGATCCTTCAGAAAGATAGTATATAAAGCATATATGATTAAATATGTCTGAATTAATATCTTGTTGCCATGATGAATGATCATTTTTCCTGGAAACAAAATATTTTTCATGCAACTGTTATGAAGATAAAATTTCATACTGGCTTACATTGCCAGCTAAACTTATGTAGGCAAAAATAGCAGGGAAAAAAGAAGTAAGGGAATCTTAAACTCAGTACTGGTTCTGTCACTGACTTTCTTGTTTGTTCTGTCAGCCTACATCTCCTTAAGTGTAAAATAAGGTTCATAACACCTAAATTACTCATTGTTACGCTGATTATAAAAGTGAGAGAGTTTGAGTCTCCATGTTTTCTGAACAGTTTCACATCTTTGATTTCAGAGCTAGGTATGGACTGGGGGAAGTGTGAAGGGGGAGTTAAAGTCCAAAATGCCAAAGAATATGTATTTTGAACTGTGACTTCATGACTGATACAGTATGAACCCCAACTCCAAATCCAAGCAGATGTTTCAGATCTGTGTTTGAATATTGCAGCTTGGGACCATGCATAGTTCTAAGAGACTTATTATAATTTATTATTAATAGGAGTAATGATTGATATTGTTGCATTATTTAATAATTGCTCTACTTTCACTATTTAATAATAATTATTATTTGCACATGCAGATCAGGTAGTTAAAGTTCTTTTCCATAAGAAATGCAAATAGAGATTAATGAGTGATTCATAGCAAGTAAGATAATTTGATAATTTTTCCCCCTGCATTTAAGCATCATTTACTTTGAGTGATCCTCGGTATTATCATTGTGTGCTCGATTGCTCAGTAGTGAAATCACTACTGAAATCACAAGGAATTGTTTCTTTGTCCTGATTACTGGAGCATAGCTTACACAATACTTGTTAGCTCTTTGTCTGTCTAGATAGCTAAGACTGTAATCCCCTTAAATCAAGAACTGTTTTCTAGTCAACCTCCGTATAATGCCCAGGAAAATGGTGTCCTAGGCTGTTCTAAATAATTAGATGCAAGTCAGTAATAAAAATCAAATTTCTGGTGCAAATATTTCTAGATAATAAATATTGATCAATGTGTTCTAGAAGTATTTGAGGAAGCCTCTGGAAAACTAATTTCTGTAAATGAGCACTATGACTATTAAACATAATACCTGTTCTTTAAGTAAAACAGGGAGAAAACCATCCAAATTATCATAAGCATGGTCAACATTTCTTTTTTTATTCATAAAATTATTTATAAAATATAAAATTTATACAAAGCTTTTGGAATTATATGCAATCTCTAATTAGCTTCTTGGTACTTAGTGTGGTGATCTTTCCAACTCATGGCTGGCATTGTGACTCTAATCTTTTTGTGCACCAAAGATACATGTAAATTAAAAACTAATGTGATGGATATAGATTTATGTAATACATGAGGAGTTGTTTTTCCACCATCTTCACATGTAAGTACCTGACTAACATCACTAAAGAGAACTACACTATCCAGGTACAAATGTTAAACACTTGCTTAAATATTTGTAGGACTGGAATCTTACAGAAAACCTAAAACCGAGTTAGATCCATCCCCTCTGATTATCTTTCATGATGTAGACCAGTTTAGGGGGAAGAGTCAACCTGTAATCTGTTTGGTTTGTTTTGTTTTTTTTTCCTACATGGGAAAAATTCTGCAACAAGCAGCAGCGATAGCATTTTGAGAAAGTTCTGCTTATGTAGAAGGTTTTCTGTTTGGGCAGACACCGCTCGGTATGTAATTAGCAGTGTCCGTTCTTGTTTTATAAGCAGCATTTCAGCAATTAGGAACTTTTTAATTAAGTCAACTGTGTTCTCAGCTTGAGGTTTTTTGGGTGCGCTCTTCCTCAGGAAAGTAAGATAACGTGCAGCCAAGACTTACTTTCTTTTTCTGCAGTAGTTCTTCCACCTTCCACTCCCTAATAAGTTAGTGTTCCCCTTTTAAAGACTTTAGTGCAATTTTTTAAATTATTTTTTTATAGCTTGTGTCACCACTGCTACCATCAAGATTCCTCTTTCAATAAGATGCTGATTGGATGAATATGGCTTCCAGTAACTCAGCCTTTGTTTTGTAAAAACATTATTACAACATTGTATAACACTTTAGAAATGTTTCAAATTTAGGCTGGCGTGGTGACTTAGCAGACTAGGGGGCTAACATATGGAGTCTGCTACACACTAGAGACTGTGGTTTTATTGCTGGCACCACTAGTCAAGTCAGGATTAGCAACCATAGTATTTTCAGCGAGATCTGAGATCACAAGGCCTCAGGTGTGGTTACCTAACCCTTGCCAGAAGTAGGAGAAATATTGACGGGTGAAAACAAAGATTGATTTAGTATAATGGGAAGGATACTTTTGCTATAAGAGCTACATTTTTCTTAGGATTAAATCATTTCCTTTGTTTTCCATTAAAATAATCGAGTGGTTCAAAATTCAAAACATACCCCAAATGGTAGCCGTTGTTGGGTGCAGAGCCACCCATCAGGACAGTGACCCTGAGTAGGATACCACTGGCACCTCTACTTGTCCTCAGCTGCAGCTGTGAATGTGCCAGACCTTGAAAAACAATTTGAGAAGCAAGCAAACAAGCAAACAAACAAAAAGATTCCTTTTCATATGAACTCACAGTGCGGGCAGGATCCCAAGCAAGATGTCTCTCATCTCAGCCCTGTCTCTGCTGTTGAAAAGCAGAGAAAAGAAGAAGAACTTCCTTGGGAAAGACAAGCTGGCTGAGAGTGGGAATGATATGCTTTAGGTGTTGATTATAGTGTAATAACTAATGGTGAGATTTCATTAGAAAGTAAAAGAACACATCTGTAGGAGAAAACGGATCCCATTAAAGAGCTGCACAGAGCCTTCTTTTTGTTTAATGGTAAAAGTACAAAGTGACAATATCAGAACAAAAATAAAATAAGAGAGGAACGCATTCTCTATCTTAAAAAAAAAAAAAAAAAGAAAAAGTGGCAGTTAAAGCCAATAAAGTCCTTTATTTGAATGCCATTAGTGGGTTTGGCAGCCATCCGCGCCATCTACTTCAGAGGAGCACTGCACAGATTAAGAGAGGCTGGATGCTAATTTGCACATATGGAAATGCTTTTTCTCGCCGTTCCGATGGCTCTGTTGTGGACAGATGGAATTAGTGAGCACTCCAAAGCCGTGAAGGCAAACACATAAAAAAAAAAAAGCCTCCTCTCCTCCTTTCTTCTTCTTTCTCTCTTTCTTTCGTGAGAAACTTCAGACTTGAAATAAATAACATTAGCAGACCGCTCTCCCTGGCATTAACAAGCTATTTTATCATATTTCAATTGCAAATCATTTTTAACTGGGAGTTATAGTCATCTTAGCTAGAACCAGTGTGCCAAAAAGGATTGGCAAATTAAGGACAATCTTCAGATAAATTTGGCCTTATATGCTGTATATAGATCCCTCTCTACTTTAAACTGTGCCTTGCAATGCTCCCTTTCCTGACAGTGTTCAGTAACTATGAATCGTATTTTCTCCTTCCAGTCCTTACACTTGTTGTACAAGTGACACTTTCACCTATCTTATGACCAGAGTGTGTCCTGACATCTCGCTGGGATGTGGGGCAGAGGGTGGCCTTAGGGTGGAAGATGATGATAAAAAGTGGCTCCTGACGAGGATCAAAATTCTGTTCCTGCATTTCCAGCTGTACAAAAGCCATTTCACCTGTCTGCCTTTGGACTATTGGATACTCTGTGGACAAACTGCAGGAAGCAAACGCAAGAGAGCAGCCTGGACTCTCGCCCCGGAAGGAAGATGTAGGAATTCTTCCTGGGGCTTTCCCCTGGGCAGCATGGTTCCCCACTGGCTCCAAAATAGGGCTGTGCCTTCAACATGATTAAAACCCTGGAAAAAGGATCAATCCAAGAAGACAAGAATCACTTTTATCTTGCTAATTTACAAGGGGAATTTCATATGCACCTTATCTATTGGCAGTCAAACAAAGCAGATGCATCATTCTTTAAGGCAGCTGAAAGTCAACGACCTTTGTTGCCAAATGTCTGTCTAGCCAATTTTTTTTTTAATTTCTTTGAAATCAGCTGGCACCAACAATTAGCACCCGACCACCCCCCAAACTTTGGATGAAGTGAGTGCTGGAAACTGAATCAGGATTCAAATATGGTAAATAACACCTCTCTCCGTGCACTGTGACTGGCTTGCTGCCACTAGCAAGAAGGTCTGTGCACAGTTCAGTCTCTCAGGGGCCAGTTCTGGTCTCCTTTAAGCTACACAAATCCATTGAATAAGACCATACACCCTCCTAACTAAAGGCAAGAAGTGGGCTTTTGTAACAGCACCTGACTGGATTCTCTCTGTTACAATGTGATGAATGGCTCAGAGGGGAATCCAGGTGTCTTAAAGCTCCTTCAGTCTGGCCTTTTTCTTCTCCATTCTCTTCACCCAACTTCTGAGAGTGCCTCAGTGATCTTAATGGATTCACAGCCGAAAACAGGGATGAAACGCACCATTTACTTGACTCTCACTGAAGAACCAGCTACAAAAATGCATTTTGCCGCCAAGTGATTTTTTTTTTTTAGGACAGTATTCTGAGCATGTTTCTTTGGTGGCATCAATCACAGCTATCAAGCGAATTGAAAACATGTGCACTTCAGGCAGAGGAACAAAATGTTGTTTGTGATCAGTTCCACTTGGTTATTAGCTTTATTCTGGAGAATTTCACAGTTTCTATAGAAGATGGTACCAAAGGAGAGATGTAATGAATCGCTACCAAAAATGGTGACTGCACTTCTACCTTTCTTTCTCTTTCTGTCTTTTTATTTCTTTTCCTTTTTTTTTTCCTTTTTTTTTTCTCTCCCCCTCCCCCAGCCCCCCCAGTTCTTTCCCAAGTGCTCTGATGCCAGAGGCTGGAAGGATTTTGCTTCCAAAGAGCAGCATGTGGCTCTGGAGTGACAGATTCCTGACTGCTGCTCCAAGGCATTGTTCACAGTGAACAGGGAGGCTCTGACCTCTCTGATCACACAGCTGAGAGAGGAGGAGAGCATGCTACTGTTATAACTCTTACTCCTCTCTTTGTGTACAGTGTGTCTAATGGGGACACACATTTATACTGCTCTCTTCCTTTAGAGAAAGAACAAGGCCCAGTCTTGAACTCTTTATTCAGGCTAAACTCTCACTGAAGTCTATTGAAGCCAATGTCCTTCAGGAGGCTCACTCCTCCTGTGCTTCTCGATGCATAAAGTATATCTTCCAGTTCTAGTCAGAGACATTTTATATTCCTTCCCTCCACCTTGCCACATTCATATTTCCCTTTTTTGCCTTCATAGAGCCCTGGTGCTATTCTCTCCTCAACTGCCTTTTGGTGTTTTGAGGAGAGTCATTGTTCTTCTCTGGTGTCACAGCTATAAGGAGGAGAAACAACTTGCAAACTCTCCTTTCTCTATGTAAATCTGGTTGCAAATATACTTTTTAAATAACCCTTTACATTATGACAGTTTTATCAGACAGTTAAACTCAGACCTCATCTCATTCTGCATAAGGCACAATGATAGTGATTAGAATTCAGTCCTGGAATCCAGAAAGTCAGGGGAAAACCTGCACTCTTTGCAATAAAACTGGGATTTCACTCCTTACCAGCTTACCCCTTCCCGGTTTCCCCACCAAATGTATTGGCATTTCCCATATCATTTTGATGGCTTTGAAATTTAATCCCAACAGAAGAGATTTTAAATTGCTGCTATTATTCACAGATAGCAGACCCTTAAAAAATCTGAGCTTCAAGTAATTGCATAAAAAATAAAAAATGCATAATGATCATATAGATACAGTCGAAGCTTGTGATAAAAGATCCAATAAAGTATTTGTAAAAATTAATGCTTTGGGGAGATACTGGTGAAGATTCTTAAAACTCAAAAGTTTCATTTTTGCAGTGTCTTTCCAGGAAATTTAATAGAAGTATTTAATTTATAAGAAAAGTGTATGTTTTCTGAAAGTTGAGCACAGGGCATCTTCAGGGGAAAAGATCCAAGACCCTTTTTGGGAGGATGAGGGGAGCTGTAAATTAAAACAAGGAGAATCCAACCCTGAAATGTTCATATTTAGTTTGATTCTTTTTTTCTATTGCAGTTTTATTTCTCTTCATTTTATTCATTTATTTATTTATTCATTTAAGAAATGCTAAAATAGTGACTTAGAATTCCCCCAAAAGTGAAACTTGAGTAACAGAAGTGGTGAAAGGATTCAGCATCAGATTATTTAATTTCTTATTATTTTACCATAAGCATAGATAACATATTAATGATAAATAAGCTCATAGAAATCTTCCAGTAAACCCTGCATATCCAAAAATGGAAACATGAAGAGAGTCATTCAGAAGAATTACTGGCAAAATAATAATAATTAAAAATATAAAATAAAGATGATTTTTTTTTTTTTGTCAGAACTGTCTGCTCTCTAGTCTGTTCTTCTACTATTTCTGCCTAAGAAAACCAGTTAAGGCTGCTTGGGAGGGTCATGTAGCTGGACTTCCCAGAAGAAAACTAATAGAAGTAGGAGAAACACAGCAAACTACCCAAAGCCTGTGGTGGGAGGCTGCATTTCAGCCAGCTAACCCTTTTCTCAGTTGCCACCTAAATTTCTAAATCCTACTATCATGGTAAGCTGCTTTGTTAGTCCTGAGTGTCTGCAGCCTTCACCAGAAAAGAGAACAAGGAGCTGTGATAAGTTGTCATAGCTGCTCTGTGAAAAAGACAGCATGGGTCTGGGAAGCCTTCTTAAATAACATGGATGGAGGCTTTCTGTGTCCTCCAGTCACCAGGACTTTGGCACTGAACTTCAGGAGACTTACTCCCCAAGGAATTCTGGACAGCCTGAAGGAGTCTTGACCCCTTGCTGTCAAGAGTAATCAGTCCTTTATGAAGCAGCAAACACAGATATGAAATCTACCAGAGTTCTTTCAAACACACAGTCATCCAAACAAAGATGAAAAATCCATGCTGGTTTTAACTATCCAAACCAGTTTCAATTTTGTCTTTATTGAGGAAAAGCATAGAGGCAATGTTCTGAGATCACCAAAAACTTCTTCTAGTTGAAGCTAATAATTACTCTGAGATTCAGGGCAGCCCTTGAAATTTAAACAACCTCCAAGGCTCAGAGAGTGAGGCTTTTCCCTTGAGTGAGAAGTGAGGAGATGCACGGCTTCATTATCCTTTGGGCTTCTGATACATTTCACCATGAGATATTGTTGCCCTTCCTGAGAGATGGTTTGGATTTTTCCTGGAGGGACACATCAAGTCAGCTGTAAGTGTGGCATGCTCAGCATCCCACCCTCTGCTGACCCACCACCAGTTTGGATGCAGCTGATCTGAGCATGCTTGGTAGCATGATCCAGCCTGCAGGCTCACACATGCTCCAGTGTGTGCACTTTGGCCACACCAGAAGCTGGTCTCTTGGGCTTGCTATCTGCATAGGAGGCAAGTCTGGTCTTTAGGGTATCCTCAAGAAACAGAAAAACTGAACCTTTCATGACAATCAAGGCATTACATGAAAGTGTTCAGATGCAACACTGAAAAACAACCTGTAACAAACTAAAGAGTTCAACAAATACTATTCCACCCGAATGATGCTTTACAAGAGCTTACATAGATACAGACTCACTCTGTACCCTGTAAATCCTCTCCCTATCTGTGTGTTCCTACCAAATATAACTTCATTTGAGTTTCTTTGTTTCTGGACTCTTTGGGTGGTTCCTCAGTTCCAGGCAGCTGTTCTTGCAGCCAGAGACATGGTCCGGTTGCAGGGTGCAGAAAATATGGGGTGTGCTGGCATGAGCTGCTTCTTATACTCCTATCCCATGGCTGGTCCCAGCCTGCCTTTATTTGTGTATCTGAGCTTATCTTCTGTTAATGATTTAGAACCAGTCCCCAAAACGGAGCAGTGTCACTTTCAAAGGTGAGAGGACTGTGAACATTTGGTGTTCTGTCTGTCCACAGAAAGCAAACAATTAAAAAGTTTTAAAAGAAGTCTAATTAGAAAGCTACATAAAAATAACAGAGGAAGCATAAGTTGAAGGACCATCTATTACAGAAATAGTGAAGGATTCTTGGTGTTGCACTGACCATAAGCTCCTGTAAGCTGCAATTTCAATACACAGTTTTAAGTAAATTCCCTTTTCAGCTTCACTTGTCCCACATGAAAGAAAAGCTAACTTTAACAGAGCAGACAAGAGTCCTTAAAACGAAGCAAGAGGAATTTTTTCTTTAAGTGGAACATCATGGGGCTCATCAGAGTATTTAATAGTATTTTCCCTCCAGCTGTTTTTATTTATCTTTAAACTTCCAATAAAAGTTATGCTTTATTTCAAGAAGCAATCCATAATAAACTTTTCAGCTGATGGTAGTGGTTAGTGCCTGTGCCACCAACAGTGATGATTAATTCTTTGGAGAAGAAACAAAAATGACTCTTTGCTATGCAGCACCTATCACAATGAATTTGAGTAGGGGCATTTGGGCCCTACCACCAATTTTCAAATTAGAGGAAACAATAATCTCATTCCATTGCTGTATGATAATGCTGGGAACTTGAGATGGGGTCAGTTTCTTACTGGAAGGCAAACTCGGAGCAATCCCTGGTCTAGTACGTCATTACTATTGTTCCACAGTAATGATATGCCTCCCTGGGCTAGGTACTGTACAGGCATGGTGTGAGGGACAGCTCTTGTCCTAAGAACATATTGCCCTGAGTCCTTATGGACATAACATATGCTTTTAACTCCAGGCACTGTCAATCAAACCTTTGAATTGAATGAGATGTTTTACATGTGCCAAGCTAAGCATACGTTGAAATCTATATGAGATTTGGGCCTATATAAGCATGGATCAAGGGTGAAGAATTTAACTATTGTTAGTACACAGTAAATATACCAATTCTTTTCATTTTAAATAGAGATGACAAAACCAGCAAGGCTACACATAAAATCCTCAGCTAAGACATGACTTCATTCAGGCCTGTAGCCACAAAAACAACTCCTTTTCTGACCCCAGGTGTCTGCCTCTTGCCTTCAGCACACTGTCTGTTATAGCATCCTGCCTAGTCCCAAAGGTCTATCTCATGGCTTCATGGAAACTCCTCTTTCCCAGTACTGAACTAGTACAGATGGGCTTAGGCATTAATTCTGCTTTTGTCCAGCTGCTGACAAGGAGGAAACTATTGAGACAAGCTCGATTAGAACCAGTGGCCTCTGGAGCAAACAGCACTGCCAGTTTCCATTGAGACAAAGCAGAATACTTACCCTGGTCAACACTCTCGATGCTAATTTTGTTGTGGGTCTTTTTGGCCAGGCTCTGAGCCTATTGTTTGGTGCAGCAAAGCTGATTTATATCCGCAATGCTGAACCTTTTCTGTGTGGAGTTGCATACTAAAATCTCATTTCAGTAGTTGACAGAATATGTTTCATCACTGGCTGTCATACATGTCCTTGGAAGAGGAACAGCCTCCAAGAAGACATTTGTTCAGGAAGGATGCTGAGCTGGAAATTTTGACTTCATTGTGGTCAGGATTGGGCCTACTGTAGAAAAGTTTGTTCATCTATATTTGGACTTTCCATTCATCCTGCCTTGGAGCAGGAGGACAGACCAGCTGACTGATCTCCTTCCACCTGGTCTTCCATTACTCTCTTCTATGCAGGCTCTCATATCATATTTATTACTGACTTGTATTATACTCACTATCCCTGTGTTTTACAGTAGTGTGGTAAAGAACACTAACATATGCCACTCGTTTACCTATCTTCTTGCTAGATGAGATGTTTCTGAAGTTGAGTGCATTGTTTTGTATTTGCTAAACTTACATCCATGAAAAGATTGCTCTGTGTGTGTCTGTGTGCATGTGTTACAAGAGATGAGGTTAATGACAGGCTTCTTGTATTTAGAGAGGAAGATACGCTGACGAACTGAGGTTTGTTCCAAACTTCGGGCCAGTTTGCACTAGTTTTGTGTGAAGTACCCTGTTCTATACAAATGACAACTGCGCATTATCCTCGTGGAGAAACCCGGTCAGCCAGGGGCATGAAGTTGCCAAGGGCAGTCTGGAGACTGGTATTTCACTGATCTTTCTTTTAATAATATGATCTGAGGCTTTGTGAATAAAGGCCTTCAGACGAATGCAGAGTTCTGTGGGAAGCCAGTGGAGGGAGCAGAGGGATTAGAGGACTTGTTGGAAAGGTCTGCAGGAGTTTGTGTTTCTAAGCAAAATATGCAGTAAGAGCCAAAGTTTCCAAACTACTGAAACTTACTGCCCTTGGATTTGTTAATGCCATTCAAAAATAATAGTGCTTCCTCTAACGAAAAAAAAAATCTGTGCCAAAGAGCTATTTATTTCCAAAGAGCTAATGTTCACAAATACGGTGAAATCTTAACTCTTTTGAACTCAGTAGGAATATTGCCACAGAATCCAACAGGGTCATGATTAAGCCCTGGACCATTTGGTCAAGCGGGCATTGACCACAGGGCCAGGTATACCTGAGTTACTCTTCTGGGCTTCTCAGTCATATGCTATGCAGATTTCACATATTACATAGGTCCACAATTTCCAAAGAAAACTGTAACTTTTCTTGCCTTTTTTTGTTATGGCTGTCCACATTGATCTTTCAAAAATTACCAGAAACTTTGGTCTTTATCTGTCTGTGGTCAAAAGCTAGTTTAACAGAATCAGCTTAGTATGGACTAGCTTCAACCTTGAGATCTGATCATACTCCCATAGACAGCCCACCATGCCTAGCTTTTGCATGTGTAAGATCATTCACTGTTGCTGATACTTAAAGATAACACTGCAAACAAAAAAAGAATTATCACATTTTTTCAGGAAATACTTTATTGATTCACTGCCAAATCTATAGTTGCTTTTATTTGTTTGTTTTGGCAGTTGTATCCCTTCAAAAAGTTTGCTTCTGTATTTTAAAATGCTTAAGGCTATCCTTTTAATTAAATTGTTGTTTAGTGCACATGCTATACTATTCCTTACTTGCTTAAAAGGCATGTGTTGAGACACAGGAACTTCCTTTCTGCACTGTGACTTTAATAGTAAGAAAAACATATGGTTTAGCTCAAGTTTTTTCCTAAGGTTTGGCTGTGCCTCAGTTTCCTATCTCAAGGCTCTTACTTTATATCTTTAGATTATCTAACTCTACAAAGCCACACCAGTGCTCCATTAACTTAAAGGAAAGAAAATAGAGCCGTGCTTGCCTCACCCTTTCTCAATATCCAAGGAAACTTAAGCAAAAAATCATAGATTGTATCAGGTGTTTCAACTTCCTCACAAATAGGAACCTCCATTAAAAGATAACAAAAATAGCTATTAAATTCTGGTGGAAGAATTGAAGTTTCTTGGAATGATTACTCTTCGGAAATCTCAGTGTCCCGCCTCCCCTTTTCCCCCTCACCCAACACATGCACTCTTTTACCTTTGCCTTCTGCAAGTGTAAGCCAAAGGAACCCTGTGCCTTCTCTCATTCTTTCTTGCATATTTCTTTGAGGTGGAGTTTAAGAATATTATGGCAGCAAAGTTGTTAACTAATGCACACAAGTCACTTTTTGTGCTGTGACAGTTCCCAGAGTTTTGAATGTTCTTTAAGAAGTCAGTGTGAGTGCTAGGAAACTCAAAGGAATGTTTGGTATTCATTGGTAAATCCAAACCAAGGTATTTCTGACAAACTGTAACTCAAAAGTAACTTCAAACCATAACTTACTTTCTTCACACTGCTTATCTCCAACACAGTGCCTTCTGATTAAGCCTGGCAATATTTCAGACCAAAATAATACTCCTACCAGAGTTAAAGAGTGTATTTGAAATAAAGGGAGACCAAATAAGAGCTTATAAGGGGACTTGGTTGTGATTTTCACCATGGACCATAATTATGGTTCCACATCCCTATTATTGCATCAGTCCAAGATATTGCTTCCTCCATTGTTTCCATGGAAGCATCCTGACGTGTAGCATTACCAGAAAGTGTTCAACTAATGCAAAAGGTAGTGGTTATTGGTACAACAGTACAGCAATTCTGCATGATAAAAAAAAAAAAAAATCACTTATCTAACCCTAGCATGCATGCAGGCACAGGACAAGGGAATAGTTGGATTTTTAATTAAACTCTCCTATGTACTCCTGATTCCATGTAAAAGGTGTATAGCCAAAATGTTATTTACTTGCATAACTCATTTGTTCAAAGAAATGAGTCTCTGGGAGTGCATTTTCCTCTATTAATGCCTGAGTTTAGTATTAACCTGAGTGCTTAAATGAATTTGCTGATCGCAGCTAAGACTCACATAGACCTTATTCAACATCAGTTACACACACCGTTTGGCACCTGTAGCCGTGCCTGCTTAAAGGAAGCCTAACTTTAAAGCAGTACACAGAGATATTTTCTTTACTCTTTCCAGGAGAGCTCAGTTTCTACCTTGAAGTTAAGTTTAAAGTAAATACACACTGAGCAGGAGACAGAACACAAGCTTTGCCTTCCCACTCTCTGGCTCACAAACAGAGAATTTTAGTCTCCAAAATTTCATCTTCATGAACTCTTTATAAAAACAGTTTTGTGTTTGTTTAAACTATGTTCTTTTTCTACCATTTAAGTCAAAGGCTATCTCCTTATAAAGTGCAGACAATTTAAAAAATGACCCCTTATTTAAATAGGATATGACAGTCTAATAGAATAGTCTCTAATCATCTATAGGACAAATCTGGCAGCACTACACATGCTCAGTAAAATGTCAATAGGACTATACCCAGAGTAAGACACTGCTCAGCATAATTAAGTGGTCTCAAGTCCTTGACAAGTAAAGAAAAAATCTAGCTTAGTTAGGAAAAGAAAGAAAAAAAATCATGTGCAATTCTGAATTGTGGTAACTAGAGACAGACTGAAGCTGCCAACTTTGGATTCAGAGAGCTGGTTGGAGGGATATTTAATGTTTTAGCATATGCCAACCTCAATTAAGAAAGGAAAGAAGGAAACCAGTTGATTTTTTCACTGGATGGAAGGTATTTTCTGTATCATGCCATTATTTCCCACAATGCTACCAGTCTGTAATGGCCAGTTGACCCAGCAAGGCAGAGGCCAGCATTTTGAATCCTGGATCCCTTGAAGATGTTTCTTAAAATAAAGATATAACTGCTTTTTAAACTGTCATAGCTATTTTGGATTTTAATTGGATATGTGAATACTTCTCCCTGCTGGAATATCAGGCCTCTATTACTGATTTAGAAGTGTATCTGTAAGCACTTCGGTATGAACTTCATCTCTTCTCAAATAGGCCAACCAATCCTGTGCATCTGATGCAAGGAAGCTGGCCTCTGAAGTTTCTCTGTGGACTTGATGGGGCTGGGATTTCACTCAATACCTGATAACTGCACCACTTCAGTTCCTCCTCAGCCAGTCTTTTGAATAACCAGCATGCAGTCACCAAGCTGGCACTGCAAAATAAGTAAGTTCCTGCACAAGAGCGGAAAGAAAACTAGGTTAAAATATGTGCTGACATAGAGGGTGCAATTCCAACGACATCAATGGAGTTGTGTTTATTTACATCACTAGAGAATTTGAAATAATCTTGCCTGCTTTGTCACAAGCATGCTAAACAAGTTTGAAGATTGTTTAAAGACCCCGTTTTAGCTTTGTTGATTACTCAATCTCTGCAGTCATTTATTGCTCCAATACTACAAAGTAAGAGAGATTATCCCTTAATTAGGTGATTTTTATCCTTGTAACATCTTCGACTGCACTAGATCTTCATTACGTTTTTTTTTTCTCCCCCTGAAACTTTCTTGAATCAGCTTTCATGTTTCTCTACTCTTTTCCCTGGTGAGTTGTTGATCCAGGGACCAATGAATGTTAGTAATATATCTATTTATGGCCTAATCATTATGAATATTTTTAAACGTACTTCAAAAAATTATTCGTAGGCTATGCATTCAAAAATGCTTAATCCCTATAAATGCTTAGAATGAGTAGTTGGGAAGTTCATCTATGTGTGGAGAAAACACCCTTTAAAGCCTGTGTTGTCCTCTGAGTAAAACTTCTTGTGTACAAACATGGAACAGTATTGCATCCAATTGTTACAATTTTATGAAACTAAGAGTTATACACATTTTTAGCAGTTCTGCCTGCATACAGTGCAGTTTACAAAAGGGCCTTTAAGATGTTTAAGAAGAAATGAAGCTAATGGTCCTGTTTTAACTATGATGTGATATAAAGATTATCAAAAGTCTTTGAAGGTAATATAAAGATTACTCCAAGTCATTGTGATTAACAGAGAATAAAGTATTTGGCTATGTTTTTAATGAATAAAACTGGTTTTTGTGACTCTTCCTTGTCCCAGCATTTGAAGTACAGTATGCAAATTCTTAATGGAATATAAACATTAACCCTTTCCCCCCATTGCCAGTAGTAACAATAGCATTGTATAAGTAACAGCGAAATAAAATGCAAATTGTCCATTCTCCAATGCCAGATAATCAAGGATTGAATTTAGGTCTTAATTAAGGATTTGTATAAAATTTGAAATCAGTACTAGACATGGTTTGCACCACTGCCAGGGCAACAAAAAAAAAAAAAAAAAGATTTTAAGGGTTAAATCATTAATATCCAAAATTAACTGCATGATGCTTCCTTCTGCTGCAAGAAAATGAGCAGACTGGAATTGTCACCATTGTAAGTCTTTCAGAAGAGGTTCAACAAGCACCTGTGAGACAGATATCACTGCACTGATCCTGCCTTGAGACATAAGGAAAGGCTACATCATCTTTGGAAGTCCTTCCCAAACTTCTTTTCCAAGATCAGGTGATTCAATTCATAGCCATTGCTCGTATGGCAAAAGGCAGGTGAGTGGATTCTCCTACCTTAGACGACAAATCCACGGCCAATTTGCAAGACAGGGTAGACATCTTTGATATAGATAATGGGATGTTGTTGTTTTTGTTGTTATCAGCATGTCTCACGGTTGGTGCAGATTTGTCATCCTGGCTGACAGAACTATTATGTTTGAGGGGCCATGTTAGCATCTCTTGCAAAAGAAGTTGTGAGGGAGGGCACTTTTGAAAAGTCTAGCCAAAATGATAAGAGCAGCATAAATGGATAAGACTCTCAGTCTCTTTTTTCCAAGTGAGTGAGAAGTGGAAGGCTTTTGACCCGGAATTCTTATCTCTGACAACCCATATTCTCCAAAATATTAGCAGTATTGGGAAGGCATTTCAATGACAAATGAAAGAATAGAAGAGAAGATGTGCATACTCCTAAATTGCTTGGAATTTTCAATAGGAAAAAAATCTCTCTGAGGTGCTGAAGAAAAGCAATTGATGTGTGTAGGATAGGCAGCTATGGAGGGCAGCAATATTTTGGTGACAGAACAGTGTTTTGTGCCTGAGTAAGTAAACTTGTGCTTGGAGGCATAGAAATTCCTCAGTTTCCCCAGGGCACCAAAACCTCTGGAGCCAACACTGGATTTGTGGCAAAATCTGCAGATGGCTCTGCAGGAGGAATGTGTATAGCTGTATACAGCTGGTTTGTAGCTGTTTGGCTTTGTATTGGCAACTCAGTTAACTAGATAGCTTGTTGTTGGTGGAGACACAAAAACAATATCCACAGATGCTAACACCCTCCCCCTCAGAGGGTTTAGCACTTGAACTGATATCAGCAAGCTTGTTCCTTACCTTGGTAAAGATTTACTGCTATTTTATACTTTCCCTTCAAGTGGGGGAGGAGGGTGCTTTGAAATAGGGTTGTTAGCTTTCCTTAGTTCTAAAACATGCTTTGAATTAGCACTTTTATTTCTTTGTGAAAACACAGGAATAAGACACCAGGAATAAATTGTGATAGCCTTATTCATAACTCTCTTCTGGCTGCTTCTAATATCAACCATGAGAATACTGAGACATATAACGTCCAAAGTTAATATAGAAGAATTTCTGACCTGGCATTTTGCGCTAAATTTCTGATATATGGGAAAGTAACAATATTTTAAAGTTTATTCCTATTCTTTACAAAAAAATCATTTTTCTGATAAAAAATGGCATTTTAGAATCTTTCTTTATTTTGGAAAGTGTAGAAATTTTGTTTCAAAGCTACTTTTATATTCCTGTATTCTTTTTATATTATATCAACCCATGCCAAAAATAGCCTTGCATAATCTGCTGACAGATTATAATATGGTATTGATTAAAACGTTCTATTGCTTTTCATTTGTTCATTGTTTTTGTAACAAAACACAGACTTGTAAAAATTGGGATCAAGCAGAATGTTTCAATCAATACTAAGTAGCATCTGCCCTAAAGTCTAAAAATAATTTATTTAAACATTTTATTTTTTTGCAGGAAACCTAATCATATCCATGTAGCTTTGGGGGGAAAAAAAAAAGGTCACTTGCCTTGAAACCGTTTTTCTAACAAAATGTTCTGTATTAACATTTTCCATATAGATCTAGTCAGCATAACTCTATAGCTGATTGAACAAATGTTCTCAAACAAGGCTGCCAAAAGTTTATAATCCATTAACACTTGTTCCTGGACATCCTCTGTCTCTTTGGCTACTTTTAATTCAGAGATTCCAGCTCACTGACCAATGACTTAACAATGTAAACTGAGTTCTTAAACCAAAAATTATTTCAGTCCATGGGAACCTTTCCGCTGATGGTAACAGACATTAAGTTTGGCCATGAGTAAAGGGTAAGTATGACAAAACACCTTCATAAATTTATTTTATTGGAGATGGATAATGGAGCTGCGGCTCCCATACCAACTGCTAATTCATGCTAGAAAACAACCTGATTTTTGAGAGTTACAAACAGATTTCTTACTACCAGACCATGAACCTTCTCCAAAGCCCATTGGGACTGGTGATTCAGCGAAAGCAGGAACGTTGGAGCTCCTCTGCAATGTCATGTGGCTAATCACAGTTCAGTGGAACAGCTTTTCAAAAAGTAGATAGACAGAGATAACGGGGTGTTAGTTCTATCTCAGACCAACTTACCCCTGCTTAGACACATGCAGATAATTGCTCAGGAAGTGACACTTAACTGTAAGAGTGTGTGAGCACGTGTGTGTGTGCGTGTGTGTGTGTGCACATGTGTTAATACAGAAAGAGACGCGCATGTCCACTGCAACAAAAATTTGCTGTTGGAAAAGGATTCTTGGATATAGTATATGGAACAAAATAAAAATGCATAAAAATAATTTCTCAGGAATATAACATAAATTTAACAATTTGTCTCTGAATAATTTAATTTGCAGTTTTAAGCCTTTAGAGTTATGGTCTATAATTGGAGCCACAGTCTGCATGTATTTTAAATGCAAAGAGAGGTTCCAACAGTCAAGTTATTATATTACTCGAGAGTTTAATTAATAACACACTAATTGTAGAAGCCAACATCAAGAGCCACACCATATTGTTTCCATTACATTTTGAAACTGTTTGAAGTGATTTCGTAATTAAAAAAAATGAACTTCTGAGTAAAGTGTTATCTTCTCATGAAGACATCATTTGCGCTATGAGTTCTCTTACTTTGCAGGCTGCAGGATTCTTCACCAGGTTCTACACTATAGTGTGCCTTTAGATCTGAATAGAAGTGCATACTCTCACACTTAGGGGAAAGAAAAGCAACTCAGTCTTTGTTAAAGTTCAGCTAAGCTCCCCCAGAACACAAATATTTAGTGACATGAGATTATTAAAAATATAAATGAGTGAATGTTAGAAAATTCATGTAAGAATAAGCATAAACAATATGTCCTAAGAAAATGCATATCATAAATAGTATGCTGAATGTGATTTAAAGATACCATATAAACTTAGTTCTAAAATACTGCTTTGTCTATATCCATGGATATTTGCTCTCATCAAATACACAGGAATTTCAGAAGTTTTTCAAGATAGTGTAAAATTACTAAGATAGATAGGTCTCTTTTGCCATTCTCGCTAGTAAACCACCACCACTCCACAGCTTGATACACAGCTCAGTCCTGGGACATAGGGCAAGGAGGGACCAGAGACCTCCTTCCACCTACAGACTGCTGCCTCCTCCAGGACCTGCTACCCTTCCACCCAGCATCTATAAGACCAATAGCAGCTACGGTCTGCTAGTCATTGACTAGCATGTAGGATACATATCACAGGGTACTTTCCCTGAACTTTTTCTCTCCCTAACTGCCTTACTCTACCCGGTTCTGCACAAGCAGGCTGGTTCTCCTGCCAGCACCCCTCCGCTCCCCCCTCCTCAACAACCATATTGCATAACAGCAGGATTTTGCCCTAAGCTGTTGTGCTGACTCCAGAAATTTCAGTCTTATAAACTCTCTGTAAATTGATAAAATATTCCTCCCCCTGCATTTCAAAATAAACATCCTACTAACTTAGTGAGATCTTAGGGGCAATTAAAGTTAATAAATACTATGGAAACCTGATAGCTTTGCAGTGCAAAATCAATACTAAAAATAACACATATATCTTATTACTGGTTGCAATACAATAGGAGCGTGCTTTAAGGATTTAGAATTGCAGATATTATTGGAAAGATTGATACCATAACCATTTCTCATATCATATTAGCAAACAACAAATTCAATAACACTATACATGCAAACCCACTAATAAGATTCAAAAATATGGTAATATAATATTTGGAAACCTATGAATCTGATAGGATGTGTCAGTAGTATTACAAAAATTAGCTGTAAATCTGCTGCAATAAATGTTAATATTTTATTCTACTCTTAAATTTCTTTTTTTTCTTTGTTTTATTATTATTTCTCTGTTTCCATAGGCAAGTCATGCTATAATTTCATGAGAAAAGAGACCAAAAAATGTGTGAACTACCAGTTTACAAATGGCTATGATTTTAGGTTTCTTCTTGATGGAGGATCCAGCTGAACTTGTGTTTTGTTTATCTAAATAGTAACACGTATCATTTAAAAACCAAGTACATTTTGGTTGGCTTCTCCCTTTAGCAAATGACAGTTCATCATTAAATATTTCTTAAGCCCATTCAGCTTTAAAGTCCCCACTGTTCTTCAAAGGCCAGATGAAAGCAATGTAGTTCTGCAGTATACGTGCCAAAAGGCTTTGTCTCACCAGCAGGAGCAAACCGGATCCATGTCTCCTTTAAGATGTTTTTTCCTTCCCCACAGCAGGTGAAGGACATATTGGATAGGTCAAGAGGTTAAGTTCAAATTATCATAATTTAGCAGGAGTTCAATGCAGATACCCATTCCATAGAAGGTCTGGTTCATTAATAAACCAGAGGTGGAAATGAACATAGGAAAAAGCCCCTGGAGAGGCTAGAGAAAAGAGGGACTTGGTACAATGTTTGGTTACTTGAGGGAAATGATGTTCCTTTTTATTAGCTGTCTTCATCCTTTTCCCAAGGGAGGCCACAGAGGTCCCAGTAACAGTTTGGGTCCAGGTTGGAAACTGAGAATGATCAAAGAGAGAAAGGTTTCTTACCTTGCAAGATAGATACACTTTTCCCAGACAATTTAATGAAGTTGGAGCCTCATTAGACCACATCTAATCTCTCTTCCTGCATAGGACAATAGGCATCACATTACCTCACAACTGAAATCTGAACTCCTGTTGACTGAGTCATCATGGCCTTCCATGTCCTAGAGCCAAAATCTGTCACTGATGAGCGTCATGAAACGCTGTACAAAAATATCACTGCTTGCTAGATACAGTGGCAATGTTTCTGGTGGAGGGTCAAGATCTCCTAATGAGGCTGGCTTCAGGCTGTCTGGGCATCCTTTACCTGATGCAGGATTATCCTAATTCTAATCCCAGGTTTAGGTACCAAAGAAAGCCTTCAGGTCGCCAGCTGTAATCCTGTGATTCAGACCACTCCACAGGGGCTGTGTGTTTCCAGCACAAAGGGAGAGCACGGTACAGGGAGCAGGCAGGGGCTGGTGAGAAGGTGCAGCCGCAGGCTGTGGGGAAGGGAAGAGGGCAAGAGGGATCTTTTGCAGTGTGCACGATGTCTCAGCTAGGCCAGCCCTTCCTGAGCCATGTTCCGCAACAGCAAAGGCTTGGTTCTGGCAGTCTCTTCAAAAGTCTGGAAAGAAACTGCACTCACTAGAAGTCCCCCTGGAGAATGTTCTGGGCACAGAAAAGAAACACATAGCTGGGAAAAATCTTATGTATGGTAGAGCAGAGAGCAGCCATATGTGAAATGGAAGCAAATTAAAAATGGATAGAATAAAGAGCTTGCTGTGCATCAGAATGAAAAAATAAAATTTTTAAAAAAGTCTTTGGAGGTTTCATTTTTGCACACCTAATATGAGCTTTTAGTTATTATTGTTTAACTGAACTAAGTATTTCAGGCAGGACAATGAAAGTAGATAACAAAGTTTTTCCCTTTTTTTCTCCAGTCCTTCTTTGACATGGATATAAAAAGGTATGGTATGTGACACTGAATGCTGGCAGAAAAAGTTAAAGGTGAGATGTGGGGGTATTAACTCCCATGGCAGGAAGAGTCAGACAGTAAATGGGCCAAGGCTTAGTAATTTACAGGGAGAACTTCAATTCAGGATTGTGTAATGACGGTGGTTATTTCTCTAGCCTAGGTTCAGTTAATAGAATCTATTATTTATCAGTTTTGCAAAGTTTGAATGCAGGTCTGAATTTCCATGTCTGTGTTTTATTTGCTGTATACCTCTGTAGGATTTCCAGTCTCCTTTCAGATGAGCACAGGCCTAGTTATTCACTTTGAAATTGTTTGCACATTAACAGATCAGTTAATTCCTCGGTCCTCTGGTGATTTATGTACCAAGTTGCTTGTTTTGATATTCGCAGCCCTCAGTTCTGTGAACATGGTTTAAATACATTCAATCAGTATTCTTTTTAAATTGCAACTGACCTGCTTTTTGTTTTTAATATGGAATAATAAGATTTGACTTTAATTTACTCCATGACCTAGAGTTCTCTGTCTTCTCTCTTGGATTAACTAGAACAGTAACTTCTTGGAGGTTTTTATGAAAAATACAGTCTTCCACTAAAACTTCTCAAACATCTGAGAACTTTATAAAATGTGGTTTCTAGCTAACAAACTGCCCCTACAAAAATCCCCTCACAGTCTTATATATAAAGCAAATTCATTTTATACTCCTTGGCCACAGATTGTGTCTTTGAAGCAAATTTTTCACATTAACAGTATTTAAAGCTATGTTTAATAATATTGTTGGCCCAACAGTTCAGCAGTTAAGGTGATGACTAATAGCAGCAAGCCATGAAAACTGAGTGGATGACTAGGAAAGAGAACAAGTTTACAGAACAAGTTTGTGTTTCAGTCACAAAAGAAATAGAGTCGAAAGGTTTTCTCACCTGGGCTAAGAGTTAGCAATATCACAACTCGCATAGTAACTTGGCAAAATTTTATGGCTTCATTTGAAAGACGCCTGGGATTAATGGGCAAAAATAAGCCCCTATCATGTAATAAATTGTTGAAATCCTGTTGTGACCTTTTTTCCCTTCATGTTCATGCTGAAGCTCTTAGCAGACCAGCAGAGAAAGGAGTGATGCAGTCACACTAGCAGAAGCTTGTCTGTAACAGAAGTAAATGTGACTCACCACTTTCACAAGAATCCACTTAAATATGCTAATAAATAAACATGCTGAAGGCATTTCTTATCAATGTTTTCACGTAATGTATCATTTATGTTTTGGCGAACTATGCTGTCAGGTAGCAAGTTTTTTGGAGCTACGGTCCCTTTTCTCCCACTATGTGCTTGTTCAGCACCAATCACACTTTATGCAACTAGCAAAAGCACAAAGTTAAGAAAGAACACGTATACTCAGAGTACACTGAGTAAGACCTGGTCAGCATTTCCTTTGCACCATTTTGTTTTAAGAAAGGGTCAGGCCAGCAAGAACACTGCTTTGGTTTTGCAGCACAACTGCATGGTTACTTACCTTTCAACGGAGATGTCCATTTCTATTACTACCCAATCACTTCAACTGCCTCTCATAGAAAAATCCAGTATAACTGGGCAGAGAATGATAACTTGTCTATAGCATTTTTAAGCCAACCCAAAAGAATATACAGCAGAGATAAAATGTTCTATTAAAAATGCATATGTTAGTTTTAAAATGTTATAAGAAGACAACCATTGCTATTCAACTCTGTAGGTGTTGGTTTGGGTTTTTTTTATAAGTCTTTTCTATGAAACTATATTATATTTTAGTATAATCCAACTGGCTTCAACCCTATTAAATACCGTAGGGCTTTGCCATAAGGATGCAGCAGTGAAGCAGTAAGTGCCTATCTCTTAAAATCATCTGAGGCTCCTGCCTAACAGGCCATTAAAAGGACAGACACACACAGACGCGCACATACACAACCCCCATGCAGACCAGAGCTCCCGTCCCCCCCCTTCTCTTCCCAAAGACAGCATGTGTGACCTCTGCAGCACACCCTGCTTCTCTGGCTCAGGGCGAGGAACCTGAGTCCAGCGCCAGCCCGGGCGGGAGCAGGAGCTGCTGTCGCTGCCGCTTCGCTGGACAGCAGGCTAGCAAGGCTCCTGCACGGCCGTCGCAAATCCTCCTTCTGGCTGGGTTTTTTCTTACAGCGATTTGATCTCTTCAGTACCTCTGCCTCTGACAAAAACATTTGAAACATTTACCTTGCGCCTGCAGAATGAAAAGGCTATTCGGCTGTGCGTGGTATAAACTTTGTAGACAGGCTCAGCACTAAGTATGCTTTTTTAGGCAGAGTTCTTATAAGAGTATCAGGCACCCTACCTTTCTGTAGCACTCTGCAGAAAACTGTCCAGACCTCAGGAATGTCTTTATTCACTTGAAGTGGATTAATATAGTATGTTTATTATTCTGTGTGTATATATATCAATAACTGCTTACAACATCACTTCAAGCACACCATCAATACAAAATTCTTCTGTATGCTTTACAGGAGTTTGCCACTGTTTGCCAGAGGAGTCAGTAATTTACCTGGAATATTTCTTTACAATTGTGAGTGCAGGCTTCTTTGAAATAGAACGATTTCCAAACTGTCTTAACTACAGTTCCCATAAGGAAAAATATTTCAAAAGAGAAAAAGAGAGGAGAATAGGATATTTTCTTTTTCACTGTGGAAAGGTCTGACAATTTGTTTCAAATTTCAGAAGAAAGGCTGAGTTCTATAAAAGAAACTAAAACTGAAATGTTTTGCTCTAAGAATTGAGAAATTCAATTTTTTTTTTTAAAAGAAAATCTGATTTTTGGCAAGCTCCACTTTCTACATAAAACCCTGTAAATTTTATACATCCCAAATCAACAGCTTGAACATTCAGAACACTTGATTCTTCTTATGCCATTCCCATTGTTTCTGTAGGAGGGTGGGGACAGGACATGTTATTTTTTTCCTAGGAGAAGTGAGAGGGGAAAATATTTCCTTATTGACTTCCAAATATGTTAAACATTACATAATCCAGCATGATTTACCATTTCAGTCCAAAATAGTTGGATGCTTCAGGTCAAAATGCAAAAGCTGTAACAAAACTGTGGGAAGCCTGCACAAACAGTGCCCTTTGTGGCCCTCCATCCCTAGTGATCCCACTGAAAGGATATTCACTCGTCATCCTTGGATTACTCTCGATCTAGTCCATACGTTCTATTTTTGTAGATTATAGAGTATTCACTGGATTATTGAATAATGCCATATTCAAAAGACACCCTTAGAAATGTCCTAACACTTCAGATTCTGAAATTTGGCCAAAACAGGAGAAGACAGTAGGAATGGTGAGTGCCAGTTTAATAAATCCTGAATTTCAAAAAGTACAGAACTTGAAAACTAGATTATTTTTAAGGCATACCAGATTGGGCACTAGATACATCTAACATCTTTTTTTTTCTCTGTGGATTGATAAGGTTGTATCTTCTGCCTTAATATCAACGCTTGAGTATTAGAAGGCTTTATTGCAAATGCTGAATGTACCAGAATGGATAAGGGTGCTGTAACCTTTCTAATAGCTCTGCTTAATTTACCTCACCCTGGAGCATGTCACAGGCAAGTGACTCGCACAGAGCCCCTCAGTGCCCTGTTCCATCCAGCCTTCCTTCCAGTAAACACAGATCTTCTTTTTCCTGGGGCTCACACTGCACCTGTAGTGTCTGTGGTAGCTGTGTTCAGGTAGGCTAGTAGCTTGAGAAATTTTTCCCTGTATCACCTTCAGGGCCAGAGTTCAGAGGACAATCAAAGAATTGGAGCTGTAGCACAAGCTGGACCCTTGGTCTGTTGTAAGGGCATACGTCTCTCTTCCTCAGCAAGTGGCAGAGTTTGGGGGCTATTCTAGTCTGTCAGCACAAGCTGAAACTAATGTTGATGAAACGAAGCAGGATGACTTTGATTATCAGTTCCTCCTTGTTGGAGATGACCTGTCTGTACTCACTCATGGCTTGGTTGTGCTCTGACACTTAGTAATGGTACACAGGATCCCATGTTTGTGATTCCTTCATGTGTTCCATATTTATTGTATTTCCATTTTCTCTTGCACTTCAGGAAGTAGTCGCATAGTAAACTAGGCAGCTAAAGTTTTGTCAGACTCTTTGCAATAAAAAGCAAGCAGTTGCAAGAATTTCGGGTTTGCTTTCCAATCCAGATGAGTCCTGAAGGTGAGTGGCAGCATGGATTCTCTTCTGTCTAATAAGGATTGAGAGGCATTTAAGCTTTTCTCTGAGAAAGGACACAAAGAGGATCTCTGTCCTCTGCCAGCTGTCTATTTTGACAAGACTTGGAGAAACTCAATATTTTTGAAACTCTGTCCTTATGAAATTTAGTTGAAATTAACCACTCAATTCAAAGCTGATGGGAAGAGCAGGGAAAGGACTGGAAGACTCCAATAAAAGGTCAATTTTTAAAATTGCCAAATAACATCACAGTTTGGCGTTATAAAAGATAGCTAAAAAAATATAAAAATCTATTGTTTCTTAATAAGTGCATCAGAGCCGGATCATAAAACCTGAAGAGTGGCCAGCAGTTGTGCTGCCCAGCATCAGACTGGGGTTGACATATCACAGAGACAGGCAATTTTAGCAGTACTTCAGCAGTGCTGCAGGAGCGAGTAAACTGGATCTGAAGTCTGCCTGGTGTAGTTCATAGCCCTCTTTCATGATACCTCTGTAATACTCGATGCTTTTTGTCCAGCAAGTGTAGACACATGATATAGTTACTCTTACACAGGGAAGAAAAGAGACCTGTTCTCCCTGTATTGGCAAAAGATAACTTTACATCCTTTGGTAGAAAGTATGTAGTATTTATCTACAATTTCAGGAACTACTGAGTGAAATTCTATGTTTATGGCTCTCTAGTAGGTTCTTCATCCCAATTATCATATTCTGAATTGTCAGCAAATCAGTTCTTTTCCAAGAGAAGTACAACTTTTGCTATTCGAATTGACCACAAATATTTGTTGATCTTTCTTTGACAGTGACATTTTCTCCAAAGGAAAAAGCTGTGGATATCAAACAGATGTTAACATAGTATTACACTCTTGAGTCTTTTTTTATTTGTTAAAAGTAGAATTTACCAGAGAGTGCCCCGAGTTTCATTGCTGCACCACTTTTCATAAAGTCAAGTTTCCCAGTGGATGCGTTAATCATGTGTTTTACATGCTGTCATATCACATAACATTTTGAGTTTGACTTAACCTGGTGTGATATGTCACAATCCTACAGTATGTGTGCCCCAGGGAACTTTCAATCAGTTTGCTGAAAAACACAATTAAAGACCCACAGTGAATTGAGTTTTCATTAAAACTGTACACACACAAAAAACCACATGTCTTTCTCTGGGAAACAGCACACGTTATCTGTGAAAATATTAGTATCGCATATAGCCTTTAGAATTTGCAAAGAAAATTACAAATACTATTTTCTAATTGCTAGATTGTCTAATAAAATTACTTGTATGTAGTGCAATTTAATACCTGCAACTATTCTTCCCATATATAGGAGTTATACTGATTTTCTTGTGCAACTGCAAAACAATATGAGAAGTGGCACTGGGATACCTATTTAGAGTGCTTTATTGTGCCCTGATGCTTTGAGCTTGGTCTAGTTGAGAGAAACCTATGGGCAAATGCTTAAAGCATAAATCTGCAAGTCCAGAAGTCTCTGAGAAGAGCTGAAGGAAGAATTTATTATAAACAACTTCTTCCAACTCTCATTTTCAAAAATGTGCTTTTTGTGCCTATTTGTTTGCTAACCAGAAAGTGCCCTTCAATGGTTTTGTTCAGTCAGACTTCAACAGCCTGATACTGGCTTGTGAATTGGTTGACTGACCTTCATGGGTTGCTTCATTCGGTGTCCAAAATGAATGTGTTTTCACCCAAAACTATTTGAAACTCATCTACAGGTCTGAGCTCTTTATTTCAACAAAGAAATTGGGCAATGGTGGGTATGTCATTAAAGAAATATGAACACGACAAACATTAGTATCTATTTTACAAGGTATTCACAAAATTTTTTTCAAACTATTTATTCAGCTGTGGTTTTGAGTTCTAATGGTGGTTCTTACATTTTTGGTTTACTCTCATATTTTGGTGACATATTTTGAGTGGCAACATACCTAAAATGGGTTAAGTGCTTTTCTTACAAATCCATTGTCTATGGAAAGTACAGTTTTAAACACAAGGTACTACTCCAAGCAGCAAGAAACAGACCTTTGTGTTCTAATTTATTTTGCTGTGGTTCTTATTTTTTATATGAAATGGGATGTATGCTCATGTGCAATAGTAATAATGAAAAAAAGACTAACAAGACAACATACTGTCTAAGCATGTGGCCAGGTTTAACAGTACGTATTTTGACACACATGTAAATACAGACAGAAGAAAACAAACACGTCTTTTTCACTGTATATGATAGATAGACAAATTCTAAAGGGAAATGACACATTTTGTTATTCATTAACATCCAGTGATCCTTTCATGCAACACCCTGGAGGCTGAATGCAGTGACAGCATAAAAAGGTATACACCCACCAGTACTTGGCATCAGGCAACAAGCAGTTTGCTGGAAAAGAGCTGGCATACATTCCTTGATAATGTGTCTCATAGGTTTGTTGGATGGCAATACACTGAAGTGTCTGACCATTAAATGACATACCAAAATGCTGACATTTAACCATGTGTGCCTGTTGCCAATCACTCAAGTTTTCCCCAACTTCTATTCTTTTTCTGCTTGGAATGGTTGAAGTCCACGCTGGCAACAAGCAGAGACTAAGCAAAGTATAAATATGTTTCATATGTGTTATGAAAGACAAAAATGTAAATTTACAAGGTAAGCATGGAACAGAGAATTGCATTACAGTGTTACAAATTAGATTAGACCTTGTTGAAAATGATAGGCATAACAGCTACTCTATTTGAGAGAGAGTGATATATAAAATAGTCAATCCTCAATTGTAGAACGACACAGCTGCCTCCAAATGAAACATTGATATTTGGTTTATGCAATGAAAAGGTACAAGAGGGTGAAAAGTCTTTGCTCATACTGCTTTGTAAGAGTTTGTGTCCCTGACTGTAAAAGAGAGATGCGTGTAAAGAAAGGCTAAGAGAGAAGTAGTGATTGCATGGGCCTGCAAAAGTTGCTGAAATGGAGCTTTTAGATCACATTTTAGCTAAAAAGGGCTCTAGAGTTAGGACGAAGAAGCTTTTTCCATCTTCCTCTGTTCAGAGGACTAGGACTTCATACAGTCTTTGTAACTAAAGAGGTAATAAAAACCATCTTCCATAAAGAAGTTAAAAATAATCACAAAAGAAAAAGGAAAACCCAGAATGGTATATAGAGTTTTATACAGTAGTGTTAAGGTAAGTTCTCTTACTTACTCTCCCCAAAATGCATATAACTGATTAAAAAATTCTTAATACCTGAGAATCATTTCTGTAGAATATTATTAATGCAAATATCTGACTGAAGTGTGTATGGAAGGAGGCAGAGCTGGCAGAGTACAGTATCTGCAAGGAAGAATATTAGGGTAGCAACAGCAAAAATTGGATGTGAAAGACCTACAGTGAGCCTTGCAAGGGAACATAGAGAATTTGGGAAAGAAACTCATGCTAGAGTAAAATGAAGAAGCATGCTACTACTGGCAGAAGGGAGGGAGCTTGAGATGCATCATTGCTATAAACCACTAGTACATTAACTGTTTCCTGATGGAAATATTAGCCCATTTTTTTGTGCGTGTAACTTTCTAGAAGTCCAGGAAAGACACCAACTCACATCTGAACTGGTGGCTACTGTCTGGGGTTTGGAACAAGGGGGATTTATAAGGATAATGAAAAAATCACTATGTTATTGCCATAAAAATTAAACCTTGCTTATACATTGCCATCAGATTTATTTCAGGATTACTACTAGTAGATATTTCATTTCTGTGCCACTTATGGTCAAAATGTTCAGTGCTACCCTTCATTTTTGTTTACTCACTACTGTAAGTGCCATCGACTGAAAAGCAACTGTGGAACTGACATTGGCTATGTACATAGAAGCACCTAGTACATTCATGTGCAAACCTGTAAAGAAGCCTTTTGTACATGTAAAAGAAAGTTACCTTTGTGTATTGTATGGCACAGACAGGCACTTTGAGCTAAAAAGCTCAGCTTATCACAATGCAGCCTGACTCTGAAATGGCTGTCCTAAAAGTTTCCCTGAATGTCCTATTAGCAGGCAAACTTCTTTTCCTTCTTGCCTGTAGTATATACATACATCCCTCTGCAGGAACTGACATTCTGCTCAACAATTCAATAGTAATATAAAGTGATCCGCCCTTTTAGAGGCATACTTCCTGAGCAAAATTTGCTTTCCCTTACACATTACATGCAAAAGGACATTGGAAGGGACTGATGAGCCCAGCCATTGTCAGTCACAAGTGACATCATTTGGGGGTAATATTTAGAAGATTAGTAACATCTGCTTTTTTAAATATGGTTAGTAGCAACCCCTCCAGCCTACTTCAACCATATGGGATGCTTTGTATGCACAGATAGGCACTGTACACCGCCAAAGCTATGCTGGAGAAGAAATGTTTCCTTCAAATAACACAGCTAAAAAAACAGAATGAAAAACTGTATAGTCTTTCTAATGTGGTCAGAAAGAGCAAATGCAAAACCATACTGCTGAACAAAGTTTATTGCTAAATAACACCTTTACTATTATTAATAACAGTCATTATTACTGAAGTGTTTGTATTGTGTGTAAAAAGTCTTGTTGCTCAACAAGACTGTCAAACTAGGAAAAAGACAATCTGATTTTAAGCACAGCATCTTGGTGATTTGCTTCTTCATGATCAGCAAACTATTGTTAATAATTTTGAAGGAAAAAACCTGAATAAGTGCTTCAGAAATCCAGAAATTCTAGCCCGTAAAACCCCCTAGAACCCTATTCTGTTCTCGTTTCCTGGAGTGCAACCTCACTATAATTCCACAGATCCTCACAGAAAAAAAATGGGTTTACCCCTTTAGGACACAGGAAACAGAATGAAATCCCCGCACTTCAAAATGATAATGCAAATGACTGCTTTCATATATTTATACTGGGAAGAGGTACTAATTTAAAAAAAAAAAGTTTAAGGAAATTGGTGGGCTATTGGTGTGCTATAAATTAAGGGAAAGAGGAGGAAGGAAAGTAGAATATTTGTTTTTTTATAAATGTTTCTTCCTTTGACAAAACTCATTTCAGCAATTTGAAAGGATATTAATAACAGAACATGAACACAGTTTCCTCTTGTTTGTGGAATATGGATTGCCTCCTTCCAGAGCTCAAAGCAGAAGGTTTAAGGTTTCCAAGTGAGCCTCAATAGCTGTAACTCAGTTGCTTTCACTGCAGCATGAGTTTTTACATTAGGTGTCTTGCCCTTTTTCTTATGTCTAGTCTCTACAGATTCCTGAACAAATTTGGCATAGCTCATGAAAAATGATCTTTTTTTTCTGCATTCATGTCTAAACCAGTCATATCATATCTATTACACAGAGCAGACTATCTTGGAAATTTTCTTAAACTCATATTGAATATAGTCCTATGCATTCAAACGTAACCTCTTCTATATCCCTAATTTCTTCTCTTGCATTTTACTACTAGGTTGTAACTAAAGAGTCTGCTTTGTTAATACCTATTACACTTTTGATAAATTAACAGCTATTATATCTGCTAAAAATGGGCTCATTTCCAAAACATCTGGTCAGAACAGGTCAAGACTGGCCTCTTCCTCTTCTCGCAGGAACAGTTGGGGCTGATGCAGTTGTAAGCATTAGAGTTCCCAGGGGAATGTTACTTTACCTAATGCACTGGCCGAATGGCACGCTTCACTTCCACAACACCTGCTTACAGATTCCTTGCTGCCACTCAAACCCAAGCCGGCAGAGCATGGGAAATTGGGAACAGTGATAAAAGCACACACAGAATAACTTGGGAGAGGATGACACAGTGAATGGGAATAGAGCACACTGAAAAGCATAGGCATACAATGCGACAAGAAAGAGAAAAATATCCAGCATTAAGAGGTAAATGTTGTCTAGCTAATTGTGATTGACAATTATCCTTTCTTCCTACAAGAGCTAGGTGTGGTATTGATTTCTTTTATGTCCGCGATTACACCAGGGCATCGCATCCTTGACCCACAATGAACACTTTTCTGTTCTTAAGAAGTTTTTTAGCATTTCTCCTTGCTATTTTGTCAAGAGATGAATGTATCATCTCATACTTTGTAAACCTTAGGGAGATTTGAGAAAGGTCAGGCAGTTTTGGATTCAGGCATCTAGCCTAGCAATGTGATAATCACCTTTGCAGCCTGCTGTTTCTGCCTGTTTGAGGTAGTGATGTTGTTTGCAGAAACTCATTCACTTGTTATAGAGTGGCAGCTCTCAACTTCTTATCTCGAGTAACTTGATCTGTTGGTTAGAGCAAGTGGTCAAATGGCACTAATTCTCCTTTGTTACTATATAGAAAAAAAATCACTGATCAAATATGAAGGAGAATTAGATCCACACCGACCTCTTCTCTGAAGCTTGGTGGGGTAGAGAGCTTATGATTGGCATTCCTTGTTGGGCAGGAAGAAAAACAGTATGGAACTACCTGTATGTTTCTGGTGGACCACTGCCACTCATTAATATCTGTTTTTTTACTGACCTCCTGGACTCTCTGTGAGCAGGAAAGCACACTGTCAACATCAAGAAAGTGAAGTGTCATTTTCAAGTTCTTCGACTTCAGATGGTTTTGGGAAGTATGAGTTATTTTTGATTGTGTTTTTTTTTTGTTTTATTATTCCTCATTAGGAACTCCAGGGTAATTGAGTCTGGTACTTTTCATTGTCAAATGTTAGCAAGCACACAAACAGCATTAAAATCTCCTTTCAAGTGCTCTCCTCATGCTATATTTTCACTTGATCAACTACTCTTCTTACAGGGCAAAACTGTGGTGGAATGTAAGCAATGGCAACAGGTTAGGAACTGACACAGCAGTATTGTGACTGGAAGTAACCATTCCATATTGTGTCCTTCTTTCCTTATCTCTGACAAACAGAATTTGTCCCTTGATATTCCTCTGAACTCCTCTTTGCATACCAGACTGGGAGAAAAAGGGCTTTAATGCTACCAACAGGTGGAAACTCTGGGATCAACCCATGTCAGGTCTACAGATGCTGGTGAGAGGTTGTGCACTTGATTGATTGTGCAGTTTGATTCCACTTTTGGTTTTTCAAAGATGACTTCAAGGGGAGTGAAAAGATTTTTACCAACTTAAACTGACAATTCACTGTGAGGATTTTTTGACCATCTCTTCACTTTCCAATCCCAGCTTGAGTGGATCGGTATGCAGTTACTCTTACTGAAGTAGGTCTCCCGTGTTCTGGTTTTGGCCCTTATGCTCACCTTCAGATATGTTGTACATTGGGAGTCACTGATGACAGCTAACATCTTCACTGGAATAACCATGCCAGGCAATGTGAAGGGTTTATCTGTGTTGAACTTCATTGTGGTATTTACATCTCATTGTTTTCCATTTCCATGTAAAAGTTGTAGTTGCCAGGGTAACTTTTGGCAGACTAATGGTGAAGAGACATCTCCTCAGATTATTCTCTCCATGAAGATAAAGGTGTTATCTATGTGAGGTAAATGTGGACTCCTGGTTTGAGGAATATTTAAGCAGTATTACAAATACCAAATAAACCTTGTCTATTTCTCTAGAGCAAAGTGGATACATATATTATTAATCCATAAAATCTAGGTCCAGACTCAAACTCATTCTTCTCTCCGATCGTCTTTTTGAATACTGAAAATAAACAGGATCAAGCCACACTGCCCAGATCTGGATTTACTTTCCCAGAGTTTGCATTTCAAATTCAGACCTTTAGGTTGGACCCACACTAAAACCAACCACAGAAGTTATCGAGCTGCTGGACAGGTAGAGACACCATTCTTTGTGAGTGAATAAAAGGAATTCTACCCTGGCAGTACCTAAAATTGATGTGACCAATAAACCCATTTTATTTTTGCTCTATTCAGATGTTATTTATGAAACATATGAATTAATAAGAACCAACTGTTATTCAGCAATGCCTTGCATTCTTCTGATAAAATATAAGATTTCCTTAATGGTATCAAAGCCAATACTTCTTAGTGAAGCTTAGTTTTAGGAAGTACACACCATTACTAGACACCCTTTGGATTATACTGTTAATTGCTTTATAAACCTATTGCCCATACAGAATTAAAGCAATTCCATAAAAGCCAAATAAGGGTATAAATTAAATATTAGAAGGTCTGCATATGAAATAACTATCTATGCAGAATAGCTTGTGTTCTCTGTTCAATCTTGGTTGCTTAATTTTGTCAGCACCTTCTGGTGGCAGTTTGATTTACTGCTTTTGAAGTCAACAGCACCAACCTTACAGTATATCATTGAGGTCTGTAAGTTGTTAGGCCCAGAAAGATTGGGCAGTTTATTTTCCACATACCTCTGACATGTCAACCATGTGCATCAATATGATTTACACACTAAGCACCCATGAACTAATAACAGTGTCAAAACTTGCCTTTTGCCAGCTAGCATTATGTATGTTATAGGGAAAATATCCTTGTGAAAAATCAGCTTGGCCCCAGTTTGCTTCCACTTTTATCTTTTTTTACACTATTTATATTAATTGGCTTTCTTGGAGTTTATCCAAGTCACTTCTTTTAGTGATGTTCTACATCTCACTCGGGTAGAGGATTTAGGTTTGACAAAGAATTCTACATTTATAAAAACAAACAAACAAACAACATCATTTATGAGACAGCAAAGAGAAGAGGGGCAGAGACCAAACCTAAAGGCACATGAACTGCTTCAAGAAGTATGTTTGTCTATGAATGTGCAGTTGGTCAGCTGCTCTACAGTAACTGCTTGTGCCCACACTGCTACCCCAGTGTAATGCTATCAGATGTTTGCTGGGGAATAAGTGGACAAATGCTTGCGACAATTGTGACGCAAGTTCTCCCCCTAGCTTACCTCATGGAAATGTGTCAAGTGCAAATAAAACAATAGAAGGGGAAATTTCCCCCTGAATTCTACTGCAGAGACTCTGCGCAGCCTGTATTCGTCCATGGTTTCTCATTATACAAGTCAGTATGTTAGTAACGGCAACTAGAAAGGCCATCAGGCTCATGAAAAGCTGAGATACTGGATGACCTTTGATCCTCACGTGAGTCCTGTCACTTTAATGACCAGCCTGTAATCATTGTAATATACCTTTGATAGACATTTAGTGGTAAGTGAAGTTGAATATAAGGCCATTTCTGTGCCAACATAAGAGGAAAATACCTAATAGACATGAAAGGATAGAAAAGTTTAAATAAGGTTTAAAAAAGCCAATGTAAAGAAACCAAAATAGATATGTTACATGTAGTCCATTACAAACTTTGTGGTACTCCTTTATTTTTTCACTTTTCTCTTCAGCCACCTGCCTCTCTTTTAAACAGACCATCTTCTAGAAAAATCTCCTATTTCTTTTTTCACATCCATCTTTTTTCATCAGTACCTAACTGGTTTAAAGCCAGAGGTCCCAAAAACAAAGACTTTTTCTCAAGATGGCTGAAGAACTTGCAATTGAGAGAAGTCTCCAAAAAAAGAACATTTCTCTCAAAAGAAATTTCTCTCCTGACTCTGCCTCCATCACAAACCAAAATAATTACCAGAAAGTTTGCAAGTCTTTGACACTGTTCAAGTCAAAATCTGAAATTTAGGCTAATTTCAGGTTCAATTCTGTGCTCAAAAAACTTGTCTTAACCGAATGCAAATTCAATTGCAATGACTACTTTCTCCTCCTCTAACAGTCACTTGTTACTGTTCTGTGGTATTTAAGTCATGCAGTTTGTGAATTAATTATGGGGGGGTGTGTGTATTTTATTTTTCTGAAGAACAGTGAAACTAACATTTCTCACTTCAAGTCTGCCAGTATCATTGTGTGCACAACCTTCATTCCTTTCCGATCAGATTGGAGCCTTGCTGTAATTTTCTAAATCCAGGTCTTCTATTCAGTCAGCAAAATAGCTCTGGCCATGTACAGAGCAAAATCACTGATCTTTCTGGATTTTTTTTTTAAATAATCTAATTTTAAGTGCTTTAGACACTAATTACACAGCAATGGCAGCCATTGCCTAGCTGGATTGGCTTAAAAGCTTCATGCAAAATGCTGATTTGCAAATTAACTTGCCTTGGCAACCAGGAGAGATGTCAATTTGAAAATAAGCGGCAGTGTATAATTTCACCTCAAAAGGCCAGGGTTTGCTGAAAAGTGATACACACATTCTCATGATGAAGGATTTGTTATGCTATTGACCATTGACATAAGTAAGTAAGAAACCATTATCCTGAGGACAAAAACAAAAATAAATCAAAACTCACTTTCCAGCTGTCTATAAGAAGAACTTGCTATTGATGTAATTTCTGGCTAAAATTACTTAGGCATGTGCCAGCTGCTTTGTCGAAAGTATGGGTCTACTCACTGAAGGCACTATGGCTACTCACTTGTCAAACCAGTGACAAAATCCAAAAGGAGGCCTTGCTTAAGCCTCTCCTTACAAGTAGGGACACCAAAAAAATTCATATACAGACACATGCACAAATCTACAGCCTGTTAATTCCTTTATAAAAAGCTCATTTGCAAACATTGCAGTTATGGGGTTTTGTATGACATTAGGGTCAGAGATATACAAATTGCTCTATGAAGTTGAGAGTTCATATTGGTTGGGTTAAAACTGAATGGCATGATCATGACTTGGATGGGGCTGTGCAGGCACTGTCAACAGCTAGTGGCAGACAGCAGTACTATTTGCATCACGGTATTATCTCATTGTGAGGCTACGGCGAACAGGCTCTTTGTTCTGGGAACCCAGCCCAGACAGAGGAAATTGTGGGGAGAAGAGATGAAACTTCTCTTGCTTTATCCGTCCTTGAAGCTTGTCAGCCTCCAGATTCACCCTGAGGTTGCTGAGTGCAAGCCCTGACTCCTATGGGGAAGTGAGGTGGCTGACAGTGATGTGGAGCTCGGACCAGTCTCACTTTCCCTGCAATGTTTGGTTCCTATATCTCCTCTCAGTCTCTTTCTTCTAGAGCAAAGAAGAAATATTCCAACACGAAAAGCCATCCTTGGCCCTTCAGGATGATGGTTTAAGTAACCGCATGGGCAGTGTGCCCCGGTGTGACTGGGAGGCCATACAGCTATTCGGGCACATTGGTGACCCATGGTGCAGCTGTGCAGGCAACAACAGCAGTGGCTGGTGGGGGATGAACCCTGCTTCAGGGCTTTCCCCTGCAAACCTGTGAGGGGACAGGAACCCAGCCTTGCCTTGGGTTCCTGTGGTTATTTAATACTCACATGTTGGACAGGAGCCATTTTGCTCAGCCCTCTGAACTCTGAAAGCCATGTTCATACTTGGAATGGAAATTTTTTGGAGAATGAGAAGGAGTGAAATAGACTTTTTGGTTTTGCTGACAACCCTGTGGTTTAACAGTGGCCTTGGACGTAGAAAGCCCAGGATCATGTTGCCCCTCCAACTAACTCTGAGTAATCATAGATAAAAATCAGTGATGAAAATGAGCAAAATGTGATTCAGACTGAGAAAGGACTTCAGCCTTGGTCTTTTAGTATTCTTGGCTGTGGTACACAGACATACACTGACATATGTGGGCATTTTCACCAAAATGGTCTAAAGACTGTGTTTTCTCCAGAAAAAGAAATACAAGCAAACCAAACAAAACTAGACATGAAGACACAAAATCTTAAAAATTAATGTAGCATGGAATTATTGTCGTCCAGTCAGCTTTAATTGCTAGTGCAACAATTGATGATTAGAATTCAAAAATTCATATCCCACATGTATTCTTCAATTTTTGTTTATAATTTGTCCTCCCAGCAGATCCTCCTTACAGTAAGTTTATTTATCAGAGTATTCATGGAAAGTAGAGCCCAAAGGGGATGTAAATCCAAAGTAAGTGAATTTGTTTAAATATTTAAATCAACATTTGTGTGATGTATTATTCCAGCTCCAGTCAGCATTCTGGACTAGAGTGGGATGGAAAATAATTTTCATAAGAAATTTTTAAAGATGGTAATTAATTACAATTCAAATGTCTAAACTGTACTATGTGAAGAGCAATTCTTGTTTCTTTTTTGAATCAGGAAATTTGTTAGCATCTCTTACAAAGCAGTATTTACATCATTAAAAAATATGGTTAAAATTCAGTGCTTAAATTAAGTGACAAAAATTTGAACATAAAGTAAAACTTGAAAAATATCTCTAGGCTTTTAATTATTTTTTTTTTAAATTAAAAAAAAAAGTTTTTAATCCAACTCAGCTGGTTCTATTTTGGACTTTTCAGTTTGTTAGAAACATGTTAAGTTAACTTGAACATTTTCCAAAGATACTGAAACATGATACTAATCTAATACAGCGAAACTTTGATTTTATACACTATGTAAATGCAGTATATTAAAGTTTGTTCATCCAGAAAGGAAAGGATATGCACTCTTGTAAGTGGACTAGCACTGTTGCTTAGTATTGCAATGTTGCCTTTTGGTTTTGGAAAGGAAAGGAAACATTTTGAACAGTACTGAAAAGTCTGTGAGGTCGGTGGGGAATTTTGGGATGGTGACTGTAAAACTCCATGCTTGCCCCAAATGTATGTCCATGGTCAGCTGCACACTTTTTTGCTATGAATTCATTTTAGCCATGTTTGCTGCTTACTGCTGCAAATGCAGCAAGGATGAGTGTCATCTATGTCTACTGCAGTTGTTTCAATTATTTTCTTATTAAATGTGTGTTTCAAATGGCTGGCACCATAGATTACATTCCCAGTAGACTCTTAGACTTTTGCTTAAATTCATGTAGAACAAGAGTTATCCTAAAATCAGCAAGACATTATCATTATGTAAAGTTAAGCATATGTTCAAGTGTTTGTATTATCAGGGCTAATCCATAAAATTGAGAAGAAAATAGAGTACACAAGATGTACAATATTTCTATCGAAACCTATAACTGCATAAACTTAAACTGAATGGGTAGTTTATACATTAATTATGTATGTGTATGTATGCATATATATATGTATTAATTTCTTGAACTCATGCACTGAGAGTTTTAAATTGGCATCATCAGTGCTAAATACATGCCAGGATTAATTTTATGACTTCTTTTTCTTCCCAAAAGTGGGTTGCAGTAATACCTGTTGCAAGGAAATGTGATTAACATTGTTTGGGCCCTCTGGCATTATATTTTTTATTTATTTATTTCTGAGAGAATCCCTAATCCCTGCTTAATTTTATGAACTGTCAAAGTGATTCTAAATATCTCTCTGGTTTGCATTTTCACCTCAGGACAGGAGTCCAGAGGTACAGATTTGTTGTACAACAGTGGACTTTAGGCAATTTTCATCTTTTAATGCCTGCAGCGTCTGAGGTTGAATTTGTAATAATCACCAGATTATCTCTAAAGGATCTTTCTGTTATACTTGCAAATAGTTCTGCAGGAAAACGCAAAAGATATAGAAGAAAAATAATTGATTAGATGTAGGAGATCATTTTGTCACATAATCCCAGATGGAAAAGAAAACAAATGTTGATTTCTTTTTTTTAATGACAGTTGAAAGATACTATGGGAAAGATACTTGCTATTCTGGTAAAGTCAGATGCTGGTCTCAGTCCCTTAGTTAGACCTTAAAATGCAGTAAGAAAATGTGCAAAAATAACACTGTAGCTAGAATTTTATTTTAGGATGGGAATGGATTGTTCAAATAATGTGTACAACCATAAAGTAATGTGCCTACACTGCTATGGATATGGCAGGTATATAAGGAAAAAAAGATGTGGATATAAATTAACCATAGGTGAGATTCTTATTATTTTTAATAGAATATGAATATACTTCCATTATATTTCAGGGACCTATGAACAAATTGGGTGATGCTTAGAGCCAGAACAGGGAACAGAATCCAACAACAGATTCCACATAGTAATTGTGTGTATGAAAGTCAGGTGCTGGGACTCATTAACACTTAATAAATGTTCATAAACAATTTACATTTATTATTGGTGTCATAAGTGAGACCCAATTCAGGTGTAATTTGTCGGCTGTTATAATTTCCTGAAGTTTGTATTTTAGTAAGAAATTGAACCTAATTTTTTTTCTCATTTTCTTCTTATTTCTCAGAGCTGGGATGTGACTCTGATTTTTCTCACACTATAACAAATTCATTTGAATTCCCGTGATGGCATCAATACAAATTTACACCCAAATAACTGAACAAATTGAGGAAGATGGACTGACAAAAATTGTAGGGTGTGCCTTTGAATTGATATATTCCTTCCTTTATGCATAGATTAATCTCACATAGATCGTAGGATTTTAAAAATATTTGGTGAGGCATCATTTGGTGATCCTGGACAGAGGATGGATGGAGGTTAGCCTGCTAGTACAGAAGTTTTAAAAGATGTAAAAGTGGGCCATGAGCAGCCACTCATATTTGTCACTAAGGGGACCAAGAAAGGATGGCTTCATGGGCATGTCAAGAGGCAAAAAGAATTGATAAGAGTTTCTGTGGCTGGACACTCTGCAGGTTGAGTGGGGAGTCAGTGTCTGGTGCAGAAGGAAGTTGAGTTGAATTACCTGGATAAAGGATAAGTGTGCAAGAATGACTAAAGAGAAACAGATAAAGACAGGTTTCCTATTCTTCCTACATCTAAGAGAGTCAAGCTTCAGTTGGGATAATAGAAAAAAATCCAGAGGGATAGTACCTGTCTATTGCACAGAAAAAACAGCAGTTGCTATTGTAAACTAATATATCATACTGAAATCACCCTGGGTAGCCTGTCTCCTGAAGCATGGGTCAGGCTACCCGGAAGCAAAGTGGTCTGTCTCCAGTAGCGTTTTTCTTGTTGCTTAGAAATGCAGGCTGTCCCATGCATCTTCATCTGTACTTGAAGAGGGAGGAAAGAACAACACTTCTTTTCTTTGAGCTCCACCCAAGGCAGCATGTAAGAGACCAAAACTTATGAAACTGGGGGATAATTAAAACAGAGCTAGCAGTGGAAGGGTAGAACATGAAATCTTTCTGAAGCCGCATACATATCTACTCCCATCCTGCTGCTGAGCACAAAATGTCATAAACTGAGGAAATTCTAGCCCTTCTTTGTTGCTGAAGACTGAAATATCATTCTTTCACTACTGAGTAGTTAGTGCTGTTAAAATGAAAGTCAAAAAAGAAACCAGGATACTGAAACTCTGTTTCTACTTTCTAGTTGCGTGTTTTGACGCATGCAGGAGAAAGCAGGGAAGTTTGAAACTGGGAAGCCAGATGATCAAAATATCATCTACGGCCAGATATATAGAGACATTAGGTAGTCATTAAATATTGACAGTGCATTGAAGGTATAAGACTAAGGCAGAGCACTCCATTTGTTTGTTTTGTTTGGCCAGTGTGTTAAGTAGAATAACTTATGAGAAATGTTAGAATTCATCCCTTCTACTCCTTTTGTTAACAGGTTAGCCCTCAACGAATTCACATATCTAAGGTTTTATGTATTATTAATCAAAAGAGTTAAAAAGTCATTCCAATCTGGTTATATACAGTAGTTCTTGTGGTTTTCAAACCTTTAAATAATTTATGGTGTCATCACTTTCCCAGTGGATGTCAGGCTGGTAGAATGTCTGGAATCAGAATCCCACTGGGAAAAAAAGAAACATAGTCAGAAAAAGTAGTAATTTTTTTTTAATAATAGCAACTCCAGCCTATTGTATCATCACTATCAGTCTCTAGAGAGATCATTTCTCTGAAAGAGAAGTTTTTCTTATATGAATCCTTTTGGGATCAAACAATCCTGACAAATCTATACCTACACACTATTCTAACTGGCTAAGGTTGTGTGTGTGTGTTGAGCACATATATGGATGTGTCTTTATTTAGAAAAAATCCGAGATCTTTATGCACTTTTTTCTATATAAATGTATCCAGTACACAATATTTAAATTTGTCTTAATCTTCTGAAACCAATCGTAATTCATTATAGTTTCTTTCTTTCATTTTTTTTTAGAAATTATAATCTAACTGTAATCATCACTATGGTGTTGAGATCTGTTCAGCCCTTTTTATTTCAGACACATTTGTTCTGTTTCTTTTGAAGCATTAAGCCCCCACAGTTGATCATTGTAATCTTAAATAGCTTTTTTTTTTTTTTCGTGTATCCCAAATTCATTCAGCCATTTTTGATTACATTAATATTGGGGAATCTACTGTTGAGCTTTTTAAATCTTTCTAGGTATTCAAGAATATCATAAAAAAGTGATTTAAAAATAATACATTCAATTTAAAATTATGTTAAGAAATAATGGCATTATTTTATGTGATAGAATACCAGATTCTGCCTCCACAAGTAAGAGACTTGACTTCTATTATTGAATAGACTGCTACCATATATTTAACACATAACCTCCTTTCAGAATTAAAAACCTCCTCTCAACCCAGAAAATCATATATTCTTTCTCCATGCAAAACAAGGTCATTGAAGACCAGGTATATCTGACAAGTACTCTGCTAGTTCCCCAGTAGATTATGAGTTTTTATACCTCTTTGTTTTGTGCCATAGATTTGTATCTCACAATCAGTGTCCCATGAAAAGGTATTTTTTTTTCCTTGAAAAATAACAAACCCAGAAAGCGTCAGTTAAGAAAATTGTCCCATGATCTTTCAACACAGCTGATTTTCCTTTCAGCTGCCAAGTCTCCATACTCACTCACTTCAGCCAGGACCACAACCTTTCCTGCTGCATCCAAATCCTGCTCTCTTACAAATCTAAGAAACTTTGCTTCCTGACCCTTTGTTGCAGCTCGTACAATTGCTAACGGAACCGAGTGAACATCAAGGATGCATTTCTACGTGCAGGCAGACAACCAGCCTAGCAACATCCTTCCCAAGGTTCAGGTTCAGAATTATGCATTTATGTAAATTAAGACTGGCCTTAAATGTAAGTAAGGAAAGTAAGCTTTCTGCAGCTATGAGACATCTGTCATGTCATTATGAACCGAGGTTGAGAAAGTTTGGTAGATGAGGGAGGTGGACGTTTCACTTACAGAATCAGGATTTGAGCCCCTTACTCCTTTAAAAACAGAGGCAAAAATAGAAACATAAAATGTAATATTATAAAAAATGAAAAAAATTGTGAAAGATTTAGGTGCATGCATATCATAAAATTCCCTCAGTACCACTAACTCAGCTGTATTGATGACACGTATTGACTCATATTCTGCTTTCAGCAACACTTGTGTAAATCCAGGGTACTGCAACTTCAGTCACTTGGTGCAACTGCTCTTGATTTACACTCGTGTAACTGACAGCATTTGACCCTTAGACTATACATATATCTTAAATTATGCATTTAGCTTCCTGAGCCTCAACTGAACAATAAGGCAGTATATATATCATCTGGTATGTACCATGCATCAGCTTAATGTGGACATTTTAGTTTTGCAATTCTTCTGCTCTTGTGCTGGCATTCTCATACTTGAAAGGGTATTAAATTATATATATATATAAACACACATACACACACACATGCACACACATATGCAGACACTTTTTAGAAATTTGTGTGATTCTTAGATCATGTATGGTTCCAGAAAGCTATGTACTTTTGTCATCTTTCCTAAACAGTGTGTGCAAGACATGGTTGAGAAGTGCATGAGTGTTTAAACTGATCTTAACTAGCACTCTCCAGGAGATCAGAACCTATCTTGCTTTTCACAAGGATATTCCTCTCCTAGTTTCCTACCTCTAAACAGGGACAAGGTTCCCCACTGAACACGTGAACGTGTCTCAACACAGGATTACTGAGATGAGGGAGAAGAATAGGGGTGCCCTGGGTCCTGTGTTGGTTTGGCTGTATTTATGAAGCACAATTTCGCTCTTCATGTGGTGGGGTCACACCTATGGAGCTCTTCTTTTCCCAGGGTAAATCTGGCCAAATATTGCAATATCAGCCTTACCTCACTGATGCTCTGCCTAGCTCTGACTTGCACAATGCTTGTCCTGCAACCACATTCCCAGGAGCTTCTGTTGAAGACAAAAGATGGTTCCAGAAATAGCTCAAGAGATAAAGAACAGACAAACCTAGGCAGTCTGCTTTATCTTCCTCTGAAGACAACTACCCCTGAACAACTCCAAAATGTAGGGTCCCAAGATAAGTATTCTGTCCTACACTCACTCTCTATACAATGGGCACACTGTGGCCACAGTGAAGATGAAGCCAAGAGCAGAGAAATGGTATGCATCTTTGGAAACTCAGGAGTGCTCTTAAGCATTTGCCCCCATTTTTCTCTAAGTAATATTGAACACTGCATTATAGTAACACTTAACGTTTCCACAGACTCCTCTTTCTAAGGACCCTAAACCTGCAGGGCTCGTATCATTTCTGTGGTTCCTGCAGGCTTCTAAAAGGCAGATATACTCTGAAAAAAAGATTAAAAGTAACAGCCATCTTTTAAAATTATATTACTAAGAAATGAAAATAGAAATTAATTTTATCTATAAACAAAAACAAAGGGAAAAGAGAAGAAAGTTTAACAGAAAAGCAATAAAGTTTTGGACAGTTCACAAGGTCTAGCAGCCTGTGGGCCAAACAATAAGCAATTTGTTGAGGAAGAGAGAATAAAGACATTCTTTCAGGCTGGCCGGCTGGCATGGTGAGCTGCCCATTGTGCTGCTGGTTGCAAGACCTGGGATTAGGGAGCAACTCAGGTTCCCAGGCTTGGCACCAATGGAAACTCAAGTTTATGTCTTTAGTCTTTGAACAGAAGAAGAGGTCACAGTTCAGTACCATTTGAGAGCTGATCTACCAAACAGCACTAGTACTGGCTCCAGAGGATGGATGTTCGTCTGCCCATTTGGTCAAAGGTGAACTGCCCTAATAATGCCTCTAGCAAGGTAGAAAAGATAAAAAAGCTTGCAAAGCAAAGCTGGGATGGGGGAGGGACACTCTTTCAAGTGACAGACTCCAGTAAAAAGGCAAAGTACAGTCATAACGACAATCTGCCGCCTGAAAGTAACACAGTGAGTTACAACTGAATAATGCAAAATACCTCAAAATACATTTTAAAATATTTTTAAGTTATTAATTTGAATTTTTTAATCAGATCTATTTCTGCATTAAGAAACACAAAAGGAGAGGAAGAGAGGGTGCTTCTTTACTATACTAAAACTCCAAATTTTTCACAAAACCCAGATATTTCAGTCTGCACTTAAAAAAAAAGGCAGAAAAGCAGGAGTATAGAGTAATAAAATCAATATAGTTACCAATCAAGTATATATTGCAGGATTAAGCACACAGAATGCATTCCACAGCTGTCAGATTCCCCAAGAGTTAATAGATGGGAATAACAAAGCTACATTATCACCTGTAATGTCCAGAAATTATTACACTCTGATGACCATTAGGGGTGCTAACTTAGGAACTGGCATTCTTTGTGGATAGGTGGTTGTTATAGATATTCCAAAAGACGAAGCCCACATTCTCCAAAATGATAGCTTTTTTGACCAACTCAAATGATCAGACCTTTTTTGACTGCCTCCATATAACTGAATTATTTACTGGATATGCAGAATGAATTGTATGGTAATAGCAGAAATTATACATTAATAACACACATTAGTAGGATAATTTTGTTCCTTGCTGATACTGTTCACATTTTGATATTTTTATGTAGATCTAGGTGAATTTTAATAAAGCAATGACCTGATTTCACACTCATATTTAAAAATTAAGCTCCTTGGGTCAGGTACACTAGAACTCTACACTAACTTCCTGCAAGTACTTACAGGATTGAGTTTTTCCAGCATACATGTCTCAGAAAGAAATGTTGATGCTTGCATGTGTGGATGTGAAATGTAAAAGAAGCAGAATGACAGGGACATGCAAGAATAAAAAAAAAACCTCACCAAACAATTAACCAACAACCAACAGCTGCATCACGCAAATGTTCGTTCTTACTCTGTAGAATCATAGAATCATAGAATCATAGAATTGTTAAGGTTGGAAAAGACCCTTAGGATCATCAGGTCCAACCGTTAACCTACCACTGCCAAGTCCACCACTAAACCATGTCCTCAAGTACTGCATCTACCCGTCTTTTAAATACCTCCAGGGATGGGGACTCAACCACTTCCCTGGGCAACCAGTTCCAGTGCCTGACTACTCTTTCAGTAAAGAAGTTTTTCCTAATATCTAACCTAAACTTTCCCTGGCGCAGCTTGAGGCCATTTCCTCTCGTCCTATCGCTTGTTACTGGGGAGAAGAGACCAACCCCCACCTCTCTACAACCTCCTTTCAGGTAGTTGTAGAGGGCAATAAGGTCTCCCCTCAGCCTCCTCTTCTCCAAACAACCCCAGCTCCCTCAGCCGCTCCTCATAAGACTTGTTCTCTAGACCCTTCACCAACCTCGTTGCCCTTCTCTGGACACGCTCCAGCACCTCGATGTCCTTCTTGTAGTGAGGAGCCCAAAACTGAACACAGTACTCGAGGTGCGGCCTCACCAGTGCCGAATACAGGGGCACTATCACCTCCCTGGTCCTGCTGGCCACGCTATTCCTGATACAAGCCAGGATGCCATTGGCCCTCTTGGCCACCTGGGCACACTGCTGGCTCATGTTTAGGCGGTTGTCAACCAACACCCCCAGGTCCTTTTCAGCCAGGCTGCTTTCCAGCCACTCCTCCCCAAGCCTGTAGTGTTGCATGGGGTTGTTGTGACCAAAGTGCAGGACCCGGCACTTGGCCTTGTTGAACCTCATACAGTTGGCCCCAGCCCATCGATCCAGCCTGTCCAGGTGCCTCTGCAGGGCCTTCCTACCCTCCAGCAGATCAACACTTCCACCTAACTTGGTGTCATCTGCAAACTTACTGAGGGTGCACTCAATCCCCTCATCCAGATCATCGATAAAGATATTGAACAGGACCTGTCCCAACACTGAGCCTTGGGGAACACCACTCGTGACTGGTCGCCAACTGGATTTGGCTCCATTCACCACAACTCTCTGGGCTCAGCCGTCCAGCCAGGAATAAGGAAGACAAAAGTGAAGTTAAACAAACAGAAAGCCTTATTGCACAATTTTCCATAATGAGTACATTGGACATAAATGCAGTCTGTTTATGAGCATCCAGTGGACAGAAGAAATATCTAAATTCATCACCCTCTCTGGGGTATGAACTGAGTCAGGATAGCAGAATCTGGCCTCAGGTGAATTGCTCGTTAAAGACATTAAGTCCAGCTCTACCTTCTTCAGATAAACAGAAAATTTCAGACTTAGGTTTTTCTGGCGAGCAGCTTTTAGGAGTAGCAATTTAAAAAAATCTCCAAAGCACAAGGTTGCATGAGGACTTGAAATTCACTCCACTCTTTGATTTTACATTAAGGTCTTTAGTTTGATATTTCTATCTTCCCAGAGAGAGAAAAGAAACATTTTTTTACAGAATGAGACCACGGGGTAACCAGGCTGAAGAATTATTACAGCATGCATTATGAAAACTCGTACTTATTGGTTTGAGATTCCAACACAAGATAGGATGACGCTTTGGTGTTTCAGTTTTTCAGCTTCTGTTGATGTAAATCAAGACCCAGGTCCACCCCAGAAGCAGCAGACAGCACATCGTGCAAGCCAGACAGCCTGCCCTCAGCAGGGCATTCCTGCTGTTTGCTTCTGGCCAGTGATCTCTGAAAACCGCTTGGCCTCGAATTCTTGCTGTGAGTTTTCCAGAGTTTCTTAAATGGAGAGAATTTCTCAAGTTAAATGAATGCTAAGCCTTCTTGCCAGCAGGAAAGCTGGAGGGAGGAAGGATGCTCGCTCAGTTTTGCTGGGACTCTGAACCCTTGGCATCAGAGGATAACAACCAAATTCTACTCACAAGGAACTGAGGGGCAAATGACACGAGGAGCCAGTGGCATTGCCAGTGATGGTCAGAGGTGACATGCCTTACTGTTATAAAACTTGTATCTGATGAGGTCATGGAGTTTGCTATGTAGTGTACTGTTGCTTCAAGTCCTGCCTAAATTAAACAGGGTCAGTCCTTAGCTTGAAAGTTATTTGGAGTAGATACCACATCCTCCTTCAGGCTTTATCTGCACCTGGCATCAAGGGGAAGAGGGAATACTACTTCTGCTGTGTCTGAGCATTGCTGTCACAGTAATATGAAATAGCAACAAGTAATCATCTACTTTGGGGAGCCTAGTTCAGATTAAGTTTGTTAGCGAGGAACCTAAATGTGAGTTTGAAATTCTGAGAAGCCCTCCAAGCCTCCAAATCTTAGAGAACAAATCATTCACTAATGATTTTATTTTTTTTAAATTTCAGCATAGATTACCTGTAACTTTATGCATAGAGCTGAGAGAGGGGTTTTCCATTTCTCTCTTTCTTGGTCATGTTGTGCCTTTTGTCTTTGCTGTAATTCTGCTCCCCTCCAGTGTCAGTTCTCACACATCTCCCAGCTTTGCATCTTGATGCACGTCTGTCCTATGACTTCTGTCACCTGCATGTGCCTGGTACAGGGCCCACATGCCACCCTCCCTTTTTCTCTTGCTGCCTCTCTGTCTTTCTCAGACCACAGGGGCCACACGATCACCACTTTCTCAGTGTGGCATTTCCTTCTGCGCGTTGGTCTCACATGTTGTTTATCTCTCAGAAGGATTGTAACTATAGATAGCATCAGTGGAACTGTATCTGTCTAGGAGCAGATGTCTACCTCTGCCATATCATCTTAATTGCCCTGCTGTGGCTCACCTACCAGAAGTCTTTTTTTTTCTGTCTTACCTTTTTTTTTTCCTTTTTCTCCCCCACCTCCAATTTTGCAAATGATTAGTTGAAAAACAGCAGGACTCGGCTTGTAGGCATAGGACTCGTGGGCATATTTAAACTTGTAAGGAAAGAGAATCTCTTCAGTCCCTAACCAACTGGACAGTACTTTCTAAGGTCTTTCAGGTTTTGCCTTATATCTTCATTTTGTAGTGAATTAGGTAAACATTGCTGAAAGAGAAACTAGAGAAGTAGGAAATGATTATAAAAATATCAGTCTAAAACAAGGTGTTACAATTTGAACTAGGAGGATAAGTCCTGTAGATAACATTACTATTTATGACAGAGACATACTCTTACCTGTTTCTAGGGTAATGATAATTTTGAGTTTGCATTTATTTTTTTAGAGAAAATTGAATCACATAGCTCTTCAGAAGACTTTTCTATGTAAAATCTTGAAAGATATTCATTTGGTTGTCTTAAATATAAGTGGTCCAAATTCTACCCAGAATCATTCTGGATTTACATTGATCAACAGCAAAATATAGATTTGTACTACTTTGGGACTAAAATTTAGCCTGTGAAAGCTGGCAAATGATTTATCCATATTCCATGATAATTACTTTAGGTATTTTGTAGAGGACTGAAAAAGTGTTTGTATCAGAAAGCTACACTTAAATTATATATGTTCTCCACATGAGGAAGGCAGATAGGTTTGAAAGCTATCCATCCTTCAGTCAGTTCAGACTTAGCCTTAAGTTTGCAATAAAATTTGAAGCAAGTTTCACTTGGTTTCTTGAAATTATGCTGTGGAAATAGCTTATGATTGACCTAAATTATATTAATCCAGAAATGTTTGGTCCTTTTGATGAAGTAACAAAATCACAGTATTTTTAACAGGTGTATATGTACCAATATACACCTTTATTGTCAGTGATAAATTAAAATTAATCAGACATTACCATGCTAGTATATAAAATACTACAATTACTTCCAATCACAGGCAGTACAAATCATAAGACAAATAGCACTCTGATGTATTGAGCTACAAGAACTTTTATTTTCAGTATTTATATGCATATAAACACATAAACCATAGTTTTCGTCTCCCATTCCTTCTCCTTCTTTAATAAAAAGGATCTTCCAATGCAGGATGGGAATATGTCATGCCCAGCATCAGAAATGTGCCTGTGACATGACAGCTAACTTCTCCCAGAGATGTTTACAGAAATTTTGTCAAAGTTAATTTAATATTTTATCCTCCTCCCCCAGTGATTATTATGTTCTCTTTTCCTGCATTTAAGGTCCTCTTAAGTTGTCTCCTGACTGCTGCAGTGCCTTGAGAAAAGTAGAAAGTCTTTGTGCTCTATTTCAGGCACTGCAGTAATAAGTTTCAAAATAAGCTCAATTCAGTGCAGAATCTCCATTTGGATTTTTTTTCCTTTATTGTTTTGCTTCAGCTCTTTAATACAGATTAAATTTAGTCCAGAATTGCCCTTGCAAAGACAGTATCTTTTTACTCATCATAATAATTTCTGAAGTGTCAGCAAAACAGGTTTTTTTTACAACAGCAACAGCAACAACAAACTAATACAGTTTTTGGGAGATGAGCTTCAATCTTTCTTGGTATCTCATCAGAGCCATTAATTAAATTTCATTTGATGATATTTACCGCAGGTCATGTTGAACCCTCCTGCCTTCCCCATACACACAAACACACAGACACACACACACAAAAACCCCCAAACCCATACCTCAGGAAAGAATGTGAAGTTTTTAAATCTATTTACAATTGTGACAGTTCTACTTTCAGATTCTTCATTTGATTTCGAGAATTCTTAATGTCAAAACAACACAACAGATGGTAAGCTTTAAGCAAGACAGTATTACTATCAGGTAAATTTTTTGTATAAATATAAATGATATTTAATATTTAAAAATCAACATGCAAATTCAACAAAAAGTTCTAAGAATAAGGCCTAGGAATTCTACTTAGAAATATCAGTAAAATTACAAACTTCAGCTAAGAATGTGGCTCAGACAGATACCTCCCAGAGGTTCCCTAATCCTGGAGATAAATGTAGCTCTTTATCTGCCTTTCTCTTTATCTTCAAAGATCTCTAGATATCTAAGCTTGATTTCAAGCAAGTGTCCCTGTTTCTGTACTGAGGTCCCTTTTATCTGACCACCACAGCAGTAGCAGGAGGTACCTACATTTTTGTAAGTTCCTTAATTAACATTCTGTTAATGTCCATCATTTACAGAGACTATATTTATTTGGATACTGGAGTTCCAAAAGTTCTGGAAAGTCTAAAAATTATTTCATTTAACTGCAGTAAGCAATAACAATTAGAAATAATTATTGCTGCAAAACATTCAGAGTAAGGTGATCTAGTGACTAAGCCTCCTATTGCCTTGGGAGATAATAGTCTTAGAGCCATTCCCCAGCTCTACCATTGATATTCTGTGGGTTTTTCTGGGCAAGTGACTAGACTTTCTCTATGTTTCTATTATCCTTTGGAAAAGGATGTTAATAATAAGACTTCTTTTTTTTTTTTCCTACTTCTTTTTTTTTTTTGTCTTTGCAAATTAGATTTGGAGTTTTTGAAAGACTGAAGCTAACTTTTCTATGTCGGTAGAAGTAGGCTATACAGTATCTTAGAATTTTTAGACGTTTTATAATACTAATGATAAGAATAGTAAATATCTGAATGATGAATTGATGTGAAGAGGAATTTGGAGCTAATCTTAAACCTCAAATGAATCCAAATTGTTTAGATGGCAGTAGTCCAGACATTCAGAGTCATATCTGAATTTCTTTCAAGTATGAAATGTTTGGGTAGTTCAAGCCCAAAGGACTTAATTATCTTCATGACTAAACTTGTAGTATCACCATGGAATTGGTAATTCCTCCCTATTTATGCAGGCAAAATAAGGCTACGTGTAAGAACAATGTGAATCAGGAGAGTGGGACCAGGCTGCCATGTGCCATGACTTAGAGCATGTGAGCTGCAGAAGAAGCACAACTCAGAGAAGTGCAGGGCTGCCCAACATCCCTTTCTGGTCATTTCTGCCTCAGCAGCAATCCAAAACAGCTCCATTTAGTCTTTTACTGTTATTGCCAACTGACAATAGCATTATCGTGATTTGAATTTGGCCAGAAGGTTCCTTCTTCACACTTCTTCATGATTTTTCTTTTTCTGTTTCTAGTGTGACAATGAATTTTGGCAACATACAGTGTCAACTGAGGCTATATCAGCATCCAGTATTATTATATTGAATACAGTATCTGGAACCATTGTAACTATGTGCACTTTATAAGCTGCTCAAGCCTGTGCTTCTGATGCTCATGGTTCACTGTGACAAGAAGGAAGAATTTGAGAAAAGCTGATCTGTGCATCTAAAAGAAGGTGGAAGAAGCTGGGTAGCTGAGGAAGTGTTTCATGACGCATAGGCACTGTAAACTGACTCAGCACTGAGAGATACTATTATCCAACACTGAAAGGAAGAAGTGAATGCAAACCTGCTAAGTGTCTCTGAGATCTTGCTTTTGTGTGTTGCACTGGTTGGCCACCTCAGAAAACAGGACATTGTGAATTTAGAGACGAGCCAGCTTTCTTACTCCCAGAGTTTGCCTTCCAGACCAAATCTGTAAGATTTCAGTCATAAAGATTTCTGTAGATTAAGTCTGTCCATTTGATGATTCTCAGTGGAAGAAAAGTTTAACATAATAACCTTTGCCTTTGACCTATGCTAGAGAGTTATTTCTTTTCCCACTTTTTTTTCTTTTTTTTTCATTTAGTCCTGGGTTGCCTGTGTAACGTTTACAACATATGCACACTTTTACTGGACCATCCTTACAATACTTGCAGACTGCACTTAGAAGGAAAAGAAACTGGGATTACATAGGTTTTTGCCTCTAATTATAGGAACTGGAATTTAAACTATTTGCTGGTCCAGTTTTAAAACACCCCCATGTATAGAAAAGCACTTTTGAAGATGGCTACACCATCCTGTTATCTGTTTGTTCTGTGAGGAGGACCCACTGTTCTCAAAAGGGTCAAGTTGACTCTTTTCATTAGCAACAAGTCTGTCATTAGCAATCTTTCATGCATTTATGGTAAAAATAATGCAAATAACATTTTTTTTCTGCATAGAGTTGATAAAAAAAATTGTTTTCAGAAGGGTGTTCTTTGAAATATTTCATAAAAACATGCTGATTTTAACAATATTTTAATGGAAACAATTCAGTGATTTAAAATCAAAATAAAACAATTCATTTCTGCTTTTTTTCTTTTCAAAATTTATCCTTTCAACATTTGTATTTTATTCTGTATTAACATTTCATCATATATATATTCAATATTTTAAGCTATTCAGTGGAAAACTTTTTGACTCTAATGAAACAATTCAACATCATCAAAACAAATGTATTGTTTCACTTTTTGTAAATAAATATTTTTAGAAGTTCTCCTCTGTTGCTCTGTGAATGTGGAGTCCTACATGTTGTCCTAGATTGGCACAAAAGGAAAAGTTGAAAAGTCAGGATTCATTCTACCATTCCTAGGATGAAATCTGGCTGTTTCCAGAAAAAAAAAAAGGGAAAAAGAAATATCACAGGGAAAAAGAAACACAAACTCTGTTACCTTGCCATAGACACCTCACCTGCCTTTGACAATTCACTGCACTGTCCAGCTCTGTCCTTTCAGTACTAGTGCTGCTCCTCGTCTTTCATGTTTTTCATGGTTATACGCTGCCCTTCTGACTGTTTGTCTGTACACACAGCCTAGCTATAACACAGCTATAAATATTAAGAGTTGTTCAAAGATGTTTTGTCCACTAACTAAGACTTTTTCCAAAACAAAACCCAGTCTTTTAAGGTAGGAACTTCTATATGGGAGGTGACATGCCTGAGAGAGAATAAAGTAAAACGTTATCTACCCACTGAGTCATGGAGTCATTGGCCATCAGCATTACACAGAAACATTTGTGAATTGTATGAGTAAGAGTATCTCAACTTTAGGGAAAGAAAAAAATAAATTACTTGGCCTGTCATTAGTGAAGCTATAGCAATAGCAGCAGGGGAGAGGGTAAAAAATCCTAAAATAAAAGACAGAGAAAAGGATAAAATCTAATTAATGGAGTTGGTAGATTGAAAAGCCTACCTGTGGTTCATTTAAACATGAATATCTAATGCAAGGCTAGGCAATCCCTTATAGCACTGACTTCTAGAAACTGTAAAAAAGATCATGCTTTAGTTCTGCTATTACTTTACCTTGATGATAGGAGGTTAGAATATGAATGCAGTTTGAAAGATAGTACCATTTCTTTGATACATCAAAAAGCACTCTGCAGTAGACTACTACTTTAGTAGGACACTTATAGTCAAAGCTAGTATTTGACTATGCTCCTAATGTCATATTACAATGACAGAAGCTCAAGATATATCAATTTAATCTTAGTTCAAAAAAAACTTTTAGTTCTGCTATAGCAAAGTCAAAATGGACTTTTATAGTTTTTCAGCTTGAAATTGGACAACGAACAACTTTTGTAGTAAAAATGAAATGCAGAATATGGTTGAAAGGGCAATCATATTCAGAGTTAAAAAATAAAGCACTTGCTACTTATTTGGCACTAAAGTTTCCAAATAGGAAGGTATACTAACAAGAATGAGATTACACAATTAAAAATCAACTCTTCTGACTAGTAAAAGACAGTGGCTCTGTATGTCTTGTCATTTCTTGTTCACTTGTTTTATACTCTTTAAGGATAATGGTGTCTTTGAAATGACTCCTGATATACCCTGATAAAAATGAGAACTAGGCCCACTTCACAGATGTTAGGTTGAACAGTTTGGTATATGGCTCAGTATAGCATGAATGAATTTTGAGTCATCTTGTAGGTTTTTAAACTTCATCAGTCTAATCTTTTGTGTAAAAAAAAAAAGAAATTGTTCATTTGTAGAATTACAACATGTAAAAAAGTTCTTACAAAGGATAGGTGTTACCAGCTACTGGTTTCACCAGACTGTAAAATGAATCCATGGAGTGAGTCATGCAGTTCAGTCACGATACCTGGCAGCTAATTCGTTACTCACAAAGAGATACGGAAGTGGTGTGTACACAAACTCATCAACAATAAAATGTTTAACAGGTTTGCCCGACATTAAAAAATTTCCAAGTCTAGATATAATCTAACTCAGGATTCAGTTATGTAATTTAAATGACTGGCCTTAAAGATCAAAAATTACATACTGTAGATAATGTAGGTAATTGTCTCTCTGCATGTGTATAGCTTTTTCTAGGTAGCATTTTAACTGTATGCAAAGACAAATGGTATGAAATCTTTTAACTGCAGAGAGCAGGTTTTTTTTTTCCTGTCAAACACTGCACTTGGAGGCTTCCTGTTGCTCAATTCTTACTATATTTGCTGTGTTTGATTGGGAACCCTCATCCCAGGAAGAAAACTGCCTTCCAGCTTCCTGCTTCTCAGATCTATTGGGATCCCTTAACGGTGGCTACAGTGACCAAAAAAACCCCACGCCCCAGCTATTCATGAGTCTGTATAACTTCTCATTTTTCCTTTCCTGTCATGGCTGCAGTAATGAAATTCTGTAGCGTATTGTGGAATTAAACTATCCAACTCTTTGGTTTGCTTAAGAGGTAGTTTGTGGTCGGGTACCAAACAGACGTGTCGAATTACCTAACTTTAATTTCAAGTAATTGGTGAACAGAATTACCCTTGGGGTTGAGGGAATTATAAACAATGCAGCTCCGGGTACTTTTCTCCCCTCTGGATAGAGCCAAGTGGAAATTGCTGCTAGTGGGTATGTTACAGCTGCTCGTGACAGTCTGAGAAGGTGGATATTTGCAAATAATACAGTTCACTTGACCCTCGCTGCTTGGCAATGAAAGAAAAAGTATCAATCAGAAGTATTTTCCTTGGGTTTTGGTAAGCACTATCCTTCTTTCCTGTGATTTCTGCAATGATCATTTAAGTGTTGGTAATAACTTAAGACAATTTCTTTTGAATAAATTTTGATATGCACAGAATTAGCCTAATAAAAAGGACAATCCAGACTTGACCTCAAATGCTGCTCTTTAGTTAATGTTATGTCTGCAAAAGAAACATAAGATTTATATTGACTAGGCAGAAAAAGAAGGAATAATATGTCCAATATTCCCTGTATGCATTTTGTTGGTCCTAATTGATATGAAGGGGGTGATGCAGAGGAATTAATGGGTATTTCTCTTCCCAGAAGACTTTCTGAGAACACACAGCCCTGATGAAGCTCTATTTCTATTGTCAAATTCAAAGGTCCTGATTCTCATATCACTTATACTGTGTATTTCCTTGACTTGAATGGGTTTAATTTTGTTTTATGTAGGAAATGTCAACACGCTCTCTTCATGGTATTCTATTCTGGACTCTCCAAATCATGAAGTGAGGATAATTCAAATCAGTTTGAGATAAATACCTGAGCTCAAGTGGTCCCTTTCAGGCCTGATTGGCATTAAGTAGGAACCCAGCAGGTCTGTCAAATTCTTTCTTAATATAAACTAGTCAGATTGCTTTGGATATCTCCATCCCTACACTTCATGCATTGCTCTATTTCCTCTGTTGCTCTGATCACTGCTGAGATTGATGGTATTTTGTTGCTTTTAAACCAAACCGAACATCCACTGGGGCACCTGTTCCCTTAAGGGACTTTATGAAACAGTCTCTTGACCACAGAACTAACCACTAGCTGCTGAGAGTCAAGTGCATATGCAGAAGCAAAGGAATGATGACCATGCAATTTTAAAAGTTAATGTGTAGAAAGTTAATGTATCTGTATTGGTATGGCTTTAACACTTAAACACAGGCATATGCTATATTCAAACCCTCAGACTGAAAACCTTGAAAAACACTATGCAGACATACAAGCCAAAGCTTGATAATTAAGAAGTTAGCCAGCGCCAGTTAGAGTGTTGTGACCATCAGGCCACACAGCCCATGGCAAAACACAGTAGGGCTGAGGGTCCCTGTGGTTGGATACTGCACTCCTAAGAAGGACAGAAGAAAAAGTGACATAGTCCACTGTATGTGAGTTAAGAAAGGCTCTCAGCATATTAGTATGTTATTGACAAAGGCATCACTTGGCCAAAACTTGCAGACCCCAGATTTTATGGAACAGCTAACTAAGCCAGTGCTCAAAAGAAAAAAAGTTTTAGGAAGAGCACAGTGTACAATAGACTCTACTTACTATTACTGTGTGTTTTAGATGGTGAACTGCTATTGTTTGTAAGATGAAACAAACTACTGGGGGCAAAAAGAGGGTTTTATTTTTATGTTCTATATCTTTTTTCAAGGCCATTGTTAACGGATGGAGGCAACCAAGAACCATACTGTGAGGTATTATGTGGCTGTGTTGTAAAATAAAAATTGAATTTGAATTCTTGTATTATAAGAGAGGAAAGGCATTACTGTGTTGATTTCTATATCAACTCCCGTAGTAATGAACAGTGGCAGTCCAGGCCCACTCACCAAACAAAGAATTGGGTTTCCATGATGAAGTGCTTCTTTCGAGAGACAGAAAAATCAGATATGAGATTTTTTACTTTCCGGTGCCACAGGGCATTCAGTGTCTTACTAGTTCAACAGGTTTTACTCTCAGCTGCTTGTCAGGGCCTGTACATTGCCTCCATTTTGTTTGGTAACTGTTTATAATTTAACCTGGGATTGGTCTCTTTTATTTGCAAATGGTCTCTGCCTCCTTCAGTTTAGAGTACTATCCATAATTATGAGTCTGTGAGTGTGTGCGCTAATGCTTTATTTACCCATAGAGTCATATCTTGCAAGTACAGAACTGTTTGTCCATAAGGACAGCCATGTTTGTGGGTTTTTTGTGGGGATTTCTCTTAGGAAAACCCAAAATACCCCATGGTCAATTTCTATGGGTTTCAGTATGTATGTGAGAGGCCGGGAGCTTGGGCTTGCACATATTGTTTTATTCCAGTTGAGATCAACGGCAGATAGAGGTTTGGCCCCAGGTGTTTAAAGCCTTTCCTTCCTTTTTAACTACAGCTTGCCTTATCGGCCCCAAACTGTTTCAAGCTCGTCAGCTTTTAACTGTGGGAAACTGAATGAGCAACCAACTGAAGCCCTGCCTGCTTATGGGAAGCTGCTGCTGCTGCTGCTGCTTTGAACGTCTGTCCATGCCGCTTGTGCCTCAACCCCGCTTCCTTCTTGCAATACCCATCAGCAGCACATGTCCGCCAGCAAAATTACCCTGTCTTTAGTGCACCAAAACCACTTGGTAAATGCATGACAGCATTTGAGCTGAAGCGCCTGGGCTTTGGCATTTCTTTATCCTCTGCTAAAAGCTTTCTTTGGAGCCTTCATTTCTCTGATTTTTTCCTTTATTGATTTATTACTGAGCTGTTTATGAGCAACTGGAGGAAACAAATCTCATTCTCTGAGATTTTCAAACTTTTAGAAAATTATGAGGCAGGAGGTTCTGCAAGCTGAAGTCTTTCCTTTTGATTTTTGTTCTAATTTATTTCTCATTTAGTATTTAATGTTAAAAGTTCTCCCCTATAAAATCATAATTCCAGTGGCATGTTTGCTCCAAGCACTAATTCATTCATGTTTGCAGTACAGCTTCAGACTAAGTGGAGGATTTTCAGTTTACTATGTTATTTCTTCAACTTTCTTGATAATACTGAAGTAACATCACTAGCATGCTTTGGTCCTTCTTTTCATACTCCCTGTACTGACAAAATCAAGCACCCTAAGAATGTGTAAGGCCTCTGAAACATAGGACTGGCTTAAAAATATATGTTTACTTGTTTACAGGGGGACAGTTGAGATTTTAGAGTTTATTTTCACCAAATTTTCAAATTTTATTTGTACAATGCATGCTGGAAAAGTTTTATTTTGTAATGAGAGCTGAAATTCTCGTGAAATCACTTGACTCCAGTATTTATGAGTTTAAAACAATAAAAAACTCACAATGAAATTCTAACAACTGTCAGCAGGTCTCCCAGGTTAATAAGCAGAATTTTTCCATAAAGACACATTAAAAAACCCCAAAAGACAATGCATTTTATAGTTTATATTCAGCATTGCCATTTTTATAAAAAATTAACTAGTGTCTCTTTGTAGCCTAGTACTCCTAATTTTTAAAGAACTTCACCAAGTCAGTTTTAATTTAATCCTGTCCTCTGGTTTGCCTCAGTCTCTTAGTTTATAGAGGAGCTTTAGCAGTGGCTATGTCTTCTGTTTCGCCCAGATCTGGTCATTCTGATTTCATGTGTAATTTCTATATTTTTGAATGAGTCATTCCTCCTGAGTATTGCAGTGATATCCTTTCAGTGAGAAACATCTCTTTCTCCTCCTCTACTTGCCCATTTGAAGGTTAGCAATTAAAGTTAGAGTATTAAATAAAACTGCTGTCCACAGGCATTATGTTTGCAATGTCACCCGGGACCAGGAGGGTTCTGAGAGGTAATAACCTACTAAGACATGACAGTAGTGTTTCTAGTTTGCCACCACTCATAGAGGCGTTCATGTAGTGTAAACATGAACGTGTCCTCTGTCTGAGTCCCACCAAGCTAATGCAGGACATGGGGGATAATGAAAAGCATACATTTTGATCTGGCTGAGAATGAAACCACAGTATTATTTCTTTGCAGAGTCATGTACAATGTCTTTTTCTGCTCTTTCAGTCAGGAAGACAGCATTATGACCCTGTTGGGCCATGTTTAATCATTCACTTTTTAGAAAAGAGGGGTTTTTTTTCCTTTGGTAAGGGCCTTTTCAAATTACCAGAGAACACCAACTCTGCTCTGCCTTAAGAATATTTAATGTTCCAGCTTGGAAAGCAAATTAAAGAGCTCCAAAGATCACATTGGATAACAACAAAGAAAACAGATTCATGTAACACACAATAAAGCCAGGGCATGAAGAAAGATAGCAACACAGAAATATTGAGACTCACGTGATGCCAAATTACCAGCCACTCTCCTCTGCCCGTTCAACCAAAGACCCAATATCATGGCTCTTCATGGAAGGGACCAGAATTAATGTATATACAACTCAACCCTCTGAAATACAGTGGTTGAAACAAATATGACTAGGCAGGTAGAGGATGCAGTAAGCAAGCTGAAGTGCCAAAAAAAATTAAGAAGCTAAAAAAAAAAAAAGCTTGACATATCACTAAGGAGAGAAAAACTCTATAATATAGCAATTCTCTGCACATGTAAACCTCACCTTCAACGATCTTTATAGTCTATATGGTGTATATTATTTACATCTGATCATTCAGTTTAGTAAAACAAAAAAGCACCATCTGCCCAACCGCACTTTCCTTCCAGGAAATTGAAATGAGAACGGATGTTGTCTTTCGTGCTTATTTTCATTCTTTTTCATGTTTAACTCTTAGTACAGTCAGTATATGCTCAAAAAGAAATGTAAACCAACATATTCCTTAGCCACTACTTTCCCAGTGCACACAGTAAAGGAAAAAAAAAAAATCAAAAAAAGACAGGCACAGAAACATCAAAAAAATCCAACCTGAAATAGACTTCTGTGCACAATTATTGCAATTAGAACATGGGGACACTCATTGCCTATGTTCCTTGGCAGTTGTTTTTTCCTATAAGGCATATAGTCAACCAGGTAGAAAACAACAGCACAAGAGAATAGTCAATTAATCAGGCAGTTATCACTCCTTAGAACAAGATACATGCTCTACCTTTGAGATTTCTGAAATGTTAGACGTAACAGAAAGCCCCATCTTTTCTTCCATCCCCCAAATAAGCAGGGTTGTGTGCTTATGTACTTAAGCATAAATGTCAGAAGGGTGAAGAAGAAAAGCTTACAGTTATATTTTGATGTATAGGCATGGCAGTATGGTTATGTAGACTGAGCTGTTGTGGTAGCTGGAATTTTTACTGCAGTTCTCAGAAAATTCTTCAACATCTGCCTGTCCATTTTTTTTTAATGTTGTTATTCCTTGTGTAGTTAAAATTAAGGAGTAATGTGCCTATCAGGCATAAATAGCCAGGCTGCAGTCTTATTCTCCAGGGAACGCTGTTCTTCCCATACTTTTTACAGAAAGTGTCTGTATATATGCAGTTTAATCCTCATGTTTGTCTGATCATCTGTGAGTGTCTATGAAGTGAAGAGGAAGGGCAATGAATTGCCTCTACACTCCTCACTACCCTGGGGTAGCCAGATACTGGTTTTGGCACCCAGTTTAGATGAGAATAGCCACAGATCTGCTCAAACCTATGCAATAGTTACAGCAGTTTACTCACTATGAGCTGCTCCACTGATTCACTAACTGACATGCTTTGTCTTTAATTGAGCCTCCCCCCAAGTTGGACATGACCCCTTCTTCACTAGATGTTGAGGTTTCCACCTCTACATGCCTATGTATTAAGTACACCTCCTAGTGGCTGTGGAACGGGAAGCCAGAAATGCCTCAAAAACCAGCACAGAGCATGCACTGAGTGAAAGACAGCTGTGAAGAGATGAACATCTCCTTCCCCTCACCCTTCTGGGGCCACTTTTTCCTTGGCAGAAATGTTAACATGTGATAGATGGTTAAAGTCCATTCACAAAGTTTTCAGGGATTGGTTTCAATACCTAAAATGACCAACTACTAATTTGGGGTTTTCATGAGAATTCTAATTGAAATCCCAAAAAGTTTTGCACCAAAACCAAAAATTTTTTCTGGTAGCGGGAGAAGAGGACTTCTTTGAGAACACGGTTCATTGGGTAGTCTGGCCTGCAAAAGTTTGGTCTCAGTGCCTGTTTTGTCACAGCCATCCTGTATGACTCAAGACATTCCTTTGAGGGTTTTTTTTCCTAAATGGTGCAACACGGGTCCTGAAGAAATACCTCAACAAACCAAAAAGCAAAATATATTAGTACATACACAAACCCATACATCACAGCCTTGCTGCTCATAACACCAAAGCCAGATACGGCCTCAGTTTCTCTGGCCCAAATCCTAAAAAAGTATTTGAAACAAATTAGATGCCTAAGTACTTTTGAGACATAGGCTTCTAGGCCTTTATTTCCCATGTCTAAAATACAGATAATAGATTCTCTTCCTTACCCAGATGGCCTAAGGATATTCATTAATCACATTAAGATTGTGAGGTGCTCAGCTACTATAAATAGCAGAGTTGCATGAGCTCCAAGATGGTAGTTACCTAGGAGATACATGGATCAACACATCTCTACTTTGCTCCGCTGTTCCTTGGGGATGGCACGGCCATGCTTTTTACTGATCAGCACCTCCAGTTTTACTGCTGCTCTGGCCAGTGCCAAAACCACAAGTAGAACATGGCTACAGGAGAAGTAAAAGCTGTGTCTTCTAATTTGCTGACTTTCCCCCTCCTCTCTTCCCTATCAGTATAATAAGTCTCAACTCTCTGCATTATCAATTAATAGGCTTTAAAATGCCCTTTTGGAAATTTTAACATTTATAGTTTCAATTAAAGTAATGCAAAACAAAAAGCCTGCAAAGCTACCTGCTTCTATGCTATTCTTTAGCTCAATCATAAACAACTCTGCTCATTTAAATCATTTTTTTGTAAAAACAACAGCAAAGGCTGAGTGTTTTGCATGTGGAGAACCTTCTTGATGGAGGAAGAGTGCACCAGAGAAGAGCAGAGAATGGGACTGCCTGTCTGATTGGGATGTACCACCGTACTGAGAATTGCTCAGATTTATGGTATAGACCCTGAGCTGCTAACAGATATCCTTCTTTAGCTACAAGACTGTGCTTTTGGAGTAAAGAAGATCACAACTCCATCTGTACTGTTGCTGTGATGTACTGAGTGGGAGTTGTGTGCAGGACAGTGAGAACTGTGAAGTTCGAAAGTGGCCATGGATTTATTATAAAGAGAACTCGAGCTGCTTGGTTTTTTTTTTTTTGAAAGCCTATGTTGAATGAAGCTTTTAAAGTTTTTGATGTGCTCAGTTAACTATCTGAAAAATTGTTTTGCATTTTCATCACCTTTTTTACTTCTGCTAAGCAGAATCCCAACAGCAAAAATACCATGAAAAGTGGCTTTTTTGATGATATTTCTGAGTAGAAGGGGAAAAATCTGGTGAGAAAGACTAATAATATGAAATTTATATGCCAGTATCCCAAACCCGGTTGGTACCATTGCTCATTCTAACCCTGAACTCTTCCTTTTGAAGGTTGACAAGCACTGATCCTAAAAGTAAGGGTGGCCCCTAAAGAAATTCACAGAGATGTTCTGAAACTCCTTAGCTGAATTTTATGGATGTTTCTAGTGGAGACATCCAGAGATTTAAAGCCATTCCGAATGCTGATGTGGATGTGGATCTGTTTCTGATGTGATTTGCAGCTCCTTATGGAAGAATGTAAGAAAGTACTTCTGGGCCACACCAGCAGCCTGTCCAGCCCAGTACTCTGTCCCCAGGCACAGCAATTGGCACTGCTGTTTAGGGAAATCCCACAAACCTGGCTGCACTCTGCAATCCAGTCCCATCCACAATGATTGGATTAGGGCTATTAGAGGGTACACCTTCACTTAATCCTTTTAGCATCCCTTTACAGACCTGTGGTCCATGATAAAACAGCCAGATTTAAAGCTCCTTAAAAAATGAAGTCCTCTAAGGGAAACACTGACAAGCTCCTTTAGTCTGTTAGCACTGTTGGGTGCTGCTTTAATAAAGGAACTCCAGTGGCACTGTGAAGCAAGAGCAATGCATGACTGCGATATCACTGTCATGTGAATGAGCTGTCCCAGTACTGCAGAGTCTGCTCTTTAGTGTACGCAGAGACACATCAATACTGAATATAGTGTGTTAGCAAAACAGAATGGAAATCTTTTAGGTGAAGAATGGCTTCACTGATTGCTTTGCTCTACCAGAATGGGGTGTGTTTTCAGGCATTCTGATAAATGTGTGCTATTTTTCAGCCATTCAGTGTGAAGTGCTGTAGGTTTCATATAAACTTTTATTGCTCACCACAGGCATGGAAGGATTGATTACATTGTTTGGGGATTTCCTAACTTCTGAGACTGCTTCTTTAGCCAGCCTTAATACAGTGTAAGGAGGGAACAAAATGCTACAGTGCTACTCAGTAGCCTGCTTTCTACCTTTGCATTTTTAGGATCAGCCCATCTGGTTTGGAATAGCCAGCCTCATCCACATACCTTCTGAAGATCTCCAGTGCCTGAGGACAGCTGGATTGCTAGTGATGAGTATGACGGTGTCCTTATACAACTATTGGGAACAAGGGACAGAGTTTAAGGGTTATTTCATGTTACTGCTTGGGCTTTGGTCTAGCTGTGACCATTGTTGAAAAGATAGCAAAAGCTTCACCTTGGAATTGGGGTGCTATCAATGTGTGAAGTGTGCAAGTAAATTTCGGTGCATCTATGCTGAAATCTGTGTAATGTAGGTGGAGTCAACAGCAGATAATAATTTTTTTGAGGCAAGCAACATAACATGCTTGGGTGGGGGCCCCTCTGAGTGAGGCAAACTCATGCTGAGCCCTGACAGTTAACTCTTAGTGAATTTGTAAAATACCTTAGGGTTTCTGAACCAGTGAACAGAGATATCACCTCTCTCCAATTCTGACTTAATGAACTAGTCTGGTTTCACACATTCCTGAGTAGGCTTTTTGCATTTTCAGACCTCAGGCTTACTAGAACTCAGTTTTACCAGTTCTCAGGTCACATATTGAGCTAGGCATTTTGCTTTTCTTTACATTAATTTTTACTTTATCTGTGGGAACATATATATAAAAACCACCAAGCTTATATAGTGATCTAAATTTCTTGTAATTTCTACTAGGACTAGTTATAGCCCTCACAAAGCCACTGACCTGGATTTCAACTACCTTACAACTTGAATCTACTCCAACTGTACTGTAGTTTCATGCAGGATTCTTGTCACCAGTATTTGCTAGCTACGTGGTGCCCTATTCTATTCTTGATTACTGGGCAAATGTCAGGAATATCTGCCTTAAAATGAATGTTGCTTTCATGGTTAAAAATCTAGCAAAAGGAGTCTGGCGCCCTAGGCATTATGAACAATACAGGCTTTCAATAAATAAATAATTCAATTCAATTAAAACAAATGTCTGCCCTGATGTACCATAGTTTCTAATTTCTTTAATAAGCATTCTTGGGAGGTGTTTATGGGAAGTGATCCTCAATGAAAGCTTCAAGGAAGGTTCTGTAAGAAAGCAGAAGTCGTGATGCCATCTTACTTTCATGCCAGGAGAGAGTCATGTAAAGCTTCAACAGAACTCCAGCTCAGAATAAGCCTGCAGAGTTCATGTTCTGTATGGAAATGCAGGCTTGGACTAGAGGTTAATATGGGACCCTCCTTCCTGGAAAGGCTCTGCTCAAAAAGAGACAGTGGGCAAGGCAAAGAACAAGATAAGGAGCTGGAGAATGATGTAAATCCTGTGCCACCGTGCCTCCTGGTGGACTTAGCCATAGGCAAAGATGTAGATGCACTGAAGTTGTTCATAGCAGCCTTGGCTAGCTCTGTGCACTCCTGGACTTTTGTCAGGGAAGCTACAGATGCAGACACAGCCCAGTAGACAGCAACATGCCGAGCCAACTGGCTCTGCAACTATCTGTTTAAGTCTCTGAGCCTAATGTTTCCTACTGGCTAGTTGCCTCTGGAGGTTTAGAGACAGCCTCTATGCACAGACATGGGGATAGAGTTTATGCTCTGTCTACTGGCCTTGGAACAGGATTTTCCTCATACATTCCTGGCATCTTTATTACTTTCAAACCAAATCCTATACCCCTAACTCAATCCAAAAAGCAGGGGGAGAATGTGACTCAACAGACTTGCATTAAAAACCGCTGGGGGAGGTTCACCATTCTGTTTTTCTGCCTGAATAGATATGTGAGAACATTTAGGGACAAAATCTTCCCAAGAGTGAGTGCTCACACTACCTACCAAAGCGGCTTGAGGGCAGCATCCGGCCCTTAAATATTGTCAGATATCTGGGCAAACAAAAACAGTTTAGCTCAAACTGCCTCCATTTTTCCTGCTCAGAAAGTGCTCAAAGATGTCAATTTTTGAAAGTAAAACCTGGATGAGTGATCGGATCCTTACCCTCCCTTACCTTTGAGGAGAGATTTATGGTCTCGCTTGAAACCAGCTGTGAACTCAAACTGAGATTCACATGATGCAAACTAGACTTGGGCTGAAGCCTCAAAACTCAGATCTGGATGTAGATTTCAAATGGTGAGACTGGGGATGGGGTAACAACCCGCCTAATCCAAACCCACATAAATCCATATCTCTTCCAAATTTTTTTAAAACTCCCCAACACATCACACTGATTTCAGCTTATAGAAATTCCTTTGGGTATTTCATGAGAGGTTAATTTAACCTTGTCCCATCACTATTTATTCATCACACACTGTCTCACACAGGTGTGTGATCCTCTCTACAGAAAGTCTTCACAAAACCCTAAAGTAGTTCATCTGTACAGTGTGAATTATGCTACTGCCAGTAAAAGAAGAAAAGAGGAAAGAGAGAAAGAAAACAGAAATGCAGAGAAACCAGTGCTATTTCTTGCCATACAAAGGGTTGCCAAGTACTTTGCATTTACATAGATGACTTAATGATGATTGTATGATATTTAAAATTACTGCCACCCACCAGAGAAGCATTAAAACTTTTATCAATATGTCCCTTTTACTACCTATTTGACTGTAAAAATGCAGAGATCATTGGGAAAAAAATAGCTTGTTGCCAGTCACCAAAAAACATCTCTGTGACCTCTCTAGATTAAAATAAAAAAAAGAAGCAACAAAACCCCTTCTACTAGTATCAACATGATTTAAATTTACATGAACAAATAAGCTGTTTCACACAATGGAAACAAGTAATAAACTAGGACAAGAACTGTGACCAGCCTGGGACCTCTTAAAGACCCCTCTGGACCTGGCAGGAGCCTGCTTTTTCTATCTCAGGGACAATCCCAAACACTGGTCTAATTACCTTTTTAAATTCATATCTAGAACCACAGTCTGCCTCATGGGATTAAGCACAGTATGCTTTGCAAATTGAAAATAAGATAGCTGTTAGGAATATATGCTTGCCTCTATGATTACAGCAACAAACAATGGCAAAACATTAATTTACATCTATTATAATGGTGAAACAAAGCCCAGGATTTTCTTCGTGTTATAGGCAAGAGATAAATTTGCAAAGGTGAGATTCTAAAAGGTGTAGGCTCTAATGAGGGAGATTCTCTCGCAGAGCAGGTAACTGGCAGTATGACATCAACTTAAAGTTATGAGGATTCAGTATATCATTAAATTTATTTACCATAAAATGGATTGAGGTTTTTTTAAATAGTAAAACTATTCATAGGGAGACAAAGTTTATATATATCTGTGGGGTGGAAGGCATTTGTGTGGGGTGAAACAGTGCAAAGCGGTTGCAACAGCAATCCAGTTGTGCCTGGGTCTAGTATTTTTAAAGGTGTTTTATCTGGTAGAAATGAATACAGCATTTACAAATTGAAAATAACTCTGTAAACTCAGATAAGATTGTCTTGGTAATATTTTACCAAGGAAGCAGCTCACCACTGCTTACTTTCAATTAGCCATCTAAATCATAGCCTATACAAAAAGCAATCCCTGCTGCCTTGCAATAAAAAAAAAAAGAAAGTTAAACTAGTTCCTAAGCGTTTTGATTCATGTTGCTGAATATGGAAGATCTGTAATCTTCTCCTTGGAGTCTATAGTCTAATGTAACTGCTTGAAAGTACTTTCCTTCTGCTGCTGGCAAAGATATTTTTTTTCTGAAATGAATGGTGATTCATTATAGATAACCCTTCCCGATTAATTTTGTTTTGACTTTAACTTCGGAATAAGAATATAAGCAGTAAAGTAGCTTCTCTCCAGATAGTAACTATGCTGTTATTTTTGGACCGTATTGTAGCTGATGTTGAGAGAAGCCTAAATTTAGAAGAAAAAAAAAAGTTGATTGTCATCAAAAGTTTTAGCTGTAAGATAAAAAGTGGCATTTTATTATTATTACTTGTCTGTGATGAATAATAAATAAGCAAGTTCCTTGGAATCAGTATTCAACTTCGCTGGCTTCTGTCTACATAATCCACAGAACTAACACTCTTGGAGGGCTGATTGGTCAAACTGGAGAAATTTAATTTGTGCCTACACATTTCCAGTGATCCACAGGTAATATGCTGGTAAATTTGAGGAGACCAAGTACAATGGCATAGGAGCCCTTGCTGTGACAGTGACTTTGTGAGGGTCCAATTCTGCATGACAATGAGAATTTTGACAATTTCAATAATATGAAGAGATAGTTAAGAGCCTGAAAAATAGACAAAGCTGTTGTAAATCACTATATGTAGTGTTTTTTCCAGCTAAATCTGGTTCATGACTTTGTAAGTCAGTTTCCCTTCCTTCTTTCTGCCTGTTTTTTGACTAAGGTTCTGTTTATTTTTGCCCAGTTCTTCAATTTCTATTGTGGACTTTTTCTCATTTCTGTTGAGAAGTATTTAACTTGACCTTACTGGCCGAATACTGACTTGAACCTGTCACCTGTTGTGGTTTTTTTTCTTTGTTTTTTTTTTTTTCTGTGTTTTTTTTTAAGACAGGGAGAATGTCCAGACCATCTGATATGTCTGAGTTACCAGCAAAGATCCATCAGCTTCACCAACAAGGAGGAATTTTCTTTCAAGGAAATATTAAAATTAAAATTTAAGTGTCTGGCATTACACAATATTTATAACATAGTGTATATAAAGACTTTTGGAAAGCTGGATGCTATCAAATACACGTGAATGATTTTACTTGCCTTCATAAAAGGATGAACGGTGTATGCACCTCCCTGAAAGCTGTTAGCCCCAGGCAGGAAAGGAGTTTTTCACTCTCCATCATTTTCTTCTGTTTAATACTGATTTACTACTAGCTAAGCACATGTCCAGCATTTTAAAGCTGATGGAGAGTCCCACTGAAGTCACGGGACTTGATGTAGGCTGGGATTACTCCGTGCTGAAAAGTCAGGTTGATGTTTCACTGTTTTGTTGAATAAAGATCTAATTATTGAAGCATAATTTGATGAGCAATTTGGTCACTTAGGACAAGGATGTGCCTACCTTTCTCTTCTATGTTTAAAGACAACTTTTTTTTGTGTGTGTGTTATTTTATTTTTTACCTAAAAGATGCATTATTTACAGTAATGAATGGGATATTTTAGCCTTAAACAAAAAATAAATTTTACATAAATCTTCAGACATGACTGAAAAAGAAGCCCAAGTCCACAAACCCAAAAATTCTAATCCATCTGTGGATTCCCTAGGATTTTGGCCTACCTGCATCATTTTTTTGCATGCCTTCACTGAAGCTCCATCTACAGCTGCAGGTAAACCCATTGCTCAGCCTATAGGTTAGTAGTTTCTTCTCCTGCAAAGAAGCTGGAAACATCTGAAATATTGCTGTGAGTGCTACCTGCAGCGCACCTTGCAACGTTTTACTCGCTAGCACTGGTCATTTTCAGCCACAGTCATTGATCACAACCAGCATCAGTAAAGGGTCAGGTATGTGGTGCAGGCAGGCTTCATCTGATCCTAACGCATACAAACTGCTGTTTGCTCACTGTATTGCTTGCATAGTGCACAGTAGCATTTTATAAAATCAGAGACAGGCAGGGGGAGCACCTATAAAAATACAGTAACTATTTTATAAAGAATTTTTGTAAGTCTCATGAAAAATAGCAGCCCATGAGCTGCTGTAAATATTACACTGCAGATGTTTGGGAAAAAACTGTGCACTTATAGGATATACAGAGCTGATTCCTGAAGAAAAGTTGGTTAAAAAGTGGGAGGAACTAGGACTGATGAGTTGACCCAGGCTATTGCATTGGTAACATTTTTACTTATTCACTGATCTGATTTCAGCTATCCTTTTTCTGTCTTTTTTTTTTTTGAAAGAACTGCTATGCACATTGCAGTGAAACAGAAATGGAATATTCTACACATGCCATAAGCTGAGCTATAACACAGCCATCCAGCTGTGATCTTTTCTGTACCTGAGCAACGTCTCAACAAAATCCCATGTGTGCGTGTCTGTGTATGTATATGTATATATATGAACAGATTTGTACCAACTCTGCATTGTTACACTTGACTTACTCTTTTTTTTAATTATGTAAAAAAATCACATTAAGCTGAATCTAATTACTGCAATGTATATTAGAAGCAGGGCACCATCAAAATTTTATTTAAATTAATCAGGTTTTGATTTAAGATATTAAATTCAAATTAATCATGTAAAAATGGAAATGATCCTTGACGTGCTTCCAGCTGTGACTTCAGTCTGTTTTCTCGTGTGAGTCACTTTCGGGATGTCTTGGGGGGAACATTACGAAAATTCACGCCGGTGCTATTTCAATTAGAGTTATTTAGCAGGACAGATGTAAAGAATACGGTATAATTAAGAAGGAGCTGATGACACGGCTACAGATTTTCAGGATCAAAAAAAAAACTGTTAGTGAAAATTGACTACTGGTCATGTAGTCCAAGTTCAAATATGCTGGGGTTAAGCACTCATTAATGATGGAATGAGGTCTTTAGATAGACCATTGGACTCTTTCTCTGGAGCAATCTGCAGAATTCTGCCCTGGAAATAACTTTGAAGCTTCATTAGCAAGCAGATGATACCTGATAATATAATTTTAAAATTCTTAAAATAATTTTCCTCCCCCTGGTGCCTAATCTTTTCTGGCCAGCTAACTTCAAAGGCCTTCAGAAAAACCTGGAAGTGGCATATAAATGCCCATATAAGAGCACATAAACACAGAGATATGTATATGCATACACTCAAAGCATTGTTAAACTCATGATGAATATGAGCTGCCAGGAATACTGTAATTTCTTCTAGTGCTGTTTGAGCAGAACTAGAGTCTGTGCTACCTGCACGCTTCCTGACTGAAACCAATAAAGAGGATGGGGGCTTTCCCACACAGAGGCCTGACTTAGTATTTATTTCTAACTCTTTATACCATCAGTATTTCCACTGTGAAAAGTGATCTGCACTTTGTTTCTTTATTCAAGAATAGGGTGACACAAACATTTTTTCATATGTGCTGCAATGCTATGCAGCATAAACTTTGGAAGTTATTTTACAAATTCTTTTACCTGAAATTAAATCTCCAAGGTAAAGCTCTCAGATTTTCCAACATGAAAAAAGATCAGAGAGACTACAATCCGTTCTTTCTTGTACTCATAGATCTCCTGAAAATATGTGTATTTAAACATGCCTCTTATGGTTACTATCCAAGGCTCTCAGTATCTGTTCCCCTCCTACTGAGTAATAGTAAAAGCCAAGTTAAATTTAAAAAATGCACAGTACATACTGTACACCCATAATTATAGATTAAATATTGATCTCCATGGTGTTTTTTCCATGGTGGTTTTTCCATATCTCTTGCAATCTTTCTCTTCCCTCAGTAATGTCCCATTGTCACTTCCCTCTGCAAAGCAGCATATGACTGAAAATATTTTCTGCAACCAAAACCATTGTTTTTAACTAAAAAAAAAAAACCATAGTGGATGACAATAAAATAATTTCAATATCTAGCTCTGTATATCTGGCAACATTTTTCAGGCGTGGATCCTAGAATTTGTAGAAGTTTTATTTGCTTGTTCAGGGATGCCATACACTTCAACAAGGAACCGTACCTAAAGGAGGAGCAATGCACCAGACCAAGAATGCCTGGCTATCCATAGTGGATGGAAAGTAAATAGCGTATTACAATTGCCACAGCTCACCTATTATGCAGATTTCAAGGCAGGAAACTGTCTGCAGAACAGATATACAGTGAGCATAAACTTTTTTGTTATTGTGTAGTTGATCATGTTGTTGTTACAGTTGGAGGAATAATATGATTCATTGATGGTTTCTGCTTCCCACTCATAAGATATAAACCTACATAATGATTGTTCTTTAATAGTATTTAAAGATATTTTTAAAACAAATTATGTGGGAGTTTAACATAATAACGGTTTCAGTTTTTCAGGAAACACTTTTTGGAGAAGTGTATGACTGTTTAAATATTAAAAATGGCTCCTCATAAGAAACATGAATGTAGCAAGTAATTTGTTAGAAAGGATGTGATAAAAATATGCTCAATTTATGCATTTGTCCTTTTTAAATTTATTTTTTCTTTTGGCATAACAGCTGGAAAGAACAATTTTTTTCCGTGGGCTAGGCTGTTGCCTGGATGACTGAAATGCATTTTCCCATGAGAGATGCACAGGTTCATTTCCCATCTGGGTTTTTTTCCCCTCCTGTTTCCTTTCTCTCCCCACCTCCTCTCCTCCAGGACCAGAGTTTATTGATAACAAACCATAAGTTTCCACTGATACAACTCCATACACACCTAAGAGATTATATCGAACACAGCAGTGTTCTGTGTGAAGTACAGTACAGCCCAAACATGTTTGTTCGCCTGTTTCTCAGTCCTTCATCTAGGCCTGTGTGGATGGGTTCCAGCAATCACAGGGACTCATTTGTAGGATGAAGACACAAGGAATTCAGACTGGCTTCTCTGGTCAATTAGAAACTGGGGTTGATGATCTCAGGGGGAAAAGCTCAGATTCCTCTTGAGTCCCTGCGGAGAAGACAGTTAGGAAGGGGAGCACAGAGGTGGTATGAGACAAGCACAGGAGTAGTCCTCAGGGCAGTGGAGTCTCACTCCTTACCAGGGGAACTTAGCCTTGTCAGTATGGTAAACACTGTATCCTCACTGATGCCCCTGCAGTCACTGAGCTATTAAATCTGTGGCATTTGTCAGTGAGATGTTATGTGTTGCCAGGATAGGGGTGAGGGCTAAGGGCCCAAATTGTAGGGAAGTGTTTTAATGAAGTAGCGACTGAAACACTGGACTGGGACTTCATCTGATGATGCTCAATCCACAGATCTTTCACACATTTCTGGTGCTATTCCATGGTGTTTGCATAACTTTTCTCAGTTCCCTATATATGGAATAATGGCCACAGGAGGAATATGCCTCTCCTGTTTTTCTTATTTGTCTCTGTAGACTGTAAACTCTCTGTGGCAATGTAGGACTGTGCATTTCGCAGTGCATTGTGTACCAAGGCTCAATTCAGCCTAGAGCCAGTAATGTATGCAAATAAATAATAAATAATAAATAATAAATAAGGTAATAAACACTATTAGTTCTGTACCATCTCAAAATTATCATGAGTAACATCTTTATGGAACCTCTGGAAATATTTCACAGATGGAGACTTTCTAGATCAGAAAGCAATTCAGTGGATTGTCCAGGCCTTAACATAAGTCTAGGAAAGAGCATGGCTCAGATCTCTTGATTTCTGGTGTTTCCTCTTAATTTTGAAACAATCACTATCAAAAAATTTTCTTTCAGTACATTTTTAGTTAATTTATTTGCCTTAGCCAAAATGTATAAGCTGTTGGATAGTTCACATTATAGTTTATAACTACAGTGTGACAGATAAAATATAAACTGTAAGGTGTCATGGGATTCTGGAATTGATATTAAACCTGGTTAGTATAACAGAAAATTATTTATAAAAGTTCTGACTTTTGCAGCTGGAGCCTTCATTCAGTGGATGTGTTGAGGTGTTTCTCTCCAGAGGCCATTACCAGAGGCACTTGGGCTGACTCAGCAGGAAAACCTGGTACTTCGGGAGAATCCTCCTGAGAAAAAGAGGTGCTGCAAAGGTGAAACCTGTATTTTTACCAGTTCTGCCCTGTTGGAGGCAATTTGTGTCTTTGTGTACTAGAAGCACTTCAGCTAAGGCTGTAGTTGCCTCTCATATCTGGATAACTGTGCAGCACAATAAGATTTGTGCAGCACAATAAGATTTGGCCCTTATAGTCTATGCTTTCATTCCTTCTAAGGCAAGAAAGAAACCACACATGATATCCTACAGAGCAGACATGCTAATTTTGGAAGTGATTTTCCAGGCAACTGAACATGTCCCATGTGTTCCACCTGGGAACTGAATGTTTATGGCTAACTTTGGAAAAATCTTTTTTAGGCTGAATATGCCTGTATAGATGCATATTTCAGTGGCCCTGCAAAGCTCCCTCTATGAACTAATTAAAGAAATTTTCAGAGAAAAGGTCCTCACTTGCCAGCTGTGAACACACAGTATGCAATGCCAATGGAAGAGCCTGGGTGCGTCAGCAAAGAGAAAGCAGTGGGCTAATTACACTGAAAGAAATTTGCACATTCAGCACACCTTAGCCAGCTCTGTACAGAAAACTGACATAGCACAACACCTAAACCACCCAAAATACTGAGCTTGACTGTTAATTACAAATCAGGTCCCTAATTCCAGGCCACTCTGCTCTAAGGAGCAATAAATATTGACACAGAGTAGAAGTCAATGCTGCAAGCCTTTCCACTGTGGACAGCTAAACAGGCAGGGTAGCCAATTTTCCAGGTTTCATCAGGAATCATGCCATCTTTGGTGTTGTTATTAACACCTGTAGGATTAAAAGGAAAAAAACCACCTTCTTTATTTTATTTTAACAATATGAGCATTTCTAGCTCTCGTTTGCCAAGAACAGTTTGAAAAAAGAACCTTGAAAGGTTCAGTAAAGTATTTTTTTAAAGCAAATATTTAAGATGGGCTTTAAATATATTGTGATTTCTACACCAGATTCACATTCTTTTGGGAGCTGATTCTGGACTTTTGAATTTTGATGGCTGGCAATATTGGACATAAAATCTGAATGCAATTCACATCCTTAGCCATGGGAGTGAGTGAGGTACTGGATAAACTCAAAATTGTATTTAGGTGCCTTAGATCTGCATCTGATTCATGTAACTTATGATAAATATAAATTAAGAAAAAAAGGTCAGATGATCAAAGATGCTACATTTCTATGCAGATGAGAAGTGAAAATCTTCAGATGCTATAGCCTGTAGGATATTCTTCCAACCTAGATGAAAGTAAAAAACCAAACCCAACTTAATTCTGGAATGTGCTTATTCATGAACACATTCAGAGTACAATAGAATTGCACAGGATTTAGTTCTAGTATCGAGCTTTTTCAGACTAAATGATTCCCAAAGTCTGCTCAACGTAACATTAGTACAGGCAATAATTCAGATGAGTCTTTAACAAGTTTCTCCTCAGTTTTGATGTGACTTCATCTTTTTGGCCCTGATAGGAGGTAATTATGGAAACACTTCCAATTTCTCACTCTAGCGGGGAGAGGTATATGAAATTCATAATTTTCTAGGCAACCGTGACTGGAGGTTAGGCAATCATTTGGAGCTGAAAAATGCATGCAGACCTTGGGAAAAAATGAGATGTCCTCTAGACTGAAAATAGTGACATGGAAAAGGGCAGCTTGGCTAAAGGTATACAAACAGGCCCACGAAGACAGGTAATTGTATCTGTGCAGAGAAGCTATCAGGATCAGAGCTTCAGTCCAAAATCAGAAATTTGTATTAATTTGCCCTCCAGATCAGAAGTTACAAGGAATATCTTTTTTTATCTTTAGAATAATAAAAAGGAGATTAGTCAGAGGAAGTTCTTGCCTCTTTTAAAGTACAGACCACACGATCTTTGATTTGTAAAAATCACTCTAGCATAGCTGAAATCCATGCTAGTTGAGGCTCTGATTCACTTTATTTTTAAAGATAATAATTCCTTGTCAGCCTCAAACTAAATGTTGCAAACTCTTACCATTTTCCTGCGCAGAAGTCACATCTCTAGAGTTTTTTTCTGGATTTCCCATCCTTCCATTTCTGATATGTTTACATGAGGATATTTTTAGGACATTATATTTTCCTAGTTTAGTAGCAGCACAGTGCTGTGAATAGCTTAACAATTCATTGGAACATTACAGTATCTTAACCTGAGACAGCAGACTCCTAATTATAAACTAAGTATAAACTGAAGCTTTGTCAGAGTGATTTTATTATCCTGATTGCATCAATTTCGACCCTTTATGAGACTTTGCGTTATTTGGGACATCAGGAGTCTAACAACTGAAAACAAGCAGAAGACAGCTGCTTTCGTCTCGCAGAAGACTCTGGATATATTTAGCAATTTAGCCTTCAAAGTAAGCTGTTTTGCTGGTACTATTGTAAGACGCATCATTTCTCAGTAGGGCCCACATGTTTGCCTTAATCTGATAGAGTTCTTCTTTTTGTTCTTAACCTACTTCCTTTCCGAGAGAGGTAAGGGAACTTTAGCAGCAGCCGTCAGTAGCAAATGAAGTGGGAGGAAGCAAAGAATAAAAAATAGGCTGGGATTTATAAAAAGAATGTAAAAATCTGTGATTATATAATGATGTACAGAAGATGCCAGCTACCAAAGAAAGCCATGGCATCACTGTTAACTTAGTGAGCTCCGTACTTCTCACTTCTCTGACATAAAGGCAGTTTCTGAAGTAGTTTGAAACCTGTAATCTTTAAGCTACAGGTTGAGAAATTATCCCAAGTGCTCAAAGTCCAAACTGAAGAAAGAGAGTCTGTTATCTGAGGAAAAGTCATCGACCCGAAGATAACTTTTATTTAGCCTTGGCGAATTAGAAAATGAAATGAGAAACCATGTAGAGGTAGAGGTCGATGTGGAATGTCCCCTGGAGTTTTTTGAATGAAGAAACTAAACTAACGAAAAGTGGATGAAACCAGAAGAATTAGTTGTGAATCAATGCTAAAAAGTGACCGAATTCATAGAGTAAAGAAGTCCAAAAGCCTAATAGTTCTTAGTAGGGGAAACTGTCTTTATGTAAAAATATGGGTTTTACCATTTGCAGGTAAAAGAGTAAGGACTGGAAAGCAGACCTGTATCTTTAAATGATTTCTCTGCTGCTCTGCAAGGACAGACTGTGGCAGCTGTGACCACACGCTCCCCATCCTCCTGTTTTGCAGCCATGTGAAGCCAGTAGGGCTGCTGCACTGGGAGCCCTCCCGGCCACAGGTGAGGAGCCTCGCCATCTGCAATACTCAGTAGGCCAATCAAGCTGGCCCTGCGTGAAGTAAGATAGATAGTCTCCCTGTGTGCCCCGAGCTCCCTCTGAAATTTCAGCAGATCAATGTCACTGTGGCTTTTAATTACCCCTCTGCTTCATCATTATTTCATGGACTTTAATATGCCCTGCAGGACACAGCATCACAAAGTACAGATAAACAACCACCAAGCCCTAGTGTCTCTGGAGGTGCTACAGTCATCCTCTAGAGGGAAATGTCACGGTATCGGGCTCATTTCCCTGGGTAAGCTGACCTCAGGGTTTCCAGGCTGATTTCAGCCTGAGCTGAGGCACAAGGGCAGCCACTTCACCACTATGTTCTGGGCTGAGAGCTCTTACATTTCATATTAAAACTTGTTGCTGTCGGCATGTGCAAGCACAGAGGTCAGAGTGGCCAGTAGGGCTTTTGCACTTTGCACTTGTTTTCTGAAGAGGAAACCAATCTATCCTTGCAGATCCTGTGTGGTAATCCATAAGCATTTCAGCACAGTGCAGCACAGGCCCCCCCATAGAAGACACTGAAGGCATCCTGAGAGGTGCTCAAACAGCCTGACACAGCCCTGGGTTCAAAAGTACTTGGTGACTTGCAAAAAAAACCCCACGTCCTGAAGGCTACCTGCAGCACGGTCTGTTGTAGGGGTTGTTCTGACACATGTTGGCAGTGGTATCCGAGGGGTGCAGGACAGGTTTAAAGAGAGAATACCTCCCTGTCGTCTCTCACCTTTCTCAATGCCTCCTGGTTACGTACAGTGCTAGGTAGATTGGAGCAGTTTTAGCTTTTTGGTTTTAATTTATGAACCAATGCAGCTCATTAGGGAAACAGCACTTGTCTGGATGTGGGGAGCAAAACTAAGCGGGGGGAACATATGATGAAAAATATCCAATTTTGATTTGAATTCTTTAGAAAGTTAATTGCCTAAATCCATAGTTTTTGATCAACAAAGAATGTCGATATCACTTTTGATGAATATTGGGGGAAAAAATTCATGAGTTGAAGCCTTTGGAAGATGCTGCTAGATGTCTGCCACCATGCTTACGATGCAGCATGCAGTAGCTTTCTGATATACAGCACTGACTTCTGAGCATCAGCAGTGCAAATTCACCCCGAGGGGAAAGATCTGCCTTCTCAGACCATCAACCCCAGCCTAGAAGCAATGCAGAGGGAAGAGGGGCAGAGGGAGACAGAAGAGAAAAGGCAAACCACAGGTGTACGCTCTGTAGAAGTGAACAGACCTCAGAGAGAGCTGCCCGCAGCTCTCTGCATCAATCATTCATGGTACTTCCTCCCTGGCAGTGGAGAGAGGAGAGACTGTGACAGAGAAGATGCTTCAAAATGCGAGTAACTATAAGCATGTGAGCAGTAATCTTGGTGGGAGCACTCCCATGTGGGTTTCCCAAGTGCACATCACTGTGCCTGCTCTACCGCTCTTGCTGCTGGGTACTCGTATGGCCAGCAACCTCAGTATCAGAGAGAAAACGGGCAGAGGAGGTACTGCCCTCCCTGGTTCCACAGACAGGGAATGGAAGCTCACAGACGCTGCACAGTGGACTGAAGTTCATGTAGGAGGCCTGTGGTAGAAAAAGGCTCTCTCAAAGCTCACTGCTGATCAATGGATGTTTTTCCTTTCCCTAATGTCTTTCTGTCCATCCTGCTGCATTCAAGTGATGGATACAGATGCCATCTCAACAGACCTGTGACCAAGCATGGGAGTAGCTACCGTGTTGGCTGGAGCTAATGGCAATGTGAACTCCCTTGATAAATCTGCATCTGCCTAAGTGTGATAAAACAGTATCTATGTTAAAAGGCTCAGCTGATGGAACTGGAGGACATGATAAGTCCTCATTGTAGTTCTGGTGCAGGTGTTGGACATCCTGTGCAGAAGTTAACATGCTCTTTTTCAGGGACAGGTGACATGAGAAAAGATCAGGCTAAGCTGCTACTTTTATCAGTGAAAAAAATGGATCCAAGCCTCGACACTGGGAGACTCTGTGCCCTTTCTTTCCCTCAAAACTTACTGGTTGAACAGACTCCCTTTGTCCTTCTTCCCTCGCTAAAAGCAATATCTGTCCTTGGGCCGCTGGCACAGTAGTATGAGAGTGGGATAAGTGAATTCCACATTCCTATTGGGAGGGAAGAAGATTAGTATGTTTAGTTTTACTCAGAGAAAGGGCCCTTCATTAATTATATGTACCTGAGGTGGATCTAACTTAATTTTACTGAGACCAGGAGAATAAAAACAGGTGTAAATGGGATGACCTAAATGCATAGAGCAGGGAGTGGCTCTATGCTAATTGGGATGAGAGTATGGAGGCTAAAATTATCAACTGAGGGCAGCTTAAATTATTTTTTTTGAGAGGAGGTATTAATTAATGAGTTGTGGGCAGCACGATTCATTGACTCATTAAAGCCTTGTCTATCTGGAGTTGGCTCCCAGAATGAAGATAACACATGCAATGGACTTGTTCCACTGGGACTGCGCATAAGGCTTTGATAACCACTGCCTGTTTGGATGAGATGCAGCCATGGTTAGACAGATAACCCCAAGAACCAGATCAAACTGTACTGCCCAAATCCTCATCTCAGATACTTATCAACCTTATCCCTCTGTGTGGACCAGAAGTTATGCATATTTAAATTCAAGCTTCAGTCTGCTTTGATTGGATATAAAGGTTCCTCATCCATGGGAATATATTGTCATGTTTTCCCAGGGTAATTAAAATCAAGTGGTCAGTTTAATGAAGACTGAGATATGGAGTTCACTTTACTTTCAACTTTTCTCATTTGAATTCTTGTTTAAATAAAAATGGGGGCCATGGATTTTTGTTTAAGAGAAAAAAGAACTCTGCGATTCCCAAAAGGACTCTCAGTAGCTTCACATTTTCTGAAAATTTGGCCCCTTATGGTTGTCTCCTACAAATATGAACTGCTTTTTAAAGTATCTTGGCAAGAGGCCATTTGCCAGCTTTGATCTGGATCCTGATGTGTAATTTAAACACACCCAAAGGTATAAAGCAGTTGCCCACTTCAGACAGGCTTTGCAAATGAAACTACAGCTACTGACAGCATTTCTAACTCTGAACTACGTATGCTGGGAGAGGAGGAGTCAGTAGGTAAAGGACCATCGCCAGCAAACACATTTCTGGAGGAAAAACATTGAAACTTGGATTTGAAAGACCACCAAAAACCCCAGACCTGTGAAGATAATCTGAGTTTGCAGTCAAGTGTGGCACTGCTACAGGCTTCAAGTTCCCTGAGCGTTGTATTGGACAAAGTCACTGAGAGTGCTTTTGTGTGAAAAAAGTAAGGGAAAAGAATAAGAACAGGTATATGTTTCTCTTTCTCTCTCTTTCCCTCTTTTTTGGTTGATTATCTGCAAATGATTTGCGTTCCACTAAATTGCAGAAATTCACCTGGTGTAACAGGTTAATGCACTGCTTCTCTGTACCACTAAATATCACCTGTCTTTGAGGCATGTGAAGGAGCATCAGTCACATGCAGGATCCAGCAAACACAAGAGCTGCCAGAGAAGGCATCAATTGCATTTACACCAGTGTTTTGAGTGCGCTGTGGCTTGCACTGCAGAGTGGGCTCAGGGAGCATAGACTGGGTTTCTTTCAGATGAAATTAATAGAGAAGTTGTGCTCTGGAAGCACACCTAATGTATTCCACTTGCTAATGGGCATCCAGTCCCTGGGACCAGACTAGAACTAGTTTGAGGTAATGCCTTGAAAGACAAACAGTGTGGACACGGGGTCATCAGCACCAATCGTTTCACTCCATATATTTACTCCTATGGGCCAACTACTTGCAAATACGGTCTAAGCCAGAGAGGCACATTAAGGGATGCCATAAAAAAAACATCTGAAGGAACTATTTCCACAGGCACATTATCATTTGCACTGAAGCACTATGTGTAACAACCCTAAATCCCCTGTTGTGTAAGGTGCTATGCTAACACAGAAGAAGAAGATGGTCCCTTCCCCTGAAGAATTAAAACCTGGAAATAGTTTGGGATGGAGCTTTGCCTCCTGCTCCAATCCACCACATTTCCAGGTGCTGTATGGACATAAGAAAGCTGTAAATTCAGTCATGTAACTCAGCTCTGGGAAGGAGGTGGGACTGGGGAGAGGAGTGTAAGATTTCACAATGCTCACTTTTCCTCGTGTCTTCACTGGGTTGAAATGGATGGAAAATAGCCAATAGCCAGCAGAAAGTAAAGGCTGGGGAATACAGTACTGAACCGATATCCCGGTGATTTATGACCTTCTTGGGACACTGTGAAGAATAAGTGAGTGACAGATGATCTGCTGACCTGCGGGATAGCTCATTTGCTTTTGTTCAAGCAGCAGTTTTTCAGTAGAAGTGCAAGTCCTAATATTTCTCTGTTGAACTGAGCTAAATAAATATGTCAGTCAGCAATGACACAAGTTAGCATTCTGGTGGGAGGTATTTGTCTCACTCTGAAGGGGAGCCTGAGAGGAGGCAGTGTGGACATTTAAGCGGTGGGGACCCTCGGGCAAAACAGAGAGTACGTAAAATTGATGGTGGGGACACACTGCAGATCTACCTGGAGGTATGGAGCTCCAGATGCCTTTATACAGATAGAGCTATGGTTTCTGACTCTATGTAATACTTTCTTAACTACTTTTTGCTTAAAGTTTGGAGAGGTTTATTGTTCCTGCACTGAGGTTAGTCCTTCTGTCCTGGTATCTCCTCGGATTTAAAAGCTGCATTCTTCTTTTCAGAAAAAAAATCACACAAAGCAGCTTATATTGTCCCCCTTCATAGATCACAGACATATTTGGCCTGATCCTTCATTTGCCTACACCTAAAGTTTATTCTGTGAGATAACTCCTTCTGCTTTATGCCTCTGACTTTATATAACTGTACTGAGAGGATGGTGCAGGAGCATCCAGCAGAGGACTGTGGAGGACAGTCTGGCATGCTCTGTCTTGGTGTAACAATCACCTCCACTGGTTGTATTTAATTTCTAAATTGTTTTCATTTATACCATTAAGACTGTAAAGTTAATGTCCACAGCAGAAATGGAAAGGGTACACAGCAGCTAATATTACCAGTTTCTTTCAAAAGACAATATTTCAGAAATCACAATTCTACTGACTTGCTTTGATGTGAATTAACAGTGAATATTCACAGCCAGGCATATTTTGTGAGCACAAAAACAAAACATGGGGAGTAAAGCCCTGTGCCCTATCTGACCTTGCAAGGGATCCAGTAACAGCAACAAGGAAGAGCGAAAAAACATTTCTCTCCCCAATACTGAGTGGCTCAGTCTTGCCCTCCTAATAAGCATTTAAATAATGTAAATGTGAAGGGTGGTGCAGGAGAGAGAAGGGGGGTGCACACAAACCTTTCTGACTTTTCTTTTTCCCCCTGAACACTGATGCCATTGCATAATTATATGGGTTGGCTTGAAAGAATGAAACCCAGTTCAAAATGTATGAGTTCATTTTTATGTTCTACTGAGAAAATTTATTCAGTGTGACTGCTCAGTAGCGAGAGCAGTAAAACACCTTAATCCCTGGTTGAAGAAAGGTAATACCTTGACAGATGTGTGCCTCCTACTTTCCTTGCGGCCATGTTTCAACAACAAACCTTTATTTCTGCTTCTCGGCTGTAGCAGAAAAAAAAAAAATGAGAGGAGCAATAAAGCAGTCAGACAAATCTCAGGAGCCAGGCGGCAATGCAATAGTAATGACAGATTTTTAATGTGGCAGGAGAGATTGACAGGAAAATGTCTTCAGAGCAAACGCACGCCAGATGGAATGAAAACGGTTTATTGGAGTTTGGAGGTGCTGCTGAACTGAATAGAGGGCGGGTTTAAGGTGGGTGTTTTATCTGCTTCAAGTAAACAACAACAACCAAAAAAAAAAAAATTCCCCTCACCAGGTATTGCCTTAGACTGGTTTTTGCACCAAGGGGATCTTTTGTTTGTTTATTTGTTTCTTTTTCCACAGTACTGCACCAGAGAAAAACTTTAAAGTCAAAAGTTCAGTCATTACATGCGCTGCACAAAAGGAGAAGGCAAACTGGTTTGGTCTGAGATTTTTTTACTGTTTGCCTCTCTTCCCCCCTCTGCCCCGCCCCCCCGCCTTTAATCTGAAGGAATTTCTCACTCAGTATGAACAGATAAAGATGTTTTGATGTGCTTTTAGATAAATCAGAATGATTTTTTCCAAAAAGGGAACAGGTAAGAAAAGAAAACAAAAAAATTCCAGCTGATTGAGTAGCTATCAAATCCAGGACAGATGAAGAAGCCTGCACTAAAAAACCTATGAAAGCCAATATAGCTGTTTCTATATCAGGAAGAACAACATCACTGTGTCTTCTTCAGCTGAATAAACTTAAACTTGCACACTCTTAGTAATGATAATAAAGTCAAATTCAGCCCTACATCTCACAAGAAAACATAGCTCTGAAATATTTCATACCCTCCATACAGAGCAATGGCAGGAAAACAGCCATAAATGGGAAGAAACAGCATAAAACAAAGGAATAAAATAAAACTCTAAACTGTGAATCTCCCTGACACCTTTTCATTATCAGCCTAGTCAATGAAGAATGCCACTAAGGAAAGGACGGCGTCATATTATTGAAACATGTTGGGTTTGGGGTTTTTTGAAGGATGCACTTGTACAGTCTCTGCAGGTAGCTTTTTTATTTCACTATATTTGCCATTATTAACTCTCTGTAATTGTATTTTACATGCAGAGCTTGGATTAAGTGTTCTGCATGTATCGTGTACATTTATACTGCTCTTTTTAGAGTTTATTCATGGCATTTTTGCCTTATGCAAACACATCAGAAAGAAGTCGTTGAGTTACCTCCTTTATTTGTATTATACTTTAAAACAAAACAAAACAACCCTTTTTGTCTTTGACAACCTGCTTCTTTTTTGCTAAGGAATATTTATTTAGACAGTAAAAAGATGTTATGGTTCTTTCCACTAGTACAAGTGTATGCACTGAATGTGCTCCAACGTAATTTGCAGAAAGTGGGGAAAATGCTCCGGAAAAGTAAGCAGGGAATTCTGCCATGTCGTTTCATCTGATAACTACAATACTACGATAACAAAGCTTTAGGCAAAATGCTTAATACTGACAGGAAAAGTAATTGACAAAGCCTTGTAATGATCCATTTATAGTTTATATTTTATAGATTTACAGATTTTTTTAAAAATATAAGGTTTACAATTTTTGTCATATTTTGTCCTATGCAGAATCGTGCTATAAAGTTCTATTTAACTCTCTTTTGTATTAGTCCTGGTAGAGCTATAAAGATTGCTTTTATAATTCTTACAGTCTTTGGGGTTTTGCTTCAATTTCCTCAGCATTTGGCCAAATATTGTCATACAGGCTGTTCATCACAATGCAAGAGAAAATATTTCTACATTAAAAAAAATACCTTTAACTGGTTAAGTCATTTTTCCATACAAAGAACAACACAATGCCAAAGATAATGAAGAAAAACATAGCAAGGAAGGGGTTGTTAGTGATATTATGTATACTTCTGAAATTATCCTATTTCCTTGCACTCAAATGTAACTTGATTATCAGTGAACTTAACTTTTTCTGTTTGGGTTGAAGCTGTTTTGTAAGTCTGTCCTGCAAAGGACAGCACTTCAGTATGATATGCTTTTTAGAAAACAAGAAAGTCAAAGCCATTTTTCAGTTTATTTTAGAATCTATTTTACTAGTTTTAAATACCCCCAAAAATTAAACACAGAATGAATATTAAAGCAACGTTGAAGATAAAAATTGACACAACAGGATGTGATGGCTGTCCTTAAACCACCTTTTTGCAACACACATAATACAGAATATTAATCAGTGTTCTAAGGCTGTGGCAGTACCCAGAGACACAATGACAAGTTAGGGACAGGACAGCCAGCTTAACTGTGAATGGTATTGCTTTATTCTGCATCAGAATCCTGATATCATTTAAAAATAGATTTTACTGTGTCATCAGCTCCATTCTGGTATCACTAGTAAACTGCACTAGATATAAAAGCTGCAAGAAATTGTACAAGCATAGACACCAAAGTTGCTATCGGTAGTGTGTAATAGCTGGAGTTTTCATTTCAGAAGACACTGAATACTGACTTTCAACCTCAAACTGTATTCATTAGTAGCTTGCATTTTTTTTCTTTTTTTATTCCTAAAATCATACCAAGTATATCAGCATGCTCTCATGCACCCCCGCACTGTGGAATTTTGATAATGTATGTCCTAACCGCTTAATTGATTGATTAGCTTACTGCAGCTTTCTGAGGCACCAAATTTATCTTTAATAGCCGGAGTCAGGCACGGCAGGCAATCGAGGGGGGGGTCCCTTGGCGTCGATTTGCTCTTAACTGGAAAGTCATTACCACTTAATACATGTAGATTGTGTTGAAAGAAAATTATGTGTAATGAAATGAGGGAAAAATTAGTGGAGTGTTATGGGCGAAAGCAGATGTTACGGAGGAATTATGCTAGCAGAGATAATCACCTTCGCTAGCATTGTGTGCTGGGGTGTTAACTCCGGGAGAGAGTTGGTGAGAGAGCTAAATAAATGCATTGATTTACACAGATTCACTTTTCAAACTGCAGTATATGACTAGTACACACATCTACAAACACATACATACATATACACACACATACAGACATGCTCAGGGCTCAACTTTGATATTTCTGATGCTCACACCCCTTTTTTAGCTATTTTCCAGCTACTCGCACTGTATTCAGAAGTCTTAGCTGGAAGCCCAGGGAAGTAGCTGTTGATTTGCATAGTATCATGAAGATGAGAATAATATCCAAGGGCAGAAGTACTCATATAAGCACTAAGACAAGACCTTGTATGCTTCGAACTCTGGACAACCTCTCCTGAGAGAAAACTGATGAATACAAGAGAGGTCTTTGAGGGTAGCACCTGACATTTTAGAACCTATAAAAATGAAAAAAATAACAGAGATAGTTGCAAAAAAATTATAGAGACATAGAGAGTTGTGCCTTTACTTAAACAGGCTGTAAATAAAGGAGATATAGAAGAAAAAAGAAAAGATGAAATCTTTCTTTTTAATGCAAGTTAGGAACATGTTTTAAGATTGTAGTTTCACAGACAGGCAATGACGAAAACACTCAAAATCAGACCAAGGGAGGGGAGAGAGATGCCCACAGATTTTATTTTGAACATATTTTAGAACCCTCTAAATTAATCTTTCACCTGTGGGCATCTCTCTGTCCTTTTCCAGCCATGACTGATATATATGCTTGATTATATTTCTTATATCCAGGCATGCAAGGTCACTATTAATTTTTATCTCGGGTTTATCTATTTCATATAATATGTGTTTGGTTTTAGAATGATCTCTGCTTTATCACCCATTTCATAATAAAAAATGTGGTCTCAGGAAGATACTAGTTTGCAGATTTTACTATTGAAACCATTGATAATTAGGGTTTCCTCATATATCGTTCTGTTCCTTTGCTACTAAATGAGGCTTTTATGACTATAGTTATTGCTGGTGATAATAATACAAATTTCAAAAATTAAAAAAAAAAAAAGACTCAAGGTCTTGTATTCCCAGTATTACTGTTCAGAGATAGGAGGTTAGCTGTCAATTTCCTTGTCACTATATTAATGAGTTAAAGAAATGCAGCCAGCCCCTCATGAATCAATTGGAAAACTATGATGAATGCTTCAATAATTAAGAGAATAATTAAATTGCTGAATGTAGGATGGCACTAAATGAAATAGCTTTTGTAACAGCAGCATATTGCTGTTTATAAATACAAAGAGCTACATTTAAATAATGCTGTGAGTCCAACTTAGATTTATCTGTCCATCTTATCACTTTTAACTGGCTGTGGGCCCAATCCTGCAAAACCCCACCCTATACACAATATACCTTATACCTTAGCTCTGTGCATGATGGCAATAATTGTACACGCAAAGCTAAGAACTCGCAGAAATCTGCTGCTAAATCAGAGTCTTTCTGTGTACCTACGTGCCTCTCTACCTGCACATTGTAACATGGCCACCATTGTGGTGCTTCAGTGATAAGCAGCTAAACTTAAACAGATAACGAAGCCAGTGAATTCACAGTTAAAGCTGACACTCTGATGGTAACACACGATGCTTGTGGAAATATTTTTAAAAGGTGATATGTGTTAAAGGTGAACTGTAAAGCTGAAGTGAAAATTACGTTAAGTTCAGAAATATGTCCTGAATCTCTCAACTATGAAGCAAGTTTTACTGTAGCTTTCAAAATTCTCTTTTCTCCTGTACAATAATCTGGCAGTTCCTCCTTTGATAAGGACATTCCCAAACATAACTTTGTGTGATATCACACATACCAGAACCTAGGATGCTAAAAAGGCAACATCCTAGAAAATCGTCCTTCAAACCAGGGTGTCTCAGAGCAATGCACGTGCTTAAAAAACTTATTTTTGGGAAGGAAATGTATAAACTATTCCCAAACCCGAAGCTTGAAAACATTTATAAATCTTGGGGGGGGGGGGGCAGAAATAATAAGGGAAATAATTAGCTAGTATATACTTGTATTTATTTTTGAAAGCGTGTCACAGCTCTTCTTTGACTGCTGGAATGTCAGCATGTTTAAGGAGGAGTCACTCACAAATAAGGCAGGGTCATTTCAGGTGCAAAATTCAACCAAGTGCATATAGGGCCCTCTCTGATTGTGTATATACAGCACTGATCTTCCCCTAACTGCTGTAATGTGACAGCTGAATTTTGTTTTCCTGCCTACCAGTATCCCAAAGTGCTTTTCACTGTCCTGTCTTTCTCACTTCCCTGTTTCACTGATTTTTTTTTCCTTTTTCTGTCTTTTCCCCACTCACTTCTTCCATTCACATACCTCCTTCTGTTCCCAAATGTGTTCCCACCATACACCCATCTTCCACCAGTCCTCTAGCTTTCCCCGCAGGGGGAAGGCAGGTTTTATTCGCTTGTGGGAGCAGGGTGTGGAAGGAAATTTTCTACCCAGCTCTGAGTTAGCCCCTCTTTGTAGCTCAATCATCATGTCAGCCACAATTTCACCATCATCTTCTTCGTTTCTTATGTTGTTGAATTTATTCTTCCTGTTTCCTACGCTAGCATATTCCTGTGCACTCAGAAAATCATCATTGATCCTCTCACATTTCAGATTTGCCTTCAGTCCTTTCCCATCTCTCTTCCACTGCGCAGAGGCACCTCAGACATTCCCCTGAACCCCATACCTCCAACATGTTTCTTTTTCATTTTCCTCTTCCACCTTGAATGCCTCTTTCCTACTCATCACATAAATATATGATCTGGGGTATTTGAAAACCCAGCATTATGTACTTGGCACACTAGTGATTTGAGGTGGAACAGAGAATAAATATAGCCATAATATGCTTTAAAATAGGTGAATTAGTTGGGCAGGAGACTTTTAATGCTACATGGGTGGTCAGTAAAAAAGTAGCAATTACCATGAGATGGAATCTGATATACCACAGTTATTTCCTATTCTAGGCATAGGGCAATACCATGGTAACCTAGACTCCACTGTGTGGCAAGTGTTGTTAATTGTATAGCTTTTTAATGGAGATAATTATATTTCTCCTGTCTGAAATCAACATTTACTGGCAGTGACCAATGCCCAGAAGGATATTCTCAGAAGGATGTTGCATGATCTACAATATGTACATTTAATATTTCTTACTTATAGTGAGACAGTTTAATTCCATCAGTGGAACAGGTGAAAACTGTTCACCTTTCTGATAAATCTTGGTAAGTAATTAAAATATTAAAAGTTCAGGTGGATAGAAATTCACTCTCACCAGTATGTTAGGAATGCCACATACTGATAGGCCAAGCCTGGGGAAAGGAAACCATCCAGCTGATATTTGATAATTAATTAGATAACTTAATTTTCAAGGGTTGTTACTACAGCGTCTTTCTATAGTATGATATTTAGTTTTCTTCAAACACTGGGAACAGCCACATCTGTAATGAAGGTGGCTTGAAATTTTATTTTGCAAAATCTGCTTCAAGCGGGTATTGCTTTGCCAGAATTTAACATTCAGGTCAGAAGTTTTCTACTGTATGGCTCTGTTTCAGGTGAATATTCACTTCTGAGAATAAGATTAGGGAAAATATTTTGTTTTCCAATGTTTAAAAATAAATATACCTTTCAGTTGTTTCCTTAACAGCTCTGTAATTTAAAACTGGGTGTTGAAAACTGGTCAACTCCAGGAAAAAAAAAAAGTCTATTTATGCTCATTAGAGGCTGGTTATGGTTGTCAGAGTTTCTATGTGTCAATCAGGTTGCACAGATACACCAGGTCCCCTAAGATACACAGCCATGCCACTTGAGCAGGATTTTGCTCGTGCTTGCTGGAGCTGGCTGGGTCTCAGGATCCAGGACTAACAGCAGAGAGCTTCTGTCTCCCCTGCTCCTGATGGAGTCCAAGGGATATGCAGGGGGACGAAAAAGCTTAGTTAAACACAGAAAGTCAGTAAAAGAGGGGAAGGAAAGGGTGTAAGGAAGCTGGGAATGGAGAGTTCTAAGTGAGGGGGATTTGGCAGAGCTTCTATTCAACAACAAAACAGAACAGCCACTTTGGGCATGGAGCTAATGTGGATGCACAAATGTGCACGTGCTCTAGCTCTGCCAATTAGGGAGAAATGGGAAAAATTATGGGAGTCCAGAACATGCTGTAATAAACTGGCCAGAACATTTAGAAACATGGCAACCTTGAGATTTTGGGTAAGGGGGAGCAACGTGTGGGGTATGGGAGCAGAAAAGAAGGGAAGACATGAGCACTGACCACAGCTGTGAGGAGAGTAACTAAATGAGTAGAGAGTGGATATAAGCTCATGGGGGAGTGAGAAATGGGAAGAAAGGCATGCACGAGTGCTACCAGAAAAGAGGTAAGAAAAGGATGTTCAGTTTGGAACGAACAAGAAGAAATCTAATCCATCCACCTCTATTGAACTTAAACCTAAATTAACTAGTCCTGAGTTCTGATTTCACTGTGCTGTTTAGCAAAATAACAGTAACTTCTGTTCAAATTTTTTCCATCCCATGCCTAATAACAGGTTGCACAGAAGATAACAGCCCTCTAACACTTCTGCTTGGAGGTCAGAACAGTTACAGACAATGATATTTTTGCTTGTTCAATTCCTATATTTCCAAAACACGAGGGAATTGCATGCATGAAATTTAAATTAAACAATGACATTCTGAAGTTCAGCACTCAAAAACTAGGAAATGTCTGGGTTAAAGCTGCCCTGGAAGTGTCAGTTTGGCCCACTTGGGGTTATGCACTATGACTGTTGATAAGGACTGGATCCCATACTGTCTCCCTGTCCCTCAGATATGCATTGGTCACACCGGGGAGGAATGGCAGGTCTCTGCTGACTGTGACAGAGTTAAAGGGGGGCAAAGCAGGTTCTCCTGGCTCAGGCACCTGAGGGTGTGGAAAATGTGATCTGGCCCTATTGCTTGCAATCTACCTTTGTTTCTGAGAGTGGCGTTCCAGTTTGCCTAATGAAGGCAAATAAAACAGATTTTATGGACAAAACTTAAACAGGTAGAATTATTTTGGAGGTTTTCAGGTTTTCTATTGATTAGCTAGGGAATTTATCCACTTATTTTAGCAGCCCTGCTTCAATAACTACCAAAACTTTAGGTGCAAAACAAGTGCTAGGACTACGTTTGATGGACTGGATTTCACTTCACATCACTTTGTAATGAAGAAGCAATAATTCATGCTGAAGTTGTCCACTTTTTCCCCCTCATTTTGTTGATCTCCCAACCCAAAACAGACTTTGCAGAGGGACCCAGATCCCCCAGTCAGCAAGCAAGGTCATCCGACCTGTGCCCTGTGCATGAGAAATGTTACACAGTTATAAATGCTTTGGAAAATCATGTCTTTCATCTCACAAACTGGGTAGGCAAAATTTGATGATTTTTCACATCTTTGTTTCAGTTTCCCAGATGAAGAAAGGGTACTACCTCACTTCACGTAGTGAAGACCATTTTAATCACGTCTGCAAAACATGAAGATACAAAGGTAATGTCACCACAGAAAAAACCTGCAAGAAATTCAGTAATAATGGTGGGGGGGTACAGAGCATAGCAGATGGGTGATGCACAGTTTCTGATCCAAGATACTTGTTGCACAGCATGACTTCTTAGGCTGGTGCCAGGCTAGAGGTTTCAAATCAAAGTTAAGAAGAACCTGGTCTTGTGTTTCGTATTCTGCCATGAAGTACATTGGCTTCAGTGGTAGACAGCAATAAGGGGAGGATCACTAAGTCTTAAAAGCAAAAATCCCATGCAGTAAGAACAAAGAGAGACAGATTTGGTTCTAGACGTGGTCAGTGTAAGCACTGGTGCAATTAGTCCCAGCCTTGGAAGTCCTCAAAGGACAGGTCACTCTGCTAGGGGTCTTGCATCAAAGATATTGGAGGCTAGCAGACTCTTGAATCAAGTAATCAGATTTAGAATGAAGAATATCTTTTCCATCACCCACTGAAGGGGCTGGAATAGTTTAAACCAGACACATATTCAAGGCAGAGCAGCATGGAGACATGACCCAGGTTTTCCCTAGAAAACCATGAAGAATTGTCATGAGGCGTAGTTAATTTATGCCTCAGTAACAGTCTGCAACTACAGTGAGGTTCTTGAGGACAGTGCCTTGTAGCTAGGAGGGGAAATTCACATTGAAGGTGTATTTTTCTCATCTGTTAGCTCTTACACTCCATTATATATTTTCTATTATAATTTGGAGTGGAGGATCACAGAATAGAGAACTGCTGCATTTTAACAGCAAATGTTTGCTTTCAGGAAATGTACCTCTATTTACAGAAAGCCTGGCTAGAGTTTCAAAACTACTTTTGTCCCTATAGCACCATATTATCTTTTATATTTCTTAATTGAATCCTCATCCTGGAGGCAGGTAGGTGCTGAACGAACTAGACCTCCCAGGTACAACTGCAATGTATTAAGTCTGGGTTTGAGAAATTGGAGCTAGCTATTTGGTACTCAAAGACATTTACTTTAATCCTGTTTTTTGGGGGGGAAGATTTGCTATTATTTCCTTCCAACAGCTACTTCATGAGAAGAAAGAAACACAGGGTGGAATGAAAGGAGAGCAGTGAGACGACAACATTTTTCCTATAATCTACTATACCTGGGTAAATGCTACTAAAAAACCACTTGTACATTCACTGGAATTTGGAAAGGGATTCATATCAACTATTGTTCTTTCACTGGAATTTGGAAATGGATTCATATCAACCATACTGTCTTCTAGTTGCGTATGCTTTCTAGGAACATACAATTGAATCATTGTATGATTCAATTAATATTGTGGCTATTCACAGAGAATTTCAGAACAGCATGCGTAAGTATTGATGGAAACTGGATCTTAGATTCACACACATGAATATGTGTCCCAGAAGTCTTTGTACTCTCAATGCGTTGGAAAAATAAATCAACACCATGTGACTCACCAAAGCAGTCACAACTAACAAAGCTCAAGAAGTGACTGGTGAATGTTCACAGAGAAGTGTTCCTGAGCAATTAAAAATACTTAGAGAGGAAAAAGGATCTCGTTGAATTCTTTTGCATAGTAAACTCAAGGAAACCTCAGTCTGCCCATGGAGATCCCATAAGCAGAAAAAGGGCTAAACTTACTGACTAAACTATTCATTGTGAATTATTCCCTCTGCTCTAATGTCTGCACGGCATGGAAGTGTGGTGCCAACCCTGCTACACACTGTAATTTTACTCTTCTAGGGATAAAGTGGGAATATACTGCTGGGCATGTTAAAGCAGTCTGCAGAGGACATTATATATATTTTCAACATGTGACCTGCCTTGTTGAAAATGTAGAGTTATCAGCCTTCAGGGAAAAAATATTAGCTCACAGCCAGTGGAATAAGATAATGTTTTTTATTTTCTTTCTTTAAAGCAATATTTGGTGCAAAAAACTATATAAGACTGAAATGTAGACTTTGAGAAGTCAGAGGTCAGCTTGCTTTTACATTTTTGGGCTGACCATGAGTTACAGTTACTGATTCCTTTAGCAAATTCCTGCCTAATTGTTATTTTTCCTTGATTAAATTATCCTTTATAAGGACATCTGTTCTGTTCCTTGCCAAGGTGTAAGATACAATCATAACTTAGAATTTGTAAAGTACTTTGGACAACACAGTAATAAATATATTCTGATGACGAATCCTGCAAAGGAGATGTCGTCCTCCCCCCCCACACACCTTAGCATATCTCACCATCAGAATATTTTTCCTAGTACTATGACTATTTATCCCGTCTCTCCTGATGGAGTATTTCCTCTACAATTCATCCTTTTTGCCAGCCCAGATCTCTCCAGCTTCTGCACCTCCCTGAGAGAGCTGCGTTGCTCCCTAATGTCAAGTGAGAACGACTGCTGCACACAGGACCAAGATTATGGTGGGTGGCTGAGCACCAGGGAAAGCATTTGTGATCATTTAGGGGCCAAAGAAAACCAATCCCTGAGCTACAGTCTGAACTGTTCCACTCTGAATTCAGGACAGCCCAAAAGCTAATTAAAAGACACACGTTACATGGGGATGGTCACTAGAATTCCTCTCCCAGGGAGGAAAACTTGTCCTTCCCAGATCTTCTCAGCATCAAGAAGTATATAAGACTGCTCTCCCGAGCTGTGGGCATACATGGAGCAAATTGCTGTCTGAGAGGACAGCAGTGTAGAGGTGAAAAAAGTCAGAGAAAGTTCCCATAGCCTAGGGGAGAGAAATCAAATCTAGACAGTAAGATCTAAGGAGGTCTTTTAATATGACAGAGATATTTTTTGTAAAGATTGGAAAAATAGGGACTTGATTTGTAGAAATTAAATCTGGAAGAGAAAGTGTGAGGAGCAGGTATGGTGCTAATATCCTCCAGCATCATACAACAGAGAAATAATTCTGTACAATGATGGAGCAACAATGGCTCAAAGAGGTTGCATTTTTGTTATACTGAGTTTATGACCAGACATCTGGCCAGTGACGTGAGGTGGATGGTATGAGATGAAAGGGCTGGACAGAAGGTAGCAACCAAAGATAAAGAGATAAATGCTAGGGATCCATCAGCTTTGTGACAGTTGCTGAGAGTGAATTAAATCATGGAGGAGTAAAACCCAGCAGGAGATGGGGAAGCATTGAGAGAAAATGGGAAGGCAGTGAGAGTACTGAAGAAATGGGTGGAACATTTGTTGGAAAAAAACCAACAAAGCATCAAGTTGTGGAAACCCACGGTGGGGAAAGGGCAAGTTATGGGAGATAGGATGATTTGCCCTCATCTTCTAAGGGCTCCGCATTCCCATGAATGCTCACAGCTTTGCATAAATTCACACGCAAAGCATCAGGAGCAAATTAAGCTGAACTGGAAGGGAACCACAGTATTGGGAGGTACTACTTAAAGGCAGTTGCTGGGCAGCTAAAGCATATAGGAATTGATTATAAATAGACAGAGATAGGTTTGCTGAAGTGGCTAATGCGAAAGTGATCCTGAGGGGATGGACAGCAGCTGCAGGCAAGCCCAGGACAGGGTGTGTAAAGCAGGGACAGTGCTATTCCTCCTGCCCCTCTCAGCACAGACATCTGTAAATCTTTGAAATAGGAAGGGGGGAGTGAAAAAGCCATAAAATATGGACCTCTGAAGGCAAAATAAGCTCTGGCTGCGTACATTGTTTGTGATATTGAGAATGACATCCTGGCTCACACTCCTTAACAGCTTTACCAGTATAACCATCAGGGCTTTAGCCATTACAGGGTAAAGCTAGCATCACCCTGGGTAGCATCAGAAGAGACTGCTACCAGGAGGACCACCACTATTATTACTAGCTGCAATAAAAAGAGCACTTCTTAAAATGTTTTTTCTACCTAATTGTCAAAACTGAATAATATTATCAGCTTTTTTATCCTTTGAGTATTTTTCTAATAAGAAAGCGCAGAGATGCACTGCAAATAAAAGCAGAAGATTTGAGGATGCAAAGCAATCATGCAAAATGACTTTCATATCAGTTTGATAAGCAGCTGAAATTTAATAACTACATCTCTCCTATGGTGCTGGATGAAAGTTTAATACTTTATGCTTTTGCTTCTTTCTTCCGCACGATGCTTATTCAGAATCATAACTTTTCCTTTTATAG